>CM066330.1:245199281-250316781 GCA_033807585.1 Hydrophis major
TTTTCACCCAGATTGTTGGGAGCCATATGCTGACTCTATAAACTGCTCAGAGAGTGCTGTAAAGCACTACAAAGCGGTATATAAGTCTAAGTGCTATTGCTATTCCCCAAGGTATGCAAGCCTGTTCATTGCTTACTTCTTTAGTCTGAACTACTGTTTTGCTCAATATTGCTGAAACTCTTAGATGAGAATCATGAAATAAAATTTTACTGTGTAATTGTTTCCTGGGTTGTCTGTAGGTTGCTACCTCAACCCTATTTTTACTGGAATATGTCCTTTCTAAATTGTGTAAGCATATCTAGCACCGTTCCCTAGCAAGTACAAGGAAATGACGCTACAGGATTGAACAGACTGCTGCCTTTATGACAATTTACAGACTCCTGCCTCTCCACAATAGCTGATACTATGGACAAGTAGCCTGATCAATTCATCAATCAGAATAGAACTGGAAGAGACCTTGGGGTCTTCTAGTCTGGGGTGTCAAACTGGCAGCTCACGGGCCGGATGCATCATGCGTAGGTCATACCCACCATAGCTCTGTGAAGGGGAAATGTTGCAAAATGTCACATGACGGCAACATGATGCAGCGAGTTTCACACCTCTATTCTAGTCCAACCCCCTGTTCAAGCAGGAGACCCTGGGCTATATCATTTCAGATAGGTGGCTGTCCAGGCATTTCTTAAAAACCTCCACTGATGAAGTACCCACAACTTCTGAAGGCAAGCTGTTCCACTGTTTATTTACCTCACTTTTAGGAAGTTTCTCCTTAATTCCAGGTTGCTTCTCTGCTTGATTTAGTTTCCATCCATTATTTCTTCTCTTGCTTTCTGATGCTTGGAAAATAAGTTGAGCCCCTTTTCTTTGTGGCAACCCCTTCAGTACTGGAATTATGCTATCATGTCACCCTCTAGTCATTCTTTTCTCTAGACTGGCCATACCCAATTCCTGGAACCGTTTTTATATGTTTTGATCATGGATACCTATTCATGACAATCTGTGATATCTTTGGTGCTGTAATATACCCTGTTTCTCTGAAAATACAACCTAGCTTGATTTTTACATGTGTGCCCTACCCCCCAAAATAAGCCCTAATTAAGACCTCACCCACTCCAAAGTGCACAGGTAAAAATTAAGCTAGGGTGGGGATGAGGGGTACCCTATTACTTACCTTTGGACAGTTGTAGTCAGGCCTGTCATACCTGACACCTGCCTTGCCAGCCCATTTCTTCTGCAGCTGGCAAAGCTGGCAAGGCTTTCTCCCCCCAAGTGTTTTTATTTTTTTACATATCTCTTCACGTGAGCAACGTGATTCCAGATTACAATATTTATACATAGTCATAGTTACTCTTTCAACTTTCTTTTTTTTTTTTTAAACAAATTTTATTGATTTTACAGAACACAAACAAAACTAAAAGATCTTTTCTGAAGGTTGTCTGATCCCGGGTTGAAACTCTTCGCACAGACACAAATTCAAACATCATATTCACTTTATATATCCTTCCATATCTTATTATCATTTTCTTTTTTATATTATATATATAAACCATTTTTATCAATTTTATATAAACAATGCACAAGGCATAACAGCTTATAAGTTCTTTTCTAAGAAAAAATAATAAAAGAAGAAAACCTCTTTTATCCTAAATTAAATTCACCCATTGTCTCTGAATAAACTTTTTTTCTTTAGATCTTGCTTCCCCCCATTGAGGCTTCTCCTCCCCCCCTTTCTCTCTTGCTTATTCTTCTCCTTGCCCTTTTTACCCCTTTGTCTTTCCTCCTCCCTTTTCTTACTCCTTTTCCTTTGCTTTCTAACCTTGCCTCCACCTTTCCGCTCATTTTTCTCTTCTTTGGTTGTTTTTATAATTCTTAAAATCCCCTTTTTCTTATCTTTTTTCTCCTCCTCCCCGGAAAGAACCCATTGTTCATCAAAGATGGCTTCTTCTTCCTCTTCTTCTTTGTCCCAGTCCTTCTGCTGCGTAGTCAACTTTTCATAAGTACATAACGCCATTTCTAAGAATTGAAACAAAGTGCCCAAAGTATCTTCCTTTTTATATTTTTGATATTCAGTCTTTAGTTCATCCACAAACGATGCCATTATGAAAAGAGAAACTTTTCCCAAAACAACCACAAGTATTTTTAATCAAAAATAATTCAAAAAAAGTTCCAAAAATTAATACTTTTCTTCCTTCTTCTCTTTCTCTTTCTGGGGTTAATGTTTAATCAAAGAGGTCCAATTACCATATACCTTTCTTTGGGATTCTAGGCAATCTCCTCCTTTTTCAGCTTCTGCTCCAATTTTTTTTCCTCTCCCTTCCCACTTGCAATATCAATTTTAAATAATCAGAAATCCATACCTCCAACAAGGGTTTTCCAATTTCTTAAATTTTTCAATGTCCAAAAATCCTTTTGTCCCTTAGCTTCAACTCTCAAAACAATTCACTTTCAATGTCCAATATGTCCAAACATTTCTGCTGTTTCCATGGGGTGGGAGAGTAAAGAAAAAAAAAAAGTTCCCTTTAACAGCTTCTCTGCCGCTTTCGATCTTCTTAGGGATACAATGTATCCTCCAGCAATTCAAACAGCTCAATTCCAACCAATTTGAAAGATGTTACTTGACCCGCTCAGACAGCACTTTCACTCTTCTTACTTCCTCCAGCGCAATCTTACCCGGTTGCTGGCTTCTTCCTGGCGGCCATTGCTGACCGCCGCTCCACCGCCTTGGGAAAAAGGGGTTTTTCCGGAGAAGGAGGGGGTCTGCGACACCCCCAACCCCCTGTCCGACTCCCCTCTCTCTTCAGCTGTCCCTACAGGGCAGCCATATCCCCCTGACCCATCTGGATCGGGGGTACCTCGGCGGCTAGCACAGCAGGAATCGCGAGCGGTCGCGAATTCCTGCTGCCCCGAAGCCACGCGAAACCGGAAGCCCTCTTTCAACTTTCTTAATTAATATCACTTGGGCTGGCAAGGCTTTCCTGAAGGCCTCTGTATCTGATAACAAAGCTCCAGATCGATTTGGAGCTCTGTTATCGGCTGCAGAGGCCTTCAGGAAAGTCTTGCCAGCTGCAGAAGTTCCTGAAGGCCTCTGACAGCGAAAAGGACGCTGGGGGCAATGTGTACAAGTGAGGTTACTCAGTGGATGACATCCCCCGAAAATAAGACCTGGTGCCTTTTTTTCTGTCAAAAAAAGACCAGGGTCTTATTTCGGGGAAGCACGGTGTTAACATGTTACATTTCAGCTAATTTTGGACAAGCTTCTTAAAGTTGTGTATTTTGTATTTAGAGTTTGAACACTTTACTTACAAAATCTGTTTGGATCTAAATCTTCAAGGTTCTTTTCTTTTTAAAGATATTCTGCCATCTAGTGCCCATATCCTTTCAGTGCACTGTGACAGAGCTCCTTTTATCTTTAAGTAGCTTTCTCCAGCCTATATTATGGATGGAGATGACACAGGTACAATTCATGTATCTGGAAGGGACAAAGTTAGAGAAGACGGACATGCAAGCCTTAGGGCTCTTTTCTTAAGATGTGCTTAGACCTCTATTTAGCTTTTATCCGGGTATTTTTTGTATGTTAGCACATTTATGCTTAGTTCCAAAAGGATGAACATTGAGGAACTTGAAACGTGCCAGTCCACAACTGGACATCCATATCTGAATTCAGACTCTTTGGTACACATTCTTTAAGTTTGGAATGGGAAAACTTTTAATCTCCTAAAGATTAAACATGTTATTTTCCTGAAATATACTGTAGTAAGAGCTGGATTTTACTTAACTTTAGAACAAAGATGTTTCACAATGATGCTTTTCACACAATTCCAGAGTTGCTCACTAAACTACAAAACCCACCATCCACCCACTATGGAATGTGAAGTACAGTATAACAAGATTATTGAGCCAAATCACCACCTGCCAATCTTGCAGGCTAATATTGTGTTGTTTATTTCTGATTCCAAATTTTAAGTAAACACTAAACTAAATCTTCATTTAACCTTCTAAGCTACAGTTTAGCAGTCCCTAATAAGCTATTTCCAGGCTTAAGTGGTATCTAGGGCAGTAGCCCCTGGTTAGTCCCTCTATGCCAGCCTTTCTGCTCTGGCTGTATTTGATGACAGTGGTTTCCATTTTAGGTTTCGATAGTGACCCAAAGCAATATAGTTAAGTGAAATAAAAATAAATTAATGCCACAATTATTAGTCCTTGCTTGAGTTCTGACCTCCCCAGTTGTCCTATGTTACTACCTGGTGAATGTCAACTTCATACTTTGATTGCTAAATCCTGTTCCAACTTAACTTGCTTGGAAAAGTCCCACATAAGATCATCTTTCATCACTTGATGCTTTCAACTCTGGTTAAATCTGATAGATGTGCAGACTCACCCATCAAGAAGAGGTCAGGCTGGAGAAAACTCTTGTAGGTGACGTAGCTATCCATGCTCTCATTCCTTTGGCCCAGCATTCATCTAAGAATGCCAATGAGAGCCAAATCAAAGAAACTTTTGTTTATCAGCTAAAGGAAACATATAAATAAATGGCTAGTGGTAACATATTTTTTTAACATATATTTTTTTTGAACTCTTTCATTAGGACCCTGCCACTCCACTGTCTTCTAGAAAGGACTCCAGAACATTTCCTTTCATGGAATGGTGCCCAGAAAAGGTGCAGCAACTTTACGATATCCCATCAAACCCTGAAAAGCCAAGATCTTGCCCATGGCAAGACTCTGCAGTGGAAGATGTAAGTTTGATCATATTTAAATAAACATGTTCTGAATCATAGAGATATGTAAAGCTCTGTTAATTGTTCAAGTGGCATATTGTGGCATCTATGGGGAACTTAGATCTATATAGTGAATGTAGCTCTTCAAATTCTGAAGGGGTAGAGCTTGGAGTAGGGGCAAGAAGTTAAAATCTGAATTGCAAAACTCTGGGGTGTAAGCTTAGATTTTTATCAAGCCTGGGAAATCCAAACATTTCCTTGTGCCCGTTGATCACAGCATCAACTGTGGTTGTAGAAGTGAAGTGTAACATGAATAACACAAAAAATAAAAAAACTGTTTTTCTCAAAACAAAACTTGAAGTCTCCTCTCATCTTAAAGACAAGCAAACACATTATGGTATATGGACTTCCTTTGGACTTTGGGCTTTTCCAGGAAGTGATGCAGATTTGATTAACTTAACTCCGCACTGATCATATAAACACACAACTCAGTGTTTAACATCCTACAATTCTCTTCCCTATGAAATCTTCAACAAGGAACGTTTGTTTCCTGCAAGAGTGAAAATCTTAAATTCCATTGAGATTTGTGATGCCATCTAAGGGAATACTTGAACAAGCAATCTAATCCTGTAATGCCTGAGTAACAAAAAGCAACCATTCTTAATAGGGCAATCTGAATGCAATGGAGTAATGTTTTCATGCTATGTAGAAACAATCCACTGTAGTTACTTTTTAGGATGGGTATGTTTAGGTGCAAAACTGAGAGGTCAAGAGCAGGAAGCATTTACTTGCCAACAACTCAGCAATGATTGGTTGGCACTTCTCTATTCTTAGCTGTTGACCAGGAACTACAAGATATACCTATTAGTTCTCTGTGAGCAGGATGGACCTGGAAGAAGTCAAAATCCTGACCATACTTTTAAGTGAAATAATGGGATATAGGTTACAGAAACTTTGGCAGTCAAGAATTCTCTTGAGTTCAAATCCATCATGTAGAGGTTGGTACAGGGAGATCCTCCACACAATGAACAAAGAGGGAGAATACTACTACTAATTGCTCCAATTTAGGATTACAGGAACTCCTCGATCTACAACAATTCATTTAGTGACCATTCGAAGTTACAACAGCATTGAAAAAAGTGAGGTATGACTATTTTTTACACTTAGGACCATTGCATTATCTGTATGTCACATGATCAAAATTCAGTCACTTGGACACTGACTCTTATGGTTGCAGTGTCCCAGAGTCATGTAATCAACTTTTGCAACCTTCTAATGAGCGAAGTCAATGGGGAAGCCAGATTCCCTTAACAATTGTGTTACTAACTTAAAAACTGCAGTGGTTCACTTAACAACCGGAGCAAGAGATGTCATAAAATGGGGCAAATTCACTTAACAAATGGCTTACTTAGCAACATAAATTTGGGATTCAATTGTGGCCATAAGTCGAGGACTATCTATACTTGAGGTATTTTACATTTCTTATGTGTCAGTTTATTATTAGTGTGCCATTTTTTTATTCTACTATATATGTAAATATAAATATAAGAGAAGAAGAGAACAGAAATGAAGTAGTAATGGTAATCTATTGTTCTTTGTTCTCCTCTCCAGGTATATGTCATCCCAACACTGTCAACTAAACCCATTGCTAATTCTGCAGAAAAGCATTACAAAACGTTACCAAATCTTTGGAAATCAGAATGGATCTACGATGTACCTGTGGCACAAGACAAAGCCAAATTAATACAAACTTCTCAGAATCATGCCCCACAGAGTCATGCACTTTATGATATACCACAAATCAGGTTCAATTCTGATACCCCCAAAATATCTGCAATAAATAATAAAGGGAAATCAGTTGATCCAAAATCATATAATATTCCACCTATACATAGGAAATTAACTTGCCCGGAGCTTCCTCTTTATGATGTACCATCTACCCGCGATACGTTTGTGCACCGTCCAGCAAGCAACTATGATGTTCCTTCCAATGTTTTCTGTACCAAGATTGAAAAGGAGAGCCAGAAATTGACTCATTATGACATTCCAAAAGGAATACCTGTTGCTTTGGCACAACAGAAAGAACATAATTATAATATGGGAGAGAACCCATACATTATCCCTCTGCCATCATCCACAGAATGCAATGTGGACCAAGATAGACTGTCTATTTCAAGTGAAAATAGCAGGACCAGCACCATATCCACACTGTCAAGTTCTTCTACTGAGTCCTTTTCATCTTCAATTTCATCAACATTTTCGGAAGAACTCATAAAAGAGACAACTATGGAGTTTGAGTTGGCTATAGACACCCTGACTAAACTGCAGCATGGCGTATCCAGTTCCGTTGCAAGTCTAATGATTTTTGTGAGCAGCAAGTGGCGATACCCAGAATATTTAGAAGGAAACATTGAGGAAATCCACCGAGCAATCGATCACATAAAGGTCTCTTTGGGAGAGTTTTTGAAATTTGCTCAAACAATTGAAAGAAATGCAGTTTTGGGATCTGACAGTAAACTTCAGGCAAGAATTAAAAAACAGCTGAATGTTCTCTCAGATTCCTTTCAGATTCTGGTACAAACCAGAGACGCCTTAAACAGATGCAAGTGGTCACTTGAGATTCTAGCTATTAAGAAACCTCAGAATAACCCAGATGATCTGGATCAGTTTGTTATGGTGGCTCGTACCATTCCTGATGACATTAAGAGATTTTCATCTATTATTATTGCTAACGGGAAGCTACTTTTCAAAAAGAACTGCAAAGATAAAAATAGCAAGGATTCTAAAACTGGTGTAGAGCTTAAAATGAAGAAATTTGGTCATGAAAAGCAAGGAGAAAATAATTCTGTTCTAATAAGTAGTTTGGACAAAGCAAAAGAAAATGGTCTCTATTCAACAGAGACAAGTATTTCTGTTCCTGAAGAGTGCTCTACTCATCTACAGGTTGGTGTGGTTGGAATTACTATACAAATAACAATATTTTAATGTAATTAATATGTGGTCGAGACCCAGTTTGGTATAGAGGTTAAAGCACTAGACTAGAAGTTGAGAGATCATGAGTTCTAGTTCTGCCTTAGGCAGAAAGCCAGCTGGGTGACCTTGGGCCAATCACTTTCTCGACCCCAGGAAGGAGGTAATAGTAGGCCACTTCTGAAAACCTTGCCAAGAAAACTGCAAGGACTTATCCAGGCATTTGGCAGGAGTCAGCATTAACTTGAAGGTACAAAAAATGTGGCTGAATCCATACACTTGCAATGGCTAGGGATGGAGTAACACAATAGGTAATGGCAATGGGGCCTGGTTAAGTGCCTAGGACAATTACAGATTGCTTATCTGCCTGCAGCCCTTCTGTGTATTCTGAGACTATGAAAGTACTCAGTTTTAGCATGGCCACACCAATAGCTTGGAAGGCCAATAAATTGTTCAGGAAAATTTACTGTATAGCTGAACTTTACAGTTGATTTTTAGCAGTGTTTCTTCAGCTGCAGTAGTACGTGGTGTCAACTGTCCAATTAATGAACCCAAAATAAGGAAACACTCTTGGGAGCTTTGCATTCCCCAAAGTAAAACTTTATTGGATACACCAAATTAGTACTGAAGAAACAAAACCATCTCTGATTTTTCCTGTGCAAATGTTTGCCTAGTTAAAGACATTCTCCCTACCCCTGGGTGATCATGTTGTCCAATTATGAGACGTCCATTTGTTATGGGAACAGTCCATCTTTTTCTCCAACACTTGCAGTGGTGACCTTGATGGTTTCCATGCTCTCATGAGCTCCGCATACATTCTCGGCATTTCATTTCCCTCTTCCCTCCCACCAGTTCATTGCCAAGCTGAAAAGCATTAAGACTTGATAGAAGCAAAGCGGTTCAATCTCGACATGTGGATTGTTTATGGATTCAACTCAACATGTTGATTTTGGCTCTTCTAAAGCATTGCCAAAGACCATGCAAGTACACCAACAGTTGCATAAATATCAGTGTCTAGATCAGGGGCGGAATGCTACCAGTTCTGCCCGGCTCTGTAGAACTGGTAGCTCTGAAGAGCAGCAGACACTGAACCAGTTCTGTGTCTGCTGCTGTTTGTCCTACACACCTGTCCGGGCTCTTACCTGACCTTTATTTCCTGCTTTTTCAACCTTAGCTGCTTTGCGTGGCACAGCATCCACGCACAGCACTTATCAGCTGTCCAGGAGGCACAGCTTTTGTTGTATTACATGCAAAACATAAGTACCGAACCAGTAGTAACACCAGTTGAATCCCACCCCTGCTCTAGATGTCCTACTGGGAACATAATCTCAGAGAAGCAATGGACTTGATGACTAAGATGAATGTTGCCTTTGCTACTTGAGGTATCCTGAAAACAAATTGGAGTGGGACCCAGAGTAGCATGGATAGCTTCTCTTCTTTTCCACCCCACCATCTGCCAGAGTTCCAAGGCCCCTTTGGGAATGGAAAAGCCAGTCTGCAGGGGATGGTGGAGGGTACTGAAACTGAGTAGTTGGGAAACCCAGCCAAATAAATTACGTAAATTTTCTTAGGGTCACTTCCTTGTTGACAGATAATTTTGTCACTCTTAAATGCACAGAAAATATCAGGGTTTCTCCCCCCCCCCTAAAAACTGTTGAGGTTCTTGAGAACAAACCATAGTAATTAAAAATTTACCTGACTAATCTTAGGAAAGGAAGTGGGCAGCGTTTCCAATGTTTTGGATCATAACCCATAATCTTTATGTTTAAGGATGACCAACCTTTAATTTTTTTTTTTAAACAAATTTTATTGATTTTAAAGACAAACAAAACATAAGACATCAAAGTATAAAACCTCCTTTCTCAAAAATTACTTATAAGTTTTAACAAAGCAAATAAGGCATTATTTTTTAAAGCATAGTTCCACATTCACATTTCCATTTAAACACATATATATCTTTTCCAATTTTCTCATTGTTTCTCCCTTCACTTTTTTCCAATTATATTTCATTCTATCAAGGTTTTATTAATTCTCCATCAAGCATAAACACACAAAATACAGAACATAAAACAAAACATAAAAAGATAAAACCTTCTTAATTATTATTTATACATGTCTTTTCCAAATTTTTCTCCCTTTTTTTAAATTCCTCCAAGGTTTTATTAATTCACAATCAAAACATAGCTAACCAAAACACAAAACATAAAACTTCTTTTGAAAAGTGGCTTAGCCCCGGGTTACATCTTTTTTGACAGACCTAAATCAAGTTCGTGCTCACCTTATATACCATTCATATCTTATTAACCATTCTATATTTTCTATATAACTTAACAAAACAACCTTTAATTTTTTGAGTATTAAAGCTGTCTTCCCTTTTGCAGAAACCATTAGAAATTGAACAAACACAGCCAATGTCCAAGACAAAGACAAATGAAGAATTTAAATTCAAGGTAATATATATTGTAACAGTGAAATTATTAGTATTTAATCATTACCTAGAATTTGGAAATTAGATTTTTGTTAAAGACATATTAGCTACCTGCCAGTGGACATGTTTATTTGTATTCCTGAACTCACTGGTACTTACATTTGAATAGGCACTATACAGGATTACAGCCTGTCATTTGGCCCTCATTGATTTGGGAAAAGAATGGTAAAAAAACTTTGAAAATCCTTTAAACCCACCACAGTCATCTGGAACGACTAATTGCTTTATGCACTCAGCCTACAGTGTGATAACTATCTGAATTCAACCACATAGAGGCTGCTTCGTGTAGCATTTGTCATGCTGCTGTTTGTTTTTGAATAGTATAGAATGCAATATTGTACATCAATGTGTTTTGAAAATATATTCTATGTCACCCATGCTCAAGCCAGCATTCTCACTGGGTTAAGGCCAGTAACAGCTGAGTTAAATGGCAATAGAATTTTAGCCACCTATACTGGAGTGTCCTACTTAGGAAAGTATGACCAAAGCAACATAGGATCTCTGATTCTACATTGCTGGTTGAATTTAGCAACTGAACCAACTTATTTTCACTCAGCTGTGGTGTAACCCTAATTGCAAAACACTGGTAGTCTGTAAGTGAAGCTGTATAAGTGAAGCTGTAAGTGAAACTTGTAAATGATCCATAGTGGAGGCCATTTTCACTTCTATCCCTTCTTGGAATTCCTGAGCTCCAGTAAATCTCTTTATGCATCTCTTTAATGGAAAAACTTGGACATATCCAAACAAAAATTTGGCAGTTTTGTCCATTTCCCCCTTTCTATTTGCAAGATCAGTCAGGCTTTCCAGTTTTTTCCTCTCCCTTTTGAGTGGCATGGGAGACTGCATAGGGAAGATTGCTTCAGCAGAGCTGAATTGGAGCCAGTGTAGAAATACTCTTACAAGGGATTCCAGTTCAAAAGTCAACATGTTGTAAACAAGGTTATCACACATACAACACTTCACCCACAGTTTCTCCCTGGCTTCTGACAGCTAAAAATAAGATTTCCACCAAATTCTTTTTTATTGAGATTTATTGAGAAAGGGATACCATTACAGAAATTCCAACAACTGGATTACTTTAATGTTAGAACTTAAATTTATCTTTCATCTTGCTAGTGCAGAGTCTTCTTCAGTTTCTTTCACACAACTTCATTGTATCAGCAGGCTGCTGGCCCATTTCCCAGACAACTTAAGAACACACAGGCATCTTTCCCAGCCATCTCTTGAATCCTTATCAGCCTGGGAACAGATCATTACAAACATAGCAAAATTATAGTTACAGATGGTGAGAAAAGTCCCTGGCTGTAAAACTGATTTTATTAAGCTCTCAGTGGGATTCTGCAATTAGAGGAAGCACAGAAAGGGAATCAGATAGCTTCATTCCCTTACAGATAGAGCTTTATTTTTACTTTTGCAAACATTAAATAAGCGTGCATTACAAGTGATAGAAACATGCCTATTGAAGGGTTCAATCAGATGGTGTCATCCTCTCTTTGGATGGCAAAGAGATGAGGGAAATTTTGGCTGCTTTGAGATCTGCAGTGCCTTGTGTTCTCATCTCAATAATCCCAACATTCTGAGGTCTGCAAGAAATCAATCAGGTGTGCTTTACATGGTTTAAGGAAAGACTGTGGAAATAATCTTTATGTTAAAACACACATTATGCACGCAGAAGCTTCTATGTTCCATCAACAGAGACTTAAGTATGGGAAGCCACCCTCCCTTAGAAGAATGAAATAGTTTGAGGAATATTATCAGAGATGCCAACTTTTGGAAATGAGAATTAGGGAGGATTTTCAAATAACACCAAATTATGTGCGCATAGCGCACATCTTGAGCACAGAGCGCTCGACCCTTACGGTGGGGTCCAGCTCTGGGGTTCTAGATGCTCTTTGGTGCAGTCTGAGCCTCTAAGACAGAACTTCAAAACTATGAAGTGCTAATGTAATAACTTGTAAATAACAGCTGCTTGGAAAAATGGAATGGTCTTTTAAACAGAAGTTTTTGCCCTTGAAAAGCCCCCCTTGTGATCTTAACATAGACAAATGTTTCCATATGTTTCAGGAGTGTGAGAGCTGGTTTAAAAAAAAGTCTGAAAAAATCTGAAGTGAATAAGGGGCGCGAAGTGCGAAGTCCCTTAGGCCGGGGTCCAGGGCCCGCCTAGGGCCCTGGAAGCTCTGGGGTTCTAGATGCTCTCTGGTGCAACTTAGGCTTATTTTGGAGACTATTTCCATCAATTTCAACTGCTGTTTTTGAGAATAAACACTTTACTTTTTCCATACCTAACCTGAGGCTTGAATCTTTGCATCTGGGACAACCACTGTAAAAAACACTTCTAAATAATCTGCTGCCTGGCAACTGGCATTTGCTGGTAACAGGTTGAAAAAAACACCAGGCAACTCTCAACTTTGCAGTGAAATCCAATTCTATACAGTCATGTATAACAGTTCAAAAAGTGTTTGTGAATTCAAATCTGCAAATTCAATTGTCCATGTATAAAACTTCTGAAACAGGCAAAAAATAAAATAGATTAAAAAATAAAGATATTCAATGAGTCCATTCTATCAAATTCAAAATAGCCAAACAATCATGCAGAAATGTAGGCTCCAAACATCCATGATGATTACAAATAAAAGCCAGGATATATTTTTTAATCTGAATCAGAATTTTTTTTAAAAATGTTTGTTTTACTTTTATGTTAAGTGCTGTCTGGGGCAAACTATTTGTATAGGGCCCCATTTTCTCTCTCTCTCTTCTTTCTTTCTTTCTTTAAATTGGGGCTGAGAGAAGGGAAGGGAAGAAAAGATCATTGACAGGGAGAAAGACAGGGAGAAACACCTGGAAGTGTGAGCGCTCGAGTTTCCTTAGGGAAGACCAGACAACAAGGGGAGAGGAGAGGAGGAGGAGGAAGAGGAGAATTAAAAAAAAAAAAAGAGTGGGAAGCCAACTCACGCGTGCCATCAAAGCCAGGGGGAAGTGGGGCTTTCTCCGCCTGCTGCCGCCAGAGGAGTGCGGGGGGGGAGTGCGGGGAAAGGGGGTTCGTGCCGAGGCTCCGCAAACGATTACCAGATTTGCAGCTCCGTTTGTTGGTGAAGCTGGAAGTACGCAACGCAGGAGCTTGCGGGGGGCCCGGGCACCCGTTAATGGTGAAGGAGAGGCCGCTTGGGGTTGCCAGGCTCAGGCAGCCTCCCCCACCCCCTCCCCTAGCAGCGAAGAGCTGCTCCGGGGGCTCCCGCCACGGCGCAGCCAGGCACTTTGTCTCGCTGCCCCCGGAGCAGCTCTTCGCTGCTAGGCTAGGGGGTGGGGGAGGCTGCCTGAGCCTGGCAGTTTCTTTGCGAAGCTGGAAGCGCGCAACACAGGAGCTCGCGGGGACCCCGGGCGCCCGTTAATGGGGAAGAAGAGGCCGCTTGGGGTCGCCAGGCTCAGGCAGCCTCCCCCCCCCCAGCAGCGAAGAGCTGCTCCGGGGGCTCCCGCCACGGCGCAGCCAGGCACTTTGTCTCGCTGCCCCCGGAGCAGCTCTTCGCTGCTGGGGGGGGGGCGGAGGAGGCTGCCTGAGCCTGGCAGTTTGTTTCCTGGGGAGTGCGGCGTTTGCGGTTCTCCTGTTCAGTCCCCAACGGTGAAAAGACTTTCGGAGCTGCGGGCTCTCCTTCCCCATTAACGGGCACGCTTCCAGCTTCGCCAAGAAACCGCCAGGCTCAGGCAGCCTCCTCCGCCCCCTCCCCTAGCAGCGAAGAGCTGCTTCGGGGGCTCCCGCCACGGCGCAGCCAGGCACTTTGTCTCGCTGCCCCCGGAGCAGCTCTTCGCTGCTGGGCTAGGGGGTGGGGGAGGCTGCCTGAGCCTGGCAGTTTCTTTGCGAAGCTGGAAGCGCGCAACACAGGAGCTCGCGGGGGTCCCAGGCGCCCGTTAATGAGGAAGAAGAGGCTGAGGGATTGTGTTCAGCGGGGAGACGCTCCTTAGCAGCGCCCGTAGCAATCTCATGTGACTGTGTTCACGTTGAAACACTACGTCAGCTAGCTCACACACCGCATGCGCATACAGCCGGAGCCGCCGGGCTAATTTTGCTGCTCGTAATTTCGGGAGGATAGGGAAAATTATCGTAAGGCGGGAGTTGGGGTGAATTTTCGGGAGCCTCCCGATGAAATCGGGAGTGTTGGCATCTCTGTATTATATTTCCCAAAGGGAGAAATGGAGAAATGGAGGCAGAAAGCAAACCCCATTTTCCTTAATAGCCCACAACAGATATCAGCACAAGAGATAAAGAACTTATTGAAAGAAGACCAGTATCTAGATAGCTCTATAAATAAGCAAATACCCTCACCCAAGAGCCAAAACAGGACGAAAGCCATTAAGCCACAATAGGAATTACCCAACACCCTTTCAGAACACAAGCCCCTTCATTGCATCACCCTCAGAGCAGTCCAAACTTCAACCAAACTTAGCTCAGACAAATACCTAAGATTTGTACTTTGGCTATACAGCAGGGATGTTAACTCAGGTTTTCACAGCAGCATCACGTGGTGTATCAGGACTTTTTTCCCCTTTGCTAAACTGGGCATGGGCATGGCATGACAAATCTGGCCCACGGGGCGTGAGTTTGACAGTCCTGCTTTAGAGTCAGCTATGACCCCTACATAACCTCTACATGGCCCCTTGGGAATCTGATGACAGTCAATAGAATACATATTCTTGCACAGGAACAGGAAGCTCAAGTGCAAAGCCCAAAAGAAGATATAAAAGCTACCCACTTTCAACTCCATTTTGTCAGCTGCCCAGAACCACAAACCAATGTGGTTGTGCTTCATCAATAAATGGACACTCTTTCACATCAGCCTCCGGCCTCCATTTTGTCTCCAGTGCCTTTCTCCTGGCTTGGAACTGGACCTGAATTTTTCTTCCCACACAAGCAAGGGATAGTTCCTTGACATTTTGGAGAGCTGCTGCCAACACACAGGACTAGTTGGACAAATATCCTTATCACTAAGGCATTTTTCTACCTTCTTAATTGCAGCATTTCCATGTACTTTATATTTCTGATGAGAGGAAGCATTTTAAACAGCCTTTCTCATCTTGATGCACTTATACTAGACTAAGAGATCTTCCCACAGCCAGCACAACCACTGAAAGGATTTCAAGGAAAAAGCTACACATTTATAGTAGGAACTCTCAATTTTTCTTGTTTTCATTCTCTCTCTAGAGTTCTCCACCTACAATGAAAGAAAGGACTCTCAGCAAACAAGATCCAGATAACAGAATGATACTCTCCAGCCTCTCCAGACTGTATTTTGGAGCTGTCCAGAAAGCTATTGGCGTTTTCCACAAAACCCTTAGTGATAATCGGACTCCTGAAATCTTCATCACTAAAAGCAAGCTAATCATTATGATAGGTCAAAAGTTGGTGGACACCTTGTGTCAGGAAGCCCTTGAAAAGACCAACCGGAATGATGTCTTGCGAGGCAGCAGTACATTTTGTGGCTTGCTGAAAAACCTGGCAATTGCAACCAAAAATGCCACAATGAAATATCCAAATCCTGAGGCAGTTAAAGAACTTCAGGATCAAGCCGATGAATTATCTCAATTCACACAGCAATTTCGAGATACGATGGAATGAAGGAGCACTGAAACAATTCAAAAGACAAATTTAGACGTAATGCTTGGATGGGATAAAGTATATCCATGTTGGGGGGGGGGGTGTAGGGATACATGCCAACTCTCCTCTCTTTTCTCTTAATACAACTCCAGCCAATGTCAAGCGAGAGGCCTGCAAAAATGTCTTCTCTCAATATTTAAACATGATTAAATTTTCCCCATTGTCAAGAATCCTGATATAAAGATTTTCTGAGAAGCTTCTCTTTGTACCAACTTGACATTTATCCTCAACATCCATACAGACATCAGTCTTGAACACAGGTAGCTTGGGGTCAAGGTTTAGTTTATACAATTCCATTTAAATTGTACATTCTGTTGAGGCATACTGTGTCGGATTTTTAGACATGTTAGGATTTTTATTATTACAAAGCATGCGTGTCTGTCTGCTTGAAGATAACTGTACTGTAGGATTCTACTCCATAGAGATGTGGTGAGTATATATACATTTAATAAAAACCTGACAGTAAATTGATATGACAAGATTAGGGCTATTCAGAGGGCTTGTTATGAACTGTTCCAATAGTGCTCAGGCTACTAGCCATTCTTGCAACCATTCACTTGGTAGGACAAACTCTGATGGACTCTTTAAGATGGTGTAAATGCTACTGAGATTAACCATGGTTTCAGGTGTAATGGTATGAATTATTTATCCAGCAAAAAGCATGGTAAAGAATAGAAATTATTCAACAGTCTCGACTGATTGGTCTCAGCTCTGTATTTATTTTAATTTCTCTTCCTTTTCATTTCCTTCTTGAGATAATTACTCTTTTTAAAGAATTACACTATCTTCATATCAACAAACATGCATTTTACTTACAGTTCAAACTGGAACTATTTCACAAACAGTTCACAAATAGGAGAAAAGACATCATTCTATGTGATCACACAGTGAGAGATTTAAAAAAAAGGAAAAGTAACAGACAACAAGTAAAAGGGAATCTTCCAGACCCTTACAACCAACAAGGGACTGCCTCATGTGTAGTGAGTCTGTGCGTATGTATACATGTAAAAATAAGGTACTAGATACAATTAATCATTCCTTTTGCATGTAAGGTTGCTTAGCCCAAGATCAGAATCATTATCATGATTAGCCCCTTCTCATTATGGTGTCCAACTTCAGGAATGAGATACAGATCAGATATACTTAAAAAAAACAGATGAGGTGAAGCATACAAGGGACAAGTATATATTCTATTATATATTCAGTCCTAATAACAAAAACAATTTCTTGGAAATGGTTAAACACATAACAGTAAAAAATATTCCATCACAGAATATTCTGAGTATGAAATGTCTATTCCTTTTTTTTTTAAATAAATTTTATTGATTTTACAATTAAAACAAACCAACAACACATACATAAATGAAAGAGAGAAAAAGAAGAAAGGGAGAAGAAAATAGAAAGACCTATTTTATCAGGTTACTGAATTAACCTACTTTCTGGCTTTATATAATATACTGAATCACAAATAAAGTGGCCTATGCTGAATAAACTAACATACAAGAAATATTACCAAGGTTGCACTTACAGAACTTACTGTTATATGACTGTGTCCATTGTCATGACCTGCCCTTATGCAAACACATTGCGTAAATAAAAACACAAAGTATTGAAGATGCATCTTTTGTTGTGCAACAACAGTCTCAATTCAAAAATGCCAGGGAATTGTAGGAAGCTTGGTATGCAGACAAAGTAGTCTCAATAGAGATAAGCACATTTACATACTATTCAAATGGGTAAATAAAATAAAACATAGAATCAAAAAGACTAGAACACATTCCCATATTCAGCTAAGCAAGGATGAATACCACACAAACAACGAAAGAATCATCTAATATCCTAATCAAGGAACCACCAAAAAGAAAACCAATAAAAAATAATACTTGTAGCTCAGGGTTGAAATGAGAGGTTCTTGGTGCTCTGAGCTTGCTTGTTTTCTTGGAGACATTTCATTATCCTAACTAGGTAACATCATCATACAGTAAGGAGTGCTGTTTGCTGTCAATTTATAATATATTCTGGTGTCTTGCCTGTCTGAGTGGGTGAGGTTTAGAGATTCTTTGATTGGGCTGTATACTAATGGCTTTTTTGCAGTTTCTACAGATACAGATAATCAGAGTTGGAAGGGACCTTGGAAGTCATCTAGTCCAACCCCCTGCCCAAGCAGGACACCCTACACCATTTCTGACAAATGGCAGTCCAATCTCTTCTCGAAAGTCTCAACTGATGGCGCTCCCACAACTTCTGAGGGCAAAAGCTGTTCCATGGGTTGATTGTTCTCACTGTCAGAAAGTTTCTCCTTATTTCCAGGTTAAATGTCTCCTTGTTCAGTTTCCATCCATTATGGACAAACCCCACTTTCATTGGTACTGATGATGTTGCCTAGTTGGGGAATAAAAACATCTTCAAGAAAACAACCAAGCTCAGCACCAAGAACTCCAAACCCTGTGTGCCAGAAATCAAATATTTTGTTATTTGTGAAGTTTGACTTTACAGATCATAGAAATGTATACAGAAGTTTAAATTCATCAAGCAATTCCACCAGAATTGCCACCAGATCCCCCTTATTTTATTCCTCCACTGCGAATCCCACCTGAAGGCAGAACAAGAAGCAACAGATGGAAGCTAATCAAAGAGAGAACTAACCTAGAAAAAAAAGAGAAATTTCATGACAGTTAGAACAATTGATCAGTGGGACAGCTTGCCTTCAGAAGTTAGAGGTGTTCCAACAATGGAGATTTGAAAGAAAAAATTGGACAGCCATTTGTCACTGGAAGCTTTCAAGAAGAGACTGGACTGCCATTTGTCAGAAATGGTAGAGTCTCCTGCTTGGGCGTGGTTGGACTAGATGACCTTCAAGGTTCCTTCCAACTCTATTATTCGGTGAAATATGCCCAGTAACTTGTAGCTGGGATTAGAATCTTAGTTTCACATCATTGCCTGCCTGCCTGCCTGCCTGCCTGCCTGCCTGCCGCCCCCCCCCCCAAATACTGACTCAGTCACAAAACCTAGTTAGTCAATTCGCACCAAATGCTGATTCCTGAACTCCACCTACCGGCTGAGCGAGCGGAGGGCTATAGGGCAGCGTTTCTCAATCTTGGGCACTTGAAGATGTTTGGACTACAACTCCCAGAATTCCGCAGCCAGGCTTGAAGCCTCTTCCAGCGGTCAAGGTTGAGAAACGCCGCCCTAGCGGTAACCTGCAGTTGCCGAATTCGAGTCTCAGTCAGTAGTGCGAATACAGCGCTAAGGAGACACTTCCGCCTTGGGAAGCGGCTTCATCACTAATACGTCATCACACCTTGCCCTCTGTTTCGCCGGTCTGCGCCGGAAGAGCTCGTATCACCTGACCGGAAAAGTCTTTTCTGCCTGGCAACCCGGAACTTCCAAGAAAGCCAGTTGGAGGCGAAATGGGTTGCGATGGAGGAACCATCCCAAAACGGCACGAACTGGTGAAGGGCCCTCGTAAGGTGGAGAAGGTGAGACCGGGGTCAGAAAGGGGAGCTCCGGCTGGTGTATTCCATTCTGGAACAGGGAAATGGTGGCCCACCTAGATCCACTACCTGCGTTTTGGGTCCTTTTTGCAAGAACAAGTAGTCCTACAACAGTTCATTTAGTGACCGTTATGATGTTACGGCGGCAGTGAAAAATGTGACTTACGATCGTTTTTCACAGGGACGTTTAGCAGTTTCCCCATGATCATGGGATTGAAATTCAGGTGCTTGGCAACTGATTGATATTTATGACCGTTTCTGTGTCCCAGGGTCATGTTGGTGACCTCACAAGGAAACTCAATGGGAGGGCTTAGATTCACTTAATAACTGGGTTACCAATTTAACAACTGTGGCAAGAAAGGTTGTAAAATGGGACAAAACGCAATAAATTTCTCACTTAGCAACAGAAATGTTGAGCTCAATTGTGGTTATAAATCAAGGACTACCTCTACAGCAGACAGGAGTTCCATCGAATTTCATAATGTTAACCTGCTTACGGGAAAAGTAATTTCAAGAGTAAAGATGATTTACTGTTGAGAACAATCAACCATGGAACAGCTTGCCCTCAGAAGTTGTGGGAGCGTCATCACTTGACACTTTCAAGCAGAGATTGGACTGTCATTTGTCAGAAATGGTGTAGGGTCTCCTACAAGGTCCCTTCCAACTCTGGTTATCTGTTATCTGAGGCAGCTAGGAATCGGTATGATTAAAATGGCAAGTGGAGGTTGGCCACAAGATTAGAAAAAAGGCCTTGTCAAAATAAACGTTGAAATGGCGTAAGGCTTTTCCACAACTCAAAATGTGGGGTTGTAACTTTCTCTTCAACATTAGAAATATCCAGATGGGCACATACTTGACATTGTGTGACAGCTAGATCCAGTTTTGACTTGAGTGGTGAATAAGTATGGTGAAATAAACACATTATGTTGTGGGCTCTTCTGTGGTTACGTCATTTTTGTGAGGGTGATTGAAGTCCCTTTTTGGATAGAGGGGTTTGCTGGTTATTGCTTAGTTTGTGCCATTTGTTTTGTTTTATTTTTATTACAGTTTTATTGCTCTCTTGCTGCCCAGGGTGCAAGGAAAAAGGAGTTATAAACATTTGATAATAAAATAAAAACAAATCATTTTACATCTATTAAGTAGAAATATAGTGTTCTGAAAGTAACTAGTGTGATGTGAAACTGCAATTAAAAAAGCCAGTATAGTCTTGGACTGTCTAAGAAAATATTACAACTACATAGATCATGGCATGTAGTAATATTTAGTTTGTGATACTTAGCCTTCCAATAGAGGAGAATATATATAGCTTAGCTGACCAACTAATTTCTCCATGTATAGGATAGCTATGCAAATCCAAATAGGTAAAAAAAAATTGCATGCAAAGTAAGTACAAAGATTTTGGATTTAACTATTGCTTCTTTTTCTAAAATTGTATATACTTTGTTATATTCCCCAGGTTGACAAAAATGCAGAATTAGTAGCTCAATGGTACTATTGCACTCTAAGTCAAGAAAAGTTAAGCAGACCTATAGTAGCTTGTGAACTTGGCAGGTAAGATTACACTTTAAATTCTTTTTCAGACAAAGTGTCACATATTTTGAATAATTTTAAGAAAGTTAGCCTATTTTTCACAATATATTTTCTGCTACAGGCTTTACAACAAAGATGCAGTCATTGAATTTTTGCTGGATAAATCTTCTGATAAAGTCCTTCTGGAGGCTGCATCCCATATCAAGAGTATTAAGGTATGTTAACAAGTTTAAAATACATGATAATGATTATAGTATACAAGTTAAACAGAGAGTCACAAAATTTATCTTTATTTTCTTGACATAAACTTCCTCGATATTAATGAAACTTTGAAGCATTGTATTTATGCAGTATGTTTTTTTTAAAAAAACCCTGGAGATATGTGAGATGCATTTTCTTCTAAAAACAAACACCAACATGTTTTTCTTTTTTGCTTCTGTGACATAAATATATGCTGTTAGACTACTTCTTTTTACCTATACTGCCTCCTTGTTGCTTCTTTTGCTTAAATGCGTATCACAATTCTCCCTATAAAGACTGCTTTTTCTCCTTCCCTCATACTTTTTTCCAGAATCAGACCCTTTTAAACTTATAAAGGTCCATTGGTGATTTTATCACCAGAAATTTTTTCACCAGAAATTTTCTGCCTCCCACAGATATTGTCTTAAACTTCAAACTTGGTCTGAAATCAGAAACAGTTCTATTATCCCTTTCTTAACTCACTGAAAGACAAGGTGATACTAAAAGCTGTACTATTATTATTCTCATCCTTCCTATTAAATATCTGCTACTTATGACTATAACCTTGTTCCTTGTATCTTACGATTTATATTGTTCTATTTAGTTTTCTAGTATGATTTTGATTGATTATTTAGGATCCTTTGACTATCACAAAGTGTTGTATCTTATGATTAATGATGAATGTATCTATGATGGCTATACAGGTGAAACTCTAAAAATTAGAATATTGTGCAAAAGTTCATTTATTTCAGTAATGCAACTTAAAAGGTGAAACTAATATATGAGATAGATTCATTACTTGCAAAGCAAGATAGATCAAGCTTTGATGTGTTATAATTGAGATGATTATGGCTTACAGCTCATGAAAACTTTTGCATGATATTCCAATTTTTCGAGTTTCACCTGTATATTCATGATTCATCACTTACATCTTTTATGTATACTGAGAGCTTATGCACAGAAGACAAATTCCTTGTGTGTCCAATCACACTTGGCCAATAAAGAATTCTATTCTATCCCTATTCCTATCCCATTTCTATTCTATTCTGCTCCTAACATCAGTGAAGCATAGCACATCATCAGGAATATAGAATGCTTTCTATGAAGTTTGATGTTGTCAGAAACTGCCTGCTTGCATCTACACTCTATGACCAAACATATTTCCTTCTAGAATATTTGAATTTTTCATACACTACTGTTGTCTTCCAATTTAGGTGATGCTTCCTTTATCATAGTGTCAAATCAAGTTGCATAAAGTATGGTTCATTTCTTGCAGAATGTCATGGAATTGAATCTCTCAGACAATCCAGCTTGGACTGGTGACAAGGGTAATACAAAAGGAGATAAATATGCTGACATCCAAAGTGCACGTTTTATTTGCCCTGTAGTTGGATTGGAAATGAATGGAAGGCATCGGTAAGTGTTTCCATTTTAATTAGGTTATAAATAATATGCTTTTAAAGTGTGGCCATTTTCATAAAAAGATTGCTTGTTCTGTTTCTGAACTATGAAAATAGAAGATATAAAATGTTATTGAATGCTAACATTATAAAAACTGTTCAGTCGAAGTAATATGTACAATGCAAACAAGTATAATTATATGTGACTCCAAGTTTGATGAGGTAGTAATAAATAGCTCAGTGAAAATAATATCCCTGTGAAAAACAATATTCCATGTCAGATACCATTAGGAAAAACAAAGAATAAAACTGTTAATATGAAATTATTTATGTATAAATCTTTGGTAAAATTTGTTTGAATGATGCATGGAATCATGACTAAAAGATAGAGACAAACAAACAACCAAACTCAGACTCTCCACACCAGGGGTCTCCAACCCTGGCATCTTTAAGACTGTTGGACTTCAACTCTCAGAATTCCTCAGCCAGCTTTGCTGGCAGACCCCTGGTCTGCTGGCCAGGGAATTCTGGGAGTTAAAGTCCACCAGTCTTAAAGGTGCCAAGGTTGGAGACCCCTGCTCTATACAGTGGTGTGATTTGAGAGGGGCACAATTGCCTCTCCATCTCTGTTTCAATCCAGAAAACATCCATCATGATATTTTCAAACAATAATTGAACATTCTAATTCTGTCAGGTAAAGATTCATCTGATGTATACAACAACAAAAAATGTCAGTTATTGCACTAACTAGCCAATTGTTCGCTTGCTTGCAGTCTTGATGAAATATGAGAGAGGCAAGGGACTGCAATTGTTGCCAAGGATGATTGATTCCATTGCAGGTACAGGATTCAAGCCAGTGCTCAGATATTCAGATACTGCCTACTACTTACTGCTGCTGTTTAGCAACATCCAGTCACTCTTTATTTGGAACACCAAGGCCAGTGTATCTTGATTGTTGTCATCACCAAGCAGTAAATAACAGCTGCTGTCATCACTGCCAGCGGAACATTTGCTTCACCATTGCCCTAGGTCCTAGCAGCTGATCCAGGCAAACATGCTATCACTCAACATCATTTGATGCCACCAAATAACGGACCTCATACTATGGTCAGGCATATCTGTCTCTAACATACCAAGGTTTCTTATTCCTGGTCCATTTTAAATGTTATCAGAAGCAGCTGGAAATTTGCTCCTCACAATGCTGTTCTTTAACTATTTGGCTCGACTCCAGTTCAATAAGCAGGTGGCAGTCATAGCTAGGAAAGCCTTTGTACAGTTCCTTCTTGTGTGCCATTCCTGGATCGGCAGATTCTGTTTACAGTCACTCACACCTTAGTCACCTCCAGATTGGACTACATTTACTTCATGGGGTTGCCTTGGAGACTAACCCAAGGCTTCAGCTAGTACAAAATGCAGCACCATGGCAATTGCATGCACTCTTACAACTGAGCACATTACATTGCTGCTGGAAGAGCTACATTGGTTGCCAGTTTGCTTTCAGGTCCAGCTAAGATGCTGGTTTTGATTTTTAAAGTTCTTCATGGCAGGGACCACCTCTCCAATTATTTCAGCCTGCTCTATTCGATCTGGCAGAAGAGGCATGCTGTGTGTATGATCAAGTAAGAGCCTACATT
Source organism: Hydrophis major (assembly GCA_033807585.1). NCBI lineage: Eukaryota > Metazoa > Chordata > Lepidosauria > Squamata > Elapidae > Hydrophis > Hydrophis major. Next base: position 245,223,399 of record CM066330.1, read on the forward strand.
TGGGAGAATCTCATGGGACATGTCTTCTCTTGTGACCGCCTTATGGAACAGGAAATGGGAGATATGCTCAGATGACTCAATTACTGAGATGGCTATTTTTATCCACTTTTCATATAGGGGATTGTATATTTGTTTTTTACACTATTTATCTATTAATGAGATAATTTTTTAATCTTAGATGTTTATATTTTTTAATATTTATTGTTTTGGTATTTGTGATTTTTATCCAATTGTTGTGCGCCACCCAGAGTTGTTTTTGGTGAGGTGGATGGCTATATGAATTTGATTAATAAATAATATTCTGGGTGCTCTGCACATTTAAGCTTTCATCATTACTGCTGACAAAGTCCTTAATAGCTTAATAGCACAATAGGTCCAATGGTAGCAGAAGATCTTCCTATCCTTCTCAGCCATCACCTTCATCTGTTGGCATATTTATGCATCTGAACTATGGTGCCTGGAACAAAACATTATCTAGCCTCAACACTGTCACTCATAATATCTTGCACATCTTCTCTACATCTCAAGAGATTTAGATGTTCATCCATGAGATGGTTCACATGTGAGGTCTTGGGGGGTGAGATTACTATGGTTTACCACATGGTCATCCAGATGTTCAAACTGGACTTGGCATTTTTATCCACCTGTCGAGTCCTTCCCAAAGACCTGGGATAGACAAGTGGATATTTGACGGTGTTACAGATACCATTGCAGGATGTAAGCTGTTCCGAGTAAGGCTGCCTTTTGCAATTGACGGGTGGTGAATTTGTCAGTGCCGATGGTGTTCATGTGATGCTCCAGTTGTTTTGATACTGCACTCAAGGAGCCCAGTGGGATTGGTGCCGTCTTTACTTTCTTTTGCCATAGTTATTGTATTTGTTCTTCTTCATCTTATTACATTTATTTGCCAGCTATCTCACCATGGGGCTTTTCTAGGCAGCTTACAACAATAACAAACAAGGGCATAAAAAGGAAGGTTAAGCAAAGTGAAAGTAAAATAATAGAACAATAAAATAAAGAAAAAGACAACAAAATATATCAATATGACTAATAAAAAAGATGGGCAAGTGGGGAGCAGGAAGGGGGGTGGAATTGTGGTCTATCTAGCACCACCTCCACAGTAGAACTTCCCCATTGGGACTTCAGGCCAACCAACAGATTATTGAAATCTGACAAGACTTCATGAATGTTAAAAAGTCCAATTATATTACAGTATTTGCTCTACTGTGATGGTTTCTGGCCATTTTTTCCCATTCATGCTATTCAAAATTATTTGGCTAAGAAACCTTTGATGATATTGAGCAAATGAGGGAAAAGTTCTTTTTAAAAAACACCCATATTCAGACAGAGCTGAATATTTAGTTCTAATATGTTTTTATATGTTAAATCCATGATACTTGTTTCCTAACCAATGTGATTAAAATTGCATCTTAAATTAGATGGAGCTAATGTTCATGCTCTTATTTAGCATGTGATTTTTTTAAAATAGTTTTGAACAGGTTAGAATTATTTGTGCTGTGATTGGAGGGTTGGAGAAGCAGCACATCAGCCAGTCTGAAACCCACATACAAGCATATTTACTCAGGCAGATTTATTACTCAGTATGTCACAGCAGTGAAGACCATATTTGCAGTATCCCGTGACAGGAGTTTCAAGTTTTTATTGGATTATTTTTTAATTAAGAATTTATATTTAAAAAACATTTTTGGAACTGCTAGTGAAGGAGCAAAACTATTCAAACTGGAAAATTGGCTGTACTTGAGTGAACTCTCTTCTTCTATTCATCTTTTGTCTTTAGTCTCTTTTGAACTCCCTGGAGCATAGTTTTAAAAAAAACTCTATAATGTAACATCAAATGGCTTCCAGGCAAATGCAAGTAATTTATTATCAATAGTATAAATTATGAAATTGATTATCCACAGTCATACAGTTGTGTGTTAAAATGAAAAAGTAATGTAGATACAAAACAGAAACTCCAAACAAGACAGAAAATACACACTGAAGGTGATCTTACATTTTTTTCTCCTTCCTGCATCTTTTCTGTTTTCACAAACCTAAGAAACTGCCAGATTCCCAATTTCTTTTGAATACACTGTTTCAGAAATAAAAATGTGCGGCAGTAAGTACAGTTCTCACTGGTTTTACTGTTAGGTCCTGGAAAATTCTTGGTTCTCCCTTATTTCATTCAGATCCTTGTTAACCCTCCTTTTCCCTTCAACATAAGCCAAGAATAACATATGATTATGCAGTCATTAGTATTTACCATAGGATGTTTACAGCAGCCTTGAAACTTGTTGCTTTACAATTAGCTCTCAATATATTCAATAGGATATTTTTTTTTGAAAATACGTATGCATTGATTACCAAAATTCTTACCTTTGTATTATTGAAGAAGTCAAACTTAATGATGAATGCTTGTGAATCTCATCCAAGGACGACTTACAGTTTTAGGTCTGAAATGTTGATCTATCTATATCCCAATATTTTAACAATTGGCAAAGAAAATGGATCCTATATATGGTTTCATAGAAATAAGTATACATGAATTCTGTAGGTCTCATTACTAGCTTAAAATATATAGATAGTCCTCGACTTACAACGGTTCATTTAATGACCATTCAAAATTACAATGGGACTGAAAAAAATTACTTATGACCATCCCCACGGTCACGTGATCAAAATTCAGATGCTTGGCAACTGACTCAGGGCGGTTGCCGTGTCTCAGGGTCAAGTGATTGCCTTTTGCAACCTTCTGACAAGCAAAGTCAATGGGGAAGCCAGATAGACTTAACAGCCATGTTGCTAACTTAACAGCTGCAGTAATTCACTAAACAACTGGCAAGCAAGGTTGTAAAATGGGGCAAAACTCACTTTTGACAAATGTCTTGCTTATGAACAGAAATTTTGGACTCAGTTATGGTCATAAGTCAAAGATGATCTATATAGGATTGCTGTTCTAATCAGAGTTGCTTTAGCTGGACCAAGAGCTATGTGTTCACTTTACTTAAATCTCTTTTCCTTTGGTTTTTCCTCAGCTTTTGCTTCCTACGTAATTGTGGGTGTGTATTTTCTGAACGTGCTCTCAAAGAAATTAAAACGGAAACTTGTCACAAGGTACGTTACCTCCTTGCCCTGACCCCAATTGCGCTCTCTCTCTCTCTCTCTCTCTCTCACACACTCACACACACACACACACAGACATTCTTCTAGGATAACTTTGTCCTGCATTCCTTTATCTTAAATCCTGTCGATTTTAATAAGGCTTTAATATTAGCTAACTAGACTGCAGTTGTGAATTAAGGAAATACTTATCCTCACTGCCTTGCTTTGATTTTGGATGCATCTAGTTATTGAAAAAAGGATATTGGTTGTTTATTCATTGGGAATCTTTGTTTTTTTGTCTTGGCAGCCAATAAAAATTCATTCAAGCCAAAGCTTTTTACTTTTAGCCAAATTGACATCTGTCTCTGGAACTAGGATTTTGTTTTCTTGTTGTTGTTGTTTTTTTTTCAGTTTTGTTTATGCAGCCCTATTCTTTCAGGAACTCTGCTGACAAAATTATTCTGTTCTTCATTCTGAATTTCTCAGAATTCCCCCAAATCCAGTTATTTTATTTTTTTTGGGGGGGGGGGGGATAATATGAATGGTTGCTATAGATCTAGTGCCACTTTAATTCCACAGGTCTTTGAAGTTTTAGTTCTTTCGTGTTTCAGGAAACGTCCAGGTAAGCAGGCAGGAGGACTCAAATGAAAGGCTAGCCTTAAATCATTGTGCAACCACAAGAGGTCCAGGACTAACCACTCCCATCTCCAGCTCTAAAGAGTCTTTATCAGTTTATTCCTAAGAAAAAGCAAGCAGACTGGAGACATTTCTGTGTAACAGGCATATAGTGAAGTAGTTTAGTTTAGTTTACTTTAGTTTACTTTACACCTTTACTTTACTTTACTTTACTTTACACCTCGTACAATGAAATCAAATACCATCTTCAGTGTACATTATGACTGAAAATAAACACAAACACATCCTTCACATTCTATGAATTGAATTGAATTGAAAACCCCTGATATTGCATTAAAATTGCAGTATACAGTAGAATTCTGTAGAGTTACTGACCTGGGATAGAAGCTGTTTTTCAGCCTATTTGTCCTTGTTTTTATTATCCTGTACCATCTGCCAGATGATAATAGTTTAAAAAAAGGGTGCCAGAATGAGGGATCTTTGAGAATGTTTTGAACTATTGAAGTATCAGCTTAAACTTTGCATGTGTGGATCTGGTTGCTTGCACCTGACAATAAAGTCTATGCTGTAAACCACTTTTGTATTCCATAACCAACCCATTGAATAACTTTGCAATATGGACATCTTTGGCTTTTCATGGTTCTAGTTACTCATAGTAACATAAATTCTGTGATTGTCCACATTTAAAATGAACAGAGCACCCAATAGTGTGGTTTCTAAATTTGTTTTTGTTTTACTACTGCAACAAATGCAGGGTTTTGACATGGTGATGCTTCTTGAGTTTGAAATACAAATATCAATAGACAGTGATGGTTGCTTTAGCTATAGCGGTTCTCATCTTTATTTCTCCTGATCCTTCACAAAACAAGTTTAAACATCCTTGCAGTTGAACTCTGCGCTGAGGCCATTTGATTGGTAGATGATTGAGAGAAAGAAATCAAAGTGACAGACGTATTAATTACTGTATTATCATCTTAAAATATTTCTTGGAAATAGAGATTATGAGTGTTCTTTGTATCATTAATTGCATTTGCAATGATCATTTTGTGTGTTTCAGAAGGTTGACTTTCTTTTCAAATTCTGATCAATACCTAGATTTTAAAAGAAAATTAGATCTGAAAGAAGAGAGTGGCTTGTCAGACATCAATATCCAGACTCAAATTCTTGTGAAAGAATTGCTAAAAATAAATGTGTATAGAGTATATATGTATAAAATTACTGAGCTCGGCAATTTCTTTAGTTTCTTCTTATGCAATGTTATCAGTCCAGTGCTTCCCTGCCCTTGATTAAGTAATTTAGAGAGGGCTTCTTTCAATATTCTGTTATCCTGAGATGAGGCAAATAGCTAAAATAAAAAGGCTTTCCATGAAACTGTGGGTTTCCCTTTTGAGATTTGTTCTAATATATGAGTAGACAGCTTCTTCGTAGTAAGGCCATGCTTTGGTGGGCATACTGATGGACATGTCTTGTAGAGCTTTTGGACAGTTGTTTTCCCTGGGAAAAAATGAGAAGGAAGACAGTGATGGATGCATGGCTAGATGCAATACTTAATAGGAACAGCTGACCCTGCAGCAGAGGGATGTAACACTCCTGTAACTTTGACACTTTGTGTGACATAACAAAGTACCAAATTGGTACTTCAAAAGTGAGTAAAGGCAGGTTTGGTGTTGTTTTGTTGGGGTATTGTAGGGATGAAATGCTCATATTAAGCATTGGCACTCATTTTCCACCGAAACTGAAAAAGAGAAAAAGACTGAAAACATCAGACTTACACATTCTGCAGAAGAAACTCTTGGAGCCATCAAAAGGATGTTGTCAAGCTATAAATAGCTCTGGACTATATTTTTGCACCTTCACTGTAGCATTTGGATGCACATCATTCTTGTACTGTATGTTGATGGTTGCAGATACAGAGTAAGTATAGTGTACCAATAAAGGAGGATATTTGTAGCTCAGGGTTGAAAGGAGGAGTCCTTGGTGCTCTCTGAGCTTGCTTGTTTTCTTGCAGACCTTTCATTACCCTCACTAGATAACATCATCAGTGCTAGTAAGTAGTACTGTTTGCTGTCAGTTTACATGCTGGTGACTTGCCTGTTTGTGTGGGGATCAGTCTTGGAGATTTTTTGGTTGGCCTATTTACTGATGGCTCTTTGGCAGTTTCTTGATTGGAGTATTTCTTACTTGATTGTTGGTCTGAAGTTGATCTTAGAGTTAATCTGTATATTGTACATATGGAATAAAGGCAAATATTTTCTCTCTCTCTTCTTTCCCCATTCCCCCCACAATTATCTTGTTGCCCTAATAACAAGCTCCCTTGAACCATTGAAAGAACCTTATCTTTAATCACTTGCCTTGGATTTATGCAAGGGGGCATGTGCAGAAGGGATGGTCTGCTCAAGCTTGTTACTATCCTGTTTGGAAGAAAAAAGGTTTAACAAATTATTTGATTGCGTCTCCCGCAGGGTAGAAAAAAAAGATTAAATATAGTGTGTGTGGTTGCTGTTTTAGATTAGAGTTGCTGGGGAGGGACCAAATTTGAAACATCTGGATATTGGTAGAACTCTTTGTTTTTAGTACTAGTATTTCTGAATTTTTACAGCTTGTGTTACCTTTGATTTCTTAATCAACCGATTGTCGATCCCAGTCGAAACTTCATTTCAGAGAATATTGTGACAGAGAAACTTTATTAGGGTAATAGATTTTTTAAATTAAAAAGTTGATATCTATTTTATAGCCCTCAAGGCTCTCAACGCAGCTTACGAAACGATCTTGCATAAGAATTCATGAAATGTAATATAAAAACAACAATCAAGGACCCTGGAGGCACAATGGTTAGTGTTGTGGCTCTGATTCCTGAGCCTGTGCTGTTAGAGGAAGGGGACTTGGAAGATGAGGAGGAAGAACTGGGAATGCCTTCCTCCCCAGGACCTTCTTCTCTGGCAATGCCTTTCTCCCTGATAATGCCTCAGGTTTCATCAGACAACCGAGAGGAACAGCCTGAGATTAATCAGGAGGAAGGCATGTTGGAGCAGCCCCTGACAGGGAGTCAAGAGGACGAATGTTGGCTTGATCCTAAGCAGCGTCGTAGGAAGAAATGTGAGTGGGAGGGTCAGAGAATGAGCTGAGTCATTGAACCACATCCCACAGGGGATAAAAGTGGGTGTGTTGTCAGCTAGAACTTTGTACGGGACCAAGTTTGATCTTACTTCAGGTTTTCTTTGTGAATGAGTTTTGTGGTCTGCCTTGTAATTTTCTGTAAGTAGCTTTTTACTTGTTATCAGTTCGGACTTGGCAGGCAGAGCATGTTGGAATGCCAAGGACATTATCAGGTCCAAAGAATTAACTCTGTGAAGTCCAAGCCAGCCTGCCTGCCTGTGTCTTTGTGAGTTTGTACTCTTTCATCTTTTTGGAAAGAAGAAAGGTGAGACAGAACAGGTTAGTATGCAGTATTGCAGCTAACTCGGCCCACAGTCTGGAGTTCGATCCTAATGGGGCTCGAGGTCGACTCAGCTTTCCATCCTTCTGAGGTTGGTAAAATAAGGACCCAGATTATTGTTTGGGGGGGGGGGGCGGCATTAAGCAAGTGCTATTGTCATTAAGCATATCAATGGTTTTTCTATATTCTACTTTTGCTGAAAACTGGAAGTAAATGCCAGTTTTTGGCAAAATTCTAAAATGTAACATGGGATGTTGCAAATGCCCATAAATGTTAGCCAAGTGCTTAGCACCCAGTGTGTGATCACATGACCACGGGGGGAAGAACTTTGGAATCAGACTCTTAAGTATTCCCAGAGAGGTCCATCGTAACTTTGAGCAATCGCTAAATGACTGGTTGTAAGTCAAAGATTAATATGTAAAAGGCTACCAAAGCAGCCCTGATAGTGCTAATTAATTAATTTGCAGCCCTTATTAGTATTAATAAATTGCCTCCATCACTACCGCTGCTCTGTCTATTAACTGTAGGTTTCTTCTTTTTTTTCGTAAACTCACTCTTGATCTTTCCAGGCCTTTCCCTTCAGCTTCTTCTTGCTTGGCAGCAGGGTCTGTTGAGAACTAAGGAAATTCGCTATGGTACTACAACATTTTGGCAACTTAGCAGCTTCTCTTCTCAAAAACAAAACTGTATCTAAAAAAGTTCATAGGAACTTTTTTTTCCCCTTCTGTACTGGTTCATCTAGGGCAGGCCTGTCAAATTCACAGACGTATCGTGGTTTTTTCCTCCCTTCGCTAAAATGCAGGTGGGCGTGGCCAGCATATGAGACATCCGGCCCACAGGCCCTGAATTTGACACCCCTGATCTAGGGTTTAGGTGTCCCTCTGGAAATTAGGTATGTCCTCAATAGGGAGAGGACTGATTAGCTAATTCATCTTTCTGGATTTCGTTAAACAGAATGCATACTAAGTTACATTGGGAGTCTTGTTTTCTTTTAGATATATCTGTGTTTTCACTAAGTGTGGGAAAAATGTCCAAACATTTCTGAATTCCAACAAATATGCAGGACATGCTGTCTTCTGCTGTAAACTTCCTAGTGTTTGTTTACATTTTCATGTATTTCATCTCATTTTATAAAATCTTGCAGTAATGTTTGGTAATGAAACATCCTCACAGATTATTCATTTCAAATGATAATTTTCACATAAAAATCTATTTCAGAACAAATTGAAGGAATAGACAGTAAAAGCAGCCTAAAAAGCAGAATTAATATTCTCTTTTTACAGTGTTTAAAGTTAAAATAAGAATTATGTGCACTAGCTTGACTTTATTGAGGGGAAAAAAAACCCTAGATATTTAAAATTTTGTGAAGCCTTATGGTCAGACAAGGACATATAAAATCTCCTAAAGTGGATTTTAAATTGTTTAATAGTTTAGTCATTAAGATATAGCAATAAGACTTATTTATCACTTTACAGCCCTCTCTAAGTGGTTTACAGTCAGCATATTGTCTCCAACAATCTATGTCCTCATTTTACCCACCTCGGAAGGATGGATGCTGGCAAACCAGTTGTGTCATTGTGAATAAATATGAGTTGATTCGTTCCTAACTCTCCAAAGTAAAGTTTTCCCTTAATTGAGATACTGCCTGACTAATACAGCAGCATGTAAATTGGTTCATTTGAAGGCACTGTGACTATATCACTTTCACCCCAAGGCCCTGTAATGTAGGCTTGCCTACTGGATATGAGGAAGGGAGGATGAGATAAGGTAGAGCAAACAAAAGTTTCCCTATCTCCCTGTTTCTTTGAGTCCAGAATCTCAAAGTTAAAGTTGATAAGAAAAGCAAAGAAGCTGAAGATAATGTGCCACAGAGATAACAGTGTTAAAGATTAATACATTCTGCAGTGTACTGGGATGTGATCGATTGAGCCTGGCGAAATACACATTTCTGAAGCCATACTGCACATGACATTCACTGTGTGCTTTGATATATACCCTCACATTATTGGGCATTTGCACACCTTTGAGCCAAAGTATTTTCAAGGCCATGCTATTTACAACCACCTTATGAAGAAGGCGTAAGTTGAAACCAGTTTTATCCTAAGCAAGTCAACTACAGTATATTCAATTGGCAGCAGATTTATTGTAAATTGTTTTAAAATGAAAATTTCAAATTAACAAACATATGCTCTTCTTTCAGACTTAAAACAGTCTATTATTAATAATTCATAATGTAATTGTGGGCTTCAGATAGAAATTCTGAGGTGGGCCCGCTTAATTTAATTATTTTTATTTATTTTCTCTTGCCAGTAGATAACTTTAAAAAACAACAACAGTTGTGTAGTTCAGGACAGTTATCCCAAAAACTCTTTTCAAAAAGCTCAGAACTTAGATAACTGAAACAAAAATCCTGATTTACACATCACAGTAAACCATGTATATTTCAAAACTTATTCAATGTTACTTATTGAATAAGTAACAAAAATGGGTTTCTCATTACCCAATGTTACACCATGCAGGAAAGACATACGTTTGCAATTAGACAAAGCCCAAGTTGAGTATCCTCAGTTTTTTAGAATTTCATGGAATTTTTTGAACTTGAGCTGCCTCAGGAAGGGAGGAATTTGGACTAGAAGACCTCCAAGGTCCCTTCTAGGCCTCTGATTCTATGATTCGATCCTGTATTTAGGTAGAGGGAATGTTTCCTGGTTGGCCTGGCAAAGAACAGGCTTTATTTGATTCAGAGGAATACAAACAAAGGTGTCAAATACACTCATTAATAAATCAAAATACCTGTAATTTCATGAGGGATTTTTTTTGCTCTGTTAAAATGAAAACAAACCACTAGTTATCTACAAAAGTAAGACTGCTGACATATTTGTGAGACAAATGTGTCCTATAGGAGTTGGTTGCTATGTTTCTGGTAGTTAATGTTTGTTTGTTTGTTTTTATTAGCAATTAGCAATATTCCCCAAGTGTGCTCTCTCTTTGAAATCTTTAAAGACATTTACTTAGCCCAATCTGAACTTGTTAAGAAAAGAAAAAAAAGCCACACCGCAGTGAGGTACACGCACTTTAGATATACTTCATTTCTTAGGTATGATATATAATACAACTAGTCCTCAACTTACAACAGTTCATTTAATGACCAAAGTTACAACGATACTGAAAAATGTGACAGGACCATTTTTCATATTTCCTACCATTGTGGAATCCCCGTAGTCACGTTGATCAGAATTCAGATGCTTGGCATTCGACTCATATTGTTGTGGTTAGCCGGCAGCAGGTGCGGACAGCTGAGGAGAGCAAGGACTCAGATGAGGGGCCAGGACCATTAGGGAGTGGGGGCTGGCAGCAGTGATGAGGAAGTTCCTGAGGAGCCTGTGCTAAGTGCGTGTGCTCATAGGATTGCTCGCAGGAAAGAGCAACTGCAACAGCACAGGCGACTCAGGAGTAAGGCTGCAAGATAATAGCCCCTCCTTCAAGAAGATAAAAGCCAGCTGTGAAGTGCATGTTCTTTGCAGGAAGCAAAGACATTTTGAAACTCAACCTCCTGGACATTACAATATTTTAAGTTGGTATTTGAAGATTCTTGTGTTGTGAAATATTTCTTATCTGTGATTCTTGGCAGTCTTGTACAGTTTTGGCAAGGTTTGTGCCAAACCTAATTAGTTTGCAGCAGCCTTTTAACTGGGGATTCATAAGATTCATTAAAAGGTTTATGTTCCCTTTGGTTATTGTTTGTCTTGTTGGAGAAAAATTTCGGTCAGAACACATATTTAGAACTATTGCAGTGTCCTGGGGTCATGTGCTCACCTTTCGCGATCTTCTGAGGAGCAAAGTCAAGGGGGGATGTTAAGATTCACTTTACAACCATGTTACTAATGTAGCTACTGCAGCGATTCACTTAAGCGTGACAAGAAAAGCCGGCCAAAATTCACTTTACAAATATCTCACTTAACATCAGAAATTTGGGGCCCAATTGTCCCAGTAACAATTGTCTTTCCATTCCCCATCATCCAGTCAGAGTTGAAGAAGCTTCTTGGATGAGAAGCATCCAAGAAAGGAAAAACCAGAAAGTCCAGTTGCCTCTTGAAAAAAGTACCTTTGAGCCCAATTGTGGTCGTAAGTTGAGGGCTACCAGTATTTATAGGCTGTATCTCCAATCTCTTTAGTCTCAAGGTTAAGTTTTATTTTATTTTAAAATCATGCATCCTTTAGATTTTAGTTAGACGTTGACTTTACTTACTGACACTAGTTGAAAACTGCATTGAAAAACTCCAGCACTTGAGATTATTTGAGGATCATTAAGTGCTCTTGATTTATTTATCATCTCTAGTTACACTAAGGATGTAGACTAAAGATTTTTGGGCTCACACAATTTAGCACTCTTCTGACACATTCATTTTAAGCTGTTCCACTCAGCTTATATTGTTTGCCTTGGAGATCTCCATTGTATTTTTTTTATCATCTCTATTGAATCTGAATCATATCATTTTTCCATGGGCCCCCGCCTCTCCAGCCTAATCATACAAATGTTCCTTAATTGATGCCAAGTGAGGCATCAAGCAGGAGTTTTCCAGCCTGACGATTTGGGGAATATATCAGTCTTGGTTGCTTCATGGCTGTTATCCCTCAAAAAGAAAGGAAGGGAGGAAGGTAAAGGAGAAAGAAGAAAGTAAAGGAAAGGGGAAAGGAAGGAAGGAAGGAAAGAAGGAAGGAAGGAAGGAAGGAAGGAAGGAAGGAAGAAAGAAAGAAAGAAAGAAAGAAAGAAAGAAAGAAAGAAAGAAAGAAAGAAAGAAAGAAAGAAAGAAAGAAAGAAAGAAAGAAAGAACACAATGTTGATCCTGTGAGATATTTTGGAATCTTTCGTACCATCAGCAATCCCCCTTGAGTTGTCTCTGTGAGCTGGAGGTTGGAGGTGCTGCCCTACTTTGATTCCAACCCTAATTACTTACACACATACATACTCACATACATACACGCACACATACACACACACACACATATTTGCCACCAGGAAAAGGTAGTAGGTCTTATTTTCAGGGGATGTCTTCCACTGACTCACCTTGCGGCGGCAGCACCGACAGCCCCACCCACAGGACCCCGTTGCCAGCCCACTTATTCTGTGGCCGCTTCTCACCACTTACATGCATTGCCCCTACCCTCCATTTTGCTGCCAGAGGCCTTCAGGAAAGGCTTCTGCAGCCGAGAAACAGCTTCCGGGTTGACGTGCGCATCACCCCCCGCCTTGTTTCGCTATCAGACTTCTTCAGGAAAGGCCTCTGCAATCCAGAAATGAGGTCTGGATTGATGTGTGTGTCGCCCCGGCCTCTCTTTCGCTGTCAGAGGCCTTTCCTGGAGAGCCTCTGATGGCTGGGATTGATGTACACGTCAATCTGGACCTTGTTTCTCGGTGGCAGAGGCCTTTCTTGAAGGGCCTGTGACAGCGAAACGGAGGCCGGGAATGACACAGGCAAGCAACGGCAAGTGGCCACAGAAGAGGGCTGGCAAGGCAGGTGTTGGAATGTGAGAGGCCTGGCTGCAACTGTCCAAAGATACCGTGTTTCTCCAACAATACAACCTCCACCAATAGGAAGGCCCAGCATGATTTCTAGGCATGAGGTGAAATTAAGCCCCGCCCCCAAAATGTGTGCACTCGCCCCGAGGCCGCTTCTACCGGCCTATCGAAGTGGCTGGTGACTGCACTTGGGGAGCTTCCATCGTCCGAAAGAGACTGCCTAATGGCAAGGGGACACGGGCAGCCACACCTTGCCCCGAAGCAGCTGGAGACTCTGCCTTCGGGGAGCTTTCATCGGCCGATAGAAGCAACCTCGCAGCGAGGTACGTGCGTATGGGCCGCCCTAGGTGGGGGAGGAAATTAAGTCACCCCCGAAAAGACAGCCTAGCTGTTTTTTCGGGGGTCAAAAAAGATAAGGCCCGGCCTTATTTTGTGAGAAACACAGTAAGTAATAGGATATCTTCAGGGCCACTTGCCTCAATTAGCATCAGCATAACCTATTTAAAAAAGCCAACTAATATAACCATATTGTAAGAAGTTTGAGGGTCCTGAAGTGAAAAAGTATAGCTTTTATATGAGAATGCTGCTGGTTTGGACTATCATGTGCCCCTCCCCCGTTGGCTTTCCCGAAAATAATAAACACTGTATTATTTTAGAGGACTTTTTCTTAAGTGATGCTATCTTACTTTGTGTTTTCATTTTTTTCTATTTCCCAATTTTTGTTTGAATTTTATATGTTGTATTTTATGTTGCTTATGTTGGATGCATGTTTCATGTGATATTTGAGGCAATGTTTTTGTTTGTTTGGGTACAAAATGCAACAACCAGGTTGCTGAGCAGGATCCAGGCCTCTGCATTTTAAAATACATCTGCTAAAACAATTGTGCCAGCTTCCAGTTTTATTATTAACCTTAAAAAAAAAAAATCTAGACTTAAAATATCCAGTAAATAGTTTTCCTTGTTAAAATCCTGCATGATTTATAGGGGCTCTAATGAATTGCATAATATTAATCTTGTGATGGTTTGTGTTGAGTTTTCTTAACACAATAACAGAATTGGAAGGGACCTTGGAGGTCTTCTAATCCAACCCCCTGCTCAAATATGAGACCCTATACCATTTCAGACTAACGTTGTCCAGTCTCATCTTATATCTTAGGGGAAGCAATAACATGTCTTACAGAAATGTCTTTCATAAATGAATATAAATAACTGAGCTGTCTGTTCATAAACGTTTATAAATAACATCTTCTCATAATTAATATTAGTTTGTTCCTTACTTATTCTTCATATGGTCCATGTATTGCCTCTTTTCATTCTACATTCTATATAAAACATTTTATCAAAAAGTATTTGAGATGCGGGAGAAGGCGGAGCTTCGTTCCGGCGATACAGCTGCGATCTCAGGGCTCTGAGATCGCAGCCGATATTTTCGCCCCTGGTCGGTCCTAACGGACCTAAACCGTCCCGTAGAGACGGTGATCGTGAAGGGCATTGTTCCAGGATCCCAGAGATATCGCAAAATCTCTGGTTAGATCCGGAAGAAGCCCTTTTGCTGGCGGCGGAGAGGCAGCCTCCATAGCTGCTGAAGTCGGGACAGTTCCGGAAGGAAAGTGATTGAAGTGAAGTGTGTCGGCTGGGTGAGAAAAACTTTTTTGTGCTGTAAATTCGCTAAGGTTGGAAAGTTCATTCGATATAAAGAAGAAAGCTGTGAGTTTTTTTTTTTGACTGAAATTGTTTTGAGCGGCGTTTTTTAAAGTGATGTCAAATTGAGGCTTGGCTTTTTTTTTTTTTTCTTTATACTTTTTGGGAAAGATTTTACTGTGACTTTGTAGATAACCGGATTGAATTTTCTTTTATATATATTTTTATGCTCCCTTTGATTTTTTAACTTTCTTTAGGATAGAGGCTCCCTTTGGCTATTTTTTCCTTTTTTTTCTGTATATATTATTCCTTTTCTCTGGCGGGGGGGGGAGAAAGAGCATTAAGAAACTTTGTAACACTGCCAACTAGAGGCTTGAAAGTATCTTTATTTGAATTGGAGAGAATTGCAAAAAGACCTCTTCTCAAGGACATTTTAACCTGATAAGATAGAGGGAGAGCACAGTAAAATATTATTGCAGGTGCTTTCCTGGACTGTTATCAACACTTGAGGTTTGGCTTTGAAGCTGCTGGAGAAGAGAGTCATAACAAGAGCCTTGGATAAATAACAAAGTGCAGTGTGTCTTCTTATATATACCCCATTCGCTAGCCTTTTTCTAAATCTTAATTTTAGTAATATTTTTATTTTTGCCTTTTATTTTAAAGGGAAAGCCTCAGAGTTTTTTCTTTTTTCTTCTTTATTTTTCTTTTTTTTTCTATTGGGACTTTTTTGCTTTTCATATTTATCTTTTTGGATTATTTTGTTGTTGTGGTTGATTTTTTTTTTTTTTTTTTTTTGGATTATTGAGATTTTTTAATTGGATTGAGGTGTGAAGAATCTGAAGGAACTTCTTGTTTTTTGTTTTTGTTTTTTCTCTTTTTGCTTTTTCCTTTTTCTTTGCTTTTAATCAATATTATTATTTTTGGATTTGTTTGTTTTTTCCTTTCTATTTTTTCCTTTTTTATGGTGGACTATCTCGTAATTGGATTAGGGTCTAGAAGAACCTGAAGATCTTTCTTCTTCCTTTTTTTTTTGTTTCTTCTTTGGTTTCGTGTTTTTTACCATTGGAGTTCTCCATTTTGGATTATAATTGGCTGCTCTACCAGTTGGATTAAAAGTTAAGAAGAATTTGAAGTCTTGGAAATATTGAAATGAGCAAGAAACCAATACCATCTGGCATTTCTGCTTCTACCTCTGCTTCCCCACCAGCTGGAGGACAACGTTTAATTCAGACAATGTTGAAGCAAGATAAGGAACAAGAAAAAATAACTTTACAGTTACAGATGATTATGCAAGGAATCCAAGAACTCAAGACAAAATCAGATATCATTGAACAAAGAACAGGAAATATTGAACAAAGAACAGAAAATATTGAACAAAGAACAGAAAATATTGAACAAAGAATAGAGAAGACTGATGAAAAGTGGAAAATATTAAACAGATGATGGTTAAGTATGAGGAGAGATTCCAAAAAATTGAGGAAGAAGGAAAACAAAGAGAGAAGAAGATTGGAAATATTGACAGCAGATTAACAGCGGTTGAACAAGAAAAAGGTGGGATGTTGAGGTGGGAGATGGAAAGGTCAGAATTTTACCTCAGATTTCAAAATATAGAGGAGGAAAAAGGAGAAAATTTGGCAGCAGTAATGATAGAAATTTTGGCAGATGCTTTGGAAATTACAGAGGAAAAGATAATGGATGGAATAGATGAGATATACCGAGTCTATACAAGATATGCGATGAGAAATAAATTACCCAGGGAAGTCCATATTAGATTTACCAAAAAATCCATTAAAACGCAAATATTACAAGTAGCAAGAGAGAAAATACTGAAATACAAGGGTAAAGAGGTTGTGGTTTTAAAACAAATACCTAGAAGAGTGAGAGAGATGAGAAGAGAATATCGATTTCTGACCAAAATACTATTGGAAAACGAAGTGAATTATAGATGGCTGATTCCAGAAGGATTAATGTTTACGTGGCAAGAGCAGAGACATAGAATTGACTCAATTGAGAAAGCAGAACTTTTTCATGCAGAATTTTTCGGAGGAAGAAGAGAGGAAGCAGAGAAAGAGGGTTCATTAATTGAGTTTCAAGATGAACAACTGGAGACTGAAAAAGAGAAAGGAGCAATAGGGGGACAGATTGATAACAAAGAACAGCGTGAAGTGAGATCCACGAGAGCTGTTAGACCTAAATATAAAGCATAATCATGGAGGAAAAAAAACTGATTACAATGAATATAAACGGACTTAATTCAGCTGTTAAAAGAAGGAAAACTTTTCATAAATTAGAGAAATTAAAATTTGATATAATTTGTTTACAAGAAGTTCACATTAAAAAACAACATGAACAATTGTTATTACAACCAAAATTAGGGAAAATATTTACCTCTTTGACTCAATGTAAGAAAAGAGGTGTGGTTTTATACATTAAAGAGGCTATTCCAGCAAAATTGATTTACTCGGATGAAGATGGAAGAGTATTAATGGTAGAAATAATGGATAATAATATAAAAATACTCTTGATTGCAATTTATGCTCCGAATGATAAACAAGAAGAATTTTATAAAAAGCTGCACATGAAAATAATTGGACTGGACTATGTTAATATAATTATGATGGGAGATTTTAATGGAATTGTGGACAATAAACTGGACTATATAGCAACAACAACAAAGCAAAATAGAAAGGCTCTCCCAAGGTCCTTTTTTAAAATGACAGATGAATTAACTTTAAAAGATATTTGGAGAGAAAGAAACGTTAAAGCTAAACAATATACTTTTTATTCAAATAGACATTTATCATGGTCCAGATTAGATATGATTTGGATCTCAACAGAACTAATATCTAATATTAAAGAAACAAGCATTGAAACAAGTATCTGGGCAGATCATAGCCCAATGACAATTAAATGGAAGGGACAAAAAAAAAGATCGAGATGGACATTAAATAATACTATTTTAAAGGAGAAAGATTTTACACAATGGATGGAGAAGGAATTGGCTTTTTTCTTCAGAGAAAATAAAAAAGAAGATACTTCAACGCAAAATGTGTGGGACACTATGAAGGCATACGCTAGAGGTTTGATAATAGATTATACAAGAAAAAAGAATATTAGGAAAAGGCAAGCTTCTAAGGCCTTGGAAAATGAGTATAAAACTCTTGAAAAAGAATTACAGAAAATGCCACAGAAAAAGGATATTAAATTGAAGCTGGATGTAATCAAACATAAAATGGAATTAATAGAGAAAGAAGAACTGGCACAGAAAATTAGAAACTCTAAACAGAATTATTTTGAAGATGCAAATAAACCAGGTAGATGGCTAGCATATAAATTGAGAAAAGAGAAGGAATCAAGAAAAATATTGAAGTTAAAGTTTGTTATGGGAATAAGGAGAAAAAAGAAATTATTCGAGATTTTTATGGGCAACTATATAAACAAGAGAATATTGATGAAGAAAAAGTCAAACAGTATTTACAGGAAGCTAATTTACCAAAGATACCTAAAGAGACTGAAGAAATGCTAGAAAGCAATATAACAATGATGGAACTAAATGAAGCATTTAAGAGACAAAATAATGGGAAAGCTCCGGGCCCAGATGGGCTTCCAGTAGAATTTTATAAAACATTTCAAGAATTATTGAGCATCCCATTGTTAGAAGTTATGAATGAAGTTATGCTAAAAAAGATGATACCTAAAACATGGTCAGAGGCTTATATTACACTTATACCAAAGGAAGAGACTGACCCATTGCAAATTAAGAATTATAGACCTATTTCTTTATTGAATGCAGACTATAAAATCTTTGCTTCAATCTTAGCAGAAAGACTTAAAAAATATTTAAATAATTTTATTCACTCAGATCAAAATGGATTTCTGCCAAAGAGACAAATTAGAGACAATATGAGAGTAATTTTGGACACTTTGGAATATTATGAGGCTCATCCTGAAAAGCAAATGGCTTTGATATTCCTAGATGCTCAAAAAGCATTTGACAATGTGAATTGGAGATTTATGTTATTATTATTGGAGCAGATGGGTTTTGCTAAAAAATTTATTCAAGCAATAGAAGCTATATATAATAAACAGACAGCAAAGGTAATGATGGAGGGGGAACTTACAGATTTTATTAATATAAGGAAAGGCACAAGACAAGGATGCCCCCTATCTCCTTTGCTATTTGTGTTGACCTTGGAAGTGTTGAATAGAAATATTAGGGATGATAAAAGCATAAAAGGAATGAAAATTAAGAAGGAAGAATTTAAGCTACAAGCTTTTGCTGATGATTTAGCTTTTATTTTGGAAGATCCGATTGAAACAGCTCCAAAGTTACTGGAAAGGATAGAGTCATATGGAGAGGTGGCTGGTTTGAAAATAAATAAAGATAAAACAAAGATTTTGACAAAGAATATGTTATTGAG
Organism: Hydrophis major; assembly: GCA_033807585.1. Classification (NCBI taxonomy): domain Eukaryota; kingdom Metazoa; phylum Chordata; class Lepidosauria; order Squamata; family Elapidae; genus Hydrophis; species Hydrophis major. The sequence continues at coordinate 245,242,156 of CM066330.1, forward strand.
ACAGAGAGAAGAATTGGCAGATCTTTTGAAAATTCAAGTTACAAATAAAGTTAAGTATTTGGGGATATATTTGACAACAAGATGTAGCACATTAAAGGAGAATAATTATATTAAACTTAAACAACAGATAACTATAGATTTGAAGAAATGGGAAAACTTGCAATTGTCATTAATAGGGAGAATTTCAACAATTAAGATGAATATCTTACCTAGAATTTTATTTTTGTTTCAAACAATACCAATTAGGCTTGGAAAAGACTATTTTGAAGATTTAAATAAAATTATGTTGAAGTTTATATGGCAAGGTAAAAAAGCGAGAATAAAGCTAAAGCTTTTGCAAGATGCTAGAATTAGAGGAGGTTTTGGTCTGCCTAATTGGGAATTGTATTATCAAGCTGCAAGTTTGATGTGGGTCAAAGAATGGATAACATTAAGGAAACATAGGTTGTTGACATTAGAAGGACATGACTTGCTCTTGGGTTGGCATGCTTTTTTATGGTATAAGGGAACTAAAACACAGGGTTATTTTAGAAGACATTATGTACGGGAGTCTTTGTGGTTAAATTGGGAGAAGATAAAAAGACAATGTTATTTGAAAATTCCAGTCTGGTTATCGACCATTGAAGCATTTTCCTATCCTATAATTTACAAGAAGGAACAAACAGTTAGATATGGGGAACTTTTGGATGAAAAGGGTGAACTTAAATCGATCCAAAACTTAGAAGAACAAGGTATAAGGATGAATTGGTTTTCATATGCACAAATACACTCAAGGTATGATGAAGATTCTAAAACGGAGGGATTTTATGATAAACAGACTGATTTAGATAAGATCTTGATGGGTACTGATGAGAAGGTGATTAAAAAATTATATGGTTATTTACTGGGAATGAAATTAGAGGAAGAACAAGTCAAAGAAACTATGATTGTTTGGGGGAAGAATTTTGGATATGGGATTGATTTAGAGAAATGGCAGAAATTGTGGTCTCAAAATTATAAAATGACAATGTCAACAGCATATAAAGAAAACTTGTATAAGATGTTTTACAGGTGGCACTTTCCTCCGACAAGAATAGCAAGAATGTTTAAGAACAAATCTGAAAAATGCTGGAAATGTCATCAGATACCCGGCTCGTATTACCATATGTGGTGGACTTGTGAGGATGCTAGAAAATATTGGACTATAATTCGCATGTGGTTGGAAAAAATGACAAAGAAACATATAGATTTGAAACCAGAGATCTTCTTATTGGGAATTTTACCTGATATATATAGTAAAGATTTGAAATACCTGATTGTAAATGTATTAACAGCGGCCAGGATTGTATTTGCTAAAAATTGGAAGAATGAGAAAATACCATTACAGGAAGAAATTATTAAGAAAATATTGGAATGTGCTGAGATGAGCAGATTGACATTTGAAATTAGAGAGCAAGAGGATAAACAATTTTACGAAATTTGGGATCTTTTTTATAAATGGTTAGATGATAAAATACGATAATAGAATATTCAGAATGCTAGATAGTAAAGAATATCTTTATTTTGCTATTATTTTGCTATTTGATATTATATTTATAAAGGATTTCTTAGGATTGATTTGATATGATTAGATGATTTGTTATAGAGTAAACTGGTTTAAAGTATTGTTAGCTCATTAAGCATGAATGATTAAAAATATAGTCAAAATCTTTTTTTAGTGATATTAGGATATATAAGTTTGGACTGACAATATGAGTTGTTATGTAACATAATTGTAATTGAGACTACAGAATGAATGCACAAAAATGATGAACCAACTGACACACTGGATGTACATGTAAGAGTTGATGTTTTTATGTTTTGTCTGTCTTGTTTGTTTGTAGAAAATTAATAAAAACTTTTAAAAAAAAAAAGTATTTGAGATGCTATTCTACAGCCCTTCCAACAGAACAAACTAGAATCTTCATCAAACTTTAAATGAGGAGTGTTGACATATGAAAAATTTCAGGCATGGTAACTGTGACATGCCACTTTTAATAGTAGAATGATAGATTAATATTACTGCATTACAGGCAGCAAAGATTCATTCCTGTAGAGCTAATAAGATCTGATACAGTACAGAAGTTTCCACCCCCACCCCCCTAAAATAGAGTTTCACCTCTAGACTTCTGTGCAGAACGGTGTGTACACATTTCAAATATTCAAAAATCTTCATTCTGAATTTTACTTCTTCGTATGAACTGGGTGCTTGTTTAGCAAAGTCAAAATTATAGTCTGTCCAGCTGGGTTTAGGGCAAGGAGCCCTAAATCAACTCAGCTTTGCTTTGCAAGTAGAAGTTCTTTGCCATGTTTCTTATACGGAGTATACAAACGGAAATGTTCTAAATATTCTATTTATGTCAGTGATGTTCTGTAAACATGACTGGTTTCTATTTGATCAGAAGCAAATGCCTGTTGTAGCAGGAATAGGCAACCCAATGCTCTGTATATTTTGGGGGTAAATTTCCATTAAACTTCAGTCCACTGTGGTCAGTGTGCCCATTGTAACACCAAACTGTCTATTGGTATATCATAGTAATGTTGATATACAACATATCAAACATTAATTGGTGCAAATTATTTTCTGTCAAAGAAACAATATAAATTTGATAAGTAAATCAAATAAAACAAGCTACATTATTGTTCTTCACAATTTTTAACCTAAATCAACTTACTTTGATTTGAGAAAATTTTAGAAAACTGTACTATTGTATGCAATATATCCTGAGAATTAATTGTATCATCTGCCCATTCCTTTCCTAAGGATAAATATAGTTGTTGAACTCTAATTTATGCAATCAACTTACTTTGATTTGAGTAAATAGTAGAGTAAATGTTATATACGAAAAGTCCTGGGGGTTTAATTGTATCGTCTGCTATTCCTCTCCCCTAGTAATTTAAGGATAAATATAGTTACTGAACTCCAATTTAGGCAGCGGGAGGAGAATTGGTAATCAGGGTTTATCTTGGAAATCATTGTTAGTTTGAAAGTAACTTAACATCTCTAACAATTGTTGAACTTTACCCAGAGAAGTTATTAGGCATACCGAAAGGTACTAATGATTTTTAAAATACACTTTGCCCTTAGAAATTGCTAATTTAAAAGCACAACCATTTGTTTTGGAAAAGGAAAATAAACAGTGCCCCTCATCCTGATAATATTTCTCTGTTCCTCTAAGGGTTCTGTTTGTTTTATTTCCTTATCCTTTTTCTTTTCTTTTTCTTTTTTTTTTTTTGAAAATTTTATTTGGGTTTTCACAAAAAAAAATAATACAAATAAAACACCGTTTTTTGAAAATAGCATGGTCCCGGGTTACACTTCTTCATATAGACACAAACTCAATTTCATGCTCACTTTTATGTTCTATTCCATATCTTATTACTGTTTTACATTTTCTACATAGTTTTTTGCCTCTCTTAGTTTTCTCAATTTTATTTTAATTATCTCATCTCAATTCAAATCATTATATTTATACTTTTGTCTGTCCTGTTTCAATTTCATAATTTCTTTTCTCATGAAACAAATTTTCTCCTGTAGTTACTAATTGGAGTATGACACCTTTATATCTGTTAATTTTATCCATTCAACTCTTATTTAAGCTTCAATATATACCTTGAGGTTATAACAATCAGTATAATACATAACTTCCAATCGAATTCTGCTTGGTACATTCTTAAAATACACACTATATTCTTAAAAAATGATTATAAATATATGTAATTAAAACACTCATTCCATTCCAATTCTATCATTAATATTCATTAAAGTCTCAACATCTTTAACATTTCTTTTCAATTAAACAACATACTTCCTTGGGAACACTTATAAGTTTTCCGTAATTAATTTTTTTCCCCCATTTCTCTTCCTTTATATTTTATAAAGCATTAAATAATTAAAATGTTTCCATCCTTTCCTAATTCAATTCTCTCATTCATTTTATTTCATTTATTTATTAACAAACATTTTACTAGATTACAATAACTATTTTATCCATCGTTTTAATCATACATTGTTTCATATTTTCTAAAATTATTTCTATTTCTAATGTAACAATACTATCTTATGTACTTTTGCAGAATCCCTTTTTTAATTAAATTTTCACCGATTATTTCTAAATAGGCCTTGTTTCTCCATATCTTGTTTCTGTCCTTTATAACTTCTTTTCCTTTCCTTCTTCCCTCTCTTCTCCCTCCCCTTTTTACCCCCTTGTCTCTCTACTTCTAATTCTCTCTTCTGTGTTCCCCTCTTCTGTTACTTTCTAATATTATACTTATTTTTCAAACTATTCTTCCTTTTCTTGGTTCTTTTTTCAAATCTTAAACTTTTCATTCTCTTTCGCCCCTTTCCTCCCCCCCCCAAAAATTACTTGTTCATTAAAGATGGCTTCTTCTTTGTCCCAGTCTTCTTGTTCTGCAGCCATTTCTTGTTGTTTCTCATGGTTCCAGATCTCCATTTCTAAGAATTGAAATACGAAGCCAAAATAACTTTTCCCTTCTTGTGCATCTTCTTTGTACTTTTTAAGTTCCATTTTCAGTTCATCTAAAAGTAGTGCCATTTTAAACACTTTTAAACAACCACCCGATTGATTTTAATCATTCAAATGCAATAACCAAAAATCCAGAGATCAACAAATAATCCAAATACTCCCAAGCTGTTTCTTCGTGCTTCTTTTTTCCACTTTCTGTTCCTGGGGTTCTACTATTTTGTTGCCAAGTTTCAGTTAAAATGTATCTTTTAGGAGTCTTGTTGAGGTTTTACTTTAGATTCCTTTTAATTCCAGGCAGTCTCCTCCCTTTTTTCCAGTCTCCTCCCTTTTTTCTGCCCTTTTATTCTTTTTCTCTCCTTTCCTGCTTTTAAAAGCTTTTAAGTATCCAGAAATCTTTATTATCTCTTTGACATTTTATTTTCAACTTAAATGCCTATTGATGTCAAAGTGGATTTTTTTCCAATTTCTTATATAAATCTCTTAGCTGTCAGTATAGGGAAAGGGAGAGAAGAAAAAAAACAAAATCCTTTCCCTTTTCTCTCTCCTTCGCTGCTTCAAAGTCTTCTTTGGGAACAATGTTACTTTTTTTTTAGTTTAAATTCCAGGGTACCTTAGTTGTTGCTTTTGCAGTTTAACCCGGTCAACCAAAGCTTTCTCTTCTTATCTTCCTCCTGCACATTCTTTTCCGGTCGAGTTCTTCTTTGAGATGGCCATTTCTGACCACCACTGCAACCGCCTTCGGGAAAGGGAGTAATGGCCAGCTGAGGAGGAGAGATGCGGCTCTCTCCTCAACCCTGCTGGCAGTCTCCCCCCTCTTCACCACCTCTACAGGGTGGCTTAGCCCCGAAACCAGCTGGCTCGGGGTGCTCCAGCGGCGAGCCCAGATTGAAACTGCACACAATCGCAGTTTCGGTTGTCCACAAAGAGACTCAAACTGGAAGTCCCTTATCTATTCTTTTTCATGATCCCTCTCAAGAGGAATAATGTGTATCATGTGTATTTTCTTGAAAACTACAGTGATGTCAAAAGCATTGCTGATATTTTATGGTATATTTATATGAAAATGACTTCAAAATTACTGTTATACTTCAGAAGAGTTCTCCATTGCAATATCAGCTTTCAGCCAGTTTGTGTAACATAAACCTAGTGGATAAAAATCATTGCCATCCATAGTTTTTCAAGGAAGAAAATTCTTCTAAATTATGTCTACAATTCCAGGGTGGGAGGAAATAGATGGTTTATGCTTGAAAAACAATAACTACTTCCCTTTTAAGGTTTTTTTGGGGGGCTTAGTTTCTCACATAAATAATGGAACAAATGACCAATAGAAGGTTAGAGATTATTTAAAATAAGCACAGCTGCTGAAGAAAATACTCATAGCTGTAGGAAAATGTTTAATAATTAATGGCCTTTTGACTTAAGCCAGAGGTAACTGAAATGGAAGGTTTCATCAACTTCTCGATGAACTCTTTTACTGGCAAGGCCCTCCACATCTTTCTTGTAATGAGATATTTTCAAGCAGTGAATGAATTTCATTGAAAATATATAATGCTATGTCCAACTATAAAAGTAGGATAAGCCTCATTACCGGTACACAATGTGGCAAGTATGAAGAATAAAGGACAATTCTTCAATGCTTGGCAAGAAGGAACATCTATTGAATTACAAAACGACATCCTTCCTTCAACATAAATAAAGGAAGGAAAGAAAAAAGAATTTGATTCAATTGAATGCCTCTCCATCCATTTCAGCCTGAGTGTAAAAAACAGGCCACATTTTCCTTTCTTCATCTGGTTGATACTGCTTTAATAGCTGTATTGCTTTGATTAAGAATTGGTCTAAATCTAGGATGGGCAATAATATCTCAGTGGCTTAATGATAAGGCAGATATGCATAAAGGGGAACATTAGGACAGGGGCGGTAGGCACGTTGGTGCGCTTATGCACGCCCCTTACAGACCTCTTAGGAATAGGGTGAGGTCAACAGTAGACAGTCTAAGGTTAAAGTTTTGGGATTTGGGGAAGAAACCACAGAGTCAGGTAGAGTATTCCAGACATTGACCACTCTGTTACTGAAGTCATATTTCCTACATTCAACTTTGGTGCGCTTAACTTTGAGTTTGTATCTATTGTGTGCTCAGATGGTCTCAGCTCTGGCGGTTCGAGCCATGACGTTGTGTGGTGAATGAGTTCCCATCACTCATCTCAGCTTCAGCCTACTTTACAGTTAGAAAGCATATTGTATGCAAGCAGATAAACTAAGTACCACTTCAATGGAGTGACAAGCTGGTGCTCTGTACAGGCAGTCAGATTCTTGACATTTCTGAACTTTCCCGGTTGTGATGCCCACTTGCGAGGCAGCTCTGGGAAGGGAGGGGGTCCTTGGGTGATGCTGCAGGAAGGATCACTGGGTGTGTCAGTCTGGTGCAAAGCCAGCTTGCCCTTCTGTGGCACACTTTGGGAAGGGTGCAAGCGTTTCCTATAACAGGTGGTACCTTGGCAAGCCAAACTACTGCTCTGCAATAGCATTGTGGTCCCCTGGCTACTGTAACAACATCATATGCAAATCATCATCTTTATCATCATCATCATCATCAATATCAGTGGTTTATTTTCTGTGACTTCAAGACTAAATGTGGAGTGAATATTAAAATCAGTGGCCAATATAAATAAACATACTGATTTATTTACTCATACAGAGGGAATGAATGAGGGTTTGAACGATAAAGTAAATATTATTTAGTTAATTGGTTTATTTTATTTTTATCCCACCTGTATTACTTTATAAGCAACCCAGGGCAATGCATATACCTAGTATCCTTCCAACTTGTATTTATTCTCCCTTTCTTCAGAAGTACAAAGAAGTTCCATAGTGGGTTTGGGTTTTGTTTGTTTTTTTGCTACAAGAATACATCTGTGAGGTGGTTTGGAGTAAGAAATTGGCTGTCCACTGAGCATCTGTAGCAGAAGAAGACCAGAATCTGGGCTCTGCCAATCATAGTACATAGACTATTTCATCATGCTGGCTCATTCTCTTCTTTCCCTTGGGAAAGGAGGAGAAATAGGCTGAAAAGAAGCAGAAAGGCATGACTGTAAGGAGTTAATGAGAACTTTAGAGTGAGAAGTTCAAAGTTTAAAGGCAATGTATGAAATACTGTATAGATAGAAGATGGAATGGTTTGCAAAGATAAAAAGTTATAGAGCTGTGGTGGCGCCATGGTTAAAATGCAGTATTGCAAGCTAATTCGGCCCACTGCCAGAAGTTTGATCCTGACCGACTCAAGGTTGACTCAGCCTTCCATCCTTACGAGGTCGGTAAAATGAGGACCCAGATAGTTGGGGGCAATACTCTGACTCTGTAAACCACTTAGCAGCAAAGCACTGTGAAGCAGCATATAAGTCTTAAGTGCTATTGCTATTGCTATGGAGTATAGTAAATGGTGTTGGTGTATACTATTAGATTTTCTTTTCTTACTCCAGTCAATGCCTTTAATTCCCTTTGCAAAACACCCCTTAGTCTTTTTTTCCCCGTGCTTTCCCTAACATTACATATTTTGGAAGGGAATAGTGAGATGATTGTGTATATGGATCAAATCCATCTGAAGCCATTACAATCTTTGTGAAACTTTTGCATTTTTTTCCTCCCTTAAAGAATTCAGCGGAGAGGAGCCAAACCCAACTTTTCTAGAATTAAAATAAAGTCTCTTTTCAGAAATTGCAATAAGTACCTGTAGGGAAGGAAGCAGACTTTCAGGTATCCTTTCTGGATACTTCAGATTAGTTAGAGCCACAGTGGCGCAGTGGTTAGAATGCAGTACCACAGGCTACTTCTGCTGACTGCTGGCCGCCTGCAATTTGGCAGTTCAAATCCCACCAGGCTCAAGGTTGACTCAGCCTTCCATCCTTCTGAGGTGGGTAAAATGAGGACCCAGATTGTTGGGGGCGATAGGCTGAGTCTGTAAACCGCTTAGGGCTGTAAAGCATTGTAAAGCAGTATATAAGTCTAAGTACTATTGCTATTGCTATGAATCCAACCCCACAAGTTTTATTGTGCTTGGAAATGAACAAAAGACAAGTTGGGCTCAAGTACAACTACGGAGTTTTTAAAGTGCAAATCAGATTGTTCTCTGACTATCCCATTTAGTGCTCCTAATTTCCAAAATGTTATAGTGACAAAGTTTTATGGGTTCCATTTTACTGGTGTAACCAAATCACATTAGAGCTGTTACATCCATCTTCTGCCTTCCTGGGAAAAGAGAAATATTTTGCCCTTCACTGTTAAGATACAAACCAGCCCAGTGGCGCCTTACTTAACAAAACCTGTGTATATCTAAATGGCTGAGTCTTTGTGAGAAAAATCAGAGACAGACAACATTAAAGGTTGAGCTCATCTACTTAAAAAATCTGCAAAGAATTTTCTTTTACAAGTGTAGGGAAAATGCCACGCCTTCATTGAGAATAAATTATTTTTTTGTGTGAGTTTTATTTGACTTATGGGCTTTCTGTAGGGCCTCTTTTCTAAAAAAAACAAATTTGTAAAAAGTACTGACACAGAAGCAAATGTAAACCATGATACGGAGTGTTTTTTCATATTCCCACCATCATTTGGAACAAAACAGTTATATGTTGGAATATGGAATATGTTGGTAGAATGTTTGTTGTTGGTTAAGCTAGTAGCTATCTAACTTTGGGGTATGGGTAGTCATTAACTTAACCACAATTGAGCCTGAGATTTTCGTCATAGGTCATTGCACTCATTAAGCAGCTCACCAGGTGACTGACTCAACTTGATGACTGCAGGACAGGGCAGTGAAAGCGGCTAGGCTGGAGCTTCCAAGGCCTTTGGAGTTTCATGGGTGAAAATGATTGCTTTGCATCACTGAAGTCTCCTGGGCAGTGTGGCTGTTTTGTGCTGTGCTATTGGGACTTGCCTGACATTTAAGGACGGAGCTGGGAGGGATGGAGATAGGCAGTTGGGAGGAGTTGCAATACCTCTGTAGCCAATCAGAAGTGCTGGCAGGCTGCCAAGCAAGCAAACTTTGGTCCTGTGTCCATGGGGGCTTGCAATAATGTTGGGCACAGGTCCTAAGTGCCCTCATTCAGTATCATCGTAAGTTTGAACAGTTTCTGGACATAAGGTCATAAGTATTTTCAGACATTTTATTTCAGTCTCCTGTAGAGGATCTCAAATGGTAAATTAATAATATTCAGCACATTTTCATTAATACTGTTCTGTGTACAAATTTTCAATTTAGGACATACAGATTTAGCTCAGTGCCACATAGACTTTTATTTTTGTCTTCTTAATTTATTTTACTTAATTTTCTTTTCTAACTGAATTAAGATATATGGGATCCTGAATTATATTTTTTTATTTTTTCATACACGTGCACACACATATGTGTATGTGTCCCTGCATGCTAGGTTTTTCTTTGGTTTTACATAAAGTTTATTAATTTGGATTGGATGGAAGAACAGTATTATCAAATGACAGAAATTTTTGATTAATTTTATGACTTTTTATTCAGCAATTTATTAGTTAAATTTTACATAAAGCTTCATGTAGAAAAAAGAAGGATAAATAATGTATGAATTATATTTAGATATGGATTTAGATATACTTATTGGAGTAAGTGGGACAAGTTCATTTAGGTACCTTTAACTTCAGAAGGTGTGGTCTAGACTTAAGTCAAGAGGCTATTTTTAAACAGTCCATTTAAAGGAGCAAGCATTCTATTAGAAAGAGATGTACGCAAAAGAGAATACAGGTATTTCTTAGTCCTTTCTTGTTGACCACAACTCAGTTGTTAATCAAAGCAGCAGTCATTAAATCAATTGTCATTGTGATTATCATTTTACTGCAGTTTTTCTTCGCTTTACAAACTTGCCAAAGTTGTAAATGCAAGAATTGGTCATAAAATTATTTTTACATCATCTTCATAACTGCCAGCAGTTGCTAAACAGGGACTGAAAACTGTTGTCTTAAGTATGTAAGACAGTATGCACCAATTATATGTTTCAGAGCAATTGTTTAGGAGAAAGAGAAAAAAAAACAGGTCCATAGAAGTTAATGTTTGTAAAGACACTAGAGCTGTGCATATTGAATCTTCATGTTCAGAATTTTCCTTTCTGTTCTGAGGTCCAAGATGCTAAATACTTATGATGTAGTATCCCTCTTTGGAATATACATTTTGAAATGTAGCATGTCTTTGGTTCTGCTTTGCCCTCCATAGAGATCACGGTTAGTCCAGATGTGCAGAGAGCAGTCTTATTCTTCCAAATGCCAGTGTGCTTCCACAGGAACTTCAGCTTCCTGGAGCAACTTTGTTCTGTAATACCTTTCTAGACAATCCATGACTAGTGGGTATGTTGCTGGCTCAAATTTGTTGGCAAATAAATTAGGAGACTTAATAATCCACTCCAAGTCTCCAAGTCCATAGATGCAAATACCTCTGACATAATGTCCTACAAAAGAGAATTGCACTGTAAATTGATAATGCCAGGCTGGATATTATTCAGCAAATGAAATATGCTGTAGGGATTATAGATGGAGAATTAGGGGAAGGAGAAGGGAAAAGAACGGCCCTTTAACATAATAACCTAAAAAGATTAGTTACTTTTTACCCTAATTTTGCTTTTGATCACAGGTAAGTCCACATGTGACATGGATACACATGCATATGTGCATGAAATGGGGAAATAAGAAGGAAAGATCTACATTTTTGTTTCCTTTGAAAGAAGTTGGGAAGAATAAAGCTGGGTTTTTTTAAAAGGAAGCCACAAAATTTTATTAATTGGATAAAACTCAACCAATTATATGTGTTGGATATGTCTGTAGGTGCCAATTCTTTGTGCCCCACATCGTAATTAAATTCACAATTAGGATTATTCTGTATTGCAGTTTGTTGAGTCATCTAGTGTAGTCTAACACAGTAGTTTTAGTAGTCTAACACAGTAGGATTTTTTTTGACCAGAACGATATGCATATTTGAGCACCTGACAAGTGATGACTTCTCAATGGTTCATGAACTAGGATTGTGTCATGTTCAGTCATTACCTTTGCAGCCATTGTGGACTTGTCCTTCTTGATCTTTCCACTTGATTGCTCGTATATTTCCTTGCCAAGTTGTGTTTAGTGTAGCACCAGGAGCATCTGTACAACCAAGGGAATTTAGATATGGATTTAGATACACTTATTGGAGTAAGTGGGACAATTTAATCATGATTCATTTAGGTATGAAATTTAGAAATACCAACCTTGGAAAGGTTTGTTATACACGTTTTACATTTTGAAAAGCAGATTTATGCTTTGGATGTATGAATTACGCTTCTAGTATTGCTTGAAGCCTCTGAAAAATTTTGGGTGAAGTCCCCATCAAAAATTACTACAAAATTGCATTTTCTCTTATCCTTTAGCACAAAATCAATATCAGTGAAATTTAAATTGCTCTGGTCCCCTCTACATTTTGGAGTCCAATCCTTGGCACATCAATCAAAGCTGGTATAACCCTTGATTTGGAATAAAAGTACACTTTCTATTTTAAAATAAGAATACATATGTAAATTCTCATTAGAAATTCAGTCCACAAGGATTTGATGATACCTGCCTTTGGGGAAACTGCTTCAGGACAGAGCTAATGCCTTATAATATAAAAATACTATGCAACCTAAAACCATCTCTATTTCTTGGTCCGGATGGAATATGTGCCTACTTCTTAAAAAAGCTATCCATTGCCATAGCTAAATCTCTAAGCATAATCTTTGAAAAATCTTTCAAGACCAGCTCCTTGCCAAAACTATGGTCACAAGCCACGGTCATCCTCATCTTCAAAAAGGGAGACCCCAGCCTAGTTGAAAATTACAGACTAATCTCCTTATGCTGCGTCACCTGTAAAGTCATGGAATCAATTATTAAACAATCCATCATCCTCCACTTAGAGACAAACAAGCTACTCTCTAATAAACAATTTGGTTTCAGGAAAAACTATCATGTAATCTGCAACTCTTACACTGCAAAAACATATGGACTACACAAGTCAATCAGGGCAAAGCAATAGACGCAATCTACATAGACTTCTGTAAACCCTTTGATTCAGTGGTACACAACAAACTACTCCTAAAACTAAAATCTTACAGTATTTCTGGACACCTGCATTACTGGATAGAAGCATTCCTGTCAAGCAGACAACAAATGGTCAAAATTGGGAGCATCCTATCAAATTCTGTACCTGTCAAAAGTGGTGTCCCCCAAGGCAGTGTTCTAGGATCAACTCTCTTCATACTCTACATAAACGATCTCTGTGATCATATCAAAAGCAACTGTGTTCTCTTCGCTGATGATATAAAACTATTCAACACCACAGACAATACTGCTACCCTTCAAAAAGACCTTGACTGTGTATCAGAATGGTCAAACAAATGGCAACTTCAAATCTCAACAAATAAATGCTCTGTCCGACATATTGGCAAAAAAAATCAGGAAATAAAATACAGGCTGAATAGTCAAGACCTTGGTGATAGTCCAAACTCTGTCAAGGATCTTGGAGTGCTCATCTTTAATGACCTAAGTTTTAGAGCCCACTATAACTACATAGCCAAAAAGGAATTAAGAGTTGTTAATCTAATCTTATATAGCTTTTTCTCTGGTAATATTACACTAATAACTAGAGCATACAAAACATTTGCTAGACCAATACTCGAATACAGCTCATCAGTCTGGAACCCACATTACCTATCTGATATTAACACAGTTGAGAAAGTCCAGAGATATTTCATAAGAAGAATTCTCCACTCCTCTACTCGTTGCAGAATACCTTATGCCACCAGACTTGAAATTCTAGACCTAGACAACCTAGAACTATGCTGCCTTCGGTCCAATCTAAGTATAGTGTACAAAATCATACATTGCATCATCCCACCTGTCAATGATTACTTCAGCTTCAACCATAACAACACAAGAGCAAACAATAGATACAAACTCAAGGTTAATCGCACTAAACTTGATTGCAGGAAATACGACTTCAGCAACAGAGTGGTCAATGTCTGGAATACTCTACCTGACTCTGTGGTTTTTTCCCCAAGCCCCAAAAACTTTAATCTTAGACTGTCTACTATCTACTGTCCCTTTCCTAAGAGGTCTGTAGGGAGCATGCATAAGCGCACCAACATGCCTACTGTCCCTCTCCTATTGTTTCTTTTTATTTTTCTTATATGTATTCATATGTATTTCTTATATGTATTCATAACTATGTTTTTACTTTTACCTATTATCTTGTAAGCAATTGACATACATACATACATACACAAACTAATTACTTTCTAGGGGGTGTTCTTTAGAAGAAAAAAAGAAGGAACTCGACACAGTGCAGATGAGTACTACTAGCTGTGTAATTTCTTCAGTCTGGGTAGTAAGCCAATCATTGAGAATTTCAGAGATTGCAGATTGAATGGGGCTTTTCATCTCCTGCCCTTGGCCAGGCCTGCTTCTCCACCAGCATTCCTCCTCCGGTGATTCTCCTCTAATTTTTCTCCTCGCCCCCACCCATTCACCCTGGTCAAAGGGCCACAGCTCCTGTGTCCCACGAGCTTCGGCATAGCCAATTCTCAGAAGGAGGGTTCATCCTGGGTTTTTCCATGCCTTAGAACAGTTAGCCACCAACCAATTGGCTAGCTGCCAATTGGGGTTTGGGGGAAGGGCTGCAGCCAAATGGCTTTAAGAAAACCAAATGCTTGTTAGGAGAAGGAACAGGAGGGGGTGGAAGCTCCCCTGTACGTGATCATCGTGCCTCCCTGATCAAGAACAGGGAGGAAAGAACAGGAGGGGCGGTAAGTATGCCAGCTTCATGCAAAGGGAAGGGGCAGAGAGAGAGGGAAGGGAAAGAAAGAAAATAAAGAAGAGAGAAAGAAAAAAGAACGAAAGAGGGTGGAAGGGGAGAAAGGAAGAGAGGGAAGGGAGACAAGAAAGAAAGAGAAAGAAAGAAAGAGGGTGGGAAGGGAGAAAGGAAGAGAGGGAGGGGAGACAAAAAAGGAAAGAAAGAGAGAAAGAAAAAGAAAGAAAGGGTGGGAAGGGAGAAAGGAAGGAAGAGAGGGAAGGGAGACAAGAAAGAAGAGAAAGGAAAAAAAAGAGGGTGGGAAGGGAGAAAGAAAGAAAAAGAAAGGGAAGGGAAGAAGAGGGAAGGGTAGGGAAAGTGAATGAGATATAGATGGACGGACAGACAGACTAAGGGAGGGAGGGAGAGAAAAAGGAGAGGGAGGAAGGACCACAAAACCTGGCACTAGATGCAGCTTCAGAGGATGCTTTGAAACAGCACAGCAATCCAGGGCTGGAAGGGACCTCGGAGGTCATCTAGTACAACCCCCTGCTGCAGCAGGAGACCTTATATCATCTTGGTTATTTTAGTGCCTCTAACACAAGAGGAAAAATTCCCAGAAAAGGGAAGGAGTTTACTAGGCAAGGCTGCCATGCAGAGGAAGGCAAAGATAGTCCTCAACTTACGACCACAATTGAACCCAAAATTTTGGTTGCTAAGCAAGAGCATTGTTAAGTGAGTAGTTGCAGCTCTTAAGTAAGCAACATGGTTGTTAAATGAATTCGGCTTCCCCGTGGACTTCATTGGTCAGGTCACAAAGGGGGATCGCATGACTCTGGGACACAGACCGTCATAAGAATGAGTCAGTTGCCGAGCATTTGAATTTGGGTCATTTGACCACAGGGATGCTGCAGTGGTCATTAAATGTGAAAAACAGTCATAAGTCCTTTTTCCAGTGCTGTTGTAACTTCAACGGTCACTAAGTCAGTCACACAGTCGCTAAGTGGATCTGGCTTCCCGAATCTCCGTTGCAAAGCGAGACAGCTGTTGAGTGAGCTTTCACCCATTTTATGACCAGTCTTGCCACCGTTGTTAAGTAAGTAGTTGCACCTCTTTTAATTGAGTCACACAGTCGCTAAGTGGATCTGTCTTCCCCGAGTCTCCGTTTCACCCACTGCTTTCACCCACTACTACTCGTCATAAAGTGGGTGAAAACTCACTGAACAGCTCTTTCGCTTTGCAATGGAGATTCGGGGAAGCCAGATCCACGTAGCGATTGTTTGACTCACTTAAGAGCTGCAACTACTCACAAAGCGTGCGCTCACACCGAACTGGCAGGAAAAATTTTTGGAAACCCATTGCTGGCAACTGGGTAGAGGCGTGTCAGCTGAGGACAAAAGTCAGAGGAGAATCGCCCAAGGAGGAACACTGGCAGAGAAGCAGGCACGGCCAAGGATAGGAGATGAAAAATCCTAGACCTAACCGCAGATACGGGAGGATTTCCATCCCATTTTCCCAAACTTAATCTACAGAACCACACCTGGAGCAAGTTCTCTCATTCTAAAACAAGTACCGCTTACTATATGCTTCTGAGTCGCAACTGGTCAGAACCTGGTCAGAACCTCAGAGGTGGTATTCAGCAGGTTCTGAAGCGGTCGCGGAAATTTTAAGTAGTTTGGAGAACTGGCAAACACCACTTCTGACTGGCCCCGCCTCCATCTATTTTTTGCCTCCCAAGTCCCAGCTGATTGGCTGGGACTTCTTTTGTTGCCCTGCACAGGAGAACAGACCTGGGAAGCAGGTTAGCGGGGTGAGGAGGGAATGGGGATTTTGCAGTAACCTTCCCCTACCACAGCCACCAAGCCAAGCCACAGCCACCAAGCCACGCCCACAGAACTGGTAGTAAAAGTTTTGAATCTCACCACTGCAGGGCCTCTTTAATTTTTAGATATGTCAACATGATATTTGGGTGACAGATCATATGTTTCTCAAACTGCCAAATGTGGGTGAAACTCGGTGGGAATGTATTATTTGCCAAGAAAAGTCTGGAACATATAACGTCATGGTTGATAGCAAGTATATCAATAACCAAATGGGTTGTATTTCACCTTCAAAGACTGAAAAACTTTCCTTGGGACTAGGAGTCAGGAAGTAAGATGCAGCCCAGGTGGTTATGAACTTTATTTTTTATCTCTGCTGTTCTTACAGGATTTCTTCTTGTGTTTTAACATCATTTTACTTATTGCATTTGTTTCTTGTGAGCCATGTAGAATAGCTTTGATAAGATGGGTAGCCATACAAATTGAACTACATGGATAGGTAATTAAAGAAAGAAAGCTGTTAGTGTCTTCTGATTTTTTAAAAGATTATATAATTTAAACCGTTGGGATTGAAACAATGTGAAATCTCACTTTCTTTTTTATTTTAATTTATTTTATTGTTTTTTTCTTTATCTCCCCCCCTCCCCCTTTAGCTCACAGGTTAAGGAAAAGCCCTCCAATTCATGATGTAATGTGAATTTGTTATTTTATAAGTCTAAAAGGCAGACTGAAAATAGATTTTGGAATTTGGTTAATGGTCTCCTTAGATTACATCTATCAATATATTACTAAAACCTCTCATTCCTGTAATCTTTGAGTGGGCAAAGCAATGCATCATAAGGCAACAATTTTGAATTAAAGTATCTCAAATGGGCTAACTTATAGAATTGGTCCAAAATCTGGGACCCATGACTCCTGTTGGAATCAAAATTTGGCAAATTTTATTTTAAAAAATTATGACATAAAAAGTATTAAAATGTATATGACATAAATTGAGGGGCTGCCACAGAGAGGAAGGGGTCAAGCTATTTTCTAAAGCACCTGTAGGACAGACAAGGAACAATGGATAGAAACTGAACACCTGGAAATAAGGTGAAACCTGGAAATAAGGAGAAACTTTCTGACAGTGAGAACAATCAACCAATGGAACAGCTTGCCCTTGGAAATTATGGGAGCGCCATCACTTGAGACTTTCAAGAAGAGATTGGACTGCCATTTGTCAGAAATGATGTAGAACAGTGGTTCCCAAACTTTTTCAGTCCACCGCCCCCTTGGTGCTACAAACTCATCCTCAATGCCTGTCACTCAGGGGTAGGATTCAAATTTCTGTGGGCGTGGTCTAATTTGAGGGTGTGGTTTGCTGGTAACATGGCTGGCTTGCTGGTTACGTGACTGGGTGGGCATGGTTTGGTGACTGGCAAACCAAATACAAATGGTCCTCACTTAATGGCCTGTTGCTTAGCAAGTGTTCTAATTTATGACTTGCCTCCCCAGAACTACTTGACCTGTTTTTGGAGTTTTGATAGCCATGCACACACATATACACACACTCCGTTCCTACCCTGCTGGAGCAGGTCATTGGAGTAGAATCGGTAAATCTCTGATTAGATTCTAGTAGTGAATAGTAATCAACGATGCTTTGCCAATTCTTGTTGATTTGTTTTATTTGTATATCTTTATTTTATGTTGCTGAATTGCATTGACATGTGTGTCCCTTCTTGTGCACAGCCCAGAAGCTTTTGAGATTCTTTACAGCAAAAATTACCGACCTCTGGCTTTGCTCTACTTTTCAAACGTGCCGGCACAGCTGCATTCCAGGTGCCAGCCCCGCAGGTCCACCCCATTGAGTCCGCTGCACTGGAGGGACCTGCCCAAGCAAGTCTGAGTGGAGCAGTGCACCAAATCAATGGGGTGAGCCTGGAGAGGGAAAGAGAGAGAAAGAGAGAAGGAAGAAAAGAAAGAGAAAAGGCAAAGAAAGAAAAAGGGACAAAGAGGGAGGGATGGAGGGGGAGAGAGGGAGAGAGAGAGAGAGAGAGACCTGATATGCATTAGATTGAAATGAGGCCTGGTTTAGAGGCCCTTTTCCACATTGAAACATCTTTGCCAGCATCTTTGCCAACACATTGAAACATCTTTGGCTTCTATTAATTAAAGGTTTTGTGGACGAAACATGGCCAAGACTATCAGGAAGCTCTCACATTTTGTTGAGGTTTTAAACAAGATCCACTGGACCAGACTTCCACCCTAAAAAACTACTTTTTCCCAAATGTATTACCTGAAGAAGGTAAAACCAAAATGTATTGGTAAATTACAAGGAGAACACACACTCCCTTCTAACTCTGCTGCAGCAGGTCATTGGACTAGAATAGATATTTCATTATCTTTCTCCTCCCTCCCCCCTCTTTCTTTGTCCCTTTTTCTTTCCCTTTTCTCTTTCTCTTCTTCCTTCTCTCTTTCTCTCTCTCTCTCTTTCCTCTCTGTTTCCCTCTCTCAGGCTCACCCCGTTGACTTCGTGTACTGCTCCATTCGCACTTGCTTGGGCAGGTGCCTCTGGTGCAAGGGGCTCAATGGGGTGGACCTGCGGGGCCTCGCCCTGAACATGGAGGTGGCAGGCCCCGCAGGCTTACTCCATTGAGCCCTTTGCACCAGAGCATGCAAATCAATCATGTGATCCTGTGGAACCTTGCCTCAAATGCAGCGGCAGGGGGATTTTTTCTCACCCCTGAATTGTGCCCTGCGAAGGGTCCACCTCCAGTGCCCCCCTGCTTCCTCTTAGCCCCCCCCCCCGCTGGCCCCCTTGCCTCTTAGCGCTCCCCAAGGCATCCCACCACCCCCTAGGGGGCAGTACCACCTACTTTGAGAACCACTAGTGTAGGGTCTGCTGCTTGGGTGGGGGTTGGACTAGATGACCTACAAAGTCCCTTCCAACTCTGTTCATCTGTAATGTAATAAATACAAAAATGCCATAAAACATTTTCTCTGCTGATGATGAATGTTGCTATATAGTGCATGGTCTAGTTTTTCAGCAAATGCACATCTGAATATATCCCAGTTTTCCAGTGAAGGGAGTACATTAGAGCATCATTGTTGAAGGCCTTGAGAATCTGGTAAAGAAATATTTCTGAAAGGGGGACGCAAAGGATCATGGGTTGTCTGATGTGCAATCTTTGTTGAACAGTGCACAGTAGACAATTCTATAATTCTGCTTACCTGGTATATGATTCAGGGTGACCCAGTAATGTTCGTCTGGACTGTAGGTGTCCCTTGACCATTCAAGCAAATCTTTTGCACGTTCATCAGTCAGTGTAAACTCTACAAATTTTCTTGTGAGTACATAGTACGCAGTCCCAAAATATATAGTCAAATTGTGGGGTGGTTCACTTTTCACGCTTTTGGTTTGATAGACATATGATTTTCCTGAAAGTACACATTCTTGATAACTAAAATCAGTTCTGTGTTTTATATGAGGGGGTTGAACAATTCCCGGGGTGATATTTTTACCATTCCATTTACTTTTAATATAGTGTATAAGTTCCTTGTTTGTTTTGATGGGATAATCCTGACCACAGAGATTAATAACATAATTCCATTGTTTATTTAAATGGATCAAGTCCTTCATGCAGTTGATATCTGCTTGCAACCTGGAAAATCCTGCATAGACAACTTTTTCCCTCTTTGAAGCAATAAAAATGTTTTCAAAGCAGTTGACCAAGGTTTGGACAGCTTGCTTAAAATCCTTTGATGATTTCTCATCAATATGTATACAGTAAACATTCTGAGGCATGTAAATGGCTCTAAGTAATTTTATAAACATGTCCAGTTCCTTGTGAATGGTGACGATGTATGCCAAGGAAAAGTTCCTTTCTTCTTCTGACAGTGGCCTTGTGATGAAGTGGAGTTTCTTTTGCAGCGTAGAACAGTTGCACTGTATTTGTATGCAGGTAGACATTTCTTTTCCCCCTAAAGCCTCCTGGCACAGCTGGCCAATTTGAAAAGCAACTTCTTTCCCATCAAAAAGGGCTGGGCAGAGTTCATCTGGATAAAAGCCACACTCTTTTGGGATGAGTTTTTCCTTATCTGCCTTGAAGATTGTATTCCGTAGATAGAAAACACCAAAGATGAAAATGCAAACCACAATGCAAACTAGAAACCCTGATTTTGCTATCTCGAGTAGGTTCATCTTTGGCTTTCCAGGTGTTTTCTGGAGCTCCAAATGTTCTCTGGAGTTTTCTTCTGGCCACAGTTCTCTGAAACTGTTCTACCTAGGAAAGGTTGGGGGGGGGGGGGGGACAGCATTTTAATCATTTAATTTAAATGAAATTCAGTGATGCTTCATTCAATTTGAAAGAAAAAAAATACTTCATTGGTATTAAGGTTTCATATTACAAATGCAGGTGTTCTTGAAGACTGGCTTAACTCTGCTTTAACAGTTAATCTGCTTTTACCTCTTGTGCTTTTGATCATAGGATTGTTCTCTCTTTCACTGACATGAATAGAGATAAACTGATCTTTCATACAGCTAGTTGATAATCTTTTAGATTAAATAGAAACCTTGTTATGGATTTCAAAAATATATTTGAAGCATAACCAGAATTGGATCTAGTGTGTTTTTTACTGTTGATTTTATGGGGAGACATCAGAAAAGACTGAAGTTTTCACCATCATCATTATAATGAAATCTAAACCATAAGTTGTTTTGTTTTTCCTTGAATTGCCTGAATTAGTTTTGTTTTCAAGCGCATCGTATAAAATAGGAAGTGGTCTTGAATGCAATTCATATTTATTCTGCTTGGAAGGAATTGTGACCCTAGCAACACTGCGTTGCCTTGCACTGCTGTTTAAAGAGGCTTTCTGAACAGTTTTAGGGGGTGGAGGAATACGGTTGCATATTTTTACCTTTCTGAATATGTTTTTCCACCAGTGTGGCTTCGTTGAAATATTAGAAGTGCCTCGGTATAGCAGTATGTTTCTTTAGCGTTCAGGAATAAAGTCTTCATCCTTGAATTCTTAGATGCTAAGTGTATGCAACCCTAGGAGGGGAAAAAGAGGCAAGGAAAGGGACAGCTTGTTGAAATACTGAGATTCAATCCAACAATTATCTTGTATTGATTTTTCCTGCTATAACAAACATTCAGCCGCCCTGTTGATTATGCTCGTATATGATGTCTAAATCATTATATGCATGTCCTTATCTTCTTAACTGGAATGATTTTTTTAATCTCATGATATGACATATAGTAGCAAAAACATCTTATATTCTACCCCTCTTAATGATTTTGTGCATGCATTGATGTGTCTGCCTGCCCAACCCACACACCCCTAAATCTCAAAGCTTCATTGTAGCTAAAATCACGTTTTTCAACCTTGCATGTCAAGAACAACATGCTCCCATTTGACAAGTATAGTTATAAAAATAATAATATTAATACTACAGTAATATACAGAATGTGGTTCATTGTCCTTACTGCTAAGACCTGGGCTTTCAAGTCGGAAAAATTTCCTGTTCCCGAGTTCGCAGTGCTGGAAGGCTAGATGAAGGTTGCACTCATTCTGCTGCTTAGCCTGATCCCCCTTTTTTTTTTTAATTCAGCCACGGCGTTCTTTGGCGTTGCTGCTTCTGTAGGTCGAAGAAAAAACATCAGGAAAATCAGTTCCCAATAGAATTATGCTTGCCTGGAGACTCATAGGAGTTAGGCTTAGTATGTGAACATCAACACAGCATCTTCTTAATAGGACAAGCTGTAAGTATCCATTGAATCAGCAAACGCTCTGCTCTCTCACCAGCCTTTCGGTCATGTGAAGACAAAAAAAAGGGGGGGTAGAGGAGGACGCAACATTTGGAAGGTGAATGCAGACATTTCTCAGGAAAGCAGAATCACACTTTTGAAATGCCGCCTGGTGCAAAATGACTAACACAGCCAAGAATAGATTAATATAATGGACGTTGTTTACACTGTAATGAGGGTTAGGAACTGAAAGGGGGATGGGGGATGAGGAAGAATTACTGGAAATGGCTGTGTGAAAGCGAATTATTTCTGTAGAATAATAATATCTCTGTAGGAGGTCTGCAATCCACCTCGTTGCCAGTTGATGTCATTGCCTGTCACTAGGGAGATAAGAGCATGAAAGGGACAGCAAATGCTGTGCTTCATGCCCATTTATAATCTTTAGTTTTAAAGAGTGAAGAGAAACAGTTTGAATTGTTAAGATGTACCAATAAAGGAGAATATTTGTAATTCAGGGTTGATATGAAGGGTCTTTGGTTCTCTCTGAGCTTGCTTGCTTTTTTGCAGACGTTTCATTACCCTAACAAGGTAACATCATCAGTGTTAGTAAGGAGTGCAGTTTGCTGTCGGTTTATATTCCGGTCTCTTGCCTGTCAGTGTTGGTGGGGACGGTCTTGGAGATTCTTTGGTTGGGTTGTTCGCTGTTGGCTTCTTTGGCAGTTTTGTTTACTTGATTGTTGGTCTGATGTTAACCTTGGAGTTCATCTATGCTGACCTGGGTGCTGATTGCTGGTGGAGAGGTGTTTGGGTCTTTTTGTTACTTTTTGGGCTAGGTGATAGTCTCTCTTGCATCGTCTGTAGATGTTGCTAATGTCTATGTGTCTGTTGATGGCTGATTTGTCAGAGTGCCAGTCTTCTATTAAGATGTGTCACAGCTCCTGAGCGAATATCCTCCAAGCTATGTGGAACCTCTTGAATATGTACTGTGCACTTTCATCATTAAGGAATCTGTACAACTCAGAAATGTGAATTAATGTCTTATTTTTCCCCCCACATGCCTTTGTAAATCCTCTGTATGACTACCAACCCTTCATCAGTTTGGTAGCTTAAAGGGGACAGGTGTTTTTTTTTTAATGAAAAGCTAAAAATAAAAAATAAAGCAGGTAATGTAGAGAGAGAGAATAATCAATGCAATTAAGGACACAGTTTGGTGGGGCACAGACTAGATAGATAGATTAACAGAGTTGGAAAGGACCTTATAGGTCATCTAGTCCAGCTCAACCCTCCGCCCAAGCAGGAGACCCTAGACCATCCCTGACAAATGGCTTAAGGCCAAGGAAAACATTTATAGGTAATCCGCAATTTACGGCCATCATTTTTTGCACCTAAGCAGGATGATTGTTAAGGTGGTGGTTTTATTACTTTTTTGGGGTGTGCTATTTAGCAATCACTGCGGTTGTTAAATGAATTACATCCCTGGAGTTTTGCCAATCAATAATACTGGACAGTCTTCACCATTTCAGAAGTGGAAATGAGAACACCTTTATTAGTATTCCACCAGTAATAGCCCCAAAAGTAAATTGCAGAAGGTTTGCCTAGTTTTTAAGGCAACGTTACGTTAAGGCAGAGTCATCTCTTAGTGACATGGGTGACAAACAAATTTAATAAATAAAATAAATACTATTCTTGAAGTTTTATGTATTGGCCATAAAACTAGTATAACTACGAGGATCCATCATGAGGGGCTCCAAATTACATGCAGGACAAGAAAAATCCGAGCCAACTTGTTTGTTACTGCAGCAATAAAGATGTACATTCACCTTTTATACAATATTCAAACAGAGAAGGAAGAAAATTATTGGTCAAAACTTGATAACTACATAGGATATCTTGTCTATCCAATAATATAAGAGTGGGGTTCAATTATAATAAACTGTAATAGCACTGGAGCTCTCTTTTTAGGGATTTTCATCATAACAATAATTCAGTAGTCTTAACTGCCCAACCAATGTCTTTGGAGATTCTCAGTCATCCAGCTCATAGTTGTCTCAAAGGTGCTCCCCCCATCCCACCCCCCAAAAAAGGCACCTGGAGTATTTTTTTCCCTTGAGGAAGAAGAAGAAAACATTTTGCTTCTTATCCAAGAAGCTTCAGCAGTTCTGATGGTGCGAAAATGGAAGGATAGGTACTGACAGTTGAGACTGGATGGTGGGGCAGGAGAGATGGAAGGATTGTATTTCTTTGCAGTCATCTGGTCATTAGCACTCTCTCTGAGAGCTACTGAGCCCAGTTGCGGGTTTATCCGTACCGTCAGGATCACCTGAATCAGAATGCAGCTGGTTGTGGAATCTTCTTGGAATTGCTGCAAGGGCTTTGTTGTAGACTGGAGATAGATGGTGTCTTATTCCTCCCCCTCTGTTGAGGGAGGGTTGCTCAGTCCTAACATAGTTGGATTCTTTTGCCTCCCTTTCAAACCAATGGTCCTCTCTATCCAAAATGTGGACTTTGCTGCCTTCAAAAGGGTGATCTTTGTCTTTCAAATGGAGATGGACCGCTGAATCTTGTCCTGACGGGTTTGATCTCCTATATTGTTCCACATGCTTGTGAAATAGTAGCAGTTTTGTTTCGCCAATGACCAAGATCTGCACATGTCTTCTCACTGCATTGTATTGCCTGTATCACACTGCTCGGTTTTTGTCTGGGTGTTATATCCTTGGGATAGACAAACTTCTGCCTTAGTGCATTCTTGGGTTTGAAGTGGACACGTTGAATGCTGTGTTGGTTGAAAATCCTCCTGGGTTTTTCAGATATCCCTGCAATGTATGGAATGCCAACGTTGTATGTCATAAGAGGAGCACTTGCTGAGCCTTTTTTTTTTATTATTTGATGAAGGCCCAACTAGTTTTGTCTGATTCTAGTAGTTAATCTTGGGATTTCTCTGCTCACTATTTAGTTTCATAACATCTTTTCTGCCCAACAATTGTTGATAATAAGCCACTGTGTATGGGGGGAGAGGTGTTTTAAAAACAAAAAGATTAATTCTTTTGCAGAAAGATGTGCTAGAAGATCTAATTGTGTTTGAATAGCTAGTGTTTTCCAGCTGTATTGGACCTAAATATTCATTATTCACAGCCAACGTGGCCTTGACTGGGATGATGGTTGAGTTTAAAAGCCCATCCTTTAGGAAGGATGTCAACTAAGGCATCCTTCAATATATGCCAGAATAAGATATGTTTCCTGCATCTATTCATATGGACAAATTGATATGTGGACAATGGATAAAGAACTGAGCATTTTAAAAGCTTCATCCAAACGAATTGCCTGCCATAATTTTGCATTAAATCGGCACAGTCCAACAGCTGACAGGATTTCTCCGTGAAGCAACCTTTTATTTAATCCAACAAAGTGCTAATTTCCTTCAATCTTAACTATCAGGGATTGCATTAAGAAATTGCATCTAAGGAGAAAAAGTCCTACCTTAGCCATAAAAGCCAGCTGGGTGACTTTGGGCCAGTCACTCTCTCTCTCTCTCTCAGCCCAACCCACCTTACAGGACTGCTATTGTAGGGAAAATATGAGGTGGAAGGTGTTAGATCTGTATGTTGCCTTGAGTGATTTGTAAAAATAATAAAAGTGGGATGAAAATAAATATTTTAAAAAAAAACTTTTAAAAGGTCAATGGTGAAGCATGGATTTATGCAGAAAATCACAGACTGCATCCACCGCTTCTTAGGGTATCAGATAAACAATACTGTTACATAATTTTTCAGGAGGATTTTGGAAAGCTTTTGCTAATCAGGACAAGCAGTACTGGATTAAATAAAAAAAATCTGAAAATGCAATACAGAGCAAGTCCATGTATTGATAATAACTTAATAGGAAAAAAATCATCATAACTATACATTTATAGTTTCCTTATAAGGTACATAATCAGTTTTGGATTGAGTATTACCATTATATATGCATAATACTTTACATAAAATATGTAAATTGAGATTTAACACATATTGTAGAGATGGCCCAGTTGAGAGTCAAGGAGCTTCTTTGTGTACAGTGAACAATTTTCCAAACAGAATTTGGTTGTGAGACTGGTGTTACAAGCAACAATACTTTCACTGTTCTATAATTATTGAGCTGAATTAGTGAATTCTGGAGCAAATGAAAATGTTTACATTGTTTAAAAGAAATCATTGGCATAAAGAAAATTATTTGATACAAAAGATATATAAGAATTGCCAAGTTCTTCAACAGAAGTGATGACCACCAATATAATACACGTTTGCTTATTATTTAAATCTCCCTGTCATAAAAATTAAAATTGAAATTAGGAGCCAAGACCTTTAGGAAGGTTAACCATTTAGTTGTTGGGAAGGGTCCACACACTTTCAAACACTCTCAGTATAAATTATCATAAAAATTGTATTTAAAACATTTGATCTATCAACTTAGAGGAGTTCCTTATTTAGAAGAGCTTAAAAGGAGATGAATTTACAGACCAGCCATTCTTCTCAAGGATATAGATTGTAGACAGTAAAATTATAATTTGGTTGAACACATTTCTTCTATTTAATATATTTTTTCTAAGTAGGAACACTTTGAAAGCACTTATACTCAGCAAAATGTTTTGACTACAATTAAGTAGAGAATGATTGAATCTGAATATATACCGGTTTTGAGGGCAATTATCATCCGTAAGTTCTTTTGAGTTCAGTGGGGCTTATTGCCAAAGTAAATGACCATACCATAAAACTTCTAGTAATGTTAAAGCTGGTTCAAATTTTAAAAGAATTCATAAAAATTCAGAAAGTTTACACTCACCCAGTATTGGAAAGAGAGATGGTTTGGAGCCAAACTTAAGAAATGGGTAGATGTGTTCTTAGGATCCATTGCCCTTCAGGCAAGTTCAGCCTTTAAGCTTATCCATTTTATAAAGTGGTTTCAATCACATGAAAGAAGTTAATTGTTAACATGAAATGTGAGTATTTTGTGATGAATTTCTTTAACCCCTTAGGTTCCTTGTGTGGACATCCAGCAAAAATAACAGTTCAAATAATAAAACCTGATTTTTTTTCCTGGATTTTTTCCCCGCACTGTCATTCTTTTTTTTTTTTTTTAAAAAAAACAGTTTTATTAATTTTAACAACAAACAAAAACACATAAAACACATTTTCCCCACACTGTCATTCTGATGACCTTTTAAGGAAGCAAACCAGCTTTGGGAAAACAAGATGTGTAGATAGTACTGTGCTGTTGATTATAAATAGGCTTATTTCAGTCTTTAGGCTTTTAGGAGCAAATAGGAGACATTGTGCGGGGAAATAGTCTTGTATTACCTTTTCACTTTTTAGCTGCGAAAAAATTCATATAATTATGACCAATTCCCGATTTGCCCATGTTATACCTTATTTTACAAGCTGCTCTGCTTCCTAGCAGATTTCCAAGTGCAATTTAAGGTTGTCATTTATTACAGGGTTCCTCAACCCACAGCCCCGCATGCCAGAAACGGGTTGTGCAAACAACTGAAGCCCCATCCGTGGAATGCAGGCTGCAGATGAAACCACGCCCCCTCTGGTCCATGGGAAAACCTCTCCACGAAACTGGCACCCAAATTTTTTGAGCACCATTGATCTATAAAGCCCTACTCATCTTATTAGATCTAATAAAAGGAGTCCTGTCAATTAAAGAATGCCATCTTTCAGGAACCAGGACATTTATCTTTTTGATTACAGACTCTGCCCTCTGAATCATTTACAGACTGTCCTCAATCACTTGTTCAGCAACAGTTCAAGCTTACAATGGCACTGAATGAGTTCTAACCAGTCCTCAGAAGTCTGGCCATTGCAGCATCCCAACAGTCACACGATTGCAATCCAGGCGCTCAGCATCTGGCTTGCAGCGAGCCCTAAATCATGATTCTATGCCAGCTTCCCACAAGCAAAGTCAAGAGGTGGAAGCTGAAAGGAAGTCAGAGGTTGCAGCCGCACGAGGTCCTCGTTTATCAGGGGCAGCTGAGAGTGCCAGGATTGCTATCACTTATGATCACAACTGAGCCTGAAAGTTCATGTTGCTCAGTGAAACATTTGTTAAGTGAGTTTGTCCCATATTACGACTTTTCTTGCCACATTGGTTAAGTGAATCATTGCAGTTGTTAAATTAGTAACATTAGTTGCCAAGAGAACCTGGTTTCCCCATTGAACTTTGCTTGTGTGCCATTTTGGAAAATGCTGGCATCCCCCGAGAAGTAAAAGAAGAAGCATTACATCCCAAAATAAGATTATTTTACCTTTGACTAAATAGATGGCTCCTATCCTCTGGTAACTTCTTTCTCACATTCTGGTGAGAGAAGTTCCCTGAGGATGGTGTCCAGCATGAGTCCAAAAGCTCAGAAGACTAAAACCTCTGGTCCTGGTAACCCAGATTGGATCCTGCATTCTATAACTGGTCAAAAGGACAAGTTTCACGGTAATTTACAGTAGTAAATGTGGAAGAACATTGAATTAATCTCAGGTCCCGATGACTGACCCAGATTGCAACATTATCCTGGGACACATATAATTTGCCTTCATTCATGAAATGCTGTTTTGTTTTGCTGAAAATGGGCAGTTCACTGCCTGTGTGCTACATGCAATTCTAATATACTACTTTTATACAACCCAAACTATTTTACAACTTGTAGCTTTTGTTGGAGGCAGCCTGGTTTCAATGCATTTTTTTAATGAATTAATTTGGTTGGATTGCTCCTGCATCTTGCTGTCACATTAGGTAACATTTGAGTCCCAAATGCCTATGAAGATTCTCCGTCACCCAGGTCATGGTTGCCAAAGGTGCTTTGTTCAAGAGCCAACTGGACTTTCTGATTTTTCTTCAAAGACGCTTCACTTCTCATCCAAGAAGCTTCAGCCTCTTGGAGAAGTACCTTTGGGCTATTTGAGTTCGAAAATTGCTTTTTTAGACATTTCTTTGATGGCAAAGACATTTTTAAACCTGGAAAACCAGGTTTCCCCAAAAGCCAGTTTTCCAATCCTTCCCCAGCCCGATAGGCTTCCCATGGAACATATTATGGTGATTCCTAAATGGAAGTCCTGGACACAGCAAATCACTTTCTTCTTTTGCCTGATCCGTCCTTGTGTGGAAGGAAACTTCTCCATCAGGCGGTGGGTATGGTGCCCAAATCTTTGCACACTCTGCTCTGTTTCTGCACCCCGTCCATTTTCCCTTTCCTCTTTTAGACAGGCCCCAGAGAGGGAGTCCTGTTTGGCAGGCAGCAGCAGCAGCTTGCAACCTTCCCTGCCAGCTTCCTCATTAACTTTCTGAGGAGCAGAGAAGATTGAAAATGGCAATCACGAAACTGTGAGGCACTTGGCAACCAGTGAAGCCAAGCACTTAGACTTATATATCACTTCATAGTACTTTACAGCCCTCTCCTATGTGGTTTACAGAGTCAGCATATTGCCTCCAACAATCTGGCTCCTCATTTTACCATCCTCAGAAGGGTGGAAGGCTGAGTCAATTTTGAGCAGATGAGGATCGAACTGCTGGCAGTTGGCAGTGAGTTGTCCTACAATGCTGCATTGTAACCACTGTGCCACCGCAGCTGTTAGTTGTTAAACAACCAGTTATAAGTCAAAAACTACTTGTATTGGAGCAAACTACAGATAAGCTTCCATTTAAGGACACTCTGTCAGTATTTTTGACGGAATTGTCTGCAGCTTGCAAACACAATGAACCTTTGTTGATAAGGAGGCACATAGAGACTGCCTTTCAAAGCTGATGAATGAACTTCAGCCAAAATAAAAACAATTTTGCTTGGCGAAATAATTGGCCATTAAACAATCTTTCATTTTTCAATATAAAAGCATCAACAATTGCGTAATTTGTATAACAATAATAACAGCACAGAATGGCAAACATAAAACCAAGAACAATTATGCACTGCTAAGTGCTTGGCTTACCAGGGATAATAAGTAATGAAACTTTTACAAGTTTCAATTGTAATTATACTGTACTTACTACAGTATATTTATGTATTAAGTACAGTATATACTAGATATGAATAATGTGAATAACATCATTAGATTTGATAGAGAACTATCACAACTGATCATTAACTTCACCCATTTTTCAAAATGTTTCTGTCTTCTTCCTGCCATGGCCTTATTCGTTTTTAGAAAGTTTCAGTAACTGTGAGATTACAAAACCTGGTATATTTCAGCACAGGGAATTGGAAAGTAAGCTCCCTCCTCCCTCTTATGCAAAGCACAAATGAATGTTGGCCAACCGTTGTTTTAATTTCATTTCTTGTAGGCAGAGTAATAAGAGACCTGATTTGTGTAGCATTATTGCAACATATTTTAGTTTTATTTCAAAACAACCACCAATCTATGAAGCTCTAGTTTTGATTATAAAAAAATCAAAAAGGAAAGGAAACCTGACTCATAAAAATTGTTTTTAATTTTTTTTCACTCCAGAAAAAGATAAATTAAAATACTTGAGTAGAATTTCTGAAGTATGCTTCTGATAATATGCTCTTCCTGGATTCCCAAACTTTTAAAAGCAAATTCCATTTACTGACATTCTGGTGATTTGCACTGGCAATTGTAACAGTATAATATTTAGGAATTTTAGGTATATTTCCATGAAGGTCTACAAAGAGCAGAATCATGCCAATTGTGGTATTCCCTGTGTTAGTCTATGGAATTCAAAGTTGGACTTTGAAAAATTAGGATGGGAAGAATATTGATGAACTTTTGTGTTGGAGAATGTGGACTGTCAAGAAAGCAAATAAGTGCTGGGAAAGATGAAAAGAAAGAGAAGAACAAAACAAAAAAGCAGAAAGGTGAGTGGACTTAGTTTCAGAGGTGGCGAGTGTGCACCATTGGAAGATCTGAAAGACCAGACTTGGGAAAGATTATCATAAAAGAACATCTGTGGTTACTACCAGTCAAGCACAACTTCATGATGCATAATCCGCTGAATTGTTATTTCTACAGTATGAGTGAGAGGCTCTGGCTTTCTTCCTGTTCTCGCTCTCTCCATCTTTCTTTTTTCTTTTTTCTTTCTCCTTTACCTCCCTCCCTCCCTTCCTTCTTTCCATCCATCATAAGGAAAAATGTTGTGGCTTTAGTTAGGAATTTATTTAGATTCCTTTCATAGGCTTGATGATGTGATTTAGGGTAATGTCTGTATGTATATAAAATATTTTAAAAATCATGCATATTTAAGAGAAAACATTTATATACATTTTTTAAATAATCAGAATCTGAAAAAGAAGTCTTGAAAATTGTAGATTTTCAGAAGAGAGAAGCAGATTGTAATTCATGTGAAGCAGTTCAAAAAATTTTGAAGAAACCTGCCTGGCAGTAGCAGTTTTCTAACCTTTAACTGTAGTAGCTCAACTGTTTTTCAGTTAGTTTTCTTGTTACAAGCCAAGACATCACCATTTTCTTTAAAGAAGATTAGATATTATCAAAGTATTTTGTTAGCTGGTTCCTATTTGATAAGCTGCCTAAGTGAGAATGTACATTCAAGAACAAAGACCTATTCAGGTTTAGTGGCATCGGGACTTGATGATCTAAGATTATTGTTAAACACAGGGTTTTATTGAGAGAATAATCTAGTTTTGCATTCCCAGCTGGGTAAAGTGCTACACTAATGGTATCCGTATAGCAATGAGCTTGAGAAAATGACACTGACATAGAGTAACAACTAATGTAAAACTGTGCATGTTTAAATGAATGAGAAAAACTGAATAGCAATGGCACTTAGACTTTAATGCTGCTTCATAGTGCCCTTCAGCTGCCTCTAAACAGTTTACAGAGTTGGCATATTTGCTTCCTGCCTCATTTTGACATACCATATCTTTACACCTTAATCCCAAACAGGACATTTTGAGCCTTACCTGATCAGGCCAGTTGATCATTTAATCCTGGAATCCTTCAAAATGACCAGTGGAGATAGATGTACAAAGCTTTCAAATGCAGAGACTGAAGGGTGTTTCTTCTGCTGTTCTCCCTAGCTAGCAACAGCTTTTTAAGATACACCACCTAGTAAACTGAAACCAATAAACAAATAGATATACAGCCTCTACCCAATAGCCATGCACTTGTTACTCGCAGTGGCGAATGCACAGCACTTGGCAAGCTTATCTACTTCCCATTATGGTTGCTCTGCAGATCTGTATAAATCACTCAGTCCCTGCATTCTTCTCTTTTCTCAGCACCTCGTAATGTCACCAAGCAAAATCCTCAAGGGGAACAAATTGTACAACCAAAATATGTGCAAGGTACACTGAATCTGAATAAGTCCCCCATGGGAGAAAATATGTTTCTTAAGAGCCAATATGCATCCACGTTTCCCCCAGGTTTTTGTCTGTTCTGTGCCACTGGTATCTACTGCCTGTTCTGCCATTGGTATCGTATCCCTCGTCCGGGCCTAGAAAAACACATTTTATGGATATCAAATAAATAAAAGGTCTTCTAGTGGGATTCTGTGTGAGCTCTGTCCTCCCTCTCAACTATTGCTCTGTGATAAAACAAACGAAGCAGCATGTTTATTCCAAAACGACATAGAGATAATTTCACTAGGAATCTCGCTGAGAAAAAGTTACCCCAAGACCTTCATTAACAATAAGAGGAAATAAGCATACCGGACTTCAAAGTTCTCTTGCACTAGCTTCCTGTTACATCAGACCATGTTACACTGGAAGAATACTCACTGCAAGGCAATCAAAAGGGGATATTGTAAAAGTAAGCTCAGAAAGATGAGCACAAACTCCATAATGGGTTATTTGATCTCCTCCATCATTGTCTTTTCCTTGGCTCTCCACAGAAGTACACTAGTTCTCAGTCTTTCAGCTACTGCAGGCATTCAAGTATTTCCAAAATGTTGCCCATGTATGAAATAGAAACCAGTTCGTAGCGAGAACAAAACAGGTGAAAATAGCAAAGGAGCTGTTGGTTTTTATTTTCTTAATGGGGTTGTCCTTGGTTAAAGCCTTTTGGCTCTTACTCTCTCTTTTTTTTTTTGACATTCCAAATATAATTTAGATATCGAACCTAAGCGTCAGCTTCCACCTCATGCTTGCACTTTCCAATCATTCAGTATCGGCTGCCATGAACTCATGGGAGGCTAGATAAAAGGGAGGAGGCTTTAAGGGAAACGAAAGGCTTCAAGGTCAAATGGCTGAGAACGGAACATGGCTGCATACCAAATCTAGTGACCTTTCCAAAAACATGTTCTTTGAATTTGACTGGACAATGGGGGCAAGCAAGGGGAAGAACCTATGAGGAAGAAATGGGGAAAGTTATACTTGGGGATTTCAGTTTTGGCTTTGTCTTAATTGTGCTTCGTTTGATCTCTAATATACGATATCTTTTCTCAAGAAATGGAGTTGAAGATTGTTCTTTCTTAGAGACTCAAGTTGAGGCAGGTCTGACACTGAGTGAGTTATGTTTACTTGTAGACGGAAGCCATAGCTCTTCTTTGCATGAACCTCAGTGTTTCTTGATATTGCTTCCATCGATATCAGTATTTTTACTACTGTATATTCCTCAAAACAAAGACCAGATATTTTTCCCAAGACTTTTAAGATGGGACAATTCTATTAAATCTGATGAAATTATAGTAATGGAAGCAGTTTATTTGTCTGTTTATTCTTCCCAAATCTCTTTTTCTGGGTTGGTTGCTGGTTGAAGGGATTGTTTTATATTTGTGTTTCTTCTTTTCAGATGAAGATTATACCAGAAACTCATCAGTACTTCTGTCCTTCAGCGTATCTCCAGCACTATGCTTCCCGTATTCTGATATAAAAACCTTAAATTTACTGTTACAATTTGCTGCACATAGACCACAACCACAATTGTATAGCAAGACGGATATGCTGTAACAGGAAAAACAAAATTTAAGGACACAGTAAATGGAAGGCCACAAGCCACAGCTCTGAATGTGCTGTTTAATGAATACTAATACACATTCTGGTAGAGAGAATGAGTTTGGGCTTCAGCTCGAGTCCGAAAGTTCAGAAGATTAAACCCCTGGTCCTGGTGACCAGCTCAGATTGGATCCTGTAACATTATCCTGAGACGTGTATATTTGACTTCCTTTGTTCATTGTAGGTTTAGCCTCAGGACCCGTTATCAGCTGTGTTGCTCTTCTCTGCATTCTTTCTAGGGTCCAGTATACTTCATGTGATCTTGAAACTATCCCTCTGTTGATGCATTAGTTGTTTGGGCAGCTGCAGCACACCGCTGGCTTGTACTTAAGTGGTGGCCTACTAGGACACCTAGATCCCTCTCACAGTTGCTACTATTGAACCATTCTACAATATATGTCTGCATTTGGTTTTTCTTGCCTATATGTGGGATCTTATTTTTCTCACCGCTGAATTACATTTTGTTGGATAGGGCATGATGTTCAAGTCAGCCAAACCCTCCTGAATGTTGAATTTATTGTTCTGACCAAGACTTCCTGACACACCAACAAACACACGTTAAATCTAAAATCCTTTTATTTTAGTTCAATGGCTGTGAATTATCACCATTCACAACCTGTAATGAGTCTCATCGAGTTATAAATAGTCCCATGGAAGTCTGCCAAAGTTCTTTGGGAGAAGTCTAATAGGAACGCACCTTTATCTTACTTAAATGAATCACATGGTCGTTAAGCGGATCCAGTTTTCCCCAATGACTTTGTTCGATGAATTATGTTCGCTATGTTTATTTTCTGTGTAAAGCTTTATTTTAATAAAGTTTGAGGGGCGAGAATACAGGCATTTCCTGTTAAATATCCTTGCTGAATGAATGAAAATGATTAAAAAGTTATGTGGCTTGCCTGACGAATTAATCATGGCAGAGAAAACAGACACCTGAATTACAGATCTGTGATAAAAGTACACATTTAAATCTAGGTGGGCTTGTAGTTTTGGGGGGGGGGGTTAATAAAATATTTGCAGTATGAATAACATTTTTTATACTTTTTAGCTTCTGTTTGGAACTATACTGTATCATAAACAGCCACTCTCTCTCTCTCTCTCTCTTTTTTTTTCTTATTAAAGTGTGGGGTCCCCTTTCAAGATGACGATGTGATTGTCCTTAATGGCAGTAAAGAGGACGTAGAGATGCTAAAGAAAAGAATGGAGGAGCGAAAGCTGAAAAGTAAATTAGGGAAGGTAAGGTCTAAATACATTTTCTAGAGTGATATGCAGATACAGGGATAAAATAAGGACAGGGTTGGCATGGAAGTTCTTGGTTCTGGAGGAATGGGGGGGGGGAATGGAACCAGTGGTGCTATTCTCCCAGTTTTGGCATACTGGTAGCACCGAAGTTCAGCGAAGAACAGACTGGTTCTCTCTGAGGAGCTGCAGATGGGCCCGCCTGCCCAGGTTCCCATACTCACCTTTATTCCCTGCTTTTGAAGCGTAGTTGCTTTGTGCAGCACAGCAGATTGTCGCCTGGCAGCTGCTTGGAAGAGGATTGCAGGAGGTGAGTCGGAAAGCCTCTGCACGTGCGCAAAGTGCAACATTTGGAGCACACACACGTGCATACAAAGTAAGCACACGCGTGTTTGGCATGCACGTGTGTGCACGCGATAAGCATGCCCACCAAGACACGCCCACTGAACCGGTGGTAACCTACTTTGAAACCCATCACTGCCTGGAACTTCAGTTTTTACAATAATAAATGTCACTCAGATAATTTCTGCTCCCCAATAACATTGCTGTGCCCAGTGGAACTCATCATCACAGAACACTAAAGCGTAGTCTAAATGGCTTCTCAATAGCCTTTGAATAAGCAATTTTACATGCCAAAAACATTGGCTCCCGTTCAAGACACTTAATATGGTTCATTGGATTTCAACCAATAGAGGTTCACAGCCTGTTAGATCCTTGACTACATTTTCACCAATGTTTGGTTCGTAAAGAATGTAGCAGCTGTTGATTATCATAAAAAAAAAATTTGATCTCTATCTAGTGGCAGAACCTTTAGTAGGCTGTATGTCGCCAGTTTCTGAATTTCCCAAAAAATGTAATAAGACCAAATAGTATGAAAAGTGGGGAGAGAAAGCGGGGGAATATGGATGGAGTTAAGCCATGTCTGTAGTCAGCTCTATTCTTTTCAGAAGGTCCCTAACCCCATCTGATCAGGCAAACTTTTAACCCTATAAGGCCCTTCTGTTGTTTTCAGTCCATTCTATCATTGATCAAAAAAAGGAGAAGTTTCACATTGATTTTCAGTATTAAATACGGAAAAAACATTGAATTAATGTCTTGTCTTGTAATAATTCATAAAGTCTTGGATTATGCAGCCAAACAAAACATCCTAGCCATATATGGATTATGTATATCTGTATGTAATATCCTGGTTTTGAAGCCTAAAAGTGTTGATGGAGGCATTGTTTAGCAATAGCAATAGCACTTAGACTTATATACTGCTTTATAGTGTTTTACAGCCCTCTCTTAAGTGGTTTACAGTGTCAGCATCTTGCCCCCAACAATTTGGGTCCTCATTTTACCCACCTCGGAGGATGGAAGGCTAAGTCAACTGTGAGCCTGGTGGGATTTGAACTGCCAAATTTCAGGCAGTTTATTCACTATAATACTGACTCACTCTCTACTACGGGTCTTTTCACACATCTCAAAAAAATACACACCTCTTAAAAAAACACACACTCAAAACTTCAGCACACTACTTATCTAATGACCTGTAGGTCATTAGATAGGCATTATGTTTCATTTCCCTAAGTTTGAAGACTGCATCAAGCAGAGGAAACAGAAAAATATGAATGTCCAAACTTAAAAGAAAAATAGATGTTGAATTTTGGGAATGGACTGGTAAGACTAATCTTCCAGTAGATTTTGCAGTTGACCCACTCCACCAAATAATTATTTTGTCTTATTTCAAAACACAAATTTGTTTAGAATCTAGTTAGTGAAGAGAAGGACCAGGGGAGACATGATAGCAGTGTTCCAATATTTGAGGAGCTGCCACAGAGAGGAAGGGATCAAGCTATCTTCTAAAGCACCTGTAGGCCAGACAAGGAATAATGGATGGAAGCTGAACAAGGAGAAATTTAACCTGGAAATAAGGAGAAACTTTCTGACAGTGAGAACAATCAATGGAACAGCTTGCCCTCGGAAGTTGTGGGAGCTTCATCACTGGAAGCTTTCAAGAAGAGATTGGACTGCCATTTGTCAGAAATGGTGTAGGCTCTCTCACTTGGGTGGGGGGTTGGACTAGATGACCTTGTTACAAGGTCCCTTCCAACTTTGATTATCTGTTATAGAATCTTGTTAAGGTTTCAAGATGCTCTAAGGTGCTTAGTGATCACACTGAGTTCAATCAATAATACTTTTTAAGGTCAATTATCGACCTACTCAGGAGTGAGAAAAGGGTTTTAAAAAACCAAAAGACATCTTCTCTTAATTTATTTCTCTAGAATGAAACGATAGTATGCCATCTAGTGGATGACAGATTATACAAACATACAGGGTTATCCATCTCTTGAAATTAAATTTGCTTGACATATTTCTGTGTGTACTTTCGATGCATTGCTATGGCACACTTGGGTTTTTTTAGTAGTTGTCTTCTTTTTTGAAAACTCCGACAACCTAAACCTCATATAAGAGACAATTGATTTCCAAACTCAAATATAGCAACTTCCCTTCTTTGGCCCAGAAAACGAAGTCGACTGCATACTTTTCATGCTGGCTTTGCTCATTAGACCTATGAACGCCTTACTGCAGGGGTATCAAACTCAATTTCATTGAGGGCTACATCAGGGTTGTGTTTGACCTTGGGAAGCCAGGGTGGGCATGGCCAGCTTGGTGTCACTCATGTTGAGGGCACCTATGAACCCTCTGCCAGCAAAAACGGGCTCCCAAGTTCCATTTCCAGCTGCGACAGCCTCCTGCAATCCTCTGCCAGCAAAAACAGAGCTTGGGAGGGCACGCTGAGGTCCGAGTTCCATTTTCTCTGGCAGAGACACCATGGGCTGGTCCTTCGCTGTTTCCAGGGCCAGATCTAAGCATCCCGTAGGCCATTTTGGCACCTCTGCCTTACTGGAATATCTGCCAGAAGTGCATATTGACAATACATCTGGATTCAGAATACAAATTTTCTCTTAGGACAAGCACATTTGCTTCATAATTTTTTCCCAGTGCATACTTATATACTTGCCTTTCAACATTATAAAATAAAAATGGACTTAGAAATATATAGCCTTGCCTTTAGATGAGTAGATTGTGTAGTTTTGGAAGTCAAAAGCAAAGATGAATGAATGTGTAAAGCACATCCCAGTCAAGAATATTCCTAGTTATCATATGTATCTTTGGATTTTGCTAGTCGCTGAGCTTCTTAAATCATTTCTGCTTTGTTTCTTTTGTTTCAGAAGTCTAAGAAATCTAAAGCAGTAGAGACTATTGTGAAATCGGAAGCTGCTGAAGGTGAGTTGTTTACGTTGGGTTCGGTTATTAATGCAGAAAAAAGATTAAAGGCCTTATAAATCAAAATAAATAAAATGTATATTTTTATTCTGTTGTTTATTGCAAGGATTGTGAGCTCTTTTATTGTATGAAAACTATATATTGAGTGAGTCTGCAGGATCTTCTTATTGAATTAACTGTTTTTTTGGCTTTTCAGAGTACGTTGAATCATAAATTAATCAGAAGGTTGTTACACGTGGTTATGCCAAAGGTTACTACAAAGATTATCAAGTTACACAAACATTTATGTCTTTAGACTTCCAATTTTTTCCGATTTATTAGTGCTAGGTGTTAATGTACTTGGTAAAACATGATATTTAAACACCAAGTGATGAGATTGGAAAAAAGTAGGTACAAAGTTTATGCCGTTAAAACTTAACACAAATGTCCTCATTCTGAAAAAAAAGAAAAGTAGGCAAACATTGACAGTCCTCCTACTTTTTCCTTTTTTCTTTCAAAATTCAGTCAGTTGTTGCTTCTCAAGAATAGCCTGATGGAGATTTGTCTTTCTGTGTCAGTCACAAAGTAATATAATTGAAAAAAGAGTTTCAATAATAGAACTAATCCATGTTGCACCATTTTACCTTTTTTACTATTATACAGATTCACAGAGTCCATCTCAAGTAAATACTGCAAAAGATATTACACAAACTGGAGAAAAGAGAAGCATTGCCTTCTGCAAGAGTACAGGTTTGTGTAACATTTTCAAACCTAATTTATAAATCCTCCATTCAATGCTAGGTGAAGCTGTTGCAGCCAAGTATCCTCTTCACTTCCATAAACTAAAAGATCAGAGTTTACAGAACTAAGTTCCTTTCTAATTGAGAGTATTTTCCCTATTGCTGTTAATAACGGTTAAGTGTTGAGTTTTAAACCTACGGAAACTAATCAGGCTTCCATCTTAAGTAAAAATTGAAAGTGAAATATGTAACTGTGCTAAGCAGCTTGCTTGAATTTTGTTCTTGGCAGATCTAATTGACTGCTGTGTTGTCTTTAAGTTAGCAATACCTGAAAGATTCCCTGTTATGCCTCAGAGGACTAAACTTTTGAGATGTAAATATTTCTGTGAAAAGTATATTGTATCCACATTTAGATAATTATACAGATGATGATTATTATGTATCTTTATCAAATCTTTTGGATAAAAAGTTATTCTGTTCTTAAAATAATATTTAGATACAAAAGTTAAAAATTAGGGAAACTAATACTTTCAAGCAACCTAAAATTTGGGATATGACTGTTCAGGAAGGAATATATTGTTTATTTGTATGTATATACTACTTTATCAATAGAGAACCCATGTTCCTTATTTTCTTTGTCCTCTGTTCTATGGCAGTCAGTGAAAAAGCACCATCTTTCTCTGAAAAAAGCATCAAAGGTGCAACAGAACCTGTGAAGAGGTCCTCTGTAGCCAGTGGGGAGAAATCAGAAGCGTACAAGTCTATTTTTACTTCCCACAGCTCGGCCAAACGCTCTAAGGAAGAGTCTTCCAATTGGATCACACACACCGCGTACTATTTCTGAAATAGAAAATTTTATGATTTCGAGCATGCCCTGCTTTTTGCCATCTGTTGCTTTCTTCTTATAGAAGCTTTTGTTTTAGGAAATAGTACTCTTTTCAATAACGAAACAGCTTCAAAAACAAACCAACATAGTTTTGAAGAGGAGATAATTTTAAAAGGTAGCTAAACTTGGATTTTAAAGGGCATCTACTTTGAGTAAGTACTCATCATAAAAATGATTGCTTGATGTCCTTTTAGAAGTGAGGAACTGCTTATTTCAATTAGGTTCTGCTTAATCTGAATAATTAGGCTGCATCTGAGTACATAGGCACAGTTGGTATCTTGTAAGTATTTTCAATCAATTTACTTTAGTAGGAATTTTCAGAATTGTGAGTAGAAAGATAGAGGCCAGGATTACATCAACCTATTCGATTTTTGTCTAGATTTGTTACAGATGCCACTTGAGACATTTCCCCATCCTGTTGTCAAAATGTGAGATTAATTTAATAGGTCCTAATCCTGAAGATGATTAATGAACGACATGTCCAAGAACGTTTGTGGAGTGATGAGCCACCATCACACTTTTGCAGTCTTTATTCTAGCTTGTTCATCTTTCGTGATACAGCTCTTGTTGATCTAAGAGTTCTTATATTGCTGATTGTTTTAAATTATCACCTTAATTCTGCAGTTTCTATAAAAAAAGAGCTAACACTGTTTTGTAACATTTTGAAACCTTGTATGTTGAAATAAAACTAATTGAATAATTCATCTTGCAGTCTAGTATGTGATTCAGGTTTATAAAACTCAGCACAACTTTTTTTAAGATTTTGGATCAAAAGAATTGCAAACAGTGAACATGTAATTGTGACTTATGAACTCTTTTGGAGGCTAGTGTTTGCGAAGTGTAGGACTCATAATTTGTTAGAAGTAGGATGAAAAATAAGAGATATTATATTCCCTTGTTGAATGCAAAGTTCTTGATAAAAAAAAATTAAGCAATCTTAAGTAGAGATGAGACATTCTAATGAAGGTATTTTAATGTTACATTCTCCTCTGAATAAAAAGTTTCCTCAGAATTCCCCAAGGCCTTAATGAAAAAGCCCTACTTCCACCAAAAACCAAAGGCTTTGACAAGTGAGAAGTTGATACAGTGTTTCATCAATGCTGCAAAAGAGACTATTTTCCTGAGCATTGGAGTCTAGAGGATTGTCCCATCCTCTCCCCTCCGTCCGAGAAATTGGAACACCCAAAGTAATTCAGTGAAAAGTAAGCACACACCATTGATCTTCAAGGCCTTGATTAGGACAGACAAGAATGCACAAGTGAATGTATGAACTTTCAAGATTTCTTCTAGAGAACTTCAGAGCTTCTGCATAATGAAGGAAGTGTTGGTTGATTGTTAGACATTGAGTTGTATTTGTACTATGGGAGGGGGGGTTGTCTTTGTGAATCCAGGTATAGTTGAAGAAGGAATCTGCAGTTGAGAACTCAGTGGTCAAGCAGGATCAGAGAGAGAGAGACATCTAATACTTCATTTGGAAAGGGTAAGCCAGAGATCAGAAAGGACAATTTGACAAAGCTGTTGAAATTACTAAATGTCACAAACATGTTATTTTCCTTTTTTTCCAATGTAAGTAGCTAAATGAGTGTATCAAAGGACATTCAGGTGAGTCAGAAAGGAGAAAGTCAAAATGCAAAACAACAACCAAACCTGTAAAGAAATCCCTGAATATTAAAAGTAACACAATGCATTTGAAAAGTATTGTAAATATTGTCATACAGAGGAAGAGTGAGAAAGTGCATAAAATTCCAGTCCTTTCTTCCCCACCTCCCAACAACTATTTTTACTGCATTAATATTACAGTAGTACTACATCTCCAGCTATGGATTGCTAGCATAACCAGGTCATCTTAATCTTGGATTAGCACTGCTCAATTTTTTGTCAGGACTGAAGGGCAGTTGAAACTGAGTTTTTCGAAAACTGATTCTGTTTAATTTGGCAGTACTTCTTTTTTTAAAAAAAAATATTTTATTGAACAAAACAATTAAAAACATTGAGCATAGTGAAGTTGGTTTGACATAAGTTTTGGTCAGTATCGCATATATATACATTTTCCTATATACAATTATTCAAATATATACATATATACATTTGTTCGCTCATATATTACATTTCCAACATTATTTGTCCTCTTTTCATCTCATCCAATCATTTATCCTCTCAGCCACTCCTTTCCCAACTTAAGACCTTCCTCTCTGCTTCCACCAGTGATAGAATCTATCCCAAATTGTGTAATATGCCGACTCATCTTTGTTTTTCATTTCTAAAGTTAGCTTGTCTATTTCAGCACATATCAAGATTTTGTTTATTACTTCTTCACTTGGTATGTCTGTCTCTTTCCAGTTTTGAGCAAATGCTATCCTTGCTGCAGTAATAATGTGTATAATCAAATAAAGCTCATCTTTGTGGGTTTTTTTTTAACATAATTCCTAATAGAAAAAGCATTCTGGTAGATGATCTAATTTTAAAACCCAACATTTCCTCCAGCCACTTCCCCCTTCTGCACTTTTTTGCAGCACCATGCATGGTAATTCATTCCCCGTTCTATTAAGAATTTCCAACAATTTGAGGTCTGGCTTTTATACATCTTGGCCAATCTGGCTGGTGGAAGATGCCATCGATAAAACATTTTGAGCAAATTTTCCTGATATGCAGTGGCCATGGTAACCTTTTTATTTCTTTCCCATATTGTTTGCCATTGGTCCAAATTAATACTGTACCTAAAATCTCTGGCTGGCAGTACTTTTTCAGTTACTCCTCAATAGCGTTAAGTTTCCAGATGAATTAATTCATCACCTCTTTTTGGCCAAAAAGACAATGCAGGCTGTTTCCATAATGTCTTCCAATACAACATGGCCATGCTAACTGAGGATGATGAGAGCTGAACTATACATTTGAAGAGCACTAATAAAGAGAAAAACAGTACTGCCACCTTGTGTTTGTTTCCACAAAGCTTTTGAAAATTCTTGCAAGACTAATACAAATGGGAATTTTGCTAGTGCTACCACTGCCTAGTGAAGATTCTTTGTATAGTTAAACACTCGAAGAAGATGTCACAAGTTTTGCGATTCTTAAAAGCATATGCAACTATATGGCATTTAAGATGTTACCTCAGAGGTGTTTTCCAAAGGTAACTATGCTTTCTTGGGTTATTTTCCTTGAAAATATTTCATTTTTCACCCAAAAAGTCCTGTTGCCTTTTGAAAAGCACCTTTAAATGATTGAGAATTTTCATAGACATTTAAGATGTCACTAATAATGACATTGCCTTATGCTTTTTGTGTTTCTTTCCCTAATATTAATAAAACTATCTGAATACAAAATCAGACAACAGTGTTTACTATTTGGGCAACATTCCTACTATACAAGTGCCAGCTTCAGTAACTGCAATATTATTTCCCATTTTATACACATAATTAGTCATATTTTTCACACTCTGTTTGTCATATCATTTGCATAATATTTTTCTTCTTCTAAATTATTAACTCATAAAAAACAATTTTACGTCCTTGAGGATTTTCTCCCAGATCAAAACATTGTGAGGGTTTCTCATTCTCCTCTATGCTATTTATAAATGAGTGTTTGACCTTTTCCTCTTGTTCTTCTCTTCCTTTTTTTTTTCTTTTTGATTGTGAAGCACAGAAGCTAATTTCTCATTATAGAAGGCAGAATATGACAGTCCAAATCACAACATAGATATGTTTTGACAACATCAACTTAGCTTTTTCTCCAGAGAGGCGGTTAATCTTAGAGGAGTAATGCAAATGACTTATCAGATATAAACCTTTTGGTTCATAGAAATATTCAGATATTGTTGGCGCATAATTCTCAACAGCCTATCTAAATAGTAAGTGCTGGTAGAAATTGCAGCTTAGCCAGAAATTTTCTGTCTCTTAAAAATACTTCATCACCTGTAAGCTTTGTTACAAAGTCATGCTACACATTGCTAAGCAGTGTTAATTTCAAAGTTAGGTTAATCCATAATAAATGTTAAGGCAACTAAGTGGAATGAGTTTTGCTTATAATCTCTTGCCCAAACATGGAAGCATATGCCCAGAAAAGCTTAAAACATCCATGATAAGAGCGATAAAAAAGTGTTCCATCATAGTTTTCAAGACTAGGCAGTAAAACCACTCTGTTTTCACCTGGAAAATACTAGATTCTCTTGACAGAAATATTAGGCTGCTTACAAAAATGCAGCATACATAACGTTACAATGTAAAACCTCAGTAGTTGTTTCTGCCTTCTTTTGTGTATGAGTGCACGCCTTTCAGTCAACATCATTGGTGGACTGCCTAAACCAGGGGTCCCCAACCTGTGGGCTGCAGCCCATTACCGGGCCTTGGCCTATTGGCCACCGGGCCACATGAGTGACTGGCCAGTACGCATGCATTTGTACACATGCATATATGCCCATTCGCTCTAGTTTTGCTGCCAACATTGTGTGGACACTAGCATCGCCCCCAGAGTGGCACACACGCTTGCAACCTAGGTTTGCATCATGAGTGTGCTCGTCCCATTTGTGTCACATGCGCAGCCCCATTCGTGCATGTGCGTGCATGCATAATGGCACCTGCCCCTCCCTCCCTCTGGGTCGCCAAGCCAGGAAGGTTGGGGAACTGGCCTAAATTAACCACTGCAGCAGAGGTGGTATTCAGCAGGTTCTGCCCAGTTCTGGAGAACTGGTAGCGGAAATTTTGAGTAGTTCAGAGAAACGGAAAATACCACTTCTGACTGGCCCCACTCCCATCTATTCTCTGCCTCCTGAGTCCTAGCTGATTGGCTGGGTCTTCTTTTGTTACCCTGGACAGGAGAACGGAGCTGGAAAGCAGGTTAGTGGAGTGGGGAGGGAATGGGATTTTGCAGTA
This sequence comes from Hydrophis major, assembly GCA_033807585.1. Classification (NCBI taxonomy): domain Eukaryota; kingdom Metazoa; phylum Chordata; class Lepidosauria; order Squamata; family Elapidae; genus Hydrophis; species Hydrophis major. The sequence continues at coordinate 245,286,923 of CM066330.1, forward strand.
ACCTTCCCCTGCCATTGCCCATCAAGCCACACCCACCAAGCCATGCACACAGAACCAGTAGTAAAAAAAAAATTGAATCCCACCACTGCCTTGCAGGTTTTCTGTAAGATTTTCCAAAGCACATGGGAGTTGAGTCATGGCAATTGGACTTTTTTTTTCTTTTGAAATGTTTCACTGCTTATCCAAGTAGTTTCTTCAGTTTTCTTTGTTTTGTTAAGTGATTTGTCATTGCCTGCTTCCTAGGGGTGAGAGAAAGTGACTGGCCCAAAGTCATCCACCAGCTGGCTTTGTGTCTAAGGCAAGACTAGAATTCAGTGTCTTCTGGTTAGGGTCGGGGGTGAGGGATGGCGATAAAAGGGAAAGAATCGAGATCACAGCTGGCCAACAAGCCAATCTCACTAAATTGATCTATTTGGTATCAAGTGAGTAGATAGTTTTGAGAGGTGCTTTTCAAGAAAAGTGTTGAATGAACTTTTTATGGGCCATTTCCTACGTTTAGTCCAGATACTATTTAAAAATTAACAGGCATTTTAAAAACTCCTTCAACCTTGATGGGTAATTAGTTTATCAGATTTTATACTGATTTGTTTTTCTCCTATGCTTAATGTGATGCATAACAAAATTGTAAAAACCAGTGGAAGTCCAATTTTAGAACAACAAAATGAAATCAGGAACAAACTAAAAGTAATCAAGCTTATAGCATGAATCACAAGAAGTCTAAAAATATAACAGAAGTACAAGTGTTTATGCATATGTTCTCGTCTGCTTTGTTCTCCCAGACTAAGTGCTCAAGAATACAAAAAATAACTTGCCCTAAATCCAAAAATAAAACAAGCCCTAAAAAGACTTCTCTGCCAAGAAGATTTCATAAGGGAGCATGAATTATGACTGGTGTGGCTCAGTGAGTAAAAGCTTCCAGAATAGATTCTCTCTTTAAGATCTCAATTTTTAGATCCTGAACAATAGGGAGACTCTTGTCTATATAAATAAGAAAGAGGTGTACATTTAATCATAGAACTGAAAGGAACCATTTAAAGCAGTGGTCGCCAACCAGTGGGTTGGTGGTCCATGAGAAATTGTTGGTGGTCGACAGAGAAATAGCACCCCAAAGCACCCCTCAAAGTAATTAATCCAGGCTGCGTGGGAACACAAGGCTGTGCCATCCACAGGGCCCATGGCAACACAAGGCTTGCATCGCATTACGAACAACACGAGGTAGTGAGGGCAGGGGCAAAGGGCAAAGGGGGGGAACTTGCTCCACTCGCCCCATGCGCCTGGCCTGGCCACCGGGCTGCTTCTTTCCGCTTCTTCTGCTTTTGGCTGCATGCAAGGAAAGCAGCAAAAGTCTTTCTCTCCTGCAAACTCCACCAGAAATGAGTCTTTGGGACCCTGCAAGGCATCCTGCTCCAAGAGGCTGCACCGGCAAAGACTCATTTCTGGTAGAGTTTGGGGGAGAGAAAGAAAGACTTCTGCTGCTTTCCTTGCATGAAGCCAAAAATTTCTCACTCTCTCTCCCCCTGAGAATGGGGCTGGAGATGGTATCCTGCGGTCCCAAATAAAGAATGATTGATCAGTAGGAAAACAGGGTGGGGAATTTTCCTGCAGACCTTTTTTGGGGATTTTCCCAGGGTCTCTGGTCCACGGGATTTAAAATTATACGTTTGGTGGTCTCTGAGGTCCAAAAGGCTGGCGATCCCTGATTTAAAGAACCAGGCCCAATCACTTGCTCCGTTCAGAAATTAAGCCACCCCTGACCATAGCACCAAAACAGCTAAGAAAAATATACCTGTCTAAACAACCTGCCTCTCAATCTTATGGGCAAGTCACCTTATAGTTGTCCCTATCTACTACTTTTTAAAAAAAGTTACTGGAAAGGAGAAGCAGCCAATAGAAGCTGGATAGATTCCAGTTCCAGTTACTTCATCACTTCTGTTACCATCAGTGCAACCCAAATCGTGCATTTTGCAAGGGTGGTGTCAGGAAAAGATGGAAAACACTCCTTCTGCATCAGTTCTGGAACATCCTGTGCTATCTGTCCTCAGCTATGTCTGGAGATAAAGACAAGGGTCATACAGATGGGGCCCTGAAGAAGTGTTATTGAGACACGTTCAGGTCAATGCTAGAGGATGTGTGGATGGGGCCTAAGACAGTTTTATTAGTGTACAACTCACTGATTTCTGTGAGCGATGGAGATCCCCACAAGGTCAAATGCATTCCCAATGTGGCAAGATGAACGTTTTTCTCCTTTCACTGTCACGTTCTTAGCTGGATTATCGGATCAACATTACTTCTTTCATAAGTGGAGTGGCTTAATTTTTCAATGTTGAGGCGCCAGTTGCTGTCAGCATAATTTGGGATGGAAGAACTGTAACAAGCTCATCCACATATTCAGTTCAATGACAGGATCCAATTTAAAAGGGAGCCTGGCTTGTATTCTATAAATCCAAGTTTATATAAAATAGAAGCCAGAAGCTAATTAAGAGTGTGGGCAGAATTCACAAACAGAACAAAGTAACGATGTACAATATCCTTTCTGGTGTCCCAGAACTAAAATCTTTGGGTTCATCCACCCAATATCTCCCAACATTAAATTTAAATTAATAAATTTATTACCAAAACCTGACTTTTGATACAAAAGAGAATATCCTAAATGCTTTATTGTAAGTCGGGTTTTTTTCAATCTTAATCAGTTTATAAACGCAGGACATGAATGAAATGACAAAGATAAAAAGTGCAATTATTTTTTTCTTGATCCTATCCCAAAGGTGTTTTTTTCAAAAGGCAACCAGACTTGTTTTTCCTTGAAGAAATTTCACTGCTCGTCCAAGAAGCTTCTTCATTTCTGACTCACTCTTCAGTCAGAACTGAAGAAGTTTCTTGGATGAGAAGCAAAATGTCCTCAAAGAAAAACAAATTCAGTTGCCTTTTAAAAAACCTCCTTTGGGATAGCCACGACCTGCTTGTCCGAGAATCTCCATAGATGCCTGATCCGATCCATTTCTTTTCCAAAACTGTCAGCTCCAATCATAAACCATTTAGAAGGCCAAGGAAGGTTGATGCTCTCCAAACAATACTGGGAAATGGGCAGAGCTCAAAGAAAGCCAAAGGCCAAACACACTGAATTGGTTGGAGTATACACGTAGACTTCTCACATTGGTTTTTCTAGAATTCCAGCCAATGAGTCATCAGAACAGGATGTAGTAGGGGCATCAATCCTAAACTCTATTCAGCAAAATGAAGAAGAGGGCTAGTGGAGTGAATGATTAAACTATTAAACTTGGCCGAGGAAGAACCAAGTTGAATCCCTGCTTCAACCATGTAACCTCATTGTGTGAGTGTGGATCAATTTCTTTCCATCCAACCTATCTCACACAACAATTATCACACAACAATTATTATTATTATTGTGGGGTGGAAATGGAGAAGGGAATTGCATTTGCCCTGCTTTGAGCTCCTGAAACCCTCTGTGAGGGAGAGTAGCAGTTTCTACATTTGATAAATAAGTAAACAAATATAATAATAATAATAATAATAATAATAATAATAATAATAATAATAATAATAATAATAATAATAATAAACCCATAAGAAAGACAGAAGGGCTGTTACAAGTCACTCATATATCTAGAAAAAAAGGAGGACATCTCTAACATAATAATATTCATTCTAAACTCATTCAGGTATATTGGGTTTGCTTGTCTATAAAGTTTCACAATCATCCAGGCCATGGTTGTACCAAAGATGTTTTTCCAAAAGTCAACTGGGTTTTCTTGGTTTTATTCTTGAAAACGTTTTCGCTTCTCACCCAAGAAGTTTAAAACTGAAGAAGCTTCTTGGATGAGAAACAAAAAGTTTTCAAGAATAAAACCAAGAAAGTCTAGCTGCCTTTTGGAAAAATATCCTTGGGACCTTATGTTTGATAGTTGGCTACTGCTGTCTCAGCTTTAAAAAAAAAAGAATTCCCAGATGGTTTGCGTTGCAGACATAACATCTTCTTTAAAACTAAGAATTAAACACACAGAAACACAAACACACACACACATAAATGCTGGGAATGGAAACCCTGGGTCCCACTGGAAATCAAACTTGATGTTGAATAGTTGTGCTGTGACTGCTTGTTAGCAATTATCTTATATGGAAAGTTGGAGTGAGAAATATGGTTTTTGCCTTAAGCAAAAGCTGTGTGTCTGGAGTGTTTCAGGAGCCAATGTTCTTGTGCTTTTAAATAACCCTTGAAACAGAGCAGACACCTGCTGGAGCTTAACTTCCATTCCCAGTGTCACATTTTCATCCTAGGAGGCTCAGCTCAGCTCAGTTTAATTGGAGGAAAAGGGATCATTATCTTTTAATATTCTTTCGTAGGTTTAAATCTTATGAGCATTTTTCTGCTATGAGCTTTTGGACAGAATGATGTGGGTGTAAGCAAACTTTGAGCTCATTCACCGATTTGGATGGGGGTGGAAGGCAAGCAAACCCAAGAAACCTTTTTTTTTTTTTTTTGCTGACTTGCAAGTTCCACTAATAGGGATGGCTTTTTTCTCACTTGGATATAATTACTTACTTGCATGACAAACTGAGCCACAACAATGAGCCACCCAGAGTTTAGCCTAGTTCATTGTGAAAATTTAGTTCACCTGGTTAGAAGTCAGTGGATTGTACAAGACGCCCCAAATTGGAATAATTCTATCAGCTGTAGTTTATCTTATTAATTTATTGAGTTTATTGTATAACTGCTTACTGGTTTCTCCATTTTGCAAGGAATGTGTGAAATTGCAATTAAAATTAAAGACATTTAGTCTAAAAAAAAGATAAAGCAGTCCCTGCAGATTTTACTCCACGAGACATTGTCTAAGATACAGATTAACAGAGTTGGAAGGGACCTTGTAGGTAATCTAGTCCAACCCCCCTGCCAAAGCAGACCCTATACAATTTTTGACAGATGGCAGTCCAGCCTCTTCTTCCAGTGATGAAGCTCCCACAACTTCTGAAGGCAACTTCTGTTCCGTTGGTTGATTGTTTTAACTATCAGAAAATTTCTCCTTATTTCCAAGTGGAATCTCTCCTTGTTCAGTTTCCGTCCATTATTCCTTGTCTGGCCTTCTGGTGCTTTGGGCCCTTCCTCTCTGTGGCAGCCCCTCGAATATTGGAATGCCTCCCTTGTCATATCTCCCTTGGTCCTTCTCTTCACTAGTGTTCTGACCCAGCTCCCCAAACACAACAAACCCTCTGTAGGTAAATCAATGATTCCTTTATTAGGAGTGCCAGCAGCCCCCCCAAAAGTCTCTCTCACACAGCAGGCTAACCAGTCTGTCCAGCAGAGAGATGAATAGTTGTCTGCCATACCTATTCATCTCCGTCCCCTGCCTTTTATCCCCAGAGTGAGGGTGGAGCTTCTCTAGCAGCAGTGCCTCTTTCATCCCAAGGATTTGCCCACAGATTTCCGCTGTTCTCCTCTCCTCTGCCTTCTGTGCATCTGCACATCAGGCACTGGACCCAGATGTTCCTCCACTTCCTCATCAGCCACTGCCAGACCTGGAGGCTGTTGGCTCTCCATTTGAGGGCTGTCGGACAGCCCAAGCTCCACCTCTGTCTCTCTCTCTCTTTCTCTGACAGCTCCATTCCCTCTTCCTCCTTGGAGCTGTCAGGTTGCCTTGATGCTGACCCTAACTCCCACACCTTCTCCTCATCGGATTTGGCTGCTGGAGGGGCCAGAGGCTGGCAGGCCATGACAGCTAGACTAGCCATGCCATGATAGGGGGCGCTGCTCATCTCTGTTTCAAGGCCATTGAGCCAGGGTTGTCTGAAAACATTTCCATGACCATGTGGCCAACAGCACATCATGGAGCGCTGTTACCTTCCCACAGAAGTGGTACCTATTTATCTACCTGCATTTGCATGCTTTCAAACTGCTAGGTAGGCAGGAGTTGAGGCAAGAACAGGAGCTCACCCCATCACTTGGTGCTTGGGTCTCGAACCTGGGCTGCCGGCTTTCCAGCCAACAAGCCCAGTGTCTCGACTGCTGAGCCACCATGCCGCCCTATTTAGAATAAAATAAAATTAAAATGTATTCTATTTAGGGAAATCATGAATAAAAGGGTCGCGTGAGTAAAATGTTAAAAGATCTTTTAAAAGTATTTATTACTTATTAACCAGATGAACAATGCCACCCAACTCAAACCATGTGACTCCAGACAGCAAACAACAATAAATAACAAATAAAGACAATAGTGAGACAGAAGAAGAAGAAAAACAAAGGCCTAAAATCCCTGCCGTATTTGTGTCCCAATTTTCCACATTAATATTTGTGTAATTAACTTCCCAATATTGGTTTGGATACACACATCATACTAAAAGTAGCTTTTTTAAAACCATGTTTTGTTTAAAGAAACAGAATGGATACTATTCCGATATAGTGCTACAATATAGATTGCAAACTACAATTGCTGCACTTCACAAAGCAGTAAAGCAAAACAAACCAATTCATAATCCAATGTAATCCAATACCTTAATCAAATCATTGTTGCAGTGGATATCATTGTAGGATTATGTGTAGTGTTCCTTTTATTTGAAATTTTGTGGAACTATAAGTGTAGAAGACATTTAACATCTGTATGACTTGTAGAGATGTTCTTATTATTCAATAATGCCAATCTTTTAACAATGGACTTCAAAGTTGTCTTTTAAAAAAAAATGGATTAGGACAGTATTCATTTTTAGGTATTTTTCAATATGTTCATAAATGATTACATGAGAAAATAGAAGGCATCTCAAAAATCCTTTGGGGCAGAGCTTGTCTTCAAACACTGATTTATAGCTTGGAGTGATCATGTGTACACAAATTTATTTATAGCTTGGAATAATCATGTGTACATAAATTTGAAACTGCTAACGCTCTTTGCCCAAATTCATGTTATTTTTGAAGCTACACCTCGTCTAAGGAGGTCAAATTTCCGTATTTCAAAATATGCATCTCTTTAGTACAGAGAGCACTGGCCCAATACCTGCTAAGTTGCAGTTATTAAATTTGTCCATATGATGGCAACATCAGCACAGCCTTTTTTTTTCTTTTTTCTTTTTGGAAAATGGGATTTGTGAGGAGCGATCAGTCAAAATAAACAGTCTCAGAAGTGACATGAGTGGAGTGAAAATTAAAATGAATAAAATTACTCAGTGGAGACATTAGAGAACTTTAGATTCAAAATTCTAGATTGGAGCTGTCTGGATTAAAGTGACAGTTAGAAAGCAGGAAATAAGGATGTAATGATCTTAAAAGGGAAGAGCCTGCTCTGGATTTAATCGTGTTATTTAATTCCCACTCTGTGATTTTTGTTATTCCTATACTCAGTGCTGCTGTATTTGATATCCTACCTCTTATACAACTGTGATCCTAAATTTTTTGTCCAAAGCACTACCTTAATGTGAGAACTAACATCACACAGTCTGACATCTTCTAGAATTCAGGGGTCTCCAACCTTGGTAACTTTAAGACTTGTGGACTTCAAAGCTGGCTGAAGAATTCTGGGACTTGAAGTCCACAAGTCTTAAAGTTGCTAAGGTTGGAGACCCCCAGTGGTCATATTCACCCAGTTCGGCTTAACTGGTAGCTCCAATGATCATCTGTGAGCAAACTGCTTTACTCCAACAATCAACTGCTGGGCCCTTCCACCTGCCCCAGTTCTATACTGACCTTTATTTATTTCTTTCAACCTTAGCTGCTTCTCGCGGCACAGCTCATTGCCACATGTCAGCTGTTTTACACACAAGGGTTTGCAGCAGAAGGTGAGTTGCAAATGCTGTGTGTGCACAAAGCATGCCTTTGGTGCGTCTGTGTGCAAAACATGCACTCATACCAAACCTGTAGGAAAACTTTTTGAAACCCAATGGAGACCCCCGTTCTAGATAGTTATGGTCTAACAGCAGCCAGAGTTTTAAGTTGGCCTGGTGGTAATTTCTGGCAAATGTGATCCCAGTATATCAGTAGAGTTCAAGGTTTGGTTAGATGATGTAGTCCATCCAGTTGGACTATCGACACATTGATAATAGCTAGATGAACTCCTTCCCCTCTCACTTCTACATAGACAGTGATATATTTATAGGTTGATTATGTTTTTTTTATATATATATAAGTAGTTGCATACTCTTCATTTTAGTTGGAAAGAGAGAAGTTATGGTGTAACCTTTCTTTATCTCGTCCTCTCTCTCCTTTGACCTCACAGCAAATGTTTGAGTAAACTTGATTGTAAGAGGAGGTTTTTCCCAATTTTGCAACCTAGTAGAAATCAAACACCTCCCCCATCATAGAATCATGGGGCTGCAAATGACCTCGAGGTCTTCTTGTCTGATCCCTTTTCCCAGGGCAAGACTCCTTATTCCATCCCAGACAAATGATTGTCCAATTGTAAGTTGTATTAACAAAGGGATACAATCAAGATCAAGGGAAGTACTAATACCACTCTATAAAGCCTTAGTAAGACCATACCTAGAGTACTGCATCACCACATTATTAAAAAAAAGATGTTGAGACTCTAGAAAAAGTACAGAGAAGAGTAACCAGGATGATTAGGGGACTGGAGACTAAAACATATGAAGAACGGTTACAGGAACTGGGCTTGGCTAGTCTAGTGAAAAGAAGAACCAGGGGAGACATGATAGCAGTCTTCCAATATTTGGGGGGCTGCCACACAGAGGAAGGGGTCAAGCTATTTTCTAAAGTGCCTGTAGGCCAGACAAGGAATAATGGATGGAAGCTGAACAAGGAGAGATTTAACCTGGATATAAGGAGAAACTTTCTGACAGTGAGAACAATCAACCAATCGAACACCTTGCCATCACTTGAGATTTTCAAGAAGAGATTGGACTGCCATTTGTCAGAAATGGTGTAGGGTCTCCCACTTGGGTGGGGGGTTGGACTAGATAACCGACAAGGTCCTTTCCAACTCTGATTATCTGTTATCTGTTTTCTTCAAAACCTTCACCAATGGAGCACCCGCAATTTCAGGAGTTCTGTTTCTTACTTTATAATCACTGACTTCAAATCCAAATCAGGTACTCAGGTTTTAAAGCATGTCTACTTAATTTGAAAAAGATGGAGGTGTTAGGCATTGTACCTTCAGATACTATGTTTTGGAACAGATTAGATGTTTTGGCTCTGATTCAGATGATTTTAAAAGAACTTTAGGTATAATCATCAAGAAGCATCTTCCAATGACCAAAAACCAAAATTACAAATCATCCCAACTTCACAGTAAAATTCACACATTGCAGATTCATTCCCCATGTTTGACATCCAAGTGTGAACACCAATTTTTCTGGTGCAGGAATGTCAACACCCTTATGCAAGAGGACAAGATAACCTAACATGCTGCACAGAGCTAGGGTAAACAAACCTGTTGTGATGGGCTAAATTAGATGACCTCACCGGCAACACAGCTAGGATTAAAAAAGTTCAGATGGTTACAGAAGGAAAGTTGACTGATTCTTATGAGATGAAAAACAGCAAACTATAAAATGAGGACAGAGTGGAGAGATTCAATCTAGAAGTAAGGAGAAATTTTCTGACAGTGAGAACAATCAACCAATGGAACAGCTCACCTTCAGAAGTTGTGGGAGCTTCATCACTGGAAGCTTTCAAGAAGAGACTGGACTGACATCTGTCAAAAATGGTGTAGGGTCTGCTTTGGCCCGGGGTTGGACTAGATGACCTACAAGACAGAAGTGGCGTTCAGCAGGTTCTGACCAGTTCTGGAGAACCAATAGCAGGCATTTTGAGTAGTTCAGAGAACCGACAAATGCCACCTCTGACTGGAGATTTTACATTATCCTTCCCCTGCCATACCCACCAAGCCACACCCACAGAACCGGTAGTAAAAAAATTTGAATCCCACCACTGCTACAAGGTCCCTTCCACCTCTGTTAAGATATATCTGTCACTGAACAAAATGGTTGACTAGAATTCTGCAAAAGCTACATTTTTATGAATCTAAGTTGTCTCCTTGAATATCAAAGACAAGAGGAATGGAATAGCAGAAGAAAGTTGACTCCAAATTATTTCTCAACTTTTCTGCAACAGCTAGCTGATCCGTGTTTGTTGAAAGCAGGATGCTGAATCCAGCTATGTTCTCAGCCTTGATTTTCTAGGAATCATGCTGTCCTACAGAGTGAATAGTTGCAAGGAAGTAAGTACTTAATATCCTGCAGGGGAGGTGGGACAAATTTTCCCACAATATTATAGTTATGAATGCTTTCATACCCCACTGTTTCCAAAATTAGTAGTAAGCAATTGTAATTTGAGAAACATCAGACAGTTGAAAAATAAAAATCACCCACAGTTGTCTATTGTCTTAAAAAGCTGAATTATTTCTGAGCTTAAAAACTCTTGCTTTGCTCAAATGGCTTCTTTTTATAACTAAAGATGCCAGCTTTGATTTAAATCCTTTGAAACAGCTCTTGAACATGCAGACATTAGTGAGTGATAATGATTATCAGCATGTTGTGAAAGCCTCCCCCCCCCCCCGCTGATTTCTTCCATTAAAAAGCTATTAAAGAAACAGTGATAAAATGGGAAGAAAGTTTGCTTTACAAAGATCTAAAGTATCTCCCCACCCCCTCAATCCACCACGAATCAGAATAATTCTTAAGTTGGTTCTCAGGTCACTGGAACCAATCTTCCACAGGTGCTGCTCCCAGATATTGCAAGAAACAAAGGAGTTGTGAATAAAGAGTTGCAGTTTGGGCTGTAAACCCCTAAACTCCATCAGAAGCAGAGGTGGTGTTCAGCAGATTCTGACCAGTTCTGGAGAACCGGTAGTGGAAATTTTGAGCGGTTCAGAGAACCGGCAAATCCCACCTCTGACTGGCTCTGCCCCCATCTCTTCTCTGCCTCCCGAGTCCCAGCTGATCAGCTCTGTACAGGGGAATGGAGTTTTGTTGCCCTGCACAGGGGAATGGAGCTGGAAAGCAAGTTAGTGAGGTGGGGAGGAATTGGATTTTTGCAGTATCCTTCCCCTGCCATGCCCACCAAGCCACAGAATCGGTAATAAATTTTTTTGAATCCCACTACTGATCAGAAGTGAGTGTAAAGAGCAGAGGAACCCCAGAGTGGGAGTTGAGGCAAAATCTATAAGAAGGTAGAAATGGTTTGGGATCAAATTCCACTTGGAAAAAAATCCCTGCCATCTTGCAGATTTTGTAAATTCCCTGTCTGATGATAGCCAGGTGCATGCACTAGCTCAGGCTGGCTTGGGAATTCTGGAGGTTGAAATCCAGACCTCTTCAAGTGGCTATGGTTGAGAAACACTGCATTAAGCCATTAAGTGGTTTGGTTTGGTTTAGTTTGGATTGGGATGATATGGATTGATGTCTTAATTTTAATGCTCAGTGTCTTTTGATTCATTTAATCGACAATTTATATTGTATAGTATGATTTGATTGCTTATTTGTACCCTGTGACAATCATTAAGTGTTGTACCTTATGTTTCTTGATGAATGTATCTTTTCTTTTTTATGTACACTGAGAGCATATGCACCAAGACAAATGTCCTTGTATGTCTAATCATACTTGGCCAATAAAGAATTCATTCATTCATTAATATTCTCAGTGTTTTATATTATTCTTTTATGATATTGTAAACCAGCCAGAGTCACTTGGCAATGAGATGTGTGGCATATAAATGTAATAAATAAAATCTATGTAGCCAATTACTCTTGATTTCAAACCAAGATTAACTCTTGGCCCAAGGTAAGAATTCTGCCCATTGTGGCTCATTCAACAAGTCATAATTAAGCAAACCATGGATTAGCTTTAGAAGAAAACCACATCCCTGCAATCATCTGAAATGTTTAGGTAGCTTTTTTGCCCCGAGACAACCAGGAGCCAAAGTTTCTGAGAAGTCTTCTGCTGGGTGTATCAGACCCTTGTGTCTTTTTCCTTTCCATTGGTAGAGATGGCATTCAACCATCCTCCCAACCTTGTATGAGGGTCACCTCCCAAGCTCATGCCACAAGTTGGCACCTCTGATGGACCTTTGGTTTCTCCCCCATCCTTATCTGTATTTCATGCAGGGAAAGGGGTTGGAGCCCCTTCTCTCACCCGTCTCCTTTTTCTGTCTCTAAAACATGGATAACAGACTCATAATCTGAGGCTTTACAGAGGGCAGATCATTCTGGGTGGTGCCATCCCGGCTCTGGAAAGCTGTTCCAGCAACTCTTCTGACCTGAATTCCTCAACCCTTCCCTTGCCCTTTTTGAACCTGGACCTCTGGTGCCTGACAAAATTCTGAAATGACTCTTGTCTGATGAAGTCAAGTGTTCATTGGGTTCTGCCTAAATCTTCAAATTAAAAAAAAAAAGGTGTGATCCTTTTAAACTGTTGCCAAGGAGTTATTTAAACAGAGAGTACAAATTAAATGAATTAAACACACACACACACACCAGCTCTAATTAAAGACCACAGAAAATCAGCCGGTGTTGGCTCTGCCCCTGTTATCTTGCTCATCCTGGGATGCTTCAGACAATTTCAGATGTCACAGTCTTCATTAAATGTTCATTAAGGGCGCCACCAAATTAAGGAAAAATGGGATAATCATACTTCACACTCATGTTGGCTTTTCCACTCAGAGATCAGCAAAAAATAATTACCTATCTTCTTTTCAAGAAACATAAGCAGAAACAGGGGGGGGCAGTGAAACTAATTTGTCCTCAGGATAAAATTCTGGGAAGATTCCCAAACAAGCATTCCAATCTCTTCTATGTCTAGGTTTGTGTCTAATGCTACCCAAGGTTCTCTTATGTGCAAAACTTAATTATTAATATGTCTTCTTGTTAAAGACAAATGACCTTCAAATTCTTCTCTGAATTTGCAGGTGGCAAAGTTGGGTGAAGGATTTTTCTCATTTTTTCCAAGGAAAAGAGAACATCTCCAGATATTCCTCAAGGTGTGAATAGGGACAATCACTAGTGAAAATGCTTCATGAGAAGAATTCCCTCCATATTCTTTTCTCATGTGATTTAAGAGAATTATGTGTTACAAACTAAGCAAACGCTTTAGTTAAAAATCCAAATAGTTCTGTTTCCAAAGCAGGCTCGTAATCCTGCACTTCTGATTGGCTCGCGAATAGCGAATTGTGATTGGCCGTTTCTGGCTAATCTGATTGACTGACAGCAGGTCGCCGCTGATTGGCCGCTACCAGCACGGCAAAATCAAACCATTGGTTATTGTGACAGCAGCCAGCTCTATAAAAGGAGCTGCTGCTACCCAGTATCCCTGCTCTGTTCTGAAGTCACTAATAAAGAGTTGGAGTCACTATTCGATGTCTCGTCTCCATTCCTTGCGCCCACGCTCCAGACTTAACACTATGGAAACTCAGGAATATTGCAGAATGCTGGAGAAAGTATACAAGACAGCACATGGACACACACACACACAACACACGCATACACAACCTGGCAAATTTCCAAACTCAGTACAAACTTACTACACTGCATTTGTGAGAATTTCATTGTCTGTTGCTTCTAAAAACCTGAAGCAAATCTTCCTTTGTTAAACTAGATGAGAACTACGAGAGAAAACACAATTTCTCAGTAAGGCACTAGTCTTTATTGATTTCAGGTTATTGTTTTCCCATTAAGCAATTTGAGATATTTTTTTTTTAAAAAAAGGTTTATATCCTATATTTCCACCAGACTCTCAAAGTAGAATAGCATGCTTCTTACCTAGGTCAACTTCTTCAAATGATCTTGAGATCTGTTTTATTAAAATGTCCATCTTAACCAACCACAATAACTCAGTTACTTCTGTAACTACCAAAGAAACAGAGAACTTAATTCACACATTTTATGGGTTCATAACTCATTTTATGGGTTCGGTTGCTTTTTGCTTTTTGCTTAACATCTTGTATGATCCTAGCCAGTTGTGGCTCATTCATTTAAATGATTTAATCATTTAATTATGATTAAACAAACTATGACTTGACCTATATGAATGGTTTGTTGCTATATTTCTATGTTAGATATAGGGAAAGAGACTTTCCCTACAGAAAAAATTAAAGTTGATAAAAAAGTAATAGAAAACTCACTCCTCAGTCTCATGTATTCACTTACCTGCATGGAATCCCTACCTTTTCAGAATATTTCGAAAGAGTCCCAAAGATGCTGTTTCATACAGCAACTGGACTTTCTTTGTTTTTCCTTGAAGATGTTTAGCTTCTCATGCAAGAAGTTTCTTCCAGAACTGAAGAAGCTTTTTGAATGAGAAACAAAATGTCTTCAAGGAAAAACAAAGAAAACCAAGTTGCCTTTTGAAAAAGCATCTTTGGAACAACCATGACTTGGATGACTGAGAATTTCCATAGACATTTTGAAAGAGTAATACCTTCTGTGTTTTCTAAGCCTTTTTAACAGCAAACGTCTCTGTTACTTTTTCAATATAGCATTTCCAAAGTCATTTTGAGGTGAGAACATATTTTAAGGTCTGGCCGACACTTGCCCAACAACACTGTGTTTTCTTTTTGAACATCAGATAATAGAGGTTATTAGACAGGAGGTCAAAACCTTTGGTTGTTTTGATATTTTAGACTCCAGTTTGGTCAAGGACAATAAGAATCATGGTCCAGTGAGATATGGGCAATCAGCATCCTCCCCCCTGTCCAAGGGCTCGCTTGCTTAGCTTTTGTGTCTAGGTTTTAGAGAGAAAATGTAATCCTCTAGAAGTGTGGGTTTCATAAATCCCAAATAATTGATCATGGAGTGATGATTTTTTTTTCTTTCCTTCCTTCCTTGTGTTAGATTTATATTCGCTTCTCTTCCAGGTGTTCAAGGCAAATTCAGGAACATATAGGTTTATTTCCCAAGAAACCATTCTCCAACTTGGTTCATATATCATGTTAAACTATAATATGTTTTATATGATTTTAGTTCAAGTTTTGTATGAGTCCAGTTGACTGTGCCTCGCATGGATTTAACCTAATGAGTTCTATGATGGAATGTAGGTTTCTCCCTGGGTCTCTATCCCATTCTACCTTAACACCTTCATTGCTGGCACAACAAATCAGGGGGATACCAATCAGGGGTGGTATTCAGCAAAATTCTGGAGAGTGGAATTTTTGAGTAGTTTGGAGAACCGGCAAATACCATCTCTGACTGGCCCTGCCCCCATCTATTCTCTGTCTCCCGAGTTCCAGCTGATTGCTGGGTCTTCTTTTGTTGCCCTGCACAGGAGAATGGAGTTTGAAAACAGGTTAATGGGGTGGGGAGGGAATGGGGATTTTGCAGTATCCTTCTCCTGCCACGCCCACCAAGCCACACCCACCAAGCCATGCCACACCCACCAAGCCACACCCACCAACCCACGCCATGCCCACCAAGCCACACTCACCAAGCTATGCCATGCTCACCAAGCCACACCCACCAAGCTACACCACGCCCACCAAGCCACACCCACAAAACCGGTAATTAAAAAAAATTTGAATCCTACCACTGATACCAATTTAGGGAAAGCTGAGTGACAGAGGAAAATGTGGGGGGAAATATTGTTTTGCTTATGGTCTCCTAGTAATGTTTAAATCCCCTGGCCAGATGTAATTACAGATAGTCCTTGACTTTTAACAATTCATTTAGTGAACATTTAAAACTACAACGGCATTGAAAAAAGTGACTTATGTCCAATTCTCATACTTATGACTGTTGCAGCATCCCCATGATTGAGTGATCAAAATTCAGACGCTTGGCAACTGGCTCACATTTATGACGGTTGCAGTGTCCTAGGCTCATATGATTACTTTTGATGACCTTCTGATGAGCAAAGTCAATGGGGAATCCAGATTCGTTGAACAACCAAGTTACCAACAAATTCAGTGATTCACTTTACATCTGTGACAAGAAAAGTCATAAAATGTGGCAAAACTCACCTAACAACTGCTTAGCAACAAGAATTTTTTGGACTCAATTGTGGTCATAAATTGAGGACTACCTGTAATATGTAAGAAGGGAGCTGCTATGTTTCATTAAGTAGCTAAACTAGCTAAGAGACATCTAATCACAAAATGCTCCTTCAGCATTCTACAATAGAAGGGATTGGAGAGGATTAAATGATTTATACTGTTTTTCATTATCATCATTTTTGTGCAGAGATTACAGAACATCAAATATTCATTTAGAGAACCGTTTTAGGAGCTTGAATTTCTTTCCAACTATGCTGGGTGTTCCCTGGTGACTGTGATTGGCTCCATACTCATTCTGATATATGATACCTTTAAACGCTGCCCCCAGGGGACATTTCTAGCACATCACAACAGAGTTTTATGACAACTTATGATAAGAATACAAAGTCTTATGGGATGAGTTGCGCGTCAGTGGCAAGTCTGATCGAGAATGGCAACATTTGCTTCAAGCAGCCAAGATCAAAATTGGCTTGACAGCAGGTGATGTGAGTCAACTGTGCAAATGATAAAGGTGGGGTTGGAAATACTAATATCTAGTCTATGTCTGGTTTCATACAACATGCTAGTCCATGGTTTGTGTGGGCTACAATTAAATGTTTTGTCCTCTGGTAGAATGGAGTGGGTAGAAGAAGCAAGATTCTGAGTTCAATGATCCGGTCACTTCCAATGTTCATTGAATTGGTTGGATCTTCCTACTTCAGTGTGTAGTTATGTTTCTCTCTTGCTCACAGAGAAGGGACATGTGCACCGACATAGTTTTTTCTCCAAGCTAAATATCCCAAGAACTTTCAAAGTGTCCTCATAAGACATAGGATGAGTTCATCAATAAGAAATTTTTGGCAATATCAGATCATGCCTAAAGAACTGTCAGTACACCAAGGTGGACCAGATGAAGGCACCAATGCCATATGCTAAGCTCAGGACTGCTTTTATTGTATCAGCTACAGGAGTAGAATCTTACAAATAGGAATGTACTTCTTTTCTCCTTTATTTTAGTTTTAGCTAGGGAGAGATTATTCTTTATCTAAAAATAATTTTCTTAAAGATTTTAACAATAGTAAAAGTTATCTATATACAGTATATAAAAGCAAAATATCACTCACGCATCATCACAAAATATCCAGAACCGTAAAGCCTACAAACTTGAAATTTGGCACAGATGTTCCTCTTGGCTTCTTGGTGCTCACTAAGAAAGGATTTCTCGAAATGACCACCAGAGCATTAGTATTTCGTATATTATTATTAACATGCTCTGATTCTAAAGAGTTCTACTCCCCTCCCCACCTGAAAAGAAATCTGTTCTAAATGCAAAACACAAGCAGAGGAGAGGAGTTTCAGTTTCACAGCACCAAGCAGCTTTAGTACAGAACAGTTGAGCTAAGCCATGCCCAGGCTCTTTGCTATCTCTTTGCTCACACAGCAAATACTGTTTCAGTTTCCAAACAGCCCTCAACTCTCTCACACACTGACAGGATGCTAATCAGATGAATACCGATGGATGCTGGTAGGCAGAGGCAGAATTTTTTTCCTCCCCCAAAACTAAGCCCAACCACATAGTTTTGTAGTGAAGCACAGGTCTCGAGCTAATTATAAAATAAGATTAAGACAGAAAAAAAGGGAAGAAAAATAGAAAAAAAACCAGAAAATAGAAAAAATATGGTTAACAAAAAGAAAAAAAGAATTGACTTGCAATCTTTTTATAGCAATTACAAACAGACTTAGTATTTTAACATGAGGATAATGTTACAGCATCTGAATTACCATACTTTTACTGTTCAACCCAGTTTACCTTTCAATATATTAGGATGGAGATTTTTTTTAGCCTTTTCCTAATGGTACTTCTGCACACCAGCAAACGGTCTGCTCTCTTTTCAGATAAATCAAGAATTAGCAGAATTCGCAACCACCAATTATATTTAGAAAAGATTCTGAATAGACTACTACAATTGGCAACAGTATCTTAACATTTTACAATTCTCAGATGAAAATCAACATAAAGATATATTAAAAATGTATTGCAAATTCATATTACTTCAAGACTAATTTCATGAGCTGTATTCACATGTCAATAACTTTAGTTCAGGAAGTTGGATAAAATATTTCAAAATGTTTTATGGGAAAAACTCCTAGATTAACTATTTTATAGTTATCATATGACTTTATCATAGGGCTTTAATTATTCTGATTGAAGGTTTATTATTATATAGCAGTACTATTGCTACTGCTTTGACAATTATGATTATTGTCAATTGTTTCTTATAGAATTCAGATTTATCATGTCCAAAAGCTATTTGGGCAGAGTTGGAAAGTTATTTTGAAATTTTCAAATCATAGCAAGCGCTTGGCTTTAGCTATAGGTATTTGCTGCCTTAAAAGCTGCACGGCACATTGGAAATAGTTGGGGAAAAATATAATTTTGATCTTTATTTGTGGTATTAAGTTACATGTTGGAATAGCCACCATTTAAAAAGAACTGGTAGACATTTGGGTGTGGAAGAGTAGCCATGAACAACAAAGAATATCCTTTAGATCAGTTTACTTCTTTTGTAAGACGTCAAACCACTAGAGCAATTGCAGGAAGAATTTAGGTAAACTAAAATGTCAAAATATTCCTCTAAAACACCTCTTAATTTTGCAGTTAGCACCAATAAAACCCCTGTATTATTATTACTACTGGAGCATAACTTAGAAACTCCTAAACCTACTGTATTATATATGAAAAATCAAGGATATACTAAAGTGGGTGTTAGATATTTGCAAGATCTTTAGAATAATGACTTCACACATCCTGTATTAGGTAAAGGTTTTTTGAAAATATTAAATATATTTCTCCTTATATTAAGATGAGATTGATTTCCCGAAATGTATTTCTTCATATTTATTGGATTCTCCAGAGAATGCTTTTAAAGGACTAATTATCAACTTTATTAGGTTTGGAAGTGTAAAACTTGGACATTTTTCTATAAATGGACCTATGTAAATAATATGGATTTGTTCTATTAATATTCCATTGTGCTTTACTATCAATAGGATTGTTAATGTGGCATCATAAGGAGCATTACATTTAAGGCATGGAAGTATCAGGATTTCTCATGATATGAATAATGATCGACTTATGAGCATGAAGGACAGCAAAAATGGTCAGAGCTCAGTTTAGTGTTCAGTAGATAGGTGGAGTTCCCCAGACTTACAGCTTTGGATGACAAAATACATGGTTTCTGACTGGGTTGTTTTTTTTTATGCTTTGACCTAGGTTTTTAGTGATGTAATGACAAGATTGATAAGATGAAAGGATTTTATTTCATGTGAACTTTAAGTATTTTTTGTGCACAATGTGTATTTTTGTATGCTTCTCTGGGCCCTTCCCTTCATTTTCCTTCCATTGTACATTAAAAGAGAAACCAAACAATTACATTCAAATAATTATTTTCTAAAAGCCTGGGCTGAAGGGCAATAGCCCCCTTCAATGGTTGCCTCTATTATGATATTACGGTTGCACTAGTATTACTGTTAATCTTCTCATCACTCCTTCTCACCCATCCTCTCCCACTTGTGATTGTAGGACTGTAACTTTGTCGCTTGTATCCTTATGATTTATATTGACTGTTTCCTAGTATGATTTGATTGCTTATTATACCCTATGACTATCATTAAGTGTTGGACATTATGATTCTTGACTCTTGACAAATGTATCTTTTCTTTTCTTGCACCAAGACAAATTCCTTGTGTGTCCATTCACACTTAATACAGGAGACAATAGAATAGAATACTTTATTGGCCAAGTGTGATTGGACACACAAGGAATTTGTCTTGGTGTAAATACTCTCAGTATACATAAAGAAAAAATACATTCGTTAAGAATCAAGAATCATAACGTACAACACTTCATGATAGTCATAGGGTACAATCAACAATCAAATCATACTACAAAATGGTCAAGTGGGAGGGGATGGGTGATAAGGAGTGGTGAGAAGATTAACAGTAATAGTAGTGTACACTTTGTAAATAGTTGAACAGTGTTGAGCGGATTATTTGTTTAGCAGAGTGATGGCTTTCAGGAAAAAACTGTTCTTGTGTCTAGTTGTTCTGGTGTGCAATGCTGTATAGCATCATTTTGAGGGAAGGAGTTGAAACAGTTTATGTCCAGGATGTGAGGGGTCTGTAAATATTTTTACAGCCCTCTTTTTGACTCGTGCAGTATACAGGTCCTCAATTGAAGGCAGGTGGGTAGTAATTGTTTTTTCTGCAGTCCAAATTATCCTCTGAAGTCTGTGTCTCTCCTGTTGGGTTGCAGAACCAAACCAGACAGTTATAGAGATGCAGATGATAGACTCAATAATTCCTCTGTAGAACTGTATCAGCAGCTCCTTGGGCAGTTTGAGCTTTCTGAGTTGGTGCAGAAAGAACATTCTTTGTTGTGCTTTTTTGATGATGTTTTTGATGTTAGGTGTCCATTTTAGGTCATGTGATATAGGAGAACCTAGAAATTTGAAGGTCTCTATTATTGATACTAGGTTGTCTAGTATTGTAAGAGATGGTAATATAGGAGGGTTTCTTCTAAAGTCTACCACCATTTCTACGGTTTTGAGTGCGTTCACTTCCAGATTGTTCCGGTTACACCATGAGGCAAATTGTATAACCTCCTGTCTGTGTGTAGATTCATCGTTGTCTCAAATGAGACCAATCAAAATTAAAAATCAAAATTAGTAGCCAAGAATAGCCTGATCTTTCATGAATCTAACCAATCCCCTTTTAAAACCTTTCAAATTGCCTGAAATTCACATATCCGCTGGCAACAAAGTCCACCATTTAACTCTGCCATCAGTGTACAAATAACAACAAACATTGCTTTCTATTTGTCTTGAATCTCCTTGCATTTAATTGCAATGAATAACCTTGAATTGAAACATTGATTGATTATATGTCATCAATGCGGTGTAAACTCTTTGTGACCACATAGATTTTTTTCCCTTTATGATTTATCCCTAACTTGATCCTTCAGGTGTGTCAAAAGTGCCACTATAATTAAGTCCATTCACCTTGCTGCTGATTATCCCCTTCTCTTTCCTCCCATCTTAGAAACTTCTTTTGAATTAGATCTTCACATATGTCAAAGTATAGTGGAATTCCAATATATAAGAAGAAAGAAAGCTTGTCTCTATTCATGCTATGACATGCATGTCTAATTGTAGACACTTTTGTCATCTTAATCTCCTTCATTCCAAACTAGAGAAATCCAATTGTTACAGTTTTTCATCTTAGAGGAGCTCTACAGTATAAACATTTTTATTTCCTTTTTAATTTTCTTTGCATCTTTTCTAGTGCTATCATATCTTTCTTTAAAGGTTTAGGATAATGGTGATGTTAAATGGGGACATTAGGAAATATCTTGCTAATTAGCTAATTAGGAAGAAGAGGGAAAGTGGTTGGGAAGTTTGAATTTTGATGTGTAGAGGCAATTTCTGAAGGCAAACAATGGAGAAAGGCTGTTGCTTGCACATCAGCTCTAATTGAGTCACAGAACAACAAAATTGTAAGGGATCACAAAAACCATCAATTACTACTATTACTATATACACTGCTCAAAAAAATAAAGGGAGCACAAAAATAAGGCATCCAAGATCTGAATTAATGAAATATTCGTATTAAATACTTTGTTCATTACATAGTTGAATGTGCTGACAACAAAATCACACAAAAATTATCAATGGAAATCAAATTTAGCAACCCATGGAGGTCTGGATTTGGAGTTACACTCAAAATTAAAGTGGAAAAAAATGCTACAGGCTGATCCAACTGTGATGTAATGTCCTTAAAACAAGTAAAAATGAGGCTCAGTAGTGTGTGTGGCCTCTACGTGCCTGTATGACCTCCCTACAACACCTGGGCATGTTCCTGATGAGGTGGTGGATGGTCTCCTGGGGGAACTCCTCCCACACCTGGACTAAAGCATCCCCCAACTCCTGGACAGTGTATGGTGCAACGTGGCGTTGGTGGATGGAGTGAGACATGATGTCCCAGATGTGCTCAATTGGATTCAGGTCTGGGGAACAGGCAGGCCAGTCCATAGCATCAATGCCTTCATCTTGCAGGAACTGCTGACACGCTCCAGCCACATGAGGTCTAGCATTGTCATGCTTTAGGAGGAACCCAGGGCCAACCGTACCAGCATATGGTCTCACAAGGGATCTGAGGATCTCATCTCAGTACCTAATGGCAGTCAAGCTACTTCTGGCGAGCACATGGAGGGCTGTGTGGCCCCTAAAGAAATGCCACCCCACACCATTACTGACCCACTGCCAAACCGGTCATGCTGGAGAATGTTGCAGGCGGCAGAACGTTCTCCACGGCGTCTCCAGACCCTGTCACATCTTTCACATGTGCTCAGTGTGAACCTGCTTTCATCTGTGAAGAGCACAGGGTGCCAGTGGCAAATTTGCCAATCTTGGTGTTCTCTGGCAAATGCCAAACGTCCTTCACGGTATTGGGCTGTAAGCACAACTCCCACCTATGGACGTTGGGCCCTCATACCACCCTCATGGAATCTGTTTCTGACCGTTTGAGCAGCCACATGCAGATTTGTGGCCCGCTGGAGGTCATTTTGCAGGGCTCTGGCAGTGCTCCTCTTGTCACTCCTTGCACAAAGGCAGAGGTAATGGACCTGATGCTGGATTGTTGCCCTCCTATGGCCTCCTCCACGTCTCCTGATGTACTGGCCTGTCTCCTGGTAGTGCCTCCATGCTCTGGACACTACGCTGACAGACACAGCAAACCTTCTTGCCACAGCTCGCATTGATGTGCCATCCTGGATGAGCTGCACTTCCTGAGCCCCCTATGTGGGTTGTAGACTCCGTCTCATGCTACCACTAGAGTGACAGCACCGCCAGCATTCAAAAGTCACCAAACCATCAGCCAGAAAGCATAGGAACTGAGAAGTGGTCTGTGGTCACCACCAGCAGAACCACTCTTTTATTGGGGATGTCTTGCTATCTGCCTATGCTTTCCACCTGTTGTCTATTCCATTTGCACAACAGCATGTGAAATTGATTGTCAATCAGTGTTGCTACCTAAGTGGACAATTTGATTTCACAGAAGTGTGATTGACTTGCAGTTACATTGTGTTGTTTAAATGTTCTCTTTATTCTTTAGAGCAGTGCATATTGCATAACAATGTAAATCACAGCTGCCATCCTGAGGTTCTTGGAAAGAACCAGATGTGTATGAAGGGTAATGCCAGTTGAAGAACTGGTAACTTTGATTTTACGTTGTTGTGATGATGATGATAATAATAATAATAATAATAATAATAATAATAATAATAATAATATCACAAAATGTCGTGAGCTGGCCATCAAAACTACATGGTTATGGATGAAACATGTTACAGTATACCCATTGCCATTGGGGCACTTGATACCATGTCCAAGAATTTTACAAAACATATCAAGAAATGGCAGTTTTCTGCAATAACACCAGCGGAACTGTGAAAAACTGTACTACTTGGAACATCATATATTTTAAGAAGATACTTAGTTGATACCTAGGATGCTGGCAGCAACCATATCAACCATTAACACCAGTCACTGGTATTTGTGATAACATTTTAAAATGTTCGGTTGACTGAATTTCATGTTTAATGAATAAAAGAATAACAATAATAATAACACCCAAAAAGCTGCCTAGATACATGGAAATTTTGAACTTATTAGACCTGAATATTCTGACTTTGCAAAAAAAAAAAAAACACCTTATTCGGAACTACCTATATACTCAGATATTACCTGAATAAGTGTTAGGTCCTTGGTTAGGTTTTGAACTGTTAAGTTTTTACCAGTCCCAGACTATGAATTGAACTGAAGATTAAATCTTAAATCATAATAATACCATGAATTGAAGGGAAAGAGCTAGAAAAAATAACAAAACCTCATGATTTGCAAATGGACATGGAGCAATTGTGGAGGAAGAAATAAATGATTGTAGCAATAGTAACAGGAGTTCATGGAGCAATATCCAAAGGGCTGTCTAGATATATGGAAATTTAGAATTTATCACACCTGAATATTCTGAGTTTGCAAAAAAGCATCTTACTTGGAACTGCCTATATACTCAGATGTTACCTGAATAGCTGTTAGGTCTTTGGTTAGGTCTTGAACTGTTAATTTTTTTCCAGTTCCAGACTGTGAATTGTATTGAAGATTAAATCTTAAATAATAATAATAGTTTGCATATCTAGTCCAACTATCTGGATGTGCAGTGTTTCAACTAGCCAACATTGAAAATGATGTTGGCTCAAAGGAGACTTGATCCTTATGCTGCAGACTGAACCAGCAGCCCTGCATTTTCTCACCGTAAATATCACTACAATAATCCTGTCCCTCAACCTGCAAGAAAGGAAAGAGAAAAGAGGTCAGAGGTGCAACTTATTGACTTGTTTGTTCAGAAAAGAATCCCCCCCCCTCCAAATTCTTTCCGCATATCTTCCCATTTTTTACTGTCACTCTAGAAAGTAGCTGTCCAGCTGCAAGTTTTATGATGTGGCTATTTAGAAAGAAATATTACAGGAATGTGATCATTGCTAGATCTGGAGTTGCTGTAAACATTGCTTAGAAGCTGTGGGTGTTGTTTTTGTCTCTGGAGAAGGTAACAATGTGTGCAAAGGTAAGAGACTGGTAGGTAAATTGATACCTTGGGCAATTGCACCATTTTTTGGTGTGATAGTAGAGATCTGAAAGATGCAGGTTTTGGAGTCAGCTTAATCTCTGTTTCAGAACTAATGAAAAATGAGCCGTACTCTTTAGAATCTGCTCCATCAGCTTTTGCAATGGGAACTCCAGTGTGCAAATCTGAGTGCTCCTTATACACAACACATATATTCATGCAGTAGCAGTTGTCTTGTTAGTAGAGCGACAGAATATCCTCCAGGCCAATTCATAGGCTTGTTTAGACAGGAGCATCTTTCTATCATTCTACTTGGGCTTTTTATAGAAAACAGAACTTGCCCTAGTCAATGGCGTTCCTAGCATCCTTTATAAAAATGCTTCTTTAAATAGTCAACATAAAAATAGTATGAACTCCTGAGCTCTTTCAAGGAACTTTAAATATGTTTTTAATAAATAAATATGATTAATAACATAATAGAAAATTATACAGAAGATAATAACAACAATGATGATAAAGTAATATATACTTCTATATTGTATTTTTTACACTGCCAAATGTATCATGGACTCATGTTTTACAACTGATAGTTAAAACCTTCACTGTATAATTACAATTAACACATTCACAGCAAATAAATCCATTTAAAATAATGAAATCTAAACATATGGTAGTTACAACAACTGGCCAAACATCAGCCACCAATCCAGCAACAGCCAAAGCAGTAAAAATAACATTGATGGCAAAAAATTAATTAGTAAATACAATCTGGGAGAATTCCATATTTGTCTTCTTCTGGAAAGTCTTTAGAGAAACAGAAGGAAAGATAACAGACAATGATTGTCATCGTCTTCAGCAGCAGCAGCAAATACATATTTCTTTTTAATGTACTCCATGTAGAAGCAGGAAAGAAGTTTGCCCTAAAGATGTTGGCTTCAAAGAATTTACAAAATACATCAGAGATGTCCAACCTTGCAACTTTAAGAGCTGTGGATTTAACTCCCAGAATTCCCCAGATAGCAGGAACTCCCACAATTTTAGGAATTGAAGTCCACAAGCCTTAAAGTTGCTAAGATTGGACATCCCTGCTCTAGATGGAAATGTGATGACCCAGGGTGGGATAGAAAATAAACACAGTCACCAAAAACAGGTGAAGCCCCTTTTATTCCTTCACTTTGCTTCCAAACACCAAATATCCTTGAATGGAGACAAAAAGTTCCCAAACAAGCAGTTACAAGAAGGAGGAAATGCCATTTAAATTATAAAGAGTAAAAAACAACACAAACCAGGCAAGATAAGGGCTTGAAGATGTCCACAGATTTAACAGATTTAACAGATAATCAGAGTTGGAGGGCACCTTGTAGGTCATTTAGTCCAACCCCCCCACCCAAGCGGGAGACCCTACACCATTTCTGACAGATGGAAGTCCAATCTCTTCTTGAAAGTCTCAAGTGATGGCGCTCCCACAACTTCCGAGGGCAAGCTGTTCCATTGGTTGATTGTTCGTGTTAAGTCCGCGTGGAAGGAAGCCAGGAGTCGGTGACTGTGTATCAAGCTCTTTTATTAAGTCAGGAACCGAACTAGGGCTAAAGGAAAACTTTGCGGCTTTTTATTTCCAAGCCACAGCGGCCGCGGCCAATGGCACCACTTTGAATCTCCCGCGATTTGAATCGACCAATCACGGGAGATTCTTAGTGAGCCAATCGGCGCGGCTCGCCTAGCCAATCCGATCGCCCCGCACTTTGGCCAATCAAAGCGCGGGGATCTCAAGAATTCAAATGAGGGGAGAGAACACCCCTCCCCTCTTGGTTCAGTCCTTACGTAGCGTAGTCCCATAGGTAGGCGGGGCTCCGTCTTTGCCTACTGGACCTGCGCAGGTCAGTCGTAGATTGGATCCCGGCCGGTTCGGTCGGGGTCTTTGTTTCTCCGGACTCCGTCATGGGAACCGCCTGGTCTGTCTGGCCGGGCCGCTCTCCGCAGCTCCCTCCTGGGCTACCCGGGTTGGTTGAGCTGCGGGTTTCGCTGCTCCCGCTCGGTCTTCCCGGGTTGGTTGAGCTGGCCTGGCTGTCTCTTCCTGGTGAGGTTTCGTGCTGGCTGCTTGCAGGTGAGTATGGCTGGTTTATTTTTTCTGGGTTTTGGTTCCTTGGGTAACCCCTCCTCTCTTGGTTTGTGTTGAGGGGGTTGGTTTTGCTTGGTTGCGTGTCGATGGTGTCTTGTGTGGTCGTCCTCGATCTTAACTGATCGATGTGGTGTTTCCACGCTCGTCCGTTGGTTGTTTGTAGCCGGTACGAGTGTGGTCCTGTTAGCTGTGTTATGATTGCTGGTACCCATAATGGGTCTCCGTTTAGGTTCTTTGCATAGACGGCGTCGCCTGGTGCGAAGGTCCGGTGTTTGCTGGTGGAGTCTGGGGGTTTCTCTGGGTTGTAAGTGGGGTGTAATCTATCAAGTGGGGACCTTATTTTCCTCCCCATTAGCAGTTCTGCTGGGCTTTTATTTGTTGTGGTGCTCGGGGTTATGTGCTGTATGAAAAGTAATTTATTTATTTTGTCCTGGATCTCCCTGTGCTCTATTTTCTGGATGGTTTTTTTTTTGTGAATTGAACCATCCGTTCCGCCCTACCATTCGCCACTGGATGTGCCGGGGCTGTCAGTGCATGTCGCATGCCCCTTTCCGCTAGAAATTTTTCGAATTCTAGCGAGGTGAATTGGGGCCCATTGTCGGAGACGAGGATGTCCGGGAGGCCGTATGTTGCGAAAAGTTTGCAGAGTTCTTTGGTCACAGCCTCCGTGGTGGTTGTTCTCACGTTGCTTACCTCCAGCCAGTTGGAGTAAGTGTCTACGGTTATTAAGAAAGTGTGTCCTTTTGTGGGCCCGGCAAAATCTATGTGGATCCTAGACCACAGTCCCCTGAGGGTTTCCCACTCTAGGATGGGTGCTGTGGGTGGGCTTGGTCTAGTTTCCTGGCATCGTTGACACCTTGCTACCCAGGCCTCGATCTGTTTGTCCATCCCTGGCC
Organism: Hydrophis major; assembly: GCA_033807585.1. Taxonomy (NCBI): domain Eukaryota; kingdom Metazoa; phylum Chordata; class Lepidosauria; order Squamata; family Elapidae; genus Hydrophis; species Hydrophis major. Next base: position 245,314,531 of record CM066330.1, read on the forward strand.
ACCAAGCGTAACTTCTGGCCAGGGCTTTTGTCCTAACGATGCCCTGGTGCCCCACGTGTAACAGTTCCAAAACCTTCCCTTGAAGTTTTTCTGGGATGACCACCCTATCCCCCCCATAGTATACACCCTTTTAGTAACGAGAGTTCCGTTTGCCGGTTCCAGAATGTCCTGACGGACTCGTCGTTGTCCTTTTCCGGCCACCCTTTCTCTACCCAATGCAAAACCCGCGCCAGACGTTTGTCTTTATTAGTTTCTTGGGCAATGTCTGACGCGGTTATGGGTAGGTTGGGTAGAGTCTCTATGCTGAGGGTGGTCCTCGTGGGTGCTGGGTCAGTGTCTTGTTCAGGTAACGGTGAGCGGCTTAAGGCGTCCGCATGGGAGATAGTCTTACCAGGTTGGTGTGTGAGTCCGTAGTTGTAGGCAGCCAAGAATTTGGACAACCTTGTCATTCGGGGAGACAGAATGTTTGGGGTGGCCCTGTTCCCTGCAAGGATTCCCAGCAGCGGTTTGTGGTCGGTGATGATGGTAAAGGTCCGGCCATAGAGGTACTCGTGAAACCTTTTTACTGCGGCGAGGATAGCCAAAGCCTCTTTGTCCAGCTGGCTGTAGTTCCGCTCCGGTTTGGAGAGGGTCCTTGAAAAAACCGCGATGGGTGCTTCCTTTCCGTCGGGGAGCGTGTGGCTGAGGACAGCGCCAACGCCGAAGGGTGATGCGTCGCATGTGATGGCTAGTGGTAGGGTCTCGTTGTACTGGATGAGGACGGCATCCGAAGTGAGCAGGTCCTTGGTTTTCTTGAAGGCGGCTTGCTCACATTTCCCCCAAGTCCAGGTAGCCGCCTTGTCCAAAAGCCTATGCAAGGGCTCTGCCGCGGTCGCCTTTTGGGGCAGGAAGACATTATAAAAGTTAAGTAGCCCCAGGAACGCCTGCAGTTCTGTTTTTGACTTGGGTGTGGGGGCTTCCTTGATGGCTTTAATTTTCTTGTTGGTGGGGTGAATGCTGTGTCGGTCTAGGAGGTATCCTAGGAATTCGACCCGCTCTGTACAGCTGGCATTTTTCCCTCTTCACTTTAAGCCCGGTTTCTTTGAACCTCGTTAGCACCTCCCTTAGGCGAGTCTCTAGTTCGGCCTGTTTGGTTGCCGATACTAGTACATCGTCGAAGTATGGGACCACCCCCTTGATGCCCTGTAAGAGTCTTTCATTGAGGCTCTGGAAAATTCCAGGTGCCACGCTGACTCCAAATTGGAGGCGGTTGCATCTAAAGGCTCCCAGGTGGGTGACTATGGTTTGCGCCTCTGCAGTTTCCTCGTCGACTGGCAGTTGCTGGTATGCTTGGGCCAGGTCGAGTTTCGCGAAAACTTTGCCCCCTCCCAGTGAGTGTAGGAGATGCTGCACTACGGGGACGGGGTAAGCGCTTTGCTGCAAGGCGCCATTTAGGGTGGCCTTATAGTCCCCACAGATTCTCATTGACCCATCAGGCTTAATTGGGGTGACTATGGGGGTCTCCCACCGGGCGTGGTCTATGGGTTGTAAGACCCCTTGCTTGACGAGCTTGTCAATTTGCTCATCGATTTTCGGTTTGAGTGCGAAAGGTACCTGCCTTGGTTTTAGGCATTTCGGGGGAACGTTTGGGTCTAGGCTGAAGGATATAGGGGGCCCTCGGTACTTGCCTAGGGTGCCATTGAACACTTCTTGGAAGTCCCGGGCCAGTTGCTGCTCCCAGTCGGCTTCAGCGATGTGGTCGATGCCCGTGATTGTGATGCCTAGCAGTGCGAACCATTGAAGTCCCAGTAGGCTAGGTCGGTCTCGATCGACGATGGTCAGGGGAAGTCTTCCGGTGTGCCCCTTGTATGTCACTGTGAATTTTCCTGTTCCGACTACAGGGATGTGGTTTCCCTGGTAGTCTTTGAGGATTAGTCTCTGATTTTCTAGTTCCCTCCTCTGGATGGTAGGCACCAAGCATTTAATTTCTTGCCAGGCTACCATTGAGAGGTAGGACCCGGAGTCCACCTCCATTTTACAGGGTTTGCCTTCGATGCCTACCTCCACGTAGACCTTTCTGGCGTCTGTGGTTGTGGCGTGGCCGATGGTGACTGTCTGATGTGTCTCTTCTCTCCGCCGGCTGTCGCCCCCTCGTTGGGCTCGTCCATTCTGTTCCCAACAGTTGTCTGCTGGGCGGTCTCTGGTTCTGGAGGGTGGGCTCTCTCATTTCTGCTCGCTCGGGTCCCATCGTCTGGGGCTGTGGGTTTTCTTGAGGCAGCAGTCGCGGGCTATGTAGCCTTTCTTGTCGCAGTGCCTGCAAACGGAGTCGAAGAACCGGCATTCGGATCTGGGGTGGTCGCCTCCGCAACTGGCACACGCGGTCCTCGACTTACGACTCCGCCGGCTGCGCTGGTCGCGGCCTGCCTGGAGACGGTGGATGTCTTCCTCCTCGTCTGACGTTCCCGAGGTGGAGGGGAAGTCGCCCTGGTGGGTGGTAGTTTCAGGTTGGGCCTCGGTTGACCTTGCAGGGTTGTTGTTTGCGGTGCAGTCCCGGCGTTCAGTCTCCGCATGCGGTCTGCTGATTGTCAGGTTGCTTCGGTTGCCGCAGCTTTGGAGATGCCATCGGCGAGAGCGATGTTGCCCTTAGCCATCAACTGACTTTGGAGAACGGGGTCCCAAAGGCCGAGCATGATTCGGTCCCGCAGGGCCTCGTTCATATTGGAGAATTCGCATAGTCCTCCCAGGCGCCACAGCTCTGCAACGAAATCACTGAAACTCTCGCCCAACCGCTGGTCCCGCTGATAAAATTTGTGTCGTCGGATGAGAATGGGTACGGCTGGAGCGTAGTGTTTCCGGAGTAATGGCTCGAGGTCCGCCCAATCCATCACGGTAACATTGGCGGGCTTGGCTAGCGCTTTTGCCATCTTAAACATTGCGGGCCCGCAGTACATTAGAAAGATGGCTCTTTTCTTCGGTCCTGTGGCATCCTTCAGATCGTTGCATTCGAGGAACATGTGGAATCTGTCCGTGTAAGATTCCCAGTCCTCGCTGGCGGGGTTGAAGGGGGTTGGCGGCACGATGCTGGCCATCTCGTCGGTTGGCTGGCTTCCGTCGGACACGTGCTTCGGTTCAGGATGAGAATCCCACCTTCGTCGCCAGTGTTAAGTCCGCGTGGAAGGAAGCCAGGAGACGGTGACTTTGTATCAAGCTCTTTATTGCAGTCAGGAACCGAACTGGGGCTAAAGGAAAACTTTGTGGCTTTTTATTTCCAAGCCGCGGCCAATAGCACCACTTTGAATCTCCCGCGATTCAAATCGACCAATCACGGGAGATTCTTAGTGAGCCAATTGGCACGGCTTGCCTAGCCAATCCGATTGCCCCCACGCTTTGGCCAATCAAAGCGCGGGGATCTCAAGAATTCAAATGAGGGGACAGAACAGTTCTCACTGTCAGAAAGTTTCTCCTTGTTTCCAGGTTAAATCTCTCCTTGTTCAGTTTCCATTCATTATTCCTTGTCTGGCCTATAAGTGCTTTAGAAAATAGCTTGACCCCTTCCTCCCTGTGGCAGCCCCTCAAATATTGGAAGACCACTATCATGTCTCCCCTGGTCCTTTTCTACCCGAGACTAGCCAAGCCCAGTTCCTGCAACCGTTCGTTGTATGTTTTAGCCTCCAGTCCCCTAATCATCTTGGTTGCTCTTCTCTGTACTTTTTCTATAGTCTAAATATCTTTTTTATAATGTGGTGACCAAAACTGGATGCAGTACTCTAGGTGTGGTACTTCCCTTGATCTTGATTGTATCCCTCTGCTAATACAATTTAGGATTCCATTAGCTTTTTTGGCGGCTGCTGTACACTGCTGGCTCATATTTAGCTGGCTGTCCATTAAGACTCCAAGATCCCTCTCACAGTTACTGCTATTGAGCCTGGTTTCACCCAGTCAATATGTGTACTTGTGGTTTTTCTTGCCTAAGCGTAAGACTTCACTTTTCCCTACATTGAATTTCATTTTGTTAGCTATGGCCCAGTGTTCTACTCTGTCAAGATCCATCTGGATCTTGAGCCTATCTTCTTGGGTGTTAGCTATTCCTGCCAGCTTAGTATCATCTGCAAATTTGGGAAGGACACCAATCTCAGAGAGGAACAATAAACTAGAGATATTTCCATGCTTTGTTTCCAGCACTGGCCCATATGCATGTCCGTCCTCTTATCCAGTTGTCACATCTGCAACCCATGGAGAGGATCAAGGCCCTCTCCTCCCCCATAGACCACGTCTCTCCCTTATCCTCTCCTCCCTGCGTGCCCTAGGATGGAGAGAGGATGGGCCTGGGTCCTCCTCTGACTGCCCAGCCGGCCTCTGCCCTTCCCCAGCCTCTTCCACAACCTCTGGAGCCACAATTCCACTCCCTGTCAGCTGTTCTTCCTCTCCCTCAGAGTTAGTGTCCACCAGGGACATGGCAGGAAAAGTAATTTTTGAGGAAGGATTTAAAAGAAAAGATGTGGAATTTCAGTTACAATACTGAATCTGCCATCTTGCAGATTTTGACACATTTCCACCACCATTCCCAATGCTGTGAGGGAATGTGCAAAATAGCAACCAATGTTACAATCAAAGCCCCATCCCCTTTGTATGTGGAATTTGCCTTCTTGAAAATTTAGCTCTCTTCTGTTAATCTCTCTGGTCCTAGTGTGTGAAGTTATTCTAGAAAACAGAAGGAAATGAAAGAGGCATCTCTTAAAGAGAGGTGTAAAGTAATTTGTAGTGAGCTAAAGTTAAATTACCAAATTGGATATATATATTTTTTACAATGCTGTAATCCTTTTTATTCGGGTGGAGTCAGGGCGACTGAATGGAGCTGAGCATTTACTGTCCGGATGCCCTTCCTGGTGCCTACACAGAATTCACAGCAGATATTTTCTCTTTGTGTCCTGATAGAGAAACATCTGTCGCTGCCTAGGATTGAACTCTCAACCTTCCGAGGGGGAGGTGAGTGTCTTCACCTTGAGGCCACTGTGCTGCTCATCAAAATTTGATAAATAAAGGTAGATAATTTAATGTTACATTATATAGAACTGCAGAAAAAAACAACCAACTTGCCAACCTGCCTTCAATTGAGGAGCTATATACTGCATGAGTCAAAAAGAGGGCTGTGAAAATATCTACAGACCCCTCACATCCTGGACATAAATTGTTTCAACTTCTACCCTCAAAATGACTCTATAGGGCCCTGCACATCAGAGCAACTAGACATAAGGTCAGTTTTTTCCCACATGCCATCACTCTGCTAAACAACTAATTCCCACAACGCTGTCAAAATATTTAGTAAGACTGTATTACTATTATTCTTCTCATCCTTCCTATTACCTATCTCTTCCCACTTATGACTATAATCATGTTGCTTGTATCTTTACAATTTATAGTGTGTTATTTGTTTCCTAGTAGGATTTGATTGCTTATTAGTAACCTATTGATATCACTAAGTCTTGTATCTTATGATTCTTGATGAATGTATTTTATTTTTTCTTATGTACACTGAGAGCATATGCACCAAAGACAAATTTCTTATATGTCCAATCATATTTGGCCAATAAAGAATTCTATTCTATTCTGTTCTATTCTATTCATTGAGGTAGGCTGTTTGAGAATTATTGCATCACACACTGAAAGTTGTTTGTCATAGATAGTTACAAAAGTATTTCTATCTTCTTTTTTTTTGCCATCTTGTATACCTATGTTTCACTCAGATTTATTTGTGTTTGTCTACGTATCAATATGGACCTTCCCCTCAACTCACAAACAAGACAGTTTTATGCCTTCACAACCTGCCTCAAGAAGTATATTTGTTGGGGGGGAAACTAGAGTGGAAAGGTCTTACTTTGGTTTTCATTCTCCCTACATTGTTACAACCTCGGATCCTGGCATTTATAGCATACATTTCATCACACAAGAGTCCTTGCAGATACAATCTCAATAATCCTTATAATAAGTGCTGTAAATTTGACCACTATAACATGGCTGCTGGATATCAGATGAAGACTTCAAGAGATAAAGGCAGCAGTATTTGTTTCCCAGAGTTATGGTCCATCCACTCTCCTTCACCAAGAGAAGCCAAGCAATGGAAGTATTTCCCTTTGGTTCATCTTCTATTAAAAGAAAGATAATATTTCCTTGCAGTTGAGTTCAGCTCCAAGTCTTTTTATAGCTATGCATTTTCTTTAGCCACAATACAGAAGTGGCTTCCAGCAAAGGAATATATTGGAATAAGATTCACATCTTAATGCAGAAGATTCTCAAAGTGAAGATAAAAGATAAAACCCGAAATCAGTAAAGACTTGGGGGAGGGATTGGAATTTGGTGTATGTATGTATGTATGTATGTATGTATGTATGTATGTTTGTTTGATTTGATTTGATTTGATTTGATTTGATTTGATTTGATTTGTCAATTGCTTACAAGATAATAGGTATAAGTATAAACATGAGTAAGAATACAGGAAATAGGTACAAATAAATAAATGGGGACAATAGAACAGGGATGGTAGGCACGATGATGCACTTATGCACGCCCCTTACAGACCTCTTAGGAATGGGATGAGGTCAATAGTGGTTAGTTTGAGGTTAAAGGAGTGGGGGTTAGAGGATGTAACAACAGAGTCAGGTAGTGCATTCCAGGCATTGACCACTCTGTTGCTGAAGTTGTACTTTATTTATTTATTTTATTTTTATTTATTTGATTTATCAATTGTTTACAAGATAATAAGTTTAAGTGTATACATAGTTATGCATACATGAAATGGGTACATATAAGAAAAATAAAAGAAAAATAAAAGAAACAATAGGACAGGGACGGTAGGCACAATGGTGCACTTATGCATGCCCCTTACAGACCTCTTAGGAAAGGGGTGAGGTCAATAGTGGTTAGTTTGAGGTTAAAGGAGGGGGGGGTAGAGGATTCTGTTCCAAGTCTAGTTTGTATGTTTGTGTGCATCATTCTTGACAATTTAAACCAGAAGTAGGCATTTTGTGAGTCTCCTCAAGAGTCTAAAGATTTACCAGTCAGCATGGCCAGTGGTGCAAGATGCTACAAGTTGTTGCTGAATATTATTTAGTGGGCTGCAGGTTATCCCTAAACTAGATGATAGTGCAAAGCAATTTGATCTATTTTTGCTCTCTTCCCCAGGTATACAAAAATCAAATATGTGATTCCTGCAAGCATCTGTTTTTACTGTTTTCTAAAAGGTTTAAACCAAGGGTCTCCAACCTTGGAAACTTTAAGCCTGGAGGACTTCAACTCCCAGAATTCCCCAGCCAGTTTCCAAGGTTGGAGACCCCTGGTTTAAAGCCACCTTTAAAACTCCTCAGAGTCAGCAAGATTGTTTTTCTGACATGCCACTGAAGGACATTCCCGATATTATTTTCTCTTCTTACGTGCAGAAAATTATCTATTGCAGAAAATGTCTTGGAAAAGAGTCAAAGCCATGCCTGTCTGTGATGTGTAGATTTCAATAAGTCCTAGGCAAACTTCTGTTAAACATGACTGGCAACCCAATTTCAGGACTCAACAGAAAATTATGCATTTTATTTCTAAGTAGTCTTTCCTAATTAGAAAATCTTCAGAAATGTTAAATTTTGGCTTCCTTACTTCTCCAGGCAGCATGCTCAGAGAAATGAGATAAATTTGATGTAGAAAATGTGTTGGGCTTCATGCAGTGTCCTAGCTTAATATCACAGAAGAAGTCTGTTCAGAAAATGAAGGTGCTAGTCATGTTTCACATAAGCAATAGCACTTAGACTTATGTACAACTACTCCATAGTACTTTATAGCACTCTCTGAGTGGTTTAATGTCAGCACATTGGCCCCCAACAATATCGGTCCCTATTTTACCCACCTCAGAAGAATGGAAGGCTGAGTCAACCTTGAGCCTCATCAGGATTGAACTCTTGGCAGTGGGCAGAGCTAGCCTGCAATACTGCATTCTAACCAATGCACCACCATGACTCCTAATAAGACATAATAGGAGAAAGTCTTCCTTGTCTAAGAACAGGGAACCCTATCAACAAATCAGAGTTCCAGGTGTAATTTGAAACTTCCCTTCCATATTATATCACAATTCCCATCATTACATCACAACAATTGAGTTACAATGCAAAACGTCTGGAAACATCAGTTTCATCTAGACTATAATTGTAACACAGGCTTCATGAAGGCCATTCCTTAAAATGGAGGGTGATCAGAAGAAAAAGAAGGCCAAGAGCCTAGGAATAAACACTTCGTGCTTCTACACAGTAAACCCAATCTCTGCCATCTCCTTTCAAATAAAGTGTAGATGAAAGCAATGGGAACAACATCCCAACATGGAATTGTTATATAGTCTAATCCCAGGAGACAAAAGTGAGATAGGTAGATAAACATTTTGATTAGAGCAAGAATCTCTTAGGGTGGTTATTTAACCTGTACACAGTGTAATCATGTTTAAGGTAGTGGGCTATGAGCAGGGAGACCCATGTTTATTGTTTGTCTCAACCACAAAAAGTCATGGATTGATTATCAAGCCAGCCCAACCCCCACAAAAAGTTGTAGAGAAAAATCAAGAGAAGAAAGTTCTATACATGCTGCCTTCAGCTCTGAATAAAAGCTGGGATATATTTTGTTACGAACTAAGCAAACTCGTTAGCTTGTGATTCTAATAGTTTTCTTTCCAGGACAGGCTCTTAACCTGCACTTCTGATTGGCCCGTTGACAGTGGATCGTGATTGGTCAGTTTTGGCTGATCGGATTGGCTGATAGCGGATCGCTGCTGATTGGACGCTCTCAGCACGGCAAACTCAAATCATTGGGTGTTGTGACAGCAGCCAGCTCTATAAAAGGAGCTGCTGCTGCCCTAGTATTTTGCTCTGTTTTGAAGTCACTAATAAAGAGTTGGAGTCACTATTCGATGCCTCGTCTCCGTTCCTTGCGCCCACACTCCCAGATCTAACACTGGCGACGAGGGTGGGATTCGGAGATGAAAGAGCTGAATGAACACTCACAGAGCACGTGGCTAAGAGTGCACCAATTGTGGCAGAATGACCAGCAGTGCCATACCACCCACTCCCTTTGACCCAGCTAACGAAGACTGGGACTCGTATATAGACAGGTTTCAGATGTTCCTGGAGACCAACAACCTGAAGGATGCTACACCTGGCAAGAAACGAGCTGTGTTCCTGACACATTGCGGGCCCGCTGTTTTTAAGATGGCAAAAGCACTTGCAAAACCAGCTGAAGTCAAGACGATGGACTGGGACAACCTCACCCCAATCCTCCAGGCCCATTATGCCCCAGCAATGCCAACACTCATCAGGAGACATGAGTTTTACCAGAGGGACCAACAGGAAAGCGAAAGTGTTGGAGACTTCATCGCAGACCTCAGAAACCTGGGAGGGCTCTGTGGCTTCGCAAACCTCGAAGAAGCCATGAGAGATCGAATTGTTCTGGGTCTAAAAGACCACACAACACAGAGCAAGATAATGGTGAAGGGGGACATCGCCCTCGCGGATGTCATCGCCGATACTACTGAAGCAGAAGCAACCAGGAAGTCGGCAGCTCGAATGCGCCGAGCGAACGGACCGCACCGCCAACTTGCCAGTGACCCTACACCCCTTTCCAAGAGGCACGCAATGACCACCCACCATGAAGACCTCGAATCCTCATCAGAAAGCGAGGAAGAGGAGACAGACTCAGGTCAGACCGCGATCAGCGAGATCAACGGATTCGTAAGCCCTCGTATCAGTGTGCTGGATGTGGGGGAAACCACCCAAGATCAGACTGCAAATTCCTAGATGCCCTCTGCCATTCCTGTGGAAAGAGGGGCCACATTGCTAAAGTTTGTAGAGGCAAATGAGGGTCCAGCCCAAACTGAAGAGAAAATAATTTCTGGCAGACAACAGACACCCCACCACTAAATCAGGACCACCCAAGCAACCAATGGAACCACTACTACAGAAATCAAGCACCAGCCACTTCCACCAGATGAGAAGAGGCGCACCAAACCATCACCATCAGCCACGCTTCATCCCTTGATGCAAGAAAGATCCAAGTAAGGGTCACCATTGAGAATCATCCATGCGTTATAGAAGTCGACTCCAGGTCCTCCCTATCAATGGTCTCCTGGAAAACCCTCAAACAGCTGATCCCTGACATCCGTCGCCAGAATCTCAGCCCTCAGAAAATTATATTAAGGGACTACCAAGGAAATAGAATCCCAGTCGCTGGTTCCAGCCACGTCCAAGTCTCCTTCAAAGACTATACCGCAACTCTACCACTTACAGTCATCGATAAAGATCGACCCAGCTTATTAGGCTTACAGTGGTTTGTACCACTAGGAACTGAACTGGCGGGCATCAACCAAACCGAAAGCGACGACTGGGAAGTGGCCCTCATCCAAGAATTCCAGGAAGTGTTCACCGATAAGCTAGGCAAGTACAAGGGATCCCCTATATTGTTTAACCTCTGCCCAGATGTTGCGCCCATTCACCTTAAGCCCCGTCGAGTGCCTTTTGCGCTCAAACCAAAGATTGACGAACATTTGGACAAATTAATAGCCCAAGGCGTGTTGGAACCAATTGACCACGCCCGATGGGAGACCCCAATTGTAACCCCCATAAAGCCTCACGGATCTCTGAGAATTTGTGGGGATTACAAGACCACCCTAAATCACGCACTTCAGCAAAGCACTTACCCCATGCCAGTGGTCCAACACCTACTTCACTCCCTTGGGGGCAAGAAAATATTCGCAAAATTGGACCTAGCCCAGGTGTACTAGCAGCTGCCCGTAGATGCAGCGACCGCAAAGGCCCAAACTATAGTCACGCACAGAGGTGCATTCAAGTATAATAGACTCCAGTTCGGAGTGAGCGTAGCACCTGGCATCTTCCAAAGTTTGATGGAGAAATTACTACAAGGCATAAAAGGGGTCATGCCATATTTCGATGATGTCTTGATAGCTGCCCCCACTAGAAGTCTACTAGAAAAGCGGCTAAGAATGGTCCTCCAAAAATTTAAAGACGCTGGCCTGAAAGTCAAGAAGGACAAGTGCCAACTATGTACGGAGAGGGTTGAATTCCTTGGTTACCTTCTTGACAAACAGGGAATTCACCCTACTGAGAAAAAATTGGCTGCAATAAAAAACGCCCCAAGACCTCGAAACAAAACAGATCTTCAAGCCTTCCTGGGGCTTATTAACTTTTATAACATCTTCCTACCCCAGAAGGCGATTGTTGCTGAACCCCTGCATAGGCTCCTCAATAAGAAGGCGTCCTGGGTCTGGGGACATCGAGAAGAGCGAGCTTTTCAGCAAGTAAAAGACCTTTTAACATCAGATGCTGTATTAATACAATATAACGAGACTTTACCCTTAAACATCACCTGTGTCGTCTCACCGTTTGGAGTAGGAGCCATCCTGAGCCACGTCCTGCCAAACGGCACTGAGGCACCCATTGCATTTTTTCCAGAACTTTATCTAAAACTGAAAGAAACTATAGCCAACTAGATAAAGAGGCTCTCGCTATTGCATCTGCGATCAAACAATTCCATGAGTACGTATATGGAAGGTCCTTTTCTATAATCACCGATCATAAACCATTACTGGGCATCTTGGCGGGGGATAAACCGACTCCCCATATCTTATCGCCAAGAATGACACGCTGGTCACAATTTTTAGCCGCATACAACTACCAACTGCGACACCGACCGGGGAAAGCCATTTCCCATGCTGACGCCCTGAGCTGCTCTCCACTACCAGAAGTCCTAGACGACCCAGCTCCAACCCTAGCTGTACTACAAATCGAGACACTCCCTTCACCACCGCTGACTGCACAAGACATTGCATCCGAAACAAGGAAAGACCCTTGTTTAGCACAAGTCCTCAGCTGGGTAGAAAGGGGTTGGCCTGACAACGAACTCAATGACACCTTCAAGCCTTTCAAACACAGGCAGACAGAACTTTTCACCCAAAAAGGATGTGTGTTATGGGGAGACAGAGTCGTCATCCCAGAAAGACTACAGCATAAGGTCCTAAAACTATTGCATGATGGACATCCGGGAATCGTACGGATGAAGGCACTAGCAAGGAGCTACGCTTGGTGGCCAGGTATAGATAAACAAATAGAAACCTGGGTGGCCACCTGCAACAAGTGCCAGGAAACACGCTCAGCTCCACCAAAAGCACCACCAACTGAATGGGAAGCACTCTGAGGTCCCTGGTCCCATATCCACATCGATTTTGCAGGACCCACCAAAGGGCATACATTTCTCATAACAGTGGATGTCTATTCCAATTGGCTTGAGGTCCACAAAATGAAGAGCACCACCACAGAGGCAGTCGTTAAAAAACTAAACAGACTATTTGCCACACACGGCTTGTCAGACATCTTGGTTTCAGACAATGGCCCACAGTTTACCGCCTTGGCGTTTGAACAGTACCTAGCAGACCGGGGGATACGCCACGCTTTAATATCACCGGCTCACCCTGCGGCCAATGGTAGGGCTGAACGAATGGTCCAGTTCATAAAGAAAATCTTACACAAGATGGAACAAGGGAACATCCATGACAAAGTAACCAGGATGCTTCTCCTCCAACATATTACTCCGAACAGCATCACAAACAAAACCCCAGCTGAACTCCTGATGGGCCAGAAACTTCGATCACATCTTGACCATCTACACCCTGCCTACATGCCAGAAAAGCCTCTGGGTTCCAGTAGCAAGTATCGCACATTCAAGGTAGCCGACCCGGTCTTTGCAAAAAACCTTATCGGTGACCCATTGTGGATCCCCGCTACCATAACTCAACTTACGGGTCCCCGTTCCTACCATTTGCAAACTGCTGATGGGAGACTGTGGAAGCGCCACATCAACCAATTACATTCCAGGCTGGCACCTACCCCTTTCACAAGCCCTGAACTCCAAGCCGGGGGGGGAAGGGAAATCGAGGGGGCCGAAAATGAACTAGTACCTGATCCAGTATGTGAAACTCAACAATCAGCGCAACCAAGCCTGGAATATTCACCGTCCGAAGAGGAGCTGGGACAGATGGTCATTTCACCACGTAGCAGCACAGCGGCATCAGCAATCCCAGAGAATCCAGATAGCAGCCTTGACGGGAGTAGAGATGATAACCCCGAGTCACCCAACGGAGAAGTCAGATCACCGCTACCGCTGAGTCTAACAAACAGCCCACCGGAACCAGAGTCCAGCCAAAGATTGGTGGAGCAACGTAGATCAGATAGGCAGGTGAAACGACCTGCCTACCTGCGAGAATACATCACCCCACCCTTGAGATGGAACCTAGGGGGGAGGGGTGTAACGAACTAAGCAAACTCGTTAGCTTGTGATTCTAATAGTTTTCTTTCCATGACAGGCTTGTAACCTGCACTTCTGATTGGCCCATTAACAGCGGATCGTGATTGGTCAGTTTTGGCTGATCAGATTGGCTGATAGCGGGTCGCTGCTGATTGGACGCTCTCAGCGCGGCAAACTCAAATCATTGGGTGTTGTGACAGCAGCCAGCTCTATAAAAGAAGCTGCTGCTGCCCTAGTATTTTGCTCTGTTCTGAAGTCACTAATAAAGAGTTGGAGTCACTATTCGATGCCTCGTCTCCGTTCCTTGCACCCACTCTCCCAGATCTAACATATTTGTTCATTCATTCACCCAAAATTCATTCACTCAAACTACCAATTCCTGTGGCTACCTCTGATTATTCACTTCCTGCTCCAAAGGCAGTTGTGACTTCTCGGAAAAACAACAGGGAAGGAACCATCTTAATCTGGTGAAACAATCTATTCTGAGCAAGGGGAAAGCAACTGAGAAGGTTTCTTTCTTCAACATCTTAGAGGAAGGTAATTCTCAGCATACCCATGTGGCTTGTACATAATGAACAAACATGTTCTACTTGGGTGTGAGTGATTCCATAAACATCTAAGAAGAAAGGATATCATTGGTTCCTTGTACAGACATCCAGATATTTAGATTTGGCATTTTGATCAACCTATCTAACCCTTGCCAAGTTTCTGGGATAGGTAGGTGTTGTTTGGTGTGTTAAAGATATCCTTCTAAGATGCAAACTGTTCAAAATAAAGCTGACTCTTGCACTTGGGTGATGGTGATTTTCTCAATACTATTCAAGTAGTGCTCCAGTTCTTTTGGAATTGCATCCAATAGACTTATTACTACAGGTACTATCCTTGCTTTCTTTTGCCCCAGTCTATTTCAATTTGCAGAGTAACAAGGATGTTTGGAGGACTGGAGGCTAAAGCATAAGAAAAAAATCTTGCAGGAGTTTGGTATGTCTAGTTTAATGAAAAGAAGGACTGGGGGTGACATGATAACATTGTTCCAATATCTCAGGGGTTGTGACAAAGAAAAGTGGTTTAATGTATTTTCCAAAGTCTCTGAAGGCAGGACAAGAAGCAATGGATGGAAACTAATCAAGGAGAGATGCATCCTAGAACTAACGAGAAATTTCCTGAAGAAGAATAAACCTTAGAATGGCTTGCTTTCAAAAGTTGTAGGTGTTCCAACATTGGAGATTTTTAAGAAGAACCATTTGTCTGAAATGGTGCAGGGTCTCCTGCCTGAGAAGAAGGTTGGACTAGATAGAAGACCTCCAAATACCCTTCCAACTGATATTCCGTTTTTCTGGATTTCATCATTTTCTCCAGAGTTCTTTCATTGCTATTCTGTTGTCTCAATGTTCACTCTTCAGACTTTTCTGTCCTTCTTATTAACAATTTTTAAGTCTGAGGAGTTATGCGGCAGGGGCCTGTTTGAATTCTAAAGTTCCAGAGCAATTTTGCTTCTGTGTTTTCTATTATTTTGTCTATGTTATCTCCTGCCCCTTCTTACTTGCAGATATCTTTGCAGATATTCCAATGCCCTATTGTTGCTACTTTCTTATGCTGGTTGTTAAGTACTTGGACATGGGTTGGAGTAAATGGAGACAGCCTCTGAATAGTGACTTTTAGCTCCTTATTAGCATAGTGACTTCTCAAACAACAACAGTGAACCCTGCCTTATATAGGCAACCTTTGTGAGAATTGTCCAATAGCGAGCTATGAACGCAAGAACTTTAAACCAATAATAATCCTCTGTTAAGGGCCAATCGGATTCCTAAGAACTAGCCAATCCGATCTGGCCGCCTAACAGCCAATCAGAAGTGCAGGGCCAGAACCCTGCACTTTACCTCAAGCTCATACTTTATTAACTATGGTACATACATAACACCCCTTCCCCCTGGCTTCTTAATTATGGTGTAGTTATATAATCCTTTAAGTAGGATGGTTGTCTTTTAAGTCTTTCGGATTTTCGTTGGACTGGTTGATTGCAATCTTGTTGAGGTAGATTGTTGTTTGGCAGTGTCTCTGCTTCTTGCTCAGGTGCAATTTCTTGTGGTGCAAACAATTCTCCTTCCTGCTCCATTTCTTGAGTCTCACTTGATTTGTCGCTCTCTTCGAGCAGGTTCCCTGGAACGTCATCTTCTTCTTCTGTACCTCCCCCCCCCTCGGTTTGGTCATGGAGGAGTTGTTGACTGGCCGTTATGAGTCGTGACCGTAATTGGTCGATATGCCGTTTCCACAGTCTATTGTCACAGCATTTCACTACGTAGGATTTGGGGCCGGTCACTCGTACTACCGTTGCCTCTATCCATAACAGGTCGCCTGATAAGTTCCGTGTGTAAACGCGGTCTCCTACCTGGAACGTGAGATAGCGGCCACTGGATCCTATTGGCTTTTCCGGTTCGTAAGCAGGGTGCAACCAGTCGAGGTGGGAACGGAGTCTTCGTCCCATCAGTAGTTCTACGGGAGTTCTGCCGGTGACGCTATGTGGAGTTATGTGTTGCAAAAAGAGAATTTGGTTGACTTTGTCATCGATATTGTCATAGTCCATTTTTTGCAAAGTCTTTTTAACAAATTGGACCATGCGTTCCGCTCGGCCATTGGTCGCAGGGTGCGCAGGCGAGGTGAGTGCATGGCGGATGCCGCGGTCAGCGAGGTACTGCTCGAACATCAATACCGTGAACTGTGGCCCGTTATCGGACACCAGGACGTCAGGCAATCCGTGGGTTGCAAAGAGTCTATTTAGGATCTTAATCACTGCCTCAGAAGTTGTGGCCATCATACGATGAACTTCTAACCAATTGGAATATGCGTCGACTGTCAGCAGGAAGGTATATCCTTTGGTTGGCCCCGCAAAATCCAGGTGGATTCTGGACCAGGGTCCACGTGGCGTTTCCCATTCAGTAGGCATGGCTTTTGGTGGGGCGTTGCTGGCTTGTTGGCAACTGGTACACGCTTTGATCCACTGCTCGATTTGCCGGTCCATGCCTGGCCACCATGCATAGCTTCGTGCGAGTGCTTTCATCTGCACGATGCCGGGGTGGCCCTCGTGCAGGGTTTGTAGTAGCGTCTTCCGGAGTCGTTCTGGGACAATGACTCTATCGCCCCAGATGACACAGCCTTTTTGTGAAAAAAGTTCAGTCTGTCTTGCTTTAAATGGCGCGAAGTCATCTGGGACTTGGTCCAATGGCCATCCGCGTTCTACCCATCCTAGGACTCGGGCTAGGGTGTGGTCTTGTTTGGTTTCTCTCGCGATGTCTCGGGCGGTCATAGGCGACGAGTTGAGTGTTTCGATCTGCAACGTGGTTGCCATTGGTGCCGGATCGTCGAGAGTCTCTGGAAGCGGTGCTCGGCTTAATGCGTCGGCGTGGGGAATGGCCTTCCCCGGTCGATATTGAAGGCGATAATTATAAGCAGTGAGGAATTCTGACCATCGGGTCATTCTAGGGGATAATATGTAGGGGGTTGGCTTGTCCCCGGCTATTATCCCTAGCAATGGTTTGTGGTCAGTTATAATGGTGAATGTCCTCCCATACACATATTCATGAAATTTCTTTACAGCGGCAACGATTGCGAGAGCTTCTTTATCAATTTGTCCATAGTTCCGCTCTGCATGTGAAAGAGTTTTCGAAAAGTATGCAACAGGGGCTTCGTTCCCATTAGGCAGTACATGACTCAAAATGGTGCCCACCCCGAAGGGCGAGGCATCGCAGGTTATAACTAGTGGTAAAGTCTCGTTATACTGCATAAGTACAGAGTCAGATGTGAGCAATTTTTTAACATTCCGGAACGCTTGTTCTTCCCGGTAACCCCATACCCACAATGCTTTTTTATCTAATAACCGGTGTAAGGTTCAGCAACAGTCGCCTTATGCGGTAAAAATACATTATAAAAATTAATGAGGCCTAAGAATGCCTGGAGATCGGCCTTGTTACGTGGCCTGGGGGCATTTTTTATCGCCTTTAATTTACTTTCGGTAGGGTGGATGCCCTGGCTATCAATCCTATACCCTAGAAACTCAACACTGTCAGTATATAAGTGACATTTATTTTTTTTCACCTTAAGTCCTGCCTCTTGGAATTTTTTAAGAACACATTTCAAACAATCCTGCAAGATTTTTTGGTAGGGGCTGCAATTAATACATCATCAAAATATGGAACCACGCCCTTGATTCCCTTTTACAACTTTTCCATGAGGCTTTGGAATATCCCCGGGGCTACACTAACCCCAAATTGCAATCGAGTACATTTAAAAGCACCTCTGTGCATTACAATTGTTTGGGCCTGAGCCGTCTTTTCATCCACTGGTAGTTGTTGATAAGCTTGAGCTAAATCTAATTTAGCGAAAACCTTTCCGCCCCCCAAGGAATGGAGGAGGTAATGCACCACCGGAACTGGATATGCATTCTGCTGTAGGGCGTGGTTTAAAGTGGCCCGGTAGTCCCCACAAATTCGGATGGACCCATCTGGCTTAATGGGCGTTACAATAGGGGTTTCCCATGGAGAGTGATCGATGGGCTTCAACTCCCCTTGAGCAATTAACTTATCGAGTTGTTCGTCGATCTTAGCTTTAAGAGCGAATGGAACTCGATGGGGCTTCAAGCGAATTGGGGCTACTTTTGGATCTAAACTAAATGAGATTGGGGTCCCCTTATACTCGCCTAAACGGTCCGCGAAGACGTCGCTGAACTCAGAAACAAGGTCTTCCTCCCACTCACAACCACCGACTCGGTTCACGCCGGCCACCTCGATGCCTAGTGGCGCGAACTGGAGACTAGACTAGGCCTATCTCTGTCGATGATTGTTAGAGGTAAGTACGCTGTATGTTTTTTGAAGGAGACTCGGACTTGGCAGAACCCGACCACAGGGATTCGATTTCCTTGGTAGTCCTTGAGGATGAGGCGTTGAAATTGGAGATCTTGGCGTTGGATTGTGGGGATAAGTTGCTTGAGTGTCTTCCAAGACACCATAGAGAGGGACGATCCTGAGTCGACCTCCGTGTGGCAAGGCTGGTTCTCGATGGCTACCGTGACTCAAATTTTCTTAGTGTCCATGACTGAGGTGTGACCTATAGTGATAGTATGGTGAGCCTCTTCTTTTTGCAAAGCGCGATTTCTGTAGGAGTGGTTTACTGGTTCTCGCCTTACAGGATGGTTTCCTGTCGATTGGCGATAGTTGGCCCCTTTTGAGGCCTGGCTGGGTCCTGGTAAGCTGCGGCAGACCCGGCTGATGTGGCCTCGTTTCCCGCACTCATAGCAGAGTGCGTCGCGGAATCTGCATTCGGCCCTGGCATGGTTTGCTCCACAGCCAGCGCAAGGGCATAAGGGCTTAGGGCGAGGATCCCGGTCGGACCGCATTCGATGGACCCCTTCTTCGTCACTGTCTGACGACGAAGAGAGGTCCTCGTGGTGCGTCATAATGAGCTGCCCTTCTGAGTTGGGTAAGATTTCACCAGTCGGTTGTGTTGCCGAAGTGCGGCTTCGCCGTAATTGTGCAGCTGACTTTTTGGTCGCCTCCGCAGCCGTGGCTTCAGCGATGGCATCAGCAAGGCTGATGTCGCCTTTCGCCATCAGCTTGCTCTGCACGCCTAGCGCATCTAATCCCAGAATTACTCGGTCTCTTAGTGCTTCTTCTAAATCGGCGAACCCGCAGAGGCCTCCTAAATTTCGGATGTCTGCCACGAAATCGGCCACACTCTCTCCTTTTTGCTGATTCCTTTGATAAAACTCGTGGCGTCTCATAAGTGTAGGCACAGTTGGCGCGTAATGATCTCTCAGGATGGGTTCGAGGTCGTCCCAGCTCATGGCTTTCACTTCTCGAGGTTTGGCGAGTGCTTTTGCCATTTTAAAAACAGCCGGGCTGCAGTGCGTCAGGAACAGTGCCCGCTTTTTTGCTGGTGTGGCGTCCTTCAAATTATTCGTCTCAAGAAACATTTGGAAGCGATCCATGTAGGATTCCCAATCCTCTTGGTTTGGATCGAACGGAGCGGGTGGTACGATGCTGCTGGACATGGTTCCGTTGTTGGCGTCGTCTTCCACGTGCTCGGTCTTGCTTCCTGACTTCTTAGGTTCAGACGTCTCCAAATCCCACCCTCGTCGCCAGTGTTAAGTACTTGGACATGGGTTGGAGTAAATGGAGACAGCCTCTGAATAGTGACTTTTAACTCTTTATTAGCATAGTGACTTCTCAAAACAACAACAGTGAACCCTGCCTTATATAGGCAACCTTTGTGAGAATTGTCCAATAGCGAGCTATGAACGCAAGTACTTTAAACCAATAATAATCCTCTGTTAAGGGCCAATCGGATTCTTAAAAACTAGCCAATCCGATCTGGCCGCCTAACAGCCAATCAGAAGTGCAGGGCCAGAACCCTGCACTTAACCTCAAGCTCATACTTTATTAACTATAGTACATACATAACACTGGTGTTTGAAGTCCGTCTGACTGATCTTCTTGCAGCAGATAACTAGGCAGTTCACTGTTTCTTCAGTTTCTTTGCAGAGACAGCATTTGCTCTTTTCTCATTTCTTGCTTTATACTGTATGCATTTTTTTTTCTTAAGGTTTGGTTTTGTGCAGCCAGAATACATTGCTCTGTTTCTTTCTTCATCTTTCGTGCTCTTAGCCTGTGCTCGATCTTGTTGTTATTTATTTTGCCTGCCATGTCTTCTTCCTTGCCATGTCTTTTTTTTTTTTTTTATGTATTTGGTCTTTCTTGTAGGTCAGTTTGGTCTACCCAATACTCCACAAACCTTCATGGTGTACTACCTTCAGTGCATCTTCTTCACTGTCCCTCAGATATTTTTCCAATTTCCATTATTAGTAGTATTGTAGGAAATTATCACCCACCCCTCTCCTATAAAAATGAAACATCCTAGGAAATATTAAAAATGCAGAATATTTCCCCTAAAAAGAGTAGAAACTCAGAAGCAGAAACTCACCTCAGAAGCAGAAGCTCACCCCTACCTTTGTTAATGGATGGGCCAGAGTATTCTACATAATAAAGGCCTCTGCCCATCTCACCACCTGGCCTGGGAAGATTGCATCAGCCAGCGCTCAGGTAAAGCCATGTGGTCCAGACAAGGCCTAGCTAAAGTTAGCTAAGACCCTCGGCCTTTGGAGTGTGACAGCCAATGGGATACATTTCTTGCAAAGGAACAGGAAACACTAAGTGGGGGCCTAACAGAGGTTATATAACTAAGGGACTCTTAGCATCTCAGCCCTTTTCCTTTTTTCTTCACCCAAGACGTGTGATCCTTTCCACCATTAAACCATCTTTCCAAGCAGTCACCAGGTTTTCAGTGTCTTTCTTTCCCACTTGGAACTGAACCCAGAAGGATAATTCTTCCAACAGTATTATTATTCAGTGTATTTTGCTTTTCTAAACAACACCAACATTTTTGTAGGTAGGTATATAGGTATTTTGTATGTAGGTATTACAAACCTACAAGCCAATAATTGGTCTCTTGAAAAATAACATCTTTTGCAATTAACATGGTCAAGGTTCAAAAACCTTAAAAGGCAATGTTGCTTTGTTTTTTTTTTTAATTCCACCACTTTTTAAAAGCAGTAATTTCTTCCTAACCGATACTGACCTCAAAGGTCATAAGGTTTGACTTAATAGTCAGGAAATGTTCTCTCCATCCATCATTATTACCTAATTAGCAACATAAAATATTTCACAATAAATTTCAATGACATTGGTTGGGTATTTTGTGTTGTTTTTACAAAGAAACAGATGCATTTACATTTAAAAGGCTCAGCAGTAGCTTTTGGAGGCGTCCACCAGATTGCTACTGGTGGTATAATTATCTCTCCTGTCTGGCTCTCCCAGAAATTGATGACCAGGTCACTTCTATTCTCAGAAGGAAATTTCCAGGGCTCTTAGGAATAGTGGCAGAGTCCAATATATTGGGATGCTGTCTGTATTTGACATAGGAGGAGAAGGTATGCATTTTTAAAAAAAAAATGTGGTAGAAGGTAATGATAACCTCTATTTAGGAATTGTTTCTATTTTGTTTCCTTTTTATGTTCCCTGAGCAAGGAGTTTTATTACACAGGAGTTACTAACTCCATGAACAAGACTGAAGTACATGATCTTCTGGTATTCTCATATTTATTTAAATTACTTGTTTAAATAATTATGACGGGTCAGTGAGAAGGTCTTCAATGGGTTCACAGCCTAAGGTAAAAACCGAACTATTAATGTCAGCTCAGTGGAAATATCAGCTTCTACACCAACTTTACTTGTGAAAAAAACCTCACCCAATATTGCCTTAGAATGGAAACTTCTCCCAGAACCAGCTAAAAAAGCTTTGAGCTACCTTAACAAGCAGCATAAAATACTATCCATTGCCTTAAATCTTGGGAGATTTTAGTTGTGGTTTGCTGAATAAATTGAATCTGAGGAAATCTTCCTGAGTTCCTTCAGGAAGCCATAACTCATAAGCCTATAAACTGTAATAGCTAAATTTGAAAGGCATGCTAAATAAAACCCAAACCATCATTTGATACAATTAATGGTTATATTCACTATTAAGACATAAGATTTCCTAGATGATGTTAAGAAACCACTTTTTATCAGACTGATGTTTATAGCTGAGTGATTGTCAGCACATTAAAACCAAATGTTTATGGAAATAATCATCCAGGTCGTGGTTGAAAAAGCACCTTTGGGACATTAAAATCAGATTTCATCAAAAGAGTTTTAGCTGGTAAATGACTTTTTAAATAAACTGTATATAGCACATCCTTTAGAGCAGGGGTGTCATACTCAAGGCCCGCAGGCCAGATCTGCCCCACTGGGTACTTAGATCTGGCCTGCAGGGCTGCTCTTGGAAATAATGAGGCACCGGCCCACGGTGCCTCTGCCAGCAAAAATGGAGCTCAGGAGGGCCACAGAGGCTGTTGGAGCACAAAACGGACCTCAGGAGTCCAGAGGTGATGTTAAGCTGGACACCACACTTCCTGGCCACACTCCCCTCCCAAGGTCCAAAACAACTGTGATGTGCTCCTCAATGAAATTGAGTTTGACACCCCTGCTTTAGAGACATTTTTGATAATGCATGTTGGAAAAAGCCAAAGAATATCCAAAAATATGCCAATGTGAGTTCCATTCATTATAGAAAGGCCTTTGTGTTAGCTATGCCAAGCTGAGTAGTGTCATTAGGGAAATGGAAATTCCAGAACCTCTTGTAGAGGAGATTGGAAATCACAATGTAGATGGAATGTTGTGAAACAGACCGGTTCCAGATCAGCAAAGGAGTAAGGAAAGCTGTCCCTTATAGATATTTCCATTCTTTTCTTTCAACACAGGAAATACAAACTGTATTTGGGTTATATAAAAGTGACTATCCTTGCCTTATCCATTCTTGAGCTTGCAAGGTGTTGTTTTAAATTGTGACTCACTGTCAGAAGGGAAGTAGATACATAAATTAGTAAAATTAAATTCTCTTGTTTGGGCGTTTCAAAACTACACCAGTTTAATTTTGTCTGTTCTTGTTGGGCTTTAATTGATTTTTTTTTTCATAATAACCTCCTACAACACTAAAGACTATAGCTTTAGTGTATTTACCTAACTGAAAATGTAATAGATTTATATATTTAAAACCAAAAGATAAGATTAAAGTAATATATCTTGTTGTACATTGGCATTGAAATTAATTCAATGAATTAATTTCAATGCCAATGTACAACAAGATATATTACTTTAATCTTATCTTTTGGTTTTAAATATATAAATCTATTACATTTTCAATTAGGTAAATACACTAAAGCTTGTTAAGAAAGTTCCACCTGGAATAGATATAGATTTTTGATCCTTGTGATAAAAAATATGGCTCTTCTTGCAGAATGGGATTTGTAGTGAATGAATTACATAGTGTTTGGCTTTACTTTTTGTGTTGTGATTTGATTTCCATTAAACCATGATTAGTTTAATTCACATATCCCTTTAAATCATGATTTGTTTAACAATGGTTTATCGAATAATGTCAATTCAATAAACCAGTGTTTTTTTAAAACTTGGCAATTTGCCAAGTTGTATGGACTGGTTGCGGAATTCTGAAAATTGAAGTCCACACAACTTAAAGTTGCCGTGTTTGAAAGCAGTATAATAAACCATCATACCTAAAATGTATTTATCAATCAAGTTTACAGACCATCCATCTTACTCTCAGACCTATTACCTAAAACCATATACAATACTCAATAAAAGATGGATTGAAAAAAAAAAAAGAGGGCAAGTAATGTTGTATATGGGATGGCTAATTTGGAAGCATTTGACAATACATGACTTAGTTACTTCCCATCTTGATTATTGTAACATGCTCTACATGGGGCTGCCCTTGAAGAGCATCCGGAGGCTCCAGTTGGTGCAAAATACATGGTTTTGTGCAGGCCCCGGTGTGCACATGTATCACCTCTCCTACAGGAGCTACATTGGCTGCCTATTTGTTTCCGGGTGCAATTCAGATGTGCTGGTTGTCATCTTTAAAGCCCTTCATGGCTTGGGGTCAGGTTATCTGAGGGACCACCTCTTGCCAATCACATCTACCCAACCCATCAGAATGGGGAGGCAGGGAATGTTGCGGGTCCCATCCCCAAGAGAGATATACCTGGGACTCAGAAGAAGGGCATTCTCCGTGGTGGCTCCCTCTCTCTGGAACATCATTCCTTCAGAGATTAAAATGGCCCCCACTCTGATTCTGTTCCAGAAGACCTGGTTCTGGATGGAGCCCATCAAATGGCTTGTGTGATCTGCTGTCGCTGTCGGGGGAGATGGGGAGGGGTGATTTTACCATATTAATTTATTTGATTTTACAAGCTTTATTGTTTTAAATTGTGGTTTTATATGTTGTAAGCTGCCTTATGTCACCATGGTGAATAGGCGGCAAGACAAATCTAATAAATGAATAAAAATAAAATATATGCAGTGGTGGGATTCAAATAATTTAACAGGTTTGCCCAGGGTCCAGTTGGCTGTCGTGGGAGACACGTGGCCCATCCCATCTTCCAGCTCTGCTGCACATACAGGACGATCCTCCCACAATGGCCAACCTGACCCTGGGTGAACCCCATTGTTAAATTTAACAACGGCTTCACTTGAACCAGCGCGAACAAGCTGAATCCCACCACTGAATATAGGTAATAATACGAGAATTGCTTTGTGAGGGAGATGCCCAGTTTCTAAACATGATAAATAAAATAAAAACAGAGTAATTAAAATATTGCTTGCACACACTTCATTGAGACATTATATCCAGCACATCAGACATATGTAAGAAATTGTTGTGATCTGGCAGTGGCCTGTGAAGCTGGTAGCAGAGTTGGACAGTGGGAAGGAATATGGGCCAATTCTGGAGTCTGGGGATGGTTCAGACGAGGGTTCTGTATCTGACACAGAGATGGGGCCAGGGCCATCTGGGAGTTATATGCAGACTCCAGAGCCTCCAGAATCTGACATCAGTGAGGCTGAGGAACAGGCTGAGGAGCGTGTTCCCAGTGTGTGCTTGTGCAGAGCTTCCAGAAGGCAAGAACAGTTAAAACAAAAGGGGCAACTCAGAAGTAAGGCTTGGAGATGATTGGCCCCTCCCATAAGACATAAAAGAGGAGCAAATGGACATGAGCCTTTGCAGGAAGCAATTTTGTTTGTTTTGGTCAGTTTAAAATCTGAATCTCCTTGTTGACTTGTGCTCCGTTTGGCCTTGTACAGCTAATTGGCAATTTAGTCATTGGTAGCATTTCAAGGGAGATAAAGGTGGGTGCTTATCAGCCTTGTCCTGAAAGACTGTGGCAGACTTCTGTTGGACTATTCATAAACTGTTTGGAACTCATTACGGGCTGTGAATGCATATAATTCACAGCCGTTGAAATAAAAAAGTTTTTGGGAAACAGCATGTGATTGTTAGTGTCTCAGAAAGCCTTGGTCAGAACAAAAATTACTGAAACCATTCTTTCATGTTAATAGATGTACCTTCACCTGTGTTTGGTGAACACTCACAAACATGTACACACCTCCTTCATTCAACTGATTTCAATGTTAGCATAGATACAGCAAGGTATCATAGCTAGAAAGGCTCCCCCTCTCTTAATTCCTTTGATCCTTCTTTCTTTTGGCCCTGAAGAATTTCAGCTTGTGGAATCAATGGATTCCCCTTTAAAGGATCGTACTTAAGATTTTGGCTGGATGGACTTGGAGTAGAAAACAAAATACAGGTAGTCCTTGGCTTGCAACAGTTCATTTAGCAACTATTCAAAGTTACAATGGCACTGAAAAATGTGATTCATGACCGTTTTTCATTGTTACAGCCTTTGTGGCATCCCTATGATCATCCGATCAAAATTCAGACACTTGACAACTGACTTTCTGACAGTGAGAACAATCAACCAATGGAACAGCTTGCCCTCGGAAGTTGTGGGAGTGCCATCACTTGAGACCTTCAAGAAGAGATTGGACTGCCATTTGTCAGAAATGGTGTAGGGTCTCCTGCTTGGGCGGAGGGTTGGACTAGACGACCTACAAGGTCCCTTCCAACTCTGATTATCTGTTATCTGACTCACATTAATGATGGTTGCTGTGTCCTGGGGTCACCTTTTTGTGACCTTCTAACAAGCAAAGTCATCAAGGAAGCCAGATTCATTTAACAACCAGGTTACTAACTGATCAACTGCAGTGATTCACTTTGACAACTGTGGCAAGAAAAGTTGGAAAATGGCCCAAAATTCATTTAAGAAATGTCTCACTGAACAACAGAAATTTTGGGCTCAGTTGTGGCCGTAATTTGAGGACTAACTGTAGTCAAAGTGACTAAGCAAGCACCAAATACTTTCATTTGCATGTAGCTTGCATTTAACAACTCAAGATTCTTCTATGAGTGGAGGAGTCCGTGATGGAACTATGCAAATGTATTGCACAGCAACAAACAAACACATAAATGATACCGTTCAAGGCCTCCATTTGAAAATTATGGATGGTACAGTGCTGCAAATGAAAATTAAAATAAATAAAAACAAAACCTACCTAGAAATTACTCCGATTAATTATCTATAAAATTGCAGCTCAAACAACACAGGCAGCTGCTCAATCTGATCTGATAATTGTTGCATCCCTCACAATTTCACACCTCTGTGGATTGCACACAGGATCATTTGTTTGGATTTTGTTTATTATATTGGCACCTCACTCGCCCTTTAAATAGCTGCTGGCCACATGCATTCAGATAGGCTCTAGCTGTTCTTGTTCATGAAGCATAATCGGTTTTGTGGTACATGAGGAAGATGGGCACACATTGATGTTTGGGGAAGACACTGAGCATTTAGAGCAGCCTTTCTTCCCCTTGGTATCCTTCAATTACTTGGCCTTTATCCACCCCCACCCCACTAATTCCCAGCAACTCTAAGCTCCTCGGTTAGGTTTGCCTGATTGTAAATACAAATAGTGTTATGGTCTAGTAATCATCCACAATTTTGTAGCAATTAGGAACAGTCTTCATTTAATTTTCCAAGGGAAAATTCCAAGGGGGAAAGAAAGCAAAAATGTCTTTCAAAATGCTTGAGGACATAGAGTTGTTGTCATGAACAAAACAATTGATTGGCATTTTTTAAAAATTATCAGTTTGGTGGAGTGATTATGACAGCAGGCGAGAAATCAGGAGACCATGAGTTCTAGTCCCATTTTAGGCATGAAGCCAGCTGGGTGGCTTTGGAAGAATGGCAAACCACTTCTGAAAATGCTTCCAATAAAACTGCAGGGACTAGTCCAGACAGCACTCATTGAAAGACACTGAACAAATAAAAGATACAATATTTAGCTACAAAAATCCAGGAGACCATTACATGGGAACAAAATTAGTTCCCTTAATCTCTTTTCCACCTTCCTTTGGTTGTCCAGATTATTATAATTGAGTTATGATTGTTGTTCAGTATCTTCCAAATCTTTGGGACTTGATGGACATTATTCTGCCAGAACTTTCCTTAACTCCTTCTAAGAGTTCTCATAACTCACATGTATGTCTTTCAGAGTCACTTGATGCTAAGATGGATGACCTACAAATTTAATAAATAAACAAACTTTTTTTTGCCTGCTTTCAGATTTTCCAGGGTTGCTCTTCCCTTTGCATTGGGTGTTCCAAATAGTTAAGCTTTAGTTTCATTGTTAGTGCTTACAGTTTCACTCTCATTTCCACCTTCTACTCAAATAATAAATGTATCATACTTTGAATAGATTCACAATCACTTGCTATATCCTGAAGGTAAGCCACTCAAATGAATACAATTTGTGCTTGTAGTTAAGGTCCCTTTTAGAAGCAATCAAAGTTTGAATTCTTAAAATATAACTGAATTTGCATTTGCATGCTTATTTATCAGTGAATGATTGAAAAATAACAACTTCTGCTTTTTTGCCAATTCATTTAAAGTCAGATATCATGAGTTCTGCTATTGAAAAGTACCATGGGAGAAATTCCTTCTTAAAGTCTTCCCTTGGCTTTTAGTGGAAAATGGAAAATTGGGAAAGATGAGGGGATACACACACACACACACAGAGTCACACACATATTTTGTCTACCTCATAACTTCAAGGAAGCATCCTATGCTTTTTTCCCCCCTTCTTTTCAATTTGATCATAACGGAGTAACAGAGTTGGAAGCAGTGGTGCAATTCAACTGGTGTAACAACTGGTTCAGTGAACGCGCACACCAAACACGCTCAACATTTAGAAAAGACCATTTTTAGCTATAATACTTACCTTCTGTTGCAGCCGCTGTGAATAAAACAGCTGATGCACAGCAAACCGTTCTGCTGCACGAATCAGCTATGCTCAAAAACAAGGAAATAAAGTACAGGAAAAGGGCAGGGGTGGGGGGAGCAGGGTCAAATAATCACCAGAACTACCAGTTCGCCCAAACCTGTCCGAACCAGTAGAATCCTACCCCTGGTTGGAAGGAACTTTGGAAGTCTTCTAGTCTAACCCCCTGCCTAGGCAGGAAACTGTACACCACTTCAGCCAAATGGTTATCCAAACTCTTCTTAAAAACTTCTAGTGTTGGAGTACTCATAACTTCTGGAGACAAGTTGTTCCACTGATTAAATGTTCTAACTGTCAGGAAATTTCTACTTAGTTCTAGGTTGCTTCTCTCCTTGATTAATTTCCATCCATTGCTTCTTGTCCTGCCTTTGGATGCTTTGGAAAATAGTCTAATTCTTGCAGACCACATGGAATAGTCCCTACAGTTTTCCTGGCAAAGTTTTTTTTCCCCCAGAAGTTGTTTGCCGTTTCTTCTTTCCGAGACTGGCGGGGGGAAAAGCCTGACCCAAACTCATACAGTTGGCTTTGTACATAAGGCATTATTAGAACTCACAACCTCTCAGTTTCCGGCTTGATGTCTTCACTGCTACTCTCATCGTATGCTTGACCTGTGATACTTTTTGTACAATTCCTTTCCTCCAGGATAGTGTTTCAAAAGCAAATGGTATTTCATATAATTGAATAAGAGCTTGTGGGGGGAGGAATCCAAGAAAATTTGGTTGGCATTGAAGTCTTTAAAATATTTTGAGTTGGCAATAGTGGCATAACATTGGGCATCAGAATATGCTGAACCTAAATC
Organism: Hydrophis major; assembly: GCA_033807585.1. Taxonomy (NCBI): domain Eukaryota; kingdom Metazoa; phylum Chordata; class Lepidosauria; order Squamata; family Elapidae; genus Hydrophis; species Hydrophis major. Next base: position 245,343,484 of record CM066330.1, read on the forward strand.
AGATTTATTCAACTGCCAGCCACAAAAGTCTGAATATCTCTGGGCCAACATAGTGTATTCCAGAAAAGAAAAAAGCAGAGGTTCTTGTGCAGTTGGAACTTAACATTTCTAGGAAGATTCTGCATAGGTTGTAAGTTTACTTATCTTTCAACTGTTTGATGTGCAATATTAGGTCAGGATGGCAAAGGAATGTTGCAAAAAGATGGATAGGATAGTTTTGGGAAAGATAACCGTTCCTGATTAGATGTAATAATATCAGAGTAACTCCAAAAAATGTACTTAGAGAATTCCTGAGAGAGAAAAAGTTCTGAATCCTTCCCCACCCCCACTCCACACATACTTTCAAATTCTATTAGAATGTGTTTCAGTCTTCAACCATCTCAATAGACTGGAATGTTATCTCAGATTACCACACCCAGGTGCATTGGTGAGGAATTTAATCTGTTGTAATATTCAGATGAAAACCTGAATATCTTTGAGTTATCTTGAGGATATAATCAATTAACAGGATTTGCATTTTTAAATGTTAAGAAAATTTTCCCAGTGAGTAGATACCTGTTTAGTAAAGGTATCAGAAGCTTAAGAGAAAGGGCATGGTTCAAAGATAAGAATTGCCCATTTTTGTGCAAAGAAAGAAAACCTTCACTTATGTTTTTTTTTTTCAGTGTTCTCCAGACTTTATTCTCATTTTTATAAAGTGTGGAGAACACTGAAACACTGAAGATTGGAACATAGATTTATGTTCCACCCTTTCTGCAGGAATGGAAGTGGCAACTTTTATCTATTCATTTGATGTACATCCATTTTTCATACATATTTTTCTGCATTAACAGCAAGACTAATAATAATAATAATAATAATAATAATAATAATAATAATAATAATAATAATAATAATAATAATAATAATAATAATAATAAATAATACTCTGATGGAATTTGATTTTTATATTGTTATATTTTAAAATACTTTAACTCCACCTTCTGTTTTAGGGGAGAAGGCTTAAAAATTATATATAGAAGACCAAATAGCAAAATCCAAATAAAACTGATATTTGGAAAACCCAAGAAAATAGTTCATAGTAGGTTTATCAGATATACAGCTGACTGATTTTTTTTCTTGTGTGGTTTATGTTAAAAAAAATCCAAATTGCTTGGTATTTTTAAAATGTTGATTCTTTTTTGAATGGCTGAAAACACTTAAAATGGACAGTTGCCCAAAAAGCTTTTCAAAAGGAGGACATTAACATTGACTGAATGTTCTTATACAGTATTCTTTAAGACATCTTTTAGAATGATATCACTTATGCAGGAAAAAAAAAAATTTTAAATCACATTTTTAAATGGGATGTGGAGAGGTGGTAGAAAGTTGGATCTCATAATTCCTTTAATGGTTTTAAATATGGTTTGACACACAATACACTTAAGAGAATACAAATCACTGGGGTTAAGAGAAATTACACATACTGCACTGATGATACACCATAGCAAATATTATTTCTCTCAGGCCTGGAAACCAAGAAACTGCTGTATGGATGACTAGACTCCCATCCTTGGGATCTGCTAGTTTTAATTATGGACTTGAAAAATATTTTCCTTTCAAGATCTGAAAGACAGATAAAGATTGTTCAAAAGTATACCATACTGGAATTAGGTTTGGCATCTTTTCCTTAATGACCTCTCCACACATGGATATTTAGCAGTTGAAGACTTTCCTACTATGTAAAGAAGCTTTTCCTAATTAATTTTCAGTCTCACACTGCTATTAAAGGCAGAAAAGTCTGGCCAGCTGGGAAGAAAAAAGTGGTCACAGTTGTAAGGCTCAACATATGTTGTTTAATGTGTGGTGTTCAAAAGGAGGAGCAATTTTCTGAAGACATAGGCTGGAGTGGTACATCACAACTAAGTCATTGTTATGTTCTGCGCATGGGCGCAAGGAGCGGAGACGAGGCAGTGAACAATGAACTTCAACTCTTTATTAAGCATACTGAACAGAGCAATCACCTAGGGCAGCAGCAGCCCTTTTATAGGGTTGGCTGCTGTCCTATTAGCCAATGAAAAACATGGAAGTGTTAAACCCTTGAACCAATGAGAGTTGGCCTGTTAACAGCCAATCAGACTTCCCCGAAAGGACCAATCCGATGTCGCTATTATCAGCCAATCAGAAGTGCAGGATTAGAACCCTGCTTTTTACCTAAGGCTGTTAAAACTTTATTAAACGTCTTTATTAGTTCATAACACCCCTTCCCCCTAGGTTCCGTTTGAGGGGTGCGGTGACATAATCCCTTAGATATGCAGGTTGTTTCAACTGTCGATTAGATTTGTGCTGTCCCACCGGTTCCTGTCTGTAGTCTGGTTTCAGTGGAACATTTTTTGATTTCTCTGGTACAGGCGGTTCCGCATCCTCACAGGACAACTCGGCACGGCTGATTCTGTCATTGTCGTCCTCCGGTCTCTACGGGCTCGCCTCCATTGAGGTATTTCTCTGTGGCGAGGCAACCCCCATTCCTGATTCTTCTTCAGGTACCGCGCCAGGCTGCTGACTTCCTTCAATTTCGTCATCCAGCATCTCGAATTCGGTTCCCTCCATATCCTCTCCCCCCTCAGTTTGAGGGTCACAGGAGTCATGGGAACTGGATTGTAACCTAGAGAGAAGCTGATCTATATGGCGCTTCCATATTTTCCTGTCCCTTGTTTGCACGTGGTACGATCTGGGCCCGGTGGCTTGGGTTATGGTTGCTTCGACCCACAACAGTTCGCCGGAAAGGTTTTTAGCGAAAACTAAGTTGCCTTCCTTGAATTCGCGGCACTTTCCACTAGATCCACAGGGTTTCTCTGGCGTGTAGGCCAGGTGGAGACGGCCGAGGTGGGAGCGAAGCCTGCATCCCATCAACAGTTCAGCTGGTGTTTTGTTGGTTACGCTGTGCGGGGTGATGTGTTGGAGTAGGAGTATTCTGTTCAGTTTGTCGTCAATGTCCCCATGGTCCATCTTGTGGAGAGTTCTTTTTAAGAAATTGGACCATGCGCTCAGCCCTTCCATTGGCCGCAGGGTGCACCGGTGAGGTTAGCACATGGCGGATGCCCCGGTCCGTTAAGTATTGTTTGAATGCCAGGGCTGTGAACTGGGGTCCGTTATCGGAGACTAAAACGTCTGGCAGTCCATGTGTTACGAATATTTTATCTAATTTGCGGATGACTGAATTGGTTGTAGTAGTCTTCATCTTGTGGATTTCAAGCCAGTTGGAATAGGCATCCACTGTTAGGAGGAACGTATGTCCCTTAGTAGGTCCCGCAAAGTCAATGTGTATGCGGGACCACGGCCCCCAGGGGGTTTCCCACTCCATTGGAGTTGCTCTAGGTGGGGCACTGTGACTTCTTGGCACTTTAGACAAGTCTTTACCCAGGCTTCGATCTGCTTATTGATGCCCGGCCACCACGCGTAGTTTTGTGTGAGTGCTTTCATACGCACGATGCCGGGGTGACCGTCATGCAATGTTTTCAAAACTGCTCATTGTAACCGCTCTGGGACGACGACTCTGTCTCCCCATAGGATGCAGCCTTTCTGCGAGAAAAGTTCTGTTTGCTGGTTTCTGAAAGGGGTGAAGTCGTCAAGGGTTTGTTCTACTGGCCATCCTCGTTCGACTCAGCTGAGAATTCGCAACAGGACAGGATCTCGTTTCATTGTGATAGCGATGTGTCTGGCTGTTAGCGGCGGTGAATGTAGGGTTTCAATATGGAGTGTTGTGAGGGTTGGAGCTGGGTCGTTGACAGTTTCCAGAAGTGGGGCATGGCTCAATGTATCAGTGTGGGGAATGGCTTTCCCCGGGTGGTGTTGCAATTTATAATTGTACGCAGCTAAGAACTCCGACCAACGAGTCATTCTAGGTGACAATATATAGGGGGTTGGCTTGTCTCCCGCTATAATCCCCAGCAAAGGCTTGTGATCGGTAATAATAGTAAAAGCTCATCCATACACATATTCATGAAACTGTTTCACAGCAGATACAACAGCAAGAGCCTCTTTGTCAATTTGGCTATAGTTGCGTTCAGCTCTCGATAAGGTCCTTGAAAAATAGGCAATAGGGGCCTCTCTACCATTTGATAACACATGACTTAAAATGGCTCCTACTCCAAACGGTGACGCGTCACACATAATGGTTAAAGGCAAAGTCTCGTTATACTGCATTAAAACAGCATCTGAGGTTAGTAAGTTTTTCACTTGTCGGAATGCGTGCTCCTCTCGGTGTCCCCAGACCCAGGTGGCTTTTTTGTCAAGAAGTCTATGTAGGGGCTCAGCTACGCTCGCCTTCTGGGGCAAGAAGATGTTGTAAAAGTTAATGAGCCCCAGGAAAGCTTGGAGGTCTGTCCTATTCTTGGGTCTTGGGGCGTTTTTGATCGCTCTTAGTTTGCTATTAGTGGGGTGAATGCCTTGCTTATCGATTAGGTACCCCAGGAACTCTATTTCTCTGTACACAGTTGACATTTATTTTTTTTAACCTTTAGGCCGAAGTCTTTAAATTTCTGGAGAACCATTCTAAGACGCCTCTCTAGTACTTCTCTATTTGGGGCCGCAATTAAAACATCGTCAAAATATGGCACGACCCCCTTGATCCCTTGCAAAAGTCTCTCCATCAGACTTTGAAAAATCCCTGGGGCCACACTCACTCCGAATTGGAGTCGGTTGCATTTAAAAGCGCCTCGGTGTGTAACGATCATCTGTGCTTCCATGGTTTTTTTTATCTACAGGCAGTTGTTGGTACACCTGCGCTAAATCCAATTTAGCAAAGACTTTTCTGCCCCCCAGGGAATGGAGAAGGTGTTGAACCACCGGCACCGGGTAAGCATTCTGTTGCTGGGCGTAATTGAGGATGGCCCGGTAGTCCCCACAAATCCTTAATGATCCATCCGGTTTGATGGGTGTTACGATTGGGGTTTCCCAACGGGCGTGGTCAGTTGGTTCTAAAACACCCTGGGCTATTAATTTATCGAGCTGCTCGTCGATCTTTGGTTTTAGGGCAAAAGGTACCTGACGAGGCTTAAGGTGGATGGGGGCTACTTCAGGGTTAAGGTTAAATGATATCGGGGTCCCCTTGTACTCGCCTAGTTTGTCTGCAAAGATGTCCTGGAATTCCTGGACGAGGGCCTCCTCCCAGTCGTCGCTTCTGGTTTGGTGAATGCCGGCTACCTCGATCCCAAGTGGGACGAACTATTGAAGGCCTAACAAACTAGGCTGGTCGTGATCGACGATGGTCAGCGGTAAAGACGCAGTACGATTTTTGAATGATACTTGGACTTGGCTGGAGCCGACGACCGGAATTCGGTTCCCCTGGTAATCTTTGAGTATAATTCTTTGGGCTCTGAGGTCTTGACGCCGGACGGCAGGGATTAACTGTTTAAGGGTCTTCCAGGAAACCATCGAGAGGGACAACCCTGAGTCGACTTCCATCACACAAGGTTGATTCTCGATGGTGACCCTAACTTGGATCTTCTTTGCATCTAATGATGAAGCGTGACCGATGGTAATGGTTTGGTGTGCCTCTTCCCATATCGTTGAAGTGGCAAGTGTTTTATTTCTGTAGGAGTGGTTGTTCCATTGGTGGTTCAAGTGTTCTCGACTCACAGGATGATTCCCTGTGGTCTGGCGGTAGTTGTTTTCTCTCCGAATTGGGCTGGATCCTTGCTTGCTTCTACAGACCTTCCTGATGTGGCCTCTTTTCCCACAAGAATGGCAGAGCACGTTAAGGAATTTGCAATCTGATCGCGGGTGGTTTGCCCCACAACCCGCGCATTGGTGCGGTAGTCTTTGATTCCGCGGGTTGCGTTGGATGCGTTCGGACCAGAGCCGGTTGACCTCCTCCTCATCACTTTCTGATGGCGATTCGAGGTCCTCGTGGTGGGCCACTGTTGTGTTTCTCTCTAGGCGAGGTGAGGTATCATTGGCGAGTTGACGGAGCAGTGCGTTGGTGCGGCGCATTCGGGCAGCTGACTTCCTGGTTGCTTCTGCTGCAGTAGCATCTTTGATGACATTGGCAAGATCATTGTCCTCTTTGGCCATGATCTTGCTCTGCGCCGTCTGGTCATCTAATCCCAGAACTATTTGGTCTCTCAGAGCTTCTTGGAGGTCTGTAAACCCAGAGGCCTCCCAGGTTCCGGAGGTCCATGATGAAATCTGCGATGCTCTCTCCTTTCCGTTGGTCCCTCTGATAAAACTCATGTCATGCGTTGGTATGGCGGGTGCATAGTGGGCCCGTAGAAGGGGCGTGAGGACGTCCCAGTCCATGGATTTCACCTCAGCCGGTTTCGCTAGTGCCTTGGCCATCTTAAAGACGGCAGGCCCGCAATGGGTCAGAAACACTGCTCGCTTTTTCCCCGTAGTTGCGTCTTTCAAGTTGTTGGTCTCCAGAAACATCTGGAACCGGTCCATGTACAAGTCCCAGTCTTCTTGTGCCGGGTCAAATGGAGTGGGTGGTATGGCGCCACCAGACATGTTTTCCGTTGTCAATGTGCCTTCAGCCACGTGCTCTGTTTGGTGCTCTGTGAGTGTTCAATCAGCTCAAATGTCTCCGCATCCCACCCTTGTTGCCAGTGTTAAGTTCTGTGCATGGGTGCAAGGAACGGAGACAAGGCAGTGAACAGTGAACTTCAACTCTTTATTAAGCATTCTGAATAGAGCAATCACCTAGGGCAGCAGCAGCCCTTTTATAGGATTGGATGCTGTCCTATTAGCCAATGAAAAACATGGAAGTATTAAACCCTTGAACCAATGAGAGTTGGCCCATTAACAGCCAATCAGACTTCCCCGAAAGGACCAATCCGATGTCGCTATTATCGGCCAATCAGAAGTGCAGGATTAGAATCCTGCTTTTTACCTAAGGTTGTTAAAACTTTATTCAATGCCTTTATTAGTTCATAACAGTCATAATATTGTTTGGCTTGGTTTTAGGATGATTGTGACCCTAGCCATTCTGGACCTTAACATATAACCTATGGTTTATTTAATAAAAGTAATATTAAACACACCATGGCTTTTCATGCATGAACCCGAAATTTAAGCCTGCAAGCTACGGAAATTATTTACATAAGATAATCTACTTAACCTACTCGGGATAATTTTGAAGAAGTCAAGGTTTGTGCTCTTTGATAAACATTGCTTACAAGTCTCCTGTTTTTGTTTTTGCTTTGGAAGCTTGCTGTAATGTTTAGAAATCATAGAAACACAACTATGATGGATAATCATTCTTGCTTAATTTTCCAGTCTGTATTTTCTATACAGTTCTTAAATTTCCTACTAGTCTTTAACATGTTTGACCAAAGCAAGAGACAAAAACTGCCTGTCAGCTGCTAAATAGCCGCTCAACTTTCTAGCTCAACTTGCTTGTTTACCCTATTTTAATGCCCTGTTTCTTCCCCCAGAAATCAAGGATTTCCCCACTGCATTTCAGCATTTTAGAAAACTCCCACAAAATCACTGAGGGGAGGAAAAGGAAGGCAACTTATTTCCTTACTTACTACTAACCTCAATCTCCATGGACATCAGAAGGTTTTTAGGACTGAGGACTTCACTTCCTTCTTTTTTAAAATAAGGATTTATACGAATAGAAGAGAACATTTGTAGCTCAGGGTTGAATTGTGTGAATCCTTGGTGCTCTCTGAGCTTGGTTGCTTTCTTGCAAATGTTTATTATCCAAACTAGATAACATTACTAAGGCTAGAAGAGAGCACTGATGATGTTACCTAATTGTGTAATGAAATGTCTGCAGGAAAACAACCAAGCTCAGAAAGTACCAAGGACCTCAAAGATTTATACTCTAAAAGCTGGAAGGTGTTGATGATACAACCACCTCACCAAAATTGTCAGGTCTCAGGCCTTGAGGAGTTTCAAGGACAAGATGTACAACCATAGTCTTGCTGAAATTTAATCTCCACATTTACCCCATGTTGTTAGGGCTGTGGTTATTGTTTTAAAAAATAGAATAACTCCATGTTATCAGCTTTGTTTAGGTGACTGAGATGGCTAAAGAAGAGATTAAGTGAATAAGCAATGGTAATTGTAAGAGTGCAGGTGTTGGGGAGTGAATGGGGGGAGAGAGAGGGAGAGAAAGAGAGAGAGACAGACAGACAGACAGACAGACAGACAGTCTGTGTAGTTGTTTCCCACTCTTGATCTAAAGTGGTGCCAGAGCCAGTCAGGAGATTCAGACCATTTACATTGTTAAATCACAATTTATTGCTTTGCTTTATGCTGAAGTTCTTTGATGATTTTAAAAGAAAAGCATTCCATAGGTTTTTTGTAAAGCTGACCATTTTTTCAACCACAATTCATCCTTTTGCATTTGTATGCTACTTGATCTCTCAGAATTCAAAATGCATACAGAAGAATAATTCAGGAATATAAGTGACTCAGAATATAAGTGAAGAGAATTTGAACCTATCCAAGCTGAGTCCAATGGCTTAACTAATAGCTCTGCTGGTCCAGAGGGATTTCCATCTCATTTGATCTAACAGTATATAGAAAAAAGTTGGTTTTAGTTCATCAGGCTGTTTTTACAGACAGTGGAACAAATCCCAGAAAAGACAGTAGCAGCCCTAAGGAATTGTATAATCTAATGCTACTTGCATTATCATAAATTAATCCTTGATAATTCATAATAGAATTACAATGAAACATTTGAGCCCTATTCATCTCTGCTCCAAAACAGAAAACACCCTCCTCATTATTTAACATTCTAGCACAACATACAAAGGATTCCAGTCAAAATTAATTTTATTTTTTTAAGATGTTTTATTTTTAATCCCTCTTTCCTGTGGACAAGACAGGGTTCATCATTTCATCCAATTGGTAGTTTGATTCATTTGTATGCCATTATTTTATACAGTGAAAAGGCAAACACACATCTGTGTTTCTTTAAAATGTTGACTTTTTTTCAAGAGAAGTGACAAGGAACCAGGAAAATTGCACCATAATGAAATGAGCTGTAAACAGAGAAGAAAACTCCCAAGTTTCAAAATGGATCAGATCATAGGATTTTTGCAAAGCACAAATGAAAGCATTTGAACAGGGTTTGTTTTACAAACCACAATAAAGGAGCCACAATACTCATGTTGGATCAGTATCTTTCTATAATTGGCTGTTGCAAATTATACAAATAAACTATGTCTTAAAAAGTTGGGATTAAGCCATAGTGGAGTCTCCCAATTTCCCATCTAATCTACCAAATACCATCAAAAGAAACTCTTAGTAATGACTTCAAAACGTGGTTCATGGTTTGACTTGGCCAGGTGAAAGACTCTGCTTTGTAATTCAAGAGACATTTTGTTAGAAATAAATGCTCTAAAATTCTTTGCTGGCGTTGCAAATCAGGTAAGGAGAAAGAGCCTTTTTTTGAAGTGCTTTTCCTTGCATTTACCATCAATGCAGATGTTGGTCTAGAAGTGAGCAGGCAAGAGAGAAAGATTTGGGATGGGAATGTGTGTGGATTTTTTTTTTTTTACTCCTTTGTTCAATTTGGCTGGCATCTTTGGGAGCCAATGGACTGTTACCTTGTTAAACCAGTCCAGCAGAAAACTGTCTCCAGTCAAACAAAAGTGATTTCAGCAAAAGTGTCAGCTCATCCCCTCCCCTCCCCTCACTTCAAAGCCTCCATGGGGCTTATGTAAATGCAACCATTATTAAACAAGAGCAATCTACATTATTAAGCCAAGCAATTGAAGCACTGTCCTCATGTTTTTCTTTGTATTTGTTTGAGGATTTTTTTTAAAAAAAAAGTTACCTGCAAATTAATTATCTGGCTGTCAGAGAATGCAAAAGCCTTAACCCATAGATTTTGGAAGAACATAGGATTATATCTCAGCAGCTACAATTTTTGGAATATAAACCATCTAAAAGTCTTGCAATTTTTAGGGTGACTACTCTGCACTTCTGTCACTTTAAGTATCACCTAACCTGATCAGTATTTCTTCCTAAAAGTTGGTGAGGAGAATTTATCGTCATATTGCTTGCGACTGAAAGAATAAGGGTGAAGCTTATTTTCTGGACTATTTATTGTATTTTATCCCATTTATTAGAGAGAGAGAGAGAGAGAGAGAGAGAGAGATGAGAGAAAGAACTGCCCCCAAGCTTATAAATGAAAAGATAAGCAGCAGAAAGTGAGTTTTCCAAGGTCAGAAAGGTGAGTCAGAAATTCTAATTTCTGAGTTTAATAGCTTCCATGCATAGAGGAAAGAAACACATTTTTCTAGATTCAGTTAGTATATGTTAGATCTATAGACTGCTTTTCCTTTGGAGGCATTTTTACAACATTCTGATGGGACAGGCGGTTACTAAGAGAGAGGCACTGGCTTAAGGTCACATTGTAAATTTCCATGTTTGAGGATAGCCCTGAATCTTGGTTTTCTGGAACCTAGTCTAACACCTTAACATCACACTCTGTTCTATTATATATCTATAGTCTCAGGTTTTGTAGCACACTGGCATACTCTTTCAGAGCAAGAGTAGATTTTCTTCTTTGTGTAATATGGGAACTGTATTTTACATAGCTACTCAGCATTAAGGATATTGAAGCAAGATATATCTTTCTTTTCCATTATTTCAACCTACTCACCCCTTATTTATGTAACAACCTTGTGATTGGATTAAGTTAATGCATCAAGACCAACTTCAAATTTATTCAAAAAGTATGATATGAATTATGAGAATTTGACCACACATCTTTTAAGGTCCACCAGAACCAGCACAAACACAAGATATAACACTGATAGAAATCAGCTTCATTTTCTTTAGTTGTAAACTCAAGTCAGCATGTTTACCACTTCTTGAAAAAAAATTCAGCTGTGTTCCCAGAAATCAGTATATAACTTTGATCTGGATAGCACAACTTTACTGGACCAGTAAATTCTCTTGTCAAACTATCAATCTCAAGATTTCTCTGTGAAAGGTGTGAGAAATGCCCGGATGGGACTTTGGATAGAAAACTCATGACTGTGCCAACTCTACAACTATGCTTTTTAGTCATATCCCTTAATTGTCAGTGGTAGAACAACACTAATTAACTCCAGCTTTCTAATTTACACTAGCGCAAAATTAAATTCATGGCATATGTTTACCTAACCTGCCAGAAAACAAACCCTTTGTTGTTTTTCTCATGAACCTAAAATATGTGCCAGAGCTTCTTTTCCAGATGGAAGCTTTGTTGAACTTTATCTTGCCATGGGGTGGGTTATGTGGTGGCAAAAAATTAACCGCTTCACACTTAGAAAATCAAGTTGGTATTATTTTTATGTGCCCCCTAGTTAATCAGAAGTACTTAAAACAAGGCATTAGGTACTGGTGTTTATTTTTTTGGGGGGGGGTGTCCCATTTTTGAATTCTTATTATTCTCTTTCTTCCCAGAGAGAACAAAGCCTGATTTCAAATTATTTGAATTTACCAATTCAGGCGCAAGTACTTAAATATCAGATTTCAAAGCTAAATTGTTCTACCAGATATTTTATAAAATTATTTAGGGTTAGGGAATTGAATCTAGGCAGAAAGGGAAGATATTAATTGAAACAGTAATATAGGTAAAATTATTCTGTTTTTATTTTATTTTTTAAAATAATTTTTGGAACATAAACTTAGAGTTCTCATGTACATTATCCTTACTTAGCTTTTGTGATCAGACATGGACTGAAATATTTAAATGCAGTTCTAGTAATCCGGAACTACAATCAATTAGGAATGTTTTAAATCCATTATGCATGTATATATACATGAAATCTTGAATGAAAAGAGTTCATTTATTTTCCATCATTCAATCCAATGTCATACTGTGCTATATCACCCATGTATATTTCATTGATTATTTCACTCATCTACCTTGCAATTTAAGGATCCATCACTAAATATTCAATGTTCATACAATTTCTCTCCCACTTCTAATGAGAATGAAGGAGCCCCTAATTTTATGGTGTTAATAATGTGGAACAATGTGCAATATGAATCTGAGTACAAGACAAGAAAAACAAGAGGAACAACAGAAATCTAGGCTTACACTTTTCAGAAATGTGGAGAGTAAGAGAAAATGTTAAACCAACAGCAAACAATTGTGTTACGCGATGGAAAGGGCACCTTAGTTTTCTACAGGAAGGCAGTATAAGTCTAAATAGTTATACCATATATATCTGGTGAGGAACCTGAGATCTGGTGATTGGGAAGAAGGAAATCTCTCTCATGGAGGATGTCAAAATTAGAGCTCTCAATTTCAGGATGGTCATTAGTTGGGAGCATAGAAGAAGACTATTTTTTTGTATCTCTCTGCTGTTGTCTAGTGGTGTATGGGTTTTTGTAGCTGGAAACTGGTAGCCCTTCAAATATGCCGACAGCTGATATTAATAGTATTGGTTCTTTTGTATGTGGCAAGCTTATCACTCCCTGGCTAGCAAGATTATATTATGCATTAATAACTTCTGAAAATTCATGGTGGAACTGACTCAGCCTTGAGAAAAAGATGAATGTGCTAACTGAAACCCTACTGATTGCATCAGTTTGCATCAGAGATATCAACTTATCTCTAACTTGATAGGACTTCTCATTTTGAGGAATGCATGTTTTACATGAGTAGTTTGCTCTGACCTCAAGAAACAAGCTCTCTATTTCAGTGGTTGGTTGTACACATACTTCTACTGTATATCTCAGCTGGATAAAGTGCTTCTGATCATCCGACGAACTTGATAATATCTATCTCTACCTCTCACCTTATAATTTCATAATCACATGAATATATCAACATGTATCAGGCCAACATGTTGTCCATTTGGTGAAGTGAACTGCAGTTCAAGAAAAATTTATATTACAGCTGTTGTCCGCTTTAAAGGTGTTGTAATTCTTTCTGCCCAAATAAGAATATTGGTCTTTAAATTGTTTTTATAAGACTGTACTTTTATAGGGGAAAATGCATAGTTTTAAAAATAGTGGGTTGTGGGGTTTTTTTGCAACAAGCTAGCAAGGCAACACTGCTCATGACTGCATCTCATTTGGCAGTGCTAACTGCAATTCATTTTCAAACCATTGTGAAATATTCTGTTTTTCTTGAAAAAAGAAAAAGCAGAGAAGGCAGTTGACATCTTTGAACCAGTTACCTGTTTTGGTTACCTGAAACAGAATCTAGGTAAACTGCAAGGGACAGAAGACACTGGTACCTGCTTTGACAGGTAGAGCAAGGCAGTTATTCCAAGGTACTTTAACACTATTTAAACCTGAAGTCATATACAAACTCTCTGGTTCCTGCTTTATTTAAGTTCGAGAAGAACAAGAGTAGGAGTCTGATCTAATACTGTTTTGCCTAATTTACTGCATTTTTTGCACTATAACATGCTCCAGACAATAAGATACACCTAGCTTTTGTGGAGGAAAACAAGAAATAAAAATCTGCCTCTGTCTCCCAGCAATTTGCTTCCTTGTAGCAAACAGCCTGGTTAGCTGCAGCACAGCCTGATTTAACATGAGCAGCTGATTGGCAGTTGGATCGGCCTCCTGGAATACCACCTATCAGCTGTTCCAGACTGCGGGGATCGCCGCCACCTATTGCCACTACCTATCGCTGCCTCCACGCACCCCATTTTCGGCTTCCCCACACTCCATTTTCAGCCTATTCCAGGCCCTTGCAGTGACAGTGATAGCAATGCACAGAGGCTGTGTGGAATGGGTTGCGCAGAGGCGGCGATAGGCAATCGACGGCAGTGATCCCTGCAACCTGGAATGGCTGATTGGTGGTATTCCAGGAGGCCGATCCAACCACCGATCAGCTGCTCGTGCTAAATCAGGCTGCGATCAAGCTGACTTGTTTGCTGCAAGGAGGCAAATTCTGGGAGGCAGGGGTCAAAAGATAGGGGCCAGATGGACTTCAGCAACAACTTCCAAAGGCAAGCTGTTCCCCTGGCTAATTGTCCTCACTGTTAGAAGTTTCTGTCAGGATTCCAGCAGTTACCCCAATTAAATCATGAGTCTCAAGCCAAATTTCCAAAACTTCAAAAGGATTTATTGGAAGTTAACATGTCTGGCATGGAGGTAGCCAACTCTGAGGCACATAATTCATTGTCACCCTTGACCCTGATTTCCACCCACCCCCTGAGTGTATCATAATTCATATTCTCCAATGGGACGCATCCACAGTCAAAAGTCATCAATCATGTTCTCCAGTTCGATTTTTGCATGGCAGAAACTTCAGTCACCTAGTTACTATCTCTGAAAAACTATGTATGGCATGCACTTTCGATTTCGTAGCTACTGCACTGTTCTTTCAAACCCCTTATCGCCTTCCCTTTCTGTTGGCAACTCTAAAATGACCATAGAAATATGAGTTGACAGTTTATCCTTAATTCCAGGTTGCTTCTCTCCCTGATTAGTTTCCATTCATTGTTTCTTATCCTGCCTTCTGGTAGTATGGAAAATAAATTGACCCCTTCTTCTTTGTGGCAGCCCCTCAAATACTGGAGTACTGCTATCATGTCACCCCTAGTCCTTCTTTTCTGTACACTGGCCATACCCAATTCCTGCAATCGTTTTCACATGCTTTTGTCTCCATGCCGTTAATCATTTTGCTCTTCTTTGCACTTTTTCCAAAGTCTCAACATCTTTTTTGTAATGAACAAGGCTTACCTAGAATAGGATCAAAACTGCTCTTTCAGAGAACTATATTACTGCCTTCATTATGGAATATCCAGTTCTATATAAAACATGCACACACATGCCTGGTTCATTTAACATTTTAACCATAATGTGATTAGTCTGATTTTGGCTGATGCTATTATGTAAATTCAGCAACTTTGGTTGGTGAACCCTAGTTTATAGCTTGTACAGTATTGTTCAGTCATTTATGATTTATTTAATAAATTGTGGTTCAGGAAGCTTCTGGGAACTCATTAATATTCTAAACAATGTAATTATTCAGGGAGGTTACTAGACTACTTTCTGTTTTCAGAGGTCCTTCTTCTTGAAGTTCTCCAAGAGCTGAAGGAAGTGGGAGATTGTCAATGCTTGGATTTAGCAATATAGATAATATATGCCCACTAGAAGTCATTTGCATGAACTCAATGGCAGATATACCAAGCCACGTCTAGATGAAGTATTTCATTGACTGCAGTTGTCAGCCAAACTCTTAATCACAAAGACTCCCAAAATGTCCTTTTTAGGAATGTTGCCAGCTCTGGCCTTTAATTACTTTCCATATTTCAGGAAGAGATTGTATCACTTGATTCATGTTCTCCTGAAAAGACACCAGATAAGGCTTTCAAAGAGGAACAATGTGATATTCTTCCTTAGTAATGAAAAAATGCTAGCTGAAGAATTTTATTATTTCAACATTTCAGCCTTTTACAATTTGCAAATAGGATCCTTGAAATTACTTTTCATAGCCAAAATAAAACTCCTAAAATCAATAGAGGAATGAATTGGAAACAATAGAAGACAGAATCCAGAAAAGACTTATCCAAAAGACAGACCCATGATAATGGTTATTTATTGTGTCCATATTATATATTCCTCCTGTCCGTATTACAAACAGCTTCCAATTTCTATGACAAAGGGATATGGGAGATCGTATGGACAACATAAGGGATCCTGGGCGGATTTCAAGTTGGAGGGGTGTTGTTCACTTCAGGGACTGGCTTCTCTAGTTAATGTGGTTGTACAGAATGGGGTACATGGCAATGAAGGCCTAACAATTCCTTAGATTTTCCATAATGTCCCAGAACAGCACTTAGAGGGATTATGGGAAATTAAATGGATAACTAGAATTAGCTGCCTGCCATTGTTTAAAGTATACCGATACATAGCAGTATGGTAGCACTAGTAATAATATTACTACTATAATAGTGATAATAGTAAAATTAACAATAATAGCAATAGCAATAGCACTGAGACTTATATACAGCTTCACAATGCTTTACAGCCCTCTCTAAGTGGTTTACAGAATCAACATATTGCCCCCAACAATTTGGGTCCTCATTTTACCCACCTTGGAAGGATGGAAGGCTGAGTCTGGTGAGATCTGAACTGCCTGCACTGCAGGCAGCTGGCAATCTACAGAAGTAGCCCGCAGTACTGCACTCTAACCACCGGACCATCACAGTTTAGTAGTAGTAGTAATGGATACAAAGCCAGAATTGAGAAGACAGCAAAGGATAGCAAGTGCTGTCTCTGTAAAGAAGTTGAAGAAACAGTGGATCACCTGGTTAGTCACTGATAACTACAAGCAACGGCATGAAGCAACAATTGTACATTGGAAGCAATATTATTTTGCTTGCAGGCAAAAACTGGTGGGACCATAAAATGGAGAAAATAATAGAAAATGGAGAAACTAAAGTGCTCTGGAACTTTAAAATTCAAACAGATAGGCACCTGCACTTAACACTCCAAACTAAACAATTGTTGATAGGAAAGACAACAAAATCTGAATCGTGGACAAGGCAGTACCAGAAAACAGCAGAATAGGAAAAAAAAAAACTGGAGAAGACAAAGACATGCAAACAGAAATAGAATGACTGTATCAAAAGCAACCAAAGGTAGTAACAGTAGTAATTGGCCCCTTGACTACGATCCTAAAACAATTGGAGCACCAGAATAACAGGGCTGGAAGGGACCTTGGAGGTCTTCTAGTCCAACCCCCTGCTCAGGCAGGAAACCCCATACCATTTCAGACAAATCATTATCCAATATATTTTTAAAAGCTTCCAATGTTGGAGCATTCACAACTTCTGGAGGCAAGTTGTTCCACCAATTAATTGTTCTCAAATTCTTCCTTAGTTCTAGGTTGGTTCTCTTTTTTGATTAGGTTTCCATTACTTGCTTCTTGTCTTGCTTTCAGGTGTTTTGGAAAATAGGTTGAATGCCTGTTCTTTGTGGCAGCCTCTTAGATATTGGAACACTGCTACCATGTCACCTCGAACTAAATATACACAATTCCAGCAACCATTCTTTATATATTTTAACCTCTAGTCTCTTAAAACCATTTTTGTTGCTCTTCTCTGCACTTTTTCTAGAGCCCCAATAATATCTTTTTTACATTGTGGTGACCAAAACTGGATGCAGTATTCCAAGTGTGGTCTTACCAAGGCATTATAAAGTGATATTAGCACTTCACTTGATCTTGATTCTATCCCTCTGTTAATGTAGTCTAGAACTGTATTGGCTTTTGGGGGCAGTTGCAGCACACTGCTGGTTCATATTTACAGTACTTGATTGTCCACTAGTACTCCAAAATCTCACAGTTACCACTATTGAGCCAGATACCACATATACTATACCTGTGCATTTGGTTTTTTCTTGCCTAAATGTACAGAACTTTCACCACTGAACACCATTGGAACTGACATCCAACTGACATTGGATCAGTTGCAAAAGGCAGCTTTATTCAGAACTCCTGTGATGATACCTGTAACACCATCAAACATCTACATCTGCCTATCCCAGGTCCTTGGGAAAGACTCGATAGGTGGACAAAAATTCCAAATCCAGTTTGAACATCTGGCTGACTGTGCTGTGATGAACCATTATAGCAATGCCTTGTAGCTAAAGGCCAGAGTCAGCATAAGGGTTGGTGGTATGCAAAATAAATACAATTATTCCTCAATCCATTCTGAAATAAGTTCAAAAGTCTAAGCCTCTCCCAGAGCCACTTAGGTGAGGCAGGTGGCGTGAAAAGATAGGCAGTAAGAAAGTTAATAAACAAAACTACCAACCGCACAAAAGTCTGTGTATAAAAATATTAAAAGTCAGCATTACATAGAACAAAAGTATTTTAGTCACTATAAAACCAAGATGAGAACTATTTTATGAGGAACTGTTATAAGACTCTCACCCGTACAGGTGATTAAAACTATTATGTCTGGGTTTGGCTGAAAGAAAAGAATGCACTGAGCTGTAATTCCCTGCAGGCTTTCAAAGCAGCCAAAACTTTATTTAAAATATACAGGGACCACACTGAAGTATCATGACAGGGAGAGAGAAAGCAAGGCCTCTCTAACTAACCAACCTCCTGTAATCATGAAATATGGCTCCAAAATGATTTGAAAGAATTGATAGTGTCATGGGTTTGTTTGCAAACACAATTATATTACCACCTGTTGGGAAAATGTAAGGAGAAGTTAGTTCAGAGAGATGTTTTCCCTTTTAAAAATATCTGATATTCGATATTTTGCAATGTTGAGAGTCCACTGCTGATCACCTTTTGATTAGTAGTATGATTCGGTATATCAGTTAAATTAGATCTACTCTTTTAATTGAGGTGAGCTTTGTCAGCCTTGTAAAAAATCATTTCTGTCCCAATTTCACCTTTGCTTGCCAGAGTCTCTTAGGAAAGATGTGCAGTGCAGAAATTTAGTGAATTAAAATAGATTAATTTGATTCCTTTGCCATCTTCCATAGATCAGATGAGGAGAAAAAAGACAATTTCCAACACAAATGTTTTCTAAGAAGAGTTAGTTTTTTATCTGTCTTTCTACCACATAAGAAGATGAAAATTGTTTTCACTGAGTGGGTCAAACTGAAAATGTAGCCGAGAGGCCTTTGGAACTAAATATTCATTTAGATTTTCCTCCTTCGTACTATTTATTCATATTACAACCTACATTAAAGTATTTCCTGTCTCTTCCATTTGGTTTTTCCATTGAAATCAATGGTCCAAGAGCAGAAGCAGGCAAAATCAGAAATGTTCAGAGATCCTTGGGGCTTACATTTTAAGGAATTAGTTTTTTTCGCTGGGATTAAAAGGATTAATGCATCTGACCTCTTCTAATACAAAATTATGTTTAGTTAACCGTAATCCATCCTTCACCAGTGGGATGCAGGATAACTGTACCACTCATAAGACAGACACATTATGTAGCAAAACCAAGTTGGGGTTTAAAATGGTGGACTCTATTTAATATTATCCTCAATCTGGGGCCTGGTTTGGTTTATTAAAGCCAATAGGACCAAGGCAGTTGAAATCCACATAAATTTAAGGATGGACTATCATCCCTAGCCTGTCATCCTTAAAGGGTCCTTTCTGACTCGGGGAGCGAGTCCAAGTGCCATAGTGTCTCCCATAGTGGATTCCTTCTTTCTTTTAAAGGGATGAATGGGTAATGGAGCCATAGAGTTGAGGCATTTGTTTAAGATTCATAGACCTGAAGGTTCAAGGGTTTTCTCACTCTCTCCTTCTCCTGCCCAAGGGCAGAAGCTACCTCATCTATCTCACCATTGAATTATTTGCCCAGTCATTCTTAATCCAATAAGGAAAAAAAGGAATGTTCACAAGCCTTTTCATAGTCTGATTCATCTTAACTCAATTTAGGATGGGATAGAGAACCTTTCCCACCCACTGGAACCTGGATGAAAGTAGTATGCAGAAAATGAAGGGCAATCTGTGTGAAATGGTTC
Organism: Hydrophis major; assembly: GCA_033807585.1. Lineage (NCBI taxonomy): Eukaryota > Metazoa > Chordata > Lepidosauria > Squamata > Elapidae > Hydrophis > Hydrophis major. Next base: position 245,362,879 of record CM066330.1, read on the forward strand.
TAATGATTGAGTCTGTGGATGGCTGTGGGGGTGTCATGAGAAATGGGAGGTGGAGTGATTTGCATGTGTGAATGGCTGGCATAGACTAAACATCACTGAACTTTTCACATGGAGTTCAGATAGAATGGAATTCACATACTTGATGGCCTGTATGGTGGCATTCTGTCTGAGCAATGAGCCAGCGCTTCTAACCCTAAACTCTTGTCTTTTTTTTTTTAACATCTGTATAGAATTTTAGCAGGTGATGCTTTCTCTATCAGCATACCAGAAAAAAAGATCAGCCGTAGGATTCTTGTGTGTTCTGTGGCTGTTAAGGATTCTGTAGTCCAGTTAAGATAAATGGTATGCATGGTGGCTAAAAAGTAGATGTAAAGGTTAAAAAGAATGGATTATTGTAAATAAAATAAGAGATCTTAAGAGATTATTAATATAGACATATATATATATAATACAATATATGATATATGTATTTGTTGATGCAAAATTGTCATTATGAATATAAATGTGATTTGTATTTTTGAAAATTGTATTTTTGAAAATTTTTGAAAAGAAAAAAATGCTCTTAACATTATTACTCTTTCCTCTGAAGCAATCCTTTATTTAAAAATGCATTTAAGGCTAGTAGCATCAAAGAAGCACTTTCTTGAATGAATTAGGAACCTATAAACTGATGCAAAACTAGAGTTACATTTCTCCACAGTCCTGCAATGTACTAGCCTTTATGCAAACTCCTGGTTGGATTCAGACATTGCATTAAACCAGAATGAAGTTTATTTGGTTTTGGTTTAATATGATGAATAAGTGTAGCCATTACCAATATATTATTAAGGTGTGATATTTCATATTTATGCATGGATCTAAATTTTGTGGTTTCAAATCAAGACCAGTGATTTATTGTGTGGCTTATTCAACTGTGGTTTGCAAAATTATGGCTTAGCATAGTATGTGAGCTTGCAATAGGAACAAATGGACTCAATCCAAAGTTACAATGTGATCCATCTAGTAAACTCCCACATTCTTTTACTTATTTTGAGAAATGTCCAGTTAACGGGGTAAGAGCGTGACTAAATTCAATATCCTCTCCTTCAAATAAATATTTTGTCCTGCAGAGATCCTCAACCTAGCATTTTCCAGATAAACTATACTACATCTTCTGTCACCCTCAGCTATCCCACCTTGGCTGTGCTGAGTGGATTGTGGTTTACCATTCATGAAATCTAGGAAATCCTAAACTGAGAAAGATGGAAAGAGAAAGAATAAGAGGGAACTTCTAGGTCATATCTGAAAGCAGAACAGATATGATTAAACCTATCACCATTTCTATCTCTAGCATATAAAAAAACAGCAATAGGGTTTATTTGGAAATATCAATCCTTATTTATTTATCAATTTACATGGCCACCCATCTCACTTTTACATGACTACAAGCAGTTTACATTTCCATTATACATTCCCATTATATTTTATTTATTGATTAAATGTATATGCCACCATGTCACTATCAAGAAGTCAACAACACTGGGTGACTTTACTTACTTACATACTTACTTACATACTTACTTACTTACTTACTTACTTACTTACTTACTTACTTACTGAATCTGAGGGAATATCCAGGCTATGTAATTAAAAGAAATATCCTAAGACATTAAAAGTATTTAAAGGAGGGAATCTCAGGGTTGCAGGCTAAGTTATGAAGTTTAAAAAAAATATTCTGGAGGAAAGTGGTGACCAGGCACTTCTCTGTTCTGTTACCTCCCTGAACTCCCTGGGAGTCACGCACAATTGACTTTAGTGGGTCTTCATGCTGCAGATAATGTCAAAGCTCTGGCCCAGTTTTGGCCGTTCAGCTGAAGAGTGCAGAGGGAGAGAGATCTCAGAAACATTGAGCTTATCTCAGCAAGCATCTAAGAAATAGGCAGTTTTATGGTCTTTCCATCTATTGTTCCTTGCAGCTCTAATTGTAAAGGTCTAAAAGAGTTAAATATATCCATTAATAGAAACATTGCAGCTACTGTACTGAGATTTCTGTGTCACCCCATTCTGGACTGGCTCCTGCCTCTATCAAGTTAAAGAGGAAAAATAAAATAGTATTTTAGGACAGTACTTCTAGGAATGAGGAATTAAGCTTGACTGTGAATTATGATGAAATCTATATGCTAATTCAGTGGACAGAATCAGGCATAACCAATGTTTAATCCTATACAAACGCTGTCCCCCAAGCCTAATAAACAGTCCAAACATTCCTGCAGAGTTTACAGGTGCCATTATTTTTCACTTATTTGTTTTACTTGCAGTGCAATTTTATATGTGGTTACTTGGCAAATCAAGGGCTTAGTTCCCGATAAATGGGTATGAGGTTTCAAATGGTGCTTTTTAAAATTAAATAGAACGTATCTGCTCCCCCATTCTTCAAATAAAGTTCAAGGCGCTTAACAATAAGGGGAAATCATGACACAGAAAAATGCCTCCAAAAACTCAAAAAAACTCCCATTTGGAGCTTCGTGGAGAAGAATTGAGGGAGAGAATCTGGTTTGAATTCTCTCTCCTTCCCCCCTCTTTTTTTTTTGTTCTTTTTTTCATTTTCCGTTTTGGGCCGTGGACGACTATGACTTGAAATAGTGTAAACAGGGTGGAATATTTAAATTGACTTCGAACAAAAACTCTCTTCCACCTTCCCCCGTTGTTTTTTAATCCTCACGTAAATAAGACACAGTTCTGCCTTTTGAGAATAAAGAACCGTTTTTTATTTACGTGAGGATTATTTACTTCTGGCAGATTAAAATTTTCGGATTAGAGAGCGGGGTGGGGGGAAAGAGGGCAAAATGTGTATGAATTTGATTTTTAATATGGCAGACCCCCCTAACCTTGATTGACAGAGGGAAAACATTTATAGAAAGCAGCTCTGGGAAACTCATTTGAGCAATCCGAGGGCTTTATACAACAGAACCGACACAAAGCCATTTTATTCCCGCCGAAATTCTCTCCACAGCGCTGCCTTTAATCCCGATCGAGCCTCAACAATTTGGACCATCAAATGGGAGCGGCAATTCAATCCAAGTCTCCGATACTGGGGTGGGAAAGAAAACCTGGCCTCCTCTCTCTGGAGACCTGGTAGAGAATGACCAGACTTGAGTGAGTGGGTGGGTGGAACAACAACTAGCTATGCTCCTTCGTTCCTGCGGAACGCACCGAGACTTTAGGTCAGATTGAGTAAAAGCATCCTCTGGCACAATTATGCAGGATTGAATCAGATTTCTGAAAGGTGTGCGTGTGTGTGTGTGTGTTAAAGAAAGCGGATCTTCTCCGTTTTTTAAAATTAAAATTTTTAAAAAATTAAATTTTAAAAAAGTGTGGGATAGGGAAGTATGTCGACCTGTCGGATTCCCGAAAGTTTTAAGATGTGTCAGCACAAACGGAGAGAGGCCTCTCTGGCTTTGAAGGTGGATTACACGCCGTAGGGCAGAGTTGGTAGTAAAGGAGCTCCTCTCCCCTCCTTCGGCGCAAGAGAGAGAAATCGCGGGTGTGATGAAAGGCGAGTCTCCCGTCCACAATCCACGTTTCCTAACGCCTTTTTCGCCCGTCCCAGATTCTTCCCCAACCTTTGGCTCCGTCGACCCTCGGAGCCGCTAGCCCGGCCATTCCGGCTAAAGGGTTTAAAAATCATAAAAGCAGATTTTGAACAGGTTTCATTCCTCCAACCTCTTTTACATGTTTTTAAAAAAATTAAAATCGGGAATGTGGCGTTTGGCCAGAGTAGGTGCACCTGTTGAATTCCTGCAAAAGGGAATCCCAATGCGGTGGAACTCCTTCTACTTATATATGGAGATTCTCAGCCACCCAAGTCATGGTTGTCCCAAAGGTGCTTTCTTCCTCTTTTCCTTCTTCTCCTTCGCAACTGGACTTCTTGAAGCTTCTTGGAGGAGAAGCAAAACGTCTTCAAAGGAAAACCAGAAAGTCCAGCTGCCTCTTGAAAAAAAAGCACCTTTGGGATCTCCTTTCTCTCGGAGGCCGCGGAGTGAATAGAAGCGGGGCTTTTCGAAGGCCCTGGTGGTGGCCATCGCCAATCCCAAAGTCGCCAAAGTCCCAAATTCTTCCACGCACCGCGACTGCCTCACTCGGATTCCAGTCGCGCGCGCTGGACTTAACTTGCATCCAGATCAGCGTGGGTAGATTAATCCTTTCAAAAGCTCCAAGCCACATACATAAACGATCCCCTGATTTCCCTCCATTTACGACAGCCCTGTAAGGTAGGTGGGCTGAGAAATTTGGGTTTTTTTTTTTAAGAAACGGGAGATGGGATAATACATTTAACAGACGCCGGTTTAATGGGCTGGATTCAAGTCAGAAATAAACAAACCAAGCAGAAACACCTGCCAGCTATGTTCTTATGACCTGCTAAACCAGGTTTTGCTTAATTGTGGTTTGTTTAAGCCTGGGAGTTGAAGTCCACAAGTCTTAAAGTTGCCAAGGTTGGACACCCCTGATTTAAGCAAAATGGATTCAATTCACAACAATGCATTTTGTCACAAACTGTGGTCTATTAAGGAGGGTGGCCGAGTTCTCGCAAGAGAGGATAGCACAAAAGGGTTTAGATTAAGATACAGGACCAGACCTGGTTTTGCCTGACGAACTACACCTGCATAAGTTTTTTTTTCCTGCACTTCTCTTAAAAAGGCCAGATTTGGAGTACAATTCTAAATTCCCAAATTCATTAATCCAGCAGAGAGCTATTAGTACTGAAAAATATAGACCAAAAGGGGTCACCACCCATTTCAAATATGATCAAGTATTCCCATAACCAAGTAATAGATTAAATTAACCTGAGTAAATCGAATAGATTAAATTAACCTGAGATCCAAATCACTTTGTTTGCTAAAACATGGGTTATTCTGGAAGTCCTTTAATAACATGTTGTCTGAGGGGATACAATGCCATGAATACCACTGTGGGTTGAATTTATCATAACTGATGTTATTGTATTATCCATTATTGAGTGAATAACAGTCAGAACTATAGTATAAAAATCTCAAAAACAAACAAAAACTAGTAATTTGCCCTCTTAAAACATCAAGAGGCTCTTCCTTACATTATCTTCATTAGCCATACAATTAATATTTGTTTGCAAATGAAAAAGCAAATTTACCTATGTATGGAAAGATTCCTATTAATTTAGCAACTGGCTAATTTTAATCTCAGGATGTATTGATCTTGGTCAAAGAGGATTCACTAGCCATTGGCCTTATTTGGAAATAAATAATAAAAAATAATGATCTATATCATAGTGAAAATGTCACGAGCACTAGGTACATAAGGACTCAGATAGGTGTGTATATGTATAGCAGATATGGTATCCCCAACAGGCTTTGATAACCGACAAAGAGTCTCCTTCACTTGTCAATTTTCTCAGAAGCTGTTCAAATAAGTAAATACATTTATTATGGTAACAGCAGGTCATTAAACAGGAATGCCATAAAATACAGCAAAATAACAAAACAATGAAATAATAAACTAGAGTAATAGAAATATTAGATGTCAGAAAGTTACAACACAATAAAGCCAGAACTTAAGAATTTCTTTCTTTCTTGCTAAATGACAAAGGAGCAAAAATAGCAACTTGGTTGCCAATGGTTGGAAACACATTTGCAAGGAGATAATTCAGTTATTCAAGGTTCAGGAGCCCTTGACACCATGTGCCATTAATAATTTCCCCTGCTCTCATCTTAAATGGGGCTGTAGAATGAATAATGATGAATGAATAATGAATGAATAATGTCCTCCACATGAGAGTAGGAGAATATTGGGTACTTCGGGGTTCAGAATGGGGGTAGGATGAGAGAGAAAACCAGTTTGGGGTAGTAGTTAAGGCACCAGGCTAAAAACTGGCAGACCATGAGTTCTAGTGCTGCCTTAGACACAAAACCTGATTGGATGACTTTGGGCCGGTCACTAACTCTCAGCCCTAGAAAGAAAGGCAATGGCAAACCACTTCTGAAATTTTGTTAAGAAACCTTCAGGGACTTATCCACAGAATTGTCTAGAGTCAAGATTGACTCAAAGGCACTTAATAAGTAAAAAAAAATGGGGGTGGCAGCATATGTGATAGGAGGTTGGATTGAGTCCAAGTAGATCTTTCAACCAGAACCTTCCTCTCAGATGTGTTGTTGTCTAGCTATGCACAAAATATGTTCATTTAGGAATGGATAGTTCTGGAGATACTTGAAGGTTTGGGTTTCCTCCCAGACCATGCCACTGGAAAGGAAGGGAAACCTGGTAGTTTCCAGAATCAAACCTGCCAAATTAGAGGTGTTTCATTGTGGTTTGGGCATAATGGTTTACAGGAAGCATACCTGCTTGGGAGCAGGATCATCCCAGAATATGTTTCTGGTTCAGAGATTTCCAGGAAGTGCTGGACTGCCCATCTACTCCCAAGAATGGCATGATCTGGAAGGAAGCAAAAAGTTCTAGAATTCTCTCGATTGATAGCTTCTGCACATCACTAATGTTGTGAAGAAAAAGTGAAAAGGCTAGGTGTGCTGCTTGGACCCCTTGCAGAGATACAAACATAAATTGAAAATATGAATATACAGCAAATCATCATACTAAGCTATGGTACAATTTATTTGCACGGACAAATCATGTTAGGTAACCCAACTGTTCTTTGTTAACCTAGATTTAGGATTTAGCCCAGGGGTGTCCAACCTTGGCAACTTTAAGCCTGGAGGACTTCAACTCCCAGAATTCCCCAGCCAGCAAAGCTGGCTGGGGAATTCTGTGAGTTGAAGTCCTCCAGGCTTAAAGTTGCCAAGGTTGGACACCCCTGATTTAGCCTATTGTCTAAACTTAGCCATGGAGTAGATCCACTTATCAGCAAAGGCCTGACCGTTCGCTCAGAGACCTTAAACTGCATGAAGCATTATGGTCATGAGACATGTCAACCTCAAAATGTTGAATTGGATTAATGAAGGCATTTGTGTCTTGCTGCAGTCCTCCTCTTTGTGAAACATATAGGCACATCTTGGAGTTACAAAACAATATGTTGCATATTTTCTTAAGAACTGATACCCCAAATGTCCTATCGCATCTGGACAACATGAGTCAGGGAGAGCCTTTTGAATTTACAAATAGGTTTGGGCTTTTTCTGAAAAAGTTACAAAGCTGTTTTCCATTAAAACTTGAAGCATTCAAATTTAAATGTGTGCCATTTGAAATAAGCCTCCAGTCATATTTACTCTGAATATGCACACCTTTTTCAGTCCAACGCAATGGATTGAAATGAGGATATTTCTTTTACTGCCCTTCTTCTCTATGTAATTTTATGGCATGGTTTATTCAACTCCAGATCTATAAGCAGGAAGATCAGCAAGAGCAGTTCTGTGGCAGACAAGAAAAAAATATATTGATTTACATATATTTTAAGGCTTGTAAATAGATATAGCTCAAGGGGAAGTTATACAATGTTTTAAAATTTGAATGTATATACAGAATAAAAAAAATGTAGACAGAAATCACATGGCACATTAGAAACAAACTCATGGTACATTTGGGCACCATAACACTCTCCCCCCCTTGAGAACCGCTGATATATAAGGTTACCAAAAGTTTCAATTAATATCTGGACAATTAACTTAAGAGCAATCTCCAACTAAATTTGTCCTGGATCAGGGTCCTTCCCTTCCTCAGTCTTTGAAATCAAGGAACATAAAAGGGCATCTTAGGTTTATGGCGATATGCACCCTCAAGTCGTTAAATTGATATTTTACAAATAATATGCAAAAACCAGTCAGCCTCTGGCGACTGAGGTAAGTACTCCATGTCATTTCCCTCTAATTTTTATTTTAAAAATGATAAACTCCTAGACAGGGACTTTGCTTGGTCCCAAGCCTTCTTCAAAAAGGAAGTATTTTCAACTTGTTATACTCATTTTTTTTTTAATTCGATTAGTTCCAATTTGATTAGTTCCCCGGACAACCTGCCTGAATAGAAAGACGGGCTAGAAATCAAATACTGAATAATAATAATTTTTTTAAAAAACCCCATGTTTTAAGGACGGGGAGATTTCTTTTACTGCATTTTTTTTTTCAATGTCATTTTATGGCACGGTTTATTTTATCCACCTCCGGATCCATAAGCAGGAAGGTCAGCAAGAGGCAGCAGTCCAACTGGTGAGGCAACAAGCCTTCCAAATTTTGGAAGCGCGAAACTCCCGCAGGCGCTCCTGGGGGGAAAAGGGAAAAGTTGGTGGCTCGTTCACCCGGCGGGGTGGTGGTGAGGGGGGGGGGGAATGAGAGGGATACAAGCGCGTTGCGAGTGGAACTTCCGTGCAGCGCAACCTGCAAGTCGATCTCGCAGAAAACTGACCAAGGAGAGAGATTCCACCTAGAAACCAGGGGACATTTTCCGAACGTGAGAACCACCCATCCAATGGAACGGCTCTGTGGGAGCTTCGTCACTGGAAGCTTTCAAGAAGAGGCTGGACCGCCACCTGTCAGAAACGGTGTAGGTAGGGTCTCCTGCTTGGGTGGGCGGGGAGGAGAGAGGGTGGGACTAGATGACCTTACAAGTTCCTTTCCAACTCTGCTGCTCTGTGTTCTCTTCTCCCTTCCCTGAAGCTTTTCAAAGCTCCAGAGCAAGCCTAACCCGCCCCCCACCTCCCAGAAAAAGGGAAACCCAACAGGCCAGGAGGCTTTCCCCTCTTCTCTTTTGCTTTGGAAAGGAAAGGAAAAGAAAACGAAAAAGAGGAAGGGGGCATGAAGAAGAACCCACTCCGCGCCAGGTAGCCACTCGCGCCAGCCAGCCAGGCAGAAGAAGCTCGGCGCTAAAGTCGAGAGGAGAAGAGGAGGAGGAGGAGGAGGAGGAGGAGGCAAGCCTGAAAGAGGCTGAGCAGCTCTTTTCTGCGCAGGCGCGGGGCTCTGGCGCTCACCCTCTGAGCCCAGGTGGAGCGCTTTGCCCGGGACTCCAGTTAAAAGTAGTAGCTGCTGCTGCCGCCGCCTGGCCTTCCAGTCCCCTCCCCCGCCCGCTCCGTTCCCTTCGTCAAGTCCCCCCTCTCGGCGGTTCATGGCTCTCCTGGGGAGAATCGACTGGCAGGTAGGGGGTTTGCTTTTCCCCGGGAGAAGGAGAAGGAGGAGAGCGCGTTGCTGGGGGGAGAGAGAGAGAGAGAGAGAGAGAGAGAGAAAGGGGGAAGAGGAGGAAGAGGAGGGGGGGCGGACGCTCGTGGGGATCCCTGCTTGCCCTGCGGAGCCCCGGCGCTTCTCTGCCAAGCTCCGGGGGAAGAAGGCTAAGCGGTTTCGGCGAGCTTTTGGCTTCCCAAAAAAGAGAGGCGAGGCTTTTTTACCGCAACTTCTCCGGAGCCTTCGCGAGCACGTGGCGGGCGGGACGTCCAGGGGACCGGAGAGGTTATTCCCCTGCCTGGTGCTGGGAAGGGAACCCCGCACCGTCTCAGCTGGGGGAGGACGGGGAGGGAGCGGTGCGGTCCTCGTCAAGCGACGGTAGGGGGATCCACAGTGCTCCACAGTGTTTTTTTTTTTTTTTTTACTCCTAAGAGTAACTTTAACTCCGGTGGAACTCCCGGACGGAAGCTGCTCCTGCTTAAGTGGGAGAGCTCGTAGTTGCTGCTTCCAGCAAAGAGCAACTGATGGAGGATATTTGAAGACGAGGGGAGCCAGTCAATCCCTCAAGGCAGACCCAAGGCAAAACACGAAGGCCACCCCTAAATTATTGGAACTTACAAAGGGGCTGTCATACCGGGAGCCAGGAGGGATCCAAGCCACCTGCGAACTTCGAGGGCTGGGGAAAGGGGGTGATGATGGTGGTTTGCGATCTCCAACCGCGTCCAGCCAAAACTGCTGAATTCTGGCGAAGGGGGCAACTTCATTCCGCTGAGCTGGGCTCTTCCGTGGGGCTGACAGCTCCGATCTGCCTGAAAGCCAGGGGGAGATTCTCTCGTTGCAAATCATGAAGGGCGGTCGAGTCTGGACGGTCTTCTCGCCGTTTTGAACCGGGGCAAGATCTCTTTAAACTCCCTTCCTCTTTCCATCTTGGCCGTTACGGCCAATTTATGGAGTTAATATTTAAACAAAAAGAGCCAGTGCGTTCCTACCCCCCCCCCATCCTTTAAGTGGCTGCGTTCATACGATACAGGTAATTTGGGAGAGTTTTTAACTCGTTTTTATTTGGGGAAGGTGGGGAGTAACTTAGCTTGTTTGAGTGAACTGCTCTTTGGTATGGAAACTTAAGGTGCAAACTCAACAAAAAAAAACGTGTATCAACTTAGCCAGCATGTTATTGCCTTTTTTTTAGTCATCAGCTTTCCTACGCCTTTGCTGTTCATCAACAAGTACCCCAATTTTGAAAATATGACTTTAGGTAAGGGGCAAAAATTGTATTCTCGGGATACATTTATCCAAGGTTGGTTGCACCAGAACTCAAGTTTCTGGATTTGCAGGAAATCCTAACCCTAAAGTAAGCCAGAGGTCGAATAACTGGGGTTGGCTCATTTGTGGTTGAGCTCTCCTGAAATTGGTGGGGCCCCTGAGGTCAAAATGGGCAGAGGAATTGGCTATCTTCCACTGTGATTTTTGTAAGAACAGCCCAACATTCACCTGCTGACAGGAGTGGCTGGAACTTCCTGGCCAGAGATAAAGGAAGTTTTTTTTCCCCCTTATGTTGTTCTGCTCAGTTTGGTTTTTGGTGAGTCCCACTGAAAGCAACATTTCTCCCTTTAGAATCAAAGCGGACGAAAGCAGCCCTGGGTTGTTTTCTGAAGCACAAGGAACAACTCTAAGCAGTTTTTGAGGGTTTAGAGAAATTTATGCAAGGAAAGGCCGGAATAGCGATTTCTTGATTCATGCTTTCTTTGCGCTTCAAGGATGGCTGGGGAATGCTGAAAATTGTGATTCCAGACATCTGCAGAGCCCAGGGATAGGCAAAAAATATTGCTCCTAGCCTTCCCTGAAAAACTGGAGGTTTGATGTGCCCGCTCCATCTCTACCTGTTTGCAAATGAAGTACAATTCTAGCTTAAAGTTAGCAACTTCCTCAATATAATTTACTGTTTCTCTGAACCATTCTCCAATTTTTGCTCTTCTACAGAGCAAATATAAGAACAGAAAACATACTTCAAAAATTTTCTGTCCCACTTCATATTGCATATAGTCAAGAATCCACTCATTTCTCAATATTTTCAGGGTTTGAGAATTGTACAATATCTTTCCTGGGGCAGGCAAACTCATTACTGACCTGGATAATGCCAATATGTAGTTCATTGGTTTTAATAGTTAATCCAGCCAAGATTATGGTTTGTAAAGTAGGGTTAACGGCTGAAGCCCAAAGTAATTTTTTTTTTTTTTGCTATTTCATTATCCTGTATCCTAGAAACAAGTGTGTTGGCAAGAGCACAAATCTCTTGCCTAAAACATAGATCAATGCTACATTGATACCTTGTTGTAACTATGACATGTTATCAAAAAACCCAGTTTTAAAACAGGTCAAACTTTTTGCAGTGCCAAAGGCCTTTGACTTTTATAGAAGTGTCTGAATTCCACAAGACCTCTATGGGGAAAGGTTACAATTCAATGAAAGGTTTATTCTGGAGGGCTTCTGGTAATTGCAGTTTTCCAAGAATTTTTCCCCACCCTTTTGCCTGCCGTGTTCTGTATTGCTGGTGCTATCTCAAATGCTGAAGCAGATACTTAAAAGTAAATGTGTTTAAGCCTGAGAATGAGAATGTACAGAATATATAGGTGATTATCTTTGGAAGCAGACAAATTCTTTACACCATTCTGGGTTTTTTTTTAAATCTCAAATGCTCCTGCTTAACTAGTTCCTAAACATGAATAGAAGGTGGACAGCTTGGGCTAATTCCATCAATCAATTGATTGGTTATTTTTAGAATTAAGTCAAAAGAGCAAAGGAAGATATAAGCAAAAAGTTAAATGAAAGTGGTTGCTTGAAGTGGAGGGGTGAAGATTTGAACATCCATTGGTCCAAAGTTAATTCAACTGGAAGTTGTATAAGCTTGCAGAGTATGCTTAGGTAATAATAATCTCTCTACGAAAATGTTTTCTCCCTGGATTTTCATTGGTTGCATTTCCTCTCCATGTAGTCACACAACCTGTGTAAGTGGCACTTGAATCAATCCATTTTGTGTGTGTTTGCAGAATACATCATACATAAACCAATTTTTTGGTGTTCGTAACAGCCTAAGTCTTGTACACTACCAGTTATTTTAGTTGAGATGGGTAAACATGGTGTGTAAATATCAAGACAATTTTCACCTGTCATATTGTACAAACCCAAGGCTGTGGTTAGCTTGTACTTCTGGGTTCTACAAATCCCCCCAAAAATTATAAGTTGTGGCTCCTTTTAATAATGGACACATTTATCCTACAAAGAACTGGCTGATTCCCAAAAAGGTTGAATTTGATTCTCAGTTAAATGTGTTATACTACAGGACTTTGAATGTTCGTGCCAAATATCTTTGCTCAGGCTTATGGCCAAAGTACCGGTAATTTTATTTATGAAATGTATATGTTACCCAACTCACTGTTGAAGCAATTTTGAATTGGAAGTGAGGTTGTGCAATGGTAATGTTTACTTGGGAGTAAGCATTGCGCTCGGAGTGTATTCATTTTTTTAAACCAACATAGTTTGTAAGGCTTCCAAACTTCTACACCTTTTCTTAGGGATAAGGAAAGACTAAGCAGGTAGGATTTCCTTCATAGCAAATGTGTGCAACATAAGCACTCAAATTCTAAGCAGTGTTTCTAATTTTGAAAACTGTTTGGAAGCCCTGATTTATTTTTTTTAACCAATTTCATATTGGTAAGCCAAAGAGCCACCAGGGCCTTAAATTCTGATCTTAACCCAACTGATGTGGACATATTCCCTGTTGCCCCAAAAGCATTGAGTAATGTGTTACTTTCTGCACATAAATTCTTTTAAATCCTTTCGCAAAACCCAACAATATTGATGGTTTCTTCAGTAAAAGAAGGGATAGATCCATAAAAGTTTTGCTGGCACAATATGTTGGACTGTCCATGGGAAAGAGGTTTGCTTCTCAGTATATTTGTCATCTCAAATTTCTTATGAAATAAATGGGATTTATTTTAAGTGCCCTCAAAGGCTTAATCTTATTTCACCAGTTTCAGGAAAGGCAAGCGAATGATTTAAAAATAATCAGGCTAGCAAGAGCTTTGCAGGAAAGCCTGAGCACTGGCGAAAGATAGGTAAGGGCAGCTGAGAGTTTTCTCAGAGGTCAGCCATTCTGCCAGAATAATTAAATCAGTTCTACAGCAAGTGGCCTTTTCTTTTTCTCCCTTCCCAAAAGAGCAGTTGGGAAAATAATGGTTTTTCTCCTGTAGAGGAATGTTAAGGTGAGCTGTCTCTTTTTCTTATTGAGATGCCTCGGCTTAATGACGCCAAGTGCTTGCAAGGGGAGGGTGAATCTCCCTCCCCCACTTTTTTTTGTGGTAAATGCAGATTCTTTTGCTCCACCAGGGCCTCAGCCAGTGCTATGAATCAGCACCTGCACGCCAGATTGAGAGATAACAGGGCTTGGTTTAATTGCTGGCTGATTAGTTCAGTCACCCCTCCCTCTCTCTCTCTTTTTTTTTTTTAAACCTGATCAGTTACATCTTCTCTGGGCTTTTCACCTGGGTCATTTTGAAAGCGGGATGCAATAGCTCCATCTTATCCTCCACTGCTTCTGGAAGTAACAATATTTTTTGATGGGGGTGACCTGTTTAATAAACAGGGGAAGCGGAATGACACCATCAATGTTAATGAAACCGATTTGGAATTCCTGCCAAGAGACTCCCCAGAAAGAGATCTGGGGAAAAACAAAAAAGGTTTGAAGCTACTAGGCACCCATGTAGGATTGTGATGGGGTTTACTAGTGAGTGGTACACAGTGGGCAGTTTCATACATCATGCCCAATCCCTATTTCTGGTTTATCAAAAAAAAAAAAAAAAAAAAGCCATTCTCAGCATTGTCATAAGATACTATGCCTGAAGGAATAAACCAAGTGATAGCTTAAAGTGACAGGACAGGCTTGTGCCTTTATATGGCTGTTTGCAGCATGCTAAGCCATCAACTAACCCTGATTTTAGCTTAGAATCTTTGAAGAGCCCTGCTTATCTTGGGTAGTTAATTTAATAAACCATGGATCCATAGAGCATAAATCATAATTCAAGAATAGCTCTTAATACTACATGTTCGTCCTTTTGGAAGCTTAAAAAAAGGAAGATGGAGAAATGTAAAATGTTTAATGCCCTAATCCTGTGCAGTTCTACTTTAAGCTAAGTTTCATGGAGTTTACTCAGAGAAAATAAGTTATACAATGGACATCTAAGAAGGATTTTGGCATTTCCAACCAATTTTATTAAAATGAATAAGGTCTCATATATAAAATTTGTTAGGTGCTAAGAGATTCTTCCTGATTTTAGCATCAATTCTGTAAATCAGCTTGTACAGAATTGCTTTTAAAATGCAAGGAAATCCTCCTTACATGTTGCCTAGTAATTTTTTTAAAAAGAAACCAATAATTTGACCCAGGCAAAATTTAACGCTTTTTATATGTAACTTCAGTGGAAGCAATCCTGATCCTTCATATTCCCCCTGAAATCAGGTTAATAAAACTTCCTCAATATGCCTTCCAAGCACTTGAAGTGGTGAGAAGTTAGTAACTTTATCTGGATCTCAGCCCACAAAGCTTGAAACATTTAGGACAAACCTAATCCAAAGTGCGCCCCTTTCCCTCTCTACCAAAGGAAAATTGCGGTATCTGTATATCTATGTGTGTGCCTATACATTTTTCAATGGAATATGGGTTTGTTTGTTTTTTTAAAAAAAGTGCTTCTGTTTAAAACAAAAATCTCCCCCAGAGAGACTACTTTCTTAATTTATTTCCACTGATTACAGTTTAACTCCCTTGCAAGTAAGTCTACTTTGCACTGCACAGCAGGGAAGTGTGTATTTGTGTGTTGCTATTTTATTTTATTTTTTGAAAGGCAAATAAATGCAGACAGAATTTGAGCAACCAATCTGCCACTTCTCCCTGAATTTTATGGCTCCAATATTTCGTTGAAAGCTTCTTAAGAGGTCCAATGAATGGACTCTCCTATTTTTACAGATGACAAAACTAGGTCAGGAAACCGGCTTGCCTCACTGTTTTTTTTAATAGACAGACTGGCAGAATCAACCGCCTCCTTCGTAGGTTGAGAAGACCAACTCCATCTGGATGCGGTTGCTTCCATCTGGATGCGGTTGCTTCCACCTGAAGCTAAGCAGGCAGATTTGGTTTTGTCAATTCCCGTACCCTCTTCCCTACGGTTGGGAAGATTCCCGGTTGTGGACTTGAAAATGAGGATCGGGTGTATGTGTGTTTGGGGGTGGGGGCATTTTTTTCTTCCTTTTGGGGACTAAGAAAGGATCTCAGTCGGTAACGGAAGATCGCAAAGCTCTAGGGCAACTTTGCCAGGTTCTCTTGACGGCCTATTGATTGCAACGGGACGCCGAACAACTCTTTGCCATTTCCATCAACGGCCTAGGTTGTTAGAATGGGCGACCCCAACGTAGAGAATAACGGCGTTCACACGTAATTTATTCCCAACGAGCGAGGCCGATTGTGCGACGATAACATTAAATAATATACCATAACTGTAGAAAACCGGGGAGGTTTTTCCCGACCGGTCTGGTTTTTTTTTCCTTTGCCGCTCGCGGTCCCCTTTTCTTCGGAAGGCGAGTGTGAGCGTTGTCAAAGCAAGCTTTAAGCATCGCTGGCGAGCTTTTTATTCTTGTGCTATAAATCGATTTCATCAAGCGGGACGAGTCGTTCCAAGCCCGGGAATCGCCGAGCGGCTTCGGGAAAAGTTTCTTTCCTTTTTTTTTTTTTTTTTGTAAATTAATTTTTAGAGGCACTGCGGAGCTCCCGCTGGAGGAATTCAATTCATTGTGGGAAGCAGGATCAAAAGAAAAAGGCGAACGGCGTCGGAGGGGTGGAAGTTCCGGACGATTGGCAGGGCCTCCCTTCCCACGGACAAGATTTTTTTTTCTTTTCGCGGCGTCGGGGGGTTAGAAAAATGGGTCTTTGGGGATTTCTCCAGGGATCTTCTCCCTCCCCCCCGGTTGAGAATGGGGCCTCCCCGAGACTTTGCACCCGCAGAGCGAGCGGATGGTTTGCCTGTCCAGGCAGCGGCGCCAAAGGAGCAAAGGCGGCTCCTTCCAAAGAGTAAACCCAAGCGAACCAAACCGCGCTCCTTGTAAACGGGCCCAGAGCCAAAGGAGATCCCGAAGGTGAATCGAGCTCTGCTGCCGACCGAAAGGATCCCCTTGGGGGGGGGCTTCAAGGCCCCCCGTTTCGCTCCACCGGCTTTAACGGCCATAACGGGCGAGAGGAAGCGCTGCTCTTAGAATCCTTAGAATAACAGCGTTGGAAGAAGGGACTTTGGGAGGTCATCTAGTCTAAGGGGATTTTAAATAAAGAGCGTTGCGGGATGGCGGGGAAACCTAAAGCGAGTTCCAAGAGGCCCCAAGCTCCGGGCCTGCCCATGGCAAGAGGTTGCTTTAAAAGCACCAGATGATCCGGTCTCGGGAAAAGTTTCCAAGCTGGTTCTGTAGGAGATGCATCAGGATTCTTTAAGGAGTAGGTCAAATCGGGGGACGGGGGGGACGGGAAACATTCGCCTTTCAGATCAGTTCCCTTTTACGCTTCCTTTTCTCGTTGCCGCGAAACATTCAGGTGTATTATAGTTTTGCGACGGTCAATCGAACTCCCGATTTTTTTTTACTTCTCTTCGTCCCCCTCCCCTTTTTAAAAAAAACATCTCGGTTATAGGGATAGGGGTGGCACTTACACAACTCCCTTAAGCCGGGCTCATCCATTTATGGCCAGTTCTCCCTACAGATTGCCTCCCAAGGAACCAAACGGATAGGGCTCGCACCACGGGCTAAACCACCTTAAAAAAACAAACAAACAAACCTAACCGAGGTGGAGAATCCAGCAGGGGCCGCTGACCCGAATCAACCGGTCGTGTGAATGCATCGGAAAAAAAAATCCCTTGTTTTTTCCCCCTCCCCAAGCCATTACCAAACCCCACTAGCTCTGCACTCTCAATTTGAGCAGGTTAAAAAATTTTTTTGAGGGGGGGGAGGTGTGAAATTCCCGTGGAACTTGCATACGGGCGAGAGTGACTTCCTGCTTGCTGGCTTTCGCGTCTCTCCCCAACTCCGGTGGTGGTGACGCATCCAGCCAAGGGAGCCGCCTCCAAGGGGTTAATTTTCCTCGCCGCGCGGGGTCCAGCTGGAAGTGTGCGCCGCAGCATGAAGCTCTTCCCAAGCCGGGGTTGCGTGCGCGCAAATTGAGCGCTTTCCCCGCCCCCGTTGCTAGCCATGCGTGTTGAGTAGCCTTCGGGGCAGGCTGGCGCTTTCCCAGGCGCGCTCTCTCGTGTGTGTGTGTGTGCGCGCGCGCGCGCGCTTTTGGAAAGGCTCCAAAAAGCCGGAGCGGGCGGGGCTTCTCAAGCTCAGACTGCTTCTCCATTGGCTAACCTTTGCGCCGCCTGCTTGGGCCCACCCCGGGGTGGAGTTATTCTAATGAGGTGACCATTAAGGATGGCGGGATGGGAAAAGAACCTCAGTTATTAAATTCTCGGACGGAATTTGATTCCCCGCTACTTCATTTATATATGCCTGTCTTTAAAGCAGCTCCTTGAAGGTTGAGGGGAAGAGAGTTCTGCTTTATCTCCAGCGCCTTCCCTCCTTGGATTTACCAATACTTTTGGAGCTGGGGTTGCTTTATAACCTCCCCGCCCTTCGGGTTCTATATCTTTGTAGAAATTGACTTAAAAAAACAAAAACACAAATACTTTTTGGGAATACTGGACGCCATGTTGTGGAAACTAGCAGACAATGTCAAGTACGAAGAAGACTGCGAGGTGAGAGTTTAAGGCGGGGTGAATGTGGCTAGTCCTCATTGATCAGACGTGGGGCGGGTGTCTCGTTGCTGCTTCGATTACCGGCTTACTCCGTTCACGTCCATTCAGAAGTTAAGTGGGGGGAGGGGGGAACAGGACAGATCAAGGGAGCTTAGTGGACGATTGCCTTATTAAATCCGAGCTATTGGAAGGTAAAACGTTCCTCCAGATTGTATTTGGGAGTGTAGTAATTGGCTTTCAGGAGCGCTGCGTCCCGGGCATGTGTATGTAGTATTGGGTAGTATAGGGCTTTCTTGACATTAGTAAGTCTTGACTTAACTAGTTAATAATTTGAAGGTGCAAGTCCTACGTTGAAGTCAAGCTCCCTTGCAGTTCAGGCGCGTAAGACAGATCCCGGGGAAATCGGATGAGCCTTACTTACTCCCGGGCACGTACTTTTTAAAGAGGAGCGCACTAGATCTCCAGTACCGGATCGCCGAAAATGTGAGTTTTTTTATTTTGTTTTTTTGTTTTTGATGCTGGTAAAAATAAAATGGAGACAGGGCTTGCAAGTCTCGGATGCGATTCGGAATTTAAGTGGGATGCGCTTTTTCGGTTATTTTAGTTTTCCTTTTCAAGCCGGGCGGTGGTGGGTCCGCCCGAGATTCTCGGTCTTGAACGTTGGCTTCTTCTGCCTCTTTCAAGGCTCCTGGACAAGTTTCCAGAGCGCCCCTCCCCCCCCGAGGGTCAGAAATAAGGCTTTTAAAAAGTTTCAGCGGGACTTTTAATGTTAGTGGTGCAGGATTTCACTCGCATCCCCGCCGTCATGCGCTCCAAGGCGGCTTCGGGGTCGTCCTTGAAAGCAGCTTGCTCACATTTGAAATAACTGCTTGACTTCCTCCTCTAAAAGTACAGGGTCTCCCCTTTGGCCCGCTGCATTGTATCCCTAGAGGCGGACAACGATCCCCTCCACCCTCCAGCAGCATCCTTCGGATCCACCTCGCGTTCCCCGAGCAACTTTCTTTGTGCAGAGCCTGGGAGCCAAAAAGGGCTCCCGCGAGAGACGGGCCGGGCGCTTATTTCGCGTGGGACCTGACCGACTGGCCAGCCTGATAACTATCGCCCTTTCCGGAGGAAGATCGTGAAAACCCCCGGCTAAGAGTGTGCAGAAACCCTGAAGTTTAACATTCCTTCTCCCTAGCGCCAGCCATATGCCAGGCTACGGTGGCGATCGCTTTAAATAAACCGGGTATAAAACCCTTAAATCGGATTATTTTAAAAAAAAAAAAAAATCTCGTGAGTGCGCGCGTCCCACAAGATGCCAGCCTTCGCTTTTATTTGCAAGAGTCCCGCCTGAATTCCTCCCTTCAACAACCGGGTTAAATGTGTTGTAAGAACGCAGCCGTTGGAAAGTCGGAAAGAAGTGCCCTTGAACTCGACGGGGTTTATCCCCGGTATAGGATTATAACCTCCCCCCCCCATCCCAGTCCCTTTTAAAGAAATCTGCTTCCTTCTTTAACCAAAAAAAAAAAAAAACACCACCCAACTTTATTTTCGCTCCCGGCCTGTCCAATGCTTTTCCACGCGAGGAGTTTGGAAAGGGGAAAAGGAAAAGAAAAGTTGTTGCTTGGCTTTTTGCCGAGGAACTGAAATGATTAATCCCTGCCGGCTCTCTCCAACCTTTCCCCACCCCCACACCACCAAAAAAAAAAAAAAAACCCTGCCTCCCAAATCCCGCCCCAATCCAGGCAACTTTTTTTTTTTGCACGCTTCCAGGCCGAGATGCGCGCAAGGTTTCCAAGTCTTCCCACGCGGCCGAGAGGGAAGAGAGCGGGCCTGGGCGAGTGGAGCCTCCGAAGCTGGCGCTCCAGCCTGTCGGACTGGTTCGGGAAGGGCAGGAAGAGAAAGAGAAGCAGCCTCGGGAAGGGCAGGAAATGGACGCTCTTGGCATCCGAAGGGCACCGGAGCGCCCTCCTCCCTCTCCTACACTTGCGCCTTTACCTGTAGCATCAAGCAGCCGAAACACACCTCGGGGAAGGGCGAGAAAAAGGGGGTGCCGGAGGGTTTGGAAATCCTAAACCGGGCTGTTTCCCTTCAAGCACCCGTCGGAAATTTGCCCTGGACTTAGTTTAGCTCTTAGGCTCAGGTTGCTTGCTTAATTTGACAAGCCCTGGGTCCCAGGAGTCCAGGATTGGGGAAGGGGCCCTGCCAATGATGGACAGGCCTTTCCCAAAACTGTGTGTTCCCTCGGCTTTGCTGAACAATAGTATCTGTCTTCCTCTTTTTCTTTTCTTTTTTTCTCCTCCCTTCAGTGAATGGGGTATTTAAGCCTTGTGAAAAAAAGAATTGGGGAGTTAATGGGTATCGATTACTCTGCAATAGAAAAAGCTTTTCTGATAGCAGCTTAAGCCTTGGCTTGGCCTTCCCTTTTGTTTCCCCAAAAGTTTCTTCCCACCCAAGTGATTTATTCTTGAGTAGGCCTGCATTTGACTACATTTTTAAAATGTCCATGGAGGGGGGCAAGGTGGTCTTGGTTAAATGGGCCTGATTTCCTGCAATTTGGTTTTAACTGTTAGATATCAGCCACACAGGAGGTTTTAGCTGAACAGCAGAAATAGTAACTGGGATGCCCCCCTCTCTCCCTAAAATGTCCCTGGCCCCTTCCCTGTTTGAAGACCCCAACCAAATTACAGTCCTTTTTTCCTGGATGGGAAAATGAAGAGCCCTAGTGACTCTTAAAAAAAGTGCTGATCATACAACAGCCTTGGCTGAAATGTGACAAGCTGGGTAGTGGGTGAATGCATTGTGTGAACATAGACAAATGCATAGCCATAACAAACTATGGTTTGAGTAAGCAAGGTTAGCACATTTGTGTTCTGGCAACCAGCTGTCTTGAGTAATTCCCCTCCAAGGGATATTTTCCATCAAAACGATGAGCCTTTTTCTTGATTAGGAATACATTTTAAGATCACAGCGATTGTATTAGCAGGGGCACGTTTACCCAAGCATGATAAAGAGATGCCAGATACATTTGTAGAATATTAGCTGATTAGTTTTTTATGGTTTTAACATGTGTGAGTGTGAATCTTAATACATGTTTGATCAGTTTGGTTCAATGCAAACTCACAGTGAGGATTAAGGTTAAATCGTTAAGCCAGTGTGCTGTGCTTCTGTTTGCATTTAGACACTTCAGGATTTCACAGGCTAAGCTGGACCATTTCTTATTTCTACACTGTTAGGAGTAAGGTCAAGAGGTTTGGTAGAGTTCCTTGCTAAGTAAATTGGGTACAGAGTTGCAACCTTGAATAAATTGGGGAATTCCTTATTGATCCTAAATTCACTTTCTTTAGGGATTACAAGAAAAGAAATCTCCTAGCAAGGGGGATGATGCAAATAGTAATAATAATTATAATAAAAATAGAATAGAATTCTTTATTGGCCAAGTGTGATTGGACACACAAGGTATTTTTTTCTTGGTTCAAATGCAGGATGTGAGGGGTCTGTAAATATTTTCACAGCCCTCTTTTTGACTCATGCAGTATACAGGTCCTCGACTGAAGGCAGGTTGGTAGTAATTGGGTTTTTTTTTTTTTTTGCAGTCCTAATTATCCTCTGAAGTCTGTGTCTGTTCTGTTGGGTTGTAAAACCAAACCAGACAGTTATAGAGGTGTAATAATAACAATAATAATTAATAATAATAATAATAATAATAATAATAATAATAATATGGAATCAGACTTAACACAGTTCAAAACTTGTATAGGTACAATCTTTAATATTTAATAATTAAAGGTGCAAGGAGACAGAAGAGCCCTCCAGGATAGAGGCTGGCTATGTGTGGTAATAGACCAAGCAAAGAAGCAGCCCTGGTTTAAAAAAAAAAAATCCAACAAGCAGATTAGCTTATTTTTGCTGGGCTGCAAATTATATTTTTCTTTGTTTTGACATCTTTAGTGGAATTAAATTAACAAGTCCAAGAACCTTAATTGCAGCATAAAACTCTAAATATATCTGTGACTGGTTGGCTGAGCTTTACCCCTGGGGGAAATGAGTCCCGGCCTCTTAACAAGACTTATGTGGCTCCAGGGCTGCCTGCCCAATGCCAGGACAGGAAGACTTAAGAGCACTCTGAGGGCAAGATGATAAAATCTAATTTTTTTGGGGGGGGGGGCGGGGGGGAGAGGAAGAGGAGGAGAGCTATTTTTCCTATCCAAAGAAAATAGAGCAGGAATTAATTCAAACTTTTTTTGGGGGGGAGCAACGTTTTCAAGATTGACATGCAGTTGGGTACAATCTGGTGTCTTCTTGGGAACTTCATGACTACCTTAAACCTGACCCCTCTATTGCCCTGTAGTTAAATCTGTCAGAAGCCCTAGTTTTCTTCCTCTTGTCTCCATTTTCAGTTTTCCTTTGATTTCCCCTTTTTTTTAAACAGGGAAGAAGCTGCATAACTCCCAGCAGCCCAATATTGAGATATTATGCTGTTTGTGGTTTTAACATTTAATTTTAACTAATTCAGTAATCAATGATCGGTGACCTGTAGCAGCCTTGAACATATATATGTACAACCTGACTGGTTAGGTACCATAGTGCATGAATTTTTTTAAAAAACTTCTGAATGCTGGTTATCGCTATTAATATTAAGTACATACACACACATCTTCCTATAGCTCCATGTCAGAAGCTCTGGCTAATGAGTTAATTAACTTTTTCAGTTGCTAAAAGGGTGTTTAGTGTTTTATGCAGCAATAAGTGGGCAAAAGGATGGTTGTTATTTAAAGGGACAATTTTTAAAATTCTGTGGTACATTAAGAACTGATATAGCCTTTCTTTAAAAAAAAAAAAACAACTTGGAAGTTGTGGTTCTATTTTGGAGGGAGACCATTGAAATAAATGAGATTTGGTCCCCGTGTTTGTAGAAGCAATGGCAAAGTTATGTATTGAACTTCTTGAACTCAATGGTACTTTACTCTGATTAATCAAAGTATATGGTTAGATTGCAAGCCAAATATTTCAGGATAATATATGTGCATTTCTGAATAGCTGCCAGAGATTGCAACATATCGGGATCCCAAAAACTCACATTCTCTGTAGCAGTATCTGCTCTCTGGAATAAGATGCTCTGGGTCACATTCCCTGGAGTGAAATTTGAAGGATTCCCATTCTACTAGGATTTTAAAAAACATTAAAGGCTCCCAGGTTTTTAAAGAGGACAATTGATATCCCCTTTTTTCTTTCTGTTCTGACCATTTGTTTGTGCCTTTCTCTTGTTCTGGTTTCACATATTTTTTGTATTCCATGTTTTTAAAAAAAATATTTTAACAATTGTAAACCACTGGGAGTCAGGTAGCATCTACATTTAATAAATTTTTAATTTAATAAATTTTAGTGAGCTGCCTAGAATTGTCATATGAAACTGTATAAAATTGCTAAATCAAACTTTAAAAAATGCTGCAAATTCAGGATTTTTATCATTTATTACATAGTGTGGTTTGATATTATGTTTGTGTATGAAGTATTATATATTTTTTTCACTTGACTGGCCCCAAAATAGCTGAAATAAAACTTGGTATTTTTTCATAAAACATTTTATTAGATTATAGAATAAAATACAAGTCAGTATTGATTGGTTTGTATTTTGTTGCATTTAAGATTAAAACAGCAGGTTTTAATTTAATTAATGTCGCATGCAATTTGAGTACTGATCCTCATCCCAAGCAGCATTAGGGGGCTATCTTTAAATTGTTTACTCCAAAGCAAATGGATTTATTTTAAAGGGAAAATACTGGAATTAGAGGAATATGGGGGAAGATCATAGTTCTGTAGTTTAATCTCATAAACTCCAGAGTGCTTGGTTCTGTCCTATCGGAAGCTACTTCCAGTTGGGTCTCCTTGAAGGTTGCTGCTAAATTCAGCTCCCCACTCCCATTTATTATGGAGTGTGGTTTGATATTATCTTCGTATATAAGGTATTAGATCCCCCCACTTGACTGGCTCCAAAATACTAATTAGTAATTTTCCTAATTCTTAAAAAAAGAAAAAACAACACCAAACCACCAGAATATATATTAATGGGGCTTATTTCTCAGTGAGGCCCTTCAAGCAGAATGCCAGTATATGGCAGTAGTTTGCTGGTCTTCCCCTGGTTCCAGAATTTCACTAACTGGGTTGCATTTGTTTTTTTCCCCCTCAGGACCGCCACGATGGAAGCAGCAACGGGAATCCTAGATTGCCTCACCTCTCTGCTGTCAGCCAGCATCTCTACAGTCCAGCTCCCCCTCTTTCCCACTCGGGGAGCTCTGACTTTCAGCCACCTTATTTCCCTCCCCCCTATCAGCCTTTGCCTTACTCCCAGTCCAGTGATCCTTACTCACACCTCGGGGATCCTTTTTCCATCAATCCACTTCATCAGCCGCCACCTCCTCCTCCCAGCCAGCAGCAAACCAGCTGGCCCAACCGTCAGACCAGCCAAGACCATTCTGGTTTATCCCACCATGCCCGTTCTGGCTTGGTGCCTCATCTCCCAGCACTGGAAAGCAGCTCCCTTGGGGCAAGAAGGGAAACCTACAGGCGATCTGAGCTGCTCCTGCCCCACGGCCATGGGCTCGACGCTTCCAGTTTAGCAGAGAACTTAGGACTGCATGACATGGCCCACCAGATGGAAGAGGTTCAGGTAACATTTCTGGGGTCGGAATAGAAATGCCACGAATGGGGAGGATGCTATGGCAGCTTTTGCTAATGTGGGGGGTCCTTGATGCTCTCTGAGCTTGGGATGCTTTCTTGCAGGCGTTTCATTAAACCAAACTAGGTAATGTCATCAGTGCTGATGATGTTAATGTCAACTTATAAAATATTTCTATGGTCTTTTTAGAGTTGCCAACAGAAAGTGGGGGGGGGGGGAGGGTTTGAAAGAGCAGTGCAGCAGCTTGAAAATCAAAACTGCATTCCATAAATAGTTTTTCAAAGATAGTAACTAGGTGACTGAAGTTTCTGCCATGCAAAAATCTAACTGGAGAACATGATTGATGACTTTTGACTGTGGATGCGTCCCATTGGAGAATATGAATTATGATACACCCAGGGGGAAAACCAGGGTCAAAGGTGACAATGAATGATGTGCCTCAGAGTCGGCTATACGCAGGCAGGGCTCGACATGTTAACTCCCAATAAATCCTTTTGAAGTTTTAGAAGTTTGGCTCGAGACTCGTGATTTAATTGGGGGAAAATGCCGGAATCCTGACTGTTATCTAGTTTGGGTAATGAAACGTCTGCAACAAAAGAACCAAGCTCAGAGAGCACTTCTTTTCAACACTAAGCTACAAATATTCTCCTTTATCAGCTTTTGCTAACTAATAGCTCGGGCAAACTTGGGCTATCTTATTAAAGAAAAGTTTTGCAGGGAGTCCTCGAATTCCAACCATTCATTTGGTGACCGTTTGAAATTATGACGGCACTGACAAAAAGTGAGTCATGCCCGTTTTTTCACACTTACGGCATTTGCAGCCTCCCCCATGGTCATGTGATCAGCTTGGGTGCTTTTAGATGCTTGGCAACTGGTTCATGTTTATGACTGTTCCTGGGGTCCTGGGATCACCTTTTGTTCTGACAAACAAAAAACCAGATTCATTTAACAACCAAGCTACCAATTTTAACAACAGCCTTGATTCTTAACCGTGGCAAGAAAGATTGTGAAATGGAGGGAAAAGTTACTTAACCTGTCTCACTGAGCCACAGAAATTTGGGGCTCAGTTGTAGTTGTAAGTCAAGAACTACTTGTATTGGGAGAAGTTGAAATTCCCAGTTCTGGATAAAGCTTGCTCTTTTAACAAAAGGAGAACTTTGGAGTCGCTAGATTTGACCATTATACCCTCAACTTTTAGAAAATAGATGCTGATGGGGTTTTTTTGTTGTTGTTGTTTTGTTTTACTTAGTTGTTTAGCACTTAGATTAAAATCATTTTCAGTTTCATCCACTAATTTTGCCTTCACGGTGATGATCTAGAGTGAATAGATTAATAGATCTAAAATATATATAGTCAGTGCAATAACATTAATGCTAAAATAAAGGACAGGGTAGAGCAGCACAAAAGATGCACTCAAGAGAATTTCATGCTCCTAAAATGATTCCTGCATATTGTGCAAGGAAGTATGGAAGGCGTTTACAAACATTTGCTGAGAAAACGTTCTTAGAGGGATGCCACTGGTAGAATGGACGGTTTTCTTCAGCCAGGCATGCTTTATTTTCTTTACATTTATGAAAATCTGAAAATGAGAAGCCCCGTACGGGTGAATCGAGTTTGAAACCGATCATTCCTTCACCCTGAACTGTGTATCACTCGGGCATGAAAGAGGCATTGCACAAACACAGAGGTGTGAGAATCTGTCTTCCCTCCATTGCTTCATAACTTGTGCAATCCTATTATGGAACAATCCTACACAAATGAGACAGCTACCTCTGCTTCATCATTCCAAGGAAGGCAGCTTGATTGGCTAACATTGTTTTCTCCAAGCTGATGTTCTCCAGCTGTTCTCAATCGGTCCCCAGCCAATGAGGGCCAATAGCATTCCATATTTGCAAGCCACCAGGCAGATGTTTGGGAAAGCAATAGCAACGGGCATTTTATTATTATTATTTTCCATTTACATCTTGCCTTCATGGTCAACCAAAATGGTTCATTTCATTTGCACAGAAATCCTCCATGCCAGAAGGGAAATTAGCTAAGTGAGTCCATTTACGGGTAATCGTCAAATTTGGGCCCTAATTGAGCCCAAAAGTTTATGTTGCTAAGTGAGAAATTTGTTCAGTGAGTTTTGCCCCATTTTACGACTTTTCTTGCCACATTTGTTAAGTGAATCACTGCAATTCTCAAATTAGTAATGCGGTTGTTAAGTGAACCCAAGTTCCCCCATTGACTTTGTTTATCAGATGGTTGGGAAAAGTGATCCCATGACTCCAGGACACTGCAACCGTCATAAATATAAGTCAGCTGTCAAACATGTAAATCACACGACCATTGGGGATGCTGCAACCATCCTAAGTATGAAAAAAATGCTCAAAAGTCATTTTTTTCAGTGCTGTTGTAACTTTGATAACTATGTGAACTGTTGTAAGTTGAGGATTACCTGTATTCAGAATGGCTCCAGATTTTAATCGGTGGGATAGAAGACAAGGTATTCTCTTGGATGTTTAAGCTGACACTGAAGCAGCTCAGTAATCCAAGAATGACATTCTATAGTCTTACAGTAGTTTTCTGGCTTGCTCTCAAAATTGTTGGTCTTTCATTGTCATGGTTAAGGCTGGTTTTTTTGTGTCCCTGTGAGTCAGGTTTTGACTCCTGATGACTGTATAGGCAAGTCGCTGCATAGATAGGCAACAAGGTTTTTCACAAGGGGTTTGCTGTTGTCTTCTTCCTAAGCCTGAGAGAAAATGAGAGGCTCAAAGTCCACCCAGCTGGCTTAGGGCCTAAGGCAAGATTGGAACTCACGGTCTCCCAATTTTGAGCCGGGTGCCTTAACCTCTACACCAAACTAGCTCAGGTTATCTAGAATAATTCTCTGAAAATAAACGCTCCACTTACAATAGCGACTGTTTGAAGTGACAGCGACACTGAAAAAGTTACTTATGACTATTTTTCACAGTGAACGACTATTCTGGCATCCCAGTGGTTTTACCAACATTCAGGGACTTGACAACCTGCTCATATTTATGATGGTTGCAATGTCCTGGTGTAAATCCCACTTTGTGCGACCTTCTGAGATGCAAAGTCGGTGGGGGAAGCCAGATTCATTTAACAACTGTGTTACTGACTTAAACAAGTACATTCACTTAACAAATGTGACAGGAAAGGTAATAAAAATGTAATTAATAGGTGTCTTACTTAGCAATTTGGGGCTTAGTTGTGGTTATAAATTGAGGACTGCCTGTAGACCAGAGACAAGGCCCAACTGCTGAGATGTTGGTGCAGTTCACCCACAGTGCTCAGCCTCCGTGATTAATTTTGCCATTAGATGTGATCCCTTCCTTCCCTTGTCATTTGTAAATCACCGTTTGTGTTGGGCATGTATTCATTCAGACATCACAGCTGGTCTCAATCATACGATAACTCAGGGGTCCCCAAACTTGGCAACTTTAAGATTTGTGGACCTCAACTCTTTAAGACTTGAAGTCCACAAGTCTTAAAGTTGCCAAGTTTGGGGACTTCTGCGATGGCTTATCATGATGATACGAAT
Source organism: Hydrophis major (assembly GCA_033807585.1). Classification (NCBI taxonomy): domain Eukaryota; kingdom Metazoa; phylum Chordata; class Lepidosauria; order Squamata; family Elapidae; genus Hydrophis; species Hydrophis major. The sequence continues at coordinate 245,391,016 of CM066330.1, forward strand.
CATTTTTCCTGAACTATTTTTAGATCAGCTCAAAAATGGTTCTGAGTTATGATCATTGCCCTTTGGCAAAGGAGAATCACAGATTCTGTTGTTTGTCCGCACCACCATCCTAAATGCCTCAGTCATGAATAAACCCTCCTCACTTGTTTAACTGGGGATTTAAGTATGATCCACGAACTCTTCTCTTTTGAAGTCAGTCGATCATAATTCTAAATATGCACGGGAACGAAGGCAGCATGTTTACTGAACAGCGAAGTTGCTGACTTGCTTCCTTGAGTAACCTGACAGGCACTGGAGCTTTTTGGATATATCCTGCTGGTCTTGATGCAATTTCAAAAAAAAGATAACTTTTGTTGGTTGGGTTGGCCTGTTTTAGATGTCCATTAAAAGCTTTACTATAAAGTGTTGTGGCTTTTGCTAAAACCAACTAGGGGACTATGTTAATGAGATATGTTTGTATATTGGGTGGGGAAGCGGGGAACAAATTGTGTTTGCATTGCTGTATTGTTAAAAAAAAAAAATCACATTCTCTCTCCAGAATGTGGAAGATCAGCACTTATTAATGCATGACCAGACCGTCATAAGAAAAGGTCAGTAAGTTTACATGATGCTGGTTTGTTTTCTTTTGTCTTTTATAGGATGGTATTTTCACTCGTAAACTTTTTTAGGAGTTTCAGGTTTGCCTTTATGTTCCTTTTTGAAAAGAGACTTTGTTTAAAACAACAACAAACAACTCAAGTGTAAGATAAGATATTCCCCCCCAAGGCCATCAGGTTCTTTATATGAGTTGTTTTATTTACATACATACATACATACGGTATTCAGCTTTGTTCGGGTATTTTCCCACGTCGTTATAGTTGTGCTTTTAAAATTGTAGCGACGTTTCGGCAGAATCTCATCTGCCATCATCAGGCTTCTGTATAGCGTTCGTCAGACGAACACTATACAGAAGCCTGATGATGGCAGATGAGATTCTGCCGAAACGTCGCTACAACTTTAAAAGCACAACTATAATGATGTGGGAAAATACCCGAACAAAGCTGAATACCATACATATAAATACCCGCGAAAACTTAAGAAAACACACACACACACACACACAGATATATTATTTTCTGGGGGAAAAACAGGCTGTGGATATGATCAACCTAAATATTTATTTATAAACAAATATTTTATAAATCTACATTTTTTAAAAAAAGTATCTGCATTCTGGATCTTGGCTTAATACAATGGATTTCAAAAGGATTAGGTTTTCTTCTGGAAACCTTATAGCAATTCCTTGGATGTTATGTTCTGGGTTAAAATACATAATGTGCAAATTTTTGAAGATGGAGTTCTGTTTGTTAAAATGTGTTGTTTTTGTTATTATCCATTCATTGGTAGTTGTAGATGACTTGGAAGGAAAAATAAAATCCTTCATCTAAGGAGTTGGGGGAGAAAGGAAAGCTCTCAAGGATAATATAAATATTTGTTTGAGGATAATGATCTCTCTCTGTTTGCATTGTTGTTGCTTGTGTTTAACATAAGCAAATCAACAAAGAAATATTTCTCCTGCAACCAACACTTTGGCCACGGCTTCAACATTTATTTTTAGTCGGTTTCTGTTCGATATATAAAAAATAGAAGAACAGCCCCTTTTAAAAAGGGGGTCTCTTTTTTTGGTTAGATATGTGGTAGCCTTCCTTCTGTGCACAGCAGCCATTATACGTGCTTTTCCGTGAACAACCTCTAATTTAATGTGAGTTTAGAGGTGGTTACCAGGTTACAGAAGGCTGTTGTATATCCACATCACAAGCTTCTACTGGCGATATTTATAAGATTGAGGTGCAGATCCATGCTGGAGAAACTGCACAAATATTTCCCTTTTAGTTGTTGCACAGTACACACACACACGCAAAAGTTTTTAGAATAAATATTTAAATCAAAGGACAATTTTGTCTGTAACTTGAAAGTGACAAAAAGGAAAATGTGCCTGAGAAGAAACCATAAATATTTTGTTGTCAGCTCATAGCTGATTTGAGAATTAGTTCATAGTAGAACAATTTTTTCAACTGTCTGTTTCACCTGCTTTTCAAAATCTTCCTCCTTTGATAAATAAAGTGTCTGGCTTAGTATTTTAACCCTTTCTTCTCCTGCCTGCTCCAACTCAAAATATTCCTGGGGAAGAGGTCAGGTTTCAATTGTTGTCAGAATGTAACTGCCAGTTAAGCATACTTTAATACAAATACACATCTGCTGGCTTGGGTTTTCTGTGTTTTAATTTTCATAAAGTCAAGATGCCACTCCAAGAACTATCAGTCAAGAAAAAAGCATTCATTTCTTAAAAGGAATGAACTTGAGAACATTTTTATTTTTATTACCAAATGTATTGGCTGCCCATCTTGCAGTTCTGCAGTATGCAAAATATGAAACAATTTCATCATAGAATTGTTAGCTTAGCAAAAGTTATAGTCTTGCTTTCATTTTATCCATGGCATATGAATTTCAGAGCAAAAAGAAGAGCTTACTTTAAATTTTTCTTGGCTGGATTATAGACTATTGTTCTTAATTGCTAGAATAGATTATATGGGCATAATTGGGAAAGGCACTTAAGCAATATAGTCCTAATACTTTGTTAAATAATAAAAGAACAATCTTTTCATATAACTGCTTCAGGTGTTTTCAAGTAATGGATCCTTGGTTGCCCTTTTCACATAAGGCTAGGAATGCTCTTTAATTGTTCAGAAAAAAAATATGGATTCATTACGGAAGACAACCTTCTTCAGCCAGGTACCTAGAAGTCTTCAGATACCATAACCCCTAGTTATCAGACACAGAATAGCTGGGGATTATGGTAATTAAAGTTCCAATTTTCCAGGACATCAAGTCATGGGAGGCATAAATAACCTCAGGGATTCTTACGTTAAAAGATTTAGACTTCCAAGAAAAGAAGAAGAAGAAAGATGGGAGAGAAACACTCCATCGTAGTTTGTTTGTTTTTGTATATTTTGGCTCTCCAGGTCCCATTTCACTAACGAAAAACAATGCATTAGGTCTCCCTTGCCAGAAGGATGGACTTCTGGGTGTAGTGATCAATCCCAACGAAGTGTTCTGCTCTGTTCCTGGCCGGCTCTCTCTCCTCAGTTCAACATCGAAATACAAAGTGACGGTGGCTGAGGTCCAGCGAAGATTGTCTCCTCCCGAATGCCTGAATGCATCTCTGCTGGGAGGAGTCCTCCGAAGGTAAGCCCATCATTCCCCTTTCTTCCTTTCCCTTCCCTTCCCCTCCTGGCTGAAGTCGTGTCCTATCAAGGGAGCTTCCTTGGTGTCCTGTGAAGCTGAATGGCCTGTGAACAGAATAGCTTCTTGTCTCTTTCTGGTTGTGAATCTTGCAAACAGGAGATAAAACGCTGCATCCTAATAGAGTTTATTTTGAAACCTTTGCCTTCACACTCTTCCCCCCACCCTCCCACCCCTCCTTGGCACCCTTTTGCTTTTGCAGAATTGAAAAGTGCCATAACAGGATTCATTGTGCATTTTCTTTTCCTGTTAAACAGACTCTCTCTACCTCCGCATTGCAAAAAAGAAATAATTGAATAAGGAAGTCAGGTCTTCTGCCAGTTTACCCACTGCAGTCTAATGTTAAAAGGTGGTGAAGAAAAATACATGGATTATTTTAAAACAACACCCTTTCCAAATTGTATAAGATATTGATTGAGAAAAAACATCCAAGTCCGATTTATTTTTGGGTGTTTGAGGTTCAGAAATGGACAGGTGGAGCTCTTCTAACTCTGATGATGTTTATTGCCTGTCTGCATGTTGAAGGTTTGCTGAAAGCAGAATTGTTGGGGAGTTAGATTTAAAAGAAAATCTGCTGTAATTTTGAAGGACAAAGTAAAGTTGTCCTTTAGTCAAATGTAAATTGTGAGATTTTACTTGGCCATGCCCATGTTATTTTTTTTTTTGCAACAATGTGGAAGTAATTGACTGTCACTTGTAGGAGAAGAGCAGGCAGAGTTGGGGTTGGTGGAGTTAAACATATCATCAGTTTAGAGTCTTTGTGTTGCCACAGGAGATTCAAGTACAGCCCACTTGAATTCCATTGACCCTTATATAGTGCCAATTTAGTATTGAACTTTAGTTGACCAGATTCTTGTGTATAGGCTTAAATAAATCTTGTATGCTGCAACCTTACGAATAGTCCTGATTTTATCACTTAACTTCTATCTAGTTTACACCACTGATATATGCTAGTGGTATCCTGTCCAAATACTGACCATAACTGATCCTTTTTAGCTAGGGAAAGTCTTAAGTAAGCATCTCTTTTAATGGTACTTAATGCAGATTAATAGAATGTAAAAAAAAAAATTGTCTTGGAATGCAATTTGCCAGCATGTTACTCAGAACCCAGTATTTAGTCTTGAGCTGAAAGCCACATGCTTTATATTAATTTATGGATGCTTATTAATAGGCTTTATCCAAATGAAGAAATGCATCCCCACAAGAGAGAATACAAATTGAACTCATAGTTGTACCTCCTGATAAATATATAGGGAAACAAATGTGGGAATTACCACAGTATGAATGCAGACCATCTCATCTTAGCAAGGAAGAATGTCCCAAGTTTAAGTTATGCAGATTTCACTCTGTTACCTGGGTCTTCACAGCTTTTGATAGGCAATTTCGGCTCTTGTTTTTTTTTTTTTTTAAATTCTATGTGGAAACTGAACTCAGATTGGGTGATGTTTCATCAAGATTATGAACTTTGACCCACCAGTTCTTGAACACAAAAGCTTGTTGTGCTTGTAGAAAGATTCATATCCACTCTACCTTTTGAAATACTGTATAATGTTCATATTAAGCAGTTCTGTTCAGCAGTTCATCAGAATTATTGTAACTGTGCTTTAGAACAGCATTTCTCAGCCTAACGAACTTTAAGATGGGTGGACTTCCAGCTTGCAGAATTCCTAGCCAGCATGCTTAAGTTCCTGAGGTTGAGAAACACTGCTTTGCAGAATTGCTAACATATAGCTTAATTTTCAGGAATTGGGGAATGTGGCCAATTCCTTCCTCAAATGCCATCTGTAGTGGTGGAAGTATAGTGGACTTTACACATCCGAGATTAAAAAATTTTTTAAGGCTGCATTTAATATCCGTGTACGGGTACTGCCCCAAAAAAGTTTGTTTGATGATGCTCTCTGTGTTTGTAAAAGGTTTTAATTTTCACTATGTCGGTCATCCTGATTGTAATGATGCTTGATAGTGTAAACGCAGAGGCAAAGCGTATCCTTCTCTTCCTCCCCCTTCCTTCCTTTTTCATCTTGTTTTCTGATGTTCATGTGATGGAACATTCAAAAGTAGGTCAGCTCTTGTTTTGGTCACAGTCCTCCCTTCCCTCCCTCCATCTCTTCCCTCCCTCCATCAGTGGAAAGAGTATTGAATGTCAGCAACTTGCATTTCCCAATTGCTTCAAAATGTGACCTCTTCAACGAATGCATCTAAACACCCTCTCCATCCCTGTCTCTCTCCTCCTTCGCAGAGCCAAATCTAAAAACGGGGGCCGCTCATTAAGGGAGAAACTGGATAAAATTGGCTTGAACCTTCCTGCAGGCAGAAGGAAAGCTGCAAATGTGACATTACTTACATCGTTGGTAGAAGGTCAGTTGGTCTTCTCTCTATAAAGCCATTTCTGGGTTAAAGGGCAAGGCGAGCGATTTGTGTTCACCGATCAAAGCTGTCTTCCTGAAAAGGACAATCTTCAGATATATGGATGCAGGACTCAAAATAATGGTCTTGGTTCCAATTGAAGGAGAAGAAAGTGTCCTAGCGGTAAGAGCTGTTCATCTCTGGATCCATGAGAGATGATGGACTTACTCAGGGATGTGTAAAAGTAGAGTTTGGGCAACTGAAGATGCTTCGGTTTATAGTTCTGCCTGACTTGAAAGCTAGCCTGAACTCGGAATTTCAGTTCTCCCAATACAAGTAGTCAGAATCAGAATAGAGCTGGAAGGGACCTTGGAGGTCTTCTAGTCCAACCCCCTGCTGAAGCAGGAAATCCTATATCATTTCAGACAAGAGACTGTCCAGTCTCTTCTTAAAAGCCTCCAGTAATGGAGCAGCACCCACAACTTCTGAAGGCAAGCTGTTCTACTGGATAATTGTCCTCGCTTTTGGGAAATTTCTCCCTAGTTCTAGGCTCCTTCTCTCCTTGATTAGTTTCCATCCATTGTTTCTTGTCCTGCCTTCTGGTGCTTTGGAAAATAAATTGACCCACTCCTCTCTGTGGCAGCTCCTCAAATATTGGAAGACTGCTATCGTGTGTCTCCCCACCACCCAAAGTCCTTCTTTTCTCTAGACTAGCCAAACCCAAATCCTGCAGCTGTTCTTCATATGTTTTAGTCCCTGTATGTTTTAGTTCTTCACGTTTTAGTCCTTGAATTAAAACTGCAATTGAGCCCCAAATTTCTGTTGTTAAGCAAGACAGCTGTGATGTGAGTTTTGCCCTATTTTATTACCTTTCTTGCCACAGTTGTTAAATAAATCACTGCAGTTGTTAAGTTAGTAACAGAGTTGTTGAGTGAATCTGGCTTTCCCCCATTGAATTTGCTTGTCAGAAGGTCACTAAAGGTGATCACAAGACCCCAGGACACTGCAACCGTCATAAATATGAACCATTTGTCTGAATTTTGATCATGGGACCATGGGGATTGCTGTGGAAAACGGCCGTAAGTCACTTTTTCAGTGCAGTTGTAACTTTGGTCACTAAGTGAATGATTGTAAGTCGAGGACACTACCTGTAAGAAATTGGACTTGAAGGATCTAAATGGCAATTTCCAATTCTGTGCCCCGGTGGCCCCAATTTTTATTCCAAAATGCTTTTTGCAGCTAAAACATGTTTCCCCTGCAGAGCTGCAAGTGAAGATGTTAGTATTCATACCAGAAGTGGGGAGGGAGGAATGAAGGATATGTTAGGGCATAACCTTGGAGGATAAACATCCTTGTCATGGATGGTATGTTTGTGTTAAAAAAAAAAAAGTTTTGGATTGGGAGATTTTATAGACATTGTAAAGTTGGCATTTAATTTTACTGCCAAAGCAGTAAAAATTGATTGTCTATTTTTTTAAAAAAGTGCACAATAATTGTAGATTAATGGTGAAATTTGTTCATCGAAGACTCAGAGATTTCACACTTCAGATGTGATCAGAAGCTTTGAATATCTCTCTTCTCCTTCCCAGGTATAACTGGAGCCAACACTACCAGTTATTTTCCCCCTATGTTTGTCAGAGCTGATTCCAGTTAAATAACTGGTTTGTTCGTTTGTTTCATTATGGGTAGATGAGGACATATATTTTATGCAGAAATGGCTGATTTAGAAGAATTGGATTGTCCGTTGCATGAATCTAAAGACTTTTTCGTAGAATAGAATAGAGTTTTTTATTGGCCAAGCGTGATTGGACACACAAGGAATTTGTCTTTGGTGCACATGCTCTCAGTGTACAAAAAGAAAAAATAACATATATTCATCAAGACTCATAAGATACAACACTTAGTGACAGTCTACTAATAAGCAATCAAATCATACTAGGAAACAATAAAAACAATATAAGTTGTAAAGATACAAGCAACATGGATATAGCCATAAGTGGGAAGAAATAGGTACTAGTAAGGTTGAGAAGAATAGTAATACAGTCTTAGTAGTTAATTTGACAGTGTTGTGTGAATTAGTTGTTTAGCAGAATGATGGCATTCTTTGATAACGATGTTTCTTGGAATACTTTAAGCTGTGTGCTAACAAGCAGCTTCAATTCTTGCTACATTGCCTGATTTCTTAAAAGAATTCCTTATAAAGTTGCACTGGGTAAAGCAGAGCTTTAAAACCTATAAAAAGTTGAGAAGAAAGATTGGCAAGGACTGATAAGGGTTCAAAGCAATCCTGAACAGAGAAGAGCCTAAACCAGAGATTTTTGGATTGTTAAATCAGAAAGAGAAATTGCAACAATGTATGTTTTGTCTGTGGGATTCTAAAACTACCCTTTAAAACAAAAACTTTTATATATTTATATATTGAAACAAAGACATTTATATATTCTAAACAAACTATAGACATGTGACCAAAAATATATAAATATTGTAAGCCACCCAGAGCTTATTTGAAGTTAGGTGGCCTTTAAATCCATTAAATTAGATTAAATTTAGAAATATTTATCATGCAATGAGCTCTTTGTACAAGGAATTAGGACTGATACATCTCCTTTCATATACCAAATCTGTAGCAGGGAAATTTGTTGTGTTTAATAGGAGCAAGGTCTTCTGCTGGACTGTGTTTTCTGTTTTTTTGGTGGTGGTTGTTGTTTTTAACTCTGCAATACTCGGGGCTCCCATACAACCTAAAACAATGAACCAAATAGTCATATGAATACAAGTAACAGAGCCAATAGTCAGGTAACAAATTAACATTAATATGTTAATAAGAAGTTTTCAATCAAGGAAGACATATTTCTACCATGGAATAAAATCAAGTCTTTGAGTCAAGCTCGACTCCTCATGACGTTATGGATACTACCACACAATTTTCTTGGCAGTAGTCGATAAGAGGTTTACTATTGCATTCTGGGAATCTAGCCTAGAGCTTAGGGTCTAGCCTAGAGCTTAGGCTTTCTCAAAAGTCTTTCCTCAAATATGAACCAAGCTGAGGCTTGCTTAGCTTGACGAAAGAATACAGTCATTCCTAAAGTCAATGTTTTCAGAACTGCACTGATGAAGAAGAAGGTTTGTTCTCTCCTGTTGCAGAAAGTAGAGCAAAAACCAGTAGGAGAGCGAGCAGATTTCAGTTAAACTCTTAGGAGAAACCCTCAAACTATAGGATCAGTTTGCTGCAAAAAAGAGTTTTGAGAATGATATATTCCTTGGCTTAAAAGAGTTTTGCGAATGGTGTCTTCCTTGACCTAAGGTACTTCTGGCTAGTTGGTTGTTAGGGATACTTGCACAGCAAATGAGTTGAATGAGATGGCCTTTAAGATCCCTTCTAATGTTGTTTTATTTTGGTGGGTGATGGAAGATAGAGAGATGCTGTAACCAAAAACAAAAGTAGAGAATCTTTAAATGCAAAATAATATTTAATGATAATTATATCTTGTTTAGAAACAGGATGTATTTTCTAAGTCTGTTGAAGCCGAGCAGCAAAATGTAATGAGTTTTTTGTTTCAAATCTTCAACTCGCAACTGTTCCTGTAATTCCTGTATGGTACTTGGAAATTTGGAGTGAAAGGTTAAATTAGTGCAAGACCTATCTCTGTTGAAATGAAGTATATAACTTGATGTGAAATTTGTCTCTGTAATACTTGCCCATGCTGTTTGATTCATATGTCAGTAGGCAACCTTTGCTACTGCAATCAAAGACAAATTCACATGGGCAAATCAGTTGTTTCCAAGGAAGTACATGCATGTTTATAGTCAGAATACTTGCATTCTACAGCTTTTGCTGAACTGCATTATCAAATGGGCTGTCTGGATGAAATATATATAGATCCATTAAAAGTGAACAGTTGCCTTCCTAAGTATATTGATGCAAATGTCCTCTAATTTGGGATGACTGTATTTTGGCTTAAACTGCCGACATTGTGAGAGGTGATACATTCAGGAGCAGTCAGTGGAAAGTCATTTGCTGCTTCACTTATAAATATTCCGGTTGCTTGGAACTTGTGTTAATTCATGCTAATTATTACCACAGAAATATTTTTGCAATTGCTTCACATTTTGCAAAAACACACTGGAGCAAATGACAATTAAAGAATGAGAATTATTTGTATGGTGGGACTCAAGGTGACCTCCTTTAAGATAGACTATTATCCTATAAAGGATCTTGACCCTTAATTATAATAAAAGTGCAATATTGCCTATTGCTTTGAATCAACCTTCCCCCACCTGTTCTCTTCCAGATGCATGGGACTAATTTTCCTAATGCTCGAGTAGCATAGTTCTCAGTTTTGCTAACTGGCTGTTCAATGTGCAACAGAGTTCAATATACATCATAAAGCCATTATTCTGGGGAAGTTAGTTTCTTGCAACTGTTAGATACCCAGATAAAAGTTTAGAATCAGAATATTATTCATCAATTAAAGGAGTAATAGGTAGCCTCACCCTCTTTTAAAAACTGAACTCAAATGGTGCTTTTATAAAATATAATGTGATGACCCAGGGTGGGATACAAAACAAACACAGTCACAGAAAACAGGTACCCCTTTTATTCCTTTACTTTGCTTCCGAGCTCCGAATATCCTTGACGGAAGACAAATAACTCCCACACAGTTATAAGAAGGAGGAAAAAAGCAACACAAGGCTAGATAAGGGCTGGAGGACATCCACAGATAACAGAACACACACTGGGAAGGATGCCAAACTCGAGAAGAACCATAAACTAGAGATATTTCCAAGCTTTGTTTCCAGTGTTCGGCCATACGCATGTCCGTCCTCTTATCCAGTTGTCACAGCTGCAGCCCATGAAGAGGATCAAGGCCCTCTCCTCCCCTATAGACCACGCCTCTCCTCTCCTCCCTGCGTGCCCTAGGATGGATAGGGGATGGGCCTGGGTCCTCCTCTGACTGCTCAGCCGGCCTCTGCCCTTCTGCAGCCTCCTCCACAACCTCCAGAGCCACACTTCCACTCTCTGTCGGCTGTTCCTCCTCTCCCTCAGAGTCAGTCTACACCAGGGCTATGATATATAAGCCGGGGAGAAAAATAAATTTTGCTAAACATATGGGTTGGTTATGTCAGTGGCAAATATAGTTCATCTGTTTGTCTGCAAACAGTTATTTAAGTGGATATGATCTAATAAGCAAATTCTTGCTTTTTCCCCCCTCTTCTTTTTCCTTTCTGTGGTCCATTTGTAGGGGAAGCTGTACATCTTGCCCGTGATTTTGGCTATGTGTGTGAAACTGAATTCCCTTCAAAAGCTGTGGCGGAATATTTAACTCGGCCCCATCTGGGCCGGAACGAGATGGCCAGCAGGAAAAATATGCTCCTGGCCGCAAAGTAAGTTATCTTTATTTGAGTGAAAACCAATATGTAAGATTTATAGAATATATTAAAACATTTAAGCAGTGTTTCCTCCGTAACAGAAATCCTCAATTTACAACCACAATTGGATTGTAAATTTTCCATTTCTAAACAAGTCAATTGCTAAGTGAGTCATGCTCAATTTTACAATTTCTTTTGCCATGGTCTTTAAGTGAATCATGCATTTATTAAGTGAATCATGCAGTTAAGTGAATCCATATTTCACCTTGGCTTTGCTTGTCAGAAGCCAGCTGGGAAGGTCACAAATGGAAGGTCACACATGATTCGAGGATGCTGCAACCAATGTAAAAGCATGCTGGTTGCAAGCTCCCAAATTTTGATCACATGACTGTGGGGATGCTGTAGTCATCCTAAGTGTTGAGGACTAAGTTACTTTGTTCAGTGTGGTTGTAACTTTGAAAGGTCACTAAATGAATGGTTGTAAATTGAGGACTACCTATAATCCCCACAACAGGGACAGACAAAAAATGAACCTTAATTAGTTCCAATGGGAATGGTTTGATTTTTGCAAGTTTGTAAGCTAGTTTAAGCTCTAGGTCAAAGGGCAGTTTGATATCTGTAGATGCCTCCACTTCAGCCATTGGCTTCCACCTGTCCCAGGTTTGCTTTTTCCATAACTTTGCAAACCACAGATCGGGAAATTCTGCTATAGCTCCCTTTGAATTGCTTAATACAGCAAATCTAGACAGAAGTTCAAGCTGAAAGCAACTAAACTGTGTTTAGTTCTAAAATTCTATTGGAACTACATCTGATGATCCTAAAACAAAGACTGTGTTAAGAAAGGAACTCGGTAAATATGTATTGATGAAAAAATTAATATCCTGGTCAACTAAATTGCTAGTCTTTAAGATTACAAATTGTTTCTCTCATTGCTGCTATTAAACCTATATAGCTTGCTTATGTGCTTATGATCTTAATTCAAGATACCTGTTCTTATTCTCCTGCCATGGGCCTTATTCATTTAAATAATCTTTCCGTAGCCTGTAATAGATGAAGCTGAAGCAAATAGTGTGTGGGAACATCCATTCCCTTTATTATTCTTTAATCTCTTGTTTCTAACACTCCCCATCTCTATCTTCTCTATCTCTATCTTGGAATGGAAAGCTGGAAGGAGGGAACTAATATATTCTACCAAGGCCTGAACTAATTTAATGTAGAGGAGTTTTGAAATTAAGCACAAGTATAAAAGCTAGTTCAGGTTGCCCATATTAATTGCTGTTGACTGGAGTCAAGCCTAAGCTACAAATGATTATCTTCTGTCAGAATCCTTCTTGAGCTAGATAGTCTAATCCAGGGGTGTCAAACTCGATTTCATTTAGGGCCACATCAGGGTTGTGTTTGACCTGGGTGTGTGTGGCCAGGGTGGCCATGGCCAGCATGATGTCACTTGTGTTGGAGTGTGTGTGCCTGTGGTGGCCCAAGCGCTCTGCCAGTGAAAACGGGCTCCCGAATTCCGTTTTCAGTTGCAATGGCCTCCTGAAACACTCTGCCATTGAAAATGGAGCTTTCGGGGGGGGGGGCATGCACAGCTGTTGCCCCCAACAATCTGGGTCCTCATTTATTGACCTCGGAAGGATGGAAAGCTGAGTCAACCTTGAGCCTGGTGAGAGTTGAACTGCCAAATTGCAGTCAGCAGAAGTAGCCTGCATTACTGCACTCTAGCCACTGTGCCACCCTGGCTGCAACATCGTGCAGTGTTAAAAAACAACAACACTAATTTGCTTTCCTATTGCCTCTTCCAGACAGATCTGTAAAGAATTCACAGAGCTTCTCACTCAGGATCGAACCCCCCTTGGCAACGCGAGGCCAAGTCCCATCTTAGATCCTGGCATCCAGGGATGTTTGACTCACTTCAGCCTGATCACACATGGATTTGGGAGTGCTGCCATCTGCGCCGCGATGACATCGGTGCAGAACTACCTGAACGAAGCTCTCAAACTAGCAGACAAATCATACATGAATGCAGGAGATCAAAGTCCCCCAGATGGCAATAAGAACCTTGAGAAGATGGACAAGCACAGGAAGTGAGCATGGAAAAGATGAGAAAGACACAGAGACCCACACAGAGAAAATAGACTTTAAAAAACTGTTACTGCACACAGACTTAAAGAGATCTTCTTGCCTAGAAGGCATGTAGATATTTCTTAGACCTTGCTTTGGGGCATCTTCTTTTTTGTTTTTTTAAATTTTCAACCACATCCTTTTCTGGAGACGTGTGTTGCCTCTTTTCTCCTCTTTTAAAGCTGCTGTTATCCATTCATTTGGGACCATGTACCTGAAGGTAAACATGGATTTATCTTTTTATTATTTTTTAAAAAAATTTAAATTGTGTAAAAGGTGGTGCTATCTCTTTTATTTTTTCCTCGTATGGAAATTTGTTACACGCTCTACCTGGACACTTTTGCAGGCAATGTTTTTCCTCCAATATATTTATGTGTGGTGGAATCTCAGTGAAATTTCAGCAATAAACCAGTTTCATCACATGCTCACGAGTTTTCCCTCCGTGGGAAAAAAGAAGAGACCGCATCTTCTTTCTCTTCAAAGAAAATCCAACGTTTGTTGTTGCATCTGAAAAATAGTGAGCTGCGGTTTGCGGAACTACCCTAAGCTGCCATTTGATTCTCCTAGTTTTTGATTAGCCAAGATTTTGTAACCTCTTCAGATGCATCAATAAGCTACAATTAAAACAGGAAGCAGATGTTTCAGTATTCATTGCCACTGCCAAAGGACCAGATTTCTATGTGTGTTAAAGAGACAGAGATGGAAAAGGGAGAGGAAAGTACATTGGCTGGACCAAGTTAGTTTTAAAATTATAGTTAAACTTTTTATCAGTCAGGCTGTGTAAGAGAGGTCATGCCCATATCTTGTAGAACAGGACCAGCATGATTGTGTAGTAGTTTGTAAGTAAGTTAAGTTTTGAGAAACTAATTAAGAGGGATAATTAATAAGTTTGAGCGTGCTGTGAGATTCAGGCAAAGGCCTGATCACGTTTTAAGTTGCCTCAGTTGATGCTCAGACATTCAGAGCTATCTAGATTATTCATGAAGAACTTCCACCACACCCCAAAAAGCAAATACCGTATCCGGTCACTAAATCAGGTGGATTTCAATGGTCTCAGTTGCTGAAATCTTGTGACATTAATTTTTGTAGCATCATAACCTTAGTATTGTGTTCATTTTTGCATCTGCAGCATCATGAAATCTCAATCTATCTTCAATCTCTTGAAAAATCACCCAAATAATTCATTTTAAATGTGCATCCATGTTGTATGGAAGTTTGACTGGGTTCCTATTACTTCATTGAAAACCAACAGGTAGAAAGAACATAGTGCAGTATTAGCCCCTGTTTTTCTGAGTTTTTGACAAAATACTGAGATTTCTGATTTTAATTATAGAAAAAAGCAATAAAGTGAAACAATGTGATAGTTTTGAATATGCTTGCCTTTTATTTTTTTTAAAAAAAGTTCTGATTTCTAGGCATAATTTAAGAAACACATATTTTAATATAATGGGGTTGCAGATTTTTTTTTAAAAGTTGCAAGACTGAAATGCTCTGTAGCAGATCTTTTGTATTCAAGGAAGAGTTACTTTGAGCTAATATTAAAATCTTAATTTTTCATCCACTTTAAAAATATGAAAAAGAGATACTTCAGCTTTATGTGCATCACCATCAGGTCATTTTTTTAAATTAAAAAAGGAAAAAAACTTGAAAATAGGCACGTAAGTTTTGATTTTTTTTGTTTGCCTACATAGGCCAAAAAATATAAATATAAATATATGTATGTCTCCAGGGAAGTTTTATGTGTATAAGGGAAAACAATGTCTTGAATGTATATATTTATTTATGTATAATTTAAAAGGGGTTTGTAAATAATGGTGAACATTTTAATACTTTTTTAATAAATGGGATTCAGATTTTAAAAGTTTACCCCACCCCACAAAAAAAAAAAATTTAAAAATGAAATAAATAAATAAAATACTGGCTAAACTGCATACACTGCTAGATGATGTACAGTCTGTTTTATGCTAAATATTTAAAGACTTTTTACAAATAAAATAAAATTTTCCCCTGTTTTGGCATTGGAGAGTTATATATGTTTGAAAGTGTCTGTTGAATGAGCAATAACTGCTTATTTGGTAGTATTTGGAATGAGTGCAGATGTATTCATTTTTCTGAAATGGTATAGTGTTTCCTGCCTAAGCAGGTTGGACTAGAAGACCTCCAAGGTCCCTTCCAACCTACTCTACTCTACTCTACTCCACTCCACTCCACTCCACTGCATTTTTATTCTATTCTACTCTACTGTACTCTGCTCTGCTCTGCTCTGTTCTATTCTGTTCTACTCTGTTCTATTCTACTCCACTCCACTCCACTCCGTTTTTATTCTATTCTGCTCTGCTCTGCTCTGCTCTGCTCTGCTCTATTCTATTCTACTCTACTCTACTCTACTCTACTCTACTCTACTCTACTCTACTCTACTCTACTCTCTCTCTCTCTCTCTCTCTCTCTCTCTCTCTCTCTGTGTGTGTGTGTGTGTGTGTGTAAGAGAGAGAGAAAGAGAGAATAATAGATAGAAATGATAAAACTGCAACCACTCTTTTGGTGAAGATTCGTGAACATTTTCTTATTCACTATACCATTGTATACCACAATCCATGCAATTAATACAAATATTCTGGGCAGAAATATTGAATATTGTTTACTGGGGAAAACTGATTTTTTTTTTTCAAATGTGGATAAGACAACAAATCCTACAAAAGTAAAGTTCAACAAACCCCAGAAACTGTGACACAAGACACAAGAACAGAATTCCAATATCATCTGAGGGGATATGCCACAAAGAAAAGGGAGTCAAACTATCCTCCAAGGGCAGGACAAGAAGTAACAAGCGGATGATTATCAAAGAGAGATCCAACTTAGAATTAATAGTGAGAACAATTAATTAGTGGAATGGCTTACCTCCAAAAGTCAACTGTCCTCCAATACTGGAGGTTTTTTAGAAGAGTGGACAATCATTTGTCTTGAAATGATAATAGGATAGGATAGAATAGAATAGAATAGAATTCTTTATTGGTCAAGTGTGATTGGACACACAAGGGATTTGTCTTGGTGCAAATACTCTCAGGATACATAAAAGATACATTCGTCAAGAGTCATAAGGTGAGCAAGGTGTTAGACTAGAAGACCTCCAAGGTCCCCTTCTACTCAAGTTATTTTGTTAAACTGTCATTTCAATATTTGGTGTACATATGAACTACCAGGGAACTTAATAGCAGGATCTTGCCCTTATGTTTATTTTTATTTGTCAATTCTTACAAGATAATAGGTATAAGTATATACATAGTTATGAGTACATAAAATAGGTACATGTAAGAAAAATAAAAGAAACAATAGGACAGGGATGGTCCCTCACCTGCTTTAGAAAAAGTATATCTAAGCAAAGTTGTAGGGATACTTACAATAAATACATATTCTGGCTATCAGCTTAAGGGTATAACGTGGCTATAAAGATATAAAAGGACTGGCAAGCAGGTGTCCCTGTTATCCTTAATGAATTTAGAAGACCTTGATATTTTAAAAAAAAACAAATGGGGAATATTTGAATGGGAGATTATACTAGGAAATTTCAAGGTTATGGATTAGGGTGGGAAATCAAACTAGTCAAAAGAAGGTAATAGTCTTGTGGCTGTGAAGTCATGAAGCATTGTCATAAATGAGATTTTATGTATCTATTCAGTTTAAATGTTTGAGATTGCAGGCTATGCTGATCATAATTAGTTACAGAGTTTGGCCAATAGGTCAGAATCAAATGACTAGCTAATGGCTCACTGAAGAACCAGGAAGATATCAATTCAACACACAACTTAACTAGAAACTATGTTAGTTGTCATTTTAGATAATCCACCCCCCCAAATCCCAATCCCAATCTATAGCTAAGCAGGCTGAATCAGTTTCTGCACCCCAACTTCTCTGTTTTTAACCATCCACTAAAACAGTGTTTCTGAACTGTGACAGCTTTAACCTGTGGACTTCAATTTCCAGAATTCCACAGCCAGCATGGTAGACCCTATCAGGAAACCAACATCATGAATGTTAATGCTACCTTTAGTATAAACATAAAGGAACCAAATCTTGCAAGTCTGAAGATTCCCCTCTTTCTCCCTTTATCTTTGTCAAAAACTAGAGATCTTGTCTTGAGTCACTTTCTTAAATTACATTTCTGCCCCAATTTGGATTTCGTTTACTGTCTCTTGCTTTAGTTGTGGCTATTCCTTCTGTTCCACAAGGTTATTTCTGTTTCATTGTAGGCTACTTCATAATAGCAATAGCAATAGCACTTAGATTTATATACAGCTTCATAGTGCTTTATAGCCCTCTCTAAGCGGTCTACAGAGTCAGCCTATTGCCCCCAACAATCTGGGTCCTAATTTTACCCAACCTGGAAGGATGGAAGGCTGAGTCAACCTTGAGCCTGGTGAGATTAGAACTGCCAAATTGCAGTCAGCTGGCAGTCAGTAGAAGTAGCCTTCAACACTGCACTCAAACCACTCTTCCTGAGACTGCATGGCTGCTCTCTGGAGGTGCAATGCAATCCCTGGAAAAGACAGTTTAAGGAGTTGCAGAAGTGCAATATTTGCATTCCTGCATACTTCATGCCACCATTTCCCCTTTGTTTCTGGAACATTATATTATATAGGGGTCTAAGCTCCCCTCCCCACCCAGTTCTCAAAAAGAGAGCACAGGCTACTGAAGATAATTACTGTAATGCCCGATCACCATTTGAATGGGCTACTACTGTAATGCACTTTATTTGTGGGGCTGCCTTTGGACACATTTGAAGCTATAATTGGGACACGGTGGGGCATCCAGGCTGCAAATGGACCAAATCGGCCAATTTTAAGATGGCTGCACTGATTGCTAATAGGTTTCTGGGTCCAATTATAGATTCTGCTAATATCTTTATGGTTGTGTGAATATATCATAAACTACTACTGTTGAAGGAAGGCCTTCTGAAGATCCTACTGCTTCAAGAGGTGCATGGAATGTGGCTCATATGGCAAACATTTGGCCTTCACCAGTGGCATGCGTGACATTGTCCCTTATTGCTTTTTTGGAAATCTCTGAAGGCTTCCAAGATGATTTGGTCCTGAATGATTGGGGTCATAGTTGCTATTGTTATTGATACTTGATTTCTCTTGTACTACTTGCTTGGTTGTTGCATATCATCAGGGCAATTGATCCAGGCAGTTTAGAAATATTTTAAAATACCTGTGTATATAAATTCAGTTATCATAAACCACCATAGTAGAGTTGGCATAATGCTCAAAACTAAAAACAAAGTATACAGTCTAGTGCAGAATGTAATCCCAGTCTGCAGAAGTTCATTATTTGAATGCATCAGTCAATAATAATAAAGATCAACCATATGACTGGATAATTAAGTGCCTAGAAATATCAGGCATCAGTAGAAACATCAGAAGCTTTGTGCAAAGTTCATTGGCACCAATTGCTAATCAATGGTGATAGACTTGGGAGCGTCTACGGTTTGTCATTACATTGATTCCTCCGTCAGCAATACTGAATAAGTCAGGCCATGGCTACCAAGTCTGGATAATGCACTTTGTGATACCTGGAGATAGCAGAAGAGAAGAGAAGAGAAAGAATTTGACATAATCACAAAATACAAAGACCTGCAAATAAAAGTAGAACTGCTGTGGCAAAAGAAAGCAGAGATGGTAGCAACAATAAAAAGTGCAATTCCAAAACACCATTGCCTTTGTCAAAACAACACAAGTCAATTGCAGAAGGCAGCTTTACATGGAACAGCTTACATCCTGTGATACCTTTAATATTATTAAACAACAACACCTGTCTATCCTGGGTCCTCAGGGAGGACTCAATAAGTGGACAAAAATGCCAGATCTAGTCTAAACATCTCCTTGACTGTGACCAACAATAATTTATTAAATTTGTCTTTGTTGGCCCTGGTGGATTTTGTCCTAAAATGGGCTTTGAGCCATTTGTAAAACCATTTTGATGTATCTGTAATTACTAATGCTGTTTCTAAAATGCTGATATAAATACTTATTTAACTCTTGATGGCAATTGAAAATGGAAAGAGACATTTTTCATTGTTGACAAAGGACAGCATCCTGTAGTAAAATGCTGGCAGCAATGTCAACCATCCACCAGAAACTCTTTCTTCCTACAGTAGTGCAGTCATGCATATTCAATTGTTAAATTTGATATTCTTTGTTAAAATGCAGTTAATAAGATGGAACCCTAATATTTTAGAATAGAGTAGAATTTTAATAGCTTGTCAATAGTAGAATTACCATCATCATCCCAAATCAGTCCAACATAGAGTGACAACTTATTTCGAGGCTTTCCAACAGTTTCAGTATGACACAAGCAATTTCAAGTTAGTGCTTCTAAATCAAAGTTTCTCAAACTTTGAGGTGTATTTCCCTTGGGGTGTTGCAGACAGACCAGGAGAAGTGTGAAGAACCTTTCAGCTCTACATTATTACAAAAATCCACCTTTCCTCAAGTTTATTGCGTTGTTTTCATTGTTCATTTGTGATCATTTTGGTGTTTGGATTTTAAGGGAAGGTGTATACATTAAGATGACACAGAAGAAAGCTGTGAGGGTAAAATATTTAGGAATATTGCTGTAGATGGTGTTATATTATCTGTCCCATGTTTCTTTGGGTATCCAGTTTCAGCATATGGGCTGAAAATATATAAGTTTTAACACATATTTACAAAAAAGAGTGAAATTTAACATTCACTTTCTCTAACCTAGGTATGTCTAGATACATTTGACTACAATGTACAATGTACAATTTGACCCAGCTAGCAAATTTACTAAAGCTCCACTGATTGCTAGTAAACATGAATTTTTAATGAATTGTTATTTTAGGCAGAAGATGTAATTATGGCAAATTCTTATGAAACAAAGAGAATGATGAAAACATTTAATATTATCTCTGTCCCTTGGAATGTTATTTTTTCCTTTGTGCTGAAAACCTTTGATCATGCTAAAACACAATATTTTAAATTAGCTAAGCATAATATGCAAGCATTCCTTTTATTAATGAATCATTGGAATAATTGCCCTCTGGGAGAAGAAACAAGCATTTTTTCACTTATTACAACATGGATCCAAGTGAAGCCAGCAACATTGTCTAGTGGGATTGAACTAGTGCTTAATACAGATGCCAGCATTCAACAAATTACTTTCACTGCCTGACTAATACATATGGCTGTGTTTATGATACAGATGGTATCACAACAATGCCTAGTTCAGTGCTTAAGAAACCTTAAGAGACTTTGCCTTCATAGAGGAAAAAGAAATTTCTCACTGATTAAAATATTGTACTTTTGGGAGTTCTGCACAAAATGTCATAGTGGTCAGTATTCCTTTTCCTTTTAACAAAGTTACCCACTTCACTCAGGAGAAATAATAATAGTAGTGATAATTCTATCATTATCAATAATAAGCTGCTGTAAGAAGATTGCACAAACTGACTTCAAGCAGCAGCATGACAAAGTAGCAACAATGGTGCATTGGAAGATCTGCTAGAAGTACCTTTTGCTTGCAAGCAACAAGTTGTGGGATCATAAAATAGACCACAATAGAAAATGAAGAGCTAAAGTACTATTGGACTTTAGGATTCAAACCAACTGTCACCCTACCACATAATACCTCAGACTTAAACATTGTTGATGAGAACGATAAAAAAGTCTGGATAGTGAACACTGAAATACTGGAAACAACAGAATAAAGGAGAAAGAATTGGAGAAAATCACAAAATACAAATTGAAATAGATTGAGGTAAATTGAAATAGATTGGGGCAAAAGAAAGCAAAAGAAAACAAAGACACTACCATAGTAATAAGTAGACTGCAACTATTGCTGCCTGCTTGACCATGGTGGGGCTTATGATCTTGCAAGTAATCTTCTGGTGCAGGAACCGATTAAGCACTTCATGGAGAAAATGGGCAGCCCTGTGTTTTCAGAGTGGTGATTTCTGACCCAGATAATATGATTATGCTACCAGACTTACTAATTTGATCTGACAGGAACAGCTGCGGACTTGATTGCTTGTATTGTGGGAACAGAACATGTAAGTATCTCAGAAGTATCAAGAGAAGGATGTCATGATTTGTTCTGAATTGCCCCAGAATGGAGGACATGGAAGAATAACCTTAATCTACAAGAAAGTATGTTCTCAGTGAATGGTTAGGAAAAATATTCAAATAGTAGGAACACATTAAAAATTGGGAACCACTTGCAGAAGGAACTTGACTGCAAAAGATATGACTTCAGCAACAGAATGGACAATGTTTGGAATACTCTACCTGACTGTGGTTTCTTCCCCAAACCCCAAAAACTCTTAGACTGTCTACTATTGACCTCACCCCCTTCCTAAGAGGCCTGTAAGGGGGCATGCATAAGTGCACCAATTGTGCCTACCGTCCCTGTCCTATTGTTTCTTTTATTTTTCTTATGTAACTATCTCATGTATTCAAAACTATATTTATTCTTATACCTGTATCTTGTAAGCGATTGACAAATCAAATAAATGTAAAATGTAAATGAGGTCTAAGTTTGCCATTTCTGGATTATGAAAAGGTTGGACTTTTGCAGATCTTGAACAGTTGCTACTACTACTTTTGTAATCCATGGTTGTTGTCTCTTGGTAGGATTCTGGAGAGAGTTATTTATACTGCCTTCCTTCCTTCCTTCCTTCCTTCCTTCCTTCCTTCCTTCCTTCCTTCCTTCCTTCCTTCCTTCCTTCCTTCCTCCCTCCCTCCCTCCCTCCCTCCCTCCCTCCCTCCCTCCCTCCCTCCTTCCCTATACCATGACAATGGCATACATTCCTTACATAACTTTGATAAACGCAAAACTGGCTGATAAATTTAAATCACACCACATTGCTTGTTATGTCTGGAGCATGGGTGCGAATAATGGAAACGAGCCGGTAGAAACAGTGAACTTCAAACTCTTTATTTACATGGTGTGACAGCTCAAACTGGAGGACTGCTATAGCCTTCCTTATATAGGCAATTTATTAACTATTCAACCAATAGCAATCCTGGAGCGCTAGCTCCGTTAATCAATGAGAATGGCCTGTTAATGGCCAATCAGATGCTCCTGAATGGACCAATCCGATCCTGCCATTAACAGCCAATCAGAAGTGCAGGGCCAGAACCCTGCACTTGACTTTAAGCTCAAGATAACTTTATTTGGCATTATTCATTCACAACACCCCTTTCCCCTGGCTTCTGCCCACGGGGCGTGGTTACATAGTCCTTGAGGTAGGACGGTTATTTTATCAGTCTTTTTGATTTTCGCAAAGTGCCTGGCGGTTGGCTGCACTTCTGTTGAGGTAGATCATTGTTTAACGGTAGGGGTGCCTCTGGTTCCAAGTTCGCGTTCCCATTGTCACCGATATCACTGGCCACTCCCTGAGGTGAACTCACTCTGGTCCCCAGTTCCTGTTCCTGCGTTTCAGTTCCGTTTTCAGTCCCTTCAAAAAGGTTTTCCTCTAGTTGCAATTCGTTTTCCTCTGTATCCCCCCCCTCAGTTTGGTCATAAGGGAGTTCGGAATTGCGTGACGGTAGCTGCGATCGTAGTTGATCTTTGTAGCACTTCCAAAGTCTATCGTCAGGGCACTGAACGAGGTATGATCTTGGGCCGGTTACGCGGATTACGGTCGCTTCTACCCACATCGCCCGATAGGTTTTTAGCAAATACTAAATCACCTACCTGGAAGGTATGGCATCGGCCGCTAGATCTGAGTGGCTTTTCTGGTTCGTAGGCTGGGTGTAACCGATCGAGGTGGGAGCGGAGCTTTCGTCCCATTAGCAGCTCGGCGGGAGTTTTGTTGGTGACGCTGTGAGGTGTGATGTGCTGTAGGAAAAGGATTCGGTTGATTTTCTCGTCGATGTTGTCGTAGTCTATCTTTTGTAGAGTCCTTTTGACGAATTGTACCATGCGCTCAGCCCTACCGTTGGCCGCAGGGTGCGCAGACGAAGTAAGTGCATGTTGGATACCCGGTCAGCCAGGTACTGTTCAAAAGACAGCGCGGTAAATTGGGGCCCGTTGTCGGATACCAGAATATCTGGTAATCCGTGGGTTGCAAACAGTCTTTCCAGTCTTTTGATGACCACTTCGGTGATCGTATTCCTCATTCGGTGAATCTCGAGCCAATTCGAGTAGGCGTCAACGGTTAGCAAAAACGTGTGGCCTTTGGTCGGCCCAGCAAAGTCCAGATGGATGCGGGACCAGGGTCCCCGCGGTGTCTCCCATTCGGTTGGGGTTGCCTTTGGTGGAGCATTGCTTACTTCTTGGCATCTCTGGCAAGTTTTAACCCACGATTCGATTTGTCTGTCGATGCCTGGCCACCACGCTTAGCTTCGCACAAGGCCCTTCATGCGCACGATGCTAGGGTGGCCATCGTGCAAGGTTCTTAGCAGTTCCTGTTGGAGTCGTTCTGGGATAACGACTCTATCGCCCCAGATGATACAGCCCTTCTGCCAGAACAACTCTGTTTGACGGCTTTTGAATGGTGCAAAGTCGTCTGGAACTTGGTCCAGTGGCCATCCGCGTTCCACCTATGTGAGGACTTGTGCTAAGATGGGGTCGCATTTTGTTTCTCTCGTGATGTCATGGACAGTTAATGGCAGCGTATAGAGTGTCTCGATCTGCAACGTTGTCATTGTTGGTGCAGGATCGTTGATGGTTTCAGGGAGCGGTGCACAGCTCAACGTGTCGGTGTGGGGAATGGCTTTATCGGGATGATATTGTAGCTGATAATTGTAGGCAGCCAAGAATTCTGACCAGCGGGTCATCCTGGGAGAAAGTATATAGGGAGTTGGCTTGTCCCCAGCGATGATCCCCAGCAATGGTTTGTGGTCAGTTACAATGATAAGAGCCCGGCCGTACATGTACTCATGGAATCTTTTAAGAGATGATACAATTGCCAGGGCCTCTTTATCGATCTGGCTGCAATTTCGCTTGGTTTTCGAGAGCGTTTTTGAAAAGTAAGCAACAGGGGCTTCGCTACCATTAGGTAACACATGGCTCAAAATGGCGCCCACTCCAAAAGGCAATGCATCACATGTGATATTTAACGGCAAGGTCTCATTGTACTGCATTAGTATGGCATCAGAAGTCGTTTTACATCAGAAGTTATTTTACATTACGGAACACCTGCTCTTCTCTGTGACCCCATACCCAAATTGCTTTTTTATCTAGTAGGAGATGTAAAGGTTCAGCGACAGTCGCCTTGTGCAGCAAGAATACATTATAGAAATTGATGAGGCCTAAGAACGCCTGGAGGCCGGCTTTGTTCCGGGGTCTGGGAGGGGTTTTTTTGCTCTCAATTTGCTATCGGTAGGGTGAATACCCTGACTGTCAATTAAGTACCCTTAAATTCAACATGATCTGTACACAGTTTGCACTTATTTTTTTTTTGACTTTCAGGCCTGCTTCTTGGAATTTTTGTAAAACCAGTCTTAAACGATCCCGTAAAATTTTTGGAGTGGGGACAGCAATGAGCACATCGTCAAAATAGGGGACAACGCCTTTGTTCCCCTGCAATAGTCTCTCTACATTAGGATCTGAAAGATCCCTGGGGCTACACTGACTCCGAATTGAAGCTGCGTACACTTAAAGGCACCTTGGTGTGTTACGATAGTCTGTGCCTGTGCCGTTTTTTCGTCAACCGGCAGTTGCTGATAAGCCTGAGCTAAGTCTAGTTTAATGAAGACTTTTCCGCCCCCCAGGGAATGGAGGAGGTGTTGCACCACCGGCACCGGATATGGATTTTGTTGCAGAACGTGGTTTAGGGTGGCTCGATAGTCCCCACAAATTCTAATGGAGCCGTCCAGCTTAATTGGGGTCATGATTGGTGTTTCCCATGGGGAATGGTCGGTTGGCTTTAAAACTCCCTGGGCTATCAACTTATCAAGCTATTCATCGATTTTTGGCTTTAGAGCGAACGGGACTCGACGAGGCTTAAGGCGGATGGAAGCTATCTTTGGATTAAGGCTAAAGGATGTCGGGGTCCCCTTGTACTCGCCTAGCTTTTCTGTGAAGACGTCCCTGAATTCGTGGGCGAGGTCTTCTTCCCAGTCACTGCCGCTGATTCGGTTAATGCCTGCCACTTCAATGCTGAGTGGTGCGAACCATTGCAGGCCTAACAGGCTAGGCCGGTCCTTGTCGATCACCGTCAGGGGTAAGTACGCCGTGCGGTTCCTGAATGCAACCCGGACTCTACTGGATCCTACGACTGGAATCCGGTTCCCCTGGTATTCCTTTAACACGAGCTGTTGGAATTTAAGGTCTTGGCGCCGGATAGTGGGGTTGAGTTGCTTGAGCGTCTTCCAGGAGACCATTGACAGAGACGACCCCGAGTCAACTTCCATTTGGCAAGGTTGATTTTCGATGTCCACTTTGACCAAAATTTTCTTAGCGTCTAGTGAAGAGGCATGGCCGATAGTGAGTGTTTGGTGGGCCTCTTCCCGTCTCGTTAGGCGATTCACGGGTCGGTTTCTGTAGGAGTGATTTGCTGGTTCTCGTCTTGCAGGGCGATTCCCTGTCAATTGGCGGAGATTGGTACCCTTTGCGGTCTGGCTGGGTCCGAGGAGACTTCTGCAGACCCGTCCGATGTGGCCTCATTTCCCGCACTCATGGCAGAGCGCGTCGCGGAATTTGCAATCGGAGCGGTAATGGTTGGCGCCGCAGCCAGCGCACAGTTGCTGGGACTTCGGGTAATGGTCCCAATCGGACTGCAGGCGATGGACCTCTTCTTCGTCGCTGTCTGATGATGAAGAGAGGTCCTCATGGTGGGTCGTCTGCAGCTGCCCTTCTGCCTTAGGTGAAACTTCACTGGCTGGTTGGTGTGCTGGAGCGCGATTTCAGCGTAGTTGGGCAGCCGACTTCTTGGTCGCCTCCACTGCTGTAGCTTCAGCTATGGCGTCTTTAAGGGTGATGTCACCCTTTGCCATTATTTTGCTCTGTACATTTAGAGCGTTTAACTCGAGAACTACTCGGTCTCTCAAAGCCTCCTCTAGGTCGGTGAAATCACAAAGGCCTCCCACGTTCCGGAGGTCTGCAATGAAATCGGCAACGCTTTCTCCTTTCTGCTGGTTTTTTTGATAGAAATCATGTCGTCTTACGAGCGTTGGAACGGTCGGTGCGTAGTGGGCCCTTAGTAGCCGGTCGAGGACATCCCAGTCCATGGCCTACACTTCAGCTGGTTTCGCTAATACCTTGGCCATTTTGAATACCATCGGGCCGCAGTGCGTTAGGAATACCGCCCGTTTCTTCCCGGTTGTGGCATCCTTCAGATTATTCGTTTCCAAAAACATTTGGAAACGGTCCATGTAGGACTCCCAGTCCTCTTGAGCTGGATCGAATGGAGCGGGTGGTACTGCGCTGCTGGACATGGTCCCGCCGTTGTGCGCTTCAGCCATGTGCTTAGTTGTCTTCGTCATTGGCTCTGATGTCATCCAATCCTACCCTCGTCACCAGTGTTATGTCTGGAGCATGGGTGCGAATAATGGAGATGAGCCGGTAGAAACAGTGAACTTCAAACTCTTTATTTACATGGTGTGACAGCTCAAACTGGAGGACTGCTATAGCCTTCCTTATATAGGTAACTTATTAACTATTCAACCAATAGCAATCCTGGAGCGCTAGCTCCGTTAACCAATGAGAATGGCCTGTTAATGGCCAATCAGATGCTCCTGAACGGACCAATCCGATCCTGCCATTAACAGCCAATCAGAAGTGCAGGGCCAGAACCCTGCACTTGACTTCAAGCTCAAGATAACTTTATTTGGCATTATTCATTCACAACATTGCCCAATACACATGCTATACTAATGTGCCAGACAGCTTGTCCATTTTTGTTTACAAATAAACCAGAATGTGTCTTTCCCCCAAAAGGATGGTAAGATTCAAAAGCCACATTTTTGTAATTTGGATTCTTGCAGAACAATGAGAATGGCTGTGAAGGATGTCCTATTCTGTGTGATGCAGATGCACGCATGCACAAACACACACACAGATACTTTCAAGCTCCCCTAAAAATGTAGAGGGATTCAATAAAATGCCAACTTGTCTAAATAAAAATTCAACATAATTGAACCTAAGGATAATTGTGGAAGAAACAGTGTAAAGAAGTATGCCAGCCCCATTTAGTCCTTCAGAGCATTTATAATAATTATGTTTGGACAGGGGAAAGGAAGTTAAAGATACTTCTCTTTCTTCTTAGTACCTTCATTTGCGGCAAATAAAGATTTTAGGTCCTGTTTCTTTAAGGTTCAGGTCACTGAGACAGAGTGGTTGGCTCAAAATCACATGGCAAAATCTCCAGTTGAGTAGGAAATTTAAAGTAAGGCCTCCTTGGTCCAAGTACAGGATTTTAATTTCTATACTATATTAGTTCTCTATGAATCCTGATATATGTAGAAAGAGGTCAGTTTTTTGGAAAAGTTTGTTCATTGAAAGATCAAGAAACCACAGAACTAAGTCAGTGCAGAACCAAAATACTATGACTGTTTGGGCTTGCACGTAACAGGGTTTTTAATGAAATTGCATGGGCTTTGGAATATACCTGCACCTCCTCAGTCGTATATTTTAATTGCTACTTCACTCTCATTGTTCTGTAAGGACAGCATGAAGAGACAGTGTAAACAACTGGGGCAATATGTAGAATTTTGTTCTCCAACCTGGTACCCCTTATGTTGCCTTACTACATTCATCGTCTGAATTATGTTTGATAGGGGTCCAAATGTAAGATTAACTTAATGAATTAAATTAAAAGTAAGATTTTATTTAGTATTGCCTAACATTAACTTATAGGCACCTTTCTTTTGTCCACACACATTTCCATAAATAAGACTATTCTTGCTATCTCAATTATCATTTCCTATATATGGCTATGCAGCATGTCTGAGATGCTTCACACTATTACTCACTTCTGTGTTTATGATACTGTTAGACTATGGGATCAACTGCACAACATTGAGACCTTGGGCTTAGCATGCCTGCTGATGTGGGTTTGACTCTACTCATGACCTTTTTTGCTTTCAGAAGGAAGGAAGGAAGGAAGGAAGGAAGGAAGGAAGGAAGGAAGGAAGGAAGGAAGGAAGGAAGGAAGGAAGGAAGGAAGGAAGGAAGGAAGGAAGGAAGGAAGGCAAAATAAATAACTCTTTCCAGAGTCCTACCAAGAGACAACAGCCATGGATTACAAAAGTAGCAGCAGCAACTGTTCAAGATCTGCAAAGGTCCAACCTCTTTATAATCCAGCAATGGAAAACTTAGACCAGATTTTTGAATCTGGTCATGAACACTTATTTGGGTGGTGATCAAATGCGATCCCTGACCAGAAATTCCTGAAGACAAAACATTAGAAGACAAAGAAATCGCCAAAGTTGTGGAAAGAATTATGGTCGTGACCAGAGAGGTTCTACTGTATTTTGTTTATTTATCTATTTATTTATTTAATTGCGATTGCCTCTCAACTCAACCAGGGAGGCTTACAATTCCAAAATTATAAAACAATGACACACATTAAAACAGTAAAAAACACCACCCACAAAATAAATAAATAGAAAGAGCAGCCGTGATGATTAATT
This sequence comes from Hydrophis major, assembly GCA_033807585.1. Lineage (NCBI taxonomy): Eukaryota > Metazoa > Chordata > Lepidosauria > Squamata > Elapidae > Hydrophis > Hydrophis major. Next base: position 245,419,731 of record CM066330.1, read on the forward strand.
AACTAATGGTAAAGCCAAACAACAGGACTCTTGATACTTTCTGAGATCCAGGCCTGGGTACGTAGCCAGGTTTTTAAGGTATTGTGAATGGACAATAGGGTTGCCCCTATTCTAATCTCCAAAGGGAGACTATTTCACGGCTACAGCAGAGAAAGCCCATCCTCCAGATCTCATCAGTTGACAATCTTTGGATGATGGGTTCTATATCATCTGTTGCAGGGGTGGGATTCAAATCTTTTAACAACCGGTTCTGTGGGCGTGGCTAGATGGGTGTGGCCATGTGACTAAGTGGACGTGACTTCTTCTTTTTTGCAGCAACCCTCCCCATTTTTTGCCTCCTGGGCCTCAGGGAAGCCTCCTGGGGGAAGCAGTAAGACAGTGAGGGGGATCATGGCACAGCTGATCATTGGAACAGCTGATCATCAGGAGGGAAAAACTACCTTAAGGAGATACTGGTCAGGGGAGAATGCAGTCAGCGATGTCAGCCATGCCAATAAGGATGACTGGGTAGGGAGGGGCAAGGCCAGCCAGGGGCACAATTTGCTGGTTTGCTGAACTGTGCAGAATCATAACAACCAGTTCCATAGAACTGGTCCAAACCAGTAGAATTCCATCCCTGATCTGTTGGATTGGGCTGGGCAGGTAGAAAGTCTTGGAAAAAGATGGTCCTCCAGGTGCCAAGGAGGGCTTTAATCAGCACCTTGAATAGCACCTGGAAGCAGTGCAGCTTAAACAGTAGTGGTATTTACATTTTCCGTGTAGATTTGTGACCTGCTCAGCGGCATTTTCCACCAGTTGAAGTTTTCAAATGCTCTTCAAGGACAGCCCCATATAGAGCACATTGCAGTAATCTACGTGAGAGGCTACAAGATCATGGATGATGGTGAGCAGGGCCTCCTAGTCCAGGATATACAAATATGTTTCATTTTTCCAGATTCCAGTTCTTTTAGCTGCCATGGTGTAACCAAAGATATTTAATAAATCACATCCTTTGGTGTGAAAATCTTGGCCTACTTGATGTCATACATTTTATATTTTGATAATTTGCTGCTCAACATCGTGAATTCATGGTTATCCTGGTTTTTCAGATTTGCCTCTTTGTCAGCTAACTATTTCCCAAATTCCATATTTGGAAAAGATTTTGTGAATTAAAAAAACAGGAGATATTTATATTGTGCCTTGATAGTATTGGAAAATTATTCCTGAGATGGCCTTGTGGTTTTTGACTGCATCTGCCCGAAACTTAATTCTGATTGGGATGGCAAAACTACGTCAACAACCCTTCCAGTCAGAAGTGTGGTTAGTATTTATTAAGTCATAAGGCATCAGAATTTTTCTACTGAAGAGTTTCCTCCCCAGGAATTTAATAAACTGCAACCCAATAACAGGTCAAACAAGAGAGTAATTTTTAATCTGACTGGGTGTGTGGGTGCAAGAAGCCACATCTGGTAAATTTGATGTGACTCTGATAAACATCTAATGGTGAATCATCTATTTTAAGTTTCCACTATGTCGTTTCCATGTACTTCTCTGACGAGAAATATTAAAAGTAAGACTGTGCATTGTTTATCATTTATTTATTAAATTTATTGCAACACATTCAACATATTAACACATTCAGACTGTCATTTAAAGTCAAGCATACTATCCCAAAGGTGCTTTTTCAAGAGGCAAATGAAAAACCTTTGTTTTTCCTTGAGAATGTTTCTGAACTAAAGAAGGGTCATGAAAAGTGAAAGACAAAAAAAGTCCAGTTGCCTCTTGAAAAAAAACCTTTGGGAAAACTATGACCCGGATTACTGAGAATCTTCCTAGACACAATAGACGCATTCTAATATGCAATACTTTCATGTTAAGGTTCAAAATGCAGAATTTCCTATTCTTTTGAATCAGTATTTTATTTTTCTATTTATTTATGTAACTGCTCAACTCACATGTAGCAATAGCACTTAGACTTATATACCACTCTACAGTGCTTTACAGTCCTTTCTAAGTGGTTTATAGAGTCAGTATACTTTCCCTCAACAATTTGGGTTCTCATTTTACCCACCTCAGAAGGATGGAAGGCTAACTCAACCTTGAATTATGTAGGTGATTCCAGGTGACTTACAAAATTTTAAAAATCCATCATATAATATAAAACCTTTAAACTTATCTCATCCATGGCAGCAACAACATAATAAAATCAACCACTTGTCTCCATTTGTGGTTCCCAGACCTGCTGACCTGTTTTTATTGGATAGTTGCAAACCACCATTAGACTTTGCATGCATTAAAGCATCAGTCACTAACCAGTGGGCCACAGCCCCCTGGTGGCCCATGAGAAAATCTTGGTGGGCCGCAGAGAAATCTCACCCCCAGAACACCCCCCAAAGCAATTAATCCAGGCTGCACAGAAACACAAGGCTATGCCGCCCACATGGCCCATGGGAACCCTCCCTGCCCACTCACTTTTTACCCAGAAAACTTGTTTGCTAAATTGCTATTTTTCCTTTTTCCGACCATCTGCTGTGCCGGGACATTTAGATTAGCTAGGAAGCAGGAAAGGGGTGGATTTGTTTTCTAGCAAGTCTTTAGATCTCCGGCTCTGCTTTTAAGCACAGCCGTACCTCCCTTAAGACTGAAGGTTCTATTATTCAATGCAGACTCATGTCAAGCAAATTTGATATGACAGACTAAACTAACTGATGGTAGATGGATAGATCACTGAATAAATCTGTGGTTCTATGAGCAACTCAATCTGCCTGCCTGCTTTGCCTGATTTTGGGTAAAAATTGCTCTTTTTTAATGAAAAATTCAATACTTATATAAATATTTATAATATTTACATACAAGCCATGCCCAGCCAGTCACATGACCACCAAGCCACACCCACAAATTAGGCCACACCCACAGAACCGGTTAGTGGTCCCTGGAATTTAAAATTATGAGTTTGGTGGTCCCTGAAGTCCAAAGGTTGGCAAACCCTGCAATAAAGGACTTTAATCTAGATTTGACAAGAAATATGCGAAGACACAAAGACAATATCCTTATCATTAACAAGGAATGCTGCAGGTGCCATTGGTGCAACTAAGACTGGTAAACTAATGTATATCTTATTTTACTAATAAGCATATTGTGGAAGCTACAATTGACTAAACTAAATAGTGGAGGTAAATATGTATGGCCCCATCAGATAATGACTATGTTGTATGAAAATTTCAATTTGGACATAACATGATTAAATGGCAAAGATCAGGAGTGGGATCCGACAGGGTAAACTACCAGTTTGGTGATTTACGAGGTTTGGTGATTTACAATGTGCTTCCTTGCACGCTGCACACACGCCTGTAAATCGTCATCAGCCTGGTGCCTGGACAGCTGAGCAGAGCTGCGTGCCAAGAAGCAGCCTTTGAAAAAGTACTTTTTTCCTGCTTTGTTAACTGCAGCTGTGTCTCGCATGGCAGCTGAAGTTGAAACGCAGGAAATAAAGGTCAGGTAAGAGCCTGGGCAGGCAGATGGACAAAAACATCAGCAGACATAGAACCGGTTCTATGTCTGATGCTCTTCAGAGCTACCGGTTCTACAGAGGTGGACAGAACCGTTAGAAACCCACCCCTGGTAAAGATTATTTATGTATGAAATGAAAGAAAAAATAGATACATATCAATGAAACTATTAGAAAGAGGAAGGCTATCTTACCTCTGAATTAAAATAATTTGAAAGCTACTTAGAGAAGGAAGCACAAATCCTGTGTGAAAATTCCCGAAGATTTATCTGTCAAAGATAAATTAGAATGATAATGTGGCAGATGCTTAAAGAGAGCAAAAAGAATTATATTTCTACAGGAATGTGTGCAGTTATGCTGGTGGCAAGTATGAAACAAGACAATTGGTAAAATGATGAAGTTGAAGTGACTCTGGATGAGGACACAAATCCTAAGTTTTTGAACAAACACTATATGCATTTGTGTCCTCATCCATAATTATTTACACTTCATTATTTTAAATTGTCATGGCTTCTTTTCAGAATATCTATGTCAGTGGGCTCCAAAACCCCAGAGAGCCAATATAATCATACAGGCTTCTAAGCAAAACACACACACTCTCTCTTGCACTTAAAAGCTATTACTCAGTGTTTACTAATGTTTGCTCCATTCTTTTAAGAATTTCATATTCAGCCTATTATCTAAATTGTAGGGCTTTTCATTTGATTGACTGGTGGGTGGGCTAATTTTGCAAGTGAGAGAATAGGGGTGGGTGTATTGATGGTTAGTGGTGTAAAAGTTAACAAGTGGTAATTTTGGTGGTTTGTATTTTATCTGAGTAGAGATAAGACAAGCAGACTTAAACTGTTATATATAGCTTGCCAATGACCAATCATCATAAATTACAATAATTATGCCACACTAAATACCTAAAATTGCCTAAATATTTAAATATATTTTCCTTCTTTAGAAGGATCTGCTATTGGACAAAGCTGTTTACTCATTGAAGGGACAGATTTGGTATTATCTAGGAAAGCCTGTTTTAGTATTTCTATTTTATTGCCTTCTAATGGAATGCTGAAAGCCACAAAGCACCTGATTCATATATCTGAAATATTACCTCAGCTTGATAGTTACTGAATTTATTTATGTAGCTTCTTTCAGTCTCAAAGATATTTTGTTATTCCCCGCTTCCCCCTGGAGCCTGCATTAGACCCTTAGTTATAATGATTAGATTCTGAAGGATGCTGTGTTATAGAGAAACTCTGTCCCATAATAGCTTCGTTGCTGTGGAAAATCTCACATTATTTGGCTTTAGGTTCTCTAAGCAATCAAGACATGCGCCTCAAGGCTGCAAATACAAAGCTACAGGCAAAACCCTCTGGACATAATGACTGGCTATTTATGCAGAACTAAAAACTGGAACAGCTGAGCTGTAGATGTATGAATAGCAAGCATGCCTTCCAGCACAAAAGATAGAGCTCTGAAATAAAGGGATTTATAATAGTTCTGACATCCTGTACATCAAAATCACACAAGACAGTTGGGTTGTAAGTTTCTCTTTTTTGTAGGTTTGAGCCATGTTTGAAAGGGGGGGTCTGCAATTAAAATGAAAAATGGCAAGAAGGGAAAACTGAGCATAGCTCTGTATGCTCAAAGATACTTCTGTTGAAATTCTGAGAAAATATTGTCTCCTTAATCAAATATCTGTGGTTCAAAGTTATTGTTCTTCTCTTGTTTTCCTACTTCTTCCAACCCACTCCCTGCTTCCCTCAGCTCTCTCTTAAGGGGTTGATTTGATGACACTGAAAAATCTTGATATTAATATTAACTGAAATGTCTTCCAAGAGAAGAACGCGCACAAAATTGGCCCTAAGTAACATGGCCAAAGGCAGAGAAAAACAACATTCAGAACAACTCAGATCACTATGCTGTTCAAGGCACTGAGAGATGAGAAATGGAAGTTGATGGTGATATGTCCTAATATAATTGTTAAAGTCCTGGAAAACACTTGGAGACGAAGACTTCTGACATAGGACTTGTTATATTTCAACTGTATTTTGAAAAATCCTAAAGTTCTTTGGTTAACTTATTGGAATTTTGCAGAAGCAGTGGTGGGATACAAATAATTTAACAACCAATTCTCTGCCCTAATAATTTCTTCCAACAACCAGTTCACCAAATTGCTCAGGAAGTTAACAACAGGTTCTCCCAAATTGGTGTGAACTGGCTGAATTCCAGCACTGGTGAGAAAGCAATCAGGATGGGCATACTTTCTCTAAAGGTAGTCTGTTCATGGTTTGTACATTTCTGTGGGATTCCAATGGAAAGGAACATTTGTAGTTCAGGATTGAATTGTGGAGTTCTTGGTTCTCTTTAAACTTGATTGTTTGCTTGCACATTTCATTACCCAGATAGGTAACTTCATCAATGCAGTGAGATGGAGCTTGCTGCCTATTTATAGATAGTACCTTCTCCTGCTAGTTTTGGTGGAGATATGGTTTCCTCCTTGGGAATTCTTTGATTAGAGCATTGGTTGCCTGGTGTGAATCCCTGCTTATCTGAATATTGACATCTGGAAGACATGAGTTCCAGTCTTTTTGTTTCTTTCCTAGAGTATTTTTTTTTTTGCATTAGGAACACCAACTTCCATTTACAGATGCTGATGTCAGGAGCCAGGGTATATAATTTAATATCCTCTAGATATTCCCCAATCATGATACCAATAATAGTTAATAGTAAAGATGGAGTGGAGTTATAGGGTGACACATCTTGAGGTCATCAGGTTGCCCATTTCTATAAAGTCCAGTAAATGATACACATCTCCATACACCTTCAATGTATGTGAATACCATATGGAAGACAACTCAGAGTTAGTTGTTTGAGGGGTAAAGGTTTCCCCCCCCCCCTGAAAGTACAGAATCCAGAAACCACAGGTCTACAACTATTTTCCAGTGTCAAATAATAGCTGTTCTGTCCCCTCATTAGCATTCTTGAGATCCCCGCGCTTTGATTGGCCAAAGCGCGGGGCACTCTTATTGGCTAGGCGAGCCGCGCCGATTGGCTCGCTAGGAATCTCCCGCGATTGGTCTATTCGAATCGCGGGAGATTCAAAGTGGTGCCATTGGCCGCGGAGAAATAAAAGCCGCGAAGTTTCTCAATAGCCCCAGTTTGGTTCCCACATCAATAAAAGAGCTTGATACAAAGTCACCGACTCCTGGCATCATTTCCGAAGACACAACAATAGCTAAATCTAAATAATAGCTAATTAAATTCTCCTACCTTTTGTCCTACCAGTTGTCTTTCAGTTTGAATAATAATAATAGTAATAATAATAATAACAACAATAACCTTTATTGTCATTGTACATATATACAACAAATTTGATTTTGCTCCTGCTGGTGCTATTTAAAACAAAAATACAACACAACATAAATAATAGAAAAAATGGTCCTTATACAAGGAAAAACGAGTCATATGTTTCCATGTATGCATGGAGGGACTGTAGCTGTATTTAGGAGTCTGACAGCCCATGGATAAAAGCAGTTTTTAAACCTGTTTGTCCAGCTGGCTATACTTCTGTGTCTTCTGCCAATGCTAAAAATGAGAAAAGACATTGACCAGGATGTGAATTGTCCTTAATAATCTTCCTTACTCTGCTGAAGCAACTAGATCTGTCATCCAATGGTATTAGGGGGCAACCAATAATTTCTTGCGCCAAATTTATCACTCTCTGTAGTGCCTTTCTGTCCACAGCTGTTGAAAGATACTTTCTATCATGGAACAATAAAAAGAGGTCATCCTGATCCGTTCCACCTGATTTTTCAGTAGGGCTCTAAGGTAATGAAGTGTCTGTTGAGCCTTTCCTGAGCACCAGGGACATGTTGTATTTCCAGGTGAAGTCTTGACTAATAAGCACTCCCAATAATTTAAAAGAGGAAACTCTCTTTTAAAAATGCTCCTGACATTTGTTTTTTTTTTTTTTAAAGGATCTGCAGTGAAATTCTCATTTGTGGAATCTGTGTTGAACCAGTCAGGGGAAATACATATCTTGTCCTTCATTGCACAATAAGCAGCTGTACAAAGGAAGCATCTCATCAAGTCTCAGAGCAGGATTTTGGGAGGAAATGTCTCTCTCTCTGAGCTTGGGAAGATAAGCAGACCCACTGGATTTTAACAGATAAAAAGACATAGCAATGAAAATAATGATTCTTCCTGCAACCTCAACCAACCAAACATATTCAAAACAGCACCAACAATAATGCAGAAAAAATGCTTCAAAATTCTCAGAATAAAGTAGAACAGCAGAAGCCCAAAAGAGTCAGGAAATATTTGTGAAGACAGATTTTGATGCAATACTATCAAAGACTGAAATGGCTATATGTAATATGTCTGAGCTTTTAATATAAAATCTATCCTTTCATAACCTCAGCAGAGTGACTTGCCTGGCTGACTGAAAAGCTAAGCAGGGTCAGGCTTGGTTACTATTTGATGGGAGTTTAAAAAGTAAAAAAAAAAACAATTAAAAAAGATCCCAAAAGCAAGGCAGCCTTTTGTACTGAGAAAAATTCATATCCAAGTTATAAGGAATTTTGCTCAGCCTGAAAGAAACGTTACTTGTACCTTGCTTGAATGTCACCAAAAAATGGACTTTCATGGACCTGAGCAGAAAAAAAATCTAAACAGTTCCTTAGTCACATCAGAAACCCTTACCCCTTTACTTAATTGTTTGCAGTCATCTTACAAGAGGGGCCTTTTGAGTGAATTAATATTGTCAGAATTCCATCCTTCCTCCTCTCCTTTTCTTTTTCCTTCTCTCTCTTCTTCTTTCTCCCTCCCTCCCTCCCTCCCTCTCTCTTCCTCTTCCTCTCCTTCTCCCTTTCCTTTTTCTTCTCTGGGAGGGCAACACTGATGAGAACCAGATATTGGAATAATATATTTTTCTTTTTTTAATGGTATCTTATGAACATTATTCTGGTACTATACTCAGTGAACAAGAAGTTATTTCATCCAATGCCATGAACTGTTATATCCAACTAGGATGTTACCAAAAAAACTATATATGCCCATACATGAGTGTAGCAAGATTTTAAAAGGCCATGCATTACTTTAAAAGAGTTATGATATTTCTATTCAAAAGGCTTCAGAAGCTGCATGGTTGATCACTTGCTAATTTTCTGGAGCTACCCACTAAGGAAGAGGTAACCTAATTTTCCTTGGAGCTCTCCAAAATATTGAACTATAATTCCCATCATCCCAACTCATCACGGTTACCACTCATTTTGACTAAAGGACATTAAAATACAATCTAATGATCTGAAATATCAGGTTAGTTGTAGAAAAACATCTTTCATAGCAATTCACACTCATGCTGAGTTTTCCATTAGCTTCATTGTAGTAGCCAATAATTGGGTATTTGGAGGGAGGGTTATAAAAAGGTTAAGACTCTTTTAAGCTAACTTGACTCCTTTTTAAAATAAATTTTTATTGAATTTCATCATAAAATAAAAATATAGAAGAAACAAAACAAAAATAAAAAGGAGAGAGAAAACTATAAAGAGAGGAAAAGAAGTAATGACCTGACTTTCTGTGGTTAGATTACAAAAATAATACAACATCAAGCTTTTGCTTTACATTTCACAACATTTCTATAATTACAAAACAATTCTAATCATCAAAACCTAAAATCCAAGTTTCCAGGGTTTTCCCCCAGTTTTGAGCAAAAAGCGGTTACCAAGTGGAAACAAAACTGGATAATTTCATTCTTTTAATTAAAACAGTGAATCTTGGAATCTCCTCTACTCCATTGCTGAACTTGACCGACGGGGATTTCATGTCATTGCTCATGTTGTTATTTAGCAATTGGACAGCCTTTCCCTTCTTCTGAAATGTTTTTTTAACTTCCCAGTCTGGCCTTCAGTTCTGGTTTTCCACCCAACTTCTGACATCCAGGTCAAGGCTGCTTAGCTTCTGGATCCAGGCAAGGCCATTTGGGCTTTATTTATTTAGTCAAGCAATTCTAAGATAACAGGTATAAGTATAAACATAGCTATGAATATATGAAATGGATGCATATAAGACAAATAAAAAGAAACAATAGGACAGGGACGGTAGGCACGTTGGTGAGCTTATGCACGCCCCCTACAGACCTCTTAGGAAAGTGTTGAGGCCAATAGTAGACAGTCTAAGGTTAAAGTTTTTGGGGTTTGGGGAAGAAACCACAGAGTCAGGTAGAGTATTCCAAACATTGACCACTCTGTTGCTGAAGTCGTATTTCCTGCAATCAAGTTTGGTGCAGTTTACCTTGAGTTTGTATCTATTGTGTGCTCTTGTATTGTTATGGTTGAAGCTGAAGTATTCATTGACAGGTAGGACATTGCAATGTATGATTTTATACAATATACTTAGATCAGACCGATGGCAGCATAGCTCTAGGTTTTCTAGGAATAGAATTTCAAGTCTGGTGTCATAAGGTATTCTGCAACTATTAGAGAAGCGGAGACCTCTTCTTGTGAAATATTTCTGGATTTTCTCAACTGTATTAATATCAGATACGTAATGCGGGTTCCAGACTGATGAGCTGTATTCAAGTATTGGTCAAGCAAATATTTTATATGCTCTAGTTAGTGTGATATTACCAGAGAAAAAGCTACGTAGGATTAGGTTAACAACTCTTAATGCTTTTTTGGCTATGTAGTTACAGTGGGCTCTAGCACTTAGATCATTAGAGATGAGTACTCCAAGGTCCTTGACAGACTTTGATCAGGGATGGGTCCTAAGTTAGCAGCATCTTGATGAAGTGGATCTTTTCCCCATTAAACACACTCCAGGAAAGCAGCAGCCTGAAAACTCCATAATAACTATGTAGCTTAAGTTCTTATTTGCTTAGTGATTGTGGCTAAGATAGTTGCAAAACATCTTACCTACCGATTAAAAGAATTACCAGCAAGGGGAGCGGGATAATGTTTGCACTAATTGTAGCTGTCGAAATCTAATACAAAGGAAAATGAAAAGAAAGCCTGCCATTTATGGGCCTGCCTGTCACTTAGGAGACAAACCAATATTGGTGAAACAAAAGCTAGACTTGGAAAAGGGTTCATTGCTACTTAGGTCTCGACTGCAAGGCTTCACAGCATCACTTACTCTGCATGGAAGAACTTGGTTCTCTCTGCCCTCACAGACAACCTGCTGCTCATAGCACCCCAGCCAAACTGGCCTCCACATATCAGGGTTCCTGCTTTTCTTCAAATATACATCTGTAAGCTGTAGAATAGGAGGACTCTACAGTTCTTTGAGATTTGTGGACTGAATTACCTTGATGTCACACAAGGCAGAAAGACCTTTAATTCCACCAGGAGGGCTGCAACTCTAGAAAGAGGTGGGGCAAGACCAGAGGTGGTATTCAGCAGGTTGTGACCAGTTCTGGAGAATCAGTAGCGGAAATTTTAAGTAGTTCGGAGAACTGGCAAATGCCACCTCTGACTGACCCCGTCCTCATCTATTCTCTGCCTCTCGAGTCCCAGCTGATTGGCTGGGTCTTCTTTTGTTGCCCTGCACAGGAAAACGGAGCTGGAAAGCAGGTTAGTGGGGTGGGGAGGGAATGGAGATTTTACAGTATTCTTCCCCTGCCATGCACACCAAGTCATACCCACCAAGCCACACCCACAGAAACAGTAGTAAATTTTTTTGAATCCCACTACTGTGCAAGACGACAGGAACAAGCTTGCAGAGAGCACAGCAGGATAGAATCTTTTTCTATCCTTGGCACCTTCTTTTTGGTTTAACATTTTTATTGAGTTATAAAATATTGTAAAATACAAAAGCAAATAGAAAAGCAGTAGTGCGGAAAAGAGGGAAGAGAGGTGAGGGAAGATAAGAAAAAAGAAAGGAAAAGCAGCATTGATTTAAGACTCTCCCTGTTACAGTAAAATAAAGCATTAACATCAAATCACAACTTTTTGCTTTTTCATAATAATACCATGTGTCTCACAAAATAAGGCCGGGCCTTTTTTTTTTTTTTTTGAGCCCCGAAAAAATGGCTAGGACGTCTTTTTGGGGGTGAATTACTTTCTTCCCCACCCCGCACACGAGCGCCATCTCCAACAACAGCGTCTGAATCGCTCCCACTTTTCCCCCATCCCTGTAACAACAGGAAAAAAAAGATTTTTAGGTATCTGGGTGTGCCGAGCGCTCCGTTTTGGTTTAATCCTAAGCAGCTGGGTGGGTGTGAGAAGAGCCAAGTGAGCATCTCTGCTGCTGCTACCCTTGGTGCTCCAGCCTTGGGCTCTGTAAGTTTGCAAAAGTCCCAGTGCGCAGCCCGTTCCTGCATTCCAAGCGCCCAGGCCGAGCTGCATCTGTCCCTCTCTCACCAGCGTCATCTCCAATAACAGTGGCAGCAGCGTTGGGAACCATGAAAGTTACGGACTTGGCTCCCCCACCCGAGAAGCAGCTGAAATGCTTCCACTGTTCCCGCCACTGCTGCCGCTGTCCGCTGCAGAGAGGAACTATAGTCAGATCGATAAGGAGGCCTTAGCAGCTGTGGCCGCTGTAAAAAAATTCCATGAGTTCCTTTATGGCCATAGTTTTGAACTTGTAACAGATCACAAACCTCTATTAGGACCGCTAGCTGGGGATAAGCAAACCCCACAGGTGTTATCCCCGAGAATGACCAGATGGACTTTATTTCTGGCCGCCTACTCTTACACACTGGTACATCGCCCGGGGAAGAACCTGTGCCATGCTGATGCCCTCAGCAGATGCCCCCTGCCATCACCAGTCGAGGACCCAGCTCCCATCCACGCAATCTTCGACTGTAATGAACTAAACCTACGTGTCTCAGCTGGGGATATTGCTGCACACTCCAAGAGGGACCATGTTATTTCCCAAGTCCTGGACTGGGTAGGGAGGGGGTGGCCTGACATTCAGTTCGCCCCTGAATTCATGCCATTTAAGACCCGCAGGCAGGAGCTTTCTTCACTATAGGGCTGCCTGTTATGGGGGACAAGGGTGGTCATACCACCCACCTTGCAAGAACCAGTTTTAAGAGCACTGCACGAGGGTCACCCTGGCATCGTAAGGATGAAGGCCTTGGCCCGCAGCTACGTCTGGTGGCCAGGATTAGATGCCCGGATTGCCAGCTGGGTTAACACGTGCCAGCCCTGCCAGGCAACAAGAGCAACCCCACCAGCAGCTGTCCCAACCAAGTGGGAAGATTCGGGGGCCCCTTGGGCCAGGCTGCATGTAGACCTGGCTGGTCCCATACAACGGAGGACATTCATTCTCCAAATGGACTGAAATAGCCTTGTTACCCTCCACCACAACGCTGGCTGTCACAAGGGCCTTGACCAGACTGTTTGCTACTTATGGACTTCCTGACACATTAGTTTCAGATAATGGCCCCCAATTCAGTTCCAACAAGTTTGCCATCTTCACAGCTAATCTGGGCATCAGACACGCTCTCACAGCCCCCTTTCACCCAGCAAGTAATGGAATGGCAGAAAGGGCTGTCAGGTCTGCCAAGGAAGTTCTGGCCAAGCTGGGCCAGGCAGACTGGCACGCCAAACTATCAACTTACCTACTCACACAACATGCCACCCCGTGCCCTTCCACCAACAAGTCCCCTGCTGAACTGTTAATGGGCAGGCGCCTCAGGACCACCCTGGACAGGTTGCACCCCCACTACGCTCCCAGCATGCCACTAGCCTCTGACAGCCATGCCAGGGAATTCGCCCTGCAAGACCAGGTGTACGCCAGGAACTATGCGGGGCACCCTTTATGGCTGCCAGGGCAGATAGTCTTTGTTGCAGGACCCAGATCATATAGAGTCTTTTTGGAAGATGGTCAGATTTGGAGAAGGCACGTAGACCAGCTGAGGAGGCGTTGGAACAAGACTGCCACCGAAATCCCGGTCTACCCGCCGCTGGACGAGCCAGTCTACTCACCACCAGCCAACCCACCAAAGGACCCGGTCTACCTGCCGCCTGACAACGCAACCAGCCGACCGCCGCAGGAAGACTCACCTGAGCAGTCGCCAGAAAGCAGTCCAGGGATGGCCAGTGATCCTCTGCAGGTTCCAGTCACCACCCGGGAGGAACAAGACGCACCAGCTGCCAACAAGCCTCAGGAACCTCGAAGATCGGGCCGCGAGCGAAAGCAGCCATCATGGCTGCAGGACTATGCATGCTCATGGCCAGGGGGAAGGAGTGCTGTGTTCAAAGACTAGCAGCAGTCCTCCCTCCGGTCCGCTGCCAACGCGGGAGCGCAGATCGCTCCCATTGGTTGATGCCATTTGACAGCCGGCTATAAAAGGGAGTCGTCAAACGGCATCAGCTGTCACCGCCAGCTGGCTGTCAGATAGCCTCGGCAACCACGGCGACCCTTTATTCGTTAGAATAAAGTTGTTAGCCTTTAGCCTGGCTCCGTCTCCCTTTGTAACCGCCGCTCCACAGCAAATAGATTCGCCTGGCTTTGTTTCTCCCCCAGTCTCTCCTGCTTAGCAATCATGCTCCTTTATTGTGGGGTGGGGCAGGACTAAATGAGTGTTGAATGATTGGTTTAGCTCAGGGCTGTCAAACTCAATTTCATTGAGGGCCACATCAGGGTTGAGTTTGATCTTGGGGGGGGCAGGTGGGCGTGACCAGGGTTTGTTTTGCTAGCACTCTGCCAACAAAAATGGAACTTGTGCGTGGCCCTCCTGAGCTCCATTTTTGTTGGCTGAGTTCTGGAGCAGGCCATTGCAGCTGAAAACAGAGCTCAAGAGGGCTGTAAGTGGCCCTCCATTTTTGCTGGCTGAGTGCTGGAGCAGGCTTTTGCGGCAGAAAACAGAGCTAGGGAGGACCACGCATGGCCCTCCTGAGCTCCATTTTCACTAGCAGAGGCCCTGTGGGCCAATCCTTCTCTGTTTCCAGGGTGGCCCCACAGACCAGATCTAAGCACCCTGTGGGCCGGATCCAGCCCACGGGACTTGACACCCCTGGTTTAGCTAGTTGTTAGGTTGTCCAATGAATAGTTTCCAGGGGTGAAAATATTCTGTATATGTGACTTCTCAAGCTACTTCTTAACATGTTCCTCGTGCTCTTTTGAAAGAGTGCTAAACTGATGCCCAAATAAATAAATAGCCCAATTGAAAGGTCACGAGGCAGAGGAGGAATGAAGAATTAGATGGAAGAGAGCTTTCCTTCTCAATATTTTGGGAAATCTCCTTTTCATTTCATGCTGTATACCCCTTCTCCATGCTGTGACCCGTCATTAAGGCTAACAGGTATGAAGAGGAATGTGTGACACAGCAGGAGGGATTGACTCATAACAGGCAAGTTGTGTCTTTGAGGAGAGAGTGGAAAGAGAATATTGGTCTTGGGCGGCAGTTAGTAGCTTGGCTTGGCAGCATGTAGAAGTAGTCTATAGGTAGCCAAAGTGATACAATTGATAACATTGCCTTAACTCTAAAGTAAAATCCTTCAAACAATTCCAGCATGCCAAAATACCTCTTGACAGCAGAAGAAGTAGAGACATATCAAGATAAATATATAAGATTCCATTTATCCATTATATGATATAGGTTCTTCTTCTTTCGTAAACGCAGGATGCAAATAAGAAAGGGGAAACCACCCTTGAGGCGTCATGGTTTATACAGAACATCAAACCATTGCCAAGGAGGAAAGAATTGAAAACCAGAAATATTTTTTTAAAACCATCTTTATTTCAAATCTTAAAGCTGCCAAGGTTGAACACCCCTGCTTTAAATAATTGCAACTTGTGCAGGTATAAAATGTCTATATAGGTATAAAATGTGTACAAAAATGAAAAGCTACAATGAAGGAGCTCAGGTCTTCATTTAATAGCTAGATTTGTACAATATGGAAAACCATGGTTTTTTTTTTCAAAAAACTGGGTTTTTGGGGGGTGGGTAGGTGGGTGTAGAAGGAAATCACAATTCATTGACTTTAAACAACATGCTTTGTGATGTAGAATAGTTTACCAAGTTCAGATAAATAGTTATAGTCATCCTGTATACCAAACCAACCAATCAAACCTATTCCTTACTTATTGCAATCTTTCCATACTGCCCAAAGTTCTCGTGAATCAAAACAGGTTACATAACCATGAAATGAAGCTAGGGAGAGATTTTATCAGCCTGCGGCCTCTCTAGGCTGTCACTCGGTGGCTTAGCTGATCGTTGTCTTACATTGTTCTTTCCTTCTTTTTCTTGGCCAAGGAAGCTGCCTCTTGCATCTATTTTAATTTTCTACAAGGCCTTGAGGCTTTGTTGGGCATTGTGAGAAATTGGAATGGCTGCTTGGAATGCTTCTATGGTCCAAGGACACCAGATGGAAGGCAGCTCCCATTTCCCTGGGTCTGTGATGGAGCCAGCGTGGAAATGAGGAAAGATCACACAATGGATTAAAAACCAAAAACCAAATACTTGTTATGGTTTCTACAAACCAGGGCTTTTAATCCAGGCAAAAAGTTTCTGCAGAAAGAAGCATTCTTGATTCCCTAGAGGATAGAACTGAACATCACCACCTCACTTTGAAATGTTTTACTTTCCTCCATGTGAAGAAACGTTGATTTTTTGTTCATACATGTTTACAAGACGCCACAATGATGTTGTGTGTGTCACAACATCTCCTGTAAATGATACATCTAATATAATTTGTGTCAGTTGCAACACATTTGCATAAAGACATTGTGAACTACAATAGATTTCTTGTCTCTTCTGCTCCCACCCGAACAGATTCCAGTATTTTCCAAAGAACATTTTCACATAAATATTGCTAACCTAATTTCTTTCTATGCATGTCTTGTAAGGGACAGTGGATGGATCAATGTGGAGAATAAAGGAGAATATTTGTAGTTGAGGGCTGAAAAGAGGGGTCGTTGGTGCTCTCTGAACTTGGTAGTTTTCTTGCAGATCAGAGGTTGTATTCAGCAGGTTCTGACCAGTTCTGGAGAACCAGTAGCGGAAATTTTGAGTAGTTCAGAGAACTGGCAAATACCACCTCTGACTGGCCCCACCTCCATCTATTCTCTGTCTCCTGAGTCCCATCTGATCGGCTGGGCCTTCTTTTATTGCCCTGCACGGGAGAACAGAACTGGAAAGCAGGTTAGTGGGGTGGGAAGGGAATGGGGATTTTGTAATAACCTTCTGCTGCCATGCCCACCAAGCCACGCCCACAGAACCGATAGTAATTTTTTTCAATCCCACCATGGTTGCAGATGTTTCATTATTACCCAAACTAGGTAACATCATCAGTGCTAGTAAGGAGTGGGGCTTGCTGTCACTTTATATTCTAGCGCCTTGCCCTTTGACATGAAAATGATTGGAGCATTTTACCCTTGTTTTCAAGTCTAGTGCTCAGGGAAAAGGCAATCTGTGCTAACCTTCTCTCCTTCCAGATGTTCATCAGGAAAATTCAAAGAACATCATCTATGGGCCCTGACTCCTGAAATATTATAGGTTTTAAAGTTATAAAAATAATGCCTTCCCTGCTCGGCTCTTATCTTTGTAAAGGAGACTCAACAAATCCCTCCCTATTCTTGGATATAACAACTTAAGGTTGTCAGCAATAAGTACATATCCTAAAGCTGGGGTCATTTTTCTACAATACAGTAGTTAGAATTGGGGAGTGAAGAAAATTATAAACAATATACACACAAAAAGAGAAGTTCCAAGAACAGGACTCTGCACCTCTGGAGAGAATGGGGAGAAAAAAAATCTGATGGTGACAACTGTGTAGTGCTGACCTGAGCTGGGAGATGTAGTACTGCAAGAATATTCTTCAATAGGAAAAGAGACCTCCCACAACAACTGTAAAACTTCAGCTGGATTTACATGCCAAAGCAGGATATTGTGCAATTTCAAAAGAAAAGTAAATTCAAAAACAATGAATTGCAGTGTCCGATAAACAAAACCAAAGTGAGAAATAAACCAACTTAGTTCCCCAACAATATCCTTAGAACAGTTGAGTTTTGTGCTGATCCCACAGTGGGTCAAAGCTTTCTGGAAGTGATTTGTAGACAATGCAATGGCCATGAAAGATATGAAGAAAGCATAATAGCTGGTGATAATGAAACTTGTGTAGATTTATTAGATTTCTATTAGGCCTTTTTTATTTCATAAGTATATCACAGAAGCAAATGTGCATCTCCTTTTAGGTAGCTTAGCCTGTGAGAGAGTGACTGGTCCAGAGTTGCCCAGCTGGGCTAGAACTCACAGTCTCCTGGTTTCCAGGCCAGCACCTTAACCACTGCATCAACCTGATGGACAAATTAATTTTTCTGATCAGATTAAAAAAACACAATGAGTACATTTATGGATAACTGGAAACCCCTTATAGAGTTTTTGCATGAAATAGAAAAAATGCATTTATGATTTGTAGTTTTGATTATTAGAAAAAAAGGATAGAGAAAAGTGAGCTTTTTTCTTTTCAACGATGATTTTGTAATTGTACTTCAGTTGGATGCAAAGGAAATCGAAAGTTGCTTCTTTCTTTTTATTTTTTTCTTTCTGCACGTTTGCTTTTTTTCTTTCTTTATGCTTTTTAATTTGTGTTAGCTTTTGTGTTCTTTGTAAATAGCATTTATAAAAAAATAGGATGAAAAATTTAGTGTTGGTAGTGTTAAATATGTACATGAAATACATTAAACTGTTTGGATCATGGCTGATTAAACCCTGTTGGACATTCCATGAAAAAAATGAAACCCATCTCTTTTTAGAGGAGGGGTCACCAACCTTTTGGACCCCAGGGATCACCAAACTCTTAATTATAGATCCCAGGGACCATTAACTGGTTCTGTGGGTGTGGCCTAATTTGTGGGTGTGGCTTGGTGGTCATGTGACTGGCTGGGCATGGCTTGTATGTAAATATTATAAATACTTACATAAATATTGAATTTTTTATTTAAAAAAAAGAGCAACTTTTACCCAAAATCAGGCAAAACAGGCAGGTAGATTGAGTTGCTCACAGAATCACAGATTCATTCAGAGATCTATCTATCTGCCATTGGCTAGCTCAGTCTGTCACATAAAATTTGACATAAAACTCACAAAATTAACTCACAACACACTATGTATGTAAATATTGAATTTTTTATAAAAAAGAGCAACTTTTACCCAAAATCAGGCAAAGCAGGCAGATTGAATTGCTCACAGAATCATTCAATGATCTATCTATCTATCTATCTGCCATCAGCTAGCTCAGCCTCTCAAATTTGCTTGCTGTGCAAATTTGCTTGCAAGCAAACCTTCAGTCCTAAGGGAGGTCCGCTGTACTTAAAAGCAGAACCGAAGATCTAAAGACTAGCTGGAAAGCAAGAAATCCAACCATTTTCTGCTTCCTAGCTAATTTAAATCTCCCAGCACAGCAGAACAGCTGATGGTCAGAAAAAGGAAAAATATAAATTTAGCATGCAAGTTTACCAGGTAAGGAGTCAGTGGCTGGGGAAGATTCTCGCAGGCCATGTGGATGGTGTAGCACTTGTGTTTCTGCGCAGCCTGGATTAATTGCTCTTGGTGTGAGATTTCTCTGCGGCCCACCAAAATTTTATCACGGCTCACTAGTGGCCCGCAGCCCACCGGTTGGCGACCGCTGTTTTAGAGGATGTTCTTCTCAACTCTGGCTAGAATTTTTGTAATATGCAAGTGCTTTTTCTACACATACACTTGACTCATCAAAATGTGAGAAATGTAGGCTTATATTATATGTAAAAATCAAAATAGCCTGGCTCATGTCCATGTATTTTATTTATTTATTTTTATTTATTTGATTTATGAATCGCTTACAAGACAATAGATATAAGAATAAACATGAGAATCAACATGCATATGAATACAGGAAATAGGTACGAATAAATGGGAACAATAGGACAGGGACAGTAGGTACGATTATGTGCTTATGCATGCCCCTTGTATGATCAACAGATGGGAAAGACTATTGTATCTAGCACATGGAAAATGTAACTACTTTACTCTATACTTTACCCTCTTATAGAGTAACAATTGTTTTTGGTTACACTTAATATGAACTTAACTAATTCATATGTGATGACCCAGGGTGGGATACAAAATAAACACAGTCACAAAAAATAGGTGAAGCCTCTTTTATTCCTTCACTTTGCTTCCAAGCTCCAAATATCCTTGGCTGGAGACAAAAAAACTCCCACACAAGCAGTTACCAGAAGGAGGAAATGCTGTTTAAATTATAAAGAGTAAAAAACAACACAAACCGGGCAAGATAAGGACTAGAGGACATCCACAGTTAACAGAACTGGGAAGGATGCCAAATCAGAGAGGAACCATAAACTAGAAATATTTCCACGCTTTGTTTCCAGCACTCGCCTGTACGCATGTCCGTCCTCTTATCCAGTTGGCACAGCTGCAGCCCATGAAGAGGATCAAGGCCCTCCCCTCCCAAGTAGATCAAGTCTCTCCCTTTTCCTCTCCTCCCTGCATGCCCTAAGATGGAGAGGGGATGGGTCTGGATCCTCCTCTGACTGCCGAGTTGGCCTCTGCCTTTCCAGAGGCTCCCCCACCACCTCTGGAACCACACTTCCACTCCCTGTTGGCTGTTCCTCCTCTCCCTCAGAGTCAGTCTCCACCAGAGACATGACATTATATTTTTAATGAAATGAACTGGGTAAAACTGTGTCACATCACCATTCCAGAAGAGAAAAAAGGTATCTTTCAAGCATAACTTCCTCCCTTTAAATATTGTGTTTGTTTAATAAAAATAAGAAAAAAGAAATATGTATTTTTGTTGATATGCCCAGCCATCTATTGTACAGGAAATCTTTGACTTACAACCATTGCTTTAGTGACTATTCAAAGTTACAACGGTTTTGAAAGAAATGACTTACAAGTGGTCCTCATGCTTACAACTGTTGTAACATCTCCACAGCTACATGATCAACATTCAGGTGCCTGACATCTGTTGTGTATTTATGATGGTTGCAGCATTCTGGGATCATGTGATCACCATTTGTGACTTTTCCAATTAGCTTAATCAAAGTTAATGGAGGGAAGCTGGATTCACCTAACAACCACCTGATTCATTTAATAGCCATGACAGAAAAGGTCCTAAAATTGGGCATGAATCACTTAATGCCTGGCTTAGTCACAGAAATTCAAATCCCAATTGTGGTCATGAGTCAAGGACTACCTGTATTTGTCATCTCTTGAATAAAGTACATATAGATATGTATGGTTGTGTTGTAAGGAGTTGGGCTTGGGGAATTCTTAGATTAGTCAGCTGCAGGTCTCTGACAGAGTTGTCTGCATCTTGAGGAACCAGAAAAACATTTGGTGTGATTGATAATAATGTTGAAGCAAGCTCTCCATCTTCTTTTTGGAAAATGAAAATTTACTTTGCATTCTTTGGGTTATGTTAGGTAAAGGTAAAGGTTCACCTCACACATACGTGCTAGTCGTTTCTGGTTCAAGGGGGTGGTGCTCATCTCCGTTACAAAGTTGAAGAGCCAGAGCTGTCTGAAGATGTCTCTGTGGTCATGTGGCTGGCATGATTAAATGGCGAAGGCACACGGAATGTTGCTACCTTCCCACCAAAGTGGTCCCTATTTTTCTACTTGCATTTTTACATGCTTTCAAACAACTAGGTTGGCAGAAGCTGGGACAAGTATTTGAACCACTGCACTGCTGACCTTTCTGATCAACAAGCTCAGAGTCTTAGCCACTGAGCTGCCATGTCACAACTGAGCCACCACATCCCTGGGTTAAGTTAGACTACATATAACAATAGATGCTTCCATGCTACCCTAATTTCAAGTTCCTATTTCCCCAGAAGGTGTAACAATGACTTCTGCCTGTGTACATGTGACACCCCAATCTCTATACAAAGAGTTGGTATCTTACTGACACACAGTTGCTTTCCTCATTTGACACCCCCCTCCCCTTATGGATGTCTCTATTGTCCTAACTGAAAACTGATTTGCAATCCATATATTTACAAGGATCATTCAGTTTAGCTCTATAGGACCCTCATATTGTAAGCAGAGATTACTTATAGTGAACTCAACAAGCTACAAATGAGCCAAGTACATTTCAACTTACTATGACTTGATGTGCATTTAGCCTAGGTGGTTATTTTGTGGTTCAGTGTATTGTGCAAACCAAGAAAATTGGATTAAGTGAGCAAACTGTAGTCAAGCTGTGTTGGGCAAAGATAACCATGATGCCTAGAGCAGACACTCTTCCAGGCATGTTATTCTTTTGCAGTTATGGGAGAAATATTCTATCATGTTGTTTTTGCCACGTAGTAGGCCAAAGGGATAGATTTAGCATGGGGTGAACCTGTCCAACTTTTGCAGGTTCCAACTTGATTGCTCAAACATTAGTAAGAGGTAGAGGGAAAAAAAAAAAAAAACAGCAATAGGTGGAACTAGTTAGCTGGCTCTGATCCACCATGCTCCCTTTTCTTGTATGACTATGCAATAAAGAGAAGACAAAAAAGGGAGGAATGGTCTAGTGAAGAGATTAAGATCTCTAGAATGTGTGAAACAATGGTGCATGTCTTTAAAAAAGAAAGCAGCCTTAAAAAAGAACCAAGAACTCATGTAACTTTAAACAGGTGATGAAACTCTTACCTATAACATAGAAGGAACAGGAAGAGACTTCAGTCTACCAACATCTTTGAGGCACAGAATTGACTATCAGGGCAGTGCAACATTCATGCACTTGCAACCACACCTCTATGCTTCCATCTATCTTTCAAAGGAGCAGTAAATTCAACTCCTACAAAGCATGATTAATAAATTAATCATAATTTTTTTTTACTCCCAGCCACTTTATGAAACATCAGAGTGGCTGACTGTTCAGATTAAACATTGCAACTCCCCTGTCCCATGCAGGTAATAACCATCATTTCTCAAATGATGAGGAGCACAGTAGGAAAAAAATGCTACAACATAGAACTCTAGATGCCATATCTCGGTGGTGTCTTCATTAAGACCAATGGAAATCACATAAAAGAGAGGTTCTCCAAAAATTTTTGTTGGGTGTTCTCCCCCCTCCACCAAAAATCACTCAAACATCAGGGGTAAAGGGTGGAAAAGAAGCAAGGAAGACTAAAATAGGGCCAGATGTTTAAGTCACGAGATCTTATCAGTGGAATATGTGACTGTGACTTAGATTTTGCTAATACCTGGATCATATATATTGAACAACAAATGACTAATGCCTCTCCTCCTTCCCTTTCTTTGATTATGCTTGAGTTTACTTACCCAAGGACAAAATATTAGCATACCATTCATTTTTTGTTCTCACAAATAACAGTTATTGTATGCTTTCTGTCTGGTTTTCTTCATTACAGATGCAAAACAGCTGAGAATTCTGGGAGATATACAGCCAACCACTAAGGTCTGTAACTGTAGGGCGCAAGGCCTGAACTTGACTGTGCTCCTGAATTGTGGAAGGAAGATATCTCAGAGAATGAGTTCCAGAGTCTTTTTATGTTGATAATTATGGAAACAGCTACACAGCCCTCAAAAACACCTCATTTCACCCAAACAGGCAGGCTTCTCAGGACTAATGGTTGTCTTTCCTACCTGATAGCAAAACTAGATTTGCTGTGAAGTAGATATTTAATTAAAGCTTTTTGGGTCTTTTAAAATATTACTCTAGGCTAAATTGCAAAGGCTATAAATCAGGGATGTGTAAATTTTTCTATTGAAAGATATATTAATATGTTGTGTGCAAAATAGTGAGTGAACAAAGGCCAGGAGTGGGTGTTACGAGAGTCAAAAAAATAAAAATAAAAATAAAAATGGGATGTTCATTCTGTCTCCTAAATATCTCCTTTCTTTGCAACATATTTTACTCCTTTCAGAGATTTTCTCTTTTCCAACTGGATTGCCAAACAGATATGGAAGAGAAGAGACCCCTCTTATAGAGGTGTGCAATTGCCATTTGAAATTACAATGGAAGATCCTACTGATCTCAAGGTTTACCATTTAACCATCACACTCTAAGGACAAACTATCAGTGTTCCCTGACATGTCTCTGATCAAATAATTTGTACACTGACAGACCTGGAAAATCTGGAAGAAACAAGCTTTATCTAATGATAAGCAGAGATCATAGGAGATGCTACCCTTATTTGGTTGCCTTTAGACTCCTTTCTCTTGTTTCTGAGGGTTGCTGTGGAGCTAAAATGTCACCTGGGGTTGCTTGAAGGTAAGGTGGGATGCAAATTCAGTATAACAAAAAAGCCATCACTCAAGCAAGATGGTTCAAAATTCGATAGTGTGAAGATTCTAAAGGTAGCAATTAAAGCAGGAATGAACTAATTAAAAATCATGGGAATTGCTTTAATTTGTACTCATCCCAGAATGCAACACAGAATGTGCGAGACTTTAGCAATTTATAATTGCAGCACACTTTTTTTGGTTTTGTGGGAAAGAGGAGAAGGAAGAAGAAAGAGAAGGAGACAGTCTTTTGCAATGCAACAAACAGGCCTAAACCTGTGACACTAAATGGTGGAAACTGTTTGTGATGATTACCGTCTCTTAATTGATTACATACACAAATAGGTGTGACTATAAGGACAGGAAGGCTTTTTTTTAAAATGACAATTCCAGGGTGAAAGAACAGTATTTTTTTTCTTTTAAGGTAATTTGAAGTGTTCTCTCACAAATCTCTGATGTCAAGAGACTTTTAGGTGGGTGGAAAGTTGCTTCTGATAAGATGTGGATTAGGAGAACGTTCATAGTTTTTGTATTAAGACATTCCTGATATATTTTGGGTACATTTATTCAAGAAAAAATTCCACTCTCTTCCCTCTACTTCTCCTCTTCTAATTTCTTTTCTGTGTAACATTAAGATAAGATAAAATAAATACTAAAGTGTAAACACTAAAGAAAAACACTGGAAACAAAATGGAGGCTGGAGCTGAGCTGAAGGAGCTTCTTGGATGAGAAGCGAAACACCTTCAGAGATAAACCAGAAAGTCCAATTGCCTCTAGAAAAAATGCACCTTTAGGACAATCATGACCTGGATGACTGAAAATCTCCATAGACTTTTAACTTCTAAGTTTCTTCCTCTGATCGTTAAGCCCAATGGGAGTTCCCTCTTCTCTTTTGTTGGACTGTTTTCTAGAGATCTCTCTTCTCCTCCTTCCTAAGATCATCCACACATTCTATTGCAATAATTTCAGCTTAGCTGAAATGAAAATGAAGCAATTTCATATTCTTAAAACTTTTCACATTTTTAAATACATATTGAAAAAGTATGAAGAAGCCATTGTCTGAAGCCAGTTGTTGGTAAGATAGTTTTCACCAAAGCCCAAAATAATAAAGACCCTGAATGATTTGTATGTGCCATCAAGCCTCAACCAACTCATGGCAACTATATAGATAGATCTTCTCCATGGTCATCTATCCCCAGCCTTGTCCTTCAGGTTTTCCAATAATGTACCCATCAATGCTGTAATCGTCCATTCACCTTACTTTCTCTTTCCTTCTTTCCAACTTTTCCAGCAGTATAGACTTCTCAAGAGAGATAGGATCTTAATAGACTTGAAAATTGGCTCCTATCCTACAAAATGTAATTCAGTGGTGAGAAGAGTAAGGTTTTACACTTAGGCAAGAAAAAACAAATGCATAGGTAGAATAGGTTCAGCAGCAATAACTGTGAGAGGGATTTAAGAGTCCTAATATATATTGTAGTTGCCCAAAAAGCCAATGCAAACCTAGGTTGCATCAACAAAAGTATCAAGATCACACAAAGGACAATTAATCAGTGGAATGGCTTACCTCCAGAAGCGGGTACTCCTTCATTGGAATTTTTAAGAAGAGATTGGACAGCTTGAGTAGGGGGTTAACACTGTCATTCTGTATTCTGCTTTATGGGAACCTGGTTACTGTTTTAACACCTGTTGTAAGGTAATTCTAAGATGGTTGATTTCTTTAGGCAAGACATTTATATAATTACAGCAACTGTGTTTTGAAAATTTGCAACTAGGTTTACCATGTCACAAATCCAATCACTGAGTCCAAAAGAAGTTCATTTCAGGTGTGTATAAGATTTTGGTTGCATTCTTTATTGGTGGACCTTCTGAAAATCTGAATTCTTACTGATTGCAAATTGAAAGGTTGGAAGTAAAGACAGAGGAAACAAAAGAAAGAATTGTATCTGCTATCCCCTTATAGGAGTAGTAGTATTGTTTGATTATAGGCAATGGGAGATAATATATTTAGTTTGGCTCTAAACCTGTTTACATTGGCTTCTTTTGTTTGGGAGGCATTTCAGATCTAAAGCTTTTCCTGTTCTACCTATTGCCAAAACCTCACCATCCTGTCTTCTGAGGATTACTGAAGACAAGAAAGTCGGTCTTGTCTTGGGGGTTGCTGAGTAATAGCCTGTCATTTCTCTTCCAAAATCTGAGCTTTATCTCCAATTTTTGAAGGACACATTTTAAAAAAAGACCTACGATCCCTTAGAAACTATCTCAAGGGCTACAGCAAATTTACACAGGTTTTCTTAGCATAAGGAATCTCTACTGAGGAAGTAATATCCTTGTCCTCCTCTTAAGATATTTGCATGCTGAAATATGCATTGCTTCTTTGCAATATGATTATAAACTTGGTTGATTTCAAATAACTAGTGAAAAATTAATTCTTGTTTTTAAGGTCTTATGTTTTGCAAGACTGTAAAATGCGATAGCAATGTGAACTATTCAAAGCTTTATGTTTTTATGCCTTTTCTTGTTCCAAAAAACTTGAAAAATCTGTGGGAGAAACTATGATCCCTGTAATTTGAATGTTTATTTATGTCCAAATTCAATTCTTTCCTATGAGCGAAAATTGGTACTTCTCATGTCTTCCATATCTCAGAGGGATAACATGGCAAATATTTATTTTACTTGATTTTACCTATCTAATCTTCTTTTTTATGTGTCATTTCTGATGAAATTAGTAAAAATGGAACAAAAATTAAAATACAGGAAAAGAGTTTTCAAATCACATCTAGCAATCAGTCATCATAATTAAACACAATAAACCACACAATTAAAAAAGCTCAGGAGAAAATAATGCCTCCCTCCCAAATGCAAGGAATCTTTTGTCATTGCTAATTAAGTTGTAGTGTGATTTTGTTTTCTACTGAAAATTGTAGTAGAATCTTCTCATTTTGTGCTACACCTCAGTTTGCATTGTTGGATGGCAAATGATATTTTTTACTCCCTTTAATGTTTTGAAATCTTTGTTCAAAGAGACTTTCCTAAGCTGATCCTATGAAATCTGTTGGATACTAACTCCTTTACCTTCCAAAGGCCATACTGGTTAGGAAGGATGGTTGATGAATACAGGCATTTAGCAACTACACTTGGAACTGACAATTTGTTTATAAAGCAAAGTGGTTGCTAAGTGAAAATCCTGTGACCATGTCTGTGTTTTACAGTTTTACCTCAGTTTTCCTTTGCTTCTTGCTACTTCTTTTCATCTGAACTGGGGTTCTTTCTCTCTCCCAGAAGACATCTTGTTCAGGGGTGGGATTTTACCAGTTTGCACCTATTCGCTAGAACCGGTTGTTAACATTCTAAGCAGTTCAGAGAACCGGTTGTTAGAAGAAATTACTGGCCTAATCCTGTAAGGAAGGCATGAAGGAAACATTCTGGTGTTGCTTATAGAGAAACTGCCTCTCCGTTAACCCTTATTACATTCTTGGCAGGAACTTCTCTGGAGTTTTTCCCCCTCCTTTGCTGGTACTTTCTTGTGTGGAGTGGCCATTCAAAGTTACAATGGCACTGAAAAAAGTGACATGACCATTTTTCACACTTACAACTGTTGCAGCATCCCCAAGTCATGAGAGGCCAGGTGAGGAGATGCGTGCCTCGAAGTGAGTGATATTGAGTTGGTCACACCCAGTCAATATAATGACCACCAAATCATGCCCATCAACTTAGCCACGCCCACAGAATCAGTTGTTAAAAAATTTGAATCCTACCCCTGATCTTGGTATAGGGCAGGGGGTCTTCAAATCTGACAGCTTTAAGACTTAGGAACTTCAATTCCCAGAATTCCTACTCCAGACATGTTAGCTCAGGAATTCTGGGAGTTGAAGTCCACAGGTGTTAAACTTGCCAAGTTTGAACACTCTTGGTATAGGCTAAGGGAGCAAATGAAAATAAGAGCAGAGTGATTGTTAGGGATAGACACCCTAGCAGAACATGCAACGGCAGTCTAGTAGGCAGGCAAATGATGTGAGATAAACATTGTTGTAGTTTACACTCAGTAAGACAGATACACTGTGCCAGTTAAATAGTTTTTTTATTCCAGCAAGAGTTATAGCATAGTCAAAACAGTCCAAATGTCATACACTAGTTCAGTCCATCCGGGGATTAATCAGTTGCAAAGTCCAGTGTCAAAAATAGAGGCCAGTAAACTTACAAATAATCAGTCCAGCAATATATCTCTTTTGCAGTCAGAGATATGAAGAAAATCAAACCCCTTTTCTTCGTTTCAGCAACAGCAGGGAAAACACGCAGTTATCACCATCAATCTATCATTTGTCAGCTATCCAGTAAAAGCCAGCAAACAGTGAGCTCTCTTGCTCCCTCTTATGGTGATTTTACAACCGCACCCATAATATATGTTTTAATAGTTAAAGTGATACACACACTTAAACTCACTAACATAGTTTATATATTATTTTTACCCAAACTAAGTTAGAAAACCAATGCTATCCCTAACAGTGATGCTGCAAATGTCATAAATGCAGGAACTGGTCACTACATTGTTTTTTTTAAACATCATTTTAATTGAATTAGCAACATGCTGCATAATAAAAGTATTCTACAAGCTGATTAACAAACATATAACTTTATTAACAATAAGGATATGCTACTTTAAAAAGCATCACAATTATATGTGTTCTGATCTAAAAGGAGAATTTTCTTGTATGCTTTCCTACAAAGGATTTTAACTGTGCTCCAGCATATTAAGAAGAATGTTGTATATGAATTTAGACAATCAGTCACCTAAAATTATTCTAAACAAAAATGTATATGAACAAAGCCAGACGTCTACATTTCTGAGTTCTTTGGCTAAGCATTTTGAAATTTAATTTGAAAAAACAGAAGGAAATATGGAATTATTATAGCTTGTTCTAATTCTGTATTTTCCCAACAGACATTTGAAAATGGTAGTTCCTTTTTTTCTAAAGATGTGAAATGGCTTCTAAAGATTAATTTTTTAAAAAAAATTATATTGCTGCCTATTTGCACAAGGCAGCTTACATGAATATAAAAACTGTTAAGCCCTGGGCATGGGCGCAAGAAACGGAGACGAGACATCGAACGGTGACTTCAACTCTTTATTGTAAAATAAGAACAGAGCAAATACTTGGGCAGCAGCAGCTCTTTTATAGAGCTGACTGCTGTCAAAACAACCAATGGTTTGAGTTTACCGCTTTCGCAAGCGTCCAATCAGAGGGGCCCGTTAACAGCCAATCAGACTGGCCAAAAACGATCAATCACGACTTGCTATTTGCGGTCCAATGAGAAGTGCAGGATTACAAGCCTGCTGCAAAGTAAAAGCTGTTTAGGGTTGTATTGCTGTGTTGGCTTAGTCCATAGCACCCCTCCCCCCTAGGTTCCATCTGAGGGGTGGGATGACGTATTCTCATAAATAGGCAGGTCGCTTCACCTGTCTGCTCGACCTGCGCTGTTCCACCGGTTTCTGTCCTGGCTCTGGTTCCGGTGGGCTGCTAGCTGGGTTGGATGGTGAAAATTGTGGCCCTGGGCTGCTTTCTCTGCTTATGCCAGTGCTGTCTTCTGGGTTCCCTGGATCTGTTTCCATCGCAGTGCTGTCACGGGGCGAGGCCACTCCCTGGCTCAGTTCTCCTTCTGACGGTGAGTATCCCCTGGTTGGTTGTGTAGACTGTTGGGTTTCGACTGTTAATTCTTCTTCGGCCTCCTCAATGTTCCCTCCCCCCCCCAGCTAGAGATTCCGGGGCTGAGATAGGACTAGGTGCTAATCTGGAACGGAGTTGGTCTATGTGGCGTTTCCACATCTTATCATCTGTAGTTTGCAGGCGATAGGATCGGGGTCCCGTAAGTTGCATTATGGTAGCAGGGACCCACAATGGGTCACCCGAGAAGTTTTTCACAAACACGAGGTCACCTTCCTGGAATGCCCGACACTTGCTGTTGGATCCTGGGGGTTGTTCCGGCATGTAGTTTGAGTGGAGGCGATCGAGATGCGAGTGAAGTTTGCAGCCCATCAGGAGTTCAGCTGGGGTTTTGTTCGTGGTACTGTTTGGGGTTATGTGCTGGAGGAGAAGTATCCGGTTTATTCTGTCGTCAATGTCGCCATGGTTCATTTTGTGCAAGGTCTTTTTTACAAATTGAACCATTCGCTCAGCCCTACCATTGGCCGCAGGGTGAGCTGGCGATGTTAAGGCACGGCGGATGCCCCGATCTGCCAGGTACTGTTCGAATGGCAGGGCAGTGAATTGGGGCCATTATCGGAGACCAGGACATCCGGAAATCCATGGGTAGCGAATAGCTTATTCAGCTTTTTAGTGACCACCTCTGTGGTGGTGCTTTTCATCTTGTGGACTTTGAGCCAGTTTGAATAGGCATCCACTGTAAGGAGGAAAGTGTGTCCTCTTGTGGGTCCCGCAAAATTGATGTGGATACGGGACCAAGGACCTTGAGGCATTTCCCACTGGGTTGGGGAAGTTTTTGGAGGAGTAGAGCGAGTCTCCTGGCATTTGCTGCACTTTGCTACCCAGGTCTCTATTTGTTTATCTAACCCAGGCCACCATGCATAACTCCTGGCCAATGCCTTCATCCGCACGATGCCTGGATGTCCATCGTGCAACATTTTTAATACTCTATGTTGCAATTTCTCTGGGATTACGACTCTGTCTCCCCACACTATGCAGCCTTTTTGGGAGAATAGCTCTGTTTGACGATTCTTAAATGACTTGAACGTATCATTGGTTTCGCCGACCGGCCAACCCCGTTCCACCCAGCTGAGGACTTGTGCCAAAACAGGGTCCTTTTTTGTTTCTAAGGCAATGTCTCGAGCGGTCAGCAGCGGCGATTTGAGGGTTTCGATTTGCAATACGGATAAGGTTGGAGCTGGGTCCTCTATGATGTCTGGTAGTGGGGATTGGCTAAAAGTGTCAGCGTGGGGAATGGTTTTTCCCGGGCAGTGTTGCAATCGGTAATTGTAGGCGGCTAAAAATTCTGACCAATGTGTCATTCTTGGTGATAAGATATGGGGAGTTGGTTTGTTTCCCACCAAAATACCAAGTAGTGGCTTGTGGTCTGTAATTATGGTAAAGGGTCTCTCATACACATATTCATGGAAACATTTAATTGCGGATACAATAGCGAGAGCCTCTTTATCAAGTTGACTATAGTTCTTTCGGTCTTAGACAAAGTTCTCAAAAAGAACGCAATAGGTGCCTCATTCCCATTTGGTAGGACATGGCTTAAAATGGCTTCCACTCCAAATGGTGAGGCGTCACAGATAACTGTCAAAGGTAGAGTCTCATTGTATTGCATTAATACAGCATTGGAGGTTAAGAGGTCTTTTACCTCTTGGAATGCCCTCTCTTCATGCCGTCCCCAGACCCAGGAAGACTTTTTGTCGAGAAGTCAATGTAGGGGCTCGGCTACGGTCACCTTCTGGGGCAAGAAGATGTTATAAAAGTTAATGAGTCCCAGGAAGGCTTGGAAGTCTGTCTTATTCCTAGGTCTCAGGGCGTTTTTAATTGCGGTTAGTTTTTTTTTTCAGTGGGGTGGATTCCCTGTCTGTTGAGAAGGTATCCTAGGAGCTCCACTGTCTCTGTACAAAGTTGACACTTGTCCCTTTTTACCCTCAGACCAGCGTCTTTAAATTTCTGAAGAACTTTTCTGAGTCATTGTACTAATAATTCTTTAGTGGGGGCAGCAATTAGGACGTCATCAAAATAAGGCATGATGCCTTTTATGCCTTGTAATAGTCTCTCCATTAAACTTTGGAATATGCCCGGCACCACGCTTATTCCGAATTGGAGTCTATTGCACTTGAAACTATTGTAACTATTGTCTGGGCTTCTGCAGTTGTCACGTCTACAGGTAGTTGCTGGTATGCCTGAGCTAAGTCCAATTTCGCAAATATTTTTCCGCCACCCAGGGAATGAAGAAGGTGTTGAACCACCGGTACTGGGTAAGCGCTCTGTTGAAGAGCATGATTTAGGGTGGCCCGGTAATCCCCACAAATTCTTAACGAACCATCTGGCTTCATGGGCATTACTATTGGAGTTTCCCAGCGGGCATGGTCAATCAGTTCCAATATGCCCTGGGCTATCAGTTTATCTAGCTGGTCATCGATCTTCGGCTTTAGGGCAAAAGGCACCCGATGAGGCTTAAGCCGAATGGGAGCTACATCAGGGCTGAGATTAAATGATATAGGGGTCCCCTTGTACTTGCCTAATGTTCCTGTGAACACGTCCTGGAATTCCTGGATGAGAGCCTCTTCCCAGTCGTTGCTTCTGGTATGGTGTATGCCAGCTAGTTCAATTCCGAGTGGGGCGAACCACTGTAACCCTAACAAGCTGGCTCAGTCACGTTCGACGACAGTCAGGGGAAGCATTGCTGTGCGGTCCTTGAAGGATACTTGGACATGGCTGGAACCGACAACTGGAATTCTGTTTCCCTGGTAGTCTTTCAGGATGATTCGTTGCATGCTGAGGTCCTGGTGGCAGATGACAGGGATCAGCTGTTTGAGGGTTTTCCAGGATACCATCAATAGGGATGATCCCGAATCGACTTCCATCATGCATGGTCGATTCTCAATATTAACTCTTACGTGGCTCGTTCTTGCATCGAACGATGAAGCATGGCCAATAATAATGGTTTGGTGGGCCTCTTCTCATCTCGTTGAAAAGGCAGGTGCTCGATTTCTGTAGTAGTAGTGGTTGTTCCATTGGTGGTTCAGACGGTCCTGGTTCTCAGGAGGTTTGCCTGTCTCCCGACGGAGGTTGTTCTCCCTTCAGCTGGGACTGGACTCTCGCTTGCTTCTGCAGACTTTTGCGATGTGGCCTCTTTTTCCGCAAGTACGGCAGAGTGCATCGAGGAATTTGCAGTTTGATCACGGGTGGTTTGCCCCACAACCAGCACATTGGCGCGGACGTCTCTGGTTCCTTTGCTCTCGTTCCGAGTGGAACCGGTTGACTTCCTCTTCCTCACTGTCTGAGGATGACTCGAGGTCTTCATGGTGGGTGGTGGTAGCGTCCTTCTCAGCAGCGAGTGGGCTATCGTTAGCGAGTTGGCGAAGCGGTGCGTTCGCTTGGCGCAGTCGAGCAGCTGACTTCCTGGTTGCTTTTGTGGCAGTAGCGTCGGCGATGACATCTGTAAGGCTGATGTCGCCTTTCGCCATCCCTTTACTCTGCACGTGCGGTGCATTTAATTCCAGAACTATTTGGTCTCTTAGGGCTTCCTCTAAGTTTGCAAAACCACAAAGGCCTCCTAGGTTCCGGAGGTCGGCTACGAAATTCCCAACGCTCTCGTCCTTCCGTTGGTCCCTCTGGTATCAGTGTAGGTACTGCAGGTGCGTAATGGGCCCAGAAGATTGGGGCGAGGGTATCCCAATCCATGATCTTCACTTCCACCGGTTTTGCCAGTGCTTTAGCCATTTTGAAAATGGCGGGGCCACAATGAGTCAGGAACACCGCTTGTTTCTTTCCAGCACAGCATCTTTTAAATTGTTGGTCTCCAGGAACATCTGGAATCCCAGTTTATACGAGTCCCAGTCTTCGGTTGCTGGGTCGAATGGAGTGGGTGGTATGGCGACACTGGTCATCTTGCCGTTTGTTGCGTGCGCTCTTTTGCCACGTGCTCTGTCTTGTTCGATGCGTACTTAGTCAGCTCTATCATCTCCGCATCCCATCCTCGTCGCCAGTGTTAAGTCCTGGGCATGGGCGCAAGGAACGGAGATGAGACATCAAACGGTGACTTCAACTCTTTATTGTAAAATAAGAACAGAGCAAATACTTGGGCAGCAGCAGCTCTTTTATAGCAGCTCTGTTTTGACTGCTGTCAAAACAACCAATGGTTTGAGTTTACCACTTTTGCAAGCATCCAATCAGAGGGGCCCATTAACAGCCAATCAGACTGGCTGAAAATGACCAATCACGACTTGCTATTTGCGGGCCAATGAGAAGTGCAGGATTACAAGCCTGCTGTAAAGTAAAAGCTGTTTAGGGTTGTATCGCTGTGTTGGCTTAGTCCATAACAAAAACAGCATATATAAAAATAAAATGAATAGAAGAAAGTAATCAAATAATAAAATAATATAATACCCCCCCCACCAGCGACAACACACCATACAAGTCATTTAACGGGCTCCATCCTACTCTGGGTTCCCCAGGCCCGCTGGCAGAACCAGATCATCAGCACCTTCTGGAAGAATGCTAGAATGGGGGCCATTCTAATCTCTGGGGGAATGTTGTCCCAGAGAGAGGGAGCCACCACGGAGAAAGCCCTTCTTCTGGGTCCCGCCAGGTTTATCTCCCTAGAGGATGGCACCCACAATATTCCTTGCCTTCCAGTGCTAATTCATATTAGCATTTGTTTCTCTTGTTAATGAGCAGTTCCTAGTTTTAAGGTTAGAATCCCTGAGCATCGCTGGCAATGTTTATCTTGGTTTGGTCTACCTTTCTAATCATTCCTGTCAGTTATTTTAAGATCAATGCTGCAATAATAGAGAATATATCTAGCTCAGGAGTAAGATTCTTGATTTTCTCTGAGTTTGGCATTTTCCCTGTAGACATTTCTTTACCTTACCTGGTAACATTACGATGCAAGGAAAATGCCTTACTCAGAGAACATTATCAGGGCTTTAAATGTCATATTTATTCTGATGATTCCCAGTTTTATACCCTTTCCCCCCTGAGAAAAATAAGGATGTGTAGTACTCCTTATTATGACCCTTTTAGTCATCTTATCATTGATGACATCGTATGTATTAAATTTGAATATGAAAATTTTGCAATTTTAACTAGATTACCCTTCCCATCTCTTTTCCTCCATTTTTTTTTTTCAGAGCCCTGAACTAGTTTTGCTATCAAGGTCTTGTAAAGAGATATCTTTTCCCCTGGGCTATTTATAAATGAAAATAGAACCATTTTAAGATCCAGTACTACCTGTCCACCACAAATTTGTTACTGTAGGTTTTCGTAATTCCTCATCTAAACAATTGCAAAAGCTATAGGCAAGCCTTCCGTTGTCGTTCATTGTTCATTGACCCTGATTCAGAACATTGTAATAGGCATTGTTCTGGACCATTGTTCATTTCTCTCATGTTTTCCTTTTGTTTCTTGGGCCATACATTAGCTTCCTATGAGGACTAGTACCAGAGGTGGTATTCAGCAGGTTCTGACCAGTACTGGAGAACTGGTAGCGGAAATTTTGAGTAGTTCGGAGAACTGGTGGTAACCTTCCCCCTGGAGTGGGGTGGGAATGGAGATTTTGCACAATCCTTCCCCTGGAGTGGGGTGGGAATGGAGATTTACTGTATCCATCCCCTGCCACACCCACCAAACCACACCCACCAAGCCACATCCACAGAACCAGTAGTAAAAATATTTGAATTTCATCACTGACTAGAACTCAATTTTTTGCTTGTAGTGGTAGTGTTTAAGGTGCTGCAGTTAGCCATTCTCTGTTACCTGTCCCAACCAATTTATATAACTCGACTAGGGTGGATGAGCTAGCCATTCCTTTTTCATATGCTGCTTCACTCAAATTGCATGTGTTTCTGAACTAGGATTCCCAGTTATGAAATTCTCTTCCATTTCTATTCCAGATTCATACATTTTTGGAGAGTTTTAAGAGAGATGTGAAATTGTATCTCTTTAATAATGCAGATGGAATTTGCAGGGAAAATTTGAGTAGGTGTTGGGAATAGTGCTTAATGCAATTATATGTTAGAACTATTTGGTTGTAAATCTTACTAATAATGTCAGATTGCAGAGCATCAGTTTATAGATAATGGACATTCTATTTTATGGGTGCTATTTTTAAGGTGAAAATGTCATAAAGTTCCATATGCGGAAAGGCTCTGCCCTTGTAAAGAGGATAATATCCAAACATGAAGTCATATTCTGTTATACTGTAATTTCTACTGAGATATACACAAAGAGCTCTTAATTCTCCTTCTAACTCTATTTCAAGACAGATTGAAAAGTTTTATGTACCATTCTTACTAGCAGATAATTATTCTTATTACCGAATAAAGACTTGAAGTAACTTTTGCCATTGTTGGAAATAGTGCTTAATACTCAGCTTGTAAATCTTGTATGTTGCTGATAGCAAAATAGTGCAAGCATGTTTTCATATTTTTGTCATATACCTTCTATTTTGTAACTCTGTAGGTGTTATTTAGTATGCTCATAGGTTTAATTTAGTATTTTTTAAAATTTAGTTTGGGTTGCTGATCTCTAATTAACAAAATAGTTTTATCCCATGATGGGTCTTGATTTTATAGTGCTGGTGTAATTTTTAGCTTCAGTGCTCATTTTAACCATAATTGATTTGCACACCAGTGGGGGGCAAGTTACAAATAATTTTCTTGTTTGCATGTTTGCATTCTACAATTGTCTTTTTCAAAAGATTTGGTTCTCACAATTGCCTTGATGAGTAGCAGCTGAGAGACGGACATATGCCATGCTTTCTGGCCTGGCTGATAATGTGTGGGAACATCAGGTTGTACATATGGTATCTGTTTCTATGTCTAATCTTTCCGCTGTTTACCAAAAGCCAGAAGTAGAAATCGACAGGCTATGATCAAGCAACTTATTGAATCAGGCCAGTTAAAGATCAAATGAATGGATTTGCATGAGTGCAAAAACCTAATTACTTTTCACCTGAGTTAATTTTGGATGGCTGTGTGGGGACAGGTTTAATATATTATATAGACCCAATCTGCTGTCTTTATTTAAGATGCAAATGTTTTGTGCAAACTAAGTCAGCTGGGTAATTTGTTAAGTGCATTGTATAAACCTCAGTACATATAATTGGTGTTTTTTAAAAAAATTCTCTGTTAGCTACCCAGAACTGCTATGGTGTCAGGCAGCCTTGAAACGTAAATTTATACATACATATATACTTTTAGTTTGGTATGTTCCACGCTGTTTAGCAGGAGATCTCCAGAATTTCAGTGAGTTTTTCCAGTATTTTGTGGAAATTGGACTTGAAATATTTTCATGTAACAGCTATTGAAAGAATTGGAGGGTGCCACGATCATTTACCGCAGAAAGAAAGAAAGAAAGAAAGAAAGAGAGAGAGAGAGAGAGAGAGAGAGAGAGAGAGAGAGAGAGAGAGGGAGAGAGAGAAAGAAAGAAAGAAAGAAAGAAAGAAAGAAAGAAAGAAAGAAAGAAAGAAAGAAAGAAAGGGCAACCCCCCAATCAGATCCTTATTGTTTAAGAAGGAATCACACTGCAAGTATAGGTAGTCCTCAATTTACAACAGTTCCTTTAGAGACCATTCAAAGTTATAACAGCACTGAAAAATAGCACTTATGACCATTTTTCACATTGCTGCCTTCCCATGGTCACGTGATCAAAATTCAGATGCTTGGTAACTGATTCA
Organism: Hydrophis major; assembly: GCA_033807585.1. NCBI lineage: Eukaryota > Metazoa > Chordata > Lepidosauria > Squamata > Elapidae > Hydrophis > Hydrophis major. Next base: position 245,456,791 of record CM066330.1, read on the forward strand.
TAGTTATGAGGCTTGTAGCGTCCTGGAGTCATGTGATCACCTTTTGCGACCTTCTGACAAGCAATGTCAATGGGGAAGCCAGATTCACTTAACAACTCCGTCACTAACATAACAACTGCAGTGATTCACTTAAGAATGGAGGCAAGAAAAGTTGCAAAATGGGGAAAACTCACTTAGCAACATAAATTTTGGACTCAATTATGGTTGTAAGATGAGGACTTACCTGTATAGTAGTGAAGAAAATGGGCTGGCACTGGGGAGTTTCAGATTATTATTTATTTGTTTGTTTGTTTGTTTGTTTGTCAAGCAAATTTAGATAACGGTATAAGCATGAACATGGTTATGAATACATGAAATGGATACAAATAAAAAAGAAACAGCAGGATAGGGACGGTAAGGATGTTGGTGCACTTATGCACACCCCCTCCAGACCTCTTAGGAAAGGGATGAGGTCAACAGTAGACAGTCTAAGGTTAAAGTTCTTGGGGTTGGGGAAGAAATTATAATCCACCTTCTGCCACAGAAACCTACTTAGTGACTTTGGGCCCATCATTTTCTCTTAGCCCAATACAAAAATCACAAGAGAGCGCTAAACAAGCTACCTTGGGTTGCTAAAGAAGAGGTGGCATACAAATAGATCACAAAGAGGTCAAAAGACCAGATTTAGACTCCAATCATCTGGAGAAAGAGATTTAACTTTAGCCTATTTTTTGAAGACAAGTCTGGTTCCACAAGGACCACAATATTGATTCCATAATTCAGACCTACCAATGCCTCTTCTGAAAAAAAGAAAAAAAAAAGGGGGTGGTGGTGGAGAGAGGTAATTCCCAGCTCAGATAATAAAGCATTGGAAGAACGTGTCTTGGTCAGTTGATGGCATCTGAGTCATTCCGTGGGAATATCACTGTCTGTTGTCAGAAGCATCTTGCACACGGAATATCTGGTCTTCATTTTCTGGGTAGCCCGTTAGCAATTACTGCCTCCTTGCAGGATATGACAGATGTTATGGTTCCAAGGCCAATTGTCCTAAATTCAAATCCCATGCTTTCTGAATTGGACTTGATTCACTAATTGGTCACTCTCATTATTTGGATTTTCTCAGGAAACCAGGAAATGGGCAGCCTATGTACTCCTTGCCTTACTGAACCCTCTTGATCGAGGTCCGTTAAAGATAAGGTGTCTTTCAAGTTGAAACTGAATCCCAGTAATTTTATTGTCACATCATTCTTGCCAGTTATATAGAATTGCTTTGCCACTGAAGCCTAGAATGGGACCTTCAAATTACCTGGTGTTCTCCCATCCAAGTACTAACCAAACTAAGCCCTGCTTAGTTTGAAGCCCCCAAAAGACCAACCAGCTACCAGAATATGTTGTTGTTTAAACGGTAATAGGTAATAACTGCTTCTGTCGTGTCCGCAAAAGACGCCAGGAGTCGGTGACTTAGTTTAAAGCTCTTTATTTTAAAGTTGAGAACCGAACCGGCGAAAAGGAAAAATCCCGCGGCTTTTATCCTTTTCGCCGCGGCGGCCGCGGCCAATGGCAACGTTTCAAGTCTCCCGCTCTTGGAGTGAGCCAATCACGGGAGACTTTCAATGGGCCAATCGGCGCGGCTCGCCTGGCCAATTAGAAATCCCCGCGCTTTGGCCAATCAAAGTGCGGGGATTTCGAGTATGTAAATTAGGGACAGAACACCCCTCCCCTCTTGGTACAGTCTTTACGTTGCGTAGTCACGTAGGTAGGCGGGGCTCCGTCTAGTCCTACTTGACCTGCGCAACTCAGTTGCAAGCTGGATTTCGACCGGAGCGGTCGAGTTTTTGGCCGCTCCCTCTTCTGTGCGAACCGGTTGGATGATCGGGCCGGTTCTTTCTCCGTGGCTCCCACCTGGGCCTTCCGGGTTGGTTGAGCTACGGGTCTCGCCACTCCCGCTTGGTCTTTCCGAGTCGGTAGAGCTGGCTTGGTGTTTCTTCTCCGGTGGGGGATCGCGATGGCTGCGTTCTGGTAAGTACTGCTGGTTTATTTTCTCTTGCGTTTGTTTATTAGGGTATTCCCTCCCCCCTTGGTTTGTTTCTTGGGGGGTGGATTCTGTTGCCGAACGTGACCTGAGTTGGTCAATGTGTCGTTTCCAGGCTCGCCCATCTGTGGTTTGGAGCCGGTATGAGCGCGGGCCTGTGATTTGGGTGATGACGGCTGGGATCCATAGGGGGTCCCCCGTCAGGTTTTTCGCATACACGAGGTCTCCGGGTGCGAATGTTCGGTATTTTGAACTTGAGTCTGGGGGCCGCTCCGGGTTATATGTTGGGTGTAACCTGTCGAGTGGGGACCTCAGCTTCCTACCCATTAGTAATTCGGCTGGGCTTTTGTTGGTAGTGGTGTTCGGGGTGATATGTTGTATAAAGAGGAGTCTGTTAATTTTGTCTTGGATCTCCCCGTGGTCCATTTTCCGGATGGTTTTTTTGGTAAATTGTACCATCCGTTCCGCCCTACCGTTCGCCGCTGGATGCGCCGGTGCTGTTAATGCGTGGCGGATGCCCCTCTCCGCCAGGAATCTCTCGAAGTCGAGGGAAGTAAACTGGGGCCCGTTGTCGGAAACGACGACGTCTGGGAGGCCATGTGTTGCAAAGAGTTTGCAAAGTTCTTTGATTACGGCCTCCGTGGTGGTAGATTTCATGTCGCTTACCTCCAACCAGTTGGAGTAAGCGTCAACTGTTATTAGAAAGGTATGCCCATTTGTGGGACCGGCAAAGTCCAAATGGATTCTGGACCAGGGCCCCCTTGGTGTTTCCCACTCTAGGATGGGTGCTGCGGGTGGGCTGGGTCTAGTCTCCTGGCATCGCTGGCACCTAGCTACCCAGGCCTCTATCTGTTTGTCCATCCCTGGCCACCAAGCGTAACTTCTGGCCAGGGCTTTAGTTCTGACGATGCCAGGATGCCCTTCATGCAACAACTCTAAGACCCTCCTTTGCAACCTGTCCGGGATGACCACCCTGTCACCCCATAGGATACACCCCTTAAGTAGCGAGAGTTCGGTTTGGCGGTTTTTAAATGTCTTAATGGATTCGTCATTGTCCCTTTCTGGCCAACCTTTTTCCACCCAATGCAAAACCCGCGCCAGACGCCTGTCTTTAATAGTCTCCCGGGCAATGTCTGACGCGGTTATGGGCAGGTTGGGCAGGTTTTCGATGTTCAGGGTGTTTGTCGTTGGTGCTGGGTCAGGGTGGGAGTCTGGTAACGGCGAGCGGTTTAAAGCGTCCGCGTGCGAAATCTTCTTACCTGGCTTGTGTATTAGTTCGTAGCTGTAGGCTGCCAGGAACTCGGACCACCTTGTCATCCGGGGAGACAGAATGTTCGGGGTGGCTCGATTTCCTGCAAGGATGCCCAGCAACGGCTTATGGTCTGTCACAATGGTAAAAGGGCGGCTGTAAAGGTATTCGTGGAACCGCTTAATGGCGGCAACTATAGCCAAGGCTTCTTTGTCCAGCTGGCTATAGTTCCGCTCTGGCTTGGTTAGGGTCCTGGAAAAGAATGCGATGGGTGCTTCTTTTCCGTCCGGAAGGGTATGGCTGAGGACAGCGCCGACGCCGAAGGGTGATGCGTCGCAAGTGACGGCCAGGGGCAAGGTTTCGCTGAATTGGATCAGGACGGTGTCGGAGGTGAGGAGGTCTTTGGTTTTTTGGAAGGCGGCTTGCTCCCGTTTCCCCCAAGTCCAGGTTGCCGCCTTATCCAGGAGCCTATGCAAAGGCTCCGCCGCCGTTGCCTTTTGGGGTAGGAAAACATTATAAAAGTTCAGCAACCCCAAGAAAGCCTGTAGTTCAGTCTTAGACCTAGGGGTGGGGGCTTCTTTGATAGCTTTTACTTTTTTACTCGTGGGGTGAATGCCGTGCCGGTCTAGAAGGTAGCCCAAGAATTCCATTCGCTCCGTGCACAGTTGGCATTTCTCCCTTTTTACTCTAAGTCCCGTTTCTTTAAATTTGGTTAAGACCTCTCTGAGTCGGTTTTCTAAATCGGCTTCGTTTGGCGCCGCTACTAATACATCATCGAAATAGGGCACCACCCCCTTGATGCCCTGCAGCAAACGTTCCATCAGGCTCTGAAAGATGCCTGGTGCCACGCTGACTCCGAATTGGAGTCGGTTGCACTTGAAAGCCCCCCGATGTGTAACGATGGTCTGGGCTTCCGCTGTTTTTTCGTCGACCGGCAATTTTTGGTACGCCTGGGCGAGATCGAGCTTGGCAAAGACCTTGCCCCCTCCCAGTGAGTGCAGTAGGTGTTGCACGATTGGGACGGGGTAAGCGCTTTGTTGCAGTGCGCCATTTAGGGTGGCCTTATAGTCCCCACAAATTCTCACTGACCCGTCTGACTTGACCGGGGTCACTATTGGGGTCTCCCATCTGGCATGGTCTATAGGTTGTAATACCCCCTGTTTGACGAGCTTGTCAATCTGCTCGTCAATCTTAGGTTTTAGGGCGAATGGTACCCGCCTAGGTTTTAGTCGCTTGGGGGGGACGCTAGGGTCTAGATCAAAAGAGATAAGGGGCCCCTGGTACTTGCCCAGGCTTCCGTCGAAGACCTCCCGGAACTCCTGGGCTAGCCACTGTTCCCAGCGGTTGTCGGTGACGTGGTTGACTCCCGTGAGGGCGATGTCGAGCGGGGCGAACCATTGTAAGCCCAGCAGGCTTGGGCGGTCGCGGTCGACGATTGTGAGTGGGAGTTGTTCGGTGCGGCCCTTGTATGTCACATTAAAGTTCTTGGTGCCCACTACCGGGACGCGGTTTCCCTGGTAGTCTTTTATAATAAGTCTTTGGGCGTTTATGTTTCTCCTATGGAGGGTGGGCACTAACCGTTTTATCTCGTGCCATGCAATCATGGAGAGGTAGGACCCGGAGTCCACCTCCATTTTGCATGGTCGTCCTTCAATATGGACCTCTACGTGTACCTTTCTGGCGCCGTCGGAGATGGCGTGGCCGATGGTTACCGTCTGGTGGGTTTCTTCCTTGCGCCAGTTGTCGCCGCCTCTCGATGGTCGCTGGATTCGGTCCCACCGGCTGTCCGATTGGCGATCTCTGGTCCTGGGTGGTGGGCTTTCTCTCTTACGATCGTGTTGGTCCCATCTGGGTGGACTGCGAGTCTTCTTTTGGCGGCAAACCCAGGCGATGTGTCCCCTTTTATCACAATGCCGACAGATAGAGTCAAAAAATCGGCATTCTGATCTGGGGTGGTCGCCGCCGCAGCCGGCACAGTTGGTCCTCGACCTACGACCTCTCCGGTTCCGCTGGTCGCCGCGCCCCGTCTGGACTCGGTGTATGTCTTCTTCGTCTTCGGACGTGCTGGAGTTAGAATGGAAATCGCCGTAGTGTGCGGTCGTTTCGTTTTTTTGGGTCGGCCGACCTCGCCGGGTTGTTGTTTCCGCCCTTTGCGTCTGGTTTTCGCATGCTGTCAGCGGAAGTGCGGGTCGCTTCTGCGGCTGCGGCTGCGGTGAGGGCGTCTGCTAGGCTGATGTCGCCCTTAGCCATAAGCCGGCTCTGGAGTGCAGGGTCCCATAGGCCGAGTACGAATCGGTCTCTTAGAAGGCTATTCAGGCCGTCAAATTCGCAGAGCCCTCCTAGGCGCCGCAGCTCGGCGATGAAGTCGCTCAGTTTTTCGCCTGGTTTCTGGTCCCGCCGGTAGAATTCGTTGCGCCGGATCAGGATTGGGACTTCGGGGGCGTAATGTCGCCGAAGGATAGGTTCGAGGACGTCCCAATCCATGGCGGTTGCGTCGGCCGGCTTGGCCAATGCTTTGGCCATCTGGAATACTTCGGTTCCGCAATGCGTAAGGAAAACGGCGCGTTTTAGCGGGCCCGGGGCGTCCTTCATTCCGGTGCACTCGAGGTACATGCGGAATCTGTCTGAGAATGATTCCCAGTCCTCGGTGGCGGGGTTGAAGGGGGCGGGCGGTGCGATTTTCGCCATGTCGGTGCTAAGTCTGGCTGTTGTCGGACACGGGGTTCGGTTCAGGGTCTGGATCCCACCCTCGTCGCCAGTGTCGTGTCCGCAAAAGACGCCAGGAGTCGGTGACTTAGTTTAAAGCTCTTTATTTTCAAGTTGAGAACCGAACCGGCGAAAAGGAAAAAGCCCGCGGCTTTTATCCTTTTCGCCGCGGCGGCCGCAGCCAATGGCAGCGTTTCAAGTCTCCCGCTCTTGGAGTGAGCCAATCATGGGAGACTTTCAACGGGCCAATCGGCGCGGCTCGCCTGGCCAATTAGAAATCCCCGCGCTTTGGCCAATCAAAGCGCGGGGATTTCGAGTATGTAAATTAGGGACAGAACAGCTTCAGTGAGCTTCCTAGGATTTTTAGTAAAAAGTCTGCTATTTGGTACGTGGCTCACTGGATACATTGCTGTTATAGCATACTGATTGGGGAATTCTGGGAGTTGAAAACTATATGATACAATAAGTTTGGATAGTTTGTGATTTAGCATTTCTGTCTTTCTGAGTTTTGTGAATCAGATTATTGTGGCTTATTGGTTGGAATATAACCAGTAGCATCTGCAGCAAACTTCAATAACTTCAACAATAAGTCATGATATTATCATACGAATGGTTCATCCTTTCCTTTCCTTTCCTTTCCTTTCCTTTCCTTTCCTTTCCTTTCCTTTCCTTTCCTTTCCTTTCCTTTCCTTTCCTTTCCTTTCCTTTGCTTTGCTTTGCTTTGCTTTGCTTTGCTTTGCTTTGCTTTGCTTTCCTTTGTTTCCTTCTACTTCTATACTTTTCAAATCTACTTCCTAGTCCACTAACCACCTGCAACATGGAGCACCTTCATTGGGCCCCAGGCCAGTAGGCAGAGCCAATTGTTGAGACTTTTAGAGAAGACCTGTCGTGTCTTTGGAAATGATGCCAGGAGTCGGTGACTTTGTATCAAGCTCTTTTATTGATGTGGGAACCGAACTGGCGCTATAGGAAAACTTCGCGGCTTTTATTCCTTTAGCCACGGCGGCCGCGGCCAATGGCACCGCTTTGAATCTCCCGTGATTCGAATAGACCAATCGCGGGAGATTCCTAGCGAGCCAATCGGCGCGGCTCGCCTAGCCAATAAGAGTGCCCCGCGCTTTGGCCAATCAAAGCGCGGGGATCTCAAGAATGCTAATGAGGGGACAGAACAGACCAAAATGGTGGGGCTAGATCTCACCTCAAGGAATATGATTTTATAGAGGATGGGAACAATGGCAGAAAAGGCCCTTCTTCTGGACTGCCAGCAGGAATTCCTTGACCAATGTGGTTTGCAACATGCCCTTTCTGTTAGAATGAGTTGGATGGGAAAATCCCATTGGCATGAGATGGTTCTTCAGGTAGCCTGGAGTTTAGTGTCTTTTGTTGGTCAGTTGAAAAGATCCAGCTGTAGAGATGAAGTGGAATTGGTTGGTTTTTTTTAATGCATTCAAGCTTTGCCTTATTATTGTCACCAAAGAAACAATGAGGTTCATCTGTAAAATTTCAAGGTGACATTACAGAGTTTGGCAGACTTTGATTTTTGAACACAAACCAACTAATGGGAGGTTTTGTTTTTTAAATCCTAGTATCACACAGATGTTAAGAGAAAATTCAAGCTATCACAAATCCTTCAATATTCCTGTTTGGACCTTCTTAGTTATTAGAGCAGATTCCTGATAAATGTAGCCACCATGCCGCACCCCTCAACAGCTTCACTACAAAGGAATGGCTGTTGGATAGAATAGTGTGACCAAGAAAAACAAACAAAATGTTGACATCAGACAGACTACAGAGTTGTTGGTCAGCAACCTTGAAAAGTCACTGATCCCCTTTTCCTGGGCAAAGCACAAGTCAAGGTGTACAGTATTCCTTTGATGTTGAAGAATGTAGTTAGGAATTTGATGAAGAAAGAGGCTCCCCCCATCTTCTTCCCAGTAATGAAAAAAGATTGCACTGGGTGTGCCTCAAGAAGTTTGTATTCCCATAACTGTGCATGGTAATTTCTGGGGACTGGTTCACACAGGTATGTGCACTAGTTCAATGCATTTGGATACAGCTGCTCTCCAAACAGATCTATTGAAAATACTTTTGAATGCAATCATGAAAAAATGGTCTGTGCAGTTGGTCTGTGATGATGTATTCACATGGTATAACATGAGTGGAGACTGATATCACAACTGTAATTTTTATCAAATATATAATATAACTGAAAATAATTTGTGTAGGTTTAAGAGTGAAACGAAAGGATATTAGACTGAGTGGCCAGATCATTTCATCCAATCATATGTTCCAAGTATAGATAGTAACCTAATTAAGGTCTTTGCAATGGGTTGCGCTTTCAGATTACAATCCAGCTGGGCCTAACCTGTCCTTTCCAGACCTATTGCTGTGAAAACACTCATTGTTAATAGTGATAGTTGGTTTTTCTGTCCATTTTTCTAAAGAACTTACAAATGGTGGGCATTGACCTTTCCTTTATCCTTATAAAACACACCTTAGTTTAGACTGCACTACTGTCTTCCAGTTCAAGGCGGAGTGCATAGCACTTCAACTCAACAAAGTTGATGACAGTCACCCAGAAGTTTCATTATTGAGGAACATTTCTTCTTTCCTCAGTCATGTTCTTCATTGTCATCTCTGCACTGTATCCATATCTAGCAACTCTGGAGTGACAATTGATTTCTTTCTGCAAGATAACAATAACTCCGATATGAATATCAGATATGTTAATGAGATATCTCATTTTCCAAGGCCAAAAATGGGTTTTTAGAAAGAATTAGGAAGGCAGAGTAGGAAAATCAGTACTTTATGTGGTTTTAGAAAGAAGCATTGGAGGTTTTTCAGTTCAGAGTGAAGGGCAGGAAGGAGAACCATAGAAGAAGAATATACAATCAGGAATGATAAGGAAAGTAGTTGTTTTGCCCTTTCTTATAAGTTTGGAAATTGTAATCATCCATTGAAACTGGACAAGGGACAACTTTCTGCAACAAGTATATAATTAAGCTGTGGCATTCACTGTTATTAGAGATTGTAACAGTCACCTACTTACTACCTTGGGACATAGTCACAGATTGGAGGGATAACAATATCTACTTGTTTTAACAATCACATGGATCACAGGCAGCTTACTTAAATACCAGTTGTTGAGGAGCCCCATGGAAAAAGGCTACCATTCATCTATTCTTGCTTCTGAGTTTTGTGAATGAAACTGACTGGCCATTGCAGGTGACAAAATGCTGGTCTAGAAAGCTCTAGTTGGATCTAGAAAACTAAAGTGAGGGTAGAAATTTATTAGAGACAGATATCTAGGGACATTTGGAGAGATGGCCTTCTATGCAATGGCTTGGAGCTATTCTAGATAAATAATAAAGTTTCATTCATTCATTCATTCATTCATTCATTCATTCATTCATTCATTCATTCAATTTATAGTTACCTACTTGCCAAGCAAATATTTTTCTCCTTATGTTACTTTCACTATTGATTCCTGCAGTAAACAGAAAATATGAATGACAGATGCATATTTGGAGACAGGTATTTACATATTAAAATTAGACCTACTTATTCTAATTCTACAGGGGCTTCAGGCACCTGAAGTGTGTAACCTATTGTTCGCATATTAGCTAGGCAAAAAAGGCAGAAACTATTGGGCACTTGGGCCAAACTTGAATGTAAACCGATTTCCAATCTTCTTTTTGCAGGTTTGATTCTTAACTAAGATCTTAATACACACAGGAGAATCAGCTCAGCTTTTACCTGTAGAAAGAGTGTTAAGAGTTATAAAGCCAAGTTAAGAGGAGAAATATAAAGACCACTTTAAATAAAGTCTATTAAAACTGTCATACAAATTATATTTGGAGGTTCACTCCAGCACGCTGACATCCTCAGATAATGGTACCCTTTGCTTTAATTTTAATCAGCATTCAACACTGGCATTTTGCTCTTAGAAGGAAGAATAACATAATCCATTTTTAATATATGCAAACATTCACCTTCCCCAGGTGCATGCTAGAGCCTGGAGATCTCTGGGGATTTCCATTTCCAAAATTTCTTAGTTAAGACAACACATAACTCTTAAGGCTTTTCCAGACTCTTCAGTTATCCTGTTATTCTATGTTCTGTGTTCTATGTTATGCATGTGCGTGTGTGTGCATGTGTGCTTGATTGTGGCTAGGCCCCCTCTGGGCCCCCTGAGGTCAAACGCAACCCTGAGGCAGCCCTCAATGAAATCCAGTTTGACACCTCTACTGTAGCATATGGGCTATCCACTTTCTGTGCCTCAAAATCTGCTTAGAGGAGCTGAAGTGAACATCTGTCTCAAACAGGTTTTTATCAAGTAGGATTACACCTAACCCTTGATAAAGAGCTTCCTCAAAACATTTTAGCAGTCCAATCTATGATGCAGCTGCTTTGTTGTTGCTATTCTTGGCATTTTTCCAGGGCTGCTACTGATCCTTTCTATTTCATGTTGCAGCCCTAGCTGATACTGTCATTTTGACAGTAAGCTATAAGACGGTAAATAAGAGCTGAAATTGACAATGAAAGGATTTCAGGTACATACAACTACTGTAATCATATGCACAAAAGCCTTCTAGCTGAATGTAGCTGCCAACGTGCTTTTTTTAAAAATGATTTATTCCCAGATTTAACCTGGTCTACATTAAATGTATATACCATTTTTTAAAAAATGTTACAGGTACCAGGTAAATGTACACATGTTTTTAAATTGTGGGTTGAAGGGGAAGTAGCAATGCTTTTTTCTCTTGTTTGAAGGTGGCAGCAAAAGATCCAGTTGATCCATCTGTTTGAGCCCTACCATCCATGTTATCTGTTGTTTTGCCTTTCTTCTGCATCTTCTCTCTCTTATTGTCAGAGTACACCTTGTATAGCTGTATTACACAGATTGATTTCAAAGACCAGAATTCTATTGTCACTGAGCTGTCCTTATCCTCCATGCCCGCTGCCTTCTTTTTTAAGTTAACCTTTTCCTTATTTCTCTAGCAGAGGGGTGTCAAACTCAAGGCTTGCGGGCTGGATCCAACTCATGGGGTGCTTAGAACTGGCCTGAGGGGCCACCCTGGAAACAGCTTGTTGTGCTTCTGCCAGTGAAAATGGAGCTCAGGAGGGCCGGATGTGGCCCTCCTGGGGTTGCAGGAGGCTTTCGCAGCCAAAAACGGAGCTCAGGAGCACATTTTAGCTGGCAGAGTGCTCAAGCTACCACAGGTGCCCACGGCATGAGTGATGTCGAGCTGGCTCTGCAAAAAAAAATAAAAAATAAAAAAATTCTCTGAGAGAAACCTACCTGGTTGTAAATGTACAGTGCCTTATGTTCCTATTTCAAAGCCACCAAAAGCTTCAAAGCCAAAACCAGAGCTTCTCACAACTGCTCTAGCCATAGTGGTTTGTGGCTGCAGTGGCATGAGTGTAAGGACACCAATTAACCCAGATTATTTTAACTCTTTGCAGATCCTTGCCCTAAGAGAGCCAATTTGTTCCAGTGGCCTAGAAATTAGGAGACTGTGAATTCTAGTTCCACCTTAGGCCTGAAAGCCAGCTGGGTTAGCCAGTCATTCTTCCTCAACCCAACTCACCTCATAGGGTTGCAGTTGTGAGGAAAATAAGTGGAGTAAGGAGTTTAGGGATATTCACCTCCTTGAGTTATTTAGAAAAATCACACACACACACATACATACATACACACATACATATAAATGTACACACTAGGTGAGTTGAACAGTGGTTGTTCTGACAAGAGTGCTGTCTATTATCTGTAATAGCAAACCAGCTCATTGCAAACCACCAGACAGCTGCTTGTAGGAAGTGGTGGTGGGGAGGTTGTTGAGAGATCTTTGTCTTAAAAAGAAAATGTCCACAAGGTATTTTCTAAATTGAGTTCTTGGGGAGACAAGGAAGAAAATAATGGCTGCCTGGAGTTCAGGAGCCTGGAACTGGGGTGAGGCATTCCCATTAGTGGAAGACACCAGACCACCCAGAAGCTCATCAGGGTCCAAATGAGAAGATTGGCTACAATTCCAATTGCACTGCAGCTGAGCAAAAAAATAAATTGCTTCTCTCTCAGACCCAGCCAATAAAGTACTGTGGGATTACAGAGGCCCAGAGATGTTTTCAAATTGGTTCAAAATCTTATAGTTACATTTGTAGACATTTGATGCACTTGAGACCTATGGTTTACTAATCAAATGTATGGTGCTTCAATCACTTCTAAGACACAATCATCTTAAATAATATATACTGTTTAACCATGATGATGCAGTCAAGATCCAACAATAAATACCTCCCAGGCAAACACTGCAGAATAAATGATGTGTGTAAAAGCAATAGCACTTATATACAGCTTCACAGTGCTTTACAACCCTCTCTAAGCGGTTTTACAGAGTCAGCATATTGCCCCCAACAATCAGGGTCCTCATTTTACCGACCTTTGAAAGATGGAAGGCTGAGTCAACCTTGAGCCGATCAGACTCGAACTCCTGAACTGAGCAGTGAGTGAGACAGCAGTACTACATTCTAACCACTGCACCACCTTTGTAAATAAGATTTGATCAACTCAAAACATAGCAGCAACTGTTCCTCAAGCTCATGATGGCATTTCTAGGCATGAATGAGCTGATGTAAGATGACCATGAAGATTCCCTTCACTCTGTTATTTGCAAAGGGTTTGGGCCATTGATGATTCTCAATAGACTATCTTAGAGGAAGTGCAAAGCTAATTGACTTGAAAGTGCTCTCAAAGGAAGGAACCTCTGGGGAGGAAGTATAGTCATTATAAACCTCACATTTCATGGGTTGGCTTAGAAAGAAAATAGATCTTTATTTTACTTTTACTTTAGTGTTTGAGGTTAGATTGAAAGGAAGAAATTTTTATGAATGGGACAATTCTTCATAATCAGAGTTACAAAGGGTGGAGAAACAGTGTTCCCAGATAAGATGTAGATAGATGTTCTGAACCCTTGAAAAGAATTATTTGAAATGCAAATGTGCATTAAATGAAACAGAGGCATTAAGTCTCTGAGACTTTCCATGTATGTCATTTTGATAAAAGACAAAGGTAGTGTTCATATGTAGAAGTCTTTGGGCCCCAAGGCAAATATTTCAAGTTGCATTTCCCACTAGTAAGAGAATTGAGGTGCCAAGCCCATTTCCCAGTCATTAAAATTGTTACATTTAATTTCCTGAAAATTTTGTTCCATTGCTTCATAGTTTGAATACACACTGTCTTGTAGTTGTTTTCCTTGGAAGCAGGGAATGTAAGTAGGAAATTAGAAGACATCTGACACATTACATCTGCTTGGCTAACCTCTTGAAAAACTATTCTATACGGCATAGCCTTCCTCTCATCTCCAGTTCGTAGCTGAGGACAGATCACTTCATATTTTCCTGAACCAGTTATTGAAGAATTTTCAGTTTGCTCCAACACAAACTGTTATGTATGTAAATAGTTAAAATAAAAGCGAGCTTGGGGTAAAGTGCAGGGTTCTGGCCCTGCACTTCTGATTGGTTGTTAAGCGGCTCGATCGGATTGGTTGGGTTCAGAGAATCCGATTGGCCCTTAACGAAGGACTCTTATTGGTTTTGGAGCTAGCGTCTTACAGCTCCCTATTGGTTATTTCGCATTAAGGTTGCCTATATAAGGCAGAGTTGTTGTTATTAAAGTCTTAAGTCACTATGTAATAAAGAGCTGAAAGTTCACTAACTAAGACTGTCTCCATTCATTTCACCCATGCCTGAAACTATATCACAAACCTGCTATTTGTGTATTTGTGATGCTTGGACAAGGATAGAGTGGGTAATAGAAATGAATATACCACATGGTGTACTGCACCTCTCTTGGCAGGTTACACATAGTAGTGGTACTCACAGGTTGCAAAGTCCCAGTTCCACCTCCCTGGTGATTTGAAAGCCCCCTTTCCTTGTGACAGAACAGCCTCCATTATGCCACTGCGTGGATCAGATGTTTCAAATGATTGAATGGGATGGGGAAGAATCGTCATTAAAGCAAGAATGGAAAATTCACATCCATCCCTCTGATTAAGTTGCAACAAAAAATTAAAGCTATTCTTCAACCATTTTTCAAAACTTACCATATATACTCGAGTATAAGTCGACCCGAATATAAGCCGAGGCACCTAATTTTACCACAAAAAACTGGGAAAACTTATTGACTCGAGTATAAGCCGAGGGTGGGAAATGCAGCAGGTACTGGTAAATTTCAAAAATAAAAATAGATACCAATAAAAACTTTCACTAGGACAGTTGAGAATAAGTTTGATGTTCACAATTTCCTCTTTGAAAGAGACCAGTAAATAGGGAACAAGAAGATGAAGAAAAAGAAGTGTGTTTTTTCACACTTTTCACACTGCAGTGAACAAAAATGGCATCATTGGAACAGGCTTATTCTCAGTCCAAAGGTTTGTTTCTGATTTCTTCCCTGATTTAAGGGAAATTTGGGAAACGATCTTACTATCATGAAAGGTTTAATTGATTCACTAACCCAAAAGATGATGATGATGACAGTGGGAGGCAGGAGTCACTCTCTCCCTTTGCAAGAAAAAAGCAAGAGCCGTTCTTATGATCTCTCTCTCTCTCTCCATAATACAGTCAAGCCCTTTCCAGCACGCACGATCTGCCACCGCCGCTTTGCACCTTGTAAATGCAAAATCCGGGGTTTTTGCATTTGCAAGGTGCAAAGCGGTGGGGGCAGATCCCGTGTGCTGGAAAGGGCTTGACTGTATTACGGGGGAGAGAGAGAGAGAGATCATAAGAACGGCTCTTGCTTTTTTCTTGCAAGGGAGAGAGTGACTCCTGCCTCCCACTGTCATCAACATCTTCTTTTGGGTTAGTAAATCAATTAATTTGGGAAATGATCTCACTATCATGAAAGTCAGTGTTCTCTGCCCGTGGAGCATTTGGAAGAAAATGCCCCGCGGCATATCCACGCACATGTAAGGGGAATCAGAAATCCCCACGTTCAACGCCAAGCACGGCAGAAGAGAAAACGCAGCTGTGAGCAAATACTGGGAAAACCTGATTGATCAGAAGGAAGGAGGCAAAAGAGGGAGGGGTGGTGGTGGACGGAGGTCCCACTGGTATTTGTGAAACACATGGTTGGCAGCGCTTAAAGTCAACGTCCTCGCTCCCACCCACCCAAAGCCACAAAGTCCCCCAATTGCGCAGCCCAGAATCACCCTCCCCTCAGGGGGCAGCAACAACACCTGGTGTTTCCCGAGACAAGAAGTTCCACCTTGCAATGAAAGCGCTCTGGCTCTAGGCTCGCGGGCTCAGAAAACAACGCGAGGCGAGTTCGCTTCGGCTCTGCTCAGCTTCATTTCCTCAGCTCCAGCTGCTTTTAGTCAGCTCGGGAGGAGGGGGAGGAGGTGGTGGCGGCGGCTCGCGTTGTTTTCTGAGCTCTAGCTCGTGGGTTCAGAGAACAACGCAAGCCGCCACCACCACCTGCCCCTCCTCCCGAGTGGACTGAAAGCAGCTGGAGCTGAGGAAACGAAGCTGAGCGGAGCCGAAGCAAACTCACCTCGTGTTGTTTTCTGAGCCTAGAGCCTAGAGCCAGGGCACTTTCATTGTACGGCGTAGCTTCTTGTCTCGGGAAACACCAGGCGTCGTTGCTGCCCCCTGAGGGGTGGGCAATTCTGGGTTGCGCGATTGGAGGACTTCGTCGCTTTGGGTGGGTGGGAGCGAGGATGGACGTAGTCCGTGAAGTGGGGCTTGCCTGCCCTTGCTGGCTGCCTCTGCTTCCTTAGGGGTGGGAAGGGGGCTAATCTGGACCAAGGTTGAGTATCCTCCTCAGTTTCCCCTGAAGGATCTTCCATCGCTTTTGCCTTCTCCCTACATCTTCCCTCTGTTAAAATCCCCCCCCCAAACACACTTATTTTTGGTCGGATAGATTTCATGTCTGAGCATTCTCACATGGCGGTGGGTCTTTCCCCCCAAAAAAAACAGTTAAAAAAAGAAAAAACAATTTATCCTCATGCAAGAACTTTTCTGCTTCCGATTACCCCCATGCTTAAAAGTTGCAAAGGAAACAAGGAAGCAGGGAAGCGGCTGCCCAGCTCCGGAGCTCCACACCATTTTTTTTCAGAGGGGAATCTGACTCGAGTATAAGCCGAGGGGGGGGGGGTTTCAGCACAAAAAATGGGCTGAAAAACTCGGCTTATACTCAAGTATATACGGTACCTCCTTCCTCAGCCCCATCTCAATGGGGCTGAGGCCCAAAGTTACCCTGCTGATTTTACCCTGCTGGTTTTCAGGCAGGACTGGAACTCACAGTTTCCTGGTTTCTAGCCTGGTGCCTGAACCATTAGATCCAACTGGGCTCTTAAAATATCTGCATAAGAATTAAAAACATTTAATAATCACCTTCACTGATGAGGGCATCTCAACCTTCCCTCTGGGTTCTCGTCTTCCGTGCCACTATGCTATGCTGCTCCCAGTGGCAGCAAGGAAATGCAAAACATTCTACCTCTTGGATCATCAGCTCTATTTTAGAAATCAGCTGATGTCAGCTACTCCTTTCCAAAAGAATTTACAATGCTGGGTATCCTAAGAATTCAGTCCTTTATCAATAACTTTTCTGCTCTCTCTTTTTGGTTTATTTGTTCTACTTAGCATTCTTGCAAGGCTATCTATTTAATCTCCAATTTTAGCCCTAAGAAAACAGTAGAAATCTTCAATGTCTTGACAGTTCTTTTGGTAGAACCACATGTTAAAAATGTTTAAACCACTACTGTTATGAACTAATAAAGGCGTTTAATAAAGTTTTAACAACCTTAAGAAAAAGCAGGGTTCCAATCCTGCACTTCTGATTGGCCGATAATAGTGATATCGGATTGGTCCATTCTGGGGAATCTGATTGGCTGTTAACGGGCCAACTCTCATTGGTTCAAGGGTTTAACACTTCCATGTTTCTCATTGGCTAATAGGTCAGCAGCCTACCCTATAAAAGGGCTGCTGCTACCCTAGGGTTTTGCTCTGTTCAGTATGATTAATAAAGAGTTGAAGTTCAATGTTCGACTGCCTCGTCTCTGTTCCTTGCACCCATGTGCAGAACTTAACACTGGCGACGAGGGTGGGATGCGGAGACATCAGAGCTGATTGAACATTCACAGAGCACCAAACAGAGCACGTGGCTGAAGGCGCATCAACAACGGAAAACATGTCCGGCGCCGCCATACCACCCGCTCCATTTGACCCGGCACAAGAAGAATAAGACTCGTACATGGACCAGTTCCAGATGTTTCTGGAGACCAACAACTTGAATGATGCCACTACGGGGAAAAAGCGAGCAGTGTTCTTGACCCATTGCGGGCCTGCCGTCTTTAAGATGGCCAAGGCACTAGCGAAACCAGCTGAGGTGAAATCCATGGACTGGGACGTTCTCACGCCCCTTCTATGGGCCCACTATGCACCCACCGTACCAACACTTGTCCGAAGACATGAGTTTTATCAGAGGGACCAACAGAAAGGAGAGAGCATTGCAGATTTCATCGTGGACCTCCAGAACCTGGGAGGCCTCTGTGGGTTTACAGTCCTCGAAGAAACTCTGAGAGACCGAATAATTCTGGGATTAGATGACCACACTGCGCAGAGCAAGATCATGGCCAAAGAGGACATTGATCTTGCCGAGGTCATCAAGGACACTACTGCAGCAGACGCAACCAGGAAGTCGGCCGCCCGAATGTGCTGCACCAATGCACCATTCCGTCAACTCACCAGCGATACCTCACCTTGCCTAGAGAGGCACACAACAGCGACCCACCATGAGGACCTCGAATCGCCATCAGAAAGTGATGAGGAGGAGGTCAACCGGCTCCGGTCTGAACGTGACCAACGCAACCAACGGAATCGAAGACAACCGCACCAATGCGTGGGTTGTGGGGCAAACCACTCGCGATCAGACTGCAAATTCCTTGATGCGCTCTGCCATTCGTATGGGAAGAGGCCACATTGGGAAGGTCTGTAGAAGCAAGCGAGGATCCAGCCCAATTCAGAGGGGAAACAACTACCGCCAGACCACAGGGAATCGTCCTGAGAGTCGGGAACATTTGAACTACCAATGGAACAACCACTCCTACAGAAATAAAACACTGGCCACTTCAACAAGATGGGAAGAGGCACACCAAACCATTACAATCGGTCACGCTTCATCGTTAGATGAAAAGAAGATCCGAGTGAAGGTCGCCATCGAAAAGCAGCCTTGCATGATGGAAGTCGACTCAGGATTGTCTCTCTCGATGGTTTCCTGGAAGACCCTTAAACAATTAATCCCTGCCATCCGGCGTCAAGACTTCAGAGCCCAAGAATCATACTCAAAGATTATCAGGGGAACCGAATTCTGGTCGTTGGATCCAGCCAAGTCCAAGTCTCATTCAAAAATCATACTGCGTCGTTACCATTGACTGTCATCGACCGCGACCAGCCTAGTTTGTTCAGCCTTCAATGGTTCACCCCACTCGGGATCGAGGTAGCCGGCATTCACCAAACCAGAAGCAACGACTGGGAGGAGGCCCTCGTCCAGGAATTCCAGGACGACTTTGCAGACAAACTAGGTGAGTACAAGGGGACCCCGATATCATTTAACCTTAACCCGACAAAAAAGCAACCTGGGTCTGGGGACACCGAGAGGAGCACGCATTCCGGCAAGTGAAAAACTTACTAACCTCAGATGCTGTTTTAATGCAGTATAACGAAACTTTGCCTTTAACAATTACATGTGACGCGTCACCATTTGGAGTAGGAGCCATTTTGAGTCATGTGTTACCAAATGGTAGTGAGGCCCCTATTGCCTATTTTTCAAGGACCCTATCGAAGGCTGAACATAACTATAGCCAAATTGACAAAGAGGGTCTTGCTGTTGTATCTGCTGTGAAACGGTTTCATGAATATGTGTATGGACGAGTTTTTACTATTATTACCAATCACAAACCTTTGCTGGGGATTATAGCGGGAGACAAGCCAACCCCCTATATATTGTCATCTAGAATGACTCATTGGTCAGAGTTCTTACCTGCGTACAATTATCAATTGCAACATTGCCCGGGGAAAGCCATTCCCCATGCTGACGCATTGAGCCGTGCCCCACTTCCGGAAACCGTCGATGACCCAGCTCCAACCCTCATGACACTCCCGATTGAAACCCTACATTCACCACCACTAACAGCCAGAGACATCGCTATTGAAACGAAACGAGATCCTGTCCTGGCGCGAGTTCTCAGCTGGGTCGAACGAGGATGGCCAGTAGAACAAACCCCTGATGACTTCACCCCTTTCAGAAACCGGCAAACAGAACTTTGTCTTGCATAAAGGCTGCATTCTATGGGGAGACAGAGTCGTCGTCCCAGAGCGGTTACAATGAGCAGTATTGAAAACATTGCATGACGGTCACCCCGGCATCGTGCGTATGAAAGCGCTTGCACGAAGCTACATGTGGTGGCCAGGCATTGACAAGCAGGTTGAAGCCTGGGTAAAGACTTGTCTAAAGTGCCAAGAAGTCAGCAGTGCCCCACCTAGAGCAACTCCAACGGAGTGGGAAACCTCCCGGGGGCCGTGGTCCCGCATCCACGTTGACTTTGCGGGACCTACTAGGACATACATTCCTCCTAACAGTGGATGCCTATTCCAACTGCCTCAAGATCCACAAAATGAAGACTACTACAACCAATTCCGTCATCCGAAAATTGAATAGGCTATTCGCAATGCATGGGCTGCCAGACGTTCTGGTCTCTGATAACGGACCCCAGTTCACTGCCCTGGCATTTGAACAATACTTAGCAGACCGCGGTATCCGCCATGCGCTAACTTCGCCGGTGCACCCTGTAGCTAATGGAAGGGCCGAGCGCATGGTCCAATTTGTAAAAAAAACTGCCTACAAAATGGACTATGGGGACATTGACGACAAACTAAACAGAATACTACTCCAACACATCACCCCACACAGCATCACCAACAAGACTCCAACTGAACTGTTGATGGGACGCAAGCTCTGTTCCCACCTCAACCAGCTCCACCCGTCCTACGAGCC
Source organism: Hydrophis major (assembly GCA_033807585.1). Classification (NCBI taxonomy): domain Eukaryota; kingdom Metazoa; phylum Chordata; class Lepidosauria; order Squamata; family Elapidae; genus Hydrophis; species Hydrophis major. The sequence continues at coordinate 245,476,807 of CM066330.1, forward strand.
AGAGAAACCCTGTGGATCTAGCGGAAAATGCTGCGAGTTCATGGTAAGCGACTTAGTTTTCGCTAAAAACCTTTCCAGTGAACCATTATGGGTCGAAGCAACCATAACTCAAACCACCAGGCCCAGATCATACCGTGTGCAAACATGGGATGGAAAAATATGGAAAAGCCATATAGATCAGCTTCGTTCTCGGCTACAACCCAGTTCCCGTGACTCCTGTGACTCTCAAACTGAGGGGGGAGGGGATGTCGAAGAAACCGAATTCGAGATGGTGGAAAGCAGAATCGAAGGAAGTCAGCAGCCAGGCGCAATACATGAAGAAGAATCAGGGAGAGGGTTGGCCTCGCCACAGAGGAATACCTCAACGGAGGTGAGCCTGCAGAGATCGGAGGACAACAACGACAGAATTAGTGACACCGAGTCGTCCAGTGAGGATGCGGAACCGCCTGTACCAGATATATCAAAAAACGTCCCACCGAAACCGGACTACAGACAGGAACCGGCGGGACAGCGCAAATCTAATAGACAGTTAAAACAACCTGCATATCTACGGGATTATGTAACCGCACCCCTCAAACGGAACCTAGGGGGAAGGGTTGTTATGAACTAATAAAGACGTTTAATAACGTTTTAACAACCTTAAGAAAAAGCAGGGTTCTAATCCTGCACTTCCGATTGGCCGATAATAGCGATATCGGATTGTTCCCTTCTGGGAAGTCTGATTGGCTGTTAACGGGCCAACTCTCATTGGTTCAAGGGTTTAACACTTCCATGTTTCTCATTGGCTAATAGGTCAGCAGCCTGCCCTATAAAAGGGCTGCTGCTGCCCTAGGGTTTTGCTCTGTTCAGTATGATTAATAAAGAGTTGAAGTTCACTGTTCACTGCCTCGTCTCCGTTCCTTGCACCCATGCGCAGAACTTAACAACTACCACCACAACACACACACACATACACTCACACCAATTAAATTAAGGGTGGACAAATTGTGGCTGCATAGGTACCTGTAATTTCTGAATTTTTTTTTTAGTCTTCTGAACACAGTTTCTAGGAATGGAGTGTATAGTTTCTTGCCATTCTAAAATGGGAAACCCACACACAAAAAGCAGCATCTATTTATGAATAGGCTCATCAGACAAACCACCCGCACAACTTAGGAAGAAATCTTGGTTCTGCCCTGCTCAATTTGCCTTTACTGGCATCACAAAGATCAAGCATGGCCTCCAACCTCTAAGAAGATCTCCCCATTTATTACAGTTAATAAATTACTAACCTGTTTTTGTGGAACTCTATTCCATAAACGAACAAGTTATGCTCAGTTATCAGATGCTGAGGTTTATTCCATGTGCCAGTAGATGAACTGGGGAATAAAAAATGCTTTATGTAAAACAAACAAGCTGGTTGAAACATGAAGGGAAAAGGAGTAGACCTGCAGAAAAAAAGAGATTAGGAATACAAGGAAATAAAGCAGAAGTGAGCAGATAAGGGAAGGTACATAGATGTACTGTGTTTGTCATAAAAAGTATGATATGGATTGGACCTAGAAATGTCAAAGGAAGGTCACTGTTGCATAATGTCTGTGGATTCCTTAAGTCAACATAATGCAATCAATAAGTAATTTGACCAGCAGCAAATTCTAGGTATAAATTCTTCTAAATTAATCAGATTTAAATAGTCATCTACATAAATATGTGGAGATAGAATCTGCATTTGTCAAGCTTTTCTTATGTGTCTCTTGAATATTCATTTCTATCATCAAAAGACCGCAGGGCTAGAAACTTAACAACCTGAGAATCAATGGATTTGATTACTTTTCTAGTTTTGAACTTTGAATTCAGGAGATGAATATTTGTTAGCTTATTTGGAGGGTTTGGTGAACTTGATATTATTGTGTCTAAATGAGAAAAAAGGAAGGAAGGAAGGAAGACTATGCTGCTTCATTTTCATTTGGGCTTATTCAAATCTTCCTCTATACAAAGAAGTCTCTTGTTTTCTATTGCAATATGCTAATAAATATTGGGTGATTAACAACTTTCTAACTGCATGCTCTGATGGCTATCATGGTTGTGCAGTGAGAGGACATGGAGAGGAGGCAGCTTTGTGTACTGCTGCATTCACTGCAGCTATTCTGTACTACAGTAACCTACATCCCCATCCCCATTCAACTGGGTTACTGCAATATGGCACTCTCTATGAAGATTAGCCAGAAACTTGGATTAGTCCAGAAAAGTGACTCCAATTTTGGAGGGGACTCATCAAGGAGAACATAGTATATTTCTGTTCAAGATTTTGCTCTGGTTTCCTATTAGCTTCTAAGAGCAATTCACAGTGGCATTTTTGGCCTTTAATGCCCCATATATCTGTGCAATGAAGTACTTGCAGGCGTGCCTTCTCTAACCAGTTTCAACCCACCCAAGTACATTGTCCTGAAAGGACCTTCTTATTGGTCCAAAGTGTTAAGTTCTGTGCATGGGTGCAAGGAACGGAGACGAGGCAGTGAACAGTGAACTTCAACTCTTTATTAAGCATACTGAACAGAGCAACCACCTAGGGCAGCAGCAGCCCTTTTATAGGGTTGGCTGCTGTCCTATTAGCCAATGAAAACATGGAAGTGTTAAACCCTTGAACCAATGAGAGTTGACCCATTAACAGCCAATCAGACTTCCCTGAAAGGACCAATCCGATGTCGCTATTATCAGCCAATCAGAAGTGCAGGATTAGAACCCTGCTTTTTACTTAAGGTTGCTAAAACGTTATTAAACGCCTTTATTAGTTCAAAACACCCCTTCCCCCTAGGTTCCGTTTGAGGGGTGCGGTGACGTAATCCCGTAGATATGCAGGTTGTTTCAACTGTCTATTAGATTTGCGCTGTCCCACCAGTTCCTGTCTGTAGTGTGGTTTCGGTGGAACATTTTTTGATTTATTTGGTACAGGCAGTTCTACATCCTCACAGGACGACTCGGCGCCACTGATTCTGTCGTTGTTGTCCTCCAGCCTCTGCGGGCTTGCCTCCGTTGAGGTATTTCTCTGTGGCGAGGCAACCCCCATTCCTGATTCTTCTTCAGGTGACGCGCCGAGCTGTTGACTTCCTTCAATTTTGACATCCAGCATCTCGAATTCGGTTCCCTCGACATCCCCTCCCCCCCAGTTTGAGGGTCACAGGAGTCGTGGGAACTGGGTTGCAACCTAGAGCGAAGCTGATCTATATGGCATTTCCATATTTTCCTGTCTCTTGTTTGTACGCGGTACGATCTGAGCCCGGTGGCTTGGGTTACAGTTGCTTCAACCCACAACGGTTCGCCGGAAAGATTTTTAGTGAAGACTAAGTCGCCTTCCTTGAATTCGCGGCACTTTCCGCTAGATCTACAGGGTTTCTCTGGCGCGTAGGCGGGGTGGAGACGGTCGAGGTGGGAGCGAAGGCTGCGTCCCATCAACAGTTCAGCTGGCATTTTGTTGGTTACGCTGTACGGGGTGATGTGTTGGAGTAGGAGTATTCTGTTCAGTTTGTCGTCAATGTCCCCATGGTCCATCTTGTGGAGAGATTTTTAAGAAATTGGATCATGCGCTCGACCCTTCCATTGGCGGCAGGGTGCACCAGTGAGGTTAGCGCATAACGGATGCCCCGGTCCACTAAGTATTGTTCGAACACCAGGGCCGTAAACTGGGGTCCGTTATCAGAGACTAAAACATCTGGCAGTCCATGTGTTGCGAATAGTTTATTTAATTTGTGGATGACTGAATCGGTTGTAGTAGTCTTCATCTTGTGGATTTCGAGCCACTTGGAATAAGCATCCACTGTTAGGAGGAACGTATGTCCCTTAGTAGGTCCCGCAAAGTCAATGTGGATGCGGGACCACGGCCCCCGGGGGGTTTCCCATTCCGTTGGAGTTGATCTAGGTGGGGCACTGCTGACTTCTTGGCACTTTAGACAAGTCTTCACCCAGGCTTCGATCTGCTTATCGATGCCCGGCCACCACGCGTAGCTTCGTGCAAGCGCTTTCATATGCACGATGTCGGGGTGACCATAATGCAACGCTTTCAAAACTGCTCGTTGTAACCGCTCTTGGATGACGACTCTGTCTCCCCATAGGATGCAGCCTTTCTGCGAGAAAAGTTCTGTTTGCCGGTTTCTGAAAGGGGTTAAGTCGTCAGGGGTTTGTTCTACTGGCTATCCTCGTTCGACTCAGCTGAAAACTTGCGCCAGGACAGGATCTCGTTTCGTTTCGATAGCGATGTCTCTGGCTGTTAGCGGCAGTGAATGTAGGGTTTCAATATGGAGTATCGTGAGGGTTGGAGCTGGGTCGTCGACGGTTTCTGGAAGTGGGTCACGGCTCAATGCGTCAGCGTGGGGAATGGCTTTCCCCGGGCGGTGTTGCAATTTATAATTGTATGCAGCTAAGAACTCCGACCAACGAATCATTCTAGATGACAATATATAGGGGGTTGGCTTGTCTCCCGCTATAATCCCCAGCAAAGGTTTGTGATCGGTAATAATAGTTAAAGCTCGTCTATATACATATTCATGAAACCTTTTCACAGCAGATACAACAGCAAGAGCCTCTTTGTCAATTTGGCTATAGTTACATTCAGCTCTCGATAAGGCCCTTGAAAAATAGGCAATAGGGGCCTCTCTACCATTTGGTAACACATGACTTAAAATGGCTCCTACTCCAAACGGTGACACATCACACGTAATGGTTAAAGGCAAAGTCTCGTTATACTGCATTAAAACAGCATCTGAGGTTAGTAAGTTTTTCACTTGTCGGAATGTGTACTCCTCTCAGTGTCCCCAGACCCAGGTTGCTTTTTTGTCAAGAAGTCTATGTAGGGGCTCAGCTACGGTCACCTTCTGGGGCAAGACCATGTTGTAAAAGTTAATGAGCCCCAGGAAAGCTTGGAGGTCTCTCCTATTCTTGGGTCTTGGGGTGTTTTTGATCGCTCTTAGTTTGCTATTAGTGGGGTGAATACTTTGCTTATCGATTAGGTACCCCAAGAACTCTACTTTCTCTGTTCACAGTTGATATTTATTTTTTTTAACCTTTAGGCCGGAGTCTTTAAATTTCTGGGGAACCATTCTAAGACGCCTCTCTAGTACTTCTCTGTTCGGGGCCACAATTAAAACATCATCAAAATATGGCACGACCCCCTTGATCCCTTGCAAGAGTCTCTCCATCAGACTTTGAAAAATCCCTGGGGCCACGCTCACTCCTAATTGGAGTTGGTTGCATTTAAAAGCACCACGGTGCCTAACGATCATCTGTGCTTCTGTGGTTTTTTTTATCTATGGGCAGTTGTTGGTACGCCTGTGCTAAATCCAATTTAGCGAAGACTTTTCCACCCCCCAGGGAATGGAGAAAGTGTTGAACCACCGGCACCGGGTACATGTTCTGTTGAAGGGCATGATTGAGGGTGGCCTGGTAGTCCCCACAAATCCTTAACGATCCATCCGGTTTGATGGGTGTTATGATTGGGGTTTCCCAACGGGCGTGGTCAGTTGGTTCTAAAACACCCTGGGCTATTAATTTATCAAGTTGCTCATCGATCTTTGGTTTTAGGGCAAAAGGTACCCAACGAGGCTTAATGGGGGCTACTTCAGGGTTAAGGTTAAATGATATCGGAGTCCCTTGTACTCACCTAGTTTGTCTGCAAAGACGTCCTGGAATTCCTGGATGAGGGCCTCCTCCCAGTCGTCGCTTCTGGTTTGGTGAATGCCAGCTACCTTGATCCCGAGTGGGGCGAACCATTGAAGGCCTAACAAACTAGGCCGGTCGCGATCAATGACGGTCAGCGGTAACGATGGAGTATGATTTTTGAATGATACTTGGACTTGGCTGGAGCCGACAACCAGAATTCGATTCCCCTGCTAATCTTTGAGTATAATTCTTTGGGCTCTGAGGTCTTGACGCCGGATGGCAGGGATTAACTGTTTAAGGGTCTTCCAGGAAACCATCGAGAGGGACGACCCTGAGTTGACTTCCATCACGCAAGGTTGGTTCTCGATGGCGACCCTCACTTGGATCTTCTTTGCATCTAACGATTAAGCGTGACCAATGGTAATGGTTTGGTGTGCCTCTTCCCATCTCGTTGAAGTGGCAAGTGTTTTATTTCTGTAGGAGTGGTTGTTCCATTGGTGTTTCAAGTGTTCCCGACTCACAGGATGATTCCCTGTGGTCTGGCGGTAGTTGTTTTCTCTCCAAATTGGGCTGGATCCTCGCTTGCTTCTACAGACCTTCCCGATGTGGCCTCTTTTCCCACACAAATGGCAGAGCGCGTTGAGGAATTTGCAATCTGATCGTGGGTGGTTTGCCCCACAACCCGCGCATTGGTGCAGTAATCTTCGAATCCACGGGTTGCGTTGGTCGTGTTCGGACCAGAGCCGGTTGACCTCTTCCTCATCACTTTCTGATGGCGATTCGAGGTCCTCGTGGTGGGCCGCTGTTGTGTGCCTCTCTCGGCGAGGTGAGGTATCGTTGGTGAGTTGACAGAGTGGTGCGTTGGTGTGGCGCATTTGGGCAGCCGACTTACTGGTTGCTTCTGCTGCAGTAGCGTCCTTGATGACATCGGCAAGATTGATGTCCCCTTTGGCCATGATCTTGCTCTGCGTTGTGTGGTCATCTAATCCCAGAATTATTTGGTCTCTCAGAGCTTCTTCGAGGTCTGCAAACCCACAGAGGCCTCCCACGTTCCGGAGGTCCGCGATGAAATCTGCGATGCTCTCTCCTTTCTGTTGGTCCCTCTGATAAAACTCATGTCTTCGGACAAGCGTTGGTATGGTAGGTGCATAGTGGGCCCGTAGAAGAGGCGCGAGGACGTCCCAGTCCATGGATTTCACCTCAGCCAGTTTTGCTAGTGCCTTGGCCATCTTAAAAATGGCTGGCCTGCAATGGGTCAGGAACACTGCTCGCTTTTTCCCCGTAATTGCATCTTTCAAGTTGTTGGTCTCCAGAAACATCTGGAACTGGTCCATGTACGAGTCCCAGTCTTCTTGTGCTGGGTCAAATGGAGTGGGTGGTATGGCGCCACCAGACATGTTTTCCGTTGTCGATATGCCTTCAGCCACGTGCTCTGTTTGGTGCTCTGTGAGTGTTCAATCAGCTCAGATGTCTCCGCATCCCACCCTCATCGCCAGTGTTAAGTTCTGCGCATGGGTACAAGGAACGGAGATGAGGCAGTGAACAGTGAACTTCAACTCTTTATTAAGCATACTGAACAGAGCAACCACCTAGGGCAGCAGCAGCCCTGTCAGGATGCGCTCCTTTTAGATCCCAAGAAAGAAATACTCAGACTCCATGGGTAGAGCAAAGTTATCCTTTTACTGGGAAATAAAGTGGTAGCTACAAAGCAATTCCGAAACTGAGAAATTGGCGGGTAGAATGCATATACAAAGAAATAGATTTGTCCCCACCCCCCAAAGTTCAAATGATTCTTCCAATTAAAACTTTTGAGACAGCTCATGTGGTCATCTTCAGATGGTGATGAGACGTCTTGTCAAATGACCTTGACATATTTTGATAAAAGTTCGCAGTTGCGCAAAAGAGGAAAAGATAGCCAGGAAACAGAAAGTTAAAGACAAGAATCCCCCCTCCCCTTGCTAGCCCAGCAAGGAATGCAAACACCTCCAGCTCTCTTCCCATATAAAATCCCCCCTCCCACCGTTGCCATGACAGCCGAGAGAAATAATGAAATAATAGCAGATAGTCAGGAAGGGGAAGGTATCTTGAGGCTGACATTCGGACCCCCTAGAAGAAGGACATACGTCCCTGAAAGAAAACAAAATAGTTTACATGTTAACATTTATGTACATTTCTATGGTTTATCAGGATATTTGGCATGAAATTTCTTTAAAAGTTCAGAAGCCCTAAGGTCCTTTTCATTTACCCACTCAGAATGGGAAGGTGGAAAATGTTTCCAAGCTACAAGGTATTGGGTACGACCCCTCCATTTTCTAGAGTCCAAAATTTCTTTAATTTCGAAATGTTGTTCTCCCTCAATTAATATTGGCACCGGGGGATCAGATTGGATTGGTCTCAAGGCACAAGTACGTTCTGGTTTCAACAAACTAACATGAAAAACAGGATGAATACGACGAAGAGTCTTTGGTAAAGTCAGTTGGACAGTCACAGGATTTATAATCCTCTCAATGGCGAAAGGTCCTTCATACTTAGGACCCAATTTCTTTGATTTTTGAGTAGTTTGTAAATATTTGGTCGAAAGAAATACTTTATTGCCCACTTGATATGACATCTGTGGAGCTCGCTTTTTGTCAGCAAATTTCTTATGAGATTGGTGCGCCTCATCCAAAGCTTTGCGAACAATTGGCCAATTAAATTGAAGTTGAGATATCCAATCACTCAATGACTGGACAGTTGGGTTTTCACCAGGCAGTTCAGGTATGGGTACAAAATCTTGCCCCGTTGCTATTTTGAAAGGAGTGAACCCCGTACTACTGTGAACAGAGTTATTATACACCACTTCCGCAAAAGGTAACAGATCCACCCAGTTGTCTTGTTGAAAATTTATGTAGCATCAGAGGTATTGCTCTAGTACTCCGTTAGTCCTCTCGCAGGCTCCATTAGTTTGGGGATGGTGGGCGGAGCTTAAGCTTTGGGTGGAGCCTATTAACTTCAGAAATTCCCTCCAGAAATTAGAGGTAAATTGGACTCCTCGATCAGAGACTACACGTTCAGGTACACCATGCAATCGGTAAACGTGAAGAATGAAGAGTCTGGCTAAGGTCTTCGCCGAAGGGATCTTTGAGCAAGGAATGAAATGAGCTTGTTTGGAAAACAAGTCAGTCACTACCCAAATGACCGTGTGTCCACTGCTTTCAGGTAGATCTACTATAAAATCCATGGAAATTTCCTTCCAAGGGGCAGTTGGTCTGGCCACATTCTGTAACAGTCCTGGCGGCTTACCCGGCGGTCTTTTTGCTGAGGCGCAAATCGGACAACTCGCCACATAAGTCTCAATGTCCTTTTTCAAGGAAGGCCACCAAAACTGTCGTTTTACCAAATGCAAGGTCTTCACAAAACCAAAATGACCAGCCACTTTGGAATCATGGGTTTGTTGCAATACATGGCTTCTCAGGTTTTGTGGTACATACAATTTCGCCCCCATCCAGGCTAGGCCATCTCGAATGGTGCAGTTATTCGCATTTGCCAGAAACCACTCATCTGTCTTTAAAGCCTCCTTAAACTGTTCCATCATATCAGTGGGTAGATTTCTCTCCTGGTTTCTTTTCTGTGCGCGGGTAACAACAGGGGCAGCCAGTTGTGTAGTGGATATGATTGGCCTAATCACTTCTTTTCGGATACTGTTGTATTGAGGCATTCTAGACAAAGCATCTGCCATAAAATTTTTTCCCCCCGGGATATATTTCAAGGAGAAGTTGAATCGCTTGAAGAACTGAGCCCACCTAACTTGTTTAGGGGAGAGTTTCCGGGGGGGTCTTTAAAGCTTCTAAGTTTTTATGATCAGTCCACACTTCAAATGGGTGTTTTGCACCTTCCAGAAAATGCCTCCAAGCTAATAAAGCCCAACGGACTGCAAATGCTTCTTTCTCCCAAACGGCCCATCTCCTCTCAGTCTCAGTGAATTTACGAGAAGTGTAAGCGCATGGTTGTAGTGTTCCCTTCTCGTTCAATTGGAGTAAGACCGCCCCTACTGCTACATCGCTTGCATCAGCTTGGATCACGAAAGGGGCGTCCATGTCAGGGTGTTTCAGTATTGGTTCTGCGGCAAAAAGTCTCTTAAGTTTTTCAAATGCAGCTTGGCACTCCATAGTCCAATTCAATGGTTGACTGGGCTTTGGTTTCAATTCCCCCTTTGTTTTTAGGAGGTTGGTGATGGGCATAGCTATTTTTGCGAAAGACGGGATGAATTGGCGGTAAAAATTTGCAAACCCCAGAAAACTTTGAAGCTGTTTACGAGTTTTCGGTGGGGCCCATTCCAAAACGGCTCGCACCTTTTCTGGATCCATTTCAATGCCTTCAGGGGAGATACGATATCCCAAGTAGTCGATTTTTTCTTGATGGAACTCACATTTGGATAATTTGGCGTATAGTTTGGCGGCCCTCAGCTTGTGTAACACAGAGCGTACCAACTTCACGTGGTCGTTTCTTGTCTCCGTGTAGATAAGAATATCATCAAGGTATACTAGAACACCTTTGTAAAATGTTCGTGAAGCACTTGATTGATCAATTGCATGAAAACAGCAGGCGCCCCCTGTAAGCCAAAAGGGAGAACATTGAACTGGAAACATCCCATTGGGCAGTTGAACGCAGTCTTCCACTCGTCTCCCTCCTTTATCCGGATCCGATAGTATGCCTCTCTCAAGTCCAGCTTTGTGAAAATTTTCCCCTTTGCCAGGTGGGCTAACATGTCCTTCATCAGAGGGAGGGGGTACATATTCTCTACGGATACTGCGTTCAGGTTTCTATAATCAACTACCAGACGTTTGGAGCCATCTTTCTTCTCGCGGAACATCACAGGGGCTGCTACTCGAGGTCTGGCAGGCGTGATGAAACCTCGTTCCAAGTTCTTGTCAATAAACGCCCTCAATTCCTCCAACTCCCCCGGTGTCATCGGATACATCTTCGGTTTCGGGAGCGTCACTTCCGGCAGGAATTCAATGCTACAATCGGTCGACCGATGGGGGGGGAGTTCGTCGGAAGCCTCTTCACTAAACACCTCTCTTAAGTCCCAATACTCCTTCGGGATTTTCTCCTCTCCTTCCACATGTTCGGCACCCGTAGAAGCTATCTCGGCGAGTGCCTGGGACTTTGAATGGGATTCCTCCTCCCCTTCCGGATAGGGTTGCTCCTCCCCTTCCGGTGGCCGATCGGTGCGGATGCGTATCCACCCCTCTCTCCAATTTACATGGGGATTCCACTTCCGAAGCCATGGTAATCCCAATATTAGAGATTGTTCCATCCCAGGGGCCACAATAAAACACAGGATCTCATGATGGTTTCCCATGGTCATCTCTAGGGGTTCGGTTACAAAACGTGCGGGGCAACCTCCCGCCACCGACCCATCCAGTTGGCAAAAGGATATGGGCGTTTTTAGAGTTCTCAGTCCAATGCCCATCCCCTTAACCACTTTCATGTTAATTACACACCTCGTGCACCCCGAGTCCAGTAAGGCCATCATCACTCCCTCAGTCCCCGAGGTGGGCTGCCTTAACTTTATTGGGATGGTCATGGGTCCTTGATTTGGACTTACCAGGACGTCATCTTCCGAATCTGTCTCGTTCTCGTCGAGTGAAGTTGGAGGTCCCAGCTCCTCTCCCGCCGAAAGGGCGACCTCTACAACCTCTCCTGTCTTCAGCCCGGTCTCGCGGGGTTTGGTTGAGGGGTTTTTTGGCCTTCTTCCGGGGTCCCGCGTTTTCGGTGGGTTCACCTTTACTCGACAATCCACCATCCGGTGGCCCTCCTTTCCACAACGGAAACATGCCGTGGTTTTTGCTCCTGCTGCCATCCCTCTCGGTTGGGGCCCTGAGGTCTCCCGGAGACGGGGGGGAAGCGGTCTTCTCCAGGTGGGACCTCCTCTGCATCTGTTTCTGGCTAGATCAATGTCCACCTCTTCCGCCAGCAAGTACCATGACTGTAACTCATGTGGATCCCTTCTGGAGATGCACGTGTGGTATACATCTTCATTTAAGCCATCTTTATAGGCTTCCACCAGGGCCCCCTGGGACCAACCTCGGATGTGGTGTGCCAGCTGCCTGAATTCTTGGGTGTAGTCTGCCACTGATCTCCCCCCTTGAACTAGGGTCTTCATTCTGATTCTGGCCTTTCTCTCTGCCAGAGGGTCCTCAAACCTTCTCCTCAATGCAGTCATGAAAACATCGAGGGTTTGTAGTTGGGGGGAGTTATCATTGTACAAAGTCACCACCCAATCTGCTGCCATCCCTTCTAGGGTTCTGGTAACGCATCTCACTTTGGCTGCTTCAGAGGTGAACTCCCGCTCAAATTCTGCCATATAACTCCCAACTTGTACCAGGAAAAATCCCAAATCTCTTGGATTTCCTCCAAACTTTACATCTAGGGGGGGCAGGGGGCGTCTTCTAGGAGCTACTCCTATTGCTGGGGCTCCCCGGGCGTCAGCGGGCGGTTGCGCCGGCGGAAACTGGGCAAGGGGGGTAGAGGTAGCTTGGCTCCCCCAGGCTGATCTCGCTCCCTTTTCCCCCTCATACCTTTGAGTTGTGCTGGGCTCTCTAGGAACATCCATAGAGATTTTCTTGGCTTCATCCAGCTTGCCTTCCATCTCTTCCCCCTCCTGCCAAAGCCGTCCCCTCGCACCTTTTCGTCTTAAAGTGATCCTGGGAGGAGGGGGGTCTTCAGGGTCTCTCCAACCAACCCCCAACGACCATCTGGGCATCTCGGCTGGGGTTTCTTCCAGAGTCAATTCGGCCAGCAGGTCAGCCACCGACCCTTCCGGCAGCGGCACGGGCTGCCCCCCCACAGCTCCCTGATCCTCTTCATCGCCGGTTGGAGACGACATGGGATGAAACCCCCTCGGAAGAAAAGTTGCTGTTTTCTCCGGGTGGGCTGATGTGGGAGTTTCGGAATTATGTCAGGATGCGCTCCTTTTAGATCCCAAGAAAGAAATACTCAGACTCCATGGGTAGAGCAAAGTTATCCTTTTACTGGGAAATAAAGTGGTAGCTACAAAGCAATTCCGAAACTGAGAAATTGGCGGGTAGAATGCATATACAAAGAAATAGATTTGTCCCCACCCCCCAAAGTTCAAATGATTCTTCCAATTAAAACTTTTGAGACAGCTCATGTGGTCATCTTCAGATGGTGATGAGACGTCTTGTCAAATGACCTTGACATATTTTGATAAAAGTTCGCAGTTGCGCAAAAGAGGAAAAGATAGCCAGGAAACAGAAAGTTAAAGACAAGAATCCCCCCTCCCCTTGCTAGCCCAGCAAGGAATGCAAACACCTCCAGCTCTCTTCCCATATAAAATCCCCCCTCCCACCGTTGCCATGACAGCCGAGAGAAATAATGAAATAATAGCAGATAGTCAGGAAGGGGAAGGTATCTTGAGGCTGACAAGCCCTTTTTTAGGGTTGGCTGCTGTCCTATTAGCCAATGAAAACATGGAAGTGTTAAACCCTTGAACTAATGAGAGTTGGCCCATTAACAGCCAATCAGATTTCCCAGAAAGGACCAATCCGATGTCGCTATTATCGGCCAATCAGAAGTGCATTATTAGAACCCTGCTTTTTACTTAAGGTTGTTAAAACTTTATTAAACGCCTTTATTAGTTCATAACACAAAGCTTCTGTAAGGTGAAGGGGATGGACACTGATAAACTCTCATTTCTGTTGGAACATAGATATTTTGGAGACTTCTCCCTCCAGAAATTTAATTGGCCTCCATATTAAAGGGCAGGATCTTCTCATTGTTATTCCCCATTTTTCCATTTTTCCAGTTACTGAACGTGCTGCAGTGACATTCAGCTGAAGCATGAACCCTTTGTTCATACTGGATAGCATAGAGCCTTCCAGTTCTCTTCCAGATAATCTGCACAAAGAACTCTGCAAGAAGCATATATTGGTTGAGTCAAGTCCTTTCTGTTTTTTTTTTTTTTTTCTAATATGTGTGCTTTGGCTTTTGCTATCATGACATCTCTGGAATCCAGCAGAACTGAATTTGTTGACATAGAAGGAACAAAACATTTTTTCTAACCCTGTGCTTTCCAGAATGTGCTGGAACAGCAACTCTCAGAATTCAGAGTGGAAAGCTAAGTCTGTGCAAGTGTGTTTGTGTGTGTGTGTGTGTGTTAGAAAGGCAAGGTTCCCCTGTTTACATAGTAAATTTACTTCAAATGGCAATAAACATAGTCCTATCAACTTATGAGTGATTCTAACATAATTGTACTAAGTAGCTGGGGTGTACTAGAAATGGACCATTGGACCAAAGATGGTTTAATCAGAAAATGGCCGTTTTGAATTGAAGATGGAAATAGGCAGGGATATATCTGCAGTAGTCTCAAGATGAGAAGAGGACAATACAAACCATTCCTATCTCAGGAAGTTAAAAAAACAAAACACAGTAGTGGTGATGGGCCAAATATGGATCTGCCGTAATCTTCACTGAACCTTATCTTGTTAAATAAGACAACTATGCAGCTCCAGCTGTGCCTTGGGGGGTGGTGAGGAAGAAGGAAGGAAGGAAGGGACTGGAATTATTCTTCCATGATTGTTTAATAGGGCAGTGATTAATGAATTATGCAACCAGTGGGATTTTCTGCTCAGTTCGTTGACTTCTAATATGCTGGAAGTACAGGATATTGTACATCAGGTCTACAGACAAAAGCTTAGAACTTTCTTTGGTTCAGAAAGAGAGGATGGCAAACCTGGAATATCTGGTTTGAAACATAAGGCAGACTGTTGTCTGAGTTTTATTAAAAATAGATGCTCGTGGGGAAACCCCTCAATTATCTAGAAAGTAATTAATTCATCAGGGTCTTCCAAAATGGGACACCTGATTCCCTGAGGGGGGTAAAGCTTTATTCCTAAAAATGGGAGGTCCTGGCACTCAATTCAGTCTCATGCCAGATGCATTGATACAATTCAGAACAAGTTCCATCAGTTTGAAATCTACATCATCCTTTGTGTGATATATTGAAGGCTCCAATACAAAAGTGGGCAGTATTAGAGGTCCAATTTGAGAGGGGGACTCAGAAATTTAAGGGTATTGAAAACTGAATTTCTTAAGTCTCTCGGACTCTTTGTAAATTCAAAAATATGAATGCAGATTGTTGATTCCATCCATAGTGAGGCAGGTTCTAGGGAGCACAAAACAAACTGCGTCCTCTTTGCTGATGATGTAAAGCTATTCAACACCACAGACAATACTGCTACCCTTCAAAAAGACCTTGACTATGTATCAGAATGGTCAAACAAATGGCAACTTCAAATCTCAACAAATAAATGCTCTGTCCTACATATTGGCAAAATATATATATATATATATATATATCAGAAAATAAAATACAAGCTGAATAGTCAAGATCTTGTTGATGATCCAAGCTCTGTAAAGGACCTTGGAATACTCATCTCTAATGATTTAAGTATTAGAGACCACTGTAACTACATAGCCAAAAAGGCATTAAGAGTTGTTAACCTAATCTTATGTAGCTCTTTCTCTGGTAATATTACACTAATAACTAGAGCATACAAAAAATTTGCTTGACCAATACTCAAATACAGCTCATCAGCCTGGAACCCACATTACAAATCTGATATTAAGACAGTTGAGAAAGTCCAGAAATATTTCACAAGAAGAGTTCTCCACTCCTCTACTCGTTGCAGAATACCTTATGCCATCAGACTTGAAATTCTAGACCTAGAAAAGCTAGAATTATGCTGCCTTCGGTCCGATCTAAGTATAGTATATAAAATTGCAATGTCCTACCTGTCAATGAATACTTCAGCTTCAACCATAACAATACAAGAGCAAACAATAGATACAAGCTCAAGGTTAATCACAACAAACTTGATTGCAGGAAATATGACTTCAGCAACAGAGTGATCAATGTCTGGAATACTCTACCTGACTCTGTGGTTTCTTCCCCAAACCCCAAAAACTTTAATCTTAGACTTTCTACTCTTGACCTCACCCCTTTCCTAAGAGGTCTGTAGGGAGCACGCATAGGCGCACCAACATGCCAACCGTCCCTGTCCTATTGTTTCTTTTATTTTTCTTATATGTATCCATGTATTCATAACTATGTTTTAACTTATACTGATTATCTTGTAAGCAATTGACAAACCAAATAAACAAACAAAATAAATAAAAAATGTTGGTGGGCTGCATATTTTGTATCTATGCACTAGTGCAGTGAAGTAACTTGGATGAGAAGAAGCATCCTAGTGCTGGATTCAATCGTTAATTTTCTAAGTTTGAGCTAAAGTTGGTCATTATTTAGGTGAAACAACCATGTTAAGTTTTGTTAAAATGCATATTTTTCTTACCAAGAAGCTAAAACATATTTTTGGAGACCAGTTCCACCAACAAGTGGAAGAGAGAGGGAGTGGGAGATAGATTTTTGGGTTTTTTTTTTTTCATCTTGCAATTCTTTGGGCAGTCCTGTGAAAAGCTATTGCACTACCATACTGAGTCCAATAGAAACTCTGCAATCCCTTCTCAGATTTTATCTGTAGAGATTTATTTATGTAGAGGTAATTCTTGTGGCTTTTGTTTTTAGAATTACATCTCAGCTAACTACAAAAGCTGTAAAGTTTGCATGCTTCCTGTAACCTTTCATTTAATCTACTAGAAGGTATCAACACGAGTTTTGGTTGCATTCCAAGTTTCAATTAAATACGTTGTCTCTGACCATATTTGAATCTGGTGGTATGCCACTTCTACTGCCTGGCAAGAGGTCCTTTAAATAATGGGCTAAGTATAAATTTTTCAGTCAAACAATCAAAAATATATTTTATGCAAGCCAATTGTGTGAAGATCCAAAAACTTACAAAGATGAGCATTTACTGTGACCTAAACTGTTAAGTTCTGCGCATGGGCGCAAGGAACGGAGACGAGACAGTGAACAGTGAACTTCAACTCTTTATTAATCATGCTGAACAGAGCAAAACCCTAGGGCAGCAGCAGCCCTTTTATAGGCAAGCTGCTGATCTAGTAACCAAAACGTGGAGTGTCAACCCCCTTAACCAATGAGAGTGGCTTGTTAACAGCCAATCAGATTCTCCTGAACCGATCAATCCAATATCGCTATTATCGGCCAATCAGAAGTGCAGGACTAGAACCCTGCTATTTTCTAAAGGATTGATAAAACTTTATTTAAGCGTTTTATTAGTTCATAACACCCCTTCCCCCCGGGTTCCATTTAAGGGGTGTGGTGACGTAATCTCTGAGGTATGAAAGTTGTTTGACTGTCTATTGGATTTACACTGTCCCACCGGTTCTTGTCTGTAACCTTGTTTTGGCGAGAGGTTTTCAGGCAAGTCGGATGCCAGTAGATCCTCATTGGATGACTCAGTGCCGCTAATGTTCTCGTTGTTGTCCTCTGGCCTTTGCGGACTTGCCTCTGTTGAGGTGTTCCTCTGTGGCGAGGACACGCCCTTCCCTGATTCTTCTTCATACGTTACGCCTGATTGTTGACTTCTTTCATTCCTGCTTTCTGCCATTTCGAATTCGGTTTCTTCGACATCCCCTCCCCCCTCAGTTTGGGAGTTACCGGAGTCGCAGAAACTAGATTGTAGCCTCGAGCGAAGCTGATCTATATGGCGTTTCCATATTTTTCCATCGTAGGTTTTCATCCGGTACGACCTGGGTCCAGTGGCTTGAATTACAGTTGCCTTGACCCACAACGGTTTGCCAGAAAGGTTTCTGGTGAAAACTAAGTCGCCCTATCTTGAACTCGGAGCATTTCCCGCTAGATCCACAGGGTTTCTCTGGCTCGTAAGACGGGTGAAGCCAGTCGAAGTGGGAACAGAGTTTGCATCCCATCAATAGTTCAGCTGGAGTCTTGTTGGTGACGCTGTGCGGAGTGATGTGTTGGAGAAGGAGTATTCTGTTTATCTTATTTTCAATGTCCATAGTCCATTTTGTAGAGGTTTTTTTTTGACAAATTGTACCATGCGCTCGGCTCTTCCATTAACCACAGGGTGCGTTGGCGAAGTTAGCGCATGGTGAATACCCCGGTCCGCTAAGTATTGTTCAAAGGGTAGAGCGGTAAACTGGGGTCTGTTGTCAGATACCAGAATGTTTGGCAGTCCATGCATCATGAGTAACCTGTTCAACTTCCGGATGACGGACTCGGTAGTGGTATTCTTCATTTCGTGGATCTCGAGCCAGTTTGAATAGGCATCCACTGTTAGGAGGAACGTATGTCCCTTAGTAGGTCCTGCAAAGTCAATGTGGATACAGGACCACGGTCCCCGGGGTGTTTCCCATTCTGTCGGAGTTGCTTTAGGTGGGGCATTGTTAACTTCCTGGCACTTTAAACAAGTCTTTACCCAGGCTTCAATCTGTTTGTCGATGCCCGGCCACCACGCGTAGCTTCGTGCGAGCACTTTCATACGCACGATGCCGGGGTGACCCTCATGCAGTGCCTTTAATACTGCTCATTGTAACTGCTCTGGGACAACGACTCTATCCCCGCAAAGAAGGCAGCCTTTTTGCAAAAAAAGTTCTGTTTGCCAGTTCTTGAAGGGGGTGAAGTCGTCAGGGGTTTGATCTACGGGCCATCCTCGTTCGACCCACCTAAGAACTCGCGATAAGATAGGATCGCATTTTGTTTCGATTGCGATATCTCTAGCTGTTAGCGGTGGTGAATGTAGCATTTCAATCTGGAGTGTTATAAGGGTTTGAGCTGGGTTGTCGATGGTTTCTGGAAGTGGTGCATGGCTCAGTGCGTCAGCATGGGGAATGGCTTTCCCCAGGAGGTGTTGCAGTCTATAATTGTACGCAGCCAAAAACTCCGACCAGCGAGTCATTCTAGGTGATAATATATAGGGGGTTGGCTTGTCTCCTGCTATAATTCCCAGCAAAGGTTTGTGGTCGGTAACAACAGTAAAAACTCGTCCATATACATATTCACGAAACCGTTTTACAGCAGATACAACAGCAAAAGCCTCTTTATCGATTTGACTAAAGTTACGTTCAGCCTTTGATAGAGTTCTTGAAAAATAGGCAATAGGGGCTTCACTACCATTTGGTAACACATGACTCAAAATGGCTCCTACTCCAAATGGTGACTCGTCACATGTAATTGTTAAAGGCAAAGTCTCGTTATACTGCATTAAAACAGCATCTGAGGTTAGTAAGTTTTTCACTTGTCGGAATGCGTGCTCCCCTTGGTGCCCCCAGACCCAGGTTGCTTTTTTGTCAAGAAGCCTATGTAGGGGCTCAGCTACGGTCGCTTTGTGGGGCAGGAAGATGTTGTAAAAATTAATGAGCCCCAGGAAAGCTTGTAGATCAGTCTTATTTCTGGGTCTTGGGGCGTTCTTGATTGCTCTTAACTTGCTACAGGTGGGGTGAATGCCTTGTCTATCGATTAGGTACCCCAGGAACTCTACTTTATCTGTACACAATTGACATTTATTTATTTTAACCTTAAGGCCAGAGTCTTTAAATTTCTGGAGAACCAGTTTAAAACGCTCCTTTAGTATTTCTCTATTCGGGGCAGCAATTAAAACATCATCAAAGTATGGTATGACCCCATTTATCCCCTGTATTAGTCTCTCCATCAAACTCTGAAAAATCCCTGGGGCAACGCTAACTCCGAATTGGAGTCGGTTGCACTTAAAGGCGCTTCGGTGCATAACAATCGTTTATGCCTCTGCTGTTTTTTTATCTACAGGCAGTTGTTGGTACGCCTGTGCTAAATCCAATTTAGCGAAGACTTTTCCGCCACCCAGGGAAATGGAGGAGGTGTTGTACCACCGGCACCGGGTACGTGTTCTGTTGAAGGGTGTGATTCAGGGTGGCACAGTAATCCCCACAAATCCTCAATGATCCATCTGGTTTGATGGGTGTTACGATTGGGGTTTCCCAAGGAGCGTGGTCTGTTGGTTCTAAAACACCCTGGGCTATTAATTTATCAAGCTGCTCGTCAATCTTTGGTTTAAGGGCAAAAGGTACTCGACGAGGCTTAAGGCGGATGGGGGCTACTTCAGGGTTAAGGTTAATTGATATTGGGGTCCCCTTGTACTCGCCTAGTTTGTCTGCAAAGATGTCCTGGAATTCGTGGACGAGGGCCTCCTCCCAGTCGTCATTGCTGGTTTGGTGAATGCCGGCTACCTCAATCCCAAGTGGAGCGAACCATTGAAGGCCTAACAAGCTAGGCCGATCACGGTTGATGACGGTCAATGGTAAAGATGCAGTACGATTTTTAAATGAGACCTGGACTAGGCTGGATCCAACGACCGGGATTCAGTTTCCCTGATAATCCTTGAGTATGATTCTTTGGGTTCTGAGGTCTTGCCGCCGGACGGCAGGAATTAATTCTTTAAGGGTCTTCCAGGAAACCATCGAGAGAGATGATCCTGAATCGACTTCCATCATGCAGGGCTGGTTTTCAATGGCAACCTTCACTCGGATCTTCTTTGCATCTAATGATGAGGCATGACCAATTGTAATGGTTTGGTGTGCCTCTTCTCGTTTCGTCGAATGGGCTAGTGGTTTATTTCTGTAGGAGTGGTTGTTCCATTGGTGGTTCAAATGTTCCTGACTCACAGGACGATTTCCTGTGGTTTGGCGGTAGTTGGTCCCCCTCTGAAGTGGGCTGGATCCTTGCTTGCTTCTACAGACCTTTCCAATGTGGCCTCTCTTCCACAAACATGGCAGAGCGTGTCGAGGAATTTGCAATCTGATCGTGGGTGGTTTGCCCCACAACCTGCGCATTGATGCTAGAGTCTTTGGTTATGGTGGTGGCGTTGGTCACGTTCAGACCGGAGCCGGTTGACCTCTTCCTTTCTGATGACGATTTGAGGTCCTCATGGTGGGTTGCCATCGTATGTCCCTCTAGGCGAGGTGAGGTTTCACTGGCGAGTTGGCGGACTGGGGCATTGATACAGCGCATTCAGGCAGCCGACTTCCTGGTTGCTTCTGCTGCAGTTGCGTCAGCAATGGTATCTGCAAGGCTGATGTCACCTTTCGCCATCAGCTTACTTTGCACATGAGGTGCATCTAAACCCAGTACTATTCGGTCTCTTAGAGCTTCTTCGAGTTCAGCGAACCCTCAGAGGCCTCCCAGGTTTCGGAGATCCGCAATGAAATCTGCAACGCTTTCTCCTTTCCGCTGGTCTCTCTGGTAAAATTCATGTCTTTGGACAAGCGTTGGTACGGTAGGTGCATAGTGGGCCCATAGGAGGGGCTCGAGGACGTCCCAGTCCATGGATTTCACCTCAGCCGCTTTCACCAGTGCCTTAGCTATCTTAAAAACGGCAGGTCCTCAGTGAGTCAGGTATACTGCTCACTTTTTCCCAGTAGTGGCATCCTTCAAGTTGTTGGTCTCCAGAAACATCTGGAACCGGTCCATGTATGAGTCCCAGTCTTCTTGTGCCGGGTCGAATGGAGCGGGTGGTATGGTGCCGCTGGTCATAGTTTCCGCCGTTGATGTGCCTTCAGCCACGTGCTCTGTTTGGTGCTCTGTAGTGTTCAGTCCGCTCTGACGTCTCCGCATCCCACCTTCGTCGCCAGTGTTAAGTTCTGCACATGGGCGCAAGGAACGGAGACGAAACAGTGAAAAGTGAACTTCAATTCTTTATTAATGATTCTGAACAGAGCAAAACCCTAGGGCAGTAGCAGCCCTTTTATAGGCAAGCTGCTGATCTAGTAACCAATGAGAAACGTGGAGTGTTAACGCACTTAACCAATGAGAGTGGCTCGTTAACAGCCAATCAGATTCTCCTGAATGGACCAATCCGATATCGCTGTTATCGGCCAATCAGAAGTGCAGGACTAGAACCCTGCTATTTTCTAAAGGACTGATAAAACTTTATTTAAGCGTTTTATTAGCTCATAACATAAACAATAGCCAGAATTGATTGCAGCATGATTGACAAGTGACTAAAGGAACACATATATAGCTTTAAACATTGAAAAACATTCATGGGGGCAGATATTCACAGGTGAATGGCAATATCCATAGTTAAAATTGTTGTATTTCATTAATAAGAATAATGACCTGCATCATATGTACAATCAATATTTGATAAAATCACTTCTGACAGTCACTTTAGCAAAGAGAGTTCATGCTTCCCCTTAATATTGGTGAAGTATGATATTTGGTAATCAATCTCTATTTTATAGAAGGCTAATATCTGAACTGCAATTTAAGGATCTCTAGGATTCAGTTTCTAGAATTTCATCAAATAACATCTATATCATTATTAAAGAAACAGAAGTTCTGTAGTTCATGCTAAGGTGAGAAAAAAGTTTAGCAAGAAAGCGGTTTAGAAATATTAACTAAATTCTGATTCAGATATAAGTACAAAGTATAGGTTTTGATTTCTAAAAGTCCATTTGAGACTTCCTACATGATAAGTTTTGCTAAGTAAGTTTCTGCTTCGCTGATGTAATGTTAATAAATTTTATTTGGCTCACTGTAAAAGAGCCTGGACTTTCTATATGTCCTTCTTGATTTGTTTTCTTTATTTAACAGATTAACAGAAGGGACGTTATAGGTCATCTAGTCCAACCCCCCGCCCAAGCAGGAGACCCCACATCATGGCACTCCAGTCTTTTCTTGAAAGCTTCCAGTGAACAATTGGACAACAATTTATGCGGTCACTTCTTTAAATGTTTAATGTGGCTGAGAAGAATCTGCAAATGGGCATGCTCAGAAGGAGAAAGAAAAGTATACAAGGAAATCTGCCAAAATGGGGGCAGTGTGCCAATTCCCTCCCACTCCAAAACACATATTTGTTATATAACGCTAAGAGCTCCAGCAGCTTGCAATGTTGAAAGACGAAGGATTTAAAAACGACAGAGATGCCTGCAGTTGGATATCTGCCTATATTTGGACAGTATTTGTTATTCCCCTTAAGGTGCTTAACATTCATGGTTAGGTTTAGACAAGAAATAAATAGCAAGGCAGCTGTGGCTACATGTCTGCTTACTATGACTCATCCATACAATTGTTTTATAGAATGTTTAGATTTGCTAGAAAAACCTCCTGAGAATGTCAGATTGGAGCATACTACAGAACAAAAGGGTTGATCTTTGAGAATAGGAGTTTGTGCTTATTTGTTGGTTTTCTTAGAAAGAAGACCAATGAAACACGATCTGTCTTCAAGCAGGATGAAAGATGAAAGATCAAAAGGTGCTGGGTTCAGAGGTAGACTTCTTTTAAGATGAGGTTTCTGCCCATAGCAATTTATTGGTCATCTCCATCCACTGAAAATCAGGGATAATCAGGGATGGGTTTCTACTAGTCCACACCTATTCACTAGAACTGGTTGTTAACATTCTAAGCAGTTCGGAGAACCAGTTGTTAGAAGAAATTACTGGCCTGATCCTGTAAGGAAGGCAGGAAGGAAACATTCTGGTGTTGCTTACAGAAACTGCCTCTCTGTTAACCCTTATAACATTCTTGGCAGGACTAGACTTCCTGTCTCTGGAGTTTTTCCCCCCTCCTTTGCTGGTACTTTGCTTGTGTGGAGTGACCATTCAAAGTTACAATGGCACTGAAAAAAGTGACTTATGACCATTTTTCACACTTACGACTGTTGCAGCAACCCCACAGTCATGAGAGGTCAGGCGAGGAGATGCATGCCTCGATGTGAGTGATATTGAGTTGGCCAATAATATGACCACCAAGCCACATCCACCCGGTCACATGACTGCCAAGCCACACCCACTAACTAAGCCACACCCATAGAACTGGTTGTTAAAAAATTTGAATCCCACCCCTGGGGATAATCACGAAGGTCTCTCCTTTGCCAGTCCTTT
Source organism: Hydrophis major (assembly GCA_033807585.1). NCBI lineage: Eukaryota > Metazoa > Chordata > Lepidosauria > Squamata > Elapidae > Hydrophis > Hydrophis major. The sequence continues at coordinate 245,500,243 of CM066330.1, forward strand.
TGCTTGGGGTTACTTTGTGGGGCCTGTGTCAGGGACTAAGTAGGAACTAGATGCGGTGGGGAATGGAATCAGGCAGTGGTAGGTTTCAAAAAGTTTTCCTACTGGTTCGGTGTGAACCCAAACTTTGCACGTTCACATGCCAAACGCAGGCTTTGTGCATGCACAGCGTTTGCAACTCACCTTCTGTTGCAAAAAAAAAAACAGCAGATGAACGACAATTGGCTGTGCCACGTGAAGCAGCTGAGGTTGAAAAGCAGGAAATAAAGGTCAGTATAAAGCTGTGGTGGTTGGGAGGGCCCAGCAGCTGATCGTCGGAGCAAACCAGTTCACTCACAGATTTTCGTTGGAGCTGCCAGTTCTGCCAAACCAGGGCAAACTGGTAGAATACCACCACTGGCATCTGGAGCTGAGGTAACTGTTCTAGGATGATGGGTTCTGCTCTGAATTCTGTGCAGGGTGATAAGAAAACAGGCAAATTCCTTCAAATAAACCAGGCTTTAATTGCTATTTAAAAAGTATCTGCAATCGTCTACAAAGCAGGCTGGCTGAGGAGTTCTGGGGGTTGAGTTCAACGCATCTTAAAGTTGACAAGTTTGAACAACACTGATTTATAAGATAGAGAACTAATTTTAAACTAATCAGAATTGGGTAAGTTTTCCTCTTCCTTGCCACAGGAAGAGGGGAATGAAGCTCCAACTTGTTGAACATTTTAATAGCTTCTTTTAGCACCACCTCTGCCACCAACTTTTTGATAGGTGATCTGTTGACCGGAGCAGAGCTGAGTATTTTCAGTGCATTGGCACAGAGTATTGTCTTTAAGAGAACTGAAAACAGAGACCTGAACCAGAGTTGATGTGATGGGGGGAAGGATCACAGAGGAAAGCCAAATTTGAAAAGCAGTTGCTTGTAGCTTGAGGGTGCAGGTGGAAAAAAACATTTTTTGTTATGTGCTCAATTTTCTTTTTATATTTTGTACTTGTTCATTGTCCTATGAGGGTTCATTGTTTGCTTTAATTCATAATCACATTGTTTGAGTTGGGCAATATAGTTATAAAACTATAAACAAACAAATAATTGCCCCCCAGAATCAATCAATGAACCAATCAATCATAATGGAGCTGAAGAGGACCTTGGAGGTCTTCTAGTCCACCCCATGCTCTAGCAAGAGACCATATACCATTTCAGACAAGTGGCTGTCCAGTCTCTTTTTAAAAGTCTCCAGTGATGAAACACCCACAACATCTGAAGGCAAGCTGTTTCACTGGTTAATTGTCCTTACTTTTTAGAAGTTTCTCCTTAATTCCAGATTGCTTCTCTATTTGATTAGTTTCCAACCATTGTTTCTTGTCCTGCCCTCTGGTGCTTTGGAAAATAAATTTAAATTTTGTGGCAGCCCCTGAAATACTGGAATACAGGTGTCATGTCCCCCCCTCCCCAGTCCTTCTTTTGTCTAGGCTAGCCAAACTCAAATCCTGCAACCATTCTTCATATGTTTTAGTCTCCAGGCCTTTAATCATCTTTGTTGCTCTTCATTGCACCTTTTTCCAAAGTCTCAACCTCTTTTTTGGAATGTGATATCCAAAATTGGATGTAGTATTCCAGGTGTGGCTTTATTTATATTTATCACATATTTATCACACATATTTATCCATTCAGAAGAAACGGATAGGTTAATGGCTTATACTTTAGGTAGTCTTCGACTTACAACTATTCATTTAGTGACTGTTTGAAGTTACAACAGCACTGGAAAAAAACAACTTATGACTATTTTTCACACTTACAATTGTTACAGCATCCTCATAGTCCCATGATCAAAATTTGGACATTTGGCAACTGTCCAAATATGTTTGGCAACATATTTATGACTGGATCATGTGATCACCTTATGCGACCTTCTGACAAATAAAGTAGCCAGATTCATGTTGCAATGGTGTTACTAACTTTACAACTGCAATGATTCACTTCACATCAGTGGTGGTATTCTACCGGTTCAGCCCGGTTCTCTCTTCTGCTCTGCTGTTGGGTCCACCCACCTGCCCAGGCTCCCATACTCACCTTTATTCCCTGATTTTGAAGTGCAGTTGTTTTGCACAGCACAGCAGAGTGCTGTGCGGCAGCTGCTGAAGCAACAGGGAGAGTGCAGGATTGCAGGAGGTGAGTTGAAATGCCTCTACAACTGTGCAAAATGCGCATTTGTTGCACGTGCACACACCAAAGTTTGTGTACGCATGCAAAGGTCACCCACCAAGCCACGCCCACCGAACCAGTGGTAAAAATCTTTGAATCCCACCATGCTTCACATCTGTGGCAAGAAAGCTCATAAAATGGGGCAAAAATTACTTAACAATGGTCTTCCTTAGCAATAGAAATACAGGGCTCAAAGTCAAGAACTTCCTGCACGTTCTTTTAATTGTTGCATCTCCACTTTTTCTTATATTTGGTGGAAAGCAAATGGTGATGAGAGTGATGGGTAACGTTTATGAGATTGGGGTCTACAACGCAACCTTTACGCCATCTGGCAGCTGCTGGAGCCTGTTTGGTAACATGATAATAAAATAAGAATGTTGCTGAACTTTCCAGACTATTGGGGGAAGGGGTTGACTTGTATTTTATGTTTATGCAGTGGGGCAGGGGAGGGCAATAAGGCAAGAACAGCTTAACAGAAATAATCATCCCCCAAACAGCCCAGAGAGGGCTGAACATCTCACTAGGCATGGAAAAACAACTGAGTTTTTGGCAGTAGGGTTGGGAGATGAACTTTGGGGGGGGGGGGGAGGAGAAGAGTAAGCACAGAACATTCCCGCCTACTTCTATAGTTTTATCTTCTGTCTAAGGGAAAGACTGAATGTGCTTTTCGTTTCTGTCAAGTGAAATGGGAGACAAGGATTTTCTGAAAGTGCCAGTATCACAATGACATGTTTTTTAACGCTGCAACAGTGTTGGTTTTATTAGAAAACAGCCCTTGGCAGGAACGTGATGGGTTGTTGTGTCTGCTTGCTGCAGTTTTGACTAGCAAATGCGAACAGGTGATGAACTTACAGGAGGCTGACAATTTGTTTATTCTCCTCTGTGGCAGACACGCATGGCTTTTGAATAAAAACAGGTTGGTTAAGGAACCTGTGCCTGAGGAAGGGCAGTTGGGAGTGAGTGGGAGACAACAGGTGAACTGATTAAAAGGTTGAACTTTGTGTCATTGAAGGATGATCAGAATATTAGTGTAGGAAGGCTGAGCATGAAGTTATGTTTGTAGAGTAACGAGACTGGCTTGGATGGAATTACTTTGGCAGAAATGATTGCAAACCGATTAATAAACAGAAAGCACTTCTGCGAAGTTTGCAATAAAGTATGGAAGTAACTCACTATAGCTGGCACTTGTGAGGTCACCAAGAGGATCTCTTTCAATTTAGAAACAATTTTACCTTCCTTTCAAGTTGGCTTCCTTGGCAATAGATGCAGGCAGGTATGGGCTTCAAAAATTTTAGCAAAGGGTTCTCTGCCCAGTTGTTAGCTGGGTGTGGCCTAGTAGCCTCCTGCACCATAGTGGGGGGTGTGTGCATTTTTGCCCTCCCGGACTCCGGAAGCTTTCCTCAAGTTTCCAGGAGGGTGAAAATGGTATCCCTGGGCTCTGGAGGCTCTCTGGAAGCCACAGATGGGCCCATTTCCAGCCTTCCTGAATTTCCAGGTGGCCCATTTTTCACCCTCCCCAAGCCTCCACGCACTTCCTGCACTTATCTGCATCCAAAACGAGCTGCATGGGGACTCCTGGGAGGGTGGGGAGGTATTCAGCAGGTTCTGACCAATTCTGGAGAACCAGCAGCAGAAATTTTGAGTAGTTTGGAGAACCAGAAAGTACCCCATCTGCCTGGAGATTTTACAGTATCCTTCCCCTGCCACGCCCACCAAGCCACACCCACAGAACCAGTAGTAAACAAATTTGAATCACACCACTGGGCCAGGGGTGCTCTGAACTGCACAGAATCTTAGCCCCTAGCTTGAACCCCTGCGAACCCCCAGCAGCCCACCCCTGGATGCAGGTATTATTGATGCAGTTAGATAATATGGGTGGTCAACTTACAACCATTCGTTTAGTGACTGAAGTTACAATGTCAGAGAAAAAAGTGACTTATGACACACTTAGGACTATTGCACTTCATGGTCATGTGACAAAAATTCAGGCGCTTGGCAACTGGCATGTATTTCTGACAGTTGCACTTTCCTGGGGTCCTGTGATCTGCATTGGTGACATTCCCAGCTGGCTTCTGACAAGCAACATCAATGGGAAAGCCAGATTCACTTAACAACTGCAGTGGTTTACCTCATAATTGTGGCAAAAAAGGTTGTAAAATGGGGCAAAACTCACTTAAGTCAAAAACTTACTAAGCCTTGCTTAGCAACAGAAATTTTGGGCTCCTTTGTGGCCACAATTCGAGGACTATCTGCAGTTCAGACAAGGAGCAGCTTCAGAAGATGCTAGAAAAACATAGAAGCAGCACTTTTTCAAAAAAGAGATATCTGTTTTGGGGTTTTCACGTGGGCCTGACAAAAAGAGGCTGCCACTTTAAATGGACTCTTTCAAGGTGATGTGTTTTTTAGGACTTCTCCGCCTGATCCTGAGGATGCAATAGAGGACTTGTTCAGGTTCTCCATTTGCATAATCCCACACCATGCAAGGAAATCATTCCACCTCCCCCCATTATTTCCCATTCTCTCTTTGCCAAACAAACCACAACATTTTGCTTCCTTGACAAAGGAAGAGAGAAACTGGCTAGGGGCAATGGACATCCAGCCATGAGCAATTGTCTGAGGCAAAACTAATAAGGAAGAGGCAACAATATAATTGGGACAAAAGCTGCAGACATTTCATAGTCAATTAGGGCATGTGCCTAATCCCATCAACATTCTTCTGTTTGTTAACAAGAGACAATGGCTATTTCCAACACTGCTGCTGCCTTTAAAAAGCACAGTTTTGCTTAACAATAAAATAATAGGTAGTTCACTTATCTGGTTTTTTCTATTTATATATCTGTAAAACTCTTGTGTCTGTAATTTTTTTACTGGGCAAAACAGAATAACAGAATTGGAAGGGATCTTGGAGGTCTTCTAGTCCAACCCCTTGCTCAGGCAGGAAACCCTACACCATTTCAGACAAATGGTTGTCCAATCTCTTTTCAAAAACTTCCAATGTTGGAGCATTCACAACTTCTTGAGGCAAGCAGTTCCACAGATTAATTGTTCTGTCAGGAAATTTCTCCTTTTGTTCTAGGTTGCTTCTCTCCTTGATTATTTTCCATCCATTGTTTCCTGACAGCCTTAAACAGTGCATTACGGGGTAAAGGTTTGCCAACCAAGGTATTTCAAATGAGTTAGTTTGCAGAATACATCTAAAATCTGGGTATTGTGACTTCTGCAGGATTGAAATTTTGTGACATAATATAAAATGTCATTAAACTTTTCCTATGGTCATCTGCTGACATTTGACCATCCTATACTTTTCAACATGATTTATTTTCAAGACAGATACTTCTTTGAATATCTCTTTGAATTTTTCCAATGAAGGAAGTACTTTAGAAGAGCTGTCACTGTTTTTTTAATGTGTCGGGCTATATATTCAGTCCTATGGAAAGCTGGCAGGAATTCATTAAAGATATGGAGGAATATGGTAAGGAAATGTCTCTGAAACAATAACCCAACGGTACATGTGTTGTCTAGAATACTATTAAAACTATTGTTTCTATAGCCTTGAACAAAATTGTATGTTATAAGGCAACAATTTTTTGAACCAAGGTACCTCAAATGGGCTACCTTACAGAATGGGTCCAGAATCTGGGTCTTCAAACTCTCATGGAATTGAAATTTGGCAAATTTTACAAAACACTTTATGACATAATAAAACATTAATAAAACATTTCTCATTTTTCAAGACTGTTTTGTACAATTCAATGTAGGCTACTTTCAATGCAGCTATATCTCTGAATATCTCCCTCACTTTCTTTCCCTTTGAAGACAGTATATTATAAACTCTGCCATTGTTGAAGGTATTCAGGAATCTGCTAATGACCCAACTCTGAATGACCCAACAGGTCCCTGGTTGTCTAGTACAATCCTGCCAGCAAACCAGAATCTTAGAATTTCCCACTCAACAGGGCGATTTCTTATAAAATTCTTACCTGCCTATTGTTGTCTACTCCTCTTCCTTTGTAAACTATTGTTGTTTCAACTTCTTCTTCAGAGTTATGCTCTGGTTTTTCTCCTTCCACAACAGTATCTTCAATGTGACCTTCTAATGTGGCCATCTCAATTTCTGTAGGTTCAAGCAGAAGACTGAAAAAAAAAGACATGATTGTCTTTAAACAGATGTTTTAAACAGATGCTATATGTTGCAAAGCCACTTCTCCAACTCATTTTTGAAGCATGCACTTCTACTGCACACATGAAAGGTGGACAATCCACCTGAGGTTTTGTGGCACTTATGGCTCAGAGGCTGACAGGCTGGGGATAACAAGGAGGTTGAGCAGGCTGGATCAACCTGTGTTTGCACTGTTGAAGAACCCACTTGGCATTTTTTTTCCTTAAAAGACCACATTTTTCTTTAGCCTTTTGTTATGGATGCATTTTCTACACATGTAACAGGAGGAGTGGCATTACACCAGCTAACTCTGTCCCCTGATTTCGCTGCTATTCAGGCTGCACACTAGCAGAAAAGAGATGAAAGTTTCTATGCATGTATGAACTACTGTATTTGGATGAAGGTTTTGCTTATGTTATTAGAGGCTTTAGGGTGTTAAATAAAGTGGATGCATGTCTAGATTCTAAGTGGATTACTGTAGCTTTTCCATGCCATTCTCTACTTGAATACACCATAAAAAACATGATAAGAAGGCTTCCTTCTCTGTTTTTCCTTCCATGAATAACAAGTCACACAGCAGACCTGAAATGTGACTTTGGTCCACATCTACTTTCTTTCTTCTCTTGTCCTTCAATGAACAGAAAAACCTCAGTTCCAGCTGTCAGAAATAGAAATAATTTGAGTGAAAGTTATTTTAATGTGCAGAAGGATATTCCCCAAATTTAAGTAGATTGCATCCACATTAGAAAAACAAAGAAGAATTCTTATCCTATTTAATTTTCTTCTGATGGAATTCATAATATAGCACGAGGGAAAGCATCCATCCTATATGGAGTATGCTTTTCCCTTGTAATTACATTTAACAAAGCATTATCCCATCTGTTTAATCAGTTCCTTAACATTTAAATCAATTTTTATATCCCCAATCTCAAACTAGCTCAAGGTGTAGGTACTCTAAGAGGCATAAGAAACAGATTTTTTTAAAAAAAAAAAAAGATTCAAAGACAGAAGACTTTGAAACTTACACTGCTGTTTTATGAAATAGTAAAACACAATTTCAGGCAGCAAAATTGTGGAAGTTTTTGATACTAAGAGTACGGCCTTCATATGTAGCATGAAAAGGAATCTCTTGAGCAGCTGTCCTTGGGAAGCAACAAGAAGATTGATTGATATTGGCAACCAGAAAGAATCCTGGCCATGTAGTGGCAAAGAGGATCAGTCTGACCATAAGCAATATTGTGAAGCTTTGACAGAATATGACAGTTTGTGTCGATTTGACCGCTAGCAACATTGTAAGACTTTGACGGAATATGTCATTTTGCGTCAATTGTCTCCCGAGTGCCATGTCAAATTTGTGTCTTTGCAAGAGGCATCTTTCTCTCATGCCATTGAAAATGGCCCTATCAATGTCATGAAGCCAAGGAGAACTGGCAGTAGATACAGCAAAGTGGAGAAAGTTTAGCATATTTTCCAACAATTTGGAAACAAGCACAGAAGACAATTTTTCTAAGGTAGAGTTGCGTGAAAATCCCCATTATGCTGTTTCTTCCATTTAGATTTTTCTAATACCAAGTTCATTCCCATCCATCCTTAATGAAAACATGCAGACATTTTGAGGATTCTTATTTTTTTAAAAAAAGTGGAATTTCCTGTGTGCTGCTATAGTCTACAGTTTAATAGATTCATGCTTTTTTCAGATCACTGAGAGGGGCACGTTAGGGGTTCAGCTACACTTCCTTCATAATCTAGAACAGATATGTCAAACTCAAGGGCCACGGGCCAGGGCCGGCTCATGGGATGCTTAGATCTGCCTGATGGGGTTGCCCTGGAAACAGCAAAGGATCGGCCTGCGGTGCTTCCGTATGCGTTCCCCCCCCCCGAGCTCTGTTTTTGCTGGCAGAGGGTTGCAGGTGGTTGACGCACCTGAAAATGGAGCTCAGGAACCCGTTTTTGTTGGTAGAGTGCTTGGGCCACCACAGGTGCCCCTGACATCAGTGCTGTTGAGCTGTCCATGCCCACCCTGGCCACAACCATCCCAACCCTTCGAGGTTAAACCAGTGGTGAGATTCAAAAACAAATTACCACCAATTCTGTGGGCGTGGCTTGGTGGGCATGGCTTGGTGGGTGTGGCAGGGGAAGGACACTGCAAAATCCCATTCCCTCTCCACCCCACTAACCTGCTTTCCAGTTCTGTTCTCCTGTGCAGGGCAACCAAAGAAGACCCCACCGATCAGCTGGGACTCGGGAGGCAGAGAATAGATGGGGGCAGGGCCAGTCAGAGGTGGTATTTGCCGGTTCTCGAAACTGCTCAAAATTTCCACTACTGGTTCTCCAGAACTGGTCAGAACCTGCTGAATACTACCTCTGGGTCAAACATTACCCTGATGCGGCCCTCAGTGAAATTGAGTTTGACACCCTGATCTAGAACAAGGAACAGCTATTTTGAAAGAGCACAAACAGATGATGTCATCTTTAAGCTGCCTTTAGATTTCTGGAAAGGGGAACCTCCCTCCATGTTTATTTCTTTGCATCGGGAGGAATGTTTTCCTCTTTCCACTGGTGTAAGAAGTTCGGTTCCCCTACTGCACTTCAATCCATCTTATGCAAATCTTTCTGTTCTTATTGGCTGGTGGGTGTTCTGATACCCACCCCTAATTCCCAATCTACCTTTGATTAATATATTGTTCTTGACTGCTTACCATGATGAAAGGCTGGACCATTCCAGGGAAATGGGTGGTTACAGGTAGTCCTCCACTTACAGCAGTTCATTTAGTGACCATTCGAAGTTCCAAGAGCACCGAAAAAAAGTAACTTATGACTGTTTTCACACTTATGACTGCTCCAACGTCCCCATGGTTACATAGTCAAAACTCAGATGCCTGGCAAGTGACTCATATTTATGATGGTTGCAATGTCCTGGGGTCATGTGATCCTTTTTTACAACTTTCTGACAAGCAAAGTCAAGGAGGAATCCAAGTTTGCTTAATAACCGTGCCTCTCACTTAATGGCTGCAGTAATTCACTTAACACTGTGGCAAGGGAAGGTGATAAAAAGTGGCAGAATTCACTCAGTAAATGTCTCACTTAGCAACAGAAATTTTGTGAGGCTGAATTGTGGTTGGAAGTTGAGGACTACCTATATTATGCTGTCCTTGACTTCTCTCTTTTCTTTTTACAGGTTCAGCAACAGAAGGATTTGATGCTGTTTCTTTATCTTTTAACTGGTAAGGAGTTCTTCCTAGTTTTCCTTTTGCTGCAGGTAACTAAAAGAACTGTAAAACTTGTCCTTTTTTTCCTGCCAGCGTCTCCAGTTGGCATTTGCTTTCCTGGCAATGTCAAGGACAAAAGTAGGGAGAATCCCAGGCGTGGGATTCAAAAATTCCACCAACGGGTTCGCTGCCTGGTTGCTGAGTGGGTGTGGCCATAGTGGGCGTGGCCTACTGGAGCTTCTGGGAGGGCCATTTTTCACCTTCCCAAGGGTCTGGAGATTTTCCTCGGTCCTCTGGGAGGATAAAAATAGTTTCCCCTGCAGGCCTGTTTCTGGACTTCTGGGAGTGCTGTCTCCCCCCCCACCGAGCCTCTGCGTGGACGTTACACTTACCTGCATCATGTGGAGACTTCTGGGAGGGGAGGGATGGGGTGGGAGGAGCCAGCTGGTCAGTTGAAATACCGGTTCAGCAAACCAGATGAAAACTTAACATCCAGTTTGCCCGAACCAGTAGAATCCCACCCCTGGAGAATCCTATAATCAGGCCTGCATTAACCTGACCATCCCAATGGCCACCATGGAGGAAAAGCTTGACATCAGGAAAGGGGATCCTGATGTGGCTTTATCTCCAAGAGGTTATTGTACAAGGGACAAGCAGCTGAAGAAAGACTACAGCAAAGAAAACCCCTTTTAACTGTCTGCCATATATTTATTAAAAATGAAAAAGTAATAAAGAAAAAGAGGAACTGCATTTAGCAACACTAACATGCTTGAACATAAAAAGATTTAAGAAACTTTAAAGAACCAGGCATTCAAAATCCACTGTCTAAATCAGGAATTCTGCAGAGTTGCTGAGAAATTCTGGAAGTTGAAGTCCACAGGTCTTAAAGGTTGGACAACCCTGGTCTAAATGTTTCCTGCAAAATTCAACATGTTCCTTTTTTTCTGGTTGGATGACTTATGAAGAAAGGTGTATATTCTGATTAATTCTCATACAATCTATCATCAATCAATCAATCAATGTTTATTACAGCCACAGACCAGCATTATAATTCTCATACTCAAAAAAATAAGTAATTTATTTCCCCCCAAAATAGCGGCATATTTCTTTTATACCCTAAAGGTGCAACACCTGAAAGTATTTTTGTGATATATCATTCTGCTTTCTCCCTTCTCACTGAGATTGCATAGTGTCAGGACTGAGAACAGGTTTTGCTTTCATCATACCAATGTCCTCAAAAGATTTATCCCTAGCGAGAAAAAAACAGGACTCAGGAGCCAAAATGGTCTCCCTCAGTTCTGTTTGATTTCTTATTTTGGTTACAATAAGCTTCCCTAACATGTACACTAGCTCCAGGATTACAACTTTTAATTCCTAACCAACACTTGGAGGGCACAAATATAGGAAAAATGTATTAGATTATATCCTAAGTTTGAGAGCTAATGAAAACCATATAAACATTTTATTTTTCACTCTTGTGGCTTGGTCAAGTTTATTTCTTTCTTTCTGAATTGGTGTCAGCTGCCACCTTATGCTTGCTTGTGCTTCGCTGCTTTGTGCCGATAGACTGCCATGAACTGTGGGGAGGTGCAATGAAGGGGAAAATGCTTGGGAAAATGAAAGTACCTGTTGTACCTTTTCCGGACCCTGCCTCAAGGTCACCCAGCTGGAAGAAGGAGGGGGCCACCAACCAAACTGTGCTTGAATTGATGTTATGAATACATCTTGCCTGAACCTGATTGGTCACATCATGAGAGACAGTTAAGTGAGGGAAAAATAGAATTTAGGGATTTCGGCGCACAGTTCTCAGTTCTGGCTTTGCAATACAGCAGTGCACTTGATCTCTAATAAACTATACCTTTCCCAACAAATGGATTGTTTCTATTTAGAGGCAGTGTGACAATTGTGACAGGTCGGACAATTGGTCAAATTCAGCTAATTGAAATTGAAATTATTTTTAATAGTACTTTTATTAAGTTATAATTAAAAAGAAAAAAAACCAGTACTACAAAAGGAAAGAAAAATAGTAAAAAGATTATAGCAAAGAAAAGAAATACATAGATAACTTCCTTCTTCGGTTGTAAGCAATTTTAGTAACTAATCAGCTTCTTTTAAAATTCAGCAAATATATTTTCTTCACCTATCCCATCTTTTATCTATAAACAAATGTTTAAAACTTTGTTGTTTATAGCCTGGTCAGAAAAAGTCCATTTAGGAGATAGCATATTTTAACCCTGATCAAATAAACAAACTGTATATTGTTTTCTTTTACTTGGCAAACTTGATGTTTAATTCATTGAAATAATGTCCTAGAATTTACTTCCTGGTGAAAACAGCAGTGCTGTGATACATTCCCATTACAGCCTATAAATCCTGCAGATTAAAACAGATCAATTCCTATTCAATTTTGACTCACAAACTGAATTGAATCACCTTATGTTGAACTGCAGAAGTCCAAATCAAATCAAAGCCCAAGTCAACTGTTTGGTGCCTGGTGCTTCAGGAATTGAGTCTAAAACTTCAATAGAAACAATGTCTTCCAAAAACCAATTAAAGGAGCAGGGTGTATTTAGTGTTGCAAAAGGAAAAATTAGGGGGAATTTAAACAGTACTATTCAAATAAATAAAAGGATTAGGGATGAAAATCAACCTGTTCTTCCCAGAGTGCAGAAGACAGAATGATGGATTGTTAAATGACAAAAAGGCATATTTCGCCTGTATGTGGAGAAGCAAAAAGGTTTGACAATGGGACCATTTATCCAAAGATGTAGCGTAAATTTATACCCTACACCCACTTTGTTGGATGTCAAAGTTAGTTTAGTGCAGTGGTTAAGGTGCTGTCCTAGAAACCAGGAGATTGTGAGTTCTAATCTCTCCTTAGGCATGGAAAACTGGCTGGGTGACATTTGGGTTAGTCACTCTCTCTCTCAGCTCAACCCACCTCATAGGGTTGTTGTAGGAAAAAAATAGGAGTAGGAAGGAATATTAGGTATACTTGTGCAGGCTTGAGTAGTTAATAAAAAAGTTGGGATTTAAAAAATCTATTAAAAATAAACCAAACACAACCACCTTTATTTATTTTTATATTAATTTTATGTTTGCTAAATATTTATTTGGGTGTTTTAATTTCAACTCATGCACAGAACAGAGCCTTCCAACTCCTTCTTATCTATGATTCTATCTATGCAACTGTACTTTGAAATAACCAGTTCAAAATGATCAGCTGTGGGGATTCATACCATGCCTATATAATTGGCATGACACAAAATTCCCAGCAAAGCCGTCAACTTCCAGTTCTGTGAAAAAAACAAATGACTGTCAGCTATTCAGATTGCAGACGCTCAAGTGGATGGTTGAATTCTAGAGTGAAGCATTTAAGGCTGTACATAGAGGAGGATAATATAGTGGTTATTCAAGAACTTTTAAACATTGTGTGCCAAATAGGTTAAGCTGACAGAATGTTTTCCATGTAATATTTAATTTATTAAAAGGGGAAAAAAACTCTCTCTGTCAGCACAGCAGGCTTGAGTTAACATTACAAAGTTTAGTATATAACTCGACCAAATGGGAGCCTCTGATGTAGCACAATTGTCCAAACAGCATTTCTGTGGTTCACCACTCCATCTTTAAAGCACTTTGAATCTTGTTCAGATTTTTGTTTGTTGGTTGGAATTCTTCAGTTTAACCCCAAGAGCCACTTTTAGTCATGACAAAAATTAATATGCAGCCTCCCATTTTAAAGACATGGAAAATTCCATACCACAAACAAAATTTAAACCCCCAAACACACTAATAGTATTCAACAGCAGCCACACTAATAAACCAGTCATTCTCTCATAACCCAGCCTACCTGATAGGATAATTAAAAATAAGAAGAGAGAGCACACTATGTGTTGCCCTGAACTCTTGTACAATCAGCAGAATAAAAATCTTATAAATGAATAAAAGCAACAAATAATGACAAAGTCTGACTGTGATTCCACATAGCTCAGGGGAATTCAGGAAGAGCAGCTGATTGAGCTGAACGGCTGTTAGCAATCTGCCATCATAACTAATAACTATTGGGCTGCAAGTATTATCTGTCATGGATTATAGCCTTAAACTGAATTTAACTTTGTTGTAAATTTGAGCAGAATACCATAAATTTCTGCTTTATTTTTTTCATATTTACTGAAATTTTGAAGTCCTACTTGAAATTATCATGATGAAGTTTTATTGAAAGAACTCAAATCAAAAGTTTTCAGAAAAAATTATCATGTTGTAATATTCAACTATTACAGTCTGGTGGAGTGCTTAAGACAAGCTCAAAACCTGGTGGCTGTGAATTGTAGTCTTGCCTTAGGCACGAAGTCAGCTGGATGACCTTGGGATATTCTTAGAAAGCTAAGAATAATTAGGTAACACTGTAATTGGAGAATTATTGGCTACACTGGGAAATTGAAAAAGTATTATGGAAGATGACAGTGAAAAACCATTAATATGCTTTTGCCAAAAAACTAGACCAATGTGCCCATGGAATCAAGGAATTGATTCTGACTCAAGGGAGACCTTTTAATAATTCAAATGAATGCAAATTAGTTGTGAACACTTTCAATATATACAAAAAAAGATGAAGGTATGAAAGGATGACTTTTTTTTATCATTGCTTCAAGGCAACCTCCTTTTAAGAGCATATTTATGTATATTTACAATTACAGTTGTAGTTTTTCTTTAAATTACAGTATTTGCTTGACTTAATTTCTAAAGCATTATTTAATTTCTGATTCCCAAGAGATGCATTCATTTATTTCCAACATATGGTCTTGGTGCACAAAATGAGAACTTCATTAATCCAGAAATGCCCATGTTTGTTTTCAAAAGAAAAGTTTTATTCACTTTAACTGAATTGAAAAATGAGAAGCTGATTGTTACAGAACTGAGATTGATAAACTAGCTTTCTCTGAGGGGTTTTCTTTTAATAAGGGATTAATGAGCAAGATGGCACTCAGAATTGTGAAGAGAACCCTTACTACACTTTATCAAGTACTAGCTCTATACCCGTGCTTTGCTGTGAAACGATGTGATCAGGCTTTGTCTTTGGGGAGGAAAATAAGGGGAGGGGGAATGTGCCTCTGCCTACCACCATCCATCAGCATTCATCTGTCTAGCATCCTGTCAGTGTGTAAGACAGTTGAGGGCTGTTTGGAAACTGAAACATGGAAACAGAAGCAGTATTTGCTGTATGAGCAAGAAGGAGACAACAAGGAGCTCAGGCATGGCTTAGCTCAACTGTTCTGTACTAAAGCTGGTTGCTGCTGGAAAACTAAAACTGAAACTCCTCTCCTCTGCTTGTGTTTTGCATTTGGAACAGATTTCTTTTCAGGTGGGGAGGAGGAATAGCATTAGAATGTGTTAATAATAATATACAAAATACTAATACTCTGATGGTCATTTCGAAAAATCCTTTCTTAGTAGCACCTAGAAGCCAAGAGGAACATATGTGCCAATTTCAAGTTTATAGGCTTTACAGTTCTAGAGATTTTTTTCTTGATGATGTGTGAGTGGTATTTCGCTTTTATACATATACATACATACATACATACATAGATACATACATACATAGATACACACACACACATTTATACATTATATAGATTTGAAAAGGCAAGGAAGGAGGCAACCAGTAAGTAGTCCAGTGCAATGGCCAATTTGGTCCAGGGGTTAAGGCACTGGTGTAAAAAACAGGCAACTGTGAGTTCTGGCTTAGGCATAAAAACTGGCTGAGTGACTTTGGGCCAATCACTAGGAAACAGAGAGGTCTAATTTTGCCTTATACCTGAAAGGTGGAGGGTGACTTTGGGCCAATCCTCAGGAGGTTATGAATTCCAGTCCTGCCTTTGGCATGAAAGGCAACTGGGTGGCTTTGGGTCAGTCATTCTCTTTCAGTCCAATTCACCTCACACGGTTTTTGTTGGGGGGGGGGGAAATAGGAGGAGAAAAGAAGTAAAAAGTACGCTTGACACCTTGAGTTGCTTATAAAGTAATAAAGGCAGGATAAAAATCTAATAAATAAATAAGTAAATAACTAGCTTGGACCCTGAATGATAACATTCTCTTTTGTGAGTGTTATAAGAATATACTTCATCTCTATATTATCCAATCTTTGAGATTATGCACATCTGGGATTTATTGTATATAGACTGTAATCCACCATATTTATAGGTTATGAATATTTAAAATATTTGAATAATTTGTATGTATACACACAAATATGATATTGTGCATTAAACTCATTCTTCTTTATTTCTTTAGGCAAGGCATGTTTTTAAAAGGCATTTTGAATTGCCATGCCCTCTTATTATCTTTTCTTCTAACTAAAGGGAATGTTTCCCCTTCCTTTGTCATATTTTGAGATATGTTTGTTGTGAATGCATAATACCAATAAAGTTATCATTGAGCTTGAAGTCTAGTGCAGGGTTCTGGCCCTGCACTTCTGATTGGCTGTTGATGGCCCGATCGGATTGGCCCGTTTGGAAGCATCCGATTGGTCACTAACAGACCATTCCTATTGGTTAAAAGGAGCTAGCACTCCAGGTTCGCTATTGGTTAAGTAGTTAATGAGTTGCCTATATAAGTAAGGCTTGGGCAGCCTTTGTGCTGAGCTGTCACATCATGTAAATAAAGAGTTTGAAGTTCACTGTTTCTACTGGCTTGTCTCCATCTTTTGCACCCATGCTCCAGACTTAATGTTAATTTTGACTAGCACATTTGGTTAATTTCAGGGTGATTCATCCAGATTATTGTGCACATTTTTCCCTTTACATAATTGTGTGAATTGGCTTCCATTGAAGAGTGAATTGCCTTCCCATTGGTTCCTTATCTCTTTCCCCCCACGGTGCATTTGGAATAAGACTGATCAAAACACATGAAAATGTCACGAGTTATCATAATTTGTAATTATATTTATTATGAAAGAGCTCCCATCCTAGGCTTTAGGCATGCAAGAAATGTTCTTTTAACAAGACTAATAAGCAGATATGTAGTTTGGGCACACACACAAAACTTGTCCTTTAGTCAACTCTGACACTTGATTGCTACTATGGTATGCTTGTTTCTATACATGGCCAAAATCCCAATTTAGCATTCTGCCAAAAATGATTCCATGATTTAACCTACAGTTTCTTCTTTTTCCAGACACTCAGTAACCTTGATATCACCTTGATATCACTTAGCCTTTATAAACTTAGTTTTTATTTTAGCTTCTATTTTCCTTGCTTTTGGTCTGCTTCCATTATTCTCCCCTGTTGTCAAATCTATGCTGTTTCCTTTTTTAAACCCAGCAAAAGAAAACAACAATGAATAGTATCCATGAGGAAAACTGACTGTTCAGCCCCCTCTCCTTTCTCCAAATCAGAAGCCAATACTACAAATATATGCTACATTTAAGCCATGAAATCTGTGAAGTTATCATTCAGATAACGATTAACATTAATAAATCATGTCTCTTCCATATTTTAAAAATTGTGAGAAACATAATCTCCATTTAAATCTTCTGTAATGCTCCAGATCAGTGGTAGGATTCAAAATTTTTACTACTAGTTCTGTGAGCGTGTCTTGGTGGGTATGGCTTGGTGGCCATGGCAGGGGAAGGATACTGCAAAATCTCCATTTCCACCCCGCTCCAGGAGGAGGTTACTGCAAAATCCCATTCCCTCCCCATCCCACTAACCTGCTTTCCAGCTCTGTTCTCCTGTGCAAGGAGACCCAGCCAATCAGCTGGGACTCGGGAGGCAGAGAATAGATGGGGGCGGGGCCAGTCAGAGGTGGTATTTGCCGGTTCTCCAAACTACTCAAAATTTCCACTACTGGTTCTCTAGAACTAGTCAGAACCCACTGAATACCATCTCTACTCTAGATTATATTCCATAAATGGGTATTTTTGGTTATTCAATTGGAGTTTCACTAAAACATTTCTTTAGAAGAGTCGCCTTTCTGATTGTGGCTGGTCTCAGAAGCTAAGTATGGCCCTGGTCAATAGTTGGATGAGAAACTACCTGAAAATTCTTGAAGCACAGGGTAGAATGGAAAATTATTTTTATTGTTTATGTATAATTTCTAGACAATACTGTCATTTGTTCGTTCGTTCATTCGTTCATTCAGCTTTTATTTAACCCACAGTTTCTTCTTTTTCCAGACACTCAGTAACTGCCTTGATATCACTTAGCCTTTATCTACTTAGTTTTTATTTTAGCTTCTAGGTTTTTTTTCCCCTTTGGCAGACTGATTTAGAACTTATCAAACATTAACTAAAAGCAATTTTGTGATTCTCTTCAAGCCCATAAAGGAAAATCCATGAATCATAAGACTTATGTTGTCATTTAAAACATACGTTATGTGTGGCTACCAATTTAGGTTAATGGCACACAAGGTTTTTGAAGCTGGGAAAATGTAGCTGGATTCCTGCAGCTGGCAAAAAGTGTAAAATATAAACCCTTAGAAGCCAGAGCAAAACTCCTATCTGCCAGGCCCAGAGTTCCTCTGGTAGCTTTCGTAGGCTAGGAACTCTTTTCCCATACAAAAGGCCTACAGGGATTTTATAGCTGCTGAAATCTCATAAAACAAACCTGTTTGCAAAACGTGGAAAAAATGCAGCACATCCAGAAAAACTGGATCTATTTGGTACAATTATTTGAAGTGACAACTAAGCACAAACAAACCAGCTATTCAGAACCACAGTCAAAAAAGGTTGCAAGGGGGAGGGAAATAGGCAGGATAAATCTAAATTTCTTACCAATAAGAAATAAATAGGTCAAGCATCCTTTCGGTCCTTAGCTCTCTCTTGTTGCCTTATTGTGTATTATTTTGTGCAGTTGGATCTCAAGTCCCATGTTTCCTTGGACTGCTAGCAAATAAAAATTAAAAATCTTGTTCTTTTTTAAAGGGAGGAAGGAAGAAAGGAAAGAAGAAAGGGAGGGAGGGAGGAAGGATTTTTAGGATGTTGAAAGTGTTATTTTGATTCAATTTAAAATGTCCAAACCTTTTGGGAATATTTTCTTTGTCAGGGTCAGTCTGCAAATATTTTGAATTTGCTATATGAGAAATCGACCCCAATAGCAAAGAAGACATTCCAAAACAGATGGAGTATTTCCCATTGCATCAAGCACATGAATCTTGTACCCTCTTGTCCACTCTTGTTTACAAGTTTAATCCTGACTTTCTCTGTTTGTCTGTTTCTTTTTAAATAAATTGTTTCTCAGGAGGAGGTTTGATACTTGATTTGTACTCAGAACTATCAGTAGTAGAATTGTACATGCGTCATGTAGTTATGGAATTTTCATAACCAGGCTTAGGGTTCAGAAAATAAGGGGGTTCTCTCCTCCCAGATGTAGAGGGAAGTTCTTCTTATTCTGGACCCAGTTGTGAGTCTAATCAATCATCATTGCTCTCTTGATGACTCCCTGCCAGCTGGAAAACTGATAGCCTGGGTTTGAAACCTCAGTGCTGAGTGTTAAGTTCTGCGCATGGGCGCAAGGAACGGAGACGAGATGGTGAACAGTGAACTTCAACTCTTTATTATACTTTCTGAACAGAGCAAAACCTTAGAGCAAAAGCAGCCCTTTTATAGGCAAGCTGCTGCTCTAGTAACCAATAGGAAACGTGGAGTGTTAACCCCCTTAACCAATGAGAGCGGCTCGTTAACAGCCAATCAGATTCTCCTGAACGGACCAATTCGATATCACTATTATTGGCCAATCAGAAATGCAGGACTAGAACCCTGCTATTTTCTAAAGCTTTTAATAAACGTTATTTGAGTATTTTATTAGTTCATAACACTGAGCATTGAGTTAATTCCTGCTACTGGCCCCAGCTCCTGCCACCTAAAAGTTGGAAAGCATGCAAACAAGTGTAGATAAATAGAGTTTGGTGGGAAAGTAAGATGCTCTTTGTGCACCTCAGCATATAGCCATGCTGGCCATATAACCTCAGAAATGTCTTCGGCAGAGCCAGCTCTCTGCTAAGAAACAGGCATGAGCATCACCCCCTAGAATTATATACAACTGGATTACCCTAATTCTTTATTGCTCTGACCCTTCCAGCAAGTTTAAGAATTCCCTATTACTTATTGTGCATGTTGTTTTACACTGATAGTGGAAGGATGAAGGAAGGGAGTTCTGTCATTTGCATAGTGCTATGACAGAAGTCCATTTTTTGAGGAATTTCTATCTTCTCAGTGTTATTCTCAGGTAAGCATTTCAACATTCTATTGCTGACATTTATATGCCTGGATAAAATTATCATATTTTATCTTACAGCAACATTAAATGCTAAGAATGGGATTAAACATTAAATCCTAACCTTAAACATAGCCAATGTTGGGTTACTGCCATGCACTCTACATGGGGATCCTTTTGAAGAGACTTTGGGAGCTATGACAAATGCAGTAGAGTGAACAGTCTTGGCTGTTCTTAGGATGGTGCACGTAATGTGAGCTGCACCAGCTGCTGGTTTGCTTCTGGCTTTAATTCAAAATGTTGGTTATCACCTTTAAAGCCCTTCATGGCATGGGACCAGGTTATCTGAAGAACGGATCTTTCACCAGTGATATCAGCTCACTCCATTCACTGGAAGAAGGGGCATTCTACAGACCCTATCAATCAAAAACTTTTGGCTTATCAATGTCTAAAAGGAAAGGCTTTTCTGCTGTGGGCCCTGCTTTTTGGACTATCTCCTTGCTTGGGGTGAGGTCTGTCCCCACCCTTTTAGCATTCCTGAAAGGTGTAAAAACCTGGATTTGCTGGTTGCTTAGGATCCTGATGGGGGCATTTTATGTTAGAGGTGGCTGTTTGACTAACCGGGGGGATGCCATCGCTGTAACAATCTTGCATTGTTTTGTTTTTATCTTTGTATGTTGATGGTACTTTTAATATTTTTATATTTATGATTTTAACTGTGATCTACCCAGAGTCATTTTGCAAAATGAGATGGATACATATAAATTTAAATAAATATATATCTATAAAAGCAAAATACCACTCATGCATCATCACAAAATCTCCAGAACTGCAAAGCCTGGCATGTATGTTCCTCTTGGCTTCTAGGCACTCACTATAAGAAAGGATTTCTTGAAATGATCAACAGAGCATTAGTATTTTGTATATTATTATTAACACGCTCTGATGTTAAGGAGTCTCTCACTCCCCACCTGAAAAGAAATCTGTTCCAAATGCAAAACACAAGCAGAGGAGAGGTGATATAGTTTCAGGCATGGGTGAAATGAATGGAGACAGTCTTAGTTGGTGAACTTTCAGCTCTTTATTACATAGTGACTTAAGACTTTAATAACAACAACTCTGCCTTATATAGGCAACCTTAATGCGAAGTAACCAATAGGGAGCTGTAAGACGCTAGCTCCAAAACCAATAAGAGTCCTTCGTTAAGGGCCAATCGGATTCTCTGAACCCAACCAATCCGATCGAGCCGCTTAACAACCAATCAGAAGTGCAGGGCCAGAACCCTGCACTTTACCCCAAGCTCGCTTTTATTTTAACTATTTACATACATAACAAGAGGAGTTTCAGGTTCAGTTTCACAGCAGCAAACAGCTTTAGTACAGAACAGTTGACCTAAGCCATATCCAGGCTCCTTACTGTCTTCTTCTTGCTCATAGAGCAAGTACTGTTTCCAAACAGCCCTCAACTGTCTCATACACTGACAGGATGCTAGTCATGGATGCTGGTAGGCAGAGGCACATT
Organism: Hydrophis major; assembly: GCA_033807585.1. Taxonomy (NCBI): domain Eukaryota; kingdom Metazoa; phylum Chordata; class Lepidosauria; order Squamata; family Elapidae; genus Hydrophis; species Hydrophis major. The sequence goes on from CM066330.1 coordinate 245,521,530, forward strand.
CACCCCCCCCCCCCGTATTTTCCTTCCACATGATTTGGTAGCAAAGCACAGGTATCGAACTAGTACCTAAATATTTGACATAGGTTAGAGAAGTTAATTGGCATTTGAAAACCAGCCATGAAACTATGGGCCGCATCTCTTGCCCCGCCCTCAGCTATAAAATACTTAGTGAAGGTCAAATGGATGACCTCCCTTCCATTTAAGAAGTTATTCTGGGGTGCTTAGAAGATGAAGGCTGTACAAATATTGTTTTAATAGCATGCCATTTTAATAAAGATCTTGACAATAGATAAGTTTCAGATGTACCTCTATGATGCCTAAGGAATGACCTTTATCTTGAGATGCTTATCCATTATTGGTTTCAACTTCTTCCTTACCTGCATTTAGGAGTAGCAACAGTTCCAATATGTGTGATACTGTACGTATATTTTAATATACATTGCATGTCAAGTTGCATGTCTATTTCTTGAAACAATTACAGGGGCTTTTTCTTAGGTAATACATATTATATCAGGGTCATATCTGAGTGAATGTATGTGTGTGTGAGATACACACACACACACAGAGAGAGAGAGAGACAGAGAGAGACAGAGAGAGAGAGACAGGAGGAGGAGGAGGAGGAAGAGGAGGAGAGAGGTGGGGAGGAAGGAGGAGGAGACAGAGAGACAGAGAGGAGAAGGAGGTGGAGGAGACAGAGAGAGAGACAGACAGACAGAGAGGAGAAGGAGGAGGATAGAGGTGGGGAGGAAGGAGGAGGAGGAGACAGAGAGAGACAGGGAGACTCATACAGAGAGAGAGAAAGACAGGGAGAGGGAGAGGGAGAAGAGAGAGTGAGTGAGAGACATGTTTGGCATTTCCAGTTAAGTTGATCTTGAGGAAGATAAGAAGTATGTCAAAATAACTATTCTTTTGTGATATGGTGGGAACTGTTACTAGAAGGTTTACAAAAGTATATTTTCAGGTTATGGGAGAGGATTTCAGAGATCCTACACAATCTCACTGGTGTTTCCTTTGCAATTATTGATAGCAGCCGATGCTGAAATGCTCCAAATAGCATGAAACCCAAAACATTGCATCAGGATAACTGTGTGCTAATTCCATTTAGGCAGACTGCCATTATTTATTTCTAAGGATATAATTTGGATTGTGTTGTGTGCTTCTGTGTGTGGGGGGAGGATGCCTAGTTTTGACAAGACCTGGCTTTTCAGCACACCTACTTGCTTCTATCCAACTTCCCTGTAGAGTGATGACATTTTATAGATCAAACTTCAAAGCTTAATCGTGTAACAGCATGCACCCTAGTATATACATATATGGCTCATTTGTGTGTGGGATGCATGTACCTGCAGATTCCAAATTTGGAATCTGGCCAAAGAAAGGGGGATGGGGAAAACTGTAAGCATACACAAGAAACAAGGTTATATGTGAAACTGTAGCACATTTTCAGCTCTAGCTAAGTCAATTATTTATTCTTCAAACAAAAATTGCAAATTTGAACAAACAAAATGAATAATCTAAAATGTGACAGGGATGATGGGCATGTTGGGCATTATGCATGTCCCTCTTAAATATGGGATGAGGTCCACTGAAGTTAAAATGGAATTAAAATGGTGAAAGTTAGTAGCTGACACAATAATCCACAGGGGAAAAAAGAAACTCCACCTAGTTCAACACGCAAAGTTTGCCTCCTCTGAGCAATCTTTTGATTTCCATATCCTGGATGTTGTCCTGAGGTTTACGTTTTGGAAGATCCAGGGAGAATACATAGCTACATTTTCTCCAGTTGGCGTGCCCAACTGAGCAAGTATCCTCTCTCTATGATAGTGCAAACTTTTTTGCTCTACTCTTCAAGAAGGTCAACAGCCTCTGGCTTTATGGCACTCCTTCAATTCAGTCTTGTCAGCAAGCAAGAAATCTGTATCAACAAGGAGATTAAAATCAGTTGCCCCAAGGATACCATGTCCAATTTCTTTAATAAGGCAGCATTGTAATAGACAGACAGTTGTCACTTATGTTATGGAAACTGAGCCAAATAGCAGTAAACTTGTACAAAAATAGAACCTCTGTGGCCATACAGATCTATAGCTGCCACAATCACTACACTGAATACTGCGTCTTACAATAAGTTGTTTAGTTGACTGTTCAAAGTTACAATGGCACTGAAAAAAGTAACCTATGACCGTTTTTCACACTTTGACCAGTGCAGCATCTCCATGGTCACGTGATAAAAATCCGGGTGCTTGGCAATTGACACAAGTTTGACAATTGTAGTGTCCTGGGGTCATGTGATCCCCTAATGAGCAAAGTCAATGGAGCAGCTGGATTCACTTAAGAACTGTGTTACTAACTTAATAATTGCAGTGATTCACTTAACAAATGTAGAAGAAAGCTCGCAAAATGGAGCAAAGTTCACTAAACAAATGTCTCACTTAGCAACATAAATTCTGGGCTTAGTTGTGGTTGTAAATCAAGGATTACCTTTAGTTCATGACAGCCTGCATACATTTCACTCATTTATGCTTACTGCAAAGTAATGTATCTCTTTTAATATTAAAAGAGATCTTGGACAAGTGTCTATAATGAGTATAACATTGGATTAGTGCAATCTTGTTTGCCCAGTACTATCAACTCAATTATAATAAGAGCCATGGTGGCACAGTGGTTAGAGTGCTGTACTGCAGGCCACTTTTGCTGACTATCGGCTGTTGAAATCCCACCAGGCTCAAGGTTGACTCAGCTTTCCATCCTTCCGAGGTGGGTAAAATGAAGACCCAGATTTTGGGGGGTAAATATGCTGACTCTGTGAAGCCACTTAGAGAGGGCTGTAAAGCATTATAAAGTGGTATATAAGTCTAAGTGCTATTGCTATAATATTGTTACATTCCCTGACCAATATGCATGCCCCTATTACAATAATATGGATAAAGAACAGTCATGGATTTGGATGAAAATATGTATAAACTATAGATCCATGAAGTTCAATAGTTGATCACTTATAAAAGTTGATAATACTCCTGTTTACACAAGAGGAACTTAAATTTGGTTAATGTGTTATGCAAATTAGCAATTATGATCAGTTTAGCTCCTTGTTTCTCAGCCATGGCAACTGGAAGATGGGTGGACTCCAACTTCCATAATTCACCAGCCAGCTGGCTGGTTGATTCCGGGAATTGAAGTCCACACATCCCCAAGATTCCCAGCCACTGCTGGAAATGCTCTGTGAGATCTCACTTTAAGCCCTTACTTTAATAAAACCACCTTCTTCCCAAGAAGAATGGGAGGAGAGAAAAGAGCTGGGATATTATTTTTTTATCTGAAACTTTTCTCAGGAAAAAAAATTGCTAACCTTCTTTAATATTCTCAATCCCCCCTCCACCCAGTTCCCCTAACATTTGGTGAACTATAACTTAAGACTGGTGTATAATGTATTGTATTTAGATCATGCTGTTTAATTTTTTTCAGCTTTGGCCAAATTAGTTCTTTAATTAAATTATGCAGTCTTATTTTTACTGCTGTGACTTATACATACTGCTGTGGAAAACAACATTAGGAACATCTCTTTTGAGATACTGTCATTGACAATTTTTGGAAATAAACTCCCAATACCTCAATAACTGTAGGATGGGATATGTATATCAGGGTGCTCATTAGAATAAGAGTTCACTAACAGTACACGAACACGTTTACTAGATTCTTAATTAGAGTAGAAAAGAATCCTCTGTTGGTCTGAAACTTAAATTAAAACTCAGATGAATATTTTTAGTGTTAACCTAATTATTTTTTTAAGGGGAAATCTGTGAATTTAGATGGAAAGGCTAGCATTATTCCCAAACTCTTAGCAATGGTTCATTCCCTATATTTTGGGAGGAAACAATGACAGAAATGGAATATAAAAGTATCAGAAATGTGGTATAAATAGGTTACAGTCAGTTCATACCTTCTCTATTATCCTTCTACTATATTGCCTTTTAATTGATTATCTGTAGGAGATGACTAGGCTGAGCCTGACGGAGGGGTGAAATGAGTCATAAGTCATGAGTCTCTGTGTGCCCATAAGAGATCTTATCTCCCACATATTTCCCTTAATGGTCAGTAGGTCTGATCCTTGTAGAAAGCTTAAGCTTGTAATAAATCTTTATACTCATTTGAACTGCCTGAATCTTCTGATTTCTTGACATTACCTTTTGTTTTTCAGTGGAGCACAGAGATACAGTATGTAGGGAATGAGAAGCTACAGTAAGAAGTAAATCATAAAATGAATGATCTGTACCAGAACAGGTTATAAGGGCCATCTTCATCTCAGAATTACTGAAGTATAACTCTGTTGGCAAGTTCACAGGCTGAAACCAAACTAGACAGTTTAGCATACATAGCTGCTGGAACAACCAACTGCTATAAAAGTTGTCTTGCAAATTAGGATCATTCCAACCATATTTTGTACCATCAGTGGTTTATTACTATACATTGTTCTGAATTCTGGGGTGTCTGCAAAGTTTAGTACAGGGTTTATTAATCCAAGCATCAAAGTGAACCAGACAGAACTTTCTTTAAATATAGTTTGGTGAGATGTCTTAACTGAGCCAAAGAGCTGAACTTGTAAGATTGTATTCATATCTTTGTTTTGCCAGGAACTGCTGATGGAATGATGGCTTCTGTGTCCCTGATAAGACTTGGGCAGGCCCACTGTGAATGATGCTTGCTGACTTTCTTATCTAGGGAGGTTGATCTTTCCTTGTGAAGCCACTTTGTCTTTCCCTGTACTGGCAAATTAATCCCTGACACACCTGGTTCCCTTTGATCTGGTTCTCCTGTTTAGCTCAGGCTTTGAAAATGTAGCTGAACAGGATGTCAACTCCTTTAACCTCCTACTGAGAAGTGCTGGCTCCCACGCACTGTTAACACCATGACTTGTCTTGAAATTCAGAATCTGATCTTATGAGAATTGAGCAAGGTTGGAATTTGGCAGGACATTATATGGATTTCATACTAGGAGGGTGTTAGTCAATCTGGAAGTTTCACTCTTTTTCTCCTGGATTATGAGAGATTCCTCCCCATCCCTATAAAAAGCCTACAACTCTTTAGAAAGCTACAATGCCATGGGTTTAGGAGGAAGATCTTCAGATTTTATTTCGGGTGGAATGATTTTTTTCCCCTTCTCTCCCTAATGTAAAGATGTACATTTTGAAAATAATAATAAATTGTGTGACAATAATGGGGGAACATATAGTTGAAAAAGTCAAAAAATGAGGAGTCTAAAATATTGTGGGATTTCCAAATGCAAATTGATAACATCTTGGCTCATAACTACTATAGTTGGAATAAGAAAGTATAGATAATTGATGTGGCAATACCACGGGAAAGTAGAATAGAAGACAAAAAAATAGAGATGATCAGAAAGTATCAAGGTCTAAAAATCAAATCTGAAAGATTATGGCATGAGCCAGCTGTGATGGTCCCAGTGCTTATTGGCATATTATGTGTCATACAAAAAGCCTAATGTGATGCTTAGAAAATCTCTGCCTTAACAAAATCTTTCAGTTACAAAAGGCCACATTGCTTAAATCTGTGCCTATACTATTTTGTATATATTTGCCACATAACACCATAAACTTAGCAACTGTCAATAAGAAAAAAAATCTAAATAGTGGATGTTACAGGACATAGCAGAAGAGAACAGAAAGAAGCAGAGAAAATGAACAAAATGCAAAGACCTGCAAATAGAAATAGGTTGACTGTGGCAAAAGAAAGCAAAGCTAATACCAATAGTAATAGGTGACTTGGGTGCAATCTCAAAACATCTGGAGCACCACCCGAATACCATCAGCATTGACAAATTTATCATCAGTCAATTACAAAAGGCAGCTTTACTTGATCATAAAGCCTTAGTGAAGAATCACTTAATATGAGCTAGCAGTGTGCAGCGGCAGCCAAAAAAAGCCAATGCAATTCTAGTTATATTAACAGAAGGATAGAATCAAGATGATGTGTAAGTGCTATTTATAAAGCGCTACTAATACTTAGTAAGATTACATTTAGAATACTGCATCCAGTTTTAGTCATTATATTACAAAAAAAGATGTTGGAAGTGTGGAAAGAGTGCAGAAAAGAACAACAAAGATGATTAGGGGCCTGGAGGCTAAAACATGATGAACGGTTGCAGGAACTGGGTATGTCTAGTCTAGTGAAAAGAAGGAGTAGGGGTGACATGATAGCAGTCTTCCAATATCTGAGCGGATGCCACAAGAATCAACTTATTTTCCAAAGCACTAGAAGGCAAGACACGAAACAATGGATGGAAACTAACCAAGGAGAGAAACAACCTAGAACTAAGGATAAACTTCTGAACAGTGAGAACAATTAACCAGTGGTACAATTTGCCTTCAGAGCTTGTGGGTGCTCCATCACTGGAGGTTTTTAAGAAGAGGTTGGACAGCCACTTGTCTCAAATGGTATAGGTCTTCTGCTTGAGCAGTGGGTTGACCTCCAAGATCCCATCCAATTCTGTTATTCTGTTATTCTGAATAGCTTACATCCTGCAACAAAACCTTTAACATTATTAGATATAACAATTTACCTAATCTAGGCCCTTGATGAGGACTTGATAAATGGACAAAAAGGCCAAAATCCAGTCTAAATATCTGGCTGACTGCTCTACCGTAAAGAGGGGAGTGCAGTGTAAGTTCTAAGAATTATAGTTGTGAAGCAGATCCTAGCAGAAGTAGAAAGAAAGGACTGGAAATCCAGAGCTTTCAAACTCAGCATCAAATACTATCCCCCCCACCCCGGTTTCAACTTCTGTACCAATTTTTCATAGAATGGTACCCTCAAGAAGAGCCAAAAACATTGAACTATGGAACAGACTCCTGATCACTTACTTCACCATCCCTTCCCCCAATAAGTTGCAATCTGAAAGTCTTGGCAAATCCATTTCCAATTATTAGAAAGTAGAGCTTTAATTTTCAAAGCTGTGCACTTTCCTTCTCCCAATCCTTTCATTAAGTTCCTTTGCTGCTTAGGCCAACCTATGAGAACCTAAGGCTTCAGATGGATGTCAAGAATATGGAGTTTCACGATAGTCCATAATTTCAGGCAATAATGTGAATCTATCCATTTAAAATCTTGGTGCCCTGTCCTCTCCACACTTCCACTCAGTCTGACTGCAGCTTTAAATCACTCACAAGGAGGTGACATTCACAAAAGATGGGTGGGATTGCTGTCCCTGCCTGCTATACATAACTGGCATAATCTTTAAGAGGAATCTGTACAGAAGTGGGCTGCTGGGGGTTCGCAGCAGTTCAGGAGAGCCCCTAGCTAAGATTATGTGCAATTGAAGAGCCCCCAAATCTCAGTCCTGGCTGGCCCCACCCACCCCACACTGCCCCCTTCCAGGACTCCCCACGTGGCCCGTTTTGGATGCAGGTAAGTGCAGGACAAGCATGGAGGCTCGGAGAGGGCAAAAAACGAGCCTCCTGGAAGTTTAGGAAGGCTGGAAATGGCCTTGTGTTTGGCTTCCAGAGAGCCTCTGGAGCCCTGGGAAGCTGTTTTCACCCTCCCGGAGGGTCGAGAAAAGCCTCCTGAGCCTGGGGAGGGCAAAAATGCCCCCCTCACCATGATGCAGGAGGCCAATTAGGCCACGCCCACCATGGCCACGCCCACCCAGCAACCGGGCAGAGAACCCTTTGCTAAAATTTTTGAAGTCCACCCCTGAATCTGTAATATATATATCTGGTACTAACTGCAATTGCTCTCTATACATAATGGGATCTAATTTGTTTGGAAAAAAAAAACCTTTAGATGCTATTATCATCTTGAAAATATCATCGGAAATGCAATAAGGGTCAGTTCAGAATTGACTCAAAGAGAGAGAGAGAGACCAAAATAAGCTGTCTTCTATTTGGGGTGTGATAGGTTGATTTGCTGAATTGAGTCATGAATTACATGAACATCATTAAAACAATGAAATAAATAAATGTTTATTTTCATTCCATCAACCTGCAATCTTTTTGTTAAGAAATAGTAAAGATTGGAGATGGGATCCAAGACATTAAAGCCAAAACAACAGTAATCAAATGCTACATGACAGTTTTATCCTAGCATAATCTAGCAAAGTTTTCTTTTTATTACTAGAATGTCCCCCCCCCCCACACACACCTTTTTTTTCCTGTCTAAGAAGATTGAATCAAGAACCTAGTTCTTTTTGTAGGCCATTTTCTTTTAAATATTTTAAGAAATTCAGAGCTAAAGGATTCTCTGGTCATTGTTGTCTAGCCTTGGTTTGAAATCTTTCATTCAGAAAAAAATTACCAGTTTCTCTAATTTACAAATTTCATTCAAGTTCTTTGTACCAATAATAGCTTAAGACTGTTGGATCTATTCTGGTCCACGGATTGCAGTGCAAGGAACATATTTTACACCATATCAGTGCTCAGATTTATTTGTATTTCATCAGTGGTTGATATATAAAGTGTCATAAGAATTGCTTAAAAGATCTGTTTCTAAGTGGGGAGGTATTTCTTTCATTTGGCAAAATGCAACACAAAATATTTTGTGTGGCAAAATAATATTAACACAAGAATAAAAATCATTTATTAAGGAACAGAAATCCAGGTTGTCAAAATAAAAACATCACAGAGAAAATCAGCAGATTAAAAATACAATTGTGGGGAAATTCCCTGCACTAATATTTGTTTATTTGTATTATCTTACCTTACTTCCCAACGGTGTGTTCAAGATTAATGATAAAGCAAAGTATGTAAAACAGATTTTAAAAAATTAAGCTTTATATAAGTTGCTTGTTAATATTCAAATGAGGATGTGCATGGCTACATGTTTTCTTCATTTAGTTAAGTATTGATAAACTTGCATAGTATATTCAACCACATTAGTAATGAGCAAGCATCTTGATTAGGACAACGTGCTAAATTTGATAAGGCATTTTGTGGGTTAGCTTATCTAATTACTTCATTCCTCCATCATGTTGTATGAATACAGTCAATTTCTTTCCAGGACTTCATTGCTTGATTCTTCTAAATGATAGATTCCAGGAACTGAAACCTGGGATGATAATGGTGATGATGATGAAAATAACATTCAAAACATACAGTCTTCACTGAGTTGTCTTTGCTGCCAGCAAGTTTTCATAGGAAAAATTACATGTTAGTTAATGCCTTACTTAATATCATGTTTAAATCTTAGATGTGACACCATCTGGCATGAATTTTGAATACCCAAGCAATCCTGAAAATATACTGGAAAAAACATCTGGCAGAAACTTATCCTAAGACAACCCCACCCAGCATTTGAAGAAGCTCTTAAAAGAAATCAACTGTTCCATCTGAGTCACTTTAGAAATAAAGCTAGATCTATCTAGAATTATACAGAAGTTCAAATCCCACTATTGTTGTTATTGTTGTTTTGAAGTTGCCTTTAAAATGTGAATTTGGTCTGTTTTTCATGGCCAAGCAAAAGTTATATCTGCCAGACCTTGAGTTAGCAGAAAAATTATTCCAGCATAAAATTGTATCCCCATTGTCAGTCTCTATCCTGCCAGAAAATAGTTCTATCCCAGTTTGTAGGAATTATACATGACAAGAATAAGAGATTACTTCCACTTATATTTCCCTCTCTTCCCTCAAAACTGGCAGGAGAACATCTGCCAATCACTCTCCATAACATAAGCCAGGCTAGGCAAGGGAAAAAGTTTTGACATATGGCTAGGCCAGTGAGACACACACAAGGAATTTTTGTCTTGGTGCAAATACATAAAAGAAAATATACATTTGTCAAGAGTCAAGAATCATAAGGTACAACACTTAATGATAGTCATAGGGTACAGTAAGCAATCAAATCATACTAGGAAACAGTCAATATAATGCCTTTTTGGCAATGCTATTGCAGTGAGCTCTGGCGCTTAGGTCATTTGATAAGAGTACTCCAAGGTCCTTGACAATGGGAAAGAGAGGGGGAAGGCATTGGGGGCACATCCACACCTGGATATGGAGAAGGGGAAGTGACAACAGAAGACAACCATATCACCAAGCCAGCTTGTACTAGGATCTTCAAGGCCGTTTGTCCTGAGAAAAGATGGTGTTGCTGGCATCAGTCCGTTCTTTTTAGGTGTACATGTATTGAAAATCTGTGGCTGCAGCAGAGGTGGTATTCAGCCGGTTCTGACCAGTTCTGGAGAACTGGTAGCAAAAATTTTGAGTAGTTTGGAGAACCGACAAATGCCACCTCTGACTGGCCCCATCAACCCCATTTCTTCTCTGCCTCCCATTGAGTCCCAGCTTCATTCATTCATTCATTCATTCATTCATTCATTCATTCATTCATTCATTCATTCATTCATTCATTCAGCCAGTGTTACAACTCTAGTTTGGCACAAGTGGTTTGCATGGGTGCCTTCAAAGGGAGCTCCCTTAGTTCATACCAACTGCTTGTGAGGGTTTATGGGGGGTTGGGGGAGAAAGACTTCTTTAGTGGTATTCCAGAAGAGGGTTAAACTAATGAAGGAGCAGATATGAAGCAGTCTCCTGCTTCAGAAGACAGCCCTGCCCTCTGCTGCCACTTCTGATCAGCTGTTCTTCAGGCTGATCCAGCTATCTGAGCCAGGAAGCACATAGACATCCAGGAAGTATCAGGGGAAAGGCCAATTTAAAATAACTCGTGCCTTGAATTGGATGATCTTGAAAGACAATGCCCAGGGGCCAGAGGAGTGGCATGCCTGCTTTCAGGCTAAAGTGGCAATCAATGAAGGATTGGTTCCATTTTCTAGTGGTGGCCAAATTGCAACACTAACCAAATGGTCAATGAAGTACAACAGATTGCAACCCTAGCAGAATTGCTGTGGTTTGTTGCTGGCTTAAAGTGGAGGAAAGAGTTCTTCAATGTAGGAGCTAACTAAGGTAAATTTCAAGTTGCCTCAGGTATGCGTTGTAAATTAGATGAAAGCAATGCCAAAAGGACATACTGTAGCAGGAAAAAAAGAGATTGCTGGGACATGTTCTTGCTGTTGGAAGGGCTATTGTACTTCCTGTAACCAGAGGTCATAGGGATGTTTACTCCAAAATAAGGCTTGCTGCAGTTTAATAAGACTTCTTCATTCGTGTATATAAAATTGCGGTTTATATATAAAGTGAACATAGGGTAATCCGACTGTAGCTTCAGCTTGAAAAGTCAACATTCAGGGACAGCTATCTGCAGAGCTACAAGTTCAGGTCTTTGAATGGCCTGAAATGTATGTAAGGAACTCGGGAGCATGGGAGTGGTTTAGTGCTGGTTTCCTCATTTTGTATCTCATAGAGATGAAGCCAGAGATAGAGCTAGATTTAAGGTGGGGATAGGCAATCTATTTGGGCTGGGTGCAACATTTTGGAATTTTGGAGCATGAGTTGGATTCACTCACATTTACAGAATGACTCTTAATACACCCATTTACCAGAAGGCAAGCTAGGCCCCCAGGACGAGAAGTTCAGGAAATGGAACTACGTATGAACTTGAATCTGCTATAAATTTCATCTCTAAAATTTTATTTTGGAGATATTGTGATGGAAGGCAGAAAATGCAAATAATATAGATATGAAACCCAACAGACTCAAGACAAAGTAGACGAAGAGTAAAAATAAGAATCTATCAATCAAATGGTTTCAGAATGATTTTTGAACTCATTACAGATTCTCCTCCTCCTCCTTCTCTTCAATCAGGCAGGGAGATTTGGGAGTGCAAAAATGATATCTGGAGAGTACTTTGATTTTAGGGGCTATCCTCTTTAGCCTAAAGCCTCAATGGTATAGCAAATCTCTTCACAGCTTCCCCCCCCCCAAAACACCCACCTTTCAAAACTTTGTTTTCCATCCCCTGAAAATATTGTGGGTGGCACAGGGGTGGAGAGAGTGGAGAATCTAATTAGGAAAACCTATTTTTTTCATTTGCTGCAACCAAGCCTAGAGTGCAGTCCTGTGTGCATTTACTGTGAGTAAGTTTTGATGAACATATAGAGACTTCTGGTGATGGGGCATGCAATCAAGAAAGGCTCTTATGCTTTGTTGAATCTGCATTTCCCCTATATTAAGGAGGCAGTCTATTTATATGGCAAGTATTGTTTTCCTCCTTCGACTAAGCTGCTGATTAAGGAATGTGTTGTGTATGCAATATAATTAATAAAGTGTGAACTTGGAGTAAGTGCAGGGTTCTGGCCCTGCACTTCTGATTGGCTGTTAAGTGGCCGGACCGGATTGGCCCATTCCGGGGAATCCAATTGGCCCTTAACAGAGAGTTCTTATTGGTTATAAAAGCTAGCGTTCCTAGCTTGTTATTGGTTAAACGTTACAAGGTTTGCCTATATAAGGCGGGTTTTACTGATGTTAAATGAGCAAGTCACGATGTAAATAAAGAGCTGAAGTTCACCGTTCAGAAACTTGTCTCCATTCTTTCTCGCCCATGCTCAAAACTTAACAGAATGGGTCAACTAACTGAGGTTTCTATTCCATACACTGGATACTGCTTTCTCAGGTGCTATTCTCCTGCTGATCTTCTTCACTAATCTCTCTCTTGCCTTTAATGCACTTCCTTCTTGGAATGCACAGCAGGGCCGAATCAACAACCTTTTCCGCCTTTCACACACTATTAAGTCACCTAAAAGCTTAAATCAAACAGGGATAGGACCTGCAAAGTTGTTGAATGCTCTTTGGGTGACTAACCACACGTTTAGCCGGAGGACAAAAAGAGTAGCTGATTATTATTTATTTAGTTTTCTTCTCTCTTTCTCTCATCCAAAGCAAAAGAAACCTCCTTCTCCTGAAGGCAATTCCAAGCTGTTATCCAAGAATGAAAATTGATATTAGTTATAGCTGTACTCAGCCAGTCTTAATTTTACTGATGCTCCGGGCTAGCAAATATGAAAATGTCAGTTTCCTGGATGATGAAGTGATTCAATGCAAACAGTCCAAGGATTCTGATAAAGAGACAACTGGTGGTAATTGTTGTGACTTAGCAAACAACTACTATGCATGTCATGAAAATATATTAAGAGCAAATGTGTGAGAGAGTTTGATTTGAAGCCAAATCACATTGTGTAATATCTAGGCTGCAGAAAGTGTTTGTACCACATGTCCCAATATACAAATCTCTATGGGCTTGTAGGAACTGTTGATCTTTCAGACTAAAACATCTGAAGAACGGTTACAGGAAATAGGTATGGCCTGTCTAGATAAAAGAAGGACTAGAGGTTACATGACAACATTATTCCAGTATTTGAGGGGCTGCCACATAGAAAAGGGAGTCAACTTATTTTCCAAAACACCAGAAGGCAAGACAAGAAACAATGGATGGGAACTAACAATGGAGAGAAACTTCCTAATAGTGAGGACAATTAAGGTGAGGATAGTGGAGCAGCTTGCCTTCAGAAGTTGTGGGTGCTTCATCACTGAAGAAGAGACTGGACAGCCATCTGTCTAAAATGGTATAGGGTATCCTGCTTGAACAGGGGATGGACTAGAAGACCCCAAAGATTCCTTCCAGCTCTATTCTGATTACATTGAATAAAAGATTGGTAGTCCAAGTAAGAAACCATAAATGCCAGCGACTTCTAAGGTTTATAGCACTTTTCTGCAGCAGGTAGAAGACTCATTTCTTTGGAATGCAGATTTCAGAAATGTAGAGATAATAAAAGGAGGACAGGGAGTGTGAGATGTACAAATAGTCCTCAACTTACAACCACAATTGCGATCAGAATGTCCTTTGCTAAACAAGTTGTTGTTTCACAACTCACACCTGACTTTAAGGTTAAGCAGATCATTGCATGTGTTAAGTGAATCATATGATCATTAAGTAAAATCCAGCTGAATCATTGTTTGCCAGAAGCTGGCTGGGAATGTTGCAAATGGTGATCACGACTTGGGATATTACAAAATTCTGCCAACCACCTAAATTTTTATCACATGACTGCAAGGATGCTGTGACCGTCCCAAGTATGAGGACCTGTCACAAGTCACATTTTTTTCAGCATCATTGTAACAGCTGCTGAATAATGGTTGTAACTTGAGGTGGACTTCCCTGGCTAAGCCTGCAGGCAGTCCTAGATTCAGTCCCTGAGTATTCTAGTTTAAGTGTGCTGGAAGAAGTTGGGAGAAAGGCACTGGAGACAAAGTAGAGGCTGGAGGCTGATTGGAAAGAGGGTCTATTTATTGATGAAGCAGAACCACCAAGCCCATGTGATTCTGGGTAGCTGACCACATGGAGTTGAAAAAGAGGGGTTTTTATACCTTGTCTTGGGCTTTGAACTTGAGTTTCCTGTTCCTGTGCAAGAACATGTATTCTATTGGCCGTTGTCACACTCCCATTGGGCCAGGTAGGGGTCATGTGTGCCTGAGCTAAGTTTGGTTGAAGTTTGCTGGGGTGATGCAATGTCCTTAGAAGATTGTGCAATGTAGTGAGCTCTGCTGCTAGATGATAGTAAGTTAATCCTATTATGTCCTGAAGGGTCATGTCTTAATCCCATCATCCTGGAGCAGAAAGTCTTTTGTTTTGTATATAGGCTGGCCCAGTCTTTCTTAATGGGCAAAAAAAAAATCTGCTGGGGCAGAGAGCTGGGGCTCTGAGTTTCTGTCTCCTCTGAGATTTTTGTTTCTCTTTTAGGGGAAATATTTTATCCTGTCTTTTAAAATATCTCTCAAAATATTTCATTTTTCTAGGAGGGGAGTGGGTGCTAACTTTCTACAGGTCCATGCCCTTTTGGCATGTGAAATTGCCCCTTTTAAAATGCAAATTATGGATTCCTGCAACTTGCATGCTTTTTCAGAAAACAAAAATATGATTAAGACATTTGAGATGGCATCATACATAAAAAAAGTGATGGATTTCCTATCATCATGCCAGGACCGCCATCTTGATTTTTTTGAACCACGTCATACAGACATTGTCCCATTACAGTTGGAGGAGGAGGTAGAGGAGAGATGCAAGCTGGAGGAGAAAGTTTAAACAATTACTCATCCCACCCCTCTTGTGATCTTGATACAGATTATGCCAATGGATGATTCTCTCCAGATGGAAACTGCACCTGAGGATTTCCCCCCCCCCAGAAATGGGGCAGAAGAAGTGACTAACATTTTCTCTTTCCATTATGATCTTGATACTGTTTGCCTCCCACCGACAGCCTCTATTTATATCAGACAGACCGCACATGTAGAAGCACATACACATCTTCATTTAAATATTTTTTTTCATGCATTGTGTTTGTTTCTGCAGACAGCTTTATTGTAAGCAGACAAAACATCAGATCTAGTATTTTCTGCTGTGTTTGGTTGTGTTGACTTTCAAGATTGTAAACCCTCAGGACTTGGCGCTCTCTTTGTGTTCTTTGTAAAGTGCTGAATATATCTGTGGTATTGGGTAGTAATAAGACTTATTACTAATGAGTACACATTTTTATTACAGTCACAGACCGGAATTGCAAACAACTGAATGAAAATAAAAATCAGGTAGTGACAAAATAAGATAAATATTATAATTGGTGGTGGATAATAAAAGTCTTCCTAATTTTAAAGGTAGTGTAGCAAAATTTAGCCATGTTCCAAAAGACTGAATCATATTGATTTGATAACAATTGCACCTGTTTTGAATTTAGATAACCCTCCCTCCCTCCTTAGTATTACATTTGAAACAGGAGGGCCTACCTGGAATTCACAAATTTAGATTGGACTCTTTCAAGAGGAGTAAATATAAGGTCTTGAGCACTGAAAAGTTATTGTATGTGAATCTTAGCTGACTGAAACTCTCAGTGTACATGCAAAGCAACAAAATAATGATACCAATAAGAAGGGGTAATACAGAAGATGAGAAGGATAACAACAACAACAACAACAACAACAACAACAACAACAATAATAATAATAATAATAATAATAATAATAATAATAATAATAATAATAATAATGTCATACAACAGGGATGGATATATTTAAACATAAGTCAGTATTGTGAGGATTAGGTGTTTAGAAGAATGAAGGCATGAGGGGAAAAAAATTGCTGTGTCTAGTTGTTTTGGCATATAACAACATTGGAGGAGATGAAATAGCTTATGTCCAGGATGTGAGGGGTCTCTGTAATTCTATTCTATTCTATTCTATTCTATTCTATTCTATTCTATTCTATTCTATTCTATTCTATTCTATTCTATTCTATTCTTTCATTCCACTCCAGTTTACTCTTTCAGTGGTGCTAGGATATGCTGTGCTTCTCTCATGAAGTGAATCCTGAATCAGGATTTCCTGTGCTCAGTCATTCAGTCCTGAGTCATCTCATGGCTGGACTATTGGAATGCACTCTACATGGGGCTGCCCTTTAAGAGTATTTGGAAGCTACAGCTGGTGCAGACTGACCCAGCATAGATAGTTTGGGGGTCCAAGAATGGCTCCTGTAACAACATTGCTCTTTGTGTGTCCTTAGGTTTTCATGTCTGATTTTAACTTTTTATTTTTATAAACTGTATATGTAACTGTAAGTCACTCAAAGTTACCCAATGCTAAGACGGGTGACCAATAAATGTTATAAATATAAATAAATATAAGACTGAATTGCAACCACTGTTTTTTCAGCATGAGCCTAATAGCACCTTTCTATTTTAACATTTCATGAGTTGCAGCACTCTTTATCTCCGACAACTGAAGAACTTCATCAAATGCAATTTGTTTATGGTTTTTAATATAATTTATAGTCAAAAAGAGGCTTTAAAATGCCTTTTGGTTTCTCTGCAGATGTGCCCAGATTAAGCTGTCAAAATTCAGTGACAAAGTAACTGATGTTAGGCAGTAACGATCCTTCTCCCTTTCAACTGGGAAGTTGAGAAGAAAAAAAAATAACTCTATTGATTAACAAATCATGGTTAGCATTAAACTATGCTTTATTTGATTCAAACCCCCTTCACACCATAATTTAGTGAATGAAACTGTTATGTCTTGAATTGGTATACTCGAAATCCCCGAGCCTTGATTGGCTAAGGCGCGGGGATTTCTGATTGGCCAGGCGAGCCGCGCTGATTGGCCCGATTGAAGTCTCCCGCGATTGGTGCAAACCAAGAGCGGGAGACTTGAATCGCTGCCATTGGCCGCGGCCGCCGCTGCGAAAGGTATAAAAGCCGCAGGCTTTTTGCCTTTCGCTGGTTCGGTTCTCCCATTGTTAATAAAGAGCTTTGAATGAAAGTCACCGACTCTGAGCTTCTTTTGCGGACACGACACTGGCGACGAGGGTGGGATCTCGCCCCTGAACCGAACCCCGTGTCCACCCAAGAACCAGCTCCAGCGCAGAGATGGCGAAGATAGCACCGCCCGCCCCCTTCAACCCCGCCGCCGAGGTTTGGAATCATACTCGGATCGGTTCCGGATGTACCTGGAATGCGCCGGAATGAAGGACGCCCCGGGCCCGCTAAAACGCGCCGTCTTCCTTACGCACTGCGGACCAGAGGTCTTCCAGATGGCCAAAGCATTGGCCAAGCCGGCAGACGCAACCGCCATGGACTGGGACGTCCTCGAACCTATACTGCGGCGCCATTACGCCCCCGAAGTCCCCATCCTGATACGGCGCAACGAGTTCTACCGCCGAAACCAGAAACCAGACGAAAAATTGAGCGACTTCGTCGCAGAGCTACGGCGCCTAGGAGGACTCTGCGAGTTCGAAGGTCTGAACAGTCTCATAAGAGACCGCTTCGTACTCGGCTTATGGGATCCTACACTCCAGAGCCGACTTATGGCCAAGGGCGACATCAGCCTAGCCGATGCCCTTACCGCAGCCGCAGCCGCTGAAGCAACCCGCACGTCGGCAGACAGCATGCGAAGATCTGACGCGAAGGGCGGAAACAACAACCCGGCAAGGTCGGCCGACACAAGAAACGAAACAACCGCACACTACGGTGAATACCAATCAACCTCCAGCACGTCGGAAGACGAGGAGGACATACATCGCGTGCAGACGGGACGTGGCGACCAACGAAGTCAAAAGGGTCGTAGGTCGAGGACCAACTGCGCCGGGTGCGGCGGTGATCACCCCAGGTCAGAATGCCGATTTTTTGACTCTATCTGTAGGCATTGTGAATGACGGGGTCACATCGCCCGAGTTTGCCGCCAAAAGAAGACCCGCAGCCCGCCCAAATGGGAACAGCACGACAGACGGAGAGAAAGCTCCCCACCCAGAACCAGAGAGCGCCAGCCAGATGGTCGGTGGGACCGCACTCAACGATCTCAAAGAAGCGGCGACGGTCGGCGAAAAGAAGAAACCCACCAGACGGTGACCATCGGCCACGCCATCTCCGACGGCGCCAGAAAGGTACACGTAGAAGTCCATATCGAAGGCCAGCCATGCAAAATGGAAGTGGACTCCGGGTCCTACCTTTCCATGATTGCATGGCGCGAAATCAAAAGACTGGTGCCTACACCACAAAAAAGAAACGTGCATGCCCAAAATATCATCATTAAAGACTACCAAGGGAATCGCGTCCCGGTAGTGGGCACCAAGAACTTCAATATAACTTACAAAGGCCACACCGAACAACTGCCACTCACAATCGTCGATCGCGACCGCCCAAGCCTACTGGGTTTACAATGGTTCGCCCCGCTAAACATCGCGCTGACAGGTGTCAACCACGTCACCATCGAAGCTTGGGAACAGCGGCTAGCCCAGGAGTTCCAGGAGGTCTTCGATGGAGGCTTGGGCAAGTACCAGGGGCCCCTTATCTCGTTTGACCTAGACCCAGGGGTTCCCCCTAAGCGGCTTAAACCTAGAAGGGTACCATTCGCCTTAAAGCCTAAAATTGACGAGCAGATAGACAAGCTCGTCAAACAAGGGGTATTGCAACCGATAGACCATGCCAGATGGGAAACCCCTATAGTGACCCCAGTAAAGCCAGACGGGTCCGTGAGAATCTGCGGGGACTATAAGGCCACCCTAAATGGCGCATTGCAACAAAGCGCCTACCCAGTCCCAATAGTGCAACATTTACTGCACTCACTGGGAGGGGGCAAAGTCTTTGCCAAGCTCGACCTCGCCCAGGCATATCAGCAGCTACCTGTGGATGAGAAAACGGCGGAAGCCCAAACAATCGTGACCCATCGGGGGGCTTTCAAGTGTAACCAACTCCAATTTGGAGTCAGCGTGGCACCAGGCATCTTTCAGAGCCTGATGGAACGTTTGCTGCAGGGCATCAAGGGGGTGGTGCCCTATTTCGATGACGTATTAGTGGCGGTGCCAAACGAAGCCGAATTAGAAAACCGACTCAGACAAGTCTTAACAAAATTTAAAGAAACAGGACTTAAAGTCAAACGAGAAAAATGCCAACTATGTACAAAGCAAGTAGAGTTTTTGGGCTATCTCCTAGACCGGCATGGCATTCACCCTACGACTAAAAAAGTGAAAGCCATCAAGGAAGCCCCCACCCCAAAGTCCAAAACGGAACTACAAGCGTTCCTAGGCTTACTAAATTTTTATAATGTTTTCCTACCTCAAAAGGCAACGGCGGCGGAACCTTTACATAGACTCCTAGACAAGAAGGCAGCCTGGACTTGGGGGAGACGAGAGCAAGCCGCCTTTCAAAAAACCAAAGACCTCCTCACCTCCGACGCCGTCCTGATGCAATTCTGTGAAACCTTGCCCTTAGCTGTCACTTGCGACGCATCACCCTTCGGCGTCGGCGCTGTCCTCAGCCACACCCTCCCAGACCAGAGAGAAGCACCCATCGCTTTTTTCTCCAGGACTCTGACTAAACCGGAACGGAACTATAGCCAGCTGGACAAAGAAGCTTTGGCTATAGTTGCCGCCGTTAAACGTTTTCACGAATACCTGTATGGCCGCCCGTTTACCATCGTGACGGATCATAAGCCATTGCTGGGCATCCTCGCTGGAAACCGAGCCACACCAAACATCTTGTCACCCCGGATGACAAGATGGTCCGAATTCCTGGCAGCCTACAGTTACGAACTGCTACACAAGCCAGGTAAGAAAATTTCGCACGCGGACGCTTTAAGCCGCTCGCCTTTACCTGACTCTGAACCTGACCCAGCACCAACAACAAACACCCTAAGTATCGAGAGTTTACCTATTACCGCATCAGACATTGCCAGAGAAACCGTTAAGGACAGGCGTCTGGCGCGAATCTTACACTGGTTAGAAAAAGGCTGGCCGGAGAAAGACAGTGACGAGACTTTTAAAACATTCCGTCAGCGCCAGACTGAACTTTCACTACTAAGAGGGTGTATTCTGTGGGGTGACCGGGTGGTAATTCCGGACAGATTGCAAGAGAGGGTATTAGAGATGCTACATGAGGGTCATCCTGGCATCGTCAGGACTAAAGCCCTGGCCAGGAGTTACGCTTGGTGGCCAGGGATGGACAAGCAAATTGAAGCATGGGTCGCCAAATGCCACCGATGCCAGGAGACCAGATCCAGCCCACCCGCAGCACCTATCCGGGACTGGGAAACACCACGGGGGCCCTGGTCCAGAATCCATCTAGATTTTGCTGGCCCCACAAATGGGCATACTTTTCTAATCACAGTTGACGCGTACTCCAATTGGTTGGAAGTAAGCGACATGAAATCCACTACCACAGAGGCCGTCGTTAAAGAACTGTGTAAACTGTTTTCCACACACGGCCTCCCAGACGTCGTCGTCTCAGACAACGGGCCCCAGTTCACTTCCATCGATTTTGAACGGTTCCTGGCGGAGAGGGGTATCCGCCACGCATTAACAGCACCGGCGCATCCGGCGGCGAACGGTAGGGCGGAACGGATGGTCCAGTTTACGAAAAAGACCCTCCGGAAAATGGACCACGGGGAGATCAGCGACAAAATCAACCGACTGCTCTTCATACAGCACATCACTCCCAATACCACAACTAACAAGAGCCCTGCAGAGCTTCTGATGGGCAGAAAGCTGAGGTCCCCACTCGACAGATTGCACCCGACCTATAACCCGGAGCGGCCCCCAGACTCCAGCTCCAGGTACCGGACATTTGACCCAGGTGACTTAGTCTATGCAAAGAACATGACGGGGGACCCCCTATGGATCCCAGCCGTCATAACTCAAGTCACTGGTCCACGGTCGTACCGGCTCCAAACCATCGATGGGCGAGCCTGGAAACGACATATCGACCAGCTCAGGTCACGAACAGCGACTGACTTCAACCCCCAAGACACGAACCAAGGGGGGAGGGAATACCCGGAGAGACAATCGCAGGAAAAAATAAACCAAAAATACTCACCGGAACACAGCCATCGCGAGTCCCCTCCGGAGAAGAACCACCTGGCCAGCTCTACCGACTCGGAGAAGCCAAGCGGGAGCGGCGAAATCCGTAGCTCAACCGACCCAGTAGGCCCAGGCGGGAGCCACGGCGAAAGAACCGGCCCGATCATCCAGCCGGTTCGCACAGAGGCAGGAGCAGCCAAAAAGATGACCGCTCCGGCCGAGTTACAGCATGCAAGTGAGTTGCGCAGGTCAACTAGGACTCGACGGAGCCCCGCCTACCTGCGTGACTACACCACGTGATGGACCATACCAAGAGGGGAGGGGTGTTATGTCTTGAATTGGTATACTCGAAATCCCCGAGCCTTGATTGGCTAAGGCGCGGGGATTTCTGATTGGCCAGGCGAGCCGCGCTGATTGGCCCGATTGAAGTCTCCCGCGATTGGTGCAAACCAAGAGCGGGAGACTTGAATCGCTGCCATTGGCCGCGGCCGCCGCTGCGAAAGGTATAAAAGCCGCGGGCTTTTTGCCTTTCGCTGGTTCGGTTCTCCCATTGTTAATAAAGAGCTTTGAATGAAAGTCACCGACTCTGAGCTTCTTTTGCGGACACGACAGAAACCACATGGAAATTGTTGTGTATGTACCATAGTTAATAAAGTATGAGCTTGAGGTAAAGTGCAGGGTTCTGTCCCTGCACTTCTGATTGGCTGTTAGGCGGCCAGATCGGATTGGTTAGTTCTGAGGAATCCGATTGGCCCTTAACGGAGAATCCTTATTGGTTAAAAGAGCTAACGTTCAGAGCTCGTTATTGGACAAATCTTACAAGGGTTGCCTATATAAGGCAGAGTTCACTGTTGTTGGTTTGAGAAGTCACTATGCAAATAAAGAGCAGAAAGTTCACTGTTTAGAGGCTGTCTCCATTTATTCCGACCCATGATCAGTACTTAACACTGGCGACGAGGATAGGATGTGGAGACGTCTGAACCGAAGAAGCCAGGAAGCAACACCAAGCACGTGACAGACGACGCCAACAACGGAACCATGTCCGGTGGCATCGTACCACCCGCTCCATTCGATCCAAACCAAGAGGATTGGGAATCCTACATGGATTGCTTCCAAATGTTTCTCGAGACGAATGACTTGAAGGACGCCACGCCAGCAAAGAAAAGGGCGTTGTTCCTGACGCATTGCGGCCCAGCCATATTTAAGATGGCTAAAGCACTCGCCAAACCTCGAGAAGTGAAAGCCATGAGCTGGGACGACCTCGAACCCATCCTGAGAGACCATTATGCACCAACCGTGCCTACACTCGTGAGATGCCACGAGTTTTATCAGAGGAACCAACAAAAAGGGGAGAGCGTGGCCGATTTCGTGGCAGACCTTTGAAATTTAGGAGGCCTCTGCGGGTTCGCCGATTTAGAAGAGGCACTAAGAGATCAAATAATTCTGGGATTAGATGCACTAGGCGTGCAAAGCAAGCTGATGGCGAAAGGCGACATCAGCCTTGCTGACGCCATTGCCGAAGCCACGGCTGCAGAGGCGATCAAAAAGTCAGCTGCACAACTACGGCGAAGCCGCACCCTGGTGCCACTACCGGCCAGCGAAATCTCACCTAGCACAGAAGGGCAGCTATTAACAACGCATCACGAGGACCTCTCTTCGTTGTCAGACAGCGACGAAGAAGGGGTCCATCGACTGTGGTCTGACCGGGACCCTCGTCAGATGCCCTTACGCCCTTGCGCTGGCTGTGGAGCAAACCATGCCAGGTCCGAATGCAAATTCTGCGACGCACTCTGCCATGAGTGCGGAAAACAAGGCCACATCGGGCGGGTCTGCCGCAGCTTGCCAGGACTCAGCCAGGCCTCAAAAGGGGCTAACTATCGCCAATCGACAGGAAGCCATCCTGTAAGGCGAATGTCAGTAAACCACTCCTACAGAAATCCAGCCGTGCAGAGAGAAGAGGCTCACCATACTATCACTATCGGTCATGCCTCAACCTTGGAGATTAAGAAAATCCAAGTCACGGTAGCCATCGAGAACCAGCTGTGCCACATGGAAGTTGACTCGGGATCGTCCCTCTCGATGGTGTTCTTGGAAGACACTCAAGCAACATCCCCACAATTCAACGCCAAGACCTCCAATTTCAATGCCTCATCCTCAAGGACTACCAAGGGAATTGAATCCCCGTCGTCGGGTCCTGCCGAGTCCGAGTCTCCTTCAAGAAGCACACAGCGTACTTACCTCTAACGGTCATCGATAAAGACAGGCCTAGCTTACTAGGCCTCCAATGGTTCGTGCCACTCGGCATTGAAGTGGCCGGCGTAAACCGAGTCGGTGGTTGTGATTGGGAGGAAGACCTTATCTCTGAGTTCAGTGACGTCTTCACGGACAGCTTAGGCGAGTATAAGGGGACCCCGATCTCATTTAGTCTAGATCCAAAAGTAGCTCCCATTCACTTGAAGCCCCGTCGAGTTCCGTTCGCCCTAAAATCAAAAATTGATGAACAACTCGACAAGCTAATTGCTCAAGGGGTATTGAAGCCCATCGATCACTCTCCATGGGAAACCCCTATTGTAACACCCATTAAGCCAGACGGGTCAATCCGAATTTGTGTGAACTACCGGGCCACTTTAAAACATGCCCTACAGCAGAACGCGTATCCAGTTCCGGTGGTGCAGCACCTCCTCCATTCCTTGGGGGGCGGGAAGGTTTTCGCTAAATTGGATTTAGCTCAAGCTTATCAACAATTACCAGTGGATGAAAAAATGGCTCAGGCCCAAACTATTGTAACGCACAGGGGTGCCTTTAAATGTACCCGGCTGCAGTTCAGAGTTAGTGTAGCCCCGGGGATCTTCCAGAGCCTTATGGAAAGGTTATTACAAGGAATCAAGGGCATGGTCCCTTATTTTGATGACGTATTAATTGCAGCCCCCACAAACAGAATCTTACACGACCGTTTGAAATGTGTTCTAAAAAAATTCCAAGAGGCCGGACTTAGGGTGAAAAAAGATAAATGTAAATTTTATACTGACAGTGTTGAGTTTCTAGGGTACCGGATTGATAGCCAGGGCATTCATCCTACCGAAAGTAAATTAAAAGCAATCAAAAACGCTCTCAGGCCACGCAACAAGGCCGATCTCCAGGCGCTCCTAGGCCTCATCAATTTCTATAATGTATTTTTACCGCACAAGGCAACTGTTGCTGAACCGTTACACCGGTTATTAGATAAAAAAGCATTGTGGGTATGGGGTTACCGGGAAGAACAAGTGTTCCGGAATGTAAAAAAACTGCTCACATCTGACTCTGTACTCATGCAGTATAACGAGACTTTGCCGTTAGTTATAACCTGCGATGCATCGCCTTTCGGCGTGGGCGCCATTTTGAGTCATGTACTGCCTAATGGGAATGAAGCCCCTGTTGCATACTTTTCGAAGACTCTTTCAAAAGCAGAGTGAAACTATGGACAAATTGATAAAGAAGCCCTTGCAATCGTTTCAGGTGTAAAAAAATTTCATGAACATGTGTATGGGAGGGTTTTTACCATTGTGACTGACCACAAACCATTGCTAGGGATAATAGCCAGGGACAAGCCAACCCCCTACATATTATCCCCTAGAATGACCCGATGGTCAGAATTCCTAGCTGCTTATAATTATCGGCTGCAATATCGCCTGGGGAAAGCCATTCCCCATGCCGACGCATTGAGCCGAGCACCGCTTCCAGAGACTCTCGACGATCCGGCACCAACGGCAACCACGTTACAAATCGAAGCACTCAACTTGCCGCTCATGACCGCCCGAGACATCGCGAGAGAAACCAAATGAGACCACACCCTAGCTCGAGTCCTAGGCTGGGTAGAATGCGGATGGCCATTGGACCAAGTACCAGATGACTTCGCACCATTCAAATCTCATCAGACTGAACTGTTCTCCCAAAGGGGCTGTATCATCTGGGGCGATAGAGTCATTGTCCCAGAACGACTCCGGAAGATGCTGCTGCAAATTCTGCACGAGGGCCACCCTGGTATTGTGCGATTGAAGACACTTGCACGAAGCTACGCATGGTGGCCGGGCATGGACCTGCAAATCGAGCAATGGGTTAAAGCGTGTCCCAATTGCCAACAAGTCAGCAACGCCCCACCAAAAGCCATACCTACTGAATGGGAGACGCCATGTGGACCCTGGTCCAGAATCCACCTGGATTTCGCGGGGCCAACCAAGGGCCATACCTTCTTGCTTACAGTCGATGCATACTCCAATTGGTTAGAAATTCATCATATGATGACTACGACCTCTGAGGCGGTGTTCAAGATTCTAAACAGACTCTTTGCAACCCACAGATTGCGAGACGTCCTGGTATCTGATAACGGGCCACAGTTTACTGCACTAATTTTCGAGCAGTACCTCACTGACTGCGGCATCCACCATGCGCTCACCTCACCTGTGCATCCTGCGACCAATGGCCGAGCTGAACGCATGGTCCAATTTGTTAAAAAGACTTTGCAAAAAATGGACTATGAAAATATAGATGACAATGTCAACCAAATTCTCTTTTTGCAACACATAACTCCACATAGCATCACCGGCAGAACTCCCGTCGAACTACTGATGGGACGAAGACTCTGCTCCCACCTCGACCGGTTGCACCCTGCTTATGAACCGGAAAAGCCAATAGGATCCACCAGCTGCTGTCGCACCTTCCAGGTAGGAGACCTTGTTTACGCACGAAACTTATCGGGTGACCCGATATGGATAGAGGTGACAGTAGTACGTGTGACCGGCCCCAAATCCTACGTGGTGCAATGCCTTGACAATAAATTGTGGAAATGGCATTTCGACCAATTGTGGTCACGACTTGCAACGGCCAGTCAACAACTCCCCCACGACCAAACCGATGGGCGGGGGAGGTACGGAAGAAGATGAAGTTCCAGGGAACCTGTTTGAAGGGAACGACGAACTAAGTGATACTCAGGAAATGGAGCAGGAAGGAGAAACGTTTGCACCGCAAGGAATTGCAGCTGAACAAGAAGCAGAACCACCGCCAAACAATAATCTACCTCAGCAGGATTGCAATTAACCAATCCAATGAAAATCCGAAAGACTTAAAAGACAACCGTCCTATCTAAGGGACTATATAACGACACAGTAATTAAGAAGCCAGGGGGAAGGGGTGTTGTGTATGTACCATAGTTAATAAAGTATGAGCTTGAGGTAAAGTGCAGGGTTCTGGCCCTGCACTTCTGATTGGCTGTTAGGCGGCCAGATCGGATTGGTTAGTTCTGAGGAATCCGATTGGCCCTTAACGGAGAATCCTTATTGGTTAAAAGAGCTAACGTTCAGAGCTCGTTATTGGACAAATCTTACAAGGGTTGCCTATATAAGGCAGAGTTCACTGTTGTTGGTTTGAGAAGTCACTATGAAATAAAGAGCTGAAAGTTCACCGTTCAGAGGCTGTCTCCATTTATTCCGACCCATGATCAGTACTTAACAGAAATAATTCTGGTTCATTGGAAATGGAAGCAAATAATGAAATAAAATAGGTAAATAAAGGAGGAGATGCATGGTCATGCTCACCATGTTAAATTATGATGTAGCAATAGATTTACACAACATAACTAAGCTAGATATCCCCAAGCCTTAACTGAACCAACCTCACGATGAACTAGAATAATTCTATATCATTTGTGAATCCAGCAAAAAAAAATTCTCCTTATATTTTTTCTGCACCACTTTTTTCAGCCTTTATTTGAGATTTTACAAATAGTTTTTTTAAATCAACATTCAGAATGTTCTTTATGTAACGTTGGTTACAGAAGGATAGGTTTTATAATAAAATAAGTTAGGGGATTTGTTTTTTTGAATTCCCAAGCTTACAAAGACAAGGATTGTTTTAACAATGGCTCTGCCTTAACAGAAGCAGTCTCCAGGTCTCTGAATACACAATAACCAGCCCATTTAAATGCACTAAGTAGAAACCTTTTCTTCATTTTTTCTGTTGTATATTTAGAGGCCAGCTCTGTTGTCTTGATATTGTTTGCTATATAAATATTGGCCTATTCCTTAAAACTACTTTCACGAAAAGTTTAGTGTAGTCCGAACTTATGCTCTATAGGCATTGGGTAAGGTAAATGATACTAAATAAAATGTAGGATTAGGGCATGCCACAACCTGAGGGTTCTCTTTCTTTTCCCCTCAACTCAAACAAAATTTATTGTTGACTTACATTTTTCAATTAGGTGTGTACAATCAGCATGGGGAGCATTTCACTATCCCATCAATTGTTTTCCGTTCTGTGCCAACTCCCTGTAATGTAGTGACATACCAGTACTCTACATTATGCAACAATCAGTGTATTCCACTCCATTTTTTTGGTAGTGTGTGGTTTGAAAGTTCCCACTAAAGGGCTTTCTCTTTAATCTCTCTCTTTCTGAGTTTAATTTTTTTAAGGAGACTTGGTTCTAAATAGAGGTCACTACTCTCCCAGATGAAAATTTTGACAAAACATAAAATGGTTCCTGAGTACCTAAAACAGATTTTAGACCATTTTTCAGTCTGGAAACCTATGGACAGTGTAGATTTTCTCCATACTGAGATGGGGAAAGGAAAAATGTTGAGGACTTTATTGCCACCAAATAAAATACCCGATTAGTTAGCAATGGTATTGTAATTAGAATGGGCCCTGTAAAACCACTGCTCCACAAGCTGAATTGGCTACCAGTCTGCTTCTGGGTGCAATTCAAGGTGTTGGTGATCATCTTTAAAGTCCTTCATGGCAAAGGTTTCTTGAGGGACTGTATCAACCCACTGGGATTGGACCACCCCATTCATACTGGCAGAGCAGGCATGTTAGAATTAGAAGAATTAGAATTCTTTATGGGCCAAGTGTGATTGGATACACAGGGAATTTGTCTTGGTGCAAATGCTCTCAGTGTGCATAAAAGAAAAGATACATTCATCAAGTCAAGAATAATAAGATACATCACTTAATAATAGTCATAGGGTACAATAAACAATCAAATCATACTAGGGAACAGTCCATATAGATAGTAAGGATGCAAGTAACAAAGTTACAATCATTCAGTCACATGCTGCTAGTTCTGTCATCCCTATTATTCTGGCTGGCGTGATCCAGGAGGAAGGGCTTCTGTACTGTTGCTCCTGCCCTCTGGAATAACTTGTCCTCAAATGTGAGGTTGGCCCCAACCTTCCTATGTTTTTGTAAGGGCCTAAAGACAGTTGAGGGATTCAAATTGGTTGACCACCGGTTCTGTAGGCGTGGCTTGGTGGGTGTGCTTCACATGCGCAGAGAGGCTTTCTTCCTACTGACCTTCTCCTGCACTCCTGCACTCTTCTTGTGTCTTCAGTGGCTGACATGCGGCAATCCACTGTGCCACGCAATGCAGCTGAGGTTGAACATTAGGAAATAAAAGTCAGTATGGAACCAGGGCAGGCAGGCGGGCCCAGCAGCTGATCATCAAAGTGAATCGGTTTGCTCCCAGATGATCTTTGGAGCTACCGGTTCGACCAAACCGGGCCAAACTGGTAGAATACCACCCCTGCCTAAAGACCTGGCTCTGCCAGTTGTCCTGAGGCCTCATCTGGAGAACAGCACAGCAGAAGTGGTTGATCGAGTCATAACAGATCCTACCTCTCCCCTTTCCCCATGTGTCCTTAGGTTTTAATGTCTGATTTTAAGTTTTTATGTTTTAATTGTATATGAAATTGTAAGCTGCCCAGAGTTACCCTATAGTAAGATGGGCAGCCAATAAATGTTTATAAATAAATAAAATAAAATCAATTATTTTAACTGGTAAAGAAGTGGGTGATGAAGCAACCAACTCATGTCTAATTGACATCATACCATATCTTTTTAGCATACTACCTCAAGAAAAATTTTGATATGTGCATGGGAATGGCATGTAAAATTATCCCATTTTTGTAATAGTTTTTACAGCTATTTCATGTTATTGATACAATCTTTTACATGGTAAGTGCAAAAAGGAGGAGGAGATGGAGCATGGAGTAAAATACTGGAACAGACTCACAATCAGTCTTTGAACTCCATGAAATTATCTATGGAGATTCTCAGTCATCCAAGTCATGGTTGTTCCCAAAGGTGCTTTTCCAAGAGTCAACTGGACTTTCTGATTTTTCTTTGAAGATGTTTCAACTTCTCATCCAAGAAGCATCTTCAGCTCTGACTGAAGAAACCTCCAAGTGGCCTCAATGACTCTCTAAAAGAATGCAAATGACCAGCTGTCTGCAAGGAGTATAAATCCTTCCATTCCCTACAATCCAGTCAGAACTGAAGAAGCTTCTTGGATTAGAAGCAAAACGTCTTCAAAGAAAAACAGGAAAGTCTAGTTGCCTCTTGAAAAAAGCACCTTTAGAACTACATGAAAAGTTTAGTTTACTTTACTTTTACTTTATTGTCATTACAACGAAATCAAACACCATCTTCAGTGCATATCATGACCATGACCATGACCAAGATTTGGAAAAAAAAGTGAACTTGTTCTTCTCTTAGAGTTTTCTGGATACCTAAATGTTTTCCTAGGATTATCAGGAGAAAAACAAACTGGATAATCTGTATGTAAATTCTCAGGAAACAAAAAATAATATTTTCCTAAAATTATTAACACAATCATTCAGCAGTGATAATCTTAGCATTTTTAACAGGTATTTCCTTGCAAAAAGAGATAGGCTAAGTTACATTCTAGAGAAGCTGGTATAACATTCAAACACCTTTTTATGCCTGAACTAACTTTCCTTTAAAGTACAAATATTTCTAGCTACCTTTAGAATTCTTCAAGATACAATGCAACTTGTTTTCTAAATAATGTTTTTTTCACTTGCTGCAAAAGACTGATAATTTTGGAGCTCTTTTACATTATAGATACAGAAAAGAAAATATCTCTTGCAGAACTTCTTTTATAAAATTAGCATCTCTAGCTGTGGCAACTGATGATAATTCATTCACTTTCTATTTACTTAAAATGCATTGTGTTTGCCGAAATTACTAATAAGGCTAAAGATGCCAAGAATTGAACTAATATGATTTTGGTATATCATTAAAGAAAACAGACAAATGCTTTCAAGCAACCTTTTTAAAAAAGACTCCACTGAAAATCTCTTTCTTGACTCATCAAATTATTTTTGTGTGCTAGTTAGGTCCTGGGTATTCTGTACTCACATGTCTTGTGTATAATTTGTAAGCAGGGCTGTATGTAATCTATACTCAAGAAAATAATCAAAATTTGGCCACAAGGCTAAAATACATATCCCTTTAATTGCTGCTTCTCAGTTGAAACATTGAATATCCTCTTCTATAAGAATTCTAAGAATATTTGAAACAGGGAGGCTCATTAGTATGGGTTTGAATAATGCAATATTTGTTTTAGTGGAAATTGTAAATCGATATCAGGCTTATATGAAGCTGGTGAATGCATACATGTAGTTGAGATTTTAATTGTTGTGTGTGTAAATGGAGGAAAAGAAGATTCCATCACAGGAAAACAATGCAAGTATACAAAAGGAGAGGCCTGTTATTAGACTAGAGCACAAATTAGATGTAATTGAATGGCATTAATGTAATCATGGCAGAGATAACATAAGATGAGATTTGGAATGCCTGAAACTATGATAGCATTTTTTGTTTTTTGTTTTGTATGCTTTCTCTTCAACTTTTTAAACCATAATTATAAGTGTATTCTTTTTATTCTTTATTACAATGACCATTAATATTTATAATAATGAATGTTAACAAATTGTCATTGAATGAATGTTTCCATTGAACTGGAACCAAGTACCATATTCCCCATTGAAATATCATTTTGATTAGTGCAGATTTGAATAATGTGACCATTTCAACGGATTCATTAACTGCACCAATTGAGACCTATTTGTTTATGAAAGGTGTTATTTGGCAGCTTATGATTATCAAGATATAATATCATTAGTGTTTATGATGGAATGCAATGACATTCATTCATTCATTCCATTTCTATGTCTGCCCATCTCAGTCAATACAATGGTATTCCTAATTTTTGTCTATGGAAAATACTTTCTTAGTCCATTTTTGACAAGATAGTTCTGCATGCTTCACCCAAAAATATATAGTATATAGATTTTTCCAAACTGGGAAACTTTCAGTTATGTAGACTTCAAATCTTTGCAATCTTTGCAATGGTCACGTTAACCTAGTAATAAGCTTGCACATTTGAAGGCCACCCAGGATGAGAAAGTCTATTGCAAAGATTCTAAAAGTACTTTCTAATTGCCTCTTCATTTCCCATTAGGAATTGTGTATACATCTTATAACACACCCTGTGAGTAATGTCAGATAGAACAATAACGATTGGTAAAGAAAGACAAATAATCTTGACCAACCTGTAACTGCATTTAGAAGGTATTCATTCCATAATCACGTTGAGAATTTTTACTACAACCAAGCAATAGGTGAAAATAAGGATGGGAACTTTAATCATGGTCTTAATTTGTTCTCTATTTATAGTACTTAGTACTGAGACTTATATACCACTTTATAATGCTTTATGGCCCTCTCTAAGCGGTTTACAGAATCAGCCTATTGCTCCCAACAATCTGGCTGCTCATTTTACCCACCTTGGAAGGATGGAAGGTGGAGTCAACCTTGAGCCTGGTGGGATTCAATCTGCCACATTGCAGGCAGCCAGCACAATGGTGGGATTCAAATTTTTTTACTACTGGTTCTTTGGGCATGGCTTGGTGGGCAAAGCAGGGGAAGGATACTGTAAAATCTCCAATCAGAGGTGGTATTTGCTGGTTCTCGGAATACTCAAAATTTCCGCTACCGGTTCTCCAGAACTGGTTAGAACCTGCTAAATACCACTTCTCAGCCAGCAGTCAGCAGAAATAGCCTGCAGTACTGTCCTCTAACCACTGTGCCTCTTTTATTTATTGTAGTTATTTATGATATTTACATAAGGCTAACTCTTTGGGTGTCTAAATTTGAAAAAGGAGGTTATCCAATGATTTTATCCTGTAGACACAAGGCAAATTTGTTGGAAAGATTAAAAAAAAAAATCAAAGTAAATGGATTCTCTGTGCTCCTTCTATGGCCAAAAAACCTAATATTGCAACATTAGAAAGATAAATGTATGGCCACCCTTCACAATAGAATGAAGACTTGATTGCACTTGCTAGCTATGAGCACGTTGCCTATAGGCATAGACTTTGTATGGACAAGCATAATGTAATATGGGATTCGTTTATACGAAATGCAGTACATTACGTACTTGAATATAATTTGCATTAGATAAGTATATATAGAACTGTTCACTGTAAAAATGATATTTTGTCCCCTTTTTGGGGGGGTAAAACCAACAGTCAAGAAGATTTGCAGTTTAGACTTGAACTGTGGGGTCCTTGGTGTTCTCGGAGCATGATAGTTTCCTTGCAGATACTTCATTACATTTCATTACCAAACTAGGTAACATCATAAGTGCCAAGGATCCCACACTCTTTGTTATATATTTTTTCACTTTTTAAAAGCAATATCTAATTTTTTCTCCTTGAGAATATATGTACTTATATCATAAGTACATTTGTGTTTTGTTCCTTTTCTTTTTTCTTTTCGTTATTATTTTAAAAAGCAATGAAAAATAAATGAAAAAAAGGGGGAAAGTGAAAAAATGTAGTTGCAACAGCTTCCAGCTGCTTTTCACACATAAATACATCCTGTGGATGTCTGTTCCAGCAAAGAGACTGAAGTGTTTATTTGTTTTGTTTTGGCCCATATGTAGTAGCTCTAGAGCAGGGTTGTCAAACTCGATTTCATTGAGGGCCACACCAGGATTGTGTTTGACCTTGGGAGCCAGTGTGGGCATGGCCAGCTTAACGTCACTGTGTCAGGGATGTCTGTGGTGGCCCAAGCACTCTGCCAGTGAAACAGGCTCCTGAGTTCTGTTTTCAGCTGCAATGGCCTCCTGCAACCCTCTGCCAGTGAAAACAGAGCTTGGGAGGACCCTCCTGAGCTCCATTTTTGCTGGCAGAGGCACCATGGGCCAGTCCTTTGGTGTTTCCAGGACAGCCCCATGGGCCAGATCTGAGCACCCCAAGGGCCAGATCCGGCCCCTGGGCCTTGAGTTTGACACCCCTGCTCTAGAACAAATTGGGTCCTAGTATCCCTATATCTCTTTGAAGAATTGTTGGCCAGAAGACTGAAGAGACTGGGACATTAGCCAGTTAGGGAGACAAGGTACCAATGAGTCAGACTTTTCATCATAGTTACAGCTACAACATGCATAGCATGCCATCTGAATATGCCTTTTCATTTATTTTTTTCCCATTAAAACAAAGCTAATAAATTCCACTAAGAGATTTACCTGGCAGAAAGAAAATTGTGAATAAGTGCCAGAATTTAGGATTTACTACTATAGAAAAATGAGAGAGAGCCAGTTGGGTGTAGTGGTTAGGCATCAGGCTAGAAACTGGGAGACTGGGAGCTCTAGGCACCTTAGGCACAAAGCCAGCTGGATGGTGTTGGGCCAGTCACTTTTTCTTCACCCTAGAAAGGAGGCAATGGCAAACCACTTCTGAAAAATCCTCCCAAGAAAACTCCAAGGAGTTTTTATCCAGGCAGTCTTGAAGCAATGGACATGATTGAAAGGGAGAGGAAAGTGGGGGAGAGGTGGAGAGAGGAGGGGAGGAGAGGGGAGGGAAGGTAAGGTAAGGTATGTTTTTAACTTCAAGAATCCTAGTGGTTGAAAGCATAAACAGTTATTCAGCAGGCTTATGGAAGTCGAGGATTTGGAAAGGACTGTATTCTCTTGCCCTATAGAACTTAGTGCTATTTTCAAAACTCTTCCATAAGATCACTGAACAACGCAGAGACTCCATTGCCAGACTCACCACCAGTGGTGGAGAATTTTTCAATCAGAGGTTAAGGGTCATCTTCTCATATTGATAATGAAACGGGACAGAGTTGATCCTGCCTTTTCAAGTTACCTGAAGCTAGTCTTGAAAGCTCATTACATTTGGCAGACCCTGAAACCATCACCGTTTTTGGCTGAAGGGCTGCCCCCTAAGATGGAGGTAAGATGGGAACATGGCAGAAGAAAGATCTTGCAACAGGATATTTAAACAGTGATCTTAACACAACTGAGGAACGCTTCTCAATGTCTTGAAGTACATATTGCTTGTGAATGTTTTAAAAATCAAAATATCCTTTGCTGCTTCTCAAATGTTTTTTTTTTCAGTTGTAATAAAAGACACCCTGTTTCTTATCTTATTCACAAGGTAGTTGAGAATTTGTTTTGAATTTCCCCTGACTGGGTTTTAGCTTCTTTCATTCTTAGAGAGTTCAATGATAGAAGTTATTTTTTTCCCCTGTTCTGTATCTTTCTGTCACTCCAAAGTTCTCCAATCTGTAAAAGCATAATCAATTCTCTCCTGAAAGTTAATCTTGGGAATTAATGGAAGCCAAGAAACTAGGGAGGCTACTAATGGTTGGGAAGATGATTCTGTAATGAAAGACAGGGCATTCACCCACACCCTTGGCCACCTCCTAACTAAACAAGGGCAAGAACAGCACACTCCACCCATGAGAATTTGTCCAGATTCTGTTCTCCTTTGCAAGATATTTCAGCAGCAAATACGCTTTTATCCAATTGATTGAGAATTTACGTCAGAAGACAATGCGTGGAAATTTTCAGCTTAGCATTACGTATATCCCAGCATTTAGCATGGAGGACAGTGACTAGCTAAACCATCTTTAGAGTAATCAGATGAATAGTCTGTTGTGAAAAGTATGAGTGGGGGAATAAGGAAAACAACAGCTACCAATATGGAAAGCTGTCTTGAACACATTCCCCTATTAGCTTAATGTTTGGTTCTTAAAAGGTCTAACAGCCAACAGCTATCTGGGGAATTCTGGGAATTGAAGTCCACCTATCTTTAAATTGCCAAGGTTGAAAAGCATACAGCAAGATGGTGGCGCCATGGTGGCGCAGTGGTTACAATGCACTATTGCAGGCTGACTCTGCCCACTGCCAGGAGTTCAGTTCTGACCAGCTTAAGATTGATTCAGCCTTCCATCCTTCTGAGGTGTTAAAAGAGGACTCAGATTGCTGATTTTGTAAACCCCTTACAGAATACTGTAAAGCATTATGAAGCAGTATATAAGTCTATAGTGCTATTTCCTATTATAGCCTGTGATTGACCATTAAGATGGGTAAAGATGGGAAACACTTGAAAGCAAGATGTAGAGAAAAACGACCTCTTTCAAGAAGTTCCAAGGAATATATGTGAGTAATGAAAGCTTCTTGACTTCCCAGGAGCCTCAAGGCAAATTCCACTTGTAAACATGACCACTTTTAGTAAGGCAACCTTAATGCTATCCTGCTGGATCCTAAATAGCAGATGACACCCAGCCCTAAATCTTGCAAACTAAAAAAGGAGATGCAGAAAAGGGCAGTCACAATGATAAGAGGTGAGAACAATTCCCTCAGAAAGAAAGTGACAGCATTTAGTGCTCTTTTTGCTTTGAGAAATATCAGAGCAGGGGGAAAATGCTAGAGGGAAAATGCTAGAGGGATATATAATCAGGCATGGAATGGAAAATGAGAACAGAGGGATGTTTCCTTCCACTCCCCATCTTTCACTGTGATCAAGATCAGAAGATTGAGAGCTGATAAAAGGAAAGGATTTTATCATCCTATTGAATTGGATGCCCCCAGATGTGGCAGTGGCCACCAATTGTGATAGCTTTAAAAGTGCACTAGACAAACTCATGGGAGGCCTTGAAAAGTAAATGATAATTCCTGAATGACAACAGAATGACATAACTGAAGGACTAGCATTCAATAAATATTCCCAAGAATATTTCTTTAAAAAAATTTTTTTTAAATTAATTTTTCTATTAATTACATTCCTTAGTATTTAATCAACATCATGTTGTCTAGGTATGCAATTGATTAGCAATACACATGCCATTCTTACTCTCCACCCCTTTTTCCCAATCACTGGTGAAATGAATTCCTAGTTTGATAATATTCTGTGTCTTCTTTCTGTTTCATTTTCAATGTAAGTCTCTCTATTTCTGCCCAATCTAATACAGTTGTGGTGAACCTTTTCATCATCGAGGGCCCAAAATGCAATGTGTGCCCCCCATGCAGGCCCTCTGCCACCTGCATATGTGCCCCTCATCTCTGTGCATGTACCCCACTCGCAGTGCATGCGCCCTGCCCCATATGCAGCCCACCTCCCGTGCATGCACGGCAGAGGCCCAAAGACCAGCTGGCCAGCAAGAGGTGCATGTGCATGCATGGTGGAGCAGAGCTAGGGTGATGGCATGCATCCCCACAGAGATGACTCTGCGTCCACCTGTAGCATGCGTGCCATAGGTTTGCCAACACCGGTCTAATACCTTCTTAATTATCTCTTCACTGCTCTTAAAACATAGAATATTTCTGAATACCTTATGTAACCATCCTAAACTTGCTATCCTTGGCCCAACGTTTGGGAAAGCAGTCTCTGCCTGGACAAAGGATGAGTGGTGGAAGAGTAAAACCTCTTTAAAAAAACCCTTGGTCTGGCTGGCCCTGCTGCTGGCAACTTGTAAGGGCCCCTTTCCAGAGTTAAGAAAATGGTCAAGGGTTTTGAAGTCAGAAAAGGACCCTTATGTCCCAATGGCAGATAAAGTGGAGGAATTGTCTTCACTTAGCAGCATCTGTACTTCAGTGAAGCAGCTAACAAGAGGAGGGGGCTCTTATTAATACCTGGCAGTAGGTATACAATGCCTTCAATGACAGGTAGAGTGATGCTTCGTTTTGAGTCCTACCAATGGTAATAACTTTAGGAAGAAGACCTCATATAGCCATCATAGGCCTTCCTCAAAAAATGAAGCAAGGGAGGCCCCAGACCCTTTGTAAATATGTTCCCCTACTCAGAAAAATCATGGAAATGATAAATTGGATATGGCTACGATGCTACAAATGCTTATTGGAAAATGGTTGTGATTAGCTGTGTTAAACCACGGCAGCCATTTTGTAAGTGTGCCCATAATAAAATTCCTGGCATGCTCATTAACCAAATCGTGGGCTCCTGCTATACATAACTATTTATTTTGCTGCACTGCTGATGGTCAAATAGGATTGGGGGAGTTTTCCCCACAGATTAGAATCATTGTAAAATTGATTTATTTAAGGTGAAAAAAAGCTAAATGCACACATGAAAAGCAACAATTCCATGTGTAATTCCTTGAGGCTGTCTATGATATCTTGAGTATAAAAAACCTCAAATAATTTACCTCTACCTTCTTTTGCTGTACATTTGATCTGTATGGTTCTTGTAGCTCTTCTCAGTGTTGTGTTTGTATATTTTTTTCCCTTAACTGTATTCTTTGTTTTGCTGCTTTTAGATGAAAATCACACCTCTTGCTTTCCATTAAAAATGATGAGCTATGCACATACTTATCCACGTACATGGAGTAACTCAGTGGCAAAGAGGCACCTTCCCTTTATAAGTGACATCTCTAAAAAAAGTAAACATAGACCCAGCGTTGCCATTATGCACATAAAATTTCTGCAGGGGAAAAAAATCAA
Source organism: Hydrophis major (assembly GCA_033807585.1). Lineage (NCBI taxonomy): Eukaryota > Metazoa > Chordata > Lepidosauria > Squamata > Elapidae > Hydrophis > Hydrophis major. Next base: position 245,559,334 of record CM066330.1, read on the forward strand.
GAAAGGGAAGAAAAGCTGCTTTCTCTGATAGTTTTTCATTTTGTCAAAGTCTGGCTCAATTAACAAATCCCCAAACATTGTTATCTTTCAAGCAAGGAGATATAGATAGAGACATATGTTTATTTTGTCCTGCTTTGTCAATGTTTAATTTTTTGGCACAGCTTGTAAAGAATTTTATTTTGTGAGGTGAGGAGGATTTTTTATTTTTAAGAAACAACACATAATTGCCTGACTCATATCCATGTCTACTCAGCCAGTTCTGCTTTTCTCTTGTGATCTTTTCAGTCCAAAATTGGTTTGGTCTTGTTTATCCTTGATGAGCCAGAGATGGGTAATGAGAGGGTCACACAACTGAGGGGTTAAGCAAAATGTGTAGGAACTTGTCACATGTGGATGGGGCTAAGTTCCTAGTTTGAGTTCTTTTCTCCCATTCTCCCTTTCATCTCATTCATTCCTTTGTCCCATCTCTACCTTCTTTCCATCTTTTCTGACCACCCCTTCCTTCCTTTTTCCTCCCTCAGTCCCTTCCATCTCTTTCCTTTCTGCTTCCTATCCCTCCTTCCCTCCACCCATCCTTCACTTCCTTTTCTCACATTTTTTACCTGAAAATGGTGGGAAATTTTCCCATCAATGTTCTGTACTGATGTCCAAAGGGAAGCAATGCAAACTGGAGAATGGAGGAGTCGGTCTGCATATGGGTGAAGGGTGAAGATGGCCTCAGGTTGGCCATGCTGCAGAGATAAATACTGCAGTTCTAGGATCCACTTTCCAAACCTGTTTCAGAAAAGTTCACCAACACAGCCATAGCTTGACTTGTGTTTAATGTTGCATTGGTCCTGCTCTCCATGCCATGCAAATTTCCATTGGACAGAAGCAGAAAGATGACTGAGGATTAATCACACTTTGAAAATATCTGAGAGCTTTTATCCATTATAATTCTGCTGCTGATAAAGGTAAAAGGTCAGCATAGGTTTTGTCTACGCTATAAAGAGACTTCCATCAGAGAAGAAAAGTGAGTTACAAAGATCATTTACAATATCACCATGATTTTACTATTTTTTGCAGAAAGATCTAAAGATCGGTGGGTACATTGGGCTAAATATATAGAAAGCTCCCACAATATTATCATTCAAGTAAACATGCTTACAAATGACTTTCACATCTTTACTCCAACCACATGAAAATCTCTTAAGATAGCACACATATGGGAATGTTGCAACAGGACTGGCATGTATTTAGGTTTGCAATCTCTAGTTTAGATTCCTTTGTATTGTAGATGAATGCCTACATAGGCATTTTAATAAACTGGTACCCAGTATTGTTCCAAATTCTCTTTGTGTTATGCTTTACAGGCTATAGAAAAGATTCATGTTAATTGTTTAAATTGAAACATTAGCTTGAAATGTTTTTCTATAATAACATAATTGTCACACCTGCTACAACTTAAACCTCTAAATAGAAATGATCCTTGGCTCCATTTGTTGAGAAAGGTGTAGTTTATTAGAGGTCAAGTGTATTGCAGTATTGCAAAGCCAGAACTAAGGATCGTGTGCCAAAATCACTAAGATCTACTTTCCCCTCCCTTACCTATCTCTCATTGCCTCCCCCATTGTAACCAATCAGGCAAGATGTTTTCATAATGGTCAGTCCCAGCGCAGTTTGATATGTGGCTCCCTTCTTTTTCCAGCATTTGCAGGAGGTACAGAATGTACTTCCATTTTCCCCAAGCATCTCCATTTCATTTCCCCTCCCCACAGTTCATGGCAGTCTGTCACCACATAGCAGCAAAAAACAAGCAAGCATAAGGTGGCAGTTGACACCAATTCAGAAAGAAAGAAAGAAACTTGACCAACCCACAAAAATGAAAAATAAAATGATTACATTACTTCACATTACTTCTGAACATTAGGGCATAGCCATACATTTTTCCTGCATCCTCTATGAACTGGATAACATAGGAGTTTTGTGAGAGGTTACAAAGCTAATTTGGAGTTATCAATCCTTCATTTTATCTATTTTCCCACAACTTATTTTAAAAAATACAATTAATCCATCAATAGAATAGGCAATTTTACTTAGTTAAACTGGAAGAATCTGAATGCATAAAAATCATACTCTAACCCCAATCCAAAAGATTAAATGAAGTTTTAATGCCTCCTTTCCACTATCAGGAAAAATATCCAGGTTAATCAGTTGCCACTTTAAATGAGCCTCTATTCATAAAATAAAATAGAAGAAATAATAGAAAGAAGTAGTTATGAAACAAATAATTTCATAAAATAAAATAGAGTTTCTAATTAAACTCTAGCTTGATGGCTATACTTGCTGGGGACTTACCAGTTATAACTATGACAATAGAGACCTGGCACTATTAATGGCTACCAAGTTTTGTCATGACAAATTGCAATTACTTGCCTGCTCTATGGCCAGGCAACTGAACCATGGAAGCTGTGAGTGTTAGGGACATCCAAGGGAAGCTGTGAGTGTTAGGGACATCCAAGGGAGAAGGATGAGAGAGATTAAAAAAAGCAAGATGGCAGCCTCAACCAAGTTGTTGCAGCTACCATCTTGACTTTGCTTGATCCTCTTGCCAATGAAACCACATTTGTGCTAAGGAGGAGCCCAGGGGGCAAGTGATATTAGCTGTATCATGGCTTCCTTCTGCAGATTATTTGAATTATATACTGTATATCCTTTTTGTCAGGATGCAACCAACTCAATTTAGCATTATTTCTGTAAGAACACCATAATGCACATGGTAACATCATGACTTCTTCTAGATGCATATGATCCTAAGACTTCAGTTGAGTTGAGTTCAGCTTTAGGCTTGGAAACATTATTATTTTTACCTGGTGGAGAGTTAGTTAATGCAGCGATGTCAAACTCGCATTGTCACGGCAGTGTCACATGACAGATCATGACTTTTCCCTCCTTGCTAAACCAGGCATAGCCGTGGCCAGTGTGTGATGCATCCAGCCAGGGGCCGCGAGTTTTACAGCCCTGTACTAGATACATATGTTCCTGAGACCTCAGCTGAGTTGAGTTTAGGTTTAGGTTCAGAAATAGTGAAGGGTTAGTCTGTTGTGTAGTTTCCTGACCTACAGTCTCCAAAGCCCTGACAGTGCTTTAGTTGTCCAGAGACCAGGGACAACTTTCTTCTTCACTCAGGATAAATATTAGAGATGAGCATGTTCTGAAAATGATTTAGAAGCACTTCAGAATTTGTGCATATACAGCACTATATATTTTTCTTAAGCTTTCACGGATAATTATATGTATGGTATTCAGCTTTGTTTGGGTATTTTCCCACATCATTATAGTTGTGTTTTTAAAGTTGTAGCAACGTTTTGGCAGAATCTCATGTGCCATCATCAGGCTTCTGTATTGTGTCTTGTCTAATAGCACTTTATTAAAGTAGCCTGCCTGTTTTAGGTTTCCACATTAGCTTGGGGCAGGGTGTAGGGGACACCTTTAGCTGCTTTGAGGAGACAATTGGTTCAATATGGAAAATCTGCTTTAATGAACAGCAGAGACATGCTTTTCTCAGGTGAGATCTGAAGCACTTCTTCTCAATTATTTTTCAAGGATGCTTTCTTGAGGTTCTGAGACAGGTGAAGCCAATCCTCAGGTATTCTTGATACAGTTCCAATTAAAAGGAAAGCCCATGTGGATTAGCAGTTTAGGCATTGGAATAGAACCAAGAAGATTACATTTCAAGTCCAATCTCAACTATAGAAACTTACTGGTCACCTTTAAACATGCTCTTGGCCCTATCAACTTCCCAGAGGAAGTTGATATAGGGTTAAAGTTACCATGTAAATTGCCTTGTGCATCTAATAGAACAGGGACATTTACATATAACTTATCGAACAAACAAATTAACAAAATGGGACTAGGGCAAAAATCTGTATTTCCAGTATTCCAGTCTGCCGTTAGGAGCCATTTCAATGTAACTGATCCGTTCCTGAAAATGGTACTCTATGCAGTTGCTGGATTTCAATACATACTATCCCTGTCTAGTACTAAGAATTGTGGGAATTGAAATCATGTGCAATTGAGGGTATAGGGTCACTTGAAGCAGATTCAAGTTGTTAATAAAACCCCAGCAAAATGTATTTCTCATCAGTGCTGCTTATAACAGTCTTTCATTTTTAAACACACTTAGCATTACTCCCATGAAAGTTAGATGGGTAGAATTTGTTGTTTTAGCAAATGCTAGTCTGCCCTCATCTTTTTAACTAATGGTGCCTCTTTGCCAGTCTCCCAAGCAAGCCTTAGTATGTTTGCCAGCAGTATAATTGGGAGAAAATAAAGAACGGTTTCCATTTTACACCTCCCTCCCTTCCTTCCCTTCCTAACAATGTGATAAGTATTGCAGTTAGAGTGTACCTGAGAAAATCTGATTCTGTAAAATTCCAATCTGATCGCATTTTTTCTCTCTCTCTCTCTCTTGCTTCTGTTCTACTATAGGAAACAACTTCTGAAGAAGTTCTGAAATTTGGGGTCTTTCCACTGCTAGCATTGCCTGTAGTACTGTCCAATCTGCACTGCTTTTATTGTTTTTCTTTCTAGTAATATTCAAAGTTGCTCCTTTTTTTGCATGTGAAAAGCCACTGCAATTTATGGAAGATAAGGTTGAGTTTGCTTAAGGAAGAACATGGAACTGTCCTATGTCCAACGCATTCACTAGAAGTAAATGAATTCCTGGACTAGCTTGTACAGAAGCAGTCATAGGGAGCCTGGAAGGTATCTCCTCTTTGACCTTATTGTGATATAAAGTGGTCAGGGTATCTGCAGGAGGGTCAGAACAAGCAGCCACAAATCTGATTGAAGCCAGCATTTTTTTTTAAAAAAATGGGTGTCATGGGGGTAGGGGTTCAATTGCATGGTGGTGGCCACCCTTTCCACTTCTTCACCTCCTCACTGAGGGCACCCTGTGATTTGAATTTTGTTGTTGTCTTTCCAATATGTTATTCGAAAGCAGGCATTGAATTTGGCTATCTTGAAGAGCTAAACAGGTTCCAGATCAGATCTGATTAGTATCTGGATATGATTTACTCAGGAGAACCCAAGGCCTAGAAGTCAAAATAACAATTCAGAAGAAGGCAGTGGCAAACCATATGCATACTGTCATCATCAGAGTTAAATAGATGTGTTAATGAAATCAAGGAGGTGCTGAGCTCATCTCAAAGAAAGTTGTACCATTAACTAATAGAACTTCTGGTGATGGGTTTAGAACTCTTAGAGATGACTCTGAAATGACCAGGCAAAATATAAACACATTAATTCAGAATGTTTAAATCAGGAGTGTCAAACTTTGGCAACTTTATGACTTGTGGACTTCAGCTCCCAGAATTCATGCTGATTAGGAAATTCTGGGAGTTGAAGTCCACAAGTCATTGGACACCTGATTTAAATTATAATATTGAACACTGATTACTCTGTGTAAAAACAAAATTCTTATCTTTTTTCTTCATTAAGCACCGAGGCTGGACACACATAGCATGTTAAAGTTAACTTTGCAAAACACAATTATTTTATCTTCCCATATTGAAGATTACATGTAAGCAGTGATTAATTTTGAAAGGCTTTCAAGTCTGGGGGGACCTTTCAAATATTCCCAAACCATAGAAGGGTGGAATTTAAGGGAAGCTAAGCATTTTTTTTTTTTGTTCTTAAAGAGCTTGGATTAGGAAACCCTTGAAGAAAATAAGACTTTGCTTAAGGATACAGGATTAGAGCCTCTTTGAGAAAACTGGAACCAATAAAACAGTATTGGCAGGAATATAATATAATATAAATATAATATTTAGTCACATAAATTGATTTTTTTCCAGTTCTGAATACTGAACTTGGGATGATTTTATATCTTCTGCTTCCCTTGAACTCCTTGTCTGCTTGTTTGTTCAAACTATTTATAGATTGCTTTGGAATGCAGATCTCAGCTCATATAATTTGTTCTGTTTAAAAATATATATTTTAAATCCCTAATTGCTAGTATTTCTAGGTTTTTATTTTTCAAGAAAATGTAGAATAAGGTAATATAACAGTTCCTTGGCTTGTTAGAATTATTGGTACTAGTAGCATTGTCTGATCTATCTTCCTGTAGTTAGATGAAGCAAAGGCAAGGACCACTTAAGTGTGAGCAGAAACCATAAAATGTTTGACACTTCTAGGCATCTATTGTTAGCAAAAACTTCCTTGTTCCCAGTGCTGAAACAGAAATGCTACTTTGCCATACAACTGTCAAGGTTTTCTTAAGCCTTTTGCCTGCAGAGATAGATTTTGTTGTCTTATGGACAGATTCCAGAAACTGTTTCCGTATGTACTCCATGCCAAAATTTGTCCTAAATGGCTGTGGTTAAAATGTGGTTGTCAACCCATTAAATGCTTGAAAAGCAAAGATTTACAGAAGTTTTATCCAAGCTGCTCTGAACTGTGCCACAAATACGGGGCAATCCAACTTAATATGTTTAGTTACATGCTGTGGATGATTCATTCCATTGTCTAACAGCTGATCTCATGTCTTGCTCTACAGCAACAATCTTCATCTCACTACATAACAATAACAAACTAAGCAATCACTAGGGCTAATTATTGTAATTCCTCCTCCTCCTCCTATATAAAGATCTCTGCCAAGGAACCCCTAAGTTTTTGTCATGAAATTCCTGGGCATTGACAAGACTCTTATAGACCTGAGTCTGCAGGCATGAACCTGCAGAGCAATCCCTAAGCCTGCTTCTTTTCACGCACCAGTTGAATACAACCAAAAACCAGGATATCCTCTGCAATGGTCATTAGCTTCAAAATAATGGGTGCAACCAAATGATCAAAGCTCCATCTCCCTTTAATGGGCTTTGCAAACACTTCAGGTATGTAGAAAGGGGCAGCACTTCAATTGCCTGGTCATGCCCACTATTTTGAAGTCTGTAAATGTCACCATGGATACACTGTCAAACATTGGACCTGTACTTTCCCATTAGAACACATACAGCAAAGGTCAAACCTGATGTCAGTTATGGGCAAATATAGAGTTTATGTACCCTAGAACCAGGGGTGGGATCCAACTGGTGTAACTACCAGTTCAGTGATTTACGATTTGCATGTGCGTGTGTGAATTGTCATCAGCTTGCTGCCTGGACAGCTCAGCCATGCTGTGGACAGGTGCGCAGCAGTTGAAAAAGCACTTTTTTCTGGTTTTTTCACCGCAGCTGTGCCATGCAAAGCAGCTGTGGTAGAAAAAGCAGGAAATAAAGGTCAGGTAAGAGCCCGGGCAGGTGGGTGGGTGGGCAAAAACAGCAGCAGACATAGAACCAGTTCTATGTCTGCTGCTCTTCAGAGGTACCAGTTCTACAGAACTGGACAGAACCAGTAGAATCCTACCCCTGCCTAGAACAACCAATATTAGGATTCTAAAAATCAAGAACTCTTTCTTGGGTTTTTTCCCCTTGAAAATATTTCAGTTCTCATCCAGGAAGCTTCTTCAGTTCAGTTCAGTTCATTAGAACTGAAGAAGCTTTGTGAATGGTCAAATCTTCACAGTCTGATAAAACAAGCTTACTGGAGTTAGATATCAATTGCTTTTTCTAACACAACACCAAATTTTACCATGGTTTTATATATATATATCTGGCATTCAGCTTTGATCGGGTATTTTCCCACGTCATAATAGTGGTGCTTTTAAAGTTGTAGCAACGTTTCAGCAGAATCTCATCTGCCATCATCAGGCTTCTGTATGGTGTTTGTCTGTGAGTCCAACTTTTACAGTGGTTTCAGTTTTAAATTTGGGGCAGCCTATTGCTGTGCCAGAATGGTTTTTTCTTCATCCTGATTGGTTAGGAGTCTTGGTCTGTGTTTATTGGTCTTGGAGTTTGCTGTGTTCTGCTTGATTGATGTTTCTAATATCTTCTGTCTGTTTTTTGGCTCTTTTTGTATCTTGATTGGCTGGCAACATTGTGTTACTTTATTGGAGGCCTTTAGTGCAGCTTGGCTCTGGGTAAATGGACGGCTATCATTAGTTAGGAAGCTAGGTTTCATCTGGGTGCTTGGTTGGGGTGTGTTTGAGCTGGAGGTATCAGGGGGATCTGTTTCTGCCCAGGTGGTGGCTTTTGCCTGGCTTGTGGTGTGGAGATTTGTTTGTTTGTGAGTGCAGGCTTCCAAATGATTGACAGTCTGATGGAATCATCTCCTCTATTCATGCTTTCTGGTCTTTTTTCAATCTCTATGGCTTCTCTGATGATTCTATGGCTGGGGTTTTCTATAGTGGCTAGGGTTTTGGTACCATTGAAGTTGATGCTATGATCTGTGGCTTCCATGTGTTGGACTAGTGAGGAAGTGTATTCCAGTTTTTTTACTGCATTTTTGTGTTCATCCAGGCGGGTTCTTATTCTTCTATTGGTCTGTCCAATGTATGTGGCTGGGCATGATGCACAGGGGACTTCGTATATGCCTTGGTTTTCCAGGTTAATTTTATCTTTGGGGTTTCTAAGGATGGCTGCTATTTTTCTGTCTGTTTTGAAGGCAGTCTTGATGTGATGTCTGTGTAGTATCTTACTAATTTTGTCTGTAGTACCTCTTATGTAGGGCAGGACAGCTGTTCCATAGGTCTGTTCATCTTCTGGGTCTCTATTATGTCTCAGTGTATTTTTGTGGATCAAGCTGGTGGTTTTGCTTTTGTGGAAGCCGTTGGTTGTCAGTACTTTAGTCAGGGTGCATTGTTCAGTCTTAATGTGTGTCTTGTCTCCCAGGCATTTGGTTCTAGTAATTAGTGTTTTAGCCACGGAGTTTATCTGTGCTGGGTGGTGGTGAGATTGGGTGTTGAGGTAGCGGTTAGTGTGTGTTTTCTTCTGGTATATGGTGTGTCCTAGTGTGCCATCTGTTTTTTTGTAGATTAGTACATCTAGGAATGGTAGTTGTTTGTTTCCGTTTCCATGGTGAACTTGATTTTGGGGTGTGTGCTGTTTAGGTGTGTTAGGAAATTGTTTAGGTTTTCTTTTCCATGGGGCCAAATCACAAATGTGTCATCGATGTATTTTAACCATAGTTTGGGTTTGTGGATGGCATTGGCCAGGGCTCTGGATTCGAATTCTTCCATGAACAGGTTTGCAATGACGGGTGACAGTGGTGATCCCATAGGGGCTCCTTCAATTTGTTTGTATCTTTGTCCTTTGTATATGAAATATGTGTTGGTTAAGCAGTGTTCTGTTAGTTCTATGAGGTGTTTAGCTGGTTGGTATTTATTTTTGATGATTTCAAGGGTCTCTTTTATCGGGACTTGAGTGAATAGTGAAACCACGTCGAAACTTACAAGCAGATCTTCTTGCTCCACATGTAGATCTTTGATCATTTCCAAGAAATGGTATGAGTTTTGTACACGTGAAGCTGCTGTTTCAGCATGGGGCTGTAGCTGTTTTGCTAAGTGTTTAGCTAGGTTTTGTAGTGGTGCTCCTCTGGAGCTGACTATGGGTCTGAAAAGTATGCCTTCTTTATGTATTTTTGGGAGGCCGTATAGTTTGGGGCATCTTCCACAGGTCATAGCATCAACTTCAATGGCACCAAAACCCTAGCCACTGTAGAAAACCCCAGCCACAGAATCATCAGAGAAGCCAGAGAGATTGAAAAAAGACCAGAAAGCATGAACAGAAGAGATGATTCCATCAGACTGTCAATCATTTGGAAGCCTGCACTCACAAACAAAAAAATCTCCACACCACAAGCCAGGCAAAAGCCACCACCTGGGCAGAAACAGATCCCCCCTGATACTTCCAGCTCAAACACACCCCAACCAGGCACCCAGATGAAACCTAGCTTCCTAACTAATGATAGCCGTCCATTTACCCAGAGCCAAGCTGCACTAAAAGCCTCCAATAAAGTAACACAATGTTGCCAGCCAATCAAGATACAAAAAGAGCCAAAAAACAGACAGAAGATATTAGAAACATCAATCAAGCAGAACACAGCAAACTCCAAGACCAATAAACACAGACCAAGACTCCCAACCAATCAGAATGAAGAAAAAAACATTCTGGCACAGCAATAGGTTGCCCCAAATTTAAAACTGAAACCACTGTAAAAGTCTGACTCACAGATGAACACTATACAGAAGCCTGATGATGGCAGATGAGATTCTGCTGAAAAGTTGCTACAACTTTAAAAGCACAGCTATTATGACGTGGGAAAATACCCGAACTAAGCTGAATGCCATACATGTAAGTATCCGCGAAAACTTAAGAAAACAAATATATATATATATATATATATATATATATATATATATATATATATATATATATATTTTCTTAAGTTTTCGCGGGTACTTACATGTATATATGTGTGTGTGTGTGCTTCATTTCATTTTTGATCTGACTACTGTAATCTTATACCTCATGAAGTGGCAAAATCAGACCTTAGGGCAGAATTCAGGTCTCCAAAGCTCAAAAGAAGCAGCAGCAGTCAAAAAGCTAATGCAATCCTAAATTGCATTAACAGAGGGGTACAATCAAGGTCAAGTGAGGTAATAATACTACTGTATAAAGCCTTAGTAAGACCACACCTAGAATACTGCCTCTGGTTTTTGTCACCACATTATAAAAAAAGAAGAGAAAAAGTACAGAGAAAAGCAACCACAATGATTAGGGGACTGGAGGCTAAAACATATGAAGAACGATTACAGGAACTGGGCCTGGCTTGTCTGGTGAAGAGAAGGACCAGGGGAGACATGATAGCAGTCTTCCAATATCTGAGGGGCTGCCACAGAGAGGAAGGGGTCCAGCTATTTTCTAAATCGCTTGTAGGCCAAACAAGGAATAATGGATGGAAACTGAACAGGGAGAGATTTAACCTGGAAATGAGAAACTTTCTGACAGTGAGAACAATCAACCAATGGAACAGCTTGCCCTCAGAAGTTGTGGGAGCGCCATCACTTGAGACCTTCAAGAAGAGATTGGACTGCCATTTGTCAGAAATGGTGTAGGGTCTCCCACTTGAGTGGGGGGTTGGACTAGATGACCTATAAGGTCCTTTCCAACTCTGATTATCTGTTATTTGTTAAAGAACACTAAGTGATAACAAATAACTCTATGAATTGTGGAAAGCCTCAGTACCAATTCCTGGGCTGACAGAGACAAATTTGAGAACCTCCTTCAAATTTTCACTTTTGAGCTTCTACTATAGTCTTTCCCAACACACTGACACTTTCCTTACCATCCACACTACCCAATATGAAGAAACTTCACAGAAGAATGCTACGAGTTCTTGGGATATAAGTGAGACATGGAAAACCAGGAAGACCACAATCCTTCAGATAAAGGATTATACAATAAGAGACAGGATACTTGCTCCTGTTTCTGGGCCAGCTCATCACTAATACCATACTCCACCCAGAGATTTCTTTTGATTTTTTTCTGACCTTTGAAAGAAACCTCAGAAGCAAATGATTCTCAATTCTGTTAGATATATGATATTTCTCAAAGATATATGACAAATCATCAAAAGCTGAACGTTTGATGGTTGACCAGGCATTTCTATCAAATACAAATTTTCTTTAACTATCAGACATTCAGCTTCTGATGTCTTTATCAACAAACACGCAACAGTGCACAAATAGCTTTAAACTGACAAAAATGTAATCATCCCCTAATTGACTCTTCACTAATGCATCTATTGATTTATGGCCACAGAAGAGCCTACTAATTTATGGTTAATGGTGTTGAAAAGATAAACAGCCTAAGTCAAATTAGATGTATCTAACCTACACACTTGAGCCCAGCCAGTATCCCATATGGCTCTTTGGTTCAAGTAAAAGACAATCAGCCAATAAGATGTATATCCGAGGAAATAATTGAGGCATCCTTTGCATCATGTCTTAAAACCAGACCAAAGGTTACTAAAATATTCAAGGCAGAAGAATAATTGGATTGTGTACAAAGAGGAAATATGTTTTATTTTGAATCCCAAACCTGCTTTTGTACACTGGAGATTCTGCTGAAACAGCTCTTACAGTTTGGCAGAATCCAAACTTAAATGTGTTGTTTGTTCAGGATTTTGGCTGAGAAAAATCCAGAGGGCTTGAGTATAGAAGGCTGATCCCTTTCTTCCTTTCCCTGACAGAAGCAGACCTTATCTTCCCTGCATCTTCACTTCCTTTTGCCTTCTCATTTTCCTACAACCACTTTTCCCTGAACAAAGTAATCCCATGATATTCAGTGTTTGGACCAAAACATCAGCAACATGTATTTTGGTTTGTGCATGGAATATCCAAACTAGTTGCACATTGTTACAGAAGTTTAAGCACAGATCCAGTACTCTGTGAAAGCTATACCTAACTATAGATCCAACATGTTCTGGCAACTTCCTTTTCCTAATGGATCCCCATAAGATTGCCAGTATTTAATCCTAAAGGCATGAATAGCAATAACAATAGCGCTTAATTTTATATACCACTTTACAGCTCTCTCTAAGCTGTTTACAGACTCAGCACATTGCCCCCAACAGTCTTAGTCCTCATTTTAACCACTCAGAAGTATGGAAAGCTGAGTCAACCTTAAGCCTGGTGAGATTCAATTTGCCAAACTGCAGCCAGCCGGCAGCCAACAGAAGTAGCCTGCAGTACTGCACTCTAACCATTGCGCCACCAAATGTGATAGCCTTGGTCATTGCTAACTACGCTTTCATTCATTCATTCATTCATTCTCTGCAGTATGAGTTATTCCAAGAGCACCAAAGGAGACAAGCTTATACTGGTAAAGTTCAGATGTAATGAGTAATCGTGGATTACTACCATATTATAGCAGCATGTCTGAACAAATCTTGGCCTTCTTGTTCCCTCAGCTTATTTCTAGAGAGGTATATCTACTGAAGTAACTTCTCCTAAACTCTAAAGTCACAGTTTTCAAATTCAACTGTAAACTACCATTTTTCCCTAATATTGAGCAAAAAGAAGAAACATTCCAAACTATTGGAAAAAGATGTCACATGATTAAGGAATATTTGGGGCCTTCTTTTGGCCTCGTTACAATAAACAAAGCTGCATTGTAGTATCCTTGTTGGGTTATAACTAATAATCAAACTGTGGAAAGAATCATAGTTTGTATATTGCAAACTTGTTTATTGATTTATTTATTTTAAAAATATATTTTATTAATTATATTTTCATCATGAAAACACATTTCCACTCTTTACAGCATTTCAGTATCAGCGTTCACTCACATTGACATACTTTCTAATTAAGTAGGTTGCTACTATATATATTACATATTTGTTTCTGCATTCAACATAAACCAAACATTTACAAGCTTACAAACAGTATTTATCTCAACTTACTATACCTCCTACATACTCTTCAACTGTCAGTTTTTGTAGATTGCAAACTTTTAATTAAAGCAATCTTTTGCAATATGCTTGGAAAATGTTTACATTTTTGTCTTAAACAATGATTATGCTTCTTAGGTTTACAAATCACTAACATCATTTAGAAAAATTGTAATATGGTGATTAGTTGGGTAACAGATCCATCCCATAATTCTTGAAAAAGACAGGGGACTCTGGCTTCTCTTCACACTGTCTTTGATTGTATGAATATCTTTCATTGCTGCAACAAAAACCCCATTGCAGCAAAAAGATGTTTATGACCAAAAATCTGGACTAAAAATAAACAGACATGGTCTGAACAAATCAAATCTTTCATCAGCTTCTTTATGTGCAGTATGGTTTAATCCTTTTTATGAGCAGATCCAATGAGTGGAGTGACTTTCTGTTTGTTTTACTTTCTCAAACAATTCATGATGAAGAGCGGCTTTGTGAACATAATGCATTGTGAATAGCATGAAGGCATTCTCTAAACCATGCTGTCATATTAGCCAGCATTTTCCCTTCCCCCTTGTTAGGAATAGAAAATTAAACTTTTAATCTATCAAGCTCTTAAACTTCCTCTTATGGTAGAGCTACGTTTAGTAGAGAAAGGTGGAAGGGATGAGATCAAAATTTATTATACCATTATGAACAAAAAACACCCCCCCTCTTTTATCTTTTCTTCTGTATTTTTCCACCAAAAACTGATTGCCGATTAATTCTGTGAGAGTATTTTAGTGTAGTAGCTAAATCAGAGGTGGTATTCAGCAGATTCTGACCAGTTCTGGAGAACTGATAGAGGAAATTTTTAGTAGTTTGGAGAACCGACAAATACCCACCTCTGACTGGAGATTTTACAGTTTCCTTCCCCAGCCAGGCCCACCAAGCTGCGCCCACAGAACCAGTCCTAAAAAAATTGAATCCTACCACTAAGCTAAATACACTAGGCTAAAAATTGGAAGACTGCAATGTCTAGTCCTATTTTAAGCCAGAAATCAACTAAATGACCTTCAACCAGTCATTCGCTCTCAGGAAAAAATGGTAAATGACTTTTGCAATCTTTCCAAGAAAATGGCAATAATTTGTACATAGATTTAATTGTGGTTGAAAAGAAGAAACTGTGGATAATTGATGGCAACAGTAGAATAGAAGAAAAAGAATGGGAGAAGATCAGAGAGTATCAAGGTATGAAAATCAGAGTTGAAAGATTATGGCATGCACTACCTATGGTGGTTCCAGTGATTATTGTCACATTGGGTGACAATATCAAAACAATAATAACAATAACCTTGGACAACATTTAGAAAATCTGGTTATTGACAAATTTTCCATCTGTCAATTTCAAAAGGCCACATTTTTGGATCCACTGCACATATACTACACCGATACAACAGTTTATGTTATTGGAAAGAACTCATTGTGTATGAGGGCCAATACCAGCTAAAGAACTGGCAGCTGTGATGTCACATAGTTATGAAATAATAATAATAATAATAATAATAATAATAATAATAATAATAATAATAATAATAATAATAATCTCATGAAGCTGCTCAAAGTGCAGCAAACCAAGAATCAATATAGAAAAACAGCGATGCAAACTCAGGCTGACAGCTGGTGTAACAAAGCACTGCATGGACAGTTCCTTGAAAAGATCCAAGGAAAAGTAGATAAGGAAAAGACCTGGTTATGGCTGACCAACGGAACACTGAAGAAAGAAACAGAAGGCCTGATTCTTGCAGCCCAGAACAAGCCATCAGAATGAATGTAATCAAAGCCAGAATAAAAAAATCTGCTGATGACCCAAAATGCAGACTCTGCAAAGAAGCGGATGAAACCATTGATCACATACTGAGCTGTTGCAAGACAATCGCTCAGACTGACTACAAACAACATCACAACACAATCGCTCAGATGGTCCACTGGAACTTCTGTCACAATAACCATCTGCCTGTAGCAAAGAACTGGGTGGGATCATAAGCTTGAAAAAGTGGTCGAAAATGAACATGCAAAACTACTGTGGGACTTCCAAATACAGACAGACAAAGTTTTGGAACACAGTACCTCAGATATCACGATTGTGAAGAAGAAAAAAGTGTGGATCGTTGACATTGCCATACTTGGTGACAGCAGAATTGACGAGAAACAACTTGAAAAAATCACCAGATATCAGGACTTGAAAATCGAACTGCAGAGACTCTGGCATAAACCAGTGCAGGTGGTTCCAGTGGTATTCGGCACACTGGGTGCTGTGCCTAAAGACCTAGGCAAGCACTTAAAAACAATTAACATTGACAAAATCACCATTGGTCAGCTGCAGGAGGCCACCTTACTGGAATCTGCTCGCATAATCCACCGATACATCACCACCGATACATCACAGTCCTAAATGCTTTTCAACTAGTGATTTGTGATATGAAACCCAGAATAGTTATCTCATTTCCTGTGTACACTGTCATTTTTTGTGAATAATAATAATAATAAGAAGAAGAATAAGAACAACAAAAACAACAACTAAATAAACTAAAAGTGAAACTACATGAGTATGGATGAAACATGTAACAGTGATACCCATTGTCATCAGGGCACTTGGTACCACATGCAAGAACTTTACAAAATATATCTCAAAATTACAGCTTCCTGCAATAACACCAGTGGAACTACAAAAAAAAAAAAAAAAAAGTACTACTTGGAACATCATACATTTTAACAAGATACTTGGTTGATACCTAGGATGCTATCAGCAACCCATATCAACCATCAGCAGCGGTCAATATTTGTGATACATTTTAAATGTTCAGTTGACTGAGTTTCATATTTAATGAATAAAGGTTTATAATAATGATGATGCCCTTAGGGATCAAGAACCCCTATGGGAATAACATTAAGATCCTGAATGAAGAAGATCAATACAAATACTAGGGCATCTTTTCAACGTCAAGGACACTAAAATTCAGGTGGTTAGAAGTGAAAGCATCATGAGAGTAAAGGTGAAAGTAAAATCCAAGCTCAGTGAAGGAAATATCATTAAGGCAATTAATACCTTCGCAATTCCAGTCATCAGATGCAAGGGAAATAGTGGACTGGACTGAAGCAGAACTAGAAGTCTTTAATAGGAAAACCAGAAAAATAATGACAATGAATCGTGCTCTTCATTCATGCAGAAAAATAGAAGAGAAAGTGTCAGTGTTCAAACCAAACTCTCCATTCCAATTCAGCACTCAGAAAAAAAAGTCCATCCACATAAGAATTTATTACAGAAATCATATTGGCACATCTGGGAAATCTGAAATCTTGAATCTGAAATCCCACATTTTCCCCTGCTAAATTAAACTCACATCCAACACCTTTACTGATGACCACAAGTCACACTCTCCAATCTACCTCCATTCTGAACTCCCGCCAAGTCCAATCATTCCTCTCCAAACTCCAGTGACTTGGCCTTGAGTTCTGGCGAAAGAATATTGTTGTGGCTATTCTCCGTTTTCACTTTACTTTCATCCCACGGCTACCCATCCTCCCTTGTGGCAGCCCCAAGGCCGATTCAAGATGGATCCAGGGCTGACAGAAAGAACTGAAGAAAACCACAAAATACAAAGACCTGCAAATAGACATGGAATGATTGCAGCAAAGATAGTAAAGATAATACCAATAGACTCCCTGAGTACAATTCCTGAACATCTGGAGCACCTGTTGAACACACATCAACACTGACAAAATCACTATCAGTCAGTTGAGACAGTTTTATTCAGAACAGTTTATGTCCTGAGACAATATCTTTAACACCATCAAACAATATCTTTGTATACCAAGGCCTTGGAAAGGACTTGATTGTGGATATAAATGCCAAAATCCAGCCTAAATGTTTGGTTGCAAGTGTAATAGGGAATATCAGTTAAACACAGGAGTGCCTGCAGGAGGGCAGAGTGATGAAAAAAGTCTAGAATGCAATTACAGATAGTTCTCAACATATTAGCATAATATCAGGGGTTTTCAATTTAATTGTATAGAATGTGAGGGATGTGTGTTTTTGTTTTATGTATAATGTACACTGAAGATGGCATTTAATTTCACTGTACGAAGTGCAATGACAATACATTAAACTATACTATACTATGAAGCTGTCCATTATGGTTGTAAGCTGTAAAATGGGTTGGTGATGTGAGTGATCTAATTTCAAAAACTTTTTTTGTGGTGGTTGTTATGGAAACTCAGGGGTTGTAAAGCAAAACCATGGCTTGGTAGGAACATGATTTTGCAAAAATACAAATGAAAGGTCAGTTTTTGACAAAACCATTGCAAAACATGGTCAGCAGGATGCTGCAAACAGTCATAAACACAGCCATGTTGCTGAGCACCCAATGTTTTGTCAAATAACCATGGAAATGGCATGACCACAGCAACTTCAGAACCAGGTCATAAGTAACCCCAGGGTAGTTCCAAAAGTGCTTTTTCAGGAGGCAACTGAACTTTCTTGTTTTCCAGAAATGGATTTCCAGGGGAAAATTGCAGACTAGAGGAACCAGGAGCACTACTCAATTAACCCTGAGGACACAGATAAACCTCCAAGAGCTTCAATAACCCGCTAAAGGGTTGCAGATGACCAGCTGTCTGCAAGGAATATAAATCCTTCCATTCCCTATCTTGTCGGAGCTGAAGAAGCTTCTTGGATGAGAAGCAAAATGTGCATAAAAGAAAAACAAGAAAGTCCAGTTGCTTCCTGAAAAAGCACCTCTGGGATAACTATGACCTGGATGATTGAGAATTTCTACAGACCCAAGATAGCTCCATCATAAGTGTAACTATAAGAATTAAGCAAATAGTTGTAAATTGAGGATTACCTGTACAACAATATGATCAAAGCCTTGTCTCTCTTTTAGGTATATCAGTCACAATCATATATATACTGATGAGAAGGAGGAGGAGGATGTGGCTTTTGTTCTGTCCTTAATTAGCATTCTTGAGATCCCCGCGCTTTGATTGGCCAAAGCGCGGGGCACTCTGATTGGTCAGGCGAGCCGCGCCGATTGGCTCGCTAAGAATCTCCCACGATTGGTCAATTCGAATCGCGGGAGATTCAAAGCGGTGCCATTGGCCGCGGCCGCCGCGGCTAAAGGAATAAAAGCCGCGAACCTTTTGCAAAGCGCCAGTTCGGTTCCTACTTTAATAAAAGAGCATGATTTGAAGTCACCGACTCCTGGCATCATTTTTGAGGACACGACACTGGCGACGAAGTGGGATCCAGACCCTGAACCGAACCACGTGTCCGACGGAAGCCAGACGAACCACCACAATGCCGAAAATCGCACCCCCCGCACCCTTCAACCCCGCCATCGAGGACTGGGAATCGTACTCCGACCGATTCCGCATGTTCCTTGAGTGCAGCGATCTGAAGGACGCCACCGGCCCCATGAAGCGTGCCGTCTTCCTGACCCACTGCGGGACCGAGGTATTCAAGATGGCCAAGGCACTTGCCAAACCCGCCAATGCGACTGCGATGGACTGGGACGTCCTCGAGCCAATACTTCGGCGGCACTACGCTCCAGAGGTACCCATCCTGATCTGACACAACGAATTTTACCGTCGGGACCAACGGTCGGGTGAGAGCTTCAGCGACTTCGTCGCCGAACTACAACGCCAAGGGGGGCTCTGCGAATTCGACAACCTGAACGATGCCCTGCGAGACAGAATCGTGCTCGGTTGGTGGGACCCGTCCTCCAGAGCCGGCTGATGGCCAAGGGCAACATCAGCCTAGCAGACACCCTCACCGCAGCCGCAGCCGCCAAAGCAACCCGAACATCCGCCGACCGCATGTGCCGACTGAACGCTGGGGACCGCAGCGGGAACAACAACCCTGAAAGGTCGGCCGAGGCCCAACCCGAGACGACCACTCACCAGGGCGATTTCCACTCAGCATCGGGCACTTCCGATGACGAGGAGGACATTCATCGTCTCCAGACAGGCTGCGACCCACGGAACCGGCGGGGTCGTAAGTCGAGGACCAACTGTGCCGGTTGCGGAGGCGACCACCCCAGGTCCGAATGCCGGTTTTTCGAGTCGATCTGTCGGCATTGTGACAAGAAGGGACACATCGCCCGTGTCTGCCACCTTAAAAAGAACCGCAGCACAGCCCGATGGGACCAGAGCGACTGGAGGAGAGAGAGCACACCACCCCAGACCAGAGATCGCCCCTCAGACAACAGATGGGACCGGAACGGACGATCCCTATGAGGCGGCAATAACCGGCGAAGAGAGGAGAACCATCAGACGGTCACCATCGGCCACGCCATAACCAATGACGCCCGGAAGGTCCACGTGGAGGTAGGCATCGAGGGCCAGCCTTGCAAAATGGAGGTGGACTCCGGGTCCTACCTCTCCATGATAGCATGGCATGAAATAAAGTGCTTGGTGCCTACCATCCAAAGGAGGAACCTAGACAGCCAGAGACTCATCGTAAAGGACTACCAGGGAAACCGCATCCCGGTAGTCGGAACCAAACACTTCAACATCACATATAAAGGGCACACCGAAAGGGTTCCCCTGACAATTGTCGACCGCGACTGCCCAAGCCTACTGAGACTGCAATGGTTCGCCCCGCTCGGCATCGCAGTCACGGGAGTCGACCACGTCACCGACGACAGCTGGGAGCAACAACTGGCCCGGGAATTCCAAGAGGTCTTCGACGGAAACCTAGGCAAGTACCGAGGGCCCCTTATATCATTCAGCCTAGACCCAAACGTTCCCCCAAAACGCCTGAAACCAAGGCGGGTGCCATTCGCACTTAAACCCAAGATAGATGAGCAAATTGACAAGCTCGTCAAGCAAGGGGTCCTACAGCCAATAGACCACGCCCGGTGGGAGACCCCCATAGTCACCCCGATCAAGCCCGATGGGTCGGTGAGGATCTGTGGGGACTATAAGGCCACCCTAAATGGTGCGCTGCAACAAAGCGCCTACCCCATCCCAGTAATGCAACACCTACTGCACTCACTGGGAGGGGGCAAGGTTTTTGCCAAGCTCGACCTCGCCCAGGCATACCAACAGTTGCCAGTCGACGAGCAAACGGCAGAAGCGCAAACCATAGTCACCCACCGGGGAGCATTTAAATGCAACCGACTCCAATTCGGAGTCAGCGTGGCACCGGGAATATTCCAAAGCCTAATGGAAAGACTATTGCAAGGCATCAAGGGGGTGGTACCATACTTCGACGACGTCCTAGTGTCGGCAACCAACCAAGCCGAACTAGAGGGTCGCTTAAGGGAGGTCCTAACCAAATTCAAAGAGACCGGGCTCAAAGTAAAGAGGGAGAAATGCCAATTATACATGGAACGGGTTGAATTCCTAGGATACCTCCTAGACCGCCACGGCATTCACCCCACAAACCAAAAAATCAAGGCCATCAAAGAAGCCCCCACACCCAAGTCGAAGACGGAACTACAGGCATTCCTGGGGCTACTTAACTTTTACAATGTTTTCCTGCCCCAAAAGGTGATGGTGGCGGAGCCCTTGCATAGGCTCCTGGACAAGACGGCGACTTGGACTTGGGGGAAATGCGAGCAAGCCGCCTTCCAAAGAACAAAGGACCTCCTCACTTCGGACGCCATCCTTATACAGTATAACGAGACCCTACCTCTGGCCGTCACATGTGACGCATCACCCTTCGGCGTCGGCGCTGTCCTCAGCCATACCCTCCCCGACGGAAAAGAAGCACCCATCGCGTTCTTTTCAAGGACCCTCACCAAACCGGAGCGGAACTATAGCCAGCTGGACAAAGAGGCTCTGGCTATCGTTGCCGCCGTAAAAAGATTCCATGAGTACCTCTACGGCCGGACATTCAGCATCATAAACCGACCACAAGCCGCTGCTGGGAATCCTTGCAGGAAACCGGGCCACCCCGAACATTCTGTCTCCCCGAATGACAAGGTGGTCCGAGTTCCTGGCAGCCTATAACTACGGACTCATACACAGACCGCGTAAGACGATCTCCCATGCAGACGCCTTAAGCTGCTCGCCGCTACCGGAACCTGACACCGACCCAGCACCCATGACGACCACCCTCAGCATAGAGACTCTACCCAACCTGCCCATAACCACGTCAGACATTGCCCGAGAGACTAATAAAGACAAACGTCTGGCGCGGGTGTTGCATTGGGTAGAGAAAGGATGGCCGGAAAGAGACAACGACGAGTCCGTCAAAACATTCCGAAACCGGCAAACGGAACTCTCGTTATTAAAAGGGTGCATACTATGGGGGGATAGGGTGGTCATTCCAGAAAAACTACAAGGGAAGGTTCTGGAACTACTACACGAGGGGCACCCTGGCATCGTTAGGACTTAAGCCCTGGCCAGAAGTTATGCTTGGTGGCCAGGGATGGACAAACAAATTGAGACCTGGGTAGCAAGGTGCCAACGATGCCAGGAAACTAGGCCAAGCCCACCCACAGCACCCATCCTAGAGTGGGAAACCCCAAGGGGACCTTGGTCTAGGATCCATATAGACTTCGCCGGGCCCACAAAAGGACACACCTTCCTTATAACAGTAGACGCTTACTCCAACTGGCTGGAGGTAAGCAACATGAAAACAACAACCACGGAGGCCGTGATCAAGGAACTCGGCAAACTGTTTGCAATGCACGGCCTCCCAGACATCGTCGTTTCCGACAACGGGCCCCAATTCACCTCGCTGGAATTCGAAAAATTCCTGGCGGAAAGGGGCATCCACCACACGCTGACAGCACTGGCACACCCGGCGGCGAACGGTAGGGCGGAACGGATGGTACAATTCACTAATAAAACCATCCGGAAAATAGACCACGGGGAGATCCAGGAGAAAATAAACAAACTACTCTTCACCCAACACATAACCCCAAATACCACAACGAATAAGAGCCCAGCCGAACTATTAATGGGGAGGAAATTTAGGTCCCCACTCGACAGGTTACACCCCACGTATAACCCGGAGAAGCCCCCAGACTCAAACAGCAAATACCGAACTTTTGCACCAGGCGACCCCGTATACGCAAGAAATCTGATGGGAGACCCACTATGGGTACCGGCCGTCATCACACAAATAACAGGCCCACACTCGTACCGGCTACAAACAGCAGACGGACGAGCCTGGAAATGCCACATTGACCAATTAAGGTCGAGGACTACCAACCAAGAGACCACCGACGCACAAACAGGCGAAACCGACCCCCACAACACAAACCAAGGGGGGAGGGAATACCCAGGGGACCAAAACCAAAGAAGAATAAACCAGCCATACTTACCGGAAAGCAGCCAGCACAACCCCTCGCCAGGAAGAGACAGCCAGGCCAGCTCGACCGACCCGGGGAGACCGAGCGGGAGCGGCGAAACCCACAGCTCAACCAACCCGGGAGGCCCAGGAGGGAGCTACGGAGAGCGGCCCGGCCCGACCGACCAGCCGGTTCCCACGACGGCATCAGGAGCAACAGAGATCCCGACCGAACCGGCCGGGATCCAACCTATGACTGAGCTGCGCAGGTCCAGTAGGCTCAGACGGAGCCCCGCCTACCTACATGACTACACGACGTAAGGACTAAACCAAGAGGGGAGGGGTGTTCTGTCCTTAATTAGCATTCTTGAGATCCCCGCGCTTTGATTGGCCAAAGCGCGGGGCACTCTGATTGGTCAGGCGAGCCGCGCCGATTGGCTCGCTAAGAATCTCCCGCGATTGGTCAATTCGAATCGCAGGAGATTCAAAGCGGTGCCATTGGCCGTGGCCGCCGCGGCTAAAAGAATAAAAGCTGCGAACCTTTTGCAAAACGCCAGTTCGGTTCCTACTTTAATAAAAGAGCATGATTTGAAGTCACAGACTCCTGGCATCATTTTCGAGGACACGACAGCTTTGATCATACATTTGTGGCTGCCATCTTGACTTATTTTTCTCTGTGGACACCCACAGGGGAGAAAATGTAAGTTTCCAAATAAAATGTGAATACTTTTATCACTGATAGACTGGAGATGGGTAACTATGACAACTTGCCAACCAGTGGACTTCAACCATGCTGACTCAGGAATTCTGGGAGTTGAAGTCCACAGGTCTTAAAGTTGCCATAGTTGCCCATTACTGGATTAGAATGATACACAGTTTTGTGGCAGGAAGCAGAATCCTCAACAAACCATGATGATGTCAATACAATGATAAGCCTGCAGTGATTTAATTATACAAGTGTTGCCATGAGTTGGGCAGCCAGTTGTGATATTTTAAAATGATTTTTTTGTGCTGCTCTTCCAATTAATTAATTTAATTCATTCTTGCTGTTTGATCCTTTTCACTCCTGCAGGTTGATCCTTTACTACAAAGAACTGTAGCCTATATCTTGGAATAAAAGAAAACAGAATCAATAACTCAAGGTATTTTCTGCTGCAAGAGATGGTATGGCCCCTAACTTAAATAAGGGGTTTTGTTTTGTTTTGTTTAAAAAGATTAGACTGTTGGGATGGTAGGTGGAATGTGATTATTTCATTTTGAAGATTAATAAGGAAAATCCATTGCTTTCTTATCCCCAAAGACATACAAGTGGATACTATTGCAGACAGTTGGTTGCATTGCCACAGCATGTTTGATCTGATTATTGTATAAACCCAGTTTTGTAACTTGCTTCCAATTTAACTTTATATTTTGTGAAGAGGCTGATCAGGAAACTGTTATGTCTGGAAGGATGGGTCCAAGAACGGAGACGAGACTCAGAAAGTAACTACAGCTCTTTATTAGTGACTTCCGATCTGAGCGAATCATCCTAGCCGCAGCAGCCCCTTTTATAGAGCTGGCTGCAGCTAAACGGCCAATGACAGTGGTTTGAGCTTGCCGTGCTTGGTTTGTCCAATCGTGGCAGCCCGTTTACTAGCCAATCGGATCAGTCTGGAGCGACCAATCACAACCCGCTGTTAGCAGACCAATCCGCTTTGCAAGCTTTCAAGCCTGCTAGTCTGGAACAGAAACAATCTCCTGACTCTTTTGAGGCTTTCTCATCCATCCATCCATCCATTTATCTTCCTAAAGAATAGTGGGAACTATAAGTTTTTTTTCCCCCCATTGTGTTGTCAACACTATCACTGAACTACAAATTTAAATTATTTGAGAAATTGAGGAAGGAGAATTAAAGAAGTAATAACTGTTAACATGGCATAAAAAAAGTAGCTGAGTTCTATATTTATTCCTCTCTCTTACTTCCCTGTCTTTAAAACAAGGAAATTTTGGATTGTGGTGAGACTAAACTCTAGAATACTTTGTGAATTATAAAACTGTACTTTCTAATAATAAATGTGTCACTTTCATTTATTTCATTTCTTAACATTCAGAAGCTGGAAAATCTGACTCCAATGTGACTGTAGGAGAAGGATAAACATTATATTTAAAAATGTTCTAAGTGACTCCTTTCAAGAAACCATTCTGCAATTTTCCAGGGATGCTTCTCATTCTCTTTTTCTTTTCTGACTGAAGATGTTGAGGTTTGGCTGACAGCACCTGGAATATTCTGATGGTAATGTCATTGGCAGCAATTCAGGCTGAAGGCTGACAAGACTTGTTTCCCCCCACCCCAAAAAATCAAGTCAAAATCAATCATTCCACATATTCACTGCAGTGAAGAATTCGGCTGTCATATCTTTCAAAATGTTCTAGCATTTCTGCTCTGCTACAGCAAATGCCTTAACAGAAGGAGACAAGTATATGCAGTCTCAACTGTGTTGAGAACAACTGTATAAGAGAAGCTGAGTCCTGATAAGGTCATGTCAAAAGAAAAAGCACAGCTAAAAAAACCCCCATCTTGTTTGAAGAACTTTGCTCTTCAGATGCAGAACGTGTTAGGCAAGATAATCCAGTTTTTCTTTCTAATTATTCCCTTTTATGTCTCTCCATCTTGACCTGTCAATAACTTCCTTGGTTATATTATTTTTATATTATCTTTATTATATTATCATCATTGGGATTCACCAGGAAGACTTTCAACATAAACAAGACTTCCCTAATGAAGGTACCCAAATGAATGGCCACATTTTAGGTTTAGGGAATTAATATAAGGTGCAATCTAAAGAGACTCCCACCTAGTGCCACAAAATTCAAAATCCAAAAGTAATCAATTGCAACTCACTCTATTGATTAGGGGCAAGAGGTGGTGCTGAGGATATAATTTTGGGCTATATACTACTTTCAGTGATAGACTCCCCCCCTCCCTCAGAATGCCTGAACTAATACAGCATGTATGGAATGAAAAAAAAATGGCAGCTATGAGGAAGAGGAGGGGAGAGGAGGAGGAGAAGAAGGGGCAGGATAAAGCAAGGCAAGGCAAACAGAACGGAAAGAAAGAAATAATAAAGCTGACTTTCCTGATAGTACTGACAAGTACTAAATATTACAACTTTGCCACATTTCAAAGGGATTTTTCAGTTACACAGATGCTTCAAATAAAACACCCTCAACACTGCCCTCTTGCTTCCAATGGCAAAATGAAGCATCAACCAGCATCCTTTTGTATCACCTTATTTTTTCTTATTCTGAGGCTCCTCTGTCTTTTTCAACAGGCTCACACAGAACCCTCAAGGATATCAGAACCAGCCTTCAAGCTTTTGGGGTGATGCAAAATGTATTGGTTCAATGAGGAAAATGGAATTGTCTGTGTGGCATCAAGCCTTTCATCGTCAAGTCAAAGTCCTTTGCAAACCCTACTGGTTATAGTCTGCTTTTCAGTTCTCCTCACAGCTTAGATTTGTGGCAGTGTTAGGAGAGGAAGAAGACAAAAACCTCCTGCCAAGGCAATGACATGTCAAATTCCTACATGATTTTCTGTCACTGTGGAACAGCAGCTCTACAGACCATAATGCTGATGGTGCTTGGAAGAATAGAATAGAATAGAATAGAATAGAATAGAATAGAATAGAATAGAATAGAATAGAATAGAATATGATTTGAAAGAGACCTTAGAGGTCTTCTAGTCCAACTCCCTGCTCAGGCAGGAAACCCTATACCATTTCAGACAAATGATTGTCCAATCTCTACTTAAAAACCTCCAGTGTTGGAGCCTTCACAACTTCTGGAGGCAAGCTGTTCCACTGGTTAATTGTTCTAACAGTCAGGAAATTTCTCCTTAGTTCTAGGTTGCTTCTCTCCTTGATTAGCTTCCATCCATTGCTTCCCATACATTTAAGAAATGTCCGTGTGGCAGCAAAATATGCAGTGGAGGAAGAATGCCTCCTTAATTCTAGGTTGCCTCTTTCATTAAATGACTGCCGCTTAACATTGTCACTTCTATGGAGTAGAATGGGCAAGTTTCGTATTTTTGGTCTGAAAGACAAACTTGAATATTAGGTCTCTGAGCTTCTTTATATTTTTGGCACAGTATTATTTAAAAAAAAAAATGTTTTCAGAATAACAGAGTTGGAAATGACCATGGAGGTCTTCTAGTCCAATCTCTTCTTAAAAACCTCCAATGATGGAGCATCCACAATTTCTAGAAGAAAGTTGTTCCACTGATTTGTTTCTTCTAACTGTCAGGAAATGTCTCTTTAGTTCTAGGTTGCTTCTCTCTTTGATTAGTTTCCAGCCCTTACTTCTTGTTCTGCCTTCAGTGGTTTGGAAAATAGATTGACCCCCCCCCCCCCCTCTTCTTTGTGGCAGCCTCTCAAATTTTGGAACTCTGCTCTCATGACACTCCTAGTCCTTCTTTTCATTAGACTAGACATACCCAATTCCTGCAACAGTTCTTCGTATGTTTTAGCCCCCTAATCATCTTTGTTGCTCTTTCCAGAGTCTCAACATCTTTTTTATAATATGGTGACTGAAACTGGATGTGGTATTGTAAGTGTGGTCTTACGTAGGTTTTGAAAATTGATACTCATGTGATCTTGATTCTATCCCTTTGCTAAGGCAGCCTAGGACTGTGTTGACTTTAACAGAGGGATGAAATCAAGATCACACAAAGTAGCATAGTCACCTCCATGGAGTAGGATGGCCAAGTCTCATATTTTGGTTCAAGTGTCAGATCTGTATCTTATGCCCCTCAGCTTCTTTGTATTTTACCATAGTATTATTTAAATTATCTTAAGTTTTGTTTTTTAAAACAAAGAGATGTTATTGAAAGCACATATAGTGTTCAATCTTTTGAGAACTCACAATTGGAAAACTTTTCAGCTTATGGTGGAACAACCTTGGACTTATGACAAGGAAGTCCACATAATGCTGGTCAGAAAAAAGTTTGGATTCCATTTCTTTGCTGGCTGGGGAATTCTGGGAGTTGAAGTCCTCCAGGCTTAAAGTGGCCAAGGTTGGAGACCCCTGCCCTAGACTAACAACTTTGTCTCATGACAAACTAGTATTGGTGAAATCTCCCTTGCTTTGTATCAGCTTTTCCTAATGTAATTCCCATGCCCTCAAGATGAATTAGACTGGAGTTCCCATTATTAGCATCTAAGATGGTCAGAAATAGTGAAAAGCCAGAGAAATAAGAGTAACAGATCAACACATCAAACTTAATTTGTCACAAGAAGATTTTTTTTTCACCCAGAGTAGGGGAGAAAAAAAAAAAATTTCCCTCACTTTAATGCTGCAACTTGTCCCTTGTAATAAAATTCAGTATTGGAGCTTTTGCGATGAATTTCTGCGTGCAATTCTATGGAAGTGAGAAATAAGAAAGTGTAAAGCTTAGTGCTAAGTACAGAATTATACATTCTGAGAACCTCACCTCATCTCTTTCTTTCTTTTGTCTTTGCTACAGATTCATGTCCAGAAATCAGTCTAAGGCTCCATGGGCAGCCTTCAGCCACAAATTTTATGATTTTCCACAGTCTTTTTCCAATTATAAGACTTCAAAACCAGAGATCTGGGCAGGAAATAGATGACCTAGTTTCCCACAAAATAATGAACTTTGGTTTCCAATTTAACCCATTCCCACACAAGGCATTGAATCATAATGGAACTGGACAGGGCGGAGTCATACAGCATCATACGGGGAAAACTAAACATATTTTATGCAAATGCAAACAAAACCATTTTGACAGCCTTGGTTATCCTGCCTAACACTGCAATGTTAATCCTAGAACAGATTTAACATTTAAACAAAAACATATTGCTCAAAGTAAAAAAAGAAGAACACAACCAATCAGAATGTTTTGGCTTGCTGACATATACTGGGTCACACTCTTGGCATATTGTCCAAGTAGCACTAGGGCTAGAAGACATGAATGATAGCCCTTCAACCCTAAATATGTTGGGGAATATTAACCTAACTTAATCAATTTGTAAATAAGAAGATTTAGTCACTGGGTGCTTAATTCCCTTTTGCTGTTTCTGAAACAGTGACAAAACAGTAGAGCGGTGTTGCTCATCCATAGCATATTTTAGATGTTTGGACGTTAACTTCTAGAATATTCAGCAATGGCTCCACTTGGGAATTCTATACTAAAGACCAATATCCAGAAGTTGCTAAGTTTGGGAAAACTAGGATGTGTCAAATTGTTCAGCTTTCAATTTCCAAACTTTAGGGTGCACAAAAGTTGTGACATGCCTTGGGGATTGTAAGGATATTTTGGAAACTTTAATATAATGTAGATGTGCTTAGAAAGTACGTACATACATATTATAACTTTTAAACATTTTGCTTGTTTCATAGGGCAAACTTGATCTGGAAATTCCATCAACCCTGATTGGACCATCAGGTTTTGTTAAATTATAACAGCAGCAGTAATAACAGCAACAATGGCAGGAAATGACAGTATCCCAGTCATCTATGCAATAGAATTTACCCTGGGGAGCAACTGACTGGGTTAGCTGAACCCTGCAAAAACAGTGTATTCCAGCCTTAGCCATCAGCATGGTGTAGCCCTGCCTCTCTTGGATCCTTTACTGGCCTGCTTTAGCTTTCCCTCCAAAGGGAGTCCATGACGACCAAATTCACAGAAAGGTGCTACTTTTCCCTATCATCTTAAATTTGCTTCATTCACTCTTTTCAGGCGTGTCATAGATATGCTGGTAAGTGCAAAAGTACTGAAAATGAATGCATTGGCGAAACATTCACAACTGGTTGGACCAGTGGTGAGATTCAATTTTTTTTACTACCGGTTCTGTGAGCATGGTTTGGTGGGTCTGGCAGGGGGAGGAAAATTTCCAGTCGGAGATGGTATTTGCCGGTTCTCTAAACTGCTCAAAATTTCCGCTACCGGTTCTCCAGAACTGGTCAGAACCTGCTGAATATCACCTCTGGGTTGGACCTATCTCTGCTTGTCTCTATATTTTATTTTATTTATATATTTATTTTATTTTCTTTGTTTGTCAAGCATGTATGAGAAAACAAGTATAACTATGAACGTAACATATAAACATATAAGTATAAACAGGTATAAGTATATACATAATAAATGAGTACGAATAAATGGATAAATGGGAACAGTAGGATAGGGATGGTAGGCACACTGGAACGCTTATGCATGGCCCCTTACACACATCTTAGGAATGGAATGAGATCCACTGTAGATAGTTTAAGGTTAAAGTTTTGGGGGTTTGAGGATGTAACAACAGAGTCAGGTAGTGAGTTCCAGATGTTGAC
Source organism: Hydrophis major (assembly GCA_033807585.1). Lineage (NCBI taxonomy): Eukaryota > Metazoa > Chordata > Lepidosauria > Squamata > Elapidae > Hydrophis > Hydrophis major. The sequence continues at coordinate 245,589,246 of CM066330.1, forward strand.
CACTCTGTTGCGGAAGTCGTATTTTCTGTAATTGAGTTTGGAACAGTTTACTTTGAGTTTATATCTATTGTTTGCCCATGTATTATTACGGTTGAAGCTGAAGTAGTTGTTGACAGGTAGGATGCTGTAACAGACAATTTTGTGTACTAAGCTTAGGTCAGACCGAAGGTGGCATAGTTCTAAGTTGTCTAGGTCCAATCATTCCTTGGAGCTGGAGAATTATGAGAGTTGAAATCCACACATCTTCAACAGTCAAGGTGGAGAATCACTGCTCTAGAATATAAGCATTAAAAATGTTGGATTGCTTGCTTATTTGTTTATTCTCGGCTGTCTGTTTCAGATTCATATTCCCTTGGAAAGAATTAAGGCACCAGCTACTGTTTCAAAGGGAGCTACTGAATGAAAAAGTAACAGCCAACAAAATTTTATCCAAAGCACTGAGCTCTGCCTGAAAGCAATACTCTAGCGCAGACCTTAGATTATTCATGGACTTCCAAACTACATTTTCCAGCATCCCTTATGTATGGGCTTGGGGATCCACAATGGGGGATGGCGGTTGTGGTAATGTGTGTCATAATAGCATTGTACAAATAAAACAAAGGACGTATTTGCACCAAGGAGTATGGCACAAGTAAGTAGTTGCATCATTTGCATAATACTATGATGCCGCAAGTGTGTAATTAAGATGCTCTTGTGGCTTGTAACTGGCTGCGCTGTCTAAGACTTCTAGAAATACCAACATCTAAAGGATAAGAGTGCCCCAAACCTTTCATCTATCTACCCTTTCAGAATTCTCTGTGCTAATCATAGCCCAGTTCAGCCTGAGAGAAGACATCATGAAAAAGGGTGGGAATATCTTTGTAATTATATAAAAACATGGGACTATGAGACTAAGCTCATCATTTAGTAAGAGCTGTGGTGGCACAGTGGTTAGAATGCAGTATTGCAGGCTAATTCTGCCAACTGCCAACAGTTCAATCCTGACCAGTGCAAGGTTGACTTAGCTTTCCATCTTTCTGAGGTCAATAAAATGAGGACCCAGATTGTTGGGGGCAATATGCTGATTCTGCAAACCACTCAGAGAGGGCTGTAAAGCACAGTGAAGCAGTATATAACTCTAAGTGTTGTTCCTATTGCTATTTATGAATGTTAATCTATATTACAAACCTAATTTCCAGGACTACCCCATGAAAATAGAAAGTTACTTACACACATATTACCCTGAGAATGAGAATGGTGAAAAAAAAGTTGGAAAATCGTTAAAAAAGGGCATTCCTTTTTGTAATTGCTTTGCTATTTAGTGACTGGATCAGATGTGGTACTCAGCAGGTTCTGACCAGTTCTGGAGAACCAGTAGTGGAAATTTTGAGTAGTTCGGAGAACCAGCAAATACCACCTCTGACTGGTGCCACCCCATCTATCCTCTGTCTCCCGAGTCCCAGCTGATCGGCTGGATCTTCTTTTGTTGCCCTGAACAGGAGAACAGAGCTGGAAAGCAGGTTGGTGGGGTGGAGAGGGAATGGGAATTTTGCAGTAACTGTCCCCTGCCACACCCACCAAGCCACGCCCACAGAACTGGTAGTAAACTTTTTTGAATCCCACTAGTGGGTTGGATGCACTAGTGTTCTCAAAGGACTATATTTAATGGCTCCTGTTACTGTTATTATTCTTTGTATCTTTATGTTTTATTGATTAAATTAAATTGTAATTTCTTAAATTTTGAGTTGTGTAGAATCATTAAGAATGGGGCAGCATTAAGAATGGGGCAGCAGTTTAATAATAATAATGATTTGTTCACAACAATGTGAGCACAACTGCCAGAACTTTAGTTAGTGTTGGCCTTCACACCCACTGAGTTCTTCCCAAAAACCTAGGATGTCATAATATATTGGCATAATATTTAAGTAGATCTAAGCAATGTGGCCTTCTCAACTGACAGATGGAAATTTTGTTCATCAGCAGATTTTCTAAGTGCTGTTCAAGACTTTTTGGTACACCCAGTGCAGTACACCCAGTGTACTGATAACTACTAGGACCATCATGGCTGTTTTGTGCCATAATGTTTCAATTTTGCTTTTAATATTATTTATTATTATCAAAATTTCAGAATATGCAGACTGAATATTGTGTGTTAAGGATTTATTTATGTGGTTTGGAAATAAAAGAGGGCCAATCAATTCAAAGGGAAAAACAATAATTAACCAATCAAAGAAGCACAGTTTTAAACAGTAAACAGCTAGTATAACACAGTTCAAGAGTCCCCCCAAATTTCTGTTCAAAAACCTGGTGGCACAGGGGCTAGGAGAGTCTTTGCACAAGTCCATCTTGTGAGTCAATCACACTTGTTCATGAATTGGATGACCTGCTCAGAATGTTTCATATCTTGGTCACTTTGTTGGAATTATTGCAATGGACTCTACATGGGCTGCCCGTGAAGGCCATTCAGAAGCCACAGATGGTCCATGTAACATCTTGATGTCTTGATTACACAGTAATTTGAGGTGCTGATTGTTGCCTACAGGGCCCTTTGTGGCAGAGTTCAGTTATTTACAGGACTATCTCTTTCCAATTATTTACCTCTCAATATACTCCAGGTTCTATCTATTAAACAGTGTCATTGGGTATGCTTCCTCTATCGCTGGACCTGTCTTATGGTGCTTGATGGCCCCAGTTTTACAGGCCTTTTGTAAGGCACTGAATGCTTGGTTTTCTCCTCAGGCTTTGTGACAGGAGTTTAGATGAACCTGTTTTCAGAGGCTTATTTGTGCATCTATATGAGCTGCCTCAGGTTTGGGATGTTTTTAATTTCCGATCGTTTATTTTGTTGCTGTTTTTAGCTCAATGGTAGATCTCCAAGAGTTGCATGGCAAGTGTATGGCCATTCAGTCAAATCAAATCAAGAAGTAAGCTTGAGCAATCGGAAGCATAAAACACACAGAGCATAAAGTTGCCAAGTAACACAGAAGCTAGGCCTCTAATTAGGTGGTGCATGCCAAGTCATACCTGCTAATATATTATGCAATAAATTCTTCTGGTTTATTCTAATATGTAACTTCCTGAGAAATTTTCAATTTATTGTAATTTCCTGTTTTGTTCATTTGAGGAAACTATAATTATCCCGTTTAGAACAAATAATGAACTTAATCAGGGTTTGAGAAATTTGCTTACCAAGCTTTGAAGTAATGCTGAAATTTTCTCCAAATAAAATTTGTTTCCGGTTCCAAAGCTTAGGATTTATTGTCTGCAGGTCTGCTGCTTGAATTCGGGTTAAAAGGTCCGTTGTTCACAAGCTGATAAATATGGGTTTTCTGATTCTGACAAAAAAAAATAATAATCCTGGGATTAATGGAAGATTTTCTTGTTGTTTACTATGTGTCATGACCAGGAGATATGAAATAATTGCCTACGAAACACAAACAAGCACAGCACACAATGGAAATGTGAATGATCAAATGGTCATGGGGGGGGAGATCACATGGTTGGAACATATTATGAATAAAGACATCCTGAAGGCCTTCAAAGTCACCCCAATTCCAGACAAAATGAGAGAAGTGAGGCTGCGGTGGTACAGACATATGGTCAGAGTTGATGTGGAATCCATCACAAGGCAGGCACTTGCACTCAACCCAAATGGCTGGTAGCCCCAAGGATGACTGAAAACAAGATGGATGGACTGCTTGCATGAAGACATGCAAGCTGTATGTGTATGTCCCATCAATGCTGGAAGAAATGATGAGAGAAAAGCAAAATTGTGGATCCTGTGATATGTTTGCTGTTGTTAGTTGTGAAGTTGTGTCTGACCCATCGCAATCCCAAAGACAACATTCCTCCAGGCCTTCCTGTACTCTACCATCTTCTGGAGTCCATTTAAGCTCACACCTCACACCTTCAGTGACTCCATCCAGCCACCTCATTCTCTGTCGTCCCCTTCTTCTATTGCCCTCAATCTTTCCCAGGATTAGGCTCTTCTCCAGTGAGTCTTTCCTTCTCATTAGGTAGCCAAAGTATTTGAGTTTCATCTTCAAGATCTGGCCTTCTAAAAAGTAATCAGGCTTGATCTCCTCTAGGAGAAGGAAATGGCAACTCACTCCAGTATCTTTGCCATGAAAACTCCATCAACAGTACCAAAAGGCAAAAAGATATGATGCTGGAAAATGGCTGCCCCTCAGGTTGGAAGGTGTCCAATATGCTACTGGGGAAGAGCAGAGGGCTAGTACCAGTAGCACCAGTAGCACCAGAAAGACTGAAGCAACTGGGACAAAGCTGAAAGGATGCTTGGTTGTGGGTGCATCTGGTGGTGAAAGGAAAAGTCCTGTGATATGACAGGAACACAAAAAAGAAACAGAAAAAAAAAGAAGAAGGTCTGGTATATGAGTAATTCTATCTGATGAATTTGATTCATCTAAACATAACTGAAAATTCCATATACTCAAAATGTTTTCTAAAAATGAAATTGGAGAGGGAAAAGAGACATATATCGGTGCTATGTAGGTTCCAAATTACTTTGGGTTTTTTAGGCATATATATTTTTAGGCATATATTCAGTAAAAAATGGAAAAGGAGATAATAAAAGAGACAATTTGCCATGGCTGCTGAACTGTAGACCAAGATCCCTGTCAGTTAGTACATAAGAACAAAGCATAAACATGCCCTGGTAAAAAATTGTCTTCGCTGTTTCCCTATGATATTCATTCCCAGCTCCTGAGTGGAACAGGCTTAAGTCTTTCAAACCTATACTAACATTGAAGTAATACTTACCCTCTTCTTCCAACACTGTTGCCTCAAGCTATATAAAATCTATTAGGCTATGTCACTCATGACCATTCTGACCTCAGTGACTTGTTTCAGTTATTTTCAGTCACCTCCAGCTCTTCATGACCTCCAGCATTTCACCAGTCGCCTCCAGCACTTCAGCAGACTGTCCATCATTGTTTCTTTGAATTTTTATAGGTTCATGTTTGTTGTATCATTGAAGATAGGTAGTTGTTGTGTCCGCGAAATGATGCCAGGAGTCGGTGACTTCAAATCATGCTCTTTATTTGAGGTTGGAACCGAACTGGGGCAAAGGGAAAAAGATTGCGGCTTTTATTCTTTTAGCCGCGGCGGCCGCGGCCAATGGCACCACTTTGAATCTCCCGCGATCCGAATGGACCAATCGCGGGAGATTCTTAGCGAGCCAATCGGCGCGGCTCGCCTGACCAATCAGAGTGCCCCGCGCTTTGGCCAATCAAAGCGCGGGGATCTCAAGAATGCTAATTAAGGACAGAACAGTAGTTTTTTGGCATCATTTTTTTCCCAAGAATCCAGGTTTTCTAACCTTTTTGCATTATATGCAGAATATTCAAACTTTAACTTTGGTATCATGTTTCCAGTTTCTTCTTCTTGCTGTTGAGGGTACTCTAACTAATTCCCCAGCACCACAGTTCAAAGGCATCATTGTTCCTTGTTCTGCCTTTCTGATGCTACAGCTTTCACAGCCATGCATTGCAATTAGCAAGACCTTGTCTTTCACATTTAACAAGGGATTGCTGAAATCCTTCTTACCTCTAGCTATCTGAAGTTGTTAATATTTTGCCCAGCAATTTTAATTCTAATTTTCTTTTCTTCTAGCCCAACATTTCTCACACTATATTCTGCCTGTGAGGCAAGTACATTTAATGAAGTATACAACCTTGGTGTGCTCCTTTTCCAATTTCGAACCTATTAATGGCCCCATTGTCTTATTTTAATTATTGTCTCCTGGTCAGCAAATAAGGGAGAATATTTATGAGTTGATGATATCAATTGGGAGAAGTATATTGATCTGTCATTTGTTTCATTTCATATATCAAGCCAACATTTTCCTATTTTTCCAGATGGTGTTTCACTTTCAACTATAATGTTCCAGTTGCTTATCAATCAGAATAGAGGTGGAAGGGACCTTGGAATTCTAGTCCAACCCCCTGCTCAAGCAGAAGGTTGGACTACAATTTGAGACAAATGTCCAGTCTTTTCTTAAAAACTTCCATTGATGAAGCACCCACAACTTCTGAAGGCAAGCTGTTCCACTGGTTAATTGTTCTCACTGTTAAAAACTTTCTCTTTAATTCCAGGTTTCCATGCGTTATTTCTTGTCCTGCCTTTTAGTGCTTTGGAAAATGAGTCTGTGGCAGCCCCTCAAATCCTTGAATACTGCTATCATGTCAACCCCTAGTCCTTCTTGTGATGAATAGGAAGTGTTTTTGGGGAGTTGGGATGCTACGTGACAAGGTATATAAGCATAGAAATGTTCTATATCTGCTTATGGTGCACCTGTGGTTAGAACATAGATTTGGTCATCATAACATTTTAAAGGACTCAAACCGTGTTCACTTGGTGATTATGGAAGAATTCTTGAGCACTAACTTTAAAATTCTTTGCGAATAATAAAGACTATGCTATTTTTTTCTGTATTTTTTATGTACAGTAGATGATCTAGTATTCCTTTGCCATCAAGTGAGTCATTCTAGTTGATGCCATTTTGCTGTCTCTAATCTTAACATTTCTGCTTTGATTACATCAAATTTGCGCTTGTGATTCTGACAAGCAACCTAACAATGCTATACTTTCCTTTTTTAGCTTCAAACTTTTGTTAATATAAGGTATAATAGTTTCCCGCCCTTCATAGGTTTTGATTTGTATGTATACATGTATGCCTATGAGAACTTGGTCTCATTTAGCCTCAGGATCTTCCATCTTCGTTAATGGTTCGTGAGTCCAGTGAATTTAATCCATAAACTAGCTGTTTAGCCCCATTCAAATTTTGGGCTCTTCCTTTAATCAATTTCCATCTTCTCTTCCTCTCATTTCAAATGTCCCCCCTGCACACACACACACACACACACACTTTTTAAATTGGTACAAAGTTTTTCCCCCCTTAAGCGACAGAGGTAATTGCAAATATTGTGGCATTTCCTTTCTTAATGAATCCCAACTGTTTTTTCCTGAGCAGTATGGAAAGCATCCGTATTTGATGAGGACATTATGGTTTCTTTTCTGAGGAGTTGCTGCTCTGACAGGAACAGCCTTCCTTTGCTGTGTCTGTAAGCAGCAGACAAGCCACAAACCCAACCCTAGAATGTGTTCTGGCTCCGGTTACAGACCCAGACTGGAGAAGCACCCAGCTGTGTCCTCCTGTAAGGTCTTTCTTGTCTTTCAAAGCTTGTTAACATGCTAATACAAAAGGAAGTAGGACTGACTTTCAGGAATTTACTACTACTTTTAAACTTCAAAGATGAGAAGCACCACATTGCTCTTTGCTGTATTGGTTTGGTTCCTATTCATTATAGTTGGTCACTGCTGTTAACCAAGTTTTTATTTATTTATTTTATTTATTTGTCAAGCACATATGAGAAAAAAAACAAGTATAAGTATGAACATAACATATAAACATATAAGTAGAAACAGGTATAAGAAACAGATATAAATGAGTACAAATAAATGGGAACAATAGGATAGGGACAGAAGGCATGCTGGTACACTTATGCACACCCCCTTACAGACCTCTTAGGAATGGAATGAGGTCCACAGTAGACAGTTTAAGGTTAAAGTTTGGGGGTTTGAGGATGTAACAACAGGAAAAGAAAGAAAGAAAGAAAGAAAGAAAGAAAGAAAGAAAGAAAGAAAGAAAGAAAGAAAGAAAGAAAGAAAGAAAGAAAGAAAGAAAGAAAGAAAATTGGTGATCAGTCTGTAAACCTTGTCTTCAGACAGCAGCAGAAAAATGTCTGGTTATCCAAAGCTGGTTATCCAAAGCTCCTAAAACCATTTGGCTAAAATAGCTTCCCCCCTTCTAGTCAATAGGCCATCTAATCAAAAATTGATCCCAAGTCAAATGTTTTCTTCCTTTACGAAAAATAGTTTTGATTCTCTCATCTTAGTTTTAGGAAACAGATGAATGTTTAATCAAAATTTCTCAGGAAGGTAATTTTTAACCAATGTTATGGTTGGAAATGGCAGAAGTAGTTTCCTGCTGAGATTGATATAACACATCTATCTACTCTGCAGCTTTCCTGTCTGCCCATACATTTCAGTCTAAAAAGGTCCATGGGTGGTTTCCGGTTCCGTGTGGCTTCGGTGGCAGCAGGAATTCGTGACTGTTCACGATTCCTACTGCGCTTCCCGCCGAGGTGCCCCCGATCCAAATGGGTCAGGGGGGTATGACTGCCCCGTAGAGGCAGCTGAAGAGAGAGGGGAGCCGGACAGGGGGTTGGGGGTGTCGCAGACCCCATCCTCATCCAGAAAAACCCCTTTTTCCCAAGGTGGTGAAGCGGTGGTCAGTAATGGCCGCCACGAAGAAGCCTGCAACCGGGTAAGATTGTGCTGGAGGAAGCAAGAAAAGTGAAAGTGCTGGCTGAGCCGGGTCAATCAACATCTTTTAAAATCTCTGGAACTGAACTGTCTGAATTGCTGGAGGATACACTGTATCCCTAAGAAAGCTGCAGAGAAAGCTGTTAAAGGGAACTTTTTTTTTCTTCACTCTCTCACCCCATAGAAACAGCAGATGAAGATTTGAAATTTATTTGGGCACTGAAAGTGAATTATTTTGAAAGTTGAAGCCAAGGGACAAAAGACTCTTTGGACATTGGACTTAATAATTTAAGAAATTGGAAAACCCTTATTGGAGGTATGGATTTCTGATCATTTTTTAAAAAAATTGTTGTTGTAAGGGAGAAAGGGAGAGAAAAAAAAAATTGGAGCAGAAGCTGAAAAAGGAGGAGATTGCCTAGAATCCCAAAGAAAAGTATATGGTAATTGGACCTCTTTGACTAAACAGTAACCCCAGAAAAAGAAATAGAAGAAGGAAGAAAAGTATTAACTTTTGGAACTTTTTTTGAATTACTTTTGATTAAAAATACTTGGGTGGTTGTTTTGGGAAAAGTTTCTCTTTTCATGATGGCATCGCTTGTGGATGAACTAAAGACTGATTATCAAAAATACAAAAAGGAAGAACAAGATGGAAAAGATACTTTGGGCACTCTATTTCAATTTTTAGAAATGGCGTTATGTACTTATGAAAAGTTGACTACGCAGCAGAATGATTGGGACAAGGAGAAGAGGAAGAAGAAGCCATCTTTGATGAACAATGGGTTTTTACCGGGGAGGAGGAGAAAGAGGATAAGAAAAGGAGGATTTTAAGGTTTGAAAAAACAACCAAAAAAGAGAAAAATGAGAGGAAAGGTGGATGCAAGGTTAGAAAACAATGGAAAGGGAGTAAGAAAAGGGGGGAGGAGAGACAAAGGGGTAAAAAGGGCAAGGAGAAGAATAAGCAAGAGAGAAAGTGGGGGAGGAGAAGCCTCAATGGTGGGAAGCAAGATTTAAAGAAATAAAAACTTATTTAGAGACAATGGGTGAATCTAATTGGGAAAAAAAGGGGGGGGATTCTGGAAGGTACATAAGATTATGTTTTTATATGTGTATCTAGAGAAGAATGTTTAAGATATAAATGAGTATTAATATATATGATTAGTTTTTTTTTTCCCTTCTTTTTAAATGAGTGGTTATATAGGTTTTTTCTTTGGTTATTATCTTCTCTTATAAAATTTATTGTGTAATTTTAGAATGTACTAAACAGAATCCCAAGATAAATTGTTATATGAAGTACTTTTAAGTTAGGGCAATGAGTTAAAGGCGTCACTCCAATTAGTGTATAGGAGAAGTATAGTAAAAAATAAAATAAAAAGATGAATGGATAGCTAGAAATAGAACAGACAAAGAATGATATTGAAAATGGTAATAAGATATGGAAGAATATATAAAGTGAATATGATGTTTGAATTTTGCCTGTGTGAAGAGTTTTAGCTCGGGACCAAGCAGCCTTCAGAAAAGATGTTTTAGGTTTTGTTTTTTATGTTCTGTGTTTTGTATGTTTATAAAAGGCAATAAAATTTTAACTAGCAAGAAATAACTTGGATAATTAGAAGGAAAATGAGAAATTGGGATAAGATATGAAGTTAAATAGAGAACGTAAATATTGATTATAATCTGGAATCATTTTGTATTGGTTTTCTTCTTTAATTATTTTTCTTTTTAGAAAAGAATTTGTAAGCTGCTATGCCTTGATTGTTTGTGCATTGTTCTTGTAAAATTAATAAAATTTGTTTTAAAAAAATAAAATAAAAAGGTCTATGGGCAAATGATCCATACACTTTCTTTGAATATAGTTACTTCATCTGCAATTGGCCCCACCTGTCCAGAAGAAGGACAAAGGTAAGCAAAGTTAGAAGCAAGCATCCCACAAGAAGAGAAGCTAAGGGAAGCAAATTGATGCTTTCTAAGTGTATGTACAGACTGTGGATGTTCATTTGGAGGAGCATCAGTAGCCTCCCCAAGGTACATCTTTCTGCCTTGATGCAAAGTTGAGGTGGATGTTCCACCTTGCAAACATCAGCTTCTATTCTGTTTATTGGAAATGGGGTATCAGTGAGCCACAGTGGCACAGTGGTTTGAGTCAGTACTGTGGGATACTTCTGCTGACTGCTAGTTGCCTGCAATTTGGCAGTTCAAATCTCACCAGGTTCAAGATTGACTCAGCCTTCCATCCTTCAGAGGCCAGTAAAATGAGGACCCAGATTGTTGGGGGCAATATGCTTAGAGAGGGCTATAAAACACTGTAAAGCAGTATATAAGTTTAAGTGCTATTGCTATCACTTCATTTTGCAAAGGCACTTAGAAAGTTCATAATGAGGCCCCCTTTGAAAATGTGAAAAAAATTACTATTCTAAAATGCAGAACAGTATGAGTAAAATAGTCTCTAAAAGCACCCATTCTGAAACAGCACCCATAGCATGTTACTACACACTCAATGCAAAGGAAGCACTGGTCAGTTAGTCTGAGTTTCGTTCTTGCCTTGAGTCAACTGAATATCTCCAGAACAAGATCGGAATCTCCCCAGGATTATTTTTTTCAGAGAAAGATTACTAATGGCATGCAAGCTATTATTCAGGAATGCTTTTCCACCATTACAGAACAACTCAAAGGTGCTTCTTCAAGAGGCAACTGGACTTCCTTGCTTTTCCTTGAAGATGTTTTGCCTCTCATTCAAGAAACTGATCCGAGAGTCCATCTACATTAAAACTGAACAGCACTTCCTCACAAGGGGGAGGGATATATCACCACCAATCTCTTGTTTACCACATAGTCCTTCAACAGTTCCAAGAAGGTTCCACACCCATTTGCACTATTCAGTTGACCCTGAGGGCACAAATAAATCTCCAGTGGCTTTAACAATTCTCAGCTAATGACTAGATGATTGCAAGGTATATAAATCCTTCCATTCCCCACCATTCAATCAGAACTGAAGAAGTTTCTTAGATGAGAAGCAGAATGTCTTCAAGGAAAAACAAAGTTTAGATGCCTCATGAAAAAGCATCTTTGGGACAACCATGATCTGGATGGCTGAGAATCTCCATAAACATACAGAACCTCATTGACAGGAGTTTCGATAGGATTCTCACATCCCAGAAATTATCTGACTGGAATTCTGTTTGAACATTGCTGCTTTAGTGAAACAAACGACTCTTCGAATAGCCACATTCTACTAAGTCCTCTATTAACATTCCCAAGTTGGAATCTGAAGAATTTGGAAGTGCAAAAATGAAGGCCACCTTGGCTTGCTGAGTTAATTATAGAGAGAGAGGCTATAGCCGATGTGCTGAGTAATAAAAGTGTCAAGTAACAAGCCATCAGAACATTTTCAGAATGACCTCTTAATTGAATGTATGTATCTGTGTGGAAAAACTAAAGCCAACACCCAATCTAACACATCCTTTAGAGCTTAAATTGATTTTCAGCAAAACGTTCCCTATTATAAAGGACTTTTTAAAATTATACAGACTTTGTAAAAGCCCCAAAGTTGCATATGGTCAAAATTAAGATGCTTAAAATTACATCAAAACATCAGTGTAATAAATAAAGCAATGTGATGCTATGGGTAGGACAAAGATGGGTATTAATCCAAATGGAAGTTTCAGGAAAATGACATTTTTGTCTAATTATGAGAAGTAGAAAAAGAAAGAATAACCCCTTTCAGAGGGATAACTTCAACATTAGGATGCTACCATTAAGAATGTTACTAGTACGGCTGGTCCATTTTAAAGGTGGTATACTATTCCAGTAACTAAAATTAAAGTAAAACGAAATCAGAAGGAATTCTGGAAAGGTCAGAATTTTGCTAACTTTACTGAATTACAAACACGATGTTGCAGTAAAAGTACCTGTAAAATCATTCTTTAAAGTCCTCTTATGAGCAGCAAAATAGAACAAGCAAATTCTATAGAAGAATGAAACTGTTAAAGATACAACACTGCAGAGGAATGGCATGGCTGGATAATACCTTCATTAGGACTAACAGAATTAACAATAAAGACTGTACTTACATTTTCTAGTACTCCAGGTTTCTTTGTAAGGAAGGATACCATAAAAAACAGAAAATAAATTTTACAGATATAAGAAATAACTTATTTCTTATGAGTTTAATAATGATAAAATATAAATACAATAGTAAGTAAATACAGCAGTTCTAAAAAAAGACCCTGCGCCCTGCAATCCAGACCAGCACCCACATGTAGTATAGCATATATTGAGCTGTTAGTTTCCCTTAACTATAAGAAACCCAGCTAAGAAATTATTCCTCCCCACAGTTGCTAGGTAGTATGCATCCAGGGATCTTAATTAGCTACTTGACCTGTGTGACCCCCCATCTTATATACTTACTAACTGTTCTAAAAGCATAAGAACAAAGCATAAGAACAATTGGTGTTTGTGGGATTCAGAGTCTAACTTTTTTTTTCCAGCACATCGTATCGTGTTGCACTTTGGATACTGTATGTATTTCTTTGTAACATCCATTGCTAGGGCAAGTATATTCATCTGCATAGGAGCATGTAATGCTGTAGAGATAACTATGTATACTGTTAATAGTTACATTTTTATGATGTTTTCATATGTTGGGGTTACACTATGGGTCTATATCAGCAGTTTAGTTATACAATTGGGGCAGCAGGTAAACGATACATAATTCAAACTTTTGAGAGGACTGATCTTTCCAACCCAATGGAATGTTGAAAAGGAATTATGTAAATAGGCTCAAGACACTGTCTATTCACTAACAAGGCAACATTCTGAAAGCAGGAGAGAATGTGATGGAAATGGAATATTTTTTTCCATTTATTGGAAAAAGCCAATAAATGAACATAATCCAGACCTCCCATAAATACATATTGTTCTACCTAAGATCTGTATGGAAGAAATAACTGGGTAATGGCTTGGAATATTGGGAATTGCTCCTTACTGAACGTAATCCTTATTCCTTCCTGGTCACAGATAAGAGGCATTATGCTATTATTAAGCTATTAATAAAGGCCTGGAAGAGAGTTAGTTTGGTGTATTGGTTAAAGTATTAGGCTAGAAACTATGGAGTTATAGTTCTGCCTTTTACACAAAGCCAGCTTGATGACTTTGAGCCAGTCACTTTCTCTCAGCCCTAAGAAGGAGGCAATGGCAAATCACTCCTGAAAAATCATGCCAAGAAAACTTGTCAAGATATCTTGGAATCCTAGTGGACAATCATTTAAATGTGTGCTGCAGCTGCCAAAAAGCCAGCACAGTTCTGCATAAACAGAAGAATAGACTCAAGATCACAGGAAGTGAAGGCCACACTTGGAATACCAGTTTTAGTCACCACAATGTAAGAAAAGACTCTAAAAGGAGTGCAGAGAAGAGCAACAAAGATGATTAGGAGACTGGAGGCTAAAACATATAAAGAATGGTTGCTGGAACTGGGTATGTCTAGTTTGATGAAAAGAAGGACTAGGGGAGACATGATAGTAGTGTTCCAATATCCCAGGGGCTACCATAAAGAGGGAGTCAAGCTATTCTCCAAAGCACCTGAGGGCAGGACAAGAAGAAATGGGTGGAAACTAATCAAGGAGAGAAGCAACTTAGAACTAAGGAGAAATTTCCTGACTGTTAAAACAATTAATCAGTGGAACAACTTGCCTCCAGAGGTTGTGAATGCTCCAACACTGGAAGATTTTAAGAAGAGATGGGATAACCATTTATCTGAAGTGGTGTAGGGGGTTGGACTAGAAGACCTCCAAGGTCCTTTCCAATTCTGTTATTCTATTCTATTCTATTCTATTCTATTCTATTCTATTCTATTCTATTCTATTCTATTCTATTCAATTCAATTCTATTCTACTTTACTCTACTCTATTCTACTCTACTCTACAACTTATATAGAGAGAAAAGAATCATAAGAGTCATCATTTGTAACATAAATACTTGCCAGTTGGGTATTCAGTTGTATTTGATAATTGACAATGTAGAAGAATTTTGCATTTGAAGCTTATTAAAATTAACATTACCACCAGAAAAGCATGTTAATTTTTAACTTGAGGAAAAAACTCACATTCAGATTGTGAGCTCAGCATTTCTTGTTCTCATTGAATAAAACAGCAAATTTATTTCATTTTCTTGCAAACATAAATTTCTCAATCATAATTTGATTAATTTGGGTTCTGAACAATAGGTGAAGAAAGGAAGCATAGACAAAACAGAATGAACAAACAAATAAAAATATGATAGCATGCATAATCTAAGCTTGCTCTTCACACATTTCTTTTCCTGACAACTTGTTAAAAGTTGGCAAAAGAGGTGCTGTTGAAGGACTCTTGTTATTCGGTGCTAATTAGAGTGAAGTTAAGCATTTTTTTTCTTTAAAAAGCCTGAGTGCAGAAGAGCTAGATTTTTGAACCACATTTTTTTTTAAAAAAAGCATTCCATCTCCCAGCTTGGAAGTTGAAGGCTGAGGATATGGAAAAGCAATGGAAATCAGAGACAGTTTGAGGTTTATTTGAGCAGACTCACTCACTCATCAAAAGAGTTTAGAAGAGTATTATTTGTTGGGGGGGGGGGCAAGGTGGCCTAGTGTTTTAGATGCCAGTTGTTGACCGGAAGGTTGGCAGTTCAAGACCCAAGAACCACATGATGAGGTAAGCTCCTATTCTTGCCCCTGCCAACTTAGCAGTTCAAAAGTATGCAAATGCAACTAGATAGATAGGTACCGCTTTGGTGGAAAGATAACAGATTTTTTTTACTACTGATTCTGTGGGCATGGTTTGGTAGGCATGGTGTGGCTTGGTGGGCGTGGCTTGGTGGGCATGGCAGGGGAAGGATACTGTAAAATCTCCATTCCCACCCCATTCCTGGGGGAAGGTTACTGCAAAATCCCATTCCCTCTCCACCCCACTAACCTGCTTTCCATCTCCATTCTCCTGTGCAGGGCAACAAAAGAAGACCCAACCGATCAGCTGGGACTCAGGAGGCAGAGAATAGATGGGGGCGGGGCCAGGCAGAGGTGGTATTTGCTGGTTCTCCAAACTACTTAAAATTTCTGCTACCGGTTCTCCAGAACTGGTCAGAACCTGCTGAATACCAACCTCTGGAATGGAAGCATTTGTGTATGATGTAAGTAAGTGAACCAGCAGGTGAACCAGAGTGTCTTGTTTGTACCATGAGAAAGGGGGAAACACTCATTTGGATGTAGACTGGAATGAGGTCAACTTTCCAGCAGCCTAGGGGCAGAGTAAGAATGACATCATGTGTTTCTGGTCTCTCCAAATGATAGATGCACCATCATGAAAGGGTAAGCAGGAAATGTAGATCAGCTGTCAAATCTACAAATGATGCTACATGTTTATGGAACTAGCTGAACAGATAGCCTTCAATGAAAATAATGTTTTATTTCATGTCACAAATTCAATGCAAACTCTTCTATTTAATGTTGCATCTCAATATTATGGGGGTACAAAGCAGCTCCATCAGGTTGATTCAGATATTTGAGCTGATTTGAAGGCTTGATTTGGAAGATGTCCTAATTTGAATCAAATCACCAGACTACATAATTTGATAGATAAATTTGACAAAGCGGTTCAGTGATAAAATTCAACTGAAATAGTCAATCTGATTTGGAAATTAAACTAAAATTAATTTCCAATTAAACTATGTTGATTTAAACCTTGCAGTCCAAAGTTGTAACCATTGGATGTAATATATAAACCACATACAGCAAAATGAGGGACAGTTAAACACATGGAACAATGCCTTCTATTGTCTAACTGAACTTACTTTATTATAAACTGAGATTTGGCAGCTGAGCAACCAAAAGAGGTAGACTTCTTTCAGGGAAGGTCACAATCACCAGAAGAAGAAACCGTGGTATCCCATGATATCTGTTGTGAATTCATAAAAGTGCTTGAATAAAGATTGTTGAAATCTTAAAGTAAAGTGCAGGGTTCTGGCCCTGCATTTCTGATTGGCCGATAATAGCGATATCGGATTGGTCCATTCAGGAGAATCTGATTGGCTATTAACAAGCCCTTCTCATTGGTTAAAATAGCTAACATTCCTGTGTTTTCATTGGCTAAATACCCAAGAGCTTGCCTATATAAAGGGGGCTGTTGTGGCTGTTAAGAGAGCTGTTGCACCATGTTAAATAAAGAGTTGAAGTTCACTGTTCATCGATTCAACTCCACTTCTTGCGCCACGCACAGAACATAACACTGACGATGAGGATGGGATGTGGAGACGTCAGAGCTGACTGAACACTACAGAGCGATAACTGAGCACGTGGCTGAAACGCACCAACGGCAGAACCATGTCCAGCAGCGTCATACCACCCGCTCCATTCGACCCAGCACAAGAAGACTGGGACTCATATATGGATCGCTTCCAGATGTTTCTGGAGACCAACAATTTGAAGGATACCACTACCGGAAAGAAACGGGCGGTATTCCTAACTCATTGCGGACCAACCTTATTCAAGATGGCCAAGGCACTAGCAAAACTGGCAGAAGTGAAGTCCATGGACTGGGACGTCCTCGAACCCCTGCTAAGGGCCCACTATGCACCGACCATACCAACGCTCATGAGAAGGCATGAATTTTACCAGAGAGATCAGCGGAAGGGCGAAAGTGTTGCTGATTTCATAGCTGATCTCCGGAATCTGGGAGGTCTATGCAGGTTTGCCGACCTCGAAGAAGCCCTGAGAGACCGAATAGTTCTGGGATTAGATTCACCAGGTGTGCAGAGTAAGCTGATGGCGAAAGGAAACATTAGCCTTACAGAGGCCATCGCTGACGCTACTGCAGCAGAAGCAACCAGGAAGTCGGCTGCCCGAATGCGCAGCACCCACGCTCCACTTCGCCAACTCGCCAGCGAAGTTTCACCTCACTTAGAAGAACAGGCAACGATAGCCCACCATGAGGACCTCGAATCGTTATCAGAAAGCGATGAAGAAGAGGTCAACCAGTTCTGGTCTGAACGAGACCAACGCCAGAGATCGCAGTACCAATGCGCTGGTTGTGGGGCAAACCACCCCCAATCAGACTGCAAATTCCTCAACACGCTCTGCCATGTGTGCGGGAAAAGAGGCCACATCGGACGGGTCTGTAGAAGCAAACAAGGACCCAGCCAGCCCCTGAGGGGGGCAAACTATCATCAATCTACAGGAAGCCGTCCTGTAAAGCGAGAACTCTTGAACCACCAATGGAACAACCACTCCTATAGAAACCAACCCCTAAACCACTCAACGAAGCGAGAAGAGGCGCACCAAACCATTATGATTGGTCACGCCTCATCACTGGACGCCAAGAAGATCCGGGTGAAGGTGGCTATCGAAAACCAGCCTTGTATGATGGAAGTCGATTCAGGATCGTCCCTCTCGATGGTTTTCTGGAAGACCCTCAAGCAACTCATCCCTACCATCTGGCGACAAGACCTCCGATTCCAAAGAATCATACTCAAAGATTACCAGGGAAATCGAATTCCAGTCATTGGATCCAGCCAAGTCCATGTCTCATTTAAAAATTGTACCGCATCTCTACCCTTGACTGTAGTTGACAGGGATCGGCCTAGCTTGTTAGGCCTCCAATGGTTTGCTCCACTTGGAATTGAAGTAGCTGGCATTCACTGAACCAGCAGCAACGACTGGGAAGAGGCTCTCGTCCAAGAATTCCAGGACGTCTTTGCAGATAAACTAGGTGAGTACAAGGGGAACCTGATATCATTTAACCTCAACCCCGAAATAGCTCCCATCTGCCTTAAGCCTCGTCGAGTTCCATTTGCCCTTAAATCAAAGATTGATGAGCAGTTTGATAAATTAATAGCCCAGGGGGTGTTAGAACCAACCGACCATTCTCCCTGGAAAACCCCAATCGTGACACCCATCAAGCCGGATGGATCAATAAGAATTTGTGGGGACTACCGAGCCACCCTGAATCACGCCCTGCAGCAAAACGCTTACCCGGTACTGGTGGTGCAACATCTTCTCCATTCCCTGGGGGGCGGAAAAGTCTTCGCTAAACTAGATCTAGCCCAGGCATACCAACAACTGCCTGTAGACAAAAAAACGGCAGAGGCCCAAATGATCGTTACGCACTGAGGTGCGTTTAAATGCAACTGACTCCAATTCGGAGTAAGTGTGGCCCCGGGAATCTTTCAAAGTTTGATGGAAAGACTATTACAAGGGATAAAAGGCATTGTTCCCTATTTTGATGACGTTTTAATTGCTGCTCTGACTCAAGAAATACTAAGGGAGTGCCTGGGGTTGGTTCTTCAAAGATTTAAAGACTCAGGTCTCAAAGTTAAAAAAAAACAAGTGTCAACTATGTACGGATCAAGTAGAATTTTTAGGATATTTAATAGATAAACAAGACATTCACCCCACCGATAGCAAACTTAGGGCAATCAAAAATGCCCCAAAACCCCGCAATAAGGCTGATCTCCAAGCTTTCCTAGGCCTTATCAATTTTATAACGTCTTTCTGCCTCACAAAGCAACTATAGCTGAATCCCTACATTGTTTACTGGACAAAAAATCAACCTGGGTTTGGGGCACCAGGAGGAACATGCGTTTCAACAAGTAAAAAACCTATTGACCTCCGACACTGTTTTGATGCAGTATAATGAGACTTTGCCTTTAACGGTTACATGTGATGCATCACCATTCGGAGTGGGTGCCATTTTGAGTCACATTTTACCAAACGGAAGTGAAGCCCCTGTTGCCTATTTTTCAAAAACGCTATCAAAAGCAGAACACAATTACAGTCAAATCGATAAGGAAGCTCTTGCTATTGTATCTGCCGTTTCCGATTACATGAATATATTTATGGGCGAGCTTTCACTATGATAACTTTACTGGGAATAATAGCAGGAGATAAACCAACCCCTTATATATTATCTCCCAGAATGACTCGCTGGTCAGAATTCTTGGCTGCCTATAATTATAAGTTGCAACACCGCCTGGGGAAAGCCATTCCCCACGCTGACGCATTGAGCCATGCACCACTTCCAGAAACCATTAACGACCCTGCTCCGACCGTCACAACACTGCAGATCGAGACACTCCAAAAACCACCGCTGACAGCTCGCGATATCGCGATTGAAACTAAACGCAATCCCATTTTAGCACATGTCCTCAGCTGGGTAGAGCGTGGATAGCCATTGGACCAAATTCCTGACAACTACATTCCCTTCAAAAGTTGACAGATGAAACTGTTTTCCCAGAAGGGCTGCATCATTTGGGGCGATAGAGTCGTTGTCCCAGAGTGGTTACAGTGAGCGGTACTGAGAACCTTGCACGATGGCCACCCCGGTATCGTGCACATGAAAGCACTCACACGAAGCTATGCGTGGTGGCCAGGCATAGACAAGCAGATCGAAGCCTGGGTAAAGACTTGTCACAAATGCCAGGAAGTCAGCAATGCCTCACCGAAAGCAACCCCAACAGAATGGGAAACACCCAGGGGACCATGGTCCCGTATTCATCTGGACTTTGCGGGACCTACGAATGGGCACACATTTTTATTAACAGTGGATGCCTACTCGAACTGGCTCGAAATCCATGAGATGAAAAATACAACAACCGAATCAGTCATCAGGAAATTGGACAGATTATTTGCAACACACAGACTACCGGACGTTCTGGTATCCGACAACGGGCCCCAGTTTACCGCGCTTTCTTTTGAACAGTATCTGGTGGACCACGGTATTCACCATGCGCTAACTTCACCAGCGCATCCTGCAGCCAATAGAAGGGCCGAGCACATGGTACAATTCATCAAAAGAACTCTACATAAAATGGACTATGGCAATATCAAAGACAAGATTAACCAGATACTCCTTTTGCAGCATATCACTCCACACAGTGTCACCAACAAAACTCCCACTGAGTTATTGATGGGACGAAAACTCCACTCCCACCTCGACCGACTACACCCATCGTACGAACCTGAAAAACCACACGGATCCAGCGGGAAATGCCGTAACTTCCAGGTAGGCGACTTAGTTTTCACGAGAAACTTTTATGGCGACCCATTGTAGATCAAGGCAACTGTAATCCAAGTAACCGGACCCAGATCGTACCGAGTGAAATGTCGCGACGATAGAATATGGAAGCACCATATTGATCAGCTGCGTTCAAGGCTACAGTCTGGGGTCTGCAATTCCGGTGATTTCCAAACTGAGGGGGGAGGAGATGCCGAGGAGGCTGAGTTTGGAACAGCGGAAAGCACAAGCAGAAGAAATGACTGCTCAGACACAACAGGTGAAGAAGGATCGGGGACAGGGGTAAATTCGCCTCAAAGGGATACCGAGGACATTAGTGGTAACGGAAGTTTAGATACAGAACCAGAGGCACCCTGTTCACCAGATAACGTCCTACCCCAACAAGACTCTAGACAAATACCAAGAGGACAAATTAAATCAAATAGACAATCAAAACAACCGGCCTACCTCAAAAACTACGTGACCACACCCCTTAAACGGAACCCAGGGGGAAGGGGTGTTGTGAATTAATAAAAGTACTTGAATAAAGATTGTTGAAACCTTAAAGTAAAGTGCAGGGTTCTGGCCCTGCACTTCTGATTGGCCAATAATAGCGATATCGGATTGGTCCGTTCAGGAGAATCTGATTGGCTATTAACGAGCCCTTCTCATTGGTTAAAAGAGCTAACGTTCCTGTGTTTTCATTGGCTAAATACCCAAGAGCTTGCCTATATAAAGGGGGCTGTTGTGGCCATTAAGAGAGCTGTTGCACCATGTTAAATAAAGAGTTGAAGATCACTGTTCATCGATTCATCTCCACTTCTTGCGCCACGCACAGAACATAACAATATCTATTGCTAAACTTCCAGTCTGTCAGTGAATTGCCTGTGAATTAATGAACCTAATTATTTTTACAATTGACACATGTTCCTTAAAAAACATTGCTCCTTAGTTTAAGAAAGGTATGAGAAGAATAAACTCATAAGCACATTTTACAAACCACAAGGTCAAAAGCAAGTTTTCTTGAGTCTACCCAGTAACCAAGCAAGATGTATACAGACCAGTTAATTAGATCTGGGTCCTAGTAACCTTTGATACTCTAAAAGAACCAGAAAAGAGCACCAGGACTGGCCGTGTTTCATGGTCAGAGAGTGAAAAGAAATGGTGTCTTTTAGAGGCCAACAAGGTTGACTGACACACTATTACAAGGCCACAGCCACACCACACTGTGGTGTTTTACTCATACAAGTACAGTGTAGTCCCTTGTTGTGTATTTTCCTGAAGCTTTTTTACTGCATGAGCACATGCCTCCCAAATCATCACAACTGTGAAGTTTTAACAACTTTCAGGTAGTGTAATAACAGTTCATTCCAGAAAGATAATTTTATGAAGCATTTGTTGTTTATGTACTTGTTGACTTTCTCTATTTAGATGTTGCTATGTGTGTCTTCTTATTGTTAAAAGAGGGATTATTTACCGAAGATCTTTGGTTTTTTTAAGTGTGTTAAAGTTCAACAAGTCTTCTGCTGGCAGCCAACAGTTTATAAAGGAACAGAGACTTCACACTTATTGAATATTGCAGTCTCGCAGTGTTTTCTCTCTCTTTTTCTCTCAATTCAGCCTATCTCACAGCTTGTGAGGATCAAATAGAGATGCAGGCAGCATCTTAAGTGCCTAGAAAGGCAGGATATAAAAGTAATAATAGCAATAGCACTTAGACTTATATACCACTTCATAGTGCTTTACAGCCCTCTCTAAGCGGTTTTCAGAGTCAGCCTATTGCCCCCAACAATTTGAGTCCTCGTGTTATTGACCATAGAAGGATGGAAGGCTGAATCAACCTTGAGCCTGGTGAGATTTGAACTGCCAAATTGCAATCAGCTGGCAGTCAGCAGAAGTGGCCCGCAGTACTGCACTCTAACCAACTCACCACCACAGCTCATAATAAATAGACAAATTGGGTAGTCCTCTACTTGCGACTACAATTGAGCCTAAAATTTGTGTTGCTAAGTGAGACACTTGTTAAGTGAGTTTTGCTCCATTTTATGACTTTTCTGGCTACATTTGTTAAGTGGATCACTGCAGTTATAAAATTAACAACGTGGTTGCTAAGTGAATCTGATTTTCACATTGATTTTGCTTGTCAGAAGGTTGCAAAAGGGGATCATATGACCGCAGGGACATTGCTACCATCATAAATAGGAGTCAATTGCTAAGCGTCTGAATTTTGATCACATGACCATGGGAATGCAACGATGGTCATAAGTGTGAAAAATGGTCATAAGTCACTTTTTTCAGTGACATTGAAACTTTGAATGGTCATTAAATGAACTGTGGTAAGTCAAGGACTACCTGTAAATCAACTACTGTTCTTTCAGGCTATGCTGTTTTCTTCTCCTCCTCCTCCTCCTCTCCCTCATCGTCCTCCTTTAGATAATGTGTAAATCTCCTCTGTCTCCCTCAATTTCTAGCTTCTAAACCATAGGTGTCAAACTCGATCGCATCATGTGATGTATTGCAACATTTTTTGCCAATGTGGAGGTGGGGTGGGCATGGCCTGCGCATAACACATCTGCCCCACAGGCCACCAGTTCAACAGGCCTTCTTAAACTATAAGGAGCCATTGAGGTTGAAACAAAACAAGTTTCCCTTTTGATATATTTGGCACTGGAAAGTTGGCATTCTTGGTTTTACTCTCTTCCTCTTGCAAGCTGTATGTTAACTATAGTTTATATGCAATACATCCCAAAGCAACATGATCTTCAGCTCCATAAGGAGAGTGCCTGAAGATAATTCTGCTCACTTACACTTCAGTTTTCTGTTTATGGGATTTCTTATTGTTGTAATTATAACCTTTAATAAAAGTGTTGTTAAAAAAGGGAATTCCTTTTTTTAATTTTTTTTTTTATTTTTAAAAAACAAACATACACATACAAAACATATAAACGTAAAACCATCTTCCATTTTATATGCATACAGTGTGGCAGTTGGTTACGTATCTTTTGTGCTATCCTTTTGTAGTCATTTACTCACAATTTATATCAGTCTTCACATTGTTAAACTAACATATGCTTATATATTTATCAGTTATTAATCATCCATGACTAAACTATTTATTCCATCATTTTTTACGAGATGTTCCAAGTTTTGTCTTGAAATTTGTGTTATACTTTCAACCAGTGGTTATATATATCTATATTATGTTTTATATCAATCTATTAAATTTCTATCACAATATTATCTAGTCTATTACATTACCATGCCTTTTTATCCAACCTTTTTATCCAACCATTGATAAAACAAATCCCATATCATATAAAATTGCTTGTCTTCTTGTTCTCTAATTTCAAATGTCAGTTTACTCATTTCAGCACAGTCCATAATTTTTTTGATAACTTCCTCCTGCATAGGTATTTTGTCATTTTTCCAGTTCTTCGCAAATACAATCCTAGCCGCTGTTAAAACATATACAATCAAATATTTCAGTTCTTTATTGTATATGTCTGGTATGACTCCCAATAAAAAGATATCTGGTTTAAAGTTTATATGTTGTTTTATCATTTTTTCCAAGCATGTGTGGATTTTAGTCCAATGTTTCTTTGCCACCACATATGTCCAACAACATATGGCAATATGAACCAGTATCTGATGACATTTCCAGCATTTATCTTAAACATTTCCAGCATTTACCTTAAACATATTCTTAAACATTCTCACAAGTCTCATCGGAGGTAGGTGCCACCTGTAAAACATCTTATACAAATTTTCTTTATATGCAGTTGACATTGTCATTTTATAATTTTGAGACCACAATTTTTGCTATTTTTCTAAATCAATCCCATATCAAAAAATTTTCCCCCAAGCAATCATCATTTCTTTAACTTGTTCCTCCTCCAATTTAAATTCTAATAGATATCCATAAAGTTTTTAAATTACCTTTTCATCAGTACCCATCAAAATTTTATCTAAATCAGTCAACTTATGGATACTTTCTGTTTTAACATCTTTATCAAATCTAGATTGTATGTGCAAATATGAAAACCAATTCATTTTTACACCTTGTTCTTCCAATGCTTGCATAGATTTAAGTTCACCCTTTTCATTCAATATCTCCCCATATCTAACTGTTTGTTACTTTTTATATATTATTGGATAAGTAAAAGCTTCAATAATTGATATCCATGTTGGAATATTGTCTTTTTATCTTCTCGCAGTTCAAAAACAATGCCTCACGAATGTAATGTCTTCTGAAATACTCCTGCATTTTAGTTCCCTTATACCAGAAAAAGGCATGCCATCCTAGCAGCAAGTCATGACCTTCTAAAATAAATAATCTACTGTTCCTTAGTGTTATCCATTCCTTTACCCACATCAAACTTGTCCCCTGGTAATATAGCTCCCAATTAGGCAAGGCAAACCCTCCTCTTATTCTTGCATCTTGTAACAGTTTTAATTTTATTCTTGCTTTTTTACCCTGCCAAATATATTTCAACACAATTCTATTTAAATCTTCAAAAAACTCTTTCCCTAATCGAATAGGAATTGTCTGGAATAAATATAAAACTCTAAGCCATATATTCATCTTAATTGTGAATATTCTCCCCATCAATGGTAGTTGCGGTTTTTCCCATTTCATCAAATCTGTCGCAATCTGCTGTTTGAGTTTAACATAGTTATCTTCCCTCAGGGTACTACATCTTGGTGTAATATGAATTCCTAAATATTTAACCTTGTTCGTGACCTGTATTTTTAAAGCTTCTTCCAACTCTTTCTTTAGCCTTGTTAACATATTCTTTATTAATATCTTTGTTTTGTCTTTGTTTATTCTCAAACCTGCTACTTTTCCATATTCTTCTATTTTTTCTATTAATTTGGGTGCTGTTTCCAATGGGTCTTCTAATATAAATAACAGGTCATCTGCAAAAGCTTGCAATTTATACTCCTGCTTTTTAATTTTCATTCCTTTTATTTCTTTTTCTTCTCTGATATTCCTATTCAAGACTTCCAATGTTAACACAAACAACAGAGGCGACAATGGACAGCCTTGCCTTGTCCCTTTTCTTGTATCTATGGATTCTGTTAATTCTCCATTCACCATCACCTTTGCAGTTTGTTCATGATATATTGTTTCAATGGCTTGGATAAATGTCTTACCAAAACCATTTGTATCAATTGCAGTAAAATAAATCACCAACTCACATTGTCAAAGGCTTTTTGATCATCTAGAAACATCAAGGCCATTTGCTTCTCAGGGTGTGCTTCATAATATTCCAGAGTATCCAAAATGATTCTCACATTGTCTTTGATTTATCAAAGACAGAAATCCATTTTGATCAGTCCTCCAGATGATGAGGAGGTTGGTATCAAAGAAGCTGGGGTTGTTGTCTTTCTACTCATCTTGTAGTGCTTATCTGTAGAGAAAGAGAGAGAGAACAGAGAAAAGAAAAAAAAAAGAGGAAAAAAGAAAAAGAAAAAATGAAGGCAAACAATTGCCACTCCAAAGGAAACAAGGAAAAAGAAAATCTTCAGGCACTTGTATACCTTAATCCAATTAGTTGCAATGGTAGATGTGAAAAAGAAAAAAGAAAGAGGTAAAAAAGAAAAAAATCTATATGTTCCTCTTAATAAACAAAAAGAAAACCAAAATAAAAAATTTACATTCTAGTTCCTGGTTTAAAAAATCAAAATCCAATTTAAGAGAAAAAAAAAGGCCCAACTGGGGGAGGGTAGAAAGGGAGACAAGAGGTAAAAAGCAATTCTAATATAAAATAAGCCTCTGCTGCCAAATATCCAAGGCTCTTTGATAAATCAGCTCAGAATTTTTCAAGGTCGCTTCAGTTTTCTTTCTTTCAACTTCAGCTCCAGACTCCAGCTATCTTTCCACAAATGAGCACCTGAATAAACAAACCACCATGCTCATCTCTATCTTTTCCAAAACAAAGCTTGGAGTCCTTGACTGTAACATAAGCTCAAAGGAAAAAAACAGAAAGAATGTATCCAACCCTCTGGGCAGCAGTGCTACTTATTTTCCTTCACTTTCATTCCCTCTCCTCAATCTACAACCAGGAATTGGAAAAAAAAAAAAGTAAAATATTTTCCCTTTTTTTAAAAAAAGGAGAAAAATAAATCTTAACCAAGCAGAAGAATCCTAATCAAAAAGAGAGAGCGAAATACAAACAAAAATAATAAGATTAAAAAGCACCAGTCCAGCTTAAAGTTAAACAGCTTTGCCAAATTCAAAGTTACAATAAAAAGGGAAAAAAGAAAAAAAAACTTTCACTTTAATAGTTAATCACGCCACTTAAATTCTTTTCTCTTCACTTTTAGTCCACTTTCATTTTTTTAGGGTGTTCTCTCCAAAAAATAATGAGTAAAAGTTCATCTCACCAAACTGACACTTTCTTTCCGATCTCTTTCATTCTGGAGCTGTCCCAGCTTCAGCAGCTTGGAAAGCTACCTCTCTGCTGCTGGCAAAAAGGGCTTTTCCTGGATCAACCAGGGACTTTGCAATGTCCCTGGGATCAGCAGGACATGCACTTATCGATCACCATCTCTATGGGATGGTTTAGGTCCTTCAGGACAATCCAGTGGCTGGGATATTGATGGTGATCTTGGAGATTCAAGATCGCCCGTTGTACCACCGCGACACCAGCTCCATCCTCCCACCTCCTAATGATGGTGATCATAACATCTCTAGCAGTAATTGTTTGGGTTGTTCATAAGTTATATGTCTTTATATGACATACAGGGCATTTCAGGAGTGGGATTCAAATTTTTTAACAACCGGTTCTGTGGGCGTGGCTTAGTTGGTGGGCATGGTTTGGTGGTCATGTGACTGGCTGGGTGTGGCCAACTCAACATCACTCACACTGAGGCACGCATCTCCTCGCTCGGCCTCTCGTGACTGTGGGGATGCTGTAACAGTTGTAAGTGTGAAAAATGGTCATAAGTCACTTTTTTCCATGCCATTGTAACTTTGAATGGTCACTCCACACAAGCAAAGTACTAGCAAAGGAGGGGAAAAAACTCCAGAGATGTTCCTGAGACAGAAAGTCTAGTCCTGCCAAGAATGTAATAAGGGTTAACGGAGAGGCAGTATCTGTAAGCAACACCAGAATGTTTCCTTCCTGCCTTCCTTACAGGATTAGGCCAGTCATTTCTTCTAACAACTGGTTCTCCGAACTGCTTAGAATGTTAACAACAGGTTCTAGAGAATAGATGCGAACGTGTAGAATCCCACCCCTGGGGCATTTTATAGAAACACAAAACGGGAGAGTGCCCTAAGCAGAGGAGAAGGTTGCTTGCCTTCATCCTTCCGCTTCTGAAAGGACATCCTATATTTGTCCCTGGATGACAGTGACTTTGGGTGGGCAGGCCTTCTGCTGGGCCAGCACAGTCACTAGACAGATTGGGCCAAGGGGTAGACTGGATAACAGAATAACAATACCATTTCAGACAAATGGTTGTCCAATCTCTTCTTGAAAACTTCCAGTGTTGGAGCGTTCACAACTTCTAGAGGCAAGTTGTTTCACTGATTTATTGTTCTAACTGTCCGTTAATTTCTCCTTAGTTCTAGGTTGCTTCTCTCCTTGATTAGTTTCCATCCATTCCTTCTTGTTCTACTTTCTGGTGCTTTGGAGAATACCTTGACTTTCTCTCTGTGGCAGCCCCTGAGATATCGGAACACTGCTGTCATGTCACCCCTAATTCTTCTGTTTCTAGATTGGCCCTGGATTGGACTAAGGGATAGACTGGTATACAGGACTTGACTACAGGGTTGTGCTGGTCTTTGACAATCAATAAATATTTTAGATTTGATTTGATTACTATGGGTGTGCCATCTTGCATAGTTAACATTAATATCTCCTATCTCTAGTTGAGATATTTTCATTCTGTTTACATGTTCTACATTTGTCAGCAGTTTCAAGTCAATGAGACATACGAGTATAATATAATTAATGAAAGGATAAATAAATATGAACGAATAAAGAGAACCAATCTGGGACTGTGGAGATGTGAGGAGGAGGAGGCTGGAATTCCGACACACACATTTTTAAATCAGCCCAAGTTTTAATAAAGAGAACCCTTATCTCAGATGAGTTCCTAGCTTCAAGCTTGAGTGGATACAGAGTGGGTTTTATAAAAACCATCCAGGCTGGGGAAACAAGGACTGGCTTAAACGAAAGGCCAGATGCTTTCCTTCAAAACCAGAACTCCAATTGAAACTATCAAATGGTCAATGTGTTTTGGATAAACTTTTGTTAGGGGTAAAAAATATAAGTGGGTAGAATATTACAATGGGGTATCATGATCGCTACCTCAGGCAATGAAGGGAGCAGATGAAAGGGAAGAATAAAAGAAAGATGAGAGAAGAAAAATAAAGAAAAGACATGTCTTCAGTTTGTATTTCATGTAAACTTAGACCTGAGTGCAGTTATACAATCAGCTTGCATTCTTCTGAATTCCACATCTTAGTATTGCTGAACTACAAAAATGAATATAAAATACTCTGTAAGGGCAATTGGGTGGAAAAATGCATTTATTGAGCGAACATTACAAAAGAAAATTCCTGTTTCAAATACTAATAGTACTTAAAATGCATTTTAAGTGCAGTAGAAAACAGGAGAGCAAAACTAAAATTGTCATTTTCATGCAATATTTTTTCATCTTCTTGGAAACAGATATAGAAACGGGATGAAATAAACTTACCTGTTTCTCAAGAGAAACCACAAGCCACTTGATTTCCCATTTTGTAAATAAAATCAAAAGTGTAAAGGAGAAATGGCCAGATTACATCTTAGTGAGCAGTATTTGCAAATTACTGTCAAATACTGTCAGTATTAGCAAATCACTGTCAGAGCCAGAAGCTGATCTGCGTAACTGTATTTTTAATTATTTTATATTAGTTATAATTTCAATCTTAAAACTTTATAGCACAGTGCTATTTTATTACATCTAGAGTCTTTCAAGCATCGAGGTATAGATACATAGATAAAATACAATGGTCGATGTGTTTAGATGTTAAAACTCCCTGGCTCGCCAATAGATGATCCATATCTTTATCAGCTGTCTGATTAGTTGAAATTCAACAGGTGCATCATTTCCCGACATTCAGTACTAGGCTGCTTCCATCTCTTGTGTGACAAGGCGCAGATCCTGTGATAGGAAGGGGAGGGGGGGAATCCTGGCAGATTTACAAGATGCTATACATGTTCGAGGCTTGCAAAAGGATAACAGAATAGCAGTTTGCTTGTCCAGGCAGCAAGAGATTTGGCTGAGAACTGAAAGGTAGAAGGTTGTTTAACAGAGCCTCCATTGTGCAACTGCTGTCCAAGATATTGTGCAATATACTGCATAATGATGACAACTGGCCAGTTGTAGCTTCCATAATAAGCTTTGCAGGTTGAGTCTCTTTGCAATTATATCACACATTCTATAATCCTCTCAATTGGCAGTGCCCTGCCATGCATATAAATTTCTATTGACTCGGAATAATTGGTTAGGGTGTTGTTGTTTTTCTTCCTCCTACTGGGTTTAATCAATTTGATCAGGGTTACACTCATGTTCCTTCCCCTCCCCATTAGATTTCCTTTTTTTCCCTTTCCCTGTGATACAGATGAAGTGGGAAGGGGGAACCTTTTGAGAAGTTGGTGGCACAGAATTTAAGCTTAATTTTGCATTCAGTTCCTTGAAGAATAAAATGCAATACGGCAAATGCCATCTCCAATTTTGAAATGGAGGGTTGAAAAAGGGGAGGAAAAATAAGCTTTAGAAAACCAAGTTAGGGATGTTTATTTTCTCAATGAACATTTTTATTATTCTTTCTAGTCTTATCAACTGTAAATGTTACTGCTCCCAATCTCTAGCAAGCATTCCTATGAATCAGTCCCTTCAAACATGATCTAATTTTCATGAACATGTAAATGAGTTCATAAGATTGTTGTACTTCAGTATACACATGAAGAACCTTGAACATTATATGCTTATATAATTTAATTGTTTGGTATTTTATATAATTATATAAAGTTTGGTTAACTTTTAAATTACAACTAGGGTTGGGGTACGTATAAAATAAAATTGCATATACATTCTTTTAGAATACTTTTAAAGCAGAAGTGGTATGTTTATTTACACCTAATTACACTTATTGTATGTTGTTGTACAATAACAACAGTGCATGTCATGCTACAGGATAAGTAAAGAAATCATATAACAATCAAATATTGCATTGAGCATCTGGACACAGCACTACCATGGTTTAAACGAATATAATTCCTGCAATTATATTAGTTTAAGCCACATTCCTTATGAAATTATAATTCCTTATATTATGAAAACAACTCTGTTCATAAACTTTTTGGACTCTTTAGATATTGTCAGTATGATTTTGGGACAGTGCAACCATCATAAATACATGCCAGCTGTCGCATACTGAAATTTTGATCACACAATCATGGGGATACTGTGATAAAAGCAAGTCATGTCACTTTTTCAACAATGCTATTGTAACAGTCACTAAACAAAAAGTTGTAAGTCGAGGACTACCTGTAGGTTAATGATCAAAGGTAATTGTCCCAAGTGAGGGCAGGACAAGAAGCAATGGATGGAAACTAATCAAGGAGAGAAGCAACCTAGAACTTTCCTGACATTTAGAACAACTTGCCTATA
This sequence comes from Hydrophis major, assembly GCA_033807585.1. Lineage (NCBI taxonomy): Eukaryota > Metazoa > Chordata > Lepidosauria > Squamata > Elapidae > Hydrophis > Hydrophis major. The sequence continues at coordinate 245,620,253 of CM066330.1, forward strand.
GAAATTGTGGGTGCTCCAACACTGGAGGTTTTTAAGAAGAGGTTGAACAACTATTTGTTTGAAATGGAATAGGTTTCATACCTGAGAGGGGGTTGGACTACAAGACCTCTAAGGTCCCTTCCAACTCTGTTATTCTACCTTACCCTACTCTACTCTACTCTACTCTACTCTACTCTACTCTACTCTACTCTACTCTACTCTACTCTACTCTACTCTACTTTATTAAATGAGTGAAATCAAGATAAACAGATATGTTAGAGTTTGGGTCATTATTTGTGATACATGATGATGTACAACTGAAGAGCTCATTACAGTTGCAATCACACTTGAGACTGTTTAAATGACAAACATGCTTAGAATAAATATATGCTTTGTCTATTTGTGTGTGAGTACATGTAAAGGAAAAAGGTCAGTCTCCATGCTTTTTGTTCAAACTTTGTTTACATGCAGAGAAGCTGTGTATTTTGTGGCTTTTAGCAGATGTTCATCAGTTAATTGGGGAGCTTACTCCTAGAGTCCAACTGCAAGCTTCTTCCTACATACCTCCATCTGTTGGTCTTGAGAGTGAAGGCCAATCCCTCTCTTTGATTCATTGTCACGTAAACAAACTTGCTGAACAGAGAAAAAATAAAAATAAATCAGCACCCAAGTTGTTCCAGATCACAAGATCCAGCCTTCAGCTACTTAGCCAGCCAGTCTTGAAATTTAATAAAGGGGCTGTTACTTCCAGACAACCTGTCTCACTGGAGTAGCTTCTTCCTATGTTGGCTAGGCCAAAAAAACAATATTCTATAAAATGCAAAATAAAAATAAGTCTCCATGCAGAAGCTACTCTGAAGTGAGTAGAACATGTTTCCAAGAAGATTTACAGCAGATTTTTAATGAAGCTACAAATGCTGACACACAACTTGACAGTGGGTAAAGTGATTTATTGCTTTTTTAAAAGATGTTATAAGGCAGTCCAATCAGAAAGAGAGGGAGAGAAGAAACTCAACTCTGTGGATCAAGATAGCAAGATAAAATATATAAATTCACAAACAGAAACAGAGAGAAGCCACAGCAACACATCTAGGAATCTCCAAGAGACTTATACTAAATGTATGTAAGTGAAAAAGGGGATATGTAAAAGCCACTGCCTGATTCAATTTATTGTTTAAAGAGAACAAAGAGGTTAGAAAAGTGGCTGATTTCCCACTCAGCTGACTTTATGCCCAAAGGAGTACTAGAACTCATAACCTCTGTTTCTAGCCCAGTGCCTTAACCACTACACCAAACCTGCTATTTTGATTACACCTACAGACACACAGAGAGAAAGCATTATATATATTACAATCTATATTTTATGTTGTATATCATATTTTACAGCATATCGGATACAACTGTGATATTGATATTCTAGAAAAAAAAATGCAGAGAAGAGCAACCGAGATGATTAGGGGACTGGAGACTAAAACATATGAAGAACGGTTACACGAACTGGGCTTGGCTAGTCGAGTGAAGAGAAGGACCAGGGGAGACATAATAGCAGTGTTCCAATATTTGAGGTGCTTGCCACAAAGAGGAAGGGGTCAGACTAGGAAGGCCAGACAAGGAATGATGGATGGAAACTGTTATGTATGTAAATAGTTTAAATAAAAGCAAGCTTGGGGTAAAGTGCAGGGTTCTGGCCCTGCACTTCTGATTGGGTGTTAAGCGGCTCGATCGGATTGGTTGGGTTCAGAGAATTCGATTGGCCTTTAACAAAGGACTCCTATTGGTTCTGGAGCTAGCGTCTTACAGCTCGCTATTGGTTATTTCACATTAAGGTTACCTATATAAGGCAGAGTTGTTGTTGTTCAAGTTCTCAAGTCACTATGTAATAAAGAGCTGAAAGTTCATCAACTAAGATTGTCTCCATTCATTTCACCCATGCCTGAAACTATATCACTGGCGACGAGGGTGGGATTTGGAGACATCTGATCTTAAGGAACCGGGAAGAAAAACAGAGCACGTGCCAAGACAACGCCACCAATGGAAACCATGTCCAGCGGCATCGTACCACCCGCTCCGTTCGATCCGAACCAAGAGGATTGGGAATCCTACATGGATCGCTTCCAAATGTTCCTTGAAACAAACAACCTGAAGGACGCCACACCAGCCAAGAAGCGGGCGCTGTTCCTGATGTACTGTGGCCCGGCTGTCTTTAAAATGGCAAAGGTACTCGCGAAACCTCAAGAAGTTAAAGCAATGAGCTGGGACGACCTCGAACCTCTCCTGAGAGACCATTACGCGCCAACCGTACCTACACTCGTGAGACACCACGAATTCTATCAAAGAAGCCAGCGAAAAGGAGAGAGTGTGGCTGACTTCGTGGCAGACCTCCGACACTTGGGAGGCCTCTGTGGGTTCGCAGACTTAGATGAAGCACTGAGAGACCGCTTAATTCTGGGATTAGATGCGCTAGGCGTGCAGTGCAAGCTGATGGCGAAAGGCTACATTGACCTTGCTGACGCCATCGCCGAAGCCACTGCTGCTGAGGCGACCAAAAAGTCCACGGCGCAACTACGGCGAAGCCGAAACCCAACGACCCCTCAGACAGGCGACCTTTTATCCAAGTCAGAAGAGCAGCTTGTTATGACGCACCATGAGGACCTCTCTTCATCATCAGACAGCGACGAAGAAGGGGTCCATCGACTGCGGTTCGACCAGGACCCTCGCTCTAAACTCTCACGCCCTTGCGCTGGTTGCGGGGCAAACCACCCCAGGGCAGACTGCAAATTCCGTGATGCGATCTGTCATGAGTGCGGAAAACGAGGCCACATCAGTCGAGTCTGTCGCAGTTTACCGGGACCAAGTCAGGCCTCAAGGGGAACCAGCTCTCGCCAATCGGCAGGAAACCGTCCTGTAAGGCGACATCCAGAAAACCACTCCTACAGATATCAAGCGTTGCAGAAAGAAGAGGCCCACCATACTATCACTATAGGTCACGCCTCAGCCATGGACGCTAAGAAGATTCGAGTTACAGTAGCCATAGAGAACCAACCCTGCCACATGGAGGTTGATTCCGGATCATCCCTCTCGATGGTGTTGTGGAAGACATTAAAGCAACTCATTCCTACCATCCAACGCCAAGACCTTCGAATGCAACGTCTCATCCTTAAAGACTACCGAGGGAATCGGATCCCTGTGGTTGGGTCTTGTCGAGTCCGCGTCTCGTTTAAAAAGCATACAGCATACTTACCTCTAACGATCATCGATCGGGACAGCCCTAGTTTGTTGGGCCTCCAATGGTTCGCGCCACTCAGTCTCGAAGTAGCCGGCGTGAACCGAGTCGGTGATTGCGAGTGGGAGGAGGACCTTATTGCTGAATTCAGCGATGTCTTCGCAGATCATCTGGGCGAGTATAAGGGGACCCCAATTTCATTTAGCTTCGACCCTAAGGTCGCCCCGATCCATTTAAAGCCCCGTCGAGTTCCATTCGCCCTTAAGGCCAAGATAGATGAACAACTTGACAAACTAATTAAACAAGGGGTACTGTAACCCATTGATCATTCTCCATGGGAAACTCCTATTGTAACCCCCATTAAACCAGATGGGTCAATCCGAATCTGTGGGGACTACCGGGCCACTCTAAACCACGTCCTCCAGCAGAACGCGTATCCAGTGCCGCACCTCCTTCATTCCCTGGGAGGCGGAAAGGTTTTTGCTAAGTTAGATTTAGCTCAAGCCTATCAACAATTGCCCGTGGACGATACAACAGCCCAAGCTCAAACAATAGTAATGCACAGAGGTGTTTTTAAATGTACCCGAATGCAATTCGGGGTAAGTGTAGCCCCGGGAATATTCCAAAGTTTAATGGAACGATTATTGCAGGGAATCAAGGGCGTGGTTCCATATTTTGATGACGTGTTAATTGCAGCTCCTTGTAAAAAAAATTCTACAGAATCGTTTAAAATGTGTTCTTAAGAAATTCCAAGAAGCGGGATTTAAAGTAAAAAAGGATAAATGTCATCTATATACCGACAGTGTTGAATTTCTAGGTTATTGCATTGATAGTCAGGGTATCCACCCTACTGAGAGTAAATTAAGGGCGATAAAAATTGCTCCCAGACCCCATAACAAAACAGATCTCCAGGCATTTTTAGGCCTTATTAATTTCTATAATGTGTTTTTACCACATAAGGCGACTGTGGCTGAACCGTTACACCGGTTATTAGATAAGAAAGCATTGTGGGTTTGGGGTTACCGGGAGGAAAAAGCGTTTTGAAATGTAAAAGATTTACTTACATCTGATTCTGTACTTATGCAATATAATGAAACATTATCCTTGGTTATAACTTGTGATGCCTCACCGTTTGGGGTGGGCGCTATTTTGAGCCATGTGTTGCCTAATGGAAATGAGGCCTCTGTTGCATACTTTTCGAAGACTCTTTCTCAGGCAGAACGTAACTATGGACAAATAGATAAGGAAGCTCTTGCAATTGTGGCAGCCATAAAAAAATTCCATGAGTATGTATATGGAAGGACATTTACCATTGTAACTGACCACAAACCTTTACTGGGGATAATCGCTGGGGACAAACCAACCCCCTATATATTGTCCCCAAGAATGACTCGATGGTCAGAGTTCCTAGCTGCTTATAATTATCGATTGTTACATCGCCCGGGGAAAGCCATTCCCCACACCGACGCACTCAGCAGAGCACTGCTACCAGAAACTCTCGACGATCTGGCACCAACAATATCGGCGTTACAAATCGAAACGCTCAACCCACCTCCTATGACCGCTTGAGATATCGCGAGAGACACCAGACAAGATCACACCCTAGCTCGAGTCCTAGGCTGGGTAGAACGTGGATGGCCATTGGACCAGGTCCCAGATGACTTCGCGCCATTTAAAACAAGACAGACTGAACTTTTTTCGCAAAAAGGCTGTGTCATCTGGGGCGATAGAGTCATCGTTCCAGAACGACTCCAAAACTCGCTGTTACAAATTTTGCATGAAGGACATCCCGGGATCGTGCGGATGAAAGCACATGACCGACACATCGAGCAATGGGTCAAGGCCTGCACCAAATGCCAACAAAACAGCAACGCACCGCCAAAAGCTGCACTGACTGAATGGGAGACACCACGCGGGCCCTGGTCCAGAATCCACCTGGATTTCGCAGGGCCGATTAAAGGACATACATTACTATTGACTGTCGATGCATACTCTAATTGGTTGGAAATTCATCGAATGACCCATACAACCTCCGAAGCTGTCATTAAAGTCCTCAATAGACTCTTTGCAACTCATGGATTGCCGGACATCTTGGTGTCCGACAACGGACCACAGTTTACAGCGCTGATGTTTGAACAGTACCTTGCTGATAATGGCATCCGCCATGCACTCACCTCGCCTGCGCATCCTGCTACCAACGGCCGAGCGGAACACATGGTCCAATTTGTAAAAAAGACTTTGCAAAAAGTGGACTATGATAATATTGATGAAAAAATAAACCGCATTCTACTTCTACAACACATCATTCCGCATAGCATAACCGGCAGAACTCCCGCAGAACTTCTCATGGGGCGAAAACTCCGTTCCCGCCTCGACCGACTGCACCCTGCTTACGAGCCAGAAAAGCCTGCAGGATCCAGCGGACGCTACCGTACCTTCAAGGTAGGTGACCCCGTTTATTTAAGAAATTTATCGAGCAACCCGGTTTGGATTGAAGCAACGATAATATGCGAGACTGGGCCCAAATCCTATATTGTAAGATGTGTTGATGAAAGACTGTGGAAACGACATATTGACCAATTATGGTCACGACTCATATCGGCCAGCCAACAACTCCCCTACGACCAAACTGAGGGGGGGGAAGGAATGGAAGAAGACGACATTCCAGGGAACCTGTTCCAAGAGAGCGATGAATCTAGTGAAACTCAGGAAAGGGAGCAGGAGGAAGAATCGTACGCTCCAAGGGAAATCACACCAGAACGAGAAGCTGAGCCACTGCCAAACAACATTTTACCTCAACAGGACTGCACTCAGCCAGTCCAAAGAAAATCTAATTGACCCAAAAGACCACCGTCCTATTTGAAGGACTATGTAACCACACCATAATTGAGGAGCCAGGGGGAAGGGGTGTTATGCATGTAAATAGTCTAAATAAAAGCAAGCTTGGGGTAAAGTGCAGGGTTCTGGCCCTGCACTTCTGATTGGGTATTAAGTGGCTCGATCGGATTGGTTGGGTTCAGAGAATCCGATTGGCCCTTAACAAAGGACTCTTATTGGTTCTGGAGCTAGCGTCTTACAGCTCCCTATTGGTTATTTCACATTAAGGTTACCTATATAAGGCAGAGTTGTTGTTGTTCAAGTTCTCAAGTCACTATGTAATAAAGAGCTGAAAGTTCACCAACTAAGATTGTCTCCATTCATTTCACCCATGCCTGAAACTATATCAGAAACTGATCAAGGAGAGATTCAACCCAGAAATAAGGAGAAATTTTCTGAGAATGAGAGCAATCAACCAATGGAACAGCTTTCCTTCAGAAGTTGTGGGAGGTTCTTGATTCAAGAAGAGACTGGACTGACATTTATCAGAAATGGTGTAGGGTCTCCTGCTTGGGCAGGGAGTTGGACCAGATGACCTACAAGGTCCCTTCCAGCTCTGTTACATGGACTCCAGGGGATAGTAGAGGACAGAAAAGCCTGGAGAAACATTATCCATGGGGTCGCAATGGGTCAGACACAACTTTGCAACTAACAACAAGATTGCTGCCATCTAAGGTCATCCTAAGACTTACAAATCTTATATTTTTTTCAGATTGCTGAATAGCTGACCTTCGATTTAGTATACAACTTCTTAACTCAGTTGAAAACATTTGGATCCGCAGATCAACATACTCAATGGATTGTAGTAAATGCCACATTTTCTTTATGTCCTGAAATGTCTTAACTATCTTAGAAACCAGCAAGAAAAAAAGGGCTTCAAATTTCATGAATTCTGGAAATTTGCGAATATCCAAAATTTAACCTCAACTTTGTCCAACTTGCCCACCTTTGATAATTTAAACCAATGGTCTTCAAACTTGGCAAGTTTAAGACTTGTGGACTTCAACTCCAAGAATTCCTGAGCTAACATGACTTGAGGAGGAATTCTGGGAGTTGAAGTCCACAAGTCTTAAAGTTGTCAAGTTTGATGACCCCTGGTTTAAACTAACTCTCAATACCACCAGCCAGATTTTCTAATGATGCTGGCTGGAAATTCAAGTAAATTTAGCTGTGTATCAAGCTGGAGAAATGTAAATTAACTATAGTTTAGCTGATCCACTGTTTGGGGATGAAAGTTTCTACCTGGTTCAAAAATGGTTCAGGTGAAAAATTGCACGATGTATTTCTTCACATTTATAGTTGAATTACTACTGAAATTTATAATTGTGTGTGTTATGAATGTTGCCTTCCTTTATACTTGCAATTCTGAAACTAGACTGCTGTCACAGACTAAGCTCAATTTAGCTTAAACAATGTAAAAAAAAAAAAAAAAGCAGTACAGCCAGACGCCTCATGTAATAATTTAGCTCCAATTAAGCAGAGTGATTATTCTGAGACATCTTGTGATCCCTCTGCAAATATAGAGTAAATATAGAGATGAAGCACAGAACAATTTATATCCATAAAACTGCAAGAACCATATAATTAAAGGGTTTTGGTTTTGGCTAATATCTATGCTATACATTCCACCTGAACAATTAAAATATTTTGGCACTGCCATGTTTTTAAAAAAACCATGACATCAGAGTTTGGATATTGTTTCTTAAATCTGAAATGTTAAACCTAATCCTTTATTTTTGTAAAGGATTTCTTTACAAAAGTATTTTGAGCTCTTATGTTTAAGGACAAACCTGGAAAAATGGCACCATCAAGAACTCTAAGCTTGCACCAATTCTGGAGTCCGCAAAATGAAATTTAGAATTACATATACCAGGTGTTTTCCCAAAAATAAGACCAGGTCTTAGTTTCTTTTGTGCCCCAAAATAAGCACTAGGGCTTATTTTTGGGGGTGTCTTACTTTTTCCATGTAGAGGAGGCCCACTTCTTCTGTTTGCTCATAGCAGGGCAGGAAGCCGCATGGCATGCCAGTGCCATTTCCACGAGGCAGGGGAGGATGGAACTGCCCCGTGTGCCCCATACCAGCTTACTTCAGGGCCCCCACAGCTAGGCCACCCATGCCCTGACACCTGCCTTGCCTCAGGGTGGCAGCTCTAGCATTCAGCAGGACCTACATGGCCTCCAGCCCATTTCTTTTGCTTTCTCGCAGCCATAATGGAGCAGGATGCTAAGTGATACACCAGTGCCACAGCCACAAGGCAAGACAAGGGGTGGACCTGCCCCATGTGCCCTGTACTGGCTTACCTCAAAGGACCCTGCAGCCAGCCCATCCTTGCCCTGACACCTGCCTCATTTCGCGGCTGGGGCACCAACACACCACTCAGCCTCATGTTCCGTTGTGGGTACGAGCAATTAGAAGTGGGCTGGGAGCCACGTGGGCTCCTGCTGCACATGGCTATTGGTGCTGCCACTATGAGACAAATGTCAGGGCATGGGTGGCCTGGCTGCAAGGGTCCTGAGGTAAACTGGTTTGGGGTACATAGGCAACTCTGCCTCATGGCCTTGGCACTATGAGCAACCAATCAGAATTACTTAAGTGGCTTTTAAGTAGGGCTTATTTGGGGGGGGGAGGGGAGGGCTTATATTAGGTGCATGTATAAAATAGGCTAAGTCTTATTTTTGAGAAAATGGTATTATTCCTGCTCTCTAAAAAAAGTTAAATTATTGATCACTGTGTCTTTTAGTAATACATTCCACTTTCTTTTTCAACTGTTTAAATTTTCTTTCTTTCTTGGATCTTTTGGCTAAAACCCTAGCCTACATGCAATTACATTGACTCAGTTTAATCCTTCACAATATTCGTTTCTCCCATCTCCTTTCTATTTCTCATACTGTCAAAGTTTAGATTTAAGCTCCTTGGGCAGGAAGTTTTTTTTTGTGTGTTTAGTTTCTCTTGAATTATATTTCTGTTACTCTGCAAAATTGCTATCTATAACACTGTGTTTCAGCAAAATAAGTGCATGCAAATTAAGAAGAGGGGAAAAAATCCATTTTGCTAACAATTCTGCCAGTTGGTAGATTACATTCTGAATCTGGAGATAAAAAGTGAGAAGGGATCTCAAAGAACATCTAGTTTTAGGATGCAAAGGCATGGATGATGCAAGAAACAAACTACTTTGTCCTCCAGTTTCTCCTTAAAACATGTTTATGAAATCCAGTACTTTCATGTTGGGTTTAACACATGATAAAATCAAAGAATGAAGAATCATGGTCAAATTAAGGAATTACAGGGTTGTAAAGAAAAAGGGGAGGGTTAAAGCTCCAGGCTAGAAATAAGAAGACTATGAGTTCTAGTCCCATTTTAGTCATAGAAACTGGCTGGATGACTTTGGACCCATTACTGTCCCTCAGCCCACAATATCACACTTAAGTGACAACTTGATTAGTCAATTCCTATTTCAATCAAATGGATCAACATGCGCACACATACAAAAAAGACAATGCACATTAGGAAGAAAGAAGATATTTGAGAGAATTAGCAGCATTTTATCTCTTGAAATTGAAATTATCTGAAACAGGGGTATCAAACTGGTGGCCCACGGGCCGGATGTATCGTGTGCAGGCCAGGTCCACCCCAGTTCCATGAAGGGAAAAATGTCATGATACATCACGTGACAGCAACATGATGTGGTGAGTTTGACACCCATGATCCAGAACAGTGATGGCTAACCTATGACACACGTGTCACTTGTGACACGCCGAGGCACTTTGACTGACACGCCTGTTGGTGTGGGGAAAACCTGCACATTTAGAGGCTGCCTGTGCTCTGCTCCAATCCCTGCTCATTGCTTGTTGCGTGGAGGCGTGGTGTCACCGCTGCCATAAGATCTTTGCAGCAGAGAACTAATTTTAACCGCCATAAACTGAGGTTTGTCAGTTTCATTACCTCAGGAACGCTACAGGAGGAAAGGAGATCAATGAGGTTCACAGCCCTGTAAGGTGGCTTTCCGATCCCCACATCCTGCACCTGCAGCCCTGAGACCAGGGAGATGAGTTTCACAGCCCTCTGTGATCACCCCAGCCCAGTCTGTCATAAACCAAATTATTGATATTTCTTGAAGTGACACACGACCCGAGGAAGGCTACACTTTTTCCTGATTTTCGACACACCAAGCTGAAAAGGTTAGCCATCACTGATCTAGAACAATAAGAAACAAAATGTATGGAACAATAAGCTAGCCAAAATGTATGGAAACCAATCACCCAACTGTTGGAAGTGCTTGAAAGAATGAGGCACTTATTATCATGTATGGTGGTCCTGTAAAAAAGCTCAGGAGTTCTGGTACAAAAATTGGACATGGCTAGAGGAAATGACAGGGCTAAAAATTTGTTACAAACTAGAGATGTTCTTACTGGGAATAATGGAAGAGAAAGTTAGCAAAGCTGATACATATTTAATTATTCATGTAATCATGGCAGCAAGAATGATATTTGCCCAAAATTGGAGAGCATGTGAAATTTCTAGTGAGGGTGTTATGATTGATAAGATAGTGCAATGCACTGCAATGGATAGGTTGACACTAGAATTGAAGGACCAAGATGAATCAGAACATTATAAAACATGGAATAAATTTTACTTCTGGAGGGTCATGATAGGGAGTTCATAAAATTGAAATAAGAACCTAAGGTGAAATAGGGAAGAGGTGAAGGACCTCATGAGGAATAATGACAAAGATTTAAAAAAAAATGCAGTTTAAATGTATATATGTAAATAAATGTATATATTTGTATATAACTTCTTTATCTTTCTAAATGTAAAATGTACTTACAGAAATGTATGTCACAGAAGACCACCACGTTCAATGTTTTTAATGTTTAAACTCAATAAAATTTATTAAAAGAAAGAAACAAAGTTTTCTCCATGTCATTAGTGATAGTACAGGAATGCAATAGTTATAATTACACCCGTTTGATAGCTGAAGACCTCCATAAAGGAAGTCATCCTGAAAGGCCTTTAAGATCCAAATAATACATGGTTCTATATAGGGCCTATTCACCTCAATTGTGCCTGAATATCCTCCCTAGAATACCAAAAGATAAATGGTACTCTAACATACTGACACCTACATTCAGTGTTGCATGATCATAGGACCAATCCTGCCTGATCAACTCCCTGTGTTGGGATCAGGTGATTATGACTTAAAGAAGGAAATAGTTGCCAAACAGAGTAAGCCCCTTTAATACAACCCATCCCTTCACAAATTGGGCTAATTAAAGGAAAGCATATAGTTCAGGTAATTCTATTTAAGTACTATATACACCAAGGCTACAATCACAATATTAGTGGACATACTCTCATGTGATAAAAGGCCTTTAGAAAGAGATTATTATTTTCTTTGGCAAAGAGGCAGCTGGCAATTCAATTTTTTCTCTTACATGGTGAGGAAATTAAACTGGAGGGGGAAAAGTGGGAGGGAGAGGAAAAATTCTCATTACTTGGATCATGCTATATTTTTTGACAGATACCTGGCTTTAAACAGCAGGTTGTTTCAAGTTTTTGACAATAATCAACACCACCACTTAAGTGAGAGAGAGCTGCTTTAACAATAAACACACATCTCCCCCTGTTGAGGATCGAAAACTTGTTGTGTCTTTGTGCTAATACATATAATTAATCACCATGATGCAAGCATTTCCCACCTTTCTGTATGAAGAGAAACATTGCCAGGATTATTTTTCACATGCACCAGCATTTCTTGCTGAGACAAGTGAACTAGAACTGTTTTAAAACCATATAATTATGTTACTAGGTATCACTTATTAAATCACATTTCTTACCCTCTCCTCCTCCTTTGCCCTTTCATGTTCTTCCTGGAAAAAAAAAAAGGCTTCTGTTTCACCAAAGTTTGTTGGCCTCATTCCTTCTCGGTAGGAATATTTTTAAAAAGTTGAAAATAAATTCCATAAGTTAAAAGATGGATAATGATTACATCATTAAAATTACTTGAGCAGAAAATCCATATCCAATGTTAAGGACATATCTGAATTGGGGGACAATTAATACTGGCTGTGTGTTTCCAGCTACATATTAATCAACTTGATAATAATTTCAGCAGTGTTTCTACTGCCATGCACTCTCATCCTTCCATCCATCCAGGGATGGGATCCGATAGGGTTAGCTACTGGTTCAGTGATTTATAAGGTTTAGTGATTTACGATGTGCTTCCCTGCACACTGCGCACACGCCTGTAAATCATCATCAGCCTGGTGCCTGGACAGCTGAGCAGCACTGTGTGCTGAGAAGCAGCCTTTGAAAAAGCCCTTTTTTCCTGCTTTTTAAATTGCAGCTGTGCCTTGCACTGCAGCTGTGCCTTGCACGGCAACTGAAGTTGAAAACACAGGAAGTAAAGGTCAGGTAAGAGCTCGGGCAGGCAGGTGGGAAAAACATCAGCAGACATAGAACCGGTTCTATGTCTGCTGCTCTTCAGAACTACCGGTTCTACAAAGGTGGACAGAACCGGTAGAAACCCACCCCTGCATCCATCCATTTATTGATCCCTCCCACCCACATGAAGCTAGAGTAAGTCACTATGATATATTGATTAGGAATGTATGTACATATGATTGATGCCCATAAAATATACAACTCTAAAATTCTGAATCATAAAATAATGAAATTAAAAACAGTATTTTTTTTTAAAACTTACACGGTAATATCCAGGTTGCACAATGTAACAGATTAATACAATCCCATTTAGCTAAAGTAGTGACTGAACAAAATTCTGCAATTTTTCTAGAAATTGCCGTTGACATATCAGTTAAAAGCATAAAACCCTCTGATTTAAAATGGTAGTTCGTTAGTAGAGGCAGAATCAAGTCCTTATAACACAACGGAACAGACTGACTAACAATTGTAGCAGAGCAAGGCATGGCACTTTAACTAGGTGAGCTTGCATGGGAATTAGCTAGATCTGGTTTTGCTCTGATTAGTGCCCAAATAATGTACTCAATAAAGTTTTGCATTCAGATATTGGATCATCTCGACCATACCTGATTTCATTGGGTTCATCCGTCGGAACGTTCACACTTAGATCTCAAAAACTCACTGGTTTAGTTCCAAGAAGGCTTGTCACTTAAAATCACTCAGGCTCAGGCATTAGCGGGGAAAAACCCACAAGAATTTATATTTGTATTTTTTACATAGGAATGTAATTGTGTTATCGATGAGGATGTAAACCTATCTTGAAGGGCATCTATTAAAAACAGGCCAGATTGTATTCTGAATAAGATCAGAAAATAAGCAACTATTTAGCCATCTTATTGGGTCTCTCTTTTTTTTTTTTAATGTACCTCAGAGACTGTAATCATGACAAACTGAGATAACCTGGCTTCTATGTATGCAACTGAGTTCAATGGAGAAAAGGCATTAAAAAGGGCAATGGCTTCAAACGCATGATAGCTGTCATCTTGACTTTTTGGTGACCCCACCTCCCCTCTGTTGGGTATAATACAAGCCTCTTTCTGTAAATAGGAAATTAACCCAAAGCTTTTAAATATTTATCCTTAAATGTTGGTGCATTTCTTTTTAATTGTAATGTGAAGATTCAATAGGAGATTCTATAAAAGCTAGTTAGTTTAACATCTATTTTAAATAAATTGATGGAAAACACTTACAAATGAAATAATTAGGAATAGTGAAAAAAAAATGAGCACAGCTTCAGCAAATGGAAGCCCTGTTTCATAAACATTGAGCAAGTCTTTGAGAGCCAAGATGGATTGGGGAAATTTGGTAGATTTTAATTACATTCAATTAATTAAAATTTAATTTAAAATCTTTGGATTTTTTTTTTTAAAAGATGTGTTCACAAAGTCCCTCACCAAAAAGTTCTGAAAAACTGAGCAACCAATAGATAAGAAAATAGATTCTCTTTTGTGTTGTCCCAAAGGTGCTTTTTTAAAAGGCAGTTGGACTTCCTTTGTTTTTGGTTGAAGATATTTTGCTTCTCATCCAAGAAGTCTTCAGAAGTCTTCCGTGAAACATCTTCAAGGAAAAACAGAGAAAGTGCAGTTGCCTTTTAAAAGCACCTCTGGTACAATGACCTAGATGATTGAGACTTTTTTATGTTGATAGCTGGTTAAAGAACAGGAAGCAGAAAGTAGGAACCAATGATCAATTCTCATAATGCAGATATGGCAACAACGAAACCCTTAAGGGTTTGTTTAGCGCCATTCCTTTTTAACCTGTTCATAAATTATCTGTGATGGAGATAAAGTTTGCTGATGGGGCCAAATTTCCTTTGGTTGCTAAATCAAAGGAATCATGAAGAACTTCAAACTGATCACTCCAAAGTAGGATCAAGGAAAATTAAAATGGCAAGAAATGTTTAATTGTGTATCCTGAGTTTATAGGACACATGATTCCAGTGGCTCTTGGTGGTTTGCAAAATTATAGTAATAAGCAATAACATGTAATCTACCAATGAAAACCACAAAAACCGACAATGTAAGAATGTTGCAGCACTAAAAGTCCCTAGTAAAAGGTTGTTCGATGTCTTCTTCTGAATTGTAGGAAAGGAAAAACCCTATCTCCCTTCTGATTATATGTTTCATAATATAGCATCACCACTATCGCTATTTATCATCAAGCACTGAATGAAGTAAATCTGAAGGGGAAATGCCCTAACCACAGAAGAACAATGGATAGGGTTCTACTGTCAGAAGCTGATTACAAGAGGGATCATGAGAGAACAATTGGAAACTTAATTGAAATATTGATCAATGGTGCAACTGGTGCTACTGAGGAAAGGAACGGAAAGGGAACAGGGAACGGGAAAGGAAAAAGAAACGAAAATGTACTAAACTGAGTATCACATACTATTATCAACTGAACATGAATAGCAAAATGCTCTTAGCTCATTGACATCTTGACACCCGAACCCAAATAGATTCTTAACCAGTGGTGGGATTCAAATTTTTTTGCCACCGGTTCTGTGGGCTTGGCTTGGTGGGCATGGCAGGGGAAGGATACTGTAAAATCTCCAGTCAGAGGTGATATTTGCTGGTTCTCAGAACTACTCAAAATTTCTGCTACCGGTTCTCCAGAACTGGTCAGAACCTGCTGAATACCACCAATGTTCTTAACCCTAACTCAGGAAGCACAATCCTGGACTGAGTAAAACCTTTGATTTGCTGAAAAACAATGCTAATTACAAAGGTTTTATGCAACTCACAATGCATGTAACATTCTGTAGACGCCGCTTCAAAAATAGCTGCACAGAATGGTTCCACCCAAAGGTCACTTGTTTATGAAGACTAAAGTGCCACAGAAATCTGCCATGCAATTTTTTTAAAAATCATTTATTTCCGTGTGAAAGTGTCTCTTGATTACTACTCTTATTCTCAATATGCTTTACTGTAGAATTTCTCTCAGATTACTCTTGTTGATATTTTTGAAGTTACTAAAGTACACCTAATTTCTTTTACAGAGTAGAAAGTACTAGAGCTGATGAAGGATATTTGTGTACAGGCATTTTCTCAGCTTCTACTCTGGGGAAAAAAACAAGAGGGTAGAATAGCCTTATGTCATCTTCCATTAGAATATAATAGAGATATAGGAATGCAGGAAAACTGCAGACTGTTCAACAAAGAGCCCATTCAAACACAGCATAGGACGGTCTTGTCTCCAATTAAAGCATGAACATGGACACATTTACGTAAGTATATCAAGCGGTGTTGTGACAAAAGCCTGAAATATGCTCTAGATACCTCCGTTGGTTCCCACCTAGAGGTTTCCATATTTTATTATTTCATGTCCAGATCAAACTTTAAACTGCCCAAATGAGACCATCTTTTTGGTTTAGTGTTGACCAGAAACAAATCACTTTTGATGCATTCTACTGGTAATAGTCCAACAAATGGGACAAACTCTGCACTTCTCCACATTCACACAGTGTGTTGTTATTCACCAGCCACCCTCACTGGAGCATATTGGTTTTACATTTAGGCACTCCCACCCTCAATCTAGTCATTGTCCTTCAAGTGACCAAGGGAAATCAGATCCCCTGGCCATGTTCTCTTCCTGAATTATTCCTTCTTTTGTTAATTCTCTCCTCCATCTTCTAATTTGGTTTTGCTCCTGTATGCTTTCAAGAACATTTGTTCTTATCATAAAACTCTTCCTAAATCTAAATCAATGAGTTTGGAGCATGCATCCATTCAGAGGGGGCCAAGGACCATTCTCTTTTTTGGTTCTCTCAGCATCTGCTGTTACTTCTCTCCTAATCCTAGGTGGAACAATATCAACAAGAGAGACATTTTTCAGTTGGTGTGGGTTTAAGGCATCCTGCACTATGAGCACTGCTTCACTGACAGCAATGTTAATTTGTTTTGCTCCATACTGGAGCAGCTTACTCTGTTAAAGAAATATTCAGGGCCAAAATTGATGTTCTCAGTGTATTGCCCCCCCCCCCCCATATATAATTTGTCAATTTCCTAATAATGGTATTTCTCAAATTGAGAATGCATTTATGTATCAAAATCAGCAACTGAGGGAGCATTAGTAGTTTTCATCTGCTTACAGAGGAATGGTCCAAAGTACCTTCTTATAGCCTGGCCATTTGTGATTCCTCTACCAAACAACCTCATTTTTACCTGCCTCACTTTGTCTGGATCAAATTGAACAGAATTAGGTGTGATACTGTATCAGTGGGGGATGGAAAGATTTCCCTTGTTGTGATTGTGGTGCTGATATGCAAACTATTAAACGTATTGTGCAGGATCTGTGGAAGATCTGCACAAAGCAATGCCAGAGGCAATTGCCTGGATAGCTGAATTGGATATCTAGTTGTGAGGTACCTAAATAATAAATACAGTTACATTCCATCTTGTGGGTTTAAAAAACATTTGAAAGGAAAAATGCTGAAATAAGAAGGATGCCTACCGAAAGGAAAAGCAGAACATTTGTGTTATATTTACTTGTAGAAATGTGGTTGGGCCACACATGATGGTGGAAATCATCTGGCAGAATAGTTCACTTTCTGGTAAAAGGTATGTTGCCCCTAGTTGAGGAGAGGGAGAAGTCAAATTTTATAAAGAAGCTACTCTTACCTGCCAACCATTTTGTAAAGAAGCAGGTCAGTCTGGGCAGCCATTTTTTGAGGAAACTAGTTACTCATCACAGGCATTTTGTGACTCTATATACTATCCAAAATTCAAATACATCTTGGCCACAAAAGGTAGATTATTCCAATGTCTTATATAGTTGTCCACTTCATTATCAAAGCAGTTAATTTCACCCTATCCACTAATTTAGTCAATTGCAAAATCCATTCTTCAACACATTAATGTTTAGCTTAATCTGTTGACTGCTTTTTCTTTTTCATATATACATATATGTATGTGTGTACATACACACACACACACACACACAGACACACAAGGGGAGGATAATTTATTGCTTTTTTTCGTGTTAACAGCCAGGGTGGATCCGATATATTAAATGTTAAAGCTAGTTGGACATTTTCCCTATTTTTTCTTTTTGTTGTTGTTATGTGGTTATGTTTTTGCTTTGTTTCATTTTTTTGTTTTTGTTTTACTGTTCTGTATTTTAATCTCTATGATAGAACAATATTTTTTAAAAAAGATAGATTATTCCAAATTCTTTCTGAAACCTACTCTGTATGAGTGAAAGGTTCTGATTTTTGGGAGTGGGGTGGGGAAATAGAAGAGAAAAAAGCCCTCAATGGGGAGGAGGAACTTATTGCTAGTAGCAATGTCAGAAAATTCAATTGCTAATTTTTGTTTTCCTTAAGTGGAAATGCTGCAGTCTGTCAAAATAGGCTATTCCATAGTAGACAGAAACAGAGTAAATACATAGGGTTTAATGAAACTTGGGTGGAACTTTGCTACACACCATGATTAAGTTGATTGAGAATCTCAGTTCTCAGAGTCCTTGAAAAGTAATTCTGAACAAAAGGCAACAAATTTAGGGACTTGTTTAAACTCAGCCTTTTTATGCAATACTTTAAGTCTCAAGGTTCCATGGGCTTATTTATATGTCATTAACTTAGTTATTAGAGCTGTATTGTACCCTGAGGTAAATGCTGTTATGGAACACTGAAATTAAGTCTTGAACTATTTAAATAAATTATTATCTGTCACTAGTAATAACATGCTGAAATAAATACATGAACATGATATTCAGGAGACTGTTTATATTGACATTTGTAGTAGCATAAAAAGTGTGCCCAGTTGAACAGTATTATACTTTGCCTGCAGAGAATTTAATAATCCAGGCTTGGTCTTACTAATGAAAAGATCCATGGAGCAAAATAGATATAAAATTTGTTCTTGGATTTCTCCATCAACCACAGCAAAAAATATGCCACAGATGCATTTTTCTTTGCTGTGACTCTATGATCTTGACTTCATTTTGCCCCTAGCTCATGGGTTCCACAGCCCTAGGTCATTATTAGCTGCAGCAGTATTAAAATTATTTTCTCATTTATTTATTCAGTTTTGATGCCAATCAGCTCCAACTGACTCTTGACACTCCAAGGGTAGCTTCAGGGCTTATAAAATCTGTTTGGCTTCATCCCTTAGGAGCATCTGCCTAGAGAGTCAAACAAGATGCCAGCCAGGACTGTGGGATCAAGCTTTTTCTTTTTTTTAATATGAAGCACAAAGACTATACTTTGGTCGTATAGTCATGGGTGCCATTTTGAATATTTTGGACTCCTCAGAATAACAGAGTTGGAAGGGACTTTGGAGGTCTTCTAATCCAATCCTCCTTATCACCCATCCCCTCCCACTTGTGACTGTATGACTGTAACTTTGTCGCTTGTATCCTTACGATTTATACTGACTGTTTCCTAGTATGATTTGATTGCTTATTGTACCCTGTGATTATTATTAAGGGTTGTACTTTATGATTCTTGACTCTTGACAAATGTATCTTTTCTTTTATGTACACTGAGAGCATATGTACCAAGACAATTCCATTGTGTTTCCAATCATGCTTGGCCAATAAAGAATTCTATTCTATTCTATTCTATTCTAGCAGGAGACCCTATACCATGCTAGACAAATAGCTGTCCAGTCTCTTCTTAAAAGCTTCCAGTGATGGGGCATCTGTAATTTCTGAAGGTAAGCCTTTCCAGTGATTAAGTGTTCTCACTGTTAAGAACTTTCTTCTTAGTTGTAGGTTGCTTCTCTCCTTGACTGGTTTTCATCCACAGCTTCTTTCCTGCCTTCAAGTGCTTTGGAAAATATATTGAGCCATTTTTCTTTGTGGCAGCCTTCAAATATCGGAATACTGATATCACATCACCCCTAATCCTTCTTTTCACTAGACCAGACAAACCCAATTCATGGACATTCCATCCATTTACCTTGGAAGGATGGTGCGTGACAAAAGTCACCTGGAATAAAGGAAGGAATAAAAAAAAATAGCAGGAAAGAATTAAGCAATTGGGAGAGTCAACTTCATGCAATATTCTAATCTTATTTCAGAATCAAATTGGATTGTGCCAAGATTGCTCCCTTCCGTGAGGTAGGAAGCCAATGTACACATTTCTACAATCTATATTTGAGCTGGATTATTAATTGCACAGTTTGGATTTCTATGCAATTTAAAAGCTGAGCAGCATACACATTTATATAATAACATTAACAAAAAAAATTACATCTAAATATCTTGTGCTGGAGTCACAATTTGAAGTTCAGTCTCAGGCAGCTATATATTTTGAACCTAATCTAGTAAGTGTAAGTGACCTAGTAAGTGTAGCTTAGTCTTGATTCTAAAATAATAAATAGGATTAAAACTGCAATTTAAGATTAAGACTAATCAAGGAGAGAAGCAACCTAGAAAAAAAAATAATTTCCTGACAGAACAATTAACCAGTGGAATGACTTGCCTCCAGAAGCTGTGGATGCTCCAACACTGGAGATTTTTACGAACAGACTGGACAATGATTTGTCTGAAATAGTATAGGATTTCCTGCTTTAGCAGGGGGTTGGACTAGAAGACCTGCAAGGTTCCTTTCAACTCTGTTATTCTCTTATTTTGTTATCGTATACTGTATAATATAGTATTGCCCCCTCCCCCCACACCTTTTACATTACAATCAATGGCAAGCAAATGTGAAAACTAGTTCAGAACATCTGAGGGGGAGCAGTATGCTACCAACTCTTCCAAATAATGGATCTTTGGAAAGAAAATTCAACTGATTTAACTTATATATTGGTAGATGGATGCATTGATAAATAAATTGATTAAATAGCTTTATTGTTGAAAGCAAAACATTGTTTTGAATGATCTAGTCTGATCGTACAGGAAGCATCATTTCAGAAGTGTCCTGTAAAAACCTCATAAAGGCAAGCTTGTGGCATTTGGCATGTGCTGATTTTATTTTATTTTTTAATTAAAATAATTACATATTTTAAAATCTAACAGCTGATTAATAGGGGCACATTTTAGTTAGGGCAAGAATGTGAACTCAACTGACCAACTAACTAGGTTAGTAATGAATTATATTTAGTTTTAATTAGGCCCTTACATGTAAATAAATAAATAAAAAAAAGATGTACAGGTTTTTCCCTCACCCCAGGCCAACCAATGAATGACCTTCTGAACATTACTCCTGGCACACCAATGAATGACTGATGATTTTATCAAAAAAAATGTGCCAAATCTATTGTATTTTTACCTCACATGTTCCCCTTATTCCTTGATAGCTTCTGTTCAGATGCTCTCTTAAATTGGTTTGGGGCGTTTGGTCATAGCAGGTAGGGGTCCAGAAGAATACATTATCCTCTCATTTGAGGGAAAACTCTGCCATGCATAAATTTGGATAGAAACTAGTACAAATAGTAGATCTGGAACAGCACTGGAGGATTTTAAGAAAAGATTGGACAACCATTTGTCCGAAAGGGTATATAGGTTTCCTGCCTGAGCAAGGGGTTGAATTAGAAGACCTCCAAGGTCCCTTCCAACTCTGTTATTCTGTTATTTTGTTTATGCTTTTATAATTTAGTATACATTTTTGCTATTGGAATTTATATTCTGCAAAACACTATTGCAATCAATCAATCAATCTACATGCTACGTTAATATGACTGTATGCATTTTGGAGATTTTTCACAGCTATATCTGAAGCCAGCACTTTGTATCAAAGCATGAGACAGATACACACAAACATTAATAAGGAGATTAAATGTTGCACAGGCAGCTCTTTTGAATTCTACTGTTGTGCCATGACCACAACTTAAA
Source organism: Hydrophis major (assembly GCA_033807585.1). Lineage (NCBI taxonomy): Eukaryota > Metazoa > Chordata > Lepidosauria > Squamata > Elapidae > Hydrophis > Hydrophis major. Next base: position 245,641,597 of record CM066330.1, read on the forward strand.
TTTCTTTTATAACTGAAGCTCCTCATAAAGCTGCAAGGATTACAAAGTTTTCTATAATAAAGGCAACATCTGTGGGAGTTTTCTAAGCATCTCAGAAATTCCAGGGCTTGCTTGACTGATGACACTGATTTGGATGGAAAACACAGATTCAGTTCTTGCCAGCACAGTCGGTTGTCTGATTGATTACATCAGAATGACAACAGGTTTTGAGTATCACTGTCAGAAGCACATTTGCCAATGTAGAGCAGCAAAGCATGAATACAGCCACATCATATTTGATAAATCTTTATATAATTCTGACCTACCTAAATTTGCAGTTTCAAGCCAAAGATTTGGTTTCATTTCATTTGCCCTCTCTCCTACAATAAAACGATGGTAGGAGAAGAATGATTCTTTGCAATAGAAATATTTGGGCTATGCACAGTTTCAGATTCAAAAGGAAAAAAAGGGTGTCAGTAAATGACCACAACACGTTTTTCTTTTTTCTTTTCTTTTAAATTTTTTATTGAACAAAAAAAAGAAACATTGGATTAGAAGACCTCCAAGGTCCTTTCCAACTCTGTTATTCTGTTAAAGACAATGTTTTTATAGGTTTCCTAAAAGCATAAAAGGGTGAAGAAGACTGAAGTGCTACTGAAAGGGAGAGGGAATGGGAGAATGATGGGAAAAATCCAGCTCCAAGTCATCATGAGATGATCAAACTTGGTCTTAGAGATCAAACTTGGTCTTATGAGATCTGCTTGCATGGCTAGAGGAATTCCAGAGATTAACTCCATAATTCCAGATAGCAAGCTATATATGATGGGAGTTGTAGGGATCAGAATGTATATTAATTAGCAATATCACAAGTCTTCAAATAGGGTTAATGGAAAAGCATTGTTCATTTTATTTATTTAATTCAATTGAGAAAATGTTTTCAGTTTCATGGAATTCTTCATCTGAAAAAAACAGCTCAGTTAATTATATCTATTCTATTCCTCTGATCAATATAATTTGGTACCTCTGATCAAACTCACCTATATTTCTTCAACTATTGAGATGTACAATTATTTTTCTTTCTACTGCTTATAATTCATCAATGGGGCATGTTTACAGCATTAAAAAAAATAACAGTATCAGCAAACATCTCAAGGAAGGTTCCACAAAATCATCAAGGGCAATTTTAAAATTAACCTGCTGCTCCAAAAAAGTTTCTGCACTAATAAGTTAAGATGAGTCAGCCTATTTTCTCTTAAGTTCTCCATAATTTTACATAGCACAAGCTTTAAACTGTGCAAGCAGTATGCGGCAGACTTGACTTGTCTCCTGAAAATTCCTTTCCCAGGGAAATCGAGCCTTGGAGTCTTTGTTTCTTAAATCACAGACCCTTTTCTTGCCAAGACACACAGTTTTAACAGAAATGCTGTGATGATTAATATTGTATTTTCTTATTGAAAGACTGGTCTATGTAGATTCATTTTATTTAAATACAGTAAATGAGTTATATATTCAGAATATAGCAATATAATGATGAGAAGAATGTTAACTTTTTTTTTCTCCCCAGGTTAAAAAAAAAAGAACAAAAAGGAACCCAAATAACAGGACATTCAAGTATAAACTTTCAACATAACATATTATTTGGTTTGTAGCAAATCACAATGCAACTAAAAGATATAGCCCATCTGTACAGTTAAAGACAACTTTCAAATTGAGATTGACTTCTTGCCCATGTGGTTTTCTTGGCAACAGTACAGAAGTGGTTTGGCAATGTCTTCTAGATGTTTTTTTTTTTTCCTCTTTTTCAGTCTAACGTACAAACCTATAGATATAAATCACAGCTCACCCTGTTAGCTTCCAAGGCAAGAAGTCAGTGTGATATAGGAGTCAGGTTAGCCTCATCTGTTTTATGGAATCATTACTGCCAGTTGGCCCTAATGAAATTTTTAGGCTTGCACTGGGAAATATTTTGGTGGCTCAGGGCTTCATTTAACCATAAAGGAGTTAAAGGAGGACAGTAATTATGAAAAATTGACTGGGATGATGATGTAGGTGACTGGGGTGATGATGTAGGTGGAGCTAGGATTATTATTGTATTTGTTTTTGCTGAATTTGGAGCTTGTGAGAATGTCTTTTTTAGAACAATGCTGTTATTTTAGAATTCAACAGCTGTTCCAGTATCTGAGGAGTTGCCACAAAGAAGAGAGGGTCACATTATTCTCCAAAGCACCGGAGGGCAGGACAAGAAACATTGGTTGGAAACTAATCAAGGAGAGAAGCAACCTAGAACTAAGGAGAAATTTCCTGACAGTTAGAACAATTAATCAGTGGAACAACTTGCCTCAAGAAGTTGTGAATGCTCCAAAACTGGAAGTTTTGAAAAGGATGTTGGATAACCATTTATCTGAAGTGGTGTAGGGTTTCCTGCCTAGGCAGAGGGTTGGACTAGAAGACCTCCAAGGTCTCTTCCAGCTTTATTCTATTCTATGCTATGCTATGCTATGCTATGCTATGCTATGCTATGCTACGCTACGCTACTCTACTCTACTCTTTAATTTTTGTTTCTTGAATCTAGGCTAGACTAGGCTAGAATATTGTATCAAAAGGCTCTTTAAAGAAAGATTTTTGGGGCTACTGATCTGATTTTCTCATCTGACTATGTGGATTTTTGAAACAATTATAGTAAGCACTTGAGCACTGTGGTTAGTACACACAATTCTGTAGGTAGCATGACACATTGCAGTGTCATGTTCCACCTTGTCATTATTTATGGCAATCTTTTGGAGATAAGATTGTCGATTTCCAGGTTGTATCTCCTAGTTGTTTTAAAGTTGTTCCAAAAGAGAAATGCATTTCTTATAATGGCAAATTCCACCTAATTATGAAAGAGTTGCAATTTTACATTGGTGAATATTTAGCATAATAATTGAGCCCACGACTTGCTGCCAACATGGCTTTTCCATCTAAGACTGGTGGCAATTTCTTTGGAAATCCCATTCCTGCCAAAATTCAGACAGAAGGCTGTGAGGCTGACAATCTCCCAGAACTCTACCTTTATGCGGCATCTTCCAGATACTGCCTTGTGCCTTTTGCCAAATGAAATGAATGATTTATCATGATACTCGTTTGTTCTCACTTGCATTATGAGTCATAACAACAGCCAGTTCTCCAGTCAGCAGAAATCAAATACTATACTATACTAGAAAAACAAACAAATGTATACTATGAATTACTGATTTAGTTCATTCAAACTTTAGCCACCGGCTTATTCTTGGGTAAATCTATATTTTATTATATGACTTAAGGTTAAGTCATGTGTGATTGTTTACAAGATGTAGGGACAGTAAAATATTCTTACTACAGAGAGAAGCATCAGAGTGCGTCATTGCTTAGGTATCATTAAGAGTTTTAAAAATTTGCAACTTGCTCTTTTTAAATGAAAGCATACTATAGCTTAGAAGCTGAGGTCTGAGCTATAAAGGAGGTATCATGTTCTTATTTCAGTCCTCGTATGCTTACTCTGTAAACAGCTTAGAGAGTGCTGTTTATGAAGCAGTATATAGGTCTAACTGCTGTTGCTCTTCAAATTCATGTTAGTTTTTTCTCTTTCTCCCTCCTATATATTTCTTGTGGTTCTACAAACCACAAAGTTTCTGTGAGCCTCTTGAGACCTCCTTGGGCAAAATGGCTATCTTGGGAACTATATAAGTAAGAATTTAATTGGAATTACACCACAGAATCACAATAATAACAACTGCCTTGCTCCTGTCACACTTTTCTGACCTGGGCATGGAGAAAAAGAAGCATTTGGTGAGATTACAAAGCTTTCCTCTTGTTTAGAGAAACAGGATGAGGAAGAGATTTGGAAAAGATTCTCAAAGCATCTATGCTAATGTTGAATTCAAATATATCAGTTTTGCAACACTTCATTCACTCTGCAAGTAACAGGCATGCTGTGAAGTAAGTGTTGCTATTGTTTAGAACTCTTGCAACTCTTTTGTAGTGTCTTTAAAATGCCATGTTAATCAGCAAGATCTTAAACAAATTTCCATTGTATGCACATAGACATCTCTTTATGATCCTAGGCCATGTTTTGTCAGTCCACAGTCACACATTGATTGCACTGTCTTTTTTTCACTCCGTGCAACCAACTCTGAAACTAAAAAATGTGGAACTTTCTACTCTTGCCACCATTTCAGCTCATACATTAGGAGGAACACATAAAAAGAGCTAATATCTATTATTCTAGAAGAGAATACCTCAGTTTGCATTTTCTGTTTATTATGTCCTACTAGTAGTATATCTTTCTCACAAACAGTCTTACTGTTTGACATTACCTAAAAAAACCCACCTTCTACTTTGAGTAAAGTGTGACTCCATGTGAATACAGTTGCTTTATCATTGCTTTCTTGTAGGAATTAATTTCTCCAATTTAGACTATCATCTTGCAATCTTTTGATAGTCTGCCACCAAAGTACTAACAAAATCTGATTGTTTTTGGGTGGTGGTGGTTGTTTGTTTGTTTGTTCTTAATCTGCCCAGATATTAGAAATGCCATTCTTTGATTTTGGGAGCTTGTCCTGTTCAGCTGCAAAACAAATCTTGTTTTAGTACAACTTAAATTCCTTTTATTTTGTCATATTTTATTGGTTTCTTATTTTTGATATTTCATTTTGATTTAAAGAAACCAAATTAACAAATATTTACTAAGAATGTAATAATTGTACAAAAGGTACACAGGAGCAAATATTGCTATTTGCAAGACATATGATCACTTCTCAGGATTGCCCATTTCTGCTTGGCATTACATGCTAGAGAGTATCATAAGGACTGGAGGAAGAAAAACCTTTCTTCTCTTGACAATGTTTTCACATATCCTTGGCAGAGAGTTAAGATAAAAAATAAGAGAAGCCTAGAAATGTACACCAGAGAATGTGCCATGTGTTGTGCCAGGCTGCCAAGTATTTGGAGAGGTTTGAAAAAGTGTTTCAGAGTTCTTATTAGGTGATCAGCCTATCACTAGGGAGTTAAGATCCATGCCTTCATAAAAGCATTGTCTTCCATTCTTGAGAGCTTCTCCTTTCATTCATATTGCACAAAAGACCAAACAATGCTCAATTCCTCCACATCCCAGAAAGAAATATGTATGCAGACTGTATTTAAAAGCAGGATTTAGCAACACCAACGTGGGCGACGCAAATCCACCCATTAAAATCAAGCTCTCTGATCTGAAGTCAGATAAATGCTGCTCCTAGTAGATTGTGTGCCAAATCCAATTAAGTTTTGCATAACACACATCTTTGGGGATCTTGATTTATTAGCTCTGTTTGAAGAAAGTAATAAAAAATGAGGTTTGGTTTATCATGTCTCCATGTATGGAGACAGACACAGCTTGTCCTTCAATTCCTGGCTGTACAGGTCAATGAACTCATTTTTGTTCATAGCTTGGCATACCAAGAGAAGGGGAAGCAGCCTATAACTCAGCCCAGTGACTCTTTTCTTGGCTACATTGTGCTTTCCCAGATCCCCCATGGCACTATACCTGTGGTTGAATCTTAAGCAAGGCCACCCAAGGTGGAGACTCCTCACCCATCTCTCACCTGTCCCTCTTTTACACCTCAATATATCAAGGTAAAGGTTCCCCTCGCACATACGTGCTAGTCGTTCCCAACTCTAAGGGGTGGTGCTCATCTCCATTACAAGGCCAAAGAGCCACTGCTGTCCAAAGATATCTCCATGGTCATGTGGCCAGCATGACTAAACGCTGAAGGCACACAGAATGCTGTTACCTTCCTGTTATGTATGTAAATAGTTGAATAAAGGCAAGCTTGGGGTAAAGTGCAGGGTTCTGGCCCTGCACTTCTGATTGGGTGTTAAGCGGCTAGATCGGATTGGTCGGGTTCTGAGAATCTGATTGGCCCTTAACGAAGGACTCTTATTGGTACTGGAGCTAGCGTTTCACAGCTCCTATTGGTTATTTCACATTAGCATTGCCTATATAAAGCAGAGTTGTTGTTATACAAGTTAGAAGTCACTATGCAATAAAGAGTTGAAAGTTCACCAACTAAGACTGTCTCCATTCATTCTACCCATGCCTGAATCTATGACACTTCCCACCAAAGTAGTGTCTATTTTTCTACTTGCATTTTTACATGTTTTCGAACTGCTAGGTTAGCAAAAGCTGGGACAAGTAACAGAAGCTCACTCCATCATGTGGTGCTAGGGACTCCAACCTTTCTAATCAACAAGCTCAGCGTCTTAGCCACTGAGGCACTGCGTCCCTTACCTCAATATACAGGGCTGGTTATAACCTGGTTATAACCTCCCTGCCCCCAGGGGTAACTTTGAGTGTAAGGCCAAGAAGCATTTGAATTTATCCTTGGGTCTGCCCCAACTTGAAAGAATCACAGTGAGCATGATTTTCAAATTTAAATGCTTATGTCCTACAGCATACCAAGGTGGATGTACCTCTGACCAGGTTATAACCTCAACATATAGGGCTGATTATAACCTGGTCAGAGATACATCCACCTTGGTATTCTGTAGGACATAAGCATTTAAATCTGGTAATCATCCTCACTGTGATTCTTTTAAGTTGGGAAAGACCCAAGGATAAGTTCAAATGCTTCTTGGCCTTACACTCAAAGTTACCTCTGGAGGCAGGAAGGCTATTTTTTATATATCTAACCATAGTTAGCAAAGAATAAGCAGAATTGAAAAGTGGCTTCAATATGTAGTCTTCCAGCCTTTGTCCTGCTCAGTGTACAAGAAGTGGACCTGAAAGATGTAAGGCTCTTGAGATGGATCGATATCAGTGGATAAGCCTTTGTTGTGGCCATTGAGAAAAGGAACATGGGAACATAGAAGTTTTTCATACTATAAATGCCCAGAACTACTGAAAAAAACCCAACGTGCATTTTATAGCCAATAGTGCAATAATATCTTGAAATAAGTTGTGGTTATGAGTCATGAAATGCTACACATTAAACATGGGCAGAATTTTCTAAAATGATTGTGCTCTAGGTATTTCAGTATGGGTGATTTCATTATGAAGTAATATCTTACTGAAGATTTAGTTTTAAAAAGAATTTAGCAATATCTCCAATTTCTTCAAAAAAATGATTATTCATGCCATTTTTCAGTTTCTGAATTTATTCAAATATTAATTGAATTCATAGAGGACTCAAACTTTAAAACTGCAAAAAAAATCTGATGCAAAAATTAGAATACAGTTATCATGTTAAAAAGCAGGAAAAAACTTAGGAGTGGCATTGAATATCCCTGTTTTAAGTAAACAATTTCCATATATTGTAATGATTACCTGTTAATCGGAGTAATCAATAAATCAGAATAGAGCTGGAAGGGACCTTGGAGATTTTCTCGTCCAACTCCCTGCTCAAGCAGGAGACCCTGCACCATGTTAGATAGGTGCTTGTCCAGTCTTTTCTTTAAAAAACCAAAACAAAATATTTTAAATGTAGTTTCTGAAAGAAGTGTGGTGATCCCCATGAGTCTGGCAAGCATAAGGGTGAATAAAGCTGCAGTTAGGTGTAATTGGGTTACCCTCATACAGCTTGCAATATATGGGAATGAAAAGATAATATTTTCCCTCCCATACTAGTTTCTTCCTCCACCTGCATGCTTATGACTGAAATATCTAGTTTTCAAGAACAGTATATAAATTTTACAAATTAACTGAACAAAATGAGCAAAACATAATGTCAGCGTTCCAAGCAAACTTCCATACCAATCAGTAACTCCAAGGCAAACATATCTCAAAAGTATCTTTATTAGAATAGCATCTGGCACAGGTGTGGAAACCCAAATCTAAAAGTTTTTTTCGGCTTTCCACAATTTCTCAAACTACAAATCCATTCTCCCTTGGTCATCATCATATCACATGGCCCAATCACGACCTGTCCAAAAGTAAGATCCTTATTTCATCCTGCGTACTAAATGACCTTGGACTAACAAAAGAATTTTATTTTGTCTACTACTTAATTGAAATTACCCCCCTTTCACTCTCCCAGGCTATGTGGCAGTGTGGAATATAGCTTCCAAAGTTGACACATAATGCCTTTCCAGATAACAGCCTCTGAATATCCCAGTTCTTCACAAAGCAGAACAAAGAAGACATGCGCTGGCCTTCACTAATAAAAATGCTAAGATGATAGAAATGATACAATGATTCAGATACATCCACTTTCTATATTGCCAGAGTTCTTGTTATGGCCCATCAGGTCAATACCAATTTCTGATGACAACATGAAGCTGCCTGTTGTGAATGCATAAATGTTAAATAAAGTTATCTTGAACTTGAAGTCAAGTGCAGGGTTCTGGCCCTGCACTTCTGATTGGCTGTTAATGGCAGGGTCGGATTGGTCTGTTCAGGAGGATCTGATTGGCCATTAACGGGCCACTCGCATTGGTTAACAGAGCTAGCGTTTCTGGATTGTTATTGGTTGAAATAGTTATTGGGTTGCCTATATAAGGAAGGCTATAGCAGCCGTCCAGTTTGAGCTGTCACACCATGTAAATAAAGAGTTGAAGTTCACCATTTCACCGGCTTGTCTCCATTCTTTCTCGCCCATGCTTCAAACATAACACTGGCGACAAGGGTGGGATGTGGAGACGTCAGAGCTGACTGAACAAAGAAGAAATAACCGAGCACGTGACTGACAACGCACAACGGCGGAACCATGTCCGGCGGTGTCGTACCACCCGCTCCATTTGACCCAGCGCAAGAGGACTGGGAGTCCTACATGGATCGTTTCCAAATGTTCTTGGAAACTAACAATTTGAAGGATGCCTCAACCGGGAAGAAACGGGCAGTATTCCTAACGCATTGCGGGCCAACCATATTCAAGATGGCTAAAGCACTAGCCAAACTTGCAGAAGTAAAGGCTATGGACTGGGATGTCCTTGAACCCCTACTGAGAGCCCACTACGCACCGACCGTGCCAACGCTTGTAAGACGGCATGAGTTCTACCAAAGAAACCAGCGAAAAGGAGAAAGCGTTGCAGACTTCGTCGCAGACCTCCGAAACCTGGGAGGCCTCTGCGGGTTCGCTGACCTGGAAGAGGCTTTGAGAGATCCAAAAGTTCTGGGACTAGATGCACTCAGTGTGCAGAGCAAGCTGATGGCGAAAGGCAACATCAGCCTTGCCGATGCCATCGCTGATGCTACTGCAGCAGAAGCAACCAGGAAGTCGGCTGCCCAATTGCGCCGCAACCGTGCTCCGGTACACCAACCGACAGGTGACGTTTTATCCAAGTCGGAAGGACAGCTTATGACGGCCCACCACGAGGACCTCTCTTTGTCATCAGACAGCAACGAAGAAGAGGTCCATTGACTGCGGTCCGATTGGGACCACTACCCGAAGTCCCAACACCCCTGCGCTGGCTGTGGAGTGAACCATTCCAGGTCCGAATGCAAATTCCGCAACGTGCTCTGCCATGAGTGCGGGAAGAGAGGCCACATCGGACAGGTCTGCCGAAGCTTCCAAGGACCCGGCCAGACCTCGAAGGGGGCTAACTATCGCCAATCAACAGGAAACCGTCCTGTAAGGTGAGAACCAGTAAACCACTCCTACAGAAACCGAAACTTGAATCGCCCCACGAAGCAAGAAGAGGCTCACTAAACTATCACTATCAGTCACGCCTTTTCCTTGGATGCCAAAAAAATCTGAATTACAGTGGCCATCAAAAATCAGCCTTGCCAAATGAAAGTCGTCTCGGGATCGTCTCTCTCGATGGTTTCCTGGAGGACCCTCAAGCAACTCATCCCTACCATTCCCAAAGACTTATCCTTAAAGACTATCAGGGGAATCGGATTCCTGCCGTTGGATCCAGCCAAGTACGGGTCTCATTCAAGAATCGCACGGCAGACTTACCCCTGACTGTGATCGACAAAGATTGGCCTAGCCTGCTAGGCCTCCAATGGTTCGCGCCACTCGGCATTGAAGTGGCAAACATTAACCGAATCGGCGGCAGTGACTGGGAGGAGGACCTCGTCCATGAATTCAAGGACGTCTTCGCAGAAAAACTAGGCGAGTACAAGGGGACCCCAATATCATTCAGCCTTAATCCAAAAATAGCTCCCATCCGCCTTAAGCCCTGTCGAGTTCCGTTTGCCTTAAAGTCAAAAATCGACGAAAAGCTTGATAAGTTAATAGCCCAGGGAGTGCTAGAGCCAACCGATCATTCTCCCTGGGAGACCCCAATCGTGACACCAATTAAGCCGGATGGTTCGATTAGAATTTGTGGGGACTACCGGGCCACCCTGAACCACGCCCTGCAGCAAAATGCGTATCCGGTGCCGGTGGTACAGCACCTCCTCCATTCCCTGGGGGGTGGAAAAGTCTTCGCTAAACTAGACTTAGCTCAGGCATATCAGCAACTACCAGTCGATGAAAAGATGGCACAGGCACAGATGATTGTGACACACCGAGGTGCCTTTAAATGTACCCGGCTCCATTTTGGAGTCAGTGTAGCCCCAGGGATTTTTCAGAGCCTTATGGAAAGGCTACTGCAAGGGATTAAAGGTGTGGTCCCCTACTTTGACGATGTGTTAATTGCTGCACCTACTACAAAAATCTTACGGGATCGCTTAAAGTTAGTTCGACAGAAATTCAAAGACGCAGGTCTTAAAGTGAAAAAGAATAAGTGTAAACTGTGTACAGATCGTGTCGAATTTTTAGGGTATTTAATTGACAGGGTATCCACCCTACCGACAGCAAATTGAGAGCCATAAAAAACTCTCCTAGACCCCGAAATAAGGCCGACCTCCAGGCGTTTCTAGGCCTTATCAATTTTTATAACGTATTTCTACCGCACAAAGCGACTGTTCCTGAACCTTTACATCGTTTACTGGACAAAAAAGCAATTTGGGTATGGGGTCATAGAGAAGAGCAGGCATTCCGTAATGTGAAAAAACTACTGACTTCTGATGCTGTACTCATGCAGTACAATGAGACCTTGCCGTTAAATATAACATGCGATGCATCGCCTTTCGGAGTAGGTGCCATTTTGAGCCACGTATTGCCCAATGGTAGTGAAGCCCCTGTTGCCTATTTTTCAAAGACGCTTTCAAAAACTGAGCAGAATTATAGCCATATCGATAAAGAAGCCCCTGCGATTGTGTCTTCCGTTAAAAGATTCCACGAGTACGTGTATGGCCGGCCTTTACTATTGTGACTGACCACAAACCATTGCTGGGGATAATAGCCGGAGATAAATCGACTCCCTATATATTATCTCCCAGGATGACTCGCTGGTCAGAATTCTTGGCTGCTTATAATTATCGTCTACAATACCGCCCGGGGAAAGCCATTCCCCACGCCAACGCATTGAGCCGAACACTGCTTCCAGAGACTCTCAACGACCCCGCGCCTACAGTAACCACGTTGCAGATCGAGACACCACACGCACCACCATTAACCACCCCTGATATCGTGAGAGAAACAAGACATGACCCCACCTTAGCGCGAGTCCTCAGTTGGGTGGAACGTGGATGGCCATTGGACCAAATACCAGATGACTTCGCACTATTCAAAAGTTGCCAAACAGAGTTGTTTTCTCAAAAGGGCTGTATCATCTGGAGTGATAGTCGTTTTCCCAGAGCGACTCCAACAAGCAGTACTGAGAACCTTGCACGATGGCCACCCAGGCATCATGCGAATGAAAGCCCTCGCACAAAGCTATGCATGGTGGCCGGGCATCGACAAGCAAATCGAGACTTGGGTCAAAGCTTGTCATAGATGCCAAGAAGTGAGCAACGCTCCATCAAAGGCAATCTCAACCGAATGGGAGACACCACGGGGACCCTGGTCCCGTATTCATCTGGACTTTGCTGGGCCAACCAAAGGCCACACCTTTTTGTTAACCGTCGAGCCTACTTGAATTGGCTCGAGATCCATCGTATGAGGAACACGACCACAGAAGCGGTCATCAAGAGACTGGAAAGACTGTTTGCAACCCACGGATTACCAGACATTCTGGTATCCGACAACGGGCCCCAATTTACCGCGCTGTCCTTTGAGCAGTACCTGGCTGACCGCGGTATCCGACATGCGCTCACTTCGCCTGTGCACCCTGCGGCCAACGGTAGGGCTGAGCGCATGGTCCAATTCGTCAAGAAAACGCTACAGAAAATGGACTACAACAACATCGACGAGAAAATCAACCGAATCCTTTTTCTACAGCACATCACACTTCACTGCGTCACCAACAAAACTCCTGCCGAGCTGCTAATGGGACGGAAGCTCCACTCCCACCTTGACTGGTTACACCCAGCTTACGAACCGGAAAAACCACTTGGATCCAGCAGCCAATGCCGTAACTTCCAGGTAGGTGACTTGGTGTACGCTAAAAACCTATCAGGTGATCCGCTGTGGGTAGAAGCCACGGTAATCCGTGTAACCGGCCCGAGATCCTACCTTGTACAGTGACCTGACGATAGACTTTGGAAACGCCATATCGATCAATTACGATCACGGCTTCAGTCAGGCAATTCCAAACTCCCTTATGACCAAACTGAGGGGGGGGGAGATACAGAGGAAGACGAATTTCAACTAGAGGAAAATCCCCTTGAAGGGAACGATAGCGGAACAGAGACACAGGAACTGGAATCAGGGATGGGAATAAGTTCACCTCAGGGAGTTGCCAAAGATATCGGTGACAATGGAAATGCGAACTCTGAACCAGAGGCACCCCTTTCACCAAACAATGATCTACCTCAGCGAGAATATAGCCAAATGTAAGACGCACAGCGAAAATCAAAAAGACTAATAAAACAACCGTCGTACCTTAAGGACTATGTAACCGCACCCCGTAAACAGAAGCCAGGGGGAAGGGGTGTTGTGAATGCATAAATGTTAAATAAAGTTATCTTGAGCTTGAAGTCAAGTGCAGGGTTCTGGCCCTGCACTTCTGATTGGCTGTTAATGGCAGGATCGGATTGGTCCGTTCAGAAGGATCTGATTGGCCATTAACGGGCCACTCGCATTGGTTAACAGAGCTAGCGTTTCTGGATTGTTATTGGTTGAAATAATTATTGGGTTGCCTATATAAGGAAGGCTATAGCAGCCATCCAGTTTGAGCTGTCACACCATGTAAATAAAGAGTTGAAGTTCACCGTTTCACTAGCTTGTCTCCATTCTTTCTCGCCCATGCTTCAAACATAACACTGCCCATACATGTTTGATTGTGGGTTTTGGGGGCCACATTTACAGAAGTGGCTTGAAAGTATCTTCTTCCTAGGGTTGAAAGAGAGGACCCAAACTTTCCCAGCTAATTTTGGGCCTAAAGGAGTACAGAATTCAGGCATCCCCTCCAACACCTTAATTATTACACCAACCTATCTGGCTGTACATTAAATCCTAGGAGATTGATGGATGGGTGCTCTAGAGATTCAGCAGCAAGAGATAGAGGCTGTGGCAGAGGAAATATTTAGATTAAACAGGACAAAAGGAATTACAAGATACCAGAGGAGAAGCAAAAAGTTAATAAGAGCTGAAATTCTAAAAAGAACAAGAGATGATAGATAGATATACAATATTTTTTAACATGGTGGTTATTTTATTAAGTGTTAGAAAAAAGAAGTAGAAAATAGAAATTGAGAAAATAATATTATATTTACTGAAGTATAATAGAGCATATTATAATTATTATGTATACACAAATGTTAGAAGTTGAAAAATTATGATTATGTACATTTAAATGGTAATATTAATGTCTTTATCAGAATTTTATGCAAATTATATTGACCCAGACAATACACTGTTCAGCAGGTATTTATGGATATTAAAGAAAAAAAATCATAAATAAAATTATAATAATTTAAAAAAAAGAAATGATGCCTCATTCTAACTCACTGCTGGTCCTGTTGTAATAAAACTCCCTTCTCCCTCCATTCCATTCAGACAGAAAATCAAATAAGCTACATTTTTAGTCTATATGTGCAAATAAACAAACAACCTTGAACGGTTGCTATAAAAGCAAACTTCTGGGCTACAATAATCTCTTTTTGTCAGGTAAGCTATAATTGTAAAACAATGTCATAGAAATAATTTTTCCAGCTAGGAACTTTCATCCTCCAAAGTACCTAATTATAAGTAACCATAGTTCTGATGGTAACTAAAATGGAGGGAAGAGATGAGACTACATTCCATACCAGTGTTTCTTAACTTCAGCAACTTTAAGATTTGTGGAGTTCAAGTCTCAGAATTCCCCAGACAGTATGTTAGCTGGGGAATTCTGGGAGTTGAAGTCCACACATTTTAACATTGCTGAAATAGGAAAACACTGTTCTAAGCCATGGATACACCAAGGGACCATGGAATTTGTCTTGACCCCAACCATCACCATACAATGTGCAAAATGAGTTAACACCAGTGGGAAAACAGATTGCCCACAAGTTCTATAAAGATAGAGCATTCTAAAATGCATTTCAAAGGAAATATCACTAGCACTAAACTTGCATCTGTGTAATAAACTTGTGCATTGCAAACAGCTTGGATTTGGGCTCTCACACATACTGACAACAAACTGCTCAGAATATGCCGCCTTGACTATCTCCCAAGAATTATCTGGCAACTACTTTCAGATGACAGCTAAATAAGAAGAGGATCATTATCAACTTTGGCATCAAGCATAAATACAAAATGTGTGAAATAAATTATTTATGAGTAAGTTCCTGAAACTGTGAAGAAGAAAGGGTGGGTGGGAAAGAATCAAACATTAAACAATTTCCCCCCCTGTTTTTTAAAACGCCCTAAGGGAAGAGGGTTGATCAAGAAATGGAGGTTTGGGGGTAAATCAGGGGCATTTCTTGAGTGGTACTGACAGGCATGCCGAATTGGTCATGCATCCTTCTTGGGAAGAATAACTCTCTCCTTGAAGATCTGCACAGTCTACATTTAGTTTTAGACAAAAAAAAAAAAATTAGAAAAGGAAAATGATTATATTTAAATAGTCCAGCAATCGTAAGCTTTCCAACTACAGACATCTAGTGAAAGAAATCCTGGCCCCTGATCTAGTCCCCACTCCCGATGAAAGAAACTATAATCAGGGGTGGGCTTCAAAAATTTTAGCAAAGCGTTCTCTGATCAGTTGCTGAGTGGGCGTAGACATGGTGGACATGGCCTAGTTAGCCTCCTACACCACGGTGGGCATTTTTGCCCTCCCCACGCTCCTCAGGCTCTCTGGAAGCTGGAAACGGGCCCATTTCTGGCCTTCCGGAACTTCTGGGAGGCCCATTTTTCACCTTCCCCAAGTCTCCATGTGTGCTCTGCACTTATCTGCATCCGAAACAGGCCACGTGGGGACTCCAGGGGGGCGGGGCGGTCTGGGCAGGGCCAGCCAGGACTAGGATTGTGGGGGTTTCACCAAACTGCATAGAATCTTAATTAGGGGCTCTCCTGAACCCCTGCGAACCCCCAGCAGTCCACCCCTGACTATAACGCATAATTCAATTCCAATTACAATGTTTTCTGAGGGCATTACTTCATAGATATTGCTACACACATTTATACCAGTCAATGTTCTCTTTTGAACTGCTTTTTTTTGGGTGTGTGTTGCATCTTCTAAATTCTTTGCTGAGTAGTGCATTTCCACTTCTTGCAGCAAAGCATTTGGCCACCTTAATGGGTGTTAGATCTGGAGCATGGGTGGTCGTTGTGTGCCTCTCAGAGAAAGGCGTTATCATATATTCAGGCATGGGGAGAATGAATGGAGACAGTCTTAGTTGGTGATTTTTCAACTCTTTATTGCATAGTGACTTCTAACTTGTATAACAACAACTCTACTTATATAGGTAATGCTAATGTTAAATAACCAATAGGAGCTTGTGAAATGCTAGCTCCAGTACCAATAAGAGTCCTTTGTTAAGGGTCAATCAGATTCTCTGAACCCGACCAATCCGATCTAGCCGCTTAACACCCAATCAGAAGTGCAGGGCCAGAACCCTGCACTTTACCTCAAGCTTGCCTTTATTCAACTATTTACATACATAACACCCCATCCCCCTGGCTTCACAATTAGTTTGTGACTCTGTAGTCCTTTAAATAGGACGGTTGTCTCTTGGGTCTGTCAGATTTTCTTTGGACTGGCTGCGTGCAGTCCCGTTGAGGTAGGGTGTTGTTTTGTAGTGGCTCAGCTTCTTGTTCTGGTGTGATTTCCCTTGGAGCGTACGATTCTTCTTCCTGCTCCATTTCCGGGGTTTCACTTGATTCATCGCTTTCCTGGAACAGGTTTCCTGGCATATCGTCATCTTCTCTTCCTTCCCCCCCCTCAGTTTGGTCGTTGGGAAGGTGTTGGTTAGCAGTTATAAATCGTGACCGTAATTGGTCAATATGTCTTTTCCATAGTCTCTCATCTATACATTTTACAACATAGGATCTGGGCCCAGTCTCGCGTATTATCGTTGCTTCAATCCAAACTGGGTCGCCCGATAAATTCCTTGCATAAACGGGGTCGCCTACCTTGAAGGTACGGTAGCGCCCGCTGGATCCTGGAGGCTTCTCTGGCTCGTAAGCAGGGTGCAGTCAGTCAAGGCGGGAACAGAGTTTTCGCCCCATTAGAAGTTCAGCGGGAGTTCTGCCGGTTTCGCTGTGCGGAGTGATGTGTTGTAGAAGTAGAATGCGGTTTATTTTTTCGTCAAGATTATCATAGTCCGCTTTTTGCAAAGTCTTTTTCACAAATTGTACCATGCGTTCCGCTCGGCCGTTGGTAGCAGGATGCGCCGGCGAGGTGAGCGCATGGTGGATGCCGTTGTCAGCAAGGTACTGTTCAAACATTAGCGCTTGGTCCGTTATTGGACACTAGGACGTCCGGCAATCCATGAGTTGCAAAGAGTCTATTGAGGACTTTAATTACTGCCTCGGAGGTTGTATTGGCCATCCGATGAATTTCTAACCAATTAGAGCATGCATCGACAATCAATAGCAATGTCTGTCCTTTGATCGGCCCTGCGAAATCCAGGTGGATTCTGGACCAGGGTCCACGTGGCGTCTCCCATTCGGTTGGTGCAGCTTTTGGCGGTGCGTTGCTGGTTTGTTGGCACTTGGTGCAGGCCTTGACCCATTGCTCAATGTGTCGGTCCATGCCTGGCCACCACGCGTAGCTCCGTGCAAGAGCCTTCATTCGTACGATCTCGGGATGTCCTTCGTGCAGGATTTGTAATAGCGTTTTTTGGAGTCGTTCTGGGACAACGACTCTATCGCCCCAGATAACGCAGCCTTTTTGAGAAAAAAGTTCAGTTTGTCTTGTTTTAAATGGCGCGAAGTCATCTGGGATCTGGACCAATGGCCATCCACGCTCTACCCAGCCTAGAACTCGTGCTAGGGTGTGGTCTCGTCTGGTCTCTCTCGCGATATCTCGAGCGGTCATAGGAGGCGAGTTGAGCGTTTCGATTTGTAACGCCGATACTGTTGGTGCCGGATCGTCGAGGGTCTCTGGTAGCGGTGCTCGGCTGAGTGCGTCGGCATGGGGAATGGCTTTCCCCGGTCGATGTAACAATCGATAATTATAAGCAGTTAGAAACTCTGACCAGCGAGTCATTCTTGGGGACAATATATAGGGGGTTGGTTTGTCCCCAGCGATTATCCCCAATAAAGGTTTGTGGTCAGTTACAATTGTAAATGTCCTTCCATATACATACTCATGGAATTTTTTAACGGCTGACACAAGAGCCTCCTTGTCTATTTGTCAATAGTTACGTTCTGCCTGGGATAGAGTCTTCTATCCTGGGATAGAGTCTTCGAAAAGTATGCAACGGGAGCCTCATTTCCATTAGGTAGCACATGGCTCAAAATAGCGCCCACCCCAAACGGTGAGGCATCACAAGTTATAACCAAGGGTAATGTTTCATTATATTGCATAAGTACAGAATCAGATGTAAGTAAATCTTTTACATTTCTAAACGCTATTTCTTCTCAGTAACCCCAAACCCATAATGCTTTCTTATCTAATAACCGGTGTAATGGTTCAGCCACAGTCGCCTTATGCGGTAAAAATACATTGTAGAAATTGATAAGGCCTAAAAATGCTTGAAGATCAGTTTTGTTACGAGGTCTGGGAGCATTCCTAATTGCCCTTAATTTACTCTCAGTTGGGTGAATACCCTGACTATCAATGCGATAACCTAGAAATTCAACACTGTCGGTATACAGATAACATTTATCCCTTTTTACTTTCAATCCCACTTCTTGGAATTTTTTAAGCACATATTTTAAACGATTCTGCAGAATTTTTTTCCTAGGAGCTGCAATCAATACATCATCAAAATACGGAACCACGCCCTTGATTCCCTGTAACAATCGTTACATTAAACTTTGGAATATTCCCGGGGCCACACTCACCCCGAACTGCTATCGGGTACATTTAAAAGCACCTCTGTGCGTTACTATTGTTTGGGCTTGGGCTGTTTTATCGTCCACGGGCAATTGTTGATAGGCTTGAGCTAAATCTAGCTTAGCGAAAACCTTTCCACCTCCCAGGGAATGAACGAGGTGCTGCACCACCGGCACTGGATACACGTTCTGTTGGAGGGCGTGGTTTAGAGTGGCCCGGTAGTCCCCACAGATTCGGATTGACCCATCTGGTTTAATGGGAGTTACAATAGGAGTTTCCCATGGGGAGTGATCAATGGGTTGCAGTACCCCTTGTTTAATTAGTTTGTCAAGTTGTTCATCTATCTTAGCCTTAAGGGCGAATGGAACTCGATGGGGCTTTAAACGGATCGGGGCGACCTTAGGGTCGAGGCTGAACGAAATTGGGGTCCCCTTATACTCACCCAGACGGTCTGCGAAGACATCGCTGAATTCGGACATAAGATCCTCCTCCCACTCGCAATCACCGACTCGGTTCACGCCGGCTAACTCGATGCCGAGTGGCGCAAACCATTGGAGGCCCAACAAACTAGGCCTGTCCCTATCGATGATCGTTAGAGGTAAGTAGGCCGTATGCTTTTTAAACGAGACGCGGACTCGACAAGACCCGACCATAGGGATCCGATTCCCTTGGTAATCTTTAAGGATAAGGCGTTGCATTCGAAGGTCTTGGCGTTGGATGGTAGGAATGAGTTGCTTTAATGTCTTCCATGACACCATCGAGAGGGACGATCCCGAGTCGACCTCCATGTGGCAGGGTTGGTTCTCTATGGCTACTGTAACTCGAATCTTCTTAGCGTCCAGGGCCGAGGCGTGACCTATAGTGATAGTATGGTGAGCCTCTTCTTTCTGCAACGCTCGATATCTGTTGGAGTGGTTTGCTGGGTCTCACCTTACAGGATGGTTTCCTGCCGATTGGCGAAAGTTGGTTCCCTTTGAGGCCGGGCTTGGTACCGGTAAACTGCGACAGACTCGACCGATGTGGCCTCGTTTCCCGCACTCATGGCAGAGTGCGTCACAGAATTTGCAGTCTGCCCTGGGATAGTTTGCCCCGCAGCCAGCGCAAGGGCGTGAGGTTTTAGGACAAGGGTCCCGGTCGGAATGCAGTCAATGGACCCCTTCTTCATCGCTGTCTGATGACGAAGAGAGGTCCTCGTGGTGCATCGTAACGAGCTGCTCTTCCGACTTGGATAAAAGGTTGCCAGTCAGTGGGGTCGTTGGGTTTCGGCTTCGCCTTAGTTGCGCCGCAGACTTTTTGGTCGCCTCAGCAGCAGTGGCTTCAGCGATGGCATCAGCAAGGCCGATGTCGCCCTTCGCCATCAGCTTGCTCTGCACGCCTGGTGCATCTAATCCCAGAATTAGGCGGTCTCTCAATGCTTCATCAAAGTCTGCGAACCCGCAGAGGCCTCCCAAGTGTCGGAGGTCTGCCACGAAGTCAGCCACGCTTTCTCCTTTTCGTTGGCTTCGTTGATAGAACTCGTGGCGTCTCACGAGTGTGGGTACGGTTGGCGCGTAATGGTCTCTCAGGAGAGGTTTGAGGTCGTCCCAGCTTATTGCTTTCACTTCTCGAGGCTTTGCGAGGGCTTTAGCCATTTTAAAGACAGCCGGGCCGCAGTACGTCAGGAACAGCGCCCGCTTCTTGGCTGGTGTGGCGTCCTTCAGGTTGTTCATTTCAAGGAACATCTGAAAGCGATCCATGTAGGATTCCCAATCCTCTTGGGATGGATCGTACGGAGCGGGTGGAACGATGCCGCCGGACATGGTTTCCTTTGGTGGCGCCGTTTCTTCACGTGCTCTGTTTTTCTTCCAAGTTCCTTAAGATCAGATGTCTCCAAATTCCATCCTCGTCGCCAGTATCATATATTCAGGCATGGATAGAATGAATGGAGACAGTCTTAGTTGGTGATTTTCAACTCTTTATTGCATAGTGACTTCTAACTTGTATAACAACAACTCTACTTATATAGGTAATGCTAATGTTAAATAACCAATAGGAACTTGTGAAATGCTAGCTCCAGTACCAATAAGAGTCCTTCATTAAGGGCCAATCAGATTCTCCGAACCCGACCAATCCGATCTAGCCGTTTAACACCCAATCAGAAGTGCAGGGCCAGAACCCTGCACTTTACCTCAAGCTTGCCTTTATTCAACTATTTACATACATAACAGGCGTGGTATCATTGGCGAGTTGGTGGTGCGGTGCGTTCACTCGGCGCATTCGAGCGGCTGACTTCCTGGTTGCTTCTGCTGCAGTAGCATCGGCGATGACATCTGCGAGGCCAATGTCTCCCTTCACCACAATCTTGCTCTGGGTCGTGGTGTCTTTTAGGCCCAGAACAATTCGATCTCTCATGGCTTCCTCGAGGTTTGCGAAGCCACAGAGTCCCCCTAGGTTTCTGAGGTCAGCGATGAAGTCTCCAACACTTTTGCTTTCCCGTTGGTCCCTCTGGTAAAACTCGTGTCTCCTGATGAGTGTTGGCACCACTGGTGCATAATGAGCCCGTAGGATTGGGACAAGGTTGTCCCAGTCCATTGTCTTGACTTCTGCTGGTTTCGCAAGTGCCTTTGCCATTTTAAAAACGGCGGGCCCGCAATGGGTCAGAAATACAGCTCGTTTCTTGCCAGGCATAGCATCTTTCAAATTGTTGGTCTCCAGGAACATCTGGAACCTGTCCATATACGAGTCCCAGTCTTCGTTAGCTGGGTCAAATGGAGCGGGTGGTATAGCGCTGCTGGTCATTCTGCCGCTTATTGGTGTGCTCTCAGCCACGTGCTCTGTTAGCGTTCGGTGAGTGTTCAGTCAGCTCTATCGTCTCCGCATCCCATCCTCGTCTCCAGTGTTAGATCTGGAGCGTGGGCACAAAGAACGGAGACGAGGCATCGAATAGTGACTCCAACTCTTTATTAGTGACTTCAGAACAGAGTGAAATACTGGGCCAGCAGCAGCTCCTTTTATAGAGCTGGCTGCTGTCACAATAATCAATGATTTGAGTTTGCCGCGCTGGGAGCGTCCAATCAGCGGCGACCTGCTGTCAGCCAATCAGATCAGCCAGAAACGGCCAATCATGATCCACTGTTCGTGGGCCAATCAGAAGTGCAGGATTACGAGCCTGCTGTGGAAACAAAACTATTAGGATTATAAACTAACGCGTTTGCTTAGTTCGTAACAATGGGTGCTTTTGAAAGGGTAACAGAAATGGCTGCTTGCCACTTCCCACCCATGATATATATACTTTAACCTCATTTAAATGGACTCCTATAAATAGTACTATATTTTCCTTTCAACAAGGACTGAATTGCATCCCAGTAAGTTCTTGTGAATTAAGGATTTAGTTACAGTGTTATCTGGCCTCCAATGCAAACCACGCTTTACATATTTACTTACTTGGGAATTGCCAAGTGACAATTTCTGAGCAATGGGCTGATAAAGTTTATACATGTGAAGTTCAGAATCTTGGAGAGCTTGGTATTCCCCGAGACACTCTTTGGAAGCAAAAGTTGGGCTGTGAAAAAGCAACACAGGAAGAATATTGATGCCTTTGAACTTCGGTATTGAACCGTGGTGGCACAGGAGTTAGCAAGCAGTACCGCTACTTCTGCTGACTGCCAGATGCCTGAAATTTGGCAGTTCAAATCTCACCAGGTTCAAGGATAACTCAGCCTTCCATCCTGCCGAGGTGGGTAAAATGAAGACCCAGATTGTTGGGGGCGATATGCTGACTCTGTAAACTGCTTAGAGAGGGCTGCAAAGCACTGTGAAGTGGTATATAAGTCTAAGTGTTATTGCTATTACAGAATACTCTTGAGAATAAATATCTGTGGAGGTTCTTAGCCATCCAGGTCATAGTTGTTTCAAGAGTGTTTTTTTTTAAAGGCAACTCAACTGTTTTTTTTTCCCTGAGGAAGAAGGCTATGTTTTGCTTCTCATCCTGGACACTTCATTTGTTGTGACTAGATGGTGGTGGGGGATAGAATCCTTCTATCCTTTCATCTTCCCATCATCCAGTAAAATAAATGCTTCCAGTAAATTTGATCTCATCCCACAGTAGTCAACAACTGAATTTTAAATGAAGTGCCATTAGGCAGAAATGTGATGTTGGAAGGTAATGAATACCAAAAATAAACCCTGCAAAAATTATTTGGGTAACAAATTGCTGGAAGGTAAATTCTCCTATTCAATTAGGTTCTAAAAAACTGTTTTGGAAATTCCCTATATTTTGCTTCCTCCAATAAGAACTCTCCTTATTCTACAAGAGCCTAAGTATCCAAAAATGTGATAAAGAATTCCTGAGGGAATAGTAGTCTTCCATTACATAACTTGCCATCACTATGAAATCTTCCTTTTCATCAACCCTGCTAAATCTAGGGAAGAAATGGGATGATCCATTTAAATGGCACTAAGAGTTATAAATCTAATCTTACAAAGCTGCTCCTCCAGAAATAGTGAATTGTAACTAGGGCATACAAAACCTTTGCTAGACCAATACTTGAATACAGCTCATCTGTCTGGAATCCGCATTTTATAGAGGACATTAATACAATTGAGGGAGTCCAGAAGTATTTCACAAGAAGAGTACTACACTCCTCTGCTCGCAACAGAATACCCTATATCTCCAAGCTTGAAATTTTGGGCTTGGACAACCTTGAATTATGCCGCCTACGGTTGGACTTAAGCGTCGTACACAAAATTATCTGCTACCATGTCCTACCAGTCAATGACTACTTCAGCTTCAGCCACAACAATATAACAACACACAACAGATATAAACTCAATGTTAACTGCTACAAACTTGATTGCAGAAAGTACAACTTCAGCAACAGGGTGGTCAATGCCTGGAATGCACTACCTCACTCCATTGTTGTATCCTCTAACCCCCACTCCTTTAACCTTAAACTATCCACTATTGACCTCACCCCATTCCTAAGAGGTCTGTAAGGGGTATGCATAAGTGCACAATCGTGCCTACCGTCCCTGTCCTATTGTCTCCATTTCCTGTATTCTTACTCATGTTTATACTTATACCTATTATCTTGTAAGTGACTGACAAATCAAATAAATAAAATAAATCCCTCATAACATCTTTTTTTGGGGGGGAAATATAGGTTGATTTTCTTTCTGGTGAAATGTTTGGTGGCATCCTCTACCCACCATGGCAGCCATTTTATGAATATAGCAATGTTGAAATGTTGAATAGCGGCTATTTGTGAAAAGGCTCACCACATTCTCTCAAAAGTCTAATTATGACCCATTTCTTCCTCTCCAAATGGCTGCTATGATATGGACTAAAAGACTGTGGGATCTTTCACCTTTCGATGTAGACAGAATGGAATATTGCCTATATTCTAAAACTTTAATGCACTGTCGTAGGTAAAAAGGAACCTGTACACTAAAATGTGGCCTAGGAACAGATCTTAGACTAGTTCTAAGGATAGTTTCTATTATTCTCTATCTGTCTATCATCCATCTATCATTTAAATTTCTTTCTTTCTTTCTTTCTTTCTTTCTTTCTTTCTTTCTTTCTTTCTTTCTTTCTTTCTTTCTTTCTTTCTTTCTTTCTTTCTTTCTATCCATCTATCAAATATCTATCGATCTATCTACCTATCATCTAAATATCTATCTATCTACTATACTGACTCTAGATTGCATTTTATTTGATTCTAGGTGGTTCACAATGTGTAATAAAAAAATAAATAACTCTAGAAATATTTATTAAATTATTAAAATCACAACAACGATTTAACATCAACACATGGTACCATGGCCATCAGCCATTGAAAATCCTGCAAAATAACATCCCCTTTATATCTCCAATCTCAGTTATCTGATGAGACCTATCAAACAAGTGGGGAAAAAACTGCCTTTCAAATATACCTGGAATCAGCCACCTGGATTTTGACAGAATCACATTTGAAGAAAGAGGGGGAAATGACCTCATTATCAAATGTCTGAAACAAAGTTTCTGAGCTCTGCTGCAGCTCCTTTTCTGGGGGAACGTGCATTCATGAGTGGATTTCTTTTCCTTTGTTTTCCATTGGAGAACATCAAACCACACCCTGCCTCCAAGCCTGCACATTGCAAACTACAGCAATGTGGATGATCTGAAACTTCAGCAGGGCAGGTTCGTTTTTTCCCGAGGGCACTCTTTGAACCCTGCAAGCCTTTGCAAGGCTCCATGTTTCTCCAGAATCTTTTCTTCTTAAAGCCCTTTCAAATCTCCATTGTGGACCCTCACCATCCTGGCTGTCCTCCTTTGGACACACTTCAAACACAGGAAGAAATAAGTTTTTAATGTAAAGTTTAATTCAGGCAACCTGTATGACCCCATAATCTCTCACCACTGGCTATACTGATTAGGATTAATGAGTGTTGAATTCCAAAAGATCTGGAGGGCTTTAGCTTGTTTACCTTTGATCTAATTTGACCCTCATTACTTTATTTTATTAAAGATACTGGGACACAGAATACTGGATTTAGATTCCAGGAAGACAGCTGCGGATGAAATTTTAAAGGGAAAAAAAATCCTAAAATAAAAACTGTTTAGTGAACTGATCAATTAACCAGACAAAAGATGGATTCTCTTTTATTGAATATATTCAAGAGAGACTAGGTTGAATAGAACAGAGTTGGAAGGGACCTTGGAGGTCTTCTAGTACAACCCCCTGCCCAGGCAGGAAACCCTATACCATTTCAGACAAATGGTTGTGCAATCTCTTGTTAAAAACTTCCAGTGTTGGAGCATTCACAAATTCTGGAGGCAAGCTGTTCCATTGGTTAATTGTTCTTTTTAGTTCTAGGCTGCTTCGCTCCTTGATTAATTTCCATCCATTGCTTCTTGTCCTGCCCTCAGGTGTTTTGGAGAATAGCTTGACTCCCTCTTCTTTGGGGCAACCCAGGGGTTGGATTCTACCAGTTCACACCTATTCTTTAGAACCAATTGTTAACATTAGAAGCAGTTCAGAGAACTGGTTGTTAGAAGAAATTATTGGCCTAATCCTGTGAGGAAGGCAGGAAGGAAACATTCTGGTGTTGCTTACAGAAACGGCCTCTCCATTAACCCTTATTACATTCTTGACAGGACTAGGCTTCTTGTCTCAGGAATGTCTCTGGAGTTTTTCTCCCCTCCTTTGCTGGTACTTTGCTTGTGTGGAGTGACCATTCAAAGTTACAGTGGCACTGAAAAAAGTGACATGACCATTTTTCACACTTACGACTATTGCAGATCCCCACAGTCATGAGAGGCCAGGCGAGATGTGTGCCTTGATGTTAGTGATATTGAGTTGGCCACACCCAGCCAATAACATGACCACCACTCCAGGGCCACCCAGTCACATGACCACCAAGCCACGCCCACCACCTAAGCCATGCCCACAGAGCCTGTTGTTAAAAAATTTGAATGCCGCCCCTGGGGCAACCCCTGAGATATTAGGACACTGCTATCATGTCTCTCCTAGTCTTTCTTTTCATTAAATCAGACATACCCAATTCAGCAACTGTTCTTTATATGTTTTACCATTCAGTCCCCTAACTATCTTTGTTGCTCTTCTCTGGACTCTTTCTAGAGTCTATACACATCATACTCCTAATACCACAGGCAGGATGTGTGTAGTTCTAATACTTAAATGTCCCCTTCTAATCCTAGTGCACTAGGATTTAATTCTAATTCATGTAAGTCTGGTGGAGAAGGACAAAACATGCCAAAATGTAAGGATTTCTATTTCACTATTCAAATAAAGTTTTGAAAATCTTATTACTAGTCTCTGAGGCTGCTTTTTTTGGTTTTGGTCTCAAAAGATCCTTCCAGGCTCAGTTGCACACTTAAGGAAGCGTGAAAGCCCCCAAGTTAGGTTCCTAAACGACTTTTTTATTGAAAGGTATCCAGGATATGAAAAATTCCAACCACATCCTGCACATTTTTCACAGGATGGGGGCACTCCTTAAGCCTGTGAACCTTCTAATTGTAGCATACAGGCCTTGCAAAGCGAACTTCAAACACCCTTGAGGAAAATCAGATTAGAGGCAAAATTATCCTTCTGTTTATGACTTTAATATTTGTCTCTGCTCTAATTCTGATGGAATGAGATTTGAAAGGAAATAGAGCAAAATGTGATGCCTCACTCTGGTTCTGTTGGTTTGAGGCTGGGTGAATCACAGCGAAAGTCAAATCCTGATGGTGCCAAGATGTTCAGGTGCCATTCTCCCTGGGCAAGCCCCAGTTGGTGGCAATCAAGTAAGATCTGCTGTTCTTGTGAGAAATACATCATCTGAGGAATCATCTGGGAGAAACAACTCATTTTTTCCTGTAAAATATGAATGTTCTAAACCTGTCTGTCAGCCTTCCACAACCTGGTGCCATCCAGAGAGATTGAGATTTCTGTTCCAAGAAAACTGACTGGGAAGTCTAGAAAATGAGAGCTAGGTGACTGAAGTGGTCAAAGCTCAGTCACCACTGATATTTTATGCCTTATTTTATTTTTATTTTATTATTTTATTTTACCTTATGCCATCAGACTTGAAATTCTAGACCTAGAAAACCTAGAACTATGCAATCTTCAGTCCGATCTAAGTATAGTATATAAAATCATACATTGCAATGTCCTACCTGTGTGGCTTTGCTCCGCATTTGGAAGGCTTCTCACTGGATGGTCGAATGCATCAAGAAAGACACCAGGCTGGTTCTATCTCAGGAAAGCTGCCCCAATCACGAGCTCGGGAAGCTCTTTTATTAAAAACACACAGTAATACGTCACAAGTGGTGAACTCTATCCAATCATTATGTTACATGAGTAGAAATATGAATGGACACATAGTAGCATCAAATCACAGTGTTATATGGTCAGTTTTAGTAGGTACAAAGTAGCCAATCAACACCTGCAGTCCAGTTAACAGCCCTTGGTGTTGTATTGCTGATTGATGTTCTTTGTTCCTGGTACACGCTTTCAACCTACGTGAGGCCTTGAGGCCTGGCGACCTGGCATGTACTGAAACTGTTGAAGCTGATTTATTACTGCATACCTGTCAATGAATACATCAGCTTCAACCATAACAACACAAGAGCAAACAACAGATACAAACTCAAGGTTAATTGCACCAAACTTGATTGCAGGAAATATGACTTCAGCAACAGAGTGGTCAATGTCTGGAATACTCTACCTGACTCTGTGGTTTCTTCCCCAAACCCCAAAAACTTTAACCTTCGACTGTCTACTATTGACCTCACCCCTTTCCTAAGAGGTCTGTAGGGGGCGCGCATAAGCGCACCAAAGTGCCTACGGTCCCTGCCCTATTGTTTCTTTTATTTTTCTTATATGTACTCATTTCTTGTATTCATGACTATGTTTATCCTTATACCTATTATCTTGTAAGCGATTGATAAATCAAATAAATAAAATAAAATAAAATAAAATATCCATGGAACCATGGAATTATGTATCAATACAATTTCAAATGAATATCAGTGACCAAGTTCCTTCCAGGTTTCTGAGGGATCTGATCATTCAAATTTTTTAACTACCAGTTCTATGGGCGTGGCTTGATGGGTATGGCAGGGGAAAGATACTGTAAAATCTCCAGTCAGAGGTGGTATTTGCCAGTACTCTGAACTACTCAAAATTTCCACTACCAGTTCTCCAGAACTGGTCAGAACTTGCTGAATACCACCTCTGGATCTGATGTCTGTCTCATTTGCTCCCCACTACAGAACTGAAAGAGGGGGTTAAGATTTAACTAACTCCTACCTTTGGAGGGAAAACAAAACAGCAGTGTTTTTCTTCTCTGAATTTCTACCATTCTGCTTTTTACAAGCAGCATAAGTTTATAATAGTGAGATGTCTAGGTCTCTGGACAAAGAAGGACATATTTCCTTTCCTGGGCAAGTAGACTGCAATCTTGCTTCATTGACTGGCTCTTAAAAGTGCTGACTTTTTTGAATCTGCATTATTCTTTCTGAACCTTCCCATGGTCAGTTGGAGGGCAAAGGCTAGGAAAAACCATAGTCCAGAAATTTATTTACAATTCTGTTTGGACAGGGTAGGTGTGTTCCGGAATATAGTAGGTCCAGAGCTTTTCTGTAACCATATATCCATTAGCAGGAGTACCCAGAAGTAGAAAGTAATTTATTGTATTTAAATATTACCCTCCTCAAGAAACCATTGCTACATTCCACACATCTGGACAATGTTCCTTCTGTCTCCAAGCTTCTCTGTTTGCGGAAATTGATTGAAAAGTTGGTTAGCCAACAACTCCAAAGGATCATGGAAGAAATA
The DNA here is from genome assembly GCA_033807585.1 of Hydrophis major. NCBI lineage: Eukaryota > Metazoa > Chordata > Lepidosauria > Squamata > Elapidae > Hydrophis > Hydrophis major. Next base: position 245,670,225 of record CM066330.1, read on the forward strand.
GATTATCTGGACCCTTCTTATCAGATTTCAGACTGGGACACATCACTGAGACAGGCATGGCCACCTTTGAAGGTGACCTAAGGTAGGCTTAGGATGGAGTGGTAAAACAGATAATCAGAGTTGGAAGGGATCTTGTAGGTCATCTAGGTCAACCCCCGCCCAAGTGGGAGACCCTACACCATTTCTGACAAATGGCACTCCAATCTCTTCTTGAAAGTCTCAAGTGATGGTGCTCCCACAACTTCCGAGGGCAAGCTGTTCCATTGGTTGATTGTTCTCACTGTCAGAAAGTTTCTCCTTATTTCCAGGTTAAATGTCTCCTTGCTCAGTTTCCATCCATTATTCCTTGTCTGGCCTACAGGCACTTTAGAAAATAACTTGACCCCTTCCTTCCTGTGGCAGCTTCTTAAATATTGGAAGACTGCTATCATGTCTCCCCTGATCCTTCTCTTTACTAGACTAGCCAAGCCCAGTTCCTGCAACCGTTCGTTGTATGTTTTAGCCTCCAGTCCCCTAATCATCCTGGTTGCTCTTCTCTGTACTTTTTCTAGAGTCTCAACATCTTTTTTATAATGTGGTGAATAAAACTGAATGCAATACTCTAGGTGTGGTCTTACTAAGGCTTTATAGAGTGGTATTAGTACTTCCCTTGATCTTGATTGTATCTCTCTGTTAATACAACCTAGGATTTCATTAGCTTTTTTGGCTGCTGCTGCACACTGCTGACTCGTATTTAGCTGGTTGTCCACTAAGACTCCAAGATCCCTCTCACAGTTACTGCTATTGAGCCTGGTTTCACCCAGTCTATATGTGTACTTTTGATTTTTCTTGCGTAAGTATAGGACTTTACTTTTCTCTACATTGAATTTCATTTTGTTAGATATGGTGCATTTATCAATCCACACAAACTCTCACCAGTTTTTGATACTGTTGGCCATAGAATTTTTCAGTATCACCTAATGGAAATAGGGGAAAGGAACATTGTTTTGATATGGCTATCCCCAGGGGTGCGATTCTCCTGGTTTGGACTGGTTTGGGCAAACCCCTAGCTCTGATGATCCAAACCGGTTCACTCTGATGATCATGCAGGCCCGCCTGCCCACCCCTGGGCTGTACTCACAAATATCTGCTTCGCTGATTCGCACGGCAGAGTGGGTTGCCGCATCTCAGCTGTGTTACTTTCCTGAAGTAACATCAAAGTTAAGTAATTTGAAAAGTTGTGACATGCACGCAGCATGTGTGCAATTAGCGAACCAGTTGTTACACCAGCAGCATCCTACCACTGGCTATCCCCCTTCCTTCAGGGCTGGTTCCACTCAGTGGTATGGGAGGGGGGATACCCAAGTCCTACATCTCTGTTTTTAGGGTATCTCAGGGCTCTTCTATCTTCTCCCCACTCCTCTTTAACATGTAACCATGAAGCTGCTGGATGAGGTCACCCATCAGCATAGGATAAGTATCATCAACATTAGGTTTCTAAATTGTGCCAGAGATGGTATTCAGCAGGTTCTGACCAGTTCTGGAGAACCAGTAGCAGAAATTTTGAGTAGTTTGGAGAACCGGCAAATATCACCTCTGACTGGCCCCGCCCCCATCTAGTCTCTGCCTCCCGAGTCCCAGCTGATCGGTGGGTTCTTCTTTTGTTGGCCTGCACAGGAGAATGGAACTGGAAAGCAGGTTAGTGGAGTGGGGAGGGAATGGGATTATGCAGTAACCTTCTCCCAGGAGTGGGGAAGGAATTGGGATTTTACACTATCCTTACCCTGGAGTGGGGTGGGAATGAAAATTTTGCAGTATCCTTCCCCTGGCACACCCACCAAGCCATGCCCACCAAGCCAAGCCAAGCGATGATCACTAAGCCATGCCCACAGAACCAGTAGTAAAAAACATTTCAATCCCACCACTGCTTTGCACCTAGCCCTCTAAATGAATGACAATCAAAAATGCTGTTATGGTTCTATCCCAGTATCTGGAAACTGAAGGTGTCATGATGGGGAGGAAGAGGCCTTGCCTTACCTGGTCCAAGTGAGTGTGTGTTTTGGATTCATGGATGCTGGAACTGGAAAAATTTCATCCTTCAGTTTGAGTGAGTCTTGCTAGCATTTAATGCAGAATGACAGTCCTCTGGGCTCACAGCTCCTGCCATGCAAAACTTTATTTTCTATCACAATACATCCTACATGGGGTTGCCCTTGAAGATCATCTAGAATCTGAAATTGGTCCAGAATGTTTTAAAATAGGTGGTATGGGCATTTCTCATGATGACGCTTCTACTCTGAGTATTGCAATCATTTTCAATAGGCTTCTGTGTATATTCAAGATTTTAGTTATCCTTCCCTCAAAACAACGTTATAGAGCACTGCACACCAGAACAACGAGAGACAAGAACAGTTTTTCCCCGAAAGCCATCACTCTCAACACTGTTCAACTATTTACAAAGTCTGCACTACTATTGCTGTTAATCTTCTCATCACTCCTTATCACCCATCTCCTCCCACTTGTGATTGCAGGACTGTAACTTTGTCGCTTGTATCCTTACGATTTATATTGACTATTTCCTAGTATGATTTGATTGCTTATTGTACCCTATGACTATCATTAAGTGTTGTATGTTATGATTCTCAACTCTTGATGAATGTATCTTTTCTTTTATGTATACTGAGAGTATTTACATCAAGACAAATTCCTTGTGTGTCCAATCATACTTGGCCAATAAAGTATTCTATTCTATTCTAGTTATCCTTATAAAGCTATATGTGTCCCCAAGCCTATATAAAGACAGCTCTTACTTTAGAGTCAGGATGAGTAGAGTCCCTACTCTTAAGAGTTATAGTAGATTCAGTTGTTGACTTATATGTTGTTATATTGTTCATTTGATTTTTCTTTTTTTTTACTTTTGTGAATCACCCAGCATCACATTGTTAGAGTTGGTTGCCCATACACATTCTTTAAATAAACCATTTAAATTCAGAAACAGTCTTTTTCAGATGCATTTTTCAGAAACTGTTTTTATATACAGTTTTGGTTGGAGAAAGATGGATACAAGAATAGATAGGTAAAGTTAAAACATAATCTGAAATTAATCTTGAGCTGAACAAGACTCATGGAGATTTCATGAGCATGTCCATGCAGTTTCCTGGACAAATATGGAAGTGGTTTGTCACTGCCTCCTTTGGGGATTTTATTTTTTTTACTTCATTGTCTAGCCTGCAGCTTTGATTTCCTGAAATTTTCCATCCAACCCAATCCAAACCTCATTTAATTTTCAAGCCTAAACAAAGTACAAAAGTCCAGATGCTGCCATCTACTGACATGCAAAACCAAAGAGTGTGACTAATTTATGGTGCTTATTGTCAAAATATAAAGTTATAGATCACATTCTAAACATGGTTAAAATAAGGAAGTCCATCCCTGATACTATTTGGTTCAAAGGACAAAAAGAGAAAACGGTGTTTTTTCTCTTGGGAAATCATTGGCTGGCCACTGATAGAGTAAACAAAAGTTGTAACAAAGAGACCTAACTTCGGTAATCAGTATTGAGGAATTCTGGAAGAGGCAATTCAACAGTATTTGTTGTCCACCCGGTATAGTGTGCATGGATCCAAGAGAAGCATCAATGTATTATGTCGAAGATACTCATCAAACCTATCTACTGGGATAGAACTATCATTTCTAAACTAATTTCAATCAAATGAATAGCTAGACTCAATATAGCACATCCAAGTTTCCATTCCAGTACTTCCCTGGATGTCTACAAAGCCCAACCTTATAATTTCATAAAGTGAGGACAAGAGTAATGCCAAGTTGGACCACTGCATCTTGCCCTGTCATCTAGATCATACTGGCTAAGGAATTGTGGGAGTTGAAGTCCACAAGTCTTACATTTGCCCAAGTTGGAGAACCCTGATCTAGGTAGCTTTCTATAATCAAAAGCAATGGAAGAAATGTTCTATCATTGATGCAGGAAAAATATTCAACTCTCTATCGACTTTATGATCTTGTCCTTCCATTCTGACAGCAAAATAATTTGCTTAAACCTGGCAGTAATTAATTTAATTCTTAAATGAACCAATATTAGAAATGAATAACCAAATAACAGAGTCAGAAGGGACCTTCTAGTCCAATCCCCTGATCAAGCAGGAAATCCTATACCATTTCAGACAAATCTGTCCAGATTGGATTTCAGTCCAATCCATCATTTAAAGCCATCAGCGTTGGAGCACTTATAGCTTTTGGAGGCAACTTGTTGCACTGATTAATTGTTCGGAAGCAAGTGGTATGTTTGCAAATCTGTACCACCTTTGTCTCTTCTTTCTGTGCCATTCTTCTATTATCTTCTTCTTATGAACATACATTAATCTATTATGCTGCTGTAAAAGGTATCTTATGGCCTGTATCCCTATATAGCGCTGTGACATATAACAAGTAATCTATGATGGGGAGTAAAACCACCATGTGTATCATTTTGGAATGATCCCATCAAGAGTTATTTTAAAATTTCCTTTGGGAACTGATTGGAAGACAAGGGAAGTGACAGTGACAGTAAGACATACCTTCCAGTTGGTAGGGTAAGTCTGACAGCAACATTAAGTACAGTAGACAGGTTTAAGGCAAAGGAAGCTAAAAATCACCTGATTTGGAGGAAATCACTTACGAGTCCCTCCTTGAGGGAGATAGGTGGTGTAAAAACACAAGATACCAATAAAATAAATAAATAAACAATGCTTCATGAGATACTGCCATAGCAATGTTGCTATCCCTGTAAAAGTTCCAGGAAAGACATCAATTTTAAATGCAGTTTTTGCCTGTGTGGATGCACTAAAAAATGCCGACTTTCCTGCATTGGGCAGAATGCCTTTGTTATAGGTGTAATTTGTTATCTTCGAACTGGACCTTTAAAAGAAAAAAAAAGAGTGTGACTGCCAACAGTGCACAGATATTTTTTTTAATGCTTTGCTAGAGCTTTTCTCAGACTTCTCTGATCAAGCTGACAGTTTAGCCCTAAGGAAAGTTATAAATTCTGCACTGAATTGCAGGACAATCTTTCACTGTGGCATTTCTGCCCTCCGGACACTCTTTGGTTATCCATAAATGTGGCAGATGATGGGATTTTATGGCTAGAAACATTCTTTGCAGACACAAGTACAATAATCAGGGCTGAAAATGTAATTAAAATGACTGGATGAACTCTCCTCAAGGAATCTTTTTAGTCATTAGTGGATTGTAATATCACCAATGCTTCAATTCAAATGGTGTACAAACACTCACATACAAACACACTAAATAAACAAGCAAGCAAATGTGCAAATAAATCAAACTGAAGCAGCTCAAAATTTAGACCTAGCCATGACATTATACAAAGTAAATTGTGATGTTGGAAAGAGGAGGTATCTAAACACTGTGGATCATACCTTAAAATACAAATGAATATGATACTTTTTTTCTCCCTCTGCTTACATAATGATGTGTCTTAAGGGCTTCTTCTCATTTTTTTTAAGTTTTGAGAGATTTTGTTGAAATATCAACCAAAACAAAGTGTAAGATGTGATTATTAAGGAATCTCTCTATATATTTTGATTTAAATTTCAAGCAATCATTAACTTGCAATTTCTGCACTGAATCTTTTGATCACTGACTTCTGCTTAATTATGTTTGCACCACACTTTTTGAAATGTTCTCCATTGCTCATTGAAATCAAAATTTGAAATTCTTTTGCAAATTCAGATTTTTCTTAGTGGAATTATGAGAAAGGGGAAACTGGACTCAGGACCTCTAAGTCATACCATCAAGCTCTAAGCCAGAGTGTCCAATCTTGGCAAATATAAGACTTGTAGACTTCAACTCCCAGAAGTCTCCATCCAGAATGACTGGCTAGTGAATTCTGGGAGTTGAAGTCCATAGGTAATAAAGTTGCCCTGCATCTAAGCCATTAATCTTCTAGTTCTTGACTGGGTGGTATTGCCTGAAGCAGAAGAGAATGATACAAAATATATCAGCCCTCAAAAGATAGTTGTTATGATTTGGGCTTGGCAATTTTGGTTCATTGTAATGAGGTTGGTCTGACACTCCCAGTACATTTTAATTTCATTGCTTATACATCCAACAAGATAGTCAGGAAACTCCCCTTCTCCTGTTGCCTACTGCAGCCTGAAGGTTTTGGGAATCCCCATTACAATCCTAGAATGGAGGTAACACCTTCTTTCACACACACACACACACACACACACCCTCCAATGGGGAAGCAGAACTGTTTTTCATGTATCCTCTTTTGATTTACACAGCTATTAAAACTAATAACATCTGTTACATCAGTTGAGAGTTCAGGTTTGTTATGTTGATTATAGGCAAGATGTAACAGATAACAGATAATCAGAGTTGGAAGGGACATTGTAGGTCATCTAGTTCAACCCCTTGCCCAAGCAGGAGACCCTACACCATTTCTGACAGATGGGAGTCCAATCTCTTCTTGAAAGTCTCAAGTGATGATGCTCCCACAACTTCTGAAAGCAAGCTGTTCCATTGGTTGAGTGTTCTCGCTGTCAGAAAGCTTCTCCTTATTTCCAAGTTAAATCTCTCTTTGTTCACTGTCACTATCACTGGTTTATCCTTCAGTGGCATCCCTTTTGTAAATTTTAGTTGATATTAGAGAGCTCAATTTCATATTGTTCTGTTTAATGGATGGTCCCCTTTGTAAATATTTTTAGTTAATATTAGAAAGCTCAATTTCATATTGTTCCATGTAGTGCAGTGCCTTCCCCAAACCTTTTGGGCACCAGGGACTGGTTCCATGGAGAAAGTTTTTTCCACGAACCAGAGCATGTGTGATTTTGTGTGCTGCCCACATCCCATGGCTGGTGCTTTGCCTGTTTGTACGGCCCATTTCTGGCATGCCACAGACTGGTGCCAATCCCTGCACTGGAGGTTGGGGATCCCTGATCTAATGGAAGGTCTCATTTATAAATAATTTTAGTTAATATTTTGAGAGCTCAATTTCATATTGTTCAGTCTAGTAGAAGGTGAGAGGTGGGGGAGAAAAGGAGAAGAATAATTAGAAGAATACACTATGAACCCTAGCATACTAAAACTAGTGCAATTTATTTGTTTATTTGTTTGTTTGTTTATTTATTTATTTGATTTTTTCAGTCACTTACAACATAATAGGTATAAGTATAAACATGAGTAAGAATACAGGAAATAGGTATGAATAAATGGGGACAATAGGACAGGGATGGTAGGCACCATTGTGCACGTATGCACGCCCCTTACAGACCTGTTAGGAATGGGATGAGGTCCATAGTGGATAGTTTGAGGTTAAAGGAGTGGGGGTTAGAGGATGCAACAATGGAGTGAGGTAGTGCATTCCAGGCATTGACCATTCTGTTGCTGAAGTCATACTTTCTGCAATCAAGTTTGGAGCGGTTTACATTGAGTTTGTATCTGTTGTGTGCTCTTGTATTGTTGCAGTTGAAGCTGAAGTAGTCATTGACAGGTAAGACATTGTAGCAGATAATTTTGTGTGCTACACTTAAGTCTAACCATAGGCAGCGTAGTTCAAGGTTCCAAGCCCAAAATTTCAAGCCTGGTGATATAGGGTATTCTGTTGTGAGCAGAGGAGTGTAGTATTCTTCTCATGAAATACTTCTGTACTCACTCAATTGTATTAATGTCCAATATACAGTGCAGATTCCAGACTGATGAGGTGTATTCAAGTATTGGTCTAGCAAAAGTTTTGTATATTCTAGTTAATAATTCAAGATTTCTGGAGGAGAAACTTCATAAGATACTCTTACGAAAGGTATTTTGGCAATGCTGTTACAGTGAGCTCTGATGCTTAAGTCATTTGATATGAATACTCCAAGGTCCTTGACAGAGTGAGGATCATCAACGAGGCCATATCCACCTAGTTTGTATTTTGTATACTGATTTTTTTTTACCAATGTGTGGGACAGAGCATTTGTTGGTCGAGATTTGGAGTTGCCAATTGTTTGACCATTCAGACACATAATCTAGGTCACTTTGAAGGACAGTAGCATTGTTGGTGATGTTGAATAGTTTACATCATCTGCGAAGAGGACGCAGTTGCTTATAAGGTGATCGCAAAAGTCATTTATATAGATAAATTTATATATATCTTTAAGAAAAGAGGGGAAAAAAGAATACATGCTCACTTGTCATTGGCTTCATTGGCTTCATTGGCTTTTGGGATATTGTATTTAATATCCACTTCAGGGAATACTAGATGAGCAGGCTAGGCAAGATGAGGCCGTTTCAGTTGTTTGTGGACTTCAAATCCCATCAGCTCCTACAACACTTCTCATTATTGGAGGTGATATGATTTACATACCAGCTGAATCTGAAGGATTACAGGTTGCCCTGTTTTGCTGTATATGATTATAATTTTAACATGACACCCATCCACTGTGTGTGTGCATATATACATCATGATTCTCTATTCCATATGAAGGAAAAAATATACAAAACAAGCAAAAGCAAATTTAGAAAATAAGAAGTGAAGAAAAAAGAAGTAAATTAAAAAAAATAGAAATATGCCTTCTACCTTTCTTTATGTTCAGCAATTATCATCTTAATCTTTTTACCTCCATCCCCATCCCTCTTTAATCCTCAAATCATCATTTTATTTTATTTTTTCAACAAGAAAAAAAAATATTCTTAAAAAAAAACTTTATTTTTTTTCTCTGACCGGAATGTTAGCCTTGTCATTTCTGCAAGTCCATATGTCACAATTCTCATCAACTTTAATTATAATGACTCTGTATTGTATGGGGCATGTAATACAACTCTGCTTCAGATTAGTGATGGTCAATACAGGAGTAATTACAGGGAGTACAATATTATTTTCCCCTTGGGTTATTTAGAAAACAAAGATACTATACAAGTGAAATATCAATGTGACCATGAGCAATTGGTGTGTTACTTCTAGGTAACACACCAATCTATGTGTCTATGTATCTATGTGTTGATACCAATTGCTTCCCACACTCTCTACCTACAGAGGGCATTTGAACTCATTGCCCTGGGAGGAAGAATAGTAGAGTTTGCTGCTTGGGACTTTTTCAAGCATCTTGTTTCCATCATAAGTGGTTATTATGAGAACCACAAAACATGAGAAACATGCTTGTTATCTTATTTTCCTTCCCTTCTCTATCCTTCTGTCCTTTTACATATTAAACCAGACTGCAAAGGTGGCCTCTAAGCTATGTTAACAACTTTCCTGGCTTAGGAGCAGAATATTACTATTAGAAATAATAAAATAAAACACGGGTAATTGGAACACACCTGAATTATTGCTATGCCAGTACTTCATGCTGAATTATTGCTTTGCCAGTACTTCCTTCCCATTCTATTCGTAGGGTAGTAGTTAAAAGGGACCTTGGAGGCCTTCTAGTCCAACCCTCTGCTCAGGCAGGAAACCTGTACCATTTCAGACAAAGGATTATCCAACATCTTCTTAAAAACCTCCAGTGCTGGAACAGCCACAACTTCTGGAGGCAAGTTGTTCTGCTTGATTAATTGTATTAACTGTCAGGAAATTTCTCCTTAGTTCTAGGTTGCTTCTCTCCTTGATTAGTTTCCATCCATTGCTTCTTGTCCTGCCTTCAGGTGCTTTGCACATATATAAAAGATGGATCTTATACTATAACACCTTGATGCACTCTGTAACATTCTGATCTTGCTAAGATGGTCTATGGGAGAAAGAATAATTTGTATTTATAGAGTCATGTTTTTCCTCTTTCTAACTGCATCTGGATTGGAACAAAAATCTTCCCATAGTGCAACTGGGTAGAATGGATTAATGCAGCAAATGGGAAAATATGATCTGTTCCCTGTTTTCGCACCACACATAGAGCTGATTTGCATCAAAAATTTCTTGAGTAGATGGTGAAGTTCTATTAGCTTCAAACTTGTTTTTGATATGAATCAGATCCATAATTAGAGGGACTGCGAGAGGAACTACAACCACAGTTGTTTACTCACAAGTTTGGAGTACAAGTTCTTCTCCCACAGCACTAGAAAAATGAGTAGGCAGAACTTGCTATCAGACTCACAGCTGATATGACGGTAAATCTCAGCTCTTCAGAAAATTCTGCCTTCAGTTACAGAAGTTTCACAGACTTAATATAGCTGTGGTTAGATAAGTAGCTTTATTCAAGACAAGAGAAAAGCTATAAATAGGTGGCACTATTTTGTATCATACTCTGTCTACTACAACAAATCTTAATTTATGTGTGTGTTAAGGTTAATCTTAAGGTTAAAATCTACGTCTTTTTCTCTAATCCTTTCAATTCAATGCACTTTGAATGGACTTTGGACCTTTGTGTTCTTGGTCTTGAAAGTCATCAATACTTGTTCCATATTTGTATTTATATAATGTTTTCTTTGATCTGAAAATTATTACTTCCTGTCTCATCAGTTTCAATCTTTATACAGTTACATCCTTTCAAATAATATTTTTTTCCAGGCAATATGTTGGTGATACACTTTTGCCATAGTCAATGTCTGTCAACACAGAAGTTAAACCTGTGATTGGTATAATAGTAGTAGAGTTGACATATTTATCATATTTTTGGCCTTATCAAATGTTAAAACACTACTAGTAAATATTGAGAAAATAGGGCTAACCACTAATTCAGTGGCAATTTTATTTCATTACTTCAAAGACATACTTCACAAATATATACATCAGCAGTCTGTGTGGTAATTACTTATCATAACTGGAAAATTACTCTAACCTATCAATAAATTATTAAAGTTTTCTATGAAAAATTCAGTAAACCAAAGCCAACATAGATTGCAGAGTTTAATATCTAAGAGCCTGTCCAATAACTACATTGCAACTGGTAAATATAGTGTATGCCTGTAAAAATTAAACAAAGACAAAGGATACAATATAATTGAATGGTTTGATCTTGTGGAATAGGATTGATTAATACATGCAGGGAGTTGAAGGTGTTGGTTTAATTATGAATGAAAGGACTAAAAATATATGTCAGAAAGCAGACATTGGTGTCATCTAGGTTGTTTCTGTGTTTCTGTGTCTGTGTTTGGTAATTCACAGAGCTAGTGAGTGTTGTGTGTTATGCTAAGCAGTGCAAGATTCAATGATGTAGAGAGACCTGGCCCATAAAATCACCAAGAGTCAGACACAATTGAATAGGTAATATCATCATCATCATGTGTTATGCTAGAATAAATAATAGTGGACAAATATATGAGTCTAGAGGAAAAATCTGTGACCAAAAAAATCTGTGCAAATGATTGTGATAGAGGAGCAAAACATGTAAGGTGACATGACTGGATGAGTGAGGAGAAGAATGGTTGTAAGACTTGTTTAACTTGTACGTGAAGGCTGTCTTGTTCTTGTCTTGTTCTTGATAATTGGAAGGAAGCTGTTATTGTTTCCCCTTAATGGATGCAAAAACTGCAGAGAGAATGAGTTTGTTCAATGTATCTGGAAACGTTGCTTGGCAGAATGACTTGAAATGGTACAAGAAATGACAATGAATGAAATCTGTGTAATGCAGCTTTATAACAGGATAGGGATGTACAGAGAATTTTTTTTTCTCCCTGAAAGTGGATTCTTGAGAAACTAATGAATGTGAACAAGTTTAGTGTATTTTGCAGAACACTTTTAGAAATTGTAGAAACATTTACGGGTTGGTTCATTTTTAAGTGTAAAGAATTGCAAGATAAAAGAAGTGACCAGCTGGTATGCAATATTAGAGTTGATTTAATATTTATTGCTGAATGCAAGAAAGGCAGAAATCTTGAAAGTTAATACAAGCAGTCCTCGACTTATAATGGTTTGTTTAGTGGCTGTTCGAAGTGACAAGGGCACTGGAAAAGTGACTTATCACCATTTTTCATACTATTGCAGCGTATCCATGGTCACGTGGTCAAAATTCAGTTGCTCGGCAACCAGTTTCTTATTTGTGATGTTTGCGGTGTCCCAGGGTCATATGATCACTTTGTGTGACCTTCTGATAAGCAACGTCAAGGGGAAGCCAGATTCACTTCACAACGGAAGCAAAAAAGGTAAAATGGGGCAAAACTCACTTAACAATGGTCTCACTTAGGAACAGAAATTTTGGGCTTGATTGTGGTCGTAAGTCGAGGACAACCTGTATTTAATCATTCAAAGAAGGTTCTTTTATATCTTTTCTAATGTTAAGTATTTGATAAATATTTTCTGGATATTCACTGAAGTCATCCTGTCTTATTAACATTCCCATATGAAAAAATGTAATAACTACTGAATGAAGCAGATTTTACAATGTAAAATCAATAAAGAACCTGGAAAGAAATGAAATTCCCTCACTGTGAAAGCCCTGGAATATGATCTTTCTTTTCATTAGAAGAGGAACAGATTGGTAGGCAGGCTGGCTAGAGCTTCAGGGCAGAGAGGAATTATAGTATACAATCATTTTTCTGTGGGAACACCTTGGGCACTGATATTGAAATATAATCATTTATATTTATTTCAAAAATAATCTTAACTAACCTTTGAGGTTGCAGTTTGCAGATTTTTAAAGCACATGTATCCATAAAATGGAGAAGGCAATTGTCTTCCCTTAGCCCAGTTGCCTTGGGAAATGGCACAATATGAATAGGAGACAGAAATGATGCTGACTCAGTATCTAAATTTTATGAATGGTGCTTTGTGATTGCAGGTAATTCACCTGTCTTGCTCTTTATAAAACTCTTGTGATCTTCCTAAATCATAAAGACAGAGACGTATGTAAAACTTAAGGCCGCCAACCTCTTGTTTTATTGGCCCAACTCCTGGCAGCTGTTCTCCCTGAAAATATTGACTTTGATGCCAGGAAATGCTTCATCTACTTTATTTATGCATATCAGCCCGCTGTTTAAATTACAAGCAAAAGACCAATGTAAAAAAATGTTTTTTATGTAGTTTTATTATGAAATTTTTGGGGGGATTTGACCTTAAAAAGAAATGGAAATATATCTAGGACAATATTTCTCCCAAAAGATAAATTTAGGATGATCCTAAAGGAAGAATAGAATAGAATAGAATAGAATAGAATAGAATAGAATAGAATAGAATAGAATAGAATAGAATAGAATAGAATCCTCACCTCATCAGCCTAGGACTGTGATCTCCAGCTGAAATTGATCAGAATCAGGAGAGAGAGATTGAAGTGATTACTAATTAAGATTTAATGCCAGTAAAATAATCAATTATAAAAAATATTAATCCTCCATTTGAATAAAATCTAACAACTCTTCTATCTCATATGCAAGCCATCTTTAATCACAGAAACAAATACAAAATAAACATATATATTTTCTACCAGAAAGGAAGAGGTGGGAAGAAAGAAAGAAAGAAAGAAAGAAAGAAAGAAAGAAAGAAAGAAAGAAAGAAAGAAAGAAAGAAAGAAAGAAAGAAAGAAAGAAACACACACAGAGACAGAGAGAGAGAGAGAGAAAGAAAAAAGAAAGAAAGAAGGAAGGAAAGAAAGAAAGAAAGAAAGAAAGAAAGAAAGAAAGAAAGAAAGAAAGAAAGGGGAAGGAAAGGAAAAAGGAAAGAAAAGAGAGCTAAACTATTTCAGATATTATACAAAGGGTTATAAATACTAGACAAGGAGGCCCACTTAAGCAGCAATTAATTTTAGGTTAATTTTCAGAGGTATTCATCCATCCATCCATCCATTCTTGGAGTCATCCATTTTTGATAGCCATTTCCTGCTGCTCTCAGGTCCTTATTTTCAATCATACCTACTCTATTTTTCAGAGCACAAAAAAGTCTATTCCCCACCACTTCAATATAAGGGAAATTAAGGGGGAAAGTTATTATTCCTAGTTTGTAAATATGGCCCATAATTAAAAAATAATCCAAACTTTAAAAAGTTCCTCAGATTTTCTTTGTAAAAGTTCACCCTGCTAAGAACTGAACATTGAAACTGGTGAACACACCTGGAGTGCTAGAGCCATGAAAACTTTCCAAGCATGCTGAGTATTGATTGCCCAAGTCTGATCTCTCTGTCAAACAAGAAGCTAGATTTTCTAGGCTTCTCAGTTATAAGGAACGAACTGAGTTTGCCTATAGTTGTACACAAGGATGCCTTTGTACTTGTGAATGCCATCTGTGATTATTGCTTCTACCCAATACAAATGACATAAAATACTCACAAGTACATAATTTGGAGTCATGAGCCAGACAATACTTAGCTGAAGTTGGATTGGGAAATTCTTCCTCTAGTCTATTTGGATGTGATGCTGGTAATGTTACTTTCCATTACACATGTTCCCATCCCTCTGAAGCCTTCCTGGAAATCTACTCTTCCCAATGTGAAACAGGCCCTGTTCCTTCTTCACAAAGTCTTTCCTTGGGATTTAATGGAAGTATGAGAAGCAACTACAGGTTGTGGAGACACGATTGCACATGAAAAGGCAAAAAATAACTACACTTCTTTCCTCCGACGTATACATATAAAATTATAAGAACACATACTCTACCACATAGAATTTCACCAAAATTCTATTTTTCTTGGGGAGGAAAAAAGCAAAAGAAAATTCCATCATCAACTTGAAGCAGAACTAGTGGAAAACATAATGCAGAAATCACCCCCAACCCCCCTCTGCATGGCACTAGGCCCAGGCAAGATTAGACAAGCACTTTGGATTTCTAGAGGAACACCTGTCTAATTCTACATGAGCACACCTCTCTTTCTTGATAGGACATGCCAATATTTTGTTCTAAGAAACTAGAGTACAGAACGTAAAGAGAAATGTAATCCACAGACGGTAGTCAAATAGTCTTCACGTTCAGCTCCACACTATATATAGCACAAATAATTACTGTCTAGGGGTGTATGTGTGTGCGTGTCTCTGTGAGTGTGTGTGTGTCAACATGCATGTGCTCTATGTGAATATATTTGCCTAGCGTTTATTCAGAGGTAATCAATTCAAGCAGCAAATGGCAGGCAAAGAACTGAGAATGTGATATGTTCCCTTACATTCTAGTCCTGTAGAACTGTATAGGAACTGTATATTTTTAGTAATGATTTAATTATAGTATTAGCTACTTTGAAAATAAATAAGACTATCTATTCTAGGAAAGAAGAATGTGAAAATAAGAAAGAAAGAAAGAAAGAAAGAAAGAAAGAAAGAAAGAAAGAAAGAAAGAAAGAAAGAAAGAAAGAAAAAGAAAGAAATAGATGATAAGCATAGAATGCCCTTAAGTTGATGAAAATATCTTGGCACTGATCTTGGCAACAATTAAAAATTCTTTGACACTGTCTTCTTCTGCATGATTTGTCTGCCCAGTCTAGCATGTGATCCCAGAATTCACTGAAGGTATATCATTCAAATACTGGTTTGGCCTTTCCAGTTTCCGAACTCATATAAGGCCAGACAAGTTGCCACCAATTCACACATATACACATTAAAGCTATTATATTTGCAAATGGCCTTTTAGGAAATAAAGGCAGGGAATTTACCATCAATTTCTCAAAAGCAGATCTTCCTCATTAATGGGGATAATAGCAAAGCTATTGCAAAAGCTTCTCATAAAAGTTCTTCCTTCTGTTAAGATTTAAAGAAAACCGAAGAAGACAAGGCAACTGTTGATCGCTGAAGGTAGGATTTAGAGCAAAAGACAGGACTTTCACACATAACTTGTTACAAAATAAATGCACACTCCACAAGGAAAAAAAGTCAGCAAAAGCTTCTTTCCAATTCTCGTTTATCAGATCGAGATGCAAAGGAATCTCTCTGTTCTATTGCATTTTTAAACTGCCAAGTAGAAATACTGAAAACACCATTCAGTGGAAGAATACAGCACATCCACTTACCTTGGGGAAATCAAAATTGCAAACTTGGTCTTGATATGTTGTCATAAACCATTACATCCAAAAAGGAGAAAACTAATAAAAATTAAATGTGATACAGCTGACATTCCCACTCTATTATTTCTTAGGCCTTCTGGACAGAGAAGGGGTAGGCAGTTCTATGGAGCATATTGCTATGACAATATGACAAATAATAATAAGACAAATATGAAATAAGACAAATATGAAAGAAAAAAAGTAGCCAGGCATGCAGAGGGAAGACTTCTATATTTTGTTGTAGGAAGAACAGAAAATTGTTTAGGGATTACTTGCCAAATAGTTCTTTGGGGGGAATAGATAGGTTATGTGTTCACATGTGACTTCTTCCTGGAAAGCACTAACTGGAAATTTGAAACTGAGAACTAATTTTATTTTATATTTTTTTAAAAAAGTTTCGTTGGAGAATGAGTTTATATTTTAATCACTGAATTAGCATGGTCTAAGCTAAATTTCTGGTTAGCAACAGAAACACTTCCTTTTCATTGTGTTATGTTAATTCATATCAGAAGTATCACAATTAAAATAAGGCATACTATATGACACAAAATATAAAATACAAGCTTAAAATATGTACCAATTAAACAGATCTTGCCCAGAAACTAGCAACATTGTGTTCTGTCACACTACCATGAGGGCCTCAAGGATACACCGATTGGGACATAAAGGGCAGGTATACCAGAGGTGGTATTCTGCAGGTTCTGACCAGTTTTGGAGAACCGGTAGTGGAAATTTTGAGTAGTTTGGAGAACCGGGAAATATCAGCTCTGCCTGGAGATTTTACAGTATCCTTCCTCTGCCACGCCCACCAAGCCACACCCACAGAACTGGTAGTAAAAAAGCTTGAATCCCACCACTGAGATATATATATGTATTGTCTGCATGTCACCACAATTTGAAAGAGCAGAAGCCACCAGATAGCCCAAGTGTCTCTAGATCTTGTACCTGTGTGAAGTCTATTCAATGATTTCCATACTTTATTTATTTATTTGTTTGTTTGTTTGTTTATTTATTTATTTGATTTGTCAATTGTTTACAAGATAATAAGTATAAGTGTATACATAGTTATGAATACATGAAATGGGTACATATAAGAAAAATAAAAGAAAAATAAAAGAAACAATAGGACAGGGATGGTAGGCATGTTGGTGCGCTTATGCATGCCCCCTAGAGACCTCTTAGGAAAGGGGTAAGGTCAATAGTAGACAATCTAAGGTTAAAGTTTTTGGGGTTTGGGGAAGAAACTACAGAGTCAGGTAGAGTATTCCAGACATTGACCACTCTGTTGCTGAAGTCGTATTTCCTGCTGAAGTTTGCGGTGGTTTACCTTGAGTTTGTATCTATTGTGTGTTCTTGTGTTGTTATGGTTGAAGCTGAAGTATTCATTGACAGGTAGGACATTGCAATGTATGATTTTATATACCATACTTAAATCGGACCAAAGACAGCGTAATTCAAGGTTTTCTAGTTCTAGAATTTCAAGTCTGGTGGCATAAGGTATTCTACAACGAGTAGAGGAGTGGAAAACTCTTCTTGTGAAATATTTCTGGACTTTCTCAACTGTGCTAATATCAGATACGTAATGTGGGTTCCAGACTGATGAGCTATATTCGAGTATTGGTCTAGCAAATGTTTTGTATGCTCTAGTTAGTAGTGTAATATTACCAGAGAAAAAGCTACGTAGGATTAGGTTAACAGCTATGTAGGATTAGGTTAACAGCTATGTAGGATTAGGTTAACAGCTACGTAGGATTAGGTTAACTACCCAGCTTTTGTCAAATTCAGGTGCCAGCTCCTCTGTTGGCTCCATCCAGTGTTGATTCTTTGTAGCTTTCCATAGTTCCACTCTGTTTTCAAATTTTTCAAAGTCTTCTGTCTATCTAAAGAAGCTTTTCCTGGATTTTAGTGTCTGCTGAGCTGGTTATAGGTCATAGAGAGGGAGATCAGGGGTGGCCAAACTTTTTGGGCTCCTGTGCCAAAAATTGTATACACACTTGTGTGCCAGCACCCAGAAGGCAATGTGTGTGCCCCCCCATGCCCCTGTACATGTGCATACGATCCCCCACGCCACCCCCTTACTTGCACTGTACCTCCCAGCTGATTTTCAGGCCATTTGAGGCATTTTTTGGCCTTCCAGAGGCTTCAGGGAAGCTTCTGCAGGCTTTGTAGGCCCAAAAAATGGGCCTGTTTCATCATTTCCGATATTTCTGGGAGGCCGAAAAAGGCCTCAAATGGGCCAAAAATCAGCTGGGAGGAGCGCGCATGCATAGTGAGGTAGGTTTGCCTGGAGCTCTCATGCCCACACAAATGACTCCATGTGCCACCTGTAGCACGCGTGCCATAGGTTCGTCATCACGGGTCTAGATAATGGTGATTTGAGTCTCTGTATGCTGCCATTTCTTTGTGAACAGCAAGCAAAGCAATGTTTCAGGTGTAAATGAAAAAGTATACTGACTCACATCCCTAGAGTCTTCCATCTGGAATTATCTTCACCAAGGACGTGTCGATTCTTTGCATCTATGTAGATGACTTGATGTAATGGAGGGATTGAACCTGCATTCCTGTGCAAAGTGAGAAAATACTGATACATTCAGCTGAGTGTCCCAATATTCCCAACTTTCTACTCAATTGAATATTAAATTTTGATGACATGACTAAGGGGATGCAGCAATGGTCATTGGTGCGAGGACTAGTTGTAGGTCTTTTTTTTTTTTCAGTGACTGTAACTGCAAATAGTCACTAAATAATTGGTTGTAAGTAAAGGGCTACCTATATTTCTTATTTGTTGTAGCAAGGGTCAGTTATCCAAGAATACTCTTAGTAAAAGAAAAGTCCAATAGTTGGGCATGGCGAACTGGCTTGGTCTCCTGTTAAAAGATGTTCTTGCCTCCTGACTTAATCCCATCCAAATCTATAAACCTAAAAAAATTGAGTCTTTATAAGGATACCTCCACATTCCCATTGTCACCAATTTCCAAATCATCAGGACTAGCCTTATAATACAATGCAGTTGTATTCATCAAAGCCACTGTAACTGATGTCCCTCCATCTGACCAATCAGGGAGGTGCCCAAATTTATCCCCAAATATTGTCCCTAATGTTCCATCCTTGTCATTTTCTCATGTAGTGTTATTGTTGTAGAAAAAGGTAAGTCATTACAAAAAATTCTGAATTCCAGAGAAAGATATAGAGATACCATAACATCTTAGTACAGTAGCTACAGGGAACAGGAAGAACTAAGAAGATAGGAGGGAGGGAGGAAGGGAGAGAGGGAGGAATGTTATGAACACTTGGCAATGGGAAACCAGCCCACCCAGAACCATAAGAAACTTAGTGTGGCAAATTTCACAATGATTCACAATGATGTTTTGAACTGTGCTGCAGATAAATAATCTCGAAGGAAATAATCTCAGCTGCCAATTAGTGCCAATTGCAGGCACAATTTTGGAGAGATGCCAAGTTCCCCTATAGAAATGCCCTAAAAATTTTGAGATTACTATTTCAAGTTCCTCTCTTGCAGGAGTACCAACTAAGAGCCCAGTAACACTCCAAAACCTAGCAAATGCATTGTAACACAAGCTTTTATGGTTCACAATTACTTAAATACTAATTTTTAAAAATCACATTTATGCAACTATTTCCTACATGTGTAAAATTGTAAACTTTATAGTTTATGATACAGAATATAAGAATCATGCTGGCTGGGTATATTAGTAAAGGACATCAGTTAAATAATGTAAATATATTTTTTCTTTCAAAGACAAAAGGAAAAAGAGGTGCTTAAATGCAGCCCTATTATATTGATAAAAAGGCCTGTCTACAGAATGAATGTAAGGAAAAATCAATTAAAGTTAATAGCATGATAGAAATTAAAATATCAGACATAAATAATCTCTCTAAATAAAAATAATTCCCTTTATAATTGAATGATATGGCAGAAGCATTGGAGCAAATCAGTGTTAACTTTCTGGAATATTTTTCCAAATGGGGTGTGAAATTCAACTGTGGACTGTACTAGTCACGTTCGAATCAAATCCAAATAATTGAGTGAATGTGATTTTTTTTTAAATAGAAGGGATTCTCAAAAGTGAACTTGGAACTCCAAAGGTAGAGGAGTTGACTAAGAAAAAAGAATCTTACACTTGTGTAATTTTATTAGGCTTTTGTTGGCCTGAAAGTTGGATGTATTTTATCAATGCAGAAGAAACAAATGTTGCTGCAAGAGTATTGTATGCACAAAGGTGGAAAGATTTGACAATACTTACAATGGTGGAATAAAGATGATAGAACTTGCTAAGTTTGCCAAATTGATCTATCTGATTAGAAAAAAGACACCTACATTTATTGCTAACTGGAAACGCCTTATGAACTTTTTGCATTAAAAAAAGATCTTTTGGGATATGGTTTTAATAATTATTTAAAATAGATTATAGAAAGAAGAGAGTCATGATGGAGTTTTAAAGAAAGAGTAATTCTACAATTGTACTTATAACTGCTGTAAAGAATTTGGAGATCATTTCTTTGTATCTTTTTTCTACATTTTTTCATTTTTTTCTTTTCATCCAAATTCCACCCACTTCATCTTTTTTTCTTTTGTTTCTTCCTTTGTTTCTTTTTCCTTTATTTTACTTTGTATTAACTTTTGTTCCTGTTTCTTAAAATCTTTCAATAAAATTAACAATAAATATATTCTTTCTCTCTCTCTCTCTCTCTCCCTCTCTCTCTCTCTCTTTCTTTCCTGGAGCTAAGAAGAAATTTCCTGATGAGAACAATTAATCAGTGGAACAACTTGCCTCCAGAAGTTGTGGTGCTCCAACAACTGGATGTTTTAAAAAGAGATTGGACAACCATTTGTCTAAAATTATTTCCTGCTTGAGAACAGGGTTAGACTAGAAGACCTCCAAGATCCCTTCCAACTCTGTTGTCCTATTATTCCTGTTATTTCTCCTCAGAATAAGAACCAATCAAATTGTATCAAGTTCTTCATAAACATCACTTATCTAAATCCAAATATGGGAGAAATTGAAGCTGACACATATCTCCATGCAAGGCTTTGGAATCTTGGTTAGTTCTCAAAAATCTGGATTGGAATCCATAGGTGTTCAACTAGTCTTTTTATCTATATTCAGAAGTATGAGAAGGAGGTTTTCTCTGTTCAAGTAACCTGAGGATGTGAAGAATATCTCTCTTTTACTTTCTGGCACCATTCTGAAGCAGCATTCAGAAATCTTTTGCCTTTTCCTTTCATCCTGCATGCTTAGAGAACTTAAAAGTTCTAGGGGGGAAGGTTTGATTTATTATACGTTAATTCATTTATTTCTTGCCTCAGTCTGAAGTGATTCTAGGCAATGGTTAGAAAACAATAAAAAATAATAATGTAGTCATTTGATAAGCAACAAATAGATTGATTTCCTTTTGTAGATATTTTTAATAACCCTACAATCATGTAATTATGTGTGATTGCATTGTCAGTTCAGGAAATGCTGAAAAAGAGAAGCAACTTTTCAAAAGGGGGAGGAAGGTAGCTTTCTTTCCTTCTAACATTGGGAACACATTACATGGTCTCTGTACTCATAAGATCGATTGTAAAATTATTTAATGCCCTTAGCTGCGACCTAATGTTATCAAGTATAGAAAGGTGTATCAATTGCTTTGCAACTGGGACAGAAATAACATTTAAATTTAAACATCAGATATGGGGAAAAGATTGCAGAATAATGGAAGAAAAAACTCAACCTGTAACTTTGTTCTGTTCTCAGGAGAAAAATATCTGAATCCCATTTAAGAATAAGTCCTATTCTAGACATAGTAAGGACCCTTAAATGGAAATTGACTCATGTTGCAGTCAAAATGCAAATGAAGATCCTTTACATTGGAAATATCTGGTCTCTGGAAATGATGAGATGAGGAATAGTGAAAAATGTTTGGGAAATGGTAAGAATAGGAATTATAAGAAAAAAAGAACTGTGGGCTTCGTTTACTCCAAGTGATACTGGTGCTTTGTGTATGCATCTTCTAATGGATGATGTTCAGGTAAGCTAATCCCTGAAAGAAATCTGGGATTTCTTTAGAACAAGTTGCACACAGGGTTGGATAAGAGCCAAAAAACTTTAAAATTGAAGTGACAGGGATGTGGGTAGTAACAGCCATTAGCATGAATGGGACAATTGTTGGCAGGCATGGGAAAACAAATTAGAATGACTAAAGCATTTTTTTTTCAACCTTGGTGACTTTAAGATGTGTGAACTTCAACTCCCAGAATTCCTCAGACAGTATGCTGGGGAATTCTGAGAGTTGAAGACCACACAACTAAAATTTCCTGAGATTGAGAAACATTAGACTAGAGGCATATATGTAAAATAATACAAGATCTTTGAGACAGAATAAAGTTATCCAAGTAGACCTCTAGAAGTGACTCAGTTCTATTTAAATTTTGTGAAGTGTTCTGAAAACCTTTTTAACTCTAGAGATGGAGATACATATTTTAGTGAACAACAAGTGATTTATTTTTATCACACTTCATCTAGAAAAATAACCATCCAAGTAAATACATTATATAGGGGATTAAAAATAATTTTTAGTATTATTCTTTTAAAGAAACTTCACATGTTTAAAAATCAATCAGCTAGTGATACAACTTTGCATATATAAATGAATTCATATTAACCTGAATCCAATTTCAGGAATCATACAGCAAACATCAGTTAAGTATGCTAGTATTTTTCCATGTTTGGATAAAAAATACTGATGATCTTGGTAGTTCTTTGAAACAGTGGATAAATAAATGAAGAAAATCATTTTGTAGCATAATTATTATTTTACAATAATGCAACAGATATGTTTTAATTTGTCATGTTTTCAAACATTGCAAACCAAGTCTGTTTTAAAGCCAATTCAGTATTAAGTAGTTACATTTATGAGTTCACCCACAGGTAATATTTATCTCCTAATAAAGTTGTGCATAATCAGACAATCCCCAAATATTTTTATCTTCTTGGGACAAAGTACTTTGGTCATCAAGTTGCAGTCTGAAATAATAATTCCTCACATGCAAGCTACATCACAATTTCAGGTAAGCCCCAATTTGCCTCTTAATCTTAGCTAGCCAGTTTATTCCATCTAATGTTCCTTTAAATGCCAAATCTAAAACAACAGCCAATAATTCCAGTCTTCAGACAAAAATCTCAGTCCCTGGGGGAAAGGATGAAATAAGAATATCACCAGCCTGTAGAAGTATGGAAGTCAAAGAAGGCTGTGACATTTATGAGTTGACCAAGTTTTTAATTCAAACCTCCCTCCCCCCCTCCCATTTTTTAAAAAAGATATTTATAAAACTGCTTAAAGAAATGACATACACAGAAAGTGGAAGTCAGAATGCCTGACTGTGAATTCCACATTCTGTATCAGATTATTCCATGCTATAGCATGAAAGCACCACACAAATCCATGTCTCTACTCCTCTCTGAAATGATCTGATTAGCATTGGTCCATCTTATACTGTGCTATACTTATGTTGCCCCTTGGCCATTGGGGACCACATGTTCAGAGAAAGTGGTATTCCTTTCAAATAACACCTTAGCATTCCTTTTAAGAAAACAAGGGGAGGGGAGGAAGGTTGACTACTTCATTAAGATGGAAGTTCATCCCAGATTCCACCTTCACTTAGTTACATAACCTTCAGTTTGGGTTAGATAGGATATGAATGGTCATTCAGTTGACCTTTTGGTCCAATAGTTAAGCACAGATTAATTAATTCTTGCTTGCCCACCACTAACATTGCCCCTCATGGTATCTTATTTGAGAGCCTCCCACTAATTAATTCTTGCTTGCCCACCACTAACATTGCCCCTCATGGTATCAATAAATAAATAAATTCCTTGCTCCTCTACATTTTCTCCTTGGAACAACCTTTCTTTGTTGGTAATTAGAAACTCATCAGCTCAGGGACATTTCAAAAATTATCACAAAATCTGGTGAATATTTCAGAGCCTGTAAAATTCTTTTTTACCAGTAGAAAGATGGTAAGCATTAATTTCAAGCCCTTAGCAATGTCTTCCTGTTTTTATATTGTTTTAACTGTCTTTGAACCACCCAGATTCATGTATTGAGATGGGTGGCTATATAATGTTAGTAATAAATAAATGCATAATAACTAATTGTGGCTGGAGGAGGGACTCTGTAATCAACCCTTTTTATCAAGATTTAATCTTTGTCTGAAAAATCCCCTTGTTCCTGGAAGTAGGGCATGGATGAAAACATCCAGCGATCTCTCTTTCTTGAGATAAATAAAATTAAAATAATTATCAACATGTGATAATTGCCACTGTCTAGCTTACACCGTTGAAGCATTAATGCTCATTTCCATAAGAACGTTTCTTCTTTAAAATTCTTGGAAATTCTTGATTCTTATAAAATCAGTTCCATTCAGTTCAGATAGATTTACTACTTTTCATTGTGCACAGCATGATACCGGTAACTCTAAAGATGCAACAGTCAATGTTCCTCAACTTATGATTCCAATTGAGTCCAAAATTTATGTTGTTAAGTGAGTTTTGCCCATTTCACAACCTTTCTTGCCACGGTCATTAAGTGAAACACTACAGCTGATAAGTTACAAACCCAATAAAATCTGGCTCCTCCATTGACTTTGCTTGTCAGAAGGTTGCAAAAGGTGATCACGTGGCCATGAGACACAACAGTGGTCATAAATATGAGCCAGTTGCCAATTGTCTGAATTTTGTTCACATGATCAGGGTTGTAACTATGAAAAACAGTCATAAATGACTTTTTTTTCCTATGCTGATGTAACTTTGAATGGTTGCTAAACGAACTGTTGTAAGTCAAGGTCTATTCAAAATATGTCCCGTTGAATTAAATGGCACTTAGTTTCCAAAAGGGTTGGTGTGGGAGGACTGCCTTGACCCACGTTCCAAAATGATGGGTTCTTCCCTGCTCTTCTTGGCAAACTCAAGCAGGCCAAAATGCAAGGATGCTCTTAGCATTCAGAAAGCTAGGGTTACTGTTTACCTGTGAGATTGCTGCTACCTGCAGGTAGAAGAAGACGCAGCATTTGCTGTTTTTGTTTTATTCTATTTTTTTCCTCCACTCTATATCTGATTCCTTTGGAGTTGGGGAGTGTTTCCATTCGATGATGCCAGTGGATCCCTTCCCTAGGGATAGATTTATTTTAGAAAAATAAAGTGACGCTCCATCACTGGAGGTTTTTAAAAAGAGACTGGACTGCCACTTGTCTGGAATGGTTTAGGGCAGAGGTCTCCAAACTTGGCAACTTTAAGACTTGTGGACTTCAATTCCCAGAATTCCTCAGCCAGCTGGCTGGAGAATTCTGGGAGTTGAAATCCACAAGTCTTAAAGTTGTCAAGTTTGGGGACCCCTGGTTTAGGATCTCCTGCTTGAGAAGGGAGTTGAACTAGAAGATTTCCAAATTCCCTTCCAACTCTGGTATTCTGAAAGTAATTGCTTCAAAATATTGTAGCATCTATTCCTCTATGAATGGGTTCCATTCTAGAATTCAATCAGCCATCCAGGCTGGGGTCTCTAAAAGGCTGAAAGAAACAAATACTTTATAGATTATTTTTTTAATTGAAGCAAAGGAAATGGGTAATTAAAAAAAAAACTGTGCAATAATATTTGAAAGATAGATGACATTTGGGCTTAGCCATAGCAATTACATTGAAATATTTACCTGCAACCCTACGTTTTGGCAAAATCTGTATAAAATTGCAACAGTCCACATCAGTTTAATATATCTCTTCTATCAACAGGAGTATTTCTCAGCATGTCCTTCTGTATCTTCCTTGGGGCTATTGGAAACTATGTAGTTTGTTTCATTGCATGCTCATCTTCATTAGACATCTTTAG
This sequence comes from Hydrophis major, assembly GCA_033807585.1. NCBI lineage: Eukaryota > Metazoa > Chordata > Lepidosauria > Squamata > Elapidae > Hydrophis > Hydrophis major. Next base: position 245,695,973 of record CM066330.1, read on the forward strand.
AGATTCTCAGTCATCCAGGTCATGGTTGTCCCAAAGGTGTTTTTTCAGAAGGCAACTGGACTTTCTTGGTTTTTTTCTTTTGAAGACGTTTCGCTTCTCATCCAAGAAGCTTTTTCAGCTCTGAAAGGAAAATAGAGAATGGAAGCATTTTTTGGAAGGGTTTATATTTTATGTCTACAAGGAATATAAATCCTTCCATTCCCCACTATCTTGTCAGAGCTGAAGAAGTTTCTCGGATGAGAAGTGAAACATCTTCAAAAGAAAGAAACAAGAAAGTCCAGTTGCCTCCTTTAAAAAAGCACCTTTGGGACATTTTTATCAGACAACAGAAAATAGTTTTTTTCTTCTTCTGAACTTGACTTATTCAGTTGGATTGACAAGAGTGCAATGAGTCTAGCTGTAGTTTCTTGATAAAATTTGCAATATGGTAATTAATGGGCCAAATTTTCCACCTGTAGGTTACTACAAGTCAGTGGTGGGATTCAAATATTTTTACTACCGGTTCTGTGGGCATGGCTTGTGGGGCATGGCAGGGAAAGGATACTGTAGAATCTCCAGTCAGAGGTGGGATTTGCTGGTACTCAAAATTTCTGCTACCGGTTCTCCAGAACTGGTCAGAACCTGCTGAATACCACCTCTGCTACAAGTGCATAAAGGGTATGTAGTTGGCAACCCTTTCTATCTTCCATCAATTTTCTTTAAAAATGGATAAGCAACATCATATTATTTAATCTATTATATCCCATTCCCTAAGAGAAACCTTTACAGGACTTTGCTTCAAACAACCAGCAGCCTATTTATACACTGGGTTCTGCAATGGGTTCATCCTACCCCTAAGCTCATCAGTCCATGACTTACAGTCACAATTGGGACCCAAACTTCTGATTGCCAAGTACCCAAATTTTGATTGCATCACTGGGTGGTAGTTGTAAGTGCAAGGATTGGCTATAACTTTTTTCAGTGCCACTATAAACTTCAGACAGTGACAAAATGAATGGTTGTAAGTTAAGGATTACCTGTAAGTAGACTTGAGTATCCAATGATTGTGCAGGTGTACAGAGAAAAACATGTTTGTTTATTTATTAAACACATTTACATGGCCACCCAACTCACACACAGTGACTCTGGGTAGCATACAGCATTCACAGAACATACAATAACAGAGTGGGAAGGGATCTTGGGGTCATATAAGAAGTCAGTTTAGTCTAGTAGTTAAGGTACCAGGCTGGAAAGCAAGAAACAGTGAGTTCAAGTCCCACTAAGGCATGAAAGCCAGTTGTGTGACTTTGGGCCAGTCACTTTCTCTCAGCCTAGTTTATCTCACAGGGTTGTTGTTATGGAGAGAATAGGAGGAAAGTGTGATGGATATACTCATCACTTTGAATTATTTGTAAAAATAATAAAGGTGAGATACAAATAAATATGTAAATTTAATGAATGAATGAATTAAAAATCCACAGCTAAAAATTCAGAATTTAAAACCATCCCTACTCCCACCCCCAATGTTGGTTGTTAAACTTCATCTTCCTTGGAACCTCAAAAGTTTGGGGCTTTAAATTTTATTAAGATAGAGCTTCTGTTTTTCATATTATTACTCCATGGATGAAACTCTTCACGCAATGCCTTTTGAAGTCTTACAGGTCAGACCTATTTTCTGCAATGGAACCCAGGATTCTTTGTCTGATTATAGTAGTTCCTTGAGTCTCTCCATATTTAACAAAAATAAATAAATTTCACAAAAATATGCAGAATACCAGGCACAAATAGAAAAGTATTACACATTTAATCATTTTCAGCCATTTTTTTTACCAGCAGAATACATTTTTTCTTAGTGATTAGCTTTCTCTCTTCAGTGCAGAATTGTCATCAGCCTATTAACATCAGGGGTGTGCTGTAGATGTACATCATTGTTTGTAATTCTTTTGGACAAGTTGTCTATCAATGCATATCTACATGGAAGCTTTGAAAGAGGCAGGTATGCATATGACGGATGTCTAAAATGTTCATTTTCCCCCCATAACTGTCCTATTTTCTTACCAGTCCTCCTCGCCTATATTCCAGGTGATAGCTTTTATAGGCAGCTATGCAGCACAGATCACACTGTGAGCCAATATTTAAGAGAGGTAATTTCGCATATTTTAATTGCTCGCTTCAACTATTCATTCAGTATGCAAGCCCAACTAGATAATATTTAATAATACTTTTACATTCTGCTCACAATATCCATGGCAAAACTAGTCAGATACAATGCAGATTTTGCAGAAGCCAAAAGTGACCTGTAAATGAATCACTTCCAGACCCTAAATTTGTGAGGGCTCACCCTAAAAGACACCACCGCCATTTGTGGTGGTTGTTGTCACTGTGTTTTACTTAGCATGCTCAAATCATCTGCAACTACTCAGGTGAATCTAATAAAGGAGAATATTTGAGTTGACATGAAGGGCTTTTGGTGCTAGGTAACGTCATCAGTTTCATTACCCAAACTAGGTAACATCATATTACCTAGTTTGGGTAATGAAATGTCTGCAAGAAAATAAGCAAACTCAGAGAGTACTAAGGGCCTCTCAGGGTGAATCATATTTGACAGTTTCTGGGAGTCTGAAATTCTTTCCACAGTAGTTAACATAACCAAATAACAGGGTTGGAAGGGTCTTTGGAAGTCTTCTAGTCCAACTCCTTGCATGAACAGGAGACTCTGTACCATTCCGCACAAATGGCTGTCCAGTCTCTTCTGTCTAACCTCTGAAATTTCACTGGTTAATTGTTCTCATTGTTATGAATTTTCTCCTTAATTATAGCTTGCTTCTCTCCTTGATTAGTTTCCATCCATTGTGTTTTGTCTTGCCTTCTGGTGCTTTGGAAAATAGGTTGATCCCCCTCTTCTTTGTAGTTGATCAAGCCTGATGTAATCAAGAGAAGAGTTTGGGACTTCTGCACTGGAAAAGAGACACCAGAGCTGTTAAGGAAAATGAAGAGTGGGTGGCTTAATGTATATTCCCTTAGTGCAGCCAATGCCAGTTTACAATCCAAAAGCTGCATACCTGGTTAATTCTCTACTAATAGTTCCTTTTCTATTGTTTTTTTTTAACAGATCCCTCTCCATTCATTTCTGCACTATTAAAACATTTCTCTTACTCAGTTTTATAATTGCACCATGCGTTATGAGAACATGATGATATGCCTTACCACAAAATCATTTCCTTTGATACTGCTAAAGAATAGCCTTTCTCGAACTTGAACTTTTATGTTAATTAGTTTATAATGATGACTGCAGTTGCCTGATTTATCTGAATGGCAAGAATAAATTCCAGGGTTATCAATCTGCTCTGGAATATGCAAGGAAAACACGGAGAACAAGCCAAAATCTTTACTGTAGGGCTAACTTGGCAAGATAACCTTCCCTTAAGCAACCATGTTCCTCCCTTTGGTGTACATCAACAAGTGTGGAAAGGAGGCTCAGACTTTTTACCATCTTGGATACGATCTAGCACTCCTTAGTAGGACACCTGCCTGTTCTGCAGGAACATTAGCATGCTAAAAATCATGGTGAATCTGTCTCTGTTGAAGGAGAGGACAGGTAAACTTTAGTTACTGGCAGGTCTGGGCAAAGATAAAACACTTAACAGGGCTGGGCACAGCCCAGGCAGGCCTGGTTATCATCTCATCTTAGGGCCTGCCCTACCAACTGCCTTAGCCCATAAAGCTGGTTGCCAGAAATTCATGTCTGACAAAGCTGAACTAACTGAGAAGGAGACAAAAGAGAGAAGGAGGTGTGGCTTAACAGAAGGGAAGATAAGATACTAAGAAGCTACAACTAGCAAAAATAATGCTGACACTGGTGCCATATTCAGCCGTAGGCAAATCAACTGAACTCTTGTTCCTCTTGCTTTAAAGTAGTTATTTCAGTCTAGGGTCTTACAAATCTGTTTGGCTACAGTTCCCAAAATTAACAATTGGCATAGAGTGCAACTTTAATTGACCCCACTCTTTGCTAGGGAATTAAGGAGTCATAGTCTAATTTCTCTTGGATTTACCAAGTTCAGAAAGGCTGAATTAGATTCTGCATTGAAAAATGTGACTTATTGAGACATTTCTCAATGGTCATGCTGGGGCTGAGAAATATGCTGTCAAAACCAGGGGTGAAATTCAACTTCCTCAGCCCACCTCAGGAGAGTTGGTAGGGATCAGAGGTGGTATTCAGCAGGTTCTGACCAGTTCTGAAGAACTGGTAGTGGAAATTTTGAGTAGTTCGGAGAACCAACAAATACCACCTCTGACTGGAAATTTTATGATATCCTTCCCCTGCCGTGCCCACCAAGCCACATCCACAAAACCAGTAGTAAAATAAATTGAATCCTACCACTGGTAGGGATGATTTGAATTGGTAAAAAAAATCACCCCAATTGCCTCTGGTTGCTATTACTATTATAACAAGCCATGCCTACAGCCATGCCCACAGAGCTGGAAACATTTTGAATTTCACCCCTGGCAAAACCTTCCAGTTTCAAATATACCATGTAGAAAACTGTTGTGGGTCTGTTCCAGTGGTGGGATTCAGTTCTGTGACTTGGTGGGCGTGGCAGAGGAAGGATACTGTAAAATTTCCAGTCAGAAATAGTATTTGCCGGTTCTCCAAACTACTCAAAATTTCTGCTACCGGTTCTCCAGAACTGGTCAGAACCTGTCTGTTCTGTCCCCTCTCAACTCCCTACTCAGTACACCATTTTATTGATCTAACTTTCTTTTGAGAAGATTGATACATTATTAGGTTGGTCACCTTCCCAAAAACCTTCCATGGGATTTTAGGTAGGCTTATCTGAAGAACTCAAGAAATCTGATATAAATAGGTCTTGCTTTCATTGTTGAAAACATTTTGGAGAAGACTTCAGTAATGTTGGAGAAGGCCCTGTTACTGGAAATGCTGGAGAAAATATCTTAAAGAAATTCTTGAGGTTACAAATTTCTATTCTTGTTCTAGAAGGTTTGTCACTTCAGCAGGAATGGGAACAGTCCTGAAACTGGAGACACATCCAGGTATAATTTGATTGAACGCATGTGACAATTAATGAACTGATACTGCCAAACACAGCAGATTCTTATTTTCCTATTAAGTCCAACAATACAGGCAATAAATTAGCAGCTCTCCATTTCTTAAGAGACAAGATTCTTCTTGGAGATTATCCGGTAAAAATTGACCATTGGTTCATGTTTCTCTCTTTCATCATCAGTAGATATATGTATGCATGTTGGCATACATACATGCACATATCAATTTGCATGATAATTTCAGAATGACGTTCAAATTTTCCTTATTTTATTTGGTCACTCCACTGAAAATCAGTCCAGGCTCCTTACAATTGAGGTCTTCAAGAGAGAAATCAGAAAGTATGTACTGTAATCCAAAGGAGGGGAAATGAGAATCACTAATACAAGAAATTCTGCACAGCCTAGTTGAGTGAAACATTAGGTAATATTTACACCTTCTGGGATCTGTCCTTGTGATCCAGATATGCCAAAAGGAATTCTCCCTATTAAAGAGAAAGCTAGATCAAAGGGAAATATAACATGCTACAATGTGTAAAGAACGAAGAAGATAATGACATCTGAATGACCTTTGGAATACCCTGCTGAACCTTGAACATTGTATAGCCTACGAGTTCTCCTCTGCACTTTTGCCCTACCAGTTCTCATTCAATTTGATGAAAGAGATTGCTTTTGAAATGACTTTCAAAGGAGGGAGAGTTATTGTTGTTGTTTTTTGGGAAAAATCTTTATGAGCGGAGTCTGAAGTTGGGTGAATATTTACATAGGGGATGGGCAAGGGATGAATGTCCTGTCCTTTTTGTACAAACACCTATGCAATTCCTGAGTGCCCACACTTCAGTCCTCAAGGGTTGTAACTCAGAGAAAGCATTCCTTGGAACTTTCCCTTCCTTTCTACCTTCCTTCTTCCTTCCTTCCTTCCTTCCTTCCTTCCTTCCTTCCTTCCTTCCTTCCTTCCTTCCTTCGTTCCTTCCTTCCTTTCTTCCTTCCTTCTTCTTCTTTCCTTCCTTCCCTCCTCCCTCCCTTCCTCTTCCTTCCTTCCTCCCTCCCTTCCTTCCTTCCTTTCTTGTGTGCTGCACGTCCCATCCAGAGGTGACTCTGAGTGATTTGCAAACATTAATGCTGATACTGTCTCTGCTATGCAGCTGGAATTTCTGGGAAAGTTCTTCATGTAGAGAAATTTTGAGAGATTGTCCAACAGGTTTCTTTCCATGTCAACTTTGTGGACAAATTCAAAAGGCCATTGAGGCTCTGCACTGATTAAAAGATATTTATGAAGTAACATTTAAGTGCTAAAGTTTTAAAAACCTGGTTCGGGGTGGTGGTGGTGTCCTTGGTGCTTTCTAAGCTTGGTTATTTTCTTGAAAATGTTTCATTACCCAAATAGATAACATCATCAGTGCTAGTCTTTAGCACTGATGGTGAAACCTAGTTGGGTAATGAAACATCTGCAAGAAAACAACCAAGCTTAGACAGCACCAAGGAACCCTCATTTCAACCCTCAGCTACAAATATTGTCCTTTGTAAGTCCAGTTCTACATTAGGCATTAGGTAACAGAAGTAAATTGCTATTGCTTTTTTCTTTTACCCTGACAGGCTCCCCATCTTTAATTATTACATGCATGTACAGTAGATAAAATATATTTATGCTAGGAAGACTAATAGCTTGGCTGCTGTAGAAGATGAGACTAATTGTTTGTATTTATTTATTGAACGTCCAGATAACTTGCTTAGATTCCCTGCAAAGGCTCCTTGTGCACTTATTTTTAAGCAGTAACAGATAGATCTCAAACTGTTGGAATTTTTAACATAAATATAAAACATAAAACTCACGTTTAAGTATTTCAGTTTTAAAACTGTATTACATTTTTAAAAATATAAAATAAAAAAGAGCAAAGAAAAGGAGTTTTAAAAAGTGGGGGGAAAGATTTAAGAGAAAAAAATAGGGAGTAGAAACAACCACAACAGCAAAAAAGCTACAGGAAAAAAAGTAAACTTTCAGCTTTCTTTAATATAGATAAAAACCTATAAAACAACGACCTTTTAAATAGAATAATGGACAACAAAACATTATACTTCTATCATTATAAACATGCAGAAAAAGCAATCACTACCAACTTCCCTTCCATCGAGGACCTGTATACTGCACAAGTCAAAAAGAGGGCTGTGAAAATATTTACAGACTCCTCACATCCCGGACATAAACTGTTTCAACTCCTTCCCTCAAAACGACATTAAAGAACATAGCACACCAGAACAACTAGACACAAGGATAGTTTTTATCCCAAAAGCCATCACTCTGCTAAACAAATAATTCCCTCAACATTGTTCAACTATTACAAAATCTGCACTACTATTACTGCTAATCTTCTCATCACTCCTTATCCTCCCATTTCCTCCCACTTGTGACTGTATGACTGTAATTTTGTCGCTTGTATGCTTACGATTTATACTGAGTGTTTCCTAGTATGATTTGATTGCTTATTGTACCCTATTGACTATCATTAAGTGTTGCATCTTATGATTCTTGACTCTTGACAAATGTATCTTTTCTTTCTATGTACTGTATACTGAGAGCATTTGCACCAAGACAAATTCCTTGCGTGGCCACTTGGCCAACAAAGAATTCTATTCTATTCTATTCTATTCTATTCTATTCTATTCTATTCTATTCTATTCTATTCTTTTCTATTCTATTCTATTCTATTCTATAACTAATCATTAAAGCCCAAGGTCCTTTTCTTTTCCAGTTTCAATCAAAAAAATTCCAGGAGTAGTTTCCAGGTAGAAACAAAGCTAGTTCACGTCGTTACTTTAATTTTCTTTAATCAAAGCAGTCTATTTCACAATTTCTGCCAATTCCATTAACTTTACCATCCATTCTTCCATTGTGGGCATGTGTGAGTCCTTCCATTTCTGTGCATATAAAAGCAATGCTGCTGTTGTCACTTATTAAAAATATGTGTCAAACTTTTTTTTAAAAAAAGGCAACTGTAGCTTGGACTGATATTGTGATCCTTATAATTTTCCCAGTTTGTTCATAAATAACCTGTCTGTAGAATACAGTACCTACTCATACCTCTCACAGTTTTAAGTGAGGACCCCATGGTCAGTAGCAAGAAGGGTGGTTAATTGGTTGAGCTTCCCATTTTGGATGTTGAAAAGTTCTTAATCTGATTAGCTACCAATATTCTGCCTTTGTATTGTTATTATTTTTAAGCCTTTTAAACAGAAAAACTTACTAAGGAAGAGTTGCTAAACCAGGAAGGAATTTCAACCATTCTAATGTCACTTGACCCACTCTGCTTAGCGGAGAACTTTAATCTCTTTATTACAGGATAAGGAAGAATTGGTAATCAGCCATTTCTGATTCTGTCCTTCAGAGCACTGAAGGTGATCTCTGGACATTGGAGAGTTACACCTGTCTTTTTCCATTCCAGCAGACTTCTCTTTCATCTAGGCTAATCCTAAAATATAGGATTCCAAAAGAGCTTATAATGAGTCATAATTACTCTCTCACCCCCTGCCTTTGTGAATAGACAACTTAGAAGCAGCTTTCTTGGATACAAAGCAAGAATATTGTCTCTTTTTTGAAAGGAACTCATTTGAAAATTATTTCCTTTCACTCTTCAATGCAACTTTTATACGTCTACAATGGCAGGTCTGAACATATGCTTTTATTCTCCCAAATACTCCAAGAGATTGACTAATTGGTAAAATAAACAATAACACATCTTTAGACACCACTGTAAAATCTTACCATAGGTACTAGTAACAGTAGAAACCTCAATTCTACAATGAAAATTAGAAAAAGCAAAGCAGTGTTTGCCAAATGCATTAGTAGGGAATGCCAATAATTTTGAGACATGGTGGTGATTGGACTTGAGAAAGGCAGCAGAGAACACTAACCAGCCACCCATGGATGCATTTATTTTATAGATAGATAGAATAGATAGATAGATAGATAGATAGATAGATAGATAGATATACAGATATACAGATATACAGTATATAAAATGTGTATGTGTGTATACATACTGTTATGTCCTGAATTTGCATACTCGAAATCCCCGCGCCTTGATTGGCTAAGGCGCGGGGATTTCTGATTGGCCAGGCGAGCCGCGCTGATTGGCCCGATTGAAGTCTCCCGCGATTGGTTCAAGCCAAGAGCGGGGGACTTGAATCGCTGCCATTGGCCGCGGCCGCCGCAGCGAAAAGAATAAAAGCCGCGGGCTTTTTACTTTTCGCCGGTTCGGTTCCCCATTGTAAATAAAGAGCTTTGAATGAAGGTCACCGACTCTGAGCGTCTTTTCACGGACACGACACTGGCGACGAGGATGGGATCTCGCCCCTGAACCGAACCCCGTGTCCACCAAAGAACCAGCTCCAGCGCAGAGATGGCGAAGATTGCACCGCCCGCCCCCTTCAACCCCGCCACCGAGGACTGGGAATCGTACTCAGATCGGTTCCGGATGTACCTGGAATGCGCCGGAATGAAGGACGCCCCGGGCCCGCTAAAACGTGCCGTCTTCCTTACTCACTGCGGACCAGAGGTCTTCCAGATGGCCAAAGCATTGGCCAAGCCGGCAGACGCAACCGCCATGGACTGGGACGTCCTCGAACCTATACTGCGGCGCCATTACGCCCCCAAAGTCCCCATCCTGATACGGCGCAACGAGTTCTACCGCCGAAATCAGAAACCAGACGAAAAATTGAGCGACTTCGTCGCAGAGCTACGGCGCCTAGGAGGACTCTGCGAGTTTGAAGGTCTAAACAGTCTCATAAGAGACCGCTTCGTACTCGGTTTATGGGATCCTACACTTCAGAGCCGACTTATGGCCAAGGGCGACATCAGCCTAGCCGATGCCCTTACCGCAGCCGCAGCCGCGGAAGCAACCCGCACGTCTGCTGACAGCATGCGAAGATCTGACGCGAAGGGCGGAAACAACAACCCGGCAAGGTCGGCCGACACAAGAAACGAAGCAACCGCACACTACGGAGAATACCAGTCAACCTCCAGCACGTCGGAAGACGAGGAGGACATACATCGCGTACAGACGGGACGCGGCGACCAACGAAGTCGAAAAGGTCGTAGGTCGAGGACCAACTGCGCTGGGTGCGGCGGCGACCACCCCAGGTCAGAATGCCGATTCTTTGACTCTATCTGTAGGCATTGTGAACGACGGGGTCACATCGCCCGAGTTTGCCGCCAAAAGAAGACCCGCAGCCCGCCCAAATGGGAACAACACGACAGAAGGAGAGAAAGTTCCCCGCCCAGAGCCAGAGAGCGCCAACCAGACGGTCGATGGGACCGTGCTCAACGATCTTCAAGAGGCGGCGACGGTCGGCGAAAGGAAGAGACCCACCAGACGGTGACCATCGGCCACGCCATCTCCGACGGCGCCAGAAAGGTACACGTAGAAGTCCATATTGAAGGCCAGCCATGCAAAATGGAAGTGGACTCCGGGTCCTACCTTTCCATGATTGCATGGCGCGAGATCAAAAGACTAGTGCCCACACTACAAAAAAGAAATGTGCATGCCCAAAAGATCATCGTAAAAGACTACCAAGGGAATCGCGTCCCGGTAGTGGGCACCAAGAACTTTAATATAACTTACAAAGGCCACACCGAACAACTACCACTCACCATCGTCGATCGCGACCACCCAAGCCTACTGGGCTTACAATGGTTCGCCCCGCTGGACATCGCGCTGACAGGAGTCGACCACGTCACCATCGAAGCTTGGGAACAGCGGCTAGCCCAGGAGTTCCAGGAGGTCTTCGATGGAGGTTTGGGCAAGTACCAGGGGCCCCTTATCTCGTTTGACCTAGACCCAAGGGTTCCCCCTAAGCGTCTTAAACCTAGAAGGGTACCATTCGCCCTAAAGCCTAAAATTGACGAGCAGATCGACAAGCTCGTCAAACAAGGGGTATTGCAACCGATAGACCATGCCAGATGGGAGACCCCTATAGTGACCCCAGTAAAGCCAGACGGGTCCGTGAGAATTTGCGGGGACTATAAGGCCACCCTAAATGGCGCGTTGCAACAAAGCGCCTACCCAGTCCCAATAGTGCAACATTTACTGCACTCACTGGGAGGGGGCAAAGTCTTTGCCAAGCTCGACCTCGCCCAGGCATATCAGCAGCTACCTGTAGACGAGAAAACGGCGGAAGCTCAAACAATCGTGACTCATCGGGGGGCCTTCAAGTGTAACCGACTCCAATTTGGAGTCAGCGTGGCACCAGGCATCTTTCAGAGCCTGATGGAACGTTTGCTACAGGGCATCAAGGGGGTGGTGCCCTATTTCGATGACGTATTAGTGGCGGCGCCAAACGAAGCCGAATTGGAAAACCGACTCAGACAAGTCTTAACAAAATTTAAAGAAACAGGACTTAAAGTCAAACGAGAAAAATGCCAACTATGTACAAAGCAAGTAGAGTTTTTGGGCTATCTCCTAGACCGGCATGGCATTCACCCTACGACTAAAAAAGTGAAAGCAATCAAGGAAGCCCCCACCCCAAAGTCCAAAACGGAACTACAAGCGTTCCTAGGCTTGCTGAATTTTTATAATGTTTTCCTACCCCAAAAGGCAACGGCGGCGGAACCTTTACATAGACTCCTGGACAAGACGGCAGCCTGGACTTGGGGGAGACGAGAGCAAGCCGCCTTTCAAAAAACCAAAGACCTCCTCACCTCCGACGCCGTCCTGATGCAATTCAGCGAAACCTTGCCGTTAGCTGTCACTTGCGACGCATCACCTTTCGGCGTCAGCGCTGTCCTCAGCCACACCCTCCCCGACCAGAGAGAAGCACCCATCGCTTTTTTCTCCAGGACTCTGACTAAACCGGAACGAAACTATAGCCAGCTGGACAAAGAAGCTTTGGCTATAGTTGCCGCCGTTAAGCGTTTCCACGAATACCTATACGGCCGCCCGTTCACCATTGTGACAGATCACAAGCCGTTGCTGGGCATCCTCGCCGGAAACCGGGCCACGCCGAACATCTTGTCACCCCGGATGACAAGATGGTCCGAATTCCTGGCAGCCTACAGTTACGAACTGCTACACAAGCCAGGTAAGAAAATTTCGCACGCGGACGCTTTAAGCCGCTCGCCTTTACCTGACTCTGAACCTGACCCAGCACCAACAACAAACACCCTAAATATCGAGAGCTTACCTATTACAGCATCAGACATTGCCAGAGAAACCGTTAAGGACAGGCGTCTGGCGCGAATCTTACACTGGTTAGAAAAAGGCTGGCCGGAGAAAGACAATGACGAGACTTTTAAAACATTCCGACAGCGCCAGACTGAACTCTCACTACTGAGAGGATGTATTTTGTGGGGTGACAGGGTGGTCATTCCGGACAGATTACAAGAGAGGGTCTTAGAAATGCTACATGAGGGTCATCCTGGCATCGTCAGGACTAAAGCCCTGGCCAGGAGTTACGCTTGGTGGCCGGGGATGGACAAGCAGATTGAGGCATGGGTCGCCAAATGCCACCGGTGCCAGGAGACCAGATCCAGCCCACCCGCTGCACCTATCCGGGACTGGGAGACACCACGGGGGCCCTGGTCTAGAATTCATTTAGACTTTGCTGGTCCCACAAATGGGCATACCTTTCTAATCACAGTTGACGCGTACTCCAATTGGTTGGAGGTCAGCGACATGAAATCCACTACCACAGAGGCCGTCGTTAAAGAACTGGGTAAACTGTTTTCCACGCACGGCCTCCCAGACGTCGTCGTCTCAGACAACGGGCCCCAGTTCACTTCCATCGATTTTGAAAGGTTCCTGGCGGAGAGGGGTATCCGCCACGCATTAACAGCACCGGCGCATCCGGCGGCGAACGGCAGGGCGGAACGAATGGTTCAGTTTACGAAAAAGACCCTCTGGAAAATGGACCACGGGGAGATCAGCGACAAAATCAACAAACTCATCTTCATACAGCACATCACTCCCAATACCACAACTAACAAGAGCCCTGCAGAACTTCTAATGGGCAGAAAGCTGAGGTCCCCACTCGACAGGTTACACCCGACCTATAACCCGGAGCGGCCCCCAGACTCCAGTTCCAGGTACCGGACATTTGACCCAGGTGACTTAGTCTACGCAAAGAATATGACGGGGGACTCCCTATGGATCCCAGCCGTCATAACTCATGTCACTGGTCCTAGGTCGTACCGGCTCCAAACCATCGATGGGCGAGCCTGGAAGCGACACATCGACCAGCTCAGGTCACGAACAGCGACTGACCTCAACCCCCAAGACACGAACCAAGGGGGGAGGGAATACCCGGATAAACAATCGCAGGAAAAAATAAACCAAAAATACTCACCGGAACACAGCCATCGCGAGTCCCCTCCGGAGAAGAACCACCTGGCCAGCTCTACCGACTCGGAGAAGCCAAGCGGGAGCGGCGAAATCCGTAGCTCAACCGACCCGGTAGGCCCAGGCGGGAGCCACGGTGAAAGAACCGGCCCGATCATCCAGCCGGTTCGCACAGAGGCAGGAGCAGCCAAAAAGATGACCGCTCCGGCCGAGTTACAGCTTGCAAGTGAGTTGCGCAGGTCAACTAGGACTCGACGGAGCCCCGCCTACCTGCGTGACTACACCACGTGATGGACCATACCAAGAGGGGAGGGGTGTTATGTCCTGAATTTGCATACTCGAAATCCCCGCGCCTTGATTGGCTAAGGCGCGGGGATTTCTGATTGGCCAGGCGAGCCGCGCTGATTGGCCCGATTGAAGTCTCCCGCGATTGGTTCAAGCCAAGAGCGGGAGACTTGAATTGCTGCCATTGGCCGCGGCCGCCGCAGCGAAAAGTATAAAAGCTGCGGGCTTTTTACTTTTCGCCGGTTCGGTTCCCCATTGTAAATAAAGAGCTTTGAATGAAAGTCACCGACTCTGAGCGTCTTTTCACGGACACGACACATACTAGCTCTATACCTGTGCTTCACCACAAAACTATGTGATTGGGCTTAGGAGGAAAAATTGTGCATCTGCATACCAGCATCCATTTTCTTAATATACATAATATTCATCTGGCTAGCATCCTTTCAGTGTGTCAGAGAGCTGAGGGCTGTTTGAAAACTGAAGGAGTATTTGTTTTATAAGCAAAAAGGAGACAGCAAGGAACCTGGATGTGGCTTAAGTCAACTGTTCTGTACTAAAGCTGGTTGCTGCTGTGAAACTAAAACTGAAACTGAAACTCCTCTCCTCTGCTTGTATTTTGCATTTGGAACAGATATATTTTCAGGTGGGGAGGGGGAGTAGAACTCCTTAGCATCAGAGCATGTTAATAATAATATACAAATACTAATGTTCTGATGGTCATTTCGAAAAATCCTTTCTTAGTGAGCACCTAGAAGCCAAGAGGAACATATGTGCTAAATTTCAAGTTTGTAGGCTTTACGGTTCTGCAGATTTTGTGATGCTGCATGAATAGTATTTCATTTTTATGTATATAGATATATAAAATAAAATATATATAATAATATGTATATGTGTACATTATATGTATGTTAATATACATATTATATGTATATTAATATACATATTTTATGTATATTAAGAAAATTTACATGGCCTCCAGACTCACTCACAGTGACTCCAGGCAACTAATAGAAATAAAACCCCAATACAAAACACAATCACTACCACCATCACCCACCCACCCACCCCCACACACAGAGTAACCAGAATCAAACCAATCATTTGATGGGTTCTGTTATGTCTTGAATTGGTATACTCGAAATCCCCGAGCCTTGATTGGCTAAGGCGCGGGGATTTCTGATTGGCCAGGCGAGCCGCGCTGATTGGCCCGATTGAAGTCTCCCGCGATTGGTGCAAACCAGGAGCGGGAGACTTGAATCACTGCCATTGGCCGCGGCCGCCGCTGCGAAAGGTATAAAAGCCGCGGGCATTTTGCCTTTCGCCGGTTCGGTTCTCCCATTGTTAATAAAGAGCTTTGAATGAAAGTCACCGACTCTGATCGTCTTTTTGCGGACACGACACTGGCGACGAGGGTGGGATCTCGCCCCTGAACCGAACCCCGTGTCCACCCAAGAACCAGCTCCAGCGCAGAGATGGCGAAGATAGCACCGCCCGCCCCGTTCAACCCCGCCGCCGAGGATTGGGAATCATACTCGGATCGGTTCCGGATGTACCTGGAATGCGCCAGAATGAAGGACGCCCCGGCCCCGCTAAAACGCGCCGTCTTTCTTACGCACTGCGGACCAGAGGTTTTCCAGATGGCCAAAGCCTTGGCCAAGCCGGCAGACGCAACCGCCATGGACTGGAACGTCCTTGAACCCATATTGCGGCGCCATTACGCCCCCGAAGTCCCCATCCTGATACGGCGCAACGAGTTCTACCACCGAAACCAGAAACCAGACGAAAAATTGAGCGACTTCGTCGCAGAACTACGGCGCCTAGGAGGACTCTGTGAGTTCGAAGGTCTGAACAGTCTCATAAGAGACCGCTTCGTACTCGGTTTATGGGATCCTACACTCCAGAGCCGACTTATGGCCAAGGGCGACATCAGCCTAGCCGATGCCCTTACAGCAGCCGCAGCCGCTGAAGCAACCCACACGTCGGCAGACAGCATGCGAAGATCTGACGCGAAGGGCGGAAACAACAACCCGGCAAGGTCGGCCGACACAAGAAACGAAGCAACCGCACACTATGGTGAATACCAATCAAACTCCAGCACGTCAGAAGACGAGGAGGACATACACCGAGTGCAGACGGGACGCGGCGATCAACGAAGCCGAAAAGGTCGCAGGTCGAGGACCAACTGTGCCGGGTGCGGCGGCGATCACCCCAGGTCAGAATGCCGATTTTTTGACTCTATCTGTAGGCATTGTGAACGACGGGGTCACATCGCCCGAGTTTGCCGCCAAAAGAAGACCCGCAGCCCGCCCAAATGGGAACAGCACGACAGACGGAGAGAGAACTCCCCGCCCAGAACCAGAGAGCGTCAGCCGGACGGTCGGTGGGACCGCACTCAACGATCTCAAAGAAGCGGCGATGGTCGGCGAAAAGAAGAAACCCACCAGATGGTGACCATCGGCCACGCCACCTCCGATGGCGCCAGAAAGGTACATGTAGAAGTACATATCGAAGGCCAGCCATGCAAAATGGAGGTGGACTCCGGGTCCTACCTTTCCATGATTGCATGGCGCGAAATCAAAAGACTGGTGCCTACACTGCAAAAGAGAAACGTGCATGCCCAAAAGGTCATCATTAAAGACTACCAAGGGAATCGCGTTCCCGTAGTGGGCACCAAGAACTTCAATATAACTTACAAAGGCCACACCGAACAACTACCACTCACAATCGTCGATCGCGACCGCCCAAGCCTACTGGGTTTACAATGGTTCGCCCCGCTTAACATCGCGCTGACAGGTGTCAACCAAGTCACCATCGAAGCTTGGAAACAGCGGCTAGCCCAGGAGTTCCAGGAGGTGTTCGATGGAGGCTTGGGCAAGTACCAGGGGCCCCTTATCTCGTTTGACCTAGACCCAAGGGTTCCCCCTAAGCGGCTTAAACCTAGAAGGGTACCATTTGCATTAAGACCTAAAATTGACGAGCAGCTCGACAAGCTCGTCAAACAAGGGGTATTGCAGCCGATAGACCATGCCAGATGGGAAACCCCTATAGTGACCCCAGTAAAGCCAGACGGGTCCGTGAGAATCTGCGGGGACTATAAGGCCACCCTAAATTGCGCGTTGCAACAAAGCGCCTACCCAGTCCCAATAGTGCAACATTTACTGCACTCACTAGGAGGGGGCAAAGTCTTTGCCAAGCTTGACCTCGCCCAGGCATATCAGCAGCTACCTGTGGACGAGAAAACGGCAGAAGCCCAAACAATAGTGACCCATCGGGGGGCTTTCAAGTGTAACCGGCTCCAATTTGGAGTCAGCGTAGCACCAGGCATCTTTCAAAGCCTGATGGAACATTCGCTACAGGGCATCAAGGGGGTGGTGCCCTATTTTGATGACGTATTAGTAGCGGCGCCAAACGAAGCCGAATTAGAAAACAGACTCAGACAAGTCTTAACAAAATTTAAAGAAACAGGACTTAAAGTCAAACGAGAAAAATGCAAACTATGTACAAAGCAAGTAGAGTTTTTGGGCTATCTCCTAGACCAGCATGGCATTCACCCTACGACTAAAAAAGTAAAAGCCATCAAGGAAGCCCCCACCCCAAAGTCCAAAACGGAACTGCAAGCGTTCCTAGGCTTACTAAATTTTTATAATGTTTTCCTACCTCAAAAGGCAACGGCGGCGGAGCCTTTACATAGACTCCTAGACAAGAGGGCAGCCTGGACTTGGGGGAGACGAGAACAAGCCGCTTTTCAAAGAACCAAAGACCTCCTCACCTCTGACGCTGTCCTGATGCAATTCAGTGAGACCTTGCCCTTAGCTGTCACTTGCGACGCATCACCCTTCGGCGTTGGCGCTGTCCTCAGCCACACCCTCCCAGACCAGAGAGAAGCACCCATCGCTTTTTTCTCCAGGACTCTGATCAAACCGGAGCGGAACTATAGCCAGCTGGACAAAGAAGCTTTGGCTATAGTTGCCGCCGTTAAACGTTTTCACGAATACCTGTATGGCCGCCCGTTCACCATCGTGACGGATCACAAGCCATTGCTGGGCATCCTCGCCGGAAACCGAGCCACGCCAAACATCTTGTCACCCCGGATGACAAGATGGTCTGAATTCCTGGCAGCCTACAGTTACGAACTGTTACACAAGCCAGGTAAGAAAATATCGCACGCGGACGCTTTAAGCCGCTCGCCTCTACCTGACACTGAACCTGACCCAGCACCAACAACAAACACCCTAAGTATCGAGAGCTTACCTATTACCGCATCTGACATTGCCAGAGAAACCGTTAAGGACAGGCGCCTGGCACGAATCTTACACTGGTTAGAAAAAGGCTGGCCGGAAAAAGACAATGACGAGACTTTTAAAACATTCCGCCAGCGCCAGACTGAACTTTCACTACTGAGAGGGTGTATCCTATGGGGTGACCGGGTGGTAATTCCGGACAGATTGCAAGAAAGGGTCTTGGAGATGCTACATGAGGGTCATCCTGGCATCGTCAGGACTAAAGCCCTGGCCAGAAGTTATGCTTGGTGGCCAGGGATGGACAAACAAATTGAGGCATGGGTCGCCAAATGCCACCGGTGCCAGGAGACCAGATCCAGCCCACCCGCAGCACCTATCCGGGACTGGGAAACACCACGGGGGCCCTGGTCCAGAATCCATCTTGACTTTGCTGGCCCCACAAATGGACATACTTTTTTAATCACGGTTGACGCGTACTCCAATTGGTTGGAAGTTAGCGACATGAAGTCCACTACCACAGAGGCCATCGTAAAAGAACTGTGTAAACTGTTTTCCACACATGGCCTCCCGGACGTCGTCGTCTCGGACAACGGGCCCCAGTTCACTTCCATCGACTTTGAACGGTTCCTGGCGGAAAGGGGTATCCGCCACGCATTAACAGCACCGGCGCATCCGGCGGCGAACGGTAGGGCGGAACGGATGGTCCAGTTTACGAAAAAGACCCTCCGGAAAATGGACCACGGGGAGATCAGCGACAAAATCAACCGACTGCTCTTCATACAGCACATCACTCCCAATACTACAACCAACAAGAGTCCTGCAGAGCTTCTGATGGGCAGAAAGCTGAGGTCCCCACTCGACAGACTGCACCCGACTTATAACCCGGAGCGGCCCCCAGACTCCAGCTCCAGGTACCGGACATTTAACCCAGGTGACTTAGTCTATGCAAAAAACATGACGGGGGACCCCCTATGGATCCCAGCCGTCATAACTCAAGTTACTGGTCCACGGTCGTACCGGCTCCAAACCATCGATGGGCGAGCCTGGAAGCGACATATCGACCAGCTCAGGTCACGAACAGCGACTGACCTCAACCCCCAAGACACGAACCAAGGGGGGAGGGAATACCCGGAAAGACAATCGCAGGAAAAAATAAAACAGAAATACTCACCGGAACACAGCCATCGCGAGTCCCCTCCGGAGAAGAGCAGTCTGGCCAGCTCTACCGACTCGGAGAAGCCAAGCGGGAGCGGCGAAATCCGTGACTCAACCGACCCGGTAGGCCCAGGCGGGAGCCACGGCGAAAGAACCGGCCCGATCATCCAGCCGGTTCGCACAGAGGCAGGAGCAGCCAAAAAGATGACCGCTCCGGCCGAGTTACAGCAAGCAAGTGAGTTGCGCAGGTCAACTAGGACTCGACGGAGCCCCGCCTACCTGCGTGACTACACCACGTGATGGACCATACCAAGAGGGGAGGGGTGTTATGTCTTGAATTGGTATACTCGAAATCCCCGAGCCTTGATTGGCTAAGGCGCGGGGATTTCTGATTGGCCAGGCGAGCCGCGCTGATTGGCCCGATTGAAGTCTCCCGCAATTGGTGCAAACCAGGAGCGGGAGACTTGAATTGCTGCCATTGGCCGCGGCCGCCGCTGCGAAAGGTATAAAAGCCACGGGCTTTTTGCCTTTCGCCGGTTCGGTTCTCCCATTGTTAATAAAGAGCTTTGAATGAAAGTCACCGACTCTGATCGTCTTTTTGCGGACACGACAGGTTCCATATCACTCTGATATGGTGACATGTGCTGCGGAGAAGGCCCCTGCATATTCCTTGGACAGCAAAAGTGACTAACATGCAAGTACTTGAGTACATAATGGCAGACATGTCAGTAGAAGGCAAAATCATGAAACTGTTACCTTACTCACTTTGACCATGTCATGCAGAAAAGCATGTCATGGAGAAAGCAATTATGTTTGGAAGTGTTAGAAGTAAAAGGAAACCAGGCCATCAAAGAAAATGGTGTCTTGACAGCATGAAAGCTTACACCAACCAAACCATAGAAAAACTCAAGTAACTAGTGTAAGAGCAGAAGGTGTGGAGATACTTGAGCCATAGAATTGCCAAGAGTTGGACTTGAATGGATAACATCGTAATCATATCACCTTGAGGTCCCCAGGCCCACGAGTAAAAACCAGGTCTTCAAGGCCTTTTGAAAGAGTGTTAAGGAAGGGACCAATTTTACTTCCGCAGGGATGATATTCCACAGGAATGGAGCCAGAGGTGGTATTCAGCCGGTTTGGATCGATTCTGTCATACCGGTAGCAGAAATTTTGAGTAGTTTGAAGAACCAGCAAATATCACCTCTGGCTGGTCCTGCTCACCCACCCCTGCTATTTCCTCTCCTATATTCCCTTGTTTTTTTAACTCAGCAGAGTGGATTGCCCTGCCTCAGCTGTGCTAAAAAAAACTGCTCACCTCACCAGTGGTGACACAGAGGGCAGTTTTTGAGCACTGCTACCATGCGCAAAGCACTCTCTCATAAAACCAGTAGGAAAAAAATTGGAATCCCACCACTGGATGGTGCTACTATGGAGAAGGTCCTTTTTCTTGGTCTTACTATCTAGACCTCCTAAGGAGAGGGGACCTGTAACATCGTCTGTTTTCCCCTCTGATGGGTCATGAAGATGTTGGGTAGTTTTCTAGATGTTGTTGGTTACTCAAAGTTTAATCAAGTGTTAAGATAAAAGATTTGCGTTCATTGTTTCTTAAAAGTATGCAAAACATACAGGAGCGATTCTGCAATGTTTCCCACCAAGTGAGCTGTTTCATCCTTGTCAAAGTATTTCCTTCATTTTGTTATCATTTTGTACCTCATTATCAAATTAAAGTGCACTAGCATAACTACAACAAAGAAAGATAAAAGAATGTGCTGAAAAGAGACTTCTTTGGAAGTGGCTTTATAAGATACACTACAATCTGTTGGGAAAGAAGACAAGAGGATGGGAAAAGAGATCTTGAGATGAATTCTTGAGGAAATAGTAGAAGGTTTTTCAGCACTCATTGTTGAGTGAAACTCATTTTGTTTCCTGTTCCATCCATAAATAGAAACTCAGGTCAGGTTTGTTTAAAAAAAAAATATTGGGATAAATGAATTCCAGCCAATTTAGGAACTCACAAGAAACCGCAAGAAAAAAGCAGACATGGCAGGAAAGCTTTTGAAACTTGGTACTTTTCGCTGAATTTCTGCCTGAACTGGAACAGAACCACAATAATTAAATATATAAAGTGGGAGACAAAGACTGAAATTGATCCTATTGCTGAAATCTCATTGTTCTGAATGAGTGTCTTACTGTATTTCCTGACAGCAAATACTTGTCCTGCACTTAATTAACTGTAAGCTGCCCCAAACAATTAAATTTAGAATTGGATATTGTCAATGAAGCATAGTAATTTAAAACCATAAAACAGCCATTCATAATTCATCATAAACACATGATAATGAAGTCACATTAAGAAAAAGATGCAAATAGATGATAATCAGGCATCCTCCCTCTAAAAGCTTAAGAATATAACTTGTATAACTTTGATATGCATTTTTGGACTATAGATGAAGGAAGAATGTGCACAATTTCTCCCATGGAAATTGCCTCTCATTTTTTAAATGTACACATTTATTTTATATTTGCTTTTAATATTTAGATATATATTCCACACCCTTCTGCTAACCTATTGTTCCATGTAATTGTGCAGAGATTATCACATGTATTGTATGCTTCTATTTTGTCCATGGCTGCCTATGATAAGTCATGGAATATACAGTAATTGCTTGCAGACTCCAGTTGTGTGCTTAAAAGATTAATAGTTAATATGGAGGAAGACATTTTTAATTATAATAATGGCTAAGGTGCTGAACTAGGACCTAAAACCCTTAGCTTTGAAAGCTCACTGAGATTTGGGGGCAAAAAATATTGTTTTCCATTTCATGAACTATTTTATCCCAAAGCCTTGTTGTTGAAGGAAAAATTAGGGGGAAAATGTCATGCATAATCCTGGGGAAAATACACAACATAATAATTTTTTCCTTGGATCTGTCAGTCTGTGCTCTCTTCAAATCCCAAGAAAGAAATACTCAGACTTCATGGTTAAAGCAAAGTTATCCTTTTACTGGGAAATAAAGTGAAAGCTTCAGATTTAATTCCGAATCTAAGGAATTGGCACGCAGATCACATATACAAAGGAATGTAAATGCTCCCACCCCCCAAAGTCCAAATGAGTCTTCCAATTAAAAGTTCTGAATATGATCATGTGGCCATCTCCAGGTGTTGATGAGACTGCTGTCAGTTGACCTTGACATATTTTGATAAAAGTTTGCAGTTGCGCAAAAAGGGACAGAAGCTAACCAAGAAATGGAAAGTTAAAGAAAAGAACCCCCCTCCCCTTGTGAACCCAGCAAAGGAATGCAAAACACCTCCAGCTTTCTTCCCCTTCAAATTCCCCCCTCCCTCCGTTGCTATTGACAGCCGAAAGACATAAATTAGCACAGCAGTAGAAAAGGAATAGTTAGAATGCAGATTATACATATTATGAATTATACATATTATGGATATCTTGAGGCTGACATTCGGACCCCCTAGAAGAAGGACATTAGTCCCTGTAGGAAAAGACAAAATAAACATAGGTTAACATTTGTATACATCTCTAAGGTTTATCAGGGTATTTGGTATAAAAGTTCTTGAGCAGTTCAGGAGCCCTAATGTCTCTCTCATTAACCCATTCAGCATAAGACAGAGGAAAATGTTTCCAAGCTACAAGATATTGGATACGAACCTTCTATTTCCTAGAGTCTAGAATTTCTTTAATCTCGAAATGTTGTTCTCCCTCAATCAACAATGGTACGGGAGGATCAGTTTGGGCCGGTCTCAAAGTACAAGTATGTTCGGATTTTAACAAACTGACGTGGAAAACTGGATGAATACGACGAAGAGTCTTTGGTAAAGTCAACTGAACAGTCACAGGATTTACAATCCACTCAATGGGGAAAGGACCCACATACTTAGGACCCAACTTCTTCGATTTCTGGGTAGTCTGCAAATATTTAGTCGAGAGGAATACTTTGTCACCTACTTGATACAACATCTGCAGGGTTCGCTTTCTGTCAGCACATTTCTTATGAGACTGGTGCGCCTCGTCCAAGGCTTTACGAGTGACTGGCCAATTAAGTTGAAGTTGAGATATCCAATCGCACAACAACTGGACATTGGGGTTTTCACAAGGAAGTTCAGGTATGGGCACAAAATCTTGCCCAGTTGCCACTTTGAAAGGAGTAAACCCCATACTGCTGTGGACAGAGTTATTATATGCCACTTCCGCAAAAGGCAGTAGATCCGCCCAGTTGTCTTGCTGATAGTTTATGTAACATCTAAGGTATTGCTCTAGCACCCCGTTAGTTCTCTCACAAGCCCCATTAGTTTGGGGATGGTGGGTGGAGTTTAAACTCTGGGTGGAGCCTATTAACTTCAAAAATTCCCTCCAAAAGTTTGAGGTAAATTGGACCCCTTGATCAGAAACTACCTGCTCAGGAACACCATGCAACCTGTAGACATGTATAATGAACATTCTGGCCAACGACTTCGCCAATGGGATCTTGGAATAAGGGATGAAATGGGCTTGTTTGGAGAACAAATCAGTCACCACCCAGATGACTGTTTGCCCAGTGCTCTCGGGTAGATCTACTATAAAGTCCGTGGAAATTTCCCTCCAAGGAGCAATTGGCCTAGCCACATTTTGCAACAGACCTGGTGGTTTACCAGGAGGTCTTTTTGCCAAAGCGCAAACTGGACAGCTAGCCACATAAGTCTCAATGTCCTTCTTCAATGAGGGCCACCAGAACTGCCATTTCACCAAATGTAGGGTCTTCACAAACCCAAAATGACCAGCCATTTTAGAGTCATGAGTTTGTTGTAACACTTGACCTCTTCGGGTTTGAGGTACATACA
The DNA here is from genome assembly GCA_033807585.1 of Hydrophis major. NCBI lineage: Eukaryota > Metazoa > Chordata > Lepidosauria > Squamata > Elapidae > Hydrophis > Hydrophis major. Next base: position 245,719,863 of record CM066330.1, read on the forward strand.
ATTTTGCACCTATCCAGGCTAGACCATCTCGAACGGTGCAGTTATTTGCATTTGCCAGGAACAACTCATCTATTTTCAAAGCCTCCTTAAATCGCTCCACCAGGTCAGTGGACAGATCCCTCTCCTGGTTCCTCTTTTGCGCTCTGGTAACTACAGGAGCAGCCAGTTGTGTAGTGACACGATTGGCCTTATCACTTCTTTACGGATACTGTTGTATTGAGACATTCTAGACAAAGCATCTGCCATAAAAATTTTTCCCCCTGGGATGTACTTCAAAGAGAAATTGAATCACTTGAAAAACTGAGCCCACCTAACTTGCTTAGGGGATAGCTTCTGAGGAGTTTTTAAAGCTTCCAGATTTTTATGGTCAGTCCATACCTCAAATGGGTGCTTCGCTCCTTCCAGAAAATGCCTCCAAGCTAGTAAGGCCCAACAGACTGCAAACACTTCCTTCTCCCAAACGGCCCATCTCCTTTCAGTGTCAGTCAATTTACGGGAGGTGTAAGCGCACGGTTGTAATGTCCCCTTCTCATTTAATTGAAGTAAAACCGCCCCCACCGCCACATCGTTCGCATCAGCTTGGATCACGAAAGGGGCGTCCATGTCTGGGTTATTCAGTACTGGTTCTGCCACAAAAAGTCTTTTAAGCTTTTCAAAAGCAGCTTGGCACTCCATGGTCCAATTCAACAGTTGGCTGGGCTTTGGTTTCAATTCCCCATTAGTCTTCAGGAGGTTGCTAATGGGCATGGCTATTTTAGCTTACGACGGGATGAATTGCCAATAAAAGTTAGCAAATCCAAGGAAACTTTGAAGTTGTTTTCGGGTTCTTGGTGGGGCCCAATCCAATACGGCTCACACTTTCTCTGGGTCCATCTCAATGCCCTTGGGTGAAATACGATATCCCAAGTAGTCAATTTTTTCTTGATGGAACTCACATTTGGACAGTTTGGCATACAATTTGGAGGCCCTCAGTTTGTGCAGCACGGAGCATACCAGTTTCACATGTTCGTCTCTAGTCTCCGTGTAGATAAGAATATCATCAAGGTAGACCAGAACCCCCTTGTATAAGTGTTCATGAAGCACTTGATTTATCATTTGCATGAAAACAGCAGGAGCTCCCTGTAGACCGAAAGAGACAACATTGAACTGGAAATAACCTATCGGGCAGATGAATGCAGTCTTCCACTCGTCTCCCTCTTTAATTTGGATTCGGTAGTACACCTCCCTCAAGTCCCACTTGGTGAAAATCTTTCCCTTTGCCAGGTGGGCTAACATGTCCTTCATCAGAGGGAGGGGGTACACGTTCTCCACGGACACTGTGTTCAGGTTTCTACAGTCAACTACCAAGCGTTTGGAGCCATCTTTCTTCTCGCGGAACATCACAGTGGCCGCCACTCGAGGTCTGGCAGGTTTGATGAAACCATGTTTCAAATTCTTGTTGATAAATGCTCTCAGTTCCTCCAGTTCCCCTGGTGTCATCAAATACAGCTTCGGTTTCAGAAGCATCACCCCCGGTAGAAATTCAATACTGCAATCAGTTGACTGATAAGGAGGGAGCTCATCGGAGGCCTCTTCGCTAAATACCTCTCTCAAGTCCCAGTACTCCTTCGGGATTTTCTCCTCTCCCTCCACGCGTTCGGCCCCTGTGGAAGCTATCTTGGCCGGAACCTGGAGCTTCGGCTGGGTTTTCTCCTCCCCTTCTGGGTACGGTTGCTCCTCCCCTTCCGGTGGCTGATCGGTGCGGATACGTATGCACCCCTCTCTCCAGTTCACATGGGGATTCTGTTGTAACTATGTATCATTGCAACTATGTATCATTCATGCATAATCATTAACTTCTGTCTCTTCAGTGACCTTTGGAAGGCACGTACAAGGGACAAGGAGCTAGACGGTTGTTAATAAGCTTATCCACATTGTAAATGATCTGTCTGGTATGCAGCTTTGTAAACATGCACATCCTGATGGAATTATCCTGTTTGACTTGAGCTTTGATTAAATCATTTTCTTGTAAAAAAGCACAATAAAAGAGCGTGTGCCAAGACATTCGGGGCGTGCTCATCCCGAGGAACTTCGCCTCCTGTCGTTTCTCTCTCCTTCGCTCCCTATCATGAGCCGCCCATCTGATGCGGGATAGCAGATACCGCATTCTGGTGACCCCGACGTGATTCCCTAAGGGGGATATGTTGCGACGCGCCCATATCTTATCAGCTCGATGGGAGCTGTGCATCGCCAGGCCTGAAGCGAATTGCACATCATCTGAAACACGGTCTCGACTTTTGTAAGTATGGGTGGAAACTTTTCTCAACAACAGACGCAGCATCTGAAGGAATTGAGGGAGTTAGTCGCTTCTTCTTCTAAATATTCTGCTAATTTAAAGGGCTCGCCTGTAAAAATGAAACCTATTGCTACATTATTGGCTTATGTGTGGCAACATTGTCCCAATTATTCAGAGGAAGGGTCCTTAAAAATTTCCACTTGGCAAAAAATTGGTGAACATCTCCATAGTCCTCCTCGTGCACCTATTGGCATTTTGGTCACTTGGAGGAAAATTATGGAGGCTTTAATGGTCCATTATAAAATAGAAGCAGGGAGTGTGTTTGAATCTCCCCCACCAAGTTATGATAACTTTTCTGTCCTTCAACCCTCCGCTCCCGATGGTTATGAATCATTACGGGAGCCTCCCTCCATTCAATCCACTTTCATAAATGTAGAGCCCCCGTGTCCTCCACCACCCTCCCGAGGTGAGGGGGGTGTTGTAAAAGCCATTCAACAAGCCTTTTATGAAGGGGAAATGGATGAGGACACCCTTGCAGCTGTTTCCCTCTATCCGGTCATACAAGCCGGCAATCCCCCAGCTCCTCAGTATACCCCAATACCATACAAAATAATTAAGGATTTGAAAGCAGCCTGCAAGGAAAATGGTATTCAATCCCGCTATGTACAGGGTCTTTTGGGGTCTATAAGCCAACCAGGCGCTGACTGGATAAATGCTGATTGGCGCACATTATTTGCCATGATCCTCACGCCTTCACAATTTATGGTCTGGGAATCCGAATTTCATAAACGTACTGCAGCCGCAGCCGCTAGAGGCTTGCCAGCTAATGTTACTTTAGATATGCTTAACGGTACCGGCACCATGCTTACCATTGCCCAGCAGACTGCCACAGACGCAGCTGCTTTCCCTATATTACAGGATTGTGCTTTGGCCGCGGCTCAAAAAATTGATAATGCAGGATGTGTGCCCAAATCTTTCTCTAAGATTATCCAAGGACCTTCTGAGCCTTTTTCCTCCTTTGTAAACCATCTCACAGAAGCCTTGGAGAGACAAATTGATAATGAGGAGGCTTGTAATGAATTAGGTTTAAAACTTGCCTATGAAAACGCAAACGCTGATTGTCAGAAGGTTTTGCAACCATTAATTAACAAGACAAATGTTACCTTGGCGGATTATCTTGCAGCCTGCCGAATCATAGGAACCACATCCCATTCCATGTCTACTCTGGCTACAGCCATTACGGAAGGCATGCAGCAGAACATGGGCTCTCTTCTTCCCATTTCCCAACAAAATACTCATAAAATGAGTAATTGTTTTAATTGCGGCAAGCCAGGTCACTTTAAGAGCCAATGCAGAGCCCCGGTCGGGGGAGCAAATATGTCAAGAAACCAAGTAGCTCACGCAAAAACGCCATGCCCTCGATGTAAAAAGGGCTATCACTGGGCTAGTCAGTGCAGAGTCCAAAAGAATGAACAGCAGAATAACCCTATAATCATTCAAAAACCCTATTTGAATCAGGGAAACTAGAAACGGGGCAGGCAGCTAGCCCCACAACAAAGGCTGCTGAAACTTGCAATTTTTCTTCTTTCGCTTATGATCTTGTTGCTAATGAAACTGTTACTTATCTCCCTGGTATCGCTGACTTTCTCTTTGTACACCCTGTTCAGCCTTTTCACATGTCCCCCGATATTCCAGTGCTAGTCTTTCCTGTACTGGACTTAGCTGAACAAGGTATTCTTGCCTCTCCTTTTCTGCATGACCCCACTGTATTGTCTGATGTCTGCCTGTCCGTACTAGCTAATACAGAAGTTACTATAAATGAGGGGGATGTTGTGGCAAAAATGATTGTGCTCTTAGACCAACAACTAGAGCAACTCTATGCAATTGAAAGACCAATTAGTCAACCGAAACCTACGGTAACATTCTTATTGAACGGTCGATCCTTTCTTGGTCTTTTAGATACTGGAGCGGATATTTCCGTCATCCGAACTGCTGAGTGGCCGGACACCTGGCCTGCTGATGTGGCACCAGCGGTGAGAGGAGTGGGGGGACTCCAGGAGACTCGTATTAGCAGAAACTGGGTAAAAGCCCATTCCCCTGAGTCTCAATGTGTTGCTTATATTAAACCAGCTGTAATTCCTCTGTATACTAATTTGTGGGGAAGAGACCTTATGTCACAGTTTAATGCGCAACTTACCCTCCATTAACAATGCTTCGCTTATATTTGACTAACAATAACCCTGTGTGGATTGATCAGTGGCCTCTCCCTTCTATAAAGCTTGAAGCCTTACATTCTCTTGTTCAAGAACAATTAGATAGAGGTATCTAGAACCCTCATTGAGTCCATATAATACCCCAGTTTTTCTTATCAAAAAGAAAAATGGCGCTTGGCGCCTCCTTCAAGATTTAAGGGCTGTGAATGCGGTCCTCCTTCCAATGGGACCCCTGCAATGTGGTCTTCCAAATCCTAACATAATTCCTCAAGAGTATGACCTTGTCATTATCGATTTAAAAGACTGCTTTTTCTCCATTCCATTACACCAGTCAGATAGAAAATTATTCGCTTTTACAGTACCAACTTTAAATAACCAAAGACCTACCAAACGATATCAATGGAAAGTCTTACCGCAAGGCATGTTAAACAGTCCAACTATGTGTCAATTTTTTGTGGATTTAGCCTTGCAACCATACAGGGACAAATATCCTCATTTTTTAATCTGTCATTACATGGATGATATATTGGTATCTGCACCTGGCCCAAAGGGCACGGTATTAAAAACTCTGCTGTGCCTGACCTCCATTTTAGGTAAAGCAGGGCTCACTATAGCCCCAGAAAAAATACAATCCAAACCTCCCTTTTCCTATTTAGGTCACAAGTTACTTGCTTCAGCTGCTGTTCCTTCCCTTCTCCTCCCAACACTTCCCCCGAAACCCATACTCGTGATCTTACAACAGTTCCTGGGAACCTTAAATTGGGCACGTCCTTATTTGGGTTTGACCACAGCTACATTAGCTCCTCTTTTTAATGCTCTCACACAAGGTAAAGCCCCATCCAATGTTATCATTCTAAATAAAGAGCAGTTGCAGGCATTAAAAGACATTTCCCATTTACTGGCTACTCGATGGGTGGATCGAGCTATAGAAAATTGTCCTTTATCAATTGCTTTACTAAATACTGTTCAGAGACCCACAGCTGTCATTATGCAATCTCATCAGACACAGGTTCTGATTTTAGAATGGCTGCATTTGTCTCACACCCCACGGACCACAATCACTAGTAAAGCCTCTGCATATTCCCAGTTGATCTTTAAAGGTCGACAAAGAGGTAAACAACTCATGGGATGTGAGCCTGTTTCAATATTCACTCCTTGTTCATTGACCACGTGGGAAATGCTATGGTGTAATTCAGAAGAACTACAATACACTTTAGAAGAGTGGCCAGGGCAAATTTCTTGCCATTTACCAGCTGACCCATGGTTCACTTTTCTTAAAACTCTCCCTTTTGAATGGCATTCCCCCCTCTCAATATCTCCATTAGTAGATGCACCTACGCTTTATGCAGATGGGGGGAAAATGTATGGTGCTTGTGCATGGTACCAGGAGGGAGAGTGGAAAACTAAAATTACCCCTCCGCAATCTTCTGCTCAACAAGCAGAACTTGCTGCATCTCTTATTGCGTTTCAACAGTTTCAAAAAGCTCCTTTTAATTTAATAGTAGATTCCTTATACGTTTCTCAGATTTTGAAAAATATATATCAAGCCTATTTATCCCCTAGCATATCTGTTTCTTTGTTAAAGTTGTTGCTTCCTCTACAGCAATGTATCAACAGCCGCACGCATCCATTCTTTGTAGCACATATCAGGAGCCATCAACCTCTTTCTGGTATATTACAGAAGGGAAACAAGGTGGCAGACGCAGCTACAGCAGCTGCATCCGGTAAATCAATTTGTAATCTGACAGCAGCCGAAAGCCATGATTATTTTCACCAAAATAAAAAAGCATTACAAAAACAATTTTCCCTAACTCAGGCAGAAGCTGCTGCCATTATTCAACAATGCCCCACATGTAGTAAGCAAGGACATTCCATTCCCATAGGAGTAAATCCTAGAGGATTAAAAGCTTGTGAAATTTGGCAAATGGATGTAACTCAGCATCCACCTTATGCCCCTTGTAAATATTTGCACGTTTCCATCGATACATATTCAGGGTTTATTCTGGCTACTCCTCAAAGGGGAGAAACTGTAAAACATGTCATCAATCATTCAATTCGTACCTTTGCCTCGCTGGGACGTCCAAAAGAAATCAAAACTGACAATGGACCTGCATATACAAGTTCTGCGTTCTAGGACTTCTGTAACAGATGGGATGTAACCCACAAGTTTGGGATTCCCTACAACAGCCAGGGGCAGGCTATTGTGGAACGAGCGAACTTATCTCTGAAACGTGCTCTTGATCGATATTCGTTGCGGGAAAAACCCCCGAACCTCCCAGCATTGCAAAATTCTCTTAACATTTGTCTTTACACTTTAAACTTTCTTAATCTGACTGGCATTCCTCCCACTTCTGCTGCTTCGCATCATTTTTCCTCCCCCTCACCCCCGCCTAACAGACCTCTGGTATATTATCGCAGATTGCCAGATCCCGCCTGGCAGGGTCCCGCTGAGCTTCTCACTTGGGGACGAGGCTACGCTGCGATCTTACTACCAGACAAAACCACTTGCTGGATCCCTGGTAGGGCGGTTAGACCCTATCATGGGAATTCCTCCGCTACATCTGTATCTTAAAACTCTTCCTGATATTCTTGCCTATATCTTCTTTGCAATTTCTACCTTACTTCAACAAAACCTATGTTTCCTGTCAAAAGACTATTCATGTTAAAACCATTTCATTAACAGAAGGCTATTATATTTGTTCCATGTGGGTACGTCATGAAAATGCTACCCGTAGTTTTCACTCTGTCACTTCTGTTTTGTTTAAAGAACACTCTACCACTCGCTCTTTTGTTCCTTCTTTACTCTTCCTATGGAAAGGAACCTTAAAATCTTTTCCTCTATTCAATCTAAACATAGGGGGACCTAGATGTCCTTCTATTGTATTATGGGTTCCCCCACCCCAACTAACATCCTTGATGAATTACCAAATTAATCTTTATTGTCATTATTGTAATTATTATCCTTTTTCTACTAATTGAATTCCCTCCTCATTTCACAAATGTTCTACAACTAACTTGTCCATAGCCCTCTCTCCTGCTTGTGATGTTTTTATATACCCGAACTCTGATCCTGTCAGCAAACGACGCTTCAAAAGAACTGTCCATGACAATCCGCAGAAGCCTCATAGAAGATATAATATTGCTTGGACTATAACTGACTTTCAAGGAGTTCATTTAAGTTCTACAACCAATTTTTCTCGCATAGAAGACTTCTACTCACCACTTCAATTCGATTTGGCAGACGCACCCACACAACCAGGGGATATTCTGCAATCTACACCACTTCAGGAGGAACTTTAACATCACGCCTGAAAGGAATGTATTTTATCCCTGGCAATAATTTTGTTTGGGCTTGTTCCACTGGTCTCACGGCATGTGTCCACGGGGATGAAATTGTTAAATCCAAATCATTTTGCATTCAAGTATGGCTTGTGTGTATAACTCTGATGATTTTATATCCCTACAGGTACCCATGGAATACCCCCTTTTGCAAAATCGTAAAGATTTAGATCTGTTATTTTTTAAAACAAGGGGGATTGTGTGCTACGCTTAAAGAAGAATGTTGTTTTTATGCCGATAGCAGGGGGGCTTGTTTTCTATTTCGTCATGGTTTATACCTTTTTAACTGCATTGGCAGGATCATTAATAATCATTATATTGATATGTATTATAGGACCTTGTTGTTTTAATAGAGTATTGCAATTTTTTTAAAAAATCAATTATCCTCCATAACTGCTGATGTTAATGTGCTATTGCAAGCTCATGTTATATCCTCAATACCAGATGAAAAAATGTCATTGCTGAGTTACCGCTCCTTGGACAACCCTGACGCTGACAGGTCGCACTCTTGCCCAGATGACGGGGACGGCGAACATTCCATAAAAATGGTTCCTGTCTTCTCGGATGAGGAAGAAGACTCGTCATAAATAATAAAAACAGAGGAGATGTTGTAACTATGTATCATTGCAACTATGTATCATTCATGTGTAATCATTAACTTCTGTCTCTTCAGTGACCTTTGCAAGGCACGTACAAGGGACAAGGAGCTAGACAGTTGTTAATAAGCTTATCCACATTGTAAATGATCTGTCTGGTATGCAGCTTTGTAAACATGCACATCCTGATGGAATTATCCTGTTTGACTTAAGCTTTGATTAAATCATTTTCTTGTAAAAAAGCACAATAAAAGAGCGTGTGCCAAGACATTCGGGGCGTGCTCATCCCGAGGAACTTCGCCTCCTGTCGTTTCTCTCTCCTTCGCTCCCTATCATGAGCCGCCCATCTGATGCGGGATAGCAGATACCGCAGGATTCCACTTCCGAAGCCAGGGCAATCCCAATATTAGAGGCTGTTCCATCCCAGGGGCCACAATAAAACACAGGGTCTCGCGGTGGGATCCCATTGTCATCTCTAAGGGTTCCGTTACAAAATGTGCGGGGCAACCTCCTGCCTCAGATCCATCCAGTTGGCAAAAGGATATGGGCGTTCTTAAAGTTCTTAGTCCGATGCCCATATCCTTTACTACCTTCATGTTAATTACGCACCTCGTGCACCCTGAGTCCAATAAGGCCAACATCTCTCCCTCAGTCCCTGAGATGGGCACCCTTAATTTTATTGGGATGGTCAGGGGCCCTCGGTTAGGACTTACCGGGATGTCATCTTCCAAGTCAGTCTCACTCTCGTCGAGGGGGGTCGGAGGTCCCAGCTCCTCTCCCGCCGTAGGGGCGACCTCTACAACCTCTCATCTTCAGCCCGGTTTCGCGAGGCTTGTTTGGGGGGTTTTCAGGCTTCCTCCCTGGGCCCCGCACTCTCTTTGGATCCGGCTTAACCCGGCAATCTGCCATCCGATGGCCCTCCTTCCCACAACGAAAACAGGCCGTGGATTTGGCTCTTGCCATCAGCCCTCCCTTTTGGGGGTTTGAAGTCTCTTGGAAACATGGGGGGAGCAGTTTTCTCCAGGCGGTGCCCCCTCTGCGTCTGCTTCGGGTTAGATCTATGTCCACCTCTTCCAGCAAGTACCACGACTGCAAATCATGTGGGTCCCTTCTGGAGATTCACGTGTGGTATATATTTAAGCCATCTTTGTAGGCTTCTACCAGGGCCCCCTGGGACCATCCTCGGATGTGGTATGCCAGCTGCCTGAACTCTTGGGTGTAGTCTGCAACCGATCTCCCCCCTTGGATTAGAGTCTTCATTCTGATTCTGGCCCTTGTCTCTGCCAGAGGGTCCTCAAACCTCCTCCTCAACGCAGTCATGAAAACATCGAGGCTCCGCAGTTGGGGGGAGTTATTATACAAAGTCACCACCCAGTCTGCTGTCATCCCTTCCAGGGTTCTGGTAACACATCTCACTTTGGCTGCTTCAGAGGTGAACTCCCTTTCAAATTCTGCCATATAGCTCCCGACTTGTACCAGGAAAAACCCCAAATCTCTGGGATTTCCTCCAAACTTCACATCTAAGGGGGGCAGGTGGCATCTTCCAGGAACCACACATATTGCTGGGGCTCCCCGGGTGGCGGCGGGTGGCTGCGCTGGCGTAGGCTGTGCTAGGGGGTGGGGGTAGCTCAACTTCCCTGGGCTGAACTCGCTCCCCCTTCCCCCTCATACCTTGGAGCTGTGCCGGGCTTCTCAGAGACGTCCATAAGGAATTTCCCGGCTTGATCCAGCCTGCATTCCATCTCCTCCCCCTCTTGCCACAGCCGTTCTCTCGCACCTCTCTGACTTACAGTGATTCAAGGAGGAGGGGGTCTTCAGGGTCTCTCCAACCAACCCCCAACGACCATTTGGGCATCTCAGCTGGGGTTTATTCCAGAGTCAGGTCGGCCAGCAGGTCAGCAGCCGGTATCTCTGGTAGCAGCATCGACTGCCCCCCCAAAGCTCTCTGGTCATCTTCATTGCTGGCTGGAGACGACATGAGATGAAACCCCCTCGGAAAAAAAGTTGATATTTTCTCCGGGTGGGTTGATGCTGAGATTCGGAATAATGTCAGTCTGTGCTCTCTTCAAATCCCAAGAAAGAAATACTCAGACTTCATGGTTAAAGCAAAATTATCCTTTTACTGGGAAATAAAGTGAAAGCTTCAGATTTAATTCCGAATCTAAGGAATTGGCACGCAGATCACATATACAAAGGAATGGAAATGCTCCCACCCCCCAAAGTCCAAATGAGTCTTCCAATTAAAAGTTCTGAATATGATCATGTGGTCATCTCCAGGTGGTGATGAGACTGCTGTCAGTTGACCTTGACATATTTTGATAAAAGTTCGCAGTTGCACAAAAAGGGACAGAAGCTAACCAAGAAATGGAACGTTAAAGAAAACAATCCCCCCTCCCCTTGCTAACCCAGCAAAGGAATGCAAAACACCTCCAGCTTTCTTCCCCTTTAAATTCCCCCCTCCCTCCATTGCTATTGACAGCCGAAAGACATAAATTAGCACAGCAGTAGAAAAGGAATAGTTAGAATGCAGATTATACATATTATGAATTATACATATTGTTCTGTACGGTCATTTACATTCTTGCAGACACCGCGCTGTGATTGGTCAAAATGCGCAGGGATCCGATTGGTCGAGCGAACTGCTCTGATTGGCCCGCTGTGGATCTCCCGCGATTGGTGGAAACTAATCGTGGGAGATTCAAAGTGGTGCTATTGGCTGCGGCCGCCGCGGCTTGGGAATAAAAAACCGCAGTTTTCCCCCACAACCCAAGCCGTTCTTGTGACCAATAAATGAGCTGAACCAAGTTACTGAGTCCTGGTCTCCTTGCCGCGCCGGACATAACTCTGGCGACGAGGATGGGATTCCAAGGCTAATTCCCCACCAACATGTGTCCGGAGGAAGCGAGATCAACGAGATGGCCAGCATCGCACCGCCCGCACCCTTCAATCCCGCTACCGAGGACTGGGAATCATACACAGACAGATTCCTCATGTTCCTCGAATGTAGCAACATGAAGGATGCCAACGGGCCGAAGAAAAGAGCCGTCTTCCTGACACACTGCAGGCCCGCAGTGTTCAAGAATGGCAAAAGCTCTAGTGAAACCTGCGGATGTCAAGGAGATGGACTGGGCCAACCTCGAACCATTGCTCCGGAACCACTATGCCCCCGCTGGACCCACCCTCATCAGGCAGCATGATTTCTACTGGCGGAATCAGAGATCGGGCGAGAGCATCAGCGATTTTGTGGCTGAACTACGAAGCCTAGGGGGCATGTGTGGGTTCTCGGACATGGATGAGGCCTTACGGACAATGTCGTACTCGGACTCCGAGACCCAGTCCTACAGAGCCGACTGATGGCCAAAGGAGACATCGCCCTCACCAACGCCATCGCTGAAGCCACCGCAGCCGAGGCAACCCGGAAATCGGTGAACCGCATGCAGAGACCAGACACTGGAGACTGCACTGTGACCCCCGACCCAGGACGGGCGATCAAGGCCCATCTGGAAGCAAGTCACTGCAAGACCACCACCCATTATGGGGAATTCCACTCCGCCTCCGACACCACAGACGAGGAGGAGGAGATCCACCAGCTCCAGACGGAACGTGACCAGTGAAATCGGCGGGGTCGTAAGTCAGGGACCGCATATGCCGGATGCGGAGGTGACCACCCTCGAGCAGAGTGCCATTTCTTTGATGCAGTCTGCCGGCACTGTGACAAAAAGGGTCACATCGCCCGAGTATGCTGATTGAGGAAGGCCTACAGCCCCAGACGGCAGGATCACAGTGAGCGGAGATGGGACAGCACACCCCCCAGAGCCAGAGATCGCCAAGCCGACAGCCGATGGGACCAGAGCGGATGGAACCAACAAGGTGGCGAAACCTGGCAGAAGGAGGAAACCCACCAGACGGTCATCATCAGCCACGCATCAACCACCGACACCCAAAAAGTCTACGTGGAGGTAGGCATCGAAGGCGAGCCATGCAAAATGGAGGTGGACTCTGGGTCCTATCTCTCCATGGTCGCCTGGTAAGAAATCAAACGCTTGGTGCCTACCATCCACAAGAAGGGACTGGAGAACCAGAGACTAATAATCAAGGACTACCAGGGAAACCACATCCTGCTGGTCGGAACCGGACAATTCAAGGTAACATTCAAGGGCCGCACTGCAAAGCTTCCCCTGACGATCGTGGACCGAGACCGACCCAGCCTTTTGGGACTGCAATGGTTCGCACCGCTCGGCATCGAAGTCACGGGCATCAACCACACCGCCGAGACCGATTGGGAACAGCAACTGGCACGGGACTTCCAGGAAGTGTTTGACAACACCCTAGGCAAGTACTGAGGGCCCCCCATCTCCTTCAGCCTAGACCCCAACATTCCCCTGAGACGCCTAAAACCAAGGCGGGTACCCTTTGCACTCAGGCCAAAAATAGACAAGCAAATTGACAAGCTCATCAAGCAAGGGGTCCTACAACCAATTGACCACACCCGGTGGGAGACCCCAATAGTCACCCCAGTCAAGCCCGATGGGTCAGTAAGAATCTGCGGGGACTATAAGGCCACCCTAAATTGCGCCTTACAACAAAGCGCCTACCCCGTCCCAGTAGTGCAGCACCTTCTACACTCACTGGGGGCAGGCAAGGATTTTGTGAAGCTCGACCTGGCACAAGCATACCAACAGCTGCCGGTCGACGCAGAAACCGCTGAGGCGCAAACCATAGTCACCCACCGGGGAACGTTTCACTGTAACCGACTCCAGTTTGGAGTCAGCATGGTGCCTTGAATTTTCCAGAGCCTCATGGAGAGGCTTTTGCAAGGAATTAAGGTGGTGGTACTTCGATGATGTGCTGGTGTCAGCAACCAACCAGCTAGAACTAGAGGGTCGGCTAAGGGAGGTGCTAACGAAATTCAAGGAAACCGGGCTAAAAGTGAAGAGAGAAAAATGCCAGCTTTACACAGAGTGGGTCGAGTTCCTGGGGTACCTCCTAGACCGGCATGGCATCCACCCAACCGCAAACAAAATCAGAGCCATTAAGGAGGCCCCCACACCCAGGAATAAAACAGAACTGCAGGCATTTCTGGGACTGCTTAATTCTTACAATGTTTTCCTGACCCAAAAGGCGACCCCGGCGGAGCCTTTGCATAGGCTTTTGGACAAGGTGGCTACCTGGACTTGGGGGAAACGCGAGGAATCCGCCTTCAGGAAAACCAAGGACCTGCTCACCTCGGATGCCGTCCTCATCCAATACAATGAGACTCTACCACTTGCCATCACATGCGACACCTCACCCTTCAGCGTCGGCGCCGTCCTCAGCCACACACTCCTGGATGGAAGAGAAGCACCCATCGCTTTCTTCTTGAGGACACTCACCAAACCAGAGAGGAACTATAGCCAGCTGGACAAGGAGGCCCTAGCCATCGTTGCAGCAGTGAAGAGGTTCCACGAATACCTCTACGGCTGCACGTTCACCATTATCACAGACCACAAGCCGCTGCTGGGCATCCTGGCAGGGAACCGGGCCACCCCAAACATCCTATCTCCCAGAATGACAAGGTGGTCCGAATTCCTTGCCACCTACAGCTACCGGCTCACACACCGACCCAGTAAGACTATCACCCACGCAGACGCCTTGAGCTGCTCGCTGTTACCCGACCTAGACACCGACCCAGCACCCACGACGAGCACCCTCAGCATAGAGACTCTGCCCGATCTACCCATAAACGTGTCAGACATTGCCCGACAAACGTCTGGCGCAGGTGTTACATTGGGTAGAAAAAGGGTGGCCGGAAAAAGACGACGACGAAGCATTCAAGACATTCCGGAACTGGCAAACAGAACTCTCGTTACAAAAAGGGTGTGTACTGTGGGGGGATAGGGTTGTTGTTCCGCAAAAACTACAAGGGAAGGTATTGTGGTTGTTACACGAGGGGTACCCGGGCATAGTTAGAACAAAAGCCCTGGCCAGAAGTTACACTTGGTGGCCAGGGATGGACAAGCAAATCGAGGCCTGGGTGGCAAGATGTGAATGCTGCCAAGAAACCAGACCGAGCCCTCCCGCGGCACTGATCCTGGAATGGGAAACCCCCAGGGGACCATGGTCCAGGATCCACATAGATTTTGCCGGGCCCATTAAGGGACATACATTCCTTGTAACGGTAGATGCTTACTCCAACTGGTTGGAGGTAAGCAACATGAAAACCATCACCACGGAGGCCGTGACCAAGGAACTTAGCAAGCTAATCGCAACCCATGGCCTCCCAGATGTCATCGTGTCAGACAATGGGCCCCAATTCACCTCACTAGAATTTGAAAAATTCCTAGTGGAACAGGGCATACGACACACATTGACAGCTCCGGTATATCCGGCGGCGAACGGAAGGGCGGAACGGATGGTTCAATTTACAAAAAAAACCATCCAAAAAATCGAACGTGGGGAAATCCAAGAAAAAACAAATAAAATGCTCTTCATACAACATATAACCCCAAACATAATGAACAAAAGCCCGGCAGAGCTACTAATGGGGAGGAAAATAAGGTCCCCACTAGACAGGCTGCACCCCACATACAACCCGGAGAAACCCCCCAACTCCTCTAGCAAGCACTGGTCCTTTGCACCAGGCGACGCCGTCTATGCAAAGAACCTAACTGGAGACCCACTATGGGTACCAGCAACAATAACCCAACTGACAGGCCCCCGCTCGTACCGGCTGCAAACAACCGACGGACGAGCCTGGAAATGCCACATCAATCAACTAAGATCGAGAACAATCACAGGAAACACAACCGACATGTAACCAAACAAAGACAACCCCCCTAATACAAGCCAAGAGGGGAGGGAATACCCCGGGAACCAGAACCCAATAGAAAGAAACCAGCAACCGACTGACAGCCAGCTCGAAGCCTCACCAGGAAGAAGCAGCCAGGCCAGCTCAAGCAGCCCAGAAAGACTAGGCAGGAGCGGCGGAAACCGCAGCTCAACCAGCCTGGGTAGACCGGGAGCGACCTGCGACAAGAGGCCCGGCGAGACCTTCTAGGCGGTTCCATCGACGAGGCCGAGAGCAACAGAGAACCTGACCGAACTGGCTGGGTGCCAAACAACAAATGACTTGCACAGGTTCAGTAGGCAAGTACGGAGCTCCGCCTACTTATGGGATTACGTCACGTAGGACCGAACCAAGAGGGAAGGGGTGTTCTGTACGGTCATTTACATCCTTGCAGACACCGCGCTGTGATTGGTCAAAACACTCAGGGATCCGATTGGTCGAGCGAGCCGCTCTGAGTGGCCCGCTGCGGATCTCCTGTGATTGGTGGAAACTAATCGCGGGAGATTCAAAGCGGTGGCATTGGCCATGGCCGCTGCGGCTTGGGAATAAAAAGCCACAGTTTTCCTCCAGAACCCGAGCCGTTCTCGGGACCAATAAATGAGCTGAACCAAGTCACTGAGTCCTGGTCTCCCTGTTGCGCCGGACATAACACATATTATGGATATCTTGAGGCTGACAGGATCTTTATCTTATGATATGGCGCCTTCAGCAACTTAGGTGGCAAAAGATGATAACACAGAGACTAATTTAAGAAAAAATCACATAAAATATACTATGATGGACCAGAGGACCATCTATGAGACACACATATATGGAGGAGCTTTCAGTGCACATTGTTGTCAGTTGTCAATGGGAATTAACAGCTGTCCATAGTAACTATGGACAGGACAAGTGGCCTATATTGTAATTAAATCCCCATAATTAAGTCCCAGTTGGAATTGTGTGCTTTTATCATTGGCAGGCAGTGCTTCTTTGCTCTCATTCTTCAGCTATGTGCATTGACATCTGTTAGTAACTAATTACTTCTTCAAACTTCATCCATAATCTCTTGCACTTCCTGTAAAGAAATGTTGAGAGCACCTTAATGAACAAATTAATTATGTGCAGCCCGTGTTTAGAATTAGCCTAATTAATAGCACTGCCGATCCCCTTTTTCTTAGCTTTAAAATGCAGTTGTCTAAAAAATCCTGCTATCCATATTTATAAGCCATGGGACACTTTGACAGGTGATAGTGTTGTGATGAAAAAGTGGTCAAGGTTGCCATATTTTACCTTCTTACATGACAGCTGATTGTGATGTGTTCAGTTTATTTCATCACTGTAATTCTCTCTGCATATTTAAATGTGGAGATTTAAGGGGTTCATAATCTGATGGATGGCTATTAGCCATAACAGCTAAATGTAATCTCAATTTTCAGTGGCAGAATAACCAAATTTTTAAAATCATCCACGTTGGCTTTTCGAGCTTAAATGAGATTTAGTTTTGGTCTGATTCAGCATAAGAAGACCTTGTGATCTTCACCAAAGGTTTTGGTCCTTGTATTTCAGTTTGAAAGATTCTCAAACAATTTGGGTGATGAATTCAGACTTCTGTTCCTATTTGTTAGGCCATTCCTCTAAACAAAAAAAATATATGCCTATATCAGGGCTGTCAAATTCCCGGCATGCAGGCTGGATGCATCATGCACTGGCCATGCCCACACCCAGTTTAGCAAAGGAGGAAAACATCACGTGATACCACCTAATGATGTGAGTTTGATACCCCTGGCCTAGATCAAAACCTACTCTTGTCCACTTCCCAGACTTATTTTCTTATGATTCAGACTTATGCTAAATCAACATTGTCGGAATTGTCAAGACACTCAATCAGAGAACAAATGCCTTCATTGGGGAGTTGAACTTTCCTTCCTTGAACAGCAACTTACAACTTAAAAAAACCTGTTAAGCAAACCCACTTTGATTTCAGGTGGAGAAGGAAAGCAAGACCCTGTGTTTACAATAAGGCAAAGACCAAAGGCCAGCTTAGAAAACCGATTTCATCTGAATAATAAGAGAAACTACTTGACTGCAAGAACAACTGAACAAGAGAATGAATTGGCCTTTGGGCTGTTTCTCACAGGAGACATTCCTTGAGGTTGTCTGCCCCAAAAATTCCTGCATCGAGCAAGGAGGTTGTGTGGATGACCTTGAAGACACCTTCCAACTCATTAATTTTAGGGTGTTATCAGAATGCAGCTGTAGTATAAGGAAACTTAAATAAGAAGAGAATGTGATCATGCATGCAAGCCTGTTTCTTTCATAGTCCCAACATTTTTCCAAGGACATTTAGACACATCTTTTGGCACAAGGTGGCCCAGATGCTTTATTGCTGAGGAGAGGGTGGAACCAGATTTGAATTTAACTCCTCTTGACTTTGACACTGCATGGGATAAAGGCAGGGGGCAAAAAAGGAATGAGCTTTTTCAATAAAACTATTTGCTTGATAAAGATAATACAACACAATTATCCTTGGCACAGGAATGAGCTTCCTTGAAGCAACTCCTCTTTTGGTTTATACTTCCAGGAGGGCTTCTGTATGCTTCCCTGCTTACCTAAGCATCCCCAAGTTGGAGTTCAAATAAACAGCCACCATTTTTCCTGAATGTCAAAGCAGTTGCAAGTTTTTCTTTTCCTTGAAAGGTATTTCCTCCCTTTCTCATACCAACATTTCCACAGAATGTTCAGGAAGGGAAGATATCTCAACTGGGTTCATATAACACCAGACACTGGGTTAAAGTGGAGGTTCAGTCCTTTCTGGGAGTATTGTGAGAATCCAGTCATTGTCCTGGGATGTTGTATGAATGATCTCATTTAATATGGTTTGTTTAGTTAGGCTATGAACAGGGAATTTTGCTTTGCAAAGCTGGCTTTAAAATTTATCATTTTGTTCCACCTAGTCTAGTTCTTTCAGTTCTTTCCTTGTCATCTTCTCTCAAGCTCTTTTTTGTTGATGTCTCCACTTTTTAATTTCTTTTTCTCCTTGCCATATAATTCAATTTCCCTCCTTAATGAAACAATATTAGACTCCTGGGTGTCTGTCAGTTCCTATACTCAATCATTATCTTCTTTTCAACCTTCCTGTTACCACATTCTCAAACTTGGCTTATGCCCCTTCTTTGCCCCATCACAGCTCCAGATGCTATCTTCGTGATCTATGGCAATCTACATGACTTGTATCCTCATGCAGAGCTGTAAAACAATTTGAATTGCTTTTGCATAAGTGACATATACCTATATGTGTTTTACGTGTGTGTGTGTGTGTGTGTGTGTGTGTACAGAGGTGTGTGTGTGAGAAAGTGCTATTTTATTATACTGTAAACATACTAAAAAAAAAAAAAAGCAACTTATACAAACCAACTGCCTCATTACCAAAGTAACAACCAAACTCCTACAAGAGGAGACATATAAAAACATTATTCAGATGAGCACAAACATACTGCATCAACTTGGAATACTGGAGAAAGAAAAAAGAGCACCCATACAACATCTAATATATATATTAGATGAGAGAAAGAGAGACCAAGAGTTCGTAGGCAATCATTGGCTAATTAGGAGCGTATGATCCAGAAACATTTAGAAAACTGAATGCTTTTTCTTTTATCTGCTATTGTCAGCCTTACCAGGTTGATCAAATAAGAAAGAAGAGTAGATATGCTAATTCTTATTTATTATGCAACTGCATTAACAAAATCCTGCAAGGCCGAAAATACAATTCTGCCATCATTGCCTTTCTTCTCTGAAAAACTAGAGAGGATCCTTTCTGAGCCCCACTCACTATCCAGCTATGGGATATGCTGTCTCTTATCGAACTTTCCCTTTTCCAGCATCTCATAACCCTGTCTCCCAAAGGCTTTCCCACATACCAACATATCTATTTATTTTGTTTCATTTGCAGTCAGTAAAGAAAGCATCATCCTCCAGGGAAAAATTGAAGGCAAATGAGGTCCAGACGGAAGAAGAATATCATGGCTTCAAAATCTAAGGGACTAGTTTGGACAGCACTTTTTCGTATGGCTGTTGATAAAAATAGGATTGCCAACATGATTGCCAATTTCCAATGATGGATATAGCACAAGAAGAAAAAGAAAGAAAGCAAAGTACTGTACATATAATACAAGGCAAAGTAACAAAACCATACATGGGAATGTTTGTTGCTTTCTACCAGCATCAAGAACAATAAAGTAATTTAGGCAATGGCCTAAAAACAGGGAGTTCCCGTTTTAAGTCTATTCTCAGGCATGGACACCACTGGATAACCTTGAACCAATCATTCTTCCCTCTGTTTGACCTATTTCACTGTATTGCTGTATGGAAAAAGTAATAGAGACAATATTATGTACATCTCCTTCCACTCATAAAGGAAAGGAGCAATAGAAATTCAATAAATAGATGGATGAGATCCTATGAATTTAACAGAGAAAAGAATGCACCTTCTTCAAGAAAAATGTGTGTTGTCTTACTGAGTATCAGGAACTCTGAGTAAATGTGAACTCTATACAATCGCTCTCCTCCAAAGCATTCCTTTTTCAAAGTTTCTTGTTCCAATTTGTAGAATTTGAAATTACTGCTTATTTTTTTCTCCCACTGACTACTAATCCCCACATATAAATTTGCACAGACATGGATGGTGCCTATTTTATAACTCATTAATGTAGTACAGAATCTTTGCACCGCAACGTTTCTCTGTTTGAAAAGAGCTGAGTTACAGCCATTCAGCTTCTTTCAAAGACTACTTCAACTGCTGCTTGCACCATGGCATTTCAGGGAACATGGACACAACTGATTGATGTGTAACTGGCTCCTAGGCTGACTGGCATTAAACGGCTTTCTAGAAAGTCATTTTAAACCAGTTTAAAATGATGATGCCTCTGTTATGCTAATCTAAGTTTGATAAACAACAATCTTTACAGGCTTCATTAAGCACCTTTGAATTACAAAGAGTCCAGAGAAATTCAAGGGCTAAAGTAGAAAGCTATTCAACATATTGATGACTCTGTGTGTGTGAGAGAGAGAGAGAGGGAGGGAGAGGGAGGGAGAGGGAGAGGGAGGAAGAGGGAGAGGGAGGGAGTGGGAGAGAGAGAGAGAGAGAGAGACTCAGTAACCAGTTCTTCTATTATTTTTTTGTGTATTGTTTAGAAACAGCTATGTGTTTAGTGAATGTTAAACACTCAATTCACTCTACATTGAATTGAATTTTTCATTGGCATGGCAAACTAATCAAAAGCATGGTCCATACCATAACAGAGTCTCAAAAATCCTCCCCTCACCCCCCCAAAATAAAAATGCCTAACTAAGTTAACACTAACTGTTAACTATGTGATCTGGTGGGGGAAGATGCTGCAGGGAAAAGTATCAAGTAAATATGACTGCCATGACTGTCCAACTGAAGTCTTGTCCCCTTTCTGTATTTATCACAAATTAAAAGGGTTTCAGGACCCTTTTGTCAGGGTTGACATCTTGTCTTTGTATAGATAACAACGAAACCATGATATTTTACATCCTCTTTCCTTCCTTCCTTCCTTCCTTCCTTCCTTCCTTCCTTCCTTCCATTCTAGTTGATGGACCTTGGCATGAATTTAAATCTAGTGCATTGCATGTAAATCAGACAAGGAAGATGTTGTGTAGGGAAACTTAGAGTGCTGGTGAACAGCACTCTTGACACCTGTCAGCAGGGGTGGGATTCTACCAGTTTGCACTTATTCGCTAGAACCGGTTGTTAACATTCTAAGCAGTTCAGAAAACTGGTTGTTAGAAGAAATTATTGGCCTACTCCTGTAAGGAAGGCAGGAAGGAAACATTCTGGTGTTGCTTACAGAAACTGCCTCTCCGTAACTCTTATTACATTCTTGGCAGGACTTCCTGTCCCTGGAACTTCTCTAGAGTTATTTTTCCCTCCTTTGCTGGTACTTTGCTTGTGTGGAGTGACCATTCAAAGTTACAATGGCACTGAAAAAAGTGACTTGTGACCATTTTTCACACTTACGACTGTTGCAGCATCCCCACAGTCATGAGAGGCCAGGCGAGGAGATGTGTGCCTCGATGTGAGTGAGGTTGAGTTGGCCACACCCAGCCAATAACATGATCACCAAGCTACACCCACCAACTAAGCCATGCCCACAGAACGGGTTGTTAAAAAATTTGAATCCCATCCCTGCCTGTCAGTTTCCCTGCCTGATGTACCCCTTCCTGTTTAACATAAACAAAACCTAAATGGACTGATTAGGGGGTCTTCCACTTCACTTGAAGGATTCAGGCTAAGTTATGAATGAAAGTGGACAAGGGAACATGCAGCTCCAGCTGAGACTACTGCTTCGTTTTGCCTAAGGTTAGGACTGGATCTGTCCAGTATAACTTCCAGCCATAGCTGGCATCAGACGTAGCATCCTTGCACAAATCAGTATTGCATGTGATGATCAACCTCCATCCTGATCAGCCCTTTCCACTGCAGTGCATATTGTCTCCCTGGGCTTTGGAGTGGGTGGGTGGTTTTCATAACTGATCTCTTATTTCAGAACTCTGGAAATGGTCAAACTTGAATCAGTCCAGAACACTTCAATGTATTGGTGCCCCACTCTGTCAAGTTTCTCTAAGACTACAAGCTGACCCAGTTTTAATATTTCACAGAATAATAGAGTAGAACCCAGGGGCACCATCCAAGATGTGATGGCACCACTGAAGCCCTGTCCTTTTTTTTTTTTACATGCAACTTACCCTGGTAAAATAGTTGACTACTTGGGTAATGTTGGAACACTCATACCAAAATTTAGTCGTCGGCTCTTCTTTCTGATGAAAGATCTAGGATTCTTCTCTCCCTGCTACAAATAAAGCTTGACATCTCTAGTTCTATTCTGATATCATTAAAGAGCCGTGGTAGTGCAGTGGTTAAAATGTAGTACTGCAGGGTACTTCTGCTGGCTGCCAGCTGCCTATAATTTGGCAGAATGAATCCCACCAGGCTCAAGGTTGACTCAGCCTTCCATCCTTCTGAGGTGGGTAAAATGAGGACCCAGATTGGTGGGGGCAATAGGCTGACTCTGAAAACTGCTTAGAGAGGGCTGTAAAGCACTATGAAGCTATATATATGTCTAAATGCTATTGCTCTCTAGATGGGCATTTATGAGATGATAAAAGGGTGGTGATTTTTTTGGCCCTTCACATAGACACACAGATTTATGTGTATATATATTACTATAAAACCTTTGTGCCCTGGGTAATTTCAACCTTCAATATCATTGATCATGGATTTTGCTTTTGTTTTTGTTTTTGAGCATGTGTGTGGCTGTGAACCTTGAGAATTAGAGATACAGTTTTACAGTGATTCTGCTCTTGTTTCGGTGAGCAGTTCCAGTCAGACTTGTTGCAAGAGGAGAGGTCCAGTCCTTGGGCACTTCAGTGTAAGATATCTCTGAGTTCAGCCCTCTTCTCCATTTCATTTAGCATCTACATGAAACTGCTAATTGTTTGAAGTTAGGTATTTGAATGTTAAAATAATGTGTCAAAATTTTGTTTTGCATTTCTTTTAACTATTGTTATTACCTTGTATGCTGTCCTGGGAAAATGTGAACCTGAAGAATATCATAAAGACAGTTTATTCAATGAAATGAAAATGCATAATTTGTGCATACAATTTGATGGACGATAAATGGCATCTATTTTTCTTCTAATTAAGGAACAATGGCACTTCTCATAAATACAATGCAAAAACTTGTGAATATTGTTAATGAGGCAGACTGGGGATAGGGATGTGTTTTATTTTTCTGTGGGGAATAATTTCCACAGCAACCTCCAGCCTTCTCGGCTACCCATACTTTGAGTCAATGGCATTCCTAGGCTCAGGCTATATGCAGAATCACATTACTCCCATTGTTCCTGCTTGCTCCACCAGATCTAGTAAGAGGGAACGCTTTAGGTCCCTTCTCTCAAATCATGCCATCTTGTTGAGCCCCGGAGCAGTACCTTCTCAGTGGCAGCACCTGCCCTGTTGTGTACAGCATTTCACAAGACAGACAAATGAACACAACACGGTAAGCCAAAAGGCACTGAATCCCTGGCTGTTTCTCCAGGCATTTGGGTCAGCTCTGCTGTTGTCAATGTGGAGTTTTCCCCCCTCCTCTTTTTTGGTGAATGAGGTTATGGTTGATCCCTGATCATTGGGGGAAATATATAGTAGGCTTTTATGTCTTTTGATCCTTGCAAGCTGCCCAGAGTCAATTGCAGAACCTACACAAATGACATGAAGCCAATTTAAACTCAGGAGAAGACATCATAAGAAAATTCCTCCTATGGTACTTGTTGAGATTAAGAATTAAAGGCAGCTAGGGATGATGTGACAAAGAGTTGTATAACAGAAAAGCAACACTCTTCACAACAATAAGTCACCCTCAAAATCACCTCCTAAAGAATTTCTAATGCACTCTCAAAATCACTCAGAAAGACAAAACCTTTCTTTTTAGATATCTTGAATCAGATAAAAATCAGGGAAATCAGAAAAAGAAAAGTTGTCAAGCCATTAAGAAATCAATTTACTACAAGATACTGCCTTGGTTTTCAGAAATTGTGCATTTTGGAAAGAAAATATCCTCCAGAGAAGTGCTTAATTCCAGGAGTTTGAATTCCATCGTTTCCAAAAACAGCAAACTAGCGTAGATGCCAAATGTCAAACTTCGTTGTAGAAGAAAGAAGAAACCCAACCAATGAATCCAAGTTCTTTTCATGATTCTATCTATGTTATGCATTTGTAACACAGTTTGCAAATAAAAAGAAGTCCATGGAATGTCTCAGACTCGGCTCTTTCAAATCTTCACTTCAGCAGCAAAAATCAAATTGGATTCTTGCTGTGTAAAATGAATAACAGCAGGTGGGTGTTTCCAGTATGTCTTAGGAACTGAAGTGCTGAGTTTTACTAAATGCATTGTAGTAGGCCAGCCATTTATAATAAAGAATCTGGAGGGCATATTTTATTATCTTTGGAAGTGCTCAGTCTTAACAGAAATAATAATCCAGTTGATGAGATACTTGTATGTAAATTCTGAAAAAAAATTTAAAAAATCGCTCATCTCTCAACATAGAATTTTATTGCTGTCTTTTTCAACTGAATGAATGTAATAGGAGGGCATGTCAGCTTTCAGGTGCCACCAAAATCTTCAGCAAACAGGTTGGAAGGATTGTTAATTCTGGTCTGTAGTGTGAACTTGACCATAGCAATTATTATTTTCATGATCTATTGGTTTGTTTGCTTATTTTACTAATTTAACTTACCGATTACATTCAAGTAAGTTAAATAAATAATTCTTTGTTTGGGCAGGTTGCATAGTGCCAAAATAACATAAAATAAATCCATACTGTTTTATTTCCTATATGATCACTAGAAATTGTCCTTAGCTTTTGAAGTAATAAATCAGAAGTTTTAGGCAGGTGTGCCAACATCATGTGAAATATGTGTTGAGGAAATTGCATCTTCTTGGATCAATCTGTACAACTTTTGTTTCATATTAAATTCCAAGCTTTTTTATATTCTTTAAAAGCCTCCCCATGGTTTTTATCTTTTCCACTAAAGCGTACTTTCAACTAACTTTATTCCTATGAATGAGATCTTTGGGTATTGATAATAAACCTCCAGCATCTTAAAAAAAAACCAAAAACCTTTTTTTAGCTGTTTCAAATGTTGAATGGAAATAATGCAAATCTGAGTAAGTGGTGCTTCTGAAAACCATATACATTTTCTACAGGTTTTTTTAGCGAATTGTAGAGAAATTATTTATTGAGTGATGAAATTTACCTGGCTGTCCATCTGACAAGTTGTAGTTTTCTATAGATGTACTACAGCTGTGCAAATTGGAAGAGAGCATTCCATTTATGAGACATGAGGTGTTCAATGTATACATATTGGCTCTATACATTAGAAATTTATCTTGCATTCTTGCTAAATATAGACTATGAGATGAAGGAAGAACCTGTCACGTAGAAAATACTTTTTTTTTTTTTTACAGAAATCAGATCAGCTTGGTGGCATTTTTACCATGTTATCCCAAGCTGAATTGCAATGGCTGACACTTTGGAATGCAAAGAACTGGTGATAACCATTAGGCATATTGGTGCTTTATAACCTATTTACTTTACACCTCCCTTCAATTACATATACCATATTCTTGAGGCGATATTCATAAACTCAGACTTTTCAGTAGTTATGTCTGTCTATGAAATATTTTGGTAAACAATAAATCTGGCAGGATTGGTATGGTTTTCAAATAATGCATCAAAATATGATTTTTCAAAGAGGAACTGGTTCTTTTTTTAAAAAAAATGTTTTAAAACTTTATTGTATTTTGTGTTTTGAGAGGTGCTTGAAATATTACTTGCTTCGTGTGCCACTTTGAGTTTCATTAAGAGAAACGGGTGGGACAGAAGCTTTTCCAGTAAATTAATTAATTGCAAGGAATTATAAACATGTTGACACCTGGGTTAGCCAATGCAATCTTGATTCATATCCACCTATTTCTTATAACCCGTTTTAGAGGAGTCATTCAGAGCCAATAAATAGCTCCACTGAGACCAGTTTAGTTTTTTTTTTTTTTTATTGATTGATAACATTTGTATACTTCTCTATTTCTGTCAACACAAAGCTGTACTGGTGATGAGATGATACAGTTGTTTCCTAATATGTTGATATCAGCTCTTCAAAGAAAGCCATATAATTAGTTGTCATCCCCACTTTTGTAACAACTGTTTCAGTAGAAATAGTATTTAACCCTTAATCATTTCAGGCGATCATTATCTTCACTCTTTTTTGTTTTTGTTTTAACATACTGTTTCTTTACAAATGCATTCTTTATTTCACTGAAGCCAATTGCTAAGAAATTTTAAAACGGTAGAAAACTTGATTCAGAGATCCTCTGGTCCGCTTTTGAAATAATTAAAAATGAATCCCAAAGTGCTGTTTTTAATGTTAAATTCTGTATGAGAACCTTGAAACCTTACCTTTTTTTTAAAAAAATAAACACATGATTTCATATACGTAGCTTCCTATTGCCTTTCATCTTGGAGGGACCCAGTTTGCTGAATTTAAGATAAAATAAATCCAGCTGTAAATAATAAACTCTTTGTTGAACAGCCATCTGAGCCCCACATAATAAACTGGTGTCCTAAAAAAAACATGTGTTTTGAGAATCTCTTCAGGAGATAGCCCTTCTCCATTTCAAACATTTCTTTGAAATAAAGAGTGCAGAAGTGGCCCTGATACTAGTTTCAGGATTTCCAGTGGTTCTTCCTAAGTTATGTGGGTTGTGTTTTGAATGCCGAAAAGCAGAATTCTTAAAACATCAGCTTTGCTTTCTTTTCAAACTTAACAGTGAGCAAGCTAAAGAGGAAAAAATTAGGCTCAAATTAGCATTTGATGATCTCAGCCCAGCCTTCTCTAATCCCTCCAACAAAGACTGAAACAGAATGTTGGGCGAAAGTGAGCCCAGATTCCAGTGTTTTTCAAAATTATTGTCAATTACATTTTCAAAAGCGAGGTAAAACTTTTTCTAGTGGTCGGGCATCTTGCTCCGAAGAGATAAATGTTTGAGCATTTCTGCACCTACTTAACAACTGTCTCTTAATTGTGGGCAAAAATAGTAGCAGTGGAGCCTTCTTCCCCGCCCCCTTTTTCCTCCAAAGTAACATCAGAAGCTTCTTTGTTTAACGCTTTGGCTTACTTTATAGTCTTTGGGGCAGATGCCTCTTAGAACCAATATGTTTAGGGAAAGGAAGGGAGTCGGGAGAGAGTTAAGACACAGGAAACAAGCTTTGAATGGCTGCCAATAAAAATGATCACAAATCAGGGCTTCTGATGTCATAACCCCAGGGGTCAAAGGTCAGGGAAGGAATAAATGCCTCTGAAAGGGACAGCCTGTCTGTTGCATTGAGCTGTTGTTGGCAGGCGGGCCCATTGGCCATGAGTAAATGAAGAACACAAAGGAACCCAATGTGCCTCATTAGCAGCGAAGGCTTGAGTGAAGAGAAGTGTTTGATTAGGCTTTCATGTCCCACTGTGTTCCTGTGTGATGTCAATGGAATAATGACCATGATCTAATGGTCGCCTCTTTTACATACAGAAGCTCTCCTGAATAGAGCCTCTCTTTGATTGTATTCATCTCTAGGTTGGCTAAACTGTAGGGAGCCACTCTGGATGGTAGCCTGCGAGACTGATGGCAGGTCAGCTCCAACAGTTTGCATTCACCGGGAACCAAGTAATTTAGTCGCCTCCATCTTCCACCTAAGGAGTGGCAGATTGGAGGTCACATTCAATTTGACAGGGCTTGAGTCACTTTCTATGCCTCACATCTGAGTTAGACAGATGCAAAGTACATTCGGTGAGGGGCTCACATGCTCACATTTAATTGGGATGCATTTGATTGGACCTGTGCTGAGTGAACACCTCTCGCCCCCCCCCCCCGACACAGAAATATGCTGCCAAGTAGAAGATGCCCAAAATAGAGATTTTTTTTTCCTCTCCCCAATAATCTGGGGTGCTGGGCTATTTCATTGGGAAAACTAAACAAGAAATCATGAATCATGAAGATTTATTTTAATTATAGATACGTTTGTCTATAGATTTATATCCATCTATCGATTTGTCTATCATTTTTTCTAAATACAGATACAGTTGTAATTTAATAAAATTACAACAGGAAAATAATAAAATGAATTAGCCCACTTCTCATAAAAGGGAGGATTACAGAGGAGAATGCGTATATGTGTGCAAAAGTCAGAATTTTCCAGAGGTTTATGAAGAGGTAGTATTAGCAAGTTCTGACCAGTTCTGGAGAACCGGTAGTGGAAATTTTGAGTAGTCCAGAGTGGTGGTCACCAACCGGTGGGCCGTGAGAAAATTTTGGTGGGCCGCAGAGAAATCTCACCTCAGAACACCCCCATAAAGCAATTAATCCAGGCTGCACAGAAACGCAAGGCTGCGCTGCCCACATGGCCCATGGGAACCCTCCCCTCTCACTCACTCCTTACCGGTAAACTTGCATGCTAAATTACTATTTTTCCTTTTCCCGATCATCATTTGTTCTACTGTGCCAGGAGATTTAGATTAGCTAGGAAGCAGGAAATGGTTGGATTTCTTGCTTTCTAGCTAGTCTTTAGATCTTCAGCTCAGCACAACCAAACCTCCCTTAGGACTGAAGGTTTGCTTGCAAGTAAAGTCAGTGCAGACTCAAGGAAAGCAAATTTGAGAGACTGAGCTAGCCGATGGCAGATAGATAGATCACTGAATGATTCTGTGAACAACTCAATCTGCCTGCTTTGCCTGATTTTGGGTAAAAGTTGCTATTTTTTATAAAAAAAATCAATATTTACATTCATGGTGTGTTGTGAGTTAATTTTGTGAGTTTGCTTGCTAGCAAATTCTATGTGACAGACTGAGCTAGCTGATGGCAGATAGATAGATCTCTGAATGAATCTGAGATTCTGTGAGCAACTCAATCTGCCTATCTGCTTTGCCTGGTTTTGGGTAAAAGTTGTTCTTTTTTAAAAAATAAAAAAATCAATATATACATGTATGGTGTGTTGTGAGTTAATTTTGGGAGTTTGCTTGCTAGCAAATTTTATGAGTTTGCTTGCAAGCAAATTTTATGTGACAGACTGAGGTAGCCAATGGCAGATAGATAGATCTCTGAATGAATCTGTGATTCTGTGAGCAACTCAATCTGCCTGCCTGCTTTGCCTGATTTGGGGTAAAAGTTGCTCTTTTTTATAAAAAATTCAATATTTATATAAATTTTAATAATATTTATATACAAGCCATGCCCAGCCAGTCACATGACCACCAAGCCACACCCACAAATTAGGCCATGCCCACATAACCGGTTAGTTGTCCCTGGGATCTAAAATTACAAGTTTGGTGGTCCCTGAGGTCCAAAAGGTTAGCGACCCCTGGTCCAGAGAACCAGCAAATACCACTTCTGACTGGAGATTTTACAGTATCCTTCCCCTGCCACCCCCACCAAGCCACACCCACAGAACCTGTAGTAAACATTTTTGAATCCCACCACTGAGTTTCTGTCAGGTCTACCATCAAAATTTGAGATTTAGCAAGTCAAATCAAGGTTTAAAATATTCTTATGAGATGCAAACCTATCTGCAAGGTTGAAATCAGTCCATAAATAATGAGCTCACTTGATTTTAATATTGAGGCATTTTGTTGAATTATTCAAACCTTTAACATGGCAAAAATATGGCTTTTTTTAAAAAAAGCCCTACACCTCACAATTTTTGCTATCATGAAAAACTCTAATACAGTTTAAATTATAAGAAATTAGAAGCATGGCTTATTCTGTTTCATTCTGCGAATTTCTGTTCCATAATTGAAGTATTATTTGTAACAGAATGTAGTCTTTTGCAAATGTTTCTTAAGAAAACATTTGCATATCTCAGTCCCAATCTTCACTGAGATTGCTCAGTGTTGTAAGAAAGTTGTATGGAAATTAACAGTCGTTTGAGTAGTATTTGGAGGAGGAGGAGAACTAATAATAGTAATCTTTTTAAAGTAGGCTGGAATGTAGACTTCATTTGGATCAGAGTTGCACCCATTACATTAAATTTAATGCTAAATTAAAATAATTACCCCTTCAATAGATATTCTGGATTTTCCTTTTTTGTTGTTGTTTTCCCTTGGGAAGCTGAAGTATTCAACTCTATCTGCAGGGCATATTTAAAAATTACATGAAGTAAATTATAGAGTAAGAATTATAGAAAAGTGCTTGTGTAATAAAATGAAATGGGACTTGTTTTTAAAAGCAATCCTCCAGGTTTTTTTTTTTTTTTTTCAGGTAAGAAAAAGTAAAACCTGCAATGTCTCTGCATTTATTCAGAGTATTAATATATCCTAGTAATAGTCCATGTAGTTTCCATAACATGCAACATTTGATTCATCCGTTCTAGGAAGATAGTACTTGAAAGATGCTGGCAAGCTACACAGGTTTCCTAAATTAAAACTCAATTTGAGATGGAAAATTTGTGGTTCTACTGATCATATTGGATTCCAACTGATATTGACCCCAGCCAGCATATACAATAGAAGTTGTAATTCAGCATATATATGAATGTGAATATCTATTGTTGGAAGAATTATCCTTCTAGGTTCAGTTCCAAGTGGGGAAAAAGATACTAGAAACATGGAGGCTGTTTGGAAGGTTTAATGGTGAACAGGACAGAATGGTGGCCTGGAGCTCCAGAGTGAAAAGGAAGGATGATCACATGCTTCAGTGTGAAGGAAGAGATCAAGAAAGGGCTGAGGTGCTGAGAGTGCCTGGGTTTTATAACCTTGGTTGGGATTTGAATTGGAGCTGGTATTCCGATTGGTTGTCAGACTCCCATGAGGCCATGCAGGGGTAACTCTGTAGGTTGTCCTGAGTTCGTATTCTTATAGAACTGATGAATTGAGTGTACATGTGCAATTTTAAATATTTAAAAATCAAAAGGAAATAAAGCTGTCTCTGTCTTCACCAAAATTGTAGTTTTAGGCTTCTATTTATGAATATTTTAATAATGACAAATAGATAAAGGTATCTTCTAGTCATCTTCTAATCATTCCATACATGAAGCATTTTTGGGTTTAGGTTTGCTTTCTTCAAGGAATTTTTTCCAACTGTCCAGTCTAGGCAATATTTTTGCACTGAACAAAAGCTACTTAGCTTCTAAGATCAGCCAAGGTCAGTTAGGTGTTGTCATCTGCTCAGTGAATTAAAGTGACAATGCAGTAATATTTTTAAAACACATCTCACAAGAAACCTACATACCATCAGTAGAAAATTTTCAGATAGAAACTTCAGAAATGATCACATGTTCTTCATCCCAAAACTGAAGGTTATGTTTGTATCTTGCTTCCTTACAACCCTTAAATATCAGGCAACTATTATTTCTTCCCTCATTCTCTCCAGACTTATTAACTTTATCTTATTAACTTTAACTTTATCTTAAGAACCAACTGAACAGACAGACTGGCTTATTTCTTAGAGGACTTATCATTCCCCACATCATCTCACCATGACAACCCCCCCCCCCCAAGAAAAGAGTTTGCAATGGGATATCATGCTGTGTTTACATCAGCCATCCAAAGGTCACTTTAACTCAATACTCTGTTGATGCTCAAGTTGTTGTGGCCCTGTGGAATCCCATCTCACACACACACCCACCCTTTGCATGCAGTCTTTTGAAAAGACATCACAGCCTAGCTTTCCTTGAGGCTACATATCATTCTTTTCAAATAAAGACTATATTGTGGATCATTTTGGAAGGTCAGATGTAGGTCACTATCAAAGCACCATTGCAGTCTTATAAATGTGTTTTCCTGCTAAGTGGAGCCCAGATTATGTTTGTAACATGAAATTAAATGACAGCCTGCATGAAAAGGATATGAGGACTAGTAACACCAATCAGATATAGATTTGCCACCATTGGATTCAATCTATGAAATTTTAGGCCATGCCCCTAGTTAACAGATTGTGTATCTCCTGTTGAATTCTACTGTTCTTGCTAATTGATGTTAATCCATTCATTATTACTTTTAAGCCTTTTTAGAACAATGGTAAGTGGTCTTAGAACAATAGAATTATGGGGTAAGAAAGGACCAAAAGGATCATTTAACTCTCTGTGTTAAGCAGAAAAAAAAGCCAATTAAACAGCAATACTGGCCAGTTATTCATTTATACATCTGCTTAACCTTCTGGTCTGTCCACAATACTGTTTTTAATGGCTGACTTTTATAGTCTGACTAGCTGATAACCCAGCATTGCCCAGGTATTTATCCCAATCCTGTATTAGACAGGACTAAAAGGTCTTCCCGGACCCCCCTTTCTCCCGCTTCTCTGCTTTGAATGACGCTCGACTCTCTCCACCCCAGGGCTACCACCTCAACCCTTCTCATCTCTATTTCTGGGGCTCTCCCTTCACCCATCCACACCCCCAGCCTTCGCACCTCCTCCCCCCTTTCCCTTCAACGGTCCTCAAGGACAGAATGCCACCACGCTATCTGAGGCTGCCGCTTCTAAACCTGCAGCACCTACTTGGCTCCCACTCATCCCTGCGGCACAGCCAACTCCACCAATCCCTATGCGTAATGTGCAACCAAAGGAAGCCCCCTTGTGGAGTACCGTGAAGCCATTACCATGTGCTGTGAAGCCGTTACCATGGTAACTCCACTGTGCTGTACAGCAGAAGCCATTTTAAAGCAACCCCCCGAGAGGTGTTAGGGATGTCTTACTCCCACAGTATTTTTTTCCCAGAGGGTAAGTCATTGTCTACCATGTTTGGTTGAAATTGCTGAAGGCGTTCCAGAGTTATGCTGGAACATACACACACACACACACACACACATTATATATATATATATATATAGAAGATAAACAGGCAAAACATGGAAACTGGTTAGGATGAGTATGGGCAAACCCTCCCATAGACTCTTTCCCTTTCTCATTCTTTTCCTCTTCTTTTTCTTTCTCTTAATAAGTTGAATGTGGAATGGAAAGTGGAAATTTTCACTTGAGAGACAGGGGGAAGAGCTGCTGGTGGTAGAGTAGAAGTTTTAACTGTTCGGTCATGTCCAACTTTTGGCTACTTTATAGCAAGCGCTCACTTATGCTACCCAAATGGGACATGTAAATGCATGCTGATGCATTTAAAAGATGTCTCAGTCCACAGAAGTGGGGAAGGCTTGGGAAAGGTTTCAGAAGGTACCCTCCCTAGTTTCCCAGAGATTCAAAGGAAAGTTGGCAGAAATACTTTTAGTCTTGTATGATTCTACAAATGTAACCTGGCAATAAGGGTAGAGCTAATACTCCTAGTTAGCTTTCTTGTCTGTACTATCTCAGATTATTTCACAGGACTAACAGAAGGTCTCTGGGAACCAAGATGGTTCTATTGTGCTATTTAAGAAAACTGTATTTAAACATATATCAGAGTTATTCTATCAACAAATTTCTATGATTTACAGAAAATTTAGGGATCCAGGTGTGACAGAATGTTCACTGCCTTGAATTGTTTATATAAAAATAATGAAGAAAGGAAAGGAAAGGAAAGGAAAGAAGGAAGGAAGGAAGGAAGGAAGGAAGGAAGGAAGGAAGGAAGGAAAGAAAGAAAGAAAGAAAGAAAGAAAGAAAGAAAGAAAGAAAGAAAGAAAGAAAGAAAGAAAGAAAGAAAGAAAGAGGAAGAGTGCATGCAGTGGGAAGAGTTGCACATTCATTCTCTTTACTATAATTATTTAAAATTGAAGGGTGTTAGGAATATAAGTCACCTAACAGGTATTTGGGTTAGTGATATATAAACCAAGATAGACATTTTAAAACTGTACCTTTAAGAAAATGCAAAACTGTAATTAGGTGTGGTTTCTCAAATGGCCATAAGATGGAGCCAGAAACCTGGGTTGTTTCTCCTTAGTCTCAGAAGAGAGTGTAAGTCTCTGTTTCCTTTTGTTGGAGAATATTGCCATTTTTCCTAATTGACTGATATTCCTGGATTTGATGTAAATCTGATACTGAACTGTTTTTGACACTGAAATTTGTTATTGGATTATCCCTTGATTGAAAACTGACTGATTTACTTGTGAATGACTTTGGATTGCTTGTTTGAACTTTGCTTAAACCTTTCTGGAAGTAAAAACCTACATTTACTGTACAGTGTATCTGTGTACTGTATGTGGATTATTCAAACACTACTCTCAAATATGTCTCCCTGTATGCACTCATTCTCCTAATGGGGAATTACCTCAACAAAGGGTCTTGCCAAAAGTGAATTTGTGCCCACTTTTGATATCTCCTCAAATGTTCCTCTTTCTTCCTATGTCTTCTGTATGCCCAGAAATAATAATAATAATAATATCTGAAACAACCCCTCAAAATTAGTCAGGAAACAAGGAAGCAATGCAGGGGACTCTCAGTCTGGAGATTCTCAGTCTGGAGATTCTCAGTCATCCAGGTCATGGTGATCCCAAAAGTGCTTTTTCAAAAGGCTTCTTCAATGAGAAGTGAAACAACTTCAAAGAAAAAACAGACAGTCGAGTTGCCTCTTGAAAAAGCACCTTTAGGATAACGCAAGAGACAGTGAATGGGGCTAGCCATCTGTGCATTCATGTATTAGTTCTGATGCTTGGAAGTGCTTGATGTCCACCAATAAATGCACATATTTCTCTTTAACAATAATTTTAATTCCCCAGGGATAGAAGAAATTCTCAGAAGCAGTATTCCAAACCTTCAGTTTTCATGGACAATCTTCATTTCTAGACCTTTCCACCTGTTTCAGGAAAACCATCAATTCAATTCAAACATAGAATCACAGGGCTGGAAGGAATCTCAGAGGTCTTCTAGTCCAGCAACTATACAAGGCAGGAGAAGCTTATATTATCTGCGTGAAATGGTTGTCCAGTGTATTTCTAAAAACCTCCAGTGTTGAAGCACCCACAACTTTGGAAGGCAAGCTCTTCAGTTGATTCATCACTCTCAATGTCAGAAAATTTCTCCTGACTTCTAAGTTGGATCTTTCTTTAACAAGCAGTAGTGAGCTGCAACCGGTTTAACAAACGGTTCTGTGAGCATGCACAGAGCATTCAACAAACAGCAATTTAAAGCTCTCCAACTCACCTTCTAGCCTTTCCTGGTGAGTAGAACAGTTGAGGTGCAGTAATCTACTTTGCCACATGAATCAAATGAAGGAAATGTAGGCAGGATAGGGTGGGTGTACGTGGGCAGGACCAACTGATCATCCTTCATACCGGTTTGCTAAAACCAGTGCGAACCACCAGCAGCCCACCACTGGATGCCACCTTTTACCTCTCATCCTGCCCTCTGGTGCTATGGATAATAAGTTGATCCCCTCTTCAGGCCCTCAAGTACTGGAAGACAGTT
Source organism: Hydrophis major (assembly GCA_033807585.1). Taxonomy (NCBI): domain Eukaryota; kingdom Metazoa; phylum Chordata; class Lepidosauria; order Squamata; family Elapidae; genus Hydrophis; species Hydrophis major. The sequence continues at coordinate 245,755,034 of CM066330.1, forward strand.
ATCCCCCTAATCCTGCTCTTTGATAGGCTAGACATACCTAGCTCCCTCAATTGTTCATTATACAATTTAGTCTCCAATTCCTTTATTATCTTTGTTGCTCTTCTCCGAACTTCTTCCAGGATCTTTTTTGTATTACAATGATCAAAACTGTATTACAATGTATTTTGTATTACAATGATCAGATTTAATGTTCCAGGTGTGGCTTCACTAGTGTGGTATAAAGTGGCATTGTCACTTCCCATAATCTTGAGGTTATCCCTTTGTTGATGGCCAGGACTGCATTGGCTTCTTTTTTTGGAAGCTTCTACCCTCAAAACAACGTTATACAGCATTGCACACCAGAACAACTAGACACAAGGACATTTTTTTTTCATGCATGCCATCACTCTGCTAAGCAACTAATTCCCACAACACCATCAAATATACAGTCTTATTTACTTAGACTGTATTACTATTCTTCTTCTTGTCCTTCCTATTACCTTCTACTTATGACTGTAAACTTGTTGCTTATATCTTTACAATTTATATTGTTTTATTTATTTCCTAGTATGATTTTGATTGCTTATTTAGTATCCTATGACTATCACTAGGTGTTGTATCTTATGATTCATGATGAATGTAGTTTTTAAGTACACTGATACTTATGTACCGAAGACAAATTCCTTGTGTGTCCAATCACACTTGGCCAATAAAGAATAAAGAAGAATTAAAGAATTGCTGGCTCATCAGTGGTGATCCACTAAGACATCTGGAGCTCTCTCACAGTTATAACTACAGCACATTTTGTCCCAGTGCATTTATAGCTTTTCCTGCCTAAATGCAGGACCTTACTTTTTTCACCATTGAATTGCATCTTGCTGAAGGGGACCCAATGCTCAATTAAAATGTGGCCACCTTTTAGAATTATCCATAAAAAGGGTTAAGTAGAAATTAACCATTTCCTTTAGGTGAGCTTATTGTAGGTGGAGTTTGGAATGCAGGGAAGAGCAGATTCCCCCCTGCATTTTTCCTTGATTATGTTTAATTACTTTTGAGGGTTGTGAGAGTTAGTATTATCCACCTCCAGGCACCAGTGACTGACAAGTACAGTATGGCAGTTGATGCAGTTTATAGGACTTACAGCCAACAAATAACTAACAGGGCAAAACTGACATGAAAAGCAACAGCATTATTACTTTTTGCTGTTATTAAAATAGTTCTATTTGCTTGTTGCAAACCTTCACTGGTAGCACGGGAAGGAAATGTTTAGGTGGTATTACTTTTTTCAGGGTTAAACTACATCTCAACTGAACAAAAGCATAAGACAAATAAAGTCTGAGGTATTTTCGGACTACACCTATATTGTTCTTTTCTGAAAATTTCATGAAAAATTATTTTGCTGTTCCTGACTGGCAGGAAGGTTGTATCCAGTGGTATTTTCATGCTTCAGGCAGGCAAAAAAGACAAACCAATGCTATCAATTGGTAACATTTGTTGTTGTTGTTGTTGTTGTTGTTGTTATTTTGAAGTACTACTAGGGTAGTAGTGGCTCAGTGGTTAAATACTGATCTTGTCAGCTGGAACAGCCTGGGTTCAAGACTCAAGCACTGCATGATGAGATGAGCTCTCATTACTTGCCCCAGCTCCTGTCTACCTAGCAGTTTGAAAGCATGCAAATGCAAGTAGATAAATAGATACCACAGCGGCGGAAAGATAACGGTGTTTTGTGTGCCTTTGACATATAGTCGTGCTGCTCACATGACCATGGAAATCCAGACAACACTAAGAAATGGAAATGAGCACCAACCCCCTAGAGTCAGACATGACTGGACAGAGGAAATGTTTACTTTTACCTCAGGTGGTAATCTCAATAACTGACCTCCAGTTTTGTCTAGTGGTTAAGGTGCTGGTCTAGGAATTAGGAGAGGCTGAGTTCTAGTCCTACTTTAAGCATGAAAGTCAGCTGGTTGACTCTGAGCCAATCACTCTCTCTGGCCAACCCACCTCAGAGGGTTCTTGTTGTGGATAAAATCACATAACTAAATAAATAGTATCCCACAACATTCCAGCTATGATAGCCATTGCCAAATATAGGTAGTCCTCAACTTACAACAGTTCATTTAGTGACTGTTTGGAGTTACAACGGTACTGAAAAAAGTGACTTAGTGCTGTTTTCCACATTTACGATCATCACAGCATCCTCAGGTCATGTGATCAAAATTTAGACGCTTGGCAACTGGTTTATATTTATGACCGTTGCAGCATCCCAGAGTTACGTGATCCCCTTTTTTGTCCCCTTCTGACAAAGCAAAGTCCATGGGGAAGCCCGATTCATGTAACAACCCTGGTTACTGACTTTAAGAACTTCAGCAATTCATTTAACAACCATGGCAAGAAAGGTTGCAAAATGGAGCAAAGTTCACTTAACAAATGTCTCACTTAGCAACAGAAAATTTTGGGCTCAGTTGATTTTGTAAGTCCAGGACTCCCTGTATGTCTGGCACATCTAGAACTATCTGTGCCATAATGAAACAGATAGAAAGTCCATACAGAGAGTGGTAAGGACAGCCAAGAAGGTTATAAGAAACTTGTTTCCTGTTATTCAGGATACCACTGATAAGTGCTATGTGCTTAGCGCTCAAAGCATTGTTAGAGACCCCACACACCCACTTCATGGTCTCTGTTGCTCCCCTCTGGGGGGATGTTTCAAAGTATTTCTAGCAGGACTACCAGATTCTGTAATAGCTTCGTTCCCTATGCCATCTGCCTGGTAAACTCAGAAAATGCATTTTTCTCTCCATGTACATGCATACATCCAAACTAGACTGTGTTATTTCTCCATGTCATATAATATATGTAGGTACATGCATATTTATTTATTTGTTTGTTTGTTTATCTTGTCATGTTTATGTTTATATTAGAGGTGGAGCAATGAAGTTTTATTTTAATGTATGCTGATTAGTGTCCATTCAAAGTGACAATAAAGTATTCTATTTAAAAAAAAAAAAAAAAAACCCACAGCTTGGTCAGTGGACAAGCCATTCAGCAATCGTTGGGGACAGTCACAAGCTTTCTTGTTTCATTTGTTAATGGCATGGCTGTTCAAAAATAAATGCAAAGTGTGTAACTTAGAAGCCATTAAAGATAATGACTCTTGCTTTCATCGTACAGTGTCTCAAATTCCTGCAATTACAGAAACTGCAGTTGGCTGTGTTTCCTGTCTAGTCTACCTGGTTAAGGCTGACTGGGGATCAAGGAAAAAGGAAAATAAGTTAAACAAAGTCACTTCTGAATGGGATGTGGAGCCATAGGCAATGTTTGAAGGGTGTGTGTCAGGTTAGGCTCCATTCAAAATCCAAGGAAGAAAACCTTAGACTCCATTAGAGCAAAGGACTTTTACTCAATTTGAAGTGATAGCATCAGAAGAAATGCAAGATCTGAGACAATAGGTGCAAAAATCACATATAGAAAGTTATCCCATGTTCCCACCCCCAATAGTTCAAATTGGCCATCCAATCTGAGGTGTGTATAATGTCATGTGGGTGCATCTTCAGGTGGCATTTCACACATCTGGTAAGCCAAGATGGTTGGCCTTGGCTTAGAGAGATAAGAGGCTACATCTGCACAGTAAGCAAGTAAGCATAATCAAGTAAGCACCCCAACTTTTACATTTCATCAACTTCATCCTCCAGCACCATTCTCCCCCATGAAGCCCAATTAATCTTCCTCCCGCCTCCTTTTCTATGGCAACCGGAAAGAGACCAAGCAGAAGAAGGATTCTTGGAGGCTGACAAGAAGAAGGATTCTTGGAGGCTGTGTGTATGTGTGTGTGTGTGTACATACCCAGGAGCATCTAGTTCAGGGGTGTCAAACTCAAGGCCCATTGGCCAGATCCAGCCTGCAGGCTGCTTAGATCTGGCCCGCAAGTCTCGCCTGGAAATAGCAAAGGACCAGCCTGCGGTGCCTCCGCTAGTGAAAATGGGGCACAGGGGAGGACGTTTTGACCAACTGGGTGCTTCAGGAGGCCATCCAGGCCAAAAGTAGGGTGCAAGGCAGTCCCCCCATGCCCTGCGATCCCCCCATGCCTTGTTTTGGCTGCCAGGGTACTGCAGGAGGCTGGCTGTCTCATCTCCTCCCCACTCTCCAGCCTATGGATGACAACTATAATGTTGATTGAGCCCTCTAAGAAATCCAGTTTGACACCCCTGATCTAGTTGTACAGGTAGTCCTCGACTTACAACAGTTTGTTTAGTGACTGTTCAAAGTTACAACATCATTAAAAAAAAGACTTACAAATGTTTTTCACATTTATGACCATTTTGGCATCCCCATGGTCATGTGATCAAAATCCAGACACTTCACAACTGACTTCTATTTATGACCGTTGCAGCATCGCAAGGTCTTGTGATCCCCTATTTGTGACCCTCTGACAAGCAGATTAAATGGGGAAGCCAGATTCACTCAACAACCCTGTTGCCACCTTAACAACTGCAGTAGTTTCTCTTCACAACTGTGGCAAGAAAAGTCGTAAAATGGAGCAAAATTCACTTAATACATTAAAATTAACAGCAGAAATTCCCGGCTCAATTGTGGTCATAAGTTTGAAGACTACCTAGGTTGAAATAACCCTTTCTATCACTCCAATCAAAAATTCAAGAGGTTCCGCTCTTATATTTTGCCACATGTTCTGGATTTGGCAGAGATTTTCTTAAGCAGTTTAGAGTTTCTCAACATGTATATAGTGCTAATTTCTGTAGTGGAAAAATACAGTAGTCAGACGGGATCTCTCTGACAGCCAAAAAGCATGATGAAATCTTTTTTTCCCCAAACCCTCCTTCTTTCTACTGTTATTTATCTGATAAACAAGGAACTGGAGACAGTTGTCTCATAGCTGTTTTATGGCAAAATACATGCATAGTTTTGCATTATGTTTAATTGCCTAATTTTCTGGCACAAATATGCTTCCAGTTTAGTCAATGAAATTCTGGGGTTTATAAAGGCAGAAACAAGGAGGGAGCCTCATGCCTGGAGGCTGATCTTAGTTCTTAACCTCTACATGGTTGAAACGCGTTCTCAGAACCGGTAGGAGAAAATTTGGAAACCCACCACTGTGTTGGTGGTATCTCAAAGTGCCCTGGCATTAGGATCATTAGGATCTTATTTAATACATCTTTAAAGCCAGTTGAAGAGTCCTAAATTGTTCCTTGAAAGGAATACATTAACTGTTCTTGACATTTGCCCAACATGGCTGCAGGTTCTACCTGCTTTTTCTCTATACTGGTTTAGCTGTTACTGTGAAGTTACCAAAGCATGATGCAATAAGAGATTTTGTTTATTAGCTAGTTATTTATAGAGCCTAACATGTTTTAGGAGGGAGTTTGCCTCAACATCATCAATTGCTCCATGCCTAAAAGAGGATTAAGACTTGGGTTGCTGCAGCCCCTAATCCAGCACCACAACCGCTCTCACATACTACATAAAAGAAGAGTGTATTACTAATTTCCTGGTATGCTGTTAACTTCCTAATATACTTCTGTCCAAATTATTCTTTGTACTGAGATGACTATTAATAGGCAATAAGCAACAGAAGGTCATCTTTGTCTTCAAGATTTTTTTGAACAACATTTTTATCAATAGATAAACAATTGAGTTGTTTGTATAGGCAATGATACAATAAGTTATGAATCCAAAATATGCCTTTTTCACTTCCTGCCAATTACATCACCAGTGTGACTAGTGAAACAAGCAGGGTTCCTTTAGACAAAAGGATTTGAGCACTCTTTTCCCCAAATTTCCCACTTTTCAGGTAGATACTCTCTTTGGAATAAGATACTTTCCTCATGACAAGAGCATAGTAGGGAGGTGGTGTTTTTTTCCTGCCACATGGAAAATTGCAAATGAAGCTTTCTTTGACGATTGACCTCAAAGAGGAGCAAAAGAAACTGATTCTGTGTATATAACATTCTCTCTGCTAGACCAAACTTTCAGTCTAGAGGGTTCAATATATTTTGTGGTTCCTATTATTTTGCTCTTTCATCTCCTCCTATTCTAAGGTAAGATTCCATATAGCAGAGGCTTATAACATTTTTTTATGTGTAGAATTTACTGGCACAAAGCATGATGATGGCCATTGCCTTAAACTTTATTTGAGGTATTTTAGACCCACTCATAGAAGTAAAAATAGAAGGTAAAAATGATAACTGTTCAACTTTCTATGAGGTATTTTAGACGCACTGACAGAAGTAAAAATAGAAGTAAAATAATGATGACTATTCATCTATCATTCTCACTATTATTCTCACTATCATTAGATAATGGAACTTCCATAACTACAGGATGAATATTACTCAAAACTGGATATCCAAGAGCAGGAACAAACAAGATCTATTGAGTTTTGGATGATTTGACATCTACCGAAGAATATTTGTTTGGTCAGTGTAAACCCAATGAGTTATCAAACCAGATCACTTTTATATTTCTGTCTCAAAATAAAATAAATTGGGCTGTGAATTATTCCTAAGCATTCATATCAATTAGAACTCTGTTAGATAGTTCTCCAGCACTAGGCTCACGAAACTGGTAGGTAGTTAAGATATTCTTATTTGAAGCAATGATTAGAGTTTTTATAGGTTAAAAAAAGTGGGGGAATAAGTAGGTGAAGAGAAATTTAAACTTTCATATATGGACAGTGAATTTCAAACTGAATTCTGAATACTGCCTTTAGAAGCATTCTGAAGCATTCCTATTTGCTGGAAATCCTTTCCATTCATATTTCTTGCCCTGTCTCTCTCTAATATGACTTGTAAGTCTGGCTTATAATTGCAACTTTTGTATTTTGTAGATTTTTATTAATGAGGTGCCTTATTAAACTCTTACCTCCTTGAGTTCAAAGGAGACTTGTACAGAATGAACTCACTTAAATCTTCACTTTTAACACTCAGGTACAACCAGTATATGTTTCCATAAAAGAAAATACTGATGTTGAAAAATTGGGTATGTCTAGTCTATGGAAAGGAGGACTAGGGATGACATGATAGCAGTGTTTCAATATCTCAGGAGCTGTCACAAAGAAGAGGGAGTCAAGCTATTCTCCAAAGCACCTGAAGGCAGGACAAGAAGCAATGGGTGGAAACTAATCAAGGGGAGAAGCAACCTAGAACTTAGGAGAAATGTCCTAACAGTAAAAATAATTAACCAGTAGAACGGCTTGCCATTTATTTATTTATTTATTTATTTATTTATTTATTTATTTATTTATTTATTTATTTATTTATTTGTCAATTGCTTACAAGATAATAGGTATAAGTATAAACATGATTATGAATACATGAAATGGACACATATAAGAAAAATAAAAAGAATCAATAGGACAGGAACATTAGGCACGTTTTTTTTTTAATTTGATTTGATTTGTCAATTGCTTACAAGATAATAGGTATAAGTAAAAACAGTTATGAATACATGGATACATATAAGAAAAATAAAAGAAACAATAGGACAGGGATGGTAGACACGTTGGTGCGCTTATGCACGCCCCCTACAGGCCTCTTAGGAAAGGGGTGAGATCAATAGTAGACAGTCTAAGGTTAAAGTTTTTGGGGTTTGGGGAAGAAACCACAGAGTCAGGTAGAATATTCCAGACATTGACCACTCTGTTGCTGAAGTCGTATTTCCTGCAATCCAGTTTGGTGCGATTAACCTTGAGTTTGTATCTATTGTGTGCTCTTGTGTTGTTATGGTTGAAGCTGAAGTATTCATTGACAGGTAGGACATTGCAATGTATGATTTTATATACTATACTTAGATCGGACCAAAGGCGGCGTAGTTCTGAGTTTTCCAGGTCTAGAATTTCAAGCCTGGTGGCATAAGGTATTCTGCAATGAGTAGAGGAGTGGAGAACTCTTCTTGTGAAATATTCCTGGACTTTCTCAACTATGTTAATATCAGATATGTAATGTGGGTTCCAGACTGATAAGCTGTATTCGAGTGTTGGTCTAGCAAATGTTTTGTATGCTCTAGTTAGTAGAGTGATATTGTCAGAGAAAAAACTACGCAGGATTAGGTTAACAACTCTTAAGTTTGTATCTATTGTGTGCTCTTGTGTTGTTATGGTTGAAGCTGAAGTATTCATTGACAGGTAGGACATTGCAATGTATGATTTTATGTACTATACTTAGATTGAACTGAAGGCAGCGTAGTTCTAGGTTTTCTAGGTCTAGCATTTCAAGTCTGCTAGCATAAGGTATTGCCTTCAGAACTTGTGGGTGCTCCTGGAGGCTTTTAAGAAGAGATTTGACATCCAGTTGCCTGGCATGGTATAGGGTCTCCTGCTTGAGCAGGAGATTGGACTAGAAGTTTTCCAAGGTCTCTTCTAACTCTTTTATTTTTTGTTATTATTATTCTGATTGTCATTTGCAATTGTCATAGCCAGCTTTTGATAAGCGAAATAAATTGAGAAAGTGACAAAATGTTGCATGTGATGGTCATATTAAACTTCAGTTAGCAGCCATGAGTTATTCACTTAATGACCACAGTTGGAACTGATAAATTGAAGTCAGATGCAGTCATGTGACATTTCAATTTATGACCATGTCACATAGCAACAGAGTGGCCAGTTCCAATTGAGGTTGGTAGATGAGGATTATCTATAATATGGATGATATTCCATGGAGTACTTTGTAGATCATAACTCCAGGTAGACCTCAACTTAACAACCATTTGTTTAGTGGCCATTCAAAGTTACAGCAGGATTGAAAAAAGTGATTATTTTTCACACTATTACAAATCCCCATGGTCACATGATCAAAATTTGTATGCTTGGCAACTGGTTCATATTTATGATGGTTGCATGTCCTGGGAGTCATGCAATCGCTTTTTGCAACTTTCTGACAAGCAAAGTCAATAAAGAAGCCAGATTCGCTTAATAACCATGTTACTAATTTAACAACTGCAGTGATTCACTTAACAACTATGGAAAGAATGGTCATAAAATGGGGACAAAGCTCCCTTAACTTAGCAACAAATATTTTAGGCTCAATTGTGACTTTAACTATCGGTAGTAAGACAAGCAGCCGGTGCCATCTATCAAGAAAACAATAGATGTGCATATGTCAGCCAGGCTTGAGTATATTTATCCATCAAACATGTTCAGTTTAAAATATAAAGTACACACATTGTGCCAATCATCTCAAAATTGTTGATTGTATGCATGTATGCATGCATTTATCCAGATATATTCTTCTGCGTTTTGCAAACAAATGCTGCCTTGAGGGGAAAATTTTGACAAAGACTTTTGCCACATAAAAGAACTTGGGTTTACAACTGAGATTTGCATAACTTCTTGAACATTTCTTTCTTGATGGATTAAGGACCTGCAATGTTCAAATGTGAAAGGTTTGAATTTTTCTCTTTTACCAAAAAAGAGAGAGAGAGTACAGTTTCTGTTTAAACACAGCAATTTGTTGACCTCCTGCAACTACATTTGGGGGTGTTGTTATTATCCACAGAGTACTTTCTACAAATAACACCATTCTTTGTACTGAAATTTTAAAAAAAGTCATTGGTTTTATTTCCAGAAACAGCTATTTTATGGGAGATTCACTCGCCACTTTTTGACTGTCGCCTTGGTGTTGGCCAATATTTTTTTAAAACTCTAGTATATCTATAACAAATGCATTTTAATGCATGCATTAAAGTCTAATTTGGAACAAAATATCCCTTGACCATGCAATTGGGAGGAGGAGGAGGATGGCTAAAAAATATGCTGGAACTGGTAGAAAATAAATTACCAATTTAAGGTGAGATCCTGAGGGACATCTCACCATAGTGTAGGCCTGTTTTGTTTAAAAAGTACTTCTTCATGCATGAACTATTTATTTTATTTATTTGTACTTTACCTTTATTATTTTTACAAATAACTTAAGGCAGCAAATGTATCCAACACATCTTGCTCTTCCTATTTTACCCACAACAACAACTCCATGAGGTCAGTTGGGCTGAGAGAGTGTGACTGGCTCAAGGTCATCCAGTTGGTTTTTATGACTAAGAAAAAAAATAGAGCTTCAGTCACAAGAAAATGGGCATCTTCTTGATTTTTTTGTCCTCCATTTCATAAATGTACCTCCCTACAGATACTTCAGCTGACAATTCTACTTGTTCCTCCATGTTTGGACACTAATGCAAGTTTGATTCCAAATAGTCCACAGGTCAGCTGGTTGGCAAAGTAAGAGTTAAAGCATGATATCAGAAACAAAGAACTATGAAATGAAGTTCAGTATGAAATGGAATCATATATGATAGCAGATAGCATAGGATAGCAGCAGTTGGTACAAGCAGGCTGTCTAATTGCACATCCTTGTGGGCCTTTACCTAAAGGATGAAGAAGGCCCAGAATCCCTTTCACCTTTGATGTTTCCTTTGTCCTATCACAGTGGACGCTGCAGGAAGTACCTTTCGTCACCCCAGATTTTAGGTAGAGCTTTCCTTTCCCATAGTTTTGTCCATGGGGGTAATCCAGGATGGTTCCTTGACAAGATCCTATTGCTCTGTAATATTTTCTACAGCTCCTGTTCAGGGATGGGCTTCAAAAATTTTAGCAACAGGTTCTCAGCCCAGTTACTGGGTGGGTGTGGCTACAGTGGGAGTGGCCTAGTCAGCCTCCTGCACTGTTTTCACTCTCCCTGGGCTCCAGAGGCTTTTCTCAAGCCTCTGGGAGGGCAAAAATGGCCTCCCTGGGCTCCAGAGGCCCTCTGGAGGCCAGAAACAGGACTATTTCTGGCCTTCTGGAGCCTCTGGGAGGCCCATTTTTTCCACTCCCCAGCCTCTGTGCACTTACCTAGCTCCAAACAGGCCGCGTGGAGACTGCTGGGAGGGGAGGGATCGGCAGGGCCAGCCAGGGTTTGGATTTGCCAGTTCACTGAACTGGTCATTAAAAATGATAAAATTTTAAAATGATTAAAATTCACCTGAACCAGGGAGAACTGATAGTAGCCCACCTCTGCTCCTGTTGTTCGCCTTAGGCCATTGTTATGTTTGGAGCATGGGCGAGAAAGAATGGAGACAAGCCTCTGAACGGTGAACTTCAGCTCTTTATTTACATAGTGACTTCTGGCATCTATAACAGTTTTAACCCGCCTTATATAGGCAAACCCCGTAACTATTAACCAATAACCAACGAGGAGCGCTAGCTCTTATAACCAATAGGAACTCTCTATTTACGGGCCAATCGGATTCCCCGGAGCGGGCCAATCCGATCCGGCCGTTTAACAGCCAATCAGAAGTGCAGGGCCAGAACCCTGCACTTTACTCCAAGCTCATGCTTTATTAAACTTTATACTTTCACAACACCCCTTCCTCCTGGCTTCTGTTTGCAGGGCGCAGTTACATAGTTCTTAAGGTAGGACGGTTGTTTTATTAGTCTCTTTGATTTTCGCTGTGTCATTTGGCTGCAATCATGCTGAGGTAGATCGTTGTTTGGCAGTGGGGCTGTTTCTAGTTCAGAGTTCATTTCCCCGTCGTTGCCCATGTTCTCTGTAATTCCCTGAGGTGCAACTGTTTCCCTCTCTGGTTCCACTTCCTGAGTCTCTATTATACCATCGTTCCCTTCGAAAGGGTTTTCTTCTCCTTGGAATTCATCTTCTTCTGTACCTCCCCCCCCCTCAGTCTGGTCATAGGGGAGTTCAGGACTGTCCGCCAGAAGCCGCGATCGTAATTGATCGATATGGCGTTTCCATAGTCTATCGTCAAGGCATTGTACAAGGTTGGATCTTGGGCCAGTTACACGAACTACTGTTGGCTCCACCCACAATGGGTCGCCCGATAGGTTTTTAGCGTATACCAAATCTCCTACCTGGAAGGCACAACAGCGGCCGCTGGATCCTAGTGGTTTTTCCAGTTCGTAAGCTGGGTGTAACCGGTCGAGGTGGGAGTAGAGTTTTCGTCCCATTAGCAGTTCGGCGGGAGTTTTGTTGGTGACGCTATGCGTTGTAAAAAAAGGATTCGATTGATCTTGTCATCAATGTTGTCGTAGTCTACCTTCTGTAAGGTTTTCTTCACAAATTGTACCATGCGTTCTGCTTTGCCATTGGTCACAGGGTGTGCAGGCGAGTTGAGCGCATGTCGAATGCCGTGGTCAGCGAGGTACTGCTCGAACGACAGTGCTGTAAATTGGGGCCCGTTATCGGATACCAGGACGTCTGGTAGTCCGTGGGTTGCAAATAGTCTTTCCAAGGTTTTGATGACCGCCTCGGAGGCTGTAGTCATCATGCGATGAATCTCGAGCCAATTTGAATAGGCGTCGACGGTTAGTAGAAAGGTGTGGCCTTTGGTCAGCCCCGCGAAGTCCAAGTGAATTCGGGACCAGGGTCCGCATGGCGTCTCCCATTCAGTAGGAATGGCATTAGGTGGGGCGTTGCTCACTTCCTGGCATTTTGGACAAGCTTTAACCCAATGTTCGATTTGCTTGTCAATGCCCGGCCACCATGCGGAGCTTCACGCAAGGGCTTTCATTCGCATGATGCCGGGGTGGCCATCGTGCCAGGTTCTCAGAAGCGCTTTCTGGAGTCGTTCTGGGATAACGACTCTATCGCCCCAGATGACACAGCCTTTTTGAGAGAACAACTCGGTTTGTCGAATCTTGAATGGTGTGAAGTCATCTGATAATTGGTCCAGTGGCCATCCACATTCTACCCAGCTTAGGACTCGCGCTAAGGTGGGGTCATGTTTGGTTTCTCTCGCGATATCTCGGGCGGTTAATGGCGGCGAGTTGAGTGCCTCAATTTGCAACGTGGTTACCGTTGGTGCAGGATCGTCGAGAGTCTCTGGAAGCGGTGCTCGATTCAATGTGTCGGCATGGAGAATGGCTTTCCTCGGGCGGTATTGCAGCCGATAGTTATAAGCAGCTAAGAATTCTGACCATCGAGTCATCCTAGGGGATAATATATAGGGAGTCGGCTTATCTCCGGCTATTATCCCCAATAATGGTTTGTGGTCAGTCACGATAGTAAAAGCCCGGCCATACACGTACTCATGGAATCTTTTAACGGCTGACACAATTGCGAGGGCTTCTTTATCGATTTGTCCATAATTTCGCTCAGTCTTTGAAAGTGTCTTTGAAAAATATGCAACAGGGGCTTCGTTCCCATTAGGCAGTACATGGCTCAAAATGGTGCCCACTCCAAAAGGCAAAGCATCACATGTTATATTTAATGGCAAAGTCTCGTTATACTGCATGAGTACAGAGTCAGAAATGAGCAGTTTTTCACGTTGCGGAACACCTGTTCTTCTCGGTGACTCCATAACCAATTTGCTTTCTTATCTAACAACCGGTGTAACGGTTCAGCGACCATTGCTTTATGCGGTAAAAATACATTATAAAAATTGATGAGGCCTAGGAACGCCTGGAGATCAGCCTTGTTTCGTGGTCTGGGAGCGTTTTTTATCGCCCTTAGTTTACTTTCAGTAGGGTGAATACCCTGGCTATCAATTAGGTACCCTAAAAACTCAACACTGTCAGTACACAATTTACATTTGTTTTTCTTTACTTTAAGACCGGCCTCTTGGAATTTTTTTAGGACTAATTTTAACCGGTCCTGTAAGATATTTTTTGTAGGGGCCGCAATTAATACATCGTCAAAATAAGGGACCACGCCCTTAATCCCTTGCAATAACCTCTCCATAAGGCTCTGAAAAATCCCCGGGGCTACACTAACTCCGAATTGAAGCCGGGTACATTTAAAGGCACCTCGGTGCGTCACAATCGTTTTTGCCAGTGCCGTCTTTTCATCAACAGGTAGTTACTGATATGTCTGAGCTAAATCTAATTTAGCGAAGACTTTCCCGCCCCCCAGGGAGTGGAGGAGATGCTGCACCACCGGCACTGGATATGCGTTCTGCTGTAGGGTGTGGTTCAAAGTGTCCCAGTAGTCACAAATTCGGATCGACCCGTCTGGCTTAATGGGTGTTACAATTGGGGTTTCCCTGGGGGAGTGATCGATGGGCTCTAACACCCCCTGAGCTATCAGTTTGTCGAGTTGTTCGTCGATTTTCAACTTTAAGGAAAACAGAACTCGACAGGGCTTAAGTCGAATGGGAGCTATCTTTGGGTCTAGACTGAACAAGATCGGGGTCCCCTTGTACTCGCCTAAGCTGTCCATGAAGATGTCCCTGAACTCATGGATGAGGTCTCCCTCCCAGTCACTTCCGCTGACTTGGTTTATGCCGGCCACTTCAATGCCGAGTGGCGCGAACCATTGGAGGCCTAGTAGGCTAGGCCTGTCTCTATCGATGACAGTTAGTGGTAAGTACACTGTGTGCTTCTTGAAGGAGACTCGGACTCGGCAGGAACCAACGACAGGGATTCGATTCCCTTGGTAGTCCTTGAGGATGAGTCTTTGGAAGCAGAGATCTTGGCATTGAATCATGGGGATGAGTTGTTGAAGGGTCTTCCAGGACACCATCGAGAGGGACGATCCCGAGTCGACTTCCATGTGGCAAGGCTGGTTCTCAATGGCTACTGTGACTAGTATTTTCTTGGTGTCTAAAGCTGAGGCGTGACTGAGAGTGATAGTATGGTGAGCCTCTTCTCTCTGCAAAACTTGATTTCTGTAGGAGTAGTTTACTGGCTCTCGCCGTACAGGATGGTTTCCTGTCGATTGGCGATAGTTAGTCCCTTTTGAGGCCTGGCCGGGTCCTGGTAAGCTTCGGCAGACCTGTCTGATGTGGCCTCGCTTCCCGCACTCATGGCAGAGCGCATCGCGGAATTTGCATTCGGACCTGGCATGGTTGGCCCCACAGCCAGCACAAGGGCTTAAAGGCTTCGGGTGGTGGTCCCGGTCGGACTGCAGTCGATGGACCCCTCCTTCGTCGCTGTCTGACAACGAAGAGAGGACCTCGTGGTGCGTCGTTGTGAGCTGTCCTTCTGACCTGGATAAAGTGTCGCTTGTCGGTGGTGGTACCGGAGTGCAGTTTCGGCGTAGTTGTGCAGCCGACTTCCTGGTTTCTTCTGCTGCAGTAGCATCGGCGATGGCGTCGGCAAGGCTGATGTCGCCTTTCGCCATCAGCTTGCTTTGAACGCCTGGTGCATCTAGTCCCAGAACTATGCAATTCATTCACAACTATGCATTCACAACAGCCATGGGGGACATATCTTATCTCCTCCAGTCAGTAAGCACTACACATTATGGCTATTTTGGCCCTTCCTCCAAGTAACAAAACCAGCAAACATTACAATCACATGAAGCAATGGCCCCCAACAATATACCACTGGCAATACCATTGTCATGAAGCATTTAGCAATCATGCTGTAACACCCTTGTTCCTTTCTGTAACCTGTCAACTTTTTGACAGAGATGTGGTGTTCCTTCAAAAATAAGTTCTCTGTCACTTAAGTTGTGTTTGAACTATGCCAAGTACATCATCTTTCTCAGACCTATAGAAATTTGGAGGCTGTGTTGTATTTGGAAGTCTCTACTTAAAATATAATAATTCTCTACCAACTATTTGTGTCCTTTGCCCAGAGATGGTGGCTGTTGGGAAGGAAGCAAGGACCAAAATCCTTGTGAAACATCTTAGCACCAACACTTATATTTGTCGTGAGAAAACACGGCTGATCAACAAAGAGTTTCATCAAAGAGTGAGGGGGAATATGGAACACAAGGCATAAATTAAAACATAACTGGAGCAAGAAGTGATGACAGGTATTGTGAAGAAACTGACATGAGAGACCAAGACCCTGTTTAACAACTGCCAATCACCAGCCATTTTCTATTTTCCAGTAAGAGCTTGGCAACAAATCACCATGCGTGATCATCTGCATTACATTTTTTGCAATGGGTTGTGATAATCTTCAATATAAATATTTGTTTTTGGAGGAGGCTACAAAGGCATATGTCTTGATGCTGCAGTGTTATTTCTCACAATTTCTTTGAAGGCTGATGTTGATTTGGGGCATGGCTCTCTGAGACAGTGACCAAGGAAAACAAAGGCAAATCTGAGACTTTTTTCATCAGTTTGATACCAAATGCCAATTTTAATGATGAAATTATAATATACATACAAAAATAGTCCTTTACAGTAAAGCAGTGATGGGACTCAATTTTTTTTACTACCGGTTCTGTGGGTGTGGCTTGGTGGGCGTAGCGGGGAACAATACTGTAAAATCTCCAGTCAGCAGTGGTATTTTCCAGTTCTCCAAACTACTCAAAATTTCCGCAACCGGTTCTTCAGAACTGGTCAGAACCTGCTGAATACCACCTCTGCAGGAAAGCAATTGTCTCCAATCTTTTTGGCTCAGCAGGCCAGTGGAGGTGACAGTGGTGGGAGGGGAGAAGAGATCTTCTTGCATTCATCTTCACCAGAGGTGGTATTAGTAAGTGTTGTGTCCGCGAAATGATGCCAGGAGTCGGTGATTTAGTGCAAAACTCTTTATTGATCTGCGGGAACCGAACTGGCGAAAGGAAAAAAGCCCGCGGCTTTTATTCCTTTCACCGTGGCGGCCGTGGCCAATGGCACCGCTTTGAATCTCCCGCGGTCTGAACGGACCAATCGCGGGAGATTCTTAGCGAGCCAATCGGCGCGGCTCGCCTGACCAATCGGAGAGCCCCGCGCTTTGGCCAATCAAAGCGTGGGGATCTCGAGTATGTTAATGAAGGACAGAACACCCCTCCCCTCTTGGTTCAGTCCTTACGTTGCGTAGTCACGTAGGTAGGCGGGGCTCCGTCTGGTCCTACTTGACCTGCGCAACTCAGTTGTAGGCTGGATCCCGGCCGGTTCGGTCGGGATCTCCATTGCTCCTGCTACTGTCGTGGGAACCGGCTGGTCGATCGGGCCGGTCCTTTCTCCGTAGCTCCCTCCTGGGCCTTCCGGGTTGGTTGAGCTACGGGTTTCGCCGCTCCCGCTCGGTCTTTCCACGTCGGTCGAGCTGGCTTGGCTGTTCCTTTCTGGCGAGGGGTCATGATGGCTGCGTTCCGGTGAGAACTGATGGTTTATTTTTCTTTGGATTCGGTCCCCTGGGTATTCCCTCCCCCCTTGGCTTGCGTTGTGGGGGTTGGGTTCGTTTGTTTGTGCATCGGCGGTTTGTTGGTTTGCAGTTCTTGACCTAAGTTGGTCGATGTGGCATTTCCATGCTCGTCCGTCTGCTGTTTGTAGCCGGTACGAGTGTGGGCCTGTTGCTTGGGTGATGACGGCTGGGATCCATAGAGGATCTCCCGTCAGGTTTTTTGCATATACGGGGTCCCCGGGTGCGAAAGTTCGGTGTTTGGTGCTTGAGTCTGGGGGCCTCTCCAGGTTATACGTAGGGTGTAACCTGTCGAGTGGGGACCTTAGCTTTCTACCCATTAGTAGTTCGGCTGGGCTTTTATTGGTTGTGGTATTCGGGGTTATGTGTTGGGTGAAGAGTAGTCTGTTGATTTTCTCTTGGATCTCCCCGTGGTCTATTTTCCGGATGGTCTTTTTAGTGAATTGGACCATCCGTTCCGCCCTACCGTTCGCCACCGGGTGCGCCGGTGCTGTCAGCGCGTGGCGGATGCCCCTTTCCACTAGGAATTTTTCGAATTCCAGCGAGGTGAACTGGGGCCCGTTGTCGGAGACGACGACGTCTGGGAGGCCGTGTGTTGCAAAGAGTTTGCAGAGTTCTTTGGTCACGGCCTCCGTGGTTGTCATCTTCATGTTGCTTACCTCCAGCCAGTTGGAGTAAGCGTCAACTGTTATGAGGAAGTTGTGTCCTTTTCTGGGCCCGGCGAAGTCTATATGGATTCTAGACCAAGGTCCCCTTGGGGTTTCCCACTCTAAGACGGGTGCTGTGGGTGGGCTGGGCCTCGTTTCCTGGCATCGTTGGCACCTAGCTACCCAGGCCTCTATTTGTTTGTCCATCCCTGGCCACCAAGCGTAACTTCTGGCCAGGGCTTTAGTCCTAACAATGCCAGGGTGCCCCTCGTGTAGCATTTCCAAAACCTTCCCCTGTAGCTTTTCCGGAATGACCACCCTGTCCCCCCATAGTATGCACCCTTTTAACAACGAGAGCTCCGTTTGGCGGTTTCGGAACGTTTTGACCGACTCGTCGTTGTCCCTTTCCGGCCACCCTTTCTCCACCCAATGCAACACCTGCGCCAGACGTTTGTCTTTATTAGTCTCTCAGGCAATGTCTGACATGGTTATGGGCAGGTTGGGTAGAGTCTCTATGCTGAGGGTGGTCGTTGTGGGTGCTGGGTCGGTGTCGGGTTCCGGTAGCGGCGAGCGGCTTAAGGCGTCTGCATGGGAGATCGTCTTACCCGGTCTGTGTATGAGTTCGTAGTTGTAGGCTGCCAGGAACTCGGACCACCTTGTCATTCGGGGAGACAGAATGTTCGGGGTGGCCCAGTTCCCTGCAAGGATTCCCAGCAGCGGCTTGTGGTCCGTTATGATGGTGAAAGTCCGGCCGTAGAGGTATTCGTGGAATCGTTTTATGGCGGCAACTATAGCCAGAGCCTCTTTGTCCAGTTGGCTATAGTTCCGCTCCGGTTTGGTGAGGGTCCTTGAAAAGAACGCGATGGGCGCTTCTTTTCTGTCAGGAAGGGTATGGCTGAGGACAGCGCCGACGCCGAAGGGTGATGCGTCGCATGTGACGGCCAGAGGTAGGGTCTCGTTGAATTGTATGAGGACGGCGTCGGAGGTGAGGAGGTCCTTCGTTCTTTGGAAGGCGGCTTGCTCCCGTTTCCCCCAAGTCCAGGTCGCCGCCTTGTCCAGGAGCCTATGCAAGGGCTCCGCCGCCATCGCCTTTTGGGGTAGGAAAACATTGTAAAAGTTCAGTAACCCCAAGAATGCTTGTAGTTCAGTCTTTGATTTAGGGGTGGGGGCTTCTTTGATGGCCTTGATTTTTTTGCTTGTGGGGTAAATGCCGTGCCGGTCTAAGAGGTAGCCCAGGAATTCCACTCGTTCCGTGTAAAGCTGGCATTTTTCCCTCTTTACTTTTAGCCCCGTCTCTTTAAATTTAGTTAGGACCTCCCTTAGTCAACCTTCTAGTTCGGCTTGGTTGGCTGCCGACACTAGGACGTCGTCGAAATAAGGTACCACCCCCTTGATACCTTGCAATAGCCTCTCCATTAGGCTCTGGAATATGCCCGGTGCCACGCTGACTCCGAATTGGAGTCGGTTGCATTTGAATGCTCCCCGGTGGGTGACAATGGTCTGCGCTTCTGCCGTTTGCTCGTCGACCGGCAACTGTTGGTTTGCCTGGGCGAGATCGAGCTTGGCGAAAACCTTGCCCCCTCCCAGTGAGTGCAGTAGGTGTTGCACTACTGGGACGGGGTAGGCGCTTTGTTGCAGCGCGCCATTTAGGGTGGCCTTATAGTCCCCACAGATTCTCACCGACCCATCGGGCTTGATCGGGGTGACTATGGGGGTCTCCCACCGGGCGTGGTCTATGGGCTGCAGGACCCCTTGTTTGACGAGCTTATCAATTTGCTCGTCTATTTTGGGTTTCAGTGCGAATGGCACCCGCCTTGGTTTCAGGTGTTTGGGGGGGACGTTAGGGTCTAGGTCGAATGAGATAAGGGGCCCTCGGTACTTGCCTAGGTTTCCGTCGAAGACCTCGTGGAACTCCCGGGCTAGTTGCTGCTCCCAGCCATCGTCGGTGATGTGGTTGACTCCCGTGAGGGCGATGTTGAGCGGGGCGAACCATTGCAGTCCCAGTAGGCTTGGGCGGTCGCGGTCGACGATCGTTAGGGGGAGTCTTTCGGTGCGCCCCTTATACGTGATGTTAAAGCTTTTGGTGCCGACTACCGGGATGCGGTTTCCTTGGTAGTCCTTTACAATGAGTCTCTGGCTGTCTACGTTCCTCCTTTGGAGGGTAGGCACCAACCGCTTTATCTCGTGCCATGCAATCATGGAGAGGTAGGACCCGGAGTCCACCTCCATTTTGCACGGCTGGCCCTCGATGCATACCTCGACGTGGACCTTCCGGGCGTCGTTGGTGATGGCGTGGCCGATGGTGACCGTCTGGTGGGTCTCCTCTCTCCGCCAGTTGTCGCCGCCTCGCGAGGATCGTCCGTTCCGGTCCCATCGGCTGTCCGAGGGGCGATCTCTGGTCTGGGGTGGTGTGCTCTCCCTCCTCCGGTCGCTCTGGTCCCATCGTGCCGGACTGCGGTTTTTCTTCAGGCGGCAAACCCAGGCGATGTGTCCCTTTTTGTCGCAATGCCGGCAGATTGAATCGAAAAACCGGCATTCCGACCTGGGGTGGTCGCCGCCGCAGCCGGCACAGTTGGTCCTCGACTTACGACCTCGCCGGTTCCATGGGTCGCGCCCTGTCTGGAGTCGGTGGATGTCCTCCTCGTCATCGGACGTGCCGGATGCTGAGTGGAAATCGCCCTGGTGTGTTGTCATCTCGGTTTTTGGCTCGGTCGACCTCGCCGGGTTGTTGTTTCCACCGCGGTCCCACGTGTCCGGTCTGCGCATGCTGTTGGCGGAAGTTCGGGTTGCTTCTGCGGCTGCGGCTGCGGTGAGGGTGTCTGCTAGGCTGATGTCACCCTTAGCCATCAGCCGGCTCTGGAGGGCGGGGTCCCACAGACCGAGCACGATTCGGTCTCTCAGAGCGTTGTTTAGGTTATCGAATTTGCAGAGCCCCCCTAGGTGCTGCAGCTCAGCGACAAAGTCGCTGAAACTCTCACCCGATCTCTGGTCCCGCCGGTAGAACTCGTTGCGCTGGATCAGGATGGGTACCTCTGGGGCGTAGTGTCGCCGAAGGATGGGTTCGAGGACGTCCCAGTCCATGGCGGTCGCATCGGCGGGCTTGGCCAACGCTTTGGCCATCTGGAAGACCTCGGTCCCACAATGGGTGAGGAAGACAGCGCGTTTCAGTGGGCTGGAGGCGCCCTTCATGCCGGTGCACTCGAGGTACATGCGGAATCGGTCGGAGAACGATTCCCAGTCCTCGGTGGCGGGGTTGAAGGGGGCGGGCGGTGCGATTTTCGCCATCTCGGGGCTTCGTCTGGCTTCCGTCGGACACGTGGTTCAGTTCAGGGTCTGGATCCCATCCTCGTCGGCAGTGTTGTGTCCGCGAAATGATGCCAGGAGTCGGTGACTTAGTGCAAAGCTCTTTATTGATCTGCGGGAACCGAACTGGCGAAAGGAAAAAAGCCCGCGGCTTTTATTCCTTTCGCCGCGGCGGCCGCGGCCAATGACACTACTTTGAATCTCCCGCGGTCTGAACGGACCAATCGCGGGAGATTCTTAGCGAGCCAATCGGCACGGCTTGCCTGACCAATCGGAGAGCCCCGCGCTTTGGCCAATCAAAGCGCGGGGATCTCGAGTATGTTAATGAAGGACAGAACAGTAAGTTCTAACCACTTCTGGAGAACCGATAGCGGAAATTTTGAGTAGTTCAGAGAACCAGCAAATCCCACCTCTGCCTGGAAATTTTACATTATCCTTCCCCTGCCATGCCCACCAAGCCACGTCCCCAGAACCGGTAGTAAAAAAAATTGAATCCCACCACTGATCTTCACACATGCGCGCACTGTCCCACCACTTCAGTGGCCCTTTTACAAATGAGCTGCGGCCTGGTACTGATATTGGGGGGCCCTGCAGTAAAGTACGTAAGAGGCCACCTTCAAGCTGAGCTTGCTGTCTGGGGACTTCATGTCAGATTTATTTTAAACTTTTGCCGATGTTGTGTATGCTCCATCACTGGAAGTTTTTTAAGAAGAATAAGTATCAAACAAATGAAGGAACCTAAATATTTAATGAGAAAGTCTCAAATTTGACAAGTTGGACGAGCAGATCACCAAGGTCCCTTCTAACTGTTATTTTGTTAACAGCTTGCTTTCAGAAGTTGTGGGCACTTCGTCACTGGAGGCTTTTAAGAGGAGACTGGACAGCCATTTTTCTAAAATGGTATAAGATCTACTGCTTAAGCAGGGGGTTGGACTAGAAGGAAGACCCCTTTATGCTCTATTCTGAATGTATGTATATATGCATATTTGCTTTCTCCTTTGTCACTGTCTCAGAAAGAAAAAATCCTTTGCTTTGCATGCAAGGTGCATGAACTATGTCAAATATTCCAGACAAGTGATCAATGATGAGCAGTCTCTTTCTTAAATCAGTTTTACTGTTCTGTGGGTTTCATGTACCATAAAATATGCTTTAATGGAAATGAAAAGAGAGTTGGGGAATCCACTGTGTCCCGTAATCCTGAATCAGGGATTTAGCAGAGTTTTCTTCTTTGATTCAAAATAAAGAAACAATTTTATCACTAGAAGGTCCTAACAACTTCCTCCAGGAAATTGCAAAGGGAAGTCATTATCCTGGGAGGAGTGGGGAGGGAGGAAAATCCCAGCTAAATTATACATGTGAATCCCAGATGCAATGTATATTAAAGACGGGTGGGGAATGTTTACAAGGTCATTTGCTGTGTTCTTGTTTTTAAGGGTTTCCTTTTCCACGATGAGTGGTGGCCGTAATTGTTTCCATGCCTGTGACATAAGTCTTTGTACTTCCTAAGGAGGTTTAACAGAGAGGTCCAGGAATTGTGCCTGCTAATTGCCTTGTAGTTTTTCTCCCTGAGAATCTGTAGCTGATGTTACCCAAACCCATCTTAAATAAAAGGGGCAGCAGCTTTTATTATACTTTAAGTGGCCTTGCTCTTAAAATGTTCTTGCATTAACACACATGTATACACCTATCAGTTCTGAATTCTGCTTGCTTGGTCCCTTTTTGGTACAACCTGACAGGTGTATACATGTGTGTTAATGCAAGAACATTTTAAGAGCAAGGCCACTTAAAGTATAATAATAAGCTAAATATAATAATAAACCAGTGGCAAAATGTGATCCATTAACATATCTGTGTTTTAGAAATTGACATTTTACTCTTTTAAAATACTTTCCTTGTGGTACACAATGTTTTTTAAAAAATAATAATACAGTCAAATTGCAGATTTATAAAAACAGAAATATCAAATGCAAACTGGTAGCAAAGAGAAACAGAACAATCAAGTATCAGATAGTTTAAAAATTAAGGTGAAGAAGCATGGAAAACAAAATATGTAATAGGGATACTTCCTCGAAAAGGCATTCACAATTACCCTCTTAACAGAAGTTAATCAACCATCCAATTGAGTTTGTAAGGGATGTGTTCTGTACATTAATTTGAATTCTTGAAATCCTCGTGCTTTGATTGGCCAAAGCGCGGGGCGATCGGATTGGTTAGGTGAGCCGTGCCGATTGGCTCCCTGAGAATCTCCCATGATTGGTAGATTCGAATCGCGGGAGATTCAAAGCGGTGCCATTGGCCGCGGCCGCGGTGGCTTGGAAATAAAAAGCTGCAAGGTTTTCCAAAGAGCCAGTTCGGTTCCTAACTTCCATAAAGAGCTTGATACAAAGTCACCGACTCCTGGCTTCTTTCCAAGCGGACACAACACTGGCGACAAGGATGGGATCCTGATCCTGAACCGAAGCACGTGTCCGACAGAAGCCAGCAAACCGACGAGATGGCCAGCATCGCGCCACCAACCCCCTTCAACCCCGCTAGCAAGGACTGGGAATCTTACATGGACAGATTCTGCATGTTCCTCGAATGCAACGACCTGAAGGATGCCACCGGACCGAAGAAACGAGCCGTCTTCCTAACGCACTGCGGGCCCGCAGTGTTTAAGATGGCAAAAGTGCTAGCCAAGCCCGCCGATGTTACCGCGATGGATTGGGATGACCTCGAGCCAATACTCCAGAGACACTACGCTCTAGCCGTACCCATCCTCATCCGATGACACGAATTTTATCAGCGGGACCAGCGGTCAGGCGAGAGTTTCAGTGATTTTGTCGCAGAGCTGCGGCGCCTTGGAGGACTATGCGAGTTCTCCAATATGAATGAGGCCCTGTGGGACCGAATCGTGCTCGGCCTTTGGGACCCCGTTCTCCAAAGTCGGTTGATGGCCAAGGGCAACATTGCCCCCGCCGATGCCATCACCGAAGCCACGGCAGCCGAAGCCACCCGACAATCAGTAGACTGCATGCGGAGACCGAACGCTGGGGACTGCACCACAAACAACCACCCTGCAAGGTCAACCAAGGCCCAACCTGAAACTACCACCCGCCAGGGCAAACTCCACTCCACCTCGGGCACTTCAGATGAGGAGGAAGACATCCACCATCTCCAGGCAGGCCGCAGCCGGCGGAGTCGAAAGTCGAGGACCGCATGTGCCAGTTGCAGAGGCAACCACTCCAGATCTGAATGCCGGTTCTTCGACTCTGTTTGCCGGCACTGCGACAAAAAGGGCCACATCGCCCGCGTCTGCCGCCTCAAGAAAACCCACAGCCCCAGACGATGGGACCCGAGCGAGCGGAGACAAGAGAGCACACCCCCCAGGACCAGAGACCGCCCAGCAGACAACCATTGGGACCGGAACGGATGAGTCCAACGAGGTGGCGAGACCCGGCAGAGAGAAGAGACACATCAGACAGTCACCATCAGCCACGCAACAACCACAGATGCCAGAAAAGTCTACATGGAGGTAGGCATCGAAGGCGAACCCTGTAAAATGGAGGTGGACTCCGGGTCCTACCTCTCAATGGTAGCCTGGCAAGAAATTAAACGCTTGGTGCCTACCATCCAGAGAAGGGAACTAGAAAACCAGGGACTAATCCTCAAAGACTACCAGGGAAACCGCATCCCTGTAGTCGGAACAGGACAAGGGGCACACCAAAAGACTTCCCATGACCATCGTTGATCGAGACCGACCTAGCCTGCTGGGACTTCAATGGTTCGCACCGCTCGGCATCGCAGTCACGGGCATCGACCACATCGCCGAAGCTGACTGGGAGCAGCAACTGGCCCGGGACTTCCAAGAAGTGTTTGACGGCACTCTAGGCAAGTACCGAGGGCCCCCTATATCCTTCAGCCTAGACCCAAACGTTCCCCCAAAACGCCTAAAACCAAAGCGGGTACCTTTCGCACTCAAACCGAAAATCGACGAGCATATTGATAAGCTCGTCAAGCAAGGGGTCTTACAACCTATAGACCACACCTGGTGGGAGACCCCAATAGTCACCCTAATCAAGCCTGATGGGTCAGTGAGAATCTGCGGGGAGGAGAAGGCCACCCTAAATGGCGCCTTGCAGCAAAGCGCTTACCCCGTCCCAGTAGTGCAACATCTCCTACACTCACTGGGAGGGGGCAAAGTTTTGCGAAACTCGACCTGGCCCAAGCATACCAGCAACTGCCAGTCGACGAGGAAACTGCAGAGGCGCAAACCATAGTCACCCACCGGGGAGCCTTTAGATGTAATCGACTCCAATTCGGAGTCAGCGTGGCACCTGGAATTTTCCAGAGCCTCATGGAAAGACTCTTACAAGGCATCAAGGGGATGGTACCCTACTTCGACGATGTACTAGTATCAGCAACCAACCAGGCCGAACTAGAGAGTCACCTAAGGGAGGTGCTAACGAGATTCAAAGAAACCGGGCTTAAAGTGAAGAGGGAAAAATGCCAGCTGTACACAGAGCGGGTCGAATTCATAGGATACCTCCTAGACCGACACGGCATTCACCTCACCAACAAAAAAATTAAAGCCATCAAAGAAGCCCCCACACCCAGATCAAAAACAGAACTGCAGGCATTTCTGGGGATACTTAACTTTTATAATGTCTTCCTGCCCCAAAAGGTGACCGCGGTGGAGCCTTTGCATAGGCTTTTGGACAAGGCAGCTACCTGGACTTGGGGGAAACGCGAGGAAGCCGCCTTCAGGAAAACAAAGGACCTGCTAACTTCGGATGCCGTCCTCATCCAGTACAATGAGACCCTACCACTAGCCATCACATGTGACACATCACCCTTCGGCATTGGCGCTGTCCTCAGCCACACTCTCCCCGACAGAAAGGAAGCACCCATCGAGTTCTTTTCAAGGACCCTCACCAAACTGGAGCGGAACTACAGCCAGCTGGACAAAGAGGCTTTGACTATCGTCGCCGCAGTAAAAAGTTTTCACGAGTAGCTCTACGGCCGGACGTTTACCATCATCACCGACCACAAACTGCTGCTGGGAATACTCGCAGGGAACAGGGCCACCCCGAACATTCTGTCTCCCCGAATGACAAGGTGGTCCGAATTCCTGGCCGCCTACAACTACGGGCTCACACACCGGCCCGGTAAGACTATCTCCCATGCGGATGCCTTAAGCTGCTCACCGTTACCCGAACCAGACACTGACCCAGCACCCACAACGACTACCCTCAGCATGGAGACTCTACCCAATCTACCCATAACCGCGTCAGACATTGCCCGAGAAACTAATAAAGACAAACGTCTGGCGCGGGTTTTGCATTGGGTAGAGAAAGGGTGGCTGGAAAAGGACAATGACGAGACTTTCAGGACATTCCAAAACCAGCAAAAGGAACTCTCGTTACTGAAAGGGTGTATACTATGGGGGGATAGGGTGGTCATTCCGGAAAAACTACAAAGGAAGGTACTGGAACTGTTACACGAGGGGCACCCTGGCATCATTAGAACGAAAGCCCTGGCCAGAAGTTATGCTTGGTGGCCAGGGATGGACAAACAGATTGAGGCCTGGGTAGCAAGGTGTCAACGATACCAGGAAACTAGACCAAGCCCACCCACAGCACCCATCCTAGAGTGGGAAACTCCCAGGGGACCTTGGTCTAGAATCCACATAGATTTCGCCAGGCCCACAAAAGGACACACTTTCTTAATAACCGTAGACGCTTACTCCAACTGGCTGGAGATAAGCAACATGAGAACAACCACCACGGAAGCCGTGACCAAAGAACTCTGCAAACTCTTCGCAACACACGGCCTCCCGGACGTCCTCGTATCCGACAACGGGCCCCAATTCACCTCGCTAGAATTTGAAAAATTCCTAGCGGAAAGGGGCATACGACACGCACTGACAGCCCCGGAGCATCCGGCGGCGAACGGAAGGGCGGAACGGATGATTCAATTCACACAAAAAAAACCATCCAGAAAATAGACCACGGGAGATCCAGGACAAAATAAATAAATTACTCTTCATACAGCACATAACCCCAAACACCACAACAAATAAAAGCCCGGCAGAACTGCTAATGGGGAGGAAAATAAGGTCCCCATTCGATAGACTACACCCCACTTACAACCCAGAGAAACTCCCAGACTCCACCAGCAAACACCGAACCTTCGCACCAGGCGACGCCATCTACGCGAAGAACCTAACCGGAGACCCATTATGGGTACCAGCAATCATAACACAGCTAACAGGCCCATGCTTGTACCGGCTACAAACAGCTGACGGACGAGCGTGGAAACGCCACATCGATCAGTTAAGATCAAGCACTGCCACACAAGAAACCACCGACACGCAACCAAACAAAACCAACCCCCTCAACACAAACCAAGAGGGGAGGGGATACCCTGGGAACCAAAACCCAGAAAAAAGAAACCAGCCATACTCACCTGCAAGCAACCAGCACGAAACCTCGCCAGGAAAAGACAGCCAGGCCAGCTCAACCAACCCGGGAAGACCGAGCGGGAGCGGTGAAACCCACAGCTCAACCAACCCGGGTAGCCCAGGAGGGAGCTGTGAAGAGCGGCCTGGCCAGACATACCAGGTGGTTCCCACGACAGAGTCCGGAGAAGCAGAAACCCCGACCGAACCGGCCGGGATCCAACCTACAACTGACCTGCGCAGGTCCAGTAGGCAAAGACGGAGCCCCGCCTACCTACGTGACTATGCTACGTAGGACCAAACCAAGAGGGGAGGGTGTTCTGTACCTTAATTTGAATTCTCGAAATCCCCGCGCTTTGATTGGCCAAAGCGCGGGGTGATCGGATTGGTTAGGCGAGCCGCACCGATTGGCTCCCTGAGAATCTCCCGCTATTGGTAGATTCAAATCGCGGGAGATTCAAAGCGGTGCCATTGGCCGCGGCCACCGCGGCTTGGAAATAAAAAGCCGCAAGGTTTTCCAAAGAGCCAGTTCGGTTTCTAACTTCCATAAAGAGCTTGATACAAAGTCACCGACTCCTGGCCTCTTTCCAAGTGGACACAACAGGATGGATTTTTATATGGTCTGCTGAAGGACTGGTTGTGTTTCCAAACCAAATTGATATGTAATAGAGTCACTTTTCAGGTACTGTTTTGTGGTCCATAAATTCACAATTATTTCTGTCTTGCAACAGCTAGAATTCCCATATTGCATTTTCATAAAGTATTTGAGGCGACTCAAAGTTTTCACATGAATTAGTATCATAAAATAATAGAGCCAAAATTATTTTCTTGCTATGGATTTTGAATAGTTTCCCAGGGCCCTAAGCAGGGGTGGGATACGACAGGGTTAACTACTGGTTCAGGATTTACAAGCTTCCCTGCCCGTTGTGAGCCGCGCGCCTGTTAATCGTCATTAGCACACTGCTTGCCTAGAAGCGGCCTTTGAAACAGCTCTCTTTTCTTGTTTTTTTTAACTGCAGCTGTGCCTCATTCAGCAGCTGAAGTTGAAAAATCAGGAAATAAAGATCAGCTAAGAGCCCAGGTGGGCAGGTGGGCAAAAACATCAGCAGATATAGAACCAGTGCTATGTCTGCTGCTCTTCAGAGCTACCGGTTCTACAGAGGTGGACAGAACTGGCCCTAAGTGCAATATTGGATGGGTCATCCTTTTTATCCCTAGCTATAGTGACCACCAACCAGATAATATGTCTGATTAATCTGCCACCCTATACTGTCAATTCATAAACAATATTTGCATCTCACTTCCTTCTTAGAGTTTCTTATCTTTAACAGACAATGAAGCTTATTGGGAGACATGGGGTATTGTCTAAACAGCTTTCAAATTAACATTAAAAAACAAAGGTTATGTGAAAAAAAAACTAGCAAGCACAGGAGATGACAATGAGAGTGTCAAAAAAGTGAAAATAACAGCTGTAAACCATATGACTATAGGCGTCTTCTGATGTTACTTAGCTGGGATAATAAAATGCCTTCAAGAAAACAACCAAGCTCAGAGAGCACCAAGGATCCCTCATTTCAATCCTGAGCTATAAATATTTTCCTTTATTAGGCCTTTCAAATGCATTACATGAGGAACACATGTATAAAGGAGCAGGGATTTGACTTTTTAAAATACTTTTTTAATAACCTTCCCATCAATAGCTCTGAACAAACAATGTGCCCAGGTGAGTGACTTATAAGTTTTGGAAAGATAAGGAAAATAATGGCAACTCTGAGAATTTCCAAAGAAAACACAAAACCTTATTGAAAAAGAACTTTATGAAAAATCAATATCTTTCTTCCTTGGGCTCATGCTTTCTGTAGACAATCTGGTCTTCTTTTTTTCTTTCCCTGGTTGCTTATACAATAGCTGTTTGCTGGCGATACAACAGGAAGCAGGGCCTATAATTACTTAAAGTCAGTGTAAATATATAAAATCATCTTTGACAACAAAAATGCAATCCCACCTGTTTTATGAAGATGTTTGGCTATGTTTTGGAAGTTAATCACCAGGAGGCAACTAAATTGTAAGAAACTGACATAGTACAATAAATAATAAAAAATATAGTGAAATAGAAATCAATCAATCAGTCACTAACAGACTTTACACTAAATTGAATTGGGGAAAGCTGAAGCCAATAGGAAGCCAAATGAATTCAGAATTCATTTACTAACTCTCTCTCTCTCTCTCTCTGTCTCCCTCCCTCTTTTTTTCTGTCTCTCCCTATCTCCCTCCCTCCCTCCCTCCCTCTTTCTCTCTCACACACACACTCCAAATCTTCTTTCCTACTTAACCCCTTAAGTCAAGAGCAGGACAAATTCATTAGGAAACATATAACATTGGAAGAAGGAAGTTCATTTACAGCTACCATAATTTTGCAAGATATATATATATATTTAATTACTCTTAATTTGCATAATATTTGCAGGCTGATCCATATCTTCTTCCTCCTCTAGAAAAGGAAAAATGATCGAAATGGCTTTTGTTTCCACTTGCACCAATAACTAAACTTTACTCCTCATTATTTCAGTTTTGAACTATTGCTTTGTAGCTATTTTCAAGGATGTATTCTAGGAGTTACCAAAATGGTAGGTAGCCACCGGCTAGTTTTCCAAAATATGCATCTACCTCATCCACCTTTTTTTAATACCCACAATCACAACATCTCTAATGAGAAGCTGAAAATCATATTGTAATTATAATCAAATTATAGAATTATTGCATGGGAACTTGTGAGATCTGGGCACTTTCATAACAAGAGCCCTGAGCATTACACAAATTCTACAATGCCATTCTACACTAGAAAAGTTCACTCACTCCTGATTTACAACTTGAATATTATTTGTTTATTTTTGTCATGTCTGGGCGGTGGGTCCCAAGGAGAGACAAGACTCGTAGTAGTGAACAACAGCTCTTTATTAAGCAACCAGATACTGAGACAAAAACCCTAGCCGCGGCAGCTCTTTTTATTCAGCTGGCTGCGGCTAGGCAGCCTATGACAGACGTTTGAGCTTGCCACGCTTGGTTTTACCCAATCGCGGCAACCCTTATGCGAACCAATCAGGATTGCTTTATATTGTCCAATCACAGCCCGGCTCTTCTGGACCAATAGGAATGCAGGCCTTCAAGCCTGCTAGTATGGAACAATTTTATTTATATTTCCTATTTTTAAACCAAGTCCTGTGAATATTTTGCAAAATATTAACAGGGAAAGGAAGGTCAAAAGCCCAAGTTAACTCAATATTCATCTATGTGTATAAACCTGCCTGTATCTCTTCTCTATCCAAGTATATACCAAACTTTTGCCTAATCCAACAGAAGAGATGTTTTATATGTCAAGCAATACATTTTTGTGACCTGTATGAAAGTAATTTTTCAGAAGGCAATCCATATCCTAAAAACTTTAATTACATACCATACAGTCTCTTCTCTGCACTTTGGGAAATTCGTACTGAAGGGGTTTCAGCAAATATTTTCAAGGATCTTATTCAAATCATCCACAACAAATTAATAAGGAAGACCGATCAAATGGAGGCAACACCATTTTGTTGAAAAACTTCCTGCCAAGCAAGGAGGAAGAGTCAAGTAGGGTACTAGCCTTCAATCTTTGCACAGAAACATGACTCTGACTACCACAACCCCAAGTCCAGGGGACCTTATTTATTTGTTCCCAAGAGAAAGCAAGCAGACTGCAGAGATTCTTGTAATATAAGTAGAATGCAATAAAGTAGCTGACTAGAACTTTTCGTAAGTAAATTTCATCGCTTCTGCCTAACACATTCCCAACAACTAGCTTATCAACACTTCCTAGGAAAACTCCAATCACTAATCAATGGCCTTGAGTTCAAATATTCTACAGTATTCTACAGTAAATACCACAAGGCACACACACAGTGACATGTCCTTTTAAACCATCCCACAAAAAATGATGTACAGAAATGTGGAATTAAAATATCCTTAGATGATCAGATTAATACCTGAGTTTTGAATGTCCAAAGCCTGGAAAATCTGGCCACAAGATATGTACAGTGAACCTGGTCTACCTCTATTCTATGAAATCCATAGCATTTTAATTTCCAAGTTGCATTTAATAGCCCGACTTTGTGCCTATAGATAACATGTTCAGCCCTTATGGGAACTTGGTATGCTCAAATAAATCAATTTCTGTCAACACAATTAGTCTAGGCTAATTATATGTGCAAAGCCAAAGTGGAAATCAGATTTATTTTAGCCAATTTTGATCATGACCACAGTGAGGAAAGGCTGTTCTCTCCAGCCCTCACATACCCCAAGCCTTTCTGGAAAACTTAAAACGGTTGTTCTCCAGGGCAAGTAAGCTACTATTTTCATCTGCCTAACTAGGTAACAGTAACCCTCTGGCAATTCACATCTGACAAGTCAACTTTCCCTGGAGGGAAAATGATCTAACCTTCCTTGTCCTTCTCCTGCCTCATTTGCTTAAGAAAACCCAGAGAATGACTGCACCAGTTAATTACAAGGCACTGTCTCTTTTCCAAAGGAATGTTTAATCTATCTCTCCCCAACCACCAACACCCCCCCCCCCAATAAACTTGTTTCTTTATTGCTGGAGGCACCTAATATGAATGTGATTGACAACATCTAGAGTTAAGGGTAGAACCACAGTGGGTTTATGTGGGCTGGAGAAGTACTTGATTCCAGCTTTGAAGGTTTAGCCCAAGGAATCATGGAGGTTGCAGAAGACATGAAACAAAGCTGGAGGGACATGATACAGTTGTTCCGGTCTCATTTTCCTAAATTCTGTACCTCCCCTTAATAATCTTAAAAGTACAGAACAATGGTACAATTCTGCTTTTCATCCAGATGGACATGGAGGAGATATTATTCAGGGTGATGGTGTTGCTTCCCAGAAGAGAAGAGAAGAGAAGAGAAGAGAAGAGAAGAGAAGAGAAGAGAAGAGAAGAGAAGAGAAGAGAAGAGAAGAGAAGAGAAGAGAAGAGAAGAGAAGAGAAGAGAAGAGAAGAGAATTCTTTATTGGCCAAGTATGATTGGACACACAAGGAATTTGTCTTTGGTGCATATGCTCTCAGTGTACATAAGAGAAAATAAAATACATTCATCAAGAGTCATTATATACAACAGTGATAGCCATAGGTTACTATAAGCAATCAAATCATACATAGGTTACTAATACACAATCAAAACATACTAGGAAAACAAAACAATATAAATTGTAAAGATTATAGTCGGTTATAGTCACGGTTACAGTCATAAGTAGAAGAGATAGGTAATAGAATGAGAAGAAGAATAGTAATGCAATCTTACTAAGTAATTTGACAATGTTGTGGGAGTTAATTTTTCAGCAGAGTGATGGCATTTGGAAAAAAATGGTTCTTGTGTCTAGTTGTTATGGTGTGCAGTGCCCTATAGCATTGTTTTGAGGGTAAATGTTGAAACAATTTATGTCCAGGATGTGAAGAGTCTGTAGATATTTTCACAGCCCTCTTTTTGACTCATGCTGTACATAGTTCCTCAATGCAAGGCAGGTTGGTAGCAATTGTTTTTTTCTGCAGTTCTAATTGAATGTATTTAATCTTTTCTTTTATTTAGATGCTGACTTTTAAACCAACAATCTCCACCCCCATCCCAAAGTGGCTTACACTGCAAACAATAGAAACAATGGTAAATAAAAATGGAATTGGTATGGTTGAAAAAACACACTTCCTAAAATTCAAAGCTATGATCCCTCTTACAGAGCCTGAAGAAGGAAGAAGTCCAGTCAAGCAGGTGTGTAATAGTTATCACCTGCTGTCTTCTGTCCCATCCCTTTCTCCCTCCCTCTTGCCCTCTCCAGATCTTTTTCATGTTGAGTGCCAATAGACCTTGGTATGATCCAGGGGTGGGCTTAAAATTTTTTAGTAAGGGGTTCTCTGGCTGGTTGCTGGGTGGG
Organism: Hydrophis major; assembly: GCA_033807585.1. Classification (NCBI taxonomy): domain Eukaryota; kingdom Metazoa; phylum Chordata; class Lepidosauria; order Squamata; family Elapidae; genus Hydrophis; species Hydrophis major. The sequence goes on from CM066330.1 coordinate 245,788,384, forward strand.
CTTGGCCATGGTGGGCATGGCCTAGTTGGCCTATTGTACCATGGAGGGGTGCAATTTATTTTACTTACATACTTTTTTGCCTTAAAATGTATTTTGGCTTCAAAACTCCAAGACCAGCCACTCGTCTTCTGAGTGTAATTGTTTATGATTATTAATTTAATTATATGCCAAGTTGGGGGTCCCTTTGATATACTCTCTCCAAAGGACTTCCAACCACAGTCAAAAATACAGCAAACAAATAAAAATAATGTTTAATGAGTGTGAACATCTGAAAATAGTATCCAACCTGATACTTTAGCAAAAAAAAAAAAAATACAGAAAGGAAATAAGGATGGCTAACCCTATCCTTGAGGGGAGGGGGCTTTTGAGAAAATTAAGAAAACAGTTTAACATCTTCAAGATAATCAGTTGGCATTTGCATTCTCAGTATAGATGGAAGGGGTAAAGGAGCTTGGGATTTTCTCAAACAAGTCAATGATATTTGGCATTCAGACAATCTGATCAGAATAGTTGCCAAAGCTTGAAGTTTTATCAGGAATATCTTCAGTTGGGTTCAGTCCCATCTGAGAACATTATAGGAGACAGCCACTTAAAGCTGTCATAGGGAATTGCCCAAATAAATTTACTATTTGTACACACAATATTTTTGTAAAGTCTGACATCTAAGTGCAAAATAGACTTTTTTTTCTTCCTTTGCAGAATTACAACTGCACTAACTAAGATCACCACTAGATGGCAATGGTTATTCTCTCTCTCTTTGCTGCTATCTACTGGTAATGAAGCATCACTACTCAGATACTGCAGCCTGAGCTTACTGGGAACTCTGGTATATAAGAACCATACTTGCCAATAGAGGCTACTGCATTAATGTTAAAAAGTATCTTAATAACTTAAATGAAGTTTTTTAATATTAGAGCCACCCACTTTAGGTGAAGGCCTTGTACTTCCTGATTCTCACTAGAATCTTTCTAAATAATCTAAATAATGATGGTCCTTACTATAGGAGTCTCTTAAGACTATTCCTCCATAAGGGAGACCATTAAAATTTGAAAATGAAAAGGCAGGAAAGCATCAGGTGTTTGGTGCATTGTTGCATTTTTATTATCCAGAAAAGAAGATGTTAAGCCTCTTGTGACAAAATAGCTTGGGTAGCCTGGATGCCATGTACCTTAACAGCAGCAGTTTCAGGAAGCAAACATTAGCTTCAGGCAGTAAAAAATCTTGGGCTGGTTCAAGAGGAGTAATTAATGAATGACAAATGACAGACCCTTCTGTGACTTTGTAAAGTTCTCTTAAGGAGAGTTGCCTGCCATTAACACTGTGTTTTGTTTATGTTTGATGAAAACTTTTCTATTTACCTAGACCTTGTATTCTGCTTAAACCATAGCTATGCAGTAGCTGTGTTATTCTTTTCTAAGGTATGAAAATTGTGTTGGAAAAAACAACTAACGGAATCAACTAAAAATGGTTGTGTAAAAAATAAATTCAAGAAAATAATAAAATAAACCAATCCAAATTGTGTTTTTGTTTATATGTTTGTCTTCCAGAGAGATAAAATTGACTTCCAGATTCATGAACACAGAATTCTTGCACAAAATTGCAAAGATGATTTGTGAACTGGAAATTAAAGAACAGTTGCAGGAATTAGATATGTCTACTTTAATGTGGGGGGAAGACTAGGGGTGATAGCAATATTCCAATATCTAAAGGGCTGCCCCAAAGAAGAACAGTGAAACCTATTCTCCAAAGGCAACAACAAGTAATGGATGGGAAGTAATCAGTGGTGGGATGATGCCAGTTCGTATCAGTTATAGCGAACTGGTAGCTCCAATGAGCAGTTGGCCCCACCCACCTGCCCCACCATTTCCTGTCCTATATTTCCTTGTTTTTTTAGCTCAGCTGATTTGCACAGCAAAGTGGATTGCCATGCCTCAGCTGTTTTACTCACCAGTGCTGACATAGAAGGTATGTTTTTAAGCTTAAAATAGTGTGTGCGTGCAAACTGCACTCTCATACAACCGGTGGTAAAAAAATAATAATAATTGAATCCCACCACTGGAACTTATCAAGGAGAGAACCAACACAGAAATAAGGAGAAATTTCCTGACACTTTGAACAATTAATAATCAGTGGAACAACTTGCCTTCAGGAGTTCTGGGTGCTTCAACACTGGAGGTTTTTAAGACGACATTGGACGATCATTGGTCTGAAATGGTATCCTGTTTGAGTGGGGCGTTGGACTAGAAGATCACCAAGGTCCTTTCCAACTCTGTTATTCTGTTACTTTGAAGCAAGATACTTTAGTGAGAAAGCTTACTTCTGGGTTGATGTACATAAGGTTTATGTGAAATGGCTTCAAACATTATCAAGTGTTCTCCCCCCCCCCCCCCCATGTGAACATTCATCTGAAACAAAAGCAATGTGTTTGGTTTAAGGAATGAACTGCCTTTTTCCAGATTCCTCTATATATGAGTGATGACATTGGTGGGAATATCTGGAATTTGGTCATGCGTAACACTGCCACTAATGCTACTGTATATATTTCTTTCACCAAAAGGTATAGAAACTGAAGAGAGGGATGTCAAAGCATAGGACAATGGCACACTACAAAAATAAGGCTTTATTTCTCTGTCATTACAGTATCAGATCACTCAGCAAAATGAGGTTGATGTTTCTTCTTTTAAACTTGATTATTTGTGTGGTCCTATCACCAAGATTAGATATAGGGCTAAATGTAAATGCTAGCGTGGCAGCAGCTTAACTCTGTAAAATGTATTTTGGAGGCCTTTTGAAAGAATGGGACAAAGATATATCTGATATGGTTTCATTAGCACCTGTAGCATATTATAGAATCACCAACATTGCAACACTTGTGCACGGATATTATTGCACAAATGCCATCTGTATCCTTATGTCTGAGGGAAGTATACAAGTTGTAGAATTTACCTTACAACACTGTCATGCCTATTTTGTCATTTCCCCTCTTTGGTCCACTCATCCAGTACTGCAGCACTTCACCACCGGAGATTTTATTTCTGATGCATCTTGGCACTGATGATGTTACCTACATTGGTAATAAAATGTCTGCAAAAAAACAACCAAGCTTGGAGAGTTCCAAGGACCCCATAGTTCAACCCACATAGTTCTCTTCTATCAGTTTTCAAGATACAATGTGCTAATAGGTAATATTTGTAAACAAGGAGGTGGACCTTGATTGCATGGTTTCAGCTGCCATATTAACTTTTTTTTTTACCATGGACAGCCCAGATAATACCTAATAAAGTTGTATCATAATAGTTTGCACTAGTCAAATAGCTGGAGCAAATCAGTTTATTGGACAAAGACAATATGACAATGCAATAGCTGTGATGGCACAGTATTGCAAGCTAACTCTGCCAACTTGATCCTGCTCAGCTTGAGGTTTTGACTCAGCCTTCCATCTTTCCAAGGTTGGTAAAATGAGGAGCCATATTGTTGGGTCTGATATGCCACATTTGTAAACATCCCAGAGAGTGCTGTAAAGCACTATGGGATGGTATATAAGTCTAAGCGCTATTGACATTGCAATAAAAAAAGATTTTCCTCTATGGCAGGGATCCATTGTTTTTTGTTCCGCGAATGTTCATTGAAGGCAGCAAATGCATACATGGAGGGAGTAATAACATCTCTTTCAAAAGTTCTGGATAAGTATTTTCAATTAGAGAATGAACATTGTTTTCAGCACATCTCTTAATTAAAGTTGAATGCAATTCCAGCATGAAGAAGACAAGAACAAATGTTGAACTTCATTGTCCATAAGTGTACAGATAAGCCATACTGCCGAATTATTGCAATGTGTTTGAACTGAATGATAGGAGGGTAACCTGGATATAATCATTTTTCTACCTGCCTACCAACACACATACACTCACACACACACACACACACAAACAAACACACTTTTTTTCAAGCCCGTTCTGGACCAAGTTGCCTCAATTCTAAAGCCTGTGTCTTTCAAAATGTATCTCAACAATCCTTTGCTTACTGCTGTGTTTTGTTTCCTCTTAGAGGAATTACTGCCCTCTTCTGGTTAAAACAAATGGCAATCATTTCTGAAAACCCACACATCATGAATTTAGGAGGGAAATGTGAATTTAATTAAAGTGAAACAATTGAGAGGGAAAGAAGAATTTGTTTCAGACCAAATCATCCGAAGGCCTTCCTAGGATAATAGCATTATATCCAAGCAGCATGTTGAAACCCTTAAATCAAAAGCAAATACAATTCTTTCGAGAAAACAATAACTTAATCTCACCGCTGGTTTTATAACTCACAAAAGATTCCACAGAAGTTGCAAGCACACAAGGCTCCCTAGCAAAGAACAAAAATAAGCATCTCAACTTCATCGGATTAAGCAAAAGAACATCAGAACAGACTGCTAAGAAAAGCTTGTTTATTTTATGAAATGAAACGTGGTAGGACCTATAGTATACAAAAAAACCCTGAGATGTCTGGTTTTAAAAGCTGCAGAATATTAGGTAAGCAATTTCTAATTAAAGAGATTTTTATCTCACAAACATCAAGGGTTATTTATTTTTATTTTTTTAAAAAATTATACACCCATCCATCTTATAGCAAACTTGATTGGGATCTCCCAATCAAGAATGAAAACAATACCAGTAATAAAACAACATAAAAACTGTATTGAAACTATTAAATCCATAAATATTTAAAAACTTCCCAGCCTTAGAAAGAAAAAAGTGGAAAGCTACTTCCAAAAAAGTTTGCCAGGAAAACTGCAGGACTCACCTACGAATCAACAATGATTAGAAGAGACAAAGAAAGTACCATCACATTTTATATATTTATTTAGGCACTAGTTTTAGAAAACCACCCACCTCACTTCTATATTAACAGATTAATAACAGAGTTGGAAGGGACCTTGTAAGTCACCTAGTCCAACCCCCACCCACCCAAGCAGGAAACCCTAAGCCAGGGGTCTCCAACCTTGGCTCCTGGAAGCCTGGCGGACTTCAACTCCCAGAATTCCACAGCCAGCTGGCTGTGGAACTCTGGGAGTTGAAGTCCGCCAGGCTTCCAGGAGCCAAGGTTGGAGACCCCTGCCCTAAGCCATTTCTGACAAATAGCTGTCCAGTCTCTTCTTGAAAGCTTCCAGTGATGAAGCTCCCATGACTTCTGAAGGCAACTTCTGTTCCATTGGTTAATTGTTCTCACTGTCAGAAAATTTCTCTTTATTTCTAGGCTGACTCTCTCCTTGATCAGTTTCCATCCATTATTCCTTGTCTGGCCTTCTGGTGCTTTGGAAAATAGCTTGATCCCATCCTCTCCGTGGCAGCCCCTCAAATATTGGAAGACTGCTATCATGTCTCCCCTGGTCCTTCTCTTCCCTAGACTAGCCATGCCCAGTTCCTGCAACTGTTCATCGTATGTTTTAGCCTCCAGTCCCCTAATCATCTTGGTTGCTCTTCTCTGCCCTTTTTCTAGAGTCTCAACTCTCAAATCTTTTTTCATAGTGTGGTGACCAAAACTGGATGCAGTACTCTAGATGTGGTTTTACTAAGGCTTTATAGAGTGGTATTATTGATCTTGATTGTATCCCAATTGATTGTATCCCTATATGACTCTAGATAGCTTACAATATAACAAATAAAAATGCAAAATACACAATATGTAATATAAAACAAAAAGAAAAGCACATAGTAGCTGTGGGGGAAGCATATATATTTACATATACTGTATGTATACATACACACAATAAGCATAATATCATAAGAAATTTGGCCAATCAGCTTAACATTAAGCAAAGTATATAAAGAAAGAAATTGTTAATACTCTATGATATGCTATTCTAAATAGCTATTCCATTGATCAGCTTACATGCCCCTTATAATGCTAGCATTGGTGATAAAATGTTTATTAAAATTTTCAATCAGTTCCTTGAATAACTCATTCTAAATTAGACTTTATATTGGACTTCCTCTCTTTTCCAAAACAGAACCAAACACATACAGACAGCTTACATAAAATAACATCAAATAATAGCCGCGTTGAAAGACTTGTAACAGGCCATAGACAGATAAAACAAAAATTTACAAAATGATTAATGGGATGTTTCAAAAATAATTGGTGTATAAAGATGTGAATTATCTTCCACCAAAATCTCAGAAACTGTTTGAAGAATTATGTATTTACCCTGCATAGAATATTTATTTATTTAGAAGGTACATATAAGTGGCTTCAAAATACACCTTCTAAATAAATAAATATCTCATAAATAAATATCTCATGCACCATAACCCTAGATGTAATAAACTATATTGTTGTTTTTTCTTATCAGTTCCTTTACTGATTTATGCATGTACTTAGAAGGGCTTGGTGGGCTTATCAGAAACAGCAAATTAGGAAGTTTGGAAATTGCATTGCATATAATTCTATTTTTCCCAGCCTAACATAAAAGTCAAGCCTGGACCAGTTAAAAATGCAGCAAAATTGGCAAAAATGTTTAACTCAAACCCAAATTGTTGGAAATGTGGAAAAGAAAAGAAAAAAGCACTTATATTCATACCTGATGAACATGCCAGGAAGTGAAAAAAATATTGGAATACAATTAGACAATGGATAGAAGAAATCATGAATCAGAAAATTGAATTTAACCCGGAAACTTTTTTATTAGGTATAATAACACAAAAATGCAATAAAACAGATTTCATATATATATATATATATCACTACCCACTTCAAATCCCTCTGAGCCATACATGAAGCAAACTGACCCCCACCATGAAGATGCAGCATGACCACGAACTCGAAGCCAAACAGCAAGATCACAGCTCACCAGCTCAAATCCCCCAGCAACTAAGACTAACCTGAGCACAACCAAGCCCCCACCTGAACAGAACACGCCTCCAACCAATCAGAACACAGCCAACCCCCCACCCAATCAAGTCACACCCCCACTAGCAGTTAAAAGGAAGAAGCAGCTGCAAGCTCACATCACTCTGAGAAGCACAGAGCTGAAGACCAAGCCTGAAGATGATGAATGAGACTTCATCGAAACATTGCCTAGATACTTCCAATCTTACGCGGGAGAAAACCCGAATAACCAAAGATACACACACACACACACACACACACACACACATATATGGCATTCAGCTTTGTCCGGGTATTTTCCCATGTCATAGTGGTGGTGCTTTTAAAGTTGCAGCAACGTTTCAGCAGAATCTCAACTGCCATCATCAGGCTTCTGTGTAGTGTTCTGTGAGTTAGACTTTTACAGTGGTTTCAGATTTAAATTTGGGGCAGCCTATTGCTGTGCCAGAATGGTTTTGTTTTTTTTTCTTCATCCTGATTGGTTGAGAGTCTTGGTCTGTGTTTATTGGTCTTGGAGTTTGCTGTGTTCTGCTTCTAATATCTTCTGTCTGGTTTTTTGGCTCTTTTTGTATCTTGATTGGCTAGCAACATTGTGTTACTTTATTGGAGGCCTTTAGTGCAGCTTGGCTGCTATTTTTCTATCTATTTTGAAGGCAGTCTTGATGTGGTGTCTGTATAGTATCTTACTAATTTTGTCTGTAGTGCCTCTTATGTAGGGCAGGACAGCTGTTCCATGGGTCTGTAAATCTTCTGGGTCTCTATTATGTCTCAATGTGTTTTTGTGGATCAAGTTGGTGATTTTGCTTTTGTGGAAGCCATTGGCTGTCAATATTTTAGTCAGGGTGCATAGTTCAGTCTTAATGTGTTTCTTGTCTGCCAGGCATTTGGTTCTAGTAATTAGTGTTTTAGCCACGGAGTTTATCTGTGCTGGGTATTGGTGGGATTGGGCGTTGAGGTAGCGGTTGGTGTGTGTTTTCTTCTGGTATATGGTGTGTCCAAGTGTGCCATCTGTTTTTTTGTAGATTAGTACATCTAGGAATGGTAGTTGTTTGTTTGTTTCTGTTTCCATGGTGAACTTGATTTTGGGGTGTGCACTGTTTAGGTGTGTTAGGAAATTGTTTAGGTTTTCTTGTCCATGGGGCCAAATCACGAATGTGTCATCGATGTATCTTAACCATAGTTTGGGTTTGAGGATGGCATTAGCCAGGGCTCTGGATTCGAATTCTTCCATGAACAGGTTTGCAATGACAGGTGACAGTGGTGATCCGATGGGGGCTCCTTCAATTTGTTTGTATCTTTGTCCTTTGTATATGAAATATGTGTTGGTTAAGCAGTGTTTTGTTAGTTCCATGAGGTGTTTAGCTGGTTGGTATTTATTTTTGATGATTTCAACGGTCTCTTTTATCGGGACTTGAGTGAATAGTGAAACCACGTTACAAGCAGATCTTCTTGCTCCACATGTAGATCTTTGATGATTTCCAAGAAGTGGTATGAGTTTTGTACATGAGAAGCTGCTGTTTCAGCATGGGGCTGTAGTTCTTTTGCTAGGTGTTTAGCTAGGTTTTGTAGTGGTGCTCCTCTGGAGCTGATTATGGGTCTGAGAGGTATGCCTTCTTTGTGTATTTTTGGGAGGCCGGATAGTTTGGGGCATCTGGAAGATTTCTCTCTGGGTATGATCTTGTGTTGGATCTCTTTGCTTATGTGGCTGGTTATAATTTTCTTCTTGGTTAATTTTTCCAGATATGTGGTTGGGTCTGTGTTTATGGGTTTGTATGTGGAGTCTTGGAGTAAGTCTGTCAATTTTGTTTCATAGTCTTTTCTGTCCATTACTACAGTGGCATTCCCTTTATCTGCTGGGAGGATGATTATGCTGCTATCTCTTCTCAGGGTTTGTAGCGCTTTAATTTCATTTTTCTGCAAGTTGGTTAAGATACATCGATGACACATTTGTAATTTGGCCCCATGGAAAAGAAAACCTAAACAATTTCCTAACACACCTAAACAGCACACACCCCAAAATCAAGTTCACCATGGAAACGGAAACAAAGAAACAACTACCATTCCTAGATGTACTAATCTACAAAAAAACAGATGACACACTAGGACACACCATATACCAGAAGAAAACACACACTAACCGCTACCTCAACTCCCAATCCCACCACCACCCAGCACAGATAAACTCCATGGCTAAAACACTAATTACTAGAACCAAATGCCTGGCAGACAAGAAACACATTAAGACTGAACTATGCACCCTGACTAAAATATTGACAGCCAACAGCTTCCACAAAAGCAAAATCACCAACTTGATCCACAAAAACACACTGAGACATAACAGAGACCCAGAAGATGAACAGACCCATGGAACAGCTGTCCTGCCCTACATAAGAGGCACTACAGACAAAATTAGTAAGATACTATACAGACACCACATCAAGACTGCCTTCAAAGCAGACAGAAAAATAGCAGCCATCCTCAGAAACCCCAAAGATAAAATTGACCTGGAAAACCAAGGCATATACAAAGTGCCCTGTGCATCATGCCCAGCCACATACATTGGACAGACCAATAGAAGAATAAGCACCCGCCTAGATGAACACAAAAATGCAGTCAAAAAGCTGGAATACACTTCCTCACTAGCCCAACACATGGAAGCCACAGGTCATAGCATCAACTTCAATGGCACCAAAACCCTAGCCACTATAGAAAATCCCAGCCACAGAATCATCAGAGAAGCCATAGAGATTGAAAAAAGACCAGAAAGCATGAAGAGATGATTCCACCAGGCTGTCAATCATTTGGAAGCCTGCACTCACAAACAAAAAAATCTCCACACCACAAGCCAGGCAAACACCTGGGCACAAACAGATCCCCCTGATACCTCCAGCTCAAACACACCCCAACCAGGCACCCAAATGAAACCCAGCTTCCTAACTAATGATAGCTGTCCATTTACCCGGAGCCAAGCTGCACTAAAGGCCTCCAATAAAGTAACACAATGTTGCCAGCCAATCAAGATACAAAAAGAGCCAAAAAACCAGACAGAAGATATTAGAAGCAGTACACAGCAAACTCCAAGACCAATAAACACAGACCAAGACTCTCAACCATTCAGGACGAAGAAAAAAAAAAAACATTCTGGCACAGCAATAGGCTGCCCCAAATTTAAATCTGAAACCACTGTAAAAGTCTAACTCACAGACGAACACTATACAGAAGCCTGATGATGGCAGATGAGATACTGCTGAAACGTTGCTACAACTTTAAAAGCACCACTACTATGACGTGGGAAAATACCCGAACAAAGCTGAATGCCATACATGTAAGTATCTGCGAAAACTTAAGAAAACATATATATATCAACTCACAGATGAACACTATACAGAAGCCTTATGATGACAGATGAGATTCTGCCAAAACGTTGCTACAACTTTAAAAGCACAACTACAATGATGTGGGAAAATACCCGAACAAAGCTGAATGCCATACATGTAAGTACCTGCGAAAACTTAAGAATATATATATATTTTCTGAGGTTCTCGCGGTATTCTGAGGTATTTTCCTAGTTGATAGACCACAATTATGAATTTCCAGGCAACGTGACCCAAAGAGTATCTGAGGTAGGTTACTGTCAAAAGTGTTAAGATGGCAACAAGGACCATATAGTTGAAGCTCCAGCCCTTTTCACATATATCCAGGGGTGGGTTGCTGGGGATTCGCAGGGGTTTGGGAGAGTCCCTAGCTAAGATTCGTCACAGTTTGGAGAACCTCCAAATCCCACTCCTGACTGGCCACGCTCACTCCACCCTGCCCCTCCCAGGAGTCCCCACGTGGCCCCTTTTGGATGCAGATAAGCGCAGGGCGCACATGGAGGCTCAGAGAGGGTGAAAAATGGGCCTCCTGGAAGTTAAGGCTGGAAATGAGCCTGTTTCTGGCTTCCAGAGAGCTTCCGGAGGCTGAGGAGGCTGTTTTCATCTTCCTGGAAGCTTGAGAAAAACCTCTGGAGCCTGGGGAGGGCAAAAACACCCCCCCACTGCCATGGTATAGGAGACCTAGTAATCCATGCCCACCATGGCCAAGCCCACCCAGCAACCAGCCAGAGAACACTTTGCTAAAAATTTTGAAGCCCACACCCCACCCCATATGTTCCTGGTCTGTGGTCTTCAAACTAGCTAGCTAATTCTAAGAACTGTACTCCCATTCTCATTCTAGTCCACCTGAGGATAGTACATGGGGAAAGGATATTTGTTAAACAATCCAATTGTCTGGGGAAAGACTTCCATGACTTTCTATCGGCTGGTCAGATCAGAACATCAGAAACAACCCGATCTTTTTTTTGTGGAAAAATCTTGAAAAACAACCACACTTGTTTAATGAAGGAAAATATTCATTCAGGTTAAACATCAAGCTGCTGGTTGAAACAACTCCAGAGCTTTATCTGATTTCTTTGAGCATCTGGAATATCGTTGAATTCATCAAGCAGCATGTCTTTTTTGGACATTCCTGAAACATGCAACTGGATTGACCTTTGTACAGAGGATAGAAGACCGAGTCTACTGTCTGAGGCCAAAGGGTGAGGTGAGTTTTGACAAATATCTAGTCATTCTAGAGTCCTGTTTTTCCACAAACTTTGCTGTTGAGGGTTTGGTATGTATTGTAACCTGATTCCTTGTATATGAGAGTAGGATTATAGGCCATTAGAAACACAAAGTTGTTCCTGGAATCAGAAGCTTTATGCAAGGGACTTTCCTCCAGAAAGGAGCTAATTTTGATTCAATCTGACTCAGTTTGCCAATTGGGCAAATAAAAATTTGCCTAGAAAGTCTTAAAATGTTCACGTACATAGTCTTTCTCTGTGAACTTTTCTGTTAAATGTGTGTTGCTTCCTGTGAATTTGTTTCTTTGTTTGTTGTTTGGTAGTTTTGAGTTGTACATCTTATAACAAAGCTTTGAAAACTGCAGATTTTGATGTGCATGTAGAATCCAGTTGTTATCTAAGTTTAAGGTAAGAACTGGAGTCATTTTTATACCTCAAAGCCAAATATGTTTGTATTTGTTCCTACATGTGTTCTCTCTCTCTCTCTCTCCCTCTCTCCCTCCCTCCCTCCCTCCCTGTGCCTCCACAGGCATGATTGCATGCATGTATGTCATTCTTAATATCTCCCTCTGTGTGTGCATGTCTCTCTCTCTCTCTCTCTCTCTCACACACACACACACACACACAGAGAGAGAGAGAGAGAGAGACAGAGAGACAGAGAGAGATTTTAGTGCCTTTTTGAAGTTATTTCTATCTACTTCCAGTCAGAAGGAAGGGAGGGAGGGAGGGAAGGAGGAAGGAAGGAGGAGGGAGGGGAGGGAGAGGGAGGGAGGGAGGGAGAGAGAGAGAGAGAAAGGAAGGAAGGAAAAAGAAAGAAAGAAAGAAAGAAAGAAAGAAAGAATGAAAGAAAGAAAGAAAGAAAGAAAGAAAGAAAGAAAGAAAGAAAGAAAGAAAGAAAGAAAGAAAGAAAGAAGCAATGACATCACGATATGAAGTAAGATCCAGCAGAAAGGAGTGTTTTGGTGGGAGATTGTTTTTTCTTGGAATATTCCCATCTCTCTAATGGCATATGAGCAAACTGATCTAAATGCACTTAATATGGAAATTTTCCTTGACAATATTAATTTCTACTACCCCAAGAAGATATGAACTACAAAAGGAAACTGAGCCTTTTTTTATCTAAGATACAAATTCTCTCTATATAATATATCTTTTCCCACCTATTCCTGCAAAAGGAATAAAACCAGGGAAGATAGATGATAGATAGATAACTGATAGCTAGCTAGCTAGCTAGCCAGACAGATAATGGAGAGAGAAAGAGAGAGAGAGAGGCAGGCAGATAGATATGTACAAACATAGCCTTTTTTCTTAAAATGCTGGCATTTCTTTGATTTCAAAACAACTCATCTTGCTCTGATTTCAATGAAGAAAAATGTCTAGCTGGCATTGTAAAATAAACACAGATATCCACTAAAAAGAAGTGCCAAAGAATTACAGAAAGACACAGCAAACTACATTCCAATAAATGAATACCCTATACAGAAACTGGGCAACCTGATCAACAGAATCCTCAATGTCCTAACCAAGGAAGGTCAAATCACAAAAAGAAGAACAGTGTATCTATCCTCCTCTGATTCTATGTACTGTATGTTCAAAAACACACAAGTACAATAGCATTAGCACTTAGGCTTATATACCTCTTCACAGTGCTTTACATCCCTCTCTTAGAGGTTTACAGCATAATTGCTCCCAACAATCTGGGTCCTCATCTGACCCACCTTGGAAGGATGGAAGGCTGAGTCAACCTTGAGCCTGCTGAGATTTGAACTGCCGAATTTCAGACAGCTGGCAGTCAGCAGAAATAGCCTGCCATACTATACCACTGAAGCTTTTTATTTTTATTTATTTATGTATTGATTTATTGATTTGATTTGATTTGTCAATCGCTTACAAGATAACAGGTATAAATATAAACATAGTTATGAATACATGAGATGGATATGTATAAGAAAAATAAAAAGAAACAATAGGACAGGGATGGTAGGCACGATTGGTGTACTTAGGAAAGAGGTGAGGTCAATAGTAGACAGTCTAAGGTTAAAGTTTTTGGGGTTTGCGGAAGAAACCAGGTTATTACTTGGATGGGAGACCACAATAGATAGGAGATTATGTTAAAGTATCAGTGCTTCTGCTTAGAATTGGAAATCAGTTATCCAAAAACAAGTACTGGGGTCAAACTTGACCCAAAGGAGTTTCATAACTGGATCCTCAGCTCCAGAAGAAGACCTTTGGTTTGGTCTCCCAAATTCTGGAGTTGCTAACAGAATTCTGCCCCACTCACTCAATTATTTATAATGGAAAATACTTGTTGATACTTAAAACATATTTGTTTTTCATCAGAAGAGGATGACCAATGAAAATAGAATATTCAGATGGGATTTACTTCTAAAGGAATTAATTGAGTCTCACATTACACATGTTTGTAATAATAGCTTGTTCATGCCACTTTTTCAAAGTTCCCTTTTATTCCCTTGCATTTCCTTTCTCCATTCTCTATCATTCATCAGCCCAACATGTAAATACACACTTTTCAAGTTATAGGATCAAACCTGTAAAGTAGCAAAATGGAATACTGGTTTATCAATGGGAAGAGAGAGAGATTGAAATTAATAATGGCAACAGTCCTTGAGATGACTGTTTCTGTTTAAATGCCCATTTTAAAATAGTTATATTTCTTTTATAGCAGTATGAAGCATTATAATGCTGTAATATAATAAGTTTGAATTTCTACATTTGAAAATGTGAGTATCCAAACATATTCAAAAGAGAAACATCCCCATTTTTTCATGTTATTTCAATAACTCAACTCCTACGTGTCAATTTTACAATATCCAATAATATTTCTCTGGATTTATTAATATATGATTGTCAATAATTAATAGTGTTCTGAAATAGAGCAATTTTATTATTGTATTGTAATGTGTTGTGTTGTGTTGTGTTATGTTGTATTGCATTGCATTGTATTGTATTTACTGTATTTATTGCAAAAGGAAATGGAATAACTGGAGATAACTACATTAAGTTTATCCTTCAATTACAATCTATTGTTGGTAATTTCTAATAATCCTGAGAGCCTAACTAAACCATCTGAGGAGTTAATGTTCCTTAATATTATCATAACATTTTTTCTCCCTTAGTATGTGTTCATATGGAATAAACTCACCATTTTCAACAGTATTACAAAATTGCTATTACAGTTTGTTGTAATCTAATTCATGATGTTAAAACACTAACTTAGCCCTTCCATCTTTGAAGTAATATTTTAATTAAAAGTATTACAGTTTCCATTTATCAGAGCTATCTTTGAAGACATAGATCCAACTTTAGGAAACACAGCTAGATATATTATGCTCTGTTATCTTAAAAGATTTGAACATATGAATACTAAATATTTTCTATTTCCTTTCTGATCCACAGCATTTCATAACTTTCCAAATTAATTAACCACATTTTCCTTTAATCTAAAAAAACCTATTTTTGCAGCTATACAACAACTTGTTTAGATAAATACTCAAGACAACTAACAGAAAAATTTAAAAGTACAAAATATTATAATTTAACTGCCAGTAGAACTAAAATCAAGTGACAATTAAAAACCTGGCAAAATAGTTGGGTCTTTACAGATTTTCCAAAGGTGGAGAAAATAGGGACTAAACATTGCTGTGAAGAAAATACTTTCCATGTTCTCAGAATAATACAGGACAAAACATGTTAATGGATCTTCAGACAGTCTATCCTTAAGTAATACATAACTTTAAATATCAATAGCAACTGTTTTTAACTTATGTGCTATATCTTACATTGGTTAAAAACCTAGCTATTTGAAAATCAGAATATAAAACTGTTTGTTGCCTTCACCCAACATGTTTAACTCTTGAATTAACCCCTTTTCTATGTTCACACAATATTTTTATTATAATTTTTTACTTCTAGCAACCACCTAGATATATTTTCATATGGCAATTGTTGCCTAACCTGTTCTTTTAAGTCTCCCAGTTATTTTGAGCCTGGTCATTTGTACCGTGAATAGTGACTATGACTTTATTGATTTGATGATCCATCAGCTTGTTTTCTTGACTGATCATAATATTCTCAAATTTCAAACTCATCAATAGTCTTCCAATCCTGCTTCTTTAAAGTCCAACTTTCACTTCCATAAGAGTGTCATTTCCATAGAGTGTAACAGAGAACATCATTGTCTACATAATTTTGACCTTTGTATCTATAGACACATCATGCCATTTGAATATTGTTTCTGAGGCCTTCATGGCTGCCCTATATAAATTGAACAAATGGGATATGCTCTCATGACACATTCAATAACAACAAGAAGTCAAGATTAACATCAGTTTCAGCATGTTGTACCAGTAGCTGCTATGTCTTCATATTCCCTAAGTAAAAATGTTGGGTGATAACAGGCCACTGTTTACATTTTGATATATTTTGGAATCATGTCAGTCCTACATATTATTTGTTCATTCAAGCACTTTTGATCTCCAGTGGGTCATGAATATACAAAGATGGATAGTTTGGAAAGTCATGTTCCCTGCATTGCAATTATCACATCAGATGTTAAACACATTTCAGAAACTTTTACTTGCGCTGTTTGAAATTTATCTGTTTATAGGAACTGTTTCATTCTTTATTGCAAAACCATATTTTGTGAATCTCCTATCTGAACATCCATTTGTATTTTGCGTCAATTTGCAGACTTTTGATTTTCGGCCAAAACACACTGTTTTTGTTGATTGTGGGCTGATTTGAGAAACTGGGTACAATTAGTAATGTTTGTTTGAAATCTATGCCAAACAAAAGGAATTTTCTTCTTCCTTCTATTACCAAACTAAACATGACCTAGAATTCCATATTCATCTTTCCTATAAATTTTCTTAAAGTTTATCTGATTTATTTCCCACATTTTCTCCAAGAACTCAAAATGGAGATCCTCTTCCTTTAATCCCTCAACAATAATCTTCTGTGATAAATTGATCTGGGTCAAAGTTGATCTGGAGAGACACTGAAATTCATGATGGCAATAGTCCTTGAAATGACTGTTTTTGTTTTAAATGTCCATTTTAAAATAGTTATATTTCTTTTATAACAGTATGAAGCATTATAATGCTGTAATATGATAAGTTTGAATTTCTTCTACATTTGAAAATTTGGGTATCCAAACACACTCAAATCCAAAATTATCCAGTGAATTTTGATGAAACTTATTGAAGGTTTCCCTACTCCCAGTCCATCTCCCTAAGTATTTTAAAGTATCTTTGGAGGCTGAAAATGGACAGTGAGACCAAATCTTTATCTTCTCTCTTTGGTTATTTTAAAGCTACATTAACTTCAAAAGAGAGACAGTGATCCCTACTTTTTCCCATTAGAGTTGAAGGACAGGAGAGGGAAGGAAAAAAATAAAGAAAACTAAGTTATCCTTTCCCTTCTTCCTGTCTGATTTAATGCCTATAAATGCTTTTTACGATCTATAGATGGTTTGACCCTTGAAAAATCCAACAATGCATAATTTGCCATTTGATTGGACTGAGATAGGATTGCCATTTGCCTTACCTTATGGTCATCTAATTGGATTATTTGCTTGCTTGTTTATTTATGTATTCAATTTATATCTGTGAGGGAATGTAGTCTGGATTCCCAGGAGAGAGGGGGCTGCTTTCCAGAGAACAAAGAAGCAGCTGAGTTTAGAATGCTTGGATGGCAGGAAGAGGGTTAAAATGGCTCCTTCCTATCTGTCTATGGAGATTCTCAGTCATCCAGGTCATGGTTGTCTTTTCAAGAGGCAGATGGTGTTATGTATTAAAATGGACTACTCGAAATCCCTGCGCCTTGATTGGCTAAGGCGTGGGGATTTCTGATTGGCCAGGCGAGCCGCGCCGATTGGCCCGATTGAAGTCTCCCGCGATTGGTTCAAACCAAGAGCGGGAGACTTGAATCGCTGCCATTGGCCGCGGCCGCCGCGGCAAAAGGTATAAAAGCCGGAGGCTTTTTGCCTTTTGCCGGGTCGGTTCAACTATTAGAAATAAAGAGCTGTTAACGAAAGTCACCGACTCAGAACCTTTTTTCGCGGACACGACACTGGCGACGAGGGTGGGATCTCGCCCCTGAACCGAACCCCGTGTCCATCTAAGAACTAGCGACAGCAAAATGGCGAAGATAGCACCGCCCGCCCCCTTCAACCCCGCCGCCGAGGACTGGGAATCGTACTCGGATAGATTCCGTATGTACCTGGAATGTGCCGGCATGAAGGACGCCCCGGGCCCGCTAAAACGCGCCGTCTTCCTTACGCATTGTGGACCAGAGGTTTTCCAGATGGCCAAGGCATTGGCCAAACCGGCAGACGTGACTGCCATGGATTGGGACGTCCTCGAACCCATACTGAGGCGCCATTATGCCCCCGAGGTCCCCATCCTAATACGACGAAATGAATTTTACCGAAGAAACCAGAGACCAGACGAAAAACTGAGCGACTTCGTCGCTGAATTAAGGCGCCTAGGTGGACTCTGTGAGTTTGAAGGATTGAATAGTCTCATAAGAGACCGTTTCGTACTCGGATTGTGGGATCCGACACTCCAGAGCCGACTTATGGCCAAAGGCGACATCAGCCTAGCCGATGCCCTCACCGCAGCCGCAGCCGCAGCCGCAGAAGCAACCCGCACGTCAGCAGACACCATGCGAAGATCCGACGCGAAGGGCGGAAACAACAACCCCGCGAGGTCGGCCGACGCAAGAAACGAAGCAACCGCACACTACGGCGACTACCAGTCAACCTCCAGCACGTCAGATGATGAGGAGGACATACATCGCGTGCAGACGGGACGCGGAAACCAACGAAGCCAAAACAGTCGTAGGTCGAGGACCAACTGCGCCGGGTGCGGCGGCGACCACCCCAGGTCTGAATGCCGTTTCTTTGATGCTATCTGCAGGCATTGTGACCGAAGGGGCCACATCGCTCGAGTTTGCCACCAAAAGAAGACCCGCAGCCCGCCAAGATGGGAACAGCAGGACAGAAGAAGAGAGAACTCCCCGCCCAGAGCCAGAGAGCGCCAGCCAGCAGGTAGATGGGACCAGAAGCAACGACCTCAAAGAAGCGGCGACGGTCGGCGGAAAGAAGAAACCCACCAGACGGTGACCATCGGCCACGCCATCTCCGACGGCGCCAGAAAGGTACACGTAGAAGTCCACATCGAAGGCCGGCCATGCAAAATGGAAGTGGACTCCGGGTCCTACCTTTCCATGATTGCATGGCGCGAAATAAAAAAACTAGTGCCTACTCTACAAAGAAAAAACGTGCTTGCCCAGAAAATCATCATAAAAGACTACCAAGGTAATCGCGTTCCGGTAGTGGGCACCAAGAACTTTAACATAACCTACAAAGGCCACACCGAACAACTGCCACTCACAATAGTCGATCGTGACCGCCCGAGCCTGCTGGGTCTGCAATGGTTCGCCCCGCTTAACATCGCGCTGACAGGTGTCAACCAAGTCTCCATTGAAGCCTGGGAACAGCGGCTAGTCCAGGAGTTCCAGGAGGTCTTCGATGGAGGCTTGGGCAAGTACAAGGGGCCCCCTATCTCGTTTGATTTAGACCCAAGGGTTCCCCCCAAGCGGCTTAAACCTAGAAGGGTGCCCTTTGCTTTAAAGCCAAAAATTGACGAGCAGATCGACAAACTCGTCAAACAAGGGGTATTAAAACCGATAGACCACGCCAGATGGGAGACCCCTATAGTGACCCCAGTAAAGCCAGACGGGTCCGTGAGAATCTGCGGGGACTATAAGGCCACCCTAAACAGCGCGCTACAGCAAAGTGCCTACCCAGTTCCAATAGTGCAACACTTACTGCACTCACTGGGAGGGGGAAAAATTTTTGCCAAGCTCGACCTCGCCCAGGCATACCAGCAACTGCCTGTGGACGAGGAAACGGCAGAAGCCCAAACAATTGTGACACACCGGGGGGCCTTCAAGTGTAACAGACTCCAATTTGGAGTCAGCGTGGCACCAGGCATCTTCCAGAGCATGATGGAACGTTTACTACAGGGCATCAAGGGGGTGGTGCCCTATTTCGATGACGTATTAATAGCGGCGCCAAACGAAGCCGAATTAGAAAACCGATTAAGACAAGTCTTGACAAAATTTAAAGAAACAGGACTTAAAGTCAAACGCGAAAAATGCCAACTTTGTACACAGCAAATAGAGTTTTTGGGTTACCTCCTAGACCGGCAGGGCATCCACCCTACAACTAAAAAAGTTAAAGCCATCAAGGAAGCCCCCACCCCGAAGTCCAAAACAGAACTACAAGCATTCCTAGGCTTACTAAATTTTTATAATGTCTTCCTACCTCAGAAGGCAACGGCGGCGGAACCTTTACATAGACTCCTAGACAAGAAGGCAGCATGGACTTGGGGGAGACGAGAACAAGCCGCCTTTCAGAAAACCAAAGACCTCCTCACCTCCGACGCCGTCCTGATGCAATTCAGTGAGACTTTGCCCTTAGCTGTCACTTGCGACGCATCACCTTTCGGCGTCGGCGCTGTCCTCAGCCATACCCTCCCAGACCAGAGAGAAGCACCTATCGCATTTTTTTCCAGAACTCTGACTAAACCGGAACGGAACTATAGCCAGCTGGACAAAGAAGCTTTGGCTATAGTTGCCGCCGTTAAGCGTTTCCACGAGTACCTGTACGGCCGCCCATTCAAAATAGTCACTGATCATAAACCACTGCTGGGCATCCTCGCTGGAAACCGTGCTACACCAAACATCTTGTCGCCCCGCATGACAAGATGGTCTGAATTCCTGGCAGCCTACAGCTACGAACTGTTACACAAGCCAGGTAAGAAAATTTCGCACGCGGACGCTTTAAGCCGTTCGCCCTTGCCGGACTCTGACCCTGACCCCGCACCAACAACAAACACCCTGAGTATCGAGAGTTTGCCCATAACCGCATCTGATATTGCCAGAGAAACCATTAGGGACAGACATTTGGCGCAAATCTTACATTGGTTAGAAAAAGGCTGGCCGGAAAGAGACATTGACGAGACTTTTAAAACATTCCGGCAGCGCCAGACTGAACTTTCACTGTTAAGAGGTTGCATCCTGTGGGGTGATCGGGTGGTAATTCCAGGCAAATTGCAAAACAGGGTCCTAGAGATGTTACACGAGGGTCATCCTGGCATCGTCAGGACAAAAGCCCTGGCCAGGAGTTACGCTTGGTGGCCAGGGATGGACAAACAAATTGAAGCATGGGTCGCCAAATGCCACCGGTGCCAGGAAACCAGATCCAGCCCACCCACAGCACCTATCCGGGACTGGGAAATACCACGGGGACCCTGGTCCAGAATCCACTTAGACTTTGCTGGCCCCACAAATGGACACACTTTTCTAATCACAGTCGATGCATACTCAAATTGGTTAGAGGTGGCTGACATGAAATCCACCACCACAGAGGCTGTCATTAAAGAGCTGTGTAAACTGTTCTCCACACATGGCCTCCCAGACGTCATTGTCTCGGACAACGGGCCCCAATTCACCTCCATCGAATTCGAACGGTTCCTGGCCGAGAGAGGTATCCGCCACGCATTGACAGCACCGGCGCATCCGGCGGCGAACGGTAGGGCGGAACGGATGGTCCAGTTTACAAAAAAGACCCTCCGGAAAATGGACCACGGGGAGATCAACGAAAAAATCAACAAACTACTTTTCATACAGCACATCACACCCAATACCACAACCAACAAAAGCCCTGCAGAGCTCCTGATGGGCAGAAAGCTGCGGTCCCCACTCGATCGTCTGCACCCAACCTATAACCCGGAGCGACCCCCAGACTCAAGCTCCAGGTACCGGACTTTTGAACCAGGTGACTTGGTCTACGCCAAAAACATGACGGGGGACCCCCTATGGATCCCAGCCGTCATAACCCAAATCACTGGCCCACGGTCGTACCGGCTCCAAACCATCGATGGGCGAGCCTGGAAACGACATATCGACCAGCTCCGGTCACGAACAATGACTGACCTCAACCCCCAAGACACGAACCAAGGGGGGAGGGAATACCCGGTAAGACAAACGCAGGAGAAAATTAAATTTAAAAACTCACCGGAACGCAGCCTTCGCGAGTCCCATCCGGAGAAGAGCCGTCCGGCCAACTCGACCGACTCGGAGAAGCCAAGCGGGAGCGGCGAAATCCGTGACTCAACCGACCCGGTAGGCCCAGGCGGGAGCCACGGCGAGAGAACCGGCCCGATCATCCAGCCGGTTCTCACAGAGCCAGGAGCAGCCAAAAAGATGACCGCTCCGGCCGAGTTACAACAAGGAAGTGAGTTGCGCAGGTCAACTAGGACCCGACGGAGCCCCGCCTACCTGCGTGATTACACCACGTGAAGGACCGTACCAAGAGGGGAGGGGTGTTATGTATTAAAATGGACTACTCGAAATCCCTGCGCCTTGATTGGCTAAGGCGCGGGGATTTCTGATTGGCCAGGCGAGCCGCGCCGATTGGCCCGATTGAAGTCTCCCGCGATTGGTTCAAACCAAGAGCGGGAGACTTGAATTGCTGCCATTGGCCGCGGCCGCCGCGGCAAAAGGTATAAAAGCCGGAGGCTTTTTGCCTTTTGCCGGGTCGGTTCAACTATTAGAAATAAAGAGCTGTTAACGAAAGTCACCGACTCAGAACCTTTTTTCGCGGACACGACAGATGGACTTTCTGGTTTTTCTTTGAAGACGTTTCGCTCATCATCCAAGAAGTTTCTTCAGCTCTAACTGGATGGTAAGGAGCTGGAGAAGTGAAATGCCTTCAAAGAAAAACCAGAAAGTCCAATTGCCTCTTGAAAAAGCACTTTGGAGACTTCTTCCTAGCTATTTCCAGAGTATATCTATAGCTAGGAAATAGTTGCTATAGTCTGGCAATATTCTGTCTATAGGTAAAGAACAATAAAGCAAGTAACTCCACATGCCATTCTTGGGGATGTGACAATATTATATCTTGTACTTTTTTTGTTGGACTGAATCTTCAAGGAAGAAACAGTACATTAAAAAATGCAAAAATACTAAAACTTTGAACAAAACAAAAAGCAATAACAAAACCCTCATAAAGTAATAACACTTTATGTTTTACAGTGATGTAAGTTTTTGCCCACATCCCATCAACGAGGAGGTACATGCAAGGTATCAACACATATCTGGTATGCATATCTGAGTAAAAATGATCCAAACAATGTACAAACTATATCAACAATGCGTAGACTAAGAGGAAATGCTTCCAAGATGGTAAACGTTGGAATAAACAACCTCAGAAATGTTGTACATACTTTCATGCTGACTTTTGAGGAAACAAATTGTGATGTAATGCAGAAACCAGCTGAAATTAACTTAATGTTAGAAAAGTGAGAAACTAAGTAAAACCAAAAGAGATGCTTAAGCCAAATCTCAGTTTCTAGGGCATTCATTACATTTCCCCCCTCCTAGTGGGATTATGAGAGATAGTGCATAAAGCAGGAGATTTGTTTCCTCTTTATTGCAATTCTGCACAACTGTAAATAGGTAATATTATATGATGTGACATTCAATACAGGTAGTCATTTACAACAGGAACTTTTGTAACTTGATAGGAACTTTACAAGAAGAGCTTGTCTAGTCTAGTGAAGAGAAGGACCAGGGGAGACATGATAGCAGTTTTCCAATATTTGAGGGGCTGCCACAGAGAGGAAGGGGTCAAGCTATTTCCCAAGGCACCTTTAGGCCAGACAAGGAATAATGGATGGAAACCGAGGAAGGAGAGATTTAACCTGGAAATAAGGAGAAACTTTCTGACGGTGAGAACAATCAACCAATGGAACAGCTTTCCCTCGGAAGTTGTGGGAGCGCCATCACTTGAGACTTTCAAGAAGAGATTGGACTGCCATTTGTCAGAAATGGTGTAGGGTCTCCCGCTTGGACAGGGGGTTGGACTAGATGACCTACAAGGTCCCTTCCAACTCTGATTATCTGTCATCAATCTGTTATCAGTTCATGTAGTGACCATTTGAAGTTACAACATCACTGAAAAAAAGTGGCATATGACCATTGCAGCATCCCCATGGTCACCCAGCTTATATTTGGACACTTGACAACTGATTCATATTTATGACGGTTGCAGTGTCCTGGGGTAATGAAACTGACTTTTGCAATCTTTTGAGAAGGAGAGTCAATGGGGAAGCCAGATTCACTTAATGGCCATGTTACTAATTTAATAATATCAGTGATTCATTTAACAGCTGGGGCAAGAAAAATCATAAATGGGGCAAAATTCACTTAGCAAATGTCTCACTTAGCAACATAAACTTTAGGCTTGATTATGGTCATAAGTCAAGGGCTTATTTCCAGAAGAAACTTTGTTTTGGTTTTGGTTTGATTTTTGACATCTGACAAACCAAAGAAAGGTTATTTTTAATAGATAGATAGATAGATAGATAGATAGATAGATAGATAGATAGATAGATAGATAGATAGATAGATAGATAGATAGATAAAGTAACAGAATTGGAAGGGACCTTGGAGGTCTTCTAGTCCAACCCCTGCTCAGGCAGGAAACCCTATACCATTTAAGACAAATGGTTGTCCAATCTTTTCTTGAAAGCCTCCAGTGTTGGAGCATTCACAGCTTCTGGAGGCAAGTTGTTCCACTCATTAATTGTTCTGTCAGGAAAATTCTCCTTAGTTCTAGGTTGCTTCTCTCCTATATACATATAATAATTATAATAATAATATATATATATATATGAAGGAGAGAAGCAACTTAGAACTAAGGAGATATATATATATATATATTTATAAATTCTGGTTAACACTTGCTTTTAGTGTGCCACGTAGCTTTTTCCATCTTTAGTCACTGTCTCATAAGACATGATGCAAAACAAAGCAAGTTTAAAAATGCAAACTGAACCATGGAACATGGGAGATAAAAAAAATTTTTTTTAAAAAAAGAAGGAGAATTTGGAGGGAGAATGCTTAAACAGAAAGCAAATGCAGCTGGGCTCATTTTGTGATTGCTATGCCTAAACACTGCCTTTCTGCTACAGCTTAATGCTTGTGGTTTGATGCTAGATTAAAGCTATTGATGTTCTTTATATATTGTTTATGCTCTGTAAAGAGCACCAGTGTTAATGCCGCAAAAGTCTTTTGTTTCTTATTGCCCGCGGATAGCACTTAAAACAAAATAACAAGTAGGGGGGGGGGGGGAGAATCCCAAACCTGAAACTGTTCCCAGTGGCCCATCATCTTTTAGAATATCATTTAAACTGAGGACCTCACCCCTCCTTTCCCCTAAGGGAAGATCTAGGTGATAATGTGAATACCTTTGGAGGAATTGGCATCTCAACTTGCACAAAACTGCAGAATAGTGACTTCAGGGCAAAACAGAGGAGTGTAAGTAACATGAAGCTACTTGGCAGAAAGGTTTGAAGTTTCAGCCTGCATTGCAACTTGCAATGAAATTGATTGATTTGCATGAAACAAACACTTGGTCTACATATGCCAAAGACACTAATCCCAGTTTTGAAAAGGAGAGCGGGGAGGGAGTCGTCTCACCCTGGATGACAGACAGCTAGCCATTTGAAATTCCCTCCTGACATTAAGGGAAGTGGCAGAATCGCCCTACAATCTCCTAAAGATGAATTTAGCAGTTATGGAGATAGGAGGAGGTTTAAAGGCAAGGGGTATGCATTCCTGTACTTTTGTGGGTTGACTTCTGTCCTCTAATTTTCTTTTGTTTTCTTCTGTGAACAGGGAAAAGAAGCTTCTGTTTTCGTTGCATTATCAAGATGGCATTGGAGTGGTCGTGGCCTTGAGCCTGCATTGAAATAGCAGGAGAGGAAAATACGTTGATGTTGGCTCTGATTTTGTAATTGTTCTCCCATCCTCAGTAACTTTTTAGTTGCCCTGCTTCTTCATCTGGGGGGGGGGGGGACTCTCACACAGGTAATCCTTGATTTATGACCACAACTGAGCCCAAAATTTATGTTGCTAAACAAGACAGTTGCTAAGTGAGTTTTGCCCCATTTTACAATGTTTCTTCCCACAGTTGTTAAGTGAATCACTGCAAGTTGCCATGTTAGTAATGTGGTTGATAATTAAAACAGGCCTTTTCATTGATTTTGCTTGCTGGAAAATCACAAAAAGTGATCACATGAGCAACGTCATAAGTATGAGCAGGGGTGGGTTGCTACCGATTCGCACTGGTTCAGGCGAACCGGTATGAATGACGATCAGTTGGCCCCGCCCACCCAGCCCTATCCTAGGCTCTCCTATATTTCTGCAGTTTTGCAGCTCAGCTGAGGCGTGCCTCAACGTATTGCCACACCTCAGCTGTTTTGCTCACAGGCGCTGTGAGTTGAGCTGCAAATTGGCATGTTTGGAATATTCCAAAGTGTGCGTTCACTGAACCAGTTGTTAAATCGGTAGAATCCCACCACTGAATATGAGCCAGCTGCCGAGCGTTTGAATTTTGGTCACATGATCACAGGGATGCTGCAATGATTCATAAGTGTGGAAAACAGTCATAAAGTTTGTTTGCTCGGTGCCCTTATAACATCAAATGGCCATTAACAAATGGTTGTAAGTCAAGGACTATCTATACAAGATCTTTCCTTTGGATTGAATATGTGCAGAAAAGCAAAGATAACGTCTTACAGTTTTGTTGACCAGAACTCATTCATACAAGAGAATAGACTTAATGACTAAAAGTTAACCACAAATCAGTACTGTAGTTGTTTGCATTTTAGAAATCACTTTTCATAGCAAGACTTTCGCAATGACATTGAAAATGACTCAGGTTGCCCACTCAGTCAAATTTATTTTTCCTTGGCACAAAGCCACAACATCACACAGAGGTCTAAAAAGCTATTTATAGCATGTTTATAAGCTGATGGCTTAAACCACGAACAGGGCTTTTCACAAAAATGCTGCTGTTTAGTTTTTGTCTGTTAAACACAGATTAAAGTGCCCACAGTATGTGCCCTTATTTATACTTTTGATTGGTAATTTAGAAAAGTGCCATTGGTTATTTGAAGAACGTGTTTACAGAATTTTACAGTCTTGGATCATTTCTCTTCAAAATGCACTTCAAACACATCCATCAGCAAATTTGACAGCTCATGTCAACACTTCGGATTGGACACTGCTTGCCATTTACTTATAAGTAAATGAAATTATTTATATTTACAATTCTGGGTATTCACTGTGAGTGGTTCTGTGGGCATGGCTTGGTGGGCAAGCTGATTTGCCGGGGAGGGAACCTGGTTTCTCTCCATCTCCTAGACCAGGGGTCTCCAACCTTGGCTCCTGGAAGCCTGGCGGACTTCAACTCCCAGAGTTCCACAGCCAGCTCTGGGAGTTGAAGTCCGCCAGGCTTCCAGGAGCCAAGGTTGGAGACCCCTGTCCTAGACATTCATCAATTGATATTCTAGTATCCTTAGTTTTGACTTCTATCAAGAAAAATGTCCCTTAATTCAGAGGATTACAGCCTATCAAAGGTAAAACAAAAACAAAACCCAACTACATGAACACTGCATGAAAATTAGGATTTTTTTTTTTTTTTAAATGCTATAAATTCTTGAAGAAGCAAATTCAGGGCATTTGCTCCAGAGATGGTATTCAGACAGGTTCTAGAGAACCGGTAGCGGAAATTTTGAGTAGTTTGGAGAACCAGTAAATAATACTTCTGGTTGGTCCCATCCACATCTATTTGCTGCCTCCCAAGTCCCAGCAGATCACAGATGATTCTTTTGTTGTTCTGCAGAGTAGAATGGAGCTGGAAAGCAGGTTAGTTGGGTGGGGAGGAAATTGAGATTTTGCTTCCCCTGCCACGCCCACCAAGCTACACCCACCAAGCCATGGCATACCCACCAAGCCACACCTTGCCCACCAAGCCATGCCCACAGAACCACTCACAGTGAATACCACTACTGATTTGTTCACAGAAGAATGAGAATTAAAACAAAATCTACCTACTGTCTTGGTGTTTGTTTGTTTTTCATTCTACAAAATAGAATGGATAGCAGGTAGTGGGTTCACTTACCTCTTCAAACTTCCCATACATTTTTAAAAGTCTGATATAATTATAGCAATGCTTGATTCTTGGTGGAAAGTCTTTTTTTTCTCTCTCTCTCTTACACTTTCTGGAATTACCAGATGTCTGAAAGATAGAAGTTACAAGGTTGCAAATTCTTCTTAACAAGAAGATTAAATTAAATCCATTTATTAAATTAAATCCATTTATTTAAAACATCAGGGTCCAAATTTTTGGCTTTCCCAGGGCCGCAATGAGTGAAGAGGAATTGTCTTGGGCTGCATATAATAATATAATGTACATAATGTGCATATATCACATAATAATGTTAAAAGTTTGCTATCTTGTGGGATTGCATTACTAACTGTGCAGAACCACAAATGGCCCATGGCCTCAGGTTGGACACGCCTGATTTATAATATCACATTACAAATGAAGCATCACCAGCAACTTGGAGAAGATCTTAAAGGTCTGAGAATTTGGCACAACTTGTGTCCTTGGGTTGTTGCTATTTTGTGTTATATGATTGCTAGCCACCATCTTTAAAAACTTGGAGGCCTAGAAAAGGCAGGAGTGATAGTGTGTAGCCCTCCATCTTCCTGTTGATATCTGGAATATCAGAAGATCTAAAATGCTAAGTTATATTGCTAATCCTATCAATTGCACAAGACTTCAGAATTCACAGGAGGGTAAGTGCTTCAGAACATGTGAAGGTTTGTCCATGACACCCATCAGCAAATCTGGAAATTTCTCCCATAGCTGTCTCATAGCTATGCACACACATATCTGCTAGAAGCAGCCTCAGAAGAGACCCATGAGTTTGGGAAGAGATGAGACTGCTTTAATCTAAATGAAAAGAACGACTCGGGGTGACATGACAGCAGTGTTCCAATATCTCAGGGGCTGCCAAAAAGAAGAGGGGTCTAACTATTCTCCAAAACACCTGAGGGTAGGACAAGAATCTAATTATCTGATCTAAGTGTGGTATATAAAATCATACATTGCAATGACTTACCTGTCAATGAATACTTCAGCTTCAACCATAACAACACAAGAGCACACAATAGATACAAACTCAAGGTTAACCGCACCAAACTAGATTGCAGGAAATACGACTTCAGCAACAGAGTGGTCAATGTCTGGAATACTCTGCCTGACTCTGTGGTTTCTTCCCCAAACCCCCAAAACTTTAACCTTAGACTGTCTACTATTGACCTCACCCCTTTCCTAAGAGGTCTGTAGGGGGGCATGCATAAGTGCACCAATGTGCCTACCATCCCTGTTCTATTGTTTCTTTTATTTTTCTTATATGTACCTATTTCATGTATTCATAACTGTATATACTTATACCTATTATTTTCTAAGCGATTGACAAATAAAAAATAAATAAAAATAAAAAATAAAAAAGAAGAAATGGATGGAAACCAATCAAGGAGAGCAGCAACTTAGAACTATGGAGAAATTGCCTGACAGAACAATTAATCAGTGGAACAACTTGCCTCCAGAAGTTGTAAATACTCTAACACTGGACATTTTTAAGAAGAAATTGGACAACCATTTGTCTGAAATGGTAAAAGGTTTCCTACCTAAACAGGAGGTTGGACTAGAAGACCTCCAAGGTCCTTTCCAACTCTGTTATTCTATTCTATTCTATTCTAATCATGCAGTAGATACATACTTTTCTGGGATTCGAATGCACATATTAAATTATTTGCCAGTTGGAAAATTACCATGAATAATTTTGAGTTTAGTTCAGTCCATCCCGCAATCAATCAAGTCCTACATTCCAACTGTAGCAAGGACATGACACTGAAGATGGTGTTTGATTTCATTGTACGGGGTGCAATGACAATAAACTAAACTAAACTAAACATCTGCCATTTGGTGAGCTAGAAAAATTGTAACTTCTTGTTTCCTTAGCAAACATAAGAAAAACCCTGATAATTGGCAAAACAGGAACAAATGCAGGCTAAGAAAGACAGAAAAAAACCCAGCAAAATTACTTTATTTATATATTTGTAACTACCTATATCAAAATACACAAAACCTATAATTACTGGAGAAAATTAGCATAGACAATCCCACATAAAGTGAAAAATGTTGGAAGGCATATTTGGAAGATTTATTTGGGGATGAATTTATTTATTTAAATTGTTACCCACTTCCAAAGAACTCTGGGCAGCAGTGGTTATGAGAGTGACAAGTGAAACAGTAGAATTAAAGCAAATACTACAAATGCTTGCATCTATTGGGGTGGGGGGAATGATGAAAAGGAAATCATAAATACTTTCAGAATGTTGGAAATTAGTATCAAGTGTAGTGGAATAGACGTGCACCTCAAAAAATGTCAAAATATGGAAGTGGTTTGCTTATGAAGTGCCAGTGTAATTTAACATGTGTGTGAACAAGGCATAACGTTTGCTTGACTTAGTCTTTAATGAGCTTTACAAAATGAGCAATTGTGTGATGGGGGTATATGTATGCATATATGTGTGCTTGTGTATGCTTCTTGTAAAATATACATTCTTGTCATTTTTTTTATTTTAAAACTGCATTTTTAAACTGTTGTGAAACTGTTGTTTAAAAAACTACAGATTTTAGAAGGCTAAATGTATGTTGTGCATGTGTATGAAATGCATCTTTCACGATACAGCTGTCACGCAGCAAAAGTTCAACTGTTCTGCAAGGAGGAGGCATTACATTCAATCCTGCAAAAGTCCCAGTGAAGCTGGAAAAGCGTCCTCTCTGAAACCCAAAGAGCTGCTACTAGTCAAATTAAGGCATCAGTGGTAGGATTGACTAAAAAAGCAGAGTAAGAATATTTCATCATTTTTTAAAAATACATCATTAGTAGGACTCTGCAATCCCTTTGTCAGAAGTACTTTGAGATGAATATGAGAGGGCACAAAGCACCTCTTTTGGATCATTAAAACGGCTGTATCTTTTTTCCAATCTCAGGAGGCTGTTTTGGAAGCTCCTCTAAGCTGGCTGATACCGGTAGCTATACCTATGTCTTCAGGAATTAGTAAAGTAGCTTCCAAAGCAGACCCATGTGTCTGGGAAGAGATGTAGTTGCTTTAATAATCCAAAAAAAGAGCACCCCTATGTTCTTTTTCCGAAGGGCTTGCTTAGCCCTAATAATTTTTCTGCTAAAATTATCTGTCCAGAACAATCTCTTTCTACCAGAGATATGGAGTAAGTTTCCTTCTACCAGAAGGGGGGGGTGAAAATCAGGTAAACCAATATTTCCAGAGAATGTACAACTATGTTGAGGAAAGGATATTGTCCCCCTCTATAAGTGTGCGCACACAAACTCCCAGAGGAGAGGCTGCCAAACAGACAGTAAGAGACATGAAATACTGCAGAGGAAAGAAATCAGGTGAAATTCAATACAGATTGTTGCTAAAACTGCATGAAATGTGAACTCATTGCTAGAGGCTACATCTCTCTGAGTTGCCTGTTAAATAGATTCCTGTCAGCTCAGAAGGGAAAGGAGAAAACCTTTAAGAAAATGATGGTGCTTTGATGTCAAAATACAGCTTGCAGTGACAAATTTATCTTTTCTTCCCCTCCTTTGCAGTGACTTGCTGGTATTTTCTCTCCTCTCCCCAATTTGTGAATTGTTTACCATACCAATAATGGAGTGATTGGCTCAGCAGATGAATAGGAATTCTTTCCCTGCAAAAGATTCATGAAGACCAACTGCAGATGCCTTAAGACATGGGATAAACACTTGATTAGGTTGAATAAAATTGTCAGTAAATCACTTTCCTGCACAGTCTCCGCTATAGGCTCTTCCAGCTTTCATCAGTGTGATGAACTCTCAGTATCACATCTTTGCAAGTGCACCTAGGATATTTTGATGAATGTGCAAAAGTCTTACATCACGACACTGTGATTCCTCTTGCATCTCTTCTGTTGGATCTGTAGAAGCTGCTTCTCCTATATTTCTATTCGCAATAATTCCTAAGAAAACAACTCTATTTTTAAAAAAGGCTTATTGAAATTTTAAAAAAACTTGTAAGAAAGGGCAGAGAAGAAATGAAAGAAAGAAAAGAAATTCTATTAATTAAAAACGCTATGAGAAAAAACCTGAATGGACTAAAGATTGTTTAGATGTAAAAGGAAGGAATATAAAATGAGTGTATTTGATCAAGTTTAGCATTATATACGCTATATAAGGGGATGAAGAGTTATAAAATTGTTTATACTTGTGATGAAAGTTGGCAGTCACTTCTTTATATATTTCTTTTCTCTGTACTACATTCTTACTTTTATTCTCTTTGTTTTCTGTTTATTTAGTGTTTTTATCTTCTCCTTTGCAACTTTCAGTTTCTTTATATTCTTTCTTTCTCTTAGTTTGCATTAGATTTTACTACTGCAATTAAAATCCTTAATAAATCTGTATGTGAGACGGGGGGGGGAGGGAAGGAAGGGGGTGGGAGGAGGAGAGGAAGCTCGAATCAACACATTTATATGCATATGCTTATATATACTCATATATAAAATATATTTCAGACAAAGTTCAAGGCACTGGATTATACAAACATGATGCCAATTCATCATTCTCCTAACTGACACTTCATACACAGTATATTAATTTCAAAAAATGCTTCTGTGTTTAATAACAGCATCTCCTTTGAGCAAAATTTCACTTCTGATGATTCAGTGTACATCTAGTTTCTTGACAGTAGTATGGAAGTGGTCCTTCAACTGTCGTGTCCTCGAAAATGATGCCAGGAGTCGGTGACTTCAAATCATGCTCTTTTATTAAAGTAGGAACCGAACTGGCGCTTTGCACAAGGTTCGCGGCTTTTATTCTTTTAGCCGCGGCGGCCGCGACCAATGGCATTGCTTTGAATCTCCCGCGATTCGAATGGACCAATCGCGGGAGATTCTCAGCGAGCCAATCGGCGCGGCTCGTCTGACCAATCAGAGAGCCCCGCGCTTTGGCCAATCAAAGCGCGGGGATCTCAAGAATGCTAATTAAGGACAGAACACCCCTCCCCTCTTGGTTCAGTCCTTACGTCGCGTAGTCACGTAGGTAGGCGGGGCTCCGTCTGAGCTTACTGGACCTGCGCAGCTCAGTCGTAGGTTGGATCCCGGCCGGTTCGGTCGGGATCTCTGTTGCTCCTGATGCCGTCGTGGGAACCGGCTGGTCGTTCGGGCCGGGCCGCTCTCCGTAGCTCCCTCCTGGGCCTCCCGGGTTGGTTGAGCTGCGGGTTTCGCCGCTCCCGCTCGGTCTCCCCGGGTCGGTCGAGCTGGCCTGGCTGTCTCTTCCTGGCGAGGGTTCGTGCTGGCTGCTTTCTGGTAAGTATGGCTGGTTTATTCTTCTTTGGTTTTGGTCCCCTGGGTATTCCCTCCCCGTTGGTTTGTGTTGTGGGGGTCAGTTTCGCCTGTTTGTGCGTCGGTGGTCTCTTGGTTGGTAGTCCTCGACCTTAATTGGTCGATGTGGCGTTTCCAGGCTCGTCTGTCTGCTGTTTGTAGCCGGTACAAGTGTGGGCCTGTTATTTGTGTGATGACGGCCGGTACCCATAGTGGGTCTCCCGTCAGGTTTCTTGCGTATACGGGGTCACCTGGTGCGAAAGTTCGGTGTTTGCTGTTTGAGTCTGGGGGCTTCTCCGGGTTATACGTGGGGTGTAACCTGTCGAGTGGGGACCTTAATTTCCTCCCCATTAATAGTTCGGCTGGGCTCTTATTCGTTGTGGTATTTGGGGTTATGTGTTGGGTGAAGAGTAGTTTGTTTATTTTCTCCTGGATCTCCCTGTGGTCTATTTTCCAGATGGTTTTCTTAGTGAATTGCACCATCCATTCCGCCCTACCATTCGCCGCCGGGTGTGCCGGTGCTGTCAGCGCGTGGCGGATGCCCCTTTCCGCTAGGAATTTTTCGAATTCCAGCGAGGTGAATTGGGGCCCGTTGTCGGAAACGACGATGTCTGGGAGGCCGTGCGTTGCAAAGAGTTTGCAGAGTTCCTTGATCACGGCCTCCGTGGTTGTTGTTTTCATGTTGCTTACCTCCAGCCAGTTGGAGTAAGCGTCTACTGTTATAAGGAAGGTGTGTCCTTTTGTGGGCCCGGCGAAGTCTATATGGATCCTAGACCAAGGTCCCCTTGGGGTTTCCCACTCTAGGACGGGTGCTGTGGGTGGGCTTGGCCTAGTTTCCTGGCATCGTTGGCACCTTGCTACCCAGGTCTCAATTTGTTTGTCCATCCCTGGCCACCAAGCGTAACTTCTGGCCAGGGCTTTAGTCCTAACGATGCCAGGGTGCCCCTCGTGTAATAGTTCCAGAACCTTCCCTTGTAGTTTTTCTGGAATGACCACCCTATCCCCCCATAGTATGCACCCTTTTAATAACGAGAGTTCCGTTTGCCGGTTTCGGAATGTTTTGACAGACTCGTCGTTGTCCCTTTCCGGCCACCTTTTCTCTACCCAATGCAACACCCGCGCCAGACGTTTGTCTTTATTAGTCTCTCGGGCAATGTCTGACGCGGTTATGGGCAGGTTGGGTAGAGTGTCTATGCTGAAGGTGGTCGTCATGGGTGCTGGGTCGGTGTCAGGTTCCGGTAGCGGCGAGCGGCTTAAGGCGTCTGCATGGGAGATCGTCTTACCCGGTCTGTGTATGAGTCCGTAGTTGTAGGCTGCCAGGAACTCGGACCACCTTGTCATTCGGGGAGACAGAATGTTCAGGGTGGCCCGGTTTCCTGCAAGGATTCCCAGCAGCGGCTTGTGGTCGGTTATGATGGTGAATGTCCGGCCGTAGAGGTATTCGTGGAATCTTTTTACGGCGGCAACGATAGCCAGAGCCTCTTTGTCCAGCTGGCTATAGTTCCGCTCCAGTTTGGTGAGGGTCCTTGAAAAGAACACGATGGGCGCTTCTTTTCCGTCGGGGAGGGTATGGCTGAGGACAGCGTCGACGCCGAAGGGTGACGCATCGCATGTGACGGCCAGAGGTAGGGTCTCGTTATACTGTATAAGGACGGCGTCTGAAGTGAGGAGGTCCTTTGTTCTTTGGAAGGCGGCTTGCTCGCGTTTCCCCCAAGTCCAAGTCGCCGCCTTGTCCAGGAGCCTATGCAAGGACTCCACCACCATCGCCTTTTGAGGCAGGAAAACATTGTAAAAGTTAAGTAGCCCCAGGAATGCCTGTAGTCCGTCTTCGACTTGGGTGTGGGGGCTTCTTTGATTGCCTTGATTTTTTTGTTTGTGGGGTGAATGCCGTGACGGTCTAGGAGGTACCTAGGAATTCAACCCGTTCCGTGTATAATTGGCATTTCTCCCTCTTTACTTTGAGCCCGGTCTCTTTGAATTTGCTTAGGACTTCCCTTAGGCGACCCTCTAGTTCGGCTTGGTTGGTTGCCGACACTAGGACGTCGTTGAAGTAAGGTACCACCCCCTTGATGCCTTGCAATAGTCTTTCCATTAGGCTTTGGAATATTCCCGGTGCCACGCTGACTCCGAATTGGAGTCGGTTGCATTTAAATGCTCCCCGGTGGGTGACTATGGTTTGCGCTTCTGCTGTTTGCTCGTCGACTGGCAACTGTTGGTATGCCTGGGTGAGGTCGAGCTTGGTGAAAACCTTGCCCCCTCCCAGTGAGTGCAGTAGGTGTTGCACTACTGGGACGGGGTAGGCGCTTTGTTGCAATGATTCTGTCTCGCAGGGCGTCGTTCAGGTTGTCGAATTCACAGAGCCCCCCTAGGTGTTGTAGTTCGGCGACGAAGTCGCTGAAACTCTCACCCGACCGTTGGTCCTGACGGTAGAACTCATTGCGTCGGATCAGGATGAGTACCTCTAGAGCGTAGTGCTGCCGAAGTATGGGCTCGAGGATGTCCCAGTCCATCGCGATCGCATCGGCGGGTTTGGCAAGCGCCTTGGCCATCTTGAAGACCTCGGTCCCGCAGTGGGTCAGGAAGACGGCGCGCTTCATGGGGCCGGTGGCATCCTTCAGATCGCTGCACTCGAGGAACATGCGGAATCGGTCGGAGTACGATTCCCAGTCCTCGGTGGCGGGGTTGAAGGGTGCGGGGGGTGCGATTTTCGCCATCGTGGTGGTTCGTCTGGCTTCCGTCGGACACGTGGTTCGGTTCAGGGTCTGGATCCCATCCTCGTCGCCAGTGTCGTGTCCTCGAAAATGATGCCAGGAGTCGGTGACTTCAAATCATGCTCTTTTATTAAAGTGGAACCGAACTGGCTCTTCGCAAAAGGTTCGCAGCTTTTATTCTTTCAGCCACGGCGGCCGCGGCCAATGGCACCGCTTTGAATCTCCCGCAATTCGAATGGACCAATCGCGGGAGATTCTTAGCGAGCCAATCGGCGCGGCTCGCCTGACCAATCAGAGTGCCCCGTGCTTTGGCCAATCAAAGTGCGGGGATCTCAAGAATGCTTATTAAGGGACAGAACACAACAATCCCGGGAATTTGGGGTAGTTTCCTGTGCATTTACTACCCAGCTTTGACTTTGCTTTGTATGACAAGTTCAGAGAAATAGTATCTGCTGAAGTTCTACTTCAACAGGCTATGGAAAGTTAAAGGGCAACCCTGCAGCTGATCACTCAAACCAGGAAGTAATAGCCTAGACTGCAGATGTCCATCTGAGACCTCTACTCTGAATAAGCTTCCCAAAACTTTGGAGATAGTCCTACAAAATTGTGAGTAAATTACAGTGCTTAATGTGACAGAAACAGAAAATTATTAAATACATTTCTGGAGAGTGATTGTGTTAATGATATGCAGTGTTAAGAAAATGTAAATGAAAAGCAATGAAGTTTTTCTCTTGGTCCTATTAACCATTTATAGGAATATGGAAAGGCAAAACATGGGAACATCAAGGAACAGTCATATATCTCTGTTCCAGCACATGCTGAGGGATTGTGCCTGAAGGGGCCTGTATAGAAACAATGGGGGTACTTAATAAGTTTGTGTTTGAATGCAGACTTTCCTAGTGTTATATTTTTGAACCATGATAAATGAAAGTTTTCATTCGATATTTATAATTCCTTGAATTTTGCAATGTTAACATCAATTATTTTTTAACAATACAGTATATTCTATGGAAAAATATATACTGGATTTATAGATGTTTTATGGAAGTTGTT
Source organism: Hydrophis major (assembly GCA_033807585.1). Classification (NCBI taxonomy): domain Eukaryota; kingdom Metazoa; phylum Chordata; class Lepidosauria; order Squamata; family Elapidae; genus Hydrophis; species Hydrophis major. The sequence goes on from CM066330.1 coordinate 245,824,997, forward strand.
TAGGGGAATGTACTTTTTATATATACTCAAAGTGCATGTGTTGATGAAAATAATTGAAAGAAATATATAATATTGGGGATATGAATTGCAAAATCTATACATTAAGCAAAATTATACATGTCTCCTAAAGCAGTGGTTGCCAACCAGTGGGCTAGGGACCACTGGTGGTCTGCAAGAAAATTTTGGTGGTCCGCAGAGAAATGTCACCCCCAAAGCACCCCCCAAAGCAATTAATCCAGGCTGCGTGGGAACACAAGGCTGCACTGCCCACATGGCCCATGGGAACACAAGGCTTGCGTCGCTTGCATTGCGAACAACATGAGGTAGTGAGGGGAGGTGGGAAAGGGCGGAGGGGGGGAAACTTGCCTCACTCGCCCCACATGCCTCACTGGGCCACTGGGCTGCTTCTTTCCACTTCTTTCTTCTTCTGCTTTTGCACACGAGGAAAGCAGCAAAAGTCTTTCTTTCTCTCCCCCAAACTCCACCAGAAATGAGACCCTGCAAGGCATCCTGCTCCAAGAGGCTGCGCCAGTGCAACAAGTCTCACGGACTTGTTTCTGGTGGAGTTTGGGGAAGAGAAAGAAAGGCTAGGGCTGCTTCTTCTGCTTTCCTTGCATGAAGCCAAAAGTCTCTCTCTCTCTCTCTCTCTCTCCCCTGAGAACAGAGCTGGAGATGGTATCTTGCGATCCCAAATAAAGAATGATCAATCAGTAAGAAATGGGGTGGGGAATTTTTCTGCAGATTTTTTTGTGATTTTTCCAGGGTTTCTGATCTGCAGGATTTAAAATTAGGAGTTTGGTGATCTCTGAAGTCCAAAAGGTGGGTGACCCCTGTCCTAAAGTACATATTCATGGATAAAATGAGGTCCATAGTACATTCACATTTGAGTGTAAACTTTGGAAAAAAAGAAAAAAAGTATGAGATGCAATGAATAGGACTGCAATGAATAGACATATTCGGAAATATGAGAGATTTAAAGAAATAAATTGGACAAATTCTCCCAACTCTAACCCTGTTTCTAACAATTGATGTGCTTGCTATTCAGCAACTATTCAGAGACAACCAAGCCATTGTAGCCTAAACCAGTTTCCTCTCAAAATAAATAAATTTATCCATGAATAAATGTAGGGTGCAGATGCCATTAACTTTTGGTATATGATGAAATCCATGTCTAATGGACTCTTGAGCTAATGCTACAGCAGACTTTCTCAGATCTGTAAAGATAAGTATTGGCTGCCATCGGAAAGATAAATGTGTGGCTCAATTAATTGATATTATTGTACTCTCTACCTATAAGCAGACTGCTTATGGATGTAGACTTTGTATGAATTAAGGAAATATGGGACTCATTTATATAAAGGAAAATAAGTTTTAAAAAAGCATGCTGGTCATATTATATATTAGAAATATATAAAGTATATTTCTTTATATGTACTTGATCAGTTTGCCTTCAAAAGTTGTGTGTGCTTCATCACTGGAGGTTTTTAAGAAGAGATTGGATAGCCACTTGTCTGAATGGCATATGGTCTCCTGCTCAAGCAGGAGGTTGGACTAGAAGACCTTCAAGGTCCCTTCCAATCCTGTAATTCTGTGTTCTATCACATCATGTGCTAAGCACATTGGACTACAAACATATTCCACAGTTCTCAGTCTGCAGCTTCAATCTCTGGCTTCTTCCATTTAAGACTGATGATGTTCAGATCTTACAGAATAACAGAGTTGGAAAGGCCTTGTGCTTTCCAGACAGTATATAGTTAATGGGGAATTGGTATAGTTAGTTAGGAATTGGGAGCTGTCCCCTTAAGGGAATGCACCATGGTAAACGTAGTTAAGGTATCCTGGGAAATGTAGTCCATGTCATGTGGCCATATCTGTAATCCTGATTGGTCACTGAATTGACTCTTGGTGGGTTGGAGGAGGTTCCTTCATTCTTGCCTGAACCCAGCATCATGCTGCTGCTTCACCCCCTTGCTCCACTATTATCGGAATGAAAGGAGAACTATCCTTTTACACCAGAAAGTCAGCTATGCAAAGAGTTGGACATTGAGATGAATCTCGACATAACTGTAAGTTATATTGAGGATGCCTGATGAACCAATAAAAAGACTTTGTATGGATGCTTTGTGGCATTATCTATCTGCCTCTATAATTACTGACTGAATGTATATGTCGAGATTCATCTCAATGTCCAACTCTGGTGTAAAAGGATAGTTCTCCTATCCTTTTCAATAATAGTGGAGCAAGGGGGTGAAGCAGCAGCATGATGGAGCATCCACAACTTCTGAACACAAGCCATTCCACTGGTTGTTTGTTCTTACTGCTAGGAAATTTCTCCTTAGTTGGTGGCACAGTGGTTAGAATGCAACACTGCAGGCTAATTCTGCTGAGAGACAGAAGTTAAATACTGACCAGCTCAAGGTTGACTCAGCCTTTATCTTCTGAGGTTGGTAAAATGATGACCCAGATTGTTGGTGGCAATATGCCAACCCTGTAAACCTCTGAGAGAGGGCTGTCAAACACTATGAAGTAGCTAGTTCTAGGTTGCTTCTCTCATTAATTAATTTCCATCCATTGTCTTGCTTTGGTGCTTTGGAAAATAGGTATTACATATCTTTCTGGTAGCCCCTCAAATATTGGAACACTGTTATTATGTCTCCCCTGGTCCTTTTTTTCACTAGACTAGACATATCCAATATCTCCAACCGTTCTCCGGCCCCCTAATCATCCTTGTTGCTCTTCTCTGCCCTCTTTTCAGTGTCTCAACATCTATTTTTATATTGTGGTGACCAAAACTGGACACAGTATTCCAAGTGAAGTCTTACTAAGACCACGTGATGAATAAAGGCAGGATTAAATCGAATGAGGGAAGTAAAGGGAAATAAAGAGAAGATGGCAGGTCCCAGGAGATCATTAACTCAAGGGCAGAAATATGACCCTGGTGAGAAGATTCAAACAAAGATCCAAGGGGTTGAGAAACCAGAGTCTGTTCAATTAGTTCTACAGGGGAATTATTGAGTCTGTCATTTGCACCTCTATAACTGTCTGATTTGGTTCTGCAACCCAACAGGACAGACACAGACTTCAGAGGATAATTAGGACTGCAGAAAAAATAATTACTGTCAACCTGCCTTCAATTGAGGACCTGTATACTGCACAAGTCAAAAAGAGGGCTGTGAAAATACTTAGAGACCCCTCACATCCTGGACATAAACTGTTCCAACTCTTACCCTTAAAATGATGCTGTAGAGCACTTCACACCAGGAACAACTAGACACAAGGACAGTTTTTCCCCAAATGCCATCACTCTGCTAAACAAATATTTCCCTCAACACTGTCCAACTATTTACAAATCTGCACTGTTACTATTAATTTTCTCATCACTTCTTATCACCCAGCCCCTTCCACTTGTGACTGTATGGCTGTAACTTTGTTGCTTGCATCCTTATGATTTATGTTGACTGTTTCCTGATATGATTTGATTGCTTATTGTACCCTATGGCTATTATTAAGTGTTGTACTTTATGATTCTTGATTCTTGATGAATGTATCTTTTCTTTCATGCAAACTGAGAGCATTTGCACCAAGACAAATTCCTTGTGTGTCCAACCACACTTGGCCAATAAAGAATTCTATTCTATTCTATTTTAGAAGCTATTTTCCAGCAGTAAATGCTCTGGAATATCAAGAGCATTTTCTCAAAGTCGCCAGTGGAAAAAATAATAATATTATCTTTCCCCCTCCCCTCCTTCTTGCTGAATTTTACCCTTAGGTTTTAACCACTCTTGTCATAAAGGTATGATAGGAAAATTAAAAGTAGCCCCGAACTCACAACCTTCTAGTTGAAATCTTATGGTACATAGTACTAATATAGATTAATTTGTGTAATGTGGATAATTTTTTTGGACACAGAGAAGCTGACAGGCTGATAATCTGTTTGCCACCCAATAATGACAAAACTCCAGTGCTTTCAAAAAAAAAAGTTAAAAGAAATGCCTGAGGCATTTTTAAAATTAAAATTAGATAACCTCTCCAAAATGTTCACAATTTGTACCGTATAAAAATCATTTTGGAATATTATTCTTCAGCCTCAGGTTGTTACAACTGTTCAGGGATTTCTTTATTTATTATTTATTGGGGGGAACTGCAACACATTACTCTGTTAATGAGTTGGGACTACATAGCACTAAAAAAGACAACTTGACAAGGTAAGAAGAAAGTATAAACAGCCTCTTTGTTTAATAAGGTGAGCTACTGAATATTGAATAGGCTACAGTAATTCTCTACATAGCAAATCCTTTATGTCTTGATTAGACATGAATGAGAAAGCCCGAGGGTTATTTCCCCCCTTCTGTTGGCAATATAACCCGAAAATCTGCTCCTGTTCATGCACAAAGCATGTCAGTATTTTGAGCCATTGGAAATTGAACATGATTGTGGATTTGTAATTCTCAGGCTATTTTGATGTGGTGATAACAGCAGTACTACAATAATGCCATCGGTGAGCAAAACGGTGTACCAAGACGAGAGATAAGCTTTTTGCCCCAAGGTGGTTACAATCTAGAAAGCAATTGAGGGATATTATGAAGCAACAAAGCTATGGAAGTGCCACAGTGGTGGGATTCAATTTTTTTTTTTTTACTACTGGTTCTGTGGGTGTGGCTTGGTGGTCATAACAGGGGAAGGATACTGTAAAATCCCCAGTCAGAGGTGGGATTTGCCAGTTCTCTGAACTACTCTAAATTTCTGCTACTGGTTCTCCAGAACTGGTCAGAACCTGCTGAATACCACCTCTGTCTCTGCCAGCAAAAAAAGAACTGAGGGGGGGGGGCATGCACGGCTCCCCCAGATCCATTCCCGGCTGCAACAGCCTCCTACAGCTGTTTGCCAGTGAAAATGGAGTTGGAGCCTGAGCTCTGTTTTTGCTGGCAGAGGCATTGCAGGCTGGTCCTTTGCTGTTTTCAGGGTGGCCCCCCCAGAGGTCAGATTTAAGCACTTTATGGGCCAGATCTGGCCCGTGGGCCTTGAGTTTGGCATCCCTGATTTAAAACATTCCAAGGAAACATGGAACAAAGACACCTAAACTACAGGTAGTCCTTGACATGTAATCACCACACAGAACTGGTGATAAAAATATTTGAATCCCACCACTGGACAGAAAGCTGCAGGAATGACATTGAGTTGGCCATGCCAACCCTCATCACACCCATCCAGCCGTCCAAGGTCAAATACAAACCTGATGCAGCCCTCAATGACAATGAATTTGACTCCCCTGTTCTAAATCCTTACAGCATTTTAAGATTATTTGGCAGGGATATTAAGAAATATGGATGAATGCACCCAGCTCTACAACCTATTTTAAGAGGCACCATTATCATTCAAAAGCTGGCCTTATACATTCATTTTTGATGGTAGATATTGAAAAGTGATGATAAGTTACTGGAAGAGATCATTATATATAATGCATCCTGCCTTTATCCCCAAATCTAGACTGTTTCATGTCTATTTGTTGCTCTAGACTAACATGAATGTCCCCCTCCCCTTCATCTTTTATAATTTGCCACCACATGCTCTGCATGTTGAATTTGAATAAGCAAACTGGAAAGCCACTTTCAACTTTATTATGTTTATGTCATGTTTTGCATTATTTCTACCCTCTGTAAGAGAGTCATTTATGAGGTGGGTGGCTTTATAAATCAAATAAATGACTTAGCAAACCCTACTTTGAGTTTTTACAGGAAAAAAAAGGAATTACATGATGCCCATAAATTCAAAATATATTGCTTGTATTATTGGACTTTAGTAACTGTTGCTTCTGTACTTCTGCAGTTCCAAAGCTTTTACTTGTTGTTGTAGCTATCCATTAATTTTATACACCATTTTTTCTTCTCATACACAGAGACACAATGACTCAGTGGTTAAAGACTCTGAGTTTGTCAGCTGGAAGCAATAAAGGAGAATATTTATAGCTCAGAGTTGACATATAAGGAGTCCTTGGTGCTATCTGAGCTTGCTTGTTTTCTTGCAGACATTTCATTACCCAAACTAGATAACACCATCAGTGCTAGTGATGTTACATAGTTTTGGTAATGAAACGTCTGCAAGAAAACAAGTAAGCTCAGGGAGTACCAAGGACCCCTCATGCCAGCTGACAGCCCAGGTTTGAGACCTGAGTGCTGTGTGATGGGGTGAGTTCCCACCCCATCACCTTTTTCCTGCCCACCTAACAGTTTGAAAGCATGCAAATGCAAGTAGATAAATAGGTATCACTTTGGTGGGAAGATAGCAGCACTCCCATCACCTTGGCATAAAGTCATACTGGCCATATAACCAGAGAAAGTGTCTTTGGACAATGCTGGCTCCCTCGGCTAAGGAACAGAAACTAACACTGAGCCCTTGAGTCGGATACAACTGGGTAGGAAAACCCTTTACCTTTACTTTCTTCTTATGCAAAGTATGTAGCACTCTCAAGTTGAAGAATTGTGAGTGGTGTTCATTACAATTATGGTTTTTGTTGTTGTTGTTGTTCTTTCTGTTAGTAGAAAATAATGTACCAGGAGCTGTTAGGAAGGGAAGAGAAGTCAAAAAAGTTAATGCAGTAAGTTTGTGTTGATGAATGATTGTGCAGAGATAGGAAATTGACTAGTGGAGAAGCAACAATGGAGTGGAAGAACAAAGGAAGACTTAACAATCCTCAGTGTGAATTCCTTGTACCAATTGCATCAAAGCAGTATATGAATCAGATTTTTTAACAAAAAAAAAGTGGCAAAGGCATTAGAACATCTCATTCTGCCCTTGGCATATTCATAACAAGCCAGACTTAACTAGTGCCAAAATGGATGCAATTTTTCAATGAAAGTGTGGAAGAAAACAGTTTTATCATTCACACACATACACACACACACATCTCAGGACATAAAAATAGACATGCACACACAAGCCAGCAAAGCTCAAGAAAACCAAACTCAGCATTTCCAGATCTTTTAAGTGATAAATTATATGACACAATTCCTGCTGCCCTGTGAGGAGAGAAATTTTATGGGAAATGTTGCAGGTTTTAATCCTAAAGTGTGGCATTGTGATGCATTCTGATGGAAGGCAGAGTGAAATTATTAATAACTGTAGCCTGAAAACTAGACGTGGACTAATGAAGCCTACTATAGGATCTTCATATTTTGAAGCACATCTTAATTTTAATTTATACAGGCAGTCCTCAACTTATGATTGATCATTAAGCGACCATTCAATTTACAATGGGTCTCCTCAAGGCTACATTTGACTTTTCTCCAGAAGTTGTGGTTGTTCCACAACTTAAGAAGAGATTGGATAACCACTTGTCTGCAATGGTTAGGGTTTCTGCTTCAATAGAAGGTTGGACTAGAAGACCTTCAAGGTCCCTTCCAACTCTGTTATTCTGTTAAGAATAGAACCAACTTCATTCAAGAAGAAGCTTGAAGGGATAGGAAATTGATATGTATTTCTGCTGAGAAGCTGATTATTTTCCAAACGCTGTAAAAAACTTTTTTTTAAACAAACTCTTATCACTTTGAACAAAATAAAGTGAACTACCAACCATGTGTGTCCAAATGATAGTGGAGTGAGGAATCAAGTTCCATGCCTTTGGCGTTGTTTTTACTTGTATTATTAACTGCAGGGCTATGATTCCAAATTGCAAATTCTAACATGCCTGGTATGATGTCATTATTTTGTTGTCTGGAACTGCAGTTCTCTGCCTCCTGAGAGACCAAAGAAACGTTGAAAAGACTGCATCTCCTCCTTTGGAGCAAGAAAGATTGCCCTGTTTAGGTTAATTTGGAGCACATGTGTTTAACCTTAGTTGGCCAAATTATTTAGATTCTGCAATTCTTCTTAATAAAACTACAAAACATGTAACCTTTGAATCTAGTCCCATGTAGGCAGGGGATTCAGATTACATTTCCCCCTTATATCCTGAGTAATTTTCAATGAGCAAAGTGGAAATCAAGAAAGCTCCCTAAATCCATACCTACATTATTAGCTCTCTTTCTTTCATTGCTCATTGAAAAAAGGGAATTCCCATCTCTGTGGAACAAGAGGACACACAATGAATTAGCAGCCCAGGACAAAAGCCATATTTGCATGCTTCACAGGGTTCATTTTCCTTAGGGATATAATGGGGACAAGAGGTGAAAAGAGCCATGGTGGTGCAGTGGTTAGAATGCAGTATTGCATGCTAATCCTGCTGGCTGCCACTAGCTCCAGGTTGACTCAGCCTTCCATCCTTCCGACGTCAGTAAAATATGGATCCAGATTGTTGGGGGCAATAGCTGACTCTGTAAACCACTTAGAGAGGGCTGTAAAGCACCATGAAGCACTATATAAGTCTAAGTCTAAGTGCTATTGCTGTTGTTTTCTATATTTTTATAGAAGGGATCTGGCAAACCAAGCCTGATGCATACCTTGATATACAAAGGCAGAAAAACATACTTTGTCCTTGATCCTGCCTTTAACTTCTTGTTTGACTTCTGGTATTCAATTAATATCTTGCCATAACCAAAACCTTTTTCTTATGTTAGGGTTCCTTCCAACTCTGTTATTCTATTCTTTTCTAGTCTAGTCTAGTCTAGTCTATATTCTACTTTAGTCTATATTCTACTCTATCCTATTCTGTTCTACTCTATTCTATTCTATTCTATTCTCACACATGTGAACTGACTTGGGTTAATGAAGGTAGTATTTTTAATTAAACATTTTAAACAAGAAATATAACAAAATTAAACAGTTCAATCTAACCCACATAGGAGGACAAAAAGGACATCTGCAAAAAGGGATCATGATATTTGATAAACCTAACAAATATTTTTTTTTTAAAAAAAAAAATCAAAATATAGCGCATGGTCTCCAGCCTTTTTTATTATTATTTTTAAGTAGCATTGTTTTATTGGTTTTTATATTATGGTTCTTGTTTGTCTGGTTTTCTACTCAGTATATCACTCAGTATATCACCGAGGAAATTTGTCATGAGGCAACTAATAAGATACAAATAGGCAATAAATAATGATCATAAATGGAAATGCTCCAGGTTATTTTATTTGCATATAGCATCTCCTGTACAGAAAGTGTTCTGAGCTTCATTAATATAACCAAATATTTAGATTTCAGTTTGGAAGCTTCTCCCTTTCAAGTTGAAACTGGCCACTTCTTTCTCTCTTCAAAGACATTCACCGACCAGACTTCTATAGCTCTGGAAATTCAATGAGCTGGCACCAGGGTTGGGTTTGTGTGTTCACTGTAAGGATAATAGCCAGCAATTTAAAATCTATGTGAAATCAGGTTGGTTTCCAAAAAGAAACAAATTCTTTGTTGTTGTGTTCATCTTCTGTTTTGTTTGGGCAGCAAATTATATTAGGACTATTTCTACAGAGAATATTTTTGGATCCTCACCTTTTCATATCCTGTCCCTGGAATAACTTTTGTTTGCTATATAAGCTCAGGGACGGGCTGCTGGGGGGTTGCAGGGGTTCGGGAGAGCCCCCAGCTAAGATTCTGTGCATTTTGGAGAACACCCAAATCCTACTCCTCGATGGCCCCGCCCACTCCTCCCCTCCTCTCCCAGGAGTCCCCATGCGTCCCGTTTTGGATGCAGGTAAGTGCAGGTCACACATAGAGGCTCAGGGAAGGCCAAAAACAGCCCTCCCAGAAGTTCAGGAAGGCTGGAAATGGGCCCATTTCCAGCTTCCAGAGAGCTTCTAGAGGCCAGGGTGGCCATTTTCACCCTCCTGGAGGCTCAAGGAAAGCCTCCAGAGCCCGGGAGGGGCAACCCCCCCCCTTGTCATGGTGTAGGAGGCCAACTAGGCCATGCTCACTGTGGCCACACCCACCCAGCAACCGGGCAGAGAACCCATTGCTAAAATTTTGAAGGCCACCCCTGTATAAACTGCTGTAATATGGGGATAATAAGGGAAGAGATGCCAACTAGGAAACAACCAGACAAAAGAGGCAGGAGCCCCCAGTGGCTGAATGGTCAGAGAAAGAAAATTAGAAAGGACCTGCCCAATAGACCAGGCAGAACAGAAAGGAGAAAGATTCTGTTCATGTAGCCTTACAATTAGGTAGATTTAGCTCATCTTGGTGTGTGTTGTGTCCGCGAAATAATGCCAGGAGTCGGTGACTTCAAATCATGCTCTTTTATTAAAGTAGGAACCGAACTGGCTCTTCGCAAAAGGTTCGCGGCTTTTATTCTTTCAGCCGCAGCGGCCGCGGCCAATGGCACCACTTTGAATCTCCCGCGATTCGAATGGACCAATCGCGGGAGATTCTTAGCAAGCCAATCGGCACGGCTCGCCTGACCAATCAGAGTGCCCCGCGCTTTGGCCAATCAAAGCGCGGGGATCTCAAGAATGCTAATTAGGGACAGAACAGTGTGTTTCCTGTCTGGTTTCCTAAATGGTTGATATTCATCTTGCAAATCCGAAATCACTTTGAATGGCTTGATGAACTGCATGAGAAAAGAAGAAGAGAAAGAACCTTCTTTTGAAGATTGTTTGAAGCAACTTTTTAATTTTTTTCTGGTCCTAGTATTCCTTTCTTTGGTTAATCACGATAATGACCATGATGATACAAAAAAATCATAAAAAGGAGAGGAGGAGGAGGAGGAAGAAGAAGAGGAGGAGGAGGAGATGATAGTTCCTACATTTCTGCTTGGTCACCTTTCATTTCATATGCAGAGTTGCATCTCATCCATCTGAACATTTTGTAACTAGCTTCAAAACAGTTTTTTGAAAGATAAAAAGATAAGTGATTTATTTTTTAAAAAAAGTTTAATAAAAGAACAGGTGAGATTCTTTCAGTAAGCGGCATGTCAAATTTAATGAGATCTTTGATACAATATGAAAGTTAACTGCCTTGGGAAATGAGTTGGACTTCTTCCCAATTGCAAAAGAGAAATACCTTGGTTGGATTTAAATATAACAGAGAATTGTAAGGAACAATTAATTTTTTATCCATTACAATCTTATGAATCTTATCAAATATTGCCTCTGTCTGACAATTGTTTTGGGCTACTATTATCCTTTAGCATCTCTGTTCTCTCTGAATTGCAGCCCCTGAAATCTCTCTAACAATTGCCACCAAATTGCAATTTTGTATATAATAGAAAGGACAAGTTGCTTAGCATATATTGGAATTATATGGAATTGCTCTATGGAATTGACTTTGTTTTGATAATATTCAATGAATTTAAATCAAAATTATCTTCTAACCTGCCTCCATCTACCTCTTTGTCAGGTTCTGTTCTTTTGTGGGATTGAGCACTTCTCAAAAACCATGTGTAACCCATAAACTTGGGGAGGGGGGGGAGGTTATGCATGCCTAATGTATAATTGTGCTCTATTTTGGTTTAAGAATTAATTGCTTGAAGTATGCTGTGCAAGAGCAAAAATCCTTTTGTAAAAGTTAAAGACTTACAGACCTTCAAGCACTGGATATTGGGAATCTAGTTTTGCTCTAGATACCTGAGGTCACCTTTTGTATTTCAACCTCATGTTGTGATCTTTCCAAACACACACCAATCTCCTCAAGAGTAGCATTTTTGCTAGGTTGCACCCACAATGAGTTGCTTTTGTACAAGGTGCCATGAAGTCAATCTTTCATCTGCTCAGGGTTCTTCAAATAAATCTTTGCTCTTTTAATGAGTTCTTTATAACTGCTAAATACTTAAGCTGGAGATTGACAAGTGTAACTGGTAGCTTCAGACTTTGGCATGCAATGAGACAATTGGCCCTGGCCTTCCCCTCTGACGTCTTTTCTAAATTATTATGGTAAAAAGAAAAAAAAAGTTTAAGAAAACACTGCAAGTTTCTTGCTACTATAAAAATGTGTTGTGCAATTAAATCAGAAATCTAATCAGCAAAATAGCATACATTATAACTGGAGACTCTCCATTTTCTTTAATGCCTCATCCCACTGAGCAGTACCGATCATTATGAAAGAACAGAAGATTTCAAAATCTGCAAGGTCCCTGGGGGTGTACTTAAAAAGAAGAAGAAAAATTAACCAGTAGAACTGAATGGTGGAGTGTTTAGGTTGTCCCAAAGTGCTTTTTCAAAAGGCAACTGGATTTTCTTTGTTGTTTTTTTCTTGAAGACGTTTCGCTTCTGATCCAGGAAGCTTCTGCAGTTCTGACTTTCCATTCTTCACTGTTCAGTCAGAACTAAAGAAGCTTCTTGGATAAGAAGTGAAATGTCTTCAAGGAAAAAACAAAGAAAGTTCAGTTGCCTTTTGAAAATGCATTTTCAGACAGCTATGACCTGGATGAGTGAGAATCTCCATATACAGTGTTTAGATTAGATGCATCCAAATAGTTGGTAAAATCCACCAGCTTTAAGAAATGATGAAACAATAGGGGTATCACTAATTATTAAGAATGAAGACAAATACATATAGCCCTCCAGGATCTTAATTAATATGACTTATTTGGGTAATTATTGGGAAATAGTTAAGACTTGATTGTAAGAAAAGGTCCTTCCATTCATTTAGAAAAGTGGTTGTATGTAATATGAATTGGAATTGGGTATGTCTAGACTCATGAAAAGAAAGACTAGGACTGACATGATAGCAGTGTTCTGATATCTCAGGGGTTGCCGCAAAGAAGAGGGAGTCAAGCTATTCTCCAAAGCACCTGAGGGCAGGACAAGAGGCAATGGATGGAAACTAATCAAGGAGAGAAGCAACCTAGCAGTAAGGAGAAATGAGGAAAATTAATCAGTGGAACAACTTGCCTCCAGAAGTTGTGGATGCTCCAGCACTGGAAGTTTTTATGAAGAGGTTGGATAACCATTTGGCTGAAGTAGTGTAGAGTTTCCTGCCTAAGCAGGGGGTTGGACTAAAAGACTTCCAAGGTCCCTTCCAACTCTGTTATTCTATTCTATTCTGGGTTTGTTGATACTGGCTATCAATAGCTCTACAGCATTTTTTTCTAGCCTTGCCCGGGATTGAATTTAAAGAACTTTCATATTTTATAATATATTTTATATTTACATAATGCACTTTCAGTTTTCTACTTATTTTTTTATCTTATCTGATTGTAGTGTGCTACCCAGAGTCTCTTTCTGTAGATGGGAAGGTCTGATTAATAAATTAATGAATAATTCTGCATGCCTGTCTTAAGTTCTGCTTCTTCTTAATTATTCCAGGTTATGTTCACATAGTACATGTTCTGTCCTTAATTAGCATTCTTGAGATCCCCGCGCTTTGATTGGCCAAAGCGCGGGGCTCTCTGATTGGTCAGGCGAGCCGCGCCGATTGGCTCGCTAAGAATCTCCTGCGATTGGTCCATTCGAATTGCGGGAGATTCAAAGCGGTGCCATTGGCCGCGGCCACCGCGGCTAAAGGAATAAAAGCCGCGGGCTTTTTCCTTTGCGCCAGTTCGGTTCCAACCTTAAATAAAAGAGCATGATTTGAAGTCACCGACTCCTGGCATCATTTCGCGGACACAACACTGGCGACGAAGGTGGGATCCAGACCCTGAACCGAACCACGTGTCCGACGGAAGCCAGACGAAACACCACGATGGTGAAAATCGCACCCTCCGCACCCTTCAACCCTGCCACCGAGGACTGGGAATCGTACTCCGACCGATTCCGTATGTTCCTCGAGTGCAGTGACCTGAAGGACGCCACCGGCCCCATGAAGCGCGCCGTCTTCCTGACCCACTGCGGGACCGAGGTCTTCAAGATGGCCAAGGCGCTTGCCAAACCCGCCGATGCGACCGCGATGGACTGGGACGTCCTCGAGCCAATACTTCGGCGGCTCTACGCTCCAGAGGTACCCATCCTGATCCGACGCAACGAATTCTACTGTCGGAACCAACGGTCGGGTGAGAGTTTCAGCGACTTCGTCGCCGAGCTACAGCGCCTAGGGGGGCTATGCGAATTCGACAACCTGAACGATGCCCTGCGAGACCGAATCGTGCTCGGTTTGTGGGACCCCGTCCTCCAGAGCTGGCTGATGGCCAAGGGCCAACATCAGCCTAGCAGACACCCTCACCGCAGCCGCAGCCGCCGAAGCAACCCGAACTTCCGCCGACCGCATGCGCAGACCGAACACTGGGGACCGCAGCGGAAACAACAACCCGGCGAGGTCGACCGAGGCCCAACCCGAGACGACCACCCACCAGGGCGACTTCCACTCGGCATCGGGCACTTCAGATGACGAGGAGGACATCCATCGCCTCCAAACAGGCCGCGACCCACGGAACCGGCGGGGTCGTAAGTCGAGGACCAACTGTGCCGGTTGTGGCGGCGACCACCCCAGGTCCGAATGCCGGTTTTTCGAATCGATCTGCCGGCATTGCGACAAGAAGGGACACATCGCCCATGTCTGCTGCCTAAAGAAGAATCGCAGCCCGGCACGATGGGACCAGAGCGACCGGAGGAAAGAAAGCACACCACCCCGGACCAGAGATCACCCCTCGGACAACAGATGGGACCGGAACGGATGATCCCTGCGAGGCGGCGATAACCGGCTAAGAGAGGAGACCCATCAGACGGTCACCATCGGCCACGCCATAACCAATGACGCCCAGAAGGTCCACATGGAGGTAGGCATCGAGGGCCAGCCATGCAAAATGGAGGTGGACTCCGGGTCCTACCTCTCCATGATAGCATGGCATGAAATAAAGCGCTTGGTGCCTACCCTCCAAAGGAGGAACCTAGACAGCCAGAGACTCATTGTAAAGGACTACCAGGGAAACCGCATCCCGGTAGTCGGAACCAAACACTTCAACATCACCTACAAAGGGCACACCGAAAGACTTCCCCTGACAATCGTTGACCGCGACCACCCAAGCCTACTGGGACTGCAATGGTTCGCCCCGCTCGGCATCGCAGTCACGGGAGTCGACCACATCACCGACGACAGCTGGGAGCAACAACTGGCCCGGGAATTCCAAGAGGTCTTCGACGGAAACCTAGGCAAGTACCGAGGGCCCCTTATATCTTTCAACCTAGACCCAAATGTCCCCCCAAAACGCCTGAAACCAAGGCGGGTGCCATTCGCACTTAAACCCAAGATAGATGAGCAAATTGACAAGCTCGTCAAGCAAGGGGTCCTACAGTCCATAGACCACGCCCGGTGGGAGACCCCTATAGTCACCCCGATCAAGCCCGATGGGTCGGTGAGGATCTGTGGGGACTATAAGGCCACCCTAAATGGCGCGCTACAACAAAGTGCCTACCCCGTCCCAGTAGTGCAACACCTACTGCACTCACTGGGAGGGGGCAAGGTTTTTGCCAAGCTCGACCTCGCCCAGGCATACCAACAATTGCCAGTCGACGAGCAAACGGCAGAAGCGCAAACCATAGTCACCCACCGGGGGGCATTTAAATGCAACTGACTCCAATTCGGAGTCAGCGTGGCACCGGGAATATTCCAAAGCCTAATGGAAAGACTACTGCAAGGCATCAAGGGGGTGGTACCTTACTTCGACGACGTCCTAGTGTTGGCAACCAACCAAGCCGAACTAGAGGGTCGAGTATGGGAGGTCCTAACCAAATTTAAAGAGACTGGGCTCAAAGTCAAGAGGGAGAAATGCCAGCTATGCACGGAACGGGTAGAATTCCTAGGATACCTCCTAGACCATCACGGCATTCACCCCACAAACAAAAAAATCAAGGCCATCAAAGAAGCCCCCACACCCAAGTCGAAGACGGAACTACAGGCATTCCTGGGGCTACTTAACTTTTACAATGTTTTCCTGCCCCAAAAGGCGACGGTGGCGGAGCCCTTGCATAGGCTCCTGGACAAGGCGGCGACCTGGACTTGGGGGAAACGTGAGCAAGCCGCCTTCCAAAGAACAAAGGACCTCCTCACTTCGGACGCCGTCCTTATACAGTACAACGAGACCCTACCTCTGGCCGTCACATGCGACGCATCACCCTTCGGCATTGGCGCTGTCCTCAGCCATACCTTCCCCGACGGAAAAGAAGCGCCCATCGCGTTCTTTTCAAGGACCCTCACCAAACCGGAGCGGAACTATAGCCAGCTGGACAAAGAGGCTCTGGCTATCGTTGCCGCCGTAAAACAATTCCACGAGTACCTCTACGGCCGGACTTTCACCATCATAACCGACCACAAGCCGCTGCTGGGAATCCTTGCAGGGAACCGGGCCACCCCGAACATTCTGTCTCCCCGAATGACAAGGTGATCTGAGTTCCTGGCGGCCTACAACTATGGACTCATACACAGACCGGGTAAGACGATCTCCCATGCAGACGCCTTAAGCCGTTCGCCGCTACCGGAACCTGACACCGACCCAGCACCCACGACGACCACCCTCAGCATAGAGACTCTACCCAACCTGCCCATAACCGCGTCAGACATTGCCCGAGAGACTAATAAAGACAAACGTCTGGCGCGGGTGTTGCATTGGGTAGAGAAAGGGTGGCTGGAAAGGGACAACGACGAGTCCGTCAAAACATTCCGAAACCGCCAAACGGAACTCTCGTTATTAAAAGGGTGCATACTATGGGGGGATAGGGTGGTCATTCCAGAAAAGCTACAAGGGAAGGTTCTGGAACTGCTACATGAGGGGCACCCTGGCATCGTTAGGACTAAAGCCCTGGCCAGAAGTTACGCTTGGTGGCCAGGGATGGACAAACAAATTGAGACCTGGGTAGCAAGGTGCCAACAATGCCAGGAAACTAGGCCAAGCCCACTCACAGCACCCGTCCTAGAGTGGGAAACCCCAAGGGGACCTTGGTCTAGGATTCACATAGACTTCGCCGGGCCCACAAAAGGACACACCTTCCTTGTAACAGTAGATGCTTACTCCAACTGGCTGGAGGTAAGCAACATGAAGACGACAACCACGGAGGCCGTGATCAAGGAACTCTGCAAACTCTTTGCAACGCACGGCCTCCCAGACGTCGTCATTTCCGACAACGGGCCCCAATTCACCTCGCTGGAATTCGAAAAATTCCTAGCGGAAAGGGGCATCTGCCACGCGCTGACAGCACCGGTGCACCCGGCGCCGAACGGTAGGGCGGAACGGATGGTGCAATTCACTAAGAAAACCATCCGGAAAATCGAGGAGAAAATAAACAAACTACTCTTCACCCAACACATAACCCCAAATACCACAACGAATAAGAGCCCAGCCGAACTATTAATGGGGAGGAAATTAAGGTCCCCACTCTACAGGTTACACCCCATGTATAACCCGGAGAAGCCCCCAGACTCAAACAGCAAACACCGAATCTTCGCACCCGGCGACCCCGTATACGCAAGAAACCTAACGGGAGACCCACTATGGATACCGGCCGTCATCACACAAATAACAGGCCCACACTCGTACCGGCTACAAACAGCAGACGGACGAGTGTGGAAACGCCACATCGACCAACTAAGATCGAGGACTACCAACCAAGAGACCACCGACGCACAAACATGCGAAACCAACCCCCACAACACAAACCAAGGGGGGAGGGAATACCCAGGGGACCAAAACCAAAGAAGAATAAACCAGCCGTACTTACCGGAAAGCAGCCATCACGACCCCTCGCCAGGAAGAGACAGCCAGGCCAGCTCGACCGACCCGGAAAGACCGAGCGGGAGCGGCGAAACCCGCAGCTCAACCAACCCGGGAGGCCCAGGAAGGAGCTATGGAGAGCGGACCGGCCCAACCAACCAGCCGGTTCCCACGACGGCATCAGGAGCAGCAGAGATCCCAACCGAACCGGCCGGGATCCAACCTATGACTGAGCTGCGCAGGTCCAGTCGGCTCAGACAGAGCCCCGCCTACCTACGTGACTACACGACGTAAGGACTGAACCAAGAGGGGAGGGGTGTTCTGTCCTTAATTAGCATTCTTGAGATCCCCGCGCTTTGATTGGCCAAAGCGCGGGGCTCTCTGATTGGTAAGGCGAGCCGCGCCGATTGGCTCGCTGAGAATCTCCCGCGATTGGTCCATTCGAATCGCGGGAGATTCAAAGCGGTGCCATTGGCCGCGTCTGCCGCGTCTAAAGGAATAAAAGCCGCGGGCTTTTTCCTTTGCGCCAGTTCGGTTGCAACCTTAAATAAAAGAGCATGATTTGAAGTCACCGACTCCTGGCATCATTTCGCGGACACAACAGTACATTCAAGGAAAAGATGATCAGTTGAATGGTGAGAACAATCCTTTTCACATGCATCCCTATATAGATCAGGTATATATATATATCACTAATCCATATATGATATAATATATGCTAAATAAAATAAATAACAGATCAGATTCATACATTTCTGAGCTGCGGGGTACATAAGCACCAGTAAGGTGTACTCTGCATTTTAATAGAAATAAAAAATAAACAGAAGAAATACAGTCTTGCTTTGCTGGTAATTTCCCAGTCCCTCCCCTTCCAAGTGATTTCATCTCAAACCTGAAATATAATAAAACAAAACAATCCATTTTGAGAAGTCTTGGCAATTCAGTCAAACTTTAGTTTGAATTCTGCCAGTTAAAAATATGTAGGGTACGCTGCTTGCCACAAGCCTTCTGAAGATGGTAAAGTACAATTTAATTAAATGTACTATCCGGTACCTTGTAAGCATTAAATTACCCTTTCACTCTTAAATCTTTGAAGAATGCTCTTTTAACTTATTCCACTTTCTTTCAAACTGAACTTGGGAAATAATAAAGATGAGCCATGCCCTCAAGACACAATTTCCCCCTCCCAGATAGAAACGTTTGACTGGATTTAATTCCACAGCTGTCCTTCAGCTTCACTTGAATCCAATGAATTGAAGGCTTACAGATGTACATGAACCAAAAATGTGCTTATAAATGGATCTTTAAGTTTAAAACGTGTTTTTTTGCAATGCCTCTAAATATTGGCTCAATGACATTTCTTTTATTAAAAAAAGGAAAGAACGATCCATCTTAATCAGCTTGTACAAAGAACAATATCTATCTTTCCAGCCAAAAAGAAAATGAAACAAAGTATGATTATGACTGATGATGATTTCAAAAAAATAATAATATGGATGTACTTTTTTCATGTTCGTGATGAAGTTAGATCAGATGATATTGCACAGTTTTAACACAGTGTGTTACTTCCTAAAATTGTACATGCCCAAAGTTTTCAACCTTTTCTGCAGAACCTCAGAATTCCATGAGAATTTATTTGTTTGTTTGTTTGTTATGCCAGCCATCTCCCCTACAAGGGGATTTTGGGGGGGCTTATTACAGCTAATCTTTGACTAACGCCCGCAAGTGAACCCAAAATTTCCATTTCTAAGCGAAACATTTATTGAGTGAGTTTTGCCCCATCTCATGACCGTCCTTGCCACAGTTGTTAAGTGAATCAATGCAGGAGTTAAATTAGTAACATGGTTGTTAGGGGAATCTGGCTTGCCTATTACTTTGTTCGATAGAAGGTCCCAAAAGGTGATCACATGACTCTGGGACAGTGCAACCCTCATAAATAGGAGCCAGTTGCCAAGTGTCCGAATTTTGATCACCTGACCATGGGAATGCCACAATAGTCGTAAGTGTGAAAAATCATCATAAGTCACTTTTTTCAGTGCCACTGTAACTTTGAACGGTCACAAAATAAACGGTCACTGTTGACATCCATCTCTGAGTCGTGTTAAGTTGTTGCCAGAAAGTGTTCTGGTGATATTTTTTTACAGGATAGTTCACCACTGCTTCCCATTTATCAGGACTTGGGACTGGTGTATGGTTGATGAATCAAATAGTATTAAAAACTATATAAAAAACCAAACCAAAAAAGAGCTAAGAGATAGATGGGATGGGAATGAGATCTTCTTACCTTATCAGCCACCTCCAGTGGTGAGTGCCTCTCTCAGGGCCCCTGGTCAACAGGTAAAAGTTTTGATACCTTTTGATTAAAGCGTGTTGGGTTAAGAGAATAGCCTTTTCCACTGTGGTCCCATCCCTGTAGAACAGGAGTGTCAAACTCAATTTTATTGAGGGCCGCATCAGGATTGTGTTTGACCTTGTGGGGCTGAGATAGGTATGGCCAAGGTGGGTGTGGGCACTTTCCACTTTCATGGGCAGAGGACTGCAAGAGGCCATCACAGCCAAAAATGGAGCCTGGGAGGGTTGCATATGTCCCTCCTGAACTCCATTTTCACTGGCAGAGGCACCACGGACCAGTCCTTCAGTGTTTCCCGGCTGACCCCGTGGGCCAGATCTAAACACCCCTTGGACTGGACCTGGCCTGTGGGCCTTGACTTTAACTACCCCTGCTGTAGAACATTTATTTCCAGAAAGACATAAGAGAAGGGCAGGACTCACCTCTGGTGGTAGAATGTTCTACAGGGATGGGACCAAAATGGAAAAGGCTATTATCTCAATCCCACACGCTTTAATCCCTTACCAGATGAGATGGGTAGCAGGCCTATTCTGCTGGCACAAGTGGGGCAAGTTTGTCCCATAAGGGAAACATAGTTTTTCATATATCCTGGATCCATGCCATTTAGGGCTTTAAAGGTAACAACCAACACCTTGAATTGTATCTGGAAGGACACTGGTAACCAATGCAGCTGTCATGATAGCAATGTTGCATGGGCTTGAACTTGATAGGCTTCCATTAGTCTCCTCTTAAAGACTAACAGATAACAGATAATCAGATTTGGAAGAGACTTATAGGTTATATAGTCCAACCCTCCACCCAAACAAGAGACCCTACATCATTTCTGACAGATGGCAGTCCAATCTCTTCTTGAAAGTCTCAAGTGATGGTGCTCCCACCACCTCCAAGGGCAAGCTGTTCCATTGGTTGATTGTTCTCATTGTCAGAAAATGTCTCCTTATTTCCAGGTTAAATCTCTCCTTCTTCAGTTTCCATCCATTATTCCTTGTCTGGCCTACAGGTGCTTTGGAAAATAGCTTGACCCCTTCCTCTCTGTGGCAGCCCCTCAGATATTGGAAGACTGCTATCATGTCTCCCCTGGTCCTTCTCTTCACTAGACTAGACATGCCCAGTTCCTGTAATCGTTCTTCATATGTTTTAGTCTCCAGTCCTCTATTCATCCTGGTTGCTCTTCTCTGCACTTTTTCTAGAGTCTCAACATCTTTTTTATAATGTGGTGAACAAACCTGGATGCAGTACTCTAGGTGTGGTCTTATTAAGGCTTTATAGAGTGGTATTAGTACCTCACTTGATCTCAATTTTATCCCTCTGTAATACAAGTTAGGATTGCATTAGCTTTTTTGTTTGCTGCCAAAAAGAAGACAAAGAAAATGGGCAGAATATACATTTAGATATAACCAGTTTTCTCCGACTAAAGCTGCTAAGTATCAGGGGAAGTTACCAGGTTCTCAGGCAATTCGCTCTTTTTGATGCAGAGACTATAAACACACCAGTAAATAAATTTATTTATTTAGCATATGGCAACCAGTAAATAAAGTCTCAGTCTTTCACAAATAAGAAACCTATGCAGCTGTGTGAAGATTTCATACACACAAACACACACAAGAGAGAGGGAGGGAGGGAGATCCTTTATTCAGTAAAAAGGGAATAAAAAACAAACAGGTTAGCTCAGAATGAGTTCAAAACTTTTATACTTTTCTTAATATGAAGGAGAAGTCAAAATATATCACTAAATGTCAAGATCTTCTGCATTGCCACACAGCCTCTTGGTTAGGTGCATATATCAGGAATTTGTTTTTAATGAACATATTTCTGGTCAAAACTTGTGGTCTGAAAATTTTGGAAAGTAGTATCATAAGACATGGATGCATGGGTATTTCTTTCAAGGTGCCAAGCTGCCAGAGTGGAGATCAGGTGCCCAAATTTACAAAACACACACCTTCATACTCATACAATCAAATTGTCCATAGGGTTATAAAAGTTTCATCAACTGACCTATTTCTTATTTAAATTAAAATTTCCTTAGTCCTCACCTTACTTTGAGGTGAGGATCATCCCAAAGGTGCTTTTTTTTCAAAGGGCAACTTGTCGTGTCCGCAAAAAGACGCTCAGAGTCGGTGACTATCATTCAAAGCTCTTTATTTACAATGGGGAACCGAACCAGCGAAAAGCAAAAAGCCCGCGGCTTTTATACTTTTCGCTGCGGCGGCCGCGGCCAATGGCAGCGATTCAAGTCTCCCGCTCTTGGTTTGAACCAATCGCGGGAGACTTCAATCGGGCCAATCAGCGCGGCTCGCCTGGCCAATCAGAAATCCCCGCGCCTTAGCCAATCAAGGCGCGGGGATTTCGAGTATGCAAATTCAGGACATAACACAACTGATCTTGTTTTTCTCTTGAAGACCTTTCACTTCTCATCCAAGAAGCTTTTTCACTTCTAATTCTTCCATTCTCCACCATTCAGTCAGAACCAAAGAAGCTTCTGGGATGACAAGCAAAACATCTTCATGGAAAAACCAAGAAAGTCCAGTTACCTTTTGAAAAAAAGCACCTTTGGGACAATCATGACCTGAATGACTGAGAATTTCCACAGACATTTGAGGTTTAAAACTTTCTTTCTAAATGTCTTCTTATGATGCAGCAAGAAGAGTTTCTTTTTCTTTTTCTTCACTGATAATGGAGAAGCTTGCAATCAGCTGTTTACATGGATCTTTATCTGTCTGAAAACCACTTCACACACAGGAAATGTCTACATACATATTTAAAATGGCCTGCTTCAAAAGCTGATAGGCTCTGTACTGTACCCCCAGATGTCATCTGTTACTCAGGCAGCAGCACTTCTGGAAAAAAAAAAAAAGGGGGAAATTCATCTCCAGAAACAGCCTGAACACAGATGCATCCCTCTTTCAAAAGAGCCTTACGCCTGTCTTTAAAAACAGTGCAAATTCCCTGCTTCGTGACACACGATACCTGTCAGTTTTTTCACACTTTCCTAAAAGATGTTTGCGGGGATGGATCCACAGTGATCTCCAGGCTGGAAGAAATGGTAAGGAGCTGATTCCTTACCCACCCAGGCTCTGATCCGGTGGTGGGATTCTACCAGTTCGGACTGGTCAGCAAACCGGTTGCTGGGATTTTTGAATCCCACCCCTGCTCTGATCCCACTGACCAGTTCTATGGAATGATAAACTGATAAACTGACAGATGAAAAGTTGGTTCACATGCAAAGTCTGGAATAACTTTGGATAGATTGCTAAATACACCTGCTCCCCAGCCTCGGACCAATCCCAGCCATGGATATTTTCCTGCTAGCTGGTGATGTTTGATGTAAAATGTTGATTAAAAAAAAACCTGGAGAAGCCATCAACACTATTATATTAAAGAGAAGGTGGGACAATCTACCTGTTCTTTACCAATATCAGAATTCACACCAGTTTCCTGCACCAGTAAGATCCCCTTATCCATGGCAAACAACTATGCAATGGAGTGATTTTGTTCAGGAGGGATGGCATGATCCTGAGAATTCCCAGTGTTAATGCAATCCTAATCATTAATTTGCCTAACCTGAACATGCTTTTGCACAATTAAATCAAGTGCAATGTAACAATTCTCATATAGGTTGGGCTTAGTCATAATGTTAGGGAACTAAAAAATATTCCAGGAAATTCCAAAATATCCCATACTTGCTTTGACCATTCCAGATCGATGTGTTCTAGACAAAGAAAAGAATATTGTTGAGATTCCCAAAATACTTCACATATACCTAGAAAACACTGTCTGTCGATATCTGTTTAATTGTCTGTCTATTTTCTATCTATTTTCTATCTATCTATCTATCTATCTATCTATCTATCTATCTATCTATCTATCTATCATCTAGCCATCCATCCAAATATATGCTACTTAATTCCAAAGATGAACTGAGGAACAGACACAAAGAGATTCTATGTATTAAAAATATGATTAAGTATAGATTGACTATAAATCTGTTGAGTTACATAAGCAGAAGAAGAAAATGGCAAAGTTACAATTGGAAACTTTTTACCATTGTTCTAATCTTTATTTTATTCTCTATTTTTTACTCATGGATCTGCAGTTCTTCTATATTTTCTGGAACAAAAATGTACTTGCTGTTTCTAAAAGAGCACAAGTTGTCATAAACACTTCTCTCTTTGTGTCTTTTGTCTAACAGAAATTGTTTCTCAGATCTCAAACATGGAAAGACTAAAGTAAAGGGCAAAAAGGGGATGGAAATGCTTAACGTTTGAGATTCTCAGTTATCTAAGCATCAACAGACACTGTATAAATAAAAGACTGATAAACAGGAACTAATCTTCATATGGATTGTTTGTGGTTTTCCACAGTCTTTCTTTGTTATGTCTGAGGCATTCCATGTCCTGTCAGTTACAGAAAAGGTGGAAACCATCTTGTCTAAAGATTATTTCCAGATTGGGATTCTATCAAGCAAATCAGATCTACCATATCTGACATCAACATTCCAGTCAACCACTAGATGGCAACCAAGAGAGGTCTTTTTCTGTTTTCTTCCACCCAATGGCCATCTGGATGTTTGCATCCCAAGCATGGTATTCCTAGTGCCACCAGCACTGCCACAACCATATTGGAACTAGAAACTAGGAGTTGTAATTCCAGCAGAGGTGGTTTTCAGCATGTTCTGACCAATTCTGAAGAACCAATAGCAGAAAATTTGTGTAGTTCGGAAAAACCGACTAATACCATCTCTGACTGGTCCTGCCCCCATCTATTCTCTGCCTCCCAACTCCCAGCTGATCCGCTGGGTCTTCTTTTGTTGCCCTGCACAGGAGAATGGAGCTGGAAAGCAGGTTAGTGGGGTGGGGAGGGAATGGGATTTTGCAGTAACCTTCCCCCAGGAGTAGGGAGGGAATGGAGATTTTACAGTATCCTTCCCCAGCCACACCCACCAAGCCATGCCCACAGAACTGGTAGTAAATTTGAATCCCACCACTGACTTTCAGGTAGTGATGCAGCTAAATTGAACCTTGGAAGTGTCTGGAGTTGTACAACCCAGGAACATGGGACTATCCCTCAGAGAGATGATGATGATGGGTTCACTGTAAACAACCAGGCAGGTCACCTGATTCAGCATCGGGGTTCCAGGGCAAGGAAGTCAAGGCTGATTGCTGTAATATCTTTTCTTTCCATATATATATGTATGTATGTATGTATGTATGCATGTATGTATGTATGTAGGTCTAGGTGTGTTCGGGTCTTTTCCCGTGTAAGATTAAGAATATCTTGGCGACGTTTCGGCGAGGTCCCACTTGCCATCTTCAGGCTGTGCTTTCAGCTTCATGCCAGTGCAAGCAGTGTGTGATTGGAGCTGCTGTCTCTATAAATACTGGGGGGGGGCGCTGCTGCCTCTCGATTGGTTGATGGAGTTGATGTTGGTATCATGGGCTGTGTGATGGCCTTGTGAGTTTTGTTGTGGAGATATCCTGGATCTTGTGCTGTGATCTCCTGGGACGTTTGTTTTGTAGTGATCTTTTTTTCCATTAGCCTCCTGTGTTTTAACGGCTTGGGTAATGGGTTGTGTGACGGGCTTGCGAGTTCTTTTGTTGTGGTATCCTGGGTCCTGCATTGTAATCTCCTGGGTCATTTGTGCTTTGATCTCTTTTCCATTAGCCTCCTGTGTAGTAATGGTTTGGGTAATGGGTTGTGTGATGACCTTGTGAGATTTATTGCTGTGGTATCCTTGGTCTTGTGCTGTGATATCCTGGATCATTTGCTGTGTTGCAACTTCTTGAGTTCTTGTAGTGTAATTTCCTGAGTTTTCTGATGTGATATCCTGAGCGGGTGGCTGTAATGTAGCATTCTGGGTTTTAGTCTAGCTTTGAGTTTGGGGGTCTCTCGCCACTGAAATTAGTTGTGTAACTGCACATATTCAGATATTTATTTACAGTTATTCATAGTTCGAGGCCCTTTGCATATTCCTCATATAGATCCTTAACCTGCCAGCCATGTCCCTCTGGTTCTACATTGGACAAACTAATCAAACTTTGCACAAATGATCTGATGGACATCTGGTTGACCTCAAGCCTGAACAAAGTAGTACAAGAACAAAGTAGTATCAGAACATTAAAACCTCCCATTACAAATCTCAAATTGGCCATTTTGGAAAGAACAAACTTTATCACTATACATTTGCAGTCAACACCAAGCTGGTGGGGGATAGCCAACACTTTAGAAGGTGAGCTCAAGATCCAGAAGGATCTTGACAAACTTGAACAGTGGGTCTTATCATACAACATGCAATTCAGTGATGAGATAAATAAGATTTTATACTTAGGGGGGAAAACCAATAACCAGCTATGGAATAGGTGGCTCAGTAACAGTTACTGTGAGAGAGGTCTGGGAGTCCTAGTAGACTTAAGTATGAGTCGGCAATGTCCTACAGCTGCCAAAAAGGCCAAAGCAGGAGGCCCAATAGACTGGTCCCATTATTAGCTGCCAAAGGGCAGTCAATCACAATCAAACTAGCAGAAACTACTAATGCTTTTTTGCTTAAGATCAGACCTGGGTATTTTACAACCCTCAGACCATGTCCATCCCTTTGGCTATCCCTGTGGAGCTCATGTTTGGTCAATCAGAAATTAGAAATTTGAATGTAAATAAGTGTATGCTATGCACACAATATAATTACATTGCTTTTATTTTGAAGGTGACTTTGCATGTGTGCATGCCTATGTACCTTTACAATCCTATTGGTTCAGCTCTTCACAACGTCCCTGTTTCAAATGTGGTCCCTTGGATAAAACTAATTGCTTCCCCTGCCTTAAGTCACAGAGGGATAGATTACCATTTTATAATGCCTTGGTAAGGCCACACTTGGAATACTGCAACCAGTTTTGGTCGCCATGATGTAAAAAAGATGTCAAGACTCCAGAAAAAATTCAGAGAAGAGCAACAAAGATGATTAGGGGATTGGAGGCTAAACCATCTAAAGAACAGTTGCTGGAACTGGGTATGTCTAGTTTAATGAAAAGAAGGACTAGGGGTGACATGATAGCAGTGTTCCACTATCTCAGGGGCTGCCACAAAGAAGAGGGAGTCAAGCTATTCTGCAAAACACCTGAAAGCAGGACAAGAAGCAATGGATGGAAACTTATCAAGGAGAGAAGCAACTTAGAACTAAGGAGAAATTTCCTGACAGAACGATTAATCAGTGGAACAACTTGCCTCCAGAAATTGTGGGTGCTCCACAACACTGGAAGTTTTAAAGAAGAGATTGGATAACCATTTGTCTGAAGTACTGTAGGGAATCCTGTCTAAGCAGGAGGTTGGACTAGAAGACCTCCAGGGTCCCTTCCAACTCTGATATTCTATTCTATTATAATTAACATGATTCCATCTCTCTGTTTAAGGAGGGAAGGGTCTCTGATACTATGACCAATATACAGTATAAAATCAGGAATGCAAGAAACATCAAACGATGAATGTGACCTCAAGTCTGTTGAGCTCATGCCATTAAATAGCGTTTGGCTGAATGATGTTTGTATGACTCCCTTTAACTTCACAGTCACTTCCATGGAGTTATCTTGGCAACAGTGTTGAAGTAGCCTGCCATTGCCTTTATTTCAACTTCCCTATCTAGCCTACGGATGTGGAATTAGTTGGTAATGTCTCACCTAAATACTATCCAGGCCTAACCCTGCTTAATTTCCAGGCCCAGGCAAAGTCAAACTGACACAATAGAAGTATCTTTCTAAATAGCAAATGACAGAAATTATGTCACAGATGGTCCTGGTTGTTGTTATGCCTACAAGTTAGGCAATCCTGCTTTAAGTGACTTTTCCCATTAATTTGGAAGAAGATTGTTGTTGTACCACTTGAGGCCACAACCAGAAAAGTATTTCACAGGCTCTAATTGCAACTTTCTGTTTTCTAGCTCAAAAAAAGCAGCAAACCCCAAAAAAACTTTTATTTGAGGAACAGTGTGTATCTGCATTGTACCTTCTAGACAGCACTGCTTTTAGTGAGATGGGTGACTATAAAAATGTGATTAATAAATCAATATTGCTATTTCTACATTTCATGTCTGATTCTCAGAAGGGTGACAAGTGTTTTATTCTGGTTGTAAGTCATTGAAATAACCTAACCTAGACCATCCTGCTCTACATACTAACCTTCAAAATTTATCTTGTTTAGTTTCCAATCCTTACTTTACTTTTTTTTAACCTCCTAAAATATATTCCTATCCTGAAATCTTACAAAATTTCAATACATACTTTCATTTGGTAGAAAAGGAAGTACTAGGTGAGTTACTAGTTAAAATGCTCTCCTGACCCCTGAACACGGAGCACAATAAGTGTCAGGATGAGGGTGTGATGTTATTTGTAGTAAGATTGCTAAGAATCCATAGAACTGAGTCTCTTGTGGCGTAAGAACTCCATAATCAGGAAGTACAATTGACAGACATTTTGCTAACCTTTCACAGTTACTGCACTGAGGAAATAGAATCAAGATGCCATTAGTTTCCTTTTCTTGTGGTTTTGTTTAGAGCCAACATACATTTGACTGAAAAATCACAGCAGTCCTGAAGTTTATAAGATTCCAGCGCTGAGGTAAAAAAAAAAAATGTAGCCCTGATGATAACAAGACATTCAAAAAGCAAAGATACTCAGATTGGAAGTGGAATCAGAAAGGACTCCTGACTATTGTCTCTGTAAAGAGGATGCTGAGCTATCAGTCATGAGCAAGATGAAAAAGAAGCACCAAGTTCCAACCATTTTCCACAAAATCAAAGTTAGAAGGAGGGCTAGTTGGTGTAGTGGTTAAAGGCACCTGACTAGAAACCAGGGAACTCTGAAATCTCGGCCTGCCTTAGGAACAAAGCCAGTTGGGTAATTTTGGACCATCTTCCTCCATTTAGCATTAGGATAAAGAAGGGAATGGCAAATCACTTCTAAGATGTTGCCGAGAAAACTACAGACTTCTTTGAGCAGTTGTCAAAAGTTAAGGTTGACCCAAAGACTAGGAAAGACTTTCTATCTACAGTAAGCAGATTCTGCTTTTTCCAGACTAAACATCACCCTTAACGTCTGAATGACATCCCCTCCCATTTCTTTATTTAATACCACTGATGTAATTGGGTCTTAAGTGAATCTTAATTTGGAATAGGACCAGTGTGTAAAAGCTTGATCTGACCAGATTATAATTTAATAGGCGTCCATATTTTGGCCAGATGTCTTTTTTTTGATGGGGGGGAAATGTCTCCAAGTTCCCTCTAGTTTTGTCCAAGCTCTAATTATAACCCCGTTGTTTCATCCCCAAATGTAACCTGAATCGAAAAGTAAACTTCTCCTCAAATGAAAATATGGGTCAGCGGGGTTTCATAGATCAGAAGGTCAGAGCAAAACTCCATCTGTTTTAGTTCTCTTATGGAACAATGAGAGTTGTTTTAAACTTCAACTCTTGTGTAACATTCCTTAGCTGCCAGTTGCATGTAAAATGGTGGTCTAGAAATGTCACATTTATACCCACCTCCCCCCTGCCTTTGCTTTTCTTCTTTAATCTGCACTGGCAAATCATCATTTTCTTTAGAAAGAAAATTCAGTTCAGCTGCACACAGGTCAGTGAAAAGGAAAGCTGACGTGGGTGTCTCTGGCCTATAAAAGTCTTGTCCTACTGAGTACTGGCTCCAGGGCTTATTAAAGGACAGCCATTTTTGACTAGTAAAAGACCAAACAAAACACAAGGACTTTGTTTGCTCGTTCTTTGATGATCAGATTTTCTCTTTAAGGGAGACGTATTGTTTCTATAAACACACACTTATATGTGCAGCCTGTCCTGAAGAATTAGCACATCTGCCTGCTCAGGGTTAAAAGCTGTACACAATTCTTATCATGGATACTACAGGGAAACTAGCATTTGCTTGGGTGGACTGACAGGGGGAACAATTTGTGGTGTATTTTTAGAGCTGTCCATATACCATTTCTCAAAACACACACACACACACTTGATTTTAAGTCAAGGGACTATAAAGCTCATACAGAAAAGCTTCAACCTTGCTTTGGCTAACTTCAACTTATACTCATCTAGTCTGGTAAAGAGAAGGACCAGGGGAGACATGATAGCAGTCTTTGAGGACAGCAATATTTGAGGGGCTGCCACAGAGAGGAGAGGGTCAAGCTATTTTCCAAGGCACCCAAAGGCCAGAAAAGAAATAATGGATGGAAGCTGATCAAGGAAAGATTCAATCTAGAAATAAGGAGAAATTTTCTGACAGTGAGAACAATCAACCAATGTTGCCTTTGGAAGTTGTGGGAGCTTCATCACTCAAAGCTTTCAAGAGAGCCTGGACTGCCATTTGTCAGAAATGATGTAGGGTTTCTTGCTTTGCAGGGCGTTGGACTAGATGACCTACAAGCTCCTTTCCAACTCTGTTAATCTGTTAAAAACCTAGAATGTCCAATATTGGAGGGTATTAATTCATTGAGACACTGTGTGCTTGACTGAAAAACAAAACTAATAATAATGTAAATGCAGCCTCAAAAAAATGAATGACATTTCCCCATGCATCTTGGATATGATTCTGGAGCTAAGTAATTTACACAGACTTGTAACTTGAATGATGCATTCAAAAGTAAGCCCAAAGTATCATCATGGTGGTTCCAAGCCTGGATGAAACAAACTGACCAGAATAATTCAACAGCTAGACCAATGACATTTAGTCTATTGACAATTGGAGGGGGGACAAATATCATTGGTCAAAGATTCAAGTTGGAGTAGTGAATGAGGTAAGCATAAATAAGTTTGCAAATATTATTCCAGCATTGGCTTGTTCAGAACAGTAGACTTGGTTGCTCTGGGTTTTATGCTGATGTTATTAGTACAATTCACCAGTCATGACAGCTCAATGCATTGTGAATGGAAGGAAGGAGTTCCCAGCTCTCACAATTTATTTAGCATGATTTTTGGCCCTTGTACATAGTTCCAGCCCATCTGCTGAGCACAAACTAAGAAAAGCAGATCAAACACAATGGCAAAGATTATGAACTCTTTGTTGACAAGAAGTAAAATGCACAAACATTTTCAACCTAGGAAATTTTCATCTAAACGACGCTGCAGAACTGAATCCTGGATTTTGAAGCTACTATTTGATATTTTCAACCCACATTCTATGAAATCTAGACTACAGGACTCACCAAGGGAAGACTCATCACTAAGCTTATGGCTGCAAATTTGTCAGGAAGTCATTTCAGCTGTTCCTAATGGTGGATCAGAAGCCTTCTCCAATTTGTTGCCTGTCCCAGTCTGCTAACCATGTAGCCTAATCATGAAACTAGTTCCATGGACCACTGGGATTGATTGCAAGATAGAAAGCACTCTGGCTGGCTCTAGTCACCCTTGACAGAGCAACTATTTTGTAGCCTAGCAGCTATTTTATACACCAGGAGCCAGTTCCATGGAGAGAGGTTTTTCCACAGAGTAGAGAGAGCACGGTTTTGTGTGCTGCCTGTGGGATGCAAAACCATGCACAGCCCATTTGTTGGCATGCCACAGACCAATGCTGGTCCACAAATGAGGAAGTTGGGGACCCCTGTTGTAACCAATTTGCTTGCTCCCTCCTTGCCTAAAAGAGCCTTCCGCCTTGGTATTTGCCCTCCCCTACCTTCCATCTGGACCATGATTCCTATTGCAAGCTCTTGGGATGCTTGTAGGCATGACCCGAGGCCTCACTTTGTATCTAAACCAGGGGTGTCAAACTCAAGGTCTGTAGGCCGTATCTGAACCATGGGGTGCTTTTATCTGGCCTGCAGGGCCACCCTGGAAACAACAAAGGACCAGCACACAGTGCCTCTGTCAGTTAAAATGGAGCTCAGGAGGGCCACACACAGCCCTCGAGTTCTGTTTTCACTGGCAGAGGGCTGCAGGAGGCTGTTGCAGCCAAGAACAGGGCCCAGAGGGTGCACATGTCCCCACCTGGGCTCTGTTTTCACTGGCAGAGGCTAGCAAAACAAACTAAAAACAAAACAAAAGAAGAAATGTTTCCCTTTTTGCAAATAAAAAGAGAGCCCCACCGAAGTCCTATCAAGTGGGTGACAAAGTTTTCCTGTCCACCAAATATTTACAAACCACTCAAAAGTCGAAGAAACTTGGGCCTAAGTATGTAGGTCCTTTCAAAATTGAGCAAATTGTAAATCCTGTGACTGTCCAATTGACACTACCAAAAACTCTTTGACGAATTCACCCAGTCTTCCGTGTTAGTTTGTTGAAACCTGAACACACTTCTGGCATGCAAGAAGGGACAGAAAAGGAGAACGGGAAAAAGGAAAGACAAAGAAAAAAAAAGGAAAGGTGAAGAGAGCAAGGAAGGAAAAATAAGGAAAGAGGGGAAGGAAGAAGAAAGGAGAATGAAGAGGAAAGGAAAAAGAAAGGGAAGGAAGGAAGATTATAATGAGAGTGAGGTCTGAGGGAAATCCCACCTTAGCACTTTGCCACCACAGATGCCCCTGGCATGAGTGATGTTGAGCTGGCCATGCAACCCACCACACCTGCCCCCCTGGCTCCCCTGAAGTCAAACACAACTCTGATGTGCCCCTCAGTAAAATCAAGTTTGAAACCCTTGTTCCAAACAATTTTAGACTCTTATTTTTGAGTTTAATCATCGCCTAACACTGTTTTTTTGCTGGGCCAAAATTCAGAAAGTTCAGATATTAACAAGTGTCCTATAGCATTATTATTATTATTATTATTATTATTATTATTATTATTATTATTATTATTATTATTATTATTATTATTAAAAGGACTTTCTCTCTTTGTTCTTAGGAAAGATGCTGATGCAAACAGCAAACAGGGGTAGAGTTTTTATTTTATTTTTCATTTCTGTTTTGTCTGATTTTTTTGCTGTGAGATATGATTCATGCAAAAATGCCCTGCACAATTTCCTTGAACTCCGTGAAGGGATTTCAAATATAAATAACATGCACATATTTGCACCCTTTTGACAAGCTTTTTCCCCCTTCTTTTTAATTGAGTTGCTTTATATCATGCAGACTGCCATGTTGACTTGCCTCTTCTTTCTTTCCCCTGGTGACCTCTTAATGCAATTCCTCTTTTGCCCTCTCACCTCCTACAGGACAAAGCTGAGAACCCCACTCTTTGCTCTAGACTACAGTGTAATAATTAAGTGGAGTCACGCTAGCTATTACAGTTGCAAGTCTGCAACTGATTAAGAGGCCTATTTTCCCCCAATTAATTTTCAGAGGCAGAGGGATGTTTGATGTTAAATGTCTTTGTTCTTGTTAATTGTCTCCTATTTGTTGCAAGTTCTCAGACCCTGTGAAAATGGACATTGCCAAATCAGCTTGTCCAGCAACACAAAGATCTGCATGGCTTAATTCAGTCCAGGTGTTCTTTACTCTTGGGAGGGAGGATTCTCCTTCCCTGCCCCCCACCCTCGAGTGTTACACAGACCTCCATCAGGAATGCTACTCCTGTCAGTCAAATGTTTTTTTTTTCTGATTGTGCTCCTTAAGCACATTTTTTTTGTCCAGAAATCTGTTTAGCCCTGTATCCACCCAGATGTCAAACTTCCTTAGAACTTTAAAAATAATAAGATGCATTAATAAATAGGAAAGGTAAGATACTGGAAGATAATTAAAAAAAACCAGATCTGCCAACAATTAGAAACAAGTAAAGTAATAACTAGCAGTCAGCACGGTTTGTTAAAAATAGATCATGCCAAACAAATCTTATTTCATTTTTCAACACAGTGGCTAAATTAGTAGACCAGTGAAATACTGTGGACATAATATATTTAGACTTCAGCAAAGCATTCAACAAAGTAGACCACAACCTACTTCTTGGTAAGCTAGAAAAAAGTGAGATAGATAGCATTGCTGCCAGATGGATTCGCAACTGGCTGACAAACTGTACTCAATAAGTAGTCCTTAATAGGTCTAAGTCTACATGGAGGGAAGTAAGCAGTGCAGTGCCACAAGGTTCTATCTTAGGCCCAGTACTTCTAATATCTTCATAAATGATATAGATGAGGGAATACAAGGGAAACTTACCAAATTTGCAGATGATACTAAGCTAGTTGGAATAGCTAACACCCCAGAAGATAGGCTTAATATCCAGATGGATATTGACAAACTTGAACACTGGGCCATATCTAATAAAATGAAATTCGATGTAGAGAAAAGTAAAGTCCTACACTTAGGCAAGACAAACCAAAAGTACACATATAGATTGGGTGAAATCAGGCTTAATAGCAGTAACTGTGAGAAAGATCTTGGAGTCTTAGTGGACAACCAGCTAAATATGAGCCAGCAGTGTGCAACAGCAACCAAAAAAGCCAATGCAATCCTAAATTCCATTAACAAATGGATACAATCAAGATTAAGGGAGGTACTAGTCTAGTGAAGAGAAGAACCAGGGGAGACAGGATAGCCGTCTTCCAATATTTGAGGGACTGCCACAGAGAGGAGGGGATCAAGCTATTTTCCAAAGCACCTGAAGGCCAGACAAGGAATAATGGATGGAAACTGAACAAGGAGCGATTTAACCTGGAAAATAAGGAGAAATTTCCTGACAGTGAAAACAATCAAACAATGGAACAGCTTGCCTTCGCATTGTTTGATACATGGTTAGCCAAATGCCTTCAGAATGAGATTTATGTCATGTTAAGATGGACATAGCACCACAGCTTAACTGGAGTGTATAGTCCTTCTCTTCATACTCCATAGCTTTGCTAATAAGCTACTCTAAAAATCTTGTGGTGAAGGAATGTTGAAGTACAGTAGATGAATTACTGAGTTCAGACTCTCAACAAACATGATACCCATCTGAATGTACAACTAGCTTTTTTCCCCTTTGCATGATATATAAGAATAGAATTATCTTAGATCTGCATACTTTTCATCCAATTATTTGGATCTGGGCCATATTGAAATTAAAGGAAATTGAATTATTATAGTAACTATGATGGCTGGGAACAGAGGTCTCTTCTTATAGGAAGCGCTCTTTCTTCGCTGACTTCAAAAAATTATTGTAATAAGTGTAAAATAGCTAACTGTCCCCTAAAATGCAGCTCTACATAGAACTTCAAGGAACAGGAGACATTATCCTGAGGGCTGTTAATTTAATTAACAGAAATGTGAAATTATTCTGTTTTGTAACATGTTATTTATTTGCTAATACTGTTCTATGTACTGGTCTGTGGGACTTAATTAATTACATTTTAACCAAACCACCCATACAAAAGAATCTTTTATCAAATTTCAGCGAGTTACTTTTTCATTCTACCATCAATTTTCATCTTAATTTCAGGGTCCAAAAACCAAGAATAGATGCTGTGATTCCTCCAAGTAGATTTCTTTATTGTTTCTCACCCATAGACAGAATCTTGCTGAACTAAAGCATACTAATATCCCACTAAAGCATATACTTTGGGAACTATTAGGGAGGAATTATCTTTATCTCTTTCTCTCACACAAACTATCTGAATTTTTTTTAAAATTTTTATTGGTTTTTAAAAACAAACATAAACAAACAAAACATAAAAACATCAAGCCATCTTCCATAGGTGTACATACAGTGTGCCGGTTGGTTTACAAACTGTTCTGTGCTTCCATTTCGTAGTCTTCAGTTACAATTACACTGCATATAATCTCATATTTTCAATCAAAAATTAAATACCTTAGTATCATTATTAATCAATCATTTGACTATGCTTTTATTCATTCATGTTTTACAAGATAACCATAATTTACTTAGTTTATTTTATAACAGTTCATATTATCATCCCAAATCTATCCTAAAATCATTTTGTAAATATAATAAGAAAGAAGCAAATCTTTATACATTTATAATATTCTAAAAGTCTAAATATTTCATTACTGTATTTTATTATCTAACCATTGATAGAAAAGATCCCAAAATTTATAAAATTGTTTATCCTCTTGTTCTCTAATTTCAAATGTCAATCTACTCATTTCAGCACATTCCAATATTTTCTTAATGATTTCTTCCTGTGATGGTATTTTCCCATTTTTCCAGTTTTTAGCAAATACAATCCTAGCCGCTGTTAATACATTTACAATCAGGTATTTCAAGTCTTTACTATATATTTCAGGTAAAATTCCCAATAAAAATATCTCTGGTTTCAAGTTTATATGTTTTTTTGTCATTTTTTCCAACCACATGTGGATTTTTGTCCAGTATTTTTTAGCATCCGCACAAGTCCACCACATATGGTAATATGAGCCAGGTGTCTGATGACATTTCCAACATTTTTCAGATTTATTCTTGAACATTCTTGCTATTCTTGTTGGGAGAAAATGCCACCTGTAAAACATCTTATAAAAATGTTCTTTATATGCTGTTGGCATTGTCATTTTATAATTTTGAGACCGCAATTTTTGCCATTTCTCTAGATCAATCCCATATCCAAAATTCTTCCCCCAAGCAATCATAGTTTGTTGAACTTGTTCTTCTTCTAGTTTAATTTCTAATAAATATCCATAATCACCATATCCATATCTTAATCACCTTTTCATCAGTACCTGTCAAAATCTTACCTAAATCAGTCAATTTATCATAGAAGTCTTCCATTTTAGAATCTTTATCATACCTTGAATGTATTTGCACATATGAAACCAATTCATCTTTATACCTTGTTCCTCTAGTTTTTGTATAGATTTGAGTTCACCCTTTTCATTCAATATTTCACCATATCTAACTGTTTGTTCCTTTTTGTATATTATAGGATAAGAAAATGCTTCAATAGTCGATAACTAGACTGGAATTTTCAAATAACATTGTCTTTTTATCTTCTCCCAGTTTAACCACAGAGACTCCTGTATAAAATGTCTTCTAAAATACCCCTGTGTTTTAGTTCCTTTATAACATAAAAAAGCGTGCCACCCCAATGACAAATCATGTCCTTCTAATGTCAACAATCTCGTATTTCTTAGTGTTATCCATTCCTTAACCCACATCAGATTTCTAGCTTGATAGTACAACTCCCAATTAGGCAAACCAAATCCTCCTCTAATTCTAGCATCTTGCAAAAGTTTTAACTTTATTCTCACTTTCTTACCTTGCCATATATATTTCAACACAATTTTATTTAGATCTTCAAAGTAATCTTTTCCAAGCCTAATTGGAATTGTTTGAAACAAATATAAAATTCTGGGTAATATATTCATCTTGATTGTTGAAATTCTCCCTATTAGTGACAGTTGTAAATTTTCCATTCTTCTGAGCATTTGTTTCAAGACCACAATCTCCTTGTCTTTATATTTCAATGTTTTCTCTTTTGCCACTTGTGTTTAATGGCTTTCTTTGTAAATCTAATGTGAACTTCTCTTGGTAGGCTATTTATCATCACATGTCTTGTGAAAACTCGATAAACCTCATCTATTCCATCCCTCATCTTCTCTTGAGTTATTTCCAAAGCTTCAGACAGTATTTCTATCATTATCTCAGCTAAGTTTTGTCCTTTTTCTTCCTCTACGTTTTGGAATCTAAGATAGAATTCTGATCTATCCATCTCCCATCTCAACATACCACTTTTATCTTGTTCAACCACCATTAATCTATTATTAATATCTCCAATCTTCATGTCTCTTTGTTTATCTTCTTCAATTTTTTGGAATCTCTCATCATACTTCAACATCATTTGTTGGATGTTCTCCACTTTTTCATCGGTTTTCCCTGTTCTTTGTTCAATGTTCTCTGTTCTTAGTTCAATGTTCTCTATTCTCTTTTCAATATTCTCTGATCTTGCTTGAATATTTTTAATTCCTTGCATAATCATCTGCAGAGTCACTTTTTCTTGTTCTTTTTCTTGCTTTAACATTGTCTGCATTGAACATTGTCCTCCAGATGGTGGAGAGGAAGAAGTAGAAGTTGAAGAACCAGGAGCTGTAAATTTTCTACTTATTTTAAGCAATTCAAAATCTTCAGGTTCTTCTAAACCTTAATCCAATTGTGAAATAACCAATTATAGTTAAAAATAAAAATAGTAGAAACAAGAAGTCAAATAATAATGATTAAAAAAGAAAAAAAGGGAGGACAAAATTTCTTTAGGTTCTTGTATACCTTAATCCAATCAGTAGTTAGATGAAGAAAAAGGCTTGAGAAAAAGAAAAAGGAAAAAAAAGGAAAAGGAAAAATTATTCAGGTTCTTCAACACCTTAATCCAATTGAAAGTTCTCAAATAGAAAAGAGAGCATAAGAATAAACCAGAAAGGTAAATGAAAAAACAAAAATACCAGGAAAGGGGGGGGGGAAGGCTATAAAGGCTTTCCCTTTAAAATAAAAAGCAAACGTAGAGATTGGACTTCTAAAGAAAAAAAGAAAAACAAAGACAAACTCCAACAAAGCCAAAAACCCAAATGGTTATTACAAGAAAAAAAAAAGATAAAATGAAATACAATAAAGCTGGTGAGGAGGGATAGCACAACTTAGAAAAAGTAAAAAGAGCACACTGTACTTTGTTTAATTATCCAAGGATCTTATTATAGCTCTCTTCTCCAAAAACTTATCACCTTTTTTTCCCCTAGGTTTCAACACCAGACTCCAGCTGTTGATAGAAACCCAGAAGAGCACCTGCAATAATACTCTCCCATGCTCTTCCTTCTATCTTATCAAATAGCAATGTCCTTGAAAAAGAGTCTCAGTTCTTTCTTTCTCAGCTTTGTCTGGTCACAGGGAAATAGAATATTTTCAAGCCTCTAGTTGGCAGTGTTACAAAGTTTCTTTGCTCTCACTTTCCCCCTCCTTTTCCAAGCAAGATATAATAAGAATTAATTAAAAAAGAAAAAGATATTTTTTTAAAAAAGAAATAACTAAAGGGAGCCTCTAGCCTAAAAAATTACAAAATCAAAAAGGAGGAAAAAAAATAGATGTAAACAAAAAAACCAGTCCAGTTTCAAAATGCAAGACTGTGTATAGAAAATCCAGCAATGAGACAAAAAAACATTACTTTGATATTTCCTGTTTAAAATCGCCGCTTAATCACTTCTGTCAAAACTTTTATAGATTCTTTCTTTTCCTTAGGATGTCCTTTCAGATCTTAGAATAAAAAAAAAAGTTCTCACCAAACCAGCACACTCTCTCTTTCTGTTCTCTTCCATTTCGGAGCTGTCCCAACTTCAGCAGCTTTAATAGCTGCCTCTTTGCCGCTGGCAAGAAGAGCTTCTCCTGGATCTACCAGGGACTTTGCGGTATCCCTCAGATCGACAGGATGCGTTCCTCACTTTCACTGTCTATTAGGGACAGTTTAGATCCAATAGGACCGTCCAGGAGCAAAGATATCGGCAGCGATCTCAGACCTCCAAGATTGCATGCCATATCGTCACGACGCCAGCTCCACCCTCTCACAAACTATCTGAATTGAGTTCTCTCTTACTCCTCTGGAATGCTCTGCCTCCCACCTGTGAATCTGGACTGCATTCTATCACACTCAATCTATCTACAGAACAAGTTTACTTCCTTGATATCATTGTAAACCTACACAGTGCAAACATAAGCAATATCATATACAAAAGTTACTGATTACCATACATAATCATTGGTTGCCCTCTCCCCTCTTTGGAAGAGCTTTAAGAAAGTTCAAAACATTCTTAAAGATTCCTTTCATTCTGTGCACTTTTTTTTTAATTACTACCATCTGGCAGATGGTACTGGACAATAAAAACAAGGACAAATAGGTTGAAAAATAGCTTCTATCCCAGAGCAATAACTATATTGAATTTTACTGTATAGTGCAATATATAATATAGAGCCTTGGTGGCATAGTGGTTAGAGTGCAGTACTGCAAGCTACTCCTGCTGCAATTTGGCAAATCGAATCCCACCAGGCTCAAGGTTGACTCAGCCTTCCATCCTTCCGAGGTGGGTAAAATGAGGACCCAAATTGTTGGGGGCAATATGCTAACTCTGTAAACCACTTATAGATGGCTGTAAAGCACTATAAAGCAGTATATAAGTCTAAGTGCTATTGCTATTGCTATTAATGCAGTATCAGGAGTTTTCAATTCAATTGTATGAAATGTGAAGGATTTGGGTTTTTGTTTAATTTTTATGTGTAATTGCACTGAAGATGGCATTTAATTGTGTTGTACAAGGTGCAATGACAATAAAATAAACTAACTAACTGACTACCTTTATGGTTCCAGACAGAACACATCACCAAATCTATTGTCTATAGCAGGGGTGGGCAAACTACAGCCTGCGGGCCACATCTGGCCTGTTGGTCTTTTTTACCTGGCCCGCCGAAGATTGGTCCATATGTAACCGCGGCCACTTTTCAGCTGCTTTCAGAAGTGTCAAGAGGAGGCGGTTGCAGCGGAGGGAGGGCGACGGAGAGCAAGCAGGGCACCTGGCGGGCTTGTCAGGCGGAGCAGAAAACAGGGGCAGGAGTCCAACAGAGTGAAGAGAGCTGAAACCTGTTGAGGTCTCGCCGCAGTCCCTTCACTGGGAGAGAAGCCGTTGAGCCGGGAGGAGCGCAGGATGCTGCCGACTCACCTCCCTGCCCCTCCGTCATGACTGTGAAGGAGCCCAGAGCACTGCTCTCATGGCCACCACCGATGGAGCCCAGCTTGATTTCACCTGAGCCGCGTTTGATTTGGAAGGGGGCATGGGAGGTGGCACCAAAGGAGCACTCTGGGGTTCAGCCAACTGCCTGCTGAGTGCCTCCGGGATCCCCACCATGGCCGGCAGACCTTGGGGCTGTGCTCCGGAACCCAGCACCACGGATCGGTGAAGCCAAGCAGTGGGAGAAGGCGCGTCGGAGGTGCAGTGG
Organism: Hydrophis major; assembly: GCA_033807585.1. NCBI lineage: Eukaryota > Metazoa > Chordata > Lepidosauria > Squamata > Elapidae > Hydrophis > Hydrophis major. The sequence continues at coordinate 245,865,646 of CM066330.1, forward strand.
CCAGCTCAGATCTCTCGCTCCTGGGGAATCCCCCTCCACCGAGGCACCTGAGCCCCGAGCACCATCGGCAGCAAGTAGCAGGAGAAGTGCAACGGGGCCACGGGAAGAGCTGTGCCCCAAGGAGCAACTAGTGGCCAGAGCAGCCAGGACTGGCAGTGGTGTCGAGGGCCCGACCTGTGTGGCAGGGGCCTGGGGCGGTTTTCTCCCGCGCCCATCTTCGGAGCGGCCCACCGTGTGCTCTTGGGCATCTGGCTCACTGCGCCTTTCCCTCACCTCTCGGCCAGCAGCAGCAGCTCTGCCGCTGCCTCCTTCCTCCCCAATGCCCTCTGTTGTGATGTGTATTCCCATAGACCTGAGCACCAGCAGGCGCTTCACACCTCCCTCCACGGCCTTCCCCTGCGGTAAGATGGGAGAGAACAGCGGCACCCAAGGTGCGCCAGTCCCGGGACCTCACAGCCGGACCGAGGCGCGCTCGGTGGTGGACGTCCTGGCCGATAATCTGGGAGAACTGATGAGGACCACCAGGATGGGAGGCTGGGTGGAGCCGGCAGGTCCTGGAAGAGGCGCGCAGATGTTTCCTGCCAAGCGGGCTTCCCAAGCACCTGGGAGGACTCGCGGTTTAATGGCAAAGCAGTAGTAGGATGGGCGCTGGGCAGGCAGGGGGAAAGGCAGGTGAAAGCCCCCACACACACACACCTCGGCAAACAGTTTGCAGGGTTAGCTAGCAGTTTCTCGCAAGAGACTGAAGGCCGGTATGCTTCCCCCAATTAGACGTTGGTTCAAGAGGGAGGGTCAGCCCTGCTACTAATTGGTGGTTCACAATTTATCTGTGGGCACCAGAGGAGTTATGTTTTGGGGGGTGGGCATTTATTTATTTTTTATCTTATAAGTGGCCAGCTTGTGTAAGCTGAGGGGGTACATTCATACATACATACATACATACATACATACATACATACATACACACACACACACACACACACACACAGAGAGAGAGAGAGAGAGAGAGAGAGTGTCGTTTATTCATAGGGGAAGAATCTATCTATCTATCTATCTATCTATCTATCTATCTATCTATCTATGTTGTGCGAATTTAACTATGACACCAAACTTGAGTTTTGGAGGGTGTCTCGGAGAAAAAAATAGTTATTTTTCCTACCCCGAGTAGGCGTCTCTCCCGCTTAAAAAACAAAACTCTTTCCTCCCCTCACTTTGAAAAGGGAAACTGTTAACAAATGCAGTTTTTTATATGTATCGTATCTTGTGCTGACCCGGCCCGTCTGTCAAATTTTAAAAGTCAATGCTGCCCCCGAGCCAAAAAGTTTGCCCACCCCTGGTCTATAGCCACTCTCTGTACTTGCAACTATATTTATTCTGGGCCACATGAGAAAGATCTAAACTGATTGAATTAAACCTGATATTCAAGATATTGAAATACATACCTGATTGATTTCTAGGGAGAACTATTAAAAGACAGATTATAGAAGCAAAAGAGCCTACCATTGGTCATCACTATTGCTCACAACTCAAGCCACACAACATTATTAATGAACTGTAACACCTACACAGCAATGATACCATACTTTCTCAGGCACTGATAACAAACCAAACACAACCATACAACCTGAAGGAAATTCTCACAAGCAACCAAAAATCAAAAGATAACGATGCTAATGTGGGAACCAGACCAGAGGTGGCACTTTATTTTATTTTTTATTTATTTTGATTTGTCAACCACTTACAAGGTAATAGATATAAGTATAAACATGAGTAAGAATACAGGAAATAGTTACGGACAAATGGGGACAATAGGACAGGGACGGTAGGCACGATGGTGCACTTATGCATGCCCCTTACAGACCTCTTAGGAATGGGGTGAGGTCAACAGTGGTTAGTTTGAGGTTAGAGGAGTGAAGGTTAGAGGATGTAACAACAGAGTCAGGTAGTGCATTCCAGGCATTGACCACTCTGTTGCTGTTGTACTTTCTGCAACAAAGTTTGAAGTGGTTTACTTTGAGTTTGTATCTGTTGTGTGCTCTTGTATTGTTGTAGCTGAAGCTGAAGTAGTCATTGCCTGGTAGGACATTGTAGCAAAAAATTTTGTGTGCTACAATTAAGTCTAACCATAGGCAGCGTAGTTCAAGGTTGTCCAAGCCCCAAATCTCAAGCCTGGTGATGTAGGGTATTCTGTTGTGAGCAGAGGAGTGTAGTACTCTTCTCGTGAAATACTTCTGGACTCGCTCAATGGTATTAATGTCTGATATGCAGTGCGGATTCCAGACTGATGAGCTGTATTCGAGTATTGGTTTGGCAAAAGTTTTGCATGCTCTAGTTAGCAATCTGATATTTCCAGAGGAGAAGCTTCATAAGATTAGATTTACAACTCTTAATGCCTTTTTGGCAATGCTGTTACAGTGAGCTCTGGCACTTAGGTCATTTGATATGAGAAGTCCAAGGTCCTTGACAGAGTGAGGATCATCAACAAGGTCATATCCGCCTAGTTTGTATTTTGTGTACTGATTTTTTTTTACCGATGCATAGGACAGAGCATTTGTTGGTCAAGATTTGGAGTTGCCAGATGTTTGACCATTCAGACACATAATCAAGGTCACTTTGAAGGATAGTAGCATTGTCAGTGGTGTTGAATAGTTGTAGAACTATCCTCAAAGAGGATGCAGTTGCTTATAAGGTGATCGCAAAGGTCATTTATATAGAGTATAAAGAGTGTGGGTCCTAGAACACTGCCTTGGGGGACACCACTGTTAACTGGAGCAGGGTTAGATATAGCGCTCCCTATTTTTACTATTTGTTGCCTGTTTGACAGGAATGCAGTAATCCACTTATGGAGGGATCTGGAAATGCCATAAGAATTTAGTTTTAACAGTAGTTTGCCGTGTACCACTGAATCAAAGGCTTTACAGAAGTCGATGTAGATTGCGTCTATTGCTTTGCCCTGATTGAGTTGTGTAGTCCATATGTTTTTGCAGTGTAAGAGTTGCAGATTACAGGATAGTTGTTTTTTTTTTTAACCAAATTGTTTATTAGAGAGTAGGTTGTTTGTCTCTAAGTGGAAGATAATGGATTGGTTAATAATTGATTCCATGACTTTACAGGTGACACAGCATAAGGAGATTGGTCTGTAATTTTCAACTAGGTGGGGGTCTCCCTTTTTGAAGATGGGGATGACTGTGGCTTGTGACCATAGTTTTGGCAAGGAGCTGGTCCTGAAAGATTTTTTGAAGATTATGCTTAGAGGTTCAGATATGGCAGTGGATAGCTTTTTTAAGAAGTAGGCACATATTCAGTCCGGTCCAATAGATCAAGATGGTTTTAGATTGTGTAGTGTTTTTTCAACATTTTTTTCTGTAAAATCGATATGTATTAGATCATTGTAGTTGTCTGTGATTCCACGAGGAAATACTGGGCATGATCCATTGCTGTTTACAAATACTGAGCCAAAGAATGTGTTAAAGAGGTTGGCTTTAATAGTGTTGTCATTACAGTCTTTACCATTAGGTCCTTTCAGGGGTGGGATGGACCTTGAGTCTTTTAGTTTGTTATTGACAAAATTTTACATTTTATAGAGATTTTACAATATATTATATACTTTTATAGAGATTTTACAGTATCCTTCCCCTGCCACACCCACCAGAACCGGTAGTAAAACAATTTGAATCTCATCACTGAACCAGACCCTGCAACAACAACCCCCCAAAATGTCTATGTTGCCCCATATTTACATCAACAGCAACATCTCAAACCCCAGCAACTTCACAGACAAGATTAGAGGTGTTTTCGGATGCTCTTTTTCTAAAGTGAGATAAGCCATCATGTGCCAGTGATGCCTCTCTGCATTCTATGCAGAACAAACAAGCTAAACTTTGCAGAAAAGGATCAATGTATACAATTTTGATACTCCAAATAAGAACAAAATAATATCAGAGCCTTTCAATCAAGGACTGCAGGGCAGATTTGAAAGCGTGTAGTTTTGACAAAGAAGTTTTACCAACACAATTAGGATCAGAATCAGAATAGAGCTGAAAGGGTCCTTGGAGGTTTTGTAGTCCAGCCCCCTCTTCAAGCAGGAGACCTATACCATTTCAGACAAGTGGTTGTCCAGTCTCTTCTTAAAAACCTCCAATGATGAAGCACCCACAATGTCTGAAACTATTCCACTGGTTAATTGTCCTCACTGTTTGGAAGTTTCTCCTTAACTCCAGGTTGCTTCTCTCCTTGATTAGTTTCCATCCATTGTTTCTTGTCCTGCCCTCTGGTGCTTTGAGAATTAAGTTGACCCCCTCCTCTTTGTGGCAGCCTCTCAAATACTGGAATACTGCTCTCATGTCCCCCAACCCCTAGTCCTTCTTTTCTCGAGGCCAGCCATACCCAAATCCTGCAACCATTTTTCATGTTTTAGTCTCCAGGCCTTTAATCATCTTAGTTGCTCTTCTTTGCACTTTTTCCAAAATCTCAACATCGTTTTTTGTAATGTGCTGACCAAAACTGGATGCAGTAGTTGGTTAGTAGTAGTTAATCTGTTAGTCGTAATTAATCTTTTGCAATTAAACAACAGATTGCTGGATTTACATCTATATAAAGGTTTCACACTGTCTCAGAAACTGTCAAAAAATACAGTGGATTTTTACCAATCCTTTACCACTCAATGATAAGGTAGTCATAATCTGTAGCCACCCATAGTCATTTGGTTGAGATTGGTGGCCACAGAAAAAAATAATAAAAAAAAATAATAAAATATAAACAAAATAATGAAAATTTGACTCACATGTAACCTGAATCTGGAAAACCATCCTTCTCTTTCCTTTTACCCCACCTCATCCCATTTTAAATCCTTCATCATTTTAGCTATTTTATGTATCCAATGAAGTGAGCTCATGAGATATTATGCCTTTTGATACATTTTTTAGGCTAAAAAGCTACTACCAGACTCCTTTCTCGTTTCTGAATTTTCAAGGCTAGTAGAATTGACTTTCAAAAGGGGAAATGGGGTTTCAGAGTTAGCGAGGGACAAAAGAAGATACCTGAAGTTTATAGACATCTTAATGCAGTTTGAACTGATTACATTTCATTCAGAAGATGTCATAGTAAATAGTTCAGTTTCTGGATCAACTGTGCCTATGTAACTACTGTGGGTGGGAGAGACAAAGCCTGCATTGGAGACATTGGAAAAGGAACTGCCAACACTGTAAATTGTTTATTTTAAAAAATATTGGTAGGTTGACAAAGTTCAGAATTCTACAAACAGTTCTGGTTACTGCACTTCAAAACAAGGAAATTGTCGAAGTAGTAAGGATGCACAAAAAGAACTAGAATGATTAAGGATTAGAACGTTTTCCCATGAAAGGAAGTTTGTACTACATGTTTTTTTTGGCTCAAAAAAAGGCAGGTGAGGCACATGAGAGAGACATACTTAATATTTAACATATGCAAGCGAAATGGATATGGAAGTTGCCTAGTAAAACGGTGGAAGACTGAGGGGGAAGAAGGTAGATTTCTTCATTTCTTACAGTCCAGAGAAGAGCAACTAAGATGATCAAAGACTTAGACACTAAAACATATTAAGAACGTGTTATGAACTAATAAAAATGCTTAAATAAAGTTTTAACAAACCTTAAAGAAAAAGCAGGGTTCTAATCCTGCACTTTAAGAAACAACCTTTAAGAAAAAGCAGGGTTCTAATCCTGCACTTCTGATTGGCTGATAATAGCGATATTGGATTGGTCCGTTCTGGGGAATCTGATTGGCTGTTAATGAACCACTCTCATTGGTTCAAGGGTTTAATACTTCCATGTTCTCATTGGTTAATAGGTCAGCAGCCTGCCCTATAAAAGGGCTGCTGCTGCCCTAGGGTTTTGCTCTGTTCAGCATGATTAATAAAGAGTTGAAGTTCACTGTTCACTGCCTCGTCTCCGTTCCTTGCACCCATGCACAGAACTTAACAGAACGGATTTAGATTTGGCTAGTCTAGAGAAAAATAGTGATCGCACTATTCCAATATTTGAGGGGCTGCCACAAAGAAGAGGGGTCAAATTATTCTCCAAAGAACCAGAAGGCAGGACAAGAAACAATGACTGGAAACTAATCAAAGAGAGAAGCAACTTGGAAAAGAAGAAACTTCCTGACAGTGAGAACAATTAACCAGTGGAACAGAAGTTGCCTTCAGAGATTGTGAGTACTTCATCACTGGACGTTTTTAAGAGGAGACTGTACAGTCACTTGTCTGAAATGGTATAGGGCAATGATGGCTAACCTTTTGGTTGTCACATGCCAAAAGTGTGTGCGTGCCTGCACCCATAATGCAATGCACATGTAACCCCCATGCTCCCCCCACCCCCTGCACATGCGCATGTGCCTCCCGCATGCACCTCACCTCCCCATGCATGCATGGCAGATACCCGAAAATCAGCTGGCTGGCAGGAAACGCACGCACATGTGCCATGGAACTGAGCAGGGGTGATGGCTCACGTGCCTGCAGAGATGGCTCTGCATACCACTTCCAGCACGCATGCCAAAGGTTCTCCATCACAGGTATAGGATCTCCTGCCAGAGCAGGGGGCTGGACTAGAAGACCTTCAAGGTCCTGCCAGCTCTATTCTATTCTATTCTATTCTATTCTATTCTATTCTATTCTATTCTATTCTATTCTATTCTATTCTATTCTATTGCATTCCACTCCACTCTTATTTCTATTTCTATTTCTATTATTTCTATTTCTATTAAGATGTGAAGGCCATCAATCTGGATAGCTTTAGCCAATAGCTACAATTGGGATGCCTCTGAATATTAGTTCTAATTGCTGTTGGACAACATTAAAGAAAGAATCCTATCCTTTTATGATTTTCCTGTAGGCATCTAGCTGGTCACTGTTTGGAAAATCATGCCTTTGTCAGATCCAGCACAGCACTCTAAAAGTTCATTTACATTCCTTCTGTTTATCTTTAAAATGTTTCTCCTTTGTTCTTAAATTGTTCTTCAAGAGGATGAGAAGCTTCGTTTAAAAGAAAAGCCCAGATTTTGAAATAATGATAATATATCTGAATACATAGTGTCCTTCTCTTAGGATTCTAGAGCAATCCTGATGTTGTGGATCATCCCTGCTTTGCGGATAATTTTCTACTATTAGAATAGTAGCAGGATCATCTGAGGATCAGATATCAGTGAAAGAGGGAAGAAGAAAGGTAGCAGGAAAATAGGTTTTTATTATAACACCTTTCAACAAGTATCAACAAGTTTTGAAAAGAGAAAAGTATATCTATGTTAATTGGAAATTTTCCTTGTATGTGTTCCAAATGCAGCTGTATATTCTTTCTGGCCTTCATATATAACATCTTTTGAAAAGTATAAAGGAACATCACAAAATATTGATGAACATTCCTTCCAAACAGTGGGAGTTGTGAATTGTTGCATTGGCTTTAACTTCCTTCCTCCTATCTTAGGACAAGTAGTCATTTTATCATCACTGGCGGTTTTTAAGAAGAGACTGGACAGTCACTTGTCTGAAATGGTATAGGTTCTCCTGCTTGAGCAGGGGGTTGGACTAGAAGACCTCCAAGGTCCCTTCCATCTCTATTCTGATTGATTGATTGAACTCAGGGAGCTTACAGAAATGAAAACCCCAAAATATGCACATTCCTGTGGAAAATCCATCTATGCAGTGGCTAAGAGTGAACACCAACTTGATGGCACAATCATCTTATACAAAGAAACTTCCTTCCTTCCTTCCTCCCTCTTCCTTTTTCTTTCTTTCTTTCTTCCTTCCTTTCTGTCTCTCTCTTTCTCTTTCTTTTTTTTTCCTTCATTCTCTTTTAGAATTAAAACCAATCCCAACACTACTTAGAAACTACAGCATTCCATCCATGTATCTTTAGCTCCCCCTGTGTGCAGGTAACAGAAATATTTTCTCCACTGAATTTCTTTTTATTTGAATTTATTTGTCTCTGCAGCAGATGATTATAGGAGTCAAATGTGTCTGTACAGACACAGAACTGCCCATTTTGTTGCATTTACAAGATGTTTTTTTAAAAATCAGGAAACTAAAACAAATGTCAAGCATGATATAATGAAGTAATGGTGTCAAAAACCTTAAGACATATGAAATATCATTTAAAAATAAAAATAATAATTAAGGCATAATTAATACCCATGCAATAAACCCTGAAGTCACAGGACAATTCCAAAAGCTTGAATGATTTCTAACAGGAAGCTGTGAGTTACAGTCCTGCTTTCTGCATGCAAACTGGCTGGGTGATTTGGGTCAATCACCAGGAGACTGAGAGTTCTAGAGGCACCTTATACAGAAAAATTGGCCTGGTGACCTTGAGCCAGTTGCTTTATCTCAGCCCAACTTATCTCATAGGGTTGTTGTTGTTGCTGCTGTGGGCAAAATAGGAGGAGGGAAAAAGGTTAGATTTGTTCATAAACTTGAATTATTTATTTAAAAATAATAAAGACAGGATAAAAAAATTGAACATATTTTTTTTTTGTTAAAAGTGAAACTGGCAGGAATTAAATTCAACTAAATCAGAATCAGGGATCTCTTTGAATCAAGGGATCAGGGATCTCTTCTACATCAGAGATCTCTTTTAATCAAGAGTTTCTGGGTCTAACCAAAAGCTCCTGGAAATCAGAAGAAAAATAAGATGATCTTTCTGAATGATCTTGTCACCTAACCAGGCTGTCAATGACTTTGTTTATGTTGATTTATATGACCACCAATCTTACAATTACAATTCTACACAGCTAGCAGAAGTTAAAATAACAAAATTAAAAGCAATTGTTATCATGAATAAAGAAGCATGGAGTGGCAGTTGAGGAAAGCAATCAATCAACATTTCTTCGACTCAGGTAACATCCTAATCCTCATATCCTGTGGGAGGGAGAAACCCTGATTTTGAGGCCTTACTAGGAGACAAGGTCAGGATCAACCTAATCTCAGGTTATGTGACATCCAAAAAGCAAGCACACTCCTGCTGGAACTATGGAGATTGATGGAGACCATTGGAGGTATTGATGGGCACTCAAATCGAGTAGGCCCTTCAACTGTTAAAATCAGCTTGCTAGAAACCCTCTGATTGTGGTGGTCTGCCATGGAAAGAATGAGACACAAGTGTGTGTTCTCGGGATGGGAGCCCAGAGTAAATTCCAGTACTCCCTTTTATTGAGATTTTAGTACATAGTAAGCATAATCACATTGTGGATAACAATAATTAGATATAGCACAGGCTTGTTTACAGTTGTCTGAGCTGCTCAGTTGTTTCTAGTGTTTGCTTTTAATTTCGTTGCATTATCTCAGTGACCTTTAAGCAGGCATGTATGTATAAAGCATTAGATTAATCATTACCCAAGCCAAGCCAAAGTTTATTCCCACATCTCCCCTGTTTTAGTTTTTTGATGATCGCAGATGCCTCGATAGCTTTTTGCCATCTGCAACAGCAGTTCTCCTTCCGTAGGCTTCACCCGACACATTCCTAAAAGTCCAGGGAGACATTGGATAATACAGCATGCACAAAGAGAAAGTATAAAAAGCAATATCACTCCAACAATTAGGTGACGAATCCATGAACCATTTGGCAACCAGGACCAAAGTGCAGACCACACGTCCAGTCCCTCGCCCTCCGATTGTAATGGATTCTCCTTCAGGGTTTGTTCCATATGCTGTATAGTAGCTGTAATGTTTGGAGAATAATCAGAGATATACATGCAACAATGCGTATGAATCACAGCACAAACTCCCCTTTGCGCAGCCAGAATAGTATCCACCGCATATCTGGTTTGAAGGACAAAGTCACTAATTTTGCCTTGCTCTTCTTCAAGCAGCCTTAGCATTTTAATGGTGTCTTTAAACATAGTAACTGTCCAATTGTTTAAACGATGTAAATCTCTATAGTTCATCATGACTCCTAAAGGGGGAATAACTCCCCTTGATATCTGTGTCTAGTAGTCATGAGTCAAAACAGAATTTACTTCCATTGTGGAACGCGCATTGCGGATATGAGCAGTCCCCAAAGATTTTGAAATGATATGAGATGGGATTACTTTCCCAAAGATGCAGACCCCTTTCCATCGTGCTGGCATGCGATCATAGGCCATCCGTCCACACAGCAACCATAAATTTGCTCCCAGGGGATGACCAACCTTATTTGGCTCAGCATAGATTAGTTTTGCAAAGGACTCCATTAACATAGCCAAATAAGTGGATGATGGTGCGTAATTCCCATTCACACATTTATACAACTGGTTTTCTCTCGTGGTGGGACAACATGTGGCAGGAATATATGGACACCCATTTTCATTGATCAAAGATGTGATATCATATCAAGAAATGTTATGTACAAAGTAAGTGAGATTTTTAGTTTTCATGTCATTTGAATAAACCTGACTTCCATTGCTAATAACAATTGTTTTGATGCAAAATGGATAAGCTCCCAAGTAAGTCATATTCTCTACCGTCTCATTGTGGGTCCAACAGATACCCGCCACCTCTTGGATCCAGCTTCCAAGGTGTAAGGTAGTTATGTTACTTGTAGTCCAACTGTTAGACCACATCCTCAAACAACCATAACATTGTCCCTTATACCAGTCACCTTCGGCCAGAGGTACTGCAACCATTGGAAGCCCTGATGTTTTGTGAGTTGGCATGTGCATACATACCCAACAATCAGTTTTGTTAAGAAGGTTTGCTGGCTTCCCCATGTCCTGGATCAATGTGTTTATTTTCCATTCCCCCAAATCCATCCCCTTGCCCCTTTGGCTGATGATAAGGATGCACACAGCGAGCAGGAACCCAAACAACTGTCCCCTCATCTTGGCAGCGTATCTTCGGCCCCAAGTTATCAGCGGGACAGGTCCTCTCCACGTTGGATCTGGCAGTCTCCTATACCGAACTTTTGGTCTTGGCGCTCCTGCAGAAGGGGAGGAAGCAAAATGCCTACTGGCTGCCGTAGCAGCAGGAGATCCTGTCATGTTTAGAAAATTTAAAGTGTATAAGGTAATATTAAGAATGTTTTGTATGTAAGGCAAACCATATCCGCCCACATCCCCAGTTTTTGTTTTTATATGAAGGAGCGCTTGTTTCAGTGTCTGATTAGTTCATTCCACAATGGCCTGACCAATGGAGTTGTAGGGAATGCCAAATTTATGTATAATTGACCATCGATGACAAAATTCCGCAAAGGCGGTGCTGACGTAAGCAGGGCCATTATTGATTTTTATCTCCATTGGTAGCCCCACATGTGTGAAGGTATGGAGACAATGGTTGACTACATGTTTTGTAGCCTCTCCTCATTGAGGTGTTGCCATAATAAATCCTGAATAGGTATCAACGGTGACATGCAGATGGTGCCATGGTTTGAAAGGAGGGTGTTGTGTGACATCCATCTGCCATAGCTGACAAGCAGATGTCCCCCGAGGATTTACTCCTTGAGGAAGAGCAGTGGATTGGGCACTGCAACTAGGACATTGCTGGATAATAGCTGCTGCTTCTGCAGCAGTGAGCCCAAATTGTTTACAAAGAGCTTTGGCATTTTGATGAAAGTAGCTATGTGAGTCCCACGGAGTAACAGGGGAAAGTGAGAGACAGGACATGGCTGAGGCAGCCGCGTTGGCCACGTCATTCCCTTCCTGTAGCTCCCCGGGAAGTGGCTGGTGGCTGCGAATATGTGCGACATGCAAAGAATGTATGCGAGAATGAAGACAGCTTTGCAGGGCTAAAAACAAACTCATAAGATTAGCATCAATAGATGGGGAAAGATAAGCAAATTCAATGTTAAGTGTCAATTGATAAACATAAAGAGAATCCACAATTAGATTTAGTGGTTCTTGCGCAAATTCCTGTAAGGCCAAAATAGCAGCAGCTAATTCAGCCCTTTGTGCTGATTGCTGAGGAGGGGTAATTTTTGTTTTCCATACCCCTTCTTGTCTCCATGCACAAGCGCCGTAGGTGTTATCACCGTCCACATAAATGGTCATGCCCTCAACTGGCTACTTAGCAATAATTGAATTAAAATTTACAGATACGTTTCGAAGCAACTGGAAATGAGGGTCACTGGGGGTATGGCAAGAAATCTTCCCTGGTCAATTTTCAAGAGCAATCTGCAATTCAAGTTTCCCACAAAATGTGGGAGATAGGTAAAAATAACTGAACTAGATCTATGCCATATAAATGCATACTGCGATTTCGGCCTTTGATGATTAACTCACTATAAAGCATAGCCATAGTAGAAACTGTTTCTCTGGGAGTATTCTGCAAATGCAACCATTCAATGATATAAACCTGTGCCTCATGTAATTGAAATAAAGCTGCCATAGGCAAGGCTGGAGTTTGTAAAATTGCCAAAGCAAATAGGGTATCGGGAATGCATCGATCAACCCAACGCTGTGTTAAAGCCGCATTTATGTGTGCCAGTACCTCCCTTTGTTCTGCTGATAACGTTATAGCAGAATCCGGTCTCACGGAGCCCTTTAGGGCCAAGAACAAGGGCTGGAGTACCGCTGTAGTTAACCCCAGTTAGGGTCTAACCCAGTTAATTGTTCCTAGTATTTGTTGTAATTTTACTAGAGAAATCTTTTCCTCAATTTTGATTTCCGGAATGACCGGATGAGCATAGGTTGCAAGGACCTTATGCCCTAGGTAGGCATATGGTGTTTGACTTTGAATTTTTTCTGGGGCAATATGAAGTCCAAATTGCAATAATACCTCTTTAAGGCAAGGTAACATTGCCTTAACTGTTCCCAGCAGGCCGGGAGCTGCAATTAAAATATCATCCATGTAATGGTAAACATTCCAACCAGGATGGGAGGTTCTGAACAGAACCAGAGCCATTCGAACATATGACTGGCACATCGTTGGACTGTTTAGCATTCCTTGTGGCAAAACCTTCCATTGATAATGAAAGGTAGGTGCATTGTTATTTAACTCAGGTATGGTAAAGGCAAATAATTGCTTGTCATCTGCATGCAAAGGGATAGAAAAGAAGCAATCCTGCAAATTTACTACAACTAGATCCCAATTGCATGGGATCAGGTTCGGATTAGGCAAACCACATTGTAACGCTCCCATTGGTTGAGGAATGAGTTGACAGCTCTCAAATCATGTAAAATTCTCCATTTTTCCATTTTTCTTTTTGATAACAAACACCGGAGTATTATACGGACTAGAAGTTGGCTCAATGTGTCCTAATTGTAGCTGCTCAGCTACCAATTGATGTAAAGCTATAAGCTTTTCCTGTGGAAGTGGCCATTGGTCAATTCAAACTGGCTGAGAGGTTAACAATTGTAATTTTTCCATTATCCAATAACAATTTTTGTGCGGAACTGTGACAGTAAATCTCTTCCCTACAAGTTTATATGCAGGGGCAACACAAGAGGTTGAATCCTTGCGGTCTCGCCAGTTGCTCTATGCAATGCCATCAACCAATGTACACTACTTCTTGCGAACTGCATACCACCCACTCCACGAACAGCCGGAGAGTCCTCAAGTGCCCATTCATTTGGCCATTCCTTTTGGCGTATCACAGAGACATCTGCTCCGAAATCTATAAGGCCAGAAAATGGTTTTTCTTGAATTTCAATTGTCATTTTTGGTTGGTCTGTAGTCAATTTTTTTTGTCAGCACTAGCAATTCTGCAGCAACTGGAGAACTGGCCATTTCAGTGGACCCAAAACCGCTAGTTCGTGGGATCCCAATTAAAGGATTCATAGGAATGTATGGAAGCAATAATAACTGGGCAATAGAGTCACCGGCCATTAATGATGTAGGAGTATCAGTGTACAATTGTACCTTAATAACCACTTTATCATCTTGATCAATAACCCCTGGAATAGCAAAGAACCCTTTTTTTGATGCAGAAGACCTGGGAAGTACTAATCCCACTGTTTTTTCTGGCAGTGGCCCATGCAAATGAGTGTCCTCAATGTACACTTGATTAGGAAAAGTCACATCAATTGAGTTCAATATTTTTAAACCCAAACCTGCACTCCCGGTAGTTGCAGGTGATGCTTTTGTGACAGCCTTGGGAGCAGGGCTAGCTGCACGCCCCAAATTTAGTTTCCCGAATTTTGGTTCTGATCAGAGAGACATTGATTTGCCCAATGAAACCCTTTTTTCCATTTCGGACAGAACTACTTCAGGCGGACATCCTTATTTTTGTTTTTGTTAAATGCCATTCCCACCCCAGGGGATCGGCACTGGGCTTTAAAATGGCCAGGATTCCCACAATTAAAACAGTTCCCCATAGGTTTCATCCCTTTTTGTAATGCCATAGCCAAAGTCTCCATGTTGTAAGCCTGAGAACCCACCACTGCACATGCCTTTAACAGATCAGCCAGAGTAACCTCACCTCTAGCCACCAAAGGCTGTAAGATACGCTTGCAGTCAGCGTTTGCATTTTCATTTGCCAATTTCAGCAAAAGTTCCTTTGCCGCTTCCTCATTGGACATTTGCCGGGTAATAGCCAATTGTAGCCTTTCCACAAAATTGTTATAGGGCTCAGATGCTGTTTGCTTAATTTGAGAAAAAGACCATGCCAGGGTTCCCACATCCTGGATGCAGGACAGCGCCCCAAGGACAGCTGCCATAACCACCGGAAATACATGATCAGGCAAATTAGTAGTTTGATCAGCAGTGGATTCAAACAAGCCTGCCCCATAGATTTGGTCTGGCATATACAGCCCCCCCGAATTCTGTCCCCTAGTGATAGCTTCCCTCTGATATTCTGAATCAAAAATCACATACTGAGTAGAGATCAATACCATTCTCATTAAATCTTTCCAGTCATTAGGAATCATGTGTGAGGTAGCCAAACTTGTCAGGAGACCCTTTGTAAAAGGACTTTGAATACCGTAATCTTTAACTGCTTTCTTAATTTCCTTAAGTACTGCCAATGGAATTGGAACCCATTCAGCCTGCATGTTGCCTTGAGCATCCACTTGCCTATTAACTGGAAACAAATTCATCTGGGGAATCTCATCAGGCTCTAATTTCCCCTCACTGAAAGCCTGATGCATCATTACTTGAACTTTTCCCATTTGTGGCTGGGATTTCTCCTCCAAAAGTGTAGGCGCTGTTGGAGGTGAGAAAACATACTCCAGTTTTGGAGTCGGAGGGTGCAACACAACTCCTTTATAAGGAGGAGGTTCTATAAAAGGTTTTAAAAGAGGTTGTTGCTGGGTCTCTAAAGCAGTCACAACAACCTTCCAACATGTCAAAATTTCAGCTGTTGCCCGTGGTTCCTCATGAAGGCTAGTTCCAATTTTCCTCCATGTGTCTAACTTTAAAGATCCCCTCTCTGAATACCAGGGCCAGATCTCTTGCAGCAGCTGTTTCACATTACTTTTTGAAAGAACTATGTGCTCCCCCCCCAAGAGGGTTTAAAGATTAAGAAATTTGTCCTGACTAACTTCAGCAGCTCACTGACATGACATTCCTGTGGCTGAGAGAGTTTTTCCCCCATGTTCTCTGAAAAAAATCCTATTGTCCAGCAATAGTTAAGTACTTACTTTACCTGTTCCAGGCAAGGAAACACGGAGGTCCGGACATGTACCACCCCCAGTGGATCACATCGGGGTCACCACTTGTGGTGGTCTCCCATGGAAAGAATGAGACACAAGCGTGTGTTCTCGGGATGGGAGCCCAGAGTAAATTCCAGTACTCCCTTTTATTGAGATTTTAGTATATAGTAAGCATAATCACATTGTGGATTATAATAATTAGATAAAGCACAGGCTTGTTTACAGTTGTCTGAGCTGCTTAGTTGTTTCTAGTGTTTGCTTTTAATTTCCTTGCATTATCTCAATGACCTTTAAGCAGGCGTGTATATATAAAGCATTAGATTAATCATTACCCAAGCTAAGCCAAAGTTTATTCCCACATCTGATATTTCCAAAATTTGTTACCAAACTAGCAGAATGGAGAAGCTTTAAAGATATGGAAAGGAACTGTATTTCACTGCAGTTCAACATCGATGTAACAATACTGAATTTTGGATTTGGCCGGATCAAGCTATTTCTTTTGATCTTTGGTCTTCAAGCTCTTAGCTCAGAAAAAGTGGTACAATCCCATTATACAACTTTTAAATATTAAAGCAACAATTTCCAACTTCTGGAGTTGCAGCCAGCTCCGCAAACAGATGTGGTATTGGTTGATATTATATGCCCATTAACAACCATTTAGTTTATTTTTCACCAAATGGTGAAACATGACACTTGGTGATAAGGGAGGAATGGACAAATTGGGTGGTGTTTTCAACTTCAAGTGCATTCTTTGTCCTGACACTACTTGGATACCCAGGCCAGTGGTGGGATTCAATATTTTTTACTACTGGTTCTCTGGCCGTGGCTTGGTGGACATGGCTTGGTGGGTGTGGCAGGGGAAGGTTACTGTAAAATCTCCATTCCCACCCCACTAACTTGCTTTCCAGCTCCATTCTCCTGTGGGGCAACAAAAGAAGACCCATCCAATCAGCTGAGACTTGGCAGGCAAAGAATAGATGGGAGCAGGGCCAGTCAGAGGTGGCATTTGCCAGTTCTCCAAACTACTCAAAATTTCCACTACTGGTTCTCCAGAACTGGTCAGAACCTGCTAAATGCCATCTCTGGCCCAGACACAGCTGAAGAATAACAATAGCAATTTGTTACTCACATTTACCAAGGTGTGGTACATATCAAAGAGATTCAGTAATTACAAAAATTCAATCCCATATAAATAATCACAACTTAACAACTTAGATATAACAATTTAAAACCAAAACAAATCCAAACATTGTAACCATACTTATTTACAAAAACATATTACAGCAAAGTGTGTCAGGCCATAATTAATACAAATGAGATACTAATCTAGGAACAGAATAACAGAGTTGGAAGGGACCTTGGAGGTCTTCTAGTCCAACCCCCTGATCAGGCAGGAAGCCCTACACCATTTCAGACAAATGGTTGTCCAGTCTTCTTTCAAACTTCCAGTGTTCGAGCACCCACAACTTCTGGGTGCAAGTTGTTCCACCATTGAACTATCAGTATTAATGAGATGGGAGTCTCTGTAATAACCTGATAGCCAAATGTCTCCACAGGCTGATCTGGAATAAGCTAAAACTGACTTTAAGTCAAGTCTTCTACTATCCAATTCCACTTCCATATGGTTTGAATCTAATTTCACTTTTCACTTTGTGAAAGCTGTTTTCCCCAACTTGATACTACCTTTTATCTTATCAAGGAAGGGTAAGTCACCAACACTACTATTTTACATATCTGAGGGCCACCAGTTTGGGAAGATCTCCTTATAATGCATACAATTGACAGTTACTAGTGGAGTGTGTAGAGAAAAACTAAGGAATTTTAGTCCAATTGACAATCCTTTTTGCCAGCAGAGGTCAGCAAATCTTACTAAAATGCTTTGGAAAGCTGGATTTGGACTCTAAGATAATTAACAAACATAAGCTAGAGGTTGTTAAACTGATGTCTAATTGGACAGATGCTGGGGGTTTTTTCTCCTAAGAATTCACAACTGGCAAAGGATTAAAAAATAGTTGTCCTCAAATCAAGCTGGACTCTACATTACATTACTCTGGACATTACAATATTATTTTCTAACCAATTATATGGAAGACGTTTACGATTGACTTGGGTTGCACAAATCCTGAGATAAAGAGGTTGTTCCATAGTGAAGGGGCTGTGACCAAGAAGGAGTGACTCTGAAGCCCCACCATTTTCCATCAAGTAGGATGGAGATTTGAAACATACCTTTTGTAACCTAACCCTTCTCTTCTACCTAAACTTTCCCCTTAGCACAAGTCTAGGAAAGTCAGACAAAAAGTATTTTGGATCTTCCTACCAGATACCAAGTAATAGAAGATGTAATAAACTGTATATCAATTCTGAAGCAAAGGAAGTAGCTACATCACTGTAATCTTGCAAATAGGATGTTTTTATAAACAATGGAATCACCTTGGTAAACACAAAAAGGAATTCATTTCGAGGGGGAAAGGAATCTAGGCAATAGTGTGATTCAACCAGTGTAACAACTAATTCAATGAGTGCACCAATCACTCATGTTGCACACATGCACAATATTTAGAAAAAGACAATTTTTAGCTATTACACTTACCTCCTGCTGCATCCCCAGTGAGTAAAACAGCTGATGCACAGCAAACTGCTCTGCCATGGGAATCAGCTGTGCTCAAAAACAAGGAAATAAAGTACAGGAATATATATGTGAAACTCGAAAAATTAGAATATCGTGCAAAAGTTCATTTATTTCAGTAATGCAACTTAAAAGGTGCAACAAATATATGAGATAGACTCGTTACATGCAAAGCAAGATAGTTCAAACAGTGATGTGTCATAATTGTGATGATGATTGCTTACAGCTCATGAAAACCCCAAATCCAGAATCTCAGAAAAATAGAATATTACATGCAATCAATAAAGCAAGGATTGTACATAGAACAATATCGGACCTCTGAAAAGTATAAGCATGCATATGTACTCAGTACTTGGTTTGAGCCCCTTTTGCAGCAATTACTGCCTCAACTCAGGGTGGCACAGAAGGGTGGCACAGAAGGGTGGCAGCCTGTAGCATTGCTGAGGTGGTATGGAAGACCAGGATGCTTCAATAGCAACCTTCAGCTCTTCTGCATTGTTCAGTCTCATGTCTCTCATCTTTCTCTTGGCAATGCCCCATAGATTCGCTATGGGTTCAGGTCAGGTGAGTTTGCTGGCCTATCAAGCACAGCAATCCCATGGTCATTGAACCAGGTTTTGGTGCTTTTGGCAGTGTGGGCAGGTGCCAAGTCCTGCTGGAAAATGAAGTCAGCATCCCCATAAAGCTCATCTGTGGAAGGAAGCATGAAGTGCTCCAAAATCTCCTGGTAGATGGCTGCATTGACCCTGGACTTAATGAAGCACAGTGGACCAACACCAGCAGATGACATGGCTCCCCAAATCAACACAGACTGTAGAAACTTCACACTGGACTTCAAGAATCTTGCAGTGTGTGCCTCTCCATTCTTCCTCCAGACTCTGGGTCCTTGGTTTCCAAATGAGATGCAAAAGTTCCTCTCATCAGAAAAGAGGACTTTGGACCACTGAGCAACAGACCAGGTCTGTTTTTCTTTAGCTTCTGACGTTGTTTGTTGTTCAGGAGCAGCTTGACAAGAGGAATATGACATTTGAAGCTCATGTCCAGGATTTGTCTGTGTGTGGTGGCTCTTGATGCACTGACTCCAGCCTCAGTCCACTCCTTCTGAAAGTCCCCAACACTTTTGAATGGCCTTTTTCTGACAATCCTCTCCAGGCTGCGGTCATCCCTGCTGCTTGTGCACCTTTTTCGTCCACACTTTTCCCTTCCACATCACTTTCTATTAATGTACTTTGATACAGCACTTTAGGAACATCCAACTTCTTTTGCAATTACCTTTTGAGGCTTTCCCTCCTTATGGAGGGTGTCAATGATGGTTTTCTGCACAACTGTCAGGTCAGCAGTCTTTCTCATGGTTGTGATTCCTACTGAACCTTACTGAGAGACCATTTAAAAGCTCAGGAACTCTTTGCAGGTGTTATGGCTTCATTAGCTGATGAGACACTTTGACCCAAGTATATTGAACCTTTTCACAATATTCTAATTTTCTGAGATTGTGGATTTGGGGTTTTCATGAGCTGTAAGCCATAATCATCTCAATTATGACACATCACAGCTTGAACTATCCTGCTTTGCATGTAATGAGTCTATCTTATATGTTAGTTTCACCTTTTAAGTTGCATTACTGTAATAAATGAACTTTGGAACAATATTCTAATTTTTCGAGTTTCACCTGTATATACAGCATATGTATATGTATATGTATTGTATATGTATATGTTTATATAAAGTCAATATTGCCACTTATCTAAATGAGTTCTTCTTAAATAAGTTCTTGGGTTCTACCACATGATCCTTGAAGAGTCAATGGTTGGAGAAAAGGCAACTTGGCCCACCTGTTTGGATTTAAATAAGCCCTCCTTGTTCCTGGTTTTCTTTATGTTCTTTCTCTTGCTTCTGAAATATATTCAGTTTTATAAAATATGGGGAAATAAATAAAGGTCAGACTTCCAGAATACGGAATAATAGAGTTGAAAGAGACCTTGGAGAACAATCACTTCTTAAAAATCTTCAGTGATAAAACATCCACAACTTCTGAAGGCAAGACCTGTTGCTTTAACAAATCAAGATGATGTCCATAATGTCCTGAACTTAGTGGGGAAATCAGAAATTATATAGGAGCTAAAGCAATCTTTATTTATTTGGACATATTTCAATATATTGAGAAAGAAAGGGGAAAGCATTTTTTTAAATGACAAGGCAAATATACATAAACACATACAAGAACTAACCAATCAGTGACATTAGAAAAGACTAATGGAAGGTCACCCTGTAGAGGCTTCTTAACAAAGTTATATGTGTGTTTGTGCCAGAGGTGTGTATTCAGCAGGTTCTGAGCAGTTCTGGAGAACCAGTAGCAGAGATTTTGAGTAGTTTGGAGAACCCCCATCTATTCTCTGCCTCCCAAGTCCCAGCTGATCAGCTAGGTCTTCTTTTTTTTTTTTTGAAACAAATTTTTATTAATTTTAAAGATAAAACAACACATCATTAACCATTAAATACATAAACACATAAAACCTCTTAACATTGTAAATCCTTACAAGTCAAACAAAACATTATTTTTATACAGCATAATTCCAATTTATCCCATCTCCATATGGACACACAAACATCTTTCAGCAAGTTTCTCATTTTTTCTCTTTACTCCTATTCAATTTCATTTCTCTTCCATATTTATCCATTTTATAGTCATCATATTCTTTTCTTTCTGGCTTGTATAAATTATTCTCGTCTAGCATTCCTCCAAGGTTTTATTGATTCTTTCCTTTTTTTTTTTTTATAAAAAACAAATTTTGTTAGTTTTACCATAAGCACAATACACAAACATACAAACACAAAACATAAACAAAACTAAAAGATCTTTTCTGAAGGTTGTCTGTTCCCGGGTTAAAACTCTTTACACAGACACAAATTCAAACATCATATTCAACCCATATCTCCTTCCAAATCTTATTATCATTTTCTTTTATATATATATATATAAAAACCATTTTTATCAGTTTTATAAAAACAATGCACAAAAAATCAAGGCATAGCAGCTTATAAATTCTTTTCTAAGAAAAAATAATAATAATAGACCAATAAAGCATAACATTTCCAGATTATAATATCAATATTTCATATAATAATAACTTCATATCTTGTCCCTACTTCTCTTTTCCATCCAAATTATTTATTAATTAAAATTTTATTGCCTTTTATCAATACACAAAATCCAAAAAAAAAAGCATATATATCCTTCCATATCTTATTACCATTTTCAATAACATTCTTTGTCTGTTCTATTTCCAATTATCCATTCATCTTTTTTTTCTTTTACTATACTTCTCCTGTACACCAATTGGAGTAACATCTATAACTCATTACCCTAACTTAGAAATACTACATATAGCAATCTTTCTTGGGATTCTGTTTAAAAAAAATTCTAAAATTACATAATAAATTTTATATTCTAAATATACATATAAAAACACACTCTTATATACCCTCCAGAATCCCTCTTTTAATCTAAATTAAATTCACCCATTATCTCTAAATAAACTTTTTTTCCTTAGGTCTTGCTTCCCCACATTAAGGCTTCTCCTCCCCCCCTTTCTCTCTTGCTTATTCTTCTCCTTGCCCTTTCTACCCCTTTGTTTTTTCTCTTCGCTTTTCTTGCTCCTTTTCCTTTGCTTTCTAACCTTGCCTCCATCTTTTCGCTCATTTTTCTCTCTTTTGGTTGTTTTTATAATTCTTAAAATCCCCTTTTTCTTATCCTTTTTGTCCTCCTCTCCAGAAGGGACCCATTGTTCATCAAAGATGGCTTCTTCTTCCTCTTCTTCCTTGTCCCAGTCCTTCTGCTGCATAATCAACTTTTCAAAGGAACATAACGCCATTTCTAAGAATTGAAACAAAGCGCCCAAAGTATCTTCTTTTTTATATTTTTGATATTCAATCTCTAGTTCATCCACAGACGATGCCATTATGAAAAGGGAAACTTTTTCCAGAACAACCACAAGAATTTTTAATCAAAGACAATCAAAAGCAATTAAAAAAAAGAAAAAAAATTCCAAAAGTTAATACTTTTCTTCCTTCTTCTCTTTCTCTTTCTGAATTAATTTTTAATCAAAGAGGTCCAATTACCATATATCTTCTTTTGGGATCCACAAAGACTTCTAATCAATCTCCTCCTTTTTCAGCTTCTGCTCCAATTTTTTTTTTCTCCCTTCCCACTTACAATGAGAATTTTAATAATCAAAAATCCATACCTCCAGCAGAGATTTTCCAATTTCTCACATTTTTCAATGTCCAAAAATCCCTTTGTCTCTTATCTTAGCTTTCAAAACAATCCACTTTCAATGTCTAATATATCCAAATATTTCTGCTTTTTCCGTGGGGTGGGAGAGTAAAAAAAAAAAAAAAAAAATTCCCTTTAACAGCTTCTCCGCCGCTTTTCGCTCTTCTTAGGGATACAATGTATCCTCCAGCAACAAACAGCTCAATTCCAGGCAATTTAAAAGGTGTTACTTGACCCGGCTCAGACAGAACTTTCACTCTTCACACTTCCTCCAGCACAGTTCTTACCCGGTTGCTGGCTTCTTCGTGGCGGCCATTGCTGACCGCCGCTCCACCGCCTTGGGAAAAAGGGGTTTTCCCGGAGAAAGGGGGGGTCTGCGATGCCCCCACCTCCCTTTCCGACTCCCCTCTATCTTCAGCTGTCCCTACAGGGCAGCCATATCCCCCTGACCCATCTGGATCGGGGGTACCTCGACGGCTAGCACAGCAGGAATCGCGAGCTGTCGCGAATTCCTGCTGCCCCGAAGCCACGCAAACCGGAAGTTTTCAGCTAGGTCTTCTTTTGTTGCCCTGCACAGGAGAACAGAGCTGGAAAGCAGGTTAGTGGGGTGGGGAGGGAATGGGGATTTTGCAGCAATCTTCCCCTGCCATGCCCACTGTTAAGTACTTGGACATGGGTCGGAGTAATTGGAGACAGCCTCTGAATAGTGACTTTCAGCTCTTTATTAGCATAGTGACTTCTCAAAACAACAACAGTGAACCCTGCCTTATATAGGCAACCTTTGTGAGAATTGTCCAATAGCGAGCTATGAACGCAAGTACTTTAAACCAATAATAATCCTCTGTTAAGGGCCAATCGGATTCCTAAGAACTAGCCAATCCGATCTGGCCGCCTAACAGCCAATCAGAAGTGCAGGGCCAGAACCCTGCACTTAACCTCAAGCTCATACTTTATTAATTATGGTACATACATAACACCCCTTCCCCCTGGCTTCTTAATTATGGTGTAGTTATATAATCCTTTAAGTAGGATGGTTGTCTTTTAAGTCTTTCGGATTTTCGTTGGACTGGTTGATTGCAATCCTATTGCGGTAGATTGTTGTTTGGCAGTGTCTCTGCTTCTTGCTCATCTGCAATTTCTTGTGGTGCAAACAATTCTCCTTCCTGCTCCATTTCTTGATTCTCACTTGATTCGTCGCTCTCTTCGAGCAGGTTCCCTGGAACGTCATCTTCTTCTTCTGTACCTCCCACCCCCTCGGTTTGGTCATGGGGGAGTTGTTGACTGGCCGTTATGAGTCGTGACCGTAATTGGTCGATATGCCGTTTCCACAGTCTATTGTCACAGCATTTCACTATGTAGGATTTGGGGCCGGTCACTCGTATTACCGTTGCCTCTATCCATAACGGGTCACCTGATAAGTTCCGTGCGTAAACGCGGTCTCCTACCTGGAACGTGCGACAGCGGCCACTGGATCCTATTGGCTTTTCCGGTTCGTAAGCAGGGTGCAACTGGTCGAGGTGGGAACAGAGTCTTCGTCCCATCAGTAGTTCTGCGGGAGTTCTGCCGGTGACGCTATGTGGAGTTATGTGTTGCAAAAAGAGAATTTGGTTGACTTTGTCATCGATATTATCATAGTCCATTTTTTGCAAAGTCTTTTTAACAAATTGGACCATGCGTTCCACTCGGCCATTGGTCGCAGGGTGCGCAGGCGAGGTGAGCGCATGGTGGATGCTGCGGTCAGCGAGGTACTGCTTGAACATCAATGCCGTGAACTGTGGCCCGTTATCGGACACCAGGACGTCAGGCAATCCGTGGGTTGCAAAGAGTCTATTTAGGATCTTAATCACTGCCTCAGAAGTTGTGGCCGTCATACGATGAACTTCTAACCAATTGGAATATGCGTCGACTGTCAGCAGGAAGGTATATCCTTTGGTTGGCCCCGCAAAATCCAGGTGGATTCTGGACCAGGGTCCACATGGCGTTTCCCATTCAGTAGGCATGGCTTTTGGTGGGGCGTTGCTGGCTTGTTGGCAACTGGTACACGCTTTGACCCACTGCTCGATTTGCCAGTCCATGCCCGGCCACCATGCGTAGCTTCGTGCGAGTGCTTTCATCCGCACGATGCCGGGGTGGCCCTCATGCAGGGTTTGTAGTCGCGTCTTCCGGAGTCGTTCTGGGACAACGACTCTATCGCCCCAGATGACACAGCCTTTTTGTGAAAAAAGTTCAGTCTGTCTTGCTTTAAATGGCGCAAAGTCATCTGGGACTTGGTCCAATGGCCATCCGCGTTCTACCCAGCCTAGGACTTGGGCTAAGGTGTGGTCTCGTTTGGTTTCTCTCGCGATGTCTCGGGCGGTCATAGGCAGCGAGTTGAGTGCTTCGATCTGCAACGTGGTTGCCGTTGGTGCTGGATCGTCGAGAGTCTCTAGAAGTGGTGCTCGGCTTAATGTGTCGGCGTGGGGAATGGCTTTCCCCAGGTGATATTGAAGGCGATAATTATAAGCAGCGAGGAATTCTGACCATCGGGTCATTCTAGGGGATAATATGTAGGGGGTTGGCTTGTCCCCGGCTATTATCCCTAGCTCAGAGTCAGATGTGAGCAATTTTTTAACATTCTGGAACACTTGTTCTTCCCGGTAACCCCATACCCACAATGCTTTTTTATCTAATAACCGGTGTAACGGTTCAGCAACAGTCGCCTTATGCGGTAAAAATACATTATAAAAATTAATGAGGCCTAAGAATGCCTGGAGATCGGTCTTGTTACGTGGCCTGGGGGCATTTTTTATCGCCTTTAATTTACTTTCGGTAGGGTGGATGCCCTGGCTATCAATCCTATACCCTAGAAACTCAACACTGTCAGTATATAAGTGACATTTGTTTTTTTTTCACCTTAAGTCCTGCCTCTTGGAATTTTTTAAGAACACTTTTCAAACGATCCTGCAAGATTTTTTTGGTAGGGGCTGCAATTAATACGTCATCAAAATATGGAACCACGCCCTTGATTCCCTGTAACAACCTTTCCATGAGGCTTTGGAATATCCCCGGGGCTACACTAAGCCCAAATTGCAATCGAGTACATTTAAAAGCACCTCTGTGCATTACAATTGTTTGGGCCTGAGCCGTCTTTTCATCCACTGGTAGTTGTTGATAAGCTTGAGCTAAATCTAATTTAGCGAAAACCTTTCCGCCCCCCAAGGAGTGGAGGAGGTGCTGCACCACCGGAACTGGATATGCATTCTGCTGTAGGGCGTGGTTTAAAGTGGCCCAGTAGTCCCCACAAATTTGGATTGACCCATCTGGCTTAATGGGCGTTACAATAGGGGTTTCCCATGGAGAGTGATCGATGGGCTTCAACACCCCTTGAGCAATTAACTTATCGAGTTGTTCGTCGATCTTAGCTTTAAGAGCGAATGGAACTCGATGGGGCTTCAAGTGAATTGGGGCTACTTTTGGATCTAAACTAAATGAGATTGGGGTCCCCTTATACTCGCCTAAACGGTCCGTGAAGATGTCACTGAACTCAGAAACAAGGTCTTCCTCCCACTCACAACCACCGACTCGGTTTACGCCGGCCACCTCGATGCCTAGTGGCGCAAACCATTGGAGGCCTAATAGACTAGACCTATCTCTATCGATGATTGTTAGAGGTAAGTACGCTGTATGTTTTTTGAAGGAGACTCAGACTCGGCAGGACCCGACCACAGGGATTCGATTTCCTTGGTAGTCCTTGAGGATGAGGCATTGAAATTGGAGGTTTTGGCGTTGGATTGTGGGGATAAGTTGCTTGAGTGTCTTCCAAGACACCATCGAGAGGGACGATCCCGAGTCGACCTCCATGTGGCAAGGCTGGTTCTCGATGGATACCGTGACTCAAATTTTCTTAGTGTCCATGACTGAGGTGTGACCTATAGTGATAGTATGGTGAGCCTCTTCTTTTTGCAAAGCGCGATTTCTGTAGGAGTGGTTTACTGGTTCTCGCCTTACAGGACAGTTTCCTGTCGATTGGCGATAGTTGGCCCCTTTTGAGGCCTGGCTGGGTCCTGGTAAGCTGTGGCAGACCCGGCTGATGTGGCCTCATTTCCCGCACTCATGGCAGAGTGCGTCGCGGAATTTGCATTCGGCCCTGGCATGGTTTGCTCCACAACCAGCGCAAGGGCGTAAGGGCTTAGGGCGAGGATCCTGGTCGGACCGCATTCGATGGACCCCTTCATCGCTGTCTGACGACGAAGAGAGGTCCTTGTGGTGCGTCGTAATGAGCTGCCCTTCTGAGTTGGGTAAGATTTCGCCGGTCGGTTGTGTTGCCGAAGTGCGGCTTCGCCGTAATTGTGCAGCCGACTTTTTGGTCACCTCCGCAGCCATGGCTTCAGCGATGGCATCAGCAAGGCTGATGTCGCCTTTTGCCATCAGCTTACTCTGCACGCCTAGCGCATCTAATCCCAGAATTACTCGGTCTCTCAGTGCTTCTTCTAAATCGGCGAACCCGCAGAGGCCTCCTAAATTTCGGATGTCTGCCACGAAATCGGCCATGCTCTCTCCTTTTCACTGGTTCCTTTGATAAAACTCGTGGCGTCTCACGAGTGTAGGCACGGTTGGCGCGTAATGATCTCTCAGGATGGGTTCGAGGTCATCCCAGCTCATGGCTTTCACTTCTCGAGGTTTGGCGAGTGCTTTTGCCATTTTAAAAACAGCCGGGCTGCAGTGCATCAGGAACAGTGCCCGCTTTTTTGCTGGTGTGGCGTCCTTCAAATTATTCATCTCAAGAAACATTTGGAAGTGATCCATGTAGGATTCCCAATCCTCTTGGTTTGGATCGAACGGAGCGGGTGGTATGATGCTGCTGGACATGGTTCCGTTGTTGGCGTCGTCTTCCACGTGCTCGGTCTTGCTTCCTGACTTCTTAGGTTCAGACGTCTCCAAATCCCACCCTCGTCGCCAGTGTTAAGTACTTGGACATGGGTCAGAGTAATTGGAGACAGCCTCTGAATAGTGACTTTCAGCTCTTTATTAGCATAGTGACTTCTCAAAACAACAACAGTGAACCCTGCCTTGTATAGGCAACCTTTGTGAGAATTGTCCAATAGCGAGCTATGAACGCTAGCTCTTTAAACCAATAATAATCCTCTGTTAAGGGCCAATCGGATTCCTAAGAACTAGCCAATCCGATCTGGCCGCCTAACAGCCAATCAGAAGTGCAGGGCCAGAACCCTACACTTAACCTCAAGCTCATACTTTATTAACTATGGTACATACATAACACCCACAAAGCCACACCACTCCCACCAAGCTATGCCCACAGAACCAGTAGTAAAACATTTTGAATCCCACCACTGGTTTGTGCTATCAAGACTTCACTCCTGGCAATTGCCTGAAACTTTATTGGCAAGATTTTTAAAGTGTCTATGGAGATTCTCAGTCATCCAGGTCATTGTTGTCCCAAAGGTGCTTTTTCCAAAAGACAACTGGACTTTCTTGGTTTTTTTTTTTTCTTTTAAACACATTTCTGACATCGTGCTGACTTCTCCACCAGTCAATTAGAACTAAAAAAGCTTTTTGGATGAGAAGTGAAATGTCTTCAAAGGATAAAAACCCAAGAAAATCCAACTGCCTTCTGGAAAAAACATCTTTGGGATATTTTTTTAAAGTGATTTGTCATTTCCTTCTTCTTCAGGCCGAGAGAGAATGACTGGCCCCAAGTCATCCAGTTGGTTTTGTGCCAGCTAAGGTGGGACTTAAAGCTCACAAGATTCCCAATTTCTAGCTTGCTACCTTTAACTGCTACACCAAATTAGCTCTCAAGTAAGTCACAGAAAACCATCCTTTTAAAAACATCATTCCACCTCAAATCACACGGGGTAGCATAGTTCAGTCTTTCCATTGCATTGATCAAGGTCCAGTTCATAAACAGAGAATGACTACACTTCATTAATTCAGGACTATAAATCCTGGCATAGTACCTTCATTGTAAGTACTGTAAAGATCAAATGCATTTTTCCACCATGACTTCTAAATATATCTTGCAGTTTTTCATATTAAAAATACAGAATATTTCCTGGAAAGGAACCATGTTCCTGCTATTTTATCATAAGGATCACAGCATACATTACTAATTGGACCATGTTTTCGGACTGGGGTGCTTAGATTCTATAGCGAAATAAAAGTCAAAATGTATACCAAGTAATAAACTGCATATAGGAAAATTAAAATACCCACCATTGTATAGTAACTGTGCTATATTAGCATACTCCAAACCCTGACACCTGATTGGTCCACACGGACCGCGACCAGATTGGCTAACTGAACGGCTGTGATTGGTGCACTAAGAATCTACCGCGATTGGCTGAACCGATCGCGGGAGATTCAAAGTGCTGTCATTGGCCGCCGAGCCACAGGCAAGCCTTTTAAAAGGGACTGCCGCAGCTCCTATTCCTTGCACTGAAATAGATCTAAATAAAGAGCTGAACGTTACCAAATGGTCTCGCGTCTCTTTGGGAACCGATCCACCCCAATCTAACAGTAACTATAGTTTAAAGACAGTCCAGTAGATTTTCCTTCTCATATAAATATTAACAATTTATCAATCTATATGAAATTTCATGAAGATATTTAGATAGCTAGATAGATAGATAGATAGATAGATAGATAGATAGATAGATAGATAGATAGATAGCAAGATAGATAGATAGATAGATAGATAGATAGATAGATAGATAGATAGATAGATAGATAGATAGATAGATAGATAGATAGATAGATAGATAGAAGGGGAATATTTCTAAGCACATATTTTAATACTGAACTAACATTCACTTTTACATTTATCTTTCTCCAGAAGCTCATTAGGATTTTTAACTATCTCTTTGTATTAATGTTAATATTACAGCAATCCGAGATAAATACTTTAAATTGTTTACATCTGTAGAAGTTATACGTTTCTAATAATTCTTGATAGAACTATAAAGGATAAGCTGCTTTTTTCCAGCTTTGCTTTTCTATACAAGGAACTACCTCTTTTGAAGAACTAAAGCTGAATCCAAACCTCTCAACGTTGGGTCAATTTACAAAATGCTTTAGAGGGCACTGTGGTTCCATAATAAAATCAGGGGGTTATCACGTATTCATGAAAAAATATAAATTGAATTGTCAATGCATAAAAAGTAGGTAGAATTATTAAACTATGTGAACAGGAAAATTGCTGAAAATGAATCCAGGAGACCACAGTGGCAAGAGAAATAAAATGTATGCGTATTTCAGATTAGAAACATAACAATGGTGGCATGGATTTGAGGATTTGAACATGCAAGCATTAATGGCCTAAAGCAGTATTTTTTAAAATTTTGGTAACTTTACAATGGGTGGACTTCAACTCTCAGAATTCCCCAGTGGGGGGATTCTGGGAATTGAAGTCCCTCCATCTTAAAGCTTCCAAAGTTGTGAAACATTTACCTAAGGAATATGAAGTTGTTCAATGAATAATTAACAGATATTTATACAGGTAATCCTCAATTTACAACCATTTGTTTGAAATTACAACTACACTGAAAAAAAGTGATTTATGACCATTTTTCATTCTTACAATTGTAGTATAGCCATGGTCATGCAATCAAAATTCAGATACTTGACAGCTGGTTCATATTTATGATGCTTGCAGACAGTGTCCTGGGTTCATGTGATCAACCAAAAAAGCCAGATTCACTTAACAACTGTGTTACTAACTTAAAAACTTCAGTGATTCACTTAGGAACAGTGGCAAGAAAGGTTATAAAATTCATTTAACAAATGTCTCACTTGGCAACAGAAATTTTGGGCTGTATTGTGGTCATAAGTCAAGAACCACTTGTATACAGCCAAGTATAAAAGTGGAGTCAGACAACTTCTTGAAAAGGAGAATTTCCTTACATCAATGCACCATCCAAGTTTTTATAAGGACACATTTGTTTCATGAGAAGAACTGATAGCATCACAGATATTTCAAAAGTCAGGGAAGTGATGCTCCTGACATTACTCTTATAGAGATGGAGACTTAAAATAAGATGACAAGTTATAACAAGTATACAGCTGAACCAAGAGGTTCAGTCATCCACAACAGGATTAGACACCCCTTAGGTTGAAAAATGATTTAGAGTTGGAAGGTAACTACTCCTATCAATACTATGACCACCTTCATCAGTAGGAATAATTTGCTTTACTTCGTAAGTTATTTTCACAGCCAAAACCTATTAACCCAATGAGAATTATTATAAAACAGAAGCCCTGGCAAATGGTTATGTTGATCTGAAAAAGTTGAATAGGTCAATATCCTATGCCTTATTAGCCTCTGTCCTTCAAGAGTCCCACCAGCAAATAGTGAAGTAACATCCCTGCATGTAAAGAGTCTCTTATAGCTTCTCCAGATTATAATCAAATTTATCTGATTATTTATTTGCTTATTTATTTCCAAATTCAAATTCCTTGTCTGTCTAACCACACTTGCCCAAATAAAGCATTCTATTCTGTTCAATTTTATAATTGTATTTTATATTTATATTTTAAAAAATAATTTTATTTGATGTGGCAAGAGTTGGTACATTCCAGCAACTCTCTGACTCTGTGTGTGACTAATTTTGCTCTGATTGATGAAGTTGCTTGGTTGAGCAATGAAACAGTCTCAGATTAACAAATTTTGGTCCAGTTGCCATGATTCAACCTTTGGCATGGATGATTGAGTCTTCATTGACGTATTCCAGGGGTGTCAAATTTGCAGCCCACAGGCCAGATGTATCATGCGCTGGCCACATCCAATCCCAGTTTAGAATAGAATAGAATAGAATTCTTTATTGGTCATGTGTGACTGGACACACAAGGAATTTGTCTTGGTGCAAATGCTCTCAGTGTACATAAAAGAAAGGATACATTCATCAAGAGTCAAGAATCATAGGGTGCAACACTTAATGATAGTCATAGGGTACAATAAGCAATCAAATCATACTAGGAAACAGTCAATATAAATCATAAGGATGCAAGCAACAAAATTACAGTCATACAGTCACAAGTGGGAGGGGATAGGTGATAAGAAGTGATGAGAAGATTAACAGTAATAGTAGTGCAGACTTTGTAAATAGTTGAACAGTATTGAGGGAATTATTTGTTTGGCAGAGTGATGGCTTTCAGGAAAAAACTGTCCTTGTGTCTAGTTGTTCTGGTGTGCAGTGCTGTATAGCATGGTTTTGAGGGTAAGGAGTTGAAACAGTTTATGTCCGGGATATGAGGAGTCTGTAAACATTTTCACAGCTCTCTTCTTGATTCGTGCAGTATACAGGTCCTTGATGGGGTAGTAATTGTTTTTTCTGCAGCCCTCATTATACTCTGAAGTCTGTGTCTCTCTTGTTGGGTTGCAGAACCAAACCATACAGTTATAGAAGTGCAGATGACAGACTCAATAATTCCTCTGTAGAACTGTATCAGCAGCTCCTTGGGCAGTTTGAGCTTTCTGAGTTGGCACAGAAAGAACATTCTTTGTTGTGCTTTTTTGATGAACTTTTTGATGTTAGGTGTCCATTTTAGTTCTTGTGATATGATAGAACCTAGAAATTTGAAGGTCTCTACTGTTGATACTGGGTTGTCTAGTATTGTTAGAGATGGTAGTATGGGAGGGTTTCTTCTAAAGTCTATCACCATTTCTACAGTTTTGAGTGTGTTCAGTTCCAAATTGTTCCGATTACACCACGAGGCAAGTTGTAGAACATCCTGTCTGTATGCGGATTCATCATTTTAGTGAAGGGGGGAAAGTTGCGATGCATCACATGACAACAACATGTCATTGAGACAACAACATGTCCTTGATGTATTCTGTTCTATTCCATTCCCACTGGCTTTGAGGAGCATATAGTGATATGGAAAAAGAATTTAAAGCATCATAAAACTGCAGCCATATAAATGCCATGCAGCAATACTAAGACCAATTCAAATCTTAGAATCCTGCTGGTGCTCTATTAAAGAATAATATTTTAATAGCCAGTAGAAACTCCACAGATGATAATCTAGTGAAGGGGGCCATCACTAAGAAGATTCAATCCTGCAAGTGCAATTGCTCAGGGCTGGGACCTCAAGCAAGCCTTTTCTCCTTGATCTTATGCAAGGGTCTTCAAACTTGGCAAGTTTAAGATGTGTGGACTTCAACTCCCAGAATTCCTGAGCTAACATGACTGGAGAAGGCATTCTGGGAGCTGAAGTCCACAAGTCTTAAAGCTGTCAAGTTTGAAGATCCCTGTTTATTAGAAGGAAAATATCACTGCTCTAATCATTATCAGTGTACCACTGTAAAAAAGAAGAAAGAACAAAGCAGACTTTTAAAATTTCTCTTTTCATTCATCTTACTCTTTCTATGTGACTATATACTGTACCACATTTATGTGGATATTGAAAGAAGGAACAGTTTCTTGAAGTTTAGGTTTGTATTTGTTTCCTTTTTTCCCCTAGCACAGCTATGAGGAAAATATCAGAAAATTTAGCTTCTTTTATTATTAAAAAGACATGCTGTCTGGATCCTAAACTGTGGTTAGGATTAAATTATTAGGTTTTTTTTGGGGGGGGTCTAGTTTCAGTACCCAGTGATACGACTGTTTCCTAAATATTAACAAAGATTAACTACAATTTGTAAGGAAAGGCTGAAATGAAAAATTACAGCTCATATAAAAAGAAGGCCTGCAGCACAAAGAAAGAAGAGTTTCTAATATCTTCTGCTGTTTTATAGCATTTTTTTGTCTTGATTGGCTGGCAACATTGTGTTTCCTGTATTGGTGGCTTTTAGTGTGGCTTGCTTCAAGTAAACTGATAAATGATAGCCGTCCGTTTACTCAAAGCCAAGCCTCACTAAAAGCCTCCAATACAGGAAACACAATGTTGCCAGCCAATCAAGACAAAAAAATGCTACAAAACAGACAGAAGATATTAGAAACACCAATCAAGCAGAACACAGCAAACTCCAAGACCAATAAACACAGACCAAGACTCCCAACCAATCAGGATGAAGAAAAAACCATTCTAACACAGCAGTAGGCTAGCACCAAATTCAAAACTGAAATGGCCGTGAAAGTCTGACTCACAGATGAACACAATACAGAAGCCTGATGATGGCAGATTAGATTCTACCGAAACGTTGCTACAACTTTAAAAGCACAATTATAATGACTTGGGAAAATACCTGAACAAAGCTTAATACCATACACACACACACACACACACACACATATATATCCTCTTTTTCCTTCTGCTACCTCTTACAGTTCTGATAAGAGCTCTTCAGAATTGCAGAAGTGGACAGGCAGCGAGGGGTAGCCTATTTTAGGAACTGTTGTCAGCCATGAGGCAGATAGGAAGTCAACTACTTGAGAATGATCTGTTGTGAATGAGATCTTGTCTCACAGCACTCACTACAAATAAATAAAATGCTTTATATCCCTGCTCTTGAATACCACCATCAAAGTTTGTAAATTGGCCAAAGGCCAGCCTACCACACTGAACGGTTGAAAAGGGCAAAACCTAACTGATATTTTTTTTTCCATTTCATGACCAGGAACAAATTCCTGATTCTTGTATTTTCAAGGTGACTATAAATAGATCAGCAGAGCTAACATTTTTTATAGTGGAAGACCC
Source organism: Hydrophis major (assembly GCA_033807585.1). Taxonomy (NCBI): domain Eukaryota; kingdom Metazoa; phylum Chordata; class Lepidosauria; order Squamata; family Elapidae; genus Hydrophis; species Hydrophis major. The sequence goes on from CM066330.1 coordinate 245,899,704, forward strand.
TAGTTCAATCCCAGTTACAAAAAGATAGGTTACAAAAGATAGGAACTTTTACTAGAAAACTCAGCCATAAATTTACATATTTAGTTAACTCTTTCATTTTTTGTTTCTTTGACATTCATTTGCTGACCTGTCACAAGAATCAATTTTCTTCTGGAAACTCACCCCCCCCCAAAAAAAAGCCACAGAGTCAGGTATCTGTAGAAACAAGGATAATATCTCAAAGGATTGCAGAAGGATTAAAGTTGCATTATTTATGTGGTTCCTTCCTGGTTGAATATATTAAGAGTGTAAATCTCCCAATTGATGAAAAGTATTACTAATGTTTGCAAAAGGCAGTGTTATTATTAAGCCACAATCTAACAAGCTAACTTTTAAATTAGCCAGCCTTGGTGGGAAAATTGCTCCTTTGTAATCTGTTTCCACCGCAGAAATAAAATAACATGTGTGGGTATTTCGGGAGGTTCTTGCTCAGAGGTGGTATTCAACAGGTTCTGACCAGTTCTGCAGAACCAGAAGCGGAAATTTTGAGTAGTTCGGAAAACCGCAAATACCACCTCTAACTGGCCCCACCCCCATCTATTCTCTGCCTCCCACTGAGTCCCAGCTGATTGGCTGGGTCTTCTTTGGTTGCCCTGCACAGGAGAACAGAGCTGGAAAGCAGGTTATTGGGTGGGGAGGGAATTGGATTTTGCAGTAACCTTCCTTCAGGAGTGGGGAAGGAATGGGGATTTTACAGTATCCTTTCTCTGTCATGCCCACCAAGCCACGCCCACCAAGCCATGCCCACAGAATTGATAGCAAAAAAGATTTGAATCCCACCACTGCTCTCGCTCATCCAGGTCATGGTTGTCCCAAAGGTATTTTTACAAAGGACTTTCTTGTTTTTTTCCCCTTGAAAGTGTTTCACTTCTCATCCAAGAAGTCTCTTCAGTTCTTCTAGAATTACTTCAAGAATTGAAGTAACTTCTCCAATGAGAAGCAAAATATTTTCAAGAGGGAAAAAAAAAGAAACTGCAGTTGCCTTTTGGAAAAATACCTTTGGGACAACATGATTGGATGTTACTATAGCACACCTTGTTCTACCTTTAGTAGAATGTCTCCCATAGCATGACGTTTGAGAAAATAGCTATTAATTTTCCTGATGTTTCTTTGCATAAATCAGGGTAGAATTGTTGATCCCTTTGCCTAGCTCTAATGAGTAGTTACTGTTCTTGCTTGCTCCTTGGTTGTTGTTTTTTTCTACAGTCCAGGGTTTTCCAAAGAAAAATTGCTTAAATTTCACTTGATCTCTAAGGCACTCTTCATAATCTTTGCCTGGATCAGGACTCTAGTTAGAGACAGACGTGTTAGTAGTATTCCAACAGTTGAAGGATTGTTGTTCTGTACCTTCAATTGCATTCTTGAAACCCCGCGTTTTGATTGGTCAAAGCGCAGGGTGACCTGATTGGTTTAGCGAGCCGCGCTGATTGGCCCGCTGAGAATCTCCCACAATTGGCGGATACGAATCGCGGGAGATTCAAAGCGGTGCCATTGGCCGCAGCCGCCGCGGCTTGAGAATAAAAAGCTGCAAGTTTTCCCTTGGAGCCAGATCGGTTCTGGGGGCCTAATAAAGAGCTGAAACCACAGTCACTGCCTCCTGGTCTCCTTGCCGAACGGACATGACACTGGCGATGAAGGTGGGATCCCAAGGCTGAACCCCATCGAGCACGTGTCCGCCGGAAGCAAGACCGACGAGATGGCCAGCATCGCTCCGCCCGTGCCCTTCAACCCCACTAGCGAGGACTGGGAATCCTACACAGACAGATTCCTCATGTTCCTCGAATGCAGCAACATGTAGGACGCCACCGGGCCAAAAAAACAAGCCATTTTCCTGACACACTGCGGGCCCGCAGTGTTCAAGATGGCGAAAGCCCTTGCGAAACCCGCCGACGTCAAAGCGATGGATTGGGACGACCTCGAGCCCTTGCTCCGCAATCACTATGCCCCTGCCGTGCCCACCCTCATCAGGCAGCATGACTTCTACCGGCGGGACCAGAGACCGGGCGAAAGCATCAGCAACTTTGTTGCCGAGTTGCGGAACCTAGGAGGCATGTGCAGATTCTCTGACATGGACGAGGCCCTACGGGACTGAGTCGTGCTCGGACTTCGGAATCCAGTCCTCCAGAGCTGACTGATGGCCAAAGGTGACATCGCCCTCCCCGACGCCATCGCTGAAGCCACCATAGCCGAGGCTACCCGGAAGTCGGCGAACCGCATGCGGAGATCGGACACCAGGGACCGCACCGCAACCACCGACTCGGGACGGGTGACCGAGGCCCAACCGGAAGCAAGTCACTGTGAGACCACCACCCACCATGGCAAATTCCACTCCGCCTCCGACACCTCGGACGAGGAGGAGGAAATCCACCGGCTCCAGGCAGGACGCGACCAGCGCAATCGGCGGGGTCATAAGTTGGGGACCGCGTGTGCCGGTTGCAGAGGCAACCACCCAAGATCGGAGTGCCGTTTCTTCGATGCAGTCTACCGGCATTGCGACAAAAAGGGCCACATCGCCCGCGTCTGCCGACTAAAGAAAGCCTACAGCCCCAGATGGCAGGACCATAGCAAGCGGAGACAGGACAGCACACCCCCCAGAGCGAGAGATCGCCCAGCCGACAGCCGATGGGACCAGAGCGGGTGAACCCGACGAGGCAGAGAGACCCGGCGGAAGGAGGAAACCCACCAGATGGTCATCATCAGCCACGCATCAACCCCCGACGCCTGAAAAGTCTATGTGGAGGTAGGCATCGAAGGCAAGCCATGCAGGATGGAGGTGGATTCCGGGTCCTACCTCTCCATGGTCGCCTGGAAAGAAATCAAACGCTTGGTGCCTACCATCCACAAGAAGGGACTGGAGAACCAGAGACTAATCATCAAAGACTACCAGGGAAACCGCATCCCGGTAGTCGGAACCGGACAATTCAAGTAACATTTAAGGGCCGCATGGCAAAGCTTCCGCTAACAATCGTGGACTGAGACCGGCCCAGCCTTTTGGGACTGCAATGGTTCGTGCCACTCGGCATCAAAGTCACGGGCATCAACCACATCGCCAAGACCGATTGGGAGCAGCAACTGGCACAGGACTTCCAGGAAGTGTTCGACGGCACCCTAGGCAAGTAACGAGGGCCCCCCATCTCCTTCAGCCTAGACCCTAACATTCCCCCGAGGCACCTAAAACCACAGCGGATACCTTTTATACTCCGGCCAAAAATTGACGAGCAAATTGACAAGCTCGTCAAGCAAGGGGTCCTACAACCAATTGATCATGGCCGGTGGGAGACCCCAATAGTCACCCCAGTCAAGCCCGATGGGTCGGTGAGAATCTGTGGGGACTATAACGCCACCCTAAATTGCGCCTTGCAACTAAGCGCCCACCCCATCCCAGTAGTACAGCACCTTCTACACTCACTGGGGGGAGGCAAGGTTTTTGCGAAGCTCAAACTGGCCCAAGCATACCAACAGCTGCCGGTCGACGCAGAAACCGCAGAGGCGCAAACCATAGTCACCCACCGGGGAGCTTTCCAATGTAACCGACTGGAGTCAGCGTGGCACCTGGAATTTTCCAGAGCCTCATGGAGAGACTCTTGCAGGGCATCAAGGGGGTGGTGTCCTACTTCGACGATGTGCTGGTGTCAGCAACCAACCAGCGAGAACTAGAGGGTCGGCTAAGGGAGTGTTAACCAAATTCAAGGAAACCGGGCTAAAAGTGAAGAGGGAAAAGTGCCAACTTTACACAGAGCGGGTCGAGTTCCTGGGATACCTCCTAGACCGGCACGGCATCCACCCCACCGAAACTAAAATCAGAGCCATTAAGGAGGCTCCCACACCCAGGACTAAAACGGAACTGAAGGTGTTTCTGGGACTGCTTAATTTTTACAATGTTTTCCTGCCCCAGAAGGCGACCCCGGCGGAGCCTTTGCATAGGCTCTTGGACAAGGCGGCTACCTGGACTTGGGGGAAATGCGAGGAAGCCGCCTTCAGGAAAACCAAGGATCTGTTCACCTCGGATGCCATCCTCATCCAATACAATGAGACCCTACCACTCGCCATCACATGCGACGCCTCACCCTTCGGCGTCGGCGCCATCCTCAGCCACACAATCCTGGATGGAAGAGAAGCGCCCATCGCCTTCTTCTCCAGGACACTCACCAAACCGGAGCGGAACTATAGCCAGCTGGACAAGGAGGCCCTAGCCATCGTCGCAGCAGTGAAGAGGTTCCATGAGTACCTCTACAACCACACCTTCACAATCATCACGGACCACAAGCCATTGCTGGGCATCCTGGCAGGAAACCGGGCCACCCTGAACATTTTATCTCCCAGGATGACAAGGTGGTCCGAATTCCTTGCCACCTACAGCTACCGGCTCACACACCGACCCGGTAAGACTATTACACATGCAGACGCTTTGAGCCGCTCACCGCTACCTGACCTAGACACCGACCCAGCACCCACAATGAGCATCCTCAGCATAGAGACTCTGCCCGATCTACCCATAACCACATCAGACATTGCCCGAGAAACCAATAAAGACAAACGTCTGGCGCGGGTGTTACATTGGGTAGAGAAAGAGTGGCCGGAAAAGGACAACGATGAAGCATTCAAAACATTCTGGAACCGGCAAATGGAACTTTTGCTGCAAAAAGGGTGTGTACTGTGGGGGGATAGGGTGGTTATCCCAGAAAAACTGCAAGGGAAGGTATTGGGGTTGTTACACGAGGGGCACCCAGGCATAGTTAGAACGAAAGCCCTGGCCAGAAGTTACGCTTGGTGGCCAGGGATGGATAAGCAAATTGAGGCCTGGGTGGCAAGGTACTTTGCAAACTATTCGCAACCCACGGCCTCCCGGATGTCATTGTGTCGGACAACGGGCCCCAATTCACCTCGCTGAAATTTGAAAAATTCCTAGCGGAACGGGGCATACGACACGCACTGACAGCTCCAGCGCATCCGGTGGCGAGCGGAAGGGCGGAACGGATGGTTCAATTCACGAAAATCAAACACGGGGAAATCCAAGACAAAATAAATAAAATGCTTTTTATCCAACATATAACCCCGAACACAACAACGAACAAAAGCCTGGCAGAGCTACTGATGGGGAGGAAAATAAGGTCCCCATTCGACAGACTGCACCCCACATACAATCCAGGAAAACCCCCAAACTCCTCCAGCAAGCACCGGTCTTTTGTGCCAGTCGACGCTGTCTACGCAAAAAACCTAACCGGAGACCCACTATGGGTACCAGCAACCATAACCCAACTGACAGGTCCCCACTCGTACCGGTTGCAAACAACCGACGGACGAGCGTGAAAACGCCACATCGATCAAATAAGATTGAGAACGGCCACAAGAAACACAACCGACATGCAATCAGACACAGAAAATCCCCTTAACACAAGCCAAGAGGGGAGGGAATACCCTAGGAACCAAAACCCAGAAGAAAACCAACCATACTCACCAGCAAGCAGCCAGCTCGAAGCCTCACCAGGGAGAAGCAGCCAGGCCAGCTCGACCAGCCCAGAAAGACCGGGCGGGAGCGGCGAGAACCGCAGCTCAACCAGCCCGGGTAGACCGGGAGGGAGCTGCGACAAGCGGCCCAGCAAGGCCTACCAGGCGGTTCCATCGACGAGGCCAAGAGACACAGAGAACCCAACTGAACCGGCCGGGAGCCAACCAACGACTGACTTGCGCAGGTCCAGTAGGCAAGTGCGGAGCCCCACCTACTTATGGGACTACGTTACATAGGACCAAACCAAGAGGGGAGGGGTGTTCTGTACCTTCAATTGCATTCTTGAAACCCAGCATTTTGATTGGTCAAAGCACGGAGTGATCTGATTGGTTTAGCGAGCCGCGCTGGTTGGCCCGCTGAGAATCTCCCGCAATTGGCGGATACGAATTGCGGGAGATTCAAAGTGGTGCCATTGTCCGCAGCCGCCACGGCTTGAGAATAAAAAGCCGCAAGTTTTCCCTTGGAGCCAGATCGGTTCTGGGGGCCTAATAAAGAGCTGAAACCACAGTCACTGCCTCCTAGTCTCCTTGCCGAACGGACACGACAATTGTCACTGATTGACAAGTGGATTTATTTTTTGGAGTGCCTAAGAGTAGGGCAAGAACTAATAGGTTGAAGTTTTGAATGGTTTTCCTCTTTGAAATAAGGAAAAATTTCTTCACTATGAGAGTTATTAAACAATGGAACCACTTGCCTCCTAAAAGTATGGGTGCGCTATCTCTGAAAGTTTTCAAACAACGTTTAAACAACCACCAAAGTTCCTTCCAACCTTCTTATTCTATGATTCTAGCATAATCTTAAAAAAAAACAACACTCTAGAGATCTACAACTATCTACAACTTCTGAAGGCAACTCGTTCCACTGTTTAATTTTTAATTCATAAAATTGACAGTGAGAGCAATTAATCAGTGGCATGTATCGGTTGCCTTCAAAAGTTGTGAGTGCTCCATCACTGGCCATTTGTCCAGAATAGTATAGGATCTCCTCCTTGAGCAGGAGATTGGACTAAAGTTATTGTCTAGTACAAACTTTTCTCGACTGCTTCCTCTATTTCTTATTTGGTAAGGGCTAATTTATTGATATGATTTATATGCCACCCAACAACTCTGACTTAATATTTTCCTCAATTTTAATCTCTATGTAAGGTTAATTATATAATCTGAACAAGCAGCAACTAAGTAGAATTAAGACTAATTAGAACTTGGATGGGAAACTCCAGGATATGCAAAGGTCATAGGGAATGAGGGAAAGTCATAAAACCACCTCAAATGTAGAATAGAATAGAATAACAGAGTTGGAAGGGACCTTGGAGGTCTTCTAGTCCAACCCCCTGCCTATAGGCAGGAAACCCTACACCACTTCAGACAAATGGTTATCCAACATCTTGTTAAAAACTTCCAGTGTTGGAGCATTTACAACTTCTGGAGGCAAGTTGTTCCACTGATTAATTTTCCTCCTTTCTCCTTACTGCTAGGTTGCTTCTCTCCTTGATTAGTTTCCATCCATTGCTTCTTGTCCTGCCTTCAGGTGCTTTGGGGAATAGCTTTGGAGAATCCCTCTTCTTTGTGGCAGCCCCTGAGATATTGGAACAGTGCTATTATGTCACTCATAGTCCTTCTTTTTATTAGACTGGACATACCCAGTTCCTGCAACCATTCTTCATATGTTTTAGCCTCCAGTCCCCTAATCATCTTTGTTGCTCTTCTCTGCACTCCTTCTAGAATCTCAACATCTTTTTTATATTGTGGTGACCAAAACTGGATGCAGTATTCAAAGTGTGGCCCTACCAAGGCCTTATAAAGTGGTATTAACACTTCACATGATTCTATCCCTCTGTTTATGCAGCCTAGAACTGTGTTGGCTGTGTAGCCATGACAAATCTTATCTGCAACGCACATCCCAGATCTTCATTCCCACAGCAGCAAAAAGCAAATATAAAAGAAATTATTAACAAAATCTTTGCTGCATTTTTATTATATCAAAAATGGGTAACAAAGAAATTGCCTTACTCTATCTCCCTTAGCCTATCCCCGAGTAACAAATATAGTACAGTTTCCAATACCTGTTTGATTTGCCAATCATGTTTCTAAGTTACTGAAGAAAAAATTGTGGTGTTTTTTGCAAGCAAGCATTCACTTAATTTTCATTCAAAAGGTGCCTGATAAACAGAGACTGAAATATTCTAATCCACTATGTATTAATACAATAGTCCTCGACTTACAATTGTTTCATTGTAAGTTACAACGGGATTGAAAAAACAACGGGATTGATTTATGACCATTTTTCACATTTATGACTGTTTCAGCTTCCCTGTGGTCATGTGATCAAAATTCAGATACTTAACAATTAGTTCATATCTATGACGGTTTTTTTATCATTCCTCCTTATATTGCAGACGCAGAAGGGCTTCTTTTCTTGGATAGCTAGCCCTCAACCCTGTGTTGCTCACCTCTCCCCACTTCTCTGTGCATATGCACATCTGGGACAGGCCCCAGCTGTTCCTCCTCCTCGTTCAGCTCAGGCCCCCAAAACAGCTGCCTCTCCACCTGAACCTGAGTAAATGAGCCCTGTTCTGCATTTGGCTCTGAGACTTCTGCTCTTCAAAGCCTTCCACTGGCTCCGATGGCACTCCCTCCGTCTCCTCTGACTCGACTGCCATCTCCGTTGGCAGTCGATGAACCACAACACAATGAGAGAAGGCAGATTCCCTTAATGATTGCAGGATTCACTTAACAACTTCAGTGAATCACTTACTAACCATGGCAAAAAAAGTCATAAAATCAGGTGTGATTCACTTAACAACTTGTTGAGCAGTAGAAATTATGGCCCCAGCTATGGTCATCCATGGAGAACTGACTGTTTATGTTTGTGTTGTTTTTCTTAGCAAATTTGATTGCCAGCTTGAAGGGTTTTCTACTTTTATATAACTTTGCTTTTTAAATGATCGGCTTTGATAAATACATTGCATCATCATCAACCCCTTCAAAGAAAGGAATCCTCAAGGCAGCCCATTGTGGAGCTAAGAATTCTCCCCAAAATTAGTCAGAGTTATTTATGTTCCCTGCCAAAGTCATATATGGTGGGATATTTGTGTGTGTGTGTGTGTGTGTGTGTTTCATTTCACACAAAACCCAATCTTCAAGGATTATTTATCATAGGCATCTCTTTGTATTTCAGTTGCAATGCAGAATTCTGAAGTACAGTCCCAAAGGAGGAGGTGATATTGCAGAGTTATAAAGTCAGCCAAACTCTTGATTTCTGCAGCTGGAAAATATGTCTGCAGCTGGAAAACGCCAGCTAAAAATATGCTCTCTGACTGAGGGCTGGTTAGATTTCAACAGCCAAACCTCTATCTCCTATTATTGAGATGGCAGGTTCAGTCTCTATAGAGATACTTCCTGTCAGATAATAAAGGCTGGTTTTCATGCATAAGAATTCCCCTACTGTGGTGTTTTTCGAGCCTGGAGTAAAACCAAATAATAGAGGAGATGCAAGGAGTGAGTGAGTGAGTGAGTGTGTGTGTGTGTGTGTGTGTGTGTGTGTAGGAATGATTAAAAAAACCCTCATGCAGAAAAACAGTCACAGAGGCACTGCACACTACACAGGCTTCTTTGGTTCTCAAAATCCAGGACCATTCCAAATGGAACGAAATGCCTACAAAGAAACATGCTGGATGGGAAGTTGAAGTCCATCCATCTCAAAATTGATGAACTTGAAAAGACAGCAATTTAGCTCTAGTTAACTGCATGCACAAAAGACTTTTACTGAACACAAAATGGGACATATAGTCCTATGTTCTCAAATTCTTCAGTTAAACTGGGATGTTTGAAGAGAAACTCAATTTGTAATTGGTTCCCCAATTGAATATGTGGTAATTGAGAAGAGGAAGTAATAGAGATTTATGTCTGGCACCATTTTCTACCAGGCCCATCAAAGCAGCCATGTCTCTTCTCTTCTCTTCTCTTCTCTTCTCTTCTCTTCTCTTCTCTTCTTTCTTTCTTTCTTTCTTTCTTTCTTTCTTTCTTTCTTTCTTTCTTTCTTTCTTTCTTTCTTTCATTATTTCTTTCTTTCTTTTGTATGCATGGGAAAGAGGCAGCTCCTCTAATGCTAATGATTTTTCTGATGATGTTCAAAGTATCAATACCCTTAATACCATATACTAAAGTGAATATCTGTAGCTGGGGCCCCTCTTCCACCTACCTATCTCTTTCTATTTTTCTCTTCTACTGCTGGAATTCTTTATTTTAGGTTCTAAACCTGAACATAAGACATTCATATCTTCACCTTCAAGAAGTCAGAGTTTAATAAGCTCAGAGTATTACCTGATTTGGCATTGGTACTTGTGAAAAAGTTATTGGAATTGTAGCTGGTTCTAAACTGAGGATGAATGAACAAAATCATATGCCTGCCTATAAGATAATTGTGATATCAGGGTGCATCTTCAAAGAGTTCCAATCTTTGTGAAGTAATTGTTCATCCTCTTCTCCTCTGGTCAGACTCTGCCTTGAGCACTGTGTCCAGTTCTGAGTACTCCAGTTTAAGAAGGATTTGGAAAAATGGAAGCAGTTTTAAAGAAGGGCAACAAATTTGATTGTGGGGCTGGAAACTATCCGCTATAAAGAAAAACTAAAAAAAACTGGCTAACTTTAGCCTTGAGAATTATAATGAACAGGAGATGTGAGCTGGGGTGTTGCAGTGGTTGGAATGCAGTATTGAAAGCTAACTCTGCCCACAGCCAGGAGTTTGACTCAGCCTTCCATCCTTCCAAGATCGGTAAAATGAGGGCCCAGATTGTCAGGGGAAATATGCTGATATTTGTAAACTGCTCCAAGAGTGCTGTAAAACACTATGGAGTGGTATATAAGTCTAGATGCTCTTGGCAGTGCTATATAGTTATCACATAGAAGAATATCAAAATTGTTCTCCTTTATCTCAAATGAATAACATAAAATAATGGATTCAAATTACATGAAGGCAAATTCTAATTGAATGTTTAAAAAGTCTACAGCAGTAACATTAATCATGGAACCACTTGCCTAGGAAGGTCACTGCATGTGTTAAAACCATAGGAGCCTTAACTTGGATTCTTACCCTAAACAAGAGGTTTTATATTTTATTTATTTTTATCCTACCTTTATTATTCTTACAAATAACTCAAGCTAATGAACATATCCAACATGTCTTCCCCACAACCACAACCCTATGAGATGATTTGGGCTGAGAGAATGACTAGCCCAAGGCACCCAACTGGCTTTCATGGCTAAGGCAGAACTAAAATTCACAGCCTCCCAGTTTCTAACATGGTGCCTTAACTCGTAGACCAAATTAGGTCTCTAGGTTGGACTCATTGACAGAAAGGTCCTTTCTGTGATTCTATGATCATTCACTCTAGACCTGTTGGATCCCATGAGTTACTTTAACAAAGTTCCAAGGTTCCACATGTTTTATTTGTTAGAAACTATATATATTAATAAACCTGACCACACCTTGCACTGAAAGGGATTGAACTAGATAAACTGTGAAGTTCCTTACAAGATTATGATTGTTGTAATAAATTATTTCAGAATTAAATGTTATTGTGGTTATTGTGGTGGCGCAGTGGTTGGAATGCAGCACTATAGGCTAACTCACTGCTCATTCCAGGAGTTTGATTCTGAGTGGCTCAAGATTGACTCGTCCATCTTTTTGAGGTTGGTAAAATGAAGACCCAGATTGTTGGGGGCAATAAGCTGACTCTGTAAACCACTTAGAGAGGGTTGTAAAGCACTGTGAAGTGGTATATCAGTCTAAGTGCTATTGCTATCATGGTATTAGAATTGTGATCCACAACACCTAACCCAATGTTCCCACTCCAACTTCCCCTTCCTCTCCCTTTCTTTCTATGTCTTGCAAAACTGTGCCTTGTGGGAGGCATGATGTCTAGATGGGGGGGAAAAGACTCAAAGAGAATTAATTCCAGATCTCAAGCTATATTTACTAAACCAACAAATAAGCAAACAAAGGCTTTCCCCTTCATGATACATTTCTTAAATTATAGGTTTACGGCTTCCTGGCAGGCTAATAAAGTCTAGATGAATGATGAGAGAGTTCACTGTGAGAATAAGTAAACATCTCCTACTGTCTGGGGAATGTAAGATGACTACTGTCTTATCCTTTGTTACAGGTTGTGAAGATAAAATTACCCTATATATCACTACCGCTGTCAATGAAATTAGAGAGAGCAAGCTACCTCCCAGCTACCTTCTCTCCCCCTTCCTTCTCTCTCTCTCTCTCTCTCTCTCTCTCACACACACACACACACATACACACATGAAAAATAAAACAAAAAGACAGGGCAGGCAAATCTCCTTATTGCAAAAGCAAATGAAGTACTAACCCACACACCTTTTTTCCCCTTCTTGAAATGATTCATTTTAGTCTGCAACAGGCAGAGACTGAATTCCAAATCTTATTTGAACACACAGAAATCTAGCTATTAAAACAAAGTTTAGTCACCCTGGATATGCCTCCCAGTTTATCCAGTGCTATTGCAGGAAAAAATATTGAGAAAAAGAGAATACATTCACCATTCTGACCTCCTTGGTAATGAGTTTGGATGTACATGAACATCCAAGTTTTATTACTGTGACATTTTTTGGCAAAAAAAAACAAACCAGGGGCATTTTAGAAACCACTGAGGGAAGACTAAAAGAATGAAATATTTTGAGAAATATTTAAAAGGCAGAATATTATATTTCCCTAAAGGAGGAATGGAGGAACATACCCTTGGAGACAGAAAGAGACAGGTCCCACCTTTCTTAATAGCTTCCAGCAGATGTTTTTTGCCCATTAAGAAAGACTGGGCCCTCCTATCTACAAAACAAAAGACCTTCAGCTTCAGGATGATGGGATTAAGACATGACCCTCCAGGACATAATAGGAGTAACCCACTAGCAGTAGAGCTCACTACTTTGCACAACCAAACCTGAGAGCCCAGACAACCTACAGAGCTAGCTATGATCCCATACAACAGCCAATAGAATACATGTTCTTGCACAGGAACAGGAAGTTCAAGTGCAAAGCCCAAGAGAAGGTATAAATACTCTTCACTCTCAACACCATGTGGTCAGCTACCCAGAACCATGTGCTTGGTGGTTCTACTTCACCATTAAACAGTGGTGGTATTTAAAATTTTTACTTCCGGTTCTGTGGGTATGGTTTTGTGGGCGTGGTGTGCCTTGGTGGGCATGGCAGGGGAAGGATACTGTCAAATCCCCATTCCCTGCCCACCCCACTAACCTACTTTCCTGCTCCATTCACTTTTGCAGGGCAACAAAAGAAGACCCAGCTGATCAGCTAGGACTCAGGAAGCAGCAAGTAGATGGGGGCAGAGCCAACCAGAAGTGGCATTTACTGGTTCTCCAAACTACTCAAAATTTATGCTAACAGTTCTCCAAAACCTGTCAGAACTGGCTGAATACCACTTCTGCCATTAAACCATCTTTCCAATCAGCCTCCATGCTTCCAGTGTTTTTGTTCCAGCTTGGAAGTGAACCAGATGGATATTTCTTCCAACACCATCATCGAAGTATCTTCAGTAATAGATCCACTATTTAACAGTATGAAAAGTTTATTAGTGAGTATTTGTTGATATAATACAGAGGTCCCCAAACTTGGCAACTTTAAGACTTGTAGACTTCAGTTCCGGTTTCACGTGGCTTCGGTGGCAGCAGGAATTTGCGACCATTCGCAATTCCTGCTGCGCTTGCCGCCGAGGTACCCCCGATCCAAATGGGTCAGGGGGATATGGCTGCCCTGTAGGGACAGCCGAAGAGAGAGGGGAGCCGGACAGGGGGTTGGGGGTGTCACAGACCCCCTCCTTGTCCGGAAAAACCCCTTTTTCCCAAGGTGGTGGAGTGGCAGTCAGCAATGGCTGCCACAAAGAAGCCTGCAACTGGGTAAGATTGTGCTGGAGGAAGCAAGCAAAGTGAAAGTGCTGGCTGAGCCGGGTCAATCAACATCTTTTAAATTCGCTGGAACTGAGCTGTCTGAATTGCTGGAGGATACATTGTATCCCTAAGAAGATCGAAAGCGGCGGAGAAGCTATTAAAGGGAACTTTTTTTTCTTCACTCTCCCACCCCATGGAAACAGCAGATGAAGATTTGAAATTTGTTTGGGCACTGAAGGTGAACTATTCTGAAAGTTGAAGTTAAGGGACAAAAGAGTTCTTGGACATTGGACTTAAAAACTTAAGAAATTGGAAAACCCTCATTAGAGGTATGGATTTCTGATCATTTAAAAATTGATGTTGCAAGTGGGAAGGGAGAGGAAAAAAATTGGAGCAGAAGTGGAAAAAGGAGGAGATTGCCTAGAATCTCAAAGAAAGATATATGGTAATTGGACCTCTTTGATTAAACAGTAACCCCAGAAAGAGAAATAGAAGAAGGAAGAAAAGTATTAACTTTTGGAACTTTTTTTGAATTATTTTTGATTAAAAATACTTGGGTGGTTGTTTTGGGGAAAGTTTCTCTTTTCAGGATGGCATTGCTTGTGGATGAACTAAAGACTGAATATCAAAAATATAAAAAGGAAGAACAAGATGGAAAAGATACTTTGGGCACTTTATTTCAATTTTTAGAAATGGCATTATGTACTTATGAAAAGTTGATTACGCAGCAGAATGACTGGGACAAAGAAGAAGAGGAACAAGAAGCCATCTTTGATGAACAATGGGTTTTTTCCAGGGAGGAGGAGAAAGAGGATAAGAAAAAGGGGATTTTAAGGTTTGAAAAAATAACCAAAAAAAAGAAAAATGAGAGGAAAGGTGGATGCAAGGTTAGAAAGCAAAGGAAAGGGAGTAAGAAAAGGGAGGAGGAGAGACAAAGGGGTAAAAAGGGCAAGGAGAAGAATAAGCAAGAGAGAAAGGGGGAGGAGGAGAAACCTCAATGGTGGGAAGCAAGATCTAAAGAAAAAAAGTTTATTTAGAGACAATGGGTGAACCTAATTAAGGATAAAAGGGGGATTCTGGAAGGTACATAAGATTGTGTTTTTATATGTGTATTTAGAGTATAAAATTTATTGTGTAATTTTAGAATCTACTAAACAGAATCCCAAGATAAATTAAGTGTTATATGAAGTACTTTTAAGTTAGGGTAATGAGTTAAAGGTGTCACTCCAATTAGTGTATAGGAGAAGTATAGTAAAAGAAAAAAGATGAATGGATAATTGGAAATAGAATAGACAAAGAATGTTATTGAAAATGGTAATAAGATATGGAAGGATATATAAAAGTTTTGTTATGTTTTTTTGGGTTTTGTATGTTGATAAAAGGCAATAAAATTTTAATTAACAAGAAATAATTTGGATGAAAAGGAGAAGTTGGGATAAGATATGAAGTTAAATAGATAAAGTAAATATTGATATTATAATTGGGAATCATCATGTTCTATTGGTTTTCTTCTTTAATTATTACTATTTTTTTTAGAAAAGAATTTATAAGCTGTTATGCCTTGATTGTTTGTGCACTGTTTTTGTAAAATTAATAAAATTGGCTTGTAAAAAAAAAGAAAATGATAATAAGATATGGAAGGATATATAAAGTGAATATGATGTTTGAATTTGTGTCTGTGAGAAGAGTTTCAACCCGGGATCAGGTAGCCTTCAGAAAAGATGTTTTAGTTTTTGTTTTTTTTTCTATGTTCTGTGTTTTGTATGTTTATGAAAGGCAATAAAATTTTAATAAGCAAGAAATATAATTTGGATAAAAGGAGAAGTTTGGATAAGATATGAAGTTAAATAGATAATGTAAATATTGATATTACAATTTGGAATTATTTTGTATGTTCTATTGGCTCTCTTCTTTAATTTTTTTTGTTTTTAAGAAAAGATGTTTGTTATGCCTGGATTATGTATTGTTTTTGTAAAATTAATAAAATTTGTTATAAAAAAAAAAAAAGACTTGTAGACTTCAACTCCCAAAATTCTCCAACCAGCATAGCTGAAGTCCACAAGTCTTAAAGTTGCCAAGTTTGGCGACCCCTGACATAATACAATCCAGGCAAGACAAAGAGGACAAATAATATTATTATTTAAAATAGATAGAAATTAGACAGGGAGACTTCTTTGGTTGAAAAGCTAATTAAACAAAACAGATTACATTAAAAAAATCAACTAATACAAAAGAGTGTGCAATGTGGATTCTGAAGATTGATTAATACAAAAATAATTAAAGAAATTAAGTGGTTCACCTCTCTCATCTCAAAATAAACTCTTGCAAGATGTGTAACATTCTGTCCTGAAATTTTGCAAGATTTCAAGTTCGCCCTGACATATTTATTTTATAAGCTGCCCAGAGTCATCGTGAATGAGTTGGACAGCCATATAATTTTTTTAAATGAATAAATTAAATAAATAAGTCTAAATTTTGCCTAGAGGCCAATGTCTTATGTGATTTCTGATATTTTCTTCTGAGATCAGCTGAGATTAGTACAAGGATGGGAGACAGTGGAAAATCCTAGTTGAATATAGTGACAAAGAACTTCAGCATTGTAACCAAGGAAACAACATAGATGTGTCTATTTAGTCACAAGCTTAATTTGAGGGAGATGTTTACAAAACCCTTGGAATCCTTGGACATCTGATAATATTGCAAGATTTTGGGTGATTTAAAAATAATTGGAAGGTAAGATGGATGATTGAATAAGTCTAGTACTGGAAAAATTGCCTTCAGCCATATTCTCATTCAATATTTCTCAATATTCTACTCTACTCTACTCTACTCTATTTTCTCCTCTACTCTTTCTATTTTCTATTCTATTGTATTCTACGCTACTCTATTCCTATTTTCTATTCTACTCTATTCTATTCTATTCTATTCTAATTCTATTTTACTCTACTCTATTCTATTTTCTATTCTATTTTACTCTACTCTACTTAAGACCTTTTCTCACACTTGTGACTATTGCAGCATCCCCATGGTCATATGATCAAAATTTGGACACTAGGCAACTGACTCATATTTATGACGGTTGCAGTGTCCTGGGGTCAAGTGATCCCCTTTTGCAAACTTCTGACAAGCAAAGTCCCATCAACTCTGTGGACAAGCCAGATTTACTTTACAGACTTGTTTCTAACTTAACAACTGCAGTGATTCCCTTGACAACTGTGTCAAGAAAGGTTATAAAATGGGACAGAATTCACTTAACTGTCTCGCTTAGCAACAGAAATTTTGGGCTCAGTTGTGGTCGTATGTCAAGGACAACTTGTAAAACCAATATTGTTGTCACTTTGAATGAATTTTAAGGAATTCTCAAGGATCCTGAGAATGAGATTGAGGGGGGGGGGATGACCTCTTTTACAGAGGAAGTAAACTTCCTGGAACCTGGAAAAAGAAAGTTCAGAATGCACCAGTCAAAAAGAGAGCTGTGAAAATATCTACAGACCAGCTCAATCCTAGACATAAACTGTTTCAACTCCTTCCCTCAAAACGATGCTGTAGAGCACTGCACACCAGAATAACTAGGCACAAGAACAGTTTTTTCCCGAATGCCATAACAAATAATTCCCTCAATACTGTCCAACTATTTACAAAGTCTGCACTACTATTACTGTTAACCTTCTCATCACTCCTTATCACCCATCCCCTCCCACTTGTGACTGTATGACTGTAACTTTGTTGCTTGTATCCTTACGATCTATATGGGCTGTTTCCTAGTATGATTTGATTGCTTATTGTACTCTGTGACTATCTTTAAGTGTTGTACCTTATGATTCTTGACAAATGTATCTTTTCTTTTATGTATACTGAGAATATTTGCACCAAGACACATTCTTTGTGTGTCTAATCACACTGGGCCAATAAAGAATTCTATTCTGTTAATTCAATTTCAGGTTTTAAAGAAGCTACACAGCTTTTCTTGACATTAAAGATAAGAAAGAAAATAAAAATCTTTAGACTCAAAAGAGTCTCAATGTTATAATTCTTCAGGGTTTTAACTAAAAAAAAAGAAAAAGGTCTCAGATTGGCCCATTTTATACAAGAGCATAGCTCTTGGGAAGTAAAAGGTTTCTATTAGTTATTTTTTAAAGAAATATATCCATACCGGTATGGTTTGCATGCTCCCTCTGCCACTGCTAATTTCATTTTTCAGAGGTAAGATTTGCATTTGAAACACAAGATTGGAGCCAAACCCAATAACAGCATGCAAATCGAAGGCAGCTGCAAAGTATCCAGCAATCCACCCCACATCACCCCTTCTCTAATTCCCCCTTCTCTGGGCATTTGGGGAAGTGGGTATGGCCAGCGTTCCTCCCTGCTGCTGTCCCTGTTCCAACTAGATTCCCTTCTCCTGGATACACATTTTACTGAGCACCCAGAGTCAAGGCTAAACATTTCCCATTAATTCTTCTCCCCCACTCCCTTCAAAATTCACAGCAAAATGTTTTCCCCTCCCCATGCAATCTACGAAACAATTTGGAATATTTTCAACACGCATCATGCTGGAGTTACCAGTGCATTTGTTTTTGAAAAGGGAGGTGAGCTGCATTCCGGAGCATTTTTTTAATTACACTCCAGTCAAAAGGTCTGGACTGACACAGTGACCCAAGAGGTGTTGGTGCTTCTCTCAAAGGCTTCAGTTGGTCAGCCAAGAATAAAACTTCAACCAAGTTATTGTGTTGCTGATCTTCTGCACAGGCTCTTCCTCTGTTGGGGAGGAGAAACCAAGAGAATCAAGGGAATGGACGGACCAAAGATGTGGATTGAAAGGGAAGGGAAGGGAAGGGAAATGCAACTACAGATAATTCCCGACTTACAACCACAATGAAGCCCAGAATTTCTGTTGTTAAGCGTGTTGTCAGTTTTGCCCCATTTTGCCCCAGGTGTTAACTTAGTAACATGGTTCTTACGTGCATCTTGTTTTCCGATTGACTTTGCTTGTCAGAAGGTCACAAAAGGTGATAGCAATAGCACTTAGACTTGTATACCGCTTTATAGTGCTTTACAGCCCTCTCTAAGCGATTTACAGAGTCAGCATATCAAATCCAGTTGTGGGATTAAAAAAATAATAATTTACTATGGCTTCTGTGGGCATGGCTTGGTGGGAGTGGCGTGGCTTTGTGGGCATGGCAGGGGAAGATTACTGCAAAATCCACATTCCCTCCCCATCCCACTAACCTGCTTTCCAGCTCCGTTCTCCTATGCAGGGTAACAAAAGAAGACTCAACCAATCAGCTAGGACTCAGGAGGCAGAGAATAGATGGGGATGGGGCCAGTCAGAGGTGGTATTTGCTGGTTCTCCGAACTACTCAAAATTTCCTCTACCAATTCTAGGAACTTCCGGTTTGCGTGGCTTCGGGGCAGCAGGAATTCGCGACAGCTCGCGATTCCTGCTGTGCTAGCCGTCGAGGTACCCCCGATCCAGACGGGTCAGGGGGATATGGCTGCCCTGTAGGGACAGCTGAAGAGAGAGGGGAGTCGGATAGGGAGGTGGGGGTGTCGCAGACCCCCCCCCTTCTCCGGGAAAACCCCTTTTTCCCAAGGCGGTGGAGCGGCGGTCAGCAATGGCCGCCATGAAGAAGCCAGCAACCGGGTAAGAACTGTGCTGGAGGAAGTGTGAAGAGTGAAAGTTCTGTCTGAGCCGGGTCAAGTAACACCTTTTAAACTGCCTGGAATTGAGCTGCTTGAATTGCTGGAGGATACATTGTATCCCTAAGAAGAGCGAAAAGCGGTGGAGAAGCTGTTAAAGGGAACTCTTTTTTTTTTTACTCTCCCACCCCACGGAAAAAGCAGAAATATTTGGATATATTAGACATTGAAAGTGGATTGCTTTGAAAGCTGAAGCTAAGAGACAAAGGGATTTTTGCACATTGAAAAATTTAAGAAATTGGAAAATCTCTGCTGGAGGTATGGATTTTTGATTATTTAAAATTGTCATTGCAAGTGGGAAGGGAGAAAAAAAAAATTGGAGCAGAAGCTGAAAAAGGAGGAGATTGTCTAGAACGTCTTTGTGGATCCCAAAAGAAGATATATGGTAATTGGACCTCTTTGATTAAAAATTAATCCAGAAAGAGAAAGAGAAGAAGGAAGAAAAGTATTAACTTTTGGAATTTTTTTTTTTTTAATTGCTTTTGATTATCTTTGATTAAAAATACTTGTGGTTGTTTTGGAAAAAGTTTCCCTTTTTATAATGGCATTGTTTGTGGATGAACTAGAGATTGAATATCAAAAATATAAAAAAGAAGATACTTTGTGTTATGTCTTGAATTGGTATACTCGAAATCCCCGAGCCTTGATTGGCCAAGGCGCGGGGATTTCTGATTGGCCAGGCGAGCCGCGCTGATTGGCCCGATTGAAGTCTCCCGCGATTGGTGCAAACCAAGAGCGGGAGACTTGAATTGCTGCCATTGGCCGCGGCCGCCGCTGTGAAAGGTATAAAAGCCGCGGGCTTTTTGCCTTTCGCCGGTTCGGTTCTCCCATTGTTAATAAAGAGCTTTGAATGAAAGTCACCGACTCTGACCGTCTTTTTGCGGACACGACACTTTGGGCACTTTGTTTCAATTCTTAGAAATGGCGTTATGTTCTGTTGAAAAGTTGATTACGCAGCAGAAGGACTGGGACAAGGAAGAAGAGGAAGAAGAAGCCATCTTTGATGAACAATGGGTCCCTTCCGGAGAGGAGGAGAAAAAGGATAAGAAAAAGGGGATTTTAAGAATTATAAAAACAACCAAAAGAGAGAAAAATGAGCGAAAAGGTGGAGGCAAGGTTAGAAAGCAAAGGAAAAGGAGTAAGAAAAGCGATGGGAAAAAGCAAAGGGGTATAAAGGGCAAGGAGAAGAATAAGCAAGAGAGAAAGGGGGGGAGGAGAAGCTTTAATGGGGGGAAGCAAGACCTAAAGAAAAAAAGTTTATTTAGAGACAATGGGTGAATTTAATTTAGATTAAAAGAGGGATTCTGGAGGGTATATAAGATTGTGTTTTTATGTAATTTTAGAATCTTTTAAACAGAATCCCAAGAAAGATTGTAATATGTAGTATTTCTAAGTTAGGGTAATGAGTTATAGATGTTACTCCAATTGGTGTACAGGAGAAGTATAGTAAAAGAAAAAAAAAGATGAATGGATAATTGGAAATAAAACAGACAAAGAATGTTGTTGAAAATGGTAATAAGATATGGAAGGATATATATGCTTTTTTTTTTTTTTGGATTTTGTATATTGATAAAAGGCAATAAAATTTTAATTAATAAATAATTTGGATGGAAAAGAGAAGTAGGGACAAGATATGAAGTTAATATTATATGAAATATTGATATTATAATCTGGAAATGTTATGCCTTATTGGTCTTTTATTATTATTTTTTCTTAGAAAAGAATTTATAAGCTGTTATGCCTTGATTCTTTGTGCATTGTTCTTATAAAACTGATAAAAATGGTTTTTATATATATATATAAAAAAGAAAATGATAATAAGATATGGAAGGAGATATGGGTTGAATATGATGTTTGAATTTGTGTCTGTGTAAAGAGTTTTAACCCGGGAACAGACAACCTTCAGAAAAGATCTTTTAGTTTTGTTTATGTTTTGTGTTTGTATGTTTGTGTATTGTGTTTATGGTAAAACTAACAAAATTTGTTTTTTATAAAAAAAAAAGGAAAAAAGAATCAATAAAACCTTGGAGGAATGTTAGACGAGAATAATTTAAACAAGCCAGAAAGAAAAGAATATGATGACTATAAAATGGATAAATATGGAAGAGAAATGAAATTGAATAGGAGTAAAGAGAAATAATGAGAAATTTGCTGGAAGATATTTGTGTGTCCATATGGAGATGGGATAAATTGGAATTATGCTGTATAAAAATAATGTTTTGTTTGACTTGTAAGGATTTACAATGTTAAGAGGTTTTATGTGTTTATGTATTTAATGGTTAATGATGTGTTGTTTTATCTTTAAAATTAATAAAAATTTGTTTCAAAAAAAAAAAATTCCTCTACCAATTCTCCAGAATTGGTCAGAACCTGCTGTATACCCCCTCTGCATATGACCTTGGTAAACAGCAACAGTCATAAATATGAATCATAAATATGAATTTTGATGGAGATGCTCTAAAGGTCATAATTGTGAAAAACAGTCATAAGTCACCTTTTCAGCACCATTGTAAATTTGAATGGCCACTAAATGAACTGTTGTAAGTTGAGGATTACCTCTATTCTGACACTTCAACCTCTGCAAATATCATTCTAATTTTTAACTAGGGCAACCTGTTAATTTAGCCCCAGATTAAATTTCAATGACCACAATAAAGTTTTTTCCATTTCAGGGTAAATAAATCAACCTTCCTCAGATGTATCAAGCCACAATTACTAGTGGTTCCATCCACTGTAAGGCTATTGGATGAAGACAATACATAGTCCTCAACTTACAACCATAACTGATCCTGGAACAAGTCATTGCAGTTGCATCTGGAGGCATCAAAGTGACCTGACTCAATTTTTTAACATTTTTTTTCGCAGCAGTCATTAAGCAAGTATTGCAGTTGTTAAACAAATACATTTTATCCAAAGGATGTTTTTTGCCAGAAATCAAATATATATACTGAGTTCCTGGAAACATTCTCTGCACACATTATCTGCCTCCTAAGGTGATTTGCAAAGAGAAGTTATTTGGAGCAGGGGTCGCCAACCTTTTGGACCTCCGGGACCACCAAACTCATAATGTTAAATCCAATGGACCAAAGATCCTGGGAAAATGCCCCCAAAAGTCTGCAGGAAAATTCCACACCCCGTTTTCTTACCAATTGATCATTCTTTATTTGTCTCTAGCTCTGTTCTCAGGGGGAGAGAGGGAGGGAGGGAGAGAGAGAGAGAAATTATTGGCTTCATGCAAAGAAAGCAACAGAAGTCTTTCTTTCTCTCCCCCAAACTCTGCCAGAAATGAGTCTTTGCCGGCACAGCCTCTTGGAACAGGATGCCTTGCAGAGTCCCAAAGACTTGTTTCTGACAGAGTTTGGGGGATTTGGAGGACCCCATACAGGCACCCAGGGAGAAGTAGGGTCCATAGAGTTAAGATAACAGATGTGCCCCTTTCTATATGGACTGCTTGTATAATATATAGAAAAAAACATGACCACGGTTTTAATTGTGAGCTTCCTGACTGGCTTTTTGTTTTTTACTTCTCTTATGAACGCATCTATAGTTGGGAAAACATTCATATGACACTTCATCTGTTAGCTGATCCCATCAACTCTGTGGACAAATTTCAAAAGGGGCTTGGATATACATGTCTTTTAACAGTTGAAAATCATGGTGCTGGTTCTCTAAATAGTGCAGATCATTCCTTCCTTTCCTGATATCTAGAAAGCCAGAGAGGCAAAGAGGTTAAAATACCCAAAGAGGGACCCAGAATCACATTACACTTCTGTCAAAGACACTCACAGTGTTATTTTGGGCCAGCCACTATCTCTCAGACCAGCAACCCAAAGATAAGACAATGGGGTGAAGAGAGAGAAAGTTATGTTTTTCACCTGAGGCTTTTCAAAGAAAGGTGGAATACATACCTTTCCAGATGGCCTTAAAAACCTGGTGCTTCTCCCAGCCATTGGAATAGGGCAAGGGTGGCAAACCTTTTTCAGCTCCCATGCTGATAATTGCACACACACTCGTGTATTTGTGCTTGCATGCCAGTACCCAGAAGGCAATGCGTGCTGCCCCCCCCATGCTTGCATATGCAATCCCCTCGCAGCATGCCGCGCATCTGCGCCTGCATGCACAATTTTCCTTGCCACGCCCTGCGCCCCTGAGCCTGTGCACAGTCACCCCCCACGTGCTATGCATCTGCACCTGCAGGCACGATCACTCCCACGGGCCATCCATCTGCACACGCGATCACTCCGTGCACCACGCATCTCTGCAGATGTGTCTGCAATCCCCCCAGCGCATGCTGTGATCTCTGCACATGCGTGCATGTCTCCCACATGCCCCATGCTCCCCCACGCAGACACACCAGATACGCGACAATCAGCTGTCAGGCAGTGGTGGTGTGCACGCATGTGCAGTGGGGCTCTTCTTTTTTTTTTTTTTTAAATTTGGTTTGTCAATTGCTTACAAGATAATAGGTATAAGTATATACGTAGTTATGAATACATGAAATGGGTACATATAAGAAAAATAAAAGAAACAATAGGAGAGGGACGGTAGGCATGTTGGTGCGCTTATGCACGCCCCCTACAGGCCTCTTAGGAAAGGGGTAAGATCAACAGTCTAAGGTTAAAGTTTTTGGGGTTTGGAGAAGAAACCACAGAGTCAGGTAGAGTATTCCAGACATTGACCATTCTATTGCTGAAGTTGTATTTCCTGCATTTATGTATTTATCAAATATAATACATTTTCATGAGATCTGTGAAACGACAGAGAAAGGAAGGAAGGAAGGAAGGAAGGAAGGAAGGAAGGAAGGAAGGAAGGAAGGAAGGAAGGAAGGAAGGAAGGAAGGAAGGAAGGAAGGGACTATAAGAGCTCTGTCATACTGGGAAAGTGTAAACCACAAAGGTTTTTTCCCCCTTGCAAGGAAGACCCTTTCATAGGCCCTAATTGAATACATGTTTTCTTCAGTTTGTGGAATGTTAAAAAGGAGCAGATTGAAATTGAACAGCTGTACTTATGTTGCATTTCCCAAATTACCAATGGCCATTTGCTTTGCAACATCAGACCTCATGTTCAAACTTCTAACTCTGTAGCTGTTCAAGGGGGGAAAGGGCATTCCCCCTTTCCCCCCAATAGAGATTGACTTAGTGCATATTTAATGTTTACATAAATCACTCAACATCTCCAACTCCCATACAAATTCCGTCAAGAGAGGGAGGAAGGTTCACGTTTCTTCCTGTTTGGAATCAGCTCTCTGCCCCAGAAGTATGAACTTGGATCTGCAAAAGAGATGGATGTGTTCCTAATGGCACCTCTCTTTCCAAAAAGTTTTCCTTACTTTCTTGTGGACAAGTCCTTAGTGAAGTGTCTAAGGAATCTCCCATAGTCTCCAAAATTAAGCCCTAAACACATGATACTATGCAAAGCCTGTATTCCAAGAAGCGCCAGAAACATATTCTGGAACAGAACATTCCCAAATTGGCCTTACACTATGCAAAATAACCTGTTTTCTGCTCAATATTCCATCACTGTTATATGGCACTTTATTGTTTATTATTATCTTTCACCTTATTTTCATATATAGTGGTACCTTAGTATTCATCATTGATTGGTTCCAGGAGTCACAATGAGTACAAAAAACAATGAGTACCAAACAATTTTTTCCATGAAGTGTAGTGAGTCACAAGGCAACCAACACTGACAAGTTCTAGGACCAAACAAAAAATAATACTGGGACAAAAATTTTGCATCAAAATGAACCAAATTTGATGAGTTTTAAAGCAGTTGAGTCCCCAAGTACCGCTGTATTATATAACAGATTATTTAAATAAATAATCTGTTATATAATACAGCGGTACTTGGGGACTCAACTGCTTTAAAACTCATCAAATTTGGTTATTTGATTTTGTCATGCCCCAGCATATAACTTTTATTACTGTTATTGCTCTCTAGCCCCATCTAGTGGCCGGAGGGACAAATACCAAGTATATTGTTTGAAGCTGACCCCATCCCATTACCCATCAGCTTGCACTTTCAAAACAAGTGGATGCTGGGAAGCCAGACTCCATTTCCTTTAGCATTTGGAGAAGGCAGAAGCACTATGAAGAATCCATCCTAATCTGTGGCACATGGTCATCCAAGGACAAACCCACATCCCACACACAGAACATCACTGATGAGATTTAGATTGCTTTTGTATTTATTAATTATTGTGTTCAGCAGTAACTGACTATCTTGTATTTGGTTCTTATTGTATGCATTCCTGTTTTCCTCAGTTTCACCATATCCTGTTCTTTCAATAAAGTATCTAGATCTATGCACACGGTCTGTTTTATTGGAGGATAGGTGGGTGCATGTCAAACTGCACACAACTAATGGGTAGTGGGGACAGAACAGATATGAATAAAATATGGCAAAGATGACAAGAACTGGATAGAAAGGACAGAAAAACAAATCCAATGTCCAAGGTTATTTTGCTCACCATAGCCAAAGACTAAGGGGTCCTTTTACTAGGGCAGGGGTGTCCAAACTTGGGCAACTTTAAGACATATGGACTTCAACTCCTAGAATTTCCTAGCCAGCTATACTGGCCTGGGAATTCTGGGAATTGAAGTCCACATGTCTTAAAGTTGCCAAGTTTGGACACCCCTGCGCTAGTGGAAAGATCAAGTCATCAAGAACATCCAAAAGACCAGCAGGGTAAGGTCATTCAAACTGGATTTCACATTCCCTTTCACACCAACATAAATACATAGAGCTACCAATGTTTCTTTTCTTTCTTCTGAAAGTCACCATACCAAAACATCCTGTTGGTTTCCAGTTCTAGTACCACCAAAGTCACCAAACTTCCTCAACCAAATGGCCTCCGGATACCTCAGACTTTCTTGCCTTGCCTGGGAAGCATGACGGGCCTTGTAGTGAGGCACCTCTGGAAGATGGGTGGTTAAAAAAAAAGGCTACTTTGAGTTGTTTATTGAAATCTGCAGCTTGCCCCATGCTTTGAAAAGAATTTTTAGGGGGAAAAAACAGTTCAGATGGCACTTCCCCTACTCTATGCCTCTCGCAGTTCTGTAATAAAGAATGACATTATGAAACATTGAAGTTCAATATTCAGGATGAATATTTTTTATTCGTTGGCTAGCATTCACCCTGGTGATGTATGGTGTGCAAACCTTCTCCTATCAAATGGGGTAAGCCATTTTTCATTATCCTGCTGGGATGTGGCTCAAAGCAATGGATTATAAGAGTTTGTTTTCTTCACTGGGTATGGGGGAAGAATATAACATAACTTTCAACAAACTCAGGCACTATGATGCAGCGTGACCCTCCAAACTCTTCAAGCATAACTGTTAATAGCTTCCTCTCCCAGGACTCCGCTTCAGCCTATTCACTTATCAACTTTGATCCACTAGGAAAAGAAAACCTCCATTCCTCATAACTCTCCAAAATGATAACAATACATCACTGGAAAACAATCCAGGATCAACACATTGTTAGCTTTTTGATCTCCCCAGTCAAAACTTGTGATTAGTGTTCTGTACACCCACGTGCACATGCATGCACACACACACGTAGGTGCAATGCACATATACAACATGTGCACACCCAGAGAAACGTTAAAAGCCTATTTAAGTTAACTAAAGGCATCCCTGGAACATCAGGGTTGAATTGTGGGTGATTTCCTGCATTGCAGCTGTTATAAGTTTATCAAGCTGCGGGTGGCTGTAACCTATAATCATAACCAGATTGTATGGGGGTTGTTGAGTGTGTGTGTGTGAGAGAGAGAGAGAGAGAGAGAGAGAGAGAGAG
Organism: Hydrophis major; assembly: GCA_033807585.1. Lineage (NCBI taxonomy): Eukaryota > Metazoa > Chordata > Lepidosauria > Squamata > Elapidae > Hydrophis > Hydrophis major. The sequence goes on from CM066330.1 coordinate 245,926,677, forward strand.
AGAGAGAGCGAAACTATGGGTGCATTAGGGGGGAAAGTAGTTTGAAGAAAACAGAGCATGAAGGAGAAAGAAACCCCAACTGGTCAAGTGACTCTTATAAAATAACTGAGTCACATGTTAAAGAGCTCAGCCTATTATGTCAGCAGGAAAGAAAGATGCCAAATTTTGGCATGTGTGTTTACAGGCAAGGAATGATTCTGTCGATTTCACTGCTGATCCATGGACAAAACGCCATTTCCCAGAGCTGTTCTGCTTCACAGCACTTCCATTTTCAAAACAGCTCTCCTCCATCAATATAAAAAAAAACAAAAACATGAGGCACCAATAAGGTCTGCCAAAGATAATTTGTTGCCTGAAGAAAAGGTTAAAAGACAAGTGGGAGGGATACAACACAACCTATCTGCTGTTTACAACACAATCCTTTCAGCAGTTCCAAGAAGGTTTCCCATCCATTTGTACCACTCAGGTGACCCTGAAAGCACAGATAAACCTCCAAGTGGCCTCAACAATTCTCAGAGAGACTGCTAACTACCAGATGACTACAAGGAATATAAATCCTTCCATCTTCCACCATTCAGTCAGAATTCAACAAGCTTCTTGGATGAGAAGCAGAAAGTTTTCAAGAAAAAACAACATCCAGCTGCCTTTTGAAAAAGCACCTTTGAGACCAGTGGTGGTATTCATTTTTTTTTTTACTACCAGTTCTGTGGGCGTGGCTTGGTGGACATGGTGTGGCTTGGTGGGTGTGGCATGGATTGGCAGGGGAAGGATACTACAAAATCCCATTCCCTCCCCACCCCACTAACCTGCTTTCCAGCTCTGTTCTCCTGTGCAGGGCAACAAAAGAAGACCCAGCCAATCAGCTGGACTCGGGAAGCAGAGAATAGATGGGGGTGGGGCCAGTCAGAGGTGGTATTTGCTGGTTCTCTGAACTACTCGAAATTTCCGCCACCGGTTCTCCAGAACCTATCAGAACTGGTTGAATACCACCTCTGCTTGAGACAACCATGACCTGGATGACTGAGAATCTCCATAGACAAGGTTAAAATGATACTCTATTTCAGACTGAGGCAGTTGTGGAATCTTGTTCTGAGTGAAAATGGGAAGTGTTTGTCACTGGCCCCAAAGAAATCAAACCAGGTTCAGCACACCCTGTGCAGATTTCACAACCCTATCTCATGTTCTCATTTTAGTGCAATTCCATCTATCTTAGGACATATCACTTGAGGTGACCTTCTTATTCTACTGACAGATTCAATCCTGAATAGAAAACCCCCCACTCCTTTAACCTCAAACTATCCCCTATTGACCTCACCCCAATCCTAAGAGATCTGTAAGGGACGCACCATGATGCCTGCTGTTCCTGTCCTTTTGTCCCCATTCATTTGTACCTATTTCCTGTATTCTTACTCAGGTTTATACTTGTACATATTATCTTGTAAGCAATTGACAAATCAAAATAAATAAATAAATAAATAAACTTAACTGACGAACAGGTAGACCTTCCAATGGGGTTGAATTGTCAATAGGCTGGGCATAAAACCTCTTCCTTGAAGGACTTTTCAGAAGATGGAATGGGGAGTTTCTGGTTTTACATGGCTCCCTCGTGGAGTTACAAACCGAAAGAGAAAAGAAGAAGAAAGCCATAAACCAAGTAGCCTGCATTCATTTAGACTTGCACATCATATTGACAGTGCCAATGGAAGTAACTGGGGTAACAGAAAGCTACATGAATTTCTTTTCTTCATATAGGCTTTGAAGATGCTGGTAGGAATCTTGACCATTTGAATTCTGCCATATGTGCGCTGAATCCCTGTCCTTCCTAACTACTTTGAGTAGCTTCAGAAGATAGTAAATGATTATTTCAGAAAGAAAGTAGTACCTGGTATCTTGAAGAGCAGCCTTTCTTGAAGAAGCCATTTCTTTTTTTTTTTTTTTGAAAAAGATTTTATTAATTTTCTACAAACAAACAAGACAAACAAAACATAAAAACATCAACTCTCATATGTACATCCAGTGTGTCAGTTGGTTCATCATTTTTGTGCATTCATTCTGTAGTCTCAATCACAATTATGTTACATAACAACTCATATTGTCAATCCAAACTTATATATCCTAATATCACTAAAAAAAGAAGTTTTTGACTATATTTTTAATCATTCATGCTTTATGAGCTAACAATACTTTAAACCAGTTTACTCTATAACAAATCATATAATCATATCAAATCAATCCTAAAAAAACCTTTATAAATATAATGTCAAATAACAAAATAATAGCAAAATAAAGATATTCCTTACTATCTAACATTCTAAATATTCTATTGTCGTATTTTATCATCTAGCCATTTATAAAAAAGATCCCAAATTTCATAAAATTGTTTATCCTCTTGCTCTCTAATTTCAAATGTCAATCTACTCATCTCAGCACATTCTAATATTTTCTTAATAATTTCTTCCTCTGATGGTATTTACTCACTCTTCCAATTTTTAGCAAATACAATCCTGGCCACTGTTAATACATTTACAATCAGATATTTCAAATCTTTACTATATATATCAGGTAAAATTCCCAATAAGAAGATCTCTGGTTTCAAGTCTATATGTTTCTTTGTCATTTTTTCCAACCACATGCGAATTATAGTCCAATATTTTCTAGCATCCTCACAAGTCCACCACATATGGTAATACGAGCCGGGTATCTGATGACATTTCCAGCATTTTTCAGATTTGTTCTTGAACATCCTTGCTATTCTTGTCGGAGGAAAGTGCCACCTGTAAAACATCTTATACAAGTTTTCTTTATATGCTGTTGACATTGTCATTTTATAATTTTGAGACCACAATTTCTGCCATTTCTCTAAATCAATCCCATATCCAAAATTCTTCCCCCAATCATAGTTTCTTTGACTTGTTCTTCCTCTAATTTCATTCCCAGTAAATAACCATATAATTTTTTAATCACCTTCTCATCAGTACCCATCAAGATCTTATCTAAATCAGTCTGCTTATCATAAAATCCCTCCGTTTTGGAATCTTCATCATACCTTGAATGTATTTGCGCATATGAAAACCAATTCATCCTTATACCTTGTTCCTCTAAGTTTTGGATCGATTTAAGTTCACCCTTTTCATCCAAAAGTTCCCCATATCTAACTGTTTGTTCCTTCTTGTAGATTATAGGATAGGAAAATGCTTCAATGGTCGATAACCAAACTGGAATTTTCAAATAACATTGTCTTTTTATCTTCTCCCAATTTAACCACAAAGACTCCCGTACATAATGTCTTCTAAAATAACCCTGTGTTTTAGTTCCCTTATACCATAAAAAAGCATGCCAGCCCAACAGCAAGTCATGCCCTTCTTTTTTTTTTTTTGAAACAAATTTTATTAATTTTAAAGACAAACAACACATCATTAACCATTAAATACATAAAACCTCTTAACATTATAAATTTTTACAAGTTGAATAAAACATTATTTTTATACAACATAATTCTAATTTATCCCATTTCCATATGGACACATAAATATCTTTCAGCAAATTTCTCATTATTTCTCTTTACTCTTATTCAATTCCATTTCTTTTCTATATTTATCCATTTTATAGTCATCATATTCATTTCTTTCTGGCTTGTTTACAATTATTCTCATCTAACATTCCTCCAAGGTTTTATTGATTCTTTTTTTTTTTTTTTATAAAAAACAAATTTTATTAGTTTTACAAAAAACACAATACACAAACATACAAAACACAAAACATAAACAAAACTAAAAGATCTTTTCTGAAGGTTGTCTGTTCCCGGGTTAAAACTCTTCACACAGACACAAATTCAAACGTCATATTCATCCCATATATCCTTCCATATCTTATTATCATTTTCTTTTTTATATATATATATAAAAAACCATTTTTATCAGTTTTATAAAAACAATGCACAAAGAATCAAGGCATAACAGCTTATAAATTCTTTTCTAGGAAAAAATAATAATAAAAGACCAATAAGGCATAACAATTCCAAATTATAGTATCAATACTTCATATTCATATCTTATCCCTACTTCTCCTTTTCATCCAAATTATTTCTTATTAATTAAAATTTTATTGCCTTTTATCAATATACAAAATCCAAAAAAAAAAAAAAAAGCATATATATCCTTCCATATCTTATTACCATTTTCAACAACATTCTTTGTCTGTTTTATTTCCAATTATCCATTCATCTTTTTTTTTCTTTTACTATACTTCTCCTGTACACCAATTGGAGTAACGTCTATAACTCATTACCCTAACTTAAAAATACTTCGTATAACAATTTTTCTTGGGATTCTGTTTAAAAGATTCTAAGATTACATAAAGAATTTTATACTCTAAATACACATATAAAAACACAAACTTATGTACCCTCCAGAATCCCTCTTTTAATCTAAATTAAATTCACCCATTGTCTCTAAATAAACTTTTTTTCTTTAGGTCTTGCTTCCCCCCATTAAGGCTTCTCCTCCTCCCCTTTCTCTCTTGCTTATTCTTCTCCTTGCCCTTTTTACCCCTTTGCTTTTTCTCCTCGCTTTTCTTGCTCCTTTTCCTTTGCTTTCTAACCTTGCCTCCACCTTTTCGCTCATTTTTCTCTCTTTTGGTTGTTTTTATAATTCTTAAAATCCCCTTTTTCTTATCCTTTTTCTCCTCCTCTCCGGAAGGGACCCATTGTTCATCAAAGATGGCTTCTTCTTCCTCTTCTTCCTTGTCCCAGTCCTTCTGCTGCGTAATCAACTTTTCATAAGTACATAACGCCATTTCTAAGAATTGAAACAAAGTGCCCAAAGTATCTTCTTTTTTATATTTTTGATATTCAATCTCTAGTTCATCCACAAACGATGCCATTATGAAAAGGGAAACTTTTTCCAAAACGTCCACAAGTATTTTTAATCAAAGACAATCAAAAACAATTAAAAAAAAGTTCCAAAAGTTAATACTTTTCTTCCTTCTTCTCTTTCTCTTTCTGGGGTTAATTTTTAATCAAAGAGGTCCAATTACCATATATCTTCCTTTGGGATTCTAGGCAATCTCCTCCTTTTTCAGCTTCTGCTCCAATTTTTTTTTTCTCTCCCTTCCCACTTGCAATGTCAATTTTAAATAATCAGAAATCCATACCTCCAACAAGGGTTTTCCAATTTCTTAAATTTTTCAATGTCCAAGAATCCTTTTGTCTCTTAGCTTCAACTCTCAAAGCAATTCACTTTCAATGTCCAATATATCCAAATATCTCTGCTGTTTCCATGGGGTGGGAGAGTAAAGAAAAAAAAAAAAAGTTCCCTTTAATAGCTTCTCCGCCGCTTTTCGCTCTTCTTAGGGATACAATGTATCCTCCAGCAATTCAAACAGCTCAGTTCCAGGCAATTTAAAAGATGTTACTTGACCCGGCTCAGACAAAACTTTCACTCTTCACACTTCCTCCAGCACAATCTTACCCGGTTGCTGGCTTCTTCGTGGCGGCCATTGCTGACCGCCGCTCCACCGCCTTGGGAAAAAGGGGTTTTCCCGGAGAAGGGGGGGGTCTGCGACACCCCCACCTCCCTATCCGACTCCCCTCTCTCTTCAGCTGTCCCTACAGGGCAGCCATATCCCCCTGACCCATCTGGATCGGGGGTACCTCGACGGCTAGCACAGCAGGAATCGCGAGCTGTCGCGAATTCCTACTGCCCCGAAGCCACGCGAAACCGGAAACCCAGCAAGTCATGCCCTTCTAATGTCAACAACCTATGTTTCCTTAATGTTATCCATTCTTTGACCCACATCAAACTTGCAGCTTGATAATACAATTCCCAATTAGGCAGGCCAAAACCTCCTCTAATTCTAGCATCTTGCAAAAGCTTTAGCTTTATTCTCGCTTTTTTACCTTGCCATATAAACTTCAACATAATTTTATTTAAATCTTCAAAATAGTCTTTTCCAAGCCTAATTGTATTGTTTGAAACAAAAATAAAATTCTAGGTAAAATATTCATCTTAATTGTTGAAATTCTCCCTATTAATGACAATTGCAAGTTTTCCCACTATTGAAGAAGCCATTTCTTGTCCTCCCAATGTAAGATAACTCCTTCCCAGTCTCTAACTTTCCTTTTTTAGGGAAATGTTAGAAAAGGTGAGAGCACTTCAGCTACAAAGGATTGTAGATGAAATGAACTATCTAGATCCTTTGAGCAAGGCTTGAGATACAGGTATACAACAGAAAAGCATTGGTCACTCTTGTGGATGTCCTTTAATGCAGTGGCCCCCAACCTTTTTTGTACCGCGACCTGGTACCGGAATCACAAAATGATCCACGGACCGGTACCGGCACCAGCACGCATGACCAAGGCAAAGCAAGCCGAGCAACCGGCCAGCCAGCTGTCCCCCGCTTCTCCCCGCCACCTTCAACTCCTCCTTTGTACATTCTTACGGTGGATGGGCTTTTGGGGCTCTTTCTTAATCTCCTCCTGAGTAACGCGAGACTCCACCGCCATCGGGATGGCTCTTTGTTCGAAGCCGCCCCCCCCTTCGACAAAACTAAGGTGCGAAGATTCCTTCACCACCCAAATGCCGCTTTTCATCCAACCGACAACTGACAAGCTCACCCGGAAGCACTTTTTCAAGCGCCGTCGAAACAAGATGGCGGCGCCCAAGCAAAGTAGGTGACCCGGTACAAAATGATCCATGGAGCGGTACCGGTCCGGGGCCCGGTGGTTGGGGACCCCTGCTTTAATGGGACCTGGTTGCTGAGAGGCAACCAGTTCTGTTACATTTCTCAGCTAGTTCTGATACCACCAACAAAATATCTTCCTAGATATTTTAGATGAAGATTGCAGACATGGTTTTCCACTTCTTTGATTGTGGGCAGTTCAGTTGTTAGTGATGAAAATATATAGTGAGGGATAGAGGATATGTAACTGAAAGTGGAGGTGTGAGAAGCTTCTAATGTAATTTATTGGATTCCCTGCATGGATTGTCCCATGACCAGAGGTGGTATTTAGCAGCTCCTGACCATTTCTGGAGAACTGGTTACAGAAATTTTGGGTAGTTCGGAGAACCGGCAAATACCACCTCTGACTGGCCCCACCCCCATCTATTCTATGCCTCCCAAGTTCTAGCTGATCAGATGGGTCTTCTTTTGTTGCCCTGCAGAGGAGAACAGAGCTGGAAAGCAGGTTAGTGAGGTGGGGAGGGAATGGGATTTTGCAGTAACCTTCTCCCAGGAGTGGGATGGGAATGGAGATTTTACAGTATCCTTTCCCTGCCATGCCCACCAAGCCACACCCACCAAGCCATGCCACACCTATCAAGCCATGCCACAGAATCAATAGTAAAAAAATTTGAATCCTACTACTGCCCGTGACTATGTGTGACAGACAGGGAGGAAACTAATCAATAGATTGCAAGAACATGAGCAGTGGTTAGACAAGGAACTCCAAACTCACTGGTAGCCTCACACTGCAATAAAGAAGGACATGCATCCAATTTTACCACTACTACAATTGTTGGCCAAGCTGGAACAAAAATAGTCAGAGAAATGATTAAAGCCAGGGAAACATGTCACTTGTCAGTCAATGGGAGTGCTGATTTACTGCAGATTATCAAGTACTTTGGAGCTAAGGGTGCAACAGCACAAGGAAACAACAATCAATGTCTTCTTAACCAGCCATCAACCCCCAAATTAACAACTAAAAGCTACACACAACCAGACACCATATAAATACAGTGCACCGTAGACTCAGTGCATATACTCAGAGAGGTTCCCTTGAAAAAAATTAAACCTTTGGTCCTGGTGACCAACTCAGATTGGATCCTGCAACATTGTTCTGGGACACTTATATTTTGAGATATGTAGTTGAGCTTGTGGTCCCTTTCATATATGCTATCATAGGTCTTAGTTTACTTTCCTTTGTACAATATATATCTACATGAAGCTACTGGGAGAGATTATCTGTTAGTTTGGTTAAGGTATTAACTATATGTTGGTAATACATGGCTATACATCCATACTTGGATCTGAAGTGGAGACACTATGTTTTGGGGCTGAAGTGAAGAAGCTATGAGGTTCTTAGGCAATGTCCAGAGGTTGTAAATTTTAGGTAGAATGGAACAAATTAGTTTCAAGTCCCAGCAGAACAGACATGGGTGGCTTTTCCCAGGTATGGATGGGATAGTGAAAGCCTATCCACACAAGGGGAACAGATTCACAATTAAGTGTTTTTTGGATTCACAGTGCTATCTAGTTGCAAGTATTTGGCCACTTTCTCATTAGAGGAATGTATTGCCTCTGTATGTTTTATGTGGAGGCTATCTAAAAATTGTTGCTTGTGTAAAATATTGTGTTGAATACAGCATCCCATACCCTGACTGATGAGAACCAGTACAGTAATACAATTGCATACTGTAGATTGTGAATGCTGCATTTCTATGAAAAGATTGAACTTTTTATGAGCTGTAAAGGATTCCAGATGCCTTCAGGACTATCTCAAGTTGATTAATCATTCTGTTCATTCTATTCACAAGAGGTACCTGGAGTTTAGGAAGTAAGTTGAGGATGGGGGCATGGCAGAATTGCTTTTTCATTATTTCCCAATCTTTCTCACCAGCCCCAAGATCCAACTACCCTTCACTTTAGTCATATTTCGTAAAGGTGTTAAAATATTGTTGTTCTGACAAGCCTTTGGAGATTAATATCTATACTGCATCTTGGTAGGATCATTTTGGCAATCTTAATTTTGGATTGCTTTCAATAGGGCATGCGGTGTTATGCAGAAGTGGATTCAAAAATTTTAGTAACAGTTCTCTGCCCAGTTGCTGGATGGGCGTGGCAAAGGTGGGCATGGCCTAGTCAGCCTCCTGCTCATGGTGGGGGTGCCCTCCCCGGGCTCTGGAGGCTTTCCTCGAGCCTCCGGGATGGCCAAAATGGCCTCCCTTGGGCTCCAAAGGCTCTCTGAAAGCTGAAAATGAGCCCTTCCTGAACTTCCTGGCCTTGCCAAACTTCTGGGAGGCCCATTTTTTTCCCTCCCCAAGCCTTTACATGTGCCCTGCACTTCCCTGCATCCAAAAGAGGGAAACACGTGGGAACTCCTGGGAGGGGAGGGATGGGCAGGGCCAGCCAGGAGTGGGATTTGGGGATTCTCTGAACTGTGCAGAATCTTAGCTAGGGACTCTCCTGAACCCTTGCGAACCCCCAGCAGCCCATCCCTGCTGTTACGTTTATGGATTATATATAGCTTTCTGAATTGCCTAGAGCCATGATGGTGAATCTGTGGCATGCATGCCATATGTGGCATGCAGAGCCATTTGTGCGGGCACAGGAGCTCCAGGCAAATTTACCTCATTGCACATGCGTGCGCCTCCCAGCAGATTTTCAGGCCTTTTTCAGCCTCCCAGAGGCTTCCCCCAGAGGGAAGTCTCTGCAGCCTTTGCAGGCCCCAAAATAGGCTTATTTCATCACTTCCTGCATTTCTGAAAATACCGGAAGTGATGAAATGAGCCCATTTTTTGGCCTGCAAAGGCTGCAGAGGCTTCCCTCAAGCCTCTGGGAGGCCAAAAAAGGCCTCAAAAAAGGCTGAAAATCAGCTGAGAGGCGCAGTGCAGGTAAGGGGGGGAATCACACATGCACACACAGGGGGCATGGGAAGTGCATGCGCATTGCCTTGTGCATGTGTGAATTTTTGGCACAGGAGCCCAAAAAGGTTAGCCACCACTGGCCTAAAGATAAGCAAATGTGGTAGAATCCAAGTGATGGGAAATCAATCACCCATGATTTTGATCAGAATACAGTATTTCAATGAGAAGCACTTGCATCAAAGACCACCTATAGTATCTTCACTGGACCACCAATGATCCGTGGATCAGAGATGGAGAACAAATGGAGCACAGCGAATTTGATGGGACGATGAAGAGATGTGTGTGATTGCCACATTTTTTGTTTCTGCAAAGCAGCCTTCATCAACCTGCTGCCTTTCAGGTGGGCTGAGACTGCATTTATTTTATACAATGTTTTATATATCAACTCTTACTTTGGACTGGAGGCAGATTACAATCCTAACTTGTTAAGAATTCTCACAGTTGAAGACACAGCCCAGTTGGACTTCCAAAGATGGACACTGGTTCAAAACATCTATTTCATTCATTCATTTCATATGAGCAGCCCATCTCAAACGTGTCACTTTGGCTAGCAGACAATGATAAAATCAATTAAAACCAAATTGCAAACACTGTTGAAAAGAAAACTAAATACACACAGCAGCTAAAGAGATTATAATCTGCAGATGTTCTGATGGACATACTACTAGCTCTAAAGAACATAGAACAGTAGAGTGAGAAGGGATCTTGGAGGAGGTCTTCTAGCCCAAACCACCTGCTAAAGCAGGAAACATTTCAAAGAAATGGTTGTTCAGTCTCTTCTTAAAAGCCTCCAGTGATGGAGCACCCACAACTTCTATGTCAAGCTATTCCATTGGTTGATTGCTCTCACTGTTAGGAAATTTCTTCTTAGTTCTAGGTTGCTTCTCTTCTTGGTTAGTTTCCAACTATTGTTTCTTGTCCTGCCTTTTGGTGCTTTGGAAAATAGCTTGATGGAAAATTGTATCACTGGAAACTTTGGCTTTTATTGTTCTCAGTGGTTTTATGTGGAAACTTTATGGCTCGTTGTGCTCTCTTAGCGCTTATGCTTGCCAACCCAGCACTAAAAAATAATGATGATAATTAATAGTATTAGAGTTTCCACATCTGGTTAATTTTGTACCCAGAAGAATAAGGGAAGGGCAAAGCTGTATTCTGCAACAAGACAAAGGTACAAGGGGACATCTCTTAGCAAACAATTCATTAAGTAACCCTGCCCTAGGATAATACTGGGTTTATAACGCTCGTCCAGATCATCACCGAGCACATCATTCATAAATGTGGGATCCAGATGGGAAAAATAACAAGGACCACATCAAAGTTTCTCAAAAAGCATGAGCTGAAGATTTGGAAGCACATGAGGAAGTGTGTGGTAAAGAGATAGGTGAAAGTTAGTGTCCTTGTCTTTTTTGTGGGAATGCTCAAAGAAAAGACTTCAAGGTTAGTTTTTATAGGCATCAGTCCAAGAACATTTAATTGGGTTTATACCTTCATCTCCAGTGGGGCCGATAAGAAGTTGCCCAAATGTTCTCAGTGCACAAATTACATCCAGATCCCAAGGGCAACACTTCAATTTTAAAAGTAGACTTGGGGTATGGATGTTATTTCAGACTGCAAGTGTAATTACTTTAGCTTTCTAAGCTCCTTGTCCATTGCTTGGATTTCCGCAGGAATCAAAGGATCTTAACAGAGAAATAAAGCCAAATTGTCAATATCAATACAAGTTAATGAGGTAAACATGATTCTAGGGTGGAACTAGCAGTGTATGTGAAATGGAGGCAACTTGTGGAACTGATATTCCTAGACCACCTTGTTTACTCAATGTGTCAGGGCACCCAGGGTATGTGTGTGAGGGTGTGGGGATGTGGGTGTGGGTAGGTCAAAAAAGCCAAAATGATGGTCCAGACTGTGCAATTAAATCCCCACCACTTTTGTGCATGAATCAATGCCACATGCACATAAAAGAGACTGGCATTTAAGTGGCTAACTGACTTAATTAATTAAATGTGGAAGATTCTCTTGTTTATAGTAGTTTTAAATATTATCAGCAGAAATCCACAACTGTTAATATTATATGTGCCTGCAACCAAAATCAATTGTCCTTCACTCCAAGGAATCAGAAAAACCAGCATGTTAAACAATGTCTTTTGTGGTATCCAACCACATTTATTAAAACAGTACAAAAATGTCATGTTTATTCCAAAATATGTGGCTGCTGCTGCTGTTCCTCCTCCTCCTCCATCCTCTAGATATCTGAGAGATTAGTTGCCTCCAAGTGTTTCTGCCCACCAAATATGTTCTAGCATAGTGGGTGGACTCCAGGTCCCCTCCATTAAGCCTTGTCATCTGGTGGAATATAGGAATCATGCCTTCTCAGTCACATGGTAATCTCCACTCTGTAGAATAGCATCCCTCCCTCCCCCACAGAGAGGTAAGGACAGCACCAACTTTCCTAGAGTTCCATAAAGTTCCATAAAAACTTTCCTAGAGTTCCATAAAGTTCCATAAAAACTTTCCTAGAGTTCCATAAAGTTCCATAAAAACTTTCCTAGAGTTCCATAAAGTTCCATAAAAACCTGGCTTTTCTGGAAAGTTTGGGATTGATGTCAATTATTTGTCCAAAAGGCCATGTTTTGTTTTGTGAATGTTGTTCTCTATTAGATCATTTTAGTCTGTGCTGTCCAATTGATGTAATGTTTTTAACTGTTGGTTTTTTCTAATTTTGTACACTGCCCAGTGTCCACTGGAGTTGAAGGAAGGAAGGAAGGAAGGAAGGAAGGAAGGAAGGAAGGAAGGAAGGAAGGAAGGAAGGAAGGAAGGAAGGAAGGAAGGAAGGAAGGAAGGTACAAATGTCCTTTCATTGCTCCAATCTTTGGCTTCATGAATGTCCACAAGGGGGAAAAATGGAAGAGGAGTGATGTCACATATGTGACAGGTGTGACTGATAGTCAACAATTCATTGCAACATTCTGATGCATATGATATAATCAGAACTGATACTGTGCACCTATGCTTGACTTCCCACACTCTATTTCATTCCTAGAATATTCAAGCTATCTCAGAATGCTTAGATCAGGCCATTCCAGAGGAAAGTGAAATGTACAGATAATCACAGGACAGATTTCAGCAGCATTACAGAAGAGATGGATACCAAAGGTGAAATAGACAATGTGTAATTGATGGAAAAGGAAAAAGCTTGGATAGCAATCCTAGAGACATGAATTATTATGTTAGAAGCATGTCTTACTCCCACTGTGAAATGCTAGAGGTGAGCAGCATGCATTCCCAGGTCATCTGATTTTGTGAAAGACTTCATATCATCCCACGGTTTACTAAGTCAAAGGGAATGACATACACAATGTTTTATAAGCTGTGTGCATTTAACATTTTAAACCAGAAAATTAAGGCCTTGCTTCCTTCTAACTAAAGCAGGAACCAGCCAAACTAATTTTCACTGGCAACTGTATTTGCATCTGGCATTCAAAGTGGGAAAACTTTAAAATTTTAAAATCAAATCATGCACCATGGAACTAAGTAGTTCTGTTGAGCAGCTTTTCTAAAAGCTAAAGTAGATTGACGATAAGCTTCCTTGCCGCAGGCCGCTCTTGTAACACAGGATAGAAAAAGTTTACCAGAAATAAAAGATTTCTAGGACAGCAGTTCTCTCAACATTTTCCTATGGACAAAGCAAAGAATCTCAGATGATAAGCTAAACCTTCTGACTCTATTATAACCTAGGTCAGGAGGTCTCCAATAGAGATACAAAGGGGGACATTACAGATTATGGGGTCTTGTTCACAGCACATATGTATTTGTGACTTGATTGTTAGGAAGATTGGATTTTATTTATCTTTCAAAGTTTGGATTCATCCAGGGGTGGATTGCTATGGGTTCACCCGGGTTTGGGCGGACCCATTGCTAACGTTATGGCTGGTTCAGCAAACCACCAAATCCCATCCCTGGATAGGCCTGCCTACCCTACCCTGCCCTTTCCACTCCTCCCCTCCCCTCCCAGGAGTCTCCACGCTGTCCATTTTGGATGCGAGGTAAGTACAGGGCCTACACGGGGGATCGGAAAGGGGGAAAATTGGGCCCCCTGGAAGTTCTGGAAGTCCAAAAAACTTCTGGCCTCCAGAGGGCCTCTGGAGCCCAGGGGAGGCAGTTTTTGCCCTCCCAGAGGCTCAAGCAAAGCCCCCAGAGCCTGGGGAAGGTGAAAACAGCCCCCTCCCACACACCATGGTGCAGGAGGCAGACTAGGCCACGCCCATCATGGCCACGCCCACCCAGCAGCCGGGCAGAAAACTCGTTGCTGAAATTTTTGAAGCCCACCCCTGGATTCATCAAAGTTTCAGAGAGCAGAGTGTTTTAGTCCTATCTGGAGATGCTGGCATTGATCTTCCACTTTTAGGGAAGAGATGGGCATCCTTTTATTTTTTATTTATTTTTTCATCTTTGTCACTCTGTGTGAATCAAACCTGCATATTTCTGGTTTTTGATTTCTTGATGTTGATAGTTTTACTCACAGAATCTTGGGAAGGGCAGTTTTGTAAAGAGATTAAGAACTCTGGCAGTGATTTCTGGTCTTTGAGAAGTGTCCCATTCAAAAAATTTTGAGGTTAAAAAATACAAATAAATAAGGATTAGAGATTAACATCATTTTCCCAAGCAGACAGAAATGTTAGAAAGAAGACAATTGCCCAGTCTTGTGGCAGGGATGACTGCAAATAATCTCTCCAGATGTTTCAGGCTACATCTCCCATCATTTGTCTGCTGATCAGAGTTAGAGTATCAATTATGCAAAATATCTGCAAGGAGCCATAGTAGTCACTGTCTTTTTTTTTGAAAAGAATTTTATTGATTTTCTACAAACAAACAAGACAAACAAAATATTAAAACATCAACTCTCTTATGTACATACAGTGCATTGGTTGGTTCATCAGTTTTGTGCATTCATTTTGTAATCTCAATTATAGTTATATTACATAACAACTCATATTGTCAATCCAAACTTATACATCCTAATATCGCTATTAAAAAATCATTTGACTATAGTTTTAATCATTCATGCTTTTTGAGATAACAATACTTTAAATAATTTATTCTATAACAAATCATATAATCATACCAAATCTATCCTAAAACCACTTTATAAATATAATGTCAAATAACAAAGGCGAAAGAAAAAATAAAGATATTCCTTGCTGTCTAACATTCTAAATATTCTATTATCGTATTTTGTCAACTAGCCATTGACAAAAAAGACCCCAAATTTCATAAAATTGTTTATCCTCTTGCTCTCTAATTTCAAATGTCAATCTACTCATCTCAGCACATTCTAATATTTTCTTAATAATTTCTTCCTCTGATGGTATTTACTCACTCTTCCAATTTTTAGCAAATACAATCCTAGCCGCTGTTAATACATTTACAATCAGATATTTCAAGTTTTTACTGTATGTATCTGGTAAGATTCCCAATAGAAAGAATTCTGGTTTCAAATCTATACGTTTCTTTGTCATTTTTTCCAACCACATGCGAATTTTAGTCCAATATTTTTTAGCGTCCTCAGAGGTCCACCATATATGGTAATATGAGCCAGGTATCTGATGACATTTCCAGCATTTTTCAGATTTGTTCTTAAACATTCTTGCTATTCTTGTCGGGGGAAAGTGCCACCTGTAAAACATCTTATACAAATTTTATTTATATGCTGTTGACATTGTCATTTTATAATTTTGAGACCACAATTTTTTCCATTTCTCTAAATCAATCCCATATCCAAAATTCTTCCCCCAATCATAGTTTCTTTAACTTGTTCTTCCTCTAATTTAATTCCCAGTAAATAACCATATATTTTTTTAATCACCTTCTCATCAGTACCCGTCAAGATCTTATCTAGATCAGTCTGTTTATCATAAAATCCCTCTGTTTTAGAATCTTCATCATACCTTGAATGTATTTGTGCATATGAAAACCAATTTATCTTTATACCTTGTTCCTCTAAATTTTGAATCGATTTAAGTTCACCCTTTTCATCCAATAGTTCCCCATATATAACTGTTTGTTCCTTCTTATAAATTATAGGATAGGAAAATACTTCAATAGTCGATAACCAAACTGGAATTTTCAAATAACATTGTCTTTTTATCTTCTCCCAGTTTAACCACAAAGACTCCCGTATATAATGTCTTCCAAAGTAACCCTGTGTTTTAGTTCCCTTATACCATAAAAAAGCATGCCAACCCAACAGCAAATCATGACCTTCTAGTGTCAACAATCTAGTCTTTCTTAATGTTATCCATTCCTTGACCCACATCAAACTTGCAGCTTGATATTACAATTCCCAATTGGGCAGGCCAAAACCTCCTCTAATTCTAGCATCTTGCAAAAGCTTTAGCTTTATTCTGCTTTCTTACCTTGCCATATAAACTTCAACATAATTTTATTTAAATCTTCAAAATAGTCTTTTCCAAGCCTAATTGGTATTGTTTGAAACAGAAATAGAATTCTGGGTAAAATATTCATCTTAATTGTTGAAATCTCCCTATTAATGACAATTGCAAGTTTTCCCATTTCTTCAAGTCTGTAGCTATCTGTTGTTTAAGTTTAATATAATTATTCTCTTTTAATGTGCTACATCTTGCTGTCAAATATATCCCCAAATACTTAACCTTATTCGTAACTTGGATTTTCAACAAGTCTGCCAGTTCTTCTCTTTGTCTCAGTAGCATGTTCTTTGTCAAAATCTTTGTTTTATCTTTATTTATTTTCAAACCAGCCACCTCACCATATGTCTCTATCTTTTCCAATAACTTTGGAGCTGTTTCTAGCGGATCTTCCAGAATAAAAGCTAAGTCATCAGCAAAAGCTTGTAGTTTGAATTCTTCCTTTTTAATTTTCATTCCTTTTATGCTTTTATCATCCCTAATATTTCTATTCAACACTTCCAAAGTCAACACAAACAGCAAAGGAGATAGGGGACATTTTTGTCTTGTGCCTTTTCTTATATTAATAAAGTCTGTAAGTTCTCCCTCCATCATTACCTTTGCTGTCTGTTTATTGTATATGGCTTCTATTGCTTGAATAAATTTTCTGGCAAAACCCATCTGTTCCAATAGTAATAACATAAATCTCCAGTTCACGTTATCAAATGCCTTTTGAGCATCTAGGAATATCAAAGCCATTTGCTTTTCAGGATGAGCCTCAAAGTATTCCAAAGTATCCAAGATTACTCTCATGTTGTCTCTGATTTGTCTCTTTGGCAGAAATCCATTTTGATCTGGATGGATACAATTATTTCAATATTTTTAAGTCTTTCTGCTAAAATTGAAGCAAAAATTTTATAGTCTGCATTCAATAAAGAAATAGGTCTATAGTTCTTAATTTGCAGTGGTCAGCCTCTTCTTTTGGAATAAGTGTAATATAAGCCTCTGGCCATGTTTTGGGTATCATCTTCTTTGACATAACTTCATTCATAACTTCTAACAATGGGATGCTCAATGATTCTTGAAATGTTTTATAGAATTCTGCCTGAAGCCCATCTGGACCTGGTGTTTTCCCATTATTTTGTTTCTTAAGTGCTTCATTTAATTCCATCATTGTTATGTTGCTTTCTAATATTTCTTCAGTCTCTTTAGGTATCTTCGGTAAGTTAGCATTCTGTAGATACTGTTTGACTTTTTCCTCATCAATATTCTCTTGTTTATATAGTTGCCCATAGAAATCTCGAATAATTTCATTTTTCTCCTTATTGCCAAAACAAACTTGGCCTTGATCATCTATTAGCTTCAATATTTTTCTTGATTCCTTCTTCTTTCTCAATTTATATGCTAGCCATCTACCTGGTTTATTTGCATCTTCAAAATAATTCTGTGCCAATTCTTCTTTCTCTATTAATTCCATTTTATGTTTAATTACATCCAGCTTCAATTTAATATCTTTTTTCTGTGGTGTTTTCTGTAATTCTTTTTCAAGTCTTTTATACTCATCTTCCAAGGCCTTAGAAGCTTGCCTTTTCCTAGTATTCTTTTTTCTTGTATAATCTATTATCAAACCTCTAGCATATGCCTTCATTGTACCCCAAACATTCTGTGTTGAAGTATCTTCTTTTTTATTTTCTCTAAAGAAAAAAGCCAGTTCCTTCTCCATCCGTTGTATAAAATCTTTTTCCTTTAAGATAGTATTGTTTAATGTCCATCTCGATATTTTTTTTTGTCCCTTCCATTTAATTATCATTGGGCTGTGATCTGCCCAAGTACTTGTTTCAATATTTGTTTCTTGAATATTAGATATTAATTCTGTTGAGATCCAAATCATATCTAATCTGGACCATGATAAATGTCTATTTGAATAAAAAGTATATTGTTTAGCTTTAACATTTCTTTCTCTCCAAATATCTTTTAAAGTTAATTTGTCTGTCATTTTAAAAAAAGATTTTGGGAGAGTCTTTCTATTTTGCTTTGTTGTTGTTGCTATATAGTCCAATTTATTGTCCACAAATCCATTAAAGTCTCCCATCATAATTATATTAATATAGTCCAGTCCAATTATTTTCATGTGTAGTTTTTTTATAAAACTCTTCTTGTTTATCATTCGGAGCATAAATTGCAATCAAGAGTATTTTTATATTATTGTCCATTATTTCCACCATTAATACTCTTCCGTCTTCATCCGTGTAGATCAGTTTTGCTGGGATAACCTCTTTAATGTATAGAACCACTCCTCTTTTCTTACATTGAGTCAAAGAAGTAAATATTTTCCCTAATTTTGGCTGTACTAACAATTGTTCATGTTGTTTTTTAATATGAACTTCTTGTAGACAAATTATATCAAATTTTAACTTCTCCTGAATTGAGTCCATTTATATTAATTGTAATCAGTTTTTTTCTTCCATGATTATGCTTTATATTTAGGTCTAACAGCTCTCATGGATCTCACTTCACGCTGTTCTTTACTATCCACCTGTCCACCTACTGCACCTTTCTCTTTTTCAGTCTCCAGTTGTTTCTCTTGAAACTCAATTAATGAGACCTCTTTCTCTACCTCTTCTTCTCTCCTTCCAAAAAATTCTGCGTGGAAAAGTTCTGCTTTCTCAATTGAATCAATTCTATGTCTCTGCTCTTGCCATGTAAACATTAATCCTTCTGGAATCAGCCATCTATAATTCACTTCATTTTCCAATAGCGTTTTGGTCAGAAATCAATATTCTCTTCTCATCTCTCTCACTCTTCTGGGTATTTGTTTTAAAACCACAATCTCTTTGCCTTTGTATTTCAATGTCTTCTCTCTTACCACTTGTAGTATTTGTTTTAATGGATTTTTTGGTAAATCTAATATGGACTTCCCTTGGTAATTTATTTCTCATCGCATATCTTGTATAAACTCGATATACCTCATCTACTCCATCCATCATCTTTTCCTCTGTAATTTCCAAAGCGTCTGCCAAAATTTCTATCATTATCGCAGCCAAATTTTGTCCTTTTTCTTCTTCTATATTTTGAAATCTGAGATAAAATTCTGACCTTTCCATCTCCCACCTCAACATCCACTTTTATCTTGTTCAACCACTGTTAATCTATTGTCAATATTTCCAATCTTCTCCTCTCTTTGTTTACCTTCTTCCTCAATTTTTTGGAATCTCTCCTCATACTTCACCATCATTTGTTTAATATTTTCCACTTTTTCATCAGTCTTCTCTATTATTTGTTCAATAGTGTCTGTTCTTATCTTGAGATCTTGAATTCCTTGCATAATCATCTGTAAAGTCACTTTTTCTTGTTCTTTATCTTGCTTCAACATTGTCTGAATTAAACATTGTCCTCCAGCTGGTGGGGAGGCAGAGGTAGAAGTAGAAACGCCAGATGATATTGGTTTCCTGGTCATTTTAATGCTTCAAAAGCTTCAAATTCTTTTTAGCTTTTAATCCAAATGGTAGAATAGCCAATTATAATCCAAAATGGAAAAATCCCACAACCAAAGAAGAAAAAAGGAGAAAAAAAAGAAGAAAAATCTTCAGGTTCTTCTAGACCCTAATCCAATTACGAAGTAGTCCACCATAAAAAATGAAAAATAGAAGGAAAAAAACCTCCAAAAATAATAATATTGATTAAGAAGAAAGAGAACAAAAAGAAAGAAAAAAAGAAGTAATTCCTTCAGGTTCTTCACACCTTAATCCAATTGGGAAGTCTCAATTATCAAAAAGAAAAACAGAATGATCCAAAAACATGGATAGAAAAAGCAAAAGGATCCCAGTAAAGATAAGGAGAAAAAAAGAAAAATAAAGAAAAAACTCTGAGGCTTTCCCTTTGAAATAAAAAGCAAAAATAAAAATATTACTAGAATTAAAATTCACAAAGAGGCTGGTGAGTAGGAGTATCACAAGTAAAAAATAAATAAAACAAGAAAGCACACTGCACTTTATTTAGTTGTCCAAGGCTCTTATTATGACTCTCTCCTCCACTAGCTTCAAAGCCAAGCCTCAAGTGTTAAAATATTGATAAGAGTCCAGGAGAACACCTGTAATAATATTTTGCTGTGCTCTCCCTCTATCTTATTACATTGAAATGTCCTTGAGAAGGAGTCTTCTTACAGTTCTCTCCAATTCAAATAAAATATTTTCAAGCCTCTAGTTTGCAGTGTTACAAAGTTTCTTCATACTCTTTCCCCCCCAGCCAGAAAAAAAAAAAAATTATAAAAAGAAAAAATAGCCAAAGGGAGCCTCTATCCTAAAAGAAAATTAAAAGGAGCATAAAAATATATGTAAGAGAAAATTCAGTCTGGTTACCTGCAAAGTCACATTAAAGTCCCCCCCAAAAAAAGTAAGGAAAAGAAAAAAAATATCCAAGCCTCAATTTGACATCACTTTAAAAAACGCCGCTCATACAGTTTTTGTCAAAAAAAAAATTTCACAGGTTTCTTCTCTATTCAGGGTGCCCTTTCAAATCTCATCGAATTTACAACAAAAAAGAAGTTTCTCACCCAGCCGACACACTTTCACTTCCAGCCACTTCCTTCCTGGAGCTGTCCCGACTTCAGCAGCTATGGAGGCTGCCTCTCCGCTGCCAGCAAAAGGAATTCTCCTGGAACAAACCAGGGGTTTTGCGATATCCATGGAATCCTGGGACTATACCCTTCACAATCGCCATCTCTACAGGACAGTTTAGGTCCGTTGGGACTGACCAGGGGCGAAAATATCAGCTGCGATCTTAGAGCCCCGAGATCGCAGCTGTATCGCCGAAACGAAGCTCCACCTTCTCCCAGTAGTCACGATCTTGTCTTAATTACTTTCAGTGTGTTTGGTTTGTCCGCAAAGACATGGCTTTGGATATAGAAAAACAGATATATTCTTCAGACACTTCAATAACTAAACAACTGGAATTAACAGCTGCTTTATCTCTTCCTTGCATTTTCCCTCACTGGAAATCCTTTAATTTAGTTACTTCAGCCCTGTCTTTAGATGAAGCCTTTATGTTTATTTTGTTGGTATGCTCCTTATTATTACCAACCAGGCAGCAGGATTTTTTTTAATCCTATATCTTCCAATTTCTCTGTTGTGGATATTATAAAATTTACTGGAAAACCCTGGTTCTTGTTCTTTCATCTCAGAGGAGAAATCCACAATAGCTGCAAATTTCATGTTTGTCAGAGATAAGGCAAAGCTTACAGGTCATCAGTTGTCAGAAGATTGCACAAGAGAGAGAACGGTGCCATAAAACTTAGCAAAGTAGAGCTCATATTGGATTAATGGACAATAGACTGCCATACTAAATCATATCCAGAGACCACATGCTATCTCTGAGCTATAAGGAACACTCTCAAGTTTTCAAAAAGCAACACAAAGACATATAGAAAAACAGCAACGTGAAATGGACAAGCTGATATGACCCTTAGTTTGCCTTATGTATCAAAAGTCTTGGTGCTCTGATGACCTCTTTGTCAACAAGGAGAAGCAATCTCTGTGCCTCCCGCTCCTCCACCAGAAATTAAGGAGGGAGAAGAGTAAACAGGCTATAGGAATAGCAACTGTACTTTTCCCTTCTCTAGCTCAAACCTTTGCAAATCTGTCTAGCTAGCAGATAGAGCATAAAATATTGCATGATAAATAGTACATCTGTTCTGATATACTGCATTTGATGCATGTTGTTGAATCAATTAACTACAATGCTACAATTGTAATGTTACAATGTACGTTTTGTACGTACATGTGTATGGTATGCAAACAACAGTATCATCTCCTACACTTGCTTTGTTTCTAGCCTTTTGGATCTTTTTTCAATAGCATGGCAAACAGAAACATGATGAATCAAGTCCAAAAGGTGCTTTTTCAAGAGGGAATTGGACTTTCTGGTTTTACTTTGAAGACATTTCACTTCTCATCCAAGAAGCTTCTTCTGCTCTCACCGAAGAAACCTCCAAGTTGCCTCAACCACTCTCTAAAAAGAATGCAAATGACCAGCTATCTGCAAGGAGTATAAATCCTTCCATTCCCCACCATCTGGTCAGAGCTGAATAAGCTTCTTGGATGAGAAGTGAAATGTCTTCAAAGAAAAAACAGAACGTCCAGTTGCCTCTTGAAAAAAGCACCTTTGGGGTATAGAGTATTGTGGTTTTGGGGTGCAGGGTGCTGGAAGTGTTTTGCTGCTGGTCTTAGTCCTCTTATTGAGTTATTATTGTTCACTTTGTTATTGTACATAAGATTGGTGATGGCCTGTGTGATTTAAAAAATAAATAAATAACACTTATCAAGCTAATCAATGTTAACATAATGTACAAAATCATCTTCTGGGATATTAGTAGAGCCTATGAATGAATCTGGAAGGATAAAATATTTACTAGCCTGACAAGACTGATGAAACAAAGAAGTAGTAAATTATGCTGAGTCCAGTTGCCTCATGAAAAAGCACCTTTGGGAAAACTATGACATGCATGACTGAGAATCTCCATAGTGATGATTCAAGAGTGATAGGTTTATAAATGGGCCCTTTTAGTCCACTTGAATAGCTAGGGAAGGTGTGTCAAACTCAAGTCATCATGGCAGCGTCACATGACGTATTGGGACTTTCCTCCATCCTTTGCTAAACTGGGGAGGGGCACAGCCAGCATGTGACACATCTGGCCTATGGGCCACAAGTTTGACAGCCATGAGCTAGGGGGGAATGTCTCTGGAAAGATTGAGCAGTTACTTTTTTAAAATTACATTTTATCCTTTTTAAAAAGCTTGGTGCTCATCTTATTGAAACCGTTTTGATTAGCTGCTCCTCAATTTGTGTAGGTAGTCCTCATCCTGTCTTGTTCTGCCAAATTGCCTCACTTAATGACCATTTCAAGTTATGAGAGTGATGAAAAAGTAACTTTCTGACCAATCTGTTTGTAAAGCAAAAGAAAGCTAAAGGAAGGTCATAAGCACAGACATAGTTTCACTTAATGACCAAGTTGCCATCCCAATTGCAACCAAATGAAGAATAGCTGTGTAAAAAAAAATCCAAGATGGCAACTGCAAGTTTGAAAACCACATCCTTTTTATATGCCTCAATCAGGTGAACCGCCTCAAACTAGAGAAGTAATTGAATGATTGCAATAATTATCTTAATGCTATTTTTTTAAACCTCTTACTGCTGCATCTTTACAACTGACTTTCACTTTGAAGTAGAAGCTATAACTTGGTCCTTCAAGAAAGCAAGATGCTAAGCTAGGCAAGAACCTAAGCAAGAAAGAACAGATAAAGCAGCTAAACAGTGGTTGTACCCAGATACATGAAAACCATGTGTTATTGAGCATGGCCCTCACAAGCTGCCATAAGACTTCAGCTGCAGGGACTGATGCTGTGTGCTTTTCATTTCCAGCGGCTGCTCCATTTAAAGATTTTCCTATAATTACAGTTAAGTTGACAGTCCCAGTGCTGGGGCATATTATATAGTGTTTGGGATGTTTCTTCTGCAGCTAGCAATTTTGGAAATGACAGTTATTCATGCCGTCTATCTTAGTGGCATTGTGGCTTTAAAAAAAAAAAAGTGAGACTAGCTCATTCATTCATTTGGCTGTGCCTAAATATAGCTCTTCAGTTCTTAAAATTACACTCCTATTATCATATTTTGATCTCCCCCTCCCCCTTTCTCTCTTCCTCCCTCCACCCTTAATATATGAAGACGGTCAACTAAATGGATTAATAAGGATCGGTTTCATGGGAAATTGCAGGAAATATTATATTATTTCTTCCTCCTTTTTTCCTTCTCCCTCCTGGTCATATGACTCGGGGTAGAAAATATATGGCGCCATGTTCCTCACAATACAGAAGTACAGATGCAAGGGTCAAGAAAGATGCATCACACATTGTTATGTGGAAGATAATATACACTTCCAGTGCTCTTTGTTGGCAAAAAGTTTGGAAAGAATTTCACAAATTATAATCAGCTTATTTCAGCTTTCCTTAAAATATGTTGCACTAACTCAACTTGGTTGCATTTCCTAGGAATGGAGAAATGACTGATTAAAGATTGTGGTCTAATTTTGTAGGGGTGGGAGGGCAAGTGATTCAAGGTTAGTGGGTTTTTTTGTAGCATAGCATTTAGACCTACATACCACGTCACAGTGCTTTACAACCCTCTCTAAGCGGTTTACAGAGCCAATCTGGCTCCTCATTTTTCCCACCTCAGAAGATTGGAAGGCTGAGTCAATCTTGAGCCAGTGAAATTCTAATTGCCAAATTGCAGGCAGCCAGCAGTCAGCAGAAGTAGCCTGCAGTACTGCATTCTAACCA
The DNA here is from genome assembly GCA_033807585.1 of Hydrophis major. Taxonomy (NCBI): domain Eukaryota; kingdom Metazoa; phylum Chordata; class Lepidosauria; order Squamata; family Elapidae; genus Hydrophis; species Hydrophis major. The sequence goes on from CM066330.1 coordinate 245,951,070, forward strand.
CTGCGCCACCATGGCTCCTCATACAAGGGCTTTATTGGAATAAGAGCTTGAAGGAGTTTTTATCTAAGTTAATTATGATACATAATGAATGGGAATAATGGACACAATGTATATAAATCCAAATTGAAATCCCCATTCAGCCTAGAAGTTCATCTACTTCCTACATTTCAGAAGAATTTAACAGAATTGTTCTGATGCTAAAATACCGGTACGATAATCTGCCATTGGTCAGTCCTAACATGTTAAGAGAAAAATATCCTGCTGGTCATTTTTCTGCCTAAAATGACACAGAAATTATGTTGGAACATTGAATTAGCTTTTCTGTTCAAGAATTTAATGACAGAAAAGTCACAGGCATTGGTGTATTAATCACAGTGATGTCTACCAGATCCCAAGAGGTGCATATTTCCAATTGCCAATCAGGATTGATGGGGTTGGGGAGTTAATACTGTGTGTTTTTATCATTCCTTAGAAATGCCTGTAAAACTATCTCAGTTAAGTGTGGGTGAGATTTTCATCGGACACATTGTTTTTCTATTGTCAGATGAGTATAGTTGTATGTCTGAACGTCATCCTGAAGGAATGAAGAGAAGCCCTACTGCAACACCCTCATCTCTTGCAGTCATGAGCTAGATTTGGTAAGATTTGAATTTGTGGTCTAGTTGTTTCCACAGGACATTCCACACATTTTGGCAGCCTCCATCTCTCCATCTCCCAGCATCCCGGGAGGATATTATCAGTGGTTTGGTGGTTTCGCCAAAGAAAGCTGAAAGGTTTCATTCCCCAGTTTCTTAGCTTAGTGGTCAAACCACGACATTTTCAGAAAGCAGCATGGCTTACAAGCGTACTGTAACCACACTCGTGTTTCTTATTTTTCATAATGTGCAAATATATGAAATTTGCATCTAGACCTGGGGCTTTCTACCATAAATTAAAAGCAGACTTCTATGAAAAATGCCTTCTGTGTCCTTTCATCTAATTGACTGAGTATCAAAATTCAAACAGGCAATGTATGATGCACTACTTATGCCTTGCTTCTTCAATTGCCTTGATTGAATCTGTTCCAAATAGAACTGGAAGAAGTTCCCTTCAAGTTTTTTTCCACGGCCAATTCGGTACTGTTTTCTTTTCAGTAATTCATGGGCCATCAAGGAAGGCAATTTCACATTTTGCTGCACTCTTATTTTTTCCCCAAGAACATACAAGTTGCAGTAGACAGAACAATTATACAAATGGGGCAGGGTTATGTCTTTCTTCTTTTGTGTCGCAGTTCCAAAGTTCTTTTAATTAGATTAAGTGTATTTTAAGGCTTAGAATAAAGAATAGGTAAAAGTGGCCTTAGTTTAGGGCAATTTTCAGGGGTCTCCTGAGGAACCAGAAAGAGATCCCAAGACACTAGGCTGACTAAAGGTAGTCCTCAATTTATGACCACAATTGAACCCCAAATGTATGTTGCTAAGTGAGACATTTGTTGAGTTTTGCCCCATTTTATGACTTTTCTTGCCACATTTGTTAAGTGAATCACAGCAGTTGTTCAATTAGTAAAACAGTTGTTAATTGAATCTGGCTTCCTCATTGACTTTACTCATCAGAAGGTCACAAAAGGTGATCATATGACTCTGGGACACTGCAGCTGTCATAAATGTGAATCAGTGGTCAATTATCCGAATGCAGATCATATGCCCATGGGGATGCTACAATGGTCCATGGTCCAAGGGAACCTGCTCACTTCTTCTCCACCCATTTTCCTCCTCTTCCAAAATGGAGACATAAATCTGAGAAAATAGATGTCTCTAATGGCAGTGCTGACAAAAAGCTAACTACACTTTCTTAAATCCAGATGCCCTGACAATATTTATGACTAGACATTCTGTTTATACATATGTTGCCTTGTGCCCTCTTTACAAGTGACTTCTTGGCAGTAATGTGAAATTACAGTAAAGGCAGGATTTTCTGTATGTGTGTATTTTAATGAAACATTCTGTCACCGGCAATTTTATATTTTATTTCACTTTTTGTCTTCCAAAAAACATTGTGCAAATTGTTATTGAGTAAAAATAAGTTATACCTTTCCAATAAAATGAGTTCCTTGAATTGAGAAACTGGATTGCAAAATATACTCATGGTTCATATTTAACAGAAAGCTTCAATATTCAATAAATTTGGATTTTAACTCAAACAGCATTTGTCAGGCTGATCAGGCCTTGGAAACATTAATGGGCAGAGGGCCAAATTAAGGTCAACTGATGCCTTAAGTAAAACCCAACCATGTTGTCTGTTGTCAGAAGAAAAACTCTTACACCATGAGATGGAAATAAATGTGTTATCTGACAACACCTTCAAACCATTGTTAGAATGTAGTTGATCATCATGGCAAAGAAAAGGTTTTTTTAAACTGTGTAGATTTAACAGTACAAGTGGAACATCGTTTTTAACAGTGCAAGTCAGCACTGCAGGTAAGGACAATCACAAAACAGTTGCCTAAATTTGAACTCTTTAACATGGCAGTGAAAGAGTTAAAGAGTGAAAGAAGAAAAATCTCCCACTTCTTTTGGTATTCTGATTATGTTTATTTTGCTTAAAGGTTAATCCAGAAGTGGTGGGCAGGGACACCTGTCATGTTTATGATGTTTTTTAATACCATTTGAGTAAGAACATCGGCAGAGCAGGGGTGTCCATATGTGCAAAGCTTGTAAAAACAAGGTATGACTGCCATCTTGCCCTTTTTAATCTTCCTTCCATATTGCCTCTCATCAGAGCAAAACTCTGTAGCATCGTTTTGAGGGAAGGAGGTGAAACAGTTTATGTCTGGGATGTGAGGGATCTGTAAATATTTTCATGGCCCTCTTTCTGACTCCTGCAGTATACAGGTCCTCGATGGAAGGCAGATTGGTAGTAATTGTAATTTATGTAATTTATTACAGCAATTCTGGATAACCCATCATTATCTTATAATTAAGAAAACCCAGAAAATAGGTTGGAAGGGATATAGAGGCTCTACCTATTGTATAACTTTCCACTTCCAAGATTTTAAAACAATTTAAACAAATTCAAAAGCGAATTTATTCTGCCTTGCCATTGCAATCATTTGTTCACTGGATTTTTTTTAAAAAAAATAATACTACTACTGCTGATCCCAATGGGCTTATTTTCCAAATTAAATGTTTTTTAAGATTAGAGTTCACCATTAAATAAAATTCCCAAATACTGGTGGGGGCGGGAGATGAGGGCAGGGAGGGAAATGGTTTCAGTTGCAAGAGGTTCCCAAGACAATATAGCTGAGCTTTGACCTTTAGTAACTCACTCCAGATTTGGAATCTTTCCACATTCACAAAGTTTATGTGAAGTCATCCAAGGAACTTGACACATCAGTAGGGGAAAATCCACCAAGATCAACTCCTTTAGCTGGGTCAAAGTTTGTATCGGAGCCAGAAAAATTAGGGTTGAAGATATTACAGCAGACCAAGGCACCCAAATATACAGATTTCAGTGGTCAGGGTGATAGCAGATTAAGTTTATTTTTCTAACCAAGTTTTTGCAGCTCAAACCATGACACTTTGTGATTTGCCATTATAAATCACTGACATGGACACATAATACGTATCCTTCATTTTGTCATTTCTAAGTCTGTATCATTTCTATGCCAGGCAGAAGCTTGATAGAAATGGCTTTCCTGATGCTGACATTTTAATACTGAAAACATACCTGTTTAACTTTGGTGGTTCTCACTCATTTATTCAATTTTAAAAGTTCTCTCTGCAAAAAAGGAAGAGATATAGGGCTATAGTGGAGTTAAGTAGGGAAAAAGCATTCTTCATCTCCTGGATAATCTTCTTGATTAATACATGAGCCTTCATGCTCTGAGCCAAAATTCAGGAGCAAAATTATGTCCTGGGAAACTTTTCTTACTCTTTCTAACAAGTTGTTTTTTTTTGTTTTTTTTTTTAAAAAGAGGTAGGTTTATGAGGGGATTAAAAAGAAACTCACTGGTGCCTCCAAAATAGTCTCACAAAAATGAATAACGGAATAATAAGAGTTGGAAAGGATCTTAGAGGTCTTCTAGTCCAGAGGTCTTCAAACTTGGCAACTTTAAGACTTGTGGATTTCAACTCTCAGAATTCTCCAGCCAGCTCTTGAAGTCCACAAGTCTTAAAGTTGCCAAGTTTGGAGACCTCTGTTCTAGTCCAATCCCCTGCAGAGGCAGAGGCAAAGGCAGAGCCTGGGCCATCCATCAGCCTCAAACAGGAGACCTTATACCTGTGATGGTGAACCTATGGCACATGTGCCAGAAGTGGCATGCAGAGCCATTTCCCCCGGCACATAAGAGCTCACCTGGAAGAGCCCCTAGGTGCATGCATGCACACCACCACTGCCCGACAGCTGATTGTCGGATATCTGGCGTGTATGCACAGGGGTGGGGGAGAGATGTGCAGTGCTCATTGGGGTGGCACACGCATGTGCAGACTCATGGCATGGGGGGTGATCGTGCACACATGTGCAGATGCACGGTGCATGGAGGGGTGATCATGTGCGTATGTGAGAAATGCATGGCACACAGCAGGGGAATCATACGTGCATGCGCAGATGCAGGGGTGGGATTCAATTTTTTTAACAACTGGTTCTATGGGCATGGTATGTTGGTGGGCATGGTTTGGTGGTCCTGTGACTAGGTAGACATGGCTTGGTGGTCATGCTATTGGCTGGGTGTTGCCAACTCAGTATCACTCACATAGAGGCACGCATCTCCTCGCCTGGCCTCTCATGACTGTGGGCATGCTGCAACAGTCATAAGTGTGAAAAATGGTCATAAGCCACTTTTTTCAGTGCCATTGTACCTTTGAATGGCCCCTCCACACAAGCAAAGTACCAGCAAAGGAGGAAAAAAAAACCTCCAGAGACGTTCCTGAGACAGGAAGTCTAGTCCTGCCAAGAATGTAATAAGGGTTAACAGAGAGGCGGTTTCTGTAAGCAACACCAGAATATTTCCTTCCTGCCTTCCTTACAGGATTAGGCCAGTAATTTCTTCTAACAACCGGTTCTCCAAACTGCTTAGAATGTTAACAACTGGTTCTAGCGAATAGGTGCGGACTGGTAGAATCTCACTCCTGCGCAGATGTGTGGCGCATGGCAAGGGGATCTCGTGTGCATGCGCAGATGCACAGCACGCTGCAGGGGCATCATGCACATGCACAGGGGGGGCAGCACGCATTGCCTTCTAGGTGCTGGTACACGAGCGCAAGTGCATGAGTGTACGCACAATTATTGGCACGGGAGCTGAAAAAGGTTTGCCACTACTGCCCTATACCATTTCAGACAAATGGTTGTTAAATTTCTTCTTAAAACTATTCCGTGCACTCACAACTTTTGGAGGCAAGACGTCCCACTGATTAAATTGTTAGAACAACTAAATCAGAGGTCTCCAAACTTGGCAACTTTAAGCTATGCTGGTTGGAGAATTCTGGGAATTGAAGTCCACAAGTCTTAAAGTTTGGGGGGCCCTGATCTAAACTGATAGCAAACAGCACTCCTTACTCGCGCTGATGATATTACCTAGTTTGGGTAATGAAACATCTGCAAGAAAGCAAGCAAGTATCGAGAGCACCAAGGACACCTCGGTTCTCATGGTCAGGAAATTTCTCCTTAGTTCTAGGTTGCTTCTCTCCATGATTAGTTTCTATCCATTGTTTCTTGTCCTGCCTTCAGTTGCTTTGGAAAAAGATACTCTTAATCATCACAATTTGGAACATGCAGAGTTTCAGCCTGATCAAAAGTAAGTCTTCTCAGACCCTTGCGCCTTTATATTTATTGCTAGGGCTTTGCTTATTCCTCTGCAATACAGGCTAAAGTCAAGAGTAGCGGTGTTACCTTAAGTCAATAATAGCGGAGGAAAGGAAAAGACAAACATTGTTAACCCAGGAACCAAGGATGTAGACTGTCCTTTGTTTCTTTTTCCTTTTGTAGAAGCATCTCAACATCTGCTATGCAAAGCTATTTCTAGTATGATGGACAAGTAGTCAGCTGATAATGAGCTGTATTCCATGTAGGCAGAAAAATAGCGATCGCTATTAATGATTATTTTTTTCCAATATGGTTCATTTCTCCTCCTCCATAACAATATTATGTAGGCAGGAGAAATGTTTGATGCTGGCAACATCTGCAAAAACCATATTATAGCCACCTAATTTTGGAGGGAAAGCATCTACTTCTTGGCTAAGGATTCTTTAGTTTCTAACTACCTCCCTCTCCCTTCTTGTGCTTCTGATTTTACTGGGATGACTAAATCTCTAAGCTATGTCAGCAGTAAACAGAATTAATTTACCTCTCGCTTCTTCAAAACAGCTGCCGACAGCTGTGCTGTAATCAACTGGGCATCTTTGCTCTTGGAATCTTCACATTTCCCCCCCTTGTAGATCTCTCTACTCCCCAATAATGCTGCATAATTTAGATTTATGCCGTTGCGGTGAATGTTGATAAGTAACCAAGACATAGTAGCTGAGCAACTTGGAAGAGGCTGTGTGCGTAGTCAAAATGCATGAATGAGAGAGAGGAAAAGGGGAGGAAAGTCAAATTGGGAAAAAAATAGCTTGTCTGTAAACCTATAGGAAGCTAATAAGGACAGGTAACATGCAGCCATTCAAACTTATGATATTCATATGGCCTTTATAAAAGATCGGGTCAAGCCCCCGGTGAAAGAAAACATCAACTTCTTTTGCTGCTAGGAGGCAATAAGGAATATATCAGAAAGATGAAAAGGGGAGCACAAAAAAGAATATCTCAGCCCTTCAGGATAGTTCAAACATGGAAACCAAGCATACATAATAGTGCTTTTATTATGAGGTTAGTTACAGGATCTTGCCAAGTCTGAATGTGTTCCCCTCCCCCCTTTCTTTCTTATGTCTTCTGGAGAAGTAGGTAGGGTCTTTTCTTAGATGCTTTGTCAGGTTACAGTTCTGGCTTGGACTCAAGTTTATTTTATCTGACTTTTATCTGTCTTGGTAGTGGCTCCTCCTGATCTCCAAGGTTACTCCTTCTGCTCATTACAGAATGGGTGCCCCACTATCCATTTCTGGCTCTAGCTTTGCCCATCATGTGACCCTTGCGAGTAACATCTTAATGCTCCTTTAGACACATCCATAGTTTACATCTTTGGGCTGCAAATTTTCTGTCAAGGATTTTTGAAATATTAATCTCAGGGGCCATTTATGGTGCATACACTCAGCGCTCCGTTGAGGGTGCATGGTGCTCTTAGGCTTCCTATCTTAGGCTTCCTACCGATTCAAAGATTTGCATTTTTAGAATAAGGGCATTGGTGCCTCCCAAGTTTAGCACTCTAGACCAGTATCTTAGCCCAAAGTTAGCCCCAGAGTTACCTAACATGTTTTAGTGCATGTGCCTAGCAAACAAGTAAAGCATTTTAGCCTGGGTGCATGCAAGACTTTAATAGATTTGGGGCATTTGTAAACTACGCTTTAGTCAACTGCAATCTAGTTTTATATATGTTGCTCTGTACTATGTATATCATGTGCAATTTTACTGCACACTGGTAATATTTTGTTCTATATCTTTGCTCCTGAACTTCTTCGGATGTGGAGAAGGCAGGATAAGATTTTCTGTCGCATTCTGCCAAGAATTGAATCTTTAATCAATAAACCAGGCTACTTACACTTGTAGTAGTGTTGCAGTTGTAGTTTATTGCTTAGCCCAATCGTGGCTAAGAGCTCCAACAACGGATGACCATGAAAAGTCAGCGTTGAAAATAGTTAACTCCCAACATTGTTTTGCCGAATTATCTAGAATCCACCTTAAAAGCAAGTTGACTACAATACCTGTAATGCCAAATCAAAAGAAATAGTGCTTTTGGCTCACGAATTGCATTGGTGGTTTATTCAAAAACCATGATAAAGCAAACTACAGCTTAACCTGATGAGTGAGCAATTCTGGGCTTTCCCAGATGAAACTGATTTTTTTTAGATTCATCTCTACCCTAGCTATTGAACAGAAACTGCCTTGGTCACCCTGCAGAATGGCCTGTGCTAGGAAAAAGATGGACAACGATCCTGTTGATCCTTTTAGACTTCTCAGCATTTTTTCGTACCACTGCTACCCATATAGTATCCTTCTGGAGTTTGTGTTACAGTGGCTCCACTCTTATTCGGATGCCATTTCCAGAAGATGGTGCTGGGGATTCTTATTCTTCCTCCTGGTGGTTGACTTATGGAGTCCCTCAGCATTTTATTATATCCCCTATGCTTTTAAATATCTTCAAGAAGTCACTAGGAGAGGTAATCTGGGAAAGGACTGAGGTGCCATCAATATGTGAATGACACCTAGCTCTCCGCAAAAGGCTGTTATGCTGGGAAAGGTATAAGGAAAGAGAGTATAGCAACCAGCAACAAGGTGAATGGACTTAGTTAAGGATAATGAATGCACTATTGGAAGACCTATAAAGATAGATCATTGTGGAGAAAATCTTTCTGGTTTCCAGAAGTCAGCTGTTTGACTTCTGTTGAGTTGGTTTAATGTTGAGTTAGTTTAATGTTAGGGTTCCAAGTATGAGATCCATTTCAAGCAAAAACTCTGAGGCAAGTAGATTCCTCAAAGAATAGTTTTATTGGAAAATATCATATTGGTACATATCTGGGGAAACCAACTCTGAAGGGTTTCTTGGTTTTTACCCAATTAAAAATGAAAGTCCCCCCACAATCCCAAACAATCAGTCACATGGCCCAATCAAGACAGCATCCACTGGTCTGGTGACATCACTCCTCCTTCCTCTGGCCAGGTGCAAGAACGTCCTTGGTTCCCAAGAGAAAGTATTTTGACTACATAGCTCCAGCTGTCTCTCATCCCCACTCCCTATCTCTCAGGCTCTAGTGTGGCAGCACTGAAGCCCCAGGATGGCTTCGGCCAGGCCAGCATCAGGGTTGACAACAGCAAATGATCAATTAAAAAAAAAACTTTATCTCTCCTTTTCATCTAATACAGACTGAATCAGGTAGTATCGTAAGCCAGGGGTCTCCAACCTTGGCAACTTTAAGACTTGTGGACTTCAACTCCCAGAGTTCCTCCCTGGGAGTTGAAGTGCACAAGTCTTAAAACTGCCAATGTTGGAAATCCCTGTCCTAAGCCACTGTTTGGACAGGGTGATAAACTGGAGGGCCAAAAAACTGAAACTCAAACCAGATAAGACATAGATACTATTATTCGATTATGCATTTCTATCTCAGAGTGGTCCGGCTAACTCTAAAGGAACAGTTTTGCAAATTAGGAGATTCTCCCACATCCATCACTGCCACTAAGGCCCAGGTGTGACCTCAATTACTCAGTGTATTTTTTTAAATCAAGTTACACTTGATTTACCAACTGTGACCTTATCTGGACAGAGACAGCCTTGCAATAGTTATTCATGGTCTGGTAATTTTCCAGTTGGATTGTTGCAATGTGTTGTTATGTGAGGTTGTCTTTGAAAGCAGTCCAGAAAATTCAGTTAGTTCAAAACAAAGAGTAGCTAGACTGTTCACTGAGATTGATAGGATATGAACATTTTACCATCTATACTGGCTGTCAGTTGATTTCCAAACTCAGTTCAAAGTGTTAGCTTTGATCTTTAAATCCCCAATTGGCTGAGGACCAAGTTACTTGAAGAAATACCTCTTCCTACATGTACGTACCTACCTGGGCTTGTGTTAGTTTTGACCTTTAAAACCCTATACCAGAGATGGCAATTAATTTTGCCAAAGTGCCAGATGAGAAACTGGACTGTTGAGGAGAGACGAACCAATAGGGCTAAACAATTTAGGATCAGACTATCCGAAGGAACATCTTTCCTCAAAATGTATGTATCTACCTGGACCTTAAGCTTGTCTAACAAGGCCTTTCTCCAGATCCTCTCACTAAAGGAGGTGAGATGGACCTCTACAAAGGTGTGGTGTGTGGTGGTAGCACTTCATTTGTGAAATTCCTTCCTCAGAGTGGCTCTTCATTCACATTAGCATCATTGTGTTGCCAGGTCAAGATGTCATGGCTTCTTAACTAATTTTTATTTGTATTTTAATTCATACCATGTTTTCCCCAAAATAAGACCCAGTCTTATTTTCTTTTGGGCTTGAAAATAAGCACTCCGGCTAATTTTCAAGGTCTTATTTTGGGGGAAACACGGTATTATTTTAGCTTTTGAATGACTGACTTTCAGCTGCCTAGTTTTCAAGTTTTTATCTTGTGTTTTATTGTACAGGTTTGTATTCAAAAATTGCATCTTTTAATGTATTTATTATAAACCACCCAGAAAGCTTTGGGTATTGGGCAATTAGAACATTTTCCTCCATAAAATCAATAAACCCAACCTTAGGAGAAAAAAATTCTATACTCCTTTGCATTTATTCCCTCCCTCTCATCATTATTTACAATTTTGTATTTTTCTTGTTATGGACTGTGTTTATTAATTTGTTTTGTCATGTCATCTGGAAGACCTGGGAGTCAAAGTGAAACAGACATATTTTCAAATAAATGCAGAACATAAATACAGAGCCTAATTCTGGATAAAATTAAGTCCCAAAAGTTTTCAACCTTTCTAGAGTGTCCACATGCAAATAATTAGAATAATTAAATAAAATAAAAATAAAATCAATAAAAACGATTACTATCAACCTGCCTTCCACTGAGGACCTGTATACTGCATGAGCCAGAAAGAGGGTTGTGAAAATATCTACAGAACTCTCATACCCCAGACATAAATTATTTCAACTTCTACCCTCAAATTGACACTATAGGGCATTGGACACCAGAACAACTAAACACAGTGTCTGGATTCCGGCAGTGGAAGCCCTTAGGACCCCATGAAAACTATCACCCAAACAAGTCTGCTGGGCTCAACATTTCAACTGATTTGACTTTGTGCTAAAACACATCCCAGGGGAGAGGAACTTTCTGGCTGACGCCCTCTCCCGCATGACCCAGTACAAATGTGAAGGGGAGGAGGCTGTAAACCCCATCATCTCCCCCTACCCAAATAGCTGCCCAAGTAACCACTAGACGACAATACCATGATCAGCAAGACCAACCTGCCAACGACCTAACTACGAAACTCAAAACCAAACTGAACTGCTTTCTGTTGGCAACTATAAAATGGGCATAGAAATGTTTTATGAGTTGACAGACAGCCCCCCCCCCCAATACCATCATTCTGTTAAACAACTACCAGTAATTCCCACAACACTGTCAAAACTATCTAGTAAGGCTGCATTACTGTTATTCTTCTCAACTTTCCTATTACCTATCTCCTTATCTTTTTATGACTAGAACTTTGTTGCTTATATCTTACAATTTATATTGTTTATTTAGTATCCTAGTATGATTTATGTTGATTGCTTATTTAGTATCCTATGACCATCACTAAGTGTTTATTTTATGGTTGTGATGTATATATTTTTATGATGACTATGATTATGATTTATCACTTATTGCTTGTATGTACACTTAAAGCTTGTGCACCAGAGACAAATTCCTTGTGTGTCCAATCACACTTGGCCAATAAAGAATTCTGTTCCATTCCATTCTTTACTCAAAGGAAAATCTCCTTGTGTTACATGAAAATCTCCTTGTGTTACTGAGGTACATAAATGAGGAATTGTAGCCTTCATTCATTTGTGGCTCTTTGAAAGGGATTACATTGTCCTGACAATGAAACCCACTGAACTCAAAAGAACATTTGCAGGACAGGCCTGTGAAGAAGGAAAGGAAGCGCAATAACCACATAAAAACATCACAAGAGAGGCTTCATTTTAAAGCCACATAAAATGACAATGATTTATTTGATTAATTTGTACAAACAACCATCTAAAAACAACTGCTGTAAGGAAATAAAAAGTCCCCAAACATTTATTTGTTTCACTAGCAGTTGTTAATAAATATTTTATTAAATAAAGAAACAACATGTTTTCAAATGAGAGATGATTTTTTTTTGTCGGTTGCTTGGTTGTTTTTGTTTTTCCCAAATGTGACTGAGAAAAGAAATACAGAGGCTGAAATAAATAATTTTTTTTTCGCTTTGTGAAAACTATTTACAAAAACATGTACAAAGAATGGACCTTAAACAGAAAGTAACCAAAAAAAGGTCATTTATTTATAAAGGTTGGGAAGGGAAATGACCCTTGGAATATTATTCCCCTAATACACATAAAGAGGCTGAACTCATTCATGAAGGTTTTCTTCCAGAATATTTTCCAACATAATCTGGAAAAGAAGACACTACAGACCACCCATATATTGTATACATACTCATTCATAAGGCAGTCTCCCCTAAGATGGCGTCCTCTGTATAAACTAGGACTACAATGCTCAGAATTCACATAATGGCCAGGAATCCTGCTTTTGTTGTCCCAACACAGCCTGAAGGTAATGGGTTCAGGAAGAAGACATTTTCTTTTATCTAGTACAGCATTAAAAAAGAGTTCCCTGAAGGAGGTTCATCAGACCCTAGAACAGGGCTGTCAAACTTGTGGCCCATGGGCCAGATGCATCACATGCCCAGTTTAGCTAAGGGGAAAAAAGTCATGATACATCAAGTGATACCTTAAGATTGACACCCCTGTCCTAGAAAGACATATGAAGGTGGTGTAAGCATCTACATAAAAATATGCTAGGACTCTGACCTCCTGACTTCATCAGCAGGTGAAGGGAAGTTAATCTGATCCAAAAATATACTGACTGAGAGAAAAGGTAAGGATTAGAATCAGGTCTAATTTGAGGGATGCTTGAAAACCACTCTGGTCTCTTTCGTTTTCCATTGGGATCTACCTCCACAATCATTCTACCTATATGAAACAAGCTGGTTTCATACAGTAGAACTTTGGCCTTTTCCACCTAAGAGCCAGTCTAAAACATTTCCAAGCATGAGTTTCCAAGCAAGACAATGAGAATCAAGTTACTTAGGCACTGTGTGATACTGTGCTTTCTGTGTTCTATTGCAGCAAATTAACTTCACTAGACAGCTTGATTAGCAGTAAGAAGGGAAGAAACATCTCTCTCATATTCAGGGAGACCAGAAAAAAAAATACAGCTAGTCCTCGACTGCTCACTTAGCAACCATTGGAAGTTATGACAGATCCCAAAAAGCTATGGTGGCTGGAGAATTCCAGGAGTTGAAGTCCACACATCTTCAAGTTGCCAAGACTGATAATCACTGGTAAAAGGCATACACAGGTTTGTTGGTTTCTGTTCTATGGGTGGTATACAATGAAGTAAAATTTAAGGTTGATGAATTACCATCATAATTTGAGATTTTATGAGATTTTAAACCAGGTAAAGACCCACAAAAATGTAGACACCAAGATTTTAATTACTCTACTGGGTAGAAGTAAAGATCTATAATTCATCCTTCTGGTTGGGATTTATCCATAATTTTCAGACATCAAATAATTTGCATACATTAAGTGACATACTACATATAGTCAAGGATAAAATGGGATTCTTCTGCATTAGTATCTTTAGATGCAGAAAAAGCCTTTGGATTATTTTTTTAAATCAAGTGATGATTAGATATGGCTTTCCATGGGACTTTGTCCAGTGATTGAGTTATTATCTGCAACCTTGCACCAGAGTTATAACAATATAAAGTCACTTTTCAGCCAGAACATCCTTTTTTGAATTAGGACTTTCACCCAGTATTACATGCTGATAGCATATTACACTTGCTGCTTGAAATTCAATATTTTTGTGAGCTCAGCTCCTTTAGTCTTCCTATATATCTTTTCCTATGAAACTTTCCTGAATGGTCAAAATTCTTTTTGAGACAACATACAACCCAACCGAAAGTCTTATTGCCGTACATGGACATCCTCAAGCTAATTGAAAGAGCAATAACATTCTCCCCATTTTGGAAACAATTCTACTTGATAGAACCTGAATTATTTACAATGGTATCAAGTTATCAATTAATGTTTGTTCCCCATAACAGTCCTCTCTATCTTTATCCTTGTACTTTTCTCCCAACAGCTCTATCCAGTGAATAATTTTGTGTGCACAATCTATGCAGAAATAGGTAACACATGGACCTACAGATGTTGAATTCCAGCTTCTGAGCCACAATGACTAATAATGAAAATGCTTACCACTGTTCAACAGAGTTGCAATTCCATGTCATTGACAAGCTGTCTACCTCTTCATCCAGATTAGTCTGACCAACATGGCTTCAAGAATGGTAGCCTTTTAATTCAACGGCAATTATTGTATTGACTTTTTATACCTTTCTGCTCCCTCCCAGATTAAAAGAAGATTTAAGTTAGCATTGCCAAAACAGAAACGGGAGAAGGCACTTTTTCAGAAACAAAATATCTCTATATTGGCTGAATGCATTGTTCTTGCACTTTTAAGAAATTCATTCTTCTGAATAGTTAGACTTTTCTCTTGCCTATCAAGTTGGATTAAAGCATAGGAAAGGAACAAATCTTGTCCAAAAAAATGATTAAACAATTATTAGAGTAAACCTGCATGTTTGCAGATTTGTCTGCATGTATATAGCATGTTTGCTACTGTGACTTGGGAAATAAGATTGGCAAATTTTATTGTCAGTATTCTAGTGAATGCTATTGTCAGAATTTCTCAAACAGCGGAAGCTTAATTGTGCAATTCCATGAATTACACTAAACACAGCCAACTGCAGCTCAAATCTGTATGCCATTTATCTTGCTGTCTCTGTGCTTGTATATGGAACACTATGTATGGCCATACAAGGATATTATATACAGTCCTGATTCTTGGATTTATAATGCTGCCTGCTTGTTTTGAATAGAAAACAGGAGATCCAGCTGAAAAAAGTACAGTATATACATAATGCTCAGTGTCTGGAATCACTGCAAAAGTTTTATAGCTGCCTTGGCAGGGAACATCTCAAACATGTAAGGCCATGGAATTTTTGTTTTAAAAATAAGTCAAAATTCACATCTTCCTTGTAATGTGGTCGAGATAGCCAGTGGATTCAGATAAATTCATTCATACATTTTAATTCGTATGGTGCATTTCTTTAGGAAGGAAATCTATAAACCTGTCCATGGATATGTTCCTCATTCATATACATCTCAAATAGCTTTCTTGTTAAAAAAGAAAAGAAAAGTAAGAAATAAAAGAGGTCTGTTTCCCTGACAAGGCACTTGCAGGGGAAAAAAAATCTGTTCCTAGAATTCATCCTTATTTTCATTCAAGATGCTCCTGTGCAATCTAAAACCAACTTTGCTCAAAGCAGCATTTGCATCTCAAAAATCATTCCTGAACCTTTGGCCCATTTCGAAATCTTCTTCCTACGATAGCTTTCTTTTCTTTTCTTTTTTCCTCTTTTTTTTAAAAAAAACCCCTCTCTTTTTTATAAAAACAATTCAGTCTGCACATTTTGAAATCCCAATATAGCTTTCCTGACTAGGCTGTTAATGGCAGCCACAGGCTCGGACCACCATGTTTCTGTATTTCTTCAAAATGACGTTGGAGCTGTCATCGAAGTAGAGAACAGAAATGGCGTTGAGTTGTGTTGGGGCACAGCAAGGCTTCGGCACGGTATCAGGGTTTATAAAGTGAACCTGGAGGCAAATAAAGTTACGAGACATCAGGATGTTTACAAGAACTTAAGCTGAATATTAAATACAAATACAACACAACAGCACATCAGCTGGGCTACCAGAGAGACTGTACGAATCCAGAAAACCATTAGATGGCAGGAAAGACACTGAAAACGATTTACACCTAGTGGTCATTTGAGTTTTGCAGCCTGAAATGTGGTTTTCCAGAAAAGGACTATGGTTCTTTTCCCTCCATAACTGTTTCCCTGTTTCTACCACTTATACTTGAAAGACCTGCTTTTCTACAAATTTGGTGATCCCTGTGCAAGAATTAACAAGGCATTTTTGAACTTTGTATTGAGCAAGCTCTGTGGGTACTAGACACTGAAAGGAACAAGGTTTTTGAACAAAGTTACCACCTAGCTCTATCAGAACTGGAGCCAGGAGATCTGACACTTTGACTTCTGTACCGAGAAGACTATGATTACTGGGCTTAGAAGAAACAGGTCTTGCAGATCAACCAGAGTTGTTACATAAGGAAGTCATCAAAGAGCAGTGAGTAAGAAGGGTGAGGATAAAAGGCTTTCTGGGAAAATGTTTAGGGATAATATTATTTGCAATATATGTGTATGTTTGTGGGTATTGTGGGTATGTGGTCTATGCACACTATCATTAATGCAATTCCTACAGCTATAGAAAACACTTGCCTCTGTGAATTTGTGACTCTTCTTTACATATTCTTCCTAGTCTTGGAAACTGGTGATATGAAGAAATTATTTATATGAATACAATAATCATTCTCTTCCACATTTTCCTCCTTTCTCTCCTCCTCTCTTTTGTGGGGAAAGCTTTCATTGGATCATTTCATAGGCAGGAGATACAGCACTGGGTTTTCTCAAATATCTGAATTATTTTCCTAGTACTTTTCAAATTCTCATTCTTAGTGAAAATATAGTTAAAAAGGTAAAATAATTCACTTTTCATTTTTATAGTGATTTATAAATACATAGAGACACCTTAATTGGTTGAGCTTCACATTCTCCCACCCTATCAATGTTTCCTCCCATTATTCAACTAGAAGATCCAGTTTTGCCACCTATTATTACCAACACTTGATTTCCTCTGATTGCATGGCAACTTTGGGTGTTGCCCAAAGAAGACAGGTTACCACTATCAAAGTAGCTGAACTGGCTATTCCTGAACTGTCAATGTAGCTGCAAGTTCTTTACTCACAGTGTCAATTGATAATTAGATCTAGTTTACAATCTTGGGGTAACTCAATATCCTCTCCCATGTATGGAATTTTAGCTCCTAATAATCTGTGATAATGGAAAATATTGCTCAAAATTTTCTTATGTCAAGTTTTTTGAGGAAATATGAGAAGTATATTGCTATGAGAAAAATGTTTTTAGTAGATATATTTGCTTAGCATGAATAAAAGCAGTAATCGTATTAACAGGGCAAGAGGAGGAGAGGACAAAGACTGCCATCCTATCTAAAAATGGCGAATTGTGGATACATGATTTAAACTTGATGATGTTACCTAGTTTGGTAATGAAAGATCTGCAAGAAAACACCAAGCTCAGAGAGCATCAAGAACTCCACAGAGTTCACCAAATACCATCCACCCTGGTATCAGACCAATTACCAAACTGAAGATATAAGAAATGCTAACGTGTAGTTAATGATTATTTTACTTTCCTGAAATTCATATAGTTCACCTCTCTTGTAATTTCTCTTTTCATCGAATGACACAGATCAGGCTACAGAATTGTTGCAAAAGACTTTTAAGATAAACTTACCAGTGTCTGTACAATAGCATGATTTGTTGCATTCATGTAAGAGTTCAATGGAAAAGCACATTCCCCTTCGCAGTAATAAGCAGCATAACCTTCTGGAGCGATAATCCAGTCCTGGGTTAGGCGAGTCAGAGAGATGGAGAGGACTTAATGTGCTAAACAACATTTTCACCCCCCAAAAAATATTGAAATTCGTCTGTATATATATAGGACATTCACTTAAATGGGGATTTAAAACTGAATTGGTTAGAT
This sequence comes from Hydrophis major, assembly GCA_033807585.1. Classification (NCBI taxonomy): domain Eukaryota; kingdom Metazoa; phylum Chordata; class Lepidosauria; order Squamata; family Elapidae; genus Hydrophis; species Hydrophis major. The sequence continues at coordinate 245,968,666 of CM066330.1, forward strand.
AATTTTGTTTTTATTTCAATTTATTTCTGTAGATTGATTCCCTCCTCCCCCCGTGTTTCTCTTTTACAAGTTGCAATAAAAGAACTATGATGAAAAGGATGGGGATTAGGGGAGGTTTACTTTAGCTTAAAACATGCTTAGGGATTATCAAGGCCTAAATTAATGTCTCTGGTCTGTGCTATCATTTAAAGATCAAAGAGAAGGTTAGCAAAGCTTAACCTTCATTTCCTGCCACAGGCACATTAATTTATCCCTAGAACCAGTACAAGAGTATCAACCCCAATGGGGTTGCTGTGGATTTTTTTTTTTTTATTTCCCCTGAAAGCAGTGTTTCTCAATCACTGTAATTTTAATTGCTTCCCCTAATGCTGAATGGGGAATTCTGGGAGTTGACGTCCACACCAAGTTGCTGAGGTGGAGAAACATTGGATTAGAATGACTTCTTTATTTTTGGTGTGGGTTTTTTTGGTTAAACTATTATTAGATTTGTATCCACTCCTTACAGTGGTTAAAATAGCAGGCTAGGAACTGCAAGACTGTGAGTTCCAATTCCATCTTAGGCATGAGAGCCACCTGGTTGACTTTGAGACAATCCCTTTCTCTCTGCCCTACTAACTAAAGATGGCTTTAAAATTACTGATTATTTTGGTTTATAAATAAATTAAAAATTCTGGCATAATTCAGGAAGAGAACCTTCTCTGACATCACCTCTGTCCTTTAGAATATTCTACCCCTCCCCAAAAAAAAAAAAACAAGCTAGACCCCCCTGGCATGGCATTTCAAAAGAAATCTCTGTCAACTGAGGTTCGCAGAGGAACACACAACTTTGGTATTGTTCAAAGAAAACCAACTGAGAATTTCCATAGACACACAGCTTTGATGTTGATTGAAGGCCCTTCCTCTACCTTTTAACTTTAATTATTTTATTTCCATTTAAATTGCCCCCTATTGGAATATAGCACACATGTTTTGTATGCTATAATTGTATACCACTCAGAGTGGCTCTGTGGGATAAACAGATAAATAAATTAGTGGAACTTAATCTATTACCATGGTTCCCTGAAAATAAGACCTGGTCTTATTTTCTTTTGGGCCCCAAAATAAGCACTAGGGCTTATTTTTGGGGGGTGTTATCTCCCCCCTCATGTATTTCTTCATTCAGGCCCACTTCTTCTGCTTGCTCTGGGTGGGGAGCAGGAGGCCAAGCGACGCAGCAGTGCAGCTGCCATGAGGCAGGGAGTGGAGCTGCCCCATGTGCCCTGCATTGGCTTACTTCAGGGCCATCACAGCCAAGTCACCCACGCCCCAACACCTGCTTTGGCTTGTACCAGCTCACCACTCAGCTTCCTGCTCTGTTGTGGCCACGAGCAAGCAGAAAAACTGGGCTGGTGGCCATGTGGGCTTCTGCTCCACATGGTTGCTGGTGCTGCCACCGTGAGGCAGGTGTCAGGGTGTGGATGGCCTGGCTGCAGGGGCCCTGAGGTAAGCCAGTGCAGGACACGTGGCGCAGCTCCACCACCACCCTGATTCGCCTCGTGGCCGTGGTACAGTAAACAACCAGACAAAATGGACAGGTGGCTGGACAGTTGCACAGGCTCTTAAGTAGGGCTTATTTGGGGGGGGGGAGTAGGGCTTACATTAGGCACACATGTAAAAGACATGCTAGGGCTTATTTTGGGGGAGACAGGGTATAAGGAAAGAATGTTTGCCCTGGAATTATTTGCAAGTAACATGTAGACCTGCATGATCTTAACCTGCCAAAACAAGTTTGGCTTTTGCTTTCCTACAAGCCGACATCATAGGAAAAGGAATTTCCTCACGTTACACACTTGAGAATAGGCTTAAAGCACAATGGGGATCTCTAATTCCAAGCAAAAAAAAAGTAGCATTACCTGCCAGCCAAGATCTCTGAAACTGACATAGAGTTCATGTTTCTTGCAAGCTTGCCTCTGATCATTGCTGCTGTTTTCTGAGTTGGAGAGCATTGGGCAGAAAAAGAAGCAAAGCAAAGCAAAGTTAGACCAACTGTCTCGCAGCAATCAGTTTGGCAATGGTATTAATAATGTATGCATTAGGGGACTAGCAAAGGGAATGTAGTTACATTCATACATGACTTTTAGAAATATTTTTTTCTAAAATAATGACAATATCTATAAACATTGTAATAAAATTGCATGCAACTTTAGAAGGATTTATGTATCTCTTAGCCCCCCCCCCCGGTTATTGTTGTGGAGAAAGGAGGAGGAGGAAGGAGTATTAGGTATGTTCACCATCTTGAGTTATTTACAAAAATAATAAATGTGGAATATAAATAAATAAAGCGATAAAAAGGATGCAAAAAATTAATCCATAAAAACTTTATATTAATGGTTCTTTAATATTCTTTCAACACATTAATGTATTGATCTGAATTCTATAAACATTTAAACAACAGGTGTAGTAAAAAGGTGAAAAGAGTTTGAAGAAAATTTGAGAAAGCATAGAATCTCTACACTGCAGCACAGGTGCAATTCCTAATAATTCCAATAACTTCCTTCCTTTCTTCCCTCCCTCTCTTCTCCCACCCCTTCCTCCCTCCTTTCCTTTCTTCCTTCCTTTCTTTCGTTCCGCCCTCTTCCCTTTCTTCCCAAGCACAAAATTGTGGTGATGACCAAACATAAAACTGCCGTACACTGGAAACCAAGACTGGTAAGGTTCCTTCATGGAAGTATGACTGGGTACATATTCTATAGCTTTCTCTGCATAATACAGACATTGTCTATATTAGGGGCCTTCAACCTTGGCAACTTGAGGACATGTGGACGTCAACTCCCAAAATTCCTCAGTCAGCCATGTTGGTTGGGGAATTCTGGGGGTTGAAGTCCACAAACCTTAAAGTTGTTAAGGTTGGAGACCCCTGGTGTATATTATTGTTGCAATAATGTGTGACAATAAAAATTCAGCCCCTTGGTCTACTTTTCCAAGTCTCATACCTGAGAAGCCCAGGATATAGTCCTTAGCTGTAAGAAAGTGACCTCCAGATGAAACATTTGGAGCAAGATACTTTTTCTTTTCTAGAGTGAACACTCAAAGCAACATCCCTATTTTGTCCTGAATTCAAAGGGTTATTTTGTTTCAGATCTAGAATGCTCAAAATGGATGTTCAGACCTAAGAAACTTTTATACACTCCAACTGTGCAATGAAGTTCATTGTGTTTGATAACTAGCTGGTTGCAGAGAAACATTTTTGCAGGCTTCTCAACATCTAAGCATGTTCACAGCAGAAAAAATAATGCTCAGATTTCATTTCTTCCCAGCTAAGACAAAAACAATTTAGGAAGGAAACAAAAGTACCAGAAACAACTTTATTTTCTTAACTTAATCCCCAAGATTAATTTTATGGATACCACAAACCTAATGTTTGCGTACCTCCAAGATTTGACACTCGAAAAGCTTCTTGATTTTTGGGTGCCTTTGAACGGTTTTGGTTCCGCTGTTTGCCTCCTGTAGAACGGATGCTTCGGAAACGTAATCCAGTAGCTTTGAAAAAGGCCACCGTAAATGGCTGCTTGTTTTGTGGACCATGCCTTCCAATGAGACCAGCAAATTTGGGATTAATGCTCTGCCCTAAGTGGAAAGAGAAAGAAGAGGAGAGTGGCAGATTAGTTTTGCAGGTGAATGTTGCCTATTTTCCAGTTATGCTAGTAATAACGGAAGTCTCCAATGTTCAGGAAGATGGTTGATACAGCTAACTCTGCCCACAGCCAGGAATTCGATCCTGATGGGGACCAAGGTTGACTCAGCCTTCCATCCTTCCAAGGTTGGTAAAATGAGGACCCAGATTGTTAGGGGCAATATGCTGACTTTGTAAACCACTGAGAGTGTGCTGCAAAGCACTCTGGAATGGTATATAAGTTTAAGTGCTAATGCTATTAAACATGGAAATTAATGCAAGATTTCATACAAAAAATGGCTCAATTAAAAAAAAAACATTTTCCATTTTGAAATTTGCCATTCCTGAAGCAATTACCTCTATTGAAAGCTATGTTACTCCAGGCCAACTTCAATTTTAATTTCTCCTATTCTTTGGTTTTTTAAAAAAACAATGTGGTGGGGGAAGTTTCTTGAGTTCAACCATTTATAATTTAATGTGCTCCTGTTTTTAAAAAAAGAAACATAAAACTAAGTCCAACAGAACACTACATTCTCCTGGGAAAGCTATTAGTTGAAAATAAAAATGTCCTAAAATAAAAGCTGGTGTGTTTCCAGAAAACATCCATTTGAGAGGTGGATAGAAACAGTTCCAAATAATAACAGCATCCAATGGTTTTCTCTAAGGCACGCTGTGATCACCAGAAATATGGCAATTGTTTAGCTCCCTATCATATTCATTTAGTCAATAATGCTTATAATATCAGTAATATTTAATCTGTTAAGTTGTTCAGTAATGCTGGGCCAAATCGTTCATTTTGAAATACTGGAAGTAAAGATTTGGAAACATTTGACAGAGGATTTAGCAGCCACTGTTTTTCTTTCTTAAACAGCATTTTATAGATAATTTAAGAAATAGATTTAATTTAATTTAATAAATCTTTTCATTCAGTGGTCCACAATCTTTGCAGCTTGGTGGCTTAGCTCTGGGGGAGAGAGGAGAACTGAGCCACACAAGCAGTGGGATGACACACTTGCCTGCACACTGACTCACCATTCATGTGAGCGTAGCTGCATGTGTGCATGTGCACCGGTCCAGGTCTCATGCAGCCCGATTCCAATAAGCCATGGCCCGGTAGTGGGCTGTGGCCCAGGAGTTGGGGAGCCCTGTTTTAAGTAAAAAAAAAAAAAAAAAAAGCTCTTATTCCTATCAGTAGTAACTCCCTATCTTAGGTTCTAATCTCATTATAGTGGGAGTTCCTTCGCAGTCACTCTGATGGGTTCTCATGAAGACTTTAGAGAAGAAGATAGTTGTATTAAGTTTAAAGCAATATCCTTCATTCAGATGAAAAGATGCAAATATGCTTTAGACTAGCTATGGCTTCTGAGTTTACATTCATTGAACATTTCCTTAGCTATAGTGGTTGATAAACTGTGCGGGATTTACTGCCAAGCATGTATGGCTAGAATCAAGCTGCATAAGAGTTTTCTTCAAATCACCACAGTAATGAGACAAACAGGATATGAACCAGTTATGTAAGAAATCAAGTTAACTTTACAAAGTCAGCTATTGCTCCAATATAATGTCAGGAAGGAAAGCAGATAACAGAATACCCGAGGCTAATGGATTACTTTAGCCTTTCTTGCATTGCTTCATTTAACCAAACTTTCTCAGAATAAACAAAAACTCACTAAAATTCGCTCTTTGCCCTTTCTCTTCTTTCTTTCTTTCTTTCTTTCTTTCTTTCTTTCTTTCTTTCTTTCTTTCTTTCTTCCTTCCTTCCTTCCTTCCTTCCTTCCTTCCTTCCTTCCTTCCTTCCTTCCGCCATTGTTCCTCCCTTCCTTCTATCTACCATTGTTGGATTTAATTATCAAAGAATAGAAATTGTGATCTATATATCTATAACCTAACCTGGGTGGAACAGTGCATTATAGGGCAACAATTTTTGAATCAATTTAACTCAATTGGGCAAACTTAACAATGTGTCCAAAATGCAGAACACATGACTCCCATGGAATTGAAATTTGGAAAAAGCTGTAGTGCTGATGTACTGCCATCCAGAAGTTCAACAGACCATTTCCATCCTACCTTTCTGGAGGCTGGGTAGATCAATCCCACCAATGGCTGTCAAAGGTAGTCAACCATAAGAAAAGCTAGCAGGAAGTCAGAAATCATTCTCATTCTAATTGATTTTCTGCCCTTGGTCATTCTGTTTCCCTGTTTAAGTAAGAAAATGTCTCTGAAATATTGACCAAATAGATCACTGTTGTCTAGTTCCTATTTAACGTGAGCTTATGTTTCAGACAGAATTTCAAAATGCCTTCAAAATTATTCCATCCAGACTCAAATCTCCATGGGGTGAATGAAATGGTCATAAGTGACACCATGTCTAAATACAACTGGTAATTGTCCCAAGCACAAATTGTAAAAGATTTGCCAAAATGTTATTTTCTGATACTCACCATCTCTACTCTCCACTGATAGCTGTAGGCCAAGATTGTGCTGTGGATTTACCACCCAGTGATTACTAGTTGCTGTAATATCAAATACTAGCCAACCTTCTTCTTCAGCCCAAATTGTACGAGTATCAAGTAAGAACAAATCTGAATCCCTAGAGACACAAAATAAAAAGAAAATGGGAGATAACATCTTTCAAAATTTCTAGAATTAAAATTAAGATTTTGTGTGTGTGTGTGTAAGGCACATGGCTCAGTGGTTAAAGACACTAAACTTATCAGCTGGGGAGCTGACAACCCAAGTTTGAGATGTGAGCACAATGCAATGGGATGAGCTCCTTGCTCCAACTCCTCCCCACCTAGTAGTTTGAAAGCATGCAAATGCAAGTAGATCAATAGGTACCTTTTTGGTGGGATGGTAAAAGCATTCGAGCACCTTTGGCATATAGCCATGCTGGCCACATGACCATGGAAATTATCTTTGGACAATATTACAATATTGGTTCCTTTGGTCAAGAAATGGAGATGAGCACTGTGCTTAACAGTTGGACATGACTGACAGGGAAAACTGTACATACATACATACATACATACATACATACATACATACATACATTTTAAAGAACAAACATGCTTAGATCACAACATGTGGTGCAGTGTAAAGAATTTTGCTTAAAAATACAATTTGCAATGAACTGAAACCATAATGCAGGAAATGTAGTTAATAATTTGTCTAAATGTAACACTACGAACAATTTATTGAATATGAGTCCCTCCCCTTCAATATTTTCAGTTCAAGTTATTTTGGCTATTGAACAAATATCTTATGAATTTATAGAATAAGCACAAGCAGCCCTTGTTTAAGTTTTATTCTACTAAATATAAAACTGTCATACAAAATTCTGAAAGCCAGGTTGGAATAATTGTTAAAGTGTGTAAAACATTCATGAAGAAGGAATCTGAGGGAGATCAACCTCAATGGCATCCAGCTTTTCTTTCCTAGGATCTGGGGAATATTGACTAAGATTCTCAAGCCATTATGAGTAGAATTTTCTTTGCCTTTGCCTGTGTTTCAGATGGATGGATGGATGGATATGGATGGACAAAGTGACAGATGTTAGAATCTCCTATGTCACTCTTTGTCCACTGAAGCCAATGGCCAACAGTGTGGAGAAATCCACAAATCCTAAAATAAATACTGGGTTATATACATCAACTGTTTTGAATGAAGATATCATCCCATCAATCCTTTCTCAATTCTATGGATTATATCATATATCATGTCATATCACATCATGTCATATCATGTCATATCATATCATACTTCTGTGTCCTTTTTCATGCTCATTTTTGGAGTGTGGTGACCCACATGGTATTCTAGAGCTTAACAGTGTCCTTAATTCCCACCCCAGACAAACTGTACATTCTTCATACAATCCAATTTATAGTTAATATAGGCCATTTGGAAGTTGTAACCATTTGTGCAAGGTTGATAATTGGATACGTCAACATACCAGCTTCATTTACTGATATGCATCATCTTGCCAAATATCTTGTGAACACATCTGCATAGATATTTGTGTAACTAAATTACTTTGTGTGGGTTCCAGCTGAAGCAAAGATAAGCCCATCTGTGTGGTTATGAAAATCTTAGGGCACTACTATCAGTAGAATGATAATACAGGGTTTTATAGATAAAAGAAGCACCAAGCCACAAAGCATAATCATTTTTTAAAAAGGCAGAGGTATGGAATTAACATTCGACAAAGGACTAGAGCAACCTCAAGAGGAAGCACAAAGATCAAGCAAGAATATCATGAGGTCTGAGACAGAAGCAATATCTAGGTTACTTCTTTCTAATCTGGGCAGTTACGTATGCGAGTTGCTTCCTTGAACAGGGCAACTTCTGGATCATCTACAACAAACCTAAAGTCTCACCTCTGGGATTTGTCACAAGACCGGATGAAGGAGAACATACAACACGACGGTAAGCACTTTCTCTTGCAAGTTTTCAACAACAGGAATATATTAAGCAAATTCAGCTGTGATCAACAGGTTACTCATTCGAAATTAAGTCTGGGTGAAGTGTTACTAAAATCAACGGAGTTTTCCTAAACAGGCTAGTAAGCCCTCTTGTTTCAGCCTTTTAAATAGAATAGAGCAGAATAGAATTCTTTATTGGCCAAGTGTGATTGGATACACAAGGAATTTGTCTTGGTGCAAATGTTCTCAGTATACATAAAAGAAAAGATACATTCATCAAGAGTCAAGAATCATAAGATACAACACTTAATAATAGTCATAGGGTACAATAAGCAATCAAATCAGACTAGGAAACAGTCGATATAGATTGTAAGGATACAAGTGACAAAGTTACAGTCATACAGTAACAAGTGGGAGGGGATGGGTGATAAGGAGTGATGAGAAGGTTAATAGTAATAGTGCAGACTTTGTAAATAGTTGGACAATATTGAGGGAATTATTTTTTATGGCGTTCGGGAAAAAACTGTTCTTGTGTCTAGTTGTTCTGGTGTACAGTGTTCTATAGCATCATTTTGAGGGAAGGAGTTGAAACAGCTTATGTCTGGGATGTGAAGGGTCTATAAATATTTTCACAGCCTTCTTTTTGACTCGCGCAGGATACAGGTCCTCTATGGAAGGGAGGTTGGTAGTAATTGTTTTTTTCTGCAGTCCTTATTATCCTCTGAAATCTGTGTCTGTCCTGTTGGGTTGCAGATGAAAACTAATGAGGCAATTATCATCAAGGTTTTATGGGTGTCACACTAATACTCAACCATCTGGCAGAGCAGAGGTATTCATATTTTTTGTGCTGGTAAATTCTGAAAGCACTTTACGGGCATTTTTAGAAATTACCAGGCATCGTAGATGGGATTTACCAGAAGGAAAGCAAAGGAGAATATTCCCAATCACCCGCTTTAGTTTTCTTACATGCTCTTTGCCACTTCTGCTGACCTTGTCCTATTCTGGGAAGGTCATGTATTGGGTTGCAAACTCCTTATCATTTTATTTCATAAGAATGTTTCCATAATATAGGGTATGAAGAGTCAGAAAGCACTTTTGAGACTACAGTCTTTAAATAGGGCTACAGACTTGGGGCTTGGCTTTACAGCATGGCATTTTTACATGTGGTTTTTAATTAAAAGTAATTGAGCTAAGCATGGAACCTGCCAAACATGAAGAACAGATCCTCTGTCATATCGGAGGACCAAAATAACAGGAATAACGTTTTTATCTCATCAGTTCCATTATAGTTTCAGGCTGGCCCACCTGAAACCCATCTAAATATTCAGGTTTCTAGGTGTAATAGAAAGTCTATCTGATTTTTTAGAAGAATATTTGGATATGTATGGAAGAGATGAACAATGTCCTATTTTTTTTTATTAAAAAAGTATACACAATAAATGCTGAAAATATAGAATCAGAAGGTGGAACCCTACATCTACCATAATGAGGTTATTTTATATACACTGAAAGCATTTGCATCAAGACAAATTCCTTGTGTCCAATCACACTTGGCCAATAAAGTATTCTGTTCTGTTCTATTCTATTCTATTATTTGGTTATCTTCATGCTTTAACAAATCAAACCCCAAAACATCAGGCATTTTAAACACCAATTCACTTTCTAACAGCTTCCTAGATTTTAACAGAAATCATTGTAGCATCTTCCTTATTCCATTCTGATAATACCACAACACCTCGCATTTAGCAGGAAAGAAACCACTTGAAAAGAAAGCCAAAAGAAAGATACTGCTAGAGTGCTGTTCTAACTGCTAAAGCATACCTGACCTTAATCTTGGGGAAATGATTATTTTCAACTTAATTTGACTTTTGGATAGGTTATAATAATATAAATACATGCAATGATAGTCTGATGGCCTTTTTAAAACAAATAAAGGCCAATTAAAGCTGTGTTGCAAGCTATGCACACATACACACCACACACACACACACAGACACATGTTTTCTTAAGTTTTCACGGATATTTTAATGTATTGTATTCAGCTTTGTTCAGGTATTTTCCCACGTCATTATAGTGATGCTTTAAAAGCACCACTATAATGACGTGGGAAAATACCCGAACAATGTATAAGCTATTCTGGATCAGACTAACAATCAGAATGGTTTTCCATATCCTGTGAGGCCTCCAGATACCAAGATATAAATACCCAGAATTTTCAATTAGTCTAATCATTGTTGATTGCTACAGGCTGGATGATTACTCTCAATATTTTATAACATTTAAAACCTCTATCAATGAGGGGAGGTACGGCTTGGGAGGATTTGGACTGAAAATGACAATCTGACACTCCCCCCCTCAGTCTGGTGGGTTATAATCTCTAAAAGCAGCTAAAAGGTTTTCTGGGATCAGGCCCATTGCTTCAAAACCCTGAGAGAAGTAAATTTAATAGGGAAAGCATAGATAAAACTATCAGGATTGGTTTCATTTTTAAAATTACTTTTAGTGCTGTTTTGTTTAGTTGGAAATTCTACCTTTAGTCTTCCCTTTGACTCCCTGTATTGTTATGAGTATGTGTAGAGGTCACTAGCACCATGAACTAGTTGGGCCTGAGAAAAAGACTTATTTTAAAACTGAGACTTATTTTAGAAGTGAGAAAAATAGGTCTCCTGCTCTACTTAATTCAGGTTCCAGCTGAATGAGATCTCTAGGATTATATCTGGCCAAAAAAAATGATGGACAGTCACAAGATGGCAGCAGAGAGAGATGCTTTTCTGTGCTTTTGATCCATGTCATGTATGCAATTCAGATCAAAAACATGAAATGATAATTTAAGTATCTGCTTTCATATCCAGGCACCCCAGGACTCAGATCTGTCTGTCTTTCTATATATCTAGATGTCCACCCATTTTTAGGATTGCCTATCTCTCTCACAACTCTGGATAATTAGGGCAGAGATGCCAAGCTGATCTTTGAAAAGCTTTTGTTACATTTTATGACATTGATCCTCATATAACAGCCAGCTACCAGAGGGTGTTTTTTTTTAAGGAGTTGGGGAAATGTTCCGAGTTCCCAAATGAAAGATCTTTCTGTAGATATTCAAGCACAAGATAAAGTAATGCGATGTAAGCAATTTGATCAGCAAATCTGATCAAGATGAAAATACTTAACAATTTAAAAAGTACTTTCCCTAATAAAGTCCTAATCCTATTTGTCCTCAATGAATTGCACACTTTTTATCTTTAGAGAACTTTTCCTGCACCTGACAATTGCTTCTTGTCATGTATGCAAATGGACTACTCGAAATCCCCGTGCCTTGATTGGCTAAGGCGCGGGGATTTCTGATTGGCCAGGCGAGCCGCGCCTGATTGGCCCGATTGAAGTCTCCCGCGATTGGTTAAAGCCAAGAGCGGGAGACTTGAATCGCTGCCATTGGCCGCGGCCGCCGAAGCAAAAGATATAAAAGCCGCGAGCTTTTTGTCTTTTGCGGTTCGGTTCCACCAGTGTTAATAAAGAGCTTGAATTGAAAGTCACTGACTACGAGCCTTATTTGCGGATACGACACTGGCGACGAAGGTGGGATCTCGCCATTGAACCGAACCCCGTATCCGTTTAAGAACCAGCGACAGCGAAGATGGCGAAAATAGCACCGCCCGCTCCCTTCAACCCCGCCGCCGAGGACTGGGAATCGTACTCGGATCGATTCCGGATGTACCTGGAATGCGCCGGCATGAAGGACGCCCCGGGCCCGCTAAAACGCGCCGTCTTTCTCACACACTGCGGACCAGAGGTCTTCCAGATGGCCAAGGCATTGGCCAAACCAGCAGACGCAACCGCCATCGACTGGGACGTCCTCGAGCCCATACTGAGACGCCATTACACCCCCGAGGTCCCCATCCTGATACGGCGAAACGAGTTTTACCGCAGAAACCAGAAGCCGAACGAAAAATTAAGCGACTTTGTCGCTGAATTACGGCGCCTGGGAGGACTCTGTGAGTTTGAAGGGCTTAATAGTCTCATCAGAGACCGCTTCGTGCTCGGGCTATGGGATCCGACACTCCAGAGCCGACTCATGGCCAAAGGCGACATCAGCCTAGCCGATGCCCTCACTGCGGCCGCAGCAGCAGAAGCCACCCGCACGTCAGCAGACACCATGCGAAGATCTGACGCGAAGGGCGGGAACAACAACCCCGCGAGGTCGGCCGACACCAGAAGCGAAGCGACCGCACACTACGGCGAATACCAATCAACCTCCAGCGCGTCAGATGACGAGGAGGACATACACCGTGTACAAATGGGACGAGGCGAACAGCGAAGTCAAAGAGGTCGCAGGTCGAGGACCAACTGCGCCGGTTGCGGCGGCGACCACCCCAGGTCAGAATGCCGATTCTTCGACGCTATCTGCAGGCATTGTGACCGACGAGGCCACATCGCCCGAGTTTGCCGCCAGAAAAAACCCCGCAGCCCGCCCAAACGGGAACAACTTGACAGGAAAAGAGAAAGCTCCCCGCCCAGAGCCAGAGAGCGCCAGCCAACAGGTCGATGGGACCAGAGACAACGATCGCAAAGAAGCGGTGACAGCCGACGTAAAGAGGAAACCCACCAGACGGTGACCATTGGCCACGCCATTTCCGACGGAGCTAGAAAGGTTCACGTAGAAGTTCACATAGAGGGTCGACCATGTAAGATGGAAGTGGACTCCGGTTCCTACCTTTCTATGATTGCTTGGCGCGAAATCAAGCAACTAGTGCCTACACTACAAAGAAGAAACGTACCTGCCCAAAAAATCATCATAAAAGACTATCAAGGTAATCGCGTTCCGGTAGTGGGCACCAAGAACTTTAACATAACCTACAAAGGCCACACAGAACAACTTCCACTCACAATAGTCGACCGCGACCGCCCTAGCCTGCTGGGGTTACAATGGTTTGCTCCGCTTAACATCGCGCTGACAGGTGTCAACCACGTATCCATTGAAGCTTGGGAACAGCGGCTAACCCAAGAATTCCAGGAGGTCTTCAATGGAGAATTGGGCAAGTACCAGGGGCCCCTTATTTCATTTGATTTAGACCCAAGGGTTCCCCCGAAGCGGCTTAAGCCTAGAAGGGTACCCTTTGCATTAAAGCCCAAAATCGACGAGCAGCTAGACAAGCTCGTCAGACAAGGGGTGTTACAACCGACAGATCACGCCAGATGGGAAACCCCTATAGTGACCCCAGTAAAACCAGACGGGTCCGTGAGAATCTGCGGGGACTATAAGGCCACCCTAAATGGCGCGTTGCAACAAAGCGCCTACCCAGTCCCGGTAGTGCAACATTTACTGCACTCACTGGGAGGGGGCAAAGTTTTTGCTAAGCTCGACCTCGCACAAGCCTATCAACAACTACCTGTGGACGAGGAAACGGCAGAGGCCCAAACAATAGTGACCCACCGGGGGGCTTTTAAATGTAACAGACTTCAATTTGGGGTCAGCGTGGCACCAGGCATCTTCCAGAGCCTGATGGAACGCTTGCTGCAAGGCATCAAGGGGGTGGTGCCCTACTTCGATGACGTATTAGTGGCGGCGCCAAATGAAGCCGAACTAGAAAACCGTTTAAGACAAGTCTTAACGAAATTTAAAGAAACAGGACTTAAAGTCAAACGCGAAAAATGCCAACTTTGTACAAAGCAAGTAGAGTTTCTGGGCTACCTCCTAGACCAGCAGGGCATCCACCCCACAACAAAAAAAGTAAAGGCCATCAAAGAAGCCCCCACCCCAAAGTCCAAATTAGAGCTGCAAGCATTCTTAGGTTTACTAAACTTCTATAATGTCTTCCTACCTCAAAAGGCTACGGCGGCGGAACCTTTACATAGACTCCTGGACAAGAAGGCAGCCTGGACTTGGGGGAGACGGGAACAAACAGCTTTTCAAAAGACCAAAGACCTCCTCACCTCTGATGCCGTCCTAATGCAATTCTGCGAAACCCTGCCTGTAGCTGTCACTTGCGACGCATCACCCTTCGGCGTCGGCGCTGTCCTCAGCCATACCCTCCCAGACCAGAGAGAAGCACCTATCGCCTTTTTCTCGAGAACTCTGACTAAACCAGAGCGGAACTATAGCCAGCTGGACAAAGAAGCTTTGGCTATAGTGGCCGCCGTTAAGCGTTTCCACGAGTACCTTTACGGCCGCCCATTCAAAATAGTGACTGACCATAAACCGTTGCTGGGCATTCTCGCGGGAAACCGTCCCACACCAAACATCTTGTCACCCCGGATGACAAGATGGTCTGAATTCCTGGCAGCCTACAACTATGAACTGCTACACAAGCCAGGTAAGAAGATATCGCACGCGGACGCTTTAAGCCGTTCCCCCTTACCTGACTCTGACCCTGACCCTGCACCAACAACAAATACCCTGTCCATCGAGTGTTTACCCATTACCGCATCGGACATAGCGAGGGAAACGGTTAAGGACAAACACTTAGCGCCAATCTTACATTGGCTACAAAAAGGCTGGCCGGAAAAAGACGATAACGAGACTTTTAAACCTTTCCGCCAGCGCCAGACTGAACTTTCACTACTGAGAGGATGTATCCTTTGGGGAGACCGGGTGGTGATTCCGACTAAATTACAGAACAGGGTCCTAGAGATGTTGCACGAGGGTCATCCTGGCATCGTCAGGACCAAAGCCCTGGCCAGGAGTTACGCTTGGTGGCCTGGCATGGACAAACAAATTGAAACATGGGTCGCCAAATGCCACCGGTGCCAGGAGACCAGATCCAGCCCGCCCACGGCACCTATCCGGGACTGGGAGACACCTCGGGGACCCTGGTCCAGAATACATTTAGACTTTGCCGGCCCCACAAATGGGCACACCTTTTTAATCACAGTTGACGCATACTCAAACTGGCTAGAGGTGGCCGACATGAAATCCACCACCACAGAGGCCGTCATTAAAGAACTGTGTAAGCTGTTTGCCACCCACGGCCTCCCAGACGTCGTTGTCTCGGACAACGGACCACAGTTTACATCCATCGACTTTGAACGGTTCCTGGCAGAAAAAGGCATCCGCCACGCGTTAACGGCACCGGCGCATCCGGCGGCGAACGGTAGGGCGGAACGGATGGTCCAGTTTACAAAAAAGACCCTCCGGAAAATGGACCACGGGGAGATCAACGACAAGATCAACAGGCTGCTCTTCATACAGCACATCACGCCAAACACAACCACCAACAAGAGCCCTGCAGAGCTCCTGATGGGCAGGAAGCTGCGATCCCCACTCGACCGTTTACACCCAACCTACAACCCGGAGCAGCCCCCAGACTCCAGCTCCAGGTATCGGACATTTGAACCAGGCGACCTAGTATACGCCAAAAACATGACGGGGGACCCCCTATGGATCCCAGCCGTCATAACTCAGATCACTGGTCCAAAGTCGTACCGGCTCCAAACCACCGACGGGCGAGCCTGGAAACGACATATCGACCAGCTCCGGTCACGAACATTGACTAACCTCAACCCCCAAGACACGAACCAAGGGGGGAGGGAACACCCGGTTAAACAACCGCAAGAACAAATAAAATTTAAAAACTCACCAGAACGCAGCCTTCGCGAATCACAGCCGGAGAAGAACCGTCTGGCCAGCTCTACCGACTCGGAGAAGCCAAGCGGGAGCGGCGGAATCCGCGACTCAACCGACCCGGTAGGCCCAGGCGGGAGCCGCGGCGAAGGAACCGGCCCGATCATCCAGCCGGTTCGCTCAGAGGCAGGAGCAGCCAAAAAGATGACCGCTCCTGCCGAGATACAACAGGAAAATGAGTTGCGCAGGTCAACTAGGACTCGACGGAGCCCCGCCTACCTGCGTGACTACACCACGTGAGAAGACCATACCAAGAGGGGAGGGGTGTCATGTATGCAAATGGACTACTCGAAATCCCCGTGCCTTGATTGGCTAAGGCGCGGGGATTTCTGATTGGCCAGGCGAGCCGCGCCTGATTGGCCCGATTGAAGTCTCCCGCGATTGGTTAAAGCCAAGAGCGGGAGACTTGAATCGCTGCCATTGGCCGCGGCCGCCGAAGCAAAAGATATAAAAGCCGCGAGCTTTTTGTCTTTTGCGGTTCGGTTCCACCAGTGTTAATAAAGAGCTTGAATTGAAAGTCACTGACTACGAGCCTTATTTGCGGATACGACACTTCTCCGTTTTCAAAAGAAACCTAGTGTACTATAGAGATGTTACATACACCGCAGAATGCATATTCAGATAATCTGGAGGACAAGGACTAACTCTTGAACCGCAATCTTGATTTAATAAAAAGCATATCTTAAGACAAGATCTTAAGATCATAATCTCGTGGGGCTTGTGGACAAATCTGAAATTATGAAAGAGACATTCTTATAAATTGCTGCCATGATTGCTCATTACTTTATAACAATTTTATTATATATGTGAGGCCCAGAAACATTCCTGGAAATGAATTGTGCTTCAGGCTAGCAATCTGCTTTATGGCGTGCTATCATTTCACTCTCTTTTTAAATTAAAATCGTATTTTAGACAAATCAGATAGCATAGGCAGCCTCCGGGAGCCCCAAGGTGTGTAAACAGCATGTGGAAGACCCGAGTGTGGCTGCATCTTAGAAAGACTGATTATGGTACAGCAGCCAGCCACTTTTCAAGAAAATGTGGCAATTATTTCTGATCATCTCATCAGAGTGCCCCCACTAAAATAGTTGCTGGCTACTAGAGTCTTTCTGAAGATTTATGGTTTTGAGAATATTTTGCATTGCAAATGGAACAAAAGTGTCCTGTATATTCTTAAAATACACACACGAGACAAGGAACTCCATGTCAGCCCTTCAAGGCAGGCCACCCTAAGAAACAGACACCACAAGAAATATTAGAATTTTATTTTATTATAGTGACAGAATCTTAAAGGTTTGGCAGCCTTGTTCTTCCCTCCCTCTTCCATTATAGCTGTCAAGATGGAGCAACCTTGATTTTCTTTCTCGTGCTTCCTTGTTTTCCTGGGCTAAATATTTTATTAACAATTGCCGCAGACCTTCTCCAAGGTCATCTATGAGCTTCTCTAGATTTAAGAGTAACAGTAGTTAGTTATAAGGGTAAAAACCCCAATTCTACCCAATCACATCTGGCCTCTTCATAAATTATCTGTAAGGTAACAAGTAAGATATCTGCATGAATTCTGCTGTCAGACAGAGCACTCTGCAAATTGATCAAGGACATTCTTCCATATTCCTTGGATGGTCTTTTGAAAATTGGGGCATCAAACTCTCCTTTCCCTTTAACAGAGTCAACTTAGAAACAAACACAAAGCTTTGTGGCTTCTCTACCAATTTGTACCAAGACCTCAGTGCTTGTCAGCCAGGCTCTAATGTTGAAATTCAATGATGAGCTTTCAAATCAAGGATCAATAACAGGAAGCATGGATGACAAAGCACAACACTCAGCCTTAAACGTTGAGATCTGATGTGGAATTTCCAGGGTTTCATTTGACTTGCTTGATTCGACCATCTTCTATTACTCACAAACCTACTTCATGAATGTTTACTTTTTGGGGGAATGGGGCAGACACTTCTTGAAAATTACAACTTGGGTTAACCTTATATGGGAAAAAGCTACCCTCCCCTTTTTTCATGTCGATTCCCTTGTTGAAATGAAGGCATGGCATGGCTCAGAGCAGGCCATGAGTCAGCTGTACAATGCATCTGTTTTCCTGCAGTTACTTAGATTCTTATGTACACAACAAGCCTGGAGGGAAACCCTCTCAGGAAGAGAGATCAAAGGGAATCATCTTTCCCACACTTATTTGGAACTTTTCTGTCCTGGTATCAGCAGCAATAGTGGATTAGCAGCCTTGGAAGAAGAGCGTCCATTTTATGGAAGTCATTTCAAACTAAATAATTTGTTTGCTTCATCTTCTATTTTTAACCCCAAAATTAGACTTGATTTTTATTGTTTATTCAGGATACTAAACAAAGATAAAATAAAAAGGAAAGGTATGCCAATTAATATATTGAATATCTGCCTGCCTGCCTACTTACTGTGGTGGCACAGTAAGTAGGCAGTGATTAGAATACAGTATTGCAGATTAATTCTGCTGACTGCCAGCAGTTCGATTCTCGAGGGCTCGTAAAGCACTGTAAAGTAATGTCTAAATGCTATGATATCTATTTATTGATTTACAGAAGACATGTGTCTTGTTTAGAAGTAAACTGTAGGAAGGTTTGAGCAGCATAGCCTACTCTTACCTCAAAGGATTTCTCTTTGGAGGAAGATTAGAAGCTCCTGAGATACCTTCACGATGACCCCCTAAATGGAATAGGCAGCTCCTGTTTATTTAGAGGAGATCCTTCACCTTTGTTTCCTGAGACAGCTCTTTTGGTGGGATAAAATCAATAGCAACAGCAATTAGTCTTATATACCACTTTACAGTCCTCTCTAAGCAATTGCCTATTGCCTCCACCAATTTGGGTCCTCATCGTACCCACCTTGGAAGGATGGAAAGCTGAGTCAACCTTGAGCCTGATAAGATTTGAACTGCCAAACTGCAGGCAGCTGGCAGGCAGCAGAAGTAGCCTGCAGTACTGCACTCTAACTACTGTGCCACCTGGCTCAATGGGGTACCCATCATCAGTGGGATGATGGGCAGCAAAAGAGATGGTAATAGCTAGAGGCAAAGGAATACCCTGTGGTGTTACCTAGTTTGGTAATGAAA
Organism: Hydrophis major; assembly: GCA_033807585.1. Taxonomy (NCBI): domain Eukaryota; kingdom Metazoa; phylum Chordata; class Lepidosauria; order Squamata; family Elapidae; genus Hydrophis; species Hydrophis major. Next base: position 245,987,445 of record CM066330.1, read on the forward strand.
CATCTGCAAGAAAACCACCAATGAAGGCAAATATCAATGTCTCAGGATAATGTTGCAGGATCCAATCTGGGTCCATCACAAGGACCAGCAGTTTAGTCTTCTGAACTTTCAGACTTGTGCTACAGCTGAATGAGGATGCGCTCCAGCATAAATCCAAACGCTTGGAAGATTAAGCCTCTAGGTCCTCGTGATGGACCAGATTGAAGCCTGCAAAACCACCAAGCTCAGACAGCACCAACGGCGTCAAAGGAATGCTCTCTTGAGAAACAAATTGGCATGAGAGTTATTCATCAGTGGCAACTCTACAAAAGCTTCCCTTCTGATCTCCAGTTGAGCATCTTAGTTGCTGATACACTGATGTTGACCTTTGGCCTAGCTTTAGAGTCTGCTTACAGCTAGATCTTTTGTTTGAACTCCTGAATGAACTTTAGATTGCTTACTGGCTCTGATATAAGTAACTGATCTGAAAACCTGACCGGGTTACAGAACAGACACAACAAATAGCTAAAGTTTCCATCCATATTTTACATGCCACCAACCACATCATTATTAAAATGTCTTACAGGCATTGCAACACTTCAAGTAAACAGAATCATAGAATCAGATGGGATTGTTGTTTTTAGCAAGTCTAGAGAAAAGAAGGACATGATAGCAGTATTCCAGTATTTGAGGGGCTGACACAAAGAGGAGGGGGTCAACTTATTTTCCAAAGCACCAGAGGGCAGGACAAGAAACAACAGATGGAAACTAATCAAGGAGAGAAGCAACCTGGAATTAAGGAGAAACTTCTTAACAGTGAGGACAATTCACCAATGGAACAGCTTGCCACCAGAAGTTGTGGGTGCTTCATCACTGGAGGTTTTTCAAGCTGGACAGCCACTTGTCTGAAATGGTATTAGGGTCTTCTGCTTCAGCAGAAGGTTGGATTAGAAGACCTCCAAGGTCCCTTCCAGCTCTATTCTGATTGACTCCTCAGTGTGGGACACACTGACAGATCCTCCGCTCAAACAGTGACGGCGAGTCTGCACCTATCTGGATAATTGATTCCACTACCCAGTATCCAGTGCTCTGTTACTATTTTCTAACTTTCAATTGGAATTTGCTTTCCTATATTTAAATCTATCTTTGGAATGTCACTGCTAAAGTCCACCATATTAAGCCATCCTCAAGAAGGGTAAGAAATTTCAACATGATTCAGACAGGAGGAGATCCTGCAACTCCGGCCATTCTGATAGGCTGAAAATAAGACCATTCTGAAAGTTTAACAAAATGAGTCCTGTTTGGCAAGCCAAACAGTGGAGCTGAAGCAACAGAGCCACCAAGCTGTCTTTTACTCTCATGGAATGGGCCTGATCTTGCTACCTATTTCATAAGCAAGTTCTACATTAATTAAACCAACTGCTCTTCAAAGGCTTACACCTCAATTCTTGATTAGTACTTCAAAGCTAAATACATTAAATACACAAGTGTAGTTGCATTTTAAGGGGGATAATTAAGTTGAACAGAAACAGCCTCTGGAAGTCAAGTGCTAAAAACAGAGTTTCCATATCATCTCAACAAAGGAAGTTTCAGAAGATCTCTTCACACATTCAGCCCTGAGTCTTTAGATGAGGAGATACTAAATAATAAGCATCACAGGCATACACTCTCTCTCTCATCTCTCTCTTTCTCTTTCATCTCTCTCTTTCTCCCTCCCTCTCTCTCTTTCTCTCTCATCTCTCTCTCCCCCTCATCTCTTCCCTGCTCTCTCTTTCCCTTTCTCCCTCTCCCTCTCTCTTTCTCTCCCTCATTACAGGAACTACTGAATTATATTTCATTCTACAGTCTCTTAGGTTTCCAGCACCAACTCAAATGAGGTCTTTTAGTCACTCACCTTCCTGGATGTTCTTGGAGGACCTGGTAGACACTGATTTGGAATGTTTCATTATCAAAACGTTCTCTAATGTAGTCCTTGTAAATTCGAAACTCAGCTGAAGTTACTGCTTCACCCTCGGGGATCCTAGAGAGATCAAATCGGAACTCGCGACGATGACTGCGCTGATGATAAAACTCCTTGTCATGTTCCACTGCAGAAAGAAAATCAAATTATTGGCTCCAATAATTTTTCAATGACCCATAAAATATCCAATGGCAGAATTAACACCTATGCATTCACAAGGAAAATGCCTGGTAGAAAAGAGAATGTATCCATGGGATAGGAGGATATTACCACACACAACACATTTTAAATCTTTGCAGAAACTTTGCGAAGTACTGGTTATTCAAATTAGATGGACATGCCATATGTTGGGAAGGATCCATTCACTCTTGCTCCCTGACTGAGAAACCAAGCCAATCCAGTCTGAATTTCAGACTCATAAACCCTAACTAAACTAAAAAATATACAGTATAATATAGTACCTAGTACAATATATATGTTCAATATATACAATACAAAGTACAATATAGAGGATGATAAACCAGATATACATTACTGATCATCTCCGGATCTCCTGTAGACTTTAGGATATGGCTATTCCTAACAGTGGGCAGGCAGAAATGGCTTTAATTGGTCCATCTTAGTATCCGCTCTCACTGAAGTTTCTGGGAGGGCATTTAGCAGGGTAACAAACTTAAGGCTCAGGGGCCGGATTCAGCCCATGGGGTGCTTAGATCTGGCCCATGGGGCCACCCTGGAAACAGTGAAGGACTGCCCGTGGTTCCCCTGCCAGCAAAGTGGAGCTCAGGATGATTGTGGGGGGGCCCTCCTGAGCTCCATTTTCGCTGACAGTGGGTTGCAGAAGGCTGTTGCAGCCGAAAACAGAACTTAGGAGCCCATTTTTGCTGGCAGAGAGCTCAGGTCACCACAGGTGCCCCGACATGAATGACATCCAGCTGGCTACATCTACCCTGATCAAATACAACCCCTGATGCAGCCCAAAATGAAATTGAGTTTGACTATCCCTGGCATATAGGGTACACCAGTTTTTCTAGTTAGATTTTTTCTTCTTTTTCAACCACCAGATAGAATGCAAAGAAACTCTGGAATTATTATTATTATTATTATTTAATTAACATTGGGAGAGCACTCAAATGAGGCAGAACCACAATTGATGATGGTACTTAACTAGCTGTGGCTGATCTCAAGAAAACTAAATAGGGTCAGTCCTGAATATTTTTTGGAGAAAAGGGATGTGAGAAATCTCAAGACTAGAGTGGGAATTGGGAAAAAAAACATACTGGAAAAAGGAGGTGAAGGAACACACCACTTCATGTATATATTTTTTGTCAAGAAATATTTCTTCAGGCAACTCATGCTTAAACTATGGAATTTGCTTCTAGAAGATATATAGACCATGGCCATTAATACAGATGGCTTTAAAATGTAGTATCACTCCATAAACACTCTTATGTTATTTTCCATAAATTTGTCTCTCAACAGTTGTCCGATGACAGATGAATCATATATATTGGAAAAAGTAATAGAAACAATAACCAAAGAATTTCAACAATTGCTATAATTCAAAAACAATCTTTTTCTACAGGAACAATGTTTAAACTCTTTGCACGGTTCAGGCCATGTTGTTTCTATCTGTTCTTTTTGTGTGTGCAATCAATGGATCAGTTGTCATAGTTTATTTTTCTGACTGGGTGAGAACTAACTTTCATACCAGCTACTAATCACGAGAGCTATGCATTACCCCCAATTACCATTTCCCTCAGTCTGCACTCAACTTCTGACAACTCATGGATCTTCCCACAAAGTTTTCTTAGCAGCAGTAAGGAAATAGTTTCCCATTGCTGCTTCTGGGATTACCCAGGGTAATCTTATTCTTAGGATGATTTCTATTCAGGCCTGATCCTGCTAATATTTTCAGCTAAGACAAGATCAACCAGGTGCTGCCACCTGCTGAGACAATATGGCTCTCCATATAGTTGTTGGGAGTGATAATTGAATGTATTTTCTTGTGAATTTCCACATCAATATTTATTATTATGGTTGGTGGCACAGTCAGCCAGATAGTTAGACTGAATTTGGCATTTTTATCCACCTCTCAGGTTCTTCCCAAGGAGTTGGGGGTAGGCAGATGTTATTGTTCGAAAGTGTCAAACATATTGTCACAGGATGTAAGCTGTTCCCAGGTAAAGCTGCCTTTTGCAATTGACTGATGGTGATTTTGTCAATATTGATGCTATTCTAGTGGTGCTTCCAATGTTTTGAAATCGCACCCAAGGCACCAATTACTATTGCTACTATCTTTGCTTTCTTTTGCCACAGTTGTTCTATTTGCTGGTCTTTATATTTTGTGGGTTTTTTTCCCCAGTTCTTTCTCTAAGATGATGATTATTATTAGTGGAATACAAACAACTGCAACACAATAAAAATACAGTTGTGGTTATACTGTGAGAAAAAAAATCTACATTCTTTTTTTTTTTTGTAAGAATAGAATTCTTTATTGGCAAAGTGTGATTGGATGCACAAAGAATTTGTCTTGGTGCAAATGCTCTCAGTATACATAAAAGAAAAGCTACATTTGTCAAGAGTCAAGAATCATAAGGTCCAACCTTAATGATAGTCATAAGGTACAATAAGCAATCAAATCATACTAGGAAACAGTCAATATAAATCGTAAGGATAGAAGCAACAAGGTTACAGTCATACAGTTACAAGTGGCTGTATTCTCATCAATAACTGGCAGCCCATTGTTAAAAACCAAGATGCTTGACCACATAGGCCTTTAAACTAATTTAATATTGTTATACTGCTAATCCTCAACTTACAACAGTTCATTTCGTGACTGTTCAAAGTTACAATGGCACTAAAGAAAGTGACTTGTGACCATTTTTCACTTTTACCACCTTTATAGCATCCCCATGGTCATGTGATCAAAATTTGGACACTTGGCAACTTCACACATTTATGATGGTTGCAGTGTCCCATGTGATCAGCTTTTGCAACCCTTTGATAAGCAAAATCAATGGGGTAGCCAGATTCACTTAACAACCATGTTACTAACTTAATACTTGCAGTGATTCACTTAACAACTGTGGCAAGAAGGGTCGCAAAATGAGGCAAAATTCACTGAACAAATGTTTCACTTAGCAACAGAAATGTTAGGCTCAATTGTGGTCGTAAGTTGAGGAGTACCTGTATACATCAGCCAGAGTTGTTGAAAAGCACTTTTAGGCACAGAAGCTGCTACACATTCAGGAATGCATTTACCAACAATCTCTATCTTTAAACTAAGCATAAAGATGGATCTCAGTCCAATCAGTAGGAGGCTGAACAGCCCTATCATGAAGAAAAGATTGAAATAAGTTTTAGACCAGGTCTGTCGCACTCATAGTCCACAGGCCAGATGTGTCACGTGCTGGCCATGCCCACACTCAGTTTGGCGAAAGGAGAAAACATTGTGATAAGTTTGACACCCCTGTATTAGACTGTTAGCTTCATCTAGCATACTAGTAACCCCAGGTACCTGTAAGTAAGTATCGTTTAGCGATTTAGGCAAACAAGCATTTTTCCTAACTTCTTTTTTTACAGAAATCACTGAGGCCCAAGCGAGGTAGCACTTAGACTTATATACCACTGCACAGCCCTCTCTAAGCAGTTTACAGAGTCAGTCTATTGCCCCCAACAATCTAGGTACTCATTTTACCAATCTTGGAAGGATGGAAGGCTGAGTCACCCTTGAGCCGATGAGAATTGAACTGCTGAACTGCTGGCAGCCGGCAGTCAGCAGAAGTAAGCTGCACTGCATTCTAACCACTGCGCCACCACAGCTCTCAGGTAATCAAGTATAGTTGGCTAGACCGTGCACCAATGCAAGGAAAGTATAAAAACAGACATATTTGATGCTATTTTCATCTAGTAAGGGGACCATAGCTAACTGTATAAACGGTGTGACTCATAGAATATAAACTGTTGCTTCCCATGATTTTATACTGGTTGAATCAGAAATGAATAATGGTAAACCTGAAGGGCATGTTGATTTTAATATTTTTGTTTCATCTGAAGTTCTCTATGTGTTTTTTTCCTAATTCCTACCTTACATAAAGGATAGTTATCTTTAAAAAAATGCAAAACCCAAATCTATGTATCTGGATTTCCAGTTTGTAGCATTTCGGGGCAGGCAGGAATCCGTGACTATACGCGGTTTCTGCCTGTGTTCACTGCCCGAGTGCCCCGAGCCATCCAGTTTTGGGGCTAAGCCACCTCTGTAGAAGGTGGCGAAGACGGGGGGGGGGGGTCTGGCAGAGTCGAGAGATATCGCACCTCTCTTCCCTAGCCAGCTAAACCCCCTTTTCTGAAGGCAGCTGAGCAGCGGTCAGCAATGGCCACCACATAGAAGAGCTCAGCCGGAAAAAGAAAGTGCAAGTGATCTTTGTTGACCGGGACAAAATAACAGTTAAAGTACCCTGGAACTTAAAATTTACTAAGGATACATCGTTTCCAGAGTGTGTTAAGCAGTGAATGGAAGTTAAAGGAAAAGTTTTTTTTCTTTTCACTCTCCTTCCGAACGTGACAGCGATAGAACTCTAAGAGAAATCGGAAAACCCGCATTGGAGGTAATTAAATGCTAAAGGGATATGGATTTCTGAACATTTAAAGAAAAATCTTTTTTGCTGTAAGTGGGAAGGGAGAGGAAAACAAATTGGAGCAGAATTTGAAAATAAGGAGGAGATTGCCTAGAATTCTAAAGAGCTATTAAATATTAATAAGACTTCTAAAAGATATATTTTAATTGGAACTTTGTGATTAAACAGCAACCCCAGAAAGAGAAATGGAAGAAAGAAAAAAGTACTAAAAGAAATAGCTTATTTGGATTCTTTGGTGACTTTGGAACTCTTGGGAATTATTTTTGATTAAAAGCACTTGGGTGATTGTTTTGGAAAAAAAATTTCTCTTTACAATGGCATCACTTGTGGATGAACTAAAAATTGAATATGAAAAATACAAGAAAGAAGAACAAGAAGGGAAAGATACTTTGGGCACTCTTTTTCAATTTCTAGAAATGGCGGTATATACTTATGAAAAATTGCCTGCACAGCAGGACGACTGTGATAAAGAAGAAGCCATCTTTGATGAACAAGTGATTCTATTTGGGGAGGAGGAGAAAGAGGAAAAGAAAAAGGGGACTTTAAGACTTGAAAAAACAACCAAAAAGGAGAAAAATGAGGTGAAAGGTGGATACAAGGTTAGAAAACAACAGAAAGGGGGAAAGCAGAAGAAGAAAAGGGAGGTAGAGAGACAAAGGGGTAAAAAGGGCGAGGAGAAGAATAAGCAAGGGAGAAAGGAAGGGATGAGAAGCCTCAATGGGGGGAAGCAAGATGTAAAGAAACAACATTCATTTAGAGACAATGGGTAAATTTAATTGAAAAAGGGATTCTGTAAAGATACATAAGATTGTGTTTTTATATGTGTATTTAGAATAAAATGCTTAAGATATAAATGAGTATTAATATCTATGATTAGTTTTTTAATGGCATTGATAGTGGTCTTAACTACATTATATACCTATAAATTTGTTCCTTTGTTCTTGTTCATTTTTTCTCTCTTGTAAAATACATTGTGTAACTTTAGAATGTACAAAACAGAATCCCAATACAAGTTATATGTTATATTAAGTATTATTAAGTTAGGGGAAAGAATTAAAGGCATCATACTACAATCAGTGTACAGGAGAAGTTTTGTTTAAAGAGAAAAGATGATTGAATAGCTGGAAATAGAACAGACAAAGAATGATAAGTATTATGATTTGAATTGAGATGAGATAAATAAAATAAAACTAAGAAAGTTAAAAGAGGGGAGAAGCTATATAGAAAATTGAAAAGGGTAATAAGATATGGAATGGTGTATAAAATGAATATGATTTTTGAATTTGTGTCTGTACGAAGAGTTTTAACCCGGGATCAAGCAACTTTCAGAAAAGATATTTTATGTTTTTATATTTTATGTTTTGTTTGTTTGTGTAATGTCCTTGAAAAGCAATAAAATTTATATTAACAAAACCCAAATCTATGTATCCAAAGTAAAATAGGCCACAAGTTGTGGTCCATAATATTGCAGTTGCCAATCTTTAATGGTTTTTTTTTTTATTATTATTCTGTAAGCCTTGCCCAACTTGGTCCTCTCCAACATTTTGGACAAGAAGCAAATCACCCTGATTAGTACAAAAATTGCAGGAGATGGTAAATTTGGACTTCAATACATTTACATAGTATTATTTGTAAAAAAAAAAAAACCTGCTATTTACCAACAACCTTAAATATAGTATATATAAATTCCTCTACACCACAATAACTGATTATACTTTCCACAATAATCATCTCCAGAGGTGTTATTCAACAGGTTCTGATCAGTTCTGGAGAACCAGCAGCAGAAATTTTGAGTAGTTTGTAAAACCAGCAAATACCACCTCTAACTGGAGATTTTACAGTATCCATCCCTTGCCACGCCCACCAAACCACGCCCACCGAACCGGTAGTAAAAAATTTGAATCCCACCACTGATCCTTCTTATGTCCCAAAGATGTTTTTTTTTTCCAAGAAGCAACTAGACTTTCTGGTTTTTCTTTGAAGATGTTTCACCTCTCATCCAAGAAGCTTCTTCAGCTCTGACTGGATGGTGGGGGAATGGAAGATGAGAAGCGAAACATCTTCAAAGGAAAACCAAAAAGTCCAGTTGCCTCTTGGGGAAAAAAAAGCACCTTTGGGAGAACCATGACCTGGATGACGGAGAATCTCCCTAGACATCCCTACTGGGTGTTCCAGATTTGAATACAATTATTATCAATTAGGTTTATTATCTATTAAACTTGACTGCTGTGGAATTACTCCTATTCTGAACACTTAACAACAAAATGCAATCCTATGCAACGTGATTTTTAAAAATATTTCTATCCAGGCTCTTAATGGCAGAAAGCGATTATCAACTTTTAACTAACTTGACAATTAGACTGTCACAGGACACTTTTTCAAGGTACTGCCAAATCTATCATTTAATGATCTAACTTAGAATCTTCCCAGGTATTAGAATAGAATAGAATAGAATAGAATAGAATAGAATAGAATAGAATAGAATAGAATAGAATAGAATAGAATTTTTTATTGGCCAAGTGTGATTGGACTCTGTCTTGGTGCTAATGCTCTCAGTATACATAAAAGAAAAGATACATTAGTCAAGAGTCAAAAATCATAAGGTACAACACTTAATAATAGTCACAGGGTACAATACGCAATCAAATCATACTAGGAAACAGTCAATAAAAGTCGTTAGGATACAAATCACAAAGTTGCAGTCATACAGTCACAAGTGGGAGGGGATGGGTGATAAGGAGTGATGAGAAGATTAATAGTAATAGTGTTCTGGGAATTGGACAGTGTTGAGGGAATTATTTGTTTAGCAGAGTGATGGCGTTCAGGAAAAAAATTGTTCTTGTGTTCTGGAGTGCAGTGCTCTATAGTGGGAGGGAGGGAAGGAGTTGAAACAGTTTATGTCCGGGATGTGAGGGGTCTGTAAAGGTTTTCACAGCCCTCTTTTTGACTTGTGCAGTATACAGGTCCTCGATGGAAGGCAAGTTGGTAGCAATTTTTTTTTTCTGCAGTCCTAATTACTCTCTGTGTCTGTCTTGTTGTATTGATATCAGACTGAGTGGTCTGTGTTACCCGAGGTCTCCTTTCAGAAGACAGAGACAAAAATCACTCAAAAACTTTCTTCATTCATTAGGATTTCCTCAAAGATAAAAGGAATAGTCTGTTTCTGGCTCCAATTCAAGGTGTTTATGACCATTAAGGTGCTACACGGTGCCAGTTTATCTACAGAAATGCCTTCATTCTATTACATCAGCCCATCCCACTAGGCTAGGTAGGGAAGGTGTGTTGTGGAATTTATCAGCCCCAAAATTCCAACTGGTGGGTTCAGGAAGAGATCGTTCTCTGCCATTTCCCCCACCCTCTGGACAACACCCCCCTCCCCCCCCCCCCCCCCCGGTCTGAGGTAAGATGGGCCCTCACTCTCTTGGAAAAGTGAAAAATAATTTCTCTGCAGCCTTACTTGGGGCACACAGAGAAGCATGCAGGGTTAGCACCTTGAAAGGCCTCTCCCTCCCTTTTAATCAATTTTTAACATTCAATTTTAATCATCCTTGCCTCTTTTTAAATGTTATATACAGGTAATCCTCAACTTAAAACAAATTCTCATCACACCTGAGTAAAGATCAGAGCACAAGTAGACTAAGTCCTTCCACGTGCTAGAAGGAAAGGAGAAGTTTTGGGGCGCTGAATCTTTTTACAATGCTTCCAAAATCAGAACCTTTTTATGACTGCAGGCAGTCCTCAACTTCCAACAGTTCATTGAGTGACCATTCAAAGTTGCAACAGCATTGAAAAAAGTGACTTATGACGGTTTTTCAGTTATGACTTTTGCAGCAGCCAAAGTCACATGACCAAAATTCAGGCGCTTGGCAACTGGTTCCGACTTATGACCGTTGCTGTGTCCCAAAGTCATGTGATCACCTTTCTGCAACCTTCTGACAAGCAAAGGCAACAGGAAAGCCAAATTCACTTGAGAACTGGGTAACTAACTTAACTGCAGTGATTTACTTAACAACTGAGGGAAGAAAGGTCGTAAAATGGGGCAGAACTCACTTAACAAATGCCTCACTTAAGAACAGAAATTTTGGCCTTAATTGTGGTCATAAGTCGAGGACTACCTGTACTGTTTTAGTTGTACACTGCCAAGAGTCTCTCTGAGAGGAAGATGGGCAGATTTAAAATTTGGAAACAAACAAACAAACTTAGCAAGTCCTTTTATCTTAGAATAAAATCCTGCAATTCTGAATCAGGTCACTAAGTATTCTGGAAGGAATGATATCAACCTTAAGCTTGAATCTTGCTTTTTCCTAATTGCCAGGGAGAAGATACGGACCCTTTTTGGAAAAGACTGTAATTTTAATAGGATTAAAGTAATTCTGTCTTTTCTTAATGTTCTAGCTCCTTTGGCATACCCTCCCCTCCCTCCCTCCTTTATTTATCAATCAATAAATAAATAAATAAATAAAAGGTGTTTTTGGTTAGTCCTACCATTGGTCACCAACCCTAGTCTCTTTAAGATTTAATCTTCCTGGTATCAAATCTGGACTACTTGTATATGCTCCTCCATGAAAACTTGTTCTTCCTTCCATCTGCTTTATTTCTCCTGTCTTCCATTAATCCTTTAGTACACGCGTACTACTTTCCTCTACTGTCCCATTTTTACACCATATTTTTTGTAACTGTTTCAATGGCTCCTTTTTAAGGAACTCCTACCCACCTTGGCCTTCTTTCCCTATTCGTATCTCCTGCCATGGAATTCTTATTCTTCTTTTTGAGTTTATTAAAAAGTGGTTTCTCCAAACCCAAAACATGAATTTGGTTACACTCAGCTTAACTTTCTCATCATACTAAGAATTCCAACAGGATCACTTTCTCCCCAGCTTTCTCTTTGTCCAGTAAATCAACTTTTCTGGAAACTTTGACCAATTGTTCCTATTCCCAGCAAAAATAAGCTTTCAATTCACAAGCTCCCCCACATTGCATCAAAATAAAATGGTCAACGTGTGCTCTCTTTTACACAAGAAGCAGAAATTGAGAGAAATCTCATCCTGAACTTGTCAAAGCAATCCATTTTATGCAGCATAGCTGCCTGTTAGTCATTTGTTCTTGGGAGGGGGGTTAATCCAGATGTTCTTTGTCTGAGTTGTATTTGATCACATTTTTCCAAACTCACCACAATGTTTTGTCACTGAGATAATACAGCTTTCTTCCCATGCCAACATCCAGGCACAATGGCCATGACTGGAATATAGATACATGTCATAGATACCAAGTGAACCTTGTCTGGGCATTATCCCACTCTCATGTTTATGTAGTTTCCTAACTACAGTATGTTCTAATTGTACTGTTTGAAGCGCATCAGGAAAAAAGCGTCAAAACGGACAAGAAAAAAAGGAAGAAAAAATATACTGTTATATTGATTATTGAAAAGAATTGATTGATTCAATTTATATGCACCCATCTCACTTCCATGTGACCTTGAGCAGGGTGTACTCATTTAGAATTTAGAATTCAAATTAACAATCACAAAATTTAACCATTAATACCAATTAAAAACAGTTAAAAACTAAACTAAAAAAGAGAGGGAAGAATATAAATGAATGCACAGTGCAGCCGCTTAACATTCTTCCAGTATCATAATTCTATTCTAAAATTACTTACATGCAACTCTACTGCTCTCTTTATCATTTGGAAAATTCTAGGTTTTAAACTACAGATCTGGATATTATGCCATCCAACTATGAACCACAATTAGTAAGATTATTTCCTGTATTATAATAGCCCTTGTACTGAAGTACTTCATGTTTATGCTTTGATCTCACACATTTTAGTTCTCTGTTGATTTATTTTAATTATTTAAAGTCTATAGCTATTAAAATGGAAGTGCTCAGAAAACAACCATTTTACTTATAGAGAGTCTAGGTTCAAGAAAAGCCAAATGTCACAAAGCAAACAGAAAACACCAGAGGAAACTACTAATTCCAGCAATGATATGTGTCCTTGGAATTCAAAACAAAAACTGTGGCATTTGTTTTATGAAATTTAGGTAACACCCAATGCCTTGAGAAATCAAGAAAATAATAAAATTGTCAACTTCAGCCTTTTCCTCAAGCTGAATGTACTTCAGAGTAGTATTCTGACACTTTTTATCAAATATGTTGAACCACTCAACTCAACAATAAGAACAGAAAGTATCTATATTTATGATCCAGCATCACCACAACTGCAGCAATATACATGGCAATATACATTAAGCAATATACAGTCTGCTTAATAAACTCTAGTTGCCCATTCCCATCACTCTGAACATGAATAGTCACCTGTATGGAAAAAGTATGATAAGTGAAAGTATAGAATTTCATTTATTCTTTCAAATGGTTATTACACTAGCTGTCCTGTTTTTCAAGCAAGGTGAACAAGATTATATGCTGTCCTAAAAGAATTCTGATGCAATTCATTAAGGATATATTCATAGCTATTGGTTTTTTTTCTTCAGAAAATCTGCCCTTAGAGTAGAATTTACATTACTATCCAAGTCATGTTTTCAATTAATTAATGAGTCCACAGCAGGTGGCAGCAACTGGTCAATTGTTTCTGTCTTGATTGAGAACCTAAGCAGGATCTCTGCCTAGTTGGTACTGGATGAGTGACATGCAATATGAAGGCTGTTGACTAGAATAGGAATTTAAAATCCTGCAAAAAGTTCATTGCAAACTACTTCCTTACTGTTGCCAAGAAAACTGCACAGTGTCAAGTTCAACCTGAAGGACGATGACTTTACTAGATGCAGCTTTAAATAAGCCAATCATTTATTGAAATGATGCAACCATCTGTCTGAATGTGAAGATGTAAATAGTATTAGAGGGAAAAATAGCTTAGACTTGAGAAAATATTTTCATTAATAATTCTCTTCCTCAGCTCATATTTACTGTTCCAAGAAAGTCCATGATCCAGCCCTGACTGCAACACTCAGAAGTATGCATGGGAAATTTCTTTATCAACCTTTTGCCAGCTTTCTCATCTGCTAAGGCAGCAGTCCCTATTTATGGGCTGGGCTGGAAGAATTCATTATTAAACCCTTTGAAGATTAAATGAGCTGTGTATTATACAAAAGCATATGACCTAACAAGGAAAAATAAGTGAATATCCCAGAGCCAAATTGACATGGAAGCTGCCTTATATCAAAGTCAGACTACTGGACTGTGAAACTGAGTGTTGTCTAATCTGATTGGAGGAGACATTCTGGGGTCTTATAGGAATTTCAGCCCTATCCTTGTACTTGAATTGAACTCAAAACTTTACCTTTGCAAAGAAGTACTCTACCACTGAATTGTGCTCTGGATAAATTAAATTGGATTGAAGAGTCAATCAAGTTGCTTATGGACCAACCATATGAAGAGAAGAAGAGTTCTAGAATTTAAAAAAATTTAATACTTCATAAACTCTTTCAAATGAAATAATTGCTATGCATTCTATAATTCTAAAACTCTGCCAGTTTTCTAATTCCTCTCCCTCTGGGAATAGTCAAGAATTCACAAACTTAGGCTTAGTTTATTGGTTTTTGAAAAAGAGATGGAATTGGTTTAGAATATTTTAGAAGCAGGGATATTGCTTGGGGCCAATTAGCAGGAACTTGCTATTAACAACAGTTTTACCACTTACTGTATTATGTCACCATGCTAAATGTGACCAATAAAATTCTACAGGACTCAAGATAAGGCATTTTTGAAAGAATGTATTTTCTTTGTGAGTTTGCCCAGTTTGTAAGTCCTTCAAGGGAAGCCTTCCTTTCTCATTCATTCCCCTGGCAAAATTACAAGAAGACAGTTTTCTAAGCAACTGGCACTTAATCTCAACAATTGTTCTCTTGTTTGTAGATTTCCTATCTTGGCTTGGGTTCTAGCCCTGCTTGTTACTACCTTGAATCTCAACTGCAGATTATACATCTGTTTTTGACTCCCTTGGACTTGGTCTGCTTTCCACTGTGGTCTGATCTACTTCATCAAACAGCCAACTTCTCATACTCATCCTAAAAAAAGCTGCCCTCCTGAAATATACAGTAAGTCAGAGGAAAGTTTGTGATGAGTTTTGTTTTCCTAATATTATTCCAAAGAAATATATTCTCCGTTAGGCTGGTCTTAGAAATATAAGAATGAGGGCTGTGCATAAAAAAAGCCCGAGGCCACATCAAATTAATTTAAAAGTAAAAGGGGGCAGCAAATTTAAAATAAGTAAATAATATTCATTACAAGTTACCATACAAACATGCTTACAGATAGTTTCCAATTAGAATAGAATAACAGAATTGGAAGGGATCTTGGAAGGGACCTTCTAGTGCAACACCCACCCACTGTATACCATTTCAGATAAATGGTTGTCCAATCTCTTCTTAAAAACTTCCAGTGTTGGGGCATTCACAACTTCTGGAGGCAAGTTATTCCACGGATTAATTGTTCTAACTTGTCAAGAAATCTCTCCTTAGTTCTAAGTTGCTTTTCTCCTTGATTAGTTTCCACCTATTGCTTCTTGTCCTGTCTTTGGATGCTTTGGAGAAGAGGTTGACTCCCCTCTTCTTCGTGGCAACCCCTGAGATATTGGAACACTGTTATCATGTCACCCCAGTCTTTCTTTTCATTACTTTAAGGCAGGGGTCTCCAACCTTGGCTCCTGGAAGCCTGGCGGACTTCAACTCCCAGAGTTCCACAGCCAGCAAAGCTGGCTGTGGAATTCTGGGAGTTGAAGTCCGCCAGGCTTCCAGGAGCCAAGGTTGGAGACCCCTGCTTTAAGGGAAGCCAACTGTTTTAAAAAGTTATCATTGCAAGATTGGAAAAATAATACACTCCTTGCCTTAGATCAAGGGTGTCAAACTCAAGGCCCGCAGGACCATCCGGCCTGTGGGGTGCTTAGATCTGGTCCAGGGAGCCACCCTGGAAACAGTGAAGGACCGCCCTGTGGTGTGCCTCTGTCAGTGAAAATGGGCGTTGGTCCTTACCTGACATGCCATTTCTCTGGAGCCGAGAGGATCATCCAGAGAATAGGAGGTGCTTCAGTCTGCGTTGTTGAAGGCTGAGCTTAATTACTGAGGAATGCTCCACCCTCCGTCACATGGCTCCCTTGCATTCCCCAGTTTACGCGAAGATGAGAGTGAAGAGAAGATCGTGCTCTCATCTTACTATGCTAAGCGGTTCCTTGGCCGAAACAAGACCCCACCAGACAGTGAACTTAAAAGGGTGGGGCTGGATGATCCTCCCAGCTCCAGAGAAATGGCGTGAGAGCCGGTCGGATCATCCAGAGAGTGGGACATACCAAAGCTTGGTTGTCCTACGGGAGGGACTCCATCTGGTTCTGAAGTCCCTGCGGTTCCTTGAGGACTCGCTGGAGAACTCGTCTCTCAAACAAAGCCTCCGTCGAGGCAAATATGTCAATCTTATAATGCCTAATGAAGGGAGATGGGGAGGCCCAGGTGGCCGCCTGACAAATATCAGCAATTGGAGGCTGGGTGGCCCTAGCTGCCGAGGTGGCTGCACTTCTGGTGGAGTGTGCCGTTATGCCGCTGGGCACTGGCAGAGCCTGGGACAAGTAAGCTTTGGAAATAGTAGCTCTAATCCAGCGGCCGATGATTGCCGGGGACACTTTGTGTCCTAAGGATTTAGGTTGAAAGGAAAGGAATAAGGATTCGGACTTCCTAAAGGGCTGGGTACGTTTAATGTAAATGTGGAGGGCCCGTCTTACGTCCAGGGTGTGCCAAAGCTTCTCCCTTTCACGCAAGGGATTTGGGCAGAAGTTCGGAAGTGTGAGTTCCTGTGCCCTGTGGAAGGCTGAATTGACCTTAGGCAAGAAGGTAGGGTCCGGCCGTAGAACCACCCGGTCGGCATGGAAGATGCAAAGGTCTTTCCTCACCGACAAGGTGGCTATCTCCGATATTCGGCGAACCAAAGTAATGGCCACCAGGAATACGACTTTGAAGTTAGGAACTGGAGTGAAGATTCCCTGAGAGGCTCAAAGGGATGTTTAGTAAGGGACATCAGGACCTTGTTGAGGTCCCAGGTAGGGTATCTCTGTACAGTTGGGGGACACAAGTTAGTTGCTCCCCTAAGGAATGCCCTAATGCGAGGGTGGAGGGAGAGGGTACCCAGATTGTCACAAATAATCACAGTTGAAAGGGCTGCTACCTGATGCCTCAGGGTGTTCAGAGAGAGTCCCTTCCTCAGACCTTCTTGGAGGAATTCCAAAACTTGAGCAATGGAGGGTGAAAGAGGGTTGATCTGGAAATTATGGCACCACTTGCAGAAGCTATTCAAAGTGGCATTGTATATTCGGGTTGTTGAGGGCCGCCTTGCAGCTAAAATGGTATCAATAACCTGGTCAGAGAACTGCTCCTTCCTTAGACGTTCCCGCTCAACCTCCAAACGGCTAACTGGAGCCATTGAGGATCCGGGTGTTGGAGGGGCCCCTGGAAAAGGGATATCCTGTGCGGGGGAATTTTCCAAGGGGGGGCCACCGATAGATAGCGGAGGTCCGCAAACCATGGGCGCCTGGGCCAGTAGGGTGCCACTAAAATCAGCTCTGCTTTCTCGGAGATGAGCTTCTGGATGACTTTGGGGACCAGGGCCAACGGAGGAAATGCATATCGAAGCCCTGTGGGCCAGGGGCAATGGAGGGCGTTGTGATTCTCAGTCCCGTGGGAGGGATACCTCGAGAAAAACCTGGGGAGTTGGGTGTTGAGCGGGGATGCGAAGAGGTCTACTGACAGGAGACCGAACATCACAGTCGCTTCCCTGAACAGTGACGGGTGAATGCGCCACTCGGACTGGTCCACCGTGGTCCTGCTCAGCCAATCTGCTTGGGTGTTTGAGACCCCTGAGATGTGCTCGGCTTTGAGGGAGAGGAGATTGTGCTCCGCCCAACGGCAGAGGCGCTCGGCCTCTCTCATCAAACTTATGGACTGGGTGCCCCCTTGTCGGTTGACGTGAGCCTTGGCGGTGACGTTGTCCGTGAGTATCAGGACATGCCGCCCGCATACGTGGGGAAGGAAGTTGCGCAGGGCCAGGTGGATGGCACGAAGTTCTAACCAGTTTACTGCGTGTGCGTTCTACCTGTGACCATTTGCTTTGTGTCGAGAGCGAGTGGGTGTGAGCGCCCCATCCGGACAGGCTGGTGTCAGTGGTGAGGATGAGGCGTTGGGGTTCCTTGAAGCAGTGTCCCTTATTGATGGCGGGACTGGTCCACCAGAGGAGAGACATGAGGACCCTTGAAGGCACCTTGACCGCGGCCTTTGAATTGCTTCTGCCAGTCCTTTGGAACGGGAGCAGGAACCATTGTAGGGATCTAGTGTGTAAACGGGCCCAGGGAACAATGGAAATACATGAGACCATTTTACTGAGTAATTTAGACAATTCTAAAAGTGTTACCTTTCTTGATCGTCTGATATGTTTGACAGTCTCCTGGATGGTACGGAATCTCTCAGAGGAAAGGAAAACCTTTCCCTGAACAGAGTCAATGACGGACCCCAAGTGGGTGATCCATGTAGATGGTAACAGATGGCTCTTTTGCCAGTTTACTAGGAACCCACAATCTTGGAGGGCAGAAAGAGTAGCTCTGATATCCTTTTCTGCTTGGGGTCTGGAATGAGACAGGATGAGGATGTCATCCAGGTAACAGTAGAGATGAACCGGGAGGTCCCTGAGGTGGGCCGCTAGGGCTGCGAGGACCTTAGTGAAGGTTCTCGGGGCAGAGGCCAATCCAAAGGGAAGTGCCACATATTGGAAGTGGCGATGGTTGTAGCAGAACCTGAGGAATTTGGAATGGGAGGGCCGGATTGGGATGTGAAGGTACACCTCTGAAAGGTCTATGGAGGATAGTCAGTCCCCCTGCCTGATGCCTAGTAGAATGGATTGTGGGGTGTGCATCTTAAACCTGCGGTAGGTCAGGTAACGGTTAAGGCGTTTCAGGTCTAGAATAGCCCTCCATCCTCCTGAGGATTTGGGGACCACGAAGAGGTGAGAGTAAAACCCCTGCTTCTGCTGGGATGGTGGTACAGGTTGTATGGCCTATATCGAGAGGAGATGGCGGATAGCTGAATCCATTAGGTTGCATTTGGTGAGATCCTTGGAGGGGGGCATGCCATAAAAAATTCAGGGGGGGCGCTGAAATTCAAGCGCGAGGCCCAGTCTGATGGTCTCCCTGACACAGGCATCGGAGGTGGAAGAGTCCCACCGGTCGGCAAAATGCTTGAGGCATCCACCGATGGGGAGGGGTGGACGGGGTCTATCTGTTGCCCGGAAGGGCTTCCGTCCTGAACCCCTGAAGGGGCGACTGTAGCTGCCGCCCCTCCTGCTCCTGTCACCCGGATCGGCTCGATCCTGGGGCTGGAAAGGCCAGAAGGAGGGGGGTCTCGGGTACCTGGGCGGAAAAGGAAACTGGTAGAAAGGTCGTGAGGAACCTCTCCGAAAGGGCTGTGCTCTTGACTCTGACCTACGGAAAAGGGGGGGAAGAAATTTTTTCTTGCTTCTGGTTTCTGATAGAAATGGCTCCAGGACGGTGGCGAATAATTTGTCCTCTTTTATGGGGGCAGTGGCCAGCTTAACCTTGTTTTTTATGTCTGCCTGCCAGTGCTTGACATGAGAGGATATTGCTTGGGCAGAGAACTTAACCGTGTGGTATGTGGCGTCGGCCGAGAATTCTGCCGCAGCCGTCAATTTTGCTATGTCCTGGTGTGCCCTGGTGTTAGAGGGGGGGACATGCTGCCTCAGTTGATGGAGCCACCGGATCGAAGACCTGGTGAAGAAGGAAGCGGCAGTGGCCGATCTAATGGCCCAGGTGTCCACTTGGTGAGCCCTACGTAAAGCAAGCTCGGACCTCTTGTCCTCGGGCTTCAGGACCTCCAGGGGATCACTGGGGGAGGACAAGGATGCCAAACCAACGATGGGCTCATCTACCTCAGGAGTGTTAAGCAGGTTGCAGAAGCTCGACTCAAGGTTAAAGAACCTCCTGTCCTGGCTGGATGGGGCAGGGGGGGCCCTTGTGGAGTCTAACTGGTTTGAGACTAAGTCATGAAAAATGGGCAGGGCCGGGATCACCTCTGCCTCCACCACGGGCTGCATAAAGATGGTGTCCTCCTGTCCCTCTGCTGGGGAAGGGAGAGCCGAGGAGGACTGTACAGACAGGCCAGAAATGTTCCTGGTCTTAAATAGAAGTGATTTAAACATGTGCGGCTTGAACAGACCCACAAAGGTGGGTTGATCCGGGGTGAGGCCCTCAACCTCGGACATGTCCCCCTCCATAGGGTCTATCTCCGATAGGGGCTCCCCTTGGTGCGTAGACCCCCATTCCAATTCCTCCTCCTCCCCGAATCAATCTAGGTCCTCCATGGCCTCCTCCAGATCCCTTTCTGGGAGAGGACTGCCCTCCTGTAAGGGTACCTGACCAAGAGTGGGGTCCGATCTAGGCGAGGACCTGACTGATGGTGAGTCGTGTTCGGGCGCCATCGAGGGAGGACCAGACCTGGACATCTGTTGCAGGCCCTCTGCAATCCCCTGGCGAATAGCCCATTCCATCCATGCCTGCATGTGCGCAGGGATCTCAACTGTGGCGACCTCCTCATGGCGCAGACCAGCGGCCGTGGGCGTAAATGTTGTTTCCGGCGTCCACCTGGTCGTTGGTCCGGGAACCTGGTGTCCCTGGGATGGGCTGAGCCTGGAGAGGGAAGAGCAATCTGGAGGAGGGGGGGTGTCTCGAGGTAGAGGGAGCAGAGGGTGGGGGGGGGCTGGAAATACCGGTTGTGTCTCTCTAGATCGCCTGTCAAATTCTTTCTCCAGTGCCCTATGATGTCTTAGAGCGTCCCTCTGAGAAGCTTTGGAAGTTTCTTTAGGGGCTTCCTTAGCCTGTTTGCGCAGGTGGTAGGATTTAGATTTGGCCTTCAAAGAAGGGCCTTTAGCGGAATTGTCATCTGCCATTGTAGAGGAAAGGACTGTAATACAAATGTAAAGGCAGTTGGCTCGCCAAGGGTTCGACCTACAACAAAGGCCGGGTGTCCTTTCGCTGGCCCGCACCCCCTTTTGGAATTTTAAATGTATATAAACTAATATAATTATTAATATCTTTATACCTAAGCGTACAATCAAGATATATAATCCAACCAGTGTTGGCAACGTGAAATAGCCAAATATTGATAAGATGTAAATATATATATATATGGAAATACGTATATCTATCTATCTATCTATCTATCTATCTATCTATCTATCTATCTATCTATCTATCTAAATATATATACATATAATTGTAAATTTAAATATATTTAGATATCTATGTAATGATAAATTTTACTATTAGTATTATTATTATTTACAATATTTAATCCAAGGTCTGGTTGGAGCTTCCAGGAAGGAGTGACCCCAGGAATTGCTGTTAATATTGCCAATGTGCCAAATAAAATGCCTGAGGCTGGAGTGAGGCCTCGGGCAGCTGGAGCTCCCAGGCAACAACCGGGAGGGATAGGCTGCTATTTCCTGCCCTGAGCGTGCTGCGGAAAGCCAACAAGTTTGTCAATTCCCCTAAATATCTGATAGCTCTCACAGGCTGGAAGGCCTATAATTAGAGCTAGTCCCTTCGCAGCTCAATGAGGCCTCTAAAAGCGGTGTCCGACACGCGGCGGCACCCAAAATGGCAGCCGCCCATGCTCCCTTACTCATGGGCTGCTCAGGGCCAAAATCAGCCTCTCCGGCATGTCTAGGGACCAAGAGAGGCAGCCAGGTGATTTTCGCCCCTTCCTGGGGCGATCGGCGTTTACGGTGGGGGGGAACACCAGCTGCGCTATTACAGCGTGATCAAATAAAGCCGCTATGAGTGCAGCGTAGAAAAGTGGCAGGAAGAGGATCGAATTGAGGGGGGGGGATTGGTGCCGGACCGCGGAAGCCGCCCGCTCTGCAGCCCCCCTGGGGGCAAAGAAACGCGCTCCCCTGTTTAATCACTATCCCAATGCGCTTAGAGGCTAAGGAGAACCGGGGCGATGATAATCAAACCTAATGAATAAAGAGTTCTTGAATCGGCCAAGGAGTGGTGAAGTACACAGCCTACTCTCACGAAGGCTGAGCATAAACTGGGGGATGCAAGGGAGCCATGTGACGGAGGGCGGAGCATTCCTTAGTAATTAAGCTCAGCCTTCAACAACGCAGACTGAAGCACCTCCCACTCTCTGGATGATCCGACCGGCTCTCAGGAGAATGGGTAAGCGTAGATGAGCACTCCCTCAGGGAAGCAGGGCTGGGCTGGGCTGTGGGGTTCTGGTGTCCTGGGAGTTCAAGGGCTAGGCTGCTGCCTACAGTTCTGGACAGTCTGTGTTACCGTCCAGGGGTCCTCCACATGGCCTGAGAGGGATGGCAAGGCTCCTCTGGAGGACAAGGGTTTGGTGCTCTTCCTGGTCTCACCTTTCTCTGCTGGAGATAATGGATCTCCCCCAGCTCCGGCCGAGCCACCACAGATGCCCTTGACATGATTGATGTTGAGTTGACCACACTCACCCTGTCCATGCCCCCAAGGTCAAACACAACCCCAATGCATCCCTCAATGAAATTGAGTTGGATACTCCTGCCTTAGATTGAGTGTAGGTGATCATCTTAATTCTGGGGAGCTTACAGAAATGAGTTTTTCATTAGCCCGATTAAGTTTGGCCTTAGACATATGAAGTTATTGTTGTCTACAAGCTCTACAATTAAGTGATCTTAGTCTTCCCACGGTTAGTCCAACACTCTGCTACCCTAGTTTAGCCATTCTTCTTCCTTCTAAATCTCCTGAATCTAATTTCCCAACATACATGGTTCAGCATCTGAATAAAATGAGCCAATAGTGTGGTAGCAAAATCATAAAAGTAGATCACCACTGAATTTCATATTAATAGAAACCACTGATATCCTCTCTCCACAAATACATTAATGAAAATGAAAGTAGGATACAATTAAATGCTTCCAAAATTATTTTATTGAAACAAACATTTGATGTAATGATGGCCATTAATAAAGCTCTTACCAACACCATACTCCTTTGAGACTGTTGATTCCTATGAAAACCACTGGTACAATGCAGTTGGACTTTATTTAAATGGGGGTGAGGTATGCATGGAATGCTTACATGGCCATCATCATATCTATTTTGGTCTCAGACTTGAAAGCTAAGAAGAGAGAAGAGAGATCCTGATTGCTGTTGAGTGCTTTCGTAAATCTCCCAATAATTAATCACCCATTTGTGGCAACACTGTGTACTTAACTCACTCTGTATGTTTGCTTGGCTTAAGCTTGTATCTGTTGATCTCATTTACACTTCCTGTGCTACCCAATTAACAATTAGCTCTGGGAAGTTACACATACATTATCAACAAATCCCCACTTGACCTTCTTGTTTGATTACTTAAACCAAAAAGAACCACACGGGTTTCTGAGAACGTGTTCACACAGTTTGCATCTTCTCTAGTCAAACCCACCTTTTCTTTTTGTTTTTTATTAGCAGGAATTATCAACAGGAAGTAATCACACACACTTTCTTGGAAAAAATGTCAGCGATCGTGACCAAGCTCAAAATTATTAGCATGGAAATTGATGCTGAAGACTATTATCACATGGAATTTTCTTAATTAAATTGCAAATATGCAATTGGAGGATAATTGCATGGAAACATTCCAGCAAAAAAATGATATAGGCAAATAACCTTCTGTTTCTTTCATTTTTTTTTGTAACATCTGCCAATATTAGTGTGACTTTGCAAACAAACAAACAAACATGAAACCCCCATGAATTTATCGGATCCAAGTACTATCTTGTTGTATTCCAGTGACAGTCAGAGTGGTTTAACAATAATAGACATCAAACCACTGGTCTGGAAATCTAACTTCAAGTCCCTATTTTGAAATAGTCAATGGCCATGACCCTGAGAACTGAAAACATTACAGATGGCACCCACTAAAGGCATGGTAGTTCTACAGAAATTAGATTATCTTAGCACTAATTTAAAACAGTATCTAATCTGCATCTTTGTTTTTTACTGATATTGGGCATTGGTACTTACCTGATACGCCCTTTCTCGTCGAACTGCGTAGAGCATCCAGAGTGGGAGGTGCTCCAGTCTCCGCCCTTACAGGCTGAGCTATAATTGAGGAACGCTCCTCCTCCTCCACGTGACACCTCCGTAGCGTTCCCCAGTTTTACGAAGACGAGAAGACAAACACTCTTATCTTCTCTAAACTACTGTAGCAGCTCACAACTACTCAACTGATTGAATCATTGGCCGAAACAGGATTCCCCACCAGATGGACAATTTAGGGTGGGGCTGGATACTCTATGCAGCTTGACGAGAAAGGGCGCATCAGGTAAGTACCAACGCCCATTCTCCATAGAGCTGCTGCGAGCATCCAGAGTGGGACATACCAAAGCATGGCCTGTCCTACGGGAGGGACTCCGTCTGGGTTGGAATATCCTCTGGCTCTCTTGCCACTTGCTAAAGGACTCGCCTGCCAAAGGATGCTTCTGCAGAAGCAACAAAACACATTGATTTAACAATGATGAATAAGGGGTGACGGAGACGCCCAGGTGGTTGCTCGGCTGATATCATGTATCGAAGCCAGGGTAGCCCAGACTGCCGAGGTATTCGCACTCCCTGTAGAATGTGCGATTATTCCGTTGGGAACAGCAAGCGTCTGAGTTAGATAGGCCTTGGAGATTGTCACTCTGATCCAAGTGCCTACAGTAGACGGGGATACTTTGAAACCCAGCGTCTTTGCTTGGAATGACAGGAACAATGCTGCTGACTTCCTGAGAGGCCGAGTGCGATTGATATAAATACGTAACGCACGTTTGACATCGATGGAATGCCACTGCCTTTCCTGTCTGGAGCAGGCCTGGGGCAAAGGTTAGGAAGAAAAAATTCCTGTGATTTGCAAAAGGCTGAGTTAACCTTGGGCAGGAGAAACGTAGAGAATTGAAGTGATGTCTCTCTTAAGGGTTCGAAAGGCGGTTTAGACAGTGCCGTGAGAACCCTGATAAAATCCCCGGTTGGATATCTGTGTATCACTGGAGGATGCAAATTGGTGGCTCTTTTACGGGATGCCTGGATACGAGAGTGGTGTGAAAATGGTTCATAGGATCACCAGAAATGACCGTTGATCACCGTTGTCCACCATCTGCCTTCACAAGGTATTGAGGGAGAGGCCCTTGTCCAGTCCTTCTTGCCAGAAGGTCAAAATTTGAGCAGCCGCTGTGGGTAGCGGATTAATGCGTGATTTGTGGCACCATTTACAAACAATGATCCAAGTAACGTTACATGTCTGGGTAGCTGAGACCATCTCACTGCCGAGATGGTCTCAATGACCTGATTGGAAAAAACTCTCCCTTTTTAGCCGGTCCTGCTTGACCTTCAGATGGCTAACTGAAGCCACTGAGGATTTGGATGCTGAAGAGGTCCCTGGGATAGCAAGATCCTGCCCGGTGGGATCCTTCAGGGAGGGGCCACTGAAAGGTTACGAAGGTCTGCAAAACCACGGTCTCCTGGGCCAGTATGGGGTAACCAGAAGGAGTTCTGTCCTCTCGTGGATCAGCTTTAGGATCACTTTGGGGATCAACAGTAGTGGGGAAAAATCGTATAAGAGCCTGGTGGGCCAGGGCCAACGTAGGGCGTTGTGATTCTCTGCCCCTTGGGGGGTACCTGGAGAAGAATCTCGGTACCTGGGCATTGAGCGGAAACGCGAATAGGTCCACTAGGAGGAGGTCTAACACCGCCGAGGCCTCCTCTGCATTATTATTTTGAACAGGGAGGGATGAAGGTGCCATCCTGCCTAGTTAAGGTGGCCCTGCTCAACCAGTTTGCCCAAATGTTGAGACTCCCGATATGTGATCTGCCCTGACAGACAATAGGTTGGTCTCCGCCCAGCGACAGAGACGCTCGGCCTCCTTCATGAAACGGATGTCATGACTGCCTCGCTTGTCGGTTGATATGCACCTTGGTCGTAATGCTGTCTGTCAGGACCAGTACGAGGCGCCCGCATACTTAAGGAAGGAAAGTGCGTAGGGCCGGGTATACTGTGTGAAACCTCCGCCAGTATATACTGCACCTTTGCTCGGTTGCTGACCAGGTGTCCCAGCTGAGAGCGAGTGGATATGGGTCCCCCATACGTGTAGGCTGGCGTCTGATGTGAGGGTAACCCCTTGGGGGCTCCTGAGGAGATGCCCTTGTTGCTTGCGGGTCTGGTCCACCAAGAAAG
This sequence comes from Hydrophis major, assembly GCA_033807585.1. Taxonomy (NCBI): domain Eukaryota; kingdom Metazoa; phylum Chordata; class Lepidosauria; order Squamata; family Elapidae; genus Hydrophis; species Hydrophis major. Next base: position 246,013,267 of record CM066330.1, read on the forward strand.
CGATGCTAGAACCCTTGAGGGAACCTTCGCCCCGCCTCCTGAATTGCTCCTTCCAGAGCGATGATAAGGTAACGGGAACCACTGTATAGGTCTGGAATGGAGCCGATCCCAGGGAACAATGGATATGCATGAGACCAATTTGCCAAGTAATTTTGATAAGAACAGTAATGGCGTCTTTCTTGTTCGCCTAATATTCCTGACCGATTGCTGGATACTGAGAAATCCTTCAGGGGAAAGGAAGACCGTCCCTTCAACTGAGTCAATCACTGCCCCTAAGTGAGCTATTTGAGTGGGAGGGGTAAGTTGACTCTACTCCCAATGTACCAGAAGATCATGTGCCTGAAGAACCAAGAGGATGGATCTAGTATCCCCTTCGGCGTGGCATTTGGTAGGAGAGAGGATGAGGATATCATCCAGATAACAGAGACTGCGGATGGGGAAGTCTCTGAGGTGAGCTGATAGAACTGCCAGAACCTTGGTAAAGATCCTCGAGGCCGGGGCTAGACCAAAGGGAAGGGCCACGTACTGAAAAGGTTGACCAGTGTAGCCAAGTCTCAGAAATTTGAAAAATGAGGGATGAATGGGAACGTGAAGATATGCTTCTGAGAGGTCAAAGAAAGTAAGCGAGTCTCCCCTCTTGGTGCTCTGCAGGATGGACTGAAGTGTAAGCATCTTGAACTTATGAAGGGCCACATTAAGCCTCATCAACTTAGGGTGGGCCTCCAGCCTCCAGAGTGTTTAGGAGCTAGACAAAGGTGGGAGTAGAACCCCCTTCCTCGGTGTGAGGATGGTACGGGCTGTATGGCTTCGATTTCGGTGAAGTGTTGGTAGTGGCTTCTATGAGAACACGCTTGGTGCGGCCTCTGGAAGGAGGGGGAACCATGAAATGCTCCGGAGGGGGGGATTGAAACTCAAGGGAGAGGCCAAGTTTAACAGTGTCACTAACCCAAATATAAGAAGTGGATGATCCCCATTGGTCAGCAAACTATGTGAGTTGACCACCAATGGGGTAGGAGGCTGTAAGCCTTATCTAGGGCGCCGGGATGATCTACTTCCTGCATCCCGGCAGGGTCTCCCGTAGTTGACCCCCCTCCTGTTCCTGACACCTGTGTCGCTCCGGTCCTGAAAGGCCGGCCGAAAGAGCGGGGTTCTCTGAAATATGGGGAAGAAGGGAGCCTGATAGGGGATACGAAAGGATCCCCTTTGAAAGGGTTGGGACACTCTGGACTCCTGTCTATGACAGGGAGATGGGAGAAATTTCTTTTAACTTAGGCACTCCATGAACAATGGATTCGGGGCCAGACCAAAAACTTTGCCTCCCGAGATGGGAGCAGAAGCCAATTCAGATTTAGTCTTAAAGACTGCCTGCCAGTGTTTAAACCAAAGCAGCCGTTGGGCTGTAACGTGAGAGGAGATAGCCCAGGAGGAAATTTCACGAAGTGGAAGGTAGCGTTGGCCACAAATTCCGCTGCGGCCGTAAGCGTGTCAATGTCCTGGCCTGCCCTGGAGTTAGAGGGGGGAACATGCTGCTTCAACTGACGGAGCCATCTAATAGAGGATCGAGTGAAAGGGATGCGGCCGTGGCTGATCGAACAGCCCAAGCATCGGATTGATGTGCCCGACGTAACGCCATCTGGGCCTACTTGTCCTCTGGCTTTAGGGCTGCCATAGCGTCAGTTGGAGTAGAGGACGATGTTAGTCTCACTATGGGGTCATCCACCTCTGGGGTGCCTAGCAAGGAAGCGAAATCCGCATCGAGATTAAAAAATCTCTTGTCCTGACTGGAGGAAGCGGAATGGGGCCCTGATGAGGTCAACTGTTTTGCTACTAAGCCGGAGAAATGAATGGAGTAGGAATGACCTTGGTCTCCATGACCGGCTGCTTGAAAATAGGATCCTCTGGGTCTCCAGAGGCTGCATGGGAGGTACTAGAGGGGAACTGGGACGTCAGGCTCGAAATATTGTTCACCTTGATTAGCAAGGACTTGAACAATGGGGTTCAAACGAGCCTATGAATGCGGGCTGGTCAGGGGGGATACCCTTCTCTGACATTTCTCCTTCCATCGGATCCATCTCCAACGGGGAGTTCAGAGTGGTGTAAGGACCCCCTATCTGATCCTTCCGCTTCCCTGAAGGGCACGAGGCCCATTTCCTCTTCCTCCACCCCTTCTGGAAAGGGGATCTCCCTTTGGGGAAGTACCTGAACACATAGAGGTTCCGGTTTGATGGGGGATCTGCCAGAAACTGATTCAACATCAGGAGCCATCGCTTGAGGACCTGACTTGGTCATCTGTTGGATAGCCTCCACGATCCCTTGGTGGATGGCCAGCTGCCTCCATTCTCTAATGCTGTCTAGAATAAGGACCGCGAATGGTTCCTCTGGTCGCAAGACAGCAGCAGTCGTAAATGTAGCCTCAGTGTCCGGGAGACCTGGAGGCTCCGAATAGGAGAACTGCGCCTGGAAGGAGAAAGTTGTTCTGGCAGAGGGGTGGGTTGTGTGGAAGCAGAAGGGATGGGAATTTTAGGAATTGGGGTTACCGATTGAAAGCCCCTTGAATGTTTACCAAACTCCTTCTCCAAAGCCTTGTGGTGCCTTAAGGCATCCCTCTGAGAAGCTTTGGATGAGTCCTTGTCTCATTTGCGCAAATGGTGCATCTTTGACCTAACCTTCAAGGAAGGTCCTCTAGGATTGTCCTCTGCCATAATCCCAAAAAAGGGAATAAAGAGAAATATTGAAAAAAAGGGCGGTTGGCACGCCTGGGAGTTTGACCTACAACGCAGGCCAGCTGTCCTATAGTTGGGCTGCGTCCCCCTTTTGGAAGAAATTTTTTTTGTTGTAATGTAAATTATTTATAATCTTTATCTTATTTTATCTTACTATTATTATTATTTTTCTTTTCTTTTCTTTTTTTTTTTGAGGGAGAAACCCAAAAAAAGGTGCCAATTGAAATAAAAAAAACTTAATAATAATAATTTACTCTATTTTTCTTTTATTTATTGTTTTTTTTAAAAAAAGGTAACAAAAAGATTAAAGGTTATTTCTGATTATCCAATGGACCAAATGAATGCTGAGGCCAGGAAAAAAACAACAACAAAGTCAAAAAAATGAAAGGTCTCCTGAGGCAGCCTCCCAAACAACATGGGAAGTTAGTGCCTTCTCTTCTGAGTGGGCTGCAGAAATTTAGCCAACGAAAACTAGCAAGGGGGGCAACTGGGCACAGAACCACACTACCCTCTGCATTAACTAAGCTCCACACGGCCTGTCAGTCCCGCTATGGGCCTTTAGAATCTTCGCAGCAAGACAGTGAAAAAGGCAAACAACAAAATGGAGGCCAGCCACGAGGTGTGCCCAAAATGGCCACCGGCGCCGGCGCGAAGACTCAGAGACGACACAAGCCCCTCAACAACAACAAAAATTAGCCTGACTGCAGGCGAAACGAGGGACTGTGGAGAAGAAAGCTTGCCTTCTTCCAAGGGCATTCGTGGGGGGAAGGCGCAATGGAGAGCGCGAACAGAAGCCGCTGCTTAAAGGCAGAATGGCTTAAAAGCGGCAGAGGAGAAAGGAGGGGGGACTGTGGAGAAGAAAGCTTGCCTTCTTCCAAGGGCATTCGTGGGGGGAAGGCGCAATGGAGAGCGCGAACAGAAGCCGCTGCTTAAAGGCAGAATGGCTTAAAAGCGGCAGAGGAGAAAGGAGGGGGGGTGGGGGGAGCAAAAGGCTCTAAAACCCCCATATCTTTCCCCTGAGGGGCGAAAAAATGCTCCTTCAGCTAAATTTAGGACAAAGCAAATGCACAGGGATCAAGGAGGAAAAGGAGAGATCAAACCTGAGAATTGGAGAGAGAAACACCTGGATCGGCCAAGGAGAAACTATTAGAGCTGCCTGTCTCTGCGAGGCTGAGCTAAAACTGGGGAACGCTACGGAGGAGTCACGTGGAGGAGGAGGAGCGTTCCTCAATTATAGTTCAGCCTGTAAGAGCAGAGACTGGAGCACCTCCCACTCTGGATGCTCGCAGCAGCTCTATGGAAAATATTCTATTACTTTCTGCAATATTATAAGCAGACGTGGATGTAACATATAACATCTGAGGAGGGATAATATATATAATAGTGTACAAATAAATATTTTAATCACACCTTTTGGCTTCTAACTTCAATATTCAAACTTGTGCAGATAGTCCTCAATTTACTACCATAATTGAGCCCAATATTTCTGCTGCTAAGTGAGGCCTTCGTTAAGTGGGTTTTGCCCCATTTTATGCCCTTTCTTGCCACATTTAAGTGATTCACTGCAGTTTTTACTTTAGTAATATCAGAGATGGTATTGAGAAGGTTCTGGCCAGTTCTGGAGAACTGGTACTGGAAATTTTGAGTAGTTCAGAGAACCAGCAAATACCACCTCTGACTGGCCCCACCCCCATCTATTCTCTGCCTCCCAAGTCCCAGCTGATTAGCTGAGTCTTCTTTTGTTGCCCTGCACAAGAGAATAGAGCTGGAAAGCAGGTTAGTGGGGTGGGGAGGGAATGGAATTTTGCAGTAATCTTCTCCCAGGAATGGGGTGGGAATGAGGATTTTGCAGTATCCTTCCTCTGCCACGTGACAGAACCGGTAGTAAACAATTTTGAATCCCACTACTGTGAGTAACATGCCTGTTAAATGAATCTGGATTCCCCATTGACTTTAGCCGGAAAGTCGCAAAGGGTGTTCACAGGACCCTGAGACTCTGCAACCATCACAAACATGAGTCAGTTGCCAAGCATCTGAATTTTGATCACATGACCATGGGGATGCTGCAGTCGTCATAAGTGCAAAAAACAGTCACTTTCTCAGTGTATTGTAACTTTGAATGGTCCCTAAATGGCCACTGTTGTAAGTCAAGGACTACCTGTATTAAGGCATCAAGACTTGGGTCAACATCAAGAGTTGGGTCTCAAAAATTCAACATCAAGAGTTTCAACATCTAGAGCTGGGTCCCAAAAATCTACGGATTAACACCTCTCCACTAACATTTGCAGTAGCACTCAATTAACTGTGGTTTTCAAACTATTTAATAAGATACAGTAAAAGTTTATCATTACCTAACCAGTCTGACTACACCTTAGTACTGGAAGATTTTTGTCGCTTCTCATGCCAATAATGCAACTGAACTGCAACAACAATAAAAAGTTCCTATTTATGCATAAGCAGTCACATGATATATGGGAATGATGCAGCAATAGGATTCCCATGCCAAGTCATTGCAGCATTAATCATTAAATTCATTGGAATAGTATCCTTGCTAGGATTTAGACAATGCTATTTTACCTTATGTTTTTACATACCTATTTATACTTAAAATAGAGGATGTTTTATTGTAGATATTTAATATTAAAAATATCTAGTAATATGTGGGTGGGATTGCTACTATGTCGCATTATGTTTTATTCAGAGGAAGTGACTATAATATTATATATTTCTGTTATTATGTGATAGTTTGGTATGTACAACTTTTATACTTTAGTTAAACATGTGCTTATTTGGCAAAGTAAGCAAGAGAGTATTTTATTATAATTATATCTTATTGAAGAGAGTTGAAAGTAATTTTTAAAGTTATTTTTGATTTTTTTGCGTCACTTTAAATTTTTGTTGTTGTCCCCCTTTCCTACTTTTCCCTTTTTGGTGTAATTTTGTATTTTAACTATCGAGCAGCCAATAAGCTTTGGCTGTTTTGAGGCTTGTATCCCTAAAGAAACATTATTGCACATGCTTCCTTATTATGGTTTACAGAAGAAAAAATGGAAACTTGTTTAGCACACATTCCCAAACAATACACAACACTGAGTAGAAGAAACTAACGTTATTATCTGCTTTAGAAGAAAGAGAGACTTTGAAAAGAAAGATTTTGTAAAAGTTGAGGTCTTTGCTGTTGGTTGTGAAGTCGTGTTAGTTGTGAAGTCGTGTCTGATCCATCGCGACCCCATGGACAACGTTCCTCCAGGCCCTCCTTCCTCTACCATCCCCCAGAGTCCATTTAACTCACACCTACTGCTTCAGTGACTCCATCCAGCCACTTCATTCTCTGTTGTCACCTTCTTCTTTTGCCCTCAATCTTCCCCAGCGTTAGGCTCTTCTCCAGTGAGTCCTTCCTTCTCATTAGGTGGCCAAAGTAGTTGAGTTTGATCTTCAGGATCTGGCCTTCTAAAGAGCAGTCAGGGTTGATCTCCTCTAGGACTGACTGTTTTGATTGCACAGTGGGAAATTTTAGGGAAATTTTGGGTAGTTAGGCAAGTCCTTATCAGTGTACCTGGGACAGTTCTATTGTTAGGCAAAATGGACCTTTTAGAAAGACAGCAGAGCTGGGGAAGTCCACTGTGAAGAAGATGGAACACTGAGATCATCAGCTGATGGAACATAAAACAGCTGAGGTTTCTCTAGGTTGCAGTTTCCTTGTAAGGAGAGCCTTTTGACTGTACTGCGAGCTGGTGAGAAGACTTTTATTCTTGATGGGATTGCAGGGGAGAGTTTTGTCTAGAACCCAGGCAGGGTTAATTTGGGTCTAATGAGATTAGGCAAAGAGATGGGCTGTGTTTAACCATGTCTATGGAGGCTGTCCGCCATCCAAGTCATGGTTGTCCCAAAGGTGCTTTTTCAAGAGGCAACTGAACTTTCTGGTTTTTCCTTGAAGATGTTTTGCTTCTCGTCCAAGAAGCTTCTTCAGCTCTTCTTCAAAACTTGTATTTAACCATGGTTATTTCTAAAGCGCAGGGAAGAAAGGGATTCAACTTCCATTTTGTTTGCTAGGTTTATTTTCTCCACCACACCCCTTTTCTCCCAGACAATAATACTATATCACACAAATACTCAAACATACATACACAAAGACAAGTGTGGTTTGCATTGTCTTGCACTGAGCACCGTATCTTTGTACTCTTGCTCTGCTATCAACTTTTTTAAAAAGGCATTTATTTATTTATTCATGCATTCTAAGGTTGGTGCTCTTGCAAAGAATTCCTGTTTTTAAAAATTCACATGTAAAAAATTAATAAAGGCTTTTTTTTTGGGGGGGGGGAGTGGATCCCAAAATTAAATTTCCAGTTTTATTTACAGGCTTTACTCTTCCCTGTATACCACGGAGTTATTGCAGAAGATATTATGATGCCATAAAATTGGATAGGAAATGATATTTCAGCCATTTTTTAAAAAAAACGGTAACGTCCTGTGGAAAAGTTCAGGGACAAAACAGGTACCTTAATATCAATAGCACTTGGATTTATATACCACTTCACGGTGCTTTACAGCTTTCTCTAAGCAGTTTACAAGGTCAGCATATTGCCCCCAACAATCTGGGTCCTTTACCGACCACAGAAGAATGGAAGGCTAAATCAACCTTGACCCAGTGAGAATTGAATTGCTGGCAGTCGGCAGAATTAGTCTGCAATACTGCATTCTAACCACTATGACACCACGGATCTTAACTCTTGTCATTCAAAGTTTCTCCCAATACTGCAGCACTAAAAGCATCCTATATATTTCATTTCGGTTTATTCCACACTTTAGCACTCATCAGAAAGCCTTACTGACTGCTCTTAGTCAGGTGGATTACATAATATCTCTAGGATTTAGTGGCAATATATCAAGAAGGATTATTTTCAGGACAGCTTTAACAAGAAAGATCCTTCACTTTCTCTTGCATTTCAAAAATGGCTTAGAACAGAGAGCCAGGTGGTTTCATTTAAAGATGAGCCTGTCCAGACATCATGGTTTGCAGTAGAGAGTTTCTGCTCCGCAGCCTAACAACCTTAACTTAGTAATATAAAACTTGCCTGTAGGCCAAAGACCTGGGGGTAATTTTCTAAACAGCTGCCTCCCACCAGATTGTTCTCAATCCACAATTCTTTGTTGGAGGTGACTTGGTTTATGGAAACTGTATTCTACATATGATACTTCTGATCTAGCTAAGGACTGAGCTAAATTTCACTCAATGTAAGATAGTTTCTCATAAATTCCCTTCATCAACAAGTCAATGTCTCTTCTCTAACTGTATTCCATGTGTGTGTGTGTGTGTGTGTGTTGTCTGTGTGGTATTCTGTGTGTGTGCATGTGTGTGTATAAAACTCAGCTACATGATTCTAGTTAGCAGTTGGGTAGTTTTCACTGTATGTTCTACATTGTTGTTAAAGATAAAATTAGTGTACACACTCTCACTAAAGATCTGAGTGCTGTTTTACAGGGCACTAAAGATTGTTTAATAAAGCTTAACTGTGTATTTTCACAAATATATTTTCCCCATTTAGCTCTTCAAGACAATCTTTGCTTGGCAAGTCAGATTGTAAATGTTCCTAAGAGTGGCTCTTCTCTTTCCGTTCCTATGGAAAAATGGGTCTTGATAACTGTTGCCTTGAGGATGAAAATCCCCTTTCACACACATGTATGGAAAGCCACATTATCAGGAATGCACATTTAAATATCTGTGACTGCTCTCCTGACCAGAAAAGGCCTTGGGGGGATTTGCGGACGATTTTAATCTTTTGAGTGAATTCCTGAGACTCAAAGAGAACCTAAGAGAAAGTAGATTCCTGAAGATTAAACCAGATACTCTCTTTATAGAGGGAAGGGAGAGCGATTGGGAGCTACTGTAAATACTCTAATTCTCATCACACCTGAGTAAAGATCAGAGTACAAGTAAACTAAGTCCTTCCATATGCTAGAAGGAAAGAAGAAGTTTTGGGCTGCTGAATCTTCTAACAATGCTTCCCAAATCAGAAACTTTTTATGACTACAGGCAGTCCTCGACTTACAACTTATGGTGTTACCATAAAACAGGACCTGACCTGGGGTCATTGCAGCACTAGTCAAAAGGGCCCAGCAGACATTATACTACCTGAGACTTCTCAGAAAACAACAACTGAATGAAAAACTGCTGATGACCTTCTACCGCTGCACCATAGAGAATATTTTAACATACTGCACCTCTGTATGGTTTGCCAATTGCACAGTGGCAGATAGGAAAGCACTCCAGAGGGTTAACATCATTGCCCAGAAGATCATTGGTTACCCTCTCCCCTCTTTGGAAGAGCTTTATAGCTCCCGCTGCCTTAAGAAAGTTCAAAACATTCTCAAAGATCCATTTCATCCTGGGCAACCTTTTTTTTTAACTATTACCAACTGGCAGATGGTACAGAATAATAAAATAAGGACAAATAGGCTGAAAAACAGCTTCTGTTTTGTGCACTGTTGGTGCAGTGTTGCAGGTTTTCGGTTCAATGTGTGGAGTGTGAAGGATGTATGTTTGTGTTTATTTTCATGGTCATGATGTGCACTGAAGATGGTGTTTGATTTCGGTGCAATGACAATAAAGTAAAAAAAAGTAAACTAAACAACAGTTCATTTAGTGACCGATCAAAGTTACAGCGTCATTGAAAAAAGTGACTTATGACCGTTTTTCACACTTATGACCATTGCATTCCCCCCCCCCGTGGTCACATGACCAAAATGTGATGCTTGTCAACTGGTTCAGATGGTTACAGTGTCCCCGGATCATGGGAATACCTTTTGCGACCATCTGACAAGCAAAATCAATGGGGAAGTCAGATTCACTTAACAACCAGGTTATTCACTTAACAACTGCAATGATTCCCTTAACAACTATGGCAAGAAAAGTCGTAAAATGGGGCAAAAGTCACTTAACAAATGTCTCGCTTAGCAACGTAAATTTTGGGTTCAATTATAGTTGTTTATCAAGGACGACCCATATCCCTCCACATCTGTATAGTCAAGGGTCCTGAAGCCTATGTGTGGAAGAGTTTCTTACATGACGACCAGTGGTGCTATTCTATCAGTTCGGCTCGGTTCTACAGAGCCGGTAGCAGCGATGAGCAGCGGAGACCAAACCGGTTCTCTCTTCTCCTCTGCTGTTGGGCCATCCGCCCGTCAGGGCTCCCAGACTCACCTTTATCCGCTGAATTTGAAGCGCAGCTGCTTTGAGCGGCACAGAATAGCGCCGTGCAGCAGCTGCTGAAGCGACCAAAATCGTGCAGGCTTGCAGGAGGTGAGTTCGAATGCCTCTGTGCCTGCGCAAACACCTCTGCACCTGAGCGAAGTGCGTTTGGCACATGCAAAGTGTGCGCACATGTGCAAAGTACACCCACCAAGCCACACCCAGTGAACCAGTGGTAAAAATATTTCAATCCACCCACTGACGATTGTGGTTCTTGATGGGATGCGGATTCAGGCTAATGTACACTAGGGCAGTTGTCCAAAGTGACATGCTGAAACTGGAATAACTGACCAAACAAACTTCAATTAACTGTTCCATTTATGCAAAGTCAAAGTGGCCTCTATTGTCCCAGCATGCAGCAATTGTGATAGTTTTGTTTCTTGACAACTGTGCAGTGAAGAAAGGGGTGTGGGGGGGGGGCAGAATGTGAACTAAAGTAGCCCATTATTTCCCCCCTAAGTCACTGCATAGCCTCTTCAGCATTGCTGTGACTCCTGGTTAGGCCTGAAACTCCTGGCTTCAACACAGATGCTGCTGGAAGCTGTTTCCTTTCAGAGTTATCCATGTTCCTCCACGACTAAATCAGGAGTGGATACCAATCACAACCAATACCAAGTTGTTTGGAAACAAAGGCTGAATAATGGATCAAGCATTCCATTCACACTTCTTTTTTTTTTCCTCCCCATCTGTGCTGGCAAGCAGAACCTTCCCCAGATGCCAAATCACCAACTCTTCTGGAAACCGTATTGCTGACTACAAATGTTCACTTTGCAAGATGTTCCATCGTTTTATCGTGACATCATTAAAGTTCCAAGTTTCTAGTGGCATGGCCAGCTTCTGAGGCTACACTAAAAGATAGTGCTCAACTAACGACCACAATTGAGCCCAAGGTTTCTGTTGCTAAGCGAGGTATTTGTTAAGTGAGATTTGCTCCATTTTACAACTTTCCTTGCTACAGTTTTTAAGTGAATCAACCAGTGGTGGGATTCAAATATTTTTGCAACCAGTTTGGTGGGCGTGGCTTTGCGTGCAAGTGCGTGCCAAACACGCACTTTGCACAGGCACAGAGGTATTTGCGCAGGCACAGAGGCGTTCTAACTCACCTCCTGAAAGCCTGTATGATCCCGGTCGCTTCAGTAGCTGCCGCGCAACATTCTTCTGTGCTGCAGCTGTGTTTCAAATTCAGCAAATAAAAGTGAGTATGGGAGCCCGGGTGGGCACAACAGCAAGAGCGGTGGAGAGAATTGGTTCAGTCTCTGCTGCTCATTGCTGCTATGGGCTCTGCAGAACCGGGCCGAACCGGTCAAATACCACCACTGAAATCAATGCAGTTGTGAAGTTACTGGCACAACTGTGAAGTGAATTTGGCTTTCGCCTTTGAATTTGCTCATCAGAAGGTCATAAAAGGGGATTACATAACCCCGGGACACTGCAACTGTTATAAACATGAGTCAATTGGCAAGCATTTGATCCTGTGACCACAGGACTACTGCCACAGTTGTAACTGTGAAAAGTGGTGTTGTACTTCAGTGTTGTTGAAACTAAACAAACTGCTGTAAGTCAAGGACTTACTGTATCGCCAGACAGGTACTGAAGCCCAACACTCTGTCAGAGGTCAGGTCCCTGAGTTCCTCTTTTCCCTGATGCTTTTTCTCAAAGTCTAATGCCCACAAAGACTTGTATTATACAAATCACAATAAGAGTGAGAAGAGACAAGAGTTTTTTCTATTTGCCTTGAGTTTTCTCTCTAGGATTAGACTCAGCTGATCAGGCAGTTGGGAGAGGGAGGACAAAATGAGGCTGTTACCCTGTTTCCCTGAAAATAAGACCTATGCCAAAAATAAGCCCTAGCATGTTTTTTCCGTGGGTGCCTAATATAAGCCCTACCCCCAAAACATAAGAGCCTGCACAGCTGGCCGCCACCCATTCCATCTGGTTGCTCGTGGTTCTGTGGCCATGAGGCGAGGTGGGATGGTGGTGGAGCTGCCCCACATGCCCTGCACTGGCTTACCTCAGGGCCCCCACAGCCAGGCCATCCATGCCCCGACGCCTGCCCCAACAGCCATGAACAGCAGGAGCCCACGTGGCCACCAGCCCACTTTTTCTGCTAGCTTCACAGCCGCAACGGAGCAGGAGGTTGAATGGTGTGTTGGGGCCATGGCCGCAAAATGGGCAGGTGTCGAGGCATGGATGGCTTGACTGAGAGGGCCCTGAGGTAAGCCAGCATGGGGCATTTGGGGCAGCTCCATCCCCCCACCTCATGGTGGTGGTGCTGGCATGCTGTGCTCCCCTGCCCTGCCAGGAGCAAGTAGAAGTGGGTCTCCCATACATGGGGGGGCAGGGAGATAAATAAGACAACCCCAAAAAATAAACCCTAGTGCTTATTTTGGGACCCAAAAGAAAATAAGAAGCGGTCTTATTTGGGGGAAAACATGGTAATAAGCAAAGTCCTTACAAAGTCCCCTAGATTCATCACTTACTGCAACTCCAGATAACTTTTAAAAAATTCTGACACAGGAAAGAATACAACAGTTCGTGTCTCAATTCTCCCCAGACTAACAATTTTGCAAAGCTGATCTTCTGTGATTACAACTTGGATAAGCTAGAATATATTTCTAGCTCAGTTATGTCCATGATGCACATTCTGTGGATTTGCTGGAAGGAAAATTAAAATGGGCAGCACAACATTGTTATGCAACTTTGCTTTTTCTTCATCCCAGCTCCCGCGATTAAAAGAATTAACATACTTCACCACTAGAGCTGAATCAGCATTTGTATCTTTTTAGTTTTTATTTTTTCTTGATGCTATAAATAAGAGGTTCTGGAAGGAGAGCATAGCAAATGCTCCACACTGTGCAACCAACAGGAAAATGTTTCTTTAATACTGTTAAAACAGAATTTGCCTGACACTGTCAAAATTTATAGGCATCAACTCCCTTGCCCGATTAGATTATTTTGGAACATGCTGAAAGGAAAGCAAATTGATTTAAAAAAAAGAAAGAAAGAAAGAGGCTTTGCACTAGGAAAACAACATGAAGCTTTCCGGGTTTCCAGTAAATTAATCTGACTATCGGTTCATTGCTGCAGGGCACGTGGCTCTTTCAGAAACACTGAGCTCTTTGAATACAGGTAGTCCTCAAGTTACAATGGTTCATTTAGCGTCCGTTCAAGGTTACAATGGCCCTGAAAAAATAACTTATGACCATTTTTCACACTTACGACCTTAGCAGAAATCCCCATGGTGATCAAAATTCAGATGCTTGGAAACGGATTCATATTTATGACATGTGATCCCCTTTTATGACCTTCTGACCAGCATAGTCAATGGGGAAGCCAGATTCACTTAATAGGGTTAAGGGTTGCTAACTTATCAACTGCGGTGATTCACTTAACAACTGTTGCAAGAAAGGTCGTAAAATGGGGCAAAACTCACTTAACAACTGTCTTGCTTAGCAATTGAAATTTGGGGCTTAATTGTAGTTGTAAGTTGAGGACTACCTGTATAATCACTTTCAAAATAAAATCATGCTGCCTTTAGGCCAAGCACTATTCCTCAAGGGACAGATTAGATTTGAGGCTGCTAGTTGCTGATTCGTGGAATTCTCTTTAAAGGAGAGAGGTTTTCCATTAGCAGAAAGCAATTCTGTTTCCACAAGTATCTGATTTTTCATCCAGCTTCCTTGCTCATTTCACCTTCCCTAATATTTCAGCTTCAAAGGAAATCAGGTCTCCTGCTTTTGCAAATAGGGACTTGTGTTCTGCCTTATGCAGGTAGCAATAGCACTTAGACTTATATACTGCTTCACAATGCTTCATAACATGCTCTAAATCAGTGGTTCCCAAACTTTTTCAGTCCACTGCCCCCTTGGTGCTACAAATTTATCCTCAATGCCCCCCACCCAGGGGCGGAATTCAAATTTATGTGGGTGTGGCCTAATTTGAGGATGTGGTTTGCTGGTAACGTGACTGGGTGGGTGTGGCTTGCTGGTCACGCAACTGGTGGCATGGCTTGCTGGTTACATGACTGGGTGGGCATGGTTTGGTGACTGGCAAAGTGGTCCTCACTTAATGGCCGGTTGCTTAGCAAGTGTTCTAATTTATGACTGGCCTCCCCAGAACTACTTGACCTGTTTTTGGAGTTTTGACAGCCATGCACACACATATACACACACTCCGTTCCTACCCTGCTGGAGCAGGTCATTGGACTAGAATCGGCAAAGCATCTCTGATTAGATTCTAGTAGTGAATACAATCTAATCAGAGATGCTTTGCCGATTATTTTATGTTGCTGAATTGCATTAACATGTGTGTCCCTTCTTGTGCACAACCCAGAAGCTTTTGTGATTCTTTGCAGCAAAAATTACCGACCTCTGGCTTTGCTCTACTTTTCAAATGTGCCAGCACTGCCACGTTCTAGGTGCCGGCCCCGCAGGTCCACCCCATGGAGCCCGCTGCACTGGATGGACCTGCCCAAGCAAGTCCAAGCGGAGCGTTGCACCAAATCAATGGGGTGAGCCTGGGAGAGGGAAAGAGAGAGAAAAGAAAGAGACAAAGAGAGAAGGAAGAAAAGAAAGAGAAAAGGGAAAGAAAGCAAAAAGGGACAAAGAAAGGGAGGATGGAGGGGGGAGCGGGAGAGCAGGAGAGAGAGAGACCTGATGCATCAGATTGAAATGAGGCCTAGTTTAGGGGTCCTTTTCCACATTGAAATATCTTTGCCAGCATCTTTGCCAGCACATTGAAACATCTTTGGCTTCTATTAATTAAAGATTTTGTGGACAAAACATGGCCAAGACTACCAGGAAGCTCTCACATTTTGTTGAGGCTTTTTAAACAGGATCCATTGGACCAGATCTCCACCCTAAAAAATTACTTTTCCCCAATGCATTACAGTGCCAATTCTGAAGAAGGCAAAACCAAAATGTATTGGTAAATTACAAGGAGAACACACACAAACACCCACACTCCCTTCTAACCCTGCTGGAGCAGGTGATTGGACTAGAATAGATATCTCATTATCTTTCTCCTCCTTCCCTTCTTTATTTCTTTTTTTTCTGTCCCTTCCTTCCACCCACCCCCTCTTTCTTTGTCCTTTTTCTTTCTTTCCCCTTTCTCTTTCTCGCTATACTGCAGGCCACTTCTGCTGACTATCAGCTGCCTACAATTGGGCAGTTCAAATCTCACCAGGCTCAAAGTTCATTCAGCCTTCCATCCTTCCGAGATGGATAAAATGAGGACCCAGATTGTTGGGGGCAAGAAGCTGATTCTGTAAAATGCTTAGAGAGGGCTGTAAAGCACTGTAGGCGGTATATAAGTTTAAGTGCTGTTGCTATTAGGTACAGATAAACAAGCAATCTATCATAATAGAATGTACTATCCCGCCCCCAAAAATCTTCATTTGTGTAATAAATGCAAGAAAACTGATCCAATTAAATAATTGTATCCATCTGCACCTCTATTCTTTCATCGACACACACACACATTCAAAAGAACAAATGAAACTAGTCTATGGTACTGTCAAACAAATGTTAATTCAATAATATTGCCTTTTATCAAATGAGATTTAACATTCA
This sequence comes from Hydrophis major, assembly GCA_033807585.1. NCBI lineage: Eukaryota > Metazoa > Chordata > Lepidosauria > Squamata > Elapidae > Hydrophis > Hydrophis major. Next base: position 246,028,809 of record CM066330.1, read on the forward strand.
TTCTTGAGATATATTTCCAAGAGCTCTTTCCCAACCACAGCTACATACACAGGGGCTCCATAGGAACAGCAATGTTTATTCCAGCTGTAGCTTGGTAGCATCATCATACATCTGTTGGCTAGGAAGCACGTCTGGAAAGCCTGAGTAGGAAAAGTTCATCTAAAGCATTAACCAATAGTTTTAACCTCAGTTTTAGAAATCTCAAAAACTAGTGCTTGAATTGAAAAAAATGGATTTTGTCCTCAAATTTTCATTGCAATGGAAGAAACTGCCCACTAGGGTTGAGGCAAACTCTCTTTCTCTTACAATGTAGGAAGGGATGCTATTTTTTTTTTAAATTTACCCAAGCTTTTAATAATCTAATGTTTTAATATCTGCAATTTTTACTTTTTACTATTTGTGCTGCATTTTCTTCTTTCCAGATAGAAGGCAAACCAAATGATATAGAGCCTAAAACAGAGCAGTGAGTTTTCAGCATTCTTCCCACCCAACACAGACTTTTCACTAATAAATAAAAAAAGACAGTTTTTATAGCAATGGGGCATATCACATCTGCAACCCAAATGGAAAGAAGGAATGCCCCTCCTTGCTGAATAAAAGGGAGGAAAGAGATTTTCCATCTGCTCATGTATAAGCATTAGCTATTACTTTGTCAACAAATCTTCTTAATACAAACCATTTCTTATCATATACAGATGTTAGAGCGACCCCCCAAATACTGTAGTATTAGATTAAACACTTTAACATCAACATATTTGTTGTGAACAAAAGTACCATTGTGTAGGAACCCGACAAGACAGAGATGAAAAGAAGGTGGATCCAATTATTTCTTAAAACGTCAAAGCCCAGAAGAGTCATCTGTGCAAGTCTGAAATAGCCTTTCCTACATTTGTTCCTGGAAAAGAACTGTATGCGTTCAGAGGACATATCTTTTCAAGCCTATGTCAAAAAAAATTGTATTGAGCTGCCCAATATTGAATAACTGCCTTGCAGCTTTTTATTAGAAAGCATTTTAAACGATTTATATAATATACTAGTCGAGAGGTCTCCAACCTGTGGGCCACGGGCCATTACTGGGCAGTGGTCTGTTTGGCCATTGGGCCGTGTGAGTGGCTGGCCAGTGTGCATGCTTGCCACCCCATTCGCATCACGCGTAGGCTTGCCGCCTCCATTCACAGGTGCACATGTATGTGTAAAGGCACCTGCTCCTCCCCCCAGGGCTGCCAACCCAGAAAGGTTGGGGAACTCTGTACTAGTACATGAAGTCATATATTATTTACATAATATACTACTAAAGTTAGAAAGCATAATATACTAATATTTCATAGAACCTCCAAGAAGTCTTACTATTATGCAGGAAAAAGTAACGCAAAATGAAATTTAGAATGTTGTAAACTGTGGAGAGGGTTCTCCAGGGGAAGAAAAAACTAAAAACGGTGGTCAGCAGATTCAAGGACAAATGACGCAAAGCCAATAGAAACTGAGGTATGACAAAAGACAGCTATGCAGAGGCCCAATTTCCAATTTTGGAGAGTCCTGAAAGGTTGATTTCATTGAAAACTCTCAACACCATCATTTGATGCACCATGGGCTTTCTTTCCTAATTCTTCTTGAGCCAACTTACCCTCTAGAATAATTCTTAATGGGCTAGGAATAGAACTATTAGAAGAAAAAATATGATTGGAAAACAACTGGAAACAGGCGGATCTATTATATTGCTAACGTTAATCCTTTGTAATGACATATCGAAACTTTTTTCCCTTCGCTAAACCAGGGTGGGCGTGGCCAGCATGTGACGCATCCGGCCCATGAATTTGACATCCCTGGCTTAAATTAAGCACTGGTCCCATGTCCATAGCAAATGGGACCTAGCATTCATCTGCTGGATGATATATTAATCTTCCTATAGAAGTGCATTTCATAAGAACAACTGTGCTGCAAGAGACCAAAGGTAGTTCTCAAAAAGTTCACAGGATGCTCCTGGATGCTCTTAGGGTATGGAGACAAACGTCTCTTCTCCATATGATTCTCCTGCAGAGGTGGGTTATATTTTCTGATTTTGGGGGGATGGGGGGGAAATTCCATAAAACTCCTTAATTTTCAATTTCTCTTCCAGATCACGCTCAACCCGCTGTTTGGGGTTGCTCAAGCAGTTTTCATAAGTTATTCTTTCAAAGTAGAAGCTGTAATCCCAGCCAGAACATTATAAACCAGTGGACCATCCTCCAGATCAGGCTGATTAGCACAATCCAGAGGACAGAGAGAGAACAGAGTTCTTGGAAGAGCTCATTCCCAGAATGGTATATTTTGCATATATTTATTCTCTCCCAACTGCCAAGAAAGAATGTACCGTAGTAACGAGTTCAAACATAAAACAATGGTTAGAAATTAAAATCCCTGGATCAGAATAGGCTGCAATTATGGTAGGTTGCAATTATGAGGCATAAATACCATCTTTACACAGAAAAGAGGAAGGGAGTATGTGTTTCTCTAGAACAGGGGTGTCCAACCTTGGCAACTTTAAGACTTGTGGACTTCAATTCCCAGAATTCCTCAGCCAGCTGGCTGAGGAATTCTGGGAGTTGAAGTCCTAAAGTCTTAAAGTTGCCAAGGATGGACACCCCTGCTCTAGAACTTGCTAAATTACAACTAGCAATATTCTTCAACAATGGCCATGTTCTCAAAGGATGTCAGGAGAACCATATCTTCACAGCCCTGGGATAGCTTCACTTGCTTTATTCTGTACTTATTGTGTCTTAATAGAAATACCGTACCCGATATTGATTTAGTGACAAAACAACATACCAAAAAGATATTGATAAATGGGTCCAAAACAGATGGGTTGTGAAAAGGAATCTTACTTGTTGTAAGTGATTAGAAGAGCAAAATTAATTTGTGTGTTAATTCAATGTCACAGTCGGGCAGTAAAGAAACAACTTAAATATGTTCTAGAAACACAAAAGTTGGTTAATGGAAAGTTATTTTAATTCTAACTCTGGCCACTGCAACATTACCAGAAGGAGTTTTGCTCCACAAAAATCAGCCAGGGAGTAATAGGCTGAAGGACTGTTGACAGCTACCCACATTGGAAAAATTTAAGCACTGAATTAATGTGTATGTTGTAACCACAGTTCTATTATCTGAGGAACAGGTCTGTCTGACGTAAATGTTCTCAGATTGAAGGGTTTGGTGTATAAAATATATGCTGGTTTTGTTGCATTGCACATTGGTAACATTATTTCCTCTGTATCCATATTTAACCATCTCTGTTGAGCACCGTATCATGAAACACTTTTTCTGTGTGTATTCTGTGTCATGATGAAATTCCAAACTTATCTGGCTACACTTGTAGTTGTGTATGTATCGTCTCATATAGATTAAAAAACATGATACTCTAGTTATATAAGTAAATTAGAAATATATGCAGAGAGGTACTCCTTGATTTACAACAGTTTGTTTAGTGACCGTTCAAAGTTACAATGGCATAGAAAAAAATGATTTATGACCATTTTTCACACTTATGACCATTACAGAATTTTCCCCCATGGTCATGTGATATACATTCAGATGCTGACAACTAATTTACATTTATGACCGTTGCAGCATCCTGGGGCCAGGTGATCTCCTTTTGCCAGATTCACTGAACAACTGTGTTACTAATTTAACAACTGCAGTGATTCACTTAACAAATGTGACAAGAAAAGTCATAAAGTGAGGCAAAACTCATGTAATTAATTTCACACTTTGCAACATAAATTTTGGACTCAATTCTGGTTGAAAGTTGAGGACTATCTGTACTTAAATAATATTTGCATTAGAAAATAAGTAGTATATTTAAAATTATACCTGTTTACTGTTATAATAGTCATCTTAAAATACTTTCTATGAAATTTTTTCTTTGACAACGTATGAATTTCTGTCATAATTATGCTTGTGTTTTGCTCCTGCTTTGCTATTATGTTTAAAACAATAGCAAATAAATTTAAAGCTGCATGTACCATTTTATGGCTCTATAGTTCTGTGTTTTATTTATTTATTTTACTTGTGAATTTTATTGGCTGCCCGTCTTTCCACAGGGTAACAGTTTCTTATGTGCGCTAAAAGAGTTTTGTTTATCTATATCATTTCTAGCTGGAATAGCGTCATTTAAAATTATAACAATGTCTTCACCTCTGATACAAGTGCCAGAGACCATTTGTTATCTGTCAATTTTACCATGATGCATTGGATTATAAATTCTGAATTCCTGAATACTAGTGGGGAGATGACAGGACGTTTACTTCAACATATCTGGCAGAAACTGGATTAAAGAATATACAAATTTATGTACACTTATAAATGTTTATATTTTTCAAGAGTGAACCTCAGAAGGTCTTCTCAGCTAGGTGGCCCTATCACAATTAAGTGTAGTAGAATCTGTGGGTAAAGTGTGGAATAAAGAGGCAGTCTAGCTTATGTCACTCTGTGAAAGAAAGCAATGGAGGCCAAACTCCCGTAAGCTTTATCTGCCAACTGTTCCCAAAAGACTGCAGTAAGTCTGGCAAGGTTCTTGTAAATAGAACACGGGTGTCAAACACAGGGTCCACAGGCTGGATGTGGTCAGATCCGGCCTGCAATATGGTGGATTTGGCCTGTGGGGCCATCCTGGAAAATGTAAGGGGCCGGCCCACGTTGCTTTGGCCCAGTTCACCCAATGCGAAGAAGAAACATCAGGCCAGTGTGGCTTCGGCCCAGTCTACCCAATGTGAAGTGGAACGATCAGGACAGCATAGCCTCGGCTCAGTCTACCCAGTAAGAAGAGGAAAGATCAGGCTAGTGTGGCTTTGGCGAAGGGAAACATCGGGCCAGCATGGCTTTGGCCCGGTCTACCCAGTGCAAAGAGGAAACATGCCAGCAGTTTGGGGAGTGGCATCAAGCTGGTCATGCACACCCAGTCAGCCACACCCATCCAGTCCCCCGAGGTCAACCACAGTCCTGATGCAGCCCTCAATGAAATTGAGTTTGACACCCCCTGAAACAGAAGAAACAATCAAGCAAACTACTTCAGCCTATTCCCAGAATTGATCAGGCTCCTTATGTCTGGCATTAAGTCAGTGCTCTCCCTAGAAATAGAAAAACTATGATATAAAATGGCATAGTTTAAAGGGCTCACCTTGCCTGTCAAGTCCTACATCATCATGCACCAAAATGAAAATTAATCCTTTTCCCAATAGTTGGCTACCTATCCTCTGCTTGAACACATCTGTGAAGAAATACATTAGCAATCCATGCGTACAAGCAGAAAGATGTTGAAGGACAATGTTGTATATGTATTAGCAGCAGCTTGATGTCTAAAGCAAGCTTTCTGACAGAAGAAAGATGGAAGACGTTGTACCTGTAGGGATATCATCATGGACAGACCTCAAAGGGAAAATCCAAAACTTCGCTTTGAGTACAGGGTCCCCACATGGAGTACCTCAGAATTGCAGCCTGAGGTACGAACTAGCAGCAGTGAAGGAAAGAAGTATCATTAGGCAAAATAAAAAAGTAAAAAGAATTTTTCTAAGCAACATGAGGTAAGCATAGCTAATGAAGCAAGGAGATGAGGTTATAATTAGGTCAAACAGATTAATACTTTAAATACTGTATTAAAGCCTTACCTAGTTTCACATATCCCAGCCAGACTTTTCATGGTTTACAATCTATGATTTGGGTTTAGTGCAATATGTGATTCCAACCATTGTACCTGATTCATAAATCATGGTTTAATCATTCTTGGCTTAGAACACTGATTCAGCCCTCCCAAATAAAACATCTTCCTTCAGATGCCTAATGTAACAAGAATGCAGTAAAGTGCCTTATTTTTAAAAAACTTTCATAACTCAGAAGACATTTGCTTTCAAAGTTATATACATCTAATTTATTTTGTAACAACTTTCCCCCTCCTTTAACTATCCTTCTGCTCTTAGTTATTGGGTGTACATTAGAAAGTTAAAGTTATAGATGTAATAGATTAGCAGGTCATTGAAGGGGGGAAAAAAGCAGCCTGGAAGAGCCAACTGGATTCCAGACTGGTACAGCTGGTTTAAGGTATTTCAGAAGTAAATGAAATCAAACAAGAATTTATAATCCTTCCTGAGCTCTGGATTCCATCAAACTAAACTCATTAGGCGTTAAGATGCAGGTGCAGCTACATAAAGGATTGCTCTGTTTTCCTTAATACCGTAAGATCCACATCTTGAGTTCAGAATAAAAGTCCTTCAAAAGCACAAACACAGAATATGGGTACATCCATCAACCAGCAACACTTTAAAGGCAGGAGATTAGGTGACAGACTTGTCTAATGGGTTAATGCTATCGGTGGAATGTACTCTTTTCTAAATTGATGTTGACTTGTGGAAAAGCAAGGTTCCTTACAGTACAAAAAGATTTCCCCCTGTCAAAGTCTAAACCTCCAGACACCTGATGTAGTTCATATGTGCAGTTCTGTTTCTTAGGTCGTCTTTTTCAACGTGGTGCTCTCTGGCTAATATAACCACTGAACATGCCAGCTGGGATGAAAGAAACTGGGGTCCACTTGCAAAGGGAAAACCAATCTTACGGAAACAACATCAGAAGCTATGCTGGATTTTTAAAATCCAATTGGGATTTTTAAATAGCTGTAAATGTTTTTGTAGAGCCTGTGCCACAACGTCTTAGATCAGGATTAAATTACATGGGATGTGGGGAGCTCCAGGGCTCAAAAGAAGCCATGGTGGGAGAGATTATACTCTAGAATGTGTTGTGCATTTAATTGGAGAGAATATGTGATTAACTCTTTCTTTTAAGAAGAGTTTAAGATTAACTCTTCCTTTTTAAAAGTGAAAGTTATTTGCTTCCCAAGAACAAGAGAAAGTCACTTAAAACTGGGGGGGAAAGGCATAGCACAAATACTTATGTATATGCGCGCACACACACAAAAACCATCAGTTGAACTCAGATCCTTCTGTTACTGTAATTTGGTATACACACCCTAGCACAAACAATCAACAGAATAATCACAGGTCTCTCATCGCTTGTAATTTGATTCATCCCAATCCATAGTTATTTGGAAGATGTGCAATCAGGACTCAAGACTCCAATTAAAATGGCAAAATAACACAAAGTGAAGAGGATGTAATGCTAAGCAACAACTTCTTACCATAATAAACCTGAAAAAAGGGGTATTGTACTGACTTTATGAAAGTCATAGTGTACAAAAAAGCCATTTTCAGAGCCATTTTCCTTCTCCATTCGTATGTTGGTTAGAAAGATAACTATATTGAGGTTTTTCTCAGTGGTTCCCACTGTTTGTGTTCACTTGTTTATTATCTAGAAATGGTAGAAAACCATTCTTTCTTTCTTTCTTTCTTTCTTTCTTTCTTTCTTTCTTTCTTTCTTTCTTTCTTTCTCTCTTCGTCTCTTTCTTTCTTTCTTTTCTTTTCTTTTCTTTCTATAGCCACCCCTCTCAAACAACTGCTTCTGGGTGGTGAACAATCATTAAAATAACCTAAAACCAATTACAAATATTATATATCAGCTGAGAACAATTATCACTACAAATTTTGATCTTCGTGGATCTTGTATTGGCCGACAAAGTGAATTGCAAATTGGTATGACCTAAGTTATTTTATTTAATCTAAATCCATATTTTTTAAAAAAAAATCCAGTACAATTTAAAACATCACTCAATCAGAAGTATCAGTTTAAAAAATCAGCTAAGTAAAATCAGACAGGGGTGAATGGGCGTTGGTTCTTACCTGATACGCCTCTTCTCGTGGAACTGCGTAGAGCATCCAGACAGTGGGAGGTGCTTCGGTCTTCACTTCTCACAGGCTGAGCTGAAATTGAGGAACGCCCTCCTCCTCCACGTGACTCCTCCATGCGTTCCTCCCAGTTTTATCGAAGACGAGAGGACAAAAAAACCCCTCTTAAGTATTAAACAACATGAACTACAACATTAGAAATCATTGGCCGAAACAGGTTTTCCCCCTTCACAGATGGACCAACAGGGTGGGGCTGGATGCTCTACGCAGTTCCACGAGAAGAGGCGTATCAGGTAAGAACCAACGCCCATTCTCCATAGAACTGCTGCGAGCATCCAGAGAGTGGGACATACCAAAGCCAGTGCGTCCTACGGGTGGGAGTCCGTCTGGATTGGAACTTCCCCAGGATCTCTAACCACTTGCTGCAAAACTCGCCTGCCAAAAGATGCTTCAGCTGAGGCATAAACATCAATCTTATAATGTCTTATAAAGGGAGATGGGGAAGTCCAGGTGGCCGCCCGGCAAATATCAAGAATAGACGCCTGAGTAGCCCAGGCTGCCGAGGTAGCTGCACTTCTGGTGGAGTGAGCGGTAACCCCACTGGGAACTGGAATATCTTGAACTAAATAGGCTTTGGATATGGTAGCCCTAATCCATCTGCCTCCCGTGGACGGAGAAACCTTACAGCCTAGTGTCTTTGGCTGAAAGGACAAAAAGAGAGACTCTGTCTTCCTGATGGACTGCGTGCGAGAAATGTAAATACGCAAAGCCCTTCGAACATCAAGGGTGTGCCACTGCCTCTCTTGCTCGCGCAGAGGCTTCGGGCAAAAATTAGGCAGGTCCAACTCCTGCGCCCTGTGGAACGGTGAATTAATCTTCGGCATAAATGCTGGGTCTGGTCTCAGAACCACCCGATCTGAACGAAAAATGCACAGATCTTTTCTCACGGATAGAGCTGCAATTTCAGATATCCTTCTAGCCGAAGTAATAGCCACCAGAAAAACTGCTTTAAATGTAAGAAATTGAAGTGACGCCTCCCTGAGAGTCTCAAAAGGAGATCTAGTCAAGGCCAGGAGAACTTTATTAAGGTCCCATGTCGGGTACCTATGCACTACTGACGGGCGCAAATTAGAAGCCCCTTTAAGAAAAGCCTTGATTCAAGTATGGTGGGAAAGGGGACTGAAAGGACCGCCAGCAACCACCGTTGAGAGCGCCGCTACCTGCCTCCTTAAGGTGTTAGGTGATAAACCTCCATCTAGGCCATCTTGTAAAAAGGCCAGGATCTGTGCAACAGAAGGAGAGCGTGGGTCGATGAATGATTTGTGGCACCAGTTACAGAAACTTTTCCAGGTTGCATCATAAATGCGAGTGGTAGAAGGTCTTCTAGCCGCCAAAATGGTGTTAATGACCTGTGCTGATAAGCCTTCCTCAATCATCCTTTCCCGCTCAACCTCCAAACGGCCAACTGTAGCCACTGTGGCTCTGGATGGAGCAGCGAGCCTTGCGACAGCGAAATCTGATCCAACGGAATCCTCCATGGCGGAGATACTGACAGATTGCGGAGGTCCGCAAACCATGGCCTCCTGGGCCAATAAGATGCCACCATGAGGATCTCTGCTTTCTCGGCTATCAATTTTCGAATCACCCTGAGGATTAATGGAAATGGAGGGAAGGCATACAGTAGCCCGGGAGGCCACGGGCAACGCAAGGCATCGTGATTCTCTGCTCCGCTGGAGGGATAACGGGAGAAGAACCTCGGTGTTTGCGCATTGAGCGGAGACGCAAAAAGGTCTACGAGGGGCTGACCGAACCTGGCTGCTGCTTTTCTGAACAGATGTGGGTGCAGGCGCCACTCTGCCTGATCCAGTGTTGCCCTGCTGAGCCAGTCTGCTTGGACGTTGGAGGCCCCGGAAATGTGCTCCACTCTGATGGATAAGAGGTGCGCTTCTGCCCATTGACACAGTCACTCGGCCTCTCTCATGAGAAGGAGGGAATGGGTGCCCCCTTGCCGATTGATGTGGGCCTTGGTTGTAGTATTGTCCATTAGGACCAGGACATGGCGCCCCCTTACCCGATGAAGAAATGTTCGCAGAGCCAGGTACACTGCACGAAGCTCCAACCAGTTGATGCTCCGACTTCGCTCCGAATGGGTCCAAACTCCCTGTGCTGAGAGAGATTGTAGATAGGCCCCCCATCCGGAAAGACTTGCGTCTGTCGTGAGAACAACCCTTTGAGGTTCCTGGAATAGCTGACCTCTGTTGACAGATGGTCGCGTCCACCACAGGAGGGAAGCGAGAACTTTTGGCGGGACCTTCACTATAAACCTTGACGTGCTCCTTCCTGAACGCTGATATGGCAGGAGGAACCATTGCAAAGATCTGGAATGCAAGCGAGCCCATGGAATAATGGAAATACAGGAAACTAGCTTCCCTAGCAGTTTGGATAAATTGAGCAACGATGCTTTCCCGGTCTGCCGGATATCTCTGATAGTGGTGCGGATACTAATAAGTCTCTCCTGAGAGAGAAAGACCCTTCCTTCAACAGAGTCAATCACAGCCCCTAGATGAGATATACTAGTGGAGGGAGTAAGCTGACTCTTTTCCCAGTTCACTAAGAACCCGTGGGACTGAAGTACCTCTGAGGCGTTCTAGGGGGGAAGACGCAATTTGCGCTTTTAAAATACAGCGCAGGGCCAAGCGGCTGAGCCCAGCACGCTTGGAACGGCAGAGGATAGATTAGAAGGGGTGGGGGGGACAAAGGGCTCCAACCCCTTACTTCCCTCCTGGGAGCAAAATCGCTCCACCAACTAAATTTGGGATCGCACTAGCCTTGCAGGGAGAGGAAAAAAATGAATCAAACCTGATCCAACTTTCAACGATCACCTGAAACGGCCAAGGAACTAGAAAAAGCTGCCTGCTTCTCGAAAGCTGAGCTAAAACTGGGAGGAACGCATGGAGGAGTCACGTGGAGGAGGAGGGCGTTCCTCAATTTCAGCTCAGCCTGTGAGAAGTGAAAACTGAAGCACCTCCCACTCTCTGGATGCTCGCAGCAGTTCTACGGAGAAAAAACAAGTTCTTATAGCCAGAAACTTTTTTAAAAAAAATAGGGATTAAGAATCTCCAGAAGATGAGGAATTTCACACAAAAAAGTTACCATCAAAATAGCATTAAATCTTGTCTCTGGGTTAAGTTGAAGTATAAAAGTCAATATGCTTTTTTAATTTATCACCCATCCTCCACATACCCAATAATCACACTGTCAGAATGCTTAATTAAATTGCTGTCATTAGCCACAGCTTATATTCTAGTTAATTCTGGAGTAAAATTAAATGATAGTGCAAGCCAATAAAATGGAATGATTACGGCCAGAGTGAGGAAGATGGTTATCTGCTTGGAAGATGAAATACATGGAATAGGATCACATAATATGTACAAGTAAAGTAGTCCTTGGTATAAAGCTATTCATTTAGGAAGAGTTCAAAATTATGATATTGAAAAAAATAACTTATGACCAACCCTCTCTCTTATGACCATTGCAGCACCACCCACCCCAATGATCAAGATTCGGATGCTTGGCTATTATTTAGGACGGCTGGACTCTGATAACCAAAATCAATTGGGGAAATTGGACTTGCTTAACAACTATATGATTCACTTAGCAACTGCAGCATTTTGTTTAACAACCATGGCAAAAAAAAAAAGGCTGCAAACATGGCTTACTTAACAACTGCTTTGCTAACCAACAGAAATTCTGGTCCCAATTGTAGTTGTAAGTTGAAGACTACCTGTAACTTCCATTCTGGCGCAAACCATGGATATCTGATATGCAAAATATATTTGGGTTGCTATTATTTTTTTATAGCTATGACCTCATATGAGTCAGAATCACAATAGATGGGAAGGAGAAAACTGAATTTCTTTATAAACCCTCCCCCATCTCATTCCCCAATGATATCAAAAAAGGGACAAAAGCAGAAATGAAATACAGAACACATTTTCCTAGCTTGTGCCACTTCTAGAAATATGGACTTCAATTCCCAGAAATCTCAGCAAAAGCCTGGTTAAGTTCACATACCTGGAGAGCATCCAGATTGCCATAAAATAATTCCTATCACCACCAAACGCACCTACACATATTCTGTTTAGATTATTAACCCAACAAGTTGAGATTTAGTTAAGGAAACCAACCAAGTTTTCAACCCACAGTTTACATGTGGATGTCACACTACATTTGGTCACTGGTCATTGGCAATACTGGCTAAATTGTATGTATATCAGGACATCATTTGCAACCCACAGTTTAAAGAACACAAGTGTATTCTGACTGATGTAATCCAATTCCATAGCTGGCATCGTTTGCATGAATATGCCGTAAGATGCATGATGCCATTGTGGCATCTACGCAGTGCTTATGAAACAAGTACAAACTGAGTTCTCATTAAAGTGTAAAACATAACAAATTCATCCCAAGCTACTACACACACTTGGGAAACACAAACAGGAATTGGAAGATGAATATTTTCAAGATTGGACTATCTTGCTCTGTATAAGGCTGGAATATGGATTCCCTGAGGCTCTACTCAGCATCATGTTCTTGTAAAACTTCATGATCCGGCAATGTAGGGTGTTTACTTTACTGGAAGGTGAATGCAGGTCTTAATACCAATTGCCAGAATAATTAATACTAAATGACAATTGCCAGAATATTTATTAAAAATATGTTACTAAATAAATGGAAATCATATAGATCATTTCTTATAAATAACAAATCAAGTGTATACGTATTTATAGCTTATCTCTGTTTTGCCAAATTCAGATTAGCAAAACTAACAGGTTCCAACATCTTTTGTTGAGGCATGTTCAAAAGATCCATGATGAAGTCAGTAGCAGTTTATTGCCTCCTCTGCTTGGCACCGTTCCACACAGGGATCATATGTAACACAATTATCTTCTGGTTTGCACCCTGTCTAAAAATATAAAACCTGCTCCTTGACTGAATAGACCAGACTTAGTAGCTCCTGGTGGCTGAGTTCACACAACATAAACATTATTGCTTAGCAGGGTGTGCAAACCCAGCCATTGTACCAATTGATAAGTCATCTTGCAGCCCTGAGAATATGGCTAGATTCTCTGTCAAAATATCCCAGCAAAACTACCTGTGGCCATTTTCAAATTAAATATGCTGAAATCAAACATACTTTTCTAAGCAGCAAAATCAGATAAATGTCTAAGTATACTCAGATAAGGGCATGTTTCACTTGGACATTTGAGGGGGAGGTACTCTTGAGTTTGAAAGGGCTTTGATGTATGATTTGGAGTAGTTGTGTACACAAAACAAATCGACTATATCGCTTCTGTGTGCACGCATATGTGAGCTTTAAGACACCTATGTCTACTCTGGATTTTTAATGGTATTCTAGAATACAACAGGTAAATAGTGAGAGCTTATTTTATCTGTAAGAATTAAAAGTGTGCGTTACTAGAATTTTTTTTTTCAAAAAGCCTTCAAAACATAGAATGGGTAATAAAATAGTACTCTAAAAACCAATAATACATGGTTATCAAAGCAAAGAGGTAACACTGTCTATTCCTCCATCAGCTACTCACTGAAATAAGTTAAGTAAGTAAAGCATTGAACTGATGGCAAAGGTGCATTTTCTCTAGTTATCAACTTACACAGTGACTGGTAGTTCTTGTGCTATGATGGCAAAAGGCAAGCCAAAAAAGGTGTGTGGTAGAAGGGTAGAGATGTTTTGGGAGGGCCTGCAGGGCTGCACAGGAGATACAGTAAGCCTTAGTGAGAGGTGCCTAAGTAAACGGCACAGAAAAAGCACAGTGAGGCTAGAGCCGTGATGGCGAACCTACGGCACACATGTCGGAAGCGGCATGCAGAGCCACTTCTGCCGGCACATGAAAGGTCGCCCGGAAAAGTCCCATTGCGCCTGCATGCACGCGCAGCCTGCCCTACAGCTGATTGTTAGACCAGTAATTTGAACACTCAAATCCTGCAGCTTTTACCAAGGTTATTTAAATATAGCTAGTCTTCAATTATGGACTCTCTTGTTTAGCAATCATTTGTAATTACAACAGCGATGAAAAAGTATGACAATTCCTCGCATTTACAACCATTGTGAGTCTGTAAAGCAAAGAAAAGCTGAAAAAGATTGTGCTAGTCACGGTTTCAGGTAATGATTGCTTTGTTGAACATCCAATTTGCCCAACTGTGGTTGCTAAATGAGGACGGTCTATAGCTTTGTGGACCACTACGGGGAGCCACATTATTTTTCCAGTGGTGCTTTCTCTTTGATTCTATGAGTAGGACAAAATAACAGTAGTGATAACTGCCTACATGAGTAAACAATGGTATTGACTTTTACTCTTAATATGGGATAACATGCTTTGACACATGATTTGCCATATCTTCTAAGAATTCATACATTCAAAGACAATGTCCACCAGGTCTAACTAGCACTTGTAATATCTGGAAGACACTTCCTATCTAATGCTGAGAGTATCACAAGAGGCTTCTCTACACATGCATAATGGATAAATTATGCAATGAACAGATTCCAGAATGAATTCTGGTTGCTATGAAATGGCATCCACTTCCAGTATGGAGCCACAAGGCCTAAGGATACCAAGGGGCAGTGTGGGTTGCTCTCTTTTCCCAATGCAATCTCCATTCTGGAAGGTCCTAAGGTGAGAATTGCCTGTATTCCACTCAGATCTTCCCAGTAAGCTACTACCCCAGTCAGATCTCCTCATGGTGGTGGTAGGGATTGTGTGAAGTGCAGGAAATCAGAAGACAAAGCAGTTCAAATAAATACAGGTTTATTGCATGCTAATACTTGCTACAAGAATCTGAACTACTAACAATTAAAGCAAATTGGCGGTAGATAAGACTCAGTGGAATTCAAAGTGGGCTGGACTTACATCTCCTGTGGGCCTGAAGGAATTAGAGATAATGATGCACTTGACCCTTTCTTTGGGCTCAGCCTGGTCATCTCCTACAGGTTGTCTCTCAGCAAACAATCATACTAACTTGTTCAAGGGTTGCTGTTTTGGGGAAACTTACTCTCACTCACTTTCTTCAGGTAATGCACAGTATCTCATCAGCCCTTCACCACAAGTGTCCTGAAAAAGCTTCATGACATCTCCATTGGCTAAAGAGGTATAGAAAGTATAGAAGGCAATAAGAAGCAAAAAGGATTCCATGGCTGAGAGTGCACTTGACTTTGGATTGGGCGTTGGTTCTTACCTGATACGCCTCTTCTCGTGGAACTGCTGCGAGCATCCAGAGAGTGGGAGGTGCTTCAGTCTTCACTTCTCACAGGCTGAGCTGTAATTGAGGAACGCCCTCCTCCTCCATGTGACTCCTCCATGCGTTCCCCCACTTTTAACGAAGACGAGAGGACAACAACAACCCTCTAATTTTAACTATTATACAACTTGAACTACAACACTAGAGATCATTGGCCGAAACAGGATTCCCCACCCCCCAGATGGACCAATCAGGGTGGGGCTGGATGCTCTATGCAGTTCCACGAGAAGAGGCGTATCAAGTAAGAACCAACGCCCATTCTCCGTAGAACTGCTGCGAGCATCCAGAGAGTGGGACATACCAAAGCAAGTCTGTCCTACGGGTGGGACTCCGTCTGGGTTGGAACTTCCCCAGGATCTCTCACCACTTGCTGTAAGACTCGCCTGCCAAAAGATGCCTCAGCTGAGGCGTAAATATCAATCTTATAATGTCGTATAAAGGGAGATGGGGAAGCCCAGGTGGCCACCCGGCAAATATCAAGAATAGACGCCTGAGTAGCCCAGGCTGCCGAAGTAGCTGCGCTTCTGGTGGAGTGGGCGGTAACCCTACTGGGGACTGGAATAGCTTGAATTAAATAGGCCTTGGATATGGAAGCCCTAATCCATCTGCCTACCGTGGACGGAGAGACCTTACAGCCTAGTGTCTTCGGCTGAAAGGACAAAAATAGAGACTCTGTTTTCCTGATGGACTGCATGTGGGAGATGTAAATACACAAAGTCCTTTGAACATCAAGGGTGTGCCACTGCCTCTCTTGCTCGCACAAAGGCTTTGGACAGAAATTAGGCAGGACCAACTCCTGTGCCCTGTGGAATGCTGAATTGATCTTTGGCATAAAGGCTGGGTCTGGTCTCAGAACCATCTGATCAGAATGAAAAATACACAGGTCCTTTCTCATAGATAGAGCTGCAATTTCAGATATCCTTCTAGCCAAAGTAATAGCCACAAGAAATACTGTTTTAAATGTAAGAAATTGAGGTGACGCCTCTCTGAGAGGCTCAAAGGGAGATCTAGTCAAGGCCAGGAGAACTTTGTTAAGGTCCCATGTCGGGTATCTGTGCACTACTGACGGGCGCAAGTTAGGACCCCTTTAAGAAAAGCCTTAATTTGAGGATGGTGGGAAAGGGGACCGAAGGGGCCACCAGCAACCACCGTTGACAGAGCCGCGACCTGCCTCCTTAAAGTGTTAGGTGATAAGCCTCCATCTAGGCCGTCTTGTAAAAAGGCCAGGATCTGTGCAACTGAAGGAGAACGTGGATCGATGAATGATTTGTGGCACCAGTTACAGAAACTGCTCCAGGTCGCATCATAAATGCGAGTAGTAGAAGGCCTCCTAGCCACCAAAATGGTGTTAAATGACCTGGGCTGACAAGCCCTCCTCAATCAGCCTTTCCCGCTCAACCTCCAAATGGCCAACTGCAGCCACTGTGGTTCTGGATGAAGCAGCGGGCCCTGTGACAGCGAGATCTGATCTAACGGGATCCTCCATGGCGGAGTTACCAACAGATTGCGAAGGTCCACAAACCATGGCCTCCTGGGCCAATATGGTGCCACCATGAGGACTTCTGCTCTCTCGGATATCAATTTCCGAATCATCCTGGGGATCAACAGAAGCGGAGGGAAGGCGTACAGAAGCCCGGGAGGCCACGGGCAACGCAGGGCATCGTGATTCTCTGCTCCGTTGGAGGGGCAATGGGAGAAGAACCTTGGTGTTTGCACGCTGAGTGGAGATGCAGAAAGGTCTACTCGGGGCTGGTCGAACCTGGCTGTTGCCTCTCTGAACAGGTGTGGGTGCAGACGCCACTCTGCTTGGTCCAGCGTTGCCCTGCTCAGCCAGTCTGCTTGGACGTTGGAGGTTCCGGAAATGTGATCCGCTCTGATGGACGAAAGATGCGCCTCTGCCCATCGACACAGCCGCTCGGCCTCTCTCATGAGAAGGATGGAATGGGTGCCCCCTTGCCGATTGATGTGGGCCTTGGTTGTGGTATTGTCCGTTAGGACCAGGACATGGCGCCCTCTCACCCGATGAAGGAATGCTCGCAGGGCCAGGTACACTGCGCGAAGCCCCAACCAGTTGATGCTCCGACCTTGCTCCACAAAAGTCCAAACTCCCTGTGCCAAGAGAGACTGCAGGTGGGCCCCCCATCCGGAAAGACTTGCGTCTGTTGTGAGAGTGACCCTTTGAGGCTCCTTGAATAAATGTCCTCTGTTGACAGATGGTTGTGTCCACCATAGGAGGGAGGCGAGGACCTTCGGAGCGACCCTCACCATGAGCCTTGATGTGCTCCTTCCTGAACGCTGATACAGCAGGAGGAACCATTGCAAAGATCTGGAATGCAAGCGAGCCCATGGAATAATAGAAATGCAAGAAACTAGCTTCCCAAGCAGCTTGGATAAATTGAGCAAAGATGTTTTCCCAGTTCGCCGGATATCCCTGATAGTTGTGCAGATACTATTAACTCTCTCCTGAGAGAGGAAAACCTTCCCTTCAATAGAGTCAATCACAGCCCCCAGGTGGGCTATACGAGTGGAGGGGCTAAGCTGATTCTTCTCCCAGTTCACTAAGAAGCCATGGGCCTGAAGCACCGAGAGGGTAGCGCTAGTATCACTCTCGGCCTGATGTCAGGAAGGGGATACTACCAGGATATCGTCAAGGTAACAGTGGATCCAGATAGGAATTTGCCTAAGGCGAGCCGCCAGAGCTGCCAACACCTTAGTGAAAGATCTCGGAGCCGAGGCGAGACCAAAGGGAAAGGCTACATACTGGAAATGCTGATTATTATAACAAAACCTGAGATATTTGGAATACGAGGAATGAATGGGGATATGGAGATAAGCTTCGGAGAGGTCAACCGACGTAAGCCAGTCCCCTTCTCTGATGCCCTGTAAAATAGACTGGAGTCTGCATTTTGAACTTATGGCGTACGATAAAACGATTTAACCTCTTAAGATCTAAAATGGGTCTCCAACCCCCGGAATGTTTAGGCACCAAAAATAAAAGGGAATAGAAACCCCTTCCCCGTTGGGAGGGAGGTACAGGTTGGATGGCTCTAGTATCAGACAGATGTTTGATGGCGGAGGCCATAAAGGCCCGCTTAGCAGGATCCTTAGAGATGGGTGAAAGCCTGAAATGCTCAGGAGGGGGAGTGTGAAACTGCAGGGTCAAGCCAAAGTGCACTGAATTTCTGACTCAAGTGTCTGAGGTGGATTCCTCCCACTTGTCGGCAAAATGCCTGAGGCAGCTGCCTATGGGAGGAGAACCTGCAATCCTACCTGGGTCGGCGGGCCGCCCTGCTCCCGGCACCCCTAAAGGGCCTTCTGTAACTGCCCCCTCTCCTGCTCCTGTCTCCCGAGTCACCCTGGTCCTGGTAAGAAGACTGGAATGATGGGGATCCCTGAAACCTAGGGGTAAATTATGACTGGAAGGGGGGACGAAAGGAGCCCCTCCGAAAGGGCTGGGAACTCTTGGTTTCCTGCCTACGAAAAAGCGAAGGCAGAAACTTTTTCTTATTTCGAGTTTCGAGAAGCAATGGCTCGAGAGCGGGCCTGAACAATTTCCCCTTTGATATGGGGGCTGAAGCCAACTTAGACTTATTTTTAATGTCAGCCTGCCAGTGCCGAAGCCAAAGTAATCGTCTGGCAGTTACATGGGAAGATATAGCCCGGGATGAGAACTTAACCGAATGAAAAGTGGCGTTGGCTGCAAATTCTGCCGCTGCCGTGATTTTTGCGATATCTTGATGGGCTCTGGTGTCAGCTGGGGGGATATGTTGCTTCAGCTGTCTGAGCCACCTGATGGAGGACCGGGTGAAGAAGGAAGCGGCCGAGGCCGACCGGATGGCCCAAGCATCAGAGTGGTGAGCCCGCCGGAGTGCCATTTCTGCTCACCTATCCTCTGGCTTCAGCGCCTCCAGTGCATCAGTAGGATTAGAAGAGGAGGTTAGTCTTACAATCGGATCATCTACTTCTGGTGTGTCTAACATAGCGGAGAAATCCGGGTCCAGGTTAAACAACCTCTTGTCCTGACTAGAGGGGCTGGAGAAGGACCCACCGAAGCCAACTGCTTTGCGACCAGATCTGGGAAGATTGGGGGGGGGGAATAATGTCCGCTGCTACCGCCGGCTGTCTGAACATAAGGTTATCTGGACCTTCTGGGTTCGATGGAGGAAGGTCAGAGGGAGACTGCGAGGCCAGACCTGAAATGTTCCTTGCCTTAAATAATAAGGACTTAAATAAATGGGGTTTAAAAAGACCCACAACAGCAGGTTGGTCAGGTAAAAGGTCTTCATCTTCCGACATTTCTCCCTCCATGGGGTATGTCTCCAGAAAGGGTTCAGAATACTGCAAGGACCCTCTATCAGAACCTTCGTATTCCCCGAACGGTTCAAGGCCCACTACCTCTTCTTCTTGGCTATCCTCCCCCTCTGGGAATGGGGCATCCATGTGAGGAGGTACCTGACCATGCTGAGACGCTGGTCCGGAGAGAGACCTTCCGGATAAAGATTCGACCTCGGGAGTCTGGTCTAGACAGCTGCTGCATTCCTTTGGCTATTCCTTGACGGATGGCAGACTGCATCCATTCTCTAATGTTATCAGGTATAATGGTTGGAGTAGGATCTCCAGAACGTAGGCCTGCAGCGGTTGGCGTGAAGGTTGCCTCGGGCATACTGGTGGGCTGGCGGCCTCGGGTGGTGGTACCGCACCTGGAGGGAGAGGATTGGCTTGGCAGGAGGGAGTAGAAGGTAAAGCAGGTGTTACAGAGTATGACCCTTTAGCCCGCCTGCTAAACTCCCTTTCTAGGGCCTTATGGCGCCGTAAAGCATCTCTTTGAGAAGCACTGGAAGATTCCTTGTCCCTTTTGCAAAGGTAGTGCGTCTTTGATTTGGCCTTCAGAGAAGAGCCAGTAGGATTAGTCTCTGCCATGGTATTGAAACAAGGAATGGCGGTTGGCACGCCTAGGAGTTCGGCCTACTTACGCAAGCTGGTTTTCCTAAGGTTGGGTCACATCCCCCTTTTTGAAAGAAATTTTATTCTCTGAATAGTAATTAATTAATCTAACTATCTATCTATTTAATGTTTTATTATTTTTTATTTTTTATTTTATTTTTATTTTTATTTTTATTTTTTGAACTCTATGTAATAAAAAGGAAAAATCTATCTAAAGCTATTAAATATATACACTAACAATTATTATTATTAATTTGTGGGTCGGGCCCAAGTAAGGAAGACCAAACAGACCCAAGAGAATAACAGCAAAAATACCTACTAGCAAAAACCTAAATTCCAAATGAACCAAATGAACGCTGAGGCCAAGCAGCTATGCAAAAAAACAAGACAAAATGGGACTCTGCAGGCAGCCCCCCAACAACAATGAGGAGTACGTGCCTGCGCCTCTGAGCTGCGGGCAAAGGAAGAAAGCCAACAATGTCTGACCAAGAGGGACAACAGGGCACGGAGCCACAGTGCCCTCCAGGTAGAAACAGGGTCTTCACGCGGCCTGACAGTCCCGCTAAGGGCCTACAAAGGCCTCACAGTTCACAATTAAATCGAAAAAATAATAGCTTTACTTGTTCGAAGAATCAAAATGGCGCTGGCCACGAGGCGCGCCCAAAATGGCCGCCCGGCTTAGAGTGCACAGATCAGAGACGCACCAGCTCAATCGCAACTTCAAAGCACAAAAAAAGAGAAAAAGGGCTGGGAGAGGAAGCTCTGCTTCCCCTAAGGCGTTCTGGGGGGAAGACACAATTGCGCGCTAAAATAATAGTGCAGAGCCAAGCGGCTGAGCCCAGCGTGCTTGGAGCAGCAGAGGAAGAATGAGGAGGGGTGGGGGGGGCGAAAGGGCTCCAAACCCCTTATCTCCCTCCTGAGAGCGAAATTGCTCTGTAAATAAATTTGGGACCACACTACAATCGCAGGGACAAGGAGGAAAGGAAGAAATCAAACCTGAACCTAAAATGCAACAACACCTGAAACGGCCAAGGAACAGAAGAAAAGCCTGTCTTTCTCGAAGGCTGAGCTAAAACTGGGGGAACGCATGGAGGAGTCACGTGGAGGAGGAGGGCGTTCCTCAATTACAGCTCAGCCTGTGAGAAGTGAAGACTGAAGCACCTCCCACTCTCTGGATGCTCGCAGCAGTTCTACAGAGAACTTCCTTGTTCTGCTTTTGATCCTTGGGGTATCTCATCGTCATGATAAAGAGCTACAGAGATTTATCCTCCATAGATTTGTCTAAGTTCCTTCCGAAACACAACTGAACACCCAGGATGAACTTCAAAAGCCTTCTGCATGATTTAGGATATAGGGTTAGGCTAGGCTAGGCAAGGCAAGGCTAGGCTAGGCTAGGCTGGGTAAAGTTGGGTTGGTTGGGTTGGGTTGGGTTAGGTTAGATTAGGTTAGGTTAGGTTGGGTTAGGTTAGGTTGAGTTGGATTAGGTTGGTTTCTGGCTCTATCTATTGCATGGGTATCAAACTCGTATTGTCAAATTGCCATCATGTGATGTATCACGATGTATCATGGTTTTTCCCCTTCGTGGAGCTAGGGTGGATATGGTCTGTGTGTGATGCATCTGGCCCATGGGCCACCAGTTTGACATCCCTGATCTATTGCTTTCATTAAGCCTGCCTCCAGGTAGTCTACATTAGATTAATCATGAGCAAATACAGACTTCTTAGAAAGACATTTCCAGGCCTGATCTAAAGTTATCGAGTTGATAGCTGAGTAACATGCTTCCTGTTGTTGTTTAGTATGTTTAGAATAACAAGCTAAGTGAGACACTGTCACTTCCCCATGATGGCAAGTGATGTGAAAAGGGATCTTTAGAAAAACAAAACAGTTAACTTCTTTTCCCAAAAGGAAAAAAAAAAACATAAAATTGCAGGTGCTCGTGTTTAGCTTTAATCATGTCTCTTCTCTTTTCTAGAGGGGTCAGATCAAGCCCTGCGAGCCAGTATTCTGCTTTTTTGTTAAAAACATAGCATGACATAACCGGTTTCTTTCCCCTGTTTCTACCTCTTCTGAGTAGGCTTTCAAAGTACAGGCTGCCTTAGGTTTCATAAAGACACCAAATGGGTTTAAATCTCCTGTTTTATTGGAACAGGTGTAGCCACTAACAGCTCTGCCAGGATCTTCCTAAGCCAGCAAAGTGAGGGCTGTTTTGGGTCAATGGATTTAAAAGTCTCTTGAGAGTAAAGCAGTGAAAGAATGCAGAAAGTGCTTGGCAAGGAAAAGGCTGTTAAGTAATGAGTTTGTCACTCAAAGCTTCTAGAAAATTGCCTTCAAATATTCCTAAAACTCTTTGGGGAAAGGGGAGGGGAGAATGGGGGACAGAAGACCAGGAAGCTATCCAACCAGTATTATATTTGCAAGGTGTATTCTAAATATCTGTGTCTTTTTTGAAAGCTCTTTTCTTTTTAAGGGGAATTCTTTTGCTATTGTCTAGACCAGGGGTGTCCAACCTTGGCAACTTTAAGACTTGTGGACTTCAACTCCCAGAATTCCTCAGCCAGTTGCTGGCTGAGGAATTCTGGGAGTTGAAGTCCACAAGTCTTAAAGTTGCCAAGGTTGGACACCCCTGGTCTAGAATGTATTCCATCTGATGGTGAGTTAAAGTGTATGCTTTTCTCCTCCTAAAATACCTAAAAGTGGTGCAAATTTTCAAAATTGGAAAGTGAGTTGATTCCCTTAGATTGGAGAAATTTACAAAAGATCACAACATAAACTCTTCCATGCCTTCAAAAAGAGCATGTTCTAAAGCGGGGGGTGTCAACCTTGCGATGACACGTTGTCATCCTGTGTCGTATCGCAACTATTTTCCCTTTTGCTAAACGGGGTGGGAGTGGCCAGTGCCTGATGCATCTGGCCCGCAGGCTGCGAGATTAACACCCCTGTTCTAAAGTAAAAACCACAAGGACACAACTAAAATGACCAGGGCCACCTTCTATGACATCTCTTCTGACATAGTGGCTTCAGTGTATTTGAAAAAAAACTGAAGAACTAAAAGGCCTGAGGAAAATGGATGAATTTCATTTTTTTTTTCAGAATACAGTTTTTAAATTCAGATCTATTTAGCTTAGGAAATTAAGCTAGCTTTTTCCAATGAAAACCTGCTCTTGGTTTTAATACAGTAAGCGGACTACTAATCAACGATATCAGTGACCACCTACCAGTTTTTACAATTTATAATAATAGTCAGCTGAGAGATCACCCAGAGAAGAAACCAAAATACAGGCGAGTGAGGTCAGAGGAAACTATGAATATGTTAAAGAATGACTTATTGGCACAAAATTGGGAGAATGTATATAATAAAAAAGACATTGATAGTGCATATGAAACTTTTATAAAAATGTTTACATCATTATATAATATAAATTGTCCAATAAAACAATATGACAGAAATCAAAAGTACAAAGATCGACCATGGTTCACAAAGGGATTACAAAATGCCTGTAAAAAGAAAAATACACTATATAGAGAGTTCATTAAAAAACGAACGAAAGAAGCAGAAAATAAATACAAAAAATATAAAAATAAGTTAATTAATATTATAAGGGTGTGTCGAAAGGAATATTACAGTAAAATATTATCTAATAACAAAAATAACATTAAAGGAATGTGGGACATATTAAACAGTATTATTAAAAATGGTACCAAGCAACAGAGCTACCCTCAATATTTTGTTGAAAATAATATGAAAATTGATAATATGGATGATGTTGTCAACAGTTTTAATAGTTTTTTTGTAAATGTTGGACCAAAGCTGGCAGATGAAATCCCAGATGCATGTTTAGCTAAGAAGTGGAGTGACAACCTTATAGAAAGGAATCCCAGTTCAATGTTCCTTACAGCAGTGGAAGGAAAGGAAATAATAGATATTGTAAATAAATGCAAAGGTAAAACATCTACGGATTTAAATGAAATTGATATGAAAGTTTTAAAAAAGGTCATTATGGGGATTTCAGAACCACTAACGTACATCTGCAACTTATCATTCCAGACTGGTAAATTTCCTAACAGTATGAAAATAGCTAAAGTTGTACCGCTGTATAAAACTGGGGATAGACACCACTTCACAAACTACAGACCTGTTTCCTTGCTTCCACAATTCTCCAAAATCCTAGAAAAACTGTTCAATAACAGACTAGATAAATTCATAAATAAACACAAATTACTCTCCGATAGTCAATATGGGTTTAGATCAAACAGTTCAACATCACTAGCATTAACAGAATCAATAGAAGAGATCACCAATGCCATCGATCATAAATTACACTCAGTTGGAATATTTATAGATCTGAAAAAAGCATTTGATACAATAAATCATGACATTTTAATCAATAAACTTGAGAGGTATGGGATTAGGGGGTTAGTACTGCACTGGGTGAAAAGTTATCTGAGCAACAGGAAACAATTTGTGAAGGTGGGTGAATATTCTTCGTCATGCTTGGACATTGCTTGTGGCGTCCCCCAGGGGTCAGTGTTGGGGCCTAAATTGTTTATTCTTTATATAAATGATATATGCAAAGTTTCTAAAGTATTAAAACTAATATTATTTGCAGATGACACAAGCATTTTTTGTTCTGGGGAGGAATTGCACAAACTACTGGGGAGAGTCATTGAGGAAATACGCAAATTAAAAACATGGTTTGACAGGAACAAATTATCATTAAATTTAAGTAAAACCAAATACATGATATTTAGCAACTGTAATAAAAATATTCACACACATATACAGGTAGATGGGGTAGATATTGATAGGGTGTACGAAAATAAGTTTCTAGGGGTAATAATAGATGATAGGATTAACTGGAAAGCTCATATAAAACATATCCAAAGCAAATTATCAAGAAGCATCTCAGTTCTCAGCAAAGCAAAGCACATTCTGGATCACAAATCACTCCACATACTTTACTGTTCACTCATTTCACCATATTTACATTACTGTGCAGAGGTCTGGGGTAACACATATAAATGTACAATAAATTCATTATCCATATTACAGAAAAGAGCCATAAGAATAATTCATAATGCCGGTTACAGAGATCATACAAATCCACTATTCGTAAAATCCAGAACATTAAAACTCACCGACATTATTCATTTTCAAACAGCTCAATTCATGTTCAAAGTGATACGTAAGGCACTTCCTGGCAATTTACAAAAAATGTTTTTCAACAGAGAAGGGAATTATAATTTGAGGGGGGAGCACAATTTAAAACAACAGAGGGCACGTACAACACTGAAAAGCTTTTGTGTTTCTGTTTGTGGAGTGAGGTTGTGGAACAAGTTAGGTGTGGAGCTCAAGCAATGTCCAAGCATGATCCAGTTTAAAAAGCGATACAGGTACATGGTTTTCACTGGGTACAGGGAAGAGGAAGGGGTCGAACATTCTGGATTTCTTTATTAATTATATTTGTTACTTACTTTCTATCTGCTTATTTGTTTTTGTTTTTTTGTATATATGTATATGTTTAGTACTTCAATTATTTATTATTATTATTATTATTATTATTATTATTATTATTATTATCATCATTTTTGTACTATGCATTCTATTGATATAAGTTGAATTCATGGGGAAGTGAAGAAGGGGTAGGATTAAATAAGCTTATGCTTCATCCTACTCCTTTTCGGACATGTTATTGTGTATTATTATTATCATTATTATGATTATTATTATTATTACTGTTGTTGTATTGATTATTATTGTCATTTTGCACATGTTCGAAATAAATTACACAATACAATAAAAAAAAAATTGTTCTAGGAAACTTGTTAAAACATTTTAAGCACTATCTACTCTTTTCCCTCTTGGCATCCCTTGGCTCAATGAGAAAGCAACTCTGAAATAAATAGCTTTATACAATTATGCATATTTTTGTTATATTATTTTAGTTATGCTTGTGTCTAACTGCTAAGCATTTAATTTTGGACTCAGTGCAGACACTCCTAAATCCAGCTGTATATCCAGTGGTACACTTCTACATTTGTGGCTGAATCTGATGAAAAACCCGTAAGAAGAGAATCCCTAAATAACCAGCCTCCTTTATTTTTCTTTTCTAATGTCTATTTTTACCTTGAAATACTAGGAAGTAGTCTGGAATTTTCTTAATTGTGTCCTGTCTCTCTTTTAACCCAGTCTGAAGCAATTACTAATAATTAGATTCAGAAAGTAAATTTACTCCATAATACGTCAATGTTTTGTGAATGGAGGAACATCCTTCAACACATGCAGATTTAGTAAATTTTGCTTTTAAGGCAGTCTTCCTCATCGTAGCATTGTCCAGATTTCTTAGAGTTGCATCTGTAGGAACTCCCAGCCATTATGGCCAAAGCAGGTGGTTTAAAAAGTCAACTGGCAGTTAGGGCTACATGAATGAACATTGAGATTGCATGAAGATGGTTGTGGCTGCCATATTGATTTTTACTTCCCCGATGGACACTACTGAGCCAATAGCTGTGGAAAGGTGTAGGGCACCTATTAGAAAACAGCTAATCTATCACTCATCTACTAGCTTTTGGTTGATTGTGGAAAGACAAAAGGAAAATCACAGCAAGATAGGCAGCCAGAGTGAGAGGAAGCAAAAGTGTGTGTTATATGTGAATCACAGGCTGGAACATTTATGTTTAATCTCCTATTTCTCCACTTTCAACCAGGAACTTGCCCTTAGCCCTTCGTACCTCATGTGTTTACTGTAGTGAGAGAAACTGAAGGTGAGAATGCTATTCATGCTGCCTTTGAGTGTCTAGAAGAAAGATGAGATCTACATATTCTCTTTTTATGACCCTGTAATCAGGGATGCGACTCAACCGGTATAAGAACTAGTTCAGTGAGCCCACACTTTGCACGCATCCTCCACATTTAAAAAAGCTAATACTTACCTTCAACTGCAGCTGAAGAAAACAGCTGAGGTGCAGCAAACCGCTCTGCCACACGAATCAGCTGTGCTCTAACAAAAAGACATGAAGCACAGGAAAGACCAGGAGCGGGCGGGAGGGCCCACAGGCTCATTGGAGCGAACCAGTTCGGAGCCAGCTGATTTTCAGAACAAGGGGTTTGCCCAAACCAGTCCAGACTGGGAGAATCCCACCCCTGCCTGTAATCCCTTAATTTGGGGTAGAGTCAGGGCAACTGGATGGAACTGAGTACTTACTGGCCAGATGCCTTTCCTGATGCCATGTGGAGTTCACAGCAGATTTTTTTTTCTTTCTGCCCTATAAAAGAAACATCTGCCGCTACCTAGAATTGAACTCTCAATTTTCCAAGTCTTCACCACTAGGCCACCACACTGCTGAAAGATAAGATCTAAATCTGGCAAACAAAATAGAAATCAGAAGAGGAGGAGGAAAGAGACACAGTGGTCACCTCTGTTTAGGAAACATCTAGTTTTCAATCTTTCCAATTGTTAGTTAGGAAGCAGTGCAAATAATCTTTCTCCTTGGAAAAAAAGAGGATGAAGGGGAAAAGAAAGAAAAAAGAAAAAAAATTAGCTCAGGCATTAGCTTGTTTTTTTTCTTCTCCCCAACATTTTTCCAAGGGAAACCACATATTACTAATAATATTTGTCAGCTACCCAAATGTGGAGAACCACAGAACTACTACTCCCAACTACTTGTATGTTTCCCCTAGGATCTAGTTGGTCAATTTGAAAAAAAAAGTTGAACTAGCTAGGCCTTTATCTGTAAGATTCTTAAGAATGAATTACTGTGGCAGGTGGACAAAATTATAAGCAATTCAATGAACAACAAAATATCCATGCTAATTTGTTTACAGTTTTTACATTTAACTAGCTGATAAAAGTTTAACATTGGCATCCTACCATTATGAAAATAACTTAATAGAGGTGAATACAATTGAAATTACATATAATTACATGTCCATAGTTTTGAAAACATTAGAAAAAACAACTCATTCTCTACTAGTCACACCACAAATGAGGTACTTTAAGAAGGATGTGGGCAAATTGGAATTGGGAAGAATCTAAGTTGGTCAGTGGAATAGGAAAGAGAGATTCTCCATAGAGCTGCGTATAGCATCCAGAGTGGGAGGTGGCTCCAGTCTTTACTCTAACAGGCTGAGCTATAATTGAGGAACGCTCCTCCTCCTCCACGTGACTCCTCCACGCGTTCCCCAGTTTTAGCTCAGCCTCGCTAGAGACAGACAGCTTGAATCGTTACTCCTTGGCCGATCCAGGTTTTTTTCTCTTCTCTCACAAATTCAGGTTTGCTTTCTCCTTTCTCCTTGTTCCCTGCGCTTTTAGTTTTCATCCCAAATTTAGTGAAGGAGCGTTTTTCGCCCCTCAAGGGGGGAGATAGGGGGAATTAGAGCCTTTCGTCCCCCCACCCCCTCCCTTTTCCTCTGCCACCTTGCAAGCTGTGCTGCATCCAAGCAGCAGCTTTGACTCGCGCTTTAGATAGCACTACGTTGCACCTTCCCCCCACGAACGCCTAGAAGAAGGAGAGCTTCTTCTCACAGCCCTCGTGTTTTTTTACTGTTTTCCAGCTTGTCGTTGCTTTTTTGGAGGGCTTGTGTGTCTCTGAGATATTGCGCTGGGGCCGGCGGCCATTTTGAGTGCACCTCATGGCCAGCCACCATTTTGAAATTTTCTCATATTGCTCCAATCGGGCTGCGAAGACAGTAAAGGCCCCTCGCGGGACCGGCAGGCCATGTGGAGCCTAAATTGTAAGGGTAGTGTGGTTCTGTGCCCGGTTGCCCTTCCTTTCAAATAATTGCTGTTGGTTTTTGTTCCGCAGCTCTCTCAGGCACTTACTTCCCATTTTTGTTGGGAGGCTGCCTCAGGAGGCCTTTTTCTCTTGTTGATTGTTTTTTTGTACATATTTTTTTTTCCTGGCCTTTGAGTTCATTTGGACTATTGGATGATTAGGGTTCAATCCTAAATTTCTTCTTCTTCTTCTTTTTATTGGTGAAGTATAAATCAACAATAAGTTAAAAAAACAAATTATCATTAATTCTGTTGTTTTTTGGACTTCATTGGCACCTTTTGGGCTCCGCCCACACACACACAAAATAAAAATAAAAATAAATAATAGATACGTACAGAATAAAAAAAAATTTTATCCAAAAGGGGGACGTGGCCCAACTTTAGGAAAACCGGCCTACGTTATAGGTCGAACTCCCAGGTGTACCAACCGCCCTTTTTTGTTTATTATCCTTTTGAGTGTCATGGCAGAAGGCAATCCCAGTGGGCCTTCTTTGAAGGCGAAATCAAAGACGCACTATTTGCGCAAAAGGGACAAGGACTCCTCCAAGGACTCCCAAATGGATGCATTAAGGCACCATAAGGCCTTGGAGAAGGAGTTTGACAAACAATCTAAAGACTCGCATTCTGTAGCTCCCTCTACCTCCACTCAACCCCCTCCCCTGCCAGGATAGCCTTCTCCTTCCAGGTGCTCACCCGCCCGAAGTCACCAGGCCTCTCGCACACCTGAAGCGACCTTCACACCAACTGCCGCGGGCCTACGTCCAGCAGACCCATCCACAACCATCATTCTGGACAGCATCAGAGAGTGGATGAAACTGGCCATCCATCAAGGGATAGCAGAGGGTATCCAACAGCTATCCAGACCAGGTTCCCAAACGATGGCACCCGAGATCAAATCTATATCTGGCAGATCCCTCTCCAGACCGGCATCACAACACAGTCAGGTACCTTCCCAAGTGGAAGCCCCTTTCCTGGAAGGGGAGGAGGCCCAGGAAGAGGAAGAAATGGTTTTTGAACCCTTCAGAGAAGAGGAAGATTCAGATAAGGGGTCTCTACACTATTCTGAACCCTTTTTCGAGGTAGATCCCATGGAGGGGGAGATGTTAGAGGACGGGGGCATTTCCCCTGACCAACCAGTATTTGTAGGCTTGTTTAAGCCTCATTTGTTTAAGTCCTTGCTATTCAAGGCAAAGAATGTCTTGGGGCTGGCTTCTCAGTCTCCCTCTGAACCATCTCCAGCAACCCTGGGGCCCCCGGAAGATTCGATATTCAGACAGCCGGTCGTGGAGACTGAGGTTATTCCTATCCCCCCAATCTTTTCCGACATGGTCACGAGGCAATTGGCCTCTGCGGGCCCCCTTCCCGCTCCTTCTAGCCAGGACAAGAGATTGTTTAATCTCGATCCGGAATTCTCTACCTTGCTAAACACTCCGGAGGTGGATAACCCTTTTGTGAGACTAGCATCATCTTCCAATCCCACTGACGCTCTGGAAGCGCTGAAGCCAGAGGATAAACAGGCAGAGATGGCATTGTGGCGTGCGCACCAGTCGGATGCCTGGGCCATCTGGTCGGCCACAGCCGCATCATTTTTCACTCGCTCTTCCATCAGGTGGCTCAGGCAGTTGAAACAGCATGTCCCTCCATCAAACACCAGGGCCCATCAGGATATTGCCAAACTCACGGCCGCAGCGGAGTTTGCGGCCGATGCCACTTTTCATTCTGTGAAATTTTCATCTAGGGCCATCTCCTCCCACGTTACTGCCTGAAGGTTACTTTGGCTTAGGCACTGGTAGGCCGACGTTAAGAATAAAACTAAGTTGGCCTCAGCTCCTATAGTGGGGGGAAAATTGTTTGGCCCGGCTCTTGAGCCATTGCTGATGGAGACCCGGAATAAGAAGAAGTTCCTCCCATCATTTTTTCGCAGGCAAGAGTCCAGAGGGTCCCAGCCCTTTCGGAGGGGCTCATTTCGCACCTCCTTCCAACCATCTTTCACCCCTAGGTATCAGAGTTCCCCGACATTCCGGTCGGCCTATCAGGACTGGAGCGACTCGGGAGACAGAAACAGAAGGGGAGGCAGCAACAGGAGGCTCTTCCGGGGTGCAGGGAATAAGCCGCCCCGCCATCCCAGGTAGTCCTTCAGCCTCTTATCCCATTGGCGGTCGCCTTAAGTATTTTGCCGACCAGTGGGATTCATCCACTTCGGATGCCTGGGTTAGGGACACCGTAAGATTTGACCTCTCTCTTCAGTTTCAGTCTGTTCCTCCGGAGCATTTCATGGTTTCTCCCCTTTCCAGAGACCCATCTAAACGGGCTCTCATGGCAGCCGCTATTAAACATCTTTCTGATATTAAGGCCATCCAACCCATGCCGACTTCTCAGCGGGGAGGGGGGTTCTATTCCCTCCTCTTCTTGGTCCCTAAGCACTCCGGGGATTGGAGGCCCATTTTAGATCTGAAGAGGCTCAATTGCTATATCGTCCGTCACAAGTTCAAAATGCATACACTTCAGTCCATCTTACAGGGTACCAGGCAGGGAGACTGGCTTACATCCATTGACCTCTCTGAGGCATATCTCCATATACCCATTCGCCCCTCGTGTTCCAAATATTTGAGAATTTGCTACAACAATCAGCATTTCCAATACGTGGCCCTTCCCTTTGGTCTCGTCTCGGCCTCAAGGACCTTCACCAAGGTGTTGGCTGCTCTGGCGGCTCACCTCAGACACTTCCCTATCCGCATTCATTGCTACCTTGACGACATTCTTATTTTATCCCCTACCCGACATCAGGCCGAGAGCAACACTAAGACCACCCTCTCAGTGCTTCAGGATCACGGCTTCCTTGTAAACTGGGAGAAGAGTCAGCTTAACCCTTCCACCCGCATCGCTCACTTAGGGGCTGTGATTGACTTGGTTCAAGGGAGGGTCTTCCTTTCCAACGAGAGGTTCAGCAGTATCCAAAAAGCTATCAGGACTATTAGACGGTCTAAAAAGGCCTCATTGCTGGACTTATCCAAGTTGCTTGGAAAGTTCATTTTATGCATATCAATTATCCCCTGGGCTCGCTTACATTCTAGATCCCTGCAGTGGTTTCTCCGGAAGGAGCAACTCAAGCCTCATGGTGAAGGTTCCTCCAAGGGTTCTCGCCTCCCTTCTCTGGTGGACAAGACCCTCTACCAACAGAGGTCATCTCTTCAAGGAGCCCCAAAGGGTCATTCTCACGACAGATGCCAGTCTTTCCGGATGGGGGGCCCACATGCAGTCATTTTCAGTCCAGGGAACTTGGTCAGCAACCGAGCGGCGCTGCAGCATCAACTGGCTGGAGCTTCACGCGGTATACCTAGCCATGCGTGCTTTTCTCCCTCAGGTGCGAGGGCACCGCATACTGATTTTGACAGACAACACTACAACCAAGGCCCACATCAACCGTCAAGGGGGCACTCATTCCATCCGCCTTATGAGGGAGGCCGACCGGCTCTGTCGATGGGCAGAGGTGCATCTCTTATCCATCAGGGCGGAACACATCTCGGGGGTCTCGAATGTCCAAGCAGACTGGCTGAGCAGGGCCACGCTGGACCAATTGGAATGGCGCCTACACCCCTCTTTGTTCAGGGAGGCAGCAGCGATATTCGGCCAGCCCTTGGTGGACCTGTTCGCATCTCCACTCAACACCCAGGCACCGAGGTTCTTCTCACGTTACCCCACCAACAGGGCAGAGAACCACAATGCCCTGCGCTGCCCCTGGCCTTCCGGACTTCTGTACGCCTTCCCCCCCTCCCGTTGATTCCCAAGGTGATTCAGAAGTTGATATTCGAAAGAGCGGAAGTCCTCCTGATAGCCCCTTATTGGCCCAGGAGACCGTGGTTTGCAGATCTTCGCAATCTGTCAGTGGTCCCTCCGTGGAGGATCCCCCTAGACAGGATCTCACTGTCCCAGGGACCTCTTCTACATCCAGACCCACGGTGGCTTCAGTTAGCCGTGTGGAGATTGAGCGGGAAAGGCTGAAAGATGAAGGCCTGTTGGTCCAGGTCATCAATATCATCCTGGCAGCAAGGCGGCCTTCGACTACCCACATTTATAACGCAACCTGGAACATCTTTTGTAGGTGGTGTCATAAGTCGTCCGTTGATCCGCTCTCACCTTCAATTGCACAAATCCTGGCCTTCCTACAAGACGGGCTGGATAGGGGCCTCTCCCCCAACACCCTGAGAAGACAGGTTGCAGCTCTGTCAACGGTGGTCACTGGCAGCTCTTCTGGCTCCCTTTCCCACCCTCGCATAAGGGCTTTCCTTTGGGGGGCTTCCAATCTGCGCCCCCCAGTGATTCACAGATACCCTACCTGGGATCTTAATAAGGTTCTTATGGCATTAACCAAACCTCCCTTTGAGCCTCTCAGGGGGGTTGCCACTTCAGTTTCTCACATTCAAAGTGGTGTTTCTTGTGGCGATAACATCGGCGAGAAGGATATCTGAAATAGCAGCTCTATACGTAAGAAAAGACTTCTGTGTTTTCCACACTGATCGGGTGGTTCTTAGACCAGACCCCGTCTTTATGCCTAAGATCAACTTGGCATTTCACAGAGCTCAGGAATTGGTTCTACCTAATTTTTGTCCCAAGCCTTCCCGAGAAAGGGAAAGGCAGTGGCACACTCTCGATGTGCGAAGGGCACTTCGTATTTACATCTATCGTACACAGTCTATCAGGAAGTCAGAGTTGTTGTTCTTGTCTTTTCAGCCAAAGACGCTGGGCTGCAAGGTATCCCCATCTACCGCTGGCCGCTGGATTAGAGCTACCATATCCAAGGCCTATCTGACTCAGGCTCTTCCTGTTCCTAGTGGGATTACCGCTCACTCTACAAGGAGTGCAGCCACCTTGGCAGCCTGGGCTACTTAGGTGTCAATCCAGGATATCTGTCGAGCGGCCTATACGCCACTATAAAATCGATGTTTACGCCTCAGCTGAGGCATCCTTTGGCAGGCGAGTCCTTCAACAGGTGGCAAGAGATCAAGAGGTGATTCCGGACCAGACGGAGTCCCTCCCGTAGGACAGGCCATGCTTTGGTATGTCCCACTCTCTGGATGCTCGCAGCAGCTCTATGGAGAATGGGCGTTGGTGCTTACCTGATACGCCCTTTCTCGTCGAGCTGCGTAGAGCATCCAGCTCCACCCTTATTGGTCCATCTGGTGGGGAATCCTGTTTCGGCCAATGATGTACATAGTTTATAGTTGAGAATTGTACAATTGTTGACATGAGGGGATAGTTGTTGTCTTCTCATCTTCGTAAAACTGGGGAACGTGTGGAGGAGTCACATGGAGAGGAGGAGCGTTCCTCAATTATAGCTCAGCCTGTTAGAGTGAAGACTGGAGCACCTCCCACTCTGGATGCTCGCAGCAGCTCGACGAGAAAGGGCGTATCAGGTAAGCACCACCGCCCATTTTCTGAAGAACTATTAAAGAAACTGAACATGATAAGCCTGGTGAAAGCTGAGTGGGCCAGGGGATGCTTCAGAAATCTGAAG
This sequence comes from Hydrophis major, assembly GCA_033807585.1. NCBI lineage: Eukaryota > Metazoa > Chordata > Lepidosauria > Squamata > Elapidae > Hydrophis > Hydrophis major. The sequence continues at coordinate 246,063,122 of CM066330.1, forward strand.
AAAGTTACATTAAGAGACAGATTTGTTCTTCAGCCCCAAAAGTTAAGATGAAATTTAACAGGTTTAAATGAGAGGAAAAGGGTTTTGGGTTGAGAAACTGCTTGAGGACAAGATGAATCTCCTGTAATGGCCTAACTCAACCGATGGGACATTTGTGATGGACGATTACTAAAGAGTCATCTGTCACAAATAGATCTAGCAGAAGAATGAGATTAGATTATCTAGAAACTAGCCTCATCTGTACAATGTCATAACCCCTGCATAAAACAAAACTTTCTTTTAAGTCTATTTTTACATATAGTATATTAATACCATTTTTAAAATAATTACTTTTTCCAGAGAATCTTAGGAATTTTATTCTATAGCTACTGAAGACTTGCAACATTGTGTATATTGGGAAGGGGTTGGATAAAGAATGGAAATCTGAGGTTGATGGTGGTGAGGTAGGAGAAATGGATGCTTGTGGTCTACAGGTCGTCCTCGAGTTACGACCACAACTGAGCCCACAATTTATGTTGCTAAGTGAAACATTTGTTAAGTGAGTTTTGCCCCATTTTACAATCTTTCTTGCCACATTTGTTAAGTGAATCACTGCAGTTGTGGAGTTAGTACACATGATTGCTAAGTGCATCTGGGTTCCCGATTGACTTTGCTTGTCTGAAAGTCACAAAAGGGGACCACATTACCCCAGAACTCTGCAACTGTCGTATGTATGAGTCAGTTGCCAAGCATCTTTTGATCATATGTCCATAGGGATGCTGCAATGGGCGAATGTGTGAAAAACTGTCAAAAGTCACTCTTTTCAGTGCCCTTGTAACTTTGAACATTCACTAAATGAACTATTATAAATTGAGGACTACATATATATTCTTTCTGTTTATGTAGGAAAATCTGGAGGAAAAAGTTCATGGCTTATCTAATATTCAATGGCTTGTTATTAAAAATGCCACCCGGTTGTATTCCGACCTTTCCAAGGCTGTTACATATGTTTCTTATCAGTTCAGAATATATAGGAAGATGTTTTGCAGGCATTGCATTAAGATGTTCTTTGAATTAATTTATGTTTAATATGTGCACTCCTATAAACACGGGGGTGGAATCAAACTGGAATTTTTAGAACCACCAAAGAAGCTGGTACATTATTCACTAAAAACTTACTTCGATTTTACATTGTTTGCATGAACAAGTTACTAGAGCAAACTCTTCCAATATGGTCATTTCCAGTTACAATTGATACTACATTGCAAGAATTTCCAGCTAGGAGAAATTTTGTGTTGGTATAACCAATTATTTATAACTGATTGGAATGGCATAAAATTTGATTTACAGAGCTCAACGATTATCAATTTCAAGAAACTGGCATTAAGACAGCAGTTGTAATTTGGGAGAAATGCTACAGAAGTTAATAACATCTTCTTATGAAAAGACATGGACCCAATTAGAGTGTAAATCACTTTATTGAATAAACAATCCTTTTTTTGTGAGACAATGCAAAAAGGGTTACCACTGGTCATTAGGAGAGCCATAATGGAAAAAAGCTGAACTAGATTTTCTGTCCTTTATGGATGAATGGTTTGTTTTGTTCTTCCTTTTCTCTTCCCTCTCTCCTTCCACATTGTTTCTCTTCCATACCTTTTTTTAATGAATGGTTTAATGAATATTTTATATTTGCCTTAATGCAATTGATACAATCTTGATTTTAAAAAAAAAAGATTAGCTGAACTTTGAAATGACCATATGGGAAGTGACATGAAAGATATTATATTTGAAAAATGCAGTTAAGCATTATCTCTGAAAAGAGAATAAGAAAGATAAATGAAAAAAGATGACACTACCAACAGGAGTGGGGGGGCTGAGAGAGAGATGCATCATGTAAGGTTTTCTTAAAATGTTTTAGTTACTTGTTTAAAACTGGAGAGAGAGTGATAAGTGCTCTGTGGACATGCCTTTATGCCAGCCAAAGGCATGCATATAAAAACAAAATCCACTCCAGCTGGATAATACTATGAAAAGGCTGTGCCTACCCTGTTTGTCACACTATAATGATTTCAGAAAGAACCGGACAGGACACTATGCTATGTAAAATTGAGTATCTTAAAACTCCTGCAAAGGAATAGAGGTGAAACATGAATTACATATTGTACCTATTAGGACTGACCTTCTAAATGTACTGGCTTCAGAGGAAAGCTCACTAAAATCCAGTAAATCCAGGGATTAGCCTGCAAGTTTCCGTGCCTTTGGGTAAAGTTTGGAAAACATGGGAACAGTCATTGTTTCCATGGGTTTACTTCATATAAGGAACCCGTTCAGTAATTTTGGTTAATTATGAAGTGAAAATAAGCCTATTTTATTAAACCTTTTCTTCAGGAAAAGGAGCTGACCTCTCTATATTAATATTGTAACCCACCTTTACATAGTGCTCCCAGTGTTAGGTACTAAATCTGATGAGCACAGCCAAGAGATTCCCCCCAAATATCATTTTAGCATTGGCAGCTCCACACAGCAAAGCCATCAACATGAAATGATCGTTGGCATGTCTGGCTCTTCCATGGGAACAAATTAACATTGGCATTCCAAGCACAGGAAAGTCAAGAAATTGGAAACACAGTTCAGATTTGGCCAGCACTTTGAAATACCATGTGCTACTGATGTCAATTAATGAAAAGCAGAGATTTTGCTGAAGGGGTCTGGTTTTGAAACACATTAACACACATTCAGCATGTTTGCACAGGAACCAGATTATAAACATCTTGGTTCTTAAACAATAGAGCAAGTACACTGAGATTTGCAGCCTCAAAACTGAGTACACCCAGATCTGAACTACATGTTTGGGGAGTGTAGGGATTATAGAACCACAAAATGTAGATTTTTTTAAAAAAATGGAACTGAATGTCTCTCCTTCAAAAACAGACAGGAAACAACAAACAGCAACACCAATTGTTTATTGAATGCGGGGTATTAAGAAGGGGTGGGCATTCCTAGCTATTTCCCAAGTGCACACAGAGAATATTTCAGTTAAAAATAGAGTTCAGGTCCTCCCCCCCCCCCTAAAAACAGCACTTGTCTTCTATATAGCAGATGTATTAACTCCCTAACTTAACATATGGCCATGATGGTGAAATTATGGCATGTGTGCCCCAGGTGGCATGCAGAGCCATTTGTGCGAGCACATGAGCCCCAGCCAAATTTACCCGCACTGTACATGTGCGCACCTCCCACCTGATTTTCGGCCCGTTTGAGGCTGTTTTCACCCTCCCGGAGACTCAAGGTAAGCCTCTATAGCCTTGGGAGGCCAAAAACGGGCCTTCTGGAAATACCAGAAGTGCCCGTTTTCAGCGTCAGGAGGAGCTCTGGAGCTCGGGGGAGGCCATTTTCTCCCTCCCGGAGGCTCAAGGGAAGCCTCTGCAGCCTCAGGAGGCCAAAAAACAGGCTTCCCAGAAATACCGGAAGTGCCAAAACAGGCCCATTTTCAGCCTCCTGAGGCTGCAGAGGCTTCCCTCGAGCCTTTGGGAGGGAGAAACAGCCTCAAACAGGTCGAAAATCACCTGGGAGGTACATACATGTGCAGTGCAGTTAAGGGGACAGGGATGTTGCATGTGCATGCGCAGGAGGGGCAGGATGCATTACATTTTGGGTGCTGGCACACACGCATGCATGCTAATGCGCGCACACTTTCAGCACACCATAACAAAAAGGTTTGCCATCTCTGACCTATGGGATTTAGAGTCAGAAAGACCTCAGGCAGGAACGTCTGTTAGCATTTTGGATGACACCTGCAAAACCAATGTTTCTCAAGTTTGGCAACCTTAAGATGTGTGGACTTCATTTCCCAGAATTCCCCAGCCAGTATGTTGGAGATAGATGAGAAAATGTTCTGTCCTGATATCTGACAAGTTTCCAGACTCTTTCATAAATATTCAGTTATTTACCTTCTTCCACCATAGTGTAAAATACTAGCTTTCGTTCATCCTGTTGCAAAATTCAGCTGTAACTGAAGATTGTGTTTCTCTCTGAAAGGGCTTATCCTCCAACACATGCACCAGAAAAATAAAATAAAGATTTAAAAGGTACTATGGGATGGAAATTTGTACTACACTTCATTATACATTCTGTGCTATATGAATCCATATCTATATCACCTCTATAGCTACCCAGACACACAAATCTTCATCTGTGTTTACAACTACAGTACTGTACATCCACATTTATTAAAAAAACTATCAGAACTTCAGATCCGATTCATGTAGATGTATGAATTAGTGTAATGTATGCATTAAGCCTACTATGCTATTAGATTATGGACAATTCCATGCAAGTTTGGGCAGCATTTTTGGGAAATAGTTTGCCCTCCTCTTCTTCTCTTCTTCTCGGGGCTGAGAGAGAATGGCTAGCTCAAAGTCACCAGCAGCCTTTACACTTGAGGCAGAACTAGAACTCACCAACTTGTTTTGAGTCCAGCTTCTTTAACTACTAGACCTTTACCTAAAGTTGTAACAAAGGGATTTATTCTACTCTTACTTCAAAGAGAAAAATCCAAGCCACCTGGGAAAGCCTTACCCTTGTAACTCCACATCTTAGTATCTTAGTATCACTTTAATAAAGGACTTTCTTAGAATACATATATTAGTACCATTTAAAAGGAAATCAATTTTATCACAGAATATCCTACATCACTGTTCAACAAACGCAAATAATGGAAAGTATGATTGCAAGCAAATGTATCATACAGGTGAGTTTGTTATAGAGGAAGAGTGTTGAAGGTCTACCACCCAAGTACCTGTGAACCTACCTATAGTAATATAAAAGCTATTTTTCCAATCAGAAATAATGCACTTATACAATCACAGAACATGGATTCCCCTACCAATTGTTACACCCACGCTTAATGTATCTCTAAGATTAGAGCTTAGCAGTTAACTTTATCTGCCATCATTCAGCTAACCACAGTGCCAGTTTTCTTAAACAGATTCTGGGTAATCTTGCCAAAATACAGTATATTGACTGTGTTTCTAAAGCAGAGAATACAAAACACCTGGTGAACAGAATTAAGGTTTAAAACAAAGGGGATTTTATTGCAGAAAAGAAATCCTTAACACTAGCCCATTTTTTTATTTCTGGTATCTATCTACAGTACTTGCTAGCAATATTTTATTCTAAATATACAATTTTAGCATAAAACAATCCTACTAATAACAGCGAGCAATAACATCTACCCTACCAATAACTCTGGGCTGTTTTCAGAGGTAGCTTTGTTTAAGTGAGAGTCAATGAATTTTCTATTCAGAAAAAGGATTTTTTCCTATGGGTTCCAGACTTTTGAAGTAAAACAAGGTGCTTGAGATGTATTTGACCAGCACTTTGCAAAAAATTGAATCAGTCAATATCCAATTCTTAACGTTCCAGACATGCAACATGCGCAACATTTTGGGATGGCTGTATTCGAGTACAATCAGTCTATATTAGACTATTATAAGAAGGCTTTAATAGAGCAGTCCTTCAGTTCATCAATTTCAATACCCTGATTTCCACATTAATCAACCCAATGGACATACGCTGCAGGTTATTAAAGCAAGGGCTTGGATCTAGTATTCAAAGCTAATTGCCACGACTTCAGGGGTGTCAAACTGGTGCAGGCTGGATGAGTTACGCACTGGCCACACCCACTCCAACTCCGCAAAGGGGGAAAACATCACAAAACGCTACATGATGGCAATGTGACACCGTGAGTGTACTAGTTGATTTCTCTGTAAATTAGTAATTATCATTTCTTAAGCAAGAGATGTATTCAAAGCGTGGTCAAAAAAAGCCAATCTAGTGACCATGACATAAGGATCAATGTTTCATTTAACATATGAGCACACGGTACGTATAAAAAAAATGTCTCTGTCCCATTGCTGTTGGGAGTTGCAATATTGAGGTTGACCACAACCTACAGAAACCCCAGACTTGATCCATGCCAACAACTTATTGGTAGGGCCATCTCTCCCTGAAGGTATCTTCACGTTCAGTCTTCCATCCTTCCATGGTGGGTAAAATGAGAACCCAAATTGTTAGGGGCAACAGACTGACTCTGTAAACTGCTTAGAAAGGACTGTAAAGCACTGTGAAGCAGTATATAAGTCTAAGTGCTGTTGCTATCTGCTCTTTTCACCAGGTCAAATAAGGGTTTGGGCACTCCAGATTCCTTCCTTTAAATGTTGCCATCTAGCAGAATCTTTACTGCACACCTTCTCAGTAGCTATCTGGGACCTTTGGAATATCCTTCATAATGAGATCCAGAAGGCTCCTGGCTTTCCAGAAAGCCATGAAGGTTTGGAGTAGAATGAGGCTAGAATCCAGGAAAGGACTACATTTCCTTCAGGATGTGTAGGGATATATTGTGTTTGGGGTGTCAAGAAGGTTTTGGTGGTTTCTGAGGTTTTTACTATTTGCTTTTGAGTCACCCAGGGTTATGTTACATAAACTAGGTGGCTATCCAAATCTTACAAATAAATAATCTCGCCTCTACTGTGCAAACTCTTGAATTCATTGGTTCACCTGACTTTTATCAGTCAATCACATCAGCTGTTGCATTAGAAAGACTGAGATGTATTAAAAACTAAAGATGTTATCATTTTAACCACAAATTAACAGTTTCTGTACAAATATTAGCATTTCCTTGCTGTGGTTCAAGGAGGGAAGCCATGAGAGCTCTAACAACATATTTTATTTTGATTAATTAAAACTAAAGATTCTTGCAATTTAATATATTGATTCTAACAGTGGGAATTAACCCCCCTTTTTCTTTAATAATACGTATAAACAGCTGCACCACTCACCCACTGCCCTTTTTAAACCTAATCCCCACATTCTTCCTGACAATAACATGACAGGATCCACACATCTCTGCATTAGCTTTAACCCCAGTGACACTGCCAGAATGTATTAAACTGAAACATAACATGTCCCGTTTAAAAAGAAATCTGTCAACAGATCTTGACTCAGCTTTGATAATAATAAGCTTTTTTGGGGAGGGGGGGAATCTTCCCAACCATTTTTGCTCCTGTCTGCCATTCCTTTCTCAAATATGTTCCAAACTGAGTAAATTTTTTCTTAATAATTGCTGAATAAGCTACAATTGCATGAAACACAAAACAGCACATCTGCGAGTCTTGCAATAAACTCTATTCCAAACTCATGTGAAATAGCATCACCTCATCTTTGACATCCATACCAGCTGGTGACTGAATCCATCATTAGCTGTCAATCACCAATATGATGGCACTACATCAAGGGTGTCAAACTGGCAGCCCGCAGGCAGGATGCATCCGGCACAGGCCATGCCCATCCCAGCTCCTCAAAGGGGGAAAAGTCACGATAGGTCACGTGACGGCAATGTAACGGCACAAGTTTGACACCCATGCACTACATGAACATCTAGTAGCAGGTTTCAAGATGGAGTATTATTTGAGGCAGCTTTTTAATTAGCCTCACTTTAGTGCTTTGAAACCACAAGTGTGGATGGAAACCATTCTAGCAAGTCTGTTAGTCTATCTTAGATGTGTAATGCTGTCCTCTAGAAACCAAGATGTGATATGCAGTACCCTCTCCAGGTAGACAGAGCTGAGAGACGGTAACTAGTTCACCTGATGATCTGTAGTAAGAGGAAACTCAAAGCTGAGCCTTCCAACTCCTAGTCGAACACTTTAAATCATTAGATCATTGAGGACAATCAAGCAAATTCAACTTTTGAGGAAATACTAAAAAATTACTTTTGGCAAAATTATCCAAGTACCATACAAAATCAAACTTACTATAGTTTTTATGTACAAACCAAAATGAATTAGCCTGTAATTCTGTAGTGTTTTGCTTGAAAGTAAGCCCCACTGAATTATTTGGGCTTCAGATTACTGTAGAATTGTTAGAATCGCAGTTCAACTCTCTTTTGAGCAGAATTGTTTTCAAAAAAACAACAACTAAGCCCCTAATTTACACAAATTCATTAGTGGGTGTCAAAGAATATAATCTATTACAAAAGTTGTGGTTTCATTTTGGGATAAGTCATATGTGCCAGTGCATGGGTTACAGGCTACAAAAAGCACTAATTCACCATTCTCTGGTTCTAATTATCGTTATGTCATAATGGAAGAGGGTTAAAGAAAGCTTGGCGAATGTTCTTTCTAATTCTACATTAATTTGCATTACTCAGCCTGGATCCTTCTTGTAAGTATAATATCTATTCAGACTACAGTTATTCATTTGAGGAGAAGGCATATACTGAAGCCCTTTCAGGTGAAAGATGAATGAGAGGGATAAAAGTGCAGAGATTTAAGGGGAAAAAAACTACTTCAAAGCAGATTGATAATGACTAGGTCAATCCATGTCAACTTAACTTTTTTTCAGAGACAACTGATTTGATTCCATGTGGAGGCAATCCTAAATGCAGACTAAACTCACTTATTTACTTCCTTTGAGACAATATGCAAGATTCTTCCACTTATCTGGGCTCACTTTTGGGCCTAATAAAATATTTCTATTAGGCCTTTCAAATCTTTTCTCATCCCATTCTAATTAAGGCCACTTTCACTCTGAAATGGATTCTTACATGTTAAAAAAGAAAATTTGTTGTTATTTTTATTTTGTTCTTCTTTCCCTTCCACAAGCTATTAAGGCCATTTAAAAAAAAAATTACTCCTGTTTTGAAGCTATTTACACCTCACAACATGTCACAAATAGTAATTTTACTTATAATATGACCAAATGAGGACATTTCCCATAGAGATCATATCGCATAACTGAATCAAAGAAACCAGTTATTGACAGAAGAGAATCCAGTTTCCTCCATTGATTTTGCCTAACCCTAACCTATCCTGTCATACCTACAGATCAATTGCCAAGTACTTTATTTTTGATCACTTGACCATAGGGATGCTGTGACGGTTGCTTCTCTTGGGAATGCTTCTGCAAAGCACCCCTTCAGACAATCTATATAGAGAATAGCATAATGTCCTTTAATGAGGGGATGTATTATTAAGTCTTATTGTATCAACCAGGGGTGGAGAACTCCAGCCCCTTTCTGACTTGTGGATTTCAAGTCCTAGAATTCCTAAGCCAGTACTGCTGGCTAGGGAATTCTGGGAGTTAAAGTTCACAAGACATAAAAGGGCCACAGTTTCCTACCTCCGGTGTAAATCAAGCCTGTGCTTATGGTTTAGTTGGTATATCAATTCTTGCTTAATCATACATCCATTGAAATCAATGAAATCACCTTAAGCCTTCTGATTTAAAGGCTCAACATTGACCATGATTAATCCTAGATGCAAGCCAGTATTCTACATAAACCATCAACTAAGACAACCTTTTTTTCTACTCAACAAACTGCTCTTTTAAGTTTTAAATATTTTAGCTATCTGCTCCCAAGGATGTGCACACCAGCTATGGTTTGATAGTGCAATCTGTTTTTAAAATCAACCAATAATAACAGAAGCAACCTTTTCTACCACACCTTGCTAATTTTGCATGAGGCACCAATCATCTCCACCGAAAGAGTTATTCATTGTTTCCCTTTTCCATACAACGCAGGGAAGCTGTTTATTTTATCAGTTTTTACAATGTGAGTACATCAGGATGAATGTCCAGTGCAATATTTCTGAAGCAAAATTTCAAAAGAAAATCTTGCACAAGGTCTATCAAAACTATTAATACAGTGATTTCTACAGATGAAAACATCTACATCAGAAAATAAGAAGTCCAATGTAATTTTTTGACTATCATAGAGTAAACTGGAACTGCCATGTGAGAGTTGGGAAAAAGAATTGGACAGGGGAAAATAGGCAGAAGCATTTCTGTTAAAAACACAGGAGGATGTTGTTATGTATTTCAGTACTTTCCTTTGTATTAAAAATATGGAAAATAATTCCTGTACAGAGACATTAGAAGGAGAAAAATCTACACAGGATGCTTCATCCCAATCATGGGAATGGTTTGGAAGTCAGAATGTTTTCGACATAGATTTGGGTAGAACTTTACTCCTCCTTTCCCCTGAAATGTTCAACAATTAAGCTGAGGGCAAAAGGTAAGCTGTCCCATTTTTAGCCCAGAACATTCAAAACATATATTCTCTGAAATGTGAAGATTTATTTTGGATAAACTAATACCAGATGCAAATTTAACTCTATTGCCACCTAAGTACACATGCTAAAAAAAACCCAAGTAATATACAGCACATCGTCATGTTTTTATGCCCAATTATTATCACACAAAATAAAGGTGACATAGATCACCAAAGACAATATAAAACCAGTCTAACATTTGTTTGGCGTATGCTGGAAAGCATTTTGCTGTTGCCCTTTGAAGTCGCTATATGGTTCCTTGTATCAAACATCTGACTGAGTATTGATTAAGGCATGAGTTAGTCTGGCCATATCTATTATCTTCTCCAGTATGGTCCAAACATTCTCTTTATAACTCTTTCTTAGTCTCAAAACTCTTCTTCACCAGAAGCAAAAAAAAAAAGGTAGACAATCTAATGTGCTTGTAGAAGATGACCAGGCTGAGCCCAAGGAAAGGGTCAAATGCTTTGTAAATCCCTGCCTACCCACAATAGATTTAAGTCCAGCCCACCTTGAATGCCTCTCTTATTTCCCACACATTTCACTTGACTACTAGTTAATCAGATTCTTGTAGAAAGCTTGCAATAGATCTTTATATTGATTTGAATTGCCTGAATCTCCTGATTTCCCCGATACTTCACTATGTTTCTCATTTAGCTTACTCGTTACTTACTTTGCCAATCAGATTTGTGATTTTACTACCTGGTGCAGAAGGGAGTTATATGATCCAACTCCAATCTTATAGGAATCGTAATTCTAGGGAATACTAGCTGCCTAAGTACCTATCCCCAAGCCAGGACTGAGAAACTGATGACTTCTAGATTGTGGTTGAAATCCAAATCCCATTAGCAATAAATGCAAATTACCAAGGGGCTGAGAGTCACTTTTCAGAGTGAGATGGGAGGCATATAAGTTTAATACATACATACATACATACATACATACATACATACTGCAAACATAGGAACACTGGAGAACCACACATTGTGAAGTTCTCATCCGTTCTAAGTTCTTATAATTTCTACATTCTGACACAAAGCAAAAGTACCTATTGGCTTATTCTTATTAATATCATGCGTTCTGTTAGAAGGATAACATAATTTTGTACACTGAATCTCTCTTTCATTTCAATCTCTAGGAGGTTATAAATCCCAGGTTATAAGGAACCGATTCAATGTCCAGGCTTTCAAAGCAAGCAGAGAAGCTTAAAAGGGTAGCCAGGGGAGTGGGCAGGGGGGGGATGTTTATCCTGAGGTATAGACCGCATCATGTGATCCTTGGCCTTTTCAGGGCCAAGATTTAATCTGCTTTGTTTCAAGTGGGAAATGCGCAAAGATCAAATAAGTTCAAATGCAGGTCAAATATCTTTCAGAAATTCTTTTGATTTATACAAGCAGGAAAATGCCATTTAAGAAGGGCGAATATGAAAGGGTTACTACAAACACAGCTGTATATATACTCCAACATCTGAAGCGCTCTAAAGTGGGGGGGGAGGATTTGAGGGGGAGAGAAACTTTGCAACATCTATATTAACCTTTGGCTGCACACCAAGGAAGGCCTGTAGTGAGATGGAATGCAAGGCAGCTTTTCCAAATTTTAACACAAGCCAGGTTACAGCTGCAAATGCTTGTCCCCTTACATTCCCTTCACAAAGTAATCCCCAAAAGAGGGTGCACCCCCCTCCTTTCTCCTTACACGGTTGTAGAAGGAAAATGCTACTACCCTAGAGTGCTAAAAGCTTGTTATTAAATGGGGCAAGGAGGTGGCTTTTCTGGTGCCAAACACTTGTCAGGGGAAAAAGACGAGGGAGAGAAAGAGGCTGCCAGATGGTATGAAGTAAACTGAACCTCCAGGGTTTCTTAAGCATCTTCGTTTACATGGACCGAAAGCCACTTTTCTATGCTCTTTCCAAGAATGACTAATTTTCCCATTCCCACCTCTCTCACTTACTCACTTAGTCAAGCATTTAACCACAGTTTTAAAGTTGTCAATGAAGCAACTGGAGTTGACAGTATTTTTCACTGAGGCTGGGTCTGAAAGGAAACCATCAAAGACCTGCAGATATTTTCAGCAGCTTGCTCCAAGCAGGTGGGAAAGCACTGCAGGCAGCTGTTTATGGAAACCTTGTTAAATTTAAGTCCAAGAAGGCTGTGGAATGAGGGGGAGGGAAGAGGAAAAAAAACTCCCATACCAATCTTCTTTCAATCCAAACAAAAGTAGATTTGCTCAAATGAAACAAAAAAAATAGCAAACCTTTACAAAGGGCTCATCAGAATAGCAACGACCATTCATAAATCTGCCAGGATGATATTTCACTGCAACCAGATCACTAAAATCACCTGTGAGTTTATATTATTCTTTTATTATTAATGAAAATTAATGAGGTGTAGATCTGTTGCATGAGGTCTCCAGCTGATGCAGAAAAATCTGTTTTCCTCCTCCTCCTCCTCCTATCATCCCAGATCATTCCATGAAGGTGTCTTCCCTTGAAGGTTATGGACTATAATTTACCACATTGCGTGCAGTGCATGCTGGTAGCTAGGGTGGTTTGCAACTTCCCAGTGTAGGACTTAAAAGAGATGTGCTGGCGCATGGTTAGAGTGCAGTATTGCAGGCTACTTCTGCCAGCAGTTCGGCAGTTCGATTCTCACCGGCTCAGGGCTGACTCATCCTTCTGAGGTGGGTAAAATAAGGACCCAGATTGTTGGGCGCAATCTGCTGACTCTGTAAACTGCTTAGAGAGAGCTGTAAAGCACTCTGAGGCAGTAATGCTATTGCTATTAAAGAGAATGATTGGCCCAAGGTTACTCAGTTGCCTGCTCTAGGCGTAAAGGATCATTGGAATCTTGTTCTTTCCACTCCTAGTCCAACATCTTAACTGCTCTATTCACTGGCTCTCAATAATTGCTTCTCTGTCCCAGTGTTATGTTCTATGGAATAGCTTCCCAAAAGAATTCGGACAGCTCCAACCCCTCTAACCTTCTGAAAGGCGTCTTCATAGACTCTATGTTTTGGGATCCTGCAACATTATTAGGTCTTCTCTATCATCACAGACGATTTTGTTCCTGCTGGGAGAGATTTCTTCTCATCAACTGCTTTTCACTTCTGCTTACAATTTCAGGGTTCCCCTGTTTCCTCTGAGAAGCAATCCTTTTTCCCTTCCTTCGGTTGTTCTGCATTCTTTCCAGCAGGCAAGTTCAAGCTGGTTCCCAAGAGCCGTGGCAAAACAATAATTACCAGTGGTAACAAACATTATACTCACAAGCTCCAGCTTCCCACCACCTGCTCCAAATGACAGAACCTGTAGTCCAGGAGTTTTGGCTTCAGTCTGACTCTTGATTCGGTAATGGACACTTCTGCCGTGAGGCGTTCTATTGATAACATTGGGAGTATTTGCTGCCACAGAGACTTTCATAATGCACAGCTGCCTTTTCCAAGGCAACAATAATAGTAATAATAAATGCATATGCTGCCCGACTTCCAGCAACTCTGGGCAGTTAAGAGGATGACCTCCAGACTGTGTTGGTTTGGCATCTTCTGGACTTTCTTCTGGATTTCCTGGACTTTCCAGCTATCATGGACAATGTCAGGTATTTGGAATTTGCAACTGATGCAAAATGCAGTAGTTTGGCTATTAATTGATACAAGATACCAGGATGACACAATATCCCTACTGAAAGATCTGCTGTTGTTGCCAATTGTTCTCTAAGGACAATTTAGGCAGTGTTTCCCAACCTTAGCAACTTTAAGACTTGTGGACTTCAACTCCCAAAATTCCTCAGGCAGCCATTCTGGCTGGGGAATTCTGGGAGTTGAAGACCATCTATCTTAAAGTTGCCACAGTTGGGAAACACTGATTTAGAGTATAAATTTGACCTTTAGCTCTCAAAAATATATTAGAGCCTGACCACCTGAGGGACCACTTTTCCATTATGAACTTGCTTAGATGTTAACATCTGCAGGGGAGGCCCCACTGAAAAGGTCATTGCTGTCAAATATCCATTTAGGACAGAGGCCCTTCTGTACTGGTTTTAGAATGAACTCACTTCAGAGTTTATCTGTTTATTTACAGTTTTCATAGCTGAGCCTTCTCAGAAGACTACCTAGGTTATAATGCCAAACAATACAGAAATTAAAAACACCTCTGATGATCAACTAGGGTTAAAAACTCATTGGAACAGAGTTGTTTGGGAATGCTTTTCAACATAAGTTAGACAGATTCAGCAGATCTCTAGTGTTCCAAAATATGATAGCCACAAACTACATTTCACTCTGCCTGTAGAAAATCTATACAGATATTGGGCAGTTTTCATCGTGTGATATAAAAGCAGTTTACCCCTCCCTTCAAACTCTAGGGTCTGTATTTTTTTAGTTCCCTATCTTACCATTTAAATTTGAATATTTTGTACTATGTTTTTAGAAGAATTCGACCAGACATTTTGATTTCTGTTCTGAGCAAACAGGATGGGGTTAGGGCTTGAATTATTTTTACTGTTATTGTTATGGTGTTATTTTTGCTTTCAAGTACAGCATTCTTTTCTTTAGGAAACTAGTTTCTCCAGAAGGCTTCTACAATTAGACTTTTCCCCCATGAGAAGCACTGCTTCACACTACAGCTCCCATCATCCCAATCAAGCATGGATACCAGCTTGAAAAAGACTTATATGCAAAATGAATTAAAAACATATTTGCATGTGAAGGGGGAGAAAGAAGGCTGGATTCTCAAGAATAACCACTTTCATTCAAGCCAGTTCCCCCAAGATTTCTATGACTACAAGTCCAACATCCAAAGAACGTCACATTGAAGGAACCAAAATCATTGCAAGCCTCCATTTATTCCAGAAAGTGTATAGGTTTCAGTCTGGGTGTGTCCTGAATGCAAAAAAGAAACATCTTATTTTCTTCCACTTCTCCTCAGCTATTTGCATATTGTGTATGAAGGGTGCAGGTGGTATGAGTCTCTACTTTCATGGAAAAGTATTTCCTTGTGGCTCTAGGAAAGCCAACAATCTGAAGAATTGCTTGGGGCCTGTTTTGAAGTAAAGGAAGCAAACCATGGTTGCTAGGCAACATCCAAGCACTTGCTAACTGTTCTTATGGAATTTCACAACAATGGGATCAATGGGATGTTCTCTTCCCAACTACCCTACTTTGCCAATTTATAAGAAGCAATGCCAATGTGATGAGACTGGGAAACCTATAGCTTTCCCTACCTGGCAGACTATTTTACCTTTCTCCATCCCTGTGTTTGCTGGATCTCAGCCCAAGGATGTAGACTACACCAAATCTACAGAAGTCTAAAACTACTTTTATTAAGGTGGACTACAGTAACAGAATCTTGTTAAATCTGCTTTGCCTCCTCCCTTTCTTCATATGCACGTGGACTGGTGGGGGATCTGTTTGACATGTTTATGCATACCTTCTCCTTGATTTGGGCTCAACCCCTGATTTGGTTCTTAATCTCTATTTTGATCTGCTTATCCACAAGTACCATATATATAGGCTATATGGGTACTTTTAAAAAGCTAAAGGAATATTGTACGTACAGATTTACCAACAGTCATCCTCTTTACTCACAAGTACAATATATATAGGATATATGGGTACTTTAAAAAAAAGCTAAAGGAATATAGTCAGAGGTGGTATTCACCCAGTTCTTACGGGTTCTGGAGAACTGGTAGCAGAAATGTTGAGTAGTTTGAAGAACCGGCAAATACCACCTCTGACTGGCCTGCCCCATCTATTTGCTGCCTCCCGAGTCCCAGCTGATTGGCTGGATCTTCTTTTGTTGCCCTATACAGGAGAACGGAGCTGGAAAGCAGGTTAGTGGGATGGTAAGAAAGATGGAAAGCATGAAATAAATAAGTTGGGAGTGTTTCTGGATTTCCATAAGTACGACATATACACATAGGTATGCATGTATTCACTTCACATAATTCCCTTCTGAGCAAACCAATGTCTAATGGTGTGTGGAAAGACCTTGGGAGACAGGGTGAAGAGAGGCTGCCTGGGGAATAATCAGATAAAAAGCAGCATAGCCTGCAGCTGAATAATGGGTGGGACAAGAGATGCAGAAGGGATTCTCCCTTGTTTCTCAGGCTACAGCTAGTCCTCAACTTACAACCACAATTGAGCCCAAAATTTATGTTGTTAAATGAGAAAATTGTTAAGTGAGGTCTGCCCCATTTTATAACTTTTCCTGCCACCATTGTTAAGTGAATCATTGCAATTAAGTTAGTAACCTGGTTGTTAAAGTGAATCTGGTTTCCCCATTGACTTTGCTTGTCAGAAGGTTGCAAAGGGTGATCACATGACCCAGGAATGTAAATCACGTGACCACGGGGATGCTGATGGTTGTTAAGTGTGAAAAATGGTCATAACTCACTTTTTTTCCAGCGCCATTGTAACTTCGAACGGACACTAAGTGAACTCTTGTAAGTTGAGAACTAGCAGTATTAAGATGATGATGGGAGCAATGTGCTTTCAGGCTTGCAAGATTCTGTTCTTGTAATTTTACAATAAAGTAGTGTTTCCTGAATGATCTACCTGGTAAGGATGACACAATATGGATGACTAGGGAAATTAGTGGCATAAGAAAAGCAATTATAGCTAAATCTAATATTCACTCTTCTATATACACTTCATGTACTGTCTTTTGTTCTTCTCAATTCCTTTTTTTTTTTTTTTGAGGATCTTGTCAACTCCATTCAATCATAATCATCCTCACTTTCATCCTGTTTACTGTATACATAGTACTTGTCTATTAGCCCATCCATGATTAAGCTGACCGTTAAATTTTTAGCCAAAATTCTATGTAAAATGTGCCAACTATGGATAAGCTGACCTTTGAAAATTGACTTACCTGTAGATTTTCATTGTACTTTGGTTAAAAATTCAAGAATCTACTTATCCACAGATGGGCTTTATACACAAATATATACAGGATATGAGTACTTCAAAAAAAAGCTAAGGGAATGTTATATATATTCATATATAAGCTCATCCACAAATAAGGTGAATGCTACTCAAATACACTTCAAGTTTTATCTACAATGGACTGTATTCTCCCAGGATAGCAAGTAGGCCCATATCAATTCTTTTATATGCTGGTGATGTAACATCTACTCCACAATGCAAATGAGCCAAAGGTGAAAGTTTCCAGCCCTTGACTGATGTTGCAGAGAACAAAAATCCATTACCAAAAGAAAAAGCAGTGGTCTTCACTAAACAGCTGCCCAATTACAACCATAGTTGGAAAATAAATAATTGATATTTAAGTAGAACAAATCAACGATTTTAAATATTTGGGAATTATATTTAAATCCTTTGGTACTGGGAGGAAGCAGATAAAAACTGCTTGTGATTGGGCGTTTAAGATCACTAATGAAATTCTTTGCTTTGCCAGTTATAAAGTGGCATCCAGTAACTCATCATTATACATATTTAACTGAAGATGCTTTATACTGGCACTTCTTTCTTCACATGCTTCATTCAGACTTCCAAACTCAATCAAAGGATAAAATCTGAACCTATAACATTGAATCCACAAATTAATTCCTTTGTTGATTTACCTTTCTCAGGCCTGAAGTATAACCTGTATCTGCCTTTCCCCACAATACTTACATATACTTACAGACTTACCAGAAGTTAACACCAGTTTCTGGCAAAAAAATAAATCAGAAATCATGATCCCATGACCACAAGACATTGAAAAGGCCATTAATGAGGACCAGTTGCCAAGTGCCCATAATATCATCATGTAACCATGGGAAGTGGGGGGGGGGGGCAGCCATCAGAACTTTGACTTCAGGTTATAAGTAGCTTTTTCTGGGTTCACTGTAACGTTTAACTGTTGCTAAGTGACCGTCACAAGTCGAAAACTGCCTGCATTCCTCTTTTTAATAATCTCCATCATTTGTTCTCCCGTTATTTGATAGCAACCCAGTTTTCATATAGATTGTGCTCCGGCATTCAATCCGGCAGCTTATTCCTATGATAAACGTTCCAGATTTGAGCACTTCTATGCTTATAATTTCTAGCAAGGTAGCAAGTAGGATGACAAAGATGGATATCACAATGGGAAGGCACTAAAAAGGAAGAGATTCGATGAATGAGTATAATGGTTGTATAGCACAAAGATATCTGAAGGATTATGCATTACCTTATTCCCCATCTCATGATTCTCCCTCCACAGTTTAAAGAATCTGGAGAACAAAAGCAATATAGATAGTCTTCAATTTACAACAGTACGCTTAGTGACTGTTCGAATTACAATGGCACTGAACAAAGTGACTTATGACCGTTTTTCATACTTACAACTATTGCAGCATCCCCATGGTCACATGGTCAAAATTCAGATGTTTGGCAACTGGTTCATATTTGTGACGGTTGCGGTGTCCCAGAGTCATGTGATCACTTTTTGTGACCTTCTGATAAACAAAGCCATTGAGGAAGCCAGGTTCACTTCACAACCATGACACTAACTTAACCACTACAGTGATTCACTTAAAACTGTGGCAAGGAAGGTCACAAAATGGGGAAAAATTCACTTAACAAATGTCTCACTTAGCATAGAAATTTTGGGCTCAGTTGTGGTCGTAAGTCTACCAGGATCAGAAATGGGCTGTCGACTAGTCATCAAATACTCATAGCAGCCTCAATAAGCCAGCCTCTGCAATTCACTTGTCCTCCAGAAACTGCTTCATACTCCAAATCAGCTTGGCAGACAACCTGCAAATACTGTTTATACTCTTCTACTGACAATGAAACTTGGTTCTTATAAGCCTCACCATCCTGAAAGCCTATCTCAAAAATCAAAATGTTCAAAGTGATATTTCAGAAGACCTGCACGTTACTGGAAAAATGGACAGTATATGCTGACAATTTTAATTCTGTAAAAAAAACCAGAGCCACCATCAATCAGATCTTGATATCTTTACAAAATTAATCTCTGGGTTCTTGGGGAGGAACAAAGATGATATATAATCCATACAGGGAGGGAGGTTAGTGATAGACAGACAGACAGACAGACAGTTAGATAGATAGATGATAGATAAGATAGATTGACAGATAGATACAATAGATAGATAGATTGAAAGATAGATAGATTTTTGAAATACCATTGGTTATAAGGAAATACCATTTTTCTGCTTCCTTTTTTGATAACTTCATATTGCATATCTTCTCCACAGCTGTTCCAATTTCACTAGATGTAGTTGTTGATTTACAACTGTTAGTTTAGCAGCCTTACAACAGCACTGAAAAAAGTTACACACAGTCAGTCTTCACAACAAAGCAGCCAGCTTCCTTAGCAACAAAATTCTGGTCTCAATTCTGGAGGACTACCTATAACCACCCTGTACCTTACATATAGCATGACAGAATGACAGAATTACTTAACCACAGCAAGAGAAAAAAAATAAGCACCATTTATTCCTACTTTATCTTTTGATGCTTCTTTACAACTTACAAAGCCGCTCTGTCTTTTTTTATAAAGGGTTATTTGTTCCTAATACAAAATCTTTTAAATCTTCAGCAATCCCTGCAAAGCTCACCCACTTTGCACCTTGTTGAAAACTCATTCTTTAGCTCTTAGTAGCTGAGGCAAAGAAAAGTGAGAAAAAGATGTAATTTTAAAACACACACATACACACACAAAGAGAGAATAAGTTACACTGAATTATTTCAAATATAGAGTTGCTTTATTTCAGCCTTTTAATGACATGCAACCTTTTTATTTCAGCCTTTTTAGGGCTATAACAGTTCCTCACCGCAATACATTTTCAGTTTTGTGTTATGACACTTCTCTGCTGCAATAGTTCAACATATGTAACAAGACTCTACCTGAGAAACACAATGCCTGCAAGGGTATCTTTTTTCTCAACCATGGCACAATTTAATACAGAGGCTGCAATTTTGAAAGATTGCTATAGAAAGCTTTCAATTAAAAGAGGAGGGAAATCTCCCTGACAATAGATCTTCTAATTTTCACTGTCAATAGAAATCTGTAGGCTCCAAAACAGGTGCTGGGCTTGACTATATAGTCTGGTGAGCTATGAGTCTAATTCATTTAAAAGTCTATAAACAAGATGGCCTTTGTCCTACAGAGATGAAAGACCTGCAGCTATAATGGGATGAAAGGTGTACACAAGGATGAAGAAAGCTATTAGAGATCTATGTCCTTTCTTGAACATGCCCTGGCATGCATTCTTGACAAGGGAACAAACCCAGAGAAAACTCACTTCATTCCACCTGCCTATGTGAAAACTACTGAATCTTTCCTATCAATTTACTAGTGAAAAGCCACACTAACGGAGAGAAAATACCACTATGATAAAATCATTATTTCCAGAAAAGCATGTTTCCTACTATAGCGTGTAGTCCAATCCATATTAGTGGTATAACTAAATGGATTAGTTTTCCATGGTTTAAGAAGGGGAAGGTTTACATGATTTCCCATAGATGCAATGTTTGTCAACCTTGGTAATTTGGAGATGTGTGGATTGCAATGCCCAAAATTCCCCAGCCAGGTATGCTGGGAAATGCTATGCTATTCTACTTTTTCTATAACTGTGTTCACAGCATACATTTCATTCAGTTTAATGCCCAGGACTTATACTATCATAACATCATAAACTTGGATAATTTTAGATTTTACTTAAAAGATGTATGTGTATGTGTGACTTCACCTGCTCTGTGAAGCTCATACATTGGGTTATGTTTGGTTCATTGGAGTGTGTGATAGTAAAAGTGCAGTAATTCAGTACTAGAATAATTCACACAGAATGAGGGAATGGTTTAGGAACAAGGATTTTCTTCCCCATCCAAATTCACATGGGCTGTTAGTTCAGACCACAACCAGTTTTTACCAGTTGATTTCAGTGTTTCTCAACTTTGTCAGCTTGAAGATGTATGGACTTCAACTGCCAGAATTCCCTAGTCAGCATGCTGGCTGGGAAATTCGGGAAGCTGAGAACCACACGTCTAAAGATTACCAAGGGTGAGAAATATTGGTTGACTGTATACATGTGTCATGACAGAACAAGTCTCCAACTTATAGAAATATATCCTGCATAGAAATGCAATATAATGCACTATGAACTATGCATTGATTTATACAGTAACAAAGAAACTGAAATATATAAATTGTGCCAAATAAGGATAATTAAGATCTCCCTATTCAGTGTTTCACTTAAAATTGCTTAAACTTTCATGTAGGCTAAGTTCACCCATTATGTTAACTCATAATGTGGTTAGTTTGGCTTTACTACTCAAATATGCATTCTTAAGGCAACTTTCCCTGGATCACTGTTGACCAGGTATGTTGGCCTTCACCACCCAGAATTTCCATCCAGCTTGATTAAAGAGGTTTTAAGCCAGCTTCCCTTCATTGACTGTCCATGAAACATTTCCCAAAACTATCTTGTGTTAGTCAACTTTCTTAGCTGGGTGGACATTTGGAGAATCAGATAGTAAGCCCTAGGCCACTGCACCTCATGTTGCAATAAGAAAGAAGAATCCGGCTATCATTTGTGGCATTTCATATGCAAAGGGTGTGTCCCTCTTTATGGCTTTGTTTAGGCCAAGATGGGTAGTTGGGGAAGGGGGAATCGTTTAAAGTTCTCTCTGTTCTGAACTTCTATAAAGATTTGGTGTGGATTCAGAGACATCCAATCTGTACATGTGGTGGTTTCACAGACAACACGTGATCTGGGCTAAAAACAGATACACAGAAACTCGTACCTATAATTATACATTTTAAATAGAACTTTGCCCTAAAGAGTATTCTACTCAAATCCAGCTGGTTTATTCAACCCCATTAACAAACAAAGAGAAACCCCCATGAATAATATCTCTCAATTTTTTAAAAAAAGTCAGCTTAGCCAAACTGAAAAGTGACAAATTTCCTTTAATTTGTTTTAACCCATTGCCATGCGCTCAGGCTTTGCTCATTACAAAGGCACAGCAAACAAGGAATTATCAGGAAATCTTTCTTAGGTCATTAAGTTCCAAATCCACAACCTGCTTTGCCTCCCCCCCCCCCCAAAAAAAAAAAAAAGCAAACCTTTTCCTCATCTGAAAAAGTGCATCATATGTAATGAGTTTGTGGACTACAAACCAGACTGAAAAGAATTTCATTGAATAAAGCAAGCTAGCTTTTTAGAACAGCTCTGAGCTTTCTTCTTTCCACTGGGATCTTTCCATTTATAGATGCTTCTGCAGCAACTCCATTGCTCTTCAACACTATCCAAACCCTTTAACATGTACTACGAGTTTGTTACCTAAACCTTGATCTCTCAGACACAGGATTGAACTCACCATCACTGCAAAGTGCTGGGAGAGAGCTAAAACTGCATATGTGATAAGACTTAAGATAACAATAATAAACTGTTATCTTATGCAAATGTATCTCTGAGCAATTTCCAGAGTGTATACATAAAACTGATTAATTCATTTATGATGCACAACAGTTCATGATAGCAAATAAATCTAGAAGCTCTTCAGACTAATTCTGCAAACATCTTGATAAGCAGTTGGTATCTCTTAGCAAACTTTTGTTCACAGGTGACATATATGAGGCTATTTTCACAATCCTGCACTGGATATTTAATTAGTGGATTAGATGAGGCTATGGTATCATCACATTACTCCACAACAAAGATTGCATGTTAGGTTCATATACATATTTTTAAGTAGAAGAAAGTTCAATTTCTTTGTTTCTAGTTTACATTGAGGAATAAATCTAATGTTTGGGGGGGAGGGGCATAATCAAGATTTCATTATCAGGCTCTAACCCAACAATATGCATAAGGAGATTAAAATGCAGAAAATGTCACCTGTCCATTGGATGACACAAGGAGCAAGCAAAGTGTGTGTCCAGTTATGTTATTGCAAGTGGAGAACATAATGGGTTCCGTTATTACAGATTAATTAATTTCACTAGTTAAAAGTCCTGCAATTTGTCATCTTTCCCAGTCCTCTGTTTTCATACACTAAAGGCAATGCCACTCATTCCCAAATCAATGTGTGGTATTGCAACTTTAGATTCATGCAGGTGCACTTTCCAAGGTCCTTTAAGGCCAGCTAATTGCAAGATTTCAAGGGGTACCTTGAAAAAATAATAGACTTGAAGATCAGTTAAAGATCACTCAACAATTGGTTACTCATTAATCAAGTAGGGCTCATATCTAGAGGGGAAAGTTGCTGAAATTCAACAAATCCAACAAGTTAACTCTTTTTTCCACTGTCCAGGATATATAGTTGGAATAAATGCACCTTAGTAAGAATCCACATTGATTTACAAAAGGATTTTGGAGATAATAGCTCCCCATAGTTCATGACCCCAACCACACTTGAGAATATCCACCCTTTTGATCTAATGGTGTCTCTCTACATGTGGTTTTAAGAAATAAAATAAATTCTAGTTCTACCTTCCTAAGTACCAAATTGGACAGGAGTCCCAATTCACAGATTTGGCCATCACAACTTCAGGAAGCTTACACTGAA
The DNA here is from genome assembly GCA_033807585.1 of Hydrophis major. Taxonomy (NCBI): domain Eukaryota; kingdom Metazoa; phylum Chordata; class Lepidosauria; order Squamata; family Elapidae; genus Hydrophis; species Hydrophis major. The sequence goes on from CM066330.1 coordinate 246,086,719, forward strand.
GCCATGGTGCCATTTAGAGACACACTGTTGTCCATGTGGTTGATGTGGGGATCCCAGTGACAAAACTATTTTATAATGGTGAGAAAGTCTAAGCATTTGAAAAATAACAAACAAAATTCTGTTCACTTAACAGAGGATCTAAGAAGCTACAAGAAAGGATGGCTTTAAAAAAAATAACAAGTTCAGTTTTTTTTACCTGTGAGTAATCAAGTAAAAGTCTGGAAGGAAGATAAACAACAATTCCTGACTGATTCACGCCAGCTATAAAGAGAAAAGAAGGTTGCTGGAAGGCTAGGTTCAGGTTTAAGCAGGCCTTTAATGACCCAATTACTGTGGGTCATTTTTGTTTCCCACAATACTTCTCAGATCAGCATGGGGTGCAGAAGAAGATGGCTGCCTCTGCCAGATCGTCAGGGACCTGCACCTGGGAATCTAGGACAAGTATCCTCAGTGCCCAAAGATCTCTGGTAGGTCACCAGCCTTGGGGCTCCTAGGACCAGGTGCTGGTCCCACCTCCATCAAGTTCTTCCTGGCTTCCCAACAACCACCTTCTACCAATGGCTCCCAACCACTTTCCACCATCAGCCAGACACTCACCCATGTTCACGAAGCTCATGACCATATCTGCCTCGGTGAGGAAATTGCTGTCCTGCAGGCTGGCCAGGGGTGGCCCTTGAGTACTGAAGATAGGCTTGTAAGGGTAGGAGAATCCTTCGCCGCTTTCGCTGGGGCCCTCTTCCTCCACCGACATAGCGTTGTAGAGGTCCAGCATGAACATGGGAGCCGAGTTGTGCTTGCCGTGCAAGTGGGGCCTCGGCCGGTGGGGCAACCCCAGGATGGACAAGATCTCCCGCTGCATCTCTCGGCGCTCCTGGCTCCGGAGCCTCCTGTGGATGAAACTCGAGTGCACCTCGTTCTCCAGGGTGAAGTCCGCCAGGGCGCACCGCAGCTCCAGAGTCCAGAGGAAGATCCAGACGAGCCGGGAGGGAGCCGGCAGCTGCTTGAACCACCCCGCCGCGTGCATCTCCGTCACGGGTGTGTGTGTGTGTGTATGTGTGTAGATTTAGGAAGCCAACGGGCTGAGCGGCGGCGGCGGCGACCGGACGAAAGAGCTGACCATTAAAAGGGGGGGCAGCTGAGCGGAGCGCCCCGCGGAGGGATCACTAGGCTCGGGAGCTGCCCTGGGAAGCCGACCTCGAGGCGCGCATGATAAGCCCGGGCGGTCGCGGCGGGAAGCGGCTCAGTTGGCAAAATCCATACACGGGGGTGAAAAAAAGAAAAAAGAAAGGAGACCGACCCGATCCCCTTCCCCACCTCGCCGCTTCTCGCGGGCACCGCGCTCTTTCGCTCGCCCCGGCCGCTCCAAGTCCTGTGCGCGTCTCGCCACGAGTCCCGGAGTTTTCCAACTGCAGCTTTTGCCGAAGCAACAGGCGGCAGCTCGGGCGCTCAGTGGGCGGAGCTCGCTTCTCTTGCCTCGCTGCCTCCCCAAAATGTCTGGGAGTCAAGCCGCAGGAACGAGTCAAGTCTCTTTCCTCGCCGGGCTCCGACGTCGGTTTGGAGGCATTTCCAAGCGAGAGCCCCCACGCCCCCGCGCCCACGATTCCCCGCCTCCGGTCCTTCACCCGGGCCGCCCCCCCCTCTCCCGACTGGCTTGGAGAATAATGAGCGCGGGGCGCACACGCACACTCGTGGCGCGTGCTTGCGTGGAGGGCCTCTGCCCCATCCGGCGAAAGGGAAGAGAGGCACTTGTTTTGTATCGGCGCGCAGCCCGTCCCTGGGCGTTCCCGAGGAGCGAAGCCCACTTGCGTAGTTTGCTCCCAGGTAAGCGCGTGGGCGGGCGACGTGGGCGGCAGGGTTTGGGGGTGGGTGGGGTCGGAGAGCGCTGGACCAGCGGCCGGTTCCACGCGGGGCTTGAGTCTCCAGAGCAGGGAAGGGGATGTTTTGGATGGCGAGAACTTGGTTACGCTAAGAAGCCACATTGTATCTAAATGTATGAAGATCCTTCTTTCCTTTCTTCCTTTTCTGACTCGCTAACCTGTTTTTTTGTTTTGTTTTGTTTTTGATAAAGAGCGTTCTTTTAAAAGTTGTCCTTCTGTTCTCTCTCTCTTTTTTTTTTTTTTCATTTGTTCTTTTTTTCGTTTCTTTCCTGTCATTTTGGTTCGGTTATACGCTTCAAATAAATTGTATTGCCAGGTGAGAATGAATTCAAATTTTGGTTAAAAATGATTATGTCGACTTGCACTTAAAAATGTATTTGGAGCTGTTTCAACTCAAATGCTTTTATAATTAGAGGTGTGTGGTCATATGAGGGTTTTTTTTTTCTTCTTGCACCTTCATATTTTATAATTTTGCTTCATTGGGTGCCAGGTTTAGGAGCTATTTGCCAAATATGATTTAGGTGACAAGTTAATTTTATTGAAAAGTAGTTTATCTATCACCTAGTAATATATTTCTTAGCAGTTAATTAAAGTTGGGAATTCATTTCATGTCATCAAATGTACATGTATCTTTCACTTGCAATGGTGACTCTGAGCTTTTAACATTGACTTAAACAACACCCAAATAATTAAAAATAATAAGCCAACCCACAATCATACTCTTACCCTTTTCAGAATAAGCTCATCAATCCCACCCACCACCTACTCCAGGGCCCAGGGAAAAGAGGCTTGCAAAAGGCCAGAAGAATTGGGACCAGCTGCATTTCAGGACATCTGCTCCTTCATAGCAGGGGTCTCCAACCTTGGCATAGCAGGGGTCTCCAACCTTGGCAACTTTAAGACTTGTGGACTTCAACTCCCAGAATTCCTCAGCCAGCTGCTGGCTGAGGAATTCTGGGAGTTGAAGTCCACAAGTCTTAAAGTTGCCAAGGTTGGAGACCCCTGCTTCATAGGACCAGTCTTGCAACAAAGGAGGCACATTTGGGTCCCATCAGGTGGCTTTGTTTCACAGATGGGGGTGGGGCCAGTCAGAAGTAGTATTTGCCGGTTCTCCATATTACTCAAAATTTCTGCTACCGGTTCTCCAGAACTGATCAGAACCTCTGGACTGCCATCTTAGTACTAAATCCTAACCCGATTGAAAGCACAACTTTCTATCTCAACTTTCCCTAAAAAATAGAAGGGAAAGTCCTCTTTTTCAACTTGGATGAAAACTTTATTGAATCCAATGATGGTTTCTACAGGAGGGGGACTATAGAAAGTAAGGGACATGACTTTGATGGAAATATCCAAGAACTGTTACTTACACAAAAGAGACTGAAAATGTGTTTAATCTCTGAGAATTTAATAGTTGGAAGCACCTCAGGCAGGCACCACCCTTGGTTCTCTGTGGTATAAGAAGTGGGAAGAGCTATAGCATAATGAGACTTGCAAAATTCTATTGTTTTTCTCCCTCTTAATAAAGGTAGTTCTTCTCTTCCTATGAAGTTGATTTCCTGGGCTGGTCTACCTAGTGGAGCTAACTTTAATCTTGCAGGGCTCTTAAATAAGAGGCTTTAGATATCACCTTTCTCTGTAGAAATGGCACCCAATTTCAGGGCACCTCACTATCCACTGAGCATCTTGCTAAGTGCAATTGCAACACAATAGATAAGTAACTTGCAAAATGCCATGATGCAACTACCACAACAGTTGGGAGAGAATTCGCTTCAATCAGCAACAGCAGAACTGTCAGCCACGCAGCTGCCAGCATTTCTGAGTTCTCATGGGAGTATTTCAGAGAAATTCAGAGAAGACCAAGACCAACTCCTGATCTTCATGACTCAGTATGAACAGTTTATGGTGGGTTGGCCAACAGAGTTTCTCCCAGATCACACTAAAGTGATTTTTGTGCTCAGTTTGCTGAAAGAAATGGTAGGCAAAGGAGCCATATCTGTCATTGAGGGCAATCGCCCACACGCTAGACAATTATCAAAATGTCATGCAAAGATTGAGACATTTCTTTCAAAATATCATGAAACGAGTGACCATCAACCATGAAATCTGCAGTGTGGGGTACAGGTGAATATAACAGTTTTTAAATTATTTCCAAATATGTGGGATCGAATGATTTGGCTCTAACTGACCAATTTAGAGAAGGGCTTGCTGACAAACTGAGAGATGAACTGGTGAGACAGGGCACCTCAGATACTTTGGAAGAACTTTTATAACTGATGGCTGACTGGAAGAGTTGATGCAGGTGAGAACTGGCAAGGTTTTGCGTTGTCTCTTCTCCTGTATCCCCTCTCTCAGTGACCTCTTGGGAATCCTGTGTAATCCATGTAAAGTGGATTAATTGAAAGATTGCTATCCTCAATCAGAAGAAGGGAATCAGGATTATGCTTTTCCTGTGATACTTTGAGGTATATGTAGTCAGATCCTGCACAGCTAAAGATCAACAGGTCATATAGTTCAGGAGTCACCAACCTTTTGGACCTCAGGGATCACCAAACTCATAATTTTAAATCCAGTGGACCAGAGACCCTGGGAAAATCCCAAAAATATCCCCCCCCCCTGTTTTCCTACCAATCAGTCTTTACTTGGGATTGCAGGATACTGTCTCCAACTCCATTCTCAGGGGAGGGGGGGAGACTTTTGGCTGCATGCAGGGAAAGCAGCAGAAGTCTTTCTTTCTCTCCCCCAAACTCTACCAGAAACGAGTCTTTGTGAGACTTGACACGCCGGCGCAGCCTTTTGGAACAGGAGGCCTTGCAGGGTCCCAAAGACTGGTTTCTGGCGGAGGTTGGGGGAGAGAAAGAAAGACTTTTGCTGCTTTCCCTGCATGCAGCCAAAACCAGAAGAAGAAAGAAGTGGAAAGAAGCAACCCGGTGGCCAGGCCAGGCAAGTGAGGCAAGTTTCCCCCCCCCCCCGCTCTTTCCCCACTCCCCTCACTACCTCATGTTCACAATGCAAGCAATGAAAGTCTTGTGTTCCCGCGCAGCCTGGATTAATTGCTTTGGTGGGTGCTCTGGAGGTGACATTTCTCTATGGACCACCAACATTTTCTCACGGACCACCAGAGGTCCCTGGCCCACTGGTTGGTGACCACTGATTATAGCTAGCAAGTAATAGCAAATGCTCCACTTGCTTCAAGAGCATAGTGTCAGGAAACATCATAGACCTCTCTTTTTCTCTCGAGTTCCCAAGGTCAATTGGAACTCTTGGGAAACAGTTAAGGAGAGCTCCGATGGCCAACAGCAGGCAAGCACACTTTATTGTCCCTGTTCTTTGTTTAGATTCAGGTCAGAAGGGACAACTTTTTCTTCTTTTAGACAGAGGAACAACCACTAATTGTATAGATCGGTCCAGTCTAAAAAAGTTGAATTTATGCCCCCAGACAACAGATGTGTTGTGGTGTACCAACCCATTGCAGTTGATGGTAGAAGATCACACAAAGCTTTTGCACTGCACGAAACTGCTTCCTTGCAAGGAACCTGTTATCTTGGGAATCAAATGGCTGCAGTTATATATTCCAGACATGGTCTCTTGGCACAAGTATTTCTCTTTGTCATCCCCCAAATGTCAACACCTATAGCAAGGCCACTGCTCTTCCTCCATTGGCCCAGCACAGAGACTCTTCTATCTTGCTATACCTTGGGTCCCCAATCCCTTGTCTGTGGACTGTCACTGGGCCGTGGCATGTCAGAAACTGGGCCATGCAAACAAGCGAAGCTCCATTTGTAGAATGTATGCAGCACACAAAAAACAGGCCCCCTCTGACCTCTGACCTTTCCACGGAACCGGTCTCTGGTGCCCCAAAGGTTGGGGAGCCACTGTACTAGACAAATAGATGAGCTTTGCTGTATTTATGGAGGAGGCAATGCATTTGCCTCTTTCATCAGACACATGTTTGTACTATTAAATTAAAACCGGATTAAAACAATTATTATGATACCCATTATTATGAGTATTATTACTCTAATTTTGCAGGTACACTGAGAGCTTCTGCACCAGAGACGAATTTCTTGTGTGTCTAAACAAATAAAGCTATTTTCTTCTGTTCCGTTCTTGCTCATGCCACTTCATTCTGTACCTTTCATCAGAATAGAGCTGGAAGGAACCTTGGAGGTCTTTCAGTCCAGCCCCCTACTCAAGCAAGAGACCCTATACATTTCAGACAAGTGACTGTCCAGTCCCTTCTTAGAAATATCTAATGATGAAGCACCTACAACTTCTGGAGGCGAAGCTGTTCCACTGGTTAATTGTCCTCACTGTTAGGAAGTTTCTCCTTAATTCCGGGTTGCTTCTCTCTTTCATTAGTTTCCATCCATTGTTTCTTGTCCTGCCTTCTGGTGCTTTGGAAAATACCAGCTGAAGCTTGTGGGTACTCTTCAAGGGCAACATTACAATAGTTGCAATGTGGAGCATATTGCAATAGTCGAATCTGGAGGTTACTAAGGTATGAATGACTAAACAGAGGCTGCCGATCGAGGTGCAACTGGCACACAAGATGAAGAGAGTTGTGATTAAAAAAAAATTACTACCAGTTCTGTGGGCATGGCTTGGTGGGTGTGGCTTGGTGGGCATGGCAGGGGAAGGTTACTGCAAAATCCCATTCCCTCCCCATCCCATTAACCTCTTTCCAGAGCCATTCTCCTGTGCAGGGCAACAAAAGAAGACCTAGCCAATCAGCGAGAACTCAGGAGGCAGAGAATAGATGGGAGCAGGGCCAGTCAGAGGTGGGATTTGCCAGTTCCTCAAACTACTCAAAATTTCCACTATTCTCCAGAACTGGTCAGAACCTGCTGAATACCACTTCTGAAGATGATACTATGCAAAGGCACTCCTAGCCATAGTCAGCACCTGCTTCTTGAACAGTTGTGAGGTTGCACATAGGATCAGTCCTGAGCAGTGCAACCTCATCCAGGATCAAAGATGCTATAGTCCTAAATACAGCAGGCCTTCAAACCTGCAGCCACTCAGTCTTTCTAGGGTTCAGATGAAGCCTGTTGTTCCCCACCCAGACCAGATACTCTCCAAATACTGAGATAAAATGCTTATGGCACTGCTTAAATCACAGAGATATATAATTGGATATCAACATACTGATGATATCTCACACCATGGTGACAGATGAGTTCATCCAGCGGCCTTATGTTAAAAAGGAGAGGAGAAAGCTAAGAATCCCATGGAGCTGAGTGCAGAATTCAATTAACTGTTTTAAAATGACTTATTCTAGACAAATTTATGCTGACTTCAGATCATTAATGCATTTGTTTTGATGGTACTTAGACATACCTAGTACGTTTTACCACAATTCCTATAGAATTTTGGAGAAACTGAATTTAGATAACTAGCCTGCTTCCTCCTTTTTTTTAAATTCTTCAGTTTGGTACTTCACTCCTTCTCCAGGTTTTTTCATGAGTAAATACATACTCTTGTAAATGCAAATAAATACTAAGGGAACTTCCTCCTGATGTGATCTGTGATTAGATCAGGAAGACGGTCCTTTAGTACAGTGCAATTTAGCTGGTCATCCAGAATACACTCTTCTATTCTAACATGACAGTGAAGGCACACTTCCAAAGACTCAATAGACAACCCTGTTCCAGAGCTGGCCATTCTGCTGGATCTGGCAGGCAAAAGAAACCACGAGATTTAGATGGCTCCACAAATAACTTGGTCCCATGCCATGTAGGGCCTTCTTGCACACAAATGGGAGCCACTGCAACTCACAAAGCAGCAATGTTACATGACGGCACTGCAGTGTACCCAACCTGCACAGGTTATCGCATTCCAGGCCAGCCTGATCAGATTATTTATAGATCAGTCTCTCAATATCCTTATGCTAGTTGTGTTCATGCACAACTATTGTATTTCCTTTATAATCAATTTCTTCTTTTTCCCCTTGACATAATTGGTGTTTGAATTAGCTGTTTGAAGTAACTGGACACAAAACCTTTTTCCACAAAGTTTAGATGTGATGCTTAGGAAACACTGCTTAGGAAACTATTTAGGAAACAGAATTTCAGTCTTTGATCATTCATTCCTTAAACTGGAATTCCAAGATTTAGAAACAGGGCATGGGTAGTAGAAGCCAGGTTGAATTTATCTAATATAATAATCATAAAATTAGATTATTGGAAACACGAGCAGGTCTATGTATTTCAACCCATATCTCAGGCACTCATTTCTGACTGGGTTGCCCAATAATCTTCTATTCAAAATGCAGAATTTAAAATTGGTATAAATATTATTTTGTTCATGTTCATGTCAGGTTAGGCATGTAAACTTGGTTTTTATATTAGAAGAACCACTAGGAACAGGACCTAAGCTGATAAATAAGATAGAAGAATATGGAAAAGTGGCAGGACTGAAAATAAATAAAGGGAAAACTAAGATTTTGGTAAAAAATATGATAAACAGAACAAAAAAGTTAATGGAGAGATTAGATATTCAGATTACAAAGAAAGTAAAATATCTAGGGATCCAGTTAATGGCCAGATGTGGAACAATTAAGGAACATAATTACTGTAAATTAAAACAAGAAGACAGGCTTGGAAAAATGGGGTAATATGCAATTATCATTAATAGGAAGAATTACAACGATTAAGATAAATTTATTACCAAAAGTGTTGTATCTGTTTCAAACAATTCCGATAAAACTGGAGAAAAAATACTTTGAAGACATAAATAAAATAGTATTGAAATATATATGGCAAAGGAAGAAAGCAAGAATTAACCTTAAAATGTTACAGGATGCAAGAACCAGAGAAGGGTTTGGGTTACCTAACTGGGACATATATTATCAGGCCATGGTACTAACTTAGATGAAAGAATGAATTATGTTAAGAAACACAAGGTATTGACACTGGAGGGACATGATTTGCAATTGGGTTGGCCTGCATTTCGATGCTAAAGGGAAGTAAGATACATGGTTATTTTCGAAGACACTTTGTTAGTGTTGTTTATGCAATATAATTAATAAAGTGTGAGCTTGGAGTAAGTGCAGGGTTCTGGCCCTGCACTTCAGATTGGCTGTTAAGTGGCCGGACCGGATTGGCCCGTTCCAGGGAATCTGATTGGCCCTTAACAGAGAGTTCTTATTGGTTATAAAAGCTAGCGTTCCTAGCTTGTTATTGGTTAAACGTTACAAGGTTTGCCTATATAAGGCAGGTTTTACTGATATTAAATGAGCAAGTCACGATGTAAATAAAGAGCTGAAGTTCACCGTTCAGAAACTTGTCTCCATTCTTTCTCGCCCATGCTCAAATTTAACACTGGCGACGAGGATGGGATTTGGAGACATCTGAACCAACAAAACTTCAAAGAACACTGAGCACGTGACAGACAACGCCAACAACGGAACCATGTCCGGCGGCATCGTACCACCCGCTCCATTCGATCCAACCCAAGAGGACTGGGAGTCCTACATGGATCGCTTCCAAATGTTCCTAGAGATGAACAATTTAAAGGATGCCACACCAGGAAAGAAACGGGCGTTGTTCCTAACGCATTGCGGTCCAACCGTATTTAAGATGGCTAAAGCACTAGCCAAACCCTGAGAAGTGAAGGCCATGGATTGGAATGACCTCGAACCTATCCTGCGAGACCACTACGCTCCGACCATGCCTACGCTCGTGAGACGCTACGAGTTTTATCAAAGAAGCCAGCGAAAAGGAGAAAGCGTGGCCGACTTCATAGCAGACCTCCGAAATTTGGGAGGCCTCTGCGGATTCACCGATCTAGAAGAAGCACTAAGAGATCGCATAGTTCTGGGATTAGATGCGCCAGGCGTCCAAAGCAAGCTGATGGCGAAAGGCGACATCAGCCTTGCCGACACCATCGCCGATGCTACCGCAGTGGAAGCAACCAAGAAGTCGGCTACTCAACTACGCTGAAACTGCACTCTGGTACCACCACCGGCCAGCGAAATCTCACCTAGTTCAGAAGGGCAGCTCGTGACAACGCACCACGAGGACCTCTCTTCGTCATCAGACAGCGACGAAGAAGGGGTCCATCGACTGCGGTCCGACCGGGACCCTCACCCGAAGCCCTTATGCCCTTGCACTGGCTATGGAGCCAACCATGCCAGATCCGAATGCAAATTCCGCGACGCACTCTGCCATGAGTGCGGGAAACGAGGCCACATTGGACGGGTCTGCCGCAGCTTGCCAAGACCCAGCCAGGCCTCAAAAGGGGCTAACTATCACCAAACAACAGGAAACCGTCCTGTAAGGTGAGAGCCAGTAAACCACTCCTACAGAAATCGAACTTTGCAAAGAGAAGAGGCTCACCATACTATTACTATTGGTCATGCCTCAGCCTTGGACACTAAGAAAATCCGAGTCACGGTAGACATCGAGAACCAGCCTTGCCACATGGAGGTCGACTCGGGATCGTCCCTCTTGTTGGTGTCTTGGAAGACACTCAAGCAACTCATCTGCACAATTCAATGCCAAGATCTCCGTTTCCAACGCCTCATCCTCAAGGACTACCAGGGGAATCGAATCCCCATTGTCGGGTCCTGCCGAGTCCGAGTCTCCTTCAAGAAGCACACAGCACACTTACCTTTAACGGTCATCGATAGAGATCGGCCTAGCCTACTGGGCCTCCAATGGTTCGCGCCACTCAGCATTGAAGTGGCCAGCGTAAACCGAGTCAGTGGCTGTGACTGGGAGGAAGACCTTATTTCTGAGTTCAGGGACGTCTTCACGGACAGCTTAGGCGAGTACAAGGGGACCCCGATCTCATTCAGCTTAGATCCAAAAATAGCTCCCATTCGCCTAAAGCCCCGTCGAGTTCCATTTGCCTTAAAATTGAAAATCGATGAACAACTCGACAAACTGATAGCTCAGGGGGTGTTGGAGCCCATCGATCACTCCCTGTGGGAAACCTCTATTGTAACACCCATTAAGCCAGACGGGTCAATCCGAATTTGTGGGGACTACCGGGCCACTTTGAACCACGCCCTGCAGCAGAACACGTATCCAGTTCCGGTGGTGCAGCACCTCCTCCATTCCCTGGGGGGCAGGAAAGTTTTCGCTAAATTGGATTTAGCTCAGGCATATCAGCAATTACCAGTAGATGAAAAAACGGCACAGGCCCAAACTATTGTGACGCACCAAGGTACCTTTAAATGTATCCGGCTGCAATTCGGAGTAAGTGTAGCCCCGGGGATTTTTCAGAGCCTTATGGAAAGGTTATTGCAAGGGATTAAGGGCGTGGTCCCCTATTTTGACGATGTATTAATTGCAGCCCCTACAAAAAAAATCTTACAGGACCGGTTAAAATTGGTCCTAAAAAAATTCCAAGAGGCCGGTCTTAAGGTTAAAAAAAACAAATGTAAATTGTGTACTGACAGAGTTGAGTTTTTAGGGTACCTGATTGATAGCCAGGGCATTCACCCTACCGAAAGTAAATTAAAAGCAATCAAAAACGCTCCTAGGCCACGAAACAAGGCCGATCTCCAGGCATTCCTAGGACTCATCAATTTTTATAATGTATTTTTACCGCACAAAGCAACTGTCACTGAACCATTACACCGATTGTTAGATAAAAGAGCAAATTGGTTATGGGGTTACCATGAAGAACAGGCGTTCCGAAATGTTAAAAAACTGCTCACTTCTGACTCTGTACTCATGCAGTATAACGAGACTTTGCCGTTAGTTATAACCTGTGATGCATCGCCTTTCGGGGTGGGCGCCATTTTGAGCCACGTACTGCCTAATGGGAACGAAGCCCCTGTGGCCTATTTTTCAAAGACTCTTTCAAAAACTGAGCGGAACTATGGACAAATTGATAAAGAAGCCCTCGCAATTGTCTCAGCTGTGAAAAGATTTCACAAATACGTGTATGGTAGGGTTTTTACTATTGTGACTGACCACAAGCCTTTGTTGGGGATAATAGCCAGAGATAAGCTGACTCCCTACATATTATCCCCTAGGATGACCCGATGGTCAGAATTCTTAGCTGCTTATAACTATCGGCTGCAATACCGCCCGGGGAAAGCCATTCCCCACACCGACGCATTGAGCCAAGCACCGCTTCCAGAGACTCTCGACGATCCAGCACCAATAGTAACCACGTTGCAAATCGAAGCGCTCAACTCGCCGCCACTGACCGCCTGAGATATCGCAAGAGAAACCAAACGATACCACACCCTAGCACGAGTCCTAGGCTGGGTAGAACGCGGATGGCCATTGGACCAGTTATCAGATGACTTCACACCATTCAAAACTCGACAGACCGAACTCTTCTCCCAGAAAGGCTGTATCATCTGGGGCGATAGAGTCGTTATTCCAGAATGGCCCCAAAAAGCGCTGCTGAGAACTTTGCACAATGGCCACCCCGGCATCGTGCGAATGAAAGCCCTTGCACGAAGTTATGCATGGTGGCCGGGCATTGACAAGCAAATCGAAAAGTGGGTTAAAGCTTGTCCCAAATGCCAAGAAGTCAGCAACGCCCCACCAAAAGCCATGCCTACTGAATGGGAGACACCACCTGGACCCTGGTCCCGAATTCACCTGGACTTCGCGGGGCCAACCAAGGGCCACACCTTCCTGCTTACCGTCGATGCCTACTCCAATTGGCTCGAAATTCATCGCATGACAACTACAACCTCCGAGGCGGTCATCAAGATTCTAAACAGACTCTTTGCAACCCACGGATTACCAGACGTCCTGGTATCCGATAACAGCCCACAATTTACTGCACTAGCGTTCGAGCAGTACCTCGCTGACTGCGGCATCCGCCATGCGCTCACCTCGCCTGTGCACCCTGCGAGCAATGGCAGAGCAGAACGCATGGTTCAATTTGTGAAGAAAACCTTGCAAAAGGTAGACTACGACAACATTGATGACAAGGTCAACCAAATCCTCTTTTTGCAACACATCACCCCACATAGCGTCACCAACAAAACTCCCGCTGAACTGCTAATGGGACGAAAACTCCGTTCCCACCTTGACCGGTTGCACCCTGTGTATGAACCAGAGAAACCACTAGGATCCAGCAGCCGCTGTCGCACCTTCCAGGTAGGAGACCTGGTTTATGCAAAAAACCTATCGGGCGACCCGTTGTGGGTGAAAGCGACAGTAGTACGTGTAACTGGCCCTAGATCCTACCTCGTGCAATGTCTTGACGATAAACTTTGGAAACGGCATATCGACCAATTACGGTCGCGGCTTGCACCGGCCAATTCGCAACTCCCCTATGACCAAACTGAGGGGGGGGGAGGTACGGAAGAAGATGAAGCCCTAGGAAACCCATTCGAAGGAAATGACGATTTAATTGAAACTCAGGAAGTGGAGCCGGAGGGAGAAATGTCTGCACCTCAGGGAATCGAGGAAAATGTGGGCAACGACGTAGAAGTGAACTTTGAACCAGAGACAGCCCCACTGCCAGACAACGATCTACCTCAGCGAGATTGCAACCAGTCGATACAATGAAAATCAAAGAGACTAAAAAGACAACCGTCCTATTTAAGGGACTATGTAACTGCGCCCTGAACTATGGAACCAGGGGGAAGGGGTGTTGTGTATGTAATATAATTAATAAAGTGTGAGCTTGGAGTAAGTGCAGGGTTCTGGCCCTGCACTTCTGATTGGCTGTTAAGTGGCCGGACCAGATTGGCCCGTTCTGGGGAATCCAATTGCCCTTAACAGAGAGTTCTTATTGGTTATAAAAGCTAGCGTTCCTAGCTTGTTATTGGTTAAACGTTACAAGGTTTGCCTATATAAGGCGGGTTTTACTGATATTAAATGAGCAAGTCACGATGTAAATAAAGAGCTGAAGTTCACCGTTCAGAAACTTGTCTCCATTCTTTCTCGCCCATGCTCAAACTTAACAGTTAGGAATGTTTTATTGTTAGTGTGGGGAAAAATAGAGAACAATATTATTTGAAAATTCCAGTCTGGTTATCAACAATAGAAGCACTTCTACACCCAAATATCAATAAAATGGGAACTATTGTTAGATAGAAAGATAAATTGAATGAAAAGAGTGAGCTCAAAACCAAACAAGAATTGAATGAACACGGGGTTGATATGCATTGGTATTCATATATGCAAATACAATCAAGATATGAAAAAGATGTTAAAGCTGAAGATATCTATAAGGAGCTGACACAACTGGATAAAAAATTAACAGGAACAGAACACAAGTTGATTAAAAAATTGTACCGTTACTAGATGTTAAACTAGAAGAGCAAGTAAAAGAAACTATGATAGCATGGGCGAAAAATTTTGGGTACACTATAGAGTTAAATAAATGGCAGAAGCTATGGGAAAGAAATTATAAATTAACAACATTGACTATACATGTTCTACAAAGATCACCAGTTCTTTGCACAATGTTGATAAATATTGAATTGTTTAGTAACATATTTCTAGTCATCGGGGCAGCTGAAAAATAATCTTTTTGTCAAAGCAGAATTGTTCCATGGTTTCTGGTACTTCTCAGAGTTTTTCTAAGGACATAGTTTTCCATGAATGTTAACCTCTGTGAGAACCCATTCTTTGATTCATGATCAAACACTGCATATTTAGTTCTATAATTGCCTTTAAGAAATATCACAACTAGCTGAGTAATAACCAAAACACTCCCTTAATCCTTTTGAAAGCCTAACAATTTAAATAACTAGAAATGATTAGACACCCTATGCAATGGAACAAATAATATTTGAAGCAGAAAATATGCTGAGATTGGATCCAACCTTGAAATGGCTCATTCCAACCTTATAGGTTCTGATTTCTCCAAAGATGTTCTCAGATCAGAAGGGGCTCTTCTGACTTTATGGAAGTGTCCTGACCTCAAATCAACTCATTCTGACTGTAAAATTGAGAGCCTGTAAGTCTTCCAATGAAATTACAATGACTCTTTAAAAGGCCAGATGAAATGTTTTGAACCTCAAAGATGCTTTAAGTGTTGAATTTCACCTCAAAATATTTGCATGCTGATAGTTATCGACTTACAACTGGTCACTTAGTCATTGTTCAAAGTTACGACAGACCCACAAAAAGATACTTATGACCCAGTTTTGAAGTTCCAATATCGCCCAATCACTTGACCGGATTTTATGATGATTTTGCTGATGATTGCAGCATGGTCTTTATGACCAATTGCATTTGTTTAATAACCTCTGCAGAAAAATACATCCCTGTTTACAATCTCTTGAATTGTCAGGCTTAATTTATGTATTATTAAATTTATTGGCTGTCCTTCTTACTACAGGGTAACTGGACAGCAAACAATTACAGTTGTGTCAGGCACAAAGAATCAGGACCATAAGTTAAGTTGCAATTAGCTTTATTGCTGAAGCCTATACAAAGTATCTAGTCTACTATGGTTCAGTGCTAAATTGGTGCCTAATAAAGTCAACGGAATTCAAAAGGGGTTGGACTTACATCAGGGATGGGATTCTACCAGTTCGCACTTATTCACTAGAACTGGTTGTTAACATTCTAAGCAGTTCGGAGAACTGGTTGTTAGAAGAAATTATTGGCCTAATCCTGTAAGGAAGGCAGGAAGGAAACATTCTGGTGTTGCTTAGAGAAACTGCCTCTAAATTAACCTTTATTACATTCTTGGCAGGACTAGACTGCCTGTCTCTGGAACCTCTCTGGAATTATTTCCCCTCCTTTGTTGGTACTTTGCTTGTGTGGAGTGACCATTCAAAGTTATAAAGGCACTGAAAAAAATGACTTATGACCATTTTTCACACTTACAACTGTTGCAGCATCCCCACAGTCATGAGAGGCCAGGCGAGGAGATGCATGCCTCAATGTGATTGAGTTGGCCACACCCAGCCAATAACATGACTGCCCAGCCAATAAAATGACCACCAAGCCACGTCCACATGGTCACATGACCACCAAGCCATGACCACCAACTAAGCTACGCCCACAGAACTGGTTGTTAAAAAATTTGAATTCCCACCCTGATTTACATCATTAGTAGAAATGAAAGGACAAGGCTGATAACTCAATTATCTCTGCCCCCACACACGCTTCTTTCTCTTCTACAGTAAGACAAAGACTACCTGTACCTCTGTCTGACTCCTTGAAAATCATTTCCTGAGACTTCAGAAAGCTATCAATTGAAGCAGACAGTTTTGGAGTATTTACTATTTCTTATATTCTTTCTTCTGCCAACAAATATAAAGATACTGAAAATAAACACCTGCCAATATGAGTCAACTAATGTTAAATACATTATGCCACACATGTCCTGAAGCATTTACTATTGATTATTAACTTGCGACACTGCAACCAATGTGTTCATAGCCCAGTTCCCAGCTTGCTGACTAACGTACCTGATAAAAGTTCAGCAGTAGTTTATCTTTCCTCATCCGAGGGAAAAGCCAAAAGTGCTTTATATTCTGATTTTTGTGGTCACCTTTGAGAGCAGGAAGGTGTCTGTGAGGTGAGGGGGGGGCATGGAGTAAAGTACGTCAAATAGTAGCCACCACTGTATGATCAAAGTATTGCCCTTTGCTTACATGAATTACATGACGCAGGTGACAAAGGGGTAGACCTTGAATATCATAATCATAGCTTTTTTTTTTTTTTTGACAGGCACCCTCTGTGGACTGTAGTTTACCCACTATAGATCTAATACACTATTTGGGAACATTACCATCGTGACAATGCAACCCATGTAGTGACATACTGACATTTCTAAAGAGAGACAATAAAAAATTGATTGATTGATCACCTTGCTGACCCATACAGCTTTAGCCATTTGACTCATCCTGCTGGCGGAGCATCGCAGGGTTGAAAGACCCTGGAGGTCTTTTAATGTGAACCTAGCCAAATGCAGGAATCTTCATATTATCCCAGACAAATGAGTATCCAACCTTTTCTTGAAAATGTCTGCATACAACTTCAGAGGAGAGCCTGATTCCATTATGTACTAGTTCTCCCAGACAGGAAATTCCTTCTTATTTTAAGTTTGGCTGTTCCCCTGTGAAGTTCCCATCCATCGGTTCTTACTCTCAGGCTTCTCAGGCAATAAATCCACACCGTCTTCTGTGTAGCATCACTTCATGCATGAAAGACTGCTATTATGTCTCCTTTCTCTTCTTTAAGTTAAACATACCAAGATCTGCTTTTTGTGAGATTTAGCCTCCAAGTCCCTTACCATCTTTTCACTATTCTCTGCAATCTTTCCAGGTTCTCAGTGTCCTTTTTGTATTATGGCAGGCAAAACAGGACACAGTATTCTAGGTGTGACCCAATCAGTGCAACACAGAGCAGTGTCACTTCTTCTGATGACATCTCTTTTGAATCAAAGTGCATTGGATATTTTGGCAGCTGTGGCACATTGTTGGCTTGTACTTAATTTGTGGCCTACCAGCATGACCAAATCCTACTCACAAGGGTACATGCTAAGCCAGGTATGACCACCCCTGCACCTGTGCATCTTTTTTCCTGCCTAAATGCAGAATATTTTTCACATTGAACAATATTTTACTGTTCAGAGTAATGGATGAACAAATCATGGATGTGGTTTACCTATTCAAAAGTCAACCATCGGATATCCTCAAAAGTTTTTAACTGGTGTTCTCCTCAGCGGCAGCTAGATTAATTTTATCCAGACAATCTAAAAATATTGAATTCCCAGTTTAGCATGATTTGGAGAATTTTACTTTGTTTTCCTGAGAAGTCAAAACTGGAAGTCATTTTCTTTTTGGATTCTAATTCTCACTTATATTCATAGTTTGTATGTCATACCCAACAAACTGCAAGAAACTAGTATTCCCATTGCCAGCTGGGGCAAGTAAGAACAATTGAGCTTGTGCACAATAAACTAGAATTATTCAGAATTCTATATTAGCATATCAAACAGACATCATTAAGTACTATGAAGGGAACAGTAATGCATATACTTTGTCTACTAATGTTCCAACATTAGGCCCCAGTATGTCAAGTTAACCCTGAAAAAGAATCCTGACTACATTTTGGAAAGCCACTGCCAACCAAATTATAACAGGAACATTTGTATTTTGCACCATGCCATATATCTATGGAGATTCTCAATCATCCAGCTCATGGTTGTCCCCAAGGTGCTTTTTCTAAAAGACAACTGGACTTTCTTGGGAGTTTTTTCTTAGAAAACATTTCACTCCTCATCCAAGAAGCTTCTTCAGGTCTGAATTAAAGAAGCTTCTTTGGTGGGAAGCAAAACATGTTTAAAGAAAAAGAAATTAAGAAAGTCCAGTTGCCTTTTGGAAAAGTATATCTGGGCTCCAACCAATTTATCTTGTGTGAACCTGTCCTTGCTACTATATAATCTGTGTTTTATGAGACCACATAGGATGTGGACCCAGCCAAAACTCATGGTCCATACCTTAGTGTGATAATATGAATTCACCCATTATAAGCCAACCCTATATGTTCTTATTTCATGCAGAGCCTTCAAGGATAGAAAAGAACAGGGAAAAAACAATGACTATGAAATGAAATGTAGCAGAAGTGGACCCTTCATAGAGATAGAAGGGCCACTGTGTCTAATCCTCTATTTAGGGCACACATCCAGATTAAAACATCCTAATACAGATGGTTATTTAACCTCCACTTACATATAGCCACACTTTTAGGAAACCACTTCTATGAAACATTGATTCCATTGTTAAAATGTTAATTTGCTTTGGAGGATTTTCTAATCCAGTAAATTAGCATTATTATTCTTAATCTTAGACTCTAGAAATCTTCTACTACTGACCTTTTACTGATATCTTTTCATATATTTAAAGAGTGCTATTATATCTGTACTCATCCATCTTTTCTCCAGGCTAAAATGCCTAGGTCTTTCCATTTTATTGAATGATTCCATATACAGTTCCTTGGTCATCTTTGTGGCCCTTTAACCCTAGGATTGGGTCAACACAAATGGTCAAGTAGACAATGGAGTATCTGGGAATAGAGTGGAACACTTACTTCCCAAGATTTGGGAATTATATTTCTACTTATTTTATTGGCTTGTTTGCTACAAATACAGATTTGGCTCTGTTGTGCCTAGTGTCCCTGAAATATTGTACCCAATCCAGGTAAAATTACAGAAAGGGGAAAAGAAGTTCTTAACACTGAAAAGAGTCTTATCCTGGGAGAATAACGAAGAGTTTGTTGGCTCTCCCTTCCTTCTCATCTTACTGTACAAGGTGGGAGAGAAAATGATACTCTGAGGGATATCTCAACTCTGCCTTCTAATGTAACCTCCATGATCTGGTGTCCTCCAGATGTTTTCAGCAGCCACATTCCCTGTGAGGTGGGGCCTTTGGAGAGTTATAGCCAGACACATCTGCAAGTCACCAGGTGGGAAAGAATGCTGCAAAAGCTTGCAGACAAAGTTGTTTCCTTTTCTATATCCTGGCTCTTGAGCTTTTTAGTAGCAGCCCAGGCAACCATATACCTTGAGCAGGAAAAGCTGGCAGTAGCAAAAATAAAGCTCTTTAACCCAGAATTCACCATCTACTCTTGCACTTTGCAGAAAAGCTGGGAGGTTTATTCATTAATACCCAAGTGTCTACGGAGATTCTCAGTCATCCAAGTCATGGTTGTTGCAAAGGTGCTTTTTCAAAAGGCAACTGGACTTTTCTGGTTTTTCTTTGAAGATGTTTCGCTTCTCATCCAAGAAGCGTCTTCAGTTCTGAATCTTCAGAACTGAAGAAGCTTCCTGGATGAAAAGCAAAATGTCTTCAGGGAGAAAAACAAAGTCCAGTTGCCTTTTAAAAAAGCACCTTTGGGATTTATACCCAAGCTTTGGATCCCAGGATGGCTTCCTTGCAATTCACCCAATGATCTCCTGTTGAGACCAAAATAGGCCTGGCTTCAGTAGCTTCGTGTCTCCTCGGGCCATGTCTCCAGTCCAGTGAAACTGCTATAAAGTCTGCATTAGGAGCATCCAAAGGAATCTTTTCCAGTCCAGTTTTAGAAAGAATAGCAAAATGACAGTGAACCAAATGTGCTAAAATAACCTCTAGGGAACCCTCCTAAATGTGTAGTTTTGCTAGATCTTTCCTGTTCAGCAGGATAGAGACAGATGTACAGCACCTCCATTTCTAAGAGCTTTGTAGAAAAAGAAATTTCAGCAAGCTTGGCTTACATATCTAGCTGCGCCTCTTTAACATTTGCTTAGGGGCAGATTTATTAAAGGGGAAGGACACCCTCTTTCTTTTTCACTGGCTGTTCTGAAGTTTAGAAAAAGCTTAGAAAAAAGAGTAAGAATTAACCCGATATAGCAATCTACTTGTAAAGGAGCTGTGAAAGCAATAAATGTATTCCCGTGTTTAACATGTGCACTTGTAGGTGTGTTTTTTAAAAAAAAAAAAAACAAGCAAAACCAAAGCCTGTTTATGTCTTTCCCAAGTTGTTTTCAAACTTGTAGGAAGGCATTTATGCTGTTAGCAGTAATTGGGAAACATTCCTCACTCCTCAGCTTCCAGATAATGAAAGCAGTAGGGAATATTACACATCCATGAACTCATTCTAGAACAACGGGCAAACCAGTTTCTCTTCTTTACCACCTTCCTTTTAGTCCTCTCCAAGTGTCTTCCAAGATGAAGCAACTTATGAGCTGGCAGCTGTTATTTCTGATCTTTCCTGGAGATTACGAACACAAGCCTCCCTGCAGAATTCACTCAGGCTATATGACCAGGTCAGCAATACTTCCTTTTTTTTCCCCAGGGACCTTTTTTTGGCTTCATCCTACATCAATATATGATGCTGGCTTCTTTCTCAGATTTGTTATGCAGCTACCAAAGTGCCCTGGACAAGTGAAGACTGGCTCCTGACGAAAAGAAGCTTCATAATAGCCAAAAAACAAAGTGCCATTTTTCAGGCAACACTTGTCATGTTTACCATTTCTGCGATAATCTTGCAGAGAATCTACACAGCATTAACTCCCAAGACAGCCAATGCATTCCAGTAGTTAGACTACTGGAAATATAGCCATCACATTTTCAAACAGTGAATTTTCTCTGTTTCTAATGGAGCTATGGGAATTTCCCCCTTCCAACCCACCCTGTACTAAAAGGCAGTTAAATCTCAGCACCAGAAGAAACAGTTTTAAATGGAACTGAAAGCTCAGAAGTTGATGTTTAAAATATTGTAGGATTGCCTGCTTTGGTCAAAAATGAAGAACAGGAAATTGTCGTGTCCGTCGCAGTAAGGAGACCCGGAGTCGGTGACTTGGTTCTTAGCTCTTTTATTAGTCCCTGGAACCGATCTGGCTCTGAGGAAAAACAGCGGCTTTTTATTCTCAAGCCGCGGCGGCCGTGGCCAATGGCACCGCTTTGAATCTCCCGCGATCCGTTTCCACCAATCCCGGGAGATCCCCAGCGGGCCAATCAACGCGGCTCGCTAGACCAATCGGATCACCCCGCGCTTTGGCCAATCAAAGTGCAGGGTTTCAAGAATGTAAATGAATGTACAGAACACCCCTCCCCTCTTGGTTTGGTCCTACGTGACATAGTCATGTAAGTAGGCGGGGCTCCGTACTTGCCTACTGGACCTGTGCAGGTCAGTTGTTGGTTGGCTCCCGGCCGGTTCGGTTGGGTTCTCTGTTCCTCTTGGTCTCGTCGTTGGAACCGTCTGGAAAGCCCTGCCAGGCCGCTTGTCGCAGCTCCCTCCAGGTCTACCCGGGCTGGTTGAGCTGTGGTTTTCGCTGCTCCTGCCTGGTCTTTCTGGGCTGGTCGAGCTGGCCTGGCTGCTTCTCCCTGGTGACGTTTTGGGCTGGCTGCTTGCCGGTGAGTATGGCTGGTTTCTTCCTCTTGGGTTTTGGTTCTCGGGGTATTCCCTCCCCTCTTGGCTTGTATTAAGGGGTTCATCTGTGTCTGGTTGCGTGTCGGTTGTGTTTCTTATGGCCGTTCTCGATCTTATTTGGTCGATGTGGCGTTTCCATGCTCGTCCGTCGGTTGTTTGCAGCCGGTATGAGCAGGGGCCTGTCAGTTGGGTTATGGTCGCTGGTACCCATAGTGGGTCGCCGGTTAGGTTCTTTGCGTAGACGGCGTCGCCTGGCGCAAAGGACCAGTGCTTGCTGGAGGAGTTTGGGGGTTTTTCCGGGTTGTATGTGGGGTGCAGTCTGTCGAGTGGGAACCTTAGTTTCCTCCCCATTAGCAGCTCTGCCGGGCTTTCATTTGTGTTTGGGGTTACATGTTGTATAAAAAGCATTTTGTTTATTTTTTCTTGGGTTTCCCTGTGTTCGATTTTCTGGATGGTTTTTTTCGTGAATTGAACCATCCGTTCTGCCCTTCCGTTCGCTGCCGGATGTGGCGGAGCTGTCAGTGCATGTCGTATGCCCCATTCCGCTAGGAATTTTTCAAATTCTAGCGAGGTGAATTGGGGCCCGTTGTCTGACACGATGACATCTGGGAGGCCGTGGGTTGCGAATAGTTTGCTAAGTTCCTTGGTCACGGCCTCTGTGGTGGTGGTTTTCATGTTGCTTACCTCCAACCAGTTGGAGTAAGCATGTACGGTTACTAGGAATGTATGTCCCTTGGTGGGCCCGGCAAAATCTATGTGGACCCTAGACCACAGTCCCCTGGGGGTTTCCCATTCCAGGATCGGTGCCGCGGGAGGGCTCGGTCTGGTTTCTTGGCAGCGTTGACACCTTGCCACCCAGGCCTCGATTTGCTTGTCCATCCCTGGCCACCAAGCGTAACTTCTGGCCAGGGCTTTCATTCTAACTATGCCCGGGTGCCCCTTGTGTAACAACCCCAATACCTGCCTTGGCAATTTTTCAGGAATAACAACCCTATCCCCCCATAGTATACACCCTTTTTGTAGCGAGAGTTCTGTTTGCCGATTCCAGAAATGTTTTCAATGCTTCGTCGTTGTCCTTTTCCAGCCACCCTTTTTCTACCCAATGTAACACCCGCGCCAGACGTTTGTCTTTATTAGTTTCTCGGGCAATGTCTGACGCGGTTCTGGGCAGAGTCTCTAAGCTGAGGGTGCTCATCGTGGGTGCTGGGTTGGTGTCTAGGTCGGGTAGTGGCAAGCGGCTCAACGCATCTGCGTGTGTGATAGTCTTACCGGGTCGGTGTGTGAGCCGGTAGCTGTAGGTGGCAAAGAATTCGGACCACCTTGTCATTCTGGGAGATAGGATGTTCGGGGTGGCCTGGTTCCCTGCCAGGATGCCCAGCAACGGCTTGTGGTCTGTGATGATTGTGAACGTGCGGCCGTAGAGGTACTGGTGGAACCTCTTCACTGCTGCGACGATGGCTAGGGCCTCCTTGTCCAGCTGTCTATAGTTCCTCTCTGGTTTGGTGAGTGTCCTCGAGAAGAAAGCGATGGGTGCTTCTCTTCCATCCGGGAGTGTGTGGCTAAGGACGGCGCCGACGCCGAAGGGTGAGGTATCACATGTGACGGCGAGTGGTAGGGTCTCATTGTATTGGATGAGGATGGCATCCGAGGTGAGCAGGTCCTTGGTTTTCCTGAAGGCGGCTTCCTCGCGTTTCCTCCAACTCCAGGTGGCCGCCTTGTCCAAGAGCCTATGCAAGGGTTCTGCCGCGGTCGCCTTGTGGGGCAGGAAAACATTGCAAAAATTAAGCAGTCCCAGAAATGCCTGCAGTTCCGTTTTATTTCTGGGTGTGGGAGCCTCCTTAATGGCTCTGATTTTGTTTGCGGTTGGGTGGATGCCGTGCCAGTCTAGGAGATACCCCAGGAACTCGACCCGCTCTGTGTAAAGCTGGCATTTTTCTCTCTTCGCTTTTATCCAGGTTTCCTTGAATTTCGTTAGTACCTCCCTTAGCCGACCCTCTAGTTCTAGTTGGTTGGTTGCCGACACCAGCACGTCGTCGAAGTAGGGCACCACCCCCTTAATGCCTTGTAAGAGTCTCTCCATGAGGCTCTGGAAAATTCCAGGTGCCACGCTGACTCCAAACTGGAGCCGGTTACATCGGAAAGCTCCTCGGTGGGTGACTATGGTTTGCACCTCCGCGGTTTCTGCGTCGACCGGCAGCTGTTGGTATGCTTGGGCCAGGTCGAGTTTCGCAAAAACCTTGCCTCCCCCCAGTGAGTGTAGAAGGTGCTGCACTACTGGGACGGGGTAGGCGCTTTGTTGTAAGGCACAATTTAGGGTGGCCTTATAGTCCCCGCAGATTCTCACCAACCCATCGGGCTTGACTGGGGTGACTCTTGGGGTCTCCCACTGGGCGTGGTCAATTGGTTGTAGGACCCCTTGCTTGACGAGCTTGTCAATTTGCTCGTCAATTTTTGGCCTGAGTGCAAAAGGTACCCACCTTGGTTTTAGGCGTCTCGGGGGAATGTTACGGTCTAGGCTGAAGGAGATGGGGGGGCCTCGGTACTTGCCTAGGGTGCCGTCGAACACTTCCTGGAAGTCCCATGCCAGTTGCTATTCCCAATCGGTCTCAGCGATGTGGTTGATGCCCGTGACTTCGATGCCGAGCGTTGCGAACCATTGCAACCCCAAGAGGCTGGGTCGGTCTCAGTCCACAATCGTCAGGGGAAGCTTTGCAGTGCGACCCTTGAATGTCACTTTGAATGGTCTGGTTCCAACTATCGGGATGCGGTTTCCCTGGTAGTCTTTGATGATTAGTCTCTGGTTCTCCAGTTCCACCTTGTGGAGCGTAGGCACCAAGCGTTTGATCTCTTGCCAGGCGACCATGGAGAGGTAGGACCCGGAGTCCACCTCCATTTTGCATGGCTCGCCTTCGATGCCTACCTCCACGTAGACTTTTTGGGCGTCGGTGGTTGATGCGTGGCCGATGATGACCGTCTGGTGGGTTTCCTCCTTCCGCCGGTTTTCGCCACCTCGTCGGTTCCGCCCGCTCTGGTCCCATTGGCTGTTGGCTTGGAGATCTCTGGCTCTGGGAGGTGTGCTGTCCCATCTCCGCTCGCTGTGGTCCCACCGTCTGGGGCTGTAGGCCTTCCTTAACCGGAAGACGCGGGCGATGTGACCCTTTTTGTCGTAGTGCCAGCAGACTGCATTGAAGAAACAGCATTCGGCTCGAGGGTGGTTGCCTCCGCACCTGGCGCAAGCGGTCCCCAACTTACGACCCCGCCAATTCCGCTGGTCACGTCCCGCCTGGAGCCGGTGGATTTCCTCCTCCTCGTCCGTGGTGTCAGAGGCGGAGTGGAATTCGCCATGGTGGGTGGTGGTCTTGTGGTGACTTGTTTCCAATTGGGCCTCGGTCGCCCATCCTGGGTCAGTGGTCGCAGTTCGGTCTCCCATGTCCGGTCTCCGCATGCGGTTCGCCGATTTCCAGGTTGCCTCGGCTGCAGTGGCTTCAGCGATGGCGTCGGTGAGGGCGAGGTTGCCTTTGGCCATTAGCCAACTCTGTAGGACTGGGTCCCAAAGTCTGAGTACGACGCGGTCCCATAGGGCCTCGTCCATGTCGGAGAATCCACACATGCCCCCTAGGTTCCGCAGCTCCGCCACAAAATCGCTGATGCTTTCGCCAGGTCTTTGGTCCCTCCAGTAGAAATCGTGCCGCCTGATGAGGGTGGGCACGGCGGGGGCGTAGTGGTTGTGGAGCAATGGTTCGAGGTCGGCCCAGTCCATCTCTTTGACATCAGCGGGTTTCGCTAGTGCTTTCACCATCTTGAACACTGTGGGCCCGCAGTGCATTAGGAAGACGGCTCGTTTCTTCAGCCTGGTGGCATCCTTCAGGTTGCTGCATTCGAGGAACATGAGGAATCTGTCCGTGTATGATTCCCAGTCCTCGCTAGCAGGATTAAAGGGCGCGGGCGGAGCGATGCTGGCCATCTCGTCAGTCTTGCTTCCTCCGGACACGTGCTCGATGGGGTTCAGCCTCGGGATCCCATCCTCGTCGCCAGTGTCGTGTCCGTCGCGGTAAGTAGACCCGGAGTCGGTGACTTGGTTTTTAGCTCTTTTATTGGTCCCCGGAACCGATCTGGCTCCGAGGAAAAAACAGTGGCTTTTTATTCTCAAGCCACGGCAGCTGTGGCCAATGGCACCGCTTTGAATCTCCCGTGATCCATTTCCACCAATCGCGGGAGATCCCCAGCGGGCCAATCAGCGCGGCTCGCTAGACCAATCGGATCACCCCGCGCTTTGGCCAATCAAAGCGCGGGGTTTCAAGAATGTAAATGAATGTACAGAACAGAAATTAAAACTAAATCAATTGAAATATAACTAATACAGTTAAAGCTGAGGCTATAGATTAGAAACAGAAGGGTAAATGTATGTTGTTGTGCTTTCACAATTGAACATTAGAGACTGAGAAAGTGTTTTTAATGCTCAATTTTAAAACCAGGATATCCACAGAGTATGGTTAGTAAAAATAAAAATGATGGCTGCAACAGCATTAGAGGTAAACAGGCAGAGCTTTTGATGGCATCACTATGGCCACTAGCTTGACTTTTTTGATTGTATCCTGCAGACACCTGTTTAATACGCAGTTTTTGTGCCTGTCCACAAAATAGTACAATCTAAAGTGCTAGTCCTCAGGGTGCAACTGATTTCATGGTGCCTTTTTCCAGATTACTCCACTCCTGGTTTTGTGTTTCATCTCTCCGATTACTAGCCAGCTTTCAGCTGGCTACCTGTCAGATTCTTACCTCCATGGACCATTTTATATTCTCTCTCAGTTAGGCCTTCTTTAATCATTTGTGGTAAAATGGTATCTCTTCAATCTTTTACAGGTTCCCTAAAACTTTTTTTTGCAGGCAAATATGTGCTTTGAAGATTGGGATTTTCCCCAGAAAAAAAAAAAGCAGAAGCCATAAAACTTTACAAATAAAAACAATAATGTGAAAAGGTTAGCCTGCCTTCCTTCCTTCCTTTCTCTTCCTTTCTCCCTTCTTCCAGGGATCAGCTCTAATATCAAGGTCCTAGCTGGGAAAAAGTGCCTGTTTAAAGGAAATCCAGGATGGGTAAAGGGCCTTGCACTACATAGCCCCCTCTCCTCTGACCTGCCTATTTGTTTCAGAATCCTGATTGCTTGCTATTTTGCTTCTGCAGGATGGAGGTAGCTTTGTGCTCTATCCATTGGACTGGGCTTTGTAAAGTGTGAATGATGTTTCCCTTGCATCAACCATGTGTTGGTGTTAGCATAAGAGCTAATTTGGGGTAGTGGTTAGGGTGCTGTCCTAGAAACCAGGAGAGTATGAGTTCTATTCCCACCTTAGACGTGAAAGCCAGCTGCATAACTTTGGACCAATCACCAGGAGAATGTGAATTCTAATCCTGCCTTAGGCATGGAAGCCAGTTGGATAACTTTGAGACAGTCATTCTTTCTCAGTCCAGCCTACCTCACAGGCGTGTTGTAGTGAGGGAAATAGGAGGAAGGAATATTAGGTATATTTGCTCCCTTGAGTTACTTATAAAGGAATAAAAGTGGAATAAAAATCTAATAAAGGTGTTTTATTAAAAAAATATTTTATTTAAAAAATATTTTAAAAATTTATTTGTTTAAAAAAATATATTTAAAGATGCATTTCAAAATAATGAGAAACCAACTGAACAAATGTTCTTAAATATTTCTCTTTTTTGCACATCAGTCTCAAACCTATCTAAAACTGAGTGCTGGCCTTTCCTAGTTTTTGAGGTTAAAGGAGCTCATCTAGTCCTCAGCTCTGACTGATTCCAAATTACCAAATGGATTCATTTTCATTGGAAGACATTTATATAGGAAAGGCCTTAGGAACCTATGGGATCTTTTATCTTCACTGACAACTAAATGCTGGTGGTAGGCTTATAATTACTTTAACAAGCTTATTGAAAAGTCTGCTAATTATCAGAGCAAGTTGTCCTCGTCTAACTTAGAGAATCCTTCAAAGAAGGGATTGAAGGCAAAATTATTGAGTGACCAGTGGAAAAGAGTACCATTGTCTGTTATTGCACTGATAACAATAACACAATCTTGAGCATCCTTCAGGTTAATGGCAGCTCCATATGCTAGTGGTCTCTCTTGTCCATCTTTTTCACGTGTATTGTTTCCCCCTCCTCTTTTGAAAAAAACAAATTTTATTCAGTTTTTCACATAAAAACAAAAAGCTCTTTTTAATGGACAACATATTTCCGGGTCATCATTTTAACATACAAATATGATAATAGTTATACGTTCATATATGCATACTTAATTCTATTATTACCTTTTCCATTCCAAACTTTCAAAAGGGGAGAAACAGGCAATTTAATCCTAGTCTCTTAAATTAATCTCAATCCAAACATCCTTTCGTTTCATTTCAATTATTTCAAATATAATCCTTTGATATTTATTTTAAAAACAA
Organism: Hydrophis major; assembly: GCA_033807585.1. Classification (NCBI taxonomy): domain Eukaryota; kingdom Metazoa; phylum Chordata; class Lepidosauria; order Squamata; family Elapidae; genus Hydrophis; species Hydrophis major. Next base: position 246,114,848 of record CM066330.1, read on the forward strand.
AAAAATAACAATATATGTTTGCCTAATAAAAAAAAGTTACCAATGTCTTTCCTTCCTTTTAATAGTCTGTATTAATTTATTAATTTAAATAGTTCTTTAATCTGTCATATTTTCTTTCCATCACACATTCTTTCTATAAATTCTAGATTAATACAAGTTTTAACGCAAAAGAAAAAGAAACAAGCATAGGTTTCTCCCCTTTTAGTTAAAATATACCTTTATTCCCTCATCTTAATTCCCAATAAACCTTTATTTTTAAGTAGTTACAATAATAATCATTACATCTTTTCATTTGGATTCTGCAATATTCTTTCCACCCTTAATTTTATTTCTAATTTCAAAAAAATAAAAATAAAAAGGAAAGATTGACTATTTAATTCCTGGTCACTGATTTTTAAACATCTTCACATTCATTTCAATTATTACAATTTCTTCAATAGACCTTAACTTTTCTCTTAAAGATACAAATAAAATGTATATTCATCTAATAAGATTTATCAGTATCTATCCCTCCATTAATAATCTATATTACCCTATTTTCTAAGTATTTTTAAATTGCAAATATATTCTTGTTACCCCTTGTCACTCTGCAGAATCCCCCTCTTAATTCATCAACCATTATCTCTGAAAAAACAATTTATTTTCATTACTTTACTATTTCCATGTTTCTTTATTTCCTGCACCTTTATTTCCTGCCTCTCCTCCCCCTCTTTTTCCCATATCTTTTCTCATTCTAGTTTATATCCCTCTCTTTCTTGATATCTTCCTTTCCCCTTTTCTGCTGCGTCTTTCTACCTCTCCTGATTTCACAGGTATTCCCCTTTTTGATTACCTTCTTAAATCTCAGCTTTTTAGCCATCCTTCTTTCCCCTCGTCTTTGTAGTGTTCTTTGTGTTAATTGTCTATTTAAAATGGCTTCTCCTTGAGCCGACACCTCCCCCTCTGAAGTTCTTTCTTCTTGTTCTTCAATCGCCCTTTCCATTTCTTCTAACACAGAGCAAAGTGATTCGCCTCTTTCCTGTAGTAATTCTCTCATATTTTTAAGTTCCATTCTTAATTCCCAAAGAGATATCATCATTACACACTCTTATATTTTTTAATCATTGAAGTCCACAAAAAACACTTTTACTTTCCTTTTTTCTCCTTCAAGTTTTCTAAAGTTCTCAATTATTCCAACCCAGAGTCTATACCAAAAACATCAATCAATCCCACAGGCAGTCTTTCCTTGCTTCTTTCTTTATTCTGGTTCCGCTTTCACTTTCTAAAATTCTTACTTTGTTTCAATATTTCTTTAACATTATATCAACATAAGTTCATACAGAAACAGGATGATTTCCCTTTTGTTTGAGTTTAAGTTATTTGTCAGAAGATGGCACTCTCCATCATACAAAGTTCTCACCTTTTCCCCCTATTTTATTATTTAGGGTTTTTCGAACCTCAGTATTCCAGCACAATCCAGTCTCCAATTTGTAATTTTTATTATTATTATTTTTTGACAGTCTTAAGTCCAGCTTTATTTTATGCCTTTTTATTGCCAAAATATTTTAGTCCAATTTAATTAAGTCTTTAGTTACGGCTTCTTCCTTTCCCAGTTCGAAGCCCTGCTTAGCTGTCATAATTATTTTCTTATTTTTTTCCCGTCCCTTTGTATTTTTGCCACTCACTTTTCTTTTCTTAAAAGTTCAATGTTACCTTAATCCCGGGGTACTTTTATTTAGTTTTTTCACCCAATTGTCCCGGCTCAGATGTTATCCACCTCTTTCTTCACTCCTACACAAATCTTAGTCCAGCTGAGTCCTCCTCTTTGGGGTGGCCAGTTTGGACCACCGCTTCAGTCGTCTTCGGGGGGAAAATGACCAAGCCCAGGAGAGGAGATGTGGCTCCCCTCAACCTGGCTTGTGGCTTCCCCTTACTTCACCGCCCCTCCAAGGCAACTTCAGCCCCTAAACAAAATGATCTGGGCTCTCCAACGAAAGAGCACGGACCATAGCCATGGACAGTTGCGATCTACGGTCCATCAGCGAGAAGGGCTCAATCTGGAAGTCCTTCCCCCCCTCCTTTTTTTTTTACCAAGTAAGGGAAGATTGGAAATTCACCCAAAAACCTGAATGCCCTATTGTCTTCACTTCTAAATTTGCCTATGCTATACAAAGTAGACTGCTTGCACAATAAACATTTCATCTAGAAGTACATCCTAGGTTAAAAGAGGTGATTTTTAAAAAAATAAAAAATAAAGAGTAGGAATTGCTTTCTTGAAAGAGAAAAACATGCATTTTTCTTCTATGTTAAATAAAAGAACCACAAAAGATGCAACATTTGTATGAGTCAGGTTCATGTTAAATATAGGGTTCTAATTGAGGATCTAACATTTCCACCTCTCCAACCAATGTTTGGGTTTCTAGACAAGTTTACCTGTCCTCCCATGACCTTTGTATTGTTGTGTAGAAAGTCTGATCACTGAAATGTGTTTCTTAAACTCATGAAGGCCATGTAAAAAATGAGGCTGCCAGATTGGGACTGGAAATATCTGAAGGGCCACTAGGTGGCAGAAATTCATTTTTAGCTGCCATCTTGTTTTGGTCTGGATTTTGGCAACTTGAATCTAATAGCATTAGGATATAATTAAGTTGGTTCCTGACTTGCACCTGCTGGATCTTCCCTATCATTTCATTCATAAATAAATAAGACACTTATTTTCCTGCCAACAAGCTTTCCCTTTTATCTTAGAAGACTTGAACCACTTGTATAGACCTATTTTTTTAATTCTTCCACACATTAAAAGCAAAACAAAAACAACAGCCCAGATTGTAGGAATCCAGCTTACAAGATGGGGGCTTTTAGACTTTGCATATCCATGTAGTGATAGAAAACTGAGGTCCTAGCACTGATTTTAGAACTTCTGGACCAGTAGACTCTGACTAGTTTTCCATTTGCTCCGAAGAAGATACTCCAGGTATCTTTAGTTTAAGGTAAGTCATGAAAATTTCTTCATTGTTGTCCCAATAATCTACTTCTAAGATCTAACTGGCCTTCACTTAGTCATCTTCCATAAAGCTATTAAAATATGGCTGTTCTGACCAGGTTTGGGAGAGTAGTATCTTTGCTTGCCCACATCATTTGGGTAGGATGCTATCTTACTTTTCTATTGCTTTAAGTGAGACTTATGTTGTGCTTTTATGGGCTTGCTCTTTTATTACTTGATTGTGGATGTGTAGTGGTGAATATGCAGGAAATAGAAAATGAATGAATACATCCTGAGAAGGTTTGTTCAAAGGTTTGTTCACTGTGCAACGCTGGCTGTATTTTCAACATTTTAATTTTGTTTAATCTAAATTGTATATTATATATAAGATTTCTTGGATATTTATTATCTGAAATGTGGGGCGGGGGGGTAACTGTGGAACTATGAAAGTTGAAACATTCACCTATGGTATAAAATGCAGTAGTTCAGCCATTTAATTTTGCTGCATGTGGGGATAATCCATTGGAGTTGCATTAAAAAGATTATTCCCTTTCAGTAACAAAGAAAAAAGCATACAAGGTACAACTGAGAAATGAAATTGTTATTTCATCTTTTATTCTTTATCTATGAAGGTAGAGCAACACATTTGCCTGGAAGTAAAGATGCTCAACTCCCACTCAGAAGGTTGAAAATTCAATCCTGGGCAGCGAAAGATGTTTCTCTATCAGGAACATGTTTCTGCTGTGAACTGCACAGAGGCATCAGAAAGGGCATCCGGCCAGTAAATGTTCAGCTCCACTCAGTTGCTCTAACTCCACCCTGATAAAAGGAATTACAGGGTCATTAAAAATAATCTTTATCTCTGAAGGTACTATTTTAAAATGCTCTTCTATTTAAATGTTTTATATTTAAAGAACAGAAGACAATGTATAGACATGATGGAAACAAGAACAGTTTACAAAGATGGAACATAGATCAAGATAGGCAATATGAATGGTGTTAAGAAAAGGTGTGTATATTACTATTTCTTTTATATTACAACTTGAATTTCTTTTGTTTATTTGTTTCTTCTTCTTTTTCTTTTTTCTTTAGTAGAAAAAAATACTGCTTGCCCTAAAAGGAATTGGTATGATGTGCATGGTACATATAAGTTCTATAGCAGATGTTTAGAGAAGGCACTAGTCCATAATGTCTTCATTTTCCACCTATAGCAGGTGTGTCAAACTTGCGGCCAGCAGGCAGGATGCATCACGTGCTGGCCACGCCCATCCCCAGTTTAGCAAAGGGAAAAAGTCATGATACATCACATGATTCCACAAGTTTGACACCTCTGACCTACAAGAAAGTGGTTGGTTACAGAAAGGAACAACCTGAAACATTTTTTTTTAAGTTATGGAGTTAAGAAATTTATCAGGAGAAAATATTCAGCATAATGTCTACACTGCTGTCTGACTTCTTACTGTAATTCATATAAAATGTGGAGAGCATTTATCTCTGTGAGGTGTGATGTAGGAGAGAGTGATCCATCAATCTATATAATTCTGTTTGCAAAAGTAGAGTAGTTCACTTATTTTCACATATTTTCAATAAAATACCAGCAAACAGAACTGTACTTACTATATGGAAATCTTCTTTAATAAAGTATCCAGCTTTTCAGTAATGAGTGGTAACTTTTCCTTAGTGTGTTTTTTTTTAACACTGTAGGTAAATTTATATCAGACAATTAATGCGATTTTTCTGCATTTTAAAACATCCAGTGACAAGACAATGGGAACAAACTGCCTTTTGTTCAGACCAAACTATTCCTAATGATCTTCTGTACCAGCAGTGCCATTAATTCACAAGGCCTAGCACTAAGTCCCTTTCAAAAGGCCAAACAGAGCAGAACATGAAGTAGAAACTCTCAGTGTTCACTAGCTCTTTACACCATGTTGGTGGTCTCATAAACTGGGTGTGGAGAAATAGGTTCTGTTAAGTTTTGAGCATGGGCGAGAAAGAATGGAGACAAGCCTCTGAACGGTGAACTTCAGCTCTTTATTTACATTGTGACTTCTCGCCTAATAGCAGTTAAACCTGCCTTATATAGGCAAACCCTGTAATTTTTAACCAATAACGAGCTAGGAGCGCTAGCTCTTATAACTAATAGGAACTCTCTGTTAAGGACCAATCGGATTCCCCGGGACGGGCCAATCCGGTCCGGCCGCTTAACAGCCAATCAGAAGTGCAGGGCCAGAACCCTGCACTTAACTCCAAGCTTACACTTTATTAAATCTTTATTCATACACAACAGGTTCCAAAAACTAAGAGGAAAAGGGGGAATATATAAATCATCCTATAAATAAAATTTTGCCCTGGGGCCTTCATTTCACTTCTAAATAAAAGACTGCAAGTAAAGGCATGTGCAGTGGTGTATCAATCATTAAGCAGACTAAGCACATGCCACAGGGCCAAAAGGGGCACCACAAAAACTTTTATGTAGCCTATGTAGGCTTCGTTTGTACAGTATGTATAGGTGGCACCAAGATTTGTCAGTGCTTAGGGCACCAGTGAGCCTTAATCTGCCACTGGGGCATGTGGAATTTAATGGAAATAATCACATATGAAACAAGGTGAAAGAGCTTTCTCAAACACTGGAGATCCAGATAGTTGAATCTGCAGTGACAGGGTGGCAGTGGTACTGGGATTACAAAATTTAAGGGCTCCAGAAATTGTCATTCCAACACATATGGAGAGCATTTAGTAAGGAAAGGCTGCCTTGGTATGTTTTGAGCAGTGCACAATGTGCCTGACAGGGAACAATAATCTTGGTTTCTCATCAGAAAGCATGTGTACAAAATGCAATAGACTAACAAATGAGAATGCAGGATATGAGCAGCCTTTTTTTGTCAAAGACCTTTGCCTCACATGGAAAAGGAGGCAGACATTTAGTGGGCAACTGCATACAATCATTTATTTTCATACCAAGTATGGCAACTAAACTCTCCCTACTCTGCGCTTCCAAGCAGATATCAGAAGGTTGGATAGGTACAGTGGTAGGCTGCTACCTGATCAGACCGGTTTGGGTGAGCTGATAGTTGTGATCACTGGCTGGGCCCGCCCAGCCACCCCAGCGCTATCCTTTCCATATATAACTAACTTTCTGACTTGTTCTGCTGACCCACACTGACCAGCTGAGTTCTGCACCATGCCTGCTGTACTCACTGGAGTTGCCTGAGTAGATTAGCTGCATGTTTGAAGCTAACTAGTGAACCAGTTGTTAATGTAAGTGCAGCCTACCTCTGGATAGGTAGATTTATCACAGAGGACTAGAAAGCTATAAAGGTAAAGATTCCCCTCACACATACGTGCTATTCATTTCTGGCTCTGAGGGGTGGTGCTCATCTGTTACAAAAGAGCCAGCATTATCCGAAGATGTCTCCATGGTCATGTGGCCAGCATGACTAAATGCTGAAGGCGCACGGAACACTATTGCTTTCCCACCAAAGTGGTCCCTATTTTTCCACTTGCATTTTTACATGCTTTCGGACTTCTAGGTTGGCAGAAGCTGGGACAAGTAATAGGAGCTCACTCCGTTATACAGCGCGAGGGATTCGAACCACTGAACTGTTAAGCCTGTGTTCCCCAACCAGGGTTAAGGAGACAAGCAAAACAGAATGTGCAGCATTAGTCAGATAGGCACACAGATAAATGAGTGAGATAAGCTTGTATGTTTGTTAACATACAGTAAAAATAACAGATACGCTTGTGCTATCAAAATATAGTTTATTCCATTTAGAGTTTATAGCATAGTCAAAATAACAGCCCATTAGTCATGTATCATTTTAGTTAGTCCATTCAAGGATATTCAGTTGGCAAAGTCCGTGTAGAATATCCAATGTCAGTTCACTTACAATAAATCAGTCCTCTCTCTCTCCCGTTCCAGTAGGGAAAAACGCAGTCTTCAATTCATCCAGTAATTAGGGATCATAAAGCCAGAGAGAGCAAGCTGCCGTGCCTTGCTTCTTTTATGGTGCTTTTAACAACCACTCCCTTAATTACATTCTTACAGTTAAAGTTACAGACACTTTAACTAACAAACCATGATAACATATTTATTATTTTACCTAAACCATTTAGGGTAAACAATGTTATCCCTAACATTCTCCCCTTTTAGGTAAATATAATAATATAACTATTTACATCTTTAAATCATATTTGTTACAACTCTCTTTAAACTTAATTACTCCTTGAGCTTTTGTAAACTGGTCTGCAACGTTTTCTTCTGTCATGCAGTATTCCAGTTTAATTAGCCCATTCTTTACAGATTCTCTAACATTTAAGTATCTTAAATCAGTATGCTTTGATCTAGTTTTTACAGCAATACTAGTAGCCAACTGTATGGCTGCCTGGTTGTTCTCGTACACAATAATGGAATCTTTAACAGTTACACCCATGTCTAATAATAACTGTTTGTACAGAATTATGTCAGTGCATAGTAATGACAGACATGAAAATTCCGCTTCCATCGTGGACAAGCTGATATGCTGTTGTCTGATTGACCTGCACCCTATTAGTGTCTTACCAAATAATATAGCCATCCCAGATGTTGATTTTCTAGTGTTTATGTCAGTTGCAAAACTTGCATCTGCATAGGCACTAAGACTCAAATCACCCTTAGGTTCTATATACAATGCATGGTTCATTGTTCCTTTAAGATATCTTAAAATTCTTTTTAATGATTGCCAATGACATTGATGTGGAACTGAATTAAAACGTGCCAGCTGATTAACACTATAAGCTATATCTGGCCTTGACCAATTGCTTATATATGATAAGCTACCAATCAAAGATTGATATATGGACTTATCAAATTTGGGACTTTGATCATCAGTTTGGCAAACTTCCTGACTCATTGGAGTCTTTGCCAGTTTACAAAGTTCCATTTTATACATTTTAATTAATTGGCAAATTTTATCTTCTTGAGATATCTTAAATCCATTTTTTGTTTTGTTAATTGTCAATCCTAGATACCTTTTAATTTCACCTAAATGCTTTAATTTTATCTTTTTGGCTAATAATGATATAATCTCATTAGCTTCATTATTAGTCTTAGTTATCAAAGCAATATCATCTGTAAATAATAACAATAATGACACCGTTCCATTATTTTCTCTTTTAAACACACATGGATCTGCTAAACCAGATTTAAATCTTATATTGTTTAATTCTTTCACAATATATTGGTTCCATTCAAAGCCAGATTGTTTCAACCCGTAAAGACTCTTTTTGAGTTTCCAACAATCATTACTATTTACTTTATTTTCTTTTATAATAATTGGCTTTTTCAAATATATAGTGTGCTGCAATGGTGCATGCAAATAAGCAATTTCTACATCTAAATGGTTAATGATATAGTTTTTCTTAGCTGCCCACACTAAAGCTGCTCTTAAAGATGTTGCTTTAAGACTTGGTGCAAAAACTTCATCGTAATCAGATGCAGTTTGATAAAATCCTTGAGCTACCAACCTAGCCTTATGGGTAACAGTCCCATCATTTCCAGTTTTTACTTTAAATATCCATTTGCACCCAATGGATTTTTCTCCTGGAGGTAATTTGGCATCTTCATATACTTTCATTACCTTTAATGAATTTAGTTCTTTTTCCATTGCCTTTTTCCAATTCTCCTGATCCTTAGCAGGATACATCCTAAGTTCATCTACACTAGTTGGAACTTTAGTTACTTGGCAAACTATACTTGCTTGATACCTATCAGGTGGTCTAGTTACACGTGTGGTATGTCTAGGTATTACAGGACTTACAGGTGGACTTTCATTTATTAACTCTTCTTGATTATCTAACTCTTCCTGATCAACTGTTTCTTCTTGTTCTGATCCTATTTGTTCTTCGTGGACTTCTTCTTTAATTGGACTCTTTTTATAACTAGTCTGTTCTTTTTGCCTTTTGTAGAGTTCAATAATTACTTCATTATTTAAATCTTGCTCTAATCTATTCCATCCTACATGTTCTAGGAATTTTGCACTAGCACTGGTGTAAACTCTAGATGTACCTGGTTCCCAGAATCTATAAGATCTGTGATTAGATTCATATCCTACAAAAAATAATCTTTTAGCTCTATGCTATCCTTTGTGTCTGAGTTGTGTAGGGATATGCACCCATGCTGGTGCTCCAAATGTGTGCATGCAACTTAAATCAGGTTTTGTACCATGCCACAATGTGAATGGTAATTCACCTGTTGTTGAATTAACAACATTATTTAATATATGATTACCACACATTATTGCTTCTCCCCATAAATTGTCAGGTAATCCTGAATCAGACAACATAGTACATGCCATTGACTGCAGTGTTTGGCCTCGTCTCTCCATAAAGGCATTATGTTGTGGCCTATATGGTGCAGACTTTTTAGGTTGAATACGTAACATTCTAAGTCTATTCTGGAATTTATTATTTGTAAATTCCGCACCATTATCTGTTATAAGAGTTACTACTTTCTTTTTAGTTTTCCTTTCTGCAAATTTTATCCAATTAAAGAGATTTAGATACGTTTCAGTTTTGCTCTTCATTAAATAGCAGAACCCATATCTAGAATAGTGGTCCATTATACTTAATATGTATCGAGCACCTCCTACACTTGATTTTTTCGGACCTATTAAATCGGCAAATACTACCTCTAAAGGCTCTTTGGTAGTAAATCCATCAACTCTATTTGCCGGTATGACCTTGCCTTTGCTTTGATTACAAGCAAAACATTGCAAATACTTATTACAAGGTTTCAAACTTATTCCTTTAGATAGTTGAACAGTTCTCTTAATCATTTTAAAATTTAAATGCCCTAGCCGTCGGTGTAACAAGTGAATGCATTCATCATGAGGTTTCTTATTATCATTAGCCACCAATAAACCATTATCATTTAAAACATATAATTCACCTCTTAAAGATGCAGTAATTTTCTTATCTTCTTTCTCAATTATGCAGTTATCTCCCCTAAAGGTAACTACATATCCTAGTTTAAGCAAAATTCTAACTGAAATTAAATTAAACTTAAGTTGTGGTACATATAACATTTTTACATTCTCTTTTATGAAAGAACAATATGCTATACCTTGACCTTTAGCTTTCAGTTTCCAGCCATTGGCTAACGATATCTGCTGTGTATTCTGGGACATTTTAATAAATTTTTTGTTATCATTTGTTATACAGTGGGATGCTCCACTGTCAACCACCCATAAATTATTTTTTACAGCTCCGTTACTATACATGGCTAATTCTAAATTTTTATTTTTATTTTGGTTACTTTTAGTATTCTGGCCAGCGTTCTGGCGCTTTGCTTTTTTACAAAATCTTGCCAAATGTCCTCTTCCTCCACAATTAAAACACTTTTTAATTGCATATGCAGTGGGAGATTCATTATCTTCTTTTTGAGGATGCTCCTTCCTTAACTGATTTCTTTCAAGTCTTCTTCTTGCCTCTTCAATCAATCTGCCAGTTATATCAGTTAAAGTTAAACTTTCCTTAGGCAAAATTTCAAGGGAAGTGACGTAGTTATCACAACATACGTCTAGTGATGATAGAATTATGTATACTTGGTGTAGTTCAGAGAAAATAAGTTCTTTCTAGTGCAGTTCTTGAAAAATGCTTTTTATAGTTTTCAAATGACTAAGCATATCACCATTCGTTTGGAGATGCGTCCTGAAAAGCTTCCGTGTTTGATTTATGTGAGTACCAACATTATCTCGGACATAAATCCTCTTCAGCTTCTGCCAACACCCAACAGCTGTTTGCTCTCCATGGATATGAACAAGTTGCTGGTCAGACAGTGTTAGTCCTATTATGCAAAGAGCTTGATCATTCTTCAGTTTAAAGTCTTCTATCTTTTGTCTATCTTCCTCAATCTCTGGATCCCATTCCTCTACATTTGGTGGGTTTTCAATTATGTTCCACAGACCTTCTCTTCGTAGAAGTAGACTACATTTTATAGACCATGAAACATAGTTTGTTCCATCCAGCTTGGATATAAGGGACAAACTTTGTAGATTGACTTGTGCCATGTTTTCTATATATGGATATAAAACTATAATTAATAAAACACAGCTGTCTGTTTACTGTAACATGTAACAACACAAACTCTCACTTTTAACATAAATCTGTTTTATCCTAGTTAAACTGACTTTGCAGCCTGTGTTCCCCAACCAGGGTTAAGGAGACAAGCAAAACAGAATGTGCAGCATTAGTCAGATAGGCACACAGATAAATGAGTGAGATAAGCTTGTATGTTTGTTAACATACAGTAAAAATAACAGATACGCTTGTGCTATCAAAAATATAGTTTATTCCATTTAGAGTTTTATAGCATAGTCAAAATAACAGTCCATTAGTCATGTATCATTTTAGTCAGTCCATTCAAGGATATTCAATTGGCAAAGTCCGTGTAGAATATCCAATGTCAGTTCACTTACAATAAATCAGTCCTCTCTCTCTCCCGTTCCAGTAGGGAAAAACGCAGTCTTCAATTCATCCAGTAATTAGGGATCATAAAGCCAGAGAAAGCAAGCTGCAGTGCCTTGCTTCTTTTATGGTGCTTTTAACAACCACTCCCTTAATTACATTCTTACAGTTAAAGCTACAGACACTTTAACTAACAAACCATGATAACATATTTATTATTTTACCTAAACCATTTAGGGTAAACAATGTTATCCCTAACACGAACTGCCAACCTTTCTGATTGACAAGCTCAACGTCTTAGCCACTGAGCCACCACACACATATAGAAAGCTATACGTACCAGAGATTCTCCATATATTTCTTCCTAGAATTATTCCTGTGCTATGGCGGGATCTGTTTTGGCAAGGTCCACTTAAAAGCTATACGTACAAGAAATGGTCCACCTACTATCATAGCAATAACACTTAGACTTATATACTGCTTTAGAGTGCTTTACAGCCCTCTCTTAGAGGTTTACAGAGTCACCATATTTACCCCCAACAATCTGGGTCCTCATTTTAGCAACCTCAGAAGGATGGAAGGCTGAGTCAATCTTGAGCCTGGGGAGATTTGAACTGCCAAATTGCAAGCAGCCTGCAGTCAGCAGAAGTAGCCTGCAGTACTGCACTCTTAACCACTGTGCCACCATGAATCCAGGAATCCTGACATTCCAAGCATTTACATCAAATATTCCCAAGAGTGGGGACTTCCAGTTCGGGCTTCTTTGGCGATGGACCAAAATCCATAATCGTGCACGGTTTTGATCCATGCTCGCCGCTGGAGTGCCCTGAGCCGCCCAGATTCGGGGCTGAAGCCACCCTGTAGAGGTGGTGAAAAAGGGGGAGCCATCAGCGGGGTTGAGAGCCGCATCTCTCCTCCTCAGCTGGCCATTACTCCCTTTCCCAAAGGCGGTTGCAGTGGTGGTCAGAAATGGCCACCTCAAAGAAGAACCCAACCAGACAAGACTGTGCAGGAGGAAGTTTAAAGGAGAAAGTTTGACTGACTGGGTTGAATGGGGAACATCTATTTAAGGTACCTGGAACCTGAATTTTAAAGACTAATACTATTCCTAAAAAAGATCTTAAGTGGCGAAAGGGAAAGGAAACGGAACTGGCTTTTTCTCTCTCATATTGACAGTTTTAATTGATTTGGAATGTTAAGAAAAAGAGATTCGAATAAGAAATTGATACTAATCCACTTAGACAATAATAGGCTATTTCTAGCTGAAAATAAAGTGTCAAAGGGATAAAGATTCTGGGATAATTTAAAAAATTTCTTTAAAAAAGAAAGAAAGCAGAGGAGGGAAAAAGGAAACAAGAGGGTGGAATCTAGAAAATGGGGGAGACCACCTGGAACTTAAAAAAATCGATAGTGGAATTTTAACAAGGCTTGCAAAAGATACATTGTAGCTGAAACTTTGTTGCAAGATAACAAAGCCCCTGGAAAGAGAAAGTGAGGAAAGAAGCAAGAAACAGTTTTGGATTATTGGATGATTCCTGGAATTTTGGATAGTGGACCCTAATGAAACAAAATAAAACCAATTGGGGGTTGTTTAAAAATTTTTAAAATGGCATCACTCCTTGAAGAGTTAAAAATGAGACTTAAAGAACAAAAAGAAAAAGCGCAAGAGGAAAGAGGATCTTTTGGTTTCATACTTCAGTTTTTAGAAATGGAGATTTTGAACTATGGAAAACAACAAGAAATGCTGGCAGAACAAGAAGGGTGGGATAAAGAAGAAGCCATCTTTCATGACCAAGCAACTTTGGGTGGGGTAAAAAAGGGAAAACAGGGAAAGGGATTTAAAAACTTAAGCACTGAAGCAACAACCAAAAAAAAGAGTCAGTTGAAAAGCAATCATGATATCAGGAAGAAGCAGAAGGGAGGATCACAGAAGGGAGAATCAGATAGAAAAGGGAATAAAAAGGGGAGGGAGAAGAAGAGAGGGAAGAGGGAAACCAAAAGAAGCTACAAAGGACAGAAACAAGATATAGAGGTACAGGAAAAGCGTACAAGAATTAAAGGTATAAACCTATTTAAAAGACACACAGACAATGGTTAAAATTTAACTTGAGAGGATTCATGGGATAGCATTGTTATATTAGAAATAGAAAAGGGTTAGAAAATGTGTTTAGATGATTAAAGTGATAGAGAAAATTTGTATTGATGGAATATTTGTTTGTAAAAAGAATAAGGCTCTCAATGATTTAAAAAGAAAGTTAAAAAACCTGAAAAGAAACATGGAAGATTTTTATCAGTTGACAAGATGAATTTGAATAAGAATAATAATTGTATTGACTACTGTTAATAACTATTGTTTTGTTTTTTATTTAAAGACAGTAATAAGTAAAATATGAAATATAGATGATTAAAGTGAAAGACAACTATATTACTAGGTAATGTTTATTAAAAGAAATAAAAATGTAAAAGATTGTCATTGATATTAATGGCAGAGTTGTACTGGAATAGAATAATTATTCCATTTACTATTGTTATACATATATACACAGATATATATACATATATACTTTTTTCTTTTAAGAATTTAGTGTGTATTTTTAAGGTAATGTACCAAGCAGAATTCAATTGAAATAGGTATGTGTTATAAAACAGAGGTTAAAAAATGAAAGTTATAACTGTAAAGGTGTAACTTAAATTTTTAAACAAGATTTGAAAAAAAAATACACTCCAGTCTAGGTGTTACACTCCAGTCTAGTAATTATAGGGGAAAATTTGTTTTATGAGAAAAGATAATATGAAATTGTAAACAGGACAGACAAAAGTATAAAAACATTGATTAGAAAGGTTTTAAAAATTAGAAAAAAATATGTAATTGAATTAAGAAAGGAATGAGATAATTTAAAATAAGGCCATAGGAAGTAAAGAAAGGGAAAAGCTATTGAAAAAATTGCAAAAATAGTTATAAGATATGGATTAGAATGTATAAGATAAAGATAAATATGTATGGAGTTTATGTCTGTATGGAGAAGTGATAACCCGCGGTCACGCTGTTCTCAAAAAAAAGATATTTTATTTGTATTTGTATGTTTTGTGAAAACTTAAATAAAACTTTTATATATATATAAAAAAAAGAAAAAAGTATTCCCAAGGGTGAATCCCAAGTATCTCCCTTCCACCTTTTTTGAGTCAACAACTTTGTGGCTATTCATTTCCCAAGCTTGAAATGACTTTTTCTCGTGTGAGATGGAGTGGTTCCCAACTACGCAGTTTCAACACTTACAATTAATACTAAAAATAAATCAAAATCATTGTAAGGTCAAGGAAATTGTTTTAAATTATAGGAAACTATGGAGATTTTCAGAAGAACATGCTATTTAACCTGGGAGCTAATATCTACTCCTCATAAAAATGGCGGGAAACAACCATGTCAAAATAGTGGAGGAGGGAGGGAGAGGCACATGCTTATTCTTTGGCATCACATGTTTCTGAAAGCAGAAAATGTGGGCAGAAAAGTAATGGAACTGTTGCTGAAAGGTGTTAGACTGTTCTTAAGTAGGAGTTCCAAACTAGTTGCTGTCTTCATTTTCTTCACAAAATGACATTCAAGTGATATCAACAATCAAGATGAATATATTACCCAGAATTTTATATTTGTTCCAAACAATTCCAATTAGGCTTGGAAAAGACTATTTTGAAGACTTAAGTCAAATTGTGTTGAAATATAGATGGCAGGGTACGAAAGCAAGAATAAAACTAAAACTTTTGCAAGATGCTAGAATAAGAGGATGATTTGGTTTGCCTTAATTGGGAGTTGTACTACCAAGCTACAAATCTGATGTGGGTTAAACAATTAAGAAATACTAAATTGCTGACATTAGAAGGACATGATCTGTTGTTGAGGTAGCATGCCTTCCTATGGTATAAAGGAACTAAAACACGGGGGTATTTTAGAAGATAGTATATACGGGAAGCTCTGTGGTTAAATTGGGAGAAGACTAAAAGGCAATGTTATTTGAAAATTCCATTCTGGCTATCAACTATTGAAGCATTTTCTGATCCTATAATATATAAAAAGGAACAAACAGATATGGTGAAATATTAAATGAAAAGGGTGTGAGGTATCTGCCATCCCGCATCTGATGGGCGGCTCATGAAAGGGAGCGAAGGGAAGAGAAACGACAGGAAGCGAAGTTTCCTCTTGATGAGCGCGCCCCGAATGTCTTGGCACACGCTCTTTTATTGTGCTTTTTTACAAGAAAATGATTTAATCAAAAAGCTCAAGTCAAACATGATAATCTCATCAGGATATGCATGTTTACAAAGCTGCATACCGGACAGATTATTTACAAAGTGGATAAGCTTATTAACAAACGTCTATCTCCTTGTCTCTTATACGTGCCTTGCAAAGGTCACTGAAGAGACAGAAGTTAATGATTACACATGAATGATACAATGTTGCAAATGCATGAATGATACATAGTTGCAATGATACATAGTTGCAAACACATGAATGATACATAGTTACAACAAGGGTGAACTTAAATATATGCAAAAATTAGAAGAACAAGGTATAAAGATGAATTGGTTTTCATATGCGCAAATACATTCTAGTATGATAAAGATTCTAAAACAGAAGGTTTCTATGATAAATTGACTGATTTAGATAAGATTTTGACAGGAACTGATGAAAAGGTGATTAAAAATTGTATGGATATTTATTAGAAATTAAACTAGAAGAACAACAAGTCAAAGAAACAACGTTTGCTTGGGAGGAAAATTTTGGATATGGGATTGATCTAGAGAAATGGCAAAAATTGTGGTCTCAAAATTATAAAATGACAATGTCAACAGCATATAAAAAACATTTGTATAAGATGTTTTACAGGTGGCATCTGCCCCCAACAAGAATAGCAAGAATGTTTAAGAACAAATCTGAAAAATGTTGGAAATGTCATCAGATACCTGGTTCATATTACCATATGTGGTGGACGTGTGCAGATGCTAAAATATATTGGACTAAAATCCACACATGGTTGGAAAAAATGTCAAAAAAGCATGTAGACTTGAAACCAGAGATATTTTGGGGGGGAATTTTACCTGAAATATACAATAAGGAATTGAAATATTAGATTGTAAATGTATTAACAGTGGCTAGGATTGTATTTGCTAAAAACTGGAAAAATGAGAAAATACCAACACGGGAGGAAGTTATTAAGAAAATATTGGAATGTGCTGTAATGAATAGATTGACATTTGAAATCGGAGAACAAGAAGATAGAGACAATTTTATAAGTTTTGGGATCTATTTTATCAACGGTTATACAATAAAACATGGTAATGAAATATGTAGATTTTTAGAATATAAGGAATATATAAAGATGTATTATTTTTATCATAACTACAAAATAATTATAGGATAGATTTGGGATGATAAAATGAATTGTCATAAAACAAATTAAGTAAAATATGGATTATCTTGTAAAACATGAATGAGTAATAGTATAGTCAAATGATTAACAATTATATCAATGTATTTAGGAATATTTGATTGACAATATGAGAACATATACAATGTAATTGTGACAACTATGAAGTGGAGGCACAAAACAATTTGTAAACCAACTGACACACTGTATGTATATATATGGAAGATGGCTTGATGTTTTTATGTTGTGTTTGTCTATGTTTATCTTAAAAAACAATTAAACTTTTTTTTAAAAAAATGACATTCAAGTGATGAATGGTAAAGATTCTTGTAATCCTTTTAAGTAGTGGCACGCAATCGGTTGCTATCCTTCCCAATTCTTCTTAGGGCATATCTGAGAGATCAGTTATGTATTTATTTAGCATAAAGCATATCATACATAGACTAGCAATATAGATTAACATTTCAACTAGCTTAATAGAGCTCAATAAAATATATATGTTTAAAATATCTATGTTCAAATGTGAATGTCTAAGCCATCTCACCATTGAAGTGCAGTATCTTTTATATTTAAAAAAAATCAGATACTGGATCTGATCCTATACTGGATATAGGATCTCAGCTTACAGCTGGTCACAATGTGATCTACAGTTTGATGTGGGACCACATAATCACACTGAGAGGAGGATACTATGCCCCATTTACACGGAGAGTCCTGGCAGATGCCATGTAAGATGCGAATCCTGTTCAGGATTGTCCATTGTCCATTGCTGATGTGGCAGTTCAAACCCTGGGACCTTTTTTGTGGGCTCATTTACATGTTTTCCTGTAACTGAGTGTTCAGTGATCCATTCAGCTTTCCATTGGGAATCGATGTTCAAGTTGTTGGGCAGATGTTGCTCAAGTGCCAGTAGGGGTTTCCTGGATTTGAGCCTTCCTGCTGATAAATGAGTGACCAGTAAGGTTAAGCAGAGGATATAGAGCAATCTCTGGATTAGAGGAAGAGGAGGAATGAAATGGGAATCAGTTCTTGGGTGTAGAGAAATCTATAGGAAAATAGATGCCTACACAGATCCCAAGCTCAAACTGTTTAACTTCTGTCAAATCCAAGCTGTCTGATGACCTGAATTCATGCCCATTTTCTATAGAAAGTTAGTATCTGTACCTGTCAGAGAAATTGATATTTTTGTAGTAGAGGGATTACAAAACTGATAAATAACTTTCATTTAACCCCCATTCTTTGTGTGATGGTATAGAAGTTTCTGAGTAATGGAAAGGGTGACTTTGCAAAGAAAAGTAAAGAGAAAGGAAACTCATACCTGAATGTCTTGCTTTTTTCAGTGATTAGCAGATGATGATTGATTTAAAGTTAGATTGTATTCATTTGGATGGGTTTGAGACTGGCATTGGTTTCAATTAAGTGCAGTAGGAAAAATCTAACTTCTTCAGAAAAGAGTCAGGAACACTGAACTCATGTGATCCAGTTGCTCGGTATAATCAGGTTTATATCAGGACATGAACTGACTCACTACACACTCTTTTCTCAGTGTGTGAATAATTCCTTCAAGATCCTATCTTTGCAATATGTCTTGCCTCAGAGATTAAAAGTGTCTAGTTTTACAGATGGTTTAAAATGCGAGTAGCTTTTCTTGCATTCATACTGAAACTCATGATGACTAAAACTGGGTGAGATCATGCTGTATCTGCAAATTGTCTGTGCTAGAACGGACCTGTTTAAGATGGGGTCATGTTTGAAATACTCCCAGCTTCTGTCTGTGGTTAATGTTACAGCTTTAGGAAGCAGCACAAATCAGGACCACAGGATGATGGAGATGTAAGTCAAGAGGACAAAGACCAGTCCCATGACAAGGATAAATCACATGTAGTCAGAGTAGAAAATCATAGAGATGGACAGACATTGGATTTCTCTCTCTCTCTCTCTCCTTCCCCCTCCCCCCCTCTCGTGATAAGTAAGAACTAGAAGGTTGTGGGGGGAACAGTAGGAAATGTGAATATTTAAGAACCTCCTACAATTAACCTGGAACTATGAACCACTATGCTAAAAGGACCCCATAATCTCTGTAGGAAAATCCAAATGTATAAAGCATCAGATTTTCACTACAGTCTTGAAAGGGCTGCTATAACAGGAAGTGAGCTCAAAGATCTGAAGATGATGCCTGAAGAATGGATGGGGCCTCACTTCAGAAGAAAAAAAAATGAATAGTTGGCAGAGTCATCAGACCCAAACAACACAGCTGGCTGGTTCCATTTAATATAAAAAGCTCAGAGGCTTTGTGTTGTGCAGCAATATGCTCATTTGTATACGTTTAAAATTTATTTGGGGACAAAATGGACCAGTGAAGGTGTCATATATTATAGCTTTCTAAGATTAAATATGTAACATATTGTCTCTCTTAACTTCAAAGTCTTTGGACCAAAAGACAGCTGTTTACATGTGAAGCTTTCTGATAAATGGTTGACTAAACTTGACTACAGTCTGCTGGCTGTAGCTTCAAAGACAATTTGGAAATTCCAGACAGATTTCTAGATATGTTTGAAAACACTTTATCATATTTTCTAAAAAAAAAAAAAAAAACAATTCTCAACTCTCAGAGAAGCTCACATAAATTTGTAATTTATTCAGGACAAAATTATGAAATTGTAGGTGTTTTTTAAAAAAATGTTATCATTTTCTTTCTTTTTCTAAAAAAAGAAACACCTCTTTTTATCTCTTTAATTCAAAAGGAATGTCAGCAATAGGCCTAAGTCATTGTTTAGTCATTTGCCTGTTGGGTATTATGGAACTTCTTCCTTTGATCCAATGTACTATCTTCATTAGTTATATCAGTTCAACATCAATTTGCCACTCTAGGTAAGGATCACTTTCAAAGACTTCCTCAAGTATAAAGATTTCAGCCCTCCTAAATCATTAGAATATAATCCCTCTGCTGACAAATATTTATATATATTGGGGATAGATTGAAGTGAACATTTGACTGACTGCTTCTTACAAAAGACATTGAAATAGTAAATAGTCATTTAGTCCTTATGCCCTTCCCAACAATTCTATGAATGATAAGTTAGGCTGAAAGACAGTGATTAGCTCAAGATCACCCATATCATCCAGGATGAGCAAGATTTTTAAATTTCAACACTCAAATTCTATCATCTTACTATACTTTGGACTCAAGATGGTTAGATTATCATTCATGTGTCCAATCATTGTCCATCTTTTTATGACACTTGGCCAATAAAAAAAATATTCTAATTTCCATTATGCATGGTGACAGGAATTATGCAACACATTCTCACAGGAAATATGGTTTATAAAACTCGGGAGATTTACACAGCATATTAAGCCAAAATCAAATAACTTGTGTTATGGTTTAAAGCAGACATGTCCAACCTTGGCAATTTTAAGACCTGTAGAGTTCAACTCCCTGCTTCCTGGGGAATTCTGGGAGTTGAAGTCCACAAGTCTTAAAGTTGCTAAGGTTAGATCATCCTGGTTTAGAGCCTTATGCTTGGGATGTGAAATAATACCTTCAATAAAATCTAGTCGGTACTAAGTTCTGTTTTAGGAGACCATAAGTAGAATTCTCCCTTGTGCTCCTCAGTAGTAATCACCAAAAAGCAGAGTCAAAAAAGCCTTCTTCTGTTACATTTTCTGAAAGTCACTGGTACCAGCACAGGAATTTGCAATGGCAACAATGAAAAAGAAGTTCTGTTGGCTAATACTATAGAAAGATTGATCAATTTGTAACCAAAGCTTTAGAAAGATGGGATACTCCATGTAGTCCTTGAACTACAATAGTTCATTTAGTGACCATTCAAAGTTATAACAGCACTGAAAAAGTGACTTATGACCTATTTTCACTCATGACCATTGTAGCATCTCCATGGTCACATGATCAAAATTCAAATGCTTGACCCATATTTATGACGGTTGCAATGTTCTAGGGTCATGTGATCACCTTTTGCAACCTTTTGACAAGCAAAATCAATGGGGAAGCCAGATTCACTTTGTTATTAATTTACCAACTACAGTGATTCACTTAACAACTATGGTAAGAAAGGTCATAAAATGAGGCAAACCTCACTTAACAAATGTCTCCCTTAACAGCAGAAAATTTGGGCTCAATTGGAATCATAAGTTTAGGACAACCTGTATAGTTCTAAATCACTGTTTAAAAGCCGCAGTGGTCCAGTGGTTAAAATGCAGTACTGCAGGCTACTTTTGCTGACTGCCAGCTGACTGCAATTTGGCAGTTCGAATCTCACCAGGCTCAAGCTTGACTCAGCTTTCCATTCTTCCAAGGTGAGTAAAATGAGGACCCAGATTGTTGGGGACAATATGCTGACTCTGTAAAACTGCTTAGAGCTATAAAGCACTGTGAAGCGGTATGTAAGTCTAAATACTATTGCTATTAAAAGTATGGTGTTACTTCTTGCTTTTTAAAGGAAACCCCTCAGTTACCTGTTATTATTTGTCCAGAAATTATCACATTATACTTCTTTTCATTTTGCATATATTTAATCAAGTATTGGCCTTCGTAGCCACACTCTGTTGTTTATTGCATTCTCCCCCAAATTGTCTGCTGGTGCAACCAGTGGTTCGACATTCCATCTGAGCTGCTTCAAAGAGAACATGAAGTTTTAATGCTTGAATTATATTGTTACTCTCCTCCAATATCTGTGGTGTTGGGAAGATAAGATAACTCTCAGACCCAAGGCATGAAAACTGCATAAAGCCTTCATGTAAATCTGGTTGGGTAACATGTCAAAAAAAGGGAGGATATTATCTATGGAAAACAGTTTTTAGATTCTATCAGCACACATTTGGCATAAAAAGAATTTCCTGTGGTAATGCAGCTTACACTTTCCCAGACGTTTGCTGGCACCAATAAAAGCTGCAGACCTCTTTGTAATGTTAATGAATTATCTTAATGGACTATTTTATTGAGTGGGGAGGAACTTCATCACCTTTTGTGCCACTGTAACTTATATAAAAGGTAAATAGTTAATTAGGTAATAAATCCATATCAAACCAATCATTGTAGCTTATTAATCTTTAACTATACATAATAGTCGAGCATCCTAGTCATATTTAACACCTTCAGACATTTTATCATTACCAAGCCTTATTGGGGAATCTTGCTCCTAATAAGAAAAAAGTGTGTTTATCTGCAAAACATTTGTGTTAGTTCACATCTTGAAAAGAAGTGTGAAAAGGAATATCATTACAATTTGTTCAAAGATAATCAATTCCCATGCATTTCAGCTCTGATTTACCAGACAGCTGTTGGATTGTGGGTTCTGTATCCTTGCTGTACTTTAACTAAGTAAACAATGAATACACTGTTAGTAATGTAAAAGGAAAATAATCTGGAGGTATTTTTTCAAAGGAATTCCAACTTATCTTCAGCTTAGAAGATGTAATGAGTTATGAAATATTTGGGCCAAATTTTTGTATTAATTCAGAAGAAATATAAAGCTGAAAACAGTTTTCTTTTTAGGGCTATTGGATATGAAAGAAAATTTGGAACTGTGTTAATATATATATTGAGAGCAGTGAGAATCTTATATATGCAAAGATGGAAAGACATTTCAATTCCTACAATGGAAGAATAGATAGAAAAAGTATTGGAGTTGGCGGAGATAGCAAAGTTAACTGTTTTAATTAAGGAGAATTTATTCGGTTTCATTTCTGCTTGGTAATCACTTCTGGGCTTTATGCTCAAAAGAAAAAAAAATGAAAATTGGATCTTAAATTTTGATAACTAAATTATCTTTGTTATAGAAATGGCTTTTATCTATCAGAAATGTGAAGCAAAAATCTGTGTTTGTAACTGTATTACTTTATTCTACTGCACCAAAAAGAGTTGGAATTAACTATTTTTTTTAACTTTTTCCTTTTACCTTGTCCTCTCCCCACTGGTATTTATTTCCATTTGTATTCTATATCACAATAAACTGTAATAAAAAGAAATTATACAAAAGTAGATGTACTAGAATGTGAGAGAATCCAACATTTGGAGTGGGATGGGACAGGGAAAAAAGTAATATTTAAAATATTACTATTGCAGATATTTGGATCAATCACATTTTGGTGGGAATTACATTGAAAATACAACTCAAGTTTTGACACATTTGTGAATATTCCTACCTATGATAACAGCAAAATTATGCAACATACATTATGACATCACAACAGAAGACATGCCCAATTTTAAATCATGAGATCAGAAAATAATACGGGACAGAATGTGTGTCACAACGTTATCATATATATTTGTTGTTTGCCCTCTCTCTTGGTTAAGCAAATTTAACAATATTTAGCATGAATATAAAAAAATAAGATTTCAAAATATTTATCACATTTAAAATAGGGGGCAGCATTGAGCTGACTTTGAGTGATCTTGAAAAAGTTAAATATTGGTTAACTTTTAACTTAATCATGTTAAGACTTGACTAAGACTCTGAAGAGAACACCAGAAAATCTCAAAGATCTATTAGACTGGAAAGGGTGGGGAGGAAGGATGATGATGATCCTGGAAGAAAGAAGTAAAATAATCACTTCTGAATTGTTGCCAAAAGAACTACATGAAGATGTCCATGTAATCCCAAGGAATTTATTTTAGTTCAGGGGGAGATGTTTTCCTTCACAGCAATCAATATAGGTCATTAGTACCAACCTCATTATAATGATTCAAAATGAAAAGCATTATTAGAAGTGGGTAATCCAAACAGAATAACCGTCAAAGACTGGTGGAAATTTAATAATGCAAGACCTAACCAAGGACCCAAGAACGATTAAAGTAGCATCTAATATAGGTAGGCCAGAGCAAGTGGCTTTTTGGGGGGCGGGTTAAAATTAGGATGTTCAGGTCTGATGAATTCAATATATCCAGATATTGAGGAAGTCCTTTAGTATAACTCCAGTCACAACTGGTATTACTATTATTATTTTCATTTTTAATTTATATTACTGCCTTACAAGTTAAATAGCAATATTGTATTCATTATTTATTTATATCCCACCTGTATTTATACTCGAGGCAGCAAACATACCTAATCCTCCTTCCCTTCTTATGTTCCCGACAACAACAGCGCTGTGAGGTGGGCTGGATTGAGAGAGAGTGACTGGTCCAAAGTAGCCAATTGGCTTTGATGCTTAAGGTGGGACTAGAACTCACAGGCTGTTGATTTCTAGCCTGATGCCTTTACCACCAGATAAAACTGAGTGGATTTTTTGGGGGCTTTACAAAAAAGTATTTTGCAATGCAATAATTATGTGTATTAATAGTACACATCTATGGTTTGTCAAAATAAAAGTTTTAAGGCTGGATTTATTGATTTCTGGGGGAAATATGTGCAGTGAAAAATAATATTTTGAAGCTGAACATTTCTCAACCCCAGGGAATTCCCCACTTGCTAGAGGGATAAGAGGGGATGAATGGATAGAAGAGAATAGCAAGAAGAACAAAGCCAGAGGTATAAGTTTTCATGAAGCATCAACATTTCTTCAAGATTCTCATTAAGTAGGGACAAAACATTTTACTGGACTTGTATTTCACATTAGGTGACTCATGAATTATCAAATAAATAGCAATTGGCTGGATTCAGAAAACTGAGCAAGTTATAAATTGGCCTATTTGATTTTGGTCCTATGTGATTCTTCTTTGTTTTGGTCAGGATTACTTGAGCATTAGAGTAAAACAAAAAAGGGGATTGTCTGAAAAAGATGTAACTGTACAGTACTCAAACTCTAATAATTTGGCTGTAACTCCAACAATGCCCTTTCAGTAGATCTGTTAATTGTGCAACTGAAAGCCTAGCCTATTAATTTATTATCAAATTATTGAGGTTTTTTTGTAAGTGAGCCTTGAATTAGCCTTGAGGAGGAAACAGGGAGGGCATCTGTGCTTTTTTAAAAAAATATGATAAGTTACGTCAAGGTAGAAATTATTTTTCATATATTTCCTGGCTGCACAGGCTGCAAAGTAGTTACAGCCACAGGTCTGTGAAGGATTTAGACATTTCTACAAACCATCTAAGAGTCTTTTCTCTATTTGGTCAACACACTGGAGATAACCAATTCATCTGTAAAATAATAGGATCCTGTTTTCAATGGCAAATTGTGCTCTGGAGAAAAGACATGCACATTGGGTTTCCCCTCTTTTTTCATTTCCTAAGCTAGCATTGTATTACTTTGAACGTCACTTCGCTGAATGAGTTGGATGACTTTAAAAGAAAAAAGAAAAGAAAACCAGTTGAACCAGATTGCTTGTGAAACAACTTTGGGTGGATATAGATTTGCATCGAGCCAAACATATATCCAGTCCTAAGTAATCTTACATTATTATTCATATTGTTGTGGTATTCACGTATATTTATATATGCTGTATTTGTTAATCAAACTCCTAACTACAAAATCTTAAAAGTATTTATCAATCATTTATAGAGTAATAATTGTTAAGTATCTACATATCTAGTTGATAGCTTCTATATTATTCCTAAGGAAGCATATCATTTCAAATTATTCTATATTTTCATTTTTATTTTACAGTTTAACCTGTCACTTGCAGTCAAGTTTCAAAAAAATGGGATACCAAAGGTTTTCAAAGAATAGCTTTGTTCAAATGAAAGAAAACTGTCTCCCAGTGAATCTAACCTGTTTGATCTCTATAGCAATTTCCTCCTAACATGAAGTTAGTGCTAAGTGCTTATGATTTTTTTCTTTTTTTGTTAGTTTGAATTTTAGGGAGAAAATTGGCTTGAGGCAATGCATGGCCCATAATTAGAAAAGTAGGTGTGTATTAAAATGATAATATAAGCAATATTTCTTTTCTCATAAGGTGATCCAAACATTTTAAGAATTTACTGGCTATTGAACTGACCCACTGTGTTCTTGTCACTTTTGTTCTGACATTTTAAAAAATTATACATGACACTGATTGATTAGCATATGTGGTAGGCATAAAGTCAGTTACTTCCCATTTCTCAGAGTAATCATTCATTTTTTTAAAAAAATAATAATCAGTTTATTATGTAAGGCACTTTATAAAAAACCTGGCAACCCAATTATTACTTTTATTTATTTATTGGAATTTCTATGCTTCTCCAATTCAACAGGACTTTTAGCAGTTTGCATTCCCTTCTACAATAAAAAAACTTAAAGTACAGGCACATTGTAATGAAATGGCACAAACATTAAGAAGTGACTAAGATTAAACCCAAGAACAACTTATCCAAGGACTATTCAGTCTAATTTATATTATTATATAACTGAAAACTGAAGGAAATCCAAGATGAAATAATATTGAACTGGGATTAAATAAATATATAACTTAAATAAAACATGAGCTCATCCACTGCAAACCATTTGCAAGTAGTCCCTTGTTTCATTAGAAACCGTATTATCTCAGATCATTTCATGGAATTACCACATAAAATATTCCATTTAATTTTTAGAAGTCTTATTTTGATGTACTCTAGCAGCTAGAAGATGTTCCAACAAAGTGTACAAAGTGCCCCCTACAGTTTATATCAGTGAAGGACATCAACCAAGAAGATGGAGTAATCTGTCCAATTTCTTCCCATTGATATTTACAGCAAAGGGGAAAAAATAACTACAGATTAAATGTTTTTATTATCCTAATCACATGAAGCCTAGAGTTTTATTCAATCTACAGTACTAACTAAATTCTTCAGAGAAAATAGGGGCCATGACCAAGAATCACCAGAAATGAATAATACATAATTATAGGAATCTAAACTTTTTTTGAAGCTGTCTCTCAATCCAGCAGACAAGATGCCATGAAACAATAACTTATTTTAATTTATTAAATTTACAAATTACATTGCCATTCATTTCTGAGTTCAAGACAGACTTTAGAAAAAATGTAAATGTATAAATAAAATTAGAATTAATAAAAAATCCTATCTACTTAAACATAATTAAAATAAATCAATATGATTTAATCTACTTCTTATAATTTTATTTTATACATCTGTGGAAAACCTCATATTTCTTTATGGACAAATCTTTGATTGACTTAAATGTTTAATAATAAATACCTGCTTTCTGAATAGTTATAGCAAGAATTGCTTTCTTATCTGTTCAAAAAAGATTTTGTAAATACACAGCAGTCAATCCCTTGAACTCAGTTTGGTTTAGATTTATAATTCAAATTGGAATTGGAATTAACAGCTGAAATAAATTTCCAATTTATCAGAAACACTAATGTCCAAAAATCTTCCATGTGCGCTTTGTTTGGGTTATATATGAAAAGATTATATCTTCAAAGGATATTTCTCACCTCAGATAGAATAAATTCTATTAGAAGATTATTTTTTGCTCCACATAAAGAATTTATAGGTTTACAGCAGATTGGGGAAACTGTGAATAATCCATTTTGAAGACAATTTACAACCCTCCAGTTATAAATTAGCATCTAAATCCCTTAGAGAACTCTTTTGGAATACATGGAGCTTGTGTCAACAAATCTTAGAGGATTTTTATTTATTTAGATTGATTGATTTTAAAGGCCAGCTAACTCCAAAACAACTCCAGATGGCTTACACTTTTAAATAGTAGAAATAATAAAAAGAACAGAAACTTTCCCACTAGCATTATAAATACTACTTCAGAGGAATATGTTAATAAAAGAAAGCATCACTATTAGTTAATTATTAATTGTAGATGCCCATAGTTTAATCTAA
Organism: Hydrophis major; assembly: GCA_033807585.1. Lineage (NCBI taxonomy): Eukaryota > Metazoa > Chordata > Lepidosauria > Squamata > Elapidae > Hydrophis > Hydrophis major. The sequence continues at coordinate 246,142,402 of CM066330.1, forward strand.
AGAATAGAACAGAATTCAGTTACACTTTTGATTAGGAATGTGTAAAAATGTTGCTGCATTTTTTTTAAAAAAGCAAATACAAGCCATTTGATTAGCATTAGAGTTTACCACTATTTTTAAGCAACATGATTTAATATTGCCTTAAATAAGCTTCAAGTGAGTCTGTGTAAAAGATGTGTGGATTGAGAACATGCTTAAGTGAAATTCAGAGCTTGCCTTTTCCAGAATCTTTCTAAATTAAAACAAAATGTCTCTGCTGTTAGGGCAGTCTCAATATTTTCATTCCTACTGCTGATTGTTTCTCTGTCCTAGCACGAAGCTTGTAGGAGGCCTTTCTGCAGGACAGCCCCAACATTTCCTGGTATCTACATAGCAGCCAAACACAGGGACATGTAAACCATACTAGAAACAATATAGTTCAGAATTCCTGCTGCTACATATGCTTAGCACATTATCCTTTCCATTATGGGGGAGGTTGGCACTCTGTTGGAAATGTTCTCCCTGTTCATCTGGAGGATGTTGGGATGAAGAATGCTTTTTAGAACAGCTTTTTAGATTTCAGAGTGACCATATATTTTCTTGATTTAATTTAAATTCAATATACAGGGCTCATAGGTTTATTTTGAAGAGAAATTATGCAAAATTGATAACAATAACAGTTTGTTTTAGTTTAGTGATTTAAGCATCTTCATATCTGCCATTACAACAATGACAATTCAGTCAACAATGCAATTCAGTCAACAGTTTAAATTTTATTTTTTACCAGGAATCAAACTGTACTTGTGTGGTATGGAAATCTGATGAATAATCTAGTTTGCACTTTACATGTCATGATTGAAGCAATGACTGTGTAAACTTTCTGACTCACAACTGACAATTGACTCACATTTATGACAGTTGCAGTGGCCCAGAGTCATGTGTTCCCCTTTTGTGACCTTCTGACAAGCAAAGTCGATGGGTTCAATTGTGATCATAAGTTGAGGACTTACTTGTATATAATGCAATTTATAGTAAATATGGATGAACCTTAATATGTTCTTCCTGTATTTACCCAAAAGAACTGTTGTGTATGCAATAAAGATTAATAAAGTGTGAGCTTGGAGTAAGTGCAGGGTTCTGGCCTTGCACTTCTGATTGGCTGTTAAGCGGCCGGACCGGATTGGCCCGTTCCGGGGAATCCGATTGGCCCTTAACAGAGAGTTTCTATTGGTTATAAGAGCTAGTATTCCAAGCTCGTTATTGGTTAAAAGTTACAAGGTTTGCCTATATAAGGCAGGATTTAACTACTGTTAAACGGAGGAAGTCACAATGTAAATAAAGAGCTGAAGTTCACCGTTCAGAGGCTTGTCTCCATTCTTTCTCGCCCATGCTCAAAACATAACACTGGCGACGAGGATGGGATATGGAGATATCTGAACCAACGAAACTTTGAAGAACACCGAGCACGTGACAGACGATGCCAACAATGGAACCATGTCTGGCGGCATCGTACCACCCACTCTGTTCGATCCAACACAAGAAGACTGGGAGTCTTACATGGATCGTTTCCAAATCTTCCTAGAGACGAACAACTTAAAGGACGCCATAGCCGGGAAGAAGCGGGCGGTGTTCCTAACGCATTGCGGTCCAACCGTATTTAAGATGGCTAAAGCATTAGCCAAACCCCGAGAAGTGAAGGCCATGGATTGGGACAACCTCGAACCTATCCTGCGAGACCACTATGCCCCGACTGCCTACGCTCGTGAGACGCCACGAGTTTTATCAGAGAAGCCAACGAAAGGGAGAAAGCGTGGCCGACTTCATAGCAGACCTCCGGAATTTGGGAGGCGTCTGCGGATTCACCGATTTAGAAGAAGCACTAAGAGATCGCATAGTTCTGGGACTAGATGCACGAGGCGTCCAAAGCAAGCTGATGGCGAAAGGCAACATCAGCCTCACCGACGCCATCGCCGATGCTACGGCAGCAGAAGCAACCAGGAAGTCGGCTGAACAACTACGCCGAAACCGCACTCTGGTACCACCGCCGGCCAGCGAAATCTCACCTAGTTCAGAAGGGCAGCTTGTGACAACGCACCACGAGGACCTCTCTTCGTCATCAGACAGCGACGAAGAAGGGGTCCATCAAGTTAGTGTAGCCCCGGGGATTTTTCAGAGCCTTATGGAAAGGTTGTTGCAAGGAATTAAGGGAGTGGTCCCCTATTTTGACGATGTATTAATTGCAGCCTCTACAAAAAAAATCTTACAGGACCGGTTAAAATTAGTCCTAAAAAAAATTCCAAGAGGCCGGTCTTAAGGTTAAAAAAAACAAATGTAAATTGTGTACTGACAGCGTTGAGTTTTTAGGGTACCTGATTGATAGCCAGGGCATTCACCCTACCGAAAGTAAATTAAAAGCGATCAAAAACGCTCCCAGGCTACGAAACAAGGCCGATCTCCAGGCGCTCCTAGACCTCATCAATTTTTATAATGTATTTTTACCACACAATGCAACTGTCGCTGAACCGTTACACCGGTTGTTAGATAAAAAAGCAAATTGGCTATGGGGTTACCATGAAGAACAGGCATTCCGAAATGTTAAAAAACTGCTCACTTCTGACTCTGTACTCATGCAGTATAACGAGACTTTGCCGTTCGTTATAACCTGTGATGCATCGCCTTTTGGGGTGGGCGCCATTTTGAGCCACGTACTGCCTAATGGGAACGAAGCCCCTGTTGCATATTTTTCAAAGACTCTTTCAAAAACGGAGCGGAACTATGGACAAATTGATAAAGAAGCCCTCGCAATTGTCTCAGCTGTGAAAAGATTCCACGAATACGTGTATGGCCGGGCTTTTACTATTGTGACTGACCACAAGCCTTTGTTGGGGATAATAGCCGGAGATAAGCCAACTCCCTACATATTATCCCCTAGGATGACCTGATGGTCAGAATTCTTAGCTGCTTATAACTATCGGCTGCAATACCCCCCGGGGAAAGCCATTCCCCATGCCGACGCATTGAGCCGAGCACCGCTTCCAGAGACTCTCAACGATCCTGCACCAACTGTAACCACGTTGCAAATCGAGGCACTCAACTCGCCGCCACTAACCGCCCGAGATATCGTGAGAGAAACCAAACGCGACCACACCCTAGCGTGAGTTCTGGGCTGGGTAGAACACGGATGGCCATTGGACCAGTTATCAGATGACTTCACACCATTCAAGACTCGACAAACCGAGCTCTTCTCCCAGAAAGGCTGTGTCATCTGGGGCGATAGAGTCGTTATCCCAGAACGATTCCAGAAAGCGCTGCTGAGAAACTTGCACGATGGCCACCCTGGCATCGTGCGAATGAAAGCCCTTGCGCGAAGCTACGCATGGTGGCCGGGCATTGACAAGCAAATCAAACAGTGGGTTAAAGCTTGTCCCAAATGCCAAGAAGTCAGCAACGCCCCACCAAAAGCCATGCCTACTGAATGGGAGACACCACGTGGATCCTGGTCCCGAATTCACCTGGACTTCGCGGGGCCAACCAAAGGCCACACCTTCCTGCTTACCGTCGACGCCTACTCGAATTGGCTTGAAATCCATTGCATGACGACTACGACCTCCGAGGTGATTATCAAAATCCTAAACAGACTCTTTACAACCCACGGATTACCAGACGTCCTGGTATCCGATAACAGCCCTCAATTTACTGCACTAGCGTTCGAGCAGTACCTCGCTGACCGCGGCATCCGCCATGCGCTCACCTCGCCTGTGCACCCTGCGACCAATGGCAAAGCAGAACGCATGGTCCAATTTGTGAAGAAAACCTTACAAAAGGTAGACTACGACAACATTGTCGACAAGGTCAATCAAATCCTCTTCTTGCAACACATCACCCCACATAGCGTCACCAACAAAACTCCCACCAAACTGCTAATGGGACGAAAGCTCCGCTCCCACCTCGACCGGTTGCACCCAGCTTACGAACCGGCGAAACCACTAGGATCCAGCGGCCGCTGTCGCACCTTCCAGGTAGGAGACCTGGTTTATGCTAAAAACCTATCGGGCGACCCGTTGTGGGTGGAAGCGACAGTAGTACGTATAACTGGCCCCAGATCCTACCTGGTACAATGCCTTGACGATAAACTTTGGAAATGACATATCGATCAATTACGATCACGGCTTCCAGCGGCCAGCCCACAACTCCCCTATGACCAAACTGAGGGGGGGGGAGGTACGGAAGAAGATGAAGTCCTAGGAAACCCGTTCGAAGGAAACGATGGTTTGATGGAAACTCAGGAAGCGGAGCCGGAGGGAGAAACGGTTGCACCTCAGGGAATTGCAGAGAATGTGGGCAACGACGTAGAAGTGAACTCTGAACCAGAAACAGCCCCATTGCCAAACAACGATCTACCTCAGCATGATTGCAGCCAGCCGATACAATGGAAATCAAAGAGACTAATAAGACAACCGTCCTGCCTAAGGGACTATGTAATTGCGCCCTGCAAATAAGAAGCCAGGGGGAAGCGGTGTTGTGTATGCAATAAAGATTAATAAAGTGTGAGCTTGGAGTAAGTGCAGGGTTCTGGCCCTGCACTTCTGATTGGCTGTTAAGCGGCCGGACCGGATTGGCCCATTCCGGGGAATCCGATTGGCCCTTAACAGAGAGTTTCTATTGGTTATAAGAGCTAGTATTCCTAGCTCGTTATTGGGTAAAAGTTACAAGGTTTGCCTATATAAGGCAGGGTTTAACTACTGTTAAACGGAGGAAGTCACAATGTAAATAAAGAGCTGAAGTTCACCTTTCAGAGGCTTGTCTCCATTCTTTCTCGCCCATGCTCAAAACATAACAAGAACAGTGCCCCAAAGTGAAAATTTCTCCACTATCACCACCACAAAAAATGAATTAATACAGACAAAGATTCTCTGGAATATCCATCACAACAAACAAGGGGTACCAACTCCAGCTGAAACTACTGTAATTGTTCATTACAGGTAGTCCTTGACTTATCATAATTGAGTCCATAATTTCTGTTGTTAAGTGAGACATTTGTTAAGTGAGTTTTGCCCTTTTATGGCTTTTCTTGCCACAGTTGTTGAAGTGAATCATTACAGTTGACAAGTTCTACAGTTGTTAAGTGAATCTCGCTTGCTTGCCAGAAGGTCATAAAAGCTGATCACATGGAAAGAACTAAGATTGATTTTTCTATCTATTTAGCTATCTATTTACCTATTGCTTTTTCAAGCACCCTTGGTGATAAAGACGTTTACCTACTTCTGTCTTATCTACGCATGCATCCATCCATTCATCCATCAATCCAATTCATTATATATTAATGTTTTTATATATAGACACCTTTCTTAAGTTTATTACACAAAGGTACTCCATGAAGCAGGTTGAATTGAGTCTTACTCAAAGTAATTCAATGAGCAACATGTCTGAAGGAGTTTTGATTGTGTCTCCTTGACCCTAGTCTAATATGTTAACCACTGTACACCGTTAGCATTTACTGATACTTGCCAACCCTCCATGCTTACTCTCTAACAGAACTGACAGAAAAAAAACAAACTGCACAGTGACCTACAACAGATTTAGATCTCTTTATTCTAACTCTTTACTTATAATTGTCTTATTGTGACCCAGCTTCTCACCCAGGAAATCGAGGTGATAGGATGAAATGACTACATGTTGGAAGTTGACTTGGCATCAGGATTTTGTTTTTAATGTCTAAGATTTTAATAGTTTTATATGGTGTTTATTATTTTTAATTCTTGATTGGGAGATGCCCATAGTTTGGTATAATAGAGGCAATGCAAATGGTTTAAATAAGTGGTTTGATTTATTTTCTGATCAATATTCATTTTCTGATCAATATTTTCTGATCAACTTATTTTTCAAAGCACTATATGGCAAGAGGAGAAACCATGAATGGAAACTAATCAAGGAGAGACGCCACCTGGAATTAAGGAAAAACTTCCTAATAATGAGAAGAATTAATCAGTGTTAACAACTTGCCATCAGAAGTTGTGGGTGTTTCATCACTGGAAACTTTTAGAAAGAGACTGGACAATTTGTATAGGGTGCCCTGCTTGAGCAGGAGATTGGACTAGAAGACCTCCAAGGTCCCTTCCAGTTCTATTCTGATTGATTGATTGATATTCATAGCATTTTTCTAGGAATTGAACAGGTTTGCTTCATGGAATATGCTCATCGTTCATTTCAAACTTCAAACTTAAAGAAGTCAGAACTTCTTTAAGACAGCACACAGCACACAGGACACATGAAACGATTTCAGTAGTTTGTTACTTATACTTCCAGTAAATTAAAAAAAAAAAAAAAGCATTTTAGCATGACTACTAAAGTACATCCTGCCTTTGGAATACTGTATGCCAGAGCAATCTGTCCTCTATGCCCCCCCCCCCAATTATTTGTTTAAATAAATAAATGTTCCGAATCCCATCTTAATTCTATCTTAATCAAGACTCTAAAGGAGCAGATTCAGGTCCTTCTTCTCTGTACTAAATAAAAATTAAATTCTGTTTTCAATTACCCTGATCAAATCAAATCTGAACTCTGGATGAAATACCTAGCGCGTGGACTAGAGATATACTTGACTAATCTGAAGATGTGTTGAGCTTCTTGACCTCAATGAAAAGGTCAACACACCAATCTTTTGTCTTTATATTGGCCTTATAACAGTTTCCTTATAGAACATTTAATAATTCAAGAAAAAACATAGTATTTGGAAGCAAAATTCATGGAGCTAATCAGTTTGGATCCCTCCCAGTTTCCCACTGCCAACCGCAAAGAAATGTCATGCTTTTCTTCTTGTCCATATATGGCATATGTTTTTTAACAAAGAGATCTGTCTGAGTCATTTATGTTTGCTCTAAGCCAGGAGAAAAGAAAGAGTTACAGACAGACAGAAAACAGTCTGTTCTAAAAAGTGAAAATGAAACGTATTTCCTTTAATTTTAAAAAATGGTACTCAAAAAAACATTCCAAGCATTTATTAAACAAGAAGGATATTAATATATAGGTGTCTTAGCCGATTGAAGTACATTTTTGGTAATGCCTCTGAAAAATGAAATGAAATAATGAAGCTTTGCCAAATAATGAAGCTTTTCAAAGTCCCCAGTTTTAAATTTATTTGACGGATGAGGTGAGAAATGCCTGCAGTACTTTTTATTTCAGTGTAAAGATAACCAAGCTAAAATAAACCTCCCTCCAATCCTACCAGTTTGACCTCTACTGATTGTTTTTCCTGACTATTTAATACAAAATTAATCTCCATTCTTTCTCTTACAACCTCTTCCTTTTTGCTCCATTGTACACATTATAGTTAGCATTGAAAATGATAAATTTAAAAAAAATTACATTTTTTTTAATGTGGAATTAGCCACATGAGCTTTCATGTCCTCATTGTGCCTAGTGTAAATTTAAACCTATAGGGCATTTATAAAAATGTTTCTCTTCCCCCTTTTCATCTTAGGACTAACCATGGAAGTCTTACTGATTTTCATACCATCATCATGCTTTCTTCCTTTCCTCTTCACTTTTTTTTATTCTTTCCAACTCAGTTTTATATAAAATATGTAATTATTTCTGTCTATTAGAATAACCCTCTAAAAATTGAAGAATACACCACCAAATCTTGTGTTGAGAGAGAAGCAAACATATGGAAGATTGAGATCTGAAATACACTAGATTAATAGAAGAGAATATTTGTAACTGAGACTGAAACATGGAATCCTTAGTGCTCTCTTCAGAAGATGTTGGGTAATGGGTAATGAAATGTCTACAACAAAAAACAAAGCTCAGTAAGCATAAAGGACTCTACAGTACACTAGATCAGTGTTTTTCAACCTTGGCCATTTGACGATGTGTGGACTTCAGCTCCCACACATCTTTAAGAGGTTAAGGTTGAGAAACACTGCACTAGATCTAATTGGAGGTTGTCAAAAAGAAAAAGATTCAGGTGGAAAATCTCCCAACAATCCCTTGAATGACTCATTGACTGGGAAAGTTGGTGACTACACCTTTCTTAAGCCCTAATGAGGAATTATTATTAAGAATTTGGAAAGAATTATGGAAGCCAAGTTGTTCCTGCTTTCCAATCTCCTTCTTTAACATCTTGTTTAAATGAAGAATTTGAAGGTATCTGTATGTCAGGCTGTGCTCCCTTTAGATCCCAAGAAAGAAATACTCAGACTCCATGGTGTAGAGCAAAGTTATCCTTTTACTGGAAAATAAAGTGGAAGCTACAAATCAATTCCGAAACTGAGAAATTGGCAGGTAGAACACACATACAAAGAAATAGAATTGTTCCCACCCCTCAAAGTTCAAATGATTCTTCCAATTAAAACTTCTGAATAAGCTCATGTGGTCATCTCCAGATGGTGATGAGGTTTCTTGTCAAATGGCCTTGACACATTTTGATAAAAGTTCGCAGTTGCGCAAAAGAGGACAGAAGATAGCCAAGAAACGGAAAGTTAAAGGAAAGAATCCCCCCTCCCCTTGCTAGCCCAGCAAAGGAATGCAAAACATCACCAGCCTTCTTCCCCTTCAGAGTCCCCCCTCCCACCGTTGTCATGATAGCCAAAAGAAGTAATAGCAGAAAAGCAGCAGTGGGCAGTGGAAGATATCTTGATACTATCTTGAGGCTGACATTCAGACCCCCTAGAAAAAGGACATTAGTCCCTATAAGAAAAAACATAATTACATGTTAATATTGATATACATTTCTATGGCTTATCAGGGTATTTGGCATAAAATTTCTTTAACAGTTCAGGAGCTCTAAGGTCTTTCTCATTTACCCATTCAGCATGGGACAGAGGAAAATGTTTCCAAGCTACAAGATATTGGGTACGACCCCTCCATTTTCTAGAGTCTAGAATTTCTTTAATTTCGAAATGCTGTTCACCCTCAATTAACAATGGTACGGGGGGATCAGACTGGGTTGGTCTCAAGGTACAGGTATGTTCTGGTTTCAGCAAACTGACGTGGAAAACTGGATGAATACGACGAAGAGTCTTTGGTAAAGTCAGTTGAACGGTCACAGGATTTACAATCCTCTCAATGGGGAAGGGTCCCACATACTTAGGACCTAACTTGGTCGAGAGGAATACTTTATCGCCCACTTGATACGACATCTGCGGGGCTCGCTTTCTGTCAGCAAATTTCTTATGAGATTGGTGCGCCTCGTCCAAAGCTTTGCGGGCGACCGGCCAATTAAGTTGAAGTTGAGATATCCAATCACTCAACGACTGGACACTTGGTTTTTCACCAGGCAGTTCAGGTATGGGTACAAAATCTTGCCCCGTTGCTATTTTGAAAGGAGTAAACCCCGTACTACTGTGAACAGAGCTATTATATGCTACCTCCGCAAAAGGTAGTAGATCCACCCAATTGTCTTGCTGATAGTTTATGTAACATCGGAGGTATTGCTCTAGCACCCCATTAGTCCTCTCGCAAGCCCCATTAGTTTGGGGATGATGGGCAGAGCTTAAGCCTTGGGTGGAGCCTATTAACTTCAAAAATTCCCTCCAGAAATTTGAGGTAAATTGGACTCCTCGATCAGAAACTACACGGTCAGGTACACCATGCAACCTGTAGACATGAAGAATGAACAGTCTGGCCAATGACCTCGTTGAAGGGATCTTTGAGCAAGGGATGAAGTGGGCTTGTTTGGAGAACAAGTCAGTCACCACCCAAATGACTGTGTGTCCACTGCTCTCGGGTAGATCTACTATAAAGTCCATGGAAATTTCCTTCCAAGGAGCAGTTGGTCTGGCCACATTTTGCAGCAGCCCTGGTGGCTTACCAGGAGGTCTTTTTGCTGAGGCGCAAATCGGACAACTCGCCACATAAGTCTCAATGTCCTTTTTCAATGAAGGCCACCACAACTGCCGTTTCACCAAATGTAGGGTCTTCACAAACCCAAAATGACCAGCCACTTTGGAATCATGAGTTTGTTGCAATATGTGGCTTCTCAGGTTTTGAGGTACATACAACTTCGCCCCCATCCAGGCAAGACCATCTCGAACGGTGCAGTTATTCGCATTTGCCAGAAACCACTCATCCATCTTCAAAGCCTCCTTAAACTGTTCCATCAGATCAGTAGGCAGATCCCTCTCCTGGTTTCTTTTTTGCACGTGGGTAACTACAGGGGCAGCCAGTTGTGTAGTGGACACGATTGGCCTTATCACTTCTTTACGGGTACTGTTGTATTGAGGCATTCTAGACAAAGCATCTGCCATAAAAAATTTTCCCCCTGGGATATATTTCAAGGAGAAATTGAACTGCTTGAAAAACTGAGCCCACCTAACTTGCTTAGGGGATAGCTTCCGAGGGGTTTTTAAAGCTTCTAGATTTTTATGATCAGTCCACACTTCAAATGGGTGTTTTGCTCCTTCCAGAAAGTGCCTCCAAGCTAGTAAAGCCCAACGGACTGCAAATGCTTCCTTCTCCCAAAAGGCCCATCTCCTTTCAGTCACAGTCAATTTACGAGAGGTGTAAGCGCACGGTTGTAGTGTCCCCTTCTCGTTTAATTGAAGTAAGACCGCCCCCACTGCCACATCGCTCGCATCAGCTTGGATCACGAAAGGGGCGTCCATGTCTGGGTGTTTCAGTACTGGTTCTGCAGCAAAAAGTCTCTTAAGCTATTCAAATGCAGCTTGGCACTCCATGGTCCAATTCAATGGTTGGCTGGGCTTTGGTTTCAATCCTCCCTTTGTTTTCAGGAGGTTGGTGATGGGCATGGCTATTTTAGCAAAAGACGGGATGAATTGCCGATAAAAGTTGGCAAATCCCAGAAAACTTTGAAGCTGTTTACGGGTTCTCGGTGGGGCCCAGTCCAAAACAGCTCGCACTTTCTCTGGGTCCATCTCAATGCCCTCGGGAGAGATACGATATCCCAAGAAGTTGATTTTTTCTTGATGGAACTCACATTTGGATAGTTTGGCGTACAATTTGGCAGCTCTCAGCTTGTGCAACACAGAGCGTACCAATTTCACATGTTTGTCTCTAGTCTCCGTGTAGATAAGAATATCATCAAGGTATACCAGAACCCCTTTGTATAAATGTTCGTGAAGCACTTGATTGATCAGTTGCATGAAAACAGCAGGCGCCCCCTGTAGGCCGAAAGGGAGAACATTGAACTGGAAACAACCCATTGGGCAGTTGAACGCAGTCTTCCACTCGTCTCCCTCCTTTATCTGGATTCAGTAGTACGCCTCCCTCAAGTCCAGCTTTGTGAAAATCTTTCCCTTTGCCAGGTGGGCTAACATGTCCTTCATCAGAGGGAAAGGGTACATGTTCTCTATGGATACGGCGTTCAGGTTTCTATAGTCCACTACGAGACGTTTGGAGCCATCTTTCTTCTCACGGAACATCACAGGGGCCGCCACTCGAGGTCTGGCAGGCGTGATGAAACCCCGTTGCAAGTTCTTGTTGATAAATGCCCTCAATTCCTCCAACTCCCCCGGTGTCATTGGATACATCTTCGGTTTCGGGAGCGTCACCCCCGGCAGGAATTCAATACTACAATTGGTCGACCGATGGGAGGGAGCTCGTCAGAAGCCTCTTCACTAAACACCTCTCTTAAGTCCCAATACTCTTTCGGGATTTTCTCCTCCCCTTCCACGTGTTCGGCACCTGTAGAAGCTATCTCGGTGGGTACCTGGGACTTCGGATGGGATTTCTCCTCCCCTTCCAGATAGGATTGCTCCTCCCCTTCCGGTGGCCAATCAGTGGGGATGCATATCCACCCCTCTCTCCAGTTCACATGGGGATTCCACTTCCGAAGCCAGGGTAATCCCAATATTAGGGGCTGTTCCATCCCAGGGGCCACAATAAAACACAGGGTCTCATGGTGGTTTCCCATGGTCATTTCTAGGGGTTCTGTTATAAAACGTGTGAGGCAACCTCCCACCACCGATCCATCCAGTTGGCAGAAAGATATGGGCATTCTTAAAGTTCTCAGTCCGATGCCCATACCCTTAACTACTTTCATGTTGATTACACAACTCGTGCACCCTGAGTCTAATAAAGTCAACATCACTCCCTCAGTCCCAGAGGTGGGCTGCTTTAACTTTATTGGGATGGTCATGGGCCCTTGGTTAGGACTTACCAGGACGTCATCTTCCGAGTCAGTCTCATTCTCGTCGAGTGGGGTTGGAGGTCCCAGCTCCTCTCCCGCCGAAAGGGCGACCTCTACAGCCTCTCTTGCCTTCAGTCCGGTCTTGCTGGGCTTGGTGGAGGGGTTTTCGGGCTTTCTCCCAGGGCCCTGCGCTTTCAGTGGGTTCGTCTTTACCCGACAATCCGCCATCTGGTGGCCCTCCTTCCCACAACGGAAGCATGCCGCGGTCTTGGCTCTTGCCGCCATCCCTCCCGGTTGGGGTTTTGAAGTCTCTCGGAGACGTGGGGGGAGCGGTTTTCTCCAGGCGGGACCTCCTCTGCGTCTGCTTCGGGCTAGATCAATGTCCACCTCTTCCGCCAACAAGTACCACGACTTTAAATCACGGGGGTCCCTTCTGGAGATGCACGTGTGGTATACATCTTCATTTAAGCCTTCTTTGTAGGCTTCCACCAGGGCCTCCTGGGACCAACCTCGGATGTGGTATGCCAGCTGCCTGAATTCTTGGATGCAGTCTGCTACCGATCTCTTCCCTTGGACTAGGGTCTTTATTCTGATCCTGGCCTTTCTCTCTGCCAGAGGGTCCTCAAACCTTCTCCTCAGTGCAGTCATGAACACATTGAGGTTTCGCAGTTGGGGGGAGTTCTCATTGTACAAAGTCACCACCCAGTCTGCTGCCATCCCTTCCAGGGTTCTGGTGACACATCTCACTTTGGCTGCTTCAGAGGTGAACTCCCGTTCAAATTCTGCCATATAGCTCCCAACTTGTACCAGGAAAAATCCCAAATTTCTGGGATTTCCTCCAAACTTCACATCTATGGGAGGCAGGTGGCGTCTTCCAGGAACCACACCTATTGCTGGGGCTCCTCGGGCGGTAGCAGGTGGCTGCGCTGGTGTAGGCTGGGCAAGGGGGGTAGGGATAGCTTGACTTCCCCGGGCTGCCCTCGCTCCCTCTTCCCCCTCATACCTTTGAGCCCTGCCTGGCTTCTCAGAAACATCCATAAGGAATTTCCCGGCTTGATCCAGCCTGCATTCCATCTCCTCCCCCTCCTGCCACAGCCGTTCCCTTGTACCTTTTCATCTTACAGTGATCCTGGGAGGAGGGGGGTCTTCAGAGTCTCTCCAACCAATCCCCAATGACCATCTGGGCATCTCGGCTGGGGTTTCTTCCAGAGTCAAATCGGCCAGCAGGTCAGTCACCGACGTCTCCGGTAGCAGCATCGGCTGCCCCCCCACAGCACCCTGGTCCTCTTCATCGCTGGCTGGAGACGACATGAGATGAAACCCCCTCGGAAGAAAAGTTGCTGTTTTTTCCGGGTGGGTTGATGTGGGAGTTTCGGAATAATGTCAGGGTGTGCTCCCTTTAGATCCCAAGAACGAAATACTCAGACTCCATGGTGTAGAGCAAAGTTATCCTTTTACTGGAAAATAAAGTGGAAGCTACAAATCAATTCCGAAACTGAGAAATTGGCGGGTAGAACACACATACAAAGAAATAGAATTGTTCCCACCCCTCAAAGTTCAAATGATTCTTCCAATTAAAACTTCTGAATAAGCTCATGTGGTCATCTCCAGATGGTGATGAGGTTTCTTGTCAAAGTTCGCAGTTGCGCAAAAGAGGACAGAAGATAGCCAAGAAATGGAAAGTTAAAGGAAAGAATCCCCCCTCCCCTTGCTAGCCCAGCAAAGGAATGCAAAACACCTCCAGCCTTCTTCCCCTTCAGAGTCCCCCCTCCCACTGTTGTCATGACAGCCGAAAGAAGTAATAGCAGAAAAGCAGCAGTGGGCAGTGGAAGATATCTTGATACTATCTTGAGGCTGACACTGTAGAGGACTTTAGTGTTCACCTTAAGAAGGGGAGAAAATGGTCGTTCAACCCTGGGAAAGTAGAAAGCATGAGAAAAGGAATGGCTTCGGGGGTAGGGGGATGTGCAGATAGTCAAGGAATGCAGAGCCATTCATAGATAAAAGCAATGGTTAATCTCAGCCCTGTGAAAGAAGTGCAATAAAGATACTCAAAATAACTCCATACTGAATCTCTGTGTAGTAAGAGAGGACAAAAGGAATTCTGGCAGGTTTCAAAATTATGATGCCCTACAACAATAAAGTAAAATTTAAGTAGTTCTTGTAGTGGGCAATTCCTGATCTGGCCTATTTTGAAGGATTGATACCTACTTTCATTCTTGAAAATAGGCAATTATGGTTTTGAGGAAGGATTTTAAGATCCTGATAATATATTATCCAATGATTCAAATAGCACTTCTAGTATCCCCCCAGGTGTCTGTTTTTGAACTGGCCTATCTCAAAGGGTGGACATCCAACTTGAAAAACTCACTGTTCTCTCATCAGAGAGGTACTGAATCCTACTTTTAGACCAGGGGTGCCAAGCTCAATTTCATTGAGGGACACATCAGGTTTGTGTTTGACCTCGGGGAGCCAAGTGGACATGGATGGGGTGGGCATGACCAGATTGATATCTTGCAACTCTCTACCAGTGAAAACAGAACCCCTATTTTAGACCTTCAAAATGGCAAGGCATTCTTGGAGCACCTTGTTATCTGGAGAAGAAGCTCTTGAAGCATTGTTGCAGCATCTACTGCAAGTGGTTCTGCAATTAAATCTATACAAGGTCATAAAAAAATTGATAAAGCTACTGGGTTGAAGCAATTGATGGAAAATTCTATTAATATGCCCCATAACAGTAAACTAACATTTCTGGAATCCTCACAGTAATCATTCCTTAACATGGTCTACCTCAAAGGGGTGACAATATCAAACAATTTTTCATATTCGTGTACATGTCTGTTCCACAAATCAAGATGTTGACTGAATATTTTAGCATTTTCTCTTGGGGTTTAGAATAGCATGCCTTATTTATAAATCCTCAACTGTTTCCAGAGGAACTATTCCTCACCAGACAGAAGGCACCATATAGTTACTTTAGCTCTTGTAAAATTTTGTGAATGAAGCTGAGCAATTGCACAATTGTCAAGTTTTTTTGCCCAATTATATCCTTTAGCTAAGTAGTGACAGCAACTACCCATCCTTGGCTAATGGTGGAATAGAGTCAGAACTTGGTAAATTCCTAGATGGCAGATCACAAGGAAATCTCAGGACTATAACTTAGATTGGGGTAGTTTTAAAAAATCTAAGTGAATGAATGCCAAACTAATTCTGCATTGATTATTTTTTTGAAAAGAACTGTCCATGTAGTCACCCAGAATTTGGTTCAATTCAAAGGTGTCTTTACATTACTAATATTCCTACTTAAAATGGACTGTCTTACATATATTTCAACAAAGTTCATATGTATCTAGATTTAATAGACACCACACCTTGCTTATTATTTGCAGGCCTGCAAAGTATTGTTGTCAGTCTAGGTGTTACATTATTTTAGCTTGATTTCTCCATGCATTATTAGGTAGTTAGTAATGCAAGTTTCTATTCCACCCTCAATTCTGAGTGTTTAAATTCTAGCAGAACCACACCCTTCATCTCAGCAATTTGATATAAGTATAACTACAAGCAGCCTGTATCTTAAATTATTTTGGACAATTTTGAATTCTGGAAATAATTCTATATTTCACCAACTTATGGAAACTGAAAAAAGAACATAATAAAAGACTGATATAACACAATCACCGTAACAAAAAGTTTATCAAGTTTTCCTTACAGCAAAAAGGCCAGTTTGCTGAAATTTCCATTTAAGATATTTCTGTCTTAATACAGTTTTGCAAATTGCATTACTGACTGATTGGCATATTTAGAATGTGAAGAACATGGAAGGTGCACCACCACTAAAATGTGCATTTATCAGACATGAAACTAGTCACTCCTATCATATCTATAATATCCACCATTTATTGTTGACCTTTATCCAAACAGGGGAGCAGACTTTCAAATAAAACATCTTATTCTTTTCATTTTCTACAAATGCTTGTCCAGGTGTACTGGGGACCCAGAAATGTGGGAAGTACAGATTGTATATGAAGCTGTTACTTTATTATTTTCTTATTCATTTTGATTTCAGGAAATATAATTATTATCTTCTATTCTGCATGGATCAGATCATACCTGTAATATTGTATCCAATTCTAGGTGACACACTTTTGGAAAGGTACTGATAAATTAGAGACTGGGCAGAAAGGAGCAACCAAAATGATAAAGGGTCTAGCAAGAATGCACCACCAAAAAAACAATGAGTTTAAATATTGTCCAAGAAAGTAGATTTCTTAATGCTAAAAGATGTTCAACTGATCGTTGGGGATGCCATGAGAGTAGAATTCTCCATTTTGCAAGGGATTGGATTCAATGAATCCCACAATTTCTAACAATACTTACATTCCATTAATTTTTTTTAATGAAAAGCTGCTAGATACCAAGTTATGGATTGAATACCAAATATCAAACTTATATATATATATACCTTCACTATGTTCCATTTGGGGATAAACAGCACAGCAGGACAGTAAGAAATATTCAAAACAATTAAAACCCTGAAATTTAAAAATGAAATGTAACATTACACCAATACCATTTATCATATTTCTTCATACCTTTCTATCCTTGCAAATCATGCTTGCCTCCACCACATACATACATAGTTTCATATGTTGTCTTTTCTCTTTTAAATATCTCATATCTTTTGTTTTGAGACTCTCGTTATTTCATCCAGTCCTCTCAGCCAGGTTTTCTTTTGTATAACTGCTTTGCAATTGTATCTTCATTTATTATCTTTCTTTGACCAAACCATTTCAATTTACTTCTTTTCTACTGGTCATTCACTTTGGCATACAACTCACATTCTTGAGCCTACATCTATTTTTACCATGTACGCTTCTTAAGCAATATATTCCCCTTGCATTTAATTCACTTTTCTTTTTCTCCTGACATTTCTAGCTTTATAAAGTGAGCAGATTTCCTCAAACACAGAAATTGCAGTACAGATAGTCCTTGACTTACAACAGTTTATTTAGTGACCGTTCAAAGTTACAATGGCACTGAAAAAAATGACTTATGGCTTTTTGTGGTACAAAAACAGAATGCAAGAACAAAATTATTGAATTTTTAATCTGTTTACTAATAAGTTTCAGTTTTACACACATTTTTCAAACTCCATTTCCTTAAGATTTGGTTAACTTGTTACAGCTTAACAAAATATAAATATAAAATTTTAAACCATATTCTTAGAACACCTGCCAGAAAGGTAATTTCAGACCAATTCTCAAAAACAACTTTTGTTGCAGCATCTAAAGATATAATATGCCTATTGCTTCTTCTTGAAGTAGAAAAAATGCAATTGTACATTATTGATAGGATTATTCAATGGAAGTTTAAAAGCCCACCTTTTGCATTTTGAGACAAAAAAAGCCAATAAATAAAACACTTGGAAACAATGAAGAATATCAGAATGGTTCAAGCAACCAGCATAAAGAGAGTCCTTGACTTACAACAGTTCATTTAGTGATCATTTGAAGTTACAATGGTACTAAAATAAGTGACTTAAGACACTTAATTTTTAACACTTAAGACAATTATAGTATTCCCATGGTCACGATCAAAATTCAGCTGCTTGGTAAATCATATTTATGACTGTTGCAGTATTCCTGGATCATGTGATCACCTTTTGTAGCCTTCTGACAAGTAAAGTCAATGAGGAAGCCAGATTCACTTAATAACCATGATGTTACTAACTTAACAACTGCGTGATTAACATAACAATTGTGGCAAGAAAGATTGTAAAATGGGGCAAAACTCACTTAACAAATGTCTCACTTAGCAACAGAAATTTTGGGCTCCACTGTGGTTGACTTACAACAGTTCATTCCGCGACCGTTCAAAATTGCAATGGCACTGAAAAAAGTGACATGACCATTTTTCACCCTTACAACCATTGCAGCATCCCCATAGTCACATCATCAAAATTCAGAAGCTGGGCAACCGACTCATATTTATGATGGTTGCAATGTCCCATGGTCATGCGATCACCTTTTGCGACCTTCTTACAAGTAAAGTCAATGGGGAAGCCAATTTCCCTTAACAACCATGATACTAAACAACTGCAGTGATTCACTTAACAACTGTATCAAGAAAGGTCGTAAAATGGGGCAAAACTCACTTAACAAATGTTTCACCTAGCAACAGAAATGTTAGGCTCAATTGTGATCGTAAGTCGAGGACCTGTAGTCTGATGCATTTAAGCCAATTGTTTTAAATTGTGTAATTTAACACTTTCACCTTCCAGTCATCAAATATTAAAATTTTGAAAAGGTTAAGAAATATGCTTTTTGCATTTTATGTGGGGTTTGGCTTGAGTCTTTGGCAACTCTAAAGTGTTTATTCTCATGATTCAAAAGGAACAATGAAAAACACAGTTGTTTAAATTTCAGAAAAGTGGCAACATGTATTATTTCACACAAAACATTGCAAACTGCTGTGAAAATATATATTTAGTGTAGTTCCTTTGACATTGCTGTATCTCCTTGATATGTTTTCATGCTACATAGAAGTGGAAGTATCTTGCATTTTTGAGATAAGCATAAAATTCCTTCTTTTTAAAGAAAGATCCTATTATATTTGTAAGTGATTTAAAGATACAAAACCAAGAATAATAGTCTGGAAATAAAGTTGATCTATTGTACTGGCTTGGTTGCCATTACTAAATTACTTACAGGTGGTTCTTATTCAAATATTGGGTAAGCTTAAAATATATTGGATTTTCTTCTTTAAGCAAGGCATATTAAATCAGAAAGGATATGCCTGTTTTATGCTCTTTGCTGTGAATGACTTTTTGTCTCCTGTTTCTATATTAGAGACTTTGTTCATTAAAAAAGATTGGCATCTGTCTGTCCATGGGTTTAGTTCCCATACGCAGCTAACTTGTTCAATGAAATCATGCTACCTCAATGGAGGACTTTTCTCATAGTCATGAAGATTTCATGGTTATCAGTTGGATTTTCTTCAGATCTCATTAGAAAATTATTATGAACATAAAAATATTGTTCTGTCAGCAAACAGTACAGAAGATGAGTCAAGCGATTAAACTGTTTCTATACTGAGATATTCTTTAATCTAACAAATTATGGATTGCACATTTATTTATGACAATTGAGACTAGAATTTCCACTGCTAAACAAGGAAATTAAATGAGTCACACTTGATTTTATAATTTTTTTTGCTATGGTTGTTGAATGAACCACTGTAGTTAAGTGGCCATTAAGTGAATCCAAGTTCTTGACTTTGCTTTTTGGAAGCCAGCTGGGAAGGTTGCAAATGATGATCACATGATCCCAGCATGCTTCAACCATTGTAAATACATATCTGTTGCCAACTGCCCAAATTTTGACCATATTGCTGCAATGATCATAAGTGTAAAGACTGGTTGTAAGTCATTTTTTCAGTGCTGTTGTAACTTCAGTCACTAAACAAATGGTTGTGAATAGAGGATTATCTCTATAGCTGATTGCAGTGTATATTTAACTAATTATCTGACTTCTGTAATCTGAGTAATGGAAACCATTTCACTTAGATTTTTCTACCACTTGATCTTTATATTTTCAAGTTTAGCTGCAACCATAATTTAAATACATATTGTATTTATATTTATTCTATTCAAGGCAAAAATCAGGAAATGATATTGCACATTGGAGTCATGGTAAATAATAACACTTGATGCAACAGAAATCTTCAAAATGTCTCCTTAATTTGTCAGTTATTTAAGTTCCTGACACATTTATCAAATTGTATATCAAGGAAATCTGTATATGTAGAAAGTGAGGGAGAGAGAGAATGAGTTCTTAAAAAGGATTATAGGGGCTTTTATAAATACTTCCTGTCAGACTGATTATACCTAAAGAGGAAAGTGTGTTAAATGTAAAAGTATTCATTTATTTGATCTGTCTATTAAGGGCACTTTTCTTTTCTTTTGTGACAGAAACTAACACTTAGAATAGTTAGAATGTCAAGGGTGGAAAAAAGTCCTTTTTTTTCTTGATGTATTTATTTAAAATATTAAAGTTCACAATAGAGATGATTCTGTGGCAGGGTACAAGTGTTGCTGCTAAATCGGAAGGTTTGTGTAATTTAAGGCCATATGGCAAAAGCTTTTTTTAAACAAACAACCAAATAAATATGCCCATGTCAAATAAAAAGTATAGTTGGTAGGATCTATTCAAATAGACATTTATAGTTCATATTTCAGAGACTTGTGTGGAATTCCCACTTAATCTTGTTATAGTTTTTTTCTCTAACATTTCTTAACCTCAGCAACTTTTAAGAAGTGTAGATGACAACTGTCAGAATTCCTCAGCCAGCATGGGGAATTCTGGGAGTTGAAGTTCACCTATCTTAAAGTGGCTGATGTTGAGAAATACTGTACAGCACTAATCCTTTTGAAGCAAGTTGAGGAAGAAACAATTACAGCTGCAAATGTCTCCCCAACTTATGAAAGAAGAAAACCAAAGCCTTATGGCTTTCATTACCTCAGAAGGAAAGACTAACAGATTAAATCTTTACAAAAGTAAAAGAATGTCCATGTTCCTAGAAAGTATGGAATAATAGAGACCTGAATATTGCAAATACTAGCTAAATTAATCCCCTACAAAGAACAGGAGCCCCCCAAAGTCAACCCATAACAGCCATGGTTAATTCATGCCCTGCTGGCCACATCCGGGTAATATATGCACTAGTAACACTGAAGGCTTTTAAAAAAAAGATAATGGTAGCCAATTTGCTTCATCAGCCCTCAGAGTACAAACAGGTGTGTCCACACTGCAGCCCAGCAAGTAGACTAGGCCCGCCTTTACCATGATTTGATTGGTTGCCTAGCCGGCTCAGCCAAAAACTGACAGAAAATTAGGGGCAAGATAAAGCCAGGCTGTCTGTCTGAATTTGCTTTTTTCTATGGGTTGAGTGTAACCCGTTCTTTCCTGTTTTTGTTTCTAATATTTGTTTGTTTCCTTATGGCTTATTCGACAGAGACAGATTGGTCTTTGTTCGCTTTATTGGATCAACACAAACTGGCCCTCAGAAAAACTTCAGCAAAACCCCATGTGGCCAGCCTCAGTTGTGAAATCTCTAGGTAATGTCATCCTAACATAACCCAGATTATAATTTGAGTCTGTTATGTTAAGGAACCAAGAGAGAGGTGATCTCCTCATCAAAAGATGGTTGAACCAAGTACTAATTGTTGCTGAAGCCCATTCTCACTAGCATCCTGGTAACTTCCCATGGCTGCCTCCCAAAATAACCCACAAATGTCTGTCACTCCAGGTAACAGACCATGTCAAACCTCACCAAACGGGTTGACATTCTTCAGGGGCTATTTCAAAAAGATAGAGCAGGAACCCAATGTTCTGTTACCACATAATAGCAGGAGTATAGGTAGTCCTCGTTTATTGACCACAATTGGGACTGGGAACATAGCTGCTAAGTGTAACCGCAACTATGCTTCACCTTACATCAACTTTGCTTTGCTTTACAGAGCTATGAATGCTGTAAATGCAAGAATTCATCTTATAGTTATTTTGTCATCACTGTCTTAACTGTGAACAGTCGCCAAACCAGGATTACTTGTACTTGTTTTGAAGTAAGATAATTTAATGAGTTTAGTCTGATGAAAATGCATCAGCTAGCATGCACTATACTATACTTAGCTGCACAGAAATATTTTCACACTTTTGTAGCACACAAGAACATCCATGATTGGAAACAGAAAAAGCAATGTTTATTACACTGCTTCTAAAGCTTTTATTTGAAACACTTTAACTTTTAAAAAGCTCAATTTTTAGGCAGTTAAGATTTTTCTCTTGCCCAGTAAAATCTTAGTTTAACAACATTCCCTAAAAGTTATGCTGACTTTAAAAAATAGCTGATATTTAAATCAGTTCAAATCTGTTTCTGTTAAAATCTGGTTTTATGGAAGGTTTGAAACAACTTCCAACACAAATAATGGGTCAATCAGCAGTAACTGAGTTACTGCTTGGGATAAATACAAGTCTATCATTTGACAAAAATAAATAAAAATAGAATTAAGATAATAAAAATAAAAATAATAAATAATGAATAAAGAGGAAAAAAATACCCTCAAAAGCAGACTCAATAGATTGTTGGGTCTTTTACTGACATCAGTTTTCTATGTTTCTATTTTGTATTGGCTGCTTTATTAGTGCTTCTGTTCAGGACTGGGATTCAAATTTTTTAACAACCAATTCTGTGGGCGTGGCTTAGGTGGTAGGCGTGGCTTGGTGGTCATGTGACTGGGTGGACATGGCTTGGTGGTCATATTATTGGCTGGGTGTGGCCAACTCAATATCACTCACATCAAGGCACGCATCTCCTTGCCTAACCTCTCATGACTGTGGGGATGCTGCAACAGTGTGAAAAATGGTCATAAGTCATTTTTTCAGTGCCATTGTAACTTTGAATGGTCACTCCACACAAGCAAAGTACCAGCAAAGGAGGGGGGAAAAACTCCAGAGAAGTTCCTGAGAGAGGATGTCTAGTTCTGCCAAAAATGTAATAAGGGTTAACGGAGAGGCAGTTTCTGTAAAGCAACACCAGAGTGTTTCCTTCCTGCCTTCCTTACAGGATTAGGCCAGTAATTTCTTATAACAACCAGTTCTCCGAACTGCTTAGAATGTTAACAACCAGTTCTAGCGAATAGGTGCGAACTGGTAGAATCCCACCCCTGCTTCTGTTTTGAAAATGTAAAGCTGCCTTGCATATTCTCAGTCTCATTTATAAATGTATAGTAAAGGCTGGAGGAAGAGAATGGAGAAAGGCTCTACGCCAAGGGTCTCCAACAGGGGTGGGATTCAACCGGTGTTACTACTGGTTTAGTGATTATGTTTAATGTGTGCACTTGTAAAAAACCCTTGAGCTGTGCCACCTGGACAGCTAAAAAGTGTTGCGTGTGGGTGCGCAGCGTTTGAAAAGCCTCTTTTTTCCTGCTTTTTCAACCTCAGCTGTGCCACGCAGAGGTTGAAAAAGCAGGAAATAAAGGACAGGAAAGAGCCCAGGTGGGCAGGTGGGCCAAAGAGCAGCAAACACAGAACCAGTTCGGTGTCTGCTGCTCTTCAGAGCTACCAGTACTATAGAGTCAGGCAGAACTGGTAGCATCCCACCCCTGGTCTCCAATCTTGGCAACTTTAAGACTTGTGGACTTCAACTCCCAGAATTCTTCAGCCAGCAAGCTGAAGTTGAAGTACACAAGTCTGAAAGTTGCCACGGTTGGAGACCCCTGCTTTATGCCCAATGCCACATGTGCAAACTTTCTTGCTTTTTATTGATTTCCAGTCCTTAGTACAGGTCATTCTACAGTTCATTTAGTGGCCATTCGAAGTTACAAGCACTGAAAAAAGTGATGTGACAATTTTTCACACTTATCACCATTGCAGCATCCCCATGGTTACGTGATCAAAATAGGGTTTCTTGGCAACTGGCTCGTATTTATGATAGTTGCAGTGTCCAAGGATGGTTGCATGTTGTTTTGTGACCTTCTGACAAGCAAAGACAATGGGGAATCCCATTTTAATTAACAACTGTGTTACTATATTGATTCACTTAACAACTATGGCAATAAAAGTCATAAAATGGGGCAAAACTCACTTAACAAATGTCTCATTAAATTTGGGCTCCGTTGTGGTCATAAGTCGAGGACTACCTATACAATGTTTTTTGCTCTTAGGATCCCTTCCCATTTTTAAAAATTAGGGAGGATCCCAAAAGAGCTTCTGTTTGTTTGGATTATATTTATCATGATTACCCTAAAAATTAAAATTAATGCATTCATAAAATATTAATTGAAGCATGTAAAAATAACAATATTAAATCTAGCAACTATAACATCAATATATACAATAATATACAATGCAAAGAGTGACATTGTTTTAATTTTTTTTAATATCTTCATATCTAGTAAATGATTTTGCATTTCGGTATCACCAACAAATGAATAATAAGCTGCCCAGATTCACCTTGTAGGAGAGATGGGTGGCATAAAAATTTAATAAATAAACAAAATAAATGAAAAAATTGAAATATGGATTTCTAGTTGAAATGTAGCTTGCATTGCTACTTTCATTAGCATTATTCAATGTAACATCTGTAATAAACAATGATTGGCTAACTTTGCAGCCTATATTAATTGTGCACAAGCAGCTCTAATGCTTTGAATTATCCTTTTTGCACATACAAACACAAATCATTTGAAAGTTTGCATTCCACAAATGAAATTGGAAATGTTATTGTTTTCTAATTTAAGGAATTTGTCATCTGATACAATTGCCATGAACAATTTAGTGTTTCTAACTTTAAATTGAAATAATGAATCCTAACCCACAATTGTTGAAACAAACACACTACAAGAGATTAATTCTGCATCTTTTAAAATTTCTGTTGTGAAATAATGTTTTAAGGGTATTTCTATTTCTGTTGCCAAAAGAAAAGAAACTATACTCATGCTGTGACTTGTTGGAAATGAGCTGACAGGCTTTATCCTTGTGTGATACACTGTTGTTCCTTGCCGTTCAACAGTTTAGATTTGTCTTTAATTACTGCTGAGGTGGGTTTTTTCTTTTTAACTTGGCATGTGTGGCCAGTCATATAACTTTTTATTGAGGGTTACTTCATTTTTAAGCAGTGAGAGCTGAAAGGTAGGAAGGAACTTATGCAATTTCTTTGAATGAGTATGTCATTCAAATCTTTCTCTTCCCATATTTAAAATGCTCTCAAACTTTGCTGGCTCCAAAAATCTTAACCCTGCGCATGAAACCTGGATCTACCATCTCGGCCTCATTACTTATTTACACATTTCTAAAGATTATAGAAATCTATCTGGTTAAATGATTTGATTTACAAAGAACAATAATATTGTTTAATATACATGGATCATTATTACAACTGTAAGTACTGAAAGAAGTGAAATAATTTAGAAAAAGGAATGGCTAATCAATAATACCAGGGTTGTCCATTTCCCATTAACTCAGTTTTATTCTGAAACATTTCAATCTAAAACATGAGCAATAATAAGTAGAGAAAGATATTCCTAATCTTTTTGAATAACAAATATTAGCCCTCTTAACAATACCTGTAGAATCATATTTAAAAAGCACTCAAAAGTAGCAGTAAAAAAATGTTGAAATTCTTTTACCATTCATTAAATCATTGAGTTCCCATCTAAGAAAGTACCATGTTCAGAATTCAACTAAATGTAAGCAGTATTACATTTAATACATAATTTTAGTTAGGAAATTAACAGTTCATATTATGTGTCAAAAGAGATTTTTGATTTGTGTGTGTGTGTATGTGTATGTGAACTGCAGTAAAAAATCCTAATTATCATCATTCAAATGGGAAAGACTATCGATCTTTCATCTATCTATCTTCTATCTATTCCATCAAAATACACACACACACACACGTGTTTGTAGAGAGAGAAAGCAGTACTCATATACTTACTTCAGTCCATGATATATTTCGCCTCCCCCTGCCACACACACACAATGTTGTTATCCAGCCAAAACCTTTATATAATTAAAAACCACAGGCATTCATTCAAAGTGTCAGATCAAAAGGTTAATGTGCTATGGTAGAGAGGAAGTACTTATATTATATCCTTGAACTTTTATTTTAAGTTTACAGCATTTAAAAACAAGTTAAGTCAAACTCTGGCCAAAGCTAATATTACATCATATGATTGAAAAATATTAATCATAGTTGTTTTAAATCAGTTGATCCAAATATTTGGCTTGATGAAAAAAATATTGTGAGTATTGGCTAGAAATGCACTTCTTAAGGCAGAATCTTAAACATATGAACCTATTTCTACTACTGGAAGCAAGACAAAGCACTATCAAATGTTTCTAGAATCTTCAGAAATCTAAAAAAAAATAGTTAGAAGGCAATAAGGAAAAATATTTTGGGAAACCCGGAAAATGATATACAATCCATATGAAATTATATTTTATAACATCTTTCAGCTCCGAGGTACTGAGATCAATCGAAAATGTTATTGAAGATGTTATCATGAGTTTGTCCAAAAATAAAGCACCTATTCTTATCTTAAGAAACAGATCTGACTGGGGAAATATACAGTAAGTAAACCATGCTTGCAAATGTATTATATGCAAACATTATAGGTTTAGATTATTATATATATCTTATTAAATCTGTAACCTGTGATTTAAATTGCAAATGCCAAAGATAACATTATGAACACTTTTGGTTAACAACCTACATTCTGAAGCATTAGATTAGACTCAAGCAATTCTATAGCCTGAACCAGAATCTAATTTTGTACCTATTCATGATCAGCAAGGCTTTTGTTTATTTCTGATTTACCTGCAGCATATTTAAAAATCTCACTAAATTAATTTTTCCATTGAAATTCTGATGCTCTGCAGTAATTGTGAATAGGTATCCTTCCCTTTTGCTCCACCCCAAATCCTCACTGCAGGACTTATGCTGACACTTCAAGGAATTTCCTCTCCCAGCAGGAGCTGTTCAGTTTATGAACAGAACTGTGGGTTTGACAGATACCTGTGTAAGGTGAGGATAAGAGATTTTTGAAACTTCAGAACCTTGTGTAATTTGGAGTGGGATTGATCAAATTCTGCTTTTTGCATGCTTAAATGATCGGCTGAATGGAGTTTATACTAGCCAGCTGATTGATGCTCTCAGGAGAAGAGATAAAGCATGGAAGTGTGATTATTAACACTAGTAACTTCCTTGTTACTAGTGACATGACATGGGAACAAATCAGCTGCCAATTAAGCGCTCACTATTCAGGAAATTAAACAGTGATTCGAACTGTTAGCTTAATATGGAAGCCGGTGGAGATGCTTGACAAAAAAGAGAAAAAAACAAATCACAAAAATCTAGGAAATCAAATAATTGTCAAATAAATAGTGTGGAATTTCCACAGTAGAGATTACAGATTATAGGCAAGTCACTATAATAGAACTGTTCCTGAAACTCATAAATAGAGATTTAAAAATATAGAACTGTTAATAATTGTGCTTTTATTATCTATTTTTTTCTTAAAATGTTTTAAGAACTATGAATGCACTAGAAATCAAGATTAATGCTACTAGTGAAGAATTTATTCTATATTTTCATTTCATTTATTATGCAGCCACATAATAGGTTTTTGGATTTTATAGTTCAGAAATTTGAAATTGACTTAAACTGTATTACATTTGGTAACATGAAAATTATTGTTACTATTTTTCAATTTTACATTCTTCAGTTTTAGTCTACGAAAATTTGGGAGGGACCATGATGATAGAGCAAAAATGTTACATTCAGAAATTTTCAGGAACAACAGCATAACCAAAAACTACATGATAGATTAAACACTGCAACTCTAGCTCAATCTGTAATGAAAGGTTTGGCTAACATGTTTTATTGGAATTAATTTAATCTGGGTTTGTGAACTTTAGAATAGGAAATGTTGGATTCTATGTTCACCTCCTTGAGTACTACAATAAGGGCTGGACTAATTAATTTGAGATCAAAGTTTAAACACAAAGAAAATAACTAAAAAGTAACCCATTTCTGAGTTTAGATTCACCTGACAATAAAGCAAACCAAAACAATTTTATATATAATGTTATTACCTAATCATGTTAGCTAATCACATTCTTTCTAAATATAAGGAAAACTGAAAATTGACTGTAATTTCTATCAAATTTAAATGACAAAGAGTTTTCTGTGCAACTACTGAAGTAAAATGAAATTAGACAAGATAACTAACTTACTCTGGATCCATTTCAGTACCTTGAGAAGTCACAAGTTTTTTAAAGGCTAGAAGATTTATTATGATTTTATAATGTAGTGTCTTCTGCCACCTTAAGGATATAAAAAGTAATGACTTTGAATAGCAAAATGCAGCTTCAATGATTGTTTTCTAATATAATAATCAAATATTGGTATAATTACATTATACAGTACTTTGGAAATATGTTCAGTGGATTTAAAAGAAAACATTTATCCAACTAAAAGAGAATATATGAGCTCTGAAATTAAAGAAGCTAGGGTTACCAATGCAGTGGTCTTATTTATAAATAAGCACAGCTCAGGCATTTGAATAATCCAAGAATGGAGAAAGCATAAGGAGATGTATCATAAATCTATTCTGTCCATTCTGTTTCTCTTATTAGACAGGGAAGGCTTGCAGGTAAACTGGACTCTAATTCATCTGAATGCAGAAAATAAACTGTCCGTGTGTGTGTGTGTGTGTGTGTATGTGTGTGTGTGTGTGTTTCTAATAGACTTATATAAGTATCAACCTTTTTTTAACCCAGTGCATTTTGTATAAATGAGTCCCATGTTTCATTATATTTATGCATACAAAGTCTATGTCTATAGGAAATCTGCTCATAAATAATAGATATAATTAGGATTTCAATCTATTAAATAAATGGGAGTGTACAAAATGTATTTCATTCTGGACTTTAAAAATGTTTCAGCCCCTTTTGTGTAGGTAATGGTAACTGCCTCTTTCCACCAAGGTCATTTTCTTTGTCCCTACATTTATGAATCCTGTTGAATTTTAGAGGAAAATTTGAAAGTTTGAAATTTGGGGGTTTTCTCTGAGGTGAGCAGTTTGACTGAGGCCTTAGTCACTTCCTGGAATACTGGTAGTGGATTATACCATCCCTAGAAGCCTTTCCCTTTGTATCTCTCTGTATTATACGATAGTACTGTGCATTTCCCTAAACACCCATTATATAATCCCTGGGAGTGGTCCTGGGGTGCATCTTGTGAATGCACCCCAGGACTGAAGCACCAGCTTAGACATCTGGAGCTCCATTGGAGGAAGACAAAGAACCAGACTGGTTTTAATGATTCAAAGTCCATATTGAGAATTAACTTGAAGTGGTAAATACAGTGAAACTTCAATACTTCCCGACCCTTAGTGCAGCTACGGATAGCCATCTAGTGGCCTGGAAATATTAGTGGTCATAAATTGAGGATTACCTATACATTTTATCTTTTTTTCCTAATCTTTAGTGTTAAAAATATTCTTGACTTTTATGCACTACCAATCCTGATGAATAAAATATCAGATTATTAGTTCTTCTTTTTAATTCCTGATTTGGTTTTCAAAACTAGTTTTACAGAAGCTGTAGGTTTCCAGATGATATCTAATTGTACCACACAACAAATAAGAAGTGACAGTCCTAAATCAGCAACAAAGTTTGGTAAGTTAAAGAAACTCAGCAATATACTGATCTATTTTGTTCAAAAACATTTTATTCCAATCCAAAGAATGCACAAAGGGATGGATCATATCATTTAATTAGGGTCTACTTTTGTCTACTTTGCTTCAGGATAAATTGTGCAACAGTTTGTTTTGACTTGAAACATAAACCTTGCTTCATAAAATCCAAAGTTTTATAGGTCTATTTTGTAAGAATTATAGAAATAAGCAAATTGCTAAAGTATCTTTGGGTTGAAGCTTCCTGGATCTACATAATAAGCTAATCCTCCTGTAATTTTGCATGTATTCTTGTTACTTTTCCCTCTGCATAGTGGTGTAATTATGGCATTGTTCTTATTGATAAACAGAGATGTAGTCCTTGCATATATTTTAAAGAAATCATAAGCCATACCAAAGTGAATCCATCTCCATATTTTAATGTATTCTCCATTAGACCATCTACATATGAAGCCTTAACATTCTTCAATTCAACATTCTACACTCTTTTATATAATTCCCACTATTCCTTTTCTCTTCATGCCACCTAGTTCTTTTTTTTTCCTTCTGGATCACATTTATTCAGAATATTCTATTTTTAAAAAGAACTTATTCCATTATCACCATTCACTGGAAGATAACTTAGAGTTATTACCAACCTATGGATTCCTTTGCAGTATTTCCAACCTTTACCTCTAAACAACCCCGATTACCTCAGTTCATATTTCCTGACATCTTTTAGCTCTTTTATTCAATTAAATCTTCAAAAACCTTCACTTCTCTGCATGTACTCAACAATTATATATTATCAGATCACTTTCTTCAGATTGATGATATACTTTCCCTTTCTCTTAGTTCCACCAACACACACTATAAGTATTTTTCTCTCAGTTCATTTCATTTATTAATTCATGCTCTTTACCATTTAAGCCTTTTTATTCCAGGCTGGAATTTTTCTATGCTATGGTTGTTACCAGGTAAGTGAATAAATATTGATCTCCATTGTCCATTGGTTTTCATCTGAGGTGTTGATATAAAGCCTTACCGTCAGATAAGGTTTAGACTAGGTTGTCAGATCTTTGGAAATAGTGCTGACAGTAACAGAAATAAATTGTCTACCAAGCACTTAAAGGTAAAATACAAGGGATGCAAATGTTTCAAGTGGAAACTGCATGAGGTTTTGCTTTATGTTTCAGCTTTGTGTTTTAAAATATTATCTATAATCTACAAGATGATTCAGACAAACACATATGCAACAAAAAGGTAATAATCATATTTAAATGTATTTGTAAGGTTAAAATAAACATACAATTGTGCTTAAAATTACATAAATTTGGCCTAAAATGTGATCTGTTCTCCAGACAAATTCTAACACTAGTTAAAGAGAATCCAATTAAACAAATGAGTCGAAAGCTTTATATTTCCTAATTTATTTATTAAGGAAAATGATCCAAGCTACATATTTATGTGTTTATCTTTATCTTTGTGACAACTAGGGAGGATCAAGTCTGGGAAACCTTCTCAAGTTACATTTCTGCCTTTTATAGAACTATTGTCTTAGTAGCAGGGATAGGATTCTACCAGTTCGCACCTATTCACTAGAACTGGTTGTTAACATTCTAAGCAGTTCAGAGAACCGACTGTTAGAAGAAATTACTGGCCTAATCCTGTAAGGAAGGCAGGAAGGAAACATTCTGGTGTTGCTTACAGAAACTGCCTCGCGGTTAACCCTTATTACATTCTTGGCAGGACTAGACTTCCTGTCTCAGGGACTTCTCTTGAGTTTTTTTCCCCCTCCTTTGCTGGTACTTTGCTTGTGTGGAGTGACCATTTAAACTTACAATGGCACTGAAAAAAATGACTTATGACCATTTTTCACACTTACGACTGTTGCAGCATCCCACAGTCATGAGAGGCCAGGCGAGGAGATGTGTGTCTCGATGTGAGTGATAGAGTTGGCCACACCTAGCCAATAACATGACCACCAAGCAACGCCCACCCAGTCACATGACCACCAAGCCACGTCCACCACCTAAGCCACACCCACAGAACCGGTTGTTAAAAATTTTGAATCCCACCCCTGCTTAGTAGTGATTCTTCTTCAGAGTTATCCCTATTGCCAATTATAATTTCATAGAAACAACCTCAAGAGAGGTATCAAATGATATCTGCATTTTAACAACATCACACACAAGTATTTAATACTTGTGTTAGATATCATGGCAAAAATTATATAACTATATCATTAGTATGATGACATATGATGTATATATCATCATTTTGATGCTGTGGCTGTGGCCTGTAACAGGTGCCTATGATGTGACTCTTACCCTGTGAGCTTATTGTGCAACAGTGAATTAATTTCATAACAGCTTATTTGTATTGTACAAACATAGCCTCTGTGATAGCATTTCTATTGTGACCTTCTTCACTACCATGATATTATTTGAAATATTGAGGCAGTGAAGTTATTCGTTGAAACATAAAATCTAGTTCACCCTTTTAAAATATTTTTGAAAGTAATTCTACCAAATATATTATATATGAGATTACCTAATTAGCCTACAAGGCTGCTGTGTTTTTATGATGCCAGAGTAGCTGTTTCAAGTTTCAGATAAATTGATATAGCTGATCAAATTTGGTCATTTAATGATATACCAATAAAGGAATGAAAGGAATCATTTATTCTCTAAACAGATCCAAACTTTACAGATGCCACAAGAGCAGTCTAGTAAGTTAGTACACATTAACAATAATATTTATTATATTAAAGTTTTTCTCTAAGCATCTCAATTCAGGATTCATCATTTTCAATGCCACTTCCCAAGCTTTTGTCCTTTTTTATGGTAAAAAAGACTGGAAGAGAATGTAACCAGCCCATTTTTTAGAATAATCATGTTTATACTTATACATATTATCAAATGCATGCTTGACAAAATAACAACAACAACAATAATAATAATAATAATAAACTTGGCCCACGGCACACCTGACATAACAATAGTTGAAAAGAAAAAGGGTTGGTTCATTGATATTGCAATACCTGGTGATGCACAAATTGAAGACACCCAGCAAGAAAAAATCACAAAGTATCAGGACTTACAAATTGAAGTTTAGCAACTTTGGAAAAAGAAATTGTGTGTTATCCCAGTTGTGATTGGAGCCCTTGGAGCAATACCTAAAGTGCTACCTCGCTATTTGGAAATTCTGAATTTATCAGAATTTAATACCCTGATTCTACCAAAAAAACACCCTACTTGGAACAACTTATATCCTCTGATGCTACCTGAACAGTTTCTAGGTCCTTGATTAGGACTCGAGCTGTTGAGCTACGAATCAGCCCCAAAGGCTGTGAATCTCACTAGAGATATAATAATAATAATAATAATAATAATAATAATAATAATAATAATAATAATAATAATAATAATAATAATAATAATGCATTTGATAATATATATAAGCATAAACATGATTATTCTAAAAAATGGGCTGGTTACATTCCCTTCCAGTCTGTTTTACTATTTATTACTATTGTTATTGATATTGTTACTGTTACTGTTACTATTATTATTACTATTACTATTATTATTATTATTTTAATGGTCTCAATATTTTGTTCCTCATGTTAGGTCAACAAACTCTGACAATTTGTAAAAATCATTGTTGAAAAATTCTGCATAAGAATAGTCCTGAACACTGCCTTGTGGGTTTTCCCTAAATTTTCACTTATTGTAGGTTCCATTTAGAAGAGACAAAACATAAGATTCAAGGAAGATGACAGAATGGGGACAGGATGATGTCCACTGGCAATACTTACAGGATGCCCTTTACTAAATATTCATGAGTACTACGTATTTTTCTAAGTAGCATTGAAATCTCTTGAGACTGTCTTTATTTTGCTTTAAAACAACATTTTATTCTTACAGAGATATCTTTTACACTGATACAGTACTTTTTGGTAATCAGAGGGTTGTGGACAATATTATAAATGACATTTCCTGTATGCTCAAGATACCCAGAAGGACTCTACATATTGTTAAGTATTAAATGTCTCTTACATGATCTAATAATAATTTAGTACATGGGGGGGGGGTAGGAAATAACATTTTTATTAATTTCTGACAATAGTAAGCACAGATAGGCATGACAAAATAAAAATAGAAAACTCATATCTATATCTAATGAATAGATTTGTTGGCAGATGCAAATCATAGAAAGGAGAATAAAGTGTATATTTGTGTATATGGGATAGTCTTTTGTCATTTCCTTTCTCTAATAACACTAAAGAAGCAAACTATTCAGTATAGCCAAAAGAAAACAAAATAATTCTTATTTGCTCTTTCTGTGACTGCTGACTTACACTATAATCTACCTTGAAAAAGAAACATTTAAGTGTATTGTTTCAGTACTGTAGTGTAAAAGGGAAATACCATCCTCCTATGCTCTAGCAAGACTATCATGCCCAGAAAATTTCCTAAACTTTCCTCATTAGCCAAACAAAAAATGCAGTTGAATAGTTTTGAGGGATCAGTTATTAAAGAACTTATACATTGTCTAGGGAAAGGTTTGGAGAATAGTGGTCAAATTTCTAAAAATGTCAGATTGGTATGGAAATAAGTCATGCTATTTATGAAAATGAGAAAGTAGTTGCTAAGACATTAAGTTCAGCCAATCCAAGAACTGATAAAATTTCCTGTGACGACAGTAATTTATAACACTATCACATCACTTGTGTTCTCATAGGATTAACATTTTTTCCAAACTAGCCTATAAATAATGATTAAATATATTATTATCCTGGTGACTATGTAATTACTGTCTGAAGTTACTTTTTTTTCTTTCTTTGCAGCTCTCCACTAGCAAAGGGTGCATTGCTGGTGATCTTAGTTATATTGAGGAGGATGGTACAAAAGTAAATTGTACTTGTAGTACCACAGTATGTATAATGCATTATTATTTCCCGATTTTATATAAGGTGCTCTATACTAGTTGAAGTACATAGATGACATATTTTTGCTCAATGCATTATGAGACCTTGTAATTTTTTATTCAGGAGCAACATTTCCCTCTTTGGTTCTTTAAAAAAAATGACAAAAATGTTGGGTTTTTTTTTGCAAAATTACAAAAAAATGTTCTTTCATAATTGCTGCTAAACTCTGGAATGCAAACATACTCAGTGTTATACTGTAGATAGTTTACAATTATTGTTGCTTATCCATTACATCAAAAACAGAATTAGTGCAATCTGCATAATAATTTTCAATCTGACTTCAGCATGACAATCTGCAATAGCATTAGGTATAATATGTTTAAATCTCTAGAGAAAAAATAACATTGAATCATCCCAAATTTAGAGAAATTAAGCACTCAAATATTTCATGGCATTACTGTACATATTCAGAAACAGAATCATTATTTATATCCATTGATAATCCAATTATTATATTATATTATATATTATATGATAATCCAATTATTGGGGCTTGGGTATACTTTTACTGAACTGAATATCTGAACTTTCTCAACTTGCACCTAACTAATGCACATTGTAGAAAAATCTTTTTCTGCACATGATCTAGTCTTCACTTTACCTCTGAGTTGTGAATGTTACATGGATTTTACTAACAAAATACTAGAGAGGGTTGCTTTTTTTTCTCCAAGGGATTTTATTTAGTCTAATAAACCCCCAGTTCATAGAATATTTCTAGTGTATGGCTCCCATCACACTATAAGATAATGACTCTTGAAGGATGATTATAATTATTGTGTTAATATATAAAAATCATAACACTTACAAAGTAATGAACAATTACTATAGTTAATTATTTTGGAAAAGACTTTTAGACATTTACTTTTGCTTTTTATTTCATTATTAAATAAAAAGAATTATTTTCCTCAGTTTCTAAAACAATTTGATGTCTGTTCTTTCAGACACCTGTACCATCTAATGTAGAAGGAATAAGAAGTATCCTTTAAGCAAAATGTATAGGTTAAAGAAAGTAAAATACAAAATGAATGCTTGAATAAAACATTTACTAAAGATTCCATATAAAATGGCATCGCTGATGCTAATATTGTTCACATTATAGTAACAGAAAATTATATAATATCCAATACTTTATGTAGTGCAATTTAATTCCAGTATATTTTCTTGAATCCTTTAACATTACAGATTTAATTACAGATGCAAAATTTATCCTAATTATAGAAAAAGATGCAACTTTTCAGAGATTGTTAGATGACAACTTCTGCTGTAAAATGTCCCCAAGTATAATAATTACGGTACAAGTTTACATTTTTCTAAGCAAATCCAAACATTCTCAAATAAAATTAATTGTCCAGATTCATTTCAATTGTATTTAGGTCTGGTTTCAGAAGAGAAACTGCATTGGGCATACTATGTGGTGAGCTACTATCAGTATAATCTGAAAGCATAATCCTGTTAAAATTCTCCTGTATTCATTTCAGCAATTTTCAATGCTATCAATTATGCCCTTCTTGTAAAGACTTTGTTTAATATTTTATATTGATTCTACTGATAGCTAGATTATTTTTGAGAAAATGGTGCTAAGGTGTTTGTGTTCAACCACAATGACATTTGTGCTCTGGGGCTATGCGGAAGATTTCATTTTATTTTCCATGCCATGTGAAACTGGTAAGTGATAATTCAGATGTTAAGAATGCAATGGCACCATCATGGTGATTGTAGGCTGATCTGTTCTATTCCTGGGGTACAATGGAGGGATTATCCTATCTTCCCAATATGACAACATGGTCATCACCAAAAATCATCACAAAAGAATAATGTAAGCAGTATTGTTAAGCCAAATCTGATTTACCTAGTAGCACTTCATGTTAGAAGGAATCAGGAAGAAGCAATAATCAAGAAGAAAAGAATCCAGGTAAATCTCAACAACTCTGGGTTTCCAAGTAAGGAGAGGTAAGATAGGAAATTGGAAGTGTTATTTCCAACCATTTGCTTGGTGAACCATTTGTTTATTTATGGTCAAACCACACAAACCCAGCTATATGATTAACTAATAACGGGTGCCCATTATTCCCTGAAATCCAAGGTTTCAGCCTCATATTTACACTGTTGTGAATGTATAAAGTTTTAATAAAGCGTGAGCTTGGAATAAAGTGCAGGGTTCTGGCCCTGCATTTCTGATTGGCTGTTAAACAGCCGGATCGGATTGGCCCGCTCCAGGGAATCCGATTGGCCCTTAAACAGAGAGTTCCTGTTGATTATGAGAACTAGCGCTCCTTGTTGGTTATTGGTTAATAGTTACGGGATTTGCCTATATATAAGGCGGGTTAAAACTGTTATGGATGCTAGAAGTCACAATGTAATAAAGAGCTGAAGTTTACCATTCAAAGGCTTGTCTCCATTCTTTCATGCTCCAAACATAACACTGGCGACGAAGGTGGGATGTGGAGACATCTGAAGCAACGAAACTTCGAAGAACACCGAGCACGTGACAGACGACACTACACAACGGAACCATGTCCGCCGGCGTCGTACCACCCGCTCCGTTCGATCCAGTGCAGGAGGACTGGGAGTCCTACATGGATCGCTTCCAAATGTTCTTAGAAACCAACAACTTAAAGGACGCCACACCAGGAAAGAAACGGGCGGTGTTCCTAATGCATTGCGGTCCAACCGTATTTAAGATGGCTAAAGCACTAGCAAAACCCCGAGAAGTGAAGGCGATGGATTGGGATGACCTCGAACCTCTCCTATGAGATCACTACGCACCGATCGTGCCTATGCTCGTGAGACGGCACGAGTTTTATCAGAGGAGCCAGTGAAAGGGAGAAAGCGTGGCCGACTTCATAGCAGACCTCCGAAATTTGGGAGGCCTCTGCGGATTCACCGATCTAGAAGAAGCACTAAGAGATCGCATAGTTCTGTGACTAGATGCACCAGGCGTTCAAAGCAAGCTGATGGCGAAAGGCGACATCAGCCTTGCCGACGCCATCGCTGATGCTACTGCAGCAGAAGCAATCAGGAAGTTGGCTGCACAACTACGCCGAAACCACGCTCCGGTACCACCACCGACAAGCGACATTTTATCCAGGTCAGAAGGGCAGCTGGCAACGACGCACCACGAGGACCTCTCTTCGTCGTCAGACAGTGACGAAGAGGGGTCCATCGACTGTGGTCCAACCGGGACCACCACCCAAAGCCTTTACGCCCTTGCGCTGGCTGTGGGACCGACTATGCCAGGTCTGAATGCAAATTCCGCGACGCGCTCTGCCATGAGTGCGGGAAGCGAGGCCACATTGGACGGGTCTGCCGAAGCTTACCAGGACCCGGCCAGGCCTCAAAAGGGACTAACTATCACCAATCGACAGGAAACCGTCCTGTACGGCGAGAGCCAGTAAACCACTCCTACAGAAATCGAGTTTTGCAGAAAGAAGAGGCTCACCATACTATCACTATCGGTCATGCCTCAGCTTTAGACACCAAGAAAATACGAATCACAGTAGGCATCGAGAACCAGCATTGCCACATGGAAGTCGATTCGGGATCGTCCCTCTCGATGGTGTCCTGGAAGACCCTTAAACAACTCATCCCGACGATTCAACGCCAAGATCTCCGCTTCCAAAGACTCATCCTCAAGGACTACCAACGGAATCGAATCCCCGTCGTTGGTTCCTGCCGAGTCCGAGTCTCCTTCAAGAAGCACACAGCGTACTTACCACTAACTGTCATCGATAGAGACAGGCCTAGCCTACTAGGCCTCCAATGGTTCACGCCACTCGGCATTGAAGTGGCCGGCATAAACCAAGTCAGCAAAAGTGACTGGGAGGGAGACCTCATCCATGAGTTCAGGGACGTCTTTGCGGACAGCTTAGGCGAGTACAAGGGGACCCCGATTTCATTCAGTCTAGACACAAAGATAGCTCCCATCCGACTTAAGCCCCGCCGAGTTCCATTTGCCTTAAAGTCGAAAATCAACGAACAACTCGACAAACTGATAGCTCAGGGGGTGTTAGAGCCCATTGATCACTCCCCCTGGGAAACCCCAATTGTAACACCCATTAAGCCAGACGGGTCGATCTGAATTTGTGGGGACTACCGGGCCACTTTGAACCACGCCCTACAGCAGAACGCATATCCAGTTCAGGTGGTACAGCATCTCCTCCACTCCCTGGGGGGCGGGAAAGTCTTCGCTAAATTAGATTTAGCTCAGGCATATCAGCAACTACCTGTTGATGAAAAGATGGCACTGGCACAAACGATTGTGACGCACCGAGGTGCCTTTAAATGTACCCGGCTTCAATTCGGAGTTAGTGTAGCCCCGGGGATTTTTCAGAGCCTTATGGAGAGGTTATTACAAGGGATTAAGGGCATGGTCCCTTATTTTGACGATGTATTAATTGCAGCCCCTACAAAAAAATTCTTACAGGACCGGTTAAAATTAGTCCTAAAAAAATTCCAAGAGGCCGGTCTTAAAGTAAAGAAAAACAAATGTAAATTGTGTACTGACAGTGTTGAGTTTTTAGGGTACCTAATTGATAGCCAGGGTATTCAACCTACGGAAAGTAAACTAAGGGCGATAAAAAATGCTCCCAGGCCACGAAACAAGGCCGATCTCCAGACATTCCTAGGCTTCATCAATTTTTATAATGTATTTTTACCGCATAAAGCAACGGTCGCTGAACCGTTACACCGGTTGTTAGATAAGAAAGCAAATTGGTTATGGGGTCACCGAGAAGAACAGGTGTTCTGCAACGTAAAAAAACTGCTCAATTCTGACTCTGTACTCATGCAGTATAACGAGACTTTGCCGTTAAATATAACATGTGATGCTTTGCCTTTCGGAGTGGGCGCCATTTTGAGCCATGGACTGCCTAATGGGAACGAAGCCCCTGTTGCATATTTTTCAAAGACACTTTGAAAAACTGAGCGAAATTATGGACAAATCGATAAAGAAGCCCTCGCAATTGTGTCAGCCGTTAAAAGATTCCACGAGTACGTGTATGGCCGGGCTTTTACTATCGTGACTGACCACAAACCATTATTGGGGATAATAGCCGGAGATAAGCCAACTCCCTACATATTATCCCCTAGGATGACTCAATGGTCAGAATTCTTAGCTGCTTATAACTATCGGCTGCAATACCACCCGGGGAAAGCCATTCCCCACGCCGACGCATTGAGCTGAGCACTGCTTCCAGAGACTCTCGACGATCCTGCACCAATGGTAACCACGTTGCAAATTGAGGCACTCAACTTGCCGCCATTAACCGCCCAAGATATCGCGAAACCAAACGTGACCCCACCTTAGCGTGAGTCCTAAGCTGAGTAGAACGCGGATGGCCATTGGACCAATTATCAGATGACTTCATACCATTCAAGACTCGACAAACTGAGTTGTTCTCCCAAAAAGGCTGTGTCATCTGGGGCAATAGAGTCGTTATCCCAGAACGACTCCAGAAAGCGCTTCTGAGAACCTTGCACGATGGCCACCCCAGCATCGTGCGAATGAAAGCCCTTGCGCGAAGCTACGCATGGTGGCCAGGCATTGACAAGCAAATCGAACATTGGGTTAAAGCTTGTCCAAAATGCCAGGAAGTGAGCAACGCCCCACCTCAAGCCATTCCTACTGAATGGGAGATGCCATGCGGACCCTGGTCCCGAATTCACTTGGACTTTGCAGGGCCGACCAAAGGCCACACCTTTCTACTAACCATCGACGCCTATTCAAATTGGCTCGAGATTCATCACATGACGACTACAACCTCCGAGGTGGTTACCAAAACCTTGGAAAGACTATTTGCAACCCACGGACTACCAGACATCCTGGTATCCGATAACGGGCCCCAATTTACTGCACTGTCGTTCGAGCAGTACCTCGCTGACCACGGCATTCGACATGCGCTCACCTCGCCTGCGCACCCTGTGACCAATGGCAAAGCAGAACGCATGGTACAATTTGTGAAGAAAACCTTACAGAAGGTAGACTACGACAACATTGACGACAAGATCAATCGAATCCTTTTTTTACAACACATCACACCGCATAACGTCACAAACAAAACTCCTGCCGAACTATTAATGGGACGAAAACTCCGCTCCCACCTCAACCGGTTACACCCAGCTTACGAACCGGAAAAACCATTAGGATCCAGCGGCCGCTGTCGTGCCTTCCAGGTAGGAGATTTGGTATACGCTAAAAACCTATTGGGCGACCCATTGTGGGTGGAGGCGACAGTAGTTCATGTAACCGGCCCAAGATCCTACCTTGTACAATGCCTTGACGATAGACTATGAAAACGCCATATCGATCAATTACGATCGCGGCTTCCGGTGGGCAGTCCTGAACTCCCCTATGACCAGATTGAGGGGGGGGGAGGTACAGAAGAAGATGAATTCCAAGGAGAAGAAAACCCGTTCGAAGGGAACGACGGTATAATAGAGACTCAGGAAATGGAACCAGAGAGGGAAACAGTTGCACCTCGGGGAATTACAGAGAACATAGGCAATGACGGGTAAATGAACTCTGAACCAGAAACAGCCCCACTGCCAAACAACGATCTACCTCAGCGTGATTGCAGCCAAATGACACAGCGAAAATCAAAGAGACTAATAAAACAACTGTCCTACCTAAAGGACTATGTAACTCCACCCTGCAAACAGAAGCCAGGAGGAAGAGGTGTTGTGAATGTATAAAGTTTTAATAAAGTGTGAGCTTGGAGTAAAGTGCAGGGTTCTGGCCCTGCACTTCTGATTGGCTGTTAAACGGCCGGATCGGATTGGCCCGCTTCGGGGAATCCGATTGGCTCTTAAACAGAGAGTTCCTGTTGGTTATGAGAGCTAGCGCTCCTCATTGGTTATTGGTTAATAGTTACGGGGTTTGCCTATATATAAGGCGGGTTAAAACTGTTTTGGATGCTAGAAGTCACAATGTAATAAAGAGCTGAAGTTCACCGTTCAGAGGCTTGTCTCCATTCTTTCTCGCCCATGCTCCAAACATAACATACACAGCTTTCACACAGTGCCACTGACACTCTTGGATAGAAGACTTATAGTTCTTTTCATACTCTGTGGAAGTAATAAAAGTGGTTCTGATTAAGGCTAAAATAGCAGGAGCCAAATCTTCCTAGAGTCTTGCCACCTTTCTTTCTTTCATCTTCTGAAGACTTAGCTACAGACAGTAATATATCATCTGAATCATTGAAAATCTTAATCTGTGTTTGATTGTGGGACTGTACTGACAGATAGCTGATGAGTTAAAGCTCAGGCTAGTTAAAGTAGAAGCTTGATGGTTTGCCTATCCAGGAAAATGTTGCACAATCTACAGTATATCAGCAATGCCACATTGCTCTAAGGGTCAAGTGCAGGCTTAGAAGGGGTTGCAGATTTATCTTTGTCATTAAGGCACAATATCTTTCCTACTTAACCGAGATTTCTCTGGCTTCATTAGTTCTAACAACAATGCATTGTTGGATAGCAGAGAGCTTTATATAGTGGAAAGAATGCATGGAAAGAGAGTGTAAGAGAGTTAGGAGTATAACTGAAGGTATTCTTGAGGCTGCTGCTTCTTGTATGAAAGAAAATAAAGATAAGCTTTATTTAGAAAATAATTCATTGATAGGAAAGCCTTAGTTATTTTATCTACAGATAAGAGTTCATAGTGTGAGCTTGCAGCATGCAAAAAGAGTGGCCCAGAGAAGTACCTGGTCAGGGTTTCTGGTCAAAGTGAAAAGAAAAAGAGAGAGAAAAAAAAAGAAAGTGATGAAATCCCTGAGAATGCTAATTTAATAAAAAGGATATATGTTACGTGTAGTTGTGCAAACTGGGTCTTTTTAGAGAAGGAATGGAGATAAAAATACAAAGGCCTCCCGATGACTGTCCCTGCATCTATTGTCCATAGTGACCAGTGGTGAGATTCAAAAAATTTTACTACCAGTTCCGTGGGCATGGCTTGGTGGGCGTGGCAGGGGACAGATACTGCAAAATCCCATTCCCTCCCCACTCAGGGTAAGGATCTGTAAAATCTCCTTTCCTCCCTGTAGTGTATTCAAATAGAGACTTCTAAGTCGATGTTCCCATTGGTTAATAAACACAACGAGCTATTGGCTAATAACACGAGCATCCAATTGGCCACCTAAAGCGGCGGGAAGTTTGAATAGATGCCATTGGTTGCGAGCCGCGAGCAGCCGCTATAAAAGGGGCTGCCGCGGCTCGACTGCAGTTGAAGTTACTGGTTACTATTAAAAAGAGCTGAATTCAACTCCGGTCTGTGAGTCTCTTTTTGGCAACAGAACACTCCCCACTCCAGGGGGAAGGTTACTACAAAACCTCCATCCCCACTCCACTAACCTGCTTTCCAGCTATATTCTGTGCAGGCCAACAAAAGAAGATCCAGCCGATCAGCTGGAACTTGAGAGGCAAAGAATAGATGGGGGCAGGGCCAGTCAGAGGTGATATTTGCTGGTTTTCTGAACTACTTAAACTTTCTGCTACTGGTTCTCCAGAACTGGTCAGAACCTGCTGAATACCACCTCTGAACCAGTAGGTTTATAGGTAAAGAAAGCTAGTGCACACAGAGAATTCCAGCTTTCATTGTGAAATGTGCTCTGAATCCAGACCTTTGGTTGATATAAAATATGTGGGAAGAACTGCTGACATTATCTCTACTCAGGGGTGTGAATAGAGCACTGTGGGGACCAATGCAAACCTTTCAATGGGTGATCACTTCATCATTACACAGTGAGATTCTCTTGGCATTTACCCCAATGTATTCTGAGACACTGGAAATTGCAAGTCTTTTGAATTGTGATATCTGCCTGATTTGTATCTAAAAGCAGGTTTACCCTTTGGGGTTTTTTTTCCTTCAATTCCTTTAATGATCATTGTACGTTATGCCCTAATTCCCAGTTTTCACCAATCTTTTTAATACAGCTTTTAAATATTAATTTTAAGGGTGTAGATTTTATTGTAGATTTATTTATATTAATATTTCATCCATTTAATGTGAACAATTGTAAAACATAATTATACTCATTGGAAGCTGAATTTACAATTCTGTAATAAAGCATTTTGTTGAGTAGAAGTGCAACCGTGTCTAAACATATATTGAAAAATGTATCATTGTTATAAATATCGTAATTATTTCTTCAGGGAAAAGGTGTACCAGATATCAATACAAGACTACTAGTCAGAAAATTATGGGATACTTGTCATGTACCAATCTTTGCTCTCATGGATGCTGACCCACACGGTAAATATGGGAATTCTCTAATATTTATACCATATGTCTAGCAATGTAGATATGATGATGGGCATTTTCTGTCTGAGCATAGAGGAAGAATTCTTTTTCTGTTTCTCTCCCAATGCTGCCCTGTCTGAAAAGGGATAGATTTCAGCCTTCGTCTTCCCTTTCTTTTAGGAATAACAGATTGTGGTGGGGAAAATCCAAATCATCCATAGATGACAGTAAACATTTAGAATAAAACTTTTGCTCCAGTGATCAGCCCATTTTTCTACATTCAGATTCAGTAACCACACTCTAAAAAATTTTAATGCACCGGTATATATTACATACAGACATAAATAGCCATCACACTAAAACTCCTTTTTACGACCCTGTAATCTATTTCATTTCAAAGGAAGTATGCTATGCAAAAAAGAATAAGAAACAGCAAAAAAAAAAAAAAATGAAGGCTCTAACTAAAAGAAAATATAGATCAAAGTAATTTATATAAACATATATCATTTACTATTCCTTTCCATATCTTTGCCCTCTGGCCTGGGGATCCAGTAATATAGATGTGGAATCTGTACAGTGGTTATATTGTTAGGGAAACTGACTGCACTCTTCCACAAATTATGTTTTATGGTTATAATGGTTTTATTTAGCATTCAACACTGATCCATTCATGACCTTTCCTCTTCTGACCACAGATACTTATTTCCATTGTATTCAATTTATATTATGTTTCTCCTGACATACTCTTACATAAAAACATAGGCAAAAGTATATACACTTTTTACAAGCCATTTGGGTATTTAAAAAAACAAACTTTCATTTGTTGCTACAAATGACTTACTGCCCACTAACTTTCTATCAGTATTTGACATCTTAAAATGTAAACATTTTACCGTGATAGACAAATGCATCTCCTTTCTCTAATCAAATTCCTTTCTTTCCTGTCAAACAAAACTGTCTGGTTTACTGTTACTTTAATTTTCAGATCTTTAATTTTCAGTTCTTGTTGAATGTTGTGTAGATCATGCAATCCACTTAACATTCATTGCAAACCATCCAAGTTTTCAGGCAATAAAACTTATCTCCTGAATCAATGGCTTTTGCAGAAGAGCCAAAGAGGCATAGTGTTGTGATCTAAGCCCTGCTCTTTTTGTATATGGGAAAGAAACTGATCTATGTACAAGCCAGATGTGGGGAGAGGCTTGGATTGCAATACTGTACTTGCTATCTGATCTGCATACAAAAAATGCACA
Source organism: Hydrophis major (assembly GCA_033807585.1). Classification (NCBI taxonomy): domain Eukaryota; kingdom Metazoa; phylum Chordata; class Lepidosauria; order Squamata; family Elapidae; genus Hydrophis; species Hydrophis major. Next base: position 246,187,183 of record CM066330.1, read on the forward strand.
CATTCACATCACCAACTACCATTCCTCGAAAATCACCAAAATAATTCCTTATACATTCAGTAATTTTAAAAGAAAAGGGAACATCACACATCGATATCTTCTGTCACATTCAGATATGAGCTATTTGCTAAGCATTTAATTCTGACACATGCTGTATAACTCCTTTTACTCCATTTAGCAATGGACTTCAACTGCATATTCATGCAAAACACCTTGGATTAATTGATTTGATTTGTATTTCACCTTTTCTATGGGAACTAATTCAAGCTTCTTGACTATCATATCTATCTCTAAATTAATTTACTATCTCTAAATTAACAAAGATATAATGTTTTATTACATTAGTATATTTCTCACTGATTTCCTGAAGAACAAAAATCTGGTTTCTATAACCTTTGCAAAAAGTGCACTACACTTCTCAGATTTTGTGAATTATTTTGCTGTTTGCTTAACTTTTTTTTTTTCATCCAGTCTTTTTTCCTTTGTCATTTTACCTGTCAATTTTTTCATATTTCCCATTATTCAACATAGTTCTGTTGCATTTTGGAAGGAACTTTTCATTCTGCTTCAATCAGCCAGTTTATTTACAGTTTATTCTGTTGGAAGATTAATCCATCTACTAATACTGTTTCATCCAAAACTCTTTTTCTCTTCCTCCAGACATTCTACTACATTCTATTTTCTTCACTTTCTTTCACTTTTTTTTTCTTCTTTGTTTTTTTTTCTTCCAAGAATCTCTCTTGACACTACCAAGATGGTAATATGTGCACACATAATGCGAGGTGAACAATCTGTTCATTATTTCTGTCTGGCAATGTTACTGATTAGGAACTTCAAAACTCTGTGTCTTCTCTGGGACATCTGTGTTAAGCATATACTTAATATTAATTCATTCCTTTGGATTCATTGCTAAAACATTGTAAAAAAATTCCTGGAAAATATTGTTTCTGTACAGGTATTGAAATAATGAGTATCTACAAATATGGATCTGTGGTAAGTTTTTATTAAATTTAAACTTGTCATATTATTTCACAGTGAATGAAATGTAACAGCGTGTGCGTATGCACACATACACACATACTTTATCTCTTTCTCATATTTTGGTTTGGAATTGCAAGGTTGTTTTGAAACCAAACTTTTCATATCTTTTAAATGATCAGGAAAGGTAGATTGGGATTGGTCACACAATTAGAACATCAATTCAAATATTGAGGATTCAGGCAAATAAAAAGGTCAAAAATATACTGACAATTTATTCAGAGCAAGAGAGTATCCTTCTGGGCATTAATAATAATCAGTGGTAACATGGAAGTCAGGAGAAACTCCAAATCAGACTACAGTCTTATCTTAATCTACAGAACCACAAGATCCCTAGAGAGACGAATCAAGGGGACACTTGTGCCTTGTTGACAAGTATCTGCCTGTGCTTTCATGGGGAGAAGAGAGAGGTTGAGTTGCATGTCATACTTTAACAGTTATGTTTGAAGAATAAAAAAGGTAAAAGAATTTTAAAAGAACAGGCTGATATAATGAGAATGTCAAGCCTGCATGGATCGCAAGACAAAATTAGACTGAAAAGCTGACGGACTAAAGATGATAAAAGTATTTAAAAAAGCTTTAACTGGTTAAAATTGTATCACGACAACACCTATGTCTTAAAATAAGAAGGAAAGCATGCAAAACACAATCGCACTGATTTATGGTACCTCAAAAAAAATGCACATATCCTATGTGTCATTAATATTTTATTATTTACTTATTAGATTATAGAATACCGTGCTCATACTCAGAAGCTAAAAATGGCATACATTATATTCCTTTCTCCTATTTCCCCCCCAACACTTCTGGGTTGGAGATTGCACTGAGACAGTCATTGGCCCAGAGTCTAAAGTGTACAAAAGGGTAGACAGAAAGACCTGAGTGTTCTTGGTGCCAGTCGAACACTTCAATTATAGTACCACCCAATCTTCTCTATCCTGAGAAGAGAATAAATATAAAAAGTGTTCACTCACAACATGAACCATTTTTGTTATTAAATTTTCAGTGAAGAACGCTTTTAGGGCATATTTATATTAGTAATTCAACAGAGGTATAGCTCAATTTTTATTTCACTCCCAGTCTGTGAGATAAATGTCATTCTATCCCAAATCCTTCCAATGCTTTTTTTTTTTTTTAAATCAAGCATAAGGTTAGCTATGGCACACCAACATACTGTATGGGAAAATGCTTCACTCCCTCTTCCCTTCTGTAAAGAATAACAAGTTGAGCCACCAATATAGAATACCCAACCATATGTTTGCTGCAGCATTGTATGCCTATGGCACTGGCAGCATTTAAAAATACCTAGGCTTGAGATGGAAGGTTTTTCTTCAACAGCCTTTCCTCTTAACTGTATTTACTTACTTGATAACCAGATATCTCTCATACACCTGATGTGGTATAAAAGCAGTTCATCAAAACCTTGCAGAGAGAAAAACAAATAAACACACTCCCACATGTTGCCTCAACCTGCAAATGCTCACTTTGCAATAGGGAAGAAGAGAATTAGACTCCATTGCATACTGTAACCTTTGTTGTTCTCCCCTTTGGCTAATTTAACTGCTTTGTGCCACATAAAGAAGTGGGGCTTTTTTTTATATCATGCTTTCTGTTTTGGTTAGGTCTAATATAGAACACATTAATTCATAAAGGGATGTAACCCATAATTTTTATACTCCTGCTGAAATTTTAGAAGAGCTGATTCAAATAATGCAGCAAAAAAGAGAATTTGATTCTCTCGTTATCTAATCAATTAGCATTGCCACAATTTGGAGAATAAAAATAATAAATTTCCAAGTAAATGATTCCAGCAGCATGGATAGGACTCAGTTACACTAGCCGTGAGGGCACAATTGGAAGAACTAAAGGACCAGATTAGGGACTGATCCTCATGGAGAGTATCTATCTCTCTATTTGGATGCTAATTGTCAACAATGACATGATGGCAGATATGTAAGATAAGTAGATATGGCTCATTAAAAGTAGATATTAATCATTAAAAGCCTTATTTTATTAAGTTTCAGTCTACTAAAAGCAGGCATATTGAGCAAAAAATTGTGATTTCATATTTCAGTCTATGTCGTTTGAAGCCCATCGCCTCACAGTTCCAGCTGTAAGATGGCTTGGCCTCCTTCCATCTGACGTTTATCGGTTAGTTTACTTTCAATTTTTCAAAAAAGCAAAGTTCATATTTTTCTTAATAGTTAGAAGAGTTCTATTGTTTTTTTCTGCACAATTTTACAAGGGAGAAGGCTGCAGGAAAATTAGAATTAGAACAGAATAGACCTGGAAGGGACTTGGGAGGTCTTCTAGTCCAGCCCCTGCTCAAGCAGGAAAACCTACCTTTTCACACAATTGACTGTCTAGTTGCTTCTTAAAAACCTTCAGTGTTGGAGCGCCCATGATTTCTGAAGACCCTAATACATGTAAGAGTATTGCATGACTAGAACTTTGACTTATTTACAATTTTTCATTCAGTTGTGGCACACCAAACTATGTATATTCCATGATTTAATAAGTATAGGTAGTCCTAGACTTACAACAGTTCATTTAGTGACTATTCCAAGTTATAATGGCACTGAAAAAGTGACTTTTAACAGTTTTTCACACTCACACCAGCCTTCCCATGGTCACATGATCAAAACTCAGACACTTGGCAACTGATTCATATTTATGATGGTTGCAGTGTCCCAAAGTCATGTGATTACCTTTTGTGACCTTCTGACAAGCAAAGTCAATAGGGAAGCCATATTCACCTAACAACCGTATTACAAACTTAATAACTGCAGTGATTCACTTAACAGCTGTGGTAAGGAAGATCATAAAATGGGGCAAAACTCACTTAACAACTGTTTCACTTAGCAACAGAAATCTGGGGTTCAGTCAAGGACTACTTGTATAAATGTAGAAATAAACAGTAAATATATACCAATTTAATTTCAGAATTTCAAGTCCCATGCTTACAATATATATTCTTATCTATTTGGGATTTCTGCCAGAACTTCCAAGTCTCTTCCACATAACATGAAATACTGATCCATAGAACATAGAATAGAATTGGAAGGGACATTGGAGGTCTTCTAGACCAGCCCCATGCTCAAGTAGGAGAACCTATACTGTTTCAGATAAGTGAGTCTCTTCTTAAAAGCCTCCAGTGATGGAGCACCCACAACTTCTGAAGGCAAGCCATTCCACTGGTTGATTGTTTGCATCGTTAGGAAACTCTTTCTTAGTTCTAGGTTGCTTCTCTTCTTGGTTAGTTTCCAACCATTGTCTTGCCTTCTGGTGCTTTGGAAAATAGGTTGACCCTCTCATTTTTGGAAGAACCCCTCAAATATTGGAAGAGTGCTATCAACTCACTCCCAAATCTATTTTTGCTCAAACCATGAATATTTAGCTCAAATAGCAGGCTTTCGTTTAGTATCTATATTTCAGACTGTAAAAATGAATTATTTAAAGAATAATCATACAATTTAGAAAAAACAAAAATTTGCTATTTGGGCACTATGTTCATGTAAGAATATAGATATGCTGTATCTTAATTTCATAGAATGTGCATTGCTGCATGCTAAATCTCTGTTGGAGATATGATGGGAGGACTTTCTCTGCCCACTTTGATTTAAATTTTAAACATACTCCCTCTATAGAACAGTATTATATACAATTTAATCACATCTAGGTCTTCAGTAGCATGTAGCTCTATCTCAATGCCTGGATGAGAGAAAAAATGTATAGCAAAAGACAGCACCAGTTTCTAAGAGTCTTAGAGCAGATATGAAGCATCCTAAACTATCATCCTCTTTCATTCCTTTCCCTGTCGCAAAATGACAAAACAGGCAAGCACTAATGACATGTGGCAAGGAAACATATTAAGTATGTTAGTGTTCCAATTATATGATGAGCCACTTCATGGTCCTTAAAATGTGCAAAGCCTTTAGTTGAACATTAATATTTGATGGTCTTAATATTACTGGACCTTTACTTCAGTTTCATACTATTATTTATGAAAAATAAAAAGAAATCTTTAATTGTAAAAATAAGCACAGACTAATCAAACTGTTTTTTTAGATTGAATGTTCCTATGAGTGCACTAATTCCACTAACTAAAGAAGATCAGAGTAAGCTAACTGCTTTACAGGCGAGACCATATATTGCTCATGAGTCAGCTTGGAAAAAAGAAGTACGTATAGATCATAATAAATTCTGTATTTTGTATTATAAGCAGTTTGGGGTGATTCATATATATTCTGTTGGTAGAGTTCTAATATATGAGATAACTACAAGTCCCCTCTTTAACTTGAGAATGACTAATTAAATAAATAACTCCACATGAGCCTTCTTACATCTTCACCTCATAGCTGATGTTAACGGACTGGTTGCTCTGAATCAAATTTTAACGAGTGTTTTTTTCAACATTTCTTGGCAAAAGCCTTGATCTTAGAAGATATGTTGCATTTGACAGAAATGAAGTAATTATATAATAATTTGCCCATCATCTATTGGCTATTTGACTGTGCTGTAATCTCCTGGGTAGTTTGTTTTGTAGTGATTATAGGACCCAAGAGATTATAGCACAAGATCCAGGATATCTCCACAACAAAACTCACGATCCAGGATATCTCCACAACAAGGCCATCACACAGCCCATTATATCAACATCAACTCCATCAACCAATCAAGAGTCTGGCAGACAAGACACACATAAAAACTGAACTATGCACCCTGACTAAAGTACTGACAGCTAACGGCTTTCACAAAAGCAAAATCACCAGCTTGATCCACAAAAACACATAAAGGAGACCTAGAAGATGAACATGAAACATAATGGAGACCTAGAAGATGAACAGACATATGGAACAGCTGTCCTGCCCTACATAAGAGGTACAACAGAAAAAAATCAGTAAGATACTACACAGGCATCACATCAAGACTGCCTTCAAAACAGACAGAAAAATAGCAGCCATCCTAAGAAACCTGAAAGATAAAATTGACCTGGAAAACCAAGGCATATATGAAGTCCCCTGTCCATCATGCCCTGCCACATACATTGGACAGACCAATAGAAGAATAAATACCCGCCTAGATGAACACAAAAATGCAGTCAAAAAGCTGGAACACACTTCCTCACTCGTCCAACACATGAAAGCAACAGGTCACAGCATCGACTTCAATGGCACCAAAACCCTAGCCACTATACAAAACCCCAACCACAGAATTATCAGAGAAGCCATAGAGATTGAAAAAAGACCTGAAAGCATGAATAGAAGAGATGATTCCATCAGACTGTCAATTATTTGGAAGCCTGCACTCACAAACAAAACAATCTCCACACCACAAGCCCAGCAAACACCTGGGCACAAACAGATCCCCCCTGATACCTCCAGCTGAAACACACCCCAACCAGGCACCCAGATGAAGCCTACCTTCCTAACAAATGATAGCTGTCCATTTACTCAGAGCCAAGCTGCACTAAAAGCCTCCAATACAGGAACACAATGTTGCCAACCAATCAAGACACAAAAAAAGTGACAAAACAGACAGAAGATATTAGAAACACCAATCAAGCAAAACACGGCAAACTCCAAGACCAATAAACACAGAGCAAGACTCCCAACCAATCAGGATGAAGAAAAAAACCATTCTGGCACAGCAGTAGGCTAGCCCCAAATTTAAAACTGAAACAACTGTAAAAGTCTGACTCGCAGATGAACACAATACAGAAGCCTGATGATGGCAGATGAGATTCTGCTGAAACGTTGCTACAACTTTAAAAGCACAACTATAATGACGTGGGAAAATACCCGATCAAAGCTGAATACTATATAGAGAGGGGGGGGGAGGGAGGAAGAGAGAGAGAGAGAGCGTGCCTTGGCCTAAACAGCTTTGAATTGGAGGACTTTACAGATTCTAATCTAGAAGAGACCATCAGAAAGTTGTCTTGTCACAGTTGAGGCTTAAATGCCTACCTAAAAAGGCAAAGAATATTGGCATTTCATAGCTGCCTACGTACTAAAGGAAATGTCTGAGATGTATAGGCTTGACTTGTCCTGACAATGCACTGGGTTTAAAAGATGTAAATGAGGGCAGAGAGACAACACACAATTCATCTGGAACAATATTGTAGCAAAATTACCTTTTTGCTACAAATAACCTCCGTTTGTCTGTATTTATGTATTTTGATTTTGTATTTTTACATTTTATATTTGTAATGTGGAACACATGGCATAAAATGCTTGTCTTTTGAATTATGAATCTATATCAATGTTGATTGAATTGCTAATTTCCAATGCTTTTCTTTTACAGTTAGATATTATGGAAACATCTAAAATGAAGGCTGAAATTCAGGCTCTGACTTCATTTTCAACAGATTATCTTTCCAGGATATATTTGCCAAACAAGTTGCAATTCGGTGGATGGATATGAATATCAAGATACATTTTAAAGATTTTTAATGACTATTTTGAAGGAATATAAATGAAAAAAATAAAAAGATATTAGCGAAATATAAGAGAACAAAAGAGAAGGTTTAGATATTCCTCGTGGACTCCAATTTATTTCAGAGGTGTTAAGGCAGGTCATACAAAATTTTCAGTTTTGTAAAATACTGTCTATGTGAATTAGTATTTCTCTTTTTTTGTTTTTGATAGGAAGAAAGATTTCTGATCTAACATTAATTTTCATATTTTATAATTGCTTGTTTCAAAGAAAAAATATAGATGACAAAAGGATGTTAATATTATTTCACAAATGCTTTATCAGTTTACTAGTTAATTAAAAGAACTTCTTCATGATGTGCTAAGTTTAAAAATATGATATAAAGTTATAATAAATGGAGTAAGAAAATCTTTGTTATCATTATTTACACTACATTTTAAATAAGCCAAAGAATCAGGTTTTTTTAAATAGTTTACATCTTAATGAAATCAAACATGAATGAAAAATTGTTAAGGATTTCCCCTCTTTTTTGAAAAATGTGTTAAATTTGCACATGGTCTTAATTTAAATGTTTTGAATACAGCCTTCTTCCAAAAGGCAAGGAACAGTTACATATAGACACACCCAAAATTTCTGTTATGTGAGATGTTTGTGAAATGAATTTTCCCAATTTTACCACTTTTCTTGCCACAGTTGTTAAGTGAATCACTACAACTGATAACTTGGTAACATGGTTAAGTGAATTTCGCTTCCCTGTTTATTTTGCTTGTCAAAAGGTTGCAAAAGGTGATCACATGATCTTGGGAAACACCAACGGTCATAAGTATGAGACAGTTGCTAAGCATCTGAATTTTGATCACATCGTGGGGATGCTACGAAGGTTGTAAGTGTGAAAAATGGTCAGTCACTTTTTTCAATGCCTATGTAACTTTGAAAGGTCACTAAATGAACTGCTGTAAGTTGAGAACTACCTGTAGGTGAGTAATATGTCTTTTGACAATACTGAAGAAAACCATCAGACCAAAAATAATATTGGTTCCAAGTAAGAAACAGCATTCAGTATATATTCTGTCCTCAATATTCACTAATGCAACTCATAAACAATTTTCTATCAGAGAAAAACACGGGTGAAAGATCCATTAACACACTCTATGGAGATTCTCATTCATCCAGGTCATGGTTGTCCGAAAGGGGTTTTTCAAGAGACAGCTGGGCTTTCTGTTTTTTTCTTTGAAAACATTTTGCTTCTCATCCAAGAAGCTTCTGCTCTGACTGAAGAAACCTCCTAGTGACCTCAATTATTCTCTAAGAATGCAAATGATCAGCTGCCTACAAGGAGCATAAATCCTCCCATTCCCCACCATCCAAGTCAGAGCTGAAGAAGCTTCTTGGATGAGAAGCAAAACGTCTTCAAAGAAAAACACCTTTGGGATTTATATGGAATCATTAGCATTCCATGTCTTCCCTTGGAAAAATCCACAGCACAGCCGTGGTGGCGGAGTGATTACAGTGCAGTACTGCAGGATTACTTCTGTTCGAATCTCACCAGCTCAAGGTTGACTCAGCCTTCCATCCTTCCGAGGTGGGTAAAATGAGGACCCAGATTGTTGGGGGCAACAGGCTGGCACTATAAACCGCGTAAAGGGGGCAGTAAAGCACTGTGAAGCGATATATAAGTCTAAGTACATCAGGTCAAGAGGCGGAGAGATTAAGCATCTAGATTGAACACCCTGAGACCCCCCCCCTCCCCAAGCCTGGGCGGCGGCTACTTTTACTTCACGTTCTGCAAGAACACCGCCCATCCAGCGAAATGGACCAACGCCGACACGTCACGCCCCACCCTTAACCCGCCAGTTGCTGTTGACGAATGAGAGCGGATTGTGGCTCAGCGTATGCGCAGTAAAGAAGGGCCTAGGCTTCGCGGACAATCCCAGCCGTCCTGGCCGGCGTGCTAGTTTGAGGGAAGTGAAGGATTGATAGGTGGGTGTAATATTTTTTTTTTCTCCTCCCGGCCGGACCAAGTCGCGTGTGTGCCTCTTCGGATAAGGCTCCTCTCCGGAAAAGGGCCTCCGAGATAGCCGAGGCGGCTTAAGGTCGGCCGGGGCTCCATCCTCCTGCTTCGCTCTCCGGGTTCCTGTCCTTTTGAGGCGGATGGGGCGCCGACAAAACTACCGATAGATAGAATGAGCTAAATAACTCCTCTTACTTCCCCAACTCCTATCGGGAGGAGAGCATTTGCCTACCTTCTACCGCTTCCTAGTCGGTCGTGCTGTTCCATTAACCGGCATCCCGTCTGCTCTCCCCATAATTCCCAGCCGGCTCACCTGAGGTTGTTGGATCTGCAGCCCCCCATTCGTGGCGAGAAGAGAAGACAAATGCGATCGGAGTCCTCGTTGTCCCATCAGTCAAGCAACGGGCTGGGTTTGGGAAGACTCGCTGAGGCTGAAGGGAGATTTTCTGAACTAAAATTGGCCACCCAACGGGATATTTTGGTTCCCATGGAAACCCAAAATCCGGCTGTCAAGAGTACTACTGAGTCCATACCGGAATGATCTGATGGCAACATCCACATCGGTTCTGAAGGACGACCCCATTGAACCTAAATCTATACCATTCCTCCTCCTCCTCCTCCTTCCCCCCCCCCAAAAAAAAATTTTTTTTGGCAACTTTAAGATAATTCTTCAGCCTGAGTGCTAACTAGGGAATTCTGGGAGTCGAGTTTGCCAAGTTTTTTTTTTTTTAATGGATGGATGGAGGAATCTATCTCAAGACAAGAAATATATAAATACTTCTCGTTACTTCCCTACAACAACAACCTCATGAGATGGGTTTGGTTGAGAGTGAGACCAGAAGTCACACAATCTTTCATGCCTAAAATAGTCTGTAGAGATTCTCAGTCATCCAGGTCATGGTTGTCCCAAAGTTGCTTTATCAGGAGGCAACTGGACTTTCTTGTTTTTTCTTTCAAAGATGTTTTGCTTTTCATCCAAGAAACTCTGACAGGATAGTAATCCTTCCATTCCCCACTATCCTGCCAGAGCTGAAGAAGTTTCTTGGATGAGAAGCGAAACATCTTCAAAAAGAAAAAATAAAGTCCAGTTGCCTCCTAAAAAAGTACCTTTGGGACATGCCTAAGAGAGCTTTCCTTCCTTTCTATTTTATTGGCCACCTATCTTACCACAGGGTAACTGGGCAGCTCACAATCATTAAAAATGTATTTATACATATACATTAAAACATAAATAAATTAAAACCAAACATTAAAATCTAATGACAAGTGAGGAGGGCAGAGTGGAGGGAGTGGGATCTGTTCAAACTCACAGTCTCCTGGTTTATAGGCCAGCACCCAAATCCCTGCACCAAAATAGCTCTAATTTGCTTCTAACAAATACCCTTATGATTCTGCTCAAAGATATGTTAGTGAAGTGGCTGTCCTAGAATGTAATGTAGTGTACTTTAAGAAACACTAAAATATGTGAAGAAAGTTCTTCTCCATATTAAAAATAAAAGTAATGTAGCCGGTATATACAGATTAAATAAACTTCAATTGACAGTATAAACCCAAGTTTAAAATATGTTGTAGAAGATGTACTTAAGCCCATGTAAGTCTCATAATAAGCAACTTTGACATTAAAGCTTGATAAGGTTTCAGACTACAGATTTTCCAAATAAAAGATAATGTTCTGGAAAGGCCTTAAGCCTAGGGCAGATATCACCTGTCTAGAGAGTAACTGCAGAGGAAAAAAGGCATGTGATGATTGTGTATTTACATTGATTTCTGTGTAAACTGTTTTCAATTATAAAAGCCTATATTATAAATAAGAGTTATTTAATATGTTATATTGATTTTGAGCACCTTGTAATAAATAACTTCCAAAAATTCATTTGCATTCTTATAACAGGACCAAGATGAGTTTGTTTGGGTCAACATCAGGATTTGGAACTGGAGGCACCAGCATGTTTGGCAGCACTGCTACAGATAATCACAACCCAATGAAGGTATTAAGCCACTGGATGCTATGAGAAACACTAAATCACTTCACATAAATATTTTGAAAATTATTAAGTTCAAAAGATGGCATGTTTGCCTACTGGTATATAATTGTATATAACTCCTTTGGTTGAATTAAAATGGTTTAGGTTTATGCATTATTTGCTGTGAGATTTTGAGAATGCCATAGCTGTTAGAACTGTCATTCAAATAGTTACTACAGTTGTAGACTCTTAAGAATATTTTTTTAAAAGTGCTTTGGACTATAAACAAGGACACAAGCCTCTGCTATTTTTTTTTTAAGAGTCTGACCGTTCATATTTCCACTTCACTTTTGAAGTATGCAATATATGATTTAATAGGTTCTTTGACTGAAGAAAGGAAAGGAGAAAGAGTGATATATTGATGTTATAAAGTGTTATCTTTAATAGATACTTTTTTGCTTACAAAATATACCAATTTTAGGTTGTGTGAGTATATTCTCTGTAGCATATCATTTTTGACACAATGATGAGATTTAAATGCAGATATTTATTGGAGCAAACTGTAATTTTATTTTTCTAAGGTTTTTTTCCCCATTGTAGAAGGGTAAATGTGACTCTCAATTTGGAACTAATTGGATTTTTAAAAAGTGTATGGTATGTGTTTACAACAAGTTTTAACTTTGACTTTTTCCCCAGGATATTGAAGTTACTTCCCCACCTGATGACAGCATAGGTTGTTTGGCTTTCAGCCCACCAACATTGCCGGGTAATTTCCTTATTGCAGGATCATGGGCAAATGATGTAAGTAACAAATGAAAACAGATAGAGGCATATCATGCGTTCACCTTTCCCTGCATTTACTGTATGGAAAATGACTGCAGACAAAATGTGATATCCGTAAGTGGGCAATGGTTGAGGTAACTGTATGCTATCTCTATGAGACAAAGTGAGTTTGTAAAAAGTATTAACAATAAAGAAGTGCTGCAATTTAATAATTTGTTTTAAAGGTTAGGTAAAAATTTCAGGACTGGGCTATTAATTGATTTCATTTAGTCAAATTTCATTTAGTCAAATTTCTATTTTATTTTTTTCTAAAGATGCATTAAAGTAGAAAGTTCTTTTTTATAATATCTAAATCTGGGGCAATGTATTATTACTGCTTGGGCTTTATGAGCTAGTATCTGTTTCATCAAAAAAACACCTTTTTTCAAGTTTCTATTTATGAAACATTCTCACATGGAATGGAAAACTATTAAGAAGTATAGCCCAGTTGCTGTATAAATTTATCTCAAGGGCCTTGAATTGAGCTTCTCGATGGATAGTCTAATCTTAATATCTTGTTGCATTTTTATAAAGCTAAATGCACTTCATTGTCAAAAAGGGTAAAATACTTACATTCCAGGTGCTATTCATATTTACAAATTTTTTCATTTATTTCAGGTTCGTTGTTGGGAAATCCAAGATAACGGACAAACTATTCCAAAAGCCCAACAGATGCATACAGGACCAGTACTAGATGTTTGCTGGAGTGATGTAAGTTCCATTCTTTCAGAAGAGATGTACTTAAAGGTTTATAGTGGTTTTCAGATAAGGAGGAATGTGAGATCAAAACCACTGTCTGAAAACAATTTCTTTCGTGAAGGAAATTATCCTTGAATAAGAAAAGCAACCCCATTTTAGGGTTTTAACTACTAACAATCATGCTACACGTAGTCCTCAATTTAAGACCATAATTGAGCCCAAATTTTTGTTGTTAAGTGAATCATTTGTTACATGAGTTTTCCCATTTTATGGCCTTTCTTTCCACAGTTAAGTGAATCACTGCAGTTAATAAGTTAGTAACATGGTTCTTAGAATTTTGATCACATGATTCTGGGAATGTTGCAGAGGTCATAACTGTGAAATATGGTTATAAGTCATTTTTCAGTGCTGTTGTAACTTTGAACAGTCACCAAATGAACTTGTAATTGAGTACTATCTGTATTTCTTTTTTAAAATGTTTCCACCTTCGCTAAGCACTATGGAATACATAGGAGGTTTTTTTGTTCTCTATTGTTTAATAGGATGGAAGTAAAGTGTTCACAGGGTCCTGTGACAAAACAGCCAAAATGTGGGATCTTAACAGTAATCAAGCAATACAAATCGCACAGGTACAATTTTCAAATGTACATTTTTGTCTTTGTAACAAATTTAACACAGATTTTGATGAATGTTTCTCCCACAAAATGGGGGGAAAGCTTGTTAGAAACAATACTTAAAAGCATTGAGTGCATAATACTCAAAATAATTGGTTATGTATACAGAGGTCCTCAACTCCTGGTCTGTGGATCAGAACCAGTCCACGGCCTGTTGGGAACTAGGCTGCGCAAGTGAGCAAGCACACAAAGTTCCATTTTCACATGTGTAGGATTAAATTGCATGCGCGAAACCATCCCCTCGTCGCTGCCGGTCTGGAGTAAGAAAGGTCGGGGACCACAGATGTATACTAATGAATTGGCCTCACTTAATTCTAATTTCTAAGAAAGGATACAAACCTTTGTCAATATTTTAGGGTATACTCAAAAACAAACATTTTAAATGATGGAGCTGCATGGGAAGAAATTATACACTATGCTTTGATCACACAGTCTTGTCCCTAAGCATTTTTTCCTTAAGTGGGATAAAAAAATTGATTATTATTCACTGGAATGTAATATACACTTTTCAAATTATTTGTTCTCTATGAGGTGGTTTCCAGATAATTTGAAAACTATGAACCAACTGAAATATAATAATCTTAGTGCTAATAGAGTGAATTCTGTGGGTTTGATGTGTTTTTAATGGGACCAGAAATGTAAACAGTCTATATTAAATGGAAGAGCAGAGGAAAGAAATAAGAGCCTTACCAAAGGCATTGCAAAAGCAAGGCTAGGCCAATGTTTTGGGTTTTTTTTACAGAAAAGTGAAATCTATAATTGCATGAATAGAAAGTGTTTAAATAATTCTTTTAAACATTCTTCAGCATGAAGCTCCTGTAAAGACAGTCCATTGGATTAAAGCACCAAATTATAGTTGTGTGATGACTGGAAGTTGGGATAAAACATTAAAGGTAAGCCTTGTAAGTTTTTTTTTTTTTTAATGTGTAAAAAGGTTTTCTGTTGTTCTGTGTAATAATTATTGTGGAAAAATTATTGCTAATACATAGAGTAAGGTGCAATGCATTCCTGTAAATGTGGGCCTTATTTCCAAGTGAATGAACTTGCGAGTGAAATCTAATGATTGATTCAAGTATCAGTTTTTTGAGGGAAGTCTGTATTCCATAGTATCCATTTAACATATTCTTTCCCAGTTAGTGCCAATACATCTCTGGGTATTATAAAGGTTTAAAATGCTTCAAACGTTTACAATTAGGAGCAACTGTTTTTATGTATTACATTTGTAACACTATTTTTAGCAATGTTTTTTAAAAATGCAGCAGATTAAAAATTAAACTACAAGCAACAAACCAGAAGAGAAAATGTGAACAAAATAGATGAGCACAATAGTGATGAGCTTCCAAGAGAATAGTCCTAGTTTATTTTGTATCCTGACATAAATAGTTTTTTTAAAAATCATAAAAATACAGATGAATGCTCCACAATTATTTATATCAATAAAAAGTACATTTTCAGAAACTGGGCCATACTTGAAGTACTTCAGATGGTAGAGAAGTCAATATTGAGAGTTGCAACGAAGAGAATCTTACCCTAAGTATATCTAATTCCAAGATTTAAAAAATGCTTGCAAGTCTTTTGAATTCCTTCAGTTGGGAAGGTCTAAGCAGGACTTATTCAACCATTTGTTCATTTGCATCTTCAGTCTCCCACATTCATTGTTAATATGTTTCCTGAATCAGTTTGGATAGGGTTTGGAGGCATTTCAAAGTGAAATGATGAATGATCATTTTGCTACTACATAAAATAATTTATCAAGGCCTTATTGAGCTTTTTTTTTTTTTTTTTAGTTTTGGGATACACGAACCCCCACTCCAATGATGACGCTGCAGTTGCCTGAACGATGCTATTGTGCCGATGTGGTAAGATGAATTTCAGAAGCCTTTGGGCCTTGATTAGTTAGAATCATGCCACACTTGGCATGAGTCTTTTCTTTATACCGTGGTTGTTAGTGATATTTGTATTATGTGTTATGATAATAAAATAGATGTATGTTTACTGCAGGAAAAAAGCATGTGATTGAATTTTGTATTACTTTCCTGTTTAGATGTAAATGTGAAATAAAACACTCTTTACTGCATAACTATATAAAATCAGAATTGAAAATTCTCGGTCTGCTCTCACACAATTTCTCTTTTTTAGATATATCCCATGGCTGTTGTTGCTACTGCAGAAAGGGGCTTGATAGTTTATCAGTTAGAGAATCAGCCTTCTGAATTTAGAAGGATAGACTCTCCACTTAAACATCAGGTAACTTGCGTTTTCTTGATTTCTGCAGTATGGTTTGTTTTTAATTGTAATGGTGGTCCTCGACATATGACCATGATTGAACCCAAAATTTCTGTTTCTAAGAGAGACATCTGTTAAGTGAATTTTGTCCCGTTTTACGACCTGTCCTTCCACAGTTAAGTGAATCACTGCAGTTGTTACGTTAGTAAACTTGTTGTAAAGTAAACCTGGCTTCTTCCCCATTGACTTTGCTTGTCAGAAGGTCGCAAAAGGTGATCACATAACCCTGGGACACTGCAACCATCAAATATGAGTCAGTTAGCAAGTGAATAAATTTTGATCACGTGACCTTGGGGATGTAGCAATAGTTGTAAGTGTGAAAGACAGTCATAAGTCACTTTATCAGTGACATTATAACTTTGAAAGGTCACTAAATAAATTGTTGTAAGTAAAGGACTACCTGTAACGCCAGCATTGGTTTCTTATTCCTAATGGGATAATCAGAAAGCTGCAACTGCCATATATGATAGTACCTGATTAAAATACAGTCCCTTTTATTTAGCATCGCTGTGTGGCTATTTTCAAAGACAAAGTGAACAAACCAACAGGCTTTGCCCTTGGAAGTATCGAAGGAAGAGTTGCCATTCATTATATTAACCCACCAAATCCGTAAGTATCGGAAATGATCTGCTGTTTAATTTTGAATTCCAAGAAATGCAGGCTTTTAGAATAACTGTGTTGCATGCAGCTTCAAATGAAGGAATGCTTTTTTTTTTCAGCGCCAAAGACAACTTTACGTTCAAATGCCATCGATCCAATGGTACAAACACATCTGCACCTCAGGATATCTATGCAGTAAGTATTGTGTGCATTATGCAGTATGTTTCCTCTAGGACAAAATAAAGGAGAAAAATAGATAGTTATTGCAAAAATAATTGCTGTGTTTTCAACTCAGTACATTTTCATTTAATATCACACATCTGAGTGGAAACCTACTCTGACAAGCTCTAGTATATTTGATAAGTAGGATTCAGAATTTAGCTAATACAAAAGAAAGAGAAGTTACAGTATGGCTTGGTTCTGATTTAATTCTATGGGTAAAGCAATTATGCTTTAACTTGAGGAAATGAAAAGAACAGTCCTTCCTATTTCAAATGTTTGTATTACTTGACCAATGACTCCAATCACTCTTTCCCTTATAAATTAATTGCAATCATTTATTTTGTGAGAATAAAATATGATGGTGAAAAAAGTAATGAAAGTGAATGCATTAATCATCATCTCATATGGGAAAGTAATACTGTCTCTCATTGTCTAAAGCAGAGGTTGCAGTTGGCAGTCTATCATATATTGCTGAATCTAAACGCGGATTACTAAGTCAAATGTAAAGGATACTGGCTGTTTAAGAATCACATTGTTCACAGTTTTCTGAATCCAGTTATATCAGTATGGAAAGCTAACCTAAAGTATCTGTGACAGATAACTGCCTACATTCCACTTGAACACAAGCAGCAAGGAGTGCCCACTGTATTTAATAATTGCAGCCATTATCAAACTGATTTTACAGTTAGGAAGGATTGTTTTTTTCCTAACATTCACTTGGGCTTTGCTTCCCTGTATATTGAATCCATTATTTGGTGGAATTCTAAAATGGTAGATAACAGGTCTTGATTTAATTTTTCCATGATATATCATTTCAAATATTTGAAGAATGCTGCCATATGCCCCTTAGTCTTCTTGTCCCAGGGTTAAAGATTTTCAGAGCTGATTCCAATTATTGTGAATCCTTCTTAAAATAAAGTGCTGCAACTGGACCTGGAGTTGATTGTTGCAGAGTAAAATGGAGCTTTTATTTGGAGCTTTTTTGTGCCACAAATACATAGCTTTTGTTCTGTACTTTAGGATACAAGTCTTCAGATTGTGGAAATAATTACTGTTTTTCCTGTTTCATTTTTTTCCTCATACTTTTTATATTATAAGCTTGGTAAGGTGGGTTTTCAATTTTCATTACTGAGAATATGTGAACCTTCAAATTATATTTTAACTTTTACTTAACAGGTAAATGGGATTGCCTTCCATCCTGCCCATGGCACTCTTGCAACTGTGGGATCTGATGGCAGATTCAGTTTCTGGGATAAAGATGCGCGGACAAAGCTAAAAACATCTGAACAGCTGGACCAGCCAATATCTGCTTGCTGCTTCAACCATAATGGCAACATATTTGCATATGCTTCTAGTTATGACTGGTCAAAGGTAATAGAGTTTGCTTAAGATAATTTCTATCAACTAGCAGTTGTTAGAAAAAGTGAGCATCTCCAGTGCACTGAAATATCTAGTAAACATCTCCATTGCTGTTGCTAACAATTGGAATATACTTCCAAAGAGATCTCTCTAATAATGTGCTTAGTAGTTGAAAAATATAAAGGATTTTGAATAGTAGTAGTCCTCTCTTAACCACCCTAATTGAATTGGAATTTCCTTTGCTAAGCAATGGGGGCAAAATATGACCATGGCATTTAATGACAGCAGTATTGGTAGTTCTAGTTGTTCGGATAGGACAGTGGTGGCTAACCTTTTTGGGCTCCTGTGCCAAAATTGTGTGTGTTCTTGCACACTCGCGCTCACGTGCCTGCACCCAGAAGGCAATGCGCGCCCCCCACACCCCTACACATGCGCACGCAATCCCCACACACGCACCCGCCACCCCCTTACTTGCACTGCGCCTCACAGCTGATTTTCAGCAGGCTTGAGGCCTTTTTTTTGGCCTCCCAGAGGTTTCAGGAAGGCTTCTCAGGCCGAAAACTAGGCCCGTTTAGTCACTTCCAGTATTTCTGGAAAAACAGGAAGTGATGAAATGGGCCAAGTTTTCATCCTGAAAAGCCTGCAGAAGCCTCCCAGAAGCCTCTGGGAGGCCGAAAACCAGCTGTTAGGCACACGCATGCGCAGTGAGGTAAGTTTGCCTGCAGCTTGTGTGCCAGCACAAATGGCTCTGTGTGCCACCTGTGGCATGTGTGCCATAGGTTTGCCATCACGGGGATAGGATCTCACGCTTCTCTTATCCTACTGCACTCATTTCCAGTCCTACCCTTGGGGGGTCTCACACAGCCAGCAGCTGCCTCAGGAAGGGCCATGCTACACATACCTGATCAGCAAAAGGAAGAAGAAATTATGGCCAGCTCGGGGCGGGGCAGGGGCAGAGGAGTGCGAGGCAGGCAGAAAGGTGAGGTGGGGGGTGGACAGATAGTTGGGTGAGGAGAGTTGAAGTATACCCTGAGATCATAAATGGAGACAGGGTGCCAAGCACCCGAATTTCAGTCACATTACCATCGGGGCACTGCACTGGTTACAACTCCAAGAACTAGTGATAAATATATATTGCTCAGTGCTGTCCTAACTGAATTGTCATTGAACAGTGGCTGTTAAGTGAGGTCTACCTGTATAACTGCTAATATGACAGAATGTTGTGATTTGCTACTACATTAGCAAATCTGAAATCTTCCAGAATACCAACCACATTTTTATAAGGAAAAACTTAATTTTTAGGTGTCTGCCAATGATAGGCATTAAGCATTATATTCCACCTCAACATTTTGATGCCACTGAACTCCATCTTAAGTTGGTGCAAGACTTGGTACCAAGTAGAAAACCAATATTAAGTTTTCATAGCAAATTTTAACTGAAGTGGCACAGGTAAGGTGAAGATACCGAACATCCTATAGATCTGTTACAGTTGTGTTACATATTCTAATGATGGATAACAGAGGATTATTGGAAAAATTAGTACATTATCCATAGTATGAATAGATTCTTATTATATACAAATATATATAATTTCTCCTTTCCCTTTCATCCGATTGGTGATAGAACCTCAGGTAGTCTTCAGATTACAACAGCAATTGGGACTGGAATTTCTGTAACTTAGCAATTGTTTTATTCTCTTCAAACTTGCTTTTTACCTAACATCTGAATTTAACTTCTCTTACATATCTGCTTTTCAGATGTATATTTTCACATAAAGTTTTAAGTCGAGGAACAACTGGTCTTTACTCTGGGCTAAAGGTTTCTATAGCATTAATGATTGCTCAGTAATTGTGAAGAAAAATCTAATTGAATATCACAAATATTGTGCGCCTAATTTATAATGCTGTTATTCAGGTTTATATGTAATGTTGTGTTCAACCTTTTTGTTCCTCAGGGGCATGAATTCTATAATCCCCAAAAGAAAAACTATATTTTTCTGCGCAACGCTGCTGAAGAACTAAAACCTAGAAATAAAAAGTAGTGAGTATATCTCTACCCGTTATTCCATGTTGTTTTCCTGCCACCTGCTCTTCTTTGGTCTCAATGGAGTTGCCTCTTAATTCTGAGCAGGACATTCTGTAACTAACATCAAAGCATATTTGATTGGCTGAAAAATTACCTTGCAAGGAATGCCTGACGTGCATGAAGGTGTGTCCTTTTTCTTAATAGAGGCAAAATCCTTGCATTAGATCAAGAGACAATAGTTGCATCTTTTAAAGGTACTTAACAGTTTGAAAAACATGCAGAAAATCTGAAACACCCCCCTCTTTTTCCCCCTTGATGGAGGTAAAAGAAAGGCTAACAACTGGGATCAAGGAAATAAACCTAAAAAGACAGCTGTGATTGAAGACATTTTGTATATTTTGTCATGATATTTATAGGTCACCTTTCTATTTCAATAAAAACTCAAGGCAATGATTTTTCTTTTTATAATGGAAATGTACAATTTAATATTAAGCTACTGTCCACTTAGAACAAAATAATGTGTTCATATTTTTATCCTGTATGCATTATTTTTCTACCTATGAACGTGAACAATCAATTTGTGATTAAAAATCCCAAGCTAGACCAGGCCTATATATTTGAAATGAGGGCAATTCCTGCATGCAACCATAACTTGAAAACTTTAAGCAATGCGTTAAAGGATAATTATTGGCCTTGAGGCTCTGTATCATGTAGAAGCACCATATGATACCGTATATCTTTGTGAAATTTTAAAATTTAGAAACCTGCCTTCCATTTCCATGGGTCTGTATTAAGTGACAGGGAGTGAGTGAACAGGACAAATGTTAACATTGTATTGTGCCCATACTTGTGGTATCAACAAAAAAATGAAGGACAGTGTTTTAGATTGAAGAATAACTTCTGTGACTCAGTTGCATATGATTATTTCTGTAAACCAATCTGTGCCCTAACAGACTGTAGATACAGGGATGTCTGTCCCCCGCAAATAATATTACCAAGTAGAATAACTGTTTTGCCCTCAGCATTTTTATGCCAATTCCAACATTATCAAGCATGGGAATCAAATCAGAATACCACCAAATAGAAATGGTTTGAAGACTTTTATAATGTTACTCCAGTTGAGGTTTATTTTTATTTCGGAATCTTCTGTGTGACTGCCAAGGGACTGTTCTTTCAAGGTTGATGCTATGGCTATTTGTAATGAATGGGAGCAAAACATGATTGTAGAACTTGTATATTATGATATTTCTGTCAATTCAATCTCTGTAAGTTGGTATGTTGTAATATTTGCTACTGTTTAAATAAAACTGATTTGAATTAAAATATTTTTCACATTAATAGACTAATGGTCAAATGCTTATAATCTGGAGTTAGGCAGGGAAATAGAGGCAGATGGCAATTGCTCTTACTAATTATTTAGCAGAAGTCTGCTATATATATATATATATATATAAATATAAATATAAATATAAATATAAATATAAATATAAATATGTTTGTGTGTGTGTGTTAAGTTTTCATGAGTACTTACATGTATGATATTCAGCTTTATTCGGGGAATTTTCCCACGTCATTATAGTTGTGCTTTTAAAGTTGTAGCAATTTTTCGGCAGAATCTCATCTGCCATCATCAGGCTTCTATATTGTGTTTGTCTGTGACACACAGACGAACACAGAAGCATGTGTGTGTGTGTGTGTGTGTGTGTATACTAAGTTAAAAAGTTAATTTGTGCAGCTTCAGACAGTTCATCCCAATACAATATTCTATTCCTCTTGAGATTAGAAAGTGTCTGATGAGAACAATGTTAGTTAATGCTATTTTAACTGAGGATGCTAGAATTGAATCTGAAAGATATTTAATCCACATGTTTTCATGTTGCTTGATATCTTACAAGGATTCCTGATATATTAGCATCTCCCATAATGACCTTCTTCTTCCCACTGTTGAAAAGTTACCTTCAAGTTCACATAACCTAAAGGTCTCCCAAAAGAGCCATAGATTGTTTTGATGTGAATTTGTGAGATTAGATGTAGGACTAGAGAGAATTCTTCCTGCCAGATAGGCAGGTATGTGCATGCCCAATATTTCGTTCAAATCAATCCAGAGTTTCACTGTGAAGGCCACAAGAAAATGCATATCTGCCATGCAGCAACTCTGACTGCACCAATACTGTATCTGCCAAGATTTTGAAATCACCTTTGCATGCATTAGGCTTTTAGGAAGAACAGATCTGGCCCTAATCTACTGCTTATGGCAAGAATCTGATTGTGCTATTTCTAGATCATAGACAGTAGCTCATAAACATTTAAATGTTTGTGTTGGAGTGCTAAACTGTAGCTAATATAATATAGACTAAATGCATACTCTTTCTGATTATAAAAAAGCGTTTTTCATTTTTACAGTTAAATCTTATGGAAGTCATTATGATTCTAGCAGGTAACCATTCTTTGTGTTTATGTGTGTGACCCCAATTACTCATGCAGCGGAATGTACTCCTGGTTTCACTAGACTGTAATTATAGTCCTCTACCTGTGACCATTCGTTCAGTGACTATTTGAAGTTACTGCAGTGCTGAACGAATGTTATTATGGTCATTCCAGCCCTTGCAGCATCCCTATGGTCATCCTCACAGACTGGGCACTATGCAACTGTTTCACACAGTTTGCAATGCCCTGGATCCTCCTCATTGCTATTTACAACCTTCTCTAGTGGCTAACTCAGAAAGTCACTGGGGAAGCCAACAGGGAAGGTGGCTAATTGCTGGGGTAAGTCTCCATCACCTGAGCAACCTTCCCTGCCCCTCTATGCTATGCTCAGGGGACTATTCCCCAATCATTGCTGCACCTCCCTGATCTGTGCCACACCCTTCCCAATTCTCTCTCATACTCTTCTTGTCTGCCTCACACTATGTTTCATGACCCATGCCCTGCCACTCTCTCACACACCCTTTGTGATCTATGCCTGCCACTCGCCCATCCTTCTTGACCCATGCTCCACCTCTTGCGTTATCCCTTTCATCCTCATGTACTTTCCCTGGCCCATGTTATGCATCTCCTGAATCTCCTTGCATCCTCTCAAGTATCGTCCTCCAACAACCTTTCCTGATACCTCACTCTGTCCCCCACCCAGTAGCTGCCACTTACCTGGTTGCCGGCCTGAGACTTGCAATTTCCTGCTGGTTTCCCCACTGACATGTTGTGAGAAACCCAGCAGGAAGTTGCCTCAACCAACAATTGTGTGGTTACGTTAGTGTAGAGCAAATGTGATTGCAGGGATTGGTGTTGCTAAGCAATGTGGTTCCACTTTATGGCCGCATCATTTAGCGATGGAAATTCTGGTCTAGATTTCTGCCATGTTGAGGATTACCTTTATTTAAATCATATTCTCAGCTATGAAAAGTTTTTTTTTTTTTTAGAGTAATATATTATGAAACCCATGGTTAATACAGTGCTTTTTATTCAAGAGATTTGAACTATTAAATAATTGTAACAGGCTCTGCAAGAAAACTTTATTTCATGCATAATATGTTAAGAGACCAATTAGGCATTATGTTGGTGGCTATTTTTTCGAAAGCTAATTGTGATATTAAGTTTTGGCATAGTTATAAGTATCAGCCTTACTTTTTTGCAAATATAAATCCCATGTATTTGACTTTAAGACATAGCTTCTTTACAATGGCACTTTTAGGTATACAACAAAAGTAAAACACGAACCAGAAACCAGTTGCTATACTATTGTTGGAGTAGGCTATCATCAAAGGAATGGAAGTTAATGTTTAACAATAATGCTTATTAATTTACTACAGTCATTAAGATATGTCAGCAGATGTGCTATATGCGACTATAACTCCAAACTGAGAGCTAAACCACAATTGCCTACAATTTTGTAACATCTCATTTCAACTTCTGCAATTTGTTGCTTTTTAAAATAGTTCTGAAACTACAGATGTTTAGAAAAAGACTGGCAGATTATTAATTTGGGCTACCAATACTTTATTAGTTGGGCTTCTGGGCCCAAGGTAAAGTGCTTTTAATGGGATGGAACCAAGATACCTTAAAGATCATTATTTCTTATGCGTGGTTGTCTTCTCTGTAAAATCTTCATCAGGAGTATAGACACACCCATCAATTAAAATAAGGTGGATGGATCAAGTGATACTCATTATTGAATCATAAGGTAGAAGAAATCTTTCTCTAAGGAGACATTTAACTGGCCTTTTTTATGCCACATGAAACATTTGTGTTCATTTAGGTTTAACAGAACTTCTGTTTTTACAGTCTAGTTTTCTTCATTATTTTTGTTTTTATTAGTTATTTTTTCTTCCTCTTTTGAAAAGGACATGGTTTCTGTGCTGCCATGACAGATTATGACTGCTCATAGAAAAATCTCCTTTCTCAAAAGTTGCCTAACAGTGACAACATATTAGGGTCTACATTTTTGGTGCACCACTTATGTAATACTTGTCTACTACCACCAGTTGTCTTCCCCAAGAGAAGGGAATGCTGTGAGCTGGCTCTTCTTCCAGTAGGATTGGCTTACAAGAGAGAAAGGGACCATCTCTCAATTTGAGCAGTTTCTTTCCTGAAAACCAGGTATAATGATAGTAGTAATAGTAGCACTAATACTGGTAGTAATGGAATAGGAAGCTCTATAGCATCATCTGTAGGGCCTAGTAACTTTAATATAGTTATCTTTACTTTTAAAAGTAAGCAAGAGCACCAATTTTTTTAAAAAAATAAAAACAAGAAAAAGTACAATATCCATTTAACATTACGTAGTCAAATATCCAGAGCAATGACAAATGGATGGAATAGGGCATTTAGTACTGACAAAAATCACAAATGGCATCAGACATACATGTGCATCATGGGGGGGAAGGGGAGGCAGCCCTTGAGATAGAATAAAAGAAACCAAGGGTTTCCTCTTCTGCCTTTCCTCCTTGTGTTCTCAAGGAGTTTTTGTCTTTGGATTATGTCTTTGGAAAACGCATATGAGGTGAGAGCATGCCTATTTTGCTCCAACACAGCAAATGCTGGAGTTAAGGGCATGCCATGGAGAGAGTGTGTGTGTGTGTTTTAAAATAATATAAACTATACAATAGAGTCTGTGCTTAACAAGCACTCATTTAGTGACTGTTGAAACTTGTAACAGCACTGAACAAGACCGGTGCTTGAAATTCTAGCTATTACAATGTCCCCATCCCATCCTCACAATTGTGATCACAATCCCGCGGCTCAGCAACTGACCCAGATTCCCAACAGCTGCAGTGTCATACATTTTTATGTGATTGCAATTTCCACCTTTCCTCCTGGCTTCCCATTAGCAAAGTTACTGGAGGAAGCTGGCAGGAGTTTGGAAGTTGCAGCCATTTGAGGGCCTCAATGAGCTGTATGGTCCTTGGTTAACAATGGTAACTGGAGACTGTCAGGACTTCTGTCTCTAAGTGGCACTGTCACGTGATATTGGTTATTCCTAATTACCATTGTTAAGCCAGGGCAACCAATATTACTGTTCATTTGAGGCCAACCATTTATGAGTCAGCACACCCATGTGTGTGCAATTGATAGATTTTCCATGTATAGAATTGTGGGGGTTAGTTACTCTACTGTATGGTTGATATACTGTTACTGGGAGCAAAGAAGAATAGTTTTTTTTCATAAAGTATATTGACTACTTGAGATAAAACAATAACATCAACATGGACTGATTTAAATCTTAAGTATGTGGACTTAATTAGAAAAGTGATACTTAAATTATATTTTTGCAAATTTTCTTTTCCAATATTTCATCTTAAAAATACATCTTTTTGAAAATACAATTTGCCATTAAATATTACAGATTTGATTAAGTTTTGTCTTTTAAAATTGGCCTATTATGTATTTCTGCTAGCATTTATGTTGCAAAATGTTCTATTTCCTTAGTCAGTATAGAAAAGTCATAAAGAAAAGCTTCAAAAGTGCCCTGCATCATGCTGTACCTTCTCATGTATATGTTTGGACAATATTAGAACAATCTAAAGTAATATAATATATTTTAAGTTCTTTCATATTTCTGATAGAAAGCTTTTGGCAAACTGGGTTTCTGTCCCCTACATCTAGAATGCTATGTTGGGTGCTCTTAAGTCCAAGGTGTTTTGTAAAGAAAGTTACAAAAGGCACTCACAATATTGTGAGACGTTTTTAATTCAGAGTTTGAGTATGAATGTGTTTGTGTATATATAATATATAATATTGTCAGCTTTGAAAATGTGCTTTGTTCTTTATATTTTTCTAGCAGCTGCTCAGGTTCATGGAAAAGGTGCTGACGCATGTGCTTAGAGATCAGTTATTTGTGTGCATCTCAGAATAATAGATCTTCAAAAGACCCCAAAATTTTAGTTTGCACTGCTTGCTGGTAAATCAAGGTTAGCGGGGAACATATTGAGTAATTGTAGTTAATTCAGCAATCTTTTCTAAGAATCACTCTTCCACTGTGAGCCTCATGTATTTAGTTTTAGGAGTTGCCAAAAGGTACCATGTGGCAAAGAAGGTTTTCCCTTTTAAACCTGAAATACTTCTCAGCCCTGTTAAGCAGATTAAATATACAGGTACTTTTTAATGTATGACAGGCTGCTTAGCAAACATTTGATATTATGCTGCACCCCCAAAATGTTCTTATGACCAGAATTCAAACATGATTCATTTTTGGTGCCCAGCTCATATTTGTAGCCGTTTGCTGTGTCCTGTGGTCATATGACCCTGATTTGTGTTTTTTTTGCCAGATAGCATTTACTTCCGGTTTTGTGGGGGGAGCCCATTGTAGACAATGAATTTGTTTAATGACCATAGCATT
This sequence comes from Hydrophis major, assembly GCA_033807585.1. Taxonomy (NCBI): domain Eukaryota; kingdom Metazoa; phylum Chordata; class Lepidosauria; order Squamata; family Elapidae; genus Hydrophis; species Hydrophis major. The sequence continues at coordinate 246,214,150 of CM066330.1, forward strand.
CACTTAACGACCATGGTGATTCACTTAATGAAACACAAAAATGTTAGAAAATCTGGTAGATCGTGTGATGATTTGCTTAATGATCTGCACAATTTAAGATAATTCTGGTCCCAGCTATAGTCCTAAGTTGAGGAATACCTGTGATAGGAGAGTACAATTTGGATTTGTAAAGTAGAGTATTACCATCAAACATAAATAAAATTATTCTTATATTGTATTATTATATATACATGAATCTTAACTAACAAAACAAAATGTTACAGATTTTGTAAAAATTAATAGGTCAGTTTATCTTAGCATAACAATTGTTTTTCCCATGTCTGACATTTGAGTTAATTGGTTCATAAAATAAATGTTTGGATCCTTGTGCCCATATTTGGATTGGATGATTTCTGAAACAACCTACCGTATCTTACAAATCCTTGTGTTCCTTTTTATTTTGAAGGTGCCACAAGAACTTCAACTGAGGAAGGAATTTCTACCAGAAACTTAACTAACCGTGCCTGTCAGTTGGGCTTCTTCCTTGTGCTTTTTATGAGGCCAAAATAAGAACAATCAAAAAAGAAAGAAAAATGCTCAGTTGTCTTTTCCTTTCCCCTGTTTTTACATGTTGTTTTTATGGGAACTGCACTCACTTTAAGTGTTGTACATTGGCCATTTGTTCCTACCTATACTTGAAGGCTGTGGGGCTATAACCTTTGGCTTAATTTCAAGTAATCATGCATAGGATCGCACTGTGCCTGACAGCCGTAGTGCTCCCTCCTTTAACAGGACTTGGGACAGAATTGTGGAATAGTTAACAGTGAGAAAACAAACAGCTTAAAATATTTTAACATCTCTCAAAGATTTACAGTATATGAACAAATATAAAATCATGAACAAAATATTTTTAAGTTCTTTTCACCACAGTTGGGGTCCTACATTTTTGCCCTGGTTCTGGTGCCATCTTTATAAGTTATTTAAAAATTTACCTTTTTTTTTCCTAGTAGGAAGTTAAGCAAGTGTCCTTAACAGCAATCTGGTTGTTATTAACTCATCTTCTTCAGCACAATGTGAAGGTACCTCAGTGGGGATTTTAAGAAATCAGTTTTCACATTGTGGTCCAGTGAACTTCGTTCAGGATATCTATCGAAAAGTCACCTATTATTTATGCTTTGGCCTCAAACTTGGTTTATTTTCTAAGAACAGACTTCATAGCCTGGTTGAATTAACCTGTAAACTTCAGGCCCCAGGGATTCACAAGATGCTTCTTTTCAACAATGATGGTGCTACTGAATAAAGCAACATTTTTTCTATATGAGTTATGTACGTGCTGGAATTTGAACTGCTTACTAAGAGGCTCACTAAGCTGTCTAACAATTTGCAAGCGGTCCATGTTTTAAAATAAGAGTTGGGCATCTTATCAGAAACTCTTAATTGCCCCAAATTGATACAGAAAAGACAATGAATAGATAAAAAAATGCAGATTGACAATTTCTGAAATAGGTTGCTATGCTATGACAAAACTATGTAGAGAGATGAACCTGCATGATGATTTCACAAAACACTGGCTTTGCTTATGGTAGAAAAGTTCTATTTTACTATTTTCACCATGTGGATTCTATTCTGTACCCTGTTGTATCATATCATCAATTTGTTCCTTTACCACACACGCACAAAAACCAATAACTTGCCTTTATTTCTCTTTATTTCTGGCACTCTATCTTTTATTGATCAATTCTTGCCAGGTATTAAAAATATTATATAGGAACTGCTAGGGGAATCTTTTTAATAATTCTTCTCATATGTTCATAGATGGCAGTTGTTGGTGCACTGCTGGCAAAACAAGGATTAATAGAGCTCTGCCACCCTCAGCATTACACTCTGTTGTTGTGCGTAGTATAAGCAGACTGAAGTCACACAAAGAGCAAATAGAGTACAATTATTTATGGAATGTTCTCTTCCTAATTGTAGGTGATTGACCATATGACTTACACTTCTTTATCTGTCTAGAGAGTTGTTCGAGGGAACAAATCTATGGTATAACTTTTCATTTGTTGATGATTCCTTGTAGATAGACCTGAAATGGAAAGGTCCCAGAAGCATGTTATCCTTCCTCTGCTAATTGTTTAAATCTGCATTTAAGGTACTTCAGAAATCAGTTTGCCCCATCAACTTAATTCACTTTTGCTGATCAACTGTACAAGCGGTCCTTAATTTAAGACCATTCAATAACAGTTCAAAGTTACAACCGCCTTGAAAAAGGCGACATCCACAAAGTTAGGACCATCGCTTCACACATACCCCACGGTTACCTGATTGCAATCTGGGCTCTTGGCAACCAGCTCATACTTAAAATGGTTGTGGAGTCTTGCTTTGTGACTTTCCCAGTCAGCTTCCAACAAACAAAGTCCACTGGGAACTTTGCATTAAAAATGGTCGTAAGACATAAGAGTTTATTTGCCATTACACTTGCAAGCGGGTGCAACGAAATGAGGTGCTCTTCCACAATGGATCTGGTCACATGATAACTCATTTAATGATTGAATCATTTCATAACCAAAATTCCAGTCAGAACTGTTGTAAATTGAGAACTACACGCGTCCACAATGTTTTGGTAAGTACAACTTCCATGGCAGGCATAACTGCTTTAAGGCATTCGCAGAGTCCTTGGGCATTTGGGACATTGATTACAACGACTGATCACAATAAATTTGAGGCCAATTGTTACACTCACTGAATAATTGTTATACTTGTTTTTAACTGATACTCATTTTGTTACAGATATTTTTGTTAACTGGTATACAGTATGGCAGTCAGCTTTGCTCGAACAGCCCTGTGAAAACTTTACATAAATAAATAAATCTTGCAGACCCCAATCCCTTGAGATACTTTAGAGATCAAATCAGAAACACTAAAACTTTACTAAAAACTGGAATTTCTACTAAAACAAGGTAATAATATTATCTGTAAAACTACATGTGGGCATCAGGGAGGGCATCCGGCCAGTAAATGTTCAACTCCATCCAGTTGTCCCGATTCTACCCCGAACAAGGATTACAAGGTTGTAAAAGGAGTTTTTATATTACTCATTGAAAACTTTTACTAATCATTAAAGAAACAAGAAATGGATGGGATTCAAGCAACCCTGCGAGCAAGTGTCACAAGTTCTTCATAAACAATTTCTAAGAGTGTGTCTTCGAAGCACAAATAAGTAAGTACTGCACTTTTTTTCTCCTTTCCCCCTCCCCTTTTGGCTAGTCTTTTCTATGAAATTTTTTTTTAATTTTTTTTTTTTAAATCTACAAATTGCTTATGTTGATTTATGTTTCTGAACAGCCACACAAATCTCTGTACATGATATTTGGCCTGGCACTGAAAAGCAATTTTTCAGAAATTAACTGCCCACTGTAAATAAAAAAAACGGATGAATGATAAAAAGGTTACTTTTAAAAAGAAAAGTATTGTTGATACTAAACATTGCTTGAGCCAGAAGATGGCAGCATTTGTATCTACTGCAGGTTGAAAAAAGAAAGTTTGGAAGGCTTGTTTTAATCAGCCTAAACCAATAAAAATGAATTAAAATTACAGGAAATTAAAATTCAAAAGTCCACTTCTTTAAGTGCTTCTCAAACTTAGGAAGCTGGAACCATCCAAAAGTCAGTTTCCTTCTTTTGGTTTTCCTAATAATTATAGATGACAGTCAAATTCAGATGCTTCCTTCTGGTGTTCCAGGATGAATTTAGATAAAAGCCTTTTTTAAGAATAACCTTTTCTTTCAACTGACCAGGCACACTAATTTCTTCAAAAGAAGAATTGTTTTATTTACATGCTGAGCTTGCAATGAAATATTGGGAGGCGATATGCTCAGCCTGCCAAAGATTTTTTTCAGTATAGCTTTCCATTCCCAGCTCACCTCCAAACTAGACAACCTCAACAGCAAGACATATATCCTTCATTTGACTGAGAGATGAGAGAACTTCCTCCGTCCTTTCTCATTTCCTAACATTCTCTTTATAGTTCCACAACAGCATGCAACAATCCCTTCTCCCTTTGTGTCAATATGCCATTTGGCATTGGAAGTGCCATTTTGACTACATAAACATTAGAACTTAGAGTATGTATTCATCAGCATGGGTGTATATGTACTTGTGTGAGATATACAACTTAAAGGTTTCAGGAAAGTAAAAAATGCCCTTTATCCTGCTTTTCATTCAAAATCTTCAATTTCATTCCTTCCTTGTCAGTCTTGTGAGGTAGTCCAGACAAAAAGCATACACTTTATTGTAAGGTTATATTAAGAGAATCTTGCAAAACTTAAAATACATCCCATCCCAACTCTGTCTTTACAATATAAGACACTAGGAAAGGCCCCTTTAAAATGTTTGTATGCCAAACTAATCTTACTTCATTCTTTTCAAAGTGACAAAAAGTGGGCCAGTGAAATGCTCAAGTTTGCTCGAATTTCAGTACACCACAACCTACTTCTTGATAAGATAGAAAATGTGGATAGAAAGTATCACCATCAGATGAATTTGTAACTGGCTGACAAACCACATTCAAATGTGTAGTCCTCAATAGAAACTACATTTACGTGGAAGGAAGTATGCAGTGGGTACTATCTTAGCCCCAGTATTCTATAACATATTCATGAATGATTTAGATAAGGGAGTAGAAGGGGAACTCCTCAAATTTGTAGATGACCAAACCAGGACGATTAACCAACACTTCGAAAGATAGGATCAAGATCCAGAAAGATTTTGACAGACTTGAATACTGGGCCCTATTCAACAAAATGCAATTCAATGGCTAGAAAAGTAAGGCTGTACACTTAGGCAAGAAAAACCAAATGCACAGTTATAGAATAGGTGGAGCCTGGCTCAACAGTAGTTATTGACAGTTATCCACTATCCACTAGGACTCCTAGTGGATAACCACTTAAGTATGAGCCATCAATTTGCTGCAGCCATCAAAAAAGCAAATGCAGTCCCAGATTGCATCAATAAAAGGGTAATATCAAGAGCACAGGAAGAATTAGTACCACTATATACTATCTTGCTAAGACCACATCTGGAATACTACATCCAGTTCTGATCAAAAAGATGTTGGGACTCTGGAAAGAATGCCAAGAAAAGCAACAAAGATGATTGGGGTCTTGAGGCCAAAACATAGAACAAACAATTGCAAGAACTAGGTATATCTAGTCTAATAGAAGGAACAGGACATAGCAGTCTTCCAATATATGAGACTTGTCACAAAGAAGGAGACATCCTATTCTCCAAAGTATCTAAGGGCGACACACATAGTGGATGGAAACCTATCAAAGAGAGATCCAACCTAGAATTGAGAAATTTCCTGACAGAACAAATAAGCAGTGGAACAACTTGCTTTGAGAAGTTGTGGGCGCTCCAATACTGGAAGTTTTCAAGAATACATTCCATAGCCATTTGTCCAGAATAGTATAGGGTCTTCTGCTTGGGCTGGGGTTTGGACTAGAAGACTTCCAAAGTGCCTTCCAACTCTGCGATTCTGTATTCTACCATGTCCTCATGCCTTCTACAGACCCAGATGCCATTTGTCCATTGTCTCATACATGGATCTTTTTCCTTTCTCTCAAGTAATTCCCATATATTACATTCCTCCAACAGTGTGTGTGTGTGTGAGAGAGAGAGAGAGAGAGAGAATATGAGAGTCGGAAGGGACCTTGGAGGTCTTCTAATCCACACACCATCAACTCTGTGAACTAGGTTGAGCTAAGAGCAAACTCTCCCTAGGGTGCCCAGGGAGCTTCTTTTCCAAATAACCAATGTAATTAACAGGTGAAAACTTTCATGTTCTGCAGCCGACTTCATAAGATGACTAGTCTGGCTAGCTTGATGCTGAACCCTAAGGTACCACCATAGATTCACTTGGATCTCCTATTAAACCATTTGGTGGCTGAAGTAGACTTGAATGTTGGGGTTTCTTTTCCCAATTCCTTAACTGTCACATCACACTAGACATCTCCTGTAGCTCAGGGGTCCCCAACTCAGGGGTCCCTGGACCGGTACCTGTCCGTGGAACAATTTCTACCGGGTTTGCTGGGTGCCGCCATCTTGTTTTGATGAAAAAGTGCTTCCGGTGAGCTTTTCCGGATAGAAAGCGGCATTTGGGTGCTGAAAGAATCCTCATGCCTTAGTTTTATCAAGGGGGTGGCGGCTTCGAACAAAACTAAGGCGAGGATTATTTCAGCACGCATGGCAAGGCGAGCCGAGCGACCGTCACGAAGCCGTCATGAAGCCCATCGACACAGGTACAAAGGAGGAGTTGAAGGTGGCAGGGAGAAGCGGGGGATGGCTGGCTGGCCAGTCGCTCGGCTTGCCTTGCCATGCATGGTGATGCCAGTACTGGGCCGCAGATGATTTTGTGATGCCAGTTCCGGGCTGTGGCACAAAAAAGGTTGGGGGCCACTGCTGTAGCTCTTGCACTATGTAAGATGTCTGTGGGACATGGGTATTTTGAAGCATTATATACTCCAAACAGGAACTGGTTTTTCAAGTGATATAATTTAAAATAGTCTTTTTCAAACTTGGGAACTTTAAGACGTGTAGTCTTCCATTTGACATTCTGGGAATTGATGACCATACATCTTAAAAGTTCCCAAGTTTGAGAATCACTAATCTGAAGGAATTGAAAGACAAAGGAACATTCTACATAAATAACTACTGAGTAATTAATGTCTTCCTGAGCTGAATACATATGCTAAGTAATTAATCATGAGGAGAAAAACTGTTCACTTCAGGAAGGCAACAATGCCAGCTGTTGCATCTCGTGCTTGACTTACAAATGATATTGCAAACCCAATATGTACCAAAAGTTACAAGCCTGGGGGGGCAAGAATTACTAATCTGCATTGGTGGCCTTTCAAGCAGTGTGCAGCAGCAACCAAAAAAGCTAATACAATCCTGAATTATATAAACAGGCATTGAGTCAAGGTCACATAAAGTATTAGTACTGCTTTATAAAACCCTAGTAAGACCAACCTGGAGTACTGCAACCAATTTTGGTCACCATACTATAAAAAAGATGTTGAGACTTTGGAAAAAGTTCAGAGAAGAGCAACTAAGATGATCATAGGCCTGGAGACTAAAACATGAAGGACCGGCTGCAGAATTTGGATGTGGCTAGTCTAAAGAAAAGAAGAATTGGGAGCAACATGATAGCAATATTCCACTATTTGAGGGGCTGCCAGAAAGAAGAGGGGGTCAAATTATTCTCCAAAGCACCAGAGGGCAGGACAAGAAACAATGGTTGGAAACTAAATCAAGCAGAGAAGCAACCTAGAATTAGGGAGAAACATCCTAACAGTGAGAACAATTAACCAGTGGAACAGCTTTGTTTTCAGAAGTTGTAGGTGCTCCATCACTGGAGGCTTTTAAGAAGAGACTGGAAAGCCACTTGACTGGAATGGTATAGGGTCTCCTGCTTGAGCTGGGGATTGGACTAGAAGACCTCCATGGTCCCTTCCAACTCATTCTACTCTATCCAAGCAACTAGATTGCTTTGTAGGTATACCTCAACTGCAAACACATGAATACTCATGAGATGGCAGCAAGGAGACAACTAAAACTCTGTGGTGTCATTCAGGGCCACTCAGCTTTTTGTAGCCCAAATATGCTATGCCTATTTTCTCCAAAGTGTGTATTTGTGATATGTAATACGGATAGTCTTTGACTTACAACCATTTGTTTAGTAACCAGAGTTATAATGGCACTGAAAATGGTAACTTATGACCATCTTGAGCCTCGGTGGCGCAGTGGTTAGAGTGCAGTACTGCAAGCTACTCCCACTGCAGTTTGGCAGATCGAATCCCACTAGGCTCAAGGTTAACTCAGCCTTTCATCCTTCCGAGGTGGGTAAAATGAGGACCCAAATTGTTGGGGGCAATATGCTGACTCTGTAAAATCGCTTAGAGAAGGCTGTACAGCACTATAACATGGTATATAAGTCTAAGTGCTATTGCTATTGCTATCTTCACACTTACGACCATTGCAAAATCCACATATCACATGATCAAAATCCAGATGCTTGGCACTTGGTATGTATTTATGACGGTTGCAGTGCCCTGGGATCATTTTATCACCTTTTGTGACCTTCTGACGAGCAAAGCCAATAGGGGAGCCAGACTCATTGAACCACGTTATTAACAATTGCAGTGATTCAAGTAACAATTCCAGCAAGAAAGGCTGCAAAATAGGGCAAAACTCATTTAACGATTGTCTTGCTTAACAACCAAAATTGTGAGCTCAGTTGTGGTTGAGGGCTGTACAAATTCCTAAAAGGTGGAACATAAAAATGTAACAAACCTGGCATCAGCTTGGTACCAATGTTCAGCAAATGCTCATAGATAGCGAAGGCCCTTTTTCTGTGCAGACATTTGGAGTAAATTTCAGCTTGATTCAGTATGATTTCGTCATACAGGTAATCCTCAACATACAACCACAACTGAGCCCCAAATTTATGTTGTTAAGCGAGAAATTTGTTCAGTGTGCTTTGCCCCATTTTACGACTTTTCTTGCCACATTTGTTGAGTGAAATACTGAATCGCTCCACAGTGCTTTTTCAGCCCTCTCTAAGCAGTTTACAGAGCCAGCCTATTGCACCCAACAATCTGAGTCCTCATTTTACCGACCTCAGAAGGATGGAAGGCTGAGTCAACCTTCAGCCTGGTGGGATTCGATCTGCCAAATTGCAGGCAGCCGGCAGTCAACATAAGTTGCCTGCAGTACTTCACTCTAACCATTGTGCCATCATGGCTTATATATATATATACATCCTTTTAAACCCAATGCCAGGTTTGTTAAGTGAATCTGGTTTCCCCGTTTGCTTGTCTGAAGGTCGCAAGAGGGTATCACAAGATCCCAGTACACAGCAGTGGTCATAAATGTGAGTCAGTCATGAAGCATCTGAATGTAAATCCTGTGTCCATGGGGATGTTGCAATGGTCGTAAGTGTGAAAAACGGTCATAAGTCACTCCAGTGATGTTATAACTTTGAATGGTCACTAAATGAATTGTAAGTCAAGGACTACCTTTATTTATAAGGCTGGTTTCATAATTCATGACTGAATTATTTTAAAGAGGCCTACAGATTTGCTTGGGCACCAGAAACACCTTGGAATTAATGTTTCGTGTTTTGCAGTAATTTGCAGTGGTTTCTCTAGATGATTTAAATCTAGTTTAATATAGGCAATCCATGGAATAATGCATTTTAAATCTTTTATCAATTGTACATTCACTATTTTACGTACTGAAATTTTATTTACCATCCACTATATCCTTTTTCTTCTGTCTTTATGTAGTCTCTCAATTTGTTTCTTAAATGTTTAATAAATGAAAAAAAATGTTTAAAAGCATATAGATACAGACAAATAACAAAAGAATTGTCAGCAGAAATCAGCAGAACCCATTTAAAGAGCTATTCTGGCAAAGATCTAAAACTCAGCAGGAACGACAGTTGCTTTACATTTGTTAGCATCTCCCATTAAAAAGGACTTCAGTTGGCATGCTGGCTGGCTACAGATTCTAGAAATCTCTAGTCAAAATAATTGGAGCAGAATCAAAGGCCAGTGAAAAATGAGGCAGAGAATAAGACAGAATTATTGGGGAAGCCCTCATTTTCACTGTCCAAGAAGCGTTTTCTGGCATTTCAGGAGATAATAGCATCCCACTAGCTTTGGGGACAATAAAAATTCCCAATTTGTGATAACATCTTTTCCTTCTTCCAGTGAGTTTAGGATGATAAGAGTTACTTCATTAGGCTAAAACAGGGATTGGGCCCAAAGATCCATTTCTCCAGTATGATTTGGGAATAAATCAGTGAACCTGATGCTTCCTCCTGACCTCAATGGTTCACATGATGGGGTTCTTGACTGAGTATGGGACGTTGACACAGCCACTACAGCTTAGCCTGATTTGAAAAGAAGGTCACAGTAGGTTGTCCACCAAACCCTAGGTTTCAAGGGCTTACATGGTATGACATCTATCCAATGGATGAAGATCTCTTGTAGCTTTGTAGAAGACTTCTGATTGGCCCAACCAAGACAATTCTAGCTTGACTCACCAGTGAAGAAATGTCACAAAGGGCTTGTGCAGATGCTTGGACTTATCCATCCTTTGGAGATCCTCCACAGCTGCAGCTGACGCTGTGGCTGCAGCTGGCAACACAGCCATGACAGGGAAGATGCTCTTCTGATTCTCAGCTTGCCTGTTTTTTGTTTTTCCCTTGCCAACCATGGCCATGCCAGGGGACAAGATGTACAACAGTTGCCTCCCTTTTGGTGAGACCCATCAGAAACTCTTAGCCACCATCCTGATTGTGTTGGGCCTTTTTGCTTTACTGGAATATGCCGTTAAACTGATTGCCTTGGTAAGCAAAATGAATCAGGTGGGTATTAACGCATGTCCTCACAAGCGGGATGGGCCACAGGGAATATTTGCCCTTCCAAGTTGTCGGCATTGGGTGAGCATCCCTGGGCATTAAGGCACTGAGGCTTCTATGAATTTCTCTACTGGATCTAAGAGCCCCTTCTGGATATAAGGCTTTCTGCTGAGATGCTTTTTCTCCAAGCAAATGATCATAGTTAAAACAAGGCTTGTTCTTTCCCGGGTGAAGGCGTGAATTAGGTCTAGGTTTACAAGACAAGTCAATAGTGAGCACTTACAATAATCAAGCTGCAGCATGTTACCACAATTTGGTTAATCCCAGAAAAAAAGCAAGTGGTCTCAACCTGACTGGTACTGGATCACTAGAGCAAGGGTGTCAAATCTGTGATGACACATTGTCATGTGTCGTATCACAACTTTTTCCCCCTTTGTTAAAATGGGGCTGGGCGTGGCCAGCACATGACGCATCCAGCCCACAGGCTGCGAGTTTGATACCTCTGCACTAGAGGATCAGCACAGTTGACTATAATGGGGAGCTGAAGAAAGTTTTTGTAAAAGGGCAATAAAAACTACTTCTAAATAGCTGCCAAGAAAGCAAAGGGGACTTGAAGTCCCAGGTTGACCAAACGAAGTTTTACTTTCTAAATAAACAATAAGAAGAAGAAAAGGGTTCTGCTAGGAAGCCCTCTTATAAAGGTTTTCCTTACAAAGAAAATCCTGAGGAATTGCCTCAGAATCAAAAGACATAGGAGATATATACACAGATCCCCAATAATTCAATTTTCTAAAAAAGCAACTCAAGACTGACTACTATTATACTTTGCTTTCTCCTATGAGAGTCAGGGAATGTACATTTAATATTAGTGAGAGTATGTTAGCCTTCCCAACAATTACAAAAACACTATTCCTTTAACCCACAAAAAGCTTCTAACTCCTAACACAACAGGCTTCTATTTGCCAGCATTTTGGCCCTGCAAAAATGTGAATGTGAATTAAAGTGACAAAAAACAGACTCAGATAAAGGAGAGGAACATAAATGGACTGCATTTATACAGCTGCCCAACTCAGAGACAAATAGCAGATCCAGGTAAAGGAGGAGAATATATACAGTATTTATTGATTTATTTATTGCAGGGATTTATACAGTCGCTGAACTCAAGAAGCATGGGCAGCATATAAAAAACATTAAGCAAGAAAAAAAATCCCAAAGCATATATCGTTTGTAAAAATAACTCAAATATGCAAAAATGACAAACTGACAGAACAGATTAAAACAACTGATGCTATAGGGCATGAGTGTCTAACCTTTTGACTTGCCTGGGCCACATCAAGTGAAGAGGAATGGTCTTGGGCCACATATAAAATACATAAAATAGTTTTATAATATAAAATCACACAATAATATTAAAAGTTAGGATCTTGTGGGGTCACATTATCAGAGGTCCATGGCTGCATGTAGCCCGTGGACTGTGGGTTGGCCGTGACTGCTGTAAGGTATTCTGTTGAACTAGACCCAAATGTCTGGGAAGGACCCCAGTTTTCACCTCCTTGCTTCTCATTTGAGAGAGAAGACAGTTCCATTGGAAGATGACAATCACACCAAATGCACATCACTTTGGTACCATGACAGGGCAACCCTTAAATGAAGAGACCAGCACCACAGCCTCCCCATGGGAATTTGGGGTGCAGGCAGATAATCTTGTGAACAGGTGGTCCTCATAGTTATCCCAGTCCTGTATCATGGGAGGTTTAAGGTGATAACCAGCACCTTGAATGGCATCCTATTGTAACGCAACTCTCAGAGCAATCATGTTGGTGGTGGTGGTGGTGGGGGGAATGACCTATCTCCATAAGTACCCATATGAACCCCTGGAGGCTTCTAAATGATCTTCAAGAACAGCCCCCACATAGAGGGCACTGCAATAATCCAATCAGGAGGTAAATAAAGCATGAGTCACTATGAGCAAGGTCTCCTGATGTCACTTATTTGTAAAATTTATTACACGGCGTAACTCTTATCCAGGCGCAACTGGACCCAGTTTGAATTCCTCTTCCCCAAACTGCTGCCCTGACCCAATTCCAGGAGCCCTGCAGCTGTTGAAAAAACTAAAAGTAGAAATCCCAAAGGTGCTTTTTCCAGAGGCAGCTGGACTTTCTGCTTTTTCTTTGAAGATGTTTTGCTTCTCATCCAAGAAGCTTCTTCAGCACTGAAGGTGTTTCTTGGATGAGAAGCGAAACATCATCAAAGAAAAACCAGAAAAGTCCAGTTGCCTCTGGAAAAAGCATCATTGGGACAACCATGACCTGGATGACTGAGAATCTCCATAGACATAAAATAGAAATGTTGCAGAATCCAAATCTGATCTCCTGAATTCCTTATGTTTTGAAACTAGATAATGACTCTTGCTAATGACTCTTCTTGATAAGTAGGTTGTGAGAATGTTCATTCAGTAGGAAGATAGGAAATTTGGAATAGCCACTGATACTCAGAACAGTAGTGTGAAGGAGAGGGATAAACAGGCCGACTGCAAGTCATGCATTGGTTTTAAAAGGAAATCTATATGAGCCACGGTGGCACAGTGGTTAGGGTGCAGTACTGCAAGCTACTTCTGCTGACTGCCGACTGACTGCAATTTGGCAGTTCAAATCTTACCAGGCTCAAAGATGACTCAGCCTTTTATCCTTCCGAGGTAGGTAAAATGAGGACCCAGATTATTGTGGGCAATATGCTGACTCTGTAAAACCGCTTAGAGAGGGCTGTAAAGCACTGTAAAGCGGTATATAAGTGCTATTGCTAGTGCTATATACAGAGAGATACCCTGCCCCCGAACTATATTTCCAAGCATCCCTTCTTATACTGTTGGGGAAGCTGTGGGTTGTAGTTGAATCCCCAGTAGCTGGATTCCTAGTCATCCTCTGGGCAGTTGTGGATGTGGTAGTTGTGTCTATATGCAATGAGTAATGTCTTTATATCCCTATTGGTTACTTATACCTGTATCCAAAAGTATCTATATTTTGTCCTTTTTATTAGAAGATAATATTTGCTTTCCACCCAGGCAATGAATAGGAGGACGCCTTCAGGAATGTCCAATGAAAGCATGGAAATCACCCTCTGCCATGCCACCCATAGACCAGCAAAATCCTGTTCCCTGGGCTCCCCATTCTTACTATTCCAGCTAATTCTCGTGTTATAATTGCAGGAGTTCTGGGCAGTTATCTAGATGTAAAATAACCACAGCATCATCTCGTATAGCTTGACTTAAGTTCTTCCAGTTTTACTCAAGAGCATCAGAAAACTTGGTTGGAGGCTATGATGAGCAATGAACCATCCAAAGTATTTCAGTATACTAAGATACTTAATTTAATGCTATTTTTTTCTCTCTCTCTCTCCAGTTGTGGATTACCTTTCCCCCATTCCTGAGGAAAATATATGATTCTTTCTTCAAGAAAGGTATTTTATAGATGCATAAAAAAGTAGGAGGGAAACAACCAAATTCCCTTTTCCAACCAATTCTTTTCTCTTCAGCGTTCAAAAATCATCAGCTCAACTCACATATGACACAAAGTTGTGATGAGCTCTCTAACATGCTTTAACATGCTGCACAAAACCACAAAGCCACAGCTTATTGAATAAAGCATTCAATAAATGTGGCTTAATACAAGCTATAAACCTAGATTACAGAAAAGTAGGATAATTCATAATCAAAAAAGATCCTAGTCAAAGAAACAGCGGAGCAGTGAAAAGTCTCAGTAAATTGTAACATCATTTTAGCCATGAATAAAGCTAAGGAAAACCCAAGAAGAGGAGCCCTTGGTTCTTTGAGCTTGGCTGTTTTCTTGAAGACATTTCATTATCCAAAATGTTAATCAGAGCTAGTAGTCCAGCTGTCCACTATCCATTGCAGAACACTGAATGCTACAGAAAGGCCTCAACTATAGGTGTTGTCAATGATCTGCAATTCTTTGTAGCTTTAGAGGCATTTAAAACTGCTAAACTTCCCAGAGGTCCAAGAAAACATCAGACAAAGCATCATTCCACAGACCAGAAGACGAGAACAGGATCAACTTACAGCAGAGGACAGACCAGCCTTCAAAAACCTAAAAAAAGGGGCCAGACCATAATTATCTTACCAGTGAAAGCTGAACCAGAGATTGCAATATCTACAACAAGCAAAATAATTAAGACTACTATCACTGGTGCTGTTACCTGGTTTGGGTAATGAAACATCTGCAAGAAAGCAACCAAGCTCAGAGACAGCAGCCTCATTTCACTCCTGAGCTGAAAATATTCCCCTTCATTGAAAACCCAAAACTATTGCACCCTTGAATTGAAAACAAAATTGAGGCATTATGGGGAACTTGGCAAAAAACAATTGCCAACACACATTTGTGCCACCATTAGGTGTAATGCAGATATGGTATTCAGCAGGTCCTGACCAGTTCTGGAGAAATCTCTGGTAGCAAAATTTTTGAATAGTTCAGAGAACCAGCAAATACCACCTCTGACTGGCCCTGCCCCCATCTATTCTCTGCCTCCCATTGAGTCCCAGCTGATCGGCTGGGTCTTCTTTGGTTGCCCTGCACAGGAGAATGGAGCTGGAAAGCTGGTTAGTGGGGTGGGGATGAAATGGAGATTTTACAGTATCCTTCCCCTGCCACGCCCACCAAGCCACACCATGCCGACAGAAACAGTAGTAAAAAAATTTGAATCCCACCACTGGTGTAATGCATTAGGGAAAATAACCCGAGGAGCCTTCTCCACTGTTGATATAAAGGGCTGTGTTGCTTGAAATGGCAAAAAAAAAAAAAAAAAAAAAAAATAGGCTGCTATCTTTATTGCTGATTCCTATCCTGCCTCTGCGTGTGATAAGCAGTAACTGGTTGATTCCTCGGGCTTTGCCCTTCTCCTCCTGCTTATGTGCGTCAATCATGGTGTTGCAGTAGAACAGAGGAAATGTGGCTACAGGCCAGACCCTGTCATCTTCAGGCTCCCTTGTTGTGCCCCTTCACTCCATTCTGGATCAAGTTTGAAAGAGCAAGAAAAATAGGTCAGAGTAATGTAGGCATGGGGACGCTTATTCAGAATACTTCTATTCACACCCAAACACACAACAAATATAGGCAACAAATGCCAGAATCAGGGATATTTTGGCAATGAGGGGTGGGGGCCAGGAGGGTTTGGACCTGTCATTTTCACTGTTACTATTTTAGCTATGTCCTAAAATGGTAAATGGTGTGGATTTAAAGCACTTTGCACACAGCCAGCTGAACAATGTAATGTTACTAACATCATCAGTGCTTCTAATCTCTGGAAGTGGAGCAATGGGGCAGATAAGGCTGGTCAGGGAGTGGGGGGAGCTTCCTCCCCCCATTAGCCTGAAAGAGTCAAGTTTAATTCCAACCCCACCCATAGTTGTTCATCTTGGACAATGATTGGTGACGAAGCGTAATAGGTCACGCACAACGTCTATCTGAATAGGGGAAATAATTGTTCACCGCACAGCTAAGGATGGCATACAGCTGTCTCACGGAGAGAGACACGGAGAAGATTGGATAAGTTGCAGGGGACAAAGCCAGTAGGGGACAAAGTTTGACAACATTGGTGTTGTGCAGTGGTGGTAGGCTACCGGTTCTGCCCGGTTCACCTGAACTGGTAGCAAAAAAGTTTGGCTGAACTGGTAGTAAAGAAAGCCTCCAATGATCAGCTGAGAGGAGGAAAAAAGCCTCCAAGGATCAGCTGAGAGGAGTTTCGGCCCTCCCACCCAGCATTGCACTTTTCTCTTCTTTCTCATCAGCTGATTGGTGCTGCAGGCCTCAGCTAGTACGTGAAAGATGCATACGCTTGCACACATTAGATGCACACGCACGATCACTGAACCAGAGGTGGAACAAGTAGGATCCCACTGCTGGTGTTGTGGTTAGGTGCAAATGGGAAATGGCCTTAAGATTAGATTGTGAACTAATTGTTAAGATCCACTTTTGCCCTTCTGATGCCTTGCAGATATTTAGATTACAATGCCCATCACATCCTAGCCAGCTGACTGGTTAGAACAACAAAAGGGGCACATGGGTGATTCAGAGAGAGTGAATAAGGAAGTATCTACATTGTACTTGCTAATTTCCAATCGTGGCTCACAGCCACTTTCCACAGTCAGCAATTAACCCCACAGCTCGGGGTCATCGGTATAGGAGGGGGCTTAGCACATGATCCCCCCAGGTCCAGGGAGATCACTTTGCTGAGCCTATGGATCAATTGGGGGTTTGTTTCACGTTCTCTTCACTGCTCTTCCAGAAAATTCTAGGAAACTGATCTTTCCTTTCCCACCTCATCTCACATTCATTGCTTCCATAATAGGCAAAATAATACAACTAGCTCTTTGCTTTTGCTCAGTCAAGAATTCAATAAATTGAGTTCAAAGCACTGAATGCGCCAGAGCCCTATCAGGCTAGCTCTCAGAGATGCTGGGAGATGTAGCTCAGCAAGGATATTGCTAAATGACACCTCTAGCTGCCCCAAAGGTGCTTTTTCAAGAGGCAACTAGACTTTCTGTTTTTTCTTTGAAGATATTTTGCTTCTCATCCAAGAAGCTTCTTCAGCAAAAGAAAAGAAAAACCAGAAAGTCCAATTGCCTCTTGCAAAAGCACCTTTGGGACAATCATGACCTGGATGGCTGAGAATCTCCATAAACATACTTGTCTAGCTGTGAGCCGCCTTTCCTGGTTTTCTTGCCCGTTTCGAGGTTTTTAGGCTGCTTCTCCTTGGTTTGCAGGCAGTCGGCTGCTCAAAACCATGAAGATTCTCTCCAGCAGCAAGAGGCTATGGAAAGAATCGGCCCTTTTCAGGAGCCAGAGAAAGCCCTCAACTCTGCGCTTCCGTTGCATTGTAGATCCTGTGAAAGTGACTGTGAAAATCGGCAACCCTCACGAGTCCAAAGCCTTCTGCACTCAGCTGGGCAGGAAAAATAAGGCCGACTATTCTGGAGAATGGTCAAGCCACCATGATATGGATGACAAGAAAGCCAGTTGGCACAAGAACCAACAACACCTCCAGGACAGCCAAGGAAGCTCCCATCTGTCTGACCCCGAGACCCCCCAGCCAGCGTGTCCTGTGGGATCGGTTGCTTCCTGGGTTCGTTTCAGCTTCAGCTCACCAGTACGCACTCCTGACACAGTAAACAGTTCAGCCAACTATGGCGTTTTGGCAAGGAGCCACCAAAGGGCCACAGGCGATAAGCTGCAGAGTTCAGAAGTCACAGGAGGTAGTTCCCACGGGCAACGCTTCCTGACACGCTCAGTGGGCCTAAACACAGAGGGGCCTGCTCCCCACCACTTAGCTCAGCCCCATGAGCCCTTTCATCACCCAACCAGGGAGACCAATTTCATCCCCAGCCCAATCTTACCTGGTCCCCGGAGGGTGCTGTATTCTACCTTTGCTCCAGATACAGCATCTAGAACCCACCTTAATGCTGAGGAATATGTCTACCCACATTCTCCCAGAGTTCATCAGCCCCGCCTTGGCCTAGAGTGGCATCAGCACTTGCCGGCAGCACAGCAAGCAGAGGTTTATGTCTATCTGGTCAGTCCACCCCACCCTAGACTAGAACACCGTTCTGAGCAACCCAGCCAAGCATTCCCAACCTCTCAGACCATCTCCAGGAAGGAAATGCTGGAGAACAGAATCTCCCTTAACCAGAGCAGGGGCGGCAGTAATCAAGGCCCTGCAGTCCAAGGGGGCAGCGGTTCTAATAAGCCACGCAAAAGCATCTGGGAGAGAAAGCGCCAGAGAAGATCACTGCAGCCAACCTCAGATCATGAGAAATTAATAGGGAGCAATGGTGGAGTTAACCTTGGGGCCCAGGAGCCGTTTTCTCATAGCCCATCTCTCTTGGTTGATAGAGGGAAGGAAAGTCTTGATGCAACTACACCCAATCTTGCCAGCTGAACATAAGATCCTGGAGATCAGGTGGAATTCTTGAGAAAGGAAGGAACAGCCTTTCCTGCTGCTTCCCTCAACACTTTGGTACATATCTGGGGTCATTAAAATAAAGGCAAAGCACAAAGCACTTATGGAGTTTGATTCATAAAGCACCATATTGGTGTGGTAAAGGTACAGAACCTGTCCTGTTGATAGGCTAATCCAAAATGATAGCCGAGATCCTCAGCAACTATGGTAGGTCCCAAAGGTGCTTCCCTCCCACAAGAGGCAAGTGCACATTGTTTTTCTTTGAAGACGTTTATCATCATCTGAAGACATCATCTGTCTCTAGTCTACAACACAATCCTTTCAACAGTTCCAAGAAGGCTCCCATGTCCATTTGCACCACTCAGGTGACCTTGACACAAATAAACCTCCAGGTGGCCTTAACAACTGGACTAAAAGTAAAAGAATGCAAATGACCAGCTCTCTGCAAAGAGCATAATTCCTTCCATTTCCCTCCATCCAATTAGAGCTGAAGAAGCTTCTTGGATGAGAAGTGAAAAGTCTTCCAGGAAAAACCAGAAAGTCCAGTTGCCTCTTGAAAAAAAAGCACACTTGGGACAACCATGACTTGGATGACTGAGAATCTCCATAGACATTCAGCAACTAGGTTCTTTGTTGAGGAAGTTATTTGAGGGAAAAGGGAGACTGAAGGCTCTAAAGACATAATCTCCTCTCCAACTTGTAAGGACATAAGGAGTCCTTCTGCATTAGGCTAACAGACAATCTAACTCAGGGGAGTTCAAACTTGGCAAGTTTTAAGA
Organism: Hydrophis major; assembly: GCA_033807585.1. Classification (NCBI taxonomy): domain Eukaryota; kingdom Metazoa; phylum Chordata; class Lepidosauria; order Squamata; family Elapidae; genus Hydrophis; species Hydrophis major. The sequence continues at coordinate 246,233,295 of CM066330.1, forward strand.
TTTGTGGACTTCAACACCCAGAATTCCTCCTCCAGTCATGTTAGCTCAGGAATTCTGGGAGTTGAAGTCCACAAGTCTTAAACTTGCTGGTTTGAGGCCTTTTTCAGCCTCCCAAAGGCTTGAGGAAGGCTTCTGCAAGCTTTGCAGGCCCTGTTTCATCACTTCCTGTTTTTCCGAAAATACCAGAAGTGATGAAACAGGACTAGTTTTCAGCCTACAAAACTTGCAGAAGCCTTCCTCAAGCCTTTGGGAGGCTGAAAAAGGCCTCAAACCAGCCAAAAATCAGTTGTGAGGCATGCACATGCGCAATGAGGCAAGCTTGTCTTCAGCTCACATGCAGGCACAAATGGCTCTGCATGCCACCTGTGGCACAAGTGCCATAGGTTTGCCATCACGGTTCGGTACAGTAGTCTTGGTTTTTCAGTTTTTGAATTTAGGAAAATACAGGTAGTCCTCCACTTATGGCCACAATTGAGTCCAGAATTTATGTGGCTAAGAGGAGAAATGTATCAAGTGAGCTTTGTTCCATTTTACGACTTTTCTTGCCACATTTGTTCAGTGAAATCACTGCAGTTGTTAAATTAGTAACACGGTTAAATGAATCTGGCTTCCACATTGTCTTTGCTTCTCAGGTCACAAAAGGGGATGACATGAACCCCCTCCTCCCCCAGGACACACAGCAATAAACCAGTTGATAAGCATCTGAATGCAAATCACGTGACCATGGGGATGCTGCAACGGTCATAAGTGTGAAAATGATGTTTTTCAGTGCCATTGTAACTTCCAACGGTCACTAGATGAACTGTTGTAAGTCGAGGACTATAGGTAACATACATTTCTGTTTAAAGATCTGCATGGAGAGGAGTCTCGATTGCCAGGTTAAAATTACCTAAGCCATATATTCAGCTGTTAGAAGTTGGCAGTTGTAAAATGAGATTTGGGGGATGAAGCCAAGGAGATTCTCACCTGGATACACAAGTTAATTGTTCCTTCATAGTGGACAAGTGAAGTCACCTGCTTCCACCATTTTTTTTTTTTTTGGAACTTTTACCATCTGGCAGACGGTACAGAATAAAAACAAGGACAAACAGGCTGAAAAACAGCTTCTATCCCAGGGCAGTAGTTTTTGAATTCTGCTGCATAGTGCAGTATTGGTGTAGTGTCAGGGGAATTCGGTTCAATGTGTGGAGGGTGAAGGATGTGTGTTTATCTTCATAGTCATAATGTGCACTAAAGATGGTGTTTAATTTCGTTGTATGCGGTGCAATGACAATAAAGTAAAGTAAACTAAACTAAAAATTAAGAAGGCCAGCAAGAAACCACAGAGGTCTCTGATTTTCAAATGAAGACCTCTCAAATTGCAGGAAACGTTATGGGTCCACTGTGAAATGGCCCTTGTTGGCATGTTCCCCATTCAGGTAGTGAGACTTTGAGTTAGAATTATAAACTCCTGGTTTGTCATAATGCTATTACCCCGGTCCCCCACATACTCCCATACCCAAACTTCTATACTCATATTCTACTACACCTGTTCATCTGCGTTTTTTCCTAGGTAAGTAGACATGCCCAACTAAGTAGTAGATTGCATCCAGCCATTATTTTTATTTATCCAGAAAGCTTCTGAAATTCACCTGGAGCTCAATGGGCTCCTTGGAAATGCAGACTGTTCTAGAGACTTTTTATTTTTTTACATTTTTATCCCACCTTTCTTTTCATATACAAGTCGATCGTAGTCCTCGACTTACGATCACAATTAAGCCCCAAGTTTTTGTTGCTGAGACATTTAAGTGAATTAATTTTTGCCCCATTTTATGACCTTTTTTGCCAGTTATTAAGTGAATCGCTGCAGTTGTGAAATTAGTAACACACTTACTATTAAGTGAACTTATTAAGTGAAACCGGCTTCCCCTTTGACTTTGCTAGTCAGAAGAGGATCAAAACATCATTCCACACTGCAACCATCATAAATATGAGTCAGTCTAAATGTTGATCACGTGACTATAGGGATGCTGCAACAGCCATAAGTGTGAAAAACTGTTGTAAGTCATTTTTTTCAGTGTTGTTGTAACTTTGGTCATTAAGTGAACTATTGTAAACCGAGGACTACCTGTACAATTCAAAGTGGTGAATATACCTAATACTCCTTCCTTTGCTATTTCCCCACAGCAATCCAGTGAGTTGAATTAGGTTGAGTGAGTGACTGGTTCAAATTCACCCAGATGGTTTTTCATGCTTAAAGTGAAACTTGAACTCAAAGGCTTCTAGGCTGGGATCTCAAACCACTACACCAAACTGACTCTCATTTTGCAGCATGCCAGCTTGTCAATTTGTTAATTTAAAGAAGTCAGAAAATAGCAAAGGAGAGGATCCAAGGGGGTCCAGGTCCTGCAGGCTACTTCTGCTGCCTGCCGGCTGCCTGCAATTTGGCAGTTCGAATCTCACCAGGCTCAGGGTTGACTCAGCCTTCCATCCTTTCAAAGTGGGTAAAATGAGGACCCAGATTGTTGGGGGCAATACACTGACTCTGTAAAACTGCTTAAAGAGGGCTGTAAAAACACTATGAACACTATGAAGCAGTATATAAGTCTAAGTGCTATAGCTATACTGGGATGTCACATATAACCAGTCAGTTCTTCTGTATGTTCAGTATGTTTTATTTTTCCTAGTGTCTTTCTTCCACCTTTAGAGGACTTCAGTCTTCTCCAAGAATCTATAAGCTTCACACGTTAACAGACCCAAATTCTAACGCTAGATCTCTTTCCTAAAAAGGAATATAAGACTATAATGATGTAATAATCCCAGGGGCAGCAGTTATGAACTCCACCACAAGATTTAGTGGGAAGAACGTGAGATCGAGATGGATGCTAGTCTCCAGGCTATGAGGCATCTTGAAAAAAGGTACTCTAAATCCTCTTCAGTTTGAAGCAGCAGCCATGCTGTATCCAAGGGATTTCTCTTTTTGTCTCTGCTTTTCTGATTGCCTTGAATGCACTATGCCCTTTGAAATCTCAGTGCTGCTGCTATAAATAATGATGGGGAAAAAATCTGGTTTGTGAACTAGAAAGAGAAAAAAAAAGCATTAAAGAGATCTTAACTTGATTCAGCTATGCTGCTTCTGAAGAAACTGGTTCCTTCATCCAAACAGAGTCATTTCAGGCTATAAATCCCAGGAAGGCAGATTTAAAGGAAAAATTATAAAGATTTGCAGCCATGATTGTAAGTAAATTATAAGCACTCTTTTCTGCTGAGCACAGAATCCTAGATTTCTGCCACACAAACCAGGCATTTTGCTGATGTATAAAACTAAGAACTACGGTAATTTCACGTGGGTTTTACTTTTAGCCTGTCTCAAAAGTCTTTGGCAAGCAAACTATTTAGATCTCCAATAAAACATTGGAGTCTGTCCTTCCCATGGCAGAGGAGGAAAAAAATAAAGCTCTTTTCTATCAAGCTACATATTGACTCCTCCATGTTGGGATCTTGGCAAAATAGAGAACTATTTTATTCTGAGATGTTCCCCCTCCACCCAAATCCTGATCAAAATTTGAAGCTGTGCCTGTTTACTTAGGTTTCATCCATATTCCAGATCCCATAACAGCCAATTTCATAATATGCATAAAGGTGGGATCATCCCAGGCCTTCCAACTAGTTTTCTTGCTTGCAAATTAAGACTTTTTTTAAATAAATCGTGCAAGGCAATAACTAACCAAAGCCTCCATATGAAGTTAATTGATTAATTAGATGCCTTGCACGACTGGTCCATCAATCTCTGGTAGCTGAAATCTTTCTTCAAGCTAGATAAAAGAAGTTTGAAAAGTATCTCCCACAAACTAGTGCAAATGGTTCAAGGCAGTAAGCCATGTATCACACTAAGCCAAGGTTTCTGAATCATAGTTTGAATTAAGCAAAAATGAGTTCACACAAACCAGAGTGCAAAAGCTGTAACTTTACAAAAATGGCTGAACGAACAAAGCTAACACTAAATGCATATTGTTACTGGGTTAATACATCAGGCTAAGCCAAACAGCAGCTTGAATTTACACAATCAACCACATCAGTTAGCAATACTAAGTTTAGTTAGTGCTCAACTTTCTCCGGTTTTTTTCCTAGCCAGGTGTGTGAACTTAGGTCATGATTACCTTGTGGTTTTAGAGCACCGTGTGAACGCGAAGAAAATTAAGAGGAAGTGCAATTTTCTAAAAATTATTTTGTTTTTCTCTTGGTGTTTGTGTGTTTCTTAAAGTTCACGTGATATACCATAGTAAATTTATAATTAATTTCGGTTCTTTAAATACCAGACCCTGTAGGAAAAATACGTTTCGGGCAGCTCCTTCCTTTCTCTCCTGCCTTTGTAATAATAATTTAAAAGGCAAGTAAAAAGGGGGTGGGAGGCAGAAGGCAGCCTCTCCTCGCGATCCCCGTCCCGCCAAAATCTCCCTTTGACCTTCTCCAAACGCCACCGTTCGCTTGCAAATGTTCGGCATCGCGATTTGGACAAAAAATGTCCTCCCATCTTTCATCCATTGTTATTTCAAAAAAAAAAAAAATGATTTCAAACAAAGTCGCTCCTAAGGCGGTTTCCACCGGCGGACTTCTGGACGAAAAAACCAAAAACATTTGCCTTGCAAAAGATGCATTTCTTAATCAAATTAGGCGCTCCTTCCTCACCTCTTCTTCTCCCGCCTCCTTGCAAATTGCTCGGTTGATTTCTCTGCTTGCAAAGCGACGTTTCGTAGTCGCGAAGGGGAAAAAAAAAAAAAAGGCCGCTCCCGCGGTGGCTGCTGGGGAATGTAGTTTCAGCGGGAGAGTCCGTGTGCGCCAAAACCCAACCGCTCAAATCGATTTCCGTTTTAAGCTGTAAATTGGAGAATGTCCCATTACTGTTCAGCGTGCGGGTTATCTGGCATGCATATAAGCCAATACTGCAACTATCTTCTTTTTTTCCCTGTTCACATAAACTCTTTTTCCACAAAAGGAGGCTCTTTTTCAACCTTATAAAATGTGTATCTGATCAAGGAGAGATTCAATGTAGAAATAGGGAGGAATTTTCTGACAGTGAGAACAATCAACCAATGGAAGAGATCGCTTTCAGAAGTTATGAGAGCTTCACCACTGGAAGCTTTCAAAGAAGAGTTTGGACTGCCATCTGTCAGAAATGGTCTTCTGCCATTTCTGGCAGAAGTGGGGGTGGGGGTTGTTGAACTAGAAGACCTACAAGATCCTTTCCAACTGTGTTAATCTGCTAAATCTGTGTAAACTACACGTGTCTTCTCGGGAGGTTCTCATGACCATTTCCTGCACCATCTGCTTAACCTATTTTGTGAAGTAGGCAAGGCTCAACTAGGACACAGGGCAAGGATGGGGAGGATTAATGGGGCAATTGGACAAATATGGCCGTTTCATTTTTTTTCCTTCCATTTTTTTCCTACATCAGTCCTATTTTAGAGCATACAGTTTGATTTACCAAGGAACTTCTGCTTCAAGATTTAGTGATTCAACTTGGCCACCCCACTGAAACATGTCAGTGAAGTTTTTGTGTCTTCCAGGTGGAGTTGTCTAAAGTTGAGTGGTGGCAACTGAACTTTCCCTTTTTGGTTTGAAACATTTTGCTGCTTATTCGAGTAGCTTCTTCAGTCTGAGCAAGCAGGTTACGGGCACCCTATGTAAATCCTTAATTTCCAATCTAATCTGAATAGGTTTTCTAGGAGAATAGGCAGAGAGTCATTAAGAGTTGTAGCTGCTAAATCCTTTACCCTAGGTGGGTGGTTAGGTGTATCCTCCCTGGTGAACCTATGGTCTTAATCTTCCTGGGGAATGATGAAAGATCAGCCTAAAAAATGGCAGACAGGTCGGCCTCCACCTCTATTGAGGGAAGAATTTTCCACTTTGGCATCAATGCCTCTGGTCTGGTGGTGTTCCTTCCCCAACTCACCTAGGAGAAAGGATTTAGGAGCAACTACTCTTAATGACTTTCTGCCTACTCACCTAATGGGCCTATTTAAATTAGGTGAGAAATGAAGCCATCCTGGAAGAAATATAATGGAGTTCTCCTAACCAACTTGCTCAGACTAAAGAAGCCACTTGGATAAGCAGCAAAAAGTTTCAAACCAAAAAGAAAAAAAGTCCAGTTCTTATGGCTCAACTACATCTGAATAAGGTGTTTTACACCTCAGACTAAGCCAATGTTTCCCAACCTTGAGAGCTTTAAGATAGGTGGACCTTAATTCCCAGAATTCCCCAGCCAGCTTGAAGTCCACCCAATTTAAAGTTGCCAAGGATAACAAGACACTGGCCAATACACAGCACTGCAGCTGCGAGGAACGTACAGGTAGTCTTCAACTTACAACAGTTCATTTAATGACTGTTCAAAGTTACAGCAGCACTGAAAAAAGTGACTTATGACCATTTTTTTACACCAACAACCCTTGCAGCATGTGCATGGTCAAAATTCAGATCCTTAGCAACTGACTCATATTTATGACAACGGCAGGGTCCCAGTATCATGCAATGACCCCCTTTTGCAATTTTTTGACAAGCAGAGTCAATGGGAAAGCCAGTCTCACTTAACAAACATGCTACTAACTGAATCTCTGCAATGATTCAAAACAACTGGCAAAAAAGTTGTAAAACGGGACAAAACTCACTGAACAAATGTATCACTTAGCAACAGAAATATTGAGCTCAATTGTAAGTCGAGGGCTACCTGTACTTAGCCAGAAACAATTTCCCCTCACCTTAGAGGAGATCCCTAGCAACTGCCTTGGTTGAGGTTTCTGAGAATTCAAACGGGGAACAAGAGATGCCCGAATCAGCCTGGGGAACCACACGGGTGTGGTAGTGGTGGTAGGTCTGCTGTCTAGATTGATTCCTTGAAGTCTGAAAGCATGCCGCTCCTATGCTGCTCTAAAAAGGATCCAAAAAGATCTTGACAAACTTGAACAATGGGCCTTATCCAACAAAATGAATTTCAATGTGGAGAAAAGCAAAGGTTTACATTTTAGGCAGGAAAAAACAAAGGTATAAGTATAGATTAGGTGGCTCAAAAATAACTGTGAGAAGGACCTTGGGGTCCTAGTGGATGATCACTTGAATATGAGCCAGCAATGTGCAGCAGCAGCCCAAAAAGCTAATACAACCCTGGGCTGTATAAACAGAGGCATCGAATCAAAATGACGTGAAGTATTAGTACCACTTTACAAAACTATATGTAAGACCACATCTGGAATACTGCAACTATTTTTGGTCACCATACTACAAAAAAAAGATGTTGAGATTTTGGAGGGAAAAAAAATCAGAGAACAGCAATTAAGATGATTAAAGGCCTGGAGACTAAAACGTATGAAGAACGGTTGTAGGATTTGGGTTTGGCTAGTCTAAAGAAAAGAAGAATTAGGAGCGACATGATAGCAATATTCCAGTATTTGAGGGGCTGCCAGAAAGAAGAGGGGGTCAAATTATTATCCAAAGCACCAGAGGGCAGGACAAGAATGGTTCCAACAATGGATTGGAAACTAATCTAGAAGACAAGCAACATCGAACTAAGGAGAAACTTCCTAACAGTGAGAACAATTAAGCAGTGGAAAAGCTTTGCCTTCAGCAATTGTGGGTGCTTCATCCCTGAAGGTTTTTAAAAAGAATATAGACAGTCGTTTATCTGAAATGGTATAGGTTCTCCTGCTTGAGCAGGGGGCTGGACTAGAAGACCTCCAAGGTCCCTCCTAGGTCTATTCTATTCTAAAGTTATGTTACTCTAATGCAGTTCAGGTTTTTTTTTTTGATTCAGTAGGTATGACCCTCTGAGAAAGTGAAAGCTTCTTCATTTTTAATTACAACACCATTTTGTGACTTGAAACACCTGTGCACTCTTCCGGATTTTAGGTAATCACTTATCTGAAATGGTAGAGGGCCTCCTGCTTTGAGCAGGGGGCTGGACTAGAAGACCTCCAAGGTCCCTTCCAGCTCATTCATTCTATCCGAGCATTTTAGAGTCCCGTGCCCATTGCCCTTGACCGAAAGCGGCGAACTACGAAGCCCAGGGTCCTCTGCGGCTCTCTCTCTCTCTCTCTCTCTCCACCGGCCAAAGCACGGGGAGGCGTGGTTGGGTCTTGGGTGGAAGCGGCCGGGGGGCGGGGGGAGAAAGAAGGATGGGTACAAAGCCCGCTAGTTGCATCCGCCAGAAATTACTTTCGTCCTCGGAGGCTCAGAGCGGCGATCTTGGCGCGCAACGCGGTGCGCTTTTGCAACGGGCGCCGATGCTGCTGCTTCAGCCCGTGCATGGGAGGGCTGCCGGTCCTCCCGTAAGCCTTGCGCCCGATCTCCCGGGCGAACAGGTTTGCCTTCCCCGCCGTGGCCCGCGTACCTGAGCTCCCCGAGCCGGGCTCCGTAAGAGCCTTTCCTTTCACCCTGGAACTTTTTTCCCCTCGCGCCTCGACTTCTCCGCGCCTCTTTTGAATGCTTTTTCCAACCTCTCCTCTTGCCCAGCACCCGCCGCCGGCGCTTTCTCGTCCCCGAGCGATAGCTTCCGCTGCTGCCCCGGCCGCCGGGGTTGCTCCGTCAGCGGCAGCGCCATGCACACGGTGCAAAAGGACACTACCTTCACCAAGATCTTCGTCGGGGGGCTGCCCTACCACACCACGGACTCCTCGCTGAGGAAGTACTTCGAGGTGTTTGGGGACATCGACGAAGCCGTGGTCATCACGGACCGGCAGACGGGCAAATCCCGAGGATATGGCTTTGTAAGTGCGCGGGGCGGAGGGTGGAGCGGGACCGCTTCGCCAGGAGTCTTGCCCCGGAGCCGTCGGACTGCCCACGAGTCTCCAGCAGACACTTCGAACAAAGGCGACATTGCTGAGTCGCCTTTCCATGGCGGGTCCCGTAGGGATGGTTTGGGCTACAACCTATCATCCCCAGCTGTGCGTATCGGGCTCGCTCCCTTTTGCACATCTGTAGTACCTGGCGGTTTTTTTGGGGGGGGGCGGGGGGCGGGGAAGGGAAACCAGTTGAAGAAGGATTGGTGCAGACCATCACTGAAAATGCCCTTTCTGAATCTCCTCTTCAGCTCCCCACTGGCTGAAAGCAACAGCTTTCTTCCCCCTTTTAGCTCTACTTGGCTTCCCTCTTTACACAATGTAGGAAAACTCTTTTAACTCTTTTCTTCTTCCCCCTCCTCCATCCTGGATTTGAAGCATACAGCATTTTCATTGTGAGGGGATTCTTCAAGAGATCCCCAGCTGTTTTCTCACAGCTCTACTTAACTGGATCCCATTTACAGCCCAATTCATGCTGACTTGGTTCTGCTTTGCTGGGGTTTAGTTTGTGGTTTATTTTTGTGAACCCACCTCACCTACAGTAGTTATGACATCTAAGATGTTATAATGTACTCAGACAGTGAATGAAATCTGTAATGGTACTTAACTCAACTTACGACCGCGATTGAGCCCAAAATTTGTTTCTAATTGAGACATGTTAAGTGAGTTTTATTCCATGTTATGACTTTTCTTCACCACATTTGTTAAACGAACCACTGCAGTTGTTAAACTAGTAACACGGTTGTTGTGAATAATTGATTTTATTTTATTTATTTATTTTATTTATATTGCCACCTATTTGCCCGTGGCAATTCGAGGCAGCTTACAGAATGTAAAACCATATTTAAAACAAAAAGCCAATAAAAACTAACAAAAAGAATCAAATAAATTAATAAAGTACAATAGAACAAAATCTGGAAAACAAATGCTTGTCAGAAGTTTGCAAAAAGGGATCACATGACCTTGGGGCAATGCAACCGTCATAAATATGAGTCCGTTGTCAAGCATCCAAATGTAAATCACATGACCATAGGGATGCTGCAACGGTCATAACGGTGAAAAACGGTCATAAGTCACTTTTTTTAGTGCCATTGTAATTTCGGAACGGTCACTAAACAAACTGTTGTAATTTGAGGACTGTGTGTGCTCAGATTAAACATGTGGTCTGAACATAGACACCTTCCAGTTCACGTTTATGGGCCCTGACTGGGTTGTGTTTCTTGTTTTGACTTTTAAGCAGGTAGGAAGGAACTGGGAAAGGAGGAATGGAATGTAAAACATGAGAAGGAATATATCGTGCATTAAGCATCCCCAGAACAACCGGTCCTTTTCAAGTTTTCTGAAACTGATTGAGAGGAGTCTCTAGAGAATGAGTTTCAAAAGTGCCTGTGTTTGGCATCACAGAAGTAGGATGAATCATTGATGCGGGGTGTGGTGGAGGAGAGAATTGGTGAAGATCGTTGGCTGCCAATGTTAAACAGAATAGAAAGTGAACAGTTGGGTTCAGCGATTGCTGTTTTTGACGATTCTTTGGAGATCAGAAGCAGCTCCCTAGATCTAAAGAGCTGAGCTAGATCAAAAATGCTGTTTATAGTCTTGCCAGATTCCATTTAATTGTAGATAAGAATTATTGTCCACAATAATAGAAAGGAGTCTTGATAACAGCGTGGGGCAGTTTGCTGGTCTAGTAAGTTTATGAATAAATAGAAATATTTGGCTCACTGCTGTATCATCTAATATCTGTATATGCAGCCTTGGGAGCACTGTCTATCCTCTATGGGGAAATCGTCTTCTGAGATAGGATCTTATAAAGAAATTCCTTCTAATGATTCCAGATTGTAATTGAACTCATTTTGCAGAATGCTAGGATGATGGATCGATGGGCCTCAAAAATGGACAAAGAGATGGTTAGATAAAACCAAATATGGATTCTTTATGATGGTATTCTCTTGGAAAATAGAAATGTAACTGAATTGGTGGTTGCTTTCCCTGATCTCTGAACAATTGAAAGACATGTTTTTGTCAGACAGGATTACTTTACATCCTCCTTGATACAGCTATATTCCAGTTTTGCAAACACTGATGATGTCATTCTTCCATATCCCACAACTGTCAATTCTAAGCCATGCAGTTTTTGTGGGTACAATGCTATACTGAAGATAAGTTCCTTGCCTGTTGTGGTTCTTAACCATTTTCCACTACTGATTCAGAAAAGTACAGGATAGAAAACAGAAACTGTCTCCATAGTGAGTTCTGGGTCATTCAAAATGGTAGAGAGATTGGATGGCAACTGCTTATATATTACTGTTCTATCTCTACATTATTGAGTTTCCAGGGAATTAATATCAGGGAGGTATTTAGACATGATGGTGAGGGAGAAACTCTGTATGTTGTGAGATGTCAATTTGAGGAAGGAGATATATTGTATATCTCGCCTTTCAAGTATACAAGCAAATAAAAGAAATCTTATTTGAATAAAGTTCATTTGGGGGCTACGGGGGTAATCCTATTGCTACTTTCCAGGATATATTTTCACCTTCTTGAAGAATCTACAGCTTGCAATTTCCCAACAGTCTCCCACCCAAGTATTATCTGACTCTCCTTTAGCTTTTTGAGATTGTCCAAAATAGCCAGATATTTTCACCTAGCTGGACAATAAGAAGAATGGACATTTAATAGTCACTGAGTATTAGAACAAAAGTTTATGTTCGAAGTTTTTCTCCTTTTCTCCCTGGGAAGATTGAAACAAAAATTGCCAACAGTCAGAAGGGAGGAAAATACTAAATCTGATTATTGGAGAAGGGAGGAAGCATAGGAAGCCATGAGCAGCCAGGAACGAAGGTTTGCTAGAGAGGAAGGAACATATACCATACTTCAGCTTAATTCCAAAGAGACAGTAACAATGGGAATTGTTGACTATTTTTTGGTAATTAAAGCATGACTAAGGAAGCACCGAGATATCCTAAAATCAATTTGCAGATTAAAATGCCTCACAAATAGGCACAAAACTCATGCAGAACACTTTTAAGCTCTTTTTTTCCTTAAATGCACTATGTAAAAACAATTGCAATCAGTCAACACAAATACTGTCACTTGCTTTTGATCCAGTCCAGGGCAATATTATGAAATCTGTTAATGGGTTTAACTATATAGAGAAACTGAATTAAAAGTAGCCATATTACAAACATTGGCCTCTAGTATCTTCATTTACAAGAATGCCTCTGGACTTCCCCTAAGCAAAAATTAAAAGTTAGATATTTTTTTTTTTTTTTGCCCTGTGATTTCTTTGGAAGGATGCCATCTAGCGAAGTATTTACTTACTTTGATCTTTTTTTTTAACCTAGCAAAGATCAATATAAGATTAGATACTAAAGAGAGTAGCAGGGAGTAACTTTGGCAGTTTACCTTCTTGGTGAATCAGTGTTTTGTGACTGGACATGTTCACCTTGATAGTCGTGTTTTAAAGAGGCAGGTCCTCTGCAGCAGCCATTTTGTGAGCACACCTGTGACATTCTCTCAAACTTCCAAATCTGCCTACAGAAATGGCCACAGAGTCTACCCTTTCCCTCTTCCTTGATCAGCTGTAAGTCTGTAACTTCTCCTTCCTCAACATAATAGCACCTGAAACTTCAGATCTTATATGATATTGCCGTCATTATATTTCCACATAATTATTAGCAGTGACCAATCTTACCTTTATTGTGAGTATTGTAGCCAAAGGCCAAGCAAAACAATGTCTTACCAATAGACTTATCGGAATGTGGAAAACAAGAATTAAACTCCAAAAATGGAGATTGATAGGAGATCTAAATTTTTCAATGATGCTAAATGCACTAACTGCTGGCTGAATTTCTGGGGAAAAGCTCAAAAGCATGAAGGCATGAAATGCATGATGATATGGAATATCCTAGGATAGAACAACAATGTTTCGCAAGCAGCACTTGCAAAGAATGTGCTCCACTATGCTGTGTTGTGACTGTCCCTGGAATCTTTTTATATAGGCAGATGCTCCCAGTCGGTCATCAGTGTCAAAGGGCAAGAGATCGGTTCTTCCATGCATGAGGAGGGTACAAATTATGGCGATGTATTACCCCAGGTTCAGAAATAGCACACCTGTAGGCACGAGTTGTTTGGAATGTGCAGCAGGAGACAGAACGTAGTCTTGGATATTGCTGTTGGGCATCTCAGAGAGTTGTTGTTATTACTGGAAAGAAGATGTAGTTAGATGAGGAAGCATGCTGAATTAGGAAGGTGTAGTAGACTGAAGCATCCTTATTGATCACAGCCCCTTGTTGTTCTATATTTTCTCTGTTGACCTTGTCCACATAAGTATGTAACCTGGTCAAATTTCCTAGTTCTGCAGCTCATAGCCCCAGTAACTGAGTCAAAAGTTGATATGGTGGGACTACAGAGCCCTCATCTGTTTTCTTCAGATGATGCCTGCTAACCTATCTAAAGTTGTGCTTGTCCATTATTGGCAAAGTTTTACCTCTTCCATAAAGGCATAGCTTCACCATGACCATTGAGTCAGTCCGTGCTTGAGGGGGTGGGGTGACCCCTGGCCGCTGTTATGGTCTTGATAGAAAGTTCAGTAAAATAAAAGCTGCTTTGTGTTCAGCCAGTATGTGTTGCCAACTTTTTTTTCTTATCACTGTGTTTCTCAACCTTGGCAACTTTTAAGATGTGTGTGGACTTCAGCTCCCAGGATTCTCCAGCCAGCATATGCTGCCTTAGCAGAAAGACTTGATAAGGGTGGGAAAGTAGTGGATCAAGCAGTAATGTTCATACAATGTAACTGACCAGATGAATGTAGCTTAACCCTGAAAACTCAAGACTGTTGGGGGATTAAAATAAACTCTCTCCCACACCACTGCTGACTGAGGTTCGGTGATTGTGTGACTCATCCCACAATTGCTTTGATTTAAGTGTGTTCTGCAGAGAGAGCCAGTTTGCTAGGAATTCAGAAAGGAGCATTTCCCCTTCACATGCCTTCTTAAAGATGCTGGAGATTGCAGCTAAAGCCTTTTTTGTACAGTTCATCCCTTTCCCTTGTCCTGATTGTTTTCTTAAAACCCCTGACCAAAAAAAAAAAAAAATTGTGGAGAGGAAATCTGTTGTTAAGAGCAACAGGTGAGGCTCGGTTTCCTGACCAGCAAATGAACTCTTACCTCACCCCATGCAATTGTAAAAAGTTCCAAAGAATAAAGTTTCATTTTCTTGTCTTGCTTAGGAACTTGTATCTTGGAATGAATAATGAAGCAATTTGGTGTTCTTCAAACCCACCCAGTGGAGGATACTTAATCTACTACAATAGGGGAGGGAAGTGTGCTCTGAGTCTGTGTTGATTCCTAGTGGCTTCCTGGACTACTTATTCTTGGCAAAGATTTTTAGCAGTGATTTTCCCTTGCTGTCTTCTTTCTAAGACTGGAGACAAAGGGAGTGACTAAGGTCACCCAGCTGGCTTTGTCCTTAAGGTGGGACTAGAACTCAGTTTCCTGATTTCTAACTTCGTGCCTTAACTATTACACCAAATTGGCTGTCATACCTAAATAGCAATAGCAATAGCTTTTAGATTTATATACTTCATAGTGCTTTACAGCCCTCTCTATACATTTTACAGAGTCAGTATATTGTCCTCATTTTACCGACCTCAGAAGGATGGAAGGCTGAGTCAACCTTGAGCCAGTCAGGATCGAACTCATGGCAGTGAGCAGAGTCAGCCCTCCATACTGTATTCTAACCACCGGACCACCAGGGCTCTTCTAACCATCAATGTTTTATTGAGATAATTTGCATGTCAACATGTGCCTATGTCTTGTTCGTGCAGGACTAGCCATAAATCATGGTTTATAAATGTAATGGTTATACATTAGCTCAGATCAGTGATCCACACATTAGAGCAATATGGGAACCCAGGCAACATATTGTGCTTGAAATGTCCTTTTTTAAAATTCCAGTTCCAGAGCAGACCATATAGTTTTAACTTCTAATTTATTTAAATTTGACTTGGATTTCTCAAAAACAATTTTTACCAGATTAGACGGATTAACATAATTTTAGAATAGAATAGAGCTAAAAGGAACATTGAAGGTCTTCTGATCCAGTCTCCTACTCAAACATACCATTTCAGATAAGTGGTTGTCCAGTCTCTTGGTAAAAACCTCCAGTGATAAAGCACCCACAATTTCTGAAGGCAAAGCTTTTCCACTGATTAATTGTCCTCACTGTTAGGAAGTTTCTGCTTAATTCCAGGTTGCTTCTCTCCTTGATTAGTTTCCATCCATTGTTTCTTGTCCTGCCCTCTGGTACTTTGGAGAATAATTTGACCCCCTCTTCTTTGTGGCAGCCCCTCAAATACTGGAATATTGCTATCATGTCGCTCCTAATTCTTCTTTTCTTTAGACTAGCCAAACTCAAATCTTGCAACCGTTCTTCATATGTTTTAGTTTTTAGGCCTTTGATCATCTTAATTGCTCTTCTCTGAACTTATTCCAAAGTCTCAATATGTTTTTTGTAGTGTGATGACCAAATTGGTTGCAATATTCCAGGTTTGGTCTTACTAGGGTTTTATAAAGTGGTACTAATGCTTTTGATTCTGATTCTATGATTCTGTGATTTTGATTCTATGCCTCTGTTTATACAACCCAGGATTGTATTTGCTTTTTTTGGCTGCCGCCACACACTGCTGGTCCATATTCAAGTGATCATCCACTAGGACTCCCTAACCCTCTCAGTTACTGTTTTTGAGCCAGATCTCACTTAATTTATACTTATACCTTTGGCTTTTCCTGCCTACATGTAAATCTTTGCTTTTCTCCACATTAAACTTCATTTTGTTGAATAGGGTCCATTGTTTAAGTCTGTCAAGATCTTTTTGGATCCTGAACTTGTCTTCTGGGGTGCTGGCTATTCCTGCTAAATGATTACTGGTAAACAGTGTCCAAACCAAGCCAATATTTATATGCACAGGGGATAATCAGGCTAAGATATTTTAAAAACAAACAAACTGGGATGGGTATATGAAGACATGTCTGGTTTCAATACTCTGTCAAAATGAACTGTTGTGTTGACTGTCCTTGATCTTTGCATGGTTTTTGAAATTGACTCATTGCCACAACACTATAGTGAACAGATAAATATGGCTCTTATCTGCAAGTTTTTATCGGGGTGATCTGGGTTAGGGTTAAAAAAAATCAGGGTGGTGGGTATAAAAAAGGGCAGGGATTTGATCATGCAGTAGCACCCATCACCTTGGCTTTAATTTTGTTTTTCTTATATCATATATGACTATATAATTTGCAAGAATACCTACCAAGCATATACAGAGATGATTCCTGCGGACTCTCTGATTCCATCTTAATTGATGGGAGCTACCCCTGTGCAATGCTAATACTATGTGAAAAAAATGTAAACTTTACCTTTATCTAATGTAAAGCCAATTTTTAAGACAATGCATGCAATTTTAACGCTCCTGACTATGCTTTAATGTTAAGGTTGCTTTTCCGACATCTTGTTTTTAATTGTTGCATACATCCCTGTCCGATCCATTTGGAGGGAAGCTGTGCTGTGCATTTCTAAAACAAAATCTGTGCTTGATCTGTATTTCTACAAAGGGAAATTGTCTGCTTCTTTCCAGGTCACCATGACTGACAGAGCTGCAGCTGAAAGAGCCTGTAAAGATCCCAATCCCATCATTGATGGGCGGAAAGCAAACGTCAACCTAGCGTATCTGGGAGCAAAGCCAAGGAGTATTCAAACTGGTGAGACCAAAAGCTCTTCCCTTACCATCACTTAAGTTATTTCATGTTCCATGCCAGTCTCTCTCAATCTTGGCAGCTTTAAGATGGGTGAACTTCAACTCCCAGAATTCCCCATCTTAAAGCTGCCAAGGTTGAGAAAGACTGTTTTATATGGACTTCAGTAGAGATAATCCAGTATACATCCTTTTTTCAAGAGGCAATTGGGGTGGGGGGTTTTTTTGGTTTTTTTTTTTTCTTTGAAGACATTTTGCTTCTCATCCAAGAAGCTTCTTCAGCTCTGACTTGGAAGGATTTATAGACTTCTTGCAGATAGCTGGTCATTTGCATTATTTTAGAAAGTCATTGAGGCCACTTGGAGGCTTATCCGTGTCCTCAGGGTCACCTGAGTGGTGCAAATGGTTGTGGAATCTTCTTGGAACTGCTGAAAGGGACTGTGTTGTAGACTGGGGATAGATGATGTCGTAGCCCTCTCTCAATAGCCGTATCCCTCTCTGTTCAATTTTATTCAACTCTCATGCTTTATGCAGCATTCAAGTAAATCCTTCAGTCTTTTCTCCCTTGTTTTCTACTGCCAAGCTTGGCATATCCAAAGCCACCAACAGTCTCCTGGCTATCAGCAGAGGTGCTATTATGCAGGGGCACTGCAGCAGAAGCCCCAATAAACAGCTACGGATTAGGTTCAGACATTGCCATGGTTTCTCAACCCCCGCAGTTTTAAGCTGTGTGACCTTCAGTTCCTAAAATTCCCCATCTGTGTGCATATAATACAGCTTAAAGGTTGCTGAGGTTGGAAAACTCTGCACTGTCAGGAGTCCCTAACCCCCAGGTCATAGACCGGTGCTGGTCCCTGGTCCCAGACATGGGACAGGAATAATTAAGGCTGGTAACTTAGTAAGTATCTTTTTCTCTGTTTTATTAACAAGCATTATATGAAAGCTCAGTTGACCAAAATCATGATGGGGAATCAAGAACAATGTTCACAAAACCAGTGTCTGGAATCTATACTTCAATAGCAAAGCTAGGTAACCTTTTGTAGCAGTTTACCAGAGTCAGATGGTAGAAGGGGGTGTGAATGTTCCCTTTTTCATTTTTGTCCAAGCTTTGCCCTTTTTTTTTGTTTGCCTTAATCATAATTGGTCATGCCATCCAAAACGGGCACGTTCAAAGCAAAGCAGAAATTGGAATTAGTGCATCATCATCATGATCTCATCAATTTGATGCTTTAAAATACTTGCCTTTACATGAAGTGTTCTTGCTAGGTATAAGCAAATATTTCAAATTTAAATAATCTCTCTCTTTTTGAGTACAAACCAGTTGTTTTAGGTTATGACACAAAAGTGGTTTTTGAGGCCTTTCGACAGCCATCAAGATTGACTGTTCTGAGCTTGAAACTCTGACTGGCAAACTTGAAATGTTTCCAAAATACTTAAAAGGGCTGTTTTGTGCTTAAAAGGGGTGTTTTGAATTTGGGACAGTTCAGTTTGCAATGCTTTGCCCATCCTTCATTTGCTGTTCAAGAGAAATTAAAAATCATTGAGATGCATATTTTAAAATATGCACGTATAATTGATTTTCCACAACTTGCAGAGTTAGTGTGCAATTTTGAACTGATGAGAGCATGTCACAAGCACTTTCATGTCACAAGCACTTTCACAAAATGGCAGCCACAATGAGTGAAATCGGGTGGGATTCTACCAGTTTGCACCTATTCGCTGGAATCGGTTGTAACCTTCTAAGCAGTTCGGATAACCGATTGTTAGAAGAAATTACTGGCCTAATCCTGTAAGGAAGGCAGGAAGGAAACATTCTGGTGTTGCTTACAGAAACTGCCTCTCCGTTAACCCTTATTACATTGTTGGCAGGACTAGACTTCCTGTCTCTGGAACTTCTCTGAAGATTTTTTCCCCTCCTTTGCTAGTACTTTGCTTGTGTGGAGGGACCATTCAAAGTTACAATGGCACTGAAAAAAGTGACTTATGAACATTTTTCACACTTACATCCTCACAGTCATGAGAGGCCAGGCGAGGAGACGCGTGCCTCGATGTGAGTGATATTGAGTTGGCCATGCCCAGCCAATAACATGACCACCAAGCCATGTCCACCCAGTCACAAGACCACCAAGCCATGCCCACCAACTAAGCCATGCCCACAAGAACCGGTTGTTTAAAAAATTTGAATCCCACCCCTGAGTAAAAGCAATCACCTATCACTCATTTCTTGGAAGGCAAGCTGTCTGGATTGCTTCCACCAACTGATGTAGTTTCCCAGAATCCTCTGCACCACTTCATCTTCCATCTTCTTTCTCCTGGAAGGGAGAACAGGCACATTTCCAAACAGAAGACAGCCAAAAAGTCCTGTCAATGTATTTTCCAAGAAAGCTTCTGAGCCCAGAAACATTCCTGGAAATGATGATAATGCTTGAGTTGGCACTTCGCTTTGATGCATGTTAACTTCTCATTTATTTATCTTTAAATTAAAACAATCTTACCTTTCACTTTTCCCCCACTAGAAAATGTACACACTGTCTATCACAGTGTTGGGCTGTAACCAAGCTACCATTTTAATTTCTTGGAATGCCCCTTGAGGAGTGAGAACTTATTTGAGCTCTGGTCAAAAATTGAAAAAATACCTAATTTGACTCTGCTGGCGTGTGAACCCTTCTCCCCTTGAACAATAGAGAAACAATTCTTCATTCATTTATTTAGAAAATATGGTTCAATCATGTATTATATAAAGAAATGTCAAGTTATTACAAAAATGAAATATAAGTAAAATAAACTCATTTTCGGAAAGACCAGAGACCATGCAAAAAGTACATCCCATTCTCTCATGGTCCTTGCAGCCTCCAAAAATTGTGTTGAGAACCAGGCATGCTTCTGAAAATAATGGTTGGATGTTGGGGATTACTGGTGTGTCACAGAATGTGGCATTTCACCTTTGACACACATGCCATAGATTCACCATCACTGGCCTAGGAACCTTAAGGTGGGCACCAGTATAGGGTCTCCTTAGGCTTCTCTATTTTTGACAAAGTTTCAAAAATATCATCCCCGAGTGAAATAGTAAATACTGTGATGTACATAAATCACAGCCTAAACTTTATTATCATCAATCTTAATTAGGTTTTCTTAATTATTGTGAACTCCGTCTACTGCATTTACTCGTAGTTCTGTAAACTGCACACCAACAAAATAATTTAATTCAGTAATCAGGTTTAGTATGTTTTGTGAACTTAACTAATGTGTACCATGAAAAGAGCTGGTTATGCTTTGTAGAAAAATCCATGTATTGCAGAAACCATATTCAAAATCTGCCTAATGTTGTTTTTTTCATACATTTTCAAAAAAGACGATTAAAGAAGAAATTGTACAGAACAGAGTATTGTTCAGATAAATGACCTTTTCTTTGGTAGATAAATGCAGCACTGACATGAACCTGATTTACACAAAACTACTCCTACCTAATTGGAAAATATTTGGCTGTAGTTTTTTCAATTCCGTATACAAATTGAAATCATTTTCATCTTTATGCAGCATTTTCTTTCTGTTTTTGCAATACATTTATTTTTAATGCATATTCAAAATTGCAGATAATATATATTCAAATATACTGCACATGCTAAAATATATTTGAATATACTTTCTGTTTTCTTTTTTTAAAACAATTAAGATCTTCAGCTTATATCTTTGCAGTTTCTATTTCATGTCTTACAAATTGCTAGAAACTGAGGAAACAGAATGTAAATTGAAGTGCAGGGCTGAAGATTTCTGTTGCTGATTCCTATTTCCCCTCATTTTGGCTTTTATTTACAAGTGTGACATTTCGAGAAATCCTCTTGTTTTCGTGAACCTCACAATTTAGGATTCTACATAGGTGGTATTTTTATTAATGAAGCAGTAATACAGCTGCATATACCCTATGGGACATAGAAACACAGAGTTGGAAGGCTATTGAATCCACAAAATTCCACCCTCAGCTTCATGCAAGATTCCAAATTAAAGTCTCCTTCGAGATCACACCAAGAAAGAGAAAGTCAGCATCTTTCTGGGTCTACTGCACTTTCTCCAAGGAAGATATTTCTAACCTTCAATTGATATCTCTGAAATTTAAATTTATTATTCTGTGTCCTGTATCTGAAACAATGAAAAAGTTCCGGTGTTCTTCTGTCTAGCAGAGATATTTGAAGACTGCATTATATCCCCCTTCACTCTTCAGGTTAAACATACCCAGTTCCTTCAATCACCCTATTTAATTCAGAAAACAGATAATCAGAGTTGGAAGGGACCTTATAGGTCATCTAGTCCAACCCCCTGCCCAAGCAGGAGACCCTACACTGGTGCCCACCTTATTTTGAGTTAAAACATTTCAAAAGTTCATGCTGAAGTTATTTTTAAATATTAATCTTCTTCCAGAAGGTGTACCAAAAGGAAACAAAGATGTAAAAATAATACAATCTCAAGGTGAACATTAAGGGAATTGAATTTTATCACAATCTAAATAAATAAACTGGAGGCTCTTGAGTAGAAAGTAATAAAAGATACAAATGTGAACGATTGGGATCGATTGATCAACTGCCTATCATTATTCTACTCAAATGTATAAGAGAAGATGGAAAGTTTTAAAGAAAGGGAAGACATGCGATATTATTATACATCTTTCTAGCACAGTCCAAAACAGCTTAGTGCATACTAACAATTGAACATGTGAAATTGATAAGATGCACAGTCCTATAGTAGGGTTGCACCGTTGAAGAAGCCACCAAGTTGCATGATTTAGTTTAACTTTGCTTCAACCATTTTTCCCTAGGTTTTACCTTAGGGGTGCAGCAGTTACATCCAGCTCTTATTCAGAGACCCTATGGGTGAGTGGAATTTTTCTTTTTATCTGTGTTAACAACCATTCTGTGTACTAATTAATAAAACATCAAAGAAAGAGGAGACAAGCTATAGGTTACAAAACTTAGTATGGCTATAGCATCTGAAACAAGAATTCCTGGTCCTCACTTAGAATATGAAGCAAACATTTTGTACAAGTGCTTGGATCGAGTGATTTATTTGTTTACTTATTCATTCATTCAATGTGTATGCCCACCTAACTCAGCAATTGACTGTAGGCAGTGTGAATAATCTTAAAATACATTAAAAACAACTTTCCTTCCTAATACAGCTCAATTCATTTCTGTTTCTCTGGTACTCTTCATTATGTCCCAGATTTGTTATGGAGACAGACCCTCTATAAGCTCGTTCTATGATCTCCACTTTTGCTGAATCGAATTCCTCTATTTCATTATTGTAGTTGAAGATGAAACAGAGCGATGGTTCTTACCCTATCCTGGTAAGCAGAGCAGCTAGATTCATAAATTCTTTATTAATTTAATCAAATTTATCGTCACCCATCTTACTACAGAGTAACTCTATACATACATGCACTATGCTAAGCTCAAATGGCATTGAGTGGTCTTAAAATGTTTTGAGAGTTATTAAGTTTTAAGATATTAAGTTTTAATATATTTTATTTACATAGGTAGAACATTAATGTATACCCAGTAGTTGTGTGACTGATGCTTAAGATTTAGTGGGTGGTGTGTACCCCTCCAGTCTTCCCATAATGCTTCCCACATGGAAAGTCTAAGAATGGGTTTGATCAGAACCTTAAGGCATAGTTTATTGTTTATTTAAATGAACCACGGTTGACTGGATTTATACAGGGGGAAAAAATAAGTCCATTCAATTATGGCTTAGCCTTTATGCTTACATATCTTATACAAAATGATTGCATTTACATAAAATGCTAACCCATAATGTGGCTTGCTCTACTTTAGCCTAACATGCTACATCCTCCCAACATGAAAAATCTAACTGATTGATGTTTTTTCAGCCAACTTATGGCTTAGCCGGACATGCGAACTCATGCATTTCTATCTTATCTTTGAAGTTAAAACAATCCTTCATATGATTCTCTGAGGTTGTGTTTCTTATGCATGACAGGACCTTAGGCAGGTCTTGTCCTGTGGTCTGTCTGGGCTTGAGGCACCTAAAGACTTCTTACAAGGACATGCCGTGTGAGTTTTATAAAATCCAAGAAAAGTTTTGTTGTTTGTTTTTTTGAGTTCTAATTTAAATGGTGCCGATGCAAGAGGCCTTGACAACGGGTCGCATCTCAAATGTTTTGGGCTCCATGTGACAATTCCAGGCCAGAGAACAAATTGCATTCAGATAGTAAATCTAATATTCAGTGAAAAGAAACATTAGGTCAAAAATTGATTCTGGACAGATGTTATACAGGACTTGAGGAGTTTATAGAAATCAGCCATTGTCTCCTCTTTTCAATAGAATATCCCAGCCCCCTTTGTCTAAAGCATCCTCTTTTTATACAGCTAATAGGACCTGGCAGCTGCTTTGGAAAAGCCAAGAGTGCTTAGAGACAACAATAGCAACTGTCATCCTAACTTCATTTAACTGTTTAATGATTGATGTAATTCTCTGAATCACTCTCTTTCGCTCTCCAGCACTGCTTTCTGGAAATGGAAGCTTGGGGTGTGTGTGTGTGTCTTTTAAAGAATTTGGGAAAATTCGGTTCTTTTGGGGGGGGGGGGAGGAGAGAAAAAACTTTGGAAGGCTGATGGTTTAAGAAACAATGGACCATTTTTTCTTTGCCAAGAGGAATTAATATTTAATCTCCTCTGTGTCTCTCCCCCATCTTCCCCGCCCCAGAAACCCACCCATAGATTGTCTTTCTTTAGGGCTTCCCTCTCCAGCTTTCCTGCTCTGGATTATTCCACTCTTCTGAGTTTATAATTCTGGTGGTGGTGGTGTTTTTTCTCTCTCTTGCTAGTCTGGTGGCATCATAATAGGGAATTAATAGGGAGCCATGATGGCACAGTGCTTAGAATGCAGTATTACAAGCTAACTTTACCTACAGCCAGGAGTTCGATCCTGACCAGCTCAAAGTTGACTCAGTCTCCTTCTGAGGTGGGTAAAATGAGGACCCAGATTGTTGGGGGCAATAGGCTGACTCTATAAATCTCTTAGAGTGCTGTAAAGCATGATGAAGAGGTATATAAGTCTAAGGGCTATTGCTATTGCTAATATCTGTATGGTTTGAATAGAGGGTTTAAATAAGTTTTTCCACACTATTTTTAATGCTAATTTTGGAATGATCATTTTATTCCGGAAGAAAAGTGAGAAATCTTTTTTTTTTCTTGTTCTTAATAGCCAAGTGTAAGAAGACTCAAATTTCTGATGTGTCTTCTTATTGTCATCAGCAGCAGCATTTTCGTTCGGTAAAGTCTGTTACAACCTAGAACTCAGGAGAAATTTCCTGACAGTGAAAACAATTAACCAGTGGAACAACTTGCCTCCATAAGTTGTGGGAGCTCCAAAGCTGGAGGTTTTCAAGAAGAGATTGGACAACCATTTTTCTGAAATGGTATAAATGGTTTGCTGCTTGAGCAGGGGATTGGATTAGAAGAACTCCAAGGTCCCTTTCAACTCTGTTGTTCTGTTATGGTGAAAAGGTTGTTGGAAATTATAACAAGAGCCCTGTTCGATTCACTTGCTGCTTTCTATAGCTGTGTTTTTGATAGCCACATTTCTCAATTGTTGATGTTTCCTAATTCTGCAGTTTCTCTGAAGAAGCCCAGATAGGCATTTGCACAATGACTTTGAGATGTTGAATCCTGACCTGTCTATGAGTATGTGTTTTAAATTTACAGTGCTCCCTCCACCCCTCCAAAAAAAGAGAACAGTAAGAGGCTATGAATATGAATCTTGCATTTGTTTAAAACTTTATTTTAAATCAGCTTTTTATGACAAAAGTTTGGTACTACATAATAATATAAATTGGGTCAGTCCCAATTTTGAGGGCTTTGGTTATATAGCTGATGAAGCAGCAATGGCAAGAAGGACATGCAGAGTAAGAACTGTAGAAGAGGAGAAAATACAGGTCAAAAGTCACTGTAATTTCTAGTCCACCCTGAAATCATCTAGAAATCAGGTGCTGCAGGTAGATTTGTTGGTGGGCAAACAGAGAAGAGGGGGAGAAATGTTTCATGTTGGTGAGTAGAATGCTTACAGAGGTAACTTGTCTGACCGGAAAAACTTGGGGAATATTTTAGAGGTCCTAAACTCTGTTTAATGAAAATAGTGCAAATCTATTCACCATCAGCAAGAGTAGGATCCCTAGGCTAGCCTTCCCTTCCTTGTATGACCTCAATGAGTCAAAAAGCAAAAGGGGCATCATGGAGAGCTTCTTTTTAACTTTGAAGACTGAAGACTCATTACCTCCAATCTCACCAAGAGCCTCTAGAGATGACGAAGAGTGGCATGCATGCTCTTGGGCCTCCTGGATGTGAGAGTTTCTGTAACTGAACAATCCAGTTCCCATTTGTAAGCAGCCTTTCCTTTCCCTCCCTGCAAGCATTTTGAACCTGTTTGGTGGGAGTCTCTCCCTCCTTCCCTCCCTCTCTTTTCCTCCCTCCCTCTCTACCCCTCCCTCTCTCCCTCTATAATGCATTGGCACTCTGGGTTCAGTTTCCCTCCAGAATTCCTGAGACTTGTTTCCTTTTTGGGGGCGTCTTCTTTCGTCACCTGACCTTCTGTGGTTTTGCTTGTTCCCATTTTTCCAGCTTTATCCTTTACAGCTAGTCCTCGACTTACGTTCGCAATTGAGCCCAACTTTTATATGGCTAAGCAAGACAGTTGTTCATTGAGAGGTTTGCCTGGTTTCGCGAACTTTCTTGCCACAGCCATTAAGTGAATCACTGCAATGATTGAGTTATTATAATTGTTGAATTATTGAGTTTATGGTTGAGTTTGTTAAAAGGTGTGCATAAGCGTACCAATGTGCCTACCCTCCCTATCCTATTGTTTCTTTTATTTTTCTTATAGGTATCCATGTACTCATAACTATGTTTATACTTATACCTATTATCTTGTAAGCAATTGATAAATCAAAATAAAATAAATAAAACCCCGGTTGTTAAGGGAATCTGGCTTCCCCATTGACTTTGCTTGTCGGAAAGTCGCAAAAGGTGATCACATGACCCCAAGACATTGCAGCCATCATAAATACATGCCAGTTGCCCAGTGTCTAAATTTTGATCATGTGACCGTGGCATCTTTAAGTGTGAAAACAGTTGTAAGTCCCTTTTTTCAGTGCCGTTGTAATTTCAGATGCTCATTAAATGAATAGCTGTAAGACAAGAAGTATCTCTATCTATCTTTCTATCTATCTATCTATCTATCTATCTATCTATCTATCTATCTATCTATCTATTTATGTATCTATCTATCTATTTATCTTTGCAACTGAATGCATTTAGTAAAAGAATCTGCATTTTGCTTTTTCCAACAGGCCTTAGGAAAATTGTAGTGTACTGTGCTTGGTTGCAACAATAGAACATGTAACTTGACTTGTATGTTTTTTAACTTGGATCTTCCATGTAGTTTGTGGTGTACCATACATACCAATTCCATATTTTATATTACTTTAAAACACAGTCATTTGTGAGAGTCCAAGAAGAACAGCACCTTTCTAGCAAGATTCCATATTTAACTGTACTGTGTACAAGCTATGACTGAATGGACTATGTGGTGAATAGCTCTACCATTGCTCCTTGTTTCTAGGGGTTAATGCAGAGGTCTCCAAACTTGACAACTTTTTAAGACTTGTGGACTTCAATGCTCAGAATTCTGGGAGGTGAAGTCCACATGTCTTAAAGTTGCCAAGTTTGGGGACCCCTGGATTAATGGTATGACAATGTGATAAGGGTGACTCTGAGCAAAGATCAGGTGTAACCATTGTGTAACCAAAACAATCATTTCCTTCAATAGCAGCTTTCATTAGCTCCAACGTATACTTCGAACATAAATAAATAAAGCATAATCAAGCTTTCTTTACAACACTCTGGAGAATAGAATCAGGCAGTCATGCAAATCCTGTCCCATCGGCTGAATGAATCCCAGAAAACCAATTCACGACTGGTCTTCCAAGCATACTGCAGAAAGTTGGGACAGGGTGATTGTTGTGGTTCCTTTCATTTCTATGACTATGTGCATCTCCAAAGTGCCAAGAGTGAGTTGAATTTAATTTGTCACATTTCTAGGTCACTCAATTCTCAAACAAACTCTTCCTTGGAAGCTTTCACACAGGCTCCTATATGCTAGTTATTGTGACCACCCCAAAGGATTAAATAACAAGGCTACTCTTGATGAAGGATTCTTGCCATGAACCTACAAGGATGACAGGGAGAAAAGGAATTGGGGAGGATGAAGACTTTGGAAAAATAGCTGAGTTGAATCCCTGCAGATTGGCTGGGCTGCCTTGACAGATGGCTTTAAGATAAGAAGAGCCATTTTAGCTGAGGGCAGAAAAGGAACAGCTGAGGGGAAGCACTTACATAAGAAAAATAACTACCAATAACTGTATCTTCCCCAAAATGTGTGTTATTCTTCTTTAAAGCTGTCCTATTTTTAAAGAACGGTATATAGTAATTAATAGTTTGTGCAGTACTTCAGATTAGTTTCCAAAAAGGTGCTTAAGGGGCCCAAACACAGCACCTGTCTGCATCTCCTTAAGTCATCTGTAGGAATCCACAGCTTCCAGGTGATTCCAAGAAAAAAAGCACAGCTGCTGTAACAAATTGCAGGCCAATACTACATTTGCATTCCTGTGGGATCCAGTCTGAATCGTGACAAAGCCATAATACCATAATATATTTATTCACTGCAAAAAAGCTTCTCCACCCTTCACTGGATGACAAAGTATGACAATTCATCACTTGATACTTTTATTTTTAATTGCATCCAACTACAATACACTTACCACAGTAGAAATTGCAACCTTCCCATGATCTTTCCCCTCCAGTTTCTTTTTCATCTCTTTGTCTCTACTTCCAAGCACCATTTGGCTTCAAATGTAGGTAGACACAGCTAAAGCAGCTGCCAGGATACCATTTGCACATGGTTGCACAGATTGCTTGGTGTGAACAGCTGTCAGCCTAAATAAGGCAATCCTAGAACATGCTGAGAGAATTCATGCATGGTTGTGAACAGTCTCCAAATCTTTCTGCTCACAGATTGAAGATAAGGGATTGAAAAGGTAAGCACATGTCCTTTGAAGGAAAAGTGCATCAGCCTTCACATGGAGCTTATGGGCTTGGACTATAAGCTCCATGTGAAGGATAGGCATGGATATATAGGTAAAGCTCAATGTATTATCACAATTGAGTCCATAGGTGATTTTTTTCAAAAAGCAACTGAATTTTGTTGGAAAAACAAAGTCCAGTTGCCTATGAAGGTTCTCGGTCATCCAGGTCATAGTTGTCCCAAAGATGCCTTTTTTTTCTGGTTTTTCTTTGAAGACATTTCGCTTCTCATCCAAGAAAACTTAGTTGGATGAGAAGCGAAACATCTTCAAAAAAACCCCAGAAAGTCCAGTTGCCTTTTGAAAAAAGGGTATCATTGGGACAACCATGACCTGGATGACGGAGAATCTCCAGAGACAATTGAGGCCAAAACTTCTGTGGCTACACCATAAGTTAAGTGAGTTTTGCCCTATTTTACAACCATTCTTGCCCCAGTTGTTAAATGAATCACTGCAGTTCTTAAGTTGTAACATGCTTATCTGGCTTCCCCACTGACTTTGTTAGAAGGTAGCAAAAAGGCGATAACATGATCCTATCATAAATACATGCCAGGGACCATGCATCCAAATTTTGATAACAGATAATCAGAGTTGTAAGGGACCTTATAGGTCATCTAGTCCAACCCCCCGCCCAAGCAGGAGACCCTACACCATTTCTGACAATTGGCAGTCCAATTTCTTCTTGGAAGTCTCAAGTGATGGCGCTCCCACAACCTCCGAGGGCAAGATGTTCCATTGGTTGATTGTTCTTACTGTCAGAAAGTTTCTCCTTATTTCCAGGTTAAATCTCTCCTTGTTCAGTTTCCATCCATTGTTCCTTGTCTGGCCTTCAAATGCTTTAGAAAATAGCTTGACTCCTTCTTCCCTGTGGCAGCCCCTCAAATATTGGAAGACTGCTATCATGTCTCCCCGGTCCTTCTCTTCACTAAACTAGCCATGCCCAGTTCCTGTAACCGTTCTTCATATGTTTTAGTCTCCAGTCCCCTAATCATCCTGGTTGCTCTTCTCTGCATTTTTTCTAGAGTCTCAACATCTTTTTTATAGTGTGGTGACCAAAACTGGATGCAGTACTCTAGGTGTGGTCTTACTAAGGTTTTATAGAGTGGTATTAGTACCTCACT
This sequence comes from Hydrophis major, assembly GCA_033807585.1. NCBI lineage: Eukaryota > Metazoa > Chordata > Lepidosauria > Squamata > Elapidae > Hydrophis > Hydrophis major. The sequence continues at coordinate 246,262,128 of CM066330.1, forward strand.
TGATGATGTGCCCATGGGGATGCTACAGTGATTGTAAGCATAAAAAATTGTCGTATTTTTTCCCAGTGCTGTTGTAACTTTGAACAGTCACTAAACAAATGATTGTAAGTTGAGGAGTATCTGTATTCGTGTAAGGGAGCTTGGCATGGTCTAGAAATGATTTGTGGCTTCCTTCTTGGATGTGTTTTGACTTTCCAGTTGAGCGAACGAGCTTGGAGTTCCCAGGCAATCTTCTTTTCAAGTACGAACTGCTTTTCTTTTTCTTCTTAAACCGCTTCTTAGGTCAGCCAACATTGGCTAAATACTGCCACCTTCTTACATACATTTGTCCATATATACGCTTATAAGTTTACTCTCCAAGCATGTAATTAAGGATTTTTGCAACTCCCCTCCCCCCCATTCCTGTACACAAAAAACTTTTGTGCATGAATAAGAATTGTTCAGGGATATATTTATATCTGTATAAGAGTGTGCACATAGACACAAATACCCATACGTATGCCTTTAGCAATTACCTTTCTAGATTTTAGACAACCACTTCCCCGATCAAAACCATCCCAACTGCCCCTTGGCCAACTGGACAGTGTTTGTTATAAATTATTTATTGGTTGCTGAGAGATGAATGGAGGTAAGAAAGTGGGGGATATATCATTAGTATATATCATTTGGATCAGTAAACAAGAATTTCACCACATTCTGTTCCAGCAGTGGTTTAATTATGAGAAATGCAGATTGGCAAGGCCCGTGCCATTTGCTTGAACAATCTCGGTTACTATGGTGCCTTTTTTTCTAGCAAAGCATCAAACACTCTCCTAGCAACATAGGCTTGGCAACTTGCTCTATTCTTGTCCAACTGGGGCAACTGGCATTACATAGGCTGCAACATTAAAGCAACATACTGTGAACACCCAAGAATTCTTTAGTTTAGAAAAAAAAAAGACCAAAATTTCTAAGCATTTTGTGGTTACAGATCTTTTAAAACAACCGTGAAAACAAATTTGCTAAACCGATGGGGTGTGTGTGTGAGTGTGTGTATGTGTATATAAGGAAGGTCAAAGGAAGCAGATTTTGTCTCTTCTGAGTCTACTTACTGTTCCCATTAAACTGATACAACTCTCCTCTTTTGGAAGCCCTTCTGATGCTTGCTTTAAAACAAGGGCTCAACACATTCATGATTCCAAAAAAATACAAATGTGTGTGTGAAGGCGGAGAGCTTAGTTGACAGATCAGCGTGGTTGCAATGGATGGATCTATTTGTCAGTTGGTAGATTTATTTGCTGCATAAGGTGATATTGTTGCAATTGTTTTATCATTAATCAGTAGGGAATAGAAATACTGGAAATGGAGCTCTTAACTAGGTGATCTTAATTCTGAGGAGAGTAGAAAGTTGGTCCTGTGGCAGTTTTCAAACACTTACTAGCTCCTAGTAGATTCTGTTTACATGTTAGGAAGAAACATACTTATGTGTGATGATGAAGCCAATTACTAACAATGGAGCCCATCTTTCTTTCATTAGATATCTTCAAACAAAGGCTGTGCAGTCATTTTCCAGAAATGCTTTCTTTTGAGTTCTCAGGGACTTGGCCTTGATGATGTTGCAACCTTATTCCAGCGATGATTCCACAAAAAGCAACTGCAGTATTTTAACTTGCTTTTCCCAATCTCCACATGTGTTGGGCTCTATCATCCCATTTTCCCTGCTGGTTTGTGTTTCTTGAGAGATTTTGAGCATTGTTGTCCAATGCTTTAGAAATGGATAATGTAGCTTCTCTTGACAGCATTACTCATAATGGTAACGTCTTAGTGTTGCAGGTTCAAAGGAAAGTTTGCTACCAACATTTTTCATTGAACACTGTGGTTAGGTTCATTTGTTGTTGCTGTTCTTGTCGTTCTGATGTGAAAATTCTTTCTGAAGTGCAATAGACATAAAATAATGAGTGAACATTTGCTTTTTGCTATTTGTATAATGTATATAAACTGTAGAAAGGGCTTTTTCTGTGGAGAATCTCAGTCTTCCAGGTTGTCCCAAAGGTGCTTTTTTTCCAAGAGGAAACTGGACTTTCTGGTTTTTCTTTGAAGACATTTTGCTTCTCATCCAAGAAACTTCTTCAGCTATGACTGGGTGGTGTAGAAGGGGTTGTAGCTCTGTGGCATGTATGAAATAATAGATTAAGAATTCTAGGAAGTAGTGTGAGATCATAAAGCCGGTGGACATATTTGAAATTTTCAGAAAATATTGTAGCTATATTCATAAAATGAATGTTGTAGACGACTTGCCTCTGTATAAAATTACTACATATAACTCTAGCTCATATTTCAATTCTTATTCTTATATCTAAAAGGAGTACAAGATACCCCCCCAAAACATCCAGAGACATAGGTTATGCTATGGGAGAGTGACTGGCCCAAAGTCAGAGAGAAACTATATTAAGCTAAGAGAAAATCCATTTTCTAGGACCTAAGCACAGCATATTCAAAATGCAAAACAATCCTTTTGATCTCTTAGGCTTCCTTTTGCTCTTCAGTTTCAAGGAGAGAGACTAATTCTCGGAGGTTCAGAGTGAGTTCAAGGAACAGCCACAAATACCAGCTGTTTGCTCAACAAATCCCCATTTTTCAGAAAATGGAAAAATACTAAAAATATTAATACTTCTAAAAACACAAATGAACACATATGTGCCCAAGTTAAACACTCATCTAATTCTCCCCTTAAGGAGATTCGGTCCATGAATCTGAAAAAGAAGATTTGCTAGTGATAATAAGTGCATTCCAAAATAGAGGGACCATTGTGTCTTGTTTAAGATCTTTAATTGATATTTTACTTGACCACACATGCATATTTGCATGTGAATATGTGTGTGTGTGTGTGTGAATAAGTGTATGAATGATTCGGCCAACAAGAGAAAGAAAGAAAGAAAGAGAGAGAGAGAAAGAGAGAGAGAGGAATCGTGTTACTTCTTCCCATTCCTGTAAGGTAGAAGAATCACGTAATCTTGTCCTCCTAATGTATATATATAACTGATATATAACTGACCACATGGGGAACATACATGCCCTGAGACTCTGTGCCTCAAGATGGGCAGAAGAAGCATTATCTTCCTAGAGGATAATGCATGCCAAGAAGCAGCTAGAAATCATTATGACAGTGTAGATAAATTTGGTGGAGTTGGAGGAGTCCTCTCCAGTTAGCCTTACCATTTTTTTAAAGTCTATGATTTCACTGAAATTTCCATACCCTCTTGCTGTCTGGCTTGTTTTATTGGGTTTAAGGATTAAAAGTCTATAGTAAATAATTTAGAAAAGGGGTGGAGTAACAACTGTATTAATGAGGTCTTACTCTTGGCATTTGGCAAAGTGCTTTGTGACTCAAGAGAAACCACTTTTGTGATATTTCATACCACTAAGAGAAGCGATGGAAGGTCAGTCCTAGGGATACAGCATTAGCCAACAGCCAGGCTTTTGATGTAAACTGAGCCATAAAACTGATGGCATAATGAAACCTTGAAAGCATAAGATAAGGTGAATGGTATAAGCATAAGGTTGGACTCATCTGCTCATAAAGAAGCTTGGAGAAAAAGAGGAAGGATAGTACCCACACTAAGGTCAGTCGTATCTATCAGGCAATGTGATCTACCTGATTTGAAGCATTTTAGATGTTTCTTAAAGTTAACAAAATAAATAAGGTAGAAACTGGAAGGCTACAGAGTGCTAGCACCACTCTTATTCTCATAAATATCTCTTAGCCTTATGACTAAACTATTATTTCCACTAATAGTATTATTCATGCAATTGTGCTTATGTGTAATGATTCTGATGGCCGAAACAATTATTTGTTGCCATCCCTGGTAAATGGAGCCTTTTATTTAGTTTGCCATTCCAAGTTGCTCATGCTTAAACTGAAGGAGTCATTTTTTTCTTTCACTGCATTACCATCAAACGTGCAGTTGGTTCAGCATTTATTTATTTTCATGCCATTGCAAAAAAGATTTGAACTGATTGTCCTAACACAAGACTGCTTTGTAATGGCCAACATCTAAAGTTGTGTGGTCAGTACATTCTGCATTGCATGTGCTAATTGGGAAGCCTTTTGCAGAACTTTCCAGAAGGAGATAACTGGATCGAGCTGAAAATTTAACTGGTCAGTGATCAATTAGATGCTACTAAAAAAACAAAAAGCCCAGCTCCATAACTTGGAGACAATATTGCAATATCTTGGAGGAAAAATGGAATGGAATGGAATGGAATGGAATGAAATGGAATGGAACGGGAAGGAAGGAAGGAAGGAAGGAAGGAAGGAAGGAAGGAAGGAAGGAAGGAAGGAAGGAAGGAAGGAAGGAAAAATTACGATTAAGTGCAATTAGATGTTTTGTTTGAGAGTTTGCCCATTTGCTTACTCTTGAAATAAAAGGATTGTAGCAGAAGAACTTTACCTATCTGCTGTCTAACAAATGGGTATTTCATCCAGATACATGCCTCCTTGCACAGAAAATGTCCATCATTTGAACAAATACCTTTTCTCCCACATCCATTTTGTTACAGAACAGATAATGTTCTCAAAATAGAATTGTTGCCTCTTCAGAAGATCCAGTGGTACTAAATGCCCAATAGAATCCCAATCTTAGAAATGGAAGATGGGATTGTATTATACGCCTGAGTTGTTTTGAAAGAAGCTATAGCAACCATCAAGATAATGTACAATGAACCCACATAAAACATCATAAAACCTAAAAAACGTGCTAGCCAGCCAACATAAAACATTAAAATGGCAATCAAACCACAAACAGCTATTAAAAGCAAATTTCTAATACCCTTTCTGAAAACTAAGGAAAAGTCTTTCTGATGCAGACTTCTCATGAGTTTTCATCTTCAAAACTGTAATGCAGATATTGAGATGTGAAGATAAGATGTGAACTACCGGTAAGTTTGAGGGACAAAGTAAAGAATTGAGGGATCAGAAGAATTGGGTCAATCTGAGGATGTATTCTGTCAGAATAGCCAATTGCTGAAATGTGTAAGATACTAAATCTTAAGCTCATCAGTTTTTTAGGAAACTGAATTTAGCTGAATTAAATTACTTCTATAACTTATCCAGGAACTCTCTGAAGGACAGATATTGACACAGAGCCCTCATAAATCAGCGCATGCAACATTTTTTTCAGACTTCAGTGCCCTACCTGGTGTTCAGAGCCATGCCCAGTACCACTCCAAAACAGAAATAGATCCAGAATTAACTAATGGGAGTAATCAGAGCACATACTAGTTTTAATTCTGTAATACAGATCAAATGTTTAAAATAATTTTCTACCTCTAGCTCACAAAAATGAAATTGTATTGACAGCATTTGGAGGGCGATTGGTGACCATTCCAGAGTATTGGGGGAGAGCACACGTACCCAAAGTCTGCATATAACAAGCGTATGCTCTGCTATTAAGATACTCCTAATCAAATAATCAGCCTATTGTTACAGGCCCACTCAATCTTCATTCGTGCAGGGTTTTTTTTTTTTCAATTAAACAAAAAAGCAGATGGGACATAGAAACTGAAGTACCTCTGGACAAGTTAGTGAAACAAATTGTAATTTTGTTCATGAGTTCCTGTGTTTGTAGGTGGATTCTTTTTGCATGCATACAAGAGTGTGTATGTGTGTGTGCGTATGTCAAAAAAAAAGTCAGAATGGTGACTACAATCACAAAATCAAAATCACCATCTTGACTTTTCGATGTATCACCTCCTCACCCCTGCTGATGATCCAGATTGCACAGGTCAGTTTTATAACTTAAACATTGGAATAGAAGGAGTGGTGATGATAACACTACATTGATAGACACGGAAGTGAAAATGTTTTCATCCGTTTGTTCCTCCCACTCCCTTTTCTCTCTCCTGTGTTGTAACTTTGGTTTTGTTGCAGTGTTACATGATCTACTTCCTCCCTCGGTATGATGTTTCCTCTCAAATTCTCTTTCACTACGCCCCCATCTACTTCCTGTTTAAGTTTACCTAAAAAAATAATAATAATAAGCTCCAGCTATGATTCAAGTGGAAGGTTTAAAGTTAGGGACAACTCTTTTTCAGAGTGTTGTAATCAACCATTAAATAGCCACAGAGAAATGGGATGGTTAGTATCAATTATGAAAATGTCTGGTTTCATAACTATCTTCTTAACTCTATGTTGGTGTCCACATTTGAAAATTATTTTTTTCTGCCTCTGCACATTAGAAGAGTCAGCCCTATTTATTTATTCTCTTCCTTCTTAGAAAAGGGGACAAATCTCTCTCTCTCTCTCTCTCTTTCCCTTTCTTTCTTTCTTTCTTTCTTTCTTTCTTTCTTTCTTTCTTTCTTTCTTTCTTCCTTTCTTTCTTTCTTTCTTTCTTTCTTTCTTTTTCTTTCCACTTGACTGACAAACTGTCTCTTTGCCTTTGTATTTTGTTGTTTCATGCCGATTATATCTTCCCTTTGGTTGCTTAACAACCTTTTGTAAACTTCCTAGAATCATTTCTGATTTTTCCAGCCTTTAATGTGGCTCATTGCTGCAGTGGATAACCTGTGTCTAAAAATGAAATGTTGAAACTTCTGACTGGAGGGGAGGGAACGAATCTACTGCATTGATGAACTGACTTTTTAAATATATATTGTAGCCCTTCAGGTTTCCTACTTGTGGAATTTCCAAAGAAAAAGCTGAGTATGTGGTTGGAAAGGTTTCAGTGGTCAAAGGCTGGAGAAAAAGGAGATGTTTCGAAGATTAAAAGGATGACAGAAGAAGAATGAACATGAAGCAAAATGAGAACTTGGAAACTGCACAAATTGTATGATGCCCGGATGATTCACAGGCACTTCTGGATCAGTGGTGGAATTCAAAAAAATTTACTACGCTTCTGTGGGCATAGTTTGGTGGACGTGACAGGGGAAGGATACTGCAAAATCTCCATTCCCTCTCACCCCACTAACCTGCTTTCCAGCTCCGTACTCCTGTGCAGCGCAACAAAAGCAGACCCAGCCGGTTTGCTGGGACTTGGGAGGCAGAGAATAGATGGGGGCGGAGCCAGTCAGAGGTGTTATTTGCCGGTTCTCCGAAGTACTCAAAATTTCCACTACCAGTTCTCCAGAACTAGTCAGAACCTGCTGAATACCACCTCTGTTCTGGATCCTGTTATGGGCCAATGAAAGAATCAAAGTTGGACATAAATCAAGGCCTCAGAGGATCCCCTATCCTTTGTACAGAACTTTGGGTCCTTAAATTTTCATTTTAAAGCCCATGCATATCTCCCTGCCTTCTCAGACTGGTGCCCTTCCTGTGCTTTGCATTCTATGCAATCCCCATCCTTTCAGGATTTGAAGAGACAAGTGTTGAGCAAAAGGCTGGCCCCAGACGTTGTATAGCCTGTGGTAAAGTAGCAAATGTCAGCCAGTGTTCACTTGTGTCAAATGACTCACATGTCTTTGCCTAATCCTGGCAATAAAATTAACTACAGGTAGTCCCCAACTTTCAACCACAGGTTCCCATGGAAGCTTCATGACACTTCAGGGAGTAGGGCTGATATAAGAAACAGCAGCACTCCTGCATTTAGAAGAACCCCAAGAATTGTCCAAGACCATTGACCTTCTTGGAACTCTTGAGAACATAACATCTTAATAAGGATCACACTGACAATATCCAACTTCTCTTTGAGAGTCATAAACATTGTGTTCCTTAAACCCGACTCACAGAACAGCCCAAAGCATGTATTTCAGTAGAGAGAAATTCCCTGAAGATGTGGGCTCCAGCATGAGTTTGAAAGCTCGGAAGAGTAATTTTCTTTGAAGATGTTTTGCTTCTCATCCAAGAAGCTGCTTCATCTCTGACTGGATGGTAGAGAATGGAAGGACTTATACTCCTTGCAGACAATGTTCTATTACATCCTTCCATTCCCCACCATCCAGCCAGAGCTGAAGAAGCTTCTTGGATGAGAAGCAAAATGTCTTCAAAGAAAAAACAGAACGTCCAGTTGCGTCTTGAATAAAACCACCTTTGGGACAACCATGATCTGGATGATGAGAATCTCCATAGACTTTCATTCATCGTGTTCCTTCTCCAATTTTTCACAGCAACAACTTCCCTGTGAAGTAGGTTAGGCTGACAGGGTGCGACTGATCCATCATCCCTAGTGAACTTGCATAGCCTGGACCTTCACACCTTTAGTCTATTGCTGAACCATTGCACCACATCTCTTTGGTGCACTTGAGCTCATTATACCAGACACCCAAAACAATAGACAATTGTATCATACATAAGAACCTGTTTGGAAAGAAGTGGTAAACAGTGTGATTGTAGGCCAGTGAAATGCAAAAGGCACATGGGGTGACTTTGGGCCAGTCACTGCCAGATCAACCTGCCTCACAGGGTTGTTGTGATGGAAAATAAGGGAAAGCATCTTTCATTCCTGCAAGTAAGATGGGATAGAAGTCAAACAAGCGGACAACATCTCCAGGCAATCATGAAACTGATTGTTGTAAGGGGTCAGCCTATTTTCCAAAGCACTGGAAGGCAGGAAACTGGTCAAGGAGAGGACCTAGAATGTAGAACTAAGGAGAAATTTCCTAACAGTGAGAACAATTAATCAGTGGAACAGTTTGCCTTCAGAAGTTGTGGGTGCTTCATCACCAGAAGTTTTTCAGAAGAGATTGGATTCAAATAGTATAGGGTTTCCTGCTTGAGCAAGGGGTTGGACTAGAAGACCTCCAAGGTCCCTTACAACTCTCTTATTCTGTTTAATTGTACTGTGGCTTTTGATGAAGGGGAGGGAGGAAGGAAGGAAGGAAGGAAAGGGAAGGAAGGAAGGAAGGAAGGAAGGAAGGAAGGAAGGAAGGAAGGAAGGAAGGAAGGAAGGAGAAAAATATGCCAGAAGGTCTTTCATATTCCACTTTTTCAGTTAGATGCTTGGCTATTTTAGACATGGAGTTTTTTTTTTTTTTTTTTGTAAAATTAACTGATTTTAAGTTAGAACTAGGTATGTCTTATTTTTCCAAGTATTGCAAATTTCCATGAATGTATACTGTATATCCTGTTCTTGTGTCTTGTTGATTTTTTGGTGAGTCATCCAGCCCTGTAACTCCTGTCTCACCTTGATTGTGGCTATGCTGCCTTTCTCGTTCTGTTCTCCTGGTAGCAAGAGAAACCTGGCATGTGTTTCTACAACAAGCCTCAATGGTTCTAATTTTAGGCTTGAGTATGTTTCTTGGTATGTGCTCAGACTGTTTGTGGTCTTGGCCAGGAGTTAATCAGTAATGCTGTGAAAAGCTCCCAAGCTCCCATTCAGAGGGTAGATTTGATGTGTGTTGACCATTTCAAGATGGATGTTTTTTTCATAATTGTGTTTCAGATGAAATGTTCTTCTGGTGTTTAGAGTTGTTATCTCGGGCTGCCTTGGATTCCCACACATTTTAAACAGAATTGCAAAACAGAGGAAATTCATGCTTTCATTTTCAAAACATGAAAAATCAAAGAACAGCCTTTTCAGGTTACAGTCTTGTACTTTTAACACATTATGATGCATCTTTAATAATTTAGCCAGAAGATAACTATCACAAAATTGGTGTGTTGTTTTGGTCAGAAAAATAATAAAATAAAATAATAAAATAAAATAAATAAAATAAAATAAAATAAAATAAAATAAAATAATAAAATAAAATAAAATAAAATAAAATAAAATAAAATAAAAATAAATAAAAATAAATAAAAATAAATAAAAATAAAATAAAATAAATCTCAATCAGCTTTGCATATCAATGTATTTTCTTTCACCCAAATTTAATCCAGGCTTAATTCAAATAATTGCACTTATTCTAGGAAACTTTTAGCTTGTTACCATTTCTGTTTGATAATTTTTTTCTCCAGTTTAAGGCTTCCAACAACCCACTTTTAAAGGTTTGAGATTTGGGTCATATTAAATTAATATCTATACTTGATGTAAGAAGGATTGTAAGATTTATTCTAAGCGTAGGCACTGGAGATAACATCCATTATTTCTAAGAAGCATAGCCAGTGGTAAGACAAGCCAGGGGTTGTAATACAGTAACGTTTGAAGTGCTTCAAATTATTTTAACTTGGTTACAATGTTTGCTTGATTAAGGAAAAATATAGGCAATCGTGTTAGAGCATGCATGTGAATTGCTATGGTTAGGAATGCAGAACAGAAGCTAAATTCAAATTGCTAAAACAAAACGGCCAACTTACACATCTAAGAAAAAGGAGATGTGGAAGCTTTCAGACACATAAAAATATGTTTAATATGTGGAATTTAATTCTAAAGAAATTACAGAGACATTCCTGGGCAGAAATAGCTTCTACCTTTGGCTTCTCTGCCTTCTCTATTCCTGCAGCAGTCTAAATATAAATTTGTTTAAAGTGCAATCCATAAGAAACCAGCTGTCTCTTAAGGATGAATAAATGAATTGTTTCTCTGTCTGGTCTAAATTAAGATTCCCGCTACCCCATTCCTTAACAGTATTTACGGCTTAGTTGCCAACATTGGTTATTAATGGCTAAGAGCTGCTACTAAATAAGATATGGAAACCCCTTTTGAAGCTACTGTACTTAACAGAATAGCAGAGTTGTAAGGGCCCTTGGAGGTCTTTTATTCCAACCCCCTGCTTAAGAGGAGACCCTATAACATTTCAGACAAATGATTGGACCATCTCTTCTTAGAAACCTCCAGTGTTGGAGCATCCACAACTTATGAAGACAACTGTGTATAGCAATTCCAGGTCGTTATTTTCTATCATTTAGGACAGTGGCAGAATCAATTTCAGACTTTTTGTGGGGAGAAACGTTATAATCAAGTAGTATGGTTGCAATCAGTTCTCTGTGATGAAAAAAAATCTAAACCAAAGGTTCTATGATGAAAAAAATCTAAACCAAATCACTAGATGTCAGGTTATTAGAAGGTTTTCTTGGGCAGTCCCAAATCCTTGAGGAAAACGTTTCATGCGAAAATTCATAGAACTGCAAACGTGTGTTCCCTTACCTTATGATTTTGAGCGCTGTTGCATAAACTTTGTGACCAAAGCTGACAACTCCAGACATCAGAATAGCACTTGTTATACTGGAAATGCTGTGCCCAATGTGGCACTTCCTCAATCTTTTTGCAACTCACCTCCAATAATTTTTCCTCTTTTCTCCTGCTTTCTGGAAAGTTTGGAAGTTGTAGCCATAATACTTTTGGATGGTGCCCTGTGAGGAATGGTTGACCTGCAGAGATGCACACAGCATGAATAATCAACTGCTCAGAATCATAAGAACAGGGGGACACCCTTGTGCAGATCTCTGAGTTCTCATATAAATGGCTTTTCTCAAGGATTTGGGGTGGCCCAAGAAAACTCTGTCTGATAAATGCCAAATTGGTACACATGAAAAAATATTTCTGCCTCAACTAATGATTCTTGCCCATTGAGTTATATATGTGTGTGTGTGTGTGTGTGTGTGTGTGTGTCATGTAGAATGTAATATATGTGTGAGAAATACCACTCATGCATCATCACAAGATCTCCAGAACTGTAGAGGCTACAAATTTGGCACAGATGTTCCTCTTGGCTTTTAGGTGCTCACTAAGAAGGCATTTTTCAAAATGACCATCAGAACATTAGCATTTCCTATATCAGGGGTCTCCAACCTTGGCTCCTGGAAGCCTGGCGGACTTCAACTCCCAGAGTTCCACAGCCAGCTGGGAGTTGAAGTCCACCAGGCTTCCAGGGGCCAAGGTTGGAGACCCCTGTCCTATATTATTATTAACACGCTGTGATGCTTAGGAGTTTTATTCTCCCTCCCCATCTGAAAACAAATCTGTTCCAAATGCAAAACACAAGCAGAAGAGAAGAGTTTCAGTTCTCCTTAGAGCTGTTCGGATCGTCCAGAGAGTGGGTGGAGCTTCAGTCTCTGCTGTTGTAGGCTGAGCTTAATTTCTGAGGAACGCTCCACCTTCCATCACGTGGCTTGCCATCGCGTTCCCCAGTTTATGCTCAGCCCTCATGCAGAGTAGGCAGTGTTTGATTGTGCTCTTGGCCGTTTCAGGAATATTCCAATTTAATTCGTTTTTTTGCTTCAATTCAGGTTGTATATAACCCTTCATTGTTTTTTCTCCCTTCACCCTGTGCAGTTGGTCCTTCTTATTTAGTAGAGTTCCCTGGGAGGTCCTCCCCCCAGGGGATGCCAGGGGGTAGGCCAGAAAAATTTCAAGCTGCCCCCCCCACCCTTTCCTATTGTCTTTCTGCCGCTTTAGTTCTTTTTAAAAAGCTCCGTTTCGTTTCATTCCGTTCCCCCCCCCCCGAACTCCATTTTTTATATCGTTTGATCGCTTGCTAGTTTATTTCTGTTGTCCTTCCCCTGGGATCCCTGGATTGTCCCTAGGGATCCTCCTGGTCGCTGCAGAAGGGCCCTTGCAAGCCCTTGTAGTGGCGGCCACCATTTTGAGCGTCGCCTCGTGGCCAGATGCCATTTTGTTTTCCTTATCTTTCCGATCTCTGTAGCGTGCCTAGTTAAAACAGCAGGACCGGCAGGCCTGCTGAAGAATTAAAATTGTGCTGTTTTCAGTTGGAGGCTTCTTTTCCACCTCCTTTTTGTTGGCTTTCCCCGCAGCCAGCCGTAGCGGCCAAGGTTTATTCCCAGCACTCCCGCCCGGTTCTGCCTGGGTCGGCAGTCTGGTTTAGGCCCGGCTTTGCCCTTAAGGCTCCTGTTGTCCTCTGATCATCCTGATCAGTCCTTCAAATAATAATAATAATAATAATAATAATAATAATAATAATAATAATAATAATAATAATAATAATAATAATAATAATAATTATTATTATTATTATTATTGAGAGAAAGAGAGAGACCTTGAAAAGTCATTAAATCAGAGGACTTAAGAGACTCGAGTAAGCCTAAGCTTACCAAAAAAAGAGAGAGAGAGAGAGAGAGAGAGAAGGGGGAACAATCATTTATATACGGAGCAAAAATACAGATTAATTTCAAGCGAATAATAAACGGGGGGGGGGGTATAAAAGAAATTCCCAGGGCTCCCGGCCTTCGTTGTAGGTCAACCCCTAGGCGCGCCAACCGCCTCAGATTTGATCCCCTTCCTTAACTACCTAAGATGGCAGAAAGCAATCCTTCAAAGGGTCCTTCCTTAAAGACCAAAGCAAAGACCTACCACCTGCGCAGTCAGGCTAAGGAGCCCCACCAAAGCCTCACAAAGGGATGCCTTAAGACGACACAAGGCGCTAGAAAAGGAAATAGACAAACGCACTAGACAGACAGGCTCAGTGCCTCCAGCACCAGCCACTCCGTCCACCTCCGCTCTTCCCCCCCCTCCTGCAGCCTTTTCCTCCCTATCCAGGCACAGCTCGCCCTCTCAAGGGCATCAGGCCCCAGGAACACCAGCCAGGCAAACTCCAGAGGCTACTTTCACACCCACGGCTGCCAGCTTGCGCCAGGAGGAACCTCTCATTCAGGCAGTTCCGGAGCAGCTCAGAGCCTGGATGGAGATGGCTATCCGACAGGGAATTGCAGAAGGGATGCAGCAGATGGCCAGACCGGGGTTGCCTCCGCAGGCCACCGAATCTGTAAGATCATTCCCTCTCATGCCCCTCCAGGGGGAGGTTTCCCCTTCAGTCAGGAAAGACGAGGAGGGGGCGGAAGGGGACCTAGATTTGTGCAGGGAGGAGGAGGAGGAACAATTTGACCTGGGATCCTTACAATACAACGAACCTCTTCCGGACTCAGATCCATCAGAGGCTGAAATGTCCGAGGACGAAGGTCTCACCCCGGACCAACCCGCTTTCGTAGGGCTCTTTAAGCCCCAGCTGTTCAAATCCCTCCTCTACAAAGCCAGGAACATCTCAGGCCTAACTGCCCAGAGCCCCTCTGATCCCATTCCCTTGGTTCCGGAAGAGCCTGAGAACTCCATGTTTAGACAACCGGTAGTGGAGGCCGAGGTCATCCCAACCCCCCCCCCCCATATTCCTGGACCTGGTGTCCAAGCAGCTGGTCTCCTCAGTTGCCCCCCTGGCCCCTTTGGCCCATGATAAAAGGTTCTTCAACCTTGACCCGGAGCTCTCCAACCTGCTGAGCACCCCAGAGGTTGATGAGCCCGTCGTAGGCCTGACCTCTTCCTCCGCCCTCAGCGACCCTTTAGAGGCCCTCAGGCCAGAGGACAAGCGGTCGGAGCTGGCATTGCGGCGAGCTCACCAATCGGACGCATGGGCGATCATGATGGCTACGGCCACTTCCTTCTTCATCAGATCATCCATTCGCTGGCTTCACCAGCTTAAGCAACATGTCCCGACCTCCAATATCCGCACCCATCAGCACATCGCCAAGATTACAGCCGCAGCTGAGTTCTCAGCAGACGCCACTTATCACTCAGTAAAATTCTCCTCCCGCGCCATTTCCTCCCACATCTCGGCCCGCTGCCTGCTCTGGCTAAGACACTGGCAGGTGGATCTCAAGAATAAGGTGAAACTAGCTTCCGCCCCCCTAGCTGGAAATAAGCTGTTCGGACCTTCCCTGGATCCTCTCCTAGTCGAGGGAAGGAATAAAAAGAAATTCCTCCCTTCCCTCACCCGTAAGTCAGATCCCAGATCTCTGTAGCCCTTTCGAAGGGCTCCCTTTCGTCCCTATCCCCAACCCCCCTTCCCTCCCAGATACCAAAGGCCTCCCTCCTTTGGTTCGGGACAGCCCCAAGACAGATCCGACCCCCTCGACAGACACAGGAGAGGCGGAAACTTCAAGAGGCCCTTTCGTGGTTCCGGCAGCAGGCCCTTCCGGCGCTCCAGATAGGCCACCGGACCTCATCCCCATTGGCGGGCGATTTAAAGCCTTTGCCAGTTGGTGGGACTCATCCACTTCGGATGCTTGGGTCAGGGATACCGTCAGGTTTGGCCTTGCCCTCAAGTTCCTCTCCCCCCACCCTGATTTCTACATTACATGTCCCCTCTCCAAGAACCACACCAAACGCAACCTCATGGATTCGGCAATTCAGCACCTACTGGACATTCAGGCCAGCCAGCCAGTTCCTCCATCCCAGAGGGGACAGGGCTTCTACTCACTCTTATTCGTGGTGCCCAAACACTCGGGGGGGGGATGGAGGGCTATTTTGGACTTAAAGCGGTTAAACCGTTACCTGGTATACCGCAGATTCAAAATGAACACGCTGCAATCCATCCTCTTGGGAGTTCGGCAGGGAGACTGGTTGTCATCCATCGATCTCTCCGAGGCATATTTGCACATCCCAATACGACCCTCCCACTCCAAGTTTCTGCATTTCAGCTATAATAACCTACACTTCCAATATGTGGCCCTCCCATTCGGGTTAGCCTCGGCCCCCAGGACCTTTACCAAGGTCCTGGCCGCTCTGGCTGCCCACCTCAGATCCATCTCGGTGCGGCTCCACTGTTACCTGGATGATATTCTCATCCTCTCCCCTTCCAGGGAACAGGCCATCAGGGATACCCATACTACCCTCACCTCCCTCCAGGAACACGGGTTCCTCATAAATTGGAAGAAAAACCAACTGGCCCCTTTTACTAGGCTACCCCACCTAGGAACCATAATTGACACAGTCAAAGGGAGAGTGTTCATCTCTCCGGAAAGAATACTCAGTATCCAACAATCAGTCAGGCTCATCAGACAACTTAGGAAGGTCTCTCTCCTCGAATTAACCAAGTTGTTAGGTAAGATGATCTCTTGTATTTCTGTTATTCCCTGGGCCCGTTTCCACTCTAGATCCCTCCAGTGGTTCCTGCTTCCATACCAAAGGGCCGGGTCAAGCAACTCAAGGCGCAAGGTCAAGGTCTCGCCAAGGGTTCTCACCTCCCTCCTCTGGTGGAGCAAGGCGTCGATCAACAAAGGTGGCCTCCTCAAAGAGCCATCAAGACTCATCGTCACCACAGACGCCAGTCTGTCCGGATGGGGCGCCCACCTTCTTTCCCTGACAGCTCAGGGCAGATGGTCATCGACAGAGAGGCTGTGCAATATAAACTGGTTAGAGCTTCGCACCATCCACCTGGCCCTTCGCAGCTTCCTTCCTCAGCTTCAGGGCCGCCACGTCCTCATTCTCACCGACAATATAACAGCAAAGGCTCATGTCAACAGGCAGGGGGGCACTCAGTCCTCAAGCCTAATGAGGGAGACCGAGCACCTCTGTCGGTGGGCAGAGTCTCACCTCCTCTCACTCAGAGCAGACCACATTTCAGGCATCGACAACATCCGAGCAGATTGGTTGAGCATGACCACCATAGACCAGGTGGAGTGGCGCCTCCACCCAGCCCTGTTCAGGGAGGCGACAGCAATATTCGGCCTGCCAGTGGTAGACCTGTTTGCCTCCCCCCTCAATACCCAGCTTCCACGGTTCATCTCCAGATTCCCGTCCCTAGGGGCGGAGAACCACAACGCCCTTCGATGCCCATGGCCCTCGAGCCTTCTTTACGCCTTCCCCCCTCTGGCACTGGTGCCCAGAGTACTACAAAAGGTCCTCCACGAGAGGGCGGAATTGCTTCTGGTAGCTTCTTATTGGCCCCATCACTCCTGGTTTGCGGACCTCCGCAGCCTATCAGTAGCCCCACCCTGGAGGATCCCAGCAGACAGGATTTCTCTGTCTCAAGGCCCCCTTCTTCACCCAGACCCCCAATGGCTACAGCTAGCCGTCTGGAGGTTGAGCGGGAACGTCTGAAGAGGGAGAATTTCTCCACTGAAGTCATTAATACCATCTTATCAGCCAGGCGTCCCTCCACCAGAAGGATTTACGACGCCACTTGGAACACTTTCTGCAAATGGTGTGCCAATCTCCGCATTGACCCAACAAACCCATCTGTGGCCCAAATCCTCGACTTTCTCCCAGTAAGGAACTGTCCCCCAACACATTAAGGTGTCAGGTAGCAGCCCTATCTACTGTAATTTCCTGCGAGGGTGTTAGTTCCCTCTCTCACCATTCCCGCATCCATGCATTTCTGAAAGGGGCCTCAAACTTTCAACCTCCATCCCTTCACAGGTACCCAACATGGGATCTCAACAGAGTCCTGACTTCCCTCACTAAACCACCCTTTGAACCCTTAAGAGAAGTCTCTCTCCAGTTCCTATCCTACAAAGTAGTGTTCCTGGTGGCGATTACTTCAGCCTGGAGGATTTCAGAGATCTCTGCTCTGTCAGTCAGGAAAGACCTGTGCATCTTCCATTCTGACCGGATGGTCCTCCAACTTGACCCTTCATTTCTACCTAAAATTAACTCGGTTTTCCACAGGGCTCAGGAGCTTATCCTCCCCAATTTTTGCCCCAGGCCAACTCATGAAAGAGAGAGGCTATGGCACTCCTTAGACGTCAGACGGGCCTTGCGGATATATATTAAACGTACTCACACCTTCCATAAATCCGAGGCCCTGTTTATTTCCTTTCAACCAAAGTCACAGGGGCTCAAGGTAACCTCATCCACAATAGGCCGTTGGATAAGGGTGGCCATTTCTAGGGCATACCAGACCCAGGCCCTCCAAGTGCCCAGGGGTATCACGGCTCACTCCACCAGGAGTGCGGCAACATCAGCTGCCTGGGCTACCCAGGCCCCTATACTCGACATTTTCCAGGCAGCAACGTGGGCCTCCCTGTTGCCTTTCATTAGGCACTACAGAATCGATAGGTATACCGCAGCGGAGGCTTCATTCGGTAGAAGGGTCCTTCAGAGGCTGCTCAAGGATCCCGAGGAGTCAACAGACCAGACGGTGTCCCTCCCGTAGGACAGGTCCCAGCTTTGGTATGTCCCACTCTCTGGACGATCCGAACAGCTCTAAGGAGAATGGGCGTTGGTTCTTACCTGACACGCCATTTCTCTTGAGCTGAGAGGATCGTCCAGCCCCTCCCTTTTCCTTTCACCATCTGGAGGGGTCTTGTTTCGGCCAATGCACTTTAAGTCTAGCAAGAGGACAGCATGAATGCCTGTTTTTTTCCTCTCGTCTTCGCATAAACTGGAGAATGCGATGGCAAGCCATGTGATGGAAGGTGGAGCGTTCCTCAGAAATTAAGCTCAGCCTACAACAGCAGAGACTGAAGCTCCACCCATTCTCTGGACGATCCTCTCAGCTCAAGAGAAATGGCGTGTCAGGTCCAACGCCCATTTTATTTTCACAGCAGCAATCAGATTTAGTACAGAATAGTTGAGCATTCAGGCTCCTTGCTGTCTCCTTGCTCACACAGCAAATACTGTTTCACTTTCCACTTGCAGCTACCAAAAAAGCCAACACAGTCCCAGACTGCCTCAATAGAGGGGTAGTATCAAGATTACATGAAGTATTAGTGTTAGTTCTGCTTTATGCTGCTTTGATGAGATCATACTTGGAATACTGCGTCCAGTTTTGGTCGCCATGATGTAAAAAAGATGTGGAGACTCTAGAAAGAATTCAGAGAAGAGCAACAAAGATAATTAGGAGGCCAAACCATCTAAAGAACAGTTGTTGGAACTGGGTATGTCTAGTCTGATGAAAAGAAGGACTAGGGGTGACATGATAGCAGTGTTTCACTATCTCAGGGCCTGCCACAAAGAAGAGGGAGTCAAGCTATTCTCCAAAGCACCTGAGGGCAGGACAAGAAGCAATGGATGGAAACTAATCAAGGAGAGAAGCAACCTGGAACTAAGCAGAAATTTCCTGACAGTTAAAAACAATTAATCGACTTGCCTCCAGAAGTTGTAGGTGCTTCCTCACTGGAGGTTTTTAAGAAGAGATTGGTCAGTCATTTGTCCAGATTGGTACAAGGTCTCTTGTTGAGCAGGGTTTGAACTACTAGAAGACCTCCAAGGACTTTTCCAACTCTATTATTCTGCACTGTCACTTTGGTTATCAAATAATGATGAAGCAGATAGGACTTCAGACAGTTGCAGTAGTATGTTAAGATCCGTGCAATAATTGCATGAGTGAGACAGAGTTTTGCACCATTTAATGGCATTTGGAAATTTGAAAGTAGGTGGGTCTTCCCCTCAGAATGGCCCCTTGGAGGGAAGAGCTGCTAAATTAGTCAAAATATAGCATCTAACCATAAAGTCTACTTGTGAAGTTGTTCTCTGCCATCCCTTCAAGCCCCGTGGGATGCCCCCACCTGCTCCAGTCTATTTTTAGCCATTTCTTCTGAAAAGGAATTAATAGAGCATAGCGTGAAATGCTTAGCTACACTTGGTTACATTCTCTCTTTCTCTCTCCCTCCCTCTCTCTCTCTTTTGGTGCCCTTTCAGCCGAAACCTGTACGGGTCTCAGTCTATAGAGGAAGTAAAAAGGGTGCTTGCTTGGTGATTTCATCAAAATAGGAATAGGAAGGCAGGAGGAAGAAAATAGAATAGAATAAGCGTTTCAAGCTTGACAACAGATGACCCCTGAAGTCACTGCTGTCCTGCAAAAATTAAAAAAATAAATAAAAAAGAAGCCTTCAGCGTTGTGCCAGTACATGTCTAAACGGGGGATCCTTCATAACAGCCTGACATGTTACATAAACTTGAAAAAGGGCCTCCTATCATTCAATGCAGAATAAATTAATCTTGTGCCTATCAGAGAACAGACTGTATGGGGAGCTTTGCTATTACCTCATAGGTATTGTAAAGAGGAATTCCATTTGGATAGAAACCTCAATCTTAACACTTCATGCCTTTTCCTTTTTATATATTATATAATATAAAATATGTATGTTCTCTTCTCTACTCTTCTGTCTGTCTATCTATCCAGAGGTGGTATTCAGCGGGTTCTGACCAGTTCTGACCAGTTTCTGGTAGCAGAAATTTTGAGTAGTTCAGAGAACCAGCAATACCACCTCTGACTGGCCCTGCCCCCATCTATTCTCTGCCTCCCGAGTCTCAGCTGATCAGCTGGGTCTTCTTTTGTTGCCCTGCACAGGAGAACGGAGCTGGAAAGCAGGTTAGTGGGGTGGGGATGGAGTGAACATTTTACAGTATCCTTCCCCTGCCACACCCACCAAGCCATACCCACAGAACTAGTAGTAAAAATTTTTGAATCCTATCTATCTATCTATCTATCTATCTATCTATCTATCTATCTATCTATCTATCTATCTATCTATCTATCTATCTTAGCCTTGGTGGTTAGAGTGCTGTACTGCAAGCTACTCCTACTGCAATGTGGCAGATCGAATCCCACCAGACTCAAGGTTAACTCAGCCTCCTATCCTTCCGAGGTGGGTAAAATGAGGACCCAAATTGTTGGGGCAATAGGCAGACTCTGTAAATCACTTTGAGAGGGCTGTAAAGCACTGTAAAGTGGTATATAAGTCTAAGTGCTATTGCTATCTATCATATTTAGAAATAATTTTATTCAGAATTAAAAGCTACAAAATCAAAAGCGAAAATTTAAGGGGGAAAAAAAGTATGAAAAGAGAAAAGAAAAAGTAAGAAATTGTAAAAATCAAAGAAGAGAATGAAACAATGGGAAAGAAAAATATCCAAAGAAGCTATTTCCAAGCTGCTTTGCAGAAGTTATGAATGTGTTGTGGAGTCCTTGGTGTTCTCTGAGTTTGGTTGTTTTCTTGCAGATGTTTCATTAACCGACCTCATCAGTGTTAGTGAGTGAGGGGTTTGCATTCTGTTTGTATACAGTGGCTAGCTAGGTCAGTACTGGTTGTGGGGGTGTTGTTTTGATAATTCCTTGATTAGGTTGGTTTTTAGCGTTCAGTTATTTGTCTGAGTTGGTAGTTCCTTGATTGAGGTATTATTTAGTGCTGGATAGTTGCTCTGATATTAAGTATTCTAATGTCAAACTTTGCTTATTTGGGTGCTGATTGTTGGCCAAGGTGGTGTTCTTGTCCTTTTGTTTCCTTTTCAGTTTTTTCCAGTGTCTAATGATTGACTGGAAACGTTGTTTATCTCTATGGGCCTGCTGATGGCTGATTTGTCTGAGTGCCAAGCTTCTAGGAAATCCATAGAGGTTTTGGAGTCTATGGATAGAGAGTCTAGGACTATATAGAGTCTAGGATGTTCAGTTTCCCAGCTGAAAATACAGGTAGACCTCAATTTTTTTTTTGCTGTAACTGAGACCAGAATTTCCATTGCTAAATAAGATGGTTGTTGAGTGAGTCATGCCTGATTTTACAAACTTTTTATCACATGGGTTGTTAAGTAAACTTGGCTTCCCACGTTGATTTTGCTTGTTGGAAAGAGATATGATTATATCTTTCTTAAGTGGCATCGATGGATGTACATCGCAATTCCTTGTCCTAGCTAGTGCTGGGGGCATTCATGGTTTGCCATAATCTTTGTGCTGCCTGGTATTTCTACAAGTAGTACTTGGCTTACAATCATTCATTTAATGACCATACAAAGTTATAACAGCGCTAAAAAACATGAGTTATGACCAGTCCTTGCAATTGCATCCGTTGCAGCATCCCCCCAATCAAAATTTGGCCACTTAGCAACCAGTGTGTATTTATCATGTTTGTAGCATTTCAAGGTCATATTATTATTATTATTAGTGTGTCGTGTTGTTGTTACATTAGCCAGGACATCACAATACTATTGCGGAATAGTAATTTGGCTGCCAATTTACCAGCTCTGCTGAAGGGCACGGTTGTGTGCTTCCCAAGGTGTGCCATGGGAGGACGAGCTGGTTTTGCACCAGAAAGAAAGATGAGTGGTGTCATCCTAGGCCTTTTCCCTCTCCAGAGTGGCCTAACAAATGGGCATAGCAATTAAAAAGGTCCAGACCTGGCAGGAATCGGATCACTTGCACGGAGCAGCAACTTTTCTCCCCACCGAAGTGGTACCTAGTTAACTACTTGCTATCAAACTGCTAGGTGGATAGAAACTGAGGCGAGTGATGTGAGCTCACTCCACCACACAGTGCTAGAACTTGAACACCAGGTCACATGACTGCCATTTGCAACCTTCCCAGCCAGCTTCTGACAAAAAAAATGTCAGTGCTGGATTCCCTTAATAATCATAGGATTCACTTAACAACGGCAGTGGTTTGCTTAACAACTGTGGCAAAACAGATCATAAAGTTGGGCTCAGTTCACTTAACCACTGTCTTGCTTAGCCATTGAAATTCTGGTCGCAATTGTGGTTGTAATCAAGGACTGCCTTGTACTCACATAGCACACAGCAGAACACATAGCACAATCCAATCTACAATATACTTATCAGAGCGGTTGGGTTTATCCAACATGTTAAGCCATTCCCTCCCCTCCCAAAAAACGATCAAGCATTAACAGTGAAGCTTACCTTCTTCAGCATGTGGAGCAAACGGGCTTGCTAAATCATTACTTTTATCAAGTGTGTTGGAATTTCCTGAGCAAGGAAACAATAAATAAATATTTCCAAAATGTTGCAGAAGAACAGATGGCCATTTCGTTGTTTTAAATAAGCTATTAACACCCACCTCATTAAAACAAGATTCAGTTAGGAAGAAAGATCAGAGCCAACCGAGAGGGCCTTCCCTAGCATAATTTTTTGGGGGAAATAGAATGGCCTTTTAATTATCCCTTTTTTTCTTGCAGTAATTCTGCCTAATCAGGCTTCATATGAGAACCTTATTTTCTTGGTTATGGGCTGCTCTGTGAGGCTTAACACTAAATGTGATGTACACATTTGGTAGAGGGGAAGCCTATCTTATAAATCTGCTGTCATAATTGTGATAGAAATGCAAATAAGAGTTTGTATGAAAAGTTAGGTGCACCTTCACGGACATTTGTGGCCTGTTTGTGGGGTGCAGTGAATTAGAGAGTAAAACAGAGTAAGCCTTGCACATATTCAAAACATGTATTTTACACATTCCCATGAAAATCAGGCCTATTTTTGTTCCCATCCCTGTTTATTTCTGGTGTGCTGCCAAAAACATGCCACGCAAGGCTAGCATGGGTCTCAAACCAACAGGAAATTTGGACCCCAATGTAGAACCTGAGTTAATCAACAAGAATTTCTCTTCCTTTTTAGCCACTCAGAGTCTTCTCAAACCATGAGAATGTAGTAGTAGTAGTAGTAATAGTAGTAATCCCAAACATTCCAAAAACAAATGGCAGGAACTCATGAGGGCTTTCTAGTGTTGTCATTTGCATCACAGAAGGATAATAATTAAACATCCTCTCTCTGCATGTGTTAACTATGATCACTATGGCCCCCATTTGAATGGAATTTGACTGACCCTAAAAGGAAGGAATCAAACAGGCTGAAAGAAACACTAAGGTTTAAAGAAATCCATGTGGCATCCCTGTTAAAGAGTAGTGTGTTTTGGAGAACATGTGAGCAGTCAGTCAATCAATCATCTGTCTATTTGTCTATCTGTCTATCTATCTCTTCTGTGCCCCCCCGCCCCCATCTTGCCACGGCGATTCTATACAGCTAACTGTCCTGCAATTAAAATACCATTTAAAAACATTAAAATATTAATACAATAAATATGAACATGCATTTAAACATTCAGATATGTTGTGAAAGTGAGTGCCGTAGAATACTTCTGAAGCCGTTGGCTGACTGTAGGTGTGTACAGAAGGTTCTGTGTTGCATTATTCATGACCCATGTCTTCCCAGGAATATACCAAGTCAACCATTCCATGATTTCAGTCACCCTTATTTCTTATTTACACCTCAGCTGTGTTGTTGCTTTTCTATATCGCAGTTACTACTCGACTTACCATTTAGTGAAAAAAATCTGATTGTACCTCTTTCTCTCTCCTCTTATAGGTTGGCCCATCACTTTATCTACCCTCAAGCAATTGTTCAGCCCAGCGTGGTGATCCCAACTCCTGTCCAGTCCATCACTTCTCCTTACATAGACTATACAACGGCAAGCCAGGCCTACTCGCAGTTCACCACTGCTGCCTATGACCAGTATCCCTATGCTCCTTCTCCTGCTGCTGGCTTTGTGGGATATGGGTACACAGGCGCCGTTCCTCAACCTGCCACGGCTGCCAGTCTACCAATAGCAGCACCCACAACTTTTGTGCAGTATCCACCAACACAGCTGCAACCAGACCGTATGCAATAGAAACCCATCTTCGGAAAGACCTTTCTGGCTATGAAGGAATGCAAAGACATAGAAGGGGCCTAGAAAACAAAGAAGAAAACAATAATAAATTTTTTTTTTAAAAAAAAAATCAAGCTTTTGTAAAAAAAGAAAAAGAAAAAAAGAAAAATTGATCATATTAGGGAGAATGCATATGAATACCTAAGCTATTTATAGTGTTACAGACTTTTTAAAACATCCTTGCAACAACAGAAAAGATTTTTAACCTACAATGAACGTTGGAAATCTCTTTTTCCATCTTTCCCTCTCTTCCTTTTTATTGAGACAGATATTATTGCAAAGATGGACTAAAATGACACACACACACACCCCTTCCTGCGCTTAAAAGTTGAAAACTGCAAACTCTTGAATACTTCACAGCAGTTCATTTCATCACCAGCCATTTTCTGCTTTATTACTTAAGTTGCTATGCACCATCCAACTCTTGCCATCTGTTATTTAGTCTTGTTGCAAAAGGTATTTGGAGACTACATAAATGGGGAGGTGGGGGAGTGGAAGGAGCAAGTTTTGGGGATCAAAGGGTGGGAGGATCCTTCCATTAAAAGCTTCATAATACTCAAATGCCTTATAGGAAAGGAAAAAAAGAGCGTATTTTAATATTTATTGTGATCTCTTTATTCACAGGGACTGTGAATTGCAGGTGAAAAATATAGTAATATCTGCCTTGTCTAATGTTCACACCTAAATTATTTGTGTATTGGAGGAGTTCTAAATTGCTTTCGACATGCAAAAGTAATATTGGCTTTAAGGACGGTGCAATATTCAAGTCGATGCACTGTATTTTTCTTATTTGTAATTGTTACTCTTTTAAGATTATCTCAAAGTTTTAGGTATATTTTTTAAAGCAAGAAAAGCAAGAAAAAAAATATTGAACACATTGTCTACTTTAATAGATCTTTTGTTTATGATGCTGCAGGTCTAGAGAAATTTTACAGTATTTATATAAAAGCCAAACGGGGTCTTCAACCAGCACTGTTTTATTAGGCAAATGTCAGGAATAAATTAGAGCTCTATTACGGTGTTACACACTTGAACAAGAGTTGAAAAAGTTGACCCCCAATGATATAAAGTGCTGAATAGGTAAAAGGCAGTGTAAGAAGTGCATTTTTACAAAGAAGAGCAATAAACTATTTTGAATTTTAAGATCGTGTTGTGCTTGGCTGCCTCATGAGAAACTGGGAGATATTTGTGGCTTGCTACCTCACTGGATTATATATCCATATCCTGTATATCCTGTATATCCTGTATATCTTGGATTAGAGCTGGGCTATCAAACTCCCGGTCCACAGGTGCGCATGCACTGGCCACGCCCATGCCCGTTTTAGCAAAATGGGGAAAAGTCCTGATACGTCAGGTGATGCCACCATGATGCCGTAAGTTTGACACCACTGGATTAGAGTGTCTATGGAGATTCTCAATCCTCCAGGTCATGATTGTCCCAAAGGTGCTTTTCAAAAGGCAACTGGACTCAGAACTGAAGCAGCTTCTTGGATGAGAAGCGAAATGTTTTCAAGAAAAGAAAAAAAAAACACCAAGAAGGTCCAGTTGCCTTTTGAAAAACACCTTTAGGATTTCAATGAGAGTGTTCTGTTTTGTGCATCCTGGACTACGTTAAGTAGAAAACTCTACTGAAGGTCAGCCTTTGTGGATCCTGTTGTGTGTAGCAATAACACGATTCACATTTTTCGTCTTTACATGAACGGGGAAGGGAGATGACCTTTAGTAAAAGAAGTTCCAGTAGACCTAATCTGAAGCCTAACACACTTGCCCTGTTTATCCATAATAAAGACAGACCAACCAAGGAAAGTCAGAAAAGCACTTGACTGCATCACGACAAATCTCCAAAAATTGAAAAAGATCCTATTTTACCTGATTTATATCCAGGGGTGGGATCCGACAGGGTTAACTATCGGTGCGATGATTTATGAGGTTCGGTGATTTACGATGTGCTTCCCTGCACGCTGGCGCACCTGTAAATTGTCATCAGCACGCTGCCTGCAGAGAAGCAGCCTTTGAAAAAGCCCCTTTTTCCTGCTTTTTTAACTGTAGCTGTGCCTCGTTTGGCAGCTGAAGTTGAAAAATCAGGAAATAAAGATCAGATAAGAGCCCAGGTGGGCGAGTGGACAAAAACATCAGCAGACATAGAACCGGTTCTATGCTGCTCTTCAGAGCTACTGGTTCTTCAGAGGTGGACAGAACCAGTAGAAACCCACCGCTGTTTATATCCCATTTTTCCTCTAAAAGCTGAAGGTGGCGTATCTCCTTTTTATCCTCATAACAACAACCCTGTGAAGTAGGTTTCTGTGAGAGAAAAAAGAAAGAAAGACAGCAATTTGTCCAGAGAGTTTCCATGGCTGAGAATCTATTTGCACTTGAGTTTTCAAAGTCCCGGTTCAATATCTTAACAATGACACAAATGAATGAATCAGTGAATGAATGAGGGGGAAAAATTACATTTCTTTTCAGATAAATGGAGGAAAACTGAACAAGGTTTGTTTTTTAGTTTTTTTGCATTCTGCCACCAGATTTCTATTGCGTTTATAGAATTGCTGCAGTGGGAGGAAAGCAGAGAAGAAACCATAACTTGGTATAATATGTGAGTCAATTTAGGATATAAGCAGATTGGCCTCAGGCAGTAGGCAACAGGCTATTCATGATTGCCAGAGAATGCAAGCAATATATTAATGATAAATAGGATGTCCTTGGCTGAGCCAGGAGGAAATTCCTTGCAGTCTTGCTTGGGTTCAGACATTGAAGAAAGCCATAATGTGATTTTACCTTTGTGTTATATTAAACTAGTCACAGTCAATGTGTAGCACTAGCTATGGTTTATTGTTTCGTGCAGAAAAGCACAATTGGAGGGCCCAGCCGGGTATCTGCTTGGTGGTGGACATCTTAGCTTTTTTGAAGTCCACCCCTACAGACACCCCTGGTCCCCAGATTTCATATATCCCCCAGTTATCCAACTGCAATTGTCAATAATGCAGAAGATGAACATGGTTAAATACCGAAGTAGAGAGTAATCATATTAATATATTACATTTTAAACCAGCAGACTCAAATGTAATGTTGTTGTTGACTGATCTCTTGCTTTTAGAAATCTGTTCCTTAGTAGGTCATACCAAACCTTAACGTAGAAAAAAATTGATGACTTCTCATTTAAGACATAGCATAAATTCAGCTAATGATTTGTTCTTTGATATCTTGGTTGCTGGCTGACTCATCACAACCCAATTTCTGAGGATGTGCATTATACTACTACCTTCAGCTACTTGGCAGAGGGGATGGGCTACAAATTAGGGGGCAACATGAACATTATTCCCTGGCATTGGGGAGCCCGAACATTCAAATCCCCCCAAATGTTTGATCACAAAAATCCTGTAAAATAGGTCGGGACAAGAGAAAGCAATAGTAGCCCAAATGCTCACTAGGTTTCTAAGGCCCAAGTCGAATTTGAATATGGGTCTCCCCAATCCTCAGTAGCGGTTAAGATGCTGGGCTTGTCAGCTGGAAAATTGGTAGCCCAGGTTTGAGACCTCAGTGCCATGCAACGACCAGCTCGTCCCAGCTCCTGCCAACCTAGCAGTTCGAAAGCATGCAAATGTGAATAGATAAATAGGTACCACTTTTGGCAGTGGTTTGCTCTCCAAGCTTGTTTCAATTTAGTTTCTGAATGTTTTGTTACCAGACTAACATCATGAACAGGATTTTCTTGTCCTATTCTTAGCTTATAATGTCTCATATAGCATTCTCCTTAAAGCTGCTCGGATCATCCAGAGAGTGGATGCGTTGTTGTAGGCTGAGCTTAATTACTGAGGAACGCTCTGCCCTCCATCACGTGGCTCCCTTGCGGCGTTCCCCAGTTTTATGCTCAGCCTTCGTGAGAGTTAGGCTGTGATTTTTCACTCCGATTCAGGACTTTTCTCAGATTGTCTCAGGTTTGCCTTACTATTATTCTTTCCTTAGCCTCTGCACATCTGACTGGGTATCTGCAGTAAGGGGAGCGCGTTCCTTGCCCCCAAGGGGGGAAAAAGCGGGCGGTTTAGCAGCGCTCCTGTGCTAACCCCCACCCCACCCCTATCCTCGATTGGATCGTTTTCCTGCCGCTTTCCACGCCGCCCTCATCAGCGGCTAGAATTAATCGCGCTGCTAGAGCCGCTGGTTATCCCCCCACCACGAATGCTGATCGCCCCAGGAAAGGGGCGAATTTCTCCTCTCGGCCCCTCTCGACACTCAGAGGGGCCTAGTTCCGTCCTGAGCGGCCCAACAGAGAGATCAGTAGGTGGCTGCCATTTTGGGTGCCGCCTCGTGGTCGGGCACCATTTTCCAGCTCATCATCAGCTGCGAGGATACCTAGCTCACATAAACAGCCTGCCAGCCCGTTTAGAGCTATTTCTATTTTAAAAGTTAGAACATTGTTGGCTTTCCGCAGCAACGCTCAGGGCGAAGTAGCAGCAGCAACACCCTCCCGGTTGTTGTCTGGGAGCAAAAAAGCTGCTGGAGGCCTTATCTCTAATCTTTGTGCATCGGCCTCAGGCGTTCATTCGACTAATTGGATAACAATAACCTGGGTTACTACCCTTCTTGGATCAAGATCCGAACCTAGTTAATCAACTTATATATTTTTGTATACAAAAATAAATAAATAAATCAATAAATCAATATTTATATATACATAGATAATAGTAATAATAATAGCAAATAAATTTATACATTTATATATATATATATGTATCAATAACAGAACAAATAGATACATATATATATTAAAAATAACAACAACAACAATAATAATAATATAGATTATATTCATATAAATTCCAAAAGGGGGCACGGGCCCTCTGAAAGGACATCCGGCCTTTGCTGTAGGTCGAACCCTTGGCGAGCCAACCGCCTATAGTATCTTTATATACGATCCTTACTTCTAAAATGGCAGATGACAATTCCGCTAAAGGCCCTTCTTTGAAGGCCAGATCTAAGTCCTACCACTTGCGCAGACAGGCTAAGGAAACTTCTAAGGAAACTTCTAAGGCCTCTCAAAGAGACGCCTTAAGATGCCATAAGGCATTGGAGAAGGAATTCGACAGGCGATCCAAGGAGTCACAACCAGTGCCTCCAGCCCTCCCACCCTCCATCCTTCTACCTCTCTAAACCCCCCCTCCTCCAGATTGCTCTTCCCTCTCCAGGCACAGCTCATCCCAGGGGCATCAGGTCCCTGGAACAATGACCAGACGGACACCCGAGGCTACATTTACTCCCACAGCCTCTGGTCTGCACCAAGAGCAGCCCGCCACAGTCGAGATCCCTGAACAAATGAGGGCATGGATGGAACTGGCTATCCGCCAGGGGATTGCAGAAGGTCTCCAACAGATGTCCAGACCCAGCCTCCTCCCGATGGCTCCCAAACACAAATCTCTATCAGTCAGGTCCTCGCCTAGATCGGACCCTCCCCACGGTCAGGTACCTTTACAGAGGGGCAGCCCTCTCCCAGAAGGGGAACTGGAGGAGGAGATAGAGGGCCTGGATCAGTTCAGAGAGGAGGAAGAATTTGAATGGGTGTCTACACATCACGGTGAGCCCCTATCAGAGATAGACCCTATGGAGGGGGAGATGTCCGAGGATGAGGGTCTCACCCCTGATCAACCCACCTTTGTGGGTTTGTTCAAGCCACACATGTTTAAATTGCTCCTCTTTAAGGCCAAAAACATATCTGGCCTGTCCACACAGTCTCCCTCTGCCCACCCTTCCCCGGCGGAGGGCCCAGAGGACACTATTTTCAGGCAGCCCATTGTGGAAGCAGAGGTTATTCCGGCTCCACCTATCTTTCATGACCTAGTCTCAAATCAGTTGGCTTCCACAGGGGCCCCTTCTGCCCCATTCAGCCAGGACAAGAGGTTTTTCAGCCTCGACTCAAGCTTCTGCAACTTGCTTAATACTCTTGAGGTTGATGTGCCCATTGTTGGCTTGGCATCCTCCTCCTCCCCTAGTGATCCTCTGGAGGCTCTGAAATCCGAGGACAAGAGGTCCGAACTAGCCCTACGTCAGACTCACCAAGCCGATGCTTGGGCCATTAGATCGGCCACGGCTGCCTCCTTCTTCACCAGGTCTTCGATCCGGTGGCTCCGCCAACTAAAACAGCATGTCCCCCCCTCTAATACAAGGGCGCATCAGGACATTGCCAAACTGATGGCCGTGGCAGAATTCTCGGCTGACGCCACCTACCACGCGGTTAAGTTCTCCACCCGAGCAATAACCTCTCATGTTACAGCCCGCCACCAGATCTGGCTCAAACACTGGCAGGTGGATGTAAAAAACAAAGTTAAGTTGGCCACTGCCCCCATCAAGGGGGACAAACTATTCGGCGTGGCTCTGGAGCCCCTGCTAGCCGAGACCCGAAGCAAGAAAAAATTTCTTCCTTCTCTTTTCCGGAGGTCAGAGCCAAGAGCCCCTCAGCCATTTCGGAGAGGGTCCTCCCGACCTTTCTACCAGTCTCCCTTCCCGCCCAGGTACCCAAGACACCCCTTCTTTTGGCCATTCCAACCCCAGGATCGAGCCGATCTGGGCAACAGGAACAGAAGGGATGGCAGCTACAAGCGTCCCTTCAGTGGGGAAGCCCTTCTGGTGCCCCAGATAGATCCCGTCCCTCCCTTCCCATCGGCGGACGTCTCAGGCATTTCGCCAACTGATGGGACTCCTGTACTTCCGATGCCTGGGTCCGGGACACCATCAGGTTCGGTTTCACCCTGGAATTTCAGTGCGCCCCCCCCCCCCCCGACTTTTTCATGGCATCCCTCCCCTCGAGGGATCCCACCAAACGCAGTTTGATGGAGTTTCCTATTCATTATCTCCTCAACATACAGGCTATCCAACCCGTCCCACCCTCCCAACGAGGGAAGGATTTTTACTCCCACCTTTTTGTGGTCCCCAAATCCTCAGGTGGATGGAGAGCGATTCTAGACCTGAAACGCCTTAATCGTTACCTGATCCAACACAGGTTTAAGATGCACACCTTACAGTCCATTCTACTGGGCACCAGGCAGGGGGACTGGCTCTCTTCTATAGATCTTTCAGAAGCGTATCTACACATCCCAAACCGACCATCCCATTCTAAATTCCACAGGTTCTGTTACAATCACCGCCACTTCCAATATGTGGCCCTCCCCTTTGGGTTGGCATCTGCCCCTAGAACCTTCACTAAGGTCCTTGCGGCTCTAGCAGCTCACCTCAGGAACCTTTCTGTGCGTCTCCACTGCTACCTAGATGACATCCTCATCCTGTCCCACTCCAAACGCCAAGCAGAGAGGGACACCAGAGCTACTCTCTCTGCCCTCCAAGACCATGGGTTCCTAGTAAACTGGCAAAAGAGCCAATTATTACCATCTACCTGGATAACCCACTTGGAGTCCGTCATTGATACGATTAAAGGGAAGGTCTTGCTTTCCTCGGAAAGATTCCTTAGCATCCAGGAATCCGTCAAACATATCCAGCAATCAAAAAAGGTAACACTTTTAGAATTGTCTAAATTATGAGATAAAATGGTCTCATGCATTTCCATTGTTCCCTGGGCCTGTTTACATACCAGGTCCCTACAGTGGTTCCTGCTCCCATTTCAAAGATCCGGCAGAAGCAATTCAAAGGCCACGGTCAAGGTACCTCCAAGGGTCCTCACGTCTCTTCTCTGGTGGACCAATCCCACCAGAGGGGCCATTACTTCAAGGAACCCCAACACCTCACCCTCACTGCAGACGCCAGCCTGTCCGGATGGGGCACTCACATCCACTCGCTCACGACACAGGACAGATGGTCGCAGGCAGAACAGGCATGCAGTATAAACTGGTTGGAACTCCACGCCATCCACCTGGCCCTGCGCAACTTCCTCCCTCAGGTATGCAGGTGGCATGTCCTTATACTCACGGACAACATCACCGCCAAGGCTCACGTCAACGGCAAGGGGGTACCCAGTCCATACGGTTGATGAGAGAGGCCGAGTGCCTCTGCTATTGGGCGGAGCGCAATCTCCTCTCTCTCAAAGCCGAGCACATCTCAGGGGTTTTAAAAACCCAAGCAGACTGGCTGTGCAAAGCCACGGTGGACCAGTCCGAATGGTGCATCCACCCGTCTCTGTTCAAGGAGGCGACCATGATCTTCGGCCTCCCGACAGTGAACTTCTTCGCATCCACCCTCAATACAAAACTCCCAAAGTTTTTCTCGAGGTACCCTTCCCACGGGGCCGAAAATTACAACGCTCTCTGCTGCCCCTGGCCCCCAGGGCTTCTATATGCATTCCCCCATTAGCCCTAGTCCCCAGAGTCATCCAGAAACTGATCCACGAGAAGGCAGAACTGCTTCTGGTGGCCCCCTACTGGCCCAGACACCCATGGTTTGCGGACCTCCGCAACCTATCGGTGGCCCCTCCCTGGAAAATCCCCCCGAACAGGATCTCCCTTTCTCAGGGGCCCCTCCAACATCCGGATCCCCAATGGCTCCAGTTAGCCGTTTGGAGGTTGAGCGGGAACGTCTAAGAAACGAGAAGATCTCTGACCAGGTTATTGATACCATTTTAGCCGCCAGAATATACAATACCACTTGGAATAGTTTCTGCAAGTGGTGCCATAATTCCCAGGTCAACCCGCTTTCACCCTCCATCACTCAAGTTTTGGACTACCTCCAAGAAGGTCTGAGGAAAGGGCTTTCCCCTAACACCTTGAGGCATCAGGTTGTAGCCCTCTCAACTGTCATCACTTGTGACAACCTTGGTTCCCTTTCCCACCACCCTCGCATTAGGGCATTCCTCAGAGGAGCCACTAACTTGTGCCCCCCAACCGTTCACCGATACCCTACCTGGGACCTCAATAAGGTCCTTGTGTCCCTTACTAAACACCCCTTTGAGCCTCTCAGGGAATCCACCCTCCAGTTTTTAACATTCAAAGTCGTATTCCTGGTGGCCATTACTTTGACTCGCCGAATCTCGGAGATCGCAGTCTTGTCAGTGAGAAAGGACCTTTGCATCTTCCATGCCATCCGGGTGGTCCTCCGGCCTGACCCTACCTCCTTGCCCAAGGTCAACTCAGCCTTCCACAGGGCACAGGAACTCACGCTCCCAAACATCTGCCCCAATCCCTCGTGGGAAAGGAAGAAGCTTTGGCACACCCTGGATGTGAGACGTGCCCTTCACTTTTACATTAAGCGCACCCAGCCCTTTAGGAGGTCCGAATCTCTATTCCTTTCTTTTCAACCCAAGACATTGGGCCACAAAGTGTCCCCTTCAACCATCGGCCGCTGGATCAGAGCTACTATTTTTAAAGCTTATTTGTCTCAGGCTCTGCCAGCACCCAGCGGAATAACAGCACATTCCACCAGAAGTGCAGCTACCTCGGCAGCTTGGGCCATCCAAGCTCCAATCACATCCAATATTTGCTGGGCCGCCACCTGGGCCTCCCCATCTCCCTTCATTAGGCATTATAAGATCGACATATTTGCCTCGGCGGAGGCTTCGTTTGGCAGACGAGTCCTTCAGCGAGTCCTCAAGGACCCACGGAGGCTTCCGAACCAGATGGAGTCCCTCCCGTAGGACAGCCAAGCTTTGGTATGTCCCACTCTCTGGATGATCCGAGCAGCTCTAAGGAGAATGGGCGTTGGTTCTTACCTGACACGCCATTTCTCTTCGAGCTGCGAGGATCATCCAGCCCCACCCTTATTCTTTCACCATCTGGTGGGGTCTTGTTTCGGCCAATGAACCCTTAAGTCTAGTAAGATGAGAGTACGAACTTCTCTTCCCTCTTGACTTCGCATAAACTGGGGAACGCTGCAAGGGAGCCACGTGATGGAGGGCGGAGCGTTCCTCAGTAATTAAGCTCAGCCTACAACAACGCAGACTGAAGCACCTCCCACTCTCTGGATGATCCTCCCGGCTCGAAGAGAAATGATGTGTCAGGTAAGAACCAACGCCTATTTTGTTGGGAAGGAACAGGACATCATGCTGGTCACATGACCATGGAAATGTCTTCAGGCAGTGCTGTCTCAATGGCCTTAAAATGGAGATTAACACCCACCCCTAGAGTCGTCAACGACTGGTGGAGTAAAATCTGCAGGGATTCCTTTACCTTTTTAGCCATTGCATAGTCCTTGGCTTATAACCATTCATTTAGTGATTGAAGTTATAACGGCACTGACTTATCACTCATACCTGCAGCATCCCCTGAGTCATGTGATCTAAGTTCAAGCACTTGGCAACTGGCATATGACAGTTGTACTCTCCCAAGGCCATGTGATCGCCGTTTGTAACCTTCCCTGCTGGCTTCTAACAAACAAAGTCAATGGGGCAAGCCAGATTTACCCAATAACCCCATGATTTATTTAACAACTTCAGTGATTCACCTAACAACTGTGGCAAAAGGATCATAAAATGGGGGCAAAACTCAACAGTCCTGCTTAGCAACACAAAATTTGAACTCAATTGTAATTGTAATTTGAGGGTGCTATTCTGGTTCTTTTTTATAGGCTGTAAAGTTCACCCCCACCTATAATAAACAGTTAAAAAGAATCTTCGTAGCTTGGTTGGGGTTCAATGAATTTGGGGGAAGGCAGTTTTTACAACAGGAGAGCAGTGGAGAGGAAAATTTCTCCATGCGTTTTGTTGCTGGGATATTTTGATGGATGGGATTGTCAAAAGACCATTCATGATGAACAGGAGGAAGATTATGCTGGAATGGAGAGAATGTAGAAGGAATGCTTATCAGGCAGTAACAGGGCATTCTGGCAAGGGCAACTCTAGCCTGAGATGGTTGCCAAGCAAGCCAGCTAATGGCTGCAGAGGAACTGTTGATCAGCACAACTCCAAGCCATAGCTTTTCAACAATTCTCTGGAATGGAAACTCCCAGCACAGCCTGGGCAGGCAAATAAAATGTGCTTTCATTTTTTACTTTAATCAAAATAAAGTCTCCAAATCACATTCAACTCTTGGAGACTTCAAAGGCACAATCCTGTAATTTTCTTCCAGGGATATGATCACTCACAACTATGCTTCTCAGCCTGCAGTCCTGGGATTTCCAAATAGTCTTCCAATCAAATACTGACCCTGGTTACTTTCTAAGTTCATTCAAGGTTATCCAGGTCCTGCCACGACGAGGCAATAATGTTTTATAGTGGGTCTTTAAAATGAACGTTAATACATTTGTTTAATTGCACAAAGGGTGAGTGGGGAGAGAAATTGCTAATACATCAGAAGAGAGGCTCAAGATTCAAAAGAATTTTGATGGACTTGAACATTTGGCCCTATTGAATAAAATAGGGAGAAATGCATGGTTCTTTGGTAGGGAAAAAAAAAACAGGAATAGGTACCAGGTATTACAGTGGTGGGATTCAAATAATTTAACAACCAGTTCTCTTCCCTAATGACTGACTGGGTGGGTAGGCATGACCAGTGGTGGGATTCAACTGGTGTAACAACCGATTCGGTGAGCATGTGCCTTGCGGTCACTCGCAACATTTGAAAACTGCCCATTTTCATCTCTCAAACTTACCTTCTGCTGCAGCCCCAGTGAGTAAAACAGCTGAGACGCGGCAAAAGCACTCTGCCATGCGGATCAGCTGGGCTGAAAAACATGGAAATATCAGACAGACTAGGTCAGGAGTGGGTGGATGGAGCCAACTAATCACTGGAACTATGAGTTTGCTTGAACTGGTCCAACCCGGCTGAATCCTATCCCTAAGGTATTATTTGGTTTAGGAGCATCATTGATGATCTGTGTTTCTGAACATAATTGTCAACTAAAAAAAATACTTTTTGGTCTTTTTAGCTGCCAGAAAAAGATCGTGGGGGAAAACAAAGAATTCTTGAAATGCCTGGATAATGAACTCGGCAGCCCAAAGTTGTTGGAGCATAAGAAGGTTATTGGAAAGCATAATGGATGACTCTTGGAGAGAGATGAGTCCCATTAAAGAAGTCACATCCAGGGGGTGGGGGAAGGACCCGGGTCAAGGAGGAAATGTATGATGTCATTTAGTATCGGCTGCACCCAGCCATGCACCAACATGGCAATTTCTAATAAACCAATGTACTTTTGCTGAGATGTGGCTGGAGACTTTTGGAATGAATGAGGGTGCATTTGTTGGAGCCCTGACAATAATAACAGAGTTGGAAGGGACCTTGGAGGTCTTCTAGTCCAACCCCCTGCTCAAGCAGGAGACCGTATACCATTCCAGACAAGTGTCTGTCTTATCTTTCTTAAAAGCTTCCAGCGATGGAGCATCCACAACTTCTGAAGACAAAGCTGTTCCACTGGTTATTTGTTCTAACTGTAAGGAAATTTCTCTCTTTGTTTAGTTTCCATCCATTGTTTCTTGTCTTGCCTTCTGGTGCTTTGGAAACTAGGTTGACCCCTTCTTTTTTGTGGCAGCCCCTCAAATATTGGAATGCTGCTTGTCCTAATTGGTGGTTTTGGTAGACCACAAATTAGGATGAGCCAGCAATGCGACGCAGCTGCATGAGATCCGATGCAATTTGCATTAATAGAGAAATATAGTATCAAATTTTACGGGAAGTTTTAGAAATGCTCCATACTGCACTGTTCAAAGCTCACCTAGAATATTGTTTCCAGTTCTGGTCGTCATAGTACAAAAGGACAGTGAGGAACCAGAAAGAATGCAGAGAACAGTGGAAAGATCATAAGGAGTTTGAAGGTGAAATCCAATAAAGAGCAATTGAAAGAACTTGGCAAGTTTAGTCTG
This sequence comes from Hydrophis major, assembly GCA_033807585.1. Taxonomy (NCBI): domain Eukaryota; kingdom Metazoa; phylum Chordata; class Lepidosauria; order Squamata; family Elapidae; genus Hydrophis; species Hydrophis major. Next base: position 246,298,870 of record CM066330.1, read on the forward strand.
AAGAAGAGAAGGGAGACATGATAGCACACTTCCCACAGATGAAGGGGTTTCATAGGGAAGAGGATGTGAATTTATTCCCCATAGTGTTAGAGGCTTAAGCAAGAAGTGGTTAGAAGCTCTACAACAGGGGTGTCAAACTTGCGACGTCATGGTGGCGTCACGTGACGTATCATGACTTTTTCCCACTCCACTAAACCGGGCGTGGGCATGGCCAGCACATGACACATCCACCCTGTGGGCCACGACTTTGGCAACCATGCTCTACAGTGAGAGATTCAACCTTGAAAAAAGAAGGAATTTCTTGTCCATTAAGCAGTGGAGCATGCTGTCTCCTGCGGGTGCTCCTTGCGGGTGCCCCATCAATGGAGGTTCTCAAGAGAAAACTGGAGAGCATTTGTCTGGGATGGTATGAAGATGCCTACACTGGGCTGGGTTGGACTAAAACGTCCCCAAGATCACTTCCCACCCAAATGATTTTATGATTCTAATGAGTTTTGACTACCTTGTAAATAAAACTGCATCCATCAAGAGGATTGTTTCTCAATTTCTCCTTGGTTGTGAAGGCGTGTTTGAGGTCTACTCTCTTCCATCAACCAAATGTGACGTTGTTAAAAAAAAAAAAATGCAGAAGAATGTCCATGACCAGCACCAACCTTTGTATTACCAGAGAGAAAATGTTAACAACAACTCTTTCCCTTCTTCCCTACCCTCTTTGTATCCTGTATACTTTCGCCAACTGAGCGATTTGCTTGTTCCAAAGCAATCCTCCCACCTTTAAAACAAAACAAAACGAAAAACCCTACTGAAATCATTTGAATTACAAAACTAATTTATATGAAATACCTCTCCTAGAGCAACACGGTAAGAGGCATAGTGTGTGCCTAATTTGTGTCTGTGCCTGCCACCAGATCATGCCTGGAAGTTTCTGCTTTCTGTGATAGAATACACTCTTGTCCTTATCTGCTGCTTTCCAGCTCATAGTAGGATGTGCCTGGTCAGGACCTATGACATGACCAGACTGGCTTCCTTTAACTAATCCAAATAAGCATGTACAAGGCAGAAACCACCAGTAAGATAGTTGTCAGTGTTAAACATGTGGCAAAATAATTTTGGAAAAGATCATTTGAAAAAAAAATGTTCTGGGAGCCTAGAAGCAAATGCAAGATGGGACACTTTGTTAAGGTAGTCTTTGACTCCTCCTCCTCCTCCTCCTCCTCCTCCTCCTCCTCCTCCTCCTCCTCCTCCTCCTCCTCCTCCTCCTCCTCCTCCTCCTCTATTCATCATCAGACCTTGGCAATCATGTTGGTGATTCTATTTTTATCAACAGCCACACAAAAAAGTGCTGCTGAGTTTTCTCCAAACCAGTCCCTTAGATTTTGAAGCCATGATGTTCTTCTTCTGCCTGGACCTCATTGGCCTTCAATCTTTCCCTGGAGGATTAAGTATGCCGTATTATTCCGGGTGTTGCATCCCATGTCCAAAATATTCTAACTTTCGCCTTTTCATAGTTTTGATGATTTCCTTTGGCTTTCCCAGGCAGCTTGTCCTTGACTTACAACCATTCATTTAGTGACTGAAGTGATTACAGTACTGACAATAAAGTGACTAATTACCGTTTTTCACACTTACAACTGTGGCAGCATCCGCTTGTTCCCGTGATCAAAATTTGGGCACTTGGCAACTGGCATGAATTTAAAACAGGGAGTCACGTGATCACCATTTGTAAGCTTCCCAGCTGGCTTCTGTTGAGCAAAGTCAATGAGAGAAGCCAGATTCACTCAATGACTGTGTGATTCAGTTAACAAAGGCAGTGATTCATTTAACAACTGTGGTTAAAAGAAAGGTTGTAAAAACTCACTTAACAACTGCCTGGCTTAGCAACGGAAACTTTGGACTCAGTCATGACTTTAAGTTGAGGACTATCTGTGCTTTTATGTTTTAAAACTTCCAGAGTACAGGTAGTCCTCGACTTTCAACAGTTCACTTAGTGACCATTCAAAGTTACAATGGCACTGAAAAAAGTGACTTATGACCATTTTTCAGAGTTGCGACCTTTGCAGCATCCCCAGGGTTACGTGATCAAACTTCGAATGCTTAGCAACAGGTTCACATTTATGACCGTTTTAGTGTCACAGGGTCATGTCGTTCATGACCTTCTGACAAGCAAAGTCAATGGGGAAGCCAAATTCATTTCACTCCCGGGGTTACTAACTTATCAACTGCAGTGATTCCCTTAACAATTGTGGCAAGAATGGTCATAAAATGGGGCAAAACTCACTTAACAAATGTCTCACTTAACAACAAAAACATTGGGTTTAATAAGGCAAGGACCACCTATACTACATTTCTACTAGAATAAGAATGTTTTATGAGTTCTCATGATAAGCAAGGTATCAACTAAAAAGATACCCTTTGGTCTTTTTAGCTGCCAGAAAAAGGGAGTGGGAGAAAGCAAGGCATTCTTGAAATGCCTTGATAATCACCTTGGTAGTCTAAAGTTGTTGGAGCATAAGAAGATTATTGGAGAGCATGATGGATGACTCTTGAAGATGGATGTACCCCATTGGAGAAGTCACATCCAGGGGGTTAGGGTTAGGGAAGACCAGGGTCAAGGGGGAAATGTGTGATGTCATTTAGTGCTGGCTGCACCCAGCCATGCGCCAACATGGCAATTTCTAATAAACCAATTTTCTTTTCTCTGAGATAGAGAAACTCTTGGAATAGAGTTATGGAGACTCTTGGAATGAATGAGGGTGGATTTGTTGGAGCCCTGACACAAGGCTTGTTTATTCATCACTGGAAGATTTCAAGAAAAGATTGGACTGCCATTTGTCAGAAATGGTGTCAGGTCTCCTGCTTGGATGGGGGGTTAGACTAGATGACCTACAAGGTCCCTTCAGTGGTGGGACTCAAACATTTTTACTACCGGTTCTGTGGCCATGGCTTGGTGGGCATGGCTTGGTGGGTATGGCAGGAGAAGGTTACTGCAAAATCCCATTCCCTCCCCATCCCACTAACCTGCTTCCCAGTTCCGTTCTTCTGTGCAGGGCAACCAAAGAAAACCCAGCCAATCAGCTGGGACTCAGGCAAAGAATAGATGGGGGCGGGGCCAGTCAGAGGTGGGATTTACCGGATCTCTGAACTATTCAAAATTTCCACTACCGGTTATCCAGAACAGGTCAGAACCTGCTGAATACCACCTCTGGGTCCCTTCCAACTCTGTTAATCTGTTATTTAGAGTGGATTGCGCATGATTGGGGCATAGTCCAATGGTCTAGGAAAGTCAAGTGAGCAACCGAAAGCTGTAAACATCTACCAGCCATTGATAGGTTATAGATAGCTACCATGTGATAAAAAGGGATTTTCTCAAAAGAAAAAGGAAAGGCAATTTTGGATCTTCTCTTACCACTACCCAAAACCCCCCAAACTAAAAGCAGAGAAGAAATTTTTCCAGTTCAAAATATATATATTTTATTTCCCTTTCCAATTTCCCCTTTCAATAGTTTTATCAGCAAGGGAAGTTGGAAGAAAACCCTCCTATTTAGAAAAAGAGGAAAATTGGTAGAGATAAATTTCCCCTGCCATAGATGCCTGTAAGATACAGTAAAAAAAAAGTCAAAGTGGAAGTCATTGAATCTTCACCTGTTTTTATGTGTGTGTCATTTGAAATGTAATGAAATTCTACTATGAATTTTACTATTGATAAAATTATAATGGATATGCAGGTGTTTCAGATTTGATTTTGGAAAAGGTGTTTGGGAACGTTCTTTATCCTGGGATTCTGCATTGCAAAAATCAGTTCAGCCACTAGATGGCAACCTAGTGATAAGTGTATTCTGGATGTATTTGCTGCCACCTTAGTAGTCAGTCAGGTAGAATTTTTGCAGCCCAGATCTTGTAGCCCAAATACACCTGGCTCTGCTTATTCCTTTCTCATATTATTCTCATATTATTTAAAGTAAATATTCATATTATTTAAAGCTCTCTCTCCCCCCCCTCTCTCTTTCTCTCTTCCCTCCCACTTCTTATCCATGAGTGAGTAAATGCATCATTTGATTTTAAAGACAATGCAAGTAGCTGTTGTCATTGCCCATTCTTGGCACATTACCAGAAAATTCCTAAACACCTACTTATACTCCAAATAGAAAGAACACTGAGAAGCCAAGTCATTGTTAAAATGAAGACACATATTTAAGAAATTAGTTTTTTCTGTTTTTCTCTCTTATTTACTACTTGAAATTCATCTGATAACTTAGTTCATCTGAAGCTAAGCCTCCACATTCCACAATTGGCTGTAGGCCTTTCTAGAAACTGAGTTTTAATTTGCATGTCATTCAGCAAATGTTTTCTTGAATAAGGCCTGAAGAAGAGAAGTAGCTTTTTCCATCTGTCTCCACCAAAGGAATATGCAGAAGAAGACATTTCTTACTCATTGGTGAGATTTATATCATTTTTTAAGTAGAAGCACAATGTGGAACTTTGCTCAGGGGTGAGATACGAAAGGTTAACTACCATTTAAGGATTTACGAGCTTCCCTGCCCTCTATGAGCCACATACCTATAAATCGTCATAAATCATAGCATGCTGCCTGCTGAGAAGCAGCCTTTGAAACAGCCCTGTTTTCTTGTTTTTTTAACTGCAGCTGTGGCTCGTTTGCAGCTGAAGTTGAAAAATCAGGAAATAAAGATCAGGTAAAAGCCCAGGTGCACAAAAACATCAGCAGACATAGAACCAGTTTTTCAGAGCTACCGGTTCTACAGAGGTGGACAGAACCGGTAGAAACCCACTCCTGACTTTGCCCCAGGACCCTCAAACTTATAGCCACATTCACACATTGCACTAAGACCAGTGGTGGGATTCAAAAATTGTTACTCATAGTTCTGTGGGCTTGGCTTGGTGGGCGTGGTGTGGCTTTGTTGGCGTGGCAAGGGAAGGATACTGTAAAATCTCCATTCCCTCTCCACCCCACTAACCTGCTTGCCAGCTCTGTTCTCCTGTACAGGGCAACAAAAGGAGACCCAGTCAATCAGCTGGGACTTGGGAGGCAGAGAAGAGATGGGGGCAGGACCAGTCAGAGGTGGTATTTTCTGGTTTTCCGAACTACTCAAAATTTATGCTACTGGTTCTCCAGAACTGGTCAGAACCTGCTGAATACCACCTCTGGCACAGTGGTGGGATTCTTTTTTTTTTTTTTTTTTTACTACTGTTTCTGTGGGTGTGGCTTGGTGGGCATGGCAGGGGAAGGATACTGTAAAATCTCCAGTTAGAGGGGATATTTGCTGATTCTCCAAACTATTCAAAATTTCCACTAACGTTTCTCCAGAACTGGTCAGAACCTGCTGAATACCACCCCTGGCACCTCTATTTGCTTACCCATGGTAAACCAAAGGCACCATAATTGACAAAACTCACAAAGGAAATTATAGGACATGAAGCCAACCTAGGTTTTGGCCAACAGATGAGGGAGACAGGCTAGCTATGCTCCATTTTAGATAAGGAAGTAAATATATATTGGACTGATGATATATCTAATGACATTCTTTCCTTCTTCTCTTCTGTTGAATGTTGAAAGAGAAGAGCAACAAGAGTGATTAAAGGACTGCAGGCTAAAACATACCAAGAATGGCTACAGGAATTGGGTATGTCTAGTCCAAGGGCATATGTCACAGCGTCATCACATGACATATTGGGACTTCCCCCCCTTCGCTAAATGGGACGGGGCCAGCACATGATGCATCCAGCTTGTGGGCCTTGAGTTTGACGCCCCTAGTCTAATCTAATGAAAAGAAGGATTAGGCATGACATGATAGAAGCGCTCCAATATTTGAGGGGCTCCTACAAAGATGAGGTGTATGTGTGTGAACCTATTCTCCAAAAGCACCAGTAGGCAGGACAAGAAACAATGGATAGAAACTAACCAAGGAGAGAAGCAACCTAGAACTAAGGAGAAATTTTCTAACCGTGAAAACAATGAACCCATGAAATAGCTTGCCTTCAGAAGTTGTGGGTGCTCCATTGCTGGAGGTTTTCAAAAAGAAATTCGACAGCCATTTCTCTGAAATGGTATAGGATCTCCTGCTCAAGCAGGGGTTTGGACTAGAAGACCTCCAAGGTCCCTTCCAACTCTACTGTTCTATGTTCTAGAATGTTATGTTGCTATGTTTGCAGAAGACAAGAAAGTGTTTAAAGGATTTGACCTCCAAGCTTGCCAGGTGAAAACACAGATAGGTCATGCAGAACAACATCTTGGTCCTAAGTGCCAAATAGAGCCCAGAACTGGCATTTTCAACAAAGAAATTAAATCTCTCCGCCAATGTCATTTGGCTACTTTCACCCAAAAAGTACAAAGCTGCTGAAAGGAAAAGCAACTCTGGCTGAAAGGATAAAGCCCAGGGCTGGGGAGGAGGAACAGAAAGAAACAACATTTAAGAAGAGAAAACATTTTTGCAAGACCTAAAGCTGCCCCCTTTTTTTCCTCTGTTTTATGTATCACCACGCTGACACTTCTCTTAGCAACTATGCCTTTTGTTTGCTAGGATGAATTGCACAAGTTTTGCAAGGGCACATCAGTTAAGTGGCAGACACTGAATGCTGGCTACAAAGATTGCTGGTGGGGAGGGGGGGGGAATCCAGTCTCTGCTATGAAAGGCCATTTCAGTTTGCTAGGAGCATGAAGCCTAATTTTTAACTCCTTCCTAGCTGGCTGTGAAAGGGCCATCAACTTCTTGTTTTCTACATAGCTGATTTCTTTCTTTGGGAAAGAAAATACCCAGTTTGACACAAGAATGGGACAGAGTGCTGCAAAACAGGCATGATCCTACTTATGAGCAGGGCTGGATATTTAAGGAGCATTTAATAGAGGGAATTATTTGGTTGTTGTTTTTTTAAATGAAGTGCATAATTTATGGCTTATGCCTAATTTTTATTAGCTTCCTTGAGAGGCGGTTTTTAGCCATTCGTAGTGTAGGAAGTTAGCACCCACCCGTCTCCTAGAAAATTGAATTATCCTAGGAAATATTAAAAGGCAGAATATTTCCCCTAAAAGGAGTAGAAACTCAGAAGCAGAAACTCACTTCAGAAGTAGAAGCTCACCCCCACCTTTGTTAATGGGTGGGCCATTAAGGCCTGGGCCAGAATACTTTACATAACAAAGATCTCCAGGTAAAGCTATAGCAATTGTGTGTTTCTGATTTCAGTTCTTTAGTCATTTCTTCTTCCTTTTATAAAACTATATTTTAAATACTTGCATTTGCCTTGCTATATAATATATAGTATGTGTGAAACCTATTCTTGCTTAAATTTGGTTAAAGGTCTGTTGAGAATATACACTGTTTATTCTGTCATCACAGTTTCATTTCTTTGGTAATGTATCTTTTTTCCAGTGTTGTGCTAAACTTATCATTGCAGTTATAAATACATTGCGTGTATTTTAGTAAACTGATATTTTTTTTGTTCACAGATTTTGGAACTATGCCTAAGAAGAAGAATTATGCTTCATTTCAAGTTTGATTTCTAAAATTTTCTGAGGGGTATGTCCTTCCACTTTTTTTTTAACGTGTCCATCACATACAATAAAAGGGTTCTTTCTGGGTCATGAAATTTTCAACATTATCAGTTTATCTTGGTGATTATTGACAGAGTTATGTATCATCTTTAATACATTTAATATGTTTTCTCTTTATATTTATTTATTTATTCCATAATTCTTCCCATTGTTGGTTTGTGACTGTTTAAAGTTTGCCTCCATTCCATCATGCCATGTTTTATTTGTTCTACCTCTTTATTTGTTCTTTGAGGGGGCATTAGGGATCTTTTAATATGCAAATCTGAATCATAGTAAAAGTACATAATATGAATGAAATCTCTGGAGGCGATTCAATACTGCTACCAACATTTTTTTTTCTGCCTCAGTTTCCCTTCCAGATGAAGAATCCAGTCAGGCAAGAGATCTCTGTAAGCCCCCTGCCATTCCTCAGATGCTGTAGATGGCACATTGTGAAAGCAGTGTGGTCCTATTACTTACTGTATGTCACTCAAGAAACAGCAGTGGAGGAAGCTAGTCCTCAGATGGGACAAATGATCTACGTTTTCATGAGTGGATAGTCCAACATGGCCGCTTTCCAGCTTCTCCATATTCCTGACACATTGGCTTGCAAAGATGCTGAAACGCGGTGCTGCATTTGTTCAAAAGGAATGGAACAGCCCAGAGGTGCAGGAGAAATTCCCAGTGGTATTTTTGTTGTGGCCTGACAGTGGACAGAGGAGCTGGCAGCAGGTTTAGACAGAGAGGAGGTTGGGGAGAAACATGGGCCACTCCTGGAGTCTGGGTAAGGCTCTGATCTGTGCTCTGCATCAGAGGCAAGAGATAAAATATGATAAATTTATTGTCATTGCACTCAGAACCTGAGAACAACGAAATAAGGTGTTCTTTCACAACATACAACTGAACAACACCCAAAAACATATACAAATAACAATGTAAAACAAATTAAAACAAATAACCGTTAAAAAAAACTATACAACCGGGATATATATGTGCTAAGACCACCAGATTCATAACTCTGCATTTAACCTGATCACAGCACTTGGGTAAAAGCTATGTTTAAATCTACTTGTTCTGGCTTTCAGCACTCTATATTGTCTTCCTGATGGTAGGATTTCAAACAACGAGTGGCCTGGGTGTGAAGGGTCTCTCAAGATCTTTTGTATCTTCCTTCTACATCCTGTGTTATACAAATCCTCCAATGAGGGAAGAGAACATCCGCTGATCTTTTGTGCCCTTTTTATCACTCTTTGGAGTGCCCTTTTCTCCGCCTCTGTACAACTCCTAAACCACACACAGAGGGAAAAAGATAAAATGCTCTCTATAGAGCTTCGATAAAAGGCAACCAACAGACTCTCTGACAGTTGTTGTGATCTTAGAAGTCTTAAAAAATACAGTCGTTGATGAGCCTTTTTTTTCTAGGGCTAAAGAATTTGCCCCCCATGTTAGATCTTGTTTCAGGGTGATACCTAGAAACTTACATTCTGCCACCTGTTCTACCAAAACCCCATCGATGTACAACGGCTGGGTATCCGAACTGCTCTTCCTGTAATCCACTATGAATTCCTTCGTATTATTTATATTAAAAATAAGGTTGTTTACTTTGCACCAGAGGGACAACTGATGAACTTCATCCCTGTATGCAGACTCATCATTATCAGAAATGAGCCCCACCAACGTTGTATCATCTGCAAACTTAATGATCTTATTACTCAGGTGAATAGAGGTGCAATCAGACGTATAAATAGTGAATAAAAGTGGACTCAATACACAGCCCTGCGGAGTGCCAGTATTGAGGATCTTCACAGAAGAGATATGTTCATTCATCCTAACCCTTTGTGAATGATGCGATAAAAAATTCAGAATCCACCAACATATAGAGTCTGGTAGCTTCAGATCTTTAAGCTTAGACATCAATCTGTGGGGTAATATTGTGTTGAAAGCAGAACTAAAATCAACAAATAATATTCTGACATACCTTCCTTTTTTATCCAAATGAGATAGGGCAGTATGAAGAACAGTGTTGACAGCATCCTCAGTAGATCTGTTTGTTCTATAAGCAAACTGATAATTGTTAAAGGTAACAGGAAGGCAAGAAATAATGTATTTCCGAACTAACTTCTCGAAGCACTTCATTATCACAGAAGTCAAGGCCACCGGCAGAGACGCAGGCAGGGCCATCTGACAGTTATCAGCTGACTTCAGAGTCAAACATCAGTGAGGCAGAAGAACAGTTGAAGCCTCTTCCCAGTGTACAGATACACAGAGTTGCCAGACAAAGGGAACAGCTGAGGAACAAGAGTTGACTTGGAAGTAAAGCCACAGGTAGACAGTGAATGTCCCCTCCCCTAGAGAATAAAAGAGGAGCGAAAGGGGAGTGAGGCTTTTCAGGAGACAATTAGTTCCTTCCAGCATGCTTGCCAAGTATTGCAGTATCTGAAGGATATTGGCTTGGCCATGCTCCAAGCTTGATAAAGGTTTGTAATTGGAAACTATCTTGAAAGACTGTTGGCCGGGACTTTGTTGGATAGGAAATTCATTGTAAATCAAATAAAGGAGGTTTATCAGGATGAGGACTTGCCTTTGTGCTGTTGGGGAAGCCTAGGTCAGAACAATTTTCTCTCTTTGAAGAGTCAGAAATGAACAACATGGCAAATGACAAAGTCAAGGAAGACAAGGCTTCCATTGGCTAAACTTACTCATCCTTATTTCTGAAATAATTGGAACATCCTACTGGATACAGGTAGTCTTTGACTTATGACTTGTCGCTTAGCCACCATTCAAAGTTATGACGGCTTGCATGACTGCATTCCACATTAAATATTCCACCACATTTAATATTACAAAAGGATCATTCACACCACACACACACACACACACACACACACACCTCACAAAAGACCTTCTGTCCTATAAATATTGCCAGCCTTTCTACTTCATCTTGCAACCTACATTCGAGCGATGCTCTAGAATAAATAATACCTTCTTTCCAACCAGCTTATTCAGTATCATTCTTGCAAATCCAAATGAATTAAGCATCCCAACAGACAGAAGTTCAGCCTCTCCTTGAAACACCCAGAGAAAATAATTTCATCTTCTTTCTGGATAATTTTATCCTATTGCCCAGTACAATACATACTATTATAGCAATAGCACTTAGATTTATATACCACTTTATAGTGCTTTACAGCCCTCTCTAAGCGGTTTACAGAGTCAGCTTATTGCCCCCAACAATTTGGGTCCTCATTTTACCCACCTCGGAAGGATGGACGGCTGAGTCAACCTGGAGCCTGATGGGATTTGAACTGCCAAATTGTAGAGAGCCGGCTGCAGCAGAAGTAGCTTGCAGTACTGCACTCTAACCACTGCACCACAGAGGCTATGTTATGCTATAGAATAAGTTCCATTAGGAAAAACGATTTAACAAAACCTTTCTGGCCACTGCTATTACATTACTAGGATAGCACTGATCAGAATATGATAACTTTTTTTAAAAAAAGTAAGAAAAAGCTACCTAGTGTAGAGTGGTATTCCATTAAAGGGAATTAAACTTTTTTTAAAAAAATAGCAAGAAAAACACTTTAGTGTTGATTAAAAGGACTGTTTGTAAGATGAGTTGATGTACTGGCACTCACTTTGAAGGCCGTATTGTAAGCTACTGTAAATCTACCTGCCCATTATGATGTGGGATTTATTTGAATGGGAAAAGGACCAAACCTTAGCCTGTACTTCTCAATAAATATGCATTGGACTAAAATGCATTTCTGTCATCTTTCCCCCCCTCTTTTTTTTCCCTCTTCTCATTGATCAACTTTGTTACTCTAAGACATGTAAACATTTTAGCTTTCTTTGTTTCTTTGTTTGTCACCAACTATAAAACCATCGCAATCATTCAATTAAAAAATCTCATATCCTTTGGAAAAAAGAGAGTTGAAATAAGAGAGTTGTTCCTAGTCCTTGTACAATTGTTCGTGCTTTTTATTTTTTGCAAAGGTTCTGCAAAACACAAAGGTGTTTTTTTTTTTTAAATTCACATTTTCATTCCATTGCTGGCAATAAGGCTAGAAGTCCATGGTTGCAAAAACAGAAGGCTAGGAAACAGTTTAAAGAGAGGTGGGTTACAAGATTACAAATTCATTGCAAAAATCTTGGAATGAGGAGGAAAGATTGTTAAAAGAGAACTAACTTCTTTATACATGGAAACTATACTTCAGAGATGGATCTTTGGAGATCTTTCATTGATGAATAAAACTGATTTCCAAACAGTTCCCATCATTGATTGTCTGGAATTCTTTCAGCTAGGATCCTTCCCTGGAGCTATGATGGACAATAATTTGCCTTTAATCGTCTTTTTACCTCTGAGTTTAATTTAGGCCTTTGCAAACCATTTTTTTTTTAAACTTAGAAGTGTAGTACACAAAGAAAAAGGGTCAACCTGTTTTCCAAAGCACCAAAAGGCAAGGCAAGAAGGAATGGAGGGAAACTAATCAAGGAAAGAAGCAACCTAGAACTAAGGAAAAATGTCCTAACAGAACAATTAATCAGTGGAATGGCTTGCCTTCAGAAGTTGTGGATGCTCCAAAACTGGAGTTTTTTAAGAAGAGATCAGACAACCATTTATCTGAAATGATATATCGTCTCCTGCTTGAGAAGTGCGGTTGGACTAGAAGGCCTCCAAGGTCGCTTGCAACTCTGTTGTTTAGTTATTCTGTTAAGGATTCAATATTTTAGATGTGGATTTTAGGTGTGAATTTTTTAATTTTTAGGTGTGAATATTTTAGGTGTGAATATTTCAGGTGTGAATTTTAGGTGTGAATTTTTAGCCAATGGATACATCTGGTATTTTACAAACAAGTTATGGGCAATCTTAATTTCTCAGTTTCCAACTTAATTTAACAAATCCCTAAGATATAATTGGAAAGGTGTTCCATGAAATATCACAATTCCAAACTGTTTTGGGCTTTCAACAACACCTAGACCTGAACTTGAAACATGTTGGCAACTGATGATGTTCTTTTATAACCAGTGAAAAACATTTTCTATCTACAATATGTTGCTTACAATCTTGCAGCTGCATTCTTTATTATGGTAGGTATCGACCTCAAGGGATGGTGTTTGCAGTCAGAAATGCATGTCAACTACATCTGGTATCTAAATATCTCAATTATTTATTCTGCAACATTTCTAATCTGCCATACTCTCAACAGGCTCTAGTGAATGGATAGTAGAACAAAAATAATACCATTTAAACAATGGACAGTTTCTGCCTAAAAGCTACCATACTGCCACCATTCAGCTTGGACCAAGTTCACAAATGACATGAAATTGTTTTAACCTGCTTCAAGGAATCTAGGAGGGTTGAAGTTGTATATGCTCAAGGACATAGCCAGTGAGATTAAGATGCAGAGAGACTTAAATTCTAGTTCTCCCTTCAGCATTGAAGCCAACTAGGAACCATTCATTTCTTTGGGAAATCAAATTATATCTATCCACCAATCCATGCTGGCCCTCTGTGGTAGCTCACACTCCATACCCTGTCAGCGTTTCAGCAAACTTCCATTCCAATCAGTAACTCAGAGACAAACATATGTCAAAAGTACCTTTATTAGAATAGCACCTGGAACATCTGTAGAAACCCAAATCTAAAAGTTTTTTTCAGCTTTCCACAATTTCCCAAACTACAAATCCATCCCCCCTGGATTGTCATCAGATCGCATGGCCCAATCACGATCCGTCCAAAAGTAAGATCCTTATTTCATCCTGCGCCATACTAAATGACCTTGAATTAATAAAGAACTTTATCTGGGTCTTCTTAACTTAACTTAATTGAAATCAACCCCCTTCCGCTCTCCCAGGCTATGTGGCAGCGTGGAATATAGCTTCCAAAGCTGACATAACCTTTTATGAAAAGGCCTCCATCTTGCCTTGGGTTGTTTGGATTGGGGCAGTGTTTCTCAACTTTGACTAGAGGTGGTATTCAGCAGGTTCTGATCAGTTCTGGAGAACCAGTAGCAGAAATTTTGAGTAGTTTGGGGAACTGGCAAATACCACCTCTGACTGGAGATTTTACAGTATCCTTCCCCTACCATGCCCACTTAAGCCATGCCCACAGAATCAGTAATAAAAAAAAATTGAATCCCACCACTGGCTTTGACCATTTGAAGGTGCATGGATTTCCAGAATTTTGGGTGATGAGGGATTTTGGACTCTATGAAATACAGAAGCTTTCCCAAATGTATTTTTTTAAAAAAGGCAGGCTATAAACCATTTTCAGATAAGGCTGCCAAGAGCAGTGTTTTTCAACTCCCAGAATCCCTTCACTGGCTTGGAATTCTGAGAGTTGAAATCCACCTACCATCAAGTTCTCGAAAAACACTGCTTTGGGGCAATAACAATAATTAGAATTATGTCCATGGCTTATTTATGTATGTATCAACCTTCTTCAACTGACACCCTCAGAAATATATTCTGATTGCAACTTCCATTCCCCTCCAAGTATGTGCCTAACAGTTTAGATCAGTGGAGGATAAACAATGGCAGATAAAATGAACCGGACAGGCAGGCTAAACGGAGCCTTTGGTTTGGAAGGTTCTACAGTAGTCACAGCCGTTCTCTATCTGGTTTTAAGCAGTAGATAATTCCCTGGACGTAAAACTTTCTTTTTCTCTCTGAAACCTCCCCCTCTTTTTGCAGAAACTTCTACTTCCTCTTGATCTGACCAGTAATTTATTTTTGTAGTGAAATGGCCAAATATAGACATACATAGGGAAAGAAGTTTTTATTCTTTTTTTGACTCTGATTCTGAAGAGCTTAGATTTATGACATCAGGCGCTCACCATCTTCCTGCCTCTCTTCTTGATAAGTTTGCCTTGGCCTTGCAAAGGTGGGCAGTTTACTTTTCTCTCTCAGCCAATGTGTGCTCTCCAAATCAGTGATTCCCAACTTTGGCCACCTTGAAGATCTATGGACTTCAACTCCCAGAATCTCCAGCCAGAAATGGAATTCAAGAAAACGAGGGATGCTGCTTAGACTTATTTGAGAATTTGAAGGTCTGCTGTGCTTGTGTTCTCTAAAGCAGTGTTTCCCAAACTTGGCAACTTGAAAATGTGTTGAGTTTGACTCCCAGAATTCCCAGCCAGCAAGGCAATTCTGAGAACTGAGAAACACTATTCCAGACAGACTTCTCTGACAATGGTTTAGCCTGCTTGTTTCAAAAAAATTGTATTTTGGGAAAGTCTCTGTGTATTTAGTAGAGTCTAAAATCACTTTTTCCACCAGATCCCAAGCACCATCGTAATAGCAGGAATTACCAAGAGTTATTCAGGAATTCTTTCAGAGAAAAAGGTGTTTTTCTTTCTTGTACTAGAAATGACTCCTGTACATTTTCCTCCTATAGCATTTGTGATTTCTTTCTCTTGGAGTAACATCCTTCTTTAAAGAGGATGAAAATACTTAGTAGATAAATAAAAATAGCATTTGGAGGCAAATACAGGTAAAAGTAAATGTTTCTCCTGTCCAGTGGTGTCCAACTTTAAGAGGCTGGGCTCAACTCCATTTCTTAAGCTGAGGGAGCCGGGGTTGTCCGAAAACACTTCCATAGTCAGGTGGCTAAGATGCATGGAATGCTACCTTCCAAACAAAGTGGTACCTATTTCTCTATTTGCATTTGCAGACTTTCAAACTGCTAGGTAGGCAGGAGTTGGGGCAAATAACAGGAGCTCACCCCGTCACACGGAGCTCAGGTCTTGAACCCCTGCCATCAGCTTTCCAGCTAACAAGCTCAGCATCTTTAAAGACTGAGCCTTCGTGCCCTTTATGGGAGCAAATAAAATGGCATTTACTTGTCTGGAAGAGAAAGTGGTTTAATTCCTTTCTTCCCAACCCCTGAAATTTGCTGCCACCACAGAAAAGCGCCTTAATGTCAAAGAATAGCATCTTTGTAAGAATTAAGGCAGCTTCTCTATTCCTATCCTAATTCTCATTTCACAAGTTGTGTCAGATATACACCTGCTGTTTTTGCACCATAAACACATGTCCTCTCCCAATATTCATCTGAATAATCGATCAAGTTTATGAGTCATCAGGGTCATCTATCCTCTCCCAACTTGATTCCTTCCAGATGTGTTGGCCTATACCTCTTAATACTCAGCCAAAGGCAATAAAGACTGAAAATTGTGAGAACTGTCATTAAAACACACTTGAACAAGGCCACCATTATCAGAAAGGGTTAATCTACAGCAGGGGTGTCAAACTCATAGCCTGCAGGCTGGATGCGCCACGTGCTGGCCACACCCACCCACATTTTAGCAAAGGGGGGGAGTTGAGATACATCACGTGACAACGTGTTGTTGTGAGTTTGACACCCCTGATCTACAGGTCCAACGAAGCTGAATCTGCCTGTCCAACAAGATTGGGGAGAAAAGGCTAGCTAAGGTCCCATCAGCAAGACAATTCCATCTCCAGGGATCATGTAATAAAGCCTTGTAAGTGGTGGTCCCTTCCTGGGGAATAAATTGACATATCTTGGACCCCTACCTCCTTGGTGAATTCCTGTTAAAATAAGTGGCTTTGACAGAAGGTTGAGATTTAAGCTATCTCTGATGGAAGGAGTTGATGCTGCTGTTTATATGATTGTTATTCTGTTGGGTCCTTAATTTCTTTTCTGGTTATTGTATGCTGCTCTATGGTTGCGGGAATAGAGCAACATAGAGAAAATTATAGAAGACATAGGGGAGAAAGGAGGGAGGGAAGGAAGGAGGAGAAGGAGAAAGAAAGAGAGAAAAAGAGAATGAGAATGAGAAAGGAGGAAAGAAAGAAATGAAAGGAGAGAAAGAAGGAAAGAGAGAGAGAGAAAGAAAAAAGAAAGAAAGAAAAACAAAAAGAAAGAAAGATTTTTTATTTTTTTTTGCAGATTCTGCAGGAATACAGAGGAAGATCTGGGATCATTTTTTGAGCTTTGAGAGCAGAATGGAACTGAGAACCTCAGTCTACTAAATCTTCTTTGTTTAAGTGTTCTAATCACATATGCCGCCTACCTTCATTCATGTGAAGCAAAAAGAACATCAGATAGTTTAAACTATTTAGATTGGGGCTGTTTTTCAGTACTATTTTTGTAACAATGCTAAGATTAGGCAACTGGGTAGAGAAACTTAAAAAAAAAAAGCTGAAAAGCTGTGCCATCTGCTATCATTTTGACTTTATGGAATTCTCCAATGATCCTTACTGGTAATCTCAATCTCTCTCTCTTTCTCTCTCTCTTCCCCCTCCCTCTCTAAAAGCCACTGAATCTACCTCTCTGTTGCAATTAATGCAGCCCAGCCAGAGCTTCTCTCCTTGAACATATCCAGTGAAAGGAAATTCACTGCCTCTCTGGGTCATGAATACATTTTCTCATCCTACACACTTTTTTAGCTTAGGATAGGCAGCTTTTCACCCCGTTAGGGTGAGGTGACAGACCAGTTTTTGCTGTGTATGTGGTATAATGAACACTGCAATGGACAAGGCAACGATAGAACTAGAACAAAAATTGTGGGAATTTTCTTTTCTGCTTTGGCTTTGCTTTCAGTAGAAAGGGTTGGGAAGGACCACTGAGAACATGAGAGCACAACTGCTCGCTCAGTGGAGAAATCTAAACACAAAAAGTCCTTAACTTATGACCACAGTTGGGACCAGAACTTCACTTCAATCCAATTCAATTAAAAAGGGAGTTTGTTAAGTAAGTTGTACCCAATTTTATGAACTGATTTACCATAGTTATTAAGATATTAAGGGAATTTGACTTTCCCCATTTGCTTTGCCTGTTGGAAGCCAGCTGGGAAGGTCACAAATGCCAATCACATGACTCTAGGACATTGCAACTATCATAAATGCATGCTAGTTCCAAGCACCTGAATTTTGATCACGTGACTTTGAGGATGCCATGATGGTTCTAAGGTCAAGGACTGGACTTTTTCCAGGACCATCGTAACTTCAAAAAATCACTAAATAAATAGACATAGTTGAGGATTGACTGTAAAACACACCAGACAAATGGCTGTCTACTCTACCTTCCCAGGGAAGTTTAACCACGCATACAATGCAAAGTGCATTTCCTGACTTGGAAAGTAAGATTGTGGATCACTGACACTTAACCATAGCCCAAACATACTGGGACAAATCTTTTTTTTTTTTTTTTGCCATGTTCCAGAACATTACAGATATCTCCATGCTGTTCATCTCATTCCCAGTCCATGAGCAACATAGGCTTAAATTGAGAGGGTGGTTTCTCCCCCTTATTCCAACACATCCAGGACAGTGTCCAAGTATGTAAGTTCTGTTAGGCTTTGTTCCTTGTTGGTAACCTATTAGTAACTAATAGTTTGAGACAAAATTAGGCCCCTGACAATGACTAGCTACAGAGGCAAGAGAGGCAGAAAATGGATTCACAGCGTGAGCAGCTGATTTTATGCTAAGATACTTTTCTGTCAACTCAGAGAGTGATGGAGAAGTTAAAGATGGATGGAGAACACTTTGACTTTGCAGAGGATAGGGAAAAGCTCTTAATACAAGTTACAGTCAGCAAACTGAGCAAACTTCAGTTTCAGGTGTCCTTTAAAATAAATTTTTATTAAAGAGTTTTCCTTATTTTGCAACACAGTTTCCATTCATTGCAACACTTCAGTGTCAGTGTATATACTTTTTACACAGATTTTAACTCTATGTACATTTATATATATTCCTTTATATATTTTGTTCCACTATAATATCTACCATATATATTTCTTATCATTATACTATATTTCATATTCTTTATTTATCTTTATGTCTGCCATTTAGCCAATTATACCATGCATTCCAAATCAAATAATATTCAGTTTCTTCTCTGTCTTTTATTTCCATTGTCAGACTGTCCATCTCGGCACACTCTAATACTTTTGTTATCTCACTTTCTTCTGACGGCATAATTTTTCCAGTTTCGCGCATAAACGATTCTAGCCTCTGTTATTAAAGGTAGCATTAGACATTGTGGGGTTTTTTTTTGTCATATTTTCCTGTTATTATACCTAGTAAGAATATATCCGGTTTTAACACTATTTATTGCTTAGTTATTTCCTCTATCCATTTTTTTTATCCTAATGCAATATTTTTTTGCTACTGGGCACATCCACCACATATGATAATATGTTCCTTGCTTTTGTTTACATTTCCAAAATTCAGGTGCTCTATCTGGAAACATTTTTGCTAATCTAGCTGGGGGTAAGTACCAGCTGTAGAACATTTTACAGTTTTAGGTGTTTTTATATAGGCTTATAGCAACATGATTGGAAAAAAATGCTTACACTTTGAGAATGACAATCTGCCAGAACAGTAGTGTGAACCCTATAATAGACATGAGATAAGAGAAAAACACTTGCCGTGCCCACGTATACTCTTGCCCAATGTTTCTTAACATTAATAGCTTGAAGATGTGTGAATTTCAATTCCCAAAATTCAATTGAGATCCAAACAACTTCAAGCTGCTAAAGTTGAAAAACACTGCTCTGACCTATATTCTGTATTTTAGGGCTACTGGGTCTGGTCTGTCAATATCTGCATGACCACAAGAGGGCAGCAAAGTGACAGCTCCTAATCTTTACCACCATCTATGGGTTGTCTGGATCTTTGCAACTCACATCCTGCTGCTTTAAAGTCTACCCACAATCAGGGAAGGGATTGGCAACAAGGGCTGCTGCATTCATGCAATCAAACAAAGACACAGTCTGCATTTATTAGACTTGGTTGCCTATAAATCTGTATAGATTCTAAGTCATCCAAGTCATGGTTGTCCCAAAGGTGCTTTTTCAGGAGGCAACTGGACTGTCTTGTTTTTTTCTTGGTTGCCTGTAGTATGTCTGTATCTATTGGGCAAAGTCAGTCAGTTTGCTTTGTTTATGGTTCAGCACTGTGTAAAGATAGAAAACAAATACGTTGAATAAACAAGTTTTGTTTGTTGTGTATAAGCAGTAGCTGCATTTAAAGGGAAACTAGACAGGTTTGTCTAGTGCCCTGGCTTGGGGTGGGGTGAGGGAGTGAGTTGTACTAAATCTGAAGAAGTGTATTTCAAAGCCATACACGATTATGTTGACTTCCAACGAAGCACTGATTCTTATTTGAAGATATTCCCCAAGTTCATGGTGAGAATTGTAAAGAGAAGGAACCACCTATCCATCTGAACTTCTAAACATGTAATCAACAAAAAATAATTAATACCATTTAACAGATGCCAAAACATTTGCAGGTGATCACACACACACACACACACACACACACACACACAAAACATTCTGGTCCACTGAGATTTAGGAAGTTACCTTCCCTCTTAACATTTTTTCACATAGAGGAAGACCTGGTTGCCGTTAGTAATACATACTGCAGCCGTGTCTTTTGAACTGACGGAAGACATAAATATTTTCCTCTCTATATTTAGAGATTTGTTTTGACCGCCTGGCCCAGGGGAGTTTATGCAACCATCATGGACACAGCACTACGCTCCGCTCCACTCTGATTATCAGCTTCTCACTGGAACTCTCTGGGCTCAGTTGCCAACAGCCGAGGGCTTCAGGAAAGGATGTTCCCCCTGCTGTTGGCTCAGGCTAACTGAGCAGAAACTGAGCAGCAAAGTAGAAAAAGACAAAAAGGAAGGGAGTGTAAGATGAATGCCATCTTTTGCAAGGCGGGGGGGGGGGGAATCAACATATTCTTCAAAAAAAACATTT
This sequence comes from Hydrophis major, assembly GCA_033807585.1. Classification (NCBI taxonomy): domain Eukaryota; kingdom Metazoa; phylum Chordata; class Lepidosauria; order Squamata; family Elapidae; genus Hydrophis; species Hydrophis major. Next base: position 246,319,147 of record CM066330.1, read on the forward strand.
TTATGCTATAGATCTGAAAAACAAAGTGGCTGCAAATTGTCAAGAGGGTAGTATTATCTAAAACAGGATTCTCAATCTTGTCAGCTTTAAGACCCATGGACTTCAACTCCCAAGCTGGGAATAGAACATATGACTGTATGACTGTAACCTTGTTGCTTGTATCCTATTTTTATTGACTATTTCCTAGTACGATTTGATTGCTTTATTATACTCTATGACTATTATTAAGCGTTGTACCTTATGATTCTTGACTCTTGACGAATGTATCTTTTATGTTCACTGAGAGCATTTGCACCAAGACAAATTCCTTGTGTGTCCAATCACACTTGACCAATAAAGAATTCTATTCTATTCTATTCTATTCTATTCTATTCTATTCTATTCTATTCTATTCTATTCTATTCTATTCTATTCTACTCTACTCTACTCTACTCTACTCTACTCTATAGTAGCATAGAGTAGAGTAGAGTAGAGTTGAATTGAGCTGGAAGGGACCTTGGAGGTCTTCTAGTCAGCCCCCTGCTCATGCAGGAGACCTTACGCAAGTGATGGCAAACCTTTTTGTTGTGGTGTGCTGAAAGCACATGTGAGAGAGATAGTGCATGTGCGTACGTGCCGGCACCCACAATGCAATGTGTCCGCCCCCCCACGTGCATGTGCATGCAACACTCCCTCCACCCCCTTACCTGCACTGCACATGGGCGTGCCTCCCACCTGATTTTCGGCCTGTTTGAGGCCTTTTTCGCCCTCCTGGAGGCTCAAGGGAAGTCTCCGCAGCCTCAGGAGACTGACAAACGGGCCTTTCGGAAATACTAGAAATGCCGAAATGGGCCCGTTTTTTGGCCTCCAAAGATTGCAGAGGCTTCCCTTGTGCCCCTGGGAAGGGGGGGAAAGCCTCAAATGGGCTGAAAATCAGGTGGGAGGTCCGCACATGCACAGTGCAGGTAAGTTTGGCTGGGGCTTGCGTGCCCACACAAATGGTTCTGTGTGCCACCTGTGGCACGTGTGCCATAGGTTCGCCATCACAACCCTGTACTATTTCAGACGTGACTGTCCAGTCTCTTCTTAAAAACTTCCAGTGATGAAGCACCCACAACTTCTGAAGGCAAACTGTTCAATTGGTCAATTGTCCTCACTGTTAGGAAATTTCTCCTTAATTCCAGGTTGCTTTTCTCCTTGATTCTGGGAGTTGAATTCCAAAAGTCTTAGAGTTGCCAATTGGACACCTCTGATCTAAAATGTCCACACCACCTTCATGGCTGGTGGCCTGCAAAAGGATTGGACTTCAGTTCCCATTAAAAGAAATGGCACTGATACTTTACTTTTTTCTTTTTGGCAGGTCATAGAAAACTAAAGGAACCGTTTAGCATAATTACCATTTTAAATAATATTGCCGATGGGTTGAGTTCCTCTGTAGCTTCCCCCCACACCCCATCTGAATTACTGTTGCACTTCCTAATAAAACTGGCACTTGCGTTTATCCTTGTATCAAAAGAGGTGAATAGGACACTTTCCCTTGCTTTGTGGACATGTCTCAACCTGCTTCCTCACAATAACGCACTTTATTCTGGTGCGTTACCTACCCAACTCCTTTTCATGCTGGCTGCGCCTTTGATATTTATTGTTGAGAAACCATCAGTCTATTTACCCAGAAGTGGAGCCAAAGATTCTCTAAGAGGAACTGAACAATTTGTTAGAGGCTTTAAGCAAGTTAATTGGCCCCAGTGTGTGGTCTGGGTGATGGATGCCTGGTATGTGTGGTATTGTATGGTAATATCACTTCCTTCTTTGTGGGAATTGGATTCTACAGAATCCTGAGCAATTGTGAATATAGGAAGTTCATGACTTGCGACTGTCAATTCACAGCTGGTCCTTCCATTTATGACTGTTGCAGCCTCTCCACAGTTACCGGATCAAAATTTGGTACTTGGTAATTGGCATGTATTTATGACTGTTGCAATGTCCTGGGGTCATGTGATTGCCAATCATGACCTTCCCAGCTAACTTCCACAAGCAAAGTCAATGGAGGGGAAGCTGGATTCACTTAATGAATGTGTGATTCACTTAACAACTGCTCTGTTTAGCAGTGGAAATTCTGGTCCTGACTGTGGATGTAAATGGAAGACTACCTATCCCTGATTTCATCTCTGATCCAGAGAACACCATGGCAACAACTATATTTGTAGCGTTGGAAAAAAAGGTCCCTGTTTATATATCTGCTCCTTTAATTATTTATTTCTCCCCTTATATGAACATCTCACTGCTGAACATTTGCAAATGTCTTGGCAAATGTCTTTTTTTAGTCATATTTCATACCAACCTGCATAATTTGGAGGACAGTTTAGCTCATATATGTACTCATAAATGGCTGGCCTCATTTGGTGAGGGCAAAGCTAATAGGAAGATCTTCTGTGCTTCTTATGCTTCTGTTTAAGATTACTTCTAGTTTGACCTGGTTTGTATTCTGATTAGTTTACAAAAGACCCTATAAAATTGGGCTGCCCTGATCCACAAAGGGGGACCTTAGGTTTAACCTTCCATTTATAACTTATGTTCTGACTTAGCTCCCTGATCACAACAAACCCTCTGTAGCAGAGGTGGTATTTAGCAGGTTCTGACTAGTTCTGGAGAACCGGTAGCAGAAATTTTGAGTAGTTCGGAGAACTAGCAAATACACCTCTGACTGGAGATTTTAGAGTATCCTTCCCCTGCCACGCCCACAAAACCGGTTGTAAAAAAAACTTGAATCCCACTACTGCTCTGTAGTAAATGTAATGTGTTATGAACTATTAAAGGCATTTAATAACGTTTTAACAAACCTTAAGAAAAAGCAGGGTTCTAATCCTGCACTTCTGATTGGCTGATAATAGCGATATTGGATTGGTCCGTTCTGGGGAATCTGATTGGCTGTTAATGGGCCAACTCTCATTGGTTCAAGGGTTTAACTCTTCCATGTTTCTCATTGGCTAATAGGTCAGCAGCCAACCCTATAAAAGGGCTGCTACTGCCCTAGGGTTAAGCTCTGTTCAGCATGATTAATAAAGAGTTGAAGTTCACTGTTCACTGCCTCGTCTCCGTTCCTTGCACCCATGCGCAGAACTTAACAATGGTGACGAGGATGGAATGCGGAGACATCAGAGCTGACTGAACACTATAGAGCACCAAACAGAGCACGTGGCTGAAGGCACATCGACAACGGAAACCATGTCCGGCGGCGCCATACCACCCGCTCCATTTGACCCGGCACAAGAAGACTGGGACTCGTACATAGACCGGTTCCAGATGTTTCTGGAGACCAACAACCTGAAGGATGCCACTACGGGGAAAAAGCGAGCAGTGTTCCTGATCCATTGCAGGCCTGCCGTCTTTAAGATGGCCAAGGCACTAGCGAAACTGGCTGAGGTGAAATTCATGGACTGGAACGTCCTCGCGCCCCTTCTACGGGCCCACTATGCACCCACTGTAACAACGCTTGTCCGAAAACATGAGTTTTACTAGAGGGACCAATGGAAAGGAGAGAGCGTTGCAGATTTCATCGCGGATCTCCAGAACCTGGGAGGCCTCTGTGGGTTCACAGACCTCGAAGAAGCTCTGAGAGAACGAATAGTTCTGGGATTAGATGACCACACTGTGTAGAGCAAGATCATGGCCAAAGGGGATGTCAATCTTGCCGATGTCATCAAGGACGCTACTGCAGCAGAAGCAACCAGGAAGTCGGCCGCCCGAATGCGCCACACCAACGCACCGCTCCGTCAACTTGCCAACAATACCTCACCTCGCCTAGAGAGCACACAACAGCGGCCCACCACGAGGACCTTGAATCGCCATGAGAAAGTGATGAGGAGGAGGTCAACCGGCTCAGGTTTGAACGTGACCAATGCTACCAGCGGAATCAAAGACTACCGCACCAATGCGCGGGTTGTGGGGCAAACCACCCGCGATCAGACTGCAAATTCCTCGACGCGCTCTGCCATTCCTGTGGGAAAAGAGGCCACATCGGGAAGGTCCGATATCAAGCAAGGATCCAGCCCAATTCAGAGGGGAAACAACTACCGCCAGACCACAGGAAATCGTCCTGTGAGTTGGGAACATTTGAACCACCAATGGAACAACCACTCCTACAGAAATAAAACACTGACCACTTCAACGAGACGGGAACAGGCACACCAAACCATTACAATCAGTCACGCTTCATCATTAGATGCAAAGAAGATCCGAGTGAAGGTCGCCATCGAAAACCAGCCTTGAATGATGGAAGTCGACTCAGGATCGTCCCTCTCGATGGTTTCCTGGAAGACCCTTAAACAATTAATCCCTGCCGTCCGGCGTCAAGACAACAGAGCCCAAAGAATCATACTCAAAGATTATCAGGGGAACCGAATTCCAGTCGTTGGATCCAGCCAAGTCCAAGTATCATTCAAAAATCGTACTGCGTCGTTACCACTGACCGTCATCGACCGCGACCGGCCTAGTTTGTTAGGAATTCCAGGACATCTTTGCAGACAAACTAGGTGAGTACAAGGGGACCCCGATATCAGTTAACCTTAACCCTGAAGTAGCCCCCATCCGCCTTAAGCCTCGTCGGGTACCTTTTGCCCTTAAACCAAAGATCGACAAGCAGCTCGATAAATTAATAGCCCAGAGTGTTTTCGAACCAACTGACCACACTCGTTGGGAAACCCCAATCGTAACACCCATCAAACCGGATGGATCGTTAAGGATTTGTGGGGACTACTGGGCCACCCTTAATCACGCCCTTCAACAGAACGCTTACCCGGTGCCAGTGATGCAACAACTTCTCCATTCCCTGGGGGGCAAAAAAGTCTTCGCTAAATTGGATTTAGCACAGGCGTACCAACAACTGCCTGTAGATAAAAACACCGCAGAGGCACAGACGATCGTTATGCACCGAGGCACCTTTAAATGCAACTGACTCCAATTCGGAGTGAGCGTAGCCCCAGGGATTTTTCAAAGTCTGATGGAGACACTCTTGCAAGGGATCAAGGGGGTCGTGCCATACTTTGATGATGTTTTAATTGCGGCCCCGAATAGAGAAGTATTAGAAAAGTGTCTTAAAATGGTTCTCCAGAAATTTAAAGACTCCGGCCTTAAGGTTAAAAAAAATAAATGTCAACTGTGTACAGATAAAGTAGAGTTCCTGGGGTACCTAATCGATAAACAAGGCATTCACCCCACTAATAGCAAACTAAAAGCAATCAAAAACGCCCCAAGACCCAGAAATAAGACTCACCTCCAAGCTTTCCTGGGGCTCATTAACTTTTACAACATCTTCTTGCCCCACAAAGTGACCGTAGCTGAGCCCCTACATAGACTTCTCGACAAAAAAGCAACCTGGTCTGGGGACACCGAGAGGAGCACGCATTTCGACAAGTGAAAAATTTACTAACCTCAGATGCTGTTTTAATGCAGTATAACGAGACTTTGCCTTTAACAATTACATGTGATGCGTCACCGTTTGGAGTAGGAGCCATTTTGAGTCATGTGTTACTAAATGGTAGTGAGGCCTCTATTGCCTATTTTTCAAGGGCCTTATCGAAGGCTGAATGTAACTATAGCAAAATTGACAAAGAGGCTCTTGCTGTTGTATCTGCTGTGAATATGTGAAAAGATGAGTTTTTACTATTGTTACCAATCAGAAACCTTTGCTAGGGATTATAGCGGGAGACAAGCCAACCCCCTATATATTGTCACCTAGAATGACTCGCTGGTCGGAGTTCTTAGGTGCGTACAACTATAAATTACAATACCGCCCAGGGAAAGCCATTCCCCATGCTGATGCATTGAGCCATGCCCCACTTCCGGAAACCGTCGACGACCCAGCTCCAACCCTTACGACACTCCAGATTGAAACACTACATTCACCGCCGCTAACAGCCAGAGACATCACTATTGAAACAAAACGAGACCCTGTCCTGGCGCGAGTTCTCAGCTGGGTCGAACAAGGATGGACAGTCGAATAAACCCCTGACAACTTCACCCCTTTCAGAAACCGGCAAACAGAACTTTTCTCGCAAAAAGGCTGCATCCTATGGGGACACAGAGTCGTCGTTCCAGAGTGGTTACAACAAGCAGTGTTGAAAACATTGCATGACAGTCACCCCGGCATCGTGCGTATGAAAGCGCTCGCACGAAGCTACATGTGGTGGCCAGGCATCGACAAGCAGATCGAAGCCTGGGGAAAGACTTGTCTAAAGTGCCAAGAAGTCAGCAGTGCCCCACCTAGAGCAACTCCAATGGAGTGGGAAACCCCCCGGGGGCCGTGGTCCCGCATCCACGTTGACTTTGCGGGACCTACTAAGGGACATACGTTCCTCCTAACAGTGGATGCCTATTCCAACTGGCTCGAGATCCAGAAAATGAAGACTAGTAAAACTGATTCCATCATCGGAAAATTGAATAGGCTATTCGCAATGCATGAGCTGCCAGACGTTCTGGTCTCCGACAATGGACCCCAGTTCACCGCCCTGGCGTTTGAACAATACTTAGCAGACCAGGGTATCCGCCATGCGCTAACTTCACCGGTGCACCCTGCGGCTAATGGCTGGGCCGAGCGCATGGTCCAATTTGTTAAAAAAACTCTCCACAAAATGGACTATGGGGACATTGACAACAAACTAAACAGAATACTCCTACTCCAACACATCACCCTGCACAGCATCACCAACAAAACTCCAGCTGAACTGTTGATGGGACACAACCTCCGTTCCCACCTCGACCGGCTCCACCCATCCTACGAGCCAGAGAAACCCTGTGGATCTAGCGGAAAATGCCACGAGTTCATGGTAGGTGACTTAGTTTTCGCTAAAAACCTTTCCGGCGAACCTTTATGAGTCAAAGCAACCGTAACTCAAACCACCGGGTCCAGATCGTACCATGTGCAAACATGGGACGGAAAAATGTGGAAATGCCATAGAGATCAGCTTCGCTTTAGGCTACAACCCAGTTCCCATGACTCCTGTGACTCTCAAACTGAGGGGGGAGGGGATGTTAAAGAAACCGAATTCGAGATGGTGGAAAGCAGAATCGAAGGAAGTCAGCAGCCAGGCGCGATACATGAAGAAGAATCAGGGAAAGGGATGGCCTCGCCACAGAGGAATACCTCAACGGAGGCAAGCCCGCAGAGATCAGAGGAAAACAACGACAGAATTAGCGGCACTGAGTCATCCAGTGAGGATGCGGAACCGCCTGTACCAGATATATCTAAAAACATCCCGCCGAAACCGGACTACAGACAGGAACCGGTGGGACAGCGCAAATCTAATAGACAGTTAAAACAACCTGCATATCTACGGGATTACGTCACCACACCCCTCAAATGGAACCTGGGGGGAAGGGGTGTTATGAACTAATAAAGGCGTTTAATAAAGTTTTAACAAACCTTAAGGAAAAGCAGGGTTCTAATCCTGCACTTCTGAATAGCGATATCGGATTGGTCCTTTCTGGGGAATCTGATTGGCTGTTAACAGGCCAATTCTCATTGGTTCAAGGGTTTAACTCTTCCATGTTTCTCATTGGCTAATAGGTCAGCAACCTACCCTATAAAAGGGCTGCTGCTGCCCTAGGGTTTAGCTCTGTTCAGCATGATTAATAAAGAGTTGAAGTTCACTGTTCACTGCCTCGTCTCCGTTCCTTGCACCCATGCGCAGAACTTAACACAATGATTCCTTTACTAGAAGTGCCAGCAGCCCCCCAAAAGGTCTCTCTCTCACAGCAGGCTAACAAGTCTGTCCAACAGGGAGATGAATAGTTGTCTGCCACATTTATTCACCTCTTCCCCCTGTCCTTTATCATCAGAGCAAGGTGAGGCTTCTCTAGCAGCAGTGTGTTGTGGTTAGCCAGCAGCAGGTGCGGACAGTGGAAGAGAGTAAGGATTCAGAGGAGGGGCCAGGACCATCAGGGAGTGGACTACTGACTTCAGGGATGTTGGGGGCTGGCAGCAGTGATGAGAAGGTCCCAGAAGAGCCTGTGTTAAGTGGGCGTGAGCACAGGATGATTCATAGAAGAGAACAGCTGACAACTCGGGAGTAAGGATGCAATGTAATGGCCCCTCCCTCTAAGGAATATAAGCCTGGTTTCAAATGCTTTTTGCCTTTGCAAAAGGCAAAAACGTTCGAAGGACTCAGTGTTGTGATTTCAGACTCTGATTTATTTGAAGACTTCTGCCAAGGTTTTTCTAATTGGACTAATTGGCTGCAAGCCATCTGTTATCTACAAAGAGGTTTATTTGTAGATTAAAGCCGTGAAAGTTTGAGTTACTGAGTTTATGTGTGTTTGCTCTCAGGGAATTCGGCTGGGTCAGAACACGGTGGCTCTTCCATCCCGAGGACCTGTCCACAGATTTCCGCTGCTCTCCTCTCCTCTGCCTTCTGCGCATCCATGCGTCAGGCACTGGACCCAGCTGTTCCTCCACTTCCTCTTCAGCCACCTCCAGGCCTGCGGGCTGTTGACTCTCCATCTGAGGGCTGACGGATGGCCCAGTTTCTGCCTCTCTCTCTCTCTCTCTCTCTCTCTCTCTCTCTGACAGCTCCATTCCCTCGCCCACCCCTCAGAGCTCTTAGGTTGCCTTCATGCTGACTCTGACTACCACGCTTCCTCCTCATTTGATTTGGTGGTGGCCAATAGGCCACAACAACTTACTTCAGCTGTGTGCAATCAAGGGGCAGTGAGTTTAAATGGTTAAGGATACCATATCCCTTTGCTTAAGGGAGAATTGGTTTTAGCCACCTGTCAAAATATAATATTTTCTCCCCATTTTCCTCTCCTTGGTAAAAATCTGATGCTACATTATCTTGGTACTTTTGCTTATGTATTAATCTTTTCTTTTCTTTTTGTGACTTAAAAGTAAAAACAGAAACATTTCACATTGGGTTTCCTTCTTCAAGCTGGCATTGAACAGAAATAACGTCATTACTTCAGCCTGTTGTTAAATGCCAACTTGGAGAAAGAAACCAAATTCTGCTCACTCTTCTATGTTTCATCAGTTGGCTGTAATGTAATAGAATTGGTTTTAAAACATTTACAATTTATATGAGAACCCTTAAATCAAACTTAATTAAATGGATTATTTTGTTCAGTTTAATGTTCTTGCAAAAAAATGGTGCCCTGGTTTATACGAACACAGGTTTCAAACATAATCCTGTGATCACCTTCCTCGAAAAAGTGATAAAATTCTTCTGTGCAAAAATTCTTCTGTTGAATGTAATGGTATGTTGGAATAACCTTGAGAGATAGGAGGAAGGACTAAAACCAGGGAAATAGATAACAGAACAGAACAGAATAAGATTGGAGATCTTCTAGTCTACAGGCATCAAACTCATGGTGTCATGTTGCTGTTATGTGATGTATCATGATGTTCTTCTTTTGTGGAGCTGGGGTGTGTGATGCATCCGGCTCACAGGCCACCACTTTGACACCCCTCTTCTAGTTCAAGCCTCTGCTCAGGCAGGAGACCCTATAACATTTCAGAAAGTGGCTGTCACATGTCTTTTTAAAAACCTCCAGTGATGGAACACCCAGAACTACTGAAGACAAGCCATTCCACTGGTTAATTGTCCTCACTGTTAGAAAATTTCTCCTTAGTTCTAGATTGCTTCTTTACTTGATTAATTTCTATCTATTGCTTCTTTTTCTGCATTCAGGTGCTTTGGAGAATAGGTTGACTCTGTTCTTTGTGGCAACCCACAAGAGACAGCTGAGCCTGCAAAAGGATCATGGGCATGGTAAACATCTTAACAAGTATTCTCCTTAATGTATTGGGCTGTAAAGGCGATGTGGGAGGAATAACCTTTCAAACTGAGTTGTTTTCCTGCAGACATTTCATTACCCAACCAGATAATAGCTTTAGTACCAGTAGTTAAAAGGAGTGGGATTTGCTCTCTATTTTTATACAATGAGTTGCCCTATCATTGTTGGTGTGCGTGTTGTTTTCTTTTTAATAGTTCCTTGATTTGGTTGATGTTTACTGATTGATTGTTTTGAGTTGTTAGTTCCTTGATTGGAATACTCTTTACTGCTTGCTGGTCTAGTATTAATCTTGGTGTTAATTCCTGCTTAACTGGGTGTTGATTGCTGGCAGGGAGATAAACAATAAAATTAATAAGTTGTTCAGCTTTAGCTTCTGGCAACTGCAGTTTTATTGGTGAGTTTTCAGAAGTGGTTTGCCATTGCCTCCTTTCTAGAGCCTTGAGAGAGTGACTGTCCCAAGGTTGAGTTTGTGTCCAAGATGAGACTAGAACTCCCACTCTCCTAGTTTCTATTGCGATGTCTGAACCTTGATATCGAACTAAATGAAAAGAGCCTCAGATCCTTTAAAGTAAAACAGTTCAAAGGGGATTAGATTCTGTGTGTGGTGTCCCAAAGCTTGCTTTGAATAAAATGAAGCTGCATAATACTGTAAATTCAGGGGATCAGGGAAGCATCAATCTACATTTTTTTTGCAGCATCCATATCATGTTGTCCCCAAAGAGATGTTACCGTCAGTAGGAGAATACAATCACCGATCAACTATTGAATTTCAAGAAACAGAAGTGCACTAAGACACCACACGTGTTTCTCTTTTTCTTCTGTACCATATTGCTTCACGCTGTTGCCTAGCCCGGTTTAAGAAAGCAAGTAAAGGCTTTCAAGACAAGCCTTTGTTATTTGGCAGATGACATCTGTGTAGAGAAGGTTTGGAGCAGGTGGTAGAAATCTTCCCATCTTGATTGTAAGAATGGCAGCAGTTTATAATCAACATTCCCAGCAACTATTATTTTATGAACAGGCTGGTTCCTCATGGCAGCCATTTTGTGAGAGTGTTTACAACATGTGTTTAATTTCCAGAACAGCCCAAATGAAAAGGGCACCATACACAAGTGATGGCAGAAGTCCAGGAATATTCAACACACTGTTTTTACTGTAAACTAACAGGATACGTCAACAGATACAGATGGTAGACCCAAACACAGAGTTTGTATCACATATAACACAGGATTTAAAGATAACAGTTTTCACAATTTGAAATTAATACAGATGGGCTTACAAAAGAATACTATTCAAACATAACTGTGACAATATCAATCTAGGATAGGGATGACAATCTGAAGATTATGGATTGAGTGTAGTCTCCCAGATCCAAGAGATTGTACTACTGAAGTTCAATAATGGGTTGATTCTCAGTTTTTCTGTGTTTCAGTTTTACTCATTTATTTATGCACATGTTGCAATTCCACCACAATTAAGCACTCAAACATAACTCAGTTAATACCACTACACAGGATTCTAAATATTAAAACCACCCATAGAATAATTTGAGAGAAATCTACAAAAAGCCAAAACAACAAAGGTTCAGCTCAAAGTTTTGCTCAAAGTTCAGCTCAAACATTTGCATCTTAGATGATGCTAAAGACTATAAAGGTTGGCTCATTTGACATCTAAAAAAATAAGGACTTAAAATACATATGTTATCAGTAGCAGAGGGCAAATCCACACATCTGTATACTGGGGCCAATAAGGGGTTGGCTCTGGATGATCTGATGACTTCATTGAGTTATATGCCTACAGTACTGCAGTGCTTGGAAGCCTAACAATAATTAAAAAATAAAAATAAACTGTACCTCGCAACAGGGAAAAAAAAACTGCTTCAAGCATCAACATTAGTACTTCCATATGAGTCAAGTCTGCACCTATTTATTAGCTAGGTGGTCTTTCTTATATGCAGAGACTATTTGGCAATAAGGACAGATCTTCAAAGCAAAACTTATTGCAATATTTTGCACAAACCTACAGGAATTTGGTTGTTCTGTCATTATTCGACATGGGAAAAGAACTGCAGGCATAGGACATAGGGTACTGGAATAGAAATACACTCAAAGCAGAAGCCAGCATCATAACTAGATGTTCCTGATTTAATTCCAGTCCATATTTAGGCAACCTGTGTTAATTGATTGAAAAGCTACAGAGAACTCAGGGATGTCTGCAAAAAAGTGAGAGTCTAAAAAGTCAAAAGAATCTCTGAGGCCACATGATCAAAGCATCTCCCCCACCCTTCATTTTTTAAAACAGATGACCCCGAATGCAACCCCAAACATAGACTAAATTCAATAAATATTAATAATCTCTCTTGTTGCAGTAACAGCTAGCTTTGGCTTATATTAATGGTGCAGCAGTTAGCATAAACAGAAATGTTCTCTGGATTTCATTAGGCAGAGGTGGGGAGTTCAGAAAGAGGAGTCAGGAGAGCAGACTTAATCAGAACTTAGGCTGCAAAATATGGCGTTTCTTTCTCTTTGCTTATTACAATTTGGCACAAAGCTTGAACAAGCTTCTTTTTGTTGCTTCTTGGGATTTTGGGAAAGCCAAAGTATTGACAGTGAAAAGATAACTATCCTAGTCATTTCCTTCAACCAAGTTCTTCTTCTTCTTCTTCTTCTTCTTCTTCTTCTTCTTCTTCTTCTTCTTCTTCTTCTTCTTCTTCTTCTTCTTCTTCTTCTTCTTCTTCTTCTTCTTCTTCTTCTTCTTCTTCTTCTTCTTCTTCTTCTTCTTCTTCTTCTTCTTCTTCTTTTTCCTCTTCCTCTTCCTCTTCCTCTTCCTCTTCCTCTTCCTCTTCCTCTTCCCCCCCCTCCTCCTCCTCCTCTGCAGCTGCAACTTTAAGACTTGTTGACATCCACAAATCTTGGGAATTGCCAAGGTTGGAACAAGAACAGAATAACAGAGTTGGAAGGGACCTTGGAGGTTTTTTAGTCCAGCCCCCTCTTCTTTTGGCAGCCCCTTAAATATTGGAACATTGCTATCATGTCTCCCCTATTCCTTCTTTTCCAAACCCAATTCCTGCAACCATTGTTCATCGGTTGGACATCCGTACTGTAAATTATCATGCTTTAAAATTGTGCTGAGTCACCTAAGCCTATTCATAATATCAATTGGCATGAATTGTTGAACTCTTGCATACAGTAATCAGTTTATCAAATTAATGGCTACTGGTCATACCTATTTCTTATGTGTTGAAACTAAGTAGCTAATAACTTGTCAAGGTTTACTCTTAATTATATTCTCATAATATATAATGCTATGTTTAAACATTATTATTTGTAATATAAGCTTTGCTAGAAACATCTCTGCCCCAACCAAAGCTCTCAGCCACTATAATTGATTCACATATTTTTATGTTTTGTATTGGTTCTATTTGCATACTGCTAACATTTCATCCCTATTTTTGTTCTTGATTTGTGGTTATACATTTTTAGAAAATATATTTTAAGTACTTTGAACTTATTTAATTTTTTTTCTTGTTGAGTCTTCTATGCTGTGGCATGTCATACATGCTTTATGTTTAACAGAGCGTGGGATTCTGGGATTTGTAGTTCATGAACATTTGGAGACCCCAATGTCGTGTCCTCGAAAATGATGCCAGGAGTCGGTGACTTCAAATCATGCTCTTTTATTAGTGTAGGAACCGAACTGGGGCTAAGGCAAAGGTTCGTGGCTTTTATTCCTTTGGCCGCGGCAGCCGCGGCCAATGGCACCACTTTGACTCTCCCGTGATTCGAACAGACCAATCACAGGAGATTCTTAGCGAGCCAATCGGCGCGGCTCGCCTAACCAATCAGAGTGCCCCGCGCTTTGGCCAATCAAAGCGCGGGGATCTCAAGAATGCTAATGAGGGGACAGAACACCCCTCCCCTCTTGGTTTAGTCCTTATGTCGCATAGTCCCGTAGGTAGGCGGGGCTCCGTCTTAGCCTACTGGACCTGCGCAGCTCAGTCGTTGGTTGGATCCCGGCCGGTTCGGTCGGGGTCTCTGTTCCTCCGGATGCCGTCGTGGGAACCGGCTGGTCGGTTGGCCCGGGCCGCTCTCCGTAGCTCCCTCCTGGGTCTCCCTGGTTGGTTGAGCTGCGGGTTTCGCCGCTCCCGCTCGGTCTCCCCGGGTCAGTCGAGTTGGCCTGGCTGTCTCTTCCTGGCAAGGGGTCGTGCTGGCTGCTTTCCGATAAGTATGGTTGGTTTATTCTTCTTTGGTTTTGGTCCCCTGGGTATTCCCTCCCCCCTTGGTTTGTGCTGTGGGGGTTGGTTTCGCCTGCTTGTGCGTCGGTGGTTTCTTGGGTGGTCGTCCTCGACCTTAATTGGTCGATGTGGCATTTCCATGCTCGTCCGTCTGCTGTTTGTAGCCGGTATGAGTGTGGGCCTGTTATTTGTGTGATGACGGACGGTACCCATAACGGGTCTCCCGTCAGGTTTCTTGCGTATACCGGGTCGCCTGGTGCGAAAGTTCGGTGTTTGCTGTTTGAGTCTGGGGGCTTCTCCGGGTTATACGTGGGGTGTAATCTGTCAAGTGGGGACCTTAATTTCCTCCCCATTAATAGTTCGGCTGGGCTCTTATTCGTTGTGGTATTTGGGGTTATGTGTTGGGTGAAGAGTAATTTGTTTATTTTATCCTGGATCTCCCCGTGGTCTATTTTCCGGATGGTTTTCTCAGTGAACTGCACCATCCGTTCCGCCCTAACGTTCGCCGCCGGGTGCGCCGGTGCTGTCAGCACGTGTCAGATGCCCCTTTCCGCTAGGAATTTTTCGAATTCCAGCGAGGTGAATTGGGGCCCGTTGTCGGAAACGACGACGTCTGGGAGGCCGTGCGTTGCAAAGAGTTTGCCGAGTTCCTTGATCACGGCCTCCGTGGTTGTTGTTTTCATGTTGCTTACCTCCAGCCAGTTGGAGTAAGCGTCTACTGTTATAAGGAAGGTGTGTCCTTTTGTGGGCCCGGCGAAGTCTATGTGGATCCTAGACCAAGGTCCCCTTGGGGTTTCCCACTCTAAGATGGGTGCTGTGGGTGGGCTTGGCCTAGTTTCCTGGCATCGTTGGCACCTTGCTACCCAGGTCTCAATTTGTTTGTCCATCCTTGGCCACCAAGCGTAACGTCTGGCCAGGGCTTTAGTCCTAACGATGCCAGGGTGCCCCTCGTGTAGTAGTTCCAGAACCTTCCCTTGTAGTTTTTCTGGAATGACCACCCTATCCCCCCATAGTATGCACCCTTTTAATAATGAGAGTTCCGTTTACTGGTTTCGGAATGTCTTGACGGACTCGTCGTTGTCCCTTTCCGGCCACCCTTTCTCTACCCAATGCAACACCCGCGCCAGACGTTTGTCTTTATTAGTTTCTCGGGCAATGTCTGACGCGGTTATGGGCAGGTTGGGTAGAGTCTCTATGCTGAGGATGGTCGTCGTGGGTGCTGGGTCGGTGTCAGGTTCCAGTAGCAGCGAGCGGCTTAAGGCGTCTGCATGGGAGATTGTCTTACCTGGTCTGTGTATGAGTCCGTAGTTGTAGCCTGCCAGGAACTCGGACCACCTTGTCATTCGGGGAGACAGAATGTTCGGGGTGGCCCGGTTCCCTGCAAGGATTCCCAGCAGCGGTTTGTGGTTGGTTATGATGGTGAAAGTCCGGCCGTAGAGATACTCGTGGAATCGTTTTACGGCGGCAACGATAGCCAGAGCCTCTTTGTCCAGCTGGCTGTAGTTCCGCTCCGGTTTGATGAGGGTCCTTGAAAAGAATGCGGTGGGTGCTTCTTTTCCATCGGGGAGGGTATGGCTGAGGACAGCGCCGATGCCGAAAGGTGATGCATCGCATGTGATGGCCAGAGGTAGGGTCTCATTGTACTGTATAAGGACGGCATCCGAAGTGAGGAGGTCCTTTGTTCTTTGGAAGGCGGCTTGCTCGCGTTTCCCCCAAGTCCAGGTCGCCGCCTTGTCCAGGAGTCTATGCAAAGGCTCCGCCACCGTCGCCCTTTGGGGCAGGAAAACATTGTAAAAGTTAAGTAGCCCCAGGAATGCCTGTAGTTCCGTCTTCGACTTGGGTGTGGGGGCTTCTTTGATGGCCTTGATTTTTTGGTTTGTGGGGTGAATGCCGTGACGGTCTAGGAGGTATCCCAGGAATTCAACCCGTTCCGTGTATAATTGGCATTTCTCCCTCTTGACTTTGAGCCCGGTCTCTTTGAATTTGGTTAGGACCTCCCTTAGGCGACCCTCTAGTTCGGCTTGGTTGGTTGCCGACACTAAGACGTTGTCGAAGTAAGGTACCACCCCCTTGATGCCTTGTAATAGTCTTTCCATTAGGCTTTGGAATATTCCCGGTGCCACGCTGACTCCGAATTGGAGCCGGTTGCACTTAAATGCTCCCCGGTGGGTGACTATGGTTTGCGCTTCTGCCGTTTCCTCATCGACTGGCAACTGTTGGTATGCCTGGGCGAGGTCGAGTTTGGCGAAAACCTTGCCCCCTCCCAGTGAGTTCAATAGGTGTTGCACTACTGGGACGGGGTAGGCGCTTTGTTGCAACGCGCCATTTAGGGTGGCCTTATAGTCCCCACAGATCCTCACCGACACATCGGGCTTGATCGGGGTGACTATGGGGATCTCCCACCGAGCGTGGTCTATTGGCTGTAGGACCCCTTGCTTGACGAGCTTGTCAATTTGCTCGTCTATCTTGGGTTTAAGTGTGAATGGCACCCGCCTTGGTTTCAGGCGTTTTGGGGGGACGTTTGGGTCTAGGCTGAATGATATAAGGGGCCCTTGGTACTTGCCTAGGTTTCCGTCGAAGACCTCTTGGAATTCCCGGGCCAGTTGTTGCTCCCAGCTGTCGTCGGTGACGTGGTCGACTCCCGTGACTGCGATGCCGAGCGGGGCGAACCATTGCAGTCCCAGTAGGCTTGGGCGGTCGCGGTCGACGATTGTCAGGGGAAGCCTTTCGGTGCGCCCTTTGTATGTCATGTTGAACTGTCCGGTTCCGACTACTGGGATGCGGTTTCCCTGGTAGTCCTTTACGATTAGTCTCTGGCTGTCTAGGCTTCTCCTTTGGATGGTAGGCACCAAGCACTTTATTTCATGCCATGCTATCATGGAGAGGTAGGACCCGGAGTCCACCTCCATTTTGCATGGCTCGCCCTCGATGCCTACCTCCACGTGGACCTTCCGGGTGTCATTGGTTGTGGCGTGGCCGATGGTGACCGTCTGATGGGTCTCCTCTCTTCGCCGGGTATCGCCGCCTCGTAGGGATCGTCCGTTCCGGTCCCATCTGTTGTCAGAGGGGCGATCTCTGGTCCGGGGTGGTGTGCTTTCTCTCCTCCGTTCGCTCTGGTCCCATCGGGGCGGGCTGCGGTTCTTTTTAAGGCGGCAGACGCGGGCGATGTGTCCCTTCTTGTCACAATGCTGGCAGATCGACTCAAAAAACCGGCATTTGGACCTGGGGTGGTCGTCTCCGCAACCGGCACAGTTGGTCCTCGACTTACGACCCCGCCAGTTCCTGTCTGGAGGCGATGAATTTCCTCCTCGTCATCGGAAGTACCCGATGCCGAGTGGAAATCGCCCTGGTGGGTGGTCGTCTCAGGTTGGGCCTTGGCCGACCTTGCAGGGTTGTTGTTCCCACTGTGGTCCCCAGCGTTCGGTCTGCGCATGCGGTCGGCGGATGTTTGGGTCGCTTCGACGGCTGCGGCTGCGGTGAGGGTGCCTGCAAGGCTGATGTTGCCCTTGGCCATCAGCCGGCTCTGGAGGACGGGGTCCCACAGGCCGAGCACGATTCTGTCTCGCAGGGCGTCGTTCAGGTTGTCGAATTCGCACAGCCCCCCTAGGCGCCGTAGTTCGGCGACGAAGTCGTTGAAACTCTCACCCGACCGTTGGTCCCGACGGTAGAATTCATTGCGTTGGATCAGGATGGGTACCTCTGGAGCGTAGTGCCGCCGAAGTATTGGCTCGTGGACGTCCCAGTCCATCGCGGTCGCGTCGGCGGGTTTGGCAAGTGCCTTGGCCATCTTGAATACCTCGGTCCCACAGTGGGTCAGGAAGACGGCGCGCTTCATGGGGCCGGTGGCGTCCTTCAGATCGCTGCACTCGAGGAACATGTGGAATCGGTCGGAGTACGATTCCCAGTCCTCGGTGGCGGGGTTGAAGGGTGCGGGGGGTGCGATTTTCACCATCGTGGAGATTCGTCTGGCTTCCATCGGACACGTGGTTCGGTTCAGGGTCTGGATCCCACCTTCGTCGCCAGTGTCGTGTCCTTGAAAATGATGCCAGGAGTCGGTGACTTCAAATCATGCTCTTTTATTAGTGTAGGAACCAAACTGGGGCTAAGGCAAAAGTTCGCGGCTTTTATTCCTTTGGCCGCTGTGGCCGCAGCCAATGGCACCGCTTTGACTCTCCCGCAATTCGAACAGACCAATCGCAGGAGATTCTTAGCGAGCCAATCGGCGCGGCTCGCCTAACCAATCAGAGTGCCCCGCGCTTTGGCCAATCAAAGCGCGGGGATCTCAAGAATCCTAATGAGGGGACAGAACACCAAAATGGAGACTTCTTACCGTACATAGAGATTAAATGCAGGGGTGGGCTTCAAAATTTTTAGCAATGAGTTCTCTGTCTGGTTGCTGGGTGGGTATGGGCATGGTGGGTGTGACCTAGTCGGCCTCCTGCACCGTGGTGGGTGGAGGCGTTTTTGCCTTTCCTGAGTTCCAGAGGCTTTCCTCAAGCATCTGGGAGGCTTCCCGAGGCTCCGGAGATTCTCTGGAAGCTGGAAACAGGTCTGTTTCCGGCCTTTCTGAACTTTTGGCAGGCCCATTCTTTGCCCTCCCTGAGCCCCTGCACACACCATGCACTTATCTACATCCAAAACGGGCCACATGGGGACTCTTCGGAGGGGCAGGGTCGGGTGGGCAGGGCCAGCCAGGAGTGGGATTTGGGGGTTCTTAGCTAGAGGATATTCTGAACCCCTGCGAACCCCCAGCAGCCCACCCCAATTAAATGCCTACAAAACTTGACAAGTCAAGTTTTAGCTTAGTAACCTTGTTAGTAGGGATTATTTGGGCCAATTGTATTGCATAATGGTTGTCATTTTGCTATAAAATGGGGAGATCCATGATTGAGGCCTTACCTGCTTGGTAAGAAGTGACACAATTAGTAAAATTGAGAGATTATTTAAAGGATAGTTTTATTCAAAGGATAATTAATAGGTATCATTAGTCACCTTACTCATGTTAATCAGAAAGCAATAAAAGATGCTGAACCTATTTGCAAGGAACAGCTTTGTTGCAAATGTCCCTTATTTATTTATTTATTTGATTTGATTTGATTTGTCAATCACTTACAAGATAATAGGAATAATTATAAACATGAGTAAGAATACAGGAAATTGGTAGGAATAAATGGGGACAATAGGACAGGGACAGTAGGCACGATGGTGCACTCATGCACGCCCCTTACAGACATCTTAGGAATGGGGTGAGGTCAATAGTGGATACTTTTAATTCTAACTAATTATACAAAAGTACTAAGTCATATTTTTTGAAAGCCTCTCATTGAAATCTGCATTTGCATGGAATGATTAAGTATGTTCTAGCATTATATTCTCTGTTCAAATGGGAGATAACCAGATATCCCATGGAAACTGTACATGTGACTGAGAATGCCACCCTAGAATCCTTGGCAGATTGTAGAAGTTTCTTGACAGACTAATTCCTGCTGGGCAGCTTTTTCCTGAAGGCCAATTTGGAAACCATTTTCTATGCTAATCAGCTAAGAATGAATGACTCATAGTTATCATGGGAGCACTGTAAAACAGCTTATAAAAACAGATCACACACTAAGAGTAAATGAATAAAAATGAAACAAAGGGCTATCTTGACAATCGTATTTTGAGATTCTTACAAAAGTGAAACATGTGTGAGTGACATCTTTGTGCTGCAATCCATGCTTCTTCCAGTTATTTCTAACTTTGTCAGGAAAATTTGCAGAAGGAGGGGTGTGCCAGGGTGAAGAATGAAATGCACAATTTGAGTGCCCCATCTCTCGGTATGTTACAGGGCTTTGAGTTTGTAGTTGCAGATGCCTCTTGAATTTTTCACCACCTGATACTTCACGGATATCCCTGAATATGCCTCTTGAAAAAAGCACCTTTGGTATATCCCTGAATCATATACCTCTATATGATACAGAAAGTTGGAATCTAACTTGGCCTTTGAGTCTCCCTGCTGGTCCATCCAACTTTTATTTGAAACTTAGGCCCCTCTACCCTTATGTCCACTCCTTTAATGGGAAATTGTGCAAAGTGTTACCAACATATTATTAAAGATATAGTTAATTGGGGTTTGGCTTCATTATTGCTTTGTTGGCTTACAGTTGGCAGCCACAAATATGTAATTACACATAAAAAATGGGTGTAGCTTCACACTTGACTTTTTTGCCCACACTACTACTACTACTTCATCTTCCTCCTTCACAAGACATCTACAATCAAACAATCATTCTCAATAGTTGCCCAGAGGCCATTTTGATCCTTGGTCCAAAATATGGCTCCTTCTGGCTTAATCTCTTTCATCATCACATTTTAGTTTTCCTTTCAAATCTCACATGAGATTTTGCAACATCATAATATTGTCAGTCAAAATAACTAAGAACTCTTGATATTTCTTCATATTCTGAAAAAGTAAGGAATCATTTGTAAGATTTCCCCCTTCCAAAAAAACATAGCTCCCAGAAACCAAGAATGGATATGGACTCTATGTTCCTTTGCTTAATTTTTCCAACCACTATTACTATGGGAGGAGGAAGAAATAAATCAAACCAACTAGATCCTACATCTGTTAGATAAATCAAGCAAGAAGGTGAAACTGCAAGTGCTTTGCTTTCTTGCAAAATTATTAAGCATTGCGCCCTTTTTGCCGCCTCGTCTGACTGTTGGTTAAGTGTATAAACAATTCTTTGGGACTCTGAACAGGTGCTGTTTGTCCTTTCTTTTGAGGGTTGTTCCTTAGCAAATACGTTAACAAAGTTAGTTGCTATTTATTTACTGTTTCCTTGGCCTGCTTTTTTAATGCTGACCAAGAGGGCAGGTGGTTTATTATTTGTTTGTCAAATGAGACGTTAGTTGGTTTGCCTACCACAATTCAGCTCGGTCTCATTGCATAATCAGGAGTCAAATGGACCGTGCCAACTACTCATTTTTTTCCTCTCTAGAAATGATTCCCATCTTTTGATCTTACAGTCTTTACTATGCTTGTTGGCTTGGCTTTAGTTTTACTGCTTCTCTAATTTAATTTTCTAAATTTCCTTGGCTTAATTCCAACCAAAGCAGAAGAATTTTGATTGTCTTATCCCCAAGAAAAGGGATTTTGTATGGAATCACTTTTTGGGTGATTGAATGTAGTGGTTTAATTTTTAATGCAAATGGTCAGAAGGCTTGAGGATTGAGTATTTTGGAAGGCTGGTTACCACTATTCAGAATATGTCATCAAAGAATATTTATACTATTCAGTCCAAGGATCAATCAATCACACAGACAGATATTTTGATTTTTGGTTTTTCTTTCCTTGATGGATCATTAGAATGAATTTGCATCATATTCTTAGGATGGCATAAAAATATTTAAGTATAATATAGGTAGTCCTCTAGTTACAGTTTTAATGAACCCTGCCCACAATGTTCTTAATGGTCACATGATCGAACTGATTTTACAGAATATGTGTTTGACTATGTCTAATCTAATGAAAAGAAGGACTAGAGGTGACATGATAGCAGTGTTCCAATATCTCAGGGGCTGCCACAAAGAAGAGGCAGTCAATCTATTCTCTAAAGCACCTGAAGGCAGGACAAGAAGCAATGGGTGGAAACTAATCAAGGAGAGAAGCAACCTAGAACTAAAGAGAAATTTCCTGACAGTCAGAACAATTAATCAGTGGAACAACTTGCCTCCAAGAGGTTGTGAATTCTCCAACACTGGAAGTTTTTTCAAGAAGAGATTGGATAACCCTTTGTCCAGAATGTATAGCATCTCCTGTCTGAGCAAGGGTTTGGAGTAGAAGACCTCCATGGTCCTTGCCAACTCTGTTATTCTGTTCATTCTTCCCCCTGTTCCCTTTCTTTGACTATATCTGAAGAAGCCCCTTCTGTGATTTTTGCAACCTATTTTAACTTCAACTCATTTTGAACTTTTTCTGAGCTCAGACAATTCATACTAATAAGTTTCAAAATGTTTGGAGTGAGCCACAGCTCAGGAGTCCCCAATCCCAGGTTCATGGACCAATACCGGGTCACGGCATGCCAGAAACTGTGCAGACAAGCGAAACCCCATCCGTGGGATGCAGGCAGAACATGAGATCATGCCCCCTCCTGTCTGTGGAAAAACTGCTTTCCATGAAACCAGTCCATGGTGCCCAAAAGGTTGGCAGCCACTGCCATAGGTAGTTTGGGAAACTTAGTTTTTCTGAACTTTTATAGCATGTTTTAGAGCAAGGGTGTCCTTCCTCAATTCCCCATGGCTGGCTGGGAATTCTGGAAATTGAAATCCACAGGACTTAAAGTTGGAGAGCCCAGTTTTAGAGTTTATTCTACAGTTGTGTGTTGCCTACCTCTGAATAATGAGATATACAGTGGCCTTGATATTTAGGAAACATATTAAGAAGATATTGCATTGACTAAACTCCCACAGAAGGAATTCAAGATCCACACAAGATCCTGGGACTGTACATCCTCTCTACCATAGCAGAAGGTTGGGAATCAGCTTATCACCAAAACCCAAAGTAATAGCAAGATTGTAAAGTTTTGCTTTCACTTCCTTGTAATCATAGAGCTTTTCTCTCACCTTCCTTGTGTGAGAAGAAATATCTATCTGGTTCAATTCCAAGCTGGAACAAAGACACTGGAAACATGGAGGCTGTTTGGAAAGATGTTTAATGATGGAGCAGAACCACATGGATTCTGGGCAGCTGACCAAAATGGAATTGAGAGTGGGAGTTTTTATCTTTGGCCTTTGCACTTGAGCTTCCTGTTCCTGTGCTAGAACATGTATTGTATTGGCTGTCCTCATACTCCAATGGGGCCATGTAGGGGTTATAGCTGGCTCTACAGGCTAAGTACAAATCTTAGGTGTTTGTCTGAGCTATGCTTGGTTGAAGTTTGGACTGCTCTGAGGGTGATGCAATAATTCCTATTGTGACTTGATGCTTTGTCCTATGTTAGATCTTGAGTTGTACCATTCTGCCTTTATTTCAAAATATCATGTCTTGAATGGATTACCAAATCTGCATTTCTAACAGGTGGCCCCTCAGTTTCATTTCTGAATAGGCTTGCCCAATCTTTCTTAATGGACACCTAAATGTCTGCTGGGGGCTATTAAGGGAGTCTGCTTCCTGTCTGTAAAAAAAACCCCTTGTCCATTTTCATTTAGGGAAATATAATATTCTGCCTTTTTAATATTTCCTAAAACATTTTATTCTTCTAGGAGAGGGGTGGGTGCTAACTTTCTACACTTATAATATGGGGTATGGGCAAGGAAAACCTTGCCTATAACCCCCATTACAGGGCTGTGGGAATGATATAAGTTAGGTCATGGCTAGCTCCCCCAGTAATGGATATGGATAAGTATTCGTGAAGATGAATATTATACCTGAGCACACAGAGAATATTATTTTAAAGGATAATCAGTTACACAAACATTAGGACCTTAAAGGTGAAGGGTGTGTTCTTCAGCTCAGTTGCACCTGCCGCTTCAGAACATTAAACCAGGATGAACTGTCTTGGCATGCAGCCTGTGAATTGCCCTGAATCCTCTGGATACCCAGTGATGGGCAGGAAGCCAATGCAAAACCACCTTGGCATAAAAACAGCAAAAATGTCATGCGTATGGCTGAGAAAAAGGAACATGAAAGAAACGCCATTTAGAAGAAGCACTGTTTGGAGAGGGTGGGGTGTCTCCAAAAGGGAAGAACCCAAGGGCTGCCCGGGCAGGGTGTGGTGGAACTGGGAAATTCCTTGCCTGAAAGGAAATTGAGAAAGGCACTTAAAACCACAGAAACTTTACCTTTGCTTTGTTGCTTTGCCACTCCTTCAGACTGCACGAATTCAGCAGCTGTTTGTCTAGCAAATAGACCTTTTCTCTTCTTCTCTGCTGACAAAAGCCAAGGCCATTCTGGCTATAACTTCCATCGGCTGTTCTTTTGTCACCATGAGGTGACAAAATCCAATTCATTATTGGACTGTTCCAATTGTGAGCTGTAGTTGGCTTCCCCAACTACCAGGAGAGATTGATTCTTTCTTTCTTTCTTTCTTTCTTTCTTTCTTTCTTTCTTTCTTTCTTTCTTTCTTTCTTTCTTTCTTTCTTTCTTTCTTTCTTTCTTTCCTTCCTATCTTTCCTTCAACTCTCTCTCTCTTCTTTCTTTCTTCCATCTTTCTCTTTCTTTCTTTTCTTTCTTTCTTTCCTTCTTTTCTATCTTTCCTTCATATCTCTCTCTTTTCTTTCTTTCTTTCTTTCTTTCTTTCTTTCTTTCTTTCTTTCTTTCTTTCTTTCTTTCTTTCTTTCTCTTTTTCTTTCCTTCTTTTCTATCTTTCTTTCTCTTTCTTTCTTTCTTTCTTTCTTTCTTTCTTTCTTTCTTTCTTTCTTTCTCTTTTTCTTTCCTTCTTTTCTATCTTTCTTTCTCTTTCTTTCTTTCTTTCTTTCTTTCTTTCTTTCTTTCTTTCTTTCTTTCTTTCTTTCTTTCTTTCTTTCTTTCCTTCCTTCCTTCCTTCCTTCCTTCCTTCCTTCCTTCCTTCCTTCCTTCCTTCCTTCCTTCCTTCCTTCCTTCTTTTCTATCTTTCCTTCATCTCTCTCTCTCTTTTCTTTCTTTTTTCCATCTTTCTCTTTCTTTCTTTCTTTCTTTTGTCTTTCTTTCATCTCTCTCTCTCTCTCTCTCTCTCTGTGTGTGTGTGTGTGTGCTCTGGCTTCTGCTACTAAGAGGATAGCACATAGAGCTCCTTTGGCAAAGGCTGGTGGGTTCAGTATTGGTTTGTTCTATGCTTCTCCCACCAATTTGAGCTGTATCTTCATTGCATGTGTTGCAATAAGATACCCTACCATGTCCATTGGGAGAGAGTTGTGCGATGTGTATAACAGTTAGGCTGCTACAGATTCTGCTGAGAGCCTGTGCTCAGTCACTGGGTGACTGTCTCCCCAGCAAAGGGAATCCCCTGCCTTTTGCCTATATATGGTCTGCAAGCAACTAACTCTATGACTACCATGGAGTGTTTGCGATCCTTCTTTCAGCATTGTTTAAAGAGGGTGTTTGGCATTGGGTATTATGTGAGATTCTTGTTAAAAAAAAACTGGCACCAGGCATTGTTTGACAGAATTCGACATACCAAAGTCTTTACAAGAAGTACAGGGGTGGGTGGGATGATGGAGAGAAGCAGAAAAGGGATGGTGTGTGCATTATATGCCTGCTGCTTGCGTCGTCTCATTTGCTCAGGGAGATTATGAAACATTAAATAAGATGTCTTATTATGTAATCAGAAGATACTATACCGAACTGCAGCTTTAAATAACAGGACAGTTAAGCTGAAATGGACATGACAATTTCCTCCCTGTTAACCCCTGTCTTCATTTCCTGCTCCTATTTCAACTGCTTTTGTGGTGAGCATTTTTCCACAATAAAACCCTAAGGGGAAACTTGTTTTTTAAAAAATGTTGTATGCTCTTAGCAGAGGATGCACGAAAACCACCACCACAATAACAACAGTACTAGCAAACAAGAATTCCAGGATTGTATGTTTTGAGAATTCCAGGGGTTCTTGAGTCCAATTAAAATGGGAATGCCAGATACTGGACTTCAGGAGGTGTTGGGCATCGTCTTGATTCTGGATGATGTGTGTTCTTCTAAAATTTCTGGTCAATTTTTAGGTTTCCGGTTCTGCGTGGCTTCGGTGGCAGCACGAATTTGTGACCGTTCGCGATTCCTGCTGCGCTTGCCGCCAAGGTACCCCCGATCCAAATGGGTCAGGGGGATATGGCTGCCCTGTAGGGACAGCCGAAGAGAGAGGGGAGCCGGACAGGTGGTTGGGGGTGTCACAGACCCCCTCCTCATCCGGAAAAACCCCCTTTTCCCAAGGTGGTAGAGCGGCGGTCAGCAATGGCCGCCACGAAGAAGCCTGCAACCGGGTAAGATTGTGCTGGAGGAAGCAAGAAAAGTGAAAGTGCTGGCTGAGCCAGGTCAATCAACATCTTTTAAATTCGCTGGAACTGAGCTGTCTGAATTGCTGGAGGATACATTGTATCCCTAAGAAGATCGAAAGCGGCGGAGAAGCTGTTAAAGGGAACTTTTTTTTCTTCACTCTCCCACCCCATGGAAACAGCAGATGAAGATTTGAAATTTGTATGGGCACTGAAGGTGAACTATTCTGAAAGTTGAAGTTAAGGGACAAAAGAGTTCTTGGACATTGGACTTAAAAACTTAAGAAATTGGAAAACCCTCATTAGAGGTATGGATTTCTGATCATTTAAAAATTGATGTTGCAAGTGGGAAGGGAGAGGAAAAAAATTGGAGCAGAAGTGGAAAAAGGAGGAGATTGCCTAGAATCTCAAAGAAAGATATATGGTAATTGGACCTCTTTGATTAAACAGTAACCCCAGAAAGAGAAATAGAAGAAGGAAGAAAAGTATTAACTTTTGGAACTTTTTTTGAATTATTTTTGATTAAAAATACTTGGGTGGAAAAGTTTCTCTTTTCAGGATGCCATTGCTTGTGGATGAACTAAAGACTGAATATCAAAAATATAAAAAGGAAGAACAAGATGGAAAAGATACTTTGGGCACTTTATTTCAATTTTTAGAAATGGCGTTATGTACTTATGAAAAGTTGACTACGCAGCAGAATGACTGGGACAAAGAAGAAGAGGAACAAGAAGTAATCTTTGATGAACAATGGGTTTTTTCCGGGGAAGAGGAGAAAAAGGATAAGAAAAAGGGGATTTTAAGGTTTGAAAAAACAACCAAAAAAGAGAAAAATGAGAGGAAAGGTGGATGCAAGGTTAGAAAGCAAAGGAAAGGGAGTAAGAAAAGGGAGGAGGAGAGATAAAGGGGTAAAAAGGGCAAGGAGAAGAATAAGCAAGAGAGAAAGGGGGGGAGGAGAAGCCTCAATGGTGGGAAGCAAGATCTAAAGAAAAAAAGTTTATTTAGAGACAATGGGTGAATCTAATTAAGGATAAAAGGGGGATTCTGGAAGGTACATAAGATTGTGTTTTTATATGTGTATTTCGAGTATAAAATTTATTGTGTAATCTTAGAATCTACTAAACAGAATCCCAAGATAAATTAAGTGTTATATGAAGTACTCTTAAGTTAGGGTAATGAGTTAAAGGCGTCACTCCAAATAGTGTATAGGAGAAGTATAGTAAAAGAAAAAAGATGAATGGATAGTTGGAAATAGAACAGACAAAGAATGTTATTGAAAATGGTAATAAGACATGGAATGATATATAAAGGTTTTGTTATGTTTTTTTGGGTTTTGTATGTTGATAAAAGGCAATAAAATTTTAATTAACAAATAATTTGGATGAAAAGGAGAAGTTGGGATAAGATGTGAAGTTAAATAGATAAAGTAAATATTGATATTATAATTGGGAATCATTATATTTTATTGGTTTTCTTCTTTAATTATCACTATTTTTTTTTAGAAAAGAATTTATAAGCTGTTATGCCTTGATTGTTTGTGCACTGTTTTTGTAAAATTAATAAAATTGGTTTGTAAAAAAAAAGAAAATGATAATAAGATATGGAAAGATATATAAAGTGAATATGATGTTTGAATTTGTGTCTGTGAGAAGAGTTTCAACCCGGGATCAGGCAGCCTTCAGAAAAGATGTTTTAGTTGTTGTTGTTTTTTCTATGTTCTGTGTTATGTATGTTTATGAAAGGCAATAAAATTTTAATAAGCAAGAAATATAATTTGGATAAAAGGAGAAGTCTGGATAAGATATGAAGTTAAATAGATAATGTAAATATTGATATTACAATTTGGAATTATTTTGTATGTTCTATTGGCTCTCTTTAATTATTATTATTTTTTTTTAGAAAAGATTTTTCAAGTTGTTATGCCTGGATTGTGTATTGTTTTTGTAAAATTAATAAAATTTGTTATAAAAAAAATAAAATAAAATTTCTGGTCAATTTTTCCAAGGAAAGAGTCCCATAATAAACATGCACTCTTTATTTTAGTTGTCTGCATCAAAGTTGAACCTGGTTATGTAGTGAGCCATTTTATTTCATTTGCAGAATAAACTGAATCATAATCTAACCAAGTCATTTGAATTCTCATAACAGAATTACCAAGTTTAGCATGCTGGGCAAATGCAGACACTGCAGCAGATAGATTAAATGTTTTGTGTGATAACAGCCACTGAGTCACACTGGTTTGTTTGTTTGTTTGTTTTAACTTGGCACTGATCTGCTTCTGGAGAAAAAACATTATCTATTATTGTTCCTTATTTGTTTGCTTTACATTTCTTCAAACTAGTAGGGAACAATGGTAGAAAGAGCCAACTAATTATGATTCTGCATCCATCAAAAATAATATTTCATATTTAGAATACTTTCATATGAATTGCTTTTAATTAAGAATACAGAACATAATGTAGAATAATAGAGTTGGAAGAGACCTTGGAGGTCTTACACACAGAAGATCATTGAGTCTGATGGGACAGTGTTTCAATTTCCCAGGTCAACTAGCCTCCAAATTTTTCAGGATCCTGCTCAGTTGGTCTCTGCAGTTGGCTCCTGCCTCTCTCCTAAACATCTCAGCATTATGCCCCCTCTTTTCTTCAGTACCCTTATTGTTGTGTCCGTTGCGGCAAGGAGACCAGGAGTCAGTGACTTGGTTCAGTTTTTTATTAGTCCCGAGAACGGCTCGGGTTCCGAGGGGAAAATAGCGGCTTTTTATGCCCAAGCCACGGCGGCCGCGACCAATGGCACCGCTTTGAATCTCCCACAATTAGTTTCCACCAATCACGGGAGATCCATAGCGGGCCAATCAGTGTGGCTCGCTCGACCAATCGGATCACTGTGCGCTTTGACCAATCACAGCGTGGCGTTTACAAGAATGTAAATGACTGTATAGAACACCCCTCCCCTCTTGGTTCGGTCCTACGTGACGTAGTCCCATAAGTAGGCGGGGCTCCGTACTTGCCTACTGGACCTGCGCAGGTTAGTTGTTGTTTGGCTCCCGGCCGGTTCGGTCAGGTTCTCTGCTGCTCTCGGCCTCGTCGATGGAACCGCCTGGAAGGTGTCGCCGGGCCTCTTGTCGCAGCTCCCTCCTGGTCTACCTAGGCTGGTTGAGCTGCGGTTTTCACCGCTCCCGCCTAGTCTTTCTGGGCTGGTTGAGCTGGCCTGGCTGCTTCTTCCTGGTGAGGCTTCGAGCTGGCTATTAGTCGGTAAGTGTTGCTGGTTTCTTTCTATTGGGTTTTGGTTCCCGGGGTATTCCCTCCCCTCTTGGCTTGTATTAAGGGGATTGTCTGTGTTTGATTGCGTGTCGGTTGTGTTTCCTGTGATTGTTCTCGATCTTAATTGATCGATGTGGCGTTTCCACGCTCGTCCGTCGGTTGTTTGCAGCTGGTACAAGCGGGGACCTGTCAGTTGGGTTATGGTTGCTGGTACCCACAGTGGGTCTCCGGTTAGGTTCTTTGCGTAGACAGCGTTGCCTGGCACAAAGGACCGGTGCTTGCTGGAGGAGTTTGGGGGTTTTTCCGGGTTGTATGTGGGGTGCAGTCTGCTGAGTGGGGACCTTATTTTCCTCCCCATTAGTAGCTCTGCTGGGCTTTTGTTCGTTGTCGTGTTCGGGGTTATATGTTGTATAAAAAGCATTTTATTTATTTTTTCTTGGATTTCCCCGTGTTCGATTTTTTGGATGGTTTTTTTCGCAAATTGAACCATCCGTTCCGCCCTCCCGTTCACCGCTGGATGTGCCGGAGCTGTCAGTGCATGTCGTATGCCCCGTTCCACTAGGAATTTTTCAAATTCTAGTGAGGTGAATTGGGGCCCGTTATCCGACACGATGACATCTGGGAGGCCGTGGATTGCGAACAGCTTGCTAAGTTCCTTGGTCATGGCCTCCGTGGTGGTGGTTTTCATGTTGCTTACCTCCAACCAGTTGGAGTAAGCATCTACCGTTATAAGGAATGTATGTCCCTTAGTGGGCCCGGCAAAATCTATGTGGATCCTGGACCATGGTCCCCTGGGGGTTTCCCATTCCAGGATTGGTGCCGCAGGAGGGCTCGGTCTGGTTTCTTGGCAGCGTTCACATCTTGCCACCCAAGTCTCGATTTGTTTATCCATCCCTGGCCACCAAGCATAACTTCTGGCCAGGGCTTTTGTTCTAACTATGCCCGGGTGCCCCTTGTGTAACAACTCCAATATCTTCCCTTGTAGCTTTTCCGGAATAACAACCCCACCCCCCCCAAAGTACACAACCTTTTTGTAGTGAGAGTTCTGTTTGCCGGTTCTGGAATGTCCTGAATACTTCGTCGTCATCTTTTTCCGGCCACCCTTTTTCTACCCAATGTAACATCCGCGCCAGACGTTGTCTTTATTAGTCTCTCGGGCAATGTCTGACGTGGTTATGGGTAGATCGGGCAGAGTCTCTATGCTGAAGGTGGTCATCATGGGTGCTGGATCGGTGTCTAAGTCGGGTAACGGCGAGCGGCTCAGGGCGTCTGCATGGGTGATCATCTTAACGGGTCGGTGTGTGAGCTGGTTGCTGTAGGCGGCAAGGAATTTGGACCACCTTGTCATTCTGGGAGATAGGATGTTCGGGGTGGTCCTGTTCCCTGCCAGGATTCCCAACAGCGGCTTGTGGTCTGTGATAATGGTAAACGTGCAGCCATAGAGGTACTCGTGGAACCTCTTCATTGCTGCGATGATAGCCAGGGCCTCCTTGTCCAGCTGGCTATAGTTCCTCTCTGGTTTGGTGAGTGTCCTTGAAAAGAAAGCAATGGGTGCTTCTTTTCCGTCTGGGAGTTTGTGGCTAAGGACGGCGCCGACGCCGAAGGGTGAGGCATCGCATGTGACGGCGAGTGGTAGGGTCTCATTGTATTGGATGAGGATGGCATCCGAGTTGAGCAGGTCCTTGGTTTTCCTGAAGGTGGCTTCCTCGCGTTTCCCCCAACTCCAGGTGGCCGCCTTGTCCAAGAGCCTATGCAAGGGTTCTGCCACGGTCGCCTTGTGGGGCAGGAAAACATTGTAAAAATTAAGCAGTCCCAGAAATGCCTGCAGTTCCATTTTATTTCTGGGTGTGGGGGCCTCCTTAATGGCTCTGATTTTGTTTGCGGTTGGGTGGATGCCATGCCGGTCTAGGAGGTACCCCAGGAACTCGACCCACTCTGTGTAAAGCTGGCATTTTTCTCTCTTCACTTTTAGCCCGGTTTCCTTGAATTTCGTTAGTACCTCCCTTAGAAGACCCTCTAGTTCTGGCTGGTTGGCTGCCGACACCAGCACGTCGTCGAAGTAGGGCACCACCCCCTTAATTCCTTGCAAAAGTCTCTCCATGAGGCTCTGGAAAATTCCCGGCGCCATGCTGACTCCAAACTGGAGTCGGTTACAGCGAAACACTCCCTGGTGGGTGACTATGGTTTGTGCCTCGGCGGTTTCTGCGTTGACCGGCAGCTGTTGGTAGACTTGCGCCAGGTAGAGCTTCGCAAAAGCCTCCCCCCAGTGAGTGTAGAAGGTGCTGCACTACTGGGACGGGGTAGGCGCTTTGTTGTAAGGCGCAATTTAGGGTGGCCTTATAGTCCCCGCAGATTCTTACTGACCCATCGGGCTTGACTGGGGTGACTATTGGGGTCTCCCACCGGGCGTGGTCGATTGGTTGTAGGACTCCTTGTTTGATGAGCTTGTCAATTTGCTCATCTATTTTTGGCCAGAGTGCAAAAGATATCCGCCTTGGTTTTAGGCGTATCAGGGGAATGCTGGGATCTAGGCTGAAGGAAATAGGGGGCCTAGGGTACTTGCCTGGGGTGCCATCAAACACTTCCTGGAAGTCCCGTGCCAGTTGCTGTTCCCAATCGGCCTCTGCGATGTGGTTTATGCCCATAACCTCGATGCTGAGCGGTGCAAACCATTGTAGTCCCAAAAGGCTGGGTCGGTCTCGGTCCACGATTGTCAGGGGAAGCTTTGCTGTGCAGCCCTTGAATGTTACCTTGAATTGTCTGGTTCCGATTACCAGGATGCGGTTTCCCTGGTTGTCCTTGATTATTAATTTCTGGTTTTCCAGTCCCTTCTTGTGGATGGTAGGCACCAAGCGTTTGATTTCTTGCCAGGCGACCATGGAGAGGTAGGACCCGGAGTCCACCTCCATTTTGCATGGCTTGCCTTCGATGCCTACCTCCACATAGACTTTTCGGGCATCGGTGGTTGATGCGTGGCCGATGATGACCGTCTGGTGGGTTTCCTCTTTCTGCCGGGTTTCGCCACCTCGTCGGTTCCATCCGCCCCGGTCCCATCGGCTTTTGGCGTGGCGATCTCTGGCCCTGGGGGGTGTACTGTCACGTCTCCAGTCGCTGTGGTCCTGCTGTCTAGGGCTGTAGGCCTTCCTCAATTGGCAGACTCGGGCGATGTGACCCTTTTTGTCGCAGTGCTGGCAGACTGCATCGAAAAAGCGGCACTCTGATCAAGGGTGGTCGCCCCCACACCCGGCACATGTGGTCCCTGACTTACGACTCTGCCGATCGCGCCGGTCACGTCATGTCTGGAGCTGGTGGATTTCCTCCTCCTCGTCCATGGTGTCAGAGGCGGAGTGGAATTCGCCATGATGGATGGTGGTCTCGCAGTGACTTGCTTCCAGGTGGGCCTCAGTCGCCCGTCCTGGGTTGGCGGTCATGGTGCGCTCTCCGGTGTCTGGTCTCCGCATGCGGTTCACCGATTTCCGGGTTGCCTTGGCTGCGGTGGCTTCAGCAATGGCATCGGCGAGGGCGATGTCGCCTTTGGCCATCAGTCGACTTTGTAGGACTGGATCTCGGAGTCTGAGCATGATGCGGTCCCGTAAAGCCTCATCCATGTCCGAGAACTTGCACATGCCCCCTAGGCTCCGTAGCTCAGCCACAAAATCGCTGATGCTCTCACCCGATCTCTGGTCCCGCCGGTAGAAATTGTGCCGCCTGATGAAGATGGGCATGGTGGGGGCATAGTGGTTCCGGAGCAATGGTTCGAGGTCGGCCCAGTCCATCTCCTTGACGTCCGCGGGTTTCGCTAGAGCTTTTGCCATCTTGAACACTGCGGGCCCGCAGTGTGTCAGGAAGACGGCTCTTTTCTTTGGCCCGGCGGTGTCCTTCATGTTGCTACATTCGAGGAACATGAGGAATCTGTCTGTGTATGATTCCCAGTCCTCAGTAGCGGGATTAAAGGTTGCGGGCGGTGCGATGCTGGCCATCTCGTCGGTCTCGCTTCCTCCGGACACGTGTTTGATGGGGGATTAGCCTCAGAATCCCATCCTCGTCGCCAGTGTTGTGTCCGTCGCGGCAAGGAGACCAGGAGTCAGTGGCTTGGTTCAGCTCTTTATTAGTCCCAAGAACGGCTCAGGTTCCAAGGGGAAAACAGCGGCTTTTTATGCCCAAGCCGCGGCGGCGGCCGCAACCAATGGCACTGCTTTGAATCTCCCGCGATTAGTTTCCACCAATCACGGGAGATCCGTAGCGGGCCAATCAGTGCAGCTCGCTCGACCAATCGGATCACTGTGCGCTTTGACCAATCACAGCACGGCATTTACAAGAATGTAAATGACTGTACAGAACACTTATGACTCCCCACCTAAAGATCCATTTAATCTTCCTACTATTTTGCACATGTGCAAATGTACATATCAGCTCTCCAACCCTCAACTTCGCAAACATCTGCTGATCTTCTCATCAGTTCACCCATCCTTTATCTTCCTGCCATCCTCTTAGATCACTTCCTCTTTCCCACTAACCTGCCCACCCACACCTATCTTCCCAGTTTTTCTTAACGCTAATATTTTCTTCCATAATTTTATCATTTTATATTTTTTACAGCCCCTTGAGAGATGTTTGCTCACCATTTTGGGAACCCTTGCTCTGGGAACTGCCCCCAAAAGGTCAGTTTCTCCCTACTCCCCATTCTCCTAATTTCAATATGTATTTGAATAAAAAGTTGAGAAACTTTTTTTTTTTACATTGTCATCTGCATCTTAGGAATGCAGAAATCTGTTTTATGATAGTTTGGACAGATGAAAAACTAGTTGAATCCTACCTAGTAGAAGTTCCTAAACTCTTTGAAGGCTGTACACAGTGATGTCCACATTGTCTTGGGATAAGATGTGATACTAATGCTCTGTCTTCAGAAAATGATTCTTGGTCTTTCTAAATCCCATGGACCATCTCAGTCTTCAGGTTAT
The DNA here is from genome assembly GCA_033807585.1 of Hydrophis major. NCBI lineage: Eukaryota > Metazoa > Chordata > Lepidosauria > Squamata > Elapidae > Hydrophis > Hydrophis major. Next base: position 246,353,310 of record CM066330.1, read on the forward strand.
AGAAAATGCAATTAGATTAATAGGGTCAAGCACAGAGAACTTCAGAGCAAAATCTCAAAATCATTTCACATTAGATAGCACTCGCTCGTAAATCTTTCTACTGCAGAATTCTGCAGCACACTGACCACTTCAAATCTACATTACTGATTAACTTCAGCAATCAGTGCTGCTCTTGTGGCACACTAGAAAGAAGATATTATTTAGGCAAAAAAATCTTCCAGGATCCTGTCTGTTTCTTCTCTTTTAGACAGCTCAGCATAATGGGCAAAAGGGCAATGTCTTATCCCGAGAGAGACAACTATAAAGGGTTCAACATTTTATTCTGATGTATTTCAAACCAGAAACCTAATTTACTGTGAAGGGGTAGCCACTAGATCAAATCAAACAAGTTCAGTCTATCAATCAATCACTCTCCTTTAGATCCTAAGTAGTGACAGCTGAGAATATTTTTTGAATGCAAATGCACCTAATTCTGCATTTTCAAACCAATGCAAACTGAAACTTTGTTATCCATCAACGTTTCTAGTTCTCTGGATCTTGCAATGCAACTTGCTAATGGCTTAAAAAAAAAAACAATATTAGCCAAAATTAACTGCAGCTCAAATCCTTCATGTGAAGAAATGGAAAGTTCTGTTAATCCACACAATGGAAGAATGGATGGAAAAAGTCGATGCTTTTTTCTTCTGTTTCCCTTTAACCCACACCTCTCTTTCCCTTTTCTTTTCTTTCCACATTTTCCCACTATCTTTATTTTCATTTGTACTGTATACATTGATAATCTCAATAAAAGTTACATTAAAAAAGAAAGAAAAAAGTTGACAAACTTGCTTATAGTCCTGAAAGTAATCTGAGAACATAAATCATTTAACAAAGAACAGGGGAGGATTTGATAATATGGTATAGTTTGTGTCTATTAAATAAACAATTGTGACTAGCTATTCTCACTATGGTTTTCCCTTTTGAGATGTACAGCTGTTTTGTGAGAGTAGGAAGCATCTAAAATACCAAAAAGCTTCAGGGCCTTTGGCTCATGCAATGATATTTTTTACTACAAGAGACTTTTGAAACTCTTGTGAAGATACTTTTGCTCTTAGTCAAAATTATTTGACCACTGATGTCTCTAGTCAGCAGATCTTCAACACGAGTATTCCCTGATCTTACTCAGAGATCTCAAGGATTAAAGCTGGGACCTTTAGCAAGTAACTACTGGGCTACTACACCTCTGTAGAAAAAATTGATAGTATTGAAAGATTAGATGGTTTCTCGACATATGCACTGAGGAATGGAACTATCTCTATCCATTGTCAGATAACAGATAATCAAAGTTGGAAGGGACCTTATAGGTCATCCAGTCCAACCCACCGCCCAAGCGGGAGACCCTACACCATTTCTGACAAATGGCAGTCCAATCTCTTCTTGAAAGTCTCAAGTGATGGCGCTCCCACAACTTCCGAGGGCAAGCTGTTCCATTGGTTGATTGTTCTCACTGTCAGAAAGTTTCTCCTTATTTCCAGGTTAAATCTCTCCTTGTTCAGTTTCCATCCATTATTCCTTGTCTGGCCTTTGGGTGCTTTAGGAAATAACTTGACTACTTCCTCTCTTTGGCAGCCCATCAAATATTGGTAGACTGCTATCCTGTCCCCACTGGTCCTTCTCTTCACTAGATTAGCCATGCCCAGTTCCTGTAACCGTTCTTCATGTGTTTTAATCTTCAGTCCCCTAATCATCCTGGTTGCTCTTCTCTGTAATTTTTTCCAGAGTCTCAACATCTTTTTTATAATGTGTCATTATATTTCATTATACTTCATTCATTATACTTCATTCTTTAAAAAAAAACACCTGAATTATAAAACTGCCTGGAACCCCCCCCCCCCAAACATCTATATAGATACTATATAGCAACTAAAGTAGTTACTTGAATATAGACTACATTTCTTTGAAAGCAAGATCTCATACATTAATTTACTTGCTAGAAATTCTACAGTCTTCTAATATCTAAGGCATTACAATAAAGTACTCAAACAACACTCTCAAATTTTAAGCTACTGTATGGTCAGATTCAAAACCATGTATTGGATGTAACCCAGAACTCAGTTCCAGAAACTAATCCCAGGATATGGTGCATATTAATTATAAAGCAGCTTGGTGCTAAAAATACATACTTGCTGAAGAAAGGACTTTGATTTGCTAATTACTACTGCTTGGGAAATATACAGGGTAATTTATTATTATACATATGGCAGAAAAATCCCCAGCACCTGTTATTTTATCATTGCAAGATCAGGAGAATTTCAAACATATTGCAGAGTTCCATGATGCTATTAACACTGACTTATAGGAAACTGAAGATGTCACTCCGTGCATCAAATATTACAAAATATACTCTTGGCTACCACCTCAGTGTACAAGACAGATCAACTAAATCAGGAATGCCATCCAAATTAGGAAAGCAAATATGTGGATGTTTGCAAATGGCACTGGAATTTAATGAGACAAGAAAGCACCTGAAGAAATAAATGGTGCTTGAGGTTAAGAAATTATATTCCAACCTTCATACATAGGTGTTCTACAGATATGCTGGACTTCAACTTCAGAGAATGGGGCTAGTTGAGAAATCTCAGGGTTGAAGTCCAACATCTCTGATGGCTATTGGTTGTAGCTATAAACTATATACTCCATTGCCAGTTTGAAGCCAAGTTGATTCAGATTTTAATCAACTATAATCCGGCTATATGGAATTGGGGAAGGAGTGCCAGTTAGGTCTAGTGGTTATGATTCTAGGCTAAAAACCAGGAGCTCTAGTCCAGCCTTAGGCATGAAAAATTGGCTGGGTTGACCTTGGGCCAGTTACTCTCTCTCAGCCCAACTCACCTTACAGGGTTGTTGTTGAAGGAAAATAGGAGGAATGAGCATTAGATAATAATTTTCACCCTCTTGAGTTATTCATATAAAAATAATAAAGGTGGGATAAAAATTATTTAACAGACCTACTAATATTTAACAGATACTGTTTCATAGCTGTCTGAATTCTCGTTAGAATCTAGGTTGGTAAGAATTGTTACAGACATTTTATTTTCCTATTACTAATAACTAGATAGAATCGTGCAGATGTCTCTTTTTTCTCTTGGAACAGTGTGCTGGGTACAGCGTTGATCTCAAATGTAATCTGCTTTTTACTCTGCCTTTCTATGGCTTTGAGCCTCTTTTGCTGCTCAGCCAGATTTCATTGGGTTAATTTTAGCCTGACTCCTGATGACTTCATACACGTCCCTATTGTTTTACTGTCAGCTACATCAATATGTGTGCCAATGTTTTTCCCCAGGAAGGTTCCCCCCCCCCAAAATTTCCAGTCTCCTATATTCTCTGGAGACCTTTCATCCAAATACCCACTGAGTCCAACTGCTAAACAGATCTAACCCAGTTAAGCATTTGACAATCCAGCTCAGCCTTGGTCAACTACTGATACTGTATATGAATTATACAGTATACTGAAATTTATTTACTCTCAATATCTGGAATATAGGAGTGGTGCGATGGCCTAGAGGTGAAGATCTCACCTCACAATCAGGAGGCTGTGATTTCAATCCTAGATAGAGGCAGATATTTCTCTCTCTTGGCACAATGATAATATATCTGCCAGCTGCATGGTAAGCCCTCTTTTCTTTCATGTCTTTTCTTTTCTTTTTCTTTTTGGTAACAAATGCATTAGAAAGGCAATCTTCCTAGGGTGATCATGAGAAGAATCCCGCCATGCAGTGATGATTCATGCTATTCCAGTGCAATTATCCTTCTAATGAATACTGCATCTGACATATTCTTGGGCTGAGCTAAAATGTCCCAGATACAAAGCAAGAATACTCATGACAAAAAAAGGAACAAAAATTAGACCAAGGCTGGAGACGTTTTGTGCCTGAGGTCTGCAGTTTTTAAAAATACATAGCGATTCCTTCACTTTCCAGATGCCAAAGTGCAATTTTCCAATTTTCCTCCCAGTATTTGAAAAATTATATTGCTGATTCTCCACAATTTCTGGTAAATTTCAACAGCAGCAGAGGAACAGCAAAAAGTGATTTTGGTGGAAAAGGAAAAAAGGGGACTGGGATAAGCAGCATATAAATGGTAATCTGCCAGTTAACCAACAGTTTTACTGGGTGTGGACATTCCTGGTCCAAATACTGCCATTTAATTCTTGTGCATTCATATTCTCAGAATTCTTCCACCTTCCTACATTAACCTCAACACTAAAAAGTCTGGCATTTGATAGAAACATCTAAAAGGCACTGCACCTCCTTCATGCCTTTTTAAGCAGGAGACCCTACATCATTGTTGACAGATGGCAGTCCAGTCTCTTCTTGAAAGCCTCCAGTGGTGAAGCTCCCTCAACTTCCAAGGGCAACTTCTGTTCCATTGTTTGATTGTTCTCAGAGTCAAAAAATTTCTCCTTATTTCTAGGTTGAATCTCTCCTTGATCAATTTCCATCCATTATTCCTTGTCTGGTCTTTGGGTTCCTTGGAAAATAGCTTGACCCCTTCCTCTCTGTGGCCCCTCAAATATTGGAATACTGTTATCATGGTCCTTCTCTTCTCATAGACTAGCCATGTTTTAAATTAAGGAAACTAGAATGTGCTTTTTTGTGGAATTTTTATTTATTTAATCCATTGTTGGTAGCTGTTCTGCCTGGGACAAACTCTTAAAGGACCCTGTCCAATCTATCACTGTATCCTTCTGCACTAGATATAAGACTACTGCAAAGTCTGCAATATAGGCAGAGTTGTTCTCAAGGTATTGCTTCCCCCTGAAAAGGACTGCAATGATGCAGTCAATGGTGCAATCCCATTTTACAGATGCATCATGAGAGTACAGTGAGATGCGTGATAAATTTGCTTTAATAAATGGACACTTCCAGAAATCAAACTAATTGAAAACTAATTGAAAAGACATTTTAGATCCTTAAATGATGGCTTATTTTGGGGTTCTCAAAGTTTTCATTCAAAGAGCAATCAAATCATCCCTTCAACAATAATGTTCAGATCACATTCTTGGATCAATTTGATGCATCAGATTAAATCAGTTGACTTTAAATGATTCCAAAGATTTAGTAACTTTAAACGCATGCGCACACGTTTCATTGAAAAAAAAAAATGTTTCAATTATTTGAAGTACAATTTTAATTTAACTTTGTTTTAATCTTTGAATCAAACCACAAGTTGGAACTCTTTTAACCGATTGTGGGTTCAAATTGGATCTTGGATGATTTTCACACCACTGGTCTATTCTTTCCTTTGAATGCTTCCTAAATCAATTTTCACTTCAACTTTGAGTGAGTCAGAACCACAGTCTTAATTCTCCTGCAGGTCACTTTTCACTTTTAGAGATTCTAGCAGGCAGTCTTATAATTTGAAATGATCCATTTCTTTGAATGCTTGAACCACCTCTCTCTTCTATTTGTCCTGCTAGGCCTAATTCTCTCTGCTGATCCTATTAGAAGAATTATGGGGGAAAGTATCATTCTAGCAATGCACGTTGGAACCAACAACAGAATAACAATATTTATGCCATGAAATGAACATTTAATATACTTTCTGGAGACTAAACATATTAATCCACAAGCCACAGTGGCGCAGTGGTTAGAATGCAGTACTGCAGGCTACTTCTGCTGATTGCCAGCTGCCTGCAATTTGGCAGTTCAAATCTCACCATGCTCAAGGTGGACTCAGCCTTCCATTCTTCCAAGGTCGATAAAATGAGGACCCAAATGCTGACTTTGTAAACTGCTTAGAGAAGGCTGTAAAGCACTGCAAAGCTGTGTATAAGTGTAAGTGCTATTGCTATCCTTCCTCCTCCTTCACAAACTTTTATTAAAGTCAGAAGACTAAAAAAACACAAATGCTTGATCCTTGTTTGGTATCAGAATAGCTCTAATAAAGGATCATAATCAGATTCCCCCCCCTTATAATTAGCCTTTCTTACTCATGTGATCATTTTAAACTTACCTTTCCTGCATAAACTCCACAATTAGTTATCTATCTATCTATCTATCTATCTATCTATCTATCTATCTATCTATCTATCTATCTATCTATCATCTATCTGTCTATTGTATTTACATAGCTGCCCATCTTATAACCCAATTTAGGGAAGTGAATGTTTATGGTACCCGTATCATATGCTACTCATCCATTGCCACCATCACACACCTTATGCTACCTGATGTTGATAGCTTTCAGCAATTAGAACAGGACACCCAATACTGGAAGAATTCATAGCAAGTCTGAGACAGTTACAGATCTTTTACTTGCATGCAAAGCAGTAGCCAGAAAGGCAGATCCACTGTTTCACCCAACCTGTGCAGGACATCAGGTGTTTAACGATTTTCCACAATAGCTGGCATGGAAATTGCAAGGTTTAATTTTTGAGTTGCAGCATTAAAATCCAAACGTGATTGTTATGAGAAAATCCTGCATTTATTCCCTATTGATGATTTTTTTCAGACTATTATTATTATAGTTATTATAGCACAATCAGCCAGATGCTAAGACTGGATTTAGCATTTTTATCCAGTTGTCAGGTGCTTTCCAAAGACCTGGGATAAGCATATGTTGTTTGATGGCATTAAAGGTATTGTTGCAGGAGGTAAACTGTTCTGAGGAAAACTGCCTTCTGCAGTTGACTGATTGTGATTTTGTCAATGCCAATAGTATTCGAGTGGTGCTCTATATATTTTGGGATTGCACCCAAAGCACCTAATAGAAACAAGACAAGAGCAATCCATTAAAAGCAATAGCAGCAATTACACATTAAAGCTACACATTAATTTGCCTTGTTCCTATGGTTTATAAACTGGAACAGGTTCTGTGCTAAATGGAGAGGCTTGACTGCTTTGTTGGCTTTTTAAAAGAACCTAACGATATAATTTTAAAGCAGGCTTTAATTGTTGTTCTTCAATATTAATTTTAATATCTTTGAGTTTATGGTAATGTAAACCACTTGGAAGCTTTGATACTTAGTGTCAAGCAAATTGGATGAATAAATAAAGGTATTTTAATGTTTGTGGGTTTTTTTGTTACTACAAATCATTAAAATATTAAAATCCTTAGTTTGCAAAAATGTGACAGCAGAGTCAGATGAGTTCCATTGCACGAGGCATGGGACTAGTGTTTATGAAATATTTTTGAATTCTGGCACAAGTAATGTTCTTTTAATGCATGCTGGTTTTTAAAAGAAGTAGAAAACAAAGAACTTTAATTCCAACTTGACAAGTCTCTGTCTGAAACAAACCTTGCCTGCCACCTGAAATTTGCTGACCTTTTTGCAGTGTTTTTAGTATAACCTGAATGTGAAAAACTCTTGTTTAGTGGAAAAATAATAACAAAACAAGCAAACAGCAATGAGAGGGCAAAAATTAAGAATGAAGGCAGGGCTGCCAACCTTGAGTGATAGTTCGGAGTGAGATACTGCGAGGGAGCGGAGCGACCGAGGGGGGGATGGTGTGGAAGGGGGGTGTCCCCCCTTCCACGGTAGGGAGCTTTGACAATTTTACATTTTAAATGGTGCAATCTGATGCATACTTTAGTCATGATTTGGACATATACATACATACATACATGCAAGCAGCACCAATGTACTTGAACCGGATTTGTAAGATATTAATAATGCAGTTCACTGACCATCTTGACCGGAAAGGGTCCACATTCTTGGGCCTCTGCCCATCTGCTCCGTCCCTTTGGGCTGCTCCGGCTCTCCTCCTCCTCCAGGGTCCCTGGCTGAGAGGGGCGTCCCAAGTGCCTGGGATCCGGCCCCTCCAGGCTGCCTCTTCAGGGCCACAGAAGCCTCCCTCACATGGCCCCGGGGGTGGAGGGGGCCTTGCCAGGGTTCCCGGCCTTGGAGCTGGGCAGAAACGGCCCTTCCCAGCCCTCTCCCACCCTCTGGGCCTCCCACCTGCGGAGGGGAGGGGGATCCAGGCTGAGTCTTGGACCCACCAGCCTCACAGTCCAGCTGAAGGGTTGGAAAGGGCCAGGCAGGCAGATGGACACACACACACACACACACACACACAGAATGGGGGGGGAGGCTGGTGTCCTTCACTCCCCAAACGCCCCCCTCCCAGTCTGTGCATGGGACCCCCAGCAATGCTGCCATCAGCTGCTCCCCTGCAGGGAAGTCCTGGATTGTCTGGGGGAGGAGAGGAGAGGACAGTGGCCACTCCCCCCCTTTGCTTGGCATTTGTGGGGAGACCCCTCAAGGCGAGATTCCTTCCCAGGGGCTCCCAAAGAGCATCCAAACGTTCCTGGCATCAAGTGGGGAAAGAAGCCTAAAAAGAGAGAAACTCCTGCACCGGCTGCGATTGGGGCTGGGAGGGGACAGGAACCCCCCCTCCTAGCGAGCTCCCCCCGCCCCGCTCCAGCCTGCCCTCTGGCGGGACCCCCTTCCTGGAGAGGCTCCTCCCTGCCAGACCCTCTTGCAGCCTCTTGGACCCAGGGGAGGCTGGGGGGGGCGCATATCTAGGTGCAAAGGGCGGGGGGAGGGACACAATGTACCCGGGAAGGAGCCCTCCCCCCCTCTTCCCCCTCCCTCTCCAGGGACTTCCCATCAGGCTGGGGAGCGAGAGAAGCCGAGGCGCGCAAGAGGCCAGCCACGGCAGCTCCCCTTGCGAGAGGGAGGCCGGAGAGGGACGCGCCTTTGCGCCCCAATCCCAGCGGCCTTGAGACCAGACGGGTGTGGGGAGGGGATGATGGGAGCTCAGCGAAAGGCCCAGGGATGCCCTGTAGTCGTACTTCATGGGGGATAGAGAGTTCGTCTCTCTCATCTCCGCCTGCCAGAGCAGAGTGCAGCGCAAGGGTTAAGCCCAGAGAGTTGTGACATCCTAGAGCGGAAAGGAGCAACCGCTTCCTGCAGCGTGGAATTCTCTCCTCACTTCGGAATATCAGAGAATGTAGAGATATATTTATTTTTGTACATTCCATTTTGGGGGTTTAGCGTGAGATTTTGTTTATCAGAGTGAGACAGTCAAAATTGGTTGAATTGCGTGAGTCTCACGCTGATTGCGTGAGAGTTGGCAGCCATGTGAAGGTATTTAAAATTACATGTCTTAACAGCAGTGAGGATTATTTTCACACAATACTGGAAAAATGAAGATATACCACGAGATGAAGAAATAGTTAAGAAGATACTAGATTGTGCAGAAATGGATAGATTGACATTGAAAATTAAGCAGAAAGAGGACATAGAATATTATCAAACATGGAATTTATTATACCAATGGTTGGAAAAAAGGGGTGGAGATTAAGAAAATAATTTGTATGGCAAGCAAATTAAATACCCAGATAACACATGTTTATAAAGCACTAAGAAATGTATTTAATAGAAAATTATTTTTTTTAAAAAAAGAAGGGGGCCTTTGAAATGTGGGGGTGGGTGAGAGGGGGAGAAAATGAAACTTGGGGAGAATGAATCTCTTGCATATTGGTAACTGATGACATACATGTCAAGCCACTTGGAGGAAAAGAAATGTGTGAGAATGTGCAAAATCCCTGAACAAGAAAGTTCACAATATTGATAAAAGAGGAAGAGGAAGTAGTGAGAAGACTCTCGTTGCTGCTCTTCCAGCTGCCTGTTAATTGATCTTGTTATGAACTAATAAAGGCATTTAATAAAGTTTTAACAACCTTAAGAAAAAGCAGGGTTCTAATCCTGCACTTCTGATTGGCCGATAACAGCGATATCGGATAGGTCCTTTCTGGGAAATCTGATTGGCTGTTAACGGGCCAACTCTCATTGGTTCAAGGGTTTAACACTTCCATGTTTCTCATTGGCTAATAGGTCAGCAGCCTACCCTATAAAAGGGCTGCTGCTGCCCTAGGGTTTTGCTCTGTTCAGAATGATTAATAAAGAGTTGAAGTTCACTGTTCACTGCCTCGTCTCCGTTCCTTGCACCCATGCGCAGAACTTAACACTGGCAACGAGGGTGGGATATGGAGACATCAGAGCTGACTGAACACTACAGAGCACCAAACAGAGCACGTGGCTGAAGGCGCATTGACAACGGAAACCATGTCCGGCGGCGCCATAGCACCCGTTCCATTTGACCCGGCACAAGAAGACTGGGACTCGTACATAGACCGGTTCCAGATGTTTCTGGAGATCAACAACTTGAAGGATGCCACTATGGGGAAAAAGCGAGCAGTGTTCCTGACCCATTGCGGGCCTGCCGTCTTTAAGATGGCCAAGGCACTAGCGAAACCGGCTGAGGTGAAATCCATGGACTGGGACGTCCTCACGCCCCTTCTACGGGCCCACTATGCACCTGCCATACCAACGCTTGTCCGAAGACATGAGTTTTACCAGAGGGACCAACGGAAAGGAAAGAGTGTCGCAGATGTCATTGCAGATCTCCGGAACCTGGGAGGCCTCTGTGGGTTCGCAGAACTCAAAGAAGCTCTGAGAGACCAAATAGTTCTGGGATTAGATGACCAGACAGCACAGAGCAAAATCATGGCCAAAGGAGACATCGATCTTGCTGATGTCATCAAAGACGCTACTGCAGCAGAAGCAACCAGGAAGTTGGCCGCCCGAATGCGCCACACCAATGCACCGCTCCATCAACTCGCCAGCGATACCTCACCTCGCCTAGAGAGGCACACAACAGCGACCCACCACGAGGACCTCGAATCGCCATCAGAAAGTGAGGAGGAGGAGGTCAACCGGCTCCGGTCTGAACGTGACCAATGCAACTAGCGGAATCGAAGACTACCGCACCAATGCGCGGGTTGTGGGGCAAACCACCCGCGATCAGACTGCAAATTCCTCAACACGCTCTGCCATTCCTGTGGGAAAAGAGGCCACATCGGGAAGGTCTGTAGAAGCAAGCAAGGATCCAGCCCAATTCAGAGGGGAAACAACTACCGCCAGACCACAGGGAATCGTCCTGTGAGTCGGGAACATTTGAACCACCAATGGAACAACCACTCCTACAGAAATAAAACATTGGCCACTTCAACGAGACGGGAAGAGGCACACCAAACCATTACAATCTGTCACACTTCATCATTAGATGCAAAGAAGATCCGAGTGAAGGTCGCCATCGAAAACCAGCCTTGCGTGATGGAAGTCGACTCAGGATCGTCCCTCTCTATGGTTTCCCGGAGGACCCTAAAACAATTAATCCCTGCCGTCCGGCGTCAAGACCTCAGAGCCCAAACAATCATTCTCAAAGGTTATCAGGGGAACCGAATTCCGATGGTTGGATCCAGCCAAGTCCAAGTATCATTCAAAAATCGTACTGCGTCGTTACCACTGACCGTCGTCGACCGTGACCAGCCTAGTTTGTTAGGCCTCCAATGGTTCACCCCACTCGGGATCGAGGTAGCCAGCATTCACCAAACCAGAAGCGATGACTGGGAGGAAGCCCTTGTCCAGGAATTCCAGGACATCTTTGCAGACAAACTAGGCGAGTACAAGGGAACCCTGATATCATTTAACCTTAACCCTGAAGTAGCCCCCATCCGCCTTAAGCCTCGTCGGGTACGTTTTGCCCTTAAACCAAAGATTGATGAGCAGCTTGATAAATTAATAGCCCAGAGTGTTTTAGAACCAACTGACCACGCCCATTGGGAAACCCCAATCGTAACACCCATCAAACCGGATGGATCGTTAAGGATTTGTGGGAACTACCGGGCCACCCTTAATCACGCCCTTCAACAGAACGCTTACTGGGTGCCGGTGGTGCAACACCTTCTCCATTCCCTGGGGGGTGGAAAAGTCTTCGCTAAATTGGATTTAGCGCAAGCATACCAACAACTGCCTGTCGATAAAAAAACCGCAGAGGCACAGATGATCGTTACGCACCGAGGCACCTTTAAATGCAACCGACTCCAATTCGGAGTGAGCGTAGCCCCCAGGGATTTTTCAAAGTCTGATGGAGACACTCTTGCAAGGGATCAAGGGGGTCGTGCCATACTTTGATGATGTTTTAATTGTGGCCCTGAATAGAGAAGTACTAGAAAAGCATCTTAAAATGGTTCTCCAGAAATTTAAAGACTCCGGCCTTAAGGTTAAAAAAAATAAATGTCAACTGTGTACAGATAAAGCAGAGTTCCTGGGGTACCTAATCGATAAACAAGGCATTCACCCCACTAATAGCAAACTAAAAGCAATCAAAAACACCCCAAGACCCAGGAATAAGACAGACCTCCAAGCTTTCCTGGGGCTCATTAATGTTTACAACATCTTCTTGCCCCACAAAGCAACCATAGCTGAGCCCCTACATAGACTTCTCAACAAAAAAGCAACCTGGGTCTGGGGACACCAAGAGGAGCACGCATTCTGACAAGTGAAAAACTTACTAACCTCAGATGCTGTTTTAATGCAGTATAACGAAACTTTGCCTTTAACAATTACATGTGACGTGTCACTGTTTGGAGTAGGAGCCATTTTGAGTCGTGTTACCAAATGGTAGTGAGGCGCCTATTGCCGACTTTTTAAGGACCCTATCGAAGGCTGAACGTAACTATAGCCAAATTGACAAAGAGGCTCTTGCTGTTGTATCTGCTGTGAAAAGGTTTCATGAATATGTGTATGGATGAGTTTTTACTATTATTAACAATCACAAACCTTTGCCAGGGATTATAGCGGGAGACAAGCCAACCCCTATATATTGTCATCTAGAATGACTCGCTGGTCAGAGTTCTTAGCTGCATACAACTATAAATGACAACACCGCCCGGGGAAAGCCATTCCCCACGCTGATGCATTGAGCTGTGCCCCACTTCCGGAAACCGTCGATGACCCATCTCCAACCCTTACTACACTCCAGATTGAAACACTACATTCACCGCCGCTAACAGCCAGAGACATCATTATTGAAACGAAACGAGACCCTGTCCTGGCGCGAGTTTTCAGCTGGGTCGAACGAGGATGGACAGTAGAACAAACCCCTGACAACTTCACCCCTTTCAGAAACCGGCAAACAGAACTTTTCTCGCAAAAAGGCTGCATCCTATGGGGACACAGAGTCGTCGTCCTAGAGTGGTTACAACGAGCAATATTGAAAACATTGCATGACGGTCACCCCGGCATCGTGCGTATGAAAGCACTCGCATGAAGCTACGTGTGGTGGCCGGGCATCGACAAGCAGATCGAAGCCTGGGTAAAGACTTGTCTAAAGTGCCAAGAAGTCAGCAGTGCCCCCCCTAGAGCAACTCCAATGGAGTGGGAAATCCCCCAGGGGCTGTGGTCCCGCATCCACGTTGACTTTGCGGGACCTACTAAGGGACATACGTTCCTCCTAGCAGTGGATGCCTGTTCCAACTGGCTCGAGATCCACAAAATGAAGACTACTACAACCGATTCCATCATCCGAAAACTGAATAGGCTATTCACAACGCATGGGCTGCCAGACCTTCTGGTCTCCGACAACGGACCCCAGTTCACCGCCCTGGTGTTTGAACAATACTTAGCAGACCGGGGTATCTGCCATGCGCTAACCTTGCCGGCGCACCCTGCGGCTAATGGCAGAGCCGAGCGCATGGTCCAATTTGTTAAAAAAAACTCCACAAAATGGACTATGGGGACATTGACGACAAACTAAACAGAATACTCCTACTCCAACACATCACCCTGCACAGCGTCACCAACAAGACTCCAGCTGAACTGTTGATGGGACACAAGCTCCGTTCCCACCTCGACCGGCTCCACCCGTCCTACGAGCCAGAGAAACCCTGTGTAGCGGAAAATGCCACGAGTTCATGGTAGGCGACTTAGTTTTCGCTAAAAACCTTTCCAGTGAACCATTATGGGTCGAAGCAACCGTAACTCAAACCACCGGGCCCAGATCATACCGTGTGCAAACATGGGACAGAAAAATATGGAAACGCCATGTAGATCAGCTTTGCTCTAGGCTACAACCCAGTTCCCACGACTCCTGTGACTCTCAAAATGAGGGGGGAGGGGATGTCGAAGAAACCGAATTTGAGATGGTGGAAAGCGGAATCGAAGGAAGTCAGCAGCTGGGCGCAATACATGAAGAAGAATCAGGGAGATGGATGGCCTCGCCACAGAGGAATACCTCAACAGAGGCGAGCCTGAAGAGATCGGAGGACAACAACGACAGAATTAGCGGCACTGAGTCGTCCAGTGAGGATGCGGAACTGCCTGTACCAGATATATCAAAAAACGTCCCACTGAAACCGGACTACAGACAGGAACCGGTGGGACAGCGCAAATCTAATAGACAGTTAAAACAACCTGCATATATACGGGATTACGTCACCGCACCCCTCAAACGGAACCTGGGGGGAAGGGGTGTTATGAACTAATAAAGGCGTTTAATAAAGTTTAACAAACCTTAAGAAAAAGCAGGGTTCTAATCCTGCACTTCTGAATGGCTGATAATAGCGATATCGGATTGGTCCTTTCTGGAAAATCTGATTGGCTGTTAATGGGCCAACTCTCATTGATTCAAGGGTTTAACACTTCCATGTTTCTCATTGGCTAAGGGGTCAGCTAAGGGGTCAGCCTATAAAAGGGCTGCTGCTGCCCTAGGGTTTTGCTGTGTTCAGTATGATTAATAAAGAGTTGAAGTTCACTGTTCACTGCCTCGTCTCCGTTCCTTGCACCCATGCGCAGAACTTAACAGATCTCTTTCAACAAAATTAGTAAAACAGTCTCCCTTTCATCTAGATGAGGCGTGTCCACCCTTGGCAACTTTAAGACCTGCAGACTTCAACTCCCAGAATTCCTCATCCAGGCATGCTTACTATCATGCTGGCGGGGAAATTCTGGGAGTTGGAGTCTCCGCAGGTCTTAAAGTTACCAAGGTTGGACATCTTGGATCTAAACCTTTCCAAATGTGCTAAGCTATGAATGCACAATAGTTCCAACTAGCCTGACCAAGTCTACATCTCTGAGGAGACAAAAGCCCTTTCGAGGGAGAAGGAAAGACAAACCAGCCCAGTGTTCTGACCCAAACCTTGTTCCAAGGAAACAAACACAAAACAAAGGTAACAGCAAAATCTTTTAATGATTCTTTACGGATTCCATTCCTTCATGCTTAAAAGGCTGTTTCAAACTAATTGTCTCTGATAAAAACGAGCCTTGCCAAAGTTGTGCAAGGCTGCCAAGAATACTAGATAAAGTTACTAAGAAATATTTCAAACACAAAGAGTCTCCAAACATCAACCAAGATATTCCGAACATCCACAAGGCTTGAGTGCAAAAACTTCTTTGCTTCCTGCAAAGAACTCCGGTTTCTCAGCTGGCTTTTATCTCTTAAGGGAGGGGCCATTACCTTGAAGCCTTACTCCCGAGTAACCCGTGCTGCTACAGCTGCTCTTCCCTTCAAGCAGCCCTGTGCGCACATGCACTGGGCACAGGCTCCTCAGGGACCTCTGCATCACTGCTGCCAGCCCCCACTTGGAACTGAACCCAGAAGGATATTTCTTCCCAAATACTACAAACCACCAAAGAAGAACTGAACAGCAGGATTTCTTCACCACCACTCCTAGGCTTCTTCCTGCTTCAGCAACCCTGCTTACCTCTGAGTGCAACAGTATGCAAATGCATATCACTCCACAAGTTTGTGTAAAAACACGTGTGGCTCTTGGGCCCTGAAGTCTGGGCTCTAAAGATGTTGCTTACCCCTGTTTTAGCAGTTGTGGTCAGAACATCTTTTCCAAACAGCATGCTTTTGCATTCACTGCAAAGATGAGGAAGGAGAAACCAGCCACAAATCCTCACATCGATTCAAAAGAAGCACAGCTTAATGTTCCTCCACCTGCACAAGTGTGCTTAATTTGCAGCAATATTAGGTGACTGAATAAGCAGTTGTGCAAAGCATTGTACAGATGCAATTGGGGGCAAGAGTGGGAGATTGTACAGGGAAATCTTGGTGCAAAACAGCAGAAGTAAAGCGGTGCAGAATTCATCTGAAGAAGCTTTTTCTTGTCCCTTTATAGCTCTTCACTGGCCTCCAGTGCTATTTATACAGTTCTTCTGATGCATTCATAACTTGTTATTTAGGTTTACTTCAATTGAATTGCCATATGAGCCCTCCAGGCCAATAATTCCTGAGGGCTATCAAGTAAAAGACATTGGTAGACAACCCTTTCCATTTGTTCTTCTTGCCAAGATTTTTTATCCAGCTGTTGGAAGAATTATCCTTCTGGGTTCAGTTCCAAGTGGGGAAAAAGACACTGGAAACCTGGAGGCTGTTTGGAAAGATGGTTTAATGGTGGACAGGACCATGTGGCTTGGAGCCCCAAAGTGAAAAGGATGATCACATACTTCAAAGTGAAGGAAAAGAGAGAAGGACCAAAATGCTGAGAGACCCTTAGTTTTATACCTTCTGTTGGGCCTCACATTAGTGTTTCCTGTTCCTGTGCAAGAAATGCATCCCATTGGCTGTCAGGCTCCCAAGGGCGGCAGCGGGGGGGTGGGTGTCTTAGCTAAGTTTATAGGCTTTGTTTGGACTACATGGCTTCACCTTAGTGCTGGCTGATGCAATCTTCCCAAACCAGGTGGTGAGATGGGTAGAGGGCTATGTTATGTAGAATACTCTGGCCCGGGCCTTAATGGCCTGCCCATTAACAAAGTGCAGGGTGAGCTTCTGCCTCTCTGAGTTTCTACTTCCCTTTTAGGGGAAATATTCTGCCTTTTTAATATTTCCTAGGTTATTTCATTTTTCTTGGAGAGGGGTGGGTGCTAATTTCTTAAACAACTATGGAAAAACAGACAGTAATTGCAACTGGAAAATGAAGCCCCCCCCTCCCCCCCGATTCTCCTGTTTATCCACCATAACTTCTGCTTTTCCATGATAGACTTCTCATGTGGAAACATCTCCACACAAACATTTTTGGATCTTGGGATATTTGATCCCGGTTTTCCTCTTTCCCCGTTCACCTCTTTCCCTGTTCCATGCTTATTTGCTTCAGTAATTATAATTATTATAGTTGACTACTTGATGGAAGTTGGATCAATTGAGCAATGCCTCCCAACCAGGAAAATAAACCATGCATCAGATGGCACGGACAGATAGTTTAGCCAATAACTTTTTAAAAAAAATTGATTTATTAGCCTATAGGTCATGTCAGTGTGCAGGTTCAAACATGTATTACCAATAAAATTCTAAACAAATTATTTAAAATGAAAATAGGGTAAAATACCATGGTCATGGGATAAGACACAATGATTTGATACATAAATATATAAAATAGAATAAAATGACATAAACCTATATTTCTTTATAACCCCTGCATATGCCGATTTCAGTCGGATTAGCCAAGAAGTTAGAGAGCTACATTTGACCTTTAGTTAGAATGCTGGAGGTCTCAATCTCAAAAATAGAAGGGGATAATTTTAATTAAAATTGTGCAGTGAATATGATTATTGCTTGTCGGTTCATAATTTCCCCATACATTTTTAACTTGTTGGGAGATACTTTAGAAATCTGGAGCTGTACCCATGTCACTTGAAAATCACGTGTGGCTCTGGCAACTTCAATTGTACAACTTTGGCTTGAGCGTGCTATGTATCATAGGAATGTAATTAATTTGCTGCCTGTTTGGAGGTCAGAAAGAAGGTTCCAAATCATCAAGGGAGCTTTGTAATATCTGGCTTACAATGATGTACTTCCTACAACCTTATTCCCCAAGCAGTTGTAGTTGTCAAAAACCTAACTTTTGATTATAAGCTCTGTTTTGCCTTTGTATAATATGTACAATGAAGTGTGGTCATCAAAACCAGATAAATGGATAGATGTCCTTCAGCTTTAGGCAATTTTGAGCAAAAGGTTAGTTATCTCAATATGTCTTTAAGTATTTTCCTTTCAGAATTCAGCCCACCACCAGCACTGAGGTCCTACGTAATTACTGGTACACTGTTCTTTCATTCTTGCTCAGGGCATGCTGCTGACTTGGGTAACAATTTGCAGTAATGAGGCACAGATAATAAACTCTGAAACCAAGCTAATAAAATTAGCGTTGATGTTGCCTTCAAGGTAAATCTCTCTTCTGCTTTATAGATTGAGCAGGTTCTCCTAGAACGACATTGCCCTCATCAGGTGGCATTTGAAAATTCAAGGACTTCCCACCACAAATAATTTTGTCTGCTCAAAGATATCTCCCTGAGTTGAGTAGAATTACATAGATGTGAATGGCTTGAAGACTGCAGCCTAAAGCAACACATCTGGTATTCTATAATTCATACATTTCAATATGAGACAAAGTGAAGATGTTTATTACTGTTTTTTACCCAATGAGATGATTAAGGTCAAAGCGTGAAATTTTATAGGATATATTTTATTGGCTCCTTTACATTGCATTACAAAAAATAGTGGTTCTTCTTTTTTTTTTATTGGCAGGGGGAAAATATATGCTCCTTTTCTTTATAAAAAGATTAAAACTTTAATGTGATTAAAATGTATTGAAACAAAATCAAACTTATTGGAAACAAGAATCCTTATCCTAAAAGCAAATAGAAATAAGTTTGAAAGCATGCAGGTAAAAATATCAGTCATGGAACCTTGCCTGTATTTTTTTCAAAATTAAGTTCCTGCCAGTTAAGAGATGGTTATTTTTCTACCAGATTTGAGTTTCAAGAATCCAAATAAAGTAGCAAAAAGATGGGGAGAAAAATCTAATTGTTGCTGTCATGTAATAGTTATCTTCATCTTTGCAGTCCAGATATGGTATTCTACCATTCCAACCCAATGACAACCTGCTGCATAATCTCCATATTCAAACAACTTACCTCTGAGTTTATTCATATGGATTCACCATTGGTTGATTATTACACCAAAGAGCGTTTTCAATTACATATGGAAACCATGTACAGTACAGGAGGACTGAAAAACCTGTTCCTTGGATTCCCTAAATGTTTACTGACGATGAAAACAGTATGGTGGCATTTCTATTCTGGTGATCTTAGAAATTTAACAAAATAAATATAAAAAATGTATCTAAAAATAGATAGCGCCTTAGTGGCCCAGGGGTCAGAAGGCAGTACTGCAGGCAAACTCTTCCTACAGCCCGGAGTCCCAAAGGGCTCAAGGTTGACTTAGCCTTTCATCCTTCCGAGGTTGATAAAACAAGAACATATTATTGGGAGCAATATTCAAATAATGTTTCAATATTGTAAACTGCCCAGAGAGTGCTGTAAAGCACTGTGGGACAATATATAAGCCTAAATGCTCTTGCTAAAAATGGCTGAATCACAAACACCTTCTTCCTTCCTCATTCAGAAACCAAGGAATAAATCAGTAAAATAAGTTCTGATCGTAACGTCAATATGGGCTAACAACAAAATATCTGTAAAGTATCTTTTACTTTACTAGGGAAAAATATTTTGATTTACTGTACCAGCCACTTTGTATATTTTAAGAGGTGACCTCATCTAAACTGACTTGTTCTTCTATGATTTTAGCCAAAAAAAGGAGGAAGAGGGGAGAGAGATACATAGATTCTGGACAAGTTGTACAAAAGTGACACATTCTGCACTTTGAAACAAGGCACACAACCTATTGCACCTTCAGCTCTGCCCAGTTCATGACAAAAAGACCGGTTGTTTGTAACTTAATGAAACGCTAATGCTGTGCACATATATGACATGTCCAAACATATCTGCAAATTGCTAATAAAACTATTGAAAGCTGCTACTTAATGCACATACAAGCAGTGTGTTGCCTTTGCAGAGTTAATTCCTCAGATGTTTCCTTGCTTAGGATCCTTAACAATTCTGAACCTTTGGACCTGTACATTGTGCATCAAAGAAAGGGAGCAAAAGATTAAAGCACAACCAACTTCTTAAAGACGGTATGTGATGCATACCCCCCAAAGAACCTTACAGTAATTTCCTGCAATTTAAAAGTTTTTATTTTTTAAAACAGCTGCAAACCCCCTTAGTCCCCCCTCACTTTCATTTGACTTTCATAGTGAATTTCAGCATCCCAATACAGTAATTTATTAGGGATCATCCAACTCAACCGCTCATTAAAATGTCTTGGCGTTAAATACTACTCAGATACTTGAGATACTTTCCTGTATCCTCCAGGCTCTCTCTCTGTAATTAATGCTGCTTCTAAGGATATCATGCAGATTGCTTGAGCAGGGATCATTAACCCTTTGGAGACTTGGTACAGGGTGCCATCTGGTTAGCAAAAGATAACATTTTGAATGAGGGTTTTTTGGTTGAAATTCTGAAAGGCTATTTCCTCCAGTAGACAAGAATTTAAACATTGGTGTTTGGACGTTCAAAGAGCCCTTTCCAAAAAAACCAGTCAGGCCATTATGTCATGCTGTAACATACATTTGAATTAGCATTGGAGGGTCCATTTTTACTTCTCTAAATGGATTCCCATAAAATTGCACCTGTGAGTGTTGCTGGCATGTCGTACGAGACTTTCATTGATACCTAGAAGAGGTAACGGTTCTCCTGTACAATCGTGCCTGACTCTAAAGTGTGGTGCTCATCTTTATTTGTTGGTCAACGTTGCCAACATTGCCCAAAGACATTTTCCATAGTGATGTGGCCAGAATGGCTATATGCCAAAGACGCACGGAATGCTGTTACCTTCCCACCAAAGTGATACCTATTTATCTACTCACATTTGCATGTTTTCAAACTGCTAGGTGATCAGGAGCTGGGGCAAGGTAACCCATTGCATGGTGCTTGGGTATCGAGCCCAGGAGAGCTTATCAACAAATGTGAATTGTAACTGCTAGAACAAAGGCAAAACTCTCTCACCAGGGGCCTGAATCAACTGTTATGAAAGAGTATCAAAATTAGGCTGCTTTTCTCAATAGGGAGTAAAACCAGATCTTTCCTAACGGGTATGGTATCATATTGAAAGTCCCTGTCCTACCAGCCAATCTTCTCTTCCTTTGCTATCTACCCATCTATCTTTCTCCTTCCTATCCATGAATATTACCATAAAGGGAGTCCTTAACTTACGACTGTTCATTTAACAATTCTTCAAAGTTTCTGATAAAGATGACTTACAAACAGCCCTTGTACTTATAACCATCACAGCTTCCCCAGAGTCATGTGATCAAAATTCTTGGCAGCTGGCATATATTTATGATGGTTGCAGAAACCCCGATTCATGTTGATGAGATTCTCAATTATTCAGGTAAGTTGTCTAGAAGTTGAATCATAACAACTGGACTTCTTTTCTGGTTGGTCCAAAATATTTTGCTGCTTATCCAAGTAGCTTGTTTAATCTGAGCAAGTTGGTTAGGGGAACCCCATATACTTCCTCCATGGTGATTTCATTTCTTAGCCAGTTTGGATAGATTGATTCGATGAGTAAATTGAGTGTCCATGACGGTTTTGAGCCTTTCCCACAAATTATATCAATTTATGAATTTTACTTAAAGTATGAGAATGGGAAGCAGCATTGCTGGCTGTTTTGTCTCCACTTTAATTCTCAAGTTCTACCCAGGTATATGTTAGAGGATCATATTAAAACCTCAGAGAATTTCAATGAGTCATTTCAAAACACAAATGGGGACAAATTAATCCACCTGAGCTTTTGGTTATTAAAAAATCTATATGTGTTTTTTATGATAAGGAACAACATATTATTTTCTGGTGTTAGAACATTACATGCCTCCCTAAGCCATCTCTTTAAGTCAACATTTTTCAAGGAACTCCCCATATTCCAGTTGATTTAATCCTGTTTTATATTTACTAAACACAGTCTTGTTAAAAATAGCAACATCCAGGATACTCAGATGTTTTTCTGGCTTCTTACAATGCTTGCTATTTCCATGTTCTCTTAAGCTTTGTACCTACTTACTGATCATTACATCATTTATGGCCTTATTTTGACTGAGAAGGCATTATGGAAGAAAAATCTAAAAATTACAGATGGATTTCTAGTAAAAATATTTTATTAGAATAACAGAAGCCTTTGAAACCTTAGGAAATAGTTCTTCAGATAAGTAGGGAATGGTACCAGTTAGAATGAAATGACTAAAATGGCTTGATGGCACATAAATGTCCTGTATATTAAAAGAACAGACTAATTTATTTCAGTGTGACTCTGCAAGCTTTGCAAAGAACTAATAACCAATCAGAACTATCCCTTTTAACCAGAACTTGCTTAATGGATGATTATAGACCAGGGGTGGGCAACTATAACAACTTTAAACTTGTAGACTCTAACTCCCAGAATTCCTGAGTCAGCATAGATGTAAATATATATCAGTGATGGCTAACCTATGACACGTGTGTCACTCGTGACTGACATGCCTGTTGGTGTGGGGAAAACCTGCACATTTAGAGGCTGCCTGTGCTCTGCTCCAATCCCTGCTCCCTGCTTGTTGCGTGGAGGTGTGGTGTCACCGCTGCCTCAAGATCTTTGCAGCAGAGAACCAATTTTAACCACCATAAACTGAGGTTTGTCAGTTTCATTACCTCAGGAACGCTACAGGAGGAAAGGAGATCCATGAGGTTCACAGCCTGTAAGGTGGCTTTCCGATCCCCACATCCTGCACCTGCAGCCCTGAGACCAGGGAGACGAGTTTCACAGCCCTCTGTGATCACCCCAGCCCAGTCTGTCATAAACCAAATTATTGATATTTCTTGAAGTGACACATGACCCGAGGAAGGCTACACTTTTTCCCGATTTTTGACACACCAAGCTGAAAAGGTTAGCCATCACTGATATATATCAACCCACCAGAGAAATCTTAGCTAGAGAGTAAGTGAAAGTATTAGCTTTCCTGATTTCTTCATTTCATATTAAAAATCAAAATAGCGTTTTTTCTCCTAACAAAAGAAAACGATAAGCAAAACCACCCAAACTCCCTTGAACCTAATTAAGTAAATATTCACACTATAGCAGTGTACCTCCTAATATGATGTTTTTATATTGTGGGGACTACTGGTGTGGTTAAAGCATTAAGCTAGAAACCAGGAGCCTGTGAGTTCTAGTCCCAACTTTGGTGCAAAGCCAGTGGGGGTGAACCTTGGACCAGTTCCTCTCCCTCCACCCAGGGAAGAAGGCAAAGACAATGCACTTACTTGCCAAGGGAACTGCAGCAACTTAAGGAGTAAAAAAGAGGTGAGGATGGAACCTTATTCCAATACAATTATTGCTGTGGATATATGATTTGGGTGCCTTGATACAAAAAGATGTTGAGATTCTAGAAAGAACGCAGAGAAGAACAACAAAGATGTTTTCTGTCAGTGAGAGAAGACAGGTGACTCTACAAAATAGGATCAGTCCAGCTCCTATTGGCCATGTAAACAATTGCACCCCACTTGCTCCAATCTCTGTTTGTCCTCAGGGCCATTGTTTGGGTAGGTAAGAGTCTCTTTCTTTCAAATCAGTCCCTCCCTTCCCCATTTATGCCGGACCGGTTGTCCCACCCTGCTTGTAAACATCATGGCAGTTAATCAGCCATGGGAATAAAGTATGTGATTCAGTACGAGTCCTACTTACTACTTATAAACTGTTTGCTGGACGCCTTTTGAATATGTTTTTTGTGCGCTCTTTAAAAACCAAATCAAACCCTGAGCCCGTTTAAATCTCTGCTAGTTCACAGACAGGCAGAGAACACTTTCACTAAACATCTGTGACGTGAACTTGGGACAGTCCACAGAAAAAAACAAAACCAAACCCTGTGCTCTTTCTCAAAGCTACTGGTCTCTTTAGAAAATGGATTTCTGTGTTTAACAAACACATTGGTTGCCTAGTCACTCAAGTGTGTTTGCGTTAGGAACGGTGAAAAAGTGGTTTTCTTAACCTCCATGTCCTCAGTTGTCCCACCCTGCTTGTAAATCTTTCTCTACTGCTTCATCTGGGCCTGCTTTGGTGCCCGAGTAGAAATGCCAAATGCTGCCCACTGTCAATTGGGAAAGTTCTACTGCAATTGAGGGAAGGTAGGCAAGATGTCCAATTGGGAACACCACGATACAAAAAAATGTTGAGACTCCAGAAAGAGTGCAGAGAAGAGCAACAAAAATGATTAGGGAACTGGGAGCTAAAACATATAATGAAAGGTTGTGGGAACTGGGTATGTCTAGTCTAACAAAGAGAAGGACTAGGGGGTGACATGACAGCTGTCTTCCAATATTTGAGGGGCTCTCACAAAGAGGAGGGGTCAGTCTATTCTCCAAAGCACCCGAGGGCAGAAAAAGAAGTAATGGAGGGAAACTTATCAAGGAGAGATCCAATCTAGAATTTTCCTATCAGTGAGTACAATTAATCACTGGAGCAGCTTGGCTCCAGAAATTGTGGATGTTCCATGACTTGAGTTTTTTAAGAAGATATTGGACAGACATTTGTCCTGACTGGTACAGGAGGTAGACGTCTAAGGTTCCTTCCAGCTCTATTGTTCTGTAAATTCTTTTAAAAAATCTCTGCAATATTACCATCTTTTGCATTTCCTAATATATTTGGGGTTATTTTATGGAAAGGTAGAGTTTTCTTATGCTCCTGATGAAACTTCTATACAGTTTTCTTAAATCTGGACAGAACTGTTGGTCATTCCAGTGTTCTTCTACAATTTTCCCAATCTTAGCTTTGTGTCAAACTTTGAAAGGTGCTTTTGCTGTTGCAACTATTATCACTTTTCAGCTTGCCAACAAACTATGGGGGGAGGGAGGGGAGAGATAGAAATTAGGTTCAGACAGCAAGATGCCAGCATGAGAACCAAGGACATTTCAACCAAGGTTTGCCAGAGTCAAAAGACTTTCTCATAACAATACCAGGAGCGTCTATTGGACAACGTGACTTGGTCTATTTGGGGGGAAGCAGAACCTGAACTTTATATGGGTTTGCATGAGAAATAGTTAAGAACTGGTTTTGTTTCATACATGCCAAAATGATGTACTCAATAAGGTATTGTATTAAGAGACCAGATCGCCTCTGACAGTGCTTGCTTTGATTGGGTTCATATTCAGAACTTTGACACTATGGTCTTAGGATGTCCAAGCAGTGTCCCATCCAAAAACAAATCATACTTGACTCTGCTCGGCTCTTGGGCCTTGACAAGGTCAGCCAGCTCCTATTTTTGAACCTAGGTAGCTTATGTGTATCTTTTGCAAGTATAAATCTGACCTGCAGTCCCATAATAATGACTATCTCTCTAAACAGGAAGCAGGCAAGAAGCATGATAAGCCATCCCGGATGAATATTACAGAAGCTGTAGCTGAGAAGATCTGGGAAGCCCCTGAGTTAGCGAAGGCTAGGATCTGCTGAATTGTTGTAATCCTTAAGAGCAACCTGGGGTTCCACTTCATGGTTGATCTTTGCTTTTATCTTTTGGATTTTTTTGGACTCTTTCTAGTACAAGAAAGCTACATTTCCCAAAGATGGGTGTGGTTGTCTTATTACCTTAATTCCTGTTATCCTGTTTTCAAATTGTTCACAGTCACAAGCCCCAAACAGTGGTGGGATTCAATTTTTTTTTCAACTGGTTCTGTGGGCGTGGCTTGGTGGGCGTGGCAGGGGAAGGATACTGTAAAATCTCCAGTCAGAGGTGGGATTTGCCGGTTCTCTGAACTACTCAAAATTTCTGCTACCGGTTCTCCAGAACTGGTCAGAACCTGCTGAATACCACCTCTGGCTCCAAATTATATCACATAATCAACATAAAAGAACCTTTAGCTGGAAGCTGTCTTAATAGCACAACTATAAAACAGAATACCCTGAAATTGCCTAAAGCAGTTTTTGGCACCAAGGACTAGTTTCATGGAAGACAATGTTTCCACAGACTAGGAGGGGGGAGGAGGAGGAGCACATAAACTAGATCCCACGCATTCAGAGTTTTTGCTTGCCTGCTGTTCACCTCCAGCTGTGCAGCCCGGTTCCTTACAGGTCATGGTCTGTGGCCCAGGGGTTAGGGATGCTGGCCTAAAGTATGTGTCAGGGTTCCAAGTAACACCCTCAACAGAATCAAAACTCAGAGGCTGGCATATTCCTCAAAGTATAGATTGATTAGGCATGTCATATTGGTACATCTGGGGAAACCCGACTCTATAGTCACTCAGATTTCCCCCTAGTTAAAAATACATTTTTCTCTCCTCCTACCCCTGTAGACCATCACATGGCCCAATCAGGTCAAAGTCCAAAGTTCAGCCCACTCACGTCCCGCCTCCTCACGCCTGGTGGGAATGTCCTTGGTTCTTGAAGGAAAGAATTTTATTTTGGTTACAAAGCCCTTGCTATCTCTACCTCCCTCTCTCGTTCCCACAGGTCTGCCCAGCCACCGCTGTGGCAGCCCTGAAGACGCCAAAAAAATGGCTCCAGGCAGAGGTGGTATTCAGCAGGTTCTGACCAGTTCTGGAGAACCAGTAGCGGAAATTTTGAGCAGTTCCAAGAACCAGCAAATACCACCTCTGACTGGCCCCGCCCCCATCTATTCTCTGCCTCTCAAGTCCCAGCTGATTGGCTAGGTTTTCTTTTGTTGCCCTGCACAGGAGAATGGAGCTGGAAAGCAGGTTAGTGGGGTGGGGAGGGAATGGTGATTTTGCAGTATCCTTCCCCTGCCATGTCCACCAAGCCACGCCCACAGAACTGGTAGTAAAATTTTTTGAATCCCACCACTGGCTCCAGGGCTGACAATATGACTATTACCTGCATTGTGCCTTATCAAAATCTGAATTCATATATTATACTTGGGAAAATAAATCCCAAAATAAAATAAATCCATACCAAAAATAAGAGGACATTCACAGAGAAGACTTGGGAGAGGAAAATGCATCTTTTCAGCAATGTATTAATAAAAACGGCAAAGGCGGAACAGAATGCTAGTTTT
This sequence comes from Hydrophis major, assembly GCA_033807585.1. Lineage (NCBI taxonomy): Eukaryota > Metazoa > Chordata > Lepidosauria > Squamata > Elapidae > Hydrophis > Hydrophis major. Next base: position 246,380,067 of record CM066330.1, read on the forward strand.
AAAGAGGGTGTGTGTGTAATTCAGCTCAGATTAGGATATGCCTCATGGTTTTTCTATGCTGGAGCCAGAAAGGATGAAATCGAGGGGCTTAATTTCCATGAACATATGGGTGTAGAAAGCGTGTGGCTGTTCCCAATTGGGACAGGGCAGCTAAATAATGAAAGGCTGGAAATAAATACAAATAAAACCGCTTTCAGAAACATTGCCAAAAAGAATGGCACGGAAATGGGAAGAGCAAAGGAACATGTAAGATGACTTTTACCTTGCTTTAGAATTTCTCGTGTGTGTGTGTTTGTGTGTGTTTTGAAAGGATTTCTCCCTTGCATTTTTTTTGCAACCGAGAGGTAAGCATTATCTAATCAGAGCCATGCAGCTATTGAAATCCAGTAGGTTGAGTTTCCTGCTTTTGGGGAAAAGATGAGGCAGCTTGTCTAATTACACAAAATGTAAAAAAACAAATCTGCAAATCTCTCACTTCGGTTTGCATAGGAGAGGCAATTTTTGAAAGGCAGGGGTAGAAGTCCGCTGCCAGAGCTGCACTCATTGTCAGTGGGTTACAGCACGAACCCTTCTGATGGGTTCAGAATTCGCAGGGTATAATAATTATAGCAATTATCCGGACGGGTCTCTTCATCAGTAATCTTGGCTTGCCCATCTAAGAGCCTGTCATCTCTCATCATCAGGACCTCTAGCAGCACATTGTTCTGAGGTGTTTGCCTGCTGTTCACGGGGAGGAAGAGCCAGTGGCAGGACAGGCTGCCTGTAGACGGGATCTCCCGGAGTGAGCGACCATCTGCCAGATGGGCCAGCTGGGACCCCAAGCATGGTGCAGTTCCTTGAAGCTGCCAGCTTGGGGGAGCCCAGCTGCAGTTCTCCAAAGGGCAGTGCCAGGAACTTGGAGGAGTTCAAAGCAACCCCCGTGAATGTGCAGCTTCAGACTGAAAGCAGATTGCAACCCTCCTCGTTGTACGCAGATGTTCCTCTTTACTGATCAGATGAGGGCTTGCATAAACAGAAAGGCAGAGAATAAATGTGATGGTAACTAATAATAAAAACATTTTTAAGCGATCAAGATAAAAGGCCAAGGAAAACAGCAGCCAAGAGAGCAAGATTAGTTTCAAAGGTTAACTTAGCCACAAACGGCCAAGTCGTTTTAAGTGAATTGATTCCTTGTAGTTAGTCCCGGATGCAAGGGTGGGTTGCTGGGGATTCATAGGGGTTTGGGAGAGCCTCTAGCTCTGGGCAGTTCAAAGAACCCCCAAATCCCACTCCTGGCTGGCCCCGCCCACCCCTCCTCTCCCAGGAGTTTCCACGTGGTCCATTTGAATGCAGGTAAGTGAAGGGTGCGTGCGGAGGCTCGGGAAGGGCAAAAAACAGGCCTCCTGGAAATTTGGGAAGGCCGGAAATGGGCCCCTTTCTGGCTTCCAGAGAGCCTCCGGAGCCTGGGGAGGGCAAAAACACCCTCCCACACCATGGTGTAGGAGGCTAACTAGGCCACACTCACCATGGCCATGCCCATCCAGCAACCGGGCGGAGAACCTGTTACTAAAATTTTTGAAGTCCACCCCTGCCCAGACCTATAGCCACAATTATGACCAGATGTCTATGGGGATTCTCTGTCATCCAGGTCCTGGTTGTCCCAAAGCATAGGTGGCATTCAGCAGGTTCTGACCAGTTTTGGAGAACCGGTAGCGGAAATTTTGAATAGTTCAGAGAACCGGCAAATACTACCTCTGACTGGCTCCGCCCCCATCTATTCTCTGCCTCCCGAGTCCCAGCTGATTGGCTGGGTCTTCTTTGGTTGCCCTGCACAGGAGAACAGAGCTGGAAAGCAGGTTAGTGGGGTGGGGAGGGAATGGGGATTTTACAGTATATCCTTCCCCTGCCACGCCCACCAAGCCACGTCCACTAGAACCGCTAGTAAAAAAAATTGAATCCTACCACTGTCCCAAAAGTGCTTTTTGAAAGAGGCACTTGGACGTTCTGGTTTTTCTTTGAAGACGTTTCACTTCTCATCCAAGCTTCTTCAGTGAAATGTCTTCAAGGAAAAACCAGAATGTCCAGGTTCCCTTTGAAAAAGCATCTTTGGGACTTGAATTTCTGTGGCTAAGCAAGGAGGTTGTTCAGTGAATGTTATGACCTTTTTTTTTTTTTTTGTCATGGTGAATCACTGTAGCTGTGAACGTTGTGGCCCTTAAGCGAACCTGGCTTTCCTCATTTTGCTTGCTTGGAAACCGGTTGGGAAATAGTGATCAGATGATCCTGGAAGGGTGCAACCCTCATAAATAGATGCCAGTTGCCAATCACCCATATTTTGATCATGTGGTTTGGGGATGCTATGAGGGTTATAAGTGTCAGGACCTGTCTTGTCATGTTTTCTCAATGCCGTTGTAACTTTGGTTGCTGAATGAATGGTTGTAAGTTGAAGTCTTCCTGCAGCTGGCAGAATTGTGGTGAAGATTAAAAAAATAGAAAAGGAAGGGCAAGGAAAAGATCTTCATTGGAATAAAGGGAGTGATAAACAGGAGCAGAGAGCTGCGAAGCACCATGAAGTGGTATATAAGTCTAAATGTCAACTCATAAAAAATTTTGTATACACGTTTTATAGTTGTCAACAGAAAGGAGGGGAGTCACATGACCATGATTTACATTTTTGCCAGAAACCTGTGTTTATTTCTGGCCAAACCAAAAAGCCCCTTGAGGACAATGGGTTCACTTAACAGCCATGGTGTTCACAACCGTGGATTGTTTAATGACTGCCACAAAAAAAGTATTGATGAGCATGACTTACCGCAGGGATTCCAGGCTTAATTACAGTTGTAAGTCAAATACTACTCATACAATTTAACAAAGGACAAGAAATCTGTGGGAAATTCACACCAAGGAATCCAAACTTATTATAAATGCTAGACTGTCTGAAATCTGCCTGCTTTAAGGAACAGAGGCTGCCCATATTATTATTATAGTAAGTCAACATTTAGATTTACATTCTGAACAATGCAAAAACATTTGTTCACACCCCAACCAAGGCACATTCTCTGCATTGTAAACAGCCTTTGATTTTTACCCTTTCGTGCTTAGAATGCAATAGAATGGAATCTCCCTGGATAAAATGCCAAATCCAGAAAACCAATTAATCAAGCAGGGTGTAAACTCTGGATAGTATCTTCCAAAGAAGGGATCTGCAACTTTTTCTAGGCTGAAAGACACAGTTGACTTTTGACTGAAGTAAAACAAAAATTAAATTGTTTTACCTTTCATTTGCATACGTAATCAAAATTTAATGTAGTAGCGATTCTCCTGTCCTGTATTTAATAATGAAGTAATTTTGCCACATTAAAAATGGCACTAACATCTTTTGGAAGACTCTTGAGAGCTGAACCTAAGAGGGTTGTATATAAGTCTGGTGTGGTTTAACATTCTCTCCTTAGCTTTAGAAAAGGTATTCTTTACTGATGTGAATTACAAAGGAAAGTTTGCTCTCCCTTTTGTATACATTCCTAAACAGACTGAAATACATTAAACAGTTGACTTGAATCAAATAGAACAAAGAAAAAATGCTCATTTTTTTTTTCCAAACTGGGTTCCAAGAACTCTTGAATTCCATGTGAACTTGACGGGTTCCATGATGGCTTAAGGCGTAGGGTGGGGGTCTCAAATGCATGCTGAGCCCCCCCAGATTTCACCCCAGCGTGGGGTTCATTTATCATACCAGCATTTCCTGTCACCAGTTTTCCAAGTGGTCCATGAATGAGAACAGCTAGTCTTCCATCTTCTGTGCAAATGCACAAAATGCAACTTTGGGGCTGGCCCTACACAATTCCAACAAACATTTCCCCAGGCGCTCAAGTTTAGTAATGGTCAGATGAAGTGGTTGACAGCAGGGAGACCTAGAAATCCATTGACCTGTAACATTTAGAACTGTGATATCTGTCTGCCTCCAAAAGTTAGTGGGTGCTCCAACACTGGAGGTTTTAAAAGAGATTGGACAACATTTGTCTAATAGGGCTGGGGTGTCAAACTCAAGGCCCACAGGCCAGATACGGCCCTCGGGGTGCTTAGATCTGGCCTGTGGGACCACCCTGGAAACAATGAAGGACCAGCCCCAGAGGTGGTATTCAGCAGGTTCTGACCAGTTCTGGAGAATTGGTAGCAGAAATTTTGAGTGGTTTGGAGAACCGGCAAACACCACCTCTGACTGGCCCCGTCCCCGTCTATTCTTTGCCTCCCAAGTCCCAGATGATTGACTGGGTTTTCTTTTGTTGCCCTGCACAGGAGAATGGAGCTGGAAAGCAGGTTAGTGGGGTGGGGAAGAAATGGGATTTTGCAGTATCCTTTCCCTGCCATACCCACCAAACCATATCACGCCCACAAAACCTGCCCACAGAATCCCACCGACCGGCCCGCAGTGCCTCTATCAGTGAAAACGGAGCTCGGGAGGGCCACATGTGTGAGCTCAGTTTTCCCTAGCAGAGGGTTGCAAGAGGCTGTCCCAGCCGAAAAAGGAGATTGGGAGTCCGTTTTCACTGGCAGAGTGCACAGGCCACCACAGCTGCCTCCGACACGAGTGATGTCAGCTGACCATGTCCACCCTGACCCTGAGGTCAAACACAACCCTGATGCGGCCCTCAATGAAATCGAGTTTGACACCCAATATAGGGTTTCCTGCTTGATCAGGGGGTCTGATAGATCTCCAAAGTCCTTCTAACTCTGATAACTAACTAGCTAACCATATTGTGGTTTGATTATGGCTTCAACATGTTGAATGAAGACAATCCTTATGGTTCATATAATAAACCACAGTTAAAACTAACTTAGCCTAATGTGAAATTAGTTTCGGTGGCTAACCTCAGCATGGCCATCCTTGAATTAAATAATTACACTCAAAATGCACCGGAGTATGAATTATAGCAAAACTACCTCTTGAATGAATGTATTTGTTATTCAGCTCATCTGTGCAAGATATGAGGGTTTTTTTGGCAGTGCAAGTTTAATAAGTAATAAATATCAGTACCTAAACCTCTTTTTATACCTGTCATTTTCTTTGGCTTCAGTGTTTGGGATCTCTACCTCACTTGGCCCTGCAATCAGACATCTATCAATTCCATCCCAACTCAGCTAACAAAAGCTGAGAGGGTCATTGCATCTGTTCACTTTTGGATGGTCATTACGATCCTTTGGTTCTGCAAACATTGCTTCTTCCTGAAAAGAGCAAAATTCTTAAAGCTTGTTATTTAATACACATGAAATTCTATCGCCATCTGGAGGTAAATATTCATCATGGACATCACATCCAGATAGAGTAACTTTTATGGAAGTTCTTACGTCCATAACTGATTATCTCTTGGAGGTAAATTATTTTCTTCCAGCTGATTAATATATGGAATTTATATATAATAAATATAGCATATAATTTAGGAGGATGATTAGAAATTTTCTGAAAATGAGAACAATAAATCCATGGAATGGCTTGCCTTAAGAAGCTCAGCTCCAACACTGGAGGTTTTCAAGAAGAGATTGGATTTGTCCAGAATGATAGAGGATCTCCTGTCTGAACAGGGTGTTGGTCTAGAAGACCTCCAAGGTCCCTTCCAACTCTGTTATTCTGTCTCTCCCTGAAGGAGCAATTAAGCCTGCTTAGCTTCCTAGCCCAAAGGCCAGCCAGATGTTTCTTGCATGATTTTTCCAAATTATAGCTTGTTCTGATTTCTCACTTTCTTCTAAGTTCCTCAATTGCCCCATAATTGTTATTCCCCTAAGCCAGGGTTTCTTCAACCTTGTTCTCCCAGGACCCCTTCCCATTTTAAAAAGGGTTTAGATAGAATTAGATTCTAGGTAGCAACATTTCATGAGCTGGAAAAGGTACAAAGAAGACACTGAAATAATGAAGGAACTAAGAGGGATAGACTATAGTTTCTAGGGCTTTTTGAGGCTGAAGTGAAAGTAGATACTGAAAAATCTGAAGAGATAATTTTTTTGTCCCTCTCTCACATATTTCAACATGGAGCCAGCCCTTTGGGAGCAATGACAGGAAAGGGTTGATGTCTACTCTTGAGAGATACCTTGTTGGACTGCAACCCTTACTACATACACATGATATTGTCAGGGGTGGGATTCTACCGGTTCGGCCTGGTTAAGACAAACTGGTAGCTCCAAAGATCAGCTGTTGGGCCCACCTAGTTGCCTGGGCTCTGGCCTGTGCTTTAGTTCCGGGTTTTCCAGCTCAGCTGCTTTGGACGCCACAGCAGACTGCCGCATGTGAGCTGTTTTACATGCAGGGCTTGCAGCAAAAGGTGAGTTGTAAATGCTGCATGCACACTAACCAAACCGATTGTTACACCAGTTGAATCCCACCCCCGGATATTGTGATGCAATTACAAATTGCAAGCTTGTATCCTGATGTCATATATTTTGTCAATCGGATGCCTATAGAGGTCTATGTTTGCAATATAGGTAGTCCTCAACTTATGACCACAATAAAGTCCGACATTTCTGTTGCTAAGTAGAAATTGTTGTTAAGTTAGTTTTGCCACCATTTTACCATCTTTCTTGCCACAGATGTTTAGTGAATCGCTGCAGCTGTTAAGTTAATAACACGGTCGTTAAGGGGATCCAGCTTCCCCATTGACTTTGCTTGTTGGGAGGTCACAAAAGGGGATAACATCAACCGGGGATACTGCCGATGGTTGTAAGTATGAACCAGTGGCCAAGAGTCTGAATTTTGATCACATGACTCTGGGGATGCTATCGTGGTGGTAAGGGTGAAAAGTGGCCGTAAGTCACTTTTTTCCAGTGCTGTTGTAACTTTGAATGGTCAGTAAATGAATTGCTATATGTCAAGGACTGCCTTGACACGTCTTTGCAGATTTTATACATGGGCTGAATGTTCACATAGTAGTTCTGGTTTTACTCAGACATCCAAGGATTTTAGAAAACGGCTAAATTAAACCAAACTGGGCACAGAAACTTTTATTAAACAAGAACTGATAATACTTTGCATTTCTATGCCTGCATAACAACGGCCCAGCAATTTCCCCTTCCAAACAGCTCTAATGTTCTCATAAAACACAGACGTAGCATCAGCTTTAACGATACTTTTCATGTCAAATAAGTAAATATTTAAATACAATATTTAAATGAAAGGCTATTGCACCATTATCCTAAAGAAATCACTAGCATAAACTAACCTCATTTGATCTGATCTCTGTGAGATACTCACATTTAAAAAGAACTAAGCAAGAATGTATTTATACAAGACTTTGGTTTTAATATTTAACTAACTGTTGGGAGTACTTAATTAGAAAAATGGCTCAACAAAAATGAGGACAAGGTAGGTTCAGATTCAGTTCTTATGATGTCCCATGTCCATGTATTTGCATCTAAGTTTGGTTTGATTTGATCATGGTCACACATTGATAAAAATCAAGCTTTCCCTTCAGTTCAACGGGAACTTGTATTGCTATACAGGTTGCAGGAGCTTGGGGTTGCCACTGGGAGCAAAAATGTGCAAGACCCCCTGACTCTACAATAACATCTAAACCTGACCTGGAGATGAATTTGCCATAAAAAGCAACGGGGGAACATCGCCATGGAAGAATAAACTGGTATCAGATCTTAACTCCAACTCTGGTTAACTAAAACTCTACAGCTGGAAACAATGGAAAGAATTCCACATATTTAACTATGTAAAGATTCCCTTCTGTATACAGCACTATCAAAACAAGACCAAGACAAAACGGCAAGCAAAATTTAGCCCTTGAATAATCATAACAGAAAATATCACAGGTTTCTATCTGCTTTTTTATGCTCTTCTAGAATTGAAGTCACTGCTTTGCAAGCAGAAAGAAGAAGGAACAGCAACGCTACTTGTCCATCAAATTGAAGATCATCTCACAAGTAATTCCTGCTTTACTGCCATTCAGAGCAGTTTCTTTCCTCTCCTGTGCTTCGTGAGAAACACTGTACGGCGTACAGAACGGAGTGTCCACACAAACAGCTTCTTGAAGAGAAAAAATAGTCAAGGTGAATATGGACATTTGCTAAGAAGGTTCCACACTCATTTGTACTACTTAGGTGACCCTGATGACACAGATAAATCTCCAAGCAGCCTCAACAACTCTCTAAAAGAATGCAAATGACCAGCTATGTGCAAGGAGTATAAATCCTTCCATTCCCCATTATCCAGTTGGAACTGAAGATGCCTCTTGGATGGGAAGCGAAACGTCTTCAAAGAAAAACAAGAAAGGCCACTTGTCTCCAGGGAAAAAACGGGTTTTTCCTGGAAAGGACTCAAAATATGGATATAAATGCCAAATCCAGTCCAAACATCTGGCTGATTGTGCATCCAGTAACAGTAATAGAGCTTGAAATGAAGAAATGAAAAATCAGAAAATCCAGTTGTCTCTTGAAAAAGCACCTTTGGGACAACCACGACCTGGATGAATCTCCATAGACAAAACCCTTTCTGTAAACTCTTATTTTACAATCCTATAATCCCTCAAATTCGGGTGACTGGATGGAGCTGAGCATTTACTGGCCGGATGCCCTTCCTGATGTCACGTGGAATTAGCAGCAGATATTTTCTCTTTGTGTCCTGATAGAGAAATATTTGTTGCTGCTTAGAATTGAATTCTCAAACTTCCAACTGGGAGATGACTGCCTCCATCATTAGGCCATCACACTGTTCAAAACAAACCCCTTTCTATGTCCTGTTATTCAGGACCCCCCAAATTCTCCAACTACAAGTATTCCTTGAATTGTGACCAGTTGCTTTCAAACTTGAAGTTAAAATGGATCCCAAAAGCTACTTACAACCAGGGCCTGGCAGTTATGCCCCTTACTCACAATCACATGACTATACTGGGAGCGCTCAGCAACAGGCCCACATTTATGGCTGTTTGAAGTAGCCATGTCACTGTGATTTATGATGTTTTTGCTGGAAACTGGCATTTTACTTCCACTTTCCAGCAAAATCTGGCCCACAGCCAAGAATGGGTTCACTTAAAAACCATGGTGTTTCCTCTACAACTGTTGCCAAAAAAAGGGGGGGAGGAGGGACAGTCACATGATGTCCCACTTTACAACTGTCACAATGCATGTTATAATTTTCAAGCACAATTATGTATCCGTGGTAGTAAGTCAAAGACTTCCTGTATGTTTTTTTGGGACAGCTATAGATGAAAGGATGTGGCCGGGAGCCCAGAATGCATAGGAAAAAAAAACAATTAAAAATGTCAACATGATGATAAGGGTCTCTGCGCTCATTATGTAGGCAGACAGAATACTTTCACACATGACTTTTGAAACTGAAAATACTCTGCATGCTTCAAACTGATTAATGATTATATTTTCCTTACCAACCTTGGCCCTAATTATACCAATAAAACTGTCATTGGGGAGGGTGGCAATGAATATTTCTGAATATTATGGGGAAGCAGAGAAGGCAAGTTCACCTGTCTCTGTAATGTCTGAAAGGAAGATTAAAAAGGGTGTTTCTAATGGGTCGCAGCTTAACTAATATGGGCTAAAATTTGGCTGGAAGAAAAGTTTAGAAATATGTCCATCATACATAACAACAACAATTGTTGATAAGAAAGACTAAGTCTGGATAATAGATATTGCAGTACCTAGAGACGCAGAAGAGAGAAAAAAACTAGAGAAGAACACAAAATTCAAAGACCTGAGAATAGAAGAACAACTGTGGCAAATCCCAAAACATCTGGAGCACCACTTCAGCATCATTGGCATTGACAAAATCACCATCAGTCAATTGAAAAAGGTGACTTTCCTTGGAATAGCTTACATCCTGTGGCAACATCTGTAACACTGTCAAGCAACTGTCTATGGAGGTACTTAGTCATCCAGGCCTTGGTTATCCCAAAGATACTTTTTCAAGAAGCAAGTGGACTTTTTTTGTTTTTCTTTGAAGAAGTTTCGCTTCTCATCCAAGAAGCTTCTTCAGCTCTGATTGGATGGTGCAGAATGGAAGGATTTATACTCTTTGCAGACAGCTGGTCATCTGCATTCTTTTAGAGAATCATTGAGGCCACATGGAGGTTTATCTGTGTCATCAGGGTCACCTGAGTGGTGCAAATGGGTGTGGAGCCTTCTTGGAACTGTTGAAAGGACTGTGCTGTACACAGGAGATAGATGATGTGGTCTCAACGACTCGCTAAAAGGGATGCAGATGACCAGCTGTCTACAAGGAGTATAAATCCTTCCATTCCTCACCATCCAGTCAGAGCTGAAGAAGCTTCTTGGATGAGAAGCAAAACATCTTCAAAGAAAAACAAGAAAGGCCACTTGCCTCCTGGGAAAAAGCGGTTTTTTTTCCTGGGAAGGACTCAAAATATGGATAAAAATGACAAATCCAGTCCAAACATCTGGCTGATTGTGTATCCAGTAACAGTAATAGAGCCAGTAATAGAGACCAAGAAACTGTGATTTTTATTTCCCCCTTAGGCATGAGAACTAGTTGGGTGACTTTGGGCTAATCAGTCTCTTCCAGTCCAACCCACCTTGTAAGGGTTATTGTTGTAGAGAAAATAGGAGGAGGAAGGAGTATTCAGTATATCCACCACTTTGAGTTATTTATAAAGTAATAAAGGCAGGATAAAAATCTAATTTAAAAAAAAACCAGACCAAAGTGGAAACTGTTTGTATTAAAAGGAAAGCAATTCTTTAAAATGGACAGCTGATCAACATGGGAAACCAAAATGCACATAGGAAGAGGTCAAAAGATCCATCTGCAAATGTGTGGACTTTAATTTCCAACGGAAGAGAGACTTTAATTTCTGCAATTCTCCATGTAGCATGGCCAATGTTGAGAACTCAAGTCTGTGTCTCTGGAGGACACCAGACTTGGTGATGGCTGCCCTAGGATTGGTGAAACCTGTATCCACCAGGGATGAGGTTTCTCAGGGCAGGGATAAGTGACGGTCTCAGCATACAGGAACATTATTTTGGTTAAAAGCTAGAGTGTCTTTTCTTCTTCTTCACATTTATTTTAACATGCAGATGTATTGATGGCTTATCCCTTATTGCAATTTTCAAAAATGTGATTATATCTGTGCTGGAATTTACTTATTAGAAAAAGGTAAGCTAATCAGTGCCTTATTTTTTTTTTTTTTAATGTGCAGATTCTAAACCTGGTCTGGGGAAAAAAAACACCCCTTCCTTGCTAAAAAAAAAAAGAGCGCTTCTTTTTGCTGTGTTTCATTGTGATCATCTCATTTGTTACCTTTTTCTTTGGCTACAGGATGACTACTCTCTTCTCTTTTCTTCCTCTTGCTTGCTTTGCAGGATGGAGAGCTTTCAGCAGCTCTTGTCTCTCTGCACTTTTCAGTGTGCTTGAGCATGTTATTCTATGCAGAAAGAAAAAAAAAAGAAAGAGAATTTATTCAACCAGTTAAAAGTATGAATGCACAGTTTTAGGAAAGGGAGAAATCTTTAAGTGCCCTTCCTTAGCCAGCATAACCATGTCAGCAAAGCAGAATGGAATCAGAATCTCAGGGAGCAGGATAGGGTTGATACACAGGCACTTATGATCAGCTGTTTAGCATTGGAAATTAAGACAGACCCACGAAAAGGTACTTATGACCTAATTTCGAAGTTATCGCCAATGTAGTGCCTTATAGTGTGGTGACCAAAACTAGATGCAGTCATCAACTTGTAAAACATTCCTACATTTGTTTCCAAGTTGCCATAAGAAAGGGTGGGGGGGAGGGAAGAGATTAGAAAAGCATACAGCAAATGAACTTAGAAGCACATTCCACAAAGAGAAAAAGGGAACGTATTTTCATATGTGGTGGACGTGTCTCAAGTATGAAAGTACTGGCTCAAATTTCAAGCATGGTTAGAGAAGTTAACAAAACAAAAGATCAAGTTCAAACCAAAGATTTTTCTGCTAGGTAAGTTAGCACTGACATGGGATAAGAAACACCAACACCTAATATTACATATTATAACCACTGCAAGAATTTCTCTTGCTAAAAACTGGAAAGTGACCACGACACCCACAGATCTAGCAGTAATTAATAAGATACATCAATGCACAGAAATGATCAGACTAACTTATTAGTTATTAAACTTCCCTGTTATTAAAAAACAGGGAAGAAGAATATTTTATGATATGGAACATATGGTACAAATCGTTAAAAAAAGGGAGTAAAGATGTTTTGTGAAAATGACAAAAGAAATTTCAAAGAAGAATATGATATAGGACTTATGTGTATATATGTAAAGTAATGTAAATAAATAAGTATTGTACTTTAACAGTAGTATAGTAAGTAAGGAACTAGTAAATTACCTACAGATATACCTATGGTAAATGAACTTAATTGTTATTAAAGGACATGTACACTGCTATGATATCTCTGTAAAATGTGAGAACTTGTTTCTCTTTTTTAAATTTTTGAAACTGAATAAATTTATTTTTAAAAAAAGAAAAAAAAAGAAGCACATTCCAACCTTATCTTTAAAAAGATTGTAACTAAGCTACTGAAGCTTTTGCCCAGGAAGAACTTTAGTTGGAGAACGTGATGGATGACACCTAACCCGTGTAGGTGCTTAATTGGAGAAAATGATTTATGGCACACCCAGAAGGGAGGCGGGAAGCAGGATCACAGGTGACTGCAATTACGTATTGCCAGAATCGACTTCATACAAGTCATGCCAGTATGTCGCTCCTAATGAATTCTTTGAAGTTCTTTTTGAAGTTTGGCTCAAGGCTCATGTTTTAATTAGGGTGATCGCTGGAATCTTGACAGCAGTATTCTAGGTGTGGTTTTACTAAGGCTTTATAGAGAGGCTCATGTGCTCTTGACGTTATAGTCATTAAAAATTAATTTCATGTCTCAGAATTGCTACATAATACAGGTAGTCCTCAATCGACCACAATTGAGATCGAAATTTCTGTTGCTAAGTGAACAACTTAATTTGTTAAGTGAACTTAGTTTGTTAAGTGAGTTTTGCCCCATTTTACAACTTTTCTTGCTACAGTTGTTAAGTGAATCAATGCAGTTGGTAAATGAGTAACATGTTTATGAAGTGAATCCGGTTTATCTATTGACTTCATTTGTCAGAATGTTGCAAAAGGGGTCACATTACCCCGAGACACTGCAACTGTGATAAATACGAGTCAGTTGCCAAACATCTGAATTCTGGTCATGTGACCCTGCCATGTCCGTAAGTGTGAAAAACGATCGTAAGCCATTTTTTTCAGTGATGATGTGACTTTGAATGGTCACTAAATGAACTGTTGTAAGTCGAGGACTACCTGTACAGGGTTTCCGAAATTATATTTGGGTTCAGTCTATCATAATCGCAAAGAATTTATCAAGAAGCAAAAGTTTTGAAAAAAAAAATATCCAGTGATCATTCACCAGCATGAATTGAACACGTGTAGATGGCAGCTTAAATCTGGGACTATAAAAATCTGTATTTGCGCGGAATTTGCTCAGTGCAAATATTGTTCTCCAGCTGTTGTACATATGGTTGTAGACCTCTTCAAAAAGGCCAGCAAGTCACCTTACCCAACGTGAATAGCTCTTGCTGCATTTGGGACATGCATAGACCTTTGGCTCAAAGGTGGAGTTGTGGTATCTCTTGAAGTGACTGGTTAAGAGCTGTTTCCGCTGGAAGCCCTCGTTGCAGGAGAGGCAAACAAAGGGCTTCTCACCGGTGTGTGTCTGCTTGTGCACAATCATGCAGCGTTCCTAGGAGAAAGAAGATGTCATCAAAACAAAGCCATGAGTTTTGCTAACAAGCTGCATAGATGCAGAATTATCCCTCAGATGCTAAAACAGTGACATGATCGATCCCTACGGTTTACAACCATTTCCAAGGCCTCTCCAGTGGTTTTTTTCAAAGCTGCCGGCCCAGTTATCTATGGAGATTCTCAGCCATCCAGGTAACAGATAATGAAGAGTTCTCCACTCCTCTATTCGTAGCAGAATACCTTATGCCATCAGACTTGAAATTTTAGACCTAGAAAACCTAGAACTATGCCGCCTTCGGTCCGATCTAAGTATAGTACATAAAATTATCTACTGCAATGTCCTTCCTGTCAATGAATAATTCAGCTTCAACAGATACAAACTCAAGGTAAACTGCACCAAACTTGATTGCAGGAAATACAACTTTAGCAACAGAGTGGTCAATGTCTGGAATACTCTACCTGACTCAGTGGTTTCTTCCCCAAAAACCTTTAACCTTAAGACTGTCTATTATTGACCTCACCCCTTTCCTAAGAGGTCTGTAGGGGGGCATGCATAAGCGCACCAATGTGCCTACCATCCCTGTCCTATTGTTTCTTTTTTATTTGTATCCATTTCATGTATTCATAACCATGCTTATACTTATACCTGTTATCTAATATTTGCTTGACAAATAAAATAAATAAATAAATAAAAAATGGTTGTCCCAAAGGTGCTTTTCAAAAGGCAACTGGACTTTTGTTTTTATTTTTTCTTCGAAGTTGTTTCACTTCTCATCTAAGAAGCTTCTTCAGTTCTGAAGTGTATTTCAGAACTAAGAAGCTTCTTGGATGAGAAGCAAAATGTCTTCAAGGAAAAAAACAACAAAGCCCAGTTGCCTTTTGAAAAGCACCTTTGGGACAGCTGGCCTATTTATTTCAAAGTGATATAAAATGTCCTACTGTTATCTTTTAGCAGCTTAATAACACTATTCTAAAAATGAAATGAAATGCATATATTAATGCATATATTAAAATGCATAGGTGTGTGTGTGTGCGCTTATGTGTATGTGTGTGTGTGTGTGTATATCTATCTATCTATCTATCTATCTATCTATCTATCTATCTATCTATCTATCTATCTATCTATCTATCTATCTATCCATCTACACACCGTGTTTCTCACATAATAAGGCCGGGCCTTATTTTTTTTTGACCCCCGAAAAAATGGCTAGGACGTCTTTTCGGGGGTGACTTAATTCCCACCCTTGCATCCTCACCATCAGCCGCTCCTAATGGGTGATCATGGTGAAGTGCGGAGCTCCCTACTCCCACCTTTGCTGCAGACACCTTTGGCACCCGCCGCTGTTGCTTTCCCTTCTGTCCATTCCGCCAAGTTTGGAGCTGCCGCTTCCGTGTTTGGAGCTGCCGCTTCCGTGTTTGGAGCGCTGCTGCCATTTGGGGCTCCAAACAGCGGCAGTGCTCCAAACGCGGAAGTGGCAGCTCCAAACATGACAACGGGCGATCTTTTTATTTTGGTCTGCGCGAAATTCAAAGTGAGCAAGAGAGAGAGATTGCGATGCCTCTATCCGAGATGGCAACCTCACTAGTGGATCACAACGTGGCTGGAAGCCCAAATTGGCGGGAAACGATGGCGATCTTTTTAGAGCGAGAGGAAAAGGAGAGAAGAGTTGCGAGGCGTAATTTGCAGGAAGAAGGGGGTGTACCCCGTGGCAGGGAGCCCAAGGAAGAAGGGCCAGAAGGCAACGGAGAATGTCCCATAGCTCCGGAAGCAGCCTAGAGATGCGCCTGGGAAGAGGCGCAGATGCTGCCTTGTAGTCCCCAAGCCAACTGCGTGCGCTGCTTCCGGAGTTATGTGTGCTATTAGTTATGCTATTAGTTATGTGTGCTCTGCGCTTTGGGCATCTCCATGTGATTGCGACCCTGTCCTTTCCACTTGGCGCCCTTGCTGCTTTCTGGCTCTTTAGTAACCAGCTTCACCGTTGGAGCACTGCCGCTGTTTGGAGCTCCAAATGGCGGCGGAAGCTCCAAATGCGAAAGCTCCAAACATGACGGTGGGCAATCTTTTTATTTGGTCCGTGCGAAGTTCAGAGCGAGCATGAGAGGGAGACTGCAATGCCTTGCTAAAGAGCCAGAAAGCAGCAAGGGCGCCAGGTGGAAAGGACAGGGTCGCGATCACACGGAGATGCCCAAAGCACGGAATACACATAACTAAAGGCGGCGCACGCAGTTGGCTTGGGGACTACAAGGCAGCATCTGCGCCTCTTCCCGGGCGCGTCTCTAGGCTGCTTCCGGAGCTACAGGACGCTGTTGCCTACCGGCCCTTCTTCCTTGGGCTCCCTGGCGTGGAGTACACCCACTTCCTCCTGCAAATTACGCCTTGCAACTCTTCTCTCCCTTTCCTCTCGCTCCAAAAAGATTGCCATCGTTTCCCACCGATTCAGGCTTCCAGCCACTTTATGATCCACTAGTGAGGTTGCCATCTCGGATGGAGGCATCGCAGTCTCCCTCTCTTGCTCGCTCTGAACTTCACACGGACCAAAATAAAGAGATCGCCCACTGTCATGTTTGGAGCTGCCACTTCCGCGTTTGGAGCACTGCCGCTGTTTGGAGCCCCAAATGGCGGCGGCGCTCCAAACACGGAAGCGGCAGCTCCAAACGTGGCGGAATGGGCAGAAGGGAAAGCAACAGTGGCAGGTGCCAAAGGTGTCTGCAGCAAAGGTGGGAGTAGGGAGCTCTGCGCTTCACCATGATCACCCATTAGGAGCAGCTGGTGGCGAGGAATTGCTGCCCAGGGGCACTCCTAACGGCAAGTCCCCCGTCCTTCCCCCTTATTTTGCATGTTTTAAAATAGGCCTAAATTTGGGGGGAGGGGCTTAATTTGATTTTATGTCAAAGAAACATGGTGGGGCTTCCTATTGGTGGAGGCCGTATTATTGGAGAAATACGGTGTGTGTGTATGTGTGTGTATGTATATAGAAGACACCAGCATAATAATCCTACCAGCAGACAAGGGCAACACGACAGTGGTTATGAACACATCTGACTACCAATCCAAGTTAACCAACCTACTCCAAGACCCCACATACAAACCCCTAAAGACAGACCCCACCACCTACCTAGAAAAAACCACCAGATCCAAAATAAAAGCCTCCCCCATCAGTGAAGAAATCCAGCAAAGAATCATACCGAGAGAAATCATCCAGATGCCCTAAACTTTATAGTCTCCCCAAGATACACAAAGAAAGAACCCCACTTAGACCAATAGTCAGCTCCATAGGCTCACCTCTACAAAACCTAGCCAAATTTCTCGCCAAACAACTACAGCCCTATGCAGAATCCATCAACTCACACGTAAGAAACTCATTCCAGTTCATCGAGATCATAAAGAAACAAAAACTTACAACCCAGTGACTTACAAGTGAGCTTCGATGTCATATCCCTCTTCACCCAAGTGCCAATAAAAGAAGCCTTGACAGCCATCCAAAACAAATACAACCCCCCCCAAGCACATCCTAGATCTGACCAACCATTGCCTATCCAATACATACTTCACCTACAATGGGCAAAAATACAAACAAATAGAAGGAGCACCCATGGGATCACCCCTCTCACCTGTCATCGCTAACCTCTACATGGAACACTTTGAAACACAAGCTCTAGAAAAATATGATCATAAACCCAAACTCTGGCTCAGATACGTAGATGACACCTTCATAATCTGGCCACATGGGAAAGAAAAACTGAACAACTTCCTCACACACCTCAACAGCCTACACCCCAAAATACAATTCACCATGGAAACAGAAGCTAACAACCAACTTCCCTTCCGAGATGTCTTGGTATACAAAAAATCCAATGGCTCCCTAGGACACACCATCTACCAGAAGAAAACACATACAAACCGCTATCTAAACGCACTCTCACACCACCACCCAGCACAGATCAATTCCGTAGCCGAGACACTCATCTCCAGAACAAAATGCTTAGCCGACGAACAACACCTAGAGACCGAACTACACATTCTCACCGGCGTGCTGACAGCCAATGGATTCCAAAGAAAGAAGATCACCTGCCTAATCCAAAAAGAAACCCCATCCAAGACAGAGAACAAGAGAATGGCAAAGCCCTCTTCCCATATATAAAAGGCACTACAGACAAAATCAGCAAGATCCTCCAAAAACACAACATTAAGACAGCATTCTGCACAAACAGAAAGATATCCACCATCCTAAGAAACCCTAAGGATAAAATCGAGTTAGAAAATCAAGGAGTATACGAAATCCCTTGCACTGCCTGCCCCACCACATACATTGGACAAACTAACAGAAGAATAAGTGCATGCATTGAAGAACATAAGAACTCAATCAAAAAGGAAGAACCGACCTCTTCCCTGGTCCAACACCTCAAAGCCACAGGACATGAGATTGACTTTAGAAATACCAGAACTATCGCCAAAACCGAACACTTCAGCAGCAGAATCATCAGAGAAGCCATAGAGATAGAAAAACGCCCACACAGCATGAATAAACGAGATGATGCCTCCCGCCTGCCAGCCATTTGGAAACCCGCCCTCATGAACAGATGAGTACCTAACATGAAGAACGACACCAGACCCACACCCCTGAGAGCCACACAAGATGCCACCACCACACTTCCACGTAGAAAGCAGACTCACACCCACACAGCAGAAAAGACACGATCACGGATCAGAAGCCACACTGCAGCTGCATCACTACCCACTTCGAGCCCCTCTGAGCCATACATGAAGCGAACTGACCCTCACCATGAAGATGCAGCACGACCACGAACTCGAAGCCAAACAGCAAGATCACAGCTCACCACCTCAAATCCCCCAGCAACTAAGACTAACCTGAGCACAACCAAGCCCCCACCTGAATAGAACATGCCTCCAGCCAATCAGAACACAGCCAAACCTCAAACCAATCAGAACACACCCCCACCCAATCAGAACATAGCCAAGCCCCCACCCAATCAAGTCACACCCCCACTAGCAGTTAAAAGGAAGAAGCAGCTGCAAGCTCACATCACTCTGAGAAGCACAGAGCTGAAGACCAAGCCTGAAGATGATGAATGAGACTTCATTGAAACGTTGCCTCGATACTTCCAATCTTATGCGGGAGAAAACCCGAATAACCAAAGATCCATATATATATATATATATATATATATATGTATGTATGTATGTATGTATGTATGTATGTATGTATGTATGTATGTCTGGCATTCAGCTTTGTTCGGGTATTTTCCCATGTCATAATAGTGGTGCTTTTAAAGTTGTAGCAACATTTCAGCAGAATCTCATCTGCCATCATCAGGCTTCTGTATAGTGTTCATCTGTTCATATACACACACACACACACACACACACACACACACACACACACACATACAGATGGCACACTAGGACATACCATATACCAGAAGAAAACACACACCAACCGCTACCTCAACGCCCAAGTACTGACAGCTAATGGCTTCCACAAAAGTAAAATCACCAGCTTGATCCACAAAAAAACACACTGAGACATAATGGAGACCTAGACCTATGGAATAGCTGTCCTGCCCTACATAAGAGGTACTACAGACAAAATCAGTAAGATACTACACAGTATACTACACAGACTGCCTTCAAAACAGACAGAAAAATAGCAGCCATCCTTAGAAACCCCAAAGATAAATTGACCTGGAAAACCAAGGCATATACGAAGTCCCCTGTGCATCATGCCCTGCCACATACATTGGACAGACCAATAGAAGAATAAGTACCCGCCTGGATGAACACAAAAATGCAGTAAAAAAGCTGGAACACACTTCCTCACTAGTCCAACACATGAAAGCAACAGGTCATAGTATCGACTTCAATGGCACCAAAACCCTAGCCACTATAGAAAACCCCAGCCACAAAATTATCAGAGAAGCCATAGAAATTGAAAAAATACCTGAAAGCATGTATAGAAGAGATGATTCCACCAGACTGTCAATTATTTGGAAGCCTGCACTCACAAACAAACAAATCTCCACACCACTAGCCAGGCAAACACCTGGGCACAAACAGATCTCCCCTGATACCTCCAGCTTAAACACACCCCAACCAGGCACCCAGATGAAACCTAGCTTCCTAATAAATGATAGCCATCCATTTACTCGGAGCCAAGCCGCACTAAAAGCCTCCGATACAGGAACACAATGTTGCCAGCCAATCAAGACAAAATAACCCCACAAAATAGACAGAAGATATTAGAAACACCAATCAAGCAGAACACATGAAACTCCAAGACCAATAAACGCAGACCAAGACTCCCAACCAATCAGGATGAAGAAAAAACCATTCTGGCATAGGCTAGCCCCAAAATTAAAACTGAAACAGCTGTGAAAGTCTGACTCACAGTTAAACACAATACAGAAGCCTGATGATGGCAGATGAGATTCTGTCGAAACGTTGCTACAACTTTAAAAGCACAACTATAATGACGTGGGAAAATACCCGAACAAAGCTGATAGATAGATAGATAGATAGATAGATAGATAGATAGATAGATAGATAGATAGATATAATATTGTGCAATATTTATGCAATATCAGAGGTTTTCAATTCAATTGTATAGAATGTGAAGTGTTTTTAACATTTATGTATAATGTACACTGAAGATGGCATTTAATTTCGTTGTATGAGGTGCAATGACAATAAAGTAAAATAAAGTAAACTAAGCTAAACTAAACTAAATATGTGCATGTATAGACACAGACACAAACGCACACCAGTAGTCCCCTCTTAGTGATCAAAATTGGGATTGGCACTTCTATTGCTAAGCTCTGCAAACACTAAGTAGAAAATTACATGATCGCAATTGGCTTACAACCTCACTTTCCCTTCTCTATAACTCTGCGCGTTAGAAGCCAGTTGCAAACCACTCAGATGATGATCATGTGACTACAGGACCCTGCAATGGCTGTAAATGTGAGGCTTAATCGCAAAACTGTTGGGAGAAGGTTGACACCTTTGTTAACTTTGAATGGTCGCCAAACAAGGCAACTGATAAGTGAGGAGGTATCTGTACTGCATTTATTCTTAAAGGGTACAAGAGAGGGAGATTTGTGGCAGTCAAACCCTAGTCTTATTTTCTTCTCCCCACTGAAATGCCCATTGACATTAATCAGAATGGAAGCAGCATTTGTAAGATTCCTACTTCCATTGCAAAAATAAATGGTGCAGCACATTTATTCAATTCACGCTGTAGCTAAAGTTCAGGAATACATTTGGAACAAAATGAAGCTTAAACATAGCAAGAAATGCACACAGGTAAGCAAATCGACTTGAAATATTTAAATCAGACTCAATCCAAAGATCAACTAATACTTGAATAGAATCGAAGAGCCATGGTACCGCAGTGGTTAGTATGCAGTATTGCAGGCTAATTCTGCCAACTACCAGCAGTTCGATTCTGACCAGCTCAAGGTTGACTCAGCCTACTTCACAGCGTTGTTGTTGTCAGAAAAAATTGGAGGAAGGAACGCTGAGCTCTGTCAAGAAAGGAAGTCTATAAATTTGACAAACAGCAACCAGAACTGGGCCATCTCATAAATACCTGTTTGCATGTGTAGCTGCATTGATCGCACTTGAATTTCTTTTCATTTCTATGTATCTTCTTGTGTTGTTGCAGAGCGTAACGCTCGTGGAAGGCACTATCGCAATAATTGCACTTGACCGGTATCTCAATGTAAGAATGCAGGTTTCGCAGATGGATACCTGTAACAGGAATGGTATGATTTTTACATTTCCTTCTCAAAGACTTTGAGCCTTTGTATGGATTTGCCTTAATAAGTCACAGTTGTTGAGTCCCAAGCAGGTGTATTGAACAGACAAAAAAAAAGACATTAAAACAAATTTTAAGTTCACATAAATCCCATGCAATGACTATTACATCCATAGAAAAAGAAAAGTCCTTGCAGCACAATAGTTAGAATGCAGTATTGCAGGCTGACTCTGCCCACTGCCAGAAGTTCAATCCTGATCGGCTCAAGGTTGACTCAGTCTTCCCTCCTTCTGAGGTTGGTAAAATGAGGACTCAGATTGTTGGGGGAAATATGCTGACTCTCTTAAGCACTATGCTCTGTTAAGTCCTTAATTATTTGCAACCATTCGTTTAGTGACCATCAGAATGAGGAAATCCAGAAAAAATTGAACATGCCCAAGCCTCCATGAAAAAGTAAAACAGTATAATATTTAAGCAATGATACAACCTGAATTGCACCTAAGGAGCTTGTGAATTGCAAATAAATTTAGTTAAAAGGGTAATATGAGACTGACTGAATGACTTCAAGGGAGATGCACCAAAAGAACTTTGATTAGGACTCGGATTTAGAGACTTCACAAAAAGTAGGAAGGGAGGGAGGGAGGAAAGAAGGAAGGAAGGGAGGGAGAAAGAAATGAATGAATAAATGAAAGAAAGAAAGAAAGAAAAAAGAAAGAAAGAAAGAAGGAAGGAAGGAAGAAAGGAAGGAGGGAATAAGGAATGAAGGAAGGGAGGGACAAAATAAAAAGGAAGGGAGAAAGGGAAGAAAGAAGAAAAGAAAGAATAAAGAGAGAAGGAAAGAAAGGAAGGAGGGAGGAAGATAGGAAAGAAGGGAGGAAAGAAAGATGGAATGGAGGGAGGAAGGAAAGAAGGAAGGAAGGGAGGTCTCTGATTAAGAAGAGCAATAATTCCTGGCCCCTTTTAAATATACAAAAAGCAAAACGCAATGGATTGGTTTATGGAGCATATTCACTTCCTCCCAAGTAGCCAAAAGGTGGTGCTATTTTGCTTTCTTACAAAATTCAGCCCTGAATTCAGTCTCAGGAAGAACTGGGGGGAAAAAATGATCTTTGCAAAAGCATCTTCCAAAGAACTCACATACATACCATTGAAAGAAACAGAGAAAACCCTAACAATTACACATTTAGTAATCTCCCTGGTACTCAATATGATCCCCTGGCTGGGATTATAATGCCTTTGGTCAAGGTGGCTGGAAATTTGGTAAGCTATAATCTCAAAACACTGGACAGCATTAAATTGGAAAGGCTGTATTAACCCCCCGTTTCTTGCCATTAACTTTTTTTATTCCTCGGCAGAGTCTCCCTTTTAAGATATCATATTTTGGTTTGTTCACCTAACAATCAATCAATTTGTATTCTAAAAATCTGGGCCTATGGCAGGGGCATGCACAAAGAATGGGAAAAAAATGTCACAACGGTGGCTGAAAAGACGAGACTGAAATTATGCCTGTTTTTACATATCTGTTGACGCATATAAAAAAGTTTTTGACTGCACAACTGCATT
This sequence comes from Hydrophis major, assembly GCA_033807585.1. Lineage (NCBI taxonomy): Eukaryota > Metazoa > Chordata > Lepidosauria > Squamata > Elapidae > Hydrophis > Hydrophis major. Next base: position 246,403,122 of record CM066330.1, read on the forward strand.
GCCGTCTTGATTATATACATATTTGCCTCTACTGTGGATGTCCCTGGCCTATTGAGTGCTCATCATTCACACGCAAAGATACTTCTTCTTGAAGCCACTTCTGGATTCATAAAAGTCAACTAAGCAAATGTCCTGTCATTTTCTTCTCACCATCTTCGGGATAAAGAGTTCTCAAGTGCCGGTTTTTACTTGCGTTGCATACATCAATGGGGTTGATTACAAAATGAAGAAATAGCTGAAATGAACTTTGTTCACCTCAAACCCTGGAAATAAACCCATCGAAGATGGCATTGATGTGCTGAGTGTTTTGCTCTCTAATAGTTTTCAAAGCCACACTACCTTCTCCTATTTCATTAAAAACCTAGTTAAACCTTAGATTTTCCTAATGCTTTTTTTCCTCAGAGATATATCTTCTCTGCCTTGCAGTTTGATTTGAAGAATTTGTAAAATTAAATAGATGGCTTCTTTTGATGGTCTCTCCTGCTTTTCCCCCGTTCAGTTTTAAAATGTATATTAATACTCAGGCTTGCCAAACCGGTATTTCAACCGACCGGCTGTCCCTGCCCAACCCCTCCCAGGAATCTCAACACGGCCCATTTTAGATGGAGTTAAGTGCAGGGTCCGTGCAGAGGCTCTGGGAGGGGGAAAATGGGCCTTCCGGAAGTCCAGAAATGGGCCTGTTTCCGGCTCCTGGATGGGGCCTTCAGAGCTTGGGAGAGGCTGTTTTTGCCCTCCCAGAGGCCCAGGGGAAGCCTCCGGACCCTTGGGTGGATGAAAACGGCCTTCCCCTGAGCTCTGGAGGCCCACCGGAAAGTTCCGGAAGGCCACGCCCACCCAGCAACCGGGCTGCAAACCTTTTGCTGGGATTCTTGAATCCCACTCCTGCTTATATCCATGGGCAAGTATGCTAGGGAACACTTGCAATGGGCTAAGAAGGGCTGTAAAACATAATGAGAAGAATTCAGGCCAATCTAAAAAAAAATCAATGAAAATTAAAAAAAAAAAAAAGAACATAGTGCCAAAGAATTGGTGACCTTCCTAATTAAAACACAAGAACTGAGAACCTAAAAATCTCAGGAAAAAAATGAGTGTGAAAGTGTCAGGAGCATGCTAAGCCCAAATGATTGCTATTGGACATAGAAACAATGTTCATTGGTCACATCTTTGAGGGAGAAATCAGGTTTTATTTACTGCAAAAAGGCAAGAGTTTGCTTTGGAAATTAATGAACCAGAGCACAATACTTTGGGGATAGATTTATTAAGTGAAGCTGGATACTGACAGTGACCTTCATTCTTTATGTACGTTTACAGAAAGATTTTTTGGGGAAAAAACGTTATGAAACTTACTTAAATCACCTTTCCGGGCAACGGAGGTGGCACAGTGTGGACACTGGTATTTTGGTACATTTTCCCCATGTTTATGCAAAACATGGAACTTCAAAGTCCCGGCCTGTGTGAATCTGGCTTTGCAAATTACACATTGAAAGGGTTTTTCACCTAGAAGGAAACACATACTTGTAAGAACTGGTGAACTAGAGAGCAAAACATCATAGCTGAAAACGATAGCATATTTTTCAGATCCTAATTTTTGCATCCTCACCCTGAACGGATGCTGCATCCATGCCCCCGTAACACTGTGGGGCTTCTGTAGGATTTCAACTTCTGTTACAGTAGAAAAGAAAGGCTCCAAACATGGATTCCTGAGCTATGGGACAGACGTTTTCTCATTGATGGGAATTCTTGCCCATCTGACCACCTAGATATCTTTTTAGGTTATCTCACTTCCTTGCCACCATTTCACTGAACTCCATTTACATTAGATTGGAATGGAATAGAATTAGAAGGGACCTTGGAGGTCTTCTAGTCCAGCCCCCTCTTCAAGCAGGAGACCCTATACCATTTCAGACAAGTGGCTGTCTAGTCTCTTCTTAAAAACTTCCAGTGATGGAGCACCCACAATTTCTGAAGGCAAGCTGCTTCACTGGTTAATTGTCCTCACTCTCCTTAATTCCAGGTTGATTCTCTCTTGGATTCGTTTCCAAATAATTTTCTCTTGTTTTGTCTCCAAATCCACTGAATACCTGACTTGGCTATTCTGGAGTACCATCTGCTTCCAACTATTCCACCTTGCTTTTTTTTTGCTCACGTGCCTGTCTTCCTTTAGTGGCTCAGCATCTCATAGCCCCACAGGACCAGGCATTAGCATTACTCTGCTTTAATGGCAGCCATTATAGTTTTAATACGTACCTGAGTGAGTTACCATATGTCTTTTCAATTTGTAAGTGTCCCTACTAGCATAGGAACACACCGTACAACTGTAAGGACGCTCTCCTGTATGTGAGCGAATGTGGCGCTTCAATTTGCTGGCCTGCAATTTACAAAAGAAGATTCTGAATTACAAGTACATGGAGGATGCTGCTGAAACCATTCAGTTAAAAAAAAAAGTTGACTTTTTGGAAACGCTGTTAAGTGCTTATCACTAGAACATGCCGTTGCATCTTCTAAAGCAGGGGTGTTAAACTCAAGGCTCGCGGACCGGATGTGAGCCCCCGGGTGCTGAGATCTACCCCACAGGCCCGCCCTGGAAACAGTGAAGGACCGGCCTGCAGTGCCTCCGCCAGCAAAAACGGAGCTCGGTGGGGCTGCGTGTGGCCCTTGCAAGCTCCATTTTTGGCCACGACAGCTTCCTGCAGCCCTCTGTCAGCAAAAACAGAGCTTGGAAGAGGGTATTTTCTCTGGCAGAAGTTTGCAGGAGGCTGTCATGGCTGAAAATGGAGCTTGGGAGCCTGTTTTCGCTGGCAGAGCACTTGGGCCATAGGTGCTTTCAACACGAGTGACTATGCCCACCCTGGCCATATTGGTCAAGCTGGCCACTCCCATCCTGGCCAGGCCAACCCCGCCCCCCTGAGGTCAAACACAACTCTGATGCGGCCCTCAATGAAATTTGACACCCCTGTTTAAGGGCCATATTGGCTGAGGAGTTCTGGGAGTTGAATTACACACCATCTTAAACTTGCCAAGCTTGAGAAAGACTGAATTTGGTGTCACTGCACCCATTGAACAACTATGATTAGCCTCAACATCATTCTCTTTTACAATAGTTCCACAGCATTCTCAAATTAGCCTTTGAGTAATCTGGTGTTTGCGAAAGCATATATAGTGCAACAGTTGTTTTCCATTAGTCCATGTTCTGGAGGCAGCAATTGCAAAACCGACCCAATTGCAAAACCGAAATTTTCCCGGCTCCATTTTTGCTGGCAGAGGGCTGCAGGAGGCCGTCATGGCTGAAAACAGAGTGTCAGCTTTGGAAACTTTCAGATTCAGAATTTAACAGATAATCAGAGTTGGGAGGGACCTTGTAGGTCATCTAGTCCAACCCCCCACCCAAGTGGGAGACCCTAAACCATTTCTGACAAATGGCAGTCCAATGTCTTCTTAAAAGTCTCAAGTAATGATGCTCCCACAACTTCCGAGGGCAAGCTGTTCCATTGGTTGATTGTTCTCAACCAATGAGTTTGATTTCCCAGATGTGCCAGTTTACTACTCTAATAAAAGGTAACTTTGAGAACATCTGTCTCGGAGTTATTGACTGGAGTTGAGCTTTTCTGGAACACTGACACAGAGCTTCGATGAGTGATGCCCACCTTGGCCACACCCCCGGCCCAAGGTCAAACATAACCCAGATGCGTCCCTCAATGAAATCGAGTTGTGACACTCCTGTTCTAAAGCAAGGGTCTCCAAACATGGCAACTTTTCAATACTTGTGGACTTCAACTCCCAGAATTCAGGGAGTTAAAGGAGCCATTCACGTCTCTCCCTTATCATCTCCTCCCTGCGTGCCCTAGGACGGGGATGGGCCTGGGTCTTCCTCTGACTGCCCAGCCAGCCTCTGCCCTTCCCCAGTCTCCTCCACAATCTCCGGAGCCACACTTCCATTCCCTGACGGCTGTTCCTCCTCTCCCTCAGAGTCAGTCTCCAACAGGGGCATGACAGCTTGACTGCGCATAAAAACCCTATAAACTATGGCTAATTATCCAAATTGCATAGCAAAGCTGAGCAATTGGCAATTTTGTGAGTATATGCAGCAATGAGAGACAACAGATATATACAGATCTTCACATCCTTTTATATTGCTCCCCTTTTATTTAACATTGCTTCTCCAAGTTTGTATGTTGTCTCCAAAAATGAAAAAAAAGAAAGAAAATATTGTTTAAAGAATTCTGCAATCTGCTCTCCCTTGACTGACATCTCATTAGTTTCTAAAAAATAAATCAATGCTAAGGGCTCCCACTTCATCTATGGAACATTCACAAGAATATTTTAACGCTGATTAGAAACAAACTACTGTTTTCAAGAAGAGCTAAAAGGGGTTTAAGCTTATGTCTTTCTTTCATCCCGCAAGGCAAACAGATTTCTGAACACGATACAAAATCTATTTACCAGAAGCAGGAATGAAATGCAGGTATTAAGACAAGCCTCAAAGGCTCTTCTCAAATCTCCCAGCCGTCTGAAATATGGAGGATGACCTCAAACAGGGATTCCTTGCAACCATCTTGGTTTTCATTCCACATTAGATTAAACCCCGCATTTGCTTACTACTTCTAGAATGTATTTTGCTGGGATTTTGTTGTCCTTGCTTTAAAAACTGTCTTGCAGAAGCTTGTTTTCCTCCATGTAAGGTGTATTTGTTGTAAAGAATTAGCACCACTGTTTAAGAAAAGGACAATTTTTTTTAGCAAGTCTGAAAGGGATAAAGGTGAAAGGTCTGTAAACCAAGTCCTACAGGGAACAGTTAAAGATCTGAATGTATGTAATCCATAGAAAAGATTATATGTAACCTATAGAAAAGATTCAAATACTTTGGCTACCTCATGAGAAGGAAGGACTCACTGGAGAAGAGTCGAATGCTGGGAATGATTGAGGGCAATAGAAGAAGGGGACGACAGAGAATGAGGTGGATGGATGGAGTCACTGAAGCAGTCGGTGTGATTTTAAATGGACTCCAGAAGATGGTAGAGGACAGGAAGGGCTGGAGGAATGTTGTCCATGGGGTCGCAATGGTCGGACACGACTTCACAACTACATAGTCAATTGTAAGTAGCTGTTTAGCAACGACAACTTGGTTATTAAACAAGGGGTCACTAAGTGAACAACAACTGCTCTTATGATCTTACTTCATGTTTCTTTTGCTTTACAGACTTGCAAAGATTTTAAATGGAAGGATTGGTAGGAAAGTTATTTCTTCATTATTAAATGTTTAACAGTTGCTAAACGAAGGGTATCTGTAAGGGAAGATGTAACAGCAGTCTTTAAGCAAATAAAATCTAACACTAAGTGAAAACCAAGATGGCTGTAGACAATTCCTGTTTGAGGTCACCTTCCGTATTTCAGGTGACTGAAAGACTTTGAGAAGAGCCTTTGAGGCATATCTTAGTACCATTTCCCCGAAGGGAAGATATTCAGGCTAGATATCAGGAGAAACTTTCTAACTAAGCAACATGCCAGCCAGTGGAAAAAGATCTCAAAACAAATGGCTAGTTCTCCATAACTTAGGGTCTTCAATCAGAAGCTGGATCAGATCTGGCCGTTTTACAACACCCCCCCCCCCAGGTCACATCCAGCCCTTTGTCTGACCCTGTCCAGCCAACGTGAGGTCAATCGGAAATTAGAAAAATAAAAATAAGTGTATGACATGCTCACAATTATAATTGCATTGCTTTTATTTTGAAGGTGATTGCTGGTTTTTTTGTTTTTTCAATTTATGTATATGCATGTATGCCTTCTTGGGAAAATTAATTGGACTAGATCAGGGGTATCAAACTCAAGGCCCAGGGCTGGATCCGGCCCAAGGGGTGCTAAGATGTGGCCTACGGGGCCGCCCTGGAAACAGTGAAGGACCGGCCCACGGTGCCTCTGCCAGGGAAAGTGGAGCTTAAGAGGGCCATGGGCAGCCCTCACGAACTCAGTTTTCACTGGCAGACAGTTGCAGGAGGCCGTTGCAGCTGAAAATGTAGCTCGCAGCCCCGTTTTTGCTGGCAGAATGCTTGGGCCTCCACAGGCGTGCTTGGCATGACTGACGTCAAGCTGGCCAGGCCCCCCCGGCCGCACCCATTCCACCCCCCCCCAAGGTCAATGAAATCTAGTTTGACACCCCTGGACTAGATAGTCATCTGACAGAGATGCTTCAGTACAGTCATTCCCAACCTTTCTGGCTTTCCGGTGGCGGTGGAGGGGCGGGAGGAAGAAGAAGGAATGGTTCTTTGAGAGTGGTGGGCAAGAATGCACAGTCAGTTACATTTGCATGAGCAGCAGGCGCACATGCCGCTCACATAAACTGAGCCGCGCACTTGTGTGGCCCAACTTAAAATGGCTGCAGCCTGCTACCATGCTTTGGCCCAAGGATTGGGGACCTGCGCTTTAGTAAATCTTACACTCAAGTTTGTTTAAGGAACTTAAAAACATAGAAAAATATGGTTGGAGGGGACCTTGAAGGTCTTCTAGCCCAATCCCATTTAAGCAGGAGAGCCTACAGGATTATAGACAAATGGCTGTCCAACCTCTTCTTAAAACCTCCAGTGATGGAGCACCCACAACCTTTGGAAAAAAGCCATTTCACTGATTGTTCTCAGTGTCAGAAAGTTTCTTAATTCTAGGTTGGATCTTAATCACACTTGCAGTATCATGCTAGCCTAAAGGTCCTGTGATGTCCTGGAGTGTACCACAAACGTAAAAAAATCCAAAATGTAAATAAACGTCCTTTAATGCCTCCAACTTGGCCCCACTCAGTTGGAGATAAAACGTACTCAAAAATAGTCTTCAAAAGAAAATTTAATGAGCAGATAGAGGTGAAATAAAAAAACCCAAACAAACTACAATGACGAAATTTCCACAACGGAACAGAAGTACTTACCAAATTCAAGGAGATAAAAGGGCACAGTATGTTGGAAGGATGCCAACCAAGATAACTTCAGCCCAAAATAAAACATGCTTTGTTTCCAGCGTTTGCCAGTACACAAGTCCAAACTCTTATGCAGTTGTCACACTTGCAACCCATGAAGAGGATCAAGGCCCTCTCCTCCTGAGTAGATCACGTCTCTCCCTTATCCTCTCCTCCCTGCATGCCCTAGGATGGTTAGGGGATAGGCCTGGGCTGACTGCTCAGCCGGCCTCTGTCCTTCCCTAGCCTCCACCACAACCTCCGGAGTCACACTTCCACTCCCTGTCGGCTGTTCCTCCTCTCCCTCAGAGTCAGTCTCCACCAAGGGCATGACAGATCCCACCCACCCACCCCTACTAACTGCAATGTGCATTGTTAAACGTGCATGTATGAGGAAGGAATTTTGCTTCCTTTTACTTCTAAATTCCCTACCAACTATGCTTCTAACTGAAAATGTACACACCATGAATGGCAGGGCTCTTTCAAAGGAAACCTCATCTTTCTCTACTCAGTCAAGGGAGAACTTTGCAAAACAATTCTGCAGAGAACAATCCGTCTTACCTCTACGCTGCAGTAGTTACAGATGGAGCATTTAAAGGGCTTCTCCAGAGTATGTTTATATCGCTTGTGGCGGGAAAGTTCCCCCACTGTCACAAAGGCCATATCACATTCATTACACTTGTGTGGCTTGGTCCCTGCAAAATAGAAGCAGAATTTCAAAATGTATTCAACTGAAACATTTAAATCCAAGTCTACCTGGAATACTGAGGAATTTGTTGTGATAGCAGGCTGTTAGTTTTACATCTACCTAGGCACAGAATCCAGTAAGGTGGAAAATGACTCATCAAACACTTCAAAGCAACCTGGAAATGCTGATAATTTTGTGCATAGGATTAGCATCTTTAAAAAAAAAGTTAAAATAGCAGGTGATAGAGATGAGGTAAAGCAACATCAGGTGTGTAAGAGATACTTAGTCCTGATTTTGTTATAGTGGGGAATATAGAAGGAAGAAGGAAGATTAGACTTGTGTTTCTGCCTTGAGTTATTTTTAAAAATAATAAAGGCAGGATAAAATTGTAATAAATAGAATACATTAATTTGAAAAATATTAATGTATTGGATGTGATTTACTTATTGAATGTGACTTGTTTTCAAGTGTGAAGATGCATTTGTGCTTGGCAACCAAAAGAACATAAAGGGAAAAACAGCTAGACTGAATGAAAAACGACAACAAAGTAGTCTATTAAGTATGTCTGGGAAGGAATCTGATAGAATTTGATTCAAAGGGAATGAGAGGATACAATGAACAACACTGTGAAGAAATTTGGTGAATAAATAATAAACAAAGGTGAACAACAGTGTAGAAATTTGATAAATAATAGATAAAGGTAAATAAATAAAAGTGTAGAAATTTGACAAATAAATAAATGTAAATAAAATCTGAAATAACACTATGGCTTTATGCCAGACAGGTTATGCACATCGGATTTTTGCTCTTCAACAGATAACTGAGAAATTTATGAATATGAGGAGAAAAGGTTATGGTCTGCCTGTTGATTTAGAGAAAGCACGTTATCTCATAAATAAGCTTGAATTACGGAATGTTTTGAGAGTTGCAATTGGTTACAACTGAAGTGATGAAAGTAAACAGATATAACAAAGAGTGGAATGCTAAGTAAATTGAGCAAGGATTAATAGTAAGGTGTGCGATAAATCCTTCCTTGTTTATTGTACTTAACGGTAAATGTATACAGCATTTATTTATTTAAGAAATTTATATAGCCGCCCAACTCTTTCAGTGACTCCTGGGGTTTACAAAGATAAGAATTCTTGTGGTGAGATTGTTTGGGGGTGTGAACCTGCACTTTAATATGCAAATTGTGTCATGTTGGCTTGGAACCTGAATGAATTGCAATGATTCATGGATATGAATATGGATCAAAAATTCACATTTCAAAGCTCAAGGGAGAGTAAAATTTTAATTTAGCAGACGTATGTGTTTTATCAGTGTTTCTCAAGCTTGGGATCTTTCAGGTGTATGGATTGCAACTTTAGAATTCCACAGTCAGCTATACTCGGGAGAATTTTACTTAACTTTTACTTCTAAATTTCCTACCAAATATGATTCTAACTAAAAATACCAAATGCCAAAATGCCAACATTTTTTTAGTTTACTTTATTGTCATTGCATCTCATCCAATGAAATTAAATGCCTTCTTCAGTGTACATTATACATAAAAAATAAAACAAAAACATACATCCTTCACATTCTATACAACTGAATTGAAAACCCCTGATATTGCATTAATATTGCACTATGCCATGAATGGTAGTGCCTTTTTCAAAAGAAACTTCATCTTTCTCTACTCAGTCAAGGGACAAAATGATTCTTCAGAGAACAATCCTTCTTACCTCTATAGTGCAGTAGCTACAGATGGTGCATTTAAAGGGCTTCTCCATGTAATCCTTGACTTACAGTTTGTTAAGTGAATTTTGCCTCATTTTATGACCTTTCTTGTCACAGCTGCTGAGTGAATCACTGCAGTTGTTAAGTTAATAACACAGCTATTAAGTGAATCTGGATTTCCAATGGACTTTGCTTTACCCTGGAACAGTGCAACTGTCATAAATATGAGACAGTTGCCAAGCACTTGAATTTTGACCATGTGACCATGAGAATGCTGCAATGGTTTTAAGTGTGAAAAATGGACATGTCACTTTTTTCAGTGCTGTTGTAACTTTGAACTGTCACTAAATGAACTTTTGTAGGTCAAGGACTAGAATGAAATGCAAGCCTGCAATGGCAGGAAGATATGGTGAGGCATACTCAATGGTGTTGATATGAAATAGATTTAGGTGTATTTCCTTTCCTTATATCCTTCCTCTACTTTTTTTTTTTCTTTACACTTCTTAACTCTTTTTTGTTTTCTGCACTTTGCATTATGTTACTTATCCTGAAAGGAAATGAGAGTACATGGGTATGTACATATATAAGTAGTTTTTAAATGAAACTACATGCTCACTCTGCCTAATGGTAGGGCTGGTTCTGAAATGGACAAACATACTAGTGCTCCAATCTCTGCACAAAGATGAAGAAGCGGATCCTTGGCATATCTCAAAGTAGCAAACCCTAAGAAGGTTGGTGGAGAATTTTTTCTGGATGAACTATTTCTTTAGAGACCATAATTTTAGTCTCAGCTAAGCAAGGCTAATCCCTAGCACTGCGTAACGAAGTGAGCTCCCGTTACTTGTCCCAGTTTCTGCCAACCTATGGTAGAAGTTTGAAAGCATGTAAAAATGCAAATAGAAAAATAGGGACCACTTTGGTAGGAGGTAACAGCATTCCATGTGCCTTTCGCGTTTAGTCATGCCGGCCACATGACCACAGAGATGTCTTCGGACAGCACTGGCTCTTCGACTTTCTAAGAGATGAGTACTGCCCCCCTAAAGCCAGAAACGACTAGCACGTATGTGCAAGGGAAACCTTTACCTTTACTAATCAAGGCAGGCAAAATTTGTTGCTTTCTATACTCACCAATTGGTTAAAAAAAAAAACAATCCTTGCAAAATATTCCCAAACAGAAAACTAAGAGATGACTATTTTATGTGAGAGGGATTGTCAGGGTTCTGACAAAAGCCTTAATTAAATCATGAGTTTCAAGCCAAGCTTCAAAAGAAATCCAGTTATTTATTAGGAGCTTCATGCCAGCATGGACCAGTCAGAGCCAACTCTGACCTCAGTTAATTTGTGCTTTGGCTCTGATCCTGCTTCCCCCTCCCTTCAATATGTGTTATCAGTCACAGTCCCTAACGAAGCAATTTTGTGGGTTGTAAAAGTCCCTCCCTCTGGCCACTGTGGGTTCCCATGGAGATGACCTTGACATTTTCGGTTGGAATGTGCCTTGTTTTGACTGAGATATCAGCTCCTTGATGCAGCAGCGAAGTTCGCTCTCCCATCCCTCTTGGCCATGGCAACTCGAGAGCAGTTCAGGGATGCTTTGCAAGTTGACAATGATATTTCTAAGATTGGTCATAAAAATAATTGAACAAACTGTAAAGACATGTTCTAGCGAGAGGTTCAATTTACCCGGAAGGCAGACATACCTGTATGAGTGTTCAGGTGGTTGCGCAACAGAGAAAGCGTACGGAAAGCTTTCAGACAGATGTGGCACTGGTGTGGCTTATCGTGGGAATGTTTCTTCATGTGGCGTTTAAGGCCAGACAGACTGAACGTGGTGAACAGACAGAGATTGCAGTGTTGCTGAATGCTTCCTGAAAGAAAGTTGCTGCCTAGGTTAACTAACTCATCAAAAGCCACCTCTCCTTAACTTAAAACACTAATGTTCATCTCTTGCCTTTCACACCCAGATGGTAACATTTATTTATGTATTTGGTAAATGTATGTAATTGCCTATCTCATTATGACTCTGAGCTATGTGTACAAATACAATTAAAAACACAAGACAATAGAATAAAATTACAAAAATCAGTAAGATAGAAAACAACAAAAAATGAAGGGAAAAAAAAAGAAACAATCTGTGGAAGAATGTGGTCAATTTTTCTAGCAATACGGCTAGTTTGCAGGTTCCATATTCATGTTAGCAAAGTAAAAACTGTAGATCTATCATCTGCACCTCTATAACTGTCTGGTTTGGTTCTGCAACCCAACAGGACAGACACAGATTTCAGAGGATAATTAGGACTGCAGAAAAAGCAATTACTACCAACCTGCCTTCAATTGAGGACCTGTATACTGCACAAGTCAAAAAGAGGGCTATGAAAATATTTACAAATCCCTCACATCCCAAACATAAATTGCTTCACCTCCTTCCCTCAAAACGATGCTATAGAGCAGAGGTCCCCAACCACCGGTCCCCAGACTGGTACCGGTCTGTGAACATTTTCTAACGGGCCACCGGTTTGCTGGGTGCCGCCATCTTGTTTTGATGAGAAAGTTTTTTTTAAAGACTCCAATTTTTCTTCTTTTCTTTCTCCCAAAATGAAAATATGAAAAATGAACAGCATAAAGTTCTGCTACAGCAGGCATTCGTTCCCCCCAAAAGGAACTCCCAAATTACAGAACAAAAAAAAAAAAAAAGAGAGGTAGGACCAGGATATAGGCAGATGCAAAACTTTATATGCAAAAAATAGCCAATCTGGGCGGTTAGCCCTGAGGGAAGTTAGGGGGGAGGGCGGGGAATGGTAACAGCCAGCATGCATTTTTTAAAAGAACCACACAGGCTGCTGAGCCCTGGACAGAAAGAGTGAGCCGAGTAACATTTTGTTGCTTCCTGATTGATTAATTTCAAGCTCCCGGTTACACTAATCGGGCAGGGCCATGTCGCTCACGTGACCTCCAGGCGCGAGATTAAATTCAAACGGCCGTGTAGGAGGATATCAGGGAATTGGTTGCGTCGCTTCTGTGGGAGAATCTTTTCATTGCAAAGCAAGCGGGTGGGTAAGCGCCGTGAGGTCGGGGGGGGGGGTGAGATGGGTGCCGTTGTTAAAAAAAAGTGAGTGAAAACAAATTTAATTTGGATTTAGTGGAAGGACAAGTTTTCCACTTTGTTGGATGGGTTCTAGTTGAACAAATGAAACCGAAAAAGGGGGCTCTTGCTTTGGGGTCACTCGGCTCGCCTTGCCTTGTCATGTGTGCTGATGCCAGTACTGGGCCGCAGATCATTTTGTGATGCCGGTACCGGGCCGTGGGCCGGGCCACTGCTATAGAGCACTGCACACCAGAACAACTAGACACAAGAACAGTTTTTTCCCAACAGCCATCACTTGCTAAACAAAGAATTCCCTCACCACTGTCCAACTATTTACAAAGTCTGCACTACTATTACTGTTAATCTTCTCATCACTCTTATCACCCATCTCCTCCCACTTGTGATTGTATGGCTGTAACTTTGTCACTTGTATCCTTACGATTTATATTGACTGTTTCCTAGTATGATTTGATTGCTTATTGTACCCTATGATTATCATTAAATATTGTACCTTATGATTTTTGACTCTTGACAAATATATCTTTCATGTACACCAGTGGTAGTCAACCTGGTCCCTACCGCCCACTAGTGGGCGTTCCAGCTTTCATGGTGGGCAGTAGGGGTTTTGTCCCCTACTTTATAAATCAACATTACTGTGGAACCGGTGGGTGGTTAGAGAAAATTTTACTATTAACAGAGATACAAAAGTGGGCAGTAGGTATAAAAAGGCTGACTACCCCAATGAACACTAAGAGCATTTGCACCAAGCATTTGTGTGTCCAATCACACTTGGCCAATAAAGAATTCAATTCAATTCTACTCTACTCTACTCTACTCTACTCTACTCTACTCTACTCTACTCTACTCTACTCTACTCTACTCTACTCTACTCTACTCTATTTCTATTCTAGATCCAGGTGGCCTTAAGACCTGGATAGATGACAAAGTCATGTCTTTAGACTGTTCCAGATGGGTTTGGAGCTAATCTGATTTTAGGGAAATGATGTTCTAAGAGCAAGGGTATCCAAACTTGGCAACTTTAAGACCTGTGGAGTTCCATTTCCAGAATTCCGTAGCCAGCCATGCTTCACCCAACAGAGTGGATCCTGCGGTCCCAACAATATAGGGACCAATAGAGAGACTAGCAGTATTTGAGGGACTGCCACAAAGAAGAGGGGGTCAAATTATTCTCCAAAACACCAGAGGGCAGGACAAGAAACAAGTGACTGATTGTAAATCAAGGACTTCCTATATTACATTTGCCTGCAATTTTTGCACGGAAGATTGAAATTCATTTAGTAAATATTTTTCTTCCTGTATTTTTTTCTTTCCTTTCCTTTTCAAACTTTGTAATTCTTTTTTACTCTCTTTGGTCTTTTTGATTTCCGTTTGCATTACCTTTTAATAATGTCAAACATTTCAAGAAAATGTACTTTAAAAACAAAACACCAAACCACTAAAATGAAATAAGCTTGGTCAATTAAACATTCATTTTGACTGGTTTTTCATAAAATTGTTGATATGGCACTGCAATATTTGCTAGTAAGGAAATGTTCATTTGATTCTCACAGGTTTTTATTGGTGCTTATTTTCATTGCTTCCATTGTTTAAGAAGTCTTGGGAGAACTGTGACAATTCTTTACCCACAAAGTTGGCCTAAACAGATTTACCGTAAGTAAATAATTCCATAAACATAATCCCTGCCTTCTTACATTGCATATTTGTGAGCAGTTCACATTACTCAAAATTGCAAGATGGATGGCTATATAAATTGTTATGACAAGTCAAAGGCAGATGGATTAAGCTTTAGATGGATTTTCGTCTTATTAAGACAAGCACCATCTTGATTTTCTGAATCCCCCACAGATGTTCCTGGATTTAGTGATGTTGTGTGTTGTATCTGAAAGGTAAACTGTTTCACAGCTGCATTCTTTAACAGCCCTTTATTAAATGTTCTCCTAAGTGATACTAGATTTTGCTTGTAAAATTCAGTTACTTATATGTGTTACTTATGCTTGTCAAAGCCCTTTAAAAGGACTACTTCAAAATGACAATTCAGGTATGAGTGTGGTAAAAAAAAACAACCATTGGACATCTGGATTAGGCCGATGCACTAAGTAATCACTGAAAAACCTCTCCACAATTTTATTTCTTCAGTAATTTTTCATTCATTTTCCAATAAACTATTTCTGCTGCATGCCTATTCTTTAAACCTGTTATACTTAAAACAATTCTGAATGCATTTTCTTCTTTTATTTGTTTATACCGAGTTAGAACAAAGCTCATAAAGTGAGTTCATTCATTTTTCATACTTGCCTGCCTCATCTTCGGCCTGTTTGGCGCAACCTAAACAACCTCTTGATTCTGCACAGATCTGAATACCAGACATGGAACTGGGGAGGTCTAAGTTCATATTTCTATTTAGCATCTGATTTTGACATAAAAGCATCTAATCTCCCTTACCTTCCATTTGAGCTGTGCTATCCGCCAATCCTTGAAATGGCAAGATATTATTCTGGCAAGAAAAATGCTGTCTCACCACTGAACCTTATCTTGTCTCTCCTGCCTATCCCAAGTTACTCCGGGGCAGTGTTTCTAACCTTGGCAAGGTTAACATGTATGGACTTTGACTCACAGAATTCCTAACTCAGCTGGGAGTTGAAATCCTGATATCTAAAAATTGCTAAGGTTTAAAAAACCCTACTCCAGAGCTTGAGTTTCCTTGCAGGTGAATGGGTGACAAACTAAAGGTATTTTATAAAACTTGAGGCTGCCCTTAGTACAGCCTTGGAAGTAGAAAAATATTGCAACCCTGAACAGTTAAGATTTGCGTTTGTCTCACTTGTGGGCAGGGGATGAATTAAAAGCAGCATTGTGAGAACATGCCTGAGAAAAGACGCTGGCAGGCTATGTACTTTCTACAGAGTTTGTACTACTGTGATGAAGAAAGATTCTTGGTCTTAACTACACCATAGAGCAATTACAAGAGGAGAGGAAGAGAAGTTCCCTCTAAGGCAGAGGATGTCAAACTCAAGGCCCAGGGACCAGATCTGGCTCTCAAGGTACTTAGATCTGGCCCGCAGGGCGCCCTGGAAACAGCAAAGGACCGGCCCACGGTGCCTCTGCCAGTGAAAACGGAGTAGGCAGCCCTCCCAAACTCTGTTTTCACTGGCAGAGGCTGTTGCAGCTGAAAACGGAGCTTGGGAGCCCGTTTTCGTTGGCAGAGCACTCGGGTCACCACAGGTGCCCCCAACATGAATGTTGAAGTAGCCACATCCCCACAGTCAAACACAACCCTGATGCAGCCCTCAATGAAATCAAGTTTGACACCCCTTGTCAAAGGTATCAGACTGAAAATCAGGAGACTGGGAGTTCGAGTCCTGCCTTAGGCATGAAAGCCAGCTGGGTGACTTTGGGCCAATCCCCAGGAGACGGTGAGTTTTAGTCTCTTTTTTGCCCAGCTGGGTGACTTTGGGGCAATCATTTCTTTTCAGCCCATTTCACCTCACAGAGTTGTGGTTGTAGGGAAAATAGGAAGAGGAAGAAGCATTAGATACATTCAACACCTTGACATTATTTACAAAAACAATAAACGCAAGCTAAAAAAATCTAAAATGAAAATGAAAGGAAGAAATGAAACCATATATGCAGGCTTTTGCTTCTTAGAAGAAGGATGGCACACAAACATAACAAATCATAAACAAATATCAAGATTTGGAGAAGAATAATGAGAACTGCCCTAGAGGACAGCTGTACCCTAAGTAGATAGATCAAGACTTCTTATTCAAGCCAATAAACTAAACAATTAACCTAGTACAGTACCAAAAGATTGGTCATTGTTTGCGTTTCTTATGACCTTGGTAAGTTACAAATAAAAGAAAGCATTCTGTAGTATGGATTTTCCTACACGTGAGCTCCAATAATTCATATTTCTATAGTTTTATTGAGTAGTCAATTGACCGTATTATCAACACTTAACAGTAAAAACATGAATTCAAGCTGAGTTACCTACACATAGATAATTACAGGTAGTCCTCGAGTTACAAGCACATTTGAGCCCAAAATTTATGTTGCTATGTGAAACATTTGTCAAGTGAGTTTGCCCCATTTTATGATTTTTCTTCCCACAGTTGTTAAGTGAATCATTGCATTTGCTGAATCAGTAACATGGTTGTTCACTGAACCTGGCTTCCTCATTGACTTTGCCGGTCAAAAGGTCGCAAAAGGGGATCGCATGACCTTGGGACACAGCAATGGTCATAAATATGAACCGGTTGCCAAAAGTCTGAATTTTGATCATGTGACCCTGGGGAAACACTGCAATGGCCGTTAAGTGTGAAAAATGCTCCTAAGTCTCTTTTTTCAATGCCGTTGTAACTTTGACGGTTCCTAAAAGAAACTGTTGTAAGTCAAAGACTACCTGTATGGGGAGATGAATTAAAAGACAAGTTAAGGAGGAGGAGAAGGAGGAGAAGGAAACATTATGTTAAGAACTTCTCTGCTGATTGGAGTGAAAGTCCACCTATTTTCCTAACAACAGCTTGCAACCTGCTGCTGATGTCAGTATTTTTCAAGGAACTGGAAGTTCTTCCCTTTAAAATCATAGGTATCTAAAAATAAAACTGTGCAAGTGATTTTATACCTTTCCCTTGCTGGACTATGCCCTCCTGGATTTCTGAAGAAACGTCACCGTTGATTGCAACAGGAGGTTGGGATACACGGTCTTTGCTCGGGGTTTTATTTTCAGAATTGTGCAATCACGTGGCTCCATTTGGAATATCCGCTGCTTCGGAGTCAGGCAGAGAGATAATCCTTCCCTCTTCAGCTACAAGGAGCTGCTGGTCCCTGACTTCACCTCCAGCTCTTTTTTCTTCTCTATCAATCTGTGTTTAAAGGAGCAATATATGTGCATGAAACCAATCCAATTTCAATGGGGGTAGCATCCATGACCAAAAAGTTAATTTCTTATATCGTATCATTTAGAAGTTATTGCAATATTTTTTTTGCTTTATTTGTTTAATAAAACACAACAAAGGGAAGGTGAAAGAGAGAATAAACAATAATAAAGAGGAAGAAAGGAAGAAAAAAACTACACAACAAATAGAAAATTCTCATCTCTTTTTTGGTATATTTATGACATTACTCAGTAGCCATTACAATGAACCCCCTCAAAAAGGAACTTATCACCTGGTTTTGAAATTCTGACATCTGCCCCCCACAGTCATATGGTCCACATTTTGGATTCTGGGTAAAATAATTATGACCGTTTGCAGCACCTTGAGGTCACCTGGTTACAATTTACTATGTTTTTGCCTGTAGATTATTGTAAAAATCTTTATATGGTACATTTCTAATGGGGAAAAGCCTAATCTTAAAGTATGTAAGTGGCGCATTGATTAGAATGCAGTACTTACTGTAGGATGCTTCTGCTGATTGCCGGCTGCCTGAAATTTGGTAGATCGAATCTCACCAGGCTCAAGGTTGACTCAGCCTTCCGAGGTGGGTAAAATGAGGACCCAGATTATTGGGGGCAATAGGCTGACTCTGTAAACCGCTTAGAGAGAGCTGTGTAAGCACTGTGAAGCGGTATATAAGTCTAAATGCTATTGCTAAGTGCTATTCAAAAACAGAAGCCAGATGTTCCACCACTAATAATGTTCTCCCAAAAGAGAATGGGACATCTTACCACAGCCAACTCACCATGGGCAACTTGGTGCAGGACAACTCTTCATGGGCAATTCACTGCGAGACTACTCATTACGGGACAATTTAACAATTCTATTTAATTATTTAAAATAAATAAAAAATATTTTAATTTTTGCCATTCATATTTCATCCTGTCCCTTCTTTTGCATCCTTTCTTTAATGATTCCATTCCACCTTTTCTTTGATATTAGTGTAACTCTTGTCCTGCAGTGAGTTGGCCATGGCGAGTTAGCCGTGGCGAATTGTCATAGACCCCTCCCAAATATCCCATTGATCATCCACTCTCCCCTGAAAGTCAGTTCTGTTTTGGTGATGTATTTTAAAATTTATATACTTGGTTCTATTGTTTCAGCCATGGAAATTTTTAGCAGATATGGATAATAAATCTTTCAATGAATACCTGGCGACTGTGTAGTATGAACAGAAACTTATTTAAATCTGAATTTTCTACTGCTGAAGACATTTATTCCTTGCTGCAATCAGGAGACAAAGCCTTTGCAATAATTCTTCAACCTTATTTGTTCCATCAGGAATGCAGAAAAGAAGTGTCTGTTTGCTGGTGGGTGGCATCACTTCCACAAACATTTCACATCTGTTCACTGCTTGCAAGATACCAGACTTAGATTTATAGACTTCATGCTCTTTTACGAAAATGTCAGAGCGATTTAAGCATCCTCATGCTGGGTTCACTGGACATCTATATCAAGGGCTATGCAGTGATCTGATTCAGAAGGGACACTGGCATTTGGAGCACCCAAGAGGGCTCACACGTTATGCTTGTTGGCATCGCCTCCTTAAATCAAATCTGTTTTTTCTTGGGACAGACCCCCAAGATTTCAAGGACAGGAGCAGCTCCTGTAAAGACTTGCTGATGGGTGCCATGTGAATATCCTTGCGTGCACTGAATTTCCTTTTCCCCTTCAGATCTGTATTGTTGCTCCTCTTACAGTTTCTTTATGCAAATTGTTTTATTTATATCACTCTACCGCCGTGATGGTGAACCTGCGGCACACGAGCTATCGTCCCAGTGCAGTTTCACTCCGTGAGTGCGCAAGTGCCTCCTGACAGCCAGCTGATTGTCGGGTATCTGCTGCGCATGCGCGGGGTGCATGTGGGAGATGTGCATGCATGTGCAGGGAGGTGGGGGAGTGCAGGGGGTCACGCGCATGGAAATGGGGGAGTGCAGGGAGTGCATTGCATTATGGGTGCAGGCACACTTTCGGCACACAACAAAAAGATTATCCATCACTGCCCTAATGCATAGCAAAACCAATCAGATTACCCCATTCTTTGCATCTTAAGGACAAAGCTCAGATACTCACATCTGCAATTTGCCAGAACCACCATCATAAGATTTTTTTTTTCAGATTTATATATTAAAGTTTAATGCATTTGTGAACCTCATGAGATGCAGTGTCTACTATCACGCTAATATTGTGTTCTCTCTCTCTCTCTCTCTCTCTCTCTCTCTCTCTCACACACACACACTTCGACAGAAAAAAAAAGATAAACATAAAAAAAGCACACTTTCTTGCTTAACAACAGAAATTCTGGTCCTTGGTGCTCTGAGCTTGAAGACGTTTTATTACCCAAACTATGTATCATCATCAGTGCTGGTAAGGAGTGAGATTTGCTCTCAGTTTATTTTCTAATGGCATACCTCAGAGGTGTCAAACTCATGGGGTACTTCAATGTGGCCCACAGGGCCACCCTGGAAACAGCAAAGGATTGGCCCACAGTACCTCTGCCAGTGAAAATGGAGCTTTGGAGGGCCGCAGGCTGCAGGAGGCTGTTGCAGCCAAAAACGGAGCTCAGGAGCCCATTTTCACTGGCAGAGCGCTCAGGCCATCATAGGTGTCCCCGACACAAATGACGTTGCGCTGGCCAGGCGCACCCTGACCCAGGTTCTCCCTAGCAACCCAATGTCAAACACAACCCTGATGTGGCCCTCAATGAAATCACGTTTTGACACCCCTGGTTCACCCTGTCGATGTTGGTGAGGGTAGCCTTAGAGGTTCTTTGGTTGGGCTTGTTTAGCAGTTCCTTGATTGGAGTATTGTCTACTTGATTGTTGGTCTGATGATAATCTTGGAGTTAATCTATGCTCATCTGGATGCTGATTGCTGGTGGGGAGGAGTTTCAATCTTTTTGTTCCCATTCTGGCTTGCTGAACGTCTCTTTTGTGCAGTATATAGACAATTGTTTATGCCTACGTGTCTATTGATGGTAATTTGTCAGAGTGCCAGGCTTCTAAAAATTTCCTAGCATTTTTAGATTTGGCTTGGTCACAGTTTCCCAATTGAAGCTATGGTTAAAACTGTCCATATGTTGTGAAACTATAAACTGGGAGCAGTGTTAGGGATACACCCTAGCAGAAATCTGCACGGCAGTCAGGCAAATATGTGAGATAAACGTTTTTGTAGCTTACACTCAGTAAAACAGATACACTGTGCTAGTTAAATAGTTTATTCCAGTAAGAGTGTTAGCATAGTCAAAACAGTCCATATATCATTCACTAGTTCAGTCCGTTTGGGGATTATTCAGTTGCAAAGTCCAGTGTCGAAAAAGAGGTCAGTAAACTTACAAATATCAGTCCAGTAATATATCTTTTTGCAGTAGAGATATGAAGAAGTCAAACCTCCTTTCTTCCTTCAGCAACAGCAGCAGGGAACACGCAGTCATCAATCCATCATAGTCAGCAAGCAATTCAGTAAGCCAGCAATCAATCAAGTTCTCTTGCTCTCGCTTATGGTGGTTTTACAACCGCACCCAAAATTACATGCTTTGCAGTTTTAAAGTGACACACACTTAAACCTACTATCATAGTTTATATATATTATTTTACCCAAACTACGTTAGGTAACCTTGTTATTCCTAACAAGCAGAACCCATTCCTTACTAGCCCTGATCAGGAGTGGGCTTCAACATTTTTAGCAATGGGTTCTTTGACCGGTTGCTGGGTGGGCATGGCCATGATGGGCATGGCCTAGTCAGCCTCCTGTTCAACCGAGGAGGCTCTGGAGGCTTTCCTCGAGCCTCCGGGAGGGCGAAAATGGCCTCCCCGGGTTCCAGACTCTCTGGAAGCCAGAAACGGGCCCATTTCTGGCCTTCCCAAACTTCTAGGAGGCCCGTTTTTCACCCTCCCCGAGCCTCCGTGTGCGCCCTGCACTTATCTGCAGCCAAAACGGGCCGTGTGGAGACTCCTGGGAGAGGCGGGGCAGGCAGGGCCAGCCAGGAGTGGGATTTGGGGGTTCTCCAAAATGCACAGAATCTTAGCTAGGAGCTCTCCCAAACCCCTGTGAACTGGTATTACCACCCCTGAGAGACCACCCCCAGGTAATACCTGTCCCTGGTATTACCTAGTTAGTGTAATGAAACGTCTGCAAGAAAACAACCAAGTTCAGACAGCATGAAGGACCCCTTATTTCAACCCTGAGCTACATTCTTCTTTGTTGCTACCAATTATTATCATAAATTGAGACCCAAGTGTGATGAATAATCAAGAGCAAAAGTTACCTGAATCCCAGGAATAGTTGGATCCCTCTCAATTGACCATCTCCCCTCATGAAGTCCTGGTGTTTTATTTGGACCGTTGATCACTTCTATCTCATGGAGTGCATAAATGTCTTCTGGCAAACTTATGGCCAAGACTTTCCCTGGTTTCTCTTGAATGTCTATGCTATCTGGCATTCTCACCAACGAGTGGATGAAGTCTGCCTCCCTTTGTAACATAGTGTGCAGCTCCACTGGGTGATCAATTAAACAAGTCCCCTGGATATTATCTTTCTCTGTTTTCAAATGCACGGTCTTCAGCAAAATGAGGTTCTTCTCACCTTCTGAAGATGATGGGGGCCATTTATCAACTTCTTTCAGCAATTTCTTGAACAAGATGGAATGGACATCTTCGATCTTCTCTGGATAGTTACTGCTACCCCCTTGTCCAAAGGATATGTTTTCCCTTTGCATTTTGTTCTGGACATTTTCATCATTTTTGATTTGAATGAAATGCTCCTCAGATTCTGTGTCCTCCTGGTGATCCATTGCGTTCTTTAAAAAAAGGACTGGAAGAACCCCAAAGGAAAGATTTAAGGGGAGGTAATATTTTCCTAGAAGTACAGTACCACCCTCCCTGCCCCACTTAGCTAGTTTTAATTTCATTTTAAGAATCAAAACAATAAATGAATGGGAAGCTGGAGCCTCTGACATTCTTATTTGCATGGATGGCTCTGAGTCCCATATTCACTGGAAAAAAATTCCTAGAAAATGAAATTAAGTGGCTGTAAGTAATGCAATGCTTTGCTCACAAATGAACCTTGCAAAAGTGACTTAAAATAGTCAAGAACACAGCAAGAGGTGATGGAGGAGCAGGTAACTTTCAGATAAATGGTCTGCTGACCATACTAATTATCATAGACATGTTATGAACCAACATGCCATCCAAATGTCGACCATTACATATCTACCAGATCTGAATTGCAAATATCCAGTCAAATCAGGCAAAGAGTTATAGTTTTCTTTTTACTTCTATTTTGTGATTGTCCACAATTATATCCCCATATTTGGTAAACTTAGTAGAGGGACCAGTAAGAAAAATTTCAATAGCTTACTAGGACTGGGCCATTTTTCAACACGAACTCACTGATGGCGCAATGATTAGATGCAGTATTGCAGGTTGACTCTGCCCACTGCCAGGAGTTCGATCCTGACTGGCTTAAGGTTGACTCAGCCTTCTGTCCTTCGGAGGTTGGTAAAATGAGGACCCAGATTGTTAAGGGCAATATGCTGACTCTGTAAACTGCTTAGAGAGGCCTATAAAGCACTATGAAGCAGTATATAAGTATAAGTGCTATTGCTATCATCTAGGTTCTAACCTTGGGTCAGGATGGTATTTTGTTTTTTTAATCCTTTAGAGCTTTTAAAAGGAAACGATAAACGATAAAATCGTATCTCCCTGTTTTTTGTCTTCCTTTGGCAACCCTCCAAACTAAATTAAGTTCTTGGCTATAAAAGTGCACTTTCTATTTTAACCTCAGGGACAAACACTTTACAAGGCATAATTTATGTACTGTGCAGTAACATTAAAAATCTTCCTCATTCACCCGAAACAGCTGTCGGGAAAGTAAAATTTATTTTCCTTTTCCTACAAAAACTCAAAAGCATAACATCACTTGTCCTGATTTGCCAGCAAAACTCAAATATCAAGATTAATTATTAAGAATTTGATCTTTTTTTTAAAAAAAAGAGGCCCAATTCCTAATTTTTTACTGTCTCTCGCACAACTTCAATTTTACTGTCTCTAGCACAACTTTAATTCCGTCTCATATTTTAGAAAGGTCAAATTAGGTTCTCAATATTAATTGATCTCACATGCTGGCAACACACATTCATTTTTTTAAACTGGATTATCTCTAAAGCGGTAGGAGTCCTTGTGATCTTTGCTCTGTCTAATCCTCAAACTCGCACTTCTTTTTTTCAATTATGTTCTTTTAATTCCTTTGGCTGCCTACGGCAAATTAAAAGGGGAAAAAATCGCTAGAGGGCGAACAGTTTTTTTAAAATATGTATTTCATGTGATTAAGATTTTACTATGCCCCTAACATAACCTGCTTTAATATCACCAGAAACTCCCGATTATTATTCCTCTCTTTAGTAAGACGAGAACCGGTTTTTTTCCCCAGTTTCTCAAATTCAATAACATACTTTAATTTCTCTTTTTGTTTATACCCGGTTTTCAAATTATTTTGAATTTTCAATCTTCCAGATCCCATCACCTGAGCAGTTTTTTCCCCATGCATCTTGCACCATATTTTATTTTTAAAAGTGTTTTGCAGGGTCTCATTTTATAACTGCACGCGCGGGGTGTGTTTCACTGCCCATACATTTTTACATCTTGCTTTCCGATTAATTCCTAATCCGTAACGTGCGAATGAGATTTGAATGAACCCGTGCTGAAGCAATTGATTCCACCGGGCTTTAAACATGTCTTCATGGCGCCTTAAAATTCATTTCTAATGAAATCCGGGGAACTTTCGAAATAAATAGCGCGCACGTTTACACATCCGTGGGAAATTCCTATTTTAACTCGGTTCCTGACGCAGGGCATCCAGAGTTTCCGCGCACCGGGCAGTATTTCACAGTATTTACTCGGAAGAAATACCTAATGGATTACTCCTCTTAATCCCCGTGAATACTTACTGTGGAAAAATACTGAGATTTACTTCCAAGCAATTAGGCATAGAAAACTCCCCACCTCAAATCCTCTGCCCTTCTGCCTGAATCCCTTACTTCCCGACTTTTCGTACAATTTCCAGATTTTCCCCTCCCTCCAAAGCCACAAATTAACTTCGCATAGATCTGCCCCATCCCCCCAATTTTTATTCTGATCACTTCCCGCCCCCAATCTGAAGGATGCCAGCGGAGCCCCCTCCAGCCTGAAAGCACACACAAAAAAAGACCCACAATTTCTCTTCTTCCAGCATGGCGAATTGTCTGTGCAGAAACCCGAGGCTTCTTTGCCATCCTCGCAAACGTTGCAATCTGGCTTGTTCGGGGATGCAGTCCAGTCTGTTGCACGTTTCTTGGAGAATGGGTCCCTCCAATCCCGTGAGTGTGTGTGTGTGTGTGTACCGCGCCGAAAGATAAAGGAAGCTTAGAGGTGTCCACCAACGTGTAAATGGGTGTGCAAATCGGGGTTCACTGCTGTGCAAAACTGCTTGGAAATTTCATTCAGCTCTGTGGAGGAAACATTCACAGACTGGAACTGTCTGTGCTGCTTACTCACAAGTAAGCAATTGGCCTTGTCCAACTAAAATCCTGAACAAATATCAGTCATGGATTCATTCAGAATTTTATTGGGAAGTTACCTTCTAAACTAGCATATTTTGAGCCTAAACGGGAAACAAAAGGTTTTAATACCAAGGGGTGGTGAGGATTTGTTGGGTCTTCAAAGAAATTGCCTTTCTTCATCATTAGAACTTCATTCCAAGGTGCACAGACTTGTCTCTTGTGGCAGTGTGTTTAATGGGGAGTGCAATTAAATTCATGATGGATCCAGGGATAATTTTTCACCGCAAAGAAAGCTCAGGACGAACCGGATCACTGTGTTGATTTTCAGGCATGGCAGTGGAAAGGGGAACTCCACAACAGCTGCAGCTTGTGGAAATCCTATGGGCCTAGATGCTTCAAAAGATAAGATGGAAAATTTGCACATCTTTACAGTCATAAATGAGTGAGCGTGTTTATTATAACCAGATCTTTTTATAATATCCTTCCTGCTTTGTAAATATGGCCACTTAAACCTTGCCCCCAATGGTAACAACAGGAAGGTAGAATAATATTGTATTCCCAACCAGGATCATTTCACTGTGTGTTCTGGGACAGCAGTCAAGGCTGTGGCACACCCTGGATTCTGTGGGAACTTGCAGTGGTTTTTGTGAAAGGCTAACAAAGAGATGGGGGATCACTAGTCCAGTCACTTTTCAGTCACTGTAACTTTGCATCTTGAATCACAGGTTCTGGGGTTTTGTTTTGTTTTTTAACTAACAGATTCTGCAGCCTGGAAAAATTTGAGCACCTCTGCTCTAGAGCACATTTGACATCTCAGTCTTATGGAGCTACTTGTTAGAAAGCAACACTTCCCTGCTTCCACCAGCAATTATAGATAGTTTGCTATGAGTTACTGAAATACCAGGAATATTGCAAAATTTGTAGATGTACAAATGGCTGTCAGGAATGTCCTGCAAAACTGAGCACAGTTTTCACCATTATTAGGCAATCTAATATCCTGGTATTATTTCTCTTCTGGATTGCATCCAATTGCATTGGCTCGCCAGGGCAAAGGATTTCTTCTCCCCTAGCATTGTCCTTCTGTCCCACCCGCATTGTGTTGTGGCCCCTTAACCCAGCATTAATGTTTCCAGGAAACGTTGGGATGTGATCTAAATTCTAGGCTGCAAAAATGACTAATGTTAAAGAATATTTGCTTCTACAGTCCTGCTCTCCTGCCTTAAGTATATCTTTTAGGGCAGGGGTGTCAAACTCAAGGCCCGCAGGCTGGATCTGGCTGGTCAGGTGCTTAGCTCTGGTTCGTGGGGCTGCTCTGGAAACAGCGAAGGTCCAGCCCACGGTGCCTCTGCCAGTGAAAACGGAGCTCGGTGGGGCTGCGTGTGGCCCTCGCAAGCTCCATTTTTGGCCACAACAGCTTCCTGCAGCCCTCTGTCAGCAAAAACAGAGCTCGGGGAAGGGTCAGTTTTCTCTGGTAGAGGTTTGCAGGAGGCTGTTGTGGCCAAAAACATAGCTTGGAAGCCTGTTTTCGCTGGCAGAGCACTTGGGCCATAGGTGCTTTCAACATGAGTGACCATGCCTACCCTGGCCATGTTGGTCAAGCTGGCCACTCCCATCTTGGCCAGGCCAACCCCGCCCCCCTGAGGTCAAATACAACTCTGATGCGGCCCTCAATGAAATCAAGTTTGACACCCCTGTTGAAGGGCCATGTTGGCTGAGGAGTTCTGGGAATTGAATTGCACACACACCTTAAACTTGCCAGTCTTGAGAAAGACTATTTGGTGTCACTGCACCCATTGAACAACAATGATTAGCCTCTATATCAGGGGTCTCCAACCTTGGCTCCTGGAAGCCTGGCGGACTTCAACTCCCAGAGTTCCACAGCCGGCTGTGGAATTCTGGGAGTTGAAGTCCGCCAGGCTTCCAGGAGCCAAGGTTGGAGACCCCTGCTCTATATCATTCTCTTTTACAATAGTTCTGCAGCATTCTGAGCCTATGAGTAATGGGGTCTTTGTGAAAGCATATACAGTGCAATAGTTGTTTTCCATTAGTCCATGTTCTAGAGTCAGCAATTGCAAAAACCACCATTTGTAAAACCTTTGGCTCTATTTCTGAGTGACTCCACTTCAAAGCTGTTTCTGTTCTTGCTGCAATTCCCATTGGTATTTTATATATTCTCCACAAAACCTTCCTTTTTCTTCTGTTCACTGATAACTGATGAACGCTGCTAAATCAATCAGAGACCGACTTAACGATAGAAGTGGGGCCAAATGGGCAAACCAAATCTTTTAACAAACTAGAGAACCTCTTCTGAACAAGATTGACCAAAATCAGTTATGTAGTTTCCTGCCCTTTTGAGGTAGATCCCAACCAGCAACTATTCTCTTTCACTGTACATCTTTCTTTGGATATAGTCATATAAAATAATCCTCACTAACCTAGAGTTCACTGACCATATCACCTGCCTGACGCTTCATTTTATGTTCTCTTTATAAACCCGGTTATTTATCTTTTCAGAATTTGTTTGCTAAGTGTTCAAAATTACATATAGTAAAGGAGAAAAAGGATAGATATCCGTGCCTTATACCTTTGCATATTGAAAAACGTGTGGAAAAGGTTCCATTCATTATAGTATTTGCTTTTTATTGTTGATATATAACTTCTATCCTGGGTTTTAAATTATTCTCTGGGATTTATTTTATTTAGAACCTTTGAAAAAAAATAACCATTCCAAGTTATCAAAAGCTTTTTCTGCATCTAAAAATATTGCTGCTGCCTTCTTTGTCTTAATCTGGATATATTCTGATTATTGGTGGGATTCAAATTTTTTTACTACTGTTCTGTGGGCACGGCTTGAGGGGGCATGGCTTGGTGGGTGTGGCAGGAGAAGGATACTGGAAAATCCCATTCTCTCCACACCCCACTAACCTGCTTTCCAGTTCCATTCTCCTGTGCAGGGCAACAAAAGAAGATTCAGCCAATCAACTGGGACTCGGGAGGCAGAGAATAGATTGGGGCAGGACCAGTCAGAGATGGTATTTGCCGGTTCTCCAAACTACTCAAAATTTCCGCTACCGGTTCTCCAGAACTGGTCAGAATCCGCTGAATACCACCTCTGATTCTGATGCATTTATGATAAATCTGTTGTCTAACATCTTCCTCTCTGGAATATAGTCTGTCTGATCTCTTTGGATCAATCTAGGAATTCATTTCCTTATACATTTAGTTAGTATAGTGGTAAATACCCTGTAATCAATATTCAGTAGAGAAATTATTTAGTCTGTCATTCCTTTTGTCGTGTCCGTCGGTAAGGAGACCAGGAGGCAGTTACTAGGTTTCAGCTCTTTATTGGGTCCCTGGAACCGATCTGGCTCCAAGGGAAAAACAGCGGCTTTTTATTCTCAAGCCGCGGCGGCCGCGACCAATGCCACTGCTTTGAATCTCCCGCGATTCGTATCCACCAATCGCGGGAGATTCTTAGCGGGCCAATCAGCGCGGCTCGCTAAACCAATCAGATCGCCCCGCGCTTTGGCCAATCAAAGCGCGGGGTTTCAAGAATGCTAATGAATGTACAGAACACCCCTCCCCTCTTGGTTTGGTCCTACGTAACGTAGTCCCGTAGGTAGGCGGGGCTCCGTACTTGCCTACTGGACCTGTGCAGGTCAGTCGTGGGTTGGCTCCCGGCCGGTTCGGTCGGGTTCTCTGTGCCTCTTGGACTCGTCGGTGGAACCGCCTGGTATGTCTTGCCAGGCCGCTCGTCGCAGCTCCCTCCCGGTCTACCCAGGCTGCTTGAGCTGTGGTTTTCGCCATTCCCGCCTGGTCTTTCCGGGCTGGTCAGGCTGGCCTGGCTGCTTCTTCCTGGTGAGGTTCCGAGCTGGCTGCTTGCTGGTGAGTATGGCTGGTTCCTTTCTTCTGGGTTTTGGTTCCCGGGGTGTTCCATCCCCTCTTGATTTGTGTTAAGGGGATTGGTTATGTCTGGTTGCGTGTCGGTTATGTTTCTGTGGCTGTCCTCGATCTTAATTGATCGATGTGGCGTTTCCATGCTCGTCCGTCAGTTGTTTGTAGCTAGTACGAGCGGGGACCTGTCAGTTGGGTTAGGGTTGCTGGTACCCATAGTGGGTCTCCGGTTAGGTTCTTTGCGTAGACGGCGTCGCCTGGTGCAAAGGATCGGTGCTTGCTGGAGGAGTTTGGGGGTTTTTCCGGGTTGTATGTGGGGTGCAGTCTGCTGAGTGGGGACCTTATTTTCCTCCCCATTAGTAGCTCTGCCGGGCTTTTGTTTGTTGTCGTGTTCAGGGTTATGTGTTATATGAAAAGCATTTTATTTATTTTGTCTTGGATCTCCCCGTGGTCTATTTTCTGGATGGTTTTTTTTGTAAATTGAACCATCCGTTCCGCCCTTCCATTCGCTGCCGGATGCGCCGGGGCTGTCAGTGTGTGTCGTATGCCCCGTTCCGCTAGGAATTTTTCAAATTCCAGCGAGGTGAATTGGGGCCTGTTGTCCGACACGATGACATCTGGGAGGCCGTGTGTTGCGAAAAGTTTGCAAAGTTCCTTGGTCACGGCCTCTGTGGTGGTGGTTTTCATGTTGCTTACCTCCAACCAGTTGGAGTAAGCGTCTACGGTTATTAGGAATGTATGTCCCTTTGTGGACCCGGCGAAGTCTATGTGGATCCTAGACCAAGGTCTCCTGGGAGTTTCCCATTCTAGGATCAGTGCCGTGGGAGGGCTTGGTCTGGTTTCTTGGCAGCGTTGACACCTTGCCACCCAAGCCTCGATTTGTTTGTCCATCCCTGGCCACCAAGCGTAACTCCTGGCCAGGGCTTTTGTTCTAACTATGCCTGGGTGCCCCTCGTGTAACAACTCCAGTACCTTCCCTTGCAGTTTTTCCGGGATAACCACCCTATCCCCCCACAGTACACACCCTTTCTGTAGCGAGAGTTCTGTTTGCCGGTTCTGGAATGTTTTGAATGTCTCGTCGTTGTCCTTTTCCGGCCACCCTTTCTCTACCCAATGTAACACCCGCGCCAGACTTTTGTCTTTATTAGTTTCTCGGGCAATGTCTGACGTGGTTATGGGTAGATCGGGCAGAGTCTCTATGCTGAGGGTGGTTGTCGTGGATGCTGGGTCGGTGTCTAGCTCGGGTAGCGGTGAGCGGCTCAAAGCGTCTGTATGTGTGATCGTCTTACCGGGTCGGTGTGTGAGCCGGTAGCTGTAGGTGGCAAGGAATTCGGACCACCTTGTCATTCTAGGAGATAGAATGTTCGGGGTGGCCCTATTCCCTGTGAGGATTCCCAGCAGCAGCTTGTGGTCGGTGATAATGGTGAACGTCCGGCCATAGAGGTACTCATGGAATCTCTTCACTGCGGCAACGATAGCCAGGGCCTCTTTGTCCAGCTGACTGTAGTTTCTCTCTGGTTTGGTGAGGGTCCTTGAAAAGAAGGCGATGGGTGCTTCCTTTTCCGTCGGGGAGAGTGTGGCTGAGGATGCTGCCGACGCCGAAAGGTGATGCGTTGCATGTGACTGCTAGTGGTAGGGTCTTGTTGTATTGGATGAGGACGGCATTCAAAATGAGTAGGTCCTTGGTTTTCCTGAAGGCAGCTTCCTTGCGTTTCCCCCAAGTCCAAGTAGCCGCCTTGTCGAAGAGCCTATGCAAAGGTTCCGCCGCGGTCACTTTTTGGGGAAGGAAAACATTGTAAAAATTAAGCAGTCCCAGAAACGCCTGCAGTTCCGTTTTAGTCCTGGGTGTGGGGGCCTCTTTAATGGCTTTAATTTTGGTTTCAGTTGGGTTCCCCAACCAGGGTTAAGGAGACAAGCTAAACAGAATGTGCAGCGTTAGTCAGATAGGCACACAGATAAATGAGTGAGATAAGCTTGTATGTTTGTTAACATACAGTAAAAATAACAGATACGCTTGTGCTATCAAAATATAGTTTATTCCATTTAGAGTTTATAGCATAGTCAAAATAACAGTCCATTAGTCATGTATCATTTAGTCAGTCCATTCAAGGATATTCAGTTAGCAAAGTCCGTGTGGAATATCCTATGTTAGTTCACTTACAAATCAGTCCTTTGTCTCTCTCACGTTCGAATAATGCAGTCTTGAGTCCATGCAGTAATTAGGGATCATCAAAGCCAGAGAGAGAGCAAGCTGTCGTCTTGCTTCTTTTTAAGTGCTTTCACAACCACTCCCTTAATTACATTCCCATATTTAAAGTTGCAGACACTTTAACTTATAAACTATGATTACATATTTATTATTTTACCTAAACCAGTTAGGGTAAACAATGTTATCCCTAACATTCTCCCCTTTTAGGAAATAATAATAAATATAACTATTTACATCTTTAAATCATATTTGTTACAACTCTCTTTAAACTTAATTACTCTTTGAGCTTTTGTAAATTGGTCTGCAATGTTTTCTTCTGTCATGCAGTATTCCAATTTAATTAGCCCATTCTTTACAGATTCTCTAACATTTAAATATCTTAAATCAGTATGCTTTGATCTAGTTTTTACAGCAATAGTAGTAGCTAACTTTATGGCTGCCTGGTTGTCCTCGTACACAATAATGGAATCTTTAACAGTTATACCCATGTCTAATAATAACTGTTTGTACAAAATTAAGTCAGTGCATAGTAATGACAGACATGAAAATTCCGCTTCGATCGTGGACAAGCTAATATGCTGTTGTCTGATTGACCTCCACCCTATTAGTGTCTTACCAAATAATATAGCCATCCCAGATGTTGATTTTCTAGTGTTTATGTCAGCTGCAAAACTTGCATCTGCATAGGCACTAAGACTCAAATCACCCTTTGGTTCTATATACAATGCATGGTTCATTGTTCCTTTAAGATATCTTAAAATTCTCTTTAATGATTGCCAATGACATTGTTGTGGATCCGAATTAAAACGTGCCAGCTGATTAACACTATAAGCTATATCTGGCCTAGACCAATTGCTTATATATGATAAGCTACCAATCAAAGATTGATATATGGATTTATCAAATTTGGGACTTTGATCATCAGTTTGGCAAACTTCCTGACTCATTGGAGTCTTTGCCGGTTTACAAAGTTCCATTTTATACATTTTAATTAATTGGCAAATTTTATCTTCTTGAGATATCTTAAATCCATTTTTTGTTTTGTTAATTGTCAATCCTAGATACCTTTTAATTTCACCTAAATGCTTTAATTTTATCTTTTTAGCTAATAATGATATAATCTCATTAGCTTCATTATTAGTCTTAGTTATCAAAGCAATATCATCTGTAAATAATAACAATAATGACACCGTTCCATTATTTTCTCTTTTAAACACACATGGATCTGCTAAACCAGATTTAAAACCTATATTGTTTAATTCTTTCACAATATATTGATTCCACTCAAAGCCAGATTGTTTCAACCCGTAAAGACTCTTTTTGAGTTTCCAACAATCATTACTATTTACTTTATTGTCTTTTATAATAAATGGCTTTTTCAAATATATAGTGTGCTGCAATGGTGCATGCAGATCAGCAGTTTCTACATCTAAATGGTTAATGATATAGTTTTTCTTAGCTGCCCACACTAAAGCTGCTCTTAAAGATGTTGCTTTAAGACTTGGTGCGAAAACTTCATTGTAATTAGATGCAGTTTGATTAAATCCTTGAGCTACCAATCTAGCTTTATGGGTAATAGTCCCATCATTTCCAGTTTTTATTTTAAATATCCATTTGCACCCAATGGATTTTTCTCCTGGAGGTAATTTGGCATCTTCATATACTTTCATTACCTTTAATGAATTTAGTTCTTTTTCCATTGCCTT
This sequence comes from Hydrophis major, assembly GCA_033807585.1. Classification (NCBI taxonomy): domain Eukaryota; kingdom Metazoa; phylum Chordata; class Lepidosauria; order Squamata; family Elapidae; genus Hydrophis; species Hydrophis major. The sequence goes on from CM066330.1 coordinate 246,435,849, forward strand.
TTGCCAATTCTTCTGATCCTTAGCAGGATACAACCTAAGTTCATCTATACTACTTGGAACTTCAGTTACTTGGCAAACTATACTTGCTTGATACCTATCAGATGGTCTAGTTACACGTGTAGTACGTCTAGGTATTACAGGACTTACAGGTGGACTTTCATTTATTAACTGTTCTTGATTATCTAACTCTTCCTGATCAACTGTTTCCTCTTGTTCTGGTCCTATTTGTTCTTCGTGGACTTCTTCTTTAATTGGACTCTTCTTATAACTAGTCTGATCTTTTTGCCTTTTGTAGGGTTCAATAATTACTTCATTATTTAAATCTTATTTAAATCTTGCTCTAATCTATTCCATCCCACATGTTCTAGGAATTTAGCACTTGCACTGGTGTAAACTCTAGATGTACCTGGTTCCCAGAATCTATAAGATCTATGATTAGATTCATATCCTACAAAAAATAATCTTTTAGCTCTGTGTTGTCCTTTTTGTCTGAGTTGTGAAGGGATATGCACCCATGCTGGTGCTCCAAATGTGTGCATGTAACTTAAATCAGGTTTTGTACCATGCCACAGTGTGAATGGAAATTCACCTGTTGTTGAATTAACAACATTATTTAATATATGATTACCACACATTATTGCTTCTCCCCATAAATTGTCAGGTAATCCTGAATCAGACATCAGAGTACGTGCCATTGACTGTAGTGTTTGGCTTCGTCTCTCTATAAAGGCATTATGTTGTGGCCTATATGGTGCAGACTTTTTATGTTGAATACCTAACATTCTAAGTCTATTCTGGAATTTATTATTTGTAAATTCTGCACCATTATCTGTTGTAAGAGTTACTAATTTCTTTTTAGTTTTCCTTTCAGCAAATTTGATCCAATTAAAGAAATTTAGATACGTTTCAGTTTTGCTCTTCATTAAATAGCAAAACCCATATCTAGAATAATGGTCCATTATACTTAGTATGTATCGAGCTCCTCCTACACTTGGTTTTTTCGGACCAATTAAATCAGCAAATACTACTTCTAAAGGCTCTTTGGTACTAAATCCATCAACTCTATTAGCCAGTTTGACCTTGGCTTTGCTTTGACTACAAATAGAACATTGCAAATACTTATTACAAGGTTTCAAACTTATTCCTTTAGATAATTCAACAGTTTTCTTAAGCATTTTAAAATTTAAATGCCCTAGCCGTCGATATAACAAGTGAATACATTCATCATGAGGTTTCTTATTATCATAAACTGTGTTAGCCACCTCTAAACCATTATCATTTAACACATATAATTCACCTCTTAAAGATGCAGTAATTTTCTTATTTTCTTTCTCAATTATGCAGTTATCTCCTTTAAAGGTAACTACATATCCTAGTTTAACCAAAATTCTTACTGAAATTAAATTAAACTTAAGTTGTGGTACATATAACATTTTTACATTCTCTTTTATAAAAGAACAATATGCTATACCTTGACCTTTAGCTTTCAGTTTCCAGCCATTGGCTAACGATATCTGCTGTGTACTCTTGGACATTTTAATAAAATTTTTGTTATCATTTGTTATACAGTGGGATGCTCCACTGTCAACCACCCATAAATTATTTTTTACAGCTCCGTTAGTATACATGGCTAACTCAAAATTTTTATTTATCTTTTGATGACTTTTAGTATTCTGGTCAGCGTTCTGGCGCTTTGCTTTTTTACAAAATCTTGCCAAATGTCCTCTTCCTCCACAATTAAAACAGTTTTTAATTGCGTATGCAGTAGGAGATTCATTATCTTCTTTTTGAGGTTGCTCCCTCCTTAACTGGTCTCTTTCAAGTCTTCTTCTGGCCTCTTCAATCAATCTGCCAGTTATATCAGTTAAAGTTAAACTTTCCTTAGGCAAAATTTCAAGGGAAGTGACGTAGTTGTCATAACTTTCATCTAGTGAAGATAGAATTATGTCGACTTGGTGTAGTTCAGAGAAAATAAGCTCTTTCTCGTGCACTTCTTGAAAAATGCTTTTTATAGAATTCAAATGACTCAGCATATCACCATTCGTCTGGAGATGCGTCTTGAAAAGCTTCCGTGTTAGATTTATGTGAGCACCATCGTTATCTCGAACATAAATCCTCTTCAGCTTCTGCCAACACCCAACAGCTGTTTGCTCTCCACGGATATGAACAAGTTGCTGGTCAGACAGTGTTAGTCCTATTATGCAAACAGCTTGTTCATTTTTATGCTTAAATTCTTCTATCTTTAGTCTATCTTCCTCAATCTCTGGATCCCATTCCTCTACGTTTGGTGGATTTTCAATTATGTTCCACAGACCTTCTCTTCGTAGAAGTAGACTACATTTCATAGACTATGATACATAGTTTGTTCCATCCAGCTTGGATATAAGGGACAAACTTTGCAGATTGACTTGTGCCATGTTTTCTATATATGGATATAAAACTATAATTAATAAAACACAGCTGTCTGTTTACTGTAATGTATAACAACACAAACTCTCATTTTTTACATAAATCTGTTTTATCCTAGTTAAATTGACTTTGCAGCCTCTGGGCCCATAACCAGTGTTAAGCCTGGGTTCCCCAACCAGGGTTAAGGAGACAAGCTAAACAGAATGTGCAGCGTTAGTCAGATAGGCACACAGATAAATGAGAGAGATAAGCTTGTATGTTTGTTAACATACAGTAAAAATAACAGATACGCTTGTGCTATCAAAGTATAGTTTATTCCATTTAGAGTTTATAGCATAGTCAAAATAATAGTCCATTAGTCATGTATCATTTAGTCAGTCCATTCAAGGATATTCAGTTAGCAAAGTCCGTGTGGAATATCCTATGTCAGTTCACTTACAAATCAGTCCTTTGTCTCTCTCCCGTTCGAGTAACGCAGTCTTGAGTCCATGCAGTAATTAGGGATCATCAAAGCCAGAGAGAGAGCAAGCTGTCGTCTTGCTTCTTTTAAAGTGCTTTCACAACCACTCCCTTAATTACATTCCCATATTTAAAGTTGCAGACACTTTAACTTATAAACTATGATTACATATTTATTATTTTACTTAAACCAGTTAGGGTAAACAATGTTATCCCTAACAGATGCCATGCCGGTCTAGGAGGTACCCCAGGAACTCGACCCGCTCTGTGTCAAGTTGGCACTTTTCCCTCTTCACCTTTAGCCCAGTTTCCTTGAATTTGGTTAGCACCTCCCTTAGTCAACCCTCTAGTTCTGGCTGGTTGGCTGCCGATACCAGCACATCGTCGAAATAGGGCACCACCCCCTTGATGCCTTGTAAGAGTCGGTTACATCGGAAAGCTCCCCGGTGGGTGACTCTGGTTTGTGCCTCCGCGGTTTCTTCATCGACCGGCAGCTGCTGGAATGCTTGGGCCAGGTCGAGTTTCGCGAAAACCTTGCCTTCCCCCAGTGAGTGTAGAAGATGCTGCACTACTGGGACAGTGTAGGCGCTTTGTTGCAAGGCGCAGTTTAGGGTGGCCTTATAGTCCCCACAGATTCTCACCGACCCATCAGGCTTGACTGGGGTGACTATTGGGGTCTCCCACCGGGTATGGTCTATGGGTTGTAGGACCCTTTGCTTGATGAGCTTGTCAATTTGCTTGTCAATTTTTGGCCTGAGTGCAAAAGGCACCCGCCTTGGTTTTAGGCGTCTCGGGGGAACGTTCGGGTCTAGGCTGAAAGAGATAGGGGGCCCTCGGTACTTGCCTAGGGTGCTGTCGAACACTTTCTGGAAGTCCTGTGCCAGTTATTGCTCCCAATTGGTCTCGGCGATGTGGTTGATGCCCGTGACTTCGATGCCAAGCGGTGCGAACCATTGCAGTCCCAAAAGGCTGGGTCGGTCTCGGTCCACAATTGTTAGGGGAAGCTTTGCCGTGTGTCCCTTAAATGTTACTCTGAATTGTCCAGTTCCGACTACCGGGATGCGGTTTCCCTGGTAGTCTTTAATGATTAGTCTCTAGTTCTCCAGTCCCTTCTTTTGGAAGGTAGGCACCAAACGCTTGATTTCTTGCCAGGCGACCATGGAGAGGTAGGACCCGGAGTCCACCTCCATCTTGCATGGCTCGCCTTCGATGCCTACCTCCATGTAGAATTTTCGGGCGTCGGTGGTTGATGCGTGGCCGATGATGACCGTCTGGTGGGTTTCTTCCTTCCACTGGGTCTCGCCACCTCGTCGGCCTCGCCCGCTCTGGTCCCAATGGCTGTCGGCTGGGCGATCTCTGGTTCTGGGGGTTGTGCTGTCCTGTCTCCGCTCGCTGTGGTCCCGCCGTCTGGGGCTCTAGACTTTCTTTAATCGGCATATGCGGGCGATGTGACCCTTTATGTCACAGTGCCGCAGACTGCATCGAAGAACCGGCACTCGGATCTAGGGTGGTCACCTCCGCAACCGGTACACGCGGTCCCCGACTTATGACCCCGCCGACTGCTCTGGTCGCATCCTGTCTGGAGCCGGTGGATTTCCTCCTCCTCGTCCGAAGTGTCGGAGGCGGAGTGGAATTCGCCATGGTGGGTGGTAGTTTCGTGGTGACTTGCTTCTGGTTGGGCCTTGGTCGCCCGTCCAGGGTTGTTGTTCGCGGTGCGGTCCCCGGTGTCCAGTCTCCGCATGCGGGTTGCTGACCGCCTGGTGGCCTCGGCTGCGGTGGCTTCAGCGATGGCATCGGTGAGGGCGATGTCGCCATTGGCCAACAGCACGACTCGGTCCTGTAGTGCCTCGTCCATGTCGGAGAACCCGCATAGTCCTCCTAGTTCCGCAGTTCCGCAACAAAGTCGCTGAGGCTTTCGCCCGACCTCTTAACCCGCCGATAAAACTCATGCCGTCTGATGAGGGTGGGCACGGCGGGAGCGTAGTGTTTTTGGAGTAAAGGTTCGAAGTCGGCCCAGTCCATCCTGGTGATGTCAGCGGGTTTCGCTAGGGCTTTCGCCATCTTGAACACTGCGGGCCCGCAGTGTGTCAGGAAGACGGCTTGTTTCTTCGGCCCGGTGGTGTCTTTCATGTCGCTGCATTCGAGGAATGTGCGGAATCTGCCCATGTAGGATTCCCAGTCCTCGCTAGCGGGGTTGAAGGGTGCGGGCGGAGCGATGCTGGCCATCTCGTCGTCTTGCTTCCGTCGGACACGTGCTTGCTGGGATTCAGAATCGGGATCCCATCCTCGTCGCCAGTGTCGTGTCCGTCAGTAAGGAGACCAGGAGGTGGTAACTAGGTTTCAGCTCTTTATTGGGTCCCTGGAACCGATCTGACTCCAAGGGAAAAACAGCGGCTTTTTATTCTCAAGCTGCGGCGGCCATGGCCAATGGCACCACTTTGAATCTCCCGCGATTCGTATCCACCAATCGCGGGAGATTCTTAGCGGGCCAATCAGCGCGGCTCGCTAAACCAATCAGATCGCCCCGCGCTTTGGCCAATCAAAGCGTGGGATTTCAAGAATGCTAATGAATGTACAAAACACCTTTCTTCTGTATTAAGATAATATATACGTCTTGGGCACTGTTTCGGTTGTTTGAATTTCATTCATTATCTTTACTAGCCATTCCATCAATTTGTCTTCTAACTTTTGTAATATTGGGCCTTTGGCCCATCTGGGCTTATTGCCTTCACAATTTTATTTTTTAAAGCCTTGACTGAAAATTTGTTTTATGCTCCACTGGTTATTTTCCTTCTCCCTGACAGGATGAAAGTTTATTGCTCCCCAACTTGTAGTTAGCACATTAGGTAATTAAGGAAATCAGTTTCCCAAATGAGCAATTGATAATGCATTTAGTTTGTTGGTCCTGCTATTCCTTGGAAGGATTATTGTGTAATATGGTTTATGTATAAGCAAGGGCTTTCTGGAATATTATCAACCCTTTTATATACTCAAAATCAGCTAACCTAGAGGGAAGATTTATTTGAGTTATGCTGACTTGCATTTGGTAATTAGTGATTATAGAACAATAGAACTTTAGAAGTATCCAATATTTACCTTTGTAGTCACAGTAGAATAACAAGCCTGGAATGTACCTAAAGGATTTCAGTGCTTTACTCCTGGTTTAAACAATGTCTGCTATAACTTCACCATTAGAACCATGGTGATACAAGTGCTTAGAATGCAAGTCTCCTGACTGCCAGCTGCCTACAATTTGGCAGTTTGATTCTGACCAGCCCAAATGAGGACCCAGATTGTTGGGGGCAACATGCTGACTCTGTAAACTGCTTAGGGAAGGCTGTAAAGCATTGTAAAGCGGTATAAATATTAACTATCAGGAGGTATAGTTTTTTTCTACATGTTAATCAAAGTCTTTCTGAATCCAAATTAACTGTGGTGATCAATTCAGTGGTAATCAGGAAGATTAGCTAGAATAGATTAGATTAGCAGCTAGAAGATAGTATCGGCCTGCCCTCCAGCTGTTACAAGCCCATTTTTAGTTGTTAAAAATTCAAACCTTTTGCTGCCTTTAAACTGTTTCCACATTTTCACAAGCATTGACATAGTAGTCCTGTGCAAACTTAACATAAGGTAAGGTTATAACTAAGCAAGGCTAGCATTAAAAAAAGATATATGCGATGAGATCACAGTTTATTGAAACTATCCAGGAAAAAGAGCTTTGAGTAAAGTTAGAAAATACAGTCATATCAGCTCAGTGTGGAGAATGAATGAGGAAAAAATCCCCTAAAAATAAAATAGCTGATATCATGAAACCTTCACATTTGATAATGCGAAAAGGCAAATGAGACAATTGAACTTATTTTCAGGCAGATCTATTTCACATTTTTTACCATAGATGTAAATATAAGTACGGTAGCTTGATTTGGATCAATCTGTGGCAGGTACAGATGTTTTGGAGGTGGGGGGCATATTTGAAATGTTGCAAGAATGTTGTGGGAACTCTTCAGAAAAGGCTGCCATGGGGAAGCTTACTGGTTCATAAAATTGTTGCTGTTGTAGGTATAACAAATGACTCGCACCAGCAAACAATTCCATGACATTGCTCTAGAGCCTGTCCTGGTTGCTGTCTTCCACAACAGCTTGCAACTTGCTGTTGGTTTTGGTTTTTTTTTAATTATTTTATTTTAACTAGACAGTTAAACACAGTTCCTAAGAACATGCAATATGGCAGTTAGCCATAATTTTTTATATTTTCTAAATTGCCTATATCCTCTTAAAATTATGCCAGAGATTAGTGCTTTGTTTGGCAACCTATCAGAGGAAAATCTCCAGCAAAAAAAAAAAAAGATTGTGGAATATTTTAATTCTTTAATATAGGATTTGTTTATACAAATGCTTGTTTTACAATTACAGGTTTGAGCTTTCTCCTTCCTTGCAAATAGAAGTATCTGTAAGGAAGAAACAGAATATATTTTAACATGGGATATGTTTTATCAAAGATTGGACAAAAGAAGTAGAAATTAGAGAAGGAAAGATTACTGAAATATATAAATAAATGAAGTAAAAAAATATTATAAAAAGTATATTGCAGTATTTTAACTATGGATATTGTTATAATTACTATTTTTATTACTAGTCTATTAATACTCTGTATAAACAAACTGATCCAGACAATACACTGTTTATTAAGCACCTATGCATTTTAAAGAAGAAAAAAATGTATAAATAAAAATCATAAAAAAGAAGTATCTTTTATAGCCTTCCTTCCTTCCTTCCTTCCTTCCTTCCTTCCTTCCTTCCTTCCTTCCTTCCTTCCTTCCTTCCTTCCTTCCTTCCTTCCTTCCTTCCTTCCATATACTTCTTTCCTCCACTCAGAAAGTTAACATATTTATCTGCCAGTCTAAAAAGAAGTGGAAGGAACTCTCCAAAAAGTATTCCTGCAAATAATACCGCAAACACTTGGAATTGTGTTCTGTGCTCGTGTTTATTATGTATGTAAGTTCAAAGTGTGGGAATTCCAGTGCTCTAATTTTCTTTGTTTTGACCTTTCCTTGACGCAATTAACCCCTTTACAGCAACCTGCAATTTCTTTTATCCTTCCTTGCTTTCGTGGGCTTAGATTTTATCAAACACATTTGGTCTTCGTGTCATCAAAGACATGCCACGTTGCTTCCCTGTTTTTATTGTTTAGTTTTGAAAAGATAACAAAAGTCTCTAGAAAGTCATCATGAAGACATATTTGAGATTCGTCAGTCATTGATCTTCTTGGGTTAAAAACCGATCAAGAGTTTTAAACTGCCCAGTGATATGCATGAGGCTAGACATTTTTTTCCCCTGATTTGCAGCAATCTAATGGATTTATCCTGCTCAGTAATATAGCAATTTAAATTCCAAGAAAAGAAGCTTTTGTATGTAAGTCAATGCTGGAGTGCATGCTTTGCATGCAAAAAGGCCAAACTTCATCAAATAGGGCTGAAAAAGTCGCCAGTTCCAGAGAGATCCTGCTAATTGTTGTCGAAAGCACTGTGCCAGATGAATCAATGGACGAACACAAGAGAAGATAGATTTGTTTTTTCTACAAACTACAAACTAGGATTGGGGGAATTTCAGTTCTTTCAGCAAGCTTTATTAATCAAACATTTAATGATTTACAGGATCCAATCTGAGTCAATCACCTGGACAGAGGTTTTGTCTTCCAAATTTTTCAAATTTGCTGGTGCCCATCCTTTGGGAACTTCTCTATGTGCTTTGGGCTGTTCTGTGTGTCGTATTTATACGGTGCCATTGTGTGTAGCTTTTTAGATGTAGATTGGGGTGTTGATGGCTGGCTATTAAATTGTTGACTGTTGTTTCCTTGCCCCCATCTCTTAAGGTTAAACGGTTAAGGGAATTCCTGTTGATTGACAAGGGGCCTGTTTCAGAGGTGATATTCAGCAGGTTCTGACCAGTTCTGGAGAACCGGTAGTGGAAATTTTGAGTAGTTCAGAGAACCAGCAAATACCACCTCTGACTGGAGATTTTATAGTATCCTTCCCCTGTTATGCCCACCAAGCCACACTCACAGGACCGCTAGTAAAAAAAATTGAAACTTACCACTGGCCTGTTTCCTAGGCTTTAATCACTTCCCTGGCTGTCTTTGTGCCTGCTCATCCAACAATCTTAGTACTGTATATACTCGAGTATAAGCCGAGTTTTTCAGCACATTTTTTGTGCTGAAAAAACCCCCCTCGGCTTATACTCGAGCCAGATTCCCCTCTGAAAAAAAATGGTGTGGAGCTCCGAAGCTAGGCAGCCACTTCCCTGCTTCCGTGTTTCCTTTGCAACTTTTAAGCATGGGGGTAATCAGAAGCAGAAAAGTTCTTGCTTGAGGACATATTGTTTTTTCTTTTTTTAACTGTTTTTAGGGGGGGGAAGACCCACCGCCATGTGAGAATGCTCAGACACGAAATCTATCCGACCGAAAATAAGTGTGTGTGTGTGTGTGCGTGGGGGGGATTTTAACAGAGGGAAGATGTAGGGAGAAGGCAAAAGCGACGGAAGATCCTTCAGGGGAAACTGAGGGGGAGACTCACCCTTGGTCCAGATGAGTCCCCTTCCCCTTTCTCTAGGCTGAGAAAACAATGCGAGCTGAGGTTGCTTCGGCTCCACTCAGCTTCATTTCCTCAGCTCCAGCTGCTTTCAGTCCACTCAGGAGGAGGGGGAGGAGGAGGTGGTGGTGGCAGCTCGCGTTGTTTTCTGATAGTGAGATCATTTCCCAAATTAATTGATTCACTAACCCAAAAGAAGAAGATGTTGATGACAGTGGGAGGCAGGAGTCACTCTCTCCCTTGCAAGAATAAAGCAAGAGCCGTTCTTATGATCTTTCTGTAGAGCTCTCTTTCCCCGTAATACAGTCAAGCCCTTTCCAGCACGCGGGATCCGCCCCCGCCGCTTTGCACCTTGCAAATGCAAAAACCCCAGGATTTTGCATTTGCAAGGTGCAAAGTGGTGAAGGCAGATCACGTGTGCTGGAAAGGGCTTGACTGTATTACGGGGAGAGAGGGAGAGAACATAAGAACGGCTCTTGCTTTTTTCTTGCAAGGGAGAGAGTGACTCCTGCCTCCCACTGTCATCATCATCATCTTTTGGGTTAGTGAATCAATTAAACCTTTCATGATAGTGAGATTGTTTCCCAAATTTCCCTTAAATCAGGGAAGAAATCAGAAACAAACCTTTGGACTGAGAATAAGCCTGTTCCTATGATGCCATTTTTGTTCACTGCAGTGTGAAAAGTGTGAAAAAACACACTTCTTTTTCTTCATCTTCTTGTTCCCTATTTACTGGTCTCTTTCAAAGAGGAAATTGTGAACATCAAACTTATTCTCAACTGTCCTAGTGAAAGTTTTTATTGGTATCTATTTTTATTTTTGAAATTTACCAGTAGCTGCTACATTTCCCACCCTCGGCTTATACTCGAGTCAATAAGTTTTCCCAGTTTTTGTGGTTAAATTAGGTGCCTTATATTCGGGTCTACTTATACTCGAGTATGTACGGTAGCTGCCAGTGTAATGATTTAACTCTCTCAGAATCTTGTTAGAGTAGTTCTGTAGATTTTATATCTATCCTTTAATTGACAACACACAAAACATTTGGAATTAATGTTAGCGTACTGTACAGCCATCTTACTTTTAATATTTGTTATATTACTGAAATATTTTGCAGATAAGTGAGCTGAATCCACAATAAGAAAAGTTGGATTTTTCAGCTTCCTAATTTCTGCACCGAAGAGCAATGTTTTCATGCTTTATAGTAAAAGAGGCAATTGATTTTTTGGGGGTAATTTCAGTTTTGGCTGTTTTGACAGGTAACAGTTCTCCAAGATTTCATGCAAACATCTTTTGACCACCTGCTGTCACTATTTTTTAACTTCAATGGAAAAAATTCCAATGTCAACTGTAGTTTTCCCATTCCTGCCTTTGGAAATAAAAATATTAACTTCTGTATATAAAACATGTTCTACCACACAATTCTGCCCAACACTTTTGTTAGTTATGGGGTTCAGTTCTTTGAAGGATAAACACCACCAATTTCTGACTTCATTATAGCTTTAACTACTTATTTCCTGTCTCAGTTGTGTCAGCAGGGGAGATTTTTTAAAAACCAAGCTAATAATTTCAGCTACCATCATGATTTCTTTGATGGTCCCAGTAGGCATCCCTAATCTGTATGGCCCATGCCATAGAGATTAGAAAGTTCCCATTACACTTAAACAGTCACATAAATGATCCAAATCTTTGCATTTCCACTCTGGTACCAATGGAAAAATAGCTATCCATTCCTCAACTCGTGACCATATCAAGAATCATAAATGTTTAGATTTGGAGTATATGCACATATATCTCTTAATGTGACATAACAATCCTCTGATCATCTTTGGACTAAATAATACAATTTATGACCACAATATAATCCAAAATTTCTGTTGCTAAGCAAGACAGTTGTGAGGTCAATTTTGCCCCATTTTATGACCTGTCTGGCCACAGTTGTAAATGAATCACTCAATGGTGGGATTCAAATTTTTTTTTACTACCGGTTCTGTGGGTGTAGCTTGGTGGGCGTGGCAGAGGAAGGATACTGTAAAATCTCCAGTTAGATGTGGTATTTGCCGGTTCTCTAAACTACTCAAAATTTCCGCTTCCGGTACTCCAGAACTGGTCAGAATCTGCAGAATACCATCTCTGAAATCACTGCAGTTGTTCAGTTACAAAAGGTGATCACATGACTTTGGGACATTGCAACAGTCATAAATACATGCCAGTTGCCACATGACTATGGAGGATACCGAAATTGTCCTAAGTATGAAAAACAATCATAATTCACTTATTTCAATGCCATTGTAACTTCAAACAGTCACTAAGCAAATTGCAGTAGCAATAACACTTGGACTTATATATCACTTTCCAGTGCTTTCCAGCCCTAAGTGTTGTGGTCTGCCAGCGGAGCCGGCAGCAAAGTCGGACGGTTGTGAGGAGGTTGGGGAGGAACCCAGGCCAGTCCTGGAGGCTGAGAAAGGCTCAGATGAGGGCTCTAATCAGAGGCAGAGATGAGGCCAGGGCAGGCTAACTCATCAGCTGCCTTCAGGCTCGGACAGCAGTGAGGAGGGGGAGCTTCTGGAGCTGGTTCCCAGCCTGCGCATGCACAGAGCTGCCAAAAGGAAGGCATAATTAAGAACTCAGGGTCAACATGGAGTAAAGCCACAGGTGGACGATGAATGGCCCCTCCCATCAGGATTAAAAGAGAAGCAAAAGGGGAAGGGGGCTTTTGCAGGAAACAACTTGCTTGTTCGTTCATTTGTCCGTTCATTCCAGCCTTGTGAAGATTTGTCTGTATAACCCAGCCCTTCCCTGTCATCACTGGTTGTGGAATTTTACTGGGCAGCCTTCCAGGATTTATAAAGGTCTGAGCTAATTAGTATACCTTCGCAAGACTTTTTGCCAAGCCGTTGGCTGACTGTGAATGAAATAAATTCACATTAATGTAATAAAAGAGGTTTTTGCTGGGACTCAGAATTGACTTAGTGCTTTTTGGGGAGGCCTAGGACAGAACACTAATTGGTTTCAGAGTCATTACTGATCTCGGAAAGATGGAAGGCTGAATGAACCTTGAGCCTGGTGAGATTTGAACTGTCGAACTGCTGGCAGCCAGCAGTCAGCAGAAGTAGACTGCAATACTGCACTTTAGCCACTGCGCTACTGTGGCTCAGGGTTGTAAGCTAAGGACTATCGGTCGTAATGAGGACCGGGATTTTTTTTATCATTTCAGTTATGGCTGAGTAATGCTTTGAAGATGTTATATTGCTATAAGTCTCTTGGGGAAATGGCCAACCATTTTTCTAGTGCCAATGAAATGGTAGCAATGTCTCCTGTTTTCTGAAAATCTCTCAATGTAAACTTTCATTCAATAGGACATTATATCTTTTATTGGCCATCCTTGAAGGTCTGTTTTGAACAGCAACCATGTTTCAACCAGTAACTAGCCAAATGCATTTGGGGACCATGAATGTGCTTTTCCACCTTATTGCCTACCTCTGCCATTCAGTATTTATATGGAATTGAGCATAGGTTGTTTATTGACAAAATTACTTGCTCAATGGTTATTGACAGAGCATAAAGGAACCTGAGGAGATCAGGTTAAAGCTGCTTTAGTCCAGCTTCTGTTATTGTCCAGCAAGGGATGTACTCAAGAGTTATGTTGCCTCTGATCCTAGAGGTCATGATATCTAGCAGATGCTGATAACCTGTTTCCATGCATTGATGCAGTCTCTTCTAAAGTCATGTTAGTGGCCTTCACCCCATTTCTTGTTGGAAAGTCTTTGCACTGTGTTAGTCAAATTCTGTACTTTAACTTTGACGATGAATTGTCCACAAGTTCAAACTCATTGGACAAATTCTAATATATAAGAAGAAATGGGGGAAACATCTGAGCATTTTGCATTATTCGATCCCTTTCTAGCACTTCTCTCGTGAATAGCTTCTCCACTTTAAAAAGCCTCAAATATAGTCATCTTTCTATACCAGTGAGATAATCCCATCTTCTCCCCATTAAGATTCATTTTTCCTTGCTCCGTAATTGCATTTAATTCTTTTTAAGAATAAGAATTCTTTTAAGGCTGTTCTAAATACAAGGCTTGAGGCAGGCCGTTATGCAATTCTGCTCAGGCACAGTTATCTTTCTATTCTCTGCACTTGCTGAACTTCTATACTTTGGCCTCCCTTCGGGGGAGAATATTGCTGCAAGTAAAACAGTTTCAACACAGTTAAGACAGGCCTACATTTGTACCTTCATCATCGGCTTTGCTAATATTATAATGAAATCTTTGTTTGGTACAAATTTCAGTACGATCTGTACTATATTACATCTCCTTTCCCTGCAACAATGGTTCTGCTTATGTCTCCAACCCCTATGTATGGAACTTCTCTTTTGTTCCACCTTATTTTCAAGATACTTTTGATTGGGGCATTGGGAAGGGATGGTTTAAAAAGGCAGGATGAGGTTTACATAAAAAGAATGGCCAGGCTTTAATTTCACGGCCACTGCTACTGTCCTGCAGAGGTGGCCCCTTATTGTGAATGCTGTGCTGTCACACACAAACTATGGGACACAGGACCTGGTTGATGGTGTTGAGAAAAAAGTTGTCCAGATTACACGCTTCAGTTGAGCGCATCTCAGTGGTGGTATTCAATTTTTTTTACTAGTGGTTCTTTGGGCGTGGCTTGGTGGGCGTGGCAGGGAAAGGATACTGTAAAATCCCCATTCCCTCCCACCACACTAACCTGCTTTCCAGCTCCATTCTCCTGTGCAGGGCAAAAAAAGAAGACCCAGCCAATCAGCTGGGACTCGGGAGGCAGAGACTAGATTGGGGCAGGACCAGTCAGAGATGGTATTTGCCAGTTCTCCAAACTACTCAAAATTTCCGCTACCAGTTCTCCAGAACCTATCAGAACTGGATGAATACCACCTCTGGCGCATCTGATCACTGCTCCATTAGATTCTGTTTCTTGAGTTTCTTTCATCCACTCACATCTTTTTTTTTTTAACCCTAATTTTTCTCCAGGCTTCCATGAAGATAGAGGGAAGGAAGGAAGAAAAATTTTGCTGTATCAATGGGGAAGCACAGACCGATTTATGTTTATTTGCCTGATTTCTAAGAGCAGCAATTGCCCACTTTCAGTTCTCCTGTTCTACAGAGGTCATGTGAAAAACAATCATGTCACTTTTTTCAGTTATTTTGAACAGTCACTAAATGATTGGTTGTAAGTCGAGGACTTACCTGAATTCCTGATCCTCTCTAGAACTCTTGCTAAAGAGTACATCTTGACCTCCTTACTTACTCCTCCTTTCCACCTTATCTCGGGGACTATCTGCTGTTTGTGCTTGCCCAGCATGCTTCCTTCAGGACAATGAACTATTCTGTCCATCATCATCCCATGTTAGACTAGAATAGAATAACAGAGTTGGAAGGGACCTTGGAGGTCCTCTAGTCCAACCCCCTGCCTAGGCAGGAAACCCTATAGCATTTCAGACAAACTGTTGTTCAATCTCGTCTTAAAAACTTCCAGTGTTGGAGCATTTACAACTTCTGGAGGCAAATTGTTCCACTGATTAATCGTTCTAACGGTCAGGAAATTTCTCCTTACTGCTAGGTTGCTTCTCTCCTTGATTAGTTTCCATCCATTGCTTCTTGTCCTGCCCTCAGGTGCTTTGCAGAATAGCTTGACTTTCTCACATGAAAGGTAGCAGTTTGATTTACATCTCAGGTAGGAGATGTGGGATCTCAGGTGGGGGCCATTTTTTCTAGAAATGAAATTATTGTCTCTATTTTTTGGGGGGAAAACCAGGAAAGGAAGGCAATAGTTGAATCTACTGAGATCTGGACTGCAAGAGGACAGAGCAACTTGGTATCCTGAGAAAACGGAAGAAGTATCCAAAGCAATGCACCTCTGACCCCTTCTCCCAAGCCAAATTAAAATATTTCCATTCATCCGGAATATGGGAACCATGAGATGTGAACAGAATGCAAACATTGCCTTGGCTGCTCTTGAATTGCTATTTAGCCCTCTTCCTTTCTTCCTCTCTTAGGGAGAATCCAAAGGATAGAAAACACACCCAGGGCAAGCCTCCAGGTCACAGCCAACAGGCCGTTACTGTGACGACAAAACTTGCTTTTCTAAATACTGCAAATAAGTACCTTCAGTCTCAGCTGCTGCAGCCATCTGCTGTGTGTGCTCAGCCTTTCACTTCTACTGAGAAATGACTACAAGTTTCTCCCCCCACCCCCACCTCCAATGAGGGCTAGAACTGGGCCAAAGGTTGGTCAGGCCAAGGCATTTCGTAAACGGGACTTTAAAAAAATAAAACCATGAAGAAGACAGGAGGTCTGAAGAGCATCTACTTCAAACACTCATTAATTGAGCCAGTTAAATGATAAACCTTTCATGACTACTGTTGGTTGGATGTTTCTGCAGACATCCATCCTTGGCAAGATGTCAGAAGAACTTTTCCCTGGGGTGATTTAAGAGACAAGCCCCTTTTACCTTGAGTAGTGGGACGGACTAAGCAAGACAGAGTATTTAAGGAAGGAAAACCAGAAGTCCCAGGAAGAAGTTTAGTAAGCAGCATCATGTTCCCTGAAAGGACCAACTAAATCTTCTCCAAAGCTAAGGACTGAAACTACTCTGGTAAAGTAAGTATTTACATATATAACACCTGCATGCATTTTGATATTTTGATTAAAGAAAAAACTTGGTTGAGTTCTTTGGGGTGACTTGTATTGCTTAGTCTGAAAAAAATGCTTCTTTTTTGAGAAAAGTTATAAGTTGCCGGTAGAACATATTCATGCCATGCAAAAAAAAAATAAAAATAAAATCCTAGTGTTTTTCTTCCTGGCTTCTATTTTTGATGTTTTCAGTTTGGGCTATTGCTTGTATAGGACAAGATCACGAACGTACATTTTCTTCAGATTTGTTGGATGCCAGAACCCATCGGTTCTAACTCAGCCAATGACCGTGGACTGGTGGAGATCATTTCCAAACATCTAGTGCGTAACAGGTTGACCACCCTTTGGTGTTATAGATAGTACATCCATTCATTTGACTCAGTTTAGTTGAAGGCAGTATCCATTCTTATCACCCTAAGTGTTTTCTTTTGCTAACAATTATAAATTTTAATGAATTAAATATACTGTATCTTTTTCCTCTCTATAATTTGCAATTCATCTCATAGGCTAAATATTCTCATCGTCATCAGCTTGTAAAGAACAGGCAATGCCATCCCAAGTGCAAACGCGAATGAATATCACTCCAAAAGTGGTCCAAGGAGACTTAAAGAGCCTGACGCCTAATGTGAGAAAGTTCATTGAAAGCAATGCCAAGCTGTGCCAACCGAAGGCCATCCACATCTGTGATGGATCAGAGGATGAGAACAAAAAGATCTTAGAGCTCATGGTGGAACAAGGCATGATCAAGAAGCTTAGAAAATATGAAAATTGGTAAGAGACCACTATTGTATGCTATGCAAAGCCAAATATATGATCCACTGCACAATGTCCTTTCCTTAAGGGTTTCCCCAACTTAACGGTAGTATATGGGCTTGAACTAACTTTTCTCTCCTTTGCATTTCATCCCTTATTCTAGCATTGTCCAAAAGCATCCTGAAAGTGTGTACAAAACCTTTGGAGGGACATCTAGAAGTAACCAGGAAGAGGGATAATAGAGATAAGATAGGGATCAGCTATGGGGCAGCTATGTGATGCTAGACTAAATCAATGAAGGATGGAGAGCAATTTGGCTCAGCAGTGTGGAGCTGTCCATAAGTAGCCAGTGTGTTAATACCATTCATTTAATGTTCTTCCTGGATAGTTCAATGTAGGGATGAATAAAAACCGAAGTTCCCTTTCTTTTTTTCTACATTATTCTAATACAGAACTGCCACTCTTTAATTGATGTGCCATATTTTTAGTGGCTACGTAGCTATCAAAATATCAATAGATAAAGATTTTCTCATTATTGAATGTCTTAGCTGGAGAAAACCTCAGATAGCAATATTTCTCAAAATCATTAGTTTTCTTCTAAAAATACCATCTTTCTTTGTTACTTTACAGTCATTCTGATTTTTAATTTTTGGGATCTATCTTCTTTGTGTAGAAAAGATGAAATAAAATCAAGTAATGCATTCAACCTTTGTACACAGATTTAAATGTAACATGATTTACATTTGGTTGCTTAAATCTGATCTGGTGAAGCAACTATAAAGCAAATTTCTAGAAACTGGTATATAGAGTGCAGACTGGCTCTCCCAAACTTTATGGAGAAATTTTATAAGTCCATTTCTTCAACTGCTTAAAAGAATAATTACACAGGCAGCACATTAAGAACACATTAAGCACATTAAGAACATTAAGAACACAAAATAAACATTAAGAACACAAAATAAAACAGACAATTTAGCTGGAACCTTCTGAATAAGCCAATAAGACAGTTATCTCCATTTTAGTTTCCTGGTTCAATGATATTTAGATTTGCTAGTACTTGATACCACAGACTTCTCATGCCACGGATCAAATTCCAGTGTAATTTATGCCTATTCAACAATAACACCAGTTTGCGATTAGCACAAATTATGCAATCACACCCATATAGTAATGTAAATTGATCCATGTAGCATAGTTTGCATCTTTGGCTTTGTTGCAATGATGGGCTTTTTGATTTACCAGACTTTGGTGAATAATGGAACCCTCTTCTCTACAATTAAAGGTTAAATACATTAATTGGAGGTTAGTTGAAATGTATTCATTTCATGTATTCATAACTATGTATCTACTTACACCTATTATCTTGTAAGCGATTGACAAATCAGATCTGAGGGTTGTAGGCCGCACATGAAATCATGCCCCCCTCCAGGCCATGGAAAAGTCTCTCTTCACGAAACCACTGTCCTAAAGATTCTCCTGGACTGAAAGTATCTTGAGATCTCCTCTCTAATATTCCAGTGATGGACTCTGAAAATTCCATTCTAGAAACTCTAGAAGTTTTAATGTTTGGAACAAATATAAAGCATCCGGAAGTTTTAATGTTTGGAAGTAAATATAAAGAGGCATTTCCATTATTTTTCATTCCAATTAGAAACGGGGAAGGCACAGCACTATTTTAGATAATGAGGCAGTTATTGCCTATCTCATCTCCTTTCTGCTTCTCCTCCCTAAAAATAGTTTTTAAAAGATAGCTAAGAACCTAGCAGGAGTTGGGCTCCATTTGTGAAATGTCTCTGTACAGAATGAAGTCATTTTTATTAGCAAAACATCACCAGAAGTAAATGGTTTGACTGCACTTAAATAAATAATATTCCTTTCACGATCCAGCACTGTATGGTTGCTAGACTGTCTTGAGATAAAGAGAAATTGAATTGGATTTCTTGTCATTTTTATTGCTCACATGACAAGTGTAAATGTTCAGCTTCTCGTCTCCACAGCTGGTTAGCCTGCACCGATCCAAGGGACGTGGCCAGAATTGAAAGCAAAACTGTAATTGTGACTCCAGAGCAGCGAGACACCATCCCAATCCCCCAAAGTGGAGTGAGCCAGCTGGGACGGTGGATGTCAGAAGAAGACTTTGAGAAAGCTTTCAGGATCAGATTCCCCAGATGCATGGAAGGTAGACACATACACACACACAAAACAATTTTATGGTTAGAAGAAAAATACTGCAGCTTCCTACCTGTGGTGAGATAGCAATAGCACTTAGATTTATATACTTCTTCATAGTGCTTTACAACCTTCTCTAAGCAGTTTTTACAGAATCAACATATTGCCCCCAACAATTTGGGTCCTCATTTTACCCACCTCGGAAGGATGGAAGGCTGAGTCTACCTTGAGCCTGGTGGGATTCGATCTGCCAAATTGCAGTAGGAGTAGCTTGCAGTACTGCACTCTAACCATTGCGCCACCACAGCTCTTCAGATAGAAGATATAGAAAAGGGATCTTCAAACTTGACAGATTTAAGACTTGTGGACTTCAACTCCCAGAATTCCTCCTCCAATCATGTCAGCTCAGGAATTCTGAGTTTTGAAGTCCATGAGTCTTAAACTTGCCAAGGTTGAAGACCCTTGAGATAGAAGAACATTGCTTCAAAGATGTTCACAAAATGGATTTTTTGTTTGTTTGTTCCATGGCTAAGCAGTCCTTGTAAGCCCAATAAAAAGAGCAAATTCTGCTAATAATAGAATGAGTGTGAACATCACAGTCAATGGCGCTTTTATTATATAATTATTTTTACCTCTGGAAAACCAGTAGAATGGTTTACTTATAGTTGTGTTTGGGTGGGCCTATAATGCCAGTTATTTAATACTCTCTTTAGATTTGCTAGACTACTCAGAAGTCACGTCTGGATTTGGATGGACAGAAGTATGTAACTCTTGAACTACTATGGTAGAGCTGTGGTGGCGCAGTGGCTAGATTGCAGTATTGCAGGCTGACTCTGCCCACTGCCAGGAGTTTGATTCTGAGCAACTCAAGGTTGACTCAGCCTTCCATCCTTCCAAGGTTGGTATAATGAGGACCCAGATTGTTGGGGGCAATACGCTGACTCTGTAATCCACTTAGAGCTGTAAAGCACTGTGAAGCAGTATATAAGTCTAAGTGCTAATTGCTATTTCTACTGTTTTGGAATTCAGTCATCTACTTCTTAAAATGTATTTCGTGAAGGATTGGAATGGCCCAGACTGATCTTCAACAAATAAAGTTGTATTACAGAGCGCTGTTGTTCAGCTCCTCTGTTTCCTTCCCTGATAACCCTCCTAGAGAGCTGCTCTTCCCTTTATTTTTTTCAGATATCTTCCCTTGGGGATGTTCAAGAATTTCTGCAAAACTTAAAGATTTCCCAACATTATTGACATGCCCACTTTGATGATCAAGTTGTCATATCTGCCTTTTGAACCTCCTTCGTGAGACTACAGTTTCCACAAAGATAGAACGAGACTGCAATCTATACTTATCTTCTAAACTTAAATTTGGAACAGCTTAATGATATACTGCTGGAATTTGGCATACATTGGCAGTAAAACATGGGACTATAGAGTAGTAATCAATAAATCCAACTCCCATTAACTGGCAGAATGTTTGTTTAATTTTTCTGAATTTGGAATCTGGCCCTGACATGCTGATTTTGCCAGATGTTACCTAGTATTAAAATGATTTGTACCCAAGTTCTGTAAACAAAACAAAACCTTTACCCATAAATGTGTATTTTATTGGAGACGGAGGAAAAGAGTATCAAATGAGGAGAAGCCTTCGTTAACCTGCTTCCCCCAGATGTTTTGAACCTGAACTCCCATGCTGGGTCAGAATGATGGGAATCCAGTCCAAATGCAAGCTGCCTGAATGGGGAGAATAACAGAATTGGAAGGGACCACGTCCAGCCACCTGCTCAAGCAGAGGACTCTATACCGTTTTGGATAAATGGCTATCCAATCTTTTCTTAAGACTAGTATGATAACTTAACAGTAACTGTGAGAGGGATCTTGGAGTCTTAGTGGACAATTTGCTAAATATGAGCCAGCAGTATACAGTGGCAGCCAAAAAAGCCAATGCAATCCTAAATTGTATTAACAAAGGGATACAATTAAGATCAAGTGAGGTACTAATACCACTCTATAAAGCCTTAGTAAGACCACACCTAGAGTACTGTATCCAGTTTTGGTCACCACACTATAAAAAAGATATTGAGGCTCTAGAAAAAGCACAGAGAACAGCAACCAGGATGATTAAGGGACTGGAGACAAAAACATATGAAGAACTGTTACAGAACATGGCTAGTCTAGTGAAAAGAAGAACCAGGGGAGACATGATAGCAGTCTTCCAATATTTGGGGGGCTGCCACAGAGAGGAAGGGGTCAAGCTATTTTCTAAAACGCCTGTAGGCCAGACAAGGAATAATGGATGGAAACTGAACAAGGAGAGATTTAACCTGGAAATAAGGAGAAACTTTCTGACAGTGAGAACAATCAACCAATGGAACAGCTTTCCCTCAGAAGTTGTGGGAGTGCCATCACTTGAGACTTTCAAGAAGAGATTGGACTGCCATTTGTCAGAAATGGTGTAGGGTCTCCCGCTTGGGCCATAAGATCCCTTCCAACTCTGATTATCTGTTATCTATTAGTAGAGATTTATAATTTTGTTTAGGATTCTATCCTCTGTTTCTCTTCTGCAGGTCGTACCATGTACGTCATCCCATTCAGCATGGGACCGATTGGTTCTCCTTTATCCAAGTTTGGGATAGAGCTGACTGATTCTCCTTATGTGGTGGCCAGTATGAAAATTATGACTCGTATGGGAACATCTGTCCTAGAGGCTCTGGGTGATGGAGAATTTGTAAAATGCCTCCATTCAGTTGGGTGCCCTTTACCATTAAAAAGTAAGCCATTCTTAAGCTAAAATGTACTTTGTTCATCCTCTCTTTCCCAAAAGATAATTGTCGTTAATTTATTTACCAAGCAGAATATTCAGAGCGCTCTAGTGATAAAGTTGCCAAATATCTCTTTGAATAAGAGATGCTAAGTTGGGACTGGTTGGTCATTAAATGCAACAAACCAGAAATTATTCATTAAAGAAAGAACCAACAAAGCATTCCTAAATATTTTGGGGTTCTTCCAAATGACTGAATTGTAGCTTGGATGAGAAAATTAATTGCAATCTGGCCCACTGTTTCCCATTACATCTTTTTCTCAAACCACCCATGAAGAATTAGCTTTTTTCAAAGAACGTGGTCTACTACAAGCTACTGTAGCACGGTTAGCTAACCAAACAATTCAACTTTTATTTACCAGACAGAAGAGAAAGGAATACAGGTAGTCCTTGACTAATGACTACAAAATTTTGAGCCCAAAATTTTTGTTGCTAAGTGAGATGTTTGTTAAGGGATTTTTTTTCCCCATTTCACAACCTTTCTTGCCACATTTGTTAAGTGAGTAACTGCAGTTGTTAAGTTAGTAACAGGGTTCTTAAATGAATTTGACTTCCCCATTGAGTTTGCTGGTCAGAAGACCGCAAAAGGTGATCTGAGGACTCCAGGAGACGGAAACTGTCATAAATACATGTCAGTTGCCAAGCATTTGAATTTTGATCTCATGCAGGGGTGGGCTGCTGAGGGTCCACAGGGTTTTGGGAGAGCCCCTAGCAAAGGTTCTATGCAGTTTGGAGAAGCCCCAAATCCCACTCCTGGCTGGTACCGCCCACCCCACCCCTCCCTTCCCACGTGGCCCATTTTGGATGCAGGTAAGTGCAGGATGCGCATGGATGCTGGAGGAGGGTGAAAAAGGGGCCTTCAGAAGTTCAGGAAGGCCAGAAATGGGCCTGTTTCCGGCTTCCAGAGAGCCTCTGGAGCTCGGGGAGGCCATTTTCGCCCTCCAAGGCTCAAGAAAAGCCTCCAGAGTCCGGGAAGGGCAAAAACACTCCCCCCCTACTGTGGTGCAGGAGGCCAACCAGGCCACGCCCACCATGCCCAAGCCTACCCAGCAACCGGGCAGAGAACCCGTTGTTAAATTTTTTTGCAGCCCACCCCTGATCTCATGCTCATGGGATGCTGCAATCATCATGTGAAAAACGGCCATAAGTCACTTTTTCCTGTGCCGTTGTAATTTTGAACAGTCACTAAGTGAACTGTTTTAAGTTGAGGGCTAACTGTATATTCATGCTGTCTAGTTTCGAAAGGGTACATGGCAAAAGTACAAAAATAAATAGATGTAACTTATATTCAGGTGATCAATCAGAAGTAACAAACTCTCTTTTGCATTTTGTAGAGCCTCTAGTGAGTAACTGGCCGTGCAATCCAGATTTGACGTTGATTGCTCACATCCCTGATCACAGGGAGATCATTTCTTTTGGAAGTGGCTACGGGGGAAACTCCCTTCTAGGAAAGAAGTGTTTTGCTCTTAGAATTGCCAGCAGGATCGCCAAGGAAGAGGGCTGGCTTGCAGAGCACATGCTGGTGAGTTTTAGTAACCAGATTATTTTTAATAACTAGATTATTTTCAATTCCAGTCAATAGACTAAGACATCAATCTGGGGCCAGCATGGCTATAAACCCATGAATGAAAATTCACGATTGCTTCGTTCCTCCTGGAATTCATCTCTGGACTTGTGTATGAGTATTAAAAAAAGGAGAAGGATTTTCACTGAATCGTATTAGAATGTTTTGATAGATAAGCATCCATTGGGAAAAATAAATATTTAAATATTGTGGGTGTGGGCATGGTGTAGCTTGGCAGGCATGGCTTGGTGGGCGTGGCAGGGGAAGGATACTGCAAAATCTCTGTTCTCTCCCCACCCCATTAACCTGCTTTCCAGCTACGTTCCCTCTCCAGGGCAACAAAAGAAGACCCAGCCGATCAGCTGGGAGGCAGAAAATAGATTGGGGCGGGGCCAGTCAAAGGGGGCATTTGCTGGTTCTCCGAACTACTCAAAATTTCCGCTACCAGTTCTCCAGAACTGGTCAGAACCTGCTGAATACCACCTCTGAGCCAGAGTCATTGAGGCTAGGCAGCAGGCATGTATTTATTTATAATATGTATGTTCTGTTTCTCATCTCAAAGTGGAATTTTCTCAAACAGATAAAAGTATAGGCATTCTGAAAAAAATGTATGTACATCTATACCAGGGTTTGGCAACCCGCAGCTCTGGAGCCGCATGTGGCTCTTTCATCCCTCTGCTGCGGCTCCCTGTTGCTGGTTGACGCCACAATTTTGAGAGGAGTTTCTGGTTAGGGGGTGGGAAAACATGGAGTGCCAGGAAGAGACTCTATGGCAAAGGGCAGGTTTTTCCGGTCGGCTCCACAATTGATAGAGCTTTCGGTTAGGACAGGTATAGGAAAAAGGACGCCGCACTAGGAGGAGACTCTATGGTGGGGGAACTGGACTTCTGGTCGGCTCCAGAATTGAATGGGGGGACTTCCGGTTAGGACCTTTGTGGCTCTTTGAGTGGTTGCTGACCACTGAATTCTATACAATTTTAGCACAGTGTAAACTATAGGTGTCCAACCTTGGTTACTTTAAGACTTGTGGATTTCAACTCCTTGGTAATTTTAAGACTTCAACTTCATGCTGTGGCTGTGGTATCTTTGAGTTGAAGTCCACAAGTCTTAAAGTTGCCAAGACTGGACACCCCTATAATCTTACATTCCTTGAACTATATTTCACCTGCAACAAAGCTAGTTGAAGTCACATACAATTTCAGAATAATGACAAATTTGGAAGTTGCCATTAAGAATATCTTCACGTTTTTGCTTGATGCTGCATGTTGAGTTTTTTTGGGGGGAAAAACATAGTTTGTGTTTTTAAACAGATTTTAGGTATCACAAATCCAAAAGGTGAAAAAAAATACTTTGCAGCAGCGTTTCCTAGCGCTTGTGGAAAAACCAATCTGGCTATGATGAATCCATCTTTGCCAGGATGGAAAGTGGAATGCGTTGGAGACGATATTGCTTGGATGAAATTCGACGACAAAGGTAATTTACTTAGAATTCAGCTGGGAGTTGATGATCCAAAGCTGTGTTCCAGTAAGGTGGGGAAACTATAGTCGTCTATATTTTTTCCCTCCCATCAATTGTGGTGTTGTTCCAAGAAGGGAAAAGGTAATGATTAATTTGTACACATTTGAGACAGGCATTTGTGTGCACTATTTATTTATTGAATTTATATCCTTGGGCAGTCAAAATCGACTTTGCGGTCTGCATGATATAGAGCAACAGTAAAATATACACGGCATAAATTAAAAACTTTTAAAACAAAATGATTTCATAAGTTACACCCACTTACCAGTAAAAAATAAATTGATGGCAAAATCCAAGCTAGAATGCTTTACAAAACAATTCGGTTTTAAGTTCTGGGAGCCTCAGAAAGGGGACAGTTCAATTTCAACTGTGAGATTATTCCAGTGAGCTACTCAGCTTGCCAGAAGTAGGGCCAATAAGCAATTTTTGCTGCAATTACCTTATAAATCATACCATTTTTAGTTGGAGTCAAGGGTTTTTCAAATGCCAAGCCCTGGATGTTAGAATGATTGTTCTCCAAGGGCTTTCTCTAATGTTCTGGATTTCTTTATGGAATGAGAGGTGGTGAAGGATGTGGCAAGATGTGGCAAGCCCTTGAACTATACGACACTGAGTTGCTTACAAAAATAGGAGAATATTCCAACATTCCCAGGAGAGAATACAGTGGCAATTAAAAGGGCGGGGTAAGAAATAGTGCATTTTGTGAATGCGGGTGATTCAGTGAAGGAGGGGAAGAATCCTAAATGATCATTTAAGAGACTCATAATATTTGAACGTTGGTTGTTCCAAAGTTAAAGTAATCTGTCCCCATGCTGTCACTGTCCTCCCATGCCAGCTTAAATTTTAGGAGCGGTATTCAACCCAAGTGTAACAGATGGAATTAAGGAATACAAAAATCATAGACGTGAAAAAAAGGAAAGGTAGTGTTGGGTAAAGACTGGGTTGATGAATAGCAGTAGCAATAGCACTTATATACCACTTTATAGTGCTTTATAGCCGTCTCTAAGCGGTTTACAGAGTCAGTCTATTGCCCCCAACAATCTGGGTCCTCATTTTACCCACCTCAGAAGGATGGAAGGCTGAGTCAACCTTGAGCCTGGTAGGATTTGAACTGCCAAATTGTAGGCAGCTGGCTGCAGAAGTAGCTTGCAGTACTGCACTCTAACTACTGTGCCACAGAGCTCCTTTATGTTGTTTATGAATGTTCAGAGGTAGGTCCCAAAGGTGCTTTTTCAAAAGGCAACTGGACTTCCTTTGCTTTTGCTTGAAGACATTTTGCTCCCTCACATCCCGGACATAAACTGTTTCAACTCCTTCCCTCAAAATGACGCTATAGAACACTGCACCCCAGAACAACTAGACACAAAGACAGTTTTTTTTTTTCAAAAAAAAAAACTGCAAAAAAAATAATTCCCTCAACACTGTTCAACTATTACAAAGTCTGCACTACTATTACTGTTAATCTTCTCATCACTCCTATCACCCATCCCCTCCCTCTTGTGACTGTATGACTGTAACTTTGTCGCTTGTATCCTTACGATCTATATTGACTGTTTCTTAGTATGATTTGATTGCTTATTGTACCCTATGACTATCATTAAGTGTTGCACCCTATGATTCTTGACTCTTGATGAATGTATCCTTTCTTTTATGTACACTGAGAGCATTTGCACCAAGACAAATTCCTTGTGTGTCCAATCACACTTGGCCAATAAAGAATTCTATTCTATTCTATTCTATTCTATTCTATTCTATTCTATTCTATTCTATTCTATTCTATTCTATTCTATTCTCATCCAAGAAGCTTCTTCAGTTCTTGGATGAGAAGCGAAACATCTTCAAGCAAAAAGAAAGTTCTGTTGCCTATTGAAAAAGCATCTTTGGAACAATAATGACTTTGGATGGCTGAGAATCTCTATAGACATTCAGAGGGAGGAGAATAAGTTGTGAGGAATGGACCGAAAGAAGTGATGATGATAATAGAAAAGATTCCTGCTGCCACTCTGGCATCTGAGTCACCTTGTGAATGATATCTAAAGGTAGCATCTTACCTAATGTTTCCTAGGTAATTTAAGAGCCATCAACCCAGAGAATGGCTTTTTTGGAGTTGCTCCTGGAACCTCTGTGAAAACCAATCCCAATGCTATGAAGACAATAAAAAAGAATACAATCTTTACCAACGTGGGAGAAACTAGTGATGGAGGTGTATATTGGGAAGGTATTGATCAGGAGCTTCCACCAGGAATCACTCTCTTGTCTTGGAAAAAGAAAAAATGGACTGCTGAGAATGGTACGAAGGAGACCCATCCTTCCATTTCTCTATTATTTGAGTTGCATTTTGGGTTACTGCAATGATGAAAATGTGACATATATTTGTCTGAATATATTTGAACAGAAGAGCCTTGTGCTCATCCCAATTCCCGATTCTGCTGTCCTGCTAGCCAGTGTCCTATTATTGATCCTGCCTGGGAAAATCCAGAAGGCGTCCCAATTGAGGGCATCATATTTGGAGGACGGAGACCTGAAGGTAACAACCGAAAATTAAGATAACCGTTCCTTGCAAGCTGAAAAAAGTATCAAAACCAATTTAGAGTCATTTGGGTAAATTACGTTGTCTGAAAAGTTAGGAAAAAATTGATAAACATGGGGGACAAATTAAATTAAGGAAAAGAAGAGGGGAAAAAAAATAACAAAAGCGCCCCATAAAAGATGGCTATCCTGTCTTTTCTATGCCCGAGGTATAGAGTTAATTGTTTTAAATTATAAGAAGTCTGATTTCAGTTAAATATTACAAATTAACAATCAGGGTGGCTTGATACTAGACTAGTGACAGTCCATTTCCTCATTCGTGACTTAATGGCACCTTCATAGCACCACTCAGTCCCATTGCAGTGATATGAAGCCTTTCATTCATTACGGCTATTTTACTTGGATGACTCTAGAACCATGATGGCTAACCTTTTCCACGTCATGTGCTGAAAGTGCGCTCGCGTGCCTGACCCCATGATGCGCTGTGCATGCGACCCCCTGTGTGCACTGTACGCCTCTGCGCATGTGCACATGACCCCCACGTGCCCTGCGCATGCACGCACGTTCTCTTGCACGTGCATCTCCCCCCACGCATGTACGGCAGATACCCAACAATCAGCTGGCTGGCGGGGGGCACACATGCATGCACAGTGGGGCTCTTCCGGGTGATCTCTCGCGTGCCAGCAGAAATGGCTCTGTGTGCTACTTTGTGCCCTAGGTTTGCCATCACGGCTCTAGAAGTTGTACAGCGAAATGACCAGAGAGAGAAGACAGGTCCCCTTTTTCTGGTTATCTTTATGCAAAGCTGGATGCCTGTCTCCCAGAGATGCCTTAATTTGAATTCCTTCTTTGAATAGAGAGATTGAATTAAGTGGCCACTTCTAAGCCATGATTCTAGGCCACCGGCAATTTTTCAAAGTCAGCTAGGCTGCAGCAGGAAAGAAGGACATTTCATAGCAGAATATCTGATATGGTGGGAAGTGGAGTCCCAACATTTCTCTTGGGCAAGAACTTAATATGTCTTAGATTTAGACTTAGAATAACTTCATTGTCACTTTGAATGAACACTAATCAACTTACATTAAAAGGAAATTCCATTGCATACAGCTCTCAAATGGTCTCCATCTCCAGTATATTTATATGTCTAGCTGTAGTTCATTTGCAAACCATAATAGCTTTCATCCAGTGGTGTGATCCAGCCAGTTCACACCGGTTCAGACGAACTGGTTGTTAAATTACACACAACACGCACCCCACTATCAAAGTGGATTCTGGATGTTGCGCTGCAATGAAAAAACGGGCAAGGAAGCCACCGCTCTGTTTCCCATTTCTCCATTGCAGTGCAGCACCCAGGATCCACTTTGATAGTGAGGGGAGGGTTTAACAACTAGTTCGTCAAGGGTCAGGTTGGTTGTCACAGGAGGCTCTTCCCACATGTGCGGCAGAGCCGGAGAACAGGGATAGGCCACGCCTCTCCTGACAGCCAACCTGACCCTGGATGAATCGGTTATTAAATTATTTGAATCCCACCACTGCTTTCATGATATATATACAAATTATAGAATAGTTCTTAACCTTTGGTCAGAGAAAGTTGCATTTTCCTGTCATTCACAATACTGCACTCTCTTCCTATCCCAAGTATTACTCAGCAGTACCTTTATAGAGGCAAAGGTCCATAGCTAACATAAATCCCCTTCCCTGATTCTTTGTACCTTGAGATAGATAGAACTGTTTACATTCTGAATAGATTAGATAAGCCACAAGGTGGATAGCTATGCAGTGATCCCAAATTTACAAATGCTGGTGAACATAAGCCAGCTGCTGCTGTGATCTAAAGCAACAAACTCAATTAGGTACAGCACCAGTAACCTTTAAATATTCCAACCATTCTGTTTTCTCCAGGTGTGCCTCTAGTTTATGAGGCTCTTAACTGGCAGCACGGGGTATTTATTGGTGCAACAATGAGATCAGAAGCAACAGCCGCTGCTGAATATAAAGGTAAGTTAATGTGAAATAACACCTTGACATTTAAAGTGCGTGCCTCATTATTTTCACCGAGAAATTCTGAACATTTGAAAGAACCCTTCCTTCCTTCCTTCCTTCCTTCCTTCCTTCCTTCCTTCCTTCCTTCCTTCCTTCCTTCCTTCCTTCCTTCCTTCCTTCCTTCCTTCCTTCCTTCCTTCCTTCCTTCCTATGATAGTAAAACTACTGTGCTTTGGTATTTAAACAATTGCTACCCCACACAGGGCATGCAATTGTGCCATTGTGTAAATAAAGAAAAAATTAGATTTTAGGCTGGAGGATCTATTCTATTATAATCAATTATCTTGGATAATTGTAACATATTCTCCACATTCAGAACCAAGACATAGTTCTGGGAAGCATGATGTGAAAGAGAACATGATACAGTCATGTCTGCTTCCTAAATGTTGTTAGTTCCATCAGCCATGCAAGATTCAATTTCCTGATAGTAGGAATAGATTTCTAAAAAATGGGGAAAGATAGCAGAGAATTTTTTTTGCCATTCCCAGCCTGGTCTATCGAAGGGGAAGAAGATGTGGGATTAGATTTTGATCCAACCGACAGGAAAACAGTTCTTTTATACTTGTTCTCCTTCGCTTATGGAAATTTGGTTGGACAGGCAATATTTCAATTTCAGAGAACATAGTTAGGCAAGCCTGCCTTGTAGTTGTGTGTGCGTGTGTGTATATGTGTATTTTGCAAGTTTGGTTCCAACTGATTTACCTTCTGCACCTCCCTGTTGTAATCCACACAAAGGTTCCCTGAAATTACAGCCATGCAATTTTTATCACATTGTCTGCTTTGATATAACAAGTGTGAGAGAGAGGGAGGTAGATCATGAGATTGAATAATTAGTGGAACAGGAGGACCAGTTCCTATGTTAAAGATGAAATGGGAGAATGGAGCTTTAATGCTTGCCTCGATTTTGATTGTGGTGCTGCTTCCAGCCCAAATTACCTTTGCTGCAGTGGGAGCTTCTTCTCATTGCCAGTATGTTGTGAGAGCTATGAGGGAGAAGAGGGAATGGAGTGTCAGAGAGAGAGAAAGAAGAGAGAGACGGGCAGAGCCTGGGCCACCCATCCACCTTCAGATGGAGAGTCAAGAGCCCCCAGGTCTGAAGGTGGCTGATGAGGAAGAGGAGGAGTGCTGGGTCCAGTGCCTGATGCGCAGATGTGCAGAAGGCAGAGGAGAGGAGAGCAGTGGAAATCTATGGGCTGGTCCTGGGGATGGAAGAGCCGTTGCTGCTAGCAGAGCCCCATCCTAGCTCTGGGCATAAAAGGCAAGGGGGCAGAGATGAATTGGTATGGCAGACAACTATTCATCTCCCTGCGGGACAGACTGGTTAGCCTGCTGTGAGAGAGGGGGAGGGGAGGGGAGGGAGGGAGGGAGGGGGGAGAGAGAGTTTTTGCAGGGGCTGCTAGTCCTCCTAATAAAAGAATAATTGCTTTAACTAAAGAGGCTTTGTTGTGTTTGGGAGCCGGGTCAGACCACAAGATCAGGAAGTGTACAATTCCAATCAGGACTATCGTCTTGATCCTGCTCAGCTACAGGTTAAAGAAAAATTAAGCGTAATGACATGAGTCCCAAACTAAGAAGCCTAGATTAAAAGTTGCTTGAATTTGACTACTACAGGTAGCCCTCGGTTTACAGCAGTTCGTTTAGTGACCGTTACAACAGCACTGAAAAAAGTGACTCGGGACCGTTTTTCACACTCATGACCTTAACCCCATGAGGGTCAAAATTCAGGCACTTGGCAACCGACTCATATTTACGATGGTTTCAGCGTCAGGTCATCTCCTTTTGCGACCTTCTGACAAGCAAAGTCAATGAGGGAAGCCAGATTCATTTTGCAACCGTGTTACTAACTTAACGACAGCAGTGATTCACTTAACAACTATGACAAAAAAGGTCGTAAAATGGGTCAAAACTCATTTAACAAATGTCTCACTTAGCAACATAAACTTTGGGGCTTCCTTGCCCTAATTCGAGGACTACCTGAGGCAGATCCCAAGGCTGTACAATTTCAAGTGAGTAAATGTTAGAGTAAGAAAGAGTAAGAGTAATTTATTTGTCAGTCGCTTACAAGGTAATAGGTATAAGTATAAACATGAGTATGAATACAGGAAATGGGTACAAATAAATGAGGACAATAGGACAGGGATGGGAGGCACAATGGTGCACTTATGCACGCCCCTTACAGACCTCTTAGGAATGGGGTGAGGTCAAAAGTGGTTAGTTTGAGGTTAAAGGAGTGGGGGTTAGAAGATGTAACAACAGAGTCAGGTAGTGCATTCCAGGCGTTGACCACTCTGTTGCTGGTGATCTTAGAAATAACGGTGGGCTAATTTTGGATGAGGCCTCCCATACTTTTTTTTCTCCCCTCAGGAAAGATCATCATGCATGATCCTTTTGCCATGAGACCTTTCTTCGGTTACAACTTTGGTCAATATCTTTCCCACTGGCTCAGCATGGCACATCGGCCTACAGCAAAACTCCCGAAGATCTTCCATGTCAACTGGTTCCGGAAAGATGAACAAGGGAAATTCCTTTGGCCCGGCTTTGGTGAAAACTCCCGGGTGCTGGAATGGATGTTTAACCGCATCCTGGGAGAAGACGACGGTGCGCAGCTGACAGCCATTGGCTATATCCCCAACGACACAGGATTGAACTTAAAAGGCTTGGAAAGGGTCAGCCTCCAGAAACTCTGTGACGTTTCCAAAGAGTTTTGGGAGAAGGAGGTGGAAGAAATCAAGAAATATTTTGCAGAGCAAGTGAATGCCGACCTCCCGTATGAGATGGAAAGAGAAGTTATTGCGTTAGAACAGAGAATTAAACAACTGTAACATCGACTGGACACTGTGTAGATGGTACTTTGGAAAGAAATGTCCAGCTTTTTTTTTTTTTTTAGAAACTAGGCCTGGAAGTGCAGTAAAATAGTGGCAATCACAGTTATGAACGGAAGTATCACTTGTGCAGTTCAATTGGAGTAGAGAGGTCTTCCAGTCACTCAGTTAGTTGAAGCTGCTTAGTTACTTTGAAGCTACTTTGAAGCTAGATAGAGTTGATCAGCATTATTGCTTCATAAAATAAATGAAATAATCAGAACTATTGCTTGATAAGCAGGTATGCTTCCACTGCTAAGTATTGCACTCACACGTCAAGTAAGCTATTCCAGAATAGCCGTGGTTTCTCTGTTACTCTTCCTTGTGTCAATTCCTCTCCTCCTCTGTCACTGCTCATTGTAGGATGTAGAGATTCTGCACTTCAGTAAGCAGGAGATGAAAGACTAAAGGCCACTCAGTCCAGCAGCTGTCCATTTTAATTTGCAACAGCATTAAGGTGGTGAAAATGATATAATCCATAATGTAATGATGATGATATCTTCACCCACTTACTTGTTTTCTGGTGCCATATTAAAATGACCTTGCAGAAAGCCAATTGTTCCTCACCACAATGACATTCTTCAGCACGTAGTTAATAATACTGAATAAAGACTTGTAGACATCTGCATTGTTGCAACAACAGATGAGGGACAATCAGAAGAAGTCCTTCAGCTAAGGTAAGCAGCTAAGGTATTTCGTAAAAATAAAGACACTCAAGAGATTACTACTCCATTGTGTCACACAGAAAATTCTATTTTCTATATGCAAAATATTTTCTACATGTCTTATGTTTTGTATTGTGACTCTGTCATGTATTGGGGATCCTGTTATGATCCCAGAATTATAAAATATAGCTTTGTATTTTGGCTTCTTGATATGTACTCTGAATATTGCTTATAGGCAATCCAATCCTATGCATATTTATTTGGAAATCCCACTACAGACATTTCTGCATTGTTGTGCTATCTGTCGCCCCTATGTGTCAGCACAAAAAATGGTGTCCTGATATTGGCTGTTCCATTGTTGTTGCATATGTTGCCTCATTTTCCACGGCATCATGTATTTTACATATGGTGATAATTTCTCATCTCAGAGATTTCTTGGCTTCCAACCTCCCATGTTGCAACTCTGTAAGATATAAAAAATACAGTTGAATTCAGTACATACTCTGGCACCATTATATCAATATGCCTCTTTTTGGACTTCCGGTTTGAAAGGCTTTGGCGACAGACAGAAATCTGCAATCGTGCGGTTTTTGTCTGGGCTCGCCGCTGGAGTGCCCCGAGCCAGCTGGTTTCAGGGCTAAGCCAACCCGTAAAGGTGGTGAAGAGGGGGGAGACTGCCAGCAGGGTTGAGGAGAGCCGCATCTCTCCTCCTCAACTGGCTATTACTCCCTTTCCCGAAGGCAGTTGCAGTGGTGGTCAGTGTTAGGGATACACACCCTAGCAGAACGTGCAACGGCAGTCTAGCAGGCAGGCAAATTATGTGAGATAAACATTGTTGTAGTTTACACTCAGTAAGACAGATACACTGTGCCAGTTAAATAGTTTTTTATTATTCCAGCAAGAGTTATAGCATAGTCAAACAGTCCATATGTCATAAATTAGTTCAGTCCATCCAGGGTTTAATTAGTTGCAAAGTCCAGTGTTAAAAATAGAGGTCAGTAAACTTACAAATAATCAGTCCAGCAATATATCTTTTTTGCAGTCAGAGATATGAAGAAAATCAAACCCCTTTTCTTCTCTCAGCAACAGCAGGGAAACACACACAGTTATCACCATCAATCCAACATTGTCAGCTACTAGAGTAAAAGCCAGCTAGCAGTGAGCTCTCTTGCTCGCTCTTATGGTGATTTTACAACCGCACCCAAAATCGGAAGGGCCGAGCGCATGGTACAATTCGTCAAGAAAACGCTACAGAAAGTGGACTATGACAACATCAAAGAGAAGATAAACCGAATCCTCTTTTTACAGCATATCACTCCTCACAGTGTCACCAACAAAACTCCCGCCGAGCTGCTAATGGGACGAAAGCTCCGCTCCCACCTCGACAGGTTACACCCAGCGTATGAACCAGAGAAACTACTCGGATCCAGTGGCCGATGCCGTACCTTCCAGGTAGGCGATTTGGTGTTCGCTAAAAACTTATCGGGCGATCCGCTGTGGGTAGAAGCGACTGTGGTCTGTGTAACCGGCCCGAGATCATACCTTGTACAATGCCCTGACGATAGACTTTGGAAGCGCCATATCGATCAACTACGATCAAGGCTGCAGTCAGGCATTTCCGAACTCCCTAATAACCAAACAGAGGGGGGGGGAGATACAGAGGAAGATGAATTTCAATTAGCAGAAAACCTTTTTGAAGGAAACGATAGCGGAACAGAAACGCGAGAACAGGAATCAGGGATGGGAGTGAGTTCACCTCAGGGTGATACCGAAGTTGTTGGTGACAACGAAAACGCAAACTCTGAATCAGAGGCACCCCTTTCACTAAACAACGCCCTACCTCAACAAGAGTGCAGCCAAATACCAGGTGCACAGCGAAAATCAAAAAGACTAACAAAACAACCGTCCTACCTCAAAGACTACGTGACCGCACCCCGTAAACGGAACCTGGGGGGAAGGGGTGTTGTGAACGAATAAATGTTTAATAAAGTTATCTAGAGCTTGAAGTCAAGTGCAGGGTTCTGGCCCTGCACTTCCAATTGGCTGTTAAATGGTGAGATCAGATTGGTCCGTTCAGGAGAATCTGATTGGCCATTAGCAAGCTGTTCTCATTGGTTAATGGACCTAGCGCTCCCAGGTTGCCATTGGTTGAATCGTTAATAAGTTGCCTATATAAGGAAGGCTATAGCAGCCATCCAGTAGAGCTGTCACACCATGTAAATAAAGAGTTGAAGTTCACTGTTTCACCAGCTCGTCTCCATTCTTCGCACCCATGCTCCACACTTAACAACTAACATAATATGTCAGCTTTCCCAGGTAGATCAGATAGGAAACCCAATCAGATGAACTAATTCTATTTTATTATAAACCTGAATTAACAGAATCTCGCACATCTGAAAGTACAAATAGGGCACCATCTGATTTATAGCCTGAGAACCTAGAGGGTGGGTCCCTTCGGAGTCTTTTTTCTCCATCCATTATGCAGCTGTGGAGTGTGACCTCTCTTATCTGACTCTTCCCTAGGCAGCGCTTTTTTCACCCCATATTTCAAGATCTTTTTCACATACTATTACAAGTTAATGGATAAAACAGAATTGGTGTTAGCATTCCAGCAAATCTCCATTCCAACCAATAACTACAGTAGCTACTCCTGCAATTTGGAAGATCGAATCCCACCAGACTCAAGGTTGACTCAGCCTTCCAGCCTTCCAGGTGGGTAAAATGAGGACCCAGATTGTTGGGGGCAACAGGCTGACTCTGTAGACTGCTTAGAGAGGACTGAAAAAGCACTGTGAAGTCTAGTCCTGCCAAGAACGTAATAAGGGTTAATGGAGAGGCAGTTTCTGTAAGCAACACCAGAATGTTTCCTTCCTGCCTTCCTTACAGGATTAGGCCAGTAATTTCTTCTAACAACCGGTTCTCCGAACTGCTTAGAATGTCAACAACTGGTTCTAGTGAATAGGTGAAAACCTGTAGAATCCCACCCCTGCATCCGTCCCAAAGTAAGACTTCCTTTTCACAACGCACAACAGTACCTGACCTTGAATCAGCAAAAGAAGTTTATTATGTCTAACTAGATATACTCCAATGAATTTCCCCCCTCCTACTTTCCCAGGCTCAATTGTGGCAGCGTGGAAGCATCAGATCTCAATATGGCTTCCAAAGCTGACAGTTGGTTTCAGTTGGCCTGATAAAAACAACAATTGGAAACAGATGTTCATTTTATTATGTGTATATATACACATAATACACAACACGCACAACACACACACACACATTGTGTATGTTTAAGTATTTATTTACCATATTTCTATCTATTTGCAATCCAGAGACTCAGCAATGTTATAAACAGACATATATTTGCAGGCTTTGTGACTGCTTGGATAAGTCCTCTTAGCAAGCTTTTCAGAAGTGGCTTCGTTAACAAGCCTGGTGAGTGGTGTTTGTCCTTGGTGTTTCAATACAGGACAAATAGAAAAGCATTTGTGGATTGATGGAATATCACTTGTAGAGAAAATAAGTGGCTCTCCTTGAATTGTGATGGGGGAAAACTGCTTGAGTGCAAGTGAGTGTTTGGAACTGCCTGTTTAGCTGCCACTTGGGTTGCTCAGAGAGTGACCCAAAGCCAGTCCAGGACTTTCCATATCTGAGGGTGTACATGAACACCCTGTCTTAATCCAATACTTTCATCACTACAACCAGTATACTTTATTGTGAGCCTCATTTAACTGACCACATGTGAGCCTGAGGAAGTTGATTGAGCAGGCCTTAATTTTATCCAGCAGGGCAGCAATGTGGCCAGTTCAAAGCTAGAGAAAACTTACAACTGAAATACTTGGAAGTATTCTTCTCATTCCAGGTCATCTTGTGATCATCTTCATGAAACAAAATTGCTCTTTTCATTAAGGAAGGTGCTTTAATGAGCAGGTGGCCATCCAAATCCAAATGAGATTTCAAGCAATCTCTTTTAAGTCCATTGTGGAGTCCTGCAGCACATCAAGAACTGCCGTATCTAGGGGAACTTACCAAAATTGCAGATGATACTAAGCTGGCAGGAATAGCTAATACCAAGAAGATAGGCTCAAGATCCAGATGGATCTTGACAGGCTAGAACACTGGGCTGTATTTAACAAAATGAAATTCAATGTAGAGAAAAGTAAAGTCCTACACTTAGACAAGAAAAGCCAAAAGTACACATATAGACTGGGTGAAACCAGGCTCAATAGCAGTAACTATGAGAGGGATCTTGGAGTCTTAGTGGACAACCAGCTAAATATGAGCCAGCAGTGTGCAGCAGCAGCCAAAAAAACCCAATTCAATCCTAAATTGCATGAACAGAGGGATACAATCAAGATCAAGGGAGGTACTAGTCTAGTGAAGAGAAGGACCAGGGGAGACATGATAGCAGTCTTCCAATATTTGAGGGGCTGCCACAGGGAGGAAGGGGTCAAACTATTTTCTAAAGCACCCGAAGGCCAGACAAGGAATAATGGATGAAAACTGAACAAGGAGAGATTTAACCTGGAAACAAGGAGAAACTTTCCGACAGTGAGAACAATCAACCAATGGAACAGCTCGTCCTCGGAAGTTGTGGGAGCACCATACTTGAGACTTTCAAGAAGAGATTGGAGTGCCATTTGTCAGAAATGGTGTAGGGTCCCCTGCTTGGGCAGGGGGTTGGACTAGATGACCTACAAAGTCCCTTCCAAGGTCCTGATTATCTGCTATCTGTTAGGACTTTTCTCTCCATTCAAAAGAATTCACAAGATTCCCAAATAGATGAGCATCACAATTGGAATAAAATCCTGTTGGGCTTGTGTGTGTGTGTGTGTGTAAAACCAGATAGAGGATCTCCAAAACCAAGTGGCAGAGATGGCAAATGAGAAGGAAATCTGGAGGTAGTTGGAGGTGGTGTTCCCAGATGTCACCCTCTCCATGCTGAAATTAAAATCTCCTTTCAAGAAAGGCATGGCAGGTCCAGATATAGCATGGTTTTCCCCCTTAGGAAAAGAAATGCTTATTTCTTCAAACAGTGTATTGATTTCTCAAGGTTTCATTGGTTGAATAGTTTTCTCCTGATCATTTCTCAGTTTTATTACCTGTAACGTTTGATGCATACCTCAGTTTTACTCTGATATGAATTGATGTTTTGTATAGACTGCTCACTCTGCTTTCCATCTTTCAGGGTGAAGGTGAGGAATTAGAAATTTCTAAAACAAATCAATATTGAGTTGAAATTATGGTTCTCTGATGCTCTGACAGCTCATTCATATGTTTGGTGGCACATGGGGAGGTTTTTATCCAGAAGAATCCAAAAATATTAAATATTCCCTCTCTCCCTCTCTTCTTATGATGGGTATTTCTTCTTCCATTCAAAATGAAATAAAAGTAGTCCTCAACTTACCACCACAATTGAGCCCCAAGTTTCTGTTGCTAAGTGAGACATTTGTTAAGTGAGCTTTGCCCCTTTTTATAACCTTCCTTGCCACAGTTGTTAAGTGAATCACTGCAGCTGTTAAGTCAGTGACCTGGTTCTTAAGTGAATCTGGCTTTCCCATTGATTCTGCTGGTCAGAAGTTTGCAAAAAGGGATCACATGACCCCAAGACACTGCAACTGTCATAAATATGAATAAGTTCCCAAGCATCTAAATTTTGATCACGTGACCGTGGAGATGCTATAAAGTGTGAAAACCGGCCACAAGTCCCTTTTTTAGCGCCACTGTAAATTTGAACGGTCACTAATTGAACCATTGCAAGTCGAAGACTACCTAGGACAGTGGTGGCTAATCTTTTTGGGCTCCTGTGCCAAAAATTGTGCCAGCACCTAGAAGGCAATGCATGCTGTCGTGTCCGCAAAAGAAGCCAGGAGTCGGTGACTAAGTTTCAAGCTCTTTATTTAACAGTTGTGAACCGAACCAGCGAAAAGGAAAAAGCCCGCGGCTTTTATCCTTTTCGCGGCCGCGGCCGCAGCCAATGGCAGCGATTCAAGTCTCCCGCTCTTGGAGTGAGCCAATCACGGGAGACTTCAATCGGGCCAATCAGCGCGGCTCGCCTGGCCAATCAGAAATCCCCGCGCTTTAGCCAATCAAAGCGCGGGGATTTCAAGTATGCAAATTAAGGACAGAACACCCCTCCCCTCTTGGTATAGTCCATCACGTTGTGTAGTCACGTAGGTAGGCGGGGCTCCGTCTAGTCCTACTTGACCTGCGCAACTCAGTTGCAAGCTGGATTTCGGCCGGAGCGGTCATGTTTGTGGCTGCTCCCTCTTCTGTGCGAACCGGCTGGATGATCGGGCCGGTTCTTTCTCCGTGGCTCCCACCTGGGCCTTCTGGGTTGGTTGAGCTACGGGTTTCGCCGCTCCCGCTTGGCTTCTCCGAGTCGGTTGAGCTGGCCAGGTGGTTCTTCTCCGGCGGGGGATCGCGATGGCTGCGTTCCGGTAAGTACTGCTGGTTTATTTTTTGTGGCGTTTGTTTATTCGGGTATTCCCTCCCCCCTTGGTTCGCGTTTTGGGGGTTGAGGTCCGTTGCTGTTCGTGACCTGAGCTGGTCTATGTGTCGTTTCCAGGCTCGCCCATCGGTGGTTTGGAGCCGGTACGACCGTGGACCTGTGATTTGGGTGATGACGGCTGGGATCCATAGGGGGTCCCCCGTCAGATTTTTCGCGTATACTAAGTCACCGGGGGCAAAGGTCCGGTATTTTGAACTGGAGTCTGGGGGTCGCTCCGGGTTATATGTTGGGTGTAACCTGTCGAGCGGGGACCGCAGCTTCCTACCCATCAGCAACTCGGCTGGGCTTTTGTTGGTAGTGGTGTTCGGGGTGATGTGTTGTATAAAGAGGAGTTTATTGATTTTGTCGTTGATCTCCCCGTGGTCCATTTTCCGGATGGTTTTTTTGGTAAATTGTACCATCCGTTCCGCCCTACCATTCGCCGCCGGATGCGCCGGTGCTGTTAATGCGTGGCGGATGCCCCTCTCCACCAGGAACCTCTCGAAGTCGAGGGAAGTAAACTGGGGCCCGTTGTCAGGGACGACGACGTCTGGGAGGCCGTGTGTGGAAAAGAGTTTGCAAAGTTCCTTAATAACGGCCTCCGTGGTAGTGGATTTCATGTCGCTTACCTCCAACCAGTTGGAGTAAGCGTCAACTGTGATCAGAAAGGTATGTCCATTCGTGGGACCGGCAAAGTCTAAATGGATTCTGGACCAGGGTCCCCTTGGTGTTTCCCAGTCCAGGATGGGTGCTGCGGGTGGGCTGGGTCTGGTCTCCTGGCATCGTTGGCATTTGGCTACCCATGCCTCTATCTGCTTGTCCATCCCTGGCCACCAAGCGTAACTCCTGGCCAGGGCTTTAGTTCTGACGATGCCAGGATGCCCTTCGTGCAGCATCTCTAAGACCCTCCCTTGCAATTTGTCCGGGATGACCACCCTGTCACTCCACAAAATACATCCCTTGAGTAGTGAGAGTTCAGTCTGGCGGTTTCTGAATGTCTTAACGGATTCGTCACTGTCCCTTTCAGGCCAACCTTTTTCCACCCAATGTAAAATTCGCGCCAGACGCCTGTCCTTGATAGTTTCCCTGGCAATGTCTGACGCGGTAATGGGTAGGTTGGGCAAGTTTTCGATGCTAAGGGTGTTTGTTGTTGGTGCTGGGTCAGGATCAGAGTCTGGTAAAGGCGAGCGGCTTAAAGCGTCCGCGTGCGAAATTTTCTTACCTGGCTTGTGCAACAGTTCGTAGCTGTAGGCTGCCAGGAACTCGGACCACCTTGTCATCCGGGGTGATAAAATGTTCGGGGTGGCTCGGTTTCCTGCGAGGATGCCCAGCAACGGCTTGTGATCTGTCACAATGGTAAACGGGCGGCCATAAAGGTATTCGTGGAATCGCTTAACGGCGGCAACTATAGCCAAAGCTTCTTTGTCCAGCTGGCTATAGTTCCGCTCCGGTTTAGTTAGAGTCCTGGAAAAGAAAGCGATGGGTGCTTCTCTTTTGTCGGGGAGAGTATGGCTGAGGACAGCGCCGACGCCGAAAGGTGATGCGTCGCAAGTGACAACCAAGGGCAAGGTTTCGCTGAATTGAATCAGGACGGCATCGGAGGTGAGGAGGTCTTTGGTTTTTTGAAAGGCGGCTTGCTCTCGTCTCCCCCAAGTCCAAGTTGCCGCCTTATCCAGGAGCCTATGCAGAGGCTCCGCCGCCGTAGCCTTTTGGGGTAGGAAAACATTATAAAAATTCAGCAAGCCTAAGAAAGCCTGTAGTTCCGTTTTAGACTTTGGGGCGGGGGCTTTTTTGATGGCTTTCACTTTTTTAATTGTAGGGTGAATGCCATGCTGGTCTAGAAGGTAGCCCAAGAATTCCACTCGCTCTGTGCATAGTTGGCATTTTTCTCGTTTTACTTTGAGTCCCGTTACTTTAAATTTTGTTAAGACATCCCTGAGTCAGTTTTCTAATTCGGCTTCGTTTGGCGCCGCCACTAATACGTCATCAAAATAGGGCACCACCCCCTTGATGCCCTGCAGTAAACGTTCCATCAGGCTCTGAAAGATGCCTGGTGCCACGCTGACTCCGAACTGGAGCCGGTTACATTTGAATACCCCCCGATGGGTAACGATGGTCTGGGCTTCCGCTGTTTTTTCGTCGACCGGCAACTGCTGATATGCCTGGGCGAGATCGAGCTTGGCAAAGACCTTGCCCCCTCCCAGTGAGTGCAGTAGGTGTTGCACGATTGGGACGGGGTAGGCGCTTTGTTGCAACGCGCCATTCAGGGTGGCCTTATAGTCCCCACAAATTCTCACGGACCCGTCTGGCTTGACTGGGGTCACTATAGGGGTCTCCCATCGGGCATGGTCTATCGGCTGCAACACCCCCTGTTTGACGAGCTTGTTGAGCTGCTCGTCAATTTTAGGTTTTAGGGCGAATGGTACCCTCCTAGGTTTTAGCCGCTTGGGGGGAACCCTAGGGTCTAGGTCGAATGAGATAAGGGGCCCCTGGTACTTGCCCAGGCTTCCGTCGAAGACCTCCCGGAACTCCTGGGTTAGCCGCTGTTCCCAGCCATCGTCGACGACGTGGTTGACTCCTGTCAGCGCGATGTCAAGCGGGGCGAACCATTGTAGGCCCAGCAGGCTTGGGCGGTCGCGATCGACGATTGTGAGTGGGAGTTGTTCGGTGCGGCCTTTGTAAGTTACATTAAAGTTCTTGGTGCCCACTACCAGGACGCGGTTTCCCTGGTAGTCTTTTATAATGATTTTTTGGGCATTAATGTTCCTCTTATGGAGGGTGGGCACTAGCCGTTTAATCTTGTGCCATGCAATCATGGAGAGGTAGGACCCGGAGTCCACCTCCATCTTGCATGGTTGGCCTTCGATATGGACTTCTACGTGTACCTTTCTGGCGCCGTCGGAGATGGCGTGGCCGATGGTCACCGTCTGGTGGGTATC
This sequence comes from Hydrophis major, assembly GCA_033807585.1. Taxonomy (NCBI): domain Eukaryota; kingdom Metazoa; phylum Chordata; class Lepidosauria; order Squamata; family Elapidae; genus Hydrophis; species Hydrophis major. The sequence continues at coordinate 246,478,318 of CM066330.1, forward strand.
TTCCTTGCGCCGGCTGTCGCCGCCTCTTGAAGATCGTTGGATTCGGTCCCACCGACCGTCCGATTGGCGATCTCTGGTCCTGGGCGGGGGACTTTCCTTCTTTCGGTCGTGATGTTCCCATCTGGGCAGGCTGCGGGTCTTCTTTTGGCGGCAAACTCGAGCGATGTGTCCCCGTCTTTCACAATGCCTACAGATAGAGTCAAAAAATCGGCATTCTGATCTGGGGTGGTCGCCGCCGCACCCGGCACAGTTGGTCCTCGACCTGCGACTTCTTCGGTTCCGCTGGTCGCCGCGGCCCGTCTGCACGCGATGTATGTCCTCCTCGTCTTCTGACGTGCTGGACGTAGACTGGAATTCTCCGTAGTGTGTGGTTGATTCGTTTTTAGGGTCGGCCGACCTTGCCGGGTTGTTGTTTCCGCCCTTCGCGTCTGATTTTCGCATGCTGTCAGCGGAAGTGCGGGTTGCTTCTGCGGCTGCGGCTGCGGTGAGGGCGTCTGCTAGGCTGATGTCGCCCTTGCCCATAAGCCGGCTCTGGAGGGTAGAGTCCCATAGGCCGAGTACGAATCGGTCTCTTAGGAGGCTGTTCAGACCTTCAAACTCGCAGAGTCCTCCTAGGCGCCGCAACTTGGCGACGAAATCGCTCAGTTTTTCGCCTGGTTTCTGATCTCGGCGGTAAAATTCGTTGCGCCGGATCAGGATGGGGACCTCGGGGGCGTAATGGCGCCGCAGGATAGGTTCGAGGACGTCCCAGTCCATGGCGGTTGCGTCTGCCGGCTTGGCCAATGCCTTGGCCATCTGGAAGACCTCGGTTCCGCAATGTGTGAGGAAGACAGCGCGTTTTAGCGGGCCCGGGGCGTCCTTCATTCCGGTGCACTCGAGGTACATGCGGAAACGGTCTGAAAACGATTCCCAGTCCTCGGTGGCGGGGTTGAAGGGGGCGGGCGGTGCGATTTTCGCCATCTCCGTGCTGAAACTGGCTCTTGTTGGACACGGGGTTCGGTTCAGGGTCGGGATCCCATCCTCGTCGCCAGTGTCGTGTCCGCAAAAGAAGCCAGGAGTCGGTGACTAAGTTTCAAGCTCTTTATTTAACAGTTGTGAACCGAACCAGCGAAAAGGAAAAAGCCCGCGGCTTTTATCCTTTTCGCTGCCGCGGCCGCGGCCAATGGCAGCGATTCAAGTCTCCCGCTCTTGGAGTGAGCCAATCACGGGAGACTTCAATCGGGCCAATCAGCGCGGCTCGCCTGGCCAATCAGAAATCCCCGCGCTTTAGCCAATCAAAGCGCGGGGATTTCAAGTATGCAAATTAAGGACAGAACACATGCGTCCCCCCACACCCCTTGCACATGTGTGTGCAATCCCCCCCATGCCACCCTCTTACCTGCACTGCTCCTCACAGCTGATTTTTGGTCTCCCAGAGGCTTGAAAAAAGCCTCTGCAGGCTTTGCAGGCCAAATACTAGGCCCATTTTGTCACTTCCAGTATTTCCGGAAATACAGGAAGTGAAAGGGGCCTATTATTCGTCCTGGAAAGCCTGCAGAGGCTTTTTTCAAGCCTCTTGGAGGCCAAAAGAGGCCTCAAACTAGCCAAAAGTCAGCTGTGAGGCATGTGCATGCGCAGTGAGGTAAGTTTGCCTGAGGCTTGTGTGCTGGCACAAATGGCTCTGTGTATTACCTGTGGCACGTGTGCCATAGATTCACCCTCACAGACCTAGGACATGTCAAATTTTTCAACCTTCAATTTCCAAATATTAGGAGTGCTCAAAACTTGTGACATGTCTTGGGGATTGTAAAAATATTTTGGTTCCTTTAATATAATTTAGATGTGCTTGGTTAAATAGATAAATATCATAACTTTTTAGCATTTTGTTTGTTTCATTTCCGTTAACAGTTGTTAAGTGAGTTATACACCTGTCAAGTCCGAAATTGACCTATGTGTAGCCCGGTGGTGGTATTCACTGGGCGTGGCTTGATGGCTGCGCTTTGTGCGCATGCACACTTTGCGTGCACTTGCGTGCCAAACGTGCGCTTTGCACAGGCACAGAGGCATTCTAACTCTTGCAAGCCTGCATGATGTTGGTTGCTGCAGCAGCTGCTGCGCGGTGCTATTCTGCACTGCGCAAAGCAGCTGTGCTTTGAATTCTGGCCATAAAAGTGAGTATGGGAGCCCGGGCGGGTGGGTAGGCCAAACACAGAGCAGCGAAGAGAACCGGTTCGGTCACCACTGCTAATCACTGCTACCAGCTCTCCAGAACTGGGTAGAACCGGTCGAATCCCACCACTGGTGTAGCCATTTTAGTTAGGCTTAGTATATATTCTTTTTCTTACTTTCTTTTTGGCAGTTATGGGGGAAGGGTTTCAGGCTTGCCACATTCCTAAGAGGGGAGGAGTGGAGATAGAGTTGTTTAGGCTAGGTGATTCTTCTTCCTGTGGGAAAACAAGCTATCTGTGCTTAGGCCCCTTGAGATGGAGATTTATGACATCAAGCAACGTTGAATTACTTCTATTGGAGTATGTGACTTTTGGGGGTTTGTTTCTAACTTCTAATATTGTGAGGTAATTCCGGGTTGTATCAGGAATTACCACGGACTTTGCCAATTTGATGCTTTCCTAAATAAAAGAAATTGTCTTGGAAGATGGACTTTGTTCTTTTTAAATGGATTTAATCACTTGGAAACCTGACATACCATTTTTTGACCCTTTCCCCCCACAGCTGTTAAACAAATCACTGCAGTTGTTAAGTGAATCATGTGGTTGTTAAGTAAATCTGGCTTTCCCCATTGATTTTGTTGATTGGAAACTGGCTGGGAAGGTTACAAATGGTGACCCTGAAGACCCCAAGAAGCTTCAACAATCAAGGAGATGTGCCAGTTACCGAGTGGCTGAATTTTTATCTCATTGTGACAACAGTCATAAGTGAAAATTGGTCATGGGTTATTTTTTTCTGTGCCATTGCAATTTCAAACAGTCAGTAAATGAATGGTTGTAAATCAAAGACTACCTGTAATGAAAATTAAGGAAGGCACTGAATAGCACTGTATTATATATTAAAAAAGCCTCTCCTATGATCAGATAAGAGTACTGTATATTTCATCCATTTAATTTATTTCTAATCTGAGATCTTGGAAAGTAACACCAGTAAAAAGAAACCACAGATCAATTTGACATCATTAAAACTTGTGGAGTGGGTGGAGCCAGGCAACAAACTGAAATAAAAAAAAGTAAACAGTATTGTAATAAGGTGCCCCACTAATGTAGCTTCACTAGCAATGCATAGGATCTCCAGCCTAAACTTCACTCTCTAATTAATTTTTATGAGCAGCTTTTTATGGAAAAAATCCATCCATCTCATTTTAATATCTGCATTGGTTTTATTCCCAGTTTTCTCCTGCACCACATCTTTTTTGTCTTGGGAGAAAAATACTGGACAGAATCCAGCTAACTTAAAACATTTTGAAAGCTGGGCTGTTCTAATGGAAGGGAATTTAAGGAGCAATATCTGACTATTATCATTCAACAAATGGAAAAAGTTCCTTAAGAGAAAGAATGTGACCTTTGCATGAGCCTTTGTGAAGATGTTTTGCTGGGTTGAGATTACATGCAGGATGGCAATTTACCATGCCATCTATAGAATTGGAGTGGAATGGGAATAGTGCCACAAACCCTTTCTGCCTAGGACAGACGCACAAGCTCTCTGCCATGTTTAATATATGAAGAATTGCATTCCACAGACAGAGACTCACACACATCTGCACAAATAATTCCGAATAGAGTCCATGCACCCACTTTATGGTCTGTTTCTATTGCTCCCCTCTGGGATGAGGTTTCGAAGTATTTCTAGCACAACTACCAGATTCTGTAATGGCTTTGTTCCCTATGCCATCTGTCCGGTAAATTTGCAAGATTTGTTTTTCTCACTATGTGCATGTATATCTCCCCAACTAGACTATGTTGTTTCTCCATGTCATATAATATATGTGGGTATATGCGAATGTATGTATGTATGTATGTATGTATGTATGTATGTATGTATTTAGTCATGTTTATGTAGTGCATAATTGAGGTAGTGACCCTTTCAGAGCAGCATGAAATGTAATTTCATTTTAATGTATGCTAATTAATGTACATTCAGAATGACAATAGTTATTCTATTCTATTCTATTCTATTCTATTCTATTCTATTCTATTCGATTCAATTCAATTCAATTCAATTCAATTCTATTCTATTAGTTTCCATTAGTTTCCACCAGACTTGCCTTCTGGTGCTTTGGAAAGTAAGTTGACCCCTTCTTCTTTGTGGCAGTCCCTCACACACTGGAATACTGCTATCATGTCACCCCTAGTCCTTCATTTCTCTAGGCCAGCCATACCCAAATCCTGCAACCATTCTTCTTGGAATACTACAATACTCTAGGAATGCAACATCAGTCCTGATTTTGCACATTCATTTGCAAAATTTTGCAATTTTCCTGAGTAAACAGAATGCTCGGCTCATTGCTCCAATATTGTATTCCATTTAATAGCAATACGCCAATTAATAGCAGCTCTTCGCCATCTGTCACAAACATCCCAAGACCCTTTTGACGGAGAATCTGGAAACTGAATCTGGGCGCTTATACTTGCAATGCAATACATGCCTTTGTCACCGATCTAGGCTGTTGCACAAAGTGGTTTGCAAACTAACTCTTTACTAATTACCCAGATCCTTCAGAACAAATTTGGAGATTACTCCGTTCCCCCCCACTTCCCATCCCATTGTTTTTGTTTCGAGCATGAGTCTGCTTGTGTGCAGTAAAGAATGAATGAGAACAGCAGGGGTCTAATTAAGAAGGAATGAATTCCCCCCTTATTATGGTAAATAAAAAATTGGAATTACTGCCTCTGCTCTGTCAACAAAATTCTGCAAGCATGGCTGCATGCATAAACAAGTATGTAACTGTTGCTGCTAAATATTTATAACACAGGAATGCCCAGAGGATCAAATCAAGGTTGTGAAGTTCTGTACAAAATACAAATTCATAGAATGGGGTAGGAGTTGTTCAGTTGTTGATATAAACACACAGAGAGTAAAGGATGCCATTGATTAATTAACTGGGCTTTAATAAAGTACAGGAAGGCAAAGGCAGAATCTTTTACTTAAGAAGAAGTCTCAACTGGAGATTAAAAAAGCCCCAAGAGCACAGTTTGGTGTAGCGGTTAAATTGCTGGCCTAGAAACCAGGAGCCAGAGAGTTCTAGTTCCACTTCAGGCATAAAGACTGGCTGGCTGGGCCCATCACCAGAAGTTTGGGAGTTCTAGTCTCACTTTAGATTCTTTTAGATTAACAGAGTTGGAAGGGACCCTCCCCTGGCCCAAGCAGGAGATCCTACACCATTTCTGACAAATGGTAGTCCAATTTCTTCTTGAAAGTTTCAAGTGATGACGCTCCCACAACTTCTGAAGGCAAGCTGTTCCATTGGTTGATTGTTTTCACTGTCAGAAAGTTTCTCCTTATTTCCAGGTTTTTAGGCATGAAGGCTGGCTGGCTGGGCCAAATCACCAGGAGCCTGGGAATTCTAGTCCTGCCTTAATCATGAAAGCTGGCTGAGTGATTTTGGTCCAGTCACTCTCCCTCAGTCCAACCCACCTCACAGGGTTGGTTTTATGGGGAAAATCAGAAGAGGAAGGAATATTAGGAATGTTTGCCACCTTAAGTTACTTATATAGTAATAAAGGTGAGATAGAAATCTAATTAAAGAAATAAATATAACATTTTTTAAAATGTGCTTAGGTGTAACTAAAACATTGGGCTTATTCAGTGTTAGCTTATACTCTGGAGGATAATGATACGGGTAAAATAAAATCAAGATATGATCAGAGCTTTACCCATTTTGATGAATACTCCATGCTTCAACATGTGGTCACATCTGTCATCTTGTATTTTTACCCTTCTTTGTGGATGCCTCTGAATGAAAGGAATTCATTTGTTTTAGAGCCTGCATAGCCAGGGGTCTCCAGAGGGCATGTGTGTATGTGTCAAAAAGCCAGGTTGGCAACCACAACAATGCAGTCAAAGTCTATGGAGATTCTCAGTCATCTAGGTCAGAGGTCACCAACCTTTTGGACCTCAGGGACTACCAAACTCATAATTCTAAATCCCGCGGACCACTAATATGAATTTTGAGTGATGATGGCTTGGTGAGGTTGGTGGGAAAATCACTCCCATATTCCAGAGCTGCAGTAGTCACAAGACTGACCTTTTGGTCATCCCAGAGCTGCAATGTCAGCAAGCTACCCCTGGCTGATTTCCCTCCGTCACCATTGGTCTTACCTTCTACCATGTTTTGCTTCTCATCCAAGAAGCTTCTTCAGTTCTGACTGAACTGAAGTTCTGACTGAACCGAAGAAGCCTCTTGAATAAGAAGCAAAATGTCTTCAAGGAAAAACAAAGTCCACTTGCATTTTGAAAAAGTATCTTTGGGACAAGAATAGAGGCCAAAGCTTACCTCTATTTTACATGTTTTATGATCTCTATTAAAAGGATGGGACTTCAATCACTTGATTGTGTGGATGCTATCTTGAATTTTCTGTTCTTGCTCTGCAGACGCCCATGTGCAAAAAGCTATGATGTGTTTTGGGGTGAAAAGTGTATACATTAGGAATTAACAATGGGATCAGTACATATTTTAACACAGTCCCACAACCAAACTATAAAACAGTTTCAGTATCAATGTGGTCATGTTGATGGATGACTGAAATGTCTTTTTGATTTACAAGAGCCCACACCAAGCTAAGTACAGGCCCAGTCTTATTATCTTTTTCATAGTTTCATCTTTTTAAAGTATTCATTTCAGATAAATGTCAATTGCCCTTCATTAAAAGGTAGTAATTAATTAGAAACTCTTTGATCCCAAAGTCAGATTAGCCAAGTCCCCCCCCTTTTTTTTACAGAGGAACCAATAAGAAATTCAGAATTAGTGAACCCCATTGGATTTTCACTGTAAATTAGAATAATTTTGAGATTATTGGAGTTCTGCTCTGTTTTACTTTCATTAGAAATTCTATTTTTCCCACCTTCTGATTAAAAAAAAAAGAAGATAAATTTTCATATATATGTTTTTTCATCTACAAAAGCCCTCCTTCTGATTTAAAAAAAAAAAGATAAATTTTCATATATATGTTTTTTCATCTACAAAAGCCCTCCTTCTGATTTAAAAAAAAAAAGATGAATTTTCATATATATGTTTTTTCATTTACAAAAGCCCTCCTATTTTTGAATGTTATATCTGTAGCTTTCAAACTTCTGGAGAAGCTCCTGCAGCATAATTATCTATCATGGCTCCCTTTCCCAACCCCCCTAGAATGGCTATGTTTCCCTAAATGTATTGCAAGGCTTTTAAAGTTTTCTGATAACCTTCTTCCACCTTCAGCACTGAAAACATGCTGACTGGGCACCCGGAGATGCAAATTCAAATCAATAGCTACCATCAATTAAGAAACAAACAAACCTTGAACTCTTGTCAATGATATTGCAAAATTCAAAAGGTCCCTTTTGCTAGATCAAGCTGGTGAGCTACAGCTGTTTTCCATTGGGGAAAAAAAGAGATGTGACTGTAAACAGACGTGTTTGTACAGAATCAAATATAACAGTCTTTGATGTGCTAATTAAGATGTTCCAATTGTCATGATGTGCATCTTTTTTTAAAAAAAACCCAACAAGCATGAACATTTTTGCCTGAAGAACAGCTCAATGAAGTTTAATATTTTACCTTGTTCTCATGAACAAATTAGTCTGGTAAAAGATATATATTTAAAATATGTCAGTCCTCCACTCCACTATATTTATGGTAAATTCTTATATCCATCCATTGACTATTCCTATTTGCAGGTACTGAAATGTGAATTGGATGGGATTTTTCAGTTAAGAGCACAGTTTCCCCAGAATATGGTCAAAAAAGTCAAGATGGTGGCCACAATGGTGTCATCAAAGCTTATGTCACATTTTCTGGGCCAAAGGCCACCCTTCACTACTATGATAAGTTCATCCTCCATGAAGCAGTGGATGGATTCAGTTTGATCTCATTGAGATTTGGCAGTAATTAAAATTAATTATAGTTAATTATAGGTGATACCTGACTCATCCCATATTTAATAATGTTTTCCCTTAACATTTAGTATTGCCTTTCCAAAAAAATATTTTTGGGTGCTGGGTTCACCCATGTTACTTTGTTCTTATGAAAGCATTCCATGATTGCCAAGACAATATGGAAAGAATAACTCTGGGAGGAATCATCTCTACTGCTTTGAGTTGGATTTCTTCTTGAACGCTGGAGAACATTTACTAAGTATTGTCTTCGTTTATTCTGCATTACATAGTAGATTGCTAATGAAAGCCAGTGGCTTAAGAGAGACATTGCATTAAGCCATAACACTGCCTGTTGGACTGCTATTAAACTTTTGTGTAAGCAAGAATTACAATGTATAAACTATTAGTTGTTGTTTAGGCTAGTGTGTGAAGCCAGTTGACTAGTGTTTAATCAATAACTCTTGGTAAAAACCGACCATAGCTTTGAAAAATGTGTCTTGTTAGAGTTTCCTTGCAGGAATCACAGGGCCAATGTTCTACTGAGATACTGTTCTATTTCAGTGTATTTCCATTTAACCCACTCAATGGAATGACATTTCCACATGCAAAGGAAGGAGCCCAGAAATTTGGTTCTCTCCTAACAATGAAGCTTCCTCCACCAAAACAAGAATTCAACCTCTAGTTTAGGAGTTGAAAAGCAAGCACAGTGAAGAAGGGCTCCAGCTTGGGGAAGGTGTCATAGGAAGTAGATTGTCTCCTCCCCCTCTCACCGAAGGGTAATAAACAGATGAAACTTAACAAGATTTTTATGAGCTGAGTTCAGCTTCTGAAACTTGCCATCCATTTCACCATGATTCATGTATCAAATTGTTGTACCCTGAAAACCTAGATAATGTGATATGCTATTTAGCTCTAAGTAATTTGCTAACGGAAATTAATTCATCAATTTGATTAGCTCAGCATTCACTTCAAATAGTTATTGGCAATGTTTTCGTTTTTCATTTGCCATGTTATGTGTCCCCAGGTTCTTGTACACTGAAAAAAAAAAATCACAGAGCTGGCTACCTCCAGCCATAGATCACAAAGCTTGATTAAACTTTGCAATCAAATTCAAATCTAAACTTTGCAACTAGTGATATAGTGTTCCCATTAGGGTAAAGTTTAATAAGCAATGCAGTGTTGTACAAGACTTTTAGAATAACTGCTGCCTTGATCAGAATATAAACTTCCTGTGGTGATATACTGTGTATTCCACCTTTGTCCCAATAAAGCAAAGAGAAAGTATTTATAACTAGAGAGATGTCTAAGAAAACATGAATAAAATGCTATCCCAAAATGCAGAGTAACACATTGAATAAGTGGAAGCCTGAAGCTTAGCAGTCTTACAGTCTTCAAGGATTTATAAGGGTAAATTCAAATCCAGCACATTAATTTTAAAGTGGAATAATTTGCAGGAATCTATTAGCTCTCATTTGTATAGGTTGAACAATCTAAAAAGCCTATAAGCATAACATTTGAATACAATCAATATAGGGGAAGGTGGAGAAGCTCCCACTTTTGGCACAGACTGAATTATCCTAAGAGATCTTGACAGTTGTGTTGGTATTCTGGGTTGGGTTAACTCTTGATTGCATATTATTTGTATGACTTGGTTTGGTGTGGAGAGAATAGGAGAACAGACATGGATCCTAGCAGATTTATACAGAATATAGAATAGGTATAGAATAGGTGATACCTGACTCAAAAGTAGCAACTATGAGAGTGATCTAGATGTCTTAGTAAAGTCAAGGACAAGTCAGCGGGGCCATCTTGGCGTCGCCAGTTTACCACTGCTGTATGGCAGTGGTGGCAATCTGGCTTTCAGTACTAGTGCAAAGTGGGGCAGGTGGAAGGTAGGTATTAGTGGTTGGGCAGGTCCCATTTTCATACCCCCCTTCTGCTGCTGTCAAACATCCCAAACACTGCTGCCACTAAACAGTCAATATAAATAAAATAAGAAAGAGAGCAGGATAGAGTTAGAGGAGGAACTGGAACGATATATAAGTCAATCTTCACTTTAACATAGAATAGTAGTGTTGGAAAGGACCCTGGAAGTCTCCTACTCCAATCCCCAGAGATGTCAAACTCAATTTCATTGAGGGCCGCATCAGGGTTGTGGCTGACCTTGGGGGCCAGGGTGGGAATGGCCAACTCAATGTCACTCATGTCAGGGGCGCCTGAGCGCTTTGCCAGAGAAAATGGGCTCCCGAGCTCCGTTTTTGGCTGAGACAGCCATGTGCGGCCCTCACAAGCTGTATTTTCGCTGGCAGGCCTGTCCTTCGCTGTTTCCAGGGTGGCCCCATGGACCAGATCTAAGCACCCTGCAGGCTGGATCTGGGCCCCGGGCCTTGAGTTTGAAACCCCTGACCTATACCATTCTGGACAAATGGCTGTCCAGTCTCTTCTTGAAAACCTCCAGTGATGGAATCCAGTGATGGAAAACAGAGGAAATCTTTCGATTTTGCTTGAGAGCATCAACAAATGGCCAACCAACCTTAGCTGGAAAATATTTGACAAGGAAGACGCAGCCAGTTCTGTAGAGAATCATTTCTATTAACAGCTGCTTTTACCAACAAGAAATTTCAGTTCATCGCCAACACAAATCTTTATTTTGGTCACTGACCAGTATTTTATACAAGGGTTCCAGGACTCAAATTGAGATTATGTAGATATTTTCTAAATGATTAATAGAAATAAAATGGCTCCAACTGTAACACAACGTAAGGATACTGAAAATTCTAACTACTTAAACTTAATTGACTAAATTATAAAATAATGTGAATAAAATATTAAAATATATACTGTCATTAAATTATTGCACAAGTTTGTCTACAGGCACATATATCAGTTTATTTAAATGGCCATTAAAGAGACAACCATGAAACCAACTAAAGCATAAGAACATGTAGTATATTTATGAATTCCTAAAATTCTCCTATAATTTGGACCCATTAGGTTGAATTCATAAGAAGATAAGAACATAATTGATGTGTTCACAATTTAATTTGAGTTCATTTGATCATAGCTTAATGTATAGACTACAATTGTTTGTGCCACATGGTAAATCACAAACTATTGGCTAGGTTCATATCCTCAACTTACGGCATTGAGTTAGCAACTGATGAAAGTCACAACAGCATTGAAAAAAGTGAATAATGAACAATCCTTGCACTTATGACCATCGCAGCTTCACGTGTGGCCACATGATGAAAATTCGGTCCCTTGGTAACCAACATGGAGTTATGATGGTAGTAGTATCCCAGGATCACATAATAGCCATTTATGACCTTCCTAGTCAGCTTCCAACAAACGAAGTCAATGGAGAAAGTGGATTTGCTTAAGGACCATGAGCTTCACTTAATGACTATGGTGATTCATATAATAACCATGGCAAAAAGCCATAAATTTAGGCAGTTAGCAACCCTCTTGCTTAGCACCAGAAATTCTAGTCTCAATCGTGGTGGCAAGTTGTAATACCTAACAAATAATGTCTTAACAAGTTGTATGAGCCAGTCCAAATTTTCCCTTTTGGAGTGATAGTCTTCCACAAAACTGAGTAAGGCATTTCTCCTTCTGCTTTTATTTATTTATTTAATCCTTCTCATAGACCAGAACTTCTTACACACACACACACACACACACACACACACACACCACCATAGATTGGGGTGTCAAACTCAAGGCCTGCGAGCCAGATCCGGCCCGGGGTTGCTTACATCTGGCCTATGGGGCCATCTTGGAAACAGTGAAGGACTGGCCTGCAGTGCCTCTGCCAGTGAAAACAGGCTCCCGAGCTCCGTTTTCACTGGCAGAGGGTTGCAGAAGGCCGTCGCAGCCAAAAACGGAGCTTGGGAGCCCATTTTTGTTGGCTGAGCGCTCGGGACACCACGGGTGCCCCCGACATGAGTGACATTGAGCTGGCCATGCCCCCTGGCCACACCCCTCCCCCTTCCCCTGAGGTCAAATACAACTCTGATGTGACCCTCAATGAAATTGAGTTTGACATCCCTGCTATAGATAAAATGCAACATCATCAGCTTGTTATAGCCTTAAAGGAAAATCCTGACTCAAAATAACAATGCCCAACTTTAAATTTTAGCTTCGGTGTTATATTGTTCTCCTTTAACTTTTCAAACTACTGTGTAGAATCTATCACTTTTTATTCATAAGTTAATAAAGCGGTCCTTATCAGCATATGGTCTATATCTGTAGGACCCACAAGGCCAAATTCTTTCATCCAAGGGAACTTTTCTATATTTACTATGTACCATGACAAAGGGTAAGGGACTGCATCTCCCTAATGAGTATGCTTCCTGTGTGTGCAGAAATTGTTAATTTGCAATGATTCTTGGCTGGGTTAAGCAAGTAATTTACTCTTATCCAGGTTCTTATGGCTTCCAACCAAAGACACATCTACTTGGTGTTCCATATCATTAACTCTTGCTTTAATGCTCATTTTAGCATGGTCAAGCCCTGAAGCCAAGAGCAATGCCCATGGAGACCTATAGGAGCAGAGTTTAACCTTTTGGTAGTTTAGAAGCCGATTCAAGTCGGGCTTCTGATTTAATTTTTGATTAAATCCACCGGTAGTTATTGACTTTGGACGGTAACCGAGTTCAGAATGTCTGTTGCTAAGTGAGACAGTTATTAAGTGAGTTTTGCCTCATTTTATGAGCTTTCGTGCCATAATTGTGAAAGTGAATCACTGCAGTTGTTAAATTAGTAACACAGTTATTAAGTGAATCTGGCTTTCTTGTTGACTCTGTTTGTCAGAAGGTCACAAACGATCATCACATGATCTCAGGACCCTACAACCGTCATGAATATGGATCAGTTGTCAAGCAGCTGAATTCTGATTATGTGACCATGGGGACACTGCAATGGTTGTAAGGGTGAAAAATGGCCATAAGTCATTTTTTTTCAGTGCCATTGTAACTTTGAATGGTGACTCAACGGATGGCTGTAATTTGAGGCCCACCTCTAGATTTAATAAAAAATCAATCAATCAATAGCCCAAATCCTCATCTCAATAGGATAGCTTTAAGACTTAAGTTGGGGACGTGGTGGCTCAGTGGCGAAGATGCTGAGCTTGTTGTTCAGAAAGGTCAGCAGGTCAGTGGTTCAAATCCCTAGCGCTGCGTAACAGTGTGAGCTCCCGTTCCTTGTCCCAGCTTCTGCCAACCTAGCAGTTTGAATGCATGTAAAAATATAGGGATCTCTTTAGCGGAAAGGTAACAGCGTTCCATGCGCCTTAGGCATTTAGTCATGACATCCAGTGGCGGGATTCAAAAATTTTACTACCTGTTCTGTGAGTGTGGCTTGGTGGGCATAGCATGGCTTGGTGGGTGTGGCAGGGGAAGGATACTGCAAAAAACCCAATTCCCTCCTCAATAACCTGCTTTCCAGCTCCGTTCTCCTATGCACAGCAACAAAAGAAGACCCAGTTGATCAGCTGGGACTTGGGAGGCAGAGAATAGATGGGGGTGGGGCCAGTCAGAGGTGGTTCTCTGAACTACTCAAAATTTCCGCCCCTGGTTCTCCAGAAGTGGTCAGAACCTGCTGAATGCCACCTTTGATGCCATCCATATGACCAGGGAGACATCTTCAGACAGGGCTGGCTCTTTGGCTTTGTAATGGAGATGAACACCGCCCCCTAGAGCCGGAAACAAGTAGCACATATGTGTGAGGGGAACCTTTATCTTTACCTTTAAGACTTAAGTATTTGTTTAAGCTGCAGGAATACAATAGGTAGGGATGACTGCCTACGGCAAGGTGCCAAACTCGAGGCCCATGGGCCAGATGCATCATGCTCTGACCATGACCACACCCAGTTTAGCGAAGGGGGGAAAAGTCACAATAGGCCATGTGCCGACAATGTGACGCTGCAAGTTTGACACCCATGGCTTAGGGAGTCAGTCCAGGCTGGGCCTACAGAGCTTTGGATGTGTGATTACAGCCATTATCTTGGGTTTGTTTTTTGCTCCCTTGCTCCCACTACACCTGATACCCAGATGACAAAAAAATGCCCTGATACATGTCCAGTCTTTGGCAATGGGCATTTTAGGTCATATACTGGGTGTGTTCCCTGAGGGCTCCAGAAAAATATCTGAAGCTTCATACCTGTGCTCAGTTTATAAACCTCACCATTTATGGACTACAGACAGCTTTTAGGCTTTATTCCCTGCTCAAGTGGGTAATTTTGATTTGTAATAATTAATCTCCAGCTGTCTTCCTTCACTTTCCCATGCTGATCTCATAAATAAAATAAAGGCAGTTATAAATTAAAAGTTTTATTCTCTCCATTTTTATCCTTTAACTCAGCATAGCTGGAGCCAAACCACAAATGCATTTTTTTTGCTTTTAAAACCCATGTCCTCCTAGGGATGCTTTTGAAGACCTGCCTTCATCATAACAATGGGGAATGCAGATTCTGTTTTCGGTGGTGTGAGGATACTTATCACGATTTCTACATGCGGTTTACTGTATCAGGTCCCTGGCTGTACTTTGGTCTTGAATAATTTCATTTAGAGCCATTAACTTATCTGCTATCAACTAAAGTAAATATTTTATGACCGCAAGGACACACATAGCGTTCTTAAACAAGCAAATAGAAAGCTTTTTACTTTATTTGTCTTCTAAGCAGATTTACCCAGTTCAAGGCAATTATCATTGTCGACCCCGTCATTCAATGACACATACAAAACACACGGTGTTCAGCACTTATTTTATACAAAAAGAAAATTCTATTAACTAGAGGAAAGATTCTTTACTCATACACTATGCAACTCGAGAGGTTAATATCACAAAGAGCCACTAAATCACCAGCAAAAATTAGAATTTATCATGTCTTGAGGCAGTTCATGTCTGCATAAATCTCTCCTCTAGAAATTTGTCTAATTTCTTGGCCCAATGCTTAAAGGCAAAATTTTCCAACTATATTCCTGACTTGTTCTGGCTATTTCTGTGCTGAATTTCTTTTTTCCTCTTTAAAGAGAAGGGTATACCCACCCCTGTACAACGTCAATTGCTTTCAGTTCATATCTTCCCCTATCACTGTGGCCAAGGGGAAAGGCCTGTGAGAATTGGAATCCAAATATCCTGAGAGTACCAGACTACCCTTTCTGTTTTCTGATTGGTTAAAAAAAAATAGAATTGATAAATAAGGAAGCAGTGGCACACTGACAGTTTTATTCTCGTGGGCCTAAGGCTTATCATTGGTTGCTTTCCTGCATACGTTATAGGCTTAATTAATGCTCGTGCTAGATCTTATATTTTAGGCTGATTTTTACTGTGTTATTGTAATGTAGATACTGATGAGACAATACAAAATGCTTTCATCCACCACTCTTCTCCTTTTAACTGTATTGTTTACATTGACAGTTGCTATAAGAAAAAGGACAGTAAGGCAGAATATATTGTGGGTCCCATCTGTTGAGATGTACTGGGACCATAAAAAAAGGGCTTTCTCAGTCATGGTCCCTTCTCTACTGAGCATAATTCCCCCTGAGGTATGACTGGCTTCCATCCTTTTGCTTTTCCGAAATGTTAGGTTCTGAGTGAAAAGTGGAGGCGAGACCAGTGATTTCTAACAGCTCTTTATTCAACACTGCCTGTGAGGCAATAGGACTCCCTGGCTGACATGGCTCCATTTATATGAAACTGACCAACCAAACAACCAATCAAGAGACAGTATTTTCCCACTCCAATGAAGGACCAGAATGAGATCTTCAACTGACAACTATACACTATATACTATACATAACATGAAAGGTCCTGAAAGATATGATTTTGACAAAGGTTCTGAGGATAATGAATGGAGATGAAACTGATTAGTGGTTGATTTTATTGTGTTGCTCTGCCACAGGTGGTTAAATAGATTATGGTTCCTATGTTTATGTTATGATTTTAAGGCACGCTGCCTGTATGTGAGTTGGGCAGCCATATAAATGTGTTTAATCAATTATTAAATAAACATTGTGGAATGGTTGTGGAAAACTCAGGTGCTTTTCCTTCTGATTTTGAGACTCCTCCATCAGAGACAACCAGCCTTTGGTCCTCCAGGCCTTGTTGATGCTTAGCTTCCAACAACCCCACTTGGGACATCCAAAATGAGGCATGATGGCAGAATAATTCAGCAACATCTGGAGAGATGAGTTCCCCTCTCTGATTTGGAGGATTGATTAAATGCTCTGCCTTCCCTCGTTTTGGTCACATTGCTTTTTCATTTGTGGCTATAAGTCTTTTGAATTTTTGAAAAATTCATTGATGTTGCTAATCTGAAAACAAATAAATTGCTTGGATCGCCATCTTGTGGTTACAAATAAAATCGTTATCTGCCTTTGCACTTTGATTCGAAAGAATGGCCTGCTTTTTAGGGTTGTGGATATTAAATAGGAGGGGAATACATTGTCATTTTATAGGCAAGTTTTACAGGCAAGATTTTTGGGCCCACAGGCATAGTTAAAATTTTGGAAAGTTATCCTATACATCATAACTAATTGTCATGAGTACATTTATTTTCTTTTTTCTTTTGGATATTAAAGTCACAAATTGCAATCAATATGTCTACCCCACTTCCATTCGCCACCCCTTGAAATGTCTCTGGATCCAAATGTACCCAGGAGACACAGAAAAATAAGGAAGTGGACAATTACATAGCAGAATTTTGCTCTGCAGTTTGTTTATTTGTTTGTTTGTTTATTTATGTGTTGGATCCTTGGTACACTCTGAAATTGGTCGTTTTCTTGTAGACTGTTCACTGCCACACTCAGTAATGTATTAATGATCAGTGCATCATCAATGTACTGATGATGTTATTTAGTTTGGCCATGAAACGTTTGCAAGTAAGCAACCAAGCTCAAAGAGCACCAAGGACCCCACAGTTGAACCCTGAACGACAAGCATTCTCTTCTAATAGTATTTATTTATTTGATTTTTATCCCATCTTTATTATTTTACAAGTAAGTCAAGATAGTGAACATTCCTAAGGCTCTTTCCACTTCCTATTTTTCCCACAACAACAACCTGGTGAGGTGGGTTGGTCTGAGAGAACATGACAGGAAATGAGCCTGAATCAATTTACTATAGGACAAATTCTTCTTCACTGGAGGTTATGGGCCATGATCTACCACATCAGGGCCCAGTGCAACTCAATAGATGTTTTTCAACTTCCCAATCTAGGACTGAGGCAGAATGACAGGCCCAAAGCACCCACCAGCTTAAGCACCTCAGGGGGGGGGCTAAAATTTGGGTCTCCCTATATCTAATCCAGCACTTTGACCAACTCCTAAAGAGGAACAGGGACAGGCAGGCAGTAACTTTGTTGCTTGTATCCTTACTATTTATATTGACTGTTTCCTAGTATGATTTGATTGTTGATTGTACTCTATGACTTTCATTAAGTGTTATATGTTATGATTCTTGATTCTCAACAAATGTATCTTTTCTTTATGTATACTGAGCATATTTACACCAAGACAAATTCCTTGTGCATCCAATCACACTTGGCCAATAAAGTATTCTATTCTATTCTATTCTATTCTATTCTATTCTATTCTATTCTATTCTATTCTATTCTATTCTATCAATGTTTCTCAACCTTGGCCATTTTAAGACTTGTGGACTTCAACTCCCTGAATTCCACCAGCCAACATGGGTGGCTGTG
This sequence comes from Hydrophis major, assembly GCA_033807585.1. Classification (NCBI taxonomy): domain Eukaryota; kingdom Metazoa; phylum Chordata; class Lepidosauria; order Squamata; family Elapidae; genus Hydrophis; species Hydrophis major. Next base: position 246,496,082 of record CM066330.1, read on the forward strand.
GAATTCTGGGAATTGAAATTCACATAGCTTAAATTTACTGAGACTAAGAAGCCTAGACCTGGAAACTAATCAAGGGCAGAAGTAACCTAGAACTAAGGAGAAATTTCCTGACAGTTAGCATAATTAATCAGTGGAACAACTTGCCTCCAGAAGTTGACTATTCCAAAACTGGAAGTTTTTAAAAAGAGATTGGATAAACCATTTGTCTGAAGTGGTATAGGGTTTCCTGCCTAACCAGGGGGTTGAACTAGAAGACCTCCAAGGTCTCACCCAGGCCTGACAAACTAGTGGCCCATATGCAGGCCACACCCACCCTGGCTCCACAAAGGCAAAAAACATTGCAATACTCCATGATACGTCACGTGACTCAATCAGGTTTGACACCCGTGCATCCAACTCTGTAGCTCTGTTCTTCTGAATTCAACTCTCAGAATTCCCCAGCCAGCTTGGACAGTTGGGGAATTCTGGGAGTTGAAGTCCACATGTCTAAAGGTTGGGTTAGATTGACTTGTGTTCTCAATCTGCCCACAAGGTTGCGGAAAGCTGTAATAGAACATGAAGCTCAGTAGTTAGCCTAGCAGTGACTTCTTAATAACACTATGTCAGTATAAGATCCCTGATGGATCATTAGATGACATGATTCCTCCTCAGAACCTAGATCATTCGTCTGTAGCCTAATTCAGCTATTCATTTATTTTATTTTATTTGGTTTGTCAATTGCTTACAAGATAATAGGTATAAGTAAAAACATAATTATGAATACATGGATACATATAAGAAAAATAAAAGAAACAATAGGACAGGGATGGTAGGCACATTGGTGCGCTTATGCATGCCCCCTACAGACCTCTTAGGAAAGGGGTGAGATCAATAGTAGATAATCTAAGGTTAAAGTTTTTAGGGTTTGGGGAAGAAACCACAGAGTCAGGTAGAGTATTCCAGACATTGACCACTCTGTTGCTGAAGTCGTATTTCCTGCAATCAAATTTGGTGTGATTAACCTTGAGTTTGTATCTATTGTTTGCTCTTGTGTTGTTATGGTTGAAGCTGAAGTATTCATTGACAGGTAGGACATTGCAATGTATGATTTTATATACGATACTTAGATCAAACCGAAGGTGGCATAGTTCTAGGTTTTCTAGGTCTAGAGTTTCAAGTCTGGTGGCATAAGGTATTCTGCAACGAGTAGAGGAGTGGAGAACTCTTCTTATGAAATATTTCTGGACTTTCTCAACTGTGTTAATATCAGATACGTAATGTGGGTTTCAGACTGATGAGCTCTATTCGAGTATTGATCTAGCAAATGTTTTGTATGCTCTAGTTAGTAGTGTAATATTACCAGAGAAAAAGCTATGTAAGATTAGGTTAACAACTCTTAATGCCTTTTTAGCTATGTAGTTACAGTGGGCTCTAGGACTTAGGTCATTAGAGATGAGTACTCCAAGATCCTTGACAGAGTTTGGATCATCAACAAGGTCTTGACTATTCAGCCTGTATTTTATTCCTGATTTTTTTTTTGACAGACATTTATTTGTTGAGATTTGAAGTTGCCATTTGTTTGACCATTCTGATACAGGTTTTCAAACTATTTCCCAATAATGCATGTTTTGCATTTTTTTTCTGAACAGGTAAATTTTTGTACCAACATATGTTTTATCTACTTTCGGTTCAGCATGACAAGCTTTATTGCAAAATTTGAAAAAGTGGACATTTTAAATGATAGCTATGTTTCCATTTGAGTATTGGCTCAAGAGTGATGTTAGCGAAGTTTTGTGTGAACAAAGCAACTTTCTTCCCATCCCTGTCTAATTCCCATCTGATCAAGCTTTGTTTGTTTCCTACTTCCAAGCTAAAGATTGCAAAAGTAATAGTGCTTCAGTCTTCATTCTTTCCTGCTCCCCCTTCTCTTGTCTAGCTAGCCTAAGTCATTATTATCAAAGACATCTGAATCTGCAAATCAAATGCTGACAACATAGCAGCAGATGCTACAGGCTGATAAATTGCTGCACATTCTGCAAATCCAGCTGTACCATATAAAAATGGTGTTTTCGTACCATGTTCTGAGTTTTCCGCATCTGTAGGCTGCTGCCAATTTATCTCATGCCCTTTACTGAGGTCTGTCATCTTGGTAATAAAGAAATGGCAGCCCGCATTAATTGCTTTTCCCACAAGCTACTACATGCAGGTGGAGTGAGAATTAATGCCACAAACTGGAGGGTTTTAGAAATGCAACCGAAGTTTGAGTTTCTGCAGAAGAACGATGCAGATAAACCTCCTCCTCCTCCTCCACCTCCTCTCCTCCCCCACCATCCCCATACTCATCCTTGGTGAGCTTGACTGTATGCTTGTTCAAGTTTCATTACCTAACCATGTAACATCATCAGTGCAAGTGACTGTGGGGTTTGCTTCCTATTTACACACAGTAGCTCATGCTGCATACATTGTTGGGGAAGTGGTTTATTCATAGGTACAGGTATGCCCAATCAGTTAGGGATTGTTTGAAGTTACAACAGAACTCCTCCAAGCTATTTACAATCAGTTTCGAAGTTATGACAGCATTAAACCCAATAGTCACATGATCACATTTTGGGACCTTGGCAACCAGCTCACCTTTACAGATATTTGCAGAGTCTGTCATGGTCCATCACATAAATTTTTCATTTTTGCTGGTTTTCCAACATTTAGTTCTGGTTCCACTGTCCGCTATTAGTGTTCTTGTTGTTGTTTTGCCAGAAACTGGAATTAACATTGCAGGATGTTGTGAACAGCTGTAACTAGTTGCCAATTTCCCAAAATGTGATCCTGACTGTGGAGGGTGGCCTTCATAATTTCAAATCTGGGTCATAAGTAGCCCTGGGGTGGTCCTTTGTAATTTTGAAACTAAGTGACCTGTCATAAGTCATGATACGAAAATCCAGATCATTTAAAAGCCAACTGCAGAGTCTGCAAAGCTAAAATGAATGCACTCAGCTAAGAAGGCAAGCAAACCACCAAAAGGCCAAACGAGTGAAACTAGGAGACACTTCAGGTACTGAGTATTTCCTGTTTACTCCAAGGAAGGTGCCTCATTATTCCATGCCTGGTGTATCGAGTCAGAAGCTATAAGTCTCATGACCAGCGACAAGGGTTTTTTCACTTCTCTTCATCAAAGCAAAGAATTGCCATAGCTAATGGCTGTTTATGGTCTCAGAAGGAGTGAAGAGATTCTGTCTCTCAAACAGACACCAAAGAATACCTGTTAAAAATGTGCTCTAGGTACCAGCTCTTGAAAAGAACTTGTTTTCTGTGAAGAAGCTAGCTAAACAAGGGACTGTGGCTTTATTCAGAGGTGTCAGCTGCATGAATAGAATAGAATAGAATAGAATAGAAGCTGGACCTTGGAAGTCTTCTAGTCTAGCCCTCTGCTCAAGCAAGAAACCCTATACTCAAGGGTGGGATTCAAATTTTTTAACAACCGGTTCTGTGGGCATGGCTTAGTTAGTGGGCGTGGCTTGGTGGCCATGTTATTGGCTGGGTGTGGCCAACTCAATATCACTCACATCGAGTCACACATCTCCTCACCTGGCCTCTCATGACTGTGGGGGTGCAGCAACAGTTGTAAGTGTGAAAAATGGTCATAAGTCACTTTTTTCAGTGCCATTGTAACTTTGAATGCCACTCCACACAAGCAAAGTACCAATAAAGGAGGGGGAAAAAAGTTCCTGAGACAGGAAGTCTAGTCCTTCCAAGAATGTAATAAGGGTTAACGGAGAGGCAGTTTCTGTAAGCAACACCAGAATGTTTCCTTCCTGCCTTCCTTACAGGATTAGGCCAGTAATTTCTTCTAACAACAGGTTCTCTGAACTGCTTAGAATGTTAACAACCGGTTCTAGAGAATAGGTGCGAATTGGTAGAATCCCCTGCCTATACCATTTCAGACAAGTGACTGTCCAGTCTCTTCTTAAAATCCTTCAGTGATGAAGCACCCACAACTTCTGAAGGCAAGCTGTTCCATTGGTTAATTGTCCTTACTTTTTAGAAGTTTCTCCTTAATTCCAGATTGCTTCTCTCTTTGATTAGTTTCCAACCATTGTTTCTTCTCCTGCCCTTTGGCACTTTGGAGAATAATTTGACCCCCTCTTCTTTGTGGTAGCCTCTCAAATACTGAAATACTACTAGCATGATCACCAAACGGAGTCACTTGCAAAAGGGAAAATCATGGATGAACTATATTTTCTGGACTGCAATGAAATGGTTAAGGCTGTCACGAAAAAAAGACATACAAACTGTATTCGCACATGGCATCATCAGCTTGGCCACAGAAATCCTCAACCAACAAAAAGATTAATGCAAGATCAGCATGCTGGTGGCATAAAAATTGACCCGTGCAGTCAGATAATGGAATGTACCAGTTGTGGAAAAGAAAAATAACAAAGACACACTTTCCAAAAACCAACAACAGTAGAACTCAACAGCCTTTGGACCTAATTTCCATTGATGTACGGTGACCAATGGCAATTCAGATTTCAGGAATAGAAAGAAAAGAATAGAAACCGTGGAATGGAAAGATACCTGATTTGAAAGAAGTTAAGAGGTTTGGAGTTAAAGCCTGTGGGCATATTTCCCAAAGAAATGTATGAAGTGGGAAACATTTGATACAAAAAGGCATCCTAGTTGGCTGCAGTGAAACTCAGAAAGGGTACAGAATCCGACACCGATAAAGTAGCCTTCAGTTGGAGTGTGTTTATTGATGAAAACTCTGACAGTCTGAAGTATCATGAAGTGAGAGCAGCTGCCTTTCTGAAGAGGAGTCCCAACCAGGGCAACAAAGCATAGAGACTGAAATCAAGACAAGTGATGAAACTGCTGAAAAAGAAGTAAGTAAATTATTTGCAATTTCAGTCAGAAAACCAGCAAGGTTTGTTAAAAGACATGTTAGCCAGACACTTGTCCTATGTGGTCTTATAAAACTGTAGCCTGAATCAGCTACAATCAAGGGACGAAATGAGTAGAATAGAGTAGAATAGGAACCAGAACCAGAACCAAGCTGGAAGGGACCTTGGAGGTCTTCTAGTCCAGCCCCCAGCTCAAGCAGGAAATCCTATACCATTTCAGACAAATGATTGTCCTCTTCTTAAAAACTTCTAATGACGAATAGCCTAGCCTAGCCTAGAATATTTGGCTAAGTGTGATTTGACATAGAAGGAATTTGTCTCCAGTGCAAAAGCTCTCCGATACATTAAAAACAACAGAGTGATAATAATCATAATAATGATACCAATAAGAGAAGGTACTAGAAAAGATGAGAAGCCATACTACATGGGTAAGTATATTTAGACATAACACAGCACTATAAAAATTAGGTGTTCAGCAGAGTAATGGCACGAAGGAAAAAAACTGTCTTTGTGTCTAGTTGTTTTGGCATGCAATGCCCTGTAGCCATATTCCAAGGGGAGGAATTGAATGAGTTTATGTCCAGGATATGAGGGGTCTGTAGATACTTTCTCAGCCCTCCTTCTGACTCTTGCAGTTTACAAGTCCTCAACGGATGGCAGGCTGTTTACAATGGTTTTTTATGCAGTCCCAAGTACCTGTTCTGACCCAAACCTTGCTCCAAGGAAACAAACATGAAACAGAGGTAACAGCAAAAAATTTTAATGATTCTTTACGAATTCCATTAAAAGGCTGTTTCAAATTAATTATCTCTGATAAAAACAAGCCTTGCCAAGGTTGTGCAAGGCTGCCAAGAATACTAGATAAAGTTACTAAGAAATATTTCAAACACAAAGAGTCTCCAAACATCAACCAAGATATTCTGAATGTCCACAAGGTTTGAGTGCAAAAACTTTTTTGCTTCCTGCAAAGAATCCCACCTGTGAGGGCTGGCTTTTATCCCTTAAGGGAGGGGCCATCACCTTGCAGCCTTACTCCCGAGTCGCTCGTGCTGCAGCAGCTGCTCTTTCCTTTGAGCAGCCCTGCATGCATGCACACTGGGCACAGGCTCCTCAGGGGCCTCTTCATCACTGCTGTCAGCCTCCACAATCTCCGAAGGCAGCATTCCACTCTCTGATGGTCCTGGCCCCATCCCTGCATTACACGCAGGCCGCTCATCTGAGTCCTCACTCTCCAAGACCTCACCCATCTGCACCTGCTGCCAGCGAAGCACAACAGTGCCCATTAAGTCTGTACCTGTCCTGTTTGGTTACTGTACCAAACCAGAGAGTTATAGAAGGACAAATGACAGATTCAATAATTCTGAATTTCTGCCGGAAATGCAGAAATTCCTTGATCATTCAAACCGGATATGGACAACGGCTGAAGGTGCTAATGACAAAGCTATACCTTACATTTGAAGCACTCAGAATAAAAATAGGACTTAAGTGAGAAGTATTTGTTAGTCTTAGGCAAGTGTGTCACATAAGCAACAAATAATATTGCATGAATCTCTTGTGTTCTCTAATATGTCATATACCGAATAAAGTGTCAGCCATGTTTGAAGTCTCATCCTGATTGGAAAGTGTCACTGATGGAAGCAGCATCTCCAGATTTCAATACATATTGCTAACAATCTGCCAGCTATTCTTTTTGAAGCTGAAAGTAATTGCCCAGCTCTGGCTCACGTGTTAATCTGGGCTCTGTAAGGAGGGAAGACTGATAGTTAGCATTTTGCTACAGTCTCTGAATTGTACTGGTACCTAAACCAATATAGAAGCAACATAGGATGCAGCGTGGATATACCTCTAATTCTAAGCATGGCCATGTTGCTTCCATTAGACTAGCAAGAGAGGAAAGGAGAAGAAGGAAGATCCTAAGAGATCTTCCTAACTCCACTGACTTTGGCTTATTTCCCACACAGCAGATCCAGTTCAAATAATAAGCATGGAATAATGCTTTATGATACGGTTATTGAAACACTGTCTGCTTGGGAAGCCAACTGCTTGTCTGATGCTCTTGCCAATGGCATCCAGATGAAGGCAAATGGGAAACCTGCCAAGGAATTGGCCCAGAAATTTCAGCTGGGCTCTCTGGTTCTGGGATTGCAGCAGCTCCCTTGCACTGCTGTTTGAATTTATATTGCTCACAAATGAATGAAGTTCTCCGTCTCACCTTCACCAGAGGCACAGAGAGAAAGCAGGGGAGATGTTTTTTTTTTTCAACCTGCAGCTTGCTGGCTTGTCACATCTGATGGGGTTGGAGGTAGTAGAAGAATCAATGCTACCTGATCAGCAAGTTAATTTTGCTATTTGCAGCTGATAAAAGAATGTGTCATTAAGCAGAATGCTTTTGGTAGTGAAGGCATTTGGACTGAGGCTTCCTTCTCCAGCGATGCAATGGTTAGGGCAGAGGTCTGCAATCTTAAACACTCAAAGAGCCATTTGCACCTGTTTCCCACAGAAAAGGAAACTCTGGGAGCCAAAATTTAACAACCAATGTGACTGGATGGTGTGGCCAATTTGACGTCACTCATTCTCATCAGTCACTTCCTGCTCTGGAATATGGAGCAAGACTCCATCCCTTGCCATCACCCTTACTTTCTCAGGCCAGGCAAGGAGTGATGGGGAGGGGCCAACCAGTGGTGGGATCAGCTAACAGGGAGCCACAGCAGAGGGCCAAAAGAGCCGCATGTGGCTCCAGAGTCGCAGGTTGCAGACCCCTGGGTTAGGGCAACTTTGCAGCATATGTTTCTTGACAAAGAGATGCTTTCAGCAGAATTTATAAAGCTTAAGCTGGGGAATATACAGATTTCAAATAGTCCTCAACCGTTGAAGTTACAACATGAGTCTCAAGCCAAATTTCCAAAACTTAAAAAGGATTTATTGGGAGTTAACATGTCTGGCACTGCCTGAGTATAGCTGACACATCATTCATTGTCACCCTTGACCCTGGTTTTCTCCCCACCCCCTGGGTGTATTGTAATTCATATTCTCCAATGGGACACATCCATAGCCAGGAGTCATCAGTCATGCTCTCCAGTTAGAATTTTGAGCGGCAGAAACTTCAGCCAGAAGGGGCCTGCAGTGCTGCGCTCTAGCCACTGTGCCACTGAGGCTCTCACAACGGCAAACCACTTCTTTGTTATTGGCCCCCAAAACTAGAGGGATGTGTTCATGAAAGGAATTGAGCTTCTTCCAAGAAAACTTGGTTGGATTCTAGCAGTTCTTCAGTTCTGCATAACATGTGTGGCTCTCTAAGGCTGGCCCCATTGTTGAGTGATGGACCACATGCTATTCATAGAAAAGATCCTAAAATATTGCTGCAATGTAATGGGGAAGGGGGAGTTAGAAGACCAGGGATGGACAGTCAAAATGGTTGCTTCATATATTATACAAGACTCATATTTTTGATCAGAGGTTCAGCAACTACTCCCCTCCCCAAAACCAAGTTGTCCAGTGCTGTGCAGGATGTCTCAAGGACACGATGCAATGATCTCACCTCCTCTTTCTTTGTATCTCCGATGCATCTTATCGCAACAACTACCTTCAAAACAAAGGAAAACCTACCGATTGGTCCTCTTTCTTTTTGCTTTAAGCCAGGCTGCAAACAAGAAAAACTTCTGGTCTTCCTTCATCTTAAAATAACTTGTGAGCCCCCTGAATGAACTCATAAACTTCTTTGCTCTCCTTCCAACCTTCTGATATTAAATCTTGTATTTTTCATTATAGTCAAAGCAGCAGAAAAGATTTGAATTCCAACCATAGTTTGAGAAAATTAGAGAGAAGGAGAGAAAGAGAATGATCAATCAAAAAATCTTAGTGGTTTTAAATTTTGCAAAGGTTCTAGTTGATATATTATAAGCCAGTGGTCTTTATTGAATTAGCCTTAGGTCTCAGCAATTTTCAGGCTGCAAAATTATGCAGAGATGCGCAATATTTAAAGCAAAGTTTATGTGATGTACATCACGACTTGAGTTTAGTATTATTGTGAATATTATTTTGCAGTTAGCTTTAATTTTTTAATATCTATACACTGGTTAGCATCTGTTTAGCCTGTGGTGGTAAATAAATCATCTATTTATTTATTTATCTATCCATCTTGCTTTCTAAGTAAAGAGAAAAATGTTGCTTTAAGAACATACTAGAATGTAGAAAGTCAGCTTATTATGATCAACATGTATTCAGTTATACATAAATAATGTCTGTCTCAGCTGTGTTTAATCTTATGTGCTCTCATAGGATGAACATGCACCATGTCCCCTCTTTGAAGAAATGTCATCTCATAGGATCTGGAATATTGTTTCTGTTCCAATGAGCAGCATTCCAATATTTGAGAGGCTGCCATAAGGAGGAGTTGGGTCAACCTATTCTCCAAAGCAGAGATTGCCAACCAGTGGCCCGCGTACCACTGGTAATCCGTGAGAAAATTTTGGTGGTCTGCAGAGCACCCTTGTCTGCAACAGGGAGTGATACTGGCAGCAGATGGACTGATGCACACAGGAGATCATAGCATTGGAGCCCTTCTCAGGTGATCCCTGGCCTGCGAGGGGGTGGCGGTGGGAGGAAAGGAACCTCTGAACTGGTGGTGCGTTCTGCCTCTGCGCATCGAGGAAGCCGAGCAGCTGCCAGTGATGCACTCAGGTAAAGATGTTGTAAGGGGGAGGCTCGACCCCTCCCTTCAGGAGTTGCCAAGTGCTCACCACCCCTCTGTCAGTCTCCAAGCCTCCTCCCATCATGCTTATCTGCCTCCTCGCCAGAAATGTTCACATGCCCAGCAAGAAGGAGGAGGCATGGTGGCTGCCAGAGGGGCGGTGAGCACTTTGCGGCTCCTGAAGGGAGAGTCGAGCCTCCCCCTTGCAACATCTTTACCTGAGGGCATCACTGGCAGCCGCTCGGCCTCCTTGATGCATGGAGGCAGGATGCAACAGCAATTCAGAGGTTCCTTTCCTCCCATTGCCACCCCTCGCAGGCCAGGGAACACCCAGGAAGGGCTCCAATGCTACAATCTCCTATGTGCGTCAGTCCATCCACCGCCAGTATCACCCCTGTTGCCCCACTTCCCCACCAGCCATCTGGTCTTCTGCACGTGGTTTGTTGGCTTCCTGACATCAGATTTCCAGCACCCAGCACCAATTCAGAGGTTCCTTCTGTTGTGTATGCAATATAATTAATAAAGTGTGAGCTTGGAGTAAGTGCAGGGTTCTGGCCCTGCACTTCTGATTGGCTGTTAAGCGGCTGGACCGGATTGGCCCGTTCCGGGGAATCCGATTGGCCCTTAACAGAGAGTTCTTATTGGTTATAAAAGCTAGCGTTCCTAGCTTGTTATTGGTTAAACGTTACAAGGTTTGCCTATATAAGGCGGGTTTTACTGATGTTAAATGAGCAAGTCACGATGTAAATAAAGAGCTGAAGTTCACCGTTCAGAAGCTTATCTCCATTCTTTCTCGCCTATGCTCAAACTTAACACCTTCCCCCCCTACCCTCACCCCCATGGACAGAGAGGGGGGAAGAGAGAAAGAGGAAGACAGGGAGAAAGAGGGGGGAGGAAAAGAGAGAGACATGAGAGATGGGAGATGGGAGAGAGAGGGAGATAGATAGATAGATAGATAGATAGATAGATAGATAGATAGATAGATAGAGAGAGAGAGAGAGAGAGAGAGAGAGAGGAGGGATCTCAGTTCAGTGAGGCGCTTCAGTGAGCAGCGTTCTGGATTCATATAAGTGGACCATGGGATTTAAATATATGAGATTGGTGGTCCCTGAGGTCCAAAAAGTTGGCGACCCCCGCTCCAAAGCACCTGAAGGCTGGATGGAAACTAAAGAAGGAGAAAAGCAACTTAGAACTCAGGAGAAATTTCCTGACAGTTAGAACAATTAATCAATGCAACGGCTAACTTCCAGAAGTTGTGGGTGCTCCAACACTGGTGGTTTTCAAGAAGAGGTTGGACAGCCATTTGTCTGAAATGGTATAGGGTTTCCTGCCTGAGCAGGTGGTTGGACTAGAAGACCTCCAAGGTCCCTTCCAACTCTTTTATTAATATTCTCCTCACCTCAGTATGCAGATGATCCTCAGTATGAGAGACTCCAGGAAAGCTTGAAAAATGTTGGGTTTTTTTCCCCTCGAGAACTGGGCCACAATGATAGATGAGCCCATCTTCTGAAGGTGGAATGTACGACTGGTGAGTCCCAGCTGTATGTTGTTTTATTCAGCATCTTTTTTTTTTTCTTGACCTTGTATGGTTTTATTTATTTATTTTTACTTTTACTAAGTGTCCACCTCCCGAATCACAATTGTAGGAGTTCTGTGACTGTATAAATCTTCTGAATAAATAAATAAATCTGAATCTAATGAGCTTTTGCCCATCTGAATTTCAGCTATGGCCAGTTTTATGGTTAGATAAACAGTCATCCACGTGAAAGCTTGTGTGTTTTGGGGAGTGCTCACAAAACACTCATGGCTACTCATAATGACATCAAGCAGCTGCCGCTGGTGTTTCTAATCGGCACTATCCTGCCAGGAGTCCTACTGAATTGGTCAATCTTTTTCCAAAATTCTATGACTCCAGAATTTAATAGGGAAAGTCAAAGAAGAATGGCCAGTGGAGCAGCTGGATCTCGACTTTCAGGCCCTTGCAAACCATGGAGTAGGTCCACATGATTAACTAGGGCTGAGGATATTGGCTGACATAATGCATTCAGTTGAATCAGGCTGCTCACTAAAGCTTTTAGTGCCTGAGTTTAGATTTGATGACCATTCCAAGGGATGGGTGAAACTGTAGGTTATTGTGGACTCATGATCCTGCACTGGCCTGGGTTGACTACTTTAGGGCAAGAGTGTCCAACCTTGGCATCTTGAAGACTTGTGGATTAACTCCAGAATTCCCCAGCCAGCCATAGAGCTGAAGTCCACAGGTCTTCAAGTTACCAAGGTTGGACACCCCTGCTTTAGGACAAACATCTTTCTGGTAAGGCTGCCAAAACAGCTGCTGTCCATAAGTAATCTGTAATTAATCTTTAATCTGTAATTAATCCATAATGAAGGATCTGTGCAGTTTACACTCCTGCTAAATTTGAGCTAGGTAACTATAAACACCTCTCTCAGTGGTGGGATTAAAAAATGTTTACTAATGGTTCTGTGGGCGTGGCTTGGTGGGTGTAGCTTGGCTTGGTGGGTGTGACAGGGGAAGGATACTGTCGTGTCCGCAAAAAGACGATCAGAGTCGGTGACTTTCATTCAAAGCTCTTTATTAACAATGGGAGAACCGAACCGGCGAAAGGCAAAAAGCCCGCGGCTTTTATACCTTTCGCAGCGGCGGCCGCGGCCAATGGCAGCGATTCAAGTCTCCCGCTCTTGGTTTGCACCAATCGCGGGAGACTTCAATCAGGCCAATCAGCGCGGCTCGCCTGGCCAATCAGAAATCCCCGCGCCTTAGCCAATCAAGGCTCGGGGATTTCGAGTATACCAATTCAAGATATAACACCCCTCCCCTCTTGGTATGGTCCATCACGTGGTGTAGTCACGCAGGTAGGCGGGGCTCCGTCGAGTCCTAGTTGACCTGCGCAACTCACTTGCTTGCTGTAACTCGGCCGGAGCGGTCATCTTTTTGGCTGCTCCTGCCTCTGTGCGAACCGGCTGGATGATCGGGCCGGTTCTTTCGCCGTGGCTCCCGCCTGGACCTACCGGGTCGGTTGAGTCACGGATTTCGCCGCTCCCGCTTGGCTTCTCCGAGTCGGTAGAGCTGGCCAGACTGCTCTTCTCCGGAGGGGACTCGCGATGGCTGTGTTCCGGTGAGTATTTCTGTTTTATTTTTTCCTGCGATTGTCTTTCCGGGTATTCCCTCCCCCCTTGGTTCGTGTCTTGGGGGTTGAGGTCAGTCGCTGTTCGTGACCTGAGCTGGTCGATATGTCGCTTCCAGGCTCGCCCATCGATGGTTTGGAGCCGGTACGACCGTGGACCAGTGACTTGAGTTATGACGGCTGGGATCCATAGGGGGTCCCCCGTCATGTTTTTTGCATAGACTAAGTCACCTGGGTTAAATGTCCGGTACCTGGAGCTGGAGTCTGGGGGCCGCTCCGGGTTATAAGTCGGGTGCAGTCTGTCAAGTGGGGACCTCAGCTTTCTGCCCATCAGAAGCTCTGCAGGACTCTTGTTGGTTGTAGTATTGGGAGTGATGTGCTGTATGAAGAGCAGTTGGTTGATTTTGTCGCTGATCTCCCCGTGGTCCATTTTCCGGAGGGTCTTTTTCGTAAACTGGACCATCCGTTCCGCCCTACCGTTCGCCGCCGGATGCGCCGGTGCTGTTAATGCGTGGCGGATACCCCTTTCTGCCAGGAACCGTTCAAAGTCGATGGAAGTGAACTGGGGCCCGTTGTCCGAGACGACGACGTCTGGGAGGCCGTGTGTGGAAAACAGTTTACCCAGTTCTTTTACGACGGCCTCTGTGGTAGTGGACTTCATGTCGCTAACTTCCAACCAATTGGAGTAAGCGTCAACCGTGATTAAAAAAGTATGTCCATTTGTGGGGCCAGCAAAGTCAAGATGGATTCTGGACCAGGGCCCCCGTGGTGTTTCCCAGTCCCGGATAGGTGCTGCGGGTGGGCTGGATCTGGTCTCCTGGCACCGGTGGCATTTGGCGACCCATGCCTCAATTTGTTTGTCCATCCCTGGCCACCAAGCATAACTTCTGGCCAGGGCTTTAGTCCTGACGATGCCAGGATGACCCTCATGTAGCATCTCCAAGACCCTTTCTTGCAATCTGTCCGGAATTACCACCCGGTCACCCCATAGGATACACCCTCTCAGTAGTGAAAGTTCAGTCTGGCGCTGGCGGAATGTTTTAAAAGTCTCGTCATTGTCTTTTTCCGGCCAGCCTTTTTCTAACCAGTGTAAGATTCGTGCCAGGCGCCTGTCCTTAACGGTTTCTCTGGCAATGTCAGATGCGGTAATGGGTAAGCTCTCGATACTTAGGGTGTTTGTTGTTGGTGCTGGGTCAGGTTCAGTGTCAGGTAGAGGCGAGCGGCTTAAAGCGTCCGCGTGCGAAATTTTCTTACCTGGCTTGTGTAACAGTTCGTAACTGTAGGCTGCCAGGAATTCAGACCATCTTGTCATCCGGGGTGACAAGATGTTTGGCGTGGCTCGGTTTCCGGCGAGGATGCCCAGCAATGGCTTGTGATCCGTCACGATGGTGAACGGGCGGCCATACAGGCATTCGTGAAAACGTTTAACGGCGGCAACTATAGCCAAAGCTTCTTTGTCCAGCTGGCTATAGTTCCGCTCCGGTTTGGTCAGAGTCCTGGAGAAAAAAGCGATGGGTGCTTCTCTCTGGTCTGGGAGGGTGTGGCTGAGGACAGCGCCGACGCCGAAGGGTGATGCGTCGCAAGTGACAGCTAAGGGCAAGGTCTCACTGAATTGCATCAGGACAGCGTCGGAGGTGAGGAGGTCTTTGGTTCTTTGAAAAGCGGCTTGTTCTCGTCTCCCCCAAGTCCAGGCTGCCCTCTTGTCTAGGAGTCTATGTAAAGGCTCCGCCGCCGTTGCCTTTTGAGGTAGGAAAACATTATAAAAATTTAGTAAGCCTAGGAACGCTTGTAGTTCCATTTTGGACTTTGGGGTGGGGGCTTCCTTGATGGCTTTTACTTTTTTAGTCGTAGGGTGAATGCCATGCTGGTCTAGGAGATAGCCCAAAAACTCTACTTGCTTTGTACATAGTTTGCATTTTTCTCGTTTGACTTTAAGTCCTGTTTCTTTAAATTTTGTTAAGACTTGTCTGAGTCTGTTTTCTAATTCGGCTTCGTTTGGCGCCGCTACTAATACGTCATCAAAATAGGGCACCACCCCCTTGATGCCCTTTAGCAAACGTTCCATCAGGCTCTGAAAGATGCCTGGTGCTACGCTGACTCCAAATTGGAGCCGGTTACACTTGAAAGCCCCCCGATGGGTCACTATTGTTTGGGCTTCCGCCGTTTTCTCGTCCACAGGTAGCTGCTGATATGCCTGGGCGAGGTCGAGCTTGGCAAAGACTTTGCCCCCTCCTAGTGAGTGCAGTAAATGTTGCACTATTGGGACTGGGTAGGCGCTTTGTTGCAACGCGCAATTTAGGGTGGCCTTATAGTCCCCGCAGATTCTCACGGACCCGTCTGGCTTTACTGGGGTCACTATAGGGGTTTCCCATCTGGCATGGTCTATCGGCTGCAATACCCCTTGTTTGACGAGCTTGTCGAGCTGCTCGTCAATTTTAGGTCTTAATGCAAATGGTACCCTTCTAGGTTTAAGCCGCTTAGGGGGAACCCTTGGGTCTAGGTCAAACGAGATAAGGGGCCCCTGGTACTTGCCCAAGCCTCCATCGAAGACCTCCTGGAACTCCTGGGCTAGCCGCTGTTCCCAAGCTTCGATGGTGACTTGGTTGACACCTGTCAGCGCGATGTTAAGCGGGGCGAACCATTGTAAACCCAGTAGGCTTGGGCGGTCGCGATCGACGATTGTGAGTGGTAGTTGTTCGGTGTGGCCTTTGTAAGTTATATTGAAGTTCTTGGTGCCCACTACGGGAACGCGATTCCCTTGGTAGTCTTTAATGATGACCTTTTGGGCATGCACGTTTCTCTTTTGCAGTGTAGGCACCAGTCTTTTGATTTCGCGCCATGCAATCATGGAAAGGTAGGACCCGGAGTCCACCTCCATTTTGCATGGCTGGCCTTCGATATGTACTTCTACATGTACCTTTCTGGCGCCGTCGGAGGTGGCGTGGCCGATGGTCACCGTCTGGTGGTTTTCTTCTTTTCGCCGACCGTCGCCGCTTCTTTGAGATCGTTGAGTGCGGTCCCACCGACCATCTGGCTGACGCTCTCTGGTTCTGGGCGGGGAGTTTTCTCTCCGTCTGTCGTGCTGTTCCCATTTGGGCGGGCTGCGGGTCTTCTTTTGGCGGCAAACTCGGGCGATGTGACCCCGTCGTTCACAATGCCTACAGATAGAGTCAAAAAATCGGCATTCTGACCTGGGGTGATCGCCACCGCACCCGGCACAGTTGGTCCTCGACCTGCGACCTTTTCGGCTTCGTTGATCGCCGCGTCCTGTCTGCACTCGATGTATGTCCTCCTCGTCTTCTGACGTGCTGGAGTTTGATTGGTATTCACCATAGTGTGCGGTTGCTTCGTTTCTTGTGTCGGCCGACCTTGCCGGGTTGTTGTTTCCGCCCTTCGCGTCAGATCTTCGCATGCTGTCTGCCGACGTGCGGGTCGCTTCAGCGGCTGCGGCTGCTGTAAGGGCATCGGCTAGGCTGATGTCGCCCTTGGCCATAAGTCGGCTCTGGAGTGTAGGATCCCATAAACCGAGTATGAAGCGGTCTCTTATGAGACTGTTCAGACCTTCGAACTCACAGAGTCCTCCTAGGCGCCGTAGTTCTGCGACGAAGTCGCTCAATTTTTCGTCTGGTTTCTGGTTTCGGCGGTAGAACTCGTTGCGCCATATCAGGATGGGGACTTCGGGGGTGTAATGGCGCCGCAATATGGGTTCAAGGACGTCCCAGTCCATGGCGGTTGCGTCTGCCGGTTTGGCCAAGGCTTTGGCCATCTGGAAAACCTCTGGTCCGCAGTGCGTAAGAAAGACGGTGCGTTTTAGCGGGGCCGGGGCGTCCTTCATTCCGGCGCATTCCAGGTACATCCGGAACCGATCCGAGTATGATTCCCAATCCTCGGTGGCGGGGTTGAACGGGGCGGGTGGTGCTATCTTCGCCATCTCTGCGCTGGAGCTGGTTCTTGAGTGGACACGGGGTTCGGTTCAGGGGCGAGATCCCACCTTCGTTGCCAGTGTCGTGTCCGCAAAAAGACGATCAGAGTCGGTGACTTTCATTCAAAGCTCTTTATTAACAATGGGAGAACCGAACCGGCGAAAGGCAAAAAGCCCGTGGCTTTTATACCTTTCGCAGCGGCGGCCGCGGCCAATGGCAGCGATTCAAGTCTCCCGCTCTTGGTTTGCACCAATCGCGGGAGACTTCAATCGGGCCAATCAGCGCGGCTCGCCTGGCCAATCAGAAATCCCCGCGCCTTAGCCAATCAAGGCTCGGGGATTTCGAGTATACCAATTCAAGACATAACAGATACTATAAAATCTCCATTCCTTCCCTACTCCTGAGGGAAGGTTACTGCAAAATCCCATTCTCTCCCCACCCCACTAACCTGCTTTCCAGCTCCATTCCTCTGTGCAGGGCAACAAAAAAAGACCCAGCCAATCATCCGGGACTCAGGGGGCAGAGAATAGATGGGGGCGGGGACTGTTCAATAGTGATGCTTCCATATCTTCATTGGTTCACTACAAACTAGCAAGTCACAGCAGTGGTGGGATTCAAAAAATTTTAACTACCGGTTCTTGGTGGGTGTAGCAGGGGAAGGATACTGTAAAATCTCCAGTCAGAGAGGGTATTTCCTGGTTCTCTGAACTACTCAAAATTTCCTCTACCGGTTCTCCAGAACTGGCCAGAATCTGCTGAATACCACCTCTGACCTCCCTGTGGTTAAAATGTAAGCAGGTTTTACAAAGGTGTGGCCAAAGTTCCTTGGGCAACTGAAGCATTTTCCAGATTACAGGGGTTACTTTCAACCTTCATCTTATCACGTTAACATTTGTTTGGATAGGGTGATCTAAAGCGATTGCAATTGTCACTGATTACTGTAGAAGAATTTCCACAGTAGGATTGAGGATCCTGGACTGAAAACCTAGAAAACCTCTCTTCTAGTGACATCAGGTTTAGTTAGACCCCATTTTCTAATTTATTTATTTATTTATTGAATTTATATCACTGCCTATTCGCCCATGGCGACTGAAGGCGGCTTACAGTATATAAAACCACATTTTTTAAAAAATAAAAACTAACAAAAAGAATCAAATAAATTAATATAGTACAATATAACAAGATCACCCCCGCACAAACACACACCTCCCATCTACTCACCCACCCTGGCACGGTGACAGTCAAATGCAGTCAAGAGGCCTGTGGTCTTCTAAGAGCATCTTCAATGCCCTCCGTAGTTTGGGGACAGTTTGGGACCTGTCTGAAAAGTTGCTTCTCCCCCTGTCCCTTTCTGATCTGTGAGGTCATCATATCAAATTCTTCTGCAACTGCTCTCACTAAATAAGAGAAATAATAATAATGGCAGCTACACCATCAAGAATACCCCCTTTTTACCCCCCATCCCCATTGCTGAATACCCTCCTGTGTGTAATTTTAGCATCAAGGGAGGACTTTCTAAAAACATTTTCCTAGGGCTTTTCTGTTGTAGAACCTTGGCCAATAATGCTTCAACTCAATGGATTTTGCTCCTTTGCTCTCTTTATCTTGTATTATATTTTGGATTTACTATTCTGTTTTACCAGTTACTTACTGGTTTGTTTGACCTATTCTTTTTAAGGGTATTTTTGTAATTCTGTTTTGTATAATTTTGTTTCCCACCATGAGCTATCTGCAGACTTTTGCTCTAAATGATCTCCATTTAAAACACTCAAAGCCGATGTGGCCATTAAATCCACTCTATGCTTAACTTTGTTCCTTTGTAGTAAAAACTCAATTAATTCCATTCAAAGATTCCACATGATTGCAGAGTTACACAATTCTCATCAGGCCCTCTAAAGGCATTTTCTGTCACCAGGTTATTCCAATCTCACTTCTCCTCTAAAGACAGACATTGTAAAAGAGAAAAAGGGAGGACGGCAAGCAAGGATTAAATTTGAATGTCCAGGTCACCCCTTACACAAAGAATGGCCTGATCCAATTCATTGAAGCAACTCATTGCCTTGCTGCTGTTCTTAAGAGTTGCTTTAAAAGGACAAAACTTATCTTCTTTTTTATGTAGTTGAGAAGTGACTGGTTCTGTTTGCTGCCATTTTGGAACATTGCACTAAATGGAAAAAAATATGGCCTTTTCCGGAAATGGAAAAAATGGTATTCAATTACAAAATTAAAAATATCAATATGTTCTGATGGAAAATCTGTCATCTGTAGCCAACTTCTGGCTGTTGAGCACAAACTGCAAACCACAGGAAGTTTTATCCCTGAAACTGCTCTATGTGATCCAGTAGATGGCAGGAAAGAGATTTCTGATTTTTCTGTTGCTCCTACTAAGGGGAAACCAACAACCTGGCCTCTTCACAGAAAAAGTGTTCTATGGGCTTTACCTGTTGGCCAGATAAATGAATGTATCAACCAATTGGCAAGAAAAGAAACCTAATGCTTCCCTCTTCCTCTTAGAAACACTGCTCAGAGCTACTATGAGATTACATTTAGACAAGAAAAAGTAAATGCACAGGTATAGTATATAGTATTACCTGGCTCAATATATATAGTATTACCTGATTCAATAGTAGTAACTGTGAGAGGGATCTTGGAGTCCTGATGGACAATCGTCTAAATATGAACCAGCAGTGTGCTGCAGCTGCCAAAAGAGCCAACACAGTTCTAGGCTACATTAAGAGAGGGATAGATTCAAGATTACTTGAGGTGTTAGTACCTCTTTATAATGCTTTGGTAAAACCACACTTGTAATACTGCATCCAATTTTGGTCATCACGATGTAAAAAAGATGTGAAGACTCTAGAAAGAGTGCAGAGAAGAGCAACAAGATGATTAGGGGACTGGAGGCTAAAACATAGAAAGAGCAGTTGCTGGAATTGGGTATATCTAGTTTAATGAAAAGAAGGACATGATAGCAGGGTTCCAATATCTCAGGGGTTGCCACAAAGAAGAGGGAGTCAGGCTATTCTTCAAAGCACCTGAGAGCAGGGCAAGAAACAATGGATGGATATTAAGCAAGGAGAGAATCAATTGTTCCTCACAGAACAATTGAATCTGTGGAACAATTTGCCAGAAGTTGTCAATGCTCCAACACTGCAAGTTTTAATGGACAACCATTTGTCTGAAATGATATAGGATTTCCTGCCTGAGCAGCGGATTGGACTAGAAGAGCTCCAAGGTCCCTTCTAACTCTGTTATTCTCTTTTGTTCTGTTTTAGATTTGAGTCTATGGAGATTCTCAGTCATCCATGTCCTGGTTGTCCCAAAGGTGCTTTTTCAAGATGCAGCTGGACTTTCTTGTTTTTCCTTGAACATATTTCATTTTCATTCAAGAAGCTTCAGAACTGAAGAAGCTTCTTGGATGAGAAGCAAAACCTCCTCAAGGAAAAACAAAGAAAGTCCAGGTGCCTTAAAAAAAAACACCTTTGGGACAAGGTAGATTTGCCTTTCTTATTGCAACATAGCAATGTTCTTAATAATGCTTATCTTCCCATGTGGGAACTGGTTGCCTCTCTGTGACTGTTCTAGGCTGCTGCTTTCCTATTGCTCATGAACCAACAAGCTTTCCAACATGTTTCCAGCTACTGCTGAGATATGTGTGTTTTGTACATGGATGGTCATATTTGTATGTGGGTTGGGAATGTTGCCCACACTTGGTTATGCTAAATGGCTTCACAAAATAATCCCTTTTGGCACACAGCAGGCAATGCTGCTTAAAACTGTGTTGTGAATTAGTGAAGTAGGCAAGTGGATAAAATCAAGCTCAAAACTCAAGCAGTCAAAATACATAAATCATGCTTTGCACCAGAGAAAAGAAAATTGTACTGAAAATAAGGAGGCTGAGAATTGTGTTGCTGGTAGACTAGGATGACCTGACAAAAATGGCTTTGTTGTGAGCTCTTGGCAAAGAGGGAAACTGTCTAGACAAAAGTCTGGATGGATATGTTTTCCTTTCTTACTTTGATATCTCAATTGTTCTTATGGTTAGCTACCATAATTGTTTAACATTCTGTCTCCTTCCCTTGGAACAACATTACAATAGCCATTGAAATGGCTGGTATGCAAAACTTTTAGTATAGATTGTTTTTGGTTTAATTTTAATCAGATGCCTAGATTTTTTTTTACCCCATACCTAATTGCCTTTGCACCCTAACCAACTTAATCTGGCTAAGTCATTGACAAAGTTAACAAAAAAAAAAAAAAAAAGGGCAGATCTAAAAGAAGCAGCCAAGAAAAAAAGTATTCACATAATGAGTAGGGAAGGAATGTGTCATTGCAGGCTGTGAGCTACTAATTCTTACAGTGTTGTGTGGTCTCGTGGACAGTCCAGGAAGCATTATGGGAAAGACAGCATTTCTGTAAACAGACCCACAATGCTAAATGTCTATATATGGGGAGGAGGAAGATGGCAAATGTTAACGAAGTTTTTAAGAAATACAAGGAAAAACAAAGATAAAGATATTCTGGTTTCTTTAAATAAATCCGACCTAATCTTCACAACAAGGATGGACAGTGTGCAGCTCTGGGGCCCATATAGGTTACAAATACATTTTTTGCAACCTTTAGAGTTGTCCTTAACTACAAACTTGATGAGTGCATTTTCTACCATTTTGAGGCAGGGAAGACCCAAAATCTATAGCTTAAGCTTTAAAATAAGCCTAATATAGTGTTAATAAAGTCATCGATATCACTCTCGCCTCTTTTAGGCTCCCCCAAGAATGTTAAGAATGCCTTCCAACTACGACTGTCTTGGAAATGTCTTAAAATAAAAGGCAGCATAAAGTCATAAAGGAATATTTTTCAGACATGCTGCTTTGATAATTTGTCAGATCTGCAATGATTGTAATCCTTAGCCTGGATGAGCAAGAAAGCAATATGTAAATAACTAAACATTGGCAAGGAGTCTGAAATGAGGCATGATCTTATCCTTTAAACTATACATTATCATTTGAATCTGTTCTGTCGCCAGTAAAGAGACTCGAAGACCGGAGTTGAATTCAGCTCTTTAATAACAACTAGTAACTAGTAACTAACTGCAGTCGAGCCGCGGCAGCCCCTTTTATAGCGGCTGCTCTGCGGCTCACAACCAATGGCATTTATTTAAACTTCCCACCACTCTAGGCAGCCAATCAGATACTAGCATTATTAACCAATCGTATCGTTGCATCTGCTAACCAATAGGAACATCGCCCTATTAGAATACACTACAGAATCTTTTAAACAATTGTTTATGTTCTGAGAAAGTTTAAAGAAGTGTCCAGCACCCCAAATCCATTGTTTCCATTAGGTATAAAGAAGATGACAAAGTAATTGTCTTAAAATATAGAATACAAAATAACAGAGTTGGAAGGGACCATGGAGGATTTCTAATTCTATATCATTCTGAACAAATGGTTGTCCAGTCTCTTCTTAAAAACTTCCAGTGATGGAGCACCCACAGTTTCTGAGGTAAAATCATTCCACAGATTAATTGTTCTCACTGATTGGAAATTTATCATTATTTCTACGTAGATTAGATCTCTCTTTGATAATTTTCCATCCATTACTTCTTGTCCTGCCCTCTGATGCTTTAGAGAAAAGGTTGAACCCCTCTTTTCTGTGACAAGAGCCTCAAATATAGGAAAACTGCCATCATTTGTTAGATTAGACGTATTCAGTTCCTACAACCATTTAATCATACAGTTTGGCATCCAGTTCCCTAATCACCTTTGTTGTTCTTCCCTGCATTCTTTAGAGTCTCAACATCATTTTTGTATTGTGGCAACCAGAACCAGGCATAGTATTTCAAGTGTGGTTTTAACAGTGCATTATAAAGAAAAACTAAGACATCATATGATCTTGATTCTATCTTTCTGTTGATTTGATTTTGATTTATTTTAATTTGTCAATCGCTTACAAGATAATAGGTATAAGTATAAACATAGTTAGGAATATATGAAATGGATACATATAAGAAAAATAAAAGAAACAATAAGACAGGGAGGGTAGGCACGTTGGTGCGCTTATGCATGCCCCCTACAGACCTCTTAGGAAAGGGGTGAGGTCAATAGTAGAAAGTCTAAGGTTAAATTTTTTGTTAGTCTAAGGTTTTGGGGAAGAAACCACAGGTAGAATATTCCAGACATTGACCACTCTGTTGCTGAAGTCGTATTTCCTGCAATCAAGTTTGGTGTAGTTTACCTTGAGTTTGTATCTATTGTGTGCTCTTGTATTGTTATGGTTGAAGCTGACAGGTAGGACATTGCAAAGTATGATTTTATATACTAAGATTGGACCGAAGGTGGCATAGTTTTAGGTTTTCTAGGTCTAGAATTTCGAGTCTGGTGGCATAAGATATTCTTCAATGAGTAGAGGAGTGGAGAACTCTTTTTGTGAAATATCTCTGGATTTTCTCAACTGTTAATATCAGATACATAATGTGGGTTCCAGACTGATGAGCTGTATTCGAGATGCAAGTCTAGGACTACATTGGCTTTTCTGGCAGCTGCAGCACTCTCCTGGCTCATATTTAAGTAGTCCACAAGGACACCTATATCCCTCTCACAGATACTGCTATTGAAGCAGTTTCCACTTATTCTACACCTGATTTGGTATGGAATAAGTGGAAAGATTTGGTTTGTCTTGATTAACTAATAAAACCTTAGTTTTCTCACTACTGAATTGTGTTTTGTTCAAAAAGCTCCTTATCCGAGCAAGAATTTGAATCTCCTCAAATTTTAAGATTACCCTTACTATACCACAGACAACAAAGAGACTCAGACAGTTCCCTTGAATCTTGAAGAAGTCCATGGGAATGTTGGAAGATCAGAAGGATTTAGCAATACATGTGCTTAAATATTTTCATCTGGAAGAAATCACCAGATCCTTGAGAAAAATATTGATGTGTTATTGGAATGCATCTTTTTTGGAAGGTTCTACACTTTGGGATAGGGATATCTTAGCCACTCAGTGGCTAAGATACTGAGCTTGTTGATCAGAAAAGTCAGCAGTTTGGCGGTTTGAATCCCTGGCACAGCATAATGGAGTGAGCTCATGTTATTTGTCCCAGCTTCTGCCAACCTAACAGTTTGAAAGCATGTAAAAATGCAAATAGAAAAATAGGGAACACTTTGGTGGGAAGTGTCGTGTCCTCGAAAATGATGCCAGGAGTCGGTGACTTCAAATCATGCTCTTTTATTAAAGTAGGAACCGAACTGGCTCTTTGCAAAAGGTTCGCGGCTTTTATTCTTTTAGCCGCCGCCGCCGCGGCCAATGGCACCGCTTTGAATCTCCCGCGATTCGAATAGACCAATCGCGGGAGATTCTTAGCGAGCCAATCGGCGCGGCTTGCCTGACCAATCAGAGTGCCCCACGCTTTAGCCAATCAAAGCGCGGGGATCTCAAGAATGCTAATTAAGGGACAGAACAGGAAGGTAACAGGGTTCCATAAGCCTTCGGCATTTAATCATGCCAGCCACATGACCACGGATATGTCTTTGGACAGCATTGGCTCTTCGGCTTTGTAATGGAGATGAGCACTGCTCCCTAGAGCCAGAAACGACTAGCACGTACCTTTACCTTACACTTTGGGATGGCAAGAAGGAAATTGGGCAAGGGTGAACATTCCCTATGTGTTCTGTAGGAAGCCTTCTACTCATTGCCCAAGCAGGTAAGAAGATTCAGGGGAACCCCTGAAATAATATGGAGGAGTAGCTTTCAAACTGACACAACTACAGTAGAATAATCTAACTTTCCTTTTAGACTTTTAAAGGGCCACAGTATTTTTCTTTTCATGCTCTTTCCCCCTTTCCTTCGAACGTATTTCTCAAAAAAAAAAAAAAAGAAAGAAAGAAAGAAAGAAAGAAAGAAAGAAAGAAAGAAAGAAAGAAAGAAAGAAAAGAAATTTCAAAAAGGTCCAATAATGCTCCCTGAATGTGACCTAAATATTCTTTCAGAAAGTGATTTTTTTGCCCTTGACTGCAAGTTCCTGGTGATTTCACTTCCAGAAAATATGTGAAATCCCTGGAGAGCTTCGTTATATTTTAACTCACAAGGCAAGTTAAAAATGGGTTTTGTGAGAGCCAAAAGCTCTTGCTTCCATCTCTCTGAAATTGTTAACAGGAGTGCTGTATAGCTTTTGAGGCCATGCCAACTTTAATATCTCTGTATACTTTCATCTATTTTATCAGCTTTCTTTCTGTATTGCCAGAAGGAGAAAAGATCCATCTAACAGACTGAGCCTTAAACTAATTCACACTGGGTTGCCAAGATTTCCATAAGACACGGTGTAAATAATTACGTTCTCTGTCCCATGATGCAGCTACATTGAGCACATGGAGGAGAAATAAATAAATTAACTAGGGGGAAGAAGATCATTCTTGATAGCAAGTGGTGGTAAAATGCAAACTGCTTAGACTGCACAAAAAGTGGGTCAGATCTTAACTATGAAGTTTTAAGTTTAAATGAGGAAGCCTTTTAGGTAACTTTTCCTGTTAAGATTAGATCCTCTCTGATATAGTTTCAGGCATGGGTGAAATGACTGGAGACAATCTTAGTTGGTGAACTTTCAGCTCTTTATTACATAGTGACTTAAGAGGGTGAACAACAACAACTCTGCCTTATATAGGTGACCTTAATGTGAAAAAACCAATAGGGAGCTGTAAGACACTAGCTCCAGAACCAATAAGAGTCCTTTGTTAAGGGCCAATCGGATTCTCTGAACCCAACCAATCCGATCGAGCCACTTAACACCCAATCAGAAGTGCAGAACCCTGCACTTTACCCCAAGCTTTACCCCAAGCACTTTACCCTGCACTTTACCCCAAGCTTGCTTTTATTTAAACTATTTACATACATAACACCCCTTCCCCCTGGCTCCTCAATTATGGTGTGGTTATATAGTCCTTCAAATAGGACGGTTGTTTTTTGGGTCTAATAGATTTTCTTTGGACTGGCTGTGTGCAGTCCTGTTGAGGTAAAATGTTGTTTGGTAGTGGCTCAGCTTCTTGTTCTAGTGTGATTTCCCTTGGAGTGTATGATTCTTCCTCCTGCTCCATTTCCTGAGTTTCATTAGATTCATCGCTCTCTTGGAACAGGTTCCCTGGAATGTCATCTTCTTCCATTCCTTCCCCCCCTTCAGTTTGGTCATAGGGGAGTTGCTGGCGGGCCAAAAGGAGTCATGACCGTAATTGGTCAATATGTCGTTTCCACAGTCTTTCATCAACACATTTTACAATGTAGGATTTGGGCCCAGTCTCGCGTATTATCGTTGCTTCAATCCAAACCGGGTCGCCCGATAAATTTCTTGCATAAACGGGGTCGCCTACCTTGAAGGTACGGTAGCGTCCGCTGGATCCTGCAGGCTTTTCTGGCTTGTAAGCAGGGTGCAATCGGTCGAGGCGGGAACGGAGTTTCCGCCCCATGAGAAGTTCTGCGGGAGTTCTGCCAGTTACGCTGTGCGGAGTGATGTTTTGTAGAAGTAGAATGCGGTTTATTTTTTCGTCAATATTATCATAGTCCACTTTTTGCAAAGTCTTTTTTACAAATTGGACCATGCGTTCCGCTCGGCCGTTGGTAGCAGGATGCGCTGGCGAGGTGAGCGCATGGCGGATGCCATTATCAGCAAGGTACTGTTCAAACATTAGCGCTGTAAACTGCGGTCCGTTGTCGGACACCAGGACGTCCGGCAATCCATGAGTTGCAAAGAGTCTATTGAGGACTTTAATGACAGCTTCGGAGGTTGTATGGGTCATTCGATGAATTTCCAACCAATTAGAGTATGCATCGACAGTCAATAGTAATGTATGTCCTTTAATCGGCCCTGCGAAATCCAGGTGGATTCTGGACCAGGGCCCGCGTGGCGTCTCCCATTCAGTCGGTGCAGCTTTTGGCGGTGCGTTGCTGTTTTGTTGGCACTTGGTGCAGGCCTTGACCCATTGCTCGATGTGTCGGTCCATGCCTGGCCACCAAGCGTAGCTCCGTGTGAGTGCTTTCATCCGCACGATCCCGGGATGTCCTTCATGCAAAATTTGTAACAGCGAGTTTTGGAGTCATTCTGGAACGACGACTCTATCGCCCCAGATGACACAGCCTTTTTGCGAAAAAAGTTCAGTCTGTCTTGTTTTAAATGGCGCGAAGTCATCTGGGACCTGCTCCAATGGCCATCCACGTTCTACCCAGCCTAGGACTCGAGCTAGGGTGTGATCTCATCTGGTCTCTCTCGCGATATCTCGAGCGGTCATAGGAGGCGAGTTGAGCATCTCGATTTGTAATGCCGATACTGTTGGTGCCGGATCGTCAAGAGTTTCTGGTAGCGGTGCTCTGCTGAGTGCGTTGGTGTGGGGGATGGCTTTCCTCGGGCGATTTAACAATCGATAATTTTAAGCAGCTAGGAACTCTGACCATCGAGTCATTCTTGGGGACAATATATAGGGGGTTGGTTTGTCCCCAGTGATTATCCCCAGGAAAGGTTTGTGGTCAGTTACAATGGTAAATGTCCTTCCATATACATACTCATGGAATTTTTTTATGGCTGCCACAATTGCAAGAGCTTCCTTATCTATTTGTCCATAGTTACGTTCTGCCTGAGAAAGAGTCTTCGAAAAGTATGCAACAGGGGCCTCGTTTCCATAAGGCAGCACATGGCTCAAAATAGCGCCCACCCCAAATGGTGAGGCATCACAAGTTATAACCAATGGTAATGTTTCATTATATTGCATAAGTACAGAATCAGATGTAAGTAAATCTTTTACATTTTGAAATGCTTTTTCCTCCCGGTAACCCCAAAGCCACAATGCTTTCTTATCTAATAACCGGTGTAACGGTTCAGCCACAGTCGCCTTATGTGGTAAAAACACATTATAGAAATTAATAAGGCCTAAAAATGCCTAGAGATCTGTTTTGTTACGGGGTCTGGGAGCATTTTTTATCGCCCTTAATTTACTCTCAGTAGGGTGAATACCCTGACTATCAATGCGGTAACCTAGAAATTCAACACTGTCTGTATACAGATGACATTTATCCTTTTTTACTTTCAATCCCGCTTCTTGGAATTTCTTAAGAACACATTTTAAACGATTCTGTAGAATTTTTTTACTAGGAGCTGCAATTAATACGTCATCAAAATACGGAACCACGCCCTTGATTCCCTGCAATAATCATTCCATTAAACTTTGGAATATTCCCAGGGCTATACTTACCCCGAATTGCAATCGGGTACATTTAAAAGCACCTTTGTGCATTACTATCGTTTGAGCTTGGGCTGTTTTATCGTCCACGGGCAATTGTTGATAGGCTTGAGCTAAATCTAACTTAGCAGAAACCTTTCCGCCTCCCAGGGAATGAAGGAGGTGCTGTACCACCAGCACTGGATAAGCGTTCTGCTGGAGGGCGTGGTTTAGAGTGGCCCGGTAGTCCCCACAGATTCGGATTGACCCATCTGGCTTAATGGGGGTTACAATAGGAGTTTCCCATGGAGAATGATCAATGGGTTGCAGTACCCCTTGTTTAATTAGTTTGTCAAGTTGTTCATCTATCTTGGCCTTAAGGGCGAACGGAACTCGATGGGGCTTTAAACGGATCGGGGTGACCTTAGGGTCGAAGCTAAACGAAATTGGGGTCCCCTTATACTCACCCAGATGATCTGCGAAGACATCGCTGAATTTAGTAATAAGGTCCTCCTCCCACTCGCAATCACCGACTTGGTTCACGCCGGCTACTTCGATGCCGAGTGGCGCAAACCAGTGGCGCAAACCGAGTGGCGCAAACTAGGCCTGTCCCTATCGATGATCGTTAGAGGTAAGTATGCCGTATGTTTTTTAAACGAGACGCGGGCTCGACAAGACCCAACCACAGGGATCCGATTCCCTTGGTAGTCTTTAAGATGAGACGTTGCATTCGAAGGTCTTGGCGTTGGATGGTAGGAATGAATTGCTTTAATGTCTTCCACGACACCATCGAGAGGGACGATCCAGAATCGACCTCCATGTGGCAAGGTTGGTTCTCTATGGCTACTGTGACTCGAATCTTCTTAGCGTCCATGGCTGAGGCGTGACCTATAGTGATAGTATGGTGGGCCTCTTCTTTCTGCAACGCTCGATATCTGTAGGAGTGGTTTGCTGGATCTCGCCTTCCAGGACGGTTTCCTGCCGATTGGCGAGAGCTGGTTCCCCTTGAGGCCTGACTTGGTCCCGGTAAACTGCGACAGACTCGACTGATGTGGCCTCGTTTTCTGCACTCATGACAGATCGCATCACGGAATTTGCAGTCTGCCCTGGGGTGGTTTGCCCCGCAACCAGCGCAAGGGCGTGAGGGTTTAGAGCGAGGGTCCCGGTCGAACCGCAGTCGATGGACCCCTTCTTCGTCGCTGTCTGATGACGAAGAGAGGTCCTCGTGGTGCGTCGTAACAAGCTGCTCTTCTGACTTGGATAAAAGGTCGCCTGTCTGTGGGGTTGTTGGGTTTCGGCTTCGCCGTAGTTGCGCCGCAGACTTTTTGGTCGCCTCAGCAGCAGTGGCTTCGGCGATGGCGTCAGCAAGGTCGATGTTGCCTTTCGCCATCAGCTTGCTTTGCACGCCCAGCGCATCTAATCCCAGAATTAAGCGGTCTCTTAGTGCTTCATCTAAGTCTGCGAATCCGCAGAGGCCTCCCAAGTGTCGGAGGTCTGCCACGAAGTCAGCCACACTCTCTCCTTTTCGCTGGCTTCTTTGATAGAATTCATGGCGTCTCACGAGTGTAGGTACTGTTGGCTCGTAATGGTCTCTCAGGAGAGGTTTGAGGTCGTCCCAGCTCATTGCTTTAACTTCTCGAGGCTTCGCGAGTGCCTTTGCCATTTTAAAGACAGCCGGGCCGCAGTACGTCAGGAACAGCGCCCGCTTCTTGGCTGGTGTGGCGTCCTTCAGGTTGTTTGTTTCAAGGAACATTTGGAAGTGATCCATGTAGGATTCCCAATCCTCTTGGTTTGGATCGAACGGAGCGGGTGGTACGATGCCGCTGGACATGGTTTCCGTTGGTGGCGTCGTCTTGGCACGTGCTCTGTTTTTCTTCCCGGTTCCTTAAGATCAGATGTCTCCAAATCCCACCCTTGTTGCCAGTGATATAGTTTCAGGCATGGGTGAAATGACTGGAGACAATCTTAGTTGGTGAACTTTCAGCTCTTTATTACATAGTGACTTAAGAGGGTGAACAACAACAACTCTGCCTTATATAGGTGACCTTAATGTGAAATAACCAATAGGGAGCTGTAAGACGTTAGCTCCAGAACCAATAAGAGTCCTTCGTTAAGGGCCAATCGGATTCTCTGAACCCAACCAATCCGATCAAGCCGCTTAACACTCAATCAGAAGTGCAGGGCCAGACCCTGCACTTTACCCCAAGCTTGCTTTTATTTAAACTATTTACATACATAACACTCTCCCCCGCCGCCCCCGCTTCAAATTACATGTTCCCTCCAAATTGACACTGATAAGTGAATTCAACATGTCCAGATAGAAGCGTGAACAAGGGGCTGTTTTTACACAGGTGCAGCACACCAACAGATTTTTCCCTACATTTTAAATTCCCATAAGTATAAGGGGACAATGACTGAGTGGTGCAGTGGCCCAGAGGTTGGAGCTATTTGCTCCTGATTGGTAGAAGCAAGATATTTCTCTCTCTGGGCACGATGAGAATATATCTGCTGAATATAACTCCGCATTGATGACAGGAAGGGCATCCGGCCATTAAACACTCTGCTAGGCCCATTCAATTGCCCAAGACTTCACCCTGCAAGAGTTTATGGGGTTTTTAAAACAAGATGATAAGGGATAACTATTGGCCCAAGCAATCTTCACGGCATTGTCATGGATCCTCTCTGGACCCCTCTCTGGATGCAATTTCAGAGAAGGAGGGTGAGTTTGAGTCAGGAGAGGAAAGCATGGAACCAAGGATCGGGGCTCAGAAAGTGTTAGCCTGATGGAGCAGCCTCAGCTGTGTTGATCAGATGAGGACAGGCTGAAGCTAAGAGATGTGAGTGAGCCACAGCTGCAGCAAGTTGGCCAGGAGGCTCCAGGTGAAGACCAGGAGCAGCTGCTGCTCATTAGCAATGAGGAGGAGGCTGCTCCTGATCCACACCTGCTCCTGATCCAAGGACATGGAGGGCAGAGAGGAACCAGGCACAATATTGGTTGGCTAAACTAGTGCTCTCCAACTAGTGGGCCAGGGACCACTGGTGGTTGGTGAGAAAACTTTGGTGGTCCGCAGAGAAATGTCACCCACAAAGCATCCCCCAAAGCAATTAATCCAGGCTGCGTGGGAACACAAGGCTGCACCGCCCACATGGCCCATGGGAACACAAGGCTTGCGTCACTTGCATTGCAAACAACATGAAGAAGTGAGGGGAGGGGGAAAAGGGCAGAGGCAGTGCTGCCAACTCTCACGCAATCAGAGTGAGACTCACGCAATTCAACCAATTTTGACTGTCTCACTCTGATAAACGAAATCTCACACTAAAGGCCCGAGAGATCTTCCTTGCAATGGGAATTCCGGCCTCGAATAAAGGCGCGCTTGTGGAATAAGACCCCCTCCACCCCAAATTTTATTTCTAATTCATCTTAGATTTGCAATTTAAAGCAGGCTAATCCGCTTGCAAATTTGCCGAAGAACGGCGGGTTTAACAGAAAGAAACTCCCCTCCCCGTCTCTTTCCCCCGCGGCCACACCTCTCTAGCAAACTAATCTGAATTTTAACCCTTCAAAAACCGTAGCTCCTTGCCTCTAATTTTGCTTTAGAAGTGATTTTTCAGGGGATCGGTGGCTCCGAGCAGCCGCTCGCCTCGCTGATAAAAATATATTTGTTTTTCGATTGTACTAAGGGCATTGGTGAAGTGTTCCCTGGTTTATTTTTCCTTTTGCCCTTTTTATGCAAGCTGCATCAGCTATTCAAAAGTTAGAATGGAATAGAATTGGAATGAAACTGGAATGGAATGGAATAAATTGGAATGGAACTGGAATAGAACAGAACAGAAAACTATTCTCACTTTAAATGTACACTAATCAGCATACATTAAAACAAAATTTCGTTGCATTCAGTTCTCAAAATATAACCATTACGCATATACCCGCATATACCCGCATATACCCGCATATACCCACATACACATATATATATGACAAAGAAACATTACAGTCCATTTCAAATAATTACCCAATTATTTTTTCAAACCTTTTATGAAACTAAAAGGCCTGTGCTATGTCTCATTGGTTTTCATAGTCAAGTTCCCTCACTGAAGAAAAATGTGTTTTTGTAATATGTGTCCTCATTTTTTTTCTTATGCCTATGGGTTAAAATGTATGTATGTATGTATATGTCCAAATCATGACTAAAGTATGCATCAGATTGTACCATTTAAAATGTAAAATTGTCAAAGCTCCCTACCGTGGAAGGGGGGGCACCCTCCTTCCACACCATCCCCCCCTCGGTCGCTTCGCTCCCTCGGGCATGGTCGCTCCGCTCCCTCGCAGTGTCTCACTCCGAACTATCACTCAAGGTTGGCAGCCCTGGCAGAGGGGGAACTTGCCCCACATGCCCCACGTGCCTTGCCTGGCCACCAGGCTGCTTCTTTCTGCTTTTTTCTTCTGCTTTCGGCTGCACACAAGGAAAGCAGCGAAACTCTTTCTTTCTCTCCCGCAAACTCTGCCAGAAATGAGTCTTTGGGACCCTGCAAGGCATCCTGCTCCAAGAGGCTGCACCGGCATGACAAGTCTCACAAAGACTAATTTCTGGAGGAGTTTGAGGGAGAGAAAGAAAGACTTTTGCTGCTTCTGCTCCTTTCCTTTCATGAAGCCAAAAGTCTCTCCCTCTCTTTCTCTCTCCCCCTGAGAACAGAGCTGGAGACGGTATCCTGCGATCCCAAATAAAAAATGATCGATTGGTAGGAAAATGGGGTGGGGAATTTTCCTGCAGACTTTTTGGGGGGATTTTCCCAGGGTCTCTGGTCTGCAGGATTTAAAATTAGGAGTTTGGTGGACCCTGAGGTCCAAAAGGTTGGTGACCCCTGAGCTAAACTACTCACAAGGAGACAACCTTACCTCTCATGAACTGGTGTTGCTTACTTAAGCCTGCCCAAGGACTTAAACATTGCTGAAGCCATGTGCCTAGTTCCATGCCTTGTGTGCTCAGGCTATGTATCCTGATCTGTTCGAATTGTGGACCGCTTTCCTGGACTTTGTGTGTGCCCATTGGTCTTGGTTACTCAGTGCCTCTTGCTATGCTGAGCTCAGATCTGGACCTGAACAACGAGGGTATTTTCTGAGAACCTATTTGGGGGTTTGAATAAACACCTGTAGAACTCTTGCTGTACAGGCATGTCTGTGTGGTGTGGTGAGTGGGGCAGCAGAGGCTTTGGCATCACTTACTTGTAAGGCGATCTCTCCCCACTTATATCTACCCATCCCATGAAATCTGTCAGAAGAGGCTCACTCTGTCGATTAAAAAGATCTGATGGATCCCTGGAGAAGAATCTTTTCTGTTGTGATCCTTCCTTCTGGAACATATTTCCCTTGAGAGTTGACTTGACATGATCGTATTGACTGCAAAAATCTGGTTATGTTGTTGAACCCAGGGTGTGTAGTTGAGCCCATATTTTGGTTATATTGACTGTTGTTGGTCCTGTCTTGTCTCACTTTTTACATTTGGGTGGGGTATTTTTTATTTATTTATTGATCTATGAGGTTTTCATCTTTATTTTATTCTCTATTAGCTTCCAAGAGTCATATGTTTGAGCCAGACAGCTACATAAATTGAATGAATGAATGAATGAATGAATGAACAAATGAATGAAATAACCAATATGTGAATATATCAATAATTAATAAAAATATTGTATGACCCATACATGCACAACCATTTACTATACCTGCATTCCAGTAAACAAACTACTATTTTTCAATTTCAGGATGGAGAAAGATGAAAATGGATGGAGGATTTAGTGAAAATGGTGAGACATAAGAAGGATGGGTGACCAATCATTTACCCATTGCATAGATTTCCCCCAAGACTTTTGTGGAATCCATGAGCCACCAAAAACCCTAGACTTTCCTTGTTTTGTATTATCTAAGATGCTTTTTTTTCAGTTTGCTGTCGAATTTTGATGGAAAATTCCAAATGGCATGGCTTGAGGCACACATTAAAAGTTTATATGAAATTCCCTATAAAACAGTTAAACCCACAACTTAATGGAAGTCTTGCAACCTAAAAATTGTCCAATGAAAGACAAAACCCTTCTGCTTTTTTTCAGCAAGGCATGTACAACTACTTATAATGAGAAGCTAAAGAAGCATGAACATAAAATTAAAGCCCTGCCCGATTAAAGCTACAGCTATTGGAAGCAGACAGTGACAAAAGTGCATAGGATTGCCAAGGATTAAAAATAAGCATTTATCATGCTAGGATTCCCTCCACCTATTACGCGATCCTTTTAAATGGAAATGCCAGATTTTTAATTGAGACCTTCTTAGGTATATGTGTGCCAGAGTTGGAAATGAAATGATAGAATATATTCTCTTTCTTAAGTTATATTTTACATTTTTACATTTATATTCCCCCCACCCTGCCCCGCCCCGAAAAATATTTCCAATTATCTATGGGGGAAAAAAAGCTGAATTAAGGTGGGTGCCTGATAGAAATGATGTAGTTGAAAATGAGCAAGAAGATTTTCTCAACTTTTCTTGTATTACTTTGTTGCTAAGTTGCTCAAAGAATTGGATTGGGAGGGTGTTCAGACAAATAAAATATAGAAGTTATTTTGTTCACAAATGCACTAAATCTAACTACCACAAGGTGCAAAGGTGAACCTTGGCTTCTATGAGATTCAAGAAGGATGGAAAACAAGAGAGCTTGGACCTCTTCACACTCATTCACCATTTAAGCTACTATTCCAAAGTCTAGGCAGGTATTTCCCATCCTACACCTGCACATTTGATTTATGTTTCCCCAGACAAGAAATTTACATTTCTCTCTCTTAAATGTCATTCCCTTATTTTCAATCCACTTCTCTAGGATGTGGTGGCTCAAAAGGTTAGGATGTTGCGTTGATGATCAGTAGGCTTGCGTTTCAAGATCTGGTTGCTGCTGCAGGACGAGGTGAGTTCCTGTCACACGCTCCAGCTCCTGTCCACCCAGCAGTGTGAAAGTGGTGACCGTCAGTAGATAAATGGGTATCACTTCATCAGGCAACTTAACAGGAACATGAAAGGAACTCCCAACTGGGCTTCCACTGGAAAGTGATGATATCAGTGTTCAATCCTTTCTGTCAACTCGTAAAGCATTCCTGGTCTGCTCTCGAGTTGCCACAAAAAGGAGGGGGGAGATCTGATGGAACAGTTTGGTTGCTATGACCAGAAGCACATTCCACGCATACCTTTCTCCAGATTGTGTCCCAGGTTACCAGAGCCAGCCAGAGAGGCGCGTTTTCTACAACCTGTGAAAGTGCTCCATTGGAGAATGTGATTTATGACACACCTTGGAGGAGGGGGAAAATGGCAGTAAATTACATAGGGCAGAGCGACTGCACTTGGGAAAAGTGCCAACATGTTGCTCCTAATAAATAATTGGATTTCTTTTGAAACTTGGCTCAAGGCTTATGAATTAATTAGGGCATCTGTTGGAACCCTGACACTTTCAACCCAGAAGCATTTCAGTGCTCCTGTAGTAATCCCACTTCTCTAACCCATGAAGACTATGAAGGATCCTCCATGTTATTGCCATGACAATCAAATTCAAGGGACAAAGAACACAAGAGTCCTTTGGCTTTATAACAATAGCACTTAGACTTATATACCACTTTATAGTGCTTTACAGCCCTCTCTCAGTGGTTTACAGAGTCACCATATTGCTCCCAACAAGCTGGGTCCTCATTTTACCCACCTCAGAAGGATGGAAGGCTGAGTCAACCTTGAGCCTGGTGGGATTTGAACTGCCAAACTGTAGGCAGCTGGCTGCAGAAGTAGCTTGCAGTACTGCAGTACTGCACTTATTTATGCTCATCTTGTGGACTTCCCAAGGATGTATTATTTAGCTACTCAACTAGCTTGATCCAGCAGAATTTAAAATATAATTTCAAACTTTTGAGACTAGAATAAGAAACCAAAGCAAAATATTTAACTGAAGCATCTTAAGAAAAGGTGTTCTCAAAAGTATCTGGGCATTTAATTTGACTCCCTTATTTTTTAGTTTTTCCTCTCTTTCCCCCCACCCCCCACAATGGCAGAGTAGATATTCTGATTCACCAGTTACTTGGAGTGAGCCACAGAACTGACATCTGAGGCAACTTAGTTGTATTGATTTAAACAAGACTAAACTTTTTCATATGGTTTGTAAATGGCCTTGTGGGTCACCCTGAGCCTTTTGATATATACAAGTCTATTCCCAGCCAGATTAATACCATACTGTGAATGATCTCCAAGGTTAAATTGCTTTTAATTTTAGCTTAATTATGTGCAGAAGCACAAATAACTAACAGCATTGATCTGAACTTGGCACCAAAGACAGGTTCCAAATGGCAAAGCATATTAAAAGATCGAACTATTAAATACGGATAATGAGCAAAATAATTATGTGTTTCCATGCCGTAAAAGGTTAGACTTTAAAGTTGTCACAGTTCATAAGCAAGGAAAGATTTAATCCCACTCTTAATAAAATATTTATAAGATAATGCACGTTAATCAAAACAGCCACAATTAATTTGGGGTTAGGGAATATATTGCTCTGGATTGCTGTCCAAGATTTTCAGAGACAATTGGGGGAAGATTTTTAACAGGGCATTTGTTTTCTTACTGAATAATGGATGACTCGCAGCCAGAAGCTTTTAAAATGCAGCTTAGCTTAGGATAAATAAGCATAATTGCAAGCAGTTATGCAGGATAAATATTCTTAGGCTGGTGGTGTTTCGCATTTGATTCCAGAAAGAAGTTTTAAAGCTTTTGGATCGGGGTGTCAAACTCAAGGCCGGCGGACCAGATCCAGCCCGCAGGGTGCTTAGATCTGGCCAATGGGGCCACCCTGAAAACAGTTAAGGATTGGCCCGCGGTGCCTCTGCCAGCAAAAGTGGGCTCCTGAGCTCTGTTTCAGCTGTGACAGCCTCCTGCAACCCTTTATCTATGAAAATGGAGTTCCCTCCTAAGCTCCATTTTCAGTGGCAGAGGGTTACCGGAGGCTATCACCACTGAAAATGGAGTTTGGGAGCCCGTTTTCACTGGCAGACCACTCGGGCTACCACAGGCACCAAAACAAATAACTTTGAGCTGGTTACACCCACCCTGGTCATGCCCCTCCAGCTCCCCCAAAGTCAAGCACAACCCTGATGTGTCCCTCAATGAAATTGAGTTTGACACCCCTGTTTTGGATGCATTTATATCTACTGTAGGTTGAATGCAGCCTCCGTCTGCAACTCTTTAAAGCTGCCATGTCCAATCCACACATCTTGAAGTTGCTGAAGTTGGGAAGACTGCTGTAGTTTGAGCTGGTCCTAGAGATATACATAGCCCTCCACATTTTAGGTGTGAGCCCCGCAGCCCATCTAAAAGTTGCCACCAAGCTCATTCTTATCACAACAGTAAAAGATGAAATAGAACTGAAATAATCATATTTAACTGCATTTCATCTTAGTTTAAACCTTATTAAGTCAACATTTTATTTTTCCTTCCTCCCTTATTTACTTCATTGTTTTGGCTCCACCTTTTTTACAGGGTACCATCTTGGATAGGTCTCTCAAGTGTGAACTGTGTCCTTCAACTAAAAAATAATTTGCCCATGATATATAACTTCATCAAGATTTTCTCAGAATTTCTCTTCATGTTGGTGCATGCATGGGAGCTATTCCACATTTGTTGAACAACTCTTCTGATCCAAGCCTTGTTCAAAGCAAACAAACACCAAACAGAGATAAAAGCAAAACCTTCTTAATGCTTCTCTGTGAATTCTGTTCATTCACAGTAAAATGCTATTAAAAACTAATTGTCCCAGATAAGAATAAGCCTTGCCAAGGTTGTGCAAGGCTGCCAAGAACACTAGATTAAATTGCAAGGAAATAATCAAAACCAAAAGTCTCCAAACACAAACCAGGATAGTCTGAACTTCCACAAGACTTGAAGTGCAAGAACTTCTTTGCTTCCTGCAAAGAATCCCACCTCTGAGGGCTGGCTTTTATCCCTTAAGGGAGGGGCCATTACCTTGCAGCCTTACTCCCGAGTCGCCCGTGCTGCTGCAGCTGCTCTTTCCTTCGAGCAGCCCTGCTTGCATACATACTGGGCACAGGCTCCTCAGGGGCCTCTTCATCACTGCTGCCAGCCTCCACAATCTCCGAAGGCAGCATTCCACTCCCTGATGGTCCTGGCCCCATCCCTGCAACACACGCAGGTCCCTCATCCGAGTCCTCGCTCTCTGAGACCTCAACCATCCACACCTGCTGCCACCGAACCACAACATGGCTGGTGTCAATATGCATTTAGTACACGTTGCTGTAGTTTCAGTGCATAATGTTTTTTTTTATTCAGATGGTCTTTTAGGTGTACATGCTCAATTCAACAATGATATCTAAACACCTGTGATAAACAGATGTATGTCAGGTGCCAAATGTTGAAATTTTGATCATGTAACCATGAGTTACAGGCAACAGTCATGAAGATGCTGTAACAGTCTTCAGTGTTCGAATAGAATAGAATTCTTTATTGGCCAAGTGTGATTGGACACACAAGGAATTTGTCTTGGTGCAAATTGGTCATAAGTCACTTCAGTGCTGTTGTAATTTTAAACGGTCACTAAATAAAGTCAACAACGCCCTGTAATTGCTCCTTGGGAAACAACTTAAATGATTTCAGGGACAGTCAAATGATCCCCTCTGGGGGAGGTCCAGAAATTCTGCAATTTGTCTGACCAAAAGGGGTAATTTTGCTTCTTTTACTTCATGGAGCTTAGGACAGAACTGGCCAGCAGATGGAGATAGAGGCTAATTTCCCCTCCAAAAAGTCATGAGGTCAATAAATCAGCTGTAGTAAAAATCAAAAGATGTTTCAATCAGTCCAAAATTGTTGGTTATGAGGCTTGTTCATAAGTCCCTACATGACTTGGCTTGCTATGTATTATTGCTGCATGTTCCTTTCTCTTTTTTTTTTTTCCCACAGAGAAAGAAAGTTCCTTCTGTTGGTTTGTCATCAGCATCTCTTTCACAGAAGAGAGAATTTGTAGCTCATGTTGAACTGTGGGGTCCTTGGTGGTCCCTGAGCTTGGCGTGACTTGGGAAGTCTTCATTTCTACTTTTGCTCGCCTCTGGTCAAGCTATTTCCCAGAGACACTGTCCCAGGGGAAGGCTGTTTTGCACTTCCAGGCCAGGCATTTACAACATGGTGTCCCAACCATGCTATTCCTGAAAACAGCTCTTCTGGGAAGACTTTCAAACCCACAAACCTCTATTGAAAATCCAAAACCACATCCAAGCCTATGTCCGTCTCAACCCTGTCTAATATTTACTTGATTCTCATTTAACCTTTTTTAGCAATTACAGGGAGTCCTTGCCTTACAATCGGGGGTGGGATTCAGCCGCTTCGGGCTGATTTGGGCGAACTGGATGTTAAATTTACATCCGGTTCGCCAACCTGGTAGTTGAACCAACAAGCTGGACCTGCCTACCCCTCCCTTCCCCAGCCCATGTGGCCCATTTTGGATGAAGGTAAATGTGGGGTCCATGTGGATGCTCTATGAGGGCAAAAAATGCCCCCCCCTGAAGTTCTGGAAGTCCAGAAACGGGCCTGATTTCAGCTTCTTGAGGGCTTCCAGAGCCCAGGGAGGGCTGCTTTCACCCTCTCAGTGGCCCAAGGAAAGCCTCCATACTCTGGGGAAGGCAAAAAATGGCCGCCCGGAAGTTCCGGGAGGCCACATCCACCATGGCTGTGCCTACCCAGCAACCGGACAGAAAACCAGTTGTTGGGATTTTTCCCGCCCCTGCTTACAATCATTTGTTTAGTGACCTTTCAAAGTTACAACAGCCCTGAAAAAATTGACTTATGACCATTTTTCACATTTCTGACCATTGCAGTATCCCCACGATCACATGATCAAAATTTTGGTGCTTGGAAACTGGCAGGCATTTGTGTCAGTTGCATTTGTCTCGGGGTCAGGAGATTATTATCATTTCTTAACTTTCCCAGTTGGCTTCTGATAAGCCCAATCAATGGGGAAGCCAGATTTGATTAATGACCGTAGGATTCATTGAACTGCAGTGATTCACTTAACAACTCTGGCAAAAAAAAAAAGACAGTAAAATGGGGTGCAACTCACTTAGCTGTCTTGCTTAGCAACAGAAATGTTGGGCTCAATTGTAGGCATAAGTTGAGGATTACCTGTATGTGCTATGTGGAACACTGTACATACCTCTATTTCTGTATTTCATTTACAAGTGAAGTGCTGAATTGACAGGTTCTCCCAGACTTCAGATGAAAAGCTTTTCTCTGAACCATTATTGATTGGTGTAATTTCTGCTGCTTTCAATTTAACCAGAAGTTTCACAATTAACTATAATTAACTATTATGTTTCCTAAGACCAGAATTTCCTTTCCTCCAAATAAAGAGTAACTGCTACTTCCTCCTCCTCCTCCTCCTCCTCCTCAATACGCTGGCTGTTATTTTTTCCTTCT
Source organism: Hydrophis major (assembly GCA_033807585.1). Lineage (NCBI taxonomy): Eukaryota > Metazoa > Chordata > Lepidosauria > Squamata > Elapidae > Hydrophis > Hydrophis major. The sequence goes on from CM066330.1 coordinate 246,536,412, forward strand.
TGAAGATGAAACTCCGAATCAAAATAGGGACTTTTTCTTCATTATTCAGTACAATAGTTTGAGGTGAACTATGATTAATAACCCATTTAAATGTTGGTATTTAAAATTTCAACAATGGACAAGAAAATATATATATTAGAAGTAGAAAAAAAGAAAAGAAAAGCTGATAGAAAAGAAAAAAAGAAAAGCCGATTAGGAAACGGCTTCCAATCTTTTTCACAGCAATTATTAATGCATCTCTCTCTCTCTCCTTCCCTCCCTCCCTCCCTCTCTCTTTCAATTCAATAATGTCTGATTCTGCAGTTTTCTTGACAAGGCTTCCCCCCCCCCAAAATAACAGATAATCAGAGTTGGAGGTCATCTAGTCCAAGCAGGAGTCCCTACACCATTTCTGACAAATGACAATCCAATCTCTTCATGAAAGTCTCAAGTGATGGCGCTCCCATAACTTCTGAGGGCAAGCTGTTCCATTGGTTGATTGTTCTCACTGTCAGAAAGTTTCTCCTTATTTCCAGGTTAAATCTCTCCTTGTTCAGTTTCCATCCATTATTCCTTGTCTGGCCTACAGGCGCTTTAGAAAATAACTTGACCCCTTCCTCTCTGTGGCAACCCCTCAAATATTGTAACGCTGTTATCATGTCTCCCCTGGTCCTTCTCTTTACTAGACTAGCCAAGCCCAGTTCCTGCAACCGTTCATTGAATGTTTTAGCCTCCAGTCCCCTAATTATCCTGGTTGCTCTTCTCTGTATTTTTTCTAGAGTCTCAACATCTTTTTTATAATGTGGTGACCAAAATTGGATGCAGTACTCTAGGTGCGGTCTTACTAAGGCTTTATAGAGTGGTATTAGTACTTCCCTTGATCTTGATTGTATCCTTCTGTTAATACAACTTAGGAATGCATTAGCTTTTTTGGCTGCTGCTGCACACTGTTGGCTCATATTTAGCTGGTTGTCCACTAAGACTCCAAAATCCCTCTCACAGTTACTGCTATTGAGCCTGGTTTCACCCAGTCTATATGTGTACTTTTGGTTTTTCTTGCCTAAGTGTAGGACTTTACTTTTCTCTACATTGAATTTCATTTTGTTATATATGGCCCAGTGTTCTAGTCTGTCAAAATCCATCTGGATCTTCTTGGGTGTTAGCTCTTCCTGCTAGTTTAGTATCATCTGCAAATTTGGTAAGTTCCCCTTCTATTCCCTCATCTAAGTCGTTAATAAAGACATTGAAGAGTCCTGGGCCTAAGACAGAACCTTGGGCACCCCACTGCTTACTTCTCTCCATGTAGACTTAGACCCATTAAGGACTACTCGTTGAGTACGGTTTGCCAGCCAGTTGCAAGTCCATCTAGTGGTGGTGGTATCTATTCCACTTTTTTCTAGTTTACTAAGAAGTAGGTTGTGGTCTACTTTGTCGAATGCCTTGCTGAAATCTAAATATATTATGTCTGCAGTATTTTGCTGGTCTACTAAATTAGTCACTGTGTTGAAGAATGAAATAAGATTGGTTTGGCATGATCTGTTTTTAACAAACCCGTGTTGACTGCTAGTTGTTACTTTACTTGTTTCTAGATGTTGGCAGATCTGTTTTTTTATTATCTTTTCCAATATCTTCCCTGGTATTGATGTTAGGCTGATTGGTCTATAGTTTTCTGGATCTGTTTTTTTCCTTTTTTGAAGATGGGAACCACATCAGCTCTTTTCCAGTCCTCTGGTAGTTCCCTGGTGCTCCAGGATTTTTGAAAGATATGGTGCAGTGGTTCTGAGATGACCTCTGCCAGCTCCTTTAAAACTCTGGGATGTAATCCATCAGGCCCCGGTGATTTCTTTTCATCAAGATCAGACAGGTATTCTCTCGCTATTTTTTTTTTTTTGCTTATTTTAACTTTTATTTCCGGTCTGTCTTTTACAGTTATTGTTAAGTACTGAACATGGGTCGGAGTAAATGGAGACAGCCTCTGAATAGTGAACATTCAGCTCTTTATTTGCATAGTGACTTCTCGAAACAACAACAGTGAACTCTGCCTTATATAGGCAACCCTTGTGAGAATTGTCCAATAACGAGCTATGAACGCTAGCTCTTTGAACCAATAAGAATTCTCTGTTAAGGGCCAATCGGATTCCTCAGAACTAACCAATCCGATCTGGCCGCCTAACAGCCAATCAGAAGTGCAGGGCCAGAACCCTGCACTTTACCTCAAGCTCATACTTTATTAACTATGGTACATACACAACAATTATGTTTCTGGTGGGTTGAGCTATTAGTCCATGAGCCAAGACCTGAATTTTCACATATTGGTACCACCCGAGGTGACTAATAATCTTAGGTGTTTTTGGCTTCTTTTATGTCTCTAGTTTATGTTTTGATGTGATAGCCCTTGTTAACTCGTAGCTTAATCGAGGTTATCACTCTTAGAATAGATGCACCCTATGTACACGGAAAGAAAGGGTGAACACATACTTTGACAATATTCTCTATTCTGAACATCACCACGTTTATGCTAATGACCAAATATACTATCCAAAATATCTCCAGAACCCTTTCATTGTTAGTATGCATGAACAGTCTAGTCATGGGCGTCCGGAGGGAGGGTGGGGGGCAAGGGGGGTCATTTGCCACCACCCCCCACGTGGAAAATGAAAAAAATAATAAAAAGAAATACAAGATTTAAAAAAAAGATATGGACGATAATAAAAATTTATAAAATTTTTATCAATAATCAATATTCTCCGACGCAGCTGATGTAATTGAGCTTCTCCCTTTGATTGGTGAAATAATAACACCATTTTATTCTCAAAGCCACCTTCAAAGTCTAATTACAATCTCTAGAACAGCTAAATTCTACCTTTCAAATATGTGTTTACCGTGCTTAGAAAACGCACATTTCCTTCGCTCCATTGCACATATCCTCCAGTCCAACACCCAAAATATTTTTTTTGCCCCCCCCTGCATTTTTTTCTCAGGACGCCCATGACTCTAGTACAGTCATGTTCAATACCATACAAAGCAGCGTTCAGGCACTTTCAACAGTAAAAGTAATGTTCATATTACTTGCAATGGAAGTTCCAATTACATGTAGGGTTGATCTAGCTAATTTTTTTGGTTTAGGCCTACTTTTGTTTGATAATTCAATTTAATGTTAGCTGAAGAGCAGATTCGATTTGTATTAGCTACAGTGTTCCACAAGAATAACAGATCCTGAAATCAATACACTATAGCATACATACGTTATTCCCCACCATCATCTTGGTCAACATCAGAGTCTGTTAGTTCTGCTTGTGCCTCTTCGTCAGTTGCCTGGTTGCTGCAGGTTTGTAGTCTACACATGTCAGTGCACTTGAGACCATTGCTGAGGCAAGTGCACACTGGAAGTTTACATGAGCGCACACACTTGCAGGAGAGGAGCTGTAGCACAACATCAGGGGCAGGGGAGCCACGCATCCACTCAACAACGAGATTCCCATCTTCATCAGTTGTCCAGCCACAGTCCTTTGGGTTTGGGACAGATGGCAAAGGCTCAAGACATCTCCACCAGATGGCAGCCTGATAGTTTGCACGTAGCATATGCATGGACAGGCAGTCCTTGCAAGGAGGAAGTTGGCTTGAGTCCACTTCTCCACGCCTGGCACAGAAGATCTGGTAACGGAGCTTGTTCACCTCTGTTGTGTGAGTGGAAGGATGGTACAGCTGACAGGTGATCTCTTGCAGTTTCTCTGACAGCTCTTCAGATACGTTCCATGAACGCCCGAGTTCGGCGAAGGCTTCTTGTTGAGACCTGTCAGACTTCATCTGCTTTAGAGCCGTCATCTTGCCGCGACCAGCGAATGCACTGATAGTGTCACAACCCGTGAAAGCATGCATACCAATCAGGGCCCTGCAGACACTTAACCCCAGTGCATTGCTGAGTTTGGTGATGTCAAGGAACCTTGTCCGGGCCTTTGTTCCACACTTCTGGTACATGTGGCAAGGTATTTTATTGCACATCCCCAGGCACAGAACTAGGACATCTGTGTCCTCTGCTGTGACAACAACAGACTCATAGCCAGACTCTGCTGCATGGAGAGCATGGAGAAGTAACCTGGTGTCAGCTTCTTCCTGTGATGATCTCAATTCTGAGACCTCTTCCCAGTGTTCTTTGGTGATCTTGAAGCACAGATGCTCACAGGTAACAAAGAGAACCTTGTCTCGGAGCTTCTCCCTCAGCTGTGGATCCTTCCACTGCTCCACAAGAAACTTGATCAAGGCTGTCTTGTTAGCTGGACTGCATAGGATCTTCCGCCACTGCTGAATTTTGTGCCCAGGTGCAATGTCCTTGAACTGGATTCCTGTGCCTGCACCCCTGTTGGCTCGTTCGACATCTTTGATGGACATCTCCTTGTAGACGTCAAAGACAATATCTATACGATGGCTCTTAGAACCTTCATGGATGACATGGGACAAGGCTGATTCTGCCAGCTGCAAGAAGGTTTGGTCATTCCCTTTCAGCTTCTGGACCAGGCTCATCCCATCAATGATGGTCGCTGATGGCTCTGGGATCACTTCAGCTGGGGCGACATTCTTTTCCAACTCTCTTGCAAGGGCCGCTTTGTTGGTCTTGCGGAGTGACCCATCACCATTGGCCAGTGCCCACGGTAAAGGTCCCAGTGGATGGGCCAAGACTTCACCCATCTGCAGCTTTCTGGTCTCAGCAATCAGAACCATCTGGCCAAAGAGGTTTCTGTCAGCCTTTAGCACCAACTCTTTGCCACGGCCAAATTTGGTGTTCGTCTTCTTCCTGATGTCAGAGAAAGTGTGCAGCTTCTTCTTTTTCATCCTGTCATGGAACTGTGTAGATGGGATATCTTCTTGCAAGCGCTCTTGCTTGAAGGTTTCGTACGCTTCCTCTCCAATCTTGTAGGCTTCAAGAAGATCCCAGAGTTGGCAGCCCTTGCTTCGTGGAGTTCTTTCCCTAGTCTGTAGGCATGCTTGACAAGCTCATCAAATGACAAGCTCTCTGGATATATGAGAAGCTTCCCTTTCTCATCAGAAACGAAGCAAAGCGATCCTCCTATCTCACTTTCAAGTTTACGACGGACATGTTTCTTGGTTGATGGTCTGATCTGAGAAATTCCGCGAGAGTGCATGGCTTTCTCAAGTCTAGCTGTCAGATCTGTCATAGGCAGCACCTCAGGGTTGAGAATGAGTTCATTCCTGATATATAGGAATAGCTCTTCGTAGGATTGTTTCTCGGCTTCCTCGTATACTGCCTGCTCAGACTGCTCCTGCTCATCGCATGCACCAGAACTGGTGGATGCCCCTTCCTTTGTATACACTTTGTAGCACGACTTGTGGTAGTGCCCCTCTGCGGCAACAAGGTCTCTGCTTAACAACGCGAGGATTCGCTGGTCCATTTTTTGGGTTGCTGCACTGCGGATTCTGTCATCTGCACGTAACTCAACACACTGGATGATAGGTTCCCTTGTCTGTCTTCCTTTCAGGTACTTGCTTGACTTGCAGCAGAAGATGCATGTCTTGTCATACACTCTTGATGTACTCGGTGCATCCCTAGATGATCTTCTGACACCATGGACACCAGTCTGTTCTTCTGCACTCGGCCTGTCTTTAGAAAGGATGGAGTCGAGAGTCTTCTTCATGGTAAAGATGCTGCGACATTTGCGATGATACTGGATCTGCGGTATTTGGCCTTCTTCCAAGTCTTTTGCAATGTCCAGAAGTGGAGCATGTTGTCTAATCTCTGCTGCTCTTAGCAGTGTCTTCCATGAGTCCAAGTCTTTTAGTAACACGAAGGTAGACGTGTCTTCACCAGAACAGTGAATAATGCAGCCTGGCCGCACTCCTTTCTTTGGCAATGCAGTGGCCTTGTCTCCACTTGAATCCATCATGTGGGCCTTAGTAGTTTGTCACAATATAACAGAGAACTGCAATTATTCAACAGTAGTCCGCATTGAGAAATTGAGTTCAAAACTCTTTGTAACGATGTTGGAAGAGAAAAAAAAAACATATTAGCAATTTATGAAATACATTTTAATTTGCTATGATGCTCTACATTTACCACAAAAAGTCTCTGCACATGATTTTAATAAATTATCAACATCAATTAGGTTTAATTCTAATGATTTACAGCTTCATTTCGCAAATATATGTGTTATCATGTGATATCACAAGGCCGCTATTCAGTCAAATTGATGGTTTCTTAAAAAACATACAAAGCTACATATCTGAAAAGGCTATCACATCTTAATGTACTTGGTATGGACCCATAAACATTTTAGTACCATTAAGATTTGGTCACCCAAGATGGTACCGATATCTGGCCTGGCCCATGGACTATATAGTTCCTTTTTGTGTGAAGATGGATGCAAAGAATGAGTTAATCAGTTCTGCTTTCTCTCTGTTGCCTGTTACTTCCTTGCCATCTTCTTTCTTTAGTGGACCAATGGTTTCCTTGATTTTTTTCTTGTTATTTATATGTTGAAAAAAAGTTTTTTTTATTATCTTTGACTTTTGTTGCAAGTCTTTGTTCGTTCTGAGCCTCTGCTATCCTGACTTCGTTTTTGCAGATTCTGGCTATCTGCTGATAGTCTGCCTTAGTGGTATGACCTTCTTTCCATTTTTTATACTTGTCCTTTTTTTCTTTCAATTTGCCAGAGAGATCTTTATGCAGCCATGCTGGTTTCTTCTTGGATTTCTTGTTTTTCTTTCTCAGTGGTATTGTGCTGGTCTGGGCTTCTATGATCATACTTTTTAGAGTTTCCCAAGATTCTTGAGTTGTTTTCCACTTTAGGATTTTCATCCATGGATGAATGGTTTGTCATTGCCTCCATTCCAGGGCTGAGGGAGAGTGTTTAGCCCAGCAGGCTTTGTGCCTAAGGCAGGACTAGAATTCATGGACTCCCAGTTTCTAGCCTGGTGCTTTAACCATGACCAAGCTAGCTCTTCTTCTCTCCCTCTGCCTTCCTCCACAAGCTACACTTTCAAATTGCCAAACCCATAAAATCACAGGTTCATTTTCTGAGCAAAAAGACCATAAAGGGTTTCCAGTTGCTAATCAATGTTAGTAGACAATCTGTGCCCCATTGGGAGATGTTTCTTACCTAAATAAGGAACAGAATGACAAGGGTGGGCAAAAAAGCAATGGGAGCCAGAATGACTAATGACTGACTTCCTTCTGGCTTCCCCATTGAGGGAATCTGGTAGGAAGCATCAGAAATCCTCCCTCCCTCCCTCCTTCCCTCCCTCCTCTTTCTGGATAAAGGAGAGACTAAGAGATCACCCACCTATAACTCAGACTGCTGGTCTTTCCACAAGATGGAAGTCATGTGGTTTTCTCATTGAGTAGAGAGGCAGAGGATAACTAGTTTCCTTGCACAAGCAAGGACATGGATCACTAACAGACAGGAAGCAGCAGGTGAAGCTAAGCAGAATCACATCAGATACAAGTACAATTAGCACAGCCTAAGGCTGTGTGTTCTCTCCTCTTCTTTTCTCCCTATATACCAATGACTGCATCTCAAATGATCCATCTGTTAAACTACTGAAGTTTGCAAATGAGACAATAGTGATTGGTGTCATTTGAGACAACGATGAATCCGCATACTGATGGGAGATTGAACAACTAGCATGGTGAGACCAGAACAATCTGGAACTGAACACACTCAAAACTATGGAAATGGTGGTAGACTTTAGGAGAAATCCTCCCATACTACCACCTCTTATAATACTAGACAACACAGCATCAACAGTAGAGATCTTCAAATTTCTAGGTCCTATTATAACTCAAGATCTAAAATGGACACCTAACATCAAAAACGTCATCAAAAATGCACAACAAAGAATGTTCTTTCTGCGCCAACTCAGAAAGCTCAAACTGCCCAAGGAGCTGCTGATACAGTTCTACAGAGGAATGATTGAGTCTATTGTCTGCACCTCTATAGCTGCCTGGGTTGGTTCTGCAACCCAACAGGACAGACACAGACTTCAGATAATAATTAGGACTGCAGAAAAAACAATTACTATCAACCTGCCTTCAATCAAGGACCTGTATACTACACGAGTCAAAAAGAGGGCTGTGAAAATATTTACTTATGTCCCTCACATCCTGGACATAAACTGTTTCAACTCCTTCCCTCAAAACAACTCTATAGAGCATTGCACACCAGAAGAACTAGACACAAGGACAGTTTTTCTCCCCAAATGCCATCACTCTGCTAGAAAATAATTCCCTCAACACTGTGAAACTGTTTACTAAGACTGCATTACTATTAATCTTCTCATCATTCCTATCACCCATCCCCTCCCACTTGCACCAAGAAGAATTCCTTGTCTGTCCAAGCACACTCGGCCAATAAAGAATTCTATTCTATTCTATTCTATTCTATTCTAAATTCAATAAAGGAGAATATTTGTAGTTCAGAGTTGAAATGAGGGATCCTTGGTGCTCTCTGAGCTTGGTTGTTTTCTTGCACATACTTCACTATCCAAACTAAATAACACCATCACTGGCACTAATCATGTTACCTAGATTTGGTAATGAAACATCTGCAACAAAACCACAAAACTTAGAGAGCACCATCGACCCTACAGTAAGTTCAACCCAAACTCACTTTCTTAATCTCTTTTGGATACAACCAGTTTACAGTCAAAAAGAGATCTTTGAAAAAATTGTGACCAAGAAAACAGCTCTTGGCAAGTCAGACTACAGAAAGCAAAACAAAGCGGAAGTTTAGACTTTTTTAAAAAATATATATGACAACATGCATCTTATACTATAATGTGGAGCTTTGCACTAGAATGAATTGTTCTGCAGCTGAAACTTTCAAGATTTGCCAAGGCTCTTGCTGGTTCCTTATTCCAAAAAGAAAAGAAAAAAGGAACAAGGTTGCTTTCATCTCTTGAAAACTCTCCTTCTAGCAAAAACTATTTTATCAGTAGTTTGGTGACACATTGCTTATGAAATGAGATCTCTCTCAAGGTAATGAATATTCAGATTAGTTCGCTTTCTTCTAATATATACTGTACACTTCAAGGAGTACATTTCAGGGTTTGGAAGCTGCTTTTTATAAGCTCCTCTTCAAAATGTAGATACTTTCAGCCTATAATTTTATAGATTGTTCTACAAAGATAGACGGGATATTAAATACCCTTTGTTTGGAACTGGAGAGTGAAATAGATCAAATGTGCCAGGCCAGATGTGCCTATATAGTAGTCTCCATTTAGTGACTGTCTAATTTAGTGATTGTTTAACCATTACATTAAAGTGCTAAAAAAAAATTAACTTAATCAGACCTTGCACTTATGATCTTCCAAAGGTCTCTTCCCTCTTATTTTCACTTACTGATTTACCCCGGAAAAAGAGTTCCAGTTCAGCTGTAGGAAGTAGCAAGTCGCAGAGGTAAATTGAAATAAAATTATGCCAGAGCAAAGTCAAAGTCACATGATTTTCATTTAGCAACCGCTTCACTTATTGGCCGAGTTGGTGGTCCCAATTTTGGTAGCTAAAGGACTACCTGTAATGCATAGATGTATCCTAGCTCCACAAAGTGACATCCACATTCTTGATCAATATCTGAAAGTGGTTTCTGTTTGAGGATAAAATCTTCACATTTGCAGTTGTGACTGCCCAGCCATTCTATCCCAAATGTTGCACCACAGTTGAAGTTGTTGTGCAGGGGTACTGGGGGTGAGGGAGGAAGAAGGCAGAGATGTTAGCCACGTCAATGCAATTGAAGCCCCTCTCCTTAAAAGAGGAAAAGGTTTTAATCCCATGGTCACAATTGCCATCTTTAGTTTTGGACACACGCATCTTGCAGATACCCCTAGTTGGGAGTAAGTAAAATCACCAGTTTTAGCCCCAATGATTTGACCATGTATTAGTATTCATTTGCTGGGGACACACTTAATGCAACTGGACAAATATTGTAGGTAGTGATGGAAGTTATTTTAAAACAATAACATTATACTTCCTTATTTAATTTGTTTATTAATGTATATCCTGCATTTTTTCCACAGGTCAGAGTGTTACATGTAACACATAACATAAACCCATAAGCCATAACAGCAACCTGGTTGCTATTGTTTTTTTCAATAGGCAACTGGACTTTCTGGTTTTTCTTTGAAGAGGTTTCACTTCTCATCCAAGAAGCTTCTTCAGGTCTTACTGGATGATGGGGAATGGAAGGATTTCTACTTCTTGCAGAGAGCTGGTCATTTGCATCCTTTTAGCGGGTCGTTGGAAGGTAGATTGGAGGTAGATTGAGTATGACAGAACTAATCCAAATTTACCCAGGGAGTTTCTGTGGATGGAGGTGAACTTAAACCTACCTCTCTCAACTCCCAGTTGCATATTTTAATCACTAAGCCACACTCTCTTTTCTTCCCGCTGTAAATTGGATGGCTTTTCATTTTGAACCTGATTTCTGGCTTAGTTTTCAATTCTATTAGGAATGGTGTCAGCTTGAAGAAGAAAACAGAAATAAATCTAACTATTGAAGCAATCAAGACTCATGGGGAAAATGCGCTCACAATGTTCACACCTTTTCCATGCATATTTTTTAAACAATAATCACATTGTTAACAAACCATAATGAAGCAGCATGACATGAATATATGGAAGGAAAACTCTATAACAATTAAGGGAAAGAAAGAAAACAACACAGATAGGGATAGCCCCTTCAACTAAATTGACACTTCCATACCAATCCTTCAAAACACTTTAAACCCAACCCGCATTTGTCTGCACAGCAGCTGACCTTGAAATGCTGTGAACATCACATGAATCAGTCCCAAAGGATCAGGAGATGGTGCAAAACATGGCACCTATCAGCACCTTGCCATCTCATCCATATCCAAGTAATAAGGAGTCACATATGGCAGTTAGTACATTTTAATAGGAGGCAAAGGTGCTAAGGTGCTCTCAGTGTACTTATCTGATGCTTCTTTAGCAATGTTAATGGAATGCTAAAGCTACTTCTATGGGGTAGGAGAAAAACCTTTGATTTGGGAAACTCTCATCAATCCAAAAATGCTTACCCCCAAATCTTCCAAACTACCAATATTCCTAGTTATAAAACTAATTTCAGACCAGTTTCCCATGCCTTGCTCTCAAGTTGGTTCACTTGCTTGCTGGAGGTATCCTAAGGGCATGGATAGGAAGCAGTGCAAATGTCTGTAGAGATTTGCAGACTGCAGGGACCAGGAAAGCTGCTCAGGTGGCCCTAGTGAACCTCCAAGTTCTTGGACAATCCTCTAAAAGGATGCAAATGACCAGCTGTCTGCAAAGAATATAAATCCTTCCATTTCCCACTGTTCTGTCAGAAACAAAGAAGCTTCTTGGATGAGAAGTCCAGTTGCCTCCTGAAAAAGCATCTGTTGGGACAATCATGACCTGGATGACTGAGAATCTCTATAGATTTTTAGCTGTACAATTTGGGATTAACACCCTTTGAATGGTGTGGGAATAGGAATGGATTTCCAGAGGAAAAATTGCACCAGGAGCAATGTGACCCCGAGGACACAGATAAACTTTCAAGTGCTTCAATGACCCTCTAAAAGGATGCAACTGACCAGCTGTCTGCAAGGAATCCATTCCCCACTATCCTGTCAGAGCTGAAGAAGCTTCTTGGATGAGAAGTGAAACGTCTTCAAAAAAAACTAAAAAACCCAAGGAAGTCCAGTTGCCTCCTGAAAAAATACCTTTGGGACAAGCAGTACAGATGTTGCATGAGGAGATGTCTTTAAAATGAGAGTGGTGGTTATTGGTATACATTTGGAGTAAGGATTCGAGTCTTCCTAATTCTTCAAGTGCCTTTTATGGTTATTATCTTCACAAGAACTTTGTCAGAGAAGCCCATATGATTCCTCTTGAGGAAGAACCATCTTTTAATTTCATGGCTGCAAACATCGTCTGCAATGATCTTGGAGCCCAAGAAAATAAAATCTGTCACTGTTTCCATGTTTGACAAGGGGGCTAGAAGCTATGTCTTGCGAAGAGAGATAAAAGAAACTGGCAGCATTTAGCCATGGGAGAAGACAAGAAACATGATAGCACTTTTTAAATACGTGAAGGATATCACCCAGAAAAAAAATAATCAAGACCTGTTTTCTTTTTTTCCTACAGAATAGGATAAAGTATAGTGGCTTGAAAAGATTTCAGTTCAATGTTAGGAAGAACTTTCGTACAGTACAGTGAGAACAGTGTGACCACGAAAACAATTATCCAAGGAGGTTACGATTCCCCTGACCGAGATGTATTCAAGGAGAGGCTGGGCTGACATTGAACAGGCGGTCATATTTCATGATCTACATGACCCTTTTTAATGATTCTATGGCAGGTAATTAATTTTCTCAAGGGGTCATGTGAGAAACTGGGATTATTGGGGAGGGCCAAACCAATAGGCTGAACTTAATTCTGCTCAATATTAATCCAATCGCTTTATAACAAGCTGTAAATTGCATGGTTTGGATCAGCTGCTCTGATAATGCATGTTATGTCTTATTTACATTTGATTTCTAAATTCTGATTTACCTCACATGGACCGGATAGGGACAGACAAAGGGCTGGATGTGGCCCAGGGGCTATAAAATACCCAGCTCTGTTCTTTGGAAACTTGATTGACCTTGATAATTCGTATCTTGAAGTGACATTACATGAAAACATTAGGGGACTGGAGACTAAAACGTATGAAAAATGGTTACAGAAACTGCGTACGGCTAGTCTAGTAAAGAGAAAGACCAGGAGAGACAGGATAGCAGTTTTCCAATATTTGAGGGGCTGCCACAGAGAGGAAGGGGTCAAGCTATTTTCTAAAGCACCTGTAGGCCAGACAAGGAATAATGGATAGAAACTGAACAAGGAGAGATTTAACCTGGAAATAAGGAGAAACTTTCTGACAGTAAGAACAATCAACCAATGGAACATCTTGCCCTCAGAGGTTGTGGGAGCGCCATCACTTGAGACTTCCAAGAAGAAATTGGACTGCCATTTGTCAGAAATGGTGTAGGGTCTCCCGCTTGGGCGGTGGGTTGGACTAGATGACCTACAAGGTCCCTTCCAACTCTGATTATCTGTTATCTGTTAAAACAATACCTACATTTTAGTAAAGAGAATGTGATTCTTATGCCACGGCTATCTGTAAACTCTCCCATGTAATCCCTTAATTTGAGGTAGAGTCGGGATGAGTGGATGGAACTGAGCTTTTAGTGCCAGGATGCCCTTCGTGACACAGTGATTATTTTTTCTTTATGCCCTAGGAGAAAAACATCTGTAGCTACCTAGAATTGAACTCTTATACTTCCAAATGGGAGGCAAGTATCTTCACCATTAAGCCACCACACTGTTCCCATTGGCTACCTATCAACCATCAAAATGTTCTACCTACATATATGGGCAACATTTGTTCATAGCCAGCCACAAAATACATGCAACAACAAGAGACAGGACTACCAACATGTTTATATCGGGGAGATATTATATTGCTACTGTCCCCACTGCTATGTTGAACTGCTTTTAAGCCATCCTTGGTTTGATAGAAGACTAGACTAGATTGAAATTTGCTGTCCCTGCTGACAATCTCTATTGCTTTTGAACTTGATTTTTCTTCAACCTAACAGACTGTACACTCTATGAGGCTATAGTACTTTCATGTCAGGAAAGCTGAGGACAATTTAAGCTTGTCTCAGTCATGAGGCTTGGGATGAAAGCAACATCATGGAGACATAACAGAAAAAGTTGTTGCTAGATCTTGTTTATCAGTTGGTTAAGTTGAAGTGCAGAAAAAGGTTTGTAACTGAGACATTGATGAGAAATCAACACCTATCTAGAGATATAGGGTGTGTGTATTTATTTACTTAACTCTCTTAAGTTTGACTCAGAGTTACCTTGTCACATATCTTTCAGAAAACAATAGCTAATGACAACAGCAAAATAGGTATTGCAGGATCCAATCTTGGTCAGTCACCAGAACCAGAGGTTTTGTATTCAGAGATTTTGGACTCATGCTGGAGGCCATCCAGAGGTGGTGTTCAGCAGGTTCTGACCAGTTCTGGAGAACTGGTAGTAGAAATTTTGAGTAGTTCAGAAAACCGGCAAATCCCACCTCTGACTGGACCCGCCTTCATCTATTCTCTGCCTCCCAAGTCCCAGCTGATTGGCTGGGTATTCTTTTATTGCCCTGCACAGGAGAATGGAGGTGGAAAATACGTCAGTGGGGTGGGGATTTTGCAGTATCCTTCCCCTGCCACTCCCACAAAGCCACTCCCACAAAGCCATGCTATGCCCACAAAACCACACCCATAGAACTGGTAGTAAAAAATTTTGAATTCCACCACTGAGCCCATCCTCAGGAAGCAAAGTGTGATTCAATCTTTTTTTTTTAAACAAATTTTATTAATTTTAACAAAACAATACACAAACAAACAAAGCATAGAATGTAATAACATAAGAGATCTTTTCTGAAGAGATCAATAAAACATCTTATTTAAAGACAGAATAATTCCAAATTATCACATTTCCATGCAAGCACAATTTAGTATATATATTTTACCTTATCTGTTCAGCTTCATATCTTATCCCAGCTTCTCTTTGTTTCTCCCTTTCCTTCTATTATTGAAATTATATTTCTTTTACTTTAGATTGTATACATTCTTTATATCCATCTGTCTTATTTACAATTTCATTATTCTCTTCCCACATTCTTCTTACATTCTTCTAAGCTTTTATTAATTCCAACATGGACATGCAAAACACAAAACATAAATACCTAAAACTTCTTTTTGGAAAGCGGCTTACCCCGGCTTACCTCTTTTTATACAGACATAAATCAAGTTCCTACTCACTCAATATACTACCTCATATCTTAATTAACATTCTGTATTTTCTATATATTTTCTCTACTCTATTCACTCTCATAATTCTATTATATTTATTTCATCTCATTTTAAATAATTATACTTTTATCTTTTGTCTGTTTTCTTCAATTATCTATTTATCTTTTCTTTCCAATACAATATTTCTCCTGGAATCACTGGTTGAAGCATGACAACTTTTATCTTTCCCCTAGATTTGATACTTGAAATAATACATACTTTCCATACTGATTCTGCTTAGCACAAAGTAAAATAATAAAACAAAAATAAAAAAGGACTTGAGTTTATAGTATGATCAGAACAACATTCCACAGAAAATTAAACTCTATTATTTACTCTTAAACATTTTATATATTCCCTTTCATACATTATTAACTCATATAATATTTCAATTTTCTAACTCAATTTCAAATACTAATATCTACAATACAATCTTATGTATTTTGCAGAATCATATATTTTTTAATGTAAATTTTACCCTTTGTCTCTGAAAAAAGCCTTTTTTTTTTCATCTTGTTTTAAATCTTTATGGCTTCTCTTTCCTTTTTCCCGTCCTTTCTTATCAATTCTGATCTTTTTAATTTTTTTGCCCCCCCCCCATCTCTGAAATTCCACTTTTTGAATCTTCTCTCTCTGTTGTGTTTTTCTTTTCTGTTGCTTTCTGGCATTGTATCGATTTTTCATCTTATTTTTCCCTTTCTTGGTTGCTTTTTTAAGTTCTAAATTCTCCATTTTCTTTCCCCCCTTGTTCTTTTCAGCTGTGATTTTTTGTCCATTAAAGATGGCTTCTCCTTCTTCATCCCGGTCCTCTTATTCTTGTATTTCTTGGTATGTAAAAATCGCCATTTCCAAAAAATGAAAGATAGATCCAAGAGAACCCTTACCTTCTTGTTTCTCTTGTTGTAGCTTTTGAAATTCCATTTGTAATTCTTGCACAGATAATGCCATTTTTTATTATTATTGTTTTTTTATTTTTGAAAGAGCAACCCAAATGTTTTTAGTCCTTCAAGCAATAGTCCCCCCCAAATCCCAAAGTCACCAAGTCACAAAGCAATCCAAATCAGAACAGACTGTTCCGTTAACACTTTCTTCTTCTCTTATTTTTTCCTCCTCCTGGGGTGAGATTCAATTAGACAGTTTCAAAATGATTTTTTAGAAGCCTTATTGTCATTATTTTCTAATCTTAAAAACTCCAAGCAATCTTCTTCAATAGAGTCTTAGAATAATTTTTTTACCTCTTCCTTCCCACTTATAGCAATAAACTTTTAATTTTTAGTTCCAATGTTCCAAAATCTTTTATCCCCTTGGCTTTAATTTTTAGGTTTATTTACCTTCTTTGTCCAAGCAGGTTTTCCAGATTTCCATCTGCTATTCCATAGGGAAGGAGAGTGAGAAGAAATAACTTTCCCTTTCACAACTTTCTCGCCGCTTGCACAGTCTTTCTGGGAAACAATGTAGCAATAAAAAAGGCAAATTTCCAGGTTTTAAAGGCTCCTCTTTGTCCCGGTTCAGCCAGAAAAAATACCTTTCACCTTCTTCCTCCTGCACGATCTTGTCCAGCTGCAGGCTTCATTGTGGTGGCTATTACTGACCATCGCTCCACCATCTTGGGAAAAGGGGTTTTTGCTGGCTGGGGAGGGGGTCTGCGACACCCCCAAACCCCTGTCCGGATCTCCCCTATCTTCAGCTGCCTCTACAGGGCAGCTATATCCTCCAAATCCAAAATGGATCGGAGGAACCTCGGCAGCGAGGAGTTACGAATCCCTGCCACTGCCAAAGCCTTGCAAACCGGAAGTCCCCCAAAGTGTGATTCAATCTTAATGACCTGCTAAAAGAATGCAAATGACCAGCTGTCTGCAAGAAATATAAATCCTTCCATTCCCCACCATCCAGTCGGACCTGAAGAAGCTTCTTAGGTGAGAAGTGAAACCTCTTCAAAAGGTCCGGTTGCCTCTTGAAAAAAAAGCACCTTTGGAACAACCATGACTTGGATGATTGAGAAACTCCATAGGCATTTATCCTGGGACACATATATTGGCCTGCATTTGTGAAAATAGGTATAGTTATTCAAGCAGTAGGATAAAAAATGTTCCAGTTAGCTGGTGCAAAATGTTTGAGATGGGCACCTATTCTAAACTTTTGTGTTTCTTTGTTGCTGAAGTCAACCTTTAGTTATCTCCTTCACAAGTCATCAAATATTACAACAGAAATGCACACGAAAACACTCCTTCAGCCGTTTCTGATTGCTTTTTTCTCTCTCTGTTGGACTAAACAGCGAGGTTTTCAAAATAACTGAGGTCAAAAAGGTAGCAGTTTCCGAAGTCATTAGAGCAGAGTGTCTCTATGACCTGGAAAATTAATCCATTGCCAGATGCTTCCAGTATCAAAGGTTATAGCAGAATTTATATTTCTTTGTAAACATTTATCCATTCCTGGCTCAGGTGGTTTGCACAAATATTACATCTTTCCATATTAACTGTTCAAACACTCCACACTAATGTTTTCTTTCCTTCCTTTCCATTTTCTTTGTTATCCCAATTCTCTTATGATATCTTCATAGGAACTCAAAGTTCTAAAAGATGGGTGAATGTATAGAATTTGCCTTTCAATATTGGCTTTCAGGATGGTGGTTTGACATCATAAGTTTTTAGGATGGAAGGCAAGAACATTACTGCAGCTAAGTACTGTTAAGCCCAGTATTTGTTTTAAAGATGGTGGGTTATGAATGAACTGAATGGTATCTTTGTTGTAATACACTGTATAATATACAATTGTTGTTTCAGGCAAGTTTCTGTCCTTACCTTTCATTTTCTGTATGGATCTCCCTCTCTCTTCCCCTCCCTCTCTCTACCCCCCCTCTCTCTTTCCCTCTCCTTCTCTCTCTCTCCTTCTCTCTCTCCCTTTCTCTCCCTCTCCCTCTCTCATCTCTCTCTCTCCCTCTCCATGTCTCTCTCACTTTCTCTCTCTCTCCCTCTCCTTCTCTCTCTCTCCCTCCCTCCCTCTCCCCCTCTCCCCCTCTCTCCCCTCTCCCTTTCTCTCTCCCTCACTCCCTCACTCTCTCCCTCTCTCCCTCTTTCTCTCCTTCCCTCCCCCCTCTCTCCCCCTTCTCTCCCCCTTTCTCTCTCTCTTTCCCTCTCCTTCTCTCTCTCTCCCTCTTCCTCCCTCTCCCTCCCCCTCTCTCCCCTCTCCCTTTCTCTCTCCCTCCCTCTCTCCCTCCTTCTCTCCTTCCCTCCCTCCCCCCTCTCTCCCTTTCTCTCTCTCCCTCTCTCCCCCTCTCCATGTCTCTCCCTCCCTCTCCCTTTCTCTCTCTCTCCCTCTCTCCCTCTCTCTCCCCACCTCTCCATGTCTCTCTCCCTCCCTCTCCCTTTCTCTCTCTCTCCCTCTCTCCATCTCTCTCCCCACCTCTCCATGTCTCTCTCCCTCCCTCTCCCTTTCTCTCTCTCTCTCTCTCCCCACCTCTCCATGTCTCTCTCCCTCCCTCTCCCTTTCTCTCTCTCTCCCTCTCTCCCCACCTCTCCATGTCTCTCTCCTTCTCTCTCCCTCTCCCTCTCTCTCTCCCTCTCTCCCCACCTCTCCATGTCTCTCTCCTTCTCTCTCCCTCTCCCTCTCTCTCTCTCACCTCAGAATTGGAATGTCTTCTAGTCCAACCCTCTGCTCAAGCAGGAGACCCTATACCCATGATGGCGAACCTATGGCATGCGTACCAGAGGTGGCTCCCTGAGCCTCTCTGCAGGCACCTGATCTGTCACTCCAGCTGAACTCTGCTGCACGTGCACATGCGCCTCCCGCCAGCCAGCTCATCTTCAGGTTTCTGCCACACATGCAGGGGGTGCATGCACAGGGAATGCACACACATTGCATTTTGGAGATGCGTGCATGTGCACTTTGGGCACTTGGTGCAGAAAACATTAGTCATCACTGCCCTACATCATTCCAGACAAGTGACTGTTCAGTCTCTTCTTTAAAGCCTCCAATGATGGAGCGCCCCCAACTTCTGAAGGCAAACCGTTCCATTGGTTAATTCTTCTCACTGTTAGGACACTTATCTTTAGTTCCAGGTTGCTCCTCTCCTGAATTAGTTTCCACTTGTTGTTTCTTGTATTACCTTTCTTGCTTTGAAAAATAGGTTGACCCTACCCCCCTCTTCTTTGTGACAGACTCTCAAGTATTGGAACATCATGATCATGTCACCCCATTTCTCCTTTTTACTAGACTAAAGATACCCAATTCCTGCAATTATTCTTCATGTGTTTTAGCCTCCAGTCCCCTAATCATCTTTGCTCCTCTTTTCTTCATTCTTTCCAGAGTCTCTATATCTTTTTATAATATGGTGATCAAAACTGGATGCAATATTCTAAGTGTGGTCTTGTTATGACTTTATAAAGTTCTCTCTCTCTCTCTAGCTCTCTCTCTCTAGCTCTCTCTCTCCCCCTCCCTCCTTCCCTTCCTCCCTCTCTCCTATCTATCTATCTATCTATCTATCTACCTTCCTACCTACCTATCCAATGCAGGGGTGTTAAATCTGTGGCCTGCAAGCCAGATGCATCACCCCACCTCCATTTTAGCAAAGGGAAAAAAGTCACGATATGTCGCGTGACAGCAATGTGACACTGTGAGTTTGAAGCCCCTGATCTAATGGGTCGAAAGAATTACCTCCTTATTTTTCTTTTTGCATGAAATTAATCATTCCAATTCAGATTGTTGGCCCATTTTATCTACCCTAGTTCACTGGGACTGATAGGTCTTAGACAAACCTCTGCAGATCTTCTTTAAGTGGAGATGCTGCAGGTTGAACATGAAATCGGATGGTTACACATATTCATTGATGTGGCTCATGCTTTGCTGCAGAAAATTCCAAACTCAATCTTAATCATTTACCATAGGCCTGTCAGAGAGGAGATATTAAGACTCAGAATTCAGAATCATGTATTTTTCCCCACTGGGGAGAGGGAAATAGCTAGATTTTTATAGAGAAAAAGAGAAATAAATGAAACCAATTAATCCCCCCCCCCACATCCACCTTCCTAAATTAATAATAGTAAGTTTCAGAAGGTGGATTTAAATTGTTTTCCTCATGAAAGGGATGACTCATAAAGAATTACATGCAATGTGGAGATTGGTCTTTATTCTTTATGCTCAATATAGCACAAACTTTGTGTTCATTCGGGACAAATATGCAAATAATAGATAAAATTAATAGAAAGCCTAAAGGGTGTTTATTTGAACAGAAACTTTTTGGTTTCCTTCAAAATGCCTCTGCAGCTATGAAACCCTTTTCAGAATGGGAATTCCCTTAAGTGAGAGCTAATGCAATCAAGACATTGAAACATCTCAGATAGAATAATTTTGCTGTCACTGAGACCTATAAGCAGGATTTGCAGCCCAATATTCTAATCCAAGAAGATTTTGAATCAACTCTTTAGCAATGGCATTAATTACCACAAGCTCTTGACAGCCAATATCACTGACAGGGAGGAGGAGGAATAAAAGAAGGTGGGAAGAAAACAATTCTTTTTGTAGAAATTTTAAAAAGTCACCCCAGAAGTTTCTTAGGAACATCCAATACAGGTTGTCCTCAAGTTATGATCGCAACTGAGCCCAAAAATTGTGTTGCTAAGTAAAATATTTGTTAAGTGAGTTTGCCCCATTTTACAACTTTTCTTGCCACAGTTGTTAAATGAATTATTGCATTTGTCAAGATAGTAACAAGTTTATCAAGTGAATCTGGATTTCTCATTGATTTGGCTTGTCAGAAGGTAGCAAAAGCTGATCACATGACCTTAGGACATTGCAACTGTCATAAGTAGGAACCAGTTGCCAAGAGTCTGAATTTTGATCATGTGCAATGGTTGTAAGTGTGAAAGACGGTCATAAGTCCCTTTTTTCCAGTGCTGTTGCAATTTTGAACAGGCACTAAATGTAACCTTTCCCAGAAAAAAAGAGGAGGGAGAAAGACAGGAAAAGTTGGAGGGTTTTTTTAAAAAAAGTTTTTTATTTATTTTGACAACAAACATTGATAAATACAAACATAAAACATTAAATAAAACCATCTTTCCATTGTACAGTGTGTTGATTGGTACAAATCTTTTGTGCACAATATCAACAGTCTTTCCTTTCTAAATTTAAATTTAAATTTATATTATATGGATCAACTATGCATATAACTCCTTATTAGACTTTAATTATAAATTCATGTCATCCTTTATGAGCAAATCTCAACTTTTACAAAACCCAGTTCATAATATCATTCATTTCATTGTAATCAGTTGTAACATATCATTATATTGTTCTATCTTTACTATTATGTTGTATTTATACTATAATATAATTTATTTCGCTATTTTCTTATCTAGCCATTGATAAAATAAATCCCAAATTGTCTTATCTTTACTATTATGTTGTATTTATATTATAATATATTTTATTTCCCTATTTTCTTATCTAGCCATTGATAAAATAAATCCCAAATTGTATAATATTCTTTATCTTCTTGATATCTAATTGCTCATGTCAATTTATTCATTTCTGTATATTCCATTATTTTCTAGGAAAAGTTGGAGGTTATTAGTGTTTATGTGAGTCAGGCCTAAATCTGACTTCTAAATCTTTTAATAATTTGAAATGATTTTAAAAAGCCCAATTAACTATTGGTGAATAT
This sequence comes from Hydrophis major, assembly GCA_033807585.1. Taxonomy (NCBI): domain Eukaryota; kingdom Metazoa; phylum Chordata; class Lepidosauria; order Squamata; family Elapidae; genus Hydrophis; species Hydrophis major. Next base: position 246,557,929 of record CM066330.1, read on the forward strand.
ACAGGTCAACCCAGCATGACAAATTCCATGAAATTAGCATCCCGCATGAACTTGAAGGCAATGTCGATCTGTCCTTTGGCTACAAGCCAAATCAAAGCCAGGACCACAACAAATGTGCAGTTTCTCTGAGTGTGTTATGTATCATTCAACATGAACCAAAGGTCTCTCCTGTCCTCAGTGAGTTTTTCCAGTATCACGACTGATCCTTGTCTATTCTCGGACTGTGCTCGCACAATGTACTTACTGATTATTTGATGTGTTGTGAAAACCGGAAAACTACCCGACTCAACAGCGATTCCGTTAAGTGTGGAGAAGCACGTTGTGCCTCAAAAGTCAAGGTAAAAATCTCTTCTGAGAGGGACAATTTCCTGCTAAGGCATGTAAATCTGGCCAAATTTTTGATGATCTGGGCTTGGAAGTTCATTCATTATCAGCCATTCGGTGAACCTGAACAGATTTAGGTCTGACTCACAATGCAGAGCGGCTTTGCAAAGTAGGAGAGCTCTGTCTCCATTCTTCCATGACAGAATTAACTCCTCCTCCAGTGAAAAACCAAGATTAAGGAGTGCATAAGGGGATTGTTTTCTCATTCATCCAATGTTTGCCTTGACTTTTTATATTGGATTACTAGAGACTTGCCAGAAACTGCTTGATCAGAGCATCCAGTGAAAGCAAAGTAGTGAGGTAAGGATCAGAATGTTAGTAGCCACAGCACACTAATATAATAGATAGTATTCTTGCCTATAAGGATCTTCAGACAGTTCTAGAAAATAATGGCTTGTTAGAGCCCCCTACCACAAATCAGAATCTTACACATTAATTCCATGACCATCCTGAACAGATGGACTCCCATATCCCCATTTTTCATATTGGTATAAACCACCTGCTATAAACAGAAGAATTAGAAATTATCTATGGGTGATCTTTGAACATGTACAGTACATCTTGCATTATTGTAAAATCTGGGAAAGAAAGCCATTAGTTTCTGAATACATCAGTTGGGAAGAGACGCATTAGTTCAGAAACATTAATTTTGGACAAATGTTTACAATTAGCATGTAGCTTCATTTCTAATTGAATCAAATATGAGTGCACCGTATCTAATCTTATCCAGAAAATTATGGAATATTTTATATAAAAGGGTAATATAAAAGGGTAAACCAGGCTACAGAAGAATAGAATAAAGTTTCTATTCTTTATTCTATTCTATTAACACATGTTTTTTCCCCAGTGCTTAGGTGTCATTGTGTGTCCAAAATGGCTGTATCCAGAACACAACTGTAAATCATGTTGGCAAGAAGCTTAGGATAAACCCATAGGTATTACTGATTGTATATGTGCACAGGAGTGCAACCTCAGTATGCTGTGGTCATTGTTGTTATTGCTATTAAAATCATCCTCTGCATGGCTTTATACAGAACACAAAATGACAAATTCCTGACTCAAATAATTTAAAACCGAAAACATTACAAACAATAAAGATAGGGAAAGAAGGACAAATTTCAAGTGCATGTGTTTAGAGCTTGGTAATAGTCATGAGAATTAGGAAGTTGTGTAATAGGTGGGTTTACTGTAGGATTCAGAGGAGATGAGAAAAGTGTGGCAGTAAGTGAGGAATACTGCTGTCCTTCAAAAAGTCAAGAGATCTTTGGCCAACTGAAGATAATGGAGCTGGAAGTACAGAAATCACAGGCCACGAAAAACAGAGAGGAACACAACCATGAAGGATTTTGAATGGAAAATGATGAAGTCTCTCTTGCATCCAAACAATAACAGAACAGCCAAGAGCCAACATTATTTAAAGCAGGCCATACCATCAGCAAAATAGAAAGGCTAGTGATTCGGGAAGAGAGAAGCTGAGGGCTAATAGTTCTCAAGGCAGAGATGTCAGTTATGTCAACAATCAAGAACCACTCAGCTTTAAAGGCACACCACACAGAGCAAAAATATTGTTTTGAATAGGGGAAAGAGAGAAAGAAGAAGAAATAGGTTTAAACCAACTCTCAGTGACAGAAGGCAATCTAGGGTCTAATGTGATTTCAGTCCGATTGCAATGAAAATTGTCACTGTGCTGTGCCATGTTGAATATCTGAGAGACTTCAGTCAAGAGTTTGAGCCTAGGAATATAAAGATTTGCAAAGTTAGAGATTGAAAATTGGTCCAGAGATCCTGACAGCAGGAGGGAAGTGAAGACATCAAGAAGACCAAGAAAAAGATGAAGTTGTTTAGGTGAGAGATGATTGCCCTATGGAGGGCTCAAACAAGTCAGAATTGGTGGCCATGACTGCAACTGATGACTGCAAAGTCATCAGCTTGACTTTTTTGATTCTTCTGTAGGAGTGTTTAAGTAGATGGATCATTTATCAGACCAACATTAAATGATGGGGAACACAAGTAAATGGGAATTATTGCTGCATGTATATTTTCTATTGTTATTCTAGCATGGCATATGGGAAGACTGCTGCCCATTTTCCATCAACAGGTATGAGAATCCTCCAAATGCCAAGCAGCTTCTATTTGTTTTATTCACTCAAGCCTCCAGGACTCTGGTCAGTTATTTTTCCCCCCTCTTTAGTCAGCACTTCTCAAGTCTGATCTTGATTAATGAGAGTCTCTTCTGAAGTCCGAGTATTTTCCTTCGATGGATGCAGCAGTTGTGCTGAGTGAACACAGAATTCATGAATAAAATAGACCTTCTGACTTAAGGCTTCTCACACTGCGTCTCTGCGGATTTTCCCCAAAAGAAAATCCTTCAGAGCCAAGTCACGTTGTTAGTCAAGTCAGACTGTAGAAGAATTTTGGTCCCTGCAGAGGACAAAACATGTTCACAGTGGCAGGAAAAGGATGATGTGCCTTGTACCAAGTGACACAATCGATGTGTTTCTGCCAACTGAGAGTGTAAGTTCTCTGTTAGCCACAGAAAGAGAACAGACTTGCAGTGACATTCAATGGGACGTGAGAAAAAGTGATCTCTTATGTGGTGAAATCATTGTAGACCCAGGACAGGCCAGCCATGTGAACAGGAGTTCAATGATAGTTGATAGATGCTCTAACAAAGGCAGAACAAAAGTTTATAGCAATCAAACTGGACAATTACCTCAGTGGCTTTTATGATTTGCAATTAGTAAACAAGTAAACAAGAGAAAATGTAGTCCATCCAGTTATTGTGGATTCCATAGAGAAAGGGACAAAGTTCTGAAAATGTGGTCAAATACAACAGCTCTTACCCCCAAAGAAAGAGAGTTGGGGAGACAAATAGAAGTGCAAAAAATTAGGTATAGGGGTCTTAAAAATTAAAGGTCTTCAAACCTTGGCCATTTTAAGACTTTTGTGGACTTCAACTCCCAAAATTTCTCAGCCAGCTGGCTGGAGAATTCTGGGAGTTGAAGTCCACAAGCCTTAAAGTAGCCAAGGTTGGAGATCCCTGAAGTAAAACACATCTCTGTTCATCTTTTTAATACATTCTTTGGTCCTTCTGAAGGAACTTTAAAAGAGCCTTAGAATTCTTCTCTTCCCCTTTAAAGAAGGAAGTTGCCCTGTCCATTTCAAAATGCGTGCATACTCCCATATCTCTCTTGAGTGAAAAGAAAAAGAAAAAGCAAGGTTAGCCTGTGATTATTTGGTTCAAAAAAACCTATCATTTTTCTCCCCTCTGTCATACCCGACTGACCTTGGCTCCATCATAGTGCATTTAAAATAGTGGTATGTTTAATTAGCTCTTTTTTTCCCATGCATCGTGAAAAGTGTTTGTCATCTCTGGCATTCTAATGTGTGGGAACTCAGTTTTTAAAACACAAGCAAAATAATTTTAGGCAACGAACCTATCCAATTGCGATACTTGACAGCTCAGTATTCAGGAAGGCCCTTTTCTGTGTAGATCCTAGGTTATAGGAAGTGTTTGGCTCCTTTTATTATGATAAGCACCTCTCTTTTATCAAGTTCTAACTGCTAATTGTTGTAGTGACTGATTTGCATTTTGATTTTAATTATTACTTTTTGCTGTGTTTCATACTTGATACATTTTATTGTTATAAACTACTTTAATCAGTGGAATAAAAAGAAGGATGGAGTCTCAATTTAATAATTGATATCCAGAAATCCAGATGGATTCAATTTGCTGGCTTTTCGTAAGGCACCAAAGCATCTTGGTGGATTGGTTTATGGTTGCTCATTTGTTTTGTTGATTGTAAGACAAAATGGTCTTTTTGGACCTCAGGCACATGATACTGGTCAACTGTGGATTAAATTTCTTCTTAATTGATTTGTTCTGTTGTTTTCTAGTTGTAATTTCTCATTTGCTTCCCAGAGTTACAATCGTGAAATGGGAAGCCAGATAAATTGTTTAAACAGGCAAACCAAAACAAAATAGAAATAACTTGAATTATTTCTAATCCAAATAATTGGGACCCTGGATTTAGTAGCCTAATGAGGATAAACCTCACTCAGATTTTTTTAAAAAATAGCATTAATGTGATTTCACTTATTTCAAAACTTGGTATGCTATCAACAGTGGAAGACTGAGACATACCGTGCACCTAATTTTTGCCTTAGCACAATGTGTAAATCAGAGGTTTCAAACTCGCGACGTCACGTGACATATTGTGACTTTCCCCCCTTCACTAAACTGGGTGTGGGTGTGGCCAGCGTGTGATGCATCTGGCCCATGGGCCACGAGTTTGACCCCCTGGTCTAAATTTTGTGCTGTTAAGCAGTAGTTCTTGCAAACATTCAAACATGGGGATTGATCAAAGCTTTGAATGCTCTACTATATATATTACAGTTTGAGCTACCCTTATTCTGCAAGCAACTTATGCACTAAATCCAGAGGCATACCAGGGAGGCAAGGAAGGGGTCAAGGGAGGTGGCATAATTGTGTGTATGACACAAATTGTGCCATTTATATTAATTGTGCATGAATTATGCAGATTTCATAATTACATAATTCACATCTATTTTGGCATCACATTCAGATCACATTTATGAAATGATGTCCTGATGCATCTGACATGCCTGTAGCTCATATCAGATACTTGTCGTGATTTCTGTCCTATCAGTTTATGGTCTTCTTGAATTTATATCACCTTAGAAAATGTTAGGGAAAAAATTGCTAGTAGAGAAATGACATAGAATTATAAATGACCTTCCATTTTTCCTCCCTCCCTGGCATTTCAGAGTTATCCTGTGAGGCCAATTATGCCAAGAAATAAAATGTAGGTTCCCAGATTGTGCTAAATCGGGGTGGTCAAACTCAAGGCTGGGGGGGGTGGATCTGGCCCGCAGGGTGCTTAGATCTGGTTTGTAGGACCTCCCTGGAAAGAGCAAAGGACTAACCCATGGTGCCTTTGCCAGTGAAAATGGAGCTCGGGAGGCCCCTTCCCAAGCTCCATTTAGCACTGGCAGAGGATTGCAGGAGTCTATCGCAGCTGAAAACGGAGCTCAGGAGCCTGTTTTCGCTGGCAGAATGCTCAACCGGCACAGGCGCCCCTGACACAACTGACCTCAAGCTAGCCATGCCAACCTTGGCCATGGTTACCCCGGCCTCCTGAAGTCAAAAACAACCCTGATGCGGCCCTCAATGAAATCAAGTTTTCACTCCTGTGTTAAATGAAAACATAGGCTCTTTAATCATGGTAAGAACTTGTAGTAAAAACTCAGCCACGGAAACACAATGTAGAGTCCTCCACATTTTGGCAAATATTACCCTAGGTTTCTCTGCCAAGTCTATCCTCTCAGTTTTAGAGAAAGACAAGGTGAATTAAGGTTGTGGCTAACTTCTCCTTATTTTTTGTCGTTGTTTTCTCCATTTCTGTGCAACAGTGGACACCAGATAGCTTCATAAAGCAAGGAAGGGTGGAAGGAAGGGCATGGCTTCCTTTTTTTAAAAAAAAGCTCCAATATTGGTTTGCAAATTCATAAAGTAGGCCACAAGAGCACAATTCTGTTATCCGTTTCTTAAAACTGGATAAGAGATACTTCTCTTTCATGCTTGAAGCTAGGTTTCATTCTGAAACAAGAGTGATTAAATGCTAATACAGACAGTTGTAGAGAGAGAGAGAGATAAAGACACAGTTATACAGAATGTTATCGAGCAGTGGTGGGATTCAAACATTTTTTACTACCAGTTCTGTGGGCGTGGCTTGGTGGACGTTCCTTGGTAGGTGTGGCAGGGGAAGGATACTGTAAAATCTCCATTCCCTTCCCACTCCAGGGGAAGGTTACTGCAAATCCCCTTCCCTCACCACCCCACTAACCTGCTTTCCAGCTCTGTTCTCCTGTGCAGGGCAATGAAAGAAGACCCAGCCAATCAGCTGGGACTCAGGAGGCAGAGAATAGATGAGGGCGGGGCCAGTCAGAGGTGGCATTTGCTGGTTCTCCAAAGTACTCAATATTTCTGCTACAGGTTCTCCAGAACTGGTCAGAACCTGCTGAATACCACCTCTGGTCAGGAGGTTTTGGAGATAAGAAGGACTCAGCTCAGACCCAGGGAGAAAGCTGCAGAAATGGAAATTCTGCCCAGCAACAGGAAAGGATGGGGGATCAAAAAAGAAGCAGAGGGATCTGTGCTCTTGCACACACACACACACACACACACACATACACACACACCAGACCTAAAGGGCAATTCTAAGTAACAAACAAGACAGGGATTTGTAACTGCTTTGAAGTGAAAGAATGCACTTTCTAGCCAATGCCAAATGGTAGGAAGAAGTGCAATTCAATCAGTTATAAGGAACCCTTCGGCATCTTTTAAACTTCAGGAAGTTTATAATGGCCTATGATTTTGCAAGGAAGCAACTGAGTTGGCCATCTTTCAAGTGCAAAACTTTTGAGGGTTCTCCAGAATTTGTTGCTTTCATCAGAAGGGTAAAAGTAGTATGGTTGTATCATGTTGCAAGCTTCCAGCTTCTGTTTGTGCAGTGATTCATGTTGGAAAGGGCGTGAGCTGCAATCCTGAACAGGGTTTTTTTTGTCATGCTGACCTTCTTTGTTTCCCTCTCTGAAGGCCATTGGGCTACTCCCCTTCCTTTGCCTGACTAGAAACAGGCAGAAAGGGAAAATTATCTACACTAGGCAGCTGCAAGTCATAAAAAAGTTACTGTATTTATTGGTATCTGATAGGTGCTCTGTTTTTGAAAGAAGTTGATGTAATCTCAAGCCCATTTGTCTTCCTTTTTGAATCACTAATGGGGCTCACAATTGTGTGTAATAGCCAGGTCAACATTGATGAAATTCTTCATTTCCCTTGCTCAAGTCTGAAATGCTTGTGACTGTATGTGTATGGATATATGTACACCCAGGTATGTATGAGTGTGTATATACACAAACATAGGTGGATGTACATGTGTTTATTACATTTATAACATTTCTCCGATACTATATTATAAATTATGGATGGCACAAATTGTATTAAGTAAATAATGAATCAATAATTTCAGGTATCTAGGCACAAGTTTAAAAGCTCCTGAGCCATTTCCGGTTTGGGTCTCTTCAGCGATAGACTGAAATCCGTGATCGTACGCAGTTTTGATCTGTGCTCACTGCTGGAGCACCCTGATCCTTTGGATTTGGGGCTGAAGCCATCCTGTAGAGGTGGTGAAGAGGGGGAAGATTGCTAGCTGAGTGGAGGGGAGCCGCATCTCTCCTCCTTGGCTGGTCTAAACTCTCTTCCCCGAAGGCGGTTGCAGCGGTGGTCAGAAATGGCCACCTCAAAGAAGAACCCGACTGGATAAGATTGTGCAGGAGGAAAACAAAGAGGAAAGCAGGACAGACCGGGCTAAACAACAGAGAACATCTAAGCAAGGTACCCTGAATCTAAAAGTACCTAGAGGGATACTTCTGAAAGAAGATCTTTAAGTGGCGAAGGAGAGAGAAAAGGAGGTTAAAAACCTTTTTTTAACCTTTATATTGACAATTACACATGGTATGGAAAGAAATTTATATTAATCTATTTTGACACTAACAGGCAACCTTAAGCTGAAATCTAAGTGTTGAAAGGAGAATAAAGATTTTTTTCTTGGTCATTTTAAAGCCCTAAAAAGGAGAAGAGTGGAGGCAGAAGGGTGGGACTTGGAATAATGGAAAAATGGAGTGCCACCTGGAAAAATAAAGAGAATTAACAGTGAAACTTTGAAAAGACTCCTGAGTATACATTGTAACGGAAAACTTATAAAAAGATACAGTAACCAACAGAAAGGAAAAGTAAAGGAAAGAAACAACAAGGAACAGTCTGGGATCATTTAGTGATTTAAAAAAAAGTTTTGATTTTTTTCTTTCTTTTTCTGTTTTTATTTAAAGTCAATCGGGTGGTTGTTCAAAAGTGTTTAAAATGCCATCACTCCTGGAGGAATTGAAGATGAGTCTTAAAAATCAGAAAGAAGATGCAGAAAGGGGAGGAAGATCCTTTGGCTTCGTATTTGAATTTTTTGAAATGGAGATCCTGAACTATGAAAAGCAAAAGGAAAAGCTTCAAAAATAAGAAGGGTGAGACAAAGAAGCCATTTTCAATGATCAAATAATGTAAAGTGCGGTAATAAGGGGAAAAAGGAGGAAAGGAGTTAAATTTGAGATCAAAGGGAACAGCCAAAAAGAAAAATAGTCTGAAAAAGAAGTATAACAGCAAAGAGAAGCAGAAAAGAAAACTACAAAAGGGAAAATTAGAGAGAGAAGGGTATAAAAAGGGATGAGAAAAAGGGGGGAAAGATAGAAAGGGAAAGAACTTATGAGGAACAAAAACAGGAAATAAAGAAAAGGGGGAAACGTACTAGGATTAAAGGTATTTGCTCAGCTAGAAAACACAGAGACAATGGTTAAATTAAGTTAAAAGTGAGGATTCTGCAAAGGTACAAAAGATAGTGTTGTGATAGTAGAATACTGTAATGAGTTAGAAATGAAATAAGTCAATAATCTATGAGATAAAACTGTATTGTTATGTAATGGTATGTTTATTTATAATTGATGCAATAATAAAGAAGACAGGGAAACATTACAATTGTTTCTAAAGATTGATAAAATATTGAAAAGAAATGTGAAAGATTTATAAGGAAATTTATACCAGTTATTAGAATGAATTTGAATAATTATTTTGCTTATTAATAGTAAATAATTTATAAGATAAAACTGTATGACTATCCAATGGTATGCTTATTAACAGTTAAGTAATAATGAAGAAGGGAGGGAAACACTTCAATAGTTCTCAAAGATTCACAGATATTGAAAAGAAACATGAAAGATTTACAAGGTTCATACCAGTACTAGAATGATTTTGAATAACTATTTTGTTTACTAATGTTTATATATATATATTATTTTTGCTATGTTTTTAGAATTTTTCTTTTTACATTTTGAAGGGGAAGTACCAAGCAGAGTCTGAATGATGAGATCTACATGATTTTAAATAGATATTAGAAATTTGAATGTTATAATTTTAGAATGCACAAATTCAATGTTTAATTAGATTTCATATGATAATAACAATAAGATTTAAAGGCGTTGCACTTCGATTGGCAATCATAGGGGGAATTTTGCTTCTTAGGAATGTTGGAAGAGAACATATGAAATTGTAAACAAGATAGACGAAAGTATAAGTACAATGAATAAAAAGATGTAGAAATTTAGGTAAAAGAAATACAATTGAATAAGAGGAAAATGAGATAACCATAAAAGAAAATTAAGAGAAGCAAAGGGGGAAATAGTGAGAAGTTGGAAAAAGAGTAACAAGATATGAAGTTGAATATATAAGATGAATATGCATATGAAATTGTGTCTGTATGGAAATGTGATAACCCGGAACCATGCTGTACTCAAATAAGGTGTTTTAATTGTTTTGTTAAAACTCAATAAAACTTTATTAAAAAAAAAAAAAAGCTCCTGAGCCAATATAAGCCTTCAAGAGAAAAAAAGTAAATTCTTATTCTCTACTTAACCACTTAAAGAATTGAACTGTGAGACCATCTCAGTGCGGAATGGGACAACTTGTTACAGCCAACTTGCCATGGCCAATTCACTGCAGCCAACTGACTATGGCCAACTTGCTATGGCCAACTTGCTGTGGGACAATTTGACAATTCTATTTAATTATTTAAAATAAATTTAAAATATTTTTAATTGGAAATAAGGAGAAACTTTCTGACAGTGAGAACAACCAACCAATGGAACACCTTGCCCTCTGAAGTTGTGGGAGTGCCATCACTTGAGACTTTCAAGAAGGGATTGGACTCCCATCTATCAAAAATGGTGTAGGGTCTCCCGCTTGGGTGGGGATTGGACTAGATGACCTACAAGGTCCCTTCCAACTCTGATTATTTGATATCTGTTATTTTAATGTTTGCCATTCACATTTTATTCTGTCCCTCCTTTTGCATCCTTTCTTCAATGATTCTATACCACCATTTCTTTGATATTAGTGTAACTCTTGTCTTGCAGTGAGTTGGCCATGTTGCATATGCTTCTATTTCAAATGGCAAGTTGTCTGTGCGAGTTGTCCATGTTGAGTTGATCATGGTGACTTGATCGTGGTGAATTGTCATAGATCCATCATAGTGGTGGTGCCTTTTGGGTTATCAGAAGAAGCAGATACAATGTTGACTTCCTGGTAATTAGTTTTCAGTGTAAGTTTCCACATTACAGTACATCAACTTGGCCAAAATGCATTTTTTTCTGGTATTATGAAGTCAGCTTACAGACACAGCAGATGTGAGAGTCAATGTCCATTTGCTGATTTTCTCAAACACCCAATAACCAAAGGAAAAAGGTGCCCTCTTAAGGAAGGTTGTCTGAATGGACACATTTTCATGTGTAGCTATGTCTTGTTTCTCTAATGAAATCTAAAGTGGCAATGAATGACTATGAAAAGTTCATTAGCCTTTTCAAGGACAATGTGTAGCTCTGGTGAAAAATGCCATCCATGGAATTATTTGGAATAGAACTGAAAATAAAGCAGCCATATCCTAATGTTTTGAGATAAATATTCTATACGGTATGATGTGGGAAAGCTTGGAATATTGTACACTCTGGAAGAAGATAAAGAATAAATCAGATAGGACACAAGAAAAGCTCATAGTACGGATAGTAAAATGTCTGTATTTCAATTTTCTTCTTGCATCTGTAAAACACTGGCCTTTTAAAATTGATTTGGAACAGGAGTCCCCAAACACCTGTTCCAAATTCTTTTAAAAAGTTCCCAATGGGAACAATGGGAACTTTTTAAACCAGTTCCCAATCATGTCTTGCCAGTGTATCTGGGATGAGTTGTAGCTGCTTGGTCAGGCCTGTTAAACTGCTGGCCTGTGGACTGGATGCATCATGTACAGGCCACACCCACCCTGGCTTCACAAAGGCAAAAAATGTCACAATACATTCATGATACGCCACGTGACGTGATCAAGTTTGACACCGGTGTGCTAGGTTCTGAGGTTGTCTATGGCATTGGCTTTTGCAAAAATGATAATAAGGTCAACAAGTGACATAGGGGGTCATCCAAAAATCAGTAAAAGACTAGAGTAAAGGTAAAAGTTCCCATCCCACATACGTGCTAGTTGTTTCCAGATCTAGGGGGCGGTGCTCATCTCTGTTATAAAGCTGAAGAGCCAGTGCTGTCTGAAGATGCATTTAGCATGACTAAATGCCAAAGCCGCACAGAACACTGTTACCTTCCCACCAAAGTGGTCCCTATTTTTCTACTTGCATTTTTACATGCTTTCAAACTGCTAGGTTGGCAGAAGCTGGGACAAGTAACAGGAGCTCACTCCATTATGTGGTGTTAGGGATTCGAAACACCGAACTGAACTGCTGACCTTTCTGATCGACAAGCTCAGCGTCTTATCCACTGAGCCACCACATCCCACCAAGTAAAAGACTGATCCAATGATACTCTTCTTATGTTGTCATTATATAAACAATGTTGGAGGTCCAAATCCAATCCTCCTCCTTTTCAGCACCTTATCTCCTTCTGACTACAAAGCAGCAGCAGACTGCAGAGAGAGAGAGACTTAAGAATTTATTCTGTCTTCCATCTTTGCCCAACACTCTTTGCTAGACTGAGGTTATTTCTTTCTGCCTTTATTTCCAGACCCATATACACAAAGTAAATGCTCATTAACTTTCTTCTGGTAGGATGTAGGTAAAACGTATTTTCTGTCAATCTTTCTGTAGGAAGCAGGTAGGATGCATTTTCTGTTAATAACTCTTGTTTCTGTTAATCATTGCTTGAATTAGATTCCCGTGCTCAAGAATGGCCTCTATGTACACATTTCAGACTTTAACAAGCAGAGTTTTTTTTAAAGGAATTCTGAGGAATTCTACAGGAAATTATTTATTCATCAGATCTACAAGCATTACGAGTGGAATACATTTGTATCTTGAAATAACATAATTTTGAATGTGCTGCATCTTTGTTTACCATTAACTGTAACAAAAACATCCCTTTTCTAGGTTGCCTTTGGGAGGGTGAAAGCAAATCCATTTACACTTTTCCGTTTCTGTTGTATGATGCAACATTATTGTGTCTATGTGTTTGCATAATAAATCCAGATTATAATATGTTCCTGTGACAGGCCCATACATTCATTTGCCTATAAAGTGCTTTGAAAACCTAGAGGGCTATATAAATAAGTAATATAAAAATAGTCATGAACTGTTAAAAAATAACTCCTTAAGTAACATAAAAGCACACACCTCCAGCAGGAGTATCCGTGCAATTCTCACATTTCTTCTCCCACTTTAAAGCTGTACTTGTGGGTTAGTGGGAAGAGTTCTAAGTGTAAAACAGAAAAGCATAATCCCCAAATACGAGCACCCCTCTACACACTCACACGTTATATTTAATATATCCAGAGGAAAGTTATTGGGCTGCTTATAAGGGCTGCGAAGCTAAACAGTATCATCAAATAGTTATTTGTATTAATAACTGTGAAATAATAGAATAGAATAATAAAAGAGTTGGAAGAGACCTTGGAGGTCTTCTAGTCCAGCTCCTGCTCAGGCAGGAAACCTTATACAATTTCAGACAAATGATTGTTCAATCTCTTCTTTAAAACATCCAGTGCTGGAGACTCTACAACTTCTGGAATCAAGCGGTTCCACTGATTAATTGTTCTAATTGTTAAGAAATTTCTCCTTATTCTAGGTTGCTTCTTTCCTTGATTATTTTCCATCCATTCCTTCTTGATCGGCTTTCAATAGTTTGACTCCCTCTTCTTTGTGGCAACCCATCAAATATTACTGGAATATTGCTATCGTGTCATGCCTAGTCCTTTTCTGTAGATCGGCCATTCCAAATTCCTGCAACCATTCTTCATATGCTTTAGCCTCCAGTCCCCTAATCTTCTTTGTTGGATGTTGATTACCCCTCCCCCAGTACTTTCAATATTTAAAATTGTGTCCTTTTGTCCTGTAAAGCAAATTTGTGCTTGAGGAGGAATTGCAATTTCTCTAGAAAAGAATGGCAAAGAATGGAAATCTTGTCATGACATCATAGGTCGACACAACAGGACATTTTGTAGAAATTCAGGCTAATAACAAGTTTGGCTAACTTTCAAGGCAGTTATCTCCTCCTCCTCCTCCTCCTCCTCCTCCTCCTCCTCCTCCTCCTCCTCCTCCTCCTCCTCCCTGATACTGCTAAATGAATATGAATCTTAAAATAACAAAGGAATAAAACTAAAAAAGGTCAACTGTTAAACATAGTTTGTGAGGAAAAGAAGTGTCTTTAAGAATTTTTAAAGATGTGATCTCAGTTTCAGAGATCAATTTCAGAGATCAGGGAATCTTTGAACTTACCAAATAAATTCACAACATTTCCCCTGGTAGTCTCATTGAGTGAAAAAGGAAAACATATATAAATCATCATTGATTCAATAACTGAGCCCAAATGTCTTTGTAACTCATTGGGTTGGCAGGCAGAGCAATGTTTTGAGTACAGGTAATTCTCACTTAATGACCAGTCATTTTACAACTATTCAGAGTTGAGGCAGTCACAGAACACAGGTAGTCCTTGACTTATAACATTTTGTTCAGCAACTGTACCAAGTTACAATAGCACTGAAAAGAGTGACTTATAACCATTTTTCACAGTTATGACTTTTGCAGCATCCCCATGATCATGGGATCCAAATTCAGATGCTTGGCAACTGTCATATATGACTGTTGCTATGTCCCAAAGTCATGTGATCACATTTGTGACCTTCTGACAAGCAAAGTCAACAGGGAAACCAGATTCACTTAACAACTGGGTTACTAATTTATCAGTTGCAGTGACTCGCTTAACAACTGTGTCAAGAAAGCTCATAAAATGGATAAAAACTCACTTAACAAATGTCTCACTTAACAACAGAAATTTGGGCCTTAATTGTGGTCATACGTTGAGGGCAACTATATGTGTTTATAGTCTGTAAAGCACCCCCAGCTGTCGTATATGGTTGTGTTGCCTCCCCTGTGGTAACAAGGCTACATATCAGGTGGGTCAATTTTACAACCTGTTGCAGCATTCCACAATTATGTGATTGCAATGTGTTTTGCTGGTTTCTGACAAAAATACCCTATTGTGTTGAATAGATTCGCTTATGACTACGGCATTTGCTTAACGACCTCCATGAAAAAGTCATAATTTTACTTCCGGTCTTGTTGGTACCTTGACTTATGATCATAATAATATGCAACCTCTGGACTCATTTATGGTCATAAATCAAAGACTACTTTATTCTTCAGAGACTAGTCTTGCATCTAAATTCTATACTAATTAAAGGTTGTGGGCTAGGTTTTTTTAAAAAAATCTAGCAAATGATTGCTTTTTTCCCCCAAAAGATCAAGTTTAGAAGCTATCAGAAGCTATTCCCACCCCCCCAAAAAATCTGTTGAGGTTGACTTGTTCCTACCTCATGAGAAACCATAGAAAAGTCCAGAAAAACACCAAGAATGTATGCCTGTTCTTTCTGGGGGAACGTAAACTAATCCAGATCTGGAAGGTCTATGATTTTAATGGATGAGCTCCTCTATTTTGATTGAATTCCACTTCAGCAATTTATTGTCCTTTTTCCAGCTTATCACCAAATATGGGACTGCTGTCATGGGAACCACCCCATTATGGGAGATTTTCCCCCACATTTCTAATGCTTTATAATATATGTAGAAAGACAGAAGGGAGTCCTAAGAGACACCCTGTAATGACTTCTGTTTCGAGGAACAACTGTTTCCAAGCAACACCATCTGAAATCTACCTGGAGATAGAGTTGAATTGCTACAAATAGTGCTTTGTATTTCTAAATATTCTAGGTAGATGGACTGAATGCTATTAAGAAGTTGAGAAAAAGCTAATACAATTGCTGCCTCTGTTGATCCTCAAACAAAGATCATCCTTCTGGCCTAATGTGACAAACTCAACTTCTGCAGCCAGTTTTAAGTAGAGCAAAATGTTTACTTCCTTTATGACTGCCAATGCTTGGTATTTAATCGCGTTGTCGATGTAAGACAAGTGATTGACCCAAAATTTCCTATTTTCACTTAGATTCAAAATAGGCTTCTTAGGAAGAGGTATTCTTGAACAAAGAGGCATTCTACTATTCTACAGAGCCATTCATTGATTAAAATATCTCAAATAACTTCATGGCTACAAACCAGGCAAAGGAAACATCAAGAGGACAAATGGTGGAACACACCTCTCCCAATGACCTGTCCATATTTTTGGGTGTCAAAACTTAAATTCATCTCGTGTTGTGCAGTCATTAAATGCTCTTGTGAGTCTTGCCTATCCTGCTTTCTGTTTTGGTAATAATTAAGGATAATCTGATGAAGTGAAGAGATGGAGATGCTGTGGATTGTTGAGAGGCAAAGAGAAACCTTGAAAGAATCTATCTCAGGGGTGTCAAACTCAATTTCATTGAGGGCCACATCAGAGTTGTGTTTTACCTAGGGGGTCATGGGGGCATGCCAGGGGGTATGCCCAGGGTAGGCATGGCCAGCTCAACGTCACTTTTTGAGGTTCCGTTTTCAGTCGTGACAGCCTCCTGCCACCCTTTGCCAGCAAAAACGGAGCTTGGGGATGCAACATACAGCCTTCCTGGGCTACATTTTCATTGGAAGGAGGCCATTGCAGTGGAAAATGGAGCCTGGGCAGGCCAAGCGCAGTCCTCACAAGCTCTATTTTCACAGGTAGAGGCATTTCTTTCGCTGCAGGCCAGATCCAGCTCTGGGCCTTGAGTTTGACACCCCTGATCTATCTTAATACAACACACTGCTTATAATGAACTAAATTTTGCTTTGCTGATTCCCAGTGCTATGAAATATCTGCAATGAGAGGTCAAGAATTGGACACCAATGATGAAATGTTTGCGTTGGTTTTATCATACAAATGCTGTTCTTGATTTATTTGTATCAGGCACACTATTGTCATGTGGGCATGTTATCATTGTGGTTTGCCACAGAATCATCTGTCAAATGCTATTATCTATGACGGCTGGGTATGATGGAATCTGTACAGTGTTCAGATATCTTTTAAACAGTCAGTTTGGTCTAGTGGTTAAGGCACCAATCGGGAAATCAGGAGACCATGAGTTCTAATTCCTCCATGGGGCCAGTCTCTCAGCCCAAATTCACCTCACAGGGTTGTGATTGTGGGGAAAATAAGAGAAGGAAAGTGTTCACTGCCTTGAGTTATTTGTAAAAAATAATAAAAGTGGGCTAAAACAAACAAACAAACAAACTAATAATGAGGCACTGGTTTCTGAAGATTTCAGCAGAGAGTTTCAACCAAAAGAGAATCATACATTTTCTGAGCAAACCTCTCTCCACAACTTTGTTTTAGCTAAAATCTTGACCTTGGTTGTGCTACAAATGACTTCCCATGCACACATTATGCTCTCTTAGTTATAACAGAAAATTATTACCTCAATAATTTAATATAAGAAGGAACATTCCAGGCAAAGCAATGTTTATTAAAGCGGAAATACAAATAAAAGCATCAAGATTAATACCCATGAGATAGCAAATGAATCAAGTGTTTATAGTAAAAAGCATGCTACTGAATCCAGACACGTATAAAAAAATATTGGGAGAAGCCAAGTAGTTGCAACCTTTTAATATAGCTTGGTCACCTATACCATCTGTACCAAAAGTTATTCCTGTCTTGTGTTGCTAGCCTAAACTGTATGGGTAATTTGCTGCATTTGAAATAATACTAAGTCTACATTTTTTCCAATTGTATGCAAAATGCTTTTTGCTAACTTTATTATTCTTCATACCATCTTATTTGCAGATTCCAGCACATGCTGGCCAGCCGGTTGGTCTTCTCTGGCTGTTTTTCATCACAATGACATGTTCAGACTATCTCATCATGGTGGGTGTTTAAACATGTGGGGACTTTTTGGGTAGAAAGTACCACTTTTTCTGCCACAAGATAAAGTAGCATTTGGTTGATCATAGCTGAAAATTGGACCTTGTGAGTACAGGTAGCCCTCAACTTACAACAGTTCATTTGGTGAGTGTTCAAAGTTACAACAGCCCTGAAAAAAAGTGACTTATGACTGTTTTTCACACTTACAAACATTGCAACATCAAAATGGTCAAAATTCAGACGCTTGGCTGTTGAATCCTTTTTATAACGGTGGCAGTGTCCCAAGTAATGCAATCACCTCTGGTGACCTTCTGACAAGCAAAGTCAATGGGGAAGCCAGGTTCACTTAACAACCTTATTATTAACTTAACAATTGTAGGGATTCGCTTAACAACGGTGGCAAGAAAGGTTGTAAAATGGAGCAAATATCACTTAATTGTCTTATTTATCAATAGAAATTTTGAGGTCAGCTGTGCTCATATATAGAGGACCACCTGCCATTGGATGGCTGAACACTAGGATGTCCCAGAGCTGGAGATTAAAGTGGAAAACCGAAGAAAAATGTCCCCCTGTTGTTGGTAAGGAAGCTTTGATGAATCCATGGAGTCCCTCCAAAGATTATCTTGATTTGATGGCACTTTATATCATTTTATGTCATTTATCAGGGGCGTGCATAAGCACACAATCATGCCTACCATCCCTGTCCTATTGTCCCCATTTATTCATACCTATTTAGAATAGAATAGAACAGACTTCTTTATTGGCCAAGTGTTATTGGACACACAAGGAATTTGTCTTGGTGCAAATGCTCTCAGTGTACATAAAAGAAAAGATACATTCATCAGGAGTCAAGAATCATAAAGTACAACACTTAATAATAGTCATAGGGTACAATAAGCCCTCTTTTTGACTCAAATCATGCTAGGAAACAGTCAATATAGATCGTAAGGATACAAGCAACAAAGTTAAAGTCATACAGTCACAAATGGAAGGGGATGGGTGATAAGAAGTGGTGAGAAGATTAACAGTAATAGTAGTGCAGACTTTGTAATAGTTGAACAGTGTTGAGGGAATTATTTGTTTAGCAGACTGATGGCTTTCAGGAAAAACTTGTCTATAGCATTGTTTTGAGGGAAGGAGTTGAAACAGCTTATGTCTGGGATGTGAGGGGTCTGTAAATGTTTTCACAGCCCTCTTTTTGACTCATGCAATATACAGGTCTTTAATGGAAGGCAATTGTTTTTTCTGCAATTCAAATTATCTTCTGAAGTCTGTGTCTGTCTTTTTGGGTATATTTCCTATATTCGTACTCATGTTTATTCTTATAGCTATTATCTTGTAAGTGATTGACAAATCAAATAAATAAATAAAAAATAAAATAAAAATAAATTTTCTCTAATAGCTGGTTTTCTAGAACAGTGGTTCTCAATCTTTTCTTCACCATGGCCCCCCTTTAAATACCTTTAAAAAAAACTTTATTGATTACAAAACCAAAATATCAAACAAACACAACACACAGAAGAAGAAAGAAAAGAATTAGAAAAAAAGAAAATGATTAAAAAACTAACAAATTAAATACCTTTTATGGTCGTGGACTATGGTCAGGGACCACCGAGACTTAACTCCAGATTTAAATCGTAACATTTCTTCAACTCTTTGCTGACTCCCTGTGATGATATCGTGGTCCACAGACCACATTGCTGAGAACCACTATTCTAGAAAAATCTATTTGTCTAACAGGAACATTTGAGGGTGAGGCAACTGCAAAGGCATGATTGAAGGCCTGTATTCCCTATTTTATGCGTGGTCACAGATGTTGTCTTGATAGCTCCTGCTGCCTAGATCGATTCTCAAAATTGCTGTCCGATTTTCCTACCTATTGAAACCAGGGCATATTCTACAAGGGTTGTCCTATGACAGAATTTTTGAACTAGAGACCAAGATTTTAGATGAAAAGGAAATGCTTATTGCTGGAAAAAGAACAAGGGATATATTTTATTTTGATTCAAGTACATATAATCCTCTCTCTAATGATTGCCCTTTTAAGGAAATATTCATAGGTACAACAGTGATGACTAAGTAACTTTGTGGGGCCAATCCTCGTATTTACAATTTTTACAGAAAGGTAATGCAAAGGAAAGTTGAAGTAAGATTGTAAGCAAAGTTTTCATTTTACTTAGCACTTGCTTCACTTAAAGACCAAGTTGCTGGTCGCAATGGTGGTTACTAAATAAGTACTACCTGTAATGATGTCTCCTGAAAGAGAAATTTCAAGTACGTGATATCTCAAGGAAGGTGCTCTTCTTACTTCTTTGAACTGCCACAATGATAATTGCAGGCATTCCAATGATGACCCCCTGTTCACACCAATTAATTCTAGAACTGGGAATGAGGAATGGCTTTGGATATTATATTTTACTTCTAGCATCTACCTGGCAATAAGACATTCAAGATCACCAGAAGAGAAAGAATGTCTTTTTATTTGTTCTCAATTTTTAATGATTTCCCCCCTCCCTCCTTTCTTTGTAACAATAGATTGATGAAAAGTTCAGGGACCTCAAAAGCTTGCATGCTCTTTTCTTGATTGGTCATTGTTGTGTCCGATGCGGCAAGGAGACCAGGACTCAGTGACTTGGTTCAGCTCTTTTATTGGTCCTGAGAACGGCTCGGGTTCTGGGGGAAAAACTATGGTCCCTCGCTGTGGTCCCACTGTCTGGGGCTGTAGGCCTTCCTCAATCGGCAGACTCGGGTGATGTGACCCTTTTTGTCGCAGTGCTGGTAGACTGCATCGAAGAAACAGCACTCTGCTTGAGGGTGGTAACCTCTGCACCTGGCACATGCGGTCCCCGACTTACAACTCCGCCGATTTCGCTGGTCACGTCCCATCTGGAGCCGGTGGATCTCCTCCTCCTCGTCCGTGGTGTCGGAGGCGGAGTGGAATTCGCCATGATAGGTGGTGGTCTCGCGGTGACTTGCTTCCAGTTGGGTCTCGGTCGCCCGTCCTGGGTCGGTGGTCACGATGCGGTCTCTGGTGTCTGGCCTCCGCATGCGGTTCACCGATTTCCGGGTTGCCTCGGATGCGGTGGCTTCAGCAATGGCGTCGGCGAGGGCGATGTCTCCTTTGGCCATCAGTCGGCTCTGTAGGACTGGGTCTCGGAGTCCAAGTACGACGCGGTCCCGTAAGGCCTCATCCATGTCCGAGAACCCACACATGCCCCCTAGGCTTCGTAGCTCAGCCACAAAATTGCTGATGCTCTCACCCGATCTCTGGTCCTGCCGATAGAAATCGTGCCGCCTGATGAGGGTGGGCATGGCAGGGGCATAGTGGTTCCGGAGCAATGGTTCGAGGTTGGCCCAGTCCATCTCCTTGATGTCTGCGGGTTTCGCTAGAGCTTTTGCCATCTTGAACACTGCGGGCCCGCAGTGTGTCAGGAAGACGGCGGCATCCTTCATGTTGCTACATTCGAAGAACATGAGGAATCTGTCTGTGTATGATTCCCAGTCCTCGGTAGCGGGATTAAAGGGCGTGGGCAGTGCGATGCTGGCCATCTCGTTGATCTCGCTTCCTCCGGACACGTGTTGGTGGGGGATTAGCCTTGGAATCCCATCCTCGTCGCCAGTGTTGTGTCCGGCGCGGCAAGGAGACCAGGAGTCAGTGACTTGGTTCAGCTCTTTTATTGGTCCCGAGAACAGCTCGGGTTCCGGGGAAAAAACAGCGGCTTTTTATTCCCAAGCCGTGGCGGCCGCGACCAATGGCACCACTTTGAATCTCTCGCGATTTGTTTCCACCAATCGTGGGAGATCCGCAGTGGGCCAATCAGAGCGGCTCACTTGACCAATCGGATCCCTGCGCGCTTTGACCAATTACAGCGCGGCATTTACGAGAATGTAAATGAACGTACAGAACAGTCATATATAGGATTTCTTCAGATGTGTTAGTTTGCTAAAACACTTTATGGATTCAGCACATCTATTTTTGTTTTCTGTTGGGCTAGATTTTTTTTTTTGAAGGTGGAATATTAACCTGTATTTTATTGGTTATTTTATCCTCCCTGGAAATGGAGTGCTACCTTCTCCATCAGACAGTTGGATGCATTGATTTTATTTTAATTTAATTGGTGTACACACACTACTATACTGCAGGTGGGGAAAATGCATTTCCCCCTCTTTGAAACAGGCAGCTGATTTAAAGAAATTATTCTGAAATGCCTTGAACAAGACAGAATGGAAATTGGACAGACATAAAGTATCCTTGCAAATTGTGCCTTTGGGACAGTTCTTCATTCCTGATGATTGCCTGGACTAGCCCCTGAAGTTTTCTTGGCAAGGTTTTCCAGAAGTGGTTCGCCATTTTGATTTCTGGGAAAGAAATAGTGGACTGAAGATACCTCTGTGAAAAATGGAGTTGATGACCATGGGTGAAATGAAGAGCCAGAGAGTGTACTTGTTATGTCCGGCGCGGCAAGGAGACCAGGACTCAGTGACTTGGTTCAGCTCATTTATTGGTCCCAAGAACGGCTAGGGTTCCGGGGGAAAAACTGCAGCTTTTTATTCCCAAGCCACGGCGGCCGCAGCCAATGGCACCACTTTGAATCTCCCGCGATTAGTTTCCACCAATTGTGGGAGATCCGCAGCGGGCCAATCAGAGCGGCTTGATCGACCAATCGGATCCCTGCACGCTTTGACCAATCACAGCGTGGCGTCTACAAGAATGTAAATGACCGTACAGAACACCCCTCCCCTCTTGGTTCGGTCCTACGTGACGTAGTCCCGTAAGTAGGCGGGGCTCTGTACTTGCCTACTGGACCTGCGCATGTGAGTTGTTGCTTGGCCCCTGTCCAGTTTGGTCGGGTTCTCTGTTGCTCTCGGCCTCATCGATGGAACTGCCTGGAAGGTCTCGCCGGGCCTCTTGTCGCAGCTCCCTCCCGGTCTACCCGGGCTGGTTGAGCTGCGGTTTCCGCTGCTCCTGCCCAGTCTTTCTAGGCTGGTTGAGCTGGCCTGGCTTCTTCCTGGTGAGGCTTCGAGCCGGCTGTCCGTCGGTAAGTGTTGCTGGTTTCTTTCTATTGGGTTCTGGTTCCCGGGGTATTCCCTCCCCTCTTGGCTTGTATTAGGGGGGTTGTCTGTGTTTGGTTGCGTTTCAGTTGTGTTTCCTATGATTGTTCTCGATCTTAATTGATCGATGTGGCGTTTCCAGGCTCGTCCGTCGGTTGTTTTAAGCCGGTACGAGCGGGGGCCTGTCAGTTGGGTTATGGTTGCTGGTACCCATAGTGGGTCTCCGGTTAGGTTCTTTGCGTATATGGCGTCACCTAGTGCAAAGGACCGGTGCTTGCTAAAGGAGTTGGGGGGTTTCTCCGGGTTGTATGTGGGGTGCAGCCTGTCTAATGGGGACCTTATTTTCCTCCCCTTTAGTAGCTTTGCCGGGCTTTTGTTCATTGTTGTGTTCGGGGTTATATGTTGTATGAAGAGCATTTTATTTATTTTTACTTGGATTTCCCCGTGTTCGATTTTTTGGATGGTTTTTTTTGTAAATTGAACCATCCATTCTGCCCATCCGTTTGCCGCCGGATGTGCCGGAGCTGCCAATGCGTGTCGTATGCCCCGTTCCGCTAGGAATTTTTCAAATTCTAGCGAGGTGAATTGGGGCCTGTTGTCTGACACAATGAGGTCTGGGAGGCCTTGGGTTGCTAATAGCTTGCTAAGTTCCTTGGTCATGGCCTCCGTGGTGGTGGTTTTCATGTTGCTTACCTCCAACCAGTTGGAGTAAGCATCTACCGTTATAAGGAATGTATGTCCCTTAGTGGGCCCGGCAAAATCTATGTGGATCCTGGACCATGGTCCCCTGGGGGTTTCCCATTGCAGTATCGGTGCCGTGGGAGGGCTCGGTCTGGTTTCTTGGCAGCATTCACATCTTGCCACCCAGGCCTCGATTTGTTTGTCCATCCCTGGCCACCAAGCGTAACTTCTGGCCAGGGTTTTCGTTCTAACTATGCCCGGGTTACCCTCATGTAACAACCCCAATACCTTCCCTTGTAGTTTTTCCGGAACAACAACCCTATCCCCCCACAGTACACACCCTTTTTGTAGTGAGAGTTCTGTTTGCTGGTTCCGGAATGTTTTGAATGCTTCGTCGTCGTCTTTTTCTGGCCACCCTTTTTCTACCCAATGTAACACCCGTGCCAGACGTTTGTCTTTATTAGTTTCTCGGGCAATGTCTGACACGGTTATGGGTAGATCGGGCAGAGTCTCTATGCTGAGGGTGCTCATCGTGGGTACTGGGTCGGTGTCTATATCAGGTAACGGCGAGCGGCTCAAGGCGTCTGCGTGGGTGATAGTCTTACGGGGTCGGTGTTTGAGCCGGTAGCTGTAGGCGGCAAGGAATTCAGACCACCTTCTCATTCTGGGAGATAGGATGTTCGGGGTGGTCCGGTTCCCTGCCAGGATGCCCAGCAGCGGCTTGTGGTCTGTGATAATGGTGAACATGCGGCTGTAGAGGTACTCGTGGAACCTCTTTACTGCTGCGACGATGGCTAGGGCCTCTTTGTCCAGCTGGCTATAGTTCCTCTCTGGTTTGGTGAGTGTCCTCGAGAAGAAAGAGATGGGTGCTTCTCTTCCATTCGGGAGTGTGTGGCTGAGGACGGCGCCGACGCCGAAGGGTGAGGCATCGCATGTGACGGCAAGTGGTAGGGTCTCATTGTATTGGATGAGGATGGCATCTGAGGTGAGCAGGTCCTTGGTTTTCCTGAAGGCGGCTTCCTCGCGTTTCCCCCAAGTCCAGGTGGCCGCCTTGTCCAAAAGCCTATGCAAAGGCTCCGCCGCGGTCGCCCTTTGGGGCAGGAAGACATTGTAAAAATTAAGCAGTCCCAGAAATGCCTGCAGTTCTGTTTTATTCCTGGGTGTAGGGGCCTCCTTAATGGCTCTGATTTGTTTGCGGTTGGGTGGATGCCGTGCCAGTTTAGGAGGTACCCCAGGAACTCGACCCGCTCTGTGTAAAGCTGGCATTTTTCTCTCTTCACTTTTAGCCCAGTTTCCTTGAATTTCATTAGCACCTCCCTTAGCCAACCCTCTAGTTCTAGCTGGTTGGCTGCCGACACCAGCACGTCGTCGAAGTAGGGCACCACCCCCTTAATTCCTTGCAAAAGCCTTTCCATGAGGCTCTGGAAAATTCCAGGTGCCACGCTGACTCCAAACTGGAGTCGGTTACAGCTCCCCGGTGGGTGACTATGGTTTGTGCCTCAGCGGTTTCTGCGTCGACTGGCAGCTATTCGTATGCTTGTGCCAGGGCGAGCTTCGCAAAAACCTTGCCTCCCCCCAGTGAGTGTAGAAGGTGCTGCACTACTGGGACGGGGTAGGCGCTTTGTTGTAAGGCGCAATTTAGGATGGCCTTATAGTCTCCACAAATTCTTACCGACCCATCGGGCTTGACTGGGGTGACTATTGGGGTCTCCCACTGGGCGTGGTTGATTGGTTGTAGGACTGCTTGCTTGATGAGCTTGTCAATTTGCTCGTCTATTTTTGGCCTGAGTGCAAAGGGTACCCGCCTTGGTTTTAGGCGTATCGGGGGAATGCTGAGGTCTAGGCTGAAGGAGATGGGGGGCCCTCGGTACTTGCCTAGGGTGCCATCGAACACTTCCTGGAAGTCCCGTGCCAGTTGCTGTTCCCAGTCGGTCTCGGTGGTGTCTTTGATGCCCGTGACTTTGATGCCGAGCAGTGCGAACATTGCAGTCCCAAAAGGCTGGGTTGGTCTCGGTCCACAATCGTCAGGGGAAGCTTTGCAGTGCGGCCCTTGAATGTTACCTTGAATTGTCCGGTTCCGACTACCGGGATGCAGTTTCCCTGGTAGTCCTTGATTATTAGTCTCTGGTTCTCCAGTCCCTTCTTGTGGATGGTAGGCACCAAGCGTTTGATTTCTTGCCAGGCGACCATGGAGAGGTAGGACGCAGAGTCCACCTCCATTTTGCATGGCTCGCCTTCGATGCCTACCTCCACGTAGACTTTTCGGGCGTCGATGGTTGATGCGTGTCTGATGATGACCGTCTGGTGGGTTTCCTCCTTTCGCTGGGTTTCGCCACCTCGTCAGTTCCGTCCACTCCGGTCCCATTGGCTGTCGGCTTGGCGATCTCTGGCTTTGGGGGGTGTGCTGTCCCATCTCCGCTCGCTGTGGTCCCGCCGTCTGGGGCTGTAGGCCTTCCTCAATCAGCATACTCGGGTGATGTGACCCTTTTTGTCGCAGTGCCGGCAGACTGCATCGAAGAAACGGCACTCTGCTTGAGGGTGGTCACCTCCGCACCCGGCACATGTGGTCCCTGACTTACGACCCCACCGATTTCACTGGTCACATCCTGCTTGGAGCCGGTGGATCTCCTCCTCCTCGTCCGTGGTGTCGGAGGCGGAGTGGAATTCGCCATGATGGGTGGTGGTCTTGCGGTGACTTGCTTCTGGGTGGGCCTCGGTCACCCGTCCTGGGTCGGCGGTCATGGTGCGGTCTCTGGTGTCTGGTCTCCACAAGCGGTTCACCGATTTCCAGGTTGCCTCGGCTGCGGTGGCTTCAGCGATGGCGTCGGCGAGGGCGATGTCTCCTTTGGCCATCAGTCGGCTCTGTAGGACTGGGTCTCGGAGTCCGAGTATGACGTGGTCCTGTAAGGCCTCATCCATGTCCGAGAACCCGCACATGCCCCCTAGGCTTCGCAGTTCAGCCACAAAATCGCTGAAGCTCTCGCCCGCTCTCTGGTCCCGCCGGTAAAAATCGTGCCGCCTGATGTGGGTGGGCACAGCGGGGGCATAGTGGTTCCGGAGTAATGGTTCGAAGTCAGCCCAGTCCATCTCCTTGACGTTCTCAGGTTTCGCTAGAGCTTTTGCCATCTTGAACACTGCGGGCCCGCAGTGTGTCAGGAAGACGGCTCTTTTCTTCGGCCCGGTGGCGTCCTTCATGTTGCTACATTCGAGGAACATGAGGAATCTGTCTGTGTATGATTCCCAGTCCTCGGTAGCGGGATTGAAGGGCGCGGGTGGTGCGATGCTGGCTATCTCGTCGGTCTTGCTTCCTCCGGACACATATTGGTGGGGAATTAGCCTTGGAATCCCATCCTCGTCGCCAGTGTTATGTCTGGCGCGGCAAGGAGACCAGGACTCAGTGACTTTGTTCAGCTCATTTATTGGTCCCGAGAATGGCTCGGGTTCCGGGGGAAAAACTGTGGCTTTTTATTCCCAAGCTGCGGCGCTTGTGGCCAATGGCACCACTTTGAATCTCCCACGATTAGTTTCCACCAATCACGGGAGATCTGCAGCGGGCCAATCAGAGCGGCTCGCTCGACCAATCGGATCCCTGCGCGCTTTGACCAATCACAGCGCGGCATCTACAAGAATGTAAATGACCGTATAGAACAGTACTGGTTCTTTGATAATTCCTCTCTAGATAAGGAGAGGACTTGAGATTGTCCACAAGTGCTCCAGAAAGCTGCTCTTTGCAAACAGATCACAAGAGACTGTTCTTCAGTAGGCTTAGAGTTATTGGAGATGAGGAAATAGCCATCTTGCTCAAACCACAGTTGGTGCCTTTGAAAGAACATTAAGTGTGCATACTTCCTTTTCTAATCATATTTGGAAATTGCTTGTTTACTGCTTTTAAGCTCTTAAGAAGTTTTGGATTGACAAGTTTTATAGTTCAGATGGAGTCACTGAAGCAGTAGGTATGAGCTTAAATGGACTCCAGAAGATAGTAGAGGACAGGAAGGCCTGGAGGAACGTTGTCCATGGCGTCACGATGGGTCAAGACATAACTTCACAACTAACAACAACAACAAATTTCCTTCAGTCCTTAGTGAAAGAAGTTTTGGCTACAGGTTTAACAACTTATTTTTTTTTCTTTTTGAATAAATGGCAAAAGGGTGATTAAAACTTTGATTTTAGAAAGTTAGAATGGACTAAGGCTCCAAATACATTTGAAAGAGGATTTTGGAATTAACTATAAAGAATAATTCCTATGGAAAAATGCTTTTGCTTTGATTTAAAAAAAATAGTAAAATAATAATAAGACTTTAAAAATTGGACACTAAATGAAACTAGACCAAATGAAATCTTATAATTAAATAGGAAGAATATCCAAACTTGACTCTTAATGGTGAAATAAACTATTTTAATATTGGGCAGATACTGAAGCATAGTTTTGAACAACGAATCCAGAGGTTAATTTTAATAGTGTCTGCAAGATTTTAAATTAATTTTATAAGTGAAGGTTGTTTAGGAAGAGGAACAAATTCTACCTGAAAAATTCAGACTGATTTGAAAGTGGATTTAAAAGTTTCAAACTCAAGAATGATGTGCAACATGTTATTTAATATGTGCACATACTAAAGAAACCATCTGATGTTTTAATAATTAAAAGGATGTACAAATAATAAACCAAAAGAATAACCTAGATAATTTTCCTATGTTGAATTTACAAAAGAAACTTGTTTTGAAGAATTTTGTGAGAAGAAACAAAGAAAAAGTGGAAAAGAAATCAGAATCTAGGACATTGTTTGAAGAGACTACACATCAAGATTGTTAAAAGTAAAAGAAGGGAATATAAAGTCGGTCTATTTGATCACAGTCAAATATGCTATCTCTGGTAACCCATAGATAAGAGATGGAATATGGGAGGAAGGGATCATTTGTGGCATTTTAGGAGAATATGATGTTATTAAAATTGTTTATATTTGTTATGTATATTTGGGAAGTTAGTTCTTATATGTTTCTTTACTTTTTCTTCACTATGTTCTTATTTTTCTCTTTTTCATTTGTTTCTTCCCTTTGCTCTTTCTTTTCTGCACCTTCCACTTTTTCTTTTTCTTTTGTTGTTATTTTTATTTTGTATTGTGTTTTATTTTGTAATTGCACTGTTTAATCAAAATTTCCTTTTAAAAAAGTAGTTTGCCAATTTCTCCTTCCTAGGGATGAGAGAAAGTGATTGGCCCAAAAGGAGTAGAATTCATCTCCCAGTTGTCTCGTAGTGTAACTGGAACAATCTGGAACTGATCACACTCAAAATCATACAAATGGTGGTAGACTTTAGAAGAAACCCTCCCATACTACCACCTCTTACAATACTAGACAACACAGTATCAGCAGTAGAGACCTTCAAATTTCTAGGTTCTATTATATCACATGACCTAAAATGGACACCTAACATCAAAAACGTTATCAAAAAAGCACAACAAAGAATGTTCTTTCTGCACCAACTCAGAAAGCTCAAACTGCCCAAGGAGCTGCTGATCCAGTTCTACAGAGGAATTATTGAGTCTATCATCTGCACCTCTATAACTGTCTGGTTTGGCTCTGCAACCCAACAGGACAGACACAGACTTCAGAGGATAATTAGGATTGCAGAAAAAACAATTACTACCGACCTACCTTTCATTGAGGACCTGTATACTGCACGAGTCAAAAAGAGGGCTGTGAAAATATTTACAGATCCCTCACATCCCGGACATGAACTGTTTCAACTCCTTCCCTCAAAACGACGCTATAGAGCACTGCACACCAGAACAACTAGACACAAGGACAAGTTTTTCCCGAAAGCCATCACTCCGCAAAACAAATTATTCCCTCAACACTGTCCAACTATTTCCAAAGTCTGCACTACTATTACTGTTAATCTTCTCATCGTTCCTATCACCAATCTCCACTTGTGACTGTATGACTGTAACTTTGTTACTTGTATGCTTACGATCTATATCGACTGTTTCCTAGTATATTTTATTGCTTATTGTACCCTATGACTATCATTAAGTGTTGTACCTTTTTATTCTTGATCAATGTATGTTTTCTTTTATGTATACTGAGAGTATTTGCCACAAATTCCTTCTGTATCCAATCATACTTGGCCAATGAAGAATTCTCTTCTCTTCTCTTCTCTTCTCTTCTCTTCTCTTCTCTTCTCTTCTCTTCTCTTCTCTTCTCTTCTCTTCTCTTCTCTTCTCTTCTCTTCTCTTCTCTTCTCTTCTCTTCTTAACCTCTACACACAACTGGGTCTCATGGTTTGTAAAACAAGTTTATTATAATACTTTCATGCTCAGATCATCTGATGGAAATGGAAATAATTATTGTGTGGAATTGGTGAAAAGGTCAGGCTTTATTGATGTGGAAACCAATTTTCCTTTATGCAATATGAGAAAAATAATGACAATGCCACATATTAAATGCCTATACATTTTGCACTCTCGATTATCTATCATTTCCATAGTGCTTTCACAACTTATTTCAGTACAATCTACAATTGGATCGGGCTGACTCTCGCTGAATGAAATTCTTAGTTCCCAGTATTTTAAATTCATCACTGATTTATAATCAGGTATTGTTAAGTCCTGGGCATGGGTGCAAGGAACGGAGACGAGATATCGAACTCTTTATTATCAAGAAAGAACAGAGCAAAATATTTGGGCAGCAGCAGCTCTTTTATAGAACTGGCTGTTGTCAAAACAACCAATGAATTGAGTTTACCGCTTTCACAAGCGTCCAATCAGGGGGCCCCGTTAACAGCCAATCTGAGTGGCCAAAAAAGACCAATCACAACTCGCTATCTATGGGACAATGAGAAGTGCAGGATTACAAGCCTGCTGTAAAGTAAAGCTGTGGATGGTTGTATCGCTGCGTTGGCTTAGTCCATAACAACCCTCCCCCCTAGGTTCCATCTGAGGGGTGGGCTGACGTATTCTCGCAAATAGGCAGGTCGCTTCACCTGTCTGCTTGACCTGCGCTGTTCCACCAGTTTCTGTCCTGGTTCTGGTTCCAGTGGGCTGCTAGCCAGGCTGGATGGCGAAGGTCGTGGCCCTGGGCTGCTTTCCCTGCTTACGCTAGTGCTGTCTTCTGGGTTCCCTGAATCCGCTTCCATCGCAGTGCTGTTACGCGGCGAGGCCACTCCCTGGCTTGGTTCCCCTTTGGATGGTGAGTATCCCCTGGTTGGTTGTGTAGGCTGTTGGGTTTTGATTACCATTTCTTCTTCTTCGGCCTTTTCAATTTTCCTCCCCCCCCCCAGCTAGAGGTTCCAGTGCTAATCTGGAACGGAGTTGATCTATGTGGCGTTTCCACATTTTACTTTCTGTAGTTTGTAGGCGATAGGATCAGGGTCCCGTAAGTTGCATTATGGTCACGGGGACCCACAATGGGTCACCCGAGAAGTTTTTCGCAAACACGAGGTCACCTTCCTGGGATGCCCGACACTTGCTGCTGGATCCCGTGGGTTGTTCCGGCGTGTAGTTTGGGTGAAGGCAATCGAGATGCAAGCGAAGTTTCCGTCCCATCAGGAGTTCTGCTGGGGTTTTGTTCGTGGTACTGTTTGGGGTTATGTGCTGGAGGAGAAGCATCCAGTTTATTTTGTCGTCAATGTCGCCGTGATCCATTTTGTGCAAGGTCTTTTTTACAAATTGAACCATTCGCTCAGCCCTACCATTGGCCGCCGGGTGAGCTGGCGATGTTAAAGCATGGCGGATGCCCCGATCTGCCAGGTACTGTTCGAATGGCAGGGCAGTGAATTGGGGGCCATTATCAGAGACCAGGACATCTGGGAATCCATGGGTAGCGAATAGTTTATTCAGTTTTTTAGTGACTGCGTCTGTGGTGGTGCTTTTCATCTTGTGGACTTCGAGCCAGTTTGAATAGGCATCCATTGTTAGGAGGAAAGTGTGTCCTCTTGTGGGTCCCGCAAAATCGATGTGGATACGGGACCAAGGACCTCGAGGCGTTTCCCATTGTGTTGGGGGAGTCTTTGGAGGATTGGAGCAAGTCTCCTGCATTTTGCTACCCAGGTCTCTATCTGTTTATCTAAGCCAGGCCACCATGCGTAACTCCTGGCCAATGCCTTCATCTGCATGATGCCTGGATGTCCATCGTGCAGCATTTTCAATACCCTATATTGCAATTTCTCCGGGACTATGACTCTGTCTCCCCACAGTATGCAGCCTTTCTGGGAAAATAGCTCTGTTTGACGATTCTTAAATGGCTTGAACGTGTTATTGGTTTCACTGACTGGCCATCCCCCGTTCTACCCAGCTGAGGACTCCTGCCAGAATAGGGTCCTTTTTTGTCTCTAAGGCGATGTCTCGAGCGGTCAGCGGTGGTGATTTGAGGGTTTCAATTTGCAATACGGCTAAGGTTGGAGCAGTGTCCTCTATGATGTCTGGTAGTGGAGAGCAGCTCAAAGCGTCAGCATGGGGAATGGTTTTCCCCGGGCGGTGTTGCAATTGGTAATCGTAGGTGGCTAAAAATTCTGACCAACGTGTCATTCTTGGTGATAAGATGTGGGGAGTTGGTTTGTTTTCCGCCAAAATACCAAGTAGTGGCTTGTGGTCTGTAATTATGGTAAAGGGTCTCCCATATACATATTCATGGAAACATTTAATTGCGGATACAATAGCAAGAGCCTCTTTATCAAGTTGACTATAGTTCCTTTCGGTTTTAGACAAAGTTCTCGAAAAGAATGCAATAGGTGCCTCTTTTCCATTCGGTAGGACATGGCTTAAAATGGCTCCCACTTTGAATGGTGAGGCATCACAGGTAACCCTCAAAGGTAGAGTCTCGTTGTATTGCATTAATACAGCATCGGAGGTTAAAAGGTTTTTGACCTCTTGGAACGCTTTCTCTTCACGCTGTCCCCAGACCCAGGAAGCCTTTTTAACGATAAGTCTATGCAGGGGCTCGGCTACAGTTGACTTCTGGCGCAAGAAGATGTTATAAAAGTTAATGAGTCCCAGGAAGGCTTGGAGATCTGTCTTATTCCTAGTCTTGGGGTGTTTTTGATTGCGGTTAGTTTTTTTTCGGTGGGGTGGATTACCTGTCTGTCGAGAAGGTATCCCAGGAACTCTACTCTCTCTGTACAAAGTTGACACTTGTCCCTTTTTACCTTCAGACCAGCGTCTTTAAATTTTTGAAGAACTTTTCTGAGTCATTGTATAAATAACTTTTTAGTGGGGGCAGCTATTAGGACGTCGTCAAAATAAGGCACGACGCCTTTTATGCCTTGTAATAGTCTCTCTATTAAACTTTGGAAAATGCCTGGCACCACACTTACTCCGAATTGGAGTCTATTGCACTTGAAAGTGCCTCTATGTGTAACTATTGCCTGGGCTTCTGCAGTTGTTGCGTCTACAGTTAGTTGCTGCTACGCCTGAGCTAAGTCCAATTTCGCAAATATTTTTCCGCCACCCAGGGAATGAAGAAGGTGTTGAACCACTGGTACTGGGTAAGCACTCTGTTGAAGAGCATGATTTAGGGTGGCCCGGTAATCCCCACAAATTCTTAACGATCCATCTGGCTTCATGGGTGTTACTATCGGGGTTTCCCAGTGGGCATGGTCAATCGCTTCCAATACGCCCTGGGCTATCAGTTTATCTAGCTGCTCGTCGATCTTCAGTTTTAAGGCAAAAGGTCTCCAACGAGGCTTAAGCTGAATGGGAGCTACATCGGGGCTGAGATTAAATGATATAGGGGTCCCCTAGTACTTGCCTAATGTTTCTGTAAACACGTCCTGAAATTGCTGGATGAGAGGCTCTTCCCAGTTGTCACTTCTGGTTTGGTGAATGCCGGCTAGTTCAATCCCAAGTGGGGCAAACCATTGTAACCCTAACAAGCTGGGTCGGTCATGATCGACGACAGTCAGGGGAAGCGTCACTGTGCGGTCCTTGAAGGATACTTGGACGTGGCTGGAACCGACAACTGGAATTTTGTTTCCCTGGTAGTCTTTCAGGATGATTCGTTGCATGCTGAGGTCCTGGCGGCAGATGGCAGGGATCAGCTGTTTGAGGGTTTTCCAGGATACCATCGATAGGGATGATCTGGAATTGACTTCCATCACGCATGGTCAATTTTCAATAGTAACCTTTACGCGGATCTTCTTAGCATTGAACGATGAAGCGTGGCTGATAGTAATGGTTTGGTGGGCCTCTTCTCATTTCGTTGAAGAGGCAGGGGTTTGGTTTCTGTAGTAGTAGTGATTGTTCCATTGGTGGTTCAGACGGTCCCGGTTCTCAGGAAGTTTGCCTATCTCCTGATGGAGGTTGTTCTCCCTTCGGTTGGGATTGGACTCTCGTCTGCTTCTGCAGACCTTCGCCATGTGGCCTCTTTTTCCGCGTCGAGAAATTTGTAGTCCGATCGCGGGTGGTTTGCCCTGCAACCTGCACATTGGCACGGACATCTCTGGTTCCTTTGCTCTCATTCTGAGCAGAGCCGGTTGACCTCCTCTTCCTCACTGTCTGAGGATGACTCGGGGTCTTTGTGGTAGGTAGTGGTAGCATGCTTCTCAGTGACAAATGGGCTCTTGTTGGCGAGTTGGCGAAGTGGTGCGTTCGCTCGGCGCATTCGAGCGGCTGACTTCCTGGTTGCTTCTGTGGCAGTAGCGTTGGCGATGACATCTGTAAGGCTGATGTCACCTTTCGCCATCAGCTTACTCTGCGCATGTGGTGCATTTAATCTCAGAACTATGCGGTCTCTTTGGGCTTCCTCTAAGTTTGCAAAACCATAAAGGCCTCCTAGGTTCCAGAGGTTGGCTATGAAATTTCCAATGCTCTCATCCTTCCGTTGGTCCCTCTGGTAAAATTTGTGTCTTCGTATCAGTGTAGGTACTGCGGGTGTGTAATGGGCCTGGAGGATTGGGTATTCCAATCCATGGTCTTCACTTCTGCTGGTTTTGCCAGTGCTTTAGCCATTTTGAAAATGGCGGGGCCGCAATGAGTCAGGAACACTGCTCGTTTCTTGCCAGGTGTAGCATCTTTTAAATTGTTGGTCTCCAGGAACATCTGGAAGCAATCTATATATGAGTCCCAGTTTTGGGTTGCTGGGTCGAATGGAGCGGGTGGTATGGCACCGCTGTTCATCTTGCCGTTTGTTGCATGCGCTCTTTCGCCACATGCTCTGTCTTGTTCGATGCATTCTTAGTCAGCTCTATCGTCTCCGCATCCCACCTTCGTCGCCAGTGTTAAATCCTGGGCATGGGCGCAAGGAAGGGAGACGAGACATCGAACAGTGACTTCAACTCTTTATTATCAAGAAAGAACAGAGCAAAATACTTGGGCAGCAGCAGCTTTTTTATAGAGCAGGCTGCTGTCAAAACAACCAATGAATTGAGTTTACCGCTTTCACAAGCGTCCAATCAGGGGGCCCCATTAACAGCCAATCAGAGTGGCCAAAAACGACCAATCACGACTCGCTATCTACAGGCCAATGAGAAGTGCAGGATTACCCCCCTTTTCATCCAGTATTTCCCCATATCCAACTGTTTGTTCCTTCTTATAGGTTATAGGATACGAAAAAGCTTCAATAGTTGATAACCAAACTGGGATTTTCAAATAACATTGTTTCTTAATTTTCTCCCAATTCAACCATAACGATTCCCCTATATAATGCCTTCTAAAATAACCCTGTGATTTAGTTCCCTTATACCATAAAAAAGCATGCCAACCCAATAATAAATCATAACCTTCTAATGCCAACAATCTAATCTTTCTTGTTATCCATTCTTTAACCCACATTAAGTTTGCAGCTTGATGATACAACTCCCGATTAGAAAGGCCAAATCCTCCTCTAATTCTAGCATCCTGCAAAAGTTTTAATTTTATTCTCGCTTTCTTGCCTTGCCATATATACTTCAACACAATTTTATTTAATTCTTCAAAGTAATCTTTACCTAACCTAATTGGTATTGTTTGGAACAAATATAAAATTCTGGGTAAAATATTCATCTTAATTGTTGAAATTCTACCTATCAATGACAATTGTAGGTTTTCCCATTTTTTCAGATCGGATGCTATCTGAAATGCTATGCTGTTTAAGTGTAATATAATTATTCTCTTTAGTGTAGTACATCTTGACGTCAGATATATCCCCAAATATTTAACTTTGTTC
This sequence comes from Hydrophis major, assembly GCA_033807585.1. Lineage (NCBI taxonomy): Eukaryota > Metazoa > Chordata > Lepidosauria > Squamata > Elapidae > Hydrophis > Hydrophis major. The sequence goes on from CM066330.1 coordinate 246,593,120, forward strand.
GTAACTTGAATTTTCAATAAATCTGCCAGCTCTTCTCTTTGTCTTAGTAACATGTTCTTTGTCAGAATCTTTGTTTTGTCTTTATTTATTTTCAAACCAGCCATCTCACCATACATCTCTATCTTTTCCAATAGTTTTAAAGCTGTCTCTAAAGGGTCTTCCAAAATAAAGACCAAGTCATCCGCAAAGGCTTGCAATTTAAATTCCTCCTTTTTGACTTTCATTCCTTTTATATTTATATCCTCTCTAATATTTCTATTTAAGACTTCCAAGGTCAATACAAATAACAAAGGAGGTAATGGGCATCCTTGTCTTGTACCTTTTCTTAATATTGATAGAGTCTGTGAATTCTCCATCTATCATTACTTTTGCCGTTTGCTTATAATATACGGCTTCTATTGCTTGGATAAATTTTCTAGCAAAGCCCATCTATTCCAATAATAATAACATAAATCTTCAATTCACATTATCAAATGGATGAAAAGGCTGAACTTAAAATGATGCAAAATTTAGAATAACAAGGTATAAAGATGAATTGGTTTTCATATGCACAAATACATGCAAGGTATCTTAAAGATTCTAAAATAGAAGGATTTTATGATAAATTGACTGATTTAGGATTTTGACAGGTACTGATGAAAAAGCGATTAAAAAACTATATAGTTATTTGTTGGAAATTAAATTAGAGCAAGAACAAGTTAAAGAAACAATGATTGCTTGGGGGAAGAATTTTGGATATGGGATTGATTTAGAGAAATGGCAAAAATTGTGGTCACAAAATTATAAAATGACAATGTCAACAGCATATAAAGAAAATTTGTATAAGATGTTTTACAGATGGCACTTTCCCCCGACAAGAATAGCAAGAATGTTCAAGAATAAATCTGAAAAGTGCTGGAAATGTCATCAGATACCTGGCTCATATTACCATATGTGGTGGACTTGTGAGGAAGCCAGGAAATATTGGACTAAAATTCGCATATGGCTGGAAAAAATGACAAGGAAACACATAGATTTGAAACCAGAGATTTTTTTATTGGGAATCTTACCTGATATATATAATAAAAACTTAAAGTATTTGATTGTAAATGTATTAACAGTTGCTAGGATTGTATTTGCTAAACACTGGAAGAGTGAGAAAATACCATTAGAGGAAGAAATTATGAAGAAAATATTGGAATGTGCTGAAATAAGTAGATTGACATTTGAAATTAGAGAACAAGAAGATAAATAATTTTATGAAGTTTGGGATCTCTTTTATCAATGGTTAGATAATACAATATAATAATAGAGTATTTAGAAATCTAGGAAATAACAAATACATAATTTTTCTTGGTTTTGATAATATTTTTAGAATATTTTATTAAGATAGATTTGGTATGATTCTATGATCTGTTATAAAATAATTTAATTCAATTATAGTTATCTCGCTTAAGTATGAATTAGTAAAATTATAGTCAAATGATTGTTCAATAAGGATATTAGGATACTTAACTGATGATTGATAATGCGAGTTATTATGTAATATAATTATTTTGATGACTATGAAATGGATGCACAAAAAGGAGTGATAAACCAACCGATACACTGTAAATTTATGAAGAATGATGATTTTTTTTATGTTATGTCTTATGTTTTATGTGTTTTTGTTTGTCATTAAAATCAATAAAACTTTTATCAAAAAAAAAAAAAAAAAGAGAGAGAAGTGCAGGATTACAAGCCTGCTGTAAAGTAAAGCTGTTGATGGTTGTATCGCTGCATTGGCTTAGTCCATAACAGGTATATTTTTACGTATGTTCTGAGATTAATTTGTAAATCAGAGAGAAGAAAGAAGAATACCGCTGAACCTCTACAACTATTAGACAGCATTCACAAAGTCCTCCTTAAATTGATATTTTAGGAAAACAGAATAATAAAGTAACAATTGGAAGGGACCTTGGAGGTTTTCTCCCACTTAAGCAGGAGATCCACCAGACTTGAAACTCTAGACCTAGAAAACCTAGAACTAAGCAGCCTTCGGTCCGATCTAAGTATAGTACATAAAATCATACATTGCAATGTCCTACCTGTCAATGAATACTTCAGCTTCAACCATAACAATACAAGAGCACACAATAGATACAAACTCAAGGTAAACCGCATCAAACTTGATTGCAGGAAATATGACTTCAGCAACAGAGTGGTCAATGTCTGGAATACTCTACCTGACTCTGTGGTTTCTTCCTCAAACCCCAAAAACTTTAACCTTAGACTTTCTACTATTGACTTCAGCCCTTTTCTAAGAGGTCTGTAGAGGTCTGTGCATAAGTGCACTAACCTGCCTACCGTCCTTGTCCTATCATTTATTTTTATTTTTCTTATATGTATCCATTGCATGTATTCATAACTATGTTTATACTTATACCTGTTATGTTATAATTGCTTGACCAAATAAATAAATAAATAAATAAATAAATAAATAAATAAATAAATAAATAATGAATGAATGAATGAATAAATAAATAAATAAATAAATAAATAAATAAATAAATAAATTCCAGACAAAGAGAAGACAATGGAAAAGAGCAGATGGAACATCCGTGCAACTATTGCCATTTCCTATATGGAACTTCTCCACTGAATTTATCACTCTGTGAGCAAGCTACCCAAGAAGTGTCAGGAGAAATGTTGCTAAAACATCAAGAAATAATAAGAAGGGAAACCCTAGTCTTTACAGCAGCACAATTAAGGGAATTGGGGCAGTGGTGCTATTCTACCGGTTCGGCCCAGTTCTGGCATACCGGTAGTGCCGAAGATCAGCGGAGACCGAACCGGTTCTCTCTGGGGAGCTGCTATTGGCCCGCCCGTCCTCCTGGGTTCCCATACTGACCTTTATTTCCTTTATTTTGAAGCGCAGCTGCTTTCCACAGCAGAGCAGATTGCCACTCGTCACCTGTTGAAACTACAGGGAGAGTGCAGGATTGCATGAGGTGAGTAGGAACACCTCTGTGCGTGTGCAAAGTACATGTTTGGCGCGCGTGTGCAAAATATGTGTACACGCGCAAAGCACACCCACCAAGCCATGTCCACCAAACTGGTGGTAAACTACTTTGCAACCCATCACCGAGTTAGGGTGTGTGTGTTTCCTTTTCAATCTGCTCATTTTTCTCTTTAAAGATCTAAAACTATACTCCCACTGCAAACCTCAGCCCACTGAGAAATGGATAGAAATAATGGCAAGGAAAGGAATATCCAGAGAATTTAGGCAAAGAGAATGGAATGAAATCAATGGTGGGATTCAAAACATTTGTACTACCGGTTCTGTGGGCGTGGCTTGGTGGGTGTGGCAGGGGACAGTTACTGCAAAATACCCATTCCCTCTCCACCCCACCAACCTGCTTTCCAGCTCTGTTCTCCTGTTCAGGGCAACAAAAGAAGACCCAGCCGATCAGCTGGGACTCGGGAGGCAAAGAATAGATGGGGGCAGAGCCAGTCAGAGGTGGTATTTGCCGGTTCTCCGTACTACTCAAAATTTCCACTACCGGTTCTCCAGAACTGGTCAGAACCTGCTGAATACCACCTCTGAATGAAATCCCTGGGAAGAAAGGGCTATTGGGCCACTTGGAATTTTTTAGCAAGAGCCCCTCTCATATTTTTTATTCTGATAATTGCAAATACTGTTGGATAAGGGCTGTGATCTCTTATCTGGGTTCTGCCACAGATGGCCCAGATAGCAAATTTGGACAGCCCGGTTTAGTTTGATCCAGCAGAATTTGCATAGCCAGCTGTTTTTGAACTTCTTTACAATAAAATTGTTCACAGTTGCTCAGTGGCTGCAGATTGTCTTAATGAATTTCATCACTGCCCCAGGTTTATTTTCTGTAAAGAATTTTCTGTACTGAATCTCATACCATATTCTTTAAAAATAAGAATATGAGATTTCCTCTCTGCTTTTTCCAGGCAATGCAGAATTCAAATATATTCCAGATATTTCAGTCTTTGCTTGATCCATCCCCTAAACCTTTGAGGCTGCCTAGTTATGCCATTTTTAAAATATTTTTTTGCAACCACTAACATTTTTTTTTAATAAACTATGTTACCTAGTTTCGGTAATGAAATATCTGCAAGAAAACATCAAAGCTCCGGGACCTCTCTCTCTCTCTTTTTATTAATACACACTTTGTGGGCTAAAGTTGCCTTCATTAGATGCCCTGTAAAAGTTGACTTTAAAGTTTCCTCAAAACTGGTTATTATAATTTTATAATTAATAATTTCATTTGCCGTTTCTCATAATTTAACCCTTTTATATCTTAAGTATGATGTGAAATCCATGCATATTTCAAACATGGTTGCATCACAGATTTGTATGGAGACTTTGTAGTACGGGCAGTTTCATTCTCAAATGAGAATAAATAAATGGGAAATGAGACTAAATAGCCAGGATGGAACTGTCCTTTTTAAAATGAGTCACTAGGCAACAGAAAATGCCCACCTTGTCTTTTTAATAAATAACAAGGACATCAACAAAAGCCTGCAAATATATGACTTTTTCAATAATAATTTGAATGTGATCACTCTGATTTGACCACAATAGGAAGAAGACAGGGAAGTGGAAGGAGAAAGTGAAAGATCCTCAAATGAACTAGAATTAGAAAAAATAAATTAATTAAAAATGAACCAAAAACAAACAAACAAAAAATTTCAAAGGATAGGTTCAGTAGGTTCTATGTCATTTTTTGCTGTCAATTTTCTGTGTTTATATGTTTCTAATTGGAAGTGTGTCAGACACAAAAAATCAGGGCCATCTGTTAGTTTGCAGCATACAAAATTCCTTCAAGCCTACACATAAGAATTTAGTCAACTAAGGGCTCAGCAATAACTTGATGCTACTAATTGTTAAGTTTGGAGCATGGGCGAGAAAGAATGGAGACGAGTCTGTGGAACGGTGAACTTCAACTCTTTATTTACATGGTGTGACAGCTCAAACTGGATGGCCGCTATAGCTTTCCTTATATAGGCAACCCAATAACTATTTAACCAATAACAATCCAGGAGCGCTAGCTCCATTAACCAATACGAATGCCCTGTTAATGGCCAATCAGATTCCCCTGAACGGGCCAATCTGATCCTGCCATTAACAGCCAATCAGAAGTGCAGGGCCAGAACCTTGCACTTGACTCCAAGCTCAAGATAACTTTATTAAACCTTTATGCATTCACAACACCCCTTCCCCCTGGCTTAAGGTAGGACGGTTGCTTTATTAGTCTGCTTGATTTTCGCTGTGCGTTTTGCATTTGGCTGCAATCTCGCTGAGGTAGATCGTTGTTTGGCGAAGTGGTTGCCTCTGGTTTAGAGTTTGCGTTTCCGTTGTCACCAATATCTTTGGTAACTCCCTGAGGTGAACCTACTCCCATCTCTGGTTCCAGTTCCTGTGTCTCTATTCCGCTATCATTCCCTTCAAACGGGTTTTCCTCTAGTTGGATTTCGTCTTCTTTTGTTTCTTCCCCCCCTCAGTTTGGTCATAAGGGAGTTCAGAAATGCCCGACTGGAGCCGTGATCAAAATTGATCGATATGGCGTTTCCATAGTCTATCGTCAAGGCATTGTACAAGATAGGATCTTGGGCCGGTTACACGGATTACTGTCGCCTCTACCCACAGCGGATCGCCCGATAGGTTTTTAGCGTACACCAAATCGCCTACCTGGAAGTACGGCATCGGCCGCTGGATCCGAGTGGTTTTTCCGGTTCATAAGCTGGGTGTAACCGGTCGAGGTGGGAGCGGAGCTTTCGTCCCATTAGCAGTTCGGTGGGAGTTTTGTTGGTGACGCTGTGAGGTGTGAGGTGTTGTAGAAAAAGGATTCGGTTGATTTTGTCATCTATGTTATCGTAGTCTAATTTCTGCAAAGTTTTCTTAACAAACTGGACCATGCGCTCAGCCCTGCCATTGGTCACAGGGTGCACAGGCGAGGTGAGTGCATGTCGGATGCCGCGGTCAGCCAGGTACTGCTTGAAAGACAGCGCGGTAAATTGGGGCCCATTGTCGGATACCAGAATGTCTGGTAATCCGTGGGTTGCAAACAGTCTTTCCAATCTTTTGATGACCGCTTCGGTGGTCATGTTCGTCATGCGGTGAATCTCGAACCAATTCAAGCAGGTGTTGATGGTTAGAAGAAAAGTGTGGCCTTTGGTCGGCCCAGCAAAGTCCAGGTGATTACGGGACCAGGGTCCCCGCGGTGTCTCCCATTCGGTTGGGATTGCTTTTGGTGGGACGTTGCTCACTTTCTGGCATCTATGACAAGCTTTAACCCAATTCTCGATTTGCTTGTCGATGCCCGGCCACCATGCGTAGCTTCGTGCGAGGGCTTTCATTCGCACGATACCGGGGTGGCCATCATGCAAGGTTCTCAGAACTGCTTGTTGGAGTCGTTCTGGGATAACGACTCTATCACCCCAGATGATACAGCCCTTTTGAGAGAACAACTCTGTTTGTTGAGTCTTGAATGGTGCGAAGTCATCTGATAACTGGTCCAATGGCCATCCGTGTTCTACCCAGCTTAGGACTCGCGCTAAGGTGGGGTCTCATCTGGTTTCTCTCACGATATCTCGGGTGGTTAATGGCGGTGCGTGGAGTGTCTCAATCTGTAACGTGGTTACCGTTGGTGCGGGCTCGTCGAGAGTCTCTGGAAGCGGTGCTCGGCTCAATGAGTCGGCGTGGGGAATGGCTTTCCCCGGGCGGTATTGCAGCCGAAATTATAAGCAGCCAAAAATTCTGACCAGCGAGTCATCCTGGGGGATAATATGTAGGGAGTCGGCTTATCTCCGGCTATTATCCCCAATAACGGTTTGTGGTCAGTCACGATAGTAAAAGCCCGGTCATACACATACTCGTGAAATCTTTTAACGGCAGATACAATTGTGAGGGCTTCTTTATCGATTTGGCTATAATTTTGCTCAGTTTTTGAAAGCGTCTTTGAAAAATATGCAACAGGGGCTTCGTTACCATTAGGCAGTATATGGCTCAAAATGGCGCCCACTCCGAAAGGCGAAACATCACATGTGATATTTAACGGCAAAGTCTCATTGTACTGCATGAGTACAGCGTCAGAAGTCAGTAGTTTTTTTACATTACGGAACGCCTGTTCTTCTTTATGACCCCATAACCAAATTGCTTTTTTGTCCAGTAATCGATGTAATGGTTCAGCGACAGTTGCTTTATGTGGTAGAAATACGTTATAAAAGTTGATAAGGCCTAGGAACGCCTGGAGATCGGCCTTGTTCCGAGGTCTGGGAGCGTTTTTTATTGCTCTTAATTTACTGTTGGTAGGGTGAATACCCTGACTGTCAATTAGATACCCTAAAAACTGGACACAATCTGTACACAGTTTACACTTATTCTTTTTCACTTTAAGACCGGCGTCTTGGAATTTCTGTAGGACTAGTTTTAAACGATCCCGTAAGATTTTTTTCGTAGGTGCAGCAATTAATACATCATCAAAGTAGGGGACTATGCCTTTAATCTCTTGTAGTAGCCTCTCCATAAGCCTCTGAAAAATTCCCGAGGCTACATTGACTCTGAATTGGAGCTGGGTACATTTAAAGGCACCTCGGTGTGTCACAATCGTTTGTGCCTGTGCCGTCTTTTCATCAACAGGTAGTTGCTGATATGCCTGAGCTAAGTCTAGTTTAGCGAAGACTTTTCCGCCCCCCAGGGAATGGAGGAGGTGCTGTACCACCAGCACCGGATATGCATTTTGCTGTAGGGCGTGGTTCAGGGTGGCCCGATAGTCCCCACAAATTCGAATTGAACCATCCGGCTTAATTGGTGTTATGATTGGGGTCTCCCAGGAAGAGTGATCGGTTGGCTCCAGCACCCCCTGAGCTGTTAATTTATCGAGCTGTTCGTCGATTTTCAGCTTTAAGGCAAACGGAACTCGACGGGGCTTTAGGCGAATGGGAGCTATCTTTGGATTAAGGCTGAACGATATTGGGGTCCCCTCGTACTTGCCTAATTTTTCCGTGAAGACATCCCTGAATTCATGGACGAGGTACTCCTCCCGGTCACTGCCGCTGACTCGCTTTATGCCTGCCACTTCAATGCCAAGTGGCGCGAACCATTGGAGGCCTAGCAGGCTAGGCCGATCTTTGTCGATCACAATTAGTGGTAAGTACGCTGTGCGATTCTTGAATGAGACCCAGACTTGGTTGGATCCCACGACAGGGATTCGATTCCCTTGATAGTCCTTAAGAATAAATCTTTGGGAACGGAGGTCTTGGCGCTGGATAGTGGGGATGAGTTTCTTGAGGGTCCTCCAGGAAACCATCGAGAAAGACGATCCCGAGTCGACTTCCATTTGGCAAGGTTGATTTTCGATGGCCACTGTAATTCGGATTTTCTTGGCATCCAAGGCAGAGGCGTGACCGATAATGATCGTCTGGTGATCCTCTTCTCGCTTCGTGGGGCGATTCAAAACTCGTTTTCTGTAGGAGTGGTTTACTGGTTCTCGCCTTACAGGACGGTTTCCTGTCGATTGGTGATAGTTAGCCCCTTTTGAGGCCTGGCCGGGTCCTTGGAAGCTTCGGCAGACCCGTCCGATGTGCGCCTCTCTTTCCGCACTCATGGCAGAGCATGTCGCGGAATTTGCATTCGGACCTAGTATGGTTGGCTCCACAGCCGGCGCATGGGTGTAGGGACTTCAGGTAGGGGTCCCGGTCGGACCGCAGTCGATGGACCTCTTCTTCGTCACTATCAAATGACGAAGAGAGGTCCTCGTGGTGGGCCATTAATAGCTGTCCCTCTGACTTGGGTAAAATGTCGCCTGTCAGTTGGTGTAGAGCGCGGAGCGCGGTTGCGGCGTAATTGGGCAGCCGACTTCCTGGTTGCTTCTGCTGCAGTAGCATCAGCGATGGCATTGGCAAGGCTGATGTTGCCTTTCGCCATCAGCTTGCTCTGCACGCCTGGTGCATCTAATTCCAGAATTATTCGATCTCTGAATGCCTCTTCCAAATCAGCGAATCCGCAAAGGCCTCCCAGATTTCGGAGGTCTGCTATGAAGTCGGCGACGCTTTCTCCTTTTTGCTGGTTTCTTTGATAGAACTTGTGCCATCTCACGAGCGTGGGCACAGTCAGTGCGTAATGAGCTCTTAGTAGGGGTTCGAGGACGTCCCAGTCCATCGCCTTTACTTCTGCAGGTTTAGCTAGTGCTTTAGCCATCTTAAATACAGTTGGTCTGCAATGCGTTAGGAATACCGCCCGTTTCTTCCCGGTTGTGGCATCCTTTAAATTGTTAGTTTCCAAAAACATTTGGAAACGATCCATGTAGGACTCCCAGTCCTCTTGCACTGGGTCGAACGGAGCAGGTGGTGTGACGATGCCGGACATGGTTCCGTCGTGTTGCGTTGTCAGTCACGTGCTCGGTGTTTCTTCTTAGTTCAGTCAGCTCCGACGTCTCCACATCCCATCCTCGTCGCCAGTGTTATGTTTGGATCATGGGCGAGAAAGAATGGAGACGAGTCTGTGGAACGGTGAACTTCAACTATTTACATGGTGTGACAGCTCAAACTGGATGGCCGCTATAGCCTTCCTTATATAGGCAATCCAATAACTATTTAACCAGTAACAACCCAGGAGTGCTAGCTCCGTTAACCAATACGAATGCCCTGTTAATGGCCAATCAGATTCCCCTGAATGGGCCAATCCGATCCTGCCATTAACAGCCAATCAGAAGTGCAGGCCCAGAACTCTGCACTTGACTCCAAGCTCAAGATAACTTTATTAAACCTTTATGCATTCACAACACTAATGGTCAAAGAAATTCACTAAATGGCTATGTAAGGACTGATGACATTTTTAACTCCGTCCCCCAGTTCTGACTGTTCTTCTCCTACAAGAGTTGAGAGCAAAAAAAGCTATGAACTTCTGACCATTGAAAATTATCTTCTCAGTTGATACCCAAAACATGGTCAGAGGCTTATATCACACTTATTCCAAAAGAAGAGGCTGACCCACTGCAAATTAAGAACTACAGACCCATCTCCTTATTGAATGCAGACTATAAAATCTTTGCTTCAATTTTAGCAGAAAGACTTAAAAAATATTTAAATAATGTTATTTACCCAGATCAAAATGGATTTCTGCCAAAGAGACAAATCAGAGACAATATGAGAGTAATCTTGGATACTTTGGAATACTATGAGGCTCATCCTGAAAAGCAAATGGCTTTGATATTTTAGATGCTCAAAAGGCATTTCACAACGTGATTGGAGATTTATGTTATTACTATTGGAACAGATGGGTTTTGCTAAAAAATTTATTCAAGCAATTGAAGCCATATATAATAAACAGACAGCAAAGGTAATGATGGAGGGGGAACTTACAGATTTTATTAATATAAGAAAAGGCACAAGACAAGGGTGTCCCCTATCCCCTTTGCTATTTGTGTTGACCTTGGAAGTGTTGAATAGAAATATTAGGGATGATAAAAGCATAAAAGGAATGAAAATTAAGAAGGAAGAATTTAAACTACAAGCTTTTGCTGATGATTTAGCTTTTATTCTGGAAGACCCGTTAGAAACAGCTCCAAGGTTATTGGAAAAGATAGAGACATATGGTGAGATGGCTGGTTTGAAAATAAATAAAGATAAAACAAAGATTTTGACGAAGAACATGCTATTGAGACAAAGAGAAGAACTGGCAGATCTTTTGAAAATCCAAATTACAAATAAGGTTAAGTATCTGGGGATATATTTGACAGCAAGATGTAGCACATTAAAAGAGAATAATTATATTAAACTCAAACAACAGATAGCTACAGATTTGAAGAAGTGGGAAAACTTGCAATTGTCATTAATAGGGAGAATTTCAACAATCAAGATGAATATTTTACCTAGAATTTTATTTTTGTTCCAAACAATTCCAATTAGGCTTGGAAAAGACTATTTTGAAGATTTAGATAAAATCATGTTGAAGTTTATATATGGCAAGGTAAAAAAGCGAGAATAAAGCTAAAGCTTTTGCAAGACGCTAGAATTAGAGGAGGTTTTGGCCTGCCTAATTGGGAATTGTATTATCAAGCTGCAAATTTGATGTGGGTCAAAGAATGGATAACATTAAGAAAGCATAGGTTGTTGACATTAGAAGGGCATGATTTGCTGTTGGGCTGGCATGCTTTTTTATGGTATAAGGGAACTAAAACACAGGGTTATTTTAGAAGACATTATATGCGGGAGTCTTTGTGGTTAAACTGGGAGAAGATAAAAAGACAATGTTATTTGAAAATTCCAGTTTGATTATCGACTATTGAAGCATTTTCCTATCCTATAATTTATAAGAAGGAACAAACAGTTAGATATGGGGAACTCTTGGATGAAAAGGGTGAACTTAAATCGATCCAAAACTTAGAGGAACAAGGTATAAGGATGAATTGGTTTTCATATGCGCAAATACATTCAAGGTATGATGAAGATTCTAAAACGGAGGGATTCTATGATAAGCAGACTGATTTAGATAAGATCTTGATGGGTACTGATGAGAAGGTGATTAAAAAATTATATGGTTATTTACTGGGAATGAAATTAGAGGAAGAACAAGTCAAAGAAACTATGATTGTTTGGGGGAAGAATTTTGGATATGGTATTGATCTAGAGAAATGGCAGAAATTGTGGTCTCAAAATTATAAAATGACAATGTCAACAGCATATAAAGAAAACTTGTATAAGATGTTTTACAGGTGGCACTTTCCCCCCGACAAGAATAGCAAGAATGTTTAAGAACAAATCTGAAAAATGCTGGAAATGTCATCAGATACTCGGCTCGTATTACCATATGTGGTGGACTTATGAGGACGCTAGAAAATATTGGACTATAATTCGCATGTGGTTGGAAAAAATGACAAAGAAACACATAGACTTGAAACCAGAGATCTTCTTATTGGGAATTTTACCTGATATATATAGTAAAGATTTGAAGTACCTGATTGTAAATGTATTAACAGCGGCTAGGATTGTATTTGCTAAAAATTGGAAGAATGAGAAAATACCATTACAGGAAGAAATTATTAAGAAAATATTGGAATGTGCTGAGATGAGTAGATTGACATTTGAAATTAGAGAGCAAGAGGAGAAACAATTTTATGAAATTTGGGATCTTTTTTATCAATGGTTAGATGATAAAATACGATAATAGAATATTTAGAATGCTAGACAGTAAGGAATATCTTTATTTTGCTATTTTGCTATTATTTTGTTATTTGACATTATATTTATAAAGGGTTTTTTAGGATTGATTTCATATGATTATATGATTTGTTATAGAGTAAACTGGTTTAAAGTATTGTTAGCATGAATGATTAAAAATATAGTCAAAAACTTCTTTTTTTAGTGATATTTGGATATATAAGTTTGGATTGACAATATGAGTTGTTATGTAACATAATTGTAATTGAGACTACAGAATGAATGCACAAAAATGATGAACCAACTGACACACTGGATGTACATATGAGAGTTGATGTTTTTATGTTTTGTTTGTCTTGTTTGTTTGTAGAAAATTAATAAAATCTTTTTCAAAAAAAAAAAAAGAAAATTATCTTCTCAGGAAAAGAGTTGCTATCTCTATGAACACCAAAAATGTAAACCAGGAATGCTTTTTTTTAAAAAAAGGCAATCCTTCAAATGCACCTATACTGGCATATACAACATATCCTAACCTAGCATGTATATGTTTCAGAGAATGGAGTAGTTTATTTGAAGAGGACAACTATCATGTAATCCATAATATATTACTAGCTTCGAACCATTGAAATGCTAAGTTATTTTTTTAGTGCAAAAATCATAAGCAGGTTATTCTTTTAATTTGTTCAAAACATAGATGGTGCATCTATGAGTCGTAGTGGCACAGTGGTTGAAACGCAGCATTGCAGATTACTTCTGGGGATTGCCAGCTGTCAGCAGCTTGAGTCTCACTGACTCAAGGTTGACTCAGCCTTCCATCCTTCCAAGGTCCATAAAATGAGGACCCAGATTGTTGGGGGCAATATGATGACTCTGTAAAACCGTGTAGAGAGGGCTGTAAAGCACTGTGAAGTGATATATAAGTCCAAGTGCTCTTGCTAATTTGAAGATAAAACAGGTTTAGGTGAAACAAACCCCCCCCCCAAAAAAAGGGAAGGCAAGCAATCCAAAGTATTGTAAAATTTATTGTTTTTAAGTATTGCAGCTTTTTAAGGATAGAATGACATATCATTGCCACTATTGGTTACTGTTACACAAGAAGCATTTTACAAGAGTTGTGGAAATTGGCATCAGAGTACATATTCATACAAAAACAGCTAAGTATAGATAAGTACTGCATTGCATGTGCTGTCTTTTGTTTACATAAGGTTTTTTTTTAAGTTGAACAAAAAAATCAGGATACAGGACTGCATATAATAAACTTCAAAGCCAAAAGCAATGCAACTGGAAATTGAAGAAAATATTAAAATACAATGAAATGTGACTATAAGGCAGGCAAATCAGGACTTTTAATGTAGTACTCCATGAGCTTCTATATTACAGCAAAATAATCTGAAAGCACAATTTATGGAAAAGTTTAGTTTTTCTTCTCCAATCCTTTTAGTTTGTATATTGTATACTGGGGAAATTGTGTGCATGTATGTTTGTGTGCATAGTGTTGCACAGATCATACCAGAGAATACAGGTTCTAATCTTGGCTAGAAATTTTATGCTACATATCTAGCTTTTGAATTCAATTCTTAAAGAAGGAAAGTTGTGGATTTTTTTCCCCATTAAAGATATCATTTCTTGTATGATTTTTTTCCCCAAGATTCAGCTGTAAGTAAAAAGATATTCTCAAGGGTGATATTTTTATTCTTCTCATCACTTATGACCAATTTTCACATCCTACCTTAATAAATCCAATTTCTTATTCTTAGATTTACAAATGTAGAAATTGTGAATCTTGTATAATTTTAAGAACCTGCTAAAACCCACCACTATTATTTCCAAATTCATATTCTCCAAGATTCCACTGGATTTGGTCTTAATAATGCTTTTTTGGCTTTCTTATGTACCAGGAAATATTGGTTTTTTTTAAAAAAATTACAACCTGATCTGCTGACCATTAAACCTTTTAACAAATAAGCAGGTAGCTACAGGTTGATAAATATAAACTAAGCCTAATTTTCCCCCATTCAACTTTGCTGATTTGATCTCTTTCTGAGCTGTCAGCCTCCATTCTATAGTCAAAGGATAACATTTTCCTGGTATTTTGTCAAATAATCTTTATCATTTTGACTTGTTGGTCAAGAAAGAGCCAGATTAATACAGCTTAATGAGCCCCCCTCCCCGCCTGGCTTGGTTTACAATTTAATGGGAAAGAAGATAATTTCATATTATTCTCCCATCATTGATGAAAAAGTCTACTCTGCAAAGTACATACAAATGAATTCTTAATATGATTTCTGTCAGGAGTGAAAGAGTGTTGGATTCATATTTGCAGGACTGAAAAAAATACAAAATTTTAAAAAGCAAGGTTACCAGTTTATTAGTGCTGCGGACTTCATCACAACATCATTTGCAACAGATGCAGAGATTAAAAAATGGCAGAGGAAAGGTGAACTGATTCTGGAACCCTTAAAGCAGGTGTGAAAAAAGAAAACCCAACAGATAGGGACTCCTTATTCAAGTGAGTTCAGGTTTCTGAATTCTTATGGCCAAGCTTCTACTAAGTGTGAGGGACCCAGCAAAATTCCTATAGTTGATTCAGGATTGGTCAAAAACCAAACAATTGAAGATTTATCTGGCATGGGAACACAATTACTTTTGCTTATTGAATGCCTGCCTTCCATGTAGCAATGCTTGTCAGAAGAGGCAAGAGGCTTAGCAACAACCAGTGAAGTTGCATTTGTGTTATGTTAAAATGAAGACTCAGCTTTTATTTTATTTTTTTAGTGAAAGGGCAAATGGGTAATAGATACTTTCACGACTGAGGCCAAAATACCTTGAATGCGGAGAACAAGTCCACCTAAATAAACTATTTTTTAGAGAGGTCTCACTGAATTAGGATACACTGGGGCCTTCCTAAGCCAAGACTGGTGTTGAAAACCCAAACAGGCAAGTCAATGGATGGATCTGCAACAATCATTGAAATTAACAATGTGGCTAAACTAAACATTCCCATGGGAAGTATGGATACAAGGGGAGGAAGAGAAGATAATTAGCAGCTCAGAAAAAAAATAAGCAAAGTTGGACATTTCATTTTGTCCTGTGTAATAAACCCTATTCGTTTTCTTTGTTGGAAAAGGCGCCATCTTTTTTTCTTTTTTTCTGATCCTGCTCTTGTCTGGCTAATAGAAACTGACACTGAGAAGTGGAACTAAGTATTTCCATCCCCATACCACTTCATGCCAATGATAGAAAGGTCACTTCTCCCCCCCTCCCCCCCATAAATGTAGAGAAGAGACAGGAACAAAGTTTGGCAGCTGAGTTTTAGAATATCAGAAACACTTGTGCAAACCACTCCTTCCAACTTTTTACTATTCCTATGAACATTTTTTTTCTCCTCCATTGTAGTGTTTCGTTTGGCCAACCTCACAAGGCAAGTGAAGAAAGTTTCTTTCCATCATATTATGGTTGGTTACTGCTAGCAAACTTAGAAAGGCTCTGGGCAATCTGTCATGAGCCCCCATGCCATTGCACGGCCGTGATTGTACCGAATGATGCACCCAACAATGCCAACACAATACCAGTCCCAAATTTTGGTTCATTTTGTACAAGGCACTCCCGTGACTTAGTATCTTGCAGCCATGCTGATGGTTTTTTAATTATGGTAGAGAATTTAGGCATTGTATTTATGTATACAGGTGTATAGTAAAAACTACAGATCAAAGAAGGGGGGAAAAAAAACAAGAGGAGAGAAGTAAAAAAAGATCCACAAAAATTACTGTTTAGTTATTTTGGCTCAAGAGGGCAGTAGATATATTTCAGGGTTTTTTTGGTTGACACTCTTGATTATATTCTCTACCACAATTTTACTACCTGGTAGGGTAGGATATGTGCATAACAGGTATTTAACCTACCTAACAAGCACATGGCAAAAGATGAGGAAAGAGTGCTTCATGTAAATAAATACATTAGACTGGATGCAAAGGAGTCAAGTGTACAGACTTAAAAAAAAAAAAAAAGAAAACTTGAAATCCCAAGATGGATCTAAAAGTGCCCATACTATGGAAATTCTTATCACTACCAATTATAGAATCTGCCCCTCTTTTATCTATTTTTGCAAAAGAAAAAAAGGGAGGCTTATGGTTTCTTTTAATAAGGCACTAAATAGACATGTTACATAAAGGAAAGATACATTTTTAAAAAGTCTATAAATTCTTTGACTTTCACAGGAAGATAGAGTTATTCCTTATTTTTATCTTTTTTAAAAAACTGCAAATTGGAGTTGTCGTAAAGCTATTATTAAGGAGCTATAGAGGGAGGTTGAGGTTTTCTATTCCTAGGCCCCCCACAAAAGGTGGCATTTTTAAAAAATGTTCATTTTTATATTTTCATTACGATCCATATATATATATATATATATATATATATATATATATATATATATATATATATATATATATATATATATATATATATATATATATATATATATATATATATATATGCACACACACACACACACATATATATATATATAAATAATCCCAAATTATTTAAAACTTTAAAACTCATCAGGTTGCTCTCAAGACTTTCTTCTTCTTCAAGTAGTACAAAAATCGCATAAAAAGAAGAGTTATTGCCTTTATATCTTTCATTTATGTTACTTTCCTAGTTAGCATCTGGCAAAAACCAAATTACACCTCCTTGTATACATACAGCTCCCTCTGCTAATTAGGTCTGGAACTGTGTAGCAATAAAGATTGCCAACTTCTCAACTGGCCCTGATAGCTGTTTCTTTATCAACAGCTAAAGATGTCCAGTGAACCCAAATGCCTTTTTTCCCATAGTCTTGATCAAAGGCTGATGATGTAATTAGAAACAGGAATATTGATATCCTTCAGTGATCAGCAAAAGTTGAGATAGCAATTCTGAACTTGAAACATTGATGGGCCTGATCTCCTCAGTCTGTGCAAATATGGTGATATCAAGTTTCCAATCTCCACTCTGCTCAAAGCTCTGTTGTTTGCTCAGGATGGCTTGTTTTAGAAAAAAACAACTACCTTCCGAGCTAAAACTTAAACGTTGCGCATAGAGAGATCCAGAGATGGATGCTCTGGAAATGTTTAAACAATTTCTTCCTCTTCCTCTTTATCATTTATGCCTTTCACTCTCTGTTACTGAAATCATACATGAATTAACCATGTGGATTAAAAACAACCAAGCAGACCTTTATACCTTAAAATAAAAAAAAGTGTAAACAAAAGACAAAATGGTAGAGAGAAGGGGGGGGAGAAAACGCTTTAAAGAAGCAGATGACATGCACTGATTTGTTTGATTGAAGGTTAGATGGTGCACCCTTGATCCAGAAGGATCCTAATTGCAGATGGCAAACACAGAACCAACATTATGAAGAGGTTCTGGATTTACTTCTAAAACCTGAACATGACTCTTTTGCCTTGAATACATCATAGTAGCTGAAATATTTCCATCCACCTGTTTCCCCTATTCCCCAGCTGAAATAAATAAAACACAGTTAACAATCAAAGGCAGCAGTCAAGAGAGGAAGGTAATTCAGAAAGGGTAGTCTTCAGGGCCCCCTCCTTTTCTTTTAAGATGGAGTGACACACAAAGATAGATGGAACCTCGGACCATGAAGCAGAGGGGTGCCTGCAATTTCCTTCACCCAACTGTTTGGTCCAAGTGCCCCACACTACTGTGAACAGCGAAGTGGAAAGCTGATTTACTGTGTGTGTGTGTGTGCGTGTGCGTGTGTGCGTGTGTTGGTTAATATATTTTCCCTATTCTTTTTTTAACCCTGCATTTTAGCTTGAACCTGAAATTAGGGGTGAATGGTTTCTTTCCTCCACTTATCAGGGTGCAAGGTAGAACTAGCAAACTCCATTTGGCTTTCAGAGAAACCTACAGACTCAGATTAAAGATGTAAAGAAGGACCATGCCCATCTTCCTGTAACCATGGGATAAATAAAAAATATTTTAGAGTTAACTCCATTTTTGGACCCAATAGGACAAGCATATGCTTGTCACTGGTCCCTCTTCCTACTTAAACAAAAATAAAAAAATAAAAAAATAAAGCAGCACAGGGACCATGGCTTTGCCATGTGAACAACCTTCACTTGTAAAACTTATTTAAAATCTTGTGAAAAGCAGGGTGCCTGGAACACGTTGCTGGGAGCGCTATAAATCTCAAAAGGCAGGACTTCTGAATCTTGATGTTCCTTCACTCCTTTTATTATCTTAACCAGAGAGAGCGCCAAATTATTTTGTTATTAAAAAAAATGATGACAATCATGCTGACAAACCTGGTCATTAAAAAAGAAAAAAAATTAATGACTGTGTATGCTTTTATGGCTTTCCTGGAAATTAACAAGACAATAAAAATAGAGCAGCTATTCCAATTTGCCTTTTGGAGGGCTTGATTTTGCAAAAGATAAAAATACCTGGGTGCTTCAAAGCTCTGGAGCAGAAAAGTAGTTTATCTAAGCAAGAGATTAGCTTCAACTCTGAGACAAATTCTACTTTTATAGAAAGAGAAAAAGCTATCGGGATGTCAAGGGGAAAAGGTCTTGCTTAGGCATTGTTCTAACTAACTGCGCACAAGTTCAGGATGAACAGCACTCCAGCCCAACTGGGATCACACACGACTCTAAGGTTTTGCACAATTAAGCTCTTCATTTTTGAATTATTATTTTTTTCATGCCCTAATAGCCATAAATCAATTTCACATGTTAAATGTTCCCTTTTTTTAAAAAAAAAAACCATAATGATTTCACAGGGAATGTAGGATTATGTAAGCATTATGCTGCTTGACAAGCCTGGGAATGAACACCCGAGTGCAAAAAAAAAACAACCCAGTACAAAGAATATACATAGGCATCAGATCAATGGAGAAACATATACTCACAGGTGTAGAAATGGCCTCTTCCTCTTATGAAGCACACCCTCAAGCACAGAGGGGGAAACTGTGGGGCATGGGCACAATTGCCTTGCTCATTTCTTTAAAGGGGCAATTTTTATACATGCTCAGCCCCTTCACAGTTAATGAAATACATGTATATGGTGGGTTCTGGTCTCTTTTATAGGCATCCATCTGTACTTGTTGATAGGTGCCAAGGAACTACCAAGAGGTCTAAGAGAGGGTCATGTGACTCTGAAGAATTTTTTTAAAAAGAAAATTTTGCACAAGATGCAGTCTTTCTCCCCGTCCCCGGCCATGACTCTGTTCAGACCTCAACGTCCTTTCCTCAACAGTTTTATGGTAGACAGGATAAGAGGTTTCTAACCAAACACAAGCACTGACACATTTATATTAAAAAATAGTGCAAAATTTCAACATTTATATAAATAATTCTAAACCCCTGCTTTTGTTTTTTTTTCTTTTTTTCCTATTGTTTTTCTTTCTCACTTTTTTACAACGTCATACATGCTTTCTTGAATTGGCTCTCAAAAGTTGCCATGTTTTATATTCTAAGTTCAGGAAAAAAAAAAACCACAACAAATCGTTGTTTTTTTTCCTCAATAGGCTTCTTCTAATATAAAAATACTCCTGCTTCCCACCCCCACACACATACAGTTCCTCTTATTTTTTTTAATATATATATTTATATATATATTGCAGATTTTTAAACAAATGTTTTTGTGCAAATATTTTTTTTCAACCTTTAAAGTTAAGTGAAATAAAACAAAAGTCGTAGCATCCACACACGCAATTCAACTAGATACAAAACTGGGGAAGGGGAAATGGGCGAGGAGGAGGGAGCGGGAAAGGACTGCTGTAGATTTATTTAGAAAGGAAAAAAAAAAATCAAAATCTTCCTAACAGAGCTCAACAAAGAAATGTTTTTGCAAGTTTTGTTGGCTTGTGCATTCAGACCAAACATAACATGTAAATATTTATACTACACAGAGTTGGAGAAGGGAGTTTGGTTTCATCCTCCTCCCCATCTCCATATCCTACCCCCCTCCTATTTATCAAGAAGTGCAGAGTGTTTCCTTTCCTTTCCTTTCCTTTCCTTTCCTTTCCTTTCCTTTCCTTTCCTTTCCTTTCCTTTCCTTTCCTTTCCTTTCCTTTCTTTTCTTTTCTTTTCTTTTCTTTTCCTTTCTTTTCTTTTCTTAAAAAGGGTGCCCTTTCTGTTTGTCCTTCTCTTTGTTCCACATTGTTGTGCTCTCGAGATTGCTGATGGGCGAAGGCGAAGGGAACGAAGGTACCCCATTGTTGTTCTGCTGGTGCTGGTAAAACGTGGATCCCGGGAAATGGCCAATGACCTCATTGTACGTGGGAGGAGGCCCTTCCATTCGGCTGTTGCTTCCGTAGCAGGTCGCACTGATGCCCGAGTTGCTGCTCGGAGGGCAGGGCCCTCCATAGACTGAACTATCTATCAGGTCACTGTCAAAGATGGTTCTGTTGGGAGGAGCTCGGACCGACTCCCTGTTGAGTTCCATTTGCTGCTCGGGGTCTCGGAGCTGCAGGGTGCAGGGCCCTTGATAAGGAGGTGGCTCTTCTCCATCTGACAGGGAGATGGTAGGGGGCAGGTCAATTTCGTGCTGCATATATGGGTAGGTTGGCTGGAATCTGTTGAAGCGGTCTCTCTGCAAAAAGGTTGGGACTGCTAGTCTGTCGGTAGGCCTTGGTGTATAGACTTGCTGCTGGAGAGAAAAAAGAGGAAAAACCATGAGGTTGCAATGCAAACCAAGGAACTGAGCTTTATCCTCTATTTCATGTTCATTCCTTACCTCTGTTACACCGTTTCCTGACACTGTGCTTTCTGAAGGCCATAAGCTGCCATCCTAAAAAATAGAAAGATGACAGAATGTTTTTAGAATAGAATAGAATAGAATAGAATAACTTTATTGTCACTTTGAATGTACACTAATTGGGATACATTAAAATGAAATTTCGATACCTACAGCTCACAAAGGGTCACCACCACCTCCAATATAATTTTGTATTGTTTTTATTTATTTATGTTTTGTTTTGTCATGTTTATGTAGTGTATATTGGAGATGGTGACCCTTTCAGAGCTGTAGGCAATGACATTCCATTTTAATGTATGGTCCACCTTTTCTTAAACACTACACATTAAGATAGTGTAGAGGTTTGAAAGCACCTGCTCTTGTGTGGCTGAGGAATTTACCCACCAAGCAGGTGATGTGTAAATAAAGAAGGTCTCCAGATGTGAATGCCCTCTATATTAGGAAAGCTAAGTGGCACAGAACCTGTTTGACATGCTGAATGAGCTCGGCTCCATGCAGATACAAGTAATGCCTGGAACTCCATAGAGCAGATATGCCACACTAAATTGGCATTTTGAGGACCTCCCTCAAAAGTAAGCAGAGTTAAGAATTAGTAAGTGGAGGTTGTTGGGGGAATCAAGAGGTACAATCCTATACAAGGCTTAAATTACCATTTTTATATTTTAATATCCTCCCTTGCAAAACGTAGGGACAAATATTTGGCCCTGCCTATTGTGGAGAAGTTTGGGGGTCACATCTCTCCCATTTTGCACTCTGAAAGAAAGCTATTATAAAATCAATGATATTGAGCATAATGGGGCAAGAGACCGTAGTTGTCTTTAAGAGTTGAAGCTGGCAGAACAGATTCTTGCCTAATGATATTTAAGAAGTTTCCAATGTGACAAAATTCAAACTATGTTTTTCATAGGTTTAAGATCTTTCTGAGTTGCAAAGGAGAGGTATCACATTAATGTCTACAATCTATTTTAAAACACAAGAGTATTGACAATTATAAGCACTCATTAGTTGTATGCCAAATGCTGATTTAGGGGAAACAAAGGAAAGCTATGGTTTTCCAAGTTGCAATGTATGGCTGTGAAAGTTGGACCATAAGGCAGGCTAAGCACCAAAGAATTGAGGCCTTTGAACTGTGGTCCTGGAGAAGACTCCTGCGAGTCCCTTGGACTGCAAGGCAGTCAAACCAGTCACTGAGAAGAAAGGACTCACTAGAGAAGAGCCTTATGCTGGGAATGGTTGAGGGCAAAAGAAGAAGGCCGAGAATGAAGTGGCTGGAGGGAGTCACTGAAGCAGTCGGTGTGAGCTTAAATGGACTCCAGGGGATGGTAGAGGACATGAGGGCCTGGAGGAGCGTTGTCCATGGGGTCACAATGGGTCAGACACAACTTCGTGACTAACAACCACAAGGAAATCGAGTGATTATTTATTCATTCGTTAAACTCTTCTTGGAAAACTATTCCTTTTCAAAATACACTTTAATCTGCAACATACTATTTGGAGGGATTGTTATAAAAAAATAAGAAAATAACCATTTGTTGAAACATCTAAGTATTTAATCTTGTTATTCTCAAGGGATTCAAGGTGACATCCCTGTATTTTTTCTATTCAATCCTCATAGAAACCCTATAAAATTGATTAAGCTCAGCCAAAGGGAAACAAATAATCACTGAAGAAAAGAAATCAACACAATTCCATATTCATGTTGCTGCTTTTTTCAATATATTGGTTTAGTAATCAGGCCTTTATGGTAAGCTATGTTTCTATCATGCTTCTTTTATTGGTGGAAGCTAGATTTCAGCAAGACAGCTCAATCCATGGCTTTTATTGAGAATAATGAGTATCAAGTATCCTTTGTTCTTAACCTATTGTTAATTAGCAGTAGAAAGACACAAAAAGAAATGAGTGTGATTTCCTTCCAAAGTCTCCATTTCCCTATTATTTTTGTGTCTGCTTTCACTGAAATGCACTTAATGTTTTTTGTCAGGGACTTGGAAATTCCTATTGCAATTTTTCTCTCTGCCGCCCAAATAAGAATTTATAAGACAAAGCAAGCATCTTAGCACATATTTAAAAGCTTAATCGATATTGTTTCACCTTGCTGACAAATGAATGTCTACAACAGTTCTTCCGGGCTGAGTCTTGTTAGCTGAGAGTTGCAATTCAAATGCATTTATTTGTCATTAAATTTAAGAGGACTGTCTAGAAAGTTGTAAATCACAAAAGAGACTCTTATCAGAAGAACTGGTTAAAATGGGAGCAGTGGAATACAGTAAGGATAATTAACTTTAGAACTTGGAAAGCTCAAATGCACTGGAATCTAATCGTTTATACTCGTTTAGCTGTGACATTTGCTTGGAATTTTCATATTCTAACTCTATGGGATTATAAACATTATTTGTGGAATTTCCCTTTATCCAAACCTGAACTTCCCCTGGGGTATTTCATTAATGATTTCTCAGCTTCTTCACTCAGGCTTCAGGATCTACAGCACATTGAATCAAGCATTGTATGGCCATGTATGCCTTTAAAAGAAAATGAGCAAAAATGAAAATTGTACCTCCAGTTGAAACTAGAAGAGGGGGTGACAAAATTTATTGGTGTGCATCTAAACCAAACTACCTGATAATTGCCAATTATCACGCAATGAGGGAGTTATACAAACTTTGCATAATGAATGCAAATTGGAAACTCCCAAAGTTTTAAATAGCAAGAGGCAGGATGTTGATCTGTTCAGATCAGTAGGAAAAAAAAAGAACTAAAATCAATCAAAATGGTACATATACTAAATTCTCTTGGGTTAGAGTCAGTAGTGGGATTCAATTTTTTTTACTACCGGTTCTGTGGGCATGGCTTGGTGGGTGAATATTGGGGTGGAAATACTTGGTGGGTGAATACTTGGTGGGAAGAATACTGTAAAATCCCCATTCCCTCCCCACTCCTGGGAGAAGGTTACTGCAAAATCCCATTCCCTCCCCACCCCACGAACCAGCTTTCCAGCTCCGTTCTCCTGTGCAGGGCAACAAAAGAAGACCCAGCCAATCATTTGGGACTCAATGGGAGGCGGAGAATAGATGGGGGTGGGGTCAGTCAGAGGCGGTATTTGCTGGTTCTCTGAACTACTCAAAATTTCTGCTACTGGTTCTCCAGAACTGGTCAGAACCTGCTGAATACCCTCTGGTTAAAGTGATGTGAATGTTACATTACATCCTGTTTCTGTGTATAAAGTTTTATATGACTTTCCTTCAAACCAACATCAACTCTGGAGGGATGAAAAAAAATTCTCTATTTTTGCACTCTATGATGATTTCAGTGCCTCATGTAGGCAAAATAACTAAAAATTAAGATGACTTCAAATATGAAAGTGTGCTGTGAAATAGTCAGGCTACAGTACCAGTCTGTTTTGCAGTATATTTAGGCATCAAATGCCTATTGAATGCATTCTGTTCCATTGTGTTTTAAAACTCTGCTCTGCACACATAAGCCCCAAGGCCCCAAGAAGGGAAAAGAAGTGATTTATATGGAAATGAACCACTCCAGATGTTTTCCCCTTCTTCTCCCCCCCTCCCCCCCCCGCAAATCTTGTCACAAAAATGCCTCTGTATAAGATAAGGCACTCCTTTGAACTGAAAGATAACAGATTGCCAGTGCTGATTTCATACAGCGTATTAATCCAGTTGCAGCATTTGACTGATGTAACTAATAAAAAAACCCCATATTTCAGAAAGCTGTTGTGAGCTGTTGTGACTCGAAATTTGGTTTCTCTTTTTAATTTTATACTGTATAAACAATAACCAGTGTGCCAAAAATTAGAGGAACACTAATAAATGCACCTCCAGATGGCAAGAAATAACGGTGTCTGTTTCGCCAGGTGAAGATTTCATTAAAAAAAAAAAGAAAATTAAAACAAGCAATGCATTAATATATGAAATTTTCCAGCAAAATTATTCAGTTAAACATGGCCATGAAAACTTCTTTGGGTTCCAGGAAAGTCATTTTACACTTATATAGAGATAACTGTCTAATTTGTTTATTAATTCATATCCAGAAACTGAAGGCAGCCTAAGTAGCCTATAGTAAAATAGTATATATTACTAGTATATAGTAGCCTTGCAATTTTCCCCCAAAACAACAAGCCTATAAGGTAGATTACACTGAGAGGCAGTGATTGGCTCAAAACCATCCAATAAGCTTTCATAGCTCAGGGTATACTTCAATTTCGATTTCCCAGGTCCTAGTTCAAAATCCTAACTTTGATAACTGCAACTTCGTGAAACTCACAGTGGAGATATAAACTGAATCAGGGCCCTTCTGCCCTATATTTCATGTTTGTCCTATTGTAATTCTAGAATGGATTTCTAGATTCTAGCCATCTCTAGATTTACTGAAGAGTAGCCCAATGAAAGTATGTGGCACTCACTTTCATGAAGACAGTCATAAAAACTCATTATGTCCCAAACAATATGTCATAGTAGCTTTAAAAAGGTTTTCATGCTCAGATCAATCTTGCTCTGGATCTGGGGTTTGGATGAGACATCACAGGCTGAGTTAAAAGTGTGATCCTTCACCCCCCTCCCTTGAATTGGACAAAAAATGATTATTTGCTCTTCCCAATGCTGTTCCTTGTTCTGTTGCATCTGTCCTGAATTGCTGCTGAATGGGGTTATCTTGATTAGGTGTGCTGTGCATAATACGGTCAAGGATTGGTTGAATAACCTGCTCACAATAACCAAAATAAGCTTTGTTGACCTTCCTCTTCAGCACATCAATAGCTGACGTGACAAACAACTGTTCCTTGTTTTTTTTTAACATTAATGTTTTATATTTTTATGGTATGCAGCCCAAGAATCACATTTTTGTGAGATGGGTAGCCATATAAATTGGATGAATGGATGAATGGATGTGTCAATCATGGTATTGCAACAGGTATAGGGTGGGTCTGATTGCAGGCATGTCAGTTATCTCAAAATCTTAGCTGGGTTCTTATCTTACATCTATTCCGGCATCACCATACTTCAACAAGGTTAAACCATATGGAATTGGGTATGTCTAGTTTAATGAAAAGAAGGACTAGAGGAAACATGATAGAGTATTTAAGGGACTGCCACAAAGAAGAGGGAGTCAAGCTATTCTCCAAAGCACCTGAGGGCAGGGCAAGAAGCAATGGGTGGAAACTAATCAAGGGGAGAAACAACCAAGAACTAAGTAGAAATTTCCTGACAGTTAAATCAATTAATCAGTGGAACAACTTGCCTCCAGAACTTATGAATGCTCCAACACTAGAAGTTTTAAAGAAGAGATTGGACAACCATTTGTCTGAAGTGGTGTAGGGTTTCCTGCCTAGGTAGGGGGTTGGACTAGAAGATCTCCAAGGTCCCTTCCAACTCTGTTATTCTATTCTATTCTATTCTATTCTATTCTATTCTATTCTATTCTATTCTATTCTATTCTATTCTATTCTATTCTATTCTGTTCTGTTCTGTTCTGTTCTGTTCTGTTCTGTTCTATTCTGTTCTATTCTACTCTACTCTATTCTATAGATTAAAAGAGAGCTGAACCAAAAGCACAATTTTTATTTCAGATTTTCCTCTCCTTCCTTTCCCCTCTCTATAAAGTTATATTGACTTCCAGATTCTTTGGGGTTAACTTTGGAAGCAGTGGGGTAGGGTTTGAACTGGTCACTCAAAGGTTGCACTATTTCAGCCTTGTGCTAAACTAGCAAGAAGCCAATCCAGCAAAGCTGTTTAACACTAGTGAACAATTCTGATACATCTGTGCTTAAATTTACTACCTACTGATTGTTCCCACCATTCCACAGGGAATGTAAAATCGCAACATCTATCCATCATATTCATGTATGCTGATAGACAAGGATTTGCTGGAGGGAACTGTTTGCATGAAGCTATAGGAGGATGGCCAAAGAAATACAAAGGAAGCACTTGTTTGCTCTATCACCCTTATGAAAATAGAAAGAATTATTGTGTTTAGAACAGCACAATGACAGCAAACAAGGCTGATCAGAGGCTGCACCCTAGGCCCTGAAACAGCTAGTAAAGGCTTCATTGACCCCAGTTACTACTGATCACCCAGCATGCTGTCTGGTATAATGGGTGACAAAAGCAAGCTTGATGCACCTTGCAAGTTGCCATTGGATGCAGCCACCTTAAAGGGGAAAACAATTATTTTAGGAAGGGTACAGCAGGGCCATCACTTAAGACTTTCAATAAGAGATTGTACTCCCATCTGTCAGAAATGGTGTAGGGTCTCCTGCTTGGGCAGGGGGTTGAACTAGATGCCTTACAAGGTCCTACAAGGTCCCTTCCAACTCTGATTATCTGTTATCTGTCTGTTTATCTGTTATCTAGAACAATTTAAGTTTGTCTCACTCAAGAGTTGAGATTGAGATGAAGGCAATATCCTGCAAGAAAAAAAGAGGGATCCAAGGGTATGAGGACCCAGATTGTTGGGGGCAATATGCTGATTCCGTAAACCGCTTAGAAAGGGCTGTAAAGCACAGTGAAGCAGTATATAAGTCCAAGCACTATTTCTATCTTTGTGCCCTTGTCAGGCATAAGGAGAAAAAGGACCTTGGGTTGGGTGTACTTGAAGCAACATCAGGAACTTTCTTTGATGACTAGGTCTTCTCATCATATCAGGTAGACAAGAAGACATGCTGGTCAAGATTAGCATGTAAGGAGGACCATAAAGAATTTCCCCAAATGGAAAGCTACACATGGAATTCAACAAGAACATTTAGCCCTGAATCGTTTTGAGCATATAAATTCACAAACCCTGCTGTCCTTTAGACCAAACCACTGCCTGAATGCAAAAGAAAAAAGAAAAAAAAAAGGGCTGTTTCGAGCATTTTGGCTATGTTTTTTTGCATGTGAAACATCTCTGTTTCTAGTGTGAAACACACTGTTTGGGGCTTGAATTTCTTCCCAAATGCTCAAAGCAAGTCAATTTTGCATTCTGAATGGTAGTTCCCCCCCCCCCCCCATAAAATTCAAGTTGCATGGGTTAAAGATTTGCCTGATAACAGTCACACACCTACTAGCCAAAGTGGATAGAATCACAGTTAAACATGAAAATGTTTATATTGCATCATCCCATGGCAGATTTATTAAGTGGTGAGTATATCATTACCTTATGCTCCCTGATGTCCATTTAATTTAGCAGTGGGGATAGCTATTGCATTATTCCATCTGCTTCTACAGTTCTTTAGGCTGATGTCAAGCTGACAGTCTTGTGTGGTGGAGGCAGTTAAAGGCTGCCACTGAGCTGACAAGCTGAGGCTTTTTGAGATTCTCTTTTTCCTTTCCATTTTTTAAGAGCTTTGTGCCTTCCCTACATACGAGAAGCCTGCCCTATTTTTGATCTGGATGAATTAATCCAGATTAAAAATTCGAGAACCAACCTTACACTTGTTCATATCCTAGGTCAATATCACAACAATGGGT
This sequence comes from Hydrophis major, assembly GCA_033807585.1. Taxonomy (NCBI): domain Eukaryota; kingdom Metazoa; phylum Chordata; class Lepidosauria; order Squamata; family Elapidae; genus Hydrophis; species Hydrophis major. The sequence continues at coordinate 246,621,484 of CM066330.1, forward strand.
CCCCATCAAATTGTGATATAAAATGAAATCTTCTTCTTTTAAAGACCCCATAATCCCTTGTGGAGTAGAGTCTTGGGCAACTGAATGGAGATGAGTGTTTAGTGGCCGGATGTCCTTCCTGTCACCAATGCGGAGATTGCTTCAGCAGATATATTCTCATTGTGCCCGGAGAGAGAAATATTTGCCTCTACCTAGGATTGAACTCATAGCCTTCCTGGTTGTGAGGTGAGAGCTTCACTTCTAGGCCACACCACCACTCTGTGACATAAAATTAAATACAAATTGAAATCACATGTAGGTGAATAGCCCCCTTTGGGCTCCAATTGATTTCTGCATTGCTCTGTTGTATAGTTTAATCAGGCTGATTTCAATTCACTATTAAGAAACTTATTTGGTTAGTAGTTTGTTTGTTTGGGCATTGTTTTTTTTTTTTTTTTGTAGAAATCTATGTGCAGGAGGGATGATCCACAAAAGAAACTCACTAAAAATAAACACTCTAAATGAAAAAAAAAAAAAACCATAGTAAGGTTTGGGATAAATTAGTATAATTAGCTTTTAATACATGTCATCTTTGTAAAATTGTAAAGTAAAAAAAAAAAAAAAACCTGTCCCTTTGAATGTACATATGCAAAACAGAAAATATAAAATTAAAAGGGCTATAGAGGGAAATTCCTGGTGAAAATGAAATGTAGCAAAGTGAAGCAGCAGAAGAATTTTATCCTTCAAAACCCCTTCTCTCTTAGAAGTGAGGAAGGCACGCTGTTTTGCAAAGCAGCTTTCTGGGGGTGCTTAAAAGATAAGTGCCCTTATAAACACTCCAGGGATAACAGTTCTTGCTCTTTCTTCCTTCACCCGAATCAATGTGTGTAATATGTAACATAGGAAGCTAAAGCTTTGTTCAGAGAAGTAATTCACATAGTCCACAGAGATAACCTATTTGCCACCAAGCAAATATTCACAAGTGGGGGTTCTGGCATATTCTGCCTGAAAGGCACAACTGAGTAAATAATACTTTTTTTCTCCCCCTGTTTAGATATCCAAACAAATCCTCAGCTGTATCAAGTATAGGGGATCCTTGGTTAATGGCAACTCATTCAGTGACTGCTCAAACTAATGACAGCACTGAACAAGGTCCTGCTGTCATTGGGCCTTGTAGTCATGTGAATGCTATCCTGGCACTTGCCCACCAGCATGGATTTCTGACTATTACAACACCCCACGGTCATGCAGTCATGATTTGTAAACTTCCCTACTGTTTTCCCACAAGTAAAATCAATGGGGAAGCCGGCAGGAAGTCAGCAGTTGTGGTTACATGAAGTCTTCACTTAAACACCTGTGGAATTTGTTTAGCTGATGGTAAGTGTTAAATCTGCAGCATGGGCGCAAGGAACGGAGACAAGACATCGAATAGTGACTCCAACTCTTTATTAGTGACTTCAGAACAGAGCAGAGCTACTGGGCAGCAGCAACTCCTTTTATAGAGTTGGCTGCTGTCACAATAACCAATGATTTGAGTTTGCCACGCTGGTAGCGGCCAATCAGCGGCAACCCGCTGTCAGCCAATCAGATTAGCCAGAATCGGCCAATCACAATCCACTGTTCACAGGCCAATCAGAAGTGCAGGATTATGAGCCTGCTGTGGAAACAAAACTATTTAGGATTTTAAATAAAGCGTTTGCTTAGTTTGTAAGACCCCTCCCCCCTAGGTTCCGTTTGAGGGGTGGGGTGATGTATTCTCGCAGGTAGGCAGGTCATTTCACCTGTCTACCTGATCTGCGTTGCTCCACCAGTCCTTGCCCTGACTCTGGTCTCGGTGGGCTGCTGGCTGCGCTTGTTGGCAAAGATGTTCCACCCTCTCCGTTGGGTGACTCGGGGTTGTTATCTCTGCTTCCGTTGAGGCTGTCCTCTGGATCCCTTGGATTTGCTGCTGTTATGGTGCTGCTCTGTGGTGAGGCGATCGTCTGGCCTGGCTCTCCTTCAGAAGGTGAACATCTCCAGGTTGGTTGTGCTGATTGCTGGTTTTCACGTACTGGGTCGCATGCTAATTCTTCTCTGGTCCCCTCGATTTCCCTTCCCCCTCAGGTTTGAGGTTCGGGGTTTGTGATGGGGGTAGATGCCAGCCTGGAGTGCAGTTGATCGATATGTCGCTTCCACATTTTTCTGTCAGCAGTTTGTAAACAGTAGGAACGTGGACCCGTAAGTTGAATTATGGTAGTGGGGACCCACAATGGGTCACCAGAAAAGTTTTTTGCGAAGACTGGGTCGCCTACCTTGAAGGCGCGATACCTGCTGCTGGACCCCACGGGCTTTTCGGGTGTGTAGGTAGGATGCAAGTGGTCAAGATGTGAGCGAAGTCTCCGGCCCATCAGAAGTTTGGCCGGGGTTCTGTTTGTAGTGCTGTTTGGGGTAATATGTTGCAGGAGAAGCATCCAGGTCACCTTGTCATCGATGTCCCCTTGCTCCATCTTTTGTAAAGTTTTCTTTACGAATTGGACCATTCGTTCAGCCCTGCTATTGGCCACAGGGTGAGCTGGCGATGTCAACACATGGCGTATCCCCCGCTCTGTCAGATACTATTCGAATGCCAGAGCAGTGAATTGGGGGCCATTATCCAAAATTAGGACATCTGGCAACCCGTGCATAGTGAATAGTCTATTTAGTTTTTTAGCGATGGCTTCTGTGGTGGTGCTCTTCGTTTTGAGGACCTCCAGCCAGTTGGAGTAGGCATCCACTGCTATAAGAAATGTATGTCCCTTGGTAGGTCCCAAAAAATCGATGTGGATACGGGACCAGGGACCTCGGGGTGCTTCCCATTCAGTTGGTGGTGCTTTTGGTGGAGATGAACGAGTGTCCTGACACTTGCTGCAAGTGGCCACCCAGGTTTCTATTTGCTTATCTATACCTGGCCACCAAGCATAGCTTCTTGCTAGTGCCTTCATTCGCACGATGCCCAGATGGCCATCGTGCAATAGTTTTAGGACTTTATGCTGTAATCTCTCTGGGATGATAACTCTGTCTCCCCACAAGACGCATCCATTTTGGGAAAAAAGTTCTGTTTGCCGGTTTTTGAATGGCTTGAAGGTGTCATTTGGTTCATTGTCAGGCCAACCTCTTTCCACCCAGCTGAGGACCTGTGCCAAACAAGGATCCTTCCTTGTTTCTGAGGCGATGTCTTGTGCAGTCAGTGGTGGTGAAGGAAGAGTTTCAATTTGTAGCGTAGTGAGGATTGGAGCTGGGTCGTCTATGACTTCTGGTAACGGAGAACAGCTCAAAGCGTCAGCGTGGGGAATGGCTTTCCCCGGGCGGTGTAGCAGTTGGTAATCGTATGCGGCTAGAAACTCTGACCAACGTGTCATTCTCGGTGATAAGATGTGGGGAGTTGGTTTGTCTCCCGCTAAAATGCCAAGTAATGGTTTGTGGTCGGTAATTATGGAGAAAGATCTTCCATATACATACTCATGGAATCGTTAAATCGCAGATACAATAGTGAGAGCCTCTTTATCAAGTTGGCTATAGTTTCTCTCAGTTTTAGATGAAGTTCTTGAAAAGAACGCAATAGGTGCCTCAGTACCGTTTGGTAGGACGTGGCTCAGAATGGCTCCTACTCCAAATGGTGAGGCATCGCAGGTGACAGTTAAAGGCAAAGTCTCGTTATATTGAATCAATACAGCATCTGAAGTTAACAAGTCCTTTACTTGCTGAAAAGCTCGCTCTTCGCGATGTCCCCAGACCCAGGAAGCCTTCTTATCAAGGAGTCTATGCAGGGGTTCAGCAACAGTCACCTTCTGGGGCAAGAAGATGTTATAAAAGTTAATGAGTCCCAGGAAAGCTTGGAGGTCTGTTTTATTCCTAGGTCTTGGAGCGTTTTTTATTGCAGTGAGTTTTTTCTCCGTAGGGTGAATTCCCTGTTTGTCAAGAAGGTACCCAAGGAATTCAACCCTCTCAGTACAAAGTTGGCACTTGTCTTTCTTGACCTTCAGGCCAGCGTCTTTAAATTTCTGGAGGACCATTCTGAGTCATTTTTCTAGCAGGGTTCTGTTGGGGTCAGCTATTAAGACATCATCAAAGTAGGCACAATCCCTTTTATGCCTTGAAACAATCTTTCCATCAGTCTTTGGAAGATGCCAGGTGCTACACTCATTCCGAATTGGAGTCTATTACACTTGAATGCACCTCTATGCGTGACTATAGTTTGAGCTTCTGCAGTCTCTGCATCTACGGGCAACTGCTGGTACGTCTGAGCTAGGTCCAATTTTGCAAATATTTTCCCACCTCCCAGGGAATGAAGAAGATGTTGGACCACAGGTACAGGGTAAGCGCTCTGCTGAAGCGCATGATTTAGGGTGGGTAATCCCCACAAATTCTTAAGGATCCATCAGGTTTTATGGGGGTTACAATTGGAGTCTCCCACCGGGCGTGATCGATCGGTTCCAACACACCCTGGGCTATTAATTTGTACAATTGTTCATCAATCTTTGGCTTGAGTGCAAAGGGCACTCAACAAGGCTTAAGGCAAATGGGCGCAACGTCAGGGCTGAAATTAAACGATATGGGGGATCCCTTGTACTTGCCTAGCTTCTTGGTGAAAACGTCCTGGAATTCCTGGACGAGGGCCGCTTCCCAGTCATCACTTCTGGTTTGGTTGATGCCCACTAGTTCAATTCCTAGTGGCGTGAACCATTGCAAACCCAGCAAACTGGGCCGATCTCGATCGACGATGGTAAGAGGTAGGGTTGTGGTGTGGTCTTTGAAGGATACTCGGACGTGGCTGGAACCGGCAACTGGAATTCTGTTTCCTTGGTAGTCTTTTAGTATGATTTTTTGAGTGCTGAGGTCCTGGCGACGAATGTCAGGGATCAGCTGTTTTAAGGTTTTCCAGGAGACCATTAAGAGGGACGACCCAGAGTCGACTTCCATAACACATGGTTGATTCTCAATGGTGACCTTCACTCGGATTTTCCTTGCATCAAGGGAGGACGCGTGGCCGATGGTGATGGTTTGATGGGCCTCTTCTCGTCTGGTTGAATTGGCGGGTGCTCGATTTCTGTAGTATTGGTTCCATTGGTTGTTTAGGCGGTCCCGATTTATTGGTGGAGTGTCTGTTGTATGCCGGAAGTTGTTTTCTCTTTGGATTGGGCTGGACCCTCGCCTGCTTCTGCAGACCTTTGCGATGTGGCCCCTCTTTCCACAGGAATGGCAGAGTGCATCTAGAAACTTGCAGTCTGATTATGGGTGATTTCCCCCGCATCTACCACGTTGACTCGAAGGCTTACAATTTCGCTGGTCTCGCTGGTCGTGTTCTGATCTGAGTCTGTTGACCTCCTCTTCCTCGCTTTCTGATGAGGATTTGAGGTCTTCATGGTGGGTGGTAGTTGTGTGCCTCTCGGAGAGAGGCGTAGTGTCACTGGCGAGTTGGCGGTGCAGTGCGTTTGCTTGGTGCATTCGAGTGGCTGACTTCCTGGTTGCTTCTGCTGCAGTAGCATCGGTGATGACATCTGTGAGGCCGATGTCTCCCTTCGCCATAATCTTGCTCTGGGTCATGGGGTCTTTTAGGCCCAGAACAATTCGATCTCTCATGGCTTCCTCGAGGTTTGCGAAGCCACAAAGTCCCCCTGGGTTTCTAAGGTCAGCGATGAAGTCTCCAACATTTTCGCCTTCCTGCTGGTCCCTCTGGTAAAATTCGTGTCTCCTGATGAGTATTGGTACTGCGGGTGCATAATGAGCCCGTAGGATTTGGGCGAGGTTGTCCCAGTCCATTGTCTTGACTTCTGCTGGTTTCGCAAGTGCTTTTGCCATTTTAAAAACGGCGGGCCCTCAATGGGTCAGAAATACAGCTCGTTTCTTGCCAGGCATAGCATCTTTCAAATTGTTGGTCTCCAGGAACATTTGGAACCTGTCCATATACGAATCCCAGTCTTCATTAGCCGGGTCAAATGGAGCGGGTGGTATAGCGCTGCTGGTCATTCTGCCACTTTTGGTGCACTCTTAGCCACGTGCTCTGTTAACGTTCGGTGAGTGTTCAATCAGCTCTATCATCTCTGCATCCCACCTTCGTCGCCAGTGTTAAATCTGGAGCGTGGACGCAAGGAACGGAGACGAGACATCGCATAGTGACTCCAACTCTTTATTAGTGACTTCAGAACAGAGCAGAGCTACTGAGCAGCAGCAGCTTCTTTTATAGAGCTGGCTGCTGTCACAATAACCAATGATTTGAGTTTGCCACGCTGGTAGCGACAATCAGCGGCGACCCGCTGTCAGCCAATCAGATTAGCCAGAATCGGCCAATCACAATCCGCTGTTTGCGGGCCAATCAGAAGTGCAGGATTACGAGCCTGCTGTGGAAATAAAACTATTAGGATTTTAAACTAAAGCGTTTGCTTAGTTCATAACAATAACTGAGGATTGCTAGAACTGTTAGGCGCCAAGATCATGCAATTGCAACAACCATTAATGGTTGTTAAGCAATGGCTACCTGTTTTGTGACCTTGGATTAAGAAATCGGTACAAAACAGAATGGAAAAGGAAGGGATTGTTTCCAACCCACAGAACACAATAATTCAGATTGCTATGTCCAGAATGTTAATAAACAATTTAGAACAGTTTCTACAAAGACCTGAGAAGATGATCAGTGGTATGGAAAGCATCTGAAAGAATAGAATACTTTTAGCTTCAGAAAGGGGAAATGATACAAGAACCATCATCAAACACAAGTTGGATATACTGCTGTTTGGTACTCCAGAGGCCAGATTAAAGGTGGGGAGTAGATTACATTTGGTGAAACGTCTTAAAAAGAAGAGTTGTTTGCAATGGCACTTGTTTGCTGGGGTTTGAAAGTCAAAGTTATATTACCGGGGAGCCTTTAGCTCTACATTTTCTGGATCCAGCAGGAAATGGAACTAAGTACTTTACCTGAGACCTCTATAATATATGAGTCTATATGTCTATCAGTCATCCAGGTCATGGTTGTCCCAAAGATGCTTTATCCAAGAGGCAACTGGACTTTCTGATTTTTCTTTGAAGACGTTTTGCTTCTCATCCAAGAAGCTTCTTCAGCTCTTCACCCTCTTCCAAAGCTGAAGGAGCTTCTTGGATGAGAAGCGAAACATCTTCAAAGAATAACGAGAAAGCCCAGTTGCCTCTTGGATAAAGCATCTTTGGGGCATATGAGTCTATAATTGTAACCTGCAGGCTACATAGTCTTGATTTTCCACACCAGGGGGTACTTTGAGGTTCTTGGTAAGAATGCACCCAGCTTAACCATTCTGGAAACCAACAGCTTGGAATTGAAGTGGTAACTCCTTCATTCCTTTTCTTTAACAGAGCTATGCAAATATGGATCTGTGGATCTGCTTTGGGTCAACACATGTTTGAATGACAAACCCCCTGGAGGTTGCTTTGCAAAACAAGATTGCTCCCTATTTCCAAGGGAAGTGTCAGGAAAGGCCTCGGATGAAAGCCACTTCCAAGTAAGCATCAGAGAGACTGCAAGGTGCATGCCTTGAATCCAAAACCACCCTATATGGACATAATGAAGTTTCCTCTTGCCAAGAGTCATTATTTATGGGAGACCAATATCTCTACTGTTGTTCCCAGGGCTATATATCATTTAAAACATAGCCTTGGAGGAGTGCTGAACTGTGGACAAGAAGAGGAATTAAAATTCCTCAAGCATAGGAAGCTCTGGTGGCATAGTGATTAGAAAGTAGTATTGTAGGCAAATTCTGCCCACAGCTTGGAATTCAACCATGACCAGCTCAACATTGACTCAACCTTCTATCCTTCCAAGGTCAATAAAATGAAGACCCAGACTCTTGGGGGCAATATGCTGACATTGTAAACCACTCAGAGAGTGTTGTAAAAGCACTATGGGGCAGTATATAAATCTAAGTGCTATTGCTATAGGGCAGGGCCTACCAGAGACAAGTAAGTAATGACTTATTAAGGTTGAATCTATCCAACTGGGAAGGTTACCTCAAGTGGATCCGCTGAGAGTAATCCCCCAACATTATCTATAGACCTGTCCATTGCAGGTCTCAAGTGCTGGAATTCACCACCAGCAGAGGTTTGTGAAGACCTTCCCATCCAGATGTTTCATAAAGCAATTAAAACAAATGGTTATTTCTGGCTTTTAACTTGTTTTTATTGCACTGGGGTTATTAATGCTCTTTTATATGTTTTATTTTGATCAATCAATCAATCATTAGTTGGAAGTTCAATGATAACAGGATGCATTCGAATATCTGAGACACCTGAAGTCAAGATGCTGTGGCGAACCTATCAGTTCCTATTTCTTTGCAAAATATATATTTTGCAGCATTGGTATAAAAAAAGCTTACTATCTTTCACCTTTAATATTTTAAAGGTATTTGGATCTGCAGCATGGATTGGAGAAACCGGGGGAGATGAAAGGCAAGATGGCCAATGCAGCTTCAAGATGCTACGCTTACCATTTTGCCTTTTTGGAGATCTCCTTCACCCCATCCTGGTGGGACACTATTGGTTGAATGAGATGACAAATAGGAAAATCTTAACTGGTAACAAAATGAAATGTCCCCCCCTCCTCCCAACCTCCTTACCGATGATAGGTTTTCTTCTCTTCTCCGTCCTTGGCTAGGCCGATTGATGAAGGACCTTGCAGAAAGTTTGTAGTGATTCAGCAGACACGTGATGACAACCACCATGACCATCATTACCACCACAATTATGATTATCTGTACAAACTCTAATTCCGCTATAAAAGAAAGACAAAGAGACAAAGGTTGTATTTTAACAGGCCTTGATGCAAACCAGAAACAAATAAATAAGAGCAAAGAACAGTAGCTATTGACAACAATTAGTCATAAGAACTAGCACCTTATTATTATTTTCCCTTTGTGTGGCATGCCTTTTCTCAAGTGTAAGCTTGAGAATGAGGAAAATTGCTTTACTGTCCATTAACTATTCAGGGAAGCCACCTGAGTGAAGAGCGAGGGGTAGATGCTTTATATGAGGGAACAAAGCTACAATTTCTTTGTGTTGTCACAAAACGAAAGAAGAAGCATGAGTAAAAAAGTTTGCAGTATTCTGAACAAAAAGGATTTGAAAATGGCTTTTATACATTTAATTTTCTCCAGTTCCCCTTAAGAGATTGTATGGAAAAAGGAACATGAGATAATGTTCAAAGACTCCACTGATTATTTGAATCTTCCAAAGTATGAAAGATTAATCAAGTAAGACAACTCCTCCTGGGAAAAGAATATTAATAATAAATGATAACAATAATGAAGCTTACATCCTATGACAATACCATCAAATGGCAATATCAGCCTAACCCAGTGATGGCTAACCTATGACATGCATGTCACTCGTGACACACCTGTTGGTGTGGGGAAAACCTGCACATTTAGAGGCTGCCTGTGCTCTTCTCCAATCCCTGCTCCCTGCTTGTTGCGTGAAGGTATGGTGTCACCGCTGCCGCAAGATCTTTGCAGCAGAGAACCAGTTTTAAGCACCATAAACTGAGGTTTGTCAGTTTCATTACCTCAGGAACGCTACAGGAAGAAAGGAGATCCATGAGGTTCACAGCCCTGTAAGGTGGCCTTCCGATCCCCACATCCTGCACCTACAGCCCTGAGACCAGGGAGACGAGTTTCACAGCCCTCTGTGATCACCCAGCCCAGTCCATCATAAACCAAATTATTGATATTTCTTGAAGTGACACACGACCCGAGGAAGGCTACACTTTTTCCCGATTTTCAACACACCAAGCTGAAAAGGTTAGCCATCATTGGCCTAACCTAAGACTTTGCAATGAACTCGATAGGTGGATAAAAATGCTAAATCCAGTCTAAACACCTGGCTGACTGTGTGACAAATCATCACCATCATAAGACAGAATGCCAGCAAGGGCATCATCATAAGACAGAATGCCAGCATCGTCAGTTTCTGCAAAGACGGATGGGAAAGTGGATAAAGATAAAACCTGGCAATGACCTACAACTGGGACATTAAAAAAAGAAACTGAAGGCTTGATTTTGATGGCTCAAGAGTAAACTATGGCAAAGTATTGCAATCAAGACCAGAACTGAAAAATCATCAAATGATTCAAAGTGCATATTGTGCAAAGAAGCAGAAGAAACAGTCAACCACATACTCAGCTTATGCAAGAAGATTGCACAAACTGATTATAAACAACAACATAACACAATTGCCAAATTAATCACTGGGACATCTGTAAAAACTATCATGTGCTAATAAGGAAAAATAGATGGGAACACAGAGTTGAAAAAGTAGTTAAAATCAACTGAAAGTGTGGCTAATTGATGTGGCAATACGAAAAGATAGTAGAAGACAAAGAACTAGAAAAGATCACAAAGGTTCAAAAATCTGAAAATTGAAGTTGAAAGATTATGGCATAAATTGGCCATGGAAACCCATGGCCAGTTATCATTTATCAGCAAATTATCAGTTATCAGAAAACTGGATGGCATATAAAAAAATTGGACAACAGTTACAAAATCTGTGCATTGACAACATTTTCATCTGTCAATTACAAAAGGCCCCACTGCTTGGATCTTCACTACAGTACACCAATGAATTATGACTGTTAAGCCTGGGTTCCCCAACCAGGGTTAAGGAGACAAGCTAAACAGAATGTGCAGCGTTAGTCAGATAGGCACACAGATAAATGAGTGAGCTAAGCTTGTATGTTTGTTAACATACAGTAAAGATAACAGATACGCTTGTGCTATCAAAAATATAGTTTATTCCATTTATAGCATAGTCAAAATAACAGTCCATTAGTCATGTATCATTTAGTCAGTCCATTCAAGGATATTCAGTTTGCAAAGTCTGTGTAGAATATCCAATGTCAGTTCACTTACAATAAATCAGTCCTTTATCTCTCTCCCGTTCCAGTAGGGAAAAACGCAGTCTTCATCCAGTAATTAGGGATCATCAAGTCAGAGAGAGCAAGCTGATGTTCCTTGCTTCTTTTATGGTGCTTTCACAACCACTCCCTTAATTACATTACTACAGTTAAAGTTGCAGACACTTTAACTGATAAACCATGATAACATATTTATTATTTTACCTAAACCAGTTAGGGTAAACAGTGTTATCCCTAACAATGACCACCTAGTTTCTTGGGAAGGACTTTATGCATTTGAAACCAACACCAGCTAAAGAACTGGCAAGAGTGATTTCAAATGTAATAATAATAATAATAATAATAATAATAATAATAATAATAATAATAATAATAATAATAATAATAATAATAATAATCCACATTGACAAATTCACAGCCAGTCAATTGCAAAAGGCAGCTTCACTAGGAACAGCTTACATTCTGCGATGATATCTGTAACACAATCAAACATTCATTTTTGCCTATCCCAAGTAAATTTGAAGGACTTGATAGGTGGACAAAGTACCAAATCCAGTCTGAACATCTGGCTATTATTAATATTATTATAGGTAGTCTTTGACTTACAACCACAGCTGGGAACAAATTTCATAAGTTATTGTAGTCCTAAGTAGAGGCACCACATGACCCCCAGTATTTTTATAGTGATCATTAAGCAAATCACATGGTTGTTAAGTGAACCATATGGTGTAAATGTGAACCCATTTTATCCAATGAACATTTTTGCCGGCTTTTTGCTAGAAAATGGCAAAAAACATTGCAAAGTATGATCACATGATTGCAGATGTTGTAACCAGTCCTAAGTGGGAGCCAGTTGCCAGATCTTCATCATGGGATCACTGACTTGATGTGGCAGTCATCGCTTCAGGAATGAGTCATAAATAACTTTTTTTTAGTCCATCACAACTCTCAATGCTCATTAAATAACCTATCATAAGTTGAGGACTACTGGTAATACAAAATCACCATCAGTCACTGCAAAAACTCCCTTTATTTGGAAGAGCTTACATCCTGTGATTAAAAAGCTTTCATATTATTAAACAGCAACATCTGCCTATTTCTCTTTGGGAAGGACTTGATACATCATGGATGTCAAACTCACTGCATCATGTTGCCATCACATGACATATTGTGACATTTTTCCCTTTGCCGAGCTGGGGTGGGCGTGGCTTGAACATGACACATCCGGCCCATGAGCCATTCATTTGACACCCCTGCAATACATGACAAAAATGCCAAATCCAGTCTAAACATCTAGCTGACTGTGTGACCAACCATAACAACAACAACCTATATGCCAAAAATCATCACCGCAATTTTCGATCGCTGATTCTCAACCAGAAAACAAAGCCATCTAGCATGTAACACTAAACGTACAGTGTTAAAAAGTACTACCTGAATGTCGACTTCAAATTGGCAATTAAAAAAAAATACCTCCCCTTCCCCCGCTCCACCCCCCCACCCCAAAATATCACAGTCACTTTTGCAGTGAATAAATCAAGGCAACCTAGTGGAAGTGAGTAAGGTAAAAGTTGGAAGTGTGAGAATTTTTGAATTTACCAAACAAAAGGTGTCATCTATTACTAAAAGGGAAGTCCACAGTTTAATCTGAAAGTGAAAGGGAGGCTAATCCCCTTTCCACTCCTCTCAAATTTATTAAAGGATTGTCTAAGATTCAGGGGAGGGGATTGTTTTAATTCTGACATTCTTCCTTTGGGATAAATACAGCATTATATCTCACTTAGAGAGCCTTAAAAATGCAGTGGCATTTGACTTTTTTTTTTTTTAACCCAATTGTGGCCAACTATCCGTTGCACCCACCTTCTTTTCCCTATGCTTCAAGAGATTCCTTCCAGATAGTCAACTGCAGCATTCATATGGCACCAATCCACAGAGTGACAACAGCCTGGCCAATGGAAAGCCAGACACCCCCCCGCGGGCATTTGCCCACCACTGAAATTGCAGCCGCGGCTTCCAAGCTGATCCCCAGGGGTCTCTGCATGCCAGACTTCCAGACGTAATTTAATTCAAGCCTCAGTTCAGCCAGCTGGCAGAGGCAGCTTGAATGACCTGAACTAGCACACAAGTGCCTCGCAAAGGGAGGCAGGAGGACAGGAAGATGTACAAAGCTGTCAAGGAAACAAGAGCAATCAACAACAGGCTACTCAGAGGGTTTGAGAGAGAAGAGAAGACACACAAGCCTTAGGCAGAAATAAGTCCCTGAGTTTTCCATTACAAATGCAGAAGGGCAGAAGCGGATGCCAGATATGGATATATCTGGTTCCAGTTTAGTCCACAGAGGAAGCAGATGCAGCCCCAATCAAATTCTCTGTCCTGTCTAAGGACCAAGACCAGGGGTGGGATTCTACCAGTTCACACCTATTCACTAGAACAGGTTGTTAACATTCTAAGCAGTTCGGAGAACCACTTGTTAGAAGAAATTATTGGCCTAATCCTGTAAGGAAGGCAGGAAGGAAACATTCTGGTGTTGCTTACAGAAACTGCCTCTCTGTTAACCCTTATTATATTCTTGGCAGGACTTCCTGTCTCTGGAACTTCTCTGGAGTTTCCCCCCCCTCCTTTGCTGGTACTTTGCTTGTATGGAGGGGCCATTCAAAGGTACAATGGCACTGAAAAAAGTGACTTATGACCATTTTTCACACTTACGACTGTTGCAGCATCCCCACAGTCATGAGAAGCCAGGCGAGGAGATGCGTGCCTTGATGTGAGTGATATTGAGTTGGCCACACCCAGCCAATAATATGACCATCAAACCACGCCCATCAACTAAGCCACACCCACAGAACTGGTTGTTAAAAAATTTGAATCCCACCCCTGACCAAGACTCTGTGAAGCCCAATGAATGTTTTATGGTTCCCTAGGTGGAATGGAGCAATTGCTCTTTCCCTTGTAGATGGCAGGTTCAAGGGAGCTAATAAAGGTCCATATCTTAACTGGCCTCGTGTTTGGTGCAGATCAATATTTCTCAAAATTGACAACAAGGCCAGCTGGCTGGGTAGGAAGTTAGCAGCCACCTGTCTCCTAGAAAATTGAAATATCCTAGGAAATATTAAAAAGGCAGAATATTTCCCCTAAAAAGAGTAGAAACTCAGAAGCAGGAACTCACTTCATAAGTAGAAGCTCACCCCCACCTTTGTTAATGGGAAGGCCATTAAGGCCTGGGCCAGAATATTTTACATAACAAAGATCTCCAGGCAAAGCTATAGCAATTGCCCATAGCCCTTTTCGTTACATCATCATCCAGCAAGGCTCAACCAAGCCTGGAACTCAGGACAGCCTCTAGAGTTGCTCCTGCATGGCCCCATGGAATCCTGACAACCAATCAGAATACAAGCTCAAATTCAAATCTCAACAGAGGGTATAAAACCAGACACTTTCAGCCCTCCTCCTCCTCTCTTTTCCTTCATCTTGAAGCATGTGATCATCCTTTTTACTTTGGAGTTCCAAGCCATGTGGTCCTGTCCGTCATTAAACCATCTTTCCAAACAACCTCCATGTTTCCAGTGTCTTTTTCCCCACTTGGAACTGAACCCAGAAGGATAATTCTTCCAACAGCTGGCTGTGGAATTTCTTCAACTGCACACGTCTTAAGTTGCCAAATTTGAGAAGCACTGGTGTAGATGAAGTGTAATAGGAAAGCTGTACATATTTTGATTACTTGCTTCTTTAAAACAGTAATTACATTTTAAGAGCTGTTATCCGATGAGCAACGTGTGGCTTCGTAGTCTGTACTGGAGATCGGTGTTACTAAATGCAAAAAATTACCAAATTCAAAAAAAAAAAAAATACTACCGGTTCTGTGGGCATGCTTGGTGGGTGTGATGTGGCTTAGTGGGCATGGTTTGGTGGCTGTGGCAGGGGAAGGATACTGTAAAATCCCCATTCCCTCCCCACTCCTGGGGGAAGGTTACTGCAAAATCCTATTCCCTCCCCACCCCACTAACCTGCTTTCCAGCTCCATTCTCCTGTACAGGGCAACAAAAGAAGACCCAACCGATCAGCTGGGACACAGGAGGCAGAGAATAGATGGGGGGCGGGACTAATCAGAGGTGGTATTTGCCGGTTCCCTGAACTACTCAAAATTTCCACTACCGGGTCTCCAGAACTGGTTAGAACCTGCTGAATACCACCTCTGCGTGTTACATACAACTAGTGAGAGGAGAGAGTTCATACTGTACACAGGGCACAGAATAGCTCTGTCTTAAATAAATGCTTCCATATGCACTGTGTCAGCCAGACTTGGCATATGATAGCGAGTGCCTGCAACGGGTGTCTTTAAAATTTGATCCCTACCGGTTCTGTTCCAGCCCTATATCCCTGGACCTCCCGCGTGATCAGCAGGCTGGCTATTTTAAGACTGGACATAGACTTCAGCCCTGCTGGCCTCCCTTTTCCGGGGTCTCTCCCCACAGCAACAAAACAGCATGCTTCTCCTCCTAATCACCTGGCTGAGTGCAGGGTTTCCCCTGGTTGCTGCATTCCTCAGAACAACTGCCACAATTAGCAAGGTTGAGCAACTGACATTTCACTCCCGCTGCATTTAGAAGGCCTGTGAACATGTTGTGACATCACTGCCTTCCCTCAAGGCCTGGGAGGGCAAAATTATTTCTCTGTCCTGGAAATGACACAGAACTTGCATCGGAGTTTACTGGGTTGGTCTGTGGACAAACTGCTTTCAGCCACCCTAGTTTCCAGCCTAGTTTATCTACAAGAGCAAATAACGTTGAAAATTGCTTCTAACATTCTAGAGGTTCAGGGCCAATGAAAGCAAAACAGAGTCTGGGCAAATAAGTCTACACCTGCTTGTAACGGTGGAGCAGCCAGTCCTGCCAGTTTAAAGCACCTACAGATCTATGGCAAGCATTCCAAATAATTGGGAACTGTATGTTCAGCAGTTATGGAGTTAGGATTCAAAAAGGTCAAGGTGGCAAGCATACCTGTGCAATTTAAGCTCCGCCCTTTTTTAAAAAAAATGCATGATGTGCATGATACATGTGGAAAAAAAGTGAGGCATCGATCAGGTTCTTGTTGCAGCCATCGACTTTTTTGACACCCCTTCTTAGCTCTCTAAAAACATTTATTTAGCACTGCATTAATTTATTGGCATTCAAACGTCACTGATTCCTGGCAAACTAGCTGAAAACAGAACCTGAAAAGGGATCTTTGTCTGTGTTTCAATTTATTGCAAGCAAGTCATCTGCTCTCTTTTTTTTTGTGATCATGAGATATGTCTCAAAGCAGTCCAGGATGAAAACAATAAAATGACCATCATGCAAAAATCATCACCTCCCATAAGATATTTGTGCAATAAAACATCTCCTATGGCCTAACACACACACACACACACACATGCACGTATGACACACATTGCAGATAAATGTAAATCCATGGGATTAAACTATCTAGTTATGCAAATCTGTTTAAAAAAATTGCAAGCCAAACAAATGACACTGAAAACCATCTCCATATCGTACCCAAAAGAGGAAAGGCAAGCTACACTTTCAAAAGTGGGGTGTTAAACCTTGCTCCTACAAATTATCCTGCGCTTTAGTTCCCATCTCTATTTTTTTTAAAAAAATCAGACAGATGCTTCCTGTAGCTCAGATCAACTGATTCACATAATCTGTTAATTCTTAGATATTCCACTGCTTTCCTTCATATCATCACCTATTGAAAAAACCACAAGCCTACCCAGGTGGCATATTGCAGCAGACGTATCGTGGATTGGAGAAAGTTAAATTTTCTCTTCCCCCATGTGCTTCTGGGGGGGGGGGTAGCGGGAGAGCCACCCACAAGAGCCTGAAGGAAGTCTAATTTGATGCGGTCCAAGGAACGAGGCAAATCTACCCAGCAACAGTATAAAACAATTTGCCATTCGGTGACGTTCCGCAAGTTTTAAACGAGGGTATTTGTTGTGAACGAATAAATGCTTAATAAAGTTATTGGCTGTTAAATGGTGAGATCAAATTGGTCCGTTCAGGAGAATCTGATTGGCCATTAGCAAGCCGTTCTCATTGGTTAACGGAGCTAGCGCTCCCAGGTTGCCATTGGTTAGTTAATTAGTTGCCTATATAAGGAAGGCTATAGCAGCCATCCAGTTCGAGCTGTCACACCATGTAAATAAAGAGTTGAAGTTCACTGTTTTCATGGCTCGTCTCCATTCTTCGCACCCATGCTCCACACTTAACTCTGGCGACGAGGATGAGATGTGGAGACGTCAGAGCTGACTAAACAACGAAGAAGACAACCGAGCACGTGGCTGAAATGCACAATGGTGGAACCATGTCCAGCGGCGTCATACCACCCGCTCCATTTGACCCAGCACAAGAAGACTGGGAATCCTACATGGATCGTTTCCAAATGTTCTTAGAAACCAATAATTTGAAGGATGCCACAACCGGGAAGAAACGGGAGGTATTCCTAACACATTGCAGGCCGACCGTATTCAAGCTGGCCAAGGTGCTAGCAAAACCAGCTGAAGTGAAGGCTATGGACTGGGACGTCCTCGAACCTCTACTAAGGGCCCACTATGCACCAACCGACCATACCAACACTCGTAAGATGGCACGAGTTCTACCAAAGAAACCAGCGGAAAGGAGAGAGCGTTGCCGACTTCGTTGAGGACCTCCGAAACTTAGGAGGCCTCTGCAATTTCGCCGACCTGGAAGAGGCTTTGAAAGACCGAGTAGTTCTGGGATTAGATGCGCTAAACGTACAGAGCAAGATAATGGCAAAGGGAGACATTAGCCTTGCTGATGCAATCGCTGATGCTACCGTGGCAGAAGCTACCAAGAAGTCGGCTGCCCAACTGTGCTGAAACCGCACTCCGACACACCAACCAGCCTGTGACATTTCACCTAAGTCAGAAGGGCAGCTATCGACGGCCCACCACGAGGACCTCTCTTCGTCGTCAGACAGCGATGAAGAAGAGGTCCATCGACTGCGGTCTGATCGGGACCATTACCCGAAGTCCCAGCAACCATGCACTGGCTGCGGGGCCAACCTTTACCGGTCCAAATGCAAATTCCGTGACGCGCTCTGCCATGAGTGCGGGAAACGAGGCCATATTGGATGGGTCTGTAGAAGTCTCCTAGGACCCAGCCAGACCTCGAAGGGGGCCAACCATAGCCAATCGACAGGAAACCATCCTGTAAGGCGAGAACCAGTAAACCACTCCTACAGAAACCGACCCATGAATCGCCTAACGAAGCGAGAAGAGGCTCACCAAACTATCACTATTGGTCACGCCTCTTCCTTGGATGCCAAGAAAATCTGAATTAAAGTGGCCATCGAAAATCAGCCCTGCTAAATGGAAGTCGACTCGGGATCGTTGCTTTCAATGGTGTCCTGGAAGACCCTCAAGCAACTCATCCCTACTATCCGGTGCCAAGACCTTCATTTCCAAAGACTCATACTTAAAGACTATCAGGGGAACAGGATTCCAGTCGTGGGATCCAGTCGAGTCCGGGTTTCGTTCAAAAACCGCACAGTGTACTTACCCCTGACTGTGATCAACAAGGACCGGCCTAGCCTGTTAGGCCTCCAATGGTTCGCACCACTCGGCATTGAAGTGGCAGGCATTAACCGAATCGGCGACAATGAC
The DNA here is from genome assembly GCA_033807585.1 of Hydrophis major. Taxonomy (NCBI): domain Eukaryota; kingdom Metazoa; phylum Chordata; class Lepidosauria; order Squamata; family Elapidae; genus Hydrophis; species Hydrophis major. Next base: position 246,640,014 of record CM066330.1, read on the forward strand.
TGGGAGGAGGACCTCGTCCATGAATTCAGGGATGTCTTCGCGGAAAAGCTAGGCAAGTACAAGGGGACCCTGATATCATTTAGCCTTAATCCAAAAATAGCCCTCATCCGTCTTAAGCCTTGCATATCACTCCTCACAGCGTCACCAACAAAACTCCCGCCGAGCTGCTAATGGGACGAAAGCTCCGCTCCCACCTCGACCGGTTACACCCAGCCCATGAACCGGAGAAACCACTTGGATCCAGCGGCCGATGCCATACCTTCCAGGTAGGCGATTTGATATTTGCTAAAAACTTATCGGGCGATCCGCTGGGGGTAGAAGCGACTGTGGTCCATGTAACCGGCCCGAGTACCTTGTACAATGCCCTGACAATAGACTTTGGAAGCGACATATCGATCAACTACGATCAAGGCTGCAGTCAGGCATTTCTGAACTCCCTAATGGCCAAACTGAGATGGGGGGGGAGATACAGAAGAACATGAATTTCAATTAGCAGAAAACCTTTTTGAAGGAAACGATAGCAGAACAGAAATGCGAGAACAGGAATCAGGGATGGGAGTGAGTTCACCTCAGGGTGATACCAAAGATGTTGGTGACAACAAAAACGCGAACTCTGAATCAGAGGCAATCCTTTTGCCAAACAATGCCCCACCTCAACAAGAGTGCAGCCAAATACCGGGTGCACAGCGAAAATAAAAAAACTAACAAAACAACCGTCCTACCTCAAGGACTATATGACCACACCCCGTAAACGGAACCCGGGGGGAAGGAGTGTTGTGAACGAATAAATGCTTAATAAAGTTATCTAGAGCTTGAAGTCAAGTGCAGGGTTCTGGCCCTGCACTTCTGATTGGCTGTTAAATGGCGAGATCAGATTGGTCCGTTCAGGAGAATCTGATTGGCCATGAGCAAGCCATTCTCATTGGTTAACGGAGCTAGCGCTCCCAGGTTGCCATTGGTTAAATAGTTAATTAGTTGCCTATATAAGGAAGGCTATAGCAGCCATCCAGTTTGAACTGTCCCACCATGTAAATAAAGAGTTGAAGTTCACTGTTTTCACCAGCTCGTCTCCATTCTTCGCACCCATGCTCCACACTTAACAGTATTAGCCCCCTCTGCACTTCAGCTGAGGATCATGCTGTGCGCGCATTGTTCCCCACCCTCACAGCGGACTGTCTGAAAGGCTTGTATATAAACAGAGCCACTCCAAAAATGGGGTGTGGCAGAATGGGGGAAGGAGGGTTGGCCTCTCTTTTTGTCCTGCAACGAGATGTATGTCCAAAAAGGATGGTTGCGTTTGGTGTCCAGGACTGAGCAGCACAACTAGGCTGAGTGACAACAAAGCCAGGTCACACACACAGGGCTGTTGTCCCATTCAAATGTTTATCCCCTTGAGGAGGGACTAGGGGTAGGTGGGGGTAGGGCTCAATGGCTCCTTTTGTAAGCAGCCTAGTAGCAGCACGGCCTTGCCAAAAGACCCCAGGTTGATGTCTTTGGGCCTTTTGTTTCAGGGCAGCCAGGAGGAGGTCAAAGGTCACAGGAACCCAACAAGGGAGGGGGAGAAAATGACAATCTCCTTGTGTTAGATGTTTTCACCCCTTCCCAGCTGGCTAAGTGCTAGGCAGGTTTGGGCACTGTAGCAGATAGACAGCACATCTTCCAGCAGCTGCAGCTTTTCAGAGCAGCACTACACAGCCAATGCCGCAGAGGACTAGGGATCCTCTGCCTGGTGCCTAAGACAGGGTGGTGGGCAGGATAAATTCTCTGAGTAGTCCATGGAATGGGTTCTTCGTGCCTCCTCTTCAGCTCATCCATTTTACAACCCAAAGGCTGAGATCCATTTAACCCAACCCATTTAAACCAGGAGTCCTAAAACAGCCGCATTGCCCTACATATTAAGCATAGTTATGTTAATCTTGGTTAACGGAAGAGTAGCTTAGCTTGATGTGCAAATCCAACCCTTTGGGTATTTCAAGGTATTGCTTATGTGCAAAAGATATGTTAATATAGAAAAGAGTGAAGCATGTTTGGAGAATCACATCCATTTGTTTATGTGTGTATATTTGTGTATCTCCCTCCTTGAGTGAATATACACCAGACACATACTCTGCTCTCTTTCAACGTCTGCTATTTATATATACAGAATATCTTCTCAAGAATGATTTTCAAGGGATTCTTCCTCTCCTTCCCCATTTGGAAAATCTCTTGTTCTCTCTCTCTCTCCCCTACTCCCTCCCTCCCCCTCTCTATATCTGTCTGTCTGTCTGTCTGTCTGTCTGTCTGTCTGTCTATCTATCTATCTATCTATCTATCTATCTATCTATCTATCTATCTATCTATCTATCTATCTATCTATCTATCCATCCATCCATCCATCTATCTATCTATCTATCTATCTATCTATCTATCTATAGATATATATCTTAAGTTTTCGCGGGTACTTACATGTATGGCATTCAGCTTTGTTCGGGTATTTTCCCACGTCATTGTAGTTGTTCTTTTAAAGTTGTAGCAACGTTTCAGCAGAATCTCATCTGCCATCATCAGGCTTTTGTATATGAATGTATGTATGTATGTATGTATGTATGTATGTATATATATATCTGGCATTCAGCTTTGTTCGGGTATTTTCCCACGTCATAGTAGTGGTGCTTTTAAAGTTGTAGCAACGTTTCAGCAGAATCTCATCTGCCATCATCAGGCTTCAGACTATCATCAGGCTTCATCATCAGACTATACAGAAGCCTGATGATGGCAGATGAGATTCTGCTGAAATGTTGCTACAACTTTAAAAGCACCACTACTATGACGTGGGAAAATACCTGAACAAAGCTGAATGCCAGACATGTAAGTACCCGCGAAAACTTAAGAAAACACACACACACACACACACACACACACACACATATATAAAGCATGTCTAGAGTTGCCTGATTAATATTGTGATCACATTTTTTTTCATTATGCAAAAGTGAAAGGAAAGAAAAAGACACCACGACCCGTAATTTCCACTGGGTATTCTTAGACAACTTAGATTATGTACCCTCCAAACATTTGTCAGCATTAGCAGAAGGAACAGTGCCGTGTTGCAAGGAAAACAAACATGGATGGTTTACATTAAGTAAATGATATACAAAATAAGTAGCAGAAGTAAATAGCTTCCATTAAAATCAACAGCCGGCAAGTCTCACAAATTAAATTCCAAATGTACACCTCTGCCATTGCAGTACACTCAATATGGGGCTCCGTTTAAAGACTGCAGCTGGTGTAAAATGCAATGGCCTGTTCATGCATGGTTGAGAACTGGCAGTAATGTATGATACTGGTTTTGCAGATACTGTACAGCCTGGATGTCCAACCTTGGCAACTTTTTTTTTTTTTTTTAACAAATTTTATTAATTTTACAAAAACAGTGCACAGACAATCAAGGCATAACAGCTTATAAATTCTTTTCTAAAAAAATAAATAAAATAGTAGTAATTAAAGAAGAAAACCAATAGAATATAATGATTCCAAATTATAATATCAATATTTACTTTATCTATTTAACTTCATATCTTATCCCAACTTCTCCTTTTCATCCAAATTATTTCTTGCTAATTAAATTTTTTTTGCCTTTTATCAACATACAAAACACAAAAAACATAACAAAACTTAAAACATATTTTTTGAAAGCTGCTTGATCCCGAGTTGAAACTCTTCACACAGATGAAATTTACACATCATATTCACTTTATATATCCTTCCCTATCTTATTACCATTTTCAATATCATTCTTTGTCTGTTCTATTTCCAACTATCCATTCATCTTTTTTCTTTTACTATACTTCTCCTATACACTAATTGGAGTGACGCCTTTAACTCATTGACCTAACTTAAAAGTACTTCATATAACACTTAATTTATCTTGGGATTCTGTTTAGTACATTCTAAAATTATACAATAAATTTTATAAGAAAGGTTCTACTCTAAATACACATATAAAAATACAATCTTATGTACCTTCCATAATCTCCCCCTTTTTTATCCTTAATTAGATTCAACCATTGTCTCTAAATAAGCTTTTTTTCTTTAGATCTTGCTTCCCACCATTGAGGCTTCTCCCCCCCCCCCTTTCTCTCTTGCTTATTCTTCTCCTTGCCCTTTTTACCCCTTTGTCTCCCCTCCTCCCTTTTCTTACTCCCTTTCCGTTGCTTTCTAACCTTGCATTCACCTTTCCTCTCATTTTTCTCTTTTTTGGTTGTTTTTTGAAACCTTAAAATCCCCTTTTTCTTATCTTCTTTCTCCTCCTCCCTGGAAAAAACCCATTGTCCATCAAAGATGGCTTCTTGTTCCTCTTCTTCTTTGTCCCAGTCATTCTGCTGCGTAATCAACTTTTCATAAGTACATAACGCCATTTCTAAAAATTGAAATAAAGTGCCCAAAGTATATTTTCCATCTTGTTCTTCCTTTTTATATTTTTGATATTCAGTCTTTAGTTCATTCACAAGCGATGCCATCATAAAAAGAGAAACTTTTCCCAAAACAACCACCCAAGTATTTTTAATCAAAAATAGTTCAAAAGAAGTTCCAAAGATTAATACTTTTCTTCCTTCTTCTATTTCTCTTTCTGGGGTTACAATTTAATCAAAGAGGTCCAATTACCATATATCTTTCTTTGGGATTCTAGGCAATCTCCTCCTTTTTCCACTTCTGCTCCAATTTTTTTTCCTCTCCCTTCCCACTTGCAACATCAATTTTTAAATGATCAGAAATCCATACCTCTAATAAGGGTTTTCCAATTTCTTAAATTTTTCAGTCCAGTGTCCAAGAAATCTTTTATCCCTTGACTTCAACTTTCAAAATAGTTCACCTTCAGTGCCCAAATAAATTTCAAATCTTCATCTGCTGTTTCTATGGGGTGGGAGAGTGAAGAAAAAAAAAGTTCCCTTTAAAAGCTTCTCCGACGCTTTCCGATCTTCTTCAGGATACAATGTATCCTCCAGCAATTCAGACAGTTCAGTTCCAGTGAGTTTAAAAGATGTTGATTGACCCGGCTCAGCCAGCACTTTCACTTTTCTTGCTTCCTCCAGCACGATCTTACCTGGTTGCAGGCTTCTTTGTGGCGGCCATTGCTGACCGCCGCTCCTCCACCTCGGGAAAAAGGGGTTTTTCTGGACGAGGAGGGGGTCTGAGACATCCCCAACCCCCTGTCCGGCTCCCCTCTCTCTTCGGCTGTCCCTACAGGGCAGCCATATCCCCCTGACCCATTTGGATTGGGGGTACCTCGGCGGCAAGCACAGTAGGAATCGCGAACAGTCGCGAATTCCTGCTGCCACCAAAGCCACGCGGAACCGGAAACCAACCTTGGCAACTTTTAAGACCTGTAGACTTCAACTCTCAGAATTCTTCAGCCAGCCCTGTTGCCTGAGGAATTCTGAGAGTTGAAGTGTACAAGTTTTAAAGACATCAATTTTGCATTGGCTTCCCATAGTCTTTGGGGACAATGCAAAGATCTGTTTTTAAGGCTGGGTGCTCAGGAATCTGCAAGCTCACTTCCTCTAGGCAGAACCAACCTGTCCAGTTTGTTTGTTTCAAATAGGTATATGAAATCAGGAGGCAGAATTAGGAAACCTAGTTTCCTGTAAATGCCCCATTGCTCACCTCTGAAGTGATAGAGGGCGGTCAAAACTGAGGATTTTTCTGCAGAGGATAAAGTTTATGTAAAGTAATGGGGAAATCTGCTTATTTGAATACCATGTTATGCAGTGAATTTGCAGATTTTATCCATTTTATATTGCAGAGTCCCTCAAGCCTTTGCAAAGACAGCAGAATATATATATGCTGCTATTTCATGCATAATAAACAATCATTTTCCTTGTTTGATTTTTAAAATTATTTATATTATCTATTTCCTATATTAGATCCCTTCACTTCCAGACAGATGTCCATGGCAGCCATTCTTAAAAGTCTAAAAAATCCCAAAGGAGACATTGGCTAGCTATACATAAAAAGGCATGCTGCTTTTCCTTCAATAATGTGATCTTTTGCACCACAACACCTGTGGTTTGGGATCCGCAAAAAATATTGCCGTGTTTATACCCCTCTGCTCACAATTAAAGACCAGAGTGAAATGATCACATCCTGATAGGACTGCGCCTTAGATCGACCTCTTCTGCGGTAGCTTAAGACCTTTTAAGTATCTCTATCCCGAAGTTTAACGGGCCTCAGGATTTAAAATGAAGAACAACTTGCAATGTTTTTGGAATCACAGGAGTTGAAATGGAAATAGTTTGGCTCCTGTGCTAAAAAGAGATATCACAGGATCACAGATGTGAAGCAACCTTTTGTGAGGGGTGGAAAGCGCATTTAAGGAAACACGCACGGTATGACATCCTTCTTTTCACTCCCACTAGAGCAGTGTTTCTCAACTTTGTCAGTTTGAAGATGCGTGGGTGTCAGTTCCTAGAATTCCCCAGCTTTGCTGGCTGGGGAATTCTGGGAATTGACATCTACACATCTTCAAACTGCCAAAGTTGAGAAACACTGCACTGATTTTTGATGTATTGACTGTGCTGTTCTGCACTTTAGGCTGAATGAAATGTTTGAATTCCAACTAAAAACTGTATTAACCCAAGCATATTAATTATTCTGTCACCACTTAAGCTCACTGGTATGTTTTGTAAAAGTGATTTTAATAGTGCCGCTTACATGAAGTTATGTAATCTGATCATTTTAAAGAGATGCTGCTTTCAAATTGTTGATTTTAATAACTATCCTACACTCAAAATGCCAAAAAGATTGAAAAGCAGTGAAGGAAGGAATAAATAAAACTACACTTTCAAATAAGTTCTGTAATTTTACACTCTGAATGTGATATAAATGTTACTGGATTCCAGAATAAAGATATGAAAAGCCAATAACCAATTGACTACTTGATTAAAAAATAACTGATATTTTGTTTTAACAATTCTAATAGTTCTAGAACTAAATTATCATCAGATCAATAATATTGTTCCATACTGTAATTTGACACATAATGCTGAACAAGACTTTTTGTGACTTCCCTATTCAGACACCAACCAAATGTATTTGTCTGAATACATTATTTACAAAAAGAGTGATGAGTTAAGAGTATAAGCGAATGTCCTTAGATGAAACCTCTTTCAAAATTTTGTTTTAGTAAACATTGCCGATTAGTTTCTGGTCTTAATATATTTCTATATATAACTGTGTTTCTAAATACACACTCATTTAGAATAAAAGGCGAGGCACAAGAGATCAACATTAAAAAAGAAAAGCCTAGAAATTACAAACTCCAAGTTTAGTTTTGAAATATAAAAAATCTGTTAAAATCAAACCAAATCAATGATTTCAGACCTGTGATTCCTGACAGCTTAAGTCTTTTAAGCTCTTACTAGAATATTTTGTATTTTATTTTAAATATTTGTAAAACAAAAGGACAATAAAAGCAAAAAGATAAAAAGTGACACAATCACCACACTTGATGATGTGTCACACTAATGCAGTGTAGCACATTCTCATCTCATTCTGACCTCATCCTATCCTAGCACCTGGGGGAAAATCCAGATCTTATGTGTTTTCCAGAAGGATAAGACAATTGGGACCTGCTGAATTTCCAGGAGAAGAATGTTCCATAGGGCTGGTGAACAAATGAATAGCCTTCAGCTGCTCATGGGAAACGTCTTAAGCCCCAAGACCACCACTGTAAATTTTACTTCTTTGGGAGAAGAAGAGGATTGATATGGATTGCAAACAATGTCAATCATCCCACAGGGTCATGTTTGGTGGCTACTTGCCAAGTTAGGTAGATTTAGCAGGGTAGTGAATGTTTCCCTGAAGGAAAGTGCATCATATTCAAGTCTGGCTGACTTGTTTTGACAGCTGAGGAAGAAAAATCTTGCAAAATCCTGTCCCTGTAAGTAAATACAATAATAATATAATAACTAATAATTTGCTGCTCTTTCATGACAAATGCCTGGATAACTGCTGAGGGACTATATCCACAGATTCTCCCTGTCATTATTTAGCTTCAATCCTCTCTTCACTGTTTTCTTCCATGATGAATTGGTCTCAGGTTACACAATTGTGGTAGCTTTACTCTCTATTTAAAATATTCAACAACTTAGTGTATCTTCCCTCTTACACTGATGGGTGAATCTTTTTCAAAAGCAAAGAACTCAGAACCAGAAAGATAATACCCCACCCCCCCAACACACATATACAAAGACCCCTTCAGGTTATAATTTACAAGCAGGGAAAAGATAGAACTGATTTTTTGACTGTTCCATCCCATTTTCGTTAATTATATTTTCACAAGGTTTGTGGTACGCCAAGGGCCAAATCCACCTGGTCTGTGGTTAATGTGGACCTCTAGTTAAACACAAATGGGGAGAATAATGCCTTCCCTCCAAAATCAACCTAAAAGCATTTTGAAACATTTATTGTGTAAGAAAGCAAATTTGTGAGAAATGAAACAAACTGCATGAGATTATCATTCAGTTCATTCATATTGTGTGTGTGTGTGTGTGTGCATGCGTGTGTGCACACATGCATGTATGAGAGATATAGGCACACATGCACACCCATCACCCACACGCCTTTTTGTAAAAAGACACATTATGTATTTGGGTTCCTAATCATTGCCACTTTTCAATTAGAGAAGACCTCATTCCATTTTCCCCTGCAATTTTCCCCAGGGAAAGATGATGGATGAAACAAGCTTTATGAGACAGGCAAATGTGGCTTCAAAATGCAAAGTAAGGTCACACTAATTTAATTTAGCATAATTTTTACTCCTCAATATATTGCAGGCCCAGGTTCAGATACTGCGTGGAAGTGACACAGCCTGCTTCTTTGTATTTTCTGTCTAGACAAACACAGATGCGCTGGGAATCTAGACAGCGGGAAAAGGGAGCAATGCAGAGATTTGCTTTGGTAAATAAATATTTTTTTTCACACATTCCTATAAGCATTATCAGTTTCAAGAACCAAATGAAAACACTCATCTATCACTAAGGAGCTGCCAGCACTGATAAAATTGTCTCAGGAGTTTGTGCAACAGCCAGTTTTCTTCAATTATGGCTGTAAACCTCAAACCACTTTGCTCCATTGAGACATAATGAGGCTTTCACAGAAATTGTGGTTCTTTACTGCCTAACACTGCACTGATTGCAACTCTTTACTGCTGCAACCGACAGCCTGAAAAAGACAAGCTGTATGTTGCAACAAGGGGTCATCACCCTCTGGACAAGCAAAAACTCAGATCCTCAAAAACTATTTATCTGTTTTCAGGTTTCTTCACTAATTTCTGATGGAATGAATTTGCTTTTCAAAAGGCTCATCATAGTTTCAGAGATGTTTGCAGGGGGAGGCAAATAATAACAGATAACAGATAATCAGAGTTGGAAGGGACTTGTAAGTCATCTAATCCAACCCCCTGCCCAAGCAGGAGACCCACACCGTTTCTGACAAATGGAAGTCTTCTTGAAAGTCTCAACTGATAGTGTTCCCACAACTTCCGAGGGCAAGCTGTTCCATTGCTTGATTGTTCTCACTGCCAGAAAGTTTCTCCTTATTTCCAGGTTAAACCTCTCCTTGTTTAGTTTCCGTCCATTATTCCTTGCCTGGCCTAAATGATTGTTTAATAGTGATATTAGGATATATAATTTCTGATTGATAATATGAGTTATTATGTAATGTAACTGTAATTGAGACTACGAAATGAAAGCACAAAAACTGGTAAACCAACCGACACACTGTTTGTATATTTATGAAAGAAAGCTGGATGTTTTTAAGTTTTGTTTGTTTATTTGTTTTTAAAAACTAATAAAAAATTTTTTAAAAAAGAAAATAGCTTGACCCCTTCCTCCCTGTGGCAGCCCCTCAAATATTGGAAGACCGCTAACATGTCTCCCCTGGCCCTTCTCTTTACTAGACTAGCCATGTGCAGTTTCTGTAACCGTTCTTCATATGTTTTAGTCTCCAGTCCCCTAATCGTCCTGAAATCACCAGCATGCAGCAAGCTCAGCTCCCTTTCTGTGCATGTTGTGATGTCACCCATGCTTTAAAAGGAATGAAACTCCTCCTAGTCTGCTAGGAATGAACAAAATTAAAAGGAATGAAACTTCTCACTAGTTTCAAGGGGGACATGATAGCACTGTTCTAATATCTCTGGGGCTGCCATAAAGAAGAGGGAGTCAAGCTATTCTCCAAAGCCGGGACAAGAAGCAAAAGATGAAAAGGAGAGAAACAACCTATAACAAAGGAGATATTCCTGACAGAACAATAATCAGTGGAACAACTTGCCTCCAGAAATTGAGAATGCTCCAAAAATGGAAGTTTTAAAGAAGAGATTGGATAACCATTTGTCTGAAGTTGTTTAGGGTTTCCTGCTTGGGCAGGAGGTTGGACTAGAAGACTTCCAAGGTCCCTTCCAACTCTGTTATTCTATTCTGTTCTATTCTGTTCTACTCTACTCTACTCTACTCTACTCTACTCTACTCTACTCTACTCTACTCTACTCTACTCTAACCTAACCTAACCTAACCTAACCTAACCTAACCTAACCTAACCTAACCTAACCTAACCTATATAATATTCTTATGGATTGTCTGGAGGCAAATAATATCTGAATATCGTAGGGTTTTTTGGCATTTGAAGCTTCTCGTCCAACATTATTATCAATCAATATCCCAAAGTCCGAAGATGATTTAACAGTACTCAGCATTTGATGGTTTCAAAGATGCAGTCAACATTTGACAGAGTCTGACAGGTTAACTATCAGTATTTGACACTACTTATCAGCAGAGTTGCAGTAACAGCCAATTGCAGTAACTGGCATGTCACAGTATCTGACATGTTTCAATCAGCTTCTCTTTGTCTTCCAGCAGATTTATAGGAGCACTGAAAAACTTTTCATTTTTACATGATTTTATTAATCAGGAAGCATCCCTTGAAGAGGGAGAAAAGTACAAAGTGCTGAAATGAAAACAGCTGGTGATAACTTCCTGCTTTCAACTTCAAATGGTGATTCAATTTAAAATGTTGAAATGGAGTCATAAATATTTGCACAGCTAGCAAAACCTATTTAAACTTTGGAATGTGTTTGGATAAAAGTATTAATGGCTTGTTTTAAAATGTCAAACTTTACTAGCATTGGTATCTTCACTGCATGGTAAATGAGCACTGATCATGGTTTAGTCAAGTGAAGAAAAATAACATAAAAAAACATGTAAAAAGATGAAAACATAAAAAAGATGAAAAAAAGGAACCTCTGTTGTGGATGTTTTCATGCCTGGTCACCTGAAAGCAATCCTCACTTATGATATCTTAGCTATGTGCTGGGTGTGACTGTACAGTGATGTGGTACATATTACAATATGGAAGAAAGTAATTGTATTTGGGATGAATCTTAAGATTGTCCATGACACGGGTGTCAAACTCGTGCCATCATGTTGCCATCATGTTGCCATCATGTGACGTATTGCAACGTTTTCCCCCTTCGTGGCACTGGGGTGGGCATGGCCTGTGTGTGATGCATCCAGCCCGTGGGCCCCCAGTTTGACACTCCTGGTGAAAATAGGCTGAGGGAACTTTGGGTGTTTAGTCTGAAGAAAAGAAGACTGAGGGAAGACATTGCAGATGTTCTCAGGTTGTAGGTTCTATATCTCTGGAGGTTTTAAAGAAGTGGCTGGATAGCTATTACTTAAAGTTAACTGATCTTGCAGAAGATTGAATGAGTCTTATTCCTTTGTAACTCTACAGTTCTGTGATTCTATGAAAACACAGAAAACAAACATGTGTCTGAGGTTCACACTACAGAACTGTTTTAAATTAAGGCAATGATAGCCAAGTGGGTGGGTTGAACATATTAAAGAAGGAGTTATGGAGGCTAACTGAGCCTAAAATATTGGTTTCCAAAATGGAAACAAAAAGGTGGTATGTATCCAAAATGCAATACGCTCTGTTCTACATTATTGCTCACAATGCAGGCAGTTTACACAATAAAAATAAAACACCATACAGTATGCAATAACTTTACAGATGCAACCTAAGTCCATTGTCCATGATAAAAGCCCATTAGAATAAGATGGTTTAATCAGTTTTACAAAATGGTAAAACCATTTTGTGAAATTTTAGAATCCTACCATTCTAGAATAATAGAATATTTTGAAAGCCCAAGGAATATTAAGAAGTATTTGGGTTCAATGTATTAAAAAAATAAATGATTTTATGCTATGATATTAATTCCCTCCCCCAAGAGCTGGGTACAATCCCAAGTCGTGGTTTCTGTAACTATGGTTCATTCATCAAGCCACAAATAGCTAGATTCACATATTATGCTAAATTAAAGCCCAGGATCTATGTCAATGATTTTGCAACATTGGCAACTTTTAAAATGTGCAGACTGAGAGTTGAAGTCCATGCATCTTAAACTTGCAAAGGTTGAGAAATATTGGCTTATGCTGATGACTTCCCAGAATAATAAAACCCACAAACTAATCAGTTAATTCATGATTTCAGGAGTCTATCCAGAAAAAAAGAAAAAGGTTGCAGCAGATTTTGTTGAAAAAACTGCAGGGACTTGACCAGGACTTGGAGTCAAGAATAACTGAAGGGTACAAAAAATAAATAAACGGTAGGGACCCACCAGCTCCCCACCAGCTGGGGAGTGGGTTTCAAGATTGGGAACAGAAGTAAGAGGTGCTGGGGATATTTTAGTACAATGAAATGCACATAAATTATATCATAGAACTTTAGCCTCTTGATGTCAAATTTCAGTTGCACAATTGCAAAATGCAGGTAGTAATGGCTGGGTTGGATGGCTAGATTAATTTCACCGCCTTCCTGGTTTCAATAAATCATGCACTTACAATATGAGTAGGGATATATTTCTGCATACATCCTGAGCCCTGGATTTCATTTTCACCATCCTTTCATGGAAAAGCTGCATTCATCCATACTGCTGAACCAAGTTTTACCTAACCATGGTTTATTAAATAAATTACAATTGGCTGGACTTTGAAGTCAAAATTGGGTATTATAATTTAAAGTGATATATAACCTTAGCTTCAAATTCTTTCCCAAATGTCTTCATTTTGGCAGCTAATTCAGATGGGAATGACCTAATATGCTCTTATTACAGTTAGAACTTTGCAATCAGAATTCTTATCAATTCACTGCATGTGACTCAGAACAACTGACATATCACAAGATCTCTTATTAATCACTTTTGCTTTAAACTGAACCATGCTGTTTATTTCCTGGTCATCTGGATAACGAAAACAAACTACAGGATGCTAGCTGAATTGAAAATCTTTGCCATGTTTCTATTTTCAGTTCCCAATCCAGCATCTCTGTTTTGTGTCAGTGTTTCTATTACACTTTTGAAAAATAAATCCAGGCAATACTAGAAACCATTACACACCCAGCTTTGGTTACAAACCTGTGTATTCTTTGATGCTGCAACTGTGTATTGCTAAATAAGAAGAGCAAAATCTATTTCCACATCAGTACAAAGCTGGTCAACTAAATCATTCCTCCTCCTCCTCCTCACCCAGACATATATATTTGCTGGCTAACAACCAAGTATGTGCAAGATCCAGTCATGTTTGGACTCCTGACTGCCCACGAAGGCATGAGGGTGGGGGAGTTTCAATTTATGAAAATCTAATCTTGTTACCCAAAGCAATTTGGGTGATAAGCCGGGAGTGATTCATTGTCATTCCCACCACCAGGTCCTATGTGACTGACTTGCAATGGGCATACAATTTCATTTATCTCAATTCCAAGCACCAGCCAGGCAAGGTTCCTTCCTAATTGGAATGAAGATTTGCTGCTTTATAAATGTAGGCCAGAAAGGCTGAACCAGAAAGGAACCACTTTGAAATGGGACACTGATTCCTTCAAGTAGCTTAGCTGTGACCATTTGCAGCTGAAAGAAAAGCAGTCAAAATTTGTTTTTTTTCCCCCTCCAAAATATCTATTCATTTTCATAGTGAAGACTAATCTCAGTTGCTGCTTCTCCAATGGTCAAAGAGTACCATTCTTACTATTCAGATGAAAACATGTTCCTTGTAAGAGCAAAAGAGTGTCAATTTGATTTAGGGTGATGAGCTGTGAGTTCTAGTCCCACCTAAGGCCTGAAAACTGGCTGGGTGACTTTTGGCCAGTCACTCTCTCTCAGCCCAACCCATCTCCCAGGGTGGTTGTTGTTGAAAATAAGAGGAGGGTGGAGTAATAGGTATATTTATAAATATTTATTTATAAAGTTAGAGCTCTATAAATATTTCTAAAAATGGGGGTTAACACAATCTAAAAAAATTATTAAAAGTTTCAAAGTAAGAGTCGTTCATTGCAAGTCCCTAATACAAAGCTTTACATGCAATTTTCATGTCATATGCAATGTAACTAGAACCTAGATCGACATATTTTTTACCTTTCCATTTAAAAAGCTCTGAATAATGTGGAAATATACTCACATTGCACAGACGCCCCAAGAGTTGATAAGGCTGCTGGATTCATACATCACATGAAACAGTAGAATATTGAACTAAGCCTTCTTATGTTAGTTTTGCATTAATGTGATCTGCAAGCAGACACTGCTAGTAAACTGTGGCATTGTTTAATAATCATAATGACTGAATCCACATATCCATATTGAAGTTTTGTGTGATGAGAGAATCAAGTTAGTAGCTAACCTAGGTTCACTGAAGGAACACACAAAGTATAGAAAACAAAAAAGAAAGTAACAAAAAGAGAATTAAAAAAATATAATTATGTCTTCTGCCATTCTTTCTATTGAGCAATTATCATCTTTTTTGCATCCTCTTTGTCCGGGTTTAATCCCTAGTTCCCCAAATCATCAATTCAATTTTTTCTTCTTATAACAAAATGGTCTATATAAGGTTTCCAGCCTTTCAGGGGAAAATATATATCCAACATTGTTGTTTTTTTCTCTGACCAGACTTGTCAGCTTCACCATTTCTGCAGTTAATTTTATAATCCATAGACAGAACGAACTTTCCCCAACTTGGCAACCTCATGTTGGGCTGTGACTCTCATCATCCCCACCCAGTGGGGGCTGTTGGGAATTTCAGATCAACACATCTAGATAGTCTTCAGAGCAGAAAGTTGGCTTCCATGAAGCTCTTGCTTGTTACTAAACTGGACCAAATTCAAGCTAAACATTTGTCAGACCTTTTCCAGGTCAGATGGGAGTTTCATAGTTCTTCAATGGAAGAACTGAACCAGAGATATCTACACCCAAATTAAGAGCAACATTCTCCCAGTTCAGGAGCTCACACTAAAAGAATGAAACTGTGTGATACATGTAGTTCAGGGCTGTCAAACTTCTGGTCCACAGGCCAGATGTGTCATGCGCTAGCCATGCCCACGCCCGGTTTAGCGAAGGGGAAAAAAGTCCCGATATATCATGTTACGCTGCCATGACGATGTGAGTTTGACACCCCAATGTAGTTGAAGACCAAGGCAGAATTTAGTATCAACTTTTCCAAAACCACTGAATACATCCTGACTCAGAAATTTGTTCATCTTTAATTAATCAGTTACCTGAGAAATTTAATCTCTTGCTGCTCTTTGGATGATTTCCCTCCACCCTGAAGAAACTGTTTACAATTAAGATCTGTTCCTATTGTCCACAGCGAGAATACAGGAAAATCATTCCAATTTTCTGTAAATTCTCTGTCCTCTTCACAAATCTTTTCACACTTAGCTGTTTGTTTCACTGACTGATTTATAAGTTTCACCTCAGAAAGATCCAGTAATCTGTGTCGTCGTCCTCCCAAACAATGGAGGAAATAAATTCATTGCTTTTACATATCTGGCTATGAATTCCTCACATTCTTCTACCTGCTCTGTTATTTACTTTATTGTTAATTCATATTTGTTTTATTGGAGATTTTTTCCCCTTCCCTTTTAATCTCATCTGTGTAAGACTTGCCTTACTTTTGTGGTTTCCTTGATTCAGTTAATTAACCATCTGGTGGCATCTGGTGGATATACCTAGTCCTCCCTTCCCCTGATGCAGCCCCAAAAGTATCCCTACTTTGCTGAAGTGTTGTGGTTCTTCATAGTGGATTCTCTGCTATTCTCCCTTTTTCCCCTCTAATGTACAGCAAGCCCAATTTCAATCTGGCAAAACATTCCTAAAAATCAGGAAATGAGTCACTAGAACAAGGAATGTGTTAGCCTGTTAAATCTTGGAAATTTATAGTAATTCCCTGTATTTGGATGGACGTAGCTCAGCAACTGGGCATGTGGAATGGAAACTGCATTGCAGAAGTTCCATTATTATATAACCAAAAAACCAGAACAATTGGTCAAAGAAAGTACAGGAGGAAAGATGCCAATAAGTAAAAAGGATGGAAATAGCAAGGACTAGAAGGACCAGGGAATACTGCTTTAAAATGGATAGAGGGTTGAGCTGTATGCTAACATTTCCCTACAAAAACTACCAGTCCTCTGTCCATATAAAAACCAACAACATTTGAGGTAGTATGTGAAATTATGTGCCTGCTGTATGCACATTAGTTAAAAGATTTTGGTGGGGGAAATTAAGAACAAATGAGGGGGAAATCATTTATCTGGCCATCCCAATGCAAACTGGGTTTTGCACAATTTTGCTTGATATCTTACAAAAGGCCTTGAAAGAACCCAGCTAAATAAATACAGTAGATGGGTAGGCATGCATAGAATGCAATTCTAAATCAGTACCAGCATTGATTATTCCAGTACACTCTAATACTAGTGGCTTGTTGCTTGAGTAGTACAACTCTTGGGTTAAGCACCAACACCTTTGTGGAATTCCAGAGATTATACTAGATAGACTAGGAAAGAAAAGCAGAGGGATAAGAGGATTACAAAGGATTCACAAAATCTACATGAATTGTAGAATTGGAAGATAAATGGGAGCTTCCTATGGTTGAGGGAGAAGAGGAACAGATAACCTAGCTGAAGTTCCCTAAAGCAGTGTTTCTTAACCATAGCAGCTTTAACTTGCATGGACTTGAACTTCCAGAATTCCCCAGCTGGAATCTGGGAATTGAAGTCCATACATCTTAAAGTTGTTAAAGTTGAGAAATGCTGCCATGATGAATACATCCTTCAGGAAAATGGGGGAGATGAGCAAAACTCTGTGCCAATATTCTCCAGGGCAGCATATCTATATCTATATCTGTATCTATATATGTAAATTTTGAGATACAAAAAAATAATGAAAAGAAGACCCAGGGACATCTGTCAAGGATCTACCAATCTACTAATGGCTGTCACATTTATACACACATGGTTGTGGGTTCAAAGTAATGTATTGCTCAGTATAAGTTTGCAAAAAAGAAATTCCAAAATACCCAAGACAATGGTTTCCAAATCCTTTGGCTTTAACAGAATTTTTTTGACTCATGTTGTCTTACTTTGCAGCTGGACAATGTATAGTTGTCTAGAAATTATTAATCTATGGCATTGAACATTGTTCAACATTACTATGTTAGTGCTACAGGAAATTGTGGTTCACCATCATCTCTGATGTTCAGAGATTCTGATACAGGTGATGTAACAATTTCTTCCCTAACAGGAGAAGCAAACAAAGAGGTTCAAAAGGCAGTAGTGTTAAACTTAGTATTAAGATGCTCCTGGTAATGGAAACTGCATCAAAAAGTGCTGGACCCTTGGAGATGTTTAAATAAAAGCTGGATGGTAAGGATGCTAAAGCAGTAGATTTTCTGCTTAGGAACACAGTGACTCAGTGGCTAAGACACTGAGCTTGTCGATCAGAAAGTTCAATGGTTCGAATCCCTGGCGCCACGTAATGGAGTGAGCTCCTGTTACTTGTCCCAGCTTCTGACAGCCTAGCAGTTCGAAAGCTTGTAAAAATTCAAGTAGAAAAGTAGGGACCACTTTGGTGGGAAGGTAACAACATTCTGTGCACCTTTGGCATTTAGTCAAGCCACCACATGACCATGAAGATGTCTTTGGACAGTGCTCTTCGGCTTTGTAACAGAGATGAGCACCACCCCCTAGAGCTGGAAGCAACTAGCACGTATGTCCGAGGGGAATCTTTACCTTAAAGGTAGGATTGGAATTATTTCTATGGGTCTACACATTTTCTATCAGAAAACTTCTCCATGTCTAGTACTACACCACCATAACTATCATTGTATATGAATATCTTTGGCTATGATGACTAGAAATTATAAGACTCGTTAAGCATACATGAAAAGCACCATTACTGAAGAATTTTATTTTATGTTGTAAGAATTCTGAATAAAAGTTACCTTCCAAAGCAGCTGGTACAATTGTAGTTCATATTTTGCATAAACTTGCAACTCTGAATTAGGATTTATTTGGTCTTATTTTAAATGCCTAGTCTCAAGCTTAGAGATAACTTGGGTAGACCTTTATGAGCAAAAAAAACATAATAATACAGTAAAACACCATAACACCATTATGAGATGATAAAATTGAAAACACGAACCTGAAGGATGTTCCTGGAAAAAAATGCAATTTGAAAATTACCAAAGGTGGCATAAGGCTAAACAAGAGTATTCTAGGCTACTTTGCAGTAAGACTACTTTAAAATTCAAGAGATTGTGATACATCCCACCTGCTGTGTGATTTTTGCAGGTCTTGGAATTGATAGCACGAAGTTCAGAAATCCATAACAAACATCTATGGAAGTTACAACTGATTTTTCTAGAAATTGCTTACTATCACCCTGCCACCGAAATTAATGACTCCATTATCCTTAGAGATGTACTCACAGAGTAATCCAGGAAGGGAAAATGAACACTACTGAGAAGTGTCCCAGATTCTCCAATCCACATTTTAATCTACATTTTGCAATCTTGTCCCCCACCCTCCTTCACATGAAACAAACTCTCAGATGAGCCATTTGCAATGTTTGCCACTAAACCCTACCACATGTGTTGGTTGTAAGCGACTAAGACCAGGATTTTGAAAAGTAAAGAAAGCACCCTCTGACAAATGTGAAGAGAAGAAATAAAACTGGCAAAATTACCAGTTCTCACCAGCATGGATAATGAAACACAAAGGGATTTGCAACTGAGTGTTGAGTCCAACCACGTTTTGTTCCACATTATTTATGCCCCTTAATATTCTGGTTTCCCATTTACTAATTTTGTTCCTATAACAGGCAGAGTGTAGACAATAAAACAGCTGTTGAACTTGCCTTCTAGCCTTTTCTTATGCCAGAATATCTATCATTTCTATATGCTGAGTGATAAGAAAAGCCACAGAAGAAGGGGAAAAAAGAGCTGTAAGTCCAAAAATACTTTCTTCTGTTTCCTTTTCTGAGAATCCCTGCTTTGTTGTCCTTACCTACCCTAAAGTTGACTCAAGGTCAAGTCCTTCAGATTATAATGCTTGAAGTCCTTATTTAACAGGAGCATCTCTACATCAATAGGACTACTTCAAAGCATTGGATGCTTTAAGGATTATAATGATCACAAGCTTCTCTGGCTTCCAAAATGTTAAATAGCAATGGGAATTATACACTTCAGTTAACTTTTCTATGGACCTTCAGGATATAGAAAGATTATTTGCAATGAGGTCTATCAGAGCCAGTTCCTTACATATACTGTGTATAATTTTTTAAAATTAAATATTGCTTTTAAAAAAGGAAGATAGAATTATTCTGTTAATACAAACTAATATAAAGTAACAAAAAGAAAAGAAAAACAAACAAAAAAGAAAGAAAGCTAAAAGTGCAAAGAAAAAAATAAAAGAAAAATAGGAAAAAAAAAGATGCAAAGTAGCTCCAATCTTTACAGCAGTTATATGTACAATTATAAATATACCTCTTATTCCATGGTTAGAACATAACTCTCTTCTTTTTTTTTTTTGAAACAAATTTTATTAGTTTTAAAGACAAACAGAACATCATTAAACATTACAAACATAAAACCTTTTTGCATTGTAAATTATTTTATACAGCCTAATTCTAATTTATCCCATTTCCTTATAGATACATAAATATCTTTTAGCAAATTTCTCATTCTCTTTACTTTTATTCAATTACATTTCTTTTCTATATTCATCTATTTTATAATGATCATATTAATATTTTCCTCTAACTTGTTTACAAATATTCTCATCCTCCAAGGTTTTATTAATTCTTAATCAAACATAAACACACAAAACACAAAAACATAAAACTTCTTTTTAGAAAGTGGCTTGGCCCCAGAATACCTCTCTTTGTACGGACTTCAATTAAATTCATGCTCATCTTATATATCATTACTTATCTTATTAACCATTCTATATCTTCTATATAACTTCTCCCCGCTTTTCACTCTTCTTAATTCAATTTTATTTATTTCATCTTACTTTAAATCATTATACTTATATCTTTTGTCCATTATTTTCCAATTATCCATTTATCACATTCTCTTTAATATAAAAATATTTCTCCTGAAATCACTGATCGAAGTATGATGCCTTTTTATCTCCTGAATTAACATTTAGCATAATATCTAGTTCCCAATCTGATTCTGCTTAGTACATTCTACCTATTAAATTTTAAGACAAGAAAAAAAAAAGAAAAAAGAGAATAATAAATCTATAAAATAATTAAGTAATACATTTTAACTAAAATAATTAAAAAAGAAGAATAAAAAAAGTTATGATAACATTAAGAGAATAACAAATTAAGCTCTATCATTAAATCTTATACATTTTACACATTCTCAATAATATTAAATAATAACATTAACATAGCCAATAAACTCTATATTTTAGACATTCCCTTTAATATTCTAGTTTTCTATTTCTAATACAAATACTACAATACTATCTTATGTACTTTTGCAGATCCTTTTTTTTTTTTATAAATTATACATTACCCTTTATCCCTAAAGAAAAATTTCTTTTTCCCATCTTGTTTTATACCTTTGTGGCTTTTTCTCCCCTTTCCCCTTCCTTTCTTATCCCACCTAGTCTTTTCACACACCCCTTCTAACCTCCGTATTTTTAGTTTCCCCTCTCTGTTGTATTCCTCTTTTCTTTTGCTTTCTGGCATTGTATTGGTTTTGCATCTCATTTTTCTCTTTCTTGGATGTTTTTTTTAGGTCTTAAGTCCTTCATTTTCCTTCCTCTCTTTCTCTTTTCTTTCTTAGTCAGATTTTTTAATTCATTAAAGATGGCTTCTTCTTCTTCTTCTTCTTCTTCTTCTTCTTCTTCTTCTTCTTCTTCTTCTTCTTCTTCTTCTTCTTCTTCTTCTTCTTCTTCTTCTTCTTCTTCTTCTTCTTCTTCTTCTGTTTCCTCCATTTGTTGTTGTATTTGCTGATAAGTAGCAAGCGCCATTTCTAGAAAATGAAAGATATCTCCAAGAGTCCTTTTTCTTTGTTTTTCCATATTCCTTTCTTAGTTCATCAATAGATAGAGCCATTGTAAACCTTTCTTCTTCTTTTCCCCCCCTCTTCTTCTTCTTAGAGCAACCAAGATGTTTCAAAACTTAAAAAATAGTTCTCCAAAGTCCCAAAGTCATCAAACGTCCAAACAAAACAGAAAGTTCTTCCCTTTACACTTTCTCTTCCTGGGGTAATATCAGTTAGGAAAGAAATAAAGAACCCAGTCTGTACTTTAAAGCCTTATTTCAGTTAGCTTCTAGTTTCAAAATCTTCAAGGCATCTCTTCCAACAAAATCTTAGTACAGGTTTTTTTTTTTTTTTAGTCATCTCCCTTCCCACTTATAACAAAGAGCTTTAAATTTTACCTTCTTTAAAGAAGCAGATTTTTCAATGTCCATTTGTTAATTCTGCAGGGAAGGAGAATAAACTTTCCCTTTCAGCACTATTCGCCGCTTTTAGAATCTCCTCTGGAAACAATGTATCATTCAAAAAAAAAAAAAAGCATAGTTTTCAGGATATTAAATATATCTTAAGGTCCCAGCAGCCAAAGAACTTTCACTTTAAAACTTTTCAAACTTTCTCCTTCTTCATCCTGCACATTCTTATCCAGTTGCCATCTTCTTTGTGGCAGCCATTGCTGACTGCTGCTCCACCGCCTTGAGAAAAGGGGGTTTTGCCAGGTGGGGAGGGGGTCTGCGACACCCCCAAACCCCTATCCGGATCCCCCCTGTCTTCAGCTGCCTCTACGTGGCAGCCTTATCCTCCAGACCCGTCGGGATCAGAGGCACCAAGATGGCTAGTGCGACAGGGATCGCGCTGGATCGTGAATCCCTGCCGCTACCAAAGTCTGGCAAACCAGAAGACAACTCTCTTCTGTCTAGGATAGATTATACTTACTTACTGTAAGCTGTAAATTCATTTTTTTTCTTTTTCTCACAAAAAGTTTATAAGGGGTTTCCAGTTGGCAGTACACATACATATTGTCTTTTCTCTGATTAAAAAAGTCAATTTAGCCTTCTCAGCAAGTTCCATCATCTTCACCAACCATTCCTCCGCTGGGGATAATGTCAGATCTTTCTATTTTTGTGCATATTATCATGTACAACAACAAAGTTCCACAACTTTTTTCTAAGTGTTTGTCCATAAATTCCAAAAGAAAAACCTCTGGTCTCAATTGTATATTATTTTTAAAATCCTCCAAATCAATGGGCATATCACAAACCAGAATTTTCTAATTTTTGACATGTCCACCAAACATGATAAAATGTTCCTTCTTCTTGTTCACATTTTCATCGTAAATTTAGAATGCCTTTATAGATAGTACTTGACTTACAGCCATTCAAAGTTATGAGGAACCCCCAAGAGCTACTTTTACAACCTGGTTTTGAAGTTATGGCCACTATAGCACCCTTATAATCAACTGCAGGGATGCTACAGTGGCCTCCGCCTATCTCCCCCTCCATCTTGCCCCACTAGGTCCCTGCTGGCCTTGGGTCTGTTTTTCCTCCTCACTGAGTCCCTGCAGGCCTTCAGGTTCAAGTGAGTCTTAAAATATTCAAAATTATAAATTCTTTTGTCTAAATCTTTATAATAATGGTAAATAAGAGGACCATTGAGAGCTATATCCCTCTGCTACAAATTCTTCTCTTGATTTTATTTTTACATTCCCCTTGACAACGTTCCAGTATCTTGCAATAAGTTAGCCATTTGGTTTGCATATTATTTTTTATTTATAAAATGCTTCATGTGTGGAGATCCACAAAGATGCTTTTGGGCACAACCTGAGAATGTATCTAGTCCATATTCTCAACGTAACAATGACTTTTAAAATGCACATCAATCTTGACTGTATCCTATCACATATACCAACCAGTTCCTAATGTAAGTATAATCCACATGAGAAGCCTAACAGAGGAATTATAAGTCTACCTAGATTTCTGTAGGACTTACTTATAAGTAGATCCAATATCTTATTTGTGGATCACACATTCAAAAATCCTAGCCCCAATAAATCAAAGTGAAAAGGCAGAATTGCTCCTAAGCAGATTGGATCAGGAGTTAATATATCTTTTAAGTGATTGCTCTACAAGATGACAGTGCGAGATAAATTAGTTCCAAAGATGCTTTTCTACTGCTGCAAAATTTAGCACAATTTGCAAAGCTCCTTTGCAAGCAGACACGTAAGAATGACTTCAGAACTATTATATTGCATTACTATCTCAGGAACTTTCATTCTTACAAAACATCTTCCATTCTTATAAAACTGTCCAGTTTGCCAATTTTTTTTCTTTCTACCAGTAGTTCTTCTGATCTAAAATAACAGAATTTAAAGGAACTAGAGGAACCATTTCCTTTGGAAGGCAAAGACAGAAAAGCTTATTTGGATCTTATCTCTGTAGCAAATTCATAAGTCGTTGGAATGATTCCAAGCTCTCATAGGATTTGCAAGACCTATTAATTACTATCTTGTGCGTCAGGTCTTCCAAAGCTCCATCCTGGTTAAATTGAGACTGGAAGCAGTCCGTAATGCAAAACATTCCATCACTTCTGACCAGGGTCAGTTCCTTTCTAGAGACACCAAATCTTTAATTTTAAGAACTACAACTAAATTACTTCTCAGACCTTATGTAACAATGCTGTTACACACAATCCCATTACCAAGCTACAACCAAAATTTCTTTGAAAATCACCTAGTCCAACCTAGTGAAATGCAAGATTGAAACACAGCTGAAAGGCAACCAGGTGAACACTGCTTAAATATCTTTAATGAGAGAGTTTGTCACTTTCCAAGGCACTTTGCTGTTCCACTGGACATCACAAATCAATAAGAATAACATCCTAACAACTTTATTTGAAATCCCCTATCTTGTAATTGGAGCTCAGAGGTTTGAATCAAACCTTATGGAAAAATAATGCTCCATAATCCATGCCAATTTATCACTGTTTAAAAACATCAGAAGGCACATGAATTTATATCTAACTCAATCCAACTTGATTATTTTTATGCCTCAGCTATTAAGGTTAGCAGAACATCTAATTACTCTAGCAAACACCAAGACAAGCTATCAGGCAGGCTTTCTGAATCTTCCTGATAAAAAGGAAGCTAATAGAAAGCAGGTAGAAAAGGATGCTTCCTCTGTGTGCTGTCTCACTGCTAAAATACAGTATTACCAACATTGCCTACTTCCATACTTGAACCTCAAAGGGAGTTTGCAAGTCTTTATAATATTGACTTTGAAGCATCCACGATGATCTAATTGTGGATTTTTCTTTCCAAAGGAAAGAAGCGCACAGAACATTTATGCTGCCATCAAGAGAATTACTTTATATTTTGTTTATTTGATCCATGTATCTGCACTGCCATTTATAGTATATGAAATATACTCAATTATACAATTCAGGTGTTTGTAAGGAGTGATGAACATCCCATGACGCACATTATGTTTGTTTCTTAATCATAAGGTCTACGTTACAGAAATATATTAATTTTACAAAGCATAAATTTGTTTTTTTAAGGATAACTTAATCAGATGGATATTTTTAAATTGGCATGACCTAAAAGTCAAATAGACCTTTTAATTTTCCTGTTTATTTGAATAAAATTAATTTGCAAATAGTTCATACCTCCTTTTTGAGTGAAATGTTGATGTAAACTACCAATTTTGTAGCTGACAATTTTCAGCTTTAACCTAATATTTTTATATACACACAAGTCTGAACTCTCCATAACCGAAAGAATTTTTATTATGTCAAGAGGTCGCAAAATGCACATTCAGCCTTCTAAATGCTTTCTCTACAAAATCAGAACTGGGAAGTGGAGAAAATAATTAGCCATGTGTAATTGATAGTTACTCTTAATCCTTCATGCCATTTATAATAAAAGAGAATATTTTTAAATATCATGGAATACAATCCAAATACAATTGAAAGTAAAAAGATTTTAAAGGCAGGAAAAAAGATGTGAACCATTTCAACTATTTATAATAGGACTAGGAGACAGGTGGACCTGTAGATTTTATTATAATACAACTTACAGGATTCCTTAACATTGGCGGTACTACCTGGGGCTGCTGGGAGGTATAGTTCAACAATATAAAACAGCTTCCTAAAACCAAATAATATAGATTGAGCAAACAGGTCTCTTAATTTTCTAAAAAGTCAAATAGCAGGCATACCTATAACATTGTTGAATGCTTTACTAGCAGGAAAAAACCTCTGGAATTAATGAGCTAAGTTATGTTGGAGTTAACCAAGTTATATTGGATAATTGCCTTTTCTGCCTTGTTGCTAGGAAACAGACACTTTATACTTCGGAGTTTTTGTCTTATCTTGCAGATTGTGTAATCTCTTGTCATTGCTGCCTCAGACTCTATGGTAGCATAGCATAAACTCATGCATCTCTTGATTCTCCTTCTTTCTTGGATTGTAAAATAGGTGATTGCCAAACTACTGGAGTCCATGTCAACTATTTGGTGAATTATTTGGCTACAAGGTAGAGTCTCCTTTGCAACTCAGAGTGGCACAAGATAGATACTCTTTGAATCTGTTTTAGATGCACCAGGAGGGTGGGATACACTTATTAGCTTTGTCTTTCCCCATTCCTTGTAATTCTCCAGCAAAAGTTAAAGGCCTATCCTAAAAAATCAGACTGAACCTCTTCTCCCTGCTGTGTGGACTTAAATCTAGAGGTAATGAATCTCATGGAAACTCAGTGAGATTTAGAAGAATCCTAAAGGGCTTAAAAGACTTAAGGAACACCCATAAGAATAAAATGCTTCAGATGTTATCTTGATAGTAAGAAGAGATAAGAGGCAAACTGCAATACAAACTACAAACCCATTGCATGTTGCACTGTTTCTTATTATTTATTTCTACAAATAAATAAGTGGCTCAATTCTTAAGCTGGGTGATTTCTTCCAAGATAATTGAGTCTCGTGCATAAGAACAGCAAAACAATCTATGCCAACAATCTGCATAAAATATTCTGCAATAAAAATAAGACAATAAAAAGCATACTGTAGAATGGAGCTTGGTTGTTTGCTTGCAGATGTTTCATTACCTAGCTAGGTAATATCAGGGCTAGTGAGTATGGGGTTTATTCTTTGTTTATATGCAGGGAGCTTCCATTTGACAGGAGCTTCTGTGGCAATTAAGCTACTTGGTTGAAGCAGAAAGGTGCTGATTAAAGGTTTTTTTTTTTTTAAAAAAAATGCATTAAGAGCATTTTTAAGAGCATCAGATATATCCAATGCAGGACTGATGTTAATATTCTATTACCAACTTTTGGCTCAGTTAGGTATTAGGAAACCTGCTTACAATCTGTGCTTGTTAAACAATGTTTAATCACTGTGTTTTTTGATTGCTTGACTTAATCCCCAACTACTTGAGATCTCAATCTGCACAAGAATTAAAGAGTAAGTATTGGGAGGGAGGTTGTTGTGTAGAGGCAAATATTTATGGCTCTTTTAGCAAGGTCAACACCAACAATGGCTCTTCCCCTCTCTTGGCCACAAGGAGTGAAAGGAAACAAAGCAGATGAACTTTCTTTCTTTCTTTTATTACAGAGGAAAGCCTGGCTCATCTTCCATCTCTCTCCAATCCCTATCAGCCTTCACAGATGTAATTTTAGCTTTCCGGAGCTGCTAATACATCTCCCCCTTCTCTTTTCCTCCCTGTTACTCTCCTTCTCCTCCTAATGACTGCATATGAATGAAAAAAAAAAGTTTCTGCCTCTTCTTTTACCCTTATTTCAAGGCAGGGGAGGAGAAAAATCACAACATGCTTAGACTGGGTGACTTTATTGTGATGAAAGGTGGAAATAAGGAGGAGACGTGCTTGAAGGAGGTGTGGAAGGGAGGAGAAGAAGAACAGAGGGGTTACAAGCCTGTGCAAAGCCTGAGTTCTCCCCCCCCCCTTTTTTCTCTCTCTTAACAATAAAGAAGCTATGGCAACAGGGTTAATTAATGCATCTCATTTGCATAACTAAAACCTTTCCAAGCCCATTCAGAGGGCCTTGTCTCCATTCTTAAAATCTGGCGGAGGGAATCTACATTCATCTTGCCAGCAACTCAAAATGCAAACACATTGGAGAAGGGGGAAAGATTTCAAAGAAGTGGCTATATATCAGATTAGAAATGTAGGCTTAGAAATGTGATCTGCTTAAGTAACTTTAAGTGAGAGTTTTCCCCTGACTCTCCCTTTCAGAAGGAAGAGGTGGAAGATGGGGTGGGAATCCAATGAAGGAGAACTCAAAGAATTGTGTGTGTGTGTGTTGGGGGGGGGGAGATGGAAAGTTATAGTAAGATAAAATAAAAAACAGGACAGCGTTGAAGCTAAAAATGTTCTTGTAAAAAAAAAAAAAACCCAGGTGACGATTTCAAACAGAAAGCATGAAAACACTCGGACTCTCATATAACCAGAGGGGGAAATGTCTCATTGCAAACACGTAACTGAATGATGTCTAGACAGTCATAAAAAGGGCAATTAAAATGAAGCTAACTGGAGTAGGCTAATGTCTCCTTCTGAGAAATGGGGCTTTTTAAATAAAAACAAAACAGTATTAGGTTTTCCTTCTCCCAACTCCTTTAAAAAAAAGCAAAGGGGGAGGAGATAAAGGGGTAGGAGAATAAAAAAAAAATGCACCAATTTAAGGCAGTAAAATTCATCTAACCATTCCCCCCCCCCCTACCTTACACTGTTTCAGATATTCTCCCTGCATCCTGTCTAGACGGTCATAACAATGGGCATTAACCCCCCCACAAGATGCACAGTGGCCATTTAAAGGGACAGCACAGTGTTTCTCAGTTGCGCACCATTTGTCTGATTTGAGAGGATATCAGCAGTTTGTTGTTCAAAGTCATATTTGTTTCTTCTTCATCCCTTCCATGTAAAACTTCAAGAACCAAACTGTTTCCTGAAAGAGCCACATTTGCTAGACTTTATTTAAAACACATGAACAGACACTAAAATTTAATTTAAACAAGGGAGAGATTTGTATAGATTCTGCTCTATTTCTTTTTAATGGATCCGAGATAGTTTGCAATTTAGAAAGCTGTAATTTAAAACAAAAATAATACATTGCTCTTGCAGTCTATAATTGCATAATTTTATTATATTACTTCTAGCAACAATTCATTTACAGCTCTTCATGGCCTTTTCACTCTGCCTTACAAACACATTTCTTTTTTTCTTTTCTGTCCTTTGTCACCTGCTATCAACAAGACTGCCAACAGATCAAGAAATATGTTTATTTATTGCAAGTTCCATGTGCAGAAATTAGCAAGTGGATCGTATTAGCATTAAGTTGATAGCTGTAGAGCAAGCAGTCTTTACAGAACACATTTACAGGGACTGCTTAGAGTTATCTATACCATATTTCTTGACCTTGACAAATTTAAGAGATATGCACTTTGACTTCCAGAATTCCCTAGCCAGCAAGATGCTGATATCTTAAATGATTTTTTTTTATCACATCCTGAAAATCCTGTATTTTCTATGAATCATTCATTATTCCTCCACTAAAATAACTGCCTTTTTCTTCTCCTTCCCAAAATTCATTCTGTAAGTTTATTGTAAATGGCTCTGTATTTCTAATGGCACATGATTTAGATTTAGAATTTGCCTGAGCTTGTAGTATGCTAATTAAAGTATCTGTCCTACTCTCTTATGTTTATATACATGCCATTTATACTTTTGTGTTTATATACATGCCATAAAATAATCATTGTACCAAAAATCAGTAATTTATAGAGGTTTTGACAAAAATAAATCACGCATTGGGGCATTGGAGCCAATGTGACAGTACATCACAAAAATATGTCTCTCCACCAGGGTGAATTTTTGTGATACTCCAGTTCAGATATAATTATCTCCCTCCCATAAACTGTGGACTCCTGTGTTGAAAATATTCGCCATGAAGAACATGCAGTGTTTATGAAAACACCATTTTTCATGTTTTCTAAACTGGTAACAGGAATAATAACAGGAAGCCTAATTCAAGGTTAACTCCCAATAAGGAGTTTCCTGTAGTTGACAAAAATAAGTGATTTGCCAATTCCATCTTCTTAATGTGTTTTTGTTGTTGTTTATTTTTCAGACTTGCCTAAGGCTTTGGGTTTTCCTGATGTCCTGATGCTGATTAGCTTCCAAATTCTTCTGGGAAAGGAGGAGCATTTACAAAGACAGCAATGGGTTTATTTTCTGACAATGCTAGTGAGACCAGGAGGCAGTCAAGCTGAGGCTGGAGGTTTGTGCATGGTTTTGTACCATGGAGTTTCCATTTTTCTAATGAAGAGTTCAATAAATAAATGAGCAAAATTACGGCACTGAGTCTAGCAGATGCTTAGAAGTGCTGTCCCTGGGTACATAAGGGCCTACTGGCAATAAATTACCAGCTCCTTCAGGGCTGATGCTCTGTGTTGTTAATGTTACAATTGACAGCTGTGTCATCACAGCAGTGTGCCTTTGCATGTATTCGTGTCTGAGAGTATCAATAAATATCTCATACATACCACATAGGTCTGGCTTCCATATTATCAAACCATTTTGATGCAGCTAATAACTTTAGACCAAAACCCAGTTTCCAATAATTAGCCTTCCACATGCCTGATTCCATCATTAAGATTCTTGTAAAGATGTTAAACCGAATTCTGATCAAAAGCCAGATTCTGTGTCTTGTTCAAAATTTTCCAACAGTTCATAAACATGATGATGAAATGCATATGGTTAGTACTGTCTTCTTTTCCACAGGCTTTCCTTTCACCTCTGGGACTTTTCTTTTTGTACATAATTCAGTATATTTATATTGAAGTCCTGCTTATGGGTTTAAACAGCTAGCTACTTTCTAAGCAGGCATCTTGGAAGATTGATCTGTTTCTTAGTGAATGCACTTCTTAAATGATTTTGCACCTCTCCATTGCTGAGCGACTAAGAGGTAAAGTATTCTTAAGTCCATGCATAAGTTTCTACTAAGCTATTATGTCTTTTCTTTCCAAATATGGAAAATTCTGGTCACTGCCCATCTCACCAGAGGTGGTATTCAGCAGGTTCTGATCAGTTCTGGAGAACCGGTAGCGGAAATTTTGAGCAGTTCGGAGAATCGGCAAATACCACTTCTGACTGGAGATTTTACACTATCCTTCCCCTGCCACGCCCACCAAGCCACGCCCACAGAACCAGTAGTAAAAAAAATTTGAATCCCACCACTGCATCTCACTCTCCTGTCCATTCTTGTGACTTTGCCTGAATGCATCTGAGATAAACAATATTAAGACTATACTTCCTGGGCTTCCAAAATGTACATAATCAGTTGATTGCAGCAGAGAGATTGGGGGGGGCGGGGGGGGAATCTAACTCCATGCTGCCATCTAGTGGCTGTGCAGATTTTTGTAGCCTGAATAAGGTTGTTAGGGAGATAAATAGAAAACAGCTTAATGTTAGAAGTAAATTGAGATCCTCCCTTCAAGGAAGAAAGGTTAGCATGTGAAAGATATAATACCTAACAGATAGCTTGCAGCTCACCATCTGTCCTAACACCATCAGTGCCATAAAAAGATTGCCAATTTCTCCAACTGTTGTATAGCCTCCAGATTTGTTGGACAACAACTTCAACATGATCTCCAGTCAGATTTTGAAAGTGCTTCCTCAACTCACATCAGCAATCCCTGTTTCTGCAAACCAGCATCAGCTGACATTAGATTTTGTCAAGCTCTACAAGAGCTCCATCTATGGACTATCGTCTATTGGGAAGTCCTAGAATCTAATAGAGGGAGGGAAGCAAACCAACCCCCTATTGCTGTGGCTAAATATTAAACCAGCACATTTTTGAGTATGCAAAAAAAAAAATATATGTAAAGATCCTTTGGCTAATAGAGAACACCTCGAACACAACAACTCAAAAAATGTTACGGGAAGGAAATATGGATTCTCTCCTGTCCATGCTTGTGAGTTGCCTGAATGCATCTGGTTGGCATTGTGTGATATGAATGCTGGACTTGATATGCTGTTGAACTTTCATTGTATTATGTTTAATCACCCAAGCTGGCATCCAACTGTACAAGTTGGATCATGTTGTATGTGGTACAATCCTATGCATGGGTACTCAAATCTCAATGCAGCTTATCTCCAAAGCAAGTCCTTTAATTACTTATTTGGAAGCAAATCCAATTACACTGAATGGGACCTAAATGAATAAGGATATATACACCTTCTTCTTCCCCACACAAAAATAATGAAACAAAAAAATATCTCTAGAATTTGTGATGCAAGCACTGGTATGAATGATAGAATGAAACTAGACAGTCTGTCATGGAAATCCTAAACTACATTTGCTTCTCTTTATCACCATTTATTGTACTATCAACATCAATAATTTCACCCATACTTCTACTTCAAGTCCCTTTCCCTCCCTAACTTGCTTGTTTCTTAATTATTATTTTAATAAGACTTTGTGCTCAACCCACAATAGCCCAAGGGCTACAACTGTTATTTAGACTGAATTTCTCTTTTCCCTGAACTGACAAAGATGCATTAAGCTGTCTGAAAGAAATTGCTTAAGTAGAAAATACACCTGGATTATTTCTCTCTCCCCTTTCAAGGATCAATAAATTATATTCTTCCAAAACCTGTATTTGTTTTTAAGTAGCAAAATCTACAACCTAATTATGTAGATTGTAGAATTTCCTTTAATATTGTTCCTATATCATTTGCAACTTCCTTAAAATAGAAAGCTTGTCTGGAACACAGTTAAGAATATTCTGAATGAGTTCAAACATGTGTTTAATTCACCAATCAGTCAACGACAGAGTTCACCCACTTACATAAAAAAGTTCATAAGAAGGAACCCAATAGTAACTTATGCTGTTTGCTTCTAGTACCTAGTAATCAAAGATTTGTTGCTGAGGAATTGCCAAGCACTTTGAGTAGACACAACTTTAAACCTAAATATTTATTTAGAGGGCCAGACGGTAGATTGTTAACTCTACTGATTTTATGGGAATTACTTTAAAAAGCAACTTTAATTTTCATGGCAAAATCCACACCAGGAGTACCAGATTCCATGTCTCCCTCCACAACCCATCCCAACAACCCATCTGCAAAGCTGGAAGAGTTCCAAATAAAGTTTGAAATTTGTAAAAATAAGATAAATGCCTCACTATTTAAAAATAATAATAATAAAAGGACAGAATCTACGCATGCAACAATATTGGCTCAGCTGTGTTGCCATGGGAGTATATTTGCTGAGATTCTTTGCATTTAAAGTTCTGTTAATATGTTTTAAAAACACCCCCTTTCTAAAAGATTGAACATCTTGTGTGTGGAACACAAAAATAGACAGAGGAACATTCATTCTTCTGTTTCCATTAGTTTTACACTGCTCTAATCTGAGTTCAGCAATTTTAAAAGTGTCCATTTTTAAAATTAACATTATTATTGTCATAATTAATATTTCATCTTGGTCCTCACAACAATTTGGCAGCTTGCTTCAGATGTATTGGCATAGGCTAAAAGGTTTCTGTTTAGGCAGAGTCAATTGAGAATCAGTTAGATATAAAAACTAGAGTGGGAGTAATTTTGACTACATTTCAAAAGTATGTTTCTCTTTGGGAAAAGCCATGGTAAAGACGGGGAAAAAAACCACCCTGTTTAAGAAGTGAGATTTGCTGTCTGTGGATGATTCCTCATTTTATTTCCTAACTTCTTATGGGAAACTACCCACTGATCAGGAGAGAGAAAATTGGTTGGCAACATTACCATAACCTTGTGACCTCTGCTAACAAAGAGAATGAAGATGTCTAGACTTTCGGTTTGAATGCAAGAGGAGGCAAGTATTGTATCCTTGAGCTACATGGCTTGCTCCAGAGAACCAGTTTTGGGGAGACAGGGGAGAGAAAAATAAAACAATTTTGTAAGTAATCTGATGCAGAAATAGGTATAAAGGGTAGAGTACATATCTTTTCTACTGGGCGGGGCGGGGGGGACCAATTTAACACGCAGTAGCAAAAGAAAACCAAACAATAGGCCAATTTTACCACTTAGATCCATGCTGAAATCTTGCACATAGACACAGTAACTGTCTTTACAATGGAGGAAGCACTATGGCACACAAAACACCTTCAAGAACCATTTCTAATTTTGGCTTATTTGGATCTCCCTCCTTACACTCCAGTAGTGCAATGTTAGGACTCTCCCCCCCACCCTCGGCTTTATATTTTATCCTTCAAGTTGATCAAAGGAAAGTGGAAAGCATGTATATGCTTCTTGAGAGATGTAAGTCCCACTGAGTTCAATGGAATCTATTTCTAAGCACACAAGAGGTTGTATTAGGTCCACACAGGGTGAGTTTCAGCCCGCTCTCTACCTCAGCCAAATGAAAGAAATCTGATGGAAACCCCCTCCCCTCCTGCCAATCCCTGCCTTTTGCACACTGAATTGTTAACACCTCTGGGAAGTTTTCTAATGAACAGCTTGGGTTTCTTTCAAAGCAGGTTGGCATCCATTTTACATGCTCTTCATGAATCTTGAGCACACCCGTGTAAGAACAGGACTTTAAAGAAGTGAAATAAGCAAACTCAATTGATAAATCTGCAACGCGACACAACAAAAGGCCGCACAGCCACTAATTAACTTGTGTTCCCCCTGGATCTGATATGAAAAAATATTAATTCTGGCATTCTATTGCATTCAAGATGGCTAAATGTACACAGATCACCGAAGTCAGTCACCTCTACATTCTTATTCCGGCAAACGGATTTTTGTTTTTGTCAAAATGCATATGACAAAAGCTGAAGCTTTCTGTCCTTACAAAGCTGGAAATCAGAGTCAGGGCAGCAAAGGATGATGGAACCTCAAACTCTCCAAGCCTTGCCCAGGAGGCAGAGTTTAGGGCAGAATTCCTGAACCAGTCATGCTTCTCAGCCATTCTGGGAGTTGAAGTCCACAAGTTATAAAAGGTCCATGGTTCACCACCCCTGGTTTAGGGCACCGACTGTGCAACAGTCTATGCTGCAATATCAGTTGACTTCAAAGGTCAATCCCAGGACCTGTAGCTCTACAAATCCAAGCCTCAAATCTAGTTCTTTGGTCTGGGGTAATTTGTTTCTCTTAGCTTTGCCTGGCTCCTGCTCACTTTATTTCTTTGATTTATATCCTAGATTTGATATATTTCCTCCCAGATGCCTCAGGTAGCATACCAACTCTTCTTTCCTCCAGTTTAATTTCAGTATGAATTTGGTGAGGCTGACCAAGGGACAACAGTAATCCAGTGTTTCTGCTAGCTGGGGAATTCTGGGAGTTAAAAGTCCACACATTTTCAACATTGCTGAGGTTGAGAAACACTGGAGGGGCCCAATCTCATATTTCACAGCCTCATGACCATGGGTTTGATCATGAGGGCCCTCAGCCAATCAAATAACCTGAATATCCTATCATACTAATTTGCATGTTGGATCAGATATTGCCTATTGTTCTTTGTTTGCTGCTGGACTTTACTTCCTGATTGTTTGGAATCTTCACCTGTTTCTAACCTTTTGGAATAATCCTCAAGTTCCTGAGGATTTTGGCAGAGCCTGTTAAAACTTTGCAAGTTCCCTCTCTGGAAGCAACAGTCCCATGGTTCCTGCTTTCTCTTCAGCCTCTGATTGATACCTAAGGCTGAAAAATATATCTTTCAGTGACACCATGCAATGTGTTTTTTCCATCACTTCTTGTAGAAATGACAACCCAATGAAATGCAGAAAGGACAGGCCATCTAACACCGTGATGTCAGTTTACACATATTGTAGGCGAAATGGTACAAGGAAAAAGAATTGGAGCAGCACACCGTGGCAGACTTTGGAAATGGACTATTAATCCTGATCGCTGAATTTCAGGCAGGGATTTCCCAGTCCACTTGAAGATACCTGAGACTGAAATGGGACTATTCTGCAATTAAGTATTATCTCTATCACCCCCACAGCATGTCTCGGACAAGGAAGGGACAGCTGCTGTTTTCAGCAATACATGTCCTTCTATGTCTAGTTCTAGGTGAAAAACTGGCAGCAACTCATGCAGAAAATGTCTATGATGAAAAAAATCTCCTAACTTATAACATGGAACTAGTTCCTTCACGGTTTCCTATATATTTCTCAGAATGGCTTCTCTGCTAATCATTGAGAGAACATGCACCTCCTTTTAAGAGGTGCCCCACTCCATCATGAGTAAAAGAGAACAGGTATTGCTTTGTATTTTGCCATAATATTTTATATTTTTGCAATGCTTTGAGGGAGAGGAAAGGGGATAAAATATACATGCTAGGTGTCATGTAACCCCTTACCTAAAACATTTGCTTCTCCCTCTACAGAGAGTGTATCTATGTATCTGTATGTGTTGATCCTGCATGAACTAATTTTTCCTTTCATAATTGGGGCTCCAATTTAGCTCCCATCACATTAATGGGGGGAAAAATTGCTAAGAATTAAATCAAGCTGCCCAAATCCTTAGAAATCAAATCACTTTCTCCGCGATATAATAAATATTAGGAGGAAAGGTGATGGCAACAATTTCTACAATGCAAACCAGGAAAAGAAATGGCTTCTAGTGGAAATACGTTGATTGATAACTGTAAAATTAGCTTACAATTTGTCCATTCTCAGCAGGAACTTTATAATTAAGAATGGGCTGTGCTTTTTAAGACACAGCTGAGTCTTTCAAGTATGAGATCTAGCATAATAGAATGAAAGGACTGAAAGGGACCTTGAGGTCATCTAGTTCAACACCCTGCCAGTTCAGGTATCTACGGTACAAGATCTCTTGCAATGGCTCTCTAACCTCTGCATAAAGACCTCCATTAAAGGAAATTCTACCATCTCCTCAGTCTCTCTGTTCTACTATTGAACAGCTCTGTTTATTACATTTTTTCCCTTGAAGTCCAACTAAAATCTGCTTCTTTAAACCCATTAGTTCTGTGTTGACTTCTGGAATTATTTTTGAACAATTTTGTGCTGTCTTTTGCATCCTAGTCCTTTAGATTCTTGGAGACGGCTATCCTGATGTTATTCTAATAGCAGATTAAGAAATGCAGTACCCTGCAGGCATCAAAGGCTACATTCTCAGCACCACATGATTTTAATTTATTTTTCATTTTTTTAAAATATACAAAAAAATACAGATAACAAATGGTCAAAATTGGGAGTGTCCTATCAAATTCTGTACCTGTCAACAGTGGTGTCTCCCAAGGCAGTGTTCTAGGACCAACTCTTCATACTCTACATAAATGACCTCTGTGATCATATCAAGAGCAATTGCGTTCTCTTTGCTGATGATATAAAGCTGTTCAATACTGTTATGTCTGGAGCATGGGTGCGAATGATGGAGACGAGCCGGTAGAAACAGTGAACTTCAAACTCTTTATTTACATATTGTGACAGCTCAACTCGAGGGCTGCTATAGCCTTCCTTATATAGGCAACTTATTAACTGTTCAACCAATAGCAAACCTGGAGCGCTAGCTCCATTAACTAATAGGAATGGCCTGTTAATGGCCAATCAGATGCTCCTGAATGGACCAATCCGATCCTGCCATTAACAGCCAATCAGAAGTGCAGGGCCAGAACCCTTGCACTTGACCTCAAGCTCAATATACTTTATTGGTATTATTTATTCACAACACCCCTTTCCCCCGGCCCCTGCCCACGGGGCGCGGTTACATAGTCCTTAAGGTAGGACGGTTGTTTTGTTGGTCTTTTCGATTTTCGCAAAGTGCCTGGTGGTTGGCTGCACTTCTGCTGAGGTAGATCGTTGTTTATCGGTAGGTGTGCCTCTGGTTCTGAGTTCGCGTTCCCGTCGTCACCAATATCACTGGCCACTCTCTGAGGTGAACTCACTCCGGTCCCTGGTTCCTGTTCCTGCGTTTCAATCCCATTATCAGTTTCTTCAAAAAGGTTTCCCTCAAATTGCAATTCGCTTTCCTCTGTATCTCCCCCCCTCCTCAGTTTGGTCATAAGGGAGTTCGGAAGTGCGCGACGGTAGCCGCGATCGTAGTTGATCTATGTGGCGCTTCCAAAGTCTGTCATCAGGGCACTCAACGAGGTATGATCTTGGGCCGGTTACACGGATTACGATCACTTCTACCCACAGCGGATCGCCCGATAAGTTTTTAGCGAATACTAAATCGCCTACCTGGAAGGTACGGCATTGGCTGCTCGATCTGAGTGGTTTTTCCGGTTCATAGGCTGGATGTAACCGATCGAGGTGGGAGCGGAGCTTTCGTCCCATTAGTAGCTCGGCGGGAGTTTTGTTGGTGACGCTGTGAGGTGTGATGTGTTGTAGGAAAAGGATTCGGTTGATTTTCTCGTCGATGTTGTCGTAGTCAATCTTTTGAAGAGTCTTTTTGACGAATTATATCATGCGCTCAGCCCTACCATTGGCAGCAGGGTGTGCAGGTGAAGTGAGCGCATGTCAGATACTGCAGTCAGCCAGGTACTGCTCAAAAGACAGCGCGGTAAACTGGGGTCCGTTGTCGGATACCAGAACGTCTGGTAATCTGTGGGTTGCAAACAGTCTTTCCAGTCTTTTGATGACTGCGTCGGTGGTCGTGTTGCTCATTCGGTGAATCTCGAGCCAATTCGAGTAGGCGTCAACGGTTAGCAAAAACGTGTGGCCCTTGGTCGGCCCTGCAAAGTCCAGATGGATGTGGGACCAGGGTCCCCGCAGCGTCTCCCATTCAGTTGGGATTGCCTTTGATGGAGCGCTGCTTACTTCTTGGCATCTCCTGCAAGTTTTAACCAGATTTGTCTGTCGATGCCTGGCCACCATGCGTAGCTTCGTGAGAGGCCCTTCATGCGCACGATGCCAGGGTGGCCATTGTGCAAGGTTCTTAGCAATGTCTGTTGGAGTCGTTCTGGGATAACGACTCTATCGCCCCAGATGACACAGCCCTTCTGCGAGAACAATTCTGTTTGATGACTTTTGAATGGTGCAAAGTCGTCTGGTACTTGGTCCAATGGCCATCCACGTTCCACCCATGTGAGGACTCGTGCTAAGATGGGGTCACATTTTGTTTCTCTCACGATGTCATGGGCCGTTAATGGCGGCGTGTGGAGTGTCTCGATCTGCAACGCTGTCATCGTTGGTGCAGGATCGTTGATAGTTTCAGGGAGTGCTGTACGGCTTAGCGCGTCGGTGTGGGGAATGGCTTTACCAGGACGATATTGTAGCCAATAATTGTAGGCAGCCAAGAATTCTGACCAGCAGGTCATTCTGGGAGAAAGTATGTAGGGAGTTGGCTTGTCCCCAGCGATGATCCCCAGCAATGGTTTGTGGTCAGTTACAATGGTGAAAACCCGGCTGTACTCATGAAATCTTTTAACAGCTGATCGCCAGGGCTTCTTTATCGATCTGGCTGTATTTTCGATCAGTTTTCGAGAGCGTCTTTGAGAAGTAAGCAACAGGGGCTTCGTTACCATTAGGTAACACATGGCTCAAAATGGCGCCCACTCCAAAAGGCGATGCATCACATGTAATGTTTATTGGCAAGGTCTCATTGTACTGCATTAGTATGGTGTCCGAAGTCAGTAGTTTTTTCACATTACGGAACGCCTGCTCTTCTTTGTGACCCCATACCCAAATCGATTTTTTATCTAATAGACGATGTAACGGTTCAGCGACAGTTGCCTTGTGCGGCAAGAATACATTATAAAAATTGATGAGGCCTGAGAACGCCTGGAGGTCGGTCTTGTTCTGGGGTCTGGGAGCATTTTTTATTGCTCTCAATTTGCTATCGGTAGGGTGAATACCCTGACTGTCAATTAAATACCCTAAAAATTCAACACGATCGGTACACAGTTTGCACTTATTTCTTTTGACTTTCAAACCTGTTTCCTGGAATTTTCGTAATACCAGTCTTAAACGCTCCTGTAAGATTTTTGGAGTGGGGGCAGCAATGAGCACATCGTCAAAATAGGGGACAACGCCCTTGATCTCCTGCAATAGTCTCTCCATTAGGCTCTGAAAGATCCCCAGGGCCACACTGACTCTGAATTGAAGCCGCGTACACTTGAAGGCACCTCGGTGTGTTACGATAGCCTGTGCTTGTGCCGTTTTTTTGTCAACCGGCAGCTGCTGATAAGCCTGAGCTAAGTCTAGTTTAGCAAAGACTTTTCCGCCCCCCCAGGGAATGGAGGATATGGGTTCTGTTGCAGGGCGTGGTTTAGGGTGGCTCGGTAGTCCCCACAAATTCCAATGGAGCCATCCGGCTTAATTGGTGTCACAATCGGTGTTTCCCATGGGGAGTGGTCAGTTGGCTTTAATACTCCCTGGGCAATCAACTTATCAAGCTGCTCGTCGAATTTTGGCTTTAGAGCGAACAGAACTCGACGAGGCTTAAGGCGGATGGGAGCTATCTTTGGATTAAGGCTAAAGGATATCGGGGTCCCCTTGTACTCGCCTAGCTTTTACTCAAAGATGTCCCTGAATTCGTGGGCGAGGTCTTCCTCCCAGTCACTGCCGCCGATTCGGTTAATGCCACCCACTTCAATGCCGAGTGGTGCGAACCATTGCAGGCCTAACAGACTAGGCCAGTCCTTATCGATCACCGTCAGAGGTAAGTATGCCGTGTGGTTCTTGAATGCAACCCGGACTCAACTGGATCCTGCGACTGGAATTCGGTCCCCCTGGTAGTCCTTTAACACGAACCGTTGGAATTGAAGGTCTTGGTGCCAGATAGTGGGGATGAGTTGCTTGAGGGTCTTCCATGAGACCACTGAAAGAGACAATCCCGAGTCAATTTCCATTTGGCAAGGCCGATTTTCAATGTTCACGTTGACCTGAATTTTCTTAGCGTCGAGTGAAGAGGCATGGCCAATAGTGAGTGTTTGGTGGGCCTCTTCCCGTCTCGCTAGACGATTCACAGGTCGGTTTCTGTAGGAGTGGTTTACTGGTTCTCACCTTACAGGGCGATTCCCTGTCAATTGGCGGAGGTTGGTTCCTTTCGAGGTCTGGCTGGGTCCGAGGAGGCTTCTGCAGACCCGTCCGATGTGGTCTCATTTTCCGCACTCGTGGCAGAGCGCGTCGCGGAATTTGCAGTCGGAGCGGAAATGGTTGGCCCCGCAGCCAGTGCATGGTTGCTGGGACTTCGGGCATCGTTCCTGATTGGATCGCAGGCGATGGACCTCTTCTTCGTCGCTGTCTGACAACGAAGAGAGGTCCTCATGGTGGGTCGTCTGCAGCTGCCCTTCTGCCTTAGGTGAAATTTCGCCGGCCGGTGGGTGTGCTGGAGCGCAAATTCGGCGTAGCTGGACAGCTGACTTCTTGGCCGCCTCCGCTGCTGTAGCTTCAGCTATGGCGTCTTTAAGGGTGATGTCGCCCTTTGCCATTATTTTGCTCTGTACGTTTAGAGCGTCTAGCCCGAGGACCACTCTGTCTCTCAAGGCCTCTTCTAGGTCGGTGAAATCGCAAAGGCCTCCCAAGTTCCAGAGGTCTGCAACGAAATCGGCGACACTTTCTCCTTTCCTCTGGTTTCTTTGATAGAACTCGTGTCGTCTTACGAGCGTTGGAATGGTTGGTGCATAGTGGGCCCTTAGTAGCGGTTCGAGGACATCCCAGTCCATGGCCTTCGCTTCTTCCGGTTTCGCTAATGCCTTAGCCATTTTGAAAACCGCCGGGCCGCAGTGCGTTAGGAATACCGCCCGTTTCTTCCCAGGTGTGGCATCCTTCAGATTATTCGTTTCCAAAAACATTTGAAAATGATCCATGTAGGACTCCCAGTCCTCTTGAGCTGGATCGAACGGAGCAGGTGGTACTACGCCGCCGGACATGGTTCCGCCATTGTGCACTTCAGCCATGTGCTTAGTTGGCTCTGATGTCATCCAATCCCACCCTCGTCGCCAGTGTTATGTCTGGAGCATGGGTGCGAATGATGGAGACGAGCCGGTAGAAACAGTGAACTTCAAACTCTTTATTTACATATTGTGACAGCTCAACTCGAGGGCTGCTATAGCCTTCCTTATATAGGCAACTTATTAACTGTTCAACCAATAGTAAACCTGGAGTGCTAGCTCTGTTAACCAATAGGAATCTCCTGTTAATGGCCAATCAGATGCTCCTGAACGGACCAATCCGATCCTGCCATTAACAGCCAATCAGAAGTGCAGGGCCAGAACCCTTGCACTTGACCTCAAGCTCAATATACTTTATTGGTATTATTCATTCACAACAAATACCACAGACAATACTGCTTCCCTTCAAAAAGACCTTGACTATGTACATATTGCCAAAAAAAATATATCAGAAAATAAAATACAGGCTGAATAGTCAAGACTTTGTTGATGATCCAAACTCTGTCAAGGATCTTGGAGTACTCATCTCTAATGATCTAAATGCTAGAGTCCACTGTAACTACACAGCCAAAAAGGCGTTAAGAGTTGTTAACCTAATCTTACATAGCTTTTTCTCTGGTAATATCACACTACTAACTAGAGCATACAAAACATTTGCTAGACCAATACTCGAATACAGCTCATCAGTCTGGAACCCACATTACGTATCTGATATTAACACAGTTGAGAAAGTCCAAAAATATTTCTACTTGTCGCAGAATAACTTATGCCACCAGACTCAAAATTCTATACCTAGAAAACCTAGAACTACGCCGCCTTCAGTCCAATCTAAGTATGGTGTATAAAATCATACATTGCAATGACTTACCTGTCAATTAATACTTCAGCTTCAACCATAACAACACAAGAGCACACAATAGATACAAACTCAAGGTTAACCGCACCAAACTTGATTTCAGGAACTACGACTTCAGCAACAGAGTGGTCAATGTCTGGAATATTCTACCTGACTCTGTGGTTTCTTCCCCAAACCCCAAAAACTTTAACCTTAGACTGTCTACTATTGACCTCACCCCTTTCCTAAAAGGTCTGTAGGGGGCGTGCATAAGCGCACCAATCGTGCCTACCGTCCCTGTCCTATTGTTTCTTTTATATTTTTTTGATTTTTCTTATATGTATCCATATATTCATAACTATGTTTTTACTTACACCTATTATCTTGTAAGCAATTGACAAATAAAAATAAATATAAAAAAATAAATAAATAAAATAAAACAAAAAAACCAGCAAGCTAGCATTCTGCAGAGCAAGTCATCAGCTTCTTGGGGTTAAGCTTGATTTCTCAACTACATATCCCTCTAGTTGTTGTTTTTTTTTGGTAAGGTCTGGAGGGGTTTGTCACTTTCCTCCAGGATATTTTCAGTTTACCATCCAGCCACCTGCTCTGGAATTCCTAGGGCTGTAATCACTGAGAAGGAGCAGACCATGAGCCAACTGAGACCTAGTTACAGTGCTGACTTCCAGACATAATTTGGATGAATGCCAAGCCATAATTTTCATCTGTTGCCTAGAGAAGGAGGTGCTACTGATCAGCTGAGAGTGGAGGTTTTCTGGTTCACATATTATGGACTCCCTTCAAGAGGGTCCATCTTAAGGCAGCAAATGTGCTATATTGAATGAGCAGCAGGAACAAACTATGAGAAAAAAGAAGGCCAAAACATTTGAGATCCTTTAGATTATATTTCCTATAGGAGAGTAAGAGGTGGGTCTCATCTCAGGATTATTCAGTACTGTACCAGCACAGATTTTGACGAAGTTTGCATCTGGTTGGTTTTGTCTCATTTAAGCAGGCTTGAGTTTGGCTAGAAGTTGGATAAGTAACTTTATCATAGCTTCATTTCCCCAATGGTATCATAGTAGTTTTCAGAAAGCAACAACAACCACACAATAATAAATGCTGCTCCAGCCTTCTGTAAGGATTGGAATTAAGGCAAATTAAAGTAAAATTGCTAATCTGCCAATTTATGAAGTTAAATCAACCTTCTGTTAGATCAACCTTCTCCTCAAACAGCTGTTTACATTTTTCAGATGCACTGAAAGTAGAGCTACATCTGAAAGTATCTCTTGCTACTCTTCAACCAACTGCAAAAGTAACCTGGAACTGCCAAGTTCCACAAAGGGTTTGTGAATAACAGGGAGGAAAGGTCTGTCTTAATCCAACTTGTTAATATTCTCAGAAGTTTG
Source organism: Hydrophis major (assembly GCA_033807585.1). Lineage (NCBI taxonomy): Eukaryota > Metazoa > Chordata > Lepidosauria > Squamata > Elapidae > Hydrophis > Hydrophis major. The sequence continues at coordinate 246,683,457 of CM066330.1, forward strand.
TCCTTGTTTTATTATGCTGAATAACCTTTCTTTTTCTTTACCATTTCATCTAAAATAAAAGTGTATCTTTCCCATTGTCTACCCTGGACACTATAAGCAAGCAGAGAATAAAGGAGCAATTATTTGCAGTAATGCAGTAACTCTGTCCAGAAGTAGTTATTTAAAAGAACTGATAAGGCCATCTATCTCACACAGTGATCCTAGGCTGCTCAAAACAACCAGTAAAAAAACACCGTAAAATTGATCATATCTTCCCACTTATATGTCAACCCCTTGACTCATCCCATCTATTCCTAGCCCAATATTTGGAGGAGTTCCCAGGTTTGGGGATCTTCCTAAACAGGTGGTGGTAGAAACAAAGCTTATGGGAATCTATTTCAAAGGACTGGGATAGCTACAGAGAAGCCCCATCTCCAAAGTCCCATCAGATGGCAATATTTAAGGAAGGAGACCTAGAGCACACACATTATCTAGTAGGACAAGCAAATACCCTTAAGGAGAGGTAGTCCCAGAAATAACCTGGTCCTATGCCATGTAGGGCTTTAAAGATTACAGCCAACATCTTGAATTGCACTTGGAAAGAAAGTGAAAAACGATGCAGCTCAAGGAACATGGCATAGCTTTTGAGGAGCACCCAGAGCTGCACGTGCTGCCAGAGTCTGGACCAACTGCAGCTTCTGGATGGCTTTCAAGGGTAGTTCCAAGTTCAACACATTGCAACAATCCAATAATGAAGTAACCAAGTCTCTCATTGGAGGTGGAGCTCTTTGGAAGATGCTTTCTGCTATAAAATGATTAGCACCTCATAAAATGGAGGACAAGCAAGTCCAGGTCCATGCAGTAAGAGGGCCACGTAGACTCTGGAAATGATTCAGCATGTAGGCTTTGGATCTTTCTATTGTTCATTAAAGGACCCACTCTTTTCATGACACCAAGTCAAACAAGGCAGCATCTTGAGCCTCAACTACTTATGAAAGAAAATTCCAAATTTCAAGTATGTGTGTGCAATATCCACTAAATCCAAGACTTTGAATACTTGAAACCCTCTGTATAAACGTGAAGAACACTTATCATCTATGATAGGTTTCAAGCTCTTCTTGGCTTTTCTAAAAAGTAGAGCAGGCTCATGGTATGAAAAACATGAAAAAGAATTTCAACCCTTTTTATGAGGCTTTTCATAATAGCAGCATAGCCCTCTGCAGGAAACCGCGCCAGAGCCTAGACATTTCTGAAATTCTCAGATGAATTACTTTACCTGAGAAAAGGCGGAGAGATATGCAACTCCTGAAGACATCCGAATGAAAACAAACCACCACAAACAAACTTGTCTGTCAGCATACCCATTCTTTCTGTCTCAGAAACTTCACATGTGGCAACTCTGAAGAACTGCCAGAAGCCACTTATGCTTTGCAATGCAAATTAGCAGGGCTTCAGGAGCTGCAAAAAATGGATCCGTAGCTCCACATATGTGTGTCATGCCTCTGTTGGAGACTGACTCTGAGGGAGAGGAGGAATAGCTGACAGGGAGTGGAAGTAAGACTCCGGAGGTTGAGGACTATTTAAAAGGATGGACTGCGCATGGGCTGGAAACAAAGCGTGAAAATATCTCTAGTCTGTGTGCTTATCTGAATTTAATCGTCCTTCCCAGTGTGTATTCCGATATCTGTGGACATCTTCAAACCCTTATCTTGCCTGGATTCCTTAATTGCTTCAGTGTGGTTTGTGTTGTTTTTTCTATTTATAATTTATAGGTATTTTTAGTATGAACTAGGCATTTCTTCCTTTTAGCAACTGTTTGTGGGGGAGTTTTTTTTATCTCCAGTCAATGATATTTGGACCTTTGAAGCCAAGTTGAAGATATTAAAGGGACTTCACCTGTTTTTGTGCCTGTGTTGCTTTTGTATCCCACCCTGGGTCATCACAAAGTGTCTCTCACGGTAAATTGCTTCTCCAATCTGGCACCCTCCAGAGGCACGGAGATTATGAACCCCTTCAGTCAATCTAGCTACAAACTTTGCGAGCAGTAATCCCAGCATGGCAGATGAGTGAAAAAAATTTACAGGTAGTCCTCGACCTACGACTACCACTATGGTTAAGCGAGACATTTGTCAAGTGAGCTTTGCCTCATTCTGTGACCCTTTTGCCTCAGTTGTTAGGTGAATCACTGCAGTTGATAGTAACCTAGTTAAGTTGCAAAAGGCAATTACATGACCCTGGGACACAGCAACAGGGGATAATAAAATATGAACCAGTTGTCAAGCATCTGAATTTTGATAAGGGGGATCTTCACTGTGAAAAATGGTCATAAGTCCCTTTTTTCAGTGCCACTGTAATTTTGAACAGTCATTAAATGAACTGTTATAAGTCAAGGACTACCTGTATTATAAACCATGCTAGAATGGTGGGGGTGTTGATCCTAGGAGGAAAAAGTCCCATTTGTTAACAAGCAAGAAAGTTCACACTATGTATACTGAGAGTATTTGCACCAAGACAAATTCCTTGTGCGTCCAATCACACTTGGCCAATAAAGAAATCTATTCTATTCTATTCTATTCTATTCTATTCTATTCTATTCTATTCTATTCTATTCTATTCTATTCTAGACATCCAGTACCTTTCCAAGCAGTTTAAAAGAACTGAGTCCATCAAATCATAACTGTTGCGTCTCTTAAGCCCATTCAATAAACACTTGAAATGATCTCATGAATAAAATGCCAAGTGCAATGCAGCTGGTATTTTCTTCACTAGTCTGTTTATTTTATATATAATTTCTTTCATCATAAAATCCAAAATTGAAAATTGCATCTCCTGGCAGGGTTATAAATATCCAAATGTTCATAAACCTCAGCATGTGTCTGCAAATATTAGCAGTATATCACCTAAGAAATGTCCTTGCTATAAGTTGGTATTAAGGTCTCCCACACTATTGAGCAGTGCTGTTTTGACAAGCGTTTTTGCCTTCTGACATGCAAATTGTACTTTCTGTCTTGTGAGACACCACTGATTTGTTTTTCATTATCTTAGGACTATCTTTGGAATTAGTCAAGGGAAAATCTTTCTCTTCACATAAAAATAAATAAATCCCAGAATTAAGTGTCAGATAAACTAGGAGGTAGGCTCCCTCCCAAATGATAGGTGCCGGGTACAGACAGAGCCACAAAGTATTGGGTTAATAATCAGGGGTGGGCTTCAAAAAATTTAGCAAAGGGTTCCCTGCCCGGTTGCTGGGTAGGCATGGCCTAGTCGGCCTCCTGCACCATGGTGGGAGGATGTTTTTGCCCTCCCCGGGCTCTGGGGGCTTTCTTCGAGCCTCCGGGAGGGTGATAATGGCTTCCCCAAGCTCTGGAGGCTCTCTGGAAGCCGGAAACGGGCCCATTTCCCGCCTTCCTGAACTTCCGGGAGGCCCGTTTTTCGCTCTCCCTGGGCCTCCACATGTGCCCTGCATTTACCTGTATCCAAACAGGCCGTGTGGGGACTCTAGGAAGGAGTGGGATGGGCAGGGCCATCCAGGAGTGGGATTTGGGGATTCCCCCGAACTGCACAGAATCTTAGCTAGAGGTTCTCCTACCCCTGGTTCTAATAAAAATGTTCCTTATCATCTATTATTCCTTGATTGTGAGTGTCTCAAAAGGAAGTGCACCTAAGAATCACTACTTCAAAATATAGGTAGGCCTTAACTTACGATCGCTATTGAACCCCGAATTTGCATTGCTAAAAAAAGACAGTTGCTTAAGCTTTGCCCCATTTTACGATCTTTCTTGCCATAGTTGTTAAATGAAACCTTGCAGGGGTTAAGTAAGTGACATGGTTGTTAAGTGAATCTGGCTTCTTCATTGACTTTGCTCGACAAAAGGGGATCACATGACCTCTGGGACATGGCAACCATCATAAATACCATAATCAGTTGCCAAGCACCCAAATTTTGATCGTGTGATGCTGCAATGGTCGTAAGTGCGAAAAATGGTCCTAAGTCACTTTTTTTTCCAGCACTGTTGTAATTTTGAACAGTCATCAAACAAAAGTTGTAAATCAAGGACTACTTGTATTTTGTTAAATAATGTGCCTGGGTCAAAATAAGGCACAGTATCAGTGGTGGGATTCAAAAATTTTACTACTGGTTCTGTGGGTGTGGCTTGGTGGGTGTGGCAGGGGAAGGATATTGAAAAATCCCCATTCCCTCCCCACCCCACTAACCTGCTTTCCAGCTCTGCTCTCCTGTGCAGGGCAACAAAAGAAGATTCAGCCAATCAGCTAGGACTAGTGAGGCAGAGAATAGATGGGGGCAGGGCCAGTCAGAGGTGGTATTTGCCAGTTCTCTGAACTGCTCAAAATTTCTACTACTGATTCTCCAGAACTGGTCAGAACCTGCTGAATACTACCTCGGCACGGCATATAAACAAAACCTCATTATTTTCTAACTTACAAGAATGTATAGCTCTTTGGGGATTCTTATCTACTTGTGAACAAATGTGGGTCTTTTCTCAAGGTCTGTCGAAAACAGATTGCAATTCAATAAAATATGTTGTTCAGCAAGGAAACTAAAACAAAGCAAAGTTTTCTAGCTGGCTGCCAAGGCAGGACTAGAACTCACAATCTCCCATTGTCTACCCTGGTGCTTTTAACCATTACAGGTAATCCTTATTTACCTGTAATGATTTACCTATAAGAATTGTTTAGTAACAAAGTTATGACAGTGTAAAAAAAACCCCCAGCTTTGTGAACAGTCCTCGCATTTTCAACCATCATACCATCAAAGGAGCCTCTGTGGTGCAGTGGTTACAGTGCTGTACTGCAAGCTACTTCTGCTGCAGGCAGTTGCCTACAATTTGGCAATTCAAATCCCACCAGGCTCCAGGTTGACTCAGCCTTCCATTCTTCCAAGGTGGGTAAAATGAGGACCTAAATTGTTGGGGGCAATAGGCAGACTCTGTAAACCACTTAGAGAGGAGGGCTGTAAAGCACTGCAAAGCGGTATATAAGTCTAAGTGCTATTGCTATTGCTATATCCCGTGATTGTGATCATCATCTGCATCCTTCAATTGGCTTCCAAGAAGCAGGGTTAATACGAAGTGCAGAAGGAAAATTGCAAGACATGCCTCATTTCATGACTGCGGTGATTTACATAACAACTGAATGGGAAGAGATGCTGTAAACCCGATGCAGTCACATGATTTTCTCCTTAGCAACACAGTTGGCAGTCTCAATGGTGGTCACTAAGCGAGGATTATCTAATCTCCAAACTAAGTATCCTTATTCCCTCTCAATTGGGCATCGGTCTTTTTGAATTGAGCTGGATTCACGTGACTGAGCATATACAGAACTGCACAACACAAATAGCAATTCATCCAACAGTTCTTCATATCCTTCTGAAATAGCTTCTTAAGGGCCAAAAAGCAGAGGTCAATTTCAGGAGCATTTGTCACTTTGCAACAACATCTGCAGCAGGGTTAAGCCAGTGACAGTAGCATCACAACTTTGTGGAACACGCCCTACTTCCTTTGGACACTGCTGATGTTTTGTTATCTGTGTGGCAAGTTTATTACTTCATTCTTTTGCAAAAAGGTGGCAAATCTTACATAAGCTAGGGACAAACACTTCCGAACCACCACAAAAAGAGGAAACTCTTCTACTAGATGCTCTTGCTCCCTTCTGTGCAGACCTGCGAAGGAAAGGGAGGGGTGTCACTCGTCCCCTTGGTTGTTTCAGAACGTTTTTCAAAATTAGACTACAAAAAAGATTCTCTACTTTTCAGATAGCCATAAAGAAGCCACCAACTGAATACTTCAAGGGATCCTTGGTGCTCTCTGAGCTTGCTTGACTTCTTACAGATGTTTCATTACCCTCACTAGGTTATATCATCAGTGCTAATCAGGGATGGGCTTCAAATAATTTAACAACCGCTTTTCTGCCCGGCTGCCTGGTGGTTGTCTGGCCATGGTGAGTGTGACCTAGTCAATCTCCTGCACCACCCTGGAAGCGAAAACAGGCTGCGGGGAGGGGGGGGGGTCTTAGCTGAGCCACCCCATGACCCATTTCCCATTTTGTAGGCCTCTCAGCATGGGAATGAAAATGGGCCACAGGGGACTTCCCAGGCTCCAGAGGCCCTCTGGAGGCTGGAACTGGGCCCATTTCCAGCCTCCCGGAACTTCCAGGGGGCCTGTTTTGCCCTCCCTGAGCTCTTTGGAGGCCAGAAATGGGCCTGTTTCCAGCCTTCCAGAGCCTTTTTTGCCCTCCCCAAGCCTCCATTTTTAATGTAGGAAATATAAATAAATATAAGCCAGATAAACAAAAGCCCTATTGAGGTTCTCCATAAGTTTTAAAAGGAGGATGGAGTCCTGAGAGAAAAAGGTTGAAGAAATCCTGCTCTAGAAAAATACTATTCTGGATAAAGCAAGATTTGCCCACCCCACGATACAAAATATGCAACTTGTAGAAACAAACTGCATCAGAGAGAAAGCCTCCAGAAATGGACCACTTTGAATAATACAATATAAAAATACAACCACTCTGTTTCTTGGACAAATGGTGCATGGGTGTTCAGTGAATGATAACCCTGGCCTCCAGAAATGTCAATATTTTTTTAATTTCCTCTCTTGGAAAAATTGCCATCTTTAAGTCAGCCTAGTTTGCATCAACAATTTGAGGACAAAGTTTAAATAAGATTTCAGCATACAGAGCTCTCTTGGAGGTCACAGCACCTGAACTTTCCACTAGTCACCATGTTAACATTAGCCTGCACTCATCTGATAAACCTTTATTTAAATTCAACATCTCAGACCATTTATCACAGGGAAGGAAAGAAAATTGAAAAACAGATTGCTGAGATCAATGCCAACAAGTGTATTACCATTCCTTGCCCTTGGTAACCTGTTCCTCAAAGGAGAAACAATTTGTTTAAACTTTGCAATGGCAACAGTTACTCACACAGATTCAGTTGCAAAACTGAATTAAGGACAAAGATGGGTACCTCACCATCTCTTTATCCAAATTCTATGTGTGTTAAGAGCACAGGTTTATGGTGGAAGATAATTATGTTGTGTTTCTCAACCTTGGCAATTTTAAGATGAGTGGACTACAATTCCCAGAATCCACCAGCCTCCAAAGATCTTACAATTGCTAAGGCTGAAAAACACTGATCTGTAAGTACATTAATAGAAATACAACATGAATTTTGAAATATCTGTATGATGGTCAATCTGCTGCTGAAATCTTAGGAAATTAAGACAATTGTGATGGAACGTGGTGGGGAGTAAGGAAAAAAGTCTAAACACTGCCTACTGTTAAACTTTTTGACTATGAGGTTTACAGATGAAAGCAACAATTAAAAGCCTGTTTTAAAATGTGAAGCCTTTTGAACAAATCAAGAAAGAATTCAAAACTCAATCACCCTACTCCACAGAGATCTAGGACAGCTTCAGGGGAGGCCCAAATACAGTATAAACCCCCATGAGACAAAGTAGGTGAAACTCAAGTCATGAAAAACCACCAGAACACAAAAGAGGTTAGATGTGATATCAGTATTTTATTTAAAACAGATTTAGATTGTTAAAGAAATAATACAAAATGAAAAATATGTAACATTTTTGTAGTGAGATACTTAACTGGCTTTAAAACAGGTTTGGAAAATAATTAAAGGAAATTAAGAAAATAAACATGCTCCTTTCCTAACCAAACAGTACTGTCTCTTTGGGAGAAGAATGACTAATTAGAAAAAAGTGCAAAAATGTTTGTATTAGACCAAACCTAGGAAATGAAGAAAGAATATACAGGATTATAAGTACAAAAACTGAAGCCACAACTGAATTACTGATATAAACTAATAGATCTGTCCAAATTAAAAGACTAAAGCTGGTTTAAAGTTAATGTCAAAAGTATATCTCCATTTGGGGGAGGGGGAACATTTGTATGGACTATATGCCAGTAGTAACTACTAAATGGTGGCTGCAGACATTTTTAAGTTTGAATAATTAAACAGCCACTTAATTAATTTCCAGCTATTTTTACTGTGTTTTGCTGATTGGTAATTGAGTAACCCTTGCTTTCCACATGTTTTGTTGAAAGCATATCCCAATGGGTTTTACTACAAAGTTGACTTCTACAGAATCTGCAGCAGCCCGAGATATCCAAGTTCTAATTGTTTACCTCAAGTTAGATTACTTCTTTATTTGGTTAAAAAAATCTGGTGGCACAGAGCATCCATGTGTTAACTAAAAAGTTAAGCAGATGTGGCCTTGTTAACACAGCTGCATGGCAGACTGCCTAAGGATTCCATGGAAATTGCTTTGGAGAGGGAAAAAAATCCCTTTAATTTTACACTTATAGTCTACTTAATTGCAATGCTTGATTTATTTTTGTATGCATGTATCCTCCTGTCTCTCTTCACTGGAATATTATAAGTGGAAATCAGACTGCACCCTCTCAAGCAACACTTTTTTCTCCAGACAACCCTACAAGGCAAGAAATTATGAGTCATGATCCTCTTTGGGCTTGTGAGCCACTGAGAGGGTTTGCAATTTTTTAAAAAGGGAATATTAACCAGGAGTGAGTTTTCATAATGCCCAGACAGATGAAGCAGAATGAGAAACTCAGAACCAGTTCTGGGATAGGGATGGGCAATTCATTTTCCCAAGGGATCCTATGAGAAACTGGAGCTGTTCTGGAGGGCCAGACCAATAAAACCAGGAAGGTACAAGGTTTCTTTTGGAAATATTAGAAGAAGTTGGAGCCTTCGCTTGCCTCAAACGATTTACCATTTTATTTATTCTAAAACAGGAAGACTTATTTTCCCGTAACTGTTGCAAACTGGATCAGAAAGTGTTTCATTATAAACACTATAAGGTATCCTGATTTCTAAGCTGTAAAAAGCCCTAAAACTTGATAAAATAAGATGGCATTTTCGCTGGACATCGATGTTCTTCAGATGATATTTTAATGGAAAACTAAGAAAAAGCATCTGGCTGCCCAAGTGAAATATACTAATACAGGTAGTCCTCAACTTATGACCACAACTGAGCCCAAAATTCATGTTCTTAAGTGAGAAATTTGTTAAGGGAGTTTTGCCACATTTTACGATTTTCCTTGCCACATTTGTTAAGTGAATCACTGCAGTTATTAAGTGATAAGTGACCATTAACATGGCCTGATTTCCTCATTGCCTTTGCTTGTCTGAAGGTTGCAAAAGGAAATTACACGACCTGAGACACTGCAAGTATCATAAATACATATCAGCTGCCAAGTGTCCAAAATTTGATTGTGTGACCATAGGGATGCTGCAATGGTCATAAGTGTGAAAAATGGGTATGTCATATTTTTGATGCTGTTGTAATTTTGAATAATCATTAAATGAGTCAATGACTACTTGTATTTTGTTGAGTAACGTGCCTGGGTCAAAATAAGGCACAGCATATTAAAGAAACTCATTATGACAATCTTCGTAAGTGAGAAAAATGATCATAAATCACTTTTTTCAGTGCCATCGTAACTTTGAATAGTCACTTAAGCAGTTGTAAGTCAAGGACTACCTGTACAGCCATGAAAGTCTCAACAAAAAGAAGTTATTATTCTGTTATTTCTTAACAGAAACCTTTTGTTATGAAGAAATTAAATTTCAGCACCAAATATTGATTACTGGGACATAAATGAGAGTGAAATTAAAATTTAGTATTTTATGGTGTATTTCAACCTAATCTTAAGTTTCATATGGATTTTTCAGAGATGCAATATGTCTATGGAGATGCTCAGTCATCCAGGTCATGGTTTTATCCCAAAGGTGCTTTTCAAAGATACAATAGTTTGCAGACTTCCTCTTCACTTTTTCCGAAGTTACACAACCATCTTAAAACCCAATATAGAAAAATATGTTTGAAGCATATTTCAGTGAAACTCAAATACACACACACACACACACACACACACACACACACACACACCAAAGGGATCAATTTTCACTCGTTCCCCAAAAAAGCCTTTCTCTTCAGTCCTAAGTGAACAATAATGGCAATAATTTAATCAAAAGAACAAAATTATCTCTCTCGAGCTCTCTTTCAGAAATATTCAAATATGAATTCTGCTTATAGACTACGCATTTTGTAGGAGACTTCAGTAAAAATTCCTAGACAGATAGATAGTCAGGAAAAATGCAGACATCCTGACCTGCCTAAAGCAATAATGACACAAACAAAGCAAATATGCTTTGCAAAGCAGAGCAACTTCCTCTACTGCCTTCCTGCATCCTTCTCTCCTTTTTTATCATAAATAGGGTTTTCATAATAGTCCGTCTTTTAATGCAAGGGACCAGCCTGCATTTTTAGCATTGTTATAAAATGTATGCACACATTTGAAAGAGACGATCTCCGTGAGGTGAACAGAAAGGAAGTGTTATGGTCATGCCTTTTGAAGACCAAGATTGTTGGGGACAATATGGAACTAATGCTTCTACATTGTAAATTGCCCAGAGAGTGCTACAAAGCACTAGCGGGAAGTATATAATGCTATGGCTATCATAATGACTACACATTTTGATTTCTATGCTTCCACTGTAGAAATTGGCAACATAATGTTTGTGAGTGACAAAGTCCCTCAACACTTAATCTGGGATTCACTTAGCTATTTAAAAGAGTCTTCTAATTCAAAATGGCTATCTATCTATCTATCTATCTATCTATCTATCTATCTATCTATCTATCTATCTATCTATCTAAACTATCTACTCTCTATCCAGTGGTGGGATTCAAAAATTTTTACTACCAGTTCTGTAGGCATGGCTTGATGGGCATGGCATGGGAAGGATACTGTAAAATCTCCAGTCAGAGGTGGGATTTGCTGGTTCTCTGAACTACTCAAAATTTACGCTACTGGTTCTCCAGAATTGGTCACAACCTTCTGAATAACACCTCTGCTCTGTCTCTCTCTTGTCAGATATAATTATTTATAATAATTAGGCATCAGCTTCTAGTATCTTTTTCTACAAGATTGCTTCTGAGCCCATGTACATTTCCACAGACAGTCTCCGAAAAGGAAAGTGATGTACAACTGCAGCCCAGTTCTTCTGTTTTAGAAATGTACTGAACTGTTCAGAAAAAGAAAGGAGAAGAAAAAAAAAACAAGTTGGAGAAATACATAGCATCACAAAGAAATTGTGGGGAACAAATTCATCAGGTTTTTTTCTGCTAAATTGTTTGACTCACTCCAACTACTAGAGCAAGCCATGCTGTGGTAGCATTCATGTCATGCTTTTGCAAATTCCAAGGGAGCTCTCCAACCCAAAACAACCACTTCTCCAGTCATTGGCTTTAGACAGCAATTGGGAACTAAGATGGCGGCAAGAAAAACACCTACTTCCCCATTTTTTTTTCAGCACAACCATCCATCACTTTCAGTATAAATTTGCAGACTTATAGAAGTGCCAGAAATCTATTTCTAGACATTCTTCAACAGAGGAAGTGCTTTATTTTAAATCAGTTTCATTTCACCCAGTTCAAGTCTCTGTTGTTTAATAAGAGGAAATAAATAGCCACAGAAGGCTAATCTATGCACGGATCCTCACAGCTAATTCTCTTCTCATGCCTCCAGTTTATGGTGGCTATGGACACAGCATGTTCAGGATGTTTGGGTGAAATGTATGATGGGCTGCATCAGTCTTTGGGTTCCAACATAGATATGCACATTACTGCTTGGAAAACGACAGATCTTTACATACAAATGACTCCTAACAGCCAACAAGTATTTCTGAATTGGAACAGAAAACTCTTTTTCAATCAGTCAACATCACCATGAGCATGCCAAAATTAAAGGGTCTGCTACCTTACATCAAAGAGAGTTAGACTACTTTAAGACAGATTAAAGATGAATGGACAGAAAAGCATTAAGCAACGTCCAGAAAGATGTGTTTGTATAACGGTGAACATTACCCAACTGGGTAATTCACCATGATAAATGGCATCAGTTCCATCACCCTTCATACACCCACCTCTTCCTGTCACCAAAAATAGATTTGAAAAGTTTCTGCAGATGAGCCTGACCCTGTCTGTTTGTGCACTTATCCATTTATGATTCATTCTTGGCTAGTAGTAGCTCTGCAGAATGACTGAAAGATAACTAGTTGACAAACAGACCAATGGATGACTCGTGCTTTCCATAAAGCTATACCTTTGGCCTTCTATAGATCAACTGCAAAGCTGACAGGGGAGGGGGAAATGAAGAGAACAAAGAAATTACTCATGCCCTTTGCAAAGTGCTAAGTAAAGTTGATTCATGAGCTGCAGATTTATTACTAGAAATCCTTTGTATGTTGGGTCAGGAAGCAGTAGAGCAAAACCTGAAATTTGGAAGATATAAGTAGCTGAGGGGTACAGTATAGCATTTTAGTCACCTTCTTTTGAAGGAAAAGAAAAAAAAATAAAGAAATCACCCAGGGGCAAGTAACTAAAATGATTTTAAAAAAGCTGAATTAAAAATTGGAGTAAACCAAAATCAAAACTAAACAAAACTTAAAGGATGAAGAGCAACTAAGATTTGGCTAGAGTTTTATAAATCTTGCATAGGGTACAGGAACTAAAAAAGGGACACAGAGCAAGTCATGAAATTGATCTGGTTGATCGAAGGTAAAGTTAAAAAAAAAAAAAGAATTAACCTTTGCATTACAAAATCTATTGTGATAGGATATGGTGGATGGGGAAAACAGATTAATGGAGGAGAGAATGACCAATGGTTATCAGTTATAATGGCTGTATAAACTTCACAGGTTTTTGAGCAACAGCAAAAGAAAAAAGAAAAAGAAAAAAGAGGGTAGTGGGGAAGATTTAGGGTCACATTTAGGTGGCTGCTCTGAGGAATAAGATGCTTAAGCAGGACTTCGGCTCCTCTTTCATTGTAAGAATATTGTCAGTTCTCACCTCATTTGCTGACTACAACTTAAAATACCAACCAGTATATATTAATTGGCCTTCAGATTCAGCGTAACAGATAGAACCCTTAATAAATTAGTTCAATGCAGTAGGGATGTGTCACCTTTCTTATAAATACTGCCTACTAAAGTATCCATTTCATAGAGTTCTTGGGCTACTGCAACCTGAAATTAAATGAAAGAAATGTATAGATGTTAACCGTCACCAAATCCTTTGTCATAGACTTATTTTCTCAAGCCCCATAGCTGCAGTCATCATGGAGAAATCATGTTATGTAAGTAATCAAGTTTAATAATGATGATGCTTAAAAGAAAATGCAAAGTCAATCCATTCTAAGTGCATGCTAAGTCAATGATTCGTTATCCAATAAGGAAAGATCCTGTATGCAACGCCAAGGCAATTTGTCACACAAAGCAAATTAATAATGTAACCTTCGCTGGACAGTCTGCTTTTGCTTTCACAGATCAGTGCAATTTATGAGAAACTGAAACGCTCTTTCAAAAAGCAGGGTGGGGGAAACCATGTAAACTTGTTTACATTTAAATGTTAACAGTATCTGGACCTAGAAGATCTGTTTTCTTGAAGAGCTAATTTATAAAACTTGTATCGTCATAATTTAACATCTGGAAATAGAGGTAGTCCTTGTCTTATGACCACAAATGAGCCAAAAATTTATGTGGCTAAGTGTTGTGGTTAGCCGGCAGCCAGTGCAGATGGCTGAGGAGAGCGAGGACTCAGATGAGGGGCCAGGACCATTAGGGAGTGGACTGCTGCCTTCAGATTATGGGGGCTGGCAGCAGTGATGAGGAGGTTCCCGAGGAGCCTGGGCCAAGTATGCGTGTGCGCAAGGCTGCTCTTAGGAAAGAACAGCTGCAGCAGCATGGGCAACTCGGGAGTAAGGCTGCAAGGTAATGGCCCCTCCTTCAAGAAGATAAAAGCCAGCTGTGAAACGAATGTACTTTGCAGAAAGCAAAGTTGTTTTGAAACTCCAGCATCGTGGACATTCCAGTATCCTGAGTTTGTATTTGAAGATTCTTATATTGCAAATTATTTCTTGCCTGTTATCTTTTGGCAAGTCTCACACAGTTTGGCAAGGCTTGTGCTTATCACAGCTAATTATTTTGTAAAAGCATTACAAGGTTTCTGTTCCTGTTGGATTGTGTTTGATTTGTTGGAAAAGGGCGTGGGTCAGAACTCTAAGTGAAACATTTGTTAAGTTTAGCTTTGTCCCACTTTTCTTGTCATAGTTGTTAAATGAATTGCTACAGTTATTAAGTTAGTAAGTGAATTTGGTTTCCCCATCAACTTTGCCTATCAGAAGGTCCTATAAAGTGATCAGGTGATTGCCAGGAACACTGCAACTGTCATAAATATGAGTCATTTACCAAGCATCTGACTTTAGATTATGCAACAACAGAGATGATTCACCAGTCATAAGTGTGAAAAATGGTCAAGTCACTTTTTTCAGTGCTGTTATGACTTCGAACAGTCACTAAATGAATGGTTGTAAGTCGAGAACTACCTGTATTGGCAATTGTTAATCAGCACAGACAATAGAAGTCAGTTTTATACAGTCCCCAGCAGTAGTGATGAGTGCACTGTTAGAAGAGCTGAAGGATCAGATAGTGGCAGGTCATCATGAAGAAAAACCACCTACTCTATGTGGTCACTACCACTACCACTATGTAGTTACCATAGCCATGGTGGCGCAGTGGTTAGAGTGCAGTACTGCAAGCAACTTCTGCTGACTGTCAGCTGCCTGCAATTTGGCAGTTCAAATCTCACCAGGCTCAAGGTTGACTCAGCCTTCCATCCTTCCAAGGTGGGTGAAACGAGGATCCAAAATGTTGGGGGAAATATGCTGACTCTGTAAACCTCTTAGATAGGGCTCTGTAAAGCGGTATATAAATCTAAATGCTATTGCTACTAAAGAGTCAACAATGACTTGATGGCATGTAATAGCAACAGCATTTAGACTTATATACCACTTCACAGTGCTTTACAGCCCTAAGTCAGCATATTGCCCTCAACAATCTGGATCCTCATTTAAACCAACCTCGGAAGGATGGAAGGCAGAGGCAACCCTGAGCCGGTCAGGATCGAACTCCTGGCAGTAGGAATGTGAAATGAACCTGCAATGCTGCATTCTAACCACTGTGACACCACAGGCTCTTAATCATCCTCCCTAATCATCCTTATCATTAACCTCAATGCTTAGGATCCTCAAAGCAGGTGTTTCAATATTTCTAAAACATAAAACTATTCTTTGTGAAGCATGCTAGAAATTTCAAGCACACTCATACAGCTTTAGCACCTTAAGTAATTATATCTGATTTACATAAATATAGGAGCCATTTTTGCTTTCTGTTGAAAAAAAAAAGCATAAATGAACATAGGAACCTCATTTGCTTTTGATGTAAAGAAGAAAGGAACCCTGGATATTGCTTTAATACTCTTTTAAAGTTTGGCAATGAAAATACCCCAGTAGAGTTTAGAACAGTGATGTCAAACTTGATTTCATTGAGGGCCATATCAGGGTTGCATTTGACTTCAGGGGGCATGGTGTGGCCAGGCTGGGCATGGCTAGCATGATATAATTCGTGTCAGGGGATGCCTGTGGTGGCCTAAGTGCTCTGCCAATGAAAACGAGCTCCTGAGCTCCATTTTTGACTGTGACCGCCTTCCGCAACCCTCTGCCAGCGAAGATGGAGCTTGGAGGGAGGCCCTTGTGAACTCCATTTTCACTGGCAGAGGCATCGTGGGCCAGTCCTTTGCTGTTTCCAGGGTACCCCGTGGGCCAGATCTAAACACCCCATGGGTCGGATCCAGCCCCCCGGGCCTTGAGTTTGACAACCCTGGTTTAGAAGGTGAAAATAAGAAGTGAATAAAATCAGAGCTGAAAAGGCCCATTCAAGGCTCTTGACTCAAAGCTTCTACCCAATGGTCCAATGATCAATTCTTAACATCTTCAGAAAAAAGGATCAGATATGCTCTCAAGGATTCTTACAATTCAGAAGAAGATTCCTTAGTCTGCATAATGTCTATTTCAAACCTTAATGAGGTTATGATTTAAATATTTTGAGGGATAGGCTTTTCCAAGGGTAGAAAGCCATCACAAAGAAGGCTTGATTGCAGGATCACTGTAATGACATTTCCTTGGTGTTGTGACCTTAAGTCTTCTCTCCTGATTTATTGGATGGGCATCTTTTGTGTAATTGTTGTTAGCTATGGCTGATGGAAAGATACCAGACAATCTATGCCTATTATCTGACCTTATGTAAGTCAGCTTCCTATATTCCATGCTGAAAACTGAGGGCATAAAAGTGTGATCATGTTTTTTGGAAAGGAAAACCCAACATGAACAATGAACAGAGAACAAAGAGAGCCTCAATAATGGGTTACTAAGTTGTGGGTTTTAGAGTCAATGCACTTCATTTCCTGAGTGGATTTGTGAAGGATTCAGGAAGACAAATGCTGCCTTGTTGGGTTAACCTTCTGAGATAATCCTATCAAAAATGCCATCTTGGTTGAGAATACAAACAACCATTTACTGAGCAATGGGTAATTAGCTATGCTTACAATACTGCAAGCAGCTGATTTTCCAGGGCAGTGAAGATTAGCAGACCTTTTCCTACCATTTCTAAAATCCTAAAGGAAACCACATTTTTTTTTTGGTCTTCCAATACTTTTTCAGTTGCTCTTGTGCTTGGCTTCATGACCAGTTCTGGAGATCAATTAACAATAGCAATTCAACCAGGGGTGGGATTCAAAATTTTTAACAACTGGTTCTGTAGGTGTGGCTTAGGTGGTGGGCATGGCTTGGTGGCCATGTTATTGGTTGGGTGTAGCCAACTCAATATCACTCACATCAAGTCACACATCTCCTCACCTGGCCTCTCATGACTGTGGGGATGCTGCAACAGTTGTATGTGTGAAAAATGGTCATAAGTTATTTTTTTCAGTAACTTTGAATGGTCCCTCCACACAAGCAAAGTACCAGCAAAGGAGGGGAAAAAAACTCCAGAGAAGTTCCTGAGACAGGAAGTCTAGTCCTGCAAAGAATGTAATAAGGGTTAATGGAGAGGCAGTTTCTATAAGCAACACCAGAATGTTTCCTTCCTGCCTTCCTTACAGGATTAGGTCAGTAATTTCTTCAAACAACTGGTTCCCTGAACTGCTTAGAATGTTAACAACCTGTTCTAGTGAATAGGTGCAAACTGGTAGAATCCCACCCCTGGATTCAAACCTGCTTGTTTTGAGCTGGCCTTCGCAGTATGAAGTCAGTCCCTCCCAAATGAAGACTTAGTCCAAGACTAGTGGCTAATTTTCGCATTGAAAGAGTCAAACAGGTATAAAATATAAAGTGATAAATATCAGAATCAATCCACATTACAAGTTGAGCCCATTAAGGATCTATATTTGTATGCAAATTTGTGGCACAGGTTGGAATCCCTTCAATTCCTAAACACAGCTATTTTCAGTAACACTAAGTTATCTTTTGACTTCTACACTGTAAGTATCTCTAACGGGATTCAGCATTGACCCAACTGTTATCTTCAGCAATTCCCCGTAGATTTCAGGGAAGTCTAAATTGCTAGCAACTCAATATCTTTACTTCATGCATATTTAGAAGCCCATTCAGGGAGTATTCCACTCAGGGAATATTTATAATCTTATGCATATCAACAAAGGGACTTTTAATGTACATGTTCTTTCTAAAAAGCACTCAGGATCTGTTTAGCTAGACCAGTGGTGGCTAAACTTTTTGGGCTCCTGTGCCAAAAATTGCATGCACGCTTGCATGCCAGCACCCAGAAGGCAATGCACATGCCCCCTACGCATGTGTGTGTGAGACCCCCACATGACGTGGGTCTCTGTGCATGCACGTGCATCTCCTGCGCACTCCCACCCCCCCATGCATGTGCGCTGGGGCTCTTCCAGGCGACCTCTCACTTGCTGGCAGAAGTGGCTCTGCATGCCACTTCCAGCACGCATTCCATAGGTTCGCCAGCATGGATCTAGACAGTTCACTCAGATTCATAACCTCCTAACTGGCTATTTTCTGCTAATCAACATGAGGCAGAGAGGAGCAATGTACAAAGCCCTATTTGAAGTTTTGAGGAAGAAATTAACAGGTTAATATAGAAATGCTGCCCATTTGGAAGTTTGAACTGTTCCAGACAGATACCTGATGATTAAATAAGTTCCCTAGAGGAATATAAACATGATTCTATGTAGATAACTGCAGTTATAATAAGAAGTCATTGGATTGTGAAGACATGACTTGAAACAAACTCAACGTGGTACAAAAATAAACAGGGTTGGTGTTAGCTTTCTTTCCGCCATGTGGAAAGGATAGGAAGCTTTCATTCCAATTTCTCCCCAACAGTATCGGAATCATCCATCTAAGCTTTAAAAAGGGATCAGTCTGAACTATCCTTTATAGAGAATTCATCGACACATTGCACTTAGACACAACGTGTTCTTTGGGATTTGGCCTTTGCTTTAAATTCTTGGTAGATGAATAGGCAGCTCCTTCTCCTATAGTAAAGAAGGCCAACTTGCATTCAATTATGTCTTCAGCATAGATTGGCTTCATGGCCTTAGAGGAACAGAATATTTCATTGCTCATAGAATAGACCTACATGCGGTGCAGCTTTTCAAAAACTGGGATGAAGTTGAAAACTGAGCAAAGGAATTACAAAGAACCAGCCCAAAAATATGAAAAAAAAACCCAGAAGGAGTCATTTCGACAAAAGAGCTGGGCAGAAGACGGCTTTAATTTCTGTGAAGAGATATTAAAATAATTTAGATTGGGCGAATCTCATGGATGATTGAGGAGAGCATCAGGAAGGCAGGATATGTGACTAAGAGAAAGAACAATTGCATGCTAAAGATAAACATTTGAAGAAGCAGATAAAGCTGTGGTATAATCATGATAGTGCAATACCAAGGTAACAAGGTGATGTCCTCATTTATGCAATCCAAAATGCATCCTTTGTTTACAACCTTTGGTCCCTTCTACATATCAGTTTAAATAAAAAATAAACACATCATATTACAGCTTAGTATAGTGTGGGAATAATGCTTTGAATGGTGTCAACATGAAAATCAAAAGAAGTTGAGATTGGGACTGTGATTTGCTGACCAATGGAAGAGCAAATAAAATCTGGGAAGTTTAGGATTGTGAGATAAAAATAGCAGAAGGCTATCTGTATCCATAATCCATGTAGCCATGATCTGAGGCAGTTGTGGCTTGTCATATTATGCGGGTCCATTGCTTGGCAACCTTCGGCAGGAATAAGTAGTAAAATGAACTGTTTCTGCATAAGACTCTTAAGCAGAGCAGATGAAAATCTAATAATTGCTTCCATACAACTAATTAACCAGCTACTACAGTTTCTTCATCCATCCACGGTTAAAGGAATGATAATTTAATGTAACACATGCATCTAACTTCTATGTTATGAATCTTTTGAAAGCAGAATCTTTCATTAACAGAATCTTAATTATTTGGCTGATACCTTCAAACCCATCAAAATGAACTGAACAGACCATCAAGGAAATATTCAGGAAAGCAAAGTGGTTAATGAATTAGATGTTTATACGAAGAGAATCTAAGAGCTATTTTTCAGGCACACGTACCTCTGCTGAAATATAACTTGATTTAACTGGGGGGGAAAAAACTACCGTTTTAAGAAAGCTTGCACAAATAAATCCCTAGAGAAAAGGAATGGACTCAGTACATAGAATTAATTATTCCTAGGAACCATCAGAAGCCTGGCGGATGGAAAAAAGACGTGGCCTTAATCTACCATTGTGAACTATGTGTTATTTCCAGACACTGCCAACAGCATGCACTCTCTTGACCTCATTTCACTTTGTCTGACTGATTAGGACCACATCAGAGATGTCTGGCTGCCTAGGAAAGCGTCACACAATGAACAGTTGTTACACTGGGTCAGAATACTTGCCGGTCTGTACAGTAGTCAAGACTTTGAATTTGGGAAAGGGAAGAGGGGGTGGAAAAGAGACTCTGTTTAAGACTTATTCAAGAAGGCAAGAGGGAAGCTGGCTAATTCCTGTCTGCAGGTGCCAAAATGAAATGAAAGCTGCTCTGAACCCCACTCTTTGCAATTAACCCACATGTGGATTCAGGTACACACAGGAAGGTTAACCCCTGAAAAAGGAGATATTTATTAGAGCTTTGTGGAATCCTCTTTTTCCCTCTGGCTTCCAGGTTTAAAGTCAGGTTTTCAGCAAAACTGAAATAGATTTCTATTTCTTTCTGTAGGTGCCCATGTCTACAATTGTGCCCCCTACCTGTCACTCTCTCTCTCTTCCCACACCTCTCCCTCTCTCTCAATGTATGTATGTATCTATGTATGTACGTATGTATGTATGTTAATGCTGATATGGCTCAACGATCCCTTAACATATATTGAGTTCATACAACAGATCAGGTGGTGAAAAGGATTGCGTAGTTCATGCAACAACATGCCATGAGAGCCTTGCCATTATCATAGAATATTGTGTGAATCAGATTTGTCACCTTGCACCATAATTTGGGGATTGTATTTATCTGAACACAGCAACTGTGTTTTGCTCATTTGGGTTTAGTGTATTCTGTGAATTCAGTTATTATATTGTAAGGTCTCCTTTCAACAGAGCTTGACTGCATCAATATGTCCATCCATTTTCCTTGGCCAAAATATGGGGACTGTATGGAAGAACATGGCCATTGTCTTCTTCCAGGATGGGATTGTCTGGCAGTTATCCCATCCAATGAATAGCCAGGCCTAACTCTGCTTAGCTTCATAGCTTAGATAAGGCCAGCCAATCCTGCCACCTGCTGAAGCCATTAGACCATATTATTGAACAAATCATAAGTGGCTTTAAAGTGATCTTTCTGTCATTGTTAAAGGTAGAACAGTTATTTTAATAACCTTCACAATTATTGATAGAATTATTGTGGAAGTACTTCTAAATTAATTAAGCCAGGAGAAAATCAGTATAAAAAAATAAATCCAAACATCAAACAGAATGACGACAAGAGTTAAAGCTCATTGCATATTTTAAAAAGTGCCATATCTGCTTACTATTTCAGCCATAAAGGCTGACACACCAAGGTCAACATTTTATGGGGGGGTTATTTCAAATAATGCTTAACATTTCAAATATGGGTCATCTTAAATTACAAGGCAGTGATTTAGTGCCGGGTGTCATGCCCCTGGTGGAGACTGACTCTGAGGGAGAGGAGGAACAGCCAATAAGGAGTGGAAGTGTGGCTCCGGAGGTTGTGGAAGAGGCTGGGGAAGGGCAGAGGCTGGCTGAGCACTCAGAGGAGGACCCAGGCTCATCCCCTATCCATCCTAGGGCATGCATGGAGGAGAGGATCAGGGGAAAAACATGGTCTACTCAGGAAGAGAGGGCTATGATCCTCTCCAGGGGTTTGAGATCTGCATAAGAGTTTGGACCTGTGTGCTAGCAAATGCTGAAGACAAAGAGTGGTTTTTCCTGGATGAGATTTATCTTGGTTGGCGGTCTTCCAACAGACTGTACCTGGTTTTCTTGAAGTTTGTAATTAATTATCCTGGTCTGTCGTGGAAGTTTCTTCAGTGCGGTTTGTTTTTGGTTTTTGCTTCGTTATCTGCTCTTTGATTTTGAACTGTATTTCTTTCATTTGGAATGTTATTTTGAAAATTGTTTAATCTCCAACTGTGAACAATTGAACAGTGAAACCAAGTTGAAGGCATTAAAGGACCTTATGTTTTGGTTTTTGTTATATTTGTGGTACACTCTGGGTCATCACATTGGGACCCAAAGCAAGCATAGGCATATCTGGTAAATCAGAAATGAGTTTAATGATACTTACTTCCGGTTAAATTTCTGTTGAATTGCAGCCAATACTATTGAGTATAAACATGTAAAATCCAAAGCTTTTCATTCGACTTAATACATGTACTACTGTATTGTGTTCTTGCCCAAAGTCAATCTTAAATGAACTGCCAACAGTTTTCCATATTAGTTGCCAACATTAAAAGAGGATCCTGTAAACCTAATTCAAGTTTCAAGCAAATATTTGGACAAAGGACAAAAGGTTTCCAATAGGAAACTCCTGCTGTCTGTCATTAGAAGATTTTGACCTTCAATGGAAGGTTGAAGGCAGACTAATATTTTGCGATATGCTTATCCCC
Source organism: Hydrophis major (assembly GCA_033807585.1). Taxonomy (NCBI): domain Eukaryota; kingdom Metazoa; phylum Chordata; class Lepidosauria; order Squamata; family Elapidae; genus Hydrophis; species Hydrophis major. The sequence goes on from CM066330.1 coordinate 246,705,559, forward strand.
ACCTTGCAGTGCCTATCAATTAAAAATGAAGTTCATTTATCAGCTACAGAGGGAGAAGAACGCCATATGATACGGCCACTTGTATTCAGCTTTGATATCTATGGTGCAACATTATGATGACAGTCATGTAATTTGCATATTATTTCTAAAATTGATATTTGGGTATTAATCTACATACATAGAGTGAAGCACTCCAGTGATATTCCTTAGAACCTATTTAAAATGGAGTAGTTCCACAGTGACTTTTATTGTAGCCTGGGCAGTGAAAAATATTTTCCTGCAGGCTTTCTAAATCTGATTCCTATCTTATGTCTTGGAGTACACAATTCACATCAACCCTCCTAGATGGGACATTACAATAAGCGTTATAGTTCAACATATTTGAATGGCACTATGGGTAATTGTTTCAGGGCATTTTTCATTTTGATGGGAAATTTTGGAAAATAAATTCCAGACATTTGAAATGGGGTTTGCTCTCAAAAGAAAAAAAAGAAAAACCAACAACATGTGGAGTAGATTTTGCTATGACCTCAAATATAATGCACATAAACGCACATAAGCACAAGTGCACATATTCCCCACCTCTAATTAATAGATCTAGAAGTTGCCACAGATTCAGGCAAATATATTTGTTCAAAAGCATTTTTAAAAGAAGACTATGTCAAAAGCAGCTTGTAAAAATGAATCCCTCTCCCACTTCATTCCTGCTCTGTCTTGACAGCTAAAGAACGCATGCATTTTATATGTATATTACATATTGAATGTTGTTCGTCTTAATGCTAACCTTGCAGGTCGAAATCCCCTGAGTATCACTTCATCAGGAGTGAGAAATGAAGTCTATTTGGAAGAGCAGACAACTAAATTAACGAGACTGCCTTGTGTCAGCCAAAACATCATTACAGCTGATTAGCTGAGAGGAAAGAACTGAAAATAAAGGTGATGAATTTGAAAGGAAAAGAAAAATATATAGACAAGCCCTGGAAAAAAAGGGAAGCAAACATTTGGTGATATAATACATAGCAGACAGAAGCTCCATAGGTATTTTTATTAGCAAAGAAAATATTGTTGTGCGTTGGGAATATTTGGGTAGGTAAACAGTCAAGACCTGCAGCCAAAAAAAGGGACACTTTGTCGAGTAGCAGCAAAGGGGAGAAACATCCATTTTAATTGCTGCAATATTTAGAAGAATCACATTTTCCATGGACATTGATTTTTAATTAGCTGATTTTAAAGAAGAAATAATTGTACACTAACATCTCTGGCAGAGGGGAGAAGATGACACTGTTCCACAATAATTATTAGCCTGCTGTGTCTGGGAATCTGTGATGTAGTAGATACATCAAGGGCACTGGCAGGCTCATAAATAAGGTAGGTATGGCCATGTACTACATGTATTTTTTGCATTGATTGAGTTTAAACAGCAGGTCCTTTACCAGAAAAAAAAGGAGAGAAGAAGCAATCAGCCAAATTCATCACAACGATGCAGTATTTTAAATATTCCAGTTCAGGGCATTTCCCCCAATACCTTCATGTGTTGAATAATTTTAAAAATGGCAGGGAATGGCAATTTTTGTCCATAATATTACAGGTTAGAAAGGAAGAATCAGAGAGCAGTTTTCTGCTTACCAAGCAAAGTCAGACATGCCAACTAAATAGAAAGTCTCACTGTAATCAACAGAGCTCAGGTCTAAGTTATGGATAGAAGGGAAAATCTTAAAAATTGAAACAATTTCTCCATCACCAGAATAGCAAATGTTTAAAAAGCCCTTCTCTGATCCAATTCCCCCTGCACTCCCTTTTTTCTTTTCTTGTTTTTGAACAGTAGCAAAAATATGTTATGACCGCAGAACAGAATAAAATGCAAATGCGGGCAGGAAAGAGAATTGATGCTATTCCTTTAAATATTAGGAATTCTGTGACAATATATTTGCTTAGCTATCTTTATAGGCACAGACACACTGGCGGGGGACTAACTTGTCTGACTTAGTCTTTCCACAGGCTAGACAGAGCTGTAATCTACTTCTCAGACAGAGTGATTACTATTTATAGTCACAAATTCTGGTTTGCCGGACATAACAGTTTGCATTCTCAACACATACGCCAGACTCCTTGGTGAGCTGCCTTAATGGCTAAACAATTATTCTGTCATGTCACGATGGGCTGGCTGTAAGTATCCGTCTCCACAACTCTGGAGCCAGAACTATGACAGAGCCCAGCAAAGCTTCAAAAGTCCTGTTGGATCAGACCAAAACTCACCACCAGCCAGTTTAGTCCTCTGTTCCCAACACTGCTCACCTACAAACTCACAAGCCCTATTCTACCCTTGGTGCCTAAAGATATACTGCCTTTGGAGGCTTCAGCGTTCGCCTCCATAGAATTGTCACCTATCAATCTAAAACTTCAGGAACAAAAATAAAATAAAATAAAAATAAATCAAGGGCTTCTCTTTCGATAAAGCAAAGCATGGCAGAGTTGTAAAGGAAGAGCGGGAGGTCTATATAAATATATGGGAAGGTTGAACGAGTTATTAATACAAAACGGTTTAGGACAGCTGGAAAGGAAGGGTGTGGAGGGGAAGGGAATTCCGATCTGCAAAGTTCAGGAAGGGCAGCAGATTTGCAGGAAGGCAATTTGGGGGGTGGGGGGTGGAACCAAGCCAGAGGCAGCGACAATAAAACCCAAAAGACGGCCTCTCGTCCTGGGAGGAAAGACCTCGCCGGTTAGGAACCTCCAATCCAGCTTATGTTTTAAATAGCCCGAACAGGCTGCTTTACTGCCTGGCTTGGGAACAAAGTTCCCGGGGCGATCAAAACTCCTTGGGGAGGATCGCGTCCCGTCGCCCCCCTCCCCCGCGTCTTCGGCTCCTTTCCCTCTCCTAAAGGGGAGAGCCCAGCCACTCAGCCCAGCCAGGCAGCCAGCCCGGGAGAGCCTTTCCCGGCGCGTTCCCACGGTCCTTTGGGTCTCCGGAGCGCGAACGGAACACGCCGATCAATGGAAGGACTCCGCTCGCCTCTCTCCCCCTCTCTCTCCCTCCACCCCCAGCCCCCCTCCGCCTGCCGTATCCCGCAACCCCGCCGGCGAAGCTGAAGGGCAACACACAGAGACACAGAGACAACCAAGCGGGGGTGGTTTGATTCGAGCTGAAATTCCCCCTTTCCCGCGCGCTCCAAACCATCTCGGTTTTCCTGCTTTTTGCTTGCAAGCGACGAGCGCTACCCCACTGCAGATACGGTACGCAACTGTCTGCCGGGGAAGACGCTATCGAGAGAGAGAGAGAGACAGAAAGAGAAAGAGAGGGAGGGAGGGGGAGAGAGAGGGGGAGAGAGGGGGAAGAGAATCCAAGCGCCCCGGATTTCAAGAAACGCAACTTTTGCAGGGGAGGAAATGGAGGGAAGGGGAAGAGGGGAGAAGGAAGGAGAAAAGAGGAATGGGTTGCAAAGGGGGGGGGGAGGCTGAAGGTTGTAAAAGAGGGGGAACGCAATAGAACCAAACCACCCAAGTCTCAGACTCTTCGATAGAAGGACAAAACTGTTCGGCCGGAAGGTTTTCTTGCGGGTTAAAAGCCGCAGGGTCTGAAACGTTTCCCCCCACCCCTCCCGGACGAAGCTGCAGAGGAGGGACGGCGGGGAAAGTCTGGATCGCATTTCCCCGGACGGAACCACGCAAGGTGATCGGGCAGGTCACTGTCTAGATCCAAATTCCGCCCCCTCCCTAAAATAGGGAGAAAAATGAGAGGGGGAGAGAGAGAGAGAGAGAGAGAGAGAGAGAGAGAACGGAAGGAACCGCAAGGGTAATAAAAATAAATCGAAAAAAAGTACTTACTGATCTCCATACTCTGAAACAAAGACCGTTTGCAGTTACAAGTACAGGAGACATTAGGCTGGTTAGGTCCGCCGGTATTGTTGAGACCCATCAAGTTATACATTTAAAAAAATCAGCCGGAGAAACAAAAGGAGCGGCGAGACCTCAAAAGGTCTCCGGGAAGCCCGACATAAAGACGGGAGCGCTGGCAGGAGGGGGGTGGTGGTGGTGGAGAGAACGGCTGAGAGACGGCTGAGGAAGCCGAGGCAAATATAACTGACTTTAAAAGAGAGTGAGTGAGTGAGTGAGTGAGTGAGAGAGAGAGAGAGAGAGAGAGAGAGAGAGAGAAACCTTTGCGGAGGAAGGAGGGAGGGGAAAAAACCCCCCTCAACATTAAAAAAAAAAAAGAGAGAGAGAGAGAGCACCCTCCTCAGTTTCCCGGGGCGGGGGACGGGTGAGAGGGGGGGGGGGAAGAAGGAGAGATGTGTGGGTCTCTAGCTTCGGATCAGAATCTGGCCGGAGAAGGCTGGAGTTCTGCGAGGTGCGGCTCGGCCCCCATTTCCCTCTCCAGACCGAGAAGTTCGCGCACGGAGCGGACCAGACTTGCGACTTTGTTTCTCTCTCTCTCTCTCTCTCTCTCTCCCCTCTCTCGCGCTCGCCTTACCCAGGCAAGATGTGAGTTCCTCCCTCCTCCTCCTCCCCCCTCTCCTCCGCCCCCGGCCCCCCCTCTCCGTCCTCTGCTCCTCATTCAAGTCCAAGGAGATTCAGTTTCAGATGGCAGAGCGAGCGAGCGAGAAAGAGGAGACTGAAGCAGACAGACGGGGTGACGTCAACGCTAGACTGGAACTGCCCTTTCGAGAGGGAGGGGGGGAGGGAAGGAATCTGTTGGGGAAGGCGCGGTAGACGGGGAGGCGGAGTGGGGGGAGGAGAAGGCTCGGGAAGGACCGGGCCCCGCTGCCCAATCGCAGGCGGGAAGAGCCTGTTGGCCCCTCCCACCGCTCGGGTTGTCGGATCTGCCTCTTAAAGACAAAGGTGCTCGGAGTCTGGCAACAAAAAAAAACCCCAACACACACAACCCACCACCTGGGGGGAAGCGGAGGGGAGAGAAGCATCCTTGCGAGAGGTGGGGAGGTGGGGAGTGGAGGAAGAGGAAGATTCTGCAAGGCTCCCGAAGGACCGAGAGAAGGAGATGTCTTGGTGGGAGGTGATCAATCTGCTTTTCTTTATGTATGAAAGCAAAGGACCCCCCCCCCTCTCTCTTTCTCCCTCCCTTCGGTCAATAAAAATGTGCCTAAATCGCCCAGGTCCCCGAGTTACGAAGAATAAGTGAGGTCCAACCGGCTTTCGTCAGGACCGAACTTGGTAAGTGAAAGGGTGCTGTTAGAAAAGGAGGGAGAGAAGGAAAGAGAAGCAGCCTCCGGTACTCCCCTGTAACCAAATCAGGAGGGCATCGGTTAAAATATTAAAATCTTGACTGGGGAGATTATGAGAATTGAAGCCCCGATCACCTAGAAGCCATTATTAGGTTGGGGAGATTTTATTACTATCCCGATCCTTCTCATTACTAAAGCCTCTTTTAAAACCCCCCCCCAAAAGGTGGTTTTTTAACCTAATGAGAAGTCTTTACATCCTCCCCTCCAGATTTGCAAAGAGAGCCCTGCTGTTCCATCCTACTAATTTTTGTTTATTTGAATTCGTTGGCCACTCAACTCCTATGGACTGCCCAGTTAGAAGGTGAAGAATTCATCCTATTCTAAGATTAAGTTTCATCATAATCTAGGATTTGGGGAAGGATATTAGATGAAGATTCCACACTTTGCTTTGCCAGATCTCAGCTCCAACTATTCAAGCATCCGATAGATAGCAGCAAAGGGATAGAGAAATGAATAATTCTTTGCTGTCATTTAGAAGTCAGTCTGTCTGTCTGTCTGTCTATCTGTCTACTTACCTAATTACTATAGCCACCCATCTCTATCAATGACTCTGGGCACCTTACAATTTTGAAGATATATTGGTTGTAGTGTATTAAACTTACATGAGATTTGTCTTATTTTGATTCAGGGAGCTTTGAAAATTCAGCCAATTGTGGTTAATCAACAAAAATGTGTCTAAGTAAATCATGGTTGGTTTAAACTTAGTCTACCTTTGTAACAGCAGGCTGTCAAACTGGATTTTAAAAACTATAATTTGAGAGTGAACAAAAGGTTGAAAAAAATTAGGCAAAAATATACCCAGTTTCCAGGTGCTACATGACAATATTTTTGTGCTGTGACATTTAACACAATTATTGCCTGCAAGAGTTACATGATGGTTACTGATTGCTAGCCAAATATATAAACCAGATACTTCGTGAAATGCCCTATCTTCTCATAAAACATTTAATTCAAAAATTATTCATGTAAACATTTATACTTCGGATCACATCGTGCATTAGGACATTGTAAGTGTGCATTTATTTTATTGCACAGTGTCTTACTGCCAAAATGCAAATACAGTTTAGCCAATCATGTGCCAACTGTACAGGTAGAACTAGAGCTAGCTGAAGCTATTAAACTATTAATAGTTTCATGAATTGGTGTTATCAATTAATATTAATAACATCAGCTCATATGATTTTTAACATTCCAAAAGCTGCTTCTAAGTAAAAGGGCTAATAAATTTGTGAAGCTCTTTCTTGATGAAAACAATATCATATGGCAATATGATTATTTTGGTTTTTTTTTTATTTTTATTGAATCATTTTCTAAGGAAGAAGGCCAAATTAGTTCTATGGCATTAAGGCAAATGAATTATCTTTCAAGGAAGTGAAAATAAAACTGGCGAAGTATTTTGTCTCCTTTGTGTATAGTTACTAGAACTGTGTTGGAAAATGAATTCTAGGAGGCAGGAAAAATAGAGTGATCGCTAATATTTGCTGCATCATATCTTGTGGATTTTTGCACCTCCAGATTCTACCTTAGGCACATCCATTCTGGAGTCCTAGTCAATATACTGGAAAAAGTACAGTATATTGCAGAAGCCCAAGTACAACCCTAATTATTGAAGGGGGTGGTGGTGGAGGAATAGAGCAACTCATTTACAAAGAAAGACTACAATGACTTTTTAAATTTGGATCAAAAACAGTTAATATAGCTGAGGTATATAAAAGCATGAACAGAACAAATGATCAGTAAAAAAATGACGATTTATTTTCCTCCTATGTAGCAGAACATAAAACCATCCACTAAAACTGAAAAAATTCAGAACTTAAAAAAGAAAGGATATCTTTACATGACACATAAACAATGCTTCGTCATTTAGTGGTCTGCCTGCCTGCCTGCCTGCCTGCCTGCCTGCCTGCCTATCTATCTATCGATCGATCGATTGATCGATCGATCGATCGATCGATCTACCTACCTACCTACCTACCTACCTACCTACCTACCTACCTACCTACCATGTTTCTCCAGCAATACGGCCTCCACCAATAGGAAGGCCCAGCAGGGGGAGAAAGTGGAGCTTCGTCTCGGTGATACAGCTGCAATCTCGGGGCTCCGAGTTTTTTTTTTGTTAACTTGCTGAGTTTTGAAAGGACACTCTGAATATAAGAAGAAACCTGTGAGATTTTTTTTTTTGACAAAACTGTATGAGCGGCGTTTTTTAAAGGGATGTCAAATTGAGGCTTGGATTTTTTTTTTTCTTTTCCTTACTTTTTGGGGGGGACTTCAGTGTGACTTTGTAGTCAACCGGACTGAATTTTCTCTTATATATATTCTTATGCTCCTTTTTTGATTTTTTAATTCTTTTTTAGGATAGAGGCTCCCTTTGGCTATTTTTATATATTTATATTTTATATATTTATATTTTATATATTTTATATGTAGTATATAATATTATATATATATATATATATATATATATATATATATATATATATATAATATAATATTATATGTATGTATGTATGTATGTATGTATGTATATGTATATGTATATGTATATGTATATGTATATGTATATGTATATGTATATGTATATGTATATGTATATGTATATATATATCTTGAAACACAAGCTCTAGAAAAATATGATCACAAACCCAAACTCTGGCTCAGATACGTAGATGACACCTTCATAATCTGGCCACACGGGAAAGAAAAACTGAACAACTTCCTCACACACCTCAACAGCCAACACCCCAAAATACAATTCACCATGGAAACAGAAGCTAACAACCAACTCCCCTTCCTAGATGTCTTGGTATACAAAAAAACCAATGGCTCCCTAGGACACACCATCTACCAGAAGAAAACACATACAAACCACTATCTACATGCACTCTCACACCACCACCCAGCACAGATCAATTCCGTAGCCAAGACACTCATCTCCAGAACATAATGCTTAGCCGACGAACAACACCTAGAGACTGAACTACACACTCTCACCGGCGTGCTGACAGCCAATGGATTCCAAAGAAAGAAGATCACCCACCTAATCCAAAAAGAAACCCCAACCAAAATCCAAGACAGAGAACAAGAGAATGGCAAAGCCCTCCTCCCATATATAAAAGGCACTACAGACAAAATCAGCAAGATCCTCCAAAAACACAACATTAAGACAGCATTCTGCACAAACAGAAAGATATCCACCATCCTAAGAAACCCTAAGGACAAAATCGAGTTAGAAAATCAAGGATTATACGAAATCCCTTGCACTGCCTGCCCCACCACATACATTGGACAAACTAACAGAAGAATAAGTGCACGCATTGAAGAACATAAGAACTCAATCAAAAAGGAAGAACCGACCGCTTCCCTGGTCCAACACCTTAAAGCCACAGGACATGAGATTGACTTTAGAAAAACCAGAACTATCGCCAAAACTGAACACTTCAGCAGCAGAATCATCAGAGAAGCCATAGAGATAGAAAAACGCCCACACAGCATGAATAAACAAGATGATACCTCCCGCCTACCAGCCATTTGGAAACCCGCCCTCATGAACAGACGAGTACCTAACACGAAGAATGACACCAGACCCACACCCCTGAGAGCCACACAAGATGCCACCACCACACTTCCACATAGAAAGCAGACTCACACCCACACAGAAGATGAGACACGACCACGGACCAGAAGCCACACTGCAGCTGCATCACTACCCACTTCAAACCCCTCTGAGCCATACATGAAGCAAACTGACCCCCACCATGAAGATGCAGCATGACCACGAACTCGAAGCCAAACAGCAAGATCACAGCTCACCAGCTCAAATCCCCCAGCAACTAAGACTAACCAGAGCACAACCAAGCCCCAACCTGAACAGAACACGCCTCCAGCCAATCAGAACACAGCCAACCCCCCAACCAATCAGAACATAGCCAAACCCCCAACCAATGAGAACACCCCCCCACCCAATCAGAACACAGCCAAGCCCCCAGCCAATCAAGTCATACCCCCACTAGCAGTTAAAAGGAAGAAGCAGCTGCAAGCTCACATCACTCTGAGAAGCACAGAGCTGAAGACCAAGCCTGAAGATGATGAATGAGACTTCATCGAAACGTTGCCTAGATATTTCCAATCTTACACGGGAGAAAACCTGAATAACCAAATATATATATATGTGTGTGTGTGTGTATCTATCTATCTATCTATCTATCTATCTATCTATCTATCTATCTATCTATCTATCTATCTATCTATCTATCTCTATATTATATCTATATCTATATCTATCTATCTATCTATCTATCTATCTATCTATCTATCTATCTATCTATCTATCTATCTATAAATACTTTTTCTTTTTGCTTAATTTAAACTATGTCTTTCTGGCTGGGAGGGGGGAAAGTGTATTAAGAAACTTTGCAACACTGCCAACTAGAGGCTTGAAAATATTTTATTTGAATTGGAGAAGAACTCTGAAAAGACTACTCAAGGACATTTCAATTTGATAAGATAAAGGGAGAGCGCAGCGGAATATTATTACAGGTGCTTTCCTGGACATTTCAACACTTGTGAAGCTTGTGGAGAAGGAGTCATAATAAGAGCCTTGGACAAATAAACAAAGTGCAGTGTGTTTTCTTATCTTTTTTCAGTTGTGCACCCCTACTCACCAGCCTCTCTGTAAACTTTAATTCTAGTAATATTCTTATTTTTGCTTTTTATTTTAAAGGGAAAGCCTCAGAATTTTTTCTTTATTTTTCTTTTCTTTTCTTCTCCTTTTTACTGGGATTTTTTTTTTTTTTGCTTGCTTTTTCCATATATTTTTGGACCACTCTGCCTTTTCTTTTTTATTATTGAGATTTCCCAGTTGGATTAAGGTGTGAAGAACCTGAAGGATTTTTTTTCTTTTTTCCTTATTTTTCTTTTCTTTTTCTTCCTAATTATTATTATTATTTTGGGTTTTTTTTTCTTTCTATTTTTCATTTTTTATTGTGACTACTTCATAATTGGATTAGGATCTAGAAGAACCTGAAGATTTTTCTTCTTCTTCTTCTTTTTCTCCTTTTTCCTTTTTGTCATTGGGTTTTTTATTGTTGGATTTTTGCCATTTTGGATTATAATTGGCTATTCTACCAGTTGGATTAAAAGCTAAAAAGAATTTGAAGGTCTTGAAGCATCAAAATGAGCAGGAAACCCATATCTTCTGGCCTTTCTACTTCTACCTCTGCCTCCCCACCAGCTGGAGGACAACGTTTAATTCAGACAATGTTGAAGCAAGATAAAGAAAAAGAAAAGTGACATTACAGATGATTATGCAAAGAATCCAAGATCTCAAAATAAAAGCAGACACTATTGAACAAAGAACAGAGAAGACTGATGAAAAAGTGGAAAATATTCAATCGTAGTAGCATGATGAGAGATTCCAAAAAATTGAGGAAGAAGGTAAACAAAGAGAGGAGAAGATTGGAAATATTGACAGCAGATTAACAGTGGTTGAACAAGACAAAAGAGGGATGTTGAGGTGGGAGATGGAGAGGTCAGAATTCTATCTCAGATTTCAAAATATAGAAGAAGAAGAAAAAGGACAAAACTTGGCTGCGATAATGATAGAAATTTTGGCGGATGCTTTGGAAATTACAGAGGAAAAGATGATGGATGGAGGAGATGAGGTATACCGAATTTTTACAAGATATGCGATGAGAAATAAATTACCAAGGGAAGTCCATATTAGATTTACCAAAAAATCCATCAAAACACAAATATTCCAAGCTGTAAGAGAGAAGACACTGAAATACAAAGGCAAAGAGATTGTGGTTTTAAAACAAATACCCAGAAAAGTGAGAGAGATGAGAAGAGAATATCAATTTCTGACCAAAATGCTACTGGAAAACGAAGTGAATTATAGATGGCTGATTCCAGAAGGATTAATGTTTACGTGGCAAGAGCAGAGACATAGAATTGATTCAATTGAGAAAGCAGAACTTTTCCACGCAGAATTTTTTGGAAGGAGAGAAGAAGAGGCAGAGAAAGAGGTCTCATTAATTGAGTTTCAAGAGGAACAACTGGAGACTGAAAAAGAGGAAGGTGCAGTAGGTGGGCAGGTGGATAGTAAAGAACAGCATGAAGTAAGATCCATGAGAGCTGTTAGACCTAAATATAAAGCATAATCATGGAAGAAAAAAAATTGATTACAATGGATATAAATGGACTCAATTCAGCTGTTAAAAGAAGGAAAACCTTTCATAAATTAGAGAAATTAAAATTTGATATAATTTGTCTACAAGAAGTACATATCAAAAAACAACATGAACAATTGTTAGTACAGCCAAAATTAGGGAAAATATTTACTTCTTTGACTCAATGTAAGAAAAGAGGAGTGGTTCTATACATTAAAGAGGCCATCCCAGCAAAATTGATCCATACGGATGAAGATGGAAGAGTATTAATATAAAAATAATATAAATAATAATATAAAATAATATAAAATAATATAAAAATACTCTTGATTGCAATTTATGCTCCAAATGATGAACAAGAAGAATTCTATAAAAAAACTACACATGAAAATAACTGGACTGGACTATGTTAATATAATTATAATGGGAGATTTTAATGGAATTGTGGACAATAAACCGGACTATATAGCAACAACAACAAAGCAAAATAGAAAGACTCTCCCTAAATCCTTTTTTAAAATGACAGACGAATTAACTTTAAAAGATATTTGGAGAGAAAGAAATGTTAAAGCTAAACAATATACTTTCTATTCAAATAGACATTTATCATGGACAGATTGGATATGATTTGGACCTCAACAGAATTAATATCTAATATCCAAGAAACAAATATTGAAACAAGTACTTGGGCAGATCATAGCCCAATGACAATTAAATGGAAGGGACAAAAAAAAAGATCGAGATGGACATTAAACAATATTATCTTAAAGGAAAAAGATTTTACACAATGGATGGAGAAAGAATTGGCTTTTTTCTTTAGAGAAAATAAAAAAGAAGACAATTCAACGCAGAATGTTTGGGATACAATGAAGGCATATGCTAGAGGTTTGATAATAGATTATATAAGAAAAAAGAACATTAGGAAAAGGCAAGCCACTAAGGCCTTGGAAGATGAGTATAAAAAACTTGAAAAAGAATTACAGAAAATGCCACAGAAAAAAGATATCAAATTGAAGTTGGATATAACTAAACATAAAATGGAATTAATAGAGAAAGAAGAATTGGCACAGAAAATTAGAAATGCTAAACAGAATTATTTTGAAGATGCAAATAAACCAGTGGATGGCTAGCATATAAATTGAGAAAGGAGAAGGAATCAAGAAAAATATTGAAGTTAATAGATGATCAAGGCCAGGTTTGTTATGGTAATGAGAAAAAGGAAATTTTTTGAGATTTCTATGGGCAACTATATAATCAAGAGAATATTGAGGAGGAAAAAGTCAAACAGTATCTACAGAATGCTAACCTACCGAAGATATCTAAAGAGACTGAAGAAATGCTAGAAAGCAATATAACAATGATGGAATTAACTGAGGCACTTAAAAAACAAAATAATGGGAAAGCACCAGGTCCAGATGGGCTTCCGGCAGAATTCTATAAAACATTTCAAGAATCATTGAGCATTCCATTGCTAGAAGTTATGAATGAAGCTATGTCAAAGAAGATGATACCCAAAACATGGTCAGAGGCTTATGTTACACTTATTCCAAAAGAAGAGGCTGATCCACTGCAAATCAAGAACTATAGACCTATTTCTTTATTGAATGCAGACTATAAAATTTTTGCTTCAATTTTAGCAGAAAGACTTAAAAAATACTTAAATAATTTTATCCATCCAGATCAAAATGGATTTCTGCCAAAGAGACAAATTAGAGACAATATGAGAGTAATCTTGGACACTTTGGAATACTATGAGGCTTATCCTGAAAAGCAAATGGCTTTGATATTCCTAGATGCTCAAAAGGCATTTGACAACGTGAACTGGAGATTTATGTTATTACTATTGGAACAGATGGGTTTTGCCAGAAAATTTATCCAAGCAATAGAAGCCATATACAATAAACAGACAGCAAAGGTAATGATGGAGGGAGAACTTACAGACTTTATCAATATAAGAAAAGGCACAAGACAAGGGTGTCCCCTATCCCCTTTGCTATTTGTATTGACTTTGGAAGTGTTGAATAGAAATATTAGGGATGATAAAAGCATAAAAGGAATGAAAATTAAAAAGGAAGAATTCAAACTGCAAGCCTTTGCTGATGACTTAGCCTTTATTTTGGAAGACCCGTTAGAAACAGCTCCAAAGTTATTGGAAAAGATAGAGATATATGGTGAGGTGGCTGGTTTGAAAATAAATAAAGACAAAACAAAGATTTTGATAAAAAACATGCTACTGAGACAAAGAGAAGAACTGGCAAACCTGTTGAAAATCCAAGTTATGAATAAGGTCAAGTATCTAGGGATACACTTGACAGCAAGATGTAGCACATTAAAAGAGAATAATTATATTAAACTTAAACAACAGATAGCTACAGACTTGAAGAAATGGAAAAACTTGCAATTGTCATTAATAGGGAGAATTTCAACAATTAAGACGAATATTTTACCTAGAATCCCATTTCTGTTTCAAACAATACCAATTAGGCTCAGAAAAGACTATTTTGAAGATTTAAATAAAATTATGTTGAAGTTTATATGGCAAGGTAAAAAAGCGAGAATAAAGCTAAAGTTTTTGCAAGATGCTAGAATTAGAGGAGGTTTTGGCCTGCCCAATTGGGAATTGTACTATCAAGCTGCAAGTTTGATGTGGGTCAAGGAATGGATAACATTAAGAAAGACTAGATTGTTGACACTAGAAGGTCATGATTTGCTGTTGGGTTGGCATGCTTTTTTATGGTATAAGGGAACTAAAACACAGGGTTATTTTAGAAGACATTATATGCGGGAGTCTTTGTGGTTAAACTGGGAGAAGGTAAAAAGACAATGTTATTTGAAAATTCCAGTTTGGTTATCGACTATTGAAGCATTTTCCTATCCTATAATTTATAAGAAGGAACAAACAGTTAGATATGGGGAATTATTGGATGAAAAGGGTGAACTTAAATCGATACAAAATTTAGAGGAACAAGGTATAAAGATGAATTGGTTTTCATATGCGCAAATACATTCAAGGTATGATGAAGATTCTAAAACAGGGGGATTTTATGATAAACAGACTGATCTAGATAAGATCTTGATGGGTACTGATGAGAAGGTGATTAAAAAAGTATATGGTTATTTACTGGGAATTAAATTAGAGGTAGAACAAGTTAAAGAAACTATGATTGTTTGGGGGAAGAATTTTGGATATGGGATTGATTTAGAGAAATGGCAAAAATTGTGGTCTCAAAATTATAAAATGACAATGTCAACAGCATATAAAGAAAATTTGTATTAGATATTTTACAGGTGGCACTTTCCCCCGACAAGAATAGCAAGAATGTTTAAGAACAAATCTGAAAAATGTTAGAAATGTCATCAGATACCTGGCTCATATTACCATATGTGGTGGACCTGTGAGGACGCTAAAAAATATTGGACTAAAATTCGCATGTGATTGGAAAAAATGACAAAGAAATGTATAGATTTGAAACTGGAGTTTTTTCTATTGGGAATCTTACCAGATACATACAGTAAAGACTTGAAATATCTGATTGTAAATGTATTAACAGAGGCTAGGATTGTATTTGCTAAAAACTGGAAGAATGAGAAAATACCATCACAGGAAGAAATTAAGAAAATATTGGAATGTGCTGAGATGAGTAGATTAACATTTGAAATTAGAAAGCAAGAAGATAAACAATTATATGAAATTTGACATCTTTTTTATCAATGGCTAGATGACAAAATACGATAATAGAATATTTAGAATGTTAGATAGCAAGGAATATCTTTATTTTTTCTTTCGTTTTTGTTTTTTGATATTATATTCATAACGTGTTTCTAGGTTAGATTTGGTATGATTATATGATTTGTTATAGAATAAACTATTTAAAGTATTGTTATCTCATAAAGCATGAATGATTAAAAGTATAGTCAAATGTTCTTTTGAATAGCGATATTAGGATATATGTTTGGATTGACAATATGAGTTGCTATGTAGCATAACTGTAATTGAGACTACGAAATGAATGCACAAAACTGATGAACCAACCGACACACTGTATGTACATAAGAGAGTTGATGTTTTAATGTTTTGTTTGTCTTGTTTGTTTGTAGAAAATCAATAAAATTGTTTTTTTTTAAAAAGGAAGGCCCAGCATGATTTCTAGGCATGAGGTGAAATTAAGCCCGCCCCCAAAATTTAGGCCTATTAAAACCATGCGTTTCCCCACCATTTCTCACATCGTTCATTGGAACTACATGAGGTGAAGAGAAATGGGGGGAGAAGGGCGGTGGGGAGCAAACCTGCCTTTAGGAGAGCCCTGCAGGTAGCCTAGGCTAGAATACCCCGATAGCCGATAGAAGCTCTCCGAAGGCAGAGTCCCCAGCTGCTTCAGGGCATGGCATGGCTTCCTGTGTCCCCTCGCCTTTAGGCAGTCTCTTTCGGGTGATGGAAGCTCCCCAAGTGCAGTCAACAGCCACTTTGATCGGACGGTAGAAGCAGCCTTGGAGCAAGCACACACACACCCCTCGCTGCGAGGCTGCTTCTATCGGCAGACGAAAGCTCCCTTGAAGGCAGAGTCCCCAGCTGCTTCAGGGTGAGGAGTGGCTGCCCGTGTCCCCTCGCCTTTAGGCAGTCTCTTTTGGGCAATGGAACCTCTCCAAATGCAGTCATCAGCCACTTTGATCAGCCAGTAGAAGTGGCCTCGGGACGAGCGCACACACACAGACTCCCCTCACCACAAGGCTGCTTCTATGGGCCGACGAAAGCTCCCATGAAGGCAGAGTCCCCAGCCACTTTGGGGCATGGCCCATGTCCCCTCAAACTTTAGGCAGTCTCTTTCAGGCGATGGAAGCTCCCCAAGTGCAGTCACCAGCCACTTCAATTAGCTGGTAGAAGTGGCCTCATGGTGAGGGGAGTGTATGTGTGTGCGCTCTTCCCCAGGCCGCTTCTACTGGCCGATCGAAGTGGCTGGTGACTGCACTTGGGGAGCTTCCATCGCCCGAAAGAGACTGCCTAAAGGTTGAGGGGACATGGGCAGCCTTGCCATGCCCTGAAGTGGCTGGGGACTCTGCCTTTGGGGAGCATTCGTTGGCCGATAGAAGTGGCCTCACGGTGAGGGGAGTGTGTTTGTGCGCTCGCCCTGAGGCCGCTCGAAGTGGCTGGTGACTGCACTTGGGAAGCTTCCATCGCCCAAAAGAGACTGCCTAATGGCAAGGGGACACGGGCAGCCATGCCTCGCCCTGAAGTGGCTGGGGACTCTGCCTTTGGGGAGCTTTTGTTGGCCGATAGAAGTGGTCTCGCGGCGAGGTATGTGCATATAGGCCACTCTAGGTGGGGGAGGAAATTAAGTCACCCCCGAAAAGACGGCCTAGCTGGTTTTTCGGCATCCCAAAAAAATAAGGCCCGGCCTTATTTTGTGAGAAACACAGTATCTACCTGTCTGTCTACCTGCCTAATTTCTATAGCCATCCAACTCTATCAATAACTCTGGGCAGCTTACAATTTTGAAGATATATTGCTTGTAGTACATTAAACTTACATGAGATTTGTCTGATTTTGACTCAGGGTGCTTTGGAAATCCAGCCAATTGTGGTTAATTCAACAAAAATGTGTCTAAGTAAATCATGGTTTGGTTTAGTGTGATGTGCAAACTTAGTCTACCTTCGTAGCAGCAGGCTGTCAGATTGGACTTTGAAAACTATAATTTGAGAGTGAACAAAAGGACTTTAAAAAGGAAGTATATCTTTACATGACACATAACATTTTTAAGGGTCCTTGGTGGTCTCTGAGCTTGATTGTTTTTTTGCAGATGTTTCATTATCCAACTAGGTAGCATTGCCAGTGATGTCATCACACTGATGGTGCTACCTAGTTGGGTAGTGAAACCAAGTTCAAAGAGCACCAGGGACCTCTCATTTCAATCCTGAGTTACAATTTGCTGCTATCAGATGTGCCTATGGTTGCTAATTTATATGGTTTAAAAAAAAATCATGGAGAATTTAACTACCCATGGCTGCTAGGTTCAGTAGTCATAAATTAATTCCAAAACCAAAGACTGTTTGCCCTTAGTAGTAGGTGCTTAAGTATAATAGTGGAAGGAAATTCTTATCCTTGTCTCCCATTTATAAACTTTCCTTCCTTGACTCACCTGGACAGACACTGTTGTAGGAAATGGACGTTTGGAAGGATCCATCAAAGTTTTTAGGTTCTTAAAAAGGAGACAGAGCTATGGTGTTAGAATTCTGGATTGTAATCATTTATGAAGGCCAGAGGTAGTCGTACTTTCAAAGCTACACACCTACACATTTAATATATTGGTGCATCAAAGAGAAAGGAAGGATCTTCTTTCCTTTTGAAGGTTGCAATGCTATACTCACTCTGCTGAACTCAGGGATATTTACTTTTGAGCAGTTATGCACAGAATTGCATATAAAAAGAGAGTGGCATAATCTGAAGTATTTTCATACCGAGTCTTAACTAGGTAGACAGAGAGAGTCCTCATTCTAAGGTATTCCCTGGGGCTACTTATGATCCAAATTCAAAATTCCAATGGGAGCTTCCTCCCCCATCCCCAGTGACACGACCACAATTCAAGTGTTCTGACACCAGATTGCCATGTACAGTTATTTGCAACTTTGCATGGTCATGTTTTATAACAGTTTGTTGAAAACTGGCATTTACTTTTGGTTTCCGGCAAAACTGACCCATAGCGAACCATTGGTTCACTTGATGAGCATGGTGTTGGCTTAACAAGTGCCACAAAAAGGTAATAAAATTTACGATTTTATGACCATGATGGGTTGGCTTTATTACATCATAACTCTAGGACTTAATATAAAATTTACCTGGCTCCAATACACCAATATAATATGTAAACTGTACATATTTTAAATTTATCTGAAAATCAAATGGGAAGTGCCATCAGTATGGTTGCTTATTAGACAGCAGTATTAGCAAAAGCAATAGCACTTAGACTTATACACTGCTTGATAGTGCTTTACAGTCCCCTCTAAGTGGTTTACAGAGTCAGCCTTTTACCCCCAACAATCTGAGTCCTAATTTTTACCTAACTCAGAAGGAGGTGGGATTTGATCTGCCAAATTGCAGGCAGCTGGCTGTCAGCAGAAGTAGTTTGCAGTACTGCACTCTAACCACTGCGCCACCAAGGCTTTTCCCATGCTTTTCCCATGGATATCCTGTTTGCTGGCCTTGAGAATGACTGAACTGTTATCCATGCTTCAATTGTTCCTTGGCTGATTAAGAACCTCAGCATATAAGAAGAATCTTGTTGGGTAAGGCTGAGAGCCAATCTGGCTTAGTTTTCTGTGTCCCAGAATGGTCAACCACTTGCATTCAGGAATTCAACATGGACAGAAAGATTATGTTTCTTTTCTATAGGTGTTCCTCATCACTTACATTGAAAACATGCTGCCTTTGATTTCAAAATTAATGTGACCATGCATTTGTCTAATCCAATCTTCAGCCATCTATTCTAAACTCATGGCCATCCCCAGATTTGGACAACCACTTAAATATGAGCCAACAGTGTGGGGAAGCAGCCAAAAAAGCCAATGCGATCCTAGGATGTGTTTTGGTCTGTGACCGCAAATAAAGTATTATTATTATTAGAGGGATAGAATCAAGATCATGTGAAGTGAACTTGATTCTATCCCTCTATTAATTCAGCCTAGGACATTACAAAGCCTTAGTATGGCCACATTTGGAATACTGCATCCAGTTTTGATCACCACAATATAAAAAAAGATGTTGAGACTCTGGAGAATGCAGAGAAGATCAACAGAGATGATTAAGTGTGTTGGGAGCTAAAATACATGAAGAACAGTTGCAGGAATTGGCTATGTCTAGTCTAGTGAAAAGAAGGACTAGGGGTTACGTGATAGCAGTGTTCCAAGGTCTAAAGGGCTGCTATAAAGAAAGAGAGGAAAACTATTTTCCAAAGCACCAGAAGGCAAGACAAGAACCAATGGATGGAAATCATTCCAGGGAAGAAGCAACCTAGAGGTAAGGAGAATTTTCCTAACATTGAGAACAATCAATCAGTGGAACAGCTTGCCTTCAGAAGTTGGGGATGCTCTTTCGCTGGAGGCTTTCAAGAAGAGACTGGACAGCCATTGGTCTGAAATGGTATACTGTAGAGACTCTTGCTCAAATGGGGTTGGACGAGAAGACCTCCAAGATCCCTTCCAACACTGTTATTCTTTGATTTCTATAATGGTAGCACCTTCCCTATCTAAACTATGTGCTGAAAAAGAGTGAATTATTTTTACTTATCCTGATTTTTACTGATACTGATCCCTCCCTATCTCCATACAAAACTTACAACGGGATTACTTGAAAGAGTGAATCTGATTTGTGTTGGCCCAGCAACGACCCAGCGATCTTTTCTCATGGTGTGAAAATCTATAATTTGGAGGCTTACCAAGTTCTGATTTGGTTCTTCTAAAAGACTTATTCTTTAAAAGGACAATTGGCAACAGAAATATCCTTCCCTCTCTTATTATCATAATAAAAGCTGGACCACCTTTTAATGCTTGGGGTCACAAATCACACTTAAGCAGATCTATGATTTCTATTCAACAATATAGCTAGTTTTGTGATCATACTCATTACAACTAGATTAGCAGAGCTTACTTAGATCCCATTACAGGTAGTCCTTGAATTAGGACCACAATTGAGCCCAAAGTTGGTGTGTAACCTTGGTAAAGTGAGTTTGCCCCATTTTATGACTTTTCTTGCCAGAGTTGTTAAGCGAACTGTTGCATTTGTTAAGTTAGTAACATGGTCGTCAAGCAAATCTGGATTCCTCCAATGACTTTGGGAAGATTAAAAATGGTGATCCCATGACCTAGGGACAGTGCAACTGTCATAAATCCATGCCAGTTGCCAAGTATCCAAATTTTGATCACGGTCGTAAATGTGAAAAACAGTCATAAATTGCTTTTTCCAGTGCTCTTGTAATGTTGAACTAAATAAATAGTTGTAAGTAGAAGAC
The DNA here is from genome assembly GCA_033807585.1 of Hydrophis major. NCBI lineage: Eukaryota > Metazoa > Chordata > Lepidosauria > Squamata > Elapidae > Hydrophis > Hydrophis major. The sequence goes on from CM066330.1 coordinate 246,725,962, forward strand.
TGCTTGTATCATAGTTTTACATGTTACAGGTAGTCCTCAACCTACGACCACAATTAAGCCCCAAATTTCTTTTGTTAAGTGAGACAGTTGTTAAGTGAGTTTTGCCCCATTTTACGACATTTCTTGCCACAGTTGTTAGGTGTATCACTGAAGTTGTTAAGATAGTAACATGGTTGTATCCTTCTAGTGTTAACTTATCCTTTTATTCCTTTATGTCCTTTTATTCTTAACATTTATCCAGTCTTTAACCCAAATTAGAATTGCTGCTCTATAATACAATTCCCAGTCAGATAGGCCAAATCCTCACTTTTCTGTGGCATCCTGCAAGAATTTTAGTTTGATTCTGGGCTTTTTCTTTTGCCATTTGAATTGCGATACTAATTTGTCCAATTGATCAAAAAAAGAAATTCCCCCCAATTTTATAGGAATATTTTGGAAAAGAAACAATAATTTTGGTAATATATTCATTTTTATGGATGCTATTCTTTCCATAAGGGAAAGTCTTAAATTATCCCCGTTATTTGTTTAATTAATGGAGTATAATTGTCCTCAAGCACATTTCATCAAAATCATAATCCCCAAGTACTTGACTTTGTTATCTGGATGTCCATCATCCTACTTAAAATTTCTTTTTGTTTATTTGTCATATTCTTTTGCTGGTCAGAAGGTTGCAAAATGGGATCCCATGATCCTGGTACACGACAACCGTCATAAATATGAACCAGTTGCTAAGCATCTGAATTTTGATCATGTGACCATGGGGAGGCTACAACAGTCGTAAGGGTGAAAAATGGTCATAAGTCCCTTTTTCAATGCTGTTGTAACTTTAAATAGGCACTAAATGAATTGTTGTAAATCAAGGACTACTTATATATGCTAAGCCAAAACCAAACCAAAGACTTAGTGTTATATGAATTGTTGTAGAGCGGCGGTTACAAAGGGAGACGGAGCCAGGCTAAAGGCTAACAACTTTATTCTTGCGAATAAAGGGTCGCCGCGGTTGCCGAGGCTATCTGACAGCCAGCTGGTGGCGACAGCTGATGCCGTTTGACAGCTCCCTTTTATAGCCGGCTGTCAAACGGCATCAACCAATGGGAGCGATCGGCGCTCCCGCGTTAGCGGCGGACCGGAGGGAGGACTGCTGCTAGTCTTTGAACACAGCACTCCTTCCCCCTGGCCACGAGCATGCGTAGTCCTGCAGCCATGATGGCTGCTTTCGCTCGCGGCCCGATCTTCGAGGTTCCTGAGGCTTGTCGGCGGCTGGTGCGTCTTGTTCCTCCCGGGCAGTGACTGGAACCTGCAGAGGGTCGCTGGCCATCCCTGGACTGCTTTCTGGCGACTGCTTGGGTGAGTCTTCCCACGGTGGGCGGCTGGTTGCGTTGTTGGGCGGCAGGTAGACCGGGTCCTTCGGCGGGTTGGCTGGCGGTGAGTAGACTGGCTCGTCCGGTGGCGGGTAGACCGGGATTTCGGTGGCAGTCTTGTTCCAACGCCTCCTCAGCTGGTCTACGTGCCTTCTCCAAATCCGGCCATCTTCCAGAAGGACTCTATATGATCTGGGTCCTACAACAAAGACTATCTGCCCTGGCAGCCATAAGGGGTGCCCACATAGTTCCTGGCGTACACCTGGTCTTGCAGGGCGAATTCCCTGGCATGGCTGTCAGAGGCTAGTGGCGTGCTGGGAGCGTAGTGGGGGTGCAACCTGTCCAGGGTGGTCCTGAGGCGCCTGCCCATTAACAGTTCAGCAGGGGACTTGTTGGTGGAAGGGCACGGGGTGGCATGTTGTGTGAGTAGGTAAGTTGATAGTTTGGCGTGCCAGTCTGCCTGGCCCAGCTTGGCCAGAACTTCCTTGGCAGACCTGACAGCCCTTTCTGCCATTCCATTACTTGCTGGGTGAAAGGGGGCTGTGAGAGCGTGTCTGATGCCCAGATTAGCTGTGAAGATGGCAAACTCGTTAGAACTGAATTGGGGGCCATTATCTGAAACTAATGTGTCAGGAAGTCCATGAGTAGCAAACAGTCTGGTCAAGGTCCTTGTGACAGCCAGTGTTGTGGGGGAGGGTAACAAGGCTACTTTAGTCCATTTGGAGAATGAATCTACAACCACCAGGAATGTCCTCCCTTGTATGGGACCAGCCAGGTCTACATGCAGCCTGGCCCAAGAGGCCCCCGAATCTTCCCACTTGGTTGGGGCAGCTGCTGGTGGGGCTGCTCTTGTTGCCTGGCAGGGCTGGCATGTGTTAACCCAGCTGGCAATCTGGGCATCTAATCCTGGCCACCAGACGTAGCTGTGGGCCAAGGCCTTCATCCTTACGATGCCAGGGTGACCCTCGTGCAGTGCCCTTAAAACTGGTTCTTGCAAGGTGGGTGGTATGACTACCCTTGTCCCCCGTAACAGGCAGCCCTGTAGTGAAGAAAACTCCTGCCTGCGGGTCTTAAATGGCATGAATTCAGGGGCGAACTGAATGTCAGGCCACCCCCTCCCTACCCAGTCCAGGACTTGGGAAATAACACGGTCCCTCTTGGAGTGTGCAGCAATATCCCCAGCTGAGACAGGTAGGTTAAGTTCATTGCAGTCGAAGATTGCGTGGATGGGAGCTGGGTCCTCGACTGGTGATGGCAGGGGGCATCTGCTGAGGGCATCAGCATGGCACAGGTTCTCCCCGGGCGATGTACCAGTGTGTAAGAGTAGGCGGCCAAAAATAGAGTCTGTCTGGTCATTCTCGGGGATAACACCTGTGGGGTTTGCTTATCCCCAGCTAGCAGTCCTAATAGAGGTTTGCGATCTGTTACAAATTCAAAACTATGGCCATAAAGGAACTCATGGAATTTTTTTACAGCGGCCACAGCTGCTAAGGCCTCCTTATCGATCTGACTATAGTTCCTCTCTGCAGCGGAGAAAGTTCTCGAAAAATAGGCAATGGGTGCCTCTGATCCATTTGAGAGTCTATGGCTCAATACAGCTCCTATACCAAAAGGTGAGGCATCAGAGGCTAACACTAGGGGCAGGTTTGGGTTAAACTGAACCAACACAGAGTTTGAAGTTAAGAGAGACTTCACTGCTTGGAAAGTGTGGGCTTCCCTTTGTCCCCATTGCCATGGGGCTTTCTTATCTAGGAGCCTATGTAGGGGTTCAGCTACAGAGGCTTTGTGAGGCAAAAAGGAAGCATAAAAATTAAGGAGTCCCAAAAAGACCTGCAATTCAGTTTTGTTAGAGGGAGTGGGTGCCTCGTGAATAGCCCTAACTTTACTCTCTATGGGGTGAATTCCAGATGCATCAATTCGATAACCCAGGAAGTCAACCTGTTTGGTGGCAATGGTGCATTTATCTTTTTTTCAATTTCAGCCCGTTTTGCCTAAACCTGTCAAGGACAGATCTCACTCTGAGTAAAAGTTGTGTTTTGTTGGTGGCAGAAACTAAAATGTCATCGAAGTATGGAACCACCCCAGGTAGGCCCTGGAGGATTCTTTCCATGAGTGATTGGAAAATGCCAGGGGCTACGCTAACTCCAAATTGCAAACGTCTACATCTAAATGCGCCCCTGTGAATAACTATAGTTTGTAGGTCAGCAGTGTGTTGGTCAACGGGAAATTGCTGGTATGCCTGGGACATGTCTAACTTTGCAAAAATTATGCCTGGCTCAAAAGAGTGGAGCAGGTGTTGGATTACAGGTACTAGGTATGCGCTAATTTGTAGGAAACGGTTGAGGGACGTCTTATAGTCAGTGCAAATTCTCACGCTGCCATCTTTTTTTAAAGGGGTGACTATGGGGGTTTCCCACTTGGCGAAGTCTACCTGTTCTAGCACCCCCTGTTTGATAAGTTTATCTAATTCAGCATCTAACTTAGGCCTAATGGCGAAAGGTACCCTCCGAGGTTTCAAACGAATTGGGGTGGCTTGTGGACCCACATCAAAAGATATGGGGGTGCCTGAATAGCAGCCTAGTTCACTACTGAAAACATCAGAGTAGTCTTTAAAAAGGGCATCTACATCAGAATTTTCCACAGAGTGAATTCCCGTAACATTGAGGCCTCGGGCAGGAAACCAATCTAATCCTAGCAAGCTAGGAAGGGCACCATCTACAACCACCAATGGCAAGTGCTCTGTCCTCATTAACATACTTGAAATCCCCGCGCTTTGATTGGCCAAAGCGCGGGGCTTTCCGATTGGTCTGGCGAGCCGCGCCGATTGGCTCGTTAAGAATCTCCCGCGATTGGTTCGTTCAGAGCGCGGGAGATTCGAAGTGCTGCCATTGGCCGCGGCCGCCGCGGCGAAAGGAATAAAAACCGCGGGCTTTTTTCCTTTCACCGGTTCGGTTCCAGTTTCTCAAATAAAGAGCTTTGCACGAAATCACCGACTCCTGGCGTCATTTCGCGGACACGACTCTGGCGACGAGGGTGGGATCAAGACCCTGAACCGAACCCCGTGTCCGACGGAAGCCGGACAAAGCACCGAGATGGCGAAAATCGCACCGCCTGCCCCCTTCAACCCCGCCACCGACCGATTCCGCATGTACCTCGAGTGCATCGGTATGAAGGACGCCTCGGGCCCGCTAAAACGCGCCGTCTTCCTCACCCACTGCGGGACCGAAGTCTTCCAGATGGCCAAAGCGTTGGCCAAGCCCGCCGATGCAACCGCCATGGACTGGGACATCCTTGAACCCATCCTTCGGCGACACTACGCTCCCGAGGTCCCCATCCTGATCCGGCGCAACGAGTTCTACCGGCGGGACCAGGGATCGGGTGAGAAATTAAGCGACTTCGTCGCCGAGCTGCGGCGCCTAGGGGGGCTCTGCGAATTTGATAACCTAAACAACGCCTTGAGAGACCGAATAGTGCTCGGTCTGTGGGACCCCGCCCTCCAGAGCCGGCTGATGGCTAAGGGCGACATCAGCTTAGCAGACGCCCTCACCGCAGCCGCAGCCGCAGAAGCAACCCGAACTTCCGCCGACAGCATGCGCAGACCTGACACGAGGGACCGCGGCGGAAACAACAACCCAGCGAGGTCGACCGAACAAAAAACCGAGACGACTACACACCAGGGCGATTTCCACTCTACATCCAGCACGTCCGAAGACGAGGAAGACATCCATCGACTTCAGACTGGGCGCGACCAACAGAACCGGAGAGGTCGTAAGTCAAGGACCAACTGTGCCGGTTGCGGCGGCGACCACCCCAGGTCGGAATGCCGGTTTTTCGACTCCATCTGCCGGCATTGCGACAAAAAGGGGCACATCGCCCGGGTTTGCCGCCTGAAGAAAAACCACAGTCCGGCTTGATGGGACCAGAACGACCGGAGGAGGGAGAGCACACCACCCCGGACCAGAGAGAGCCACTCGGACAGCCGATGGGACCGGATCAGGCGATCCTCGCGAGGCGGCGACAACCGGCGGAGAGAGGAGACCCACCAGACGGTCACCATCGGCCAAGCCATCACCAACGACGCCCGGAAAATCCATGTCGAGGTACGCATCGAGGGCCAGCCGTGCAAAATGGAGATAGACTCCGGGTCCTACCTCTCCATGATTGCATGGCACGAGATAAAGCGGTTGGTGCCTACCCTCCAAAGGAGGAACATAGACAGCCAGAGACTCATCGTAAAGGACTACCAGGGAAACCGCATCCCGGTAGTCGGCACCAAAGACTTTAACATAACGTATAAGGGGCGCACCGAACGACTCCCCCAAACGATCGTCGACCGCGACCGCCCAAGCCTACTGGGACTGCAATGGTTCGTCCCGCTCGACATCGCCCTCACGGGAGTCAACCACGTCACCGACGACGGCTGGGAACAGCGACTAGCCCAGGAGTTCCAAGAGGTCTTCGACGGAAACCTGGGCAAGTACCAAGGGCCCCTTATCTCGTTCGACCTAGACCCTAAGGTCCCCCCCCAAACGCCTGAAACCAAGGCGGGTGCCATTCGCACTAAAACCCAAAATAGACGAGCAAATTGATAAGCTCGTCAAACAGGGGGTACTGCAGCCCATAGACCACGCCCGGTGGGAGACCCCCATAGTCACCCCGATCAAGCCAGACGGGTCGGTGAGAATCTGTGGGGACTATAAGGCCACCCTAAATGGCGCGCTGCAACAAAGTGCTTACCCCGTCCCAATAGTGCAACACCTACTGCACTCGCTGGGAGGGGGCAAGGTTTTCGCCAAGCTCGATCTCGCCCAGGCATACCAACAGTTGCCGGTCGACGAGCAAACGGCAGAAGCTCAGACCATCATCACCCACCGGGGAGCATTCAAATGCAACAGACTCCAATTCGGAGTCAGCGTGGCACCGGGCATATTTCAGAGCCTGATGGAGAGGTTATTGCAAGGTATCAAGGGGGTGGTACCCTATTTCGACGACGTCCTAGTGTCGGCGCCCAACCAAGCCGAACTAGAAAGTCGACTAAGAGCGGTCCTAACTAAATTTAAAGAGACGGGACTAAAAGTAAAAAGGGAAAAATGCCAACTGTGCACAGAACGAGTGGAATTCTTGGGCTACCTCCTAGACCGGCACGGCATTCACCCCACAAGCAAAAAAATCAAGGCCATCAAAGAGGCCCCCACCCCTAAATCAAAGACTGAACTACAAGCATTCTTGGGGTTACTGAACTTTTACAATGTTTTCCTACCCCAAAAGGCGACGGCGGCGGAGCCCTTGCATAGGCTCCTGGACAAGGCGGCGACCTGGACTTGGGGGAAACGGGAGCAAGCCGCCTTCCAAAAAACAAAGGACCTCCTCACCTCCGACGCCGTCCTCATACAATTCAGCGAAACCCTGCCTCTGGCCGTCACTTGCGACGCATCACCCTTCGGCGTTGGCGCCGTCCTCAGCCATACCCTTCCCGACAGAAAAGAAGCACCCATCGCGTTCTTTTCAAGGACCCTCACCAAACCAGAGCGGAACTATAGCCAACTGGACAAAGAGGCTCTGGCTATAGTTGCCGCCATAAAGCGATTCCATGAATACCTCTACGGCCGGCCCTTCACCATTATAACGGACCACAAGCCGTTGCTGGGAATCCTTGCAGGGAACCGGGCTACCCCGAACATTCTATCTCCCCGAATGACAAGGTGGTCCGAGTTCCTGGCGGCCTACAACTACGAACTCATACACAAACCGGGTAAGATGATCTCCCATGCAGACGCATTAAGCCGCTCGCCGCTACCGGAACCCGACTCTGACCCAGCACCCACGACGACCACCCTCAGCATCGAGACTCTACCCAACCTACCCATAACCGCGTCAGACATTGCCCGAGAAACTAATAAAGACAGGCGTCTGGCACGGGTTTTGCATTGGGTAGAGAAAGGGTGGCCGGAAAGGGACAACGACGAGTCTGTCAAGACGTTTCGAAACCGCCAAACAGAACTCTCATTGTTAAAAGGGTGCATCCTATGGGGAGACAGGGTGGTCATTCCGGACAAACTACAGGGGAAGGTTTTGGAAATGCTGCACGAGGGGCACCCTGGCATCGTGAGAACTAAAGCCCTGGCCAGAAGTTACGCTTGGTGGCCAGGGATGGATAAGCAGATAGAGGCCTGGGTAGCTAGGTGCCAACGATGCCAGGAGACAAGGCCCAGCCCACCCACAGCACCCGTCCTAGAGTGGGAAACCCCAAGGGGACCTTGGTCCAGAATCCATATAGACTTCGCCGGACCCACAAACGGACACACCTTCCTCATAACAGTTGACGCTTACTCCAACTGGCTGGAGGTAAGCAACATGAAGACAACAACCACGGAGGCCGTGACCAAAGAACTCTGCAAACTCTTTGCAACACACGGCCTCCCAGACGTCGTCGTCTCTGACAACGGGCCCCAGTTTACCTCACTGGAATTCGAGAAATTCCAAGCGGAAAGGGGCATCCGCCACGCACTAACAGCACCGGTGCACCCGGCGGCGAACGGTAGGGCGGAACGGATGGTCCAATTCACCAAAAAGACCATCCGGAAAATAGACCACGGGGAGATCCAAGAAAAAATCAACAGACTACTCTTTACCCAACACATAACCCCGAATACCACTACCAACAAAAGCCCAGCCGAACTACTAATGGGTAGAAAGCTAGGGTCCCCACTCGACAGGTTACACCCTACGTATAACCCAGAGCGGCCCCCAGACTCCAGCACAAAAAACCGAACGTTCACGCCCGGGGACCCCGTATATGCCAAGAACCTGACGGGAGACCCTCTATGGATCCCAGCCGTCATCACCCAAGCAACAGGCCCACACTCGTACCGGCTACAAACAGCAGACGGACGAGCGTGGAAACGCCACATCGACCAACTTAGGTCGAGGACCGCAGGCGAACCCAACCCCCGTAACGCAAGCCAAGGGGGGAGGGAATACCCAGGAGACCGAATACAAGGAAAAATAAACCAGCAGTACTCACCGAAACGCAGCCATCACGACCCCTCGTCAGAAAAGAACAGCCAAGCCAGCTCGACCGACCCGGAAAGACCGAGCGGGAGCGGCGAAACCCGTAGCTCAACCAACCCGGAAGGCCCAGGAGGGAGCTACGGAGAAAGAACCGGCCCGATCGACCAGCCGGTTCCCACAGCAGCAAGAGCAACGAAGATCCCGACCGAACCGGCCAAGATCCAGCCTACAACTGAGTTGCGCAGGTCAAGTAGGACCAGACGGAGCCCCGCCTTCCTACGTGACTACGCAATGTAAGGACTGAACCAAGAGGGGAGGGGTGTTCTGTCCTCATTAACATACTTGAAATCCCCGCGCTTTGATTGGCCAAAGCACGGGGCTTTCCGATTGGTCTGGCGAGCCGCGCCGATTGGCTCGTTAAGAATCTCCCGCGATTGGTTCGTTCAGAGCGCGGGAGATTCGAAACGCTGCCATTGGCCGCGGCCGCCGCGGCGAAAGGAATAAAAGCCGCGGGCTTTTTTCCTTTCGCCGGTTCGGTTCCAGTTTCTCAAATAAAGAGCTTTGCACGAAATCACCGACTCCTGGCGTCATTTCGCGAAGTGACCCCTAAAGTTTTGGAATTGAATAAGGAATTTTCCCTTACCCAGGACTGGGATGGTCTTCCCCTGGTAATCCCGAAGAGTCATGTGGCAGTTGGTCAGTTTCTTTTTTGAGAGCGAAGGCAGCAACTTCTTCAGGGAGGCCCACGAAATGATGGAGAGGGTTGACCCGGTGTCTACTTCCATTCGGCAGGGCTTACCTTCTATAAAAAGAGAAATGCTTAATTTGTTAGGCCTAGAGGAAGTGTTGTTTGCGTGGTAACAAGTGTAACAATGTTCCACTTGCCTTTGGTAGGAGGCAGAAACTTGAGGTCTTTGTATGGAGGCCTGCTCAGCTTGGCAAACCCTGGCTATGTGCTCTTTTTTCTGGCAGTTCAGATAGATAACGTTTCTGAATCTGCAGGTTGATCTATGGTGGTTTCCCCCACAGCTTATACAAGGGGTTTGCTGTTTGGCTGTCTGATTGTTGTATTTCCTAGGTGACCTTGGGGGGGGCTTTGATGCGTGAGGCGGTTTACCTCCAGAGGTTCTTCTTCCACTTCTTGAGAGACCTCATCATAGTGGACTGTAGCCTGTCCTTGCTTAGGGGTGTTCCCCTGAATTTTAGCTGCTGATAATTCTGACAATTCAGCAGCCTGAGCTTCCTCAATAGCTGAGGCTAGGGTTAAGTCTTTTTTAGCCAGTAACCTCCTTTGCAGTTTTAGGTCCCTTACTCCTCCCACAATTTGATCGAGCAGCATGTCCTCAAGGTAGTCCCTAAAACCGCAGTGTATGGCAGCCGATCTCAATGCTGCCATGTACTGACTCACAGTCTCCCCTTCAGCCTGAGTTCTTCTTCTAAAAGCCAATCTCCTGGCTATCCTAGAGGGTCTGGGGGAGTAGTGATTTGACAAGATTTCTCTTAACTCATCCCAGGGAATAGCCTTTATAGAACGTGGGGACACTAGCGCAGAGGCTGTGTCAAAAACTGTGGCCCCACAGAAACTTAAAAAATAGGCGCTTTTCCTTAGATCCGTGGCTTCATCTAGCTCAATGGCATTTAAAAAGCATTCAAACCTATTCATATATGATTCCCATGTTTCTGCCCCCAGTTGGAAGTGCAGGAATGTCGGATTAAAGGCCATTAGAGTGGCAGCGTTGGTTTCCTCAGCTGAGGAAAAATAGAGTCTTCGCTTTTAGAAAAGCGTTTCTGGCTGCGCCTGTCAGCGGCGTTCGGCTCCTCAGCTGAGAGGGCTTTTAAATTTCGCGCTCTTTGGAGAGCGTCAGTGGCGGTGACTCGATCAGCTCGTAGTGGCTTCGGCTCTTTCTTGTTGTGACTTCGGCTCGATTTCCTGCCTGGTCGTCTTAGCTGTATCCCGCCCTCGTCGCCAGTGTTGTGGAGCGGCGGTTACAAAGGGAGACGGAGCCAGGCTAAAGGCTAACAACTTTATTCTAGCGAAAAAAGGGTCGCCACGGTTGCCGAGGCTATCTGACAGCCAGCTGGCAGCGACAGCTGATGCCGTTTGACAGCTCCCTTTTATAGCCGGCTGTCAAACGGCATCAACCAATGGGAGCGATCGGCGCTCCTGCGTTGGCGGTGGACCGGAGGGAGGACTGCTGCTAGTCTTTGAACACAGCATGAATAGTGAATATTGTCTTCCAAATCAGTGATATACTGCTAAAGAAATCCAAACCACACCTTAGGCTGCCCTACAGCCTTAGCATTTTTCAGTAGCCTTAAGACTTGAAAACAGACTTTGATCATAGCTGTGTTTTGAACATTGATCCTTAGTTTCCTGTCTTTATTAAATAGTAATGCAGTTGTAGTAATTAATGTTTCCCTTATTGCATAATTATTTGTAATTCAAATCTTGTGTATATAATCACACTGGAAAACATTATTATTTATAATTCACACTGGAAAGGTATGTGCACAGAGACTAGAGTGAGATTAAAAGCACTGTTCTGGACCCAGCAATCAAGCATTAGCTGTAATATCAAAGATTGTTTTAAATATAATTTTTATTAAACTTATCAAAATATAAAATACAAGTGAAAATGAAAGTAATGGGGAAAATGGGTGAGGGAGAGGAGGGTAGAATAAAGGGGAAAAGAAAAATGTGGCTCTTGCTCCATTTTCAGCTGAGATGGCCTCCTGTAACCCACTGCCAGCAAAAATGGAGCTTGTGAGAGCCACATGCAGCCGTCCCAAGCTCCATTTTCACTGGCAGAGGCACTGTGGGCCAGTCCTTCACTGTTTCCAGAGCAGCCTCGTGGGCCAGATCTAAGCACCCTGTGGGCCGGATACAGCCCATAGGCCTTGAATTTGACACCACTGCCATATGTCAAGGGGATGTCAAGGTTGGTTTTCTGTTTATTTATTCCATTCAACAGAATTCTCTCCTTTTATTAGTCCATTCCTGCATTTAAGAATGTAGGTCATCAGGGAAGGAGACTGAGGAATATACATGTAACCTGGCTGATACAGAGTCAAACAACTAGACTGTTTAGTGTCTTTCATTAGTCTGTGGCCTGTCAGGATCAGCTTGTTTATTTATTTATTCAATCAATTTATGTAGTCTTGCCTTAGCTCTGCCAGTTAACTATAAATTTTAAGTGTATTACGGAGCCTCAGGACATCTGCATGCAAAGCATATCTGCAGCCTTGCAGCCACCATACTTCTGAAGGCGGATGGGCACTGAAAACCAGTTACCCGAATAACTTTCTGAAATCTGCATCCAAGACATTGTAAAATATTGGATAGGACATCCACGCACACAGTGAATGTCCAATCCAATAACCTTCTTACAGTGAATTTTGGTTTTACCCCTCTGGCAAGAGTTGTGTGGAAAATGAAATGGAAAAATGACTCAACTCTCTCCAAATGGAGACTGCTGGGTTTATAATTCATAGCCAGTTGTCACTGTTCAAAGTTTCTGTTAGGACATTCGCTGGGATGCCTGCCAAGAAGAAAATGTGTGTGTATGTGTGTGTGCGCGTATAGATGTATGTACCTCAGAAAGGCTTATATGAAGGATATTGAATCCCACTGTTTTACAATCTTGAATATTTAGGTTTACAAAACATGGGTAAGGTAAAAAAAAAAAACCTGTCAGATTTGTGCAACATACTAAGCTTGGTTAATAATATGAATGGTTGTTGCATCTGTGCCTGCTGTTATTGTACCTCTCTTCAGAGGGAAAGATAGAAAGAATGACTGTCGAACCCAGAGGGGGATTAATTTGTTAAATGTGTCTGAGAAAGTATTTGTCAGAATTCTGAGGGAAAAAGTAGCAGAGGTATCAGTGAACATTTGGGAAATACAGTAGGCCTCTCTGCTGTGCTGGGCATATGTAGATCAGAATAACAGAGTGGGAAGGAGCCCTGGAGGTCTTCTAGTCCAACCCCCTGCTTAGGCAGGAAACCCTTTCAGACAAATGGTTGTGCAATCTCTTTTTAAACACTTCTAGCGTTGGAGCATTTGCAATTTCTGGAGGCAAGTTGTTCCACTGATTAATTGTTTTAACTGTCAGGAAATTCTCCTTACTTCTAGCTTGTTTCTCTCCTTGATTAGTTTCCATCCATTGTTTTTCTCTTCTTGTGCTTTGGAGAATAGATTGACCCCCTCTTCTTTGTGGCAGCCCCTTAGATATTGGAACACTGCAATCATGTCTCACCTAGTCCTTCTTTTCACTAGACTAGTCATACCCAGTTCCTGCAACCGTTCTTCATATGTTTTAATCTCCAACCCCCTAATCATCCTGGTTGCTCTTCTCTGCACTTTTTCTAGAGTCTCAACATCTTTTTTATATCGTGGCAACCAAAACTGGATGCAGTATTCAAAATTTGGCCTTGCCAAGGCATTATAAAGCAATATTAACACTTCACATGATCTTGATTCTATCCCTCTGTTAATACAGCTCCTTGTTTTCCTCAGTAGGTTATTAAGAAATGTCTGAATGTAGGAAATAAAATTTGTTTACATTTATACATTTAGAAAAAGCATACGGCAAAGCAAATAAGCCCGGTTTGTGGAATGGTTTACATTTTTATTTATTTCTTGCAATTTATTAGTCACCCACTTCTAATGGATTCTGTACTGAGTCCAATGCAGGAGTATGGAGCTTATGTATGGAACTGAAGGTTGCTTGCTAAATGTGATACAATCTGTACACGATGGAAGTAAAGCATGAGAATAATTATAATGGTTCACCATTGAGCAAGGAGTAAGAATAACTAATGGTTCAACATTGAGTAAGGAGTAACAAAGGGAGGGTTGCTTCATATATTTAGAGATAAATGTATGAGGAATGTTTATGGGTGAGAATAGAGATACAATAGAGATATGTTGGTTGGAAACTTGAAGAGACAGGTATTTTTGTATGCAAATGATGCAGTGGCTGTTAGCTGAGAACCCAACATGATTTGTAGCCATTTTTAGTTTAATCAGAAAGAAAAAAAATTAAATTCTAAACCAAAACTATGAAAATAAGAGTAATCTGTTTGAGAGAAGGAAGACCAAGGAAGTGGTTGGATGGAGCCAAAGAGGTTTTCAGAATGAAAGAATAAGGCATTTAAAGAAAAGGCAATATATAAAGCAGTGTATTGTCATTAGCAGCAAAGATAATTTGCAAGTTAGAAATGTTAGTTAATAGCAATAGTACCAAGACTTATATACTGCCCCATAGTGCTTTACAGTATTCTCTGGGTGGTTTACAATGTCAGTATATTGCCCTCGAAATCTTCATTTTACTGATCTCGGAAGGATGGAAGGATGAGTCAACCCATCAGGTTTGAACTCCAGACTGTAGGCAGAGTTAACCTGCAATACTGCATTCTAACCACTGCGCCATCAGAGCTCTTTTTAATCATAGAGTCATAGTTAGAAGTGACTTTAAAGGTAATCTAATGCAACTCCCCTGCTCCTCAAGACCTACAAGACCAGACTATCTCTGACAGATGGTGTCCAGTCTCTTTTTGACTGGTAAAAAAGAACTCACTCTCTAAGCAGTTTAAAGAGTCAGCAATATGCCTTCAACAATGGGCCCTCATATTATTTGATATTATTTGATATTTGAAGACTACTCTCCTATCTTTTATCCAGATACAGAACTTAGCAGCCAGGGTAATCTGGCGTGACCCATTGTGATAAAATCATATTGACTCCTCTTGTAGCCCACCTACCTAAATGCTCACAACATGCTGCTTGACAATCTATTGGAAGGTCTTGGCCAGTATAGAAGTTAAGGTCTGTTATTTTCCTGGTCCTTCTTCCACATTTTGAAACTCCAGCCTTCAAGGAGTTCTCAAAGGTTACTGAGAGTGATTCTGAGATCACTTCCACTGGTTTTTTAGAATCTTCAAATTTACTGCATCTATCTCTGGACTCTTGAATTCATTTAAATTATCAGTGTTCTTTTACTCTGTCCTGGTTAATTTTGCAGTGGTGGCTAACAGCATCTTCATAGCTTCATCCAAGGTGAGATAAAGTCTGCCCACATTGCTGTAATTTTGGTACAACAATTGTTAGATCTCTCAAGCTTCACCCCATTCTGAATTTTAGACTGTAGACTTGACACAGTTCCTCCATATTATCTTGTAGGCTTGGTTATGTTTTCCTCCTTCCAGTCCTAAAAATGTCTTTTTTCTCGACAGTATTTTATACTTCTTGAGTCTATCCTGGCCAATGTTTCCCATGTTTCCTTCTTGTAGGAGTTGTTTTTGAGCCATTCATATCTCATTTTGTATAATTTTCCTTTCTTTCTGGGGTTATATAACTATTTCTCAGGTATATTATTGCAAAAGACTTGAAAAAAAATCTGGGACTTTGTCGACTGCATTTGAATGTATATGATCTCTGCTTCGATCATTGCTTCCATGTTTGCTGGGATCCCAGGTGTTCAGTTCTGATTCCCCCATTACCTGTTCATATGAAACAACAATCTCAGCATCTGCTTTCGAAAATCTGGATGGTGCTTAACATCAATGCATTTAATGATCTTTTATAGAGCAGACATTTTTCCCAGATGTGTTTGCATGCTGCAAGATGAATAAATTGTCTGTAGATAAAGAAAGAATAGATGCATTATTGTGGCTTCTGCCTATAAAATGTGGGTAATATAATCCAATGTTCACAAAACCTTGAGCCTTTTACTTAAAAATATAGAAATGTATGGAAAGTATTTCGGAAACATTCAAGTATGCTCAGCCATAGTGTTTGCTGTAGGAACTATGTTAGGTTACAACAACAGGGATTTGTAGTAATAAGGTAGGAGGAACAAGACCTGAAGATGTGGGCTTTTCTAGGAAATGTTCAGTTGACAAGATAATACAATTCACTAGACAATAATTATAGAGTAAATAGTCCTTGACTTACAAGAGTTCATTTAGTGACCGTTCAAAGTTACAATGGCACTGAAAAAAAGTGGCTTAGGACCATTTCTCACAGTTACCTTTGTAGCATTCCCATAATCACATGATCAAAATTCATATGATTGGCAGTTGGTTCATACTTATGACCATTGCAGCATCCCAGAGTCATGTTGCAATCATTTGTAACCTTCTGACAAGCAAAATCAATTGGGGGGGGGGGGGAGCCAGTTTCATTTAACAACCAGGTTACTAACTTATCAACTGCAGTGATTCACTTAAAAACTGGCAAACTGCAAAAATGGGGCAAAACTCATTAACCAAATGTCTCACTTAACAATAGACATTTGGGGCTCAATTGTGGTCATCAGTTGAGGACTACCTATAACTAGAGACCTTTTATGCAAAAGGACCTCCTTTATTTTGAAGATTTTAGTCAGTTCAATTAGCTCCCAATTGTTGGCCTCCACAATAATTCAAAAAATCAATGAAACAGTCCCAAACCTTTGGGATTAGACGTTTCTGTTCCTTGGTCTAGTAATATTTCTCAAACTTGGCAACTAAAATGTGTGGACTTTAACTCTCAGACTTCCTCACTGATCATGAATTCCCCAAGCCAGTTGAAGTCCACCCATCTTAAAGTTGCCAAGGTTGAGAAACACTTCTCTAGAGCATGCGCAGGCATGAAGGTAGCACCTGTTGGCAACGCCTGAAAGCAGGCACACCTTTTCTCAGGATAATGGGGCTGCAGCATAATCCTGGGAAAAGCCATGTTTTGTTTAAGGAGTTGCCAACAGGTGCTACCTGTGCACCTACATGCACTCTGACACAACTTTTTGCTTTTGATTCTATTGTGCTGCACAGTTCTGTGAAGTATGTTCCCCTGTTGATAGCAACAGGACATAAACTTAATGCAAAGTCTACCTCTACATTCAGCAAATCTTCCTGCTGGTAGGGCAGCATCCAACTACTGTTTATAGGTTGATTGTTACTTTTAAGTTTGTTTAAAGTTGTGGCAATCTGGCCATTGTGCTTTGTAAAACATGATTAATGACCACAGCTGCATTTGGACATCTCAAGGATGCAACTAATAGAATGGGCCCAAAATGTTTGAACTCTTATTTTTGGAGGACTTTAAGAGATGAAATAAATATATTAAGCCTTGGTTTAAGGCAACCGTTTTGCCAATAATACCTCCCTTCCCCAGAATAAACTGATTTGAAGAAAGCAAAGTGTTAGACAGTAAAATGCTTATATGGTAATGATTTTGCTCCTTAATTATTATTTTTTAAAAAAGCTTTATGTACTGAAGGCTCAGCAGGTGATCAGGTGGATCATAAATGGATTCTAGGATTCCACATTTACTTTACAAAACATAAGTTATCCATCTTTGGCTTGGTGTAGTGCTTGATTCCAGTCACTGTGGCTTGTTCAGCAGCCACAGCTCAGCATAGTATATGAATTCAGTAATACAAATTGTTCTTCTTCCCCACAGTGTAAATTTTCCATTACAGAATGTGTTTATCATATTCCCCGTAAAGGTTAGTTCTGCAATATTCTTTTCCACTGCAATGGAAGGAAGGAAGGAAGGATATTCATTTTGTTTAGCTATTATTAGTTCAATTTGCTTTTTCATAGATAAGTGCCAGGGAACAAAATAAGATCAGGAATTACATCCATCTTTGCCCAGAGATTTAATCCAAAATTAGGGTTTTTTTTCCCCCTTACACCAGCAAAGAAATAAACCTGTATGAAAGAAGGAATTTATATATTAAAAATGCTGATGTAAGCTGAGCCATAGCGGTGTGAACAAACTGCTAAAATACTTTTGAGAATCCTGCTACTCAGAGATAAAGACAGCGCTAAGTTATCTTGTAAAAAAAGGGAATGTTTTCCCCATAATTCTTGATAGGTATGATTTAGTACTAGGAGTTTGTTAAAGGGTTTTTATCTTGCTCCTTTGCTCCCTAGTGAAGGAACAATGCCAAATGTGCTAATAGAAGCAAGGAGGGTTGGCATAATGAAATAACATGCAAAAGTAAAAAGACCTTGCATGCTTAGAAAAATCAAAGCACAAGTCCTGGTTTTTCTTACTGGCAAATGTGAACTTTTATTACCTACCGCAGAAAATGAGATTTAAAATTAGTATTAAATAAGCCTTTACACTCTCTAGAGTCTGTTTGGAAGGTCTGGCTGATGAAAAGAATTTATTTTTTTTTGTATATAAAAAAAAATATAGGAACAGACTTCCAGAAGATTGTTTAATCTTCGCACTTTTGCCACCTGTCTGTGCCTGGTTTCAACAATGCTTTTTTTAAAATCCAGGCACTGAGAAGAAGAAGGAATCTGAGAGGAGAAGTAAGATTTAGAAGGGTAAGCAGCTGAAAATGTTAGGCGTAGAATTGGAGATTGAAGAGGGAAAACTCACTAGGTCACAGTAACCAGTTCTCTGGCACTGTTTCTCTCCCACTTGTCATGTTTGTGTGCAGAGGGAATAAAAAATTCTTTGTGGTTAATGCCAAAAACCCGAGCCTTTTCATTCTCAGTTTTTAACAAAAAAAGTTCCTAAGAAAATCACCTGAAAGAAACTTCAGATGTAAAATGGTTAGGGAAAAGGGGATAGTTTCAAATATTCAAATCTCTGAGCCATTTTTTACATTTAAAATTCTCTCTCTCTCTCATCCAGGTCATGGTTCTCTCTCCCTTTCTCCCTCCCTCCCTCCCTGTCTCTCACACACCTAAAGTCTGTAGAGAGTCTCAATCATTCAGACCATGGTTCTTTCTCCCCCCCCTTCTCTTTCTCTCTCTCTCTCTCTCTCTCACACACACACACACAGAGAGATGCAGGATTTTACATACATTATAATTATATTTGAAAAGATACTGTGCATAACCAGCCACTTCCACATACCAAAATTTGATAGGTTTTCTGGAGAATTAAAAAAATGTCTTTAATACTTATTATAAATCCCTTCCCGTGGGCATACATGATCTTAATAAGCAAATATGGAAGGTTAGGGAAAATCGAAAAGGGCACAAAGAGATTATCAGTAAATCCTTGTAGAAGCTTTGTAGAGATGTTTGGTTTATTCTGCAGGGCTCTACATTTGCTTATCTGTATACTACTAAAACTCTAGTGTGATTGCAACCTTTTAATTGGGCAAAATGTTGCAAACCGCAAATATGTTAACTTAACAGAAATCATCCAAAATCTGGGACTCATATGACTCCCATGGGATTGAAAGTTGACAAATTTGTGGCTGCTTCAGTGCTGCCATGCCACCATGCCACCATGGTCCACTGCGGTCATGTGACTGTCATTTTCCATGTTCCATGACAGTTCCCCAAACAGTCTTGCACTCCCTTGCTTCTTCTCCTAACAAACTTCAGCCATTTATCTCTCTGCTGGAAAGGGAAGGGAAGGGAAAAGAGATTTCTGGTGCTCCCTGCCAAAAGGAAGCCCAATGTGGATGCCAACAGGAAGTCAGAATTCGCTCCTCCTCCCATTTCTTTTTTGTCCACTCTTGATCATTCTGTTTCTCTGTTTAGGTAATAAAATATCTCTGGAATGATGAGTCAACAAGTAATGGGTTGTTTAGTGGAAAATAAAATTGGCGTTTCTTTTGGAGTGTTGCTGCTGCTGATTTTTGCTACTGATGGATGCATGCTTGTATTTTGTGTTATCTTCTAATGCCAATATGTAATAGGCTGCTTCTGGTTAACTGGACGTATTCTTTCCAGAATGTGGGATTGCAGATGAGATGATATGGTCAATCAACAGGAGACAAAGATCTTTGCTAGCATGCTGGCATGCGGGTGTGCGATTTGCATGACTCTTTAGCCTTACACTTGGAAGCTATTTCTGTTTTGAGCAATAGCAGTAGAAATCTGTTGCAGGTTCAGATCCCTCCCGGCCTCTCCTATAATTACTTAGCCAAGTTTATTGTCTTGTATAACCATCAATGATTATTTCTTGATTGTTTAAAAAGAAAATTCAAGTCTCCTTAGAGTCAAGCTCAAATCTAACTGACCTACATAGCAATATACATGCAGTTTCTTGGATATCATATGGAAATTATTCATCATTGTCACCTGTTATGATTCTTTTTTTTTTTAAAAAAAAAATCCAGATTAATTTATAACCTTGGAATTTCCTGGAAGGGTCTGATCCAAGTACCAATCAGGTTAAAGAGGTAGGGCAGAATTTATGATTATTAGCAACCCTGGAAAGTTGGGGTCAGGATTTTAGGACTATTTTTTCCTACTTTTTTTTTTCATGGTTTGCTTTTAAAAAAAAAATCACCCAGAATTTTAAGACATTCAATTACCCCAAGTTGACGCATCCATTAAAAGGGTACAAGATATATGTTTAAATAGTCCTTTCCTTTTGAATACCAACAAAATATCATGCTGCCATTCTTGGGTGATCCAGAGCTGGATATCAATAGAAGCATCTGAGTGGATTCCAGAAGTTGCCATGTAGGAGCTCAGGAGCCACAAGTTATCCATCCTTGTAGTTCAAGTCCCTGTTTAGCCAGTTGGGTGACTTTGGACCAGTCACTCTCTCTCAACCCAACTCCCAGGGTTGTTGTGGGAAAAAAGGAGGAGGAAGGTATGTTGGATATGTGCTTTTGTCATTTATAAAAATAATAAAGGTGAGATATAAATAAACAGACAAGTTAAAAAATAAAAAATAGTTTGTTAGCTGCAAGAGTCCTCCAAAGTTTCAGAATAGAGGTTTTCTTTGTCATACACTGAAATAACAAACATGTCATTCTTCCAAAGATGCTTTTTCAAGAGGCAACTGACCTTTCTGCTTTTTCTTTGAAGACATTTTGCTTCTCATCCAAGAAGTTTCTTCAGCTCTGACTGGATGGTGGGGAATGGAAGGATTTATACTCCTTGCACATAGCTGGTCATTTGCATTCTTTTTTTATGAGAGGGAAGAATATAAATCGGTTTCCCTTCCCCCTCTGGTTTCAATTTCAGAGTTCGTGGAGGGGGTAGTTGTCAGCCTTGAACGCAGCTGGTCGATGTGGTGTTTCCACAATCTTCCATCTGTGGTTTCTACTTGGTAGGAACGGGGGCCCGTAATTTGTGTTATTTTGGCAGGGACCCACAATGGGCCGCCTGTAAAGTTCTTTGCGAATATGAGGTCTCCTAC
Organism: Hydrophis major; assembly: GCA_033807585.1. Taxonomy (NCBI): domain Eukaryota; kingdom Metazoa; phylum Chordata; class Lepidosauria; order Squamata; family Elapidae; genus Hydrophis; species Hydrophis major. The sequence continues at coordinate 246,746,446 of CM066330.1, forward strand.
CTTAAATGTGCGATGTTTACTGCTGGACCCCAGGGGCTTTTCTGGGGTGTAGGCAGGGTTTGGCAGTCCAGGTGTGATCTAAGTTTTCTGCCCATCAGGAGTTCAGCTGGACTTTTGTTCGTGGTGCTGTTCGGTGTAATATGTTGGAGAAGGAGCATCCTGGTGACTCTGTCGTGGATGTTTCCTTGGTCCATTTTGTGTAGGGTTGTTTTCATCAACTGAACCATTCGTTCAGCTCTACCATTGGCCGCTGGGTGAGCAGGTGATGTCAGGGCATGACATATCCCCCGGTCCGCTAGATATTGTTCAAACGCCAAGGCAGTAAACTGCGAGCCATTGTCAGAAACCAAGACATCTGGAAATCCGTGCGTTGCAAACAGTCTGTTCAGTTTTTTTATGACCTCTTCTGTGGTGGTAGTTTTCATCTCATTTACTTTGAGCCAGTTTGAGTAGGCGTCCACTGTTATTAGAAAAGTATGCCCCTTTGTAGGTCCCGCAAAATCGATGTGGATGCGGGACCATGGACCTCTGGGCATTTCCCATTCCGTCGGTGGTGCTTTTGGTGGAACCGCACATGTTTCTTGGCATTTGCTGCAGGAGGCAACCCAGGCTTCTATTTGTCTGTCCATACCTGGCCACCAGGCGTAACTCCTCGCCAGTGCTTTTATTTGTACGATGCCCAGGTATCCATCGTGCAGCACTTTCAGGACTCTGCGTTGAAGTATTTTTGGAATGGCTACTCTGTCTCCCCACAATACGCACACTTTTTGGGAGAAAAGCTCTGTCTGTCTGCTTTTGAAGGGTTTGAATTTGTCGTTGGGTTCGATTTCTGGCCATCCCCTCTCCACCCAGCTGAGGACTTGTGCCAAGCAAGGGTCTTTTTTTGTTTCCTGCGCAGTTAGTGGAGGTGAGGGAAGCATCTCAATTTGTAGCGTGGATAGCGTAGGAGCTGGGTCGTCTAGGAACTCAGGTAATGGTGAACGGCTTAAGACGTCAGCATGGGGAATGGTTTTCCCCAGATGATGCATTAACTGGTAGTTGTAGGCAGCTAAGAACTCCGACCATCATGTCATTCTTGGTGATAGTATGTGGGGAGTTGGTTTATCCCCTGCCAAAATGCCAATCAATGGCTTGTGGTCTGTGATTATGGAAAAGGATCTCCCATACACGTATTTGTGGAACCTTTTAATTGTGGATACAATAGCAAGGGATTCTTTATCTAATTGACTATAGTTCCTTTCAGTTTTAGACAAAGTTCTTGAAAAGAATGCAATAGGTGCCTCCATGCCGTTTGGTAGAACGTGGCTCAGGATGGCTCCTACTCCAAAAGGGGAAGCGTCACAAGTCACAGTCAAGGGTAGTGTCTCGTTATATTGGATTAACACTGCATCTGATGTTAGGAGGTCTTTGACTTGCTGGTAAGCTTGGTCCTCTCTATGTCCCCAAAACCAGGAAGCCTTCTTGTCGAGGAGCCTATGCAGGGGTTCAGCAACAGTTGCCTTCTGGGGTAGGAAGATGTTATAAAAGTTAATGAGGCCCAGGAAGGCTTGGAGGTCTGTCTTGTTTCTAGGTCTTGGAGCATTTTTAATAGCTGCTAATTTCTTTTCAGTAGGGTGAATACCATGTTTGTCAAGAAGGTAACCAAGAAATTCAACCCTCTCAGTGCATAATTGGCACTTGTCCTTCTTGACTTTGATTCCTGCATCCTGGAACTTTTGTAGGACAGTTCTTAGGTGTTTTTCTAGCTGACTTCTTGTAGGGGCGGCTATCAATACATCATCGAAGTAGGGTACAACTCCTTTTATGCCCTGCAGCAACCTTTCCATCAAACTTTGAAAAATGCCAGGTGCTACGCTTACTCCGAACTGGAGTCTGTTACATTTGAACGCACCCCTGTGTGTGACTATTGTTTGGGCTTTTGTGGTCTTTGCGTCTACTGGCAGCTGTTGATATGCTTGGGCCAGGTCAAGCTTCGCGAATACTTTTCCGCCCCCAAGTGAGTGGAGAAGGTGTTGGACCACGGGTACTGGGTAGGCGCTCTGTTGAAGCGCGTAATTCAGGGTGGCCTTGTAATCCCCACAGATTCTCAGGAATCCATCAGGTTTTATGGGGGTTACAATTGGGGTCTCCCATCGGGCGTGGTCAATGGGTTCTAATACGCCCTGTGCTATTAATTTGTCCAGTTGCTCATCAATTTTTGGTTTGAGAGAAAACGGAATTTGTCGTGGCTTTAGATGGATGAGTGCGATATCAGGGCAGAGATTAAACGAAATGGGGGACTCCTTGTACTTGCCTAATTGTTCGGTGAAGACTTCTTGAAAGTCCTGGATGAGGGCTGCCTCCCAGTCTTCGCTTACAGTCTGGTTGATGCCTGCCAATTCGATTCCTAATGGCGCAAACCACTGAAATCCCAATAAATTGGGTTGGTTCCTGTCATCGATGGTGAGAGGTAGAGTTGCGGTGTGGTCTTTAAACGAGACCTGGACGTGACTGGAACCAGCAACTGGGATTCGATTGCCCTGGTAGTCCTTTAATATAAGTCTCTGGGTGCTGAGATCCTGGCGGCGGATGTCAGGGATCAGTTGCTTGAGAGTTTTCCAGGAGACCATTGATAGGGAAGACCCGGAGTCGACTTCCATGATGCACGGTCTATTTTCAATGATGACCTTTACCCGGATTTTTTTCGCATCCACTGATGAGGTGTGGCCGATGGTGACAGTTTGATGTGCCTCTTCTCGTCTGGTATTGGTAGCAAGCATTCGGTTTCTGTTGTACTGGCTCCACTGGTTGTTTGGGCGGTCCCGGTTTAATGGGTTGTTGCCCGCTATCTGCCAGAAACTATTTTCGTTCCTCTTGGGGCTGGAAACTCATTTACTTCTGCAGATTTTGGTGATGTGGCCCCTTTTATTGCAGGAACGACAGATGGCATCTAGGAACCTGCAATCTGCTCATGGGTGGTTCTCCCCGCATCCGGCGCATTGAAAATTAGGTTTATGACCTCACTGGTTTCGCTGGTCTCGCTCTGATCTGAGTCTGTTGACTTCTTCCTCCTCACTTTCCGATGAGGACTCGATGTCTTCGTGATGGGCTGTTGTTGTGTTTCTCTCTGAGGGTATTGCGATGTCGCTGGCGAGTTGGCAGTTGGACCCATTTGCTCAGTGCATTCGGGCTGCTGACTTCCTAGTTGCTTCTGCTGCAGTAGCATCCGCTATGGCATCTGCGAGTGCGATATCTCCTTTCGCCATAATCTTGCTTTGGATGGTGAGGTCTCTTAGATCCAAGAAAATCCGATCTCTCATGGCTTCTTCCAGATTTGCGAAGCCACATAGTCCACCCAAATTTCTTTGGTCAGCGACAAAGTCCCCAATGCTTTCGCTTTCCTGTTGGTCCCTCTGGTAAAACTCATATCTTCTGATGAGGGTTAGAACTGCTGGGGCATAATGAGCCCTGAGAATGGGAGCAAGAGTGTCCCAATCCATAGTTTTGACTTCAGCTGGTTTCGCTAGGACCTTTGCCATTTTGAAGACAACGGGTCCGCAATGCGTTAGGAACACCGCACGTTTCTTGCTAGGCGTAGCATCCTTCAGATTGTTGGTTTCCAGGAACATTTGGAACCTGTCCATATATGAGTCCCAATCTTCGTTTGCTGGATCAAATGGAGCGGGTGGTATTGCGCTGCTGGTCATTCTGCCGTTTTCTGCGTGTTATCAGCCACGTGCTCTGTCAATACTTCGCGAGTGCTCAGTCAGCTCTTATTGTCTCCGTATCCCACTTTTGTCACCAGTGTTCTATCTCGGAGAATGGGCGCAATAACAGAGACGAGACATCGAATAGTGACTCCAACTCTTTATTAGTGACTTTGGGAAAACAGAGCAACACGTATGGCAGCAGCAGCTCCTTTTATAGAGCTGGCTGCTGTCAAAGTGTCCAATGGTTCAAGTTTTCCATGCTTGGCGCGTCCAATCGCGGCAGCCCGCTAACCAGCTAATCGGATCAGTCCGGAATGACCAATCACGACCCGCTGTTCACGGACCAATCAAATATGCAGGATTTCGAGCCTGCTTGTGAAAAGCCAGTCAGGTTTGCAGGCATGTATTATCAGTATAAAGTAAACAGCTATTTAAAAAAAACAACTTCAGCCCGCTTACAAGCCAAAAACTTGCCAGTGAAATGAATAGCAAGATGAAATTCATTCATGAAATGTGCCACTAATGATAGCAGGACAGAGACCAAATTCTTTTCCATAGTTTTTAAGATGTCAAAATTCTCATTGGAGGTCATGTGGTCTTTCAAATAATTGTATCTCCAATTATGTAGGAATTAATAGGTTATAATTTTGAATTATAACTCTTTGAATTGTGCTCAGAAATGGACTTATAGCCAATTATACCTATAACAAAGGCATAGTTTGCTCCTTGTAACAAGCCAGCATAGCCAATTATGAGTTGGGCTAAAAATGATAATTTACCAAAATCTGCAGGGGTGTAAGTACTTTCCTACAGTACTCTTCTATTTTAATCAGTTTTGTAATCAGTGAAGGTTGGTTCTCTGAGTTTTGGGGTTGGTTTCTGAATGTTTTGTTACCAGGCTAGCTAACATCTTCAGAGGAGATTTAAAAGAAATTTAAAAAAATAGAATTTAAAAGAAATAAAGAGTTTTGGAGAACTCCTTAGCTGTGGAGTGTAATTTTCTTGCATTTTAAAAAATATGATGAGCTAACTAAAAGATATGGATGCCCCATCTTTCATTATGCTATCTATATAATGGCCTGAAGCCTCCGTAGCTTCCTATACTCTGTTAATTCCCAGGTGAAGCCATAATGACCAGAGGGGTTTTTCCAGAAGCGACTCTGTTGTGACCATCTGTCCTTGAAAAATTGTTGGAAGGCTTCTCCTTCCTCTGGAGAAATTCTTCACCCAGTTTGGCAGAGGATTTCAAAAGGCTGTTTGTGCCTGGTTTTAAGACACACACACAAACTGTATCTAGAGTATTCCCACTGAAATCAGAAAATACCACTGACTTATAAAAGATAAATGCAAATCTTTTTTTTTTAAAAAAGCCCCTAGGAAGTGTCATCATAAAAGCAGTATTTCCTCTTCAGGTTATTACAGAAAAAAAAACTTTAAGAGTAACATCTATTAGAGCATGCTATGTACACCATATTAAAAATAATAAAGCTACTGTTTATGCAGATTTATATCATAATCCATTGTCTACTAAGGTTAGGTTCTACTGTGTTCAATTGGACACATTTTGAGCTGAATGTAAACAGAAGTGCAATTTTATTAACTGGTTAATACGAATTTGATATATGACTAGGGTTTCTATAATTACTTGTCAGCCCTAGCTCAATTTGCCTTAACCATTCTTGGTGGCTAGGAATTGAGATCAGAATAACAGCACACTGAGTGAGCACATTTTATAAACAAATACATTTCTGTTTGCAGAACACAGTTTCTAAGAATATGTTTCTTCTCCCTGAAATGATTTATAATCTAAAAAGTATAATTCAAACTTGCTTAGTCTGGGCCTTTTCCATAGGTGTGCGCTAAGATTCTTAGCCAGCAGAAGAGAGCTGTAATGTATAAAATTAACTTCACTGAATGTCATGGCTTAATTATTTTCAAGATTTAATGAGATCAGGGTTAAACTATGTACTCAGTCATGAACATAGTAAATACCCTTGGGACAGTGGCTATTATTGTTACTTAAGCTATTTTGCAGAGTTGTTATGAGCACCCTAAAAGAAATTGAGGACACAAATAGGGTAAACCAAGAAGATTAATATTCTAGGTACTAACATCTCCAATTTATCAGTCCCATCAATCTCTCATGAATTTACAGTCTAGACATTTGAGGTGTATTGGTATTTCTTCCTGCCCCTCTTCAATTTCAAAATACATGTAATGCTATCTCAATTTTAGTTGAAGATGAGAGGTTACCGTCAGGCCTACCGAGGCATCTGTACTACAAATTAAGTATGAATATTTAAAGTCAGTCTAGATGCCTCATCTGAACCCATAAAAAACATCTTGAATGATTTATAACCATCTTTGTTATATTCCTCATTCCCTGCCTTCTCAAAGCAGAACTGCAGTTATCTTGTTGCAAAAAAAAATTGTAATAATAACCTTGAGGGACACCATAGCATGGTATTTCTTTCTCTGTCTCCCCTGTTCTGTTGCTGTCCTGGTCAAGATAGAAAGTATAGGTGTATGTAGTGATGTGTATTCATTTGTGATTATGAATGTTTTTCCTTTCTTCCCCTCTCTGAGAAAGCAGTTTAAAAAAAAAAAAAAGTTGTCCTCTATAATGATTGCAACAATAAATGTTGTTTTTTTTTTTGAAAAAGTTTTTATTAATTTTCTACAAACAAACAAGACAAACAAAACATAAAAACATCAACTCTTATATGTACATCCAGTGTGTCAGTTGGTTCATCATTTTTGTGCATTCATTCTGTAGTCTCAATTACAATTATATTACATAACAACTCATATTGTCAATCCAAACTTATATATCCTAATATCACTAAAAAAAGAAGTTTTTGACTATATTTTTAATCATTCATGCTTAATGAGCTAACAATACTTTAAACCAGTTTACTCTATAACAAATCATCTAGTCATATCAAATCAATCCTAAAAAATCCTTTATAAATATAATAGCAAATAGCAAAATAATAGCAAAATAAAGATATTCCTTACTATCTAGCATTCTAAATATTCTATTATCATATTTTATCATCTAGCCATTTGTAAAAAAGATCCCAAATTTCGTAAAATTGTTTATCCTCTTGCTCTCTAATTTCAAATGTCAATCTGCTCATCTCAGCACATTCCAATATTTTCTTAATAATTTCTTCCTGTAATGGTATTTTCTCATTCTTCCAATTTTTAGCAAATACAATCCTGGCCGCTGTTAATACATTTACAATCAGGTATTTCAAATCTTTACTATATATATCAGGTAAAATTCCCAATAAGAAGATCTCTGGTTTCAAGTCTATATGTTTCTTTGTCATTTTTTCCAACCACATGCGAATTATAGTCCAATATTTTCTAGCATCCTCACAAGTCCACCACATATGGTAATATGAGCCGGGTATCTGATGACATTTCCAGCATTTTTCAGATTTATTCTTAAACATTCTTGCTATTCTTGTCGGAGGAAAGTGCCACCTGTAAAACATCTTATACAAGTTTTCTTTATATGCTGTTGACATTGTCATTTTATAATTTTGAGACCACAATTTCTGCCATTTCTCTAAATCAATCCCATATCCAAAATTCTTCCCCCAAACAATCATAGTTTCTTTGACTTGTTCTTCCTCTAATTTCCTTCCCAGTAAATAACCATATAGTTTTTTAATCACCTTCTCATCAGTACCCATCAAGATCTTATCTAAATCAGTCTGTTTATCATAAAATCCCTCCGTTTTGGAATCTTCATCATACCTTGAATGTATTTGAGCATATGAAAACCAATTCATCCTTATACCTTGTTCCTCTAAGTTTTGGATCGATTTAAGTTCACCCTTTTCATCCAAAAGTTCCCCATATCTAACTGTTTGTTCCTTCTTGTAGATTATAGGATAGGAAAATGCTTCAATGGTCGATAACCAAACTGGAATTTTCAAATAACATTGTCTTTTTATCTTCTCCCAATTTAACCACAAAGACTCCCGTACATAATGTCTTCTAAAATAACTCTGTGTTTTAGTTCCCTTATACCATAAAAAAGCATGCCAACCCAACAGCAAGTCATGCCCTTCTAATGTCAACAACCTATGTTTCCTTAATGTTATCCATTCTTTGACCCACATCAAACTTGCAGCTTGATAATACAATTCCCAATTAGGCAGACCAAAACCTCCTCTAATTCTAGCATCTTGCAAAAGCTTTAGCTTTATTCTCGCTTTTTTACCTTGCCATATAAACTTCAACATAATTTTATTTAAATCTTCAAAATAGTCTTTTCCAAGCCTAATTGGTATTGTTTGAAACAAAAATAAAATTCTAGGTAAGATATTCATCTTAATTGTTGAAATTCTCCCTATTAATGACAATTGCAAGTTTTCCCACTTCTTCAAATCTATAGTTATCTGTTGTTTAAGTTTAATATAATTATTCTCCTTTAATGTGCTACATCTTGTTGTCAAATATATCCCCAGATACTTAACCTTATTTGTAACTTGAATTTTCAAAAGATCTGCCAATTCTTCTCTCTGTCTCAATAGCATATTCTTTGTCAAAATCTTTGTTTTGTCTTTATTTATTTTCAAACCAGCCACCTCTCCATATGCCTCTATCCTTTCCAGTAACTTTGGAGCTGTTTCTAGCGGATCTTCCAAAATAAAAGCTAAGTCATCAGCAAAAGCTTGTAGCTTAAATTCTTCCTTCTTAATTTTCATTCCTTTTATGCTGTTATCATCCCTAATATTTCTATTCAACACTTCCAAGGTCAACACAAATATCAAAGGAGATAGGGGGCATCCTTGTCTTGTGCCTTTCCTTATGTTAATAAAATCTGTAAGTTCCCCCTCCATCATTACCCTTGCTGTCTGTTTATTATATATAGCTTCTATTGCTTGAATAAATTTTTTAGCGAAACCCATCTGCTCCAATAATAATAACATAAATCTCCAGTTCACGTTGTCAAATGCTTTTTGAGCATCTAGGAATATCAAAGCCATTTGCTTTTCAGGATGAGCCTCATAGTATTCCAAAGTGTCCAAGATTACTCTCATATTGTCTCTAATTTGTCTCTTTGGCAGAAATCCATTTTGATCTGAGTGAATAAAATTATTTAAATATTTTTTAAGTCTTTCTGCTAAGATTGAAGCAAAGATTTTATAGTCTGCATTCAATAAAGAAATAGGTCTATAATTCTTAATTTGCAATGGGTCAGTCTCTTCCTTTGGTATGAGTGTAATATAAGCCTATGACCATGTTTTAGGTATCATCTTTTTTAACATAACTTCATTCATAACTTCTAACAATGGGATGCTCAATAATTCTTGAAATGTTTTATAAAATTCTACTGGAAGCCCATCTGGACCCGGAGCTTTCCCATTATTTTGTCTCTTAAATGCTTCATTTAGTTCCATCATTGTTATATTGCTTTCTAGCATTTCTTCAGTCTCTTTAGGTATCTTTGGTAAATTAGCTTCCTGTAAATACTGTTTGACTTTTTCTTCATCAATATTCTCTTGTTTATATAATTGCCCATAAAAATCTCGAATAATTTCTTTTTTCTCCTTATTCCCATAACAAACTTGGCCTTGTTCATCTATTAACTTCAATATTTTTCTTGATTCCTTCTCTTTTCTCAATTTATATGCTAGCCATCTACCTGGTTTATTTGCATCTTCAAAATAATTCTGTTTAGAGTTTCTAATTTTCTGTGCCAGTTCTTCTTTCTCTGTTAATTCCATTTTATGTTTGATTACATCCAGCTTCAATTTAATATCCTTTTTCTGTGGCATTTTCTGTAATTCTTTTTCAAGAATTTTATACTCATCTTCCAAGGCCTTAGAAGCTTGCCTTTTCCTAATATTCTTTTTTCTTGTATAATCTATTATCAAACCTCTAGCGTATGCCTTCATTGTATCCCACACATTTTGCGTTGAAGTATCTTCTTTTTTATTTTCTCTGAAGAAAAAAGCCAATTCCTTCTCCATCCATTGTGTAAAATCTTTCTCCTTTAAAATAGTATTATTTAATGTCCATCTCGATCTTTTTTTTTGTCCCTTCCATTTAATTGTCATTGGGCTATGATCTGCCCAAGTACTTGTTTCAATATTTGTTTCTTTAATATTAGATATTAGTTCTGTTGAGATCCAAATCATATCTAATCTGGACCATGATAAATGTCTATTTGAATAAAAAGTATATTGTTTAGCTTTAACATTTCTTTCTCTCCAAATATCTTTTAAAGTTAATTCATCTGTCATTTTAAAAAAAGACCTTGGGAGAGCCTTTCTATTTTGCTTTGTTGTTGTTGCTATATAGTCCAGTTTATTGTCCACAATTCCATTAAAATCTCCCATCATAATTATATTAACATAGTCCAGTCCAATTATTTTCATGTGTAGCTTTTTATAAAACTCTTCTTGTTTATCATTCGGAGCATAAATTGCAATCAAGAGTATTTTTATATTATTGTCCATTATTTCTACCATTAATACTCTTCCATCTTCATCCGTGTAAATCAATTTTGCTGGAATAGCCTCTTTAATGTATAAAACCACACCTCTTTTCTTACATTGAGTCAAAGAGGTAAATATTTTCCCCAATTTTGGCTGTAATAACAATTGTTCATGTTGTTTTTTAATGTGAACTTCTTGTAAACAAATTATATCAAATTTTAATTTCTCTAATTTATGAAAAGTTTTCCTTCTTTTAACAGCTGAATTAAGTCCATTTATATTCATTGTAATCAGTTTTTTTTCCTCCATGATTATGCTTTATATTTAGGTCTAACAGCTCTCGTGGATCTCACTTCACGCTGTTCTTTATTATCCATCTGTCCCCCTGCTGCTCCTTTCTCTTTTTCAGTCTCCAGTTGTTCATCTTGAAACTCAATTGATAAAGCCTCTTTCTCTGCTTCCTCTCTTCTTCCTCCAAAAAATTCTGCATGGAAAAGTTCTGCTTTCTCAATTGAATCAATTCTATATCTCTGCTCTTGCCACCCAAACACTAGTCCTTCTGGAATCAGCCATCTATAATTCACTTCGTTTTCCAATAGTATTTTGGTCAGAAATCGATATTCTCTTCTCATCTCTCTCACTCTTCTGGGTATTTGTTTTAAAACCACAACCTCTTTACCCTTGTATTTCAGTGTTTTCTCTCTTACTACTTGTAATATTTGCGTTTTAATGGATTTTTTGGTAAATCTAATATGGACTTCCTTGGGTAATTTATTTCTCATCGTATATCTTGTATAGACTCGATATATCTCATCTATTCCATCCATCATCTTTTCCTCTGTAAGTGCAGTGTGTTTTCTTATATATACCCCATTCGCTAGCCTTTTTCTAAATTTTAATTTTAGTAATATTTTTATTTTTGCCTTTTATTTTAAAGGGAAAGCCTCAGAGTTTTTTCTTTTTTCTTCTTTATTTTTCTTTTCTTTTTTATTGGGACTTTTTTGCTTTTCATATTTATGTTTTTGGACTACTTTGTTGTTGTGGTTGTTTTTTTTTTTTTTGGATTATTGAGACTTTTTAATTGGATTAAGGTGTGAAGAATCTGAAGGAACTTCTTGTTTTTTTTTTCTCTTTTTGCTTTTTCTTTTTTCTTTTTTCTTTTGCTCTTAATCAATATTATTATTTTTGGATTTGTTTGTTTTTTCCTTTCTATTTTTTCTTTTTTTTATGGTGGACTATCTCGTAATTGGATTAGGGTCTAGAAGAACAATAAATGTTGTTTGGAGCCTGGTGCAGTTGAGAAGTTCAATGAAAATATTTCTCAGGAAAAAAAAGAACAGTTCTCAATGCAGCATATTCAAAGCCAGCTCCAATTCCTCCCAAGAATTTTGCTTATTGAAAAATTATTTTTCCTCTCTCAAAGCTGAGGACCTTCTCCATGACTCTCTTGTGTGTTCACAGGTATGTATTTTACCCAGGTGCTGGGGAGCATTACAGAAACTTTGAGCTTTTTTTTTACAGAGATACAGCATAGCTGAAAAACAGATGCACTACATTTAACCAAAGCAGAAAAAAATAGTTCACTAACAGAAAATAAAATTAAGACATATCAACATCATTGTTTTGTAAATGTTCATAGAAAACAACTGGATTTGGTTTTCTGGATCAGAAAATTCAGAACACTTGGAGAAAGAATGAGAAATAAATGTGAATTATTTCTATTATGGGTTGTTGTTTTTTTTTAAATAATTGGGACAGAAAGATGTCTATGGAGATTCTCAGTCATCCAGGTCATGGTTGTCTTTCTGGTCCCAAAGGTGCTTTTTTCAAGAGGCAACTGGACTTTCTTGTTTTTCTGTGAAGAGGTTTTTCTTCTCATCCAAGAAGCTTCCTCGGCTCTGACTAGATGGTAGAGAATGGAAGGATTTATATTCCTTGCACATAGCTGTCATTTGCATTCTTTTAGAGAGTCGTTGAGGCCACTTGGAGCTTTATTTGTGTCCTCAGGACCACCTGAATAGTGCAAATGGGTGTGGAGCCTTCTTGGAACTGCTGAAAGGACTGGGTTATAGACCGGAGATAGATGATGTTGTATCCCTCTTGCTCTGTTGAGAGAGGACTGTTCAATTTTGACATAAATGGCCTCTTTAATCCCTCTTTCAAACTTCTCTGTCCAAAACGTGGACTCTGTTGGGAAAAGAGTAGCCTTTTGTCTTTTAAATGCAGATGGATTGCTGAATCTTGTCCTGATGGGTTTGTCCATCCTTGGGTTTAAAGAATACACATATGCATGTATGCTCTGTTGGCTGAAGATCCTCCTGATCCTTCCGTTCCCCATTATCCAGTCAGAGCTGAAGAAGCTTCTTGGAATCAGAAGCAAAATATCTTTAAAGAAAAACAAGAAAGTCCAGTTGCCTCTTGAAAAAGCACAGAAAGAGGGAATACAAATAGAAAATAGAAACAGCTGCATAATTGGGAGCCAATTTTATGGAGCATACAATCAGTGGTCTAACTGCTGGATGCTGCAGTAACACATTCCCAAACACATTTTCTAGAACAGGGGTCTCCAACCTTGGCAACTTTAAGACTTGTGGACTTCAACAGCTTTGCTGGCTGAGGAATTCTGGGAGTTGAAGTCCACAAGTCTTAAAGTTGCCAAGGTTGGAGACCCCTGTTCTAGAACAAGCTCATCTACACCTGTCAGGTCAGTCTTAATATCAGCTGAACATTAACAAAGTCACTTTGGGACACAAAAGGCAGTATGTCTTTTCTGCCATGGTGCCTGGCTTATGCAGCGTCATCCCTCCCCTCCTCCAAAGTGAAATCAGCTTATCCCTGTTTGTTTTTCAGAAGCCCTCAAAACTTGGTTATACTCTTAGGGCAGGGGGTTCCAAAGGACAATAGTTGCTGGGGTGGCTCCATTGCCGTTACTATCCTCTGCCCTCTTTCTTTTCACCCCGATTTGAAATTCTTTAGATTTCTTAATTGTTTTATAACTTTTACAGTACACTTCCCCCCCTTTATTCCATTTTTCATGAGATTGGTAGCCACATAAATATGGTGAACGATTGAATCAATAACAGACTTTGCAGTCTAGCACCTCTATAATGCAGTACTCTGGGGAAAGTTGCTTTATAGCTTTTTTCTTTTTAACACTGAACGATCTCTGCCCTCTGGAACGAGGTTCTCCTTGAGATTTCAATAGGCCATCAGCGTCCTGATCTTTCAAAGGGCCTTGAAGACCTGGTTCTTGGCCCAGGCCTTTGGCAAGCGCGATTGAAGGAAGGAAGCCCTTTTTCATTGTTGCCAGCCAGGTTGGTTCTCTCTGTCATCTTCATCCTTGTTTATGCTTTGTGTGTTTTGTCATTTTTTAACAATGTGTAAACATCCCAAGTCACTGGGAGTCAGGCAGCATATAAATTTAATTAATCGACCGATTGATTATTACAGCTAATGGCACCTCATAGTTAAAGGCACCCTTTGTTTTCCCAACCGACCATCACTCTGTGAAAAGAGTAAACAGAACAGCCCACTCGGTCAAGCCTTCAGCTCTCTTGGCTTAATCTGGCTGCCCCTGTTGTCTTCGTTTCCACCGTGTGTGTTGTGCTTTGCTCCTATCCTCCCGGGCCCTTCCTTCCAAAGGCTTGTTTTCCCCATAATAGAAACCCTCATGCAATTATTTCTGAAGGAACTGAAATTGGCCCAGAGAGCAGTAAAAGTATCTCACAGAAGATTCCCTGCCTGACCCTTTTCCTAGTTTTGAGCTCTGAGCACATGCCGTCTTAGTATATTCTCAACCCTTAAAAGTGCTCACACACGCACACGCAGTGTCTATTTTCAGTTGAGAATTTCAGGGTGCTAAATTCCGCGTTTGAGCACTTCCCTACACACACCTGTTTCACACTCCGCATGAAAAGAACATCTTTGCACCATCGTAAGGAGTGTCCTCACTGATGCCACCCTTCCTTTACACAGAGCTCACCCTGTGTCAACTAGCATGCCCTCCAGTGATTAAAGGGAGGGGGCCATTCCCTCCAGCCCCCCGATTCTCGTGCTTGCTTTACTTTGACAGTTTCCAGGGTGAGAGAAAAACAAACTGCTTATCTTTAAGCCTGGTGAACTGGGGACAGATTACCATAAAGCTTAACTTTTATTAGTTTAACAGAAGCCCAGTAAAATGGTGCCAAGGCTCCATGATGCCATGACTTCGGGGGGGGGGGGAGTAGAGCAGAGGTTTTACATTCTGCTAATGTAAAACCATTGGCTCAAAAATGAATACACAGCAGCCAAATTAGACAACCCTCTTCTTACAACTGTTCATTTAGTGACCGTTGAAGTTACAGTGGCAGGTAAAGTGACCCACAACCGATTTTTGCATGTATGCCTGCTGCAACGTTTTATTTATTTATTATTTTATTAAGAAAATTTATATCGCCGCCTATTCGCACATGGTGACTCAAGGTGATTTACAGGAATATAAAAACATCATATGTAAAAAAAGAAAACTAATAAAAGCAAATAATCAAATAATATAATAGCCCTCCCACCTCAGCGGCACAAGCCATTTAATGGTCACATGATTAAGGTTGATTAAAATTCAAGTGCTTGGCAACCAGCAAATATTTATAATGGTTGCAGCATCCCAACATCATGCGATCACTGTAGAACTGTGGTGGCGCAGTGGTTAGAATGCAGTACTGTGGCTACTTCTGCGGATTAGCGGCTACCAGCAGTTTGGCAGTTCGAGTCTCACCAGTTCAAGGTTGACTCAGCTTTCCATCCTTCCGAGGTGGGTAAAATGAGGATCCAGATTGTTGGGGGCAAGATGCTAACTCTATAAACTGCTTAGAGAGGGCTGTAAAGCACTGTGAAGCGGTATATAAGTCTAAGTGCTATTTGTGATCTTTCCAGCTGGCTTCCAACAAGCATAGTCAATGAGGGAAGCCAGATTTTCTGAACCACCATATGATTTAACAATGGCAAGTTACAACCACAACCAAAAAGATGGTAACAACCAGGACCAAAACAATGGTAAAACTGGGTATAGCTTAATAATTGCCTTGCTTAGCAATGGAAATGCTCCTCCTAATTGTGGTCCTAAATTGAGGACTACCTGTCATCTCAGTTCAGAATTTAGTTAAACCTGACATCTTCAGAAGGTGTTGTGGTTCGCCAGAAGCAGATGCAGATGGCTGAGATCTCGGAGAGCGAGGACTCAGATGAGGGGCCTGCGTGTTATGCAGGGATGGGGCCAGGACCATCAGGGAGTAGAATGCTGCCTTCGGAGTTTGTGGAGGCTGGCAGCAGTGATGAAGAGGCCCCTGAGGAGCCTGTGCCCAGCACATGTGCACGCAGGGTTGCTCAAAGAAAAGAGCAACTGCAGCAGCAAGGGTGACTCGGGAGTAAGGCTGGATGGTAATGCCCCCTCCCTGGGAAGATAAAAGCCAGCTGAGAAACTGCAGTTCTTTGCAGAAGGCAAAGAAGTTTGATATTTGAGCCCGGTGGACATTAGAACATCTGATTTAGTGTTTGGAGACTTTGATTTTACTCTTTGAACTTTATCTGTTGTTCTTGGCAGCCTTTCAAAAACTTGGCAAGGCTCTTTCTTGACAGAGCTAATTAGTTGGAAGCAGCCTTTTATCTGTGAAGAAACAGGATTCTTTAATGAAACAGTAAAAGGTTGTGCTGTTGCCTTTGTCTTATGTTTACTCTCTTGGAACCAGGTTTGGGTCAGAAAGATGCAAGGCTCCCCACATGACCACGGGGATATTGCAAGGACAGGCAGTGCTAATCTCAGATTGGTGCAAATTCCCACATTGGGAACAGGGCTTACAGTCTAAAATTTGCATATCAAAGGAAGGGGATGAAAGCGCTAGGCAAAGAGATAGCATCTTCCATTTGGAATCTAAAAATCAGAAGTCAACACCTTTTCTGACCAACGACTATTATTAAAAAGCATAAACTTCTGTGAGCTGTAGCTCAGTTCCTCAGATGTTGGAAAGGCAGAATTTTCTGAATCTTATACATTCAATTCTTAGTCATTTAATACAGGTAGTCCTTCCCTTACGATGAACAATTGAGCCCAAAATTTCTATTGCTAAGTGACACGTTTCTTAAGTGAGTTTTGTCACATTTTATGACTTTTCTTGTTAAGTGAATCACTGCAGTTGTTAAGGTATGGTGGCAATATGGTTGTTAAATGAATCTGGCTTCCAATTGCTTGTCAGATGGTCGCAAAAGGGGAATCCATGACCCCTTTGGGATACTGCAACCGTCATAAATATAAGTCGGTTGCTACGCATCTGAATTTTGATCATATGACCATGGGGAGGCTGCAACAGTCATAAGTGTGAATAATGGTCATAAGTCACTTTTTTCAGTGCTGTTGTTATTTCAAACGGTCACTAAATGAACTGTTGTAACTCAAGGACTACCTGTAGCAAGGGATGGGGGAAGGCTGAGACAGGAACTGTAGTTGCACATATATAGAAGATATCAGGTCAAAGGAAAGTGCTCTAGAAAGCAATTATTCATAAAAGGAAGGCAATTCTGGACTGCTTTAAAAAGATCCAAATTTGGCATGGCTAATTATTAACCACATTTAAAAAACCCCCAAACCCTGCATTATATTAAATCGGGCCGCGGCAGGGTAGTATGGAGGTGTATCTATCTATAGAAAATCTTGTCCCACAGCATTTTAAAAAGCGGCATTTCTGACTCACTCCCATTTAGTAACCTATTAAAATGCGCAGTGCAATAGCTATTTTCAACAGGGCTCCATTAACACTGTAGGTAAGAGTGCTTCCCCCTCCCCCCCTTTCAGCTGTGAAATTCTTGTAAAAAGTACAATGAGTAAGAGAGAGAAAAGTTCCCAAATTGGCAACAGGTATTTGTTCTCACTTTCCCTTCTGCTTAATTTATCTCCCAAGTCTGGGTTCCTCTCTGTACTCTATCTCAGAGTAGAGATTTAGAGCTTAGTTTAGACAGCACATTGACTTCTATACTTTAGAGCAGGGGTGTGAAAGTCAGATCCGGCCCATGGGGTGCTTAGATCTGGCCCATGGGGCTGTCCTGGAAACACCGAAGGACTGGCCCATGGTGCCTCTGCCAGCAAAAATGGAGCTCAGGAGGGTCCTCTCAAGCTCTGTTTTCACTGGCAGAGGGTTGCAGGAGGCCATTGCAGCTGAAAACAGAACTCAGGAGCCTGTTTTCACTGGCAGAGTGCTTGGGCCACCACAGACACCCCTGACACAGTGACGTCAAGCTGGCCATGCCCCCCTGGCCCCGGCAAGGTCAAACACAACCCTGATGTGGCCCTCAATGAAATCAAGTTTGACACCCCTGCTTTAGAGCAATGATCCCCAACCTTTTGGGCACCGGAGTCCGGTTCCTGTTTTTTTCTGCGGACCGAAGAGAGCGTGGTTTTGTGTGCTGCCTGCATCCTATGAATGGAGCTTTGCTTGTTTGTGTGGCCCAGTTGTTGGTGTGCGGCGGCCCTTTACCGGTCCATGGACCAGGAGTCAGGGACCCCCTGCTTTAGAACAGTGTTTCTCAATCTTGGCTCCTTTTAAGATATGTGGGCTTCAACTCCCAGAATTCCCCAGCCAGCCAGCATGCTAGCTAGATGATGGTTTAGCAATGCAAAATCCAGGTCATCATGATTTATTCAATAAATCCAAATTGAACAGGCTGTAGCTTAACATATATTTTTTTTAAAAGGCAAAATAAAATATGTCGACAATTCCTACCAGCCTCATAGGGCCAGGTGTTTTGGCTTCCTATGAAGCAGGAACAAACAAGAACAGCCCCAAATGTAACAGCATTGATTTACCCACCTTTTCAACTAAGGGATAAAATACATATTGGTCGTGCATGCACTGAACCACAAACCGGCCATCCAGATTTTAGTTTAATATTGGATTTTGTGCTGACTGCTGGCGACTGCCTGGACAAGCCCCTATAATTTTCTTGGCAAGATTATTAGATACACATGTAAGAATGCAGGCAATAGAGGTAAGTCTCCCCGTTTAAACAACCCTAATTGAGACTGGTGACTCTGTTGCTAAACAAAACGATCATAAAGCACAATATTGTGTGACTGCTCTGCTTAAAAACAGCAGTTCTAGCAGTCTCAGTTGTGGTTGTTGCATAAATCACCTGTGGTCATTAAGCAAGACATCAGGTGTGACCACAATTTGTAACCTTTGGCTGGCTTCTCCATTGTTGGAAACTGGTTGGAAAAAATCTGCAAATGGTGATCCTATGATCACAATAACTGTAACTGATGGCTGCCAGGTGCCTACATTGCAATTGCAAGCATGGTGCTGTGATTGTAAATGTACGGGCCACTCATAAGTCCTCGTTTTCTGTGCTGCCATAACTTATTGGTAAACAGATGGTCGATAATAAAGGATTACCTGTAGAACTGAAGCTCTCTCTTCTTTTGCCCCCTGTTCCTCCCCCACCAAAGTACAAATAGTCAAGTTACAATCACAATTGAGGCCAAAATTTATGTTGTAAGTGTTGTGGTTCACTAGCAGCAGGTGTGGATGGTGAGGTCTCTGACAGCAAGTGTTGTGTCCGCGAAATGATGCCAGGAGTCGGTGACTTCAAATCATGCTCTTTTATTTGAGGTTGGAACCGAACTGGCGCAAAGGAAAAACCCGCGGCTTTTATTCCTTTAGCCGCGGCGGCCGCGGCCAATGGCACCACTTTGAATCTCCCGTGATTCGAATGGACCAATCGCGGGAGATTCTCAGCGAGCCAATCAGCGCGGCTCACCTGACCAGAGAGCCCCGCGCTTTGGCCAATCAAAGCGTGGGGATCTCAAGAATGCCAATTAAGGACAGAACACCCCTCCCCTCTTGGTTCAGTCCTTACGTCGCGTAGTCATGTAGGTAGGCGGGGCTCCATCTGAGCCTACTGGACCTGCGCAGCTCAGTCGTAGGTTGGATCCCGGCCGGTTCGGTTGGGATCTCTGCTGCTCCTGATGCCGTCGTGGGAACCGGCTGGTCGGTCAGGCCGGTCTGCTCTCTGTAGCTCCCTCCTGGGCCTCCCGGGTTGGTTGAGCTGCGGGTTTCGCCGCTCCCACTCGGTCTTTCTTGGTCGGTCGAGCTGGCCTAGCTGTCTCTTCCTGGCGAGGGGTCGTGATGGCTGCTTTCCGGTAAGTACGGCTGGTTTATTCTTTTTTGGTTTTGGTCCCCTGGGTATTCCCTCCCCCCTTGGTTTGTGTTGTGGGGGTTGGTTTCGCCTGTTTGTGCGTCGGTGGTCTCTTGGTTGGTAGTCCTCGACCTTAGTTGGTCGATGTGGCGTTTCCACGCTCGTCCGTCTGCTGTTTGTAGCCGGTACGAGTGCGGGCCTGTTATTTGTGTGATGACGGCCGGTATCCATAGTGGGTCTCCCGTTAGGTTTCTTGCATATACGGGGTCGCCGGGTGCGAAGGTTCGGTGTTTGCTGTTTGAGTCTGGGGGCTTCTCCGGGTTATACGTGGGGTGTAACCTGTCGAGTGGAGACCTTAATTTCCTCCCCATTAATAGTTCGGCTGGGCTCTTATTCGTTGTGGTATTTGGGGTGATGTGTTGGGTGAAGAGTAGTTTGTTTATTTTCTCCTGGATCTCCCCGTGGTCTATTTTCTGGATGGTCTTCTTAGTGAATTGGACCATCCGTTCCGCCCTACCATTCGCCGCCAGGTGCGCCGGTGCTGTCAGTGCGTGGGGGATGCCCCTTTCCGCTAGGAATTTTTCGAATTCCAGCGAGGTGAATTGGGGCCCATTGTCGGAAACGACGACGTCTGGGAGGCCGTGTGTTGCAAAGAGTTTACAGAGTTCCTTGATCACGGCCTCCGTGGTTGTCGTCTTCATGTTGCTTACCTCCAGCCAGTTGGAGTAAGCATCTACTGTTATAAGGAAGGTGTGTCCTTTTGTGGGCCCGGCGAAGTCTATGTGAATCCTAGACCAAGGTCCCCTTGGGGTTTCCCACTCTAGGACGGGTGCTGTGGGTGGGCTTGGCCTAGTTTCCTGGCATCGTTGGCACCTTGCTACCCAGGTCTCAATTTGTTTGTCCATCCCTGGCCACCAAGCGTAATTTCTGGCCAGGGCTTTAGTCCTAAAGATGCCAGGGTGCCCCTCGTGTAGCAGTTCCAGAACCTTCCCTTGTAGCTTTTCTGGAATGACCACCCTATCCCCCCATAGTATGCACCCTTTTAATAACGAGAGTTCCGTTTGGCCGTTTTGGAATGTTTTGACGGACTCGTCGTTGTCCCTTTCCAGCCACCCTTTCTCTACCCAATGCAACACCCGCGCCAGACGTTTGTCTTTATTAGTCTCTCGGGCAATGTCTGACACGGTTATGGGCAGGTTGGGTAGAGTCTCTATGCTGAGGGTGGTCATCGTGGGTGCTGGGTCGGTGTCGGGTTCCGGTAGCGGCGAGCGGCTTAAGGCATCTGCATGGGAGATCGTCTTACCCGGTCTGTGTATGAGTCCGTAGTTGTAGGCTGTCAGGAACTCGGACCACCTTGTCATTCGGGGAGACAGAATGTTCGGGGTGGCCTGGTTTCCTGCAAGGATTCCCAGCAGCGGCTTGTGGTCGGTTATGATGGTGAAAGTCCGGCCGTAGAGGTACTCGTGGAATTGTTTTACGGCGGCAACGATAGCCAGAGCCTCTTTGTCCAGCTGGCTATAGTTCCGCTCCGGTTTGGTGAGGGTCCTTGAAAAGAACGCGATGGGTGCTTCTTTTCCGTCGGGGAGGGTATGGCTGAGGACAGCGCCGACGCCGAAGGGTGATGCGTCGCATGTGACGGCCAGAGGTAGGGTCTCGTTGTACTGTATAAGGACGGCATCCGAAGTGAGGAGGTCCTTTGTTCTTTGGAAGACGGCTTGCTCGCGTTTCCCCCAAGTCCAGGTCGCCGCCTTATCCAGGAGCCTATGCAAGGGCTCCGCCGCCTTCGCCTTTTGGGGCAGGAAAACATTGTAAAAGTTAAGTAGCCCCAGGAATGCCTGTAGTTCCGTCTTCGACTTGGGAGTGGGGGCTTCTTTGATGGCCTTGATTTTTTTGTTTGTGGGGTGAATGCCGTGACGGTCTAGGAGATATCCTAGGAATTCTACCCGTTCCGTGCATAGCTGGCATTTCTCCCTCTTGACTTTGAGCCCGGTCTCTTTAAATTTGGTTAGGACCTCCCTTAGGTGACCCTCTAGTTCGGCTTGGTTGGTTGCCGACACTAGGACGTCGTCGAAGTAGGGTACCACCCCCTTGATGCCTTGCAGTAGTTTTTCCATTAGGCTTTGGAATATTCCCGGTGCCATGCTGACTCCGAATTGGAGTCGGTTGCATTTAAATGCCCCCCGGTGGGTGACTATGGTTTGCGCTTCTGCCGTTTGCTCGTCGACTGGCAATTGTTGGTATGCCTGGGCGAGGTCGAGCTTGGCGAAAACCTTGCCCCCTCCCAGTGAGTGCAGTAGGTGTTGCACTACTGGGACGGGGTAGGCGCTTTGTTGTAGCGCGCCATTTAGGGTGGCCTTATAGTCCCCACAGATCCTCACCGACCCATCGGGCTTGATCGGGGTGACTATAGGGGTCTCCCACTGGGCGTGGTCTATGGGCTGTAGGACCCCTTGCTTGACGAGCTTGTCAATTTGCTCGTCTATCTTGGGTTTAAGTGCGAATGGCACCCGCCTTGGTTTCAGGCGTTTTGGGGGGACGTTTGGGTCTAGGTTGAAAGATATAAGGGGCCCTCGGTACTTGCTTAGGTTTCCGTCGAAGACCTCTTGGAATTCCCGGGCCAGTTGCTGCTCCCAGCTGTCGTTGATGACGTGGTCGACTCCCGTGACTGCGATGCCGAGCGGGGCGAACCATTGCAGTCCCAGTAGGCTTGGGCGGTCACGGTCGACGATTGTCAGGGGAAGTCTTTCGGTGTGCCCTTTGTATGTGATGTTGAAGTGTTTTGTTCCGACTACCGGGATGCAGTTTCCCTGGTAGTCCTTTACAATGAGTCTCTGGCTGTCTAGGTTCCTCCTTTGGAGGGTAGGCACCAAGCGCTTTATTTCATGCCATGCTATCATGGAGAGGTAGGACCCGGAGTCCACCTCCATTTTGCATGGCTGGCCCTCGATGCCTACCTCCACGTGGACCTTCCGGGCGTCATTGGTTATGGCGTGGCCGATGGTGACTGTCTGGTGGGTCTCCTCTCTTCGCCGGTTATCGCCGCCTCGCAGGGATCGTCCGTTCCGGTCCCATCTGTTGTCAGAGGGGCGCTCTCTGGTCCGGGGTGGTGTGCTCTCTCTCCTCCGGTCGCTCTGGTCCCATCGTGCCGGGCTGCGATTCTTCTTTAGGCGGCAGACACGGGCGATGTGTCCCTTCTTGTCGCAATGCTGGCAGATCGATTTGAAAAACCGGCATTCCGACCTGGGGTGGTCGCCGCCGCAACCGGCACAGTTGGTCCTCGACTTACGACCCCACCGGTTCCGTGGGTCTCGGCCTGTCTGGAGGCGATGGATGTCCTCCTCGTCATCTGAAGTGCCCGATGCCGAGTGGAAGTCGCCCTGGTGGGTGGTCGTCTCGGGTTGGGCCTCGGTCGACCTCGCCGGGTTGTTGTTTCCGCTGCGGTCCCCAGTGTTCGGTCTGCGCATGCGGTCGGCGGAAGTTCGGGTTGCTTCGGCGGCTGCGGCTGCAGTGAGGGTGTCTGCTAGGCTGATGTTGCCCTTGGCCATCAGCCGGCTCTGGAGGACGGGGTCCCACAAACCGAGCACGATTCGGTCTCGCAGGGCGTCGTTCAGGTTGTCGAATTCGCAGAGCCCCCCTAGGCGCCGTAGCTCGGCGACGAAGTCGCTGAAACTCTCACCCGACCGTTGGTCCCGACGGTAGAATTCGTTGCGTCGGATCAGGATGGGTACCTCTGGAGCGTAGTGCCGCCGAAGTATTGGCTCGAGGACGTCCCAGTTCATCGCGGTCGCATCGGCGGGTTTGGCAAGCGCCTTGGCCATCCTGAAAACCTCGGTCCCGCAGTGGGTCAGGAAGACGGCGCACTTCATGGGGCCCGTGGCGTCCTTCAGGTCGCTGCACTCGAGGAACATGCGGAATCTGTCGGAGTACGATTCCCAGTCCTCGCTGGCGGGGTTGAATGGTGCGGGGGGTGCGATTTTTGCCATCGTGGTGTTTCGTCTGGCTTCTGTCGGACACGTGGTTCGGTTCAGGGTCTGGATCCCACCCTCGTCGCCAGTATTTTGTCCGCGAAATGATGCCAGGAGTCGGTGACTTCAAATCATGCTCTTTTATTTGAGGTTGGAACCGAACTGGCGCAAAGGAAAAAGCCTGCGGCTTTTATTCCTTTAGCCGTGGCGGCCGTGGCCAATGGCACCGCTTTGAATCTCCCGCGATTCGAATGGACCAATCGCGGGAGATTCTCAGCGAGCCAATCGGTGCGGCTCGCCTGACCAATCAGAGAGTCCCGCGCTTTGGCCAATCAAAGCGCGGGGTTCTCAAGAATGCTAATTAAGGACAGAACAGCAAGGACTCAGACAAGGGGCCCGTGTGCGATGCAAGGATGGGACCAGGAGTATCAGAGAATGGAGTGATGCCTTTGGAGGTTGTGGAGTCTGGCAGCAGTGACGAAGAGGACCCCGGGGAGCCTGTGCTCGTTGCTCATGCGCACAGGGTTGCTTGAAGGAAACAGCAGCTGAAGCAGCACGGGCAACTTGGGAGTAAGGCTGGAAGGTGATGGCCCCTCCCATAAGGGATAAAAACCAGCCTTCAGGGTTGGCTTCTTTGCAGGAAGCAAAGAAGTGGGCTGCTACAAAGGTTGTTAAGTGTGAAACACAATCCTAAGTCACTTTCTTCAGAGTCGTCATAACACTGAATGGTCGCTGCACGAACTGCTGTAGTAGAAGGACTACCTGTAAGTGCAATGGATCCAGCAAAACCTGAACCATATACCTGAAGCAGGTGAGAGAGACCCAGTTACTTCTTGTGCATCTCAAATCAGAATTAGCCAAAGACAAGAGAAATCTCGAGGTTTCAAGGGTCTTCAAACTTGGCAAGTTTAAGACTTGTGGACTTCAACTCCCAGAATTCCTGAGCTAACAAGACTGGAGGAAGAATTCTGGGAGTTGAAGTCCACAAGTCTTAAAGCTATCAAGCTTGAGGACCCCTGGTTTATAGGATGGTGAGAATTGAGGTTTATCATTTGCCACCTATTTTTACCCTGTAGTGCATTCGGCATGGAGGGTTAAAGCTGACCAGCCCCAAACCCTCAAGCTGAGCATCGTTTCCAGACGGTACTTAAGGCGCAGCTCCTCGAAACACCTGGAGGCAGGTAAAAAAAAGGCGAGGCCGTCTACTTTTTGGGGGGCGGGGGGGCGCACCTTATAAAACCGGATGTTTCCTTTCTCGGCGGAGCCCGCAAGAGGCCCGTCACTTTAAGACGTGCCTGGAGGCAAACCCCGCCCCGGCGTGGATTCCGGACACGGCTTAAATAGCTCAGACGAGGATTTTCCCCGTCTTTGAATACTCGAAACGTACCCGCCTCCTTTGGATCCCTCGGCCAATCCGAAGTTCAGCCCTCGCAAGTGGAAGCTTTCCATTGGTTGCGAGGGGAGTTAATCAGCGCCGGGGGTTTAGAAGGGACTCGGCTGGTCTGTAAAACGCGGCGCTTTTGAAGCCACGTGGCCGGCGGAGAGGGAGGGGCTGTCTGGAAAGGCAGACACAATTCGTTTCCCGAGCAATTAGCGCTGCTAAAAAAAAATGAGAGAGAGGGAGGGAGGGGGAAAGGTAAGGAGGGGAGGGGGGGGGAGTTGTCTGTAAACCTCAAATTGACCTCACGCTTTCACAAAAGAATAAACAATTTCTCCCCCCTTTCTCTTTCTCTCATTTTCTCCCTCACTTTCTCTCATTCTCTCTCTCTTTCTCATTCTCTCTATCTCTCATTCTCT
The DNA here is from genome assembly GCA_033807585.1 of Hydrophis major. Lineage (NCBI taxonomy): Eukaryota > Metazoa > Chordata > Lepidosauria > Squamata > Elapidae > Hydrophis > Hydrophis major. Next base: position 246,771,517 of record CM066330.1, read on the forward strand.
CTCTCATTCTCTGTCTCTTTCTCTCATTTTCTCTCTCATTCTGTCCCTTTCTCTCTCTCTTTCTCTCATTCTCCCTCTGTCATTTTCTCTCTCTCATTCTCTCTCATTCTCTCTCTCATTCTCTCATTTTTCTCTCATTCTGTCTCTCTCTCTCTCTCATTTTCTCTCTCTCATGTTCTCTCTCTCTCATTCTGTCTCTTTCTCTCTCTCTTTCTCTCATTCTCCCTCTGTCATTTTCTCTCTCTCATTCTCTCTCATTCTCTGTCTCTTTCTCTTATTTTCTCTCTCATTCTGTCTCTTTCTCTCATTTTCTCTCTCGCTCATTCTGACTCTCTCTCTCTCTTTCTCTCATTCTCCCTGTCATTTTCTCTCTCTCATTCTCTCTCATTCTCTGTCTCTTTCTCTTATTTTCTCTCTCATTCTGTCTCTTTCTCTCATTTTCTCTCTCGCTCATTCTGACTCTCTCTCTCTCTCTTTCTCTCATTCTCCCTGTCATTTTCTCTCTCTCATTCTCCCTAATTCTCTGTCTCTTTCTCTCATTTTCTCTCTCATTCTGTCTCTTTCTCTCATTTTCTCTCTCTCATTTTCTCTCTCTCATTCTGTCTCTTTCTCTCTCTCTTTCTCTCATTCTCCCTCTGTCATTTTCTCTCTCTCTTTCTCTCATTTTCTCTCTCATTCTGTCTCTTTCTCTCTCTCATTTTCTCTTTCTCATTTTCTCTCTCTCTCATTCTGTCTCTTTCTCTCTCTCATTTTCTCTCATTCTCTCCCTCCCCCCCTCTCTCCCCCCCCCCCCTCTGTCTCTCTGTCTCTTTCTTTCCCCCACCGCCCCGTTTCGTCTTCTCGAAAGCCGCAAGCTGGAGCGCAGCCGCCTTTTAAATGCTTTGTGTCTGCTTGGGAAAGGGAGAGAAAAAGGGGAAAGTATTTCCCCAAATCGAGAGCGGATCCCAGCTAAGGCTCAGTCGATCGAATTGGCTTTTGCTGGATTTAGCCTTGGGGCCAAAAAAGACCCCAAACAAACAAACCACGAACCCTCGCTCCTTTGCTTTTCCGCGGTTCGCTGCCCGACTCTGCCGCGAACCGAGCCGTTTGGCTTAGCCCAAATGTGCTCGGCTTTTTAGCCCCGAGGAACAGCGCCCGCCCGGTCTGTAGATTTGGGATTAGGACGCGGCGGAGAAAGTAGGGGCAGAGCCTCCTGGGGGGGGGGGGCGGGGGGGGGCAGGGGGGTGGAATTTGAACCAAGGTCTTCCTAAGTCTATTTCTTTGGAAATAGAGGTCCGAAGCCCCCGGAGAGCTGCTTGGAAGCAAAAGTCAACAGGCTTGGACAACTGGACTTTGCATCACATGGATTTCCCAATGCAAGAATTAAAAGAGTTGACTTCCTCTGTGGAATAATGCTGGCTTGTACTGCCCTGATTCTCACAGCTGAACTGTTAAGGTGGACGGTTTGTTTGAGTCCCAAAGGTGCTTTTTTCAAGAGGCAACTGAACTGGACTTTCTGGGTAGTCTGTGAAGACCTTTCCCTTCTCACTCAAGAAGCTTCTTCTGCTCCAAGAAGTTTCTTGGATGAGAAATGAAACAGCTTCAAAGAAAAAAAGAAAGTCCATGTTGCCTCTTGAAAAAGCACCTTTGGGACAACCATGACCTGGATGACTGAGAATCTCCATAGACAATTTGTTTTAGTGAAGACATTGTGGTTCCCAGATAAATATCAGAATTCCCCAGCCAGCCAACACCTTCCAGTTGCCAAAGTTAATATTGGCTTACAGCATTACCAACCCTGTTGCTGATGAATCTTGCAATCTGTATATGTGTGTCTGAGATGCACATAAAACGGACAAAGGTTTGATTGCATCATTGGGGATGCCCATATATACTTTTTGGACCATACCCTGTGAAGACTGTCACACTCTACCTTCAAAGTTTTTTTTTAAAAAAATAAGGGCTCCCTTGAGTCAAAGTCAATCATTGGGGGCTTAACAGATAATCAGAGTTGGAAGGGACCTTGTAGGCCTTCTAGTCCAACCCCAGCCCAAGCAGGAGACCCTACACCATTTCTAACAAATGGCAATCCAATCTCTTCTTGAAGGTCTCAAGCTCCCACAACTTCTGAGGGCAAGCTGTTCCATTGGTTGGTTGTTCTCACTGTCAGAAAGTTTCTCCTTATTTCCAGGTTAAATCTGTCCTTGTTTAGTTTCCATCCATTATTCCTTGTCTGGCCTACAGGCGCTTTAGAAAATAGCTTGACCCCTTCCTCTCTATGGCAGCCCCTCAAATATTGGAAGACTGTTATCATGTCTCCCCTGGTCCTTCTCTTTACTAGACTAGCCAAGCCCAGTTCCTGCAAGTGTTCATTGTATGTTTTAACCTCCAGTCCCCTAATCATCCTGGTTGCTCTTCTCTGTATTTTTTCTAGAGTCTCAACATCTTTTTTATAATGTGGTGAACAAAACTGGATGCAGTACTCTAGGTGTGGTCTTACTAAGGCTTTATAGAGTGGTATTAGTACTTCCCTTGATCTTGATTGTATCCTTCTGTTAATACAACTTAGGAATGCATTAGCTTTTTGGGTTGCTGCTGCACACTGCTGGCTTATATTTAGCTGGTTGTCCACTAAGACTCCAAGATCCCTCTCACAGTTACTGCTATTGAGCCTGGTTTCACCCAGTCTATATGTGTACTTTTGGTTTTTCTTGCCTAAGTTTAGGATTTTACTTTTCTCTATATTGAATTTCATTTTATTAGATATGGCCCAGTGTTCTAGTCTGTCAAGATCCATCCAGATCTTGAGCCTATCTTCTTGGGTGTTAGCTATTCCTGCCAGCTTAGTATCATCTGCAAATTTGGTAAGTTCCCCTTCTATTCCCTCATCTAAGTCGTTAATGAAGATATTGAAGAGTACTGGGCCTAAGACGGAGCCTTGTGGCACCCCACTGCTTACTTCCCTCCATGTAGACTTAGACCCATTTGTGACATCAATGTCCTTTTCTTGGCAACTATATGGAAATGGATAATGTTGCCATCTCCTGGGAAATGTACTGATTTCCTAGGCTAGCTTACAGTCTTGGGATTCCCAAACCAATGTCTCATCCAAGTTTCTGAGGCTGGCATGTAAGCAGGGTCAACATGGGAATCTTTATTGGCTCTCTTCCAAAGTAGTCTAAATAGAATATATTTCAGGGAGCGTGTGTGAATGCAAACAAGCTACCTGCATCCAGATATGTCTGAATCAATGGAGCTAGCTGTGATACTCAAGAAGAGACTGGATGATCATTAAGTTTGGAGGCTGCTCCTTGAGAGAGAATGTGATACTGTTTGGAGCAGCTACACACTATTTTAATTTGTAAACTGTAATTTGTAAACTGCTAGAATCAGCCACAGAGTAATTTGCTTGAAGAACTGGAAGAAGTAACCACTTGAAACTGATTCTAACTGATCTTCTGAATTAAGACCTCAATATTTTTTGCCTCTCCTCTCTTTTTAATAAACTTTTTTTAATAAAATGAGAAGGGCTTACAAAAAGGGGGAAAGTGACATTTTGTCTCATTTGCTAAAATGAGAGAAAAAGAGTTTATAGCGTTGTTTGAGACAGAAGGGTTCACTTCTGGATTTATTTTATTTATTTATTTATTTGGTAGATTTGATACAGCGGAGACATTGCCAATGTTTCCAAGGGAACGAAGATGCTTTTGCACTTTCTCAGAAAAGTAAAGGTAAAACACTTCAGAACTTAATCTCAAGTTGTTGTTTTTTAGAGTATGTTTCCTTTTACACATTTTAATTAAAGCTACAATTGTGATAATTCTTGTTTGTTTGTTTGACTACATATGCTGGAATTATACCGTTCATTTCAAGGAATAAGCCAAACCTGTTCCCAACACATTTTAATTACAAAGTGAATGTATTTTCTAATCAATTGGAAGATAATGTGAAATCACAATATTTCTTTCAAAAAAGAAAAGAAAAGGACATCTTTAATTCTGAGATTGGGTAAAATACAAATAAAATTTAACAGTTAAAAAAAATACTCATTAGCTCAGTGCAACAACTGACTTTCTCTGATGAAATCTTTTTCCATTAGGAGTACAAAAATAAATTTTCCTATTTCTCCTTGCAAGATAAGAGAAAGGTAGCTATGTAATATTTGAGACTCCTTACAGCAAGCAGGGAGACACTTTGTACAAGTTCTCAGGTCTTCAATATCAGAAAGGAATAAGCACAAAACTAGAAGAGCAAGATGTGGTTTTTTGATTAAAGAGCTGCATATTTTCTTAAGTCGAAAGAGACTCCAATTATACAAATTGCAGCTGTCAGTTTGTGGTATAAAGTAGGAATATGCAAGGAAATAGCACACAGTGATACAAGCTTTGGCATTCAGGACAGAGGGATTTATAGCACTGAGAGCAGTACTGAGGTATGCATCTTAAGACATTTCAGGAAGCCATCGTCTTGAAAATATTAGTTCCAGTGAGAGAACATTCCTAGAAGTTTACTCTAGGGAACAGCTATAAAATGCTCTTTCCAAAACTCAGTTTCCTTTTCCTTGGGAGTAAAAATGGGCAGTTAGAGTAACTCTTTTAAAAACCAGGTTTTGTTTTCTCTGAAAAATAAGGCAAAAATCTCCTTTTACTTAAGCTGATATAGGTAGTCCTCAACTTACAACCACAATTGAGCCCCAAATTTCTGTTGCTAAGTGAGACATTTGTTAAGTGAGTTTTACCCCATTCTATGACATTTCTCGCCACCATTAAGTGAACCATGCAGTTATTAAGTTAGTAACATGGTTGTTAAGTGAATCTGGCTTCTCTATTGACTTTGCTAGTCAGAAGACCACAAAAAGGGATCACATGACCCCCCCCGCCCATTTCAACCATCACAAATATGAGCCAGTTGCCAAGCATTTGAATGTTGATCATATGACCATGGTCATAAGTGTGAAAAACAATCATAATTCTACTTTTTCAGTGTCGGTGTAACTTTGAACGGTCATTAAATGAATTGTTGTAAGTCAAGAACTACCTGTACGATGGAGATATGTCTGAAATACTTTCTTGCCAGGAATGTCTTCTCAATGTAACTAACTGTGGGTTTTCTAGTGGTCTATCTAAATGTCATTGAAGTCTGATCCTGGTTATGTAGATATTTATGTATTTATTGAGCTCAGTTAAGGTTAGCAAGGAGCTGCCGCCTGGTATGACTATCTGAAAGAGCTAAAACTGGAAGAAAAGTTGTAGTAACTTTGGCATCTGCACTTGGCAGCGTGAATCAGACTGTGAGAGAATGGCTTCTAGCAGCTGCTTCCTTGGGAGCAGCATTGCAATGTCTGTTCCAGCTGTGAATTCAAATTCCAAAAGACATATTCAAACATGGAATAAAATAGGTCATATGAAAGGTGTCCTCCTCCCCACGCCTTCTCCCTCCCCACCAGCCTTTTGGGAATTAAATGTGTAGAATTCTTCTTAACCATCTGCCTCAACATTTCTATGCAATTTTTGGAATATATTCCAGTCTCCCAGTGAACATGTAATAATCGTAGGAAGTAAAAGAGATTTATAATAAACCCTAATAGTGAACAAGAAATATCTCTGCAGGTTTAATTGCTTTTGACTCAAGTTTTGAAGTAAGGGATGTTTCCTCATAAGCCAAGTGCTGTCTGGAGTTAATTGCAGAATTGTCTAAGGCTTGTTTGAAATTTAAATATAGGGAACATCCAGAGACAAAGCGTGTACTTAGAAGGGTCTGTAGAAAGAATCCAGTTTCTGACAAGAATGTGTTTTGGCAAAAGGGAGGGGAGAGAACCTCTTACAGGTTTGGCCGTCTTTTTGCAACTTAATCCAAAACAACCTCCTTTGTTTTCTTAAACACAGTTCCCTGCTGCTACCGTCTTTCCCTTCAGCTGTACTCTTGCCCTAAGATAAGTGCAGGTGGCACACTGCTGCTTTACGATTAGTATATCATGCAGACCTACTTAATTAAGAAAACTATTGGTGAAGATTGTGTGTGAACCCAGCCTTACTGTAGTTTTGTAAAAGGGCAACAACATCTGCAGGACAGATAAGGGTGTCTAGTAGCAGCTTAGATTGAGGGTTATTTTGTAAAGGTGCAAAGGGGTTGAGTAAGAAAATTCAGTAGTTAAAGAAACAATCTTAAAAGGTAGAGAAGCAGTTCTCCAAAAATACTAGTAGTTTTTGTTCTGAATCCATTCTTTCCCAAAGGTTGAGCATGTGAGTAATTGCAAAAAATACATGCTTAAATAGTTGCCAGATGCAGCACCAACTATTCTTTAATAGTTGGATCCTTGCTTAGGCTTAAGCCATGTATTTAATTTCTCATAAGACCTCTGACATATCCTCCTTTTGAAGATGGGGAATTGTGAGGACAGCTAAGTTTAATTGTGGGACACTGCATAGGCCCATTGATAATTGAAGGACCCATCTCCCAAAGGCTTCATCTGTCCTTGACTTAATCCTCACTCACCTTCTACAAATACAACCAGATGGTTAATTATTTTTTTTTTTTAGGATGATGAAATGGTGTTTGATAAAAATAGTTGCTTTAAGCCTCCTGGAAACTGGTCATAATGGAAAATGCCCATACTGTATTGTAATCCCTTATTGAATCCTTTGAGAGAAGAGTCCAAAATCTCCAAAATTCACCACTCTTCTGGAGTCTAGAATAAAGGTTCTGAATATTTTGGCTAAATTTGATTTTGTGGATTTATTCTCTTATTGATTTTTTAAGTTTATGTACTTTTTATTTTGTTATCCACCCCGGAATAGCCTGAAGGGCACAATAGAAATTTTCTGAGTAGATAAATATGAACTTTGTGTTTCTCAAAGTAAGTTCTGTTTATGTGATACTATCAAAAACACATTAGTATTCATGACTTCTATCTGTTTGCTTCAGATTAAAACACAGAGATCTGAAACGTTCCCTTGACCTAAGAAAAATAAGAAATAGATGTAACTTCTGGCAGCATATTTCCTCAGAAACATTTTCAGATTTTAACACTGCCTTGATTCAAAAAAATCTCTCAACTGAGTTCAAAAGGAGGAATTTTAAGAGATTAGTCTGATTTTTTGTAAAAAACCCTAAGGTGGGAGACATCCCCTCTATAGGCAGTATCCAGGATGTGCTCAAACCAGCCTGCCATGCAAGGGATTCTGGGAGTTGCAGTCCAGCATTGTGGAAGGCTGAAATAAGCATATTTGAATAGTATTAAAACTGGCAAATGTGCCCCAGAAGTTCCAAATCTGGGAGGCTGCTGGTTGTTTTCAGAACCCAATTGAAGATGCTCACTATGGGATGGGGTACAAAGATTTGTAAGTGAATCCCAAATTAATTCTTTGTAGTTTACCTCATGCTCTAAGATAGGACAATTGCTGCTGATCCCACCATCTACAATTTTATTTGTACAACAACAATTCTATTTTTATAGTACTGTACAGTTTACATTATGGAACAAATTGCTTTTGAAATCGAAGCAGCTCTCTTTATTAATACTTAACAGGAGACTTGTCACAGGTTTTCACCCAGCCTTTTACAGCTGTGCGTCTTCTCTGCTTTTAGTGTTTCCTTGATTTATATCCTGCCTTTTGTCAAGAGCAAAATGCAACAGTAAACAGCATGCACTTCCACAGTAAACAGCATGCACTTTTTAAAACAGTCACATAAGGTGGATTGATCTGAGCAGAGTGAATGGTTCAAAGCGTGGTTTCATGAAAGGATGGATCTGAACTTGGAGCTCCCCCATCCTAGTTTGCTAAAATAGTTAACAAACAGCCTAATTCCAGAGTAACTATTACTCCTTTCCTTGTGGCTTTTAGGAAATTTGTGACAACCTGGTTATTACAAAAGGCTTCAGAAAACACGAGGATTAATGTCATGAATAATATTAATTAGCATTGTAGTAGTAATTTATTAGGGAAGATTGCTGCTTTTTATGATTTTTATTTTGAATTATAAACTTACTTTCAGTTTGATGGAGAAACATACCAACAAATCAGAGGAAAACCCACACATGATCACCAATCTAGAAAGTATAGCTCTCCTATATGTACAACCGAAAGTATGAATCCAGTATGTATCTTTCCTGGATATCCTCATCATCAGTGGAAATTATGATTAATTCCTAAAGCGAGTCTATTGAAAAACAACCCACACTAACCAAGTGCTCCATTATCAAGATAATGACCCAACCTCCCACAAGAAGAATTGTGTAAAAACATTACTCAAACAAACACACAAACAAAGCACACTACAGCAACACAGAGCACCAGAAAAAAGGAAACTGACCAACATCTTCCAAGAAAATGAATACTTTATTAAAAAGTGCCTTGCTACTCAACCCATTACAACACAACTAAGACAAGCTATGAGAAGGATAATATTGCCATGCATCAAAACATCTCAAAAACAACCATCATACTATTATAACCACATGGCATCACTGCAGCACATAATCAAAGTTCTCTAAAACATTTTAAGAAACCGAAAGATCCAATAACACAAGAAGAAAAAATCGGAATCAGAGGGCTCCAAACTTGGCAACTTTAAGACTGTGGACTTCAACTCCCAGAATTCCACAAGTCTTAAAGTTGCCAAGTTTGGGGTCCTAAATACAGTATAAGAACTGTAATAGCTTCTAAGTAGAACAGCCAGGCTGAAGACTAGCAAAGCACACCCACAAACACTAACTAGCAATCAGAAGTCAGGATGAAAATTCCTTAATCTTGCAACACATGGACACATTCAACCATAATTTAACCTGGAAAACTGTGGGCATCCTAGACCAAGCTAAAACCAAAAATACTAGGGAATTCCTAGAAACTTGGCACTCAGACAAATCAGTCACCAATAGACATAAAATTAAACCATATTTACACACCATTCAAAAGAGACATTAAAAAAGCTAATGAAACAAAAAGACCAGAATGCATGCTCTCCAGCAAACTACACTCAGATAAGCAAGGATTAATACCAGGCAAACAAGCAGAAAGCAATACTTAATGTTGAAGCAATGTTTCAGCAGAATCTTATCTGCCATCATCATACAGAAGCCTGATGATGGCACATGAGATTCTGCTGAAACGTTGCTACAACTTTAAAAAAACAACTACAATGACGTGGGAAACATCATTGGTCTGTCCAATGTATGTGGCCGGACATGATGCACAGGGGACTTCGTATATGCCTTGGTTTTCCAGGTCAATTTTCCAGGTCAAAAACCAAGGTAACGAAGTCCCCTGTGCATCATGCCCAGCCACATACATTGGACAGACCAATAGAAGAATAAGTACCCGCCTGGATGAACACAAAAATGCAGTCAAAAAGCTGGAACACACTTCCTCACTAGTCTAACACATGGAAGCCACAGGTCATAGCATCAACTTCAATGGCACCAAAACCCTAGCCACTATAGAAAACCCTAGCCACAGAATCATCAGAGAAGCCATAGAGATTGAAAAAAGACCAGAAAGCATGAACAGAAGAGATGATTCCACCAGGCTGTCAATCATTTGGAAGCCTGCACTCACAAACAAAAAAATCTCCACACCACAAGCCAGGCAAACACCTGGGCACAAACAGATCCCCCCTAATACTTCCAGCTCAAACACACCCCAACCAGGCACCCAGATGAAACCCAGCTTCCTAACTCATGATAGCCGTCCATTTACCCGGAGCCAAGCTGCACTAAAGGCCTTCAATAAAGTAACACAATGTTGCCAGCCAATCAAGATACAAAAAGAGCCAAAAAACAGACAGAAGATATTAGAAACACCAATCAAGCAGAACACAGCAAACTCCAAGACCAATAAACACAGACCAAGACTCCCAACCAATCAGAAGGAAGGAAAAACCATTCTGGCACAGCAATAAGCTGCCCCAAATTTCAATCAAGCTTAAACAACCAAGTTCAGAGAGCACCAAGGACTCCACAGAACTGTAAATCAACTATCATTAATAATTGGCTCATAAAGTAAAAATAAATAAATAAAAGTAAAGCATATACCAGTGGAGACCCATCCGTAGTACATGGCACATACCTCTTTCCTAGGGGATAGAGATTTGATTCCTCCTATGTTGCTCTGTACCAAAATTTTATAAGCTCAAAAGAAGAAGAAAAGATACAATTTAGAATCCACATGGATCCCTGAACAGGATGCTAGTAGAGAACGCTGCCAATCTTTTGGATCAAGGATTTAAAACTGCACAGAGAAAAGATGCTTTTATCAAACAGCCAAGTGGAATCTCTAAGGATCAGAACAAATTTACAGTACTTTTGTTTCTGAACAAATGTTTGCTGTAGTGTGCAGTGGTGGATGATGACTAAACCAATCTCCGTAGAGTAATAAGGGATGTGATACATGAACATTATTCTTTACATGCTGCTGAAGTTAAGAAAAGGAAATTTCTTGAGTTTGTGATTAGATTTGCTGCAACATTCCATTTAGGAAAATGGAGCAGAGCATTAAAGGACGTCAGTAAAGTGTATGACCTTCTTCATATGACATACTTAACCAGGTGTTGTGACTAGTTTCTTGCAAAAGAAAGGAAAAGTAGGTCAAGTGATCCACACAATTAATCCTAAATGAGGGATATTTAGCCCCGGAACTATTTAGGATCAAGCTAGTTTCCCTAGTCACCTAGATTATCTGAGTGGCTGATGAGATTAACCAAGCTTTTCTCTGCCCTTTGCAGAGAAGATATCTGCATGAAAAGTGAGCTTTTCTCATGACTCCATGCCAACATTTTCTCCTCTTAAAAAAGGATGGGGTAGGTATGTTCATAATGATGCCAAACTAACCATTTCCTTTCTCCTTTGCTGCCATAGCATCCTCCTGGGATTAAACCCCAGAAAACTAATATTTTTTAAAAAAGCAGTTTGACAGGGATGGGATGAGTCTGATACAAAACTTCAAATGTGAATAAAATAGGACTCTTAATTGTAAGGGAAACCATGGCAGGAAGATATTATTGAGCACAAATATAGCTGGAAGCTAAATCCTAATAAGCATCTCATTATCACTGTGGAAACAGACAATGGACTGCATTTTAGGGTCTAACACAAAAAATACAGGAGTCTTATTCTCAGATCACCTAAGAGCTTATTTGTTAAGACTTAGCAAATTGGTTGGATTTGGACACAATCCAAGATTATCCAATCTTAGATTAGACTCAAAGGCTCATAAGCTATAATATGAGAACTTCATCCATAACATGCTGTTGTGTTTAATAACTTATATTTGGGGTTTAGAGAGTTGTCTAATCTGCCCCCACTGATAGCAACATTATGGGTCACTGTGGATGAAGTTTGCCTTGGTGTTGTGCAAATTAACTGCTCTTAGGCTTCTGTTTAGATCTTGACATGGCATGGCTCTTTGTTAATTCAGTGACCAGTGACCAATTCTTGCAAACATGGAAAAAGAGCATAGCTACAATATATTTTTGTATGAGAAAAATATACTGTTTCCTTCTCAGTTCCTGGTATCTTTAGTGAACAAGATCTTTAGTAGCAAGTCTCAAAAAAAAACCTCTGTCAGTCCATATAAGTAATAGCTGAATAAATGCATGCATGCATGAAGCAACCAGTGCATTTCCATGAGCATCAATCTTCCTGTATTTATCTTACTAGGTGCCTGCCAGACTCCATACCAAAAGGAGAACTTCTTGAAAAATGTTAATTTAAAAGGAAATGCAAAAACCATGCAGAGAATGGCTTCTGGAATTCCTCCCAAACTTTTAATAATAGTATCTTGATAAGTCAAATAATGAGGAGAGAGGTGTCTTAAGAATGGAGCAATTGGCAACATTCTGAGTTGCTGCCCAATTATCTCTCCTTCTGGGATATATTGGAGATGGGTTTTTTTTCTTCTATTTTCTACTCAAATGGAAGAACAGGTTCAGGAATGTATTATAAAGTGGGCTAAGAAGTTTGGTTATAATATACAGACAGATCAATGGGAAGACACGTGGTAAACAGGGTTGAAATGTATAATATGTTCTGATCTTAAAGAACATTTTTATAAAATGACATATTGTTGGTATAGGATGCCAAAGAAATTATCTAGAATGTATAAAGGGATTCCAAACATATGGAAATATAAACAATATGAAGAATAATTTTATCACACTTAGCAGACATATAAAAAACTTTAAAAAATGGTTTCAAATACATTGATACAGAGGATTTTAAATATTAAATTTCAGTCGAAGCCAGAACTTTTAGGACTAATGAATATACAAGTAGAGAAGAGTCATGGAATATTATTTCAATGTGTGAATACTGAGGTAGGATTACTATAAGTACAAAGGTGGAAAGATTCAACATTACCACTATGGAGGAATGATTGGTGAAATTGACAGAACTTGCTGAGATGGAGAAATTGACTTCTTTGACTAAAGATAGGTCATTTATTGACATTCATCAATGACTAAAAATCCTTTATGGATTTTTTTTTTGCATAAAACAAATAACTGTAACTTGTGGTTTTGATGATTAGAAAGAATAAGTGATAGAAAAAATGGAATTATAATGTAACCTTACAGAGAGAATTTTGATTAGAATTATATTAGAAGTTTCATAAGAATTGTAGGTATAAAGAGGAAAATTGGAAGCCATTTCCCTCCCCCATCCATCCATCTATCCATCCATCCATCCATCCATCCATCCATCCATCTTCATGTTTTCTGTTCTTTCAGTTTCTTTTGATTCTCCTTTTTTCTTTCTCCTTTTTTTCTTTTTTCACATTTACTATATTTTTTTCTGTTATCACCTAAATAACAATCTCTCCATAAAAATTATTCTAAAAAAAAAAAAGAGAGAGAGAGAGAGAGAGGTCCAGGCCATTTTTAAACTCAATCTTCCTTCTACCAGCTTCTTCCCTGGAAGCCACCACATTTCATCTCCTTATGTATTCTTTTGATATTGTTATCCTGTTGATGGACAAACAGACAAAAATCCAAGACCATTTATAAAATTGCTTTCCAACACATTTTTAGTTGGATTTTTTTTTTTAAAAATGGTGGAGGGTGCTAAAAAGCTAAATGCCAATCTTTGGAATCATCTATCTTTCTAAAGATGCCTACTTGAGCCTTATAAACATTTAGCAGAAAATTGGAACTCAATGCTTCGGTTGGACATCTGATCACAGATAAGGTATGTTGAGTTGTTATAGGAAACCCAAAAGGAATTATGGAGAGAAGTCCGGGTTTTTTTCTAGTAAATTCATGTAGTCTTCAAGTTAAAACTGTCATTGAGCCCTGTGATTGTGATGAAAAGTCATGATGATTGTAAAACGAATCACCACGAAATTGGACCTGATTTTAGGTTTTTTTTTTTTTTTTTTTACTGTGGTTGTTAAGCAATGCCACAATCATAAAGTAAACATTTGTTTGCTATGGGACATTTTTTGTTGAAACTGCAAGTAAACACTTTTTTTCCGTCAAAAATGTCATAAATTGCATTTATGTAACCGCTGCAAATGGCCACAAATAAGGTCTGATGGCGAAGTGCCCAAAATGCGACTGTGTAAGGTGTGCATGTGGATATCAGAATTTCAAAACCAGGTAAACATTCCCTTTTCTGGGATTTGTCATACCTTTGAATGGTCATTAAGAAAAAAAGAAAACAAGAATACCTGTATACCTTTTATCTCTGATTGCATGGTATTTTCTGAACAGCAGTTCCTTTCTTCCCAGCCCCAGGATCCATTTTGTGATGCTCTCAAACTTTGATCTGGTGTTGGAACAGGTGAGCTGAAATTGGAAAAGACTGGGATCTTGAATACCCGTAAATCAAAATAAACAACAGTAGACTAATTATCAATATGATCAAAATTAAATTAAATTAATATTAAATAGTGATTAATACTAAAGCTTATATCCAGTGCAGGAAATTAGGAATCAAGGTGGTTCAAATGAGCATAATGTCAACGTTCCAAGTAATAGCCCCATAGAAAGCAGAACTCCAAGGCAGGCAGAATCCTCAAAGAACAATTTTATTGGAGATATCATATTGATTAAAAAGTGAAAAGTTCCCCGTTCCCCCAATCAGTCACATTGTCCAATCAAGGTTCGGGCTGGTTGCCTGGTTACTTTACTCCTCCTCTCTCCATTGGAATGTCCTTGGTTCCCACAGGAAACTATTTTGTTTTGGCTACAAAAACCCCCTCCCCCTCGCTATCTCTACTTTGCATTGTGGCAACCCTGAAACCTCCAAAATGGCTCCCATCAGGTTCACTTCAGAATTGACACATAGATTTATTGCATGCCAACACTCTCTACAAGAATCTGAAGTTATCATCACTGTCTATTATTCCACCTGATGCAAATGTTAGCACAGCGCTCTCTAAGTTATATGACACCATCGAGAAGCAGCAGCAAACTTATCCCGAGGACGCTTTTGTCATATTTTGAGATGTATTTTGTCTTTCAGGAGCGGGGCCTGCACCAAGGGAGGCTCATTTCATTGTACACATGTGCATTGACAATAAAGGTTTGATTTCATTTGATTTGAACTACTAACAGTCAAAGCAAATTGGCGATAGATAGGAATCATCAGGTGGGCTGGACTTGGATTTCTTGTGAGCATGAAGGGACTTGAGACTGATGACCTACTTGACTCCTCCTTCGGTCTCAGCATCATCATCTCCTACATCCAATTTAGTATGCATTAATTTCTGGGTTCCTACGACAGTTAAGTTAAACATCTTTGAAGAGGAGAAATTCCTAGTTTTCCTCTCTATATTTGTGTATGGAATATGACTTTAATGTTGGCCCATCTCAAAGACGCCTGACATTTCACCAATGTGATTATGCTGTCATAGTCTTGATCATACAAAGAAGTTGCAAAACACATCTGCAATAAAGAGTGTTTTCATAAAACACAGCTTCATCCCAGCAACGACAAGCATGACTGATGAGTCTGGAGGACAAGGAGAAGGGGGACTATGTGAGGGGAGGTGGGCAGTAAAGGAAGGAGCCTAGGAAAAAATGTAACATATGTGGGGCAATCACAGCCTGTCATTATTAGCTAAATCTGTTTCTCAAAGAACACTGCGGCATTCTATCACATTGTCAGAATTTTATGCATTTATTCTGTACCGATCAGCAGACTGAAAACCTGAATGCTTGTAGGGGGGGGGGGAGAATCCACTCTTTGTTGTCAAGAAAAAAACTCAACCTTTCTCCCCTCTTGACAACTGTCAGACTAAAATAGTCTGAAGTACAACAAGACCTTTCAGGCTTTCAACTGGCTCTACCGAGTGATGACTTGTATGTGGGAGCTGGCTTATCGCAGGCACATAGCATTCTCATCTCACCTGGCACGCAGTGCTTCTTAGTGGATTTAGTTTCTCTGCTCAGCTGCCTGTCACTGAATCGGTTCAAAGCAGGAGGCAAACTTGGCAAAGGCATGTCTGACCCAAGAATGCAGTTTGGAACGTATTATTCGTGTATTTATGCATTTATTTATTAACCCATCCAAGTATTTATAGTCTGCCCAGCTGCACAAGGGTTTGAGGGTGGTTTACAATTAAGAGATACGTTAAAACGTAAACCAATTCTGATTCGTTGATGCCTTTCAACCACCATACCTCTGCAACCAGCATAACAGCAACATTTCAAAGGTTGGAAGGCCATTCCTAATCTCACGTGGCAGGTACAGGTCATCCTCAAGTTATGACCATACCGGAGCCTGCCCATTATGGCTATAAGTTGTGACAATTATAAATTGGGTCACCTACGTGACTGGATATTTTTGTTAGGATAGGGAATAAATGAAAGTGTTAAAAAACCTTCCCAGCTATGTTGCAATTCTGGTTTTCATTAAATAACAATGTTATTTAAAGTTATAAAGTGAAAGGAGCGTAACATAAGCCTGTAGTTTACTCCTAAACCACTACAAATTTTAGTAGATGACATTCCTGAATGTTTGAGTTCCCCAATGTTAATATCAAGCCTAATCCTAATTATGCTTTTTTTGATTTAGCTATTTATCTGAGTGTTTTTATATATGTAAGTATGTGCTACTGACAATGCTTTTATACTGTTTTTGGAGCATGAAGGATAGCCCAAATTTTCTTTTGTTAGGAGGTGCATTTGCATCTTACCATTTGTGTATAAGTTGTTTTGTGTCTTCTGTTTACAAAGAAAGAGCTTTTCTGAACTGTAATCTATGAAGCTGAAGCCCCTCTTTATATGGATTCATAGAATTCCTAAATCTGCTAAGCAGGAATGCCATTATTTCATGGCCAGGAGCTCATGGCAACTTTCTGATAAAGTTATGAGAAAAATGAGGTAATCATATTTTGAGGTGCTGGAATACATTAGGGGAATTTGAGGTACCTGTAGCTTCCTTTAATGAAAATAATTTTATGATTGAAGGCAAACTTCTGAGAATTGTAGGACTATGACTTCCCAGACTATAAAAAATCGAGTTACAGTATACCATGAACAGATCAGGAGGGCTTACATTAGATGTGGATATCTGGGGAACAAAAAGATTGAGGTGGCTAGAGCAGTTAGTGGCTATAAACAGGAAGCAAATAAAAACTGAATGTTTTTTTTAGCTCAGATCAAATAATCAGGACTGACTTGAAAGGATTTATAGATGCCAGGCTTTGAGCTTTTTCTCATTTGTATATAATGGTGGCATAATAGGGCCCAATAGCTGCTTTTTTCTCTAACTTCTGTATCTATGTCTTCAATGTATCCTTATAACATTGCATTCTTCTAATTCTGTTCTGTACCTTCATTTACATTCTTGAAAGCCCCGCGTTTTGATTGGCCAAAGCGCGGGGTGATCTGATTGGTTGGGCAAGCCGCGCTGATTGGCCCGCTAAGAATCTCCCGTGATTGATGGATTTGAATTGTGGGAGATTCAAAGCGGTGCCATTGGCCGCGGCCGCGGCGGCTTGGAAATAAAAAGCCGAAAGTTTTCCCTTAGTCCCCAGTTCGGTTCAGGGGACCAATAAAGAGCTGAAACCTAGTCACTGACTCCTGGTCTCTTTCCCGACGGACACGAAACTGGCGACGAGGATGGGATCCTGATCCTGAACCCGATAAGCACGTGTCCAACAGAAGCCAGAAAACCCGACGAGATGGCCAGCATCGCGCCGCCCGCACCCTTCAACCCTGCTACCGAGGACTGGGAATCTTACACGGACAGATTCCGCATGTTCCTCGAATGCAGCGACATGAAGGACGCCACCGGGCTGAAGAAACGAGCCGTCTTCCTGACACACTGCGGGCCCGCAGTGTTCAAGATGGCGAAAGCCCTAGCGAAACCCACTGATGTCACTGCAATGGATTGGGATGACCTCGAGCCCTTACTCCGGAGGCACTACGTTCCCGCCGTGCCCACCCTCATCCAACGGCATGAGTTTTATCGGCGGGACCAACGGTCGGGCGAAAGCCTCAGTGACTTTGTTGCAGAGCTGTGGAGCCTAGGAGGACTATGCGGGTTCTCCAACATGGACGAGGCCCTGCGGGACCGAGTTGTGCTCGGGCTTCAGGACTCCATCCTACAAAGTCGACTGATGGCCAAAGGCAACATCACCCTCGCCACCAGGCAGTTAGCAAACCGCATGTGGAGACCGGATGCTGGGGACTGCACTGTGAACAACCACCCTGCACGGGCGACTGAGGCCCAACCTGAAATGACCACCCACCATGGCGAATTCCACTCCACCTCTGATACTTCAGACGAGGAGGAGGAAATCCACTGGCTCCAGGCAGGACGCGACCAGCGCAGCCGGCGGGGTCATAAGTCAGGGGCCGCGTGTGCCGGTTGCGGAGGCAACCACCCTAGAGCCGAATGCCGGTTCTTCGATGCAGTCTGCCGGCACTGTGACAAAAAGGGTCACATCGCCCGTGTCTGCTGACTTAAGAAAGCCTACAGCCCCAGACAGTGGGACCACAGCGAGCGGAGACAGGACAGCACACCGCCCAGAACCAGAGACCACCCAGCCGACAGCTGTTGGGACTGGAGCGGACGAGCCCGATGAGGTGGCAAGACCCGGCGGAGGGAAGAAACACACCAGACGGTCATCATTGGCCACGCAACAACCACCGACCCCCGCAAAGTCTACATGGAGGTAGGCATCGAAGGCGAACCTTGCAAGATGGAGGTGGACTCCGGGTCCTACCTCTCCATGGTTGCCTGGCAGGAAATAAAACGTTTGGTGCCTACCATCCAAAGGAGGGGACTGGAGAACCAGAGACTAATCCTTAAAGACTACCAGGGAAACCGCATCCCGGTAGTCGGAACAGGACAATTTAGAGTAACATTTAAAGGACGCACCGCAAAACTTCCCC
Organism: Hydrophis major; assembly: GCA_033807585.1. Taxonomy (NCBI): domain Eukaryota; kingdom Metazoa; phylum Chordata; class Lepidosauria; order Squamata; family Elapidae; genus Hydrophis; species Hydrophis major. Next base: position 246,789,832 of record CM066330.1, read on the forward strand.
TAACAATCGTCAATCAAGACCGACCCAGCCTGTTGGGACTTCAATGGTTCGCACCGCTCAGCATCGAAGTCACGGGCATCGACCACATCGCCGAGGCCGACTGGGAACAGCAACTGGCACGGGACTTCCAAGAAATATTCGACGGCACCCTAGGCAAGTACCGAGGGCCCCCTATATCCTTCAGCCTAGACCCAAACGTTCCTCCGAGACGCCTAAAACCAAGGCGGGTACCTTTCGCACTCAAGCCAAAAATTGACAAACAAATTGACAAGCTCGTCAAGCAAGGGGTGCTACAACCAATAGACCATGCCCTGTGGGAGACCCCAATAGTCACCCCAGTCAAGCCTGATGGGTCAGTGAGAATCTGTGGGGACTATAAGGCTACCCTAAACAGCGCCTTGCAACAAAGCGCTTACCCTGTCCCAGTAGTGCAGCATCTTCTACACTCACTGGGGGAAGGCAAGGTTTTTGCGAAACTCGACCTGGCCCAAGCATACCAGCAGCTGCCGGTTGACGAGAAAACCGCAGAGGCGCAAACCATAGTCACCCACCGGGGAGCTTTCCGATGTAACCGACTCCAGTTCGGAGTCAGCGTGGTGCCTGGAATTTTCCAGAGCCTCATGGAGAGACTCTTACAAGGCATCAAGGGGGTGGTACCCTACTTTGACGATGTACTGGTATCGGCAGCCAACCAGGCCGAACCAGAGGGTCACCTAAGGGAGGTGCTAACGAAATTCAAAGAAACCGGGCTAAAGGTGAAGAGGGAAAAGTGCCAACTTTACACAGAGTGGGTCGAATTCCTCCTAGACCAGCATGGCACCCCACCAACACCAAAATTAAAGCTATCAAAGAGGCCCCCACACCCAGGTCAAAAACGGAACTGCAGGCATTTCTGGGACTACTTAACTTTTATAATGTGTTCCTGCCCCAAAAGGCGACCGCGGTGGAGCCTTTGCATAGGCTTTTGGACAAGGCGGCTACCTGGACTTGGGGAAAACGCGAGGAAGCCGCCTTCAGGAAAACCAAGGACCTGCTCACTTCGGATGCCGTCCTCATCCAATACGAGACCCTACCACTAGCCATCACATGCAACGCATCACCCTTCGGTGTTGGCGCCGTCCTCAGCCACACTCTTCCCGACGGAAAAGAAGCACCCATCGCATTCTTTTCAAGGACCCTCACCAAACTGGAGCGGAACTACAGTCAGCTGGACAAAGAGGCCCTGGCTATTGTCGCTGCAGTAAAAAGGTTTCACGAGTACCTCTACGGCCGGATGTTTACCATCATCACCGACCACAAACCGCTGCTGGGAATCCTCGCAGGGAATAGGGCCACCCCGAACATTCTATCTCCTAGAATGACAAGGTGGTCCGAATTCCTGGCCGCCTACAACTACCGGCTCACACAACAACCCGGTAAGACTATCACCCATGCGGATGCCTAAAGCCGCTCACCGCTACCCGAACCAGACACTGACCCAGCACCCACGAAGACCACCCTCAGCATAGAGACTCTGCCCAATCTACCCATAACCGCGTCAGACATTGCCCGAGAAACTAATAAAGACAAATGTCTGGCGTGGGTGTTGCATTGGGTAGAGAAAGGGTGGCCGGAAAAGGACAATGACGAGACTTTCAGAACATTCTGGAACCGGCAAACGGAACTCTCGTTACTAAAAGGGTGTGTACTAGGGGGGGATAGGGTGGTCATCCCGGAAAAACTGCAAGGGAAGGTACTGGAGTTGTTACATGAGGGGCACCCAGGCATCGTTAGAACAAAAGCCCTGGCCAGAAGTTACGCTTGGTGGCCAGGGATGGTCAAACAAATTGAGGCTTGGGTAGCAAAGTGTCAACGTTGCCAGGAAACTAGGCCAAGCCCACCAACGGCACCAATTCTAGAGTGGGAAACCCCCAGGGGACCTTGGTCTAGGATCCACATAGATTTCGCCGGGCCCACAAAAGGACACACTTTCTTAATAACCGTAGACGTTTACTCCAACTGGCTGGAGGTAAGCAACATGAGAACAACCACCACGGAGGCCGTGACCAAAGAACTCTGCAAACTTTTCGCAACACACGGCCTCCCAGACGTCTTCGTTTCCGACAACAGGCCCCAATTCACCTCGCTAGAATTCAAAAAATTCCTAGCGGAGAGGGGCATACGACACGCGCTGACAGCCCCGGCGCATCCGGCGGCGAATGGTAGGGCGGAACGGATGGTTCAATTCACAAAAAAAAAAAACCATCCAGAAAATAGACCACGGGGAGATCCAGGACAAAATAAATAAAATGCTTTTTATACAATACATAACCCCGAACACTACAACAAATAAAAGCCCGGCAGAGTTACTAATGGGGAGGAAAATAAGATCCCCACTCGATAGACTACACCCCACATACAACCCAGAGAAACCCCCAGACTCCACCAGCAAACACCGATCCTTCGCACCAGGCGACGCCGTCTACGTGAAGAACCTAACCGGAGACCCACTACGGATACCAGCAACCATAACCCAGGTGACAGGTCCACGCTTGTACCGGTTACAAACAACCGACGGATGAGCATGGAAACGCCACATTGATCAGTTAAGATCGAGGACAGCTACAAAAGACACAACCAACCCCCTCAACACAAACCAAGAGGGGAGGGAATACCCCAGACACCAAACCTCAGAAGAAAGAAACCAGCCGTACTCACCAGCAAGCAGCCAGCGCGAAACCTCACCAGGAAGAAACAGCCAGGCCAGCTCGACCAGCCCGGAATGACCAAGCGGGAGCGGCGAAAACCGCAGCTCGACCAACCCAGACACGACAAATTCTTCGATAACTTTAAGATGTATTTAAGATGCATTTAAGATGTAACTAGACTCCAGAAGTTGTGAATTCTCCAACATTGGAGGTTTTTAGGAAGAATTGGACAACCATTTGTCTGAAATGGTATAGGGTTTCTTGCCTGAGCAGTGGGTTGGACTAGAAGACCTCCAAGGCCCCTTCCAACTCTTCTATTCTATTCTATTTTCTATTCTATTTTCTACTCTATTTTCTCTTCTCTTCTCTTCTCTTCTCTTCTCTTCTCTTCTCTTCTCTTCTCTTCTCTTCTCTTCTCTTCTCTTCTCTTCTCTTCTCTTCTAATTTGTTTGAATTTCAGCTCCCAGAACTCCCCAGCCAGCATGCTAAGGTTGTCATGCCTTAGACCACACCCGAAGCAGTCTTTAATTATCCTTGCCTGTACTAGAAAGAAGGTAATGTTCTTCTGACACTGATTTTGACATGATTATAATCTTAACAGTTATTCTTTTGATGATGGAATTAACATGGCATCTATTGACCTTCTTAGGCTCACATGGGCATGCCACTTTCCCACCTGTCTCAAGATAATGCCTTATTCTGCTTTAGGCAATGGACCCTTGGACACAAGGGATACTTTTGGACACATACGATCCCCAGTTGCTCAAATTGATTCTCAAAGTCTTGGATTAAGGTTAACTGATCCTTCCATCATTCTGAGGTGGATAAAATGAGGATCCAAATTGCTGGAGGAAATATGCTGATTCTGTAAACTGCTTAGAGAGAGCTGTAAAGCACTGTAAGGTGGTATATAATCTAACTGTTATTGCTTTTACTCTGAACAACAGCTGATCTGTAGTGGAAGGAGAAGGATCAATTGAAGAAGCTAACTGCTATTTCACTGTGAAGTTTTCCCCTTGCAAGTAAGCTATGGTTTGGATCAGATCTGTCAAACTTGTGGCCCATGGGCTGAATACATCACATGTAGGCCACACCCATCCTGGCTTTGCAAAGGCCAAAAACATCACGATATGTCACGATCTGGCCTGTAACACAATCAAGTTTGATACCCATGGTCAAGGTGGGATTCAAATTTTTTAACAACCAGTTCTGTGGATGTGGCTTAGTTGGTGGGCGTGGCTTGGTGATCATGTGACTGGGTGGGTGTGGCTTGGTCATGTTATTGGCTGGGTGTGGCCAACTCAATATCACTCACATCGAGGCACACATCTCCTCGCCTGGCCTCTCATGACTGCTCTCATGACTGTGGGGATGTTGCAATAGTCAAAAGTGTGAAAAATGGTCATAAGTCACTTTTTTCAGTGCCATTGTAACTTTGAATGGTCACTCTACACAAGCAAAGTACCAGCAAAGGAGGAAAAAAAACCCTCCAGAGACATTCCTGAGACAGGAAGTCTAGTCCTGCCAAGAGTATAATAAGGGTTAACAGAGAGGCGGTTTCTGTAAGCAACACCAGAATGTTTCCTTCCTGCCTTCCTTACAGGATTAGGCCAGTAATTTCTTCTAACAACCGGTTCTCCAAACAGCTTAGAATGTTAACAACCGGTTCTAGAGAATAGGTGCGAACTGGTAGAATCCCACCCCTGCCCATGGTTTGGCCTGTTTTATCTTTTAGCTGTCGTCTAGAATAGCATTAACCCACATACCCCCCAAAAGCATAACTATAAACTTATATCAGTGAATAGTTGGGCTCTCAGCAAATTTTGACAGAAAACTGAACTATACTGAATGAGTCATCTGTCAAAACTCATCTCCTTCCGGAAGCTTTTCCCATGTTAAGAAGAACCATTGGTGGATGTTTTTTCATGGGCCGATGATGTTTAGTGAGAGGTGAAGCAGATAGTCAGGGAATCCATAAATTTCTGTTTGTAATTATCCTGGACTTAGTATATAAAGACAGCATCATTTGCAGTCAGTGAGATTGTGCCAATACTGTACAGTTTACCGTTGGCTCAAGAAGATGCTTTGTCACATATAATGTATGCGTGTATGTGTTGGAGTGAGTGGGTGGGATTCAACCTATCCCTTGCAATTTAGCCAGACTGAACCAGGAGCTGCTTCTAATGAAGTTACAAAAATTATGGCTAACAATACCAGGGAAGGCAAATTAATCTTGCCAAGATCTCATGGGCCAGTTGATTGAGTTGAATGAAGTCTGTAGGATGAGGTTTCCCAACCCTGATATTTAAAAATGGGGAGAAAAAAAAACCCCAATTTAGCTATTATTTTACTGTAAACTAACTGAATTTGCTCATATAGAAACATCCGAATTTAATTCAGTTTTTCCCTTCACTGGATTTTGTGATGTTCTCCATCCAAAAGATGCTTCAAGGAGATTGGAATGTTAAGGGAAACCACTTAGAATGAATTGCATTTTTTTAAAAAATAGGAATTGTTAGAAATGTGCATAAGAAAATGCACATACCGAATAAGGCCAAATTTCCATGTGGACTTAAACAATGGATGGGAGGTGAAATAAAAAGAATTTGTGGCTTGGAGAAAAAGGTGGATGAGCTGTATCATCTGGACTGCTTTCCTATTCAGAAGCAAGCATAGTCTTCTGGATCACTCTAGGATCACCCTGACTGATCTGTTCCTATAGCCTCCAGATTCAGAACTTCAGTGGATCTAAACGCCTTTTGAGCATAGCCTTGATAACTACCACATTCAGGGATAATGAATGGACTGTAATACAATTTGTGATTGTTCATGGAAATATATTTGGGGATTTATTACATAAATATAATATAACTTCTCTTAATCTTCTTATGGTTCACTGAAGGCAGTAAGGAGGTTGCATTTAATTATCACCAATGACAAATGAAGGGAGTTTGTTAAGAAAGGGAAAGTTGGTCGCTATTACCCTTAGGCTACAGTCAAGCATATTTTAGCTGTTTTATATACCTCTGCAACTTGGTGTCTCCTGCCAACATGATGTAGCTCATTGCTTCCAGAAGAGACCAAGGTCATAATTATGCACAGAGATGGTGAGAGAGAAAATTTCACAGTATAAATGGGTGAGTGGACTGGCATCCCATGAAGCAATATAACTTCCACCAAATGAATTAAAGGAGATCAAATGTATCAATTGGCACTGTTTTTAAGATGAGCAGATTGGTAGGGTTAATCAAGCAGCAGCTATGAATATATAATGGCACATTATAGATTAGGTTGTTGAAGAATCACACTACACAACTTGGGATGATATGTTAGACTGAGGCAGAGTGTCAGGCACCGGGGCATGTAGTGTGTTCTGGGGAAGGAGATGTACATCCAGTAGTGCAGGGGTGTTAAACTCAAAGCTGTGGGATGGATCCGGCCCAAAGGGTGCTTAGATTTGCCCTGCAGGGCTGCTCTGGAGACAGTGAATACCAGACCATGGTGCTTCTGCTACTGAAAACGGAGCTTGGGAGGGCTGTGTGTGACCCTCCTGAGTTTTGTTTTTGGCTGTAATGGCCTCCTGCAACCCTCTGCCAGCAAAAACATAGCTCAGGAGGGTCACACACAGCCCTCCCAAGCTCCGTTTTCAGCAAAAACATAGCTCATTTTCACTAGCAGAGTACTCAGGCCACTGCAGATGCCCCTGATATGAGTGACAGATGGATGGCCATGCCCATCCCTCCCCCTGAGATCAAACACAATCCTGATGCAGCCTTCAATGAAATCCAGTTTGACCCCCCTGCAATAGTTTATACCTCACTAAATCAGGGTCTCTCAACCTTGGCAACTTTTAAGAAGTGTGAATTTCATCTCCCAGAATCCCCCAGTTATCTTCAAGTCACCAACATTGAGAAACACCACACTAAATTGTCTCTTAACTAGATATTTTTAAATCACAAAATACTATTGATGTTGCCAGTCCTCCTTTCTTGCAACTTTTAAAATTGGTCCATGTTTTCTATTTCCTCATCCTTTCCTGTATATTTTCATCCTTCTTTCTGAAATGTGATACTCTCTTATTAATCAACATTGACTGTGTGAGAGTAAGGAATAGGGAGTATCCCATCATGTGCAGCAGACATGAACTACAAATTATAGCTGGCAGTGCCATCCCATCAAGTAAACATCTGGATCACATTTGCATTGGCATCACAAGAAAACTGACAAGCTGTCCAAAACAGAATGTTGATCTACAAAGATTTAAACATGTGCCATAATTTGTTAGCATGCTAACTTCTGGTACAGTCTCTGCCTTGGAGCTACATTATCACTAAAATCATTCCGATTCCTTCCTCTTTGCTTGGACTCAATAAAAAGAAAGCTGCTTGAACAATTTCAGAACATGGTTAGAGATCAGCCAGGAATATTCCCAAGGTAACTTCCTCCCATTGTTGTTTAACCATGTCTGTTTTTTTTATGATTTGATCAGCATTTTATTTATTTTCTTTCATATTTTAGAGATGTATTTTAGTAACAGCTTCTTTGAATTCTTGTAGGCTCCTAATACCCTAAAAAAACCATCAATTTTCCCTTTTAACAACTCATTTTTCAACTGTTTTCAATTTTTCCAAAGTATCAGGTGGCCTTCTCTGAGCTTCAGAGTCCAAAATACCTCAGGTTTAGCTTCAGCATTACTGGTGGGTCAAGTGTGATTTTACTTTATTGAGTAATAAATTATTGGTTCTTCTTCGTACAATGAAATCAAACATCATCTTCAGTGCACATCATGACCATGAAAATAAACACAAAAACACATCCTTCACCCTCCACACATTGAATCAAAAACCTGCAACACCACACAAATACTACAGTATACAGCAGAATTCAAAAGAGCTGAGGCCCTGGGATAGAAGCTGTTTTTCAGCCTATTTGTGCTTGTTTTTATTATTCTGTACCCTCTGCCAGATGATAATAGTTCAAAAAAAAGGGTGTCCAGGATGAAATAGATATTTGAGAATGTTTTGAACTTTCTTAAGACAGTGGGAACTCTTCCAAAGAGCGGAGAGGGCAACCAATGATCTTCTGGGCAATGACGTTAACCCTCTGGAGAGCTTTCCTATCTGCCACTATGCAATTGGCAAACCATACAGAGGTGCAGTAAGTTAAGAAACTCTTTATGATGCAGCGGTAGAAGGCCACCAGCAGTTTTTAATTCAGTTGTTATTTTCTGAGAAGCCTCAGGTAGTATAATCTCTGCTGGGCCCTTTTGACCAGTGCTACAATGTGAGCATCCCAGGTCAGGTCCTCTTTTATGGTAACAGCAGAAACTTAAAACTGGCCACTTGCTCCACTTGGTCTCTATTGATAAGACCTATGTGAATTCTCTGCCATTCACTGAATCTTTCCTTTTGAAAACTGGCATGATACAGGATTAAAGAGGGATAAAAGGCATGTTTGATTTGGCTACAAATTTTTGGAATCAAACTCTTCCATCTTTATATATAACTATCAAATGAGTTCCAGAACTGTATCCTCATTGCTAAATAATGTGGTATAGGCATCAGGTTACACCTCCTTTGCCTACAGATAAATGAAGTCCAAGTTAACTTTTAAAGTAATCTAAGCTAGATTTTCCAACTGAGTTTAGTTCTGAATTAGGAGGAAAAGCCCTTTGTGCAGAGGACTGAAAAAAGCTCAGCTTTATTTCCTTGCAAAGAGTTTCCCCTTTCCCTGCCTCTTAGTCCCTGGAGAGGGTTCTTCCTATCCTTCTACCTCCTAATTTTCTGCAAGGGATGAAGGGTGGAAGGGAATCAAACACAGTTTGCCAGATGCTCCATCCTTGATGTTATCTGCCTAGCTGTCCCTGTTTCTAAGATATAAAATAACTGAAGAAGAAAAATGAGTTTGGATGGAAAGTCAAATGTGAAGTTCAGAATATGTATGATTGCAAGGGTAATGTTCTGCATGATGCAATCCGTTTTTCTTTTTAAACATCATGACACACATTTGGAAGTTCAGGGGCAACATTTGGTTTCACAAACACCCGAAGAGCTGCTGGAGGCCATATGGGGATGCTGAGATGTCAGTGGAAGTTGACACAAATGTGCTTTTGTGCTTTTCTTAGCCATTTGGAAGTTCTTAAAAGGGAGAAACATTCCCCACTCATTTACCTTTCATACCTCCATGATGGTGTCACCCTGTTGAGATTAAGCCATTTTGCCACCAAATTTTGGCAATGCAATCTGAGGACCTGGGTGGATACAGTTGTATGCAGCCCTAAAGTCATCCACATGTTTTAAAGGCACAGTATAAAGAAGAAAGGTAAACTGAATTGGAACTGGGAGAAGTAGAGAAGCAATCTGATTCTATGACCTGCTGCATCCATCACACTAAGCCATAGTTGGTTTTAATCCTGTTAACTGAGTAAATCGATTGTCCTCACACAACTAAGCTATAAAGCATGGTTTATAAACCACAATGACTTGGTTGAATGAAATCATACCAACTACATTATAGAATAATTACGAATGCAACTAACTGAGGAAATCCCTCCTCAATATGAGCCACAGTGGCTAGAGTGCAGTACTGCAGGCTACTTCTGCTGACTGCCAGCTGACTGCAATTAGGCAGCTCAAATCTTACTGTGCTCAAGGTTGACTCAGCCTTCCATCTTTCCAAGGTCAATAAAATGAGGACCAATAATTGTTGGGGGCAATAGGCTGACTCTGTAAACCACTTAGAGAGGGCTGTAAAGCATTGCAATTGGTTATGGAACAAAGCCACTTATCAATACCCACACACCTCTCCTAAACAGGTGAGTAAACAGAAAAAATGGTTAACTGGTCAAGAACTGAATTTCAAGTTCCAATGGCTCAGAGTCATACTAATTATCCAGCTGAAAAGAGATTTGGGGTATGTAATTGGTACTCAATCAATTAAAAAATAGCAAAGGAATTAAAAAAATGTGTTAAGTATTGAACCTTTGTGTGTTTTGCCCCCAAGAGATAGCTCCCTGTTTCTATTCCAGTTATCTCTCACCTGAAATCCAATAGTTGATGGGAATTAATGAGGAGAAGTTATTTTTTTAAAGGGCACTGCACAACATATTTCTTTTCAAGTCTTTTATTACCTAGTCTCTCAATAAAGCAAGCAAAAAATTAACATTTTGTGGAGTGTATATTCAGCCTTACAATTCGCCTGGTGCCTGCAGGTTTCTCTGAGCTATTTTCTTACTATCGTGTTGTCAAAAGTGTAGGATTTTGGGGAGCGAAAGTCATGGGTTAGTGCTCATGCCAATTTAATGGTGTTAAAATGATTAAGCATGGCAGGCTTTTAAATAATGAGGTACGAAAAAGGTGTTAATAACATCTTAAGAGCTTTCATAATATTCTAGGCTACCATAAAATGTTAATAATTGGGCCTCTTTAACTTTCATCTGCCATAAAATAGGAGGAGGAAACCTAACTGAACCAACAGTAATTGGAAATTTTATTTTAATTCAGACAGAGGAGGAGTGAGAAGGAAAGAGCAATACTGGGCTTCGGCATTCTTCATTCAGAAAGAAAATGAAAAGGAAGTTCAAATGAATTTGAACTTTTTCTAAACTAAGGGCTCATGTGGTCTCTGATGAATGCTAATAAAATAACAGAGTTGGAAGGGACCCTGGAGATCTTCTAGTCCAGGCCTGTCAGACTGGCGGCCCAGATACAGCTGCACAGGCCATGCCCACCCCAGCTCTGCAAAAGCAAAAAATATTGTGATACCTCACAATATGGCCTGTGATGCGAGCGGGTTTGACAACCATCTTTCTAGTCCAACCCATGCTCAAGCATAAGACCCCGTACCATTCCAGACAAATGGCTGTACAATCTTTTCATAAAAACTTTGAGGGATGTCTCAGATGTCATCCTTCATGTTCTGTATGTACCATAGTTAATAAAGTATGAGCTTGAGGTAAAGTGCAGGGTTCTGGCCCTGCACTTCTGATTGGCTGTTAGGCGGCCAGATCGGATTGGTTAGTTCTGAGGAATCCGATTGGCCCTTAACAGAGAATTCTTATTGGTTAAAAGAGCTAGCGTTCATAGCTCATTATTGGACAATTCTCACAAGGGTTGCCTATATAAGGCAGAGTTCACTGTTGTTGTTTCGAGAAGTCACTATGCAAATAAAGAGCTGAATGTTCACTATTCAGAGGCTGTCTCCATTTACTCCGACCCATGTTCAGTACTTAACACTTCAAAAAGTAGTAAGTGAGCCAAAAAATTAATTTAAATAAATGTAATATGATTTAAAAAAATCAATCCAGCATTGCCGTGAAAGCTTGCAGAAGTGTACAGAGATAATATTGGGTAGGTTTAGTTTATTGTTTTTGCACATACAATGAAATCAAACACCATCTTCTGTGCATATCATGACCATGAAACTAAACACAAACACATATCCTTCACACTCTACACATTGAATTGAAAACCCCGACACCACACCAACACTGCATTATACAGTAGAATTCAACAGAGCTACTGTCCTGAGATAGAAGCTGTTTTTCAGTCTATTTGTCCTTGTTTTATTATCCTGTACCGTCTGCCAGATGGTAATAGTTCAAAAAAAGCATGCCCAGGATGAGATGGATCTTTGAGAATGTTTTGAACTTTCTTAAGGCAGCTATAAAGGGAGCTATAAAGCTCTTCCAAAGAGGGGAGAGGGCAATCAATGATCTTCTGGGCAATGATATTAACCCTCTGGAGTGCTGTCCCACCTGCCACTGTGCAGTTGGCAAACCATACAGAGGTTCCGTAAGTTAAGATACTTTCAATGGTGCAGCGGTAGAAGGTCACCAGCAGTTTTTCATTCAGTTGTTGTTTTCTGAGAAGTCTCAGGTAATATAATCTCTGCTGGGCCCTTTTGACCAGTGCCGCAATGTGACTAAGGAATATAAGGATTATACAGTGGTGTGGGCTTTCATGCTGGCATCAGTGAAGCAGTGATAAATTTTTGGGCTGAGTGGTAATGGTCTAGTTTTATTTTGGTCTAATGTTTTGTCAGCAGCTATGGCTAGCATTTTAAGGGGGCAAATGAGGTGATCGGTGACATATCTCTCAATCAACTGAATTAAACTGACTGGGCTCTTGTATTTGAATCTGATAACCTGCTCTGATTGGTCCATGTTACCAATCCAAGAAAGCTGACCCCTGACTGATTCCTCATCTGATTGGTCAATTTTTGAATTAATTCTTAGAGTACCAGTTTCTGATTGATCTGTCTTTGAGCCTGTCTGCTGATTAGTTCTTTGTGTAGGTGGACTTCTGATTGGTTTATTTTACAGAATTCCTAAATATCTGGTTCCTGTTTGGACTGTCTTTGAGCCAAGATCTTGCTAAGTAAATCAGTCCTGAGAAAGTACTCAGAGTAACCCTGTCTTGATTCTGATGGTACAAGGGGAGGCAGAACGAAATTCTAGTAGGCTTTCAAGAGTCAGTTATTGTACCCTGTAACAACAAAGCTGAATTCCAGTAGCCCTTATGTTTATTCCTGATCAGGCCTACCTTGAAGAGCTGAAAAAGATGGGCTTTAAGAAAAGAAGGAGAAAGGAAATGGACACTGCTAAATTATGAATGTGGAGATAATTACTAAGAGTATCATGAACAAACCAACTGATCAAAGTGGGACCATATCAAGGGTGACTGCTTTCTTGAGTTGATGATCAGCAAACAGAAACTCATATACATTGAACATGAGGGTGGATGATGAGTAGGATAAATAATTATTCTTGCAAGATTGAAAAAAAAGTAGAAGAATGGGAAGGCAGAGCAAAAGGTGGATGAAAGAAATCTTAGAAATTATTGGAATGACCTGGAAACTAGTGGAAGAATTAGAAATTATGGCTGCAGAGAGGTTGGGAGGATCTGTCCATGAAGTCAACAGGAATTGGGCCTGAGCTGACAGCACCTAACATCATATTAGAAAATTAAATTTGATAACAAGTTTGGAGATTTATGAAGGCAATTTTCTGGGCTTTGTAGGGTATACATGAAGCCATGGGGTAGTAGATGAGGGTGGTGGTGGGGAGATATATATGTCAATGTTAACCAAATGTTTACTTTTCTAAAAGCAACCTGCAAAGGAAAATTATGTCAAATTATATTGAAATACATTACAGGAAGCACCACCTAAGAATTAACATATAATTCTTATAAGTAAAGAATAACACTCTTGTAGGAAATATATGTATCAAAGGAGAAACTGAAATGAAAGTATTAGAAAAGCAGGAAAGAAATGAAGGACAAGAAATTAAAAATAAAATGAAAGAAAAAAACACAATCTAGAATCAAAACAAAAATGAAATGAAAACCAGCAGAAGGCTGACAATTTAAGCTACATCATAAGAATCTAAGCCCACATAATGCAAAAATAAAAAATAGAGAACTAAGTCCCATCATACATTAGCTGGAGAATTAACTCCTTTAATGTGAGAATGAAGTTCTTTCTTTTCAATTGTACAAAATCAGATTCAAAGAAAATATTTATTTATTTATTTAGATGCCCTTTTATCCTGCCTTTATTATTTTTACAAATAAATAAATAAATCAAGGCTGCAACCATACCTAGTAATACTCCTTTCTCCTCATATTTTCCCTACAACAACCATGTGAATTGGGTTGAGAAAGAAGGATTGGCATTAGCAACACCTGCATACCTGAGTAAACTGCAGGTAAACTATTAAGGTTTGGGGAACTGAGTGGAAGAGAAAAATAGCACAAATATATCTCACTTGCATCAGTTCTACCAGCATAATTCTCCCAGAACCAAAAGACCCCTCACCAAAGTCTTCTTGGCAAAGTCTGTTTCACATAAGCCAGGGTTTGTTTTACAGGTCAAATTGAGTCATACTGTTGAATAAGCTCTTTATTTGTCATAAATAATGCTGTTCCAAATCTTTTATTGGCTTTATAAACTTTAACTAGTTTTTTTAAAATATAAATCCCATGTCAGCTCATAATGGCTGGAGACTTATAGCACATTATAACCAACACCCTACTTTGGAATATTTTTAATGAGAAGTGAAGCAAAAATAGCGACTGCATAAACTTAAAATGCTAAACAAACCACTATGTGTGTTTGTTTGTGTGTGTTGTATCTTTAAAATAATCTCCCAAAAGGCAGCATTGGTAAACTATGTCTGTTGTGACTGAAAGGATCGATCCTGCTCTGAGTTTTGACTCTGATGACTCTGAAGATGAATGGGTGGAGCCTGCTGTGAATGTGGAGTCTGAATTATCAGAGGACACAGATGTGAGCCAGGAGGATGAGAGATTATCGGACAGACAATCCTCGCCAGAGCCTTCGAATTCACTCATGCCAGCAACTGATCCACAAAATGAGTCAGAGGCTTCTAATGGGGAAACTGACAGATCGTGGATTGATGCTAGAATCAGGAGAAGAATGAAACGCCAAGTTGAAGGGAGGCATCAAGCCAGACATTGATTAGAGAGACTGACACACCCATCCAGGTGATTTAAGGAGGATTGCTGATTCTCAAACTTTGCTTGGAAGCAAGGTGTTTGATGTGTCGAAAGGATATGTGTGGAGTGGCCTTCATAATTTATGGACATTCTGAATTACCAGACAGATTCCGGGAAGTCTGCCAAGGACTGGAATATAGTACTATTAACTCTTTTTTAGTCTGGTTTTGTTTTGTTTGAATATTTTGAACTGTGGAACTCTGAATTCTCACTTATGAATATAGGTGAGACATAACATATGTTGTTTCCAAGAAAATGGCATTGATCATGTCCATGTTATCACAAAGAGTCGATTCAATCTGAGGGCATTGAGTATTCACCATTTAATGAAAACATCTTACGGCTTCATGCAACATGTGCCTCCAACTTAATATGGAATGACTTTCCTCTTGGTCCTAGCTAGCAAGAATGCTCCACTTCATAATATCTGGAGCCTCTTCCTTCCCCACAGGCATCCCAAAGTGACATGGCCCAAAGTCAGTCCTTTGGTGTCAACTCCAGCAGTAGCCCGTTTATACTCTAGCAGAGCAGGGTCTTTCAGCCATGATAGATGTGAGCAGAAACATCTGTAGGGTCTAATGCAGGGGTGTCAAAACTCTATTTCATTGAGGGCCACATCAGGGTTGTGTTTGATCTTGGGGGGGGGCGTGGCCAGGAAGGCGTAGCCAGCTCAACGTCACTTGTGTTGGGGGGCAGCTGTGATGGGCCGAGTCCTTTGCCAGTGAAAACAGACTCTTGAGTTCTGTTTTTGGTTGCGACAGTCATCTCAAATCCTCTGCCAGAGAAAACAGAGCTCAGGAGGGCCACCGGAGTTCCATTTTTGTTGGCAGAGGCACCATTGGCCGGTCCTTTGCTATTTCCAGGGCAGCCCCATGGAGCAGATCTAAGCAACCTGTGGGCCACATCCAGCCCGCAGGCCTTGAGTTTGACACCCCTGGTCTAATGGGTTTGTTAAAGTTTGCATGCGTGAAAGTTCCAAGCCTTTTGTTCATGCAAGCCTACAAAAGAAGTGGAGCTTGCATTGGTGATAGCATGATGTTACATTCATAATTTGCTTCCCCATCCTCACCTCCATTCCCTTTGAGGCCCTCTGAAGATGCATCTGTGGGATACGGGTCAATTTAATAGGTCCTATTCCAATCACTTGTGCTAGATAAGCATCTTACTGTGCAGGAGAATGAAATCCTTCAGTCGGTAGAATTTCTGAATAGTTAAACAAGTTTATTCTTTGTCTTTCTGCCTTTATACCCCATGTGTTAGTGTCTTTATGGCTAAAGTCAGATCTGAACTACCAATTTCCCACTCACAGCCAGTGGCCACACAGATTTTCAAAGTATCTAGATAAGCTTCTGCAATTCTTGGGATTTCAAAATATTTTACCATACCTTCTGGCTGCTTCTGTTTTATACTGTTAGATTTTGCACCAAAAGACAAAGATACCAAAAGAAGATTGGCAAAACTGCTTTTTTCATTTTCACTTTCTGTCACATTTTTAGCAACCTACCCATCTCTTATCAGTCACCTCATTCTTCCAGTTCTATTTGTGGAGAGCAGAGCCAGTATGTACTCTTGGTGTCTGATATTGAGCCACTAAGAAATTTGCTTATTCTTTTTAACACGTTAGGTATATCAAGTTTAATTTAAAATAGTGTTTTCCCTGGCAGGCTCATTTCACTGAAAATGTCAGGGAAAATGTCCGCCTCCATTCTCAGTTCTATGAAATTGATTCCGTTAAATCACCCCCTATTTTCTTTCTTCTTGATAATTAAAAGGAAAAGTTAGACTTTGAAGAAACATGACAGGAAAAGTATTGACACTTTTGAACTTTGGAGAAAACTCCCGAGAGTACAATGAACCACCAAGAAAACAACCAAATAGATTATCAGATGAATTCACCCAGACTTCTTACTTGAGGCACAAATGATCAGGATCAAATTATCTTACTTTGGACACATTATGCTGACCCAGCTCTTTAATACTGAAAAATGGAGTAGAAAGAGAAGAGGAAGATCATTAGCAAACTGGATGGATTTAATTATGATGGGTGCACTGTTGGAAGACTGAAGAACAAGACTAAGAAAATCCTCCCGGAGGAAAAAAAACTTATGTGGTTGTTAAGGTCAAGACTGACTTGATGGCAATAATTTGTCTTGAGGTCTATAGAGATTCTCAGTCATCCAGGTCGTGGTTGTCCCAAATGTGCTTTTCTGGAGGCAACTGGACTTTCTTGTTTTTTCTTTTGAAGACATTTCACTTCTCATCCAAGAAGCTTCTTTGGCTTTGATAGGATAGTGGGAAAAGGAAGGATTTATATTCCTTGCAGACAGCTGGTCATTTGCATCCTTTTAGCGGGTTGTTGAAGCACTTGGAGGCTTATCTGTGTCCTCAGGGTCACCTGAGTAGTGCTCCAGGTTCCTGTGGTTTGCAATTTTTCCTCTGGAAATCCATTCTTACTCCCACACCATTCAAAGGGTGTTCATCCCAAATTGTATAGCTAAAAGTCTGTAGAGATTCTCAGTCATCCAAAAGAAAAAAAAACCAAGAAAGTCCAGTTGCTTCCTGAAAAAGCAACTCTAGCTATACACTTTGGGATGGTGTGGGAGTAGGAATGGATTCCCAGAGGAAAAAATGCAGACTACAGGAAGCAGGAACACGACTCAGATGACCCTGAGGACACTGATAAACCTCCAAGTGGCTTCAATGACCCTCTAAAAGGATGCAAATTACCAGCTGCCTGCAAGGAATATCAATCCTTCCATTCCCCACTATCCTGTCAGAGCTGAAGAAGCTTCTTAGATGAGAAGTGAAATGTCTTCAAAAGAAAAAAATAAGAAAGTCCAGTGGCCTCCAGAAAAACTCTCTTGAGGTCATCTAAATGGGCTGGGAATGCCTTCATCCAGAAGGTAGAGGTCCTGCTGTCTGATCCACCATGAGCAAGATTCCAAGTGCTGGATATCAGTGACTGAACTTTCTAATCTAAATCACAGTAGTTATTTTTTTTCTCTACGGAGATCCAAGTAGCTCCTGCCCATTCTATTTTTTGCTGGCATTAGAGGAACCACCCTAATGTACATTGTCCACTAAAAAAATTTGGGGGGAATGCTTTATTTAAAATCTACTTTTACACTTTTGTGATATGTCTTTTAAGATAAGCTGTTTTGAAGTTAGCTTGAAAGAAACAACAACCAGGGACTGCTCAACCTCATCTTCTTGTCTCACCAACATTTCTATAATTTACCTTCTCATGTTTTCTGTCCTACATTAAAAGTTATTAGTCCCTTCCCTATATTTCTTAGGGACTATCTCTAGATTTGCCTCCCCAGTCTTGATCTCCCTCAAGATAATGTTGATTTACGACCATGATCATATCTATTAGAGCAGCAATTACCCTAGCACACTGGAGATATTGTGGGTTATAGTCCCAAACATCCAGAGGGTACCTAACTAGGAGATGCTAATCCAAGCAATGTCTTTCACATCTCCAGAAGAGGGTGATCTGCTACCTAGAGCATCCTTTGATCAGTAACACTGCTGCTAGACACACTGTAAGCAAAACCTTCTGCACTGCCTAATGAGTTGCTAAAAGCAACGTTCTGCAGCTCTCAACAGCAGGGATCTGGGGGAAGTGTTGATGGCAGCACCAGAGGCACTTTTGAGAGCTGTTTAGGCAATGAAAAAGCCAGATGCTATTTCTTACGTCTTAGAGCTTCCTGGCTTTCAATGGTATTTATTAGAGGTACACTCTAGGCAGTGGTAGGATTCAAATAATTTAACAACTGGTTCTCTGCCCTAATGACTTCTTTCAACAACCAGTTCACCAAACTGTTCAGAAACTTAATAACTGGTTCTCCTGAAGTGGTGCGAACTGGCTGAATCCTATCACTGACTCTAGGCCACTGTCTTGTGCAGCTTGCTCCGTAGCACAGCTAGAGAGAGAGACATATCCTTTTTTCCTGATTTTGCTTAGCCTCTGCCCTTCCCTGTTTCCTAGTCATGCTCAGCTTGTAATAAATGTTTGTGTGTGTGTGTGTGTAGGATGTAAAAAACTAAGCTTCTCAATCATTGACCTTGAACTGTGTTGGCACAGTGGTTAGAATGAAGTATTGCAGGCGAACTCTGCTCATAACCAGGAGTTTGATCTTGACCGGCACAAGGTTGATTTCCAGCCTTCTTAAAAACCTCCAGTGTTGAAGCACCACATCTTCTGGAGGCAAGTTGTTCCACTGATTAATTGTTCTAACTGCCAGGGAATGTCTCCTTAGTTCTAGGTTACTTCTCTCCCTGATTAGATTCCACCCATTGTTTTTTGTTCTGTCTTTAGGTGCTTTGGGAAGTAAGTTGACCCCCTCTTCTTTGTGGAAACCCCCTAGATATTAGAATACTGCTATCGTGTCACCTGTGGTCCTTCTTTTCATTAAATTAGACATACCCAATTCCTGCAACCATTCCTCATGCTTTAGCCTTTAACTCTAATAATCTTTCTTGCTTTTCTCTACACTCTCTTTCTAGAATCTCAACATCTTTTTTATATCATGGTGATCAAAACTGGATGCAATATTCCAACATTACCTATAAAGAAAAATTGCAAGCAATATTACTAAGCCTCTAACAATTTTCAGCCATGAAATACTAGACAGGAACCACAACAAAGCAACAATTTCAAATGGGGGAGCTTAAAATCTTATGGAACTTCATGTAGGTACATGTAAGAATATCAAAATCACCTAAGATTCTCAGCAAGAACACAACAGCTTAAGAAACCATTTAAATTTCCTAACTTTAAAATCTAGCATTCAGGTGTTACTTGGAAGCATGGCAGGTGTGTGTGTGTGTGTGTGTGTGCCTTGGACCTGTATCTTCTCTAGCAGACTCCTACTTTAGGTACCATTGCCTTGTAAAGGAGCATTTTAATTCTCCTTCCACAAGTGATGTGGGCACTAATTCCAAGATCTTGAGCCAAACTCTGCCAACCAAGATCACACCAAAATTTTCCCAATTACATCTATCTATCTCAGCAGGTCCAGCAGGGAAAATATATTAGAGGTTCCATCTGCTGTAGAGTTTCATGTGACAGTACCTAATAGACATGCCTTTTTGGCTGTGGTTTCTACCTTCTTGAACATTATTCCCACCTGAGGTGAGGTTATCCCCATTCTTATTAGCCTTCTGGAAAGCTCTTAGAACCTAGTTTTTCCAACAGCCTTGGTGATCCCATACAGAACCTCTAAGATGGCTGCATTGTGCTTAGGATGTTGCTATTCCCCCACCATCTTGGATTTCATTTATATTTAATTGCTTTAAATGGTTGTTAACTTTGTTTTTAATTGTTTGTTGGTTATACCCCTTCCCCTGAGTAAGATAGGCAGCTATATAAATTTTCTAAATAAATAAATAAAATAATCCATTAGAAAAACACAAGATGTTAGATGCCTGTTGGATTATCTCAGCTTCTTGGGAAGATCAAAAAGGCAATTACATGAGTTCTTGGAAGGAAGGATGTGACACAATTGTGAGGTACTGTATATTTTTTAAAATTCTGTGAATGCCTCTCCTGTGTTGTGCTGATGTAACATCATGGGTGACATCCAAGGATGATGGATAGTATATTTTAACATTGAGATTGCCGTTTAAGGATTCCAGACACCATTACACCTTAAGTCCAGGTTCGTTCCAAATTTCAATTATTATTTGCTTTGCTCCTTCTCTATTCCTGCCTTAAAAGACTTGCCTTCAAAATATATGAAATTCTCATTTCTATTCCAGGAACCGATCAGGAAATTGACATTTGACTATTCCCAATCCATCTCTCCCCTCTCCCACCACCAAAATCATCTGAATCTCCTTGAATCTTGGTTTTCAGCCTGATTCTACCAGCTCCCATTGATTCTGCTAGGCGTAGAGCCAAAAGTCTCAAGCTTAGCCAGACAGCTGGTTGGACTCCAAGCAGACATCCAAAGGTGAAATCTTATCTGAGAACACAGGAGGGGATGCAGATGGCGTCTACAAAGTGTCCTAGTAATAACAGTCAAAGAGTTTTAAATGGGACAAAAGCCAACTTAAATCTGGTCTGGAAAAGAATGAACATGCGGCTCGATATACAGGTTTCACAAAAGCTGCAGGCTCTTTACAGGGAATAGATTTGTAATTCACCATGCCCACATTTTGCAAAAATAATAACCTACTTCCCAATAAATCAGGAGAGATGCCCTGCATTTTATCTGTAAAAAATGTGTTGTGCAGATAGCTGTAGTGGCTCTTGATAAGTTCTTTAATAATAACATATTCCCAAAGACTGCTCTCTGGGTTATCTATTTTCCAACATAACAGTTTGTTCCTTGTTCACTAGAGACCACACTTACCCCAAAAGAGGCAACCTGTGATGGGTTTCTCATATCTATTGCAACCTTCCACAACTTCTATCTCCCAAAATGCTATAGTTGACAACATTCAAGCAAATTGAAGGAGCCCCTATGGGATTACCACTGTCATTGCAAACCTGTTTATGGAACAATTTGAATCCAGAGCCCTGGCTAATGCCACCCACAAACCCAAACTATGGTTAAAATACATCGATGACACATTTGTGATTTGGCCCCATGGAAAAGAAAACCTAAACAATTTCCTTACACACCTAAACAGCGCACACCCCAAAATCAAGTTCACCATGGAAACGGAAACAAACAAACAACTACCATTCCTAGATGTACTAATCTACAAAAAAGAAGATGCCACACTAGGACACACCATACACCAGAAGAAAACACACACCAACCACTACCTCAATGCCCAATCCCACCACCACTCTGCACAGATAAACTCTGTGACCAAAACACTAATTGCTAGAACCAAACGCCTGGCAAACAAGACACACATAAAGACTGAACTATGCACCCTGACTAAAGTACTGACAGCCAACAGCTTCCACAAAAGCAAAATCACTGGTTTGATCCACAAAAACACACTGAGACATAATGGAGACCTAGAAGATGAACAGACCTAGGAACCCTACGTAAGAGGTACTACAGACAAAACCAGTAAGATACTACACAGGCATCACATCAAGACTGCCTTCAAAACAGATAGAAAAATAGCAGCCATCCTAAGAAACCCCAAAGATAAAATTGACCTGGAAAACCAAGGCATATACAAAGCCCCCTGTGCATCATGCCCTGCCACATACATTGGACAGACCAATAGAAGAATAAGTACCCACCTGGATGAACACAAAAATGCAGTCAAAAAGCTGGAACACACTTCCTCACTAGTCCAACACATGAAAGCCACAGGTCATAGCATCAACTTCAATGGCACCAAAACCCTAGCCACTACAGAAAATCCCAGCTACAGAATTATCAGAGAAGCCATAGAGATTGAAAAAAGACCTGAAAGCATGAATAGAAGAGATGATTCCACCAGACTCAATTATTTGGAAGCCTGCACTCACAAACAAAAAAAATCTCCACACACTAGCCAGGCAAACACCTGGGCACAAACAGATCCCTCTTGATACCTCCAGATCAAACACACCCCAACCAGGCACCCAGATGAAACCTAGCTTCCTAACAAATGATAGCCATCCATTTACTCAGAGCCAAGCTGCACTAAAAGCCTCCAATACAGGAACACAATGTTGCCAGCCAATCAAGATACAAAAAGAGGCAAAAAACAGACAGAAGATATTAGAAACACCAATCAAGCAGAACACAGCAAACTCCAAGACCAATAAACACAGACCAAGACTCCCAACCAATCAGGATGAAGAAAAAACCATTCCGGCACAGCAGTAAGCTAGCCCCAAATTTAAAACTGAAACAACTGTAAAAGTCTGACTCACAGACGAACACAATACAGAAGCCTGATGATGGCAGATGAGATTCTGCCAAAACGTTGCTACAACTTTAAAAGCACAACTATAATGATGTGGGAAAATACCCGAACAAAGCCGAATACCATACATGCAAGTACCCGCGAAACCTTAAGAATATATATATATATGTCACATGAAACTCACAGACGAACACTATACAGAAGCCTGATGATGGCAGATGAGATTCTGCTGAAACGTTGCTACAACTTTAAAAGCACCACTACTATGACGTGGGAAAATACCTGAAGATGATGAATGAGACTTCATCGAAACGTTGCCTAGATACTTCCAATCTTACACGGCAGAAAACCCGAATAACCAAAAATCCACATACAAATACCCACAAGAACCTCAGAAAACAAATATATATATAAATATAAATATAAATATATATATAAATATATATATAAATAAATGCCATCAGCATCCACTATCAGAATGTCAATTTCTTGGCAACTTAAATTCATGGAGTTTCCCACCTGTATTTTTGTGAGCCATGTCACAAGTTTTTCTTTCCTTTTGCCTTTGTGAAGTTGGAGAAATAAAGGCTAAGAAATTTGTTTATCTGTATTGCTCCATCCTTTTGGAATAGCCTTCCATTGGGGACCCTAGTGATGCCATCTTTTGTGAATACAGGGAATTAAAACATAGCAGATAGGAAGCTGTCGTATCCGCAATTAAGACTCGTAGTCAGTGACTTTCAATTCAAGCTCTTTATTAACACTGGTGGAACCGAACCGCAAAAGACAAAAAGCTTGCGGCTTTTATATCTTTTGCTTCGGCAGCCGCGGCCAATGGCAGCGATTCAAGTCTCCCGCTCTTGGCTTTAACCAATCGCGGGAGACTTCAATTGGGCCAATCAGGCGCGGCTCGCCTGGCCAATCAGAAATCCCCGCGCCTTAGCCAATCAAGGCACGGGGATTTCGAGTAGTCCATTTGCATACATGACACCCCTCCCCTCTTGGTATGGTCTTCTCACGTGGTGTAGTCACGCAGGTAGGCGGGGCTCCGTCGAGTCCTAGATGACCTGCGCAATTCATTTTCTTGTTGTATCTCGGTAGGGGCGGTCATCTTTTTGGCTGCTCCTGCCTCTGAGCGAACCGGCTGGATGATCGGGCCGGTTCCTTCGCCGCGGCTCCCGCCTGGGCCTACCGGGTCGGTTGAGTCGCGGATTCCGCCGCTCCCGCTTGGCTTCTCCGGGTCGGTAGAGCTGGCCAGACGGTTCTTCTCCGGCTGTGACTCGCGAAGGCTGCGTTCTGGTGAGTTTTTAATTTTTATTTGTTCTTGCGGTTGTTTAACCGGGTGTTCCCTCCCCCCTTGGTTCGTGTCTTGGGGGTTGAGGTTAGTCAATGTTCGTGACCGGAGCTGGTCGATATGTCGTTTCCAGGCTCGCCCGTCGGTGGTTTGGAGCCGGTACGACTTCGGACCAGTGATCTGAGTTATGACGGTTGGGATCCATAGGGGGTCCCCCGTCATGTTTTTGGCGTATACTAGGTCGCCTGGTTCAAATGTCCGATACCTGGAGCTGGAGTCTGGGGGCTGCTCCGGGTTGTAGGTTGGGTGTAGGCGGTCGAGTGGGGATCGCAGCTTCCTGCCCATCAGGAGCTCTGCAGGACTCTTGTTTGTGGTTGTGTTTGGCGTGATGTGCTGTATGAAGAGCAGCCTGTTGATCTTGTCGTTGATCTCCCCGTGGTCCATTTTCCGGAGGGTCTTTTTTGTAAACTGGACCATCCGCTCCGCCCTACCGTTCGCCGCCGGATGCGCCGGTGCCGTTAACGCGTGGCGGATGCCTTTTTCTGCCAGGAACCGTTCAAAATCGATGGATGTAAACTGTGGCCCGTTGTCCGAGACAACGACGTCTGGGAGGCCGTGGGTGGCAAACAGCTTACACAGTTCTTTAATGACGGCCTCTGTGGTGGTGGATTTCATGTCGGCCACCTCTAGCCAGTTTGAGTATGCGTCAACTGT
This sequence comes from Hydrophis major, assembly GCA_033807585.1. Taxonomy (NCBI): domain Eukaryota; kingdom Metazoa; phylum Chordata; class Lepidosauria; order Squamata; family Elapidae; genus Hydrophis; species Hydrophis major. Next base: position 246,813,873 of record CM066330.1, read on the forward strand.
GATTAAAAAGGTGTGGCCATTTGTGGGGCCGGCAAAGTCTAAATGTATTCTGGACCAGGGTCCCCGAGGTGTCTCCCAGTCCCGGATAGGTGCTGTGGGTGGGCTGGATCTGGTCTCCTGGCACCGGTGGCATTTGGCGACCCATGTTTCAATTTGTTTGTCCATGCCAGGCCACCAAGCGTAACTCCTGGCCAGGGCTTTGGTCCTGACGATGCCAGGATGACCCTCGTGCAACATCTCTAGGACCCTGTTCTGTAATTTAGGCGGAATTACCACCCTGTCTCCCCAAAGGATGCATCCTCTCAGTAGTGAAAGTTCCGTCTGGCGCTGGCGGAAAGGTTTAAAAGTCTCGTTATCGTCTTTTTCCGGCCAGCCTTTTTGTAGCCAATGTAAGATTGGCGCTAAGTGTTTGTCCTTAACCGTTTCCCTCACTATGTCCGATGCGGTAATGGGTAAACACTCGATGGACAGGGTATTTGTTGTTGGTGCAGGGTCAGGGTCAGAGTCAGGTAAGGGGGAACGGCTTAAAGCGTCCGCGTGCGATATCTTCTTACCTGGCTTGTGTAGCAGTTCATAGTTGTAGGCTGCCAGGAATTCAGACCATCTTGTCATCCGGGGTGACAAGATGTTTGGTGTGGGACGGTTTCCCGCGAGAATGCCCAGCAACGGTTTATGGTCAGTCACTATTTTGAATGGGCGGCCATAAAGGTACTCGTGGAAACGCTTAACGGCGGCCACTATAGCCAAAGCTTCTTTGTCCAGCTGGCTATAGTTCCGCTCTGGTTTAGTCAGAGTTCTCGAGAAAAATGCGATAGGTGCTTCTCTCTGGTCTGGGAGGGTATGGCTGAGGACAGCGCCGACGCCGAAGGGTGATGCGTCGCAAGTGACAGCTACAGGCAGGGTTTCGCAGAATTGCATTAGGACGGCATCAGAGGTGAGGAGGTCTTTGGTCTTTTGAAAAGCTGTTTGTTCCCGTCTCCCCCAAGTCCAGGCTGCCTTCTTGTCCAGGAGTCTATGTAAAGGTTCCGCCGCCGTAGCCTTTTGAGGTAGGAAGACATTATAGAAGTTTAGTAAACCTAAGAACGCTTGCAGCTCTAATTTGGACTTTGGGATGGGGGCTTCTTTGATGGCCTTTACTTTTTTTGTTGTGGGGTGGATGCCCTGCTGGTCTAGGAGGTAGCCCAGAAACTCTACTTGCTTTGTACAAAGTTGGCATTTTTCGCGTTTGACTTTAAGTCCTGTTTCTTTAAATTTCGTTAAGACTTGTCTTAAACGGTTTTCTAGTTCAGCTTCATTTGGCGCCGCCACTAATACGTCATCGAAGTAGGGCACCACCCCCTTGATGCCTTGCAGCAAGCGTTCCATCAGGCTCTGGAAGATGCCTGGTGCCACGCTGACCCCAAATTGAAGTCTGTTACATTTAAAAGCCCCCCGGTGGGTCACTATTGTTTGGGCCTCTGCCGTTTCCTCGTCCACAGGTAGTTGTTGATAGGCTTGTGCGAGGTCGAGCTTAGCAAAAACTTTGCCCCCTCCCAGTGAGTGCAGTAAATGTTGCACTACCGGGACTGGGTAGGCGCTTTGTTGCAACGCGCCATTTAGGGTGGCCTTATAGTCCCCGCAGATTCTCACGGACCCGTCTGGTTTTATTGGGGTCACTATAGGGGTTTCCCATCTGGCGTGATCTGTCGGTTGTAACACCCCTTGTCTGACGAGCTTGTCTAGCTGCTCGTCTATTTTGGGCTTTAATGCAAAGGGTACCCTTCTAGGCTTAAGCCGCTTCGGGGGAACCCTTGGGTCTAAATCAAATGAAATAAGGGGCCCCTGGTACTTGCCCAATTCTCCATTGAAGACCTCCTGGAATTCTTCGGTTAGCCGCTGTTCCCAAGCTTCAATGGATACGTGGTTGACACCTGTCAGCGCGATGTTAAGCGGAGCAAACCATTGTAACCCCAGCAGGCTAGGGCGGTCGCGGTCGACTATTGTGAGTGGAAGTTGTTCTGTGTGGCCTTTGTAGGTTATGTTAAAGTTCTTGGTGCCCACTACCGGAACGCGATTACCTTGATAGTCTTTTATGATTATTTTTTGGGCAGGTACGTTTCTTCTTTGTAGTGTAGGCACTAGTTGCTTGATTTCGCGCCAAGCAATCATAGAAAGGTAGGAACCGGAGTCCACTTCCATCTTACATGGTCGACCCTCTATGTGAACTTCTACGTGAACCTTTCTAGCTCCGTCGGAAATGGCGTGGCCAATGGTCACCGTCTGGTGTGTTTCCTCTTTACGCCGGCTGTCACTGCTTCTTTGCGATCGTTGTCTCTGGTCCCATCGACCCGTTGGCTGGCGCTCTCTGGCTCTGGGCGGGGAGCTTTCTCTCTTCCTGTCAAGTTGTTCCCGTTTGGGCGGGCTGCGGGGTTTTTTCTGGCGGCAAACTCGGGCGATGTGGCCTCGTCGGTCACAATGTCTGCAGATAGCGTCGAAGAATCGGCATTCTGACCTGGGGTGGTCGCCGCCGCAACCGGCGCAGTTGGTCCTCGACCTGCGACCTCTTTGACTTCGCTGTTCGCCTCGTCCCATTTGTACACGGTGTATGTCCTCCTCGTCATCTGACGCGCTGGAGGCTGATTGGTATTCGCCGTAGTGTGCGGTCGCTTCGCTTCTGGTGTCGGCCGACCTCGCGGGGTTGTTGTTCCCGCCCTTCGCGTCAGATCTTCGCATGGTGTCTGCTGACGTGCGGGTGGCTTCTGCTGCTGCGGCCGCAGTGAGGGCATCGGCTAGGCTGATGTCGCCTTTGGCCATGAGTCGGCTCTGGAGTGTCGGATCCCATAGCCCGAGCACGAAGCGGTCTCTGATGAGACTATTAAGCCCTTCAAACTCACAGAGTCCTCCCAGGCGCCGTAATTCAGCGACAAAGTCGCTTAATTTCTCGTTCGGTTTCTGGTTTCTGCGGTAAAACTCGTTTCGCCGTATCAGGATGGGGACCTCGGGGGCGTAATGGCGTCTCAGTATGGGCTCGAGGACGTCCCAGTCTATGGCGGTTGCGTCTGCTGGTTTGGCCAATGCCTTGGCCATCTGGAAGACCTCTGGTCCGCAGTGTGTGAGAAAGACGGCGCGTTTTAGCGGGCCCGGGGCGTCCTTCATGCCGGCGCATTCCAGATACATCCGGAATCGATCCGAGTACGATTCCCAGTCCTCAGCGGCGGGGTTGAAGGGAGCGGGCGGTGCTATTTTCGCCATCTTTGCTGTCGCTGGTTCTTAAACGGATACGGGGTTCGGTTCAATGGCGAGATCCCACCCTCGTCGCCAGTGTCGTATCCGCAATTAAGACTCGTAGTCAGTGACTTTCAATTCAAGCTCTTTATTAACACTGGTGGAACCGAACCGCAAAAGACAAAAAGCTTGCGGCTTTTATATCTTTTGCTTCGGCGGCCGCGGCCAATGGCAGCGATTCAAGTCTCCCGCTCTTGGCTTTAACCAATCGCGGGAGACTTCAATTGGGCCAATCAGGCGCGGCTCGCCTGGCCAATCAGAAATCCCCGCGCCTTAGCCAATCAAGGCACGGGGATTTCGAGTAGTCCATTTGCATACATGACAGAAGCGTATTAGATCTATGATGTTGCCAGGAAGCGGTCGCGATGCGATGAACTTTATTGTAATTTTAATGGAATGTTGCTTATTTTATATTAGGTGGTTTCAGTGATTTATAAACTGCCAGGGGTCCATGTAGAATTGGCAGTGTAGAAACACCACAACAAACAAACAAACATAATTTTCTTCCATTTGGAGTCCTCCTCTCCCCTGCTTCTTCTTAATTTTAAAATAGAGGATAAACATTTTCCCAACTGAAGTCAGCAGGGAAATTTGCTCTTGACATTAATAGCAGTATCATCAAATTGTTGTAATTGCCAGTAGTTCTCTGATATGTCTTGCTACAAGACAAATGGGAACAGATAAATGCAGTTGTAATGAGAGGTCATTTATTCCCTCGAGTAGACCCTTTCCAAACCTAGTGCCAGCTTTTAATGAATTTAAAAGTTTTTTAAAATTGAAAAAACAAACTTTAAAAAACCCTTACACATTTACAATATTTTTTATTAAGGCTGTTTTTCTGATGTCAGAAAAATAACAACCCCCAAAATAGATGCATTTCACAAAAAGGTACTTGGGTCCTGTTTTTTTTTTGACTTCTTTCTTGGTTCCAACCCCCATGTGACCTTCAATGTATGAAATTAGAATCAGTGACTTTAGTAAAGACAAATCAAAAAGCTAATGTTATTTGACCTTGTGAAAGTGCACAATTACGATTCCATGTTCCCACAGTATATTGTAAGTTCTGGGCAGTTCAAGACATATAGCAAGAGCAAGAGCACTTAGACTTATATACCACTTTATAGTGCTTTCCAACCTTCTCTAAGCAGTTTAGAATCAGCCTCTTGCCCCAGCAATTTGGGTCCTCATTTGATCCACCTCGGAAGGATGGAAGGCTGAGTCAACCTTGAGCCTGATGGGTTTTGAACTGTCAAATTACAGTCAGCTGGCAGTCAGCAGAAGTAGCTAGCAGTACAGCACTCTAACCACTGCGCCACTGAGGCTCTTTTATGCTTCACATCTATTTATTGTTTATGAATATGAAATTAATCGCCACTAAATGTCTCAACAAATTTGCAACTTTCACTTCAGAAGCAGGAAATTTGGCAAGAGTGAAAGCTCTCTCAGAGAGCTCTAACCAGGGGTGAGATTCAACTGGTGTAACAACTGGTTTGGTGATCGTGCATGTGCTCTACGTTTTAAAAAGTCAATTTTAAACGGAATTACTTACCTTCTACTGCAGTCCCGGTGACTGAAACAGCTGAGGCATGGAAAACTGCTCTGTCACACGAATCAGCTGTGCTAAAAACCCAAGAAATAAAGCACAGGAAAGAGCAGGGTGAGGGGTTGGGGCCAAATACTCACCGGAACTACCAGTTCACCTGAACCGGTCTGAACCAGTAGAATCCCACCCTTGGCTCTAACTAAGCAGAAATTGGAGTGACCTCAACCTATAAGTTTGTATCTTTGGCTGCCGGAAATGGACCTTTGATACTTGAGCATTTATAGTGATGCCAACCTATTTGAATCTCATTGCCCGTCGTCCACAAATCTACTAGACTTCGTCTGAAATTGAGAACTTACAGCCTTGCAAAGCATAAAAGTTGGGTAAGGAGAAAATGGAGAATGGAGCAGAAGTCAATGAAACTGCAAAGCACATACAGATACTAAGGATCGGGTATGAATGGATTTCAATTCATAATAATCTTGTTGGTGAATTCATCCATTTTGGGGCTTTCCACAATTCACAATGAATTCAATGTCAAGTATCTGTTTTACATTGTGTTTATTTTCTATAATAGGATAAGACCCAGAAAAGTGAAAGTCACCCAATTGGTACATTGTATACATGCAGCCATTAGTATACAACTCACCTGGCTTAGTGCATTGTGTGAGCACAGTTAGAATATTGCACATTCTTAGTAAATAAAACTCTTTGACTGATGCAAACAGCACGGAATCTGTGAACTCCAGACAAATTGCTATAGATGGGCAGAAAGAGTAGGAAGTTGAGTAGGATATTGAGATGCTTTCTGGTCTTCACATAATAGGGTAAGCAATCTTTTGAAACAGATTTATTCTTTTGAGAGTATGTTACAGACATTTAAAATGGTTGCTGAAAGGACTTTCTAAACACATATTTTCTAAGATTTAATATGTTCTATTGTCTTACCATTTAATTCTACAGGATACTTTCTAATCTACTTTAATGTTTTGGGTATGGTAGGTGAGTATAATTTCCAGCAACCATTCTTGCAACTACCCACCATTTTTATTTTCTAGCAATATCTGTAGGACCTGGGGTTTGTGTACAAATGCATTTCTCGAAGTAAAGACAGGCAGGTACTTCTTTTGTAATATACCAGCTTTCAATCTACTTATTTCTAATAAGTAAATAATAATAAAATACTTATTTTATGTACACTGTGAGCATATGCACCAAAGACAAATTCTTTATGTGTCCAATCACACTTGGCCATTAAAGAATTCTATTCTATTCTAATTAAAAAAATCTTTAAAAATGTTAAAGACATTTGGACCTGAACATCTTGAAGGCAGCAAGAAAATTGTTGTTGGACAAAGTGGATTTGTTGGGAATCATATTGCTTATCCCTTTTTGTGGGAATAGTGGGAGGTGTGGTGATACCTAGAATAATCAGAGATATCAACACTTCTGTTTTCTCCTTATTTCCAGTGAGTTGGCCATGGCAAGATGGTTGCGGTGAATTGTCCCATTCCATGGGAAGAGGGCCTACGGAGAAGAGCTCTCAGGAAACAACCTGAAGCAACCTGCTTCCTCCTTTTTGTTCTTCAGAAGACTGCATTGCTTCACAAAAGCCATTTCCAAGAGGTGCACTGCTGAACTAGCCATCAAAGCAAATCTCTCATTCCACGATTTGCATAACTGCGATGTCTCTTGACCTCTTTCAGGCCACCCCATAAAAGACAATAAAGTACATTGCCTTTTCCTTATATAAAAAGGATGCACTCTACATTTTTCTCAGCTTTTTAACCAGGGCCTTAGGTCAGTCACAGAGAATGGGTGTAAAATGCTTCATGTGTTGGAATAACAAAGACAGGCTTTTAAAAAGGAATAAAAAAAAATGCATGCTGATCTCATTTAGCAGCACTGCACACAGTTATTTGAGCAAAAGGATAGAACCAAGGAAGTTCACTGACTTTTTGTGTATAGCAGATGCCATTGTCAGACCCACATTTCCATTCCCAGGAGGGAACCATGAGTCTCTACCGGGTCTGCTCTTACTCCTGATTCACTGTGGGGCAGAAAGATGGAATGAGGCCCCTGTCTTTTCCACCTTCTCTGCTGTTGGCAAAATTGATTCTTTTGCCTTAGGATCATTTCTCATCCCCAAAGCAAAAGAATGCCTTAGAAAAGAGGTCTCCAAACTTTTAAGACTTGTGAACTTCAATTCCCAGAATTCCCGAGCCAGCATGCTAGTGCCCAAATTCCAAACGAGCCTTTTGAGAATCCCAAAGGTGCTTTTTCAAGAGGCCACTGGACTTTATGATTTTTCTATGAAGACATTTCGCTTCTCATCCAAGAAGCTTCTTCAGCTCTGGCTGGATGGTGGGAATGGGAGGATTCCTACTCCTTGTAGACAGTTGTCCATTTGCATTCTTTTAGAGAGTTATTGAGGCCACTTGGAGGTTTCTTCAGTCAGAGCTGAAGACAGCTGCCTCTTGAAAAAGCACCTTTGGGACCACCATGCCCTGGATGACTGATAATCTCCATAGACATGCCTTCTGGGAAATAAACGTGATTACAAATGCTACTGCTTTCATTGTAGCATGGATCTTCTTACTTATATTTATTAGAAGAATTTTAATAAAAACAGGGCAGTGGGGCAAGCTATCGCCATAGCATTTCACTAAGAATCCTAACCTAAAATCTAAACGCTCTCTCTGACCCCCCAACTGTGTGTGGCAAGATAGCCATTGTCATGTTCAGCCAGAAATTTGACCCCCCCCAACCCCCCCAAATTCTCTAGTAAAGCAGAATTTTATGGCAACCTTTCTATGCTCACATTGAGAAGGAATTGACTTCTGCACAAACAGAAGCCCAAAAGGAGGTTGATGCTATTTCCTCTGTCTCAACATTTCCAGCACATTGCCAAGAGTTGAAACTAAACACGAAGGGGTGTTCATAAAAATTCAGTCTAACCTTCTTCCTGTGCATGTTTCGATAAATTATTTCCATCCAGTTATGTTCTGAAATTAAAACAATAGATGGTGCTGTTTTTATCCTCTGATCAAGCATTTACATTGGGGGGGGGGGGAAGTGAGGTTTGCTCTTTGAAAACCAAGGAAGCACATTTTTGTCATTTTGCAGCGCATTCTTGGAAAGTTATATAAAAGCTTGGAACATACTGTGCCCACTTTCTACTACTCAAAAGCTCCCCATTGGTTGGAGATGGCAATTTAAAGTCAGCTCAGCAGCTCCTGTCATGAGATTGATATTTTAAATCTGGTATGTTCACGTTTGAATACTCCTGGATTCCCATAATGCTTCCTTGCACCTCCCATACCTTCAGAATGATTAGGGATGCTTTTCATCCCATTTCTCTCCAATTTCCCCCTTCCATGTATTTCCTTTGTGCCTTTGAATCCATGTTGACTCCTGACAGCTGCTTTGACTCGTCACTGCAATTTTCTTGGGTTTTTTTTTTCAGGGGTAGTTTGCCATTGTTGCCTTTCTGGGGCTGAGAGATGACTGGCCCAAGCCCATCCAATTGGCTTTATGCCTAACACAGGACTAGAACTCATGGTTTCCTGGCTTCTAGCCCAATGTCTTAACCACTACACTAGACTGGCTCTCTTAATTTTTCTTAGTTTTCCAATGAACGGTTGCAGGAACTGGGCATGGCTAGTCTAGTGAAGAGAAGGACCAGGGGAGACACGATAGCAGTCTTCCAGTATTTGAGGGGCTGCCACAGGGAGGAGGGGGTCAATCTATTTTCCAAAGCACCTGAAGGCCAGACAAGGAATAATGGATGGAAACTGAACAAGGACAGATTTAACCTGGAAATGAGGAGAAATTTTCTGACAGCGAGAGCAATCAACCAAGGAACATCTTGCCTTCAGAAGTTGTGAGAGCTCCATCACTGGAAACTTTCAAGAAGAGACTGGACTGCTATCTTTCAGAAATGGTATAGGGTCTCCTGCTTGGGTGGGGGTGGGGGGGTTGGACTAGATGACCTACAAGATCCCTTCTAATTCTGTTAATCTGTTAATCCTTACCTTCAGTTCTTTAGACTTTGCCTCCAAGCACTTAAGCTGTCATAATTTCTTTTCAGACCAAAAAAGTGAGTTAACCTTTGACTGTGTAGCTGGAAGGGTGTCATTTAGCAAAGGATCACAGTAATCTGGAAGACAGCAGTAGTCCCAGATGCTGCTGCAAATCACACAACTAACAATGTCTCACAAGCATTCATCCATCCCTTGCCATCTCATTGTCCACCATCTGGAATGCAATGAGGCTTCTGAACTGCTTGGTGGAACTCTGTGAGAAAAGCTTGTATGTGTTTGTGTGTGCATGCATTTAAAAGGCTCCACTGCACAAAAACACTCAAAGGTTGGGAAGTTCTCTATCATCCTGTTCCCTCTAGATTTCCTGGCTTCCCTTCATCTAAACAAAAACGTGCTTGATTTATTCCACTTTTCTCCCCAGGTAAACAACGCAGTGGCTTGTCATCACGAATATCCGAAGTTACCCTGGTTTTGTTGCAGAGATCTATCCCACGTGGGGGATATTTTTTTTGAATTTAAAACAATGGGAGAGCAGAAAAAATGACCCAGTCAAGGTCAGAGCCAACATGGATGGATTGGGGAGAGATTTACCACTTCCCTTCCCTTTCCCACACCTGTCTCCCTCTTTCCTTCTTGCAACTGTGTAGCTACCAAGGTGCAGCTGCAACAGAGGTGGTATTCAGCCAGTTCTGGAGAACCAGTTGTGGAAATTTTGAGTCGTTCGGAAAACTGACAAACACCACCTCTGACTGGCCCCACCCCCATCTATTCTCTGCCTCCCAAATCCCAGCTGACCAGCTGGGTCTTCTTTTATTGCCCTGGACAGGAGAACGGAGGTGGAAAGCAGGTTAGTGGGGTGGGGAGGGAATGGGAATTTTGCAGTAACCTTTCCCTGCCATGCCCACCAAGCCATGCCCACCAAACCACACAATGCCCACCAAGCCACTCCCACAGAACCAGCAGTAAATAATTTTGAATCCCACCACTGAATTGCACCAATTCAGGAGACCTTATGAAGCAAAGAATTACAGCACCCATTTGTGATATCTTCACTGTCCTTGATGATTGTCTGCACTTCTGCAATTAAACCTAGTAGTCCTACCCGTGATATATGTGTGTTTCTGTATATATGTATCTATATCTTGCCTGCCCTGTACACACACACCCCACACATTCCCTCTATTCTGCAGGGCTGCTCTCTGTTTTATTTTTCATGCAGCCATTTTCCCCCACCCTTTATTTTTAACCCTCTATTAAGCTAAGCAGTGTCAAGGTAAGTAGGTAAGTAAGGTAATATGCCCAGAGTTGCTATGGAGTTGGCCAGCCTTACAAATGTGACAAATAAATAAGCAAGCTGTGCGTGCTTCAGAAATTATTCAGAAGGAAGGCTTTTGATGTCATGCAAAAATAGCACACCTCTCGGCTGTTCATTAAAATGGCTTGACTTTTTCCAGGCTTTTATGTGAACTCAAAAATGAAGGATTGCTGCTTTAACTTTAATGAGTGGATTACTTAACAGAGAAATATACATACATATATATATTTATATATATGTATGTATGTATGTATGTATGTATGTATGTATGTATATGTATATGTATATGTATATGTATATGTATATGTATATGTATATGTATATGTATATGTATATGTATATGTATATGTATATGTATATATGTATATTTGTTTTCTTAAGTTTTTGCAAGTACTTACATGTATGGCATTCAGCTTAATTCGGGTATTTTCCCACTTCAGAGTAGTTGTGCTTTTAAAGTTGTAGCAACATTTCAGCAGAATCTCATCTGCCATCATCAGGCTTCTGTATAGTGTTCACAGACTCACAGATGAACACTATACAGAAGCCTGATGATGGCAGATGAGATTCTGCTGAAACGTTGCTACAACTTTAAAAGCACAACTACTATGACGTGGGAAAATACCCGAACTAAGCTGAATGCCATACATATATGTATATATGTATATATTTGTATATATATGAATCTTTGGTTATTCGGGTTTTCTCCCACGTAAGATTGGAAGTATCTAGGCAATGTTTCGATGAAGTCTCACGTTGCCTAGATACTTCCAATCTTACGCGGGAGAAAACCCGAATAACCAAAGATCCACATACAAATACCCGCGAGAACCTCAGAAAACAAATGTATATATATGTATATATATATATATATGTTTTCGTAGATTTTCACGAGTACAGGTATGTAGGTAGGTCTAGGTATGTTCGGGAAAAGATCCGAACACACCTAGACATATATATATATATTACGATGAAGTTTCATTCATCATCGTCAGGCTTGTGTCTTCAGCTTTGTGCTTCTCGGAGTAATGTGAGTTTGCAGCTGCTCCTTCCTTTTAACTGCTAGTGGGGGTGTGACTTGATTGGGTAGGGGCTTGGCTGTGTTCTGATTGGGTGAGGGTGTGTTCTCATTGGTTGGGGGTTTGGCTGTGTTCTGATTGGTTGGGGGGTTGGCTGTGCTCTGATTGGCTGGGGGTGTGTTCTGTTCAGGTGTTTAAAAATACAAACAAATAGAAGGAGCACCCATGGAATCACCCCTCTCACCTGTCATCGGAAACCTCTACATGGAACATTTTGAAACACAAGCTCTAGAAAAATATGATGACAAACCCAAACTCTGGCTCAGATAGGTAGATGACACCTTCATAATCTGGCCACACAGGAAAGAAAAACTCACACACCTCAACAGCCCCAAAATACAATTCACCATGGAAACCATGGAAACAGAAGCTAACAATCAACTTCCCTTCCTAGATGTCTTAGTATGCAAAAAATCCAATGGCTCCCTAGGACACACCATCTACCAGAAGAAAATGCATACAAACTGCTATCTACACGCACTCTCACACCACCACCACCCAGCACAGATCAATTCTGTAGCCAAGACACTCATCTCCAGAACAAAATGCTTAGCCGATGAACAACACCTAAAAACCGAACTACACACTCTTACTAACTTACTAGCAGCCAATGGAATCCAAAGAAAGAGGATGACCCACCTTATCCAAAAAGAAACACCAACCAAAATCCAAGACAGAGAACAAGAGAACGGCAAAGCCCTCCTCCCATATATAAAAGGCACTACAGACAAAATCAGCAAGATCCTCCAAAAACACAACATTAAAACAGCATTCTGCACAAACAGAAAAATATCCACCATCCTAAGAAACCCTAAAGACAGAATCGTGTTAGAAAATCAAGGAGTATACAAAATCCCTTGCACTGCCTGCCCCACCACATACATTGGACAAACTAACAGAAGAATAAGTGCACGCATTGAAGAACATAAGAACTCAATCAAAAAAGAAGAACTGACCTCTTCCCTGGTCCAACACCTCAAAGCCACAGGACATGAGATTGATTTTAAAAATACCAGAACTTTCACCAAAACCAAACACTTCAATAACAGAATAATCAGAGAAGCCATAGAGATAGAAAAACGCCCACACAGCATGAATAAACAAGATGATACCTCCCGCCTCCCGCCCTTATTAACAAATGAGTACCTAACATGAAGAATGACACCAGACCCACACCCACGAGGGCCACACAAGATGCTACCACCACACTTCCATGTAGAAAGCAGACTCACACCCACACAGATGATGAGACACAACCATGGACCAGAAGCTGTACCGCAGTTGCATCACTACCTACTTCAACCCCTCCAACCCATACATGAAGCGAACTGACACCCACCATAAAGATGTGGCACAATCACGAACGCGAAGCCAAACTACAGGATCACAGCTCACCAGCTCAAATCCCCCAGCAACTAAGACTAACCTGAGCACAACCAAGACCCCACCTGAACAGAACACACCCCCAGCCAATCATAATGCAGTCAACCCCCCCAACCAATCAAAACACAGCCAATCCCCCACCCAATCAAGTCACACCCCCACTAGCAGTTAAAAGGAAGAAGCAGCTGCAAGCTCACATTACTCCAAGAAGCACAAAGCCGAAGACACAAGCCTGAAGATGATGAATGAGACTTCATCGAAACATCGCCTAGATACTTCCAATTTTACGTGGGAGAAACCTCTACGGGGAGGAAATAAACAGCCAGATCAAAAACTATGAGAAACTGGAAATTAAAAGAGCAGGAATACTATGTGACCTCCAATTCCTACACAGCTGCAGAGACAACAATACAACACCAACCTGCTTCAAATTAACATTTCATCAAAGCACAGCAGCCACTAAACGTATCCTGAAAAGAACTGAAATGGCTCTACTAAGGAACGAGCTCCACAGTAAGAGATTCCAATTAGATCAGTTAAACAAAGATTTGCTAGCACTACACCTGGAATTGAGCAGCAAAATCCACCCTCTACTTTGGGACAAGATAAAACAACTTACAACTTGGAGAGCTGAATCTGAAACCACTTACAAAAATGATAAACTCTTGAAAAAATTAAAGAAATTAGAACATGACAAGAAAGCCCCCAACAACTCACAACAACACCTGAAACAATTATTATACAATGTTTCCAACAGAGAACTCACCAAAACAGAAACAGATGTCCTAACCAAAGGATTCAATTATGCTATAGCACCCAAAAAAATCCCCACAGAATCCATCATATGTGCAGTAGAATCCAGCCTAACCAAATTAAATACAGATGAAGCTGATAAAATAAGACATCAAGTCACCAACATCCTATGCACAAGTAAAGCACCCAAAAGCAACTTGCAGAAAGAAGAAATTAAAGTGCTACAAACCCTGAAAAGAGATAAGCAGCATAATCATACTCCCAGCAGACAAAGGGAATGCCACAGTAGTCATGGACAGAAAATACTATGAAACAAAATTGACAGATCTACTCCAAGACTCTACATACAAACCCATAAACACAGACCCAACCACATATCTGGAAAAATTAACCAAGAAGAAAATTATAACCAGCCACATAAGCAAAGAGATTCAACACAAGATCATACCCAGAGAGAAATCTTCCAGATGCCCTAAACTATCCGGCCTCCCAAAAATACACAAAGAAGGCATACCTCTCAGACCCATAGTCAGCTCCAGAGGAGCACCACCACAAAACCTAGCTAAACACTTAGCAAAACAGCTACAGCCTCATGCTGAAACAGCAGCTTCACATGTAAAAAACTCATACCACTTCTTGGAAATGATCAAAGATCTACATGTGGAGCAAGAAGATCTGCTTGTAAGTTTCGATGTGGTTTCACTATTCACTCAAGTCCCGATAAAAGAGACCCTTGAAATCATCAAAAATAAATACCAACCAGTTAAACACCTCATGGAACCAACAGAACACTGCTTAACCAACACATATTTCATATACAAAGGACAAAGATACAAACAAATTGAAGGAGCCCCTATGGGATCATCACTGTCACCCGTCATTGCAAACATGTTCATGGAAGAATTTGAATCCAGAGCCCTGGCCAATGCCATCCACAAACCCAAACTATGGTTAAGATACATCAATGACACATTTGTGATTTGGCCCCATGGAAAAGAAAACCTAAACAATTTCCTAACACACCTAAACAGCACACACCCCAAAATCAAGTTCACCATGGAAACAGAACGGTCTGTGTGTGAGTCCGTAGTTGTAGGCAGCCAGGAACTCAGACCACCTTGTCATTCAGGGAGACAGAATGTTCGGGTTGGCCCTGTTCCCTGCAAGGATTCCCAGCAGCGGTTTGTGGTCGGTGATGATGGTAAATGTCCGGCCGTCGAGGTACTCGTGAAACCTTTTTACTGCGGCGACGATAGCCAGAGCCTCTTTGTCCAGCTGGCTGTAGTTCCGCTCCGGTTTGGTGAGGGTCCTTGAAAAGAATGCGATGGGTGCTTCTTTTCCATCGGGGAGAGTGTGGCTGAGGACAGCGCCGACGCCAAAGGGTGATGCGTCGCAGGTGACGGCTAGTTGTAGGGTCTCGTTGTACTGGATGAGGACGGCATCTGAAGTGAGCAGGTCCTTGGTTTTCCTGAAGGCGGCTTCCTCACGTTTCCCCCAAGTCCAGGTCGCCGCCTTGTCCAAGAGCCTAGGCAAAGGCTCCGCCGCGGTCGCCTTTTGGGGCAGGAAGACATTATAAAAGTTAAGCAGCCCCAGAAACACCTGCAATTCTGTCTTTGAATTGGGTGTGGGGGCTTCTTTGATGGCTTTGATCTTTTTGTTGGTGGGGTGAATGCCGTGCCGGTCTAGGAGATATCCTAGGAATTCAACCCGCTCCGTGTATAATTGGCATTTTTCCCTCTTTACTTTGAGCCCGGTCTCTTTGAACTTGGTTAGGACCTCCCTTAGGTGACTCTCTAGTTTGGCCTGATTGGTTGCCGACACTAAGACGTCGTCGAAGTAAGGTACCACCCCCTTGATGCCTTTTAACAGCCTTTCCATTAGGCTTTGGAATATTCCAGGCGCCACGCTGACTCCGAATTGGAGTCGGTTGCATTTAAAGGCTCCCCAGTGGGTGACTATGGTTTGCGCTTCTGCCGTTTCCTCGTTGACCGGCAATTGTTGGTATGCCTGGGCGAGGTCGAGTTTAGCGAAAACCTTGCCCCCTCCCAGTGAATGTAGTAGGTGTTGCACTACTGGGACGGGGTAAGCGCTTTGCTGCAAGGGTGGCCTTATAGTCCCCACAGATTCTCACCGACCCATCAGGCTTAATCGGGGTGACTATGGGGGTCTCCCACCGGGCGTGGTCTATGGGTTGTAGGACCCCTTGCTTGACGAGCTTGTCAATTTGCTCGTCAATCTTCAGTTTAAGCACAAATGGTACCCGCCTTGGTTTTAGGCGTTTTGGGGGGACGTTTGGGTCTAGGCTGAATGATATAGGGGGCCCTCGGTACTTAGGTTTCCGTCGAACACCTCTTGGAATTCCCGGGCTAGTTGTTGCTCTCAGTTGTCGTTGGCGATGTGGTCGATGCCCGTGACTGCGATGCCGAGTGGTGCGAACCATTGGAGTCCCAGTAGGCTTGGGCGGTCACGATCGACGATGGTCAAGGGAAGTCTTTCAGTGTGCCCTTTGTAGGTTACCTTGAACCTTCCGGTTCCGACTACAGGGATGCGGTTTCCCTGGTAGTCTTTCACAATTAGTCTCTGGTTGTCTAGGCCTTTTCTCTGGATGGTGGCACCAAGCGTTTTATTTCTTGCCATGCTACCATGGAGAGGTAGGACCCGGAGTCCACCTCCATTTTACATGGCTCGCCTTCGATGCCTACCTCCATGTAGACCTTCCGGGTGTCATTGGTTGTGGCGTGGCCAATGGTGACCGTCTGATGGGTCTCCTCTCTTCGCCGGGTCTCGCCACCTCATAGGGATCGTCCGTTCCGGTCCCATCGGTTTTCAGCGGGGCGATCTCTGGTCCGGGGTGGTGTGCTCTCTCATCTCCATTCACTCTGGTCCCATCGTGTAGGGCTGCGGTTCTTTTTGAGATGGCAGACGCGGGCGATGTGTCCCTTCTTGTCGCAATGCCGGCAGATTGAATCGAAGAACTGGCATTCGGACCTGGAGTGGTCACCTCCGCAACCGGCACAGGTGGTCCTCGACTTACGACCCCGCCTGTTCCGTGGGTCGCGGCCTGCCTGGAGACGGTGGATTTCCTCCTCCTCGTCGGAAGTGCCCGATGCTGAGTGGACGTCGCCCTGGTGGGTGGTTGTCTCGGGTTGGGCCTCGGTCCACCTTGCAGGGTGGTTGTTCCCGCTGCGGTCCCTGGCGTTCGGTCTGCGCATGCGGTCGGCGGATTTTCGGGTAGCTTCGGCTGCTGTGGCTTCGGTGAGGGTATCGGCGAGGGCGATGTTGCCCTTGGCCATCAGGCGACTCTGGAGGATGGGGTCCCAAAGGCCGAGCATGATTCGGTCTCGCAGGGCTTCGTCCATGTTGGCGAATTCGCACAGCCCCCCTAGGCGCCATAGTTCTGCGACGAAGTCGCTGAAGCTCTCACCCAACCGTTAGTCCCAATGGTAGAACTCGTGTTGTCGGATGAGGATGGGCACGGCTGGAGCGTAGTGTCGCCGGAGTATTGGCTCGAGGTCGTCCCAGTCCATCGTGGTCACGTCGGTGGGTTTGGCTAGCGCTTTGGCCATCTTAAACACTGCGAGCCCGCATTGGGTTAGGAATACGGCTCGCTTCTTCGGGCCGGTGGCGTCCTTCAGGTCGCTGCATTCGAGGAACATGCGGAATCTGTCTGAGTACGATTCCCAGTCCTCGCTGGCGGGGTTGAAGGGTGCGGGTGGCGCGATGTTTGCCATCTTGGAGTTTCGTCTGGCTTCCGTCGGACACGTGCTTCAGTTCAGGATCAGAATCCCACCTTCGTCGCCAGTGTTGTGTCCGTCGGAAATGATGCCAGGAGTCGGTGACTTGTGCATTAGCTCTTTATTGGGTACAGGAACCGAACTCCGGCTAAAGGCAAACTTCGCGGCTTTTTATTTCCAAGCCGCCGCGGCCGCAGCCAATGGCACCACTTTGAATCTCCTGTAATTCGAATGGACCAATCGCGGGAGATTCTCAGTGAGCCAATCGGCGCGGCTCACCTAGCCAATCAGAGTGCCCCGCGCTTTGGCCAATCAAAGCGCGGGGATCTCAAGAATGCAAATGAGGGGACAGAACATGCACCATGGATGGATCTTGACAAACTAGAACACTGGGCCCTGTCTAACAAAATGAAATTCAATATAGAGAAAAATAAAGTCCTACACTTAGGCAAGAAAAACTAAAAGTACACATATAGACTGGGTGAAACCAGGCTCAATAGCAGTAACTGTGAGAGGGACCTTGGAGTCTTAGTGGACAACCAGCTAAATATGAGCCAGCAGTGTGCAGCAGCAGCCAAAAAGGCTATTGCAAACCTAAGTTGTATTAACAGAGGGATACAATCAGGATCAAGGGAAGTACTAATACCACTCTATAAAGCCTTAGTAAGACCACACCTAGAGTACTGCATCCAGTTTTGGTCACCACATTATAAAAAAGATGTTGAGACTCTAAAAAAAGTATAGAGAAGAGCAACCAGGTTGATTGGAGGCTAAAACATACAACGAACGGTTGCAGGAACTGGGCTTGGCTAGTCTAGTAAAGAGAAGGACCAGGGGAGACATGATAGCAGTCTTCCAATATTTGAGGGGCTGCCACAAGGAGGAAGGGGTCAAACTATTTTCTAAAGCGCCTGTAGGGCAGACAAGGAATAATGGATGGAAACTGAACAAGGAGACATTTAACCTGGAAACAAGGAGAAACTTTCTGACAGTGAGAACAATCAACCCATGGAACAGCTTGCCCTCGGAAGTTGTGGGAGCGCCATCACTTGAGACTTTCAAGAAGAGATTGGACTGCCATTTGCCTCTCAACTGAAGCTTAGAAATGTCTATTTAGATTTCAGGAATTCATTACTGGCTTAAGAAAGGGCTGGAAACAGAGCAGAAACTAGTTTAATGACTAGCATCAGGCTAGAAATAAGAAGACCATGAGTTTTAGTCCTGCCTTAGGCATGAAAGCCAGCTGGGTGTCTTTGGACCAATCACCAGGAAAATAGGAGTTCTATGTATGAGAAAAGTTCTGATGCAGGCAACAAAAGGCACACATTTTTTTTTTTGTTCCTAATTTTACTTTTGTTTATTGTAAGACAACGGTCAGATGGTGAAGTGGGGAGAAATGGAGGGATAGGAGCATTTTGTTTTCCAAAAGCTGCTGCAAAGTTGCAGATGCAATCAGTTCTGTTTGAGGCTCCTAGTGTTGTTTACCATTCTGTTTCAGAAGACTGCAGTCCCATTTCCTTTTTAGCTAGGAAAAAGGCTTTTTGGACTCACAATCTTATGCAAATAACAATGCATTTGAAAATTCTATAGGGGGAAAAATCCTCCTATTGTTAGGTTTTTTTTTTTTATCAACCAGGAAAAATAAAAAGAGGGGGTGGGGAAGAGAGTTAATAGGACCTTAGCTGTGGAAGCTATGGGGTGAGTCTGGTGGAGATTGTAATCTTATTCCCTACTAGGGGAATGAACTGCATTAAATAAATCTGTGTAATGGATGATTTTTGCAATGGATGCCCTTCTTTACCTAGACACAGCTTAACAGAGTTGGAAGGGACCTTGTAGGTCAACTAGTCCAACCCCCTGCCCAGCAGACCCTACACCATTTTTGACACATGGCAGTTCAACTTCTTCTTGAAAACTTCCAGTGTAAAGCTCCCACAACTTCTGATTGATTGTTCAACCTGCCAGAAAATTTCTCCTTATTTCCAGGTTAAATCTCTCCTTAATCAGTTTTCATCCATTATTCCTTGTCTGGCCTTCGGGTGCTTTAGAAAATAGCTTGACCCCTTCCTCCTTTCTATGGCAGCCCCTCAATTATTGGAGCACTGTTATCATGTCTCCCCTGGTCCTTCTCTTCACTAGACTAGCCATGCTCAGTTCCTGCAACTGTTCTTCATATGTTTTAGTCTCCAGTTCCCTAATTATCTTGGTTGCTCTTCTCTTCACTCTTTTTAGAGTTGCAATATCTTTTTTTATAGTGTGGTGACCAAAACTGGATGCAGTATTCCAAGTGTGGCCTTACCAAGCATGAAGAGAGAAGGGTGTATGTGCCAGTTCCAACTAGGAGCAGGTTCTTCAACATATCAGACTCTGAAATAGTAAGGTGGTGACATTTGGGCTGGACAAATCTACATTTCACTTGATGGTTGTCAAAAGGATAGAGTTCTCTTTTCTGTCATCTGGTAGCCCAGATTTAGTAGCCCTCCCCAAGTAGGAATTCAGTTGTTTCAATGTGGCCAGCATGGAATGATGCACAAAATGGTTGTGCATCTTCTCTACCTTCTCTGTGGTTATTATCCATTTCTAAGAAATATGAAGAATGGCTGCATGAATTGGGTATGTCTAGTGGAAAGAAGGACTGAGGGTAACATAGGAGCAGTATTCCAATATCTGAGGGGCTACTACAAAGAAAAGGGAGCTCAACTTATTTTCCAAAGCATCAGAGGACAGGACAAGAACTAATGGATGGAAACTAATTAAGGAGAGAAGCAATCTAGAACTAAGGAAAAATTTCCTAACAGTGAGAACAAGTAACCAGTGGGATGGCTTGCCTTCAGAAGTTGTGGGTGCTCCATTACTAGAGGCTTTTAAGAAGAGACTGGACAGCCACTTGTCTGGAATGATATATGGCCTCCTGCTTGAGCAGGGGGCTGGATTAGAAGACCTCCAAGGTCCCTTCCAACACTGTTATTCTGTTACAATTCTTTCACTGGCAAAGTGAAATTCTGTTACAATTCTTTCACTGGGCTGCTTGCCCTGGCTTCCCTGTGCATGAAGAACTTGGACCAAGCAGAGCTTCTTTGAATTCTCTTTTTGGCTAGATTCCCTGCATTCCCCATGGATGTGCCTGAGGAGAATGTCAGGCAAAAACCTTGTGAAATGACATTCATTTTCTCCTATTTTGCCAAGGACAGAAAAGAAAACATTTCTGCCAGCTGTGGAAGATTTGGCTCTGAGTTTGCAAGTTCTTATGGCACAGTTCAGTATATAAAGGGGGATATTGTGATGGGCAAACAGACAAAGTGGGGACATTCAGAAGAGATTCATGCGAATGAGCTTTTGAGTCAATCCACACAGCCCAGTAATAATTAAGCCAGTGAATGCAAAACTATTTTTAGTTCTGTTTGTTTTGTTGCCATACGTGCCCCTCGCTCTATTCTCTTTCAAGGTAGGAAATAACCAGACTGAGATGATCAGAAAAGAAGTAAGATGGAATAAACAAAAGAAATTAAAGACATGAGATCAGAAAAAGAAAAGAATGCATCACTAGAACTAATTGTTATAAAGACTGCATTTATATAATTATAGTATATATGGACATATCTTTCTACAAACCCTTTTTCTACCACATCCATCCATGTCTTTTATTTGTTTTTACTTATTAAATTTATATGACACTCATTTCACTGTCCAAGTGACTCTGGGAGGCTTGCAGTAAAAACAGAAATATATAAATAATTATACATGTACAAACAAATTAAAATAATAAAACATTAAGTGCAAACTAAAAAAAAAAAAATCAGGCTCAGAGCCAAGAGGAGGGGGTACATTCTCTACCACCGCTAAACCACCTACAGCCTACAGCTTCTCTACCAGGGCTTCATGTCAGTGGTGGTATGCTACCGGTTTGGCCGAACTGGGAGCAAAAAAAGCCTCGGAGGATCAGCTGAGAGAAAGAAGAGAAAAGTGCGTGATCGGCCCTTCCACCTGCCCCTGCACTTTTCTCTTCTTTATCCTCTCAGCTGACTGGCACTGCAGGCCTCAGCTGGTGTATGGAAAGCTGTGCGCGTGCGTTACGTGCGTGTGTGTGCATGTGCGATCACCCTACCGGTAGTGGAACAGGTAGGATCCCACTTCTGTTTCATGCCATTCAACAGAGCTAGGTTTTAAGGCCCTTCCTGAAGGTCAGAAGAATGGGGACAGATCTCACCTCTAGTGACAGGATGTCCCTTAGGAGTTGTGACTGAAAAGCCTCTTCTCCTAGACCCCACTAGCCAAAATATCTTGATTGATGAAGGGGCCCTTCTGCCAGACGGATTGGGGCAGGCCAGTCCCATTGCGGCAAGATGGTTGCTCACATATCTTGGACTTCACTTCCTTTCTGTGGATCTCACAAACTCCATCCAACTATGACTACACATGCCCCATAATTGATGGAATGTGGACAATAGTACATTGGTAGGTGGTCTATAGGTTAGAGAGCCTAGCTAGCATCAAATAGCATAATCATGTGTAGAGAAAACCTAGACTTTGGTTGTGCCCCAAATGTGCTCAGACTGCTTTCATTTGTAAAGAAGGATGCATGGGTATAACTAAGGCCTCGCTTCTCTTACTGAAAATATTTCTCAACAACTTTTGCTATGTTTGATAATTTTGGTAAGTGGTCACAGTGTCAACCCTGCTTCAGTTCTGTTATTAATGACTTGTTCTACAGTTGTGTCCTTTAAGTTTACAAGAAAGAATGGGTGAAGGGAGGAATAAAGCTGATTATATATATATATAGCACATTGTTTCTTTTAAAAAAGAGTCAAGCTCTTAAGGGAATAAATGCAAAATCCCGGCTATAGGTATCTGATATAGCATCTTCATCCTATCTAGTGCAACCTTCTCCTCAATATTAATTTGATCCCTAACTAGATGCTAGTTCTTGACCCAGAATTAGAAGTTGGGTTTTGTGATAGCAGTAGATACAATATGAAGATCAAAGGAGCACAATCTCTTATCTTTAGAGCAGGGACTTCCAAACTTAACAACTTTAAGTCTTGTGGACTTCAATCCCAGAATCCCCCAGCCAACTACATCTGGTTATTGAATCAATCCATTCTTTGCATTTGTTTTATGCATTGCACTGTTGTTTATCCAAACAGATTGCATTTATACATGCATGCCACAAAAACCCAGTAACAACCACTAGTGTGTTGAATGCATGTGACTAATACATTGACCTATAAAGCAAGTTGCATGAACAGACCAAGGTGAGGTAAAGCATTAGAACATTTTCATCTTCATATCCTCTTTGCTGCAACTTTGAGAACTTGTAAAGACAAAGACATAGTAATCTATCACTGGCCAGGCCAGGCCAAGCAACTCAATTCAATGGGCTTGCTCAACACAGAAATAGCAACAGCAATTAGCACTTATATTCCGCTTTATAGTGCTTTACAGACCTCTCTAAGCAGTTTTACAGAGTCAGCCTCTATTTCCCCCAACAATCTGGTCCTCATTTTACCCTCCTCGGAAGGATGGAAGGCTGAGTCAACTTTGACCCAGGTGGGATTTGAACTGCCAAATTGCAGGCAGCTGATAGTCAGCAGAAGTGGCCTGCAGTACAGTAGTCTATCCACTGTGTCACCAAGGCTCTGTGCCTCTAAGCTCCCTGCTACCTCATGAAAAACATGAATTAATCATGGGGGTTGACTTCACCTAATGCTCTAAGCCAGAGGTGCCCCACCTTGGCCACTTGAAGACTTGTGGTCTTCAACTCCCAGAATTCCTCAACAAGCAAGGTTGGATACCCCTGCACTAAGCTAAAATGGGCTTGGCCATTTTGCAATTTGGCATGTGGTGCAAAAAGGAGTCACAGACATAGATATCTCATTCTCCAACCTTGCTCTATATTCAAAAACAAAGGCCTAAAGTCCAAGACTTTTTACCCACCTGGTCTCTGCTTAAAAAGCTGCAACAAGGGCAACCCGGTGCTATTCTTCCTGAGGCAGAGTCCCATCTTCAAATCATTCTCTGTAACAAGAAAATATAATTACAGGAGGGGCACCTAGTCATGGATCTTCTATGTGTCAGTCAGTAGGTGGTAATTCACTTGATTGAATGTTCTTCAGTGCAAGCTGATTCCTTGTCGGTGGAGAAAAACTTTTCAAGAAGAGACTGAACAGCACCTCATTTCCAGAGTGCAAAGAATTGCGTGACACCTCCCCAGTTTGGACCTGCAGATTAAAGTGACCCAGATGAAATTTTAGCACTTAAGGAAGCCTGAGTTTCTAATATCACCCACAGTTTCAGATTGTCTACAGTTGGAAGTGGCTGGACTGCATTCAATATTCTTAAGTTTTTGCGGGTACTTACATGTATGGTATTCAGCTTTGTTCAGGTATTTTCCCACGTCATTATAGTTGTCCTTTTAAAGTTGTAGCAACATTTCAGCAGAATATCATCTGCCATCATCAGGCTTCTGTATTGTGTTCGTCTGTGAGTCAGACTTTCCCAGCCTTTTCTGACAGAAAAGGAAACATATATATATATATGACATATATGAATAGAATAGAATAGAATAACAGAGTTGGAAGGGGCCTTGGAGGTCTTCTAGTCCAACCTCTGCTTAGGCAGGAAACCCTATACCATTTCAAACAAATGGTTACCAATCTCTTCTTAAAAACTTCCAGTGTTGGAGCCTTCACAATTTCTGGAGGCAAGCTGTTCCACTGGTTAATTGTTCTAACTGTCAGGAAATTTCTCCTTAGTTCTCAGTTGCATCTCTCCTTGATTAGATTCCACCCATTGCTTCTTGTCCTGCCCTCAGGTGTTTTGGAGAATAGCTTGACTCCCTTTTCTTTGTGGCAGCCCCTGAGATATTGGAAGACTGCTATCATGTCATCCTGAATCCTCCTTTTTGTTATGTCTTGAATTGGTATACTCGAAATCCCCGAGCCTTGATTGGCTAAGGCGCGGGGATTTCTGATTGGCCAGGCGAGCCGCGCTGATTGGCCTGATTGGAGTCTCCCGCGATTGGTGCAAACCGAGAGCAGGAGACTTGAATCGCTGCCATTGGCCGCGGCCGCCGCTGCGAAAGGTATAAAAGCCGCGGGCTTTTTGCCTTTCGCTGGTTCTGTTCTCCCATTGAAAATAAAGAGCTTTGAATGAAAGTCACCGACTCTGAGCATCTTTTGCGGACACGACACTGGCGACGAGGGTGGGATCTCGCCCCTGAACCGAACCCCGTGTCCACCCAAGAACCAGCGCCAGCGCAGAGATGGCAAAAATAGCACTGCCCCCCCCTTCAACCCCGCCGCCGAGGACTGGGAATCGTACTCGGATCGGTTCCGTATGTACCTAGAATGCGCCGGAATAAAGGACGCCCCGGGCCCGCTAAAACGCGCCGTCTTCCTTACTCACTGCGGACCAGAGGTCTTCCAGATGGCCAAGGCATTGGCCAAGCCGGCAGACGCAACCGCCATGGACTGGGACGTCCTCGAACCTATACTGCGGCGCCATTATGCCCCCGGAGTCCCCATCCTGACACGGCGCAACGAGTTCTACCGCCGAAACCAGAAACCAGACGAAAAATTGAGCGACTTCGTCGCAGAGCTACGGCGCCTAGGAGGACTCTGCGAGTTTGAAGGTCTGAACAGTCTCATAAGAGACCGCTTCGTACTCGGCTTATGGGACCCTACACTCCAGAGCCGACTTATGGCCAAGGGCGACATCAGGCTAGCCGATGCCCTTACCGCAGCCGCAGCCGCAGAAGCAACCCGCACGTCAGCGGACAGCATGCGAAGATCTGATGCGAAGGGCGGAAACAACAACCCGGCGAGGTTGGCCGACACAAGAAACGAGGCAACCGCGCACTACGGTGATTACCAGTCAACCTCCAGCACATCGGAAGACGAGGAGGACATACATCGCATGCAGACGGGAAGCGGCGACCAACGAAGTCGAAAAGGTCGTAGGTCGAGGACCAACTGCGCCGGGTGCGGCGGCGACCACCCCAGGTCAGAATGCCGATTCCTTGACTCTATCTGTAGGCATTGCGACTGACGGGGCCACATCGCTAGAGTTTGCCGCCAAAAGAAGACCCGCAGCCCGCCCAAATGGGAACAGCACGACAGAAGAAGAGAAAACTCCCCGCCCAGAGCCAGAGAGCGCCAGCCAGACGGTCGATGGGACTGTACTCAACGTTCTCAAAGAAGCGGCGACGGTCGGCGAAAAGAAGAGACCCACCAGACGGTGACCATCGGCCACGCCATCTCCGACGGCGCCAGAAAGGTACACGTAGAAGTCCATATAGAAGGCCAGCCATGCAAAATGGAAGTGGACTCCGGGTCCTACCTTTCCATGATTGCATGGCGCGAAATCAAAAGACTAGTGCCTACACTACAAAAAAGAAACGTGCATGCCCAAAAGATCATCATAAAAGACTACCAAGGGAATCGCGTCCCGGTAGTGGGCACCAAGAACTTTAATATAATTTACAAAGGCCAGACCGAACAACTACCACTCACGATCGTCGATCGCGACCGCCCAAGCCTACTGGGCTTACAATGGTTCGCCCCGCTTTACATCGCGCTGACAGGTGTCAACCACGTCTCCATTGAAGCTTGGGAACAGAAGCTAGCCCAGGAGTTCCAGGAGGTCTTCGATGGAGGATTGGGCAAGTACCAGGGGCCCCTTATCTCGTTCGATCTAGACCCAAGGGTTCCCCCTAAGCGGCTTAAACCTAGAAGGGTACCATTTGCCTTAAAGCCAAAAATTGACGAGCAGATCGACAAGCTCGTCAAACAAGGGGTATTACAACCGATAGACCATGCCAGATGGGAGACCCCTATAGTGACCCCAGTAAAGCCAGACGGGTCCGTGAGAATCTGTGGGGACTATAAGGCCACCCTAAATGGCGCGTTGCAACAAAGCGCCTACCCAGTCCCAATAGTGCAACATTTGCTGCACTCACTGGGAGGGGGCAAAGTCTTTGCCAAGCTCGACCTCGCCCAGGCATATCAGCAGCTACCTGTGGACGAGAAAACAGCGGAAGCCCAAACAATCGTGACCCATCGAGGGGCTTTCAAGTGTAACCGACTCCAATTTGGAGTCAGCGTGGCACCAGGCATCTTTCAGAGCCTGATGGAACGGTTGCTACAGGGCATCAAGGGGGTGGTGCCCTATTTCGATGACGTATTAGTGGCGGCGCCAAACGAAGCCGAATTAGAAAACCGACTCAGACAAGTCTTAACAAAATTTAAAGAAACAGGACTTAAAGTCAAACGAGAAAAATGCCAACTATGTACAAAGCAAGTAGAGTTTTTGGGCTATCTCCTAGACCGACATGGCATTCACCCTACGACTAAAAAAGTAAAAGCCATCAAGGAAGCCCCCACCCCAAAGTCCAAAACGGAACTACAAGCGTTCCTAGGCTTACTAAATTTTTATAATGTTTTCCTACCTCAAAAGGCAACGGCGGCGGAACCTTTACATAGACTCCTAGACAAGAAGGCAGCCTGGACTTGGGGGAAACGAGAGCAAGCCGCCTTTCAAAAAACCAAAGACCTTCTCACCTCCGACGCCGTCCTGATGCAATTCAGCGAAACCTTGCCCTTAGCTGTCACTTGCGACGCATCACCTTTCGGCGTCGGCGCTGTCCTCAGCCACACCCTCCCAGACCAGAGAGAAGCACCCATCGCTTTTTTCTCCAGGACTCTGACTAAACCGGAACGGAACTATAGCCAGCTGGACAAAGAAGCTTTGGCTATAGTTGCCGCCGTTAAGCGTTTCCACGAATACCTGTACGGCCGCCCGTTCACAATCGTGACGGATCATAAGCCATTGCTGGGCATCCTCGCTGGAAACCGAGCCACGCCGAACATCTTGTCACCCCGGATGACAAGATGGTCCGAATTCCTGGCAGCCTACAGTTACGACCTGCTACACAAGCCAGGTAAGAAAATCTCGCACGCGGACGCTTTAAGCCGCTCGCCTTTACCTGTCTCTGAACCTGACCCAGCACCAACAACAAACACCCTAAGTATCGAGAGTTTACCTATTTCCGCATCTGACATTGCCAGAGAAACCGTTAAGGACAGGCGTCTGGCACGAATCTTACACTGGTTAGAAAAGGGCTGGCCGGAGAAAGACAATGACGAGACTTTTAAAACATTCCGCCAGCGCCAGACTGAACTTTCACTACTGAGAGGCTGTATCCTGTGGGGTGACCGGGTGGTAATTCCGGACAGATTACAAGAAAGGGTCTTAAAGATGCTACATGAGGGTCATCCTGGCATCGTCAGGACTAAAGCCCTGGCCAGGAGTTACGCTTGGTGGCCAGGGATGGACAAGCAAATTGAAGCATGGGTCGCCAAATGCCACCGGTGCCAGGAGACCAGATCCAGCCCACCCGCAGCACCTATCCGGGACTGGGAAATACCACGGGGGTCCTGGTCCAGAATCCATCTTGACTTTGCTGGCCCCACAAATGGGCACACTTTTCTAATCACAGTTGACGCATACTCCAATTGGTTGGAGGTATGCGACATGAAATCCACTACCACAGAGGCCGTCGTTAAAGAACTGTGTAAACTGTTTTCCACACACGGCCTCCCAGACGTCGTCGTCTCAGACAACGGGCCCCAATTCACTTCCATCGATTTCGAACGGTTCCTGGCGGAGAGGGGTATCCGCCACGCATTAACAGCACCGGCGCATCCGGCGGCGAACGGTAGAGCGGAACGGATGGTCCAGTTTACGAAAAAGACCCTCCGGAAAATGGACCACGGGGAGATCAACGACAAAATCAACAAACTGCTGTTCATACAGCACATCACTCCCAATACCACAACTAACAAGAGCCCTGCAGAACTTCTAATGGGCAGAAAGCTGAGGTCCCCACTCGACCGATTGCACCCAACCTATAACCCTGAGCGGCCCCCAGACTCCAGCTCCAGGTACCGGACATTTGACCCAGGTGACTTAGTCTATGCTAAGAACATGACGGGGGACCCCCTTTGGATCCCAGCCGTCATAACTCAAGTCACTGGTCCACGGTCGTACCGGCTCCAAACCATCGACGGGCGAGCCTGGAAGCGACATATCGACCAGCTCAGGTCACGAACAGCGACTGACCTCAACCCCCAAGACACGAACCAAGGGGGGAGGGAATACCCGGAAAGACAATCGCAGGAAAAAATAAACCAGAAATACTCACCGGAACACAGCCATCGCGAGTCCCCTCCGGAGAAGAACCGTCTGGCCAGCTCTACCGACTCGGAGAAGCCAAGCGGGAGCGGCGAAATCCGTGACTCAACCGACCCGGTAGGCCCAGGCGGGAGCCACGGCGAAAGAACCGGCCCGATCATCCAGCCGGTTCGCACAGAGGCAGGAGCAGCCAAAAAGATGACCGCTCCGGCCGAGTTACAGCAAGCAAGTGAGTTGCGCAGGTCAACTAGGACTCGACGGAGCCCCGCCTACCTGCGTGACTACACCACGTGATGGACCATACCAAGAGGGGAGGGGTGTTATGTCTTGAATTGGTATACTCGAAATCCCCGAGCCTTGATTGGCTAAGGCGCGGGGATTTCTGATTGGCCAGGCGAGCCGCGCTGATTGGCCCGATTGGAGTCTCCCGCGATTGGTGCAAACCGAGAGCGGGAGACTTGAATCGCTGCCATTGGCCGCGGCCGCCGCTGCGAAAGGTATAAAAGCCGCAGGCTTTTTGCCTTTCGCTGGTTCGGTTCTCCCATTGAAAATAAAGAGCTTTGAATGAAAGTCACCGACTCTGAGCATCTTTTGCGGACACGACACTTTTCATCAAACTAGACATACCCAGTTCCAGCAACTGTTCTTTATATGTTTTTGCCTCCAGTCCCCTAATCATCTTTGTTGCTTTTCTCTGCACACTTTCTAGAGTCTCCACATCTTTTTTTTTTTTTTTTAACATCATGGTGACCAAAACTGGATGCAGTATTCCAATGCGGCCTTACCAAGGCATTATAAAGTGGTATTAACACTTTACTTGCATTCCCATTTTTAGGCAACTTGAATTTCCTAACCACCTGTTTTCCGTGCTTAGTCTTCTGTGCCTCTAAGCTCCCTGCCACCAATTCTCTGTTCTAATAAAGCTGCCTCATTAAGATAGTTGCTTTCCTTAATCCCTTCCAAATAAGCACAGCATAATGATCATCCTCAGCAACAGCAAATTTAGTTGGATCAATAGGAGTCTACTTAGAATGTCCTCTGGCCCCAACATGCTTCAAATACATTCAATATCCAGCCCTTGTGCTTACTGAGTTTGAATCATGACCAATGCTGGTGTTTGCCTACAGAATAACTGGGCTTGTATTGATTTTTAACCAGACTATATTCACATAACAAACCAATCTATGGTTAACTGAAGCATGCTTATTGATTTATCCTACTTGTATGAATGCTATGCTAGATACTTTTACTGGGTTTGCATGCAAAAACCAGCCAAATTTGTACTGCAGCACAATGATGTATGTGCTAAGGGCATGTGCCCCATACTAATGTCTAAAAACATCTTCTAACATCATGCAGTCATTGTAGTACTTTTTCTAAGATCAATCAGAATAGAGCTGGAAGGGTCCTTGGAGATCTTCTAAACCAGCTCCTGCTGAAGCAGGAGACTCTATACCATTTCAGACAAGTGACTGTCCAGTTTCTTCTTAAAAACCTCCAGTGATGAAGTACCTACAACTTCATCCACTGGTTAATTGTCCTCAATGTTCGGAAGTTTCTCCTTAATTCCAGGTTGCATCTCTCCTTGATTAGTTTCCATCCATTGTTTCTTGTCCTGCTCTCTGGTGCTTTGGAAAATAAATTGATCCCCTTTTCTTTGTGGCAACCCCTCAAATACTGGAATATTGCTATCATGTCCCCCCTAGTCCTTCTTCTTTTCTGTAGACTAGTCAAAACCAAATCCTGGAACCATTCTTATCTCTTTAGGCCTTTCACCATCCTCGTTGCTCTTGTTTGCACTTTTTTTCCCAAAATCTCAACATCTTTTTTGTAATGTGGCGACCAAAAGTGGATGCAGTATTCCAGGTGTGGCCTTATTAAAGCTTTATAAAACAGTACTAATACTTCACATGATTTTGATTCTATGCCTCTGTTTATACAACCAAGGATTGTATTAGCGTTTTTGGCTGTTGCTGCACACTACTGGCTCATGTTTTAGTGATTGTCCAACATTATTACATTATTATTATTATTATTATTATTATTATTATTATTATTATTATTATTATTATTATTATTATTATTATTACAGAGCTCTCTGCCTCTATTGTTAAAAGGTGTTCAGAAATTTTATCTTCTGTTTTATATGGCCTGGAAGTTTTAGATTTCATCATAAGTCATGATGGACCAATTTTTATACACAAATTGATTTTCTGATTTTGATGCATCTTTCCCAATGTAAAGTCTTCTAAGTATGTACATAGAGAATGTAAGCTGCAGACTTCTCGGTCATGGTGGGTAGAAATACTAACAACTGTAGACTAAAAGTATCTTTTTTTAAATATAAAGTTTATTTGGGTTTTCACAAAAACATAATAGAAATAAAATATCTTTTTTTTTTTTTTGAGAATAGCATGATCCCAGGTTATCACTTCTTCATACAGACACAAAATTTCATATTTATCTTTGTGTTCTATTCCATATGTTATTACTATTTTAACATTTTCTCCATAATTTTTCTCCTCCCTTGGTTTTCTCAACTTTATTTTTAATTATCTCATATCTAAATTAATTATATATCTTTTTCTAAGTTTCAATATCTTTCCAATCATTATATTTATACTTTTGTCTGTCCTGTTTCAATTTTATATTATCTTTTCTCATTAAACAAATTTTCCCCTGTAGTTACTAATTCGAGTATGACACCTTTATATCTTTCAATTTTATCCATTCAACTCTTATTTAAACTTCAATTTATGCCTTTAAAATTATAGCATTCAATATAGTACATCATTTCTAATTGAATTCTGCTTGGCACACTCTTAAAATACAAACTATGTTTTATATATATATAATTTGCTTTCGTAGATTTTCATGGGTACAGGTATGTATGTCTAGGTGTGTCCAGGTCTTTTCCCATGTAAGATTAAGAGTATCTTGGCGATGTTTCGGCAAGGTCCCACTCGCCATCCTCAGGCTGGTGCTTTCGGCTTCATGCCAGTGGAAGCACTGTGTGATTGGAGCTGCTGTCTCTCTATAAATACTGGGGGGGGGGCTGCTTGACTGCACTGCTGCCTCTTGATTGGTTGACGGAGTTGATGTTGGTATAATGGGCTGTGTGCTGGCCTTGTGAGTTTTGTTGTGGAGATATCCTGGATCCTGTGCTGTAATCTCCTGGGTCGTTTGTTTTGTAGTGATCTTTTTTCCATTAGCCTCTCATGTTTTAACAGCTTGGGTAATGGGTTGTGTGATGGACTTGG
The DNA here is from genome assembly GCA_033807585.1 of Hydrophis major. Lineage (NCBI taxonomy): Eukaryota > Metazoa > Chordata > Lepidosauria > Squamata > Elapidae > Hydrophis > Hydrophis major. The sequence goes on from CM066330.1 coordinate 246,845,437, forward strand.
AAGTTCTTTTGTTGTGGTATCCTGGGTCCTGCAATGCAATCTCCTAGGTTGTTTGTGTTCTGTCTTTTGTCTTTTCCATTCACCTCCTGTGTAGTAACGGCTTGGGTAATGGGTTGTGTGATGACCTTGTGAGATTTATTACTGTGGTATCTGTTGTGAATTAATAAAAGTGCTTGAATAAAGTTTGTTGAAACCTTAAAGCAAAGTGCAGGGTTCTGGCCCTGCACTTCTGATTGGCCGATAATAGCGATATCGGATTGGTCCATTCAGGAGAATCTGATTGGCTATTAACGAGCCCTTCTCATTGGTTAAAAAGAGCTAACGTTCCTGCGTTTTCATTGGCTAAATACCCAAGAGCTTGCCTACATAAAGGGGGTTGTTGTGGCCATTCAGAGAGCTGTTGCACCATGTTAAATAAAGAGTTGAAGTTCACTGTTCGTCGACTCGTCTCCGCTTCTTACGCCATGCACAGAACTTAACACTGGCAACAAGGATGGGATGTGGAGACATCAGAGCTGACTGAACACTACAGAACGATAACAGAGCACGTGGCTGAAACGCACCAACGGCGGAACCATGTCCGGCAGCATCATACCACCCGCTCCATTCGACCCGGCACAAGAAGACTGGGACTAATATATGGATCGCTTCCAGATGTTTCTGGAGACCAACAATTTGAAGGATGCCACTACCGGAAAGAAATGGGCGGTATTCCTAACTCATTGCGGGCCGACCGTATTCAAGATGGCCAAAGCACTAGCGAAACCGGCAGAAGTGAAGTCCATGGACTGGGACGTCCTCGAACCCCTGCTACGGGCCCACTATGCACCGACCGTACCAACGCTCGTGAGAAGGCATGAATTTTACCAGAGAGATCAGCGGAAGGGTGAAAACATTGCAGATTTCATAGCGGATCTCTGGAATCTAGGAGGCCTATGCGGGTTTGCCGACCTTGAAGAAGCCCTGAGAGACCGAATAGTTCTGGGATTAGATTCACCAGGCGTGCAGAGTAAGCTGATGGCGAAAGGCGACATTAGCCTTACAGATGCCATCGCTGATGCTACTGCAGCAGAAGCAACCAGGAAGTCGGCTGCCCAAATGCACCGCACCCACGCTCCACTTCGCCAACTCACCAGCAAAGTTTCACCTCACTTAGAAGAACCGGCAGCGACAGCCCACCACGAGGACCTTGAATCATCATCAGAAAGTGATGAAGAAGAGGTCAACCGGCTCTGGTCTGAATGAGACCAACGCCAGAAATTGCAGTACCAATATGCTGGTTGTGGGGCAAACCACCCCCGATCAGACTGCAAATTCCTCCCTCGACGTGCTCTGCCATGTGTGCGGGAAAAGAGGCCACATTGGACGGGTCTGTAGAAGCAAGCAAGGACCCAGCCAAACCCCAAGGGGGGCTAACTATCGCCAATCTACAAGAAGCCGTCCTGCAAAGAGAGAACCCTTGAACCACCAATGGAATAACCACTCCTACAGAAACAAACCCCTAAACCACTCAACGAAGCGAGAAGAGGCACACCAAACTATTACGATTGGTCACGCCTCATCACTGGACGCCAAGAAGATCCAGGTGAAGGTGGCTATTGAAAACCAGCCTTGTATGATGGAAGTCGATTCAGGATCGTCCCTCTCGATGGTTTCCTCGAAGACCCTCAAGCAACTCATCCCTACCGTCCGGCGACAAGACCTTGATTCCAAAGAATCATACTCAAAGATTATCAAGGAAATCGAATTCCAGTTGTGGGATCCAGCCAAGTCCGTGTCTCATTTAAAAATCGTACTGCATCTCTACCCTTGACTGTAGTCGACAGGGATCAGCCTAGCTTGTTAGGCCTCCAATGGTTCGCTTCACTTGGAATTGAAGTAGCCGGCATTCACCGAACCTGCAGCAATGACTGGGAAGAGGCTTTTGTCCAAGAATTCCAGGACGTCTTTGCAGACAAACTAGGTGAGTACAAGGGGACCCCGATATCATTTAACCTCAACCCCGAAATAGCTCCCATCCACCTTAAGCCTTGTTGAGTCCCATTCGCCCTTAAACCAAAGATTGACAAGCAGCTTGATAAATTAATAGCCCAGGGGGTGTTAGAACCAACCGACCATTCTCCCTGGGAAACCCCAATCGTGACACCCATCAAGCTGGATGGATCGATAAGAATTTGTGGGGACTATCGAGCCACCCTGAATCACGCCCTGCAGCAAAATGCTTACCCGGTACTGGTGGTGCAACACCTTCTCCATTCCCTGGGGGGCGGAAAAGTCTTCACTAAACTAGATCTAGCCCAGGCATACCAACAACTGCCTGTAGACAGAAAAACGGCAGAGGCCCAAACGATCGTTACGCACCGAGGTGCGTTTAAATGTAACCGACTCCAATTCAGAGTAAGCGTGTCTCCGGGAATCTTTCAAAGTTTGATGGAAAGACTATTACAAGGGATAAAAGGTGTTGTCCCCTATTTTGATGACGTTTTAATTGCTGCTCCGATTCAAGAAATACTAAGGGAGCGCCTGGGATTGGTTCTTCAGAGTTTTAAAGACTCGGGTCTCAAAGTTAAGAAAAACAAGTGTCAACTATGTACTGATCGAGTAGAATTTTTAGGATATTTAATAGATAAACAGGGCATTCACCCCACTGATAGCAAACTTAGGGCAATCAAAAATGCCCCAAGACCCCGCAATAAGGCGGATCTCCAAGCTTTCCTAGGCCTTATCAATTTTTATAATGTCTTCCTGCCTCACAAGGCAACCATAGCCAAACCCCTACATCGTTTATTAGACAAAAAAGCAACCTGGGTTTGGGGGCACCAAGAGGAACAGGCGTTTCGACAAGTAAAAATGTTATTGACCTCCGACGCTGTTTTGATGCAGTATAATGACACTTTGCCTTTAACAGTTACTTGTGATGCATCATCCTTCAGAGTGTGCGCCATTTTGAGCCACGTTTTACCAAACGGAAGTGAAGCCCCTGTTGCCTACTTTTCAAAAATGCTACCTAAAGCAGAACGCAATTACAGTCAAATCGATAAGGAAGCTCTTGCTATTGTATCTGCTGTTAAACGATTTCATGAATATATTTATGGGCGAGCTTTCACAATAATAACTGACCATAAACCCTTACTGGGAATAATAGCGGGAGATAAACCAACCCTTTATATATTATCTCCCAGAATGACCCGCTGGTCAGAATTCTTGGCTGCCTATAATTATAAGTTGCAACACCGCCCGGGGAAAGCCATTCCCCACACTGACGCATTAAGCCGTGCACCGCTTCCAGAAACCATTGACGACCCTGCTCCGACCGTCACAACACTGCAGATCGAGACACTCCAAAAACTGCCGGTGACAGCTCACGATATCACGATTGAAACTAAACACGATCCCGTTTTAGCACGTGTCCTCAGCTGGGTAGAACGTGGATGGCCATTGGACCAAATCCCTGACAACTATGCTCCCTTCAAAAGTCGACAGATGGAACTGTTTTCCCAGAAAGGCTGCATCATTTGGGGCAATAGAGTCATTGTCCCAGAGCGGTTACAGCGAGCGGTACTGAGAACCTTGCATGATGGCCACCCTGGCATTGTGCACATGAAAGCACTCGCACGAAGCTATGCGTGGTGGCTGGGCATAGACAAGCAGATCGAAGCCTGGGTAAAGACTTGTCCCATATGCCAGGAAGTCAGCAATGCCCCACTGAAAGCAACCCACAGAATGGGAAATACACAGGGGACCATGGTCCCGTATTCATCTGGACTTTGCAAGACCTACAAATGGACACACATTTTTATTAACAGTGGATGCCTACTCGAACTGGCTCGAAATCCATGAGATGAAAAATACAACAACCGAATCAATCATCAGGAAATTGGACAGATTATTTGCAACGCACGGATTACTGGACGTTCTGGTATCCGACAACGGGCCCCAGTTTACCGCACTTTCTTTTGAACAGTATCTGGCAAGACCGCGGTATTTGCCATGTGCTAACTTCACCGGTGCATCCTGCGGCTAATGGGAGGGCCGAGCGCATGGTACAATTTGTCAAAAGAACTCTACATAAAATGGACTATGGTGATATCGAAGACAAGATTAACCGGATACTCCTTTTGCAGCACATCACTCCACACAGCGTCACCAACAAAATTCCCACTGAGTTATTGATGGGATGGAAACTCTGCTCCCACCTGGACCGACTACACCCATCGTACGAACCTGAAAAACCACACGGATCCAGTGGGAAATGCTGTAATTTCCAGGTAGGCAACTTGGTTTTCACGAGAAACTTTTATGGTGACCCATTGTGGGTCAAGGCAACTGTAATCCAAGTAACCGGACCCAGATCGTACCGAGTGAAATGTCACGACGATAGAATATGGAAGCGCCATATTGATCAGCTGCGTTCAAGGCTGCAGTCTGGGGTCTGTGATTCTGGTGATTTCCAAACTGAGTGGGGAGGAGACGCCGAGGAGGCTAAGTTTGGAACGGCGGAAAGCACAAATGGAAGAAATGACCGCTCAGAAGAAGGATCGGGGACAGGGGTTAACTCGCCTTAAAGGGATATCGAGGACATTAGTGGTAACGGAAGTTTAGATACAGAATCAGAGGCACCCTGCTCACCAGATAATGTCCTACCCCAACAAGACTCTGGACAAATACCGGGAGGACAGCGTAAATCAAATAGACAATCAAAACAACCTGCCTACCTCAAAGACTACGTTACCGCACCCCTTAAACTGAACCCGGGGGGAAGGGGTGTTGTGAATTAATAAAAGTGCTTGAATAAAGTTTGTTGAAACCTTAAAGCAAAGTGCAGGGTTCTGGCCCTGAACTTCTGATTGGCTGATAATAGCGATATCGGATTGGTCCGTTCAGGAGAATCTGATTGGCTATTAACGAGCCCTTCTCATTGGTTAAAAAGAGCTAACATTCCTGCTTTTTCATTGGCTAAATACCCAAGAGCTTGCCTATATAAAGGGGGCTGTTGTGGCCATTCAGAGAGCTGTTGTACCATGTTAAATAAAGAGTTGAAGTTCACTGTTCGTCAACTCGTCTCCGCTTCTTACGCCACGCACAGAACTTAACAGAATCCTTGGTCTTGTGCTCTGATATCCTGGGTCATTTGCTGTGCTGCAACTTCTTGAGTTCTTGTGGTGTAACTTCCTAAGTTTTCTGATGTGAAATTCTGAGCAGGTGGCTGTGAGGTAGCATTCTGGGTTTTAGTCTGGCTTCGAGTTTGGGGTCTGGTCTGTGTTCTTGGCATGTGTCAGCTTGTTTGGTTTTGGGGTTGGGGGGTGCGACAGCTGGTAAAGCAGCTGTAGTCTGTTTTCTGGACGGTGGTTGTCCTTTGTTTATAGGATGGGCTTGGGCCTGGGTCTGATGAGGGGGATTGGCGGTGGTGTCCCATGTTGTTTGGGGTCTGGTGTTGGTTTTTGTAGCTGGGACTCGTTTGTTGGTGAGGGCTAGCTTCCAGATGTCTGGTAGGTGGGAGGTATCATCCCATCTATTCATGTTATGGGGGTGTTTCTCTATCTCGATGGCTTCCCTGATTATTCTCTTGCTGGAGTGTTCATTGTGGCTATTAATTTGGTTCCTTCGAAATTAATTTCATGCCCTGTGGCTTTAAGGTGCTGGAAGAGGGGGGAAGTATTTTTTTTCTCTTCTGACTGCGATTTTGTGTTCTGCGATGCGTGCATTTATTCTCCTGTTGGTTTGTCCAATGTATGTGGCTGAGCAATTATTGCATGGTATTTCATAAACTCCTTGGTTTTCTAGCTGGATCTTGTCTTTGGGGTTTCTTAGGATGTTGGCTATTTTTTGGTCAGTTCTGAAGGCTGTCCTGATATTGTGTTTGTGAAGAAATTTGCTGATTTTTTTTCTGTGGTGCCTTTGACCCGAACACACCTAGACCTACATACATACATACATACATACATATTTAACAATAGTGAATAAAACACTCATTCCATTCCAATTCAATTCTATCATTAATATTAGTTAGAATCTTAACATCTTTAACATTTCTTTTCAATTGAATATTGTACTTCCTTGTGAACACTTATAAACTTTCCATAATTAATTATTTTTTCCATATTTCTCTTCACTTATACTTTTATAAATCATTAATAATAATTAAAATGTTCCCATCCTTTCCTAATTTCATTCTCTCATTCACTTTATTTCATTTATTTATTAACAAACATTCCACTGTATTACAATAAGTATTTTTTCCATCATTTTAATCATACATTGTTCCATATTTTCTAAAATTATCTCTATTTCTAATATCACAATATTATCTTATGTACCTTTGCAGAATCCCCTCCTCAATTAAATTTTCACCCATTATCTCTAAATAGGCTTATACTTTCAATCCTTATACATTTCCACTGTTTCTCTATATCTTGTTTCTGTCTTTTATAATTTCTTTTCTTTTCCTTCTTCCCCCTCTTCTTCTCCCTCCCCCTTTTGCCCCCTTGTCTCTCTACTTCTAATTCTTCTGTGATCTTCTCTTCTGTTGTTTCCTAATATTGTAATTATTTTTCAAACTATTCTGTTTTTTGGTTGTTTTTTCAAATCTTAAACTTTTCACTCTCTTTTCCCCCTTTCCTTTTTTTCCTCACATAAAATTACTTGATCATTAAAGATGACTTTTTCTTTGTCCCAACCTTCTTGTTCTACAAGTGTTTCTTGTTGTTTCTCATTGTTCCAGATCTCAATTTCTAAAAATTGAAGTACGAAGCTAAAAGAACCTCTTCTTTCTTGTGCATCTTCTTTCTGTTTTATAAGTTCCATTTTCAGTTCTTCTAAAAGTGATGCCATTTTAAACACTTTTAAACAACCACCTAATTGATTTTAGACATTTAAATCCAATAGTCCAAAATCCAAAAATCACCAAGTAATCCAAATAATCCAAAGCTGTTTCTTCTTGCTTCTTTTTTCCACTTTCTCTTCCTGGGATTCTATTATTTTGTTACAAAGTTTCAGTTAGAATGTATCTTTTAAGAATCTTGTTAAGGTTTCACTGTAAGTTCCTTTTAGTTCCAGGCAGTCTCCTCCATTTTTCCCGATCCCGCCCTTTGATTCTTTTCTTTTCTCTCCTTTTCTGCTTTTAAAGATTTTTGACTATCCAAAAGTCTTTATTATCCCTTTGACATTTTATTTTCAGCTTAAATGCCTATTGATGTCAAAGTGGATTTTTGTCAATTTCTTACTTAAATCTCTTAACTGTCAGTATAAGGAAGGGAAGAAAAAAAAAGCCAAATCCTTTCCCTTCCCTCTCTCCTTCACTGCTTCAAAGTCTTCTTTGGGAACAATGTTGTTTTTTATAGTTCAAATTCTAGGGTACCTTACATTGTTGCTTTTTCAGTTTAACCCAGTCAACCAAAACTTTTTCTTCTTATTTTCCTCCTGCATATTCTTTTCCGGGTGAGTTCTTCTTTGAGGTGACCATTTCTGACCACCGCTGCAACCACCTTAGGGAAAGGAAGTAATGGCCAGCTGAGGAGGAGAGATGCAGCTCTCCTCAACCCTGCTGGCAGTCTCCTCCCTCTTCACCACCTTTATGGGATGGCTTAGCCCCAAATCTGGCCAGCTCGGGGTGCTCTGGCATTGAGCATGGATCAAAACTGTGCACGATTGCAGGTTTTGGTCTGTCGGCAAAGAAGCTCAAACTGGAAGTCCTAGAGCAAAAGTATCTTGAGGACACCAAAAGAAGAAAATTGTAATAGGTTAGTTTCCAGAAGAGAAATAATGGGTAAACACATTGCATTAATCTGCTTTGCTTGACCATGGTTTATTGATTCAGACACAGCTAGCCAAGTTAACATACTAGACTGTCTTAACCCAAAATAAATCTTAGTCCTTGGCTTTATGTAATTTTGTAAAGAAAACTGGATTAACAAAAAAACCCCACAAATGTTTATGGCAGTTTAGTAGTGACTAACACAGACATTGCCATCTAATCTTCAGTAGACCATGTTCAATTCTTGTTGAGCAGGAAACAACATTATGCCTGACCAGCGTGAATTCAGACACTGTATTTCCTTCAGGTGTTCAGCAGTGCTCTATAAAATCTGGTAGAATATACAAACTGAGGTAAAGCAAGCAGCAATAGCTGAGTGATTTCCTTCGTTTGTTTAAAAGCTTGCTTCCAACTTTTACGCATTGCTATTATGAAGAAGAATAAGAAAGAAAGAAAGAAAGAAAGAAAGAAAGAAAGAAAGAAAGAAAGAAAGAAAGAAAGAAAGAAAGAAAGAAAGAAAGAAGGAAAACTCAAAGGCAATTGTTCCATTGCTGTCTCTGTGAAGGGAGAACATTTTATTTAAAGCTGATGTTCTTGTTTTCCTCCTCTTATTGAAAATAGGGTCTTGTTTCCATCAAAAGTAAGGTTAAAAGGAGAGCCCTGACATCTTTCTCAGATGCCAAACTGTGACTAAAACAACAGCCCCAAAGAACAACAGCCCAAGGCTAACAGACAAAGCAAAGATTTTTTAAGGGTGTTTTCACCATCTCCGGATCAGCAGAATGCATACGGGTTTAATGCAAATGTTTTCAGGTGATGAGCTTGTATCTTGTATTGCACAGAAAGGAAGAAAGGAGACCTGTATTTGCATTTCAATTGAAGGATGGCTTATGGGTCAGATATTGTTTCACAATGGTTCTCCTTACCTTGAATTTTGAGTCTTTTGTTTTGATTCATCTTCAGCTCTGTTTTGTTTCCTTAGAAGCCTTGTGAAAACCAAGGCACTGTCAATTCAAGAAAACTTAATTTCATCCTGGGGAAATCAGAATCAAGGAGTACCAGCTATTGAATTCTCAGTGTTTATCTTGCTTTTCAGTTACTCAGTGGTAGTATGCTATTGGTTCGGACTGGTTTGCCCAAGCTGGTAGTAAAAAAAGCCTCCCAGGATTAGCTGGGAGAAAGAAGAGAAAAGCACAGGATAGGCCTCAGCTGGTGTAGGGAAAGCTGTTCACATGCACGGTAGGCAAAGCACGTCCACCAAGCCACACCCACCAAACCGGTGGTAAAACAATTTGAATCCCACTACTGCAGGTACTAGTTAGGGAGCTGCAAGATTATAACTGGATTCATATATGATTCCACTCTCTGAGAACACTAGGAAACATGGTGCCTAGGACTTATTTGAGTTGATTCCCTTATTTTATTGGTTTGAATTAAAGGGCATCAATTGGAAGCTTCTGCATTGCAATGCCAAGTGTTACATTCTTGGGCATTCTTTATTTTCAAGGGAGGAAAAGGGTGACATTTAGGAAAATGTAGAATGTTGTGTAGAAATGGTGGGAAACAGCAAACAAATATTTTTCTTGGGAGTGTGCTTCTATTCCCTGAACAAGAAAAAAGGTAAAGCTGTCATAATAGACAGCATCTATTGTTCTCTACAGATGGGGTGATGATGGAGAGCAGGTGTGTACAATGAATGGCCACTCTCACCATGGCAGAGTTTTTAAACAGGCAACACTGTCCATCATTTTGTCAGAGAGCACTAATGTTGCATGCCTATCCTTGCTTTCTGATATATATTCTGCATAATACTAATGAATAAGGGGAGGAGGGAATTATAAAGTTTTGTTGCATTCCTTTGACAGCTTGGATCTGTTTGTCCATGTTCTGTTCAAATTGTGACTTCCTGACCTAGGTATAAGTTTCTTATGAGGACAATGAAATGTTCTAGGATTCTCATTTTTCTGAGTACTTCCACAAAGTTGATATGATTGACCCAAAAGATTTTCTATAATTGATGAAGCACACACTGACTTACAGTTGGTATGCTTCAGCTTTCTCGGTTATCCATCATACACTGGCAACAATAGTTTGTGTTCGTTGGCTTTTTTAAAGGCCAGCTTGAATACCTGGCACTTCTTTTTTCATATAGGGGGTTTGATCTGCATTAGATGATCCTAAGTATTATTTTGCTAGCATGTGAAATTAAGGCTATATTGTACGATAGTTTGCACAATCTGTTAAATCTCCTTTTTGGATATCAGAATGCAGAATGATCTCTTTCAATTGGTGGACACTGTGATGACCCGGCATGGCACAAAGGCAATACAGTCAAATAATCAGTAGAAGTATCTTTATTAGCTTCAACTTTGCCCCCAATGTCCTGGTTACCTTCTGGTCTGGAGAAAAACTCTCCTAAGAACAGCCTTTGGCTGCAGAGATTCAAGTCCAAAATGTTGTCAACAAAAACTTTTATAAGCACAATCAAGGCAAGATAATCTAGCAGGGCAAAAAAAAAAAAGGAATTCCATATGTGAAGGAACGGCAGTAAATCAACCCGATTGGGAGGATTCCAGAAACGCAGATAACCACAGTCGACACAAGATAAACTCACGTTTGTTCCCAGAAGCCACTATTCTCAGCTTGCATCTCTTTTAAACTCTCTTCCCAGGTGTACCAAATGAAGGGAACCAGGGCCTTTTCCTCCCCTGTAAGCCATGCAACCCACATTGCTCTCTTCTCCATTTTTCCCTACATGCCCTAGGATGAAGAGGGAGTGGGCCTGGGTCTTCTTCTGACCTCCCTCTCCCTTGTTCTACCTCTTTCCTGCTCTGCTCAGCCAGACTTTGCCCTTCCCCAGTTTCCTTCACAGCCACAGAGCCACACTTCCGCTCCCTGTCAGATGTTTATCTTCTTCCTCAGATTGAGACTCAGGGGCGTAACATTCTCCTTCAGATTATATGGCGTTCTAATTACCTGTGCAAGTGTAAAATATAAAATGTAAATCTACAGCGTTATCTAAAACAATCTATGAAGCTAAAATACATGTTACCAAACACAAGATAGCTAAGCCATATTAAATCTGAAGTGATGAATAAAACAGATTGTAGTAATGCTAGAGAGATCCATACCATTATTTTCTATCTGATACATTGGATAAGCAACACAGGGAATTTTGCTCACTACAATAGTCAATCAATATTTTTCCTTAAAAGTTGACCAGTCCATGCTATCCATCCTGAGAACCTTTTTCACTTCTCATAAAAATTAACTTCTGTCTTCCACAGAAAAAAAAACAGAAAAAGCTGTTTATTTCCCCCACCTCCAAAACCCGAGCTTCCTGTTTATTGCAACATTTATTTTTAAAATGTTATGCTATCTTTCAAAGCCAAGTTTTCCCAGGACATTTTACAATATATTAAAAATTTCCACATTCACATTTTGAGCAATAATTGAAATACACAGCCAAGTAGACGTGGGGAAAGGAACTAAGACAAGTGGGAGTGCCAAAAAAGACACTCAAAGTACAATCGGAAAGTATTTGAATGAGAGAAAAATGGGAACAGCATAAAAAGAAAATGTGGCAGCCAAAAAAAAAAAAGCTTACACAATTTTGAAATTAAAAAGGGTGCATAAGGCAGATAGGCAGAGGAACAAGCTTGCCAAGAAAAAGTACATACAAAATGGTCATGAATTGTAGGAATAGCAGATTGAAGGGGAAGGATTGAAAATTGAGAGAGATAGAAATTTAGGTAGTCTTTGATTTATGATCACAACTGAGCCCACAATTTTTGTTGCTAAGCAAGACAGTTGTTAAGTTTTTGCCCCAGTTGTTAAGTGAATCACTACAGTTGTTAAGTTAGTAACAGTTGTTAAGTGAATCTGGCTTCTCTAATGATTTTGCTTGAGAGAAGATTGCAAAAGATGATCACATGATCCCAAGACACTGCAACCATCATCAATACATGCCATCTGCCAAGCATTTGAATTTTGATCACATAACCATGGGGATGCTGCCAGGGTAACAAGTGTGAAAAATGGTCATAAATCACTTTTTTTTTTCAGAGGTGGTATTCAGCAGGTTCTGACCAGTTCTGGAGAACTGGTAACGGAAATTTTGTGTAGTTCAGAGAACTGGCAAATACCACCTTTGACTGACCCCGTTCCCATCTATTCTCTGCCTCCCGAATCCCAGCTGATCGGCTGGGTCTTCTTTTGTTGCCCTGCACAATGGAACTGAAAAGCAGATTAGTGGGGTGGGGAGGAAATGGAATTTTGCAGTAACCTTCTCCCAGGAGTGGGGAGGGAATGGAGATTTTACAATATCCTTCCCCTGCCATACCCACCAAGCCATTCCCACCAAGCCAGGCCACACCCAGCAAGCCACATCCACAGAATCGGTAGTAAAATTTTTAAAATCCCACCATTGCTTTTTACATTGCTGCTGTAATTTCAGATGGTGACTAAATGAATGGTTGTAAGTCAAGGATTACCTGTACGATGAGGGAATATCTATTTGATATGAATGATTGGAAATAGCAAATAAGCAGAGGAGGGAAAATATCTGTATCCCTTTAAGTGGAGAAAGGAGGACCCAAAGAGCTACAATCCAATCAGTGTGATAGCCATAGCACTTAGACTTACATATATAATGCTTCAAAATGCTTTTACAGCCCTCTCTAAGCAGTTTACAGAGTCAGCATAGTGCCCCCAACAATCTGGATTCTCATTTTACCGATCTCAGAAGGATCGAAGGCTGAGTCAACCTTGAGCCGGTGAGGATCGAACTTCTGACAGAAGGCGGAGTCAGCCTCCAATACTGCATTCTAACCACGGCACCACTGTGACACCATGTGATTAAAAATAATGCAGTCCTGTACAGAATTCAGCTTGGATTTATCAAGAACAGGTCTTGTTAGATCTATCTCATGCTGGGTTGAATTGCATTTCTACTTGTGAGATAACAGGAATGCTGAAACATATTTTGATTTCTGCAAAACTTTGATCAAATCCTCCATGGCATTCTGATTTGCAAGCTAGTGAAGTATAGACTGGATGGCATGGCAGTTAAGGTCTAAAAAGCACACTCAGAGTTCGTTCGTCAATGGTTCCTCATTAAACTGAAGGGAGGTAGTGCGTAGGGTGCCATAACATTTAATGCTGGGTCCTTCACTCTTCATCAATTTCTTTCATGAATTGGAGGAAAAGATGGAGTGAGCATTTAGCAAGTCTGCAGGAGAAGGAAATTGGATGGGATCGCAAATAGCACCAGAAAAGGGAAATAAAATTCAAAACCTTGATAGGTGAGATCAATTGGCTGGGGAAGTCTGAGAGACTTGAAGTTCATACATCTTAAATTTGCCAAGGCTGAGAAACACAGGGTTAGATAAATGGGCTGAGAAATAACAGACAATGCAAATTTCATCACTTAGGAAATTTCCCAGCACAATGCTGAAGTCAGGTTTTCAGGTACAAGCAGAACCACAGTAAAAAAAAATCCGCTTTACATCTAACTAATGATATCTAAAGCAACTGAGAGATCCAGGGAAATGATCATCAGGATTCAAGACCATCGTCCCCCATCTGTCTGTGGACAATGATCACCCCACAGGGTGAATAATTCAATTTCAATGCCAACATGAATCCCTCCTGGATTGAGTCTAGAAAATCATGGCTGATCAGAGCCAAATGTTCCTAGACATGATGGATTTTGCCCAGAAATACCTGGCTCTGTTCAGCCCTGATTTATTTCCATAGCTTGCCTAGGAAAGAGAGATTGGCAGCAGACCTTTAATTATTCAGTTCTTCTACATCAGGGGTATCAAACTGGAGGCCTACAGACCCGATGTGTCATGTGCAGGCTAGGCCCACCAAGCTCTGTGAAGGGAAGAAAACATTGTGATGGTAACATGACGTGGCAAATTATACACCCATGTTCTACATGCAATGATCAGGTCTGTTCTTATTGCAGCTGCATTTAATGAAGTTGAGATGACTCTTTATAAGGAGGAAACTCCTAATATCTTATACTGGGTGACTAAAAGGCAAGATTCAAGCAAACAAGAGATTGGGCATGAATCTCCAAACATTTCTTCTAGATTTTTCATGCCTTAAAATGTCATTCAAGAGACTGTGAACATGTCATGTTTTGCCCACCTCCAGAGACCTGGATAGAGCAAACCGTAGTGTCTAGGATGATGATGTATGGTTAATTTGCTTTAAAACTATCTAAATCAGTGGTTCTCAACCTTTTCTTCACCACTCTTTAAATACCTTGGTCATGGACTTTGGCCAGGGGTGGGCTACTACCGGTTCACACTGGTTTGGGAAAACTGGTTGTTAATTTTAGAATAGAATATTTTATTAGCCAAGTGTGATTAGACACACAAGGAATTTGTCTTGGTGTAAATACTCTCAGTATACATAAAGAAAAGGTACATTCATTAAGAATCAAGAATCATTTTATGGCTAGTTCGGTGAACTGGCAAATCCCATCCTTGGCTGGTTCCTCCCACTCCACCCTGCCACTCACAGGAGTCCCCACGTGGTCCATTTTGGATCACAGGTAAGTGCAGGGCCTGTTGCAGAGGCTCGGGGAGGGTGAAAAATGGATCTCCTGGAAGTTCTAGAAGGCAGGAATTGGGCCCATTTCTGGCCTCCAGAGAGCCTCCAGAGCCCAGGAGGGCCATTTTTGCCCTCCCTGAGGCTCAAGGAAAGTCTCCAGAGCCCAGGGAGAACAAAACTCCCCCCCCCAGCTCATTTTCGCTCCCAGGCCAAGGTGGAACTGGGTATGTCTAATTTAATGAAAAGAAGGACTAGGCATGACATGATAGCAGTGTTCCAATATCTCAGGGGTTGCCACAAAGAAGAGGGAGTCAAGTTACTCTCCAACGCATCTGAAGGTGGGACAAGAAGCAATAGATGGAAACTAAGCAAGGAAAGAAGCAAGGAGATTTTCCTGATAGTTAGAATCATTAATCAGTGGGACAGCTTGCCTCCAGAAGTTGTGAATGCTGCAGCACTGGAAATTTTTAAGAAGAGATTGGATAACCATTTATCTGAAGTGGTATAGGGTTTCTTGCTTGAGGAGAGGGTTGGACTAGAAGACCTCCAAGTTCCCTTCCAACTCTGTTATTCTGTATGATGATGATGATTCCTGCCTGAGCATGGGGTTAGGCTGGCAGACCTCCAAGGTTCCTTCCAACTCTTCTATTCTATTCCATTCCATTCCATTCCATTCCATTCCATTCCATTCCATTCCATTCCATTCCATTCCATTCCATTCCATTCCATTCTATTCTATTCTATTCTATTCTATTCTATTCTATTCTATTCTTGAGTATCTCATCCTGCTATTAAGAGGCCACTACTAGGATCAGTGGTGCTAACATCATCCAGAGATAG
The DNA here is from genome assembly GCA_033807585.1 of Hydrophis major. Classification (NCBI taxonomy): domain Eukaryota; kingdom Metazoa; phylum Chordata; class Lepidosauria; order Squamata; family Elapidae; genus Hydrophis; species Hydrophis major. Next base: position 246,860,594 of record CM066330.1, read on the forward strand.
AGTTCTCCTCAAGCCTAAATGATTTCAGAAGCCCTTTTAGAGGCATCCAAGATTAGCAATGCTTCTTGAAGAAGTAGCATTTGAGAACACATTATCTTTAGATTTTGTTCTCATTATGCCTGCTATGATAGACTTGAGTTGCCATAGCAACCATGGCTTGAGAGCGTGCCTGCAGCAATGTCTACTTCTAGGCACCCCATAAAAGAGAAAATTTGGGGCTTGGGAGGAAATGGAAGCAAAAAGTTTTCTCCCTCACTTTAGTCTACCCTGGTTTGCCAAAAAATGCAATACAACTGTTCTCATGCCTTTATCTGCATGTCCTAATTCTTCATGATTTGAAAATGGTGCTTGCCCTTTAAAAAATATTTTCGACTGGACTAAGGTTTCCTCCACACAACATCCTGTTTTGCATAGTAGCCAAGCAGATGCCTTTGAGAGTGTCACAAATCATAATTTACATTATGTTCTAGCCTCAAAGAGAACACACACTAATTCAGACAATTTTAAAGACTAAACTACAGCTGAGATCAGAAACCTTCCTTTGGGAATTAATGGATAGACAAGTAGAAGAAAAGCCAATTTAACTAAGGTTTTATACCAGTAGTGGTGTTCTACCGGTTTGGCCCAATTCTGTTGAGTCGGTAGCAGCGATGAGCAGCAGAGACCAAACTGGTTCTCTCCACCGCTCTGCTGTTGGGCTCACCCACCCATCCAGGCTCCCGTACTCACCTTTATCCTCTGAATTTTAAGCTCAGCTGCTTTGTGCGACACAGAAGAGTGCTGCGCGGCAGCTGCTGAAGCAACTAGGATCGTGCATGCTTGCAGGAGTTGAGTTTGAATGCCTCTGCGCCTGTGCAAATGCCGCTGCACCTGTACAAAGTGCATGTTTGGTGCATGCATGCATGCAAAGTGTATGCACACACACAATGTGCGCATGCCAAGCCATGCCCACTGCACCGGTGGTAAAAATATTTGAATTCCACCACTGTTTTATACATGAAAAAAATTCTATATGCTCAAAAGTACCAATATAGGAGGATATTTGTAGCTCAGGGTTGAAATGAGGGGTCCTTGGTGCTCTCTGAGCTTGCTTGTTTTCTCACGGATGTTTTATTACCCAAATTATTTGGAGATTCTCAGTCATCCAGGCCATGGTTGTCCCAAGCACCTTAAACTAGATGATATCAGTGCTGATGTTACTTAGTTTGGGCAATGATACATCTGTAAGAAAACAAGCCAGCTCAGAGAGCACCAAGGGCCTCTCATACTCAAAAGTGGAAAAAGTTCAACACTACCCACCCTGGAGGAATGGTTGGTGACAACAATGATGGAGTTTGCAGAGATGATCAAACTGACTTCCTTGAAAATATGTACATCTATGGCTGACTGGAAACCCTTTAGAGACATTTTGCATGAAATAGCAAACAATGTACTTGGGACTTGTGTTTTTGATAAACAGAGGAAAAAACTAAATAATAGAAAAAGCAAGCTTTTTTTGAAATCACACAGTGAAAGATAGCTTTGTAATCATATTTTCTGCAAAGGGAATTGGAAGCTTTTTCTTTTTTAATTTTTCTGCGTTTTTGTCTTTGCTCTCTTTGTTTTCTTTATTTTGTATTCATTTGTGCTATTTTTATATGTTCCCTTTAAAACTTTTAATAATAAGTATTATATATATGTGTGTGTGTGTATAGACAGAGAAAGAGAGAGAGAGGGAGAGAGGGACGGGGTGGGGGAGAGAGTGACAAATAGGACATTGAAGGGAGGCATCTTCTATTCTGTTGCTCTCCTAAAACTATCTCTTCAATTGTCTTTGAACATAGATGATTGACAACTGCCAGGTCACTAATGAAGCCAGCAATTATTTCACTTCACAAGATACACTCCTATTTTTCTCTTTTCTTTTTTTAGATTTTGCCATTTTACCCTGGCGTTCAAAGTTTGAATATAAGCAAATGATAAGAAAATGGATGGGACCTGATCCCCGTGTTACATTCTCGCACTAACACTGAAAGGAAGGACAGGGTACAGAATGAGCAGCTCACCAGCATTTCTTTGTGGCTCACAAAGCATCTTCCAAAGTGGGGAAGGAAAAATATCTGGATCCTTTTAAAAAACAGAGGATTTTTGAAAGATTCTAAACAGGATTTCCTGAACTTCAAAACGAGGCAAGAATGCAATGCTAAAATACTATTATCACCTTTATTAAAAAGCCAAAATTGAAGCCTAATATTCCAGGTAACAGCAAGTAAAGAATGCATCTCCCTGGAGAGACACAACATGGGCTTTTCATTTCCCTATTGTGACCATCATGTCATAGTGTTGGAATCTGATTGTGGTGCATCCATGCAGGGGAGAACTGAAAATCATGCCATTAAAAAGAAAACAAAGAAAGACTATGGAGGAAGCCAGACTTAGCTGCCTCTGTCTCATTCAATATCTCCTGGGACCTCGTGTTCAAATATTTCATGTCAGAAAATTATTTTTCAAAGAGAAGAGCTCCAATCGTTGATAAGGGTGCCATCTGGAAGAAAAAAAAAAAAGCAAATTGCAAATTACAGATAGGAAAGACTAGCACTCCTTCACTCAATTTTGGGAGAAAAATGTGACGCTTTGGGGCCAGTCATTACCTCCCTAATGCCCAACAATTGTTGATGTCCATCCTACTCAGTGTGTACAATATCTTATCATAGTGGATTATTTTTCTATAGGTTTTTTGATAAGCAAATTGCCTCATCATTATATATGCTCTACATATTGGCACCTATTTCTCCTCTGCTTTGTTACATTTACATCTGGGGTTTAATCTGAAAATGAATTCACAAGGAGTCTAAATCCAGAACATATTTCACAGTGCCAGGAAGACACTGTCCAGATTTGTGTAAAGTGATCAAGAAAAGACCTCCCCCGTGCATACAGAGCTGTATGTAAGGACATTTTGTTCAAGCATTTGAACAGAAATCCAGAATGAAATGCCTATCTATAGTAACACTACATACTGCATCATCTATGAATGATGATAGGTTGCATGGCAAACTTCAAAATATATTGGTTCCTTATTATTCTGAGTAAAACTTCTTTTTTAAACTGATGCACAAATCTATTCATCAAATGTCTGAACATAAGTGTTTTGTCCTTGGGGAAACTTTCTACCATGCTCCCATATTTCCTACTTAGACTCAATTGAGCTTAAAAAAATCTTCCAAATACAGTGTTGATGACTTACACTATCATTGGCTAACTTCTGTGTGCTTAGATAGCTCTGCTAGTCCAATTATTACTAATGGTGCTCTCCATCAATTCTAAACCTCCAAGCATGTGGCAATACCCTATAAATGAGAGGATAAAGCAGCAGGTTGCTAGAAATGAATTTTCTGAGAAACTTAGTGCAGAGGGAGGGTTGTGAGAATGTGTACAATGGCTAACAAAACCTCAGAGTTTGTATAGTATTTACAATGATGAAAAATGCATGCCATGTGGCATGCTGCTTCTCATGACATATAAGCAGAGTGTGTTAAGGGTGATTTGTGTAGTGGCTATGATCAAGTTGGGCCGAAACAATTCTTGCATTGGGAAATGCTTTTCATCTTAACCAAGTGACAATCCACAGGACTCTAAAGGACATAGCTAAATGTCTATGGAGATTCTCAGTCCTCCAGATCATGGTTGTCCTAAAGATGCTTTTTTTCAAGAGACAACTGGACTTTCTGCTTTTTCTTTGAAGATGTTTCACTCAGTGGTGGGATTCAATTTTTTTATTACTGATTCTCTGGGCGTGGTTTGGTGGACGTGGCAGGGGAAGGATACTGTAAAATCTCCAGTCAGAGATGGGATTTGCTGGTTTTCCAAACTACTCAAAATTTCCACTACCGGTTCTCCAGAACTGGTCAGAACCTGCTGAATACCACCTCTGGTTTTGCTTCTCATCCAAGAAGCTTCTACTCTGAAAAGCTTCTTGGATGAGAAGCAAAACGTTTTCAAAGAAAAACAAGGAAGTCCATTTGCCTCTTGACAAAGCACCTTTGGGACTCTAAAGGACATTTCAGGGATATCTCTGAATCTGTCCAATCTCCTTTTCCACTGTTGTCCCATATCTTCTCCTTGCTTTATTTACCAAGGGTAGTAATTTCTTTTGAGTAAATTCTTTGCTTGAGTCGCATCCCCACAACTTGTTGATCATTTCCTCAAGGGAGCAGTCAGTTGTTATTTCATTCAGACTGATTGATTGGTAATTGTTATGCTACTGTTTGTAACTGTCTTCAGATTTGTAATTTGAAGCCATCCATCTCTTTTCTCCTACTTTTTCCTCAATGTCCAGCTTTCAGAGACTTATCTTAGCTCTAGGAAAAATACATTGCTCTTTTTATCTTTGTTGTTTTAGAAATATCCTTATCCTTCACGATCTTGTCAAAGTTTGTCGTGACCTTCCACAGTAGGATTTATCTTTTCTTTACATCTCTAACATGCTGTCCATCTTTATATTTCTAGAGCCCTCTCCAAATGATCACCTTTATGTTGGCTGACATACTTTTGATCTTCTAGTTATCTAACCTTTATTTTTTCATATATGGCCTTATTCTTCTTGATAAGTTTTTAAACAGAACTTTGTTTACATGAAGAATGAGTAAAACTGATAAACTGCACATATCTCCTTCAATATAAGTACCACTAAATTTGAATATTTAGCGACTCCTGCTCAAATGCTATGATTGAATGAATTTCCAAGAGAATACAGGCAATCATCAACTCACAACCACAATTGACCCCAAAATTTCTGTTGCTAAGCCAAGACAGTTGTCATGTGAGTTTTTGTTCCATTTTACAACCTATCTTTCCCCAGTAGTTAACTGCATCATGGCAGTTGTTAAGCTAGTAACACAATTGTTAAGTGAATCTGGTTTCCCCATTGACTTTTCTTGTCAGAAAATCACAAAAAGTGATCACGTCACTCTGGGACAATGCAATTGTCAAATTCATGCCAGTTACCAGGAGTCCAAATTTTGATCCTGTGACCATAGGGATGCTGCAATGGTCATAAGTGTGGGAAATGGTCATAAGTTACTTTTTAATAGTACCATTGTAACTTCAAACATTCACTAAACAAATAATTATTAGTCAAGGATACCTGTAGAAGTGGACACATTTGCTACATGGCAAAGAGTAAACTGAAGGAAACCTAAATACAAACTTAGGTGTATACAGTAGCTTCAAAATAAGAAAAGTATGGCTGGAAAGTGTTCTTCATCTGCCACTCAAATTTATTGAAATATTTCAGCCATATAGGGGTTGTTTTTGACAACAATGCAAAAGTGGAGTTCTTTCTTGTAGATGGATTTTTCTGGTCTGACTCCTATATGGATTCCTCCTAGCTTCATCTTTCCTGTTTGCCATTGTGAGGTTAACTCTAGCAGAAGCCTCTATGCCTGCTAGTATCCCTCTTAAGTTTTAATGGATTTGACCTCTTTTGAATGAGAGAGAGGAAAACATCTATGGCCACATGAACATGTCTTGTTTATGTTTTCAGGAGCCTCACGAAATTGCCTTCATCTTTTCATCAGCCCACCAGTCCTTCCAGGACAAATCTGACTGACTGAATTCATTGGCATGATGAATGTCATTGGTGATGACATATTAGGACTTAAGTTTTGTTCAATTCCTATCAGTCATTTGTGGTTGCTAAAGACATGTTTTCTCTCTGGGCACTGCCCTTCATGGCCATTTTGGATGGGATTGAACTCCTGAGTTCTAGAGTTCTATCTCATATATTTCTGATGGAGACATTCTGTAGTTTTTGCCAGATCTTACTCAAAAGTTCCTTATCTACACAGGGTTAACATTGTTTTGAAAGTGTTTGTTAAACAAAGGTCTAGCAGTATTTGAAAGCCTGTTGGACCTATACATTTTTTTAAAGCATTAATGTTCCCTAATGTGATTGCTAACCTGGAAGGTCCATTTAAATAGGGAAAGATAACCAACTGTGAAAAGCTGATTATCTCTCAAATGAATAACTCCAGGTTCTCTATTGCCTCTGCTAAGAATGGATGCTGCGTAGTTGTGCTATCTACTGATTTTCTTACCACCATTTTGCCTACCTCATAGGTTACTTCTGAAAGTTGCCAATCAGCATATATATTGATTTGGGATAAAAATTGATGATTGACAAATAGTTGCAGGAACTGGGTAAATGTAGTCTAAAGAAGAAGGACTTTGGGTGACAGAGCATAGTAGTTTTCCAATATTTCAGCGTTTTTTTTACAGAGAAGTGGGGGTCAATCTATTCTCCAAAGCACATAAGATAAGCTAAGAAGTAACGGGTGGAAACTTATCAAGGAGAGATCCAACCTAGAATTAAGGAGAAATTTCCTAACAGTGAGAACAATTAATCAATGGAATGGTTTGCCTTCAGAAGTTGTGGGTACTCCATTACTGGAGTTTTTAAGAAGAAATTGGAATGCCATTGATTCAGAATGGTATAAGTCTCGTGCTTGAGCAGGGGGCTAGGCTAGAAGACTTCCAAAGTCCCTTTCAACTCTGTTATTCTGTATTCTATTTTCTTCTCCTGTCAATTAGCCTCTTTTTGGAGAAGTGTTTAGCACTCTTTCAGAAGAGCAATAGACCCATGTTCAGATATAGCTTCACTAACAAGTAATTGGCATCAGACAGCACTCCTGATGGAGACATGCCATAGGTAACTTGTAAAGTATCTGAAAGCCCTGTCCAAAGAATCCTTTCACCACTGTTAAAGGCTGACAGTGATTTGTGTTTTCTTCTTCTGCCAATACAAGAGAGTTTGTGTTAGAGAAAGTAGCTGTAGATATCTAGCAATTGTTACCCTTTGTATTATCCTGCATTAAAACTGGAAAGACAGCACCAGTCACCTGCCTATCAGGAAAGCAAGGTAAGGTTTGGATGTCTGGACAATGCAACATATGTCAACATACTTTTCTGCCAGGGCAAGGACTACAGGCCAGTATGTTAACATAACTGTGTGAGAGAAAGCCCTTAGGCTATTCTTGCGGTATTGCTCTGTATACTAACAGTGCTTGACTCTTCTCTAACACATAGTTTTGCAGGTAAGGAGATAGATATGTTGGGTGGGAAAATTCTATGAATATTTTTGGGGTGGTCTCATATTGAAATAAGATTTAGCCCACCTTTAAAAAAATAACATAGATTTCCCACTCCTCCTGACACATTTTTTCCCAAGCACTATTTTGGTTAACCCTAGCAGCCAGTCTACATTTCTGAAACAAAAAATGCCCTTGGAAATAACAACATACTATTGCAATGCTCTGAAGTTGAGAAAAACATAGGAAATAAATAAATAACTGGCAGGGTAAATTTGGACCGGCCTGTTGTAACTATGTATCATTCATGTGTTTGCAACTATGTATCATTGCAAATATGTATCATTCATGTGTTTGCAACATTGTATCATTCACGTGTAATCATTAACTTCTGTCTCTTCAGTGACCTTTGCAAGGCACGTACAAGGGACAAGGAGCTAGACGGTTGTTAATAAGCTTATCCACACTGTAAATGATCTGTCCGGTATGCAGCTTTGTAAACATGCACATCCTGATGAGATTATCATGTTTGACTTGAGCTTTGATTAAATCATTTTCTTGTAAAAAAGCACAATAAAAGAGCGTGTGCCAAGACATTCGGGGCGCGCTCATCAAGAGGAAACCTCGCTTCCTGTCGTTTCTCTTCCCTTCGCTCCCTATCATGAGCCACCCATCAGATGCGGGATGGCAGATACCGCATTCTGGTGACCCCGACGTGATTCCCTAAGGGAGATACGTAGCGATGCGCCCATATCTTATCAGCTCGATGGGAGCTGTGCATCGCCAGGCCTGAAGCGAATTGCACATCATCGGATCTGAAACACGGTCTCGACTTTCGTAAGTATGGGTGGCAACTTTTCTCAACAACAGACGCAGCAACTGAAGGAATTGAGGGAGTTAGTCGCTTCTTCTTCTAAATATTCTGCTAATTTAAAGGGCTCGCCTGTAAAAATGAAACCTATTGCTACATTATTGGCTTATGTGTGGCAACATTGTCCCAATTATTCAGAGGAAGGGTCCTTAAAAATTTCCACTTGGCAAAAAATTGGTGAACATCTCCACAGTCCTCCTCGTGCACCTATTGGCATTTTGGTCACTTGGAGGAAAATTATGGAGGCTTTAATGGTCTATTATAAAATAGAAGCAGGGAGTATGTTTGAATCTCCCCCGCCAAGTTATGATAACTTTTCAATTTTCCCTAACTCAGGCAGAAGCTGCTGCCATTATTCAACAATGCCCCACATGTAGTAAGCAAGGACATTCCATTCCCATAGGAGTAGATCCTAGAGGATTAAAAGCTTATGAAATTTGGCAAATGGATGTAACTCAGTATCCACCTTTTGCCCCTTGGAAATATTTGCACGTTTCCATAGATACATATTCAGGGTTTATTCTGGCTACTCCTCAAAGGGGAGAAACTGTAAAACATGTCATCAATCATTCAATTCGTACCTTTGCCTCGCTGGGACGTCCAAAAGAAATCAAAACTGACAATGGACCTGCCTATACAAGTTCTGCGTTGCAGGACTTCTGTAACAGATGGGATGTAACCCACAAGTTTGGGATTCCCTACAACAGCCAGGGGCAGGCTATTGTGGAACGAGCGAACTTATCTCTGAAACGTGCTCTTGATCGATATTCGTTGCGGGAAAAAACCCCGAACCTCCCAGCATTGCAAAATTCTCTTAACATTTGTCTTTACACTTTAAACTTTCTTAATCTGACTGGCATTCCTCCCACTTCTGCTGCTTCACGTCATTTTTCCTCCCCCTCACCCCCGCCTAACAGACCTCTGGTATATTATCGCAGATTGCCAGATCCTGCCTGGCAGGGTCCCGCTGAGCTTCTCACTTGGGGACGAGGCTACGCTGCGATCTTACTGCCAGACAAAACCACTTGCTGGATCCCTGGTAGGGCGGTTAGACCCTATCATGGAAATTCCTCCGCTACATCTGTATCTTAAAACTCTTTCTGATATTCTTACCTATATCTTCTTTGCAATTTCTACCTTACTTCAACAAAACCTATGCTTCCTGTCAAAAGACTATTCGTGTTAAAACCATTTCATTAACAGAAGGCTATTGCTCCATGTGGGTACGTCATGAAAATGCTACCAGTAGTTTTCACTCTGTCACTTCTGTTTTATTTAAAGAACACTCTACCACTCGCTCTTTTGTTCTTTCTTTACTCTTCCTATGGAAAGGAACCTTAAAATCTTCTCCTCTATTCAATCTAAAACATAGGGGGACCTAGATGTCCTTCTATTGTATTATGGGTTTCCCCACACCAACTAACATCCTTGATGAATTACCAAATTAATCTTTATTGTCATTATTGTAATTATTATCCTTTTTCTACTAATTGCATTCCCTCCTCATTTCACAAATGTTCTACAACTAACTTGTCCATAGCCCTCTCTCCTGCTTGTGATGTTTTTATATACCCGAACTCTGATCCTGTCAACAAACGATGCTTCAAAAGAACTGTCCATGACGATCCGCAGAAGCCTCATAGAAGATATAATTTTGCTTGGACTATAACTGACTTTCAAGGCGTTCGTTTAAGTTCTACAACTAATTTTTCTTGCATAGAAGACTTCTACCCACCACTTCAATTCGATTTGGCAGACGCACCCACACAACCAGGGGATATTCTGCAATCTACACCACTTCAGGAGGAACTTTAACATCACGCCTGAAAGGAATGTATTTTATCCCTGGCAATAATTTTGTTTGGACTTGTTCCACCGGTCTCATGGCATGTGTCCACGGGGATGAAATTGTTAAATCCAAATCATTTTGCATTCAAGTATGGCTTGTGTGTATAACTCTGATGATTTTATATCCCTACAGGTACCCATGGAATACCCCCTCTTGCAAAATCGTAGAGGCTTAGATCTGTTATTTTTTAAAACAAGGGGGATTGTGTGCTGCACTTAAAGAAGAATGTTGTTTTTATGCTGATAGCAGGGGGGCTTGTTTTCTATTTCGCCATGGTTTACAACCTTTTTAACTGCATTGGCAGGATCATTAATAATCATTATATTGATATGTATTATAGGACCTTGTTGTTTTAATAGAATATTGCAATTTTTTTAAAAAAATCAATTATCCTCCATAACTGCTGATGTTAATGTGCTATTGCAAGCTCATGTTATATCCTCAACACTGGACAAAAAAATGTCATTGCTGAGTTACCGCTCCTTGGACAACCCTGACGCTGACGGGTCGCACTCTTGCCTAGATGACAGGGACGGCGAACATTTCATAAAAATGGTTCCTGTCTTCTCGAACAAGGAAGAAGACTCGTCATAAATAATAAAAACAGAGATGTTGTAACTATGTATCATTCATGTGTTTGCAACTATGTATCATTGCAAATATGTATCATTCATGTGTTTGCAACATTGTATCATTCACATGTAATCATTAACTTCTGTCTCTTCAGTGACCTTTGCAAGGCACGTACAGGGGACAAGGAGCTAGACAGTTGTTAATAAGCTTATCCACACTGTAAATGATCTGTCCGGTATGCAGCTTTGTAAACATGCACATCCTGATGAGATTATCATGTTTGACTTAAGCTTTGATTAAATCATTTTCTTGTAAAAAAGCACAATAAAAGAGCGTGTGCCAAGACATTCGGGGGGCGCTCATCAAGAGGAAACCTCGCTTCCTGTCGTTTCTCTTCCCTTCGCTCCCTATCATGAGCTGCCCATCAGATGCGGGATGGCAGATACCACACGGGCCATTACCTTTTCTATAGGCTTAATCTAAATTAACTGCTTGGGTCTTTTAAAAACCCAAAGTTTGGATATATCCATTATATTCTCCAGCCCCCTTTCCCCAATTACAGTACATGCTGTTTCTTCTCATCGAATATGGACTTCTTGAAATCATTTTAACCAATGAAAGAAGGCAAAAGATGAATTTCATAATAAGATATCCCACCAAGCTTCACTTCCAGGAATACTTATGAGGATTTTATTTTCATTCTGTTAGCTGAAGCGCAAGTCTTAAAAGTCAACAGAAGCTCAGAAAATAATGATGGATGTGCAATCAGAAGTCTAGTCTTTCTTGGTTATTAAAATGATGTGAGGACAAGATGTTTGCCTTTATCCTTTTTTAGCTGTTTAGCTGGGGACACTGTGTTCAGTACAAGAGGAATGAAAAGTCTACATGAAAGGAAAGGAGAATTTTTCTAGCATCATGGCTACGATGCTTGAGTTAAAATCATTGGGTGACCTTATATAAGCCACTGTATTTTTTTTTATTGAAAAAACCTTGCTGCAAAAATCTGATCATGATGCCTTCATAGGTTACCAAGATCTAGGGTTATTGAAGGTAGTGCTATATCTTTCTTAAATTTATCCACCAGTCATGAAGAGGTGGAGGAGCAATTTGCGTAACCGAACTTTAATTTCTGGAACTTACAAGTCAGAGGCAAATTATACTTTTTAGCCAAGGGGGAGGCATCCTTATTTTTATTTATTTAATGTTTTCAAAGTCTGCAGAGAAGAGAGATGGAGATTTTTCAGCCTGGGGAATGGGTGTGGGTTTAAGGGAATTCAAAACAAATATGTAACGTCTATTAGAAATTTAATGTATCTGTTTTTGGATTTGCTTCTTTTTTTAAAAAAAGAGAGAAAAATAACAGCATAATTTTAAAAAATCCCATGGTTTTGCTTCTGCAAATAGAAATATTTCAAGGGACTCTAACCAGGGGCATCTGGGTGCACACGTGTTAAAAAAAAAAAAAATCAAGATAGCAGCTGGAACTGCAGTTTTGCCTCTTCCTACTTACGTACATAAAAGGGGGACAACTTTGCACAGTTATGGCAACTGTTTTGACTTTATATTTTACACCTCACCCCATGGATGTCCTCCTCTGAGGACCACAAAAATGAGTGTGAAGGTGCCATGTGAACTGTAGGTTGCCCACTTCTGGTTCCCACACAGTGGGTAACAATTTTTGTTGCTTAGCTTTTTTATTTTAGTTTGTTGTGAGCTAATAAAATACTCAAAGTTTATCAAAAGCTTTAGAAAATAGCAGGGTTCTAGCCCTGCACTTCTGATTGGCCGATAATAGCGATATCGGATTGGTCCGTTCAGGAGAATCTGATTGGCTGTTAACGAGCCACTCTTATTGGTTAAGGGGGATAGCACTCCACATTTCCGATTGGTTACTAGAGCAGCAGCTTGCCTATAAAAGGGCTGCTTTTGCTCTAGGGTTTTGCTCTGTTCAGAATGTATAATAAAGAGTTGAAGTTCACTGTTCACCGTCTCGTTTCTGTTCCTTGCACCCATGCGCAGAACTTAACATAGTTTGTAACATGCATCAGAATGTATTATATGTTAAAGAAAGATCCATAAAAATGCAGGATTTTCCAAGAATCTGCTTCTCACAGAAGCAAATATTTCTAGGCTACAGAGGTAAGTACCCTGACTTCATGTTATAATGGAACTGAGCTTGATTCTTGTTAACTATATCAACACAACTATGCAGTTTATTTTGCCAACAATATAGAAGTGGCTTCCTTCTTTGGGGATATTTTTCACTTCCCAGACTATAATACTGACATTTCTGGTGGCCTCCTCTCAAATATTTGTTTGATTACTTATGCAAATTCCTATTTTATCTTTCTTCTAGGGGATCAAAGATTGACATAAAGTTCTCTAGCTTATCTCTATAATAATATTGATCTCTCTCTCTCTCTCTCTCTCTCTCTCTCTCTCTGGTGGGTGTGGCAGGCTACCATACAGGGGTTCCCACAATATTAAAAAAAGACAAGGTGACAATTACGAGCATGCATTGCACATTAAAACCTAAGTGGAATTTCATTTACATTATCACAGCCATCATTGGGATGTTTTTGACGACCTTATGTGGTAAAGGTTCCCTTCACATATATATGTGTTAGTTGTTTCTGGCTCAGCTACAGGAGATCTGCTAAAATGATATGCAATTGTAAGTAAGTTTGTTTGGTTCCAAAAGGTTTGATACCTAGGTGAGAGAAGATCATAACTTCAATAAGTCTGATTTCTCCAGCAATCAAGACAAAACCTTCCTTCCCTTAATTATCAAAGGATGAATTTCACTGGATGAGAACCCCTTGAGAATAAAGACAGTTAGAATTCCAGTGGGGGGGGGTCTTTCTCCTGGGCCCCTTTCATAATGAAAATTTGAGTGAACTTATTTGGAACCACTAGAGGAGCAAAATTGATTCTCCATGATTAAGTATAATAAAAATGCCTTCTTAATTTTTTTTATCCACATAGAATGTACAGAGGCTTACTGCATTCCCCCTTCATTTCAGAGAGGGGGGTGTCTTTAATATGTTCCCCCTTCCTTGAGAGTACCCATCATTCATCATAATGGCTGGCCTGTTACTAGTTAATAATAAATGTTCCCTCTTTTTCTTCTTTAATTCATATGTTACTTGCTTTGCTGGAGGCAAGCACACTGCTGGAGTTATTACAGCTCCCTTTAAATCTCAGAAGGAAGCCAGTTCATATGTGAAACCTTTATTGACAAGGCAGGATACTGGCGGGGTGAATCCAGCAATTCTGATGTCAGTGGATCTATTAGGATTTCACCCACGCCATCTGCTTGACTGCAAGCCTTCGCCTTCCCCAGAACAGCAGGGAAGGTCTAGACAGAATCTGCTGGTTTTATTTATTGCCTTGCCAGGTTCTCGCAGAAAAGTTACACAGAGCAAGCTTAGCTTTTCTCTCTCTTTTTATTTCAGCCTAGGCAGCTGAAATCTTTTCTCTGCATTGCTGAATGCTTTTCAATGTGGGCAGGTTGGGCTTTCCTAAGAAAATAGCTTAGACTAAGGGAAGGGAAGGAAAAAGTAGAACAAAACAATTCTAATTTTCAAAATTTAATTTAATTGGGAATTAATATAGTAATGCATATTAATCTTTGAATTTCATTGTTGGGGTAGATGGCAATAGGTTTAGATTTAAATTAGAAATAAAAGTTTAGGGGCTGATGGGCTGAGCAAGTAGACTGAGCAAATGTAGCTTGGCTAATTTGTGATTCAGCGTTTCTTATTTTAGGTTACTATTTAATTGTTCTGTATCTTTTCCGTTTCTCTCTTTCTCTTCACTCTATCATCCATGTGGGTAAATAAAGCTGTGTTGGGGTCCTTTTGAGACTGCTAATAACTTGGTTCTATTTGGTTAATTAAAAATTCATATGCAGAAAATGATTTTGCTCTTTGTAGCACCTTGCAAGGAGAGAAAAATAGGTGTGGGGCATTCTCCCTCAAATACCCGTATGATGGAAGTTAACCCAAGATGAAACCTCCAGTCTTCAGGGAAATAGTGTAGGAGAATTCAGTCGATGGTAGGAACACAAGAAGTCCCGCAAAATAAGCCAGCCCCAGGGGTGGGCCCATGGGGATTTGCAGGGGTTCGGGAGATACTGTAGTTAAGATTCTGCACAGTTCGGAGAACCCCCCCTCAAATCCCACTCTTGGCTGGCCTCACCCCCCCATCCCTCCCCTCCCAGGAGTCCCCTGCAGCCCGATTTGGATGTGCACGGCATGCACAGAGGCTCGGGGAGGGTGAAAAATTGGCCTCCGGAAGTTCGGGAAGGCTAGAAACAGACGAGAGCCTCCGGAGCCCAGGGAGGCCATTGTCACCCTCCCAGAGGCACAAGAAAAGCCTCCGGAGCCCGGGGAGGAAAAAATGCCCTTCCTACTATGATGCAGGAGGCTGACTAGGCCACGCCCACTATGGCCACGCCCACCCAGCAACCAGGCAGAGAACCCATTGCTGAAATTTTTGAAGCCCACCCCTGATCAGCCTATATATTGGAGTCTCAGATATCCTTCAGATTTGATCTCCTCCCACATTCTCTTATTTACACAGATAGGATGAAGGAGGGTCATGTTTAGGGTGTCAGAACTTAGACCTGGGACAAGATAAAAAGACATGGTAAAGAAATAGATTAGTAAGCCTTCCAATAAAAGTTAATAGACTGATAAAGAATACAATATGAAATATATAACCATTGGATGAATGTATAAGATTAAATCATAATGAAAATTAGAATATCTCGTATCAAATGAAGGAAAAATAGTCAAATGAATGTTTAATAATTGATATTATATAAGCACAAGCTAGACCGATAAGGTGAGAATTTATATAACTTGTGAGTAAAAAGGATAGCACAAAAGATTGTAACCAACTGACACACTGTATGTATATAATTGAAAGAGGGCTTTATGTTTTTATGTTTTGTTCGTATGTTTGTTTTAAAAAATAAAAACTTTGTTTAAGAAAAAAAGAACTTAGACCTGGGACAAGGAAAGTTTTGTAATGTCAAGAGCCAGACCTCGTCTGTCAGACCTTTGCTCATTCAGCCTTCTCTGCCCACATCCTTTTCTCTCCTTGTTCTACCACCCTGTTCACAGGCAACCTTGGGGGAATTCTGAAGATGCTTGTAGCTCAAGATGAGCAAGAGTTGCATTTTATGGTTATGCCTGAACCCACATCCCTCAACATGGGCAGTATCAGGATGCTAAACAGGATTCAATTCCCATGGGAAACTAAGCAAAATAGTAATAAGGTCTGTAAAAGCAAAGGCATCATGGCATCATGAACACCTGAATGAAAATTTCTTTTTAACAAGAATATGAAAGGAATTTGACACTGATTTTAGCCAGGATCCAGGCAAGCAGGCAGGCAGGCATGCTGATAGATAGATAGCCCTGGTCTTTCTTGATGGTCTCCTATCCAATTATTGGCTAGGGGCCAATCTTACCTGCCTTCTGGATCTAGAAAAGATCCACAAGAGTCTGACACTGGCCAGAACTATTCATAGCTGCATATTTTTAATATGCTTACTCCTACTGTTTATTTAGTAAGATGTATATGGCCATCGTACAGCATATGCAATAATCTTGGGTAGCTCACAAGAATGGGGTGAGATGGGATGGGATGGTGTAAAATGGCAAGGCAAGGCAAGGCCAGGCCATGAAAGAGAATTGCCAAACCAACTCCAAACAACTCCAGTGCCCCAAAGTGACAATGTACAGTTTCATTGACCTTTATCGGATGTTTTACCCCACTCTAGCCAAGCACTTGGAGGAAAAGCTGGCCCTTGCAGAAGGCTAAAGGATGGGGTCTACCAGATCTCATAGAGAAGATCTTCCACAGGGAAGGGACAGCTTCAGAGAAAATGCACTTATAAATCCCACTTAAGATATATTCTATCTAAATTAGTTTGTAAGTGTTGATCCATCCATCTCCTTCTACTTCTTTCTTCTGTTGTATTTCCATTACGTTGCTTCATCTCATCACAACCCCACGAGCAATACAGCCTTAAGTCATCTTTAGTTGTCTGGTGTTAAAAAAGAATTTTCTTGTTTATCCTGCAGAGTTCAAGACCAATTTCAAGGTATATAATACATGTTTGCCTTTGTCATTCATTACCTGGAGGATGTTGGAAAATTATACTCTCAGTAATTTCCAATTAAATTTCCAGTCAGTTCCTATATTCAGATCAAAACAAGTGTACATGCTACTCAGTTCAGCAATGAAAAAAGTATACCTTGATGTTTATTTGTTAAACATTCCTAAACATCAAACCAATCAACCGGCAAAATAGATAAAAGCTAGGCAAAAAGGAAGGGGGGAGAGAGAGAGAGAGAAAGAGAGAGAGAGAGAGACAGAGAGACAGATGCGCGCCCACACACACACACACACATACACACACACACACAGAGGCATGTAAGTTGACCAAGAGTTTGCATTATTTATTTATTTTGTAAATATATATGGCTACCATTTCACATGTGTGACTCTGCATACAAAGTTAAAATACAAAAGGAGCAGAACAACATAACCAAAAACATAAAATATATACAAAAAAACCACTTTCAAAACAATAAAAACCACTAAACACATAAACAAGAAAACAACCCAGCATATTTTGTATCACCTGAAGCTTCTGTATGCTCTTCAAGGGCAGCCCCTACAGCAACATTCAATAATCCACGTGGGAGGTGATCAGGAAGTGATGACTGGGTATAGGGCCTCCAGGAATGAGCATAACTGGTATACAACTGAGGTTGTGTAAGGGCTCTCCTAGCTTCAAATGCCACCTGTCCATTGAGTCAGAGTTGTGGTTTCAAAAGGATACTCAGAATATGTACCAGATCTGTCTGGAACTGTGTCTTTCCATCCATACCTATTGGATGGGGAAAACCTCAGCACCTTCAGAGTTGAGTTAGTGTCAGGATTCCAAGTACCCAAGGTAATCAAAACCCCTAAGCCAAAGTGTTCCTCAAAGTCCAACTTTATTAAGCGTGACATATTGGCACATCTGGTGAAAACCCGACTCTGAAGGTCCCAAGGTTTTCCCCACCCAAATTAAAAATCAAAGTTCTTCCCCCCCCCAGTCCACATGTCCATCATATGGTCCAACCAGGTCACAGTCCCAAATCCAGATGGTTTCTGTGCATGCCTCTCCAGCACCTGGTGAGAATGTCCTTGATTCCGAGGAGAAAGAATTTTATTTCGGCTACAAGTCCCCAGCTATCTCTAATCCCCCTCTCCCATTCCCACAGCTTCAACCAGTCTTGCTGTGGTAGTCCAGAAGATGCTCCAAAATGGCTTCAGGGATGACACCTATATGTGTCTATATTCACATCCAAAGGACCCAAAACTTTCCATAGCCCCTAAAAACAGCCCTGTGGGTAATTAGCAAGGAGTGACCTTTGGTTGTTCCACCTCTAACCCTTTGATGTAGCTCAGAGGTCTCCAAACTTGCCAACTTTAAAACTTGTGGACCTCATCTCCCAGAATTCCCCAGCAAACAAGTCTTAAAGTTGCCAAATCTGGAGACTCCTGATGTAGATAGGTGGCAGCAGAATAGTAGGACACCCGGTGGTACCTCTTCTCTTCTGTATCACAAGGGTGGGGGGAATCAGTGGATGGGGAGAATGTATACAATAGAGGGAAGTCAGGTGACCACAGGTCTTGAAATTAAGATAGTTAGTGCCAGAATAGGGATCGGCAATTGGAACAGTCCAGTGGTGGGATTCACATTTTTTTAACCGGTTCTGTGGGCATGGCTGAGTGGGTGTGGCATAGTTTGGTGGGCATGGCTTGGTGGGCATGGCAGGGGAAGGTTACTGCAAAATTCCATTCCGTCCCCACCCCACTAACCTGCTTTCCAGCTCCATTCTCCTGTGCAGGACAACAAAAGAAGGCCCAGACAACCAGCTGGGACTCAGGAGGCAGAGAATAGATCGGGGCGGGGCTAATCAGATGTGGTATTTGCCAGTTCTCTGAACTACTCAAAATTTCCCCTTACCACCTCTCCAAGCTGGTCACAAAACCTGCTGAATACCACCTCTGGAACAGTCCACTTCATGAGAATGTTTGGGGAAGTACTTCAACCAGTGAGGGGGTCAAAAACATCTAACGGTGCCACAGTTGTGATATTAAAGCTGTCCTTCTGGCTGCCATCTTGAGTTTTTTTACCTTCTCCCTGTGGATAATTCTGACTTCAATTCCACAGGGGGAAGGGTTCCTTAGAATCATTCTTGCACAAAGAGATATGTATTTGTAGGGTTGAATTCAATGATAAACAACAACAACATGTTGTATTTATAGACGGCCTGACTCCCAGCGCCTCTGTACTTTGTGCTGCTATGGGCATGATATTTGCTTCTGTAAGCAACAATAATACAATCTGCTGGTATTCCGTGTTTTATCAGGCTTGAGATAACAGACTGCTGAAAATAACAAATTATGTTCTTTTTCCCATCTTTCTTCTGAAGAAAAGAAGGTAACAGCTCCCTTGTGGGAGTGCTGCTCCACATCCCAAATATGTAATTGTGATGTTCAGTTTTATTTTCAACTTTTCTCTTTTGGGGGGGGGGGAGTGGGGAGATGAAGAAGAATGGCTTGGAGCGGGTGGCATGGAAAGAACACAACAAGAATTGAGGTAGAAATTGGCAGTTGCATTGTCATTATGGTCACAAGTACATCAGAAAGCTCTTTAGCACTGTGCCTGATTTCACATAACATGTTTGAGTTGGTTACTGAATCAATCCATTTTTAGGTTTACACAGTCCACTGAATCACTAATTCATCAAAATGGCTGAGTTCACACAACATGCTAGACCACATATTCAGAAACACCCAAACTAGTTCTAAACTGAGCTTAGCATGTTGTGCAAATGTACCTGTTAGGTCTTTCCCTGTGACCTGGCACTCATGCTGTGTGAATATAGTCATTGGAACTACCAACTATCACCACTAGAGCAACATAGCAGGAAAACAAGTTCCCAAAGAAGTTTGTTCCAGTTTTAACTTAATAACATTGTAATTTGGGCTCTCTAGTGATCTTCACTCTTGATTTAGGTCATCCATAATGCAATGTCAATCATCATCTAAAAAGATTCCTTAGAAGGTAGCTCAGTTCTTGATAAGTACATTTGCATAGTCATCGGGGGTGTTCTTACAGTATGGTAAAAAAAAATAATAGCAGCTTCAAAGATATGATTAAAATTCTGCCTGTTTTTTAATGCAGTGCAACACAATTTTTAATGTGTATGTCACAGTTGCCATCCTGACTTTCTGACTCTCTCTGCTGTGGGTATCTTGGCAGCAAACTGAACTTGGTTGACCAATGTCTTCTTCAAGTAATTTTTTGCTAGCTCTTATATCTCATCTTGGTAGATTCCCACCCCATGTACTAATCAGATACAAGACTTTTTTCCACATTAGCCACAGTTGACTAGATATTGCCATTTAGCTCATCCTTTGGTGAAAGGGCTATATATCCTAATTTTTAGAACTGTCAAAGTGCACTTATTGGAAGTTATTTGTGACTAATTCCAAACCCTCAAATCAGCTCTGTTATAATTGTTTGGGAATGAATATACAGAGAGCTGTCTGAATAGGTGTATGGATCATGGTTCATAGTCTTCCAGACTATATAGAGGCATACTGAATTTCTATTTAATTTGCAGAATGTATAAAGTACATATTGACTTATACATAACCAAATTTTACTCAAATAGGTGTCCTCCCTCTTATCCTCCTTCCCTTGGGCTGGGTCTCTGACTACATATCCCCAAATTTTCTGAGAGAAGCAGAGGGATGGCACATAATTCTGCTACTGCATTTCCAAAAGCATGTCATTGGCATGGCAATGGCACAAGACATCCCTCTTTGCCCCATCTAAAGACGCCTGTCAAACTGCTGATTGTTGGCGTTGGGAAAACTGCCTGATAGATCCAGGGACATTTCCTGCTTTTTCCCTGTTCTTACAGAACACCTACCAGAAGTCTTAGGGAAATACTAGCATCTTTACTGCAGATCTAGCCATCTGTCAAAACCATTCGCCAGTGACAGCAGTGTTGCAATTAACAGATGCTGGCCCATTGGCTGGTGACATTAAGAAAGAGGTGAGAGCAAAGTCAAAGAGTTTAACCAATGGCTTGGTTTGGCTTCATATTTCCTGCACCTTGGAAATCAAGACACCACCATCTGGCAGCAAGCCAGCACACTGACAATGAAGATAGCAAAGTTAAGACTGTTGTTATCGTATTCTCCTGGCTTAAAGAAATGGGGTTAGCACTTTAACTGAGCTGGGGAGAAAGAGCCTCTGTCTGTTTTGTCAACATAGCTTTCCATCCTGCTGCATTCAACTTGTTTCAGTCAGATGTAACTCGGTTGGAAGCAGCTGCTATTGTTCAGATGAATCTTTGATATTCTATTTTCAGGGTTTACCAAAGTTCAACTAGCATAATAATGCGTGGAAACAAATTCACTGCTGGAAACGTGCACAAATAAATATTCCTGCACTGTGCTACATTATAATGAAAACACAGTTCCTTCCTTCCTTCCTTCCTTCCTTCCTTCCTTCCTTCCTTCCTTCCTTCCTTCCTTCCTTCCTTCCTTCCTTCCTTCCTTCCTTCCTTCCCAATGTCTTATTTCATCTCTTCTCTGTAAATCTGTAAGTAAGAATGGTTAATTATTATAATCCAGCAGCTTTGCAAAGCAAATACAGAAATCTTTCTTTTGTTATCCTGTCCATCTGAGAATGCAAAAACAGATCTCTTGGCAGGCTTCTTTAGATAGCGGCATGGTCTGGATAGGTCACACAATCTTTCTGATCTGATAGAACAATGTTTCTCAAACTGGCAATTTCCAAGTGTGTGAACTTCAAATCCCAGAATCCCATAACTATTGTGGCCATTGATTTGAGAATTGGAGGACTGAAGTTCACAAACCTGGAATTTACTGAGGTTAGGCAACATGTGACAGAGTGTGTATTTGATATAGTTAATAGAATTATATTCCATGTTTAATAATATGAGTGGGTGTCGACTAGTCAGATTTTTAATCCAAAGCCATGTAGTTCCTTTTCCTCTTGTGCTGACCAATTCTTTATTTTTCTTGCCCTCTTCTTCACCATTTCTGCTGTTTAGGGAGATTTTCAGTCACCCAGGTCATGCTTTTTCAAGAGACAACTGGAGTTTCTGGTTTTTCTTTGAAGATGTTTTGCTTCTCATCTAAGAAACTTCTTCAGCCCACAGCTGAAGAAACTTCTTGGATGAGAAGCAAAATGTCTTCAAAGAAAAACCAGAAAGTCCAGTTGCCTCTTGAAAAAGCACCTTTGGGACATTTCTGTTGTTATTATAAGTCTATCATTCCAACTTTTTTCCCCTAATCCACCTCCTTTATCCAGGCTTTATTTTATTATTATTATAATTATTATTATTATTATTAGCTCCAAGAATTGATAAGATTTTTTTTTTCATTGTCCCTTCTATCCTGCTGGTTTGTATTCTTCAGGGTTTTGGAGATGTCAGTTAGTTTTTGGTGACACTTTGATGATGAAGTATTTCTTTGATTTCAAATTAGAATTGCTTTGAGAGTTTAATGGTAAGGTTGTAATTCAATGAAGAAAGCCAAATGTGATTGCTAAATTTGCTAAAACTCCTAATCCTGTATCATCAATATTTTACTTCAGATATTTGGGACTATATAGGGTTTGAGTAAGAAATCCTACTCCACAATGATTATTTCCCTTTTCTTTCACATTGAAATTATTACAAAATATGACTCTTTCTTTTTCTCTCTGTGTTCAAAGGTTCAAATCCATTTGAGCTGACTCCAATCTCAGATTAGAAAAGTGCGTAAGGTTAAAGTCCGCAGTCAGCTCCAAATTTTTCTGAAGTATTATCTTATGACAGATTGTGTCACCAATATGGCATATTTTGAACTGAAAACTTTAAGGAAGGCACTGGTTTGAAGTATATTTGTGGCCTTTGTTTTGCTGTCATGAATCTGGAAAATTTCACAGCAGTCTGTAGTGCTAGTGAGAGCTGAATGGGTTTAAACCATATCATGTGGTCTTTAGAATGTACTGGTTTTTGTTTTGTTTTTTACATTAGGAATTGGGCATTGTTCCCCATTGATTTACATCTAATACCACTCTATAAAGCCTTAGTAAGACCACACTTAGAGTACTGCATCCAGTTTTGGTCATCACATTATAAAAAAGATGTTGAGACTCTAGAAAAAGTGCACGGAAGAGCAACCAGGATGATTAGGGAACTGGAGTCTAAAACATATGATGAAGGGTTACAGGAACTGGGCATGGCTAGTCTAGTGAAGAGGAGGAGCAGGGGAGACATGATAGCAGTCTTCCAATATTTGAAGGGCTGCCACAGAGAGGAAGGGGTCAAGCTATTTTCCAAAGCTCCTGAAGGCCAGACAAGGAATAATGGATGAAAACTGAACAAGAAGAGATTCAACCTGAAAATAAGGAGACATTTTCTGACAGTGAAAACAATCAACCAATAGAAAAGCTTCTCTGCCAAATTCATGGGAGCTTCATCACTGGAAGCTTTCAAGAAAAGACTGGACTGCCATCTGTCAACAATGGTGTAGGGTCTGCTTGGGTGAGAGGTTGGACTAGATGATCTACAAGTTCCCTTCCAACTCTATTAATCTAACACCTGCATCTCTAATCAAGCCATGAAATGGAACAGCTTCTCATGTCTGCTTGATATATAGAAAATACTCTTTTTTAAAGAGAAAACAAAGGAGATATAGGGAAACCGGGTGGCAGAAGAGAGAACTGACAAAAAAGTGTTTTGCTTGGCAGGAAAAGTTTCACCTACATGCAACAGCTTTTGCTTGGTTTTTGAAATATGTTCTATCCCTGGCACGTGATAAAACTTTTTGAGTTAAAACTACAGAAGCAGATGAAATATTCAAGTTGAGACATTTGTGTTGAAAACAGTATTTTAAATTTGGTTTATGTTATGTTCCTCCCACTTCTTTGAATATTCTTTGAAATTCCTAAGTGTTCGCTCAAGTTTGGTTGCCACAGTTGATTGGTATTTTGTTAAGACTGGCACATGGATGCTGCAGAAATAGTTTGAAAGGACAGAATGGGGAGGAGAAGTGTGGTGAAGATTTAATTATATTTCCTTTTAATGTTTTGTTTTTTATGCTTTAATTTTTCAGCCTACTGGTCCTTATTTTGCTTTGCTTTGCTTTGCATAATACGAAACTGGATTGTGTGATGAGTATCATTGTAGGTCTATGGTACTTCTAGTGCTTCTGTGATCTTAAATAGCATTTTTAACCTTCAGTGGTTGACCAGACTTCATTTTTGTCCAGTGCAAGTGTGACATTAATGTCTTTTTAATCATAAAACCTTCATCTGTGTCCCTCACTAGAGAATTTGCATTTGGTTAAGCAAACATTTGCCACACAAATGTCATTAATTTAATCTCAGATGGAGCTTGTGCATCAAAGAATTCATTCTTGTAGTTCTTGTAAAGTTATTGGAAAGATCATGATTAAATATAGTAGAATACTTGAAATTTTCCTATTATTTCAATCCTAGTCAAATGCCAATCAATTTTGATGAGCAGAAAACAGGAAAGGAGCAGATTTGTCCTTTATTCAGCCTATTTCTTTCTCTGACATCCTTCAAGGATTGACCAAGGTTACCCTGCTGTGAGCAAATTACCCTTGACATCTGACCCACAAACCAAACTATTCAGTATATAGAGATGGGCAAATTACATATTATGACACATGAGGTACCAGTTGCTTCTCTTCATCCCTAGCAATCATCATCATTGTTATCATCACCAACATCCCTAATCATTTGCTGCCATTCTGTGACTTCCCTTTAGGTCTGCCCAACATATCATTCTGTCTTAACAGGCAAAGAGATGACTCAGGCAAGATGCAGATGCCTAGACCAGCCTGCTCACCCTGATGTCCTCCAGATATATTAAATTTCAGAATCACGGAAACAGCATGTTTCTAGGATCCAAACTTTAACATACCTTAAAAGGAACAGACTGGTAGAAGCTAGCCAATGGCACTGCACAGGCAATCTTGATGCTCAGAGCCTAACAATGAACCCTTCTACACAATTCATTCACACTGTAATCCAGGGTACAAACTGTAAACAGGACTCCACGTTCACCTCATCAGCTGCAGACTGCAAATATGTTCAGCAGCTTGTTACTACCAGCTGAGAGACTATGAAATACAAGTTAGGAGGCAGGGGCCATGGAGAGAAGAGAAATGCTCTTGAATGCATATACTATTTGAAATGAATTGATAGGAAAGTGGGGGATGAGGGAGGGAACTAGTTCCCCAAGGTTGCACACAGATAATTTTTTTTTGCTGTTTTCAATGGAGCATCGCTGGTTTTCAGCCAGCCCTGGGTGATTGATGGGAGTGTGTCTGGGAGCAGATAGGAGAAAAAAGTCTTGTGTGGTTGGACACTCTATCTGGGGCTCTAAGCAGCATTTAACACCATCCTATCTCACTTCAATTTCACAAGGGTTTTGTAGAAACCATCGTATTTTCTTTTAGGAAGTTGTCATTTGCTCCTACTTTTCTCTTAGCTAAAACGAACCTCTGACTTGATAATAGAGTAGATACTTGTATGGGGTAAATCTCTAATTTAAGGTTTGGCATTTCTAATAAGGCTGAAAACAAACAAATAAACACAATAAACAAAGGCTAAAATCCTTGGAGAGGTTGTTACTGCTCCATAATCACTACTGTTGATTAGCGTGAACCATGCACTAATGTTCATAGATAGAGGAATAGTTACAGGGGTTGCTGTGAAAATGTGTATGACAAATTTTTTTGCAGCATATTTCCATCCCTGGGAGCATTGCAAAAACCTAATGATGATCCTTTCATATTAAAAAAATTGTTTGCCAAGAGAGGAGGGGACAGGTCTTTTGAAGTTACAAGTTTTATTGAAGTTTGATAATGACCTTAACTGGCAAGGAAGTGTAATAATCTATAACTGGACTGCTTGTCTCTGAGAATTATTTTCCAAATGGCAGGCTTTCAAAGTCTGTAAAGTGTTTTTGTTTTCATCAATTTTGCAGTCCATCTTGGAAAATGTCCTCCCTGGATAGATGTCATAATTGCTTCTGAGGTCAGAGTGATAAAAAGAAAATAATGCATTTCTCCTTGGACACTCCTTTGTACTGTTCTTGGATATTTGAGTACCAAATCAAACACCTTTATTATGGTCTTTGCTCAGCCTTTGATATCTGAGTGATATCGGTGAGTGTCCTCAGTATGGAAACAGTATTTTGGTCTGGGTTCTGTAAATTTTCCTACTTCAGAGATAACAAAAACAAAAACAAAAGTTTTAAAAGTGAAGTTAAAAGACCCAGGCTTGCTTACAAAAACACTCTGCCTGTAAGAAGACATGTAAAAGTCCCTTGACTTTCCAGCTGCTCCCACAAGTAGGGGTGGTAATCAGCAGGTTCTGACTAGTTCTGGAGAACCAATAGCAGAAATTTTGAGTAGTTCAGCGAACCGGCAAATATTACCTCTGACTGGTCCTATCTATTCTCAGCCTCCCGAATCCCAGCTGATCGGCTGGGTCTTCTTTTGTTGCCCTGCACAGGAGAACAGAGCTGGAAAGCAGGTTAGTGGGGTGGGGAGGGAATGGGGATTTTACAGTATCCTTCCTCTGCCACGCCCACCAAGCCACACACACCACACACCATGCCCACCAAGCCACACCCACAGAACCAGTAGTAAAAAATGTTGAATCCCACCACTGCCCACAAGAAGTTGCAATCTTCAAGATTCTCCCTCCCAGGTGGGTCCACAGCCATCCCAAAGTCATCATGTGCCCCCATTCAAATTCGGGAAGAGGCCTGCCAAAGAGCCAGCTCTGGCAGCAAACACAGCAGATCATGGATAAGAGAAAGAAAAGCTCTTTCCCTACAGTTGCCATTTTGGAGAGGAATCCAATATTTCCTCTGAGAAGGAATTGTGGAAACTGAAGTTCAAGACTCTTAGAAAGGCTCCAGATTGACAATCAGTGCCCTGTGTAATTAACCCTAGGTGAGTGTTATGGAGATAAACATACATTCTTCCTCTTCTAATCATATGGTCTCTTTTCCTTTGTTGGAATTATAGATTATAAACTGTTTGGAAGCAAGAATTCATCTTCCTGTATCTTACACACTTCCATGAATCCAAAATGATTGCCTAGATAATTGACTAGTTTGCCAGTTCTACTTGTTTCTGCTAGCTTTATCCAGGATGGAGAAGTGGTCATGCATGTAACAAACATCCTTCTATATCTGATTAAGTTCCTATAGACTAAGTTGTTATCAGACTAAATTGTTATACTCAGTTCAGCATCTTCTTACCCATAGTCAACTAGGTTTCTCTGGAGATTCCTTCTCAATTCTTGTTCCTCAGCAAACAATATTTGAGAAAAGGAATCTTTTAAATCAGGAACTATCTCATAGCTGCCATGACTAATTAGCAGTAAATAATTGGATGAATAATTCTATAAAACTAATGAACATCACCACATCCTATATTGGGTCATCCATCATATTTTGTTTAAATCATTTATATGACAGGCTGCCCTCTGTTTTGAAATATCCTTTATTCCAGACTTTCTTCATGGGTGTCCATGGGTAGTAGCTGGAGTGAAAAAAGTGGCCTCCAAAACCTTTAAAAGGTTAGAAGATCATGAAATCAGGTGCAAATTTGCCCCAAAACCCAGAAATATCTTCAAATATTGTGCAAAAACACCCCCAAAGGAAACCCAAATATATCACACAATATTCAGGTGCCAGAAAAGTTTGATGGCCCCTGGTTTATTTAAAGTCTGGTCTGGTTTAAATCTGATTTAAAGATAAGAATCGATGTGTTGTTTTTATCCATTTATGGTTAGCATCTGAGCAAGAGGAACACAAATACTTAAGTCCAAAATTGGAGAAATGCTGGAAATGTCATCAGATACCTGGATCATGCTATCACATGTGGTGGACATGTGGAAGCCAGGAGATACTGGACTAAAATTCATACATGGCTGGAAAAAATGACAAAACAGCACATAGACTTGAAACCAGAGATATTTTTATTGGGTATCTTACCTGAAAGATATAGTAAACAATTGATATAACTGATTTTTAACAGCAGCTAGAATTGTATTTGCCAAAAATTGGAAAAGTGAAAAAATTCCGATAGAAGAGGTGATGAAGAAAATAATGGAATGTGCAGAAATGAGTATCTTGACATTAGAGAGCAAGAAGAGAAAGAATATTATAAAATTTGGGATTTATTTTATCAGTGGCTAGATAAGAAAACAGGAAAATATAATATAATATTACAATATGATAGTAATGATATGAGAATGTAACGATATGCTATAATTCAGCAGTCGCCAACTGGTGGGCTGCATCCTAATGGTGGGCCATGAGAAAATTTTGGTGGTCCGCAGAGAAATCTCACCCCCAGATCACCCTCACAAAGCAATTAATCCAGGCTGCGCAGAAACACAAGGGAACCCTCCCCGCCCACTCACTCCTTACCCAGTAAACTTGCCTGCTAAATTGGATGATATGAATTTATAAACAAAGTCTAATAAGTCTAATGTGTATAGTTGATTTATTTAATATGAACTTTAATAATGCATTTTGAAGGGAAAGACAGTTGATATTGTGCACAAAAGATATGTACCAACCAACACACTGTACAATGGAAAGATGGTTTTATCTGATGTTTTATGTTTGTATTTGTCAATGTTTGTTGTCAAAATAAAATAAAAAACTTTGGGGAAAAAATGCACATCCATTACATAGTAACATAAGCTGCATTCACAATGGCACAAAAAAGCGACTTAGTTTTTGCCTTAAATGATCATGGAAATCCAGATCACATAGTTACTTTATGGTTCATTGTGTTCAGTGATCACAAAAAAATTGGGTTAATTGTGCAGACTGTACTTAAGTTAGTTATGGATAAGTACATCATGAAAGCAGGCATACATTGGAATGCATTTTAAATTGTTTAGGGTTCTAGGAAGAAAACTTCTCTTTCCTTTTTTTTAAATAGTAAAAAAAAGTGGTAAAGTCAGCTATTAAATGTTTAGGGAATGCTACTTGTTGTGTATGTACCATAGTTAATAAAGTATGAGCTTGAGGTAAAGTGCAGGGTTTTGGCCCTGCACTTCTGATTGGCTGTTAGGCGGCCAGATCGGATTGGTTAGTTCTTAGGAATCTGATTGGCCCTTAACAGAGGATTATTATTGGTTTAAAGAGCTAGCGTTCATAGCTCGCTATTGGACAATTCTCACAAGGGTTACCTATATAAGGCAGAGTTCACTGTTATTGTTTTGAGAAGTCACTATGCAATAAAGAGCTGAAAGTTCACATTCAAGACTGTCTCCATTTACTCCAACCCATGTCCAAGTTTATAACACTGGTGACGAGGATGGGATTTGGAGACGTCCGAACCTAAGAAGCCAGGAAGCAATACCGAGCACGTGATAAGACGACGCCAACAACGGAACCATGTCCGGCGGCATCGTACCACCCGTTCCGTTCGATCCAAACCAAGAGTCCTACATGGACCACTTCCAAATGTTTCTCGAGATGAATAATTTGAAAGACGCTACGCCAGCAAAGAAGCAGGCACTGTTCCTGACGCATTGCGGCCCAGCTGTATTTAAAATGGCTAAAGCACTCGCCAAACCTCGAGAAGTGAAAGCCATGAGCTGGGACGACCTCGAACCCATCCTGAGAGACCATTACGCACCAACCGTGCCTACACTCGTGAGACGCCACGAGTTTTATCAGAGAAACCAGCAA
The DNA here is from genome assembly GCA_033807585.1 of Hydrophis major. Lineage (NCBI taxonomy): Eukaryota > Metazoa > Chordata > Lepidosauria > Squamata > Elapidae > Hydrophis > Hydrophis major. Next base: position 246,889,814 of record CM066330.1, read on the forward strand.
AAAGGAGAGAGCGTAGCCGATTTCGTGGCGGACCTTCGGAATTTAGGGGGCCTCTGCGGGTTCGCCGATTTAGAAGAAGCACTAAGAGATTAAGTAATTCTGGGATTAGATGCACTAGGCATGCAAAGCAAGCTGATGGCGAAAGGCGACATCAGCCTTCCTGACACCATCGCCGAAGCCACGGCTGCGGAGGAGACCAAAAAGTTGGCTGCACAATTACGGCGAAGCCGCACTTCGGCAACACAACCGACCAGCGAAATCTTACCCAACTCAGAAGGGCAGCTTGCGACAACGCACCACGAGGACCTCTCTTCGTCGTCAGACAGCGATGAAGAAGGGGTCCATCGACTGCGGTCCAACTGGGACCCTCGCCCGAAGCCCTTACGCCCTTGTGCTGGCAAACCATGCCAGGGCCGAATGCAAATTCCGCGACGCACTCTGCCATGAGTGCGGGAAACGAGGCCACATCAGCCGGGTCTGCTGCAGCTTACCAGGACCCAGCCAGGCCTCAAAAGGGGCCAACTATCGCCAATCGATAGGAAACCGTCCTGTAAGGCGAGAACCAGTAAACCACTCCTACAGAAATCAAGCTTTGCAAAGAGAAGAGGCTCACCATACTATCACTATAGGTCACGCCTCAGTTTTGGACACTAAGAAAATTCGAGTCACGGTAGCCATCGAGAACCAGCCTTGCCACGTGGAGGTCGACTTGGGATCGTCCCTCTCGATGGTGTTGTGGAAGACACTCAAGCAACTTATCCCCACAATCCAACGCCAAGACCTCCAATTTCAGCGCCTCATCCTCAAGGACTACCAAGGGAATCGAATCCCCATGGTCGGGTCCTGCCAAGTCCGAGTCTCCTTCAAAAAGCATACAGCGTACTTACCTCTAACGATCATCGATAGAGATAGGCCTAGTCTATTAGGCCTCCAATGGTTTGCGCCACTCGGCATCAAAGTGGCCGGCGTGAACCAAGTTGGTGGTTGTGAGTGGGAGGAAGACCTTATTTCTGAGTTCAGCGACGTCTTCGTGGACCATTTAGGTGAGTATAAAGGGACCCCAATCTCATTTAGTCTAGATCCAAAAGTAGCCCCAATTCACTTGAAGCCCCATCGAGTTCCATTTGCTCTTAAAGCTAAGATCGACAAACAACTCGACAAGCTAATTGCTCAAGGGGTGTTAAAGCCCATCGATCACTCTCCATGGGAAACCCCTATTGTAACACCCATTAAGCCATACGGGTCAATCCGAATTTGTGGGGACTACCGAGCCACTTTAAACCATGCCCTACAGCAGAATGCGTATCCAGTTCCGGTGGTGCAACACCTCCTCCATTCCTTGGGGGGCGGAAAGGTTTTTGCTAAATTAGATTTAGCTCAAGCTTATCAACAACTACCAGTGGATGAAAAGACGGCCCAAGCCCAAACAATTGTAACGCACAGAGGTGCTTTTAAATGTACTCGATTGCAATTTGGGGTTAGTGTAGCCCCGGGGATATTCCAAAGCCTCATGGAAAGGTTGTTACAGGGAATCAAGGGCATGGTTCCGTATTTTGATGACGTATTAATTGCAGCCCCTACCAAAAAAATCCTGCAGGATCATTTGAAATGTGGTTCTTAAAAAATTCCAAGAGGCAGGACTTAAGGTGAAAAAAAATAAATGTCACTTATATACTGACAGTGTTGAGTTTCTAGGGTATCGGATTGATAGCCAGGGCATTCAACCTACCGAAAATATATTAAGGGCGATAAAAAATGCTCCCAGGCCACGTAACAAGGCCGATCTCCAGGCATTCTTAGGCCTCATTAATTTCTATAATGTATTTTTACCACAAAAGGCGACTGTTGCTGAACTGTTACACCGGTTATTAGATAAAAAAGCATTGTGGGTATGGGGTTACCGGGAAGAACAAGCGTTCCGGAATGTTAAAAAATTGCTCACATCTGACTCTGTACTTATGCAGTATAACGAGACTTTACCATTAGTTATAACCTGCAATGCATCGCCCTTCGGGGTGGGCGCCATTTTGAGTCATGTACTGCCTAATGGGAACGAAGCCCCTGTTGCATACTTTTCGAAGACTCTTTCACAAGCAGAGTGGAACTATGGACAAATTGATAAAGAAGCTCTCGCAATCGTTTCAGCTGTAAAGAAATTTCATGAATATGTATATGGAAGGACATTTACCATTATAACTGACCACCAACCTTTGCTAGGGATAATAGCTGGGGACAAGCCAACCCCCTACATATTATCCCCTAGAATGACCCGTTGGTCAGAATTCCTAGCTGCTTATAATTATCGCCTGCAATATCGCCCGGGGAAAGCCATTCCCCATGCCGACGCATTAAACCGAGCACCGCTTCCAGAGACTCTCGACGATCTGGCACCAACGGCAACCACGTTGCAGATCGAAACACTCAACTCGCTGCCTATGACCGCCTGAGACATCACGAGAGAAACCAAACGAGACCACACCCTAGCTCGAGTCCTAGGCTGGGTGGAATGTGGATGGCCATTGGACCAAGTCCCAGATGACTTCACGCCGTTTAAAGCAAGACAGACTGAACTTTTTTCCCAAAAAGGCTGTGTCATCTGGGGTGATAGAGACGCTGCTACAACTTCTGCACGAGGGCCACCCCGGTATCGTGTGGATGAAAGTGCTTGCACGAAGCTACGCATGGTGGCCAGGCATGGACCGGCAAATCGAGCAGTGGGTCAAAGCGTGTGCCAATTGCCAACAAGCCAGCAATGCCCCACCAAAAGCCATGCCTACTGAATGGGAGATGCCACGTGGACCCTGGTCCAGAATCCACCTGGATTTTGCGGGGCCAACCAAAGGATATACCTTCCTGCTGATAGTCGACGCATACTCCAATTGGTTAGAAATTCATTGAATGACGGCCACAACGTCTGAAGCAGTGATCAAGATCCTAAATAGACTCTTTGCAACCCACGGATTGCCTGACGTCCTGGTGTCCGATAACGGGCCACAGTTTACAGCACTAATGTTCGAGCAGTACCTTGCTGACCGCGGCATCCGCCATGCGCTCACCTTGCCTGTGCACCCACCCTGCGACCAATGGACGAGCGGAACGCATGGTCCAATTTGTTAAAAAGACTTTGCAAAAAATGGACTATGACAATATCGATGACAAGGTCAACCAAATTCTCTTTTTGCAACACATAACTCACATAGCGTCACCGGCAGAACTCCCGCGGAACTACTGATGGGACGAAGACTTCGTTCCCACCTCGACCGGTTGCACCCTGCTTACGAACCAGAAAAACCAATAGGATCCAGTGGCCGCTATCGCACCTTCCAGGTAGGAGACCACGTTTACGCACGAAACTTATCAGGTGAGCCGTTATGGATAGAGGCAACGGTAGTGCGAGTGATCGGCCCCAAATCCTATGTAGTGAAATGCTTTGACAATAGACTGTGGAAACGACATATCGACCAATTACGGTCACGACTCACAATGGCCAGTCAACAACTCCCCCATGACCAAACCGAGGGGGGGGGGAGGTACAGAAGAAGATGACGTTCCAGGGAACCTGCTCGAAGGGAGCGACGAATCAAGTGAGACTCAGGAAATGGAGCAGGAAGGAGAATTGTTTGCACCGCAAGAAATTGCACCTGAGCAAGAAGCAGAGCCACTGCCAAACAACAATCTACCTCAACAGGATTGCAATCAACCAGTCCAACGAAAATCCGAAAGACTTAAAAGACAACCGTCCTATTTAAAGGACTATATAACTACACCGTAATTTAAGAAGCCAGGGGGAAGGGGTGTTGTGTATGTACCATAGTTAATAAAGTATGAGCTTGAGGTAAAGTGCAGGGTTCTGGCCCTGCACTTCTGATTGGCTGTTAGGCGGCCAGATCGGATTGGTTAGTTCTTAGGAATCCGATTGGCCCTTAACAGAGGATTATTATTGGTTTAAAGAGCTAGCGTTCATAGCTCGCTATTGGACAATTCTCACAAGGATTGCCTATATAAGGCAGAGTTCACTGTTATTGTTTTGAGAAGTCACTATGCAATAAAGAGCTGAAAGTTCACATTCAGAGGCTGTCTCCATTTACTCCGACCCATGTCCAAGTACTTAACACTACTAAATCCAAAGTCCTTGTTCTTTGCCCCGTCCTCCTTTACTTGACACATCTGTATTATTTACGCAGTCATTTTACAGCCCATTTGTTCTTTCTGGTTTGATGATCTATAAAATATTTCTATTGCTAGTTTCAGTCTCTGAAACATCTCTGATTACAGCCCATAATGACAAACTAAGACAGTCAGTCTCTACTTGCTTAAATCTCTACCTTCAGGTAACACTAGTGTGCCCTTCTTCCTCCCCTTCTCCAGTTTTCATTCTGGCACATTGGAAGCTTAAAACTCCATGCAAGGAAATTTTCTTTGACAATCTGAATATTTCTCAATGTAATATTTATAGCACATAAGGCTGCTTGCTTCAGTTCTACACAAACTTACTTTTGGCATGATTGCTCCACCCCATTCCTTTCCAAAAAAAGAAATAAACTATATTTATCTATGTCACATTCTGCTTTATTTCATGAACAGGATGAATGGTTCTTTCCAAGTCTGTAGACAGCAGCCAGCAGTGAGTTTCTCCTTAATTGTTTTTGCAGCAAAATCCAGACGTAGAGCTTAACTGAGATGTTTTGCAAACTTGACCAAGATTCTGGAAGGTGTACATGAGGAGAAGCTGGTATGAACAGTCTCTTAAAGCTTTATCTGGAAGCTTAGTGTTGCTTATCTTGGGATCATAATGACATTATTGAGGTTGCGTCCGTGTTATTCTTTCCATTCTCTATGTGCTGGATATTAAGGATTAAATGTCAGCTTCCATTATTCCCCTTTGCCTGAGTGCTAAAATTCTTCATTCTGCCCAGTGGTGAGATTCAAATAATTTAACAACTGGTTCTCTGCCCTAATGATTTTTTCCAACAACCAGTTCACTAAACTGCTCAGAAAGTTAATAACTGGTTCTCCCAAAGTGGTGCAAACTGGCTGAATCCACCCCAATGACCTCACTGATTCCACCCCTAATGGCCTCAGATACTGTGATGTAAGCTGGATGAGTATGACTTTGACATAGGGGCTGTACATGAGAGAGGCTTTTGGAGAGGTGTAATATATACCTAGGTTGTCCCTTAAGCCCCCCTCCAAGTAAAATCAGCCAGATTTTGGGGGTGCATAACAGCATAAAGTACCTTGTTCTTTTAATTCCCCCAACCCCATAGAATCTGAAATATTTAGTCCTACTCATACTGGAGGCATAAAATGATGTCTGGGGGTAAACTCTTACAATACTAGACAACACAGTATCAACAGTAGAGACCTTCAAATTTCTAGGTTCTATCATATCACAAGACTTAAAATGGACACCTAACATCAAAAACATCATCAAAAAAGCACAACAAAGAATGCTTTTTCTGTGCCAACTCTGAAAGCTCAAATTGCCCAAGGTTTTGTTGAGTCTATCATCTGTACCTCTATAAGTGTCTGGTTTGGTTCAGCAGCCCAAAAAAGACAGACACAGACTTCAGAGAATAATTAAGACTGCAGAAAAAACAATTACTACCAACCTGCCTTCCATCAAGGACCTGTATACTGCATGAGTCAAAAGAGGGCTGTGAAAATATTTACAGACCCCTCACATCCTGGACATAAACTGTTTCAACTCCTTCCCTCAAAACGATGCTATAGAGCACTGCACACCAGAACAACTAGACACAAGGACAGTTTTTCCCCGAATGCCATCACCCTGCTAAACAAATAATTCCCTCAACACTGTCCAACTATTTACAAAGTCTGCACTACTATTGCTATTAATCTTCTCATCACTCATCACCCATCTCTTCCCACTTGTGACTGTATGACTGGAACTTTGTGACTTGTATCCTAACAATTTATATTGACTGTTTCCTAGTATGATTTGATTGCTTATTGTACCCTATGACTATTATTAAGTATTGTACCTGATGATTCTTGACTCTTGATGAATGTATCTTTTCTTTTATGTATACTGAGAGCATTTGCACCAAGACAAATTCCTTGTGTGTCCAATCACACTTGGCCAATAAATAATTCTATTCTGTTCTGTTCCGTTCCATTCCATTCCATTCTATGAAACCTACAGGCTACAAACTGAGCATCCTATGTTATAACAATTAAATAGGCTGAGCATTAATTAGAAGTGAGCTGGACAGTCTCTGAAGCGATGACATCTAGTTGGATTACCTGGGAGGATCCCAAGGAATTAGACAAAAGACCTTGGTGACATGGACATTGCCCCCTGCCAGTTTGATGCCTGTTCCCCTTGACTAAAATGTACTGCCAGGATAGGGATTAGAAGCTGAGCCTGGTTGGCTATGAATGACAGAAAGAAAGAGAGGGCAATCTCTCTGAAGAGGCATTGGTGTGATCCTCATTAAGACGCCAGTCTTGACCCCAGCTGTATTTCAAACTTGCCCTTTTTGGGTAAAGGTGAATGAGAAAGAGGAAATCAATTCTATAGGGCTTTAGAAAAAAATGGATTAGCTGGTTCTGTCAACCCTTCAAGATTGATCAGACTAGGAGCTCAATGTCATGTAGGTCAATAGTACTTTTAATGTAAAGCTATAGTAACAGAATCCTGTGAGTATGAATGAATCCTTTTTCTCCCCGACCTATTTTTATGAAAACTAGGAGAAGTCTCATCTGAGATGTTTATTCCAGTTATTTGACTGTTGTCTTGGTAGCAGCTCTTTTGCTGAAATTGCATTGGCTGTTCTTATTGATGACCTAAGTTTGGCTTAAATGGGAGGGGTAGTAGTTTACAATTCTATTAGATTTTTTAGCAGTCTCCAACACCCACCCTAATTCCCCCCCCATTTTTTTTTTGATAATGACAATAATTTCATCTTTCATTCATACCGTATGTTGACTGGGTACATATATCTTGTGCTAACAATCATAATTAATATTTTTAACCAATATAGCAATAATAGCATTTTCTTTGTAAATCACATATCATTTCCTCTTATATTTATTATCCTTATAACCATCTTGACTAATTTCTTTATATATTCACCTACTCAATTTTAACTTATTTTATTTTCTAACTATTTATAAAATAAATCCCAAATCATATAATATTCAGTTTCTACTTTTTCTTTAATTTCCAGTATTAATCTATTCATATCTGCACATTAAAATATTTCCTCAATCACTTTTCCCTCTGCTGGTATTTTATCATTTTTCCAATTCTGCACAAATACAATCCTAGCTTCTGTTAATATATGTACAATCCCCACCCCAATTTTTCAGCCATCATGACCACTGTTGTCACAAGACTTCTAAAATATGCCATGTTGGGAAAATTGATTGAGAAATTTCCAAGTGAAATGAAATACCAACTATAAAGCCAGTAGAAAAAAAAAAACCAATCTTCTGAATTATTAAATTGGCAAATGAAGAAAAACATCTTCACAAATATATACAGTAGACTTCTGTATTCTGTAATAGCTGTCAATACTGCCTGTTATACTACATTTCACATAGGACTTGACTTCTAAGATAAACTGATTTTGAGAATTTTGATTTATAAATTATGGCTTGAAAGGCTTCCGCTGTTTTGTGTTTTCTTCCGCTGTTTAGTGTTTTCTATCATGTATCAGTTTTATTTAGACTCATCTGTATGTTTGAGTATGAATAATAAGATAGTTGGTTAGACAAAATCCAAATATATATCACTCTTTTGTGAGGTTAGGGTGTATCTTAGATTAGAACAGCATTTGTTCAATTACAGTTGGGACAGAAAAAAACCCAAAGTATTTCTTTATATGGTATATAATTAACATGTTGAATTTGCTGCCACAGTAAGTATATGGTTAGGACCATTGGTTTAGATTGTTTTAAGGAGGATTATACAAATTTATGCATAAGTAATCAGTGGCTATTAGTCATGATACTTAAATGGCATCTTATCAAGATCAGCTTCTTTAGTATACACCAGGTGCTGTACAAAAATAGAAAACACAAGTTTCTGCCTGCAGGCTCACAAACTAAAACACAAAATGTCTGAGACAAAAGAGGAAGGGGAGGTGGAGACAGAGGAGAATGTGGCATGTCAGTTGGGAGAGAGTAAGAGTAAGAAAGAGCATGAAGATGCATTACTATATGAGGAATATGGAATTTTTTTAAAAAAAGATCAAGTATTTATCAGAAAAATTGCTTAGAAAATTTATATTTCTAGTTCATTTTCTCTGGCATGGCTGACAACAAACAAATAAAAAAACCTGCTTTTACTCGAGAGCTTCATTCTGGTCTGTCACCAATTTGACATTTCCACTGCTTCACCTGAACTAGACACAAAAGACAGATGGAACAGAGAGATGTTGTTATTAGTATATTAATGATATCCTGTTCAAAAACCTTCACAGACTTCTAAAAACAGCCCTCCAATTAGTGATATGGGATGACTGCAATCTTGTGAATTTTAAGTTCAATGGGATACTCATCAAGAGAAAGAAAACTGATGATAAGGTCATTCCTTCTGATCTCATTCTTCCAGCACAAATCAACTATCAATGTTTCTGGGCCAAAGCTAGCACTGAAACCTGATTAATATATATTTAGGAATTCAATAGGTCTTACCTAGCAATCATTAGCTTGAGAATCTTGCTAAACAACATAATTGGGACGATTATAATAGGATCAAGAAGATTTTTTTTTAAAGGAATGGTTTCTCATTGATCATCTTTAGGTCAATGGTAGCTATACCAGTTTGATCTTCACCCTCCTTTCTTGCCTGTATTTCAGTTGTTCTGAATTTTTCTTAGAATGTGGTACCCAGAATTGAAAATGATTTGGAGTTGGAATCAGAGTAATGCAGAATACAGATGAACTATTACTTCCTGAAATTTGGAAATGATGTTTCTAACAAAGTTACCTAAAACTATATTTGCCCTTTTAGCAGCAATATTACACTAGTAATTCAAATTCAGTTTATTATCAGCTACAATTCCAGGATTTCAATTTCTTATCTACTATTATCTAGCTACATATATTTAGGTATTTGCTTTCTGTAGCTCCATGTGAAAATGTATTAAATTCAATTTCTTAGCCCATGTGATACCTGTAGAGTAAGGAAAGTGAGCTTGATAGAAATGTGCAGGAATGTTTACTGCCAGGTGCAAAGAATCAGAATCATGTGTTAAGTTGCAATTCCGAAAGAATTTATTGCTCAAGTCTATACACATGAATCAACTGATGTTGAATACTAATTTATCCTTCCCTCAAAACGCTAGAGAACTGCACACAAGAACAACTAGACACAAGAACATTTTTTTCCTAAACACCATCACTCTGCTAAACAAATAATTCCCTCAACACTGTTCAACTATTTACAAAGTGTGCATTACTATTACTGTTAATCTTCTCATCACTCTTTATCACCCATCCCCTCCCACTTGTAATTTTAGGACATTGTAGCTTGTATCCTTACGATTTATACTGACTGTTTCCTAGTATGATTTGATTGTTGATTGTACCCTATGACTATCATTAAGTGTTGTACAATATGATTCTTGATTCTTAATGAATGTATCTTTTCTTTATGTATACTGAGAGTATTTACACCAATCACACTTGGCCAATAAAAGTATTCTATTCTATTCTATTCTATTCTATTCTATTCTATTCTATTCTATTCTATTCTATTCTATTCTATTCTATTCAGAGCCAGATAAGAGTCAACAGAATTGAAGAGGGATTGGGCAGGGATTGTTTGTGGCAACACAACAACTTTAATCTGAAGATGTGCTTCATTCCAGCCTCAGACACAGTTCTGCCTTCTCTTCTCCTAATTATATAGGCAAAGGGGTTGAAATACCTTTTAGGTACAGAACTAGGATAACATTAGGGAAATTTAGATATCTCTCAGGGCATTCAGAACCAGGGGTGGGATTCTCCCGGATCGGATTGGTTCGGGCAAACCCCCTTTTCTGACGATCAGCTGTCTCTGAACCAGTTCACTCCAATGGGGCATGTGGACCTGCCTGCCCACCTCTGCTCTTTTCTGTGCTTTATATCTTTTTGTTAGAGCACAGCTGATTTGCGCCACAGAGCAGTTTGCCATGCCTCAGCTGTTTTCTTCAGCTGCAGTTGAAAGTAAATATCAGCTTTGTTAAATGTGGAGCATGCGTGCAGAGGGTGTGTTTGTCACGTGCATCACCAAACCGTTTGTTATACCAGTTGAATCGCATCCCTGTCCAGAACTATGAGGAGAAGAAGGAGGAGGCGACCCAGCACAGACTTGGAAGATTCTGTTATTTTAGCCAATCTCTATAAAAGTAGTTTTAGCTTCCTATGGATCTTCCTATGGGGCTCACATCAATCTGGCACGTTGATTGTCATCGGGAATTCCCTATGTGTCTATTAAGCTCCTGCTCTATTGAAAACCTGGTTCTTTAAAAGTGTTGGTGGGACACATTCCATCTTCTCAAGGAATCCTGAGCCAAAAGCCGTATTAAATAATTCAACCTGGGACCTTTTGCCATACTCAGAATGGCTGGAATACTATTTCTCTTCTCTTCCTATGATTTTGAATGTATTTACAGCATTTTTCCCCAGTTGATCTTAAATACCTTTTGCCAACTTTAATTTTCCTCACAAAAATCTCTAAAATTTCAGATAATCCTTTGGTATTCTTGGGTGATTCTTTCCATCTGTTAGGTGTGCTTTTTGTTATCAGGATTTTTATGCAGCAGCACTGTCTTTTTATGCAGTTTCCATTTGTTTTTGTTTTTTTTTGGTTTTTTTTAAACAAGTTTTATTGATTTTAAAGACAAACAAAACATAAGACATCAAAGTATAAAACTTCCTTTCTCAAAAATTACTTATAAGTTTTAACAAGGCAAATAAAACATAATTTTTTAGGCATAGTTCCACATTATCACATTTCCATTTAAACACATATAGATCTTTTCCAAATTTCTCATTGTTTCTCCCTTCACTTTTATTCAATTATATTTCTTTCTATCAAGGTTTTATTAATTCTCAATCAAGCATAAACACACAAAATACAAAACATAAAACAAGGCATAAAAAGATAAAACCTCCTTAATTATCATTTATACATGTCTTTACATTTATACATGTCTTTTCCAAATTTCTCTCCCTTTAGTTTTATTCCTCCAAGGTTTTATTAGTTCACAATCAAAACATAGCTAACCAAAACACAAAACATAAAACACATAAAACTTCTTTTGAAAAGTGGCTTAGCCCCGGGTTACATCTTTTTTTACAGACCTAAATCAAGTTCATGCTCACCTTCTATACCATTCATATCTTATTAACCATTCTATATTTTCTATATAACTTCTCCCTTCTTTTCACTCATTTAATTATATTTTGTTTATTTCATCTTATTTCAAAATCATTATGTTTGTATCTTTTGTCCGTTCTTTTCCAATCATCTATTTATCTCTTCTCTTTAGCAAAGAATTTCCCCTGTAATCACTTTTAAGGTGTGACACCTTTCCCTAAAGTAACACTTAAAATAATACATAATTTCTATCCTGATTCTGCTTAGTACATTCTACATGTTGCATTTTGAAAAAAAAGAATAATAAACTTATAATATAGTTGTATATAATTTCCATTCTAATTGTAATTCTAATTAATAGTATAACTAAGCATTAATCATTTTACACATTCTCTTTGATATTTTATTAAATATTGAAATCTATCATTATAAAACATTTTAATATTTTAATATTTTGTTAAATCTTATAATATTCCAATAGACTATTTCAAATGCAAATACTACAATACTATCTTATGTACTCTTGCAGAATCTTTCTTAAATTATACACTATCCTTTATCCTTTATCTCTAAAAAAAATATCTTGTTTCAGACCGTGGCTTATTCCCCCTTTTCCCCTCCCTTTCTTCTCCAATCTGATCTTTTTGCCCCCCCTCTCCTAACCTCCACCTTTTTAGCGTCCCCTCTCTGTTGTAATTCTCTTTTCAATTGCTTTCTAACATTGTACCTTTTTTTCACCTTATTTTTCTTTTTCTTGGTTGTTTTATTGAATCTTGAATTCTCATTTTTCCTTCCTCTCTTCCTATTTTCTTTCTTAATCAAACTTTTTTGTCCATTAAAAATGGATTCCTTTTCTTCTTCTTCTTCTCCTCCTTCTTCCTCAAGTATTTGCTGGTATGTAGAAACCGCCATTTCTAAAAAGTGGAAGACAGCTCCCAATGAATTCTTGCCATTTTGTTCTCTTTCTTTTAATTTTTCATATTCCATTTTTAGTAGATCCACAGATGGTGCCACTGTAAATTTTTAAGAACAACCCAGATGTTTTTAATCTTAAAGTAATTTGCAAATTTTAAAGTTATCAAACAATTCAAACAGACATAAATTATTTCCTCTTCTTCTCTGTGCAACTTTTCCTCCTGGGGCAAAATCCCAAATATATTTTAAAGCCGTATTACAATTAGTTGTTGGTCTTATAATCTTCAAAGTGTCTCCTCCAACAAGTTTTTAAAGATTTTTTTTTAGTCCTCTCCTTCCCACTTATAACAAAGAGCTTGTTTTTACCTTAAAGAAGCAGGTTTTTCTGTGCTCATTTGCTTTCTCCGTAAGGAAGGGGAATGAACTTTCCTTCAGCACTTTTGCTGCGGGTAACAACTTCTTTTGGAAACAAATGTATCAATCCGAAAGTCAGATTTCCAGGGTGTTTTAAAAGTAACTTAATGTCCCGGTTCAGCCAAGAAAACTTCTCCTTCTGTCTTCCTCCTGCACAGTCTTATCCGGTTGAAGATTCCTTTGTGGCTGCCATTTCTGACAGCCACTCCACCGCCTCAGGAAAAAGGAGTCTAGCTTGCTGGGGAAAGGGGGTGCGATATCCCCAGACCCCTGCCCAGATCTCCTCTGTTTTCTGCTGCCTCTTCGGGGCAGCGACAACCCCCAAATCCAGTTGGATCGGAGGTACCTCAGCAGCAAGCGCAACAGGGACCTGCAGAGAAGCGGATTCCTGCCGCCGCCGAAGCCTTGCAACCCCAGTTTCCATTTGTTTTAACCTCTAATTTTTATCATTTCTGTCTTCACCCTTCTCCTACCCATTTTGGGCTCTGTCGGCTTTTTTCCTTCTTCCACCCATCCATTAGCTTTTCCTACGATTGGATCCTGTTATCATATAACTAAACTTATAGGTCTATACCCACATGAAACTATGTGATTGGGCTTAGTTTTTGGGGAAGAAAATAAGGGGAAAAATGTACCTCTGCTTACCAGCATCCATCGGTATTCGTTAGGCTAGTGTCCTGTCACTGTGTGATTGAGTTGAGGGCTGTTTGGAAACTGAAACAGTATTTGCTGTGTGAGCAAGGAGGCAGCAAGGAGCTTAGGCATGGCTTAGCTCAACTGTTCTGTACTAAAGCTGGTTGCTGCTGTGAAACTGAAACACCTCTCCTCTGCTTGTGTTTTGCATTTGGAACAGATTTCTTTTCAGGTGGGGAGGGGGAGTAGAATCCCTTAGCATCAGAGCATGTTAATAATAATATAGGAAATACTAATGCTCTGATGGTCATTTCAAAAAATCCTTTCTTAGAGAGCACCTAGAAGCCAAGAGGAACATATGTGCCAAATTTCATGTTTGTAGGCTCTGGACATTTTGTGATGATGCATGAGTGGTATTTTGCTTTTATATATATAGATTAAAATCTGTTTTCTTGAAGACTATACAAAAACACTATTCTGGATCTTGACCAAGTATATATATTTCTTAATTAAGTTTCTATAGCCACCCATGTCACTTCCCAAAGATCCACAAAAATAATTAAAAACAGTAACAACATAACCTGCAACAAAGCACCATCAACTTCCTTGACATAACCCAGGTGGCAGGAAATTTCTTTATATCACACGGTTGAGGTTTTTCCTTTGGGACTCTCAACATCAGAAAGTTCTCTTACCGCTGACTTTAGTATCAAAATTATTCTTTAAAGTCACTTTTACTTTGAAAGAACAGGAGGAATATTATTATGATACTACTGTTAGAGAATCTGAGATTTATACTACTTGCTACCATAGAAAGAGGAGAAAAATGATTTATTGGAGCTGGATTGTGCCTATAGTATTCATGGTTTGAAATGAAGATGTAAATAAATAAATAGCTTGGTAGGAGTCAAACTAAATATACCAGCATTCCTAATATGAGGCACTCCAGATACATTAAGTTTCAACTCCAGAATTCCTTGAAAGACATACTTTTATTTTTTCCAGGAAGATCATTTTTGCAATTTTGTAAATATACATCTTAAATATATCTTGCAAATGACATCACATTCATAAGAGGGAGGTACCAGCTGGCTTTTTGGAGCCCTAAGGCTCCCTTTCTGGCAGGAAGGACCAAAAATCTGTAGAAAAAAGATAACCTAAGCTAAAGGAAAAGCTCAAAGGATTCTAAACTTATTCAGAAGCATAGATCTGCCTCCACAAGGTGTTGTGCCTTAGAGGAGTATCACTCTGACTTGAAGTGAAGGGTGTCATAGAGTTATATCACTCCACTGTGTGTCAGGACCAAGGAATCAAGTATGATGGGAGGTTATTTCAGAATAGTTTCTTTATTGTTGCTTGTCTATAAGCAGAAATCTTGCCAGGCTAAAAGCACTAATCTGCATAACTACTAGATATACCCTATAATGGCTAGAGAGGGTCTATCTTATCCCATCACAAAGATTCCCAGTTATGTTGTTTTTCTGGCTCCGTGGGAAAGACACTTTCCCTTCTACGACTCTGAGCTACATTTGGCCACATCTGGATAGCCATCTAAACTGGCTGCTTTGCTTCTGCTTCTAACAGTGGCTGATGAATATCTGCCACTGTAACTAAACCAAGAGTTAGTTGCTTTGCCTGAAGAATGGATGCCATTCTGTGGCTCTGTTTCAGATGGAGCTTTAACGAGTATGAGTCAGCAGTGTGCTGCAGCTGACCAAAAAGCCAATGCAGTCGTAGGCTGCTTCAACAGAGGGATGACAGCATCAAGATCACGGGAAATGATGGTACCACTCTAGTACTGCATTAGTGAGGTCAATCAGGGATGGGATTCAGCCAGTGTTACCACCGGTTTGGTGATGTTTTGTGTGTGCATGTGCTTTTTAGGCATATGCGCATGTGTAAAAACGCCTTAAGCTGTGCTGCCCGGACAGCTGAAAAGTGCTGCGTGCCTGTGTGCGGTGTTTGAAAAGCCACTTTTTTCCTGCTTTTTCAACCTCAGGTGTACTGTGCAAAGCAGCGGAGGTTGAAAAAGCAGGAAATAAAGGACAGGTAGGAGCTCAGGCGGGCTGGTGAGCCAAACAGCAGCAAACACAGAACCGGTTCAGTGTCTGCTGCTCTTCAGAGCTACCGGTTCTTTAGAACCAGGCAGAACTGGTAAGATCCCACCCATGAGGTCAATACTATGTCCAGTTCTGGACAGCATGGTGCAAAAAGAAGAACTGAAGCCCTAGAAAGAGTGCAGAGAAGAGCAACTAAGATGAGAAGGGGCCTGGAGGCTAAATCATATGATGAATAGTTAAAGGAACTAGCATGTTTAGCCTAACAAAGAGAAGGCTTAGAGGTGACATGATAGCCATCTTCTAATATTTGGAGAGTTGTCACATTTGGAGAGGGGTCAATTTATTATCCGTTACACGTGAGGTAAGGATAAGAAGTTAACCCATGGAAGCTTATCAGAGGGAGATTCTGTTGTGGCCTCTCAGTGGCTAGCAGAGCTGACAGCAGAGTTGGATAGTGAGGAGGTAGGGAGGAACATGGCCAGTCCCAGAGGCTGAGGAGGGCTCAGGTGAGGCCTCTGTGTCAGAGGCAGAAAAGGGGCCAGGGCAGTCTGGCAGTTATCAGCTGCCTTCAGAGTCGAACAGCAGTGAGGTAGAGGAGTAGCAGTTCCCAGCCTAAGCATGGGCAGATTGCCAAAAAAAAAAAGAACAATTACGAATAAAGGGTCAACGTGGGAGTAAAGCCACAGGTGGACAGTGAATGGCCCCTCCCATAGGAGTTAAAAGAGGAACAAAAGGGGAGGGGGCTTTTGCAAGAAACAATTTCTTTGTTGCAGCAGTGTGAAGATCTATCTGTGCATCTCAGAAAGTCTGTGCCGAGTCCTTCCTTGTCAGCACTGTGTCTGAAAATATTTACTTGGCAGCTCTCCAAGCTAGATAAGGTCTGTGCTCCTAATTATACCCTCGAAAGGCTGTTTGCCAGGCCTTTGGCTGAATGTGAATGCAAGAAATTCACCTTCGTTGAATAAAAAGGGGTTTTGCCGGGACAAAGAGTCTGCTCAGTGCTTTTTGGGGAAGCCTAGATTTCCCCACAGATTCTGAGATTCAACCTGGAACCAGGTTGAAAAAACAATTAATCAATGGAATAGCTTACTTCCCAAAGTTATGGAGTTTAAAAGAAAAGATTGGACACCTTTGTCTGGGATAGTACAAGGACTTGTGCCTTGGGCAGGAGGTTGGACTATAAGACCTCCACAGATCCTATGATTCCAAGTCCAAGCATCCTTTCAAAGATTTATATAGACATCCTTAGCAAATGCCTCATGATGACTGGCCATGGGAAGGATGGAATGGCATATATTGGAGAAGGGCATCACAGGATGGAATGTAAACAGAAGCTCTCTATGCTGCCATGATTGGTTCTGAGTCTCATTTATTATTATTAGAATGTGAAAATGAATCTGGCCTGGTCATGTTATACTGACTAATGCAATATATTTTAAAACATAGCACTGCTGAATGGCTAATAATTATTAACTAGAAAAGAAATGAGATGTTTATTATTGCGTGACTTGTACCATATGCTTACTAATTAAATGGACACTTCACGCTGAGTAACAGTGAGATGCGAAAACAATGCAGACGCACAAACACACACACATATATATTGAAAAGAATCATTTGGTAGAAAACAGAGCAAATGTGTGAATTTGAATAACATTGTTTGGTCTGCAAAAAAGAAAGAAATGATACAAATCAGTCTAAATTTCTTCAGAGGAAGGCACTCTCTCTTGGATTATAAGATTCTAGGAAAGCCACCATGACACACGTTTTCTTATGTAGGCTTTCTTGTGAGAAGAAAAATCTACTGTGTATTGTCTCAGTAGTGCAACTTTCCTTTCAACCGCTCCAATCTCTAGAGAATTCATCAACAGGGAATTCTAGCAGTTGTAATCCAATACCTCTGGAGGATAGAAGATAGACTGTCTAGATGGAGCCATTTCTGCAGATCAACCAAATATTTAATATTTTATGCGTCAGCTACAATACAGTGACAGGAATTGTCAAGCAAGCACTAAATGTGGTGCAGCAAGCCATTTCCATCACCAGATGAGGATTGGTCTTAAGTTCTCCCTTCTCGGTCTTTGTCTTTCTGCCATCTTTGCATCTCATCCCCTTCTCCTGACAGATATCATTATGCTCTAACCCCACCGGAGTCTAGCAAAATACAAAAGCCCCAAGGCAAGAAACAAATGTAACGGAGGGTGGCTGAAAAATTGGAACAGGGCAGCATAAAAAAGGAAGAGGATTGGAGGATGGAGGATGAAGCTGCCTGTACTTATGAGAAAGAACTGAAGAGAAAAAAATAATCAAAGTAGTCCTCAACTTATGAGTAATTGCTTAGCAAATATTCAACATTACTCTCCCAAAAGGTACTTAGATACCAATTTCTGAGCCAGGATTCCCACACACACCCAATCATGTGATCACATTTTGAACACTTGGCAACCAACTCACTTTATGGCTGTTTGCAGCATCTTGTGATCACATGGCTTTTGATTTTTATTATTTTTTGCAGATTTCTGGTGTTTACTTCTGGTTTCTGACAAATTATGTCCATAAATTACAATGGATTGACAAACTACAGTTTTCACTTAATGACTGCTATGTTTGCTTAACAACTGCAGGATTTGTTTAACAACCACTGCAAAAAAAATTGCATCCAATGCCTCAATTATGGTCGTAAGTCGGAAATTACCTGTACAGAGGGAAGAAGAGGCATATAAGTTGGAGGAAGGAACTCTCTTATCAAAAAGGAAAAGTAAGCCCATACTTACTTCAGAAACTATACAGGTTCATCCTGTTTAGCTTCACAGGGGTGTCAAAAAATCCTGCATTTTTCAATCATTCTTATTCAGTCTGATGGAAAGGAAAATGCTTCAGAGCTTTATGTTTTGATTTTTTTTTTTTTTAGAATACATTTTGGTAAAATTCTCACTGGTAGGATGTAAGATTGTTTAGTTCCCCTAATTAGCTGATGGAGGGGTAGAACCAACCCACCTTTCCAAGGACACAAAGAAAAGGCGCGATTGCCTTGTTTGTCTTCTTAGTAAACCCATCAATACTCTAGAAGTATGCCCCAAAGATCTTTTTCATTGCATCCTTTTAGAAGGTCTTTGAAGCACTTGGAGGTTTATCTCTGTCCTCAGGGTCACCTGTAGCTCCAGGTTCCTGTAGTTTGAAATTTTCCTCTGGAAATCCATTCCTATTCCCACACCATTCAAAGGGTGTCCATCCCAAATTGTATAGCTGAAAGTCCTTAGAGATTCTCAGACATCCAGGATGCAAAAGGATGCAAATGACAGCTGTCTGCAAGGCTTATTCCATCCCCCACTTTCCTGTCAGAGCTTGACGAAGCTCCTTTTCTTCAAAAGCAAAAACAAGAAAGTTGCCTCCTGAAAAATCATTTTGGGACAATCATGACCTGGATGACTGAGACTCTCTACACACTCCAGGTGTGCATGTGTGTGAGACAATCATGACATGGATGAGACTCTCTAAACTCTAGGTATGTGTGTGCATGTATGCATGTGCGACAACCATGACCTGGATGACTGAGACTCTCTACAGACTCTAGGTGTGTGAGTGTGTGCGCGCGCGTGTGTGTGTGTGTGTGTGTGAGAGAGAGAGAGAGAGAGGGAGGGGGGGAGAGGTAGCCATGACCAGCATGACTGAGTACAGACTCCGGGGTGTGTGCTTTAAATGCACTCGCTCTTCGTTTTCCACGCAAGCTCATTTCCACCAAAGGAGCCTCTCCGCGCAATCCTGGGCTGCCCACCTGAAACAAAAACACTCCAGGATTTTCGAAAGCAGCCAAAGTGCTGATCAAGCGAGGCCGGAGCCGCGTGAGCTTCTGCCGTAGCTGCTTGGCACAGAAGACGGGGCTGTCTGGCCGCAGCTATGAGGTAACGTCTAGCTTTTCTGCCAAGCTGCAGAACTAGTCAGACGCTCCCAGGGAAACGGGGTGGGGAGAGAGACAGAGAAGCAGAAAAGTTAGGCGAGGAATCATCTTCTAGAAACTTCCTCCTCTCGGTTTTTCGCCCGTTCTCCCTCTCTCCTCAGTTACATAACCTCCTTACTTCGGACGCAAAAGATTTTAATCAGCTGTTTCCGATAGAGAAACGGCGTTTTTTTTACCACTGCTCCTCCCCCCCCTTCTCTTTTTGGTGCGTGCTCGAGTCCTCAGACAGACATAAATAATGCATAAATAAATAATCCGCCCCCACCTCGCCCACAATGCAGCTTCAGCTTCTAACAGCCTATTTTTGGGAGCGACTGAAATAGGGGAATTATTTTTTGTCCTCCCTCCCCCTGCTGCTCATCAGCTAGCCTGAACCAACCTGTATTTGTAGCATCATCTCTTTTGTCTTTCTCTTTCCCCAAAATCTGCAAGCTAGCCAGGTGGAAATATTGTTTAGTGTACCTTTCCAATTCCAGCTCCCACTTCATAAAGGGAACAGTTAGTGGGGGATTTGTGCGCAGCTACACAGAGTTCAAATTCTTATACTGTCCTTCATGGAATATCAGTGACAAGAGTTGGTTTTATTTTGAGTGAGGCAAAATGATATTTAGTATCTAGTTTATTGAAGTATTTTATGATTGAGGCACTGGGGGCTTTGTTTCGGTTTTCTATGAGAAAGCAGACTTGAATGCGAGACCTCCATATAAATGAAAAAATTACAGTCTTCTGAACAAGGCTATGGTTTTTTTTTTTACAGTTGGTAACTTTATAGGTCTTTAAAAAAAAAAAAATCTATTCTCAAGATTTGTCCAGCCAATGAAATGAAGTTTCAGTGAGGTAATGGATGTGGCACAAGGCTTCTCTAAAGATGCAGTTGTCAGGTGTTTTTTTTTTTTTTTTTTTGCTAAGCACAGCTTTAGGTAGGAATTGTGCAACCTGAAAAGCCATTTAGATTTCAGGAATACGAACTATATTTGCGCCAATTTTGCAGAAACGTAATTACAAAATGACTTTCTAGTATAGTTCTCCAGCGAGCAGTTTGATAGAAAGGAAAAGCAAATGCAAACAGAAATAGGTATAACCAGCCAAGTTGCAAAACGTAGTTGCCGAACTGGTAGTAACACTAGTTGAATCCCACCCCTGCAATGGGTGCGCTTTATGAGCTCCAGCTACAACAAAGGGGTTGCATTCAACACATAAGAAAGAATTTCATCCCTTCTGAATGTAGAATCAAGAATACTTATTTATTTTTATCCTGCCTTTATTATTTTATAAATAACTCAAGGTGGAAACACACCCTTTCTCTTCTTATTTTGTCCACAACAACCTCCCTGTGAAGTGGGTTGGGCTGAGAAAGTGTGACTGGCCCAGTTACCCAAACAGCTTTCATGCCTAAGGCAGGATTAGAATTTGCAGACCCTTGATTTCTAGGTCAGCACTTTAACCACTACATCAAACTGGCTGGAATAGTTCATTAGTACCTATAGAGATGTGCCATTCAGATGAATGTGTATGAGCTTATGATACTGTGTGAGAAAGAATTATAAATGATTAGCCAAGACTTGTGCCTGTGAGATGAGCAACTGATCTCACTCCCAACCAGCACAAGAGCACCAGTTTGGGGAATCTCAGTCTGATTCATTTCTAATATATATATCAAGAAGAAATTGGCTATTCAAAACTTATTTCCACTTTTTAGCCCAGGAATTATTTTCTGGAGGTTTACTTGTACAACTATGCATTAGCTCCCGGTTATATTGTTTTTATGTGATCAGCTGAATCAAGAGATAGAACCTCTCCAGTTCAGACAATCCAAAGAACAAGAAAAGATTATGGCCTCTAAACCTTGCTCATGGGTGTCTTACTCAGTTGTCATCATGTAAAAAAGAGGTTGAGACTAGAAAGAGTGCAGAAAAGAGCAACAGAGAAGAGCAACAAAGATGATTAGGGACTGGAGGCTAAAACATACAAAGAACAAAAGCAGGAATTGGGTATGTCTAGTTTAATGAAAAGAAGCACTAAGTGTGAAAGGATAGCAGGGTTCCAATATCTAAGCGGATACCACAAAGAAGAGGGCATCAACCTATTTTTAAAAGCACCTGAAGATAGAACAAGAATCAATGGATGGAAATTAATCAGGGAGAGATTTGTGGTGGTTAAGTTGCTTTCAAAAATCGAGGAGGAGGAGGAGGAGGAAGAGGAGGAGGAAGAGGAGAAGATTTTTAGCATGCTTCTGCCCATTCCCCAGTTTAGCATCTTAGCCCAAAGCAACTTCTGAAGCCTGGATACCTAAGAACAAGGTGCTTTTCAATTCTGGTGGGGCTGCCATTCTTCCAATTCTAAAACCTGTTGGGGTATTTTGAAAGACGCAGTCTGACCACATCTGGAAGGGCTCTGTTGAAGAAAAGTGGCTATTAGCTCTTTTGCCATGAGGTACTGCCATATTGAAGGTGAGCCTACAACAACAACCTGCAAGCATTCTGCTCAGACTGCCTAAATTTTTCTCAGGTGGAAACAGAATGAAACAGAAAAGTATATAAGAGACTGGATATCTCCAGGGTTGGCTTAGGCCATGCCCACTGCTGGTACAGAATCCCCCCCCGCCCCGTGGACACCCCCTAATCACAGGGTAGGGGCTTGTGTGTTCTGTTAAAGGGGATAGCTGTGATGGAGGTATGTTGCCAGAAAGTATACCAGAAGGGTCACCCAAGCCAAACACATGTCAACTGAGGAGCCTGACTAAGCATATCCATGATTGACCAAGATTGAACTGAATAGAATATTTTATTTGGCCGAGTGTGATTATACACATAAAGAATTTGTCTCTTCCAGTGAAAAGCTCTCAGTGTACATGCAAAACAACAGAATCATGATAATCATAATAATACCAATAAGATGGAGGGAGAAAGAACCATAATAAGAAGGATAACTAATAATAATACTGCAGTCATACTACATGGTAAATACACCTAGGCATTAGGCAGCACTGTGATAAATAGGTGTTGGCTCGAGGGAAAAAACTGTGTCTTGTTGATTTGTCCTGCAATGTTCTGTAGTGCCATCCCCAAGGGCAGGAGTTGAAACCATTTATGTCTGGGATGTGAGACAACAAAAAAGGATCCCATACTGGATTGATTGTTGCCTGGGGTTTACAAAGATCATGGCAGTTGCTGTCCCTAGGCAGCTGTCAAAAGTGAGTTACAGGGTTGGAGAAAGGCCTGGTGACCTGCAAACATATTGCCAAGAAAATCCTATGGAAAGGATCTCCATTGTGTCAGATAAGGCACCCAACCATAGGACTACAGGAATCCCAGTTGCTGCAGCAGCTGGTGGCATAAGGAAATGTCTACGTTGTACAGAGACACATCTCACTTATTTTGGCCATGTCATGCAGGATAATTCACCAGAGAAAGCAATTGTGCTTGGAAGAGTTAGCGGTAAAAGGAAATCAGAATGCCAAAGAACATGGTGGCCGGACACCATCAAAGCTGACAACTAGCCAGAACAACTAAAAGATGTAGTGCAACAACTAAAAGATGTAGTGCAAGATCAGAAGATGTGGAGGACCTGGCCCATAGAATTGCCAAGAGTCGGACACAACTGAATGGATAACATCATCAGCAACATACAAAGTGATAAGGTGTCCCAGTCAAAGGGTTACCATTGCCATATTGCTTTCTTTTGACCAAAAAAAAATACAACCTCTCAAAAGACAGCAATGATACCAGTATAGTCATTTGGAAGACTCTGATCTGAACTTCAACCTTTGAATCAACTTTTACTAAGCCAACACTTTTCTGTAGCTCACGCAACTTTCTTAAAAAAAATTTTTCCACACCACAGGATAGTAAATGCCAATTCAAGTGTTAATTGTATTTTTACACTGGGAGTACAAATGTCTAGCTTGCAGAGAACCTGGGTGTCCTTACAAGAAGGAGTAATGAAAAATTAAAAACAGCCAGCATTCTCAAATCAATTTTCACATTGAGAATTATAAAGCCTCTCCCTGCCATCTCATTTTGTCAGCTTTGTGCCTGTCATGTCCAGAAAGGGAAGTGTGTGGCTTAATAATTTTTAAATCAAAAGGAAAAGAAAGGAGGGGTGGGGGGTGGAAACAGCCAGAGCAACCAAAATTAAAAACCCAAGGAAGGCAAGCCGAATTGAAAAACGTGGGCTTTGGGAATCACAGGGAGCAGATATCTTTCATAAGCCACGGGGAGAACTGCAAAAAAGATTCACCCCTATAATTGTGCAGATTTTTTCCTTCTGTGGCTGTTAATGGCAGTTGTTTGCAGAGTGTTCATTCCTTATAATTTTCACAGCTTGTTTGTGTCATAAATGAGACACAAATCCTTCGGCAGATGAACACCCTGAAGGTACCATATTTATCATAATATCAGACGCTTCTTTCCGGAAATGCTAAAAGAAGAGCATTTGTGTTTGTTTATTTATTGGCTTCAATGTAGAATTCCATACGGTCTTCTAAGCAAGTTCATTAAAACTAATGGCCTAAGTTAAAAACTTGCTGATTACACAATGGAAGTCTCTCTCTCTCTCTCTGTTTCTCTCCAATCTTTTCTAAAGCATTCATTTCTGTTTCCTAAAAAAAGAAGAAAAGCTACTGACTTCATATTTTTTAAGTTCCTCCAAACTTGGTCTCAGATCCCAGGGGTCTCTAACCCTCCTTTCCAAACCCCTGGCAGTGCATTTACTTTCTTCTGAGTTAACTACAAGACCTAATTAAACAGCACTGTCTCATCTCATCTCATGATATTCTTACAGACTGAATACAAATTAAAATTCTCTTAACATTCAGGTCAGTTAATCAGAATAAACCTCTTTTGAAAAAAAAAGAAAAAAAATCATTTTAAAAGACCAAAGTAATTTGAAAGTCAGTCATACTCCTAACTAGTTTTTGAAGAAGGTGGATTCGAATGATGTTCTAGATTTTTAAGAAAGATGTTAAGAAAGAATAATGGGGAAAAGTTTTATATAACCTAGGTAATGCAGGATCACAAAACTCTGCTAAGCAAGGGACTGGGAGCTGGGAAGGCATCAGAGGAACAGATTCAATTTATGGAAGCTGAAAGCTATGGGAACTTTGGAATAGTTTTAAGAAGAGAAGAACATACTTAGAGAGGTGCAATATCTAATTTCAAAATAAATTCCAGACAGATTTCTAGAAAACAATAGCAAATAATTTTCAGGTTGTTACCAAGAGAATCACAGGGATGTGTCCTTGTA
The DNA here is from genome assembly GCA_033807585.1 of Hydrophis major. Taxonomy (NCBI): domain Eukaryota; kingdom Metazoa; phylum Chordata; class Lepidosauria; order Squamata; family Elapidae; genus Hydrophis; species Hydrophis major. Next base: position 246,914,373 of record CM066330.1, read on the forward strand.
GTCAGCCATAAGATGTTTTTGAGGCGAGGAAATCTTTATAATATCTAAACTATATCTAAAATGGGACACATTTTTCTTTTTCTTTATCAGATATAATTACTGGAATTAAAAGGAAACAAAAGGAAAGTACAAGGGATTCTAATAAGGCCATTTGGAAGGGAGAGAAGTGTTAAAGTGAGTCTGTGTGCAGCTGTCCTACTTAGCATCACTTGATATGATTCTGCTTGGATAAGATCACTGGATAAGATCCTCCAATGTTGATCTTGCTAAGGATTTGTACCTTTAACAAGATTATTTGACTTCCTTAACATGACTTTCTTAACAAGATCATTTTTCCTGCTTGTGACAATGCATACATGTAGCTCTGTGTGTGTGTGTGTAGATATCAATTACATATATAAGAATAAGTGTGGGGAAACCGATGTATTTATCTCAGGGTTTTTACAAACCCACGAAGCTATGGGTGTGTTATAGACAAGAAGTAATTTGTTCTCAGCCCACCTGTAATTCCAGCATGAATACTGACTTGTATCAAAATTTTATAGAAAGGAATGCAAAATAATGCATGTGAAATGCTTTAAACCAGGCCCATGGGCTGGGTGCATCATGTGCTGGCCACGCCCGTGCCTGGTTTAGCGAAGGGAAAAAAAGTCCCAATATGTCACATGACACTGCTGTGGTGATGCGATTTTGACAACCCTGCTTTAAACCCTCATAAGTATTCTACAATCTATAAGATTGTTATTGTCAGCTGCAAAAAACAGATCCACATGTGAAGAGTTCAATTAGCTTTTTTATTGCTCCAGCCTATACACAGGAATCTTGTCAGACTGACAGTTTGCAACTGGATAAGACTAGATGAAGTTCAATGGCATTCAAGAGAGGTTAGATTTTACCTTCTTGTGTGCCCATGTAGGGATTCCAGATTAGTTCCCTGTTTGACTCCTCCCCCTGGCTCAGTCAGTCTCTTTCCTATAATTATGATGAAAATAAATATCAGATACTAATTTCATATTAATTCATTAAATGTTACATCTCACATTTCTTCCAAGGAGATTGGGATAACTGTAAGACCCCAAAACCAAGAATGGCATTGATGATTCTTCCAAACTGAGCTCTTTATCTAAAGAAAAAATATTGCCAGATTGATGACTCTATCTGCATCTACAACATATTCTACATTTACAATATATTCTGTGAACTATTAGGGAGGGCCTTTTTCCATTCTCTTTCATACATGATATCAAGACAGAGTTTTCTCACTCCTCTGAAATGTAAACCCTTTTTTCTTGGAATCCTTGCTACATTCTGCCACATTTACAAAGGTTTCTCCACTCCACTGTTATCTTGATTCAGGTGGTATAACTTGAACAGAAAAATAAGGTCTTACATATAGTCATTTAATGAGAGAGTAATGTATTGAACCTTGATTTTTCCTGATGAAGCCTGACACTCACTTGTTCCACATCATAACCTGATGCAGAAGCTTTTCACTAGCTTACTGACTATGTAGGAAGAAACATCTTTGCATGCCTCAGGTTAGAAGAATTTACTCATAAAGATCCTGGAAGAACGTTGTCTCACCAAATCTCTGCAGGAGTAGAAAATTTGTAGGATGTATGAGCTCCACAGCAACCACTGTTCTCCCTGGGTCCCTCAAAATGGGTGGTATTAAGCATTAGATGTTTGAGTGGGATTGATGGCTTTCAAAGTCTTATCCATTTCAACTCTTCAGAAAGCTTTGACCCTTAATATAATTAAAATCCTTTTCAAATGGGGAAAAGGATTAAAAATAACGTTCCTACCACTCTACAAATGTTCAAGTCAGACAAGGCAGAAAATATAACTCACACAGGCATTCATAGAAAAAGTGATGAAATTTTTGTTTCCATGTTGTGAGATAAATTTCCACCCTTTACATTCTTGGCTGTGAGATCACAACCCAAGTATAAGAGAGAGAGTTTATGTTTGTGATGTCACACAATTTGTTTTGTCAATTTGCCATAATTGTTGCAAATATGACACCTATGCTTCATATGTATAAGGGATAGATATGACACCTCTACCTCATATGTATAATTGAATTGAAAAAGTTTGCCCACCAGGGAACCCCAGATGTTTTGGGATTGTAACACTCAGAATTTCCACCAAGATCACTAATGACCATGTTGGCTGAGAATTCTGAGAGTTTTAGCCAAATATATCTTGGGGGTAACAGCTTGGCAACTCTGTCTTATGCCAATGTGCAAGTTGGCATTTGGCTATTCAACAGATTTCACATTTCCCCAAATGTTGCAGCACATTTCTTGGCAATTTAAACACGAATTTTTGAACTGATGGGTAAAATATGCATTTAATTATGCACCAAAATTATAGACTTTGAATAATAGTATGTAATTGGAGCAAGCATTTTAATTTGTTAAATTGCAAATCGATGCAGAAATGGAGCATAATAGATTTAAGGTAAGAACATGCAAAAGTGACATGGAAAAGACATAAGCAGATTCCTCCACCTCTACGCAGACTAGATATCACATAAAGAAAAAAGAGTTGACCTGTGCATTGGTTTTATGCAGTTACTGAACTAGTTCTCTTTGGCAGTGCAGCTTCATCCAGGAGCACAACTGACGGACCAGTATCCTTTTTCTGTGTTTGCATAGTGAACAATGAATTAATCAAACTGGGTTTGCATAATACACTATGTCATAAAATTCTGGTCAAAATTAATATTAACTAATCTTAGTATGCAAAAGCTGCTACATTTTTACCTAACCTGGTTAAATATGTTACATGAAGACAGTCTATGGATTGCATGGAGTGCACAAAATGGCCATAAAACCATTCCCCCACCCCCCCAATGTATCCTTGGAGGAAAGTCACACCTAAAAATCCTGGCTGACCTTGAAAATAATAATCAGGCTCAGAATTAATTAGTGCTTGGATGGAGAACCACCAGAAAATCACTGCCGTATGGATTGGAGTAAAGTAGAGAGAAAGTAACAGAAAATTGTTTCCATATTGTAGCTAAGTAATCATAATGGAACTCTGCAGGAGTCATGAATGAAGGTGAACGTGAAATGGGGAAATTTTTTTCTGTACTTGCAGACACATTCTAATCCATTGTTTCTCAACCTTGGCAACTTTAAGAAGTGTGGATTTCAACTCCCACAACCCCCCCAGTCAGCTGCTGGTTAGGAAATTTTGTGAGTTGAGGTCCACACATCTTATAATTGCCAAGGTTGAAGGACACTGTTCTTAGCAATGATTTAATTTCCAATCTCAGATATAGAGAGAAGAGAGACCTAGAATAGAGGAAAGAAATAATAAAAAAGAAAAGACATACTGGAATTAAAAACAATGTTTAGTTTTTATTGTTGTTTAGAATTCAAGCAATTTAATGTAAATTCAATGCTCAATCAATTTATAATATTGAATAAGTCATACTTTTTCAATAAAACTCAGCAAACAAAACATGATTAATACCCAAATTAAATGTAATGCATTTTGAAAAGAATGAAGTAAATGTATGTTTTTAAAGACCATTGAGAACTAAGTATTACCTATTCTTTAATTTTTCTTCTCCCGTGTTTTTTTTTATTGCTTCCAAATTTGCAGAATTATGCACCTTTAGATGCCATGCTGTACTTAATAAAAATATTAGTAATACAGAAAGATGGGGAACCCTCACTGATTTCTGCTGGATTAGAACAGCAATTCATATAATCTAATGGTATTCTAAATATATTATTTCTACCAATATCTGTAATAACAAGAGGGAAAGGCGGCAGATTTTTGCTTGGTTTGCTAAAATTTAATTACTAAACTTCAGGCCAGGCTGAGGGGGGAGCAAGATTTTCTTATTTGTTTTTCTAAATAAACATGGAACATGATGGATATTCTGTCAGAAGAAATCAAATGGCAAAAGATATAACTTCAAAGAAATAATTTATAGCTCTCCACTGGATGACTAGTTGAATCTCTTGCAGAAAAATACAAAATTAAAGCTGTTTGTGGGCAAGGCAAGACACAATGCTAGAAATTATGTCTCACCTCGTTCTTGTCAACCTTCAAGATTCCCCAAGTATTACAAACCTATATATTGCTTTTTAAAAAACTTCCATCATCATTGCCAATTGGTGTTGGTTATCATCCTTTTTTTAATAATTATCCTGTTTGAGAAGATGTTAGTAGTAATATTCTAGGCTGCTGACTTTAATTTTAGTTTTTTAATTCCACCTTAATGCTATGTATACATAATTAAGTTTTGACAGTTTAAAATCTGTTGCATTATGGTTTTTCTTAGCTTTTGAATGGGGCTCGATAGAAACTCTGTAAACAAATACATATTTTAGGGCAGTGGCATGCCCTAAAGTGGCATGTAGAACCATATCTCCAGGCAGACCAGCCATCACCCATTGCTCTTCTGGGTTCTGGCACACACATGCATGCTGGCCAGCTGGTCTTCCCATGCACAGGAGCATCAGAAACTGAAAGAGCAGCTTCCTGAAGCGCATGCGTGCACCGGCCAGCTGGTGTTTGCGTGCACATGCATGTTAGAAACTGGAAGACCAGGTGGGAAGCTAAGCTTCCAGTTTCCGTTGCTCCCATGCACGCACATTGGGGAGCTGCTCTTCCAGTTTCTGGTGTGTGCGCACATGCACACTCCCATTTTGGCACTGTCCTAGAACTTCCCAATTAACATGGCCATTTTTCAGAATTTTGGAAAATAAAATTTACATGACTGGAGAATGTTCAAGTGGAGATAGACGGCTTTATTATCTTTATTATCAGAAATCACAGCTTGTGTAGCATGTTCCTTAAATTGGATTGAAGAAGAGGTGCCCTTTTAGAATATACTGATCTTGGGAATTTAGTTTATAAACCTTCATTTGAGATTATTTACTCTTCATCCAAGTTAAGGAACTTGCATTCCTATTGAACTTCAAATTGAAGGTTGAAGTTTAAAGTCAAATATCTTTGGTGACAAATAAAGAAGAGGCCTAAAGCATCCTCAACTGAACACAGATCACCAGGGTAAGAGTCATGTAGCGCTCTTTGACCAAAGACAAAAAACCTTGGTTTCGCTCCAGTCTATCTTTTGTGCTACTTCCCTACTTTAATGTAGTTAAATACCCATAAGCCTCTTGGCAGTTTCATTTTCATTTTCCAGGACTAATCTATTAGTTTGCTTCATCTATATTACCTTTTCCCAAATAATTATTTGAAGCTTGCTACTTTGATTTTGATACTTGGCATTTATTTTTGTAACATGATAAAATCATATAGCTGGAAAAGGCCATTTAAAGGCCAATGTCCCCACTCAAAACTGAAACCAAATTAAGATATCCCATTAACATGACTTATTACCCTGCACTTGAATCCTTCCATTTCTCTGGATAATTGCTTCCAATGTCACCATCATTATCTGTCTGTCTGTCCGTCCATTATCTATCTATCATCATCTATCACCTTTATTAATTTTACAGATAACTCAAGGTAGCAAACATATGCAACACAACTTCCACCTCCTGTTTTTCTTACAATACCCAGTGAGATGGAATTGAGAGAGGATGATTGGCCTAAAGTCACCAAGTTGGCTTTCATGATTAAGACAGAACATGTATTCACAGTTTCCTGCTTTCTCGCCTGGTACCATAACCCACTAGACCAGGGGTGTCAAACTCACATCGTCATAGCAGCCTATTGGGACATTTTCCCCCTTTGCTAAACCTGGTGTGGGTGTGGCCAGCATGTGACACATCCAGTTCATAGGCCAGGAGTTTGACAGCCCTGCACTAGACCAAACTGGCTCTTAGTTTACAGAGTTTTTGTTCTAACATTCAAGTAGAATTCACCTTCCTATCATTTAAGCATTATAATTATTTTTTGATTCTTGCCTTCTGAAAGGTGAGAGAACATGTCTTGACCTTTTATATGACACCTTTCAGTTTCATATCCCCATTCAGCTGACTTTTCTTAAAGCTGAACATATTCATGAGGGCTGAATAAGTAGCAATAAGTAGACTTGAAGAGGAAAAAATGACTCACAGCACATGTGGGTGTGTATATCATACCTGTTGGCACTTCTTAAATCCAATGCTTCTGTAAAGAATTACTGAAGTTGTAATATGGGCACCCACTGCATTATCCATATAGGTTTTCCTCTTCAAATCTGACACATTGTATGGCTGTCATAACCAATTCCTTCCATTTTTATTTATAGATCTTAGTTTCCAGTCCTGCAATAATCTTCATGGTCCTTTTTGAAAGTGTAGTGCTTAAAATTGGATGGTATACTCAAGGCAGGTCCTGATCAATGATAGTGTGAAACACAGCTCCATAAATCACACTGGCTTTAACTCCCTTATGGTTCCTCTAGTATTTGCAGTCCAACTCTGATGTTTAATCCATGTTTTATGGACTAGAACAATCTCAGTCTCTGCTTCATGCACTGTTTTATGCTGCAAGATAGGTGCCTTGGTATATTCAAAGTCTCTTGCCCCACTTAATATTTCACATTAAAAAATAATTTTAAAACAAGAGGAAAAAATCCATCATATTTGTTCTCAAGAAACTGAATCTTAAATAAGTGCTGTACTTTTTCTTAGAATATGATGGACAGCTCATTGTAATGCTTTGAAAATGCATTACATTTTCAGAATGTAGAAAAACAGGCAAAGCTACACTGGATGACTAAGTCATTCTAAATGGAACTAGAAAGGAAAACTGATGGTATTATTTAGGCTCCTCCAGCAGCCATTTTGAGAGGATATATTTTCAAAATTCCCAATGTGACCAGCAGCCAAACAGATTGAGGACTCGTGACACTGTGGCATCTACAACACACAGGGTAAGGACCATGATGATCTCTGTGTAGGACAGCCAAGAAGAAAACTAGAAGAGCACCTCCATGAACTTTTCAGTTCTTACTATGTTACAGAGCCCCTGATTATGACATCGAACATGCAAATAAGCTAAATACACTACTAACATGGGCAGCATCCTGCCCACACGCTTTTATCTTTCTTGGTGACTTCAATCTACCTCATTTTAACTGGACCTTTAACAAATGTACAACTGAACCCACACATGCAACCTTATACAATGCAGTAACAGATCTGGGACTAGAACAACTAGTAACCAACAACACTAGACTTAATAACTGCCTCGATCTCATCTTCTGCAATAATTTGAATTCAATTTATGGAATACAAATTAAAGAACCCTTTTCCAACACTGACCACAACATGATTGACTTTGTCTCAACATACGTCCAAACAAAAATAATCACAACGATGGAATCCTCAATTATATCTTTAAAAAAGACAACTATGAACTTATAAACAATGATCTCTCATCCCTTGATTGGCAATTTCTATTCTCTGGATGCAATACTGTAGAAGACCATGACAACATATTTTTACTTGAAGTCAAAAGAGTCATCCAACTATATGTGCCATTAATAACTCCCAAAACCAGAAAAAAACAAATTACCCATAACAATAAGGAAGATTCAATCCAAAAAGAAATCACTTTGGCAGAAAAACAAATCTGGTCACGTTGCCAACTTCAAAAGCTGATATAAAAATGTATGCCATCAGATGAAAACTGAATGCACCAATTATCACACTAAACAAGAAGAAAACCTTCTACGCACCAATTCCACCCGTGCTTTACAATTTTGTAAACAACAAACTAAAAGACTCAAGGTCCATCCCACCCCTGAAAGGACCTAATGGTAAAGACTGCAATGATGACACTATCAAAGCAAACCCTTTTAACACATTCTTTGGCTCAGTATTTGTAAACAGCAATGGATCATGCCCAGTATTTCCTAGTCAACTATGTGCCTACTTCTTAAAAAAGCTATCCATGGCCATAGCCGAACCTCTAAGCATAATCTTTGAAAAATCTTTCAGGGCCAAAATTATGGTCACAAGCCATGGTCATCCCCTTCTTCAAAAAAGGAGAACCCAGCCTAGTTGAAAATTACAGACCAATCTCCTTATGCTGTGTCACCTGTAAAGTCATGGAATTAATTATTAACCAATCCATCATCCTCCACTTAGAAACAAACAACCTACTCTCTAATAAACAATTTGGTTTCAGAAAAAAACTATCCTGTAATCTGCAACTCTTACACTGCAAAAACATTTGGACTACACAATTCAATCAGGGCAAAACAATAGACACAATCTACATAGACTTCTGTAAAGTCTTTGATTTAGTGGTACATGACAAACTACTCCTAAAATTAAAAATTTACAGTATCTCTGGACACCTGCATAACTGGATAGAAGCATTCCTGTCAAACAGACTACAAATGGTCAAAATTGGGAGCATCCTATCAAATTCTGTACCTGTCAACAGTGGTGTCCCCCAAGGCAGTGTTCTAGGACCAATTCTTTTCATACTCTACATAAATGACCTCTGTGATCATATCAAGAACAACTGTGTTCTCTTCGCTGATGATGTAAAGCTATTCAACACCACAGACAATACTGCTACCCTTCAAAAAGATCTTGACTATGTATCAGAATGGTCAAACAAATGGCAACTTCAAATCTCAACAAATAAATGCTCTGGCCTACATATTGGCAAAAAAAATTAGCAAATAAAATACAGGCTCAATAGTCAAGTCCTTGTTGATGATCCAAATTCTATCAAGGATCTTGGAGTACTCATCTCTAATGACCTAAGTGCTAGAGCCCACTGTAACTACATAGCCAAAAAGGCATTAAGAGTTGTTAACCTAATCTTACATAGCTTTTTCTCTGGTAATATTACACTAATAACTAGAGCATACAAAACATTTGTTAGACCAATACTTGAATACAGCTCATCAGTTTGGAACCCACATTACGTATCTGATATTAGCACAGTTGAGAAAATCCAGAAATATTTCACAAGAAGAGTTATCCACTCCTCTACTCATTGCAGAATACCTTATCCACCAGACTCGAAATTCTAGACCTAGAAAACCTAGAACTACACCGCCTTTGGTCCGATCTAAATATAGTATATAAAATCATACATTGCAATGTCCTACCTGTCAATGAATACTTCAGCTTCAACCATAACAACACAAGAGCACACAATAGATACAAACTCAAGGTTAATCGCACCATACTTGATTGCAAAAAATACGACTTCAGCTACAGAGTGGTCAATCTCTGGAATACTCTACCTGACTCTGTGGTTTCTTTCCCAAACCCCAAACCCCAAAAACTTTAACCTTAGATTGTCTACTATTGACCTCAGTCCTTTCCTAAGAGGTCTGTAGGGGGCGTGCATAAGCGCACCAACCTGCCTACCATCCCTGTCCTATTGTTTCTTTTATTTTTTTTCTTATATGTATCCATGTATTCATAACTATGTTTTTACTTATACCTATTATCTTGTAAGCAATTGACAAAAATAAATAAATAACAGAAATAAATAAAACTCCAAAGACCAGTCAGAAGCCATGATAAAAATTCTTTAATCTCACAACACATGGACAAATCCAACCATAGTTTCAAATGGGAAATGTTGAGCATTTTAGACCAAGCTAAGTCCAAAAACCTAGGGAATTCCTGGAAGCTTGACATTCAGACAATAGACATACAGAAATAAACCATATTTACACATGATTCAGAAGAGACAATAAAGCAAGGAAGGAAACAAAAAGTCCAGAACACATGAACTTCAGCAGCCCATGCTGATATAGCAGGGATGAACACCAGACAAACAATCAGAAAACAATACCCTAATCCAGAAACTATCAAGGAGAAAAAAACATGCCTTCATTAACACTGGCAAGAAAGCCCCAAAGGTGTTTTCCCAAAAGGTAATTGGACTTTCTTTCTTCTTTTGTTTGTTTGTTTTTTCCTTGAAAACGTTTTGCTTCTCATCCAAGAAGCTTCTTCAGTAGCAGAAGAGCCATGCTCACAAAGCCACACTGAACAATCCATGCCCACAGAACCAGTAGCAACATTTTTTTGAATCTCACCACTGATCTGGATGATTGAGAATCTGCATATGCTGGCAGGAAATCTACTGTGTATAAGCAGGAAACAAAGCCTACTCTCATTCAAACTGATGGTTTTATCTAGTTGGGCAATGAAACATCTACAAGCAAACAACCAAACTCAGAGAGCACCAAGGCTCCACAGAAGGCATCTCTTGCTTCATCACTGCCATCAGTCAGGATAATTGAGTCAGATGGAGTGTTCCTTACCTGAACTACAAAGTTAGCAAATGGGCATAAAACATTGTTAGATAAAAGGTCATGGAGTCCCATATGCAAGTAGCTAACTAAAATATAAAGTATCTATGATACTGTAGACACTGCCAGCACTTTCTCTCATCCCAGACATTGATGAAGATTTCACAGGAACTTTATATCAAGGTATAGAACAGGAAATAAGCACTGCCTCCAACTGAATTAAAAGTACTCTCCAAGCTCAATTAAATGAGTTCTACTTCAACTTGTGAATAATATTTCTAAGCCAATAGAAAGTTTATGGAGGTAATAAGTTTCATATGTGACAGCAAGATTAAAAAAAATATATTCTGTGTAATTGCTGCCTGGTAGTTAAAGCCCAGTTCTACCTAACTAGATGTCAGTCAAGATGTAGCCCAATTCTACTGTGAGTTCAATTTTTCTGCCTGAGTGCTAAGATAAAAATAAATCTCCCATTCTGGGTATGAAATCACCATCTCAAGACCTCTGGGCTCTTATAGCTTACAGTAAGGTCTGCCATTGCTTATTTGCTGATCCAATGACTCAATTTTTCTATGCACAAGTTGGTGCTGGAGCATTGCCTTTCAGGGTCTAAAGCCGATCACAATTATGCATATGCACCTAGCTAGCTTTCTTTTCTTCCCTTGGTCCTTCTTGGTCTCTTGTCTATCTCCGCATTGGTTTTTTAATTAATTATTTTTTTTGGACAGAGTAATCAAATTCAAAGGAGAAAACTTGACTTAAATTCTCCATTCCAAATTCAGCTTAAATTTTCCATTCCAAATTCAGCTTGCTCCAAGGTGCCTCATAATGACTCAAAAATTACCTTTGGGTATATAAATTATTTCAGCTGTTTCTAAATAAACTGCTGTACCCATTTATCTATGTCTGTGTCACTTCCCAATATTTTTTTTAATTGCACACTACCTGGAATCATGTCCATAGGTGAATAGCTATATAAATTTGATACATAATAAAATAAAGTATGTCCCCATAACCAAAGGTCAGAACTGTGCCTATTGTGTGTTTCTGCTGAGAGCAATAAAGAGAAATTCTCTTGCTTTAAGTTGAGATAGATGTACCTGCTTTGTCATTTCTTCAGAAATTATTTTGAATTGATCCATGTTGTCCCAATCTATGATCTTTATATTCTAAAGAAATCTATTTATTTAGACTCTCAACTGCGGATAGACTCCTGATGTTATTCTTACACCTTATCTGGTGAACTCTGATAGTCTGCCTTCATTGTTCATGATTTGTAGATGTAAGTACTGTGTATGTACAACAACTCTTGAGTTTGGTATTCTAATCAAGTCACTTTCTATGAAAAAAACCACACATGTATTTCAACTTTCTAACTTTTTGTTTTTTAATGTGCTTATTATATGCCTCTAAAATTTCTATTTTTTAAAGTTTATTGGATATGTGTCTGTTTATATGTCAGACTTCCTTCCTAATAATCTGGATTGGAAGCAATTATTTAAAAAAAACCCTGCACAATTCTCTCAGATCTCTTATCAGGAATATTTGCTAAAAGGAATTTTAAACTTACAATACAATAATTTTAGTGTTTACTCTTCTTTCAACCGAGATTCTATATATAGGCAATCCAACATGACAAAACACTGGTCTATTTTCTCACACTTTTGTCGTAAAATGGAGTAGAATTATCTTTTTCAGGAGACTGAGGCAATCTGTACCTGCTGATTGTTTTGGCAACTGCTACTAGACTGCTTATCAGCATGAAAAAGTATTCTCACAATATGCAGGTATGTATAGAGCAGTGAAGCAGGATGCATAATAACCTTTTTAAAGTAAAACTTTATCTCTATTTTTTTCTGTTGATTTTGTAATAACTGGAGGGATATGGCAAGGAGGCCAGGAAGCAGTTGGGACAGACTGTTTATTTTCTCCTTGAATTGGCATTGCTAGTTTACCATCCTTTATGTCCCATTAAACTACAGATTAAAGGAGTGACATGATGAAATTATGCAAATGATTAGACTGATATTCCTGCATTAGATGCAGAGGTGGCATTCAGCAGGTTCTGACTAGTTCTGGAGAACCAATAGCAGAAATTTTGAGTCGTTTGGAGAACCAGCAAATACTACCTCTTGACTGGTCCTGCCCCCATCTATTCCCTGCTTCTTGAGTCCCAGCTGATCGGCTGGGTCTTCTTTTGTTGCCCTGCACAGGAGAACAGAGCTGGAAAGCAGGTTAGTGGGATAGGGAGGAATGTGATTTTGTAGTAACCTTCCCCCAGGAGTTGGGAGGGAATGGGGATTTTGCAGTATCCTCCCCCTGCCATGCCCACTAAGCCATACCCACCAAGCCATACCACACCAACCAAGCCATGCTCACAGAACCAGTCATAATTTTTTTTTGAATCTGACCACTGAGTAGATGCCATTTGCATGATGTCATGATGCTATGCCATCATTGAGAGACAACTGTGGCTTGTAATGAACAGCTATGAAGGACTCAAAGTATTATCTATGAAACATCTTTCTAATGTGACACATATCTGTATTCCTATTCTTACGGTAGCTGGGCATGGAAACTGATGAACAGGTATGGCAGGAATAGACATTCTTTGTTGTCCTTGATCATTCAGTTGCATACCCAAACCACACCTGATTCCTCAGCTTCTTGTGTGAAGCTTTGCCTTAAAACTGAAAGTACTTTCTTTCCCAAATAGGAGTCTCTCAAATTTTCTTAATATTTACTTAATAAGAAAGGAATAGGAGTTACAAAAATTCTGGAATCTACACCCCAAATGCACCCAACATAATGGTAAGTCTTTTCCATTTTTTTTTTTTTAACTGACTTTCTGAGAACCAGAAAACTGGTAGGTCTGTTCCCTGATAATGAAAACGCCTGCACACAGCTATTTATACAGTTGTCTCCTGAATCTTTAACAATCTGGGGTGGTTCCAGTTAAATAGGGCAGCAAGAGGCTGCAAAGTTCATCCCCATCCTCTTTATTTCCAAGAGTGCTTCTTTGTATAAAGTATACCTGCCTCAGGCATTCTGCAAACATAAACATGGTACATGCTTGCAGCTCAATGTTTTGTTTGAAATTGTGGACTCCTGCCTGCCCAGAACATGGAAAAAGTTGGAATCATGTTGGGGAAATAGTGATCTTTTTGTTTTGTTTAGACCAACAGTTTCCCTTTGAGTAAATGAATATTTTGCAATTGATCACAATTACCATGAAAGGCATGTTTCGGTGCTGCAACTGTTTTGAGATTGTACTCACAACCAGCTCACCAAATGTCAAAAAGTTTCTACCAGTTGTCCCCAATTTTTCTATTCTCTGAAGTATACAGTTGGAGACAGATTTCCAGCTGGTCTACTGTTGTTATCTGGTAATTCTAGTAGAAAGGTATTTCAATATTTAAAAAGATCTATTTTTGACATAATTTGTTTGTCTCCATTTAAATCAGTAATCTCCTGTCTTGATCCTTTGGCATTAGAGTGCATTTTCAAAAGCCAGCACTCCAAAATAAAGGGAACTTTCAGGGGGTTCCTGACATAATAGGGGAAAAAGTGAAGCTTCTATACTTGGCAGAGTAAGAAATAAACATGATTCATAATGAAAAGCTACTTTTAGAAATACAGTCTGATGTCTAGCCACAACGTAATTAAGGACCTCTGAGCCTTCCAGAAGAGTGGCATTTACTCTGAAATAATTACAATTACAGTACAAAATAATGACAATGAACCACCACTCCAGCAAAACAATTGGGTTTGTTTGTTGGTATATAAAAAAAAAATCCCGTAAGAAGGAAAGAAATAATTTCCTAACAGATACAAACTCACAAATTTAGTAAGAACTGCTTGGGTGAAGATGCCATGACAGATTGGTTGAAATGCTGTGTTCCTTAGTTGCCATTGGCCAAATTCTTCCATAAAAGAATGTAGGGCAGCAAGAAAGACATACAGTCGGCAATAATAATCTGTGCAACAAAAATGGATCTGAAAATCACATGAAGAATAACAAGAGGAGCTGAAAAAGCAAAGTTTAGACATTTGAGTTGCTCTAGAGTATTGCAAGGGATGAAAAGAGATGATAGACTAGAGCAGGACTGTCAAATTCATGGCCTGCGGGCCAGATGCATCATGCGCTGGTCATGGTTTAGCGAAGGGGGGGAAAGTCACGTGACGACGCCATGACGACGCAAGTTAACAGATAACATAATCAGAGTTAGAAGGGACCTTGTAGGTCATCTAGTCCAACCCCCCACCCAAGTGGGACACCCTATACCAATTCTGACAAATGGTAGTCCAATCTCTTCTTGAAAGTCTCAAGTGATGACCCTCCCACAACTTCCTAGGTTCTATTGGTTGATTGTTCTCACTATCAGAAAGTTTCTCCTTATTTCCAGGTTAAATCTCTCCTTGTTCAGTTTCCATCCATTATTCCTTGTCTGGCTTTTGGGTGCTTCCTTGTCTGGCCTTTGGGTGCTTGACCCCTTCCTCTCTGTGGCAGCCCCTCAAATATTGGAAGACTGCTATCATGTCTCCCCTGGTCCTTCTCTTCACTAGACTAGCCATGCTCAGTTCCTGTAACCGTTCTTCATATGTTTTAGCCCCAAGTCCCCTAATCATCCTGGTTGCTCTTCTCTGCATTTTTTCTAGAGTCTCAACATCTTTTTTATAATGTGGTGAACAAAACTGGATGCAGTACTCTAGGTGTACTCTTACTAAGGCTTTATTGAGTGGTATTAGTACTTCCCTTGATCTGAATTGTATCCCTCTGTTAATACAACTTAGGATTGCATTAGCTTTTTTGGCTGCTGCTGCGCACTGCCGACTCATATTTAGCTGGCTGTCCACTAAGACCCCAAAATCCTTCTCACAGTTACTGCTATTGAGCCTGGTTTCAAGTTTGACACCCCCTGGACTAGCGAATGAATAGAAAGGAAAGTTGCCCCAGGGGTGATGGCAGATATGGACAGGTAGAAGGAAAGAAACTGGTACCCCAAAAGTCAAGATGGTGCCTTGCAACTAGAAAAGTAAAGACCCTTCCCTTACTTTTTTATGTGTCATTCTTCTCTCTTGCTTACCACATGCTGGAAAAGTATTATCTCCCTTTTAAAAAAAACAATCCCAACTAGCAAAAAAAGGAAAAGGAACCAAAATCAGGTCATCTTGGTAAGGTCATCTCTGCTCACCAAGGGTAACACTGAATAAATAGCTTTCCCCTTTTTCTGGGCTTTTTGCTAGATGTGCTAGATCTTTGCCTCCAGTATGCAAAGCAGCACAAAATTAAGCTGAGAAAACAGGAACAGGATTGCTCTTCTCTCTCAGCCCCTGATATTTCTATTGTGATGCTGATAGGCAGCTCTTAAAAAAAAAAAAAAACACAAAAGGATTTAATTACCATACAAGGTACAGTCCAGGGAGAATCTGGGGAAAAAAGGAGCTAGCAAGCATAAGTGAAGATTCAGTCCTCAGCTTCTCTCTCAAATAAAGCAAGACACCAGGGCCGCTGTTGCTGTACTTGCCGTTGTCTTTTGGATTACGGGCAGTAGTGAGATTCAATTTTTTTTTATTATCGGTTCTGTGAGCGTGGCTTGGTGGACATGGGAGGGTAAGGATACTGTAAAATCTCCATCCCCATTCCACTCCAGGGAAAGGATCCCGCAAAATCTCCACTCCCACCCCACTCCTCAGGAAAGTTTACTGCAAAAATCTCCATTCCCTCCCCACCCCACTAACCTGCTTTCCAGCTCTGTCCTCCTGTGTAGGGCAACAAAGGAAGACCCAGCTGATCAGCTGGGACTCAGGGGGCAGAGAATAGAGGGGGCGGGGCCAGTCAGAGGTGGTATTTGCCAGTTCTCTGAACTACTTAAAATTTCTGCTAACAATTCTCCTGGTCAGAACCTGCTGAATACCACCTTAGATTGTGGATCTCCGAACTTCCCCCCTGAGCTCCAAAGCTAATGGTTTAATTGTTTTCTAGTATGACTAGAAAAAAAAATAGGGCAAGGAATATAAAATGTCTAACAAAAGGCCTGTTTTCTTGTCGCTGCCATATGTTAATACTTGAGCAATTACTTCTTGAAAAAAAATCTATATAAAATGCTGGGTTTTTCCATTTTATGTTTATTCTCTTAATTTATATGTAAAACTGTGATTTTCCCCCCTTCCCCCAATCTATTCATAAATTCTTTCCTGTCTCTACCTGTTATTTGCATCAAAGTGGAAATGATAGCTGAGTTGGTTTTAAGTTCCATGCTGGTCTGTACAATATTGTTTTGCTTTATCTGTAGAGGAAGTCTGAGGCTGATAATAAAATGTTCCCGTTCCAAGAGCTATTTAATAAACCACCCAGACAAATGGAGCTTTATTCTCTAAAACCCTGCTTGGCTGGCGAAGAGATCTCCCTGCAGTAAGAGCTGAGCATGCAAATCCCATAGCAAAGGAGAGACAGCACTTTTTCACCCAAACAATGTCTAGACAGGCTGAAAACAGATAAATTAACAGGCAGTAACAGAAAGCATCATTCAGAGGCAAGCGAGTAGATATTTGTCACCTCACCAAGGGTTTATATGAAGATTCAAGGCCCAGAACAATCTTTCAGAACGCACAATGCATTTCCAATGGCTCTTTAACCAATCCTATCTCCCCCACTCCTTTCTTGAGCTGTTTACAAAATTAGCAGCTGTCTTAAAGAAAGCTGACATTTACTGAGGCAAGACACCCCTCCCGTTTGAAAGGCTGTCTCAATGAGACTGCAAGATTTGGGATGCAGGATAGGTTAGCTACTAGAGCTGTGGGAGCCTGAAGCCAGACTTCCTATGTTAAATGAAGCAATTTCAAGGGAGCAATGAAGTGCCTCTATTTTCATGCATCATATTCTGTATTCATGAGAATTATCTGCCTAGGGCTTGTGTGTATATGCAGACTAATTCTTGAAGTAATGAAGGGAAATGAAACAAAATTGTAATATGGACAGGTGAGATGCTGAGGAATCAACCCCTCAAAACTTTCAAAAGGTGGAACCTGAACACCCCAGATATAAGATAGCCAAGATTTATATACCCAACATTTATGTAGGGGTGTAAATAGGACTCTACTCTGGGGTGTGATGTAGCATTTCTTTTCTATGTACCATCTGTGCCTATCTATCTATCTATCTATCTATCTATCTATCTATCTATCTATCTATCTATCTATCTATCTATCTATCTATCATCTGTTACTCATATAAAAACACATTTGTGAGACATGTGTCTTAAAAATGAAAATAACTTTCCAGGCAGTTATAACAAAATAAGAGTTTGCAAACTCTGCAACAGGGATAGGCAACTACAACAACTTCCCAAAAATGTGTGTGTGTGTGTGTACACACACACACACACATAGCTTTCAGCACAAATTACATACACACATGCACACACACACAAATTATATATAATTTGTACTGTGCTGAAAACTATGTATGTTAGAAGAAGCAATGTAGAATATGGAATTTGTGCTGTTTTGTGCTGAAAGCTATGTGTGTTAGATGATGCAATGTAGAAAAACTCCATAAGCCAAGACCCCAAAATGGATGCAGATTGTTTCTCCAAATTTGTAAAATACTCAGGGGATCAAATTATTGCTTTTCTAACTCAGACAATAAAATGGACCAGAGTCATACATTCCTAGCCAGATGTGCATCCAATTTGTACTCCTTTCTTAAGCTCTGGCCAAAGACAAGGAGATTAACTACAGACTGTTCTGCATGGTAGCTGAAGCTGCTTCCTTTCTTAAACTGCTTTTAACTTTACAAATTGCAATCTGCTTCGCAATGGGGCAAAATTAATTCTCGAGAATGTGCAATAAGGTACCTTAATTCAGAAGATTTTAAAGATAATATACAGTTTTACAGAAGATTTTAAAGATTAATATCTAATTGAAGCTTATTTAGGACTGATTGACAAAAAGTCAAAATAATGTCATGAAACTTTGTTTTTATAGATGATTAGACAACTGATGATTGGTTGGCTCATCCTTTTGGAGATATTTTCTCACCTAAACTGAGAAAGAAAGCAACTACAAGCCAATTGAAGGAAACTTCATTTGATTAAAAAAAAGATGTGTAGCAAGACAAATGTAGATGCTTTTTGTTTAATGAAGGATGTTTTTCATGACAATATTTGTGGTTCATTTGCCATTCTTTTAAGAATATTTTAATTGAATAGAAACTAATCAAGGAAATAACCTAGAACTAAGGAGAAATTTCCTGGCAGATAGAACAATTAATCAGTGGTATAACTTGCCTCCCCAAGTTGTGGGTGGTCCAACACTGGAGGTTTTTAAGAAGAGATTGGACAACCATTTGTCGGGAATTTCCTGTCTGAGCAGGGAGTTGGACTAGAAGACCTCTAAGGTCCCTTTTGTCAGTATATTCATGAACTGGAATAGAGCTTGGTAACAAGGTCAGCCAATGAATAGGCATAACAACTAAATCAGCCAATGAGGATAGTTTGGAAACTGAAACTAGAAGTAGCCTAGGCGTGGCTCTGTGTTAAGTTCTGCAACTTTGCCGCTATGTTGAAGCTCTGAGTCTGTCTATTGAAGATGAAACTAACTTGCTTGCTTTCTGAAGAGTGGAGCTCTGCTCTGAATTTGCAACATGCTTCTGTTTGAATTTGCTCCATGTTGGAGAAATCTACAACTGGTTTGTAAAATCTACTTATGTTTATAAAGATGTCAAATGAAGCATCAGCCATCTGTGTTTATTTTTCTGATGCTGAATTATCGCTGCAAAACTCTCAATACCTTTTAACTCTGTTATTCTAGTATTCTTCAGCTTATAATGACATACAGCTGACCATGCTGCAATACTGGTTTCTCCAGAAACATTATTCATGGTTTGTCCTTGCTCTTTACGTATAGTGAGAGCAAAGAAGGACTTTATGGGGAATTGTGTCCACTGAAGAGGGACATTTTCACCTTCTGATGAATTGAGCATAATTTTTGGAATCATGGCAATGTGATTTTTGAATGCACCTATATTCATTTTTGCTCCAATGAGATTCTTGTGGAATTCTTCCACGATCATCCGTATCCCATTGCAAAATCTTGGGAGATCCAAGTTCCTTATTAAAATCATGAGAGATCCTATCTTCAATTCTAGTTTGTGTGGTGGCAATCCAGAGAGATCAGCTGAATCAAGGAATTCTATGGAAAATGAGTGGTATTAGCTCCTTCACTGATAGCACTGAAGACACAATATTCTTTCATCATTCCATGTAAGTGTATAAGGCACATGGAATTGATTTTTCTTATCATGTCATTGAGAGCAACAAGGTAGAGTAATTTGAGAACATTCTGCATATATATATGAAATCTATATTTGCCATATACTTGTTGGAGGAAACCTACCTTTCTATTTCATCACTTTGATTTTTATGAATTTTGTCTTCTCCAATATCAAATGAGAGGTCAGAACATCTTCCTTCTCCCTCACTCAATCGCATCTTTCTCTTCAGCTGTAACTTGACAAAGCTTCTCCATATGGGTTTTTTGATGCATGAATTCTCCATATGAGCACCATTTCCTCTTTTTACAACTGATAGAAACTGATGGACATCACCATAGCAAATGGATACAATTTCTCTAAGGGCCTCATTCTTGCCACATATATCATGAAAAGTCTCCTTTATAGTTTCAAAGTTCTTCCTCCTAATCGTGGGCTTTCATGCCAGACATTAAGCTTCACATGTCAAAGAAAATTTGCAGTATTGGAGGGTTTTTTTCATGGTTAATAAATGGTATTTCCATTCTCTTTGGTGGATATCTTTAATCTGGAATGTGCTGTACTAGCAAAAGCACTTAGTTATATACCACTTCATAGTGCTTTACAGCCCTCTCTAAGAAATTTACAGAGTCAGCTTATTGGTCCCCAACAATCTGGGTCCTCATTTATTGACCTCAAAAGAAGGGAAAGCTGAGTCAACCTTGAGCTAGTGAGAATTGAACTACTGGCATTCAACAGAATTAGCCTGCAATTCTGCATTCTAACCATAGTGCTACGAATTATCAATATTGCTACTTATCACAACATCTCCAGCTCCTCTTAACTTTTAGGAAGGATCAAATTGGTAACAAATGTCTTTCCTGCTCATCCTGGGGCATCAATGAAAATTGTGAGAGTGGCAAAGAAACAGTTACAGGATGCTGAAAATGAAGATCGCATGACCATGGCGGCAACCCAGCAGTGCAGCAACAGCAGCCAATAGCACTGAAGCAGAAACAACTTGCTCACATTTTATTCTCTCAGGAATCATGAGTTCTGGATCCTACCCACCATGTAGGAATGGATGATGAAGGTGATGGAACTTGCTGAGATGGACAAATTGACCGCTTTGATCAGAGAAAAGACATCCTTTAAGTTTAATGCGAATGGGGAACACCCTTTGGACTTCTCTACACAAAACAGAAAAAAATGAACATGATGTAGGTTTTGATCAGTAGAAAAAATAATAGATTATTGAAACAATGAAAATTATAACCATAGAACAAGAGGTTAATTTACATTTATATTTATAACTGCTGTAAAAAAAAATCCAAAATTATTTGCTTCTCTCTTGTACTCAAAAAATTAGTTTGTTTTTGTCTTTTTTGTTTAAAATTCTGATAGTTATTACACAAAAAAAAACTAGTTAAAAAAACAATGTGTAATCAGAGACAGATGTCTTGGAAACTCAGTTTTAACTGCCCCACAATGCTCCAGAATTAACTGTATGTTGAGGCAGAGTAGGAAATTAAACTAGTGTCTGAAAAGTGTTGGCTTCACAATATCTTTTCACCCCTGTAAAGGGTTGCCACAACTGGCAGTGAGATTTCTTGTGCTATGGTTCTGGATGTCCCAAAGGTGCTTTTTTTCAAAAAGGAACTGGACTTTCTGGTTACCAGAAAGCAGTGGTGGAATTCAAATTTTTTTACTACTGGTTCTGGAAGCATGGCTTAGTGAGCGTGGCAGGGGAAGGATACCATTAAATCTCCAGTCAGAGATGGTATTTGCTGGTTCTCTGAACTACTCAAAATTTCCAATACCGGTTCTCCAGAACTGGTCAGAACCTGCTGAATACCACCTCTGCCAGAAAGTATACCAGAAAGTCCAATTATCTCTTGAAAAAGCACCTTTGGGACAACCATGACCTGGATGACTGAGAATCTCTGGATGATTTCATTTCTGTTCCAGTGATCTTTGATTCTAATAACTGCAACTTGTTGTATTTTGAAGACATCTCAGCAGTTTCCAGCATTGCTTTAAATTTAACTGTTTAAAATTTATACTCCCAATATTTTGTTGTTGTTGTTTTTATGTGTAATTTGTTCATTGTATCCTTGGGTGCCTTGAGAAGAAAGAACACTATAAAAATAATAATGTAACACAAAGTAACCTGACATCTTAGTTTAGTAATACATGATAATGTATGCTTTAGACATCAACTTTTGAGGAATTACTTTTCTCAAAATGAAACTAGAAAGCTTTGACGTGTGATTAAGTTCAAGCATGATTCTAGGTATCCAATATTCGTGTTTTTAACAGTGGTTATCTGACTGTTTCAGCTAAATCTCCTCAGGGTATTCTATCCACATTGACCTCAATGAAGAACACAAATTTAACACAGGCTTTAAAATGCACAAAACCATTTCAAAAGAAAAGACTGTTGGAAAAGACTGACTGATATTTCACAGTTGCTGTTTATTGGCAATTTCTGTAGACACAAATTACCTGAATGAGATACAGGCTTTTGTCATTTGTTGATTTATCAAACTTCAGGGAGCTGGGAATGACAATATATCTAAATGTATAGACAATAAATAATTTGCAACATCAAGGCTATAAAATGAAACAAGTCAAATTGTGATTAAAAGCAGTTATAGTGCTAAACTAGAGACTGCTTTTCCAAAGCTGTTGTGAAAATAGCTTTGGAAAAGCAATTACCTTAAGTGCCTTTTCAAGAGTCTATTCTAAAAAAAAGAGTGAGCTTGTTAAACAAAAAGATGTTGGATTCAGACATTCAACTTCACAACACTGGGTTTTTCACTCTGCACAGTCCAACTACGTACCCGCCCATAAATTTAAGAGTTGCTTTGTGTTTAGCAATGCTAAAGATAACTATGATCCCAAATCTCAACTCACACTTCACCTATTAGAGTGATTCAAATCGGTGATGCACCTGAATTGAGGAAAATCAAGTTATCTTTTTGTAAATATCAGTAGTTTCATTATGGATACTTATCTGTCACTTTTTAATACCAGTAGCAACAATGATTCTGCATTTCAAACTGATTTGCACCTAATTTCCAAGGTCTTTTCTGCTAATTACATTCTTAGAAAATAAATGCTGTAAATTTAATAATTATTTTACAGACAAGAATTATGAAATCTCTTATGCATTCAGAAAAAAATGGCCATTAATAGACACATAGAAATAAATCATATTTACAAACCATTCAAAAGGACAATAAAAAATATTAAGAAGGAAACAAAAGACCAAAATACATGCTTTTCAGCAGCCTATGCTAAGATAAGCAGGGATGAAGACCAGACAAGCAAGCAGAAAACAATACCCTAATCAAGGAATACCCTCATCATGGAGAAAACCACACTGTCATTAATGTTGGCAGGACAAGGTATTGTATGTAAATGGGGCGTAAACCCCAAACTCGCTTTCACTGATGATATTACATAGTTAGGTAATGAGATATGATGGCAACCAAATCTCCAAACTCAGGACTACACAAACCAGTATTAGTTGTTAAAATAATGCCATTAAAAAACCACCATACATACTTGAATCCAATTCTGCATATGTCCCATTGTTTATATTAATTTTTTTTACAGGCAATTCTTTCCTACATAATTATTTTGTTGGTTTTTACTTTTGTATTAAGGACTTACCTTTTTTGGTCATATTTATTTATTTTGCTGCAGTAGGTTCTTTTGTGTTTTTTTTTTCCGGCCAGATTCTTAGACTGCTTCCAAATTTCTTCTAGAGAGGTTTCTGAGAATCTATTGTGAAATTAGGAAAAGCGCTGGTGTTGCAAATCAATTATTCTTGAATTAGTTGTTTTTGTTCTTTTATGAGGACTATGCAAACCTCCAGTCCAAAGTTTTGATTCAGAGTCCATTTCAATGAATACCCCTTCATATTGTATTGGCAGATCAATTTGATACATCTAATCAAATTGGGTTCATCGAAACAATCTGGCCTTTTTCTGAAGCAAGTCAATGGATTAAAACCAGTTGAGGAACTGAACAAAGTCATTAAAATGAGATTTCAAATTGATTTGATTAATCAAAGCTCTTTGGTGATTTGCACATCCCTAATTTTTACTGTCAACAATAGGGAGAAATATTTTGGGGTTGTTTGCCTCAGGATCCAAATTATCTTCCTGACATGGTTGAGTGAGGGTAAGATCTACTTAGAAATTTGCTATGCATTCCCACATACTTGGGCTGATGAATCACTTCTCTTTGTAACTGTTATGCCCCCTTCACTGATTACATCACACTAAAGTCTAAAGCAGGAATGGCAACCTATGCATCAAGAGCTGCATAAAGGCCTATTCTCTTTTACCATTCAGATTTTCAAGTGTTTCAACATAATATCAGGAAAATAGAGGTAGTATGGTAATAATTTTCCATGAGAATTTGTCTATCATTGGGTAGTCTGCTCTAGAATTAACTGGAACCAAAAATCTCTACACAAGGGCAACCTAGAAATCCTCCTGTTATTCCATTCACCCAGCTGACCGAGCAACATTACAACCTAAGCTCCTTGGTCTCATCTTGAGACTCATGTAAATAACTGAACATAATCAATGTTGGCCACTTTCCATGGCTGGCTGGAATTAGGTGAATGTGTGGCCTCCATCACAACAGTAGGCTTGCCCCAACTGAAATTGGCTCCAACCATAAAGATGGACACAGATCAGCCAGAGCTTGATCTGATGGTTCTCCACCATCCACTAAGTGCTTGGGGAATCTTAGCAATATGATGAGTTCATCCCATAGCTTAATTAGTCTCTGGAATGCAGAAGCAGCAAAGGAACTATGTTCTACTGCCCTCTATTGATTAGGAATGGCAGTACATGTAACATGTAATTAATGCTGAAGGCACTAGTAGCAATAATCAAAACAGTTGAAAGTCCCATTGGCTCTACTCTGCACCCATCCAATTCAACATCGGGCAAAATTGGTGAAAAACAGCAAGTTATGACACATACACCAGGCCAACCTTCAAAGGATGAGCATAAATGGAATACAAGCAAAGTCTTGTTCAGCAGGAGCACTGGGAAGTCAGAACGATCCAAGAAGTGTGTGAGAACCATTCCTAATTCTTTGGGTCAGAGTAAAGAGATCCAATAGGTTTCACATATAATTCCAAGGTTTGATTCTAGAACAGGTGATGTAATCATTAGAATCCTTTCCAATCCTTCTTTCTTTTTAATAAATTCATAGTTTAAAAATGATTATTGGACAATGATTGGCTGTTATTTTGCTTTAGATAAATCAGTCTGTTGTCACACAACTTAACTGAGAACTTTTTAAATACCATTTTACAAATGATCATGAACAAATCAAGATATCTAAAAGGAGATTATTTCTTTATCCTGTTCAGCACAGTTGATGAACGCAGACATAGAAATATTTCTAAGATCCCAAATAAGCATTTGTAGGTCAAGCTATCAGTGTCTCTTGAATTATCAAACATTGGCAGGTGGGAGAAAAGCAGCCAGCATTTGACTTTATACTGAAAGCTGTGTCACGGCCCCAGCTTATAAATAAGCAATATTTCAGGCATCCTTAGCATGCCCTTATTGTATATTCACAGATCTGGGCCACAACCCATTTGTTAGCAGCCGTGGGAGAGAAGATATCAAAGGCAGGGATGATCCCCCTGGAGAAGCTATGACAGCTACCCATCTGGAAGGAATTCTGGATTCGAAAACACTTTGTGACTAACAAAAGCACTAAGGAGATTTCTATTTTAATAAAACCCGGTGTCAACTTGGCCTTGATATAAAATGTACATGATCACCAGTCAGAGCAGCAGATGTTAATGGAAGCAGAGCTTGTACGTAGCAATTCCATCAGCGCCAATAAGGAAGGGAAACCAGATTTTGAATTTTCTCTGTCCTAAAGTACAGATAATCCCAAAGGTGCTTTTTTTTTTTTTTTTTTCAAGAGGCAACTGAGCTTTCTGGTTTTTTCTTTGAAGACATTTCACTTCTCATCCAAGAAGCTTCTTCAGTTCTGACTGGATGGTGGGGAATAGAAGGATGGAACCACCCAGTCAGAGCTGAAGAAGCTTCTTGGATGAGAAGCGAAACGTCTTCAAAGAAAAACCAGAAAGTCCAGTTGCCTCATCAAAAGCACCTTTGAGACAAACCATGACCTGGATGACTAAGAACTCCACAGACAAATAATAACAGGCATATTTCCCAGAAACCTGTATAACTTACATTATTGATCTTTCTTTCTAATATATTTCCAAAAATTGCATTTAAACTATGCCTTCTGATTTCCAGGCGACTATGGTATGACCTTTCAACATAATAAACTCTGTATATGAACAGGTCTGCTTGTTTTTCCTAAGCAAATTTTTCTTTTAAATTCAGGTGAATGATAGGAACTGCTGTGAGTAAAAACATCCTTGTCTAGTCAATTTGACTATTGATATCTGCCTGAGCGATTTCTTCCCACAGGCTTATGAATGTGTAGATATAAAGTAGGGAACAGAAAGAAAAAAGAAAGAAAGTGCAAAAAAGAAGAAAAGAAGTTGAAGAAAAATGGAAAAGAAGTGGAGTCTGATAATCTTCACTTGACTTACAACAATTCAATTTGTGACCGTTTGATGTTACAATGGCACTGAAAAAAGTGATTTGTGGCATTTTTCACACTTATAACCATTACCGCCACTCTGTGGTCATGTGATCAAAATTCAGGTGCGTGGCAACTGACTCATATTTATGACAGTTGCAGGGTCCCAGGGTCATGTGATCATCTTTTGTAACCTTGAGATGAGCAAAATCAAGGGGGAAGCCAGATTTCCTTAACAATTATGTCACTAACAACAACTAGAGTGATTCACTTAATAACTGTGGCAAGAAAGATCATAAAATGGGGCACTTAACAAATTAAAATGTCCTCGAGAAGGAGTCTTTTCACAGTTCTCTCCAATTGTCCTGACTTCAGCAGCTATGGAGGCTGCCTCTCCGCCACTGGCAAAAGGACTTCTCCCGGATCAACCAGGGACTTTGCAATGTCCCTGGGATCCACGGAGTGTGCCCTTCATGATCACCATCTCTATGGGACAGTTTAGGTCCGTTGGGACCAACCAGGGGCGAATATATCAGCTGCGATATTGGAGCCCCGAGGGTGAAGCTGTATTGCTGCGATGAAGCTCTGCTTTCTCCTGCCTTTTAATTTGATAAGATAGATTATTACAGGTGCTCTCCTGGACTCTTATCAACATTTTAACACTTGAGGCTTGGCTTTGAAGCTTGTGGAGAAGAGAGTCATAATAAGAGCCTTGGACAACTAAACAAAGTGCAGTGTGTTTTCTTATCTCTTTTCAGTTATGTTACCCCTCCTTACCAGCTTCTCTGTAAATTTTAATTTTAGTAATATTCTTATTTTTGCTTTTTATTTTAAAGGGAAAGCCTCAGAATTTTTTCTTTATTTTTCTTTTCTTTTCCTTCTTTCTATTGGGATTTTTTTTGCTTTTTCCATCCATGTTTTTGGACCATTCTACTTTTCCCTTTTTATTATTGAGACTTCCTAACTGGATTAAGGTGTGAAGAACCTGAAGGATTTTTTTTTCTTTTCCTTACTTTTTTCTTTTTTATTATTATTATTATCTTTGGGCTTTTTTCTTCTTTCTATTTTTCATTTTTTATTGTGGACTACTTCATAATTGGATTAGGATCTAGAAGAACCTGAAGATTTTTCTTCTTCTCTTTCTCCTTTTTCCTTTTTACCATTGGGCTTTTTACTATTGGATTTTTCCATTTTGGATTATAATTGGCTATTCTACCAGTTGGATTAAAAGCTAAAAAGAATTTGAAGGTCTTGAATCGTCTAAAATGAGCAGGAAACCCATACCTTCTGGCCTTTCTACTTCTACTTCTGCCTCCCCACCAGCTGGAGGACAATGTTTAATTCAGACAATGTAGAAGCAAGATAAAGAACAAGAAAAAGTGACCTTACAGATGATTATGCAAGGAAACCAAGATCTCAAGATAAAGACAGATACTATTGAACAAAGAACAGAGAAGACTGATGAAAAAGTGGAAAATATTCAACAAATGATGGTGAAGTATGATGAGAGATTCCAAAAAATTGAAGAAGAAAGTAAACAAAGAGAGGAGAAGATTGGAAACATTGACAGCAGATTAACAATGGTTGAACAAGATAAAAGTGGGATGCTGAGGTGGGAGATGGAGGGTCAGAATTCTATCTCAGATTTCAAAATATAGAAGAAGAAAAAGGACAAAACTTGGCTGTGATAATGATAGAAATTTTGGTAGATGCTTTGGAAATTACAGAGGAAAAGATGATGGATGGAGTAGATGAGGTATACCGAGTTTTTACAAGATATGCGATGAGAAATAACTTACCAAGGGAAGTCCATATCAGATTTACCAAAAAATCCATCAAAACACAAATATTACAAGCTGTAAGAGAGAAGACATTGAAATACAAAGGCAAAGAGATTGTGGTTTTAAAACAAATACCCAGAAGAGTGAGAGAGATGAGAAGAGAATATTGATTCCTGACCAAAATGCTATTGAAAAAGGAAGTGAATTATAGATGGCTGATTCCAGAAGGATTAATGTTTACATGGCAAGAACAGAGACATAGAATTGATTCAATTGAGAAAGCAGAACTTTTCCACGCAGAATTTTTTGGAAGGAGAGAAGAAGAGGCAGAGAAAGAGGTCTCATGAATTGAGTTTCAAGAGGAACAACTGGAGACTGAAAAAGAGGAAGGCGCAGTCGGTGGACAGGTAGATCGTAAAGAACAATGTGAAGTAAGATCCACGAGAGCTGTTAGACCTAAATATAAAGCATAATCATGGAAGAAAAAAAAATTGATTACAATGAATATAAATGGACTCAATTCAGCTGTTAAAAGAAGGAAAACCTTTCATAAATTAGGGAAATTAAAATTTGATATAATTTGTCAACAAGAAGTACATATTAAAAAACAACATGAACAACAATTAGTACAGCCAAAATTAGGGAAAATATTTACTTCTTTGACTCAATGTAAGAAAAGAGGAGTGGTTCTATACATTAAAGAGGCCATCCTAGCAAAATTGATTTGTACTGATGAAGACGGAAGATTATTAATGGTGGAAATAATGGACAATAATATAAAAATACTCTTGATTTATGCTCCGAATGATAAACAAGAAGAATTCTATAAAAAAATTACACATGAAAATAACTGGACTGGACTATGTTAATATAATTATGATGGGAGACTTTAATGGAATTGTGGACAATAAACTGGACATATAGCAACAACAACAAAGCAAAATAGAAAGACTCTCCCTAAATCCTTTTTTAAAATGACAGATGAGTTAACCTTAAAAGACATTTGGAGAGAAAGAAATGTTAAAACTAAACAATATACTTTTTATTCAAATAGACATTTATCATGGTCCAGATTGGATATGATTTGAATCTCAACAGAATTAATATCTAATATTTAAGAAACAAATATTGAAACAAGTACTTGGGCAGATCATAGCCCAATGACAATTAAATGGAAGGGACAAAAAAAAAAGATCGAGATGGACATTAAACAATACTATCTTAAAGGAAAAAGATTTTACACAATGGATGGAGAAAGAATTGGCTTTTTTCTTTAGAGAAAATAAAAAAGAAGGTACTTCAATGCAGAATGTTTGGGATACAATGAAGGCATATGCTAGAGGTTTGATAATAGATTATGTAAGAAAAAAGAATATTAGGAAAAGGCAAGCTACTAAGGCCTTGGAAGATGAGTATAAAAGACTTGAAAAAGAACTACAGAAAACACCACAGAAAAAGGATATTAAATTGAAGTTGGACATAACTAAACATAAAATGGAATTAATAGAGAAAGAAGAATTGGCACAGAAAATTAGAAATGCTAAACAGAATTATTTTGAAGATGCAAATAAACCAGGTAGATGGCTAGCATATAAATTGAGAAAGGAGAAGGAATCAAGAAAAATATTGAAGTTAATAGATGACCAAGGCCAAGTTTGTTATGGTAATAAGGAGAAAAAGGAAATTATTCGAGATTTTTATCGGCAACTATATAAACAAGAGAATATTGATGAGGAAAAAGTCAAACAGTATTTACAGAATGCTAACTTACTGAAGATATCTAAAGAGACTGAAGAAATGCTAGAAAGCAATATAACAATGATGGAACTAACTGAAGCACTTAAGAAACAAAATAATGGGAAAGCACCAGGTCCAGATGGGCTTCTGGCAGAATTCTATAAAACATTTCAAGAATCATTGAGCATTCCGTTGTTAGAAGTTATGAATGAAGCTATGTCAAAGAAGATGATACCCAAAACATGGTCAGAGGCTTATATTATACCTATTCCAAAAGAAGAGGTTGATCCACTGCAAATTAAGAACTATAGACCTATTTCTTTATTAAATGCAGACTATAAAATCTTTGCTTCAATTTTAGCAGAAAGACTTAAAAAATACTTTCATAATTTCATTCAGCCAGATCAAAATGGATTTCTGCCAAAGAGACAAATTAGAGACAATATGAGAGTAATCTTGGACACTTTGGAATACTATGAGGCACATCCTGAAATGCAAATGGCTTTGATATTCCTAGATGCTCAAAAGGCATTTGATAATGTGAACTGGAGATTTATGTTATTACTATTGGAACAGATGGGTTTTGCCAGAAAATTTATTCAAGCAATTGAAGCCATATAAAATAAGAAGACAGCAAAGGTAATGATGGAGGGAGAACTTACAGACTTTATCAATATAAGAAAAGGCACAAGATAAGGATGTCCCCTATCTCCTTTGCTATTTGTGTTGACTTTGGAAGTGTTGAATAGAAATATTAGGGATGATAAAAGCATAAAAGGAATGAAAATTAAAAAGGAAGAATTTAAACTACAAGCCTTTGCTAATGACTTAGCCTTTATTTTGGAAGATCCGTTAGAAACAGCTCCAAAGTTATTGGAAAAGATAGAGACATATGGTGAGGTGGCTGGTTTGAAAATAAATAAAGACAAAACAAAGATTTTGACAAAGAACATGCTACTAAGACAAAGAGAAGAACTGGCAGACCTGTTCAAAATTCAAGTTACGAATAAGGTCAAGTATCTGGGGATATACTTGACAGCAAGATGTAGCACATTAAAAGAGAATAATTATATTAAACTTAAACAACAGATAGGTTTAGATTTGAAGAAATGGGAAAATTTACAATTGTCATTAATAGGGAGAATTTCAACAATCAAGATGAATATTTTATCCAGAATCCTATTTTTGTTTCACACAATACCAATTAGGCTCGGAAAAGACTATTTTGAAGATTTAAATAAAATTATGCTGAATTATATGTGGCAAGGTAAGAAAGCAAGAATAAAGCTAAAGCTTTTGCAAGATGCTAGAATTAGAGGAGGTTTTTGTTCTGTCCCCTCATTTGAATTCTTGAGATCCCCGCGCTTTGATTGGCCAAAGCGCTGGGCGATCGGATTGGCTAGGCGAGCCGCACCGATTGGCTTGCTGAGAATCTCCCGCGATTGGTCAATTTGAATTGTGGGAGATTCAAAGCGGTGCCATTGGCCGTGGCCGCAGCGGCTTGGAAATAAAAAGCCGCAAAGTTTTCCTTTAGCCCAGTTCGGTTCCTGACTAAATAAAAGAGCTTGATATACAGTCACCGACTCCTGGCTTCCTTCCACGCGGACTTAACACTGGCAATGAAGGTGGGATACCTTTCCTGAACTGAAGCACGTGTCTGACAGAAGCCAGCCAACTGACGAGATGGCCAGCATCGCGCCACCAACCCCCTTCAACCCCGCTACCGAGGACTGGGAATCTTACATGGACAGATTCCACATATTCCTCGAATGCAATGATCTGAAGGATGCCACGGGACTGAAGAAACAAGCCATCTTCCTAACATACTGCGGGTCTGCAGTGTTTAAGATGGCAAAAGCCAAGCCTGCCGATGTTACCGCGATGGATTGGAAGGACCTCGAACCATTGCTCCGGAGACACTACGCTCCAGCCGTGCCCATCCTCATTCGATGACACGAATTTTATCGGCGGGACCAGCGGTCGGGCAAGAGTTTCAGTGATTTCGTTGCAGAGCTGCGGCGCCTGGGAGGACTATGCAAGTTCTCCAACATGAACGAGGCCCTTCGGGACCGAATAGTGCTCGGCCTTTGGGACCCCGTTCTCCAAAGTCGGTTGATGGCTAAGGGCAACATCGCTCTCGCCGACGCCATCTCCGAAGCCGCAGCCGCCGAAGCAACCCGACAATCAGCAGACCGCATGCGGAGACCGAACGCCGGGGACCGCACCGAAAACAACAACCCTGCAAGGTCGACCGAAGCCCAACCTGCAACTACCACCCACCAGGGAGAACTCCACTCCACCTCGGGCACGTCAGACGAGGAGGAAGACATCCACCATCTCCAGGCAGGCCACGACCAGCGCAGCCGGCGGAGTCGTAAGTCGAGGACCGCGTGTGCTGGTTGCAGAGGTGACCACCCCAGATCCGAATGCCGGTTCTTCAACTCCGTTTACCGGCACTGCGACAAGAAGGGCCACATCGCACGTGTCTACCGCCTCAAGAAGACCCACAGCCCCAGACGATGGGACCTGAGTGAGCGGAGACGAGAGAGCACACCCCCCAGGACCAGAGACCGGCCAACAGACAACCGCTGGGAGCAAAATGGACGAGCCCAACGAGGTGGCGAGACCAGGCAGAGAGAAGAGACACATCAGACGGTCACCATCGGCCATGCCACAACCACAGATGCCAGAAAGGTCTACGTGGAGGTAGGCATCAAAGGCGAACCCTGTAAAATGGAGGTGGATTCCGGGTCCTACCTCTCAATGGTAGCCTGGCAAGAAATTAAACGCTTGGTGCCTACCATCCAGAGAAGGCAACTAGAAAACCAGGGACTAATCCTCAAGGACTATCAGGGAAACCGCATCCCTGTAGTCAGAACAGGACAGTTTACAGTGACCTACAAGGGACACGCCGAAAGACTTCCCTTAACCATCATCGATCGAGACCGACCTAGCCTACTGGGACTTCAATGGTTTGCACCGCTAGGCATCGCAGGCATTGACCACATCGCCGAAGCCGACTGGGAGCAGCAACTGGCCCAGGACTTCCAAGAAGTGTTCGACAGCACCCTAGGCAAGTACTGAGGGCCCCCTATATCCTTCAGCCTAGACCCAAACGTTCCCCCGAAACGCCTAAAACCAAGGTGGGTACCGTTCACACTCAAACCGAAAATCGATGAGCAAATTGACAAGCTCGTCAAACAAGGGGTACTACAACCCATAGACCACGCCCAGTGGGAGACCCCATAGTCACCCCAATTAAGCCTGATGGGTCAGTGAGAATCTGCAGGGACTATAAGGCCACCCTAAATGGCGCTTTGCAGCAAAGCGCTTACCCAGTCCCAGTAGTGCAGCATCTCCTACACTCACTGGGAGGGGGCAAAGTTTTCGCGAAACTTGACCTGGCCCAAGCATATCAGCAACTGCCGGTTGACGAGGAAACTGCAGAGGCGCAAACCATAGTCACCCACCGGAGAGCCTTTAGATGCAACCGCCTCCAATTTGGAGTCAGCGTGGCACCTGGAATTTTCCAGAGCCTCATGGAAAGACTCTTACAGGGCATCAAGGAGGTGGTCCCATACTTCGATGATGTACTAGTATCAGCAACCAACCAGGCCGAACTAGAGACTCCCCTAAGGGAGGTGCTAATGAGGTTCAAAGAAACCGGGCTTAAAGTGAAGAGGGAAAAATGCCAGCTGTACACAGAGCGGGTCGAATTCCTAGGATACCTCCTAGACCGACACGGCATTCACCCCACCAACAAGAAAATTAAAGCCATCAAGGAAGCCCCCACACCCAAGTCAAAAACAGAACTGCAGGCGTTTCTGGGGCAACTTAACTTTTATAATGTCTTCCTGCCCCAAAAGGCGACCGCGGGCGGAGCCTTTGCATAGGCTTTTGGACAAGGCGGCTACCTGGACTTGGGGGAAACGCAAGGAAGCCGCCTTCAGGAAAACCAAGGACCTGCTCACGTCGGATGCTGTCCTCATCCAGTACAACGAGACCCTACCTCTAGCCATCACATGCGACGCATCACTCTTCGGCGTCGGTGCTGTCCTCAGCCACACTCTCCCCGATGGAAAGGAAGCACCCATCGTGTTTTTTTTCAAGGACCCTCACCAAACCGGAGCGGAACTACAGCCAGCTGGACAAAGAGGCTTTGGCTATCGTCCCCGCAGTAAAAAGGTTTCACGAGTACCTCTACGGCCGGACGTTTACCATTATCACCAACCACAAACCGCTTCTGGGAATCCTTGCAGGGAACAGGGCCAACCCGAACATTCTGTCTCCCCGAATGACAAGGTAGTCCGAATTCCTGGCTGCCTACAACTACGGACTCACACACCGACCTGGTAAGACTATCTCCATGCGGACGCCTTAAGCCGCTCACCATTACCGGAACCAGACACTGACCCAGCACCCACGACGACCACCCTCAGCATAGAGATTCTACCCAACCTACCCATAACCGCATCAGACATTGCCCGAGAAACTAATAAAGACAAACATCTGGCGCGGGTTTTGGATTGGGTAGAGAAAGGGTGGCCAGAAAAGGACAACAACGAGTCCGTCAGGACATTCCGGAACCGGCAAACGGAACTCTCATAACTAAAAGGGTGTATACTATGGGGGGATAGGGTGGTCATCCCGGAAAAACTACAAGGGAAGGTTTTGGAACTGTTACACGAAGGGCACCCGGGCATCATTAGGACAAAAGCCCTGGCCAGAAGTTACGCTTGGTGGCCAGGGATGGACAAACAGATCGAGGCCTGGGTAGCAAGGTGTCAACGATGCCAGCAAACTAGGCCAAGCCTACCCACAGCACCCATCCTAGAGTGGGAAACCCCCAGGGGACCGTGGTCTAGGATCCACATAGATTTCGCCGGACCCACAAAAGGACACACTTTCTTAATAACCGTAGACGCTTTCTCCAACTGTCTGGAGGTAAGCAACATGAGAACAACCACCACGGAGGCCGTGACCAAAGAACTCTGCAAACTTTTCGCAACACATGGCCTCCCGGATGTCCTCGTCTCTGACAATGGGCCCCAATTCACCTCGCTAGAATTCAAAAAATTCCTAGCGGAAAGGGGCATACGACACGCACTGACAAACCCGGCGCATCCGGTGGCAAATGGTTGGGCGGAACGGATGGTTCAATTCACAAAAAAAACCATCCAGAAAATAGACCACAGGGAGATCCAGGACAAAATAAATAAATTACTTTTCATACAGCACATAACCCCGAACACCACAACAAATAAAAGCCCAGCAGAACTGCTAATGGGGAGGAAAATAAGGTCCCCACTCGATAGACTACACCCCACTTACAACCCAGAGAAACCCCCAGACTCCACCAGCAAACACCGAACCTTCGCACCAGGTGACGCCGTCTACGTGAAGAACCTAACCGGAGACCCATTATGGGTACCAGCAATCATAACACAACTAACAGGCCCACACTCGTACCGGCTACAAACAACTGACGGACGAGCGTGGAAACGCCACATCGATCAGTTAAGATCGAGGACGACCACACAAGACACCACCGACACGCAACCAAGCAAAACCAACTCCCTCAACACAAACCAAGAGAGGAGGGGATACCCAGGGAACCAAAACCCAGAAAAAATAAACCAGCCATACTCACCTGAAAGCAGCCAGCACAAAACCTCGCCAGGAAGAGACAGCCAGGCCAGCTCAACCAACCCGGGTAGCCCAGGAGGGAGCTGTGGAGAGCGGCCCGGCCAGACAAACCAGGCGGTTCCCACAACGGAGTCTGGAGAAACAGAGACCCTGACCGAACCGGCCAGGATCCAACCTACGACTGACCTGCGCAGGTCCAGTAGGCAGAGACGGAGCCCCGCCTACCTACGGGACTACGCAATGTAAGGACTGAACCAAGAGGGGAGGGGTGTTCTGTCCCCTCATTTGAATTCTTGAGATCCCCGCGCTTTGATTGGCCAAAGCGTGGGGTGATCGGATTGGCTAGGCGAGCCGCGCCAATTGGCTCGCTGAGAATCTCCCACGATTGGTCAATTCGAATCGTGGGAGATTCAAAGCGGTGCCATTGGCTGCGGCCGCCGCAGCTTGGAAATAAAAAGCCGCAAAGTTTTCCTTTAGCCCAGTTCGGTTCCTGACTAAATAAAAGAGCTTGATACACAGTCATCGACTCCTGGCTTCCTTCCACGCGGACTTAACAGTTTTGGCCTGCCTAATTGGGAATTGTACTGCCAAGCTGCAAATTTGATGTGGGTCAAGGAATGGATAACATTAACAAAGACTAGATTGTTGACACTAGAAGGTCATGATTTGCTGTTGGGTTGGCACACTTTTTTATGGTATAAGGGAACTAAAACACAGGGTTATTTTAGAAGACATTATATACGGGAGTCTTTGTGGTTAAACTGGGAGAAGATAAAAAGACAATGTTATTTGAAAATTCCAGTTTGGTTATCGACTATTGAAGCATTTTCCTATCCTATAATTTATAAGAAGGAACAAACAGTTAGATATGGGGAACTATTGGATGAAAAGGGTGAACTTAAATCGATACAAAATTTAGAGGAACAAAGTATAACGATGAATTGGTTTTCATATGCGCAAATACATTCAAAGTATTTTAAAGATTCTAAAATAGAAGGATTTTATGATAAACAGACTGATCTAGATAAGATCTTGACAGGTACTGATGAGAAGTTGATTAAAAAATTATATGGTTACTTACTGGGAATTAAGTTAGAGGAAGAACAAGTTAAAGAAACTATGATTGTTTGGGGGAAGAATTTTGGATATGTGATTGATTTAGAGAAATGGCAAAAATTATGGTCGCAAAATTATAAAATGACAATGTCAACAGCTTATAAAGAAAATTTGTATAAGATGTTTTACAGATGGCACTTTCCCCCGACGACGATAGCAAGAATGTTCAAGAATAAATTTGAAAAATGCTGGAAATGTCATCAGATACCTGGCTCATATTACCATATGTGGTGGACTTGTGAGGATGCTAGAAAATATTGGATTAAAATTCGCATGTGGTTGGAAAAAATGACAAAGAAACGTATAGATTTGAAACCGGAGTTCTTTTTATTGGGAATCTTACCAGATACATACAGTAAAGAATTGAAATATCTGATTGTAAATGTATTAACAGCGGCTAGGATTGTATTTGCTAAAAATTGGAAGAATGAGAAAATACCATCACAGGAAGAAATTAAGAAAATATTGGAATGTGCTGAGATGAGTAGATTGACATTTGAAATTAGAGAGCAAGAGGATAAACAATTTTATGAAATTTGGGATCGTTTCTGTCAATGATTGGATGACAAAATACAATAATAGAATATTTAGAATGTTAAACAGCAAGGAATATCTTTGTTTTTCTTTCTCTTTTGTTATTTGACATCATATCTGTAAAGTGTTTTTAAGATAGATCTGGTATGATTATATGATTTGTTATAGAATAAACTATTTAAAGTATTGTTTTCTCATAAAGTATGAATGATTAAAATTATAGTCAAATGATTTTCTAATAGCGATATTAGGATATATAAGTTTGGATTGATAATATGAGCTATTATGTAATATAACTATAATTGAGACTACAAAATGAATGCACAAAACTGATGAACCAACCGGCACACTGTATGTATATATGGAAGAGAGTTGATGTTTTTATGTTTTGTTTCTTTTGTTTGTTTGTAAAAAATCAATAAAATTGTTTTCAAAAAAAAAAAAATGGGGCACTTAACGACTGTCTCGCTTAGCAATGGAAATGTTGGACTCAGTTGTGATCCTAAGTTACCTGTATTACCTGTATTGCATTTAAACCTTTCTGTTTAAAGTTACATCCTATTATTCCTTGTACAATCTATCCTATCTAATCTTCAAACCCATAAATCACACATTCATTTTTTTTGTCATTTTTACTCTAGTGCTAAGAGGCTTCCAGTCATCAATAAATATAGATAATGTCTTTTCTCTAATCAAAGTCAGTTTATTCAATTTAGCAAAATGTGTCAACTTCACCATCCATTATAGTGGGTAGTGTCAAATTTTTCCATCTCTGTGCATATAGTAATCTTATTTCCTTGGGGATTTTTCTGTTTATCCATTGGTACTAAAAGGAGAAGTTCTAGCTTCTATTAAACTATTAAAACTCTCATTGACATGATAGGGTGAATTGGTGCATCACAGGGCAACAATTTTTGAACCAAGGTAGGGACTAACTTATAGAATGTGTCTAAAATCTGGGAGCCATGATTACCGCAGAAATGAAATTTGGGAAAGGTGTGATTTCTTTAGTGTTACTGTCCTAAAGGTGCTTTTTCAGGAGGCAACTGAACTTTCTTGTTTTTTCTTTTGAAGTTGTTTCACTTCTCATGCAAGAAGCTTCTTCAGCTCTGACAGGATAGTGGGAATGGAAGGATTTATATTCCTTGCAGACTGCTGGAGAACTGGTAGTGGAAATTTTGAGGTTTGGAGAACCAGCAAATACCACCTCTGACTGGCCCCGCCCCCATCTATTCTCTGCCTCCCATTGAGTCCCAGCTGATTGGCTGGATCTTCTTTTGTTGCCCTACACAGGAGAACGGAACTGGAAAGCAGGTTAGTGGGGTGGGGAGGGAATGAGATTTTGCAGTAACCTTCCCCCAGGAGTGGGGAGGAAATGGAGATTTTACAGTACCCTTCCCCTGCCACGCCCACCAAGCCACGCTCACAGAACTGGTAGTAAAAAATTTTTGAATCCCAGTTGACAGGAAAGTCAGATGTCACTCCTAATCTCACTGCTTTTTTGCTCACTGATGGTCATTCTATTTCTCTTTTTAGGTAAGGACATATGTTTGGAACAATAAACTAAGAAGGCACAGAATGTTGATCTTTAAAATCCTCTGTATCAAATATCTATTTGAATCCATTTTTTTCTATTCTTTAGGAGTTTTCCAACAGAGTCATTCCAGATAGATAGATAGATAGATAGATAGATAGATAGATAGATAGATAGACAGATAGACAGATAGACAGATATAGATAAGATATAGATATAGATATAGATATAGATATAGATATAGATATAGATATAGATATAGATATAGATATAGATATAGATAAAGATATAGATATAGATATAGATATAGATAGTGGGAGGGAGGGAGGGAGGGAGAGAGAAAGAGAGAGAGAGAGAAAGGCATCACACCTACTAGACCAGCTCTGCTGTATGTGGGTACATAGTAAGGTTGGGTATGTGAGGCTCTTATAAGAACTAGTTCAGTGAGATGGAATTGGGGAGAATGAAGGGAGGGAGGGAGGGAGAAAGGAAGGAAGATCCTGGAATATGGCTTTATGTGGTAATCATATCTACAAACATGACTGAATATAACATTAATCTTTAATTATAAATACATTATTGGGCTGAAACTAGCATTTCTAGGACAGCACATCTGCCTCTCTTGAATTTTGAAACATTGGCAGACATTACAAATCAACTAGCTTTTGACACTGTGTCACTCATATGATCAATCTTTAAAGACAAATGCAGTGTGGGCATTCCCTGTTAACAAGCACTTTATGACTGTGAAATCATGTTTTATTAGCTTTTATAGTGTCACCCCACCATCACCTTTCATTTTCATTAACCTACATCTTAATGCTCCTGTATGGTTGTGGGCAAATTATGTCCCTTTTCTCATTAAATCAAACTGATTTATTTCTCCTGTAAAAATGAAGACAAAAAGTTCTATTAAGTCGATACTTTAATATGCATCTGAACAGAATAAAAGGTAATGTGTTAAGTAAGGACAAATATTTATCAGGAGTATTCAATCTATTCTGTTATGCAGTGTTCCAACCCCAAAGCAGGTCATTGGGACCTCAGAACACATCTATTCTGGATGTTCTGAAAGTGGGATGACCTTGTTCTTTGGCTATTTTGGGAAGAGTTGGATTGTGTCTCTTCTGATCTCAATCCACTTCAAGAACATTTGGAGTAGCTCATGTCAAGATAGAACATTTTTTTAATATAAATTTTATTTGGGTTTTTACAAAAACATAATACAAATAAAATATCTTTTTTTGAGAATAGCATCATCCTGGGTTATCACTTCTTCATACAGACCCAAACTCAATTTCGTATTCATCTTTGTTTTCTATTCCATATCTTATTACTATTTTAACATTTTCTCCATAATTTTCCCCTCCCTTGGTTTTCTCAACTTTATTTTTAATTATCTCATATCTAAATTCAATTATATATCTTTTTCTAAGTTTCAATGTCTTTCCAATCATTATATTTATACTTTTGTCTGTCCTGTTTCAATTTCATATTAACTTTTCTCATTAAATAAATTTTCCCCTGTATACTAATTGGAGCATGACACCTTTATATCTTTAATTTTATCCATTCAACTCTTATTTAAACTTCAATTTATGCCTTTAAAATTATAACATTCAATATAGTACATAACTTCCAATCAAATTCTGCTTGGTACATCTTAAAATACACACTATGTTCATTGATGGCTTTGTGATCTTGTGAGGTAGCTAACATATATTTGTTTAACTGTAGCCTTGGGGAGAGAATTTAAAACGTCAAGATGGTGGGCATTGTTAAATTTTTTGACAGATTCTCCTTCCTGAGAGCTGATAGACCTATTTTGCCAGACTCAGCCTTTATATATGTGTACTCTCTTTCTTTCTAAAGTTTTTCCACTTCCTGTAAGGGGTCTCTTTGAAAATTACAATCTGTAACACATGGACATTCATTTCTGCAGCAGGGGATGTGCAGCTGTTCTCATTGCTTTCAGAAGCAGAAAGAATAAAAAGATAAGAGCAAAAGGGAGACCTATCTCCTATGGCAAAACTTTAATGAAACCCTATTAAAGAAAAATCTTTTACTATCCTGTCCTGCAGGCAAATGGGGATTAAAATTTGTATTCTTAGCATAAATGATGTCTGTAGTTTAAAAACAAGAACATCCCATAGACGGTTTTGGCACTGGCTAAGAGTTGGTAACAGAGGTGGCATTCAGCAGGTTCTGACCAGTTCTGCAGAACAGGTAGCGGAAATATTGAGTAGTTCGGAGAACCGGCAAATATCATCTCTGATTGCCCCTGCCCCCATCTATTCGCTGCCTCCCGAGTCCCAGCTGATTGGCTGGGTCTTCCTTGGTTGCCCTGCACAGGAGAACAGAACTGGAAAGCAGGTTAGTGGGGAGGGGAGGGGAGGGAATGGAGATTTTGCAGTGTCCTTCCCCTGCCATGCCCACCAAGCCACACCCACAGAACCGGCAATAAAATTTTTGAATCCCACCATGGTTGGTAAGATGGTAAAGTACCTAAGAAATCAGCTGGAAAGGATTTCAATGTCACTACATGTTTGCACCAGTTCTTAATATTGAGTTCAGGTAGCCCTCGACTTACAATCGTTCTTTTAGTGACTGTTCGAAATTACAACAGCATTGGAAAAAAGGGGCTTATGATCGATTTTCACACTTATGAGTGTTGCAGCATCCCAATGATGGTGTGATCAAAATCCAGGCACTTGGAAACTGGCATGTATTTGTGATAGTTGTAGGGTCATGTAATCACCATTTGTAACTTTCCCAGCTAGTTTCTGACAAGCAAAGTCAATGGGGGAAACCAGATTTGCTTAAGAACCACATGATTTACTTAACAACTTACAGTGATTTGCTGAACAACTGTGGCAAAAAAAGATCAAAATGGGGCAAAACTCGCTTAATGACTGCCATGCTTAGCAATGGAAGTTGTGGTCATAAGTCAAGGGCAAACTGTAGAAGAAGACTGAAATCTAAGTGGAAGCTATAGGCAGTCCCTCAATTTAGGGACTAGAATTTCCATTGTTAAATGACGTGGCCATTAAGTGAGTCACCAGATGATCCCACCTGATGGGATGATCTTGCACTGCTGCAGTTATTAAGCAAATCATCTGGTTGTTAAGTGAATCCAGCTTCCCCTGTTGACTTTGCTTGTTGGAAGCCAGCCAGGGGTAGGATCCGACCAGCATAACAACCAGTTTGGGGAGCATGCGCATGTGTGCGCACTACCGGCTCCAGCAAGCATTTACTTTCTCCATCGGACGAGTGGCACTCAGCGATGCTGCACAAAGCAGCTGAGGAGGAAAACACAAGCACTAAAGGACAGCCTAGAGCCCAGGCGGGCAGGTGGGCCAAACAGCAGACCAAAACCTTGTCCCAGAGAACCAGTTCAGTGTCAGCTGCTCTTTGGAGCTACCGGCTCTATAGAACTGGACCAAACCAGTAGGATCCTAACCCTGAAGCCAATCTAAGAATGTTGCAAATGGCAATCATGAGATATGGGAC
This sequence comes from Hydrophis major, assembly GCA_033807585.1. NCBI lineage: Eukaryota > Metazoa > Chordata > Lepidosauria > Squamata > Elapidae > Hydrophis > Hydrophis major. The sequence continues at coordinate 246,956,294 of CM066330.1, forward strand.
ACTGCAACCATTGTAAATATAGGCTAGTTGCCAAGTGTCCGAATTGCAATCACATAACCTGCAACAATTGTAAATTGCAAAGACTGATTGTAAGTCACTTTGTTTAGTGCTGCCATAACTTTGAACAGTCGCTAAACGAATGGCTGCAAGTTGGGGACCCTTTTATATTCCTCCCTCCTATCCTTTATTTTATTCTTCCCTCTGGCTAATTATACTTATTCTCCTCCATACCTTTCCACTATCTCCATTTCTACACATCTGTACTTAAAATTCTTGCCTTGTAAACCATCAGGACAAAAGTATGTAAAAACAATCTGGTGCTGTTTATTGTCTTGTTACTCTGTGAAATATCTCAATGCATGCAGATTTTAAGCCTTCTTGTTGCCAAGTCTGCATTGCTGCCAGAAAAAATGTGCTTGAGCCTACTTCATAATGTAATGGTGGATATGGCTGAAATAAGGAAAGGGCAGAAACAGTCAAAACCTTCCTTCCTTCCTTCCTTCCTTCCTTCCTTCCTTCCTTCCTTCCTTCCTTCCTCCCTCCCTCCCTCCCTCCCTCCTTCCCTTCTGTTCTTTAAATTACTCATCTTTGTCTTTGAGTATCTCATCATCTCCATCCAAGTGCAATTTTCTCAGACTTCTTTTCCACCCATTCATTCTTGTTTGCTTCTTATTTATTTAGTTATTTATTACACTTAAATCATCGCGCTGTCTGCATCAAACCACTTTGGTATACTTCTTTTGTATTGATCATTCACTGTTGTTTTTAATACATATTCATTCAAGATCCATTCGCTCTTGGTCCCCTCTTGTCTGGTTTTACTGTACATATTTCTTAAGTACCCATTCCCATTGTATTCAACTAATATGTTTCTTCTTGCACATCCAAGTCTCCCATTTAGATAATGAAGTAGGCCGAGGTATGCTTTTATATACAGCAATCTTATCTTAGTTCAACAAGATCTTCCTATCTTGTGCATTGCTTCTTTGAGTTGCTCTATGCTGTGGCTGGTGTCAGCTTTGAAGTTGTTCAGCTGCCATATTCTTTGTCCCCCTGGTTTCCTTTTACCGCTAACTCTTCCAAACATAATTGCTTTCTCCATTAAATTCTCCTGCACAACAACCAACAAACCTACCACTCCATATTTGTACAAAATAATAATTCAAAAGCTATTCACTTTGTCACATGCTAAGATATGTACTTGCTTTTGTGTATATTTATTTGTATACAGAAGGGATGCAGTGGCTCAGTGGCTAAGTCACTGAGCTTGTTCATCAGAAAGATCAGCAGTTTGGTGGTTCGAATTCCTAGCACCGCAAAATGGAATGAGTTCCCGTTACTTGTTCCAGCTTCTGCCAACCTAGCAGGTCAAAAGCATGTAAAAATGCAAGTAGAAAAATAGGAACTACTTTGGTGGGAGGGTAACAGCATTCTGTGCACCTTCAGCATCTAGTCATGCCAGCCATATGACCAAGGAGACGTCTTCGGACAGTGCTGGCTCTTTGGCTTTGTAATGGAGATGAGCACCACTCCCTAGAGCTGGAAACAACTAGCACATATGTGCGAGGGGAACCTTTACCTTTTTATCTGTATACACACACACACACAAATAAGCTTATAGGTCTTTTTTAGCAGAAATACATCATCTTCAGTATTTCTACCCTAGAAACATAGTCTTTTAGGGGAGAAAATACATTGCTTCTGTAGCCCAAAATAAGCAGATACAAATCATGGCATCTTTGCTTGAATAATTTCCCAAAAGTCTTTGCTGTGATAATTTTACAACCTAAACAATTTTCCACACTTTTAAGCACCACCAATGCTCTTTAGTTTACCAATGTTTTTGCAGTAAAAAACTGAGCGGCTAGCTCTGGAAATTGCATCAATTTATATGCACGATGACATAAAGACAATAAACTGAGGCTAAGATTCATGCAGAAAGATAGTAAAGTAATCCTTTCATTTTCTGATCATTTGCTCCACACCTAAAGGATGTGTCAGCTGTGTCAGGATCTTGAACTGAAGAAGCTAATTTACAGGCTATGGCATCAGAGACTTCTGATCTGCCCATCACAGCAAACTATTCATAGCATCTTTCTATGCAATCAGATCCAGCAGAAGTATGGTATGAATCCTGAATGTTGAAGACCTACGTCTGGTGGGACTCAAGAGATGGGCTTTTTCTGCTGCAGTCCACTTTATAGAACATCACCCACCCTAGGGGAGATTGGTTTTATCCCTGTTCATTTTGTGTAGTCACTGAAAACCTGGTTATGTCCTCAGGCTTTGGAACCACAGGAGAATGGGGAGCTACTGAGGCGGTTCCATTCCTGTTCATATCTGTTGCCCTCCTCTTGCCTTTTAATCATGATTTTAATTTTTACTTGTTTACTTGTTTTCTTTTTATATTATTGCTTGTATTCTTTTTTTTTTTTTTTCATTAGCCACCACCCAGAATCACATTTTTTGAGATAGGTAGCTATAGAAATATGATGATGCATAAAGTAAATAAATTAATTCTCAAAACTGACTTCTTTCAGCTGTCAACCCTGTATGGTAATAATAATCAACATACCACTGGGCACCAGGGACTTCAGCAAGATTCAGGCTGCTCTAGCACAAGACAGCCTTTCTCAAAGTTAAGAATGTTCTGTACCTTCATTTGCATTCTTGAAACCCCGCATTTTGATTGGTCAAAGCGCAGGGTGATCTGATTGGTTTAGCGAGCCGCGTTGATTGGCCCGTTGAGAATCTCCCGCGATTGGCGGATACGAATCACGGGAGATTCAAAGAGGTGCCATTGGCCGCGGCCGCTTGAGAATAAAAAGCCGCAAGTTTTCCCTTGGAGCCAGATCGGTTCCAGGGACGAATAAAGAGCTGAAACCTAGTCACTGCCTCCTGGTCTCTTTACCGATGGACACGACACTGGTGACGAGGATGGGATCCCGATCCTGAACCCCAGCAAGCACGTGTCCAACGGAAGCAAGACCGACGAGATGGCCAGCATCGCTCCACCTGCACCCTTCAACCCCACTAGCGAGGACTGGGAATCCTACATGGACAGATTCTGCATGTTCCTCGAATGCAGCGACATGAAGGACACCACCGGGCCGAAGAAACGAGCCAACTTCCTGACACACTGCGGGCTCGCAGTGTTCAAGATGGCGAAAGCCCGAGCGAAACCCGCTGACGTCACCGGGATGGACTGGGCCGACCTTGAATCTTAACTCCGAAAACACTACGCTCCAGCCATGCCCACCCTCATCAGACAGCATGAGTTTTACCAGCAGGACCAGAGGTCGGGCGAAAGCCTCAGTGACTTTGTTGTGGAGCTGCGGAACCTCGGAGGACTATGCGGGTTCTCCAACATGGACGAGGCCCTACGGGACCGAGTCGTGCTCGGGCTTCGGGACCCAGTCCTACAGAGTCAGCTGATGGCCAAAGGTGACATCGCCTCCACATGTGGAGACCAGACGCCGGGGACCGCACCACGAACAACAACCCTGGACGGGTGACCGAGCCCCAACCGGAAGCAAGTAACCGCGAAACTACCACCCACCATGGTGAATTCCACTCCGCCTCCAACACTTCGGACGAGGAGGAGGAAATCCACCGGCTCCAGGCAGGATGCGACCAGCGCAGTCGGCAGGGTCATAAGTCAGGGACCGCGTGTGCCAGTTGCGGAGGCGACCACCCTAGATCTGAGTGCTGGTTCTTTGATGCAGTCTGCCAGCACTGTGACAAAAAGGGTCACATCACCTGAGTCTGCCGACTCAAGAAAGCCTACAGCCCCAGATGGCGGGACCACAGTGAGCGGAGATGGGACAGCACACCCCCCAGAGCCAGAGATCGCCCAGCCGACAGCCAATGGGACCGGAGCGGGCGAACCTGACGAGGCAGAGAGATCCAGCGGAAGGAGGAAACACATCAGACGGTCATCATTGGCCACGTATCAACCACCGACACCCAAAAATTCTACATGGAGGTAGGCATCGAAGGCGAGCCATGCAAGATGGAGGTGGACTCTGGGTCCTACCTCTCCATGGTTGCCTGGCAAGAAATCAAACGCTTGGTGCTTACCATCCAAAAGAAGGGACTGGAGAACCAGAAACTAATCATTAAAGACTACCAGGGAAACCGCATCCCGGTAGTCGGAACCAGACAATTCAGAGTAACATTTAAGGGACGCACTGCAAAGCTTCCCCTAACAATCGTGGACTGAGACCGACCCAGCCTTTTGGGACTGCAATGGTTTGCACCGCTCGGCATCGAAGTCACGGGCATCAACCACATCGCCGAGACCGATTGGGAGCAACAACTGGCACGGGACTTCCAAGAAGTGTTCGACGGCACCCTAGGCAAGTACAGAGGGCCCCCTATCTCTTTCAGCCTAGACCCGAACGTTCCCCCAAGACGCCTAAAACCAAGGCGGGTACCTTTCGCACTTAGACCACAAATTGACGAGCAAATTGACAAGCTCGTCAAGCAAGGGCTCCTACAACCATGCCTGGTGGGAGACCCCAATAGTCACCCCAGTCAAGCCCGATGGATCGGTGAGAATCTGCGGGAACTATAAGGCCACCCTAAACTGCACTTTGTAACAAAGTACCTACCCCATCCCAGTAGTGCAGCATCTTCTACACTCACTGGGGGGAGGCAAAGTTTTCACGAAACTTGACCTGGCCCAAGCATACCAGCAGCTGCCGGTCGACGAAGAAACCGCGGAGGCGCAAACCATAGTCACCCACTGGGGAGCTTTCCGATGTAACCGACTCCAGTTCAGAGTCAGCGTGGCACCTGGAATTTTCCAGAGCCTCATGGAGAGACTCTTACAAGGCATCAAGGGGGTGGTGCCCAATTTCGACGATGTGCTGGTATCGGCAGCCAACCAGCCAGAACTAGAGGGTCGACTAAGGGAGGTGCTAACCAAATTCAAGGAAACAAGGCTAAAGGTGAAGAGGGAAAAGTGCCAACTTTACACAGAGTGGGTCGAATTCCTGAGGTACCTCCTGGACCGGCACGGCATCCACCCAACCGACACCAAGATTAAAGCCATCAAAGAGGCCCCACACCCAGGTCTAAAATGGAACTGTAGGTGTTTCTGGGACTACTTAATTATTACAGTGTTTTCCTGCCCCAAAAGGCGACCGCAGCGGAGCCCTTGCATAGGCTCTTGGATAAGGCGGCTACCTGGACTTGGGGGAAATGCGAGGAAGCCGCCTTCAGGAAAACCAAGGACCTGCTCACCTCGGATGCCATCCTCATCCAATACAATGAGACCCTACCACTCACCGTCACATGCGACGCCTCACCCTTCGGTGTCAGCACCATCCTCAGCCACACAATCCCGGATGGAAGAGAAGCACCCAAAGCCTTCTTCTCCAGGACACTCACCAAACCGGAGCGGAACTATAGCCAGCTGGACAAGGAGGCCCTAGCCATCATCGCAGCAATGAAGAGGTTCCACGAGTACCTCTACGGCTGCACCTTCACAATCATCATGGACCACAAGCCATTGCTGGGCATCCTGGCAGGAAACCGGGCCACCCCAAACATTTTATCTCCCAGGATGACAAGGTGGTCCGAATTCCTTGCCGCCTACAGCTACCGGCTCACACCGATCCGGTAAGACTATTACACATGCAGATGCTTTGAGCCGCTCACCGCTACCTGACCTAGACAACGACCCAGCACCCAAACCAAGAACCCTCAGCAAAGAGACTCTGCCCGATCTACCCATAACCGCATCAGACATTGCCCGAGAAACCAATAAAAACAAACTTCTGGCGCGGGTGTTACATTGGGAAGAGAAAGGGTGGCCGGAAAAGGACAATGATGAAGCATTCAAAACATTCCAGAACCGGCAAATGGAACTTTTGCTGCAAAAAGGGTGTGTATTATGGGGGGATAGGGTGGTTATCCCGGAAAAACTGCAAGGGAAGGTATTGGGGTTGTTGCACGAGGGGCACCCGGGCATAGTTTGAACGAAAGCCCTGGCCAGAAGTTACGCTTGGTGGCCAGGGATGGATAAGCAAATCGAGGCCTGGGTGGCAAGGTGTTAACCTGCCAAGAAACCAGACCGAGCCCTCCCGCGGCACCGATGCTGGAATGGGAAACCCCCAGGGGACCCTGGTCTAGGGTCCACATAGACTTTGCCGGGCCCACCAAGGGACATACATTCCTAGTAACTGTAGATGCTTACTCCAACTGGCTGGAGGTAAGCAACATGAAATCCACCACCACAGAGGCCGTAACCAAGGAACTTTGCAAATTATTCACAACCCACGGCCTCCCGGATGTCATCGTGTCGGACAACGGGCCCCAATTCACCTCGCTGGAATTTGAAAAATTCCTAGCGGAACAGGGCATACGACATGCACTGACAGCTCCGGTGCATCTGGAGGCAAACGGAAGGGCGGAACGGATGGTTCAATTCACGAAAAAAACCATCCAGAAAATCGAACATGGGGAAATCCAAGACAAAATAAATAAAATGCTTTTTATCCAACATATAACCCCGAACACAACAACGAACAAAAGCCCGGCAGAGCTACTGATGGGGAGGAAAATAAGGTCCCCACTCGACAGACTGCACCCCACATACAACCCGGAAAACCCCCCAAACTCCTCCAGCAAGCACCGGTCTTTTGTGCCAGGCGATGCCGTCTATGCAAAAAAACCTAACCGGAGACCCACTATGGGTACCAGCAACCATAACCCAACTGACAGGTCCCCACTTGTACCAGCTGCAAACAACCGACGGACGAGCGTGGAAATGCCACATCGATCAAATAAGATCGAGAACGGCCACAAGAAACACAACCGACACGCAACCAGACATAGAAAATCCAAGAGGCCAAGAGGGGAGGGAATACCCCGGGAACCAAAACCCAGAAGAAAACCAACCATACTCATCAGCAAGCAGCCAGCTCGAAGCCTCACCAGGGAGAAGCAGCCAGGCCAGCTCAACCAGCCCAGAAAGACCGGGCGGGAGCAGCGAGAACCGCAGCTCAACCAGCCCGGGTAGACTGGGAGGGAGCTGTGACAAGCAGCCCGGCAAGGCCTCCCAGGCGGTTCCATCGACGAGGCCGAGAGACACAGAGAACCCGACCGAACTGGCCGGGAGCCAACCAACAACTGACCTGCGCAGGTCCAGTAGGCAAGTGCGGAGCCCCGCCTACTTACGGGACTACGTTACGTAGGACCAAACCAAGAGGGGAGGGGTGTTCTGTACATTCATTAGCATTCTTGAAACCCCGTGTTTTGATTGGTCAAAGCGCAGGGTGATCTGATTGGTTTAGTGAGCCGTGCTGATCGGCCTGCTGAGAATCTCCCGCGATTGGCGGATACAAATCACAGGAGATTCAAAGTGGTGCCATTGGCTGCGGCCGCCGCGGCTTGAGAATAGAAAGCCGCAAGTTTTCCCTTGGAGCCAGATTGGTTCTGGGGACCAATAAAGAGCTGAAACCTCGTCACCGCCTCCTGGTCTCTTTACCGACGGACACGACAAAGAACACAAGACACCCTCTGCCTGCCCATCTTTTCTTACAAAGCATGATGATGAAGCACAGTGTTTTCTGACTGGGGCTGCCCCCACTGATCTCTGGTCAGTACTCTCAGTGGCCATTTTGTCCTAGATCACTGGACTGCTTGTTTACATGTTTATTTCTGCAATGGTAAAACAAGTGAGATTTTTTCCCCACTAAGAAATCAGGTCATTGATGAAATAATGGAAGGCAAACCCCTCCCCCTCTTCCTTCTCCTCAGGTAATATTGGACAAGAATTCTGTCAATTCCTCTTTGCAGCTCCAAAATAATGAGATGATATTTGTGTGTCCTCTTTTTATTGGAACCCTAGTATTTGCATCTTAGCCAGGAAGTTGTCAAATAAAAGGGGAACCTAAAGAGAAAGTTCATATCAATAGAAACTGCATCTTCAAAGATCTGACCAATGAAGAGAAATCAGTTGGTGCTAGCTTTCCTAGAAGAAAGGAGGAGAGGTTTTGGAACAAGGGAATTTGAGAGCTACCATAAATATGATCTATTCTAGACCAGTCATGTGCAACTTTTTGGCTTGCTTGGATTTCATTGAGTGAAGAATTGTCTTGGAGCATATATAAAATATAGTTAATGTATAAATATGTATAAATAATATTAAGCATTTATTTATATAAAGCCTTAGTAAGACCACACCTAAAGTACTTCTTTCCAGTTTTGGTTACCACACTATAAAAAAGATGTTGAGACTCTAGAAGGAATGCAGAGAAGGGCAAACAGGATGATTAGGGGACTGGAGGCTAAAACATATGAAGAACGGTTACAGGAACTGGGCATGACTAGTCTAGTGAAGAGAAGGATCGCGGAGACATGATAGACGTCTTCCAATATTTGAGGGGCTACTGCAGAGAGGAAAGGGTCAAGCTATTTTCTAAAGCACCAGACAAGGAATAATGGATGGAAACTGAACAAGGAGAGATTTAACTTGGAAATTAGGAGAAACTTTCTGACAGTGAGAATAATCAACCAATGGAACACCTTGCCTTCAGAAGTTGTGGGAACGCCATCACTTGAGACTTTCAAGAAGGGATTGGACTGCCATTTGTCAGAAATGGTGTAGGGTCTCCTGCTTGGGCGGGGGTGGTGGTGGTGGATTAGATGACCTACAAGGTCCCTTCCAACTCTGTTAATCTGTATGATTTTGTGGGGATGTATCAAAAGCTATCCAGGGCTACATATGGCACATGGACTACAGGTTAAACTCACTTGATCTAAGCTAACACCAGGCCATCACCAAGGTAAAGAAATGACTGCAAATGACTTTCTTAAGATGACTTCATTTCAAAATAGTTGATGTTCAGCAATCAAGCAGTTCAAGGTTTTTTATCCCAGGTAAAGAATGGATGATGACAACAACAGTGATAATAATGATGATTGATGATCATGATAATAATGATTTATCTGGTTTTGGTAGCACCAAATAAATAAATAGAAAACACAAACATGGTTGAAGAGTTCACCTGTTGTTTTTAAGACGTGCAAAGCCCCAATAATTTAAGAGTTCAAGCATGTGGTATATTGCTATAATTAATCAAATACAACAAGGCTAAGCTCAACTTCATGTTTATTTTTAAAAATTAAATTGTGTGATGTGATTCTCTAGACAAACCAAGGAAATTTCAGCTGGTTCCCTCCCTTATGAATATGGTTAAAGAAGGATGTTTGTCAGGAAACCAGCCCAAACTCTCAGTTTCCTACTGAAGAATCTAATATAATTGGGGGGTAGGTGGGAATATAAGTTGTTTTGTCTAAAAACTAAAGGAGGAAGATGAGAAACATCTCAAATAGCTTGTTTTCTGGCAGTCAGGGGGCCATGCAAGATCCACTGTAGCCATTTTGTGAGAATGGCCACATGTTCAACATTTCAACCATGTTCATTGCCCACCAATGAACAGAATAACAGAATTGGAAGGAACATTGGAGGTATTCTGGTCTAACCTCCTGCTCAAGCAAGAGACAGATAAGTGGCTGTCTAGTCTCTCTTTAAAAGCCTCAGTGATGGAGCATCCACAACTTCTGAAAGTAAGCCATTCTATAGGTTAATTGTTCTCACTGTCAGGAAATGTCTCCTCAGTTCTAGGTTGCTTCTGTCCTTGATTAGTTTCCATCCATTCCTTCTTCTCCTGACTTCAGGTGTTTTGGATAATAGGTTGACTCCCCTTTCTTTGTGGCAGCTCCTTAAATATTGGAACACCGCTTTCATGTGACCCTTAGCCCATCTTTTCTCTAGACTAGCCATACCCAATTCCAGCAACTGTTCTTCATATGTTTTAGCCACCAGTCCCCTAACTGTTCTGTCCCTAATTAGCATTCTTGAGATCCCTGTGCTTTGATTGGCCAAAGCGCGGGGCACTCTGATTGGTCAGGTGAGCCGCGCCGATTGGCTCGCTAAGAATCTCCCGCGATTGGTCCATTCGAATCGTGGGAGATTCAAAGTGGTGCCATTGGCCGCGGACGCCACGGCTGAAAGAATAAAAGCCGCGAACCTGTTGCGAAGAGCCAGTTCGGTTCCTACTTTAATAAAAGAGCATGCTTTGAAGTCACTGACTCCTGGCATCATTTCGCGGACACAACACTGGCGACGAGGGTGGGATCCAGACCCTGAACCGAACCACGTGTCCGACGGAAGCCAGACGAACCAACACGATGGCGAAAATCGCACCACCCGCACCCTTCAACCCCGCCACTGAGGACTGGGAATTGTACTCCGACCGATTCCGCATGTTCCTCGAGTGCAGCGACCTGAAGGACACCACCGGCCCCATGAAGCGCGCCGTCTTCCTGACCCACTGCGGGACCGAGGTATTCAAGATGGCCAAGGCGCTTGCCAAACCTGCCGATGCGACCGCGATGGACTGGGACGTCCTCGAGCCAATACTTCGGCGGCACTACACTCCAGAGGTACCCATCCTGATCCGACGCAACGAAATTTACCGTCGGGACCAACGGTCGGGTGAGAGCTTCAGCGACTTCGTCGCCGAGCTACGGCGCCTAGGGGGGCTCTGCGAATTCGACAACCTGAACGATGCCTTCGAGACAGAATCATGCTCGGCTTGTGGGACCCCGTCCTCCAGAACCAGCTGATGGCCAAGGGCATCAGTGGAGGTAGGCATCGAAGGCGAGCCATGCAAAATGGAGGTGGACTCCGGGTCCTACCTCTCCATGATAGCATGGCATGAAATAAAGCGCTTGGTGCCTACCAAACAATGGAGGAACCTAGACAGCCAGAGACTCATCGTAAAGGACAACCAGGGAAACCGCATCCCGGTAGTTGGAACCAAACACTTCAACTTCACATATAAAGGGCACACCGAAAGGCTTCCCCTAACAATCGTCGACCGCGACCGCCCAAGCCTACTGGGACTGCAATGGTTCGCCCCGCTCGGCATCGCAGTCACGGGAGTCGACCACGTCACCGACAACATCTGGGAGCAACAATTGGCCCGGGAATTCCAAGAGGTCTTCGACGGAAACCTAGGCAAGTACCGAGGGCCCCTTATATCATTCAGCCTAGATCCAAACGTCCCCCCAAAATGCCTGAAACCAAGGCGGGTGCCATTCGCACTTAAACCCAAGATAGACGAGCAAATTGACAAGCTTGTCAAGCAAGGGGTCCTACAGCCCATAGACCACGCCCGGTGGGAGACCCCCATAGTCACCCCGATCAAGCCCGATGGGTCGGTGAGGATCTGTGGGGACTATAAGGCCACCCTAAATGGCGCGCTACAACAAAGCGCCTACCCCGTCCCAGTAGTGCAACACCTACTGCACTCACTGGGAGGGGTCAAGGTTTTCGCCAAGCTCGACCTCGCCCAGGCTTACCAACAGTTGCCAGTCGACGAGCAAACGGCAGAAGCGCAAACCATAGTCAACCACCGGGGAGCATTTAAATGCAACCGACTCCAATTCGGAGTCAGCGTGGCACCAGGAATATTCCAAAGCCTAATGGAAAGACTATTGCAAGGCATCAAGGGGGTGGTACCTTACTTCGACGACGTCCTAGTGTCGGCAACCAACCAAGCCGAACTAGAGGGTCGCCTAAGGGAGGTCCTAACCAAATTCAAAGAGACTGGGCTCAAAGTCAAGAGGGAGAAATGCCAATTATACACGGAACGGGTAGAATTCCTAGGATACCTCCTAGACCGTCACGGCATCCACCCCACAAACCAAAAAATCAAGGCCATCAAAGAAGCCCCCACACCCAAGTCCAAGATGGAACTACAGGCATTCCTGGGGCTACTTAACTTTTAAAATGTGTTCCTGCCCCAAAAGGCGATGGTGGCGGAGCCCTTGCATAGGCTCTTGGACAAGGCGGCGACCTGGACTTGGGGGAAATGCGAGCAAGCCGCCTTCCAAAGAACAAAGGACCTCCTCACTTCGGACGCCGTCCTTATACAGTATAACGAGACCCTACCTCTGGCCGTCACATGCGACGCATCACCTTTCGGCGTCGGCGCTGTCCTCAGCCATACCCTCCCTGATGGAAAAGAAGCGCCCATCGCGTTCTTTTCAAGGACCCTCACCAAACCTGAGCGGAACTATAGCCAGCTGGACAAAGAGGCTCTGGCTATTGTTGCCACCGTAAAAAGATTCCACGAGTATCTCTACGGCCAGACATTCACCATCATAACCGACCACAAGCCGCTGCTGGGAATCCTTGCAGGAAACCGGGCCACCCCGAACATTCTGTCTCCCTGAATGACAAGGTGGTCCAAGTTCCTGGCAGCCTACAACTACGGACTCATACACAAACCGGGTAAGACGATCTCACATGCAGACGCCTTAAGCTGCTCGCCGCTACCGGAACCTGACACCGACCCAGCACCCACGACGACCACCCTCAGCATAGAGACTCTACCCAACCTGCCCATAACCGCGTCAGACATTGCCCGAGAGACTAATAAAGACAAACGTCTGGCGCGGGTGTTGCATTGGGTAGAGAAAGGGTGGCCGGAAGGGACAACGACGAGTCCGTCAAAACATTCCAAAACCGCCAAACGGAACTCTCGTTATTAAAAGGGTGCATACTATGGGGGGATAGGGTGGTCATTCCAGAAAAGCTACAAGGGAAGGTTCTGGAACTGCTACACGAGGGGCACCCTGGCATAGTTAGGACTAAAGCCCTGGCCAGAAGTTACGCTTGGTGGCCAGGGATGGACAAACAAATTGAGACCTGGGTAGCAAGGTGCCAACAATGCCAGGAAACTAGGCCAAACTCACCCACAGCACCCGTCCTAGAGTGGGAAACCCCAAGGGGACCGTGGTCTAGGATTCACATAGACTTCGCCGGGCCCAAAAGGACACACCTTCCTTATAACAGTAGATGCTTACTCCAACTGGCTGGAGGTAAGCAACATGAAGACAACAACCACGGAGGCCGTGATCAAGGAACTCTGCAAACTCTTTGCAACGGACGGCCTCCCAGATGTCGTCGTTTCCGACAACGGGCCCCAATTCACCTCGCTGGAATTCGAAAAATTCCTAGCGGAAAGGGGCATCCGCCACGCGCTGACAGCACCGGCGCACCTGGCGGCGAATGGTAGGGCGGAACGGATGGTGCAATTCACTAAGAAAACCATCCGGAAAATAGACCACGGGGAGATCCAGGAGAAAATAAACAAACTACTCTTCACCCAACACATAACCCCAAATACCACAATGAATAAGAGCCCAGCCGAACTATTAATGGGGAGGAAATTAAGGTCCCCACTCGACAGGTTACACCCCATGTATAACCCGGAGAAGCCCCCAGACTCAAACAGCAAACACCGAACTTTCAAACATGGCGACCCCGTATACGCAAGAAACTTGACGGGAGACCCACTATGGATACCGGCCGTCATCACACAAATAACAGGCCCACACTCGTACCGGCTACAAACAGCAGACGGATGAGTGTGGAAACGCCACATCGACCAATTAAGTTCGAGGACTGCCAACCAAGAGACCACCGACGCACAAACAGGTGAAACCAACCCCCACAACACAAACCAAGGGGGGAGGGAATACCCAGGGGACCAAAACCAAAGAAGAATAAACCAGCCATACTTACCGGAAAGCAGCCATCATGACCCCTCGCCAGGAAGAGACAGCCAGGCCAGCTCGACTGACCCGGAAAGACCGAGCGGGAGCGGCGAAGCCCGCAGCTCAACCAACCCGGGAGGCCCAGGAGGGAGCTACGGAGAGCGGCCCGGCCCGACCGACCAGCCGATTCCCACGACGGCATCAGGAGCAACAGAGATCCCGACCGAACCGGCCGGGATCCAACCTACGACTGAGCTGCGCAGGTCCAGTAGGCTCAGACGGAGCCCCGCCTACCTACGTGACTACGCGACGTAAGGACTTAACCAAGAGGGGAGGGGTGTTCTGTCCCTAATTAGCATTCTTGATATCCCCGTGCTTTGATTGGCCAAAGCGGGGGGCAATCTGATTGGTCAGGCGAGCCGCGCCGATTGGCTCGCTAAGAATCTCCCGCGATTGGTCCATTCGAATTACGGGAGATTCAAAGCGGTGCCATTGGCCGCGGCCGCCGCAGCTGAAAGAATAAAAGCCACGAACCTGTTGCGAAGAGCCAGTTCAGTTCCTACTTTAATAAAAGAGCATGCTTTGATGTCACCGACTCCTGGCATCATTTCGCGGACACAACACTAACCATCCTTATTACTCTTCTCTGTACTCTTTCCAGTGGCTCAACATCTTTTTTATATTGTGGCGACCAAAATTGAATGCAGTTTTCCAAGTGTGGTCTTCCTGTAAAGCAATACTAATACTTCACAACCATGACTACTTATTCATCCCTGCTGTCATACATACAGGATCTCTGGGGAGAGATAAAAATAAATTTGAAATCATATGAATAAAGTGATTATAAATGAGGCCACTTTTCAATGAGAAGCAAACGAACCAACTTGATGAACCTGATGATAATTCACACCTTGTTTTTCTGATTTGTAATTGTGGGAAGGCACCTTGACTTTCATAGTTGGGAAAAAATTCTAGAGGAAGGCAAGATAGCTCTGCTGGTAAGGTTAAATATGTTCAGTCCCATTATCTTCCTGAACTTGAAATTGGTATTGCATTCTGTCAGGCTGTTCAAAGGAAAAACAGCATATGTATACTAATATGAAGATACTAATAGCCTGAAGCGGATGAAGTTGCAACTCATTTCAAGACAAAATCTAGTTAAATAAGACCAAAGACATAATCAATAACAAGCTCCAAGGAGGCTTAGATATGACCCTGAAGAGGCCTAAGAGGGTTTTACATCTGCAAAACCCAAAAGAGCAATATTTGTTTCAGCCTTTCAAGCTTCACAAAGCTAGACAGACAGACGGATCGATGGGCAGAGAAGTTGGGAAGTACATCCTTGAATTCCAGACTGGTATTCTATTTTCAAAGCACTTAAACCTTTCACTGAACTGATAACAGATTCATGAGCCGCACTGGCTGACATTTTATTACATTTCCCAGGCAAAGAATGAGAGTATGGTAGGGTGGGATGCTGTGGGAGGGAGATAGTAAAGACTTCAGCATGAATGACAAAGTTACATTGGAGCTTGCCAGCCAACTCCTTCCACCAGCCAACTTTCAGACTAATTCA
Organism: Hydrophis major; assembly: GCA_033807585.1. Classification (NCBI taxonomy): domain Eukaryota; kingdom Metazoa; phylum Chordata; class Lepidosauria; order Squamata; family Elapidae; genus Hydrophis; species Hydrophis major. The sequence continues at coordinate 246,971,451 of CM066330.1, forward strand.
CAGAGATTTTTTTTTTTAAAGGCAGGCAGAAAACACAAACTCACACACATATAGAGCACCAGGAGCTGATGAAATTCTGAGCCAGAGTCTTAGAGCAGGTTGGGAAGTGCTGCATTTGTCATCATGCTCCTATCATGGTAATACATGATGAAACCTCAACCATACTGAGATGTCATTATGAAACCAGAAGCCTTATTTCACAGAAGCACCTTGTCAAGGCCTGCAGATCTGCACACTCTGACCCATTATGATGACTTGATGGGCTGGGATTAGCTTGTCTACATTGAACTGAAAAGGGCTTCAAATATATGAGAAGCATCAGGCACAGGAGGGAAATGAAAGTGGTGCTGGTTCAGGAGATCCGAGTCCATCTTTTCTGTTCAGATCAAGGGATCGTTGCTGAGGTCAAACTGCCATACTTGGTGAAAAGTTGGCATTCAAAATTAGTGTTTCTCTCAAGGGTCTGAGCAAAGCAGTAGCAGCAAAACAACTGTGATGTGTCTCAGAGGATCATAAGCTGTTCCTTGGAGAAGCTCCACCTTTTTATACTTTGTGTCACTCAGTTATGTCCTTGCATGTGGCTGCCAAACTTTGTCTCCTGGCTAAATGAATGAGTTCCCACAATCATGTCCTCTGTTTTCCAGATAGGTTTGAAGAACAGCTTTGAATCCATTCTATGGAAGATCTCCTGGGAGGAAAAAACAGTGTGGATTATATTTCAACAAACTGCATTGCCAATGAGTTGTAATGTGACAGGTTTCATTGTAAGGGCATCATACAGATTCACATACCAAAAAGGAATGCACATAGATCCTAGATGAGAGTAGGCTTCGGTTGAAATTTGTTCTCTAATGTGAAACATCTTGATCTAATGTTAGATAAGTCAAAATATAGTTTATAGGATCTAAAGAAGGAGGTGCTGACAAAGATGGATGATCTTAACCATGAGATCCAAATCTCACATTTTTTCATATGTAGAGTTCTTTATTGGCCAAGTGTGATTGGACACAAAAGGAATTTGTCTTGTTGCAAATGCTCTCAGTGTACATAAAAGAAAAGATACATTTGTCAAGAGTCAAGAATCATAAGGTACAATTAATAAGAGTCATAAGATACAACAAGCAATCAAATCATACTAGGAAATAGTCAATATAAATTGAAAGGATACAAGCAACAAATTTACAGTTACACAAGGGGGAGGGGATGGGTGACAAGGAGAGATGAGAAGATTAATAATTGTAGTGCAGACTTTGTAAACAGTTGGACATAAAATATGAATTGCGCACGCCATCTTGACATAAGAAGAGGTGGAGTTTCAGACATGATAGCTGACTGCAAAATGTTATGAGGACAAAATTGGGAGTGTTAAGTCTGGAGCATGGGTGCGAATGATGGAGACAAGCCGGTAGAAATAGTGAACTTCAAACTCTTTATTTACATATTGTAACAGCTCAAACTGGAGGCTGCTATAGCCTTCCTTATATAGGCAACTCATTAACTATTCAACCAATGGCAAACCTGGAGCGCTAGCTCCGTTAACCAATGGGAATGGCCTGTTAATGGCCAATCAGATGCTTCTGAACGGACCAATCCGATCCTGCCATTAACAGCCAATCAGAAGTGCAGGGCCAGAACCCTGCACCTGACCTCAAGCTCAAGATAACTTTATTGGTATTATTCATTCACAACACCCCTTTCCCCCGGCTTCTGCCCACGGGGCGTGGTTACATAATCCTTAAGGTAGGATGGCTGTTTTGTTAGTCTTTTCGATTTTTGCAAAGTGCCTGGTGGTTGGCTGCACTTCTGCTGAGGTAGATCATTGTTTATTGGTAGGGGTGCCTCTGGTTCCGAGTTCGTGTTCCCGTCGTCACCAATATCACTGGCCACTCCCTGAGGTGAACTCCCTCCGGTCCCTGGTTCCTGTTCCTGCGTTTCAGTCCCATTATTGGTTTCTTCAAAAAGGTTTCGCTCGAATTGCAATTCGCTTTCCTCTGTATCTCCCCCCCCTCAGTTTGGTCATAAGGGAGTTCGGAAGTGCGCAATGGTAGCCACGATCGTAGTTGATCTATGTGGCGCTTCCAAAGTCTGTCATCAGGGCACTGAACGAGGTATGATCTTGGGCCGGTTACGCGGATTACGGTTGCTTCTACCCACAGTGGATCACCCGATAAGTTTTTAGCGAATACTAAATCGCCTACCTGGAAGGTACGGCATCGGCCGCTGGATCCAAGTGGTTTTTCCGGTTTGTAGGCTGAGTGTAACCGATCGAGGTGTGAGCGGAGCTTTCGTCCTATTAGCAGCTCGGCAGGAGTTTTGTTGGTGAAGCTGTGAGGTGTGATGTGCTGTAGAAAAAGGATCCGGTTGATTTTCTTGTCGATGTTGTCGTAGTCAATCTTTTGGAGAGTCTTTTTGAGGAATTGTACCATGCACTCAGCCCTACTGTTGGCAGCAGGGTGTGCAGGTGAAGTGAGCGCATGTCGGATACCGCGGTCAGCCAGGTACTGCTCAAAAGACAGCGTGGTAAACTGGGGCCCGTTGTCGGATACCAGAACGTCTGGTAATCCGTGGGTTGCAAACAGTCTTTCCAGTCTTTTGATGACCGCGTCAGTGGTTGTGTTACTCATTCGCTGAATCTCGAGTCAATTCGAGTAGGCGTCGACAGTTAGCAAAAACGTGTGGCCTTTGGTTGGCCTGGCAAAGTCCAGATGGAGGCGGGACCAGGGTCCCCGCGGCGTCTGCCATTCAGTTGGGGTTGCCTTTGGTGGAGCGTTGCTTAATTCTTGGCATCTCCTGCAAATTTTAACCAACGATTCGATTTGTCTGTCGATGCCTGGCCACCATGCGTAGCTTCGTGCGAGGCCCTTCATGCGCACGATGCCAGGGTGGCCATCGTGCAAGGTTCTTAGCAATTTCTGTTGGAGTCGTTCTGGGATAACAACTCTATCGCCCCAGATGACACAGCCCTTCTGCGAGAACAACTCTGTTTGATGACTTTTGAATGGTTCAAAGTCGTCTGGTACTTGGTCCAATGGCCATCCGCGTTCCACCCATGTGAGGACTCGTGCTAAGATGGGGTCGTGTTTTGTTTCTCTCACGATGTCATGGGCAGTTAATGGCGGCATGTGGAGTGTCTCGATCTGCAACGCTGTCATCGTTGGTGCAGGATCGTTGATAGTTTCAGGGAGCGGTGTACGGCTCAGCATGTCAGCGTGGGGAATGGCTTTACCAGGACGATATTGTAGCCGATAATTGTAGGCAGCCAAGAATTCTGACCAGCGGGTCATCCTGGGAGAAAGTATGTAGGGAGTTGGCTTATCCCCAGTGATTATCCCCAGCAATGGTTTGTGGTCCGTTACAATAGTAAAGGCCCGGCCGTACATGTACTCATGGAATCTTTTAACAGCTGATACAATTGCCAGGGCTTCTTTATCGATCTGGCTATAATTTCGCTTGGTTTTCAAGAGCGTTTTTGAAAAATAAGCAACAGGGACTTTGTTACCGTTAGGTAATACATGGCTCAAAATGGCGCCCACTCCAAAAGGCGATGAATCACATGTGATATTTAACGGTAAAGTCTCATTGTACTGCATTAGTACAGTGTCAGAAGTCAGTAGTTTTTTCACATTACGGAACACCTGCTCTTCTTTGTGACCCCATACCCAAATCGATTTTTTATCTAATAGAGGATGTAAAGGTTCAGCGACAGTCACCTTGTGCGGCAAGAATACATTATAAAAATTGATGATTTGAGTCTTAGTGCCTATGCAGATGCAAGGTTTGTAGCTGACATAAACACTAGAAAATCAACATCTGGGATGGCTATATTATTTGGTAAGACACTAATAGGGTGGAGGTCAATCAGACAAGAGCATATTAGCTTGTCCACGATGGAAGCGGAATTTTCATGTCTGTCATTACTATGCATTGACTTAATTTTGTACAAACAGTTATTATTAGACATGGGTATAACTGTTAAAGATTTCATTATTGTGTACGAGGACAACCAAGCAGCCATAAAGTTAGCTACTAATATTGCTGTAAAAACTAGATCAAAGCATACTGATTTAAGATATTTAAATGTTAGAGAATCTGTAAAGAATGGGCTAATTAAATTGGAATACTGCATGACAGAAGAAAACATTGCAGACCAATTTACAAAAGCTCAAGGAGTAATTAAGTTTAAAGAGAGTTGTAACAAATATGATTTAAAGATGTAAATAGTTATTAGTTATTATATTATTATTACCTAAAAGGGGAGAATGTAAGGGATAACATTGTTTACCCTAACTGGTTTTGGTAAAATAATAAATATGTTATCATAGTTTATAAGTTAAAGTGTCTGCAACTTTAAATATAGGAATGTAATTAAGGGAGTGGTTGTGAAAGCACCATAAAAGAAGCAAGGAACGTCAGCTTGCTCTCTCTGGCTTGATGATCCCTAATTACTGGATAGACTGAAGACTGCGTTTTTTCCCTACTGGAAAGGAAGAGAGAAAGGACTGATTTGTAAGTGAACTGACATTGGATATTCTACACGGACTTTGCTAACTGAATATCCTTGAATGGACTGACTAAAATGATACATGACTAATGGACTGTTATTGTGACTATGCTATAAACTCTAAATGGAATAAACTATCTTTTGATAGCACAAGCGTATCTGTTATTTTTACTGTATGTTAACAAACATACAAGCTTATCTCACTCATTTATCTGTGTGCCTATCTGACTAACGCTGCACATTCTGTTTAGCTTATCTCCTTAACCCTGGTTGGGGAACCCAGGCTTAACAATATTCAATGGTAAAGTTTCATTGTACTGCATTAGTACAGCATCAGAAGTCAGTAGTTTTTTTACATTATGGAATGCCTGCTCTTCTCTGTGACCCCATACCCAAGTTGCTTTTTTGTCTAGTAGGCGATGTAAAGGTTCAGCAACAGTCGCCTTGTGCGGCAAGAATACGTTATAGAAATTGATGAGGCCTAAAAATGCCTGGAGGTCGGCCTTGTTCCAGGGTATGAGAGCGTTTTTTATTGCTCTCAATTTGCTATCGGTAGGGTGAATACCCTGACTGTCAATCAAGTACCCTAAGAATTCAACACGATCTGTACACAGCTTGCACTTATTTTTCTTCACCTTAAGGCCTGCTTCTTGGAATTTTTGTAAAACCAGTCTTAAACGATCCCGTAAATTTTTTGAGTGGGGGCAGCAATGAGCACATTGTCAAAGTAGGGGACAACGCCTTTGATCCCATGCAAGAGTGTCCCCATTAGGCTCTGAAAGATCCCCGGGGCCACACTGACTCCGAATTGAAACTACGTACACTTAAAGGCACCTCGGTGCGTTACAACAATCTGTGTCTGTGCCGTTTTTTCGTCAACTGGCAGTTGCTGATAAGCCTGAGCTAAGTCTAGTTTAGCGAAGACTTTTCCGCCCGCCAGGGAATGGAGGAGGTGTTGTACCACCGGCACCGGATATGGGTTCTGTTGCAAGGCGTGGCTTAGGGTGGCTCGGTAGTCCCCACAAATTCTAATGGAGCCGTCTGGCTTAATTGGTGTCACAATCGACGTTTCCCATGGGGAGTGGTCAGTTAGCTTTAACACTCCCTGGGCAATCAACTTATCAAGCTGCTCGTCGATTTTTGGCTTTAGAGCGAACGGAACTCGACAAGGCTTAAAGCGGATGGGAGCTATCTTTGGATTAAGGCTAAAGGATATCGGGGTCCCCTTGTACTCGCCTAGCTTTTCCTCGAAGACGTCCCTGAATTCGTGGGCGAGGTCTTCCTCCCAGTCACTGCCGCCGATTCGGTTAATGCCAGCCACTTCAATGCCGAGTGGTGTGAACCATTGCAGACCTAACAGACTAGGCCGGTCCTTATCGATCACCGTCAGGGGTAAGTACGCCGTGCGGTTCTTGAATGCAACCAGGACTCGACTGGATCCTGTGACTGGAATCCGGTTCCCCTGGTAGTCCTTTAACACGAGCCGTTGGAATTGAAGGTCTTGGTGCCAGATAGTGGGGATGAGTTGCTTGAGGGTCTTCCATGAGACCATTGAAAGAGACGATCCCGAGTCAACTTCCATTTGGCAAGGCCGATTTTCAATGTTCACGTTGACCCGAATTTCCTTAGCGTCTAGTGAAGAGGCATGGCCAATAGTGAGTGTTTGGTGGGCCTCTTCCTGTCTCGCTAGATGATTCACGGGTCGGTTTCTGTAGGAGTGGTTTACTGGTTCTCGCCTTACAGGGCGATTCCCTGTTGATTGGCGGAGATTGGTTCCTTTCAAGGTCTGGCTGGGTCCGAGGAGGCTTCAGCAGACCCGTCCGATGTGGCCTCGTTTCCCGCACTCGTGGCAGAGCGCGTCGCGGAATTTGCAGTCAGAGCGGTAATGGTTGGCCCCGCAGCCAGCGCATGGTTGCTGGGACTTCGGGTATCGTTCCCGATCGGACCGCAGGTGATGGACCTCTTCTTTGTTGCTGTCTGATGACGAAGAGAGGTCCTCATGGTGGGCTGTCTGCAGCTGCCCTTCTGCGTCAGGTGAAACTTCGCCGGCCGGTGGGTGTGCTGGATCGCAATTTCGGCGTAGTTGGGAAGCCTCCGCTGCTGTAGCTTCAGCAATGGCGTCTTTAAAGGTGATGTCGCCCTTGCCATTATTTTGCTCTGTATGTTTAGAGCGTCTAGCCCGAGGACTACTCGGTCTCTCAAGGCCTCTTCTAGGTCGGTGAAATCGCAAAGGCCTCCCAAGTTCCGGAGGTCTGCAACGAAATCGGCAACGCTTTCTCCTTTCCACTGGTTTCTTTGATAGAATTCGTGTCGTCTTATGAGCGTTGGAACGGTGGGGCATAGTGGGCCCTTAGTATCGGTTCAAGGACGTCCCAGTCCATGGCCTTCGCTTCTGCCGGTTTCGCTAATGCCTTATCCATTTTGAATACCGTCGGGTTGCAGTGCGTTAGGAATACCGCCCGCTTCTTCCCGGGTGTGGCATCCTTCAGATTATTCCATGTAGGATTCCCACTCCTCTTGAGCTGGATCGAACGGAGCGGGTCGTAGTACGCCGCCGGACATGGTTCCACCGTTGTGCGCTTCAGCCACGTGCTTAGTTGTCTTAGTTGGCTCTGATGTCATCCAATCCCACCCTCGTCACCAGTGTTATGTCTGGAGCATGGGTGCAAGTGATGGAGACGAGCCGGTAGAAACAGTGAACTTCAAACTCTTTATTTACATATTGTGGCAGCTCAAACTGGAGGCTGCTATAGCCTTCCTTATATAGGCAACTTATTAACTATTCAACCAATAGCAAACCTGGAGCGCTAGCTCCGTTAACCAATGGGAATGGCCTGTTAATGGCCAATCAGATTCTCCTGAACGGACCAATCCAATCCTGCCATTAACAGCCAATCAGAAGTGCAGGGCCAGAACCCTGCACCTGACCTCAAGCTCAAGATAACTTTATTGGTATTATTCATTCACAACAGGGAGGAATTTTGTAGGATGCCTTGAGTTTTTGGAAGAACACTCCTGAAGTACTTTAAAAACTAAAAACACTATTACTGTATTAAAATCTCATGGACTATATAATTCAACAATCTAATGCATAGCTTCTTCCTTAAAACAAAGTTAATAGTTATCCAAATAAATGTCACATTTTTAGACACCACAATGCAAACTAGGACACTAGGAAGAAAAAGACTTCTCTTGGTCTACATTTTTAAGGAAATCAGCTAAATGTGCACTTTCTTGTCTAATATGCAGATTGGATCACTCTTATCCTTCCAGTTGTACATTTCTGTAAGCTCTGCAGTGCAGTTTCTGGCTTTAAAAATGCATTAAAATTACATAGATTCCCAACTCTGCATACAAAATGGCCATATTAGGAAAAGTTGCATAGAAAATGTACTTATTAGGGAATGTATATATGAGTGAAGTATAAAAATCTGCTCATTTGAATTAAAATCCACACAATAAGGAGAAATTGGAATTACAATGTTGTGGGAATAAACTTTGACTTCAGTATTGGGTAATGATTAGTCTAAGACCTTATACATACATATCTGCCTAAGGGTCACTGAGATAAGCAAGGAAATTAAAAACAAACACCAGGAACAATTAAGCAGCTCAGACAATTGTAAACAATTCTGTGTACTATATCTAATTATTGTAATCCACAATGTGAATGCTTACTATGTACGAAATTCTCAATAAAAGGAAGCACTAGAATTTGCTCTAGACTCCCATCCTGAGTACACCAGCCTCTGTGTCTCATTCTTTCCATGGGAGACCACCACACAATGTAATAGGCAGAAAACTGACATGGACTAGGCAGAGATTGACTCTTTCCATCAGTACTACAGTTAAGCTGAAGAATACCCAAGATGTTTCCAATATGGCTCAAATACACTAGAGATGAGTTTATGCGACCAACACAACTCACCTTGTTCCTGACTGCTGTATTATCTCAAAAGACTGTGAAAATTCTTTGACAGAGCTGTTTTGCAACATATAGTGGCACGTGTAAAGTGTTAATTATTAACAGCTGGTTGCATAGTCAACCAGCTGTTTAGGCTGGATTTGGCATTTTTGTCTATCTATCAAGTCCTTCCAAAGACTTGGGATAGGGAGATGTTCATGTTTGATGGTGTTAGTGGTATTGTCGCAGGATATAAGCCATTCCAGGTAAAGTTGCCTTTTGTAAAGCTGATATACTATATACCAAAGGCAATTTGAGCTTTCTTGGCATTTTTAGAATAACCCATAAAATCAAAATTAAAGCCTGGATATCAAAAAATAATTTAAAAACACTTAAAAATCAGTTGAAGACCTACTTAGAATAATGTATGTCTAGGAACTCATAAAAAGCCACCCCAAAGAGTGGGGCCCCTAACTCTATAGGATACAGCTCCAATAAAGTTTGGTCCCAAATCACTCCAAGATGAAATTATCTTACAACTTGACTCAATGAGTGGGGGAATTTTGTGAAAAGAATATCATATACAGTAGTATGTATATGTGTTATATATATGAATTCCAGAAGAAGAGTCTTCTGGAATTCTGGAGTAGACAGCCATAATAATTTCAAACTAATAATAGGAATATGCATTAGTACCACAAGTTCTTCCTTCTCTAATAAGCTGAGTGGAAGCCAAACTCTGAAACTGGCGGAAGGCAGTCTGGAGTTACAGAAGGGAGGGACTTCTTCCCAGAGGGCAAAGAGATACGGAGCTTGGAATGTCCAGTGGGCAGGAAGAGGACAAAGGTGGACTCTCCCTAGCAATTCAGAGTTCATCTCCAGTTATGCAGATAATTGCTTTAATTGGGCAAGACACTGTCTGTAGGCGAATAACAATAAAGAAATTACGCAGAAGTAATTCCATCTGTGTTATAGTCTTTCTTTGGGCCTGAAAAAAACTCTGGCAGCTTTCTTGATGTTCACTGATGGTGTTCTCTTTCTCTTCTATTGAGCTACTCATGAAGTTCAGGTCTACTTTTGTAATAGTAATTGGAAAGGGGTGACCATGTGATTTCCCCCCTCCCATTTTTCTCCCGACTGTCCTCCATTGCCAAAACCTTTGCACTGGAGCTCTTATCTCTCCGAGACAGCTCCAACTATATCCAGACAGAGTGTGTTAGAATTAAATTGATATGGAGGACATGGTTCCCTGTGTAATACTTTGTAAATTTGGATATTGGAGTCAATGAGCTACAAAAATTAGTGGCGTTCAGACTAGCTGATTTTCAATCTGCCCACTTTTAATTAAGCTTTAAAACCTTAAACCATGTGTCTTCTGGAAGGCATTTGGGAAGATATGGTAGTGCTAACCTGAAGTGTAAGCACACTGGATTGTTCATTATTAGCTTGTGTGTGTGTGTGTGTGTGTGTGTGTGTTTCCTATTGTTTTCAATCCTAAATTATTTTGGTTGTATAACCTGTCCAGAACTGGAGTGCCATACCAAGCTCACTAAACAACAACAACTAATGAGCAAATAGGAGTCCACATCCTATTCTATACAGTATATTTCAGGATTCTTCAATCTGGGTAACCTCTTGAATTAAGCCCTTTGATCTGCAATGGGAATAATACCTACAGAATTTTTCCCCAGCGAAACTATGAATAAGGACCCTGAAAGCTTATTAAAAGTCTTTAGGAGAACATCTCTTTAGTCTAGACAAAAATGATTTGCAGGTTCTCAGAGGAGCCCAAAGATAGCAGCTGTCATCCCCTTGAGTGATGAGAAATGATTTTGAAATACGACCTGAAAATGCACCCAGACACCAAAGGAAAGCAAAAGGTAATTTAAAACAGGATTTTTTTTTCTAGTGCTTGGATTGGATGACAGTGTCCAGAAGCTACCCATCACAATTTTCTTGACCCTAGGAGAACTAATTCTTCATTTTGTAAATTTTGTTTCCATGGTATATTTTATTTGAGCTTAACTATTTGGTGGAGGTTCAGAACAAAAATCTAAAAGTTATTGTTTTCTTTCTCCATCAGTTCATGTTGTCATTAGATTTAAAAACCTGTTTTTCTCCTGGAACAAAGGTGCCAGAAATAGAACATTTTGTAGTTCTTGTTCTTCTTCTACACACACCCACACCCTGAAAAGTACTTGAGCCGGCAAATAGTGACTGGCTCAAAGCTGGACATCAATCTGGGTCTCCCAACTCCAAGGTCAGCCTTCTTCAATCTGAATATCCTCCAGAGGTTTGGACCTCAGCTTTTAGAATTCTCAACAATGGTCATTCCAGAATAGAATTTTACTGCAAGATTGCACTGTGAAAAAACTAGATTTATCTTGAAAAATGATAAATGACTTAACAATTGGGAAGTATCTGCAGCTACATATCAGCTACAGCTATGCTATAGCAGGGAAATTTTGGAGAACAATCCATAATTACTACTGCTAGAGGGTAAAAACATCTATTTCAATAAGTGGGGCTTATGACTTCAGACAGAGTCTGTTTGGAGTGGTGGTTAAGGCATCAGACTAGAAACTGGGAGACTCTGAGTTCTAGTCCCAATTCAGGAATGAATTTTGGTGACTTTGAAACAGTCCCTTTGTCTGAATCCTAGGAAGGAGGCAATGGCAAATCACTTCCAAATTCTTTCTAAGAAAAATGCAGGGACTTGCCAAACTTCAACACTGATTTGAATGCAACCCCTCCCCCCCCAAAAAAACCACCCATCCTACTTCAGACAGAACAGAAGCATAGTCTCCATAGAATTTGCTTTGAAAGTCCAAAAGAGGAGTTAGTGTAATGTTTTTATTGATATTTGAGATAAGCATTTTTATACACTAGCTTCATCCTTATGTATTCCTAATGATCATATGAATATGCCCCAATGTGTTCTGCCCTGCCTTCCCAATGTTGGCTTTGCCTCATTACCTGCCCATAATTTAGATAGTTTAAAAACTCAGGCTGGTCTGTTTCAGTTTCAAAATAATAGAATAACAGAACAGGATAACAGAGTTGGAAGGGACCCTGGAGGTTTTCTAGTCCAATCCTTGCTCAAGCAGGAAACCCTATACCAGGGGTCTCCAATCTTGGCTCCTGGAAGCCTGGCGGACTTCAACTCCCAGAGTTCCACAGCCAGCTGGCTGTGGAATTCTGGGAGTTGAAGTCCACCAGGCTTCCAGGGGCCAAGGTTGGAGACCCCTGCCCTATACTATTTCAGACGAATAGTCATCCAATCTCTTCTTTCAAACTTCCAGTGATGGAACTTCCACAACTTCTGGAGGCAACTCATTCCAATTGACTAATTGTCAAGAAATTTCTCCTTAGTTCTAGGTTGCTTCTCTCATTGATTAGTCTCCACCTATTGGTTCTTTTTCTGCCTTCAGATGCTTTGGAGAATAGGTTGACACACACTACTCTTCTTGTGGCAGCCCCTTAGATATTGGGACACTGCTATTATGCCTTCCCTAGTCCTTCTCTTTGTTATATACATACTCAATCCCTGCAACTGTTCTTCATATGTTTTAGCCTCCATCCAGTCCCCTAATCATCTGTCAGCTTTGGAAGCCATATTTTACTTGGAAGCTTCAAGGCTGCCAAATTTAGTGCCTGGGAATTTGGGAGTTGGGATTTCATAGAGAGGTGGAAGATTAGATTCAACAACATTCTTTCACAGAAGGTCAAGGACATGTGTCCCTGCACCTGGAGACGAGTGTCTAGAGACATGTCTCCAGTCGGGATGATGTTTGATTGGACCATATGATGGACTGGTGGGTGCAGGGGATGGATCTTTGAATTTCTTTTGGGAAGGAAAACCCAGAGCTCTCAGATTTGAGTTTTCCCAGATGTGCCAAAATGACAACTCCAATAAAATGGAACTTGGAGGAAATGCTTTTCTTAGAGTTCATTGGGTTGGAGTTTATTTGTTGGAACACTGACATTATCTTTGTTGCTCTTCTCTGTACTCTTTCTAAAGTCTCGTCATCATGGCAGTGGGGCAGTGGCTAGGATTGTCCCAGCATCCATTTTAGCCCATTGAAAGCATATCTCTGTTTCTCCAGTTCCTGCACTCTGTTTTCTGTATTTTGATATTTTCTCCATTCTGCTTTTGCAGAGGGACAATCTAGTATTTTCAGCAATACTCACAGCCGATTTGTGTGGAAGCAAAGATAAAACAAGAGAGATTCTGCTTTATCCTTCCCTGTTCCAGCTTTTGCCTGGGGGTGATTTATTATAGAAAATAGGACAGATCCTGCTTCACTACTTGCCACCCCCAGGACCTATCAGCTATTTTTGAGTTAATTTTAAACATAAGCTCAATGCTCTTTCAAAATAGTTTTCACTAACAGCAGCTGGTGGTGGATAGAATCATTAAGAAGCTCCTTCTGACTTCACCTCCTAACTCTCTTCGCTCCTGTTTTTCCTGTTTTTTCAGGCTACTGAAAAACACTGTTCTGAAAGAACATTAAACCCCACGTTTAAAATAAAGCAGAACATGGTCTAACACTCTTTGAACAATCACTTAACCCACATTTAAAAGTGGTTTTAAAAACAAATAAAACTGATGGGTGCTAAGAGAGGCTGCATGGTGAGATGCTTAACTATACCAAATTCCAAGACCTATCAGTCAGTGGTTTTTTGGGGGTGGGTGGAGGTGAGGTGGGGGGTGGCTGACAGGTATTGGTGACCCAAATCTTCATTCTGGAATCTGGATCATATATTGGGAGAGGGCTTCACCTACTTTAGCACACATTGTCTATGTATTTGCAGGCATAATTTTATATATGGAGATTCTCAGTCATCCAGGTCATGGTTATACCAAGGTGCTTTTTCAAGAGGCAACTGGAGTTTCTGGTTATTCTTTGAAGACCTTTCACTTCTTATTCAAGAAGCTTCAGAGCTGAAGAAGTTTCTTGGATGAGAAGCAAAAGGTTTTCAAAGAAAAACCAGAAAGTCCACTTGCCTCTTAAAGAAACCACCTTTGGGACAGGCATACTTTTGGTTTTCTAGTCTGTTCTCCCTTGAAGGCTGACACCTCATTATTAAAGCAATAAGACTTGGCAGTTGAGACAGCAAGTTTTTTCTCTTCTTCCAGCTGAAGGACTAATGGACCGTGGTTACAAGTACCTGCTAGTGCCCTATGTGGAGCGTAGAAGGCCTGTGGTTAGTCTCAAAAGCAGCAGCAACTGTCCAATCTTCTCTAGGCTTGCAAGCCAATAAAGGTCAGACTTGTTTAGTACTTGGAAGGGAGACCACAAGAAAATCCTAAAATTGCAGTCTAGATTGGGAAGTTTTAAAAAATCCAGAAAACAACAGGAACAAATCATTTGTACGTTAGTTGCCAAGAAAACTGCATGGCTATGAAATAAAATCAAATGGAGTCAATTTGAGAAATTTAACTTCATACTTGCTTTAATTCAACTTAATTAGCATTTGACTATGTTCATACAATGCTGAACTGTGTCTATAATTTAGGGAATTAATCACAGTTTGCTGGGTTTATGCAAGAAAGGTAAATTAGACTACAGCATAGCACATTATGATTTAACCTGTTATGTAATCTAGTCTGCATTTTGAAATCTAACTCCCTAGTTCAGAGGTCTCCAAACTTGGCAACTTTAAGATTTGTGGACTTCAACTCCCAGAATTCTTCAGCTAGTCATACTGGCTGGGCAATTTTGGGAGTTGAAGTCCATAATTCTTAAAGATGCCAAGTTTGGAGACTCCTGCCCTAGATTCTTTTTATTAGTAATCCTCAATAAACATAATATTGTACCATTACCTGATGTTGTTGATTACAACAAAACAAAACAAAATCCAAACACTTCCAAAAGTGAATTGTGCACCATGAACCGAAATTAGAATTAACACACAAATCCATCTGCTAGAAAAGAGAATCAGATACTTGCAGAAGAGAATAGATTGGCAAAATAATGCCAATTAACTTCAATTTTTGCAAGAAATTGAATGCTCAAAACTTCAGCCATTTTAAGGTCATAGTTCAAACTTGACTCAAGCTTCACAAAGCCAAGAAATTAAAAGCTAGGGTGGATGCTTTGGAAGATGTGTCCAGTGATCAGTAAAGATATCATGCCCCAACATACAGCATGTCAAATCTCGATGGGGAGGACAAAATGGCCTTATCTCTATTTCTGTATTGACAGTAGAGAAGCACATATCCCAGGTTGCATGACAAAATCTTATTACTGATCATAGAGCACATCTGTGAAGGCCTTGCCCTCAGTTTCCAATTTCCAAGTTTGGGAAAAGTTAAACTCTTATGAAAGATCTTTCAGACTAATTTTAAACCAGCAAGGCTTTTGTTCATGCTGTTATTGAATTGCAATCCTTTCACAAGTGAGATCTATTGATCATGATGAATGAGTGAACAAGGGTTTATCAAAAGTTTAATTTGACAGTGAAACAAAATTTAATATTTTTTGATGCCCATATTTTTCCAAATTGTGTAGCTATTACATACAAACTGACAGATAGACGATGGAAATGAATTCTATATTTCTTATTTCTAAAGCACTAGTCTAAATCTTGGAGAAATTCTATTGATGTGATTACTTGACTTGATAGTACATAACAATAGCACTTAGAATAATATCTATTCCACAGTGCTTCAAAGCCATCTCAAAATGGTTTACAGAATCAGCATATTACCCCCAACAATCTGGGTCCTCATTTTACTGACCTCGGAAGGATGGACGGCTGAGTCAACCTTCAGCTGGTGAGATTCGAACTGCCAAAACTCTGGCAGCCAGCAGTCAGCAGAAATATCCTGCAGTATTGCACCACCATGGCTCATAATCCATTAATCAAAGTACCTCTTCACTGGAAAGACAAATTTGTGACCCAAAGTACTAGACTGAAGACCTGTTGTTATTTGCAACGATGAACAAATTGATTATAGATGTAGATCATGTATGGATAATTATAATAAAACATCTTTTATTGAAGTTCTTATTCTCTCCCTCTCCCTCCCTCCTTCTCAGTACTCCTCAATTTACAACCATTTGTTTAGTGATAAATTGAAGTTACAATGGCACTTACAACCAGTCCTCATTCTTACAAACATCCAATTCCCCACATCTCCTTTTGTTTTTAGAATGAATTAGGAAGGTGAACTGCTTAATATATTTGGCAGCTTGCCAAACTGGTCAGGGATCGCGATATTTCTCCACATCTTGATCTGTAAGAAGCCATGTATTTCTCTCCTCTGGTATGCAAAAATGTTCAGCAGCAAGGGTGGGCTGTTACGCATTCCCCCGGGTTCAGGATAATCCGTAGCTAATGTTATGGCTGGTTTGGAGAACTGTTAAATACAACCCCAGGCTGGCCCCTCCCACCCACCCCTCCCCCTCCCCTCCCCTCCCATGTAGCCCATTTTGTGAGGTAATTTCAGGGCCCGTGCGGAGACTCAGGGAGGGCAAAAACTGGGCCTCCCAGAGGTGCCGGAAGGCTGGAAACAGGCTTGTTTCTGGCCTCCAGAGGGTCTCCGGAGCCCAGGGGAGGCTGTTTTCACCCTCCCAGAGACTCAAGGAAAGCCCCTGGAACCTGGGAAAGGCAAAAACACCCCCTTCCCCCATGTTGCATGAGGCCAACTAGGCCATGCCCACCCAGAAACTGGGCAGATAACCCATTGCTGAAATTTTTGAAGCCCACCCCTCCTCAGCAGTCTATATGAACAGGCCTCTATAACCAGGCTGCCATCTGTACAACTTGCAAAAATGGTCATAAACCACAAACGCAACATATATAGTAGCCCAAACAGAGAAATAATCTTTTAATTTGTTAAGGCAAGTCACAGTTGAGCACAGGCATGTGGAACTTTGTACCGACCTTAATTTATGAGTGGGATTTTGAAGACCACACAGTCCAAAACAGGATGAATCCCAAAGTGGAATCAGGACTAAAACTACATTTGATTAAAAAATAAGCTTACATTTTAATTAGATAAAATTGTTGGGATTGCTCCTCATGAGCTTAATAATCTTGCTTTTTTTTTTTTTTTTTAAATCACGTGGAACATAATTTGGCTGCTTATCTGGAGGAATTCCAAGGATTGATTAAGACTTAGGGCTTCAGTCTGTAAAACTCTATTGCCAGATACCGGTAAAAGTCGAGGGAGGCTTTTATCCTGTTGAGTCGCCGCCTCGCAGGGATCGTCCGTTCCGGTCCCATCTGTTGTCCAAGGGGTGATCTCTGGTCCGGGGTGGTGTGCTCTCTCTCCTCCGGTCGCTCTGGTCCCATCGTGTCGGGCTGTGATTCTTCTTTAGGCGGCAGACACGGGCGATGTGTCCCTTCTTGTCGCAATGCCGGCAGATCGATTCAAAAAACCGGCATTCCGACCTGGGGTGGTCGCCGCCGCAACCGGCACAGTTGGTCCTCGACTTACGACCCCGCCGGTTCCGTGGGTCGCGGCCTGTCTGGAGGCGCTGGATGTCCTCCTCGTCGTCTGAAGTGCCCGATGCCAAGTGGAAGTCGCCCTGGTGGGTGGTCGTCTCGGGTTGGGCCTCGGTCGACCTTGCCGGGTTGTTGTTTCCGCTGCGGTCCCCAGTGTTTGGTCGGCGCATGCGGTCGGCGGCTGCGGCTGTGGTGAGGGTGTCTGCTAGGCTGATGTTGCCCTTGGCCATCAGCCAGCTCTGGAGGACAGGGTCCCACAACCCGAGCACGATTCGGTCTCGCAGGGCGTCGTTCAGGTTGTCGAATTCGCAGAGCCCCCCTAGGCACCGCAGCTCGGCGACAAAGTCGCTGAAACTCTCACCCGACCGTTGGTCCCGACGGTAGAATTCATTGCGTCGGATCAGGATGGGTACCTCTGGAGCATAGTGCCGCCGAAGTATTGGCTCGAGGACGTCCCAGTCCATCGCGGTCGCATCGGCGGGTTTGGCAAGCACCTTGGCCATCTTGAAGACCTCGGTCCTGCAGTGGGTCAGGAAGATGGCGCGCTTCATGGGGCCGGTGGCGTCCTTCAGGTCGCTGCACTCGAGGAACATGCGGAATCGGTCGGAGTACGATTCCCAGTCCTCGGTGGCGGGGTTGAAGGGTGCGGGGGGTGCAATTTTCGCCATCGCGGTGGTTCGTCTGGCTTCCGTCAGACACGTGGTTCGGTTCAGGGTCTGGATCCCACCTTCGTCGCCAGTGTTGAGTCCGCGAAATGATGCCAGGAGTCGGTGACTTCAAATCATGCTCTTTATTTGAGGTTGGAACCGAACTGGGGCAAAGGGAAAAAGATCGCGGCTTTTATTCTTTTAGCCGCGGCGGCCGCGACCAATGGCACTGCTTTGAATCTCCTGCGATCCGAATGGACCAATCGCGGGAGATTCTTAGCGAGCCAATCGGCGTGGCTCGCCTGACCAATCAGAGAGCCCCGCGCTTTGGCCAATCAAAGCGTGGGGATCTCAAGAATGCTAATTAAGGACAGAACAATCCTATTTTGAGTTCCGTTATTGTGGATAATATGACATTTAACCAGCAACCAATGTTTCTAGGGAGTTTTTAACATGCAGTTTTACATTTTTTTTTCCTAAATGCTTTTCTCTTTCACCAGGGTGGGAATGGGAAATTATAGGAAGAAATATCGTATGAGATTATAAAATAATTTCCCTCCTTGGGAGCAGAGAGATAAACTACTCATTTATATCACAATAGTATGTCTTGCAGCTTGAAAAAAAAAAGTAATTGATTCTGTTGGCTTTGTCCAATCTCAGGTCCTTGCTCATCCTCTAGCAACATCAGATCTTTCAATAATTCAAATGGCTCCCCTATCTTTGTAGCATTCTGTTCGAAGAATTGTGGAATAGTGGCTCTTACTTCTCTAAATGGGGCATATATTAGGGCTGCTACAGACAGATAACTACCCTTTAAATAACTATTTCTCTGTCCTCCCTGCCATTGGGCCACCAATTTGTTCGCTAAAATGTCAGCCCCAAGGCTTTCTTGTGTCAGTGTGGCAAAAAAGAGGAAAAAAAGATGCACCATGAGTTGTGCGTGCTTTGCTACCTGCCAAACTTAGCTTTGAACAGCATCTCACAGGGTCACGTCGAACCAAATGTTCAGTGAAATGGCTGTGATTGAGAAAAACCCTTCTCAACCTTTACAAAATATTTTTTATCTGCCTCTTTTACCATGACTTTGAAATTTCCACTGGAGAAGTCACAGGGAACGTGCCACGCATTTTGCACTTTTCATCAGTTGACAAGTCTCAGGATAGATCCAGGGTTGTTCAAATCCGAGCTCCATGGATCCAGCTGCTCTAGTGATAAGTGTTAAAATTGATGACCTGTGTAAATGATCCACCGTCCCCCTTCATCTGTTTTTAATTTATGTTTTTATAATGTTTAACATTTCCAATTGATCTTCTTTGAAATAAAAATTCACAAAGGCATCATGCAGTACAGTATGTCAAAAATACACCAATCAATCAGAATAGAGGTGGAAGGAATCTTGGAGTTCTTCTAGTCCAATCACTTGCTCAAGCAGAAGACCCTTTATAGGGATAGTATTCAAAATTTTTTACTACTGGTTCTGTGGGCGTGGCTTGGTGAGCGTGGCGTGGTTTGGTGGGTGTGGCAGGGGAAGGATACTGTAAAATTTCTATTCCCCCCCCCCAGGGGAAGGTTACTGCAAAATCCTCATTCCCTCCCCACCCCACTAACCTGCTTTCCAGCTCCATTCTCCTGTGCAGGGCAACAAAAGAAGACCCGGCCAATCAGCTGGGACTCGGGAAGCAGAGAATAGATAGGGGCAGGGGCAGTGGTGTTTGTCAATTCTCCGAACTACTCAAAATTTCTGCTAGCGGTTCTGCAGAACTGGTCAGAACCTGCTGAATACCACCTCTGCCCTATACCATTTTAGACAGGTGGCTGTCCAGTCTTTTCTTAAAAACCTCCAGTGATGGAGCACCTGCAACTTCTGAAGTCAAGCTGTTCCACTGGTTAAATGTTCTCACTGTTTCTCACTGTTTAAGTTTCTCCTTAATTCCAGGTTGCTTCACTCCTTGCTTAGTTTCCCTCCATTGTTTATCATCTTGCCTTCTGGGGCTTTGAGAAAGAAGTTGAGCCACCTCTTCTGTGTGGCTGCCTCTCAAATACTGGGATACTGCTATCATGTCCCCCATAGTCCTTCTTTTCTCTAGGCTGGCCAAACCCAAATTGTACAACTACATCAACATACTGTAGACCAAGGGTCTCCAATCTTCAATTCGCAATCTGATACCAGGCCGTAACCCATTCCGAACTGGTCATGGAAGTTGTGAAAGTGTTTTTCACACACATGAAACTATCCTCCCCCCCCCTGCTCTCGCCTCAGCCTCCTCTTCCAGTCCGCCTTGCCAGAAAGATTGGAGACAACATAACATTGAAGCAACAGCAATAATAGATAATGCAAGTAAAAACAATTACAGGCATTTTAAAAAGTCTGAAGTCCTTTCCTAAAAATGGAGAGTGTGTCTGGGAGTAAACAAGAGCAAATATTTTCCTTTATGCTCAAGCACTAGCTTGTTACAAGTGGCAATGTCCTCCAATATTCACTTCTGCAGATTACAATAAGCAAAGTGACCCCAACGTATTTTGAAGCTTGAGGCAGTTAAGCACAGACATCCCCAGCTAAGCTTACTTTGTAGTTGAATTCACTGGGTATTGGGGGATTAATACCAAGGTACTAATCAGGTTTTCTGCAGACATTTCACCCCATATCTCTGCAAACTTGTTAAATAATAAACAGTTCTGCTTTTAAAGACTGCTTCCTATAGCAGTTCTTTCTATCTTCCTCTCCCCTTCTCTCTCTTTGCCTTTCTGTCTGTCTCTCTGTGTCTCTGTCGCTGTCGCTCTGTCTCTCTGTCTCTCTCTCTCACACACACACACACACACCTCTTTTATGAATTATAAAGGCTTCATTATTTACTTTTGTGACTTTAAACTGTGCCTAGTAAAACAGTGAAGTTAAGTTGAAGGATTTACCGGACTTTAACATATGTTTTGGGTTTGGGTTATTTTGAGAGACTACAGGTTATCACAGGTTGGATCTTTGAATCTAAGATGTGAGACCCTGGATGACCAGCAGGAGGTACATATAGGGTGTTTTATGCCTCTCTTTGTTTCCCCTCAGAGGTGGCATTCAGCAGGTTCTGACCAGTTCTGGAGAACCGGTAGCGGAAATTCTGAGTAGTTCAGAGAACCGGCAAATACCCGTCTGACTGGAGATTTTACAGTATTCTTCCCTTGTCATGCCCACCAAGCCACGCCCACAGAACTGGTAGTAAAAAAATTTGAATTCCACCACTGCTGCCCCTTGATGGGTTATTTTGGATTTTTGCAGCTCAGATAGGACAACTCTTTTTAGACAAGTATTTCCAATGTATTTCAAGGACTTCTTTGTGAGGTTTAGCGACAAAGAAAGAGAAATATCCAAAGCTGGATTTATACTCAAAAATATATTGTTTTAACTTCCAGAATTTACCTATATTCTAACTACATATAAGTTTTTCAATAGCTTTTTATCCAAATGTGTATACGGTAATTTAAGGATTCTTTGATGGAAATGGAACTACTGCACATGTCATCTGTTTTCCTTTAAGCACTGTGCTATCATTTATTTTGTTAGCTTGGTTATGCTTGTTGTTTTGGCTCTTTTTATGAACTCACTGTTGTCCTTCAGTTGTATCATGGATGTTTTAGATGAGCCATGGTGGTGAAGTGGTTAGAATGCAGTATTGCAGGCTAACTCTGCCCTTTGCCCATTGCCAGGAGTTCAGTCCTAACTGGCTCAAGATTGACTTAGCCTTCCATCCTTCCGAGGTCAGTAGAAAGTTGTTGTTAGAGCAATATGCTCATTCTGTAAACCGTTGTAAAGAGAGGACTGTTAAGCACTATTTAGCAGTATATAAGTCTAAGCGCTAGTGCTATTTAGCTTTTGTGATACTATATGTCACCCCTGAAAGTTGACAGTTAAAATAGAAATAATGCCTCTTAAGTTCAGCCTGAACAAGAAATGGTTTCCCACTTCACTTGTTCTTGGGTAAAAAATTATAGGATTGGATTAATAGGATCAAAATTGCTGATGAACACTGGCAGGAGGACGTTTGGGGAAGATGTCATACACAAGCAATCCAAGAGCATACAGATCAGTGGGTACGTTTCAAAATAGTTTACCACCGGTTCGGTGGGTGTGGCTTGGTGGGCACGCTTTGCACCTGTGCACACACCAAACACACACTTTGTGCACGTGCAGAGGCTTTCTGACTCACCTCCTGCAATCCTGCACTCTCCCTGTCGCTTCAAGCAGCTGACATGTGGCAATCTGCTGTGCAAAGCAGTTGCATTTCAAAAGCAGAGAATACAGATAAGAATGGGAGACCAGGCGGGTGGGTGGGCCCAACAGCAGCTGCTCAGAGAGAACCAGTTTGGTCTTCGCTGATCTTTGGTTCCACAGGTACACCAGAACTGGGCCGAATAGGTAGAATAGAACCACTGATACAGAGATAGTTCTCATCTTATGACCAGCCGCTTAGCAACTGTTTAAATTATAGTGGACCTTCCTCCCAAAGAGGAGTTTCAAAGGAGGAATTCTTCTTCTTCTTCTTCTTCTTCTTCTTCTTCTTCTTCTTCTTCTTCTTCTTCTTCTTCTTCTTCTTCTTCTTCTTCTTCTTCTTCTTTCTCCTCCCCCTCCTCTTCCTCCTCCTCCTCCTCCTTTCCACCTGCCAAGTACACCCTCTCCATCTTGAATGGCTAAGATACCAGAAAAAGACCACAGCTGTAAGAATAAGAAAAGGAATCCCAAAAGAAAGCCATTTAGAGTTCCACCATTTCCCCCCCCCCCCCACTATCTTCTTTCTTGCTCGAGTACAGATTGCAATTTTCTATTTTAAATATTAAGAAAAACATCTAACACAGAGCAGCAGGAGGAACCAATGCAGAGTCTCTATAAAAAAGAAGAATCTCCATTAGTAAAATGGTGAGTATGAAACAAATGGCAGAGATAAAGCAAGGACTTTATTAAATGCTTCTGCAGCCACATTTCCAAAGAACTGACCTGCACATCCCCTGGAGATTCCTCCTTCATTTATCTCTTATAAGGCATGCCACTTAATTGCTCTATCAGTTTTGTAGTTAGAATATTACAAGACACAGTTTTAAAAATATTATTTGTGAAAATCTTTTTTTAAAAAACTTCTGCTATGGTTTGACCTCTTTTGTTGAGGAACTACAGGAAAATATCAACCCTCCAAATTATGCCCCTGCCCCTCATCCTTCACTAGCAGATTCAAACTGGCTGAATTCATATTTTATGCTGTGGTCAAATTGTTATATGCTTTCTTAGAGCACTTCAAAAAAATTTAACAATCAGAACTTCCGGTTTGCGTGGCTTCGGGGCAGCAGGAATTCGCGACAGTTCGCGATTCCTGCTGTGCTAGCCGTCGAGGTACCCCCGATCCAGATGGGTCAGGGGGATATGGCTGCCCTGTAGGGACAGCTGAAGACAGAGGGGAGTCGGAAAGGGAGGTGGGGGCATCACAGACCCCCCCTTTCTCCGGGAAAACCCCTTTTTCCCAAGGCGGTGGAGCGGCGGTCAGCAATGGCCTCCACGAAGAAGCCAGCAACCGGGTAAGAACTGTGCTGGAGGAAGTGTGAAGAGTGAAAGTTCTGTCTGAGCCGGGTCAAGTAACACCTTTTAAATTGCCTGGAATTGAGCTGTTTGTTGCTGGAGGATACATTGTATCCCTAAGAAGAGCGAAAAGCGGCAGAGAAGCTGTTAAAGGGATTTTTTTTTTTTTTTACTCTCCCACCCCACGGAAAAAGCAGAAATATTTGGATATATTAGACATTGAAAGTGGATTGTTTTGAAAGCTAAGATAAGAGACAAAGGGATTTTTGGACATTGAAAAATGTGAGAAATTGGAAAATCTCTGCTGGAGGTATGGATTTTTGATTATTAAAATTCTTATTGCAAGTGGGAAAGGAGAAAAAAAAATTGGAGCAGAAGCTGAAAAAGGAGGAGATTGATTAGAACGTCTTTGTGGATCCCAAAAGAAGATATATGGTAATTGGACCTCTTTGATTAAAAATTAATTCAGAAAGAGAAAGAGAAGAAGGAAGAAAAGTATTAACTTTTGGAACTTTTTTTCTTTTTTTTAATTGCTTTTGATTGTCTTTGATTAAAAATTCTTGTGGTTGTTTTGGAAAAAGTTTCCCTTTTCATAATGGCATCGTCTGTGGATGAACTAGAGATTGAATATCAAAAATATAAAAAAGAAGATACTTTGGGCGCTTTGTTTCAATTTTTAGAAATGGCGTTATGTTCCTTTGAAAAGTTGATTACGCAGCAGAAGGACTGGGACAAGGAAGAAGAGGAAGAAGAAGCCATCTTTGATGAACAATGGGTCCCTTCTGGAGAGGAGGAGAAAAAGGATAAGAAAAAGGGGATTTTAAGAATTATAAAAACAACCAAAAGAGAGAAAAATGAGCGAAAAGATGGAGGCAAGGTTAGAAAGCAAAGGAAAAGGAGCAAGAAAAGCGAAGAGAAAAAGCAAAGGGGTAGAAAGGGCAAGGAGAAGAATAAGCAAGAGAGAAAGGGGGGGAGGAGAAGCCTTAATGGGGGGAAGCAAGACCTAAGGAAAAAAAGTTTATTTAGAGACAATGGGTGAATTTAATTTAGATTAAAAGAGGGATTCTGGAGGGTATATAAGAGTGTTTTTTTTATATGTATATTTAGAATATAAAATTTATTAAGTAATTTTAGAATTTTTTTTAAACAGAATCCCAAGAAAGATTGCTATATGTAGTATTTCTAAGTTAGGGTAATGAGTTATAGATGTTACTCCAATTGGTGTACAGGAGAAGTATAGTAAAAGAAAAAAAAGATGAATGGATAATTGGAAATAGAACAGACAAAGAATGTTGTTGAAAATGGTAATAAGATATGGAAGGATATATATGCTTTTCTTTTTTTTTTTGGATTTTGTATATTGATAAAAGGCAATAAAATTTTAATTAATAAATAATTTGGATGGAAAAGAGAAGTAGGGACAAGATATGAAGTTAATATTATATGAAATATTGATATTATAATCTGGAAATGTTATGCCTTATTGGTCTATTATTATTATTTTTTCTTAGAAAAGAATTTATAAGCTGCTATGCCTTGATTCTTTGTGCATTGTTTTTATAAAACTGATAAAAATGGTTTTTATATATATATATATAAAAAGAAAATGATAATAAGATTTGGAAGGAGATATGGGTTGAATATGATGTTTGAATTTGTGTCTGTGTAAAGAGTTTTAACTCGGGAACAGACAACCTTCAGAAAAGATCTTTTAGTTTTGTTTATGTTTTGTGTTTGTATGTTTGTGTATTGTGCTTATGGTAAAACTAACAAAATTTGTTTTTTATAAAAAAAAAAAAAAAAAGGAAAGAATCAATAAAACCTTGGAGGAATGTTAGATGAGAATAATTTATACAAGCCAGAAAGAAAAGAATATGATGACTATAAAATGGATAAATATGGAAGAGAAATGAAATTGAATAGGAGTAAAGAGAAAAAATGAGAAATTTGCTGAAAGATGTTTGTGTGTCCATATGGAGATGGGATAAATTGGAATTATGCTGTATAAAAATAATGTTTTGTTTGACTTGTAAGGATTTACAATGTTAAGAGGTTTTATGTGTTTATGTATTTAATAGTTAATGATGTGTTGTTTTATCTTTAAAATCAATAAAAATTTGTTTCAAAAAAAAAAAAAAATTAACAATCAGCTACCTTAAAGGATCCACAGCTCCTGGAACAGCAGAACCAGTCCTGTGTCTATCATTTCCTGTAGCTAGTTAAGACACTATTCTTGCTTTGGATTTTTCTCTTCCTCCACTCTTCTTTGAAGACTCTTCTGTTAGGTCTCTTTGCATACATTGCAGGTTTAAAGGCAGGACAAGAAGCAATAGATGGAAACTAATGAAGGAGAGAACCAACTTAGAACTAAGGAAGGATTTCCTGACAGAACAATCCCTTGATTGGCGATCTCTATTCACTGGATGCAATACTGTTGAAGACCATTACAATATATTTTTACTTGAAGTCAAAAGAGTCATCAAACTATATGTACCAATAACAACTCCCAAAACAAAAACAAAAAAACAGATTACCCATAACAATAAGGAAACTTCAATCCCAAAAGAGGTCACTCTAGTGGAAAAACAAATCTGGTCACGTTGCCAACTTCAAAAGCCGATACAAAAATTTATGCCACCAGATAAAGACTGAATGCACCAATTATCACATAAAACAAGAGGAAAACCTTCTACGCATCAATTCCACCTGCGCTGTTTACAATTCTGTAAACAACAAACTAAAAGACTCAAGGTCCATCCCATCCCTGATAGGACCTAATGGTAAAGACCGCAATGACGACACCATTAAAGCCAACATCTTTAACACATTCTTTGACTCAGTATTTGTAAATAGCAATGGATCATGCCCAGTATTTCCTAGCCAAACCACAGAAAACTACAATGATCTAACACGTATCAATTTTACAGAAGGCAATGTTGAAAAAGCACTACGCAATCTAAAACCATCTCTATCTATTGGACCAGATGGAATATGTGCCTACTTCTTAAAAAAGCTATCCACTGCCATAGCAGAACCTCTAAGCATAATCTTTGAAAAATCTTTCAGGACTAGCTCCTTGCCTAACCTATGGTCACAAGCACGGTCATCCCCATCTTCAAAAAGTTGAAAATTACAGACTAATCTTCTTATGCTGTGTCACCTGTAATCAATTATTGGAATCAATTATATGGAATCAATTATTAACCAATCCATTATCCTCTATTTAGAGACAAACAACCTAATCTCTAATAAACAATTTGGTTTCAGAAAAAAACTATCCTGTAATCTGCAATTCTTACACTGCAAAAACATATGGACAACACAACTCGACCAGGGCAAAGCAATAGATGCAATCTACATAGACTTCTGTAAAGCCTTTGATTCAGTGGTACATGACAAACTACTTCTAAAACTAAAACCTTATGGTATCTCTGGACAACTGCATAACTGGATAGAAGCATTCCTGTCAAACAGACAACAAATGGTCAAAATTGGGAGTGTCCTATCAAATTCTGTACCTGTCAATAGTGGTGTCCCCCAAGGCAGTGTTCTAGGACCAACTCTCTTCATACTCTACACAAATGACCTCTGTGATCATATCAAGAACAACTGTGTTCTCTTCGCTATAAAGCTATTCAACAGACAATACTGCTACCCTTCAAAAAGACCTTGACTATGTATCAGAATGGTCAAAAATGGCAACTTCAAATCTCAACAAATAAATGCTCTGTCTTACATATTGGCAAAAAAATATCAGAAAATAAAATACAAGCTGAATAGTCAAGATCTTGTTGATGATCCAAGCTCTGTAAAGGACCTTGGAATACTCATCTCTAATGATCTAAGTGCTAGAGCCCACTGAAACTACATAGCCAAAAAGGAATTAAGAATTGTTAACCTAATCCTACATAGCTTTTTCTCTGATAATAGCACACTACTAACTAGAGCATACAAAACATTTGCTAGACCAATACTCAAATACAGCTCATCAGTCTGGAACCCACATTACGTATCTGATATTAGCACAGTTGAGAAAGTCCAGAAATATTTCACAAGAAGAGTTCTCCACTCCTCTACTCGTTGCAGAATACCTTATGCCACCAGATTCAAAATTCTAGACCTAGAAAACCTTGAATTACGCCATCTCCAGTCTGATCTAAGTATAGTATATAAAATCATACATTTCAATGACTTACCTGTCAATGAATACTTCAGCTTCAACCATAACAACACAAGAGCACACAATAGATACAAACTCAAGGTTAATCGCACCAAACTTGATTGCAGGAAATACGACTTCAGCAACAGAATGGTCAATGTCTGGAATACTCTACCTGACTCTGTGGTTTCTTCCCCAAACCCCCAAAACTTTAACCTATTGACCTCACCCCTTTTCTAAGAGGTCTGTAGGGGGCGTGCATAAGCGCACCAATCGTGCCTACTGTCCCTGTCCTATTGTTTCTTTCATTTTTCTTATATGTATCCATTTCATGTGTTCATAACTATGTATATACTTATACCTATTATTTTGTAAGCAATTGACAAATCAAATAAATAAATAAAATAAAAATAAAACAATCAACCAGTGGAACGACTTGCCTCCAGAAGTTGTGGGTGCTCCAACACTGGAGGTTTTCAAGAAGAGATTGGACAACCATTTGTCTGAAATGGTATAAGGTTTCCTGCCTGAACATGGGGTTGGACTAGAAGATCTCCAAGGTTCCTTCCAACTCTGTTTTTCTGCTAAATTTCATAAAAGGTTTTCGTTTGACTTATGAGCAGTGGTGGGATTCAACTTCTTCTACCACTGTTTCTGTGGAATAGAATAGAATAGAATAGAATAGAATAGAATAGAATAGAATAGAATAGAATAGAATAGAATAGAATAGAATAGTTTATTGGCCAAGTGTGATTGGACACACAAGGAATTTGTCTTGGTGTAAATACTCTCAGTATACATAAAAGAAAAGATACATTCATTAAGAATCAAGAATCATATTGTACAACTCTTAATGATAGTCATAGGATACAATCAACAATCAAATCATAATAGGAAACAGTCAATATAAATTGTAAGGATACAAGCAATAAAGTTACAGTCCTACAATTGCAAGTGGGAGGGGATGCATGCTTTGCACGTGCATGCGTGGTTCGCACATGCGCAGAGGGTTTGATACTGACCATCTCCTGCAATTCTGCTCCCTCCCTTTCTTTCAACAGCTGACGTGTCACAATCCGCTGTACCGTGTGAAGCAGCTGAGCTTCAAAACCAGGAAATAAAGATCAGTACAGAGCTGGGGCAGGCTGGCAGGCCCAGCAGCTGATTGTCGGAGTGAACCGGTTCACTCACAGATGATCCTCGGAGCTACTGGTTCCATTGAACCGGGATGAACTGATAGAAAAACATTGCTGCTTATGATCCCTTTTCACAATTACAACCATTGCAACACCCCCATGGGCACATGATGGAAATTCAGAAGTTTGGCAACTGACTCATGACTGCTACACATAGTCATGTGATCCAGTAGTGGGATTCCAAACATTTTTACTACTGGTTCTATGGGCGTGGCTTGGTGGGCGTGGCAGGGGAAGGATACTGTAAAATCCCCATTCCCTCCCCACCCCACTAACCTGCTTTCCAGCTCTCTTCTCCTGTGCAGGGCAACAAAAGAAGACCCAGCCAATCAGCTGGGACTCAGGAGGCGGAGAATAGATGGGGGCGGGGCCAGTCAGAGGTGACATTTGTCAGTTCTCCAAACTACTCAAAATTTCCACTACCAGTTCTCCAGAACTGGTCAGAACCTGCTGAATACCACCTCTGCTGTGATCCCCTTTTGCAACCTTCTGACAAGCAAAGTCAACAGGGAAGGAAGATTCACTTAACAACCATGTTCCTAACTTAACTGCAATTATCATTTCCTTAACAACTGTGGCAAGAAAGGTTGTAAAATGGGTCCAATTCACTTAACAATGATCTCATTTAGCATCAGAAATTTTGGGCTCAGTTGTGGTCATAATTCGAGAACTACCTGTATTCAAATCTGAGGACTGTGAAAGCTATTGTCAGATTTCCGAGTGATGAAATCTATTTAAAAAAGAAAAGAACAAAGTCCCATCTTCTAAAAAGATTTCTTTATTTAGGAAAGCATCAAATTGGCATAGTCCATAGTAATTCTGGATCTGACACAACCTGGAATTGCCCCACTATATTACTAGTTAGAAACAACCCCCAAAGCCACATTCTCCAGTAGAAGTAATTCAATGTTGCTTGATGTCATAAATCTCCACCTCAAGGGGCTTAAGCACGGACAGCTCATTTTCCCACGGGAAGCCTAAACAACTCTCTCTATCTCCACTCCTCCCCCCTTAGGAATGTGGCAAGCCTGAAAACCTTCCGCCATGACTGCCACAGAGAAAGTAAGAAAAAGAATACATACTAAGCCTAACTAAAATGGCTACACTTATGTCAATTTCAGGCTTGACAGCTATTCCTATACTTTTGCCTTTCTCATCACTTCATGACTAGATGTGTACTTTGGATCCCTTTCTTGCTGAAATGCCCACCATCTTTTCAGCTGGACTCTTGTTATAGTTCTGAAATTCTTGAGGAAGACACCAACGTTTAGTAAATAAGCAGTAAAAAATACAGGCTGCTGCAGTTGGTCCTCTGAAGTTAACTTTGAGTTAAGCTGTGAAGTTTGCTGAAGGTATAAATTTGCCTATGTAGTTTTCTGGACAGCATTGTGGAAATGTTCCTTTTTTCCCCAGGATTTTAAAACCAGATCACTTTGGGGGTAGGGACAGGTAATCCTCAACTTACGACCACAAATGAGCCCCAAATTTCTGTGGGTAAGACAGTTATTAACTGAATTTCACCCCATTTTACGACCTTTTCCCCCAGAGTTGTTAAGTGCATCACTGCAGCAGTTAAGTTAGTAACATGACTGTTAAGTGATTCTGGCTTCCCCATTGACTTTGCTTGTCAGAAGGTCCCAAAAGGGGATCATATGACCCTCCAACCGTCATAAATATGAGTCAGTTACCAAGTGTCTGAATTTTCATCATATAACCATGCAGATCCTGCAAAGATCATAAGTATGAAAAGGGGTCGTAAGTTACTTTTTTCAGTGCTGTTGTTAAATCAAGGACTACCTGTATAAGAAATGCTGAAAGTTATATGAGCTATGGTGGCACAGTGGTGAGAGTGCAGTACTGCAGGATACTTCTGCTACCTGCCAGCTGCCTGCAATTTGGTAGTTCAAATCTTACCAGGCTCAAGATGGGCTCAGCCTTCCATTCCATCCTTCCAAGGTAGATAAAACGAGGACCCAAATTGTTGGGGGCAACAGGCTGACTTTGTAAACCACTTAGGGAGGCACTGTAAAGTGGTATATAAGTCTAAGTGCTGTTGCTATATCAGCCCAATATCTTTCTGAAGCTTGATACGAAAAACATCTTTTTTTTCCTGACTCAAACTCTCTTTGTCTTTAACCCAAACACAGCATCTCCTGCCATTTTGGAATCAGGGCAAAGGTCACATCATTGCTGAGTGTGAAGATTTGAAGATAGAAAGCAGTTTGTGCTGCAAAATGGGGGACTCAGGCTTGGTTTTCAGAGGAAGAGCAGCAGGAGCTCCACTGAAGCAGAAAACAGCAGCCTGTTGGATTGCCTGAGTTCAGCTCAACATGATGTTCTCAGATGTTACTATTTTCATCTTTGTCGTTTCATTTCTTTTGTTTATTTGAAAAGGAGGCTGGCCAGTGAAGGAAACCTGCTTGTTTTGAATCCGTAGATGTGCTGCCAAAAGAGCATGCTCAGCTACACACACAGTAATATTGTTCTGTCCCCTCATTAGCATTCTTGAGATCCCCGCGCTTTGATTGGCCAAAGCGCAGGGCACTCTGATTGGTTAGGTGAGCCGCGCCGATTGGCTCGCTAGGAATCGCCTGCGATTGGTCTATTCGAATCGCGGGAGATTCAAAGTGGTGTCATTGGCTGTGGCCGCCGCGGCTAAAGGAATAAAAGCCGCGAACTTTTCCTATAGCCGCAGTTCGGTTCCCACATCAATAAAAGAGCTTGATACTAAGTCACCGACTCCTGGCATCATTTCCGAAGACACAACACTGGCGACGAGAATGGGATCCAGATCCTGAACCGAACCACGTGTCCAACGGAAGCCAGATGAATCTCCACGATGGCGAAAATCGCACCCCCCGCACCCTTCAACCCCGCCAGCGAGGACTGAGAATCGTACTCCGACAGTTTCCGCATGTTCCTTGAGTGCAGTGGCCTGAAGGACGCCACCGGCCCCATGAAGCGAGCCGTCTTCCTGACCCACTGCGGGACCGAGGTATTTAAGATGGCCAAGGCACTTGCCAAACCCTCCGACGCGACCGCGATGGACTGGGACATCCTCGAGCCAATACTTCGGCGGCACTACGCTCCAGAGGTGCCCATCCTAATCCGACGCAATGAGTTCTACCGTCGGGACCAACAGTCGGGTGAGAGTTTGAGCGACTTCGTTGCCGAGCTACAGCGCCTAGGGGGGCTGTGCGAATTCGACAACCTGAATGATGCCCTGCGAGACCGAATCGTGCTCGGCCTGTGGGACCCCGTCCTCCAGAGCCAGCTGATGGCCAAGGGCAACATCAACCTTGCAGATACCCTCACCGCCCTCGCAGCCGCTGAAGCGACCCGAACATCCGCCGACCGCATGCGCCGACTGAACGCTGGGGACCATAGCGGGAACAACCACCCTGCAAGGTCGGCCGAGGCCAAACCCGAGACGACCACCCACCAGGGCGAATTCCACTCGGCATCGGGCACTTCCGACGAGGAGGAAGAAATTCATCGCCTCCAGGCAGGCCGCGACCCACGGAACCGGCGGGGTCGTAAGTCGAGGACCAACTGTGCCGGTTGCGGAGGCGACCACCCCAGGTCCGAATGCCGGTTTTTCGAGT
Organism: Hydrophis major; assembly: GCA_033807585.1. Lineage (NCBI taxonomy): Eukaryota > Metazoa > Chordata > Lepidosauria > Squamata > Elapidae > Hydrophis > Hydrophis major. Next base: position 247,003,474 of record CM066330.1, read on the forward strand.
CGATCTGCCGGCATTGTGACAAGAAGGGACACATCGCCCGCGTCTGCCACCTCAAAAAGAACCGCAGCCCACCACGATGGGACCAGAGCAAACGGAGGAGAGAGAGCACACCACCCCGGACCAGAGATCGCCCCTCTGACAACAGATGGGACCGGAACGGACGATCCCTATGAGGTGGCGAGACCCGGTGAAGAGAGGAGACTCATCAGACGGTCACCATCGGCCACGCCACAACCAATGACGCCCGGAAGGTCTACGTGGAGGTAGGCATCAAAGGCGAGCCATGCAAAATGGAGGTGGACTCCGGGTCCTACCTCTCCATGATAGCATGGCAAGAAATAAAGTGCTTGGTGCCTACCATCCAAAGGAAAGGCCTAGACAGCCAGAGACTAATCGTAAAGGACTACCAGGGAAACCGCATCCCGGTAGTCGGAACCGGACAGTTCAACGTAACATACAAAGGGAGCACCGAAAGGCTTCCCCTGACAATCGTCGATTGCGACCGCCCAAGCCTACTGGGACTGCAATGGTTCACCCCGCTCGGCATCGCAGTCACGGGAATCGACCACGTCACCGACGACAGCTGGGAGCAACAACTGACCCGGGAATTCCAAGAGGTCTTCGACGGAAACCTAGGCAAGTACTGAGGCCCCCTTATATCATTCAGCCTAGACCCAAACGTCCCCCCAAAATGCCTGAAACCAAGGCGGGTACCATTTGCACTTAAACCCAAGATAGACGAGCAAATTGACAAGCTCGTCAAGCAAGGGGTCCGACAGCCAATAGACCACGCCCGGTGGGAGACCCCCATAGTCACCCCGATCAAGCCCGATGGGTCGGTGAGGATCTGTGGGGACTATAAGGCCACCCTAAATGGTGCATTGCAACAAAGTGCCAACCCCGTCCCAGTAGTGCAACACCTGCTGCATTCACTGGGAGGGGGCAAGGTTTTCGCCAAACTCGACCTCGCCCAGGCATACCAACAGTTGCCAGTCGACGAGGAAACGGCAGAAGCGCAAACCATAGTCACCCACCGGGGAGCATTTAAATGCAACCGGCTCCAATTCGGAGTCAGCGTGGCACCGGGAATATTCCAAAGCCTAATGGAAAGACTATTACAAGGCATCAAGGGGGTGGTACCTTACTTCAACGACGTCTTAGTGTCGGCAACCAACCAAGCCGAACTAGAGGGTCGCCTAAGGGAGGTCCTAACCAAATTCAAAGAGACCGGGCTCAAGGTAAAGAGGGAGAAATGCCAATTATACACGGAACGGGTTGAATTCCTAGGATACCTCCTAGACCGTCACGGCATTCACCCCACAAACCAAAAAATCAAGGCCATCAAAGAAGCCCCCACACCCAAGTCGAAGACGGAGCTACAGGCATTCCTGGGGCTGCTTAACTTTTACAATGTTTTCCTGCCCCAAAAGGCGACGGTGGCGGAGCCTTTGCATAGGCTCCTGGACAAGGCGGTGACCTGGACTTGGGGGAAACGCGAGCAAGCCGCCTTCCAGAGAACAAAGGACCTCCTCACTTCGGAAAGGGACAACGATGAGTCCGTCAAGACATTCCGGAACCAGCAAACGGAACTCTCATTATTAAAAGGGTGCATACTATGGGGGGTTAGGGTGGTCATTCCAGAAAAACTACAAGGGAAGGTTCTGGAACTATTACACGAGGGGCACCCGGGCATCGTTAGGACTAAAGCCCTGGCCAGAAGTTACGCTTGGTGGCCAGGGATGGACAAACAGATTGAGACATGGGTAGCAAGGTGCCAACGATGCCAGGAAACTAGGCCAAGCCCACCCACAGCACCCGTTCTAGAGTGGGAAACCCCAAGGGGACCTTGGTCTAGGATCCACATAGACTTCGCCGGGCCCACAAAAGGACACACCTTCCTGATAACAGTAGACGCTTACTCCAACTGGCTGGAGGTAAGCAACATGAAAACAACAACCACGGAGGCCGTGATCAAGGAACTCGGCAAACTCTTTGCAATGCACGGCCTCCCAGACGTCGTTGTTTCTGACAACGGGCCCCAATTCACCTCGCTAGAATTCGAAAAATTCCTAGCGGAAAGGGGCATCTGACACGTGCTGACAGCACCGGCGCATCCGGCGGCGAACGGTAGGAGGGAGCTACGGAGAGCGGCCTGGCCCGACCGACTGGCCGGTTCCCACGACGGCATCCAGAGAAGCAGAGACCCCGACCGAACTGGCCGGGATCCAACCTACGACTGAGCTGCGCAGGTCCAGTAGGCTAAGACGGAGCCCCGCCTACCTACGGGACTACGCGACGTAAGGACTAAACCAAGAGGGGAGGGGTGTTCTGTCCCCTCATTAGCATTCTTGAGATCCCCGCGCTTTGATTGGCCAAAGCGTGGGGCACTCTGATTGGTTAGGCGAGCCGCGCCGATTGGCTCGCTAGGAATCTCCTGCGATTGGTCTATTCGAATCGCGGGAGATTCAAAGCGGTGCCATTGGCCGCGGCCGCTGCGGCTAAAGGAATAAAAGCTGCGAACTTTTCCTGTAGCCGCAGTTCGGTTCCCACATCAATAAAAGAGCTTGATACTAAGTCACCGACTCCTGGCATCATTTCCGAAGACACAACAAATATTTTTAAGCATTTTCAGCAGGCAAGTCATCCATCTTGTCTAGACAGAGGTAGAAAATTTTTGAGGCACAAAATGATTTTAAATGCCAAAGTGAATAATGCTAAAATTACTCCCATCTTTTCAATCTTCTGTAGCATCTTTACCTGATTATGGAGAGTATCATTTAGTTTAAATCTGTAATCAAACAACATAGAGCCAGATAAATTTCTGAGAGCTTAGAATATGATAACATTCCAGGGAGAATTCTGTCAGCATTTTCTTCTCTATACACAACCATTTCCTCTTTTTTGTTGTTGAGATCAATAAAAACAATATCCCTTCTCAGATGAGGTGGATATTCTATGTATGTTATGTGTAGGAGCTGCCAATATGGTCATATTGAACTTGTTAACCTTAATTCTTCCCATGACAAACTCTGTACTGATTAAATCTGAAAAAGCAAATGACATTTTTTCTTTTCAGTTCATCTATTACATGTATTGGATGACATCACCCCCAGACTGCACAGAAATCGGCTCATCAAATTTCAAAAGGTTTTGTGCAAGAATTCCAAAATCTGATGAGATCTTGCTCATGTTTCACAATATTTCAGGGTGGATTCGTTATAATATTTTGTGAGGTTGCTTGTCAGAATCTGATGAGAACTCTATAAACCAGCATCATCTTAATTGAGATTCAGGCTAGATCTCACAGTGGTATTCATGCCCAGAACGGAGTGCTGGACCATGATTTACTATTCCAGGTTGAACCAGGATTTACAACTCCAGCCTTACTCACAGCAGTTTTTACTACCTAGCTAACCTTCTCTGATCTTGGAAAATATAACAACAACTAAGAGTTAAACCTAATTCATTTTTGGATGAGAAATCACAGAATAGTGGGCTGAACATGAAAGGAGAAAATCCTGGAAGGTGTCAATGACAAATACGTTTGTGTCATTGTCAAGAAAACAATATGTATGGATTAGTATAACCACCAGGAGCCACTGAAGGGAGACTTTACCCACTAAGAATTCCATGCCTCTTTCAAATGACTGTAAAATCAATTATATTATAAAATGAATTCCATGTTCCAATAACTGTCTGATGCTTCTCGAATATCACAAACAAGTTCTCCAAGCAGCTGTGCTAGAGTTCATTTAACAATTTTTGGCCTCATATTCCCCAAGCAGCTGTTTTGCTGAACTTTTTCTCCTATCCCTGATTTGGGAGGGAAATATGATGGCATAAATTGCATTACACCCGCAGTATGCCCTTAACACCATTCAGAATAGCTTTGGGCTATTATTGATTTATGAATTTATTTATGTATTTAGATATTTATGTGGCCACTCACCAACCATAAAACATATCACAATAACTCAACAACAACAATAAAACAAAACAAATCACACAATCAGGGCAGAACTATATGCACCCAACCTTCCAGAACAAGTCCACCTAACATCCTGGTGCCTGAGGGAGCAAGTAGAATTTCAGAGTCTTTTTGAAGGCTAAATGATCTGGGCCGATCAAATCTTGCAATATAAAGCTATGATTGATAGTTTCCCCATTTCAAATTCCAATTCCCACTCTGTGCCCCAAATCATAGGAAATGCTGCCAATGTGTTAGAGTGGCACTCTGCCCAATCCATTCCCCCCTCCCTAATTTTTCATTCTTTTCAACTTTTCAGTTACTTCAAGATAGCTGAGATAGCTGAGGCTTTTAAGAAGATACTGGACAACCATTTGTCTGGAATGCTATAGGTCAGGGGTGTCAAATTCACTTTGTCACGGCAAGGTCAGGTGACGCATTGGGACTTTTTCCCCTTTGGCTAAACCGGGCGTGGGTATGGCCAGTGCATGAAGCAGCTGGCCCACAGGCCATGAGTTTGACAGTCCTGGTGTAGGGTTTTCTGCTTGAGCAGGAGGTTGGACTAGAAGACCACCAATGTCCCTTCCAACTCTGTTATTGTTGCTCATCTAGTAATCATTCTTTTTTTGGCAACCTCAATGCAGCTGAGGGACAATGCCGTTGAGGAGCTGGAGTTTAAGAAAGAGGTTTTGGGGTGTGTGGAAGAAGAGTTAAATTGTGGTACACTCCTGGTATATTAGCTCTATTTCCAAAGCAGTGACTGCTCTGAAGATCAACATGGCTTTTTACTCTCTCTTAATATGAGTCATTTTCATATAGTGGTTAAGGCATTGGGCTAGAATTGAAAACTGGAAGACCTACCTTAAACCAGCTGGATGACAATGGAAAACCATCTCTAAAAAACTGGCCAAGAAAATTGCAGGACTAATCCAACCCTTGCAAGGAGTCAAGATTGATTTAAAGGCACAACATAAATAAAACTTCCACTTATGGGTGGTATGTGTCCTCCTTGGGTATCTTAGCTACGCCGAGCACTGCACTCTTCTGGGACAGAGAGCTCTTAGGTCACTCTGGGTTCTGTTAGAGCCACTCTCACAACTTATGAGTCATAGCCCTGAGTGCTCCTATCATCATATACATTTATATCATCATCATCATCATTTTAGTCATTGTCTAGCCAATATATTTCTTAAAATTAATCTCCTTGTCTTTGACAGATAAAAATGCAATGGTAATTAGAAGTGTGTAAAATGTTGATGTCTTGTTTGCTTTAGGAACTCTGTCATGGGAATCTAGCAAGTTGATATGTAATATTTAATCTCTATGTTATTTACTCTTTGGCTGATAAGTAGACTTGCAAATTCAGTTGTCACATCTTCTAGAACATATGTAAATTCTTCATTATTCATATGTCTTGGGACAGTAAGGTTAAGGCTACCAAGTCTAGATCGCAAAATCCAGCTGACTATTAGATGGCAACTAGGAGATCTTAATGTCTCTTTGTGAAATCTACTGCTCATCTTGATTTTTATAGCCAAGATATGATAGCTCTGTCTTTCAGGGCTTTTTCCTGGAAATTCTCTATGTCCCTGTAATTTGCATTGCATCCAAGTTAAAACTAATAGTAAAGTTATCTGCAAAAATAAATTAACAACTTTATGGCAGCAAAAGAATATCAAATTATTTATGTGTATCTCCATGGGTATAAAATGACTGATAAATTGGAGGTTGTAAACTCTTTGGTTATGTTCATTGGAATTTCCATCTTGGTACAGAATTTGTCTCCAGAAATAAGAACTTTCTGAAGCTCAATGCCAGCCTAGAAACCTTATCCATGTTCCCAGCCACAAGTAGCAGAATGGATGGTTCACTAGCAGAAACTCTTATTTTTTTTTATAAAAACAACAACAGATGTTTCTAGTTTAAAAATTGGAATTTATACTCTAAAGATACAGTTTAAAATTTGGAAGTTATGGGATAAAGATGCAGGAGTTAAAGGATAGAGCATAAAAACTATTTGCTGAATATATCATTTAGAAACATTTTCTGTAATATGCAGAAATAACTTTTGCTAAAATCAAATACCCATGATCTTCATGGAGAGTCTTATATAAGAACTTTTCAATTGCTGTCTGAAGACAATAGTGAATTCATTTGGTAGAAATTTAAAAATAATGATGATTCAGGAATTTAGGGCGGGCTGCATTCTTGTGGTTACACAGTTACTTCGGGGAGATGAATTATGCAAGTGTGTAGGACACTGTTGTTTGGTATATTGGAAAACCTTCTAGTTTTTTGTATCTTACATAATTTGAAATGTTTTTCTCCAAGCTCTTTTAGATTTTCTTGGGCACAAGTCAGAATTCTGGTGTTCTTGGATCAACTCTTTTATGTTGTACCATGGAACAGTCAACATTAAGAGGCACAGTGAGGGGAGAATGAAAGAATGAAGATGTTTTTGAATGGAGATGCTGTCTGGATGACACAGCAAAATGTTTTGAAGTATTGACCTTTTTCAAGTTGGGAAAAGAATAACATTTCAGTTTTGCTGAATTCATCCAGTAAAAAAGCTTGGGATGACACAGTAATGTTCCCACCCATCATATTCACAGAAAAAAAATGTGACTTCCATATTTTAGATTAGATGTGGACAAAAAAGCTTTCACAAAATTACCAGGAGTCACATTTGATTTGAAAGCATCTCTTTTTCTAAAATTTCATATAGTAATATCTATGGATTACACTCCTGAACATACTTTTAAATGCTATATTATGTCTGTTCATATTTTTAAATATGCACCTCCAAGAAATATGTCTGATGCAAGTCACTTACAGGTCATAGGACTGGACTGAGGAGTGCATTGATTTATTTGTAGATTGCTTCTAAAATATTTGAGATGTGGAAAAATTAAACAGGCATAATCTATTGGGAAAGTCAACTCTACAACTCCAATGATCCAGTATAAATCTAAAGTAGAATTGCAGTCAGGCCAAGAGGAAACCCAGGACTCTATTCAACAGCAATTGCCAGGAGGGTTTTCAAAGGCTGAATAATGACATTTAAAGAAGTGAGGTCCAACATCTTTCTGTTAAATTCATTCAACCCTAGGCACAGTTTGCACCCTGAGAGAGCAAGTCATATTAGTGGGCCAGTTTTGGTCACCAGAAGCCTGATGATGGCAGATGAGATTCTGCCAAAACGTTGCTACAACTTTAAAAGCATAACTACAATGACGTGGGAAAATATCCGAACAAAGCTGAATGCCATAGAAGTAACTACCCGCAAAAACTTAAGAATGTGTGTGTGTGTGTGTGTATTCTTAAGTTTTCGCGGGTACTTACATGTCTGGCATTCAGCTTTGTTCGGGTATTTTCCCACGTCATAGTAGTGGTGCTTTTAAAGTTGTAGCAACGTTTCAGCAGAATCTCATCTGCCATCATCAGCCTTCTGTATAGTGTTTGTCTGTGAATTAGACTTTTACAGTGGTTTCAGATTTAAATTTGGGGCAGCCTATTGCTGTGACAGAATGGTTTTTTTCTTCATCCTGATTGGTTGAGAGTCTTAGTCTGTGTTTATTGGTCTTGGAGTTTGCTGTGTTCTGCTTCTAATATCTTCTGTTTTTTTGGCTCTTTTTGTATCTTGATTGGCTGGCAACATTGTGTTACTTTATTGGAGGCCTTTAGTGCAGCTTGGCTTCGGGTAAATGGATGGCTATCATTAGCTAGGAAGCTGGTTTTCATCTGGGTGCCTGGTTGGGGTGTGTTTGAGATGGAGGTATCAGGGGGGATCTGTTTGTACCCAGGTGTTTGCCTGGCTTGTGGTGTGGAGATTTTTTTGTTTGTGAGTGCAGGCTTCCAAATGATTGACAGCCTGGTGGAATCATCTCTTCTGTTCATGCTTTCTGGTCTTTTTTCAATCTCTATGGCTTCTCTGATGATTCTGTGGCTGGGATTTTCTATAGTGGCTAGGGTTTTGGTGCCATTGAAGTTAATGCTATGACCTGTGGCTTCCATGTGTTGGACGAGTGAGGAAGTGTGTTCCAGCTTTTTGACTGCATTTTTGTGTTCATCCAGGCAGGTGCTTATTCTTCTATTGGTCTGTCCAATGTATGTGGCCGGGCATGATGCACAGGGGACTTCGTAAATGCCTTGGTTTTCCAGGTCAATTTTGTCTTTGGGGTTCCTGAGGATGGCTGCTATTTTTCTGTCTGTTTTGAAGGCAGTCTTGATGTGGTGTCTGTATAGAATCTTACTAATTTTGTCTGTAATGCCTCTTATGTAGGGCAGGACAGCTGTTCCATGGGTCTGTTCATCTTCTGGGTCTCTATTATGTCTCAGTGTGTTTTTGTGGATCAAGTTGGTGATTTTGCTTTTGTGGAAGCCATTGGCTGTCAATATTTTAGTCAGGTTGCATAGTTCAGTCTTTATGTGTGTCTTGTCTGCCAGGCGTTTGGTTCTAGTAATTAGTGTTTTAGCCACGGAGTTTATCTGTGCTGGGTGGTGGTGGGATTGGGCGTTGAGGTAGCGGTTGGTGTGTGTTTTCTTCTGGTATATGGTGTCCTAGTGTGCCATCTGTTTTTTTGTAGATTAGTACATCTAGGAATGGTAGTTGTTTGTTTGTTTCTGTTTCCATGGTGAACTTGATTTTGGGGTGTGCGCTGTTTAGGTGTGTTAGGAAATTGTTTAGGTTTTCTTGTCCATGGGGCCAAATCACGAATGTGTCATCGATATATCTTAACCATAGTTTGGGTTTGAGGATGGCATTGGCCAGGGCTCTGGATTCGAATTCTTCCATGAACAGGTTTGCAATGACAGGTGACAGTGGTGATCCCATGGGGGCTCCTTCAATTTGTTTGTATCTTTGTCCTTTGTATATGAAATATGTGTTGGTTAAGCAGTGTTCTGTTAGTTCCATGAGGTGTTTAGCTGGTTGGTATTTATTTTTGATGATTTCAAAGGTCTCTTTTATCGGGACTTGAGTGAATAGTGAAACCACGTCTGGGAGTTGAAGTCCGCCAGGCTTCCAGGAGCCAAGGTTGGAGACCCCTGGATTAGAAGATCTCCAAGTTTCCTTCCAATTCTGTTGTTCTGTTATTCCCATGGATGTTCCTTTTGGTTTAATATTTTGGAACCCTGCCATTTAATCTCTCCCTCTCTCTTCTTTCCCTCCCCCTCCCTTTCTCCCCCCTTCTCCTCCCCCTCACTGTTTTTACTAAAATCTCATCTTCTCAGAGCATCCAACTGAATGCATAGGATTCTGATTTAGAATCCTTTTAAAAACCAGCAAATGTATAATCTACAGTGGGGCAATCCTTTATTAGAACCAGTTGTGACACATAAACGGTTACAGATTTTTGAGTTTTGCAGTACTATTAGTAAAGCATGATATTTCCCATGCTGGCACAAAAGAGGACAAAGCAAGGAAATACAAAAATTAGGCTAGGTTTCTCAATTCACATGGGGTTACCTTAGGCAACAACTAAGAACAAAGCCTAGTTTCTCCCCTCCTCCAGCTTGATCGACCTGCTGAATTCTTATCTCAGGCTAGCTTGTTCCAGAACTGCAGCAATGGCTATCTCTTGGCATATACCAAAGGGGTTCATGGCTGAAGAGGGTGTATTTTTCCCTGAAGAAAAAGGAGGAATTAACCATCCTGTAGCATCTGTATACATTGACTCTATTCAAAAGAGTCAAAATGGGAACCACAGCTATGTGATCCAATATCTAAGGGGTAGTTCCAATGTTCCAATATTTGAGGGGCTGTCTCAAAGAAGAGGGGGATTACTCTATTCTCCAAAACACATGAAGGCAGGACAAGAAGCAATGGATGGAAACTAATCAAGGAGAGAAGCAACCTAGAACAAGGAGAAATTTCCTGACAGTTAGAACAATTAACTAGTGGGATGGCTTACCTTCAGAAATTGTGGGTGCCCCATCACTAGAGGCTTATAAGAAGAGAGTGGACAACCTATTTTTTTGAAATGGTATAGGTTTGGAACAGGAGGTCAGACTAGAAGTCCTCCAAGGTCCCTCCCAACTCTTTTATTCTGATCATATGGCCTTATTCCACTTTTTATGCATTGTACAATACATGAAAAAGGGGGCAGGATCATATGATTGCAACTGCCATCTTGAGTTTTTTTTTTAATATATCCCCCTCCCAAAGACATCCCTGTAACAATTGGTTCACAAGACAGTCTATTTCCAACCAGGAGATCTAAATTAGTTCTGAGTGGATGGTCAACAGTAGTTGCTATTTTCTGTGACAACTTTATGAACACTTTGACACGCCTAAGCTAGCCACCAGCTAGAGGTTGAAAAAAGTTGATGAAAGATTTGATGGCTTCGTCTATACAACTCGCTATACTTAGTTGCATTAACCTTGATGGCATGAGACTTAACCCTATTTTGCGAAACCCACCCATTTTTTCACTCATTATAGTTCCCTATATTGTACAACCTCCCCAAATGGGTTAATTTAGTAACTTGTGTAAACCAAGAAGCAGAATTTCCAACGGAGAGGGTTGGACAAGCTTAACTGCTAATGTGACTCAATTTTGGCACCTTTTCAGCAGTTTTGTCAAAGAGAAAGGGAAAAGGCAGGAAGAGAAGAGAAAGAGTTGCATTATGCAGCCAAATGTGGTGTGATGCCCTCTTTGGGAGGCCTTATTTTGAGCCAGCTTGCAAGTTATATTGTTAGATTTTGACCTGCGTGGAGCAGCCTTTGGTTCAATGTCAGGGCAGACCGGGAAAACACACAGAAGCTTCATATGTTCCAAACCTGACTTAGTGTCCCTAAGTTGGCAATGGCCATAGCTGTTTCGCCTTCACTAGGGACATTGGAGTGCCCTCAGAGAGGCAAGCATTATCACATCACGAGGGAAGTTGGAGTTACTGCCTCAACAACACAGGTTCTGTTTGTCTCACTCAAGCAGGATCAGTAGTGGGATCTTACCTTAGTCGCTTCTGGTTTAGTGGGTGATAGCATATGCGCACCCCTTGTTAGGTCCTGAGCATGGGCGCAAGGAACGGAGACGAGACATCGAACGGTGACTTCAACACTTTATTGTGAAATAAGAACAGAGCAAATACTTGGGCAGCAGCAGCTCTTTTATAGAGCTGGCTGCTGTCAAAACAACCAATGATTTGAGTTTACCGCTTTCACAAAAGTCCAATCAGAGGGGCCCATTAACAGCCAATCAGACTGGCCAGAAATGACCAATCATGACTCGCTATTCGCAGGCCAATGAGGAGTGCAGGATTACGAGCCTGCTGCAAAGTAAAGCTATTTAGGGTTGTCACTGCTGCATTGGCTTAGTCCATAACACCCCTCCCCCCTAGGTTCCGTCTGAGGGGTGGGGTGATGTATTCTCGTAAATAGGCAGGTCGCTTCACCTGTCTGCTTGACCTGCGTTGTTCTACCGGTTTCTGTCCTGGCTCTGGTTCCAGTGAGCTGCTGGCTGGGCTGGCTGGTGAAAACGGTCCCGCTGTTCCTTCGAATGGCTCTGGGCTGCTCTCCCTGCTTACGCCAGTGCTGTCTTTCGGGTTCCCTGGATCTGTTTCTATCGCAGTGCTGTCACACGGTGAGGCCACTCCCTGGCTCGGTTCTCCTTCTGACGGTGAGTATCCCCTGCTTGGTTGTGTAGACTGTTGGGTTTTGATTGTTATTTCTTTTTTGGCCTCCTTGATGTTCCTTCCCCCCCCCCCCAGTTAGAGATTCAGGGGCTGAGATAGGACTAGGTGCTAGTCTGGAATGGAGTTGGTCTATGTGGTGCTTCCACATCTTACCATCTGCAGTTTGTAGGCGATAGGATCGGGGTCCCGTGAGTTGCGTTATGGTAGCGGGGACCCACAATGGGTCACCCAAGAAGTTTTTCGCAAACATGGGGTCACCTTCCTGGAATGCCCGACACTTGCTGCTGGATCCTGGGGGTTGTTCAGGCGTGTAGCTCGGGTGGAGGCAATCGAGATGAGAGCGAAGTTTCCGGCCCATAAGGAGTTCAGCTGGGGTTCGTGGTATTGTTTGGGGTTATGTGCTGGAGGAGAAGCATCCGGTTTATTTTGTCGTCAATGTCGCCGTGGTCCATTTTGTGCAAGGTCTTTTTTACAAATTGAACCATTCAGTCAGCCCTACCATTTGCCGCAGGGTGAGCTGGCGATGTTAAAACATGGCGGATGCCCCGATCTGCCAGGTACTGTTTGAATGGCAGGGCAGTGAATTGGGGGCCATTATCAGAGACCAGGACATCCAGCAATCCATGGGTAGCAAATAGCTTATTCAGTTTTTTAGTGACCACCTCTGTGGTGGTGCTTTTCATCTTGTGGACCTCGAGCCAGTTTGAATAGGCATCCACTGTTAGGAGGAAAGTGTGTCCTCCTGTGGGTCCCGCAAAATCGATGTGGATATGGGACCAAGGGCCTCGAGGCATTTCCCACTGAGTTGGGGGAGTTTTTGGAGGAGTAGAATGAGTCTCCTGGCATTTGCTGCACTTTACTACCCAGGTCTCTATCTGTTTGTCTAACCCAGGCCACCATGCATAACTCCTGGCCAATGCCTTCATCCGCACGATGCCTGGATGTCCATCGTGCAACATTTGTAATACCTTATGTTGCAATTTCTCCGGGATTACAACTCTGTCTCCCAACAAGATGCAGCCCTTTTGGGAGAATAGTTCCATCTGTCGATTCCTGAATGGCTTGAAAGTGTCATTGGGTGCGCTGACTGGCCAACCCCATTCCACCCAGCTGAGGACTCGTGCCAAAACGGGGTCCTTTTTTGTTTCTGAGGTGATGTCTTGAGCGGTCAGTGGTGGCAATTTTAGGGTTTCGATTTGCAATACGGCTAAGGTTGGAGCAGTGTCCTCTATTATGTCTGGTAGTGGAGAGCGGCTCAAAGCGTCAGCGTGGGGAATGGTTTTCCCTGGGCGGTGTTGCAATCGGTAATCGTAGGCTGCTAAAAATTCTGACCGTGTCATTCTTGGTGATAATATATGGGGAGTTGGTTTGTTTCCCGCCAAAATCCCAAATAGCGGCTTGTGGTCTGTAATTATGGCAAAGGTCTCCCATACACATATTCATGGAAACGTTTAATTGCGGATACAATAGCGAGAGCCTCTTTATCAAGTTGACTATAGTTCCTTTCGGTTTTAGACAAGGTTCTCAAAAAGAACGCAATAGGTGCCTCATTGCCATTTGGTAGGACATGGTTTAAAATGGCTCCCACTCCGAATGGTGAGGCATCAGAGGTAACCATCAAGGGTAGAGTCTGATTGTATTGCATCAATATAGTATCAGAGGTTAAAAGGTCTTTTACCTCTTGGAATGCCCTTTCTTCACGCCGTCCCCAGACCCAGATGGATTTTTTGTCGAGAAGTCTATTTAGGGGCTCGGCTGCGGTCGCCTTCTGCGGCAAGAAGATGTTATAAAAGTTAATGAGTCCCAGGAAGGCTTGGAGGTCTGTCTTATTCCTAGGCCTCAGGGCATTTTTGATTGCGGTTAGTTTTTTTTCGATGAGGTGGATTCCCTTTCTGTCGAGAAGGTATCCCAGGAACTCCACTCTCTCCGTACAAAGTTGACACTTGTCCCTTTTTACTTTCAGACCAGTGTCTTTAAATTTCTGAAGGACTTTTCTGAGTCGTTGTACTAATAACTCTTTAGTGGGGGCAGCTATTAGGACATCTTCAAAATAAGGCACGACGCCTTTTATGCCTTGTAATAGTCTCTCCATGCTTACTCTGAATTGGAGTCTATTGCACTTGAAGGTGCCTCTATGTGTAACTATTGTCTGGGCTTTTGCAGTTGTCGCGTCGACAGGTAGTTGCTGGTACGCCTGAGCTAAGTCCAATTTCGCAAATATTTTTCTGCCACCCAGGGAATGAAGGTGTTGGACCACCGGTACTGGGTAAGCGCTCTGTTGAAGAGCATGATTTAGGGTGGCCCGGTAATCCCCACAAATTCTTAACGAACCATCTAGCTTCATGGGCATTACTATTGGAGTTTCCCAGCGGGCATGGTCAATCGATTCCAACACGCCCTGGGCTATCAGTTTATCTAGCTGCTTGTCGATCTTCGGCTTGAGGGCAAAAGGCACCCGACGAGGCTTAAGCCAAATGGGAGCTATGTCAGGGCTGAGATTAAATGATATAGGGGTCCCCTTGTACTTGCCTAATGTTCCTGTGAACACATCCTGGAATTCCTGGATGAGGGCCTCTTCCCAGTCATCGCTTCTGGTTTGGTGTATGCCGGCTAGTTCAATCCCGAGTGGGGCGAACCATTGTAACCCTAACAAACTGGGCCAGTCATGATCGACGACAGTCAGGGGAAGCATCGCGGTGCAGTCCTTGAAGGATACTTGGACGTGGCTGGAATCGACAACTGGAATTCTGTTTCCCTGGTAGTCTTTTAGGATGATTCGTTGAGTCTGAGGTCCTGGCGGCAGATGGCAGGGATCAGCTGTTTGAGGGTTTTCTAGGATACCATCGATAGGGATTATCCCAAATCGACTTCCATCACGCACGGTCGATTCTCAATAGTAAACCTTACGCGGATGTTTCTTGCATCGAACGATGAAGCGTGGCCGATAATAATGGTTTGGTGGGCTATTTCTCATCTCGTTGAAGAGGCAGGTGCTCGATTTCTGTAGTAGTAGTGGTTGTTCCATTGGTGGTTCAAGCGGTCCCGATTCTCAGGTGGTTTGCCTGTCTTCCGGTGGAGGTTGTTCTCCCTTCGGCTGGGACTGGACTCTTGCTTGCTTCTGCAGACCTTCGTGATGTGGCCTCTTTTCCCGCAGGTATGGCAGAGTACGTTGAGGAATTTGCAGTCCGATCGCAGATGGTTTGCCCCGCAACCAGCACATTGGCGCGGACGTCTCTGGTTCCTTTGCTCTCGTTCCGAGCGGAGCTGGTTGACCTCCTCTTCCTCACTGTCTGAGGATGACTCAAGGTCTTCATGGTGGACGGTAATAGCGGGCTTCTCAGCGGCAAGCGGGCTATCATTAGCAAGTTAGCAAAGCGGTGCATTCGCTCATCGCATTCGAGCGGCTGACTTCCTGGTTGCTTCTGCGGCAGTAGTATCGGCGATGACATCTGCAAGGCTGATGTCTCCTTTCACCATGAGTTTACTCTGCACGGCTGGTGCATCTAATCCCAGCACTATGCGGTCTCTCAGGGCTTCCTCGAGGTTTGCAAAACCATAAAGACCTCCTAGATTCCGGAGGTCGGCTACAAAATCCCCAATGCTCTCGTTCTTCCATTGGTCCCTCTGGTAAAGCTCGTGTCTTTGTATCAGTGTAGGTACTGCGGGTGCGTAATGGGCCCGGAGGATCAGGGCGAGGTTATCCCAATCCATGGTCTTCACTTCCGCCTGTTTGGCAAGTGCTTTAGCCATTTTGAAAATGGCGGGGCTGCAATGAGTCAGGAACACCGCTCGTTTCTTGCCAGGCGTAGCATCTTTTAAATTGTTGGTCTCTAGGAACATCTGGAAACAATCTATATATGAGTCCCAGTCTTTGGTTGCTGGGTCGAATGGAGCAGGTGGTATGGCGCTGCTGGTCATCTTGCCGTTTGTTGCGTGCGCTCTTTAGCCACATGCTCTGTCTTGTTCGATGCGTACTTAGTCAGCTCTATCATCTCCGCATTCCATCCTCGTTGCCACTGTTAGTCTTGAGCATGGGCGCAAGGAACGGAGATGAGACATCGAACGGTGACTTCAAATCTTTATTGTGAAATAAGAACAGAGCAAATACTTGGGCAGCAGCAGCTCTTTTATAGAGCTGGCTGCTGTCCAAACAACCAATGATTTGAGTTTACCGCTTTCACAAACATCCAATCAGAGGGGCCCGTTAACAGCCAATCAGACTGGCCAAAAACGACCAATCATGACTCGCTATTCACGGGCCAATGAGGAGTGCAGGTGCTGCAAAGTAAAGCTATTTAGGGTTGTTACTGCTGCATTGGCTTAGTCCATAACACCCCTAACAAACTAATCAGCTGAGAGGATGAAGAAACGAAACGCTAGGAGCGACCCTCCTACTCTCCCATGTGCTTTTTGGTCTTTTTTCCCCTCAGCAGATGCTCGGAGGCTTGTTTTCCTTCTTTCAGCTGATGCTTTTTTTACTAAAGGTTTGGCCAAACTGGTCTGAACTGGTAGCATGCTACCATTGAACAGGATGGTTTCGACCCGTGATGGAAAACCTATGGCATGCGTTCCACAGGTGGCACACAAAGCCATTTGTGCTGGGTTGCGAGCCACAGGCAAACTTCACTGAGCATGTGCCTCACTGAGCATGTGCATGCCTCACAGCTGATTTTCGGTCTGTTTGAGGCCATTTTTGGCCTCCCAGAGCCTTGAGAAAAGCCTTGGCGGGTTGAAAAATAGGCCCATTTCATCACTTCCTGTATTTCTGGAAATACCAGAAGTGATGAAATGGCCAATTGTTTGCCCTGCAAAGCCTGCAGAAGCATTCCTCAAGCCTCTGGGAGGCCAACAAAGGCCTCAAACAGGCCAAAAATCAGCTGGGAGGTGCAGTGTAGGTAAAGGAATAGCAGGGGCGATTGCACACATATGTGCAGAGTGCATGGGAGGGGCACACCCATTGCCTTCTGGGTGCTGGCATGTGAGAGCGTGAGTGCAAGCATGCACACAATTTTTGGCACAGGAGCCCAAAAAGATTAGCCACCACTGGTTTAGACTATCCTGCCTTCGCCATCCCTGTGCTTCAATTCTGCCTCTGACAAGTGGTTGAGAACTGTTGTTCTTAAAGGCCTCTTAACTTGAAATAGAATTTTATTTAGAATACAAATACTTGTGGCTCAGTTTTTAGCCATGCCACATATGTTAATTTATTGAAGCCTGATATTCTCCCAAAGGAGCAATTAACAAGTACATTGATCTATCTGTAAGTGGTGTAAGGTTTCCTGCCTGAGCAGGCGGTTGGACTAGAAGACCTCCAAAGTACCTTCCAACTCTGTTATTCTCTTTCTATTTCTAAATCCAGAATATGAATACATAAGAAACCAGACCATTCGAATGACCAATCAGCAAGAGAACCAATCAGCTCCTCAGCATTTAAACATAACTCCAGACAAACAACCAATCAAACAATCGACTGGCCACACAAGACATTTATAAGCTAAGGAGAATAGGACAAGAAAATCCTGCTGATGATGTTACCTAGTTTGGTAATGAAATGTTCAGGAACTACACTGAAACCATTTTGGAGAGCAAAGCACTGCCAGAATTTTTTTTAACCTAGCTTCAGTTCCTCTGCAGGACAGAAGAATTCAGACTTTCAACACATGTTAAGTAGATTGTATTTTATACCAGAAAATGAAATGTAAGTGATGAAGATATGCAAACCTCAGAGATTATGCAATATTTTATGATTTTAAACTGCTATCCGGGACCGGTTCTCATGAGGAAGAATAATCCTTCCTTTGCAGGGGGCTTCAAATATCCCAAAATCTTTTCTTTTGCATATGATTTTTGTTGTGAATCAATAAATGCTTAATAAAGATCATTAAGAGCTTGAAGGGTGCAGGGGTCAGGCCCTGCACTTCTGATTGGCTGATAATAGTGACATCAGATTGGTCCGTTCAGGAGAATCTGATTGGCTATTAACGAGCCTCTCCCATTGGTTAATGGAGCTAGCGCTCCCTGTGCTTCATTGGCTAAATAAGTTAAGAGTTGCCTATATAAAGGGGCCCATCGTGGCCATCGGGCTGAGCTGTTTTCACATGTAAATAAAGAGTTGAAGTTCACTGTTTCACTGGCTCATCTCCATCCTTGCACCCATGCTCAGAACATAACACTGGCGACGAGGATGGGATGCGGAGACATCAGAGCTTGCTGAACGACGAAGAACCATAACCAAGCATGTGGCTGAACGCACCAACGGCGGAACCATGTCTGGCAGCGTCATACCACCCACTCCATTCGACCCGGCACAAGAAGACTGGGACTCATATATGGATTGCTTCCAGATGTTTCTGGAAACCAACAATTTAAAGGATGCCACTACCGGAAAGAAACAAGCGGTATTCCTAACTCATTGCGGGCCAACTGTATTCAAGATGGCCAAGGCACTAGCAAAACTGGCAGAAGTAAAGTCTATGGACTGGGATATCCTCGAACCACTGCTAAGGGCTCACTACGCACCGACTGTGCCAACGGTTCTGAGAAGGCATGAATTCTATCAGAAAAGTCAGTGGAAGGGCGAAAGCGTTGCTGATTTCATTGCAGATCTCCGGAATCTGGGAGGCCTATGCGAGTTTACCAACTTAGAAGAAGCCCTAAGAGACCAAATTGTTCTGGGATTAGATGCACCAGGCACTCAGAGTAAATTAATGGCAAAGGGTGACATTACCCTTAAAGACGCCATAGCTGAAGCTACTGCAGCAGAAGCAACCAGGAAGTCGGCTGACCAAATGCGCCACACCCACGCACCGGTTCGCCAACGAGCCAGCGACATTTCACCTCAGTCAGAGGGACAGCTAGAAACGGCCCACCACGAGGACCTCGACTCATCATCAGAAAGTGACGAGGAAGAGGTCCATTGACTTCGGTCTGAACGGGACCAACGCCAGAAATCACAGTACCAATGTGCCGGGTGTGGAGCAAGCCACCCCCGGTCAGAATGCAAATTCCTTGTCCACTCTGCCACGTGTGCGGAAAAAGAGGCCATATAGGATGGGTCTGTAGAAGCAAGCCAGGACCCAGCCAGCCTTCAAGGGGGCTAACTATCGCCAACCGACGGGAAGTCGTCCCGTGAAGCGAGAACCCGTGAACCATCAATGGAACAACCACTCCTACAGAAACAAAACCCCAAACCACCCAACGAAGCGAGAAGAGGCTCACCAAACGATCACGATCGGTCACGCCTCATCTCTGGATGCCAAAAAGATCCAAGTGAAAGTGGCCATCGAAAACCAGCCCTGCCTGATGGAAGTTGATTCAGGATCGTACCTCTCGATGGTTTCCTGGAAGACCCTCAAGCAGGTCATCCCCACTATCCGTAGGCAAGACCTCCGGTTCCAAAGGCTCATATTTAAAGACTATCAAGGAAATCGAATCCCAGTTGTTGGATCCAGCCGAATACGAGTATCGTTTAAGAACCGTACAGCATTTCTACCCCTGACTGTAATCGACAAGGATCGGCCTAGTTTGTTAGGCCTCCAATGGTTCGCTCCACTTGGAATTGAAGTAGCCGGCATTCACTGAACCTACAGCAGCGATTGGGAAGAAGACCTTGTCCACAAATTTCAGGACGTCTTCGCAGAAAAATTAGGCGAGTACAAGGGGACCCCGATATCATTTAACCTCAATCCTGAAATAGCTCCCATCTGCCTTAAGCCTCATCGAGTTCCCTTTGCCCTTAAACCAAAGATTGATGAGCAGCTTGATAAATTAATAGCTCAGGGAGTGCTAGAACCAACCGATCACTCTCCCTGGGAAACCCCAATCGTAACGCCTATCAAGCCGGATGGATCGATAAGAATTTGTGGGGACGACCGAGCCACCCTGAACCATGCCCTTCAACAAAATGCTTACCTGGTACTGGTGGTACAACACCTCCTCCGTTCCCTGGGGGGCGGAAAAGTCTTCGCTTAACTATACGTAGCCCAGGCATACCAACAACTGCCTGTTGACAAAAAAAATGGCAGAGGCCCAAACAATAGTTATGCACAGAGGTGCGTTTAAATGTAACTGACTCCAGTTCGGAGTGAGCGTAGCCCTGGGAATCTTTCAAAGCTTAATGGAGAGGCTATTATAAGGGATAAAAGGTGTTGTTCCATATTTTGATGATGTGTTAATCGCAGCCCCAATACTAAAGGAACGCCTGAGGTTGGTTCTCCAGAGATTTAAAGACTCCGGCCTCAAAGTTAAAAAGAATAAGTGTTATTTATGTACGGATTGCGTAGAATTTTTGGGATATTTAATTGATAGTCAAGGCATTCATCCCACCGATAACAAACTCAGGGTGATCAAGAACGCCCCAAAACCCCGGAACAAGGCCAACCTCCAGACTTTTCTGGGCCTTATCAATTTTTATAATGTTTTCCTGCCTCACAAAGCAACCGTAGCTGAGCCCCTACATCATTTATTGGACAAAAAAGCAACCTGGGTATGGGGATGTAGAGAAGAACAGGCATTTCGACATGTAAAAGATTTATTGACATCTGATGCTGTCCTGATGCAGTATAATGAGACTTTGCTTTTAACAATCACGTGTGATGCATCCCCATTCAGGGTGGGCGCCATTTTAAGCCACATTTTGCCAAGCAGTAATGAAGCCCCTGTTGCTTATTTCTCAAAGACGTTATCAAAAACAGAACGCAACTACAGTCAACTTGACAAGGAGGCCCTTGCTATGGTATCCGCGGTTAAGAGATTTCATGAATATGTGTATGGCCGAGCATTTACCATCGTGACTGACCACAAACCTTTGCTGGGAATAATTGCGGGAGATAGGCCAACACCGTATATATTATCTCCCAGAATGACCCGCTGGTCAGAATTTTTGGTGGCATACAATTACAAATTAAAACATCACCCAGGGAAGGCCATTCCCCACGCCGACGCATTGAGCACCTCTTCCAGAGACCATTGATGACCCTGCTCTGACGGTCACAACGCTGCAGATCGAGACACTTCAAATGCCGCCATTAACGGCCCGGGATATCGCGATGGAAATGAAACGTGACCCCATTTTAGCATGAGTCCTCAGTTGGGTCGAGCGGGGATGGCCATTAGACCAAATATCTGACGACTATGCCCCATTCAAAAATCGGCAAACAGAACTATTTTCTCAAAAGAGCTGCATTATCTGGGGTGATAGAGTTGTCGTCCCAGAGCGGTTGCAACCAGCGATACTAAGGACCTTGCATGATGGCCACCCCAGCATCGTGTGTATGAAAGCCCTCGCACGAAGCTACGCGTGGTGGCCGGGTATTGACAAGCAGATAGAGACATGGGTAAAAGCCTGTCACAAATGCCAGTAAGTAAGCAATGCCCCACCAAAAGCAACCCCAACCGAATGGGAAACGCCGAGGGGACCATGGTCCCGCATTCATCTGGACTTTGCGGGTCCTACTAAGGGACACACATTCTTACTGACGGTGGATGCCTACTCGAACTGGCTTGAAATCCATGAAATGAGGAATACAACGACTGAAGCAGTCATCAGGAAACTGGACAGGCTCTTTGCGACACACGGATTACCAGACGTTTTGGTATCCGACAACGGGCCTCAATTTACTGTCCTTCGAACAGTACCTGGCGGACCACGGTATCCGACATGCGCTGACTTCGCCAGCGCATCCTGTGGCCAACAGAAGGGCCGAGTGCATGGTACAATTCGTCAAGAAAACCTTGCATAAGATGGACTATGGTGACATAGAAGACAAGATTAACCGAATACTCCTTCTACAGCATATCACTCCGCACAGCATCACCAACAAAACTTCCGCCGAGTTATTAATGGGACGGAAGCTCTGCTCCCACCTCGACCGCCTACATCCAGCATATGAACCTGAAAAACCACACGGTTCTATCGGGAAATGTTGCAATTTCCAGGTAGGCGATTTGGTTTTCGCCAGGAACTTTTCGGGTGATCCGTTGTGGGTCGAGGCAACTATAGTACAAGTAACTGGCCCTAAATCGTACCATGTAAAATGTCACAACAATAGAATTTGGAAATGCCATATTGATCAGCTACATTCAAGGCTACAGTCGGGGATCTCCGAGCCCCCTGATTTCCAAACCGAGGGGGGAGGAGATAGCGAGGAAGCTGAATTCGAAGCGGCAGAAAGTTTAAGCGGTAGTAATGACCGCTCAGAGACAGCACGTGATGGAACCGGAATGTGGGTGGCCTCACCTCAAAGAGATGCTGAAAGCAGTAGCGACGACGAAAATTCGAATGCGGAACGGGAGGCACCTTTTTCACCAGATAACGTCCTACCCCAACAAGACTGTAGCCAAATACCGGGAGGACAACGAAAATCAAATAGACAATCGAAACAACCTGCCTACCTCAAAGACTACGTGACTGCACCCCTTAAATGGAACCCGGGGGAAGGGGTGTTGTGAATCAATAAATGCTTAATAAAGATCATTAAGAGCTTGAAGTAAAGTGCAGGGTTCAGGCCCTGCACTTCTGATTGGCCGATAATCGCGACATCAGATTGGTCCGTTCAGGGGAATCTGATTGGCTATTAACGAGCCTCTCCCATTGGTTAATGGAGCTAGCACTCCCTGTGCTTCATTGGTTAAATAAGTTAAGAGTTGCCTATATAAAGGGGTGCATCGTGGCCATCGGGCTGAGCTGTTTTCACATGTAAATAAAGAGTTGAAGTTCACTGTTTCACTGGCTCATCTCCATCCTTGCACCCATGCTCAGAACATAACAATTTTAACAGATAATTGTGCTGTATAAATACCTCTTGGCAGTCAGTTTTTCAGACATAAAAAAGGGAAAATTGGTGACTGTGGATCACATGATCAAAATTTGGTTGCTTGGCAACCAACACATGTTTACAACTGTTGGAGTATCCCGGGTTCATGTGATTGCCATTTGTGACTTTCCCAGTTGGGAAACAAGCAAATTCAATGGGGTAAGCCAGAGTCATTTAATGACCATGTGATTTACTTAATTTGAGACTTGTCAATTTATGTTAATGAAAACTCTGGGTTGGTTTGTTTAGTGATCCATTTATTTGTTTCTGTTTTTTTTTTTTTTTGTCTATCCATGTAATTATCAGGATTCCGCTCCAACACCAAAGTTCAAAACCATCAATGCTCTTTTTATTCTGCTTCTTTCAAGTCCAAGCATCAGCCATTGTATCTGGAAAAGAGGAAACAGTATAACTGTACAGATAAAAAAAAAACATCCTGTTGTGGAGCAGCGGTTACAAAGGGAGACGGAGCCAGGCTAAAGGCTAACAACTTTATTCTTGCGAATAAAGGGTTGCCGTGGCTGCCGAGGCTATCTGACAGCCAGCTGGCAGCGACAGCTGATGCCGTTTGACAGCTCCCTTTTATAGCCAGCTGTCAAACGGCATCAACCAATGGGAGCGATCGGCGCTCCCGCGTTGGCAGTGGACCGGAGGGAGGACTGCTGCTAGTCTTTGAACACAGCACTCCTTCCCCCTGGCCACGAGCATGCGTAGTCCTGAAGCCATGATGGCCGCTTTCGGTCACAGCCCGATCTTCGAAGTTCCTGAGGCTTGTCGGCGGCTGGTGCGTCTTGTTCCTCCCGGGCGGTGACTGGAACCTGCAGAGGGTCTCTGGCCATCCCTGGACTGCTTTCTGGCGACTGCTCGGGTGAGTCTTCCCGCGGCGGTCGGCTGGTTGCGTTGTCGGGTGGCAGGTAAATCGGGTCCTTTGGCAGATTGGCTGGCGGTGAGTAGACCGGGTCATCCGGCGGCGGGTAGACCGGGATTTCGGTGGCAGTCTTGTTCCAACGCCTCCTCAGCTGGTCTACGTGCCTTCTCCAAATCTGGCCATCTTCCAGAAGGACTCTATATGATCTGGGTCCTACAACAAAGACTATCTGCTCTGGCAGCCATAAGGGGTGCCCCGCATAGTTCCTGTCGTACACCTGGTCTTGCAGGGCGAATTCCCTGGCATGGCTGTCAGAGGTTAGTGGCGTGCTGGGAGCGTAGTGGGGGTGCAACCTGTCCAGCATGGTCCTAAGGCGCCTTCTCATTAACAGTTCAGTAGGGGACTTGTTGGTGGAAGGGCACGGGGTGGCATGTTGTGTGAGTAGGTAAGTTGACAGTTTGGCGTGCCAGTCTGTCTGGCCCAGCTTGGCCAGAACTTCCTTGGCAGACCTGACAGCCTTTTCTGCCATTCCATTACTTGCTGGGTGAAAGGGGGCTGTGAGAGCGTGTCTGATGCCCAGATTAGCTGTGAAGATGGCAAACTCGTTAGAACTGAATTGGGGGCCATTATCTGAAACTAATGTGTCAGGAAGTCCATGAGTAGCAAACAGTCTGGTCAAGGCCCTTGTGACAGCCAGCGTTGTGGTGGAGGGTAACAAGGCTACTTTAGTCCATTTGGAGAACGAATCTACAACCACCAGGAATGTCCTCCCTTGTATGGGACCAGCCAGGTCTACATGCAGCCTGGCCCAAGGAGCCCCCGAATCTTCCCATTTGGTTGGGGCAGCTGCTGGAGGGGCTGCTCTTGTTGCCTGGCAGGGTTGGCATGTGTTAACCCAGCTGGCAATCCGGGCATCTAATCCTGGCCACCAGACGTAGCTGTGGGCCAAGGCCTTCATCCTTACGATGCCAGGGTGACCCTCGTGCAGTGCCCTTAAAACTGGTTCTTGCAAGGTGGGTGGTATGACTACCCTTGTCCCCCGTAACAGGCAGCCCTGTAGTGAAGAAAACTCCTGTCTGCGGGTCTTAAATGGCATGAATTCAGGAGCGAACTGAATGTCAGGCTACCCCCTCCCTACCCAGTCCAGGACTTGGGAAATAACACGGTCCCTCTTGGAGTATGCAGCAATATCCCCAGCTGAGACTGGTAGGTTAAGTTCATTGCAGTCGAAGATTGCATGGATGGGAGCTGGGTCCTCGACTGGTGATGGCAGGGGGCATCTGCTGAGGGCATCAGCATGGCACAGGTTCTTCCCCGGGTGATGTACCAGTGTGTAAGAGTAAGCGGCCAGAAATAGAGTCCATCTGGTCATTCTCGGGGATAACACCTGTGGGGTTTGCTTATCCCCAGCTAGCAGTCCTAATAGAGGTTTGTGATCTGTTACAAGTTCAAAACTATGGTCATAAAGGAACTCATGGAATTTTTTTACAGCGGCCACGGCTGCTAAGGCCTCCTTATCGATCTGACTATAGTTCCTCTCTGCAGCGGAGAAAGTTCTTGAAAAATAGGCAATGGGTGCCTCTGATCCATTTGAGAGTCTATGGCTCAATACTGCTCCTATACCAAAGGGTGAGGCATCAGAGGCTAACACTAGGGGCAGGTTTGGGTTAAACTGAACTAACACAGAGTTTGAAGTTAAGAGAGACTTCACTGCTTGGAAGGCGTGGGCTTCCCTTTGTCCCCATTGCCATGGGGCTTTCTTATCTAGGAGCCTATGTAGGGGTTCAGCTACAGAGGCTTTGTGAGGCAAAAAGGAAGCATAAAAATTAAGGAGTCCCAAAAAGACCTGCAATTCAGTTTTGTTAGAGGGAGTGGGTGCCTCGTGAATAGCCCTAACTTTACTCTCTATTCTAGATGCATCAATTCAATAACCCAGGAAGTCAACCTGTTTGGTGGCAATGGTGCATTTGTCTTTTTTCAATTTAAGCCCGTTTAGCCTGAACCTGTCAAGGAAGATCTCACTCTGAGTAAAAGTTGTGTTTTGTTGGTGGCAGAAACTAAAATGTCATCGAAGTATGGAACCACCCCAGGTAGGCCCTGGAGGATTCTTTCCATGAGTGATTGAAAAATGCCAGGGGCTACGCTAACTCCAAATTGCAAACGTCTACATCTAAATGCGCCCCTGTGAGTAACTATAGTTTGTAGGTCAGCAGTGTGTTGGTCAACGGGAAATTGCTGGTATGCCTGGGACATGTCTAACTTTGCAAAAATTATGCCTGGCTCAAAAGAGTGGAGCAGGTGTTGGATTACAGGTACTGGGTATGCGCTAATTTGTAGGAAACGGTTGAGGGACGTCTTATAGTCAGCGCAAATTCTCACGCTGCCATCTTTTTTTAAAGGGGTGACTATGGGGGTTTCCCACTTGGCGAAGTCTATCTGTTCTAGCACCCCCTGTTGGATAAGTTTATCTAATTCAGCATCTAACTTAGGCCTAATGGCAAAAGGTACCCTCCAAGGTTTCAAACGAATTGGGGTGGCTTGTGGACCCACATCAAAAGATATGGGGGTGCCTGAATAACAGCCTAGTTCACTGCTGAAAACATCAGAGTAGTCCCTAAAAAGGGCATCTAAATCAGAATTTTCCACAGATTGAATTCCTGTAACATTGAGGCCTAGGGCAGGAAACCAATCTAATCCTAGCAAGCTAGGAAGGGCACCATCTACAACCACCAGTGGCAAGTGACCCCTAAAGTTTTGGAATTGAATGAGGAATTTTCCCTTACCCAGGACTGGGATGGTCTTCCCCTGGTTGTCTCGAAGAGTCAGGTGGCAGTTGGTCAGCTTCTTTTTTGAGAGCGAAGGTAGCAACTTCTTCAGGGAGGCCCACGAAATGATGGAGAGGGTTGACCCGGTGTCTACTTCCATTCGGCAGGGCTTACCTTCTATAAAAAGAGAAATGCTTAATTTGTTAGGCCTAGAGGTGGTGTTGTTCACGTGGTAACAAGTGTAACAATGTTCCACTTGCCTTTGGTAGGAGGCAGAAACTTGAGGTCTTTGTATGGAGGCCTGCTTAGCTTGGCAAACCCTGGCTATGTGCCCTCTCTTCTGGCAGTTCAGACAGATAACGTTTCTGAACCTGCAGGTTGACCTATGGTGGTTGCCCCCACAGCTTATACAAGGGGTTTGCTGTTTGGCTGTCTGATTGTTGTATTTCCTAGGTGGCCCTGGGGGGGGGGGTCTTGGACGCGTGAGGTGGTTTACCTCCAGAGGTTCTTCTTCCACTTCTTGGGAGACCTCATCATAGTGGACTGTAGCCTGCCCTTGCTTAGGGGTGTTCCCCTGAATTTCAGCTGCTGATAATTCTGACAATTCAGCAGCCTGAGCTTCCTCAATAGCTGAGGCTAGGGTTAAGTCTTTTTTAGCCAGTAACCGCCTTTGCAGCTTTAGGTCCCTTACTCCTCCCACAATTTGATCGAGCAGCATATCCTCAAGGTAGTCCCTAAAACCGCAGTGTATGGCAGCCGATCTCAATGCTGCCATGTACTGACTCACAGTCTCCCCTTCAGCCTGAATTCTTCTTCTAAAAGCCAGTCTCCTGGCTATCTTAGAGGGTCTGGGGGAGAAGTGATTTGACAATATTCTCTCAACTCATCCCAGGGAATAGCCTTTATAGAACATGGGGACACTAGCGCAGAGGCTGTGTCAAAAACTGTGGCCCCACAGAAACTTAAAAAATAGGCGCTTTTCCTTAGATCCGTGGCTTCAGTTAGATCAATGGCATTTAAAAAACATTCAAATCTATTCATATATGATTCCCATGTTTCTGCCCCCAGTTGGAAGTGCGGGAATGTCGGATTAGAGGCCATTAGAGTGGCAGCGTTGGTTTCCTCAGCTGAGGAAAAAATAGAGTTTTCGCTTTTAGAAAAGCGTTTCTGGCTGCACCTGTCAGCGGCGTTCGGCTCCTCAGCTGAGAGGGCTTTTAAATTTCGCGCTCTTTGGAGAGCGTCAGTGGCGGTGACTCGATCAGCTCGTAGCGGCTTCGGCTCTTTCTTGTTGTGACTTCGGCTCGATTTCCTGCCTGGTCGTCTTAGCTGTATCCTGCCCTCGTCGCCAGTGTTGTGGAGCGGCGGTTACAAAGAGAGACGGAGCCAGGCTAAAGGCTAACAACTTTATTCTTGCGAATAAAGGGTCGCCGCGGCTGCCGAGGCTATCTGACAGCCAGCTGGCGGCGACAGCTGATGCTGTTTGACAGCTCCCTTTTATAGCCGGCTGTCAAACGGCATCAACCAATGGGAGCGATCGGCGCTCCCGCGTTGGCGGCGGACCGGAGGGAGGACTGCTGCTAGTCTTTGAACACAGCACATCCATTTCAAATATTTCTGGAATTATTCCACCCATGAATTTTGTTTTTGTTCCCATTTATTTTGTACATTTGGGGCATTTTTTTCTTAACTTTAATTTGATGGCAAAATCAGTTATAGTTGAGGACTATGAAAAGGGAGGCCAAGAACACTTCCAGATGTTCAGCCATTCAGTCAGCCAAATTCTTACTGAGAAGTAAGAGCCAGTAAGAGCACGCCGACCTTTGGCCCCTGATCAGAAATGTATTAACTGGTCAGTATTCAGTTACTGGAGAATAACCCTGTGTTTCATGCTGTCCTTTAGTTTTACACTGGAAATTATCCCCTGAAAATCTTTCAGCTTCCTACCACATACTTCTTGGCTAGATATGTTCTTTTACCATTTTTTTTTTTACCATTGTCATCACTTCAGGAGATCAGGAGTTTGAAGTTGAGTTTGGAGAGCTCTTTGGCAGCCATATAAACTGCCCTGCAAACCACTGAAATGAAATGCAATCAGAATAACAAAATAATAGAGTTAGAAGGGACCTCGGAGGTTTCTAATTCAACTCCCTGCTCAAGGAGGAGACTCTATCCACTGATTAATTGTTTTAACTGTCAGGAAAGTTCTCCTTAGTTTTATTAATAAATTGAAAGAAAAAAAGGACAAATACAAAAAATGGAAAGAAGGACATACAACTAAGGCAGAATATCAGCAGATAGCCAGAATCTGCAAAGACGAAGTCAGGATAGCAAAGACTCAGAATGAAGAAAGAGATAATTAAAAAAAAGTTTCTTCCAACATATAAATAACAAGAAAAAAATCAAGGAAACAGTGGGTCCACTAAAGAGAGAAGACAGCAAGGAAGTAACAGGCAACAGAGAGAAAACAGAACTGCTTAACTCATTCTTTGCATTGGTTTTCATGCAAAAACAAAACTATAGCTCAACCCACCAAAAACATAACTGTAAAAGACAGACCAGAAATAAAAGTTAAAATAAGCAAAAAAAATAGTAAGAGAACACTGTCTGATCTTGATGAAAACAAATCACCAGGGCCTGATGGATTACATCCCAGAGTTTTAAAGGAGCTGGCAGAGGTCATCTCAGAACCACTGCACATATCTTTCAAAAATCCTGAAGCACTGGAGAACTACCAGAGGACTGGAAAAGAGCTGATATGGTTCTCATCTTCAAAAAAGGGGGAAAAAACAGAGCCAGGAAACTATAGACCAATCAGCCTAACAACAATACCAGGGAAAAGATAATAAAAAAACAGATCTGCCAACATCTAGAAACAAGTAAAATAATAACGAGCAGTCAACACGGTTTGTTAAAAATAGATCATACCAAATCAATCTTATTTCATTCTTCAACACAGTGACTAAATTAGTAGACCAGCAAAATACTGTGGATATAATATATTTAGATTTCAGCAAGACGTTCAACAAAGTAGACCACAACCTACTTCTTGGTAAGATAGAAAAAAGTGGAATAAATAGCACCACCACCAGATGGATTCGCAACTGGCTGATAAACCATACTCAATGAATAGTCATTAATGGGTCTAAGTGTACATGGAGGGAAGTAAGCAGTGGGGTACCACAAGGTTCCGTCTTAGGCCCGGTACTCTTCAATATCTTCATTAATGACAGGTGAGGGAATAGAAGGGGAACTTACCAAATTTGCACATGATACTAAGCTTGTAGGAATAGCTAACACCCAAGAAGATAGGCTCAAGATCCAGATGGATCTTGACAGAGTAGAACACTGGGCCCTGTCTAACAAAATGAAATTCAATATAGAGAAAAGTAAAGTCCTATGCTTAGGCAATAAAAACCAAAAGTACACATATAGACTGGATACTAATACCACTCTATAAAGCCTTAGAAAGATCACACCTAGAGTACTGCATCCAGTTTTGTTCACCACATTATAAAAAAGATGTTGAAACTCTAGAAAAAGTACAGAGAAGAGCAACCAGAATGATTAGGGGACTGGAGACTAAAACATATGAAGAACGGTTACAGGAACTGGGCATGGTTAATCTAGTGAAGAGAAGGACCAGGGGAGACATGATAGCGGTGTTCCAATATTTGATGTTCTGCCAAAGAGAGGAAGGGGTCAAGTATTTCCTAAAGCACCTGTAGGCCAGACAAGGAACAATTGATGGAAACTGAACAAGGAAAGATTTAACCTAGAAATAAAGAGAAACTTTCTGACAGTGAGATCAACCAACCAATGGAACAGCTTGCCCTCAGAAGTTGTGGGAGCACCATCACTTGACACTTTCAAGAAGAGATTGGACTGCCATTTGTCAGAAATGGTGTGGGGTGTCCCACTTGGGTGGGGGGTTGGACTAGATGACCAACAAGGTCCCTTCCAACTCTGATTATCTGTTGTCTGAGATTGGTTCTCTCTTGATGAGCTTTATGCATTGCTTCTTTTCCTGCCTTCAGGTGCTTAGAGAATAGATTGACCCCCTCTTCCTTGTGGCAACCCCTGAAATATTGGAACATTGCTATCATATCACCCCAGTCCTTCTTTTTATTACACTAGACATACTTAATTCTGTCAACTGTTCTTTGAATGTCTTAGCTTCCAGCCCCCTAATAATCTTTGTTGCTCTTCTCTTCATTGTTTTCTAGAATCTCAACATCATTTTTTCTTTAAATCATGGCAACCAAACCTGGATGCAGTATTCCAAATGTGGTCTTCCTATGAGGCTTTATATAGTGGCATTAATATTTCACGTGATCTTGACTCTATCCCTCTTTTAGTGCCATCTAGGATTGGGTTGGCTTTTTTTGGCAGCTGTAGCATATTGCTGGCTCATATTGCAAAATCCCTCTTGCAGTTACTACTATTGAGCCAAATACCACTTGTTCTATAACTATGCATTTGTTTTTTCTTGCCTAAATGTAGAACGTTATTTTTGTTACCACTGAATTTCATTTTGTCAGATAGGGCCCAGCATTCAGCTCTGGATCTTGAGCCCATCTTCTGGAGTGCCATTTCTTCAAAGCTACTTGCTACGCCAAACAAATTTCCCATTTACAAAAAAAAACCACAAAGCAAAACACCCACAAATGTTATTCCCTCCACTCTCTAATGCTTATCAGTGAAGGAAGATAGGGCTGAATGCAATGGAAAGGCATTAGTTAATTGTCAGGATGCTCAATCCAATTGTTGAGCAGATTTGAGCCCATATCTGGTAATGCCCTGTGCCTCATGGTCAGTACGTTCTTCTCTTATTAGCAAGGATGACATCATGTTTACAAAATACACTCTGAGTTCTATTCCATTTCTAGGAAAAATGCTTTCAATAGTCCTTCATTTGCGGAGAAAGCAAGCTGAATAGAAATGGAGCTGGAACAAAATGTTCCTTTCAAGCAATGAAGTTTGATAATTGAATGGCAATTTAGAAAGTTTCTTCCTTAATATCAACTGGAGAAATCTAAAATAAGAGCAGATTACACAGAAGGTTCTAGTACTGCAGAAAAGGGACCAGTTTCTTTGTTGTTTTGTTTTGTTTTTAAGCAGAGCTTAACCATAGATTGAAATTTTCACTGTTTAGCTGCTTCAATTATCAAGCTCCAAAACATTGTAAAAGTGTTAGTTTGCTTGTTTCAAAGGCACAGATCATTTAAATTGTCTTATACAAATAGCCTATTCTAGGTAACCTATGAAAAGGATAAATCAACAAAAAGTGTTTAATCTATTCCAAAGCTGAAAAACATTCTTCCACTGGTATTAAGATGGTATATTTGGCTAAGCCAAAAATGTCAGGTTTGTTGGAGCAAACAAGATGCTCAGATATAGCAAACATACCGAGTTTTTTTTAGAGGCAAAAGACAACTTGTTTATGTTGCACCTGAACAGGTAAGGTACCCTTTGATTGTTCCAACCCTAAACATGCTATTGAAAGCCCCATCCTGTGTTTGCTCATCTTTTACAGGGAAACTACACAGCATCATTGCCAAATGATTGTTATTTCCAGTTGGGTGTGCCCAACTTTTCCTCTTGTTTTCATTTTTCTTCTATCGAGAGAGTGCTTGAACCATCAGTCATATCATATTTCAGCAGACTTTTTTTTTATTATTATTATTTGCAAAGTTCTCAAATGATTTATACTCTTCTTAATTGGCACCAGAGCTTGTGACAGGTGGGCATCACCTTTAACGCAATCTGAAAACTAATCATGTCTAATTAGGTTGTTCTTATTGAAAAGCAGCCAAGGAAATTAACACATTGCATATCAATCCTGAGAAAAATAGAAGAGCAATAGTTGAAGTTGAGCAGGGTGTTGAACACTTCCTGCGACTGGATAAGAAATAGGGACACTAACTTCAAATTATACAAAACAGAATTACTTTGATCTGTTTCACACATCCATATATTTCACAGGATGACACAAGATCCAAAATGCAAACAGAGCTGTAGCTGATAACTAGCTGATACCATAATGAGCATGTTACATATGATGTGAACTGCTTTGCTTGCTGTCGTGTCCGCGAAAAAAGGTTCTGAGTCGGTGACTTTCATTAACAGCTCTTTATTTCTACTAGTTGAACCGAACCGGCAAAAGGCAAAAAGCCTCCAGCTTTTATACCTTTTACCGCGGCGGCCGTGACCAATGGCAGCGATTCAAGTCTCCCGCTCTTGGTTTGAACCAATCGCGGGAGACTTCAATCGGGCCAATCGGCGCGGCTCGCCTGGCCAATCAGAAATCCCTGCGCCTTAGCCAATCAAGGCGCAGGGATTTCGAGTAGTCCATTTTAATACATAACACCCCTCCCCTCTTGGTACGGTCTTTCACGTGGTGTAATCACGCAGGTAGGCGGGGCTCCGTCGGGTCCTAGTTGACCTGCGCAGCTCACTTCCTTGTTGTAACTCGGCCGGAGCGGTCATCTTTTTGGCTGCTCCTGGCTCTGTGAGAACCGGCTGGATGATCGGGCCGGTTCTCTCGCCGTGGCTCCCGCCTGGGCCTACCGGGTCGGTTGAGTCACGGATTTCGCCGCTCCCGCTTGGCTTCTCCGAGTCGGTAGAGTTGGCCGGACGGCTCTTCTCCGGATGGGACTCACGAAGGCTGCGTTCTGGTGAGTTTTTAAATTTAATTTTCTCCTGCGTTTGTCTTACCGGGTATTCCCTCCCCCCTTGGTTCGTGTCTTGGGGGTTGAGGTCAGTCATTGCTCGCGACCGGAGCTGGTCGATGTGTCGTTTCCAGGCTCGCCCATCGATGGTTTGGAGCCGGTACGACCGCGGGCCGGTGATTTGGGTTATGACGGCTGGGATCCATAGGGGGTCCCCCGTCATGTTTTTGGCGTAGACCAAGTCGCCTGGTTCAAAAGTCTGGTACCTGGAGCTTGAGTCTGGGGGTCGCTCCGGGTTATAGGTTGGGTGCAGACGATCGAGTGGGGACCGCAGCTTTCTGCCCATCAGGAGCTCTGCAGGGCTTTTGTTGGTTGTGGTATTGGGTGTGATGTGCTGTATGAAAAGTAGTTTGTTGATTTTTTCGTTGATCTCCCCGTGGTCCATTTTCCGGAGGGTCTTTTTTGTAAACTGGACCATCCGTTCCGCCCTACCGTTCGCCGCCGGATGCGCCGGTGCTGTCAATGCGTGGCGGATACCCTTCTCGGCCAGGAACCGTTCGAATTCGATGGAGGTGAATTGGGGCCCGTTGTCTGAGACAATGACGTCTGGGAGGCCATGTGTGGAGAACAGTTTACATAGCTCTTTAATGACAGCCTCTGTGGTGGTGGATTTCATGTCAGCCACCTCTAACCAATTTGAGTATGCATCGAATGTGATTAGAAAAGTGTGTCCATTTGTGGGGCCAGCAAAGTCCAAGTGGATTCTGGACCAGGGTCCCCGTGGTATTTCCCAGTCCCGGATAGGTGCTGTGGGTGGGCTGGATCTGGTTTCCTGACACCGGTGGCATTTGGCTACCCATGCTTCAATTTGTTTGTCCATCCCTGGCCACCAAGCGTAACTCCTGGCCAGGGCTTTTGTCCTGACGATGCCAGGATGACCCTCGTGTAACATCTCTAGGACCCTGTTTTGCAATTTACCCGGAATTACCACCCGATCACCCCACAGGATGCAACCTCTTAACAGTGAAAGTTCAGTCTGGCGCTGCCGGAATGTTTTAAAAGTCTTGTCAATGTCTCTTTCCGGCCAGCCTTTTTCTAACCAATGTAAGACTTGCGCCAATTGTCTGTCCCTAACGGTTTCTCTGGCAATATCAGATGCAGTTATGGGCAAACTCTCGATACTCAGGGTGTTTGTTGTTGGTGCTGGGTCAGGTTCAGAGTCCGGCAAGGGCGAGCGGCTTAAAGCGTCCGCGTGCGAAATTTTCTTACCTGGCTTGTGTAACAGTTCGTAGCTGTAGGCTGCCAGGAATTCAGACCATCTTGTCATGCGGGGCGACAAGATGTTTGGTGTAGCACGGTTTCCAGCGAGGATGCCCAGCAGTGGTTTATGATCAGTGACTATTTTGAATGGGCGGCCGTACAGGTACTCGTGGAAACGCTTAACGGCGGCAACTATAGCCAAAGCTTCTTTGTCCAGCTGGCTATAGTTCCGTTCCGGTTTAGTCAGAGTTCTGGAAAAAAATGCGATAGGTGCTTCTCTCTGGTCTGGGAGGGTATGGCTGAGGACAGCGCCGACGCCGAAAGGTGATGCGTCGCAAGTGACAGCTAAGGGCAAAGTCTCACTGAATTGCATCAGGACGGCGTCGGAGGTGAGGAGGTCTTTGGTTTTCTGAAAAGCGGCTTGTTCTTGTCTCCCCCAAGTCCATGGTGCCCTCTTGTCTAGGAGTCTATGTAAAGGTTCCGCCGCCGTTGCCTTCTGAGGTAGGAAGACATTATAAAAATTTAGTAAGCCTAGGAATGCTTGTAGTTCTGTTTTGGACTTCGGGGTGGGGGCTTCCTTGATGGCTTTAACTTTTTTAGTTGTAGGGTGGATGCCCTGCCGGTCTAGGAGGTAACCCAAAAACTCTATTTGCTGTGTACAAAGTTGGCATTTTTCGCGTTTGACTTTAAGTCCTGTTTCTTTAAATTTTGTTAAGACTTGTCTTAATCGGTTTTCTAATTCGGCTTCGTTTGGCGCCGCTATTAATACGTCATCGAAATAGGGCACCACCCCCTTGATGCCCTGTAGTAAACGTTCCATCAGGCTCTGGAAGATGTCTGGTGCCACGCTGACTCCAAATTGGAGTCTGTTACACTTGAAAGCCCCCCGGTGTGTCACAATTGTTTGGGCTTCTGCCGTTTCCTCGTCCACAGGCAGTTGCTGGTATGCCTGGGCGAGGTCGAGCTTGGCAAAAATTTTTCCCCCTCCCAGTGAGTGCAGTAAATGTTGCACTATTGGAACTGGGTAGGCGCTTTGCTGTAGCGCGCTGTTTAGGGTGGCCTTATAGTCCCCGCAGATTCTCACGGACCCGTCTGGCTTTACTGGGGTCACTATAGGGGTCTCCCATCTGGCGTGGTCTACCGGTTTTAATACCCCTTGTTTGACGAGTTTGTTGATCTGCTCGTCAATTTTTGGCTTTAAAGCAAAAGGCACCCTTCTAGGTTTAAGCCGCTTGGGGGGAACCCTTGGGTCTAAATCAAACGAGATAGGGGGCCCCTTGTACTTGCCCAAGCCTCCATCGAAGACCTCCTGGAACTCCTGGACTAGCTGCTGTTCCCAGGCTTCAATGGAGACTTGGTTGACACCTGTCAGCGCGATGTTAAGCGGGGCGAACCATTGCAGACCCAGCAGGCTCGGGCGGTCACGATCGACTATTGTGAGTGGCAGTTGTTCGGTGTGGCCTTTGTAGGTTATGTTAAAGTTCTTGGTGCCCACTACCGGAACGCGATTACCTTGGTAGTCTTTTATGATGATTTTCTGGGCAAGCACGTTTTTTCTTTGTAGAGTAGGCACTAGTTTTTTTATTTCGCGCCATGCAATCATGGAAAGGTAGGACCCGGAGTCCACTTCCATTTTGCATGGCCGGCCTTCGATGTGGACTTCTACGTGTACCTTTCTGGCGCCGTCGGAGATGGCGTGGCCGATGGTCACCGTCTGGTGGGTTTCTTCTTTCCGCCGACCGTCGCCGCTTCTTTGAGGTCGTTGCTTCTGGTCCCATCTACCTGCTGGCTGGCGCTCTCTGGCTCTGGGCGGGGAGTTCTCCTTTCTTCTGTCCTGCTGTTCCCATCTTGGCGGGCTGCGGGTCTTCTTTTGGCGGCAAACTCGAGCGATGTGGCCCCTTCGGTCGCAATGCCTGCAGATAGCATCAAAGAAACGGCATTCAGACCTGGGGTGGTCGCCGCCGCACCCGGCGCAGTTGGTCCTCGACCTACGACTGTTTTGGCTTCGTTGGTTTCCGCGTCCCGTCTGCACGCGATGTATGTCCTCCTCATCATCTGACGTGCTGGAGGTTGACTGGTAGTCGCCGTAGTGTGCGGTTGCTTCATTTCTTGCGTCGGCCGATCTCGCGGGGTTGTTGTTTCCGCCCTTCGCGTCGGATCTTCGCATGGTGTCTGCTGACGTGCGGGTTGCTTCTGCGGCTGCGGCTGCGGTGAGGGCATCGGCTAGGCTGATGTCGCCTTTGGCCATAAGTCGGCTCTGGAGTGTCGGATCCCACAATCCGAGTACGAAACGGTCTCTTATGAGACTGTTCAATCCTTCAAACTCACAGAGTCCACCTAGGCGCCTTAATTCAGCGACGAAGTCGCTCAGTTTTTCGTCTGGTCTCTGGTTTCTTCAGTAAAATTCATTTCGTCGTATTAGGATGGGGACCTCGGGGGCGTAATGGCGCCTCAGTATGGGTTCGAGGACGTCCCAATCCATGGCAGTCGCGTCTGCCGGTTTGGCCAATGCCTTGGCCATCTGGAAAACCTCTGGTCCACAATGCGTAAGGAAGACGGCGCGTTTTAGCGGGCCCGGGGCGTCCTTCATGCCGGCACATTCCAGGTACATACGGAATCTATCCGAGTACGATTCCCAGTCCTCGGCGGCGGGGTTGAAGGGGGCGGGCAGTGCTATCTTCGCCATTTTGCTGTCGCTAGTTCTTAGATGGACACGGGGTTCGGTTCAGGGGCGAGATCCCATCCTCGTCGCCAGTGTCGTGTCCGCGAAAAAAGGTTCTGAGTCAGTGACTTTCATTAACAGCTCTTTATTTCTACTAGTTGAACCGAACCGGCAAAAGGCAAAAAGCCTCCGGCTTTTATACCTTTTGCCGCGGCGGCCGCGACCAATGGCAGCGATTCAAGTCTCCTGCTCTTGGTTTGAACCAATCGCGGGAGACTTCAATCGGGCCAATCGGCGCGGCTCGCCTGGCCAATCAGAAATCCCTGCGCCTTAGCCAATCAAGGCGCAGGGATTTCGAGTAGTCCATTTTAATACATAACACTTGCAGTCATATCAAAGATGAAATCCAAGTATATAAAATTGATTTTACTTGGACTACAGCATAGAGACCCCATTTGGTGTAGTGGTTAAGGAAACAGGCTAGAAGCTAGGAGACCAGGAATTCCAGTCCCACTGTAAGCATAAAGCCAGTTGGGTGACCTTGGGCCAGTCAGCGGGCAATGGCAAACCACCTCTGAAATCCTGCCATGAAAATTGCAAAAAACTATCCAGGCAGTCACCAGAAGTCAAAAACTGACTCAAAGGCACACAAACAAGACCCCAACAAGCAGAAAGGAATGATTTAACTCCTCTCTTTTTATGTGTGTGTACACAGGCTCTCACACATTTTAAAATGGCAGAAACACAGTTAAGAAACACTTCCCATGAATTCTTCTTGGTCCTCTTCCTAATTATTCAGTCTTCTTTTAAGCAAATTAGCTCTTTAACTAACACCACTTTCTTTTCTCTTGTCTCTAAATCTTCTCTAAATCTTCCTGTTTGTTATTTTCTGTTGGTGCACTCAGAACCACCAAAGGAACCACCTTACAACTGTTTATTTTAAGTTCTGTTTGGTATCCAACTGATTTCTCTGGGGTGACCAATAAAGAATCAGTCTTTTGATCCCCCAGAGACCAATTAACAGCTGGCTTCTTTTGCACTTTCAGGAGTTTCTCTGCCCCTTGAGGTTCTTTTCCCATTTTAAGTTCATGACCTGGGTTCTTTTGTATCTTGTGTTATCCTTATTCCTGATTATGCTCCATTTCCTCCTTTCTTTTGCAAACATATTGTTAAGTTCTGCGCATGGGTGCAAGGAACAGAGACGAGGCAGTGAACAGTGAACTTCAACTTGTTATTAAACATTCTGAACAGAGCAAAAACCTAGGGCAGCAATAGCCCTTTTATAGGGCAGGCTGCTGATCTAGTAACCAATGAGAAACGTGGAGTGTTAACCCCTTGAACCAATGAGAGTGGCTCATTAACAGTCAATCAGATTCTCCTGAATGGACCAATCCGATATTGCTATTATCGGCCAATCAGAAGTGCAGGATTAGAACCCTGCTTTTTCCAAAGGTTTGATAAAACTTTATTTAAGTGTTTTATTAGTTCATAACACCCCTTTCCCCTGGGTTCCATTTAAGGGGTGCGGTGATGTAATCCCTGAGGTATGAAGGTTGTTTTGACTGTCTACTAGATTTACGCTGTCCCACCGGTTCCTGTCTCTAATCCGGTCTCGGTGGGACGTTTTTGGGCAAATCAGGTACCGGTGGTTCTGTATCCTCACTGGATGACTCAGTGCTGCTAATGTTCTCGTTGTTGTCCTCCGATCTTTGTGGGCTTGCTTCTGTTGAGGTGTTCCTCTGTGGCGAGGACACTCCCCTCCCTGATTCTTCTTCATTTGTCATGCCCGATTGCTGACTTCTTTCGCTCCTGCTTTCCACCATCTCGAATTCGGTTTCTTAGACATCCCCTCCCCCCTCAGTTTGGGAGTTAACGGAGTCGCAGAAACTGGGTTGTAGCTTCGAGCAAAGCTGATCTATATGGCATTTCCATAATTTTCCATCGCAGGTTTTCACATGGTACGACCTGGGTCCGGTGGCTTGAATTATGGTTGCCTCGACCCACAACGGTTCGCCAGAAAGGTTTCTGGTGAAAACTAAGTCGTCTATCTTGGACTCGCGGCATTTTCCGCCAGATCCACAGGGTTTCTCTGGCTTGTAAGATGGGTGAAGCCGGTTGAGATGGGAACGGAGTTTGCGTCCCATCAATAGTTCAGCTGAAGTCTTGTTGGTGACGCTGTGCGGAATGATATGTTGGAGAAGGAGTCTTCTGTTTATTTTATCGTCAATGTCCCCATAGTCCATTTTGTAGAGGGTTTTTTAAACAAATTGTACCATGCGCTTGGCTCTTCCGTTAGCCACAGGGTGCGCTGGCGAAGTTAGTGCATGGCGAATACCCTCGTCCACTAAGTATTGTTCAAAGGGTAGAGTGGTAAACTGGGGTCCGTTGTCGGAGATCAGAACTTCTGGCAGTCCATGCATCGTGAATAGCCTGTTCAATTTCCTGATGACGGACTCGGTTGTAGTTCTCTTCATTTCATGGATCTCGAGCCAGTTGGAATAGGCATCCACTGTTAGTAGGAACGTATGTCCCTTAGTAGGTCCTGCAAAGCCAATGTGGATGCGGGACCACGGTCCCCGGAGTGTTTCCCATTCTGTTGGAGTTGCTTTAGGTGGGGCACTGCTAACTTCTTGGCATTTTAAACAAGTCTTTACCCAGGCTTCGATCTGTTTGCCGATG
Organism: Hydrophis major; assembly: GCA_033807585.1. Lineage (NCBI taxonomy): Eukaryota > Metazoa > Chordata > Lepidosauria > Squamata > Elapidae > Hydrophis > Hydrophis major. Next base: position 247,042,792 of record CM066330.1, read on the forward strand.
CCCAGCCACCATGCTTAGCTTCGTGTGAGCGCTTTCATACGCACAATGCTGGGGTGATCCTCATGCAGTGTTTTTAATACTGCTCGTTGTAACCGCTCTGGGACGATGACACTATCCCCCCATAGGATGCAGCCTTTTTGCGAAAAAAGTTCTGTTTGCCGGTTCTTGAAGGGGGTGAAGTCGTCAGGGGTTTGTTCTACTGGCCATCCCCGTTCGACCCAGCTAAGAACTCGCGCTAAGACAGGATCATGTTTTGTTTCAATTGCAATGTCTCCAGCTGTTAGTGGCGGTGAATGTAGCGTTTCAATCTGGAGTGTTGTAAGGATTGGAGCTGGGTTGTCAACGGTTTCCGGAAGTGGTGCACGGCTCAGTGCATCAGCATGGGGAATGGCTTTCCCCAGGTGGTGTTGCAGTCTATAGTTGTACGCAGCCAAAAACTCCGACCAGCGAGTCATTCTAGGTGATAATATATAGAGGGTTGGCTTGTCTCCCGCTATAATCCCCAGCAAAGGTTTGTGGTCAGTAACAATAGTAAAAACTCATCCATATATATATTCATGAAATTGTTTCACAGTAGATACAACAGCAAGAGCCTCTTTATCGATTTGACTATGGTTACGTTCAGCCTTTGATAAGGTCCTTGAAAAATAGGCAATAGGGGCCTCACTACCGTTTGGTAACACATGGCTGAAAATGGCTCCTACTCCAAATGGTGACACATCACATGTAATTGTTAAAAGCAAAGTCTCGTTATACTGCATTAAAACAGCATCTGAGGTTAATAAGTTTTTCACTTGTCAGAACGCGTGCTCCTCTCAGTGCCCCCAGACCCAGGTTACTTTTTTGTCGAGAAGTCTATGTAGGGGCTCAGCTACGGTCGCTTTGTGGGGCAGGAAGATGTTGTAAAAATTAATGAGCCCCAGAAAACCTTGGAGATCAGTCTTATTTCTGGGTCTTGGGGCGTTCTTGATTGCTTTTAGTTTGCTATTGGTGGGGTGAATGCCTTGTTTATCGATTAGGTACCCCAGGAACTCTACTTTCTCTGTACACAGTTGACATTTATTTTTTTTAAACTTAAGGCTGGAGTCTTTAAATTTCTGGAGAACCAATTTAAGATGCCCTTCTAGTATTTCTCTATTCGGGGCAGCAATTAAAACGTCATCAAAGTATGTTACGACCCCTTTGATCCCCAGCAAGTGTCTCTCCATCAAACTTTGAAAAATCCCTGGGGCTACACTAACTCTGAATTGGAGTCGGTTGCACTTAAAGGCGCCTCGGTGCGTAACAATCATTTGTGCCTCTGCTGTATTTTAATCTACAGGCAGTTGTTGGTATGCCTGTGCTAAATCCAGTTTAGTGAAGACTTTTCCATCCCCCAGGGAATGGAGAAGGTGTTGAACCACTGGCACCGGGTAAGCGTTCTGTTGAAGGGCGTGATTCAGGGTGGCTTGGTAGTCCCCACAAATCCTTAATGATCCATCCGGTTTGATGGGTGTTACGATTGGGGTTTCCCAACGAGCGTGGTCTGTTGGTTCTAAAACACCCTGGGCTATTAATTTATCAAGCTGCTCATTGATCTTTGGTTTAAGGGCAAAAGGTACCCAACGAGGCTTAAGGCGGATGGGGGCTACTTCAGGGTGAAGGTTAAATGATATCGGGGTCCCCTTGTACTCGCCTAATTTGTCTGCAAAGACGTCCTGGAATTCCTGGACGAGGGCCTCCTCCCAGTCATCGCTTCTGGTTTGGTAAATGCCAGCTACTTCGATCCTGAGTGGGGCGAACCATTGAAGGCCTAACAAGCTAGGCTGGTCATGGTCGACAACAGTCAATGGTAAAGATGCAGTACGATTTTTGAATGATACTTGGATTAGGCTGGATCCAACGACCGGAATTTGGTTTCCTTGATAATCCTTGAGTATGATTCTTTGGGTTCTGAGGTCTTGCCGCCGGACGGCAGGAATTAATTGTTTAAGGGTCTTCCAGGAAACCATTGAGAGGGACGATCCTGAATTGACTTCCATCACACAGGGCTTGCTTTTGATGGCGACCTTCACTCGGATCTTCTTTGCATCTAGTGATGAGGTGTGACCAATTGTAATGGTTTGGTGTGCCTCTTCTCGTTTCGTTGAATTGGCCAGTGGTTTATTTCTGTAGGAGTGGTTGTTCCATTGGTGGTTCAAATGTTCCCGACTCACAGGACGATTCCCTGTGGTTTGGCGGTAGTTGGTCCCCCTCTGAAGTGGGCTGGATCCTTGCTTACTTCTACAGACCTTTCCGATGTGGCCTCTTTTCCCACAAAAGTGGCAGAGCGCATCGAGGAATTTGCAATCTGATTGCGGGTTGTTTACCCCACAACCTGCACATTGATGCTATTGTCTTTGATTACGCTGGTGGCATTGGTCATGTTCAGACTGGAGCCGGTTGACCTCTTCCTCATCACTTTCTGATGACGATTCGAGTTCCTTGTGGTGGGTTGCCATTGTGTGTCTCTCTAAGCGAGGTCAGGTTTCACTGGTGAGTTGACAGAGTGGTGCGTTGGTGCGGTGCATTTGGGCAGCCGACTTCCTGGTTGCTTCTGCTGCAGTAGCATCAGCGATGGTATCTGCAAGGCTGATGTCGCCTTTCGCCATCAGCTTACTTTGCACATATGGTGCATCTAATCCCAGAACTATTCGGTCTCACAGAGCTTCTTCGAGGTCGGCAAACCCACAGAGGCCTCCTAGGTTCCGGAGATCTGCGATGAAATCTGCAACGCTCTCTCCTTTCCGCTGGTCTCTCTGGTAAAATTCATGTCTTCGGACAAGCGTTGGTACGGTAGGTGCATAGTGGGCCCATAGAAGGGGCTCGAGGACATCCCATTCCATGGATTTCACCTCAGCCAGTTTCACCAGTGCCTTGGCCATCTTAAAAACGGCAGGTCCGCAGTGGGTCAGGAATACCGCTCTCTTTTTCCCAGTAGTGGCATCCTTCAAGTTGTTTTTTTTAAAAAAACAACAACAAATTTTATTAATTTTACAAGAACAATTCACAAACAATCAAGGCATAACAGCTTACAAATTCTTTTCTAAAAAGAAAAATAATTAAAGAAAAAAACCAATAGAACATACAAAATGATTCCAGATTATAATCAATATTTACGTTCTCTATTTAACTTCATATCTTATCCAACTTCTCCTTTTCCTTCTAATTACCCAAGTTATTTCTTGCTAGTTAAAATTTTATTGCCTTTTATAAACATACAAAACACAGAACATAAAAAACAAAACAAAATCTAAAACATCTTTTCTGAAGGCTGCTTGGTCCCGAGTTAAAACTCTTCACACAGACGAAATTCACACATCATATTCACTTTATATATTCTTCCATATCTTATGACCATTTTCAATATCATTCTTTGTCTGTTCTATTTCCAGCTATCCATTCATCTTTTTTCTTTTACTATACTTCTTCTATACACTAATTGGAGTGACGCCTTTAACTCATTGCCCTAACTTAAAAGTACTTCATATAACACTTAATTTATCTTGGGATTCTGTTTAGTACATTCTAAAATTACACAATAAATTTTATAAGAGAGGTTAATAACAAAAGAGAAAACCTATATAGCCACTCATTTAAAAAGAAGAGAGAAAAAACTAATCATATATATTAATACTCATTTATATCTTAAACATTCTTCTCTAGATACACATATAAAAACACAATCTTAGGTACCTTCCAGAATCCCCCCCCTTTTTTTCCTTAATTAGATTCACCCATTGTCTCTAAATAAGTTTTTTTTTTCTTTAAATCTTGCTTCCCACCATTGAGGCTTCTCCTCCCCCCCTTTCTCTCTTGCTTATTCTTCTCCTTGCCCTTTTTACCCCTTTGTCTCTCCTCACCCCTTTTCTTACTCCCTTTCCGTTGTTTTCTAACCTTGCATCCACCTTTCCTCTCATTTTTCTCTTTTTTGGTTGTTTTTTCAAACCTTAAAATCCCCCTTTTCTTATCCTCTTTCTCCTCCTCCCCGGTAAAAACCCATTGTTCATCAAAGATGGCTTCTTCTTCCTCTTCTTCTTTGTCCCAATCATTCTGCTGCGCAGTCAACTTTTCATAAGTACATAACGCCATTTCTAAAAATTGAAATAGAGTGCCCAAAGTATCTTTTCCATCTTGTTCTTCCTTTTTGTATTTTTGATATTCAGTCTTTAGTTCACCCACAAGCGATGCCATCATGAAAAGAGAAACTTTTCCCAAAACAACCACCCAAGTATTTTTAATCAAAAGTAATTCAAAAAAAGTTCCAAAAATTAATACTTTTCTTCCTTCTTCTATTTCTCTTTCTGGGGTTAGTGTTTAGTCAAAGAGGTCCAATTACCATATACCTTTCTTTGGGGTTCTAGGCAATCTCCTCCTTTTTCAGCTTCTGCTCCAATTTTTTTTCCTCTCCCTTCCCACTTACAACAATTTTTAAATGATCAGAAATCCATACCTCCAATAAGGGTTTTCCGATTTCTTAAATTATTAAGTCCAATGTCCAAAGAATCTTTTGTCCCTTGGCTTCAACTTTCAAAATAATTCACCTTCAGTGCCCAAATAAATTTCAAATCTTCATCTGCTGTTTCTATGGGGTGGGAGAGTGAAGGAAAAAAAAGTTCCCTTTAACAGCTTTCTCCGCCGCTTTCCGTCTTCTTAGGGATACAATGTATCCTCCAGCAATTCAGACAGTTCAGTTCCAGAGATTTTAAAAGATGTTGATTGACCCTGCCCAGCCAGCACTTTCACTTTTCTTGCTTCCTCCAGCACAATCTTACCCAGTTCCAGGCTTCTTCTTGGCGGCCATTACTGACCGTCGCTTCACCACTCGGGAAAAAGGGTTTTTTCCAGACGAGGAGGGGGTCTGTGACACCCCCAACCCCTTGTCCAGCTCCCCTCTCTCTTCGGCTGCCTCTACGGGGCAGCCATATCCCCCTGACCCATTTGGATCGGGGGCACCTCGGCGGGAAGCACAGTAGGAATCGCGAACAGTCACGAATTCCTGCTGCCACTGAAGCCACGCCGCATCCTTCAAGTTGTTGATCTCCAGAAACATCTGGAACCGGTCCATGTATGAGTCCCAGTTTTCTTGTGCCAGGTCAAATGGAGCGGGTGGTATGGTGCCGCTGGACATGGTTTCCGCTGTCGATGTGCCTTCAGCCACGTGCTCTGTTTGGTGCTCTGTAGTGTTCAGTCAGCTCTGGTGTCTCCGCATCCCACCCTCATCGCCAGTGTTAAGTTCTGCGCATGGGTGCAAGAAACGGAGACGAGGCAGTGAACAGTGAACTTCAACTCTTTATTAAACATTCTGAACAGAGCAAAAACCTAGGGCAGCAGCAGGCCTTTTATAGGGCAAGCTGCTGATCTAGTAACCAATGAGAAACGTGGAGTGTTAACCCCTTGAATCAATGAGAGTGACTTGTTAACAGCCAATCAGATTCTCCTGAACGGACCAATCCGATATCGCTATTATCAGCCAATCAGAAGTGCAGGATTAGAACCCTGCTTTTTCCAAAGGTTTGATAAAACTTTATTTAAGCATTTTATTAGTTCATAACACATATCATGTTCTCTTTCAGACATTTTCTTCACTAACACCCGAGATTTCCTTGATTATAGCAACCCTTTGCTTTGCCATGTCCTTCTACACATCATTTGGCAAATGTTAACTTCCCCATTTCTGATTTTCTCTATCATTCTGCAAAGGGCTATTAAAAATATTAGACTGACCGAACTATGGAGCTGGTATTTTTTGCTTGATTTTGTGTTAAAAGTAATAACTGGCTCTTTGAGTTTCAATTATTTCTCCCCAATTAAGAAGTAGATATATCTCATTATACTTAGGCTCAGTGTGGGGGAAAAGTGATACTTTTTTTTCACAATAGAGTTATTTCTAATGTAATCTATCAGATCCCCTGAAAGGATTGCCTCTGCAACTAAGTAGGACAGATGGGGAGGAAGCTAAGCATCTGATTACAAGAACACAAGTGAGTGATCAGATGAGGAGATCCAAACTCATTGGTAGCCTCACATTACAATGAACAAGGACATAAATCCAATTTTGCAGCTACTAAGATTGTTGGCTAAATAGGGACAAAAATAGCCAGGGAAATAATTGAGGCCTAGGAAATGGGCCCCTTATCAGTCAACAGGAGGGCTGATTTACCACCAGCTTATCAATTACTTAGGAGCTGAAGAGTTGATGGCACAAGGAAACAACAGCCAAAGACTTAATAGCCAGCCATCAATGACTAAAAAGTAACACACAACCAGGCACCACATAAATACTACGTATAGAATAATCCAATTCATATATTCTGCTCGAGAGAAGTTCCTTGAGGATGGGCTCCAGCACAAGTCCAAAAGTTTGGAAGACTAAACCTCTGGTCCTTTTGACTGACCCAGACTGGATCCTGCAACATTATCCTGAGACACATATATTTGCCTTCATTCATGGGGGGGGGGGGGGAAGCTTTGTGTGCATGATTATGGAAAAGTTACTTCATGGGTTAGCATGCTTGTAAATATGCCTGCCTATGAATAGAAAATGTGTTGCAATAATGACTGATGTTGCAAAGCTGATAAATAATGCTTGACCACAACTTGATATAAATGTTTTAATAAATTAAAAAATATCACTCTGGATTTATGATTCTTGGAATTTCTTCTACTATACAGGTGCTTCAGGCTCTCCCCGTAGCCTTTTACACTGCAATTACTTTGACTTCTGAGCGTTCTCAAATGACCACTTCATTCAGAATTCTTCATGAGTGATCTTTCTCTGTTTTCCCTTTGATTTGCACCACTTCTTTCTCTGGTACATGGAGTGATTTGACAAGCAAGATTACATAGGTCTGTGCCTCCAGCACAGAGGTCTTTTCAGCTTTCGAAGTTAAGTTTATAGGTCTGCAAAAGGCATCCAGAGGAGACATAAATTAACCTGGTGTGGTGGTGACACATACTTTGGCAGCCTGATCATCATTCTTTGAATCCTTAAAGAATGGGAATTTGATAAACAACTCTACAAGGAGCCTGTGATCTTTTCACCTGAACTGTCTATATCTCTAGATTTGTTGACTGAAACCAAGGGAAAGAGAATCTCTACATCCATCTCTTAATTTGTCCTGATCTTTTTCCTGTACCAGTCATTAGAAAAATGCAGGCATCTTAATTTTTCACATGAAAGAGTAGTAGAAGGAGGACCTGTGTGCACAAACACATTTATCCCAAATGTCCCAGCAGTGGGCTTCAAAAATTTTAGCAAAGGGTTCTCTGCCCAGTTGCTGGGTGGACATGGCCATGGTGGGTGGGCCTAGTCAGCCTCCTGTACCACAGAGGGGGGGGGGTTTGCTCTCTCTGGGCTTTGGAGGCTTTCCTTGAGCCTCTGGGAGGACGAAAATGGCCTCCCCCAGCTCCGGAGGCTCTCTGAAATGGTCTCAGAAATGAGACCATTTCCAACCTTCCTGAACTTCTGGGAGGCCTGTTTTTCATCCTCCCTGAGCCTCCATGTGCACCCTGTACTTATCTGCATCCAAAATGGGCTGTGTGGGGACTCCTGGGAGGGCCAGGGTGGGGTAGGTAGGGCCAGCCAAAGGTGGGAGTTGGGGGTTCTCCAAACTGCACAGAATCTTAGTTAGGGGCTCTCCTGAACCCCTACAAACCCTCAGCAGCCCACCTCACTTCCTAGGGACCAGTGAGTGGGTATGAGTTTCTATTTACATTCACTTGGTCAAAATGAAAGTTGCTGTTGTTATGAACTAATAAAGGCGTTTAATAAAGTTTTAACAACCTTAAGTAAAAAGCAGGGTTCTAATCCTGCACTTCTGATTGGCCGATAATAGTGATATCGGATTGGTCCTTTCTGGGAAATCTGATTGGCTGTTAATGGGACAACTCTCATTGGTTCAAGGGTTTAAAACTTCCATGTTTCTCATTGGCTAATAGGACAGCAGCTTGCCCTATAAAAGGGCTGCTGCTGCCCTAGGGTTTTTGCTCTGTTCAGTATGCTTAATAAAGAGTTGAAGTTCACTGTCACTGCCTCGTCTCCGCTCCTTGCACCCATGCGCAGAACTTAACACTGGCGACGAGGGTGGGATGCGGAGACATCAGAGCTGACTAAACACTACAGAGCACCAAAGAGAGCATGTGGCTGAAGGTGCATCAACAACGGAAACCATGTCCGGCGGTGCCATACCACCCGCTCCGTTTGACCCGGCACAAGAAGACTGGGACTCGTATATGGACCAGTTCCAGATGTTTCTGGAGACCAACAACTTGAAAAACGCAACTACGGGGAAAAAGCAAGCAGTGTTCCTGACCCATTGCGGGCCTGCCATCTTTAAAATGGCCAAGGCACTAGTGAAACAGGCTGAGGTGAAGTCCATGGATTGGGATGTCCTCGCGCCCCTTCTGCGGGCCCACTATGCACCCGCCGTACCAAAGCTTATCCGAAGACATAAGTTTTATCAGAGGGACCAACGGAAAAGAGAGAGTGTCGCAGATTTCATCGCGGACCTCCGGAACCGGGGAGGCCTCTGTGGGCTTGCAGACCTCCAAGAAGCTCTGAGAGACCAAATAGTTCTGGGATTAGATGACCAGATAGTGCAGAGCAAGATCATGGCCAAAGGGGACATCGATCTTGCCGATGTCATCAAAGACGCTACTTCAGCAGAAGCAACCAGGAACTCGGCCGCCCAAATGAACCTCACCAACGCATCGCTCCGTCAACTCGCCAACGATACCTCACCTCACCGAGAGAGGCACACAACAGCGGCCCACCACGAGGACCTCGAATCTCCATCAGAAAGTGATGAGGAGGAGGTCAACCGACTCCGGTCCAAACGCGACCAATGCAACCAATGGAATCGAAGACTACCGCACCAATGCGCGGGTTGTGGGACAAACCACCCACGATCAGATTGCAAATTCCTCGACGCGGTCTGCCATTCCTGTGGGAAAAGAGGCCACATCGGGAAGGTCTGTAGAAGCAAGCGAGGGTCCAACCCAATTCGGAGAGAAAACAACTATCACCAGACCACAGGAAATCGTCCTGTGAGTCGAGAACATTTGAACCACCAATGGAACAACCACTCCTTCAGAAATAAAACACTTGCCACTTCAACGAGATGGTAAGAGGCACACCAAACCATCGGTCACGCTTCATCGTTAGATGCAAAGAAGATCCGAGTGAGGGTCTCCATCAAGAACCAACCTTGCGTAATGGAAGTCGACTCAGGGTCGTTCCTCTCGATGGTTTCCTGGAATACCCTTAAACAGTTGATACCTGCCGTCCGGCATCAAGACCTCAGAGCCCAAAGAATTATACTCAAAGATTACCAGGGGAACCGAATTCCGGTCGTTGGCTCCAGCCAAGTCCAAGTATCATTCAAAAATCGTACTGCATCATTACCGCTGACCGTCGTCGATCGCGACCGGCCTAGTCTGTTAGGCCTTCAATGGTTCGCCCCACTCGGGATCGAGGTAGCTGGTATTCACCAAACCAGAAGCGACGATTGGAAGAAGGCCCTCGTCCAGGAATTCCAGGACGTTTTTGCAGACAAATTAGGCGAATACAAGGGGACCCCGATATCATTTAACCGTAACCCTGAAGTAGCCCCCATCCGCCTTAAGACTCGTCGGGTACCTTTTGCCCTAAAACCAAAGATCGATGAGCAGCTCGATAAATTAACAGCCCAGGGTGTTTTAGAACCAACTGACCATGCCTGTTGGGAAACCCCAATCGTAACACCCATCAAACCGTGATGGATCGTTAAGGATTTGTGGGGATTACCGGGCCACCCTTAATCACGCCCTTCAACAAAATGCTTACCCGGTGCAGGTGGTTCAACACCTTCTCCATTCCCTGGGGAGCGGAAAAGTCTTCGCTAAATTGGATTTAGCACAGGCGTACCAACAACTGCCTGTAGATAAAAAAATCACGGAAGCACAGACGATCATTACGCACCGGGGCACTTTTAAATGCAACTGACTCCAATTCAGAGTGAGCATGGCCCCAGAGATTTTTCAAAGTCTGATGGAGAGAGTTTTGCAAGGGATCAAGAGCGTCGTGCCATATTTTGATGATGTTTTAATTGCAGCCCTGAATAGAGAAGTACTAGAGAGGCGTCTTAAAATGGTTCTCCAGAAATTTAAAGACTCCGGCCTAAAGGTAAAAAAAATAAATGTCAACTGTGTACAGAGAAAGTAGAGTTCCTGGGGTACCTAATCGATAAGCAAGGCATTCATCCCACTAATAGCAAACTAAAAGCGATCAAAAACGCCTCAAAACCCAAGAACAGAACAGACCTCCAAACTTTCCTGGGGCTCATTAACTTTTACAACATCTTCTTGCCCCAGAAGGCGACCGTAGCTGAGCCCCTACATAGACTTCTCGACAAAAAATCCACCTGGGTCTGAGGACACCGAGAGGAGCATGCATTCCAACAAGTGAAAAACTTACTAACCTCCGATGCTGTTTTAATGCAGTATAACGAGACTTTGCCTTTAACAATTACATGTGACGCGTCACTGTTTGGAGTAGGAGCCATTTTGAGTCATGTGTTACCAAACGGTAGTGAGGCCCCTATTGCCTATTTTTCAAGGACCTTATCGAGAGCTGAACATAACTATAGCCAAATTGACAAAGAGGCTCTTGCTGTTGTATCTGCTGTGAAACGGTTTCATGAATATGTGTATGGACGAGATTTTACTATTATTACCAATCACAAACCTTTACTGGGGATTATAGCGGGAGACAAGCCTACCCCCTATATACTGTCGCCTAGAATGACTCGTTGGTCGGAGTTCTTAGCTGCGTACAATTATAAATTGCAACACCGCCCAGGGAAGGTCATTCCCCACGCTGATGCATTGAGCCATGCCCTACTTCCGGAAACCGTCAACAACCCAGCTCCAACACTCACGACACTCCAGATTGAAACGCTACATTCACCGCCGCTAACAGCCAGAGACATCACTATCGAAACGAAATGAGATCCTGTCCTGGCACGAGTTCTCAGCTGGGTCGAACGAGGATGGCCAGTAGAACAAACCCCTGATGACTTCACCCCTTTTAGAAACCAGCAAATTTATGAAGAATGATCTTTTTATTTTATGTTATGTTTTATGTCTTACATGTTTTTTGTCTGTCGTTAAAATCAATAAAACTTTTACCAAAAAAAAAAAAAAGAAACCAGCAAACAGAACTTTTCTCGCAGAAAGGCTGCATCCTATGGGGAGACAGAGTCGTTGTCCCAGAGCGGTTACAACAAGCAGTTTTGAAAGCATTGCATGACGGTCACCCTGGCATCGTGCGTATGAAAGCGCTCGCACGAAGCTACGCATGGTGGCCGGGTATTGATAAGCAAATCGAAGCCTGGGTGAAGACTTGTCTAAAATGCCAAGAAGTCAGCAGTGCCCCACCTAGAACAACTCCAACGGAGTGGGAAACCGCCCAGGGGCTGTTGTCCCGCATCCACATTGACTTTGCGAGACCTACTAAGGGACATACATTCCTCCTAACAGTGGATGCCTATTCCAACTGGCTCGAAATCCATAAGATGAAGACTACTACAACTGATTCAGTCATCCGCAAATTAAATAAACTATTCGCAACACATGAGCTGCCAGACATTCTAGTCTCTGACAACGGAACCCAGTTCACCGCCCTGGCATTTGAACAATACTTAGTGGACCGGGGTATTCGCCATGTGCTAACCTTGCCGGCGCACCCTGGATGGAAAAATATGGAAATGCTTCGCTCTAGGCTGCAACCCAGTTCCCGCGACTCCTGTGACTCTCAAACTGAGGGGGGAGGGGATGTCGAAGAAACCGAATTTGAGATAGTGGAAAGCGGATTCGAAGGAAGTCAACAGCCGGGCGCGTTACATGAAGAAAAATCAGGGAGAGGGATGGTCTCGCCACAGAGGAATACCTCAATGGAGGCGAGACCATAGAGATTGGAGGACAACAATGACAGAATTAGTGGCACCGAGTCGTCCAGTGAGGATGTGGAACCGCCTGTACCAGATAAATCAAAAAACGTTCCACCGAAACCGGACTACAGACAGGAACCGGTGGGACAGGGCAAATCTAATAGACAGTTAAAACAACCTGCATATCTACGGGATTACATCACCGCACCCCTCAAACGGAACCTAGGGGGAAGGGGTGTTATGAACTAATAAAGGCATTTAATAAAGTTTTAACAACCTTAAGAAAAAGCAGGGTTCTAATCCTGCACTTCTGATTGGCCGATAATAGCGATATCGGATTGGTCCTTTCTGGGAAATCTGATTGGCTGTTAACGGGCCAACTCTCATTGGTTCAAGGGTTTAACACTTCCATGTTTCTCATTGGCTAATAGGACAGCAGCCAACCCTATAAAAGGGCTGCTGCTGCCCTAGGGTTTTTGCTCTGTTCAGGATGTTTAATAAAGAGTTGAAGTTCACTGACACTGCCTCGTCTCCGCTCCTTGCACCCATGTGCAGAACTTAACAGCTGTAATTTGGCTAGTCTAGAGAAAAGAAGGAGTAGGGTGACTTAATAGCAGTATTTCAGTATTTGAGGGGCTGCCACAAAGAAGAAGGGGTCAACTTATTTTTTCAAAACACCAGAAAACAAGGCAAAAAACAATGGATGGAAATTAATCATGGAGGGAAGCAACCTGGAATTAAGAAAAAACTTCCTAACAGTGAGGACAATTAACCAGTGGAACAGCTGGCCTTCAGAAGTTGTGGGTGCTTCATCACTAGATGTTTCGCCTGAAACATCTGGACACTCATTTGTCTGAAATGGATAGGGTCTCCTGCTTGAGCAGACAATAACATCCCTTCCAGATTCTGTTCTATTCTATTCTATTCTATTCTATTCTATTCTATTCTATTCTATTCTATTCTATTCTATTCTATTCTATTCTATTCTATTCTTGTCTCATCTATTCCACTCCATTCCACTCCATTCCATTCCATTCTTTGAAAAAGAGTTTCTTACTTCCCCACCTAGCTTTTGTCCAATAGTTTTTTTTTTAATGATGGCATCCTAGGAACAATATAATTCAAAGCAAGAGAAAGAGAGAGAGATTCATCCCATCATAGATCAAGTCATTAACTATGCAATACGCTTTGGGAACAGACGTTTATTATAATAAGGTGGCAAACTTACTCACAGAGGATTATCTTGAGAGAGGAGTAGAGAGCAGTGACTCTCATTATTTAAAGGGGTTCTGCTCCCTAGTCAAACTGTGAATAACAAATTTGGGGAGGGAAGGATAGGTTCTGAAGCCTATACACATGCTCCTGTTTCTATATGTGCTTCTTCCTATCCTCCTAAAGAGATTGTCCTCTTCCTTTTCACAGGCACAATGCTCGTTGTTGTCATTAGAACAAGCTACAGGCAGTTTATTGGCAGTACTATTATATAGTGGCATAATGGAAAAGCACCTCCACCAAGATCATGAAGAAGCCAGCAGAGGACTTTGGTACAACCTTCTGAATCAACAAAAATAGTTTGTTGTGAAAGCTACTTGCTGCTCTTGGATTGGGGCGGAAAGGCGGAAATAGAAGCAGTATGCTCCGTCCCATAACTGGGTAGACCAGGTGGCCCTGATAGACTGGTTTCACGGAGAAAACACTTAACCTTCTGAATCAGTAGCCAGGTGAGAAGGGAAGGGAAGGGAGGAGTGGGAGTGGAGAGGGAGAGGGAGAAGGAGAAGGAGAAAAAGAAGGAAAAGGAGAAGGGAGAAGACAAAAGGCAGAGAAGGTGGCTACCACAAGAAAGTCACATGGAGACCCATGATCAAACCATGAAGCAGGAACAAATACACCAGAGGTGGTATTCAGCAGGTTCTGACACGTTCTGTAGTACCAGTAGCAGAAATTTTGAGTAGTTCGGTGAACTGGTAATGGAAATTTTGAGTAGTTCAGAATATCAACTCTCACTGGCCCCAATCCCATCTATTCTCTGCCTCGCAAGTTCCAGCTGACTGGCTGAGTTTTCTTTTGTTGCCCTCCACAGGAGAGCGGAGCTGGAAAGCAGGTTAGTGGGGTGGGGAGGGAATGGGGATTTTACAGTATCCTTCCCCTGCAAAGCCTGCCAAGCCAAGCCAAGCCAAGCCAAGCCAAGCCAAGCCAAGCCAAGCCAAGCCAAGCCATGCCTGCCAAGCCACGCCCATCAAGCCACACCCACAGAACCAGTAGTAAAAAAATTTGAATCCCACCACTGAAATACACTCTACAGATGATCTAATTTTTAACATTAAAAAATATTTCATACCTACACAAAAGATTGTTTGCCTTTTGTGCTTCTCTAAAGTAAAAAAAAAACAAGGACAAAATGGAAACTGACTGAAAACATACCAAGGTCTCCGCTCTATTTATCCTTCTATTCATAATAAGATTACGGTTAACAAAATATTCATAATAAGACTACGGTTAACAAAAAACACTTCTTTGTCCATTTGATGGAATGAGGAGAGTAAACATTGTAGAGAAATAAAATGTAAATACTGCAGATAGGAAAAGTTACTTACAGTCTAGTGTAGGTAAAGTATAGGTGCAATATGCCTGGACTGGCTGATTTCATGTTCTGTTGTGTGTATGTGTGTCTGAGGTAGAGATTAAAGGCATAAGGTTACAAACAAGGAAACTGAATTCATGTTGCCAGTGGAGGTGGCCATTGTTTGAATTCCAGAAGAAGATGGACAGATATCAGAATGACTAAAATTAACTAAGCTTTATTAATCAATCCTGGATGCTTATATAGTTTTTCTCCAATCAGTTGTAGACATGGGGAACAACAGAAAAAGTCAACCATGACAAATCTACCCATATGGGCTGCCTTTATTGGACAAGTTTTATTCTTTAACGTCAAAATCCCACTGTTGTTTAGATTGTTTTTGGAAAAGAGCTGTATAGTTTAAGTATGAGTGAGGAAAGGTCATATCTTAGCAAGGAGTGGTAAAAGAGGAAGTAAAGAAGAAGGTTTACCTATATTGTTGAGCATCTAGTGTTGGAGATGACTAGGATGAACCTGGGGGATAGGTCAAACATGTTATAAGTCACAACTCCCTGCATGCCCACAAGAGATCTCAGTCCAGCCCACCTTGAATGCCTCTCTTATCACCTGCTCATCCTCCTTGATTGCTAGCTGGTCAGATTAGAGCTAGAAGGGACCTTGGAGGTCTTCTAATCCAGCCCCCTGCTCAACCAGGAGATCCTATACCTTTTCAAACAAGTGGCTTTCCAGCCTTTAAACACCTCCAGTGATAAGGTACCTACAATTTCTGAAGGCAAGCTGTCTTAATTGTTCTCACTGTCAGGAAATGTCTCCCTAGGTCTAGGCTGCTTCTCTCCTTGATTAGTTTCCATCCATTGTTTATTGTCTTTCCTTCTGGCGCTTTGGAAAATAAACTGACTCTCTCCTCTTTGTGGCAGTCCCTCAAATACTGAAATACTGCTATCACCTCACCCCAGTCCTTCTTTTCTCTAGACAATAATCCTTTAGACTCTAGTGGATTATTGGGTGCATAGTTAAGGCAAAAGCAGAAACTAATTATCGAATTGGATTCAGTGCAAGAAGCTCTACCAACAGCCTTCCAGAAAGCAAAGAGAGTAACTCTGAGTGTGGACAAAACAAGGAGGAGACTAGTAAGATTAAGAAAAATTTAGTGTGCCAATTAAAGATATAGTTTGTTCAATTCTAGTTGTGTCTTGGGCATGGAAAGCACCTGGGTGACCTTGGGTCAGTCACTCTGTCTCCATTTCTATCTAATTTGGTGTGGGCTGGCTTGCATGACCATCAGCACACACCACAGATTTCTCACAAACTGTACTGAGTTGAGACACCATCAAGTTCAGTCCTGGACCCTGAATTTCCCCCCAGGAATTGATTATGTGGTAGAAAGGATATTTAGCAAATTTGCAGATAACTTGGATGGATGACCTAATAAGAGGAATCTGAAATAAAATTGAGAACAATCTTGATAAGTAAGAGAAATGGCCTAGTAAGAAGAGAATGAAATTGGACTGCTACAGATGCAAAGTTTACCTAGGAAACAGAAATCAGACACAAAGCTGTAGAATGGAGAACATTTGAATGAGCAATGGAACTTGTGATAACTACTTAATCAGACAGCCAGATTGATATAGTGGATCACACTAGAAACCAGGAGACTGTGAGTTCTATTCCTGCCTTAGGCACAAAGTGAGCTAGTGATTTGGGGCCAGTCCCTTTTTCTCAGCCCTAAAAAGAAGACAATGTCAACCCACTTCCAAAACATTGTCAAGAAAATTGCAGGGCCTTGTCCACAAATTGCCAGGAGTCAACATCAACTCAAAGAGATCAAACTGACCCAAAGTTTTATATACAGACAAACATAATTTGTTGTGAATGAATAGATGTTAAATAAAGTTAGCTTGAGCTTGAAGTCAAGTGCAGGGTTCTGGCCCTGCACTTCTGATTGGCTGTTAACGGCAAGATCGGATTGGTCCATTCAGGAGAATCTGATTGGCCATTAACAGGCCGGTCTCATTGGTTAACTGAGTTAGCGCTCCCGGATTGCTATTGGTTGAATAGTTAATAAGTTGCCTATATAAGGA
The DNA here is from genome assembly GCA_033807585.1 of Hydrophis major. Taxonomy (NCBI): domain Eukaryota; kingdom Metazoa; phylum Chordata; class Lepidosauria; order Squamata; family Elapidae; genus Hydrophis; species Hydrophis major. The sequence goes on from CM066330.1 coordinate 247,059,402, forward strand.
AGGCTATAGCAGCCATCCAGTTTGAGCTGTCACACCGTGTAAATAAAGAGTTTGTAGTTCACTGTTTCTATCGGCTCGTCTCCATTATTGCACCCATGCTCCAGACTTAACACTGGCGACGAGGATGGAATTGGATGATGTCAGAGCCAACTAAAACAACGATGAAGACAACCAAGCACGTGGCTGAAATGCACAATGGCGGAACCATGTCCGGCGTAGTACCACCCGCTTCGTTTGACCCAGCGCAAGAGGACTGGGAGTTCAACATGGACCATTTCCAAATGTTCTTGGAGATGAATAATCTGAAGGATGCCACAACCGGGAAGAAACGGGCGGTATTCCTGACGCACTGCAGGCCGACCGTATTCAAGATGGCCAAGGCGCTAGCAAAACCAGCTGAAGTGAAGGCCATGGACTGGGACGTCCTTGAACCGCTACTAAGGGCCCACTATGCACCTACCGTTCCAACGCTCGTAACACGGCACGAGTTCTACCAAAGAAACCAGCGGAAAGGAGAAAGCATTGCTGATTTCGTTGCGGACCTCCGAAACTTGGGAGGCCAATGCGATTTCACCGACCTAGAGGAGGCCTTGAGAGACCAAGTAGTTCTAGGATTAGATGCTCTAAACGTGCAGAGCAAAATAATGGCTAAGGGCGACATTAGCCTTGCCGATGCCATCGCTGAGGCTACGGCAGCGGAGGCGACCAAGAAGTCGGCTGCCCAACTACGCCGAAATCATGCTCCAGCATACCAACCAGCCGGCGAACTTTCACCTAAGTCGGAAGGACAGCTTTCGACGTCCCACCATGAGGACCTCTCTTCGTTGTCAGACAGTGACGAAGAAGAGGTCCATTGACTGCGGTCCGATCGGGACCGTTACACGAAAACCCAGCAACCGTGCGCTTGCTGCGGGGCCAACCATTACCGTTCTGATTGCAAATTCCGTGACACACTCTGCCATGAGTGCAGGAAACGAGGCCATGTCGGACGGGTCTGCAGAAGTCTCCTCGGACCCAGCCAGACCTCGAAGGGGACCAATCTTCGCCAATTGACAGGAAACCGTCCTGTAAAGTGAGAACCAGCAAACCACTCCTACAGAAACCGACACGTGAATCGCCTAATGAGATGAGAAGAGGCTCACCAAACACTCACTATTGGCCACGCCTCTTCATTGGATGCCAAGAAAATTCGAACTAAAGTGGACATCGAAAATCAGCCTTGCCAAATGGAAGTTGACTCGGGATCATCTCTTTCAATGGTCTCTTGGAAGACCCTCAAGCAACTCATCCCTACTATCCAGCGCCAAGACCTTCAATTCCAAAGGCTCGTGTTAAAGGACTACCAGGGGAACCGGATTCCAGTCGTAGGATCCAGTCGAGTCTGGGTTTCATTCAAGAACCGCATAGCATACTTACCCCTGATGGTGATCGACAAGGACCGGCCTAGCCTGTTAGGCCTGCAATGGTTTGCACCACTCGGCATTGAAGTGGCAGGCATTAACCGAATCGGCGGCAGTGACTGGGAGGAAGACCTCGCCCGTGAATTCAAGGACGTCTTCATGGAAAAGCTAGGCGAGTACAAGGGGACCCCAAAATCCTTTAGCCTTAATCCAAAAATAGCTCCCATCCGCCTTAAGCCTCATCGAGTTCCGTTCGCGCTAAAGCCGAAAATCGACGAACAGCTTGATAAGTTGATAGCCCAGGGAGTGTTAAAGCCAACCGATCACTCCCCATGGGAAACCCCAATCGTGACACCAATTAAGCTGGATGGCTCCATTAGAATTTGTGGGGACTACCAAGCACCCTAAACCACGCCCTGCAACAAAATCCATATCCGGTGCCGGTGGTGCAACATCTCCTCCATTCCCTGGCGGGCGGAAAAGTCTTCGCTAAACTAGACTTAGCTCAGGCTTATCAGCAACTGCCGATTGATGAAAAAACGGCACAGGCACAGACTATCATAACGCACCGAGATGCCTTTAAGTGTACGCGGCTCCAATTCAGAGTCAGTGTAGCCCCGGGGATCTTTCAGAGCCTAATGGAGAGACTCTTGCAGGGGATCAAAGGCGTTGTCCCCTACTTTGACGATGTGCTCATTGCTGCCCCCACTCAAAAAATTTACGGGATCGTTTAAGACTGGTTTTACAAAAATTCCAAGAAGCAGGCCTTAAGGTGAAGAAAAATAATTGCAAGCTGTGTACAGATCATGTTGAATTCTTAGGGTACTTGATTGACAGTCAGGGTATTCACCCTACCGATAGCAAATTGAGAGCAATAAAAAATGCTCCCATACCCCAGAACAAGGCCGACCTTCAGGCGTTTTTAGGCCTCATCAATTTCTATAACGTATTCTTGCCGCACAAGGCGACTGTTGCTGAACCTTTACATCGCTTACTAGACAAAAAAGCAATTTAAGTATGGGGTCACAGAGAAGAGCAGGCATTCCATAATGTAAAAAAACTACTGACTTCTGATGCTGTACTAATGCAGTACAATGAAACTTTACTGTTGAATATTGTTAAGCCTGGGTTCCCCAACCAGGGTTAAGGAGATAAGCTAAACAGAATGTGCAGCGTTAGTCAGATAGGCACACAGATAAATGAGTGAGATAAGCTTGTATGTTTGTTAACATACAGTAAAAATAACAGATACGCTTGTGCTATCAAAAGATAGTTTATTCCATTTAGAGTTTATAGCATAGTCAAAATAACAGTCCATTAGTCATGTATCATTTTAGTCAGTCCATTCAAGGATATTCAGTTAGCAAAGTCCGTGTAGAATATCCAATGTCAGTTCACTTACAAATCAGTCCTTTCTCTCTTCCTTTCCAGTAGGGAAAAAACGCAGTCTTCAGTCTATCCAGTAATTAGGGATCATCAAGCCAGAGAGAGCAAGCTGACGTTCCTTGCTTCTTTTATGGTGCTTTCACAACCACTCCCTTAATTACATTCCTATATTTAAAGTTGCAGACTGTCAGGATGCGCTCCTTTTAGATCCCAAGAAAGAAATACTCAGACTCCATGGGGTAGAGCAAAGTTATCCTTTTACTGGGAAATAAAGTGGTAGCTACAAAGCAATTCCGAAACTGAGAAATTGGCGGGTAGAATGCATATACAAAGAAATAAGTTTGCTCCCACCCCCCAAAGTTCAAATGATTCTTCCAATTAAAACTTTTGAAACGGCTCATGTGGTCATCTTCAGATGGTGATGAGACGTCTTGTCAAATGACCTTGACATATTTTGATAAAAGTTCGCAGTTGCGCAAAAGAGGAAAAGATAGTTAGGAAACGGAAAGTTAAAGACAAGAATCCCCCCTCCCCTTGCTAGCCCAGCAAGGAATGCAAACACCTCCAGCTCTCTTCCCCTATAAAGTCCCCCCTCCCACCGTTGCCATGACAGCCGAGAGAAATAATGAAATATTAGCAGATAGGCAAGAAGGGGAAAATATCTTGAGGCTGACATTCGGACCCCCTAGAAGAAGGACATAAGTCCCTGAAAGAAAAACAAAATAGTTACATGTTAACATTATGTACATTTCTATGGTTTATCAGGATATTTGGCATGAAATTTCTTTAACAGTTCAGGAGCCCTAAGGTCCTTTTCATTTACCCACTCAGAATGGGACGGAGGAAAATGTTTCCAAGCTACAAGGAATTGGGTACGACCCCTCCATTTTCTAGAGTCCAGAATTTCTTTAATTTCGAAATGTTGTTCCCCCTCAATTAATATTGGCACAGGGGGAGCAGATTGGATTGGTCTCAAGGCACAGGTACGTTCTGGTTTCAACAAACTAACATGAAAAACAGGATGAATACGACGAAGAGTCTTTGGTAAAATCAATTGGACAGTCACAGGATTTATAATCCTCTCAATAGGGAAAGGTCCTACATATTTAGGACCCAATTTCTTTGATTTTTGGGTAGTTTGTAAATACTTGGTCGAAAGAAATACTTTATCGCCCACTTGATATGACATCTGTGGAGCTCGCTTTTTGTCAGCAAATTTCTTATGAGATTGGTGCGCCTCATCCAAAGCTTTGCGAACAATTGGCCAATTAAGTTGAAGCTGAGATATCCAATCACCCAATGACTGGACAGTTGGGTTTTCACCAGGCAGTTCAGGTATGGGTACAAAATCTTGCCCCGTTGCTATTTTGAAAGGGGTGAACCCCGTACTACTGTGAACAGAGTTATTATACGCCACTTCTGCAAAAGGTAACAGATCCACCCAATTGTCTTGTTGAAAATTTATGTAGCATCGGAGGTATTGCTCTAGTACTCCGTTAGTCCTCTCGCAGGCTCCATTAGTTTGGGGATGGTGGGCGGAGCTTAAGCTTTGGGTGGAGCCTATTAACTTCAGAAATTCCCTCCAGAAATTTGAGGTAAATTGGACTCCTCGATCAGAAACTACACGTTCAGGTACACCATGCAATCGGTAAACATGAAGAATGAAGAGTCTGGCTAAGGTTTTCGCCGAAGGGATTTTTGAGCAAGGAATGAAATGGGCTTGTTTGGAAAACAAGTCAGTCACTACCCAAATGACCGTGTGTCCACTACTTTCAGGTAGATCTACTATAAAATCCATGGAAATTTCCTTCCAAGGGGCAGTTGGTCTGGCCACATTTTGTAACAGTCCTGGTGGCTTACCCGGCGGTCTTTTTGCTGAGGCGCAAATCGGACAACTCGCCACATAAGTCTCAATGTCCTTTTTCAAGGAAGGCCACCAAAACTGTCGTTTCACCAAATGCAAGGTTTTCACAAAACCAAAATGACCAGCCACTTTGGAATCATGGGTTTGTTGCAATACATGGCTTCTCAGGGTTTGTGGTACATACAATTTCGCCCCCATCCAGGCTAGGTCATCTCGAATGGTGCAGTTATTCGCATTTGCTAGAAACCACTCATCTGTCTTCAGAGCCTCCTTAAACTGTTCCATCATATCAGTGGGTAGATCTCTCTCCTGGTTTCTTTTCTGTGCGCGGGTAACAACAGGGGCAGCCAGTTGTGTAGTGGATACGATTGGCCTAATCACTTCTTTTCGGATACTGTTGTATTGAGGCATTCTAGACAAAGCATCTGCCATAAAATTTTTTCCCCCCGGGATATATTTCAAGGAGAAGTTGAATCGCTTGAAGAACTGAGCCCACCTAACTTGTTTAGGGGAGAGTTTCCGGGGGGTCTTTAAAGCTTCTAAGTTTTTATGGTCAGTCCACACTTCAAATGGGTGTTTCGCACCTTCCAGAAAATGCCTCCAGGCTAATAAAGCCCAACGGACTGCAAATGCTTCTTTCTCCCAAACGGCCCATCTCCTTTCAGTCTCAGTGAATTTACGTGAAGTGTAAGCGCATGGTTGTAGTGTTCCCTTCTCGTTCAATTGGAGTAAGACCGCCCCCACTGCTACATCGCTTGCATCAGCTTGGATCACAAAAGGGGCGTCCATGTCAGGGTGTTTCAGTATTGGTTCTGCAGCAAAAAGTCTCTTAAGTTTTTCAAATGCAGCTTGGCACTCCATAGTCCAATTCAATGGTTGACTGGGCTTTGGTTTCAATTCCCCCTTTGTTTTTAGGAGGTTGGTGATGGGCATAGCTATTTTTGCAAAAGACGGGATGAATTGGCGGTAAAAATTTGCAAATCCCAGAAAACTTTGAAGCTGTTTACGAGTTTTCGGTGGGGCCCAGTCCAAAACGGCTCGCACCTTTTCTGGGTCCATTTCAATGCCTTCGGGGGAGATACGATATCCCAAATAGTCAATTTTTTCTTGATGGAATTCACATTTGGATAATTTGGCGTATAGTTTGGCGGCCCTCAGCTTGTGTAACACAGAGCGTACCAACTTCACGTGGTCATTTCTTGTCTCCGTGTAGATAAGAATATCATCAAGGTATACTAGAACACCTTTGTACAAATGTTCGTGAAGCACTTGATTGATCAATTGCATGAAAACAGCAGGCGCCCCCTGTAAGCCAAAAGGGAGAACATTGAACTGGAAACACCCCATTGGGCAGTTGAACGCAGTCTTCCACTCGTCTCCCTCCTTTATCCGGATCCGGTAGTATGCCTCTCTCAAGTCCAGCTTTGTGAAAATTTTCCCCTTTGCCAGGTGGGCTAACATGTCCTTCATCAGGGGGAGGGGGTACATGTTCTCTACGGATACTGCATTCAGGTTTCTATAATCAACTACCAAACGTTTGGAGCCATCTTTCTTCTCGCGGAACATCACAGGGGCCGCTACTCGAGGTCTGGCAGGCGTGATGAAACCTCGTTCCAAGTTCTTGTCAATAAACGCCCTCAATTCCTCCAGCTCCCCCGGTGTCATCGGATACATCTTCGGTTTCGGGAGCATCACCCCCGGCAGGAATTCAATGCTACAATCGGTCGACCGATGGGGGGGGAGTTCGTCGGAAGCCTCTTCACTAAACACCTCTCTTAAGTCCCAATATTCCTTCGGGATTTTCTCCTCTCCTTCCACGTGTTCGGCACCCGTAGAAGCTATCTCGGCGAGTGCCTGGGACTTCGGATGGGATTCCTCCTCCCCTTCCGGATAGGGTTGCTCCTCCCCTTCCGGTGGCCGATCGGTGCGGATGCGTATCCACCCCTCTCTCCAATTTACATGGGGATTCCACTTCCGAAGCCATGGTAATCCTAATATTAGAGATTGTTCCATCCCAGGGGCCACAATAAAACACAGGGTCTCATGATGATTTCCCATGGTCATCTCTAGGGGTTCGGTTACAAAACGTGCGGGGCAACCTCCCGCCACCGACCCATCCAGTTGGCAAAAAGATATGGGCGTTTTTAGAGTTCTCAGTCCAATGCCCATCCCCTTAACCACTTTCATGTTAATTACACACCTCGTGCACCCCGAGTCCAGTAAGGCCATCATCACTCCCTCAGTCCCCGAGGTGGGCTGCCTTAACTTTATTGGGATGGTCATGGGCCCTTGATTAGGACTTACCAGGACGTCATCTTCTGAATCTGTCTCGTTCTCGTCGAGTGGGGTTGGAGGTCCCAGCTCCTCTCCCGCCGAAAGGGCGACCTCTACAACCTCTCCTGTCTTCAGCCCGGTCTCGCGGGGTTTGGTTGAGGGGTTTTTTGGCCTTCTTCCGGGGTCCCGCACTTTCGGTGGGTTCACCTTTACTCGACAATTCACCATCCGGTGGCCCTCCTTTCCACAACGGAAACATGCCGTGGTTTTGGCGCCTGCCGCCATCCCTCTCGGTTGGGGCTCTGAGGTCTCCCGGAGACGGGGGGGAAGCGGTCTTCTCCAGGCAGGACCTCCTCTGCGTCTGTTTCTGGCTAGATCAATGTCCACCTCTTCCGCCAGCAAGTACCATGACTGTAACTCACGTGGATCCCTTCTGGAGATGCACGTGTGGTATACATCTTCATTTAAGCCATCTTTATAGGCTTCCACCAGGGCCCCCTGGGACCAACCTCGGATGTGGTGTGCCAGTTGCCTGAATTCTTGGGTGTAGTCTGCCACCGATCTCCCCCCTTGAACTAGGGTCTTCATTCTGATTCTGGCCTTTCTCTCTGCCAGAGGGTCCTCAAATCTCCTCCTCAATGCAGTCATGAAAACATCGAGGGTTTGTAGTTGGGGGGAGTTATCATTGTACAAAGTCACCACCCAATCTGCCGCCATCCCTTCCAGGGTTCTGGTAACACATCTCACTTTGGCTGCTTCAGAGGTGAACTCTCCCTCAAATTCTGCCATATAACTCCCAACTTGTACCAGGAAAAATCCCAAATCTCTTGGATTTCCTCCAAACTTTACATCTAGGGGGGGCAGGCGGCGTCTTCTAGGAGCTACTCCTATTGCTGGGGCTCCCGGGGCGGCAGCGGGCGGTTGCGCCGGCGGAGGCTGGGCAAGGGGGGTAGAGGTAGCTTGGCTCCCCCGGGCTGATCTCGCTCCCTCTTCCCTCTCATACCTTTGGGTTGTGCCGGGCTCTCCAGGAACATCCATAGAGATTTTCTTGGCTTCATCCAGCTTGCCTTCCATCTCCTCCCCCTCCTGCCAAAGCCGTCCTCTCGCACCTTTTCGTCTTACAGTGATCCTAGGAGGAGGGGGGTCTTCAGGGTCTCTCCAACCAACCCCCAACGACCATCTGGGCATTTCAGCTGAGGTTTCTTCCAGAGTCAATTCGGCCAGCAGGTCAGCCACCGACCCTTCTGGCAGCGGCATGGGCTGCCCCCCCACAGCTCCCTGCTCCTCTTCATCGCCGGTTGGAGACGACATGGGATGAAACCCCCTCGGAAGAAAAGTTGCTGTTTTCTCCGGGTGGGTTGATGTGGGAGTTTCGGAATTATGTCAGGATGCGCTCCTTTTAGATCCCAAGAAAGAAATACTCAGACTCCATGGGGTAGAGCAAAGTTATCCTTTTACTGGGAAATAAAGTGGTAGCTACAAAGCAATTCCGAAACTGAGAAATTGGCGGGTAGAATGCATATACAAAGAAATAAGTTTGCTCCCACCCCCCAAAGTTCAAATGATTCTTCCAATTAAAACTTTTGAAACGGCTCATGTGGTCATCTTCAGATGGTGATGAGACGTCTTGTCAAATGACCTTGACATATTTTGATAAAAGTTCGCAGTTGCGCAAAAGAGGAAAAGATAGTTAGGAAACGGAAAGTTAAAGACAAGAATCCCCCCTCCCCTTGCTAGCCCAGCAAGGAATGCAAACACCTCCAGCTCTCTTCCCCTATAAAGTCCCCCCTCCCACCGTTGCCATGACAGCCGAGAGAAATAATGAAATATTAGCAGATAGGCAAGAAGGGGAAAATATCTTGAGGCTGACACAGACACTTTAACTTATAAACTATGATAACTTATTTATTATTTATTATATTTAACATATTTATTATTTTACCATGTATTGCCTAACGGTAGTGAAGCCCCTGTTGCTTATTTTTCAAAAACGCTCTCGAAAACCGAGCGAAATTATAGCCAGATCGATAAAGAAGCCCTGGCAATTGTATCGGCTGTTAAAAGATTCCATGAGTACATATATGGCCAGGCTTTTACTATAGTAACTGACCACAAACTGTTAGGGATAACATTGTTTTACCCTAACTGGTTTAGGTAAATAATAATATGTAATCATAGTTTGTATGTTAAAGTGTCTGCAACTTTAACTGTGGAATAGTAATTAAGGGAGTGGTTGTGAAAGCACTTTAAAAGAAGCAAGACGGCAGCTTGCTATCTCTCTGGCTTTGAAGTTCCTGATTACTGCAAGGACACAAGACTGCATTCCTCGAACGGGAGAGAAAACAAAGGACTGGCTTGTAAGTGTATTGACATAGGGTATTCAACACGGATTTTGCTAACTGAATATCCCTGAATGGACTGACTAAATGATACATGACTATTGGACTGTTATTTTGACTATGCTATGAACTCATAATGGAATAAACTATATATTTGATAGCACAAGCGTATCTGTTATTTTTACTGTATGTTAATAAACATACAAGCTTAGCTCACTCATTTATCTGTGTGCTTATCTGACTAAGCTGCACATTCTGTTTAGCTTGTCTCCCTAACCCTGGTTGGGGAAACCAGGCTTAACACTGGTTATGGGCCCAGAGGCTGCAAAGTCAGTTTAACTAGGATAAAACAGATTTATGTAAAAGTGAGAGTTTGTGTTGTTATACATTACAGTAAACAGACAGCTGTGTTTTATTAATTATAGTTTTATATCCATATAAGAAAACATGGCACAAGTCAATCTACAAAGTTTGTCCCTGATATCCAAGTTGGATGGAACAAACTATGTATCATGGTCTATGAAATGTAGTATGCTTCTACGAAGAGAAGGTTTGTGGAATATAATTGAAAATCCACCAAATGTAGAAGAATGGGATCCAGAGGATGAGGAAGATAAATTAAAGATAGAAGAATTTATGCATAAAAATGAACAAGCAATTTGCATTATTGCTTTAACCATAACTAATAAACAACTTGTTTATATCCACGGAGAGAAATTAGCTGTTGGGTGTTGGCAGAAGCTGAAGAGGATTTATGTTCGAGATAATGTTGGTGCTCACATAAATCTAACACGGAAACTTTTCAGTACACATCTCCATAAGAATGGTGATATGCTGAGTCATTTGAAAACTATGCAAAGCATTTTTCAAGAACTGCACGAGAAAGAGCTTATTTTCTCTGAACTACACCAAGTCTATATAATACTATCTTTCCTCGACGAAAGTTATGACAACTATGTAACTTCCCTTGAAATATTGCCAAAGGAAAGCCTAACTTTAACTGATATAACTGGCAGATTGATTGAAGAGGCCAGAAGAAGGCTTGAAAGAGACGAATTAAGGAGGCAGCAACCTCAAAAAGAAGAAAATGAAACTCCTACTGCATATGCAATTAAAAAGTGTTTTAATTGTGGAGGAAGAGGACATTTGGCAAGATTTTGTAAAAAAGCAAAGAGCCAGAACGCTTGCCAGAATACTAAAAGTCATCAAAAGAAAAATAAAAATTTAGAGTTAGCCATGTATAGTAACGGAGCTGTAAAAAATAATTTATGGGTGGTTGATAGTGGAGCATCACATTGTATAACAAATGATAAGAAAAATTTTATTAAAATGTCCAAGAGTACACAGCAGATATCGTTAGCCAATGGCTGGAAACCGAAAGCTAAAGGTCAAGGTATTGCATATTGTTTTTTTATAAAAGAGAATGTAAAAATGTTATATGTACCACAACTTAAGTTTAATTTAATTTCAGTTAGAATTTTGGTTAAATTAGGATATGTAGTTACATTTAGGGGAGATAACTGCATAATTGAGAAAGAAGATAAGAAAATTACTGCATCTTTAAGAGTGAATTATATGTGTTAAATGATGATGGTTTAAAGGTGGCTAACACAGTTTATGAAAATAAGAAACCTCATGATGAATGTATTCACTTGTTACATCGAAGGCTAGGGCATTTAAATTTTAAAATGCTTAAGAAAACTGTTGAATTATCTAAGGGAATAAGTTTGAAACATTGTAATAAGTATTTGCAATGTAATATTTGCAATCAAAGCAAAGCCAGGGTCACACCGGCTAGTAGAGTTGATGGATTTACGACCAAAGAACCTTTAGAGGTAGTATTTGCAGATTTAATAGGTCCTAAAAAACCAAGTGTAGGAGGAGCTCGTTACATACTAAGTATAATGGACCATTATTCTAGATATGGGTTTTGCTATTTAATGAAAAGCAAAACTGAAACATATCAAAATCTCTTTAATTGGATTAAATTTGCAGAAAGGAAAACTAAAAATAAATTAGTAACTCTTATAACAGATAATGGTACAGAATTTACAAATAATAAATTGCAGAACAGACTAAGAATGTTAGGAATTCAACATAAAAAGTCTGCACCATATAGGCCACAACATAATGCCTTTATAGAGAGAAGAGGCCAAACATTACAATCAATGACACGAACTATGATGTCTGATTCAGGATTACCTGACAATTTGTGGGGAGAAGCAATAATGTGTGGTAATCATATATTAAATAATGTTGTTAATTCAACAACAGATGAATTACCATTCACATTGTGGCATGGTACAAAACCTGATTTAAGTTACATGCACACATTTGGAGCACCAGCATGGGTGCATATCCCTACACAACTTAGACACAAAGGACAACATAGAGCTAAAAGATTATATTTTGTAGGATATACATCTAATCATAGATCTTATAAATTCTGGGAACAAGGTACATCTAGAGTTTACACCAGTGCTAGTGCAAAATTCCTAGAACATGTAGGATGGAATAGATTAGAGCAAGATTTAAATAATGAAGTAATTATTGAACCCTACAAAAGGCAGAAAGATCAGATTAGTTATAAGAAGAGTCCAATTAAAGAAGAAGTCCATGAAGAGAAAATAGGACCAGAACAAGAGGAAACAGTTGATCAGGAAGAGTTAGATAATCAAGAAGAGTTAATAAATGAAAGTCCACCTGTAAGTCCTGTAATACCTAGACGTACTACACGTGTAACTAGACCACCTGATAGGTATCAAGCAAGTATAGTTTGCCAAGTAACTAAAGTTCCAAGTAGTGTAGATGAACTTAGGATGTATCCTACTAAGGATCAGGAGAATTGGCAAAAGGCAATGGAAAAGGAACTAAATTCATTAAAGGTAATGAAAGTTTATGAAGATGCTAAATTACCTCCAGGAGAAAAATCCATTGGGTGCAAATGGATATTTAAAGTAAAAACTGGAAATGATGGGACTGTTACCCATAAAGCTAGGTTAGTAGCTCAAGGATTTAATCAAACTGCATCTGATTACGATGAAGTTTTTGCACCAAGTCTTAAAGCAACATCTTTAAGAGCAGCATTAGTGTGGGCAGCTAAGAAAAACTATGTCATTAACCATTTAGATGTAGAAACTGCTTATCTACATGCACCATTGCAGCACACTATATATTTAAGAAAACCAGTAGGTATAAAAGACAATAAAGTAAATAGTAATGATTGTTGGAAACTCAAAAAGAGTCTTTACGGGTTGAAACAATCTGGGTTTGAGTGGAACCAATATATTGTGAAAGAGTTAAACAATATAGGTTTTAAATCTGGTTTAGCAGATCCATGTGTGTTTAAAAGAGAAAATAATGGAACGGTGTCATTATTGTTATTATTTACAGATGATATTGCTTTGATAACTAAGACTAATAATGAAGCTAATGAGATTATATCATTATTAGCCAAAAAGATAAAATTAAAGCATTTAGGTGAAATTAAAAAGTATCTAGGATTGACAATTAACAAAACAAAAAATGGTTTTAAGATATCTCAAGAAGATAAAATTTGCCAATTAATTAAAACGTTTAAAATGGAACTTTGTAAACCGGCAAAGACTCCAATGAATCAGGAAGTTTGCCAAACTGATGATCAAAGTCCCAAATTTGATAAGTCTATATATCAATCTTTGATTGGTAGCTTATCATATATAAGCAATTGGTCAAGGCCAGATATAGCTTATAGTGTAAATCAGCTGGCACGTTTTAATTCAGATCCACATCAATGTCATTGGCAATCATTAAAGAGAATTTTAAGATATCTTAAAGGAACAATGAACCATGCATTGTATATAGAACCAAAGGGTGATTTGAGTCTTAGTGCCTATGCAGATGCAAGTTTTGCAACTGATATAAACACTAAAAAATCAACATCTGGGATGGCTATATTATTTGGTAAAACACTAATAGGGTGGAGGTCAATCAGACAACAGCATATCAGCTTGTCCATGATGGAAGCGGAATTTACATGTCTGTCATTACTATGCACTGATTTGATTTTGTACAAACAGTTATTATTAGACATGGGTATAACTGTAAAAGATTCCATTATTGTGTTCGAGGACAATCAAGCAGCTATAAAATTAGCTACTAGTATTGCTGTAAAAACTAGATCAAAGCATACTGATTTAAGATACTTAAATGTTAGAGAATCTGTAAAGAATGGGCTAATTAAATTGGAATACTGCATGACGGAAGAAAACATTGCAGACCAATTTACAAAAGCTCAAGGAGTAACTAAGTTTAAAGAAAGTTGTAACAAATATGATTTAAAGATGTAAATAGTTATATTATTATTTCCTAAAAGGGGAGAATGTTAGGGATAACATTGTTTTACCCTAACTGGTTTAGGTAAATAATAATATGTAATCATAGTTTGTATGTTAAAGTGTCTGCAACTTTAACTGTGGAATAGTAATTAAGGGAGTGGTTGTGAAAGCACTTTAAAAGAAGCAAGACGGCAGCTTGCTATCTCTCTGGCTTTGAAGTTCCTGATTACTGCAAGGACACAAGACTGCATTCCTCGAACGGGAGAGAAAACAAAGGACTGGCTTGTAAGTGTATTGACATAGGGTATTCAACACGGATTTTGCTAACTGAATATCCCTGAATGGACTGACTAAATGATACATGACTATTGGAATGTTATTTTGACTATGCTATGAACTCATAATGGAATAAACTATATATTTGATAGCACAAGCGTATCTGTTATTTTTACTGTATGTTAATAAACATACAAGCTTAGCTCATTCATTTATCTGTGTGCCTATCTGACTAAGCTGCACATTCTGTTTAGCTTGTCTCCCTAACCCTGGGGATAATCACTGGGGATAAGCCAACTCCCTACATACTTTCTCCCAGGATGACCCGCTGGTCAGAATTCTTGGCTGCCTACAATTATCATCTACAGTACCACCCCGGTAAAGCCATTCCCCATGCTGACGCGTTGAGCCGTGCACCGCTCCCAGAAACCATCAACGATCCCGCACCAACGATGACAACATTGCAGATTGAGACACTTCATACGCCGCCATTAACTGCCCGTGATATCGTGAGAGAAACAAAACGTGACCCCATCTTAGCACGAGTCCTCACATGGGTGGAACGCGGATGGCCATTGGACCAAGTACCAGACGACTTTGCACCATTCAAAAGTTGTCAAACAGAGTTGTTCTTGCAAAAGGGCTGTATCATCTGGGGCGATAGAGTCGTTATCCAAGAACGACTCCAACAGGCACTACTAAGAACCTTGCACGATGGCCACCCTGGCATAGTGAGTATGAAAGGCCTCGCACGTAGCTATGCGTGGTGGCCAGGCATAGACAGACAAATCGAATCATGGGTCAAAACTTGCCAGAGATGCCAAGAAGTAAGCAACGCTCCACCAAAGGCAACCCCAACCGAATGGGAGACACCGCGGGGACCCTGGTCCCATATCCATCAAGATTTTGCTGGCCCGACCAAAGGCCACACATTCTTGTTAACCGTCGACGCCTACTCGAATTGGCTCGAGATTCACCGAATGAGGAACACGACCACCGAAGCAGTCATCAAAAGACTGGAAAGACTGTTTGCAACCCATGGATTACCAGACGTTCTGGTATCCGACAATGGGCCCCAATTTACCGCGCTGTCTTTTGAACAGTACCTGGCTGACCACAGTATCCGACATGCGCTCACTTCGCCTGCTCACCCTGTGGCCAATGGTTGGGCTGAGCACATGGTACTATTTGTCAAGAAAATGCTACAAAAAATAGACTACGACAACATCGACGAGAAAATCAACCGAATCCTTTTCCTACAGCACATCACACCTCACAGCGTCACCAACAAAACTCCCGCCAAGCTGCTAATGGGACAAAAGCTCCGCTCCCACCTCGACCGGTTATACCTAGCCTACGAACCGGAAAAACCATTCGGATCCAGCGGCCGATGCTGTACCTTCCAGGCAGGCAATTTAGTATTCACGAAAAACTTATCGGGCGATCCGCTGTGGGTAGAAGCGACGGTAATCCACGTAACCGGCCCAAGATCATATCTTGTACAGTGCCCTGATGATAGACTGTGGAAGCGCCATATCGATCAACTACGATCACAGCTGCAGTCACACAATTCCGAACTCCCTTATAACCAAACTGAGGGGGGGGGGGAGATACAGAGGAAGACGAATTTCAACTAGAAGAAAATCTTTTCGAAGGGAACGATAGCGGAACTGAAATGCAGGAACAGGAACCAGGGATGGGAGTGAGTTCACCTCAGGGAGTTACCGAAGATATTGGTGACAACGGAAACGCAAACTCTGAACCAGATGCAACCCTTTCGCCAAACAATGATCTACCTCTACAACAGTGCAGCCAATTGCCAGGCGCACAGCGAAAATCAAAAAGACTAATAAAACAACCATCCTACCTCAAGGACTATGTGACTGCACCCCGTAAGCAGAAGCCGGGGGAAAGGGGTGTTGTGAATGAATAAATTTTAAATAGTTATCTTGAGCTTGAAGTCAAGTGCAGGGTTCTGGCCCTGCACTTCTGATTGGCTGTTAACGGCAAGATCGGATTGGTCCGTTCAGGAGAATCTGATTGGCCATTAACAGGCCGGTCTCATTGGTTAACGGAGCTAGCACTCCCGGATTGCTATTGGTTGAATAGTTAATAAGTTGCCTATATAAGGAAGGCTATAGCAGCCATCCAGTTTGAGCTATCACACCATATAAATAAAGAGTTTGGAGTTCACTGTTTCTACCGGCTTGTCTCCATTATTGCACCCATGCTCCAGACTTAACATAATTAATTCTAGCTTACTGTGAACTTCAGGTGAAGTCAGCTGTTGTGGATTATAAACATGGCATTTGGTAATGTGAGCTCAGCCAACTGATGTTTTTCAGCAAACAATGATGAAAACAAATAGGACATAGGCAATATTTCAATTGGGGTAGAGTGTAGTTCCAAATAGTTCCGTCATTTTGACACTGAGAGGTAGCGCCTCTCTCTCGAGTTTCAGACATGATTTTCTCCAGCCTTTGCTGAAGATCCTGGGGAATTGAATCTGGGGCATTTTGCATGCAAAGCAGGGGCTCTGCTGAAATGCTCTAACAACTTTATTGCAGTTCCTTGGATTAAAATGTATTCTCTATGGGGCATTCCTTGTTCCCCACTCACTCAGTTGCATTTTTAATGTGCAGTGTGATTTGCAAAGCTTCCATACTTGCTAGCCTTGAGTTGTTGTGGAGGCAAACTGTTATGTTCGGTGCGTGGCACAAGAAGCGGAGACGAGTCAACGAACAGTGAACTTCAACTCTTTATTTAACATGGTGCAACAGCTCTGAAAACAGCCTCAACAGCCCCCTTTATATAGGCAAGCTCTTGGGTATTTAGCCAATGAAAACACAGGAACGTTAGCTCTTTTAACCAATGAGAAGGGCTCGTTAATAGCCAATCAGATTCTCCTGAATGGACCAATCCGATATCGCTATTATCGGCCAATCAGAAGTGCAGGGCCAGAACCCTGCACTTTGCTTTAAGGTTTCAACAAGCTTTATTCAAACACTTTTATTAATTCACAACACAAACAATCTCATTCCGTGGGATTGAATAACTGGTGGCCATGGGAACCTGATTATTTGTCCAGATTACACATTCAGTGGGCTAGCAAGTCTGCAACTTTATTTCTGCCAGGCACAAGGCAGTCTCAAAAAAAGTAGGTCTAAATTATCATGCAATTGGAATTCTGCTTTGCATGCACAGGGTGTCCATGCAATGGAATTCAGTCTCCGCTGGTGCTCAGTTCAGAGATACTGACTTGTGCTTCAAAGTTCCTTTGTTATATTTCCACATATCATTGGAATCCAGGAAAAGAACTGAAAAGGAAACAGTAATAGTTGGATGGTATAAGTTCCATGAACCAGCCACTCACCTAGCCAATGCACTGATTTATTCCAATATGAGCACAGAGCAATAGCAGATACACTGTAATAGATGTTGGTGTCATGAGTCTTACTTATTTACTGTCTGCTCCAATATTTTTCTTGCTTCGTGTACATTAATCTCTTACAGATTTAATTCACTTACTTAACACAGTTTCAAATGATGATACAGGTGTTTGTGCAAGAAGAGAGGAAGGGAGATGTACCTGCTATATGTTCATTTTCCAAAAATGTACGTCACTAATATTTGGACCGTGGGACAGATGGAGAGTCAGAGACTACCTATTCACATATTTAAATAAAGTTACTGCTTTGGTAAATTTGCTTTGCAATCCTTCCTATCCTCTTGATCAGTCCTTCTTCAGTGGTTTCACCGCTATAATGAGTGGAAATGTGGTTTTATGCTGGAATATGACTAATAAAAATTTATTTTTTTAAAAAGAGAAAGAAGTTCCAAATATTTAGAAGATGCCTGTGAGATAAGCAGGGGCATATCACACATATCAGCAGTCAGAGGAAGTCATCTTTGTTGACTTGTGAGACTAATGGTTAGAAACGTCCTTATTTTAGGACTTGCATTACAGTTTTCATCTGCTTTCCATCTCAAAATGGCAGGAAGCAACACCAGCTGTATTCAACGGTTATGGTTGAAGTGAGGGGGGCTCTTGCAGCTGAAAAATCATTTCCTGCACTAAATTCTCCATCTCTCTTTTTGGCAAAGATTGGCGTGAAGAGTTGTTGTTTTGTTCCTGGATCATTCTTACTTAACAGACTAACAGAATTGGAAGGGACCTTGGAGGTCTTACAGTCCAACTTTCTGCTTGAGCAGGAGACCCAATGCCATTTCAGACACGTGCCAGTCTCTTCTTAAAAGCCTCCAGCAATGGGTCACCCATGACTTCTGAAGCCGTTTCACTGGTTAATTGTTCTCGCCGTTAGGAAATTTCTCCTTAGTTCTATGTTGCTTCTTTCCTTGGCTAGTTTGTTTTAATTGGCATTGCTGGAGAAGAGGGATAATCTGATGTAGTTGATTCTATATCCAATGTGGAAGGGAACAGCACTCCTGACCAAGATCAGTTGCAAGAAGAAATGCTGTCAACTGTCCCAATTTGATTAGTTAGAAATGAAAGACTCTTAGTCCCACTGTTAGAAAGAATTACACCAAGTGGTCACAGAAGAAGAAAATCTGGATCTGGGGTTTTCACAGCCAAAGCATCCCCCCCCCCCAATTATCAACAAGTGTCCAATTTGGTGCTAATAAATGTTTTGGGTAACAGTCCCTGTCTTTGAGGTCTGGCTTGTTCTACATTCCTTAGTGTGACCTTGGAATGGCCAGCGGTCCTCACAGGACAGCACACATTGCATAATTTTATTTCCTCATGCTAACCCTCTCCTTACCCCACCCTACCAAACCTCCCCCCTTCCCCTCATTGAGTATGGAGGCTGACAGTAGACAATCCATGGCATAACAGGATGGTAATCCTAACAAATGCCCTAATACCATTTCAGACAAATGGTTGTGCAATCTCTTCTTTAAAATATCCAGCTTTTCATACTCTAAGCCTGACATTCTATAAACTAAATTAGTGGCCTAAGACTTCAAGAGTTACATTAGGGTTTGTTGGGAATATTGAAGGCTGCACTCCAAAAATATGATGGGTCAGGTGCATTGAACATCCTGCAGGATTTCTGACATGCATTTTGGGACTTAAATAAATTCAGACCCCCCCCCCCAAAAAAGGTCCCAAAATGATGGTCCTATTCCCTCTGGAATAATCTAAGGGTGCATCCCTATTCTAAGCATCTCACAAATAGAATAATGAGTAAAAAAATTGGATTAAGACTGGTCTGAAATTGGATGCTTTACACAGAGCATACCAGAAATGGAAAAATTACAACCCAATTGCATTTCCAAAGAGAATAGTCTTTTCATCCGAACTGTTAGGAGATAAATATCATTTCAACACTCTTATCCAGATTCCAGTATGAAGGATTTGATTGACAGTAATTTGTTACAAAGCATTGTCACTTCTCATTTCTCTTCTTCCATTAACACAACATCAAAATCCACCCCCTGCCCAAGGATGGCAAGAAAGCATATTTCCCATAAATATCTTGTTCTGTGTTTTTAAAAATACCCTTTTTTGGCAGTTTTGGGGAAGTTTGAGTCTAGAGCTGGGAGAAGAAGATTCTAATTCCTGCCCAGAAGCCTATTTCAGTTTCAAACATAACAAGGTGACAGTGATTTGTTTCAGTAACACATGAATTAAAGTTGGAACAATGGTTACATGGGATTCGGTGATTACAGAAAGATCTTTGCTTTGAGTACTTGGTTCATACATTATGCCAAGCTTTGTTTTGCATTTACGAAGTTTCTTTGATAAACCATGGCCAATCTAAGCCATGTTGAATGCTGACATAAACTCAGATTTGCACACTACAGTCTGTAGATTTACATATTGTGGCTTGTGAAACCAGTCACTGTGGGTCATCAAAAATAATCATCATCTTGTATTTCTGAATTTGGAAGAAATACCAGAACTTGCACTCATATTGTATGTTTCTACCGACATGCAGGCAAATCAGACACAGGACTGGGAGGGTTTCCTGAATATAGGATGACTTTGTGGAAAGAAGTCCCTGCCATTGGTGCACCCCATGGGGAGTCTTCCTCAAGTTGCTTTCCTATTGTAAACCTGGCTTGAAAATTTGTACACCTTTGAGGTAGGACATTTGTCAGACTGCCATCCTGCTATGCCATGGATTGCCTGATGCTGTCAGCCTGCCATACTCAATGGAGCGGGAAGGATTGGCAGGGGAGGGCTAGCATGAGGAAACAAAATTATGCATCGTCCCATCCCATGAGGTCTGCCAGCCATTCAAAGGTCACACTAAGGAATGTAGAACAATCCAGACCATGAAGACAAAGACAAACAATTTGTTAGCACCTAATTGGACACTTGTTGATAATGTGGTGGTGAGGGGAGGGAAGGAGGATGGGATCAAGGGGAAAGTTAACTATATGCTTTGGCTGCAAAAAACTGCAGATCCAGCTTTCCTTCTTTTGTGACCACTTGGTGTAATTTGGTCTAACAATGGAACCAAGAGTCTTTCTTTTCTAACCGATCAGGTTGGGACCATTGACAGCATTTCTCCTTGCAACTGATCTTGGTCAAGAATGCTTCTACATTGGATGAAGAATCAACTACATCAGATTCAGTGGAGGGTGATGTTTAAATTTTCCCTCTTCCCCACCAATGTCAATTAAAACAAACTAACCAAGGAAAGAAGCCACCTAGAACCAAGTAGAAATTTCCTAACGGTAAGAACAATTAACCAGTGGAACAGATTGCCCCCAGAAATCATGGGTACTTCATTACTGGAGGCTTTTAAGAAGAGACTGGACAGCCACTTCTCGGAAATGGTATAGGGCAGTGAAGGCTACCATTTTCGTCTGCTGTGCCAAAAATTGTGCACTCGCTCGCATGCCAGCACCCAGAAGGCAATGCGCATGCCCCCCACATCCCCTATGCATGTGTGCGTGATCCCCACATGCCATGCATCTCTGCACATGTGTGCGCCCCATGCGCCATGCATTCCTGTGCATGCGCATGAGACCCTACATGTGTCCTGTGCATCTCTGCGCATGCACGTGCATCTCCTACGCGCCCCCTGCCCCTCGTGCATGCACACCAGATACCCGACAATCAGCTGTCAGGCGGGCAGCACGTGTGCATGCACAGTGGGGCTCTTCCAGGAGAGCTCTCGTGTGCCGGCAGAAGTGGCTCTTCATACCACTTCTGGCACACGTGCCATAGGTTTGCCATCACAATTATAGGGTCTCCTGATTGAACAGAGGATTGGACTAGAAGATCTCCAACTCTGTTACTCTATGCTCTAAAATCACTGTCCCTGTGAAACATAATTACTTTACCTCCTATCTGATGGCTGGAAAAATTGAGCAAGGCTGCCTGAAGCTGCAATTAGAGTCTTAAAATATTAAACCAGAAAAAGACATGTATATGAACATAGATAAACAACTAGGCCCTCGTTTTTGTATTATCAGAAAATATCCAGTATCATTAATAATATTAACCTACCTTCAAACAAATGCAGAATTAGAAAGTATATCTCTGCTATGTATCCCTTTTTACATTTTTCCTTATTTCTGATTATTTATAACTATGCCCTTTCCAAAAATCCAGCTTTTTCAAATTTATTTTTCCTCCAAATGCATATTTACATGCATATTTTCTTTCAATGTATTCAATTAAGTCCACCTTTTAAACTGCTAAAAACAGGATAACAAGAGGATGCATAGATGTTTTGATACTTGATTTGGGTCTCAGATTGACAATTTGGTAAGCAGATGTCCAGGTTGGTCTATCTAGGCCAATTTATGTAGGTCAAGGTTCTACATATGCTGCCAGCAGCAGTGCTACAAGAGACCGTACTTAATTTTCCTGATGAGAGATGCCAGCTAGACATCTCACCTTTGACCCTTTCCAAGTTCAAAACATTTGTCTGGCCAGGAAAAATGACTCACCAAGCCAAATGCACTTCATAGTAGGAGAGCCATCTCTACAATTAGCCAGAGGGAGACACTAGATGTGAGGGAGAAGGAGAAAACCAGCCAATCAATGTGAGTTGAGACATATGGCTCCAGGCAAGTCTGGTTCTTCAGAAAGATGCTATTGCTCTCCAATCAAAAAATACTGAAAAGAGATCCAACTGCCAATCCAATTATCTCCTCTGTATAAAAGAGATAATGCATCACCTTGTCTCTGATAGAAGGCAGCAACCAAGAATAACATCCACAATGAGGTACCCAAGATTCAATAAATTGCTTGAATACTTCTGCCTCAATAGACCTGAGGAAAAAATGAACCAAAAAACTGTCATCAAGAAACTGGGGCAGGTTGCTCCTCTCATCTAGGATGGCAGGTCACCCATTTGAGGCCCCTAACAATCATGACAACCCTCAGACGAATGGATTGGAAGATTTTGGAGGTGGCCATGGGTGTTTTCTTTCTATTATGTAGTTTATTGCCCCAGGCAGTCTTGTATAATCCAGAGCATTTAGGCTGAATTTTCTTTTCTTTCAAACTTAAATCTTTCTTCAGACTTGAATCTTCTCTGAGCAGTTTTGGTTCCAGCAGGAGGCCAGCTGTTTTTGTTGCTAATCACAGAAAATCCTGCTATACATTCACCTTCCCCAAGCAGAATTTTCCTCTTTTGATAAAGTAGCATCCCCAACAAACAAGAGTGCTGTAGACCTTGTTGCAAGCACAATGATTCAAGGGTGTCATTCAACACACTTAACATTTACTGCATTAATCTGGTTTCTGTATTTGTGCAATTCTATATTTGAATCCTAAAGCTAACCAGGTTTAGCATGATTTTAGGACTCAGGTAGACCTGGTTTAATTTGTTACATGGACTCAATTCTGGCTGGCCTTCAGCTCCCTTTTCTTATCCTAGGCACCACCATTGCCACTGTTGGAATTAATATTGCTTGCTACTATTTGCTATTAATATTTTCCCTAATAAGAATCAGAAATTTGAACATAAAGAAACCAAGCTAGGATACTTATCTTTGCTACTCAAGTCAAGCTTTATAAATTATTTTCTGCTCTTTAGACCGATGCCAAATTCAACAAGGTGGAATTCAAATGGCTATTTATGAGCAGAACCAACTGAACTCCACTGTCTATGTCATAAGTGAGTGTGTGTCTCTGTGTGTTCTTATGACTATTGTATTAGATGGGCCTGATATCCAAACAAGCAAGGCACTGCTTACATCCAAATACACTGCTCAAAAAAATAAAGGGAACACTTAAATAACACAATGTAACTCCAAGTCAATCCCACTTCTGTGAAATCAAACTGTCCACTTAGGTAGCAACACTGATGGACAATCAATTTCACATGCTGTTGTGCAAATGGAATAGACAACAGGTGGAAAGCATAGGCAGTTAGCAAGACATCCCCAATAAAGGAGTGGTTCTGCAGGTGGTGACCACAGACCACTTCTCAGTTCCTATGCTTTCCGGCTGATGGTTTGGTCACTTTTGAATGCTGGTGGTGCTTTCACTCTAGTGATAGCATGAGACGGAATCTACAACCCACACAAGTAGCTTAGGTAGTGCAGCTCATCCAGGATGGCACATCAATGCGAGCTGTGGCAAGAAGGTTTTCTGTGTCTGTCAGCATAGTGTCCAGAGCATGGAGGCACTACCAGAAGACAGGCCAGTACATCAGAAGATGTGGAGGAGGCCGTAGGAGGGCAACAACCCAGCATCAGGACTGCTACCTCCACCTTTGTTCAAGGAGGGACAGGAGGAGCACTGCCAGAGCCCTGCAAAATGAACTCCAGCGGGCCACAAATGTGCATGTGGCTGCTCAGTCAAAAACAAACTCCATGAGGGTGGTATGAGGGCCCAACGTCCACAGATGGGGGTTGTGCTTACAGCCCAACACCGTGCAGGATGTTTGGCATTTGCCAGAGAACACCAAGATTGGCAAATTCACCATTGGCACCCTGTGCTCTTCACAGATAAAAGCAGCTTCACACTGAGCACATGTGACAGACATGACAGGGTCTGGAGACACCGTGGAGAACGTTCTGCTGCCTGCAACATCCTCCAGCATGACTGGTTTGGCAGTGGGTCAGTAATGGTGTCAGGTGGCATTTCTTTAGGGGCCACACAGCCCTCCATGTGCTTGCCAGAGGTAGCTTGACTGCCATTAGGTACTGAGATGAGATCCTTAGACCCCTTGTGAGACCATATGCTGGTACGGTTGGCCCTGGGTTCCTCCTAATGCAAGACAATGCTAGACCTCATGTGGCTGGAGTGTGTCAGCAGTTCCTGTAAGATGAAGGCATTGATGCTATGGACTGGCCTGCCCATTCCCCAGACCTGAATCCAATTGAACACATCTGGGACATCATGTCTCACTCCATCCACCAATGCCACCTTGCACCACAGACTGTCCAGGAGTTGGGGGATGCTTTAGTCCAGGTGTGGGAGGAGATCCCCTAGGAGACCATCCACCACCTCATCAGGAGCATGCCCAGGTGTTGTAGGAAGGTCATACAGGCACGTGGAGGCCACACACACTACTGAGCCTCATTTTGACTTGTTTTGAGGACATTACATCAAAGTTGGATCAGCCTGTAGTGTTTTTTTCCATTTTAATTTTGAGTGTAACTCCAAATCCAGACCTCCGTAGGTTGCTAAATTTGATTTCCATTGATAAATTATGTGTGATTTTGTTGTCAGCACATTCAACTATGTAACGAACAAAGAATTTGATAGGAATATTTCATTCATTCAGATCTAGGATGTCTTATTTTTGTGTTCCCTGTTGTGAATGAATAAATGTTTAATAAAGTTATCTTGAGCTTGAAGTCAAGTGCAGGGTTCTGGCCCTGCACTTCTGATTGGCTGTTAAATGGCAAGATCAGATTGGTCCGTTCAGGAGAATCTGATTGGCCATTAACAGGCCGTTCTCATTAACGGAGCTAGCGCTCCCAGGATGCCATTGGTTGAATAGTTAATATGTTGCCTATATAAGGAAGGCTATAGCAGCCATCCAGTTTGAGCTGTCACACCATGTAAATAAAGAGTTTGAAGTTCACTGTTTTCACCAGCTCGTCTCCATTATTCGCACCCATGCTCCACACTGAACACTGGGGATGAGGGTGGGATGAGGAGACATCAGAGCTGACTAAAACAACGAAGAAGGCAACTGCGCACATGGCTGAAATGCACAACGGCGGAAACATGTTCGGCAGTGCAGTACCACCCACTCCGTTCGACCCAGCGCAAGAAGACTGGGAGTCCGACATGGATCGTTTCCAAATGTTCTTGGAAACAAATAATCTGAATGATGCCACAACCGGGAAGAAACGGGCGGTATTCCTAACGCATTGCGGGCCGACCGTATTCAAGATGGCCAAGGCACTAGCAAAACTGGCTGAAGTGAAGGCTATGGACTGGGACGTCCTCGAACCTCTACTAAGGGCCCACTACGCACTGACTGTACCAACACTCATAAGATGGCACGAGTTCTACCAAAGAAACCAGTGGAAAGGAGAGAGCATTGCCAATTTTGCTGCAGACCTCCGAAACTTGGGAGGCCTCTGTGATTTCGCCGACCTGGAAGAGGCTTTGAGAGACCGAGTAGTTCTGGGATTAGATGCACTAAACGTGCAGAGCAAAATAATGGCAAAGGGCAACATTAGCCTTGCTGATGCCATCGCTGATGTTACGGCAGCGGAAGCAACCAAGAAGTTGGCTGCCCAACTGCGCCAAAACTGCACTCCAACACACCAACCAGCTTGCGAAATTTCACCTAAGTCAGGACAGCTTTCGATGGCCCACCATGAGGACCTCTCTTCGTCATCAGACAGCGACAAAGAAGAGGTCCATCGACTGCGGTCCGATCGGGACCATTACCCGAAGTCCCAGCAACCATGCACTGGCTGCGGGGCCAACCATTACCAGTCTGATTGCAAATTCTGCGATGCGCTCTGCCATGAGTGTGGGAAACAAGGCCATATCGGACAGGTCTGCAGAAGTCTCCCAGGACCCAGTCAGACCTCGAAGGGGGCCAATTATCGCCAATCAACAGGAAACCGTCCTGTAAGGCGAGAACCAGCAAACCACTCCTACAGAAACCGACCCATGAATCGCCTAACAAAGCGAGAGGAGGCTCACCAAATTATCACTATCGGTCATGCCTCTTCATTAGATGCCAAGAAAATTTGAATTAAAGTGGACATCGAAAATCAGCCCTGCCAAATGGAAGTTGACTCAGGATCGTCCCTTTCGATGGTTTCCCGGAAGACCCTCAAGCAACTCATCCCTACTCTCCAGAGCCAAGACCTTCAATTCCAAAGACTCGTACTTAAAGATTATCAGGGGAACCGGATTCCAGTCGTGGGATCCAGTTGAGTCCGAGTTTCGTTCAAAAACCGCACAGCGTACTTACCCCTGACTGTGATCGACAAGGACCGGCCTAGCCTGTTAGGCCTCCAATGGTTCGCACTACTCGGCATTGAAGTGGCAGGCATTAATTAAATCGGCGGCAGTGACTGGGAGGAGGACCTCGCCCATGAATTCAAGGACCTCTTCATGGAAAAGCTAGGCGAGTACAAGGGGACCCCGATATTCTTTAGCCTTAATCCAAAAATAGCTCCCATCCGCCTTAAGCCTTGTCGAGTTCCGTTTGCACTAAAGCTGAAAATCGACGAACAGCTTGATAAGTTAATAACCCAGGGAGTGTTAAAGCCAACTGATCACTCTCCCTGGGAGACCCCAATCGTGACACCCATTAAGCCGGATGGCTCAATTAGAATTTGTGGGGACTACCGAGCCACCCTGAACCATGCCCTGCAGCAAAACCCATATCCGGTGCCGGTGGTGCAACACCTCCTCCATTCCCTGGGGGGCGGAAAAGTCTTCGCTAAACTAGACTTAGCTCAGGCTTATCAGTAACTGCCAGTTGATGAAAAAACGGCACAGGCCCAGACAATCGTAATGCACCGAGGTGCCTTTAAATGTATGCAGCTCCAATTCGGAGTGAGTGTTCCCCTGGGTATCTTTCAGAGCCTAATGGAAAGACTCTTACAAGGGATTAAAGGCATTGTCCCCTACTTTGATGATGTGTTAATTGCTGCCCCCACTCCAAAAATTTTACGGGATCGTCTAAGACTGGTTCTCCAAAAATTCCAAGACGCAGGCCTTAAGGTGAAGAAAAATAAGTGTAAGCTGTGTACAGATCATGTTGAATTTTTAGGGTACTTAATTGACAGTCAGGGTATTCATCCTACAGATAGCAAATTGAGAGCAATAAAAAACGTTTCCTGACCCCGGAATAAGGCCGACCTCCAGGCGTTTCTAGGCCTCATCAATTTTTATAACGTATTCTTGCCGCACAAGGCGACTGTCACTGAACCTTTACATCGCCTACTGGACAAAAAAGCAAATTGGGTATGGGGTCATAGAGAAGAGCAGGCGTTCCGTAATGTAAAAAAACTACTGACTTCTGATGCTTTACTAATGCAGTACAATGAAACCTTACCATTAAATATCACGTGTGATGCATTGCCTTTCGGAGTGGGCGCCATTTTGAGCCACGTATTGCCTAACTGTAGCGAAGCCCCTGTTGCCTATTTTTCAAAGACACTCTCGAAAATCGAACGAAATTATAGCCAGATTGATAAAGAAGCCCTTGCAATTGTATCAGCTGTCAAAAGATTTCATGAGTATGTGTACGGCCGGGCTTTTACTATAGTGACTGACCACAAACCTTTGCTGGGAATAATAGCTGGGGATAAGCCAACCCCTATATATTATCTCCCAGGATGACTCATTGGTCAGAATTCTTGGCTGCTTATAATTATCAGCTGCAATACCACCCCGGAAAAGCTATTCCCCATGCTGACGCGTTGAGCCATGCACCGCTTCCAGAGACTATCAACGACCCCGCGCCAACAATGACAACGTTGCAGATCGAGACACTTCGTACACCGCCATTAACTGCCCATGATATCACGAGAGAAAAAAAACGCGACCCCACCTTGGCACGAGTCCTCACGTGGGTGGAACGCTGATGGCCATTGGACCAAGTATCGGACAACTTCGCAGCATTCAAAAGTCGACAAACAGAGTTGTTTTCTCAAAAGGGCTGTATCATCTGGGGTGATAGAGTCATTATCCCAGAACGACTCCAACAGGCACTATTAAGAACCTTGCACGATGGCCACCCTGGCATCGTACGCATGAAGGCCCTCACACAAAACTACACATGGTGGCCAGGCATCGACAGACAAATCGAGTCATGGGTCAAAACTTGTCATAGATGCCAAGAAGTAAGCAACGCTCCACCAAAGGCAATCCCAACCGAATGGGAGACACTGTGGGGACCCTGGTCCCGTATCCATCTAGATTTTGCTGGGCCAACCAAAGGCCACACCTTCTTGTTAACCGTAGACGCGTACTCAAACTGGCTCAAAATCCACTGAATGAGGAACACGACCACCGAAGCGGTCATTAAAAAACTAGAAAGACTGTTTGTAACCCACAGATTATCAGACATTCTGGTATCCAACAACAGGCCTCAATTTACCGCACTGTCTTTTGAACAGTACCTGGCTGACCACGGTATCCGACATGCGCTCACTTCTCCAGCGCACCCTGCGGCCAATGGTAGGGCCGAGCGCATGGTACAATTCGTCAAGAAAACACTACAGAAAGTGGACTATGACAACATCGAAGAGAAGGTAAACCGAATCCTCTTTTTACAGCATATCATGCCTCACAGCGTCACCAACAAAACTCCTGCTGAGCTGCTAATGGGACGAAAGCTCCGCTCCCACTTCGACCAGTTACACCCAGCGTACGAACTGGAGAAACCACTCGGATCCAGAGACCGATACTGTACCTTCCAGGTAGATGATTTGGTGTTTGCTAAAAATTTATCGGGTGATCCGCTGTGGGTAGAAGCGACTGTGGTCCATGTAACCGGCCCAAGATCATACCTTGTACAATGCCCTGACGATAGACTTTGGAAGCGCCATATCGATCAACTACGATCAAGGCTGCAGTCAGGCAATTCTGAGCTCCCTAATAACCAAACTGAGGTGGGGGAAGATACAGAGGAAGACGAATTTCAACTAGCGGAAAACCTTTTTGAAGGAAACGATAGCGGAACAGAAACGCGAGAACAGGAACCAGGGATGGGAGTGAGTTCACCTCAGGGTGATGCCGAAGATATTGGTGACAACGAAAATGCGAACTCTGAATCAGAGGCACCCCTTTCACCAAATAACGACCTATCTCAACAAGAGTGCAGCCAAATGGTTAACGGAGCTAGCGCTCCCGGATTGCTATTGGTTGAATAGTTAATAAGTTGCCTATATAAGGAAGGCTATAGCAGCCATCGAGTTGAGCTGTCACACCATGTAAATAAAGAGTTTAAAGTTCACTGTTTCTACCGGCTCGTCTCCGTTATTCGCACCCATGCTTCAGATTTAACAATGACAGTATTTAACTGCCCAATCTTAAAATACAGGACAAATGGTCAGAAATAGGCAATCTGTCAAATAATCTGACACTGCATGTGATAATTAGCGTTGCATTGCAAGAGCTGCGGTGGTACAGTGGTTAGAGTGCAGTACTGCAGGCTACTTCTGCTGACTCCCAACTGTCTGCATTTGGCAGATTTAATTTCACCAGGCTCAAAGTTGATTCAGCCTTCCTTCCTCTGAGGTGGGTAAAATGAGGTCTCAGATTGTTGGGGCCAATATGCTAATATGTAAACTGCTTAGAGAGGGCTGTAAAAGCATTGTGATATATAAATTGACATGCTCTTGCTGTTGCATACATGATAATCAGGATTTTGAATTGATCACTAGTGAAGCTCATGGTGCCATGGTGTCACATGCGCCTGCTGAGGCATGGCCATTACTGTCCACAGTATGATGTTCTGGGACAGCTGAAGCTTCTAAGTCAAACTCACAGCTTCCGGGCCAGATGCATCACGTGCTGGACATGCCCATGCCTGGTTTATTGAAGGGGAAAAAGTTGTGAAATGTCAGGTGACGCCGCCATGATGACACAAGTTTGACACCCCTGTTCTAAGTAGTCTTCAAGGGCAGCTTCATGTATAGCACGCTGTAACATTTCATTTCTGAAATAATTTCTGAGTGAATATCTGGAAGGTCTCCCAATCTAGCAATTGGTGCAGTTGGTACAAGATCTTAGCCACAGTGCCACCCAATCTTGGACTGGAGGCTCCAAGTCCAAAGGAGCCCCCAGATTGCACAGCAGTCTTCAATAGAGAAAAGCAACCCCCTCCAAGGCTAAAGACAGAAAGTTCCTAAAATTGGCATGTCGAAATATCCACATCCGCTTGGTCTTGTCAGGATTGAGCCTGAATCTGTTCTTTTCCAGATGCACAAAGATTCCAGGCACTGAGACAGAACATCAACAGCACTGCTTGGAGAGTCAGGATGCCAGGATGTATCACTGGGTATTAATAATAGGATACGATAGGATAGGATAGGATAGGATAGGATAGGATGGGATGGGATGGGATGGGATGGGATGGGATGGGATGGATGGGATGGGATGGGATGGGATGGGGTAGGATGGGACGGGACAAGACAGAACAGAATAGAACAGAATAGAATAGAATAGAATAGAATAGAATAGAATAGAATAGAATAGAATAGAATCAAATTTGGAAGGGACCTTGGAGGTCTTCTAGTCTAACCCCCTACTCAGGCAGGAAACCTTAGACCATTTCAGACAAAATGAGTGACCTCATGCATGATTTCATGTAAATGTTAAACAGAAAAAGTAAAAATTACAAGCTTTAAGATACCACACAAATACAGGCACGAGTGGGATTCTACCAGTTCGCACCTATTCGCTAGAGCCGATTGTTAACATTTTAAGCAGTTTGGAGAACGGGTTGTTAGAAGAAATTACTGGCCTAATCCTGTAAAGAAGGCAGGAAAGAAACATTCTGGTGTTGCTTCAAGAAACTGCCTCTCCGTTAACCCTTATTACGTTTTTGGCAGGACTAGACTTCCTGTCTCTAGAACTTCTCTGGAGTTTTTTTCCCCTCCTTTGCTGGTACTTTGCTTATGTGGAGTGACCATTTAAATTTACAATGGCACTGAAAAAAGTGACTTATGACCATTTTTTACACTTATGACTGTTGCAGCATCCCCACAGTCATGAGAGGCCAGGCGCGGAGATACGTGCCTTGATGTGAGTGATACTGAGTTGGCCACGGCCAGCAAATAACATGACCACCAAGCCATGTCTACCTAGTCACATGACCACCAAGCCATGCCCACTACCTAAGCCACACCCACAGAACCGGTTGTTAAAAATTTGAATCCCACCCCTGAGTACAGGGTCAGCTGTTTGACTTCTTCCCACCTGGAATTATCCACAAAGGAGGAGACCACTGCCCCACACTCCCAGTCCATGCAGTCCTGAAGAATATCATAATTGATGATATCAAATGATACCAATCATTCTTCAAAAGTCATTGTTAAGTGTATTGAAGGTTGTGCTCCCATTTATGCACCCACTAGGCTCCCATTTGAAACACGACAACAGTGGATCCATAGAATCCATTTCCTCCAGGATCATCTGGAGCTTCTTCCTTTTTAAAAAAAAAAAAAAAGGATAGAATTTGCA
Organism: Hydrophis major; assembly: GCA_033807585.1. Lineage (NCBI taxonomy): Eukaryota > Metazoa > Chordata > Lepidosauria > Squamata > Elapidae > Hydrophis > Hydrophis major. The sequence goes on from CM066330.1 coordinate 247,090,865, forward strand.
TAAAAATTGTCCTGAATTACATGCATCTCATTGCCCCTCTAAATTCTGATACTGAGTTTTAATTTTGAATGTGATCAAAAAGAACAATGATCAAACACAAAAGGACAACCATCTTATGGACTATGTTTAGAATTGAAATAAAATTAGCAAAATGAAGGGATGATCCAGCCCTGCCAAGAGAACAGCTTTTAGCAAGCCCCTGTAAAGACCCATGATTTGAGCTAAATGATTCACGGTTTTTCTTTTGGTTGATCTGGGAAAATAAATAAAAACTGATAGGACATTAGCTTAATATGAACAGTTGGATAAGGAACTAAAATGGGAAGAACTACTTTCTATGCTGAGTTATTTAAATAAACAGTGAAACAATCCATTTCCTAGGTTTATACAATGTGTTGAATAATAAAAGGTAAGATTTGCATAATATAGGACCACAGAAAAACTCGCCAAGGTAAAACTAACAAAGCTTTAGCCTGTTGCTTGGATGTATACGTTGCCTTGATGTGTCATAAAGTTCCAACCCCAAGCCATTGGAGAAATGATAAGAGTATTTAATGGTCTTTTAAAATCATAAGAAAGCTAATACTTGCTCAGATGGATTTTTTTCTCTCTCTCCTTCTATTTTCACAATAATGGTAGAAGGGGCAATTATACTTCCTGCAAAAGAAATATTTCATGTTGCATCTTTTTTTCTTTATTATTATTTAAGCAACAATACCAAAAGCATTCCTGGAAAAGAGTTCATTGAAAGAACTGCTTTTCCACTTGGCATAAAGTCATTCAAACCAACAAACAAGAAATCTATTCTTTTTGTTAGAAAAGAGTCATTGGAGGGTTTCCCATTTCTAAACAAAAAATAAGCAACCTACTCCTGAAAATGACCAAATGGGAATATTATATGAGACCCTATAAAATTTGTTGTTAAAGAAGTATGCTTGGAATAATTTCAATGAGGGGGATAAAATGAGACCCCTCCAGATGTATTTGTGCATTATTTGGTTTCAATCCTCTCAGCCTTTCCTTCCTTCCTTCCTTCCTTCCTTCCTTCCTTCCTTCCTTCCTTCCTTCCTTCCTTCCTTCCTTCCTTCCTTCCTCCCTTCCCTTCCCTTCCCTTCCCTTCCCTTCCCTTCCCTTCCCTTCCCTTCCCTTCCCTTCCTCTCTCCTTCCTCGTCTCCTCTCCTGTCCCCTTCTACAACTTGGACAAACTCTCCAAGTCCCCCATCACAAACCTCCTTCTCATTTCATTTGTTAAAAATACAAACCCTTATTTATAACTGTCATTGTGTTTGGATTTGTATTAACTCCATTTATGCAAAAACCACTTGAACCCTGTCATTTTGGATAAAGTGGGAAATGGAGGCCACATGTTTACAAACTGTATTTGGGATGAGGTGAGTCTTTGCCAACAAAATAGAGAGAGGGAGTAATAATTCTCAGCTCAAGAGAGTTCATAGCAGCTTAACTACTTGATCACAAACTCAGGAAGGAAGGAAGGAAGGAAGGAAGGAAGGAAGGAAGGAAGGAAGGAAGGAAGGAAGGAAGGAAGGAAGGAAGGAAGGAAGGAAGGAAGGAAGGAAGATTAACTGTAGGAGAAAGAGTGGCAGAACCTTGAGACAGAGTCAAAAAAGGAATCAACCTAGAGTCTCCATGTAGCCACAGATAAACTAAGTCCAACCCCTCTTGAATTCCCTTGAGTACATTCTTGAACATATGATGTCAAATTATAAATCCATTTAATTGGAACTTCCCATGTAGTCCTGATCTTTTGTATCTGCTATTCGCCTTGTTGAAAGTAAAAAAGGCAGCCTGAGAAATCCTAAGGGAGTGGGAAGGTGAACATCCCTGGAAGACTTCAGTAATGTTTGTGACATACCTGTCCTATATTTGTTAGATCAGACCATGGAATCAGCTCTATTAAAACTACTTTTATTGAAATTGTCTATAATAATAGAAAGTTGCAAATCAGGTTGTGCAATGTTTCCCCCATCTCCTTATAGTTCAATGAATTAGGGAAGTGTCTGCCACAGCTGTTTCATTGGGGATTTTAAAATGCTTTAGCTCCTTCTGCCTAGGCAACGGCTTTTTGCATATCTCCATAAAGGTTATTTTCAGGGGTGGAATTCAATTTTTTAAACAACCGGTTCTGTGGGTGTGGCTTAGTTGGTGGACGTGGTTAGTGGTCATGTTGACTGGGCGTGGCCAACTCAATATCATTCACATCGAGGCACGTATCGCCTGGCCTCTCATGACTGTGGGGATGCTACAACAGTTGTAAGTGTGAAAAACAGCCATAAGTCACTTTTTTCAGTGCCATTGTAACTTTGAATAGTCACTCCACACAAGCAAAGTACCAGCAAGGGAGGGGAAAAAATTTCAGAGAAGTTCCTGACAAAAGGAAATCTAGTCCTGCCAAGAATGTAATAAGGGTTAACGGAGAGGCAGTTTCTGTAAGCAACACCAGAATGTTTCCTTCCTGCCTTTCTTACAGGATTAGGTCAGTAATTTCTTCTAACAACCGGTTCTCTGAACTGCTTAGAAAGTTAACAATCGGTTCTAGCGAATAGATGCAAACTTGTAGAATCCCACCCCTGGTTATTTTCCTTTCTCTCTACAGTACACCAGCTCTTTGTGTCACTGATAATTAGGAAACAGTCCAGCATAAACTCTAAATCCATGGGGAATCCACAGGCTGCAAATCTGATTTTTAAGTACAACCCTGTCCACAATCGGTATTTCTTACAAATCTTTTCTTCATTTTCTTGTATTTGTGATTCATTATTAGGAACCTGAATAACAAGGACTTCAAAGGTCTTCTAATGCAACTCCCTGCTCAGGTGGGAGACCCTTTACAAATTGTCCACAATTTACAATAGTTGAATTTAGTGACTGTTCGAAGTTACATGTCAGTTCTGTCCTTGAGTGATATCACTGCCACACAACTTGCAGTCAAAACAGGGCCTGGCCATATTGTAAACTATTATTTATGAATCATAATGTCTAGATGCATACTGTTTTTTTTTCACCAAAGTCAAACAAACTATTCTTGAAGTTATGATCAGAGGTGGTATTCAGCAGGTTCTGATCAGTTCTGGAGTTCTTAACCTCTGAGCTGAAGAATCTTCTTGGATAAGAAGCGAAATGTCTTCAAAGAAAAAACAGAAAGTACAGTTGCCTCTTGAAAAAGCATTTGTGGGACTTCCTCCTTCTATTTTCCTCACTGTAGCAACCCTTTGAGGGCTTGGACTGAAGAAAATCAACTGGCTCAAGGTCAGCCAGCTGCCTTTCTTAGCTAAGGCAGAACTCGAACTCATTGTCTCCCACTTTCTACCCTGTTGCCTTAACCACTAGACCAGGGGTATTAAATTCGATTTCATTGAAGGTGGTGGTGGGGAGCATAGCTGGTGTGTGTGTGGCCAGCTCAACATCACTCATATTAGGGGCATCTGTGATGGCCCAGGTGGGGCTGGGGAGAATCCATTCCCTCCCTTCCTTCCTTCCTTCCTTCCTTCCTTCCTTCCTTCCTTCCTTCCTTCCTTCCTTCCTTCCTTCCTTCCTTCCTTTTCTCCTTTCTTCTTCCTCCCCCTCTTCCCTTCTTTTTCCTTCCTTGCTCTTCCTTTCCTTCCTCTCTTCCCATCTTTTTCTTTGTCTTTCCTCTTTCCCTTTCCCTGTCCCTTCTTGGATGCTCACATGCAAAAGGAAAAACATTTCTCCTTTTGTTTTGTTTTTTGTGTGGCCCTCCTGAGCTCAGTTTTTGCTGGCAGAGGCCCTGCAATCCAGTCCTTCGCTGTTCACAGGGCAGCCTTGTGGGCCAGATCTAAGCATCCCACAGTGCGGGTCAGGCCCACTGACCTTGAGTTTGACACCCATGCCCTAGACCAAACTGATTCTCCAAGATATCACCATGATTCACTAAAGCCTCAATAATCCCAACTTCCTAGAACACTCTGTTTATATCATGACTCAAGTCCCCTTGAAATGGCTGGGAATATTTTAGCCAATTTTCTTTCCCATAAGTGGGTGTCCTGTGATTCAACATGCCCATTGCCTAGTGAAGACATATGATTCTCCATGGTAGATGCTTTGCATAATGTTTATCCCCAAGAATCTCACCTCCAAGATCCCAGCACATTTTACTCAATAGTACCACTAGACAAGGAACCTTATAAGGGAAGAGAAATATATGTAATTGGGCAGATGTTTTTTAAATGCATTTTGAAATATACTTGCAGTTATAAGCTGTACTTCAATGGCATAACTGCTTCTTTGTCTATGGAGCTCTTCCATCAAAGGTGGAAGAGCTCTATACAATGTAAGTGCTCCATCCTCTACAGTGTAAGAGGTTTTCTGAACAGAGGCTCTTGACACCTTGAAGGTGTCAATAGTGTCCCTGTTGAAGCACCATCAAGTTGCCTCTCCCAGACAGATATGTACATTAATTTATTCAGGCTTTTCCTAAATATGATTGATTTAGCCATATGAGTAGGCTTTAAAAATGTACCTACTCTTTTCTACTTTTCATGCAGCTGTCCAATGCTATATGCCACACAACGATGGTAAAAATCTTTCAGATAAATAAAATCATGGGGAGAAGTGCAGATTGGTACACAAACTGCAATAATTTTTCAATATGTAGGTGTGAAATATCTGCACACACCTACAAATCTGTTTGATCAATACTGTTTCATGTATTAGGAAGTGTTGGCGTATCCAGGTAATGGGTACTTTTGGCCTCAGGGTGGTACAATGTTTATGCACATGGAAATTAGATGCAAATAGCAAGTGGATTAGAATTATTGGAGGCATACCTTCACCTAATTGGAACTAGTGTGCAGTTGCTGCCTTTGTAGGGTGTGGGAGACAACAGTTGCATGTTTTATTGCTTGAGACAACTGGTGAAACACTTAGATTATAACATGATTACTTAAGAGCAATAAACTTCTCTCATCAGCCAAAACCCACATCAAGGTGAGAAACAAAACAGTGTGTTAACATTCTCATGGGGAGGAAAAGCCCTCAAAATCATTCTTGTTGAACATTGCCCTGACAAGCCAAACTTTTTGCCTTGGAGGTCTCCTTCTGTACTCCACAATTTATGAATCAATGGTTTTAGATTAAGCCAAAGCCTTATAGTTCTCATACCGTTCTGCTTATTTCAGAATCTGTTGAATACGCCTTTTATTATAGCTTTTCCCAAAGTTGTCCAGACATCGAACATTTTTGTTGCTCTGGTGGAGAAGAAAGATTCAGGTAAATAAGTAGAAGAAGAGAATGTGTATCTTTCTCTGAGTGTGTGCGTGTGTTGGTCTGGAGGATCATTTGTGCCCTAAAAGGAAATAAGAGAGGAGGGGGAGAGAGAGAGAGAATGAGGAGACAGATTTCCATAACATGAGATGTTTGCATTCAGAAATAATTACTGTAATTGAACTAGAAACAAAATATCTTTCATCATACAGGGAATTAAAGATTGTGGCCAGATAGCAATAGCACTTAGGCTTAAATATTACTTCATAGTGCTGTGCAGCACTTGCCGATTGGTTTGCAAAAGTCAGCATATAGCCCCCAACAATCTGAGTCCTCATTTTACTCACTTTGGAAGGATGGGAGGCTGAGTCAAACTTGAGCCCGTTAGGATCAAACTCCAGATGACTTGTGGGCCTTTTCCATCTTCTTTTCAGGTGCTTATAGTGGAAATGTTTAGTGCAGGGGTGAAATTCAACCACCTTGCACCACCTCCGGAGAAGTGGTAGGCACAATCTGAATCGGTTGGTTTCACGCCCACCCGCCTTCTTCCTTTTAGAGTCCCACCAAGCCACGCCCACCAAGCCACGCCTACAGAGCCAGTAAGGAAAAAAAATTGAATTTCACCCCTGGTTCAGTGGTTTTGTTTTTGCCACTTGAGATTTTTTTTTAATCTTTCATTCAGATTTGGACTAGGTTGACTTTCAAGAAGGCTGATAGAGGATTGTCCTCTGTCTTCAGATAGAAGGTAATGGCGGCGCGTATAGACGCAGCGGCTTATGGCTCTCCCGTTCGGTGCTCTTTTCGGTGCTTTTTTCCGCTGTTTGTATACGTCTTCTGGACTATCGGCTCTACGAGCCAACTCTATACACGATCAGATATTATAGACATTGGAATTCAATGCCAGATGTCTGTTTCGAGGGACTTTCATCGCGTCCATAACATCCCCGATGAGATAGCGAGACCAGCGGGCTCTCCGTGGATTGTTGTCGGGGCCAGGAGGCGGCGAAGACGGAGGAGGGAGAGGAAGCAGAAGCGAGGCTGTAGGTCTGGCGTTATGCTTAGGCTGAGGAAACATCCATTCAAGCCACCTCTTCCGAGTCTGTATCTCGCCAACGCCAGATCCCTGGCACATAAAACGGATTATTTACAGCTACAGCTCGCCGGTAACCGCTATGTTCGAGACTGCTGCGTCATGGTAATTACTGAAACATGGCTACATTCTGGGATACCTGACGCTAGCATGCAGCTGGCAGGCCGTACTTTTTTACGCTGGGACAGAACGAAGGACTGTGGTAAGAGCAGAGGAGGGGGGCTCTGCATCTACGTACATGAGAACTGGTGTAATAATGGGACAGTTATAGATAATCATTGTTCCCCGGATCTTGAGTACATGTCTGTAAGATGTCGGCCTTTTTTTCTACCGAGAGAGCTAACTGTTGTGATCGTTACGGCGGTGTATATCCCGCCCGACGCAAACACAGATAAGGCACTCTCTCTCCTGCTGAATACCATAAACGAACAGCAGCAGGCTTACCCTGATGGTGTTCATATTATTGCAGGAGACTTTAATAAGGCCAATCTGAAAACTGTACTCCCGAAGTTTTACCAGTATGTTAAGTGTGCCACGAGGGGAGAAAATACTCTGGATCATGTTTATACCAACATTAAACATGCATACAGAGCCATACCCCTCCCCCACCTTGGGTATTCAGATCATCTCTCCCTCCTGTTATCCCCAGCTTATACCCCCCTCAGACGCAGTAGCAGGCCCATTACGAAGACTGTAACGATTTGGCCTGAGGATGCACTTAGTAGACTTCAAGACTGCTTTGAACAGACAGACTGGAAGATGTTCCAACATCAAGAGTTGGAAATGCATACAAGTACGGTGCTGGACTATATCAAGTTCTGCATCGGAAATGTGACTGTAGACAGAAACATCCGGGTCTTCCCAAATCAGAAACCCTGGATGACTACTCAAGTCCGTGGACTTCTTAAAGCCCGTGACGTAGTCTTCAGGTCAGGCGATAGAGCTTTGTATACAGTCGCCCGAGCTGACCTGAGGAGGGGGATTAAGAAAGCCAAGATGGATCACAGGAGGAGTATTGAGTCCCACTTGTCTAGCCATAACACACGGGAGGTGTGGAAGGGCATACATGACATCACTAATTATAGGGGTTGTCACGGAACAACAGAACATCTGAGTGCAGCGCTAGCAGAGGAGCTGAATAACTTCTTTGCTCGCTTTGAAGTTTCACAACAGCGTACAGCTGCACCAGCCCTACTCCCTCCTCCAATTACATTCAGTTCTGCTACCCCACCCAGTATTTTTTCTGTGACGGAGGATGACGTCAGACGGGTGTTCCGAGCAGCGAACCCCAGAAAGGCAGCTGGCCCAGATGGAGTCCCTGGCAAGGTGCTTAGGGCATGTGCCCCCCAGCTTGCCTCCATCTTCAGAGATATTTTCAACCTCTCCCTGGCCCAGGCAGTTATACCATCCTGTCTGAAATCTGCCATAATCATCCCTGTGCCGAAGAAATCTCCCATCTCCAGCCTCAATGATTACCGCCCAGTGGCGCTTACTCCTGTAATCATGAAATGTTTTGAGAGGCTGGTGCTCCGGCACATCATGAATCATCTCCCCTTGGATTTTGATCCTTATCAGTTCGCTTACCGCACTAATCGGTCTACGGAGGATGCCATAGCCATAGCTCTGCACGCTACGCTGAACCATCTGGAGCAACGGCAGAGCTATGTCCGGATGCTTTTCGTGGACTACAGCTCTGCCTTTAATACAATCATCCCAGGAATTTTAATCAAAAAACTGGATACATTGGGTTTGCCCCCCCTTACTTGTGCCTGGATAAAGAACTTCCTGAGTGATCGGCCCCAGATTGTGAGGCTTGGTCCCCACCTTTCTTCCACACGTACGCTGAGCACTGGCTCCCCACAGGGCTGTGTGCTGAGCCCACTCCTGTACTGCCTCTATACCCACGACTGTAGTCCACACCATGATAGCAACCTCATTGTGAAGTTTGCTGATGACACCACGGTGGTTGGACTCATTTCGAGGGGAGATGAGGCAGCTTATAGGAAGGAGGTCCTGATGTTGGCTGCTTGGTGTTCGGACAATAATTTAGCTCTGAACACCAAGAAAACTAAGGAACTCATTGTGGACTTTAGGAGGCACAACACTGACCTGGCTCCCCTTTACATTAATGGAGAGCAGGTGGAGAGGGTCCATACTTTCCGGTTTTTGGGTGTTACTATTGTTGATAAGATCTCCTGGACGGAAAACACCACGGCAGTTATTAAGAAGGCTCAGCAGAGACTCCACTTCCTGCGAGTGCTCAGGAAGCACAATCTGGCCTCCAGCCTGCTGATTACCTTCTATCGTGCGTCCATTGAAAGCCTGTTGACATACTGCATTACAGTGTGGTATGGTCATTGTACTATGGCAGACAGGGAGAGACTACAGAGGATAGTCAAAACAGCTCAGAAGATCATTGGCTGCCCTCTTTCCTCCCTGTCAGACATCTATTCCTCACGCTGTCTTAGTAGAGCTGTGAACATCATAAAAGACAGTTTCCATCCTGGTAACGGACTGTTTGACCTGTTGCCCTCGGGGAGGCGCTATAGGTGCATCAGGTCAAGGACAAATCGTCTTCAAAACAGTTTTTTTCCCAAAGCTATAACTACCCTGAACTTACATATGCACTGACTTTAAGTCCTGTCAAACATATTGTAAATAATACTTTGGGACAATTGGGAAATTTTTGTGCAATATATCATGACTATTACTGTGCTGGCTGACAAGTGCAATAACTCCTACTGTGAATAGGCACAAATTAAGTGCAATAAGCTGGTAATTTTACTCATTTTATTCTTCTTTGTTGTTTTAGATATTTTTAGATATTCTTATGCACATTCTCTTTTTAACATGTATGGTTGTACTGAACGACGAGTCGCTTAATCTCACTGTGTATGCGTATGATGCAAGTTGTACACGTGGATAGTGACAATAAAGGTATTCGTATTCGTAAGACTGTCCTGGATAAAATATGCTAGCCCCCCCCTCCACTCAGGTGAGCAGAATTGATAGGATTTACAACCTCCTCACTTGGTACTGTTTGCTAAGATTTTTGGATTAGGACCTTCATAAAGCATTTATGATTTTAGATACCATCACTGAATTTAAGCAGAAATACAATGTGGCTTCCATATGGACCTCAACAATAATGATTAGATCCACTTGATCTATTGTGCTGCTAACAATTGATAGCATCTTCAAATATAAAGACAAGGGGAATTGCAGGGCCATAAATAGTGGAGTTGACCAAGAGCTCATGAGTGACTTTGACTCAATCATTCTCCAAGATCATGTTACCTTTTCTGTTAGATCTCTCATAGTATAACTTGGCAATTACAAACCTGAATATCCATCAATGATATTCAGTTGTGTAAAGGCCAAGTTTTAAGGGAATCAAGCTCTAATAGCAGCCAAAGTTCATGAGGAAAATGAGTTGGTTTCTGAGAAGCTTCACAAAATCTAGAAACACAAGAAATATCTAAAACATGGTAGGCACCAAATTCTATGGAGATTCTCAATCATTCAGATCATGGTTGTCCCAAAGGTGATTTTCAAAAGGCAACTGGACTTTCCTTTTTTTCTCTTTCTTTGAAAAGGTTTCACTTCTCATCTAAGAAGCTTCTTCAGTTCTGCTCCAGTATTATATTCAAGCATATAAGATTGAAAGTTGGACTTTCATGGAATTTTTTGTCATTAACTGACTAACTTGGGTCTTTCAGAATAGGAAACATCCAATATCCTCCCAATCACAGCTAGCACCACTCAACATTAGTTTCCCTTGTTTGTTATACTATTGCATTTTTTGTTACTGTTGTTAGTTGCCCAGAGTAAATACACCCTGATTTTCAGCCTGAGGCTATTCTCTACTGTGCTATTCTCTACCTGCATCATTGGCTATACGAAATGGTGAGCTGTTTAGATTAATAATATGTTGAAACATTTCCTCCAATTATTTTTCCTCTGGGAAAGGCTTTCTGTAGGTCAATCTCATGATGCTTAGAATTTCTTTAATATCTATTTGGGTTGCTTAAGCTTATTTACTATTGAAATGTGAGAAAGGGTACTGGTATTGTTGCTGATATATTGGGATAATGTTTGTATATATCAGTATCATATTGCAAATTCCCTGGCTACCTTCAATCTGAAAAAAAAAAAAAAACCCAAAGACCAGTGAGAAGTATTTGTTATGGTTTTCTAACAATGGAACAGTCCAATTATGGAGACGGTGGCATCTCTATCTCTGGAGGTTTTAAAAGAATTTGGAAAAAATGTCTCTCATGGACAGTTTAACTAGTTTTTTTGCATTTAGACTAGAGACTAGAGCAGTGGTTCTCAATCTGTGGTCTGTGGACCCGTGGGAAGGGCACAATGTCATCAGAGGAGGTCCATGAAGGCTTGAAGAAATGTTATGATTTAAATTTTGAGTTAAGTCTTGGTGGTCTGTGGTCACAAAAGGTATTCAAAGGAGGTCCATGGTGAAGAAAAGGTCAAGACTCATTAGACTAAAGCAGGGTGTCAAACAGGTGGCTCACTAGCCAGATGCCTGACTCATAGGCCACGCCCACCCCAACTCCATGAATGGGACACAAAACATCACATGACAGCAAAGTGATGCCACAAGTTTGACACCCATGGATTAGAGAATTCTTGTGCCTTCTTCCAACTCTACAGTTTTATGATTTTATGTCTTCCCTTGGGATTTAATGGAAACTTTCTGTGTTTCCATTAAACCCCAAGGGAAGACATAAAATCTGGATAAATGGTTGAATAATGAAACACAAGATATTCACTTATAGATCCATACTGCTTGGTCATGAGATAACTATGTGCAAGAATACCATGTTCTACCTAAGAGAATTTCAACATTTTTTTTCCCCTTTCAGAGTATTTTTCCCCCCATCTCATTGAATGATGGAATAGATTGCAGAATAATTTGGTATTTGTTTTCATTGTTTTTATTAGGCCAGCATCTATTTGTATGATGGATGTTGAAAAAAAAAACTGGCACAGAAACAGCGTTAACCTGTAATGACCCTCTGTGGCCTGACTGACTTAATCATTCTTCCATTAATGAACTAATAAAAATTCTAAGCAATTATTATGAAAGAGACTGAATCAATCATGTAATGACAGGAAAACATCTAAAGCACATGAAACTGTCATAATGGCAAGTTTATGAAAGCATTTTTTGCATCAAATAATCTAACTTTGCAGCTGTTTTGCTAAATGTCTGGAGACTGTCTGGAGAATAGGTAGAGAGACATGAAAGAGCATCATTTGCTGTGTGCTACGGATGTAGTACTTGAAGTCTGATTTTGTAACTAAAAAACAGAAACTATTCATAAATTGATGAAGGATATTACATACATTATTATAATAAAAAATATAAATAAACAAGAGAAAGACAAGCAGTCTCATCTCATATGTATCTTCTGTCCAGCCTTGAATATTCCCACTATTAATTCTAGATTGTAAATGTAATGTCTAAGTCCCCCTGCTAAAATTCCCAGCTTCTTAGACTACTATCATTTCTCACCATTCTTGCCCACCAAACATTTTGTGTCACCAAGTACGGTTCAGTCATAACTAATTATTATTGGCAGGAAAAGCTGGAGGCAGGCCAGAGGTAGATAGCTTTCTTCCTACTGGGCACTGCCTTTAAAAATCTTCAAATTCAAAACCTTCAGGTCCAATGTTATGCAAAATCTCTCTCCCTCCCTCTCCCTCCCTCCCTCTCCCTCCCTCCCTCTGTCATAGATTAGGGGTGACCTGATAGCAGTGTTCCAATATCTCAGGGGCTGGCACAAAGTAGAAGGAGTCGAGCTATTCTCCAAAGCACCTGAGGGCAGGACAAGAAGCAATGGGTGGAAACTAATCAATGAGAGTAGCAACCTAGAACTAAGGAGAAATTTCCTGACAGTTAGAACAATTAATCAATGGAACAACTTGCCTCCAGAAGTTGTAAAGGAGTAGGTAGTTATAGAAGACTTGCAACTCTTTGATATGGCTTTTGGAGAGAAACTGATGCTTTATGGCTTGCAGAAGTTGAAGCTTGGCATCCATTTTGCCCTTGCAGGCAGTCTTTTATTTATGAAACACAATTGGAACCAGAATTGAGTTGCAGCTTTTGCCATTTAATAGTATTTGTTAGTTGGAAAAGGTTCTCCTAGATTCTGTTGATGATCTGATATCATAGATGAATATGGCTTTCTTCTGCAGAGTGCACTTAACAAGGATTTCTGTCTCAATCATGGGTTAAGGAGGTGATGAAAGCAAGAGACATAGCAAAAACAAACAAACAAAAATGCCAGGATATATCTGTTTTGTTCTTAGATGCAAATTCTGAAAGGCCCTAACAACATATTTCAACATGTTCCCAGGATCAAAAAAGAAAGATTTGACTTGGTGTGTTAGAAGTCTAAACACAACTGCTCCACACTGCATCATCATATTATGATGAACTACTTGTAAATAAACATTCAGCTTTGCATAAGAGCTTTTTTATAGAGTATTGGTTATATTAAACTCTTTGTTACCCCTCTCTTCTAGATTATTTTCCCTACATTTCCCATTCCAGTATAATTCTAGATCAAGAACACATTTAATTCAGGCTTTTGCTGCTTGTTTATTTATTTCCTGCCTTTATTAATTTTATGAACAATTCAAGATGGTGAACACACACAATATTCCTTCCTCCTCCTATTCTCCTCACAACAACAACCCTGTGAGGTGGATTGGGCTGAGAGAAAGGCACTGGCATCCAGTTGGCTTTCATATCTAAAGTGGGACTAGAATTCAAAATCTCCTGGCTTTTATCCTACTGCCATTAGGCGAAGCTGGTTTATTTTTAATTGCTTCTTAGCACATTTAATATTTTGGTATAGACTGTCTATTATCTTATATCTTATTAGGGGGCCAAATGTACTTAAATTCTATAAAGCATTATTTCCACATTGTAGAAATTTGAAATGCTGACTTTCTTCTCAGCAAAATATCCTAAAAATCATGCATATTCTTGTTTCTGTCAAGTGTTGCAAATAAGAAACGTGAATTATTGCCCAGATGAGAAAGCATCAAGTTCCTAGAAAAGAGGAAATTGGTACTGCTGTTCCAAAGAAGACAATTCAATTCAAAACTCAAATATGTAGAAGACATGGATCATTGCATCTACAAGTACACCCTTTTTCTGTCAGTCAAAACAAACCACCATGATTGAGATTACCCCATTCTTAATTGCCTCAGTTTAAGAATTTCCCAAGCTATTTCCTCTATAGTCTTCAATGAATTGTTGGGTTTTTAAGCCAATCAAATTACCAAAGTCTGCTATCTCTCTCATTTCAGCCAGGAAACTGATCTACCAAATATTTCCAATTTACATTGGCAAAAACAGGGCAAGAGCTTTTGCTTGTAAGAGAAAAGGCTGAGAAAAGATATGAGCAGGATATCTAAAGAGATGCCACATGCAAGAAGAGATGGACATTGTCTGTTATAGAAGAGGGCAAATAAAAAAAAAGAGGCTTCAGGTTGCATATTAGGAACAAATTCTTACACACTTCATAGAATGTGTCAAGTAGAGGAATAGACTGCTTAGGACATGATGGATCACTCTTTGCTAGAGGCTTTCAGATAATTTGAAGGGTCTGTAAAAATCTGGACAACAGGTTAATGGCACTAAGGAGATACAGCAAACTGTCTTTGCTGTTCTTTAGCTCCAACTTTTTGCAACACAGGTATGATGTCCCTACATAAGGGGTAAAGAAGATGGCACTTCAGAATGATGGGTGCACTTGAGCAATGTATTGAGCAATTGTAAAGATATGAAGCTAGAGCTATCATTGGTGCTTGTGCATGAATTATGAAGAAAAAGAAGAGGCTTTGGCAAGACATCTAAAGAAGGTTGAGGAATCAACAATAAGGTTCAATAAACTTTATTGACATCTTACTGGTATTTCATCAAAGAAACTTATTTGAGAATTGTTAAATTTTTTAACCTGTAGTTTCCTGCATATACTGGTATTTATGAGATCAGTTAAAGCTTGACCTCAGAGAAATTTGCCAAGATCTTGAGAAATGAATGAAATAAGGTTAGTGGATTAAAGTTTTCCAAATAAATTGCTGATGACTGATGATGATCTTGATGGAAAAATGCTCCTAAATCTATTGAAGCAACTTACTAGATGTTGAGACTCTAGAAAGAGTGCAGAGAAGAGCCAACAAAAAAGTTTAGGGGACTGCAGGATAAAACATAAAAGAACGGTTGCAGAACTGGGTATGTCTAGTCTGATGAAAAGAAGGACTAGGGGTGACATGATAGCAGTGTTCTGATATCTCAGGGACTGCCACAAAGAAGAGGGAGTCAAGCTATTCTCCAAAGCACCTGAGGGCAGGACAAGAAGCAATGGTGGAAACTAATCAAGTTAGAGAAGCAAACTACAACTATGGAGAAATTTCCTGACAGTTAGAATCATTAATCAGTGGAACAACTTTCCTCCAGAAGTTGTGAATTCTCCAACACGGAGATTTTAAAAAACAGACTGGACAGCCACTTGCCTGGAATGGTATAGCGTCTCTGCTTGAGCAGGGGTTGGACTAAAAGACCTCCAAGGTCCCTTCCAATTCTGTTATTCGGTTATAGTTTGCCCAGATAACTGAGCAGCTAGATGTTTTACTATTGGTACTTGCAAATACCAAAGTTAAAAATAACAGTGATGTAGTTCAAAGGGCAAAATCCAGGGGTGGGATTCTGTCAGTTCAAACCAGTTTGGGTGAACCCCTAGCTCTGATGATCAGCTGGCTCCGAATCAATTCTCTCCTACGATCATGTGAGCCCACCCACCTGTCCCTGTGATGTACTCATCTATATCTGCTCAGCTGATTCACACAACAGAGCGGATTACTGCTCCTCATCTGTGTTACTTCCCTGAAGTAACATTGAAGGTAACTAATTTTGAAAGCTGTGTATGTTCGCAGTGCACACAGCTGCGAATATACACAATTTGCGACCCGGTTGTTTCATCGGCAGCATCCCACTACTGGCAAAATCCAGTGTTCAATTGAAAAAGAGAGGAGGGAGGGAGGGAGAGAGAGAGAGAGAGAGAGAGAGAGAGAGAGATCCACAGTGATTATCACTGGCTTCAAAATGGTAGGCAGGACTGAACAATCAAAGCCCATCCCTTTTACCTCTACTGCTCAATTGAATTTTAATATGAATTGCTGTAATGGTATGTGGGAATGACCTTGGAAGGTTGGGGGTGGGGAAGACATGCTGTCTAGAGAACAATTAGATAGGACAGGGTATAGCCCACAGTTGCATAATGGACAGAGAAAAAAACTCAGTTGTGCTACTAGAACTCTGATTCAATTAATGCAGCCTTATGGGTAAAGTAGAATTGGCTCGTCTGGTTATGTTTGTCTGGTTTACCTGGGAAGGCTGACATCAATCTTGCAAGACTGATCATGCAAACACCCCACATTCTCCTTTATAACCTGAGCAGTTAGGGTGGTTCTTTCTCTGCCCATTAGGCAACTGAGGGCTATGTCCTCTCTTATCTGATTGTTGCCTAGGCAGCATTGCTTTCCCTCCATCTCCCAAGGTCATTCCAACATATCTTTACAATTACTCAATACATTGCTCAAGTGCACCCATCATTCTGAAGCCAAAGTTGTTGCTATACATGCAAGAACTGTTCCTGGAACATTTTAACCAGGGCAAAAAAAGGTCTGAGCAGTGTGGGAGCACCAGAAAGGGATCAGATGACCAAAACAAATTGTCAGGCCTTCAGGTACACCAGGTCTAAGAGGCATGGCAAGAACTCCAGGCATGCTCTTTATTGCAATAAAGGAGAACGACAGAATCTCAATGATCTGTCCAAGTTTCTCTCTGTCCCATATTGTCCCAAACAAAATAAATGCAGGTTATTTTTATTTTTTTTGGTTCTTTCTTTATTTCAGGTATCTGCATTTTTTTTCAGCAAGTCATCATTATGGACCTTCTCTTGCTTTGCCTAAGGACAGCAGCACACCCAAATTGTTCTTGTGTGGTTGAGGAATATCAAGATTCATTTGCATACCTAGTCCTCTAAAAATAAACATCTCCATTATAGACCTCACTTCCAAGATTTGGCAGCAGGAGATAGCAGTGACATAGAAGTCCTGCCCCCTCAAAATGGGACAAAAGGGGGGTAGGGCTTGCATTGCAATGTTATGATGGCTATCTGGATTGATTTGTCCTTCCCCATGGATGCCATTATATGTCTATGGAGATTCTCAGTCATCCAGGTCATGGTTGTCCCAACGGTGCTTTTTCAAGAGTCAACTGGACTTTCTGGTTTTTCTTTAAATACTTATCAATACTGTCCAGAGTAAAGTCTTGTCAGTATTGTCCAGAGAAAGGTATACTTTATTATTTTTATTTATTATTTATTTATTTTGTCAAGCAATTATAAGATTATAGATATAAGTATAAACATAGTTATCAATACATGAAATGGATACATATTAGAAAAATAAAAAAGAAACAATAGGACAGAGATGGTAGGCACATTGGTGCACTTATGCACGCCCCCTATAGACCTCTTAGGAAAGGGGTGAGGTCAATAGTAGACAGTCTAAGGTTAAACAGTCTAAGGTTCCTGGAGGAAGGAAGCAACACTTCTGTAAGTCCTAAAGTTGTGACTCTGATGCAGTTAGTATGTTTGCGAACTGTCAGAAGTACCTCTAAGAAACCTGACTAACTGAGTTAAAGGCTGATCAGAGTTAACAAAGAGTTAACTAAGAGTTAACAAAATATTGGGATTACTTCATTCATTTAACTATAAACTGACCAACTGGCCTGGATTTACATAGTATATAAATCCTCACAAATTATCCCAGGTGAAAATTAAACAGGTCTAGCATGAAAGATAACCACAGGATCATTTTCAAAATGAAAAAAGCAGCATTATTCTATTGCAAGGTCCATGCCTTTCATGCATACATGGGACATCATGATATATGTACAAAATAGGTAGGGCCTGTAGCCATTGGTGGGACACTGCTTTCATGCTCCCCTTGGTTCCTCCCTCCCACCCCCTGCACACATTTGTGCATGGCATATTGTGCAAACTGAGCTCTTAGATTTGTCACGTACATGGGTGACAAATCTCTTTAAGCAAGACTCTTATGAATCACAAAGAAGACTTACATTCATCAAAGTTCACAAACTGTATTTCAATATATGCCATCTCCACCATCAGCTAAGGAAAAAGGACATTTTATTAGTCATGAATATAAACACTGTATGTCCAAAATATGAGAGAAAATAAAGAAGGAATGCACAACACATAAAAATATCTTGCAGGAACATTAATAGCGTTCCACAATAGAAGAATAACAGAATGTTCTTGGAGTTGTGTGTAACTCATGAACTTCATCCAACATTAACTTTAGGTTGAGATGTTTAAAAAGACTCACAATGCATTCAAGTGCTTTAAAAGCAAACCAGAAGTGGTATTCAGCAGGTTCTGACCAGTTCTGAAGAACCGGTAGTGGAAATTTTGAGTAGTTCGGAGAACCGGCAAATACCATCTCTGGCTGGAGATTTTACAGTATCCTTCCCCTGCCACGCCCACTAAGCCATGCCCATAGAACCGGTAGTAAAAAAAATTTGAATCCCACCACTGAAGCAAACCACTTTCACTGAAAAGGTGTGACTCCATTCCTATAATCTGGAATGAATCCACCTTCACCTGAAGAGATCACATGGCCAAACACAGTTACATCATCTAATAACCATTCTTCAAATATCCTTTTGAAAACGTGCATCCCCCACATTTTCTTCTTGATTATACCACTTTAGGAGCTAAATCCTGATTCCGTCTCTTTTTATTTTTTAAGTTGCCTCCTTGTCTTTTGATGTGGTGACAAGATGGCAAGGTGGCAAAGTTAACCTTGTTTCTCGGCTGTCTCCTTCTCCCATCTTGTCATCTCCAGTTGTGTACATGCTTGTTGCTTCTGCTTGACCTAGGAAAGTGTTCTGTCCCTAATTAGCATTCTTGAGATCCCCGCGCTTTGATTGGCCAAAGCGCGGGGCACTCTGATTGGTCAGGCGAGCCGCGCCGATTGGCTCGCTAAGAATCTCCCGCGATTGGTCCATTCGAATCGCGGAAGATTCAAAGCAGTGCCATTGGACGCGGCCGCCGCGGCTAAAGGAATAAAAGCCGCGAGCTTTTTCCTTTGCGCCAGTTCGGTTCCAACTTTAAATAAAAGAGCATGATTTGAAGTCACCGACTCCTGGCATCATTTCGCGGACACAACAGAAAGGCATTTAAAAAACATTTCCAAGCCTGCAGGACATCATTTGAGATAGATGGGTGGTTCAAATATGTGGGGGAAACAATCCCTCCTTTCCATCATTTACCTTCTGCCGCACAATGTTCATAAATTCTCCCTTTCAGAAAAGTTCATTTTTCATGACTGTTATCTGATCTCTTAATTTTGGGATATCCCAATAAGGTACTTTGGAACAAAGGTATCACAGATGCCTCCAATGGCTCCTTCTAAGTCCCACAGCAAAGTTTACAACCTGGTGAGTGCCATCGAAAGCATCTGCAAGTAATCTGGCATCCCAGATCACACACTGCAAAACATTGCATCTGCCTTGAGTATCACCTTAACTTCCATGAATATCTCAGTATCTCAAAACCAATTTCTAAGAATATAAACCCCATGAGCAGTTGCACCACAGAGCTTTGCTTGGAAGTGCACTCAACCTGCCCAATAAAAAGGAAAATTAGACAATGAAAATCAGGAATATCTTGCTGGAGGAGGTGACAAGTTCTCTTATGCAAAACTAATGCTTTAAATCTTGTTACATACTTCAAGATGGCCAGCTTGCCAATGGCTCTGCTTGCTAAAGTACCCAGCCCCTAAAGTGTTCAACAAATATCAAATGAGTTCCACTAAGCTCCAGAGAATGGCTATTTATATCTTAAGGTGGTATAGTTAAAATGTTCCTCAACATCCTGTGATTCACATAATATTTCTTTTCTATGTGAAAAAAAAAAAAAGTGCTAGCAGGAAAGATGAAGGCAATCATACCATAGGAATAGAGGTGGCATTCAGAAGGTTCTGACCAGTTCTGGAGAACCAGTAGCAGAAATTTTGAGTAGTTCAGAGAACTGGCAAATACCACCTCTGACTGGCCCCACCCCCATCTATTCTCTGCCTCCCGAATCGCAGCTGACCAGCTGGGGCTTCTTTTGTTGCCCTGCACAAGAGAACGGAGCTGGAAAGCAGGTTAGTGGGGAGGGAATGGGATTTTGCAGCAACCTACTCCCAGGAATGGGGAGAAAATGGGGATTTTACAGTATCCTTCCTCTGCCACACCCATCAATCCACACCCGCAGAAACTGGCAGTAAAACTTTTTGTGTTGTGTCTTCGGAAATGATGCCAGGAGTCGGTGACTTAGTATCAAGCTCTTTTATTGATGTGGGAACCGAACTGCGGCTAGAGGAAAAGTTCGCAGCTTTTATTCCTTTAGCTGCGGCGGCCGCGGCCAATGGCACCACTTTGAATCTCTTGCGATTCGAATAGACCAATCGCGGGAGATTCCTAGCGAGCCAATCGGCGTGGCTCGCCTAACCAATCAGAGTGCCCCGCGCTTTGGCCAATCAAAGCGCGGGGATCTCAAGAATGCTAATGAGGGGACAGAACACCCCTCCCCTCTTGGTTTAGTCCTTACGTCGCGTAGTCCCGTAGGTAGGCGGGGCTCCGTCTTAGCCTACTGGACCTGAGCAGCTCAGTCGTCGGTTGGATCCCGGCCGGTTCAGTCGGGGTCTCTGCTTCTCCGGATGCCGTCGTGGGAACCAGCTGGTCGATCGGGCCGGGCCGCTCTCCATAGTTCCCTCCTGGGCTTCCCGGGTTGGTTGAGCTGCGGGTTTCGCCGCTCCCGCTCGGTCTCCCCGGGTTGGTCGAGCTGGCCTGGCTGTCTCTTCCTGATGAGGGGTTGTGCTGGCTGCTTTCCGGTAAGTATGGTTGGTTGATTCTTCTTTGGTTTTGGTCCCCTGGGTATTCCCTCCCCCCTTGGTTTGTGTTGTGGGGATTGGTTTTGCCTGCTTGTGCATCGGTGGTCTCTTGGGTGGTCGTCCTCGATCTTAATTGGTCGATGTGGCGTTTCCAGGCTCGTCCATCTGTTGTTTGTAGCCGGTACGAGTGTGAGCCTGTTATTTGTGTGATGACGGCCGGTACCCATAACGGGTCTCCCGTCAGGTTTTTTGCGTACACGGGGTCGCCTGGTGCGAAAGTTCGGTGTTTGCTGGTTGAGTCTGGGGGCTTCTCTGGGTTATACGTGGGGTGTAATCTGTCGAGTGGGGATCTTAATTTCCTCCCCATTAACAGTTCGGCTGGGCTCTTATTCGTTGTGATATTCATTGGGTGAAGAGTAATTTGTTTATTTTCTCCTGGATCTCCCCGTGGTCTATTTTCCGGATGGTTTTCTTAGTGAATTGCACCTTCCGTTCCGCCCTACCGTTCGCCGCCGGATGCGCCGGTGCTGTTAGCGCGTGTCGGATGCCCCTTTCCGCTAGGAATTTTTCGAATTCTAGCGAGGTGAATTGGGGACCGTTGTCAGAAACGACGAAGTCTGGGAGGCCGTGCGTTGCAAAGAGTTTGCCGAGTTCCTTGATCACGGCCTCCGTGGTTGTTGTTTTCATGTTGCTTACCTCCAGCCAGTTGGAGTAAGCGTCTACTGTTATTAGGAAGGTGTGTCCTTTTGTGGGCCCGGCGAAATCTATGTGAATCCTAGACCAAGGTTCCCTTGGGGTTTCCCACTCTAGGATGGGTGCTGTGGGTGGGCTTGGCCTAGTTTCCTGGCATCTTTGGCACCTTGCTACCCATGTCTCAATCTGTTTGTCCATCCCTGGCCACCAAGCGTAACTTCTGGCCAGGGCTTTAGTCCTAACGATGCCAGGGTGCCCCTTGTGTAATAGTTCCAGAACCTTCCCTTGTAGTTTTTCTGGAATGACCACCCTATCCCCCCATAGTATGCACCCTTTTAATAACGAGAGTTCCATTTGCCGGTTCCGGAATGTCTTGACGGACTCGTCGTTGTCCCTTTCCGGCCACCCTTTCTCTACCCAATGCAACACCCGCGCCAGACGTTTGTCTTTATTAGTCTCTCGGGCAATGTCTGATGCGGTTATGGGTAGGTTGGGTAGAGTCTCTATACTGAGGGTGGTCGTTGTGGGTGCTGGGTCGGTGTCAGGTTCCGGTAGCGGCGAGCGGCTTAAGGCGTCTGCATGGGAGATCGTCTTACCTGGTCTGTGTATGAGTCCGTAGTTGTAGGCCGCCAGGAACTCGGACCACCTTGTCATTCGGGGAGACAGAATGTTCGGGGTGGCCCGGTTCCCTGCAAGGATTCCCAGCAGCAGCTTGTGGTCGGTTATGATGGTAAATGTCCGGCCGTAGAGATATTCGTGGAATCTTTTTACTGCGGCAACGATAGCCAGAGCCTCTTTGTCCAGCTGGCTGTAGTTCCGCTCCAGTTTGGTGAGGGTCCTTGAAAAGAACGTGATGGGTGCTTCTTTTCCGTTGGGGAGGGTATGGCTGAGGACAGCGCTGATGCCGAAGGGTGATGCGTCACATGTGACGGCCAGAGGTAGGGTCTCGTTGTACTGTATAAGGACGGCGTCCGAAGTGAGGAGGTCCTTTGTTCTCTGGAAGGCGGCTTGCTCGCGTTTCCCCCAAGTCCAGGTCGCCGCCTTGTCCAGGAGTCTATGCAAAGGCTCCACCACCGTCGCCTTTTGGGGCAGGAAAACATTGTAAAAGTTAAGTAGCCCCAGGAATGCCTGTAGCTCCGTCTTCGACTTGGGTGTGGGGGCTTCTTTGATGGCCTTGATTTTTTGGTTTGTGGGGTGAATGCCGTGACGATCTAGGAGATATCCTAGGAATTCAATCCGTTCCATGTATAATTGGCATTTCTCCCTCTTTACCTTGAACCCGGTCTCTTTGAATTTGGTTAGGACCTCCCTTTGGCGACCCTCTAGTTCGGCTTGGTTGGTTGCCGACACTAAGACGTCGTCGAAGTAAGGTACCACCTCCTTGATGCCTTGTAATAGTCTTTCCATTAGGCTTTGGAATATTCCCGGTGCCACGCTGACTCCGAATTGGAGCAGGTTGCATTTAAATGCTCCCTGGTGGGTGACTATGGTTTGCGCTTCTGCCATTTGCTCGTCGACTGGCAACTGTTGGTATGCCTGGGCGAGGTCGAGTTTGGCGAAAACCTTGCCCCCTCCCAGTGAATGCAGTAGGTGTTGCACTACTGGGATGGGGTAGGCGCTTTGTTGCAACGCGCCATTTAGGGTGGCCTTATAGTCCCCACAGATCCTCACCGACCCATCGGGCTTGATCGGGGTGACTATGGGGATCTCCCACTGGGCGTGGTCTATTGGTTGTAGGACCCCTTGCTTGACGAACTTGTCAATTTGCTCGTCTATCTTGGGTTTAAGTGCGAATGGCACCCACCTTGGTTTCAGGCGTTTTGGGGGGACATTTGGGTCTAGGCTGAATGATATAAGGGGCCCTCGGTACTTGCCTAGGTTTCCGTCGAAGACCTCTTGGAATTCCCGGGCCAGTTGTTGCTCCCAGCTGTCGTCGGTGACGTGGTCGATTCCCGTGACTGCGATGCTGAGTGGGGTGAACCATTGCAGTCCCAATAGGCTTGGGCGGTTGCGATCGACGATTGTCAGGGGAAGCCTTTCGGTGCACCCTTTGTATGTTACGTTGAACTGTCTGGTTCCGACTACCGGGATGCGGTTTCCCTGGTAGTCCTTTACGATTAGTCTCTGGCTGTCTAGGCCTTTCCTTTGGATGGTAGGCACCAAGCGCTTTATTTCTTGCCATGCTATCATGGAGAGGTAGGACCCGGAGTCCACCTCCATTTTGCATGGCTCACCTTCGATGTCTACCTCCACGTAGACCTTCCGGGCGTCATTGGTTGTGGCGTGGCCGATGGTGACCGTCTGATGGGTCTCCTCTCTTCGCCGGGTCTCGCTGCCTTGTAGGGATCGTCTGTTCCGGTCCCATCTGTTGTCAGAGGGGCGATCTCTGGTCCGGGGTGGTGTGCTCTCTCTCCTCCGTTCGCTCTGGTCCCATCGGGGCAGGCTGCGGTTCTTTTTGAGGCGGCAGACGCGGGAGATGTGTCCCTTCTTGTCACAATGCCTGCAGATCGACTCGAAAAACCAGCATTCGGAGCTGGGGTGGTCGCCTCCGCAACCGGCACAGTTGGTCCTCGACTTACGACCCTGCCGGTTCCGTGGGTCGCGGCCTGCCTGGAGGCGATGAATTTCCTCCTCCTCGTCGGAAGTGCCCGATGCCGAGTGGAATTCGCCCTGGTGGGTGGTCGTCTTGGGTTGGGCCTTGGCCGACCTTGCAGGGTGGTTGTTCCCGCTGCGGTCCCCAGCGTTCGATCGGCGCATGCGGTCGGCGGATGTTCGGGTCGCTTCGGCGGTTGCGGCGGCGGTGAGGGTATCTGCAAGGTTGATGTTGCCCTTGGCCATCAGCCGACTCTGGAGGACGGGGTCCCACGATTCGGTCTCGCAGGGCGTCGTTCAGGTTGTCGAATTCGCACAGCCCCCCTAGGTGCCGTAGCTCGGCGACGAAGTCACTGAAACTCTCACCCGACCGTTGGTCCCGACGGTAGAACTCATTGCGTCGGACTAGGATGGGCATCTCTGGAGCGTAGTGCCACCAAAGTTTTGGCTCGAGGACGTCCCAGTCCATCGTGGTCATGTCGGCGGGTTTGGCAAGTGCCTTGGCCATCTTAAATACCTCGGTCCCGCAGTGGTTCAGGAAGACAGCTCGCTTCATGGGGCCGGTGGCGTCCTTCAGGTCGCTGCACTCGAGGAACATGCGGAATCTGTCGGAGTACAATTCCCAGTCCTCGCTGGCGGGGTTGAAGGGTGTGGGGGGTGCAATTTTCGCCATCGTGGAGATTCGTCTGGCTTCCGTCGGACACATGGTTCGCTTCAGGATCTGGATCCCACCTTCGTCGCCAGTGTTGTGTCTTCGGAAATGATGCCAGGAGTCGGTGACTTAGTATCAAGCTCTTTTATTGATGTGGGAACCGAACTGGGACTATAGGAAAAGTTCGCGGCTTTTATTCCTTTAGCCGCCGCGGCCGCGGCCAATGGCACTGCTTTGAATCTCCCGCGATTCGAATAGACAAATCGCGGGAGATTCCTAGCGAGCCAATCGGCACAGCTCGCCTAACCAATCAGAGTGCCCCGCGCTTTGGCCAATCAAAGCGCGGGGATCTCAAGAATGCTAATGAGGGGACAGAACATTTTGAATCCCACCACTGCATAGGAAGAACCCTATAGGATATAGATAGAATCTGAACTCTTGGAGATCCTGAATAATGATGGTTATCAGAGCCACAATTTGCTCCATGCTCCAAAGATCACACTGAATCAGGCAGTAGTACTGTAAGCTCATCAGAAGAGGGGATGACATTGTTTATTTCTTTTTTGGGGGGGGCTCTTTAAGAAGAGGCATAAAGTAAGGGGGGTATTGAAGAAAGAGAGCAGAAGAATTTGCTTCTACAACATAAAGTTCGGTCTACATGCTTTTGTGCCATTTCAGGTAAAACTAGCCATTCAAAACATTGAAATTATTTCATGTCCTTTGTTAGCTGGGAACTCTAAGCAAATGGCATCATAGAAAGGCCTTCGCCTATAACAACAGCAAAGCCATTACTGACCAATTTCTTCCAATCAGTGAATTGTGGCAATCATTGCAAATACATAGTGGAGTTCCTTTTTTAAAGGTGTCCCTTTCCCACCTCTTCCTAATCTCTCCCTTCTTCCCCAGGAACAAAAGCATGCAAAAAATATAGTTCTTTGTTCAGTTGCCAAATTTTAGAGATTTATCATCATAATTAAAGGACCAAACTGCCAAAAGAGAAGGGATAGAAGAAAGTAAAAGAAAACTAGAGAAAGCTTCAGTACATTCAGATGGATTTCTTTATCTCCTAGGAAAACGCTCAGTTTATATTTCAAATGAAGAGGGGGCAAGAAATTATATATTTTGAAAGTCCTGGGGCAGTAATTAAATGCAAAGCTCTGAATTGTTCCCCACCAAACACACTTGACTTTTTAATTTCTCAGTGTGTTGACACTATTTACATTTTTCTCTTGCTAGCAGTGCTGATGCTACATCCTGTAGAAAGCAAGGTCTTGTTTAATTGTTGGATAAAATGCAGCCAGGAAGTATTTCAAAATCTGAACCAAGATGAATTTAGCAGAACAGAAATCCTTTCCAGTGTCTTGGTTGGGTTCCCAACAGGAAACCAGATAGCCTTAGGAAGGAAAAATATGACACCCTGAACTATCATTCAAGACCTGGGTGCATTAAACTCTTAGTTCTTAGTAGCGGAAGAGACAAGCATGTTTTCCCTTGCCTTAGAAAGTTCCTGTCCTGTCCTTGCACACATGTTTTTGCATTCTGCTACTGTGATTTGTCAAAATAGATCCATTAATCCATTAATAGGTCTACCAAGAACCTGCAGCTGGAGATAGAAAAATGGCTTGAGTCAGATCAGCTTTCAGATCATCTAACACAGGAGTGTCAAACTGAAGGCCCAGGGGCCAGATCCAGCCCATGGGGTGTTTTAAATCTGGTCACTGGCCCACGGTGCCTCTGTCACGGAAAATGGAGCTCCGTTTTTGCTGGCAGAGGATTGCAGGAGGCCGTCGCAGCTGAAAATGGAGGTCAGGAGCCTGTTTTCTCTAGCAGACTGCTCAGGTCACCACAGGTGTCCCCCAACATCAGTGAAGTCAAGCTGACCATGCCCATTCCTGCCCATGCCTACTCTGGCCCCGCAAAGCCAGACACAATCCTGATACCACCCTCAATGAAATTGAATTTGACACCCCTCATCCAACACAACATTTTCAAGACATTTGAGCTTGGTTTTTGACAGGGCCATAAGTACATCGAGGAAATGAGCATAGATCTGATGAAAACAAAACTTTAATTTAATTATAATTAAATATGATTATTTGCCATCAAGTTATTTTCTCAAACCCCCTCTATATCTAACTTTCATATCTTCTAATGGTGCACCCATCCCCACTCTACTAGAGTCCATCCATGTGCTGGTTGTCTGCTTTCTTTCCAGCAACCGTTCTTCATATGTTTTAGTCACCAGTCCCCTAATTATCTTTTTTGCTCTTCTCTTGGAGGTCTTCTAGACCAGGGGTGGGCAATTAATTTCTGTCGGGGGCCACATGGAAAATCAGATCTGCGTTCGGGGGCCGAACCAATTTTATAAAAGGCCATTATAAAGGGCCCATTATAAAATGCAGCAAATTATATATAAGAATATTATATATATATATATATATATATATATATATTTGTTTTCTGAGGTTCTCGCGGGTATTTGTATGTGGATCTTTGGTTATTCGGGTTTTCTCCCGCGTAAGATTGGAAGTATCTAGGCAACGTTTCGATGAAGTCTCATTCATCATCTTCAGGCTTGGTCTTCAGCTCTGTGCTTCTCAGAGTGATGTGAGCTTGCAGCTGCTTCTTCCTTTTAACTGCTCCTGGGGGTGTGACTTGATTGGCTGGGGGCTTGGCTGTGTTCTGATTGGATGGGGGGGTGTTCTGATTGGTTGGGGGTTTGGCTGTGTTCTGATTGGTTGGGGGGTTGGCTGTGTTCTGATTGGCTGGAGGCGTGTTCTGTTCAGGTGGGGGCTTGATTGTGCTCAGCACAATCTGAGCACAATACTGAGCACAATCAAGCCCCCACCTGAACAGAACACGCCTCCAGCCAATCAGAACACAGCCAACCCCCCAATCAATCAGAACACAGCCAAACCCCCAACCAATCAGAACACCCCCCATCCAATCAGAACACAGCCAAGCCCCCAGCCAATCAAGTCACACCCCCAGGAGCAGTTAAAA
Source organism: Hydrophis major (assembly GCA_033807585.1). NCBI lineage: Eukaryota > Metazoa > Chordata > Lepidosauria > Squamata > Elapidae > Hydrophis > Hydrophis major. Next base: position 247,118,140 of record CM066330.1, read on the forward strand.
GGAAGAAGCAGCTGCAAGCTCACATCACTCTGAGAAGCACAGAGCTGAAGACCAAGCCTGAATATGATGAATGAGACTTCATCGAAACGTTGCCTAGATACTTCCAATCTTACGCGGGAGAAAACCCGAATAACCAAAGATCCATATATATATATATATATATATATATATATATATATATATATATATATATATATATATGTTTTCTTAAGTTTTCGCGGGTACTTACATGTCTGGCATTCAGCTTTGTTCGGGTATTTTCCCACGTGGTGCTTTTAAAGTTGTAGCAACGTTTCAGCAGAATCTCATCTGCCATCATCAGGCTTCTGTATAGTGTTTGTCTGCTCTGTTCTGCTGCCTGCCTGCCTGCCTTTGCTTCTGGTTGTTTCGGAGCAGCTTCGGCTGAGAATAATAACTATTCGCCTTTTTTTTTCAGCCGAAGCTGATCCGAAACAACCAGAAACGAAGGCAGTCAGGCAGAACGGAGCACTGGATTGAACTGCGGGCGGCTGTGTGGGGGTGAACGGGCGCTTTGGAGGAGCTCGGCTGACAGGAAGCCACCCTGCCTGCTTCTTTGAAGTAGTTTCTTCTGGGCTGGTGGAGGAGCGAGAGAGCGACTGAGAGAGGAACGAGTCAGACACGGGAGGGATGAGCAAGAAGGGTTCCGCCCGGTGGGTGGGCGGGCTGCTTGGAGGAGGCGACCCGGCGGCGCTCCAGGTTTCCCCTCCGCTACGCGGCTCGGGGCCAGGTGCGAGTGCCCAAGAGGAAAAAGCAAGCCGCAAGTTGCTGGGAAGTTGCTCGGGTGCTGGGAGCCGCCGTGGTGGTGAGCGGCTCGTCAGGCACGTACGCGAGGAGGAGGGCTTTTAAAGTGCTGCCCAAGCAGGACCGCTGAGCTGGGAAATGGGGCACCAAGGCAGGACAAGGCTCCACCAGAAGCAGCCTAGCTTTAGGTGGCTCCAAGCAGCCCACTCTAAGCAGCCTGCCCGCCCGCTGGGCGGAACCCTTCCTGCTCCTTGGCGGGAAGATGCTTCCGCCTGCAAACTTTGCCTTTGCAAAGTTTAAGCCTGGAAGCCCCGGAAAAGAAAGGGGGATTGGCGGGGACTCACCTTCGGAGAAGTCGCACTCGAAGGTGATTTCGAACTCCTAGCCAAGGCCTTTGCAAAGTTCTTCTTTTCTTTCCTTCCCCAAGAGCACTCTGCGCTGTTTTGCAGCTTTGGGGGCCATGTGGCGCAGGGCAATATGCCACATCCAGTGATTTTTTTCAGGGGCGGGCCGGATTGGACAGATCAACAGGCCGGATGTGGCCCGCGGGCCGTAGTTTGCCCACCCCTGTTCTAGACCAATCTCCTGCCAAACCCTGGAAGACAAGTTGTTCCACTGCTTAATAGTTCTCACTGTCAAGAAGTTCCTCCATGTTTCCAGACTGGAGTTCCCTCTGATGAGCTCATTAAATACATTTTATTCATTTATTCAATTGATAATTCCAAGGAAATGCATGAGACCTCAGGATGAAAGGAGGGAGTGAAGGAAGTAAGAGACTGCAGGTGATTTTAACACTGGACAAACAACCTTCATATCAGAATTTGACAAACACTACCAAAATCTTCCAGAAAATTAAGGCAACTAGCTGACCGCAGCATTTTCACTGCAACATTTTTATCTCAAGCTGGGTGACTTCATCCAGGTGGTTTGCACTCACACAGAATCTTATTACTCCTGGTTCTGCTGCAAAGGAAGGTTACAGGCGTATTCTTTCTGAGTGAGAAATTGGTAGATTTTTATCTAACAAAGAGAGAAGCAAAGAAGCTGGAAACAAGTGCAGTTGGGTGAGTGAAAAGGGAGAAATCAATACTGAATAGAATAGCTGACAATGTCATTTGGACAGAACTTCTGAGAGGACTGATCTTTAAATTGCTCATCATTATCAAGATGTTTGTATTTTTAATCACCGTGACTTAGCGTCTGCTTCAGATAGGCTTCCACTTCAGTTTCTTAGTCTCTTTTTCACTATCTCTAGAAAGAGGTAAGGCAATCGGTGTCTGCTTTCAGTATTATGCATCGCTGTACAGGGAAGGGCTATTTTTTATTTTGGCTTTTAAAAACAGGGTGGGAAATTCCTGTCCCTGCTATCTTAGCAGAGTTGCAGCTTTTTGTTCGGATTCATTTTTCGCTAGGGTAATGTCAGGATTCCAAGTAACACCTCCAACCAAAGTGAAAATCCAAGGCGAATTTCTTCCTCAGATTATAAATTTATTGAAGATATCATATTGGCATATCTGGGGACAACCTGAATCTAAAATCCCATATTTTCTCCACCCAAATTTCCTTTCCCTGCATCCATCTCTGCATCACATAGTCCAATCAAATTCACATCCCAATTCCGGTCAACTTCTATCATGCCTTCCCAGGTGTCAGCTGGACATCCTTGGCTCCCAGGGAAAAGAATATTGTTATGATTATACACCCCAACTATCTATACCTTCTCCCTTTCGTTCCCACAGCTAGCTAAACCATCACTGTGGCAGCCCTGTAGAACCTCTCATAGGATGATTATTGGGCTGACAGGTAACTTAACTCTTGGAATAGAAAAATTAATAACAACTTGCTACATTTAGAAATGTCTCAGCTGACTTTGGTGACTAGTAAGCAAAATGTACTGTGTACTATGAAGTTCAGAACAGAAGAAGCTTCTTAGATGAGAAGCAAAATGCTCTCAAAGGAAAAAATGAAGTCCAGTTGCCTTTCAGAAAAAAATCCCCTTTGGGACAATTATGACATGGATAATCAAGAATCTCCACAGATATTTGATGCTTGAAATGCAGCTTGGATATATCAAGTATTGTTTTACATATGCAAAAGGGACAACCATGCAAAAGAATCCCATTAAAGTAAAAAAGAAATAGTCAGTCCCCCTAAAAATTGGTTCTAGGCCAGAAAAACATGGCACATGAATCACTTGTTCACCCAACAAAAATATTTTTGCCTCCATTTCACATGAGACGTGAACTGATGAAAAAAAAATTCGTGAAGAAGGACAGTGAAGTTTTTCATTATTTGAGATAGCTATTTCCAAGAATAACTGATGTTTAGATTAAAGAAGGTATTTTGTAAGTCCATAGATCAAATACACCATCAATGAAAAGCAGATCAAGGATCTGTTTGTGGGGTTAGAAAAAAAAATCACCTAGAAAACATTCAAGGTTGAGATTTTCTTGGTAACTACAGCCTATGGAGATTTTCAGTCATTCGGATCATGGTTGTCTCAAAGGTGCTTTTTCAAAAGGCAACTGGACTTTATTTTTATTTGAAGACATTTTACTTCTCATCCTCATTCTCAGATTCTGATAGACCTGAAGAAGCTTCTTGGATGAGAAACAAAAACTGTTCAAGGAAAAACAAAGTCCAGTTGACTTTTGAAAAAGCACCTTGAGATTAGCAACAACAGAGCACCAAACTATAGCAATAGCACTTAGACTTATATACTGCTTTACAGTGCTTTACAGCCCTCTCTAAGCAGTTTTACAGAGTCAGCAACTCTGTAAACCCCAACAAATTGTCCCCAACAAACTGGGTGCTCATTTTACCAACTCGGGAAGATGGAAGGCTGAGTCAATCTTGAGCCTAGTGAGATTCAGAACTGCCAATTGCAGTCAGCCAACAGTCAGCAGAAGCAGCCTGCAGTACTGCACTCTAACACTGTGCCACTGTGCCACCAATTGACAAACTGGTTGACAAACTTCCTACAGCATTCAAGACCATGAAATGCAAATGTGAATACAGTAAATGAAATGACGATTCATTTACTGTATTCACATTTGGACTTCTAGGTGCAATCAGTGACAAAACATGGTCAAAGATTTAACCAGGACATTGCCACAATGGAAAAATGGTATCAGGGTAACTGGAATCCATCAAAGCTGGCTGATGACACTGCAGCAAGATTCATCAGACACTGAGTACAAATGAAAATCACCAGCAAAAAACTTTTGGCTCTTGTGCAACATATCTGAAACATTATGCAATTAAACACAGCATAGTCATTAAAAGTTAAATTCATATTTCTCAAAATTCCTGTGTAATGCCGTCATTCTGAAAGTATATTTGTGTTCAGTTTGAAAAGTCTGTTATAATCACCAACAGTTTTTCAGGAAGCAAAAAAAAAATGAAAAAAAAATTGTCCAGTATTACTTTACAGTAGGAGTTTGAACTCAGTTCCAGAAAAGCCTTGTAGTATCAGGGATTGTAAACTTAATATTTGTCTACAGCTTTCTAAGACAGCCATGTCTTTTTTTGGACTCACACAGCTCTTCTCTGCAATAGACACATGATTGCAGGAAGACACTGTAAGGACCTGCCTTCAGGAAAGCAAAACTCTTGACTCCATTAAGTTGAATCAAAAGAACTTGTACTTGGAAAAAGTGGTTGCAATAGAGTCAAGTGGAATCTGAAAAACTCATGATAAGCCCAAAGCAATTCTTTTTTCCCAAAACCCAACCCCCGGCCAGTCCACTTGCAGCCCATGTGATGCTGCAAGTTTGTTTTGAGAACATTGAGGTTCTAGATAGATAACAGTTCACTTTCAGGGCATGACGCAGTGGTAGTATGCTACCGGTTTAGCCCAATTCAGCTGAACCAGTAGCAAAAATTCCTACCAGTTCAGCTGAACCAATAGTAAAAAAAAGCCTCCAACAATCAGCTGAGAGGAGAAAGAAGAGAAAAGTGCAGGATCGGCCTTCCCACCTATTAGGAATGTAAGTCACCTAACAGCTATTTGGGTTGGAAATATATAAACCAGGATAGACATTTTAATACTGTATCTTTAAGAGCATGCCAAAAACTGCAATTGGGTGTGGTTTTGCAAATGGCCATAAGATGGAGCCAGAAACCTGGGTTGTGTTAGTCTCAAGAAGTCTCAGTGAAGTGAGTGAGTCTCTCTTTCCTTCTGTTGGAGAATATTGCCGTTTCTTCTAATTCACTGTTATTCCTGGATTTGATGTAAGTCTGATACTGAACTGTTTTTGACATTGGACTTTGTTATTGGGTTATCCCTGGACTGAAAAACTGACTGATTTTACCTGTGAATGACTTTGGACTGCTTGTTTTGAACTTTGCTTAACGTTTCTGAAAGTAAAAACCTACATTTACTGTACAGTGTATCTGTGTGCTGTGTGCTGTATTATTCAAACACTTCTCTCAAATACGTCTCCCTGTATGCGCTCATTCTCCTAATGGGGAATTACCTCAACACCACCCACCTTCCCTTTTCTCTTCTTTATTCTCTCAGCTGATTGGTGCTACAGGCCTCAGCCGGTGTGTGAAAAGCTGTGCGCGCACACGATCACCAAACCCATAGTGGAACAGGTAGGATCCCGCTGCTGGCATGGCGGCCTTGGAACCAGGCTGGAGGGAGCCTGCTTGCTAATTCCAAAGCAGTTATAGCAAAATCAAAATCAAAAGAATGTGGAATATGCTAGCAAGCCTTTCTCTCCCCCCCCCCCCCCAATTTCCAACAGAATGGCAGGACACGATAGAGGATCATAGCTATGACAAAGAGTCACAAATAGGTGCTGTTTGCATTTGACTGCATTATCTATTTTAAATCTTATCCATATATTTCTTTTTTCTTAAATCCATTTCCCTACATCCAGACTCCCTCAAAACAGTGAATTACTGGCATGAGTATCTTCACTGGGGACATTCATCAATAAATAGAACACTCTGTGCATGGGAACCTCTGTAAAATATTACTTTCTGAGCCACCAAATATGCAATTTTTCTCCTAACCATGAAGAACATGGAGGTGAATTCTTAGCGAGAAATAACAAAGGCTTCAGATGAAATAAACTGGGAGCTGAAACCCAATTTATTTCAATGGAGTTCACTCAAGAGATGTTCCAGATGATTTGTGCCTTTAATGGTGTGGAAGTGAGAAATATCCAGTTATCAGAAACTTGTATTTATTTTCATTTGTCGAGTATCTGTCTCATTATTATGGAAATGTAAACCACATACAATCTGCTTCCTTTTTTAAAAAAAGTTTGCTAAAAAGTAAGTGGCTTCTTCCATTGGTGGAACAGCAATACTTTTGAATTTTGTCATAATAGCTTTTTGCTGTTTTAAACATCTAAAAAGCTTATGAAGAAGGTGTACTTTGTGTAGGAGTAATTAGAATGCTGAGGTACCCGTTGTATTGCAGATTTGCAGTCTGCCAGCTTTGTGGCTCTTAAAATAGAAAATACGTTATAGATCAACTTGGGATCTGTACATTAGGGTAGAACTGAGAAAAATGCAGACAAAATAACTGTATCAGTATCATAATGTACATGCGGGGGCAGTGAGAACAGCTGCTGGAGAGTGATGTCAAATGAAAGGTTATATTCTGATTTCCCCTTCCCCAAACCTACTGTAGACACAGTGCCCTTTTGAAATTGTCCTTCATATTTGTAGTATAACAAACTGGGTGGATGATTTCTTTAAATTACTCCGGAGCAGGGTTTCCACTTTAAGATGTGTGAACTTGAACTCTGAGAATTCTGGGAGTTGAAGTCCATACATGGCCACGGTTGAGAAACACTGATCCAGAGGAAGAAATTCTCCAACAATATTTAGCAAATACAGGATCCTATTATTAAGAAATGTGAGTTCTTTTGTTTCTATTTACAAGGAAATTTGAAAATTTTGGTATGCTCTTCTCAAACGCACAGTTAGGATTCTCACTCATCACTGTCTCTTCTTCATTTCTTGGATGGTTACCTAGCAGTCTTGAAGAAACTTGATCTTTCTGAACTGCCACATGAAACTGTATATATTTCTGCTATATGTATGGATCAAGATGTCTGTTCATCAGTTTCACAGATCTCCAAATGTTGCAATTAATTTCTGAAATGTACAGTATTCCTACATTTGAACACATGCTTTGGAAAAATAGGTTGAGATTGTAAATTACTGTGGAAATAGAAGGGAATAGAATTCTGGCAATGGAGAAGTAGCACAAACCAAAAATATGCAGTTTTACCTCCATGTGAATATTGTATTTGAAAATAACATTCTGGAGATAGACAGTGGGTCCATCTGGAATCAATACAATTCCCCAGAGTTGCCTCTTGGATTTCAGCTATAGCTATAGTTTCACAGACTTTAAAGATTAGTCTTATCTGTGGCATTCCATTGAAAAAAATGAAAATAGTAACCAACTACATAAATTTATGTTATGTCTCACCTGTACCAACAAGGTGAGAAGTCCAAATTTCCAACTGAAAACAAACAAGCAAGCAAGTCCAGTAATTACAGGGTTAGATTCCTTGAGCTGATAAAGTTCTTGGCAGTCTCACACAAGCTGTCTGCCAAGTCTGACAATAAAGCAGGAATATAAATCACAAGCTGACACCGCACACGGGATCCTATGAAGCTTCTCTCACTAAGTAACACGTTGTCCCGAACAAGTTCCCAGAGCGAACACACCTACTTTTATTCCCTGTGGGGTGTGTCAGTCCCTCATCTCAGTCTCTGATTCATCCCTTTTTTCTGCGTTGCAGCTTACACTTTTGCCTACACCGTTGCCTCGCATCAAGCCAGCATTCCTCAGCTTGATCCTCAGTCAGAGGCTCTGATACGCCCTTCTGATTATCAGCCGATACCTGAGGCACAATCAGGGAGGAAGGTCTTGCCAAGGAGGAAAGTCCTGGGGAGGAAGGCAACTCCAAATCCTCTAACAAAGCAGGCTCAAACCTCAGAGCCAAATCCTCCTCTTCCTCATTGTCCAAGTCTTCGTCCTCTAACAAAGTAGGCTCAAACCTCCAAGCCACAACAATAAACACAGAGAAATTTCTAAATAAGATCATTTTACTTAGCATTCTGAAGCATTGTCTGTGGAGATTCTCAATCATCCAGGTCATAGTTATCTCAAAGATGCTTTTTCAAGAGGCAACTGGACTTTTTGATTTTTCTTTGAAGATGTTTTGCTTCTCATCCAAGAAGCATCTTCAAAGTTTTCAAAGAAAAACCAGAAAGTCCAATTGCTTCTTGAAAAAGCAACTTTGGGACATTCTGAAGCATTGTTTTGTTATACTTGAAGCAAACAAGATGGAGACAGAGATTCCGAATGAAATCAGAACTAATACAACTCAGTCTCAGATACTAAGCTGGCAGGAATAGCTAACACCCAAGAAGATAGGCTCAAGATCCAGATGGATCTTGACAGACTAGAACACTGGGCCATATCTAATAAAATGAAATTCAGTATAGAGAAAAGTAAAGTCCTACACTTAGGCAAGAAAAACCAAAAGTACACATATAGATTGGGTGAAACCAGGCTCAACAGCAGTAAGAGTGAGAGGGATCTTTGAGTCTTCATGGACAACCAGCTAAATATGAGACAGCAGTGTGCAGCAGCAACCAAAAAAGCTAATGCAATCCTAAATTGCATTAACAGAGGGATACAATCGAGATCAAGGGAAGAACTAATATCATTCTATAAAGCCTTAGTAAGACCACATCTAGAGTACTGTATCCAGTTTTGTTCACCACATTATAACAAAGATGTTGAGACTCTAGAAAAAAATACAGAGAAGAGCAACCAGGATGATTAGGGGACTGGAGACTAAAACATATGAAGAACGGTTACAGGAACTGGGCTTGGCTAGTCTAGTGATGAGAAGGACCAGGGGAGACATGATAGCAGTCTTCCAATATTTGAGGGGCTGCCATAGAGAGGAAGGGGTCAAGCTATTTTCTAAAGCGCCTGTAGGCTAGACAAGGAATAATGGATGGAAGCTGAACAAGGAGAGATTTAACTTGGGAATAAGGGGAAACTTTCTGACAGTGAGAACAATCAACCAATGGAACAGCTTGCCCTCAGAAGTTATGGGAGCGCCATCACTTGAGACTTTCATGAAGAGATTGGATTGTCATTTGTCAGAAATGGTGTAGGGCCTCCTGCTTGGGCAGGGGGTTGGACTAGATGACCTATAAGGTCCTTCCAACTCTAATAATCTGTTATCTGTTATCAGTCCCCTATAACCCATGTAGTTGCCTTACAATCAGTTATTTTCTCTCAACACAGCCAGTTTCAACTGAGGGCTATTTCTAATTTCAACTATTGCCCTATTTTAGAGACAACATCTTGGCTACAGAAAATTTTTACCTAATCTTAAGATCTGTTAGTTAATCTTTGCCACAACAAACATTGACTCGCTCTAACATCTGCTAATATAACTTGATTTATATAAATCCTATGGAGCTACCAGTAAATAAAGTTTGCAAAGATTTTGATGTATGGCAAAATTAAGGCAACAGGGTAATATGTTCAACTAGCCAGTTAAAACCTGATGCTTGAAATCAAAAGGCTGACTGCAACTACTACAAATAAAACCAAAACAAATGACATGGAATTAATTCCCCTATTCACTTATAACTCTGCTGTCACATTTAACTCTTCAATTGACCTTGCTGAGACTGATAAGAACCTACATATATCATGTAACTTTTAATGAACACTTTCCTAAAAGAAATATATTTACTTTCTCTTCTCAAACTTCTCTTTGATGCTACTGCTTATATAGAACTAATCCAACATATTAATAGAGATTATATCAACAGTTCAGTCTTGTCACGCTACTAGTTTAATAGCACAATCCATAACTAGGATCTTATCTATTTTTCACATAGATAACTCATAGTCATATCTGTGATGTATTGTATATATGGAGGGAGAGGTGGTATGATGGAGTCTAGTGAAAGGGCAGTTTCCCAGGATGAAAGGAACATGTTTTAAGAATGTGTGTGAGAGAGATAAAAAACAACACAGCTCAGAACTGGATTGGAAAAAGAGAAAGAGATCTAGGACAGCCACTCCCTAGAATCTCCCAGGGTACTACATGTTTAGTCTGGCAAGATTCTGTCTGTTGGGTATGAGCAAATAAAGAAGTGGACTTTGGCTAGATTCTTCTATGTCATTTTTGGGCTAGGCCTGATAAATATGGTTCATGTTTCCTGTTCTGTCTCAATTGACTCCCATAGGCATGATTCTGTCTAGCCACTTGTAGAATCTCCAATATGCCAGTGCACATTCCAAATTCTACCTATGATGGTGACAGAAGTCTTGCCCTGAATATATATTTTAAGTGAGCCCTATTCCTTTTCCACTGAAAACATTCACTTATGAAGGTAGTGATAAGTCAACATGTTTCTCCTCATAAATGGCTTCACTTATGAATTGTTGCAGATAAAGATCAAAGCCAAACCAGACTAGTTATTTTGTTTAGGTGGTAACTCCTCTCCTCTGCATTATATATCCTGAGTACATATGTTAACAAGCAATTAACTCTGTCTCCCATCAAACCTCCCCCCTGTATACAACTTCCAGGAGATTTTGTTTGGCTTTCTATAGAACAAATAAACCATCCAGGCCAAATTTAATAAGCCAGCATTAAAAAGAATATAAGCAACTTCCTTAAATAAAGAAGACAAAAAGAAGGTGTAACCTTAAGAAGAAATGCAGTCATTTAAACATTTATACCTGACAATACTACCCAAAATAATACCAGCACAGAAGAACATCATTCACTGGGGAACCTTCTTAACATAGCTAAGACACGTTGACCAGCATGTAACCTTGACTTACTTGTGAGGGAAAGGAGCCAATAATATCCTTGTTTCAATTCACTGGAAGCTCGCCATTTCTGAAGATTTATGAAAAATATAAGTGCAGAAGTTCAACATGAATAAACTCATTTAGGACTCTACCAATAAACAGAAGAGCTGGAAAGAAATTTGTGCATCAAAAACATACTTTTGAGAATCCTAAGGTTCACAGCCCAGAAAAATGCATGTGAAAGCATGTGTGATGGAATATAAATGGGAATAACACTAAACCAAACTACACAAAGCTATTTTGTTGTCACTGGCAAAAAAAAATACTTGCAGAAGATGTGAACATGAGAAAAAACTCATACAGTAGGTAGGTAGACAGATAGAAAGAGATAGATAGATGATAAATACTACTAAATAGAGCATACAAAACATTTGCTAGATCAATGCAAATCTGTCTGGAATCCACACTGCATATCAGACATTAATACAATTGAGAGAATCCAGAAATATTTCATGAGAAGAGTCTTCCACTCGTCTACTTGCAATAGAATATCATATGCCTCCACACTTGAAATTTTAGGCTTAGATAACTTAGAACTATGCCGCCTTCTGTCTGACCTAAGCATAGTACATAAAATTATCCATGACAATGTCTTACCCATCCAATGACTACTTCAGCTTCAACCTCAACAATACATGAGCATATAATAGATCCAAACTCAGGGTAAACCGCACAAAACTCAATTGCAGGAAATACAACTTCAGCAACAGAGTGGTCAATGTCTGGAATACTCTACCTTACTGTGGTTTCTTCCACTAACTGCAAACACTTTAACCTCAGACTGTCTATTGTTGACTTCACCCCATTCCTAAGAGGTCTGTAAGAAGCGTACCAATGTGCCTACTGTCCCTGTCTTAATGTTCCCTTTTATTTGTATCTATTTTATGTATTGATAATCATGTTTATTCTTATATATATTATCAAATGCATGTGTGACAAAACAAACAAATAAATGATAGATAAATAGATAGAAATAAAGATAGATAGAAATAATTAGATATAGATAGATAGATAGATAGATAGATAGATAGATAGATAGATAGATAAATAGATAGATAGATAGATAGATAGATAGATATAGAGGTAGGTAGGAAGGTAGGTAGATATACATGGATGGATGGATAAGTAGATATGATATAGATAGATAGGAATAGGGATAGGGATAGGGATAGGGATAGGGAGGCAGGCAGGCAGACAGATAATGAATGAATGGATGAGCAAGCAAGCAGGCAAACAGGTAAACAGATGCATACATACATTCACGTACAAAATATTTACATACATTATTCCTGGGTTAATCATAAATGATGGTTTTGAATTAATGTTTCATTGATTTAAAAACAAAATGCTGTCAAATATGGAAAAGATGTAACAATTCTTTTACAAAATCTTGCTGGTCTACCCAAGACATATAGTGATAATAACCAAGCTATAAGTGGTCCGCTTCCTCCTTTCTCCCTGTCCCACCTCAGTAACTTTAGGTTTAGCAGAAAGAAATGTTGATGGCAGAAGCTTTAAGATGGATCATTTAATTTTCAAGCATGGCTTTTATGAGGATGCAGCATTTTAAAGAAAAGGGCTCTGGACTGTCTCTAATTTTGAGAGAGCAGGGTATTTTTTACAACAGTTTTTGGTTCATTTACAAGCAAGGAAATCAAGCTCCTTAACTCAAAGGTCTTTGTGTTTGGCTTAACCCAAGCTGCTACACATTGCCATTCAAGGGCATTTGAAGAGCGAACATTATATCTTTATAATATTATAATAACCATTACCACCATAAGTTTGGAAAACTAATTAAATCTTACAGACCATTATAAATTTTACAAGGAGGTCTTTAGAGAAAAAACTATAATAAGAGATATGGACTAGTAAAAGGCAATGTTTCTCTCTATAAAGACAAAACAGCAACAACAACCCTTCAGCTCCCTCCCTTCCAATCCCTTCTTCCATCAGTCCTGTGAACTGGATACTCTAAATTCTCATCATAAACTCTTCTTACATAAACAGTTCACATATTTCCCACAACAGATGGATTGAATCAATTTATTAAATACATTTATTGAATTTAGTTAGAATATAGTTAGGTGTAGTTTGGCAGCTATAGAAATTGAATTAATAATAATTTCTATAGCTGCCCAACTCAACCAATTGACTCTACTTCCTATTCTTTCTCTTAGGGATTTGGATGATGGGGTATTAAATATAGTCTTACTGGCTAATAACTCTTTAGCTAATGCAGGGAATTTGTGCCTGACCAGAACATTGAAAAGTGTCTCATATAAAGTCAGGTATTTAGGTCTAGAAAGAGGTGGATTTGTAAATTCATTTATTAAAATGTTAATGTAAACATACTTAATTTTAAACTAATCCATATGTGAAATTATCCAACCAGTGGTGGGATTCAATTTTTTTTACTACCAGTTCTATGGCCATGGCTAGGTGGCAGTGGCAGGGAAAGGATACTGTAAGATCTCCAGTCAGAGGTGGTATTTGCCAGTTCTCCAAACTACTCAAAATTTCCACTATCGGTTCTCCAGAACTGATCAGAACCTGCTGAATACCACCTCTGGATCCAACAAATAAGTTAGAATGCCACCACATCTTGACATTTGTACTTCTGCAATGCAGTTTTCTGGTTATAAGACAAATACAAATTACATAAAATAAGATCACTTTACCGAAGGAAATTCATCTTATTAAATACATAAATAAACAAGCAGGAACATAAAAGCTATTTGATTAGTTAGTCAAAATTATTGTTTCTTGGAAGTCACTGCAACAAACTCTTTGGAATCTGATAAATTTGTATAAATTCCTTGAAATCAGGCGGTTCCTTATACCTTCCTACCTTCCATTTCTTACAATGTAAATGTCACAATGCCAGATTAGCTTCAGAGAAACTTGAAACTTTGGGGATACCTCAATCACACTTTAAAATCCATTTGAAGATTAAAAGTTGCAGAGGACCTGACAGGTGTCTAATATAATCACGGGAGGGATGTGTGTGAATCTTTATTGAATCTTCCCCCATTTGGGAGAAACTGAGGAATCTAAGGAGTCCAGAAGTCTATATGGAACTTACCATCTTTTCTTTATTTCTTCTTTTGGACAAAAAATCCAGAATTTTTAAATAAAATGCTGGCCAATATTATTTTATCTTATCTATTATTATCTAAGTAGATAGATGGGGCTTTCATAGATAGGAGAAAGAGAGATAGAAAGACAGAGAGAGAGGAAGAAAGAGAAAGAGGGAAGAAGAGAGGGAGGGAGTGGGAGAGAGAGAGAGAGAGATTCAGGGACAGTCAAGTTGTAGTAGGGTTTGTTTTTAATTTCAGATGCTAAATTAATTTCTATTCTTGAGTGTTATGTATTTTAATATGTGCATCATAGGTGGTGTTCAGCAGGTTCTGACCAGTTCTGGAGAACTAGTAGCAGAAATTTTGAGTAGTTCAGAGAACCGGCAAATACCCACCTGTGACTGGAGATTTTACAGTATCCTTCCCCTGCCATGCCCATCAAGCTACACCCACAGAACTGGTAGTAAAAAATTTGGAATTCTACCACTGATGTACATGGTTATGTTTGGGTACATGTATGCACAGTATATATCACTTCTTGCTTTACCAGCAAACTATCCTGGTCTAGCTAGCCAAGGAAAGTCCATCCTAATGCTTGATTCCTTGCTACTCTGAGCCTTAAGCTGAAAAAAGCCAAATACTTACTTTGATGTGCTTTGCTAAAACTCCCTCCAAAAGGTATATAAAGCATTTTGGTAATTAAGACTTATAGATCCATAAGCCAAGTTCTCAGCCAAAGCGTTTGAAAAGCCCTCTGCTAAACTGTACTTCTAAAAAGAAATTATGTTATAAATTATTTTTATGGAATGTTCAGATGTTAAATGAATGTTTAGGTTGCAGTTCACAGACGCCTCCCTCCCTTGGAAAATAAATGTTTTCATTTCCCAGATTTCTCTTGGTCAGCATTTCTAAGTTTAAAAGGGAAAAAAAAAGACCAACTTCCATGGATAAATGCCAGTAGAGACAGCTGTATTTCATTATTGAACACTTCTGGTGCTATGTTTGGCACCAATCCTATTTATATTGCAGGCAAGACTTCATCTGCATCTTCAAAAGATTTTAAATTTAAGCTTAATGTTGTGTCCGCGAAATGATGCCAGGAGTCGGAGACTTCAAATCATGCTCTTTTATTAAGGTAGGAACCGAACTGGCTCTTCGCAAAAGGTTCGCGGCTTTTATTCTTTCAGCCGCGGCGGCCGCGGCCAATGGCACCGCTTTGAATCTCCCGTGATTCGAATGGACCAATCGCGGGAGATTCTTAGCGAGCCAATCGGCGTGGCTCGCCTGACCAATCAGAGTGCCCCGCGCTTTGGCCAATCAAAGCGCGGGGATCTCAAGAATGCTAATTAGGGACAGAACACCCCTCTCCTCTTGGTTCAGTCCTTACGTCGCGTAGTCATGTAGGTAGGCGGGGCTGCGTCTGAGCCTACTAGACCTGCGCAGCTCAGTCATAGGTTGGATCCCGGCCAGTTCGGTCGGGATCTCTGTTGCTCCTGATGCCGTCGTGGGAACCGGCTGGTCGGTCGGGCCGGGCCGCTCTCCGTAGCTCCCTCCTGGGCCTCCCGGGTTGGTTGAGCTGCGGGCTTCGCTGCTCCCGCTCGGTCTTTCCGGGTCGGTCGAGCTGGCCTGGCTGTCTCTTCCTGGAGAGGGGTCGTGATGGCTGCTTTCCGGTAAGTATGGCTGGTTTATTCTTCCTTGGTTTTGGTCCCCTGGGTATTCCCTCCCCCCTTGGTTTGTGTTGTGGGGGTTGGTTTCGCCTGTTTGTGCATCGGTGGTCTCTTGGTTGGCAGTCCTCGACCTTAATTGGTCGATGTGGCGTTTCCACACTCGTCCGTCTGCTGTTTGTAGCCGGTACAAGTGTGGGCCTGTTATTTGTGTGATGACGGCCGGTATCCATAGTGGGTCTCCCGTCAGGTTTCTTGCGTATACGGGGTCGCCTGGTGCGAAAGTTCGGTGTTTGCTGTTTGAGTCTGGGGGCTTCTCTGGGTTATACGTGGGGTGTAACCTGTCGAGTGGGAACCTTAATTTCCTCCCCATTAATAGTTCGGCTGGGCTCTTATTCGTTGTGGTATTTGGGGTTATGTGTTGGGTGAAGAGTAGTTTGTTTATTTTCTCCTGGATCTCCCCGTGGTCTATTTTTCGGATGGTTTTCTTAGTGAATTGCACCATCCGTTCCGCCCTACCGTTCGCCGCCGGGCGCAGGTGCTGTCAGTGCGTGGCAGATGCCCCTTTCCGCTAGGAATTTTTCGAATTCCAGCGAGGTGAATTGGGGCCCGTTGTCGGAAACGACGACGTCTGGGAGGCCGTGCGTTGCAAAGAGCTTGCAGAGTTCCTTGATCACGGCCTCCGTGGTTGTCTTCATGTTGCTTACCTCCAGCCAGTTGGAGTAAGCGTCTACTGTTATAAGGAAGGTGTGTCCTTTTGTGGGCCTGGCGAAGTCTATGTGAATCCTAGACCAAGGTCCCCTTGGGGTTTCCCACTCTAGGACGGGTGCTGTGGGTGGGCTTGGCCTAGTTTCCTGGCATCGTTGGCACCTTGCTACCCAGGTCTCAATTTGTTTGTCCATCCCTGGCCACCAAGCGTAACTTCTGGCCAGGGCTTTAGTCCTAACGATGCCAGGGTGCCCCTCGTGTAGCAGTTCCAGAACCTTCCCTTGTAGCTTTTCTGGAATGACCACCCTATCCCCCCATAGTATGCACCCTTTTAATAACGAGAGTTCCGTTTGGCGGTTTCGGAATGTTTTGACGGACTCGTCGTTGTCCCTTTCCAGCCACCCTTTCTCAACCCAATGCAACACCCGCGCCAGACCTTTGTCTTTATTAGTCTCTCGGGTAATGTCTGACGCGGTTATGGGCAGGTTGGGTAGAGTCTCTATGCTGAGGGTGGTCGTCGTGGGTGCTGGGTCGGTGTCAGGTTCCAGTAGCGGCGAGCGGCTTAAGGTGTCTGCATGGGAGATCGTCTTACCCGGTTTGTGTATGAGTCCGTAGTTGTAGGCCGCCAGGAACTCGGACCACCTTGTCATTCCGGGAGACAGAATGTTTGGGGTGGCCCGGTTTCCTGCAAGGATTCCCAGAAGCGGCTTGTGGTCGGTTATGATGGTGAATGTCCGGCCGTAGAGATACTCGTGGAATCTTTTTACGGCGGCAACAATAGCCAGAGCCTCTTTGTCCAGCTGGCTATAGTTCCGCTCCGGTTTGGTGAGGGTCCTTGAAAAGAACGTGATGGGCGCTTCTTTTCCGTCGGGGAGGGTATGGCTGAGGACAGCGCCGACGCCGAAAGGTGATGCGTCGCATGTGACGGCCAGAGGTAGGGTCTCGTTATACTGTATAAGGACGGGGTCCGAAGTGAGGAGGTCCTTTGTTGTTTGGAAGGCGGCTTGCTCGCATTTCCCCCAAGTCCAGGTCGCCGCCTTGTCCAGGAGCCTATGCAAGGGCTCCGCCACCGTCGCCTTTTGGGGCAGGAACACATTGTAAAAGTTAAGTAGCCCCAGGAATGCTTGTAGTTCCGTCTTCGACTTGGATGTGGGTGCTTCTTTGATGGCCTTGATTTTTTGGTTTGTGGGGTGGATGCCGTGACGGTCTAGGAGGTATCCTAGGAATTCTACCCGTTCTGTGTATAATTGGCATTTCTCCCTCTTGACTTTGAGCCCGGTCTCTTTGAATTTGGTTAGGACCTCCCTTAGGCGACCCTCTAGTTCGGCTTGGTTGGTTGCCGACACCAGGACGTCGTCGAAGTAAGGTACCACCCCCTTGATGCCTTGCAATAGTCTTTCCATTAGGCTTTGGAATATTCCCGGTGCCACGCTGACTCCGAATTGGAGTCGGTTGCATTTAAATGCTCCCCGGTGGGTGACTATGGTTTGCGCTTCTGCCGTTTGCTCGTCGACTGGCAACTGTTGGTATGCCTGGGCGAGGTCGAGCTTGGTGAAAACCTTGCCCCCTCCCAGTGAGTGCAGTAGGTGTTGCACTACTGGGACAGGGTAGGTGCTTTGTTGTAGCGCGCCATTTAGGGTGGCCTTATAGTCCCCACAGATCCTCACCGACCCATCGGGCTTGATCGGGGTGACTATGGGGGTCTCCCAACGGGCGTGGTCTATGGGCTGTAGGACCCCTTGCTTGACGAGCTTGTCAATTTGCTCGTCTATCTTGGGTTTAAGTGCGAATGGCACCCGCCTTGGTTTCAGGCGTTTTGGGGGGACGTTTGGGTCTAGGCTGAATGATATAAGGGGCCCTCGGTACTTGCCTAGGTTTCCGTCGAAGACCTCTTGGAATTCCCGGGCTAGTTGCTGCTCCCAGCTGTCGTCGGTGACATGGTCGACTCCCGTGACTGCGATGCCGAGCGGGGCGAACCATTGCAGTTCCAGTAGGCTTGGGCGGTCGCGGTCGATGATTGTCAGGGGAAGCCTTTCGGTGTGCCCTTTGTATGTGATGTTGAAATGTTTGGTTCCGACTACCGGGATGCAGTTTCCCTGGTAGTCCTTTACGATGAGTCTCTGGCTGTCTAGGTTCCTCCTTTGGATGGCAGGCACCAAGCGCTTTATTTCATGCCATGCTATCATGGAGAGGTAGGACCCAGAGTCCACCTCCATTTTGCATGGCTGGCCCTCGATGCCTACCTCCATGTGGACCTTCCGGGCGTCATTGGTGATGGCGTGGCCGATGGTGACTGTCTGATAGGTGTCCTCTCTTCACCGGTTATCGCCGCCTCGCAGGGATCGTCCGTTCCGGTCCCATCTGTTGTCCGAGGGGCGATCTCTGGTCCGGGGTGGTGAGCTCTCTCTCCTCCGGTCACTCTGGTCCCATCGTGCCGGGCTGCGGTTCTTTTTTAGGCGGCAAACACGGGCGATGTGTCCCTTCTTGTCGCAATGCCGGCAGATTGATTCGAAAAACCAGCATTCCAACCTGGGGTGGTTGCCGCCGCAACCAGCACAGTTGGTCCTCGACTTACAACCCCGCCGGTTCTGTGGGTCACGGCCTGTCTGGAGGCGATGGATGTCCTCCTCGTCATCGGAAGTGCCCGATGCCGAGTGGAAGTCACCCTGATGGGTGGTCGTCTCGGGTTGGGCCTCGGCCGACCTCGCAGGGTTGTTGTTTCTGCTGCAGTCCCCAGCATTCGGTCTGCGCATGCGGTCGGCGGAGGTTTGGGTTGCTTCGGTGGCTGCGGCTGCGGTGAGGGTGTCTGCTAGCCTGATGTTGCCCTTGGCCATCAGCCGGCTCTGGAGGATGGGGTCCCACAAACCCAGCACGATTCTGTCTCGCAGGGCGTCGTTCAGGTTGTCGAATTCGCAGAGCCCCCCTAGGTGCCGTAGCTTGGCGACGAAGTCGCTGAAGCTCTCACCCGACTATTGGTCCCAACGGTAAAATTCGTTGCGTCGGATCAGGATGGGTACCTCTGGAGCGTAGTGCCGCCAAAATATTGGCTCGAGGACGTCCCAGTCCATCGCGGTCGCATCGGCGGGTTTGGCAAGCGACTTGGCCATCTTGAATACCTCGGTCTTGCAGTGGGTCAGGAAGACAGCGCACTTCATGGGGCCGGTGGCATCCTTCAGGTTGCTGCACTCGAGGAACATGCAGAATCGGTCGGAGTCCGATTCCCAGTCCTCGGTGGCGGGGTTGAAGGGTGCGGGGGGTTGCGATTTTCGCCATCGTGGTGGTTCGTCTGGCTTCCGTCGGACACGTGGTTCGGTTCAGGGTCTGGATCCCACCTTCGTCGCCAGTGTTGTGTCCGCGAAATGATGCCAGGAGTCGGTGAGTTCAAATCATGCGCTTTTATTAAGGTAGGAACCGAACTGGCTCTTCGCAAAAGGTTCGCGGCTTTTATTCTTTCAGCCGCAGCGGCCGCGGCCAATGGCACCGCTTTGAATCTCCCACGATTCGAATGGACCAATCGCGGGAGATTCTTAGCGAGCCAATCGGCGCGGCTCGCCTGACCAATCAGAGTGCCCTGCGCTTTGGCCAATCAAAGTGCGGGGATCTCAAGAATGCTAATTAGGGACAGAACACTTAAAATAGGTGATCTATTGGTAATAGAGCCTATCCCTTCTTCTTTCTTTTTTTAATTAATGGGCAAATGAGAATGTTGCATTTTAGTGCAAGGGAGGAATTCCAAACTGCTCATTCTAACACAAGAACAATCTTTCTAAAACTATTGTTTCAAAGACATGGACTTGGGTTCATTTCAACTTTTTTTTTGGGGGGGGAGGGTTAATTGTTTATTTGACTCCTTACATAGATAGAGTTAGATTTATACATTTGGAGCAGGTCATTTAGCTATCAAAAGCATCTTTCTGCTCAGTCCAAGAATCCAGATTAAGGTGGATTAAAATTCCTAGATTGATGGTTGGCTGTTTGTTCTCTGGAGTCCTTGGTGCCTTCTGAGCTTGTTGTTTGCAGGCATTTCATTACATAGGTTACATCATCAGTGCCAGTGAGCCTGGGGTTTGCAGCAGCATGTTCTGCTAATACTGGTGGGCTGTGGTTTTCTGCTTGGTAGCTCCTTGATTAGGGTATTGTTTTCTGCTTGATTGTTTATCTGTTTTGCTGTTGTTCAGTTGCTAAGTCATATCTGACACTTCATGTCCCCATGGACCATAGCAAGCCAGGTTTCCCTGTCCTTTACTATCTCCTGGAATTTATTCAAATTGTCTGGTGTTAATCCCTGCTTATCTGGGTGTTGCTGGTGGAGAAACATGTTCTAGTCTTTTTTCCTCTCTCTTTCCTTCTGAGCCTTTTTTAATTATCTCTTTTAAAAGTTTAATTATCTCTTTTAAAAGACTTGTAAATGTGATTTACCTCTATGTGTCTATTGATGGCTGATTAATCTGAGTGCCTAGATTCTAAGAATCCCCTATCCTTTATTTTTTTTTTTTTTATGTAGCTGATCTAGCATGCTGACAGATTCCCAGTTGGTTACATCTATCTGGTCTAATCTTGATCATATCCAGTTGGTTACATCTATCTGGTCTAATCTTGATCATATCCAGAGCCTATTATTTTCTGGGTGGTTGATGCCACTGTGAACTACTTTTACTAGTAGGAAGTTCCTCCTAATAGTCAGAATCTCTTCATTTAAATCCAAGTCCATCATTCCATGCTTTGCACACAGGTACTTGAGTACTTTTGGTATGACATTTTTCAGAAGTTTGAAAATATTTATCATATTCCCCCTTGTCCAAATTTCTTTCAAAGCATATGATTACCCCTGAATTATGTAACTTCTGTCCCATTACAATTATAATTTAATACCAACTTTGGGAGGGCATAGGCATTCCATTTGTGGCATTTAAAGGTTTGTAAGCTTCTGCTATTATGTATTAAACACTATATTACCACCCTGAATTATTTTTTCTTCAGTTGTTTTATTGTATACTTATAAAATTTAATACTGTTGGCATTCCAAACATAGAACTATCTCCCTAAGCAAGTTATCTAGTGTTTTCATTGTTTGCTTTTTAGTGGGCAGCTAAGATTTCATTTTGTTTAATTATTATAGAGATTACCACTTTTACACTCAGATTCTTTCTGCTATCTTGTATGAAGGGGGTTTAAAAAGCTTCTTTTTCTTTTTTGTTGTTTTTGCATTTTTGGATAGCATATTGCCTCAGAGGCCTATCAATCAAAAGGTGATCCAAAAATATTGGACAGAACATTCTATCTATGTGGTCACTAAGAGTTGACACCGACTTGATGGCACATAAGCAATCACAATCTTAATATTAAGTTGAAGTAACTGGAGCTATTCAGAGTTGAAACGAGGATGGCTGAAGAGATTTTTCACATCTCTCTTTTCTTTTCTGTCTAATATTTATTGAGCTACAGTGGCGCAGTGGTTAGCGTGCAGTACTGCAGGTTATTTCTGCTGACTGCTGACTCCTGATTGCCAGCAGTTCAGCAGTTCAAGTCACACTGGCTCCAGGTTGACTTATCCTTCTGAGGTGGGTAATATGAGGACCCAGATTGTTGGGAGCAATACACTGACTCTGTAAAACCGCTTAGAGAGGGCTGTAAAAACACTATGAAGCAGCATATAAGTCTAAGTGCTGTTGCTATTGCTATTTCTATTGCTTCTAATGTATATCACTAAAAAGAGGAGACCAGTTCTTGAGCAGATTTAATTTTTTGTCATGTTTTGGTATATAGGAGGCTGTATAGTGCATAGATTCCAAGACCCCATCATATCTCCTTTGGAAGTTTTCCATACAGGGAATTTCCCTCTTTCTTTTAGAAGGAGAGAACATCAGAATTTGCTTAACAACTTGCTTAACAAAACAGGCAATAAAACATCATCCAATGGGGGGCGGGGGAGGAAGAATTTGGTAGAAAGGCAGCCACAATAATATGATACTGTCTGAATTCATCCCCTTTGATTTCAGAGGAAAGAAACTGACATACCATGTCTTATAGGTGTTTAAGAATTCTATTCTAGTCACTATGAGAATGTAGCTAGATGTGATGTGACCTGAACTTCGGGACCAAGGTTCAGGTCAGAATACAGTCAAAACTACAGTATTTTGAATAATAGGATTTATATACCAAATAATATAAAATGCAGCAGGCAGAAATCCATTTGGTGTATTGGTACCAGATTTCGTGCCTGAATTTGGAGGAAGAACTGTGATTTGATGATGTTTTTGATGTTAGATGTCCATTTTAGGTCATGTGATATAGTAGAACTTAGAAATTTGAAGGTCTCTATTGCTGATACTGTGTTGTCTAGTATTGTAAGAGGTGGTAGTATTGGAGGGTTTCTTCTAAAGCCTATCACCATTTCTACGGTTTTGAGTGTATTCAGTTCCAAATATTTACAGACCCCTCACATCCCGGACATAAACTGTTTCAACTCCTTCCCTCAAAATGACGCTATAGAGCACTGCACACCAGAACAACTAGACACAAGGACAGTTTTTTGCCCGAAAGCCATCACTCTGCTAAACAAATAATTCCCTCAACACTGTTCAACTAATTCCAAAGTGTGCACTACTGTTTCTGTTAATCTTCTCTTCACTCCTTATCACCCATCCCTTTCCACTTGTGACTGTAGGACTGTAACTTTGTTGCTTCTATCCTTACGATTTATATTGACTGTTTCCTAGTATGATTTGATTGTTGATTGTACCCTATGACTATCATTAAGTGTTGTACAATATGATTTTTGATTCTTAACGAATGTACCTTTTCTTTATGTATACTGAGAGTATTTACACCAAGACAAATTCCTTGTGTGTCCAATCATACTTGGCTATTCTATTCTATTCTATTCTATTCTATTCTATTCTATTCTATTCTATTCTATTCTATTCTATTCGTACAGGTGGATTAATCACAATTTCATCAGGAGGTCTTCATCAGTATGGAACTTCTTCATCTGGATTACCATTGGCAGCGCTGTCCACATATGCTTGCTTGTATTTTCATTCCTTATCTCATTCAGGTTGCATGATGTTATCACTTCTTCCTTGCTGTGTGCTTCTCCTTGTTTGACATAAGACATAAGAGTTTATTTGTCATTACACTCGCAAGCGGGTGCAATGAAATGAGGTGCTCTTCCACAAGTAAAACTGGACAAACACCACTAAAAGAAAGAAAAAAAAATTAAATTCAAACTAAACACAACCGACCATACAATAATCTCTATGCAATTTAAAAATGTAAAACCCCATTACTCTCAGCCATTCACTTCCACATAAATCTTATGACCCTGCATTCATGTGTGTCTTTGTTTGGTGTGTCTTCTTTCTTCTGAGGACAGAGGAAGGCAAGGTAAATGAAGGGAAAACACTGAAACCTGAACAAGGAAGAAAGACAAGTAGACATACAATATATTGCAAGCATAACTGTTGCTATCAACTAGATTGACAAGTTATCAATGTTTTGCAGGATAGATGTGATGTGCAGATTGTGGAGTGGCGCGGTGGCCTAGAGACGGAGCTCTCACCTCACAATCAGGAGTTCGATCCTAGATAGAGACAGGTATTTCTCTCTCTGGGCACAATGAGAATATATCTGCTGAACAAAACTCCGCATTGGCGATAGGAAGAGCATCCGGCCTTTAAACACTCTGCTAGCTCCATTCAGTTGCCCAGATTCTACCCTACAAGGGATTATGGGGTCATTAAAAAATTACAATGATAACGTGATTGTAGATTGTGAAGCCATTGTTTTCTATGTGCATGCTGTTCAAAGGATGCTTTTTTTTTTTTTTACCATAAATTCTATATTCTAGTCCCATTTTTTAATATGAACATTATGCCTTAACTTTTTCTTTCACAGCTTAATGGAAACAAAACTCCAGATAAAAACTGCTCACTTATACTCTGGTCTCCAAAACTTCTGATATGTTTGTATACACATGGGTGTACTGCAAATGAAGGTTAAAAATGCATGTCCCAGATCATGTTGCAGAATGTTCTACCATACATACAAACATATCAGAAGTTTTGGTCACCACGATGTAAAAAAGATGTTGAGACTCTAGAAAGAGTGCAGAAAAGAGCCAACAAAGAGGGACTGGAGGCTAAACCATATAAAGAACAGTTGCTGGAATGGGATGTCTAGTTTAATGAAAAGAAGGATTAGAGGAGGCTTGATATCAGTGTTCCAATATCTCAGGGGTTGCCAGAAAGAAGATCAAGTCCAGCTATTCTCTAAAGCATCTGAAGGCAGGGCAAGAAGCAATGGATGGAAATTAATCAAGGAGAGAAGCAACACAGAGCTAAGAAGAAATTTCCTGAGCAGGGGGTTGGGCTAGAAGACCTACAAGGTCTCTTCCAACTCTGTTATTCTATTCTATTCTAAAATCAGGGGAAAAGACTGAGAAAGTAGTAAATTGATATATCACTAAAATATATCCCTTATTCTCTTAATAAATGTATTTAATCATGCATATTTCATAATATTTAGCAGGAATAAACTATAAATGTTCCATTTTTTGGATTAGTAGAAAAAGTATTTTCCAAAATAGACAATTGTACATTTTTAAAACCTAGTCTTCATAAAAAAAAAATTGAATCTTGATTAGTACAGAATATTGACCATTCCCATGCCCAATAAAATCAAAATCTCTCAAAAACTTCAGATTCAATGATTTTGGAATATAATTTAAAGCAACACTGACTTCTTTAAGCTTCATTCAGACAAAAAGGAATGTAAATTTCAAATATTTTTTCTTCCATGGTTTTGAGTGACACAAGTTCTTTACTTATAATAGGAACTAGCTTAAGGATTAAGCATGTCAATTTGGGGAGGGCCTGTTTTTATTTTAAACATCCCCATATAGAACTTATGATCTCAATATCTGCTGAGTAAAAGACCACAGCACATCTACTTCAAGTTGCCTTAATTTTTTTTCTCACGTTGCCTTAATTTTTTTTCTCACGTTGCCTTAATTTTTTTTCTCACGTTGCCTTAATTTTTTTTCTCACGTTGCCTTAATTTTTTTTCTCAGAGACAGAAGAGTGACTGAGCACTTCATTCCCAAGACAGAAAAACTTTCTCCTGGGTGGTCTGTCTAGACCATCCATTGGAAACTACACAAGAACATACACTGAGGTTGAATTATCAGAAGATTGCCATCGAAAGAGGGAACAGAATGCCTCTGAATCAACACAATGTTAGGTTTCATAAATATCACTGGCCCTTTGGCTTTTGCAAATATATCTATTTAGACTAGAAGAAGTATTTATGAAGGGAGGAAACTGTCCTGCCCATACCACCCAGTGCGATTACTATTAAAAATACCAAGCTTTCATTTTTAGTTGCCTGTAACCTCTGAAGGTTAGAGGAACAATGGAATCCAAATGTTTTCTTGAGTGTGTTGTTATGATTGGATTTACAAGAGAGCCCATCTGCAACTGTCCACACTTATAAAGAGCCTTGGAAAAGCAAACAGCCCATTTTCTCTGAGCAATCAGTATACAAAGTAGAGCACAATTAAGCCCACTGTGTTCATCTGTTTTCAAACAATTGTGATGAGAAGTTCCCAAAATGATTCTTCAGTGAATCATTTTTAAAATTAATGAAAAAAATAAAATCTATGCACCCTTTATGCTCCCATCCATCATTACAATATTGATTGTACAGACCATCTATGTAACACACACAAAAAAAGAAGTACAGCTTGAGTTTAAGAAACTGTCTTGGACCAATGAGTCCATCTAAGCTGCTACTGACTCTGATTGATGGGGCTTTGTCAGTTTTATAGACAGAAGTCTTTTTCATCACATATTGTTTGACCCTGTTCAATATAATGTCTGGGGTTAATGCTAGGGCCTTCTCAGTCAAAACATGTGCCCTAATTCTCTCTCAAAATGTCTCGGTAATAATTTGCCTGTTGTATTAACAACATTACCACGGTGTTAAAATGGCAAATTCCAAAGTTCAGAAGATGTAAGATGGTCTCACATTTCAAGGCTTAAGTTACCCATTTCCTTAGGGTCTTGCAAAAGAATAAAGTGGAACAATGACTGATTACCTCCTTTTACCGGTCCACAACACAAAGCATCCTCACATATTGCTTTATGGTGTGGTTTGCTGGCTTGACAGCCATGGATAGAAAAACATTACAGAGGGTGGTGAGCACAGCACAAAACGTGGGCTGTTCCCTGATACCACTAGATGACCTCGTTAGGGCTCGCTGTCTTAGAAGAGTGAGGAAAATTATCAGGGACGACTCACACCCCGATCAGCATTTCTTCACTCTCCTACCATCGGATAGGAGATATAGAATCCTATCCTGGCTGAAGAACAGTTTCTACCCATGGGCTGTCAGACTTCTGAACGGAAAATAACTTCATGTCAACATAGTATGACAGACTTGCAGGGCCTCACTGTGAGTTGTGTGTGGGGGGAGGTGCACAAAGGGAGGCTCAGCCAATTTCATTGTACACATGTTGTACTCTGACAATAAAGATAATAATAATAATTTTCCCATAAGAACTAGTATTCTCAACCAATAGCTCGTTTGGGAATTCTGGGAGTTGAAATCCACAGGTCTTAAAGTTGCCAAGCTTGGATACTTCTGACCCATGTCATTCCCTTCCTCTCATGGTTCCTCTCATATGGCTTCCTGTCCTTTTTTAAAAAAAAAAATCTGGAATATGGACAGTAATTCAAAGAAAAGCTATCTTCTCTTTCGAGACAAACTTCTCTAACATCCAGAATTTCTTTTATTCTCCTTTTCACGTTTTAGTTGTTGTTCCTTTATCTTCTTCTCTGAATTTAGAATAAGACCATGATCTTTCATCAGTAGATTAATTAATGAAATGTTCTTTATCAAATTAAAATTTTACCTCAGTTGAACTATAATTGGTTAATCAATCAGAGCTCCAGGATCAAATTAGATATCAGTGATTCGTGAATTGGGACTAATGGGAATAAAAGGCAGGTTTGCCCAATTAATTATTTTCATGATAAAGCTTGTTTCCAGTTTTCAGATTCTGCTGAGGAAAAAACCTCAATAAAATAAAAAAAATTGGGAGTTATATTTGAGGGACAAGCAGACTGAGATAAACTTATTATGCTCATATCCTATTAAAAAGATTTGATGGACAGATTCATCTCAATCTTTAGAGAACCTGTTTCTTTATCACAGAAACTGGTAGGACAAAACATTGGCGACGTCCTTGAATTCTTCTGTATTCTTCTCTTTATAAATGTAAATTTGTTCCTAGGTATTTCATTTCTTGATTTGATTTGTACCTGGCTTTTCTAAGCAAGCAAGAATTCAAGTTGATCCAAAACAAAATCCAAGAAGTTAAAACCTAATTAAAATTAAAATTGACTCACAATTAAAGATTGACTTCTTAAATATTATAATTATTATAAGGTCAGACTCATAGGAAACAAAGGAAAGAGTTTAATCATTATGTCATTTGACTTTTTGGCATTGTTATTCTTAGCTGCAAAATCTTCTACAATCATAGTCTCAGTGAGGAACCCAGGAGCACCACTGTCCTTGGAGAACTTTCTTGCTATCCATAAGTCTTCTTGGCCTACTTGCCAGGGGTGGTATGCTACCGGTTCAGCCTGGTTCGCATGAACTGGTCGTAAAAATCACTCCCAGTTTGGCCCAACCATTAGTTAAAAAAAGTCTCTGATCAGCTAAGAGGATAAAAGACCAAAAAGTGCATGGGAGGATGGGAGGGTTGCTCCTAGCTTTTCGTTTCATCTTCCCCTCAGCTGATTGGCTTGTTGGGGGGGGCACGCATTAGGGGCACATGTACACACATGCGATCACCCACCAAACCAGTAGCAACTAAGGTAAGATCCCACTACTGCTAACTTGCTTATTTTTATTTCAGTACCTCATTGTACAATAATAATTTTCCTGGCATACACATCTTTTTGCACAAATTTACAATTCTGTAACTGCTGGGCCTCCTTAAGCATTACTGAATTTGGGGCAGAGAATCAAAAGTCATTGGGAAAAATGTCCATAACTTTCACATTCCTCGGTTGACTATCTGTTGCTGAATTTCTACAGCACTGAAATTTAATTATATTTTATCCTCAACAAATCGAGTCACACAGTCACACATTTGCATGAGTTTGACTTTTCAGTGTCCAACATGACTTGGAGAAAATAGAGAAAAATATATAGGAGAAAAGGGTTTAATCGTTTTTATTAAAGCTCAAAGTTAACGCAGCCTTCCATCCTTCCGAGTTGGGTAAAATGAGGACCCAGATTGTTGGGGGCAATATGTTGACTCTGTAAACTGCTTAGAGAGGGCTGCAAAGCACTGTGAAGCAATATAGAAGTGCTATTGCTATTATCTCCACCATACAAAATTGGCCACGATCTGTTCAGAGTAAAGTACTTCACCTTTATGGTAGATAAGAATTAAAAATTCTAGAATATATTTTTCCCTTCTATTTTCTTCAGTTAGATGCATTTACATGAAATAAGTCAGTCTGCTTGCCTTCCTTCCTTCCTTCCTTCCTTCCTTCCTTCCTTCCTTCCTTCCTTCCTTTCTTCCTTCCATTTTTACAAAAGTCAAAGTGGTAAACATACTGTTGTGTCCGTCGGAAATGATGCCAGGAGTCGGTGACTTGTGCATTAGCTCTTTATTGGGTACAGGAACCGAACTGGATCTAAAGGCAAACTTCACGGCTTTTTATTTCCAAGCCGCGGCGGCCGTGGCCAATGGCACCGCTTTGAATCTCCCACGATCCGAATGGACCAATCGTGGGAGATTCTCAGCAAGCCAATCGGTGCGGCTCGCCTAGCCAATCAGAGTGCCCTGCGCTTTGGCCAATCAAAGCGCGGGGATCTCAAGAATGCAAATGAGGGGACAGAACACATACCTTCCTCCTTCTATTTTCCCTACAACAACAACCTGTGAGTTGAGTTAGGTTGAGAGACAGGGAGTGGCCCAAAGTCACTCAGCTGGCATTCATGGCTAAGGCAGATCTTGAATTCATGGTTTCCCGCTTCCTAGGCTGGTGGTTTAATGTTTAGACTAAACTGGCTCTCCTTTTCTATTTCCCAGCATTAATTGTTTTTTTCCAACACCTCGTGGATGCTGACTTATGGACACATTACAACATTTGTCTCTTCCAAGTCCTTTGCCGCTATTCTTTCATGTGCTAACCTACAACATATTTCTTGATTGCTTGTTTCTTTACTTATAGATCAGTGGTGGCAAATCTTTTTCGGCTTCCATGCTGATAATTGTTTGCACACTCGTGCATTCGCACTCACGTGCCAGCACCCTGAAGGCAATGGATGCTGGGACCCACCACAGACCCCCCCCTGCGTGCATGATCACCCCCCCACATGCTGCATGTCTCTGTGCATGTGTGTGCAATCACCCTCACACACCATCCATCTGTGCAGGCACATACAATCCCTCTGTATGCCACACATCTCTGTGCATGCACATGCATGTCTCCTGCACACCCCTGACCCCCCGTGCATGTGCAACAATCAGCTGTTGGGCAGCAGCGGTGCGCAGTGGGGTTCTTCCGGGCGAGGTCTTGCGTGCTGGCAAAAGTCGCTCAGCAGAAGTGGCTCAACATGGCTATAGATGGTTTAACCTAAAAGACAGAAGCTACCCATTAGTTTGATGTCTTCATTGTCATTTTTAAGTCTGGTCATAGTTTGGTCTTCTTTATATTTAATTTTAGTTCCATCCTTAGTGTATGTATTTATGTACTTATTTATGTATTCACGGAAGTCTGTAGAGATTTTCAGGCATCCAGGTTGTTGTTGTTCCAAAGGTGCTTTTTCAGGAGACAACTGGACTTCCTTGTTTTTTCTTCTGAAGACATTTCACTTCTCATCTAAGAAGCTTCTTCAGCTCTGACAGGATAGTGGGGAATGGGAGGATTGATATTCCTTGCAGACAGCTGGTCATTTGCATTCTTTCAGTGGGTCATTGAAGCACTTGGAAGTTTATCTGTGTCCTCAGGGTCCCCTGAGTGGTGCTCCAGGTTCCTGTAGTCCGTGATTTTTTTTCTCTGTGGAAATCCATTCCTATTCCCACACCATTCAAAGGGTGCTCATCCCAAATTGTGTAGCTAAAAGTCTGTAAAGATTCTCTGTCATCCATCTTTTGCAGGCGGCAACAGGACTTTCTTGTTTTTTTCTTTTGCTTCTCATCCAAGAAACTTCTTCAGCTCTGGGAGGATAGTGTATTGATAAAAGGGAAAAAAGATAGATGAAGCAAATTTAGCAAAAGTTAAAATACCTGAAATATAGGAAGGAGGAGTGTTTTTCAAGTTACCCTTTCTCTCTGAGTCCAGATACCTGCATAGCTTAATTTTCAGCTTCATCAATGAAAATCCAATGCACAAATTTGCTGGAGCAAACATGTGACAGCTGCTGACAGGCTGTAAAACTAATTATCACTTTTGCAACTTATGACTGATGGGGCCATTGTTCACCTTGCAGAATTACATTATTGTATAACAATATTACACAACATATATGCAGACACAAGTTGTGAATACCAATAATCTACCCTGCTTTCATTAACATGTTTGGCATAGTTTCTATTCATTTGACTTAACTGGGAAAAATATACACTTATTGCAGATTTAAAATTCAAGTCATATGTTTTCAATAGAAGAGAGAACCACATCCCCAACAATATTGGCCGGGCAACTCTAGCAGGTCTCTGTATATAAACAGGGAGAAAACCCACACACTCACTACCACTGATGATATTACCTAGTTGGGAAATGAAACATCTGCCAGGAAACAATCAGGTTTAGAGAGCATCAAGAACTCTATAAGTCATAACCTTGTGTGGAAGGGGGGAAGGAATTTTATTTTGCTAAGCAAATAACCAATTATTCTGAAAGAATAAGGTTTTAAACTATAGGCACATCTGTCCATTGGTCTATTAGTGCATCTAGGGATAACAGATTTAGGAATGGATAGCCTAGAACATAATAAAAACAACAGCTGTTTTCCCAATTCCTTCTTTTTTAAGCAATGGACAACAGCAACAAGACATTAAATTGGGGCTGAAACCACTGTGTGTTGGATGAAAAATACTAACACTACTTCCAACTTTGTGAACATTTAACACTACTTCCAACTTTGTGAACATTTTCCCCATGCAGCATTGGCCAAGCTCAAAGGAGAAGTCATGTCATGAAACGGAATGAGTTTGGAGTTTGAGCCACTCCTTCCTCAGACCTTATTGCCTGGAATCAAAAAGTAAAGCTAATTTTGATTTAGAGAGAATGTGGAGCCATTGTTAATGTTAAGTTTGAGCATGGGCGAGAAAGAATGGAGACAAGCTTCTGAACGGTGAACTTCAGCTCTTTATTTACATCATGACTTGCTTGCTTTAACAGCAGTAAAACCCGCCTTATATAGGCAAACCTTGTAACGTTTAACCAATAACGAGCTAGGAACGCTAGCTCTTATAACCAATAAGAACTTTCTGTTAAGGGCCAATCGGATTCCCTGGAATGGGCCAATCTGGTCCGGCCGCTTAACAGCCAATCAGAAGTGCAGGGCCAGAACCCTGCACTTAACTCCAAGCTCATACTTTATTAATTATATTGCATACACAACACCCCTTCCCCCTGGCTTCTTAGTTCAGGGCGCAGTTACATAGTCCCTTAAATAGGATGGTTGTCTTTTTAGTCTCTTTGATTTTCGTTGTATCAGCTGGTTGCAGTCCTGCTGAGGTAGATCGTTGTTTGGCAGTGGGGCTGCCTCCTGTTCAGAGTTCAGAGTTATCGGATACCAGGACGTCTGGTAATCCATGGGTTGCAAAGAGTCTGTTTAAAATCTTGATGACTGCCTCAGAGGTCATAGTCGTCATGCGATGAATTTCGAGCCAATTGGAGTAGGCATCGACGGTGACCAGGAAGGTGTGGCCCTTGGTTGGCCCCGTGAAGTCCAGGTGAATTCGGGACCAGGGTCCCCGTGGTGTAGGCACAGCTTTTGTTGTGGCATTGCTGACTTCTTGGCATTTGGGACAAGCTTTAACCCACTGTTCGATTTGCTTGTCAATGCCTGGCCACCATGCATAGCTTCATGCAAGGGCTTTCATTCGCACGATGCCGGGGTGGCCATCGTGCAAGGTTCTCAGCAGCGCTTTTCGGAGCCGTTCTGGGATAATGATTCTATTGCCCCAGATGACACAGCCTTTCTGGGAGAACAGCTCGGTCTGTCGAGACTTGAATGGTGTGAAGTCATCTGATAATTGGTCCAATGGCCATCCGTGTTCTACCCAGCCTAGGACTCGTGCTAGGGTGTGGTCGCATTTGGTTTCTCTCGCGATGTCTCGAGCGGTCAGTGGTGGCGAGTTGAATGCCTCGATTTGCAACGTGGTTACCGTTGGTGCTGGATTGTCGAGAGTTTCTGGAAGCGGTGCTCGGCTCAATGCGTCGGAGTGGGGAATGGCTTTCCCCAGGCGGTATTGCAGCTAATAATTATAAGCAGCTAAGAATTCTGACCATCGGGTCATCCTAGGGGATAATATGTAGGGAGTCGGCTTATCTCTGGCTATTATCCCTAGCAACGGTTTATGGTCAGTCACAATAGTAAAAACCCTGCCATACACATATTCGTGAAATCTTTTCACAGCTGAGACGATTGCGAGGGCTTCTTTATCAATTTGTCCATAGTTCCACTCCGTTTTTGAAAGAGTTTTTGAAAAATATGCAACAGGGGCTTCATTCCCATTAGGCAGTACGTGGCTCAAAATGGCGCCCACCCCAAAAGGCGATGCATCACAGGTTATGACTAATGGCAAAGTCTCGTTATACTGCATGAGTACAGAGTCAGAAGTGAGCAGTTTTTTAACATTTCGGAACATCTGTTCTTCACGGTAACCCCATAACCAAATTGCCCTTTTATCTAACAATCGGT
The DNA here is from genome assembly GCA_033807585.1 of Hydrophis major. Taxonomy (NCBI): domain Eukaryota; kingdom Metazoa; phylum Chordata; class Lepidosauria; order Squamata; family Elapidae; genus Hydrophis; species Hydrophis major. Next base: position 247,151,197 of record CM066330.1, read on the forward strand.
GTAACGGTTCAGCGACAGTTGCTTTGTGCAGTAAAAATACATTATAGAAATTGATGAGGTCTAGGAACACCTGGAGATTGGCCTTGTTTCGTGGCCTGGGAGCGTTTTTGATCACTTTTAATTTCCTTTCGGTAGGGTGAATGCCCTGGCTATCAATCAGGTACCCTAAAAACTGAACACTGTCAGTACACAATTTACATTTGTTTTTTTTAACCTTAAGACCGGCTTCTTGGAATTTTTTTAGGACTAATTTTAACCGGTCCTGTAAGATTTTTTTGGTTGGGGCTGCAATTAATACATCGTCAAAATAGGGGACCACACCCTTAATTCCTTGCAATAGCCTTTCCATAAGGCTCTCAAAGATTCCCGGGGCTACACTAACTCCGAATTGCAGCCAGGTACATTTAAAGGCACCTCAGTGCATCACAATAGTTTGGGCCTGTGCCGTTTTTTCATCTACTGGTAGTTGCTGATATGCCTGAGCTAAATCCAATTTAGCGAAAACTTTCCCATCCCCCAGGGAATGGAGGAGGTGCTGCACCACCAGAACTGGATACGCGTTCTGCTGCAGGGCGTGGTTCAAGGTGGCCCGGTAGTCCCCACAAATTCAGATTGACCCATCTGGCTTAATGGGTGTTACAATAGGGGTTTCCCACAGGGAGTGATCGATGGGCTCCAACACCCCCTGAACTATCAGTTTGTCGAGTTGTTCATTGATTTTCGATTTTAAGGCAAACGGAACTCGACGGGGCTTCAAGTGAATGGGAGCTACTTTGGGATCTAGGCTGAATGAGATTGGGGTCCCCTTGTGCTCGCCTAAGCTGTCCGCGAAGACATCCCTGAACTCAAAGATAAGGTCTTCCTCCAGTCACAGCCACCGACTCGGTTTAGCCGGCCACTTCAATGCCGAGTGGTGCGAACCATTGGAGGCCCAGTAGGCTAAGCCTATCTCTATCGATGACTATTAAAGGTAAGTACGCTGTGTGCTTCTTGAAGGAGACTCGGACTCGGCAGGACCCGACGATGGGGATTCGATTCCCCTGGTAGTCCTTGAGGATGAGGCATTGGAACCGGAGATCTTGGCGTTGAATTGTGAGGATGAGTTGCTTGAGTGTTTTCCATGACACCATCGAGAGAGACAATCCCGAGTCGACCTCCATATGGCAAGGCTGGTTTTTGATGGCTACTGTGACTCGGATTTTCTTAGAGTCCAAGGTTGAGGCGTGACCGATAGTGATAGTATGGTGAGCCTCTTCTCTCTGCAAAGCTCGATTTCTGTAGGAGTGGTTTACTGGCGCTTGCCTTACAGGACTGTTTCCTGTCGATTGGCGATAGTTGGCCCCTTTTGAGGCCTGGCTGGGTCCTGGCAAGCTGCGGCAGACCTGTCCGATGTGGCCTTGTTTCCCGCACTCATGGCAGAGTGTGTCGCAGAATTTGCATTCGGACCTGACATGGTTGGCTCCACATCCAGCGCAAGGGCGTATGGGCTTCGGGTAATGGTCTTGGTCGGACCGCAGTCGATGGACCCCTTCTTCGTCGCTGTCTGACAACGAAGAGAGGTCCTCGTGGTGCGTTGTTGCAAGCTGCCCTTCTGAACTAGATGAGATTTCGCTGGCCGGTGGTGGTACCAGAGTGTGGTTTCGGCGTAGTTGTGCAGCCGACTTCTTGGTTGCCTCCGCTGCGGTAGCATCGGTGATGGTGTCGGCAAGGCTGATGTCACCTTTTGCCATCAGCTTGCTTTGGACGCCTGGCGCATCTAACCCCAGAACTATGCGATCTCTTAGTGTTTCTTCTATATCGGTGAATCCGCTGAGGCCTCCCAAATTTCGGAGGTCTGCTATGAAGTCGGCCACGGTTTCTCCTTTCCGCTGGCTTTTTTGATAAAACTCGTGGCGTCTCACGAGTGTAGGCATGGTAGGAGCGTAGTGGGCTCGCAGGATAGGTTCGAGGTCGTCCCAATCCATGGCCTTCACTTCTCGGGGTTTGGCTAGTGCTTTAGCCATCTTAAATACAGTTGGACCGCAATGCATTAGGAACACTGCCCGTTTCTTTCCTGGTGTGGCGTCCTTTAAGTTGTTCGTCTCAAGGAACATTTGGAAGCGATCCATGTAGGACTCCCAGTCCTCTTGTGTTGGATCGAACGGAGCGGGTGGTATGATGCCAGCGGACATGGTTCCGTTGTTGGCGCCATCTGTCATGTGCTCGGTGTTTCTTCTTGGTTCTGTTGGTTCAGATGTCTCTATATCCCATCCTCGTCACCAGTGTTAAGTTTGAGCATGGGCGAGAAAGAATGGAGACAAGCTTCTGAATGGTGAACTTCAGCTCTTTATTTACATCATGACTTGCTTGCTTTAACAGCAGTAAAGCCCGCCTTATATAGGCAAACCTTGTAATGTTTAACCAATAACGAGCTAGGAACGCTAGCTCTTATAACCAATAAGAACTTTCTGTTAAGGGCCAATCGGATTCCCCGGAACGGGCCAATCCGGTCCGGCCGCTTAACAGCCAATCAGAAGTGCAGGGCCAGAACCCTGCACTTAACTCCAAGCTCATACTTTATTAATTATATTGCATACACAACAGTTAACTTACTAATTTTAATACTTGCAATGGTCACAGATTATACTTAAAAATTTTCTACTTTAATCCATTCAGTTTGCATCAAGTGCAATACAGTGTAGCCCATAAAACAGAAATCTTGAGAACCGTAGTTTGATTTATCCCCAAATTTGGCCACTTTCAAATAATGCTGTGACGTCTTGAGAATTCTATCTATTTTCTCTCAGCAGTAATTTTGATCTTACTCTAATGGTGCAACATGTTACAGATAGTCATAAACTTACAATAGCTTAGAGGTTTAGTTTAGTTTAGTTTAGTTTCATTTTGTTTTGTTTCATTCCTGTCCAAAGTTACAATGGCACTGAAAAAAGTGACTTATGACCATTTTTTTTACTTACAATGGTTGTAGCCGTTGGACATGGGATCAAAATTTGGATGCAACCGATTCATATTTATGACAATTGCAGTATCCCTAGGTCATGTGATCACCTTTTGTGACCTTCTGACAATTAAAGTCAATGGAGAAGCCAGATTCACTTCACAACCATGTTGCTAACTTAACAACTGCTGTTATTCCCTCAACAAATATGGCAACAGAGATCGTAAAATGGGGCAAAGCTCATTTAACAAATGTTTCACTTAGCAACATTAATTTTAGGCTTAATTGTGGTCAAAAGTCAAGGACTACCTGTAGTGCAGATGTTTTTTATTAGATAATTTTACACCTTCTGAAGCATCCTTGATATTCAGTGTATCTGACTAGAAAAAGGCAGATCTTGTGATGCCTTCCCTTGGAGGAAACCAAGAAGTAAATATAAGAACCGCGGTGGCGCAGTGGTTAGAATGCAGTACTTCAGGCTACTCAGAGGTGGGCTACACAGACTATAACAACGAATTGGCCTAGTACAGAACTGAAAATGTGAGTGCGCACACATGCCCGATTTGTGTGCATCTGCCATCCATGCTTGTGTGCAGCTGCAAAAACATGAAGATTTCCGGTGTGCGGCAGCCATGGTGAGTAGAGCGGATGAAGCGCAAAACTCAGCTGAGCTGCATGAGTGGGGCGAGCAAGCTGGAGATAGAGGATGGGATAGCACCAGGGTGGGTAGGCAGACCCAGACAGTGGTCAGAACTATTGGTATGAGCAAGCTGGTCCGAACCGGCAGCAGCCCACCACTGAGGCTACTTCTGCTGCCTGCTGGCTGCCAGCAGTTTGGCAGTTCGAGTTTTACCAGCTTAAGCTTGACTCAGCCTTCCATCTTTCTGAGGCTGGTAAAATGAGGACCCAGATTGTTAGGGGCAAGACCGCTTAGAGATGGTTGTAAAGTACTGTGAAGTAGTATATAAGTCTAAGTGCTATGCTACTGCTATATGAATTTGTCTCTTAATTATCCAATAGTTAAATATGCAAGAGAATCTTATTCTGCTGTAAGAATGTCAGTGAAATTTTCTTCTCTTTTGAAAAATAACTCCAAAGCAAATTATCTTTGATTAATTAATCAAATTATTTTTAAAAATGGAGATTTTTTTTGCACGGTATTGAATTTGCAGTCAATTTTTCTTCCAATATTACCAATTTTGGAAGTTGTCTATTGCACATTCCTATTCTTTTTTACACAGCATTATATTTTAATTATATATAATTTTAAAGCATGTTTCTTACATGAATCTTGTTTGGCTGTACTTCATCTGAATACCTCTGCAAATGCTTGGATATTGATTATATTCACTGAACCAAAATGCAAGATTTATTCTTTTTGTTATCCTTGATTATATGGTCCTTCAGATATACTAAATAAATCTTGAGCATTATGATTGGTTGGCTTCCTCTACTGGAAGCAGTCCTTAAGCATGTAAAATTGACTATTAGATATTCAATATTCTCTGGGTAAGAACATTAATGAAGCCATCCACAAGCTACCAACTGATTGATTGATAAATGTGTTCATTAATTTTCTGTGCAAAATGTATAAAATGAGTTAAAATGTTGCTGTGAAAGCCAATGAATAAGTGTGTATTAATGAAATAGTTTGTCAATAGCTCAGGACGTTCAAAAACTGTTCCTAGTTTTACATGTTCCTCATTGTATAAAGTAGGCAACTGATGTTTGTTTATTCATGCCCTAAGCATCATGATTAAAATAAGACAAACTGTGATATAAAATATAAAATTGAAATATATACAAGTTAAACAGATCTTACCCAGAAATTAGCAACATTAATTGTGTTCTGTCATGCTGCCATGTGTACACTGATCAGGGCACAAAGGGCAGGTACACATACGTGTTGTTGTCTGCATGCTATCATAATTGCAAAGGGCAGAAGCTACTGGATAGCCAGGGGTGGGCTTCACAATTTTAGCAATGCGTTCTTTGTCTGGTTGTTGGGTGGGTGTAGCCATGGTTGGCGTGGCTTAGTCAGCCTCCTCCACCACAGGGGAAGGGGGGAGGTTTGCTCTCTCCGGGCTCTGGAGGCTCTCTGGAAGCCAGAAACAGGCCCATTTCCAGCCTTCCTGAACTTCCGGGAGACCCATTTTTCACCCTTCCTGAGCTTCTGTGTGTGCTCTGCACTTACCTGCATCCAAAATGGCTGCATGGGGACTCCTAGACAGGTGGGCAGGGCCAGCCAAGAGTGGGATTTGGGGGGGGGGGTTCTCTGAACTATGCAGAATCTTAGCTAGAGGATCTCTTAAACCCCTGCGAACCCCCAGTAGCCCACTCCTGCGGATAGCCTCATTTGTTCAGAGTGTCTCTGGATGTTGTTTTACTCATGCACAGTTTATTCAACAATTTCCATAATTCCTAGCTTTCATCAAACCCAGGTGCCAGTTTCTCCATTGGTTCTATCCAGTGTTGGTCCTTTGTAGCTTTCCACTTGCTTTCAAATTCTTCAAATGCTTTGGTCAATCTTAGGAAGCTTTTCCTGGATTTTAGTCTCTGCTGAGCTGGTTGTAGGCCACAGACAATTATCTAGATAATGATGATTGAAGCCTTTCTCTATATGCTGCAGCTTTTCTGTGAACAGCAGGCGGGGCAATGGCACCAAGCGGTAGATCTTATCAATATTCCCTATGGGCAACTGAAAAGTAAAAACTTTCTTCTGTATATGGCATATATTTCATATATGTTTGATTTTACATTCTCATTTTTAATGAGTTTTTGGTTTAATGTTGTGAGCTTTGTTCAGGGGATATAGGAACTCTAGTGGAAGCCTTCATCACTCTACATATTTTGGTTTTGATTAAATATGTGAAATCTGTTCAGATAATGAATAGTAAATTGAGACATGAAAGTGAACTGGTAGGCTGTAGTGTTGGGTTAAAATGATGGAAGCCCACATTCAAAATCAGCCATGAAGTCAACTGATGAGTTTAGGTGAGTAAATACTTGTAACTTGGTTGAACACCAAGAAAGAAATGAGGGCAGAGAAATGAAGTATTCATAAATATGAATGTTAGAAACAAAATAAGATTAATGAAATATAGAAAATATGTTAATAGAATTAAATACATTAAGATGAGGATTGTTATAATAATTAGATATATTAAGTATTAAGTGTAGAGAGTTAACACTAATGTAATGAATAAGGCTGTAAACTCTCATTGTTATTGCACAAAATGTTTGTACCCAGAGGACACACTGGTTAATGGAAGATGGATGGTTTATATTAACAATAAAATAAAAACGTATTTTTAAAAATGAGGTATGACACCCTGAATCTCTGGTGGAAAGGCAAAATACAATTCCATTAATTAATTTAGAAAGGTTGTTTGATGTAGTGGTTAAAGGCACCAGACTTGAAACTGAGAGACCATAAGTTTTAGTCCCACCTAAGCACAAACCCAGCTCTGGTTTTCAGCCAATTAATAGAATAATAGAGTAGGAAGTTCACCTTCCAACCCTTGTTCAACCAGGAGACCTTACACCATTCCAGACAAATGGCTATCCCATCTCTTCTTAAAACACTTCTGTGATGTGGCACTCACAAGTTCTGGAGACAAGCTCTTCCATTGATTAATTGTTCTCACTGTTAGGAAATTTCTCCTTAGTTTTAGGTTGGATCTCTGCTTGATTAGTTTCTATCCATTGCTTCTTGTTCTGCCTTCAGGTACTTTGGAGAATGGTTTGACACACACACCCTTCTCTGTGACAGCCCTTAAATATTGGGCTGTCATGTCACCCCTAGTCCTTCTCTTCATTACACTAGACATACATAGTTCCTGCAATTGTTCATCATATGTTTTATTCTCCAGCCTCCTAGCAATCTTTGTTGCTCTTCTCTCCACTCTTTCTAGAGTCTCAACCTCTTTTTTCCATCGTGGTGACCAGAATTGGATGTAGTATTCCAAGTGTCTCACCAAAGCAGTATAAAGCAATACTAACACTTCATGTGACCTTGATATTATCCCTCTTTTAATGCAGCCTAGGACTGCATTGGCTTCTTTGGCAGTTGCAGCACACTGCTGGCTCATGCTTAGGTGATTGTCCACTAGATTTCTAGAGTTATCTAATCTAATCTAATCTAAATTAAACTAATCCAGGCAAGCAGAAATCATTTCTAAAAATCTTGCCAGGAAAATTGCAGGGGCTAGTCCAGGCAATCAGCAAGAATCAAGACTAAGTTGAAGGAACATATACACCACATTTTTTTTAATGGTGTACACAATTTTGGCATGTATTTTAGATATCTGCTATATTCTCAAAACATGTGTTCCTTTGGACTTAAATATATCATATTATGCCAGACACCATTATAAAAATCCTAGATGAAATAGTTGGTTACTTGTACATTAGTAGGCTGATAATCTTGATATAGGTCTAAGATGATCCATATGCCACCACTAACAGACAATTAATCCCTAAACTATTTCTTTCAACAAAGTATAATCCAATCCAAGTTTCACTAGCTGCAGAATTTATACAAAACTCCACCATTACAAAAAATCAAACACATAATTTTCAGTTCCCAATCATATAATATTTATTTTGCTAGTTTTTAGATTCCATGTTCTTTCCCAAGGAAATGAAAAAAAAAATTCCCAGGAAAGTTGATATATATATTTTGGGCAATATATTTCTGGGGTTTAATATTATTTTTCATTTCTACTTTTTATATTCTTTTCCTAGAGCTTGGTCCATGGCCAGTACAGGATGTTCACCACTTCCTAAGTGTAGAAAGAATAATCAAATCTTAGAGTTGGGAAGGATCTTGGAGAACTTCAAGTCCAACCAACTGCCCAGTGGAGAAAGTCTCCTGCCATTTCAAATGGTAGTCCAATCTTTTCTTGAACACTTGATGCAGTAGCGCTCACAACTTCAAAATGCACACTATTTTGTTGATTAATAATACTCATAATCAGAAAAGGCATTCCTTGTTTTAAGTTGGAGCTCTGTTTCTTAATCTTCTATCCATAGGTTCTTCTCTTGCCCTTAGATGTTCTGGAGAATAAATCCATATCATCTCCTCTCTGGTGTCTAGCTGCTGCCCTAGCCAGTCATTTTATCCTGGAGCACCAGGATAGGCAGTTGTGGGGTTTTTTTTTTCTTCTCTTAATAATCTTGTAGTTGATCCAGCAATGGTTTGTTAAGTCAGTGTAATGTCCTCATGGCTAGAAACTCATGTTCTATCAAACTCTTACATCTCCCAAAGGTACCCTTGCCATTTCCCCAGGCAGCCTTCCTTTCCCACTCCTTTCCCACAGTCTTGAAAATTCTTATTTATCTTTTGCTTTCCCCTACACTTTTTAAATGATTTCTTTAAGTTGTAGTATGAAGTTGCTGCTTTGCTTCTGCAAAACAGAAGGGTAAGACCTTCCTTGTCAGAAATTTTCCATGGACCTACACAGGAACCTAGGCACAAAGCAATAGCCTATACCCATTACTTTGATTATTGTAGAATTTGAATTACGGGGGTGGGGATGATAGAAAGGCCTGAATTAGTGTCCAAGGAAATAATGGGCAAAAGAAAGTCAGAGATACTACTGTAGTAGATTGATAATTGATTAGTAATATGAATAGATATGTTTATATGTGTTATGGACTAAGCCAAGACAGCAATACAACCCTCAACAACTTTGTCTTGCAGCAGGCTTGTAATCCTGCACTTCTCATTGGTCCGAAGATAGCAAATCGTGATTGGTCATTTTTGGCCAGTCTGATTGGCTGTTAATGGGACCCCCTGATTGGACGCTTGTGAAAGCGGTAGACTCAGTTCATTGGTTGTTTGACAGCAGCCAGATCTATAAAAGAGCTGCTGCTGCCCAGGTATTTTGTTCTTTCCTGTTAAATAAAGAGTTGAAGTCACCGTTCGATGTCTCGTCTCCATTCCTTGCGCCCATGCCCAGGACTTAACACTGGCGATGAAGGTGGGATGTGGAGACGATAGAGCTGACTAAGAACGCATCGAACAAGACAGAGCACGTGGTGAAAGAGCGCACTCAACAAATGGCAAGATGACCAGCGGCGCCTTACCACCCGCTCCATTCGACCCAGCAACCGAAGACTGGGACTCATATATAGATCGCTTCCAGATGTTCCTGGAAACCAACAACTTAAAAGATGCTACAACTGGCAAGAAACGAGCGGTATTCCTGACTCATTGCAGCCCCGCCATTTTCAAAATGGCTAAAGCACTAGCAAAACCAGCGGAAGTGAAGACCATGGATTGGGATACCCTCGCTCCAATCCTCCGGGCCCATTACGCACCTGCAGTACCTACACTGATACGAAGACACGAATTTTACCAAAGGGACCAACGGAAGACGAGAGCGTTGGTAATTTCGTAGCCGACCTCCGGAACCTAGGAGGCCTTTGTGATTTTGCAAATCTTGAGGAAGCCCTGAGAGACCGCATAGTTCTGGGCTTAAATGCACCACACGTGCAGAGTAAACTCATGGCGAAAGGAGACATCATGGCTGACGCTACTGCCGCAGAAGCAACCAGGAAGTCAGCTGCTCGAATGTGCCGAGCGAACGCATCGTTTTGCCAACTCACCAACAAGACCCCACTCGCCACTGAGAAGCGCGCTACCACTACCCACCACGAAGACCTCGAGTCATCCTCAGACAGTGAGGAAGAGGAGATCCACCGGCTCTGCTCGGAACGAGAACAAAGGAACCAGAGACGTCTGTGCCAATGTGCTGGTTGCAGGGCAAACCACCCGCGATCGGACTGCAAATTCCTCGACGCACTCTGCCATAACTGCAGGAAAAAAGGCCACATCGCGAAGGTCTGCAGAAGCAGACAAGAGTCCAGTCCCAACTGAAGGGAGAACAACCTCCATTGGGAGATAAGCAAACCTCCTGAGAACCGGGACCGTCTGAACCACCAATGGAACAACCACTACTACTACAGAAACCAAGCACCTGCCTCTTCAACGAGATGAGAAGAGGCCCACCAAACCATTATCATCGGCCACGCTTCATCATTCGATGCAAGAAACATCCATGTAAGGGTTACTATTGAGAATTGACCGTGCGTGATGGAAGTCGATTTGGGATCATCCCTATCGATGGTATCCTGGAAAACCCTCAAACAGCTGATCCCTGCCATTTGCCGCCAGGACCTCAGCACGCAACGAATCATCCTGAAAGACTACCAGAGAAACAGAATCCCAGTTGTCGGTTCCAGCAATGTCCAAGTATCCTTTAAGGACCGCACAGTTACGCTTCCCCTGACTGTCGTCGATCGTGACCGACCCAGCTTGTTAGGATTACAGTGGTTCACCCCACTAGGGATTGAACTAGCCTGCATACACCAAACCAGAAGCGACGACTGGGAAGAGGCTCTCATCCAGGAATTCCAGGACATGTTCACAGGAACATTAGGCAAGTACAAGGGGACCCCTATATCATTTAATCTCAGCCCCGATGTAGCTCCCATTCGGCTTAAGCCTCATCGAGTACCGTTTGCCTTAAAACCGAAGATCAACGAGCAGCTAGATAAACTGATAGCCCAGGGCGTATTGGAACCGATTGACCATGCCCGCTGGGAAACCCCGATAGTAACGCCCATGAAGCCAGATGATTCGTTAAGAATTTGCGGGGATTACTGGCCCACCCTAAATCATGCTCTTCAACAGAGCGCTTATCCAGTACCGGTGGTTCAACACCTTCCTCATTCCCTGGATGGCGGAAAAATATTTGTGAAATTGGACATAGCTCAGGCGTACCAGCAACTACCTGTAGACACAGCAACTGCAGAAGCCCAGGCAATAGTTACACATAGAGGCGCTTTTAAGTGCAATAGACTCCAATTCGGAGTAAGCGTGGCGCCGGGCATTTTCCAAAGTTTAATAGAGAGACTATTACAAGGCATAAAAGACGTCGTGCCTTATTTTGACGACGTCCTAATAGCTGCCCCCACTAAGGAGTTATTAGTACAATGACTCAGAAAAGTCCTGCAGAAATTCAAAGACTCTGGTCTGAAAGTAAAAAGAGACAAGTGTCAACTTTATATGGAGAGAGTGGAGTTCCTGGGATACCTTCTCGACAGACAGGGAATCCACCTCACCGGAAAAAAACTAACCGCAATCAAAAATGCCCCGAGACCTAGGAATAAGACAGACCTCCAAGCCTTCCTGGAACTCATTAACTTTTATAACATTTTCTTGCCCCAGAAGGCAACTGTAGCTGAGCCCCTCCATAGACTCCTCGATAAAAAGGCTTCCTGGGTTTGGGGACAGCGTGAAGAGAAAGCGTTCAAAGAGATAAAAGACCTTTTAACCTGTGATGCTGTATTAATGCAATACAACGAGACTCTACCTTTGACGGTTACCTGTGATGCCTCACCATTTGGAGTAGGAGCCATCTTAAGCCATGTCCTACCAAATGGAAATGAGGCACCCATTGCATTCTTTTCGAGAACTTTGCCTAAAACCAAAAGGAACTATAGTCAACTTGATAAAGAGGTCCTCGCTATTGTATCTGCAATTAAACATTTCCATGAATACATGTATGGGAGACCCTTTACCATAATTACAGAGCACAAGCCGCTACTTGGTATTTTGGCGGGAAACAAACCAACTCCACATATCTTATCACCAAGAATGACATGTTGGTCAGAATTTTTAGCCGCCTACGATTACCGATTGCAACATCGCCCGGGGAAAACCATTCCCCACGCTGACGCTTTGAGCTGCTCTCCACTACCAGACATTATAGAGGTCCCTGCTCCAACCGTAGCCGTATTACAAATCAAAACCCTCAAATCGCCGCCACTAACCGCTTGAGACATAGCCTTAGAGACAAAAAAGGACCCTGTTTTGGCGCGAGTCCTCAGCTGGGTAGAACGGGGTTGGCTGGACAGTGCAACCAATGACACGTTTAGGCATCGTCAAACAGAACTATTTTCCCAGAAAGGCTGCATAGTGTGAGTCATAGTCCCGGAGTCATAATTCCGGAGAAATTGCAATATAGGGTATTGAAAATGCTGCACGATGGACATCCAGGCATCGTGCGGATGAAGGCATTAGCCAGGAGTTATGCATGGTGACCTGGTTTAGATAAACAAATAGAGACCTGGGTAGCAAAATGTAGTAAATGCCAGGAGACTCGCTCCGCTCCTCCAAAGACTCCCCCAACTCAGTGGGAAATGCCTCGAGGTCCTTGGTCCCGCATCCACGTCGATTTTGCGGGACCCACAAGAGGACACACTTTCCTCCTAACAGTGGATGCCTATTCAAACTGGCTTGAAGTCCACAAGATGAAAAGCACCACCACAGATGCAGTCACTAAAAAACTGAATAAACTATTCGCTACCCACGGTCTTCCCAATGTCCTGGTCTCAGATAATGGCCCCCAATTCACTGCCCTGCCATTCGAACAATACCTGGCAGATCGGGGCATCTGCCATGCTTTAACATCGCCAGCTCACCCTGCGGCCAATTGTAGGGCTGAGCGAATGGTTCAATTTGTAAAACAGACCCTGCACAAAATGGACCATGGCAACATTGACGACAAAATAAACCAAATACTTCTTCTCCAACACATAACCCCAAACAGCACCACGAACAAAACCCCAGCTGAACTCCTCATGGGCCAGAAACTTCGCTCGCATCTCGATCGCCTCCACCCAAACTACATGCCAGAACAACCCCCCGGATCTAGCAGCAAGTGTCGGGCATTCCAGGAAGGGGACCTTGGGTTTGCAAAAAACTTCTTGGGCGACCCATTGTGGGTCCCCGCTACAATAACACAACCTACAGGACCCCGATCCTATCACCTACAAACAACAGATGGTAAGATGTGGAAACACCACATAAACCAGCTCTGTTCCAGATTAGCACCAGAACCTCTAGCTAGGGAGGGGAGGAACGTTGAGGAGGATGAAGAAGAAATGATAATCGAAATCCAACAGCCCGCACAACCAACTAGGGGATACTCACGATCTGAAGGAGAACCGAGCCAGGGAGCGGCCTCGCCACGTGAAAGCACCGCGATGGAAGCGGATCCACGGAACCCGGAAGACAGCACTGATGTAAGCAGGGAAAGCAGCCCGGGACCACAATCTTTGCCATCCAACCCAGCTAGCAGCCCACCGGAACCAGAACCAGGACAGAACCCGGTGGAACAGCGCAGGTCGAGCAGACAGGTGAAGTGACCTGCCTACTTGCGAGAATATGTCACCCCACCCCTCAGACGGAACCAAGGGGGGAGGGGTGTTATGGACTAAGCCAACACAGCAATACAACCCTCAACAGCTTCTTCTTGCAGCAGGCTTGTAATCCTGCACTTCTCATTGGTCCGAAGATAGTGAATCGTGATTGGTCGTTTTTGGCCAGTCTGATTGGCTGTTAACAGGACCCCCTGATTGGATGCTTGTGAAAGCGGTAGACTCAGTTCATTGGTTGTTTGACGGCAGCCAGCTCTATAAAAGAGCTGCTGCTGCCCAGGTATTTTGCTCTGTTCTTTCCTGTTAAATAAAGAGTTGAAGTCACCGTTCGATGTCTCATCTTCGTTCCTTGTGCCCATGTCCAGGACTTAACAATATGATCACTCGATTTGGGGACATCTAATTTTTTTATGACTCTCTTTAAAGGTTCATTTCAAATTGATTGTTGGCCCACTATGGTGCTTTGCCAGTATTCTGGTACTGACTTCTTCTCCTTCTCCTCTCCCTCCTCCTCCTTCTCCCCTCCCCCCTCCCCCCACAGAGGTGGTATTCAGCCGGTTTTGACCACTTCTGGAGAACTGGTAGCGGAAATTTTGAGTAGTTTGGAGAACTGGAAAATTCCACCTCTGACTGACCCCGTCCCCATCTATTCTCTGCCTCCCAAGTCCCAGCTGATTGTCTGGGTCTTCTTTGGTTTCCCTGTATGGGAGAACGGAGCTGGAAAGCAGGTTAGTGGGATAAAGAGGGAATGGGATTTTGCAGTATCCTTTCCCTGCCATGCCCACCAAGCCATGCCCACCAAACCGGTAGTAAACATTTTTGAATCCCATCACTGCTCCTCCCCCTCCTCCATCCAGAGTTTGACATTTTGCACAATCTGCATGTGATTTGATTATGTGTATGTCCATGTTATTGTCAGCTTTTAGTTGCCACATTTTCTCCCCCAGGAAGACATTCTACATACACTGCTCAAAAAAATAAAGGGAACACTTAAACAACACAATGTAACTCCAAGTCAATCCCATTTCTGTGAAATCAAACTGTCCACTTAGGGTAGCAACACTGATTGACAATCAATTTCACATGCTGTTGTGCAAATGGTGGAACAACAGGTGGACAACAGGTGGAAAGTATAGGCAGTTAGCAAGACATCCCCAAAAAAGGAGTGGTTCTGCAGGTGGTGACCACAGACCACTTCTCAGTTCCTATGCTTTCTGGATGATAGTTTGGTCACTTTTGAATGCTGGTGGTGCTTTCACTCTAGTGGTAGCATGAGACGGAGTCTACAACCCACACAAGTGGCTCAGGTAGTGCAGCTCATCCAGGATGGCACATCAATGCGAGCAGTGGCAAGAAGGTTTTCTGTGTCTGTCAACATAGTGTCCAGAGCATGGAAGTGCTACCAGGAGACTGGCCAGTACATCAGGAGATGTGGAGGAGTCTGTAGGAGGGCAACAACCCAGCATCAGGACTGATACCTCTGCCTTTGTGCAAGGAGGGACAGAAGGAGCACTGCCAGAGCCCTGCAAAATGACCTCCAGTGGGCCACAAATGTGCATGTGGCTGCTCAAACGGTCAGAAACAGACTCCATGAGGGTGGTATGAGGGCCCGACGTCCACAGGTGGGGGTTGTGCTTCTTGGTGTTCTCTGGCAAATGCAAAACGTCCTGCAAGGTGTTTACCTTGCAGGACGTTTGGCATTTGCCAGAGAACACCAAGATTGGCAAATTCACCATTGGCGCCCTGTGCTCTTCACAGATAAGAGCACATGTGACTGAGCACATGTGACAGACAGGACAGGGTCTGGAGATGCCGTGAAGAATGTTCTGCTGCCTGCAACATCCTCCAGCATGACCGGTTTGGCAGTGGGTCACTAATGGTGTGGAGTAGCCTTTCTTTAGGGGGCCGCACAGCCCTCCATGTGCTCACCAGAGGTAGCCTGACTGCCATTAGGTACCGAGATGAGAGCCTCAGACCCCTTGTGAAACCATGTGCTGGTGCGGTTGGCCCTGGGTTCCTCCTAATGCAAGACAGTGCTAGAACTCATGTGGCTGGAGTGTGTCAGCAGTTCTGCAAGACGAAGACATTGATGCTATGGACTGGCCTGCCTGTTCCCCAGACCTGAATCCAATTGAGCACATCTGGGACATCATGCCTCGCTCCATCCACCAACGCCACCTTGCACCACAGACTGTCCAGGAGTTGGGGGATGCTTTAGAACAGGTGTGGGAGGAGATCCCCCAGGAGACCATCCACCACCTCATCAGGAGCATGCCCAGGCATTGTAGGGAGGTCATACAGGCACGTGGAGGCCACACACACTAGTGAGCTTCATTTTGACTTGTTTTGAGGACATTACATCAAAGTTGGATCAGCCTGTAGTGTTTTTTTCTACTTTAATTTTGAGTGTAACTCCAAATCTAGACCTCCAAGGGTTGCTAAATTTGATTTCCATTGATAATTTTTTTGTGAATTTCTTGTCAGCACATTCAACTATGTAATGAACAAAGTATTTAATATAAATATTTCATTCATTCAGATCTAGGATGTCTTATTTTTGTGTTCCCTTTATTTTTTTGAGCAGTGTATTATTTTCCTTCAACTCTGTATTATAAGGGGGAAACAGTGATTGTAAAGAACCTTGTGCATTAATATTGGTCTTCTGCTGAAAAGCAGTGGACAAGACTTCCACTTTTCTGGAATACAAGAATATAATTTAACATATACCATGCTCCAATGTCTCTTTACAGAATCCCTTACAATGGGTGGATTTAAATAAAGCACAGCATCATTGTTTGACACACATATGGGAAGAAATAGAAAGTGGGTTTATTTATTTCTTCTTTCAGGATAGAGAATGCCATTCTATTCCTTCTTCTGCCACACATACACACAAGATAATATAGCTTGCTTTTCCCCAGTGACAATTTTATTATAGGTAATCTTTTTGGAAGTAAATACTTTTTTCAGCATTGCCCTAAATTTTTTCCACCTTAACTTTGGGAGTAAGCCCATTTTCCCTCTCAAACTAGCTGACTTTTATTTATAATTCTCACCTTTGGTTTTGAAATAAATGTCAGGATGATGGATAGCTGACTTTCTCCCATCAGACATTGGGAGTCAAGTTGGCAGCTGAAGGAGGAAAGACATGGAAATTAAGATTCAAAGAGGGCTGCTAAATTAGAAGGAGAAACATTTAACATGCAAAATGTCTTTATTATTCTGACACAATCAACAGGCTTCATTTGCATCCTCAAACTGTGTGAAGTAACTTAGATCAGGATGCCTTAGAAGTCACCACTCTCTGAAGAAAAGGGCCTTTCATAATCCTAATGATTGGTTATACTTTCAGAAAAGGGTGACAGGAGGTCCTTCAATGTGTCATAGCTTAAAATGATTTGAGGAACTACCAGCTTATCTTCAAAGAGCAGATATATGAACTATCATTTTTGATTAAAGCTCTCCATTTTGAAATATAATAAAAAGCATTTGCTCACTATAGCTAGAATAATCTGTTTTAAATATATTTGCATAGCTCTTTTGCTGTCCAAAAGTTTCTCTCTCTGGTCCATTCTTTTTACAGTTAGGAACCTAGTTCAGAATCATCTGTATTAATAGTGCAATCCACAGAATAACACCTAATAATAAATAATAGCAAGTAACACATAAAAAACAAAAAACACATCTTGCAAACAACCTTCCTAGCAAGCAAAATTTAGCATGTGTGGTTCCCACACAAGTGGTTTCCAATCAAGTCAAATATTGTATTCCCTTTGGTTGAACTCTTCCAGATACCTTGCTGTAAATAGATTTTTAAATAAAGACACACACACACATGTACATATATGAAGACTTCAAATTTCAATCGTGATTTTTAAATTCAAATTTTAAAACTCTAGACCTGGAACTGAAACTAGAAATGTAAGTTTGGGATTTCTTGACTGATTATGAAAACATCTCACCCCTTTCCTAAGAGGTCTGTAGGGGCGTGCATAAATGCACCAATGTGCCTACCGTCCCTGTCCTATTGTTTCTTTTATTTTTCTTATATGTATCCATGTATTCATAAGTATGTTTTTACTTATACCTATTATCTTGTAAGCAATTGACAAGCCAAATAAAATAAATAAATAAAAAATAAAATAAATACATAAAAAATAAAAAAAAAATCTTGTACTCCAGATCGGAGACAAGCATGGGTTCCAGATCAGAAACTATGAAATGCCATTGCAGTAGATGAGACAGATTCTGCTAATTTAATACAAAAGAATGAATAAAAATAGATCAATTTTTAATTTAATTCCCTACCCTTATGCATTCCTTTACATATTCTCTTACACATTCCCTATTCTTCCCTATTCTTATACTGTTCTCTATCCATATGTATTATTAGCCAAAAACTTAAAAAGTTATGTTGAGTTAAATGGTTGATTCCAAATATGCCAAAATTATTGGTACAAACTGGTAGCAGAATTTCAAGAATGAATTTTCCCAACTTACTAAAAGATGCTAGAGCTGAACATGGGAGACTTTTTTCCAGCTAAGCAATGCTCTGGACCTCTCATACTTAAATCACCCATGGTTGACTTGTTTCAACTCTGAAGCCATCTTGTGTTGCTTCGTAGTTGCCATGAAGCCAGAAAGGGGGAAGGGAGGGGGAAGAAGATGCCCAGTCTCCAATCAAAACAAAATGCTTTCTTGTGGGAACCAAGGTCATTGAAACAGGTGGCCATTGAAAGTGGAGGAGAGCCTGCCTTCCATCTTCATTGGGCAATGTGACCGGTGACACTTGGGAGAGGGAAGTTTGATTTTTTTAATTAGGTGAAAACCGCAGGAACTGCCAGAGTTGGTTTTCACTGGCTGTGCCAATATGGTGTATCCAACAAACATACCATTTGAGGAATCTACCTGCCTCAGAGTTATGCTTTCAATAGATGCATTTCTTGGAATGCTGACCACTTGCCTCCAGTTTGTAATGGATCTGATGTTCCACAACACATCATTAATTGCGATTAGTGGAAACAGAAGGAAAATTTTAGAACACGTTGACCTTGACTCATACTGTATAATTTGTGCTATGAAAAATTAGAATAATCCTTAAATCCTAGAAATCCTTAAATCCTAGAAATAACACGACCAAATTCTGGTGTATTGAATTATCCTTGTTTCCCATTCTCTGCTTGGAAACTGGATGCTCAATCATGCTGATTGAGAATTGGGTTTGGTATCAGCAAAGGAAAAGTACTTCATTACACAATACATAATTAACTTAGGGAAGCTGTTGCTTCAAGATGTGGTGATAACCGCTGATATAAATGGCTTCTTAAAAGGGTCAGGGAAATTCACAGATTGTGATTCAATCAATAGCTATTTGTTATGCTACCAAAGGGAACTACATGCTTGAAGGCAGTAAATGTCTACAAAGAACTGGATGTTGAAAACAGAAAATAGCCTTAAAAAGCATACTCGTTAGTTCTGAAATGCATTGTCTCACTTGAAAATATATCAATAATCTAGATTGGTGTTTCTCAATTGAGGCAACTTTAAGCTCTTTAGACTTCAGCCCCCACAAGTTGGGAGTTGAAGTCCACCCACCTTAGTTGTCAAGGTGAAGAAACACTGAATTAGATGAAGCTTAATTCAGTGCAATAAGGCAAGACTTACTTTTCCTTTTCCTGCTTATAATTTGCATTGATTTATGTTGTGTTTATTATGTTTGATTGATTCTATAAATATATTACTAATGTTGCTATTAATTTATTATTAGCCATATAGGGAAGCCTTCTGCAATTTACAATGGACATTGTGGATATTTATTTGTTTGTTTGTTTAACATGTCAGCCACCTCACACTCAAGAAAATCTGAGTGGCTTTCTTGAATTTTTGTTTGTGGTTTGAAAAAGAGTGACTGACCCAAAGTCTCCTAGGATAGGACTAGAACTCACAGTCTCCTGGTTCCTAACCTGGTGCCTTAACCACTAGAACAAAGTAATGAATGTATTCAGGAAACTGAATAATTAATTAAGAATGAGAGGGCTAAATATAAGTTAGTAGGAATTCACGTCCTCTAGGTGTGGTGGATAGCTATGAAAGTAGATTGGTGATAATTGAAAATTTTTATAACAAACTGAATAAATACAGTTGTGGGGGTGGGGAACATCCCATATTATAAAAGTGTCATGAATAGATGGATGGGACTGTGATGAATGTATACAGAAAAAAGTGATTTGTCATATGAAACCTAGAAATGAATTAAAATTGCAATCATTTAGTGAATATCTGCTTGGAAAAAGATATGCTGACTGAATACATAGCATCAAATCTATTCATATGTACATATATCAAATGAATATAAATCTAAAAGGTTGAGTGATGCAGTTGTTCCTGAAGAAATATTGAGATAATTAATGAAGGAAGCATAAGTGTTGAGAAATTATCAATGTGGTAAAGTTTTTGTTCATGTCAAATTTTGGTCATGTCAAGACTAAATCTTGGGGAGTGGGGAATGGACATGGAAGAAAAATAAGAAAATGAAAAAAAAAAACCAAAACAAAACGAAACAGGTTTCTTAAACAAATCTGAAACATCAGCTCAAGCCTGGAATTAAAGGCAGATTTGCAAAACTTTCTGGTACTCCAGAAGAGAGTTATACATTAAAGTACAAGTAAATAGGTAACTACATGAAGTAGTTAATGAGTTTTGATTAATAAGTTATTTTAAAACAAATGCTATAAAAGTATGGAAGGATTTTTAGATCCGAGATCAGCATATAATGCCATTCAAGCACAAATTCATTTATTGAATTGTACCAGAAATGAAAGACAAACCTAAAATGGGCAGGAAAGATTCCATTCTACATAAACTTATGCAAATTGCATTTTATATGTAATCAGTGTAATAAAAATGTGATTAGATCATGGCAAAATGTGTGTGAGTGATATTAGACTTATGAGTTAATGGGTGAATACCATAGCTCAAATTAACAAACAGGACTTAGAATGCATATTTTGAGATAATATTTTCCTAGAATGTCTTGTGCAATGAAAAGAAAGATTAGGGGTGACATGATAGCGGTGTTCCAATATCTCAGGTGTTGCCACAAAGGAGTGGGAGTCAAGCTATTCTTCAAATCATGACAAGAAGAAAAGGATGAAAAGCAGACTAGAACAAAGAATAAATTTCCTGACAATTAAAACAATTAATCAGTGGAACAGCTTGCCTCTAGAAGTTGTGGATGATCCAACACTAGAGTTTTTAAAGAAGAGATTCGACAACGATTTGTCAGAAATGGTATAGGGTTTCCTGTGTGAGAAGGGGGTTGGACGAGAAGACCTCTAAGATCACTTCCAACTGTTATTCTGTTAGATGTTGGATGTCTTGGCTTCTCAGCATTTCTGTTTATCTGAGTCAACATCCCTTGAGTCTAAGTACTTAATTCCTGAGCTACCCAATTAACTTTCATTTGAGAAAGGAAGGAAGAAAAGTGAACCCTTAGGAGAAAGGAATCATTTTTCTAGACTATCTTCATGCTTTCTTCTCCTTCACTGATGTTCAAAGCAAATGATAAAAGAAAGATAAATGTTATAAGAATGTTGAAAAATGTAATGGGTTGTAAGGAATAAACTTGAGGAGCTGTGGTGGTATGTCAGAAAATTCTTGGGAGGATGGATGAGGAGATGTTGCCAAGGATTTAAGAGTCAGAAGAGCCCACAGGTGGATAGTAAACAAAGCATGCCCACCACGCTATGCCCACAGAACCGGTGGTAAAAAAAAAATTGAAACCCACCACTGCTTTAAGATGAAGTTCAGTTAATGACAATTAAAGATTGTCTCACTTAAGGACTAGGAAAAAGAAGAAGTCAGTAGCATAACGTTATGATAGAAAAGGGGGCTTGTATGTAAATGAAGAAAGCTTAAAGGCTAAACTTCATTGTCAGTAAAGGAAGCTTTATAGGTGACTTTGGGTCAATCATTTTCTATCAACCCAATCAAATTTACATGATTCTTCCATGAAAAAATGGAGAAGAGACTTCTGAAGAGAAGATGTTAATCTAACCAATGAATAAACATACAAGACTAGCCTCTCTGGTTGATAATATTCTTCAATCTATTCCTCATACCCACCCCATTCCCTACTCATCTAAATATGCTCATAGGGAGGAATGTTTACTAGGTTGAGATAAACATAGAACATTCCCCTTCAGAAAGTCCTGTTCAAGATTCTGCTCAAAGTTGAGTAAAACATTTGGAAAATTGGACCCTTCAGTGGATGAAGGGGAAAATATCTTCATACCAAACTGCCTTCCTGGATTTTGGGGTAAACACCTATGACTCACATAAACAGTCAAGCAACTTGAGATGGGGTATTTTATCATTCTTAACATGCATTCTCTGATTTTTTTTGTTTTTTGCAAACCATCAGAAAAATGATGCATGCACTTGGATCATCATGTGAGTTTTGAAAATTCAAGATATTTTTCAGTGGAAGCAGTAGAATAAAAATTAAGCCAGGCAAGCGAAAAGGACATTCTGGGGGTATTTGAAAGATAAATTAAATTCAAAGTATTAATCTTTTTGCATGCCTGCCTGTGTTATCTATCAGTCACTCAAATACTCCAAGAGAAATGACGCTCTGGAAGTTTATCCAAAGAAGACATAGAAATGGAAAAGAGTGGGGGAGAAACCTACTCTCAAGGTCAAAGAGAATCGAGCAGTCTCTATTTCTTTCAAAATCTTAGATCACTTATGCTTGCACTTCCTCTTTTTTCATAATTCAGTGGGTGTTACAGTACTTAAAGTTAGCTTTCTCTTTGAGTGGTCCCTATAGAAAAGGGTGGAGGTAGACCAATTGCTACACCAATGGCATATCTTAGTGCAGGGGTGTCAAACTAGTAGCCTGCAGGTCAGATGCAGCATGCACAGGCCATGCCCCCCGGCTCTGAGGGGCTGCCACAGAGAGGAGAAAGGGGTCAAGCTATTTTCTAAAGCACTTGTAGGCCAGACAAAGAATAATGGATGGAAACTGAACATGGAGAGATTTAACCTGGAAATAAGGAGAAACTTTCTGACAGTGAAAACAATCAACCCATGGAACAGCTTGCCCTCAGAAATTGTGGGAGCACCATCATTTGAGACTTTCAAGAAGACTGCCATTTGTCAGAAATGGTATAGGGTCTCCTGCTTGGGCAGGGGGTTGGACTAGATGACCTACAAGTCCCTTCCAACTCTGATTATCTGTTAGCTCCACAAAAGGGGAAAACTTCATTTGATGGCAATGTGACACCGTAAGTTTGACACCCGTGCCTTAGTGAGTAGAGCTGACTGGAAGATGTTAGTAGAGTTGACTGGAGGATGTGACGGTCTATCAGATATTGAATCTGGATGCTCTCTTTTTCAGCAGAGTTTGTAGTATTTGTAAAGTCTGGCAAATAAATGGCAAATGAAGTGTTGGAAGTAAGCAAGCCAATAGATAAAATTGTCTTTCTCTGATCAAAAACCTTGCAAGGCATACAAAAAAGCAAATAATAAAGACTTTAAAAAAGAACTACTTCTTCCATAGCAACTGAAATCTTCATTTTAAAAGCCAGGATCAGAGGATTAAAGTAATTGCATTATTTAATTTGGTGGGGTGGTGGGGGGTTGGAAGTGCATAAAGTCAAAAGATTTACAAATTGTAAATGGCTATGACATTTTCTAGAACAAAAAGCAATTCTCCTGAATTAAATAAAAAAACAAAAAACAAACTAGACCAAGAATATTGCTCTGTGAAGATTTGGACCGTAAAATCAACTGAAGTTGTGGCAGTTCACATATCCCAGATTGGCAGTGACAACAGTTTGATTGTTTCTAGAGAGCAGCACACCATTTTAATTTCCCAGAAGGTCCTGAAGCCTGTTATGACTGAAAATTCTGTCCTGCAGAGAGATTGAAGGCCCTGAATATATCAGCCATGAAAAGAGAAAAATGAGTATTTGTAACCCCCCCCCACAAACACACTTGAAGAGTGTGTTTGTATGCGTGTGTCTGTGTCTGTGTGTATATATTATATCATAAGGAGGTGGTATTCAAGCAGGTTCTGACCAGTTCTGGAGAATAGCAGAAATTTTGAATAGTTTGGGGAACCGGCAAATCCCACCTCTGACTGGCCCTGCCCCCATCTCTTCTCTGCCTCCCGAGTCCCAGGGTCTTCTTTTGTTGCCCTGCAAAGGAAAATAGAGCTGAAAAGCAGGTTAGTGGGGTGGGGAGGGAATGGGATTTTTCAGTATCCTTCCCCTGCCATACCCACCAAGCCATGCCCACCAAGTCACGCCATGCCCACAAAGCCACACCCACAGAACTGGTAGTAAAAAATTTTTCATCCCACCAATATTTTTATTTATTTATTCGTTTTGTCAAAAGCTTACGATACAATAGAAATAAGAATAAACATAGTTTAAATGTAAGAAATAGGAACTAATAATTGGGGACAATAGGGCAGGAATGGTAGGCACGATTGTACGCTTATGCACGCCCCTTCCAGACCTCTTAGGAACAGAGTGAGGTCAATAGAGGTAAGTTTGAGAGAAAAGGAGTGGGAGTTTGAGACAACAGACAACAGAATCAAGTAGTGAGTTCCGGACATTGACCACTCTGTTGCTAAAATAGTATTTCCTGCTAAAATTGTATTTCCTGAAATCAAGTTCGGAGTGGTTTACATTAAGTTTATATCTGTTGTGTGCTCTTGTGTTGTTGTGGTTAAAGCTGAAATATTCATTTACTGGTAAGGTATTGTTTATGTACTATGCTTAAGTCCAATCTTAGCCGGTTCAAGGTTGTCTAAGCCTAGAATCTCAAGTCTGGTGCTGTAGGGTACTCTGTTGCAAATAAAGGAATGTAGTACTCTTCTGGTAAAATACTTCTGGGCTTGCTTAATTGTATTTATGTCTGATATACAGTGCGGATTCCAGACAGCAGAGCTGTATTCAAGTATTGGTCTAAGCAAAAGTTTTGAATGCCCTAGATTGCAAATCAGTATTACCAGAGGAGAAGCTTCGTAAAATTAAATGTATAACTCTTAAAGCCTTTTTGGCAATACTATTGCTGTGAGCTTTGGTGCTTAGGTCATTTGATATGAGAACTCCAAGGTCCTTGACAGAGTGAGGGTCATCAACAAGGTCATATCCACCTAGCTTATATTTCCCAATGTGTAGGACAGAGCATTTGTTGGTCGAGATTTGGAGTTGCCAACTGTTAGACCATTCAGATATATAATCAAGGTCTTTTTGAAGGAGGGTAGCATTGACGATGGTGTTGAATAGTTTTACATATCATATTGTATCATATCATATCATCATATTTGAGGGGGTGTGACTCAACAGAAGTTCAGAACCTGTTCTTTATTATCTCAGGAGATAGAATAATGGTCTTAAGTTGCAAGCAGATCCCCAGTGAACGTTAGAGAAAACTTCTCAGTAATAAAAAGCAGCTCAACAGTGGAAACCAATTATCAAGGGACCTCCCATTCATTGGATGTGTTCAGGTGAAAGCTAGACAGCTATCAATCTAAGATACTTTATTTTGGATTCCTCCATGGACCAACAAGCATTAATATTGTATTACCCTACATTTATTTTTTACTTTTCCATCTGTCTGTGTCATTTTAACTCTAATCTTTCTTGAGTGGGTTTTTTTTTGCCTGAACAGAATGATGAATCTACAATCTAATAAAATAAAGAGATAAATAAGCAATTAAAAACACCCCCATTCCTCTATTTACAGATATAGATCAGCTATATTTATGTTTAGCTACTAAAAATTGAATATGAAAATCATAGCATTTGGAGGCTGACCCCCTTGAATGTATCTGTAGTGCATTCTGGAGACAGAAAGCAGCCCACTCTGGCTTAGAGTCCACAATCAGTAGAGTTGTGTTTGGCTTTGACAATGCATTGAATGAAGCTCCTTGAAGCAACATGATCCCTTCTTTCTAAAGAGTGAAGTAAAGTTGTTATATTATTCCACTCCATCCCATTCCACTTGTTTTCTATTGTGTGTCTAGTAGCAGGAGGGAGCTTGTGTACACCCACAGAAGCCAGCTCTGGCTTTTATAGTTGCCAAGGATAGTCCTTGGAATGACACAAAGCACCTTACATGGGTAAACTGTGGCCTTTGTGCTTAAAAAAGAAGCATTAAGCTTTGATTTGCAGCCAGTGTTTTCTGAAGTTTTTGGATGTCTTTCCATAGACTACAAATAGCAAAAGTTCCTGTTCCTAATCTCAATAATGGCGAAATAACAGAAGGAGCATCATGGTCTCTTCATGCAAGTGCTGCCCATTTATTCTTGGTTTATAGTGTTGCATGTAAGAACATAAAAGGAGGAGACTGAGTTGCAATGTAGTTGTGCATCTTTTGGCACTGATCTTTGTTCTTTCGGTGCTTTAAATACAACCAGAATCAAATCACTCCTTGGTTAGTGCACAGTTGTAGCCTGCAAATGTATAGAATAGATGGTACCTGGCTCAATAGTAGTAAATGCAAGAAGGATTTTTGGAGTCCTACTAGATAATCACTTACACATGAGTCAGCAGTGTGCTACAGCTGCCAAGAAAGCCAACACAGTTCTAGGCTGCATTAACAGAGGAATAGAATCAAGGGTGAAATCAAAAATCCCAACAATCGGTTCTCTGCCTAGCTGCTGGATGGGTGTGGCCTACTGGAACTTCTGGGAGGACCATTTTTCATCTTCCCCAGAGTCTGGATGCTTCCCTCAGGCTTCTGGGAGGGTAAAAGCAGCCTCCTCAGAGGTGGCATTCAGCGGGTTCTGACCAGTTCTGGAGAACCGGTAGCGGAAATTTTGAGTAGTTCAGAGAACCGACAAATACCATCTCTAACTGGAGATTTTACAGTAATTTTCCCCTGCCATGCCCACTAAGCCATGCCCATAGAACGGGTAGCAAAAAAAATTGAATCCCACCACTGAGCCTCCTCCTCTGAAAGCCGGAAACAGGCCCGTTTCTGGAATTCCGGAACTTCCGGGAGGACCATTTTTCATCTTCCCCAGAGCCCGGATGTTTCCCTCAGGCTTCTGGGAGGGTGAAAACATCCTCCCTCTCTGAAAGCCAGAAACAGGCCCGTTTCTGGAGTTCCGGAACTTCTGGGAGGGCCACCTTTCATCCTTCCAGAGCCTCCATGTGGACTCTGCACTTACCTGTATCCAAAATGGACCATGTGGAGACTCCTGGGAGGGGCGGGGTGGGCAGGGCCAGCTGGTCGGTTGAACTATCAGTTTGGAGAACCAGATGTAAATTTAACATCCGGTTTGCCTGAACTGGCCTGAACTGGCAGAATCCCACCCCTGAATAGAATTAAGATCATCTGAAGTGTCAATTCTACTTTATAATGCCTAGGTTAGACCACACTTGGAATACTGCATCCAGTTTTGGTTGCCATGATGTAAGACTCAAGAAAGAGTGCAGAGAAGAACAACAAAGATGATTAGGAGACTGGAGACTATAAAAAATGGTTGCTGGAATTGGGTAAGTTTGTTTAATGAAAAGAAAGACTAGGGGTGTCATGGTAGCATTGTTCAAAATCTAAGAGGCTGCCGCAAAGAAGAAGAACCTGTTTTTACAAAGATTCTGAAGTCAAGGAGCAATAGAAGGAAAACAAACTAGAATGAAGGAGAAATTTCCTGACAGTTACCGTAGAAAAATTAAACAATGGAATGACTTGCCTCCAGAAAATATGGGTACTCTAATACTGGAACTTTTTAAGAAGAGATTGGACACCTATTTGTCTGAAATGGTCTAAGGTTTCCTGCTTGAGCTGGGAGTTGGACTAGAAGACCTCCAAGGTCCCTCCCAACTCTGTTATGCTTAACTACTACTGTTATGCTTAAAAATTGGTAAGAAGTATCCATTATCAAACCAATTCTCCCCTTCCAATTCTTAACTTGTCAGTAGGCAATCCCCAAATACATTAAGTTCTATTTTCATATTAAACACTCAAACAGTGTTTTCAAAGAGTTTGAACAGGTTGACACAAATTCATTCCAAAACAAGAACCAAACTACTATTTGCTAAGCTTTAAACCATTTTACATCAACGAACCTACCAATTCAGAGTACAACTAGCATGCATTTGTAGCTTATACATAGGAGCAATACCATTTTTAAAGCATCAATATAATCCATAAGCATGAGTTTTGCAATAACACAGACTTTACAAAACTGAGTCCTTTAGCATGCAAATAGGCATTATAAATTCTTCATAAAAGGTGGATGGGATGTTGTGCACCAGGTGACTTCAAAATACCTTTCCAATTTTAATATCTATCTTGGTACATACAAATAAAAACCCATCTCAGCAATGATGGGAGAGGCTTCTGAAATATTTGAGATATTTTATTTTTGCTTACAATATAATAGAAATAAGAATAAACATACCGTATATACTCGAGTATAAGTCGACCCGAATATAGGCCAAGGCACCTAATTTAACCACAAAAAACTGGGAAAACTTATTGACTCGAGTATAAGCCGAGGGTGGGAAATGCAGCAGCTACTGGTAAATTTCAAAAATAAAAATAGATACCAATAAAAACTTTCACTAGGACAGTTGAGAATAAGTTTGATGTTCACAATTTCCTCTTTGAAAGAGACCAGTAAATAGGGAACAAGAAGATGAAGAAAAAGAAGTGTGTTTTTTCACACTTTTCACACTGCAGTGAACAAAAATGGCATCATAGGAACAGGCTTATTCTCAGTCCAAAGGTTTGTTTCTGATTTCTTCCCTGATTTAAGGGAAATTTGGGAAACGATCTCACTATCATGAAAGGTTTAATTGATTCACTAACCCAAAAGATGATGAAGATGACAGTGGGAGGCGGGAGTCACTCTCTCCCTTGCAAGAAAAAAGCAAGAGCCGTTCTTATGATCTCTCCCTCTCTCTCTCTCTCCCCGTAATACAGTCAAGCCCTTTCCAGCACGTGCGATCTGCCTTCGCCACTTTGCACCTTGCAAATGCAAAATCCTGGGGTTTTTGCATTTGCAAGGTGCAAAGCGGCAGGGGCGGATCCCGCATGCTGGAAAGGGCTTGACTGCATTACAGGCGGAGAGAGAGAGAGGGAGATCATAAGAACGGCTCTTGCTTTTTTCTTGCAAGGGAGAGAGTGACTCCTGCTTCCCACTGTCATCAACATCTTCTTCTTTTGGGTTAGTGAATCAATTAATTTGGGAAATGATCTCACTATCAGAAAACAACGCGAGCCGCAACCACCCCCTCCCCCTCCCCCTCCTCCTGAGTGGACTGAAAGCAGCTGGAGCTGAGGAAACGAAGCTGAGTGGAGCGACCTTGGATCGTGTTGTTTTCTCAGCCTAGAGCTCAGAAAACAACGCAAGCCGCCACCACCACCTCCTCCCCCTCCTCCCGAGTGGACTGAAAGCAGCTGGAGCTGAGGAAACGAAGCTGAGTGGAGCCGAAGCAACCTCGGCTCACGTTGTTTTCTCAGCCTAGAGAAAGGGGAAGGGGGCTCATCTGGACCAAGGGTGAGTCTCCCCCTCAATTTCCCCTGAAGGATCTTCCGTCGCTTTTGCCTTCTCCCTACATCTTCCCTCTGTTAAAATCCCCCCACACACACACACACACTTATTTTCGATCGGATAGATTTCGTGTCTGAGCATTCTCACATGGCGGTGGGTCTTTCCCCCCCCTAAAAACAGTTAAAAAAAGAAAAAAACAATATATCCTCAAGCAAGAACTTTTCTGCTTCCGATTACCCCCATGCTTAAAAGTTGCAAAGGAAACACGGAAGCAGGAAAGTGGCTGCCCAGCTTCGGAGCTCCACACCATTTTTTTTTCAGAGGGGAATCTGACTCGAGTATAAGCCGAGGGGGGTTTTTTCAGCACAAAAGATATGCTGAAAAACTTGGCTTATACTCGAGTATATACGGTAAGTTTAAATTTAAGAAATAGGAATTAATAATTGGGGACAATAGGACAGGAATGGTAAGCATGATAGGACAGGAATGGTAGGCATGATTGTTCCGGAACTTCTGGGAGGGCCACTTTTCATCCTCCCAGAGCCTCCATGTGGACTCTGCACTTACCTGCATCCAAAATGGATCATGTGGAGACTCCTGGGAGGGCAGGGTCAGCTGGTCGGTTGAACTATCAGTTTGGAGAACCAGATGTAAATTTAACATCCGGTTTGCCTGAACTGTGCTTATGCACACCCCTTACAGACCACTTAGGAATGGGTTGAGGTCAATAGAGGTTAGTTTGAGGGTAAAGGAGTGGGGGTTGAGCAGGAGACAACAGAATCAGGTAGTGAGTTCCAGACATTGACCACTCTGTTGCTAAAATCGTATTTCCTGAAATCAAGTTTGGAGTGGTTTATATTAAGTATATATCTGTTGTGTGCTTTTGTGTTGTTGTGGTTGAAGCTGAAATAGTCATTAACTGGTAAGACATTATAACATATGATTTTATATACTATGCTTAAGTCCAATTTTAGCCAGCATAGTTCAAGGTTGTCTAAGCCTAGAATCTCAAGTCTGGTGCTGTAGGGTATTCTGTTGCGAACAGAAGAATGTAGTACTCTTCTGGTAAAATACTTCTGGACTTGCTCAATTGTATTTATGTCTGATATACAGTACAGATTCCAGACAGCAGAGCTGTATTCAAGTGTTGGTCTAGCAAAGGTTTTGAATGCCCTAGATTGCAAATCAGTATTACCAGAGGAGAAGCTTCATAAAATTAGATTAACAACTCTTAAAGCCTTTTTGGCAACACTGTTGCAGTGAGCTTTGGTGCTTAGGTCATTCAATATGAGAACTCCAAGGTCCTTGACTTTGTGGACAGCCAGACCAGATATAAGGCAACTTATAGCCATTTAAGTTCTATTCAGAAGGTGTTACACAAAACTAGGGAAACCAGCAGGTCCTTATACACACACGCACATGGGCACACACACACACACACACACACACACACACACTTTTGAAAAAGAAGAATAAGACAAAAGAAGAACAGCTTTAATAGGAAAGACAAAAACTGTAAGTGAATGGGAAGCGAGGCTGACAGAAATGAAAGAAAAAGAAAAAGTTAAAAGTTCAGCAGTATACTACCTAGAGAAAGATGCTTAGGAAACAGAGCATGGAAAATAGGAAAGATTAATTATTTCCTTAAAATGAAATCATTTGGGATGTAGCAATTACAATCTGCCACTTTGCCTTTCTCCTTTTAAGAAAGCAAGAGACTGCTAAGAAAGCTGTGCTTTATCAGTTTATCTACTGATTATATAGATCAGTAGTAAACCTGACAGTTGGAACTAAGTAAATTTATATGAACGGTAGCAGATTTAATCTGTGGGCAATAAACAGACACCTGGGTCACTCTCTGAACGATGCTAAGAGACATACTACAAGGGAAGAGCAGCCTTCAGTTTTCTGAAAATGTATTGTGGTGGGAGGGAAAAAAATCAGATAAAAGGAACTGCTGAGGTAGATAATCATCCCATATTACCTATCCTTATTGGCCTTGATCTGAAAAAAGAAACCCGAAAAAGGTCTCATGACAGGACAAATATGTATATATGGAATGTTTGCAACCATGTGGAGAGCAAAGGGGAACGGGGGGGGCGCCTCTTCCTCTGCAGACACCAGCTCAGGGACACAACTTTGAACTATAGCATAGGTCATTGGAAATATGCGTCTGGATCTTGACTCAGAAGTACCCACTGTGGGTGAAATGTCATTATCCTGTGAACCTAGAATAATAGCACACTGACCTTCCTTCCTCAAAAGGATGCTGTGAAGGTCAGTGACCATAATGCTCCAAGGGAGGAGATATGCAGCTGTGACATCCACACTGCTCTGGGAAATTTAATATGGTTGACCACACTGGGGGAAGGTGGTGGCACAAGTCAGAAGAGAGTAGCAACAGATTTTCTTTTGCATTCACTTCTGACACAGCCATAATATCTTTAGAATAGAATAGAATTCTTTATTGGCCAAGTGTGATTAGACACACAAGGAATTTGCAAATGCTCTCAGTGTATATAAAAGAAAAGATACATTCATCAAGAGTCAAGAATCAAAAGGTACAACACTTAATAATCTTCATAGGGTACAATAAGCAGTCATATAATACTAGGAAACAATAAAGTCAATAAAAATAGTTAGGATACAAGCGACAAAGTTACAGTCATAAAGTCATAAAATGGGTGAAAGGAAGGATGGGAGGATTAATAGTAACAGTAATGCAGACTTTGCAAATAGTTAGACAGATATTTTCACAGCCCTCTTTTTGGCTCGTGCAGTATATATGGAAGGCAGTTTCATAGCAATTGTTTTTTCTGCAGTCCTAATTATCCTCTGAAGTCTCTGTCTGTCTTGTTGGGTTGCAGAACCAAATCAGACAGTTATAGAGGTGCAGATGACAGACTCAATAATTCCTCTGTAGAACTGGATCAGCAGGTCCTTGGGCAATGCTAAGCCTGGGTTCCCCAACCAGGGTTAAGGAGACAAGCTAAACAGAATGTGCAGCGTTAGTCAGATAGGCACACAGATAAATGAGTAAGATAAGCTTGTATGTTTATTAACATACAGTAAAAATAATAGATACGCTTGTGCTATCAAAAATATAGTTTATTCCATTATGAGTTCATAGCATAGTCAAAATAACAGTCCATTAGTCATGTATCATTTAGTCAGTCCATTCAAGGATATTCAGTTAGCAAAGTCCGTGTAGAAATATCCTATGTCAGTTCACTTACAAATCAGTCCTTTGTCTCTCTCCCGTTCGAGTAACGCAGTCTTGAGTCCATGCAGTAATTAGGGATCATCAAAGCCAGAGAGAGAGCAAGCTGTCATCTTGCTTCTTTTAAAGTGCTTTCACGACCACTCCCTTAATTACATTCCTATATTTAAAGTTGCAGACACTTTAACTTATAAACCATAATAACATATTTATTATTTTACCTAAACCAGTTAGGGTAAACAATGTTATCCCTAACATTCTCCCCTTTTAGGAAATAATAATAAATATAACTATTTACATCTTTAAATCATATTTGTTAAAACTCTCTTTAAACTTAATTACTCCTTGAGCTTTTGTAAATTGGTCTGCAATGTTTTCTTCTGTCATGCAGTATTCCAATTTAATTAGCCCATTTTTTACAGATTCTCTAACATTTAAGTATCTTAAATCAGTATGCTTTGATCCACTTTTTACAGCAGTACTAGTAGCTAACTTTATGGTTGCCTGGTTGTCCTCGTACACAATAATGGAATCTTTAACAGTTATACCCATGTCTAATAATAACTGTTTGTACAGAATTAAGTCAGTGCATAGTAATGACAGACATGAAAATTCTGCTTCCATCGTGGACAAGCTAATATGCTGTTGTCTGATTGACCTCCACCCTATTAGTGTCTTACCAAATAATATAGCCATCCCAGATGTTGATTTTCTAGTGTTTATATCAGTTGCAAAACTTGCATCTGCATAGGCACTAAGACTCAAATCACCCTTTTGTTCTATATACAATGCATGGTTCATTGTTCCTTTAAGATATCTTAAAATTCTCTTTAATGATTGCCAATGACATTGATGTGGATCTGAATTAAAACGTGCCAGCTGATTAACACTATAAGCTATATCTGGCCTAGACCAATTGCTTATATATGATAAGCTACCAATTAAAGATTGATATATGGACTTATCAAATTTGGGATTTTGATCATCAGTTTGGCAAACTTCCTGACTCATTGGAGTCTTTGCCAGTTTACAAAGTTCCATTTTGTACCTTTTAATTAATTGGCAAATTTTATCTTCTTGAGATATCTTAAATTCATTTTTTGTTTTGTTAATTGTCAATCCTAGATACTTTCTAATTTCACCTAAATGCTTTAATTTTATCTTTTTGGCTAATGATATAATCTCATTAGCTTCATTATTAGTCTTAGTTATCAAAGCAATATCATCTGTAAATAATAACAATAATGACACCGTTTCATTATTTTCTCTTTTAAACACACATGGATCTGCTAAACCAGATTTAAAACCTATATTGTTTAACTCTTTCACAATATATTGGTTCCACTCAAAGCCAGATTGTTTCAACCCGTAAAGACTCTTTTTGAGTTTCCAACAATCATTACTATTTACTTTATTTTCTTTTATAATAATTGGCTTTTTCAGATATATAGTGTGCTGCAATGGTGCATGCAAATAAGCAGTTTCTACATCTAAATGGTTAATGACATAGTTTTTCTTAGCTGCCCACACTAATGCTGTTCTTAAAGATGTTGCTTTAAGGCTTGGTGCAAAAACTTCATCATAATCAGATGCAGTTTGATTAAATCCTTGAGCTACCAACCTAGCCTTATGGGTAACAGTCCCATCATTTCCAGTTTTTACTTTAAATATCCAATTTAAAGTAAAACCCACCCAATGGGTTTTTCTCCTGGAGGTAATTTGGCATCTTTATATACTTTCATTACCTTTAATGAATTTAGTTCTTTTTCCATTGCCTTT
This sequence comes from Hydrophis major, assembly GCA_033807585.1. Classification (NCBI taxonomy): domain Eukaryota; kingdom Metazoa; phylum Chordata; class Lepidosauria; order Squamata; family Elapidae; genus Hydrophis; species Hydrophis major. The sequence goes on from CM066330.1 coordinate 247,184,881, forward strand.
TGCCAGTTCTCCTGATCCTTAGCAGGATACATCTAAAGTTCATCTACACTAGTTGGAACTTTAGTTACTTGGCAAACTATACTTGCTTGATACCTATCAGGCGGTCTAGTTACACAAGTAGTACATCTAGGTATTACAGGACTTACAGGTGGACTTTCATTTATTAACTCTTCTTGATTATCTAACTCTTCCTGATCAACTGTTTTCCTCTTGTTCTGGTCCTATTTGCTCTTCGTGGACTTCTTCTTTAATTGGACTCTTCTTATAACTGCTCTGTTCTTTCTGCCTTTTGTAGGGTTCAATAATTACTTCGTTATTTAAATCTTGCTCTAATCTATTCCATCCTACATGTTCTAGGAATTTAGCACTAGCACTGGTGTAAACTCTAGATGTACCTGGTTCCCAGCATCTATAAGATCTATGATTAGATTCATATCCTACAAAAAGTAATCTTTTAGCTCTATGCTGTCCTTTTTGTCTAAGTTGTGAAGGGATATGCACCCATGCTGGTGCTCCAAATGTGTGCATGTAACTTAAATCAGGTTTTGTACCATGCCACAGTGTGAATGGTAATTCACCTGTTGTTGAATTAACAACATTATTTAATATATGATTACCACACATTATTGCTTCTCCCCATAAATTGTCAGGTAATCCTGAATCAGACATCATAGTACGTGTCATTGATTGTAATGTTTGGCCTCTTCTCTCTATAAAGGCATTATGTTGTGGCCTATATGGTGCAGACTTTTTATGTTGAATACCTAACATTCTTAGTCTGTTCTGGAATTTATTATTTGTAAATTCCGTACCATTATCTGTTATAAGAGTTACTAATTTCTTTTTAGTTTTCCTTTCAGCAAATTTAATCCAATTAAAGAGATTTTGATACGTTTCAGTTTTGCTCTTCATTAAATAGCAAAACCCATATCTAGAATAATGGTCCATTATACTTAGTATGTATCGAGCTCCTCCTACACTTGGTTTTTTCGGACCTATTAAATCAGCAAATACTACTTCTAAAGGCTCTTTGGTAGTAAATCCATCAACTCTATTAGCCAGTATGACCCTGCTTTTGCTTTGATTACAAATAGAACATTGCAAATACTTATTACAAGGTTTCAAACTTATTCCCTTAGATAATTCAACAGTTTTCTTTAGCATTTTAAAATTTAAATGCCCTAGCCTTCGATGTAACAAGTGAATACATTCATCATGAGGTTTCTTATTATCATAAACCATGTTAGCCACCTTTAAACCATTATCATTTAACACATTTAATTCACCTCTTAAAGACGCAGTAATTTTCTTATTTTCTTTTTCAATTATGCAGTTATCTCCTTTAAAGGTAACTACATATCCTAGTTTAACCAAAATTCTAACTGAAATTAAATTAAACTTAAGTTGTGGTACATATAACATTTTTACATTCTCTTTTATAAAAGAACAATATGCTATAACTTGACCTTTAGCTTTCAGTTTCCAGCCATTGGCTAACGATATCTGCTGTGTACTCTTGGACATTTTAATAAAATTTTTGTGATCATTTGTTATACAGTGGGATGCTCCACTGTCAACCACCCACAAATTATTTTTTACAGCTCCGTTACTATACATGGCTAACTCTAAATTTTTATTTATCTTTTGATGACTTTTAGTATTCTGGCCAGCATTCTGGCACTTTGCTTTTTTACAAAATCTTGCCAAATGTCCTCTTCCTCCACAATTAAAGCACTTTTTAATTGCGTATGCAGTAGGAGATTTATTATCTTCTTTTTGATGTTGTTCCCTCCTTAACTCATTTCTTTCAAGTCTTCTTCTGGCCTCTTCAATCAATCTACCAGTTATATCAGTTAAAGTTAAACTTTCCTTTGGCAAAATTTCAAGGGAAGTGACCTAGTTGTCATAACTTTCATCAAGGGAAGATAGAATTATGTAGACTTGGTGTAGTTCAGAGAAAATAAGCTCTTTCTCGTGCAGTTCTTGAAAAATGCTTTTCATAGTTTCCAAATGACTCAGCATATCACCATTCGTCTGGAGATGCATCCTGAAAAGCTTCCGTGTTAGATTTATGTGAGCACCAACGTTATCTCGAACATAAATCCTCTTCAGCTTCTGCCAACACCCAACAGCCATTTGCTCTCCATGGATATGAACAAGTTGTTGGTTAGACAGTGTTAAACCTATTATGCAAATAGCTTGTTCATTTTTATGCATATAATCTTCTATTTTTAGTCTATCTTCATCATCCTCTGGATCCCATTCCTCTACGTTTGGTGGATTTTCAATTATGTTCCACAGACCTTCTCTTCGTAGAAGTAGACTACATTTCAGAGACCATGATACATAGTTTGTTCCATCCAACTTGGATATAAGGGACAAACTTTGTAAATTGACTTGTGCCATGTTTTCTTTATATGGATATAAAACTATAATTAACAAAACACAGCTGTCTGTTTACTGTAATGTGTAGCAACACAAACTTTCACTTTTTACATAAATCTGTTTTATCCTAGTTAAACTGACTTTGCAGCCTCTGGGCCCATAACCAGTGTTAAGCCTGGGTTCCCCAACCAGGATTAAGGAGACAAGCTAAACAGAATGTGCAGCATTAGTCAGATAGGCACACAGATAAATGAGTGAGATAAGCTTGTATGTTTATTAACATACAGTAAAAATAACAGATACGCTTGTGCTATCAAAAATATAGTTTATTCCATTATGAGTTCATAGCATAGTCAAAATAACAGTCCATTGGTCATGAATCATTTAGTCAGTCCATTCAAGGATATTCAGTTAGCAAAGTCCGTGTAGAATATCCTTATGTCAGTTCACTTACAAATCAGTCCTTTGTCTCTCTCCCGTTCAAGTAACGCAGTCTTGAGTCCATGCAGTAATTAAGGATCATCAAAGCCAGAGAGAGCAAGCTGCAGTTGCTTTGCTTCTTTTATGGTGCTTTTCACAACCACTCCCTTAATTACATTCCTATATTTAAAGTTGCAGACACTTTAACTTATAAACCATAATTACATATTTATTATTTTACCTAAACCAGTTAGGATAAACAATGTTGTCCCAAACAGGCAGTTTGAGCTTTCTGAATTGGCGCAGAAAGAACATTCTTTGTTGTGCTTTTTTGATAATGCTTTAGATGTTAGGTGCCCATTTTAAGTCTTGAGATACAATAGAATCTAGAGATTTGAAGGTCTCTACTATCTTTAGTATCGTTATTTAATATTTAGTATCTATATTTAATATCTTTAGCCATATAGAGAAGGAGTAGTCCAACTTGCTAGCTTTAGTCACACACATGTATAGTTAAGACAGTATTACTCAGTGTGTCAGATGTGCCCCTAGAGTCCAGTTTTACTACAAATATGTGGTCTGCCTCCCATCAACTAGAAGATATATATTAACATGCACACATAATTGTGACACACACGCTGCATACAGATGCCTTAATTTTGTTTTTCTTTCCACATCATGGTGCATGCTAAATTATATTGTAAACTTTCTTGCTCGAGAATGCTTACATCATGCCCACTAGGATCTTTTAAGTCTAAAACCACACTGGCGATTATATTGATCATTTTTTTAAAAAAATAATTATAAGTGGGTGGGCCATGTAGCATTTTATATTCCATATCACCGTTGCAGCTTTCTTCATTTTTATGCACTGGAGTGAAGGAACATTATAAAGGATTCTCTAATTAAAGGCATGAATATTCCAATGAAGCTAGTGGGTATTTTATCTGCCTAGTGGTAAGCTGTGATTTGTTTGCAATATTGAAGAGTACCAGCCCCCCTATTCTTGAAAACACTTTGTAGGAGTTTAGGCACAATTACACTCTCATTATCTCTTAGCACCAAAGTGTAGTTCAAATGACTCTTTGCTTGAAAATATTAAGGATTTGGGGACTCAAAACCATTTTAGCTAAAACCTCCCGAGGTGCAAATAGATCAATAACAATATCATATGATTTTTCCTTCACCTGGCTGTCCTTGGCTCCCTCATCCTTTCTTTCAGCAATCTGCTTCCCTCTCAATTCCCATCATAATTCTGATTTTGCCAATTTTTACCCAGCACTATCTCCCTGCCCAGTGGTCAGAAGACAACCGCCCACAGGAAATACTCAATGGTTAGGATTTCAGGCTGCCTCTGCTCATTGCCAGGAGTTCGATTTTGAGTGGCTCAAAGTTGACTCAGCCTTCCATCCTTCTGAGGTCAGTAAAATGAGGGTCCTGTTTGTTGGGGGAAATATGCCGACTCTGTAAACCACTTAGAGGGGGCTGAAAAAGCACTATGAAGCAGTATCTAAGTCTAAGTGCTATTGCTAAATCCTATACACTTTGGGGTTAAAACTCCCCCCCCCTATCTTCACAATTTACTGCATTTTTGCGGTTACAAGATGCACTCAGCTTACCATCTTTCCAGTTAAATCCATTATATATAAGCTCTGTACCCCTGCTTCTCAACGAAACTCTGTGATTGGGCTTAGTTTTGGGGGAGGAAAATAAGGCGGGAAAATTGTGCCTCTGCCTACCAGCATCCATCGAGATTCATCTGGCTAAGCATCCTGTCCGTGTGTGAGACAGTTGAGGGTTGTTTGGAAACTGAAACAGTATTTGCTGTGTTAGCAAGAAGGAGACAGCAAGGAGCCTGGGTGTGGCTTAGCTCAACTGTTCTGTACTAAAGCTGGTTGCTACTGTGAAACTGAAACAGAAACTGAAATTCCTCTCCTCTGCTTGTGTTTTGCATTTGGAACAGATTTCTTTTCAGGTGGGGAGTGGGAGTAGAACTCCTTAGCATCAGAGCATGTTAATAATAATATAAGAAATACTAATGCTCTGATGGTCATTTTGAGAAATCCTTTCTTAGTGAGCCCCTAGAAGCCAAGAGAAACATCTGTGCCAAATTTCAAGTTTGTAGGCTTTACGGTTCTGGAGATTTTGTGATGATACACGCGTGGTATTTATATTGTGTGTGTGTGAGGAATTTTTTTACACTTAAATGTACCTCAAATTTATAAAAAGCCTACACCAGTAAAGAGAAATATTAGATACATATTCCTCATACTACATAGGCTACTTTTAACATTTATACTCTTACCTGGCATGATCCAGCAGCTTTTTGTTGCCTAGAAAAATATTGTACATATCTTTGCACTTTTAGAAAACTTGAGGCAGATTTAGAGTTTTAGAAAACTTGAGACAGATTTAGAGTTTTGCTTTCACTGTTCCCCTTTCCAATCTGTTTTGCTCATTTGTCCAAGCAGTGGTTAGCACTGGAACAAAAACTATGTGTGAGAATTGCTGCACACTACAGAAAAAGTGTAGGAGTTGATTATCTTTGTATTCTTTAATGAAGACTTGGCACTTGGTGACAATTGGAGATAGAGTTCCTCTTCTGTCTGGCAACTTCACCTATTTGGGAAAACTAACAACAGACTCCACAATGCCAAATTCTTCATATAGTATAGCCAGCCAAATCAGTTTTAATTTAGTTTGCAAGACAGCTCTGCATTACAATTTTTTCAGAAGACACAGTGTTTATGAATTATGGACACTTGGTCCTGATAGATGTTTTCAGGAAAATTATATCTACTACTCAGGTATTCCTTGGCATTTTCATAGAAAAATTTAAAATTGCCTTCAAATTGCCTTGTAATATAACAGAATAACAGAGTTGGAAGCAGAGGTGGTATTCTGCAGGTTCTGACCAGTTCTGGAGAACCGGTAGTGGAAATTTTGAGTAGTTCGGAATCCCACCTCTGACTGGCCCCTCCTCCATCTATTCTCTGCCTCCTGAGTCCCAGCTGATTGTCTGGATCTTCTTCTGTTGCCCTGAACAGGAGAACTGAGCTGGAAAGCAGGTTAGTGGGGTGGGGAGAGAATGGAAATTTTGCAGTATCCTTCCCCTGGAGTGGGGTGCGAATGGAGATTTTACAGTATCTTTCCCCTGCCATACTCATCAAGCCACATCATGTCCACCAAGCCCTGCCCATAAAACCAGTAGTAAAAAAATATTTGAATCCCACCACTGGTTGGAAGGGACCTTGGAAATCTTCTGGTCCAAGGGTCTTCATACTTGGCAAGTTTAAGACTTGTGGACTTCAACTCCCAGAATTACTGAGCTAACATGACTGGAGGAGGAATTCTGGGAACTGAAATCCACAAGTCTTAAAACTGTCAAGTTTGAAGACCCCTGATCTAGTCCAACTTCCTGCTCAAGCAGGAAACCTTATACCATTTCAGACAAATGGATGCCCTGTCTCTTCTTAAAAACCTCCAGTGTTGGAGCATTTACAACTTCTGGAGGCAAGTTGTTCCACTGATTAATTGTTCTAATAGCCAGGAAATTTTTCCTTAGTTTTAGATTGATTCTTTCCTAAATTACTTTCCATCCATTGCTTCTTGTCCTGCCTTCAGGTACTTTGGAGCATAGGTTGATTTAATTCCTTGAGCTTGCTGTTTAACACAAATTCATGGAAGTGCTCCCTAATTCTTGTTGCACATTTGCCTTGGGTAATTACGCTTGGGTTCAGAATGGGGCATTGCTTTGGTAATTACTCCTTTTTTGTTGTTGTTGTAAATTTTATTTGAGTTTTCACCAAAAAAATACAAATAAAATATCTTTTTTTAAAATAGCATGATCCTGGGTTGCATTTCTTCGTACAGACACAAATTCAATTTGATGCTCATTTTTATGTTCTATTCCATATCTTATTACTGTTTTACATTTTCTACATAGCTTCTCCCCTCTTAATTTTCTCATTTTTTTTTTAATTATTTTGTCTCAATTCAAATCATTATATTTGTATTTTTTTGTCTGTCCTGTTTCAATTTCATATTATCTTTTCTCATTCAACAAAGTTTCTCCTGTAGTTGCTAATTGGAGTTTGACACATTTATATCTTTTAAGTTTATCCATTTAACTCTTATTTAGGCTTCAATATATATCTTAAAGTTTTAACATTCAATATAATACATAACTTCCGTTTGGATTCTGCTTGGTACATTCTTAAAATACATGCTATATTCTTTTAAAAAAAAGATTATAAATATATGTAATTAAAACAACACATTCCATTCTAATTCAATTCTATCATTAATGTTAATATTCATTAAAATCTTAACTTCTTTAACATTACTTTTCAGTTAAATACCATACTTCTATGGGAACAGTTATAAGCTTACCTTGATTAATTCCCCCCCCCCTTTACTTATATTTTATAAAGCATTCACTAATTAAAATGTTCCCATCCCTTCCTAATTCAATTTTCTCATTTATTTTATTTCATTTATTTTATTAACAAACATTTCATTAAATTACACTATTTTATCCCTCATTTTAATCATACATTATTTCCAATTTTCTAAAATTATTTCTATTACTAATATAACAATACAACCTTATGTACCTTTACAGAATCCCTTTTTCAGTTAAATTTTCACCCATTATCTCTAAATAGGTCCAGTTTCTCTATATCTTGTTCCAGTCCTTTGTAACTTCTTTTCCTTTCCTTCTTCCCTCTCTTCTTCTCTCTCCCCTTTTTACCCCCTTGTCTCTCTACCTCCATTTCTCTCTTCTGTATTATATTTCCCTCTTCTGTTGCTTTCCAATATTATACTTATTTTTTGAATTATTTTTCTTTTCTTTGGTTGTTTTTTTAAGTCTTAAATTCTCCATTCTCTTCCCCCCCCCTTTCCTTTTTCTTCCCCACATAGAATTAGTTGTTCATTAAAGATGGCTTCTTCTTTCTCCCAGTCTTCTTGTTTTGCAGACGTTTTTTGTTGTTTCTCATAGTTCCAAATCTCCATTTCTAAGAACTGAAAAACGAAGCCAAAAGAACCTCTCCCTTCTTGTGCATCTTCTTTGTACTTTTTAAGTTCCATTTTCAATTCATCCAGAAGTAAGTGCCATTGTATAATTTTTTAAACAACCACCCAATTAATTTTAGTCATTCAAGTGCAATAACCAAGAATCCAAAGATCACCAAGTAATCCAAATACATGCAAGCTGTTGCTTTTTGCTTTTTTTTTTTCACTTTCTCTTCTTGGGGCTCTTCTGTTTAGTTACAAAGTTTCAGTTAAAATGTATCTTTTAGAAGTCTTGTTAAAGTTTTACTGTAGATTCCTTTCAATTCCAGGCAGACTCCTCCCTCTTTCCAGATTTCCCTTTTATTATTTTTCTCTCCTTTCCTGCTTATGAAAAAAAAAATTAGTGCCCAGAAATCTTTGTTATCCCTTTGATATCCCTTTTGTTTTATTTTCAGCTTAATTGCCTGTTGATGTCAAAGCGGATTTTTCTGATTTCTTATTTAAGTCTCTTAGTTGTCAGTATAGTGAAAGGGAGAGAAGAAAGAAAAAACCAAACTTTTCCCTTTTCACTTTCCTTCGTTGCTTCAGACTCTTCCTTGGGAACGATGTTATTTTTTTGTAAGTTTAAATTCCAGGGTACCTCAGTTGTTGCTTTTGCAATTTAACCCAGTCAGCCAAAACTTTCATTTCTTATCTTCCTCCTGCACATACTTTTCCGGTCGAGTTCTTTTTTGAGGTGGCCATTTCTGACCACTGCTGCAACCACCTTCAGGAAAGGGAGTAATGGCCAGCTGAGGAGGAGAGATGCGGCTCTCCTCAACCCTGCTGGCAGTCTCCCCCCTCTTTACCACCTCTACGGGGTGGCTTAGCCCCGAAACTAGCCGGCTCGGGGCGCTCCAGCGGCGAGCCCAGACAGAAACCGCGCACGATCGTGGATTTCTGTCTGTCGCTGAAGAAGCTCAAAACTGGACTCGCTTTGGTAATTACTCTTGAGTTCCATATCTCTGTGTTAGCTATACTCTGAAGGTAACTTATGAAAGGACCCAGTCATTGGTCAACAGCTAAACGTAGGGACAATATTTTGCAATAATACAACAATGATTTCAACAAAGCATAGAAGTTCTTCAACTGTTAGCAGAAATAGTGAAATGGGCACTTGCCCTCCAGAAAAGTAATTTTTTTTTTTCATGAAAAACAATCATTCCTGCAGTATTTCTTCTTGCACTCAGTTCAACAGAGTGTAGCAATTAAATCTGGGGATGTTTTTAAACTTTTGATACTTTAATTTGATTTCCATAATTAATATGAATGTTGGTTGATTCAGCTCAACTTTAAATCTTGCATAATAGTTGTTTTACAATTGCATCAGAGGTCTCCTGACTATTACTCCTTTTTGTAAATGAAAAATATCTCTAAAGAACAGGACATATTTTGTTCCATTATTAGGTGCTTCAGTTGCCAAAGAAAAAGACAGATTATTGCCTATGATGTTTTCCAAATGTTTTGGACATTATACCTCCTGTCTGTGCTCTTTCTTAGTAATATATTCCTCTGTCCATTCATAATAACATGCTCTTTTTTATTATCAGACTTTTTACTATTTTTTAATGCAGCCACGCTGGTTTATTCTGCAGTCCTTTTATTTTTCTCATTAGAAATGTTTGCAATTGTACTTTTTAATATCTTGGTGGGGGTTGTTTTTGTTTTTTTAGGAATTCCCATCACGAGCTCTTTCCCCCATTAGCTTTTCTTATTATGGAATCCTAATGATCATTGCTACAAGATTATTAAATATACTTTTTCAAAGCCTAAGACACTCAACTTCAGTTTCCCTGAAAATAAAGAATTCCAGCATTCTTTTACCACTTTCCTTTAATGTTCTTCTGTTTGCCACTTCCTCAGCAAAGTTTTCCTTATTGAACAGCAGCAAAACCAGGAAAGTGGATCATCTTGGCTTCTGGAAGATAACATTAGCAGCAAAATAACACTGTTGACATGAATGCCAGATGATCCAGACTGGTTCCAAAGTTCTATGAAGTTCCCATGTGGAAATGGCTCGAACATACAAGCAAAACATCATTGTTACACTTCTATTCTGCCTTATTAAAGGTTCTCAAGGCAGTGAACAAACCTAATACTCTGCCTCTATTTTTCCCAAAATAGTTACTTGGCTGACCAAGGAACTGACCCAAAGTGACCCTGCCAGTTTTCATGCCAAATGGAGGCCTAAAACTCACTCTCCTGATTTCTAGACCATCAACTCAACCACTACACCAAACTGGCTCTTACCTATTAAGATTTCATTAGGTCTTACTCTGTTGTTAAATATTAAAGATTAGTGGTGAAGAAGCTGCTCCATTTCTTTTTTCCATAACTGAGTTTGCCAAAAGCTTAATTTTCCCCCACTCTGAACCCAATTACTTAAAACTCTAATATTATCCTTACTGTATATCCATAAAAATAAGTATGCTTTAGATGCTTTACATTTTAGATCACAAAGAGTTAAAAAGCAACCATATTAATTAGCATTTAGGTAAGGGTAAGAACTTCAGACTGTGAATGTTTTTTTCTGATATAGGAAAAGTCCCACTAAATAAGCTTTAGACTTTTTTAAACCAAGGAATTCTTCTCATACTTTCTGGAGCACTAATAATAGAACGCCATACAGATAGCTGTAGGGGCCTTTTTAATGGATAGGAACAAATAAACTACCCCCACTAGACCTATCAACATATTCACCATGAATGGTAGAGTCACACATGCCCCCCAAAGCATTTCAAATAAGTATACAGGTAACAATTTTCTTTTTTTGAAAAAAAAGCTTTGCCAAATCAACTTAGCATCCACCTGAAAACCTTTTTAAAGACTATTGTATCAACAATGCTTTCTTATTTTACAGAGGGCATTTCTCCAGCGCTATTTCTAAAAATGCAAAAGAAGAAAGAAAAAAAACCCACCCCACCCACAAACAAATCTAGGAATCTTTCATAACCCTCAATTTTAATTGTGTGCCTAAAACTAGCTCTCCTATATATATTAGCTACTATTAATTATTACCTAATTATGAGTCTTCTTGAAGCCAATAGGTTAGGTCATAATAATTACTAATCTTGAGTCCAATCAATTTCAGAGCTAAATGTGCTAATAATATCTGGATCAAGCTCAGGTTATAGATCTAAGCAATAAATCTAAATTGTATATGCAAAATACCATCTAGGGCTATGATACTCCACAAATTCACCCAAAGTGTTGGTCAAACTATTCCAACACCATAATTCTCTAGGATTATTTGACAATCTCGAAAGCCCTGTTCTCAAGAAAGAAGCAACATATCATGTTTTCTGCTCTCCCTTTTTTAATTTAAATAAATTAAGTCACTTAAGACTCCTGCTGATTGAAGCAACATGTAAAGCATGCAAAACTTGTAGATAAAATAAATGGTTTCTTCCCATTATGTATTGGTCCATGTGCTCATGGCATCTAACCGTGTGAGGAACAAGGGTTTCTTTGCTCAACAGATCCTTAGTTTCAACTGATCATTTATTTTGGAAACTTTCCAGGGAATATAAATTTAAAATATAAATTAAATTAAACTAATGTAGAACTCAGGATTCATATTTAGAATGGAATATACAGAGTTGAAAGGGACCTTGGAGGTCTTCTAGTCCAACCCCCTACTTAGGCAGGAAACCCTATACCATTTCAGACAAATGGTTGTTCAATCTCTTCTTAAAAACTTTCAGTGTATCATGCCCCCCTCGGAATCGGAATCTGAGGAGGAAGACAAATAGCTGACAGGGAGCGGGAGAGTGGCTCTATTGGCTATGGAGGAAACTGGGGAAGAGCAAAGTCAGGCTGGGCAGAGCAGTGAAGAGGTAGAACAGGAGAGAGGGAGTTCAGAGGAAGACCAAGGCCCACCCCCTCTTCATCTTAATGCATGCAGGGAAGAATGGAGAAGAGAGCAACGTGGGTTGCATGGCTTACGAGGGAGGAAAGGACCCTGATTCCCTTGTTTAAAGGAGAGACAAGTGGGTGGGGCGGTGATCGGGAACAGACACTGAGTTTATCTAGAGTTGGCTGCTGTTATCTGAGTTCCTGGCATCCTTCCAAATGGTATGATTTACTGCCATGTTACTTCACTTCTGGAGCTCCTTATATTGCCCTGCCAGATTTGTTACCTTATCTTGACTTGTTGGATTTATAGTTTATAGTTTTCTGTTTACAATGTTTGAATTGGAATATCTGCCAAAGGCTGTTGCAGGTTTGTGGGAGGGTTTTTCTCCAGATCAGAAGGGGAGAAATTGGGGACAAGGTTGGAGTTAATAAAGGGACCCAGACTTATTCTCTGACTGTGTTGCCTTTGTTCTATGCCCTGAGTCACCACACAGTGTTGGAGCATTTACAAGTTGTTCCTGATTAATTGTTCTAATTATCAAAACAAGAAATTTCTCCTTAGTTCTAGGTTGCTTCTCTCCTTGATTAATTTCCATCCATTACTTCTTGTCCTGCCTTCAGGTGCTTTGGAGAATAGCTTGACTCCCTCTTCTTTGTAGCAGCCCCTTAGATTTTGCAACACTGCTATCATGTCATTCCTAGTTCTTCTTTTCATTAAACTAGACATACCCATTTCCAGCAAACATTCTTTATATGTTTTAGCCTCCAGTCCCCTAATCATCTCCGTTGCTGTTCTCTGCACTCTTTCTGATGTGCCAACATATTTTTTACATCATGGCAACCAAAACTGGATGAAGTATTCCAAGTGTGGCCTTACTAAGGCATATGAAGTACCTAAGAACATAACGCCTTACCTGATCAGACAAATGACTCATAATGGGCAACAAAGATGGAGAAACTTCACAATTCTGGATAGGAGCATAAGGACCTTCTCCCATGTAATTCCTCAGCAGCTGATATTTCAGATTTTCTGCATGGACATATTATAGAATTATGTCAGCCTATAGAAACTTAAATGCAGGGGAGTCTGGTGGGACCTTTTCAAACTAACATATTTTATTATTTAACCTTTTTAAAAAAGTTTTAAAAGATACAATTAGACTCCTTACAACTTTTGGTTTTCAAAAACCAATCCATCCTCGCAAAGTAGCCTTTGACAGCAGGACTCTCTGTCTTGACCTCTTTTAAAACTGCCCAAATTGGAGGGGGCTGAACAAGGATCATTGTAAAGACATGCATAATATTGTACTATAAAAAAACATATTGGCTGGGGAATTCTGGGAATAGAAGTCCATACATCTGGAAGCTACCAGGATTGAGAAGCAATAATGTAGACAGACTGATGAAGAAATTCATCAGACTAGAAAAATTAGAAATGGAGTGAAACCAAAGTTATTTTGGTTTGAACCTCTATTTTATCAATGGAGTATAGGGAGAAAATCAAGAGGGCCAAAATATACCCTCTCCCCTTTAAAAAAAATTTTGTTGCAACAATAAACTTAAGAGAGAGGATGAGATGGGAGTGTCAGGGTTCCAAGTAATAAATCCATGTCAAGCAATACTCTAGGGCAATTGAATTCCTCAAAGAATACTTTTATTGGAAATATCATATTGGCACATATTTGGTGAAAACCGACCCTGAAGAGTCCCGCGGTTTTCACCTAATTAAAAGTAAAAGATTTTCTACTTTCTCAAAATAATCAGTCACATTGTCCAATCATGGTGCTGTCTGACAACCGGTTAACATCGCTCCACCTTTCTCCACCCAGATGTGAGAATGTCCTTGGTTCACAAGAGAAAGTATTTTGTTTTGGCTGTAAGATCCCCTCTATCTCAGATCCCCCCCTTCCTATCTCTCAGCTCCAGTGTGGCAACACTGAAGTGGTCAAAATGGCTTCAGTCAGGCTATCTTCAAGGATGACAGTGAGAGGATAATAAAGCGCTCAATAGCCATTAAATGTTGACTGGGGAAAACAAAAGGATGAGCTGGAAGGGAATTCTGGAAATTGCAGCAAATCAATTTAATTAATAACTAATCCCAGAACTTTTTTCAAATATTAAGCACATTCTCTAGATAGTGTCAGAAGTCTGCCAAGTGAGGAGAAAAGACGTTTTATTGGCCAGACTGTAGAAATGCCTTCCAGGAAAGTATTTTCTGAGCCTCTGAGCAACTTTTCAAGCACGCCTTGAAGAAAATTCTTTCTTCAGACCCTTGATATGGATCGCATTTGGACTTCTCCTGTTCTTTTTATTGTTATTTTTCATTGATAGATACCCAAGTAAAATGTCTCCTTGAACTGGTATTGGAATTGGAATTATGATATACAAGGTTGTTACTGGTTTGCTGCATCTGCCTGGCGTACATTGGTTTTGATTTCAAACCCAGGAGTGAGGCTGGGTGGAGTTAATAATATAATATAGGTCATGTCTCCAAAGTGCCTTACTCAATCTAACCCCACCCTCATCCCCACTTCCTCTGTATTTTATTCTTCTAAGGAAAAAAAATAAAGATGAAGGTAAAATGTTATACTGCCACCTACAGATAACCTTGGGAGCTACAGAAACTGTGAATTGAAAAAGGCAGATAGGTGAGTGACAATGCTCAAGAGATGGATTTGATGGTCAAGACTGGGCTGCCCTTGATAAACCATCAGCTTTTTTTTTTTTTTTTTTTTTTTAAAAACACCCTGTTTAGTTATATGTATATGTATGTAATGTCATCAGTGTCAGTGCTGTAAAGAGGAAGATTTGCTCCAAGATTTTTGTTTTCTTTGCTCCAAAAAAATGTATTTATATATATATATAAATAAAATAGCTTTTTTCTGCAGGCCACACTTTTATATTTGAGGCACAATAGTCTTTCTGCTTTTCTAAAGTCTTATTTACCATTTATGACAAAAGCAACAACAGAGAATGGTAATGACAAGCAAGAGATTAACAGTCGTGGGATTCAAAAAATTTTACTACTGGTTCTGTGGGTGTGGCTTGGTACGTGTGGCGTGGCTTAGTGGGTGTGGTGTGGCTTGGTAGGTAGGGCTTGGTGGACATGGCAGGGGAAGGATATTGTAAAATCTCCATTCCCTCCCCACTTCTGGGGGGAAGGTTACTATAAAATCCCCATTTCCTCCCCACCCCACTAACTTGCTTTCCAGCTCCGTTCTCCATTTGCAGGACAACAAAAGAAGACTCAGCCGATCAGCTGGGACTTGGGAGGCAGAGAATAGATGGGGGCAGGGCCAGTCAGAGGTGGTATTTGCCGGTTCTCCGAACTACTCAAAATTTCCGCTACTGGTTCTCCAGAATTGGTCAGAACCTGCTGAATATCACCTCTGAAGAGATAGTAGCAGGAGCAAATATAGCAAGAAGTAGTAGGAAATGGTAGCATTATAGACATTTTTACTCATTTTATGTATTTATATTCTGCCATTATTATTTTTAGAAATAACTCAAGGCAGCAAACATATCCAATATTCTTTCCTCCTATTTTTCCTATAACAATGACATAGTGAGGTGAGTTGGGCTGAGAGAGCATGACTGGCTCAAAACATACGATGAACAGTTGCAAGTACTCGGTATGGTTAGTCTAGTGAGGAAAAGGATCAAGCGACACACGATAGCAGTGTTTCAGTATTTGAGGGGCTACCACAGAGAGGCAGGGAGTCAAGCTATTTTCCAAGGCACCCGAAGGCCAGACAAAGAATAACGGATGGAAACTGATCAAGGAGAGGTTTAACCTAGAAGAAAAGAAAAATTTTCTGACAGTGAGAAAAATCAGCCAGTGGAACAGCTTGCCCCCAGAAGTTGTGGGAGCTTCATCCCTGGAAGCTTTCAAGAAGAGATTGGACTGCCATTTGTCAGAAATGGTGTAGAGTCTTCTCTTGGGTGGGGGGTTGGACTAGATGAAGGTCCCTTCTAACTCTGTTAATCTGTTAAAGTCACCCAGCTGGTTTTTCATGCCTCAGGTGAGATTAGAATTCACAGTCTCCTGGTTTCTAGCCTGGTGCCTTAATCACTAGAGCAAATTGGTTCTTGTGCACACATTTCAATTGTAGCTAATGAAAACCTGTACCCTTTTCTATAGATCTTCTGGATATATTGGATTTTGGCTTACCTTGTTGATTTTGTTGGTGCTGTTCATGGTATAGTTTATAATCTTTATATATTGTCTCTGAGAAATCCTGGATTTCTCAACTGTTTTTAGAAATAAATAAACAGAAGACCCAGATAACTACTACACGACTTAGTTTGAAATCATTATTTGGGAAGATTTTAGATCTGTGTTCCTCAACCTTACTGACTTTAATGAATGTGAACTTTAACCCCCACAAGAGGTTGGGAAACTCTTGAAGTCCAAAAATCTGAAGTCCAAGCACTGTTCTCAAACAAACCATGAAATGATCAATGTATAATGATCTTGAAAAATCACATAATTATTACCAGTATATAAATCAGTATGGATTTATTAAACCATGTCAGATTAATTTACTACATTTTTGTCTGGGCAACTTCAATCATAGACTTGAAAATGTATGTAGATGTGATATATTTTGATTTCAGTGATGCATTTGACAAGGTACCCCAAGACTACTTAGGTGTAAAGTAAATATCATCACACTTAAGAGAATCCACAGATGGTTTGAAAACTATACAGAGTGCTCATCGATAATTTGTCAACAAATGGATGTAGGAATGAAGTGAAGTTGAACCTTGGCACTCTATCTGACTGACTTGCTTGAAGAGATGCAGAGAATGACATAAAACTGGATGGATTACATTTTTTGAAATTTTTAAACATTCAAAATAGTCTTAATAGGTTAGAGAGATCATCCTCTGAATAGTTTTGTAGTAATGTTTGTAGTCCATTTTGTTGTTGCATGGTCTGTGACATTTATTTTATTTATTTATTTTGTCAGGACATAAGACATGAGTTTATGTGTTAGATTACAGATATAAGTATAAACATGATTATTAATACATAAAATGGATATGAATAAGAAGGAACATTTGGACAGGTATGGTAGGCACACTGGTGCACTTATGCAGCCCTTACAGACCCCTTAGGGATGGGATCAGGTCAACAGTAGACAGTCTAAGGGTAAAGTTTTGGGGGTTTGGGGAAGAAACTACAGAGTCAGGTAGTGTATTCCAGGCATTGACCACTCTGTTGCTAAAGTCATATTTCCTACAGTTGAGTTTGGTGTGGTTTACCTTAAGTTTGTATCTATTGTGTGCTTGTGTATTGTTGTGGTTGAAGCTAAAGAAGTAATTGACAGGTAGGACATTGCAATAAATAACTTTATACATGATGATAACCATGTTGGCATTGACTTGTGCATAGAATAGAATGGAAAATCTAAACAACATTCATATTTCCAAAGTCACCATGTACGAAATGTGTTGTTCAATATCTGGGGAATGATAAAAAAAAAAAAAAACCCACTACCCAAAGGTTCCATTGTGGCTATCTACATTGAAGGCAGTCACACATCCAAATGTATTGGATTATGAAAATATTGTCAGGTATAAAGATTTATTATATGACACTGGAGATCTTAAAAATAGGAACCAAATACAAATTCAAGGAAAGGAGATAGCATGGTGGCCCTTTGCACAAATACAAACCCATTATAAAAAAGATAGAGAACAATTTGGCTTTAATATGACCCCACAAGAATTAGATAAAATATGGCTAGGAGAGGAAAATAAAACAATTAATAAAATATATAAATATCTTTTGGACAACAAATTAAGAAACAGTCACAGAATCTATGATAATTTGGGCTAAAAATGTGGGTCATAGTATTGAATTAGATAAGTGAAAACACATCTGGCAAACAAATTACAAATTAACCATGTCAGTCTTGTATAAAGAAAACTTATATAAAATGGTTCATCGCTGGCACTTACCTCCTGTGAGACTGGTTAAGATGTTCCCCAACCTACCACCCAACTGTTGGATGGTAGGAAATGTAACTACGCACAAGGAACATATTTTCACATGTGGTGGACTTGCCCATGTGCTCAGAAGTTTTGGAGAAATATTAGAAATTGGATTTTAAATATAACAAACAAAATTTAAAATTTGAACCTGAAAACTTTCTGCTAAGTATGATAGATTTAAAGATGGAGAAAAAATATCAATATTTAATTTTGCACATCATAACTGCGGTCAGAATAACCTATGCACAAAACTGGAAACTGTCTTCCATTCCTTCAGAGGATATGGTAATTAAAAAAATACATGAATGCGCTCAGATGCGCTAACCAAACTGTTAAAAAATAAACAAGATAGTGACTATTATGAAATATGGAACATTTGGTATGAGTGATTAAAGAAAATGTAATATTTGATATTTGGATAAGTTATGGAAATGACAGAAGATGTGCATTTAATCATAAACTATATAGAGAAATTAAAACATTAAAAGAACGAAGGAGTTATTGTAACAAGGCAGATCACATCAATGATAAAGATAAAGAAAAAAAATTTAACCATTGCTCAATATATGTTGTAAATGTGTGTGTGTGTGTGCAACCAAGCCCCCACCTGAACAGAACATGCCTCCAGCCAATCAGAACACAGCCAACCCCCCAACCAATCAGAACACAGCCAAATTCCCAACCAATGAGAACATATCCCCACCCAATCAGAACACAGTCAAGCCCCCATCCAATCAAGTCACACCCCCACTCGCAGTTAAAAGGAAGAAGCAGCTGCAAGCTCACATCACTCTGAGAAGCACAGAGCTGAAGACCAAACCTGAAGATGATGAATGAGACTTCATCGAAACGTTGCCTAGATACTTCCAATCTTACATGGGAGAAAACCCGAATAACCAAAGATCCACATACAAATACCCGCGAGAACCTCAGTATATATATATATATATATATATATAATGGATCTTTCGTTATTCGGGTTTTCTCCCGTATAAAATTGGAAGTATTTTGGCGATGTTTCGATGAAATGTCAAAGGGGTCAGAGGGGTTTGAAGCGGGTAGTGATGCAGCTGCAGTATCCAAAATAACCCCTCCGACCCATACATGAAGCGAACTGACGCCCAACATGAAGATGTGGCACGACCACGAACGTGAAGCCAAACAACAGGATCACAGCTCACCAGCTCAAATTCCCCGACAACTAAGACTAACCTGAACACAGCCAAGCCCCCACCCAGTCAAACTGCACTCCCACTGGCAGGTAAAAGAAAAAACAGCTGCAAGCTCACATTACTCCAAGAAGAACAAAGCCAAAGAGACAAGCCTGAAGATGACGAATGAGATTTCGTTGAAACGTCACCAAAATACTTCCAATTTTACACGGGAGAAAACCCGAATAACCAAAGATCCACATACAAATACCGGTGAAAACCTCAGAACACACACACACACACACACACACACACACACACACACACATACACACGTGTGTGTGTATGTATGTGTGTATGTATGTATATATGTTTATTTGTCTGTTTTAGATGTATGTCAAATAAATGTTTTTTCTAGAATAAAAAAAAAAGAATAGAATAGAATAGGTTGGATCCAGCTTTAAAAAGATGAGGTATTTCTATTATTCAACAGAAGCAAAGAATATCAGTGTTATACTATATGTGGAATAATTGCAACCTACCCACCATTTTATTAGCTGTCATGCCTCCAATACATTCATGTTTCAGGGCAGAGATGTCCAATCTTGACAACATTAAGATCTGGAAACTTTAAGTCCCAGAATTCCTAACTGGCATTGAAGTCCACAAGGTCTTAAAGTGGCCAAGGCTGGATATCCTTGCTTTACGCCGTTATGGGATATTTTATACGGTGGAAAAAAATTAAAACCCCTGTTGATATTAGTGATAGACTTTGCCAGGGCCTTCAAAACCCAACTAGTCCCCAATATTAGCCCAATTGTATATGTACATTTGTTTTCTTCAGGATTATCACGTTTTAAATGTTAATTTTATTTATCTGTGTTGATAAGGTCAATTTGAGCTGTATGCTAATACCAGGCAGGTTGTTATGAAGCAATGTTCCACAAGGTGAAAGATTTCAAATATTAACTTTCATCTTCTGAGGCTAGCTGGATGTATTTTAGCTGATAAAATAGCGAAGTTTTTCATTGATGATTGCCTGTTAAATATCTGTTTGAATACGTTTGAAGTATTCCAACAATGGTAAATCTCAAAAAACCACGGCCTCAGTACCAAATATTATTCAATGTGTCCATCTGTTCATAGCTCAGTAGGATATTGAGCTCTGATTAGGATCCTCTTGATTTAAACCTAGGTATGACTGACAAACACCTCACCCTTTTTTAGTAATACAGTTTGTCGTGTCCTCGAAAATGATGCCAGGAGTCGGTGACTTCAAATCATGCTCTTTTATTTGTGTAGGAACCGAACTGGCGCTATAGAAAAAGTTCATGGCTTTTATTCCTTTAGCCGCGGCAGCCGCGGCCAATGGCACCGCTTTGAATCTCCCGCAATTCGAATAGACCAATCGCGGGAGATTCTTAGCGAGCCAATCGGCGCAGCTCGCCTAACCAATCAGAGTGCCCCGCGCTTTGGCCAATCAAAGTGCGGGGATCTCAAGAATGCTAATGAGGGGACAGAACACCCCTCCCCTCTTGGTTTAGTCCTTACGTCGCGTAGTCCCGTAGGTAGGCAGGGCTCCGTCTTAGCCTACTGGACCTGCGCAGCTCAGTCGTCGGTTGGATCCCGGCCAGTTCGGTCGGGGTCTCTGCTTCTCCGGATGCCGTCGTGGGAACCGGCTGGTTGGTCGGGCCGGGCCGCTCTCCGTAGCTCCCTCCTGGGCTTCCCGGGTTGGTTGAGCTGCGGGTTTCGCCGCTCCCGCTCGGTCTCCCCGGGTCGGTCGAGCTGGCCTGGCTGTCTCTTCCTGGCGAGGGGTCGTGCTGGCCGCTTTCCGGTAAGAATGGTTGGCTTATTCTTCTTTGGTTTTGGTCCCCTGGGTATTCCCTCCCCCCTTGGTTTGTGTTGTGGGGGTTGGTTTTGCCTGCTTGTGCGTCGGTGGTCTCTTGGGTGGTCGTCCTCGATCTTAATTGGTCGATGTGGCGTTTCCATGCTCGTCCGTCTGCTGTTTGTAGCCGGTACGAGTGTGGGCCTGTTATTTGTGTGATGACGGCCGGTACCCATAATGGGTCTCCCGTCAGGTTTTTTTGCGTACATGGGGTCGCCTGGTGCGAAAGTTCGGTGTTTGCTGGTTGAGTCTGGGGGCTTCTCTGGGTTATACATGGGGTGTAATCTGTCGAGTGGGGACCTTAATTTCCTCCCCATTAACAGTTCGGCTGGGCTCTTGTTCGTTGTGGTATTTGGGGTTATGTGTTGGGTGAAGAGTAATTTATTTATTTTCTCCTGGATCTCCCCGTGGTCTATTTTCCGGATGGTTTTCTTAGTGAATTGCACCATCTGTTCCGCCCTACCGTTCGCCGCCGGGTGCGCCGGTGCTGCCAGCGCGTGTCGGATGCCCCTTTCCGCTAGGAATTTTTTTCAATTCTAGCGAGGTGAATTGGGGCCCGTTGTCGGAAACGATGACGTCTGGGAGGCCGTGCGTTGCAAAGAGTTTGCAGAGTTCCTTGATCACGGCCTCCGTGGTTGTTGTTCTCATGTTGCTTACCTCCAGCCAGTTGGAGTTAGCATCTACTATTATAAGGAAGGTGTGTCCTTTTGTGGGCCCGGCAAAGTCTATGTGGATCCTCGACCAAGGTCCCCTTGGGGTTTCCCACTCTAGAACGGGTGCTGTGGGTGGGCTTGGCCTAGTTTCCTGGCATCGTTGGCACTTTGCTACCCATGTCTCAATCTGTCTGTCCATCCCTGGCCACCAAGCGTAACTTCTAGCCAGGGCTTTAGTCCTAACGATGCCAGGGTGCCCCTCGTGTAATAGTTCCAGAACCTTCCCTTGTAGTTTTTCTGGAATGACCACCCTATCCCCCCATAGTATGCACCCTTTTAATAATGAGAGTTCCGTTTGCCGGTTCCGGAATGTTTTGACGGACTCATCGTTGTCCCTTTCCGGCCACCCTTTCTCTACCCAATGCAACACCCGCGCCAAACGTTTGTCTTTATTAGTCTCTCGGGCAATGTCTGACGCGGTTATGGGTAGGTTGGGTAGAGTCTCTATACTGAGGGTGGTCATCGTGGGTGCTGGGTCAGTGTCAGGTTCCGGTAGCGGCGAGCGGCTTAAGGCGTCTGCATGGGAGATCGTCTTACCCGGTCTGTGTATGAGTCCGTAGTTGTAGGTCGCCAGGAACTCGGACCACCTTGTCATTCGGGGAGACAGAATGTTCGGGGTGGCCCGGTTCCCTGCAAGGATTCCCAGCAGCGGCTTGTGGTTGGTTATGATGGTGAATGTCTGGCCGTAGAGGTACTCATGGAATCTTTTTACGGCGGCAACGATAGCCAGAGCCTCTTTGTCCAGCTGGCTGTAGTTCCGCTCCGGTTTGGTGAGGGTCCTTGAAAAGAACGCGATGGGTGCTTCTTTTCCGTCGGGGAGGGTATGGCTGAGGACAGCGCCAACGCCGAAGAGTGATGCGTCGCATGTGACGGCCAGGGGTAGGGTCTCGTTGTTCTGTATAAGGATGGCGTCCAAAGTGAAGAGGTCCTTTGTTCTCTGGAAGGTGGCTTGCTCGCGTTTCCCCCAAGTCCAGGTCACCGCCTTGTCCAGGAGCCTATGCAAAGTCTCCGCCACCGTCGCCTTTTGGGGCAGGAAAACATTGTAAAAGTTAAGTAGCCCCAGGAATGCCTGTAGCTCCGTCTTCGACTTGGGTGTGGGGGCTTCTTTGATGGCCTTGATTTTTTGGTTTGTGGGGTGAATGCCGTGACGGTCTAGGAGATATCCTAGGAATTCAACCCATTCCGTGTATAATTGGCATTTCTCCCTCTTTACCTTGAGCCCGGTCTCTTTGAATTTGGTTAGGACCTCCCTTAGGCGACCCTCTAGTTCAGCTTGGTTGGTTGCCGACACTAAGACGTCGTCGAAGTAAGGTACCACCCCCTTGATGCCTTGTAATAGTCTTTCCATTAGGCTTTGGAATATTCCCGGTGCCACGCTGACTCCGAATTGGAGCTGGTTGCATTTAAATGCTCCCCGGTGGGTGACTATGGTTTGCGCTTCTGCCGTTTCCTCATCAACTGGCAACTTTTGGTATGCCTGGGCGAGGTCGAGTTTGGCGAAAACCTTGCCCCCTCCCAGTGAGTGCAGTAGGTGTTGCACTACTGGGACAGGGTAGGCGCTTTGTTGCAACGCGCCCTTTAGGGTGGCCTTATAGTCCCCACAGATCCTCACCGACCCTCGGGCTTGATCGGGGTGACTATGGGGGTCTCCCGCCGGGCATGGTCTATTGGCTGTAGGACCCCTTGTTTGACGAGCTTGTCAATTTGCTCGTCTATCTTGGGTTTAAATGCGAATGGCACCCGCCTTGGTTTTAGGCATTTTGGGGGAACGTTTGGGTCTAGGCTGAATGATATAAGGGGCCCTTAGTACTTGCCTAGGCTTCCGTCGAAGACCTCTTGGAATTCCCGGACCAGTTGTTGTTCCCAGCTGTCAACAGTGACGTGGTCAATTCCCGTGACTGCGATGCTGAGCGGGGCGAACCATTGCAGTCCCAGTAGGCTTGGGCGGTCGCGATCGACGATTGTCAGGGGAAGCCTTTCGGTGCGCCCTTTGTATGTTTTGTTGAACTGTCTGGTTCCGACTACCGGGATGCGGTTTCCCTGGTAGTCCTTTACGATTAGTCTCTGGCTGTCTAGGCTTTTCCTTTGGATGGTAGACACCAAGCGCTTTATTTCTTGCCATGCTATCATGGAGAGGTAGGACCCGGAGTCCACCTCCATTTTGCATGGCTCGCCCTCGATGCCTACCTCCACGTAGACCTTCCGGGCATCATTTGTTGTGGCGTGGCCGATGGTGACCGTCTGATGGGTCTCCTCTCTTCGCCGGGTCTCGCTGCCTTGTAGGGATCATCTGTTCCGGTCCCATCTGTTGTCAGAGGGGCGATCTCTGGTCCGGGGTGGTGTGCTCTCTCTCCTCCGTTCGCTCTGGTCCCATCGGGGCGGGCTGCGGTTCTTTTTGAGGCGGCAGACGCAGGCGATGTGTCCCTTCTTGTCACAATGCCGGCAGATCGACTCGAAAAACCGGCATTCGGACCTGGGGTGGTCGCCTCCGCAACCGGCACAGTTGGTCCTCGACTTACGACCCCGCCAGTTCCGTGGGTCGTGGCCTGCCTGGAGGCGATGAATTTCCTCCACTTCGTCAGAAGTGCCCGATGCCGAGTGAAAATCGCCCTGGTGGGTGGTCGTCTCGGGTTGGGCCTCAGCTGACCTTGCAGGGTGGTTGTTGACCACCTTGCAGTGGTCCCCAGCGTTCGGTCGGCGCATGCGGTCAGCGGATGTTCGGGTCGCTTCGGCGGCTGCGGCTGCAGTGAGGGTGTCTGCAAGGCTGATGTTGCCCTTGGCCATCAGCCGGCTCTGGAGGACGGGGTCCCACAGGCCGAGCACAATTCGGTCTCGCAGAGCATCGTTCAGGTTGTCGAATTCGCACAGTCCCCCTAGGCGCCGTAGTTCAGCGACGAAGTCGCTGAAACTCTCACCCGACCGTTGGTCCCGACGGTAGAATTCGTTGCGTCGGATCAGGATGGGTACCTCTGGAGTGTAGTGCCGCCAAAGTATTGGCTCAAGGACGTCCCAGTCCATCGCGGTCACGTCGGCGGGTTTGGCAAGTGCCTTGGCCATCTTAAATACCTCGGTCCCGCAGTGGGTCAGGAAGACGGCACGCTTCATGGGGCCCGAGGCGTCCTTCAGATCGCTGCACTCTAGGAACATGCGGAATCGGTCGGAGTACGATTCCCAGTCCTCGGTGGCGGGGTTGAAGGGTGCGGGGGGTGAGATTTTCGTCATCTTGGAGATTCGTCTGGCTTCCGTCGGGCACGTGGTTCGGTTCAGGATCTGGATCCCATCCTCGTCGCCAGTGTCGTGTCCTCGAAAATGATGCCAGGAGTCGGTGACTTCAAATCATGCTCTTTTATTTGTGTAGGAACCGAACTGGCGCTATAAAAAAAGTTTGCGGCTTTTATTCCTTTAGCCGCGGCGGCCGCGGCCAATGGCACCGCTTTGAATCTCCCGCAATTCGAATAGACCAATCGCGGGAGATTCTTAGCGAGCCAATCGGCGCGGCTTGCCTAACCAATCAGAGTGCCCCACGCTTTGGCCAATCAAAGCATGGGGATCTCAAGAATGCTAATGAGGGGACAGAACACAGTTGAAATAAATGCAAATTAGCATGCTCCAGAAGTGGAAGACAGATAGTTTCAGATCAATTGATAAAATGTTCTCCTTAAATGGATCATCTACCAAGCAAATCCAGGAATGAAGTTTCCATGCAAAAATAAATGCCATACTGACAGTTTAGCCTAGAGCTCCAAAACACCAGACATAAGATGTTTCTATGAGGTTCACAGTGTCAAATCAATGTTGCCAAAGCATTTTCAGAATGCAGTAGACAACCACAAATGCTGAACTACATCCTTTTCTTCTACTGCCAGCAATGCTGCTGTGACATTGCATAGCTTCAGCTGAAAGAAGCTAAAGGGCATGGTGTGGCATAAAATCTGATATGGCAAATGAAACAAATCAAGGTATATAAAATGATATTGAGCTAATTGTTGAGCTCAACCTTAGGGACAAGAAAGCACACCATAAAGACCAAAATGCAGATATTAGATCATTTCTCCATTAGCAATATATAGCATCTTTAGAGGCATCCAACCATCATTGCACCAAAATGGCGGTAATATCGACAGACTTCATATCATCTCAATGATAGCTGTGGAAATACTATAAAGATGCTTTTAGTCAACAGAAGGAAGATGGCCGGAGCTGCAACTAATAAGATTTGAAAGGGTTGCTGATTGAAATTGTTAAGCCTGGGTTCCCCAACCAGGGTTAAGGAGACAAGCTAAACAGAATGTGCAGCGTTAGTCAGATAGGCACACAGATAAATGAGTGATATAAGTTTGTATGTTTGTTAACATACAGTAAAAATAACAGATACGCTTGTGCTATCAAAAATATAGTTTATTCCATTTATAGCATAGTCAAAATAACAGTCCATTAGTGATGTATCATTTAGTCAGTCAATTCAAGGATATTCAGTTAGCAAAGTCCATGTAGAATATCCTATGTCAGTTCACTTACAAATCAGTCCTTTGTTTATCTCTCCCGTTCGAGTAAAGCAGTCTTGAGTCCATGCAGTAATTAGGGATCATCAAAGCCAGAGAGAGAGCAAGCTGTCCTCTTGCTTCTTTTAAAGTGCTTTCACAACCACTCCCTTAATTACAATCCTATATTTAAAGTTGCAGACACTTTAACTTATAAACTATGATTACATATTTATTATTTTACCTAAACCAGTTAGGGTAAACAATGTTATCCCTAACAGAAATAATTATTCTGAAAATAGCATTGGGGTCAATGTGATATACCTGTCTGCTCACCAAAGTCCAACTTTCAAAAATGCTGCTAATGAACTTGTTCCGTCATGATTTTGGCATCTATGCAAAAGAAAGACAAAAATATATATATAGAGGAGATACATATTTCCTCTTCTCTATCTAATTTCAGTTCTACGCCTACCAGAGAAAATCAAAATTTATTGTCCAACAACCAAAAAAAAAACCCCTTACTGGCTTGAAAGTATACTATTTTCTTGACATAAATTCATCCTGAATAGGAAAAGGGTTTTTTTAAATGCAAGCATCCTAATATGTACTTTTTTTTTCCTATGCAGTCTTCTGAAGATATATATTTTCTTCCAGACATCTATCTCATAAACAAGTGGCATTTTGCAGAGTTTTGAATAGAAGAAGATAAGTAAAGTTGTAGTTGTTGTGGTTCATCCTACAGGCATCCAGAAGTTTAAACTGGACTTGGCATTTTTATCCTCCTATCAAGCCTTCCCAAGGACCTGAGATAGGCAAATGTTCTTGCTTGATGGTGTTAAAGGTATGGTGGCAGAATGTAAACTGTTCCAAATAAAGTTGCCTTTTGCAATTGACTGATGGTGATTTTGTCAGTGCTGATGGTGTTCCAGTGGTGGTCCAGTTGTTTTGGATCATATTACTATTGGAATTACCTTTGCTTTCTTTTGTCACAGTTATTATACTTCTATTTGCAGTTACTATTAACCTTCTCATCACTCCTTATCACCCATCCCCTCCCACTTGTGACTGTATGACTGTAACTTTGTAGCTTGTATCATTAAGATCTATATTGACTGTTTCCTAGTATGATTTGATTGTTTATTGTACCCTATGACTATTATTAAGTGTTGTACCTTATGATTCTTGATTCTTGATGAATGTATCTTTTCTTTTATGTGCACTGAGACCATTTGCACCAAGACAAATTCCTTGTGTGTCCAATCACACTTGGCCAATAAAGAATTCTCTTCTCTTCTCTTCTCTTCTCTTCTCTTCTCTTCTCTTCTCTTCTCTTCTCTTCTCTTCTCTTCTCTTCTCTTCTCTTCTCTTCTCTTCTCTTCTCTTCTCTTCTTTTCTCTGTTGTTATCTTCTCCAGTTCTTTCACTTCTCTTCTGCTGCATCCAGATACTACCACTATCAAGATTTTTTCTCCTCCTCCTCCTCCTCCTCCTCCTCCTCCTCCTCCTCCTCCTCCTCCTCCTCCTCCTCTTACCACTTTGGATGTTGAGAGAGATGCACAATTCTTATTGACAATTATATTTTGTTGTTATTCTTAGACTCTGTTTGACCACCAAATTTTCTGCCAACCGATATCCTTGGCTTATGATGTACTGAATAGAAATCTATGTTAGTTTTGTTTCATATTCTAAATCTTACCAGGATTATGCTATGATTATTGGAAAGGATGTTCTTCTGTCTCTCAACAAAAGAGGTTCTCTTTCATGAGAGTAATTTTTGAAAGTTGTTGTTAAGCCTGGGTTCCCCAACCAGGGTTAAGGAGACAAGCTAAACAGAATGTGCAGCGTTAGTCAGATAGGCACACAGATAAATGAGTGAGCTAAGCTTGTATGTTTGTTAACATACAGTAAAAATAACAGATACGCTTGTGCTATCAAAAATATAGTTTATTCCATTATGAGTTCATAGCATAGTCAAAATAACAGTCCATTAGTCATGTATCATTTAGTCAGTCCATTCAAGGATATTCAGTTAGCAAAATCCGTGTAGAATATCCTATGTCAGTTCACTTACAAATCAGTCCTTTGTTTATCTCTCCCGTTCGATTAATACAGTCTTGAGTCCATGCAGTAATTAGGGATCATCAAAGCCAGAGAGAGAGAAAGCTGTCATCTTGCTTCTTTTAAAGTGCTTTCACAACTACTTCCCTAATTACATTCCTATATTTAAAGTTGCAGACACTTTAACTTATAAACTATGATTACATATTTATTATTTTACCTAAACCAGTTAGAGTAAACAATGTTATCCCTAACATTCTCCCCTTTTAGGAAATAATAATAAATATAACTATTTACATCTTTAAATCATATTTGTTAAAACTCTCTTTAAACTTAATTACTCCTTGAGCTTTTGTAAATTGGTCTGCAATGTTTTCTTCTGTCATGCAGTATTCCAATTTAATTAGCCCATTCTTTACAGATTCTCTAACATTTAAGTATCTTAAATCAGTATGCTTTGATCTAGTTTTTACAGCAGTACTAGTAGCTAACTTTATGGCTGCCTGGTTGTCCTTGTACACAATAATGGAATCTTTAACAGTTACACCCATGTCTAATAATAACTGTTTGTACAAAATTAAGTCAGTACATAGTAATGACAGACATGAAAATTCCGCTTTCATCGTGGACAAGCTAATATGCTGTTGTCTGATTGACCTCCACCCTATTAGTGTCTTACCAAATAATATAGCCATCTCAGATGTTGATTTTCTAGTGTTTATGTCAGTTGCAAAACTTGCATCTGCATAGGCACTAAGACTCAAATCACCCTTTGGTTCTATATACAATGCATGGTTCATTGTTCGTTTAAGATATCTTAAAATTCTCTTCAATGATTGCCAATGACATTGATGTGGATCTGAATTCAAACGTGCCAGCTGATTTACACTATAAGCTATATCTGGCCTAAACCAATTGCTTATATATGATAAGCTACCAATTAAAGATTGATATATGGACTTATCAAATTTGGGACTTTGATCATCAGTTTGGCAAACTTCCTGACTCATTGGAATCTTTGCCGGTTTACAAAGTTCGATTTTATATGTTTTAATTAATTGGCAAATTTTATCTTCTTGAGATATCTTAAAACCATTTTTCTGTTTTGTTAATTGTCAATTCTAGATACTTTTTAATTTCACCTAAATGCTTTAATTTTATCTTTTTGGCTAATAATGATATAATCTCATTAGCTTCATTATTAGTCTTAGTTATCAAAGCAATATCATCTGTAAATAATAACAATAATGACACCGTTCCATTATTTTCTCTTTTAAACACACATGGATCTGCTAAACCAGATTTAAAACCTATATTGTTTAACTCTTTCACAATATATTGGTTCCACTCAAAGCCAGATTGTTTCAACCTGTAAAGACTCTTTTTGAGTTTCCAACAATCATTACTATTTATTTTATTATCTTTTATAATAACTGGCTTTTTCAAATATATAGTGTGCTGCAATGGTGCATGCAAATAAGCAGTTTCTACATCTAAATGGTTAATGACATAGTTTTTCTTAGCTGCCCACACTAAAGCTGCTCTTAAAGATGTTGCTTTAAGACTTGGTGCAAAAACTTCATCGTAATCAGATGTAGTTTGATTAAATCCTTGAGCTACCAACCTAGCTTTATGGGTAACAGTCCCATCATTTCCAGTTTTTACTTTAAATATCCATTTGCACCCAATGAATTTTTCTCCTGGAGGTAATTTAGCATCTTCATATACTTTCATTACCTTTAATGAATTTAGTTCTTTTTCCATTGCCTTTTGCCAATTCTCCTGATCCTTAGCAGGATACATCTTAAGTTCATCTATACTACTTGGAACTTTAGTTACTTGGCAAACTATACTTGCTTGATACCTATCAGGTGGTCTAGTTACACGTGTAGTACGTGTAGGTATTACAGGACTTACAGGTAGACTTTCATTTATTAACTGTTCTTGATTATCTATCTTTTCCTGATCAACTGTTTTCTCTTGTTCTGATCCTATTTGCTCTTCATGGACTTCTTCTTTAATTGGACTCTTCTTTTTTTTTTTTTAAGCAAATTTTATTAATTTTACAGAAAACACAATACACAATCCAGGCATAACAACTTAAAAAGTCTTTTCTAAAAGAAAAATTGATAATAATTAAAGAAGAAAGCCAATAGAACATATAAAATGATTTCAAATTGTAATATCAATATTTACATTATCTATTTAACTTTATATCTTATCCAGACTTCTCCTTTTATCCAAATTATGTTTCTTGCTTAATAAAATTTTATTGCCTTTCATAAACATACAAAACACAAAATATAAACAAAACTAAAAGATCTTTTCTGAAGGCTGTCTGATCCTGGGTTGAAACTCTTCACACAGACACAAATTCAAACATCATTTTCACTTTATATATCCTTCCATATCTTATTATCATTTTCATATTCAGTTAGCAAAATCCATGTAGAATATCCTATGTCAGTTCACTTACAAATCAGTCCTTTGTTTATCTCTCCTGTTCGAGTAAAGCAGTCTTGAGTCCATGCAGTAATTAGGGATCATCAAAGCCAGAGAGAGAGCAAGCTGTCATCTTGCTTCTTTTTAAGTGCTTTCACAACTACTCCCCTAATTACATTCCTATATTTAAAGTTGCAGACACTTTAACTTATAAACTATGATTACATATTTATTATTTTACCTAAACCAGTTAGGGTAAACAATGTTATCCCTAACACTTGTTCTATGAGTAAACATTCAAAATGTGGCTTAAAAATTATACTATTTGAAAATATAATAACATTGGAAAGTTATTTAATTTATTTTCCAGTTAGCACATGAACTATTGTTTCACTGAAGTTAACAAGAATGCATGCCTAAAATCAGAAATAATTTTGCTTCCTGCAATAGACAAAATCGTTGCCTGCTTTAGATCATCCTTCCAAAAGACTGTTCATGAGGGATACATAAAATTCTGAAATGAGTAGGCAGGTAGAATTTGTAATACTTTATAGTAGTCATCATGAATTACTTTTATGGATTTTACTATTCCAATGATGTTCCTTTGCTTGGAAGTAAGTTTATTACAGAATATGCAGAATCACAGACATTTCTTCTTTTCTGACTTGAGAAAATAAAAACAGATTTAATGTTTTCAATTTTAAAAAATTCTATATACTTAAATTACTACTTTCAGGAGAACATCTGGATCAATATCAATATGCTGAAGAGAAGCTCTTGCTTGTATTCAATAACTGTTTAAAAGTACTTTTGATCCCTTTCCTTCCTTCTTTTTTCCTATATTCCCTCTTTTATTAATTGAAAGCTCTGTCAAAAACTTAATATGATATTTCATTAAAGGAGGAATAGATGAGAATGTATTTAGAAGATAATTTGATGGAAGACTTTTAGCGAGTTAAAGAAATCTCATCCCCTTATTTTGAACATTGGCTCCCAATTGTCTTTCTGCCCTTATTTCTCATTAGGTCTTGATTCAGAATATTAAATTGATTTGAATTCATCCATATAACCAGATATTTTTAATACTTTGAGCTCAGACACATAAAAGGTAAAGGTTCCCCTCGCACATACGTGCTAGTCATTTCCAACTCCAGGGGGCAATGCTCATCTCCATTACAAAGCCAAAGAGCCAGTGCTGTCCGAAGATGTTTCCATGATCATGTGGCCGACATGACTAAATGCCAAAGGTGCATATAACGCTATTACCTTCCCACCAAAGGGGTCCCTATTTTTCTACTTGCATTTTTACATGCTTTCGAACTGCTAGGTTGGCAGAAGCTGGGACAAGTAATGGGAGCTCACTCCATTATGCGGCGCAAGGGATTAGAACTACCGACCTTTCTGATCAACACCACCACGTCCCTATGCTCATACACATATGTACTGTATCCATGAAAATTATTTGATCAGTTTTGGAGAGGCCACAGGCTATAGATAGTCCTTGACCTATCTAGTAGCTTAGTTTAAGTTTACAATGAAAATCTCCAGGACTATTTACAACCTGGAGTTTAAGTTGAAGTTAGGTGAAGGTGAAAGAGAAGGTGAAGGGAATGAGGATTGAGTAGAGTAGAATAGAATAGAATAGAATAGAATAGAATAGAATAGAATAGAAAGGTAGCTTAGGGACCTTGGAGGTCTTCTAGTCCAGCCCCCTGCTCAAGCAGGAGACTATATACCGTTTCAGACAAGTGACTGTGCAGTCTCTTCTTTAAAAACCTCCAGTGAAAGCGCCCACAACTTCTGAAGGCCAAGCTGTTCCACTGGTTAATTGTTTTCACTGTTAGTAAGTTTCTCCTTAATTCCAGGTTGCTTCTCTCCTTAGTTTCCAACCATTGTTTCTTGTGCTGCCATGTTTTGGAGAATAGCTTGTCTCCCTCTTCTTAATGGCAGCCCCTCAAATATTGGAATACTGCTATCCTGTCATCTCTGGTTCTTCTTTCCTCTAAATTATCCAAACCATTCTTCATATGTTTTAGTCTCCAGGTCTTTGACCATCTTAGCTCCTCCCCTCTGAACTTTTTCTAAAGTCTGAGCATCTTTTTTATACTGTCATGACCAAAATTGGTTGCAGTATTCCAGGTATGGACTTTCTAAGGTTTTATAAAGCAGTACAAATACTTCACGTGATTTTGATTCTATGCCTCTGTTTATACAACCCAGGATTGTATTACCTTTTTTGGTCTCTGCCACACACTGCTGGCTCATACTCAAGTGATCATCTACTACAATTTCAAGATTCCTCTCACAATTACTGTTTTTGAGCCAGGCCTTATTTAATCTGTACTTATACTTTTGGTTTTTCCTGGAAATATGTAAAACTTTGCTTTTTGCCACATTAAAATTCATTTTGCTTAATAGGGCCCATAAGTCATTTGTGAAGATATTAAAGAGTTGTGGGCCTAAGATGGAACCTTGTGGTACTGCACTGCTTCCTTCCCTCCATGTAAACGTAGTACCATTAAGGACTACTAGTTGAGTATGGTTTGTCAGCCAGCTACAAATCCATTTGATGGTGATGCTGTCCATTCCACGTTTTTCTAATATGCCAAGAAGTAGGTTGTGATCTACGTTATGGAATATCTTACTGAAATCTAAGTATACTGTGTCCACAGCATTTTGCTAGTCTACTAATTTAGTCACTTTATCAAAGAATGAAATAAAATTGGTATGGCATGATCTGTTTTTAACAAACCTGTGCTGGCTACTAGTTGTAACTTTATTTATTTCTAAACGTTCTCAGATCTGTTTTTTTTTTTTTAAATTATTATTTTCTTTTCCAGGATCTTCTCAGGTATGATGTGAGGCTGATTGGTCTGTAGTGTCCTGGGTCTGTTGTCCGCCCCACTTTTTTGAAGGTGGGAAGTACATCAGTCATTTTCCAATCTTCAGGTTATTCCCTGGAGTTTCAACCACTGCTTCTCCCCAATGGTCATGTGATGGCATTTTGGCCAGCATTTATGGACACTTTCAGTGGTCCACAGTCCTGTGATCACAACTTATGACATTTTTTGTGGGAAACCAGCATTTACTTCTGGTTTCTGGCCAAACCCACCCCTTGTGGGCAATGGATTCACTAAACAATAACACTTATCATTATGATTGACTTATCAACTGTTGTGAAAAATGTCATAAAATTGGGCACAGTTCCGTAGTGACCCACTTAACAAGTGGTAGTGACCCAATTAACAAGTGGTTTGACTTACAACCATAATTCTGAGCTCAATTATGATCATAGATCAAGGACCACCTGTAAAGCACAGGTGTCAAACTCAATTGCATCACGTGACTGTCAGCCCCTGGTTGGCCAGTTGCAGCCGCACCATCCCAGGGCTGCCATTCGGCAGGATCGTGACATTTTTTTGCCTTTGCAGAGCCAGGGTGGGTGAGAATTGTGTGTGATGCATCTAGCCCACGGGCTGCCAGTTTGACACCCCTGCTGTAAAGCAGGACTTCCTGAAACAACTTATTTCCTCACAAATTCTACTCTAAACATCATCTTCTCAATAATGTCTTTGGCTTAATTCCCTATACATCCCTAGCTGTCTGCAATTGCATTTCACCAAATGGATCCCATGTTATTTGTGAGTCTGGTTTCCCCTCTTTTTATTGTTTTTAGCCCTTTCAAATTATAGAGAATAAGCTGTTCTTAATTATTGCTTAGGGAAAGCTTTATGTACATTAATGATGCTAAGAAATAAGAAGGATATTTCAAACACATTTAAATATCCAACTTGTTAGCTTGGGGAATAGAATGGATGGAGAAAAAAGTACTTTGTTTCACCATCTGAGAAAAAAACCTTTCTGTGTTTCAACAGCTTTATGGCTTTCTCAGAACTTTATGCTGATTTTTAAAAACCTGGAGTTGATTTTTCTCCATTAAAAAACTTAATTTCTTTGCTTTCCCCAATACAGTTATAGTTCATATGCCAAAGCTTCATGAAGCCAAAAATTAAGAAACATGCAGGACATCAGCAACTTCTGGATGTAACATTATTATTTTTTGTCTGGACCATTTGTATTTTTCTAATCCAAGCATGCTGCTTCTTTCATGGATCTTTTCCGAAATGGGGAAAATCAATAAGAATATTATTTATAAAAGTTTGAAAGCAGAGAATCACAAGAGGAATTGCATCTCAAATAAAGATGCCATGTGGTACTTGGGATAAAACAACAGAATATGTATATTTGTAGAAAATTTACATCAGGGAGGAAGGGAACTTTCACATGTACAAATGAAGTTTTGGCTGTATTTAAAAATGAAAAATGCAGAATATAAATGTAAAACCAATGAAATACATAAATGTCCCCACTGACACTAATGCATTGTGTTTGTAACTTATTTGTGGGAGTTTTTGATAGTGGATGCTATAAAATATAACAAACCCAAAGGCAAATAGTTTCAATGTGATGATTTTTCTTTAAATATTCTAGTGATCTGGAGAGAGAGAGGGAGGGAGGGAGGGAGGAAGGGAGAGAGGGAGGGAGAGAGAGAGAAAGAGAGAGAGAGAGATTATATTTAATATTCAGTATTCCAAAACCTGGTGGGTATGCCATTTCCAAGGTCATTTTACTTCCACATAAAGAGCCACAGAATAAAAGTATTGAAAAAAGAGTATGACAAAGAATAGCCTTTGACCTTGCTACATACTCAGGGACCAAAACCCACAAATTAATTGTTGAGTATCACTTTGAGTCCCATAGGGAAAGAAAATCAAACTCTGGCAGCATGGTCTACCCAACTGGCAAAGTTCATTCCACAATTCAGAAAATATGTAGAAGTATGCTTGTCTTGGTTGCAAGTGAAGAGCAGATTAAGCAGTCAGCCAGTTGAGAAGACAGTTTTGAGACTCAATCGTGTCTTGACCCAAAGACCCAATCATGGTGGCTTTGAAAAACTTGACAAGTTAAAGCTTCAGATTGGGGTGTCAAACTGGCAGCCTGTGGACCAGATGCATCACATGGACGCCACACCCATCCCAACTCCATGAAGGGGGAAAAAGTCACACTAGGTATGATGGCAATGCAAGTTTGACATCCGTGCTCTAAATTGAGTCTTCAATCCAGGTCAACAGACACTTGAACATGCAAGAGTTGGGCAGCCTCATTGGGTCTCCAATGGTTGTTATTCTTGATCTCATAATAAGTTTTATATTCAGTTGAACAAGATTTAAAGTATGAGATATTTCTTGGTTTACTGGACAATGTTCTGCTTACAAAAACAGTTAGTCCATCCCTGACCACGCATGGCCTACTAGGGATTTTCAAATACTATTGGCCATGTGCTGAAGCAAAATGAAAAGCCATTCCTTCAAACTCCAGAGATTCTCTAATTACCTTACTGATTGTTGAGGCAAGTGGGGGAGGGGGAATTTGGCAAAACAAACTTTCTTGATTTCTTTAGGCTTTTTTCATTTCTATGATTTCCCAGTGCTGTTTACTCAATTTTCAGGAAACATGCATTGTTTACTTTTGAGCAAAGCAGATTTTTTTAACAAGGTACTTCTGGTTCTATCCACTCAGGAAACAAATAAACTAGTAAAAATTTGCTGCACATCCACTTCTGTTTATGCTGCTAGTCTGCCATCAGCTAAGTCCAGAAAGTTATTTAGAACAGTGTTTCTCAACCTTGGTGACTTGAAGTGGGATGGACTTTAACTCTCCAAATTCCCCAGCTGGGGAATTCTGGGAATTGAAGTCTTCAAGTTGCCAAGATCGAGAAACACTGATTTAGAAAATGAAAGTATCCAACTACCCTTAGTGTTGTGGCCTGTTGGCTGCTGGCCCCTTCAGCAGCTGAATCAGATAAGGAGAAGGCATGGAAGTTGGTGTCAGCATCAAGGCAGCCTGAGAGCTCTGAGAGGGAAGAAGGAATGGACCTGCCAGAGAGAGAGAGAGAGAGAGAAAGAGAGAGAGAGAGTTGTCCATCAACCCTCAGATGGAGAATCAACAGCCCCCAGCTCTGGAGGTGGCTGATGAGGAAGAGGAGGAACACTGAGTCCAGTGCCTGATGCATGGATGTGCAGAAGGCAGAGGAGAGGAGAGCAGTGGAAATCTGTGGGCCAATCCTTGGGATGAAAGAGTCACTGCTGCTAGCAAAGCTCCACCCTAGCTCTGAGGATAAAAGGCAGGGGGTGGAGATGAATAGATATGGCAGACAACTTTTCATCTCCTTGCCAGACAGACTTGTTAGCCTGCTGTGAGAGAGAGAGAGAGACTCTTTGCCAGGGCTTCTGGCTCGCCAAATAAAGAAATAATTGATTTAACTACAGAAGGTTTGTCGTGTTCAGGGAACTGGGTCAGAACACTTTCTGTGGCATTATACAAGCCATGACAATTCTGAAGCACATTCCCTGGCAGACTGTCTGCAAGCACAAATTAGCAAAAGAAGAAAGGCATAGAAAACATGGCTTCTAGAATTACTTCTAATATCTTTATCAGCAGCAGCCAGCCATAGGAACAGAAGACATCTGTATTTTCTTCTCTCACGCACACGCTCTCTTTCTCTCTCAGTGCATGTGTGTGTGTGTGTGTGTGTGTGTGTGTGTGCATTCAACACTAAGAAGCGGAAGGCATGAAGCCACCAGACATATTTTGGCAAAACAGACTTTCTCCTTTTGTGGCTTTATGCCATATCTGTCTTCAAAATGGGATTTTAATTGCATAGCCCACTGACAAGGACCAGGTTTTGCAGTATAACAGATTGCCTTTATATTGGTGACTTCTATATAAAGAGACAATATTCTTTGGAAGAATAGTAGGAACAACTATTTAAAGTTCATGAGAGCAAAGTCGCTGATCTATATTTTGCACACACGCTTATCCGCGAGTTTTCCTTAATCTTTCTTTATTTTTTATTCTACTCCCAGAATGAAATTACTTATACAGCAAGCATAATGTTTTCCTCCAAGCATAATGTCCCCCCTCTCTCCCACCAGCTATTTTGAGACCATATGAACTAAGCAGCATTCTTCTGGAGACAATCCATCTATGCAATCACTAAGCATTGACAGTGATTTGAGGGTACATAGGTGATCAATGAATCAATGAAATTGTTATGAACTAATAAAAGCGCTCAAATAAAGTTTTAACAAACCTTAAGAAAAAGCAGGGTTCTAATCCTGCACTTCTGATTGGCCGATAATAGCGATATCGGATTGGTCCATTCTGGGGAATTTGATTGGCTGTTAACGAGCCACTCTCATTGGTTCAAGGGTTTAACACTTCCATGTTTCTCATTGGCTAATAGGTCAGCAGCCTACCCTATAAAAGGGCTGCTGCTGCCCTAGGGTTTTTGCTCTGTTCAGGATGATTAATAAAGAGTTGAAGTTCACTGTTCACTGCCTCGTGTCCATTCCTTGCACCCATGCGCAGAACTTAACACTGACGACGAGGGTGGGATGCGGAGACATCAGAGCTGACTGAACACTACAGAGCACCAAACAGAGCACGTGGCTGAAGGCGCATCGACAACGGAAACCATGTCCAGCGGTGCCATACCACCTGCTCCATTTGACCCGGCACAAGAAGACTGGGACTCATACATAGACTGGTTCCAGATGTTTCTGGAGACCAACAACTTGAAGGATGCCACTACGGGAAAAAAGCGAGCAGTGTTCCTGACCCATTGTGGGCCTGCCATCTTTAAGATGGCCAAGGCACTAGTGAAACTGGCTGAGGTGAAAACCGTGGACTGGGACGTCCTCGCACCCCTTCTATGGGCCCACTATGCACCCGCTGTACCAATGCTTGTCCGAAGACATGAATTTTACCAGAGGGACCAGCGGAAAGGAGAGAGCGTTGCGGATTCTGGAACCTGGGAGGCCTCTGTGGGTTTACAGACCCCGAAGAAGTTCTGAGAGACCGAATAATTCTGGGATTAGAAGACCACATGACGCAGAGCAAGATCATGGCCAAAGGCAACATCGACCTTGCTGATGTCATCAAGGATGCTACTGCAGCAGAAGCAACCAGGAAGTCGGCCACCCGAATGCGCTGCACCAATGCACCGCTCTGTCAACTCGCCAGCGATACCTCTCCTCGCCTAGAGAGGCACACAACAGCGACCCACCACGAGGACCTCGAATCGCCATCAGAAAGTGAGGAGGAGGAGGTCAACCGTCTCCGGTCTGAACGTGACCAATGCCACCAGCGGAATCAAAGACTACCACACCAATGCGTGGGTTGTGGGGCAAACCACCCACGATCAGACTGCAAATTCCTTGATGCGCTCTGCCATTCCTGTGGGAAAAGAGGCCACATCAGGAAATTCTGTAGAAGCAAGCAAGGATCCAGCCCACTTCAGAGGAGAAACAACTACCACCAGACCACAGGGAATCGGCCTGTGAGTCAGGAACATTTGAACCACCAATGGAACAACCACTCCTACAGAAATAAAACACTGGTCATTTCAACGGGATGAGAAGAGGCACACCAAACCATTACAATCGGTCACGCCTCATCGCTATATGCAAAGAAGATCCGAGTGAAGGTCGCCATCGAAAACCAGCCTTGCGTGATGGAAGTCGATTCAGGATCGTCCCTCTCGATGGTTTCCTGGAAGATTCTTAAACAGTTAATCCCTGCCGTCCGGCGTCAAGACCTCAGAGCCCAAAGAATCATACTCAAAGATTATCAGGGGAACCAAATTCTGGTCGTTGGATCAGCCAAGTCCAAGTATCATTCAAAAATCGTACTGCGTCATTACCACTGACCATCATCAACCGTGACCAGCCTAGCTTGTTAGGCCTTCAATGGTTCGCCCCACTCAGGATCGAGGTAGCTGGCATTCACCAAACCAGAAGCGACGACTGGGAGGAGGACCTCATCCAGGAATTCCAGGATGTCTTTGCAGACAAACTAGGCGAGTACAAGGGGACCCCGATATCATTTAACCTTAACCCTGAAGTAGCCCCCATCCGCCTTAAGCCTCGTTGGGTACCTTTTGCCCTTAAACCAAAAATTGACAAGCAGCTCGATAAAAATAGCCCAGGGTGTTTTAGAACCAACTGACCACGCTCGTTAGGAAACCCCAATTGTAACACCCATCAAACCGGATGGATCGTTAAGGATTTGTGGGGACTACCGGGCCACCCTTAATCACGCCCTTCAACAGAACGCTTACCCAGAGCCGGTGGTACAACACCTTCTCCATTCCCTGGGGGGCAGAAAAGTCTTCGCTAGATTGGATTTAGCACAGGCATACCAACAACTGCCTGTAGATAAAAAACTGCAGAGAC
This sequence comes from Hydrophis major, assembly GCA_033807585.1. NCBI lineage: Eukaryota > Metazoa > Chordata > Lepidosauria > Squamata > Elapidae > Hydrophis > Hydrophis major. The sequence continues at coordinate 247,224,624 of CM066330.1, forward strand.
ACAGACGATCATCACGCACCGAGGCGCCTTTAAGTGCAACCGACTCCAATTCGGAGTGAGCATAGACCCAGGGATTTTTCAAAGTCTGATGGAGAGACTCTTGCAAGGGATCAAGGGGGTTGTGCCATACTTTGATGACATTTTAATTGCTGCCCTGAATAGAGAAATACTAGAAAAGCATCTTAAAATGGTTCTCCAGAAATTTAAAGACTCTGGCCTTAAGGTTAAAAAAAATAAATGTCAACTGTGTACAGATAAAGTAGAGTTCCTGGGGTACCTAATCAATAAACAAGGCATTCACCCCACTAATAGCAAACTAAGGGCAATCAAAAACGCCCCAAGACCCAGAAATAGGACTGATCTCCAAGCTTTCCTGGGGCTCATTAACTTTTACAACATCTTCTTGCCCCAGAAAGTGACCGTAGCTGAGCCCCTACATAGACTTCTTGACAAAAAAGCAACCTGGGTCTGGGGACACTGAGAGGAGCACGCATTCCGACAAGTGAAAAACTTACTAACCTCAGATGCTGTTTTAATGCAGTATAAAGAGACTCTGCCTTTAACAATTACATGTGACACGTCACCGTTTGGAGTAGGAGCCATTTTGAGTCATGTGTTACCAAATGGTAGTGAGGCCCCTATTGCCTATTTTTCAAGGACCCTATCAAAGGCTGAACGTAATTATAGCCAGATCGACAAAGAGGCTCTTGCTGTTGTATCTGCTGTGAAACGGTTTCATGAATATGTGTATGGACGAGTTTTTACTATTGTTACCAACCAGAAACCTTTGCTCGGGATTATAGCGGGAGACAAGCCAACCCCCTATATATTATCACCTAGAATGACTCGCTGGTCGGAGTTTTTAGCTGCGTACAACTATAAATTACAACACAGCCTGGGGAAAGCCATTCCCCACGCTGATGCATTGAGCCGTGCCCCACTTCCGGAAACCGTCGATGACTCAGCTCCAACCCTTAAGATTCTCCAGATTGAAATGCTACATTCACCACCGCTAACAGCCAGAGACATTGCAATCAAAACAAAACGAGATCCTGTCTTGGCGTGAGTTCTTAGCTGGGTCGAACGAGGATGGCCAATAGAACAAACCCGATGACTTCACCCCTTTTAGAAACTGGCAAACAGAACTTTTTTCGCAAAAAGGCTGCATCCTATGGGGAGATAGAGTCGTTGTCCTAGAGTGGTTACAACGAGCAGTATTGAAAACATTGCATGACGGTCACCCTGGCATCGTGCATATGAAAGTGCTCGCACGAAGCTACGCATGGTGGCCAGGCATCGACAAACAGATCGAAGCCTGAGTAAAAACTTGCTTAGTGCCAAGAAGTCAGCAGTGCCCCACCTAGAGCAACTCCAACAGAATGGGAAAGCCCCCAGAGGCCATGGTCCCGCATCCACGTTGATTTTGCGGGACCTACTAAAGGACATACGTTCCTCCTAACAGTGGATGCCTATTCCAACTGGCTCGAGATCCACAAAATGAAGAATACTACAACCGAGTCCATCATCCGAAAATTGAATAGGCTATTCGTAACGCACGGGCTGCCAGATGTTCTGGTCTCCGACAATGGACCCCAGTTCACCGCCCTGGCGTTTGAACAATACTTAGCGGACTGGGGTATCTGCCATGCGCTAACTTCACCAGCACACCCTGCGGCTAACGGCAGGGCCAAGCAAATGGTACAATTTGTGAAAAAAAACTCTCCACAAAATGGACTATGGGGACATTGACGACAAAATAAACAGAATACTCCTACTCCAACACTTCACTCCACACAGCATCACCAACAAGACCCCAGCTGAACTGTTGATGGGAAGCAAGCTCCGTTCCCACCTCGACCGGCTTCACCCGTCCTACGAGCCAGAGAAACCCTGTGGATCTACCGGAAAATGCTGCGAGTTCAAGGTAGGCAACTTAGTTTTTGCCAAAAATATCTCCCGCAAACCATTATGGGTTGAAGCAACCGTAATTCAAACCACCGGGCCCAGATCGTACCGTGTGCAAACCTGCGACGGAAAAATATGGAAACGCCATATTGATCAGCTTCACTCTAGGCTACAACCCAGTTCCTGCGACTCCTGTGACTCCCAAACTGAGGGGGGAGGGGATGTCGAAGAAACCGAATTTGAGATGGTGGAAAGCAGAAGTGAAGGAAGTCAGCAATCGGGTGCGATAAATGAAGAAGAATCAGGGAGGGGACTCTCCTCGCTACAGAGGAATACCTCAACGGAGGTGAGCCCGCAAAGATCGGAGGACAACAATGACAGCATTAGTGGCACCGAGTCGTCCAGTGAGGATGCGGAACCGCCTGTACCAGATATGTCCAAAAACGTCCCACTGAAACCAGACAAGAGACAGGAACCGGTGGGACAGCGCAAATCCAATAGACAGTTAAAAGAACCTACATATCTTAGGGATTATGTCACCACACCCCTCAAATGGAACCCGGGGGGGAAGGGGTGTTATGAACTAATAAAAGCACTCAAATAAAGTTTTAACAAACCTTAAGAAAAAGCAGGGTTCTAATCCTGCACTTCTGATTGGCCGATAATAGCAATATCGGATTGGTCCATTCTGGGGAATTTGATTGGCTGTTAATGAGCCACTCTCATTGGTTCAAGGGTTTAACACTTCCATGTTTCTCATTGGCTTATAGGTCAGCAGCCTGCCCTATAAAAGGGCTACTGCTGCCCTTGGGTTTTTGCTCTGTTCAGGATGATTAATAAAGAGTTGAAGTTCACTGTTCACTGCCTCGTCTCCGTTCCTTGCACCCATGCGCAGAACTTAACAGAAATAGTGTTCAGTCCACTGGATACCATTCAAAGGCAGAGGTCTCCAAACCTGGAAACTTTAAGACTTGTGGACTTCAACGCCCAGAATAGCTGACTGGAGAATTCTGGCAGTTGAAGTCCATAAATCTTAAAGTTGCCAAGTTTGGGGACCCCTGATTTAAGGATAGAGCTGCTTGGACATCATTGTTAAGAGACCAATCTTGTGACATGTTACCTCCTTCTGTGTTACCAAATGTTGTACCTTGGCTTATCCCAAAAAGAATTCCAGGGTTGTAAGATAGACTAGGAAATCAAAAAAAGTCTCACAGGAGAAGGAGACAGCAATCAAAATGGCACACCACTTCTATATTGCTGTGGCAGAAAATGTTATGAGTATGCTCATGAACTCATCAGGAATTGTGAGGATTCTTTAGCTTAACCTTGTTATATAACTTCTGAGTTCCATCTCTGGAAATTATACGTACAGATTATATTTGGAGTAATGTGTCCAATTAACAAAAATGTATAGTGCGGAAGAAGTTGAGAGAATGACTCAGTAAAAGCAAATCACTTGTGAGAAGGTTGCAACATTTGGGATTTTGTAGAAATTGAAGCGGGGAGGAGATTGCAGACAGTGGTGGGATTCAAATTTTTTTACTACCGGTTCGGCTTGGTGAGCATGGTGTGGCTTGGTGGATGTGGCAGGGGAAGGTTACTGCAAAATCCCATTCCCTCCCCACCCCACTAAGCTGCTTTCCAGCTATTTTCCTGTGCAGGGCAACAAAAGAAGACCCAGCCAATCAGCTGGGATTCGGGAGGCTGAGAATAGATAGGGCCAGTCAGAGGTAGTATTTGCCGGTTCGCTGAACGACTCAAAATTTCTGCTACCAGTTCTCCAGAACTAGTCAGAACCTGATGAATACCACCTCTGATTGCAGAGGGCATGATATAACATAGTACAGAGGTCCCCAACCTTTGTAGCTTGGTGATCCAGAGGGGGAACTGAGCTATGTGAACAGTAGACTGGCAGACACCCACACAGCCCTTGCACAAGTGGTGGGCCAGCAGCATGTATGCACATGCGGCCCTTGCATGAGCAGCTGGCTGGCATGCACCCCCTTGCATGCCTACCAAAGTGCCACTCACACACTCTGGCCAGCTGCTCACACTGCCCAATTCCAAATAGGCCATGGCGCAGTAGTGGGCCATGGCTCAAAGGTTGGGGAACGCTGATATACTACATACATTTTTTTCTTCTACTCTCATAATAATAGAACCAGAGGCATCTAAGGAAGATGAGAGATTTAGAACATATGGAAGGAAACATTTTCTTTTTTTCATATAGTTAGAAAAATTCCTAACTAGAAAATGAAATATTGGCTTCCATGCTGGACTACTTTAGAGGATGAGACAAATGTATGAAGGATAAAGCAGTCGAATTGTGACAGCTATATGTTACCATTTTTATGCTTTCAAATCCTGGTGATTGCTTGGACTAGTCTGCAATTTTATTTTATTTATTTTTTGTAAGAGTTTTGGATGTGGGTTTATCGTTGGCTTCTTCCTCAGGCTGAGAATAAAAGATTGACCCAAAGTCACCCTGCTGACTTCCTGCCTAAACTGGGACTAGAGCTCACGGTCTCCTAGTTTCTAGCCTGGTATCTTAACTGCTAACAAACTGGCTCTCATATATTAATCTACCACCTCTGAATATCAACTTCTGGGGAAAAAGTAAAAAGCTGTTGAGTTTATTTCTTTTTTATGAATTTTGTCATGCCCTTGTTGGAGTCCGATTCTGAGGGGAAGATTGAGCAGCTGACGTGGAGTGGGAGTGTGGCTCCGGTGACTGTGCAAGAAATGGGGAAAGGGGGAATGTCCAGCTGGGCATTCAGAGGAAGACCCAGGCCCACCCCTCTTCATCCTAGGGTACACAGGAAGGAACAGAGAAGGGAGCAACGTGGCTTGTGGAAGAGAAAAGGGCCCTGATCCCTTTCATTAGTTGCAGCTGGGAGAACAGGATATAAGAAGGGCATTTGCACACAGCATCTTGCTGGAAGCCAAGCATGCATTATCTTTGTTGAGGCTTATCTGGGTTTTGGCGTCCTCCCAACTGTGTGTGCTTTGTTATCTTTTGGAAGTCTGCAATTTATTATCCTGGCCTGTCATGTTAATTACTTCAGCATGGCTTGTGTTGGTTTTTTTATATTCTATTTTATCTGTACTTTGAGTTTGGACTGCATTATTTTCTTTTGTAGATTGTTTTTGGAAGAGTTTTATCTCCAGCCGAGGATAACTGGACATTAGGGGCCAAGTTGGAGGTATTAAAGGGACTTTACATATTTTTGTAACTTGCTTTTGTGCCACGCCCCAGGTCATCACAAATTTCTGAAAGGTATTTCATTGGTCATTGTGGCTTCTGATTGGATCCAATGAGGCTCTTCTTCTGCTTATGAATAGAATCTGATTTTCTTAGAAATACTGCCATTTCGAGAAAAAAAAGGATGATGGCAACAATTTTTTCTTTTATTCCCTTTTGCATTTTTTCATTAGCAACCTATTCTTCTTCCCTAAAAAGTCTCTTCACTGAGGGATCCCAATCAATCAGGGATCTGTACTAAACCTGATGACATTGCAGTAGCACTTAATTACATTTATATCCGTGTTGATATAATTGATGGCAACAATGACCCTCCCTTGGGATTGGCCTAACACCTCAGTTACATTGATGTTGCTATTCGTGCTGCAGTGGACAACGTATTTTGATCTGCTTTAGTCTCAGTCATGGAACCTTATAGATGGGTCACTGGGGCAAAACACGGTGTAGTGATTTAGAAATGCTTCACGTTGAAAGAAGGGCACCTTGATACAGGATTGCACAAAATGACTTTCACTGAAATATGCTTTCATTCCTCCCTGCTGTTTTGTATGTGTCACAATGTGCTTTTTTAATGTGACAATGAGTCCTATTTTTGGAGTATGCTTTTGATGACAGTGAGAGATATGAGTAATATGACTCATCAAATCAGTAAGTCAATGAAGTCCAAAGTGAATATATACCCATTCTCTTAGTAATCAACTATTTACAACAAAGAGAAACATAAATTGCAATATATACAATTTCATTGTATATATGTACAATGACAATAAAGGCTATGATGATGATGATGATGATTACACAAAAACAGTGTATATAGCAAACGAGTTAACTGTGCTGGGTTTAGTATCACAAATCACTAGTCAAACACTTTCCAAGCATTTAGGACTGCATGATGTATTGGCGGATTAGGTGAGCAGATCCCAGTAATTGGCCTTCTGCAGCTGACCAATGGTGATCTTATCAGTGCCAATTGTTTTTAAGTGCTTGCCTAGGTCTTTAGCCACAGCACCCAGTGTGCCAAGTTCCACTGGAACCACCTGCACTGGTTTATGCCAGAGTCTCTGCAGTTCGATTCTCAAGTCCTGATATCTGGTGATTTTTTTCAAGCTGTTTCTCGACGATTCTGCTGTCACCAGGTATGGCAATGTCATCGATCCACACTTTTTTCTTCTCCACAATTGTGATATCCAGGGTATTGTATTATTATTATTATTATTATTATTATTATTATTATTATTATTATTATTATTATTATTATTATTATTATTATTATTATCATCGCAGCCCTTCTGTTCCTTATCCACTCCTTTCCAACAGGCTTGTCACATATACTCCTCCAACTATGACTCTCAGTAAATCAAGGTGAAGACACCAGTAGTAGCACTTTCATTTAAAAATTAGAATATCAACTTTTAATTCCAGTCCCTTGACCCTTGTCATGTTATTAGCTACACATCCTCAGACATTACTTATCTCTTAGTCAACTAACAACTGGACAACTCATCAAATTGTTATCTTGCCTTTGTCTTAGTGAATAAAAGTGTGTGTAATTATGGAGAAAAATTTGGAGTTTGATAGCATCTTTTTTCGACTATCAAACTGAATTAAAAGTCTTGAGCTTTCGTAAGCCGCAACTCACTTCATCAGATACCTTCATCTAGTACAGTTCATGAATGTTTGCTCTTTCAGTAAAATTTGTTCCTTGAAAAACATGCTACCAGACCCCTGTTTTTTTTTTGTTTTGTTTTGTTTTGCCACACCAAAGATTAACACTGTTTGTTCTCCTCCTACAATGCAGCTTTAAGAAGTGGAAGAAATTTGTCAACTGTCAGAATGTGCATATTTTTTCCCTTCCTCAAAGCAGTCCAAATGCTAATCAGTTTTGTAACCTTCAGCTGTAATTGACAATAATTCAATTAGTGCTTCCTTTGACTTTAATGACTAGAATAGCTTTTGTAATTATTTTCTCAGTCTGCCCAAGCGAATAAAATTTACTGTAAACAGGGACTAGTGCCTTTCTGGTTGGACTTCTTTTCTCTCCTTTTTGGAAAATCTTGGCCTTAAATGGGTAAAACATCTTTTTCGCTAAAATCATCTCCCTGAAAAATGATGATCTTAGATATGTGAAAATTAGCTAAAGGGAAAAGAACTGGACAGTGCCTATCATAGCCTTGGTAGCAGCTAGTGTTATTATTTACTATTTTGCTAAATCAATATACAAGTAGTCTTTCATTTACTGCCACAATTGGAACCAGAATTTCCATTGCTAGCAAGGCAGTTGTTAAGTGAGACACACTCAGTTTTACAACCTTTTTTATTACAATTGTTAAGCAAATTACTGGCATTAATTAATCATGTGCTTCTCCCCCTGTTTTGATTATGTTTGTTGAAAGTCAGCTGGAAAGGTCACAAATGGCAATCACATCATTACAGAATAATCTTCTTCCTCCTCCTCCTCCTCTCCTCCTCTCTTCTCCCTCCTCCTCCCTTCTTGTCCTATAGCTTCCATAGGTTTTAGTTTAGAGTCTTCCTATCAAAGTGTCAACCAAATTCTTCTTCTTCTTCTTCTTCTTCTTCTTCTTCTTCTTCTTCTTCTTCTTCTTCTTCTTCTTCTTCTTCTTCTTCTTCCTCCTCCTCCTCCTCCTCCTCCTCCTCCTCCTCCTCCTCCTCCTCCTCCTCCTCCTTCTTCCTCCTCCTCCTCCTCCTCTTAAATGGGGGTTTACTCGATTTCATTGAGGGCCGCATCAGGGTTGTGTTTGACCTTAAGGGGGGTGGGGGGGCATGGCCAGGGTGAGCATGGCCAGCTCAATGTAACTCGTGTTGGGGACCCCTGTGGTAGCCTGAGTGCTCTGGCAATATTTTAGAAAACAGAAACAAAATTAATAATAGTCTTAAAAGCTTGGAGAAGTGGGTTGAACATAATGCAGTGAACATTAAGAGAGATAAATGCAAAGTTCTTTATGTTTGTGTTTTCTAAAGGAATGAAATGCCAAATATCAAGAAAAGGTACAAGATTTTCTTCTCAAGAGAAGTTCTTTCAGTCAAAGGTTTTGTGGAGAAAATCTACAAAAATATTAAGAGGATGGGTCTGCCTGCCTGCCTGCCTGCCTACTCTCGATCACAGCTTCTGGATTTTTTTATGTTCAATTATTTCAAAGCTGATTAATAAGACTTAAATGATTATTCATTTCACAAATTGTGAGCTTTTGTGCTTTTTGTGTAATTACATCATTGACAGCCTTCCATATAAATCCTAAAATATTTTCAGAAGGACTGGTGAAAGATGGATTAAAAGAAAATTATGAATTGTTTTCTCATGATAAAGGGAGGAGATCATAGCAATATATTACTTTAAATTAGGCATGTATAACTTGGGCTCACTAAGTCAGACAATTCAGCAGGAAGCTGAATGATATGTTTTTGAAGTTTAACCTAACTCAGGAATAAAACATTTGAACATATCCTATCAATCTGTTTTAAAATTCCTCAATTTATATCTTTTCACTTTACTCATAAGAGTTGTAACATCTTTGGCATTGTATGGCTGGTTTTAACTATATACAGTATATATTGTATCTGGAGCTAAATAGCACTAGAAAGGAAGAAAATTTTCATTTTGTTTTTCAACCAATGCTATTAACCTTGGGAATCTTGTCAAATGGTACTTTGACAGAGCATGATCAAACACCTGAACTTGAAGCATAAAAACATTTGTTCAGTTAAATGGCATTTGGATGTAGAAAGTCAAATTTGCATATTAATTAAACTTTTCCTTGAAAACATCTAGTCTCTTGCCCTTTTTCTAACCCGTACTGATGGAGAATGCAAGGTCTTGTCCTCCTAAAGCTTTGGGTTATAGCTTGCATCAGTCTTTGCCAGCATACCCATGGTTACAGAAGGGATTCCTTAATAAATATGTTTCATCTCAACGTACATGTTGCTAATTATGTTCAATTTCAAAGTACACTTTTCAAACGTTTTTATTTCTTGAGCCAAGAACTGCATCTCAGAAAATATGAAGAAATCAGTAATTATGTATTGCCGGACAAACCAACTCATATCAGAATTTGCCAAAATAGAATTCTTCAAGCATGTGTTTCTCTAGGTATGGACTGCTTGCTAGGACATTCCGGACCATTGTTAATATCATGGTTTAAAAATAAGTAGAACACATGAGATCTGTTCATGTGTAGACCATTGGTAGGAGAACAATGAATGCTCACTCTTATTATGAGATGGAATGTTATAGCTGCCAAAAGTAACGAGTGTGAAAATATTTTTTTCTCTGTGGGAAGACAAAACTTTAGATTTTGATGTCATCTGTCCTCAAATGTTGAAGAACCAACCTGGGAGATCATTCAGTTTCTTTACATGGAATTGGGCACGTCATCATAACCTGCAGCTCAGGGATAATTCTAGGCTGCATCTTTGCTTTAAAATCCCGCTTAATTTAATTGATCCTGCCTCTCTGTGTATGTTAATGCTTGAAGAATCTATAACATTTGCTCCTGCATAGATCTTTGCTCAACAAATATGGACTTCTCTTAGAAGAAGGAAGATACAAGTTCCTGTGTGGCTCCACTCAGTTTGGGGTTTGGAGTACACAAAAATGAAGAAGAGCAGTACTGTTACTTATTAACAGTTTTACTTATTTGTGGTAGGGTAACTTTGACCAAACTTTTAAAAGGCAGAAATGCTAGAAAATAGTTGGAATTGCCACTACAATTGTAGGAAACATGACAGCATGAAGATGGCATAGTGCATTGTACATCATCAGTGAAACTAGCATTTATGATGCAGGCTGATGAGTTAGCTTGCTTTATGAAGCTACCAGACTTATTCTGTCATGATGCCAGGAGCCTGGGAATCTTGTTTAGAATTTTTTAGAAATCTTCTCCCTCAAGCATGTTTGGTCACATACTTTCCCAACCAACATGGGAGCCAAAGTCCAAAACATCTGAAAATCCTTTGGCTGGATTTTTTTTCCAAGAGGCAATTGGACTTTCTAATTTTTCTTTGAAGATGCAAGAACTTCTTCAATTTGGGACAGCCATGACCTGGAGGACTGAGAATCTCCATAGACTTTGGCTGAAAAGTTTTATGTGAAACAATGCTTTTCCTTCTCTTCCTGTGATCTTGGAGTAAGGTGAATAGCAATCAACAGGGCAGTAATGGTTTTATTACAGTAAAGAACTAGTCTTAAAATCTTCCTAGCTGCATTTTTTCAATATGAGAACTTTGTTTGCAGGAATAGTTTATAGTTTGCTTAATGAGTTCCAAGCAAATTTAATCAATTCTATGGTTTTTTTTTTCTTTTGCAGTGTAGCTAACTTGTGTACCCAAGAAAATGGATTCAATCCCACTTAACTATGTCTCCTGCATGTATTTCTTATATTGTTGCATTAACGTAAGTAGGATACTCTAAAACAGTCCAACTTCTTAGTAACCTTGTCCCATTTTGGTGTTTCCTGTTCTACAGTTACGGAGTCTCAAATTTCATCTTGAATTGCAATTTGGATAGAATTTAACAGCAACACTGGGGGGGCAAGGAGAATGAAATAATTTCTCCCCCAACTGAAGTTTTTATCCGTTTTATGTCTTCGGTAATTTCAATTCTTTCCATTTAAGTATTTCCACATTGCATTCTTGGGGCCAGCATTGCAATGTTGGGAAATGTAACAGTTCTCTTTAATTCACTCTGAGAGGCGAGGGTGCATTGGAATTATATATGGGGATATTTTAGAAGAAGTGCTGACACACAGTTGGCTGCCATTTGACCCTGAACAATGGGAGGAAAGTTAATGGATAATTTTCTCTCCCCCCCCCCTTTTTTTTGGTTATCTTTTAAGAGATTTTTAAAATGCCTTTCTATTAAAAGAAGGACCAATGCAAGTAGCCATTTTTTAAAAAAAAACAAGTTGGCATAATATTTCAACATGCAAGCAGGATATGTTTGCTGTCTCTTGAGCATGCTCCAACATTAAGAACTTGACACCGGGGAATGTCAACAGCAGCTCAGCATACCCAATCCTTGGGCTTCAGATCTTAATTATATCTGCTACTGTTTACAGCTTATAATTATTGATGTTAATTTACTGAGTGATGTTACACTTTCTAGCCTGAAGTCAACTGTTTGGTAGATTAAGCCAGCGATTCCCAGATTGGTATGTTTGATTGCATGGGTTCTATTAAAGGATTTTTTTTTTCACTTTTGCTTCGTTTCATCACCATGTTGTACATTGTTTGGGGAAGGGAGAGGAGATTGTACGATGCAGTAAACCCAGAATAAATTATGCATGAGACCTTGACATAGAAGCCAAAATGAAAGGAGGGTATGTGTTTACCCGATCAAAGCCTATGAGACAAAATTGTTTCCTCAAATATGGTGTTATGGTTTGCTAGCAGCTGGTACAGCCAGCAGCGGAATAGGACAGTGGGGAAGAATGGGGACCAGTCAGGGAGTCTGGAGAAGATTTGGACAAGGGCCCTGTGTCTGATGCAGAGATGGGGCCAGGATCATCTGGGAGTGGGGTGCTGCCTTCAGAGCCTTCAGAGTCTGACAGCAGCGAGGCAGCGGAACCAGGGGAGCCTGTTCCCAGTGCATGTGTGTGCAGAGCTGCTAGAAGGCAAGAGCAGCTGAAACAAAAGGGGCAACTTGGGAGTAAGGCTGGGAAGTGATTGCCCCTCCCATAAGAGATAAAAGTCAAGCTAAGATGATGAAACCTTTGCAGCAAGCAAAGTAGTTTGATCGGTTCCAAGTCATCCTTGAAGCTCTTTGTACTTCAGTTGGTTTAATTTAATAATTTAAGATATAGATAAAATATGATAAAATTATATTTTGCTGTCACCCCTGCAATCTATCCCAATCAGTCCCACATATGCAGATCTCCACTGAACCATTTTGCTTAAGCACTGTGCTGTGTTAAATATTATTTTCAGATTCTGGCCACACATAAGGTAAGTTATTTTGATATGGGGGACCCAATGGGTCATTTGTTTTGTATATAGACCAAGGTACCTGTCTCTCATTCTCTTATACAGGCAACAATCAAATAGGCTGTGAGTCAAGTCTTCTACATCTGCTGCTCCATAAATGCAGAGACTCATTCATTCATTCATCCAATCAATAATTCAGTCGATCAATTAATCATTAGTATTTGTATTTTAAAACAGATGTGTCCATCTCTTCTATTTTATGACTCTAAAGCAGGAGTTCATGACCCCCAGGTCAGGAACTGGTACTAGTCCATGGCCTGATAATAACTGGACCACTCATCTAGAGGAGACTGGTGGGAGAGTAAAATTGTGCATGCATGGGATCTAGTTGCACACTCCCTCCCCCCCCCCCCCCAAAAAAAAATCCACGGAAAAATTGTCTTCCATGAAACCTGTCTCTGGTGCCAAAACAGTTAGGAAATGAATGCTGGTTTAGGGAATGACTGAAACCTAAAATTCAATTTAAAATTTAATGAAATGTTTACACTGCTAATAACAGTACAAATAAAACGTAAGATGTTGTGAATTAATAAAAGTGCTTGAATAAAGATTGTTGAAACCTAAAAGTAAAGTGCAGGGTTCTGGCCCTGCACTTCTGATTGGCCGATAATAGCGATATCGGATTGGTCCGTTCAGGAGAATCTGATTGGCTATTAATGAGCCCTTCTCATTGGTTAAAAGAGCTAACGTTCCTGTGTTTTCATTGGCTAAATACCCAAGAGCTTGCCTATATAAAGGGGGCTGTTGTGGCCGTTAGCAGAGCTGTTGCACCATGTTAAATAAAGAGTTGAAGTTCACTGCTCATCGATTCATCTCCACTTCTTGTGCCACGCCCAGAACATAACACTGGTGATGAGGATGGGATGTGGAGACGTCAGAGCTGACTGAACACTACAGAGCGACAACAGAGCACGTGGCTGAAATGCACCAACAACGGAACCATGTCCGGCAGCGTCATAACACCTGCTCCATTCGACCCGGCACAAGAAGACTGGGACTCATATATGGATCGCTTCCAGATGTTTCTGGAGACCAACAATTTGAAGGATGCCACTACCGGAAAGAAACGGGCGGTATTCCTAACTCATTGCGGGCCGACCATATTCAAGATGGCCAAGGCACTGGGGAACCCTCAGAAGTGAAGTCCATGGACTGGGACATCCTCGAACCCCTGCTAAGGGCCCACTATGCACTGACCGTACCAACGCTCGTGAGAAGGCATGAATTTTACCAGAGAGATCAGCGGAAGGGCGAAAGCGTTGCAGATTTCATAGCGGATCTCCGGAATCTGGGAAGCCTATGCGGGTTTGCCGACCTTGAAGAAGCCCTGAGAGACGGAATAGTTCTGGGATTTGATTCACCAGGTGTGCAGAGTAAGCTGATGGTGAAAGGCAACGTTAGCCTTACAGATGCCATCGCTGACGCTACTGCAGCAGAAGCAACCAGGAAGTCGACCGCCCGAATGCGCCGCACCCATGCTCCACTTCGCCAACTCGCCAGCGAAGTTTCACCTCACTTAGAAGAACCAGCAATGACAGCCCACTACGAGGACCTCAAATCGTCATCGGAAAGCGATGAAGACGAGGTCAACCGGCTCCGGTATGAACAAGACCAATGCCAGAAATCACAGTACAAATGCGCTGGTTGTGGGGCAAACCACCCCCGATCAGACTGCAAATTCCTTGACGCGCTCTGCCAAGTGTGCGGGAAAAGAGGCCACATTGGACGGGTCTGTAGAAGCAAACAAGGGCCCAGCCAGCCCCCGAGGGGGGCTAACTATCACCAATCTACAGGAAGCCGTCCTGTAAAGTGAGAATCCTTGAACCACCAATGGAACAACCACTCCTACAGAAACAAACCCCTAAACCACTCAACAAAGTGAGAAGAGGTGCACCAAACCATTACAATTGGTCAGGCCTCATGACTGGATGCCAAGAAGATCTGGGTGAAGGTGGCTATCGAAAACCAGCCTTGTATGATGGAAGTCGATTCAGGATCGTCCCTCTCGATGGTTTCCTGGAAGACCCTCAAGCAACTCATCCCTACCGTCCGGCGACAAGACCTCCGATTCCAAAGAGTCATACTCAACGATTACCAGGGAAATCGAATTCCAGTCATTGGATCCAGCCAAGTCCGTGTCTCATTTAAAAATCGTACCGCATCTCTACCCTTGACTGCAGTCGACAAGGATCGGCCTAGCTTGTTAGCCCTCCAATGGTTCGCTCCACTTGGAATTGAAGTAGCCGGCATTCACCGAACCAGCAGCAATGACTGGGAAGAGGCTCTCGTCCAAGAATTCCAGGACGTCTTTGCAGATAAACTAGGCTAGTACAAGGGGACCCCGATATCATTTAACCTCAACCCCGAAATAGCTCCCATCTGCCTTAAGCCTCGTTGAGTTCCATTTGCCCTTAAACCAAAGATTGACGAGCAGCTTGATAAATTATGGCTTGATGGGTGTTAGAACCAACCGACCATTCTCCCTGGGAAACCCCAATCGTGACACCCATCAAGCCGAATGGATCGTTAAGAATTTGTGGGGACTACCGAGCCACCCTGAATCACACCCTGCAGCAAAACGCTTACCTGGTACCAGTGGTGCAACACCTTCTCCATTCCCTGGGGGGCGGAAAAGTCTTCGCTAAACTGGATCTAGCCCAGGCATACCAACAACTGCCTGTAGACAAAAAAACGGCAGAGGCCCAAACGATCGTTACGCACCGAGGTGCGTTTAAATGTAACCGACTCCAATTTGGAGTAAGTGTGGCCCCGGGAATCTTTCAAAGTTTGATGGAAAGACTATTACAAGGGATAAAAGGCATTGTCCCCTATTTTTGATGACATTTTAATTGCTGCTCCGACTCAAGAAATACTAAGGGAGCGCCTGGGGTTGGTTCTTCAGAGATTTAAAGACTCGGGTCTCAAAGTTAAAAAGAACAAGTGTCAACTATGTACGGATCGAGTAGAATTTTTAGGATATTTAATAGATAAACAAGGCATTCACCCCACCGATAGCAAACTTAGGGCAATCAAAAACACCCCCAAACCCCGCAATAAGGCTGATCTCCAAGCTTTCCTAGGCCTTATCAATTTTTATAACGTCTTTCTGCCTCACAAAGCAACCGTAGCTGGACCCCTACATCGTTTATTGGACAAAAAAGCAACCTGGGTTTGGAGGCACCGGGAGGAACATGCGTTTCAACAAGTAAAAAACCTATTGACCTCCGACGCTGTTTTGATGCAGTATAATGAGACTTTGCCTTTAATGGTTACATGTGATGCATCACCATTCAGAGTGGGTGCCATTTTGAGCCATGTTTTACCAAACGGAAATGAAGCCCCTGTTGCCTGTTTTTCAAAAACGCTATCTAAAGCAGAACACAATTACAGTCAAATCGATAAGGAAGCTCTTGCTATTGTATCTGCTGTTAAACGATTTCATGAATATATTTATGGGTGAGTTTTCACTATAATAACTGACCACAAACCTTTACTGGGAATAATAGCAGGAGATAAACCAACTCCTTACATATTATCTCCCAGAATGACTCTCTGGTCAGAATTCTTGGCTGCCTATAATTATAAGTTGCAACACCGCCCGGGGAAAGCCATTCCCCACGCTGACGCATTGAGCCGTACACCACTTCCAGAAACCGTTAACGACCCTGCTCCGACCATCACAACACTGCAGATCGAGACACTCCAAAAACTGCCACTGAGAGCTCGCGATATCGCGATTGAAATTAAACGCGATCCCATTTTAGCACGTGTCCTCAGCTGGGTAGAGCGTGGATGGCCATTGGACCAAATCCCTGACAACTACGTTCCCTTCAAAAGTCGACAGATGGAACTGTTTTCTCAGAAGGGCTGCATCATTTGGGGCGATAGAGTCGTTGTCCCAGAGCGGTTACAGTGAGCGGTACTGCGAACCTTGCATGATGGCCACCCCGGCATCGTGCGCATGAAAGCACTCGCACAAAGCTATGCGTGGTGGCCGGGCATAGAC
Source organism: Hydrophis major (assembly GCA_033807585.1). Lineage (NCBI taxonomy): Eukaryota > Metazoa > Chordata > Lepidosauria > Squamata > Elapidae > Hydrophis > Hydrophis major. The sequence continues at coordinate 247,240,793 of CM066330.1, forward strand.
AAGCAGATCAAAGCCTGGGTAAAGACTTGTCACAAATGCCAGGAAATCAGCAATGCCCCACCGAAAGCAACCCCAACAGAGTGGGAAACACCCAGGGGACCATGGTCCCGTATTCATCTGGACTTTGCGGGACCTACGAATGGACACACATTTTTATTAACAGTGGATGCCTACTCGAACTGGCTCAAAATCCATGAGATGAAAAATACAACAACCGAATCAGTCATCAGGAAATTGGACAAGTTATTTGCAACACACAGACTACTGGACGTTCTGGTATCCGACAACAGGCCCCAGTTTACCGCCCTTTCTTTTGAACAGTATTTGGCGGACCATGGTATTCTCCATGCGCTAACTTCACCGGCGCATCCTGCGGCCAATGGGAGGGCCGAGCACATGGTACAATTCATCAAAAGAACTCTACATAAAATGGACTATGGCAATATCGAAGACAAGATTAACCGGATACTCCTTTTGCAGCACATCACTCCACACAGCGTCACCAACAAAACTCCCGCTGAGTTATTGATGGGACAAAAACTCCACTCCCACCTCGACTGACTACACCCATCGTACGAACCTGAAAAACCACACGGATCCAGCGGGAAATGCCGTAACTTCCAGGTAGGCAACTTGGTTTTTGCGAGAAACTTTTATGGTGACCCATTGTGGGTCGAGGCGACTGTAATCCAAGTAACCGGACCCAGATCATACCGAGTGAAATGCCACAACGATAGAATATGGAAGCGCCATATTGATCAGCTGCGTTCAAGGCTACAGTCTGGGGTCTGTGATTCCAGTGATTTCTAAACTGAAGGGGGAGGAGACGCCGAGGAGACTGAGTTTGGAACGGCAGAAAGCACAAGCAAAAGAAATGACCGCTCAGAAGAAGGATCGGGAACAGGGGTAAATCGCCTCAAAGGGATACCGAGGACATTAGTGGTAATGGAAGTTTAGATACAGAACCAAAGGCACCCTGTTCACCAGATAACGTTTTACCCCAACAAGACTCTAGACAAATACTGGGAGGACAACGTAAATCAAGTAGACAATCAAAACAACCTGCCTACCTCAAAGACTACGTGACCGCACCCCTTAAACGGAACCTGGGGGGAAGGTAAGGTAAGAAAAGGGTTAAAATGTATTTATTTATTAAATTCATTTGCTGCCAATTTCATGTTGAAGGTTTTAAGTCTTACTCCTCAATGATAACAAAAAAAGACCACCTACAACTCCTGTGGCAAGTTTTTACATAGTATAGGACTGGCCATAGAAAAAGAGAGTTGGCTGCTGATGTTGATGACATAGCAATGGCAAACTGTGTAAAATTTTTGCTTCATTAGAGATTTAAGACAACAGCATAACTATATATCTCTATCTATATCATCTCTTTCTCTCTATTCTATATCTATATCAATACCTATCTCTATATCTATTCTCTATCGAGAGAGAGAGAGAGAGAGAGAGAGAGTTAAAGTTAGAGTTAGAGTTAGAGTTAGAGTTAGAGTTAGAGTTAGAGATAGAGATAGAGATAGAGATAGAGATAGAGATAGAGATAGAGATAGAGATAGAGATAGAGATAGAGATAGAGATAGAGATAGAGATACATACACATGCTGATCAGCTGCCACTGGTTCAGACTGGTTCTAGTGAAGCATGCATACACAGATCCAGTTGTTAAACCAGTTGCAGCCCACCACTGTGTAGATAGATAGATAGATAGATAGATCGATAGATAGATAGATAGATAGATAGATAGATAGATAGATAGATAGATAATATTGGCATTAGTTACCTGCAGCACTAACCTTAATCCTCACCCTCCACATGGCTCACTGCCCATCCATTCCTCTTTTAGGGGGAAAAGTTATTTATCTGCATCTAAACTAAGCTATAGAAAGTCACCTACAATTTCTGTGAGTTGGGCAGCCATATACATTTGTTTAATGAATAAATACATGGTTAAGGTATTGACTTTTAAAAATGAAATAGTTAAGGTATAGTTAATCTATTTCTTTAATTTTAACCCGCTTAAAGACTATATCCAACATGCAAGGACATTCCATTTTAAAATTCAGTGGAAAAAATCCTGCAGTCATATAAATGGCTGCATAATTCATTCTTAGAAACATGATATAAAATTTTTAGTAATTGCACTGAGATGAGAAGCATTTACAAGGGGATGCATGTTGAAACCACAAAATTGATTCCTTAATAGTCCTAAATTAAAGTTCCTAATAAAATAAAATGAAATAATTCATCAAGAGCATTGTACCCTCAAAACTATTAATAGGTTCACTAATGAAAAATGAACATAATCTGGAATATTTATAATATAATTTTATCCACAACAATGTGCCAAGAAAAGATTGTGGCTGGATTCACACAACATGCTAAGTGATAATTGTGGCTTAATAAGTTATACAGCTAAACCAATATAAACAAAGCTACTGTTAAGAGAATTACTACAGAGAAAAGAACAGAACAATTAAGAATTCATCTTGAATATGAACTATTTTTAGGCTGTAGCTATAATTCCATATTTGTTTTTCTTTTTGGCTAAAGCATACTTTCCATTCTTCCCAAAATTTGCTGCTTGGACTGTCTCCAAATCTGCATTTGAATATTGCAAGAAGTAGTTATAAAAGGGACCCTCCCCCCTTAGTTTGATACATAGATGTATCAAACTACCATGTATTAAATGTGATATTTGGCAGGCCTTGACCTGAAAAAGGATGCTTCAGCATGCATTGGGACAGGGTTGTAGAAATTATCTGCAACTCCTTACAAAACACATTTTTCCTGGGATCGTCCTACATCTGAAGATGACAGCTACCCAATTCTGAGAAGAGATAGAACACTGATTGTACTCATGCATACTTTGATCACTGCTCTTTTGGATTATTGTAGTATATCCTATATAGAACACTTTGAAGTCATCTGGAAGCTTCAACTGGTCCAGAATATAGTGCTTGAACTAGTGATGGGATCTAGATTTTCCATTGTAACACCAGTATTGCCAGAGCTGCATTGGTTGTTGGTTTCCTTCTGTATGTAAGATGGGGTGCTGATTTAAGGCCTGACATAGTTAGGACTTTTTCATAAGGAGAAAGGACACACTTTCTCTTCTCTTGCTCCTCTTCTTTGGAATCATATTCCTCTAAAAACTGATTTTTCTGTAAAGCCATTAAAACTGGCTTTTTCAGAGTGTCTTGGAACAGATTAGTGATGTGGAATGCTCCTGACTGTTGCATCTGTTCAACTCCAAGCTTTTCCTTGAATGCTGTTATTTTGTTCCATTGGTTAAGATTGTTTCTATGTTAAGGCCTTAAGGGTCTATGGTTTGTATTGCTTTGTGCCTGGATGGACTGATTTATTGATTGGTTATATGCCATCAAATCATTTTCAACTCCTAGTGACCACATAGATAGAATTCCTCCAAGACAGTCTATTCCCTATTCTTTCATGTCTCTTAATGGTGTACCTACTGTCACTATAACTGAATCCATCCACTTTGCTTCTGGTGGTCTCCTTTTTCCTTCTACCCTTTTCAGAATTACAAACTTTTCCAGAAAGATGAGTCTTCACATAATATGTCCAATTTGAGCTTGGTCATGTGATGCTCGAGTGAGAACTCTGCCTTGATTTGTTTCAAGGGTCTTCAAACTTGGCAAGTTTAAAACTTGTGGACTTCAACTCCCAGAATTCCTGAGCTAACATAACTGGAGGACGAATTCTGGGAGTTGAAGTCTACAAGTCTTAAAGCTGTCAAGTTGGAAGATCCTTGATTTGTTTGATGACTGGTTTGTTTCATTGGTTGTCCACAACATTGTCCAGGAGTCTTCTCCCAAGACCAAAGTTCAAAAGCATTGACCAATATTCTTCCCATCCTGATTCTTTAAATTCAACTTTTGGTTCACAGGGAAAACCTTCGCTTGCCTCGGTCTGATCTTGCAGGTATAGACACATCAGAGCATTTGAATCTCTTTTCCAAGGTCTTCATGTCTTATCTACCCAGTGCTAGTCTCTACTCGGTGCATATTTGCTGACTTCTTGTTCTGTTACTGTTGATGATTGATCCTAAAAAGGCATAAGATATCCATCACTTTGATACCTTCACCCACAGTTCTAAGGCTGTTTTTTCTAGATGTTGTCATTAATGTGGTCTTCTTTACATTTAATTTTTAGTACCATATTTACATTTAATTTTTAGTACCATGCTCTTTGATCTTTAGTGCTAGGGCTTGCAAATTCTTTGCATTTATGACTATTAGGGTAGAGTCATCAACAGAGCACGGATTATTGATATTTTTTCCTCCAGTTTTAAAACCATGCTCATCTTATACCAGCTCAGCTTTCCTTAATATATATTCCACAAATGATTAAATAAATAAGGAGATAATAGGCAGCCTTATCATACTCTGGTGCCAATCTGGAGCCACTTAGTTTCACTAGGTTCTGTCTGGACAGTGGCTTCCCGACCTGCAGATCAGTTTCCCATAAAGACAAGGAGATGTTGTGGGATTCCCATTTTCATGAAACACATTCCACAACTAGACATGATTGACATAATGAAAGGCTTTTCTATAGTCAACGAAGTGAATACTGAGCAGCATAAATTGTAGTTAGTTGTAGTTAGTTGAGTTAGTAAATAAAGAGTTGCAATCATTGACATGTACACCAAAGTCACTTTTGCCTTTGAATCTAATGCAGAATTTTTCTTCCAAAGCACCAAAAAACAGTAAATCCAACAAAGTTTTTAGAACCACCTCTTCCTATCCAGAAAGTTTTTTTTAAAAAAATTACTACAGATTCTGTTCGATGTAGTGATTGATGGGTTTCCCAATCAGGGGTATGAAAGCTACAAACAAAACTTTTTACTATTTGATTTTCTTTAGTTTAAAATTTACAAAAAGATACGCATGAAAAGATACGGTATTAAAGACTCTGCCCAAATAGCAGTTTAAAGGCAGAGCTTATCTTGCTAACGTTTGCATTTTAAATAAGCTTTAGTCAGTTAAATGAGCCTTTGAGTCAGTTTTTTACTCCTGGTAAATGCCTACCTGGACAAGTCTCTGCAGCTTTCTTGGCTAGGCTTTCTGAAAGTGGTTTGCCATTGAATACTTCCCAGGGCTCAAGATCACCCAGTTGGCTTTGTGTCCAATGTGGGACTAGAAGTCACAGTCTCCTGGTGTCCAGTCTAGTGCCTAACCTCTGTTCCAAACGGGATCTCTATTGTAACTTACAAATATTTATATTTTTCATACATGTTCTAATGTCAGTCTGAAGGATCTGCCTTACTAAGACATTAAATTGCACAGCAGTTGTTCCCACACCCACACCACTCTCTTCTTCCTTCCACCTTTTAAACCCTGCAATTTGTGTGCTTTATTTATGCTCTTGTTCCATTTGCTGTCTTCAGATTTTAACCTGCTTTATTTCTCCTTCTGAACTACTATACTCTATGAACTTTCATTGGGAGTAAGTGTCTGTGGTTTAATGAGATGCAAGTAAAAAAAAAAAAAGGCATTTATGTCAGTTCCTTATTTCTCCATTTCCATAGGAGAGAAGATTCAGTCACCTACCCCAATTTACCCCCCTCACTTGGCAGACCCAAAATAGGAAGAAATGCTAATATTTACATCAGTATCCAAACAGGTCTGACAGAAACTTAACTTTATATCTAGATTCTATGGAAATATGCATTTTATATCCCAGAACTCACTGTCTAGTTTTTGATGGACATTTGTTCCCAAATTCAGACTGGCCTGGAGTATCTCAGAGGCTGAAAATATGCCTCCTCTTTTTTCTGTGCAAATCTTTCTTCCTCCGAAATGAATGGATGATTCCCACAATGGACAAATGGCTGCAAAAGTTGATGGAGTTAGCAAAGATGGCTAAATTGACTGCTCTGATTAAAGACAAGGACACCATTAATTTTGTTTCTACCTGGAAACTGCTTTTGGACTTTGTGCCTAAGGTGGAAAAAAAAGGAAATTTTGGATTTTGCTGATTAGATAGGTTTGGTGTTACAGAAATGGCTAGTACAGGTAGGCCTTTGCTTAGTGATCATTCAAAGTTACAACAGCACTGAATAAAGTGACTTATGACCATTTTTTACGCTTACAACCACTGCAGCATCCTCATGGTCACCTGATTAAACTTCGGATGTTAGGCAACTGATTCATATTTATGATGGTTGGAGTATCCTAGGATCACCTGAACAGCTTTTGTGACCTTTTGACAAGCAAAGTCAATAGGGAAGCCAGATTGTCTGAACAACTGTGTTATTAATTTAACAACTGCAATGATTCACTTAACAATGGTGGCAACAAAGGACGTAAAATGGGGCAAAATTTATTTAACGAATTTCTCACTTAACAGCATAAATTTTAGGCTCAATTGTGGTTATAAGTCAAGGACTACCTGTACCTATTATTATGTAAAAGTTGTGGTTTTATGGTATTGCCTTATTCTACTACACTAAAAGGAGTAGTCCCTTTTTTCCCCCTCTACCCTACACTTTTTCAACTCATAAAATATTTCTATGGTCTTTTTAGAGCTGCCAAAAGAAAGGAAGGGGCTGCAGCGCAGCCACTTGCAAACTTAAGCTACATTCCATAAATGTTTTCAAAGATAGTAATTAGGTGACTGAAGTTTCTGCCCCACAAAATTCTAACTGGAGAGAATGATTGAAGACTCTTGGCTGTGGATGTGTCCCATTGGAGAATATGAATTACAATACACCCAGGGGGTGGGGAAAAAGCAGGGCCCAGGGTGGCAATGAATGATATTTCTTAGAGTCGGCTACACCCAGGCAGTGCCAGCATGTTAACTCCCAATAAATCCTTTTTAAGTTTTGAAGTTTGGCTCAAGACTCATGATTTAATTGCTCATGATTTAACTGCTGGAGCCCTGATACCCTTTTCTCTTTTCCCCATTTCACCCCCTATTTTACCTATATTTCTATTTTTCTTTATATGTTTGTATTTTATGCTTTGATAAACTACCACAATTTTGAACCATGAAAAGAAAAAGAAAAGCATCATGTTTAAACCTGCATACCAATTCTTTCTACATCATCCTTTGAATATCATAATAGAGTGAGGTAAAGGACTTGCTAACCTGTAAAGAAGAAATAAAACGATGACTTTTTAAATAAAAAAATATTGTTCAGTACATTTCAGCAACAGCTGAAAGACAATGATCAAAATAATAATAATGTATTCTAAGTATTTATTTATCGATTTAAACCTATAGAAATAGGAAGCATCCAGATAAAGATAATTTTGCACCGTTCTTACTAAGACAAGCTTTGTGCCCTTGGAAAAAGTCCTTTTCTTTTGTCCTTTGTGCCCCAGTTATTTTTCCATGCTCCTGATGCACTACTCATCAGTCATAAATCATCATTTGAACAAAAAATTACAGTCATCGAAAACCAAGAAATATAATCTTTAGCTAGGTCAACATGTACCAGTAAACCATCACTGCCAATAAGTAAACTAAAAAAGACTTTTCAGTGGAGTTCTTTTAGCAGTAAAATAAATACATTAAAGTTTCCAAAATTTGCTATAAGCTGTTTTTTTTTTAAAAAAAAATGAATCAGCAAAAATATCAAAAATGGCACTTTGTGGCATTTTGCCATTATCTATTTGCACAATGTCAAGAATGTGACAGTATTTATCAAAGGCCATTTGCCTGATAAAATATAAAGATGCCCTCAAGGTAAGCTTGACTCTTGTTAATTTCATCTATATATTTTTCTTTGGCCATCTAATGGAAATTGCCTTCTTCCAGGAGAGTTTTGTGGTTTTTTGATTTTCAAGTCCAGGCAAGTGATCCCCCATCTGAGTACTAATTAGGGCTGACCATACCTAATTTTGAAAACATCCAAATACAGATGGGTGCTGCTTAAACTGAGATTATTAATAATATGAATTAGTTAGCACACTTGCCCATGTAGTATCTGCAAATGCAAGTATAGAAAGTTAGCACTCACCCTAGAAGAATGAAATATTTTGGGATTATATTTTCCTAAAGGAGGAATGGAGAAACAAGCTCTTGGAAAGCAGCCCCCTCCTTCCTTAATAGTGCTGGCAGATATTTTGTGCCAATTGAGAAGGACTGGGCCAGCCTATCTACAAAACAAACGACCTTCAGGTCCAGGGTGAAGGGATTAAGACATGACCCTTCATGACATAATAGGATTAACCCACTACTGTCTCGCAGCAGAGCTCACCACATTGCACTGTTCTGTCCCTAATTTGCATACTCGAAATCCCCGCGCTTTGATTGGCTAAAGCGCGGGGATTTCTAATTGGCCAGGCGAGCCGCGCCGATTGGCCCGTTGAAAGTCTCCCGTGATTGGCTCGCTCCAAGAGCGGGAGATTTGAAATGCTGCCATTGGCCGCGGCCGCCGCGGCGAAAAAAATAAAAGCCGCGGGCTTTTTCCTTTTCGCCGGTTCGGTTCTCAACTTCAAAATAAAGAGCTTAAAACGAAGTCACCGACTCCTGGCGTCTTTTGCGGACACGACAGCACAATCTCCTAAGGACATTGCATCACCCTCCAAACTTCAACCTAACTTAGACAACCTACAGAGCCAGCTATGACTCCGACAACAGTCAATAGAATGCATGTTCTTGCACAAGAATAGGAAGTTCAAGGACAAAGCCCAAGAGAAGTTATAAAAGCCACCCACTCTAAACTCCATGTGGGCAGCTGCACCAGAATCACATGTGCTTGGTGGTTCTGCTTCATTAAACCTTCTTTCCAATCACCCTCCATGTTTCCAGTGCCTTTCTCCTAGCTTGGAACTGACCAGATGGATATTTCTTCTAGCACAAACACCCTAGATAAGAATGCAGGTAGTCCTCAATTTACAACCATCCATTTAGCAATCATTGGAAGTTACAACAGCACTGAAAAAAAGTGATCAAGTTATGATCATCATAGTAGCCCAATGGTCATATGATTAAAACCAGGATGCTTGGCAACAGGCATATATTTATGGTGGTTGCAGCATCCTGGGGTTACATGATCATCATTTGCAACCTTCCCAGCCAGCTTCCAACAAGAAAATTCAATGGGGGAAGCTGGATTTGCTGAACTATCACACGATTCACTGAACAACTGCAGTGTTTTGCTTAACAATTGTGACCAAAAAAAGCCATAAAACAATTCACAGTTCAGTGAATGCTTAGCAACAAAAATGCTGGTGTTGAGGATGTATTTCTGGATTTATTTTCTCTACTTCCTCTCTCCCCCTAATGGTAGAAACACCTATAAGGAAATGGCAGTCCACTATCAATGGTGAATTATATGAAATTCTACACAGTGATCTATCCAAGTTCTCTTTTGATGGTCAAGCACATCACATATTTACTTACAAAAACAAGAAGCCAGTCCTCTGCATTGAGGAACTTTCAACTGAGGAGAGGTTAGATTTTTGCCCCAAAGGCTTTCCATTTGAGCTCTCCAGATACTTGTACAGAGTGCTGTACATTCACTGTGGTTTGAAATTTGGCATTTCACTGCACATTATTCATTACCCTGGTGTTCTTTGATTCCAGGATTTTGATAACAAATGCCTTGAGGAACAAAGAACAACATGCTCTCACAGATTGACATAAAAGTTTACATATTGTATCCATTGTGCTTTTCATTCTAATTCATTGTCTGATTCATTTTCTTATGATGATTAGTCACCAGCCCACAATCATTTTAATTTGGCCTTTTGAGATAACCAGCTTTTTACGTCCTATATGTATCTGTTATTTTCTTGTCATTTGGTGGTTAGACCCTGACCCTAAGATGATCATTCAGTTGTTCCTCTAACAGGAGATTATAGAATCTACCACATCAATGGACAATTCTTTGGACCTTAAAAATCTATCAATTGATCTGATTATAATCTAATTATCATTAGATTACAGTATTAACATAAATCAAATCAAAACTTTACCATGTCCTAACATAATTCAAATCACATCTTTATTATAGTCATAGACCAGCACAGTATTAACATAGATACCATATAAAGCAGAAACAACTGACTACACTACAAAGATTAATAAGCAGAAAAAACTGACCAATCCATTGATTTCTTTTTTTCTGACCTATCTTCCCTAGTCAGCTTTACTAACAATTGGCTTTTGCTGTAGCTATATAAAATTGAGGGTGGGGAATGTCTTTAGATACTCTGTTTTTCAACCCTGGAAGCTTAAAGATGTGTGGACTTCACCTTCCAGAATTCCCCAGCAATCAAGTCCATAAATCTTCAGTTTGTCAAGATTGAGAATAGGGATTTAGTTCAAGATCACAAAACTATTCTGCCTGTCTTGCTGGGCCAATCTGAAAGCAAACAAGGCGCATCACCCAAACCTTTCCTCGATGCATCTCCCTTCCTGACAGTTTAGTGAAATTAGTTTATCTCCTTTTGATTTCGGTGGAAAGGAGATAATGCAACTCTAGAACTTGGCTAGCAAATGGAAGAGGCTGCCAAAAGAGATAATTCAAAGCTTCCTCTGATCATGTTAACATGTTCAATGGTAAGAAAAGTAATTTTCTACACTTAGGCAAGAAAAACCAAATGCACAGGTATAGAAAAGGTGATACTTGGTTCAATAGTAGTAACTGTGAGAGGGATCTTGGAGTCCTAGTGGACAATCACTTTAATATGAGTCAGCAGTGTGCTGAAGCTGCCAAAAAAGGCCAACACAATACTAGGCTGCATTAAAGAGAGAGCTAGGATCAAGATTACATAAAGTGTTAAGATTATTTTATAATTTCTTGATAATGCGACATTTGGAATATTGCATCCACGATATAAAAAGATGTTGTGACTCTAGAAAGAGTTCAGAGAAGAGTAACAAGGATGGTTAGGGGACTGGAGGCAAAAATATATGAAGAAAGGTTGCAGGAATTGGGTATGTGTAGTCTAGTGAAAAGAAGGACAGGGGTGACATGATAGCAGTGTTCCAATATCTAAGAGGTTGCCACAAAGAAGAGGAAGGGGTCAACCTATTCAACAAAGCCACCTGAAGGCAGGACAAAGAGCAATGTATGGAAACCAATCAAGGAGAAAAACAACCTAGAACTAACAAAAAGTTTGCTGACAGTTAGAACAATTAAGTGGAACGACTTGCTTCTAGAAACTGTGGGTATTCCAACACTGGAGCTTTGATAAGCAAATTTTATTAATTTTTAAAGACATACAAAACATAAAAACATACAAAAATACAAAACATAAAAACATACAAAATTTCTTTTCTGAAAGTTGCTTAGTCCCGGGTTAAAACTCTTGGTACAGAGAAAAATTCAAATTCATATTCATTTTACATACCATTCCATATCTTATTAACATTTTCATTTTTCTATATAACTTCTCCTTTCTTTTAAATTTTCTCAACTTTATTTTACTTATCTCCTCTCAATTCAAATCATAATATTTATTATCCTTTGTCTGTTCTATTTCCAACTATCCATTTATCTTTCTTCTTTGAAAAAAAAAAACAACTTCTCCTGTACACTAATTGGAGTATGACGCCTTTATCTCTTTCCCCTACATTTATAATACTTAATATAGAATACATAGCTTACATTGGGATTCTGTCTGGTACATTCTAAAATTATGCAGTATTATCAAAACAATACAAATCAATTCATTAATATTAATATCATTTATATCTTAAACCTTTAACACATTTTTTTCAGTTAAATCACATACTTCTATGGGAGCACCTATTTTCCATAATTATTCTCCCCCCCCCCATATCGCATATTATAGATCATTATTTCATTACATGTTCCCCCTTCTCCTTCTTCAAATCTCTCATTTCGCAAATAGTTTTACTAGTATAACATGGTCTAATCATTAATATTAACAATCATTTATATCTTAGGCATTTTAACCGTTTCAATTAAATATCATGCCTTTGTGGGAACACTTCTTATACTTTCCAAAATTATTCCCCCCCCCACATCACATATCTTAAATTATTGTTTCATTAAAGTACTCCCCTTTCTTAACAAAGATTTCACTAAATTATACTAAATATTTTATCACATTTTAAATTGCATATTATTTCCGATCTTCTATGGTTATTTCTAAGTACAGATATAGAAATACAATCTTATATACCTTTCTAGAATCCCTTTTTCAATAAAATGTATCCATTATCCCTAAAAAACTTTTGTTTCTTTGCATCTTGCTCCCCACCATTAAGGCTTCTCATCCCTTCCTTTCTCCCTTGCTTCTTCTTCTCCTTGTCCTCTTTACCCCCTTGTCTCTCCACCCCCCTTTTATTCTGCTTTCCTCCTTTCTGTTGTTTTCTAACATAGTATCCCTTTTTCACCTCATTCTTCTTTTTTTTGGATTGTTTTTCCAGGTCTTAAAGTCTTCTTCTCCTTTTTCTCTTTCTTTTTTTCTTCCCCAACCAAAGTCACTTGTTCTTCAAAGATGGCTTCTTCTTTGTCCCAATCATGCTGTTGCTCATTCAACTTTACCTAAGTACAAACCACCATTTCTAAAAATTGAAAAAGAGTGCCAAGGACATCTTTCCCTTCTTGCTTTTCATTTTCATATTTTTGGTAAATAAGTTTTAGTCCATCCACAAGTGATGCCATTATGTAGAGAAAAAGTTTTTCCAAACAACCACCCAAGTGCTTTTAATCAGAAATAATTCTCAGAAGTTCCAAAGTCACCAAGCAATCCAAGCAAGCTGTTTCTTTTAAATACTTTCCCCTTTTTCACTTTCTCTTTCTGGGGTTAAAGTTTGATCACAAAGTTCTCTTTTGGAAGTCTTATTGATGTTTAGTAACTCTTCAAAATTAACTCTTTAGAGTTTTAGACAATCTTCTCCTTATTTTCAAGTTGCTCCAATTTTTTTTCCCTCTCCCTTCCCACTCACAGCCAAAATATTCAGAAATCCTTAATCCTTCAACATTCAATTACCTCCAACACAGGTTTTCAGATTTCTCTTATGGTTCCATCACTGTCACGTTAAGAAGGAGAGTGAAAAGAGAAATTTTTTTTTTCCCCTTTTAGAATGTTCGCCGCTTGTAACTCTTTCTGGAAACAATGTATCCTTAGCAGCCTTCCAAATTCCAGAGCACTCTTTCTTAGCTTTGTCCCAGTCAGAAGCAACTTTCACAGCTCTTCCCTCTTCCTCCAGCACAAATTTTACCCGGCTGCAGACTTCTTTGTGGCGGCCATTACTGACCGCCACTCCACCACCTTGGGAAAAAGGGGTTATTCCTGGCTGAGGAGGGGGTCTGCGATACCCCCAAACCTCTATCCGGATCCCCTCTCTCTTCGGCTGCCTCTACAAGCAGCCATAGCCCCCAGATCCATTTAGATTGGGGGCACCTTGGCAGCAAGCGCAACAGGAATTGCGGAGAGTTGTGAATTCCTGCCACTGCCGAAGCCATGCAAAACCGGAAGCCAACACTGGAGCTTATAAAGAAGAGACTGGACAACCTCTTGTCTGAAATGGTATAGGGTTTGCTGCTTGAGCAGGGAGTTGGACTAGAAGACCTCAAAGGCCCCTTCCAACTCTGTTATTCTCCATCTATTTTCCTTTTTAGAGCATTTGGAAGAAGGCATTGGAGAACAGATATCTTTTTTCTTCTAAAGAGGGATTTTATGTCTAACCATGGAGGGCTAAATTGTGTTTTCCTTAAAGTTGAATCGCCTCACTCATCTGTCTCCTTCAAATTGCAATCTTACGGTTGTAAAAGAATAGACATTTTAATTGACCCTGAAACTTAGCAGATAAACTTTTTGGGTAAGTTTTATATATAATCCCAACAGGAGACATAAATTGGTAGCCTAGTGATCAAACGGTGATGCCCTTTGGACCATCAGCTACTCCTCAATCCTTTTCAATACAAAGTGACAAAACCACTTTGAATACAATTTTCAGGTCTCTCAGATCAAATCTTTGTTGTCCATCTGGGAATGTTGTAGCAAATAAAGAAGAAAAATTGGCAAAACATTACAATTAAATGCCAATACTATTCTAAGGCAAAGTAAGGTTGCCTTTTTCACTTGCTAAAGTTTCCAGATATTTTGCAAGACCAGCCTGAAATAATACAAACAGGAAGTAATACGAAGGGATGGATCACAGAATGACAACCCTCCATATTAGACACTTATATGACAAATGCATGAGCAAGGCTAAAAAGTGTACACAGAGGGCTTTAAATATAGACCCCAGTTAACATGCCATATGGATGTGTTGTTTGGGGAAAAAATATTTATAAAATGGTTTTTCCAAATGTTTAATCTACAGCAGATGTGTTTTGCATTCATCTGTTTGGGTTGGCATTGACTGCAGGAGATTTGATTAATCATACAGACCTCCTGTAGCACAGGAAACAAAGGCTATTATAGGATTCATCTGTTTATGACTGAATAGTAAAAGATCCCTGACTTCATCAAATAAGCATGTCCTCTCCAAAAGGTCTCTGAAATGGAGAGGGTTATGAGTAAGCTACATTCCATGTTTCAACTTCCTGGCCTCTCCTGGAAACTTGCCCTTCTCTTTGTTTCAGCAAGAGAAGAAATTATTCTGGGCATCAAGCTTAGAAACACGCACTCATGCACAAAACCACTATATATCTGATTTGGTTAATCACAGGTGTATTCACTGACTTTCATTTGCCTTCCTGAGTACTCAAAAACAATTAGACTCTTCATTAAAAAAAAAAAAAAAATTCAGAATGCTGATTGCATCCTATTCCATGCAGATTTGTCATGATATAAAAAAGTTGGTTCCATCTCTAAAACTGTCTTCTACTGAATGCCTAAATATTCCAGATGTTGTTGAGTTTCAATTGCTATCCATCCATCCAATATAAGTTTTAGTTAATGGGAATTTAAATCCAGTAGAAAATAGAGACGTTCTTTTGTTCAATACCAGAAATATATCAAAATAACAGAATAACCAAGTTGGAGAGGTCTTGGAAGTCTTCTAGTCCAATCTTTTGCTCAGGCAATAAAACCTATACCATTTCAGATAAACGATTGTCCAATCTTGTCTTAGAAACCTCCGGTATTGGAGTACCCACAACTTCTGGAGACAAGTCATTCTACTGATTAATTGTTCTGTCAGGAAATTTGTCCTTAGTTCTAGATTGCTTTTCTCCTTAATTAGTTCCCATCTGTTGCTTCTAGTCCTGCCTTCACATGTTTTGGACCCCTTTTTGTGGCAGCCCCTTAGATATAGGAACACTGCATTCATATTTCCCCTAATCTTTCTTTAAATTAGACTTAACTAATTCCTGCAACCATTCTTCATATGTTTTAGCCTCCAGTTCCCTAATCATCTTTGTTGCTTGTCTCTGCACTCTTTCTAGAGTCTCAGCATCCTTTTTATATCGTGGTGAACAAAACTGGATGCAGTACTCCAAGTGTGGTCTTACCAAGGCATTATAAAGTACTATTAACATTTCACATGATCTTGACTCTATCCCTCTATTAACGTGGCCAGAACTATGTGGGGGTTTTTTGGAAGCTGCAGCACACTGCTGGCTCACATTTAAGTGATTGGACTGTTTCTAACTTTTGTTTTAATTTGGTCTCAATTATTTTAGTGGTATGAGAGAATTTTAAAAAACTTTCCTGGATGAAGTGTGATGCTCTATTTATTTGGTTTATGAGGTAGCTAAGAGGTAAGCATACAAGAAATGTCCTTCATCTCATTGGAAACATGTTCAACAGCTTCCAGATTCCTTGACTTTTGACACCTCTATTAACACCAAAGGAAATATATTGTTCTCATCTTCTTCCACATTACACATTAGTTTGCTGTTATTATTCTTTTCTTAATATTATGGAGTTGGTTGGCCTGTAAGTGACATGAATGAAGGCTATTATTACTATAAAACTATAATTATTGCTGTTATTGTCACTTGAGATACAAATAACCAGGCTGAAATTATCATATTTTGGACACATTATTTAAAGATAGCTCTCTTGAGAAATCTATTATAACACTGGGAATCATATAAGGAAAGAAAAAAAGAACCAAAGTGGATACATTTGATTACACCAACAATCATTGGAAATCCTGAAGGGCTAGCCTAGTGACAAATCATTGAACTGAATTAAGTTGAATAGTTTATTTGGCCAAATGTGGTTAGACACACAAGGAATTTGTCTCCAGTACAAAAGTACTCAGCATACATGCAAAGCAACAAAATAACAACAACAACAATAATACATCTGAATCAGTAGTGGGATTGAAATTTTTTTACTATCAGTTCTGTGGGCGTGGCTTGGGCATGGCATGGCTTGGTGGGCATGGCAGGGGGAGGATACTGCAAAATCCCCATTCCCTCCCCACCCCATTAATCTGCTTTCCAGCTCCATTCTCCTATGCAGGCAACAAAAGAAGACCCAGCCGATCAGCTGGGATTTGGGAGGCAGAGAATAGATGGGGGAGGCGCCAGTCAGAGGTGGTATTTGCCGGTTCTCCAAACTACTCAAAATTTCCACTACTACTTCTCCAGAACTAGTCAGAACCTGCTGAATACCACCTCTGATCTGAATGTATTATGCATTAATAGATTAAAATATTGTACATCGTAAGAAGGTACTTGGTTGATACCTGGGATGCTGGAAGCAACCCATATCAACCATTAGCACAAGCCAATGGTATTTGTGATGCATTTTTAAATGTTCAGTTGACTAAGTTTCATGTTCAATGAATAAAAGAGATAACAACAACAACAACAACAACAACAACAACAACAATAATAATAATAATAATAATAATAATAATAATAATAATAATAATAATAATAATAGTGGATCATTGACATTGCCATACCTGGTGATAGCAGAATCGACGAGAAACAACTTGAAAAAGTCACCAGATATCAGGACTTGACAATTGAACCAGGATCCAGTGGTACTCGGCACACTGGGTGCTGTGCCTAAAGACCTAGGCAAGCACTTAAAAACAATTGGTGCTGACAAGATCACGATTGGTCAGCTGCAGAAGGCCACCTTACTGGAATCTGCTCACATAATCTGCCGACTAGTGATTTGTGATATGAAACCCAGTATAGTTATCTCGTCTGCTATGTATACTGTCATTTTTGTGTATAATAATAATAATAATAATAATAATAATAATAATAATAATAATAATAATAATAATAACAACAACAATAATAATAATAATAATAATAATAACAATAATAATAATAACCATAATCATAGCCATAATCATAACCATACCAATAAAAGGGGGAGTAAAGAATATAATAAGCAAGATACATGATAACCATCAGTTAATAGACATTAGGCAGCACTGAGAGAATTAAGTGTTCAGCAGAGTGATGGCACAAGTGAAAAAAACAGTCCCATGTCTACTTGTTTTGGCATGCAATGCCCTACAGTGCTGTTCCGAGAGAAGGAACTAAAACAGTTTACGTCCCAGATGTGAAGGGTCTGAATATATCACCTTGGCCCTCCTTATGACCTGAGCAATATCCAGGTCTTCTATGGAAGGCAGGCTGGTTGCAATTGTTCTTTCTGCAATCTTAACTATCTGTTGAAGTCTGTACCTGTCTTATTTGGTTGCTGTGCCAAACCAGACATTCCACAGGAGGTCTATCTATGAGGTTTCTATGAATAAATACCAACTTGTTAGCATATAACTAACAATCACTGCTATCCTATTTATTTTATTTACTTTGTATTTATTAATTGTATATCATTGACACCCAATTGATCAAATGGAGTAGAAATCTTACCCTAATCCTAAAATGTAAGAAATCTGAGCTTCAATCGCAATTTACTCCACAAAATGTCACCTCCACCGAAAACAGCAGAATTTGCTGTTGAGGTGGGCCACACTGAGGATCTAAAAGGGTAAGGTAGATTTTAGATAGTTTTGTCTTTTCTTGGGGGTTATCATTTTATCTTTTAGATAATGCTAACTGTTGAGGTAATTACCCGTTAGGAGAATGAGTGCATACAGGGAGATATATTTGAGAGAAGTGTTTGAATAATACACACACAGCACACAGATACACTGTACAGTAAATGTAGGTTTTTACTTCCAGAAAGGTTTCAGCAAAGTTCAAAACAAGCAGTCCAAAGTCATTCACAGCCCATCAAATATTGGAAGACTGCTATCATGTCTCCCTTGATCCTTCTCTTTACTAGACTAGCCAAGCCTAGTTCCTGCAACCGTTCATTGTATGTTTTAGCCTCTAGTCCCCTAATCATCCTGGTTGGTCTTCTCTGTATTTTTTCTAGAGTCTCAACATCTTTTTTATAATGTGGTGAACAAAACTGGATACAGTACTCTAGATGTGGTCTTACTAAGGCTTTATAGAGTGGTATTAGTATTTCTCTTGATCTCGATTGTATCCCTCTGTTAATGCAATTTAGGATTGCATTAGCTTTCTTGGTTGCTGCTGCACACTGCTGACTCATATTTAGCTGGTTGTCCATGAAGACTCCAAGATCCCTCTCACACTTACTGCTGTTGAGCCTGGTTTTACCCAGTCTATATGTGTACTTTTGGTTTTTCTTGCCTAAGTGTAGGACTTTACTTTTCTCTATATTGAATTTCATTTTATTAGATATGGCCCAGTGTTCTAGTCTGTCAAGATCCATCTGGATCTTGAGCCTATCTTCTTGGGTGTTAGCTATTCCTGCCAGCTTAGTATCATCTGCAAATTTGGTAAGTTCCCCTTCTATTCCCTCACCTAAGTCGTTAATGAAGATATTGAAGAATACTGGGCCTAAGATGAACCTCGTGGCACCTCACTGCTTACTTCCCTCCATGTAGACTTAGACCCATTAAGGACTACTCATTGAGTATACTTTGTCAGTCAGTTGCATGCCCATCTAGTGGTGGTGCTATCTATTCCACTTTTTTCTAGCTTACTAAGAAGTAGGTTGTAGTCTACTTTGTCGAATGCCTTGCTGAAATCTAAATATATTATGTCCACAGTATTTTGCTGGTCTACTAATTTAGTCACTGTGTTGAAGAATGAAATAAGATTGGTTTGGCATGATCTGTTTTTAACAAACCCGTGCTGACTGCTAGTTATTACTTTACTTGTTTCTAGATGTTGGCAGATATGTTTTTTTTTTCATTATCTTTTCCAGTATCTTTCCGGGTATTGATATTAGGCTGATTGGTCTATAGTTCTCTGTGTCTGTTTTTTTTTTCTTCCTTTTTTGAAGATGGGAAGCACATCAGCTCTTTTCCAGTCCTCTGGTAGTTCCCCGGTGCTCCAGGATTTTTGAAAGATATGGTGCAGTGGTTCTGAGATGACCTCTGCCAGCTCCTTTAAAACTCTGGGATGTAATCCATCAGGCCCCGGTGATTTCTTTTCATCAAGATGAGACAGTGTTCTCTTATTATTATTATTTTTTTTGCTTATTTTAATTTTTAGTTTTGGTCTGTCTTTTACAGTTATGTTTTTGGTGGGATGACCTATAGTTTCTTTTTGCGTGAAGACAGATGCAATGAATCAGTTAAGAAGTTCTGTTTTCTCTCTGTTGCCTGTTACTTTCTTGACATCTTCTCTCTTTAGTGGACCGACTGTTTCCTTGATTTTTTTTTCTTGTTATTTATATGTTGGAAGAAACTGTTTTTATTATCTTTGACTTTTATTGCAAGTCTTTGTTCATTCTGAGCCTTTGCTATCCTGACTTCGTCTTTGCAGATTCTGGCTATCTGCTGATATTCTGCCTTAGTTGTATGTCTTTCTTTCCATTTTTTGTACTTGTCCTTTTTTTCTTTCAATTTGCCAGAGAGATCTTTGTGCAGCCATGCTGGTTTCTTCTTGGAGTTCTTGTTTTTCTTTCTCAGTGATGTTGTGCTGGTCTGGGCTTCTATGATCATACTTTTTAGAGTTTCCCAAGATTCTTGAGTTGTTTTCCCCTTTAGGATTTTCATCCATGGAATCTTTCCCAAGTTCTCTCTGAGTTTATTGAAATCAGCTCTTTTAAAATCCAAGACTCTGGTGTCATTATGTTCTGTTGCTTGTGTTTGTGTTATGTTGAATTCTAGTATGACATGGTCACTCTTGCCCAAGATTCCTGCAGTTTCAACTTCCTCTATCACTTCTTCTCTGTTTGTAAGAATTAAGTCCAGTATGGCTGTCCCTCTACTTTCACCCTCTATCTTTTGGACAACAAAGTTGTCAGCTAGGTTGGTTAGGAACTTATTTGATTTCTCACTTTGTGCAGAATTAGTTTTCCAATTGATATCAGGATAATTGAAGTCTCCCATTACTATTGTTGTGTGTTTCCTGCATATGTTTGTTAGTTGGCTGGCAAAAAGGACATCTATTTTTTTTCTGCTTAATTGGGTGGCCTATAATATACACCAATGGCCATGTCATTCTTTCTTTCTTTTATATTGACCCATATGTATTCTAGGAGGTTTTCATCTTTGGTTTCACGCATTTCTGTAGCAATATAGTGGTCCTTTACATACAGTGCAACTTCATCTCCTCTTTTATGGGGTCTGTATTTTTTTGAATAGATTGCTTCTCTCCTTGATTAGTTTCCACCCATTGCATCTTGTCCTGCCTTCAGGTGCTTTGGAGAATAGTTTGACTCCCTCTTCTTTGTGGCAGCCCCTGAGATATTGGAAGACTGCTATTGTGTCACCCCTCATCCTCCTTTTCATCAAACTAGACATACCCAATTCCAGCAACTGTTCTTTAGATGTTTTAGCCTCCAGTCCCCTAACCATCTTTGTTGCTCTTCTCTGAATTTTTTCTAGAGTCTCAACATCTTTTTTTACATCATGGCAACCAAAACTGGATGCAGTATTCCAAGTGTGGACTTATTAAGGCATTATAAAATGGTATTAACACTTCATGTGATCTTTATTCTATCCCTTTGTTGATGCAGCCTAGAACTGCAGCTGCAGCACACTCCTGGCTCATATTTAAAAGAAGAAGGCAAGGGCAAACCACTTCTGAAAATGTTCCAAGAAAACTGCAAAGGCTAGTTTAGGTAGTCAGCAGGTTTCAAGACTGACTCAAAGGTATTAAAAAAATCTTGATCCTTAGCTGAGAGGATTAACAAAAGTGATACTAATACTATATTTATATCAGAACACACCCCAGTAATTTTATCAGTCACTACAACAAATAGTCATCCTTTTTTTTCCAGACTGTAGTTAAATATCTCTTCATTAAAGAACTTACTTTTTGTAAAACAAATGCAGCCGTGACTGAAGCCTTTTTCTTATAATTACATATTCCACAAATTTATTGATTGTTTAAGCAGCTTTAAGGAGATAAAAAAGAAGTATGATTGCTTATATTTCATAGAAAAATAAAAAATACACTGGAGGGGAGGAAAGGTTTTGGAAATTTTACAGAAACTTAATTTTTCTTGCAAATGAAAAATCATTGAAACGTGTAAAACACAAATGTTGGGATAAAGGTGAAAGATCTTGTTGATGATTAGCCTGTCATTGGAAACAGCTTCAACAGTGTTAATATTGTATCTAATGTTAAGATAGCTGGAGGAAAAGATATAGTAATTCTGATTCAATGAATCAGAGGAAGAAACTCATCAATTTTTAATATAATTTTTTCCTGCATTTTTGCACAAACTATTTAGTTGTCCTTTGATTAAATAATAACTATCATTCAATAAAAGCAAGGAAAGTTCCTGATCAGGATGTTTATCCAATTGAATGATATAAGATATATATTGAAATGTGGGTTTTGCTAGAATTGTAATTATTAATTTTTTGAAATATTTCTTCTTCTAGTCTCTTTAATTGAAATCTGAATACCAATGACTGAAGCATGATTGTCTCTGACAATGGTGCAAGCTTAACGACCAGTTTTCTTGCAATCACAGATATATGAACAATGACCCTAGCATGAAGACAAGAGATGATATTATTAATTTCAACCATCTATCCTGCTCAATTTCATTTTATAAAAGGTCATCTGAACAAAAGAACTTTGATATGGTTCAGTCCTAAAAAAGTCCTGCTTAAATGTGTATTTTTAAATGAGTTGGCTAATATATATTATTCTGCTCACGTTGTTAGAGTGATTACTGTATTTAAACTGTGGGTATACTCTGATGATCTCTTTATTTTCCCATGTTGCCCAACAAGTTGGTAATTTTTAAGATTGTCTGGAGTATGTTCACTATATGTTTTATAGAGTATCATATGTCTGTGGAAATTTATAATGAAACAATTTGATTCTATTATTGTTTGAAATCTTTTATATATTTGAGAGTAGCTATTCCAATGAGTCACCCTTGAGACAGTGTGTATATACAGTATATATAGTTGTTTGCAGCTCTAGGGGGAGGTGCTCATCTCCATTACAAAGCTGAAGAGCCAGTGCTGTCTGAAGACATCTCTGTGGTCATGTGGCCAGCGTGACTAAATGCCGAAGATGCATGGAATGCTGTTATCTTCCCACCAAAGTGGTCCCCCTATTTTTCTGCTTGCATTCAGCTTTGTTCAGGTATTTTCCCACGTCATTGTAGTTGTGCTTTTAAAGTTGTAGCAACGTTTCAGCAGAATCTCATCCTCCATCATCAGGCTTCTGTATGATGATGGCAGATGAGATTCTGCTGAAACGTTGCTACAACTTTAAAAGCACAACTACAATGACGTGGGAAAATACCCGAAAAAAGCTGAATGCCATACATGTAAGTACCCGCAAAAACTTAAGAAAACAAATATATATATGTGGATCTTTGGTTATTCAGGTTTTCTCCTGCGTAAGATTGGAAGTATCTAGGCAACGTTTTGATGAAGTCTTATTCATCATCTTCAGGCTTGGTCTTCAGCTCTGTGCTTCTCAGATCCACATACAAATACCCGTGAGAACCTCAGAAAACATATATATATGTGTCCAATGGCTCCCTAGGACACACCATCTACCAGAAGAAAACACATACAAACCACTATCTACACGCACTCTCACACCACCACCCAGCACAGATCAATTCTGTAGCCGAGACACTCATCTCCAGAACAAAATGCTTAGCTGACGAACAACACCTAGAGACCGAACTGCACACTCTCATCGGCGTGCTGACAGCCAATGGATTCCAAAGAAAGAAGATCACCCACCTAATCCAAAAAGAAACCCCAGCCAAAATCCAAGACAAAGAACAAGAGAATGGCAAAGCCCTCCTCCCATATATAAAAGACACTACGGACAAAATCAGCAAGATCCTCCAAAAACACAACATTAAGACAGCATTCTGCACAAACAGAAAGATATCCACCATCCTAAGAAACCCTAAGGACAGAATCGACTTAGAAAATCAAGGAGTATACGAAATCCCTTGCACTGCCTGCCCCACCACATACATTGGACAGACTAATAGAAGAATAGGTGCACGCATTGAAGAACATAAGAACTCAATCAAAAAGTAAGAACCGACCTCTTCCCTGGTCCAACACCTCAAAGCCACAGGACATGAGATTGACTTTAAAAATACCAAAACTATAGCCAAAACCGAACACTTCAGCAGCAGAATCATCAGAGAAGCCATAGAGATAGAGAAACGCCCACACAGCATGAATAAATGAGATGATACCTCCCGCCTACCAGCCATTTGGAAACCTGCCCTCATGAACAGACGCGTACCTAACATGAAGAATAACACCACACCCACACCCCTGAGAGCCACACAAGATGCCACCACCACACTTCCACGTAGAAAGCAGACTCACACCCACACAGAAGATGAAACACGACCACGGACCAGAAGCCGCACTGCAGCTGCATCACTACCCACTTCAAACCCCTCTGAGCCATACATGAAGCGAACTGACCTCCACCATGAAGATGCAGCACGACCACAAACTCGAAGCCAAACAGCAAGATCACAGCTCACCAGCTCCAACCCTCCAGCAACTAAGACTAACCTGAGCACAATCAAGCCCCCACCTGAACAGAACACGCCTCCAGCCAATCAGAACACAGCCAACCCCCCAACCAATAAGAACACAGCCAAACCCCCAACCAATGAGAACACACCCCCACCCAATCAGAACACAGCCAAGCCCCCATTCAATCAAGTCACACCCCCACTAGCAGTTAAAAGGAAAAAGCAGCTGCAAGCTCACATCACTCTGAGGAGCACAGAGCTGAAGACCAAGCCTGAAGATGATGAATGAGACTTCATCGAAACGTTGCCTAGATACTTCCAATCTTCCAATCTTACATGGGAGAAAACCCGAATAACCAAAGATCCACATACAAATACCCGCGAGAACCTCAGAAAACATATATATATCTGGCATTCAGCTTTGTTCGGGTATTTTCCCACGTCATAGTAGTGGTGCTTTTAAAGTTGTAGCAACATTTCAGCAGAATCTCATCTGCCATTATCAGGCTTCTGTATCATCAGGCTTCTGTACTATACAGAAGCCTGATGATGGCAGATGAGATTCTGCTGAAATGTTGCTACAACTTTAAAAGCACCACTACTATGACGTGGGAAAATACCCGAACAAAGCTGAATGCCAGACATGTAAGTACCCGCGAAAATTTAAGAAAACAAATATATATATATCTTACATGTATGGTATTCAGCTTTGTTTGGGTATTTTCCCACGTCATTATAGTTGTGCTTTTAAAGTTGTAGCAACATTTCAGCAGAATCACATCTACCATCATCAGGCTTCTGTATTGGGTTCGTCTGTGAGTCAGACTTTTACAGTTGTTTCAGTTTTAAATTTGGGGCTAGCTTACTGCTGTGCCAGAATGATTTTTTCTTCATCCTGATTGGTTGGGAGTCTTGGTCTTTGTTTATTGGTCTTGAAGTTTGCTGTGTTCTGCTTGATTGGTGTTTCTAATATCTTCTGTCTGTTTTGTGGCTTTTTTTGTGTGTCTTGATTGGCTGGCAACATTGTGTTCCTGTATTGGAGGCTTTCAGTGCAAATTGGCTCTGAGTAAATGGACGGCTATCATTTGTTAGGAAGCTAGGTTTCATCTGGATGCCTGGTTGGGGTGTGTTTGAGCTGGAGATATCAGGGGGGATCTGTTTGTGCCCAGGTGTTTGTCTGGCTAGTGGTGTGGAGATTCTTTTTGTTTGTGAGTGCAGGCTTCCAAATAATTGACAGTCTGGTAGAACCATCTATTCATGCTTTCAGGTGTTTTTTCAATCTCTATGGCTTCTCTGATAATTTTGTGGCTGGGGTTTTCTATAGTGGCTAGGGTTTTTATGCCATTGAAGTTGATGCTATGACCTGTGGCTTTCATGTGTTGGACTAGTGAGGAAGTGTGTTCCAGCTTTTTTACTGTATTTTTATGTTCATCCAGGCGGGTACTTATTCTTCTATTGGTCTGTCCAATGTATGTGGCTGGGCATGATGCACAAGGGACTTCATATATGCCTTGGTTTTCCAGGTCAATTTTATCTTTGGGATTTCTAAGGATGGCTGCTAATTTTCTGTCTGTTTTGAAGGCAGTCTTAATGTGATGCCTATGTAGTACCTTACAGATTTTGTCTGTAGTGCCTCTTATGTAGGACAGGACAGCTGTTCCATAGGTCTATTCATCTTCTAGGTCTCCATTATGTCTCAGTGTGTTTTTGTGGATCAAACTGGTGATTTTGCTTTTGTGGAAGCCGTTGGCTGCCAGTACTTAAGAGTCAGGGTGCATAGTTCAGTCTTTATGTGTGTCTTGTCTACCAGGCATTGAGACAACAGTTTTATAGAACAGTTAGCCATTATTCACATAGAGATTAAACGTCCTTTCCAATGAGAAATAAAGGATCACCTTCACCACAGTTAAAAATGGCAGGTTGAAAGGGAAATTCAACTTTAACATTTATTTATTCTGGTTTTAAACCATTTTCCAGAACTGTCGAGCCTTACAACATTGTCACCAAATATGAGAAAATAATCTGACGAGATTATTACATTACAATTTTGAGAGAATGAGCTACCTATTTATCAGTCAAAATCAGAGTAAGATATCACGAATAAAGATTTTATTTTCTGTAAGTGTGGCATTTGGTGTACATATAAACTTATTATTTCACTGAAATTCCCATTGTGGCATATCTGTTACTACATTTAAATTCTGCACCTGTTTAATCATACAGACTTTAATTTGTTGGTTTCACTTCACTAATAATTCATAAATAAGGTCCACTATATACTCAAAGTTATACAAGATATTTTGTCATCCTTTAAACCAGGGGTCGCCAACCTTTTGGACCTCAGGGACCACCAAACTCATAATTTTGATGATGAGTCTGCAGGAAAATTCCCCACCCCATTTTCCTACCAATCGATCATTCTTTACTATCTCCAGCTTTATTCTCAGGGGAGAGAGAGAGAGACTTTTGTCTTCATGCAAGGAAAGCAGCAGAAGCAGTAGAAGTTTTTCTTTCTCTGCCCCAAACTCCACCAGAAATGAGTCTTTGCCAGTACAGCCTCTTGGAGCAGGATGACTTGCAGGGTCCCAAAAATTCATTTCTGGTGGAGTTTGGGGAAGAGAAAGAAAGACTTTTGCTGCTTTCCTTGCATGCAGCCAAAAGCAGAAGAAGCAGCCCAGTGACCAGGCCAGGTACGTGGAGCAAGTGGAGCAAGTTTCCCCCTTCCCCACTTTCCCCCCTCCCCTCACTCCCTTGTGCTGTTCCCAATGCAAGGCATGCAAACCCTGTGTTTCCATGGGCCATGTGGACAGCACAGACTTCCCACATAGCCTGGATTAATTGCTTTGAAGGGGTGCTTTGAGGGTGACATTTCTCTGCAGACTACCAAAATGTTCTCATGGACCATTAGTGGTCCCCTGTCCACTGGTTGGCAACCACTGCTTTAACTTATTGGAAGATACTTGGCTTCAATCAGCAGACTAAATTTTCAACTTGATCATTGGACATACGTTCTTCATATATACATATCCACAGAGACAGACAGACAGACAGATAGATTCCAGAGCTGTGGTGGTTAGAATGCAGTATTGTGGGCTAATTCTGTCCAACTGTCAACAGTTCAATCCTGACCAGCTCAAGGTTAACTCAGCCTTCCTTCCTTCGGAGGTCAGTAAGATGAGCATCCACATTTTGGGGGACAATATATTGACTCTATAAACCACTTACAGAGGGTTGTAAAGTATTGTGAAGTGGTATATAAATCTAAGTGCTATTGCTATTCCATATAAATTGTTTTCCCAATGTTAGGGATAACATTGTTTACCCTAACTGGTTTAGGTAAAATAATAAATATGTTATCATAGTTTGTTAGTTAAAGTGTCTGCAACTTTAACTGTAGGATAGTAATTAAGGGAGTGGTTGTGAAAGCACTTTAAAAGAAGCAAGACGACAGCTTGCTCTCTCTCTGGCTTTGATAATCCCTAATTACTGCATGGACTCAAGACTGCGTTGCTCGAATGGGAGAGATAAACAAAGGACTGATTTGAACTGACATAGGATATTCTACACGGACTTTGCTAACTGAATATCCTTGAATGGACTGACTAAATGATACATGACTATTGGACTGTTATTTTGACTATGCTATAAACTCTAAATGGAATAAACTATCTTTTGATAGCACAAGCATATCTGTTATTTTTACTGTATGTTAACAAACATACAAACATATCTCACTCATTTATCTGTATGCCTATCTGACTAACGCTGCACATTCTGTTTAGCTTGTCTCCTTAACCCTGGTTGGGGAACCCAGGCTTAACACCCCTGATTAAAAGAAGAAGAAAAAACTACTCTGCAAAGAAAAAAGCTAAGAATACAATAGCTATCCTGCTGGTTCAGTCGAAGAGCCCTCTTCATTTAGCATTGTGTTTCTCACAGTGGCCAATTGTAGAGATCACATGGAGTAGATCAAAGAATATCCTTCTCAACCACTGCTCCTATGTAGCCGATACTTGGAAGCCTACACATTCACACAAACACCCTGGTCCAAGAATAACATAGGTCTTTAAGACCAATAAGCCTTGATAAGCCTTTTCTCCATTAATTTATCCAATCTCTTTTTAAATTCCCCTGATCCAAGTTAGTGGCCACTGCCATGTCTTACGTTAATTAATTCCAAAGGTTAATTATGCACTGTCCTTCTTAGTGTCTGTTTTAATCTCCTTCCAGTCAGCTTTATTGGATGGCTCCTATTCCTTGTCTTTAAAGAGAGTGAGAAAAATTTGTCCCTGACAATTTTCTCCATACTATGCATGATTTTATACAACACAGTTATGTCCTTGCACCCACCCCAATTATTCCCCCACACCCCCCAAACTAAAAGATCCCAAAATATTCTGGCCTTTTCAATCTTCTGATCTTTTCCCTTACCCTCTTCTGCACTTTTTCAGCTCTGTCCACATTAAATGGGATAACCAGAATGTACTTAGATGCAGAGATAACACTAAACAAGGGTTTTGTTGTTGTTTCATTGCATTCCCTGTCATTTGTCACATTGTTTTGACATTGTCGTTGTACTGCTTATGAACTCAAGACCTTTTCCTGATTAAAGATGAATCAACCCTTCTCAATTTGTTGGTGAAATTAGAGGGGGGAGTGAGAAGTTTGCCCCAATATGCATTATGCTCAATTTTGCTAATCCCATGGCCAGTGCATTTACTCAACAGCCTCTGATGAAGACATTTGTGAATAGTTTTTTGAAAACCCAAATACACAATGTCAACGGCCTATTGACACTTCCCAAAACCCTCTAAAGGTTTGTTAAGACAAGATTCACCTCTGCTCAGTCCATGATGACTTTCCTTCAGCAAGGTTATTTCTCTAAATGCTTGATGCTACCAATTTGCCTGGAAGAGATATTAAACTGACTGGCTTATAATTTCCCAGATTTCCCCTGGGTCTCTTTTTAAAAATTGCCTTACAATGAGCCTGATCTGAATCACAACCTCTCCAGAAGCTAGGGTACAAGAACTGGACTAAGCTAGAATTGTGAAATATTATGTTTGGGTAATCTACAGTTAGATTCAGAGTCTAAGACTGGTAGACGAAGATTTAAGGATTATTAAATTACGATCTAATATAGGCTGTTCTAAGCAGGGAATAGTTTGCCCCACAGTCAGCCAGATCTTTAGAGTGGATTTGGCAATTTATACGTATATCAAGTCCTTCCCAAGATAGGCAGATGTTATTGTTCGATGGTGTTAAAGGGATTGTTTATTATTTGGTTTACTGGATTCCTACAGTTCCTATTCCTGCATGAATAGATGAAACTCAAAACTCTACAATCTTCTTTCACCATTCCTGAGACAGTCAAAAATACTGGGGAAAAAATGCTCATGAATTTAAAGTACCCTCAACAGTTGACATTTGAGTGACAGTTTTATTCAGCTGCCAAATAGAGGGGGGAAGGGGAATCAGTCCATAGTTTGTAACAATTTCCTTTTTTCCCCTATTTTTATTAGAACTCCCCCCCCCCCCCATTGGCCATTACAGCTGAGTAAATATTTGGTGATGAACCATTCATTCTGTGGCTTTTCCTCTTTCTTTTGATGGGAAAAACTTGGTAATATTAATCACTGTATTCAACAATGTAAACATTTCCACAAAGCTATGTTTATAACTTCTGATTTGTTTTGCGGCTTTATGGCTAGAATGGATGATTCTTTAGAATGAAAGTGGCCATTTAAATCATTTGTTTCTCTGTATTAAGTATGAAAAATCTTGGAATTTCGGAAACAGTGTGAAAATTGTTCCCATTCAAGTGAGCATCTTCTCTTTCATTGAAGAGGTATAATGAAAGTTATACATTGGCCAACTTGAAGGAAATTGAGGGGCTTAAAAGAAGAAACTTGCTTCTTTCTTTTGTCCAGTTTAGGTTTCTGTTCTTATAGTGATCAACCAGATACAAAGAGAAATGAACAAACGGGAAATGAGCTTTTCAACTTGTCTCAATGTTTGTGTATGTGTCCCTATAGGTTTCTATGGAGCAAAGTATTTTGATATGTGCAAGTGAATGGAGATGCATTGTTTTTGTAAATAGGTTAGCTTAGTGGATGAGTGGTTAATTTTAATAAGCATCTATTAATGTCATCTAATATATATTTTCATATGCATTCATTTATTAGATGAAAATCACTGGGATTAGCTGAGTTTGGCAACTCTGGGTCAGCAAAGTGAGGTAGCAGAACATTGCACAATATTTTTATTTAGATGTTTGTACTGTACACATAGACATGCAGGTGCAAACACACTTTCTTTGGGAGGATGGACATTAATATCGGAGTCATCTTTCTTTTAGGTGAATATAGTATATTCATTATAAGGACACATATAAGAAGGGCAGAAGTAATTCGGTAGAGAGATGGAACTTCTGAAGACATCTTCTCACTCTTTTGAGATCACCATAATGTACAACCTAACATCATGAAACCATGATGGAAGGATCTAAATCCTAATAGCAATAGCATTTAGACTTATATACCACTGTATACTGTTTTACAGCACTCTTTAAGCTTCTTATTATCTAAGTTTTTAATATCGGCATATTGCTTCTAACAATCTGGGTCTTCTTTTTACTGACCTTGGAAGACTGGAAGGCTGAGTCAATCTTGACGTGGTCAGGATCACTCCTGCCTATGGCAGAGTTAGCCAGCAATACTGCATTCTAATCACTGTGTCATCATGGCTCCTAGGTAGTTTAGCCTCCTTTATAGGTGATCAATAAGAAAAGAGACAGTGGGCCCTGTATTTACCATCACTGTTGTGTGTTGCTCCAATCACAACTGCTAATGTGTGGGTTGCATTTGCACAAAGGGCTTATTTGTGCATGGTGAATCAACCCACTTTCTGGATTTGCATAATGTATTGATTTGTAAACCAATCAAAAACCTCAGATTGCACATCTGGCTGGTTTTATTGTGTTCAGTTTCTGTTTTGTTTTTTTTAAGTTATTGATGGTCTAGCACAATATTAATTATATCAATAGTTCAAATTAAGACATTGCTCTCTGACAGTTTCATTTTGCCAGCCAGAGTCCTGTTTAGGATTCCCATAAATAAGAATGTGCTACACAGAGGTAAATGCCTAGGCTCTGAAATGCTTTTCCATGGGTGCTTTGAATTATCTTAGATTCAGCCTTGAGCACCTGGTAATGCTAGTGTAGATTACATCTTCCAACATCCAAAAAATAACAGAATAAGAGATTTGAAAGGACCTTGAAGGTCATCTAATCTAACTTCCTGCTCAAGCAGGAAATCCTACACCATTTCAGACAAATGATTGTCCAATCTCTTCTTTAAAGGTTCCAGTGTTAGAGCATCCACAACATCTGCAGGCACATTGTTCCATTGTTTAATTGTACTAACTGTCAAGAAATTTCTCCTTAGTTCTAAGTTGCTTCTCTCCTTGATTAGTTTCCATCCATTGCTTCTTGTCCTGCCTTCATGTGCTTTGATCCCTCTTCTCTATAGCAAACCCTGAGATACTGGGACATTGCTATTATCTCTCCCCTAGTCCTTCCTTTCATTAAACTAGACATAATAGATTCCTGCAACCATTCTTCACTTGTTTTAGCCCCTAGTGCCCTAAACATCTTTGTTGTTTTGTTGAGAACTGCATTCTTTCTAGAGTCGCAACATCTTTTTTACATTATGGTGGCCAAAAACTGGATGCAGTATTCCAAATGTGGCCTTACCAAGGCATTATAAAGTGGGTATTAACATTTCCTGTGATCTTCATTCTATCCCTCAATTAATGCAACTCATAATCTCTATACACCAAAGAATGTGTTAGTTGAGACTGAAATTAACTGTGATCCTTTACTTCTGAAAGAGTGGAGAAGGCCCAAGAATTATATGTTTCCTTAAAATGCTGAGTCTTAGGGTGTTATATCTGAATGTTAATCATTGCTATACACAACTTGCCTCTTAGTATGATTGTTTTTTTAAATTTATTTAAAAGTGTTTCAATGGTTTTATTTTTTTTAATGCTGCTCTGAGTAACTATAAATCACCTGGAAAATCTCTTTGGCAAAATCTCTGAGAATCAATACAATCAGGAAAAAGTTTTATAGTTTGTGTTTTCACAGTCATTTCCAATAACTGATAATGACCAATTTTTTTTATTCTTACTATCACTGATACAACAATAAAAACAAAGTGAAATATCTGGGAAGTAGAAAAGCATATTGCAGTAACATAATAATGAACCCAATATTTATTCATTCAGTAGGATGTATGTAAAAACATAATCCCTAGCCATTCTATCCAATCTTCACGGTGTCTGGAGGGATGGAATGCTGTTTACTATTTGCTATTCATTTATTTATACAATTTTTCCACTGCATCAATCCAAAATAAACCAGAATAAATTTTAATAACACAACGAATAAAGTATCAATAATCATTATGGTTTTTCATAAACTTTGTTCTGCTTTTTTGCAGGTGCTGCCTTTTTGCCCTTGTTTAACTTTTACAACCAGGTTGATCAATGCATGCGACAAGGAGGGCTATTTTTCATCTGGCTTGTCACAGAGCTTGACACTTATCTGAACTGAGAAGAAGTGAGCAGTCTAACTGACTTCTGTGCCTAAGAGAAGACTAGAACCTGGGTATCACTGCTTCAATCTACCAATATCACTTTAAGCTATACACCCATTGAGCTCTCAAAATATCAATAATACAGTAATGATACATAATCTAAATAAATTAATTCATTAAATATCATAATATAAAACAATATACCCTCCACAATCATTTATTTGCCATAGTAAAATGGTGGTTAACCCACACTATTGCAGGCTAACTCTGCCCATTGCCAGGAGTTCAGTCCTGACCTGCTCAAGGCCTTCCATCCTTCCAAGATCGGTAAAATGAGGACCCGGACTGTTTAGGGGCAATAGGCTGACTCTGTAAACCACCTAGTGAGGGCTGTAAAGTATTATGAAATGGTATATTGCTATGCATTTGGGCTTCCTTGAAAAGCTATCTTTTTCGTAGTGTCTGGAAAGTTTTCAGAGCATCAGACTGTTTCATAGGCAGGTAACTCCTATGTTAAAGCTAAGTCACCCTCATTTTTCTTTTAATTTTTTTTATCTTTTTAGCTGTAGCCAGTGGCAAGCCATCACTGTCATCATTTTCTTTAAAAGTAGCACCAATAACATCACTCTAAAAAAGCAGCGTTTCCACTGATGTCATTCAGGAAAAGGTAGTGTTCCATGAGGCATGAAATATCTTTTTTAAAATAAATTTTATTAATTTTCTATTAATTACATTTCTTAGTGCTAAATAAACATCACATTGTTTGGGTATTTAATTTTCTTAACAATACAGATTCCATTCTCACTCTCCACCTCTTTTTTCTAACCACATTATTAAAATAAATTCCATGTTGGATAAAATTCTGTCTTCTTTCTGTTTCATTTTCAATGTAAGTCTATCCATTTTTTGCACAATCTAATATCTTCTTAATTATCTTTTCATCTTGCTGTGTTTCTTCATCTTTCCAATATTGTGCTGCTGTTAAAACATGTAATACTAAATACGTACTATTTTTATCATTTTTTTATGATATCATCCCTAATAAAAACAGTTCATGTTTAAAAGCTATATGTTTCCTTATTATCTTTTCTAGCCATCTATGTATTTTTGCCCCAATTTTTTTTGTTTTAAAACCAGTCCACCACTTGTGGACTTGTGATAAAATGTGTCCGTCTTTTGATTACATTTCCAACATTTGCTAGACATACTTTTAAACATTTTAGCTAACAGAGCAGGTGGTAAATGCCATCTATAAAACATTTTATATAAATTTTCTTTATAAAAAGTTGCCATTGTTAATCTCTAGTTCCTTTCCCATAAAATTTTTTGGCATTTCGCTAATTCTATATTATAACCAAAGTTTTTTTTCCCATTGTACCATTGTGTCTTTTATTTGTTCATTCTCCATTTTTAAATTTAGCAAAAAGTTATATGAGGCATGAAATATCTTGAATGTGCATGCACTTTTACTCACCAGCACTTAATATTCACCCATGCTCTTTTGATCTTTGGATAGGTTTCCATCCTACTTCTAAAATGCTGAGTGTCAGGATCAGTGAGCTGGTTTAATAGAAACTCTCTGGATAAGTGTATACAAGTTCATCCACTTGTGCTACAGACAGCTGCTACTCCCAAGAAGTTGGTTCTGAGCACTAGGAAGCAATGGAAACCATCAAGCTCTCAACTGCAGCAGAGCCTTTGAGGGCACTGGATGCATCAACCTCACATTTTAAACACATGGGGATTCACAATAATTACAAAACAAAAAAATCATTTTTTCATATGTTATTATTATTTATTATTTTTTGATAAAATAAACATCAGCCTGCAAAATGACTTCAGTTGAAGCAATGCTTATTTCTGCTTTGTTTCTTGGTTGCCATTCAAAGGGACTCAGGAATGTGGTTCCTCGTCTACCACCTAGTGTGAGAACCAAGGTCAAGCCAATGGGCGCCTGCTGAAGTTGAGCGGGAACCTACACCTAGATTGATTGGCCCATGTGACCTGAGATACATAAAGTGGGGGAGGGAGTGAGGACGCCTTATTCTTTTAACTAACCTTAAGCACAGGAATAATTTACAGCTAGCTTCACCTTTTCAAGTGCCAATATGATAAACTCAGTAAAGGATCTCTTGAACCTGGACAAAATGTCAGAGTCCTGACTTCCTAAAGTTCATTACTTGGAACAATGACAATAAAAATAATAATAACTAATAATAACAGAAAATTAGTCAGAGTGTGATGTGGGATATAGCATTTTTCAGATACATTCAAAGCTGTCCATGTGTTAAGTTACATAAAAACTATTTCAATTTGCCCAATAGAAAGAAAAACGTTTCTTAACAGAAGCAGTTATGTAGTGAGGGATATTCAACCTGGATTCCTGCACACAGTATGAGCTTGTTATTTCAAGGCTAAATGGTTTCTTTCAATGCCATGGTTTTACCTTGAAATGGTCCTCCCCCATATTTTCTCTCTTCAAGAAGAGCTGTTCTTCGCCAAAGCCACCAAATGAGGTCTATTTTATAACATTCAGTGGAATCAAATGATACAATTTTGGCAAGTATCACTTTCATCTATAACCTTGTTAAACTCTTTCCTAACTTAAGAATAATTGTCCCACATATTTAAAATTAACATGCTTAGAAAATGAATTCAATCTGAAATCTAATCCAGGAATGTCAAACTCAAGGCCCATGGCCTGATTCAGCCCATAAGGTGCTTAGATCTGGTCTATGGAGCTACCCTGGAAACAGTGAAGGACCAGCCCACTGTTCCTCTGCCAGTGAAAATGGAGCTCAGGAGGGCCGTGTAACCCTCATGGGCTCTGTTTTCACTGGCAGATGGCTCCAGGAGACCATCATAGCTGAAAACAGAGCCTAGGAGGGCTGTACATGGCCCTCACTGGCTCTATTTTCACTGGCAGAGTGCAAAACAAACTATGACCAAAAGTGACATTTGATCACAAAAGTGATGTTGAGCTGGCCACGCCCACCCTGGCCACGCCCACCTTGCCACCCCCCCAAGGTCAAACACAACCATGAGGTGGCTCTCAATGCAATCGAGTTTGACAGTCCAGATCTAATTTATGGATTCCACATCAGACTTTATTGTAAGTAACTTGCAAGCACTTTCTTTCCTTTCCTACCAAACACAGAACATTTCAAACATGTAATGCGCCAAAAACAAAAAAAAGTAAATTTTCTGCATGGAAGAAAATTAAGGAAAGCACAAAACTGTTATCATCTAAAAGGCTTTTGCAAACACTCAGATGTAAATCCCCAAATTCAAGAAATATGTAATTATCATAAGCATTCAATGTGTTCACCCGGAATTTTGTAATTTTAAAATGTTCTCCTAGAACCTTGGTAGAAATTGAATGTTAGACATTTGCTGTAAACTCTATATCTTGTGTGACTGTGTGCATCTGTATGCATAAGTGGAAGCATGCTTCCATTTATGTTGCAGCCTTTCAAACTGCAAGAAACAGTCCATCATTTTTCACTTCTGCTTTTTCTTGGTGGAGACATGTCTCAAATATAATGAGAGTTGGGATTTGTCTGCCCTGATTTAATTACTACAATCTAGATAACTCTGTCAATCAATTTTTCTCCTTGTGACTCCTGGCAGGGTGAAAAATGCCTATATTTCCAGAACTGATTGTTAGTAGATGTAAAGTTGGAAAGATCTTGGCAAAGATGAGTTGTTTGCTCATGTAGACAGCTGACCCATCAGTATCATGATGTGAAATCCAGCGTACCTTCTTTCCCTCTCTCTCTCTCTCTCTCTCTCTCTGTCCCTCCCTCTCTGTGTCCCTCCCTCCCCCCTCCCCCTCTCTACCATTGAATTGCTCAGATGAGTTCTGTCTGCCATGTAGCATTGAAATTTCAAACCTTGCAGTTGACCATAATTGGCAGTTCAACTGGTGAGAGTTAATTCATATGACTTTTTCATTAAGACAACAACCTCTGTTGCATCATATTATTTTGTCTATAAAAAGATAGGTAGGTAGGTAGGTAAGTAGGTAGGTAGGTAAGTGTAAGAAGGGAGGGAGAGAGAGGAGAGAGAGAGAGATGGATGATGGATGGATAGACAGATGATAGACAGAATTCCCTATGCCTCCAGGCTTGAAATTTTGGGCTTGGACAATCTGGAACTGCACCACCTGCAGTCCATGGTACACAAAATTGTCTGCTACAATATCTTGCCTGTCAATGATTTCTTCAGCTTCAACCATAATAATATACTTCAGCTTCAACCATAATAATATACAAACTCAAGGTAGAACGCTCCAAACTCGATTGCAGAAACTATGACTTCAGCAACAGAGTGGTCAATGCCTGAAACGCTCTACCCAACTCCATTGTTACAGCCCCAAATCCTCATAGCTTCGATCTCAAAATGTCTACCATAGATCTCATCCAGAAGTGGGATTCAACTTTTTTAACATCTGGTTCTGTGGGTGTGGCTTAGGTGGTGGCCGTGGTTTGGTGATCATGTGACTGGGTGGGTGTGGCCAACTCAACATCACTCAAATCAAGGCATGCATCTCCTCGCCTGGCCTCTCATGACTGTGGGGATGCTGCAACAGTCGTAAGTATGAAAAATGGTCATAAGTCACTTTTTTCAGTGCCATTGTAACTTTGAATGGTCACTCCACACAAGCAAAGTATCAGCAAAGGAAGGGGAAAAAACTCCAGAGAAGTTCCTGAGAGAGGAAGTCTAGTCCTGCCAAGAATGTAATAAGGGTTAATGGAGAGGCAGTTTCTGTATACAACACCAGAATGTTTCCTTCCTGCCTTCCTTACAGGATTAGGCCAGTAATTTCTTCTAACAACAGGTTCTCCAAACTGCTTAGAATGTTAACAACCGGTTCTAGCGAATAGGTGCAAACTGATAGAATCCCACCCCTGATCTCACCCCATTCTTAAGAGGTCCTTAAAGGGGGCCTGCATAAATCTTACTGTTCCCATTTATCTGTATTTACTTCCTTTGTTCATGTTTGTGTTCATGCCTATACTTGTTACCTTGTACATGTTTGACAAACAAATAACATAAAAAACAAATAAAATAAAAATAGACAGGCAGGCAGATGATAGATAGAGATAGATAGATAGATAGATAGATAGATAGATAGATAGATAGATAGATAGATAGATAGATAGACAGACAGACAGACAGACAGACAGACAGACAGACAGACAGACAGACAGACAGACAGACAGACAGACATAGAAGATATTCCACTCCTCTACTGTCCTTTTGCTTCAGTATCAACAGTTTCCATCAACAGCTCCCAAATAATGCAGAGAACAATCTTTGCCTGTCTCCAAAGTCAAAAGACAAGTAAGTGTGAGTCACTCAAAGCAGTAGATTAATTCTGGAGTATATTTTAATCCACTGTGCTTTTCTACCCTCCAGGGCTAGCAATGACATTGCTAGCAATGACATTGGCAACAAATTGTTAGTAGAGAGGGGTTGCAAGCCACTTAGTGATAAATATGTGTTATCATCTCAATCTTTCTGAGCAAATTAAGCTTTTAATTGCATAAGATAATTTTGTTGCAAGGACTAATTAAT
Source organism: Hydrophis major (assembly GCA_033807585.1). Lineage (NCBI taxonomy): Eukaryota > Metazoa > Chordata > Lepidosauria > Squamata > Elapidae > Hydrophis > Hydrophis major. Next base: position 247,278,837 of record CM066330.1, read on the forward strand.
CTTCAGGAACAATAATAATAACAGCAGCAAGAATTGTGGCAGTTGTTAGGAATCCAGACAAAAGTCAGCAAGAATTATTTTCAGAGGAAGAACTACACAGAAAGAAGAATGAGACTCAAAGCTCTTTGAAATACATTGTGGAGAAGGCTGAAGGAGAAGGTACAAACAACAGCACAGTTGCCAGGCAAAAATAAATATGCTTGTATTATATTTAGTATAGAGAGAGATGTGATGGAGATAAAAAAGCAAAATGATACCGATACTCCTTGATTTCTCGATGCACTTTGATACTAGCATGATTTGATTGCTTATTGTACCCTATGATCATTATTAAGTGTTGTACCTTATGATTCTTGACTCTTGACAAATGTATCTTTTCTTTTATGTACACTGAGAGCATTTGCACCAAGACAAATTCCTTGTGTGTCCAATCACACTTGGCCAATAAAGAATTCTATTCTATTCTATTCCACCATTTATTATAGTATTTTTCTGGACATTGGGAGTTGGAAGCATGATACTGTACTAGTTCTCCTCCTTCCTCTGGGGTGGGTCCAATTTGTGTTGATTGTGGGGAGAAGTCTAGACTTTAAGGGAAGTCTTAGAACTCAGTCCTCTCCCCAATCCTATTTAATATCTTCATAAGATCACAAGGAAAGTCATCCATCAGTCTGTGGTTAGATATTCCCAAAGGTCTCAAATTTAGGCCCTCCAAGTAATGCTATTAAAGTTCTATTTCAGTGTCCGGAGGTTGTAGAGATCTGGATGGAGAATATTTCTCACCATTAGGAAATTTCTCATTAGTTCTAGATTTCTTTTCTCCTTGATTAGTTTCCATCCATTGCTTCTTGCCTTGATTACAAGCTTATTTTAAAACAAGATGGGGCTTAGATTAATATTCAATCTGTCTATGGGGATTCTCAGTCATGACACCTTTGGGTCATGGTTGTCCCAAAGGTGCTTTTTCAAGGGGCAACTGGACTTTCTGGTTTTTCTTTGAAGGCATTCTGTTTCTCATCCAAAGAGCTTCTTCAGTTCTCAGAGCCGGAGAAGCTTCTAGGATGAGAAGTGAAACATCTTCAAAGAAAAACCAGAAAGTCAAGTTGCCCCTTGAAAAAGCACCTTTGGGATATTCACTTTAACATATTTTTTATTGCTGTTCTGTTGAACCAAGCTGTTACTAGGCTATTTTTCTGTGTATTTGTTTTTGGTTGGAGACAGATGAGAATATAATATATAATCTGGATGGGATGGATGGTGTTGAGTGAAATTAAGATGATTCACCCACATGATGAGCTGGATTACAGTGGTTTATAAACTGTTCAGTATGAATCAGCAGAGCAGAAAGTATTGGACATAATTTCTTCAGGAAATTTGCAGTTCCTCCTCATGGTTATGATTCTCAGAAACATTTTAAAAATAATTTAATCAATTTGATGTTTTTAACCATAAAGGCAGTTAACTTGTTCTCTGGCATAGCCTGGAACAGTCTTTAAAAAATAACTCAATCGTTTGAAGTAAGGCTAGTTTCTAGATAAAGCCATTCCAAAAATTTTTTTGTTTTGCTTTGCACTGAGCAGTCGTGACTCACTTTTTGCAATTTCACATAGGCTTGAAATTTGAGCTTCAGGTAGTAACTTTGTCCAGGATTTTCTGAGTCTAGAAAATATCCAGTAATTAACCCTGTTTGCCAAAAAATGTATTTATTCCTATTCTTCATTTTTAAGACATATCTTCTACTAGTTTTTCTGGCAACTATCATTGAGGCAGGGATGGACAACTATGGCCCCTCTATAACCTGTGGATTTTAACTTCCAGAATTCCTGAGGCAGCCACAGGTCATAAAGAGGCCATAATTGCCCATCCCTGCTCTGAGGGAAGTTCTGGGCTGAGAGAATGACCACCCTGAATCTTCCATGAGCTTCTATAGATGAGTGCAGACTCAAAAATAGGTCTTCATAATTCTAGTCCAACATCTTAACCAAACTTACACTGGCTTTCCACATCATTCTGTATTTCCTTTTGTCTAAATCTTTCAGACTTGAGCTGGGAAAACAATTAGATTTAATCATGTTTCTTTAAGTTTTGAAAGAAAGAAACAAGTAAACAAAATGTTCTTCCCTGTCCTGCTCACTTTGACAAGATTTTTTTCTTTCTTCTTTCAAGGATGAATGTGGGCTTTGAGTTTGTTCATCCAGGGGTTTCCTCAGGGATATGAGAGTGCTGAAGTAGGAGCATAATAGCTTAGGTGGCTGCAAAGTCCCTATCTTTGAATTCATATCTGCTCTGCTTGGCGAGTGGATGGGCTGTAGAGATGTCCACAGTAATATTTTAACTATTCCCTTTCTGTTTTGGGGTGTGTGTGTGTGTGTGTGTGTGTGTGTGTGTGTGTAGAGAGAGAGAGAGAGCAAGATATTCTTGCAGTGGTAAGAACTGTGATGGTGCTTTAATTCCTGTGACAACCAGCTACAGATGGCTAGAATATGGGACCAGAAGACATTTAAGGGCCAGATGATCTAAAATGGTTGTGAGCCATCAACCACTTTGATCTCTCTCCCCTTTGTCAGCTATCTAGTGTCTTGACTTCTAATTTTTCCTGTATGGTGATATTGTTGGTAAATGCCATGTCGATTCACAATGGGACATCTTTAATCTTTCACCCATGACTATTATCAACACATGGGCGATGTTGTAGAGTTGACTCAGTTGTGCCTACCTGTTTTTTCCTTGCAGCCACAAGCATGCAGATGAGTGGGGAAAGGAGCTGTGCATCACTTATTTTGCATCTAGCAAAAGCTGCAGAAAGAGCACAATTTTTTTTTAAAAAAAAAAAATGCAGCATCACCATTTTTGTACATGCTCATAACTTCAATGCCCATACAAAAAAAGACAGGCTTCGCATTGTGAGGCTACATCTGCCACTTTGCCTCCTTCTGCAACTCAGAGTTTTCAATCCTCGAGATAAGGGAAAGGAGAAAAAAGGTATTTTATTGCATGAATAGATGATTTTAAAACATTGTAAATCAAGGAGGAGGGAGAGGGAAAGGAAAATGGAGAAAATATTCAAGTAAAATGAACTCAATAAGAAGTTGTGTGGCACAGTAGCCCAGTGAATGGGTTTTTTTTTTTCTGAAATTATACCTGATTCTGCACCCCTTAATTAGCCACAGACTGAAATTCCACTCCCAGTCTATAATATTAAGGCAACAGTGAGCAAACTGCCCATACTGATAAGACTGCTGGGTCTGCAAAATATCTTTCTTTGCACCACTGATTTTTTATTCCCTCAGGTTTTGCTTCAGTGCAGTGTTGTCTGAGGATTCTTGTTATTGCAACCAAAAAGCCAAGGATGAGCTGTTCTTTATGTCAAGGCATAAACTATTGAAGACTAGATCAGATTATTTTGACATTATTATTATTGTTGTTGTTATTGTTACTGTTGTTGTTATTGTTATTGTTGTTGTTGTTTAAATTTATATCTCTATGGACAATGGCACCCATAGAAGTGAAAAAGGTGAAGATAGCAACCATGACCTTGTAATTGAATCCACCCTCATTCCCTATGTGTGCTACACCTGAGCTCCATGTAACAACAGGGTGAGTTTTTTTCTGCATAGTTGCTGCCACAATCTTAACCTTTTTCAATGGGCAGAAAGATCAGTTGTGCAAGCAAATGTAACAAATGCCATTTGGGGCGAAGAAGGAAAACTTCATAATAATATAATAACGTATTATTTATTAACTGCTTGAACCAGTTTTCTCCCTGCTTGCTACCTAATATGGAGGAATGTGGTGGCTCACAAGGTTAGAACGCTTGGCTGACAATTGGCAGGCTCATGTCTGAGACATGTTGCTGCTGCAGAGTGGGGTGAGCCTCCTGTCACAAGCCCCAGCTCATGTTGACCCAGCAGTTTGAAAGCAAGCAACTGTGAGTAGATTAATGGGTACCACTTCAGAAGACAAATTCATGGAGTCATGAAAGGAGCCCCTGACTGGACATCCCCCCAGGTAACAGGGATGTCACTGGCAAATCCTTTCAACAGGGAAGTACTTGAGTTTTTTCTTTTTTCAGAAAAAAAAAAACCTAATGGTAGGACTGGCCATGCTTCACTTGGGCTTAACATAGATTGGAAGCAGAGAGGCATCTTGTGAAAACCCAAAGGGGCAATGGAATAGGTTGGATTTGAAAAAAATTTGATGGGCATAATAATAATAGTGATATACATGAAGGGATTTATAATAAGGAGCTATTCAGCCAGGATTTATATTTCTGGTTCTGCCTGAGCCTGCAACCAGAATCAAAGTTGAATTAATATGCATTACTTCGCTCGCAGATGCAAGATCATTCTGTGTGAGCCAGTTTGTGTATCTCCCTCCGAATGGAAAAATAAACGGGCTGCTTCAGTCTGAATGCTGAAAGGGTAGACTTGGAAAATGCACAAATTGAACAAAGAGAATTACTCTGGCTAGACACACATGTCAGTAAGAATTACGGACACAGGGATGGCTGCAATGCTGAATGCCCGAATGAGAGATTTTTCAAGCTTAACCAAGATGAATTTCAAAGCCTTCAAAATAAACTAAATGGATCTGCCATTTGCTTTATTCAACTATCCTGTGTGCAATGGAAAGTTTAATACATACACAATAAAAGAGACATAAATGAAACTGACTTCCTAGAAGAGTTTGAAGTTGGTGGTGTGTTCATATTTCCAAGCAAGCCCTTGAATAACAAAGTAAAATGTCACAAGGCTGTTTGCTGCCCACAGTCACTGGTTTGAGATGGGAGGCTATACAAATTGAATAAATAAATGCAACTAAGTGCTTTTATTCTTAGAAAAGATGATGCACAAAAGGTCAGCTTGCCAGATATCCTAATTTGTTGCTAGCTCACTGAAAATTACTTGCATCTTTGGGAAATGGCTTAAATTGGTTTAAATTTGTTGTCCATTTACCTTCAAAGCAGCTCTGGGATAAAATCTCTGTCTTGAAGCAGGATCCAGTTGATCATTTAGAGAGAAAAAAGTTAACATTGGAGGGTCTGGGACCATGGTCTCCAAAACCTCTGGTATCATAATAGTATCACAAGAAATGTGGGTCTTTTGGACTAATGTTTCTAGCTTTAGGGGGCTTTTAAAGGAGTTAATGGGTCAAGCTTTTCCATTTTTTACACCTTAAAAATGTTTCTAGCTCCATAAAAATATTTCCAAATTGCATTGGAAAGAGAAAAACTGATGAAGATTTAAAGAAAATGAGAGAACTTTATCTTCTGGAGATCTTTGATTCTCACACCCACCTTTAAAATTTTGCATTTGCTAAATGTTGTGAAAATCAGTCTGAAAATGGCAATATGGGACCAATTTGGACCTTATTGCACCTGGTGGTGCAGTGGTTAAAATGCAGCATTGCAGCCAAATTCTGCTCACATCCTAGTGTTTGGTCCTGATGGAGCCCGAGGTTGACTCAGCTTTCCTTCCTTTCGAGGTCAGAAAAATGAGGACCCAGATGGTTGGGGGCAGTATGCAGATAATGCTTACACCGCAAACGTCCCAGAGAGTGTTGTAAAATGCTATGGAGCAGTCTATAAACCGAAATGCTATCGTTACTGCTAAATTGCTACTGTAATTTCCAGACCTAAGAGACTCAGGTAAGGGGTACATGTCACTGGTGGGATTCAATTTTTTTTACTTCCGGTTCTGTGGGCATGGCTTGGTGGGCGTGGCAGGGGAAGGATGCTGTAAAATCTCCAGGCGGAGGTGGGATTTTTTGGTTCTCAGAACTACTCAAAATTTCTGCTGCCAGTTCTCCAGAACAGGTCAGAACCTGCTGAATACCACCTCTGCTGAATACCACCTCTGGTACATGTACCTCATTGCTAAAGGCAATGTCTGCTCCTAAGTTAGAAAAAAGAATAAGGGAAAATGCTGAAGCATGCACATAGTATTTTCAATGTCTGGAGACTATATCCCACTCTTGAACTACTGTTTTTTTCCTCCCTCTGTTCTAAAGTAACCAGAGTACTTCAAGAAAACATATTTGTAATGATGGCTTCTCTCCAATAGAAGTATATAAATATGTTGCTGGTGTGTCTAAAGTAGCATTTCTCAACCTTTCCAGGTTGGTGGCCCGGCACAGGGTGGGAGTGGGAAGAGGGCATGATATTGTGTGAGGGGCAGGCGTGTGTGCACAGATTCATTTGTGCAAGCAGTGGGGTACACATGCCAGCCACTCACACAAGTGGGGTTGCAAGGTTCTGGTGTGAATGGGCCCCATTGCAAATAGGCTGCAGCCCACAGGTTGGGGACACCTGGTCTAAAAAGTCTTTTGCCTATCCCAAATCAAGATCTTCTATATGTGGCTTTCAAATATTGAGACACATTATTTGCATGTTCTGCTTCTATCTTTTTACAGTGCAACAGCAAATTCTATTTTGCTTAAGTTCTGATAAATGAACTATGTCCATTTGGTGGTTTAAGTACCTCCCTTAATGTTCCTTACTCTAGTTCCTTACTCTGGCATACCTCACCGTCATTGGACTTCTGTCTAATCATTAGCTAATAATATTTGCCCTCTGCTTTTGTCTTACTTCTCTGTTCCTTCTCTTTGTCAGACATCTTCCAACTGCCATCAGTCAAGAAACATAACTGACAGCTTTGCTAAAAATCCTTATTGAGATAAAATATACTCTGTCAAAAATGCTCAGGACAAAATGCACATTGTCAAGAGCTGTGATTTATTCAATACATAATATTAATCCTGCCAAGAATCTTAAACTATTCTGCTGACAGACCTCCACCTTTCCAACAGCATTGCAAAGCACCGAATGGTTGGGACTGAAAATAACTTTCTAAGATACCTTAGAAAGTTATTTGATTGAAAATAAAAATATAACTTTTGTTTAGCTTCTTGGGCTTTCTAAATTATTGTCTAGCACCAGTAGCACTAATATCTTACATAGGCCAGGCAGGAGAAGCAAAGTATTTCTCTTTGGGCATAAATTAAAAGAAAAACAAGATTGAAAAAGCAGAGAACAGAATTCTGGCAAGACAACAAAGGAATAAATAAGACCTACAGGTAGTATAACAGAATAACCAAATAACAGAGTTGGAAGGAACCTTGTAGGCTTCTGGTCCAATTCCCTGCTCAAACAGGAAACTCTATACCATTTGAGACAAATGGTTGTCCAGTCTCTTCTTAAAAACCTCCAGTTTCTGGAAGCAAGTAATTCCATTGATTAATTGTTTGAACCATCAGGAAATTTCTCCTTAATTCTGAGTTAGTTCTCTCCTTGATTAGTTTCCACTCATGTCCCTGATAATGGTCTTTGACTTGGAACTATAATGGAGCCTTCTGTTCACAGTCATAAGTCATAAAGTGAGTCACTCATGTGACTGTCCCAATTTTACAACCTTTTTTGTGGTAGTCATTAAGTGAAAGCTGCAGATATTAAGTAATCACCAATTGTTAAGAGAAGTAAATGCCGGTTTCCAGCAAAATCATCATAAAACATGGTTACATGATTGTGAGATGCCATGAATACAGGCCTGTTGCTAGGCATCCAACATGCAGTCATGTGACCGCCAGGAGGCTTGGCCATCGGAGCTTCTGAACTGGGTTGTAAGTACTGCTGTAACTTTGAATGGTCGCTAAGTATAGGAAAAGAGCAGGCACAACTGAGGGCGGAGTTAAATACACCATCAGTTTAGAGTCCTTGCATTGCCACAAGAGATCCAAGTCTATCCCCTGTGAATTCCATGACTCTTATCTTGCACCAATTTTGTGCTGGGGGCTAGATGACTAGACTCTTGTATATAGATTTGAATAATTCTTCCATGGTGCAACTTTATGAATGGCCCTGATTCTTTGTATGTGACACTAAGTGACTGTGTTAAACCTGAAGTGAACCTGGCTGCAGCCATCTTGGAGGTTTCAGGGTTGCCACACAACAGAGGGAGGGGGAAATAGTTAGATCGGGTTTTGTAGCCAAAACAGTAAAGTTTTCCCATGGGAACCAAGGACATTGTCATAAGTGGCTGGCCAGGGGAGGGGGGCAGAAGTAACCAAGCAACCAGCCTGTAACTGGATTGTATAGCGTTTATTGGGGGGGAAGGGGAAACTCATTTAATTAGGTGAAAGCCTCAAGAACTTTTAGAGTCAGCTGTCACCAGTTGTGCCAATATGATGTATGCAATAAACCTGTTCTTTGAGGAACTTGCCTGCCTCAGAGTTCTGATTTCTATGGGTGCATTACTTGGAATCCTGACAGACTGGTGGTAAGTCAAGGATTACCTGTAGTTCTGGTGGGAAGAGTTGGAAGAATTGAAAAGAAGGAAGACAGATATCAAGAGTAGCCAAAATGAAGAAAAGAACATGATTAACATGAGGAAATTACAGAAACAGTAGTAACTTTTGGTTCAATTATAACATTGCCACAATTATGACATTGCTTCTTCTAATGTGAGTACTTTAATTTGGGTGTTAATTTGAAAAAAAAAATCCAGTCATATCTTGGACTGACGCATTGACTGAAGAGTATTCAGTGTTTTAATATACCAGTCTACACATTTCCTGTTTAATTTACTGCAGACCCTGCTGTCTCCATTTCAGTTTGTAATAAAGTGACTGCACTGCACTCATTGTAAATACCACACGGCTATTCTGTTCTAGCACACAAATCTCCAAAATAAATATTCCTCATGTTTCCATACTGTCATTCTTCTTTTTCAATATATTTTGAAAGACATCTGATTATACCTGAATTGAACTTAAAGCTGGTTGTGGCTAAAATGGTTGGGGGTATAAAATGGCCATGCTTTTGGAAGTATTCTGCCAATTAACAAAGGAATAACAGGATCTTGACTGCTGCAATTTGGCAGTTCAAATCCTGACAGGCTCAAGGTTGACTCAGCCTTTCATCCTTCTGAGGTGGGTAAAATGAGGACCCAAAATTGTTTGGGGCAAGAGGCTGATTCTGTAAACTGCTTAGAGAGGGCTGTAAAGCACTATAAAGCAGTATATAAGTCTAAGTGCTACTGCTATTGCTATCTTTGTTAAATTAAGACCAATAACATTTTGAAAATAACATCATATTATGTCAGACTATTTTCTAGAGAGGTGTGAATAAGTTAAGATCCATTTCAAGATTTGGGATTCAATATTGAAGACAAGATTTGATTTAAACCTATTAAACATTTCCTTGTTTTCTTTAATATGAAAGTATTAGAAAGTTTTAAAATATAGCCACTTTACCTTTGGATCATCTAGCATTGAAAAAAACAACCAGGTAAACCATTAGCTTTTTTCAATATTTGAAGTTGCAGTAATTGCTTGCATTCTTTTCTTTTAGAAGTTTTTGCTGTTATGGATTGGAAGTAATCTTTTTATCACATTTTACATCCTAGTGTTGGCTAATTTTCCAAACTGAAATACTGAAATATATGATCTGGTACTAAATAACAGACTTCCATTCCTAGCAAAGGACATTTTTCAGAATCTATTTTATGAGTTAAAGATCTGACTTCATCCTAAATTGTCCGACACTGAATGATTTCGACTATATTTGGAAAATACAGTTTTCTGCAGATATTTGGTGCATGGACCCATTTGCATTACAGGTGACTTACGATTGACGTACAACCACAATTGAGCCCAACATTTCTGTTGCTAAACAAGACATTTTAAAGTTAATTTTGGCCCTTTTATGACCATTCTTGATTTGCTGTTAAGTGAATCATTGAAGTTGTTAATTTAATTAGGACTGCAGAAAAAACAATTACTAGAGGGCTGAGAAAATATTTACAGACCCCTCACATCCCAGACATAAATTGTTTCACCTCCTTCCCTCAAAATGATGCTATAGAGCACTGCACACCAGAACAACTAGACACAAGGACAGTTTTTTCCTGAAAGCCATCACTCTGCTGAACAAATAATTCCCTCAACACTGTTCAACTGTTTCCAAAGTGTGCACTACTATTACTGTTAATCTTCTCATTGCTACTTATTGCCCATCCCCTTCTACTTGTGACTGTATGACTGTAACTTTGTCATTTGTATCCTTACGATTTATATTGACTGTTTCCTAGTATGATTTGATTGCTTATTGTACCCTATCACTATCATTAAGTGTTGTACCTTATGATTATTGACTTTTGATGAATGTATCTTTTCTTTTATGTACACTGAGAGCATTTGCACCAAGATAAATTCCTTGTGTGTTCAATCACACTTGGCCAATAAAGAATTCTATTCTATTCATAACACAATTGTTCAGTGAATCTAGCTTCCCCATTGATTTTGCTTATCTGAAGGTTGCAAAAGGAGATCAAAGTATTTCTTGCAACTTTTTAAACAAACATATCACAGAGTGATTAAAGGTATGGTTAGTGTTCCCCATTTTGAGACACTGCATAGGGTATTTGACTTCACATCTAGAGCAGAGAATGAAAAACAAGCCTGAACAAAAATATTTCACACATTTAAAATGCAATGTGAACTCTCAGGACTTTCCACCTCATTATTATTGTTTTTAACGACTGGTCCTGCAGCTGTAATAATAAGGGCATCCCTTATTTCTTTAAACTGTTCAAGCTCTTTTTCCCATAATGAAAACAAATTGGCAGAATAAAAAATATGGAAAAGATGATGGTTTTGGTTCTATAGAAAGATATTTCCAGTCTCCTGCTGGAAGCCATGAAACATTCCCTACAGTGGAGAGAAAGAATCTCTCTGTGTGGGTTGTAGCCTTCTCCAGAGAGATCAAACATTTCCCTGGACATTTAAAAATACAAAGATACTGTGTAAGTTACTCTGTAATCCTGGTATTATGATGTATCATAAAATGTTTCCTGTTTAATCAGGCATCTGTCTTCCCTCGTAAGTTTTGAACCATTATAGAACTTGGTCTGTTTCTGGGAGTTTATCACAGAGAAGAGGGAGTCAATCTATTCTCCAAAGCACCTGAAGGCAGGATAAGAAATAACAGATGGAAGCTTATCAAAGAGAGAACCAACCTTGAATTAAGGAGTAATTTCCTGACAGTGAGAACAATTGTTCAGTAGAATGACTTGCCTTCAGAAGTTATGGGTGCTCCATCAATGGAGGTTTTAAGAAGAGACTAGATAACCACTTTGTCCAGAATGGTATAGTCTCCAGCCTGGGCAGGAGGATTTGAAGATGTCCAACATCTCCTTCAACTCTGTTATCCTGTATTCTGTTCCTTTAACAGCCTAAGACAAGTAACTGTATTGAATTCTACTGTATAGTGCAATATTAATGCAATATCAGCTGTTTTCAATCCAATAGAATGCGAAGGATGTGTGTTTTTGTTTTATTTTTTTATGTACAATGTACACTGAAGATGGCATTTAATTTTGTTGTATGAGGTGCAATGACAATAAACTAAACTAAACTAAACTAAAAGAAATTAATCTAAAACCATGATGTGTTGCTGCTACCAGAGTTATTTGTAGACAGATCCTGGATAGAATAGAAGGTATGATGGATGGAGTAGAGTCAGACATACCTGAGGACATAAAACCTTTTCTCTGTTTATGTTCCTTCCTCTCCCTCTTTCTTTCTGATATTTCTTTCTTTCTCTCTCTCTCCTTTGAAACTCTTGCCAGATATCTCATCTGATAGTTTCCAGAAGGTTTTTTCACCTTCATCTAAGATCTGCAGCTTGCCCATTTGTAAATTAAAATTTAAAGCTTCTATAAACATAGCAGTCTTTTTCACCCTGGAAAATAATTCACCTACATTTTCTCTCTAATTTGCATATCATCCCTATACAATAAACCACCATTTTTTATTACTGATAATATTAGATAGAAGATGGCTGAAGCTAAGTGAACAGATCTTACAATTCATCTGGAAGCTTCATGCTTTATATCAGGTTTTCATCCCACTATCCCAAAAATTTTGCTTTGAGAATTCATTTAAAAGTTCCTTTGCTGAACAACCAATATAGAATCTGTTCACTTTGTTTCCCAGTTTGACCCTGAAAGCAAAGAAAATGTTGCTTCTTGAATTCAGAAAATCTGCCAATCATTCAGAACATTACAACGATTAGAAATTAGTAATTATATGTATTTTTTTAGTGTACAGTTAGCATCACTTGAATGAAAGGACAATTCACTTCTGCTGGTCACTTCCAATTTTTCTTTTCCTTTTGGCTCTTTTCAGGTAATCAATAGAAGCCATTTGGAAAGATAATAATTTTTAAAGCACCGACTAGAGACTTTGATTTCTCTGCTGTGTATATAATGAGCAGTTGCCAAATCTTGTCAAACTATCCTTTGATAAACAGCATAGAATGACATTTTCAAAAAGATGATAACAAAAAGGTTTTGAAGCATTTCAAGTAGAAATTTCTGTTATACTTTATTTTCTCACCCTACCGCCAAACAGAGGTTTTTCCAAAAGGGTCTTTATATGAATAGTACTGTATGTGCTAATAGCATTTCAGAAAATCTCTTTGCTTTTTCTCCCCTCCACTTGAGTAGTTAAGGCAACAGACTACAAAGCAGGAGACCTTCTAATCAGTGGTGGGATTCAAAAAAATTTACCGCCAGTTCTGTGGGTTTGGCTTGGTGGGCATGGTGTGGCTTAGTGAGAGTGGCTTGGTGGGCATGATAGGTGAAAGTTACAACAAAATCCCATTCCCTCCCCACCCCACTAACCTGCTTTCCAGCTCTGTTCTCCTGTTCAGGGCAACAAAAGAAAACCCAGCCAATCAGCTAGGACTCGGGAGGCAGAGAATAGATGGAGGCGGGGCCAGTCAAAGGTGGTATTTGCTGGTTCTCTGAATGGCTCAAAATTTTATACTACTGGTTCTCCAGAACTGGTCAGAACCTGCTGAATACCACCTCTGGTTCTAGTCCCACCTTAGCTATGAAAGCCAGCTTGGGTAACTTTGGGACTGTCAATGTCTCTCAGTCTAGCTCACATCCTAGGGTTGTTGTCCCAAAGGTGTTTTTTCAAGAGGCAATTGGACTTCTCATTCAAGAAGCTTCTTCAAAGCTTCAAAGAAAAACCAGAAAGTCCAGTTGCCTCTTGAAAAAGCATCTTTGGGAAAACCATGACCTAAATGACTAAGAATCTCCATAAACTCTCAGAGTTGTAGTAAGGAAAATAGGAAGAGGAAGGTATGTTGGATATGTTCATTTCCTGGAGTTATTTGCACAAAATAATAAAGGCAGGCTATAAATAGATAAATAAAAATTAAAGAAATAAAAGATCTGTGTTCTGTCCTTCATTAACATACTCGAGATCCCCGCGCTTTGATTGGCCAAAGCGCGGGGCTCTCCGATTGGTCAGGCGAGCCGCGCCGATTGGCTCGCTAAGAATCTCCCGCGATTGGTCCGTTCAGACCGCGGGAGATTCAAAGCGATGCCATTGGCCGCGGCCGCCGCGGCGAAAGTAATAAAAGCCGCGGGCTTTTTTCCTTTCGCCAGTTCGGTTCCAGCGGATCAATAAAGAGCTTTGCACTAAGTCACCGACTCCTGGCATCATTTCGCGGACACAACACTGGCGACGAGGATGGGATCCAGACCCTGAACTGAACCACGTGTCCGACGGAAGCCAGACGAAGCACCGAGATGGTGAAAATCGCACCGCCCGCCCCCTTCAACCCCGCCACCGAGGACTGGGAATCGTTCTCTGACCGATTCCGCATGTACCTCGAGTGCACCGGCATGAAGGACGCCTCGGGCCCACTGAAACGCGCCGTCTTCCTCACCCACTGCGGGACCGAGGTCTTCCAGATGGCCAAAGCGTTGGCCAAGCCCGCCGATGCGACCGCCATGGACTGGGACGTCCTCGAACCCATCCTTCGGCGACACTACGCCCCAGAGGTACCCATCCTGATCCGGCGCAACGAGTTCTACCGGAGGGACCAGAGATCGGGTGAGAGTTTCAGCGACTTCGTCGCCAAGCTGCGGCACCTAGGGGGGCTCTGCGAATTCGATAACCTAAACAATGCTCTGAGAGACCGAATCATGCTCGGTCTGTGGGACCCCACCCTCCAGAGCCGGCTGATGGCTAAGGGCAACATCAGCCTAGCAGACACCCTCACCGCAGCCGCAGCCGCAGAAGCAACCAGAACGTCCGCCGACAGCATGCGCAGACCGGACATGAGGGACCGCGGCGGAAACAACAACCCGGCGAGGTCGACCGAACCAAAAACCGAGACGACAACACACCAGGGCGATTTCCACTCAGCATCCAGCACGTCCGATGATGAGGAGGACATCCATCGACTCCAGACAGGGCGCGACCAACGGAACCGGCGAGGTCGTAAGTCGAGGACCAACTGTGCCGGTTGTGGCGGCGACCACCCCAGGTCGGAATGCTGGTTTTTCGATTCAATCTGCCGGCATTGCGACAAAAAAGGACATACCTTCCTCATAACAGTTGACGCTTACTCCAACTGGCTGGAGGTAAGCAACATGAAGACGACAACCACGGAGGCCGTGACCAAAGAACTCTGCAAACTCTTTGCAACACACGGCCTCCCAGACGTTGTCGTCTCCGACAACGGGCCCCAGTTTACCTCGCTGGAATTTGAAAAATTCCTAGCGGAAAGGGGCATCTGCCACGCGCTGGCAGCACCGGCGCACCCGGCGGCGAACGGTAGGGCGGAACGGATGGTCCAATTCACTAAAAAGACCATCCAGAAAATAGACCACGGGGAGATCCAAGAGAAAATCAACAGACTACTCTTCACCCAACACATAACCCCGAATACCACAACCAATAAAAGCCCAGCCGAACTACTAATGGGTAGAAAGCTAAGGTCCCCACTCGACAGGTTACACCCTACGTATAACCCGGAGAGGCCCCCAGACTCAAGCACCAAACACCGAACTTTCGCACCCGGGGACCCCGTATATGCAAAAAACCTGACGGGAGACCCTCTATGGATCCCAGCCGTCATCACCCAAGCAACAGGCCCACACTCGTACCGGCTACAAACAGCAGACGGACGAGCATGGAAACGCCACATCGACCAACTTAGGTCGAGAACTGCAAACCAACAAACCGCCGACGCGCAAACAAACGAACCCAACCCCCGCAACGCAAGCCAAGGGGGGAGGGAATACCCAGGGGACCGAATCCGAAGAAAAATAAACCAGCAGTACCCACCGGAACGCAGTCATCACGACCCCTCGCCAGAAAGGAACAGCCAAGCCAGCTCGACCGACCCGGAAAGACCGAGCGGGAGCGGCGAAACCCGGAGCTCAACCAACCCGGAAGGCCCAGGAGGGAGCTACGGAGAAAGGACCGGCCCGGTCGACCAGCCGGTTCCCACAACAGCAGCAGGAGCAACGGAGATCCCGACCAAACCGGCCGGGATCCAGCCTACAACTGAGTTGCGCAGGTCAAGTAGGACCAGACGGAGCCCCGCCTACCTACGTGACTACGCAACGTAAGGACTGAACCAAGAGGAGAGGGGTGTTCTGTCCTTCATTAACATACTCGAGATCCCCACACTTTGATTGGCCAAAGCGCGGGGCTCTCCGATTGGTCAGGCGAGCCGCGCCGATTGGCTCGCTAAGAATCTCCCGCGATTGGTCCATTCAGACCGCGGGAGATTCAAAGTGATGCCATTGGCCGCGGCCGCCGCGGCGAAAGGAATAAAAGCCGCGGGCTTTTTTCCTTTCGCCAGTTCGGTTCCAGCAGATCAATAAAGAGCTTTGCACAACTCCTGTCATCATTTCGCGGACACAACAATCTGGTATTGTAATGTTTTGCTTAAATGCCAATAGGTAACAAGTCTGTGATTTCAACCTCTTTATTCAGCTTGAATATTTTCCAGCTCTGGTTTGTGATAACTTTCATTTTCTTGAATTCATTAGGATTTCATCTATAAAGCTATTTATTTAGCGACCATTCGAAGTTACACACAGCACTGAAAAAAGTGATTTTTGAACAGTTTATGACTGTTGGGCACTTGGAAAACAAAGCACAAACTGCTTTTAACAAATTCCAGTGGACCAGTCTCTTGCTAAACAAATATACCTTAATTAGGCAGTTCATTAATAATATAGTATATTTGAAAGAGAAGAAGTGCTTCTGCATAAAAACTTTTAGACAGAGAAATAGATGATAGATTACACAGATGATAGATAGATCATAGACAAAGATAGATAATAGAGAGGAGGGGGGGGGATATACAGATAGACAAAGACAGCTACACAGCTAGATAAATAGATCTCCAGAGACAGATAGATCTCCAGGTTTTTTTTAGAATCAATTAACTGAAGAATAGTCTGTAAGAGATTCAATTAAGTAGATTTCTCATCTTCCTAATTCTTCTCCTAATGGATGTATTTTTGTATTCGCCTTTTCTAGAGCATGCATTTTTTGAAAGCAGAGTTTCTGTAGAAAAATGTCATTTTGCACATGCTCCGTACACTGTACTTTTCCCATAATTTATATTTTTTGGAGTGTCCTTACTGAATTTTAGAAGCACACTGAAAGAGCTAAAATGTATCAGTTATTCTGGATTTTCCCATTAAGGCAGTGGCTCTGAGAATAGCAAGCTTCTCTAAACATTCAGAATTTCCAGTCCAACTCCAAGGAACACATTACATTTTCCAAACATTACAGTAGAATTCAGAGAACACAGAGAACCCAGTGGAAACATTGGCCCAATATTTACATGACATTTTTTCTCATTATTCAATCTTCAATGCTGAATTCCATCATGTGGCTAATACCACATCATGAAATGGTCATCTTTCAAAATGATGAAGTATTTCTAATGTTTACTAAGAATGTGTTAATATTTATGTTATCACACCAGCACATTAATGACAACAACAGGAAAAAATACAGCTTTGGCATGAACAGTTCCAAAACAGTTCAGAAGAAATACTTGGGCTCTGCAGAAGTACAACCTTTCTGTTATTCATTAAAACAGCCCATGATTTTTCCATGGTTATGTTCAAGCTTGAAGAAAGATGCTGCTGCTTAAACACTCCAAGTTAATTAAGGAGTCCATTGTAGTTCATGTAACTTTGTTCTGAATAAAGGTGATATATATGAATGAATGGATGAATGAATGAATTAATTAATTAATTAATTTTCTGAACTGTTTCTAAGAATGGATTTGGGTTTGGTTAGTTTAGGGGAAAGGATTTGGGTTTGGCTAGTCTAGAGAAAAAGGACTAGGGTGGACATGATAGCAGTGTTCCAGTATTTCAGGGGCTGCCACAAAGAGGAGAGGGTCAAATTATTTTCTGAAGCACCAGAAGGCAGGACAAGAAACGATGGAAACTAATCAAGGAGAAATCCAACCTGGAATTAAGGAGAAACTTCCTAACAGTGAGGACAATTAATCAGTGGAACAGCTTGCCTTCAGAAGTTGTGGATGCTTCATCACTGGAGGTTTTTAGAAGAGACTGGAGAGTTACTTATCTGAAATGGTATTGGGTCTCCATACCATTTACCATGAAATGGTATAGGGTCTCCATACCATTTAGAGTTGGACGTGAAGGCCTCCAAGCTCCCTTCCAGCTGTATTCTGGTTGAATGTATAGCCCCTAATAAGAAGAATTAAACATGAAAAGGTTTATCAAAACTTGTCTAACCACTATTCCCAAAATAATGCTGTTACATTGAAAAACTGATCTCAGTAAACTTCAATTCTGCCTGTAGCCACGTAATCTGATTAACGAGTCTATTGACTGACTATTTATTTTATCCTTTACATTAAATCATAACTAATGGACATAACATAATAAAATGGGAAGGATTCACACAGCAGGTAATTCCATAAAAACCTAGTTGAGATAAAATATATTTAAGATTAGCCAAGTTATATAATTGTACATTTTAGCTATTCTAGTTAATATATTGTGTGATCTCAAGTCAAAGAAGGGATCACCCATCATAGCCTCCTGTGCTAAAAGTGCATTATCTGATAAAGAGATATTTCCTGCCCTTAGAAATTCCTTCAAGCCTCCTTGGATTTTTCTGGGTTGGAGGAAATTGTCACTCTAAATGAATTTTCATTCTAGCTTGGAAGATGTTTATAACTTATATTGTGAGAGATTGTGGAAAGGTTGAGATGGAATGAAAGGATAGCAGCAGCCAATCCTTTGACAGCTTATCACATCAACAAAGACTCAGCTAAGGTTGGAAGGAAGTATGTCAACATATTCAGAGAAACTCTACCTTAATGAACTTATTATGAATGAGATGGGGAAATAGGATTTTACAGTTTGCAAAATTCTGCATTTACCCCCAATAGTATTAAAGAACCTTTATGGAAATCTCATTCCCTTGGTCATGCCCAAATGAAGAGATATTCCTACCTAGCCATTTATGTAAGGCAAATAAATTCCTGATTTTCACGCGTATTATTTCTCTGCAACTACTGTGGTTTCCAAAAATAACTCAATAGTTTCTGTTCCCCTTTTGTAGAAGATGTGAGCCATTCCAATCCTTTAGAGACCTGACCATGTTTATCAAAAGAGGGAATCTTGTTTTTTTCATACTCTTTCTAGGCAATTTGCTAAAATGAGACCCTTTTATTCTCTATTGCTTCTCAAGCCAAAATGTAGTCTGTCTCCTTACAGATTTACAAATAAAATACAGATACACTTGAGCTCCATTACTTTCCCACCAAGTCAACCGTCCAACATGTTTCTGAATGTAATTTGTTCTCAAAACAGGAATACATGAGTATTGCATCAATATTAGCATTAATATCCCACCTCTACTGCACAAAATGCAGCTAATTGAGCTTTTCACATGAAATTAAAGTTACCCTCAAACATGGTTACCATTTGCCATGGACAGTTGCTGCCAATGAGGATTGACATTATCCCAAGACACTGTTCCTTAATTTTTTTTTCCTCCTCAGGACTCATTTCCACTTTTAACAATTATGAAGGATTCCCCAAAGAGCTCTTGCTTGTGTGGATTGTATTTATTAACATTTACCATATTAAAAATTTAAATTGATGCATTGCACCATTACCGTTTCTCACAATTGTTTGATGGGATTTTAATAGTTTATTTTTCTTTAATATAAGCTGAACAATATTTTTGATTTCAGAGACCCCTGAGATGTTCTTGGACCACACTTTTAAGAAACACTGTCCTAAGAATTTCAGCTCTTCACTTGAAAAAAACAGGATTATAACTCAGAATAAATCTCTCTATATATATTTTTCCTATATTAATCTTCTGAGCAACCCATATTCAACCCATCTTCTGATCAACAAACTCACAAGCCCTCTACTTCAACCAAGCCAAACTCACTGGCACCTTGATTTAAAATGCCCATGCTTTTTGACACATTGAGTATATCTGCAAAGGTTATTTTATTTTATCCAGTTTGACTTGATTTGGCACAGTGTGAGAGTTAGCAATAGTTGGCCTTCTTTTCAAAAAGAAAGACAGCTGGAACTCTTTCTTTTTCTTCAGTGCATATCATGAGGTAAGTTAAAAATAGCAGTTAAACTATATAAATCACTATGAATGAACTTAACAATAAATGAGGCATGCTCAGTAACTGAAAGACCAGTCTCTGAATCACAGAGTTGTGGGGAAAGGGAGAGGGATAGAGAAATCTTCAGCCGTGTTTATCACAATGGATAACATGATCAGCTCAAAGAAGACTTGATGGAAATGGCTGTGGTCAAATTGTAGGGAAATCAAAAGGGATCTAGCCAGCCCGATATCTTTTTTAAAAAATAAATTTTATTGATTTTACAATTAAAACAAACCAACAACACATACATAAATGAAAGAGAGAAAAAGAAGAAAGGGAGAAGAAAATAGAAAGAAAAACATAGAAAACAATTAAAAACATTCTCATCTTCAACAACTTGTAAGACCTCTTTTTTTAACCTTATTTTATGCCATATACACACACCTAATCCTTACATATATCTGTGTATCACTACTATGGATTTATCCTATCCTCTTTTGCCTTTTAGTGTGAAGTCTATCTTTGGTCTATCCATTTGTACCAGCAGTTCCAGCTGTTGTTGTATATTGAAGTGTCTTTATTTTTTAATGCCAAAGTTAATTTGTCCATTTCTGCACAACTTGAAATTTTTTGAATGATCATCTCCTCTGATGGAACATGAGGCTGCTTCCAAAATTGTGCAAAAGCCAATCTGGCCGCTGTCAAAATGTGTATTATTATATATTTCACTTTTTTTGATATTTGTTTATCAAAGATCCCTAACAGAAAGGACTCTGGTTTGAATCTGATCTGTTCTCTTGTCATTTCTTCCAGCCAATTTCTTATTTTCTGCCAATATTTTTGAGCTTCTGTACAGGACCACCACCTGGCAGCGGAGCTCCTGCCAAGGCAGCAAGCACCTCCCTGCCAGACCCTCTGCTTATCCCCCCAGAGCCGTGCAGGCTGGGCAGAGCTGGGAAAGCAAGCTGCGGGTGCGCCCCCGCCTGCCAAGCAAAAGAGCCGGGCCGACCTGAGCTTGGCTTCCTTCCCAAGTCCCTCTAGCCTGAACCCAAAGGGGCCACCAGGAGAGGCCGCCCGAGGCAGTGATAGCACCCATCCATCCCTGGACAGGGAGGCAAGGCAACAGCCTGCGCCGCATCCTCTGAGCTGAGCCCTGACGAGTGAGCTCCTCTGCCCAATGCCCATGTTGCTGCAGCGTTTGGAGCTGCCGGTGCATTTGGAGATGCATGGGGACAGGGATGGGATGGGCGAGGGATGGAAAGGACGGGCGGCTTTGGACTCTCTCCGCCAGACCCGCCGGCCAGGGAAGCAGTGCTGCTGTTGCCTCACCTCCCTGTCCGCGGACGGGTGGGCACTATCATTGCCTCGGGCAGCCTCTTCCAGTGGCCCCTTCAGGTTCAGGCTTTGAGGGACTTGGGAAGGAAGCCAACCTCAGGTTGGTCCAGCTCTTTTGGTTGGCAGGTGGGTGCGCACCTACAGCTCACTTTCCCAGCTCTGCCCAGCCCACACAGCTCTGATGGGATGAGCGGAGGGTCAGGCAAGGAGGAGCTCACTGCCTTGGTAAGAGCTCCACCCCCGGGCAGGAGGCCCAACTGTCAGCTGCACTGGATGCCCCACACAAAGCTTTTTGCATTCTGCCCGGCGCCAGGCAGAGATGGCAGCTGGGTGCTTCTCCCGGGGTGGGCCGATCCTGTGCTACAGCCCCGGGAGATTTGCCTCCCCATGTGGGGTTGGGCTGCCCTCTCAGGCAGGGGAGTCTTTGTCATACCAGTAGTAGGATGTTGTTTTTAAAAGAATTGGCTTTGCCTTCGAAGGGAAAGGGAAGGCAGCAACAGGAGCGTCTCTGAGTGTCTCTGCCAGGCTCCAGTTGCAGGGAGGAGCCCTGGCTGCCTGTGCATGGCTGTACCAAATGCCATGGCGTTTCTTTAAATGCCATGGCAGCATGGGGAGAAGGGAAAGCAACAGTGGAAGGTCTCCCGATATGAAGTGCCCCACCAACGCCGAGGTCAATGCAAGCAGCACCATATCCGGGTATGCAACAAAAGCACTTTCTAACAGTCACTCCACCACCACCCCGCCATTCTCCCCCATTTCACATGTTTAATATAGGCCTTAATTTGGGAGGAGGGGCTTAATTTGATTTTATGCCTATAAAGCATGCTGGGACTTCCTATTGGGGGAGGCCATATTGTTGGAGAAACACGGTAGTAACACTACCTCTATTATAAGGTTACAGTAAAAGAATCTTGCAAGTCTGAAAGCATTTCTCCCCTTCCTTACCTTCACTATCCAAAAAACTAGGGTCTCTTCTGAGATGCCACCCGCTCTTCTTTTCCTCCACTCAGTTATTGTCAACTCATAAATCATTCCTTTTGTGTGACGGTTGTTGAAGCTGTGCCTCTTACTCCAGTCTCCCAAGGTCATTCTCCCTAGGAAAAAGACCAAATGGTCAGAACCAGCAAATGACTGCTATGGTTATTGTGTCTCTTGATTGCTGCAGTAAGGTTGGTATTTTGATAAGGCAGATGAAAAAGCCAGCAATGAAGTTTCAAGAGGATTAGAGGGAGCCTTTTTGCAAATAGCTATAGCAACAATCATGATTGACAGCTGCTACTATTATCTTTTTTTTTAACGGGGTGGATTCTGGGCAACTGAATGGAGCTAGCAGAGTGTTTAATGGCCAGATGCCCTTCTTGTCGACAATGGGGAGTTTTGTTCAGCAGATATATTCTCATTGTGCTGAGAGAGAAATATCTGCTTCTACCTAAGATCAAATTCTCCTGATTGTGAGGCAAGATCGCCACCTCTAAGCCACTGTACCACTCTTACAGCTGCTACTGTCATGTAACCACATAAAGATATATTGGAATTGTTAGTCCCCAGGTGGGATATCCAGTAGCTCTTGAAGATCCAAGTTATAGAAGTCTGGTCCACCTCTGTCAATGCGTGATGTTTCCCTTCATGAACGTATCCTTCATGAAGAGTCATAATGAACTCTAAAATATGGTTTTGTTCCTTTTTCAGTTATCTTGGACAAGCAAAGACTTTGGTTGGGACTTCGTTTTCTGACCTATTTATAGGTAAAATTAATGAGAGCTGAAGAAATGACAAATAGAATATATCTGATAAGGTGACAACCTGGGAAAACTAGCAATAAATAGCTATTTTTTCTGTTATGAACTAATAAAATGCTTAAATAAAGTTTTATCAAACCTTTAGAAAAGCAGGGCTCTAATCCTGTGCTTCTGATTGGCCGATAATAGTGATATTGGATTGGTCCATTCAGGAGAATCTGATTGGCTGTTAACAGGCCACTCTCATTGGTTCGAGGGTTTAACACTCCACGTTTCTCATTGGTTACTAGATCAGCAGCCTGCCCTATAAAAGGGCTGCTGCTGCCCTAGGGTTTTTCTCTGTTCAGAATGATTAATAAAGAGTTGAAGTTCACTGTTCACTGCCTCGTCTCCATTCCTTGCGCCCATGCGCAGAACTTAACACTGGCGATGAGGATGGGATGCAGAGACATCAGAGCTGACTGAACACTACAGAGTACCAAACAGAGCACGTGGCTAAAGGCACATCGACAGCGGAAACCATGTCCGGCGGCGCCATACCACCCGCTCCATTTGACCTGGCACAAGAAGACTGGGACTCGTACATGGACCGGTTCCAGATGTTTCTGGAGACCAACAACTTGAAGGATGCCACTACGGGAAAAAAACGAGCAGTATTCCTGACCCACTGCGGACCTGCCGTTTTTAAGATGGCCAAGGCACTGGCGAAACCGGCTGAGGTGAAAACCATGGACTGGGACATCCTTGAGCCCCTCCTATGGGCCCACTATGCACCTACTATACCAACGCTTGTCTGAAGACATCAATTTTACCAGAGAGACCAGCGGAAAGGAGAGAGCGTTGCAGATTTCATCGCAGATCTCTGGAACCTGGGAGGCCTCTGTGGGTTCGCCGACCTCGAAGAAGCTCTGAGAGATCGAATAGTTCTGGGATTAGATGCACCACATGTGCAAAGTAAATTGATGGCAAAAGGCGACATCAGCCTTGCAGATGCCATCGCTGATGCTACTGCAGCAGAAGCAACCAGGAAGTTGGCTGCCTGAATGCGCCACACCAATGCACCGCTCCGCCAACTCACCAGCAAAACCTCACCTTGCCTAGAGGGACACACAACAACAACCCACCACGAGGACCTCAAATCGTCATCAGAAAGTAATGAGGAGGAGGTCAACCGGCTCCAGTTTGAAGGTGACCAACGCCACCAGTGGAATCAAAGACTACAGCACCAATGCACAGGTTGTGGGGCAAACCACCCGCAATCAGACTGCAAATTCCTTGACGCGCTCTGCCATTTTTGTGGGATAAGAGGCCACATCGGAAAGGTCTGTAGAAGCAAGCAAGGATCCAGCCCACTTCAGAGGGGAACCAACTACCACCAAACCACAGGGAATCGTCCTGTGAGTTGGGAATATTTGAACCACCAATGGAACAACCACTCCTACAGAAATAAACCACTAGCCCATTCAACGAAATGAGAAGAGGCACACCAAACCATTACAATTGGTCACGCCTCATCACTAGATGCAAAGAAGATCCAAGTGAAGCTCGCCATCGAAAACCAGCCCTGCATGATGGAAGTTGATTCAGGATCGTCCCTCTCGATGGTTTCCTGGAAGACCCTTAAACAATTAATCCCTGCCATCCGGCGGCAAGAACTCAGAACCCAAAGAATCATACTCAAGGATTATCAAGGGAATCGAATTCCGGTCATTGGATCCAGCCTAGTCCAGGTCTCATTCAAAAATCATACTGAATCTTTACCATTGACCGTTGTCGACCATGACCGGCCTAGCTTGTTAGGCCTTCAATGGTTCGCCCCACTCGGGATCAAGGTAGCCGGCATTTACCAAACCAGAAGCGACAACTGGGAGGAGGCCCTCATCCAGGAATTCCAGGACGTCTTTGCAGACAAACTAGGCGAGTACAAGGGGACCCCGATATCATTTAACCTTAACCCTGAAGTAGCCCCTATCCGCCTTAAGCCTCATCGGGTACCTTTTGCCCTTAAACCAAAGATTGATGAGCAGCTTGATAAATTAATAGACCAGGGGGTTTTAGAACCAACAGACCATGCTCGTTGGGAAACCCCAATTGTAACACCCATCAAACCGGATGGAACGTTAAGGATTTGTGGGGACTACCGGGCTACACTGAATCACGCCCTTCAACAGAACGCTTACCCAGTGCCAGTGGTACAACACCTTCTCCATTCCCTGGGGGGTGGAAAAGTCTTTGCTAAATTGGATTTAGCACAGGTGTACCAACAACTGCCTGTCGATAAAAAAACAGCAGAGGCACAAACGATCATTACGCACCGAGGCACCTTTAAATGCAACTGACTCCAATTCGGAGTTAGTGTAGCCCCAGGGATTTTTCAGAGTTTGATGGAGAGACCCTTGCAAGGGATCAAAGGGGTCTTACCATACTTTGATGATGTTTTAATTGCTGCCCCGAATAGAGAAATACTAGAAAAGCGTCTTAAATTGGTTCTCCAGAAATTTAAAGACTCCGGCCTTAAGATTAAAAAAAATAAATGTCAACTGTGTACAGAGAAAGTAGAGTTCCTGGGGTACCTAATCGATAAACAAGGCATTCACCCCACCAATAGCAAACTAAAAGCAATCAAGAACACTCCAAGACCCAGAAATAAGACTGATCTCCAAGCTTTTCTAGGGCTCATTAATTTTTACAACATCTTCCTGCCCCACAAAGTGACCGTAGCTGAGCCCCTACATAGACTTCTCGACAAAAAAGCAACCTGGGGGCACTGAGAGGAGCACGCGTTCTGACAAGTGAAAAACTTATTAACCTCAGATGCTGTTTTAATGCAGTATAACAAGACTTTGCCTATAATAATTACATGTGACGCATCACCGTTTGGAGTAGGAGCCATTTTGAGCCATGTGTTACCAAACGGTAGTGAAGCCCCTATTGCCTATTTTTCAAGGACCCAATCAAAGGCTGAACATAACTATAGTCAAATCGATAAAGAGGCTCTTGCTGTTGTATCTGCTGTGAAATGGTTTCATGAATATGTATATGGACGAGTTTTTACTATTGTTACCAACCACAAACCTTTGCTGGGGATTATAGCAGGAGACAAGCCAACCCCCTATATATTATCACCTAGAATGACTCGCTGGTCAGAGTTTTTGGCTGCGTACAACTATAGACTGCAACACTGCCCAGGTAAAGCCATTCCCCACGCTGATGCACTGAGCCGTGCACTACTTCCGGAAACTGTTGACGACCCAGCTCCAACCCTTATGACACCCCAGATTGAAACGCTACATTCACCGCCGCTAACAGCCAGAGACATTGCGATCGAAATAAAACGAGATCCTGTCTCAGCGCGAATTCTTAGCTGGGTCGAATGGGGATGGCCAGTAGAACAAACCCCTGACGACTTCACCCCCTTCAGCAACTGGCAAACAGAACTTTTTTCGCAAAAAGGCTGCATCCTATGGGGGGATAGAGTCGTCGTCCCAGAGCGGTTACAACGAGCAGTATTAAAAACACTTCATGACGGTCACCCCGGCATCATGCGTATGAAAGCGCTCACACTAAGCTACGCTTGGTGGCCGGGCATTGTTAGGGATAATATTGTTTACTCTTACAGGTTTAGGTAAAATAATAAATATGTAACCATAGTTTGTAAGTTAAAGTGTCTGCAACTTTAAATATAGGAATGTAATTAAGGAAGTGGTTGTGAAAGCACTTTAAAAGAAGAAAGACGACAGCTTGCTCTCTCTCTGGCTTTGATGATCCCTAATTACTGCTGGACTCAAGACTGCGTTGCTCGAACGGGAGAGAGACAAAGGACTGATTTGTAAGTGAACTGACATAGGATATTCTACACGGACTTTGCTAACTGAATATCCTTGAATGGACTGACTAAATGATACATGACTAATGGACTGTTATTTTGACTATGCTATAAATGGAATAAACTATATTTTTGATAGCACAAGCGTATCTGTTATTTTTACTGTATGTTAATAAACATACAAACATATCTCACTCATTTATCTGTGTACCTATCTGACTAGCGCTGCACATTCTGTTTAGCTTGTCTCCTTAACCCTGGTTGGGGAACACAGGCTTAACACTGGTTATGGGCCCAGAGGCTGCAAAGTCAGTTTAACTAGGATAAAACAGATTTATGTAAAAAGTGAGAGTTGTGTTGTTATACATTACAGTAAACAGACAGCTGTGTTTTATAATTATAGTTTTATATCCATATAAAGAAAACATGGCACAAGTCAATCTACAAAGTTTGTTCCTTATATCCAAGTTGGATGGAACAAACTATGTATCATGGTCTACAAAATGTAGTCTACTTCTACGAAGAGAAGGTCTGTAATTGAAAACCCACCAAACGTAGAGGAATGGGATCCAGAGGATGATGAAGATAGACTAAAAATAGAAGAATTTATGCATAAAAATGAACAAGCTATTTGCATAATAGGATTAACATTAACTGACCAGCAACTTGTTCATATCCATGGAGAGAAAATGGCTGTTGGGTGTTGGCAGAAGCTGAAGAGGATTTATGTCCGAGATAACGTTGGTGCTCACATAAATCTTACATGAAAGCTTTTCAGGATGCATTTCCAGACGAATGGTGATATGCTTAGTCATTTGAAAACTATGCAAAGCATTTTTCAAGAACTGCACGAGAAAGAGCTTATTTTCTCTGAACTACACCAAGTCTACATAATTCTATCTTCACTAGATGAAAGTTATGACAACTACGTCACTTCCCTTGAAATTTTGCCAAAGGAAAGTTTAACTTTAACTGATATAACTGGCAGATTGATTGAAGAGGCCAGAAGAAGACGTGAAAGATACCAGTTAAAGATGGAGCAACCTCAAAAAGAAGATAATGAATCTCCTACTGCATACACAATTAAAAAGTGTTTTAATTGTGGAGGAAGAGGACATTTGGCAA
This sequence comes from Hydrophis major, assembly GCA_033807585.1. NCBI lineage: Eukaryota > Metazoa > Chordata > Lepidosauria > Squamata > Elapidae > Hydrophis > Hydrophis major. Next base: position 247,306,306 of record CM066330.1, read on the forward strand.
GATTTTGTAAAAAAGCAAAGCGCCCGAACGCTGGCCAGAATACTAAAAGTCATCAAAAGATAAATAAAAATTTAGAGTTAGCCATGTATAGTAATGGAGCTGTAAAAAATAATTTATGGGTGGTTGACAGTGGAGCATCCCACTGTATAACAAATGATCACAAAAATTTTATAAAAATGTCCAAGAATACACAGCAGATATCGTTAGCCAATGGCTGGAAACTGAAAGGTCAAGGTATAGCATATTGTTCTTTCATAAAAGAGAATGTAAAAATGTTATATGTACCACAACTTAAGTTTAATTTAATTTCAGTTAGAATTTTGGTTAAACTAGGATATGTAGTTACATTTAAAGGAGATAACTGCATAATTGAAAAAGAAAATAAGAGAATTACTGCATCTTTAAGAGGTGAATTATATGTGTTAAATGATAATGGTTTAAAGGTGGCTAACACAGTTTATGATAATAAGAAATCTCATGATGAATGTATTCACTTGTTACACCAAAGGCTAGGGCATTTAAATTTTAAAATGCTTAAGAAAACTGTTGAATTATCTAAGGGAATAAGTTTAAAACCTTGTAATAAGTATTTGCAATGTAATGCTTGTAATCAAAGCAAAGCTAGGGTCATACCGGCTAATAGAGTTGATGGATTTACTACCAAAGAGCTTTTAGAAGTAGTATTTGCTGATTTAATAGGTCCGAAAAAACCAAGTGTAGGAGGAGCTCGATACATATTAAGTATAATGGACCACTATTCTAGATATGGGTTTTGCTATTTAATGAAGAGAAAAACTGAAACGTATCTAAATCTCTTTAATTGGATTAAATTTGCTGAAAGGAAAACTAAAAAGAAATTAGTAACTCTTATAACAGATAATGGTACGGAATTTACAAATAATAAATTCCAGAATAGACTAAGAATGTTAGGTATTCAACATAAAAAGTCTGCACCATATAGGCCACAACATAATGCCTTTATAGAGAGACGAGGCCAAACACTACAATCAATAGCAAATACTATGTTGTCTGATTCAGGATTACGTGACAATTTGTGGGGAGAAGCAATAATGTGTGGTAATCATATATTAAATAATGTTGTTAATTCAACAACAGGTGAATTACCATTCACACTGTGGCATGGTACAAAACCTGATTTAAGTTACATGCACACATTTGGAGCACCAGCATGGGTGCCTATCCTTTCACAACTTAGACAAAAAGAACAGCATAGAGCTGAAAGATTAGTTTTTTGTAGGATATAAATCTAATCATAGATCTTATAGATTCTGGGAACCAGGTACATCTAGAGTTTACACCAGTGCTAGTGCTAAATTCCTAGAACATGTAGGATGGAATAGATTAGAGCAAGATTTAAATAATGAAGTAGTTATTGAACCCTACAAAAGGCAGAAAGATCAGACTAGTTATAAGAAGAGTCCAATTAAAGAAGTCCACAAAGAGCAAATAGGATCAGAACAAGAAGAAACAGTTGATCAGGAAGAGTCAGATAATCAAGAAGAGTTAATAAATGAAAGTCCACCTGTAAGTCCTGTAATACCTAGACATACTACACGTATAACTAGACCACCTGATAGGTATCAAGCAAGTATAGTTTGCCAAGTAACTAAAGTTCCAACTAGTGTAGATGAACTTAAGATGTATCCTTCTAAGGATCAGGAGAATTGGCAAAAGGCAATGGAAAAAGAACTAAATTCATTAAAGGTAATGAAAGTATATGAAGATGCTAAATTACCTCCAGGAGAAAAATCCATTGGGTGCAAATGGATATTTAAAGTAAAAAAAGGAAATGATGGGACTGTTACCCATAAAGCTAGGTTGGTAGCTCAAGGATTTAATCAAACTGCATCTGATTACGATGAAGTTTTTGCACCAAGTCTTAAGGCTACATCTTTAAGAGCAGCATTAGTGTGGGCAGCTAAGAAAAACTATGTCATTAACCATTTAGATGTAGAAACTGCTTACCTGCATGCACCATTGCAGCACACTATATATTTGAAAAAGCCAGTTATTATAAAAGATAATAAAATAAATAGTAATGATTGTTGGAAACTCAAAAAGAGTCTTTACGGGTTGAAACAACCTGGCTTTGAGTGGAACCAATATATTGTGAAAGAATTAAACAATATAGGTTTTAAATCTGGTTTAGCAGATCCATGTGTGTTTAAAAGAGAAAATAATGGAACGGTGTCATTATTATTATTTACAGATGATATTGCTTTGATAACTAAGACTAATAATGAAGCTAATGAGATTATATCATTATTAGCCAAAAAGATAAAATTAAAGCATTTAGGTGAAATTAAAAAGTATTTAAGATTGACAATTAACAAAACAAAACATGGATTTAAGATATCTCAAGAAGATAAAATTTGCCAATTAATTAAAACATATAAAATGGAACTTTGTAAACCGGCAAAGACTCCAATGAGTCAGGAAGTTTGCCAAACTGATGATCAAAGTCCCAAATTTGATAAGTCTATATATCAATCTTTGATTGGCAGCTTATCATATATAAGCAATTGGTCTAGACCAGATATAGCTTACAGTGTAAATCAGCTGGCACGTTTTAATTCAGATCCACATCAATGTCATTGGCAATCATTAAAGAAAATTTTAAGTTATCTTAAAGGAACAATGAACCATGCATTGTATATAGAACCAAAGGGTGATTTGAGTCTTAGTGCCTATGCAGATGCAAATTTTGCAACTGATATAAACACTAGAAAATCAACATCTGGGATGGCTATATTATTTGGTAAGACACTAATAGGGTGGAGGTCAATCAGACAACAGCATATTAGCTTGTCCACGATGGAAGCGGAATTTTCGTGTCTGTCATTACTATGTACTGACTTAATTTTGTACAAACAGTTATTATTAGACATGGGTTGTCTATTAACTATTAAAGATTCCATTATTGTGTACGAGGACAACCAAGCAGCCATAAAGTTAGCTACTAATATTGCTGTAAAAACTAGATCAAAGCATACTGATTTAAGATACTTAAATGTTAGAGAATCTGTAAAGAATGGACTAATTAAATTGGAATACTGAATGACAGAAGAAAACATTGCAGACCAATTTACAAAAGCTCAAGGAGTAATTAAGTTTAAAGAGAGTTGTAACAAATATGATTTAAAGACGTAAATAGTTATATTTATTATTATTTCCTAAAAGGGGAGAATGTTAGGGATAATATTGTTTACCCTAACTGGTTTAGGTAAAATAATAAATATGTAATCATAGTTTGTAAGTTAAAGTGTCTGCAACTTTAAATATAGGAATGTAATTAAGGAAGTGGTTGTGAAAGCACTTTAAAAGAAGAAAGACGACAGCTTGCTCTCTCTCTGGCTTTGATGATCCCTAATTACTGCATGGACTCAAGACTGCATTGCTCGAACGGGAGAGAGACAAAGGACTGATTTGTAAGTGAACTGACATAGGATATTCTACACGGACTTTGCTAACTGAATATCCTTGAATTGACTGACTAAATGATACATGACTAATGGACTGTTATTTTGACTATGCTATAAATGGAATAAACTATATTTTTGATAGCACAAGCGTATCTGTTATTTTTACTGTATGTTAATAAACATACAAACATATCTCACTCATTTATCTGTGTGCCTATCTGACTAACGCTGCACATTCTGTTTAGCTTGTCTCCTTAACCCTGGTTGGGGAACACAGGCTTAACAGGCATCGACAAACAGATCGAAACCTGGGTAAAAGCTTGTTTAAAGTGCCAAGAAGTTAGCAGTGCCCCACCTAAAGCAACTCCAACAGAATGGGAAACACCCCGGGGACCGTGGTCCCACATCCATGTTGACTTTGCGGGACCTACTAAGGGACATACGTTCTTCCTAACAGTGGATGCCTATTCCAACTGGCTCGAGATCCACGAAATGAAGAGAACTACAACCGAGTCCATCATCCGGAAATTGAACAGGCTATTTGTGATGCATGGGCTGCCAGACGTTTTTGTCTCCAACAACAGACCCCAGTTTACCGCTCTACACTTTGAACAATACTTAGCGGACCGGGGTATTCGCCATGCGCTATCTTCGCCAGTGCACCCTGCGGCTTACAGAAGAGCCGAGCACATGGTACAATTTGTTAAAAAAAACCCTCTACAAAATGGACTATGGGGACATTGAAGATAAAATAAACAGAATACTCCTACTCCAACACATCACTCCGCACAGCGTCACCAACAAGACTCCAGCTGAACTATTGATGGGACGGAAGCTCTGTTCCCACCTCAACCGGCTTCACCCGTCTTACGAGCCAGAGAAACCCTGTGGATCTAGCAGAAAATGCCACGAGTTCAAGATAGATGACTTAGTTTTTGCCAGAAACCTTTCCGGTGAACTGTTGTGGGTCGAGGCAACTGTAATTCAAGCCACCGGACCCAGGTCGTACCGTGTGAAAACCTGCAACAGAAAAATATGGAAACGCCGTATAGATCAGCTTCGCTCTAGGCTACAACCCAGTTTCCATGACTCCGGTGACTCCCAAACGGAGGGGGGAGGGGATGTCGAAGAAACCGAATTCAAGATGGTGGAAAGCAGGAGCGAAGGAAGTCAGCAATCGGGCGTGACAAATGAAGAAGAATCAGGGAGGGGAGTGTCCTTGCCACAGAGGAATACCTCAACAGAGGCAAGCCCGCAAAGAGCGGAGGACAACAACGAGAACATTAGCGGCACCGAGTCGTCCAATGAGGATGCGGAACCACCAGTACCTGATTTGCACAAAAACGTCCCGCCGAAACCAGATTACAGACAAGAACCGGTGGGACAGCGCAAATCTAATAGACAGTCAAAACAACCTTCATACCTCAGGGATTACATCACTGAACCCCTTAAACGGAACCCGGGGGGAAGGGGTGTTATGAACTAATAAAACGCTTAAATAAAGTTTTATCAAAACCTTAAGAAATAGCAGGGTTCTAATCCTGCACTTCTGATTGGCTGATAATAGCGATATCGGATTGGTCCGTTCAGGAGAATCTGATTGGCTGTTAACGGGCCACTCTCATTGGTTCGAGGGTTTAACACTCCATGTTTCTCATTGGTTACTAGATCAGCAGCCTGCCCTGTAAAAGGGCTGCTGCTGCCCTAGGGTTTTGCTCTGTTCAGAATGATTAATAAAGAGTTGAAGTTCACTGTTCACTGCCTCGTCTCCATTCCTTTAGCTCATGCGCAGAACTTAACATTTTCCTTCCTAAAAGCCTGATAGCCATTGCTCTCCAGATGGATTGCTTGTCTTGAATTGATGTGTAATGTTGAAGGACTTTGAATCCATATGAGCAAGTAAGAAAAACACTGAAGAATTATCATGTTCCCCAAAGGATCTCTGACACAAATACCAGGCACAACAACATTTTATTTATTAGGAACATCCTGCACTTTTGAGACATTCCAAAAGGGGAAAGAATTCAGTTAAGTTGCTCTTAATAATGGATGATTTGAGAGAAAGTGTACTTTATGGGCCGACATTAAAATAAACTCTGGTTAGAACACCTGGAACCTGATGAAGGAGAAAATGCTCATATAGGTGAAGATTTTGCTCTTGTTGACAAGTTTAAAAGTTTGGTAAAGGAAAATACTTCAGTGGTAAAAAGAGAAAGATTTGTGGACTGAAACTGTTAATCTTTTAAGGAGCAAGGAGCAAGATAATCTTGTCTGAGTCTGTAATTGGCCTTACAATAATCTGAGTGTACAGCAGAGATGGTATTCAGCCAGTTCTGACAGGTTCTGGAGAACCGGTAGTAGAAATTTTGAGCAGTTCAGAGAACCAGCAAATACTGCCTCTGACTGGTCCCGCCCCCATCTATTCTCTGCCTCCTGAGTCCCAGCCGATCGGCTGAGTCTTCTTTTGTTGTCCTGCAAATGGAGAACGGAGCTGGGAAGCAGGTTAGTGGGGTGGGGAGGGAATGGAGATTTTGCAGTATTTTTCCCCTGCCATGCCCACCAAGCCACACCCACAGAACCAGTAGTAAAAAATTTTTTGAATCCCACCACTGATATACAGTCAAATTTGTTGTTGCCCTGCCCTTTACACAACACTCTTCTGGGTTCTTATTCATTTTTCTGAATAAGTAGGCTAGATCCATGATGGCGAACCTATAGCACACATGCCGGAAGTGGCACGCAGAGCCATCTCTGCCAGCACACGAGCCATTACTCTGGATCAGGACCACTTTGCATGCCCGCGCACCTCCTGCCAGCCAGCGGATTGTCAGGTATCTGCGATGTATGCACGAGGGATGGGGCGCAAGCCGGAGACAGGCTTGCAGGGTAGGGGCAAGGGGGGCGCATGCACGGGGGGGGTCACACGCACATTACATCATGGGTGCAGGCATGTGTGCGTGCACATATGCACGCACATGTGCAATTTTGGCATGCAATGACCAAAAGGTTAGCCATCACTGTGCTAGACTCTGAAATTCACCTACACAGTTTTAAATAAGGATCCCCTACCTTAATATATGCTGTAATACTAAATATTCTTTTCATACAATATCTTTCCATGATGCACAAATCGCAAAGTCACACATGTGCCATAGGTTTGCCATCACAGCTCTAGGCCTTCCTGTCCTCTACCATCCCCCAGAGTCCATTTAATCTCATGCTGACTGCTTCAGTGACTCCATCCAGCCACCTCATTCTCTGCCATCCCCTCAACCTTTCCCAGCATTAAGCTCTTCTCCAATGAGTCCTTCCTTCTCATTAGGTGGCAAAAGTATCTGAGTTTCATCTCCAGGATCTGGCCTTCTTTTTTTTTTAAGCAATAGATTTTTATTGTTATCTTAGTTCAATTTTTCAACAGCTTTTGCATGAACATATAATATTATCTTATATTTCCATTGTCTATTTGTACATATCATTAATACACATTACCTTTATTTACAATTACTATTATTATTCATCTTTAATGTTTTTGTCTACCTATTTACATATTATGTATCACTCTCTTGAGAATTCTCTTCTAGTCATCCTTTCTAACTTTTATTTCTTTTTTCTAGCCACATGTACCATCTATGCCAAACTGAGTAGTGTTCAGATTCTTCTTTTTCTCTTATTTTTAGTGTAAGCATATCCATTTCAGCACAGTGTGCTATTTTTTGTAAAATTAATTCTTCTGTTGGGACCATATGCTCTTTCCACATTTGCGCATAGGCTATCTGGCATTCTAAAGAGCAGTCAGAGTTGATCTCCTCTAAGACTGACCGGCTTGATTGCCTTGCAGTCCAAGGGACTTGCAGGAGTCTTCTCCAGCACCATAGTTCAAAGGCCTCAATTCTTTAGTGCTCAGCCTTCCTTATGGTCCAACTTTCTTTTTTTGTTGTTGTTAAGAATTTTTATTTTTAAACAAACATTCACAAACAAAACATAAAACATAAAACCATCTTCAGTTACATACAATGTGTCAGTTGGTTAAAAGTCTTTTGTGCTTCTTCTCCGTAGTCCTCACTTACATGTATGCAGGTCTTGGCGTGTTCGGGTCTTTTCCCATGTAAGATTGAGAGCATCTTGGCAACGTTTCGATGAAGTCCCACTCGCTATCTTCAGGCTTCACCCAAACTGGACAACTTCCTCACACATCTTAACAACCTACACCCCAAAATACAATTCACCGTGGAAACAGAAACCAACAACCAACTTCCCTTCCTGGACGTCCTAATTTACAAACCAATGGCTCCCTAGGACACACCATCTACCGGAAAAAAATACACACCAACCGCTACCTAAATGCACAATCCCATCATCATCTTGCACAGATCAACTCTGTAGCCAAGACCCTCATCTCCAGAACCAAATGCCTAGCTGACAAAGACCACCTGAGAACAGAACTACACACCCTCACTAATGTATTAATTTCCAATAGATTCCAAAGAAACACTATCACCAATCTAATCCGAAAAGAAATATCCCAAAGGTTCTCGCGGGTATTTGTATGTGGATCTTTGGTTATTCGGGTTTTCTCCCGCGTAAGATTGGAAGTATCTAGGCAACGTTTCGATGAAGTCTCATTCATCATCTTCAGGCTTGGTCTTCAGCTCTGTGCTCCTCAGAGTGATGTGAGCTTGCAGCTGCTTCTTCCTTTTAACTGCTAGTGGGGGTGTGACTTGATTGGGTGGGGGCTTGGCTGTGTTCCGATTGGGTGGGGGTGTGTTCTCATTGGTTGGGGGATTGGCTGTGTTCTGATTGGTTGGGGGGTTGGCTGTGTTCTGATTGGCTGGAGGCGTGTTCTGTTCAGGTGGGGGCTTGGTTGTGCTCAGGTTAGTCTTAGTTACTGGGGGATTTGAGCTGGTGAGCTGTGATCTTGCTGTTTGGCTTCGAGTTCGTGGTCGTGCTGCATCTTCATGGTGGGGGTCAGTTTGCTTCATGTATAGCTCAGAGGGGTTTGAAGTGGGTAGTGATGCAGCTGCAGTGCGGCTTCTGGTCCGTGGTCGTGTCTCATCTTCTGTGTGGGTGTGAGTCTGCTTTCTACGTGGAAGTGTGGTGGTGGCATCTTGTGTGGCTCTCAGGGGTGTGGGTCTGGTGTCATTTTTCATGTTAGGTACTCGTCTGTTCATGAGGGCAGATTTCCAAATAGCTGGTAGGCGGGAAGTATCATCTCGTTTATTCATGCTGTGTGGGCGTTTTTCTATCTCTATGGCTTCTCTGATGATTCTGCTGCTGAAGTGTTCGGTTTTGGTGATAGTTCTGGTATTTTTAAAGTCAATCTCATGTCCTGTGGCTTTGAGGTGTTGGACCAGGGAAGAGGTCGGTTCTTCCTTTTTGATTGAGTTCTTATGTTCTTCAATGCATGTACTTATTCTTCTGTTAGTTTGTCCAATGTATGTGTATATATATATGTGTGTGTGTGTGTGTGTGTGTGTGTGTATGTGTATGTGTATGTGTATGTGTATATATATATATATATGTATGTATGTATGTATGTATGTATGTATGTATGTATGTATATATATAATCACTGTTAATCATTTATTTGACTATAATTATTATTCCATCATTTTATGCGAGATATTTAACATTTTAGATTAATTTATATTATAACATCCCTTACCTCATCATAAATCCATCCAATAATAATACATCGTTATGTTGTATTCTCTATAATTCTATTATCCTTATATTATAAAATCATCTAAAATATTTCATTTCCATATTTTTTATCTAACCATTGATAAAATAAATCCCATATCTTGTAAAATTGTTTGTCTTCTTGTTCTCTAATTTTATGGTCCAACTTTCATATATTACACTTGAGAAAATCATAGCCTTGACTTTTGTTGGCAGGGTGATGTCTCTGCTTTTGTTGTTGTTGTGCTGCTGTGATATGGATGTGGTTCATTGATGAAATAACTGCAGCTTCATATGTGCGAAGACCCCATCTTTATCTTACATTTGATAGAAGGCTACTATTGTTCTCTTATACAAGAAAAGGATTAGCAGGAACGAGTGAAAATGTAGAGGGTGGAATTCTTATTCAAGAATACAAGATGTTTAGAAAAAACAGAATTTGGGATGTTGCAGAATGGCTTCATGCCCGGTAGGTGATTTCCAGATATTTGATCTTGGCACGTCACTGAAAAACAAATGAATAGGAGAAAGAAAGTTTATCAAATGTTGATGAAGAAAACATGCTATAAAATGAATAAAGCTTCAATTGCAAGTAGATTGCTGAATGTGATAAGAGAATAAATGGAATGCTTAATGAATGGTTCAACACTGAGCAAGGCATAAGACAAAGATATAAGATGTTCCTTTAACTGATTAATATAATGTGAACAAATGTACAAAGAAAGCTCATGGTAATGCTTCAGAAATGTTGGTGAGAGACAGCAATATAGATGCATTTTTTATACTCAGATCATGTTGTATCATTGGCAGGAAACTTGAATTATTTGTAAATGTTAAATAGACTGGATGATGAAAACAAGTATATAGCTGAAAATAATATATCAAAGTCAAGATAGCTTTGTTTGACAGGGAAAATGGACTGAAAGATTGCAAGTTATACATCAATAGCAAAAAACAAAAAAAAACAAAAACCTTAGCACTAGTAATTGAAATTATGTAGTTTCGGAGAAATTGCTGGAAATTTTGAAGACATGGTTATCAAGGAAAGAATGTTTGTTGAAAAAAGAAATAATAGTGTGCATATCTACTTTCTTACATGACAGTAAAGTTGGCTAAATCAGAATAGACATAGCAAGAGATTGGCTGTTGGGTCATTGAGGTACTGAAGATAAGTATGTTGTAAAAAAATATCATGAATAAAGGGTGCTGAAAGAACATATATTGAAGATAAAAAAGGGTGACCAGTACAAAAAAATTATGTTGAAGAGATTTTATAAATAGAGAGAATTAATAGGGATAAGATAACCAAACGAATACATGAAGGGTGAGTTAAAAGATAGAGAAGAATGAAAAGACCAAAAGAAGTTGTGGTTGGATGAGATCCACAAAAATAAGGTACCACAGTTATAAAAATAATTGCTCCAACTGGCATATACTAGCTAAACTGTCTCCCCAAATACAGAATCACAATACACATAATAGCTACCTTTTCAGTTTTCAGAAGAAACAGCAAACAAAACAGATCAACAACAAATAGCAAAAAGTAAATCATGGTGTGGGTGCAGACGTTTCACTTCTCATCCAGGAACCTTCATTGGTTTTGGCAGGGTGGGATCGTTAGTAGGTGTGCTAATGACCAGATGACTACAATGAAACCTGTTCCTTCCAACTCTTCTCCAATCCTGTCAGAACTAATCCTTCCATTATCCCCACCATTCTGCCAGAAATGATGAAGCCTTTTGGATGAGAAATGAAATGTCTTCCTCAAGAAAAAAAAACAAAACAGTCCAGTTGCCTTTTGAAAAAAAAAAACACCTTTGAGATAAAAGAGAATAGATCGATTGGGTGCCCCAGCCTTACAGGGTAGGACTTCCTGCAGCCTCCTGGAAGCCAAAATGGCGCGTGTAAGAACTCTGGAAGGGTCAGGGGCAGGTGGGGCAGGCCAGTCAGAGGTGTATTTGCTGGTTTTCCAAATTGGACAAAATTTGCACTACCGGTCCACCAGAACCAGTCAGAACTGGCTAAATGCCACCTCTGAAACAGATCTTATCAGTCCTTGGATAGTTGCCGTGCTGAGAGCTTCCAGTCGCAACGCTGTAAAAGGAAGTACTTGGCACAGAGTCTCTGTGACACACAAACTCAGATAAGCAAATTTTCACACTATTTAAGCAAACTAATTGTCTCTGGCAAACACGATCCCTTTCTCTCCTCTTTAATCCCTAAGGGAGGGGCCATTCAGTGTCCCCTTGTGCATTTTCCACTGAATTGACTCCTGTTCCTTAGTTATTCCCTTCACCTGACAGCTCTGCACATGTGTGCATCTGGAACAGGTTCCAGCTGTTCTTCTTCCCCACTTATCTCCAATTCCAAAGGCAGCTGATAAATGTTGGACGGCCCTGGCCCCCACTCTGCCTCTGATGCAGAGCTCCCATCAGAGCCTTCCCCAGACTCCAGGACTGGCCTAAGTTCGTCCCTAACTTCCTTACTGTCTGAGTCTGCTGCCAGGTCTGCTGGCAGCTGGTGGGCCACTACAGTGGATTTAGAACAAAGAAAACAAAGAAAAAAGAAAGAAAAGAGTCCCTGCAGATTTTACTCCACTAGTCATAGCTGACTAGAGGCAACAAACAAGGTACTAGTATATAATTAATATCTGGAAATTATTACAAGATATGATGGTGACTGCTATTTTGGATGAATTTAAAAAGTGGTTTGATAACTTCATGCAGAACATGTCTCTTGAAGGCTATCGGTCTTGGGAATTATTATGTGGCTTCAAATGCCAATTACTGGCGAACAGTGCAGGGAGATGTCTCTAACTCCCATTTACAACCTTCTGGTTAGCCTGTGTGAGAAATAAAAAAAATGGACTAGGATAGACCTTGACTTGATCCACCAGGAATGTTTTTTTGTATTTATATCTTTATGTTTTGATAAATGGTTTGAAAATGAGCTCAAAATTATTCTCAGCAGCAACAATTTTTAATTGTTTTAAAAAAGCTATTGAGATTTCAGGTAAAATCTATGCTTTCATTATTACTTTGTATTTCTTTCCGGCCTTGGGAAACTACTTCCCAGAATTTTGTATAATTATTTTATATATATGACAATCTTAATTCTTACCATTGGCTTTTAAAGTAATCTTGTTTGCACCTCTTTAACAGTGCCTGATATTTTCAGCATTTATCTCTCACTGCCTCAACCCTGTCAAATGATTTATCCTTCTTAATTTGACAGGTTGGCCAAGCCAAGGTTCTTTCTTTCATGCCTATATTTTTGGTTAGACCACAAACTTCTGTTTCCAGACATTTTCCCTTGCCATGGTTTATGCACCAGAAGTTTGGGATCATCAACCACTTCCTCATACGTGATATGTGCATTTTCTGGTTTTGAATAAGTGCAACCCTCTTTTGTAGCATTGTTGGTCTGTGGGGTCCTTGGTGCTCTCTGACCTCGGTGTCAGAGTTCTGAGTAATACACCCACTGAAAGCAGAACTCAGAGGTAGGTAGATTCCTCAAAGAACATGTTTATTGGATACATCATATCAGCACAGCTGGTGAAAACCAACTCTAAAAGTTCCTATGGTTTTCATCTAATTAAAAGAACCAAATTTCTCCCTCCCAGTTGTTACTGGTCACATTGTCCAATGGATCTAGTTGGCACAGTAGTGAAATGCTACCAGTTCAGCCCAGTTCAACTGAATTGGTAATAAAAAAAAAACCTCCAACAAACAGTTGAGAAGAGAAAGAAGAGAAAAGCACAGGATTGGCCGTCCCACCTGTCCCCTGCGCTTTTCTGTTTTTTATCTTCTCAGCTGATTGGTGCGGCAGAGCCTCAGATGGTATTTGGAAAGCTGTGCACGCATGTTAGGTGCGTGCACGCATGAAGTGTACAATCATAGAACCGGTTGGGAAACTGGTAGAATCTCACCACTGAGCTGGCAGGCTGCTTGGTCACTCCTCTCTCCCTCTCACAGCCACCTGTTAATATGACCTTGGTCCCCTCAGGAAAACGTTTTGTTTTAATGGTTAGATGGTCTATCTACTTCCCCCCTCCCTTCCCCTTCTCAGACAACTATGAGGCAAAAAAAGATGGCTTCATCTAGGTTTGCTTCAGAGTTGACACTTGGTTTGTTTTCTTGCAGACATTTCATTACCAAACTAGGTAACATCATCAGTGCAGATAATGTTGAACCTAAAACTTTGGCCAAGAGGGGTGCCATTTTTGTTGTTTCTGATTTTTTTATAATGTCTTCCATGTTATGGTTCCATCATGTTACATTATTTTTACATGTTCAGATTAATTCAAGCCAAGTGGAAAGTAATCACTTCTTAGTCCATTTATATTATCAAAACGCTGTACTGATGGGATCTATGAGGGAAAAAATAAATATATAATAAACAATTGCTTTCTCTCTATGGTTGACTGATGTAGAGCAGCCCCCAGATTGTCACAAAAAGAGTTGAGGGTATTGTTGGATGTAGAAATTGATGATTTTGGCTTGGCTTCCTCCCTCTCTGTAATCTTCTATTATTTTAGTCTTTGGCTCTAATCTTAGCTGAAGATAGCCTCTTCTTCTCGGGACCATTTTAAGTGTTTAAATAATAATAGTACCAGTCCTCTTACTTGTTATGTTCTCAAACATTCTTCCATCTTTCTAGTAAGTGTTGTGTCCGTTGGAAATGATGCCAGGAGTCGGTGACTTGTGCATTAGCTCTTTATTGGGTACAGGAACCGAACTGGGGCTAAAGGCAAACTTCGTGGCTTTTTATTTCCAAGCCGTGGCGGCCGCGGCCAATGACACCACTTTGAATCTCCCGCGATCCGAATGGACCAATCGCGGGAGATTCTCAGTGAGCCAATCAGCGCAGCTCGCCTAGCCAATCAGAGTGCCCCGCGCTTTGGCCAATCAAAGCGCGGGGATCTCAAGAATGCAAATGAGGGGACAGAACACCCCTCCCCTCTTGGTTCAGTCCTTACGTTGCATAGTCCCGTAGGTAGGCGGGGCTCCGTCTCTGCCTACTGGACCTGCGCAGGTCAGTCGTAGGTTGGATCCCGGCCGGTTCGGTCCGGGTCTCTGTTTCTCTGGACTCCGTCATGGGAACCGCCTGGTCTGTCTGGCCAGGCCGCTCTCCGCAGCTCCCTCCTGGGCTTCCCGGGTTGGTTGAGCCGCGGGTTTCACCGCTCCCGCTCGGTCTTCCTAGGTTGGTTGAGCTGGCCTGGCTGTCTCTTCCTGGCGAGGTTTCGTGCTGGCTGCTTTCAGGTGAGTATTGCTGGTTTATTCCTTCTCGGTTTTGGTTCCCTGGGTATTCCCTCCCCTCTTGGTTTGTGTTGTGGGGGTTGGTTTTGCTTGGTTGCATGTTGGTGGTCTCTTGGGTGGTTGTCCTCGATCTTAACTGGTCGATGTGGCGTTTCCACGCTCGTCCATCAGTTGTTTGTAGCCAGTGAGAGTGTGCCTGTTACCTGTGTTATGACGGCCGGTACCCATAATGGGTCTCCCGTTAGGTTTTTCGCGTAGACGGCGTCACCTGGTGCGAAGGTTCGGTGTTTGCTGGTTGAGTCTGGGGGTTTCTCTGGGTTGTACGTGGGATGTAATCTATCAAGTGGGGACCTTATTTTCCTCCCCATTAGCAGTTCTGCTGGGCTTTTATTTGTTGTGGTATTTGGGGTTATGTGTTGGATAAAAAGTAATTTATTTATTTTGTCCTGGATCTCCCCGTGGTCTATTTTCTGGATGGTTTTCTTTGTGAATTGAAATTGATCCGTTCCACCCTACCATTCACCGCCGGATGCACTGGGGCTGTCAGCGCATGTCGTATGCCCCTCTTCGCTAGGAATTTTTCGAATTCTAGTGAGGTGAATTGGGGCCCGTTGTCGGAAACGAGGACGTCTGGGAGGCCGTGTGTTGCAAAAAGTTTGCCGAGTTCTTTGGTCACGGCCTCCGTGGTGGTTGTTCTCATGTTGCTTACCTCCAGCCAGTTGGAGTAAGTATCTACGGTTATTAAGAAAGTGTGTCCTTTTGTGGGCCCGGCAAAATCTATGTGGATCCTAGACCAAGGTCCCCTGGGGGTTTCCCACTCTAGGATGGGTGCTGCGGGTGGGCTTGGCCTAGTTTCCTAGTATCGTTGACACCTTGCTACCCAGGCCTCGATCTGTTTGTCCATCCCTGGCCACCAAGCGTAACTTCTGGCCAGGGCTTTTGTCCTAACGATGCCCGGGTACCCCTCGTGTAACAGTTCCAAAACCTTCCCTTGTAGTTTTTCCGGGATGACTACCCTATCCCCCCATAGTATGCACCCTTTTAGTAACGAGAGTTCCGTTTGCCGGTTCTGAAATGTCCTGACGGACTCGTCGTTGTCCCTTTCCGGCCACCCTTTCTCTACCCAATGCAACACCCGTGCCAGACGTTTGTCTTTATTAGTTTCTCGGGCAATGTCTGACACGGTTATGGGTAGGTTGGGTAGAGTCTCTATACTGAGGGTGGTCGTCATGGGTGCTGGGTCAGTGTCAGGTTCCGGTAACGGTGAGCAGCTTAAGGCGTCCTCATGGGAGATATTCTTATCCGGTCTGTGTGTGAGTCCGTAGTTGTAGGCAGTCAGGAACTCGGACCACCTTGTCATTCGGGAAGACAGAATGTTCGGGGTGGCCCTGTTCCCTGCAAGGATTCCCAGCAGCGATTTGTGGTCGGTGATGATGGTAAATGTCCGTCTGTAGAGGTACTCGTGAAACCTTTTTACTGTGGCGACGATAGTCAGAGCCTCTTTGTCCAGCTGGCTGTAGTTCCGCTCCGGTTTGGTGAGGGTCCTTGAAAAGAACGCGATGGGTGCTTCTTTTCCGTTGGGGAGAGTGTGGCTGAGGACAGCGCCGACGCCGAAGGGTGATGCGTCGAATGTGACGGCTAGTGGTAGGGTCTCGTACTGGATGAGGACGGCATCCGAAGTGAGTAGGTCCTTTGTTTTCTTGAAGGCGGCTTCCTCATGTTTCCCCCAAGTCCAGATCGCCGCCTTGTCCAAGAGCCTATGCAAAGGCTCCGCCGCTGTCACCTTTTGGGGCAGGAAGACATTATAAAACTTAAGCAGCCCCAGAAACGCCTGCAGTTCTGTCTTTGACTTGGGTGTGGGGCTTCTTTGATGGCTTTGATCTTTTTGTTGGTGGGGTGAATGCCGTGGTGGTCTAGGAGATATCCTAGGAATTCAACCTGCTCCGTGTATAATTGGCATTTTTCCCTCTTTACTTTGAGCCCGGTCTCTTTGAACTTGGTTAGGACCTCCCTTAGGCCAACCAGTTCGGCCTGGTTGGTTGCCGACACTAAGACGCCATCAAAGTAGGGTACCACCCCCTTGATGCCTTTTAACAGCCTTTCCATTAGGCTGTGGAATATTCCAGGCGCCACGCTGACTCCGAATTGGAGTCGGTTGCATTTAAAGGCTCCCCGGTGGGTGACTATGGTTTGCTTCTGCCATTTCCTCGTCGACCGGCAATTGTTGGTATGCCTGGGCGAGGTCAAGTTTAGTGAAAACCTTGCCCCCTCCCAGTGAATATAGTAGGTGTTGCCCTACTGGGACGGGGTAAGCACTTTGCTGCAAGGCGCCATTTAGGGTGGCCTTATAGTCCCCACAGATTCTCACCGACCCATCAGGCTTAATCGGGGTGACTATGGGGGTCTCCCACAGGGCGTGGTCTATGGGTTGTAGGACCTCTTGCTTGACGAGCTTGTCAATTTGCTCGTCAATCTTCGGTTTAAGCGCGAATGGTACCCGCCTTGGTTTTAGGCGTTTTGGGGGGACGTTTGGGTCCAGGCTGAATGATATAGGGGGCCCTCGGTACTTGCCTAGGTTTCCGTCGAACACCTCTTGGAATTCCCAGGCTAGTTGTTGCTCCCAATTGTCATCGGCGATGTGGTCGATGCCCGTGACTGCGATGCCGAGCGGTGCGAACCATTGGAGTCCCAGTAGGCTTGGGTGGTCACGATCGACGATGGTCA
Source organism: Hydrophis major (assembly GCA_033807585.1). NCBI lineage: Eukaryota > Metazoa > Chordata > Lepidosauria > Squamata > Elapidae > Hydrophis > Hydrophis major. The sequence continues at coordinate 247,323,410 of CM066330.1, forward strand.
AGGGAAGTCTTTCGGTGTGCCCTTTGTAGGTTACCTTGAACTGTCTGGTTCTGACTACAGGGATGTGGTTTCCCTGGTAGTCTTTCACGATTAGTCTCTGGTTGTTTAGGCCTTTTCTCTGGATGGTAGGCACCAAGCGTTTTATTTCTTGCCATGCTACCATGGAGAGGTAGGACCCGGAGTCCACCTCCATTTTACATGGCTCGCCTTCGATGCCTACCTCCACGTAGACCTTCCGGGCGTCGTTGGTTGTGGCGTGGCCAATGGTAACCGTCTGATGGGTCTCCTCTCTTCGCCGGGTCTCGCCGCCTCGTAGGGATCGTCTGTTCTGGTCCCATCGGTTGTCAGCAGGGCGATCTCTGGTCCGGGGTGGTGTGCTCTCTTGTCTCCGTTCACTCTGGTCCCATCGTGTAGGGCTGCGGTTCTTTTTGAGACGGCAGACGCGGGCGATGTGTCCCTTCTTGTCGCAATGCCGGCAGATTGAATCGAATAATCGGCATTCGGACCTGGGGTGGTTGCCTCTGCAACCGGCACAGGTGGTCCTCGACTTATGACCCCGCCGGTTCCGTGGGTCGCGGCCTGCCTGGAGACAGTGGATTTCCTCCTCGTCGGAAGTGCCCGATGCTGAGTGGACATCGCCCTGGTGGGTGGTCGTCTCGGGTTGGGCCTCGGTCGACCTTGCAGGATGGTTGTTCCCGCTGCGGTCCCCGGCGTTTGGTCTGCGCATGCGGTCGGCGGATTTTCGGGTAGCTTCGGCTCCTGTGGCTTCGGTGAGGGTATCGGCGAGGGCGAATTTTGCCCTTGGCCATCAGCCAACTCTGGAGGACGGGGTCCCAAAGGCCGAGCACGATTCGGTCTCGCAGGGCTTCGTCCATGTTGGCGAATTCGCACAGCCCCCCTAGGCGCCGTAGTTCTGCAACGAAGTCGCTGAAGCTCTCACCCGACCGTTGAACGACGGTAGAACTCGTGTCGTCAGATGAGGATGGGCACGGCTGGAGCATAGTGTCGCCGGAGTATTGGCTCGAGGTCGTCCCAGTCCATCGTAGTCACGTCGGCGGGTTTGGCAAGCGCTTTGGCCATCTTAAACACTGCGGGCCCGCAGTGGGTTAGGAATATGGCTCGCTTCTTCGGGCCGGTGGAGTCCTTCAGGTCACTGCATTCAAGGAACAGGCGGAATCTGTCTGAGTACGATTCCCAGTCCTCGCTGGCGGGGTTGAAGGGTGCGGGAGGCGTGACGTTTGCCATCTTGGAGTTTCGTCTGGCTTCCTTCGGACACATGCTTCGGTTCAGGATCAGGATCCCACCTTCGTCGCAATGTTGTGTCCGTCGGAAATGATGCCAGGAGTCGGTGACTTGTGCATTAGCTCTTTATTGGGTACAGGAATCGAACTGGGGCTAAAGGCAAACTTCGCGGCTTTTTATTTGCAAGCCGCGGCGGCCACGGCCAATGGCACCGCTTTGAATCTCCCACGATCCGAATGGACCAATCATGGGAGATTCTCAGTGAGCCAATCGGCGCGGCTCGCCTAGCCAATCAGAGTGCCCCGCGCTTTGGCCAATCAAAGCGCGGGGATCTCAAGAATGCAAATGAGGGGACAGAACAGTAAGTATCTCAATTTTACTAACTGACTGCTTGTATTATAGTTAGAAGAGCCACATTTGGTTTTGTGAGATAAAATATTTGGAATTCCAACTTGAGTTTACATTCTTTGTTATCAGTATGCCACACTTCTGCAGTAAACTTAGCTTATTGCTGTCAAATCACAGCTGATATTGACTCTGTGTGCTTCAGTTAAGATTCAATTAAAAGCTCCTACCCAATATGTATAAAATAAGCTTTAAAATTAATTTTTAAATAATCAGGTGGGGCTCATATTGGTGCAGTCTGTTGCAATGCCATCTCATGGGAGACTCAGCAACTATATGAATTCAATTCCTTGAAAGTTAAGCATGCAATGAAGGATTAGAAAAAGTGCAGAGAAGAACAACCAGGATGATTAGGGGACTGGAGACTAAAACATATGAAGAATGGTTACAGGAACTGGGCACGGCTAATCCAGTGAAGAGAAGGACCAGGGGAGACATGATAGCAGTCTTCCAATATTTGAGGACTTGCCACAGAGAGGAAGGGGTCAAGCTATTTTCCAAAGCACCCAAAGGCCAGACAAGGAATAATGGATGGAAAATGATCAAGGAGAGATTCAACCTAGAAATAAGGAGAAATTTTCTGACAGTGAGAGTGATCAACCAATGGAACAGCTTGCCCTTGGAAGTTGTGAGAGTGCCATCAGTTGAGACCTTCAAGAAGAGATTGGACTGTCATTTGTCAGAAATGGTGCAGGGTCTCCTGCTTGGGCAGGAGGTTGGATTAGATGACCTAAAAAGTCTCTTCCAACTCTGTTAATCTGTAATCTGATTAGTTAGGTTTGTTTTGGTGCATGCCCCTCACATAAATGAAACTGCATGTATGTGTGCTCTCACCTGCCACTTACATAAATGGAGCTATATGCACATGTGCTCTTGCCCAACACTTGCACAAGTGAAGCTACATGTAAGCATGTACTTGCCCGCCACTTCTGTGACCCAATTCCAAACAGGCCACAGGCCAGTATTGATCTGTTAGGGAACTAAATGCTCTAAAAGTTCTGTCTATGGTCAGACCTTCAGTCATGCCTAGACAACCTCAGTAACAAACTAGGGTAACAGAATGCATATTCATTACAGTATATACTATAACTTATGGACTCCTATCTCAACACCCGTAAGATTTGGCTCACAGAATCTTATAAAAACACATTAATGTAGAGGTTGTCCTCGATTTACAATCATTCATTGAGTGACTTTTTGAAGTTACAATGGTACAATGGCCCTCATGCGACTGTTGCAACATCCCCATGGTCATGTGATCAAAAATTTGGGCACCCGGCTATCAGCATGCATTTCCAATGGTTACAATGTCCTGAGGTCATTGGATCACCTTTGAGACCTTCCCAACTGGCTCTGACAAGCAAAGTCAATGCAGGGAAGCTGGATTTGCTTAACAACTGCATGGTTCATTTATTGGCTGTGGTGATTTGCTTAACATCTTTGGCAGAAAATCAGGCACAACTCACTTAAGAAAGATGCTTTCTTAACAATGGAAATTCTGGTCCCAATCAGTGGTGGGATTCAATTTTTTTTACTACTAAAGCGTGGCTTGGTGGGCGTGGCAGGGGAAGGATACTGTAAAATCTCCAGTCAGATGTGGGATTTGCTGGTTCTCCAAACTACTCAAAATTTCCTCTACAGGTTCTCCAGAACTGGTCAGAACCTGCTGAATACCATCTCTGGCCCCAGTTGTGAACATTATTCAAAGACTGCATATAATGGTCAGAATGCTCTGAATACCAACTCTTCCCCCTAAAATGTAAAAGGCTTTCTTTGGGGGCAGCCAAAGAAAAAAGGTTAAGAAGGAAAGAAATTTTGAGGTCACCTTGTCACATTTGAACATTTGGCTGTGAACTCCCAATTCTACATTTTTAAAAAAAAAAACCACACAGAAAACCAAAAACTACCTTATCTTACATATATTCTTTGTGATATCTTTTAGCTTCTCAGAAGTCTTTTCTTAAACCACATTTAATCTTCTGAATCTCTTACTGTTTTCTCCTTAAACTGTTTCTGATCAGGCTTTGCTTTGGGAATTGTTTGCTCTGAAACAATTGACATCTGGCAGAAAGAAAAGTCTAATATGGCAACACTCCTCTACCAATCTCTTCCCTTCTCCCCCCCAAAAAGTTCCTCCTGGTTATTGTCCAGGCATATTGTCACAGAAGCGATCCATCATGGCTACTTATGGACCCATAGTTTACATCCCTCTAATTAATTTGTCAAAAGACATAATTAAAAGCAAAATGACAGCAGAACTAAAACAGGAGACACCTTTATTTCAGATTTCCATGTCAAATTAGGAAGGCCTAATGTTTTACTCTTTTCGGCATCAAAAAGATGGATATTTTTAAACTTGCTTGCTTTTTAAAAAAAACAGAACTCTTATAAGACCGATCTAACTTTCTTATTTCAGCACCGTTTTACACATCAAAAAAATATTAATTAAGGTGCTTCCATGTTTTTTCTGAACATTTCAGGTGGGTGGATGGGAGATGGAAGAAGGTAACTGTCAATCTTTTATCCTGATCATGAATTGTTCTTTTAGCTGCAATGGTACAATGGCTGTCAAGCTACATGAATAAGACACAAGTAGAACCAAAATTGTGGTCTCAGCCTCTTAAAATATATACATATATACAAATATATACATTTAGAATATATATGTTTTGGTAGATTTTCACGGGAACAGGTATGTAGGTCTAGGTGTGTTTGGGTCTTTTCCCATGTAAGATTAAGAGTATCTTGGCGATGTTTCAGTGAGGTCCCACTCGCCATCTTCAGGCTGGTGCTTTCGGCTTCATGCCGGTGCAAGCAGTGTGTGATTGGAGCTGCCATCTCTCTATAAATACTAGTGGTGGGGGCTGGTGGGCTGGGCTGGTTGACTGCACTGCTGCCTCTTGATTGGTTGATGGAGTTGATGTTGGTATAAGGGGCTGTGTGATGGTCTTGTGAGTTTTGTTGTGGAGCTATCTTGGATCTTGTGCTGTAATCTCCTGGGTCGTTTGTTTTGTAGTGATCTTTTTTCCATTAGCCTCTCGTGTTTTAACGGCTTGGGTAATGGGTTGTGTGATGGGCTTGCGAGTTCTTTTGTTGTGGTATCCTGGGTCCTGTGTTGTAATCTCCTGGGTTGTCTGTGTTTTGATCTTCTTTCCATTAGCCTCCTGTGTAGTAACGGCTTGGATAATGGGTTGTGTGATGACCTTGTGAGACTTATTCCTGTGGTATCCTTGGTCTTGTGCTGTGATATCCTGGGTCATTTGCTGTGTTGCAACTTCTTGAGTTCTTGTGGTGTAATTTCCTGAGTTTTCTGATGTGATATCCTGAGCGGGAGGCTGTGATGTAGCATTCTGGGTTTTACTCTGGCTTCGAGATTGGGGTCTGTGTTCTTGGCATGTGTCAGCTTGATTGGTTTTGGGGTCAGGGGCGTGACAGCTGGCTAAGCAGTCATGGTCTGTTTTCTGGATGGTAGTTCTCCTTCGTTTATAGGATGGGCTTAGGCCTGGGTCTGGTGAGGGGGATTGGCGGTGGTGTCCCGTGTTGTTTCGGGTCTGGTGTTGGTTTTCGTGGCTGGGACTTGTTTGTTGGTGAGGGCTAGCTTCCAGATGTCTGGTAGGTGGGTGGTATCATCCTGTCTATTCATGTTATGGGGATGTTTCTCTATCTCGATGGCTTTCCTGATTATTCTCTTGCAGTGTGGGATATTAATTTGGTTCCTTCGAAATTAATTTCATGTCCTGTGGCTTTAAGGTGCTAGAAGAGGGAGAAAGTATTTTCTTCTCTTCTGACTGCGTATCTGTGTTCTGAGATGCATGCATTTATTCTCCTGTTGGTTTGTCCAATGTATGTGGCTGGGTAATCGTTGCATGGTATTTCATAAAATCCTTGGTTTTCTAGCTGGATCTTGTCTTTGGGGTTTCTTAGGATGTTGGCCATTTTTGGGTCAGTGCCGAAGGCTATCCTGATATCGTGTTTATGGAGAATTTTGCTGATTTTATCTGTGGTGCCTTTGATGTAAGGGAGGAGTGTGATACCGTTGTCTTGTTCTGTGTCTTGATTTTTTGGGGGTATCTTTTTGGATTAGATTGGTGATAGTGTTTCTTTGGAATCCGTTGGAAATTAATACATTAGTGAGGGTGTGTAGTTCTGTTCTCAGGTGGTCTTTGTCATCTAGGCATTTGGTTCTGGAGAACCAAATGTTCTGTTGGCTACAGAGTTGATCTGTGCAGGGTGGTGATGGGATTGTGCATTTAGGTAGCGGTTGGTGTGTCCAGTAGATGGTGTGTAGAATATAGATAGATAGATAGATAGATAGATAGATAGATAGATAGATAGATAGATAGATAGATAGATAGATAGATATAGATATAGATATAGATATAGATATAGATATAGATATAGATATAGATATAGATATAGATATAGATATAGATATAGATATAGATATAGATATAGATATAGATATATGTCTGGCATTCAGCTTTGTTCGGGTATTTTCCCACGTGGTGCTTTTAAAGTTGTAGCAACGTTTCAGCAGAATCTCATCTGCCATCATCAGGCTTCTGTATGGTGTTTGTCTGTGAGTCAGACTTTTACAGTGGTTTCAGACTTAAATTTGGGGCAGCCTATTGCTGTGTCAGAATGGTTTTTTCTTCCTCCTGATTGGTTGAGAGTCTTGGTCTGTGTTTATTGGTCTTGGAGTTTGCTGTGTTCTGCTACTAATATCTTCTGTCTGTTTTTTTTTGGGGGGGGGCTCTTTTTGTATCTTGATTGGCTGGCAACATTGTGTTACTTTATTGGAGGCCTTTAGTGCAGCTTGGCTTTGGGAAAATGGACGACTATCATTAGTTAGGAAGCTGGGTTTCATCTGGGTGCCTGGTTGGGGTGTGTTTGAGCTGGAGGTATCAGGGGGGATCTGTTTGTGCCCAGGTATTTGCCTGGCTTGTGGTGTGGAGATTTTTTTGTTTGTGAGTGCAGGCTTCCAAATGATTGACAGCCTGGTGGAATCATCTCTTCTGTTCATGCTTTCTGGTCTTTTTTCAATCTCTATGGCTTCTCTGATGATTCTGTGGCTGGGATTTTCTATGGTGGCTCGGGTTTTGGTGCCATTGAAGTTGATGTTATGACCTGTGGCTTCCATGTGTTGGACGAGTGAGGAAGTGTGTTCCAGCTTTTTGACTGCATTTTTGTGTTCATCCAGGCGGGTGTTTATTCTTCTATTGGTCTGTCCAATGTATGTGGCCGGGCATGATGCACAGGGGATTTCATATATGCCTTGGTTTTCTAGGTCAATTTTGTCTTTGGGGTTCCTGAGGATGGCTGCTATTTTTCTGTCTGTTTTGAAGGCAGTCTTGATGTGGTGTCTGTATAGAATCTTACTAATTTTGTCTATAGTGCCTCTTATGTAGGGCAGGACAGCTGTTCCATGGGTCTGTTCATCTTCTGGGTCTCTATTATGTCTCAGTGTGTTTTTGTGGATCAAGTTGGTGATTTTGCTTTTGTGGAAGCCGTTGGCTGTCAATATTTTAGTCAGGGTGCATAGTTCAGTCTTAATGTGTGTCTTGTCTGCCAGGCGTTTGGTTCTAGTAATTAGTGTTTTAGCCACGGAGTTTATCTGTGCTGGGTGGTGGTGGGATTGGGCGTTGAGGTAGCGGTTGGTGTGTGTTTTCTTCTGGTATATGGTGTGTCCTAGTGTGCCATCTGTTTTCTTGTAGATTAGTACATCTAGGAATGGTAGTTGTTTGTTTGTTTCTGTTTCCATGGTGAACTTGATTTTGGGGTGTGCGCTGTTTAGGTGTGTTAGGAAGTTGTTTAGGTTTTCTTGTCCATGGGGCCAAATCACGAATGTGTCATCGATATATCTTAACCATAGTTTGGGTTTGAGTATGGCATTAGCCAGGGCTCTGGATTCGAATTCTTCCATGAACAGGTTTGCAATGACAGGTGACAGTGGTGATCCCATGGGGGCTCCTTCAATTTGTTTGTATCTTTGTCCTTTGTATATGAAATATGTGTTGGTTAAGCAGTGTTCTTTTAGTTCCATGAGGTGTTTAGCTGGTTGGTATTTATTTTTGATGATTTCGAGGGTCTCTTTTATCGGGACTTGAATGAATAGTGAAACCACGTCAAAACTTACAAGCAGATCTTCTTGCTCCACGTGTAGATCTTTGATCATTTCCAAGAAGTGGTATGAGTTTTGTACATGAGAAGCTGCTGTTTCAGCATGGGGCTGTAGCTCTTTTGCTAGGTGTTTAGCTAGGTTTTGTAGTGGTGCTCCTCTGGAGCTGACTATGGGTCTGAGAGGTATGCCTTCTTTGTGTATTTTTGGGAGGCCGTATAGTTTGGGGCATCTGGAAGATTTCTCTCTGGGTATGATCTTGTGTTGGATCTCTTTGCTTATGTGGCTGGTTATAATTTTCTTCTTGGTTAATTTTTCCAGATATGTGGTTGGGTCTGTGTTTATGTGTTTGTATGTGGAGTCTTGGAGTAGGCCTGTCAATTTAGTTTCATAGTCTTTTCTGTCCATTACTACAGTGGCATTCCCTTTATCTGCTGGGAGGATGATTATGCTGCTGTCTCTTTTCAGGGTTTGTAGCGCTTTAATTTCATTTTGCTGTAAGTTGCTTTTGTGTGGTTTGCTTGTGCATAGAATGTTGGTAATACAACACATATTTCATATACAAAGGACAAAGATACAAATAAATTGAAGGAGCCCCCATGGGATCACCACTGTCACCTGTCATTGCAAACCTGTTCATGGAAGAATTCGAATCCAGAGCCCTGGCTAATGCCATACTCAAACCCAAACTATGGTTAAGATATATCGATGACACATTCGTGATTTGGCCCCATGGACAAGAAAACCTAAACAACTTCCTAACACACCTAAACAGCGCACATCCCAAAATCAAGTTCACCATGGAAACAGAAACAAACAAACAACTACCATTCCTAGATGTACTAATCTACAAGAAAACAGATGGCACACTAGGACACACCATATACCAGAAGAAAACACACACCAACCGCTACCTCAACGCCCAATCCCACCACCACCCAGCACAGATAATCTCCGTGGCTAAAACACTAATTACTAGAACCAAACGCCTGGCAGACAAGACACACATTAAGACTGAACTATGCACCCTGACTAAAATATTGACAGCCAACGGCTTCCACAAAAGCAAAATCACCAACTTGATCCACAAAAACACACTGAGACATAATAGAGACCCAGAAGATGAACAGACCCATGGAACAGCTGTCCTGCCCTACATAAGAGGCACTACAGACAAAATTAGTAAGATTCTATACAGACACCACATCAAGACTGCCTTCAAAACAGACAGAAAAATAGCAGCCATCCTCAGGAACCCCAAAGATAAAATTGACCTGGAAAACCAAGGCATATATTAAGTCCCCTGTGCATCATGCCCGGCCACATACATTGGACAGACCAATAGAAGAATAAACACCCGCCTGGATGAACACAAAAATGCAGTCAAAAAGCTGGAACGCACTTCCTCACTCGTCCAACACATGGAAGCCACAGGTCATAACATCAACTTCAATGGCACCAAAACCCGAGCCACCATAGAAAATCCCAGCCACAGAATCATCAGAGAAGCCATAGAGATTGAAAAAAGACCAGAAAGCATGAACAGAAGAGATGATTCCACCAGGCTGTCAATCATTTGGAAGCCTGCACTCACAAACAAAAATCTCCACACCACAAGCCAGGCAAACACCTGGGCACAAACAGATCCCCCCTGATACCTCCAGCTCAAACACACCCCAACCAGGCACCCAGATGAAACCCAGCTTCCTAACTAATGATAGCCGTCCATTTACCCGAAGCCAAGCTGCACTAAAGGCCTCCAATGAAGTAACACAATGTTGCCAGCCAATCAAGATACAAAAAGAGACCCCCCCCCAAAAAAAAACAGACAGAAGATATTAGTAGCACAACACAGCAAATTCCAAGACCAATAAACACAGACCAAGACTCTCAACCAATCAGGAGGAAGAAAAAACCATTCTGACACAGCAACAGGCTACCCCAAATTTAAATCTGAAACCACTGTAAAAGTCTGACTCACAGACAAACACCATACAGAAGCCTGATGATGGCAGATGAGATTCTGCTGAAACGTTCCTGCAACTTTAAAAGCACCACGTGGGAAAATACCCGAACAAAGCTGAATGCCAGACATGTAAGTTCCCGCGAAAACTTAAGAAAACATATATATATATATGTGTGTGTGTGTGTGTATTTGTTTTCTTAAGTTTTCGCGGATACTTACATGTATGGCATTCAGCTTAGTTCGGGTATTTTCCCATGTCACAATAGTTGTGCTTTTAAAGTTGTAGCAACGTTTCAGCAGAATCTCATCTGCCATCATCAGGCTTCTGTATAGTGTTCATCTGTGGGCCAGACTTTTACAGTGGTTTCAGATTTAAATTTGGGGCAGCCTATTGCTGTGCCAGAATGATTTTTTCTTCCTACTGATTGGTTGGGAGTCTTGGTCTGTGTTTATTGGTCTTGGAATTTGCTGTGTTCTGCTTGATTGGTGTTTCTGATATCTTCTGTCTTTTTTTTGGCTCTTTTTGTATCTTGATTGGCTGGCAGCATTGTGTTACTTTATTGAAGGCCTTTAGTGCAGCTTGGCTTCGGGTAAATGGATGGCTATCATTAGTTAGGAAGCTGGGTTTCATCTGGGTGCCTGGTTGGGGTGTGTTTGAGCTGGAGGTATCAGGGGGGATCTGTTTGTGCCCAGGTGTTTGCCTGGCTTGTGGTGTGGAGATTTTTTTGTTTGTGAGTGCAGGCTTCCAAATGATTGACAGCCTGGTGGAATCATCTCTTCTGTTCATGCTTTCTGGTCTTTTTTCAATCTCTATGGCTTCTCTGATGATTCTGTGGCTAGGGTTTTCCATAGTGGCTAGGGTTTTGTTGCCATTGAAGTTGATGCTATGACCTGTGGCTTCCATGTGTTGGACTAGTGAGGAAGTGTGTTCCAGCTTTTTGACTGCATTTTTGTGTTCATCCAGGTGGGTAATTATTCTTCTATTGGTCTGTCCAATGTATGTGGCCGGGCATGATGCACAGGGGCTTCGTATATGCCTTGGTTGCCAGGTCAATTTTATCTTTGGGGTTTCTAAGGATGGCTGCTATTTTTCTGTCTGTTTTGAAGGCAGTCTTGATGTGATGTCTGTGTGCCATCTGTTTTTTTGTAGATTAGTACATCTAGGAATGGTAGTTGTTTGTTTGTTTCCATTTCCATGGTGAACTTGATTTTGGGGTATGTGTTGTTTAGGTGTGTTAGGAAATTGTTTAGGTTTTCTTTTCCATGGGGACAAATCACAAATGTGTCATCGATGTATCTTAACCATAGTTTGGGTTTGTGGATGGCATTGGCCAGGGCTCTGGATTCAAATTCTTCATGAACAGGTTTGCAATGACGGGTGACAGTGGTGATCCCATAAGGGCTCCTTCAATTTGTTTGTATCTTTGTCCTTTGTATATGAAATATGTGTTGGTTAAGCAGTGTTCTGTTAGTTTCATGAGGTGTTTAGCTGGTTGGTATTTATTTTTGATGATATCAAGGGTCTATTTTATTGGGACTTGAGTGAATAGTGAAACCACGTCAAAACTTACAAGCAGATCTTCTTGCTCCACATGTAGATCTTTGATCATTTCCAAGAAGTGGTATGAGTTTTGTACATGTGAAGCTGCTGTTTCAGCATGGGGCTGTAGCTGTTTTGCTAAGTGTTTAGCTAGGTTTTGTAGTGGTGCTCCTCTGGAGCTGACTATGGGTCTGAGAGATATGCCTTCTTTGTGTATTTTTGGGAGGCCATATAGTTTGGGGCATTTGGAAGATTTTTCTCTTGTGATGATCATCTGTTGGATCTCTTTGCTCATGTGGCTGGTTATAATTTTCTTCTTGGTAAATTTTTCCAGATATGTGGTTGAGTCTGTGTTTATGGGTTTGTATGTGGAGTCTTGGAGTAGGTCTGTCAATTTTGTTTCATAGTCTTTTCTGTCCATTACTACAGTGGCATTCCCTTTGTCTGCTGGGAGGATGATTATGCTGCTATCTCTTTTCAGGGTTTGTAGTGCTTTAATTTCATTTTGCTGCAAGTTGCCTTTGGGTGGTTTGCTTGTGCATAGGATGTTGGTAACTTGGTGTCTTATTTTATCAGCTTCATCCTCATTTTGTGGATCAGTTGCTGGCATGAGTGAATTCGAAGGCTCTTGTGAGGATTGTCTGTCGGATAATCTCTCATCCTCCTGGTTCACATCTGTGTCCTCTGATAATTCAGATTCTACATTCACAGCAGGCTCCACCCTTTCATCTTCAGAGTCATCAGAGTCAAAACTCACAGCAGGATCGATCCTTTCAGTCACAACACTATCCCTCACCGCAGGGCCCTTCCCCCGAGTCTGATGATCAGGATGTGTTTTTGAAGGGAATTGTGCATGATATATGCAAATAAGATCTGGGGCATGCACCTTAGATACATCCTGCCAAGAGCGAATCTCTGTTTCATTTTCCAGTCTTCCCACGAAGTACTGGAATCGTCCCTTCAGCCATCGTGAATCATAAATTCTGACCACTGTAGTATCCGTAACAGGTCAGGGCTGAGCCTAGATGGAGAACCTGTATCTTCTGGAGAATGGAGAGTACACGATGGAGTGTCGGGTACGAATAGGGAGTGATGAAAAACAGGGTGAATGCGCATGGAGCGCGGTAAAGTGAGTCGATAAGCCACAGGATTAATAACTGCCTCAATAGGGAAGGGACCAATAAAGTGATGATCCAACTTCCTAATCGAGCGATCAACCTGAAGATGTTTCGTTGACAACCACACCTTGTCCCCCACAGCCAACAGAGGTGTCGCTCAACGCGAACAATCTGCAAAACGCTTATAATCTGCTTTTGCTTGTTCCAATTGTCTGGAAATTAATTGATGCCCCGCATATAACTCTGTCAAAAAACCTCGTGCCTCTGGAACTGGAGAATCTGCGATTGACAGGGGGAAAAACCTGGGATGGTAACCCACATTTGCATAAGAAGGCGTCATGTGAGTAGAGGTGTGCCGAGAATTATTAAAGGCAAACTCTGCCAATGGAAGATAGGTCACCCAGTTGTTTTGTCATTGATTTACAAAACATTTGAGGTATTGGGCGAGGATGCCAATTACCTTCTCAGTCCCGCCATCGGTTTCCGGATGGTGCGCTGACAATAAACGTACTCGTAGTGCATTCATTAGACTTTTCCAGAATTGAGCAGTGAACTGAACACCGTGATCTGAAACAACTCTGTCCAGTAAGCCATGCAAACGGAACACGTGTTGAATGAAAAGCCGGGCAGTAACACGAGCTGAGGGTAATCTCCTACACAGGATGAAATAGGCCATCTTAGTGAGCATGTCAACCACCACGAGCACCGTCGTATAACCCGGTGAAAGGGGCAAGTGCATTAGAAAGTCCATGGAAATCGCTCCCCATGGTCTGCTTGGAGTCAGCAGTGGTTGAAGAAGTCCAGGAAGTGCACCCGATGCCGCTTTCGCTTGTCGACATTGTACGCAAGAAGTGACGTAGGAAAACACATCGTGTCAAACCCGAGGCCACCAAAAAGTCCAGGTGACCAAGTGCAGAGTTTTGTGAAAACCAAAATGACCAGCAGCGGGGTTGTCATGACATTGCGTCATGATGAGGGCTCTCAGCGTCCTGGTGGGAATGTACAATAAATCCTGATGTCTTAGCAAGCCCTCTTCAAAGGACCATGGGGAATTGGGTCCAACTTCCCCCCGTTCTCTGATGCTTCCACGCATCCAATCGCTGTGCCTCCTGTATGCGAGCCTGCAAATCTACTGGATCTTGAAGTATGGCCAAGGATTCCGGTGGTAACACCGTTTGTAGAGAAAGAGGATCCTCGGGACCGATATACTCGGGCTTCCGAGACAATGAGTCTGCCCTCCGATTCTGTCCACTTGGAAAATAAGTGACGGAGAAATTGAATCTTGCGAAAAACAACGACCACCGAATCTGGCATTGGTTCAACTTCTTAGCGGTAGACAAATGTTCCAAGTTGCGATGATCCATCCAAACCTCTACCTTGTGCCGAGCCCCCTCTAAATGATGTCTCCAGGTCTCAAATGCAGCCTTAATAGCCAACAGCTCCTTTTCCCAGATGGTGCAATTGCGCTCAGAAGCTGTGAGCTTCCTAAAATAGTATGCACATGGGAAAAGAGGCGCGCTGTCCTTCAGAGCTTGTAACAGTACAGCTCCGATAGCGACATTAGAGGCATCTGTCTCGACCACAAATGGACGATTCAGATCAGGATGCCTCTATCGGCTCAGCCACAAACGCTTTCTTTAAAATTTCAAAAGCCTGTTTTTGCAGGGGGGGCCCCAGAAACAGGACCTTCTTATGGAGGAGCTGAGTTATGGGATCCATTAACTTAGCAAAGTCCGGAATAAAGGTCCTATAGTAGTTGGCGAATCCCAAAAGACGTTGCACATCCTTGACTCGACAAGGGGCTTCCCAACTGCACAAGGCCTCAACTTTTTTAGGGTCCATAGCAATGCCCTCGGGAGAAATGATGTGTCCTAAAAACTCTATCGATGACTGAAAAAAGAAACACTTCTCTAGTTTCGCGTAGAGTTTATGCTCCCGAAGACGCTGAAGCACTTGACGAACCTGTTGGAGATGGTGATCTCTGAACTGAGAGTAAATTAAAATGTCATCCAGATACACCACGACAAACCTATCCAGCATGTCCCGGAAAATGTCGTTCATCAAATGCTGGAATACAGCAGGAGCGTTGGTCAGACCAAATGGCATGACGGTGTACTTGAAATGACCATAACGAGTGCCAAACGCCTTCTTCCACTTGTCCCCCTTGCGCATCCGAACCAGGTTGTAAGCCCCATGCAGATCTAGTTTAGTGAAGATAGTAGCCTCCCGCAACCGCTCCATCAATTCCGGAATGAGCGGCAAGGGATAGCTATTCCTCACGGTGATGGCGTTTAACCGTCAGTAGTCGCAGCATAGATGAAGCTCTCCCGATTTCTTTTTAACAAAAAGAACGGGAGCCGAAAGGGGGGAAGACAAAGGTCTAATAAATCCCTGAGCTAAGTTTTTATCTAAAAACTCTTGGAGTGCAACCAACTCAGGCTCTGACATGGAGTATAACCGACCCTTTGGCAATGGAGCATCCAGTATCAGGTCCACGGGACAATCATAAGCACGATGTGGTGGTAATTGATCTGCCTCCTGTTCGCTGAAAACATCGGAGAAGTCCAACAGCTCCGAAGGAATTGAAACAGCGATATCTTGGCCAGCACAGATGTGTCTCAGGTGGTCCATACATTGGAGACTTGGAAAAGAAATGGCGTTCTGTGCCCAAGCGTTCTGTGACCAATGGATCATGCAAACGCAGCCAGGACACTCCGAGAACCAAAGGGAGATGGACGTTCGAGGTGACATAAAAATTTATCGCCTCCTCATGATCCCCAATAAGCATACACACTAGCTGGGTGGTGTGGGCCCAGACTTGAGTCTACTGTTTCCACCTTAATGGGTGGATCCACAGGAATCAAAGGAATTTCAAAATGTTTAACAAAAGCCCAGTCCATAAAGCTGGTTGTAGCCCGTGAATCCACCAGTGCAATGGCGGGAATTCCCTCCTTCTGGGACTGCAAAAAGATACGAGTGTCCAAAAGTAAATGCCGAGGAGGACCAGGATTTACTTCAGCAATTTGGAATGGGGGTGTAGGACATGCCCAACCTAGGGTTTCCCCGAGGTCGGGCCTATCCCATTTCCCGACGAGCCAGGAGTGGTTTCAGGCACGGGTCTGCGAGTCCCTCTCCAATTGCAGGAATTTGCAAAATGTCCCGGACCCCCACAATAAAGGCACAAGTCTTCCTAAAACCTTCTCAAATGTTCTCACGCCGTTAAGTGAGGGCGGAGTGCACCTAACTCCATCAGCTCCTCAACCTTAACTGTGGTTTGGAAAACTCTCGGTGGCGTGGTTTGTGCATGAGAAAACGAAGGTGGTTCCATAATGGGCCGTTTACTTCTGCACTGTTGTAAACGGGTTTCAATACGTAAGCACTGAATTACCAATGCATCCAGCGTTGAAGCCCGCTCTGCATGGGCTAGCTCATCCTTGATGGCATCAGACAAGCCTTCCTGGAATGCAACCATATGAGCCGGTTCGTTCCAATTAGAATCCATACACAGCAAACGAAATTCTGCAATGTATTCCTGCAGGGGACGTTTCCCCTGATAAATGTCCCATAACCGTCCAGCCACAGTTTGTATTTTAATTGGGTTTTTGAACATAACTCTCATCTGTTGTAGAAAACCCTGAAAATTGTCCAACAACAGGTTATCTTGAATTAACCCATTTGAATTAGCCCATTTGGCAGCCTGCCCAGATAATAGACTAATCATAAATCCTACCTTAGCCCAGTCATTTGGGAAATCTTCAGGCCTCAGAGATATAAACAATTGGCACTGACCCATAAATGCCGGGAACATGTCCATTTGCCCTGAAAATTTCTCCAGCATGGATACCGGGTTTTTCCTCAAGGGAGGGGCTGAGGGAGCAGCAGCAAGGCTTTGCAAACTGGAAATATGATTCACCAGTTGTGTCACCTGATTTTGAAGAGTCACATTGATTTGAAGTAGTTGATTTATCTGTTGCTGTTGCTGCTCCACCAAACTCTGCAGTTGGGTTTGGTCCATCTTGTTTTGAAGATGGTTTGTTAGGCTTGGAAGCAAAAATGTTATGTCTCACCTATATTCACAAGTGAGAATTCAGAGTTCCACAGTTCAAAATATTCAAACAAAACAAAGCCAGACTAAAAAAGAGTTAATAGTACTATATTCCAGTCCTTGGCAGACTTCCTGGAATCTGTCTGGTAATTCAGAATGTCCATAAATTACAAAGGCCGCTCCACACGTATCCTTTCGACACATCAAACACTTTGCTTCCAAGCAAAGTTTGAGAATCAGCAATCCTCCTTAAATCACCTGGATGGGCATGTCAGTCTCTCTAATCAATGTCTGGCGTGACGCCTCCCTTCAACTTGGTGTTTCATTCTTCTCCTGATTCTAGCATCAGTCCAGGACCTGTCAGTTTCCCCATTAGAAGCCTCTGATTCATTTTGTGGATCAGTTGCTGGCATGAGTGAATTCAAAGGCTCTGGCAAGGATTGTCTGTCTGATAATCTCTCATCCACCTGGATCACATCTGTGTCCTCTGATAATTCAGACTCCACATTCACAGCAGGCTCCACCCTTTCATCTTCAGAGTCATCAGAGTCAAAACTCACAGCAGGATCGATCCTTTCAGTCACAACATATATATATATATTAATATATAATATTAAGAATATATATATATATATATATATATATATATATATATATACACACACACATATACATATACATATACATATACATATACATATACATATACATATACATATACATATACATATACATATACATATACATATACATATATATATATATATATATATATATATATATATATATATATATATATATATATGGCATTCAGCTTTGTACGGGTATTTTCCCACGTCATAGTAGTGGTGATTTTAAAGTTGTAGCAATGTTTCAGCAGAATCTCATCTGCCATCATCAGGCTTTGATCTAGCTGTTTATTCCCTCCCCGTAGAGGTTTGATATTTGTTTTCTTAAGTTTTCGCGGGTACTTACATGTCTGGCATTCAGCTTTGTTTGGGTATTTTCCCACGTCATAGTAATGGTGCTTTTAAAGTTGTAGCAACGTTTCAGCAGAATCTCATCTGCCATCATCAGGCTTTGATCTGGCTGTTTATTCCCTCCCCGTAGAGGTTTGATATTTGTTTTCTTAAGTTTTCGCGGGTACTTACATGTCTGGCATTCAGCTTTGTTCGGGTATTTTCCCACGTCATAGTAGTGGTGCTTTTAAAGTTGTAGCCACGTTTCAGCAGAATGTCATCTGCCATCATCAGGCTTCTGTATAGTGTTCATCTGTGAGTCAGACTTTTACAGTGGTTTCACATTTAAATTTGGGGCAGCCTACAGAGGCCTGATGATGGCAGATGAGATTCTGCTGAAACGTTGCTACAACTTTAAAAGCACAACTATTATGACATGGGAAAATACCCAAACTAAGCTGAATGCGATACATGTAAGTATTCGCGAAAACTTAAGAATATATATATATATTCTATATATATGTGTGTGTGTGTGTGTGTGTGTGTGTGTGTGTTTTCTTAAGTTTTCACGGGTACTTACATGTATGGCATTCAGCTTTGTACGGGTATTTTCCCACGTCATAGTAGTGGTGATTTTAAAGTTGTAGCAATGTTTCAGCAGAATCTCATCTGCCATCATCAGGCTTTGATCTGGCTGTTTATTCCCTCACCGTAGAGGTTTGATATTTGTTTTCTTAAGTTTTCGCGGGTACTTACATGTCTGGCATTCAGCTTTGTTCGGGTATTTTCCCACGTCATAGTAGTGGTGCTTTTAAAGTTGTAGCCACGTTTCAGCAGAATGTCATCTGCCATCATCAGGCTTCTGTATAGTGTTCATCTGTGAGTCAGACTTTTACAGTGGTTTCACATTTAAATTTGGGGCAGCCTACAGAGGCCTGATGATGGCAGATGAGATTCTGCTGAAACGTTGCTACAACTTTAAAAGCACAACTATTATGACATGGGAAAATACCCGAACTAAGCTGAATGCGATACATGTAAGTATTCGCGAAAACTTAAGAATATATATATATATTCTATGTGTGTGTGTGTGTGTGTGTGTGTGTGTGTGTGTTTTCTTAAGTTTTCATGGGTACTTACATGTATGGCATTCAGTTTGTACGGGTATTTTCCCACGTCATAGTAGTGGTGATTTTAAAGTTGTAGCAATGTTTCAGCAGAATCTCATCTGCCATCATCAGGCTTTGATCTGGCTGTTTATTCCCTCCCCGTAGAGGTTTGATATTTGTTTTCTTAAGTTTTCACGGGTACTTACATGTCTGGCATTCAGCTTTGTTCGGGTATTTTCCCACATCATAGTAGTGGTGCTTTTAAAGTTGTAGCCACGTTTCAGCAGAATCTCATCTGCCATCATCAGGCTTCTGTATAGTGTTCATCTGTGAGTCAGACTTTTACAGTGGTTTCAGATTTAAATTTGGGGCAGCCTACAGAGGCCTGATGATGGCAGATGAGATTCTGCTGAAACGTTGCTACAACTTTAAAAGCACAACTATTATGACATGGGAAAATACCCGAACTAAGCTGAATGCGATACATGTAAGTACCCGCGAAAACTTAAGAATATATATGTGTGTGTGTGTGTGTGTGTGTGTGTGTGTGTGTGTGTTTTCTTAAGTTTTCGCGGGTACTTACATGTCTGGCATTCAGCTTTGTTCGGGTATTTTCCCACGTCATAATAGTGGTGCTTTTAAAGTTGTAGCAACGTTTCAGCAGAATCTCATCTGCCATCATCAGGCTTCTGCCTGATGATGGCAGATGAGATTCTGCTGAAACGTTGCTACAACTTTAAAAGCACCACTATTATGACGTGGGAAAATACCCGAACAAAGCTGAATGCCAGACATATATATATATATATATATATATATGGATCCTTGGTTATTCGGGTTTTCTCCCGCGTAAGATTGGAAGTATCTAGGCAACGTTTCGATGAAGTCTCATTCATCATCTTCAGGCTTGGTCTTCAGCTCTGTGTTTCTCAGAGTGATGTGAGCTTGCAGCTGCTTCTTCCTTTTAACTGATAGTGGGGGTGTGACTTGATTGGGTGGGGGCTTGGCTGTTTACACACCCCCACCCAATCAGAACACAGCCAAGCCCCCACCCAATCAAGTCACACCCCCACTAGCAGTTAAAAGGAAGAAGCAGCTGCAAGCTCACATCACTCTGAGAAGCACAGAGCTGAAGACCAAGCCTGAAAATGATGAATGAGACTTCATCGAAACGTTGCCTAGATACTTCCAATCTTACACGGGAGAAAACCCGAATAACCAAAGATCCATATATATATATATATATATCTTTGGTTATTCGGGTTTTCTCCCGCGTAAGATTGGAAGTATCTAGGCAACGTTTCAATGAAGTCTCATTCATCATCTTCAGGCTTGGTCTTCAGCTCTATGCTTCTCAGAGTGATGTGAGCTTGCAGCTTCTTCTTCCTTTTAACTGCTAGTGGGGGTGTGACTTGACTGGGTGGGGGCTTGGCTGTTTTCTGATTGGTTGGAGGCATGTTCTGTTCAGGTGGGGGCTTGATTGTGCTCAGGTTAGTCTTAGTTGCTGGAGGGTTTGAGCTGGTGAGCTGTGATCTTGCTGTTTGGCTTTGAGTTCATGGTCGTGCTGCATCTTCATGGTGGAGGTCAGTTCGCTTCATGTATGGCTCAGAGCGGTTTGAAGTGGGTAGTGATGCAGCTGCAGTGCGGCTTCTGGTCCGTGGTTGTGTTTCATCTTCTGTGTGGGTGTGAGTCTGCTTTCTACGTGGAAGTGTGGTGGTGGCATCTTGTGTGGCTCTCAGGGGTGTGGGTGTGGTGTTATTCTTCATGTTAGGTACGCGTCTGTTCATGAGGGCGGGTTTCCAAATGGCTGGTAGGCAGGAGGTATCATCTCGTTTATTCATGCTGTGTGGGCATTTTTCTATCTCTATGGCTTCTCTGATAATTCTGCTGCTGAAGTGTTCGGTTTTGGCGATAGTTTTGGTATTTTTAAAGTCAATCTCATGTCCTGTGGCTTTGAGGTGTTGGACCAGGGAAGAGGTCGGTTCTTCCTTTTTGATTGAGTTCTTATGTTCTTCAATGCATGCACCTATTCTTCTGTTAGTCTGTCCAATGTATGTGGTGAGGCAGGCAGTGCAAGGGATTTCGTATACTCCTTGATTTTCTAACTCGATTCTGTCCTTAGGGTTTCTTAGGATGGTGGATATCTTTCTGTTTGTGCAGAATGCTGTCTTAATGTTGTGTTTTTGGAGGATCTTGCTAATTTTGTCCATAGTGCCTTTTATATATGGGAGGAGGGCTTTACCATTCTCTTGTTCTTTGTCTTGGATTTTGGCTGGGGTTTCTTTTTGGATTAGGTGGGTGGTCTTCTTTCTTTGGAATCCATTGACTGTCAGCACGCCGGTGAGAGTGTGTAGTTCGGTCTCTAGGTGTTCTTCGTCGGCTAAGCATTTTGTTCTGGAGATGAGTGTCTCAGCAACGGAATTGATCTGTGCTGGGTGGTGGTGTGAGAGTGCGTATAGATAGCGGCCTTGACAGCCATCCAAAACAAATACAACCCCCCCAAGCACATCCTAGATCTGACCAACCACTGCCTATCCAATACATACTTCACCTACAATGGACAAAAATACAAACAAATAGAAGGAGCACCCATGGGATCACCCCTCTCACCTGTCATCGCTAACCTCTACATGGAACACTTTGAAACACAAGCTCTAGAAAAATATGATCAAAAACCCAAACTCTATACGCACTCTCACACCACCACCCAGCACAGATCAATTCCGTTGCTGAGACACTCATCTCCAGAACAAAATGCTTAGCCGACGAAGAACACCTAGAGACCGAACTACGCACTCTCACCGGCGTGCTGACAGTCAATGGATTCCAAAGAAAGAAGACCACCCACCTAATCCAAAAAGAAACCCCAGCCAAAATCCAAGACAAAGAACAAGAGAATGGTAAAGCCCTCCTCCCATATATAAAAGGCACTACGGACAAAATCAGCAAGATCCTCCAAAAACACAACATTAAGACAGCATTCTGCACAAACAGAAAGATATCCACCATCCTAAGAAACCCTAAGGACAGAATCGAGTTAGAAAATCAAGGAGTATACGAAATCCCTTGCACTGCCTGCCTCACCACATACATTGGACAGACTAACAGAAGAATAGGTGCATGCATTGAAGAACATAAGAACTCAATCAAAAAGGAAGAACTGACCTCTTCCCTGGTCCAACACCTCAAAGCCACAGGACATGAGATTGACTTTAAAAATACCAAAACTATCGCCAAAACCGAACACTTCAGCAGCAGAATTATCAGAGAAGCCATAGAGATAGAAAAATGCCCACACAGCATGAATAAACGAGATGATACCTCCTGCCTACCAGCCATTTGGAAACCCGCCCTCATGAACAGACGCGTACCTAACATGAAGAATAACACCACACCCACACCCCTGAGAGCCACACAAGATGCCACCACCACACTTCCACGTAGAAAGCAGACTCACACCCACACAGAAGATGAAACACGACCACGGACCAGAAGCCGCACTGCAGCTGCATCACTACCCACTTCAAACCGCTCTGAGCCATACATGAAGCGAACTGACCTCCACCATGAAGATGCAGCACGACCATGAACTCAAAGCCAAACAGCAAGATCACAGCTCACCAGCTCAAACCCTCCAGCAACTAAGACTAACCTGAGCACAATCAAGCCCCCACCTGAACAGAACACGCCTCCAACCAATCAGAAAACAGCCAAGCCCCCACCCAGTCAAGTCACACCCCCACTAGCAGTTAAAAGGAAGAAGAAGCTGCAAGCTCACATCACTCTGAGAAGCACAGAGCTGAAGACCAAGCCTGAAGATGATGAATGAGACTTCATTGAAACGTTGCCTAGATACTTCCAATCTTACGCGGGAGAAAACCTGAATAACCAAAGATCCACATACAAATACCCGCGAGAACCTCAGAAAACAAATATATATATATATTAATGTAAACTTTCTCAGGCCCTGAGGCTTAGCTTAAATACAAAGTGAGCATTTAACTTCAAAATATGTTTCCACTTTAGATGTTAATCCTTGCTGGAGAAGAACTACTTGTTAGAGCAGATATTTGTATTTTTCCTACCCATCTAGTTTAGCTCCTATCTCTACCTCCAATCACAGGAATGCAGCTGTGACACTAAACCAGCATTCAAGGAAGAAATACAATTGCCAACAGATAGAAGGATTGTGGGGATGGTTTGAGGACTCAAAGGAAGATTGAAATTAATGAGGTTGACTTGATCATGCTCCCAATATGTCACCCAGAGTTTAGTGTAATCTGAGTTCCATATGAACTGCATTTGCTTGGATTCCAGTTGCACATCAAACATAGTGGATGAAGTTGCCTATTGTTGGAGCAACTTATCGATCCACTCACTTCCCTGACAGTTAGTTAGGTAGGTAGGTAGGTAAGTAGTTGTTTGTTTGTTTGCTTGTTTAGAAATTTTATATTGCCACCTACTCACATATGGCAACTCGAGACCGCTTACAGGACATAAAAGCACACCATCAAATAAGTAAATATAATAAAAAAATACAAATAATAAAATAACCCCCCAACTCCACTCTGGTGACAACACACATTCATACCAGCCACTTAATGGGCTCCATTGAGCCCCTTTGGCACAGTGGTTAGAATGTAGTACTGCAGGTTACTTCTGCTGACTGCTGTTCAAATCTCACCAGGTTCAAGGTTACTTCAGCCTTCCATATTAGTTCGGTAAAGTGAGGACCCAGATTGTTGGGAGTAAATATGCTGACTCTGTAAACTGCTTAGAGAAGGTTGTAAAGTACTGTAAAGCAGTATATAATATAAGTCTAAATGCTACTGCTATTCTATCCATCCAACTCTGGGTTTAGACAACAGATAACAGATAATCAGAGTTGGAAGGGACCTTGTAGGTCATCTTGTTCACCCCCCGCCACCCAAGCGGGAGACCCTACACCATTTCTGACAAATGGCAGTCCAATCTCTTCTTGAAAGTCTCAAGTGATGGCGCTCCCACAACTTCCAAGGGCAAGCTGTTCCATTGGTTGATTGTTCTGTCAGAAAGTTTCTCCTTATTTCCAGGTTAAATCTCTCCTTGTTCAGCTTCCATCCATTATTCTTTGTCTGGCCTACAGGCACTTTAGAAAATAGCATGATCCCTTCCTCCCTGTGGCAGCCCCTCAAATATTGGAAGACCGCTATCATGTCTCCTCTGGTCCTTCTCTTTATTAGACTAGCCAAGCCCAGTTCCTGTAACTGTTCTTCATATGTTTTAGTCTCCAGTCCCATAATCATTCTGGTTGCTCTTCTCTGTATCTTTTCTAGAGTCTCAACATCTTTTTTATAATGTGGTGAACAAAACTGGATGTAGTACTCTAGGTGTGGTCTTACTAAGGCTTTATTAGTACCTCCCTTGATCTTGATTGTATCCCTCTTCTAATACAATTTAGGGTTGCATTAGATTTTTTGGCTGCTGCTGCACACTGGTGGCTCATATTTAGCTGATTGTCCACTAAGACTCCAAGATCCCTCTCACAGTTATTGCTATTGAGCCTGGTTTCACCCAGTCTATATGTGTATTTCTGGTTTTTCTTGCCTAAGTGTAGGCCTTTACTTTTCCCTACATTGAATTTCATTTTGTTAGATAGGGTTCCTCAGGTCCCTAGCAGAACCATATCTTCAGGGCCTTCCAAAGGAGAGTTAGAGTGGGGGAGGGGGCAGTCTAATTTCCGGAAGAATGATGTTCCAGAGATTGGTTATTGTATGAAACAGAATCTGTGATAAACATTGATGAGTTCAAAAATGACATCGCCACAATTCCAAGAAATGTGCTTGGTTTATCAGAAGGTGAAGATGTCCCTCTTCCTATGCCGTTCTGCTTTGCTCTCACTAGACATAAAGTACAAGAACAAACAATGGAGAATGTGCTGATTTATCTGGACAAACCACTATTCCAGCATGATCAGCTTTGTGTCACTTTAAGCTGAGGAAGAAGAAGTGAAAACATTAAAATATTCTTCAAAAAATGGCA
This sequence comes from Hydrophis major, assembly GCA_033807585.1. Taxonomy (NCBI): domain Eukaryota; kingdom Metazoa; phylum Chordata; class Lepidosauria; order Squamata; family Elapidae; genus Hydrophis; species Hydrophis major. The sequence continues at coordinate 247,347,933 of CM066330.1, forward strand.
GATCAGCCACAAATGTTGTCATCAAAATTGTCCTTTGTTGAATGAAAAGCAACTATATTTGTCTTGTATGCAACTTTCTTCTTGAATAAAATGTTTTCTTTGTTAATTTTAAAACCAAAACCAATAACAATCTATTGGAAGTCATTCTGTTTCTCCATTTAAGGGAGGAAATATCTCTGAAACGATGACCCAATGGGTCATGGATTGTCTAATACACTCTAAATAGCTGTTGACCTTACCCAGCAGGGCTATTGTTAATGTTCTTTCAATATTCTTTTCATAGAAACCAAATTAGTGAATCTGAAAGACAAGAATGTACCCCATGCTGTATTGTGAATAATGGACTATCTTTCTTACTCACATGCACCCACACACAGAGATGCTATAAATTTTCCCAAATCAATTTCTCACAGCCTTACTTCTAGAGGCATCCAACTAGCCACTTAAAAAAATAATGGTCTCTTAGATTATAACTCCTATGAACCAGTTACCCACACAAAACTCTCTGAAAGATTCATATTTTGTACAGACAGGGGAAGTTCATTGCACAAAATACTCATTTTCCTAAAACCCAAATCCCAATTTTTCCTGTTATTACTTTTCCTTACTCTTTGAGGTCCATGAATAGAACTGCAAATAATCTCTCAGTTAATTTGCCTGATTCATGATGCCCAATTTATGTATTTATAAATAAAAATATGGTACAGGTGCATTTACAAATCATCAGAATTTTCTCTTCTTATGGGAATAGAGCCCATGGCTGGCTAAGCTTTGAAATTCCTACTATTGGGGGAAGGTAATGAACCATGCACCAAAGATTTGGTTTTCTTCTCTCAAGTTGACTTGTGAGTTAACATGGAAAGGATCCAAATGCATGTATCATTTCTTATTGGTAGGAATATTCAGTCATAATCTCCCACCTTCAATCTGAAGTAATGCAATTGAAGGATATGTTGTGAGTCAGTGAAATGATGACTGGAGGTGCCAGTATGCTCTTGGTGACAGCCAGGCTCCCAGTTTTTCAATCCTTGACATTACGCAGAAATACAATGACAATGACACATGCTCTGCTTTGAAGCTCAGATTAATTTCCAAAAATGATTGTGGTCCCACATGGAGCTTGGGTGGATGAAGGAACAAGCTGAAGTAGTAGACAAGACCCTGGAAGTTCCGTCATCCATTTGCCATGTTCCTCTGTGTCAACTACTTATGAGACACTGTGTGGCACCTGTTCTCCAATTTCAAAGATGCTAATGTCCCCCAAATGGTTGGGGCTCTGAGTTAAACCTTATGACTTTTGTGTGATAAGGTGGCTGCTTTCTCCCTTGAAAATTGGAGCAATATTTAAGTCATAGGTTTGTATCAGTTTCAGACACCCTGCTCAGCACAATTTTGATGGGTTAGTTTTAATGACTACAGTGAAGGTTGAGAGAAGATTTCTTTAAGTTGTCTTGCTCTATTATTCTACCAATGATTGAGTTATTCTTTTAAATTAATGCAATCTGGATTTTAGTTATTATTTTATTAGTTTTCTTTTATGTTCATATTATTTTAATTACTATAATATGTGCAGTTTTTTTAAAAAAACAATGTACAATCAATTTTTTTTGTCAGTTGCTATATTTCACTACCAACATGATTAAAAGTGGGTGTCAGTGAACAAACCAAGGGCTATTCAATTCTCATAACACAATGTCAACCCCTATTTTGGCTCTGAAGCATTGAACCTTCCTAGCCCTCCTCCAGGAATTCAACAGATGTAGTATGGTTCTTATCTCAATAACCCAAGAACCATTATCAAATATTGATCATGGTAAGAATACCCATTCTTCTACCGAGATATAAATAACAGAATTGCAATAAAATTTTCCTGGTGAAGTAGAAGTTTCTGCTTTTTACTGGCTACCCCATTTCCAGGCCAACTTTTTACTGGCTACCCCATTTCCCCAGGTCTGAGAGTTGTGAATTATTTCTTGACCTGATGCTTGTTTGATTTAGATGAACACCCTGCATGATTCACTACTACAGGGAGCTGAAAATAACTGAAACAAGGGCAACTTCCGGTTTGTCGGCTTCGCCAGCGGCAGGGTTTCGCGATCCTGCGCAATCCCTATCACGCTAGCCGTTTTGGTGCCTCCGATCCGGATGGGTTTGGAGGCTAAGGCTGCCTTGCAGAGGCAGCCGAAGATAGGGGGAGCTGGTGAGGGGTTTGGGGGTGTTGCAGACCCCCTCCCCAGCCGGCAAAACCCCCTTTTCTCAAGGCGGTCGAGCGGCGGTCTGCAATGGCCACCACAAAGAAGCTGACAGCTGGGTAAGACTGAGCAGGAGGAAGAAGGGAGAGAGAAAGTTTACAAGAGAGAGTTTTTTGGCTGATCCAGGACTTTAAGAGGCATTTAATCCTGAGAATTATGACTTTTTGAAAAATACTTTGTTTCCAGAGGAGGATTTCAAGCAGCAAAATTGAGGTGCTGAAAGGAAAGTTTATTCTCCTTCCCTATGGAATCAACAAATGGCCATTGAGAAACCTGTTGTTTTTTATAAAAGGTAAAAACTTGGCTTCTTGTTATAAGTGGGAAGGGAGAGGACAAAAAAAATATATTAAGATCTTGCTGGAGGAGATGCCTTGAAGATCTTGAGACTAGAAATTGATTGGAACAAGGCTGTAAAATACAGATTGGGCTTTTTTTCTTTTCCCTTTTACTGATACCACCCCAGGAAGAGAAAGCGAGAACTTTGTGCGTTGTTTGGACTGATTGATGTCTCTGGGACTTTGAGGAATTGTTTTAACTTTTGAAACATTTTGGTTGCTCTAAGAAGGACAAAGAATGGCTTTATCTGATGATGAACTTAGAAAGGAATATCAAGAAAGTAAGGACGCTGTGAAAGAAGCTTTCCTTTCTTTAGAAATGGCTCTTGCTAATTATCAGCAAACACAACAACAGATGGAGGAAATAGAAGGAGAAGAAGAAAAAGAAGAAGACCCCATCTTCAGTGAATCTAAAAAGTTAATTAAGAGAGAAAGGAGAAAGAAAGGAAGGAAAATGAAGGACTTAAGACTTAAAAAAACACTTAAGAAAGGAAAAAATAAGATGCAAAACCAACTTCATGTTACTGAGCAAAAGAAGAAAGGATTACAACAGAGAGGGAAAGCTAAAAAGGCGGAGGTTAGTAGGGGGGGAGTAAAAAGGCCAGGGGGGATAAGAAAGGGAGGGAAAAGGGAGGGAAAAGCCACAAAGGTAGGAAACAAGATGGGAAAAAAGGATTTTTTTTTAGGGATAAAGGGTAAGGTATAATTTCTTTAAAAAAGAAGATTGTGCAAGGTACATAAGATGGTATTATGTATTAGAAATAGAAAACTAGAATGTTATAAGAATTATTAAAAGATTAAAATATTGAAATGTTTAGTAATGTTTAGATTTTAAAATTTAATAAAATTGTAGCACTTGTTTTTTGAAATAGACAATCGGAATGTTATTAAGAGTTAATATTTAGATTTATTATCTGATTATATTAATTATTATGAATTTATTATTTTTTCTCTTTGAAGGTAGTAGGTAGAATGTACTAAGCAGAATCAGATTGGGGATCAGGCATTATTTTAAATATTAATTTAGGGGGAGGATAGAAAGACATCATACTCTGATTAGTGATTTCAGGAGAAATTCTTTTATTTTTCTTACTATAGGGAATGAGATAAATGGATAATTTGGAAAGAATGGACAAAAAATACAAATACAATGATTTAAAATAAAATGAATTAAATAAAATAGAAATAAGAAGAATGAAAAGCGGGAAGAAGTCATATAGAAGATATGGAATGGTAAATAAGATAGGTAATGGTTTATAAGATGAGCACGAATTTAATTGAATTCCATTCAAAGAGAGGTAATCTGGGGCCAAACTACTTTCTTAAAAGAAGTTTTATGTTTTTGTGTGTTGTGTATCTATGTTTTGTTTGAGAATTAATAAAACCTCGGAGGAATGTTGGATGAGAATAATGGTAATCAAGTCAGAGAGGAATGAAGATGATGACCATAAACTGGATAAATATAGAAAATAATAATAGTAACAATGAAATTGAATACGAAAAGAGAAATAATGAGAAATTTGTTAAGAGATATCTATATGTTTATATTGAAATGGTGTAAAACAGAATTATGTTGCATAAAATAATATTCTACTTGACTTGTAAAATTAATAATGGAAAGAGGTTTTATGTACTTCATCATTAATGATGGTTTGTTTGTCTTTAAAATCAATAAAATTTGTTCCAAAAAAAAAAAAAAGAAAAGAAAATAACTGAAACAAGTTTGCTAATGGGACCCATCCAGAGATGGTATTCAGCAGGTTCTGACCACTTCTGGAGAAACGTTAGTGGAAATTTTGAGTAGTTCAGAGAACCAGCAAATACCACCTCTGACTGGAGATTTTACAGTATCCTTCCCCTGCCACGCCCACCAAGCCACACCCACAGAACCGGTAGTAAAAAGAATTGAATCCCACCACTGGGCCCATCAGTTTGTGAAGTACATTGTTCCGTTCAAGTGAAAGGAGCCAGGCAAGTAAAAGAACAAGTACCAAAACCTACTAGATCCATTAAAACTTATCTCTTCTTGCCAATTTTCCTGAAGAAGGGCATACCACATCTATTTCAGGGGTGAAATTATCACCCACTCCCTAAGAATACATTCATTGGTGTTCTGCTCCAGACTCCTGGAAACTCCCTAGAAGCTTCCACCATTTGTAAAGAATGGAGATTTAGCTCACAGGTGGAACACTTGATGTCAAAAGAATTCCATCCATTTCCACTTCCTAGGATTAGCAGGCTCAAAATTGTCCTAGATAACCCACAGGATGAACCTTCCATCACCTCTACGGACAGCTGGTATCTAACTCTGAGTGGTTGCAATGGATTTCATCTCATAAGGATGAACAGAAGGCATTTGTTTGAAACTCTAATAGGAAGACTAAACTAAAACCTATGGAAGCTATAGGAGAAGAAGGGAGGAGAAGGGAGAAGAGAGGAGGAGGAAGAGGAGGAGAGGAAGAGGAAGAGGAAGAGGTGGTGGTGGTGGTGGTGGTGGTGGAGGAGGAGGAGGAGGAGGAGGAGGAGGAGGAGGAGGAGGCGATAGTAGTGAATCAAATTTCTAGGAACTTGGAACTGAGTAGTAAAAAATTGTCCAATGCTACTATATGGAAATACTATTTTCCAAGATCTTGCCATACCTGTTTGGTTGCAGTAAACAGCAACAACAAGTAAATTATTTTTACAGTATATAAAGTATTGTATTGAGTTATAATAAGGTTCATTAAATAGAAATAAATAGTTTAAGTGGATAAAGAAAATATTAAAGTAGATATAAACATTCTTCAGATAAAGAGTATTCATCTTTGGAAAGGAAGTTTCCAAAGTTTCAAGAACATTTGTGTCCAAAATCACACAGGAAGAGGCCCTGATAGAACAAATCGTCTTTTTTATTTTTTTCTATTAATATTTTTATTTTAAATACAAATAATACAAACATAACACATATACATCTAAATACCAAAAAAAGGGGGGGAGGAAAAATACAAATATTACAGTGTACCCCACCCCCGGAGACCAATTTTTTCTTATAATTCTTCTTCTATAACAATTAGAAGATTTACTATATATTCCAATTGTGCCCTTATCCCTTTCAAAATGACATATGTTCTTGAGTAGGTAGAACAAATCATCTTACCCATGGGCTGCTGCAAGGGGCCCATCCGGGGGTGGGATTCTACCAGTTCACACCTATTCGCTAGAACCGGTTGTTAACATTCTAAGCAGTTCGGAGAACCAGTTGTTGGAAGAAATTACTGGCCTAATCCTGTAAGGAAGGCAGGAAGGAAACATTCTGGTGTTGCTTACAGAAACTGCCTCTCCGTTAACCCTTATTACATTCTTGGCAGGACTAGACTTCCTATCTCAGGAACTTCTCTGGAGTTTTTTTCCCCTCCTTTGCTGGTACTTTGTTTGTGTGGAGTGACCATTCAAAGTTACAATGGCACTGAAAAAAGTGACTTATGATCATTTTTCACACTTACGACTGTTGCAGCATCCCCATAGTCATGAGAGGCCAGGGGAGGAGATGCATGCCTCAATGTGAGTGATATTGAGTTGGCTACATCCAGCCAATAACATGTCCACCCAGTCACATGACCACCAAGCCAAGCCTACCACCTAAGCCATGCCCACAGAACTGGTTGTTAAAAATTTTGAATCCCTCCCCTGGGCCCATCTATCTCACCCTGTTCCCAAAGGGCCTTCCATTATCTATCTCTTCCCTTTCATTACAGTAGTGGTGGGATTCAATTTTTTTTTACTACTGGTTCTGTGGGCATGGCTTGGTGGGAGTGGCAGGGGAAGGATACTTTAAAATCTCTATAGTCAGAGGTGATATTCTCTGAACTACTCAAAATTTCCGCTACCGGTTCTCCAAAACTGGTCAGAACCTGCTGAATATCACCTGTGCATTACAGATCTTTTTTCCCCCACAATGATTCCTAGGAGGATCTAAAGTGGAACAATGAAGATTACAGACAGAAGAAGATCAAATAATACTGTGTGCATGCTAAAAAGAAGCTGTTGTGATGGCTACTATTAAACTGTTTAATGAAAAATTAGAAGGAATATTGGTTTCTAAAGTTCATGGCCTTTTTTACTTATCCATTAATATTCCGAAGTATGGAAAATAAACAAGTGAGCTTGAATTCTTAGTAAAACAAAGAGCATATTGGATTTAATTGAAAACGGTAACTTGTTGGAATGACCTCCAGAATTGGAATATAGAAACTGAAGGATACAATTTGTTCAAAAGCAACAAAAGAATTAGAAAAGGGGAAAGGACTGAATAAAAGTGGGGATTTACTACTGTCATCCAGTAAAAGAAATTTACGTACTGCTTTCCAAAAGCAGAATTGCAGATTTTTCAAAAAGGCATGAAATAGTTGTGATTTATACTTTGTCTTGAAATCTATTGAAAGACAAATCCTGCCAAACTGTGGTCCTTGATTCATCATTCTTAAGCCCACTTCTCTCTTTTGCCTCCTCCTCTCAATTCCTACATGCTCTGATTCTACATTTCTGTTTGTCCTCCAACACAATAACATTCTAGCAGAATCGAGGTAAATCAGTCTTCTATAACCAATATAGAACCAATCTGTTAACTCCTTCTGCTTTTTCCCTTCCTACCTTCTCCGTTTGTATCATATTTTCAAAACATAAATTAGGGTTTGGAACAAAAGCCCATGAAGATTATTGAGCTAGACCAGTTTTTATTAATCGTTTACATGTGCTCCTCCCTTTCCCCTTTCATTTTATGTGACTCCGCTTTTCATTACTCTATTAGATTAGCCACATTGTGGGGCAATTTATGATAGTCATATGTTATGTATCAGCCTTAATTGTTCCTTCTGCCTTTCATCATGTCATCATATTTCAATCGCAGCCCATGATTAATAGTTATTCTTTGGAGGCACACAGCTTGTCTTCAGTTGTTGCGTTGCCTCAAATACCCATATGTCTTGGCTTAGTTTTTACAATTCTCTGTCATTATTCTGCTTGAATTAATGTGACAGACTCCACTACTGTGGTGGATGGTAAGGGTGTGTCTTTTTCACTATGAAACTAAGGTTGATGGGAATTGAGTATCAGACTACAAAATGCATTCCAAAACATTTGGCTCGACAATTGGAACTGTGTGATCCCATGGAAACAACCAAGCCTAAAGCTGACATTTTACATCATTTCAGATTAGCTTTTTAACATATCATCAATATTCTTTTATCAGCTATTCAAGTGCTTTTTTTACACAACTTTTAGACGTAAGTAAACAGACATATTGGCACAAAGATATAATTGTGTTGCCTTTTTTGCAAGACTTTTCCCATTTGTAATTCTGCAATGAAAACTAGTCATCCTTTTCAAGAGTCCTGATTTTGGTAAACCATTTGATGTATCCCAAAAGTGCTTTTTTCTTTTCTTTTTTTTCCAAAAGGCAACTAGACTTTGTTTTTTTCTTGAAAACATTTTGCTTCTCTTCCAAGAAGCTTCTCCAGTTCTGATTCAGATGCTTCTTGGATGAGAAGTGAAATGTCTTTAAGGAAAAACGAAGTCCAGTTGCCTTTTGAAAAAAAAAAAAACACAGCACTTTTGAGACAACCATAACTTGGATGACTGTGAATCTCCATAGACATGGTTGATGTATCACATTTCAGAAACTCCCTCTGAATGTTTTCATCCATATCTCGTCATTCTCAGGAAACAACTGGCAAATAGTTGGATAACATTATAAAGTCTATAATGCAATGAAAATGTAGATTGTGAATTTCTCTAGCAATTAATTCTATATTTTCCCTTTAAGCCTTCAGGGTTAATCATTCACATTTGTATTGCAAATATATCTTCCTGACAGAAGCAGCGCTCGCAATGACACATTTTTTAAATTATTATTTAGAAATTTATTTAGGGTTGCTACACTATGGTCTGTAGCAAACTATTTAGATCTAATGCATGCATACTGTTACTCATCACTAGACATTAACAAATCCACCCATATAATATACCAGTGGGACTCAGTCGTGCTTTGCCTCCATGAGATGCTTTATGCTGCAGATGCAATATGAGATTTGCTTTGTCAGGACTTTCCGAAAGAACATTATATTGTTTTGGGTGAGTCCCTTAGCATTCCCATACTTATGTGCAGAAGTCTCTTCCAGCTGTTAGAAGTACGTTTGGAGTCCCCAAAGCAATACAAAACAATATGGCACCAGAGGTAACTGCAGGATCATAAGACAAACCTTACTCCTTTCCTGCCTGTGGGAAACATCAACAATGCTTGTACAAAAGAAATGCAGCTTGCATAGAGATGGAGCCTGTGTGACAACAGAGCAATAGTGGGGTTGATCCATCACCTGTCAGGTTCCAAACAGAGGTAGTATTCAGCAAGTTCTGACCAGTTCTGGAGAACCAGTAGCGGAAATTTTGAGTAGTTCGGAGAACTGGCAAGTTATCACCTCTGACTGGAGATTTTACAGTATCCTTCCCCTGCCATGCCCACCAAGCCATGCCCACAGAACTGGTATTAAAAAGATTTGAATCCCACCACTAGTTCCAAGTAATGCAGTTATCATAAAACTAACTCAGAGGTAGATCACTTTACTCTTTCAAAGTGGAAGAGGGGTTTCTCTGATTCAAAAAGCAGCTTTAAAAGAGTCGAATCAAAATGTCCCTTCAACGCTTTCCACAGTCTTAACATAAAGTTACATTTTATATATATTACATTAAGGATTTTTCTTGCATAAATAAGTGAGGCATGGATCATGGGAGTAATATCTGATTCTGACTTAGCAGTGCTGCGTTTCATCCATCCTCATCATGTGTTATGACCCAGGGTTGGCATGCAAGCAACACAGGCTAGGTGAAAGCTTGTCAGCCTTTATTCAACCACCATCCCCCCAAATCCCCACAATTCAGCAATTCCCAGTCCATTTCCTAAAATCTCTGCCCACAGGGCACACATACAGTCCAAGAGCAAGGCTCAAACTGCTGACTCTGCCTCCTCTCCCTTCTCCAAACTCAAGGCTCGGGCTGGGGAAGCATTTGCTCATTACCAGAGCTCCATCACTTTCCTGCTCCGCTGCCTGCTTTTTCCATTCCCTCCCCACTTTCTCGTTCAGCCTGAGCCCTCTCTTCCTCCCTGCCTACTCTTCCAAAGCCCAAGAGGCCCGGGACTGCCTCGTCCTCATCTCCAAGTCGTTCCTCAGAGTCCATAGGGACTGCGCCCACCCCCTCCGTTAACCCCAGCTGCATCTCCTCCTCCTCCTCCTCCTCCTCCTCCTCCTTGGACTCAGGCTCGGACAGGGCCATGACATCATGTTTACAATGAGCAGCAATTGCTAAACAACATTTGTGTAAAAAAATAGGAAGAGTTAATAACAATGGCAATGAATCCTGTAATAGTTTCACCACGCCACTTTGTGATGCATACAATAACTGGTGAGAGAAAGTTTGCACCCAGCACTGAATAGCGTAAGATCAAGTCAGACTTTAGGCAGTTATTTGTACTCTTAGGAATGTTTAAAAATTCTTAACACTATTTCTCATTTCAAAATTACAGTCTACAGTAAGTAAACCATGATAATACCAAAATGTGGATACATGTCAGCTCTTTGAGGTAGTCCAGACATGATATCAACCACGATTCTAATACTATCTTTGATGCAAAGTTACCACCATTATTACAACAGAGTAATGTTTTTATTTTCCAGAAAACTAGGGAGGGTCCTTTCTGAGCTGTGTCAGCCTCAAGATACTTTCCCCTCCTACCTTTCTGCTATTGTTTCATTATTTCTCTGGGCTGTCATGGCAACAGTGGGAGAGGGGATTTTATATGGGAAGAAAGCTGGAGGTGTTTGCATTCCTTGCTGGGCTAGCAAGGGGAGGGGGGATTCTTGTCTTTAACTTTCCGTTTCTTGGCTATCTTCTTCCTCTTTTGCGCAACTGCGAACTTTTATCAAAATATGTCAAGGTCATTTGACAAGACGCCTCATCACCATCTGGAGATGACCACATGAGCTGTTTCAAAAGTTTTAATTGGAAGAATCATTTGAACTTTGGGGGGTGGGAGCAAACCTATTTCTTTGTATGTGCATTCTACCCACCAATTTCTCAGTTTCGGAATTGCTTTGTAGCTACCACTTTATTTCCCAGTAAAAGGATAACTTTGCTCTACACCATGAAGTCTGAATATTTCTTTCTTGGGATCTAGAAGGAGCGCAGCCTGACAAGCTGTTTCTCCAGCTCCATTTTTCCTTTGGCCTCATACCTCTCTCATCAGACTAGACTGTATCTTTTCTTCCTGTCTCCCAAGATTACTCTCGCAACCCATTAGATCTGTGGAGAGACTTCCTCATCCTCACCTGTTATTAAGTCTGATGCTAGTACCTAAGTTTTGGCACTTGCATGACAATACTCCTGAAAAGTTTTCTCATTCTCCCTCACTTTGTCCTGCCTATGGAAAACTCAAAATATAATGGATTGTGTCTATGAAGTGGAAAGAGGTATGATGGACTGCAGATCCCTGTTCCCCAGGGAGAAGGGAGCATGTTCTAAGAAGAGCGATAAGACAAGAGATAACACAGCTCAGAGGTGGATCAGGGAAAGAGGAAGAGATTTACGGTAGCCACTTCCTAGAATCTGCCAGAAAAGGTAGCATAAAAGTCGTATAGATTTAATCTGGCAAGATTCTGTCAATGTGGTGTGAACAAATAAGGAACGCAACATTGGCTAGATTGCTCTATATCATTCTTGGGTTGGGTCTGACACTGAAATGACCTAAACCTCACAGATTTTTTTTAAAAAAGGATAACCTATCATTTGCAACCAATATCCATTAATGTGGCATTTATTCAGTTAATCAGCTTAGATGATTGGTTTCAAGTGATTTAAAAAATGACTTAATTTGGCAACAGATTTTTGTTTTAATGCAAAATTACATCCAAGACAAATATTGCAGTCCCTTGAAATTGTCTTGGAGGGATTCCTTCCTCCTCACCGAGAAGTGGGATGCTTTTTCCTGCAAAAGGATACATTATATCATGTGTATGCATAGTCTGAAAATAAATAAATGTGTTCCCTTCAAAATTGCTTCATTTATATTCATAGAATCATATAAATATGAATGTTGGCATCACATAAAAGTTGGAAGAGGCACTTAGACCATTGACTCAGACTCCCTGCTCAGCACAGAAATCCAAATTAAAGCGTCCCTAAAAGATGACTACCCAATCTCAGCTTGAACACATCTTTTCATGGGGAAACCTTTTTATTTTTTCTTAGACACATGATTATTGCATTTTTTGCAGACAAGAATGACGCCATTTTCTATATTCCCCACCATTTCAAACTGTTGGGCTGCTCTGTTGCTGCACTGACAGAGGCACCTGTTCTATGTTGATATAATTGTCCTCTCTGACCAACTTCTTTCTTAAATTAACTCCTTGAGTTTTTAATAGTTTTCTGCAAGGTCTATCAACTTGTTTTATTTTTTGAAATCATTATTATGCTATTTCCATTTATACACATCTTTAATGTTTTTGACAACACTGTGTCATCGCTGTTACATATATAAGCATCTACACATTCATATACATTAATCTTTATTTCTACATTTTAGCCAATTGTGCAATTTGTCCCAGACCGCATTGGTTAATTGTTCTAACTGTCAGGGAATTTCTCCTTAGTTCTAAGTTGCTTCTCTGCTTGATTAGTTTCCATCCGTTGCTGCTTGTCCTGCCTTCAGATGCTTTGAAGAATAGGTTTTCTATGTGGCAGCCCCTTAGATATTAGAACACTACTATCATGTCACCCCTAGTCCTTTTTTTCATTAAACTAGACATATGCAATTCCTACAACCGTTCTTCATATGTTTAGCCACCTACTCATCTTCATTGCTCTTCTCTGCACTCTTTCTAAAAAAAAGAGTTTGAAGATCCCTTTGTACAATGGATAAACTTGGAGTAATCAATTTCCTCTGATCATCCAAGTCCCTGATATTGTTTTAACCATCCTCAGTCTGGTTACAAGCCACAAAAGAGAGAACCACTGCATCAAGTGATCTGGAGAGTTCTTCATTACACATTGAGGTTTTAGGGTAGATACATTTATACCCAGGGGTGGGCTTCAAAAATTTTAGCAAAGGGCTTTCTGCCCAGTTGCTGGGTGGGGCGTGGCCATGGTGGGCGTGGCCTAGTTTGCCTCCTGCATCATGGCAGGGGGGTCATTTTTGTCCTCTCTGGGCTCCAGAGGGTTTTCTAAAGCCTCTGGGAGGGCGAAAACAGCCTCCCCAGGCTCCAGAGACTCCCCGAAAGCCAGAAAGAGGCCCATTGACTTTCCTGAACTTCTGGGAGGTCCGTTTTTCACCCTCCCTGAGCCTCCGCACACGTCCTGCACCTACCTGCATCCAAAATGGGCTATGTGGGGACTCCTGGGAGGGACGAGGTGCAGAGGTGGCATTCAGAAGGTTCTGACCAGTTCTGGAGTACCAGTAGTGGAAATTTTGAGTAGCTCAGAGAGCTGCGAAATACCATCTCTGACTGGCCCCACCCCCATCTATTCTCTGCCTCCCCAGTCCCAGCTGATTGGCTGGGTCTTCTTTTGTTGCCCTGCACAGGAGAACGGAGCTGGAAAGCAGGTTAGGAGAGGGAATGGGGATTTTGCAGTATCCTTCCTCTGCCACGCCCACCAAGCCATGCCCACAGAGCCCACAGAAGTAAAAAAAATTGAATCCCATCACTGGTGGGGTGGCCACGGCCAGCCAGGAGTGGGATTTGAGGGTTCTTTGAACTGCACAGAATCTTAACTAGGGGTTCTCCCCAACTCCTGCAAACCCCCAGCAGCCCACCTCTGTTTACACCTGAGGAAGTTATCTCTTGAACCTTTGTTTTTGAAGCCCCATATTAACATTCCCAAAAGGATACTCATACATGTATACGAATACGGAGGATCATGTCAGAAGGATTTAATCCCAAGGTATGTTTTCAGAACCAAGATATACATGTGATCTAAATATATCTAGCCAGAGTCTGGCTATTCTTCAAAACATTCCATTCCTATTTCATTTAAACTAAAATCATTTACTGGAGCACAATACCTCTCTCTCTCTTACACATACATGTATATATACATAAAAAATATTTATGCAATAAAGGATTCTTTTAAGGAACAGCTTATTTTCTTTTTCTGAATCCAATCCACAGCATTAATCGGCTCTCCTTTGCTGTCATTAATCTCGCATTACAGGTAAAGTTGAGGAAAGAGACCCTTGTCAATCAAATGACCTACATTTTCATTGAGAGGAGTCATGAGGGAAATTGTCCTGGGGGAAACAGAGTACCCAAGTTGAATGAGCAGATGTATATATACCATAAATTGTATTTCAGCAGGCTTCTGGATGGGGACAAACACTAAGAAGAGTGTGTGTGTTTGCTCCTCGTCTAGACAGTAAGTCTGAATATTTTCTGAATGGCTGCTCAGTGCAGCAATATCTCCAGCTGAAGGGTCAACTCTGGTCTCTTCCTGAGGATCCTTCTCCCCTTCTTAGCTGCTGCTAGAAAAAAAGGAACTGTCCCAGGCAATCAGAGGTGGTATTCAGCAGGCTCTGACCAGTTCTGGAGAACCAGTAGCGGAAATTTTGAGTAGTTTGGAGAAGTGGCAAATACCACCTCTGACTGGCTCTGCCCCCATCTATTCTCTGCCTCCCGAGTCCCAGCTGATCGGTTGGGTTTTCTTTTGTTGCCCTAAACAGGAGAACAAAGCTGGAAAGCAGGTTAGTGGGGTGGGGAGGGAATGGGGATTTTGCAGTATCTTTCCCCTGCCACGCCCACCAAGCCACACCCACAGAACTGGTAATAAAAAAAATTGAATTCCACCCCTGCAGGCAATCCAGGAGAAGCATTGTGGGAGAAAAGTGAGGTTGAAGCTGTCATAGATTCAGGCATGGGTAGAATGAATGAAGACAGTCTTAGTTGGTGAACTTTCAACTCTTTATTGCATAGTGACTTCTAACTTGTATAACAACAAGTGGGCATGGCGACTGAGGTACGCCCCAAATCAAGCCGCCGAGAAACCACCGCTCACCATGGCGACTTCAACTCCACCTCCAATACCACGGACGGTTCTTCGATGCAATCTGCCGACACTGCGATAAAAGAGGCCACATCGCCCAAGTCTGCCGACTTAAGAAAGCCTACGGCCCCCGACGGCAAGATCACAGCAAACGGAGATGAGATGGCACCCCCCCAGGCCCAGAGACCGCCAAGCCAAAAATCACTGGAACCGAGACGGACGGGGCCGACAGAACGGCGAGAACCGACAGAGAGAGGAAACCCACCAGACAGTCGTCATCGGCCACTCATCCAGCACAGACGCCCGAAAGGTATACATGGAAGTGGGCATCGAGGACGAACCATGCAAGATGGAGGTGGACTCCGGGTCCTACCTCTCCATGGTTGCATGGCGGGAGATCAAGCGTCTGGTGCCCGCGATCCACGAAAGGGGACTGGAAACCCAGAAATTAATCCTTAAAGACTACCAGGGGAATCGCATCCTGGTAGTCGGAACAGGACATTTCGAAGTAACCTTCAAAGGGTGCACAGCAAGGCTTCCCCTGACGATCGTGGACCGAGACCGCCCCAGCATTTTGGGACTACAGTGGTTCGTGCCACTCGGGATTGAAGTCACGGGTGTCGATCATGTCACAGATGCCGACTGGGAAGAGCAACTTGCAAGGGACTTCCAGGAAGTGTTCGACGGCACCGAGGGCCCCCTATTTCTTTCAGCCTAGACCCCAGCGTTCCCCCAATACGGGTTTACCTTTTGCACTCCGACCCAAGATCGATGAGCAAAAGACAAGCTCATCAAACAAGGGGTCCTAGAGCCAATCGATCACACCCAGTGGGAGACCCCCATAGTCACCCCAGTCAAACCCGATGGGTCAGTGAGAATCTGCGGGGACTATAAGGCCACCCTAAATTGCACCTTACAACAAAGCGCCTATCCCGTTCTAGTAGTGCAGCACCTCCTACACTCACTGGGGGGAGGCAAGGCTTTTGCGAAGCTCGACCTGGCGCAAGCCTATTAACAGCTTCCGGTCGACGCAGAAACCGCAGAGGCGCAGACCGTAGTAACCCACCGGGGAGCGTTTCGCTGTAAGAGACTCCAGTTTGGAGTCAGCATGGCTCCGGGAATTTTCCAGAGCCTCATGGAGAGACTCTTGCAAGGAATTAAGGGGGTGGTGCCCTACTTCGACGACGTATTGGTGTCAGCAGCCAACCAACAAGAACTAGAGGGTCATCTAAGGGAGGTACTAACCAAATTCAAGGAGGCCGGGCTAAAGGTGAAAAAAGAAAAATGCCAGCTGCACACAGAGCGGGTCGAGTTCCTAGGATACCTCCTAGACTGGCACGGCATCCACCCGACCGAAAAAAAAATCAGAGCCATTAAAGAAGCCCCCACACCGAAGAATAAAACGGAACTACAGGCATTTCTAGGACTGCTTAATTTTTATAATGTGTTCCTGCCCCAAAAGGCGACCGCAGCGGAGCCTTTGCATAGGCTTTTGGACAAGGCGACCACGTGGACTTGGAGGAAACGTGAGGAAGCCGCCTTCAACAAAACCAAGGACCTGCTCACCTCGCATGCTGTCCTCATCCAATACAACGAGACCCTACTACTAGCCGTCACATGTGACGCATCACCTTTAGGCGTCGGCACCGTCCTTAGCCACACTCTCCCCGATGGAAAAGAAGCACCTATCACCTTCTTTTCAAGGACCCTCACCAAACCGGAGAGAAACTACAGTCAGCTGGACAAAGAGGCCCTGGATATCGTCACCGCAGTGAAGAGGTTCCACGAGTACCTCTACGGCCGGACTTTCACCATCATCACCGACCACAAGCCGCTGCTGGGAATCCTTGCAGGGAACAGGGCCACCCCGAACATTCTATCTCCTAGAATGACAAGGTGGTCCGAATTCCTTGCCGCCTACAGCTACCGGCTCACACACCGCCCCGGTAAGATGATCACCCACGCAGACGCCCTGAGCTGCACGCCGCTACTGGACCTAGACACCGACCCAGCACCCACGACAACCACCCTCAGCATAGAGACTCTGCCCGATCTACCCATAACCGCGTCAGACATTGTCCGCGAAATTAATAAAGACAAGCGTCTGGCGCTGGTGTTACATTGGGTAGAGAAAGGGTGGCCGGAAAAAGACGATGACAAATCATTCAGGACATTTCGGAATCGGCAAACAGAACTGTCGTTACAAAAAGGTTGTGTACTTTGGGGGGATAGGGCTGTTATTCCAGAAAAATTACAAGGGAAGGTATTGGAGTTATTACTCGAAGGGCACCCGGGCATAGTTAGAACAAAAGCCCTGGCCAGGAGTTACGCCTGGTGGCCAGGGATGGACAAACAGATCGAGACTTGGGTGGCAGCATGCAAACGTTGCCAAGAAACCAGGCCGAGCCCTCCCACCGCACCAATTCTGGAATGGGAAAACCCCAGGGGACCATGGTCCAGGATTCACAGAGATTTTGCCGGGCCCACTAAGGGACACATATTCCTTATCACAGTAGATGCTTACTCCAATTGGTTGGAGGTAAGCAACATGAAAACCACCACCACGGAGGCTGTGACCAAGGAACTCAGCAAGCTGTTCGCAACCCAAGGCCTCCCAGATATCATCGTGTCGGACAACGGGCCCCAATTTACCTCACTGGAATTCAACCACAGCTCAACCAGCCCGGGTAGACTGGGATGGGAGCTGCAACAAAAGGCCCGGCGAAACCTTCCAGGTGGTTCCATCGATGAGGCAGAGAGCAACACAGAACCCGACCGAACCGGCCGGGAGCCAAGCACCAACTAACCTGCGTAGGTCAAGTAGGCAAGTACAAAGCCCCGCCTACTTACGGGACTACGTTATGTAGGACCATACCAAGAGGGGTGGGGTTTTCTGTACGGTCATTAACATACTTGTAAACGCCGCGTAGCGATTGGTCAAAGCACACGGTGATCTGATTGGTCAAGCGAGCCGCATTGATTGGCCTGCCGCAAATCCCCTGCGATTGGTGGAAACTAATCGCGGGAGATTCAAAGCGGTGCCATTGGCCGCAGCCGCCGCCGCAGCCAAAGAATAAAAGCTGCTGTTTTTCCTTTGGAAGCCAAGCCGATCTCAGGACCAAATAAAGAGCTGAAACTGAGTCACTGGCTCCGAGTCTCCTTTCCTACGACGGACATGACACATGCCCATCCAGGGATCTAGCTTCATGGAATCATTACCTTTAATTGTGAAGTCTGGTTGAATCTGAAGTGTATTTCAATTTTTTTCTTCTGGACCTTCTATTTTTGGGAGTCTGGGTCCCAGAAAGACAAATTGTGGTCCTGGATAGCCCTTCCCCACCCCAGATTATGGCTACTTACTGTATTATTATTGTATGCAACAATAATAAATTGAGATGGTTAGATATCATTCAGAATTTCACACAGAGAGAATGGATTCAGGAGAAGCATTTTGTCAATTGGCTAGGAACAGACACAGAAAGTGAAAGGGACTAACTTGGTCCTTTTTAAAATTTACTTTATTTTATTTATTTGATTTGTCAATCGCTTACAAGATAATAGGTATAAGTATAAACATGAGTAAGAATACAGGAAATAGGTATGAATATATGGGGACAATAGGACAGGGATGGTAGGCACAATGGTACACTTATGCACACCGCTTATAGAGCTGACAAAGGTACTTTAAGGTACTTTAAGGTACTTCTTTCCGCCGTTATAGACCTCTTAGGAATGGGGTGAGGTTAATAGTGGATAATTTGAGGTTAAAGGAGTGAGGGTTTGAGTGTGTAACAACAGAGTCAGGTAGTGCATTCCAGGCATTGACCACCTGTTGCTGAAGTCGTACTTTCTGCAATCGAGTTTGAAGCAGTTTACATTGAGTTTGTATCTGCTGTGTGTTCTTGTATTGTTGTGGTTGAAGCTGAAGTAGTCACTGACTGGTAGCAGATTGATTGTAGCAGATAATTTTGAGCACATGTGGATGGTTGAGATCATCTAGCTTATTGAACAGAGGCATGAAGGAGGACATGATACCTGTTTTCCAATACTTGAGCAGCATTCACAGAGAAGAGGGGATAAACTTCAAAGCACCAGAGGGCCGACAAGAAGTAATGGGTGGAAGCTTGTTAATGAGAGATGCAACCTAGATATAATGACAAATTTTGATGAAAGTGAGAATAATTAACCAATGGAATAGCTAGCCTCTTGGGATTGTAGGTACTCCATTGCAGAGGTTTTCATAAATAGTCTAGACAACCATTTGACTGGGATGGTATAAGGTTTCCTGCCTTAAGCAGAGGGTTGAATTAGAAGACTTCCAAGCTCTCTTCCCATCCTATTATTCTATGTTCCATGAGGATTATTTTTCTCCCCATTTCTTCCATCCCCTTTTTTTCCCATTGTGTGGGAAATACGGGCTTGTTTGACTTCTACCTGTGATGGACACAAAGTAAGGCAGCAGTGACTTATCCAGGGGTGGGATTCTACCAGTATGGACCGGTTCCATAGAACCAGTAGTTATGATTCTGCGCAGTTCAGAGAACCAGCAAATCGTTCTCCTGGCTGGCTGGCCCTGCCTCTCTGACCTGCCCCTGCCCTCCTAGTCAGTCCTTATCACACATGTGCAACATTGCGAGTGTCGTGTCCGCAAAAGATGCTCAGAGTCGGTGACTTTCATTCAAAGCTCTTTATTTTTAATGGGAGAACCGAACCGGCGAAAGGCAAAAAGCCCGCGGCTTTTATACCTTTCGCAGCGGCGGCCGCGGCCAATGGCAGCGATTCAAGTCTCCCGCTCTTGGTTTGCACCAATCGCGGGAGACTTCAATTGGGCCAATCAGCGCGGCTCGCCTGGCCAATCAGAAATCCCCGCGCCTTAGCCAATCAAGGCTCGGGGATTTCGAGTATACCAATTCAAGACATAACAGCGAGCATGCCCAATATCACTGACTGGGTTCTTCCCTGCCCAGTCATTCTTTAAGGTACTTCTTTCCGCCCCCCTGACAATCAGCTGTTCCTATGATCTGCTGGAATTCCCCTCATCATATTACTTCTTCACCCAGGAGGCTTCCCCCAGAAGGCCCCAAAATGGAGGGTGAGGGTGTTGCACGCCTCTCCAGGCTCTGTTTTTTTCCTTCCTGAACCCCAGGGGAGCCTTCTGGGAGCAAAAAGGAGGCTGCCCTAAGGCCCAGAAGGCCCAAAAATGGGGGGCTGCCAAAAAAACCCACACACCATGCCCACCCAGTCACAATGCAACACCCACCTAGCCACGCCCACAGAATCCGTTGTTAAAAATTTTGAATCCCACCCCTGGACTTTTCAATTTATAGACTAAAGATGTTGAAAAAGAAGGGGGGTGGAAATCCAACCGATGAAGGTATGTTAAGGACCTTATGATTACTTGTAATTTTTATTTAAACTTTTGGAAAACAGCCCAGAATGCTAGACATTTGCTTTTTAGATTATATAAAGTTCAGGTTTGTCTTCTAAAAATTCCTTTAAAAAGCAATTTCAATTTAGAAGGGAGGGAAGATGCCACTTGAGAGTATTGATTTTACAAAGTGAGTGCTATAGAATAGAAAGTGGAAAAAATGAGATGGGAAAAGATGTGGAATTTAAATGAACCCAATAAATAATCTGAACAGCCCACACATCTGCGGAGAAGTAGAACAGGATATAAAGAGAAATATCATTTTAATTAATTCTACTTATCATGCTATGATTCAATACAGCTATCGTTCAGCTGAAATGTATAGTCTTGTAGGAGTCTCTTTACAGTAGATCAGATGCTTTTCAAATCCTTACAAGCACAGTTCAGTAAATTGTGAGAATTATTAAATGGTAAGAAAGTTGAAGCTTTGAACATACAGACATTCTGTCTTCATCACAGATCAATCTACCTTTGTATCTTCATTTCTTTTTCAATCTGACAACTAGAATTTAGAAGTTTTCCCTTTAGCGGTTAAAATTCCAACCATTTTTTTTCATTAAGCATAAATCACATTTCCCCATTGGGGTGACTGCAGAAGGAATAAAAAAAATTCAAGATGAACAATGCATATCGAATGAGCAGAGTAACAATGAGTTCAGGTAATCCTCAACTTCAGGCACAATTGGGACCAGAATACCTATTGATAAGTAAGGTTATGTGCATTGCATTCAATTTTATGACCTTTCTTTGCCATGGTTTTTAAATAAATCACTCCAGTTGTTAAGTAAATCATGTAGTCGGGAAACAAATCCATTGATTTGGCTTATTGGAAAGTTACAAATGGTGATCACATGACCGCAGCAACCTGCAACCATCATAAATACAAGCCAGTTATCAAGCACCTGAATTTTTATATGATTGTGGGGATGCTGCAATGGTTGTAACTACAAGGACTGGTTGTGTCACTTTTTTCAAAGCTGTTATAATTTTGAATAGCCACTAAACAAATGGTTATAAGTTGAGGACTACCTGTATTTCAAAATGTAGCTCTTAAAGTTTTTCTCCAAATATTTTTACCAAACTATGACAACTGGAAAAGTCTTAAATTCCTGAAATGAAATAATGATCTCTTACAACAGATAGTAATCCACCCCATCTGGTCTCAGAAAGCTAAAATGGTTTAATAGATCAAGAATGTATTAGGATTATAGGCTAGTTGCAGAAATATCTAAACAAATTGTTTTAAGTCAAGGACTATCTCTAATACATGTAAAAAATATTTCAGTCTCACCACTGTGGTTTCGTTTTGACTTTTTTACTCACTCACCTCCAGCAGACATCCCTGCTACCCATCATATTTGCAGGAAGAGCTTAGATGCCTAGCAGCATCTTTTGCAAAATAAGCAACTTTCCAACTTTCACAAAAGTTGTTTCACCCTCCTCTTATTAAATGTTTCCCTGTCAGTCATATAGGACACAATGCTCATCTCCTTTTCTTGGCTAAGGGAGCCAGCATTGTCTGAAGTCAATTTTTGTGGTCATGTGGCTAGCATGGCTGTATGCCAAAAGTGCACAGAACACTGTTACATTCCCACCAACATGGTATCTATTTATCTACTTGCATTTGCATGCTTTCGAATTGCTAGGTGGGCCAGACTGGGGCAAGTAATGGCAGCTCACCTTGTTGCATGGAGCCCAGGTCTCAAACCCAGGCTGTCAGCTGACAAGATCACTGTCATTAACTGCCGAGCTATTGTCCTCCTCTTATTAGAGAAGGTCAGGGAGTGGTAAACAAAACTAGTCAAAGTTTCAAAGATTTAAAAATCACAATTCATGCAATAAATAACTTTTTTTTTATACCTGCCAGATTTATCAAGTAGCAAGGATTTTGTCTGTTTGTTTTTTGTGACATTCATATCGTTGCCCAATTCATAAAAAGTGACTCTGGGTGGCTTAATAATTTTCAGGAGCATTTAAAAATAAATTAGGGAAAAAAGAATGAGAAACAGAAACAGAAAATAGGACAAGAGAGTGATGGAATAATAACAACAAAAATAACAGAATTCACCAAGGCCAACCATTGTACATTTCATTCAAGATCTTTTGCTTTAGAGGATAATGTTGTACTGAAAGCCAGGTGCTGTGACAGGTATACCTGCTAAGTCTTGCCCAGTGATGCCATTTCACAGAACAAAACCAAATCAACCAAATTATTCTGCCAGCTCTCATTTGCCAAGCCAAAAAAGTTGGTGTTATTAAGGGCGTTTATAGGTGATAACTAGCATTTGGAACATTATAAGGTGTCAATGGAGCTCATGAAATCATGACATTGCATGGACACCCCAAACTGCACCCATATCTATTTAAGGAGAGATTTACCTGCAACTCAGCCCGAGTTCAACCATGAGCAGAATCAATGCCATCTCAATAGTATATGCCAATCTGAAACTCAGAGCAAAGAGGTTCAGATAATCCATTTCACCCTAGACTCTCCAGTGCTACAAGCCAGATTCTCAACAATCTGCTCTGTTCCTATGATTAAAAATATAAACCTTATGACTTTATGAAAAGGGGTGATTAGAAATTGAATAAAAAGTCTGTAGTGTCATTGGAAGGCTTTTTGAGGAAGAGAAAAGACCACAGCTTCTTTAAAAGCTGGAGAACCATCTTCTCCCTCAAGGAAACACTTTGGTACCATTTGGATTCAATTACATATCATTGCTTGGAAGTCATTAACCCATCAGAATGAACATGGATCTAAAACACAATGCACTCAGAACATTGAAAATCCTGTCCACTTCCTGAAGACCAAGAGGCTCAAATTGTTACCAGGTACTGTGCTAGACTATGCCCTAGTCAATCTGTACTGCTAGGATCTGCCAGGTTCCTAGATTAATCTTCAGAGTACCCCTGCAGAGGTTCCTCCAGTCCTTTCCTGGGTGAGATCAGGTTACCCTGAACAAGATCACTTTATGCCTTGCAGATGTGATAATATAAGAAAAATATAAGAAAAATAATTACAGTCTTCCACAAGGTAATCCTTAAGAAATATTTTTGTATTCATGCTCAGTCAGCATCTTCCAGCACCTTCTCCAGGGTTTCAGGGAACTATTCTGGTATTTCATCTTTTGGTGTCCCTCAACGAACCAGGAGGTTCTCCGGGATATATGGACAGACAAAGGCCATACATAACCATGATCAGCTTCTTCATTCTAGGCATAAATGAGCATCGTAGTTAAACAATGCATCAGAACCAACAGAGTCCATCAAATTTCAGTGGTGGAACAATCAATAGGTCCTTCCTCACAGTGGTGAGGCATGACTGCAGATAAGTCTAGGTCTAATGGTAGGGGGCTGATCAAGATTGCTCCCAGATCATATTATCACTGTCCTTCGATAAAGGAGCATTTCCAATCTGTGACCACTACTGTTACTTGCATTGATAACCACCTGGATTTGAACTGCCTCCAACTTCATGCCTAGAGAGAGGCACTTAATACCATTAGTATTAAAGTCCCCTAATACCATTAGTTTGGGGATTCCAGTACCAAGAATAGAAAGCTAACATTTAAAACAATATTTCTACCCATAAGCTATGCTCAAACAGAGAACCTCATCCTCATTTATCTGGTAGTCACAAAATCTGATCTAACTTAAGATCATCCATGCATGCTGGACTGTTCTCAAGTAATCCTTCATTTCCAATGTGTTCTCCTTTTCTGCCTAGTGACACTACCATTCATGTGATCATAGAGAAGAAGGTAGATCATCCAGGTTAGAGGTTTCAAAGCTGGTAGGGACAAGTTCTGGCCCAAATATCATGAAAGGTTAAGATTATAATGAGATTTAGGCAGCAGAAATTTGATGACCAATAAGTACTCATCAACATTTGGAATTTTCTGAATCTCTTTGCTGCCATCTTTTGATTGTTCAAAATATAGTAGCCCAAATCTAGTAGATATAGTTAAGGCTTAGTCCAATTGGGATGGTGGACACCTCATCCAACTCCTTGCTTTGAGAAACTGTCCTCAGATGTGGTCTTGATATTCAAGATAAATTTGTTTGTATCCAGATAACATGCCTAACTTGGTTCATAATAGTATAATTCCCTAGACTCATGCAGTATGCTGACCAATATGCTAATTATACTTAACCTTCATCCAAGGAGCAATAATGTTTATAATAGAAAATAATGTTTGCAGTTCAGGATTAAACTATAGGGTCCTTGATGCTCTCTGGGCTTAGTGGTTTTCTTGCAGACATTTCATGACTGAACTAGTAGTGCTAGTAGCAGAAGTAGTATTCAGCAGGTTCTGACCAGTTCTGGAGAAGCGGTAGCAGAAATTTTGAACAGCTCAGAGAACCAGCAAATATCACCTCTGACTGGAGATTTTACAGTATCCTTCCCCTGCCACATCCACCAAGCCACGCCCACAGAACCGGTAGTAAAAAAAATTGAATTCCACCACTAGCTAGTAGGGACTAGCATATGGGGCTCAGCCTTCCATCCTTCCGAGGAAGGTAAATGAAGGATCCAGATTATTGGGGGCAAGATGCTGACTCTATAAACTGCTTAGAGTGGGCTGTAAAGCACTGTGAAGTGGTATACAAGTCTAAGTGCTATTACTATTGCTATACTCTAGTGGCTTGTCAGTGTTAATGGGAGTGAACTTGGTGATTCTTTGCTTGAGCTGTTTATTGTTAGCTTGTTTGGCAGTTCCTTGATTGGGGTATAGTTTGCTTCTTGATTGTTAGTCTAATGTTAATCTTGGTGTTAATCTGCTCATTGGGTGTTGACTGCTGGTGAGAAAGTGTTTTTGTTCCTTTTTTGGTTTATTGATTGTCTCTTTTGATCTATTTTGGTCTCTAATGTTTCATCTAGGGGCAGGAGGAGAAAAGAGTATTGAAATGGACCTGTATGATACCACCTACCCTAAGATGATAAGAAGGATTTTGAAGGCTTGAGCACTGGGCTCTGTCCAACAAAATGCAGTTCAGTGGCAAAATAAGGTTTTAACTTAAACAAGAAAAACTAATTGTATAGGTATAGAATAGGTAGTATCTTACTCAATAGTGATAACTGTGAGAGGGATCTAGGAGTCCTAGTGGACAACCACTTGCTTTAAATGTGATCCAGCAGTGTGCTACAGCTACCAAAACAGCCAATACACTCCTGGGCTACATCAACAGAGAGAGAATATCAAAAGCATATCAGGTGTTAGCGCTGCTTTATACCACAGCAGTGAGGCCACACTTGGAATACTGCATCCAGTTTTGGTCACCATCTTACAAAAAAGATATTTAGATCTTAGAAAAAAGTACAGAGAACAACAACAAAGATTATTAGGGGACTGGAGGCTAATGAAAAGAAGGACTAGGTGTAACATGAGAGCAGTCTTCCCTCAAGTCTTCTTAAGGGGTCTGCCATCAGGAAGAGTTGGGTCAACCTATTCTCCAAAGCTGAAGGCAGGACAAGATATAATGGATGGAAATTTATCAAAGAGAGAAGCAACTTAGAACTGAGGAGAAATTGCCTGACTGTGAGAACAATTAATCAGTGGAACATCTTACCTTCAGAAGTGGTGAATCTTCCAACACTGAAGGGGTTTAATAGCAATTGGACAGCCATTGTCTGGAATGGAACACCGTCTCATGCTTGAGCAGGAGGTTGGGTTAGAAAACCCCCTTTCAAAGTCCCTTCTGTTGAGGTAATTACTCATTAGGAGAATGAGTGCACACAGGGAGATGTAGTGAGAGTAGTGAAGAATAATACACAACCAGCACACAGATACACTGTATAGTAAAATGTAAGTTTTTACTTCCAGTAAAAACAGTTAAGCAAAGTTAAACAAACAGTCCAAGTCATTCATGGTTAAAGCAGTCAGTTTTCAGTCCAAGTATAATCCAATAACAAAGTCCAGTATCAAAAACAGTTCAGTAAAAGACTCACATCAAACCAAGATTAACGATGATCAGCAAAAGTCAATGCAGGAACAGCAACACTCTCCAGAAAAGGACAGAACAACCCAGGTTTCTGGCTCCATCTTATGGCCATTTGAGAAACCACACCCAATTACCATTTTTGCATTCCCTTATAGAGACAGTATTAAAATGTCTATCCTGGTTTATATATTTTCCAAACCAACTGTTAGGTGACTTACATTCCTAACACTTTCCAACTCTTTTTTTTTTAAACAAATTTTATTAATTTTAAAGACAAACAAACCTTCATCAACCATTGAGTACATAAAACCTCTTTCCATTATAAATTTTTACAAGTCGGATAAAACACCATTTTACACAAACACAATTCTATTTTACCTCATTTCCACATGGACACACAAATATCCTTTAACAAATCTCTCATTATTTCTCTTTACTCTTATTCAATTTCATTATTATTATTATTGTTATTTTTCCCATATTTATCCATTTTATAGTCATCATCTTCATTTCTCTCTGACTTGTTTACCATTATTCTCATCTAACATTCCTCCAAGCTTTTATTAATTCTCAAACAAACATAAACACACAAAACACAAAAACATAAAATTTCTTTTTAGAAAGTAGCTTGGCCCCAGATTACCTCTCTTTATATGGACTTCAATTAAATTCATGCTCTTCTTATATATCATTACCTATCTTATTTACCATTCTATAGCTTCTATATAGCTTCTCCCCGCTTTACACTCTTCTTAATTCTATTTTATTTATTTCATTTTAATTTAAATCATTATACTTGTATCTTTTGTCCATTCTTTTCAAATTATCCATTTATCTCATTCCCTATAGTAAAAAAAAAAAGATTTCTCCTGAAATCACTAATCAAAGTATGATGCCTTTCTATCGTCCCCCTAAATTAACATTTAAAATAACTCCTAGTTCCCAATCTAATTCTGCTTAGTACATTCTACCTACTAAATTTTAAAAAGAAGAAAAAATAGTAAATCTAAAATGATTAAATACATAATTAGATAATAAATCTAAATATTAAATCTTATAACATTCCAATTATCTATTTCAAAAACAAATGCTGCAATAATAAGTTTATAATAACATCAACACAATAGTCAATTTAACTCTATAATTAAACTCAATATTTTAGACATTCCCTTTAATATTTTTTTTTAAGTTTAAAGTCTATCATTACTAAACATTTTAATATTTTAATCTTTTATTAATTCTTATATACCATCTTATGTACTTTGCAGAATCTTCTTTTTTTAAAAAAAAAAAAAGATTATACATTACCCTTTATCCCTTAAAAAAAATTCCCTTTTTCCCATCTTGTTTCATACCTTTGTGGCTTCCCCCCCCCCTTTCCCTTCCTTTCTTAACCCACCTGGCCTTTTTACTCCCCTTCTCCTAACCTCTGCCTTGTTAGCTTCCCCTCTCTGTTGTATTCCTTTTTCCTTTTGCTTTCTAACATTATGTTGGTTTTGCATCTTATTTTTCTCTTTCTTAGGTGTTTTTTTTAGATCTTAAGTCCTTCATTTTCCTTCCTCTCTTTCTCCTTTCTTTCTTGATCAATCTTTTAGATTCATTAAAGATGGCTTCTTCTTCTTCTTCTTCTGCTTCCTCCACCTGTTGTTGTGTTTGCTGACAAATAGCAAGCGCCTTTTCTAAGAAATGAAAGGCTTCTTCCACAGCGTCCTTGCCTTCTTTCTTTATTTTCCCATATTCCTTTCTAAGTTCATCATCAGGTAAAGCCATTATAAACCTTTTTTTTTTCCCACCTCTTCTTCTTCTTCTTAAAACAACCAAAATGTTTCAGAAGTTAAAACAGTTCCCCAAAGTCCCAGAGTCATCAATCAGTCCAAACAGAGCACAAAGTTCTCACTTTCTCTTCCTGGGGTAGTATCAGCTAAAAAAAAAAGAAAAGTAGCCCAGTCTGTATTTTAAAGCCTCATTACAATTAATTTCTAATCTCAAAATCTTCAAGGCATCTCCTCCAACAAGATCTTAATATTTTTTTTTGTCCTCTCCCTTCCCACTTGTAACAAAGAGCCAAATTTTAACCTTCTATAAAAAGACAGGTTTCTCAATGTCCATTTGTTAATTCTGTTGGGAAGGAGAGTAAACTTTCCCTTTCAGCACCTTAAATTTGCTGCTTTGAAAATCTCTGAAAACAAAGTGTCGTTCAAAAAGTCATAGTTTTCAGGATGGTGAATATATCTTAAAGTCCTGGTTCAGCCAAAAAAATCTTTCTCTTCAAAACTTTCTCCCTCTTCCTCCTGCACAATCTTATCCAGCTGCCGGCTTCTTTGTGGCGGCCATTGAAGACCGCCGCTCCACCGCCTTGAGAGAAGGGGTTTTTGCTGGCTGGGGAGGGGGTCTGCGATACCTCCAAACCCCTCTTCGGATTTCCCCTATCTTCAGCTGCCTCTACGGGGCAGCCTTAGCCTCTAGACCCATCAGGATTGGAGGCACCAAGACAGCTAGCGCAACAGGGATCGTGCAGGAACGCGAATTCCTGCCGCCACCGAAGCCTGGCAAATCAGAAGTCCACCACTTTCCAACTCTGTTATACAAATCATATGATCATAGATATCCTCTTTGTCCCTTCTTCAATAAGAACTGTGAATTCCCACTAACACTGGGTTAGTTGACCTACGTGTTCAAATACAGTTGATTCTTTTTTGTTAGAATGATGATGTGTAAATCTTAGTTCTGGTTCTCAAAGAAGAGAAATTTCAGGGTCTTAGGACTGAAGACAGATATAAGGGCAAAAAAGATGGGTATGTCGAAATGCACAAGATTGGAATCATGCCAACTTCCAGTTTGAGCTTCTTTGGTAACAGATTGAAACCTCATTTCTGCAAGGCTTCAATCCATGCTCACCGCTGGAGCGCCCCAAGCCGGCTGGTTTCGGGGCTAAGCCACCCTGTAGAGGTGGTGAAGAAGGGGGAGACTGCCTGCAGGGTTGAGGAGAGCCATATCTCTCCTCCCCAGCTGGCCATTACTCCCTTTCCCAAAGGCGGTTGTAGCGGTGGTCAGAAATGGCCACCACAAAGAAGAACTTGACTGGAAAAGAATGTGCAGGAGGAAGATAAGAAGAGAAAGTTTTGGTTGACCAGGTCAAACAGCAAAAGCAACAAATAAGGTACCCTGGAATTGAAATTATTTAAAAAAAAATGTTCCCTAAGAAGATTTTTAAGCTGCGAAGGAGAGAAAAGGGAAAAGATTTGGTTTTCTCCTTTTCCTATACTGACAGCTAAGAGACTTAAGCAAGAAATTGGAAAAATAATCCACTTTGACATCAATAGGCATTTAATGCTGAAAATAAAAAGTCAAAGGGATAATAAAAATTTCTGAATAATCAAAAGCTTTTGAAAACAGGAAAGGAGAGAAAAAGAATAAAAGGGCAGGATCTGGAAGGGAGGAGACTGCCTTGAATTAAAAAGAACTTACAGCAAAATCTCAACAAGACTTCCAAAAGATACATTCTAACTGAAATATTGCAACAAAAACCCCAGGAAGAGAAAGTCGAAAAAGAAATAAGAAGATATAACTCAGGACTATCTGGACTATTGATAATTTCTGGATTCTTAGTTATTGTTTTGAATGACTAAAATCAATCGGGTGGTTGTTTAAAACTGTTTAAAATGGCTCCAGTTTTAGAAGAACTGAAAATGGAACTTAAAAAGTACAAAGAAGATGCACAAGAAGGGAGAGGTTCTTTTGGCTTCGTATTTCAGTTTTTAGAAATGGAGATTTGGAATTATGAGAAACAACAAGAAATGCCTGCAGAACAAGAAGATTGCGACAAAAAGAAGCCATCTTTAATGAACAAGTAATCTAAGGTGGGGGGGAAAAAGGAAAGGGGGGAAAGAGAATGGAAAGTTTAAGATTGGGAAAAACAACTCCAAAAAAATAGAGTGAAAAATAAGTATAAAATCAGAAAGCAACAGAAGAGAGAAATGCAGAAGAGAGAATTAGAACTAGAGAGACAAGGGGGTAAAAGGGGGAGGGAGAAGATGAGAGGGAAGAAAGAAAGGAAAAGAAGTTATAAAGGACAGAAGCAAAATATAGAGAAACAGGGCCTATTTAGAGATAATGGGTGAAAACTTAATGGAAAAAGGGATTCTGCAAAGGTACATAAGATAGTACGGTTATATTAGAAACAGAAATAATTTTAGAAAATATGAAATAATGTATGATTAAAATGTCTGATAAAATAGCTATCATAATTCAGTGAAAAGCTTGTCAATAAATAAATGTAACAAAAGGTATATTTAATGATTTATAAAACATATGTGAAAAGAAATAAGGGAAAAATTATTTAGAGAGATTATATGTGTCTTTAAGGAAGTATGATATTTAATTGAAAAGAACTGTTAAAGATGTCAAGATTTTAATGATTATTAATGATAGAACTGAATTGGAATGGAATGAGGGTTTATAATTACATATATTTATAATCTTTTTTTTTTTTTAAGAATATAGTGTGTATTATAAGAATGTACCAAGCAGAATTCGGTTGGAAGTTATGTATTATGTATTCTATTGAAGGTCATAACCTTAAGGTATATATTGAAGTTTAAATAAGAGTTGAATGGATATAATTAAAAGATATAAAGGTGTCATACTCCAATTAGTAACTACAGGAGAAAATTTGTTTAATGAGAAAAGATAGTATGAAATTGAAACAGAACAGATAAAAGTATAAATATAATTATTTGAATTGAAATGAGATAATCAAAATAAAACTGAGAAAATTAAAAGAGGGGAAAAACTATATAGAAAATGTAGAATAGTATAAGATATGGAACAGAACCCAAAAAGGAGCATGAAATTGAGTTTTGTGTCTGTATAAGGAAGTTCAACCCGGGACCATGCTATTTTCAAAAAAGATGTTTTACTTGTATTTTGTATGTGTGAAAACCCAAATAAAACTTTCTTTAAAAACAAGATTGGAATCATGTCAAACCAGATCTTATAAAAAATTTAATTCTATATATCTAGAATTCCTTTGCCAACTTCAGCAAGTATGCCTGAAAATTGGCAGTTGAGTAACATGCATTAAACTAAGGACTGTATTGAACTTAAACTGCATTATATGAGTATCCTTTAATGTCATGTATTTATAGCCCTGTAGATAAGATTATAATCTGATTCATTATCCTCAAAATGCAGAATAAGCAATGGGATAGAGTACTGTAAGCAGCTTTAATTTGAGGGCATACTGAAAACCAACATTTAAAAGTGTGTGTTTGTATGTGTGTGCGTATTAGTTCCCTTGAGTACCATATTTCTTGCATTTCATTGTATTTTCTGCAATCCTTTGACTAAGAGTTGATTATTCTGCCTGACACTTTGTTGCTGTCAATATCCTATTATTATGATTTATCTCTGATTTTCATTTTTTTCAAAGGTGTTGATTTTGATACAAGCATGAGGAAAAATAAAAGATTTTTGCCAAATGTACATCTTTTGGAAAACAATTTTCCAAATTAAATATATTTTGTATATTGTTTTCATGAATGTATACAGTTTAGGACGGACTTTTCCCTCCTCATTTTTATTATAAATCGTATTTATTTATTTATCACGTTTATATAGTTTCCCATCTCACAAGAAATGACACTAAGTTGGGCACAATAGTCAGAACCTCATTACAGAACCCCAAAAAGTAATGATATTAAAGATAATTTAACTTGGGGTAGCGGATAAGCCCAAAAACTACTAAGCCCAAATTAAATAAAATCATATTACCATATGAATCTAGCAATTTCTTATCAGCCCTTAAATTTACTGAACATAAAGAGGCAGTCAAAAAAAAACCCAATGCAATCCTAGTTTTCATTAACAGAGGGATAGAATCAAGATGATGTGAAGTATTAGTACGACTTTATAAGGCCCTAGTAAGGCCACACTTGGAATACTACATGCAGTTTGGTCATTGTATTATTTAAAAAAATGTAGAGATTCTGGAGAGAAGGCAGAAAAAGATGATTAGGGGACTGGAGGCTAAAACATATGAAGTGTGGTTGCAGGAATTGGGCTTATCTATTGTAGTGAAAAGGCCTAGGGGTGACATGATAGCAGTGTTCCAAGACCTAAAGGGTTGCCACAAAGAAGAGGGAATCAACATATTTTCCAAAGCACCAGAAGGCAGGACAAGAAACAATGGATGGAAACTAATCAATGAGAGAAAACAACCTAGAACTATGGAGAAACAGTGAGAACAATTAACCAATGGAACAGCTTGCCTTCAGTAGTTGTGGGGCTTTTAAGAAGAGACAGCCACTTGTCTGTAATGGTACAGGGCCATGAGAGTTAATGCACATGCCTTCTGCCAGCCAACTGATTGTTGGGTATTTGGCATGCATGCACAGAGGCACACAACGCATGGGGGTGAGGTCGCGCACACATGAACAGAGGTGTGCAGCAGGGGTCACACATGAACAGAGGTGTGCAGCAGGGGTCACACACGCAGTGCATTATGGGTGCAGGCACATGTGTGTGTGCACATGCATCCACTTGCGGCACACGGGGACAAAAAAATTAGCCATTACTGGTATAGGGTCTCCTGCTTGTGCAGGGGGTTGGACTAGAAGATCTCTAAGGTCCCTGTCAACTCTTATTCTGTTTATTGTCTTTGTGCAGGCATAGGTGTTTTGAAAATAACATTGGTTATTTCAGAAATTCAGATTTCTCAGAATCATTTCATGTCACACAGTGGGTGGACTTTTTCTTTGAAGCTGATTTTTCTATCTGCCTTCAGACAACTTTTGTATGAAAACAAAAATCTGAAAATCTTCCTACAGTTTTCAGATATCATCAGCTCCTTTGCAAGGAAGAGTTCACCACAATTCTTAAATCTGGGCTCTTGCCTATTGTCGTGTCCGCAAAAGGATGCCAGGAGTCGTGACTACGTTTCAAGCTCTTTATTTAACAGTTGTGAACTGAACCGGCGAAAAGGAAAAAGCCCGCGGCTTTTATCCTTTTCGCTGCGGCGGCCGCGGCCAATGGCAGCGATTCAAGTCTCCCGCTCTTGGAGTGAGCCAATCGCGGGAGACTTCAATCAGGCCAATCAGCGCGGCTCGCCTGGCCAATCAGAAATCCCCGCGCTTTAGCCAATCAAAGCGCGGGGATTTCAAGTATGCAAATTAAGGACAGAACACCCCTCCCCTCTTGGTATAGTCCATCACGTTGCGTAGTCACGTAGGTAGGCGGGGCTCCGTCTAGTCCTACTTGACCTGCGCAACTCAGTTGCAAGCTGGATTTCGGCCGGAGCGGTCATGTTTTTGGCTGCTCCCTCTTCTGTGCGAACCGGCTGGATGGTCGGGCCAGTTCTTTCTCCGTGGCTCCCACCTGGGCCTTCCGGGTTGGTTGAGCTACGGGTCTCGCCGCTCCCGCTTGGTTTCTCCGAGTCGGTTGAGCTGGCCAGGTGGTTCTTCTCCGGTGGGGGGTCGCGATGGCTGTGTTCCGGTAAGTACTTCTGGTTTAATTTTTCTTGCGTTAGTTTATTCGGGTATTCCCTCCCCCCTTG
Organism: Hydrophis major; assembly: GCA_033807585.1. Lineage (NCBI taxonomy): Eukaryota > Metazoa > Chordata > Lepidosauria > Squamata > Elapidae > Hydrophis > Hydrophis major. Next base: position 247,381,506 of record CM066330.1, read on the forward strand.
GTTCGTGTTTTGGGGGTTGAGGTCCGTTGCTGTTCGTGACCTGAGCTGGTCAATGTGTCGTTTCCAGGCTCGCCCATCTGTGGTTTGGAGCCGGTACGACCGTGGACCTGTGATTTGAGTGATGATGGCTGGGATCCATAGGGGGTCCCCCGTCAGATTTTTCGCGTACACTAAGTCACCGGGGGCAAAGGTCCGGTATTTTGTACTTGAGTCTGGGGGTCGCTCCGGGTTATATGTTGGGTGTAACCTGTCGAGTGGGGACCTTAGCTTCCTACGCATCAGTAACTCGGCTGGGCTTTTGTTGGTAGTGGTGTTCGGGGTGATGTGTTGTATAAAGAGGAGTTTATTGATTTTGTCGTTGATCTCCCCGTGGTCCATTTTCCGGATGGTTTTTTTGGTAAATTGGACCATCCGTTCCGCCCTACCGTTCGCCGCCGGATGCGCCGGTGCTGTTAATGCGTGGCGGATGCCCCTCTCCGCCAGGAACCTCTCGAAGTCGAGGGAAGTAAACTGGGGCCCGTTGTCTGAGACGACGACGTCTGGGAGGCCGTGTGTGGAAAAGAGTTTGCAAAGTTCTTTGATAACGGCCTCCGTGGTAGTGGATTTCATGTCGCTTACCTCCAACCAGTTGGAGTAAGCGTCAACTGTTATCAGAAAGGTATGTCCATTCGTGGGACCGGCAAAGTCTCAATGGATTCTGGACCAGGGTCCCCTTGGTGTTTCCCAGTCCAGGATGGGTGCTGCGGGTGGGCTGGGTCTGGTCTCCTGGCATCGTTGGCATTTGGCTACCCATGCCTCTATCTGCTTGTCCATCCCTGGCCACCAAGCGTAACTCCTGGCCAGGGCTTTAGTTCTGACGATGCCAGGATGCCCCTCGTGCAGCATCTCTAAGACCCTTCCTTGCAACCTGTCCGGGATGACCACCCTGTCACCCCACAAAATACATCCCTTGAGTAGTGAGAGTTCAGTCTGGCGGTTTCTGAATGTTTTAACGGATTCGTCACTGTCCCTTTCAGGCCACCCTTTTTCCACCCAATGTAAAATTCGCGCCAGACGCCTGTCCTTAATAGTTTCCCTGGCAATGTCTGACGCGGTAATGGGTAGGTTGGGCCAGTTCTCGATGTTAAGGGTGTTTGTCGTTGGTGCTGGGTCAGGATCAGAGTCTGGTAAAGGCGAGCGGCTTAAAGCGTCCGCGTGCGAGATTTTCTTACCTGGCTTGTGTAACAGTTCGTAGCTGTAGGCTGCCAGGAACTCGGACCACCTTGTCATCCGGGGTGATAAAATGTTCTGGGTGGCTTGGTTTCCTGCGAGGATGCCCAGCAACGGCTTATGGTCTGTCACGATGGTAAACGGGCGGCCATAAAGGTATTCGTGGAATCGCTTAACGGCGGCAACTACAGCCAAAGCTTCTTTGTCCAGCTGGCTATAGTTCCGCTCCGGTTTAGTCAGAGTCCTGGAAAAGAAAGCGATGGGTGCTTCTCTTTTGTCGGGGAGAGTATGGCTGAGGACAGCGCCGACGCCGAAAGGTGATGCGTCGCAAGTGACAACCAAGGGCAAGGTTTCGCTGAATTGAATCAGGACGGCGTCGGAGGTGAGGAGGTCTTTGGTTTTTTGGAAGGCGGCTTGCTCTCGTCTCCCCCAAGTCCAGGTTGCCGCCTTATCCAGGAGCCTATGCAAAGGCTCCGCCGCCGTAGCCTTTTGGGGTAGGAAAACATTATAAAAATTCAGCAACCCTAAGAAAGCCTGTAGTTCCGTTTTAGACCTTGGGGTGGGGGCTTCTTTGATGGCTTTCACTTTTTTAATTGTAGGGTGAATGCCCTGCCGGTCTAGAAGGTAGCCCAAGAATTCCACTCGCTCTGTGCATAGTTGGCATTTTTCTCGTTTTACTTTAAGTCCCGTTACTTTAAATTTTGTTAAGACCTCCCTTAGTCGGTTTTCTAATTCGGCTTCGTTTGGCGCCGCCACTAATACGTCATCAAAATAGGGCACCACCCCCTTGATGCCCTGCAGTAAACGTTCCATCAGGCTCTGAAAGATGCCTGGTGCCACGCTGACTCCGAATTGGAGCCGGTTACACTTGAAGGCCCCCCGATGGGTAACGATGGTCTGGGCTTCCGCTGTTTTTTCATCGACCGGCAACTGCTGATATGCCTGGGCGAGATCGAGTTTGGCAAAGACCTTGCCCCCTCCCAGTGAGTGCAGTAGGTGTTGCACGATTGGGACGGGGTAGGCGCTTTGTTGCAACGCGCCATTTAGGGTGGCCTTGTAGTCCCCACAAATTCTCACGGACCCGTCTGGCTTGACTGGGGTCACTATAGGGGTTTCCCATCGGGCATGGTCTATCGGCTGCAGCACCCCCTGTTTGACGAGCTTGTCGATCTGCTCGTCAATTTTAGGTTTTAGGGCGAATGGTACCCTCCTAGGTTTTAGTCGTTTGGGGGGGACCCTAGGGTCTAGGTCAAATGAGATAAGGGGCCCCTGGTACTTGCCCAGGCTTCCGTCGAAGACCTCCCGGAACTCCTGGGCTAGCCGCTGTTCCCAGCCGTCGTCGGCGACGTGGTTGACTCCTGTCAGCGCGATGTCAAGCGGGGCGAACCGTTGCAGGCCCAGCAGGCTTGGGCGGTCGCGATCGACGATTGTGAGTGGGAGTTGTTCGGTGCGGCCTTTGTAAGTTACATTAAAGTTCTTAGTGCCCACTACCGGGATGCGGTTTCCCTGGTAGTCTTTTATAATGATTTTTTGGGCATTAATGTTCCTCTTATGGAGGGTGGGCACTAGCCGTTTTATCTCGTGCCATGCAATCATGGAGAGGTAGGACCCGGAGTCCACCTCCATCTTGCATGGTTGGCCTTCAATATGGACTTCTACGTGTACCTTTCTGGCGCCGTCGGAGATGGCGTGGCCGATGGTTACCGTCTGGTGGGTATCTTCCTTGCGCCGACTGTCGCCGCCTCTTGAAGATCGTTGGATTCGGTCCCACCGACCGTCCGACTGGCGATCTCTGGTCCTGGGCGGGGGGCTTTCCTTCTTTCGGTCGTGTTGTTCCCATCTGGGCGGGCTGCGGGTCTTCTTTTGGCGGCAAACTCGAGCGATGTGTCCTCGTCTTTCACAATGCCTACAGATAGAGTCAAAAAATCGGCATTCTGATCTGGGGTGGTTGCCGCCGCACCCGGCACAGTTGGTCCTCGACCTACGACCTCTTCGGTTCCGTTGGTCGCCGCGTCCCGTCTGCACGCGATGTATGTCCTCCTCGTCTTCTGACGTGCTGGATGTAGACTGGAATTCTCCGTAGTGTGCAGTTGATTCGCTTTTAGGGTCGGCCGACCTTGCCGGGTTGTTGTTTCCGCCCTTTGCGTCTGATTTTCGCATGCTGTCAGCGGAAGTGCGGGTTGCTTCTGCGGCTGCGGCTGCGGTGATGGCGTCTGCTAGGCTGATGTCGCCCTTGGCCATAAGTCGGCTCTGGAGTGTAGAGTCCCATAGGCCAAGTACGAATCGGTCTCTTAGGAGGCTGTTCAGACCTTCAAACTCGCAGAGTCCTCCTAGGCGCCGCAGCTCGGCGATGAAATCGCTCAGTTTTTCGCCTGGTTTCTGATCTCGGCGGTAAAATTTGTTGCGCCGGATCAGGATGGGGACCTCGGTTCCGCAATGGGTGAGGAAGACGGCGCGTTTTAGCGGGCCCGGGGCATCCTTCATTCCGGTGCACTCGAGGTACATGCGGAAACGGTCTGAGAACGATTCCCAGTCCTCGGTGGCGGGGTTGAAGGGGGCGGGCGGTGCGATTTTCGCCATCTCCGTGCTGAAACTGGCTCTTGTTGGACACGGGGTTCGGTTCAGGGTCGGGATCCCACCCTCGTCGCCAGTGTCGTGTCCGCAAAAGGATGCCAGGAGTCGTGACTACGTTTCAAGCTCTTTATTTAACAGTTGTGAACCGAACCGGCGAAAAGGAAAAAGCCCGCGGCTTTTATCCTTTTCGCTGCGGCGGCCACGGCCAATGGCAGCGATTCAAGTCTCCCGCTCTTGGAGTGAGCCAATCGCGGGAGACTTCAATCGGGCCAATCAGCGCGGCTCGCCTGGCCAATCAGAAATCCCCGCGCTTTAGCCAATCAAAGCGCGGGGATTTCAAGTATGCAAATTAAGGACAGAACACCTATAATGGCTCAAAGCTCTTTTCTCAGCTCAGCTGAAATTTCCAATTTCTTTATAAAGAAGCCATCAAGAACATAAGTCTACGACAGTTAAATATTTGCAGGCTTTTTAGATTTTCCTCCCATGTCAAGATACCATTTGTTTACCTAAACTTGTTCCGACTGTTATTGTAAGTACAGTATTTGTTATCACACGGAGGGAATATTTTACAAATTTACTCATACATTAAGAAAAAAAACCTTCTTTTTGTTGTGGAATCCTTAAGTGTTGAGTAAAATAGAAGAAAAAAGAAAATAATTTGCAACTCAAAGGAAGGATCAGAGTTCTGATGAAACGGCATTTTCACACAGGGTCTGAAATTAGCTGAGGATTAGGCTCTAAACCAGGGATCTTCAAATTTGACACTTTTAAGACTTATGGACTTCAACTCCCAGAATTCCTCCTGCAATCATGTTAGCTCAGGAATTCTGGGAGTTGAACTCCACAAGTCTTAAACTTGCCAAGTTTGAAGATCCTTGTTCTAAATCTATCCAACCTTATAAGGTCAACTGCATTTAGGAGTTGGATAAACTCTGGTGCATTTGAAATCTCCAAAACTGTTTTTTCCCCCAGAACTTAAAAATGCCCCGTTCTCCCATTAGCCTTGCCTTCCTTTTCCTCTTGCCCTTTTTCTCAGAAGAGGTTCAGTCATGGCTCTCAGTGTTTCAAGATATGCCAAGCAGTGGTGGTTTTCAGCCGGTCCGCACCAGATCGGACGAACCGATCGCAAGAATTTGGCATGGTTCACAGAACTGGTAGTAAGTTCTGGCTGGCCATGCCCCCCAGTCTCCCTCCCGCCTGATGCTCGCTCACCCCGCCCACCTGATGTTCACCTAAGGAATTTCTTCTTTTTTTTTTTCCCCTCCTGACAATCAGCTGAACATAAATCAGCTGCGCCGGGATTCCCCTGACTAAGGCCCAGGAAGGCAAAAAATGGCTCAGCGTACCCCCCTCTATTTTTTGCCTTCCTGAGCTTCAGAGGAGCCTCAGGGGAGCAAAAACTGCTAGCAGTTTAGCAGTGTTCCAATATCTCAGGGTCTGCCACAAAGAAGAGGGAGTCAAGCTACCAACCAAAGCACCAGAAGGCAGGACAAGAAGCATTGGGTGGAAACTAACCAAGGAGAGAACCCACCTAGAACTAAGCTGGAACAATTCATCAGTGGAACAACCTGCCTCAAGAAGTTATGAATGCTCCAACACTGGAAGTTTTTAAAAAGATGTTGGATAACCATTTGTCTGAAGTGGTGTAGGGTTTCCTGCCTAGGCAGGGGGTTGGACTAGAAGACCTCCCGGGTCCCTTCCAACTCTGCCATTCTACTCTATTCTAAATATTTTTCTGTAAATTGATATAAAGCATGAGAAACTATAGTTGGAAACAATGCAAAATAGGATATTGAGCTACTCTGTAGCTAAACCCCTGTGGCACCTGCGCAAACTGCAACTTAAAAATTCAAAAGAAAATTAAAAGCAATTCATTTTCCTTCAGGTAAGATGAGAAAGAGAGAGAAAAAATGCAGAAGAACACATAGGTGCGGTACTAAAAATAATATTGGTAGCATTTTGTAACTTCCCAAGAATTATTGTAGAAATTCTGGGCTTAAAATGATCTTATTTAACAGCATGGGTTACATTTACCCTGAAAATCTCCCTCACTGCTTCGAGATGAATATTATCTCTGTGGAAGGAATGATCAGTCTGTCTCGAGGGGAAGGGTAAAACTATGCAAATGAAATAACTTCAAAGACATTCATTTCCCTTCATTTTAATGCCAGAGAAACACTGCTAACAGCCATTATAAATGAAAGTGATGGAGTTGGCAGGAGGTTCTTTTAGCTTTTTAAGTTCTTGGCCAGTATAACAAGAGTTGGATTTGATCTGCAAATCAATTTCAAACAGCAGCTGTAAAATTCTGATCCTCAAACATCCATACCTGGGTGCCAATAATGAAGGCTGAATAGGTGACACTTAAATCTGACCCACAGAGCACATGTTACCAAGACTTTCTCTTGTAAGTGTCTCATGGAAATAATGAGGAAATGAACAAATCTATCAATTGAGCATCTCCTATTTGATTCCATGAATTTTCCTATCCGTTAATTCATGAGAAGCAGCCACTATAGTATTTTAATTCTGCCTCTGACTTCAGCTCTGCTGAAATTATGGTGGAGGTGGAGGAGGAGGAGGAAGGAGAAGGAGAAAGGAAAGGAAAAGGGGGGAAAAAAAGAAAGAGAAGGAAGAGAAGGAGGAAGAGGAGAAGAAGGAAAAGGAGGAGAAGGAGGATATAAGAACAGTAAGTTACAACCCACTAAAAGGAATTCAAAAACTGAACATCTATTGAGCATGATCAGCTAAAAATAACCTTTTTTGTTATTCAGTTGCTAAGTCATGTCTGACTATTTGCAACCACATGGACCATAGCAAGTCAGGTCCCTCTATCCTCAACTCTCTGTCCATGAGTTTGCCCAAATCCATGTTCATTGTGTGATGACACTATTTAACCATTTCATCCTCTGCCATCTCCTTCACCTTTTACCTTCCATCATTTCCAACCTCAGGGTCTTTTCAGAGAGGACTAATTGGTAATCTCTTCTCATTTGGTGGCCAAAGTATTTGAGCTTCAGCTTCAGGATCTGTCCTTCCAAGGCAGAGTTGATTGCTTTTAGGATTGACTGATTTGATCTCCTTGCAGTCCAAGGGACTCCCAAGAGTCTTCTCCAACACCAAAAGATAACATTAGATCTGATTAAATGTGAGTGTTTGCTGAGATGTGGTTTGGCACTTCTGCAAGAAACCCAATATTTTTGTTAGTAAGTGGAATTTGTGGGGGTTGCAAAACTTCAAATTGAGCGCAATATGAAAAACTGAGCACTTGGCCCATATTCAGAGGGTTGAATATTTCATGGATTTGATTCAAGCACAATACACTGCTGAATCAAAAGAGAAAGAAAGAAATGCTTGCAAGAGAGAAAATGTATGTGCTAAGTTGAGTACTGCAAAAATGCAAAGTATGCTTTTGTGCACATTGTTTGTGTTTTGGGAAAATGTGCACATAATCAGTATATGAAGAGGAAATAGGGTGCGTTACTAGTGTCAATCTATGTATGTTGGATGTATATATTAAGTGGGGAAAATAAACCTAACAAAATGGAAACTGAACTCTTTTCAGGGTTCTCTGTCTTTTGGATATGACCATCATAAATTCCAGTTCATCTCTTTGGCAATCCTACCAAATGCAAATGTTTCCTGCACCCAGATAAAGCTTCCCTGAAATCCCATCTAAACCAAAGAATAGAAACCCCTTACAAGCTCACAATGCAGTCAAGAGCCGCCCTTACAAGGAAGTCTCAACCTAGAGAAACCTCAACTGTTCTACCCTCCATCAGCTGGTGACCTCAACATTCCATCTTCTTCACAATGAACTTCCTCAACTCTGCTCTCCTTCTGAAAATCCATTTTGCTTAAAATAGAACTAATCTCAAAAATACGGACAAGGACCTACCTCGTGTCCCCAAACTGACCAGCAATTCAGAGCCCTGGGATTTCCCACCTCTTCAACTTCTAACAAAATTGTTGTTTTTTCCATTGTTTGAGGTCAGTGGTGGGATTCAAAAAAATTTATACTACTGGTTCTGTGGGCACGGCTTAGTGGGCATGACATGGCTTGGTGCATGTGGCAGGAGAAGGATACTGTAAAATCTCCATTCCCACCCCACTCCTGGGGGAAGGTTACTGCAAAATCCCATTCCCTCCCCACCCCACTAACCTGCTTTCCTGCTCTGTTCTTCTGTGCAGGGTAACAAAAGAAGACCCAACCAATCAGCTGGGACTTGAGAGGCAGAGAATAGATGGGGGCAGGTGTGATATTTGCTGGTTCTCCAAACTATTCAAAATTTCTGCTACCGGTTCTCCAGAATTGATCAGAATCTGCTGAATACCACCTCTGTTTGAGGTACCTTTTTCTTTTAGAGCAGGTACTCAACCATTGTTCCAATAAATATGGTTCTTCTCCTCATTCCACTTCTTCTTCAGACTGAATCCACAACAGTATACATGTGTGTACTCACCCATCCATATCCCTAAGATTCTTCACAGAAAGTTCATATTAGAAAATAATGTGGTTTCTTCCAACAATACCCAACTATCTAGTCAATATATTCCAAGAAATATATCTGTAGGAGGCCAGACTGAGCCCAAGGGAGGGGTCAAATATGTCATCCATCATGAGTTCCTTCATGTCCACACGAGATCTAAGTGCAGCTCACCTTGAATTCTACGGACTCTTTATCTACTGCCAATTTGCTTGGGCTATTAGTAGTTCAGATTCTCATAGAAAGCTTAAGTTTTTAATAAATCTTTATATCATTTAAGCTACGTGGATTGTCTGAAACCTCTTGTATTATTTCTAATTTAGACATGGTCACAAAGCATTCAAAGCTTGTTACTTGCACTTGCTTGTATTATGCAAGCAGTGCCTCCTATTCTTTCAGATTAAGATGAGACTGGTAACACATCAGAAAAAGGCTGTTCCCTCACATTTTTGAACCCTGGATGGTTCAAAAATGTGATAAGATGATAGATAGATAGATAGATAGATAGATAGATAGATAGATAGATAGATAGATAGATAGATGGATGGATGGATGGATGGATGGATGGATGGATGGATGGATGGATGGATAGATAGATAGATAGATAGATAGATAGAGATGATAGAAGATAGATAGATGATAGATATGTGAATATTCAAAATGAACAGTGATGAATAGATAGATAGATAGATAGATAGATAGATAGATAGATAGATAGATAGATAGATAGATAGATGGATTAGACAGACAGACAGACAGACAATCAGACAGACAGACAGACAGAGATGATAGGGAGAGAGAGAGAGAGAGAGAGATGATAGATGGAGGGAGGGAGGGAGGGAGAGGGAGAGAGAGAGAAATCCATTTATAACCCTACCCCTTCACAATGTTGACTTTACATTATTGGCTTACTGCACAAATAACATATTCAGCATAATGGGCTGAATAAAAAAAAAAGTCTGCGTACATTCAATTACACCTAAGTAGGCTTCCAGGGAAATCAAGGTCATGCAGGAATCTGGCATCATTTGAGTCAGGCTGGCAGGGGGTGGGATTTAAATGGAACACTCACATGTTGAGCATTCCACTTAGAGCAAAGACTGTTGCATGTTCAGCTGGGTAACTTATTATGTTCTGGAGAAGAACTAAATTCACTCTTTCAATACCCTGAACTGTTGATATTCTAGTTCCTTAATACATCTGTGCCAGCAGACCTACTGTTGTGGAACAGTCTTAGTAAGCAGATTGTCTCAAATGAGGAAGCATGGAGGTTTTTTTTTAACTAATCTGCCACAGACAACTTGCATTGGCCATATTCCCTGACTCACCTAACTTATATTTGTGTTAAATAACAATTATAGTCATGAATTGTTGATAAGAAAAACAAAATGTCTGGATAGTGGACATGCAGTATCTGGAGACAGTAGCATAGAAGAGAAAGAACTGGAGAAAATCACAAAATATAAAGACCAGCAAATAGAAGTAGAACAACTACTCTATGGCAAATGAAAGCAAAGGCAGTACCAATAGTAATAAGTGCCTTGGTTATAATAATAAGCAGCTTTGATTCCAAAACATCTTTGGAACACTACTTGAATACTATTGACATTGGCAAAGTCACTATCAGTCAATTACAAAAGGCAGCTTTATTTGGAACAGCTTACATTCTGGAAAGATACCTTTCATATCATTGAACCACATCTGCCTATCCCAAGTCCTTGGAAAGGACTCAATACGTGGACACAAAATGCAAAAATCCAGTCTAAACATCTGTCTGTGGTCAACCATAAATAAAAGATGGTGCATAAATAGCTCTCTTTTCCTTCAATATCATCAATCTTTAGAAGAAAGACTGGGAGCCCTACATAGCCTCATAACAGAGTTGGAAGGGACCTTGGAGGTCTTCTAGTGTAACCCCTGCTCAAGCAAGAAACCCTATACAATTTCAGACAAATAGTTGTCTAATCTCTTCTTCCAGTATTGAACCACCCACAACTTCTGGAGGCAATCAGTTCCAATGATTGATTGTTCTAAATGAACTATAGAAACATGAACTCATAGGAACATAAAATTATATATTTGTAGAAAATATAAATGTTGAGTGCCTATTGCTCAGAATTTTGTTTGAAAAGGTACTGAGCCAAAAGGCAGGGAAGTGAGTGGCAGGGAATAATTTTTTCTTCTTTTCCTTTTGGTAGAATGATAATGAATCGTGGTACACCATTTTCATCATGCCTATCATTTTGTGAATAGGTAAACTCTCTTTATGGTAACAATTTGTGGTGTCGATGATATGCACTCCACACTCCAAAAAGTGCCCATTGATCTCAAAACATTGCCTGGGACTGATTTACATTCTGTTTTATCTTCTAAGGTATTTATTTTAAAATCTTGATAATTTAGGTGAAGTTCCCCTACAATCTAGAAGGGTTACTGCTCATCAAAAATTGCCCTCTGTGGTACTTCTACTCTTGTGGCTGAGCTCTGAACCTCTGACTTTGGTCCCACTGTTATGTATAATGAGACACTCTGTACAGTGTAAAATTCAGAGCAACCATGTCATAGGAAGCTCATGGAGGAAAAAATGCATTTATTAAAACCCACATGCAGAAGAGTTCAAGCATGGTGTACTTTTCCCTCCTTTCAATAATACTTCATCACTGCCTTCAGGATATTATCTCACTCAGGGGCCCAAGGAGCAGGACAAAAGGATATCCACATCGCAAATATCTTTAAAGTTCACATTTGGCGGGGAGTAATCACCAACATTAATTTGTGCTCAGGGTGTGGGCTTTCAGAGATAAGGCAATCTTTAAACTAAAGCAAATGCCTTCATGTTTCAGGAATTCAATTGAGCAGAGGAAGTCTCAGCAGAGAAATTTAAAGAGAGAAAGACACACTGAGCCTACCATCTTTTCTTAATGCCAAGAGACAAGGTCCTGGGAGAATTCTGTGCTCTTGGAAGGGCCGTAGTTTGGATAAATGCATAGGTAGCCTTCTGTGAAATTATTGTCCTTTCTCATGCCATAAGAAGAAAGAGAAAGAAAGAAAGAAAGAAAGAAAGAAAGAAAGAAAGAAAGAAAGAAAGAAAGAAAGAAAGAAAGAAAGAAAGAAAGAAAGAAAGAAAGAAAGAAAGAAAGAAGAGATGAGAAGAAGGAAGGGATGGAGAAAGGGGAAGGAAGGAAGGAAGGAAGGAAGGAAGGAAGGAAGGAAGGAAGGAAGGAAGGAAGGAAGGAGCTTTCAACAACCAATTCACATAGTCATGGCCAATTTACCACAGGACAACTCACCATGGAACTGTTCCACTAATATCAAAGAAATGGTGGAATAGAATCAGTAAAGAAAGGATGCCAAAGGAGGGACAAAATGAAATATGAATGACAAAAAATTAAATATATTTTAATTATTTGAAATAATTCAGTTGAATCGTTGAATTGTCCTGCACCAAGTTGTCTCGCAGTGGTTTGGCCATAGTGAATTGTCCCATGGAGAATTGGCCATAGCGAGTTTGCCATGGTGAGTTGTCCCATTCTGCATTATAAACCCTCTATTTTCTTTTGTACTACTAACTTCACTTAGGTTAGTGATATTATGGTGTTCCATAGCATTAACTACTTAAGTTGATGATATCCAGTTTAACTTCACGGAACACCAAAATATCATCAACTCTCTGATTCTCTATGAAGATAAACTATATATCACTAACATGAAAAGTACAAATCTTTGATTTCAGTGTTTACTCATCTAATATTTGGATCACATTTTGGTGACAAAAGGCTTGATTCATCTTTAGTTTAGGATTAGTCTATAAAACCACATCACTGAAGCAATAATTGTAGTGGGTGTCCCTTTGCTGCATTTCCTTCTTTTTTCCAAGCAAACATTTATCTTTTGGATCAAGCTTTTAGTGTAGTTTGTATCATTCTATCACTTGAGACTTTCAAGAAGAGATTGGACTGCCATTTGTCAGAAATGGCGTAGGTTCTCCAGCTTGGGCGGGGGGTTGGACTAGATGACCTACAAGGTCCCTTCCAACTCTGATTGTCTGTTATCTGTTATCATTCACTGGGCTATTCATAGGAATGTTCACTTATTACCCCTATTTTTAAGCTCTGGAGGATACATCCATTAGAAAAGGGGATCACAGGTTCCAGAGATAAGATAATTATCTCTAATATAATTATCTATATTAATAATAATCATAATTAATAATACATTTACACTGTATTTCTATATCTGACTCCAGTATTTCTTAACCTATGGCAACTTTAAGACAAGCAGATTTCAGCTCCCAGAATTCCTCTGCCAAGCATATTGCCAGGGCTGAAAAACACTGTCTAAATGTCTAAATAAAAGCAGCGCAAATAAAAACACAAGGAGGTTTTAAACTAGAAACTGAATGAGCTAAAAGATAAGTATCAATGTCAGTGGTGAGATTCAATTTTATTTTTACTACTGGTTCTGTAGGCATGGCTTGGTTGGTGTGGCTTGGCTTTGTGGGCGTAGCTTTGTGGGCATGGCAGGAGAAGGATACTATATAATTTCCATTCCCTCCCTACTCCTGGTAGAAGGTTACTGCAAAATCCACATTCCCTCCCCACCCCTCTAACCTGCTTTCCAGCTCCGTTCTCCTGTGCAGAGCAACCAAAGAAGACCCAACCAATCAGCTGGGACTTGACAGGCAGAGAATAGATGCGGGTGGGGCCAGTCAGATGTGGTATTTGCTGGTTCTCCAAACTACTTAAAAATTCCACAACCATTTCTCCAGAACTGGCCAGAACCTGCTGAATACCACCTCTGATCAATGTTCCAATTTTCTATGAGACCCAGAAAAATCACTTGGGTAGATGTCACCATTATGTCAGCCTGAGAGAGATGGTGGAGGTGGGGGAACCCTAGCAGCAAATGATGTCCTCAGATTCATGCCCCAAGGGGGTCTTTCCAAAAGAAGCAGAGACTGAATTTTCTTTTGCAAGGATCTAAAGCAGGAAAAAAAAAACTTCCTCTCATAACTTTGAACTGAAAGAAAGAGGTCCTATTATTTACCCATTTGACATGTGTCTGCTGATGTGGCCTATTTTTATCAACAAGCTGAGAATTGTATTCATGGCTTCAGATTTTCTTCCCTCCATTCCAGGCTGGAAACAACTAACCCAAGGAAGTATTAGTAATATTTATTAAAAACAGGGTTATCCATACTGGGTGTTTTCCATATCACCAGAAAGGTAAATAATCATTTTGGAAGGTAGACATGGACAATGTCACCCTGCATTCATCACACTCCCATTGCAAATGTGACTTATGAGCATGTCTTCTTCCTGCTGCTGTTTGAACAGCAATGGTCCTCATTTTACTGACCTCAAAAGGATGGAAGATTGAGTCAATCTTGAGCCCCGTCATGATCGAACTCCAGGCTGTGGACAGAGTTTGCCTGCAATATCAGAGGTGGTGTTCAGCAGGTTCTGACCAGTTCTGGAGAACCAGTAGTGGAAATTTTGAGTAGTTTGGAGTGGGGTGAGAATGGAGATTTTACAGTATCCTTCCCCTGCCATGCCTACAAAGCCATGCCCATCAAGCCACACCATGCCCACCAAGCCACGCCCACAGAACCAGTAGTACAATATTTTGAATCCCACCACTGTGCAACACTGCACTTTAAGCACTCAGCCACAGAGGATCCTGTGCCCCCACTGATATCTGGGTAGGACTTTAATAGATCCCTTAGCATGAAGTGTGTTTATGTCCCCACAATGTACAGAACTTATCATTCATTTGTCCTTATAAAGTGATATCTATCCCCTTCTTATTCATATATTTTGTACCTTATTTATGTATCTTATTCATAAATACTGGAAGTTTTTAAGAAGAGGTTAACCATTTGTCTGAAGTGGTGTAGGGTTTCCTGCCTAAGAGTGGGTTGGACTAGATTCTAGAACATCCGCAAGATCCCTTCCAAATTGGTTATTATTCTATTCTACTCTACTCTATTCCACTTGAACATAACGCTGAAGAAACATAATATTTATTTCTAGCCTTTTGTCTAACAACTTTTGCTTGATGATGAATATTAGAGTTAAAAACATTTTTTTAAAATTAACATAAAGAGAGATTGTTGTGTCCGCGAAATGATGCCAGGAGTCAGTGACTTCAAATCATGCTCTTTATTTGAGGTTGGAACCGAACTGGGGAAAAGAGAAAAGGATTGCGGCTTTTATTCTTTTAGCCGCCGCGGCCGCGGCCAATGGCACTGCTTTGAATCTCCCGCGATCCTAATGGACCAATCGCGGGAGATTCTTAGCGAGCCAATCGGCGCAGCTCACCTGACCAATCAAAGTGCCCCGCGCTTTGGCCAATCAAAGTGTGGGGATCTCAAGAATGCTAATTAAGGACAGAACAGAGATGTTTGGATCCAATTTTACCATCTATATGATCTATATGATCTCCAGCCATGTATCAGTCAGGAAAATCCTACCTAAGGCAGAGGGATACATATTTCCTGTTTATGAAGCAGTTGTCAATCTTGTGAATGCCAGATGGTTTCTCAACTATCTGGCTGCTTTGTAATATGTTTGCTATTTGGGCTTTGACCATGAATTAGCTTTAGTTAGCTAATTCATGGTCAAATCATGAATTATCGTATTGTGTATATTTATATTTATAAATATTCACTTATAAATTTTATGTACACTGAGAGCTTAGGTACCGAAGACAAATTGCTTGTGTGTCCAATCATACTTGGCAAATAAAGTATTGTTTTGTGTTGTGTTGTGTTGTGTTGTATTGTATTGCATTGTATTGTAATCTATTCTGTTCTGTACTATTCTGAGCTACATCGATCCCTATGGAGGAAGAGAAAGGGGCAGAGAAGGAGAGGGGAAGAGGAGAGAAAGGGAGGGAGGGTGGGAGAGAGAGAGAATCATCTGCTCTTGAAGTTGGAGAGCCACTGACCATAAATGATAGCTAGGCAGACCAATTCTTTGACTGTATAAATCTGTTTATATTCCTTCAAGCTATGGAGCACATAAAAAAACTATTGATCATCAAAATATTGGAACTTATTCCTTATCCTGTTAGCGGTAATGAAAGCAATTAAATATATGAAAATATAACATTGAATTGTTCCAGGTACTGGGATTTTTTTTTTTTATGCTTACCCATGTAACACAGGAAAATAAGCCAACATATTTGTACAGAACTAATCAAAAATGGATTGCCCCATGCTGATTCATCTTCATTAATCACCATGGTCCTGCTGCTATATCTCGGAGGAAGCTCCACGGTTTCATAAATAAATTAGTTGATATGTGTTTGTTTTTCAAAAAACAAATGTCAGCAAATGCAAAGGACAAAAATGGTATGATATAAAAACATAACTAGGATTTAGGCTCACTCAATGATAACTACTTTTAGTCATCTATTAATCATCTATTCTTGCCTGTTGGATAGAAAAAATATATTTGCCTAATGCAAAAAAAAAAATAGTGGAGGTTTTTTAATGGAAGAAACAGCAAAATTCTACACAAGTTGCCATAACATTCATTTTGTACTTGTTAGTACTGAGAATCCCAAAGGCGCTTTTTCAAAAGCAATTGGACTTTCTTTGTTTTTTGCTTGAAAACATTTCTCTTCTCATCCTGAGAACTGAAGAAACTTCAGCCCCTATAATAACTACAAATGCCTATATCTCAACTTAGCTTGTATACAGCTCACATTTTAAATACTTTTACAATACATCTCATTCTCCAAAAGCTAAAATAGTCAAGATTCAGCATACACACACACACACACACACACACACACACGAAGCTGCAAGGTACTGTTTCCAAGTAACAGCAAGGCAGACAGTAGAGTGTCAGCCAAAATAGGTAAAATTGGCAACTAAATTCAATATAGATCAGCAGTCTGCTCACAGATGGAAAAGGTAAATACAAATATCTGCTATATGTGGTGTGGAGAAGCAAAGAGGCTAGCATATTAAACACAATTCACTTACATTTCAAAATAATTTCTGTAAGGGATTAGAAAATTGATGTAGTTAGTGAGCTCTTCTTGAAGCTCTTTTAACTTAATCTCATTTTTTTTAAAAAAAATTGCAATATGAATTCAGAGTGAAATATTTATATATCTGATTTCTGTAGCTGTCAATCTCAAGAAGTGACTTTCAGCAACATTCATTATAAAACATAAAACAATTAAAAAGCACTCAAACAATTAAAACAGTAATATATATGATATCAAGTAAACTGTTATTATGGATGTTAATACAGCCATAAAATTGAGCCCTTAATTATTTGGGGTCCTAAGCCCAGGGAGGCAACCAAGTCTTCAGATGACCTTGTGTTTGGTAGAAATTTCTGTGCCTCTATGATTCAAAAGTCATGTGATAAGTTGGTTGATGCCATTACACAGTTTCTTCTTCTCTTGTACACTTTCTCATTTTCTTCAATGATAGTAACAATAACAACAAAATGTTTAAATCCTAAGAGTGCATGGAAACTATCCAAAAGTGTACATATAATATGATTTCTGGTGTTAAAAATGAAGACAGGGAAATAAAAAGCCATCTGGATTTTAATAAATTCATTTGAAATTTATGTACAACTCTTAAGTGGCCACTGAAGACAGAAAAATCTCATGTATCACAGTTGGGTCTTCTACTTTATAGAAGTCAGTCCTCAGTATGGAAGAGTTGTCCACCTTTGGTCTGTCTACTTCCACACTGGGGAAGAAGTTGTAAGCATTCCTACCTTCTCCCATATGATGCTCTGAAAATATATGGGACAACTTCCAGAATACTGAGACAGCATAGTTAACTATGAATGCTGGCATAGTGTTAGTACATACTACTGTTGGAAGAAATATCCAGGTCCAGGTCCAAGCTGGAAGAAAGGCACTGGAGACAAAATGGAAGCTGGAAACTAATTGGAAAGAAGGTCCATTTATTGATGAAGCAGAACCTCCAAGCTCATGTGATTCTGGGCAACTGACCACATGGAGTTGAGAGTTGCGGGGGGGGGGTTATACCTTCTCTTGGGCTTTGCACTTGAGCTTCCTGTTCCTATGCAAGAACATGTATTCTATTGGCTGTTGTAGGAGTTATAGTTAGCTCTATAGGTTGTCTGGGCTCCCAGGTTTGGTTGACGTTTGCTGGTGGGGGGGTTGCAACTGAGATGATGCAATGAAGGGGTTTATGTTCTGAAAGCTTAATGGCTTTGTCCTGGTTTGGATCTTGAGAGAGGGCTAATCCTATCACTCTGCCTTTGATATGACTTTGCTGCAGGGAATTTCAAAATATCCTGTCTTGAATGGGTTTCTGCCTGCAATATTTGCTTTGCCTATGAATAGAACTATCTATTCTCTTTATCTCTTAAGTGCTGACATCTGCTATGGGCTCTTAAGAAAAGTGGGGGCTGCTTTTTGTCTGAAAACATGTTTCTCCTTCAGGGAAATATAATATTCTGCCTTTTTTAATATTTCCCAAAATATTTCATTCTTCCAGGAGAGGGGTGGGTGCTAACTTTCTACACCACCATCATACTATCTAACAATAACTGGAATGGCTTTAAAGACAATTGGCTTTTCATAACCATTTTTAGAAATGATAATGTCACATTTCCTCCTGTGTCACACAAACATGAGATTGATGTAAGTCTCATTTCCTTTCTTGCCTACTTGGAATTCAACTGTATGAATGACTCTTCCATCCCCAACAATTAGATGTATTTTCATACCCAGACAGAATACTATTAATTGTAGGAATTCATTTTTCACAATAACACTAACAACACATATTGCGAAATGAATGAGGTCAGGGAAGACTTGGTGCCCATATCACTGACAGGAATAAAGCCAATATTTTGACTTTTTCCCTGTTTCTTAACAAGGAAGATAGATTGCATTTGACATGTTTTCCTTGGTTTGGGGAAAACTGAATGTCTACACTTTGTTAACACAGATCTTCTCCATCCTCATTTATTTTCCAATATGTGTTGTTAGTTAATGCAAACTAACTTAAGGTGGTGGGAATATGGGTAGAAATATTCAGGGTCAAGGTAGTCCTTGACCTACAACCACAATTGAGCCCAAAATTTCTATTGCTAAGTGAAACATTTGAAAAGTGAATGTTGTCCCATTTTACAATTTTTCTTGTATTTTAAATGAATTAATGCAGTTATTAAATTAGGAACATGGTTGTTAAGTAAATCTGGCTTCCCCATTGACTTTGCTTGTCCGAAGGATTACAGGATACTGCAACTACCATAAATATAAGTCAGTTGGCAAACATCCCATGTTGATCATGGGAATGCTGCAATGGTTGTAAGCAATAGTAATAACACTTAGACTTATATATCACTTTACAGCCCTCTCTAAGCGATTTACACAGTCAGCATATTTGCCCCCCCCAAATCTGGGTCCTCAGTTTACCAACCTCAGAAGGATGGAAAGTTGAGTCAACCATCAGCCTGGTGAGATTTGAACTGCCAAATTGCAGGCAGCCAGTAGTCAGCAGAAGTAGTCTGCAATACTGCACTCTAACCACTGCGCCACCGTGGCTCAGTAAGTGTAAGAAAGGATCATAAGTCACTTTTTCCAGTGCTGTTGTAACTTTGAATGGTCACTAAATGAACTGTTGTAAGTCAAGGACTACCAGTATATCTGGACTAAGACACTGGAGTTCCCTGAGACAGTTACAGGTGGAGGCTATAGCAAAAACACCTTTGTTGGTGCTTGCATTTTGTTTTCTCTAGTTCTCTTATCTTACACAGGCAATTCCCATTGTTTTCCAAAAATAGAGCAGGGTTGAGTCCAGTTTCTGCAGTTTTCTTTTAACATTTAATATGTGGTTGAGTTTTATTTTAAAAAAACATCACCAAATAAATACATCAAATAAATAGGTTGTCTTTATCCAGAATTATCAGGTATGGCATTTGTTAAGCAAGATAACCTGAAAAAATATAATTTTCTGCTTGGAATGTTAAAAAGGATGTTATGAAATGCCACATCCGTATTTATCTGTTTCGCACCTATCTACATTTTTTTTTCCCCTGCCTTGAAGGACATTTTCTTCGAAACCCTTTTTCCCCCTTTCTTTTTCCTAAACATACAACAGCAGCCATTAAAGAATTGTGTTGTGAATGTCATGGCATCTGTCAGCCCTTCAGGACAGGACAGGTTGGGAAACAGACTTCACCTGTTTGACTGGAACTACAATTTATTGATATAGGTTATAGCAGATAATCTTGAAAGCCTGACTGTGTTTTGCCTTCTATCTTTCATGCCCTGATGAATTAGGCAGGAAGCCTTTCTCATGCTTTTTTTGTTTCCCAAGCTTAAAACGTTCTCTTTTTTTCCCCTTTCTTTTTCTTTTTCTTTCTTTTTGGTTATAATTTCCTAATAGCTCGTCCAAGGTCATCTCCCTGGCTATCTACAGCATCGAAGACCTCAACAGTTAATCCAAGTTGGCATTGTGGTAGGATCATTCATGGCAAATATAACCATTTTAGAGTGAAGGTGACACTTTTAAAGTCACAATGCCCTCATACAGAAAGAGAGCATGCCGCCAACACAGACTTGGTGTTCTTGTTCTCAGATGCTATAGTTCACCTTCACAAAAGGTGAAAAGAACATACCGTGCCAATGAAGCTTTTCACATAGGTGGGTGAAATTTCACCCATGTTCATTACACCCACCCAAAACATAATTTTCTACCACCTGTTAGCAGGAATATAAACTTGGAGGAACTTCGCTGAGTATTATATCAGAAATGGTGTAGGGTCTCCTGCTTGGGCGGGAGTTGGACTAGATGACCTACAAGGTCCCTTCCAACTCTGATTATTTGTTATCTGTTATGTGTAACAAATCTAGACAAGTAGCATCTGGAAAAAGAGGGTCAGTTCAACCAAACCAGAAATATTATAGGAGAGACCTTTCTAAAGACAAAAGTGCATTATCTTCTCCTAATGTCTAGGGCAGAGTCTCTCAATCTTGGCAATTTGATGATGTGTGGACTTCAACTCCTTGCTGGCTAGGGAATTCTGGAAATTGAAGTCCACACAAGTTGCTAGGGTTGAGAAATACTGGTCTAAGAATAAAGCACAATTGCCTTGAGATTTTTTTTGCTCAAATAAAGAGACAGTAAATGAAATGAGCAGGAAAAAATATGCAACATAGACATTATTGTGTTATCCTTTTAGGAGGAGATGTGGGGTTGGGATGTCTAGAAGCAGCCCAACAGCCTGTGATGGCTAGTTAAATGACAAATGAAGGTTTTCTCTCTCAGTCACACCTACACATATCTTGATGTTATAGTCAAAAAGCAGTTAAGAAGAATGGGATAACAATCCAACACTTGTATAGCTTAGGGCTTTGATTGGATTGTTTTCCATCCATTCCTATCCCTAACATGTTGTCAGGACCTTGAGATGATAGACATGGAGAAATGGAGATTAGATAGATTGATAGATCGATAGATCGATAGATCGATAGATAGATCGATAGATCGATAGATAGATAGATAGATAGATAGATAGATAGATAGATAGATAGATAGATAGATAGATAGATAGAAAGAGAAGAGAGATAATTAATAAACAGATTATTGTGATGATGAGATAGATTGATGGATGGATGGATGGATGGATGGATGGATGGATGGATGGACGGACAGACAGACAGACAGACAGACAGACAGACAGATAGATGATAAATAGATAGATAGATAGATAGATAGATAGATAGATAGATGATAAATAGATAGGCAGGCAGGCAGATATAGATGATTGATGGATAGATGATAATGATAGATAGATAAAAGAGAGAAAGATAAAAATAGAGTGAAAAGATGGGATATAAGAAAGTTGCACACAGGCACACACATACCACACAAATCCATTTTGGCTAGAAACTTGCTATAATTTTATAATTCTGTGTCTGTCAATATATTTAAACTACTTGTGATTAACAGTTTGTTATTCCCCCAGAGTTTCTGTTTATATCATTGATAAAAAGCATCCAGATGTCATTTGAAATATCATCCCTGTTCTGCAGTCTGAACTGTGCGTCTCCTTCATATGCCACTATGCCAGACATTGATTCAACCAGTCAGCAACAGATGGTCCAGATTTGCTTTCTTCCATGTTAATGTGATTCCATCAATTGATGGCAAGGCTGGTTTATTGCTGCATTTTATTCAAGCTATAGGTAATTTTAATTTTAAAAGGGTTTTTTCCCCCTTAAAATACAAAAGTGTACAGAGAGATTAGTGCTTTGATCTTTTAAAAATGATTTTTTTAAATTATATTTTTATTATTTACATATAGATATATCAAATATAGATATATACAGTGATATAGATATATACATATAGATATATACAGTGTAGCCACCCTGACAGAAGATATTAGAAGCAGAACACAGCAAACTCCAAGACCAATAAATACAGACCAAGACTCTCAACCAATCAGCAGGAAGAAAAAACCATTCTGGCACAGCAATAGGCTGCCCCAAATTTAAATCTGAAACCACTGTAAAAGTCTGACTCACAGACGAACACTATACAGAAGCCTGATGATGGCAGATGAGATTCTGCTGAAATATTGCTACAACTTTAAAAGCACCACTACTATGACGTGGGAAAATATTCGAACAAAGCTGAATGCCATACATGTAAGTACCCGCGAAAACTTAAGAAAACAAATATCAAACCTCTACGGGGAGGGAATAAACAGCCAGATCAAAACCTACGAGAAACTGGAAATTAAAAGAGCAGGAATATTATGTGACCTCCAATTCCTACGCAGCTGCAGAGACAACAATACTACACCAACCTGCTTCAAATGAACATTTCATCAAAGCACAGCAGCCACAAAACATATCCTGAAAAGAACTGAAATGGCTCTACTAAGGAACGAGCTCCATAGTAAGAGATTCCAATTAGATCAGTTCAACAAAGATTTGCTAGCACTACACCTGGAATTGAGCAGCAAAATCCACCCTCTACTTTGGGACAAGATAAAACAACTTACAACTTGGAGAGCTGAATCTGCAAGCACTTACAAACAGGAAAAGCTCTTGAAAAAATTAAAGAAATTAGAACATGACAGGAAAACCCCCAACAACTCACAACAACACCTGAAACAATTAGTGTACAATGTTTCCAACAGAGAACTCACCAAAACAGAAACAGAAGTCCAAACCAAAGGATTCAATTATGCTATAGCACCCCAAAAAATCCCCACAGAATCCATCATATGTGCAGTAGAATCCAGCCTAACTAAATTAAATACAGATGAAGCTGATAAAATAAGACACCAAGTTATCAACATCCTATGCACAAGCAAACCACCCAAAATCAACTGGCAGCAAAATGAAATTAAAGTGCTACAAATCCTGAAAAGAGATAGCAGCATAATCATCCTCCCAGCAGATAAAGGGAATGCCACTGTAGTAATGGACAGAAAAGACAATGAAACAAAATTGACAGACCTACTCCAAGACTCCATATACAAACCCATAAACACAGACCCAACCACATATCTGGAAAAATTAACCAAGAAAAAAATTATAACCAGCCACATAAGCAAAGAGATCCAACACAAGATCATACCCAGAGAGAAATCTTCCAGATGCCCTAAACTATACGGCCCAAAAATACACAAAGAAGGCATACCTCTCAGACCCATGGTCAGCTCCAGAGGAGCACCACTACAAAACCTAGCTAAACACCTAGAAAAAGAGCTACAGCCCCATGCTGAAACAGCAGCTTCTCATGTACAAAACTCATGCCACTTCTTGGAAATGATCAAAGATCTACACGTGGAGCAAGAAGATCTGCTTGTAAGTTTTGACGTGGTTTCACTATTCACTCAGTCCCGATAAAAGAGACCCTTGAAATCATCAAAAATAAATACCAACCAGCTAAATACCTCATGGAACTAACAGAACACTGCTTAACCAACACATATTTCATATACAAAGGACAAAGATACAAACAAATTGAAGGAGCCCCCATGGGATCACCACTGTCACCTGTCATTGCAAACCTGTTCATGGAAGAATTCAAATCCAGAGCCCTGGCCAATGCCATCCACAAACCCAAACTATGATTAAGATACATCGATGACACATTCGTGATTTGGCCCCATGGACAAGAAAACCTAAACAATTTTCTAACACACCTAAACAGCGCACACCCCAAAATCAAGTTCACCATGGAAATGGAAACAAACAAACAACTACCATTCCTAGATGTACTAATCTACAAAAAAACAGATGGCACACTAGGACACACCATATACCAGAAGAAAACACACACCAACCGCTATCTCAACGCCCAATCCCACCACCACCCAGCACAGATAAACTCCGTGGCTAAAACACTAATTACTAGAACCAAACGCCTGGCAGACAAGACACACATTAAGACTGAACTATGCACCCTGACTAAAATATTGACAGCCAACGGCTTCCACAAAAGCAAAATCACCAACTTGATCCACAAAAACACACTGAGACATAATAGAGACCCAGAAGATGAACAGACCCATGGAACAGCTGTCCTGCCCTACATAACAGGCACTACAGACAAAATTAGTAAGATACTATACAGACACCACATCAAGACTGCCTTCAAAACAGACAGAAAAATAGCAGCCATCCTCAGAAACCCCAAAGACAAAATTGACCTGGAAAACCAAGACATATACGAAGTCCCCTGTGCATCATGCCTGGCCACATACATTGGACAGACCAATAGAAGAATAAGCACCCGCCTGGATGAACACAAAAATGCAGTCAAAAAGCTGGAACACACTTCCTCACTAGTCCAACACATGGAAGCCACAGGTCATAGCATCAACTTCAATGGCACCAAAACCCTAGCCACTATAGAAAATCCCAGCCACAGAATCAGAGAGATTGAAAAAAGACCAGAAAGCATGAACAGAAGAGATGATTCCACCAGGCTGTCAATCATTTGGAAGCCTGCACTCACAAACAAAAAAATCTCCACACCACAAGCCAGACAAATACCTGGGCACAAACAGATTCCCCCTGATACCTCCAGCTCAAACACACCCCAACCAGGCACCCAGATGAAACCCAGCTTTCTAACTAATGATAGCCGTCCATTTACCCAAAGCCAAGCTGCACTAAAGGCCTCCAATAAAGTAACACAATGTTGCCAGCCAATCAAGATACAAAAAGAGCCTCACCACCACCACCAAAAAAAAAAAAAAAAATCAGACAGAAGATATTAGAAGCAGAACACAGCAAACTCCAAGACCAATAAATACAGACCAAGACTCTCAACCAATCAGGATGAAGAAAAAACCATTCTGACACAGCAATAGGGTGCCCAAAATTTAAATCTGAAACCACTGTAAAAGTCTGACTCACAGACGAACACTATACAGAAGCCTGATGATGGCAGATGAGATTCTGCTGAAACGTTGCTACAACTTTAAAAGCACAGCTACTATGACGTGGGAAAATACCCAAACAAAAATACCCATACATATACATATACATATACACATACACATACACATACACATACACATACACATACACATACACATACACATACACATACATACAAACACACACACACACACACACACACACACACACACACACATATATATATATATATATATATATATATATATATATATATATATATATATGGATCTTTGGTTATTCGGGTTTTCTCCCGCGTAAGATTGGAAGTATCTAGGCAACGTTTCGATGAAGTCTCATTCATCATCTTCAGGCTTGGTCTTCAGCTCTGTGCTTCTCAGAGTGATGTGAGCTTGCAGCTCACTCTGAGAAGCACAGAGCTGAAGACCAAGCCTGAAGATGATGAATGAGACTTCATCGAAACGTTGCCTAGATACTTCCAATCTTACGCGGGAGAAAACCCAAATAACCAAAGATCCACATACAAATACCCGCGAGAACCTCAGAAAACAAATATATATATATATATATGCCCATTCACACACCAAGTTCATTCACACAGCCAGAAAGACGTCTTAATTCCATAACAGATAATATATTTCATGAATGGATGTCACACAGGATGTACAGCAATCTCAATGTCATAGTAAAGACATCAGAAAGAAAAGTAAATGAAATGAAAAAGAAAGATTAAACAGTACACCATCGTGTAGAGCAACTCTTGCTTTGTATTGATGTATTGAGAAGGAAATATAACTTATTGGATCTATAAAAGCATTTGAGGCAGATACCCAACCTTCATCTGGAGAGTTCCAGTGAAGAAGATCCTACCACCTTCATGAGGTAATCTATTCCACAGCATTAACCATTAAGAAATTCTTCCTAATATCTAACCTGAATCTATTTTTTTAGCATACTGATTCCAATCCTGCTCTTCAGAGCAACAGAGGATCTTTATTTCTTCCTCTATATGACCACCTTTTAGATATATGGAGACTGTTGTCATAATTCTCTTCAGGAAAACACAATTATTCCTTCAACTGTTCCTCATCAGATTTAGTTTGCCAGTTCTGTTACCATCTTAGTAGTCATCTCCTTTGACTTCGCTCCAGCCGGGTCCCAAAGTACAGCAGTGCATTGTATCACATTACTTCCCATGATCTAGATTCTGTGCTGCCATGAATAAACTCCAAGCAAACATTTGTTTTTCTACCAACTAGAAATCAATGGCAGGTGACCTCCTAGACACCCAAAACAGAGATGGAAAGACTCTGTCAACGAAGATATGCAAGCCGCAGGCCTGCACCCTGGAGATGGAACTGACCATGAAAAGTGGCATTCAAGGATCCAAAAAGTGGACTCTGCACTTCAAGAAGGAGGAGGAGGAGGAAGGAAGGAAGGAAGGAAGGAAGGAAGGAAGGAAGGAAGGAAGGAAGGAAGGAAGGAAGGAAGGAAGGAAGGAAGGAAGAGGAGGAGGAGGAGGAGGAGGAGGAGGAGGAGGAGGAGGAAGAGGAGGAGGAGGAGGAGGAGGAGGAGAAGGAGAAGGGTAAGCAGAAGCATTTGTTTCTTTAACTGCTGCATGACAGGTAGTCCTTGATATATAACCGTAATAGAGCCTAGCAGATAAAGTCTCCTTCATCCTAAACTTGTACCCTTCATTCTTTTTCCCTTGATGCAGAGACTGGGGGAAGAGTATTGAGTTAGTGTTGACTCCTGGGGGACATTTTAACCACTATTCCAGGCTGGCAGGCAAGATAGATGATGGCTGGCTGGCTGGCTGGCTGGCTGGATGGATGGATGGATGGATGGATGGATGGATGATAGAGTTTCATCTTTCTGCAAAATTCATAGATCTTCTATATGTGATGTTACTTCCCTTTGTTTGTCAGTAGCCTCTTTTTAGTGATATCCTTTAAACATTTAGCAGCTGAATTTGCTGTAAGAGGGAACTATTATTCTTAATAATAATATTGAATTATTCTGGGTATGAGATATGAACAGCCTGGTAAGTTTCTATCAAAAAGGCCTCCGTACATTCTGCTTGCTGATTTCCTGATGCAACTGCCAAAACTCTACGATGTGGCTCTTTCTGTTCCAATTTGAAGGAAGAGAAAAATCTGTTGTTGGTTTTTTTTGTTTTTTAAAAAAAGTCCAAACTTCATCCCACAGAATCTTTCTCATCCTGTTTGCACAGTTTAGCTTTTAATCAATGTACTAATTAAAGAACATACCCAAATGTGTGAGCCAGATTTATGCTGTTGTTAAGCTGACAAGTTAAAACAGTGGGAGTGCAATGAAGGCAACTCAGAATGTGAGTGAAGCAATGTAAATCCACGCATCCTTTAATCTGTAACACGGAAGCCTGTGGGGATGAACAAGATACTTTGGGATGAGAGTAAATAAGGGCTTTGCGCCAAATTGCTCTCCTGGCATAACTTTGCTTAAGTCAGCCTGCCCTATGTGGTGTTTTGTATTACCCTTGTATTGGAGAGCAGAAAAATGGTGTTAAGTCCATTAATGCCGAAGATTACAGTTGTAAAACCCTTTCCTTGACTGCTTCTGCTGCAACAGTTCTTTGGATGATCTTTTTGCCCTGCATTCAAGGAGATTTAGAGTAAGAGGTTTGTTTAAGCCTCAGTGGTGCAATGGTTAGAGTGCAGTTGTCAGCCTCCAAGAATCCTTCTTCGGCTTGGTCTCTTTCCAGCCGCCAGAGAAATTGGGGGGGGGGGTAATTGGGCTTCGTGGGGTTAAGCATACTGGAGGATGAAGTTGATGAAATGTAAAAGTTGGGGTGCTTATTTGATTATGCTTACTTGCTTACTGTACAGATGTAGCTTCTTATCTCTCTTGGCCAAGGTCAACTGTCTTAGCATGCCAGATGTGTGAAATGCCACCTGAAGATGCACCCACATGACATTATATACACCTCAGATTGGATGGCCAGTTTGAACTATTGGCAGTGGGAACATGAGATAACTTTCTATGTGTGATTTTCGCGCCTATTGTCTCAGATCTTGTATTTCTTCTGATGCTACCACTTCAAATTCAGTAAAAGTCCTTTCCTCTATAACAGTGGAGTCTAATATTTCACAAGCAGAGTTCTCCACTCCTCTGCTCATTGCAGAATATCTTATGCCACCAGACTGGAAATTCTAGACCTAGAAAACCGAGAACTATGCCACCTCCGGTCCGATCTAAATATAGTATATAAAATCATACATTGCAATGCCCTACCTGCAAATGAATACTTCAGCTTTAATCATAACAATACAAGAGCACACAATAGATACAAACTCAAGGTTAACTGCACCAAAACTTGACTGCAGAAAATACGACTTCAGCAACAGAGGGCTCAATGTCTGGAATACTCTACCTGACTCTGTGGTTTCTTCCTCAAACCCCCAAAATTTTAACCTTAGACTGTCTACTATTGACCTCATTCCCTTCCGAAGAGGCCTGCAGGGGGCGTGCATAAGCACACCAATCGTGCCTACTGTCCCTCTCCTATTGTTTTTTATTTTTCTGATAAGTATCTATCACATGTATTCAAAACTATATTTATTCTTATACCTGTATCTTGTAAGTGATTGACAAATCAAATAAATACTAAAATACTAAAAATTTTGAATGGAGCCCCACCTGACAGGTTACTTCTTCTGCAGCTAGCTGCCTGTAATTTGGCAGTTCAAATCTCACCAGGCTCAAGGTTGAGTCAACCTTCCATCCTTCTGAGGTAGGTAAAATAAGGACCCAGAATGATGGGGGCAATAGGCTGACTCTGTAAACCACTTAGAGAGGGCTGTAAAGCACTGTAAAGCAGCATAAGTCTAAGTGCTATTGTTATTGCTATTAAGTTCTGAGAAGTTTTGCTGACTTATTAGCAATAGCAAAAGGAAGAGCCATAGTAGCTCAGTGGTTAGAATGCAGTGTTGCAAGCCTAACTCTGGCAGACTGTCAGCAGTTTGATCCTGACTGGCTAAATGTTGATTTAGCTCTTCATCTTTCCAAGACTGGTAAAATGAAGACCCAGATTATTCCTAATGTTGGGAGAAATATCCATCTGGTTCAGTTCCAAATCAGGAGAAAGACACTGGAAACATGATTGGAAAGATGGGTTGTTGTTGTTTTTTTGATAAAAGTTTTATTGATTTTAACAACAAACAAAAAACATACAAGACATAAAACATAACATAAAAAAAAATATCATTCTTCATAAATTTACAGTGTATCAGTTGGTTTACCACTCCCTTTTGTGCATCCATTTCATAGTCATCAAAATAATTATATTATATAATAACTCACATTATCAATCATCAGTAAAATATCCCAATATCATTATTGAACAATCATTTGACTATAATTTTACTAATTCATATTTAAGCGAGATAACTAAAATTAAGTTAAATTATTTTATAACAAATCATAAAATCATACCAAATCTATCTTAATAAAATATTCTAAAAAATTATCAAAACCAAGAAATAATTATATATTCATTATTTCCTAAGTTTATAAATATTCTATTATTATATTGTATTATCTAACCATTGATAAAAAAAGATCCCAAACTTCATAAAATTGTTTATCTTCTTCTTCTCTAATTTCAAATGTCAATCTGCTCATTTCAGCACATTCCAATATTTTCTTAATAATTTCTTCCTCTAATGGTATTTTCTCACTTTTCCAATGTTTAGCAAATACAATCCTAGCTGCTGTTAATACATTTACAATCAAATACTTTAAATTTTTATTATATATATCAGGTACGATTCCCAATAAAAAAATCTCTGGTTTCAAATCTATGTGTTTCTTTGTCATTTTTTCCAGCCATATGCGAATTCTAGTCCAGTATTTCCTGGCCTCCTCACAAGTCCACCACATATGGTAATATGAGCCAGGATGATTGGAAAGATGGTTTTAATGATGAAGCAGAAGCTCGTGGGTGGTTCTGGACAGCTGAACACATGGAGTTGAGAGTGATGGGTATTTATACCTTCTCTTGGGCTTTGCACTTGAGCTTCCTGTTCCTGTGCAAGAACATGTATTCTATTGACTATTGTCAGACCTCCATGGTGCCATGTACAAGTAGGAGTTTGTCTGAGCTAAGCTTGGTCGAAAAGTTTGACTGATGTAATATCCTTAGGAGATTGTACAATGTAGTGAGCTCTGCTGCTAGTGGGTTAATCCTATTATGTCCTGGAGGGCCATGTCTTAATGCCATCATCCTGGAGCTAAAGGTCTTTTGTCTTGTAGATAGGCTGGCCCAGTCCTGCTGAGGCTGTTAAGAAAGGTGAGGGCTGCTTTCCAAGAGCATGTTTCTTCTTTAGGGAAATATACTATTCCACCTTTTAAAAATATTTCCCAAAATATTTCATTCTTCTGGGAGAGGGGTGGGTGCTAACTTTGTACACTAACTGTATAATTTCTCACAATTTTGTGAACCTCCCCTGGTCAACCAGATCGTCCACTAAAAAAACTGAAATTCAGCTGGACTGGATAGTCAACAAATCAATATATTTGTTGCATGATGATGTTATGTCAGATATGATCCAATCATGCAAAAGGAAGCAAACTGAGGGTCTTTCTCCATTACTAAATTAGAGTACTACCTATGATGACCCAGAGTGTAACACACACATAACAAAATCCAGAACATAAATAAATGTCCTTTAATGCCTCCAACTTGGCCCCACTGTTCAATAATACTCAGTTGGAGATAAAAGGTACTCAAAAATAGTCTTCAAAAGAAAACAATACAGCCCAAATTTAACAAGCAGATAGAGGTGAAATAAAAAACCAAACAAACTACAATGACAAAATTTCCACAATGGAACAGGAGAAGTATTTACCAAATTCAAGGAGATAACAAAGCACAGTCTATTGGAAGGACACCAACCAAGATAACCTCAAACCAAAATAAAACATGCTTTGTTTCCAGCGTTTGCCAGTACGCAAGTCCCAACTCTTATGCAGTTGTCACACCTGCAGCCTATGAAGAGGATCAAGGCCCTCTCCTCCCAAGTAGACCATGTCTCTACTTTATCCTCTCCTCCCTGTGTGCCCTCAGATGGAGAGAGGATGGGTCTGGGTCCTCCTCTGACTGCTCAGCCAGCCTCTGCCCTTCCCCAGCCTCTTCTACAACCTCCGGAGCCACACTGCCACTCCCTGTCGGCTGTTCTTCCTCTCCTTCAGAGTCAGTCTCCATCAGGGGCATGACACTACCCATCCATCCTAGAATTTGGATAAAACAATGCTGTCATCATTGTCAATTACAGTATTGCCAGTCTCTGCCCTGCCACTTTGTGCTGGAGAGAACTGGCTGTAGTGGAGACTGATGATTGACCAAAGGGTAGAAGGCATGTCTGCATCTCTCATCACTCCCCCAAACATCTCCAAGTGTGCCCTTAATAGTATATGTCCTCTAGGTTATGGTGGCCAGTATCACAAATTTTACATGCTTTAAGATTGTAATTGATGGTGTCCGAATAAGGAAGGGGGGAATACAACTCATAAAATATAAGTGTACCTCACTTATGGGCTGGGAACAATATAGTTAATGGAGGGAAATGCAGGAAAATATAAATTAGGATTGTTATAGCTTCATTTATTTATTTGAAGGCCTGACAAGGAATAATGGATGGAAACTGAACAAGGAGAGATTCAACATGGAAATAAGGAGAAATTTTCTGACAGTGTGAACAACCAATCAATAGAACAGAAGTTGCTTTCAGACATTATGGGAGCTTCATAGCTGGCATTTTTCAAGAAGAGACTGGACTGCCATCTGCCAAAAATGGTGTAGGGCCTGCTTGGGCAGGGGGTTGGACTAGATGACCTACAAGGCTCCTTCCAACTCTATTAATAATCTGTATCTGTATCTGAGGTTGTAACCCACCTTTATTATTACTATTTTTTTTACAAATAACTCAAACTGCCGAACATCAACACACCTTCCTCTTCCTATTTTTCCCTTAGGAACTCTGTGAGATGAGTTGGGCTGAGAGAGAGATTACTGGCTCAAAGTCACCCGGTTGGCTTTCATAGCTAAAGTAGAACTTGAACTCACAGTCCCCTGCTTTCTAGCTGGTGCCTTAACTACTAGACCAAACTGTCTTAGATGCAGCATGATTAAATGCTGCAGCTGTCCCCTGAGCCTATTACTTTAGAAATGACACAAGTAGAAGTTAGCTACTGAAGAAGACTGTTCCTATGTGAGTCAAATCTTTGTGGTTTTTTTTCCCCTAGTACACACCAGTAGCCAAATAATACATGAATTTATTTTTAAAATCTTTTTAGTAGATGGTTTTCTTTATGTCCAGTAATAGCGAACATTCTCATTCTATGGGATCATATTTTATTAGTATCAACTAGTTCCTGGCAATAAATTGCAACTAGAATGTCAAGTGCTAATTCAACCATTTCTGAACAATTCAGGTCAAATTACAAAATGTTAAACTTAATGCTGCTGTGGATTTTTGCCATGTAGAAGAAATTAAATTCTTGGCTGGATGATCCTGTTAAGGTTTTTTTAAAAAACATTTGAATAACAATAAGCAATTTCTACCATGAGCCGTTTTACTTGGATATAAATAGTTGCACAAAGAGCTTTCAAATGTAGAACATTGATTATATAAAAATCAATAAACAGGGAATGAAAGAAATGAACAAGAATGAAGAGCAATCATGTTTAGAATATAGAATTCTTCAGAGTTGTACAAATGAGAAGGGAAACATTAAGCTGCCACCTTTATAGTAATGACAATTATTTGGTACCAAAAAGAGAATCAACTCAAATAAGCAGGTTCAGGGAAATCAACATCTACTTTCTCAAGTGGTGACCTTGTTGTTCTTAATATTTGGCTCAGTTGGGACATCTGCAGGAAGATTGAAAAAGTCAAGATGCCATTTGGGACTGTGCAATCAAAACTTTGTCCCTTTTTACATGAATTGTTTATGTGAAAAATGTTTTTAATGCTACTTTGCATCAGCGATTGGATTTAAATAATTTAATAACCAGTTCCAATGATTTCTTCCAACAACCACTTCACCAAACTGCTCAGCAGGTTAGCAACTGGCTTTCCCGAACTGGTGCGAACTGGCTGAATCCCACCACTGCTTTGCAATGTAGACTCCATTTTGATTTTTTTTACCCCTCCCACATGTCCTTGAATGATCTACTAGCAAGTCTCTGTTCTTCTCTCTAAACCAGGAGTCCCCAAACTTGGCAACTTTAAGACTTGTGGACTTCAGCTCCCAGAATTCCCAGAATATGCTATACTGGCTGGAGAATTCTGGGAGTTGAAGTCCACATGTCTTAAAGTTGCCAAGTTTGGAGATCTCTGCCCAAAAATTTATCCATTCAAGGAAGTTATTTAGTTTATTGAATTCTCTGTGGAATTATCTTTCCAAAATGTTGTAAATTTATTTTCTTCCCAGCCTGTCTATGCAACCAGTTGTGTCTGGATCATCTTTCAGATTTCACAGCCTGCCTAAACAAGAAAAAATTTTATGTTTATATGTCTGAATGCAAACTGGGCAGATGTACTGAGCCTTCAATCACCATAGTTCCCAACCAATGCCAGTTCCAGCACTTCTAAAGATATCAAACTGAGAAAGACTGCTGTACAAAATTATTGTTTTTGTAAGCTCTGACTGTAGGGTACAATCATAGCACTATTCTATTTTGGGCATAAGTTGGATAATTGATTTTTACCAATCATAAACATGGACACAGGACACAGAAATCACATTTTTGGCTCAGCACATGACATTTTGTTATTTTATCCAGTTTTCTCCCAGTCTCCTGGATTATAATTCCCATAATTCCCAAGAATGGTGGCTAAAAAAACTTGAAGATGATTAGGGGACTGGAGGCTAAAACATATGAAGAACAGTTGCAGGAATTCGATATGTCTAGTCTAGTCAAAAGAAGGCCAGTGGAAACATGATAGGAATATTCCAATATTTGAGGAGCTGCCACAAAGAAGAGAGTGTCAACCTATTTTCCAAATCACCAGAAGCCAAGACAAGAAACAATGGATAAAACTGTTATGTCCTGAATTGGAATACTCGAAATCCCCGAGCCTTGATTGGCTAAGGCGCGGGGATTTCTGATTGGCCAGGCGAGCCGCGCTGATTGGCCCGATTGAAGTCTCCCACGATTGGTGCAAACCAAGAGCGGGAGACTTGAATCGCTGCCATTGGCCGCGGCCGCCGCTGCGAAAGGTATAAAAGCCGCGGGCTTTTTGCCTTTCGCCGGTTCGGTTCTCCCATTGAAAATAAAGAGCTTTGAATGATAGTCACCGACTCTGAGCATCTTTTTGCGGACACGACACTGGCGACGAAGGTGGGATCTCGCCCCTGAACCGAACCCCGTGTCCACCCAAGTACCAGCTCCAGCGCAGAGATGGCGAAAATAGCACCGCCCGCCCCCTTCAACCCCGCCGCCGAGGACTGGGAATCGTACTCGGATCGATTCCGTATGTACCTAGAATGCGCCGGAATGAAGGACGCCCCGGGCCCGCTAAAACACGCCGTCTTCCTTACTCACTGCGGACCAGAAGTCTTCCAGATGGCCAAAGCATTGGCCAAGCCGGCAGACGCAACCGCCATGGACTGGGACGTCCTCGAACCTATACTGCGGCGCCATTACGCCCCCGAAGTCCCCATCCTGATACGGCGCAACGAGTTCTACCGCCGAAACCAGAAACCAGACGAAAAATTGAGCAACTTCGTCGCAGAGCTACGGCGCCTAGGAGGACTCTGCGAGTTTGAAGGTCTGAACAGTCTCATAAGAGACCGCTTCGTACTCGGCTTATGGGACCCTACACTCCAGAGCCGACTTATGGCCAAGGGCGACATCAGCCTAGCCGATGCCCTTACCGCAGCCGCAGCCGCAGAAGCAACCCGCACGTCAGTGGACAGCATGCGAAGATCTGATGCGAAGGGCGGAAACAACAACCCGGCAAGGTCGGCCGACACAAGAAACGAAGCAACCGCACACTACGGTGAATACCAGTCAACCTCCAGCACGTCGGAAGACGAGGAGGACATACATCGCGTGCAGATGGGACGCGGCGACCAACGAAGTCGAAAAGGTCGTAGGTCGAGGACCAACTGCGCCGGGTGCGGCGGCGACCACCCCAGGTCAGAATGCCGATTCTTTGACTCTATCTGTAGGCATTGTGAACGACGGGGCCACATCGCTCGAGTTTGCCGCCAAAAGAAGACCCGCAGCCCGTCCAAATGGGAACAGCACGACAGAAGGAGAGAAAGCTCCCCGCCCAGAGCCAGAGAGCGCCAGCCAGACGGTCGGTGGGACCGAAATCAACGATCTCAAAGAAGCGGCGACGGTCGGCGAAAAGAAGAGACCCACCAGACAGTGACCATCGGCCACGCCATCTCCGACGGCGCCAGAAAGGTACACGTAGAAGTCCATATCGAAGGCCAGCCATGCAAAATGGAAGTGGACTCCGGGTCCTACCTTTCCATGATTGCATGGCGCGAAATCAAAAGACTAGTGCCTACACTACAAAAAAGAAACGTGCATGCCCAAAAGATCATCATAAAAGACTACCAAGGGAATCGCGTCCCGGTAGTGGGCACCAAGAACTTTAATATAACTTACAAAGGCCACACCGAACAACTGCCACTCACGATCGTCGATCGCGACCGCCCAAGCCTACTGGGCTTACAATGGTTCGCCCCGCTTAACATCGCGCTGACAGGTGTCAACCACGTCACCATCGAAGCTTGGGAACAGCGGCTAACCCAGGAGTTCCAGGAGGTCTTCGATGGAGGTTTGGGCAAGTACCAGGGGCCCCTTATCTCGTTTGACCTAGACCCAAGGGTTCCCCCTAAGCGGCTTAAACCTAGAAGGGTACCATTCGCCTTAAAGCCTAAAATTGACGAGCAGATCGACAAGCTCGTCAAACAAGGGGTATTGCAACCGATAGACCATGCCAGATGGGAGACCCCTATAGTGACCCCAGTAAAGCCAGACGGGTCCGTGAGAATCTGCGGGGACTATAAGGCCACCCTAAATGGCGCGTTGCAACAAAGCGCCTACCCAGTCCCAATAGTGCAACATTTACTGCACTCACTGGGAGGGGGCAAAGTCTTTGCCAAGCTTGACCTCGCCCAGGCATATCAGCAGCTACCTGTGGACGAGAAAACGGCGGAAGCCCAAACAATCGTGACCCATCGGGGGGCCTTCAAGTGTAACCGACTCCAATTTGGAGTCAGCGTGGCACCAGGCATCTTTCAGAGCCTGATGGAACGTTTGCTACAGGGCATCAAGGGGGTGGTGCCCTATTTCGATGACGTATTAGTGGCGGCGCCAAACGAAGCCGAATTAGAAAACCGACTCAGACAAGTCTTAACAAAATTTAAAGAAACAGGACTTAAAGTCAAACGAGAAAAATGCCAACTATGTACAAAACAAGTAGAGTTTTTGGGCTATCTCCTAGACCGGCATGGCATTCACCCTACGACTAAAAAAGTGAAAGCCATCAAAGAAGCCCCCACCCCAAAGTCCAAAACGGAACTACAAGCGTTCCTAGGCTTACTAAATTTTTATAATGTTTTCCTACCTCAAAAGGCAACGGCGGCGGAACCTTTACATAGACTCCTAGACAAGAAGGCAGCCTGGACTTGGGGGAGACGAGAGCAAGCCGCCTTTCAAAAAACCAAAGACCTCCTCACCTCCGACGCCGTCCTGATGCAATTCAGCGAAACCTTGCCCTTAGCTGTCACTTGCGACGCATCACCTTTCGGCGTCGGCGCTGTCCTCAGCCACACCCTCCCAGACCAGAGAGAAGCACCCATCGCTTTTTTCTCCAGGACTCTGACTAAACCGGAACGGAACTATAGCCAGCTGGACAAAGAAGCTTTGGCTATAGTTGCCGCCATTAAGCGTTTCCACGAATACCTGTACGGCCGCCCGTTCACCATCGTGACGGATCATAAGCCGTTGCTGGGCATCCTCGCTGGAAACCGAGCCACGCCGAACATCTTGTCACCCCGGATGACAAGATGGTCCGAATTCCTGACAGCCTACAGTTACGAACTACTACACAAGCCAGGTAAGAAAATTTCGCACGCGGACGCTTTAAGCCGCTCGCCTTTACCTGACTCTGAACCTGACCCAGCACCAACAACAAACACCCTAAGTATCGAGAGTTTACCTATTACGGCATCAGACATTGCCAGAGAAACCGTTAAGGACAGGCGTCTGGCACGAATCTTACACTGGTTAGAAAAAGGCTGGCCGGAGAAAGACAATGACGAGACTTTTAAAACATTCCGTCAGCGCCAGACTGAACTTTCACTACTGAGAGGATGTATTCTGTGGGGTGACCGGGTGGTAATTCCGGACAGATTGCAGGAGAGGGTATTAGAGATGCTACATGAGGGTCATCCTGGCATCGTCAGGACTAAAGCCCTGGCCAGGAGTTACGCTTGGTGGCCAGGGATGGACAAGCAAATTGAAGCATGGGTCGCCAAATGCCACCGGTGCCAGGAGACCAGATCCAGCCCACCCGCAGCACCTATCCGGGACTGGGAAACACCACGAGGGCCCTGGTCCAGAATCCATCTAGACTTTGCTGGCCCCACAAATGGGCATACTTTTCTAATCACAGTTGACGCATACTCCAATTGGTTGGAGGTATGCGACATGAAATCCACTACCACAGAGGCCGTCGTTAAAAAACTGTGTAAACTGTTTTCCACACACGGCCTCCCAGACGTCGTCGTCTCAGACAACGGGCCCCAGTTCACTTCCATCGATTTCGAACGGTTCCTGGCGGAGAGGGGTATCCGCCACGCATTAACAGCACCGGCGCATCCGGCGGCGAACGGTAGGGCGGAACGGATGGTCCAGTTTACGAAAAAGACCCTCCGGAAAATGGACCACGGGGAGATCAGCGACAAAATCAACAGACTGCTCTTCATACAGCA
This sequence comes from Hydrophis major, assembly GCA_033807585.1. Classification (NCBI taxonomy): domain Eukaryota; kingdom Metazoa; phylum Chordata; class Lepidosauria; order Squamata; family Elapidae; genus Hydrophis; species Hydrophis major. The sequence continues at coordinate 247,419,197 of CM066330.1, forward strand.
CATCACTCCCAATACCACAACTAACAAGAGCCCTGCAGAGCTTCTAATGGGCAGAAAGCTGAGGTCCCCACTCGACAGATTGCACCCGACCTACAACCCGGAGCGGCCCCCAGACTCCAGCTCCAGGTACCGGACATTTGAACCAGGTGACTTAGTCTATGCAAAGAACATGACGGGGGACCCCCTATGGATCCCAGCCGTCATAACTCAAGTCACTGGTCCACGGTCGTACCGGCTCCAAACCATCGATGGGCGAGCCTGGAAACGACATATCGACCAGCTCAGGTCACGAACAGCGACTGACCTCAACCCCCAAGACACGAACCAAGGGGGGAGGGAATACCCGGAGAGACAATCGCAGGAAAAAATAAACCAAAAATACTCACCGGAACACAGCCATCGCGAGTCCCCTCCAGAGAAGAACCACCTGGCCAGCTCTACCGACTCGGAGAAGCCAAGCGGGAGCGGCGAAATCCGTAGCTCAACCGACCCGGTAGGCCCAGGCGGGAGCCACGGCGAAAGAACCGGCCCGATCATCCAGCCGGTTCGCACAGAGGCAGGAGCAGCCAAAAAGATGACCGCTCCGGCCGAGTTACAGCATGCAAGTGAGTTGCGCAGGTCAACTAGGACTCGACGGAGCCCCGCCTACCTGCGTGACTACACCACGTGATGGACCATACCAAGAGGGGAGGGGTGTTATGTCCTGAATTGGAATACTCGAAATCCCCGAGCCTTGATTGGCTAAGGCGCGGGGATTTCTGATTGGCCAGGCGAGCCGCGCTGATTGGCCCGATTGAAGTCTCCCACGATTGGTGCAAACCAAGAGCGGGAGACTTGAATCGCTGCCATTGGCCGCGGCCGCCGCTGCGAAAGGTATAAAAGCCGCGGGCTTTTTGCCTTTCGCCGGTTCGGTTCTCCCATTGAAAATAAAGAGCTTTGAATGATAGTCACCGACTCTGAGCATCTTTTTGCGGACACGACAAAAACTAATCAAGGAGAGAAGCAACCTAGAATGAAGGAGAAATTTCCTGCCAGTTAGAACAATTAACCAGTGAAACAGTTTGCCTCCAGAAATTGTGGGCGCTGCATCACTGGAGGTTTTTAAGAAGAGATTGGTCTAGAATAGGTATATAGATCTCCTGATTGTGTAGGGGGTTGGAATAGAAGACCTCCAAGGTCCCTTCCAATTCAGTTATTCTATATTCTAAGATCAGGTTAGGAAAGGCTGTTCTCCAGGAGTTTCTAGACTTTACAATCATGATTTAGCCCTGTGTGTTGGCATAAAGACATATTTATGCTGCCTTTATTTTTATGGAAAGTGATTTCCTTCTGGGTCTGTAGATGCTGTGTTCCCTTACTCTAAGGCTGACTTAAAGTGGAAAAAGGAAGTGGAGAAACGTAGCTTCAAGAAAAAAAGTGAGAGGTAATATAGTCCCAATTTGTAGAGAAGGCAAAGTATCTTGCAAAGAAAGGTATAATGGGAATATACTTGAAAGCTCTGTAAAAGTACTGCAGAGGAATTCATTGGAAAACATTTGACCTCAAGCCTGCCAGTTTAACAAGTGAAGTCTTAATAATCGGGCTACAATGACACTTGGTGAAGCATTTTTTTTCCTAAATGCACAAGACAGATTTTGAGCACTAGAAGCAGTGACTTACTTTTTCAGCTGCTAGGATGGTGAGGTAGGTTTTTTTTTTTTTTTCAAGATTTTTCTGAAGCTGACCTCAAACATCAAAGTCTATAGAAAAAGAAAGTCCAGATGAATGTACAATAATAATGGATCTGGTGGCTGAGCATTTGTCACAAAGAGTAATTTTCCAAGATGCACTCTGCCACTGCGAATAAGAACAGCTGGGGCAAAAGAAAGCAAGGATAGTACCAATAGCAATAGGCACCTTGGATGCAATCCCAAAAATCTGGAACACCACTTGAACTCCATCAGCATAACAAAATCACCAGTAACTGTGTGAGGGATCTTGGAGGCATCGTGTGGCAGCAGCCAAAAAAAGGCAATGCAACTCCTAAATTGCATTAACAGAGGGATACAAACGAGATCAAGTGAGGTACTAATACCACTCTATAAAGCCTTAGTAAGACCACACCTAGAGTACTGCATCCAGTTTGGTCACCACACTATAAAAAGATGTTGAGACTCTAGAAAAAGTGCAGAGAAGAGCAACCAGAATGATTAGGGGACTGGAGACTAAAACATACAAGGAACATACAAGGAACTAGGCATGGCTAGAGAAGGACCAGGGGAGACATGATAGCACTGTTCCAATATTTGAGGGGCTGCCACAGAGAGGAAGGGGTCAAGCTATTTTCTAAAGCACCAGAAGGCCAGACTGGTCAAGGAGAGATTCAACCTAGAAATAAAGAGAAGTGAGAACGATCAACCAATGAACTGCCTGCCGTCATCACTGGAAGCTTTCAAGAAGAGATTGGACTGCCATTTGTCAGAAATGGTATATGGTCTCCTGCTTGGGCAAGGGATTGGACTAGATTGGACAAGGTCCCTTCCAACACTATTAATCTGTATCTATACCATCAATCAATTGCAAAAGGCAACTTTACTTGGAACCAGAGGTGGTATTCATCCAGTTCAGACAGGTTCTGGCATACCGGTAGAAAAAATTTGACTACTTCATAGAATTGGCAAATACCACCTCTGACTGGCCCCACCCACCTTCACGTGCCATTACCTCTCCTATAGTCCCTTGATTTTTAGCTCAGATGATTCATGTGGCAAAGCAGATTGCCGCACCTCATCTGAACTAAAAAACAGCTCAGCTCACTCACCAGCATCCAGACAAAGGTTGGTCTTTGAGCCCTGTGCATGCATGTGACCACCACTTCTTGGAACAGCTTATGTCCTTTAATATTATCAAACAACATCTGCCTATCTCAGGTCTTTAAACTGAAAACAAATAAACCCCATTAGCCAATGTGCAGTCAAGGAGATAATACTGGGCAGAGGTGGTATTCAGCAGGTTCTGACCAGTTCTGGAGAACCAGTAATAGACATTTTGAGTGGTTCAGAGAACCAGCAAGTACCACCTCTGATTGGCCCCACACCCATCTATTCGCTGCCTCCCAAGTCCCAGCTGATTGGCTGGGTCTTCTTTGGTTGCCCTGCACAGGAGAACGGAGCTGGAAAGCAGGGGTGGGGAGGGAATAGGATTTCGTAGTAACCTTCCCCCAGGAGTGGGGAGGGAATGGAGATTTTACAGTACTCTCCCCCTGCCATGCCCCTCAAGCCATGCCCACTGAACTGGTAATAAAAAAAATTTAAATCCCACCACTGATACTATGCCAAACTGGGGTAGCAACTCCACTCCCCAATGGGGGATATTAATACTTCTACCAGTTAAGTTCTCAGAGGACTGAAATGTAGACAAAATGAGAGTACAGTCAGTGGAGTCACATTGTCTTAGCTGGTGCCTCAGCACTGTCCTTTTTTTTTTTTTTTAAATAGCCAAGTGTGGTCATAAGAATGGGTGGCAACAGAAGTGTCCACCTAACCAAGGAGACCAGAACTGAAACCCAGCCAGATAAGCAAATTCTACTTTATTGTAATGCTACATTAACAGAATTTTCCAAGCCTGAAAGTACAATTCTCCCACGATTACCTTTACAATCCAATAATTCAGGGAGGATCACTTCTGAGCCTGTTTCTCCAGCCACAATAAAGTTGCAGGCAATGGTGGGATTCTGCCAGCATAACAACTGGTTCGCTTCATGCGCTGCATGCCAAATGTGCACTACTTACAAATTACCGGGTCCAGCAATCATTTACCTGCTCCAGCTGACGAGCGGCACTCAGCTGTGCCACGCAAAGCAGCTGAGGAGGAAAACGCAGAGACTAAAGGACAGGCTAGAGCCCAGGTGGGTGGGTGGCCCAAACAGATGAACAGACAATCATTGCAGCGAACCAGTTCGGTGTCAGTTGCTCTTCAGAGCTACTGGATCTATAGAACTGGGCCGAACCGGTAGAATCCCACTCCTGGTTTCAAGCTATGTCCTTCTTACTGACCATTCCCTAGGCAGCATCTCCTTGCCCTGTATCTCAAGGACTTTCCCACATACCATTACAAGAGGTGTCCCTGTCAAGATGACACTCACAATTTGTATTTTAAGTACATCGTGTCTGCAATATATGCGAAACTCAGGCAAAATTTTGATAGCACTGTTATGGCTGCCATTTTGATTTATTTTATTTTATTTAACAATATCTATACCCTACAGACACTCCTGACTGAGGAACTCCTGTTTATAATAAAGTATCATGGTAAAACCAGTAGGCGTTTAAAACAATACCTACAAAAATGTTAAGGAAAGTTCATTTTCAAGAAACAGAAAACCAAAATAAATAACAAACCATCTTAAAATCTGACTGATCCTGGCATAGTTGCTATCTCCTAAATACCTGGCTTAATAATGAATGTCTTAAAGGGGTTTCTGAAAGAAGGCAGCTTTTGGGCAGTCAAACTTTCTAAGGTGAGGATTTGGAGACCGTTCCTGAAAAGGCCAGGCTTCTGGTCACAATAACATGAGCTAGAACCTGTGCAGAGTCTTCCCAGGTGAGCTAGAGGCATCTGTTATCTTTTGAACACTTGGCTTCTCAGATGTTTAAAGAATGAGATCAAATTAGGTTACATTTTTACAGAAAAGATGGTTCAGGGCTGCCTGATAACAAAGAAAGCCAATAAAGACACTCAGCTGCCTCTGAGGGTTAAAAAAAACCCAGGAGGAATATCTGATCATTTCTTTTCAGGCAAACTTTATTAAAAAAGAAGACACTTTTGTAAGCTATACTACACTTCATAGGTTGCATCAGGATGGGATGTTACTTGTAATCTTTTTCACGTGTAATCTACATCTTCATAACTCTCACGTCTTTCCCTCCACTTCGCCCTTATTTAAATCCTACATCAGTTTAGATACTGGTCTCATTTCTTAACTGCTCAATCAGTCTACAAAACCTGCCTTTATTGAAAATCCTTGACATTTCACTCATGGCCAGAAACCCAGAAAGAGAAGAAAGTGTTCAGTGTAGAGCATGGGTGCGAAGAATGGAGACGAGCTGGTGAAAACAGTGAACTTCAAACTCTTTATTTACATGGTGTGACAGCTCAAACTGGATGGCTGCTATAGCCTTCCTTGTATAGGCAACTTATTAACTATTCAACCAATGGCAACCTGGGAGCGCTAGCTCCGTTAACCAATGAGAACGGCTTGCTAATGGCCAATCAGATTCTCCTGAACGGACCAATCTGATCTCGCCATTTAACAGCCAATCAGAAGTCAGAACGGCTTGCTAATGGCCGCTGAATCCGAGTGGTTTCTCCGATTCATACACTGGGTGTAACCGGTCGAGGTGGGAGCGGAGCTTTCGTCCCATTAGCAGCTCGGCGGGAGTTTTGTTTGGTGATGCTGTGAGGAGTGATATGCTGTAAAAAGGATTCGGTTTATCTTCTCTTCAATGTTGTCATAGTCCACTTTCTGTAGCATTTTCTTGACGAATTGTACCATGCGCTCGGCCTTACCGTTGGCTGCAGGATGCGCAGGCGAAGTGAACGCATATCGAATACCGCGGTCAGCCAGGTACTGCTCAAAAGACAGTGTGGTAAATTGGGGCCCGTTGTCGGATACCAGAACGTCTGGTAATCCGTGGGTTGCAAACAGTCTTTCTAGTTTTTTTTTTTTCTTCCATGATTATGCTTTATATTTAGGTCTAACCACTCTTGTGGATCTCACTTCACGCTGTTCTTTGCTATCCATCTGTCCCCCTACTGCTCCTTTCTCTTTTTCAGTCTCCAGTTGTTCCTCTTGAAACTCAATTAATGAGACCTCTTTCTCTGCCTCCTCTTTCTTCCTCCAAAAAATTCTGCATGGAAAAGTTCTGCTTTCTCAATTGAATCAATTCTATATCTCTGCTCTTGCCACCTAAACATTAGTCCTTCTGGAATCACCCATCTATAATTCACTTCGTTTTCCAATAGCATTTTGGTCAGAAATCGATATTCTCTTCTCTTCTCATCTCTCTCACTCTTCTGGGTATTTGTTTTAAAACCACAACCTCTTTACCTTTGTATTTCAATGTTTTCTCTCTTACTACTTGTAATATATGCGTTTTAATGGATTTTTTGGTAAATCTAATATGGACTTCCTTGGGTAATTTATTTCTCATCGCATACCTTGTATAGACTCGATATATCTCATCTATTCCATCCATCATCTTTTCCTCTGTAATTTCCAAAGCATCTGCCAAAATTTCTATCATTACCGCTGCCAAATTTTCTCCTTTTTCCTCTTCTATATTTTGAAATCTGAGGTAAAATTCTGACCTTTCCATCTCCCACCTCAACATCCCACTTTTTTCTTGTTCAACCGCTGTTAATCTACTGTCAATATTTCCAATCTTCTTCTCTCTTTATTTTCCTTCTTCCTCAATTTTTTGGAATCTCTCCTCATACTTGACCATCATTTGTTTAATGTTTTCCACTTTTTCATCAGTCTTCTCTATTCTTTGTTCAATATTTCCTGTTCTTTGTTCAATGATGTCTGATTTTGTCTTGAGATCTTGGATTCTTTGCATAATCATCTGTAAAGTTACTCTTTCTTGTTCCTTATCTTGCTTCAACATTGTCTGAATTAAACGTTGTCCTCCAGCTGGTGGGGAAGCAGAAGTAGAAGTAGAAATGCCAGATGGTATTGGTTTCCTGCTCATTTCAATGCTTCCAAAGCTTCAAATTCTTCTTGACTTTTAATCCAACTGGTAGAGCAGCCAATTATAATCCAAAATAGAAAACTCCAATAGTAAAAGGCACGAAACCAAAAAAGAAACAGGAAAAAAGGAAGAAGAAAGAAGAAAGTTCAGGTTCTTCTAGACCCTAATCCAATTACAAAGTAGTCCACCATAAAAAAGAAAAAATAGAAAGGAGAAAAACAAACAAATCCAAAAATAATAATATTGATTAAGAGCAAAAAAAAGAAAAGAAAAAAAAAAGCAAAAAGAGAAAAAACAAAAAGTTCCTCCAGGTTCTTCACACCTTAATCCAGTTGAAAAGTCTCAATAATCAAAAAAGAAAAACAAAGTGGTCCAAAAACATAGATAGGAAAAGCAAAAAAGTCCCGATAAAAAAGAAAAGAAAAATAAAGAAAAAACTCTGAGGCTTTCCCTTTAAAATAAAAGGCAGAAATAAAAATATTACTAGAATTGAAATTTAGAAAAAGGCTGGCGAATAGGGTATATATATATATATATATATATATATATATATATATATATATATATATATATATGAAGGCACACTGCACTTTATTTATTTATCAAGGCTCTTGTTATGACTCTCTTCTCCAGCAGCTTCAAAGCCAAACCTCAAGTGTTGAATTATTGATAACAGTCCAGGAAAGCACCTGCAATAATATTTTGCTGTGCTCTCCCTCTATCTTATCACGTTAAAATGTCCTTGAGAAGAGGTCTTTTTGCAATTCTCTCCAATTCAAATAAAATACTTTCAAGCCTCTAGTTGGCAGTGTTGCAAAGTTTCTTAATGCTCTTCCTCCCCCCCAGCCAGAAAAAAGGAGTAATATATACAGAGACAAAAAAAAAAAAAAAAAAAGCCAAAGGGAGCCTCTATCCTAAAGAAAGTTAAAAAATCAAAGGGAGCATAAAAATATACATAAGAGAAAATTCAATCTGGTTACCTACAAAGTCACACTAAAGTCCCCCCCAAAAAATATAGAGAAAAGAAAAAAAAAACCCAAGCCTCAATTTGACACCACTTTAAAAAACGCCGCTCAGACAGTTTCAGTCAAAAAAAAAGTCTCACAGATTTCTTCTTTGATCAGGATGTCCTTTCCAACCTCAGCGAATTTACAACACAAAAGAGTTTTTCTCACCCAGCCGACACACTTTCACTCCAGCCACTTTCTTTCCGGAGCTGTCCTGACTTCAGCAGCTATAGAGGCTGCCTCTCCGCCGCCAGCAAAAGGGCTTCTTCCGGATTTTGCGATATCTCTGGGATCCTGGAACAGTACCCTTCTCAATCCCCATCTCTACGGGACGATTTAGGTCCGTTGGGACCGACCAGGGGCGAAAAAATCAGCTGCGATCTCAGAGCCCCGAGATCGCAGCTGTATCGCCAAAACGAAGCTCCGCCTTTGGTGAAACAGTGAACTTCAACTCTTTATTTACATGGTGTGATAGCTCAAACTGGATGGCTGCTATAGCCTTCCTTATATAGGCAACTTATTAACTATTCAACCAATGGCAACCTGGGAGTGCTAGCTCCGTTAACCAATGAGAATGGCTTGCTAATGGCCAATCAGATTCTCCTGAACGGACCAATCTGATCTCGCCATTTAACAGCCAATCAGAAGTGCAGGGCCAGAACCCTGCACTTGACTTCAAGCTCCAGAAAACTTTATTAAACATTTATTCATTCACAACAGAAAGCATATAAAATATCAGCAAAAAGACCATGTAGAAAAATGTATAGAGTTTTCAAAAAAAAAAACCAAACAAGATGTGCAATAATATCACATCTTTCTTGCTTCTTTGGTTTCCTTTCATTTGATAATTTTTAATAGTAAACGATAATTTTGAACAATGAAAAAAAATGTATAGCCAAGGAAGGAATAAAAGAATAACAGAGTTGGAAGAGACCTTGGAGCAATGGTGGGATTCAATTTTTTTTTATTACAGGTTCTGTGGGCATGGCTTGGTGGGCATAGCAGGAGAAGGTTACTGCAAAATCCCCATTCCCTGCCTACCGACTAACCTGCTCTCCTGTTCAGGACAACAAAAGAAGACCCAGCCAATCAGCTGGGACTCAAGAGATAGAGAATAGATGGGTGCAGGGCCAGTCAAAGGTGTTATTTGCCAGTTCTCCGAACTCCTCAAAATTTCCGCTACCAGTTCTCCAGAACTGGTCAGAACCTGCTGAATATCATCTCTGACCTTGGAGGTCTTCCAGTCTAACCTCCTGCCCCCCAAAAATACCCATACCATTTCAGACAAATGGTTGTCTACTTTCTTAAAAACTTTGACTGTTGGAGCCCCCAAAAGTTCTGGAGGCAAATCATTCCTCTGATTAATTGTTCTGTCAGGAAATGTCTCCTTAGTTCTAGGTTGCTTCTCTCCTTGATAAGTTTCCATCCATTGATTCTTGTCCCCCTTTTAGGTGTTTTGGAGAAATGATGCTTCTTTGTGGCAGCCTTTTAGGTACTGCAGCATTGCTATCATGTCATTACTAGTCCTTCTTTTCATTAAAATAACATGCTCAATTCCTGCAACCATTCTTCATACATTTTAGCCTCCATTCCCCTCATCTTTGTTGCTTTTCTCGGCACTCTTCTAGAATCTCAACATGTTTTTTTTTATATTGTGATGACTGAAACTGGATGCAATATTCCACACATGATCTTAACAAGGCATTATATAGTGTGTTCTGTCCTTCATTAACATACTCGAGATCCCCGCGCTTTGATTGGCCAAAGCGCGGGGCTCTCCAATTCGTCAGGCGAGCCGCGCCGATTGGCTCGCTAAGAATCTCCCGCGATTGGTCCATTCAGACCGCGGGAGATTCAAAGCGGTGCCATTGGCCGTGGCCGCCACGGCAAAAGGAATAAAAGCTGCGGGCTTTTTTCCTTTCGCCAGTTCGGTTCCAACTTGCCAATAAAGAGCTTTTGCACGAAATCACCGACTCCTGGCATCATTTCGCGGACCCAACACTGGCGACGAAGGTGGGATCCAGACCCTGAACCGAACCACGTGTCCGACGGAAGCCAGACGAACCACCGAGATGGCAAAGATCGCACCACCAGCACCCTTCAACCCCGCCACCGAGGACTGGGAATCGTTCGCCGACCGATTCCGCATGTACCTCGAGTGCACCGGCATGAAGGATGCCTCCGGCCTAATGAAACGCGCCGTCTTCTTGACCCCTGCGGGACCGAGGTCTTCCAGATGGCCAAAGCGCTGGCCAAACCCGCCGATGCCACCGCGATGGACTGGGACGTCCTCGAACCCATACTGCGGCGGCACTACGCTCCAGAGGTACCCATCCTGATCCGGCACAACGAGTTTTACCGGCGGGACCAGAGGCCGGGTGAGAGCTTCAGCAACTTCGTCGCCGAGCTGCGGCGTTTAGGGGGGCTCTGCGAATTCGATAACCTAAACAACGCCCTGCGAGACCGAATCGTGCTCGGTTTGTGGGACCCCATCCTCCAGAGCCGGCTGATGGCCAAGGGCAACATCAGCCTAGCAGACACCCTCACGGCAGCCGCAGCCGCCGAAGCAACCCGAACTTCCGCCGACCGCATGCGCAGACCGAACGCTGGGGACCACGGCGGAAACAACAACCCGGCAAGGTCGACCGAGCCCAAACCCGAGACGACCACCCACCAGGGTGATTTCCACTCGGCATAGGACACTTCCGATGACGAGGAGGATATCCATCGACTACAGGCAGGGCGTGACCCACGGAACCGGTGAGGTCGTAAGTCGAGGACCAACTGTGCCGGCTGCGGCGGCGACCACCCCAGGTCAGAATGCCGGTTCTTCGAATCGATCTGCCGGCATTGCGACAAGAAGGGACACATCGCCCGTGTCTGCCGCCTGAAAAAAAATCGCAGCCCGGCACGATGGGACCAGAGCGACCGTAGGAGAGAAAGCACACCACCCCGGACCAGAGATCGCCCCTCGGACAGCCGATGGGACCGGAACGGGCGATCCTCGCGAGGTGGCGACAACCAGCGGAGAGAGGAGACCCACCAGACGGTCACCATCGGCCACGCCATCACCAACGACGCCCGGAAGGTCCACGTCGAGGTATGCATTGAGGGCCAGCCATGCAAAATGGAGGTGGACTCTGGGTCCTATCTCTCCATGATTGCATGGCAGGAGATAAAGCGGTTGGTGCCTACCCTCCAAAGGAGGAACGTAGACAGCCAGAGACTCATAGTAAAGGAGTACCAGGGAAACCGCATCCCGGTAGTCGGCACCAAAAGCTTTAACATCACTTATAAGGGGCGCACTGAACGACTCCCCCTAATGATCGTTGACCGCGACCGCCCATGCCTACTGGGACTGCAATGGTTCGCCCCGCTCGACATCGCCCTCACGGGAGTCAACCACGTTACCGACGACGGCTGGGAGCAGCAACTAGCTCGGGAATTCCAAGAGGTCTTCGACGGAAACCTAGGCAAGTACCGAGGGCCCCTTATATCATTCGACCTAGAACCTAACGTCCCCCCCAAATGCCTGAAACCAAGGTGGGTGCCATTCGCACTGAAACCCAAAATAGATGAGCAAATAGACAAGCTCGTCAAACAAGGGGTCCTACAGCCCATAGACCACACCCGGTGGGAGACCCCCATAGTCACCCCGATCAAGCCCGATGGGTCGGTGAGGATCTGTGGGGACTATAAGGCCACCCTAAATGGCGCGCTGCAACAAAGCGCCTACCCCGTCCCAGTAGTACAACACCTACTGCACTCACTGGGAGGGGGCAAGGTTTTCACCAAGCTCGACCTCGCCCAGGCATACCAACAGTTGCCGGTCGACGAGCAAACGGCAGAAGCGCAGACCATTGTCACCCACCGGGGAGCATTCAAATGCAACCGACTCCAATTCGGAGTCAGCGTGGCACCGGGCATATTCCAAAGCCTAATGGAGAGGCTATTGCAAGGTATCAAGGGGGTGGTACCTTATTTCGACGACGTCCTAGTGTCGGCAGCCAACCAAGCCGAACTAGAAGGTCGACTAAGGGAGGTCCTAACTAAATTTAAAGAGACCGGACTAAAAGTAAAGAGGGAAAAATGCCAGCTGTGCATGGAACGAGTGGAATTCCTGGGCTACCTCCAAGACCGGCACGGCATTCACCCCACAAGCAAAAAAATCAAGGCCATCAAAGAAGCCCCCACCCCAAAGTCAAAGACTGAGCTACAGGCATTCTTGGGGTTACTGAACTTTTACAATGTTTTCCTACCCCAAAAGGCGACGGCGGCGGAGCCCTTGCATAGGCTCCTGGACAAGGCGGCGACCTGGACTTGGGGGAAACACGAGCAAGCCGCCTTCCAAAGAACGAAGGACCACCTCACCTCCGACGCCGTCCTCATACAATTCAACGAGACCCTACCTCTGGCCGTCACATGCGACGCATCACCCTTCGGCGTCGGCGCTGTCCTCAGCCATACCCTTCCCGACGGAAAAGAAGCGCCCATCGCGATTCTTTTCAAGGACCCTCACCAAACCGGAGCGGAACTATAGCCAACTGGACAAAGAGTCTCTGGCTATAGTTGCCGCCGTAAAACAATTCCACGAGTACCTCTACGGCCGGACTTTCACCATCATAACGGACCACAAGCCGCTGCTGGGAATCCTTGCAGGAAACCGGGCCTCCCCGAACATTCTGTCTCCCCGAATGACAAGGTGGTCCGAGTTCCTGGCAGCCTACAACTACGAACTCATACACAGACCGGGTAAGACGATCTCCCATGCAGACGCCTTAAGCCGCTCACCGCTACCGGAACCCAACACCGACCCAGCACCCACGACGACCACCCTCAGCATAGAGACTCTACCCAACCTGCCCATAACCACGTCAGACATTGCCCGAGAGACTAATAAAGACAAACGTCTGGTGCGGGTGTTGCATTGGGTGGAGAAAGAGTGGCCAGAAAGGGACAACGACGAGTCCGTCAAAACGTTCCGAAACCGCCAAACGGAACTCTCGTTGTTAAAAGGGTGCATACTATGGGGGGACAGGGTGGTCATTCCGGAAAAGCTACAGGGGAAGGTTTTGGAATTGCTACATGAGGGGCACCCTGGCATCGTAAGGACTAAAGCCCTGGCCAGAAGTTACGCTTGGTGGCCAGGGATGGACAAACAAATAGAGGCCTGGGTAGCTAGGTGCCAACGATGCCAGGAAACTAGGCCAAGCCCACCCACAGCACCTGTCCTAGAGTGGGAAACCCCCAGGGGACCTTGGTCTAGGATCCATATAGACTTCGCCGGGCCCACAAAAGGACACACCTTCCTCATAACAGTTGACGCTTACTCCAACTGGCTGGAGGTAAGCAACATGAAGACGACAACCACGGAGGCCGTGATCAAGGAACTCTGCAAACTCTTTGCAACACACGGCCTCCCAGACGTCGTCGTCTCCAACAACGGGCCCCAGTTCACCTCGCTGGAATTCGAAAAATTCCTAGCGGAAAGGGGCATCCGCCACGTGCTGACAGCACCGGTGCACTCGGCAGCGAATGGTAGGGCGGAACGGATGGTCCAATTCACTAAAAAGACCATCCGGAAAATAGACCACGGGGAGATCCAAGAGAAAATCAACAAACTACTCTTCACCCAATACATAACCCCGAATACCACAACCAATAAAAGCCCAGCCGAACTACTAATGGGCAGAAAGCTAAGGTCCCCACTCGACAGGTTACACCCCACGTATAACCCAGAGAGGCCCCCAGACTCAAGCACCAAACACCGAATCTTCGCACCCAGGGACCCCGTATACACAAAGAACCTGACGGGAGACCCTCTATGGATCCCAGCCGTCATCACACAAGCAACAGGCCCACACTCGTACTGGCTACAAACAGCAGACAGACGAGCGTGGAAACGCCACATCGACCAACTTAGGTCGAGAACCGCAAACCAACAAACCGCCGACGCACAAACAAGCGAAACCAACCCCCACAACGCAAGCCAAGGGGGGAGGGAATACCCAGGGGACCGAATCCAAAGAAAAATAAACCAGCAGTACTCACCGGAAAGCAGCCATCACGACCCCTCGCCAGGAAGGAACAGCCAAGCCAGCTCGACCGACCCGGAAAGACCGAGCGGGAGCGGCGAAACCCGTAGCTCAACCAGCCCGGAAGGCCCAGGAGGGAGCTACGGAGAAGGAACCGGCCCGATCGACCAGCCGGTTCCCACGACGGCAGCAGGAGCAGCGGAGATCCCGACCGAACCGGCCGGGATCCAGCCTACGACTGAGTTGCGCAGGTCAAGTAGGACCAAACGGAGCCCCGCCTACCTACGTGACTACGCAACGTAAGGACTGAACCAAGAGGGGAGGGGTGTTCTGTCCTTCATTAACATACCCGAGATCCCCGCGCTTTGATTGGCCAAAGTGCGGGGCTCTCCGATTGGTCAGGCGAGCCGCGCCGATTGGCTTGCTAAGAATCTCCCGCGATTGGTCCATTCAGACTGCGGGAGATTCAAAGTGGTGCCATTGGCCGCGGCCGCCGCGGCGAAAGGAATAAAAGCCACGGGCTTTTTTCCTTTCGCCAGTTCGGTTCCAACTTGCCAATAAAGAGCTTTTGCACGAAATCACCGACTCCTGGCATCATTTCGCGGACCCAACATAGTGGTATTAACACTTCATTTGATATTAATTCTATACCTCTGTTAATGCGGTCTAGGATTGTGTTGGCTTTTTTGACAGCTGCACCCTGTAGCACATTGCTGCTTCATATTTAAGTGATTTCTCCACTAGGACACCAAACTCCCTCTCATGGTTAACAGTATTGAGCTAGGTACCACCTATAAGGATGGGAACTAGCTTGGAATTCACTGTTCCAGATCAATACAAACACTGTCTGTTTCTAACTAGACTAAAACCTATGAAGAACGGTTACAGGAACTGGGCATGGCTAGTCTAGTGAAGAGAAGGAGCAGGGGAGATGATAGCGGTCTTCCAATATTTGAGGGGCTGCTTCAGAGAGGAAAGGGTCAAGCTATTTTCTAAAGCACCCGAAGGCCAGACAAGGAATAATGGATAGAATCTGAACAAGGAGAGATTTAACCTGGAAATAAGGAGAAACTTTCTGACAGTGAGAACAATCAACCAATGGAACAGAAGTTGACTTCAGGAAGTTGTGGGAGCACCATCACTTGAGAATTTCAAGAAGAGATTGGACTGCCATTTGTCAGAAATGGGGTAGGGTCTCCTGCTTGGGCGGGGGGTTGGACTAGGTTGGACTAGGTCCCTTCCAACTCTGATTATCTGTTATTTGTTAGATATATTTGCTTGTTCTCTGTTATAGAATAATACTTTTTTGCTTCATTTTGACAAAAGTTCATAACCCAAATTATTTGGAACTAATCAGACACAGAATTTTTTTCTGCTTTCTTCTCAGAGGTTAGCATGTATATTATAATCATTCTAAGTAGATATAATTGTCAACTGGATATATACTACAGTTCATTTCTAGTAATAGAAAAATGGTCATCGATCAAACAGTATTATATATTCCTTCTCCTAATTGATTTATTTAGGCAAGTTAGACCATTAATAAAATATTGTGTGGCCTGCTCAGCAGAAATGCTTTGGTTTACATATTAGATCAGTGATCACTGCCCTTTACCAGGTTATTATAAGCCATGAATGGGCAGCATCCTGAATCACATCTATTCAGGATGTTGAATTATTTCTCCAAACAGCCCTCTGTGTTTTCTCTATTATCATAAAACACAACTAACCAACCTATGGATTCTTACAAATCCACAACCACTGAGATTACATCAATTCATAATTTTCGGCAGACCTTTTAGCCGTCTCATTCATATATAAAATAACACCTCCACTTTTCTGAATATTTGTTTTCTCCATTCCAGAGGATCAGATCACCTTCACTTGTGTCTATTACATCCTTCCCTTATCTTCATGGACACACAATAGTTCTAATTATTTTTCATTTCATTCATAAACCCATGCTCTTGGCTATTTATTATCCTCTTATGTTTCATATCACAATCCCCCATAGACCATGATCATCCCTAGATAATGATCAGTCAAGATTGTTTGGTCCATCAAGACTTTCAAATAATGGTTTTAATATCAGAAAGAAGGAGTATATGAACTAACCAAGAAAGGTAGTTGCAGCCATGATGAAATATGTTTCTCCCCTTTCTACAGGCTCATGACACTACATGTTCATAAATAAAGAAGGGAGTTTGTGTCACCCAAACAGCACAATTCCTTATTTCATTGCTTGTCTGTCTTTGAGGGTCTTCCGGACAATTAACTTTCCAGTCAGTTTATTTGTTTGTTTGCCCCCCATCTCATATCCAATAACTCTTTGATCTAAATTCGAAGTGAGAGCTTGGCCACAAATCATCTAATGAGTTTTTATAGCCAAGAGCGCAATGAAAGTTCTCCCAGTTTCAATCCAACATTTTAACTGTTACAAATACTGGCTAGCCATACACAACCACCTTATGTTACCCAGAGCATCAGGCTAGAACTTTGTTCTAAACTCCAAAGGGTAGGAGGGTTCGGGGAAACAGTGCAGAGTCCTACCAAGATTCTGGATAAGATTTATTTATTTAGTTTAGTTTAGTTTAGTTTAGTTTAGTTTAGTTTAGTTTAGTTTAGTTTAGTTTAGTTTAGTTTAGTTTAGTTTAGTTTAGTTTAGTTTAGTTTAGTTTGTCAAGCATGTATGAAAAAAAACAAGATTAAGTATGAACATAATATATGAACATGTAAGTATAAACAGGTATAGTACGAATAAATGGGAACAGTAGGACAGGAACGGTAGGCACGTTGGTACGCTTATGCATGCCCCCTTACAGACCTCTTAGGAATGAAGTGAGGTCCATGGTAGACAGTTTAAGGTTAAAGTTTTGGGGATTTGAGGCAGTGGTGGGATTCAAAATTTTTTACTACTGGTTCTATGGGTATAGCATGGTGAGTGTGGAGTGGCTTGGTGGGCATGGCTTGGTGGGTGTGAGGGTGTAACAATAGAGTCAGGTAATGAGTTCCAGCGTTGACCATTCTGCTACTGAAGTCGTATTTTCTGTAAATGAGTTTAGAGCCATTTATTTTGAGTTTGTATCTATTGTTTGTCCATGTGTTAAATGAAGCTGAGGTAGTCATTGATGACTACTTCAGATGCCCAAGGCTTCAAGGTTTCCTCCTGGACAGCCCATACCGAGGTTCAGAAATGCTTGAATCTTGAACTTTAGCACTGACTGTATTGTCATGAAAAGGTGTATACATACCGTTTTTGTCTCTGTTCTGAAGATTCTGAAGATAGAATGCTAGATCTCTCTGCTGAAATGGACATCAACAATCCTTATCATTCCACTGGCTTATTTTTGCATTTACTTAGCATCCCTAGTTGTTACCAAGCAACTTGGGATCATGATGCCACTGTAAGGTTGTTTTGGTCCCTTTTGTTCCTTTTGTTCCTTTCTGTTTCATTTTAGGATTCATTCACATGCCCTACTTGTCAATGGATAGAAGAGACAGCCAGGGCTATTTTGAGGTAGCAACTTAGCCAGATTACAGATAGCATTAAACAAGATCTCACCCATCAGGAGGGCCACCTAATATTTGTTTATTCACAATATTTTTATCCCAGTAAAATTTTTATCTCACAGTAAAAGAATGCTCAGGGTGTCTCACTCTATGTTAAAAACAATCCAGAAAGCATGTCTTAAGAACAAAATAAAATCAAAGCAGGAGCAAACAATTTTTAAAAAAACAAGCTTAAAGCAAAAGGCCTGTCATTCAATCTTCTGTGCCAAAAAGAAAAAAAAATAGCCAAATGATTGAAATTGAACTCAGGCAATCTTACCAAGATATAATCTGAGAAAAGGCCTTCTAAACATCTTCCTAATTTCTCATTCAGTGAATTGCAAAGAACAACAGATTTGGAAGGGACCTTTGAGGTCTTCTAGTCCAACCAACTGCTCAAGCAGGATACCCTATGGCATTTCAGACAAACGGTCATTCAATCTCTTCTTTAAAACTTTCAGGATTGCAGTATCCACAACTTCTAGAGGCAAGAAATTTCTCCTTAATTCTTTTTTTTAATATTTATTTATTCAAAGTTTCAAAAATTTTAAAAAAGAGAAACAAGTTCTCACATTTTACAGCAATATCATAGCAGTGTACATGTCCTTTAATAACAATTAAGTTCATTTATATATATATTGAATATCATACATGTAAGTACCCGCGAAAACTTAAGAAAACATATATATATGTGGATCTTTGGTTATTCGGGTTTTCTCCTGCGTAAAATTGGAAGTATCTAGGTGACGTTTCGATGAAGTCTCATTCATCATTTTCAGGCTTGTGCCTTCAGCTTTGTGCTTCTCAGAGTAATGTGAGCTTGCAGCTGCTTCTTCCTTTTAACTGCTAGTGGGAGTGTGACTTGATTGGGTGGGGACTTGGCTATGTTCTGATTGGGTGGGGGTGTGCTCTCATTGGTAGGGGGTTTGGCTGTGTTCTGATTGGTTGGGGGCTGGCTGTGTTCTGATTGGCTGGGGGTGTGTTCTGTTCAGGTGGAGGCTAGGTTATTCGGGTATTTTCCCATGTCATTATAGTTGTGCTTTTAAAGTTGTAGCAACGTTTCAGCAGAATCTCATCTGCCATGATCAGGCTTCTGTATTGTGTTCATCTGTGAGCCAGAACTTGTGAAACAACTGTAAAAGTCTGACTCACAGATGAACACAATACAGAAGCCTGATCATGGCAGATGAGATTCTGCTGAAACGTTGCTACAACTTTAAAAGCACAACTATAATGACGTGGGAAAATACCCGAACAAAGCTGAATACCATATATATATGGTATGCTCTGTGTGTGTGTGTGTGTGTGTGTGTGTGTGTGTGTGTAATTTACTAATTCCTTACTTGTTATACTGCTGTTAAAGTGCAATATTTATCAATCTACATTACATATATACACACACAGGCTATATATCACATTCTTCTTTATGATTTCATTGGTCACTTTTACAAAACATTTTTTACTCCACTTCTTTTTTAACCAGTTATACCATATATTCCATATTGTAAAATATTCTTCTTCTTCTCCTCTGTTTTTTAATAACATAGTTAATCTAATCATTTCTGCGCTTTGATGTATTTTATTAATCACCGCTAGATCTGTGGGTATCATGGTCAGTTTCCAGTTTTGAGCTAGAGAGATTCTTGCAGCAGTTATAATGTGTAGTATTAGGTGTTGGTGTTTCTTATCCCATATCGTTTCTGACATACCGAACAGAAAAATCTCTGGTTTGAATTTGATCTTTTGTTTTGTTAACTCCTCTAACCATGCTCGAATTTTGAGCCAACGCTTTCTCCTCAGTTCTAAGTTGGTTCTCTCATTGCTTTTCATTCATTGTTTCTTGTCCTGCTCTCTGGTGTTTCGGAGAATAGGATGACACCACTCTTCTTTGTTGCAGCCCCTCAGATATTGGAACACTGTTATCATGTCACCCCCAGTCCTTTTTATGACACTAGATACTTCCAATTTCTGTAACCGTTCTTCATATGTTTTAGCCTCCAATCCCCTAATCATCCTTGACGCTCTTCTCTGCATTCTTTCTAGAGTCTCAATACCTTTATTCAGTTGTAGTGACCAAGCCTGAATGCAGTATTCCAAGTATGGTCTTCCCCACGGTATTATAAAGTGATGTTAACACTTCACATTATCTTGAACTTGGATTCTAATGTCCTTGCATTTATTTCATTACAAGTTGGTTCCAAATTGTTCAAGAATGGCTTCTCTATCATTGGACAATCCTCTCTCTAGTGGTCTGAAACTTCCTTGGCTTCACATCTTTCTGGTCAAGGAAATAGTAGCATCCTTCATCACTTCAAAGAGCAAACTGTGCTCAAAAACACCTCTGAAAGAACTTGGGAGGAAATATGATCTTAGATATCTGAATATAAGATAGAAAAACGGAAGCCTGTTTTGGAAAACAGATTTCAGCACAGCATGATGAATTCTCCCATGATGCCAGAAAGTCAGTTAATATTCTAATGAAAATGACATTACCTAATCTCAAACATTCAAACTAATATAGAAACCCAGACTCAATGGCTCTTGGAAATTCACACTCCCTCAAATGAGTAAAAATCAAATAAGTTTGGAAAGGATTATTTAATGAAGACAATTCATACTTTTGTCCTTTCTATTCAAAGTACATCAAGTCTCCCTAGTTTTTGCACTCTCTTTCCTTTTTTTCTTCCTTATTTTTTATTCAATATTTATTTGTTTGTTTGTGATATATACTGTCCATCCATTTTCACAGGAGCTTACAAGAGAACCTGATTCCATTTTTATCCTTCCACAACAGCAGTCCTAATGAATTACATGGGGCTGAAAAAAATTGATCCAATGCCACTCAATGAGTTTTTGTGGTTTATGGTAATCTTAAACTTCTCCCTCCCTCTTAATAACAATAATAATAATGAAAACAACCCATCCAAAAATCTGTATATTAAGGGGAATAAATATGTCTGAGGAATATTCATGAATAAAATTTACACAACTATTTTATGTAATAAATAATTGTTTGGGGAAAATGAATATGTTTTTGCATTTGGAACTGTACAGTTTGGAAGAAATACACACAAAATGAGAATATAAAAAAATAAAACTGAAACATAAAAAGTCTAAAAGTCTGCAAGAAAAATGAGAAGCTAGAAGAAAAAAATAGTATTCCTAGTTTTATCCTTCCATTATTACAGGAAATGGTATCATCTCTCCATGTTGTTATTCTACTTGAAATATTTCTAATTATGGGTTGTAAAAAATTATTTTGCATATGGTAGTGTGTGTGTGTGTGTGCGTGCGTGCGTGCATGTGTGCACATGTGAGTTTGTGTGTATATATACATATACATATATTTGCCACCTGTAACTCCAGACTGACTCTTGGTAGCACAGTATAACAAACAATAAAGACATAATGCACAAAATTAAACACAATGAGAAATCCATACAAATAACTTACATGAAAACATCTCCAACAAAGGGATTCATCTACCCTAACCCAAGACCTGGAAAAACAACCTGGTCTTCAGGGCCTTCCAGAACATCAGCAGAGTGGGAATCCCATGAATTTTGAAGGTGGGGAATCTTATTCTAGAGGGCAGCTATCTGTAGAACAACTACAGGAGTCAACTGATTCCACCCCAAGTCCCATTAGTGTTTTTTCTGGAGGCAACTGGACTTTCTTATTTTTTTCTTTGAAGATGTCTCATTTCTCATCCAAGAAGCTTCTTCAGCTCTTACAAGACAGTGGGGAATGGAAGGATTTAAATTCCTTGCAGACAGCTGGTCATTTGCATCTTTTAGAGGGCTATTGAAGCACTTGGAGATTTATCTGTGTGCTCAGGGTCACCTGAGTAATGCTCCTGGTTCCTATAGTCTGCATTTTTTTTCTGGAAACCCATTCATCCATCCAATCCACAGATAAACCTCCAAGTGCTTCTAAAAAGATCCAAATAACCAGCTGTCTGCAAAGAATATAAATCTTTCCACTCCCCAGTATCCTGTCAGAGCTGAAGGAGCTTCTTGGATGAGAAGCAAAATGTCTTCAAAGAAAAAATGAGAAAGTCCAGTTTCCTTCAGAAAAAAGCCCCTTTGGGATGACTGAGAATCTCTACAGACTTCCATCCTAGGTGTTTCTCCAATTACTTCTTTCAAACACAAGGCACAATAGATCTGCTATAGAGTACAGCCCTATTCTGATCCTATCTGTACAATATTAGCATACTCAGAAACCCTCGCACCCGATTGGTCCAGACCAGCGGAGACCTGATTGGTCAACAGGTCGGCCGTGATTGGAGCACTAGGAATCTACCACGATTGGCTGTGCCAGTCGTGGGAGATTCAAAGTGCTGCCATTGGCTGCCAAGCCGCAAGCCAGCCCTATATGAAGGGCTGCCGTGGCTTGCATTCTCAGACCTTTACCTAGACCTAATAAAGAGCTGAACTCACGTAAATGGTCTCGCGTCTCTGTCGAACCGATCCACCTCAGATCTAACACTATCCATGCTGGCTTAATTTTATAATTTGCACTCATAGCCTTCAATAAGTTCTACACTGTATCCTGCTTACATATCCATGAAGCACCAACAAAATAAAAATATCCATTCTGCTCAACCTTGGTGCACTTTGTTGTTTCATAATGAATCCATAAATCACCTGCCAGCCAAAAATCTTTCCATCCTCATTATGAGTACATGAAGTATCCAAAGGGGCTGGGTGGGTGGGTAAGAAGAGGAACATTTGCAGGCCAAGTACATAGGCATCTGCTTCAGTCTTTCTTTTTTTTTTCATTAAAAATAAAAAATAAAGAAACCCTCACTCTTCCCTTTCCAGTCAGCTGCACCATGCAAACAAGATGTGGTAAGAAGGTTTCACTAGTTCCATAGCAATAGAAGATTTGTCTCATAGTCACTTTTTCACCCTGTCTGCCAGAATTCTGCCAAGCATTTTCCCAGAAATATTTAACAGACTAATTCTCCTGCTTTTACATTCATTCTTGTTACATTTCCCTTTGTAGGAGAGCATTCTTCCAACTGTCAAGCAGAGAGACAGCTTTTGCACAGGTTAAACAAGGCACAAAGCCATTTCCTAGGCAAACAATATTCATATTTTAGCGTTTCTTTGGCAAGAAACATTATCTATGCCTGCAATTTCATCATTTTTCAAAATTCTCACTGCATTTATTCCTTCCATGTTTTTATTCAATGCTGTCATGATTGGTATTCATTCAACATATAAATCATTCCTGTATGTGTAATTATGATCAATATATGGATTCTTACTTATAGACATGGTCTTAAAATGGTATCTTCACTTTTCTTCAAGGATTAATCGATTTCTATCTACCAAAAACAGCTATACAGTTCCATTATATCTTTCACATGTTTGGTTTCACATACGTACAACATCCTTTCCTTTCCTATTTCATTTCCTTCCCTTCTCTTTCCTTCTTTCCTGCTATTTATCATTTAGTCTTTCACATTCTAAGTCATGAGAGTCTTTTGGTGCTCTCTCAGATTGGTTGTTTTCTTGGAAATGTTTCATTATCCAAACTAAGTAACATCATCTGTACTAATCAACACAGGGAGTAGAGTTTGCTCTCTTTGGGACACAATGATGCACTTTTCAAAGTTATTTCTTTCTTTGCTCTAACAATGTGATCATCATATCATCTTCATCCCATAAATAAACAGTTTTTACTTAGCTATATCAGTGTTAAAGCAATACTTTCCCCTTATTCAGGCACTGTCCAAGAGGAACCTCAGTGTGTGTGTGGTCTGGTTTTATCTTCCATTATCTTGGAGAACAGGCAGGCAAAAGACAAAATCTCACAACAAAATCTCCCAAGAGAGCTGGGATAGAGATCAGCAAGAGCAACAACCAACAGCATACCATTATCATTTTCTGCTTATTCTAGGTCTTTCCCCAATATTGAGCCATTGGCTCAATATTGGGGAAAACTTTTATGCTCTATTCTGAAATGATCATTTAAATGTCATTAGCTCTTTGCAAGAATGTTTTTGCATCCACTATTCTATATATGTGGCTTCTGCATAAGCCAGAAACCTATATTAGGGTGAGTGCTTCAGTTTTCAGCATGCCTGGATTGTCAGAATTACCAAAGATATGACTGCAGACCTCAGGTTTTAAGAGAATGCTCACTCCCTCAGGAAATGGCTTAATCAACAGAAGGTTGAAAAATACAGCTTAGGAGAAAATAAAGCCATATACTTAACAAAAGTTTTTTCCTATTGCAGTTTACAGACATGAAGCCAAGGCCTTTATATGGATTTATGACATGTTCCTCTTGGATTTAGATTCTAAGTCTCTTCTCTTGCACTTCTGAGTCAACATGTTGGCTATTCCCTTTATGGCCTTAAGACAGGGGTATCAAACTCAAGGCCCTGGGGCCAGATGTGCCCCATGGGGTGCTTAGATCTGGCCTGTGGAGCTGCCCTGGAAACAGTGAAGGACTGGCCCACAGAGCCTCTGCCAGCAAAAATGGAGCTCAGGAAGGCTTCATGCAGCTATCCTGAGCTCCGTTTTCACCGGCAGAGGGTTGCCAGAGGCCATAGCAGCTGAGGATGGAGCTCGAGAACTTATTTTCACTGGCAGAGTGCTCGGGTCATAGGTGCCCTTGACATGAGTAATGTTGAGCTAATCATACCTACTCTGGCCACACCCACCCCAGTCCTCCAAGGTCAAACACAACCTTGATGTGGCCCTCAATGAAAAAGAGTTTGACATCCCTGGCCTAAGAGGCACCAGCTGTATGTTGATATGACAATTCTCTCTAACCTGGATACTACCGGTTCCTCTTTACTTACATGATGAAACTAAAAAAAAAAAAAAAACCCGAGGGATGTGAAGCAATATTTGAATGAACTTATTTATACCTTACAGTTTTCAGTCTCCCATGATACTTAGGCATAGTGTTCCTGAATGTTCTTCAAATATAAAGATTGCAGCTATCAGAATTCTTATGCTAGCCAAGTTGGCTGGAAAATGTGGGAACCAACTTTTCAACTTTGCAGGCTTCCCAGATTGGGAAAAGTATCTTTATTCTATTAAAGTTGATACCATAACAAATGCGTTATCCTTTAGGACATGAAATAGCTCTGCTTTTTTTTTAACTTTATCTTCCTCTGTATTATTAGAGTTGTCATGGCTTTGTGTTTTTCCATTGCAGCCAAAAACCTTGCAGTCAGAAATACATTAGGAATGTCTCTTTTTATGCTGAATTAAAATAGCATGCTTGTGTTTGGTAAGAAAAAAAATTAAAACCTAATTTGGTAATTGAGTGGTTGCCACTGGAAAGGAGTGCTCGTAGCCAACATTCTTGTAAAAATGTTAACATTATTTTTTGAGTTGCAGAATTGGAGAGATAGCAGTGACACAGCAAGTAATTATCCAAGAAAAGGCTAATTTCTAAGGGTAATCCCTTATCCAGAAGTGAATTATTCAATTAGATTAGTGCTAATGCTGCTATCCAAACACAGTTCTGATCACGATGCTAGCTTTAGAGTATCTCAAGTGTAAGAATATCTGGTGACATTTTAAGTTCTACAAATCAACTTCATGGCAATAAATCTCATGAATATATTAAAGTAAAGTCTTCAACTCACAGTTTTAAAATAGGTTTACCCAATCTGGAACAAAGTCCTAGAAAGGCAAAACTAATCTTTGTTTATTCCTGCATAAAGATCAATATTCTTGATGAAATCAAGGGTGTTTTGGTCTCAGCTTTTAGGCACCATTTCAGATATTATATACTTGAAAAGTTTCCGCATTACTGGTTTAACCTTTTTTAAAACTTTAGGATGAAAAGCAACTTTGATATCACTTAACAATTGCTCATTTCATTTTGTAATAAAATTATCTAATTTTGTTTTTTAAAACAGAAAACTGATAGGAAGGAAGGAAGGAAGGAAGGAAGGAAGGAAGGAAGGAAGGAAGGAAGGAAGGAAGGAAGGAAGGAGTCTTGATTTTAGTTATTTGATATTACAATGTTGTCAAGCTTTTTAAAAAAAAATATGAATTGTAGGTTCCCTTCCACATTGGGAATATATGAAAACATTGCCTTTTACATAAGTGCTCCACAACCTTTTGGGCATGAGGAACTGGTTCTATGGAGAGAGCTTTTTCCATGGACCAACAAGGGTGTAGTTTCGTGTGCTTCCTGCATCTCTTCTGCTTCTCTTGTTTGCGTGGCCTGGTTTCTGGCATGCCACTGTCTGGTGATATTCTTGAACCAGGATTTGGGAACCCCCATTTTACATCAATCTCATTATAGTTCTCTTGTGCACTACAACAACCACAAAATTATGTTTGCTGATAAATCTCATAATCTCCAGTCAATGTATGGGACATATAATCCAAGAGTCTTCAAACTTGCCAAGTTTAAGACTAGTGGACTTCAACTCCCAGAATTCCTGAGCTAACATGACTGGAGGAGGAATTCTGGGAGTTGAAGTCCTCAAGTTTTAAAGCTGTCAAGTTTGAAGACCCCTGAATAATCCAATGGGGGATATTAAGTTGAGGAATGTTGTGCTACAGGATATTGAAGATAGTACAGTATATGTCACAAGATTCATTTCCAAACATGATGGTACCATGGATAGAGACACAACTTCTATATTTTTTCCTTGCCCATTATTTCTAGTTCCATGTATGCTTTCCATACCCTTCCTTGGACTTGTTGCAAAACATTTCTATCCTATTTTCTTGTGAGAAATCAAGATGAGTCCCAATATCAAATCAATATTTTAACTCCCTCCCACAAATACAAATCCTCATAAGGAGCACCAAAAAAAAAATCCTACAGCAAAATTACGTCCATAATTTAAAAATGAAAGAAATAATATATAAAAAGAAAGAAAGATGATCCATAAAGGATTTAGAAGGGTGGTGCAAAGCAACATTCATTCATTCATTCAAGAATGATTCATTCATTCTTAGCTATCAAAAAAATACATCAAGATAAATCAAACTTTAAAATTACTTGTCTTGGTGCTCCATAGGCTTCCTATAATCCTTGGTTGAGGAATGTAGAAATATTCAGCAGAGTAAGTTTAACCTTAGACTGTCTACCATTGACCTCACCCCTGTCCTAAGAGGTCTGTGTGGGGGTGCATAAGCGCACCAGCGTGCCTACCGTCCCTGTCCTTTGTTTATTTTTATTTTTCTTATATGTATCCATTTCATGTATTCATAACTATGTTTATACATACTTATACCTGTTATCTTATAATTGCTTGACTGACTAAATACATACATACATACATACACACATACATACATACTGCTTATGGGGAAAGTAATTTTCCAAATCCTGAAATCACAGACTGTTTAAAGCCTGTGATTATAAAGTAGCAGGTAACTGATGCATATTCATAGAATTCAAAAGAACATGAAAAAGATACAATTTTTGGCTAGTCAGCTACTTAACTGTTTGTTTTACCTAGTTAAGTGTTTTTTTATCAGGGCAACTTGGTCTACCCAAATATGGGATGGAGCATATTGCTTCTGTATTTACCAAGTTGTTCCATACTACAATATGTCATGATCTCTAAGAATTGAGGAGCAGGGGAACAGAGAAGTAGCAGCAATTTAACCCAGTTCAATAAACACCTTTCCTTGTTATTTATTTATTTATTTTGATTTGTCAATCGCTTACAAGATAATAGGTATGTGTATATACATAGTTATGAATACATGAAATGAGTACATATAAGAAAAATAAAAGAAACAATTGGACAGGGACGGTAGGCATGTTGGTGCGCTTATGAATGCCCCCTACAGACCTCTTAGGAAAAGGGTGAGGTCAATAGTAGACAGTCTAAGGTTAAAGTTTTGGGGATTTGGGGAAAAAACCACAAAGTCAGGTTGAGTATTGACCACTCTGTTGCTGAATTCTGCAATCAAGTTTGGTACAGTTAAACTTGAGTTTGTATCTGTTGTACGCTCTTGTGTTGTTATGGTTGAAGCTGAAGTATTCATTGACAGGTAAGTCATTGCAATGTATGATTTTATATACGATATTTAGATCAGACCAAAGACGGTGTAATTCAAGGTTGTCTAGGTCTAGAAATTCAAGTCTGATGGCATAAGTTATTCTACAACAAGTAGAGGAGTGGAGAAATCTTCTTGTGAAATATTTCTGGACTTTCTCAACTGTGCTAATATCAGATATGTAATGTGGGTTCCAGACTGTTGTACATAAATCATGAGGTTTAGCTGTATTCGAGTATTGGTCTAGCAAATGTTTTATATGCTCCACTTAGTAGTGTGATATTACCAGAGAAAAAGCTACATAGAGTTAAATTAACAATTCTTAATGCCTTTTTGGCTATGTAGTTACAATGGTCTCTAGTACTTAGATCATTAGAGATGAGTATTCCAAGGTCCTTTACAGAGCTTGGATCATCAACAAGATCTTGACTATTTAGCTTGTATTTTATTTTCTGATTTTTTTGCCAAAATGGAAGACAGAGCATTTATTTGATATTCACTTCCAAAATGCAAAATCCAAGTAGAAATAGGTTGATGAAAAGACTAGATGTTTGAAACTTGGTCATTTTCATGAACTTTTCCTCCTGTGGTAAGTGGAGTTAGTGCCAAACTCTCACACATAATGGTGTGTCTCAGTGAACTCAGATTTTGTAACCATTTGCTATTTAATGCCCTAAGAACAACAAATATTTCACCAGTTTTTGTTCTTCCCATTTTATTGGCTGTGAAGAAGTAACAAAGAGGTTAGGAGAGAAATTAAAACCATATTGCCCACAGTTGCTTCAAAACAAGACAGGTAGCAAATGAATTTAATTAATAAATATTCATTTGCAGGCTATATTTGTAACATAATGCAATAGCAGTGCTCTGAAGCACATTAATCATACTTGTTACATGAGAATTTCAACTGTAGCTTTAACCCATCTGCAGTTAAGAACAGAGATGTAGCCGCAGAAGGCACCTGTCTTTTACATAATAAGACAAGGTGTGAAGCCGGAATTGTTCCAAATTAGCTGGGAAAAAAGAAAGAACAAGAGGACAGAGGAAGGAAGATTTCCTCCTTTATTTGGGAGATTAGATGGGGCATCATAAAATATTTCTACTATCTTAGAAAAGAATCTGAACTTAAGCAGCACTTGAAGTTTTGTAGCAGAAAAGTCCAGATATTCAATCTCTGCATCCTTAGGCATGTCTGAGAAAGAACCATACTAACTAGAAGGGGCCACTTTGTATTTAATTATAAGACCATAGTCGTCATCATCATGATCATCATCATCTGCAAATGTTCTTGAAACATTACACTTTTCAGCACTTGAGACCACAGTTCTTAACTATGGTAATGATTTGTTTGCTTCTTTTCAACTGAGGCCAAAAACAGCTTTTCATGGCTTAGAGAAGAACTTGGACAAGTTTAGACAGAAGCCACTTTCAAACTTTTATTTTTCAAAATCAATTACCTTCCCAAGCTGAATAATAGAATGAGCAAAATGTCAGAGGAATGAAACCCAAGTAAAAACTTCAAGACAGAAAGAATAATAATAATTGTAATTGTAATTGTAATAATAACCAGCAGCTTCTGAAAAGTACCATTGTAGAAAGATCCAGATTTCAAGACCTAACAAAATTATGGAAGAAATATATTGAAAACTGACGATTATTCTCTGCTATGATTTAAATATAATTGTTCCCATTTGAATGATCAATGTTTAGATGTATTTTATAAACCCCCAGAGGGCAATGCTAAAAGAACTGTCTCTTTACTTTCAAATGAACCAGGTGGTCCTTTTGTCTTGAAGGCTACTGAACACTGCAGACTGACAATAATACTGAAGATTGTGTAAGCCCATTGGGGCATGATGTGGGAGCTGGTGCCTCTGTATGAACAAAAAGGATCATCAGAAATGATGGAAGGGTGGCCTTTAGTGGAAAATAATTCTGAGAAACTCTTTGTGCTGTGTAATGAATAGACAATTTGGCAATGGCAAAAAGAGAAAAAAAAAGATAATAACAAATGAGTTTCTCTTTGCCACTTTCATATCCTGCTTGTATCTTCTTGTTGACCTTACAACTGCAAAAAAAAAGAAAAGAAATGCATAATAAAGGCAGAAATGCTTGACCATGAATCATGAGGTTTAGCAATCAGAAAGCAGCCAAGGAAAAATTGACAGCATATTTGTCCAAGAACTGCTGTCTCTGGTGGTGGTTTTCTTCGAACAAGTATTAGAAGAAGAGTAATTGTTTCTTCACTCCAGGCAGTTCTGTGTCAATTTCTGTATTTTACTTCACAGAGGACAGATGTTTAGAATTCTCCTTTACATGGAGGGCTGGATTTAAATGCAACAGGCTCCAAAAGTTAGGGAAAGTTGACAGCAATCAACCTCCATCATCTGTTCATAACTTTTTCCTAAGGCAGTGAGATTTCCTTCAATTCAAATTGTAACGTTTTATTTCTCAAGGTATGCATATACATGTTTTATGCAAATTGGAGGCCTCTCTTGTGTTCTTTTTTTTTTTTTTCGTGGTGATTCGTTTCCAATTTTTTTCAAACAATGCTTACCTGGCTGCCATGCCATCTGTTATTTTTTCATAGCAACTGCCCCATTTCACAGAGACATTTTAACCCATTCTAAATACAATCTAAATACAGTTCTAAATACAATCCTCCTGTATAGCCATTCCATATGGGGCAAAATGGCTTGTGCGCATTTTATAGTAGAAAAAGAAGCATAATTTTTTTCCTTTATGTTCTATTTCTCATTATTTCTATATCTCTTTTCTGCCAAAAGCCACCAAAATGATCCACAAGAAATCAAAGCAAACACTAAATATCATAAAACTATGGAAACAAAAACAAAACCATCTTTAAAATACTAAAACTAGATGATACTGAAAGTCATTTTTAAAAAATCCTGAGTCCAAAGCCATCAAAGACTGCATTCTTCTTTCTTTTTTTCTTTGCCCTAAACCAGCTGTTATGCTAATCAACTATCATATGCTAAGTCAATGGTGTATATAGGAATTCTCTGCTCTAGATTGTCGTTTTATTTATTTGCACTTAAATGTATAATATTACAGATAGCCAAGGTTTCTTGGCATAAACTGCAAAATTAAAATTAGCATCTGAAAGTTTAAAACCACTTTAAAACAACAATTAAAACCAAGTCAACATGTTTTAAAAGGTGTAGTGTTTGGTGTAGTGATTTTTAAAAAGTCAACAAAGACATTAAACTGATCAGCTCAGCAATAAATTGGAATTGTTGGAAAAATAAATCTAAGCTTAAGCATCCCAGGACTGAGAGAAAAAAAAGCTGCTTAAAGGGAAAATAGACCTTACATGTCTTAATTCTTCCTTCTCAACAATCTGCTAATTCTCTCACCACTGTAATTGCAGCCCAAGTTTAAACATCATATGTATTTCCCACCACATTGTACTTGCCATCTGAGGTTCAATAAACAGAACTTCTGCCTTTCCATTACTGAATAGATGAAATGTACATTTAATCAGCAAATTAAGTACTAACAAAAATTCCTTTTTAAAGATATTGGGGAATTTTAAAATCTACCATTAGGATAATGGAGAAAGACCATGAGGATTATATTAGTATCCCACCAATCAGAACTAGGGGTCACCTTTAAAATGGCAACCAAGACCTTAAGATGGTTACAGCTTCTTAGCATGCTGTCCTTCAACAAGATGGTGGTTGGTCTTAGCCTCTTTTATTCTTTTATTAATGTAAAGTAATGTTGGAAGAAATATCCATCTGGTTCAGTTCCAAGCTGGGAGAAAGACACTGGAAACATGGAAGCTGATTGGAAATATGGCTTAATGATTAACAGAACCATCGGCATTTATGGTTCTGGTACAGCTGACAAAATGGAGTTGAGAGTGGGGTTATTTTATACCTTCTTTGGGCTTTGTATTTGAGCTTCCTGTTCCTGTACAAGAACATGTCTTCTAATATTCTATTGGCTGTTGTCAGATTCCTATGGGGTCATGTAGGGGTTATGTACGGGTCATAGCTGGTTCTATAGGTAAAAGAGGAAATGCAAATCCTAGGTGTTTGTCTGAACTAATTTGGTCAACCCTTTGTTTATTGCTTATCTGAGTTTCTGTCTTGAGCCAGTCCTCCTAAACTGATTACCAAATCTGCATTTCTAAAAGTTGGCCTCCTCAGTTTCTGCTTTGGACAAGGAAACTGGGACTGGTTTCAAAATAGGCTGGTTCAGGGAGAAGGCGGAGCTTCATTTCGGCAATACAGCTGCGATCTCGGGGCTCTGAGATTGCAGCTGATATTTTCGCCCCTGGTTGGTCCCAACGGACCTAAACCGTCCTGTAGAGATGGTGATCGTGAAGGACATAGTCCCAGGATCCCAGAGATATCGCAAAATCTCTGGTTTGATCCGGGAGAAGCCCTTTTGCTGGCGGCAGAGAGGCAGCCTCCATAGCTGCTGAAGTCGGGACAGCTCCGGGAAGGAAGTGGCTGGAAGTGAAATTGTGTCGACTGGGTGAGAAACTTCTTTTTTGTTGTAAATTCGATGAGATTTGAAAGGGCACCCTGAATAGAGAAGAAACCTGTGAGATTTTTTTTTTTTTGACAAAAACTGTATGAGTGGCGTTTTTTAAAGTGATGTCAAATTGAGGCTTGGATTTTTTTTTCTTACTTTTTTTGGGGGGTGGACTTTAGTGTGACTTTGTAGGTAACCGGATTGAATTTTCTCTTACATATATTTTTATGCTCCTTTTGATCTTTTAATTTTCTTTTAGGATAGAGGCTCCCTTTGGCTATTTTTTTTTTTGTATAAATTATCCTTTTTTTCTGGCTGGTGGGGGGGAAGAATATTAAGAAACTTTGTAACACTGCCAACTAGAGGCTTGAAAATATTTTATTTGAATTGGAGAGAACTGTAAGAAGACTCCTTCTCAAGGACATTTTAATGTGATAAAATAGAGGGAGAGCACAGCAAAATATTATTACAGGTGTTTTCCTGGACTCTTATTAATATTTCAACACTTGAGGCTTGGCTTTGAAGCTGCTGGAGAAGAGAGTCATAATAAGAGCCTTGGACAACTAAATAAAGTGCAGTGTGCTTTCTTATATATATATTTTTCTTTACTTGTGATACCCTTACTCACCAGCCTCTTTGTAAATTCCAATTCTAGTAATATTCTTATTTTTGCTTTTTATTTCAAAGGGAAAGCCTCAGAGCTTTTTCTTTATTTTTCTTTTTTTCTTCTTATTTTTAATGGGATCCTTTTGCTTTTTCCATCCATGTTTTTGGACCACTCTGTTTTTTCTTTTTGATTATTGAGACTCTCAACTGGATTAAGGTGTGAAGAACCTGAAGGAATTTCTTCTTTTCTTTTTTCTTTTTGTTCTTTTTTTTTTCTTAATCAATATTATTATTTTGGGGTTTTTTTTTTCTTTCTATTTTTCATTTTTTATGGTGGACTACTTCGTAATTGGATTAGGGTCTAGAAAAACCTGAAGATCTTTCTTCTTCCTTTTTTCCTTTTTGTTCTTTGGTTTTACTATTGGATTTTTCCATTTTGGATTATAATTGGCTATTCTACCAGTTGGATTAAAAGTTAAAAAGAATTTGAAGATTTGGAAGCATTAAAATGAGCAGGAAACCAATATCATCTGCCGTTTCTACTTCTACCTCTGCCTCCCCACCAGCTGGAGGACAACGTTTAATTCAGACAATGTTGAAGCAAGATAAAGAACAAGAAAAAGTAACTTTACAGATGATTATGCAAGGAATTCAAGATCTCAAGACAAAATCAGACACCATTGAACAAAGAATAGAGAAGACTGATGAAAAAGTGGGAAATATTAAACAAATGATGGTGAAGTATGAGGAGAGATTCCAAAAAATTGAGGAAGAAGGTAAACAAAGAGAGGAGAAGATTGGAAATATTGACAGTAGATTAACAGTGGTTGAACAAGATAAAAGTGGGATGTTGAGGTGGGAGATGGAAAGGTCAGAATTTTATCTCAGATTTCAAAATATAGAAGAAGAAAAAGGACAAAATTTTGCTGCGATAATGATAGAAATTTTGGCGGATGCTTTGGAAATTACGGAGGAAAAGATGATGGATGGAATAGATGAGGTATATCGAGTTTATACAAGATACGCGATGAGAAATGAATTACCAAAGGAAGTCCATATTACATTTACCAAAAAAATCCATTAAAACACAAATACTACGAGTGGTAAGAGAGAAGACATTGAAATACAAAGGCAAAGAGATTGTGGTTTTAAAACAAATACCCAGAAGAGTGAGAGAGATGAGAAGAGAATATCGATTTCTGACCAAAATGCTACTGGAAAACGAATGAATAATAGATGACTGATTCTAGAAGGATTAATTTTTACGTGGCAAGAGCAGAGTCATAGAATTGACTCAATTGAGAAAGCAGAACTTTTCCATGCAGAATTTTTTGGAAGAAGAGAAGAGGAGGCAGAGAAAGAGGTCTCATTAATTGAGTTTCAAGAGGAACAACTGGAGACTGAAAAAGAGAAAGGTGCAGTAGGTGGACAGGTGGATAGTAAAGAACAGCGTGAAATGAAATCCACGAGAGCTGTTAGACCTAAATATAAAGCATAATCATGGAAGAAAAAAAACTGATTACAATGAATATAAATGGACTCAATTCAGCTGTTAAAAGAAGGAAAACCTTTCATAAATTAGAGAAACTAAAATTCGATATAATTTGTCTGCAAGAAGTTCATATTAAAAAACAACATGAACAATTGTTAGTACAGCCAAAACTAGGGAAAATATTTACTTCTTTGACTCAATGTAAGAAAAGAGGAGTGGTTCTATACATTGAGGCTATCCCAGCAAAACTGATCTACACGGATGAAGACGGAAGAGTATTAATGGTGGAAATAATGGACAATAATATAAAAATACTCTTGATTGCAATTTATGCTCCGAATGATAAACAAGAAGAGTTTTATAAAAAAAAACTACACATGAAAATAATTGGACTGGACTATGTTAATATAATTATGATGGGAGACTTTAATGGAATTGTGGACAATAAACTGGACTATATAGCAACAACAACAAAGCAAAATAGAAAGACTCTCCCTAAATCTTTTTTTAAAATGACAGACGAATTAACTTTAAAAGATATTTGGAGAGAAAGAAATGTTAAAGCTAAACAATATATTTTTTATTCAAATAGATATTTACCATGGTCCAGATTAGATATGATTTGGATCTCAACAGAATTAATATCCAATATTCAAGAAACAAATATCGAAACAAGTACTTTTGCAACATCTCCATGATCATGTGATCAAAATGCAGATGCTTGGCAAATGGTTGTTAGTTATGACCATTGCTGTGTCCCAAGGTCATGTGATCAACTTTTGCAAACTTCTAACAAGCTGGTCAATGGAGAACCCAGATTCACTTAACAACTGGGTTACTAACTTATCAACTGTAGTGATACCAATTAGGCTTGGAAAAGACTATTTTGAAGATTTAAATAAAATCATGTTGAAGTTTATATGGCAAGGTAAAAAAGCGAGAATAAAACTAAAGCTTTTGCAAGACGCTAGAATTAGAGGAGGTTTTGGCCTGCCTAACTGGGAATTGTATTATCAAGCTGCAAGTTTGATATGGGTCAAAGAATGGATAATATTAAGAAAGGCTAGATTGTTGACACGAGAAGGTCATGATTTGCGGTTGGGCTGGCATGCTTTTTTATGGTATAAGGGAACTAAAGCATAGGGTTATTTTAGAAGGCATTATATACTGGAGTCTTTGTGGTTAAACTGGGAGAAGATAAAAAGACAATGTTATTTGAAAATTCCAGTTTGGTTATCGACTATTGAAGCATTTTCCTATCCTATAATTTATAAGAAGGAACAAACAGTTAGATATGGGTGCAAGGAACGGAGACAAGGCAGTGAACAGTGAACTTCAACTCTTTATTAATCATTCTGAACAGAGCAAAAAATCTAGGGCAGGCGGATGGGGGCTACTTCAGGGTTAAGGTTAAATGATATCGGGGTCCCTTTGTACTCGCCTAGTTTGTCTGCAAAAACGTCCTGAAATTCCTGGACGATGGCCTCCTCCCAGTCGTTGCTTCTGGTTTGGTGAATGCCGGCTACCTCGATCCCGAGTGGGGCGAACCATTGAAGGCCTATCAAGCTAGGCCGGTCACAGTCGACGACGGTCAGTGGTAATGATGCAGTACGATTTTTAAATGATACTTGGACTTGGCTGGATCCAATGACCGGAATTCGGTTCCCCTGATAATCTTTGAGTATGATTCTTTGGGCTCTGAGGTCTTGACGCCGGACGGCAGGGATTAATTGTTTAAGAGTCTTCCAGGAAACCATCGAGAGGGACGATCCTGAATTGACTTCCATCACACAAGGCTGGTTTTCGATGGTGACCTTCACTCGGATCTTCTTTGCATCCAGCGATGAGGCGTGACTGATTGTAATGGTTTGGTGTGCCTCTTCTCTTCTCGATAAAATGGCCCGTGTTTTATTTCTGTAGGAGTGGTTGTTCCCTTGGCGGTTCAAATATTTTCGACTCACAGGGTGATTCTCTGTGGTCTGGCAGTAGTTGTTTCCTCTCTGAAGTGGGCTGGATCCTTGCTTGCTTCTACAGACCTTCCCGATGTGGCCTCTTTTCCCACAGAAATGGCAGAGTGCGTCGAGGAATTTGCACTCTGATTGCGGGTGGTGTGCCCCACAACCCGCGCATTGGTGCGGTAGTCTTTGGTTCCGCTGATGGCGTTGATCACATTCAGACTGGAGCCGGTTGACCTCCTCCTCATCACTTTCTGATGGTGATTCGAGGTCCTCGTGGTGGGTCGCTGTTGTGTGCCTCTCTAGGCGAGGTGAGGTATCGCTGGCGAGTTGATGGAGAGGTGCATTAGTGTGGCGCATTCGGGCGGCCAACTTCCTGGTTGCTTCTGCTGCAGTAGCGTCCTTAATGACATCAGCAAGGTCGATGTCCCCTTTGGCCATGATCTTGCTCTGTGTCGTGGGGTCATCTAATCCCAGAATTATTCGGTCTCTCAGAGCTTCTTCGAGGTCTGTAAACCCACAGAAACCTCCCAGGTTCCGGAGATCCACGATGAAATCTGCAACGCTCTCTCCTTTCCGCTGGTCCCTCTGGTAAAATTCATGTCTTCGGACAATCATTGGTACGGCGGGTGCATAGTGGGCCTGTAGAAGGGGCGCGAGGACGTCCCAGTCCATGGTCTTCACCTCAGCCGGTTTCACTTGTGCCTTGGCCATCTTAAAGACAGCAGGCCCGCAATGGGTCAGGAACACTGCTCACTTTTTCCCCGTAGTGGCATCCCTCAAGTTGTTGGTCTACAGAAACATCTGGAACCAGTCTATGTACAAGTCCCAGTCTTCTTGTGCTGGGTCAAATGGAGCGGGTGGGTATGGCGCCACTGGACCTGGTTTCCGTTGTCGATGTGCCTTCAGCCACATGCTCTGTTTGGTGCTCTGTAGTGTTCAGTCAGCTCTGATGTCTCCGCATCCCACCCTCGTCGCCAGTGTTAAGTTCTGCGCATGGGTGCAAGGAACAGAGATGAGGCAGTGAACAGTGAACTCTTTATTAATCATTCTGAACAGAGCAAAAAACCTAGGGCAGCAGCAGCCCTTTTATAAGGCAGGCTGCTGACCTATTAGCCAATGAGAACATGGAAGTGTTAAACCCTTGAACCAATGAGAGTGGCTTGTTAACAGCCAATCAGATTCTCCAGAACGGACCAATCCGATATCACTATTATCAGCCAATCAGAAGTGCAGGATTAGAACCCTGCTTTTTCTTTAAGCTTTGTTAAAGCTTTATTTAAGCGCTTTTATTAGTTCATAACATCTGTAGTACCTCTTATGTAGGGCAGGACAGCTGTTCCATAGGTCTGCTCATCTTCTAGGTCTCCATTATGTCTCAGTGTGTTTTTGTGGATCAGGTCAGTGATTTTGCTTTTGTGGAAGCCGTTGGCTGTCAGTACTTTAGTCAAGGTGCATAGTTCAGTCTTTATGTGTGCTTGTCTGCCAGGCGTTTGGTTCTGGCAATTAGTGTTTTGGCCACAAAGTTTATCTGTGCTGGGTGGTGGTGGGATTGGGCATTGAGGTAGCGGTTGGTGTGTGTTTTCTTCTGCTATATGGTGTGTCCTAGTGTGCCATCTGTTTTTTTGTAGATTAGTACATCTAGGAATGGTAGTTATTTGTTTGTTTCTGTTTCCATGGTGAATTTGACTTTGGGGTGTGTGCTGTTTAGGTGTGTTAGGAAATTGTTTAGGTTTTCTTTTCCATGGGGCAAAAAAACAAATGTGTCATTGATATATCTTAACCATAGTTTGGGTTTGTGGATGGCATTGACTAGGGCTCTGAATTTGAATTCTTCCATGAACAGGTTTGCAATGACAGGTGACAGTGGTGATCCCATAAGGGCTCCTTCAATTTGCTTGTATCTTTGTCCTTTGCACTAAAAGCCTCCAATACAGGAAACACAATGTTGCCAGCCAATCAAGACAAAAAAAAAGCTTCAAAACAGACAGAAAATATTGGAAACACCAATCAAGCAGAACATAGCAAACTGCAAGACCAATAAACACAGACCAAGACTCCCAACCAATCAGGATGAAGAAAAAAAATGATTCTGGCACAGCAATAGGCTGCCTGTCAGCCTCAAGTTATCTTCCACTGTTGCTTCTCTGCTGCTATGCAAATTTTACTTCTTTCGGCTGTCATGACAACAGTGGGAGGGGGGACCTTGGAGGGCAAAAAGGCTGGAGGTGTTTTGCATTCCTTTGCTGGGTTAGCAAGGGGAGGGGGGATTCTTTTCTTTAACTTTCCATTTCTTGGCTAGCCTCTGTCCTCTTTTGCGCAACTGCGAACTTTTATCAAAATATGTCAAGGTCAATTGACAAGAAGCCTCATCACCACCTGGAGATGACCACATGATCATATTCAGAAGCCTTAATTGGAAGAATCATTTGAACTTTGGGGGGTGGGAGCAATTCTATTCCTTTGTATGTGTGTTCTACCCGCCAATTTCTCAGTTTCAGAATTGAATCTGTAGTTTCCACTTTATTTTCAGTAAAAGAATAACTTTGCTCTACATCATGGAGTCTGAGTATTTCTTTCTTGGCATCTAAAGGGAGCACAGACTGACACTGCCCCAAATTTAAATCTGAAACCACTGTAAAAGTCTGTATAGTGCTCACAGATGAACACTATACAGAAGCCTGATGATGGCAGATGAGAGTCTGCTGAAACGTTGCTACAACTTTAAAAGAACAACTACAATGACGTGGAAAAATACCCGAACAAAGCTGAATGCTGAATGCCATATATAATTTCCATAAACATTGCTATGTATTTCAGAGATACAATAGAAATCTCAAAAATTAGATTAATTAGATCAAATCTGCTTGCATTGATGCACCTTACATATTTTTCAACAACTTCTGTTTATTTTATTGTTTATTTTGCAATTCATATTTTCACAAAAATTATCCCGCTTTTTATTTTACTGTAGAAGAAAGACAGGATAAACAAACCTAAGAAGGCTTTTCCATTTAAGAGTAGGCGGGAAATGTGTCAAAATAAATAAATAACACAAAAGATAGAATATCTATAAATTATAAGCTGATAACAAATGGTACAAAAATGGTGAATTTCTAGGAAGAAAACTCAAGATATTGGAGACTGCAAATGTATTATTAGGATTACAAAAAGTATAATGCAACTTCTGATGAGTTCAGCTCAGATGAGTTAAGATGGTTTTGAGATGAGATTTGATATCTGGCACCATACCCTGAGTTATCTGGATGATAGAGGGTTGGAATAGAATGTACCTCACAACAACCAGGAAAATATCTTTGACCAAAACTTTTGATCAGAAGGACTTGAAATGTTTTCTGGAAACATGGAATAAAAAACAGTGAAATAAATACCTCAGGCAAAGACTTGTGCATTGTAGAAATATGAAGCATGTGGCTGGGCATATTTAGCCTTGAGAAGAGCAAAGTTGAGTTTTGTTAAACAAATACATTAGAAGGATTTAAATTTGAAATCCTCTGTAGGACTGTCGGGGACTGAGCTAAGTGAGCTCAGCATTCCTTGCAATTTTGTGAAACCTGTCATTCCCTTAAGTTTTATTTTATTTCAAGTACCATAAATTCCACCCAACAGTCCTAGGATCAGTCTGGTTAAGTATTATGAACTTGGCTCAACATCCCTAGAGTTTCTCAAGATGGAGAAGATTGGAATAAATAAATGGCTGGGTTGTAGTACTTTTGTCATTTCTTATTATATCACCAACCCATTAATTTGAGCAGGTCAATGACAAGAGATTCAGGGCTCTTCTGTGTTTCCTTTTTGCATTTAAACTCCAGTTTATAAGCACAAATCCTTTGTGCACATTCAGCCTATATGCTGTTATGAATGCTTTTCAACACCTTTTTGTAGTGGACCTAAAAGCAATAGAAGAAGAGCAACTTTCAGCAAGGAAACAGGGTAAAGACAACGGTCAAGAAGCCGTTATCTTCACACTTAGTTTTTCAACTTCATAGTGTATCCAATGGGGTGTAGAAATAAAAAAATAAAAGTATCACAACATTGAATGTATAATGCAATGTCCTTGTAGAGCTCTTATAAAATCCGTTTTTTCAAGCAAAAGTTAGATAAAATTGTATATTGTTTTGTAGTAAATCTCAGAGTGAATTGTAGTAGAACCAACAAAGTTTCCTGTGGCAATTAAAGAATGAGCTTTATTTTATTAAAACAGAATTTTGTAGGTTGTAGTCCACAGTATCAGAAAGGTGGAATGTAGTTCTGAGATATATCTGTTAGGGATACACCCTAGCAGAATCTGCACGGCAGTCAGGCAAGCAGGCAAATATGTGAGATAAACATTTTTGTAGCTTACACTCAGTAAAAACAGATATACTGTGCTAGTTAAATAGTTTATTCCAGTAAGAGTTTTAGCATAGTCAAACAGTCCATATATCATTTACTAGTTCAGTCCGTTTGGGGATTATTCAGTTGCAAAGTCCAGTGTCGAAAAAGAGCTCAGTAAACTTACAAATATCAGTCCAGTAATATATCTCTTCTTGCAGTAGAGATATGAAGAAGTCAAACCTCCTTTCTTCCTTCAGCAGCAGGGAACACGCAGTTAACAAACCATCAATCCATCATTGTCAGCAATCAATCCAGTAAGCCAGCAATACAGCAGGTTATCTTGCTCCCTCTTATGGCGGTTTTACAACAGCACCCAAAAATTACTTTAAACTTTGCAGTTTAAAGTGACACACACTTAAATTCACTATCATAGTTTATGTATATTAATTTACCCAAACTACGTTAGGTAACCTTGTTATTCCTAATAATATCAATAGAACAGAACAGAACAGAATATTCTTTTTTTTTTTAAACAAATTTTATTAATTTTACAAAAAACAATACACAATCCAGGCATAACAACTTGAAAAATCTTTTCTAAAAAAAATAATAATAATAATTAAAAAAGAAAGCCAATAGAACATATAAAATAACTCCAAATTGTAATATCAATATTTACATTATCTATTTAACTTCATATCTTATCCAGACTTCTCCTTTTATCCAAATTATATTTCTTGCTTATTAAAATTTTATTGCCTTTCATAAACATACAAAACACAAAAGATAAACAAAACTAAAACATCTTTTCTGAAGGCTGTCTGATCCTGGGTTGAAACTCTTCACACAGACACAAATTCAAACATCATATTCACTTTATATATCCTTCCATATCTTATTATCATTTTCTTTTCCATTTTTTATAAACCAATTTTATCAATTTTACAAAAACAGTGCACAAACAATCAAGGCATAACAGCTTATAAATTCTTTAATAATAATAATAATAATAATAATAATAATAATAATAATAATAATAATAATAATTGGAGAAGAAAACCAATAGAACATAATTATTCTAAATTATAATATCAATATTTACTTTATCTATTTAACTTCATATTTTAACCCAGCTTTTCCTTTTAATCCAAATTATTTCTTGTTAATTAAAATTTTATTGCCTTTTATCAATATACAAAAAAAAAACCATAACAAAACCTTTATATATCCTTCCATATCTTATTACCATTTTCAATAACATTCT
The DNA here is from genome assembly GCA_033807585.1 of Hydrophis major. NCBI lineage: Eukaryota > Metazoa > Chordata > Lepidosauria > Squamata > Elapidae > Hydrophis > Hydrophis major. The sequence continues at coordinate 247,460,684 of CM066330.1, forward strand.
TTGTCTGTTCTATTTCCAACTATCCATTCATCTTTTTTCTTTTACTATACTTCTACTATACACTAATTGGAGTGATGCCTTTAACTCATTACCCTAACTTAAAAATACTTCATATAACACTTAATTTATCTTGGGATTCTGTTTAGTAGATTCTAAAATTACACAGTAAATTTTATACTCTAAATACACATATAAAAACACAATCTTATATACCTTCCAGAATCCCCCTTTTATCCTTAATTAAATTCACCCATTGTCTCTGAATAAACTTTTTTTCTTTAGATCTTGATTCCCACCATTGAGGCTTCTCCTCCCCCCCTTTCTCTCTTGCTTATTCTTCTCCTTGCCCTTTTTACCCCTTTGTCTCTCCTCCTCCCTTTTCGAACAGAATATTCTTTATTGCCCAATGTGACTGGACACACAAGGAATTTGTCTCCCATACATAAGCTGCCAATATACATACAAACAACAAAGTGATAAGTCATAGATCATAAATCATAGATACAACTGATAAATTACAATATACCAATAAGATAAGATAATAGGAAAGATGAGAAGATGAGAAGGATAATAGCAAAACAGTCCTACATGAGTAAATTATGTTTAGGCATAGGATAGTGCTGTGGGAATTAGACGTTTAACAGCGTGATGGCATGTAGAAAAATTATCCTTGTGTCTTGTTATAACAGATAATCAGAGTTGGAAGGGACCTTATAGGTCATCTAATCCAACCCCCCACCCAAGCAGGAGACCCTACACCATTTCTGACAAATGGCAGTCCAATCTCTTCTTGAAACTCTCAACTGATGGTGCTCCCACAACTTCCAAGAGCAAGCTCATTGGTTGATTGTTCTCACTGTCAGAAAGTTTCTCCTTATTTCCAGGTTAAATCTCTCCTTGTTCAGTCTCCATCTATTGTCCCTTGTCTGGCCTATAGGTGCTTTAGAAAATAGCTTGACCCCTTCCTCTCTGTGGCAGCCCCTCAAATATTGGAAGACTGTGTTAGGAATGATAATCGCCTAACAGTTGAGTTGGAAATATATAAACCAGGATGGTTATTTAATACTGTATCTTTAAGAGAATACTATAAGTGTGATTGGCTGAGGTTCCTCCAATAGCCATAAGATGGACCCAGAAACCTGGTTTCTTCCTCCTTGCATTTTCTGTTTTGCTGTATTGCCTGATCATCGTTCTGCTTGGTTTGCTGTGAGTTTTGCAACTGTTACCAAACTCCGTTTACTGAACTTCGTTTATGATACTTGACTTCGTTTTTTGGATTATCCCTGGACTGATACTAACTGCTTTAACCATGTATGATTTGGACTGTTTGTTGGTCTTTGTTTATCCGTTTACTGGAAGTAAAACCTACATTTTACTGTATGCTGGTTGTGTGTTATTCAACATCACTCTAACTATGTTTCCCTGAGTGCACTCATTCTCCTAATGGGGAATACCTTAACAGACTGCTATCATGTCTCCCCTAGTCCTTCTCTTCACTAGACTAGCAATGCCCAGTTCCATTTTGTTTTGGCATGCAATGTCAAATTCATATCTATGTGAAGCTGTTGAGCATAGTGAGGGGTAATGAGATTAATACATATAATGGAACACTAGTGAGAGATAATGACATAGAATTATAATGTTGGAAAGAGCCATGAAGGTGTATCACGCTAGAGATTGAACCACTGCTTTCTCCATTCCTGAGACAGTCCATTTTTTTTTTCACCATCCCAGAGTTTATCAATCATCTTACCTCAAATAGGGGCAAACAATTGAAAGCCGTAACTTCTCCATATGGACTTGTTCACAATAACTTTGCTGACTACTGTACTCAAAGGTTGCCACCCAGGGCCGCTGTTAAAGCATCCCAACCATCTCCCATTCTTGAGGAATCCAGTTCCCCCCAGGAACTTATGATACATATCATCTTCTCAAGGAAACTTATATCCTGCCAAGATCTCCTGCAAATACTTTGCTGACCATCATCACAGGGAAAAATACCCCTGCAATTGGAGACTACATTTGGTTTTCAATCCCATTCCTTCCTCCCACATGACAGATTAATTAGCCTGCTTCTAGTGCTTGCGCTGTTTAGTTCTATCATTTTTCGGCTACAGTTTTCACCAGAGAAAAAGTATAGTTTTCAACCATTTTTTCTTGGTCCCAGAATATTCCCATTGCCTCTTTCTGGTCTATGGTGTCCCATTCTTTGGGCTAAGAGGAAGAATTTTAATTGGAATGTATTTTGAATTGTTGGACAGACTGAAACATCTGATTCATTAGAAGGGCTACCTAATCTCAAGGGGACAGTGAGAAGCAGCATGTTGTGCCACATATTTTCCCCCAGCATTTCCACCAAAGAGTGGAACTCTGACTGAAGCTGGAAAAGAAATGGACATTCCTCCCAGGGGTGGGATTTTACTAGTTTGCACCTATTCTCTAGAACCAGTTGTTAACATTCTAAGCAGTTGGGAGAACCAATTGTTAGAAGAAATTACTGGCCTAATCCTGTAAGGAAGGCAGGAAGGAAACATTCTGGTGTTGCTTACAGAAACTGCCTCTCCGTTAACTCTTATTACATTCTTGGAAGGACTAGACTTCCTGTCTCAGGAACTTCTCTGGAGTTTTTTCCCCCTCCTTTGCTGGTATTTTGCTTGTATGGAGTGACCATTCAAAGTAACAATGGCACTGAAAAAAGTGACTTATGACCATTTTTCACACTTACGACTGTTGCAGCATCCCCGCAGTCATGAGAGGTCAGGTGAGGAGATGCGTTCCTCGATGTGAGTGATATTGAGTTGGTCACGCCCAGCCAATAACGTGCCCACCAAGCCACATCCACCCAGTCACATGACCACCAAGCCACACCCACCAACTAAGCCACGCCCACAGAACTGGTTGTTAAAAAATTTGAATCCCACCACTGGTTCCTCCCAAATACAATTATCCTAGTCAGAAAGAGGGATGAGTTGAGACAAACAAAGGAGATAAAAACTTCTTAACTCCAACACATCAACAAATCTTGTTGGTTTCCCAAGACAAGATGGAGGGCCAGAGACAGGTTGTTGGCACCTCGACATCCAGGGAGAAGGGAATATGATCTGAAGCTTATATAGTTGGCAAGATGGGAGGTAAGGAACCTAGAAACATTATAAATGCAGGGCTGATGCCATCACCGATGAAGCCTGAAAAATTGGCTGCCAGATGTCTAACAATGGAAGGGGAGAAAGCCAGAAACTGAGTCTTCCACCTGAAACTCATCAAACCTAGAAAGTCAGGTGCCAACTTCTAACTCTTAATGGCTCTTTTGTAGAAATTCAACTGCAACCATTTAGTGAGAATATTTGTAATATGGTATTCAATGGAAGAAAAATATATCAAAATAATGTGATACATGTGACAGTGTCATTATGCAGATGATGTAATTATTTAATTTATACAAATTGCATTATAACAATATAGTTCTTTCTTGGACATCCATGAACCCAAGATCTGGTCTTCCATGGAAGTGGAAATAGGAGAATGCTCATTGGTATGGCTACTTTTTATCCTGAATTCAAAGATATTTATTTTTTGCTTAGCTGATTGAAGGCAGGCAGGCCTGCCTCCATTAGAAGTCATAATGGCATGATTATTATTTGGGTCATGATTCCCAATGCAAGTACATAAGCCGTATCATTTATGCAAATAATATTGAGGTGTATGTGTGTCATCATTTGCCTTCTGGTAGACATCATGAGTAGGCAGTTAACCGGTCACATTACTTTTGTCATACCACTATTGTATGAGTGTCTGTGTGCACCAGTCTATGACCATAAGATGGACTGCATGAGGGAACTTCACTAAAAGCACTCACTAGTAGTGATGGAAAAAGATTATGGAAGGAAAACTAGCTGTTTTGTTGCACTGATGTAGAATCAAGACATATGACTCAACTCAATTTACTTCAACAAACCCCACACCAATCATCCTTAATTTTGATGTTTCAAAGTTAAACATCCCCACCCAAAGGATCTCATTCTCTGTGGTCATCACCCAACACCATTCCCAGCTATTAGTTCATCTGCATATTGAAATCAAGAAGTTGAATTGTGCTTGTTGTAATCCAACAGCCCACTCACATAATTCCTGTAACTGACTGATATGGCTTCAGTCTGACCAATTTTGACCATGAAGCTAATATTGATGTTTTATTTTTTCCCTTCCTGACCACTGGACATCTCTGGAACAGATTCAAAAACAGAATATTTTTTTCAGAGATGACCTCAAGTCACCTTTACTAAAATGAAACAGCTCTTTCTGTCAATGTCAAATAATGCCCCCACTACAAATCAATATTAATAGTTACTTAAAAGAAGTTAAGCAAAGTCAATTAAACTAAGTAGCTTGTTTGTTCCTGCAAACCATCTTTATCAATTAGCTCAATTTAAATGCCAGATGTTGCTTTTCCTTCTGGAAAGGTATTGATCTAAATGTCAGTCCAGAAAACATTATTAGTACAATCTTACACAGAAGTAAGAGTGCTTTCAATTAACCTTACTTCTAGGATTGCAGGTTGAGAGCCTATTAAATAAGTTTCAGCCTAAAGTTTAAATATTGTTACATATACTTAGTTTTCCATTGTTCATCCCTTCACTAACCTATGATTCTGCTCTCTTCTCTGAAAAATTAGTAAAAAAGAGAAACAGGTAATAAACTTCCCAGATATTTTTAGATTCATTCAAAATATCATATACTAAAGTTCAGAATACAACATGCATGCTTGCATTTATCATTCTAAAGCAACACAGAAATGAGAAAAGTGAGTTTGTTTATGTGTAACCTATCTTTATAATTTTTATAAACAACTCAGGATGGCAAACATAACTATTACTCCTTCCTTCTCCTATTTCCCCTACTGCTACTACAACCTTGTGAGGAGATTTGGGCTGAGAGAGAGTGACTGGCTCAAAGTCACTCAGCTATCTTCCATGCCTAAGCAAAACTAGAACTCACAGTCCCCTGGTTTCTAGTCAGGTACCTTAACCAATATACCAAACTGGTTCCACGTAGTTCCACATCATTCCTATATGATGTAGCACAATTGTTGACATTTATTTGGTGTAGATTATCTAGTAATGGGGAATTCTCAAGGATGCTATATATTCTGCCTTCAATTCCATGGAAGAAAGTTAGGATACAAATACTGTATATCAATGCAAAAGTTTCTTCACATCATGGAACAGAAAACTGACATCAGGGAAAATTTTTAAAAGATAAGATAATTAAAAGGGTATTTATTATTCATTCCCCAGTTAAAGAATCAGGACTCAAAACCATGAAGCTTTTAATTAAAATTGGAAGAAGGCTTTGATGCAGGACTTCCTATGAAGTAGGGCAAACAATCTAACAGAATTTTAGCCATGAAAAATATGAACACAGTGTTATATAGGATCTATAGTTTAATTTCACTCCAATTGATTATATAGACCAAACAATGTCTTAGTGCTGTTTAATTGTTTTAGGAATAGAGAGGTTTTGTTACCAGTATTTCTTTATAATAAATTGACCATATTGTCCGTTATTCTGTCAAGAGGCAGTAGAGTTTCAAAATTAGCTGAAAAAACATTCAAGAACATTGTGTAACATCTTAACAGCTAAGTTTATGGCTGAGGGCAAATATCATTTATCTGAAGCCAAACCTTTCTAAAAAAAACATTGCCCAGGGTGTTTCAAAGAAAAATCTGAGTAGAGTCATTTTCTGATGTCAAGCTTCTCTGCTTATTTAGGAAATTATTCAGCTCTTTCATCTGGTAATCCACTAGACTGCCCATTACCAATCAAATCATCCAAGATTGGTCTGGACTATATAATTCCCTTATGGTTTTCACCCTTTCCAGCCACCCACATTCTCTCTGCTCTTTTAGAGCAGATGATCTTCAAAATATGCTAGATTTATGGAAAGAAACACATTAGCTATGGAAAACAGAAAAATTTGAAGAGGTGAAGGATGCAAGGAAATCAGTCAATTTAGACAGAAGCATTTTCCCCTCAGCAAAAAAAATATTCAGGGGCACCCATCTTATTTAGGAAGTATAGAAACATTATCCCTTGCTGCATCTGCCATCATTGACTGGATCTGCTTGCTCTATCAACACAGGGAAACAAATTCTTGGTTTCTTATTAACCACAAAACCTGTATTTTTTGCATCCTTTACAGGAAAGAAATGATTTAATATCATCTCAGATCCTAAATGCATTTACCTCTTGGAATGTAGCCACAATGGGATAACCAATGTTAGCAATGTCTCAAAGTACCTAAAGAGGTTCTTACTTTACTGATATCTAGTAGGAAACTGTTATGTTTGGAGCATGGGCAAGAAAGAATGGAGACAAGCCTCGGGAACGGTGAACTTCAGCTCTTTATTTACATAGTGACTTCTCAACTCAATGGCAATTATAACCCTCCTTATATAGGCAACCCCAATAACTATTAACCAATAAAAATCGAGGAGCGCTAGCTCCCTTAACCAATAGGAACTCTTTGTTAATGGCCAATTGGATTCCCCGGAACGGGCCAATCCGATCCTGCCGTTAACAGCCAATCAGAAGTGCAGGACCAGAACCCTGCTCAAGCTTTACTCCAAGCTCAAGTTCTCTTTATTAAACCTTATGCATTCACAACAGAAACCATCAAGAAATGTCAATATGGTCATGTTGTCACTAGGAGTTGAACAAAACTTGAGAAGAGAGTTTACCTTGTAGCCTGTCTGAGAAGACTCACTCATAATGCTTAAATATCTGCAGGATATGAAGATGCTGATATTGATTGATTGATTATGGGCCATCAATATATTGTCAACTATTAGCAACACATAGATAAATTATCTTAATGACAATTTGTTCCTAACATGATTCTTCAGGTCTCCCACTGGTGCATTCATCCCCAGTGTAACTGAGTCCATCCACTTTACTCCTGGTCATCTCTTCTTCTGCTTTTTTTCAATCTTTCGCAGCATCATTGTCTTCTCCAGATACTTAGACCTTCACATAATGTGCACAAAGTAGGATAATTTGAGTTTGATCATTTGTGCCTTGAGTAAGATCTCTGGACTGATTTGTTTAAACAATGCTTTATCACTGCTTAATTGTATTGGGAATAGAGAAGGGTATTTTTTTTAAATAGCACCTTCTCCCAATAAATCCTTTTTATCTTGGAATATTATTCAACATATCTACTAATTACCTGGATGAATGAATTTATGGCATGTTCATCAAATCTGTAAATAACTCAAAATTATGAGGTCTGGCCAAGACCCAGAAGGACAGATTGCAATCTAATCTAGACAGGTTGGAAAACTGGTTGAGAAGAACAAGTTGTCCTTTAACAAGAAATGTAAGATTTTAGATTTAGGGAGAAAAAAAGTCCAATGCATATATAAGATCTTACTGTTTCCAAGGCACTAAATCTGACAAAGAGGAGGCCATTGACAAGATCAACATGCGTTAACAATGTGACTCAGTTGCTAGAAGAGTTTGTGTCCTACATTAGAAGAAACACTGTACCTTTAGAAAGAAAGAAAAGAGAAAGAGGTTAAAGAAAAAAGAAAAGGGAAATAGTTAAAGAAGTGACTTCTCATCTTCATCACAATGAATACAGGTAAAGTTGATGTTTCTTCTTCCCTTATAAGGTTGCATGCATATATCTCTTCCTCCCATAGCCCTTATCCATTTGCAAATCGATAAATCATTAATGTTTCAATCCAGTTGTCAGCAAAAAGTCCATAAAGATGTTGAATAACTTTTTCAAATTATATCTCATTTTAATTCTAGCCAAAAAAAGTCAGCATTAAATTCTTCAGTTTTGCTTCTAAACATCTTAGTTTTTGATCCATTCAAGTGCTGTCATAGGTTTTGATGTTCCTTCAAATCCATCAAAAAGCTATATTCAGGTGACTTTCCCTTTCATCATTTGCTTCTGGAAAAAAATGGTGAACTAAAGACAGTTCCACAAAAAGCAGAACTGATAACTGTAGTGGAATGAAGAACCAGGCAAAAGAAGAAGACTTAAGATCATCCACAAATGCTTCAGATAGATAATTCCTGTGAGGAAATTGCAAGGCAGTGAGGTCTTGGTGGGTTTAAAAGTTCTGACAGACAAGGAAATGGCCATCTTGCTCAAACTCTAATCAATGCTTTTGAAAGGACACCAAGTCTAACATTGTTCCTTTGTAATAACCTTCAGAAATTGTTTGTTAACTCCTCTTCTGCTATTAGGAAACTTTGGATCAACAGGTTTTATGCTACTGGGTGAAATCATGATGGTGGCACTATGATGCAATCCAAGCTCCATTCATTTTTATGTGCCATGAACCAGACCTTGGATCATACCATCACGATCACCCTCTTGACTTCACCACTTCCCAATTGTCATATGATCAAAATTCAGGCATGTACTTTATGACAGTTACATTGTCATGTGGATCCTGTGATAGCCATATGTGACCTTCCTAGATGACCTCTGATGAGCAAAATCAAATGAGGGAACTTGGAATTACTTCACAATCATGTGATTCACTTAAGACAACTGCAGTGATTCACTTAACAACCCGGGGGGGGGGGAGGTTGCAAAATTGGTGCAACTCACCGTCTTGCTTAGCAATGAAAATTCTCATCCTAATTGTGATCATAAGTCGAGAAGAACCCACACATCAAACAAAGAAGTGGTCCATGAATAGATAGGGTTTCTTCATATCAGTGACCCCCTGATTCCCTGCAAGCATTTATGTGAGCAGCTTAGAATGTGGTATGCAGGGAGCCATGCAAATCCTTTCTGGAAAATGCCTCAGACTTGGTAGTTTCTTTCTTCCCCCTCTAGCAGTGTGCAAGTCTTGCTGTTCCTGACAGCTTCAAGCATTGTTTTGAAGAGGCAACGAAAATAGACAGATTATCGGCATGTAGCAGACCATCTGCCTTTCCGGCTTGCATTCGCTGCTGCTCTGAAAACCTCTCAAAGTTCTAGAAGTAGTTTTGTTTAGCTAGGTTTGGTTTGGTTCCAGAGGGTAGTGATGGGAGAAAATCCCTGTTTTGGTCACATGCTTTGATGACCCCAACCATTTTCCAGCTTTCTCTGCCTTTCCAAACATTGAAGTGCTCTGCAGTCTTGAATCTAATGAGGGTGGAGGCCAAGAAAGAGATAGTGGCAGGGGAGAATAAATTCTTCTTGGATTCTTGCAGTGCAAGGAAATATGGTTTCTCTCTGTTCTCCAATGCGTTGTTGTTTTTTTAAAAGCAGTACCTCCCTGCATGGTCCAACTCTTGCTGATATTTCAAATCTTGTTTGACAGATTTTAACTGGCAGACAGATTCACTCCCAGCTAAAATGTGGGGGGGGGGGGAGACTTGTTGAGGAAGGCCTGGGGAGACAATAGAATGAATTTTATAGTCTTGAAAGCTGCTTTTCATTGCCTCTTCTTCAACTTGAATTTAGCACAGGACTTAATTCTCAGTTTGTTACAAACAGCAACTTCCCTTTTGTAGGAAGCCCCCTACAAAATATGAAATATTTTGGGGCATATTAAGAAAGGCAGAATATTATATTTCCCCAAAGGAAAAATGGAGAAAAAAATCTTAACAAAGGCTGAAAGATGCCCCAATAGCAGATGCTTGAAGTCTTTAGAGATGGTGCCCATTAAGAAATCCAGGCCAATCTATTCACAAACCTTCAGCTCCAGCTGATGGGATTTAAATTTACCCCACCCAAATTCTAAGAACAGGACCTGACCTCTAGGACATAATAGCCCACCAATTTTAGAATAGCAAAGGCACAAGGCTCACTACATAGCACAACCTCTGGAACATCTCAAAACTCTATAAAAATCCATCCATTCCTAAGCTACCCCAGAAACATTCTTCTTTCAATGAAGTTTCTGAAACCCAAATAAACCTTCTTTGCTTGCAGCCAGTCAGCCTCCATTTTAATTCCAGCACCTTTCTCCTGGCTTTAAGTCTGTAAAGAAAAAAAAATCTAAAAAGATGCAAATGACCAACCATCTGCAAGGAACATAAATCCTTCCATTCCCCACTATCCTGTCAGAGCTTCTTGGATGAGAAGCGAAACATCTTCAAAAGAAAAAATAAGAAAGTTCAGTTGCCTCCTGGAAAAAAAAGCACTTCTGGGACAACCATGACCTGGATGACTGAGGATCTCTACAGACTTTTAGCTATACAATTTGGGATGAACGCCCTTGGAGTGGTGTGGGAGGAGGAATGGATTTCCAGAGGAAAAAAAATTGCAGACCACAAGAACCAGCAGCACTACTCAGGTAATCCTGAGGACACAGATAAACTCCAAGTGCTTCAACAGCTCTCTAAAAGGATGCAAATATCTGCAAGAAATATAAATCCTTCCATTCCCCACTGTCCTGCCAGAACTGATGAAGCTTCTTGGATGAGAAATAGAACTTCTTCAAAAGGAAAAAACAAGAAAATGTCCAGTTGCCTCCTGAAAAAAAAAACACCTTTGGGTTTCTCCCACCTTGGAACTGGACTGGATTTTTCTTCCAACACTTTCATCTCCTCACATCATAAGATGGAATGCATACCAGCCCTTTTTAAAAAAAAAACGACAACCATAAAATGGTAATAAACATATTTAATAAAAGTATTGTTCACAAGACAAAAATAGCACTCAACTTGCAAATGTCTAACATCAATCCTATTGCCAGTTGCTGGTTTCTGAGTGGTCCTTTATATTTTAAGGGAGAAAGTACCCATATTTTTCATCCTAAAGCCATGCCTAAGCTTCATTACAGAGAAAATCTTCTCTTCTGAAAATGTGCCATGTATTTTTTATGATGCCTCAACAGTTCTACAGAGGAATTATTGAATCTATCACCTGCACCTCTATAACTGTCTGATTTGGTTCTGTAACCCAACAAGACAGACACAGACTTCAGAGGATAATTAGGACTGCAGAAAAAACAATTACTACCAACCTCCCTTCCGTTGAGGACCTGTATACTGCACAAGTCAAAAAGAGGGCTGTGAAAATATTTACAGACCCCTCACATCCTGGATATAAACTGTTTCAACCGCTTCCCTCAAAATAATGCTATAGAGCACTGCACACCAGAACAACTAGACACAAGAACAGTTTTTTCCCGAACGCCATAAAAAATAATTCCCTCAATATTGTCCAACTATTTACAAAGTCTGCACTACTATTACTATTAACCTTCTCATCACTCCTTATCACCCATCCCCTCCCACTTGTGACTGTATGACTGAAACCTTGTTGCTTGCATCCTTATGATTTATATTGACTGTTTCCTAGTACGCTTTGATTGCTTATTGTACCCTATGACTATTACTAAGTGTTGTACCTTATGATTCTTGACTCTTGATGAATGTATCTTTTCTTTTCTTGTGCCAAGACAAATTCCTTGTGTGTCCAATCACACTTGGCCAATAAAATATTCTAGTCTAGTCTAGTCTAGTCTATTAACACATGTAAAAATTAAGCATGTATTCCCTTTATTATACTGTTCTGGTAATAGGTCCAAGATTTTACTTAAGGACCACAGCAAAAATGGTTGTAAAATCAAATGTGACTCCCTTAACAACAGGAATTCCTTAGGGATGGAAGATCTGGTCCCAATTGTGATTGTAAGTCAAGTTTTACCTGTAATGAGGCTGCTACTATCTTAGGATATACAGTTAGTCCTTAACTTACGACAACAATTGAACCCAAAATTTCTATTGCTAAACAAGACAGTTGCTAAGTGAGTTTTGCCTCATTTTATGATGTTTCTTGTCACTATTGTTAAATGAACTACTGCAGTTCTTAAGCTAGTAACGTGGATGGTAGGTGAATCTGACTTTCCCATTATTTCTCTTCTCTGCACTCTTTCTAGAATCTCAACATTGTGTGTGTGTGTGTGTGTGTGTGTGTGTATCAAAACTGGATGCAATATTCTGTTAGATTTTGCAGCAGAAAATCATATCCAGAAAACACACACAAATGACTGATTCAGCAGGATACATTAACTTCTTTATATACATAATAATATATTAAGTAAAGTTTACAATACCAACAGTAGATTATTCCAATGTGGAAAAGTTACAATCAAAACACAAGCAGCAGCTTCAGAGCTCAGAGCAGATTAGTTTCAGTTTCAACAGCTGAGAGCAAGTTTTATTTCTTCAGAGCTGAGCACAGAGCTAAGCCATGCCCAGACAGATTCCAATTCAGCTCCCATTGGCTGATCTGTTCCCATGCTATCCATTGGCTGACTTTGTTACCATGTCTATGCCAGTTCATGAATATTCTGACATATTCTAAGTGTGGTCTTACCAAAGCAATATTAGTTATATTGCTTTGGTAAGACCACACTTGGAATATGTCAGAATATTCATGAACTGGCATAGACTTCATGCAACCTTGATACTCTCCCTTTGTTGATGAAGCCTAGAATTGTGTTGATTTTTTGGCAACTGAAGCACACTGCTCGCTCACACTCCATTAGGATTCCTAGAGTCCTCTCACAGTTACTGCTTTTGAACCACAAACACCTATTCTATACCTAGTAACGTGGCTAGCTATAGCTTTGTTTTTTGTTGCTTGCCTAGGTCTAAAACCTTATTTTTCTCATCACTGAAGGAAACTTTGCTGCACAGGGCCCAGTGTTCAAGTCTGTAAAGATCCTTCTGGATCTTGAGCCTATCTTCTAAAGCAGGGCTGTCAAACTCATGTCTGCAAGCCAGATGCATCACACCTACGCCCAGTTTAGGGCCACACCTATATCCAGTTTAGAGAAGGGGGAAAAAGTCACAATATGTCACATGACAATGCAAGTTTGACATGCCTGTTCTAAAGTGTTGTCTACTCCCTACCACCACCACCCCACCTTGGTGTTGTCTGCAAATTTGATAAACTCCCCCTCATCTCAATCATTTATGAAGATATTAAAGAATCCTGGGCTAAGACAGAATCTTGAGCATCTATAAGAAGACGTTACTGTCATCCAAATCAGAAGACACCTTGTCGTCCAAATCCATTCATCTGTTGATAGCTGAGGACCAAAAGAGAATAAAGGGTAGACAGCATGTGAGGTCTGCATACCCTTTATTTATTTATTTACTTATTTTTTCAAGCATGCATTTGATAATATATCTGAGTATAAACATGATTATTAATACATGAAATAGATATGAATAAAAGGGAATGTTAAGGCAGGGATGGTAGGCACATTGGAGCACTTATGCATGAACCTTATTTATACCCTTATTTATGATTATTTATTTATTATTATACCCTTATTTGTATGCCCCATGAATTTACTCAATGCAATCTGTATGGCTGGGTCTGACTCATTGCCACATACTACCTAATTACTTAAAGCACAGTTGCTGGAGCATAGCCAAGTAGGTCTCTCTGGGTGAGCCACCACCTGCCTTGATGAGATCCTTGCAAAGGCAAGTGACTTCAACCTCAATGTGGCATTTCATCTCACAGAAACAGCTCAATTAGACCCTTCAATTCAGTTATTTATATGGCATTGCGAGTGTATGGTAGACTTTGTTGTTAGGCAAAATGAACCAGGATGGCAAGCTCTACTGTGATGTTTAGGAGGCATTGCCATCTGCACAATGGTTCAAAGCAAAATGTGACCTATTTTATGAATGGCAATAATTTGCAGACTAGCAAGCACATTTATCATCAGTAGTTGATTTGGAGATGATGTATTACTAGAGTGCTAGCATAAGACTGAATCCCTACTTTGAATTCCTAGGTGAATGTTTTTGGGTCAGTTGCAACCTAGCAGTTTAAGGTAATTGACAAGAATAAAGCTGTATTAATATTTTAAATTTTAATTGGTTTTTCAACTTGATTGGAAAATCATTTGATCTGATTTTTCTTGTTTAGTTTACTGCATCCTGTTTTGGAGTTTGAATGAAAGTTGGGTTAAGATATTATGAAGAAGGAAATAAAGAATGAAAAACTACTGGTGACCTTCTACTGCTGCACCATAAAGAGTATTTTAATTTACTGTACCTCTGTATGGTTTGCCAATTGTAGAGTGGCAGATAGGAAAGCACTCCAGAGGGTTAACATCATTGCCCAGAAGATCATTGGTTACCCTCTCCCCTCTTCGGAAGAGCTTTATAGCTCCCGCTGCCTTAAGAAAGTTCAAAACATTCTCAAAGATCCATCTTATCCCGGGAACACTTTTTTTTTAACTATTACCATCTGGTAGACAGCACAGAATAATAAAAACAAGGACAAATAGGCCAAAAAACAGCTTCTATCCCAGGGCAGTAGCTCTTTTGAATTCTGCTATATAGCGCATTGTTGGTGTTGTGTCGAGGGTTTCCGGTTCAATGTGTGAAGGGTGAAGGATGTGTATTTGTGTTTATTGTCATGGTCATGATGTGCACTGAAGATGGTGTTTGATTTTATTGTACGAGGTGCAATGACATAAACTAAACTAAACTAAAGAAATATAGTAGGAACTGCACTTATTGCTTTAAGGTTCCTGGCAGAAAAGTGAAATATAAATGTAATGATTAAAGAACTATGTACATCAATTGCATTTGCACAATATGCCTGTCATGTCCGTCGGTAAAGAGACCAGGAAGCGGTGACTAGGTTTCAGCTCTTTATTGGTCCCCGGAACCGATCTGGATCCAAGGGAGAAAACAGCGGCTTTTTATTCTCAAGCCGCAGCGGCCGTGGCCAATGGCACCACTTTGAATCTCCCGCGATTCGTATCCACCAATCGCGGGAGATTCTTAGTGTGCCAATCAGCGCGGCTCGCTAAACCAATCAGATCGCCCCGCGCTTTGGCCAATCAAAGCGCGGGGTTTCAAGAATGCTAATGAAGGTACAGAACAATGCCTAACCATCTTGGTTAAAGACCTAACATTCAAACAACTTGCGAAGTTCTTTGGATATGAGAAAGAGAGGGGGGAGGAAGGGAGGGGGAAGAGAGAGATGGATTAGTTAGTTTACTTTAGTGAAGTTAAGCCCACATGCAGGCAAAATGCATAAACAAACATCTATTATCTCAGTTTGTCCCTTGTGATAATCTATACAGGTAGGGCTTGAGATGCAACTACAATTGGGATTAGAACTTCCATAGCTAAAGGATGCACTTGCTAAGTGAGTCAGCCAGGCCCAATTTTACAAGCTTTTTGGCCATGGTTGTTAAGCAAATCATCAATTGCTAATTGACTTCTACTTCCCCCATTGATTTCGCTTTTCAGAATTCCCGTGGAAAAGTTACAAATAGTGATCACAAGACTCCTGGATGCTACAACGATTGCAAATACATGCCAGTTGCTAAGTGCCTAGATTTTGATCATATGACTCTGGGGATACTGCAATGGTCATAAGTGAAAGGACTGGTCCTGAGTCACTTTTTTCAGCACTGTCGTAACTGTGAATAATCGTTAAACAAATGGTGGTAACTTGAGGACTACCTGTAGTGCTTCCAAAGTCATTGATTAATTCCTTCTTATTTCACTGATTTATTGTAACCCAGCCATTATCTTCTCCTTCTGCTTCCCTCAGCTATGTCAAGCAGAACCATATTCTTCATTTATTCGCTATTTTTCTCACATGAAAATTAGATGAGCTTCCGCTTGCAGATCATCAGGTCAAGAAAGCGGTGCAAGACTGACAAACCATCTTCAAATCTATAATGCATCTTCTCTCTCTGATTATTCCTCCATGTCCACCATTCATAGGCACAACAACAATGCAACACTAGTTTCACATCTGTGCCATGTGGACCATGGACCCACCCTCAAGTTACTTCTGGTGACCTTACTGAGTTTAGTCACTGTCTTCATCTATAGGATAAATCTATAGGATTTATAGGATAAATCTCTTTATTTCTACATCTTTTCATTCATTCTTGAATTCAGAAAAACAACTACCTCCTAGTTTCATACATAGATCAACTACAGCTGCCACTAAGGATGCAAATTAACTTGAATCACTTTAAGCATTTATCTGGGTTTTCAGATTTCATCTTTACTATTCTACAAAGTTCTTCAATGTCTCCTTTACTTCCAACTAGCAAAATGGTATCATCTCTATATCTGAAATCATTAACATTTTCATCTTCAACTTTTGATATCTGATAACATGCTTTCCAACCGTGCCATTCTGACATTACTGTTGTACAAGACAAGCAATTATACAGACAACAAGTATGCTTATATCTCTTTTCCATATTGAGCCACATCAAACTCAGTTTTGATAGTCACTTCTTGATGACTGTAAAGATTTTTGGAAGAATAATCAGGTGTCCTGGCAGACTGATTAATCTTAATATCTTCCACATTCTAGCATGATCTTCAGGGATGTCAAACTGGCGGCCCAGGGCCAGATGAATCACATGCAGGCCATACCCACCCAAGCTCCGCAAAGGGAAAAACCATCACAATACATCATGTGAAAGCAATGTGTGTTGAGGTAATTCCCCGTTAGGAGAATGAACGCACACAGGGAGATGTAGTGAGAGTAGTGAAGAATAACACACACCCAGCACACAGCCATACTGTATAGTAAAATGTAAGTTTTTACTTCCAGTAAAACAGTTTAACAAAGTTCAACAAAACAGTCCAAGTCATTCACGGTTAAAGCAGCCAGTTTTCAGTCCAGGGATAATCCAAATATCAAAGTCCAGTATCAAAAACAGTTTAGTAAATAGAGTCACATCAAACCAAGACTAAGGATGATCAGCAACAGTCAATGCAGGAACAGCAACACTCTCCAGAAAAAAAAACAGGACAAACCAGGTTTCTGACTCCATCTTATGGCCGTTTGGGGAACCACACCCAATTGCAATTTTAGCATTCCCTTAAAGACACAGTATTAAAATGTCTATCCTGGTTTATATATTTTCCAACCCAACTGTTAGGTGACTTACATTCCTAACAATGTGATGCAGCAAGTTTGACACCCATGATCTACACAATCAATGGCCTTGTTATAGTTAATAAAATAAAGGCAATGCCTTATATATTCTTGCTGTTACCATTAATTATTTTATGCTCGTTATCTGATCTTGTGCTCTTCTTTTTTGAAACCTGCCTGTTCACTCAGCATTTCCATGTATGGCTCTATTGTTCTTTCAAGCAGGTTGAGAAAACTTTGCCTGAGACACCACAAGCACAACGCTGTGAACTTTTCCATAATCCCTTGCATCTCCCTTTTTCAGCAGAAGTATATATACGCTAACCTTTTCCCATCTCTAGGACACACAGTCCTGTTCTCTGTTGTTGACTCAGAGCTCTTAGTACTTAAACTGTCTCATCTTGCAGCTTTAAGCAGATCCACAGATACTTCATCTGTGCCTGGTGCTTTTCTATTTGACAATTGGGTTATTGCCTTTCATACTTCACTTTCTCGCCCCTCAATATCTCTCTGTAAATGTTGCCATCATTCTTTAATCTCAATTAATAAAAAGTTATTGGTTGGTTTTTCCAGTTTGCTTTAGCTTTATTTGACATTATTAGAACTCTGTGAACAGAGTTGCTCTAAAACAGTCCAATTTGGCTGTGTTTTTTCTGATCTTTCTCATTTTCTATTTCTTATTGTTTTCTTGTACTTGCTTGTATTATGGGTCCTAGATGCTCTCTGAGCTCACTTGTTTTCTTGCAGACATTTCATTCCCCATACTAGATAACATCATCAGTGCTAGTAAGGAGTGTTATTTGCTGTCAGTGCTGGCCTTAGAGATGCTTTGGTTGAACTGTTTCCTGTTGACTCTTTGGCAGTTTCTTGATTAGGGCATTGTTTAATTGATTGTTGGTCTGAAGTTAATCTTGGAATTAATCTGTACTGATATGGGTGCTGATTGCTGGTGGAGAGATGCTTAGGTCTCTTTGTTCTCTTTTGGGCTAATTGATTGTCTCTTTTGCATAGTCTGTAGATGTTATTAGTGTCTATGTGTCTGTTGATGGCTGATTTGTCAGAGTGCCAAGCTTCTATAAATCCTCTGGCATTTTTAGACTTGGCCTGGTCTAGGATTGTCACATTTTTCCAATTGAAACTATGGTTAAATCTGTCTATATGTTATGAAATTAAAAAACTTTTGTCATGTCTTCTGACTGCCAGTTGATATTCATGGATGTGTTCTGCCATTCTTCTACCTGTTTGTCTTACATAGTGATTGTTAGAATAGAATAGAATAGAATAGAATAGAATAGAATAGAATAGAATAGAATAGAATAGAATAGAATAGAATAGAATTCTTTATTGGCCAAGTGTGATTGGACACACAAGAAATTTGTCTTGGTGCAAATACTCTCAGTATACATAAAAGAAAGGATACATTCATCAAGAGTCAAGAATCATAAGGTGCAACACTTAATGATAGTAATAGGGTACAATAAGCAATCAAATCATATTAGGAAACAGTCAATATAAATCATAAGGATACAAGTGACAAAGTTACAGTCATACAGTCATAAGTGGAGGGGATGAGAAGGAGTGATGAGAAGATGTTGTTGTAGTTCTTACATTGTATGTTGTAGATGACTCCTGTTTTTTTTCTTCTGGGGTTGCTAGGTCTTTTGGTTTGCTTAAGATGTTTTGAAGGGCTTTAGTTGGCTTGTGTGCTACTTAGTGATATTGTTGGCTGAGAGAGATGTCCCTATGTTATCTATGTCTCACTAGTACCCATGGCTTTTATTCTTCTTCATTTTTTTATACTTTTCCTGACTATATGGTAACTCATTCCAAATGTTATATTTCCCTTTCAAATTCTGGCATTATTTATTTTCTTCTTTGGTTTCATGTTTCTTATATCTTCCTATAGTTATTCAAGGTCTCTTTTGCATAAGTTAAGTACACCGTTTCTTACCAAGATTTTATATCCCAACTGTATGACCTAGCACAGGCCCTCTTTAATTTTCTACATTTAACCTTTCTACTAGATCCCAAAATCTCATTCATGGTCTGCTCCAGAATCTGCACTAGGAAATATCTTCATAGCTGAATTGCTCTTCTCCAACTTCTGTTTCCTCTAATGAAATAAATTTAATGGAATACATTTGATTTCAGTATTGTCCATCTTTTGACATTCAAATATCAAAATAGTCTCAAGTTATGTTGTAGATATTAGCAATGAACAAATATCTTTTTTTTCTTTGCAAATAAATCTCAGCCTTGCCCAATCCATATCTTTCTGTAACTTCAGATTCCTCCTTGTCTTTAACTCCTATATTTCAGTCATGAATGGGGGTGGGTGGGTATCTGTTTGGTTTAGCTGCTATAATATCCATTGGATGAATTTTCATCAACTCATGAAAACTTTGTGTTCTACATCTAAACTTATCTAAATGTTTCATCCATATCCATGCAGTTTTATGAGTGACAATATAGAAATAGTTTGCTGTTGATTTATTCAAGGTTCAGTTTTAAAGTTCCTTCTCCTAGAAGTAAACCTACCTTATGCCCCCAGAACCCCATATTTATGTCAGTTTATAATGCCTTGGTAAGACCACACTTGGAATATTGCATCCAATTTTGGTCACCACAATATAAAAAAAGATGTTGAGACTCTAGAAATAGTGCAGAGAAGAGAACAAAGATAATTAGGAGACTGAAGGCTAACACATATGAAGAACAGCTGCATGAATTGGGTACATCTAATTCAAGGAAAAGAAGCACTAGGGGGCAATATGATAGCAATGTTCCAATATTTAAGGGGCTGCCACAAAGAAGAGGGGGTCCACCAGTGGTGGGATTCAGCCAATTTGCACTGGTTGTTAAATTACCCACCTCCACTATCCAAGTAGATACTGGGTGCTGCACTGTGCTGCAATGGAGGAATGGGCAATGGAATGACTAGCATGAGGAAAGGAGAAGGCCATTTTCCATCCTCCTTCCCTCATGCCAGCTGTTCTGCTTCCCATTTCTCCATTGCAGGATCCACTTTGATGTGGGGGGTGCTAAGGTTAGGAATATGAGTCACCTAACAGCTATTTGGGTTAGAAATATATAAACCAGGATAAACATTTTAAAACTGTATCTTTAAGAAAATGAAAAACTGTAATTAGGTGTGGTTTCTCAAACGGCCATAAGATGGAGCCAGAAACCTGGGTTGTTTCAGTCTGAATCTCAGAAGAGAGTGTAAGTGTATCTCTGTTTCCTTCGGTTGGAAAATATTGCCGTTCCTCCATTTCTTCTAATTGACTGATATTACTGGATTTAATGTAAGTCTGTTACTGAACTGTTTTTTTGACACTAGACTTTGATATTTGGATTATCCCTGGATTGAAAACTGACTGATTTTACCTGTGAATGACTTTGGACTGCCTATTTTGGACTTTGCTTAACGTTTCTGGAAGTAAAAACCTACATTTACTGTACAGTGTATCTATGTATCTGTACAGTGTGCTATATGTGTATTATTCAAACACTCCTCTCAGATATGTATCCCTGTATGCACTCATTCTCCTAACGGGGAATTACCTCAACAGGTAATTTAACAACCGTTTCACTCAGAGTCAGGTTGGCCTTCACGGGAGGCTCATCCTGCATGTGCAGTGGAGCTGGAGGATGGGGATAGGTCATGCCTCCCACGACAGCCAACCAGTTGTTAAATTATTTAAATCCCACCATTGGGGTCAACCTATTTTCTAAAGCACCTGAAGGCAGAACAAGAAGCTACGGATGGAAATTAATTAAGGAGATAACCAATATAGAAATAAGGAGAAATTTCCTGATAGTTAGAACAATTAATCAGTGGAACAACTTGCCTCCAGAAGTTGTAGGTGCTGTAGCATTGGAGGTTTTTAAGAAGAGACTGGACAACCATTTGTCTGAAATGGTACAGGGTCTCCTGCTTGAGCCGTTGGTTGGACTAGAAGACCTCCAAGGTCCCTTCCAACTCCATTATCTGTTATCTTGCTCTCATCCCCCCCATCACCACCAGGGATCACTTTGGCCAGTTCCACTATTTTCAGCTTTACCAGCAAGAATATTTTCCTGGAGTTCACACTCTTCCCAGTATAGCTCTAAATGTCAATAAAACTACTGAGCTGCATACCAAGTCAATGTGGTAATCCCCTGGCAGAGTGCAAGTTAATTCAGCAATCAAGATAAGTGTGTAGTATAAAGAAGTCATTGTGTATCCAATTCACATTGCTTTCTTACTAAAAATCCCCAAGGGGGCTTTGATCAGTCTTCTAACTTCTAATACATTTTTAATGTACCGGTATTAGAATTTGGAGTTCTACAACACATTTAGTAAATGGGTGTAAAGTAGACTTTCAAACTTTGTCCACCTAAGTAAGCAAGTATATCGCAGAATCAGCCAAAAAGCTCTCTTATGGATACACAACTGTTTAAACAGCAGGAAGCAAGGGGGCAAGTTACATTTAACTTACTGCAAAGATCTATATTTGGACCAGTTGTAATTAACTTGTCCATAAATGATCTGCACTCGGGGAAAACTAGTGTACAAACAATGACATCGAATTCTTCGGAGGATAAATTTTAAGCAATCGCTGTAAAGCTCCAGAAAGAATGCTCTCAAGAGTAAGTGCATAAAAAGCAAAGGTCAAATTATAGTCAATAAGTGATGCACATATTAAGCAAACTATGGCAACTTTAGTTCTACCACTGATGGAATCTCAACAGCCTGTGACTTTCTGTAAAGACATTTTGGGGTCATGGTGATGATTCATTGAAAATGTCAATCCAGGGTATAGTGTAATGAAAAGGGCAAATGCCATGTTAGGAATTATTAGAAAAGGGGGTGGAAAATGAATCAGCCAACATCACAGTGTCATTCCATAAATGAATAAAGTAGCCCCATTTAGAAGATTAGCAGCACATAGCTTTTAGCATCGCTTTTTCAGAAAATGACCAGGAAAAGGCCTTGCAAATTTATTGAGACTGAGGTTGGTGGTATGGCATATTCCCTTCCAGCAAAATGAAACACATTGGACTTGGAGGGAGGGTGAATAGGGGGATAACTACACAGATTGTGGTGTATGTGTGTGTACGTATGCTTGATACAAATCAATTGCATACAATAGTGGGTTTCAAAAAGTTTTCCTACTAGTCATTTTTTCCAACCATATGCGAATTCTAGTCCAGTATTTTCTGGCCTCCTCACAAGTCCACCACATATGGTAATATGAGCCAGGTATCTGATGACATTTCCAGCATTTTTCAGATTTATTCTTGAATATTCTTGCTATTCTTGTTGGGGGGAAATGCCACCTGTAAAACATCTTGTACAGATTTTCTTTTATATGCTGTTGACATTGTTATTTTATAATTTTGAGACCACAATTTTTGTCATTTCTCTAAATCAATCCCATATCCAAAATTCTTCCCCAAGCAATCATTGTTTCTTTAACTCGTTCTTCCTCTAATTTAATTTCCAGCAAATAACTACCGTATATACTCGAGTATAAGCCGAGTTTTTCAGCACATTTTTTGTGCTGAAAAAAAACCCCTCGGCTTATACTCAAGTCAGATTCCCCTCTGAAAAAAAATGGTGTGGAGCTCCGAAGCTGGGCAGCCGCTTCCCTGCTTCCGTGTTTCCTTTGCAACTTTTAAGCATGGGAGTAATCGGAAGCAGAAAAGTTCTTGCTTGAGGATATATTGTTTTTTCTTTTTTTAACTGTTTTTAGGGGGGGGAAAGACCCACCACCATGTGAGAATGCTCAGACACGAAATCTATCCGACCGAAAATAAGTGTGTGTGTGTGGGGGGATTTTAACAGAGGGAAGATGTAGGGAGAAGGCAAAAGCGACGGAAGATCCTTCAGGGGAAACTGAGGGGGAGACTCACCCTTGGTCCAGATGAGCCCCCTTCCCCTTTCTCTAGGCTGAGAAAACAACACGAGCCGAGGTTGCTTTGGCTCCACTCAGCTTCATTTCCTCAGCTCCAACTGCTTTCAGTCCACTCGGGAGGAGGGGGAGGAGGCGGTGGTGGCAACTCGCGTTGTTTTCTGAGCTCTAGGCTGAGAAAACAACGCGAGCCGAGGTCGCTCCACTCAGCTTCATTTCCTCAGCTCCAGCTGCTTTCAGTCCACTCGGGAGGAGGGGGAGGAGGGGGAGGAGGTGGTGGTGGCAGCTCGCGTTGTTTTCTGAGCTCTAGGCTGAGAAAACAACGCGAGCCGAGGTCGCTCCACTCAGCTTCATTTCCTCAGCTCCAGCTGCTTTCAGTGCACTCGGAAGGAGGGGGAGGAGGTGGTGGTGGCAGCTTGCGTTGTTTTCTGAGCTCTAGGCTGAGAAAACAATGCAAGCCGAGATCACTCCACTCAGCTTCATTTCCTCAGCTCCAGCTGCTTTCAGTCCACTCGGGAGGAGGGGGAGGAGGAGGTGGTGGTGGCAGCTCGCGTTGTTTTCTGATAGTGAGATCATTTCCCAAATTAATTGATTCACTAACCCAAAAGAAGAAGATGTTGATTACAGTGGGAGGCAGGAGTCACTCTCTCCCTTGCAAGAAAAAAGCAAGAGCCGTTCTTATGATCTCTCCCGCTCTCTCTTTCTCCCCGTAATACAGTCAAGCCCTTTCCAGCACGCACACGCGATCCGCCCCCGCCACTTTGCACCTTGCAAATGCAAAAACCCTGGGGTTTTGCATTTGCAAGGTGCAAATGAGCGGTGGCGGATTGCGCACGCGTGCTGGAAAGGGCTTGACTTTATTCGGGGGGAGAGAGAGAGAGAGAGATATCATAAGAACGGCTCTTGGTTTTTTCTTGCAAGGGAGAGAGTGACTCCTGCCTACCACTGTCATCATCATCATCTTTTGGGTTAGTGAATCAATTAAACCTTTCATGATAGTGAGATCGTTTCCCAAATTTCCCTTAAATCAGGGAAGAAATCAGAAACAAACCTTTGGGCTGAGAATAAGCCTGTCCCTATGATGCCATTTTTGTTCACTGCAGTGTGAAAAGTGTGAAAAAACACACTTCTTCTTCTTCATCTTCTTGTTCCCTATTTACTGGTCTCTTTCAAAGAGGAAATTGTGAACATCAAACTTATTCTCAACTGTCCTAGTGAAAGTTTTTATTGGTATCTATTTTTATTTTTGAAATTTACCAGAAGCTGCTGCATTTCCCACCCTCGGCTTATACTCGAGTCAATAAGTTTTCCCAGTTTTTTGTGGTTAAATTAGGTGCCTCGGCTTATATTCGGGTCGACTTATACTCGAGTATATACGGTATATAATTTTTTAATCACTTTTTCATCAGTACCTGTCAAAATCCTATCTAAGTCAGTCAATTTATCATAAAATCCTTCTGTTTTAGAATCTGCAAGATACCTTGAATGTATTTGCGCATATGAAAACCAATTCATCTTTATACCTTGTTCTTCTAAATTTTGCATCATTTTAAGTTCACCCTTTTCATCCAATATTTCCCCATATCTAACTGTTCTTTCTTATATGTTATAGGATAGGAAAAGGCTTCAATAGTTGATAACCAAACTGGAATTTTCAAATAACATTGTCTCTTAATTTTCTCCCAATTCAACCATAACGATTCCTGTATGTAATGCCTTCTAAAATAACCCTGTGATTTAGTTCCCTTATACCATAGAAAAGCATGCCAGCCCAATAATAAATCATGTCCTTCTAATGTCAACAATCTAGTCTTTCTTAATGTTATCCATTCTTTGGCCCACATTAAATTTGCAGCTTGGTAATACAACTCCCAATTAGGAAGGCCAAATCCTCCTCTAATTCTAGCATCTTATAAGAGTTTTAATTTTATTCTCGCTTTCTTACCTTGCCATATATACTTCAACACAATTTTATTTAATTCTTCAAAGTAATCTTTACCTAACCTAATTAGTATTGTTTGAAACAAATATAAAATTCTGGGTAAAATATTCATCTTGATTGTTGAAATTCTACCTATCAATGACAATTGTAGGTTTTCCCATTTTTTCAAATCAGATACTATCTGCTGTTTAAGTTTAATATAGTTATTCTCTTTCAATGTAAAACAGCTTGACGTCAAATGTATCCCCAAATATTTAACTTTGTTCGTAACTTGAATTTTCAATAGGTCTGCCAACTCTTCTCTTTGTCTTAATAGTATGTTCTTTGTCAGAATCTTTGTTTTGTCTTTATTTATTTTCAAACCAGCCATCTCACCGTACATCTCTATCTTTTCCAATAGTTTTAAAGCTGTCTCTAGAGGGTCTTCCAAAATAAAAACCAAGTCATCCGCAAAGTCTTGCAATTTAAATTCCTCCTTTTTAACTTTCATTCCTTTTATATTTTTGTCCTGTCTAATATTTCTATTTAACACTTCCAAGATCAGTACAAATAACAAAGGAGACAATGGGCATTCTTGTCTTGTACCTTTTCTTATATTAATAGAGTCTGTAAATTCTCCCTCCATCATTATTTTTGCTGTTTGCTTATAATATATGGCTTCTATTGCTTGGATGAATTTTCTAGCAAAGCCCATCTGTTCCAATAATAATAGCATAAATCTCCAATTCACATTATCAAATGCCTTTTGGGCATCTAGGAATATCAAAGCCATTCGTTTTTCAGGATGCGCCTCATAATATTCCAAAGTGTCCAGGATTACCCTCATATTGTCTTTAATTTGTCTCTTTGGTAGAAATCCATTCTGATCAGGGTGAATAAAGTCGTTTAAATATTTTTTAAGCCTTTCTGTCAAAATTGAAGCAAAGATTTTATAGTCTGCATTCAATAAAGAAATAGGTCTATAGTTCTTAATTTGTAATGGATCGGCCCCTTCTTTTGGGATAAGTGTAATATAAGCTTCTGACCATGTTTTAGGTATTTTCTTATTTAACATAACTTCATTCATGACTTCTAGCAGTGGAGGGCTCAACGATTCTTGTAACGTTTTATAAAATTCTGCCAGAAGACCATCTGGACCTGGTGCTTTTCCATTATTCTGTCTGTTGAATGCTTCGGTTAGTTCCATCATTGTTATAGTGCTTTCTAACATTTTTCCAGTTTCATCAAGTATCTTAGTTAGGTTAGCATTTTGTAAATACTGTTTAATTTTTTCCTCATCAAGATCCTCCTGTTTATATAATTGTCCATAAAAGTCTCGAATGATTGCCCTTTTCTCCTTATTATCATAACAGATTTGACCTTGATCATCTATTAACTGTAATATTTTCCTTGATTCTTTCTCTTTTCTCAGTTTATATGCTAACCATCTACCTGGCCTATTTGCATCTTCAAAATAGTTCTGCTTAGCACTTCTAATTTTTTGTGCCAGTTCTTCTTTCTCTACTTGATCCATTTTATGTTTAATTATGTCCATTTTAAGTTTAATATCTTTTTTCTGTGGTATTTTCTGTTATTTTTTTTCCAGTTTTTTATGGTCATATTCTAGAGCTTTAATCGTTTGCGTCTTCCTAATGTTCTTTTTCTTTGTATAGTCAATTATTAATCCTCTTGCATATGCCTTCATTGTATCCCAAACATTCTGTACTGAAGTATCTTCTTTTTTATTTTCACTAAAGAAGAAGGCCAATTCTTTTTCCATCTATTGTGTAAAGTCTTTTTCCTTTAAAATAGTATTATTTAATGTCCATCTAGATCTTCTTTTTTGTCTTTTCCACTTAATTGTCATTGGATTATGGTCTGCCCATGTACTTGTTTCAATATTTATTTCTTGAATATTAGATATTAGTTCTGTTGAGATCCAAATCATATCTATTCTGTACCATGATAAATATCTATTTGAATAAAAAGTATATTGTTGAGTTTTAGCATTTCTTTCTCTCCATATATCTTTTAAATTTAATTCATCTGTCATTTTAAAAAAAGATTTGGGGAGAGTCTTTCTATTTTGTCTTGGTGCTGTCACTGTATAATCCAGTTTATTATCGACAATTCCATTGAGATCTCCCATCATAACTATATTAGAGTAGTCCAATCCCATTATTTGCATATGTAATTTTTTATAAAATTCTTCTTGTTTATCATTCGGGGCATAAATTGCAACCAGGAGTGTTTTTGTATTATTATCCACTATTTCAACTATTAATACTCTTCTGACTTCATCAGTATAAATCAGTTTTGCTGGAATGGTTTCTTTGATGTACAAAACCATTCCTCTTTTCTTACAATGAGTCAAAGAAGTAAAAATTTTCCCCAATTTTGGTCTTATCAATAATTGTTGATATTGTTTTTTAATATGCACTTCTTATAAGCAGATTATGTCAAATTTTAACTTCTCTAATTTATGAAGAATTTTTCTTCTTTTAATAGCTGAATTCAGTCCATTTATATTCATAGAAATCAATTGTTTTTCCTCCATGGTTATATTTTGTATTTGGGTCTAACAGCTCTCGTAGATCATACTTCCCGTTCTTTGATCACCACTTGTCCACTTACTGCACATTCTTCTTTTCCCCTCCCCATTTGATCCTCTTGAAGTTCCATTGAAATGATCTCTTTTTCTGTCTCTATTTCTCTTCTTTCAAAGAATTAATTGTAGAATATTTCTGCTTTCTCAATTGAATCAGTTCTATGTCTCTGTTCTTGCCATGTAAACATTAATCCTTCTGGGATCAACCATCTGTAATTCACCTCTTTCTTCAATAACATTTTGGTCAGGAATCGATATTCTCTTCTCATCTCTCTCACTTTTCTGGGTACTTGTTTTAAAACCACAATCTCTTTGTCTTTATATTTCAACACCTTCTCTCTTGCCACATATTTGAGTTTTAATAGTTTTTTTTGGTAAATCTGGCATGGACCTCTCTTAGTAATTGGTTCCTCACCACATATCTTGTGAAGACTTGATATATCTCATCTACTCCATCCATCATTTATTTCCAGAGCTCCAGCCAGAATTTCAATCATTACTGCAGCCAAATTTTGTCCTTTTTCTTCCTCAATATTTTGGAATCTGAGATAAAATTCTGACCTGTCCATCTCCCACTTCAACATCCCACTTTTATCTTGTTCAACCATTGTTAATCTGCTGTTAATATTTCCAATTGTCTCGTATCTTTGTTTGTCTTTCTCTTCCATTTCACCATCATTTGTTGAATATTTTCAATTTTTTCATCAATCTTCCCAATTCTTTGGTCAATACTCTCCGTTCTTTGTTCAAAGAGATTTCAAATAGATTTGAAACCAGAGATTTTTTTATTGGGAATCTTACCTGATACATATAAAAAAAGTTTATTCCTTGATACTTTATTACTTGATACTTTATTTGATTGTAAATGTATTAACAGCGGCTAGGATTGTATTTGCTAAAAATTGAAAGAGTGAGAAAATACCATCAGAGGAAGAAATTATTAAGAAAATATTAGAATGTGCTGAAATGAGTAGATTGACATTTGAAATTAGAGAACAAGAAGATAAACAATTTTATGAAGTTTGGGATCTTTTTTATCAATGGTTAGATAATACGATATAATAATAGAATATTTAGAAACCTAGGAAATAATGAATCTACATTTTTTTTGTTTTCTTTTGTCTTGATAACATCTTTATAAAATTTTATTAAGATAGACTTGGTATGATTTTATGATCTGTTATAAAATAAAGTAAGTAAATTATAGTTATCTCGCTTAACTATGAATTAATAAAATTATAGTCAAATGATTGTTTAATAATGATATTAGCACATATAATTGTTGATTGATAATATGAGTTATTATGTAACATAATTACAATGGTGACTATGAAATGGATGCACAAAAAAGAGTGGCAAATCAACCGATACACTGTCTGTAAATTTATGAAGGGGGATGATGCTTTTATGTTTGATGTCTTATGTTTTATGTGTTTTTGTTTATTGTCAAAGTCAATAAAACTTTTACTTAAAAAAAAAGTTTTCCTACTAGTTTGGTGTGAGTGTGTGCTTTGCACACACATATGCACCAAACACGCACTTTGTGCACACACAGCATTTGCAACTCACTTCTGCTGCAAGCCCTGTATGTAAAACAGCTGTGCTGTGCAGAGCAGATGAGGTTGAAAAGCAGGAAATAGATCAGTATAGAGCCAGGGCGGGTGGGAGAGCCCAGCAGCTGATTGTTGGAGCAAACCAGTTTGCTCACAGATGATCGTCGGAGCTACCAGATTGGCCGAACTGGGCCAAACTGTTAGAATACCACCACTGATTGCATACTAACTAAAAGACAAGCAGACAGAGTTAAAACTCTGTCTAGGATATATACAGTACATATACATGTACAGTGGAACCTCTAGTCACAAACGCTTCTGACCAGGACCAAATTGGGTTCCAAGCAAAAAAATCCACAACATTTCTGAATCAGGTCATGATTCAAAAATCGGGTGGCGATCAAACACGGCCACAGCCGATTCCCTTTCCATGCCAATTTCCCCTTCTGCACCAATTTTTGTTTATAGGCGCATGCCCAGTCAGTCTCATTTCTGGTCATGACCAAGTTATGACTGAAGTTATGGAACAAATTACGGTCATGACCGGAGGTTCTACAGTACTTTATGCGTGTGTGTGTGTGTGTGTGTGTGTATGTGTGCTCAATATAAATTGATTGCATACCAAACAAAAGACAAGCAGATAGAGTTAAAACTTTCAGTATAAGTTTTTATGTATGATATGCAGAACATATACATACATATAGTGTGTATGTGTCTGTGTCTGTGTGTGTCTAATGCTATTAGTTTACAATGCTTGGAAGCAGTATTTTTATGGAGACTAATTGCGAGAGAAATAGTTAACATTTTCACACACTGTTTGGCAATTTCTGAGAAGTATTTGACCCTGAACTATGATTAGAAGTAAGAAGTCCATATTTGGACTGATATAGCAAAGATCCAAGTTTCTGTTCTAGCAAAAAAAAAAAGGAAGCTACCTCTATTGACAATTTTGTCTGAAGATGAGTGCATTATAACCAGGGGTGGGTTTCTACCGGTTCTGTCAACCTCTGTAGAACCAGTAGTTCTGAAGAGCAGCAGACATAGAACCAGTTCTATGTCTGCTGATGTTTTTGCCCACCCACCCACCTGGGCTCTTACCTGATCTTTATTTCCTGATTTTTCAACTTCAGCTGCCTAACGAGGCACAGCTGCAGTTAAAAAAACAAGAAATGAGGGCTGTTTCAAAGGCTGCTTTTCGGCATGCGTGTACTAATGAAGATTAACAGGTGCACGGCTCACAGTGGGCAGGGAAGCTCATAAATCCCGAACCAGTAGTTAACCCTGTCGTATCCCACCCCCGATTATAACTCTCTCAAGAATATTCCCCTGCATTTGGAAAGTGAAAAATAAAAAACTTCCAAGAGAAGGATGCTAATTAAAGCAAACTTTTCTGATATCTCAGCTAGCATCCTTTTCCCTATTGCTTCTTGTCCTGCCTACAGGTGCTTTGGAGAATAGATTGACCACCTCTTCTTTGTGGTGGCTTGTCAAATATTGGAACACTGCTGTTATGTCACTCCTAGTTCTTCTTCTAAACTAGACATACCCAATTCCTGCAACCTTTCCTCATATGTTCTAGCTTACAGTCCGATAATCATCTTTGCTGCTCTTTTCTGCACTCGTTCTAGAGCAGGGGTGTCCAACCTTGGAAACTTTAAGACTTGTGGACTTCAACTCCTGGGAGTTGAAGTCCACAAGTCTTAAAATTGCCAAGGTTGGACACCCCTGTTCTAGAGTCTCTACATCTTTTTTATATTGTGATAACCAAAACTGGATGCAATATTCCAGTTGGAATATATTTGGATCTCTAGGTCCAAATATAAATACATGGTATTTTTCAAAAATATACTTTATTACATTTCTGCAAAAGATAACATATAATAAACAAATGAAATTATTAAGAAGATTAAAAAAAAACAGAGGAAAAGAAAGTGCAAAGGAATAAAGAAAAATGAAAAGAGATAAAGGTCCAGCTTTTTGTTTATGTTGTTACAAATATAAAATTCATCAACCTTATGATCTAAAATTCAACAATATCCAGTGTTTCTAGAATCATAAATATTTCTACTCATGAAATCCAAATATTAATGTAGGATTTTTTTTGTTTGGTTTTTAAGACAAAGTCCAAAAGTGGTTTCCATTTATAAAGAAGTTGGACAAAATCTCTTCTTTAATCAAGGTAGTTGATTTTGCCAAATCAGCCAATTCTATCAGCTTCACCATCCATTCTTCCATTGTGGGAATCTGTAAGTCTTTTCATCTCTGTGCATAAAAAAGACTTATTGAAGTTATCATTTATAGATGATATTTTTCTCTCCAACTTTCTGAAATATACTATAAGTCAGTGGTGGGATTCAAATTCTTTTACTACCAGTTCTGCTGGCATGGCTTGGTGGGCATGGTTTAGTGGGCATGGCAGGGGAAGGATACTGTAAAATCTCCATTCCCTCCCCACTCCTGAGGGAAGGTTACTGCGAAATCCTATTCCCTCCCCACCCCACTGACCTACTTTCCAGCTTCATTCTCCTGTGTAAGGCAACAAAAGAAGACCCAGCCGATCAGCTGGGACTTGGGAGGCAGAGAATAGATGGGGGCAGGGGCAGTCAGAGTTGGGATTTTCCAGTTCTCCGAACTACTCAAAATGTCCGCAACTGGTTCTACAGAACCTGTCATAACCTGCCGGATACCACCTCTGCTATAAGGACATAGTCTTGGGATTGTTATAATCTTTTAGGTTAAACACTCAAGATTAAACTAGTTGGGCCATTTTGTAGCTTGATGCGTTGGGAGAATATGGCCATTGTTTTAGCATGCTGTGAGATGCACCATGTTGTCAGAAGCCTCCTGCATCACATTATGTCATGATACAGTCATGATGTGCTTTATTGGTGGTAGCAGGGTTGACTTTTGTGAACTCAGCAATTGTGTGATTTGAGTTGGCTATATTTTGTTAACTTGGATTAACACCAGATTAAGTTGTCATCATTTAGTCACCCTTTCTCTATATAACCAAATCTTGGTCTGTAAATCTAACATTGCCAATTTGGATACCAATAGTTTATTCATTATACAAGTCTGCTACACTACTTTCAACATTCTCACGAATCTTTTTGAGATTCATGGTCTCCACTTCTGGATCATCACCAGAATAATGGCATGGGTAATCATATCAGCAGCCAAGTTTGTTACATTGCAGATGGCAGCTTTCCCTGTGGGCTAATCAATCTTCTTCTGCCAGAAAGCCATTCTTCACGTGCAAATCACTTGCAATTGTTTAAGAGCTCCATTGTAAAATTCTTGTGCTGAGTATAACTGGATCCTTTCCAGTTTGTCAGCATTAAATGTGCAGCCTGGAGTGGGATACATCTGTGGAAATACTCTGTGCTGCCATCAGCATGAGAACAATCAGGAAAACTTTAGGAGCAGAAAATCAAATCCACACAGGAATACTTCTTTGGCACTTTGTCACATCTCCTTCCTTCCTTCCTTCCTTCCTTCCTTCCTACCTTCCTTCCTTCCTTCCTTACATACATACATACATACATACATACATACTTACTTACTTACTTACTTACCCATATTCCAATATAGAATATAACAGAGTTGGAAGGGAACTTGGAGGTCTTCTAGTCCAACCTCCTGCTTAGGCAGGAAACTCTACACCACTTCAGACAAATGGTTATCCAATCTCTTCTTTAAAACTTCCAGTGTTGGAGCAGTTACAACTTCTGGAGCCAAGTTGTTCCACAGATGAAATTGTTCTAAGTGTCAAGAAACTTCTCCTTAGTTCTCAGTTGTTTCTCTCCTTGATTAGTTTCCATCCATAGCTTCTTGTCCTGCCTTCTGGTGTTTTGGAGAATAGCTTGACTCCCTCTTCTTTGTGGCAGCCCCTGAGATACTGAACACTGCTATGATGTCACCTGTTCTGTACCTTAATTTGAATTCTTGGAATCCCCGCGCTTTGATTGGCCAAAGCGCGGGGCGATCGGATTGGTCAGGCAAGCCGCACCGATTGGCTCACTGAGAATCTCCCGCGATTGGTAGATTCGAATCGCGGGAGATTCAAAGCGGTGCCATTGGCCACGGCCGCCGCGGCTTGAAAATAAAAAGACGCAAAGTTTTCGGAGAGCGAGTTCAGTTCCTAGCTACAATAAAGAGCTTGATACAAAGTCACCGACTCCTGGCCTCTTTCCAAACGTACACAACACTGGCGACGAAGGTGGGATACTGATCCTGAACCGAAGCACGTGTCCGACGGAAGCCAGCCAACCGACGAGATGGACAACATCGCGCCACCAACACCCTTCAACCCCGCTAGCGAGGACTGGGAATCTTACATGGACAGATTCTGCATGTTCCTCGAATGCAACGACCTGAAGGACGCCACCGGACTGAAGAAACGAGCCATCTTCCTAACGCACTGCGGGCCCGCAGTGTTTAAGATGGCAAAAGCGCTAGCCAAGCCTGCTGACTTTACCGCGATGGATTGGGATGACCTCGAGCCATTACTCCGGAGACACTACGCTCCAGCCGTACCCATCCTCATCCAACGACACGAATTTTATCGGCAGGACCAGCAGTCGGGCGAGAGTTTCAGTGAGTTCGTCGCAGAGCTGCGGCGCCTTGGAGGACTATGCGAGTTCTCCAATATGAACGAGGCCCTGCGGGACCGAATCGTGCTCGGCCTTTGGGACCCTGTTCTCCAAAGTCGGCTGATGGCCAAGGGCAACATTGCCCTCACCGATGCCATCACCAAAGCCACGGCAGCCAAAGCCACCCGACAATCAGCAGACCGCATGCAGAGACCGAATGCTGGGGACCGCACCGCAAACAACCACCCTGCAAGGTTGGCCGAGGCCCAACCTGAAACTACCACCCACCAGGGCGAACTCCACTCCACCTCGGGCACTTCAGACGAGGAGGAAGAAATCCACCGTCTCCAGGCAGGCCGCGACCAGCGCAGCCAGCGGAGTCGTAAGTCGAGGACCGCATGTGCCGGTTGCAGAGGCGACCACCCCAGATCCGAATGCCGGTTCTTCAACTCAGTCTGCTGCACTGCGACAAAAAGGGCCACATCGCCCGCGGCCTGCCGCCTAAAGAAAACCCACAGGCCCAGACGATGGGACCAGAGCGAGCAGAGACGAGAGAGCACACCACCCCGGACCAGAGACCACCCAGCCGACAACCATTGGGACCGGAACAGACAAGGCCAACGAGGTGGCGAGACCCGGCAGAGACACATCAGACGGCCACCATCGGCCACGCAACAACCCCCGACCCCCGAAAAGTCTACGTAGAGGTAGGCATCGAAGGCGAACCCTGTAAAATGGAGGTGGACTCCGGGTCCTACCTCTCAATGGTAGCCTGGCAAGAAATTAAATGCTTGGTGCCTGCCATCCAGAGAAGGGGACTAGAAAACCAGAGACTAATCCTCAAAGACTACCAGGGAAACCGTATCCCTGTAGTCGGAACAGGACAGTTCACAGTAACCTACAAGGGGCACACCGAAAGACTTTCCTTGACCATCGTGGATCGAGACCGACCTAGCCTGCTGGGACTTCAATGGTTCGCACCGCTCGGCATCGCAGTCACGGGCATCGACCACATCGCCGAAGCCGACTGGGAGCAGCAACTGGCCCTGGACTTCCAAGAAGTGTTCAACGGCACCCTAGGCAAGTACCGAGGGCCCCCTATATCCTTCAGCCTAGACCCAAATGTTCCCCCGAAATGCCTGAAACCAAGGCGGATACCTTTCGCACTCAAACCAAAAATCGACAAGCAAATTGACAAGCTCGTCAAGCAAGGGATCCTACAACCCATAGACCACGCCCAGTGGGAGACCCCAATAGTCACCCCAATCAAGCCTGATGGGTCAGTGAGAATCTGCGGGGACTATAAGACCACCCTAAATGGTGCCTTGCAGCAAAGCGCTTATCCCGTCCCAGTAGTGCAACATCTCCTACACTCACTGGGAGGGGGCAAAGTTTTCACGAAACTCGACCTGGCCCAAGCATACCAGCAACTGCCAGTCGACGAGCAAACTGCAGAGGCGCAAACCATAGTCACCCACCGGGGAGCCTTTAGATGTAACCGACTCCAATTTGGAGTCAGCGTGGCACCTGGAATTTTCAAGAGCCTCATGGAAAGACTCTTACAAGGCATCAAGGGGATGGTACCCTACTTCGACGATGTACTAGTATCGGCAAACAACCAGGCCGAACTAGAGAGTCGCCTAAGGGAGGTGCTAACGAAATTCAAAGAAACTGGGCTGAAAGTGAAGAGGGAAAAATGCCAGCTGTATACAGAGTGGGTTGAATTCCTAGGATACCTCCTAGACCGACACGGCATTCACCCCACCAACAAAAAAATTAAAGCCATCAAAGAAGCCCCCACACCCAGGTCAAAAACAGAACTGCAGGTGTTTCTGGGGCTACTTAACTTTTATAATGTCTTCCTGCCCCAAAAGGCGACCGCGGCGGAGCCTTTGCATAGGCTTTTGGACAAGGCAGCTACCTGGACTTGGGGAAAACGCGAGGAAGCCGCCTTCAGGAAAACCAAGGACCTGCTCACTTCAGATGCCGTCCTCATCCAGTACAATGAGACCCTACCACTAGCCATCACATGCGATGCATCACCCTTCGGTGTCAGCGCTGTCCTCAGCCACACTCTTCCCAATGGAAAGGAAGCACCCATCGCATTCTTTTCAAGGACCCTCACCAAACCGGAGCGGAACTACAGCCAGCTGGACAAAGAGGCTTTGGCTATCGTCGCCGCAGTAAAAAGGTTTCACGAGTACCTCTTCGGCCAGACGTTTACCATCATCACCGACCACAAACCGCTGCTAGGAATACTTGCAGGGAACAGGGCCACCCCGAACATTCTGTCTCCCAGAATGACAAGGTGGTCCGAATTCCTGGCCGCCTACAACTACGGACTCACACACCGACACGGTAAGACTATCTCCCATGCGGATGCCTTAAGCCTCACACCGTTACCCGAACCAGACACTGACCCAGCACCCACGACGACCACCCTCAGCATAGAGACTCTACCCGACCTACCCATAACCGCGTCAGACATTGCCCAAGAAACTAATAAAGACAAACGTCTGGCGCGGGTTTTGCACTGGGAAGAGAAAGGACAACGACGAGACTTTCAGGACATTCGGAACTGGCAAACGGAACTCTTGTTACTAAAAGGGTGTATACTATGGGGGGATAGGGTGGTCATCCCGGAAAAACTACAAGGGAAGGTACTGGAACTGTTACATCATTAGAACGAAAGCCCTGGCCAGAAGTTACGCGTGGTGGCCAGGGATGGACAAACAGATTGAGGCCTGACGGAAGAGTATTAATGGTAGAAATAATGGACAATAATATAAAAATACTCTTGATTGCAATTTATGCTCTGAATGATAAACAAGAAGAGTTTTATAAAAAGCTACACATGAAAATAATTGGACTGGACTATGTTAATATAATTATGATGGGAGATTTTAATGGAATTGTGGACAATAAATTGGACTACATAGCAACAACAACAAAGCAAAATAGAAAGGCTCTCCTAAATCTTTTTTTAAAATGACAGACGAACTAATTTTAAAAGATATTTGGAGAGAAAGAAATGTTAAAGCTAAACAATATACTTTTTATTCAAATAGACATTTATCATGGTCCAGATTAGATATGATTTGGATCTCAACAGAATTAATATCCAATATTTAAGAAACAAATATTGAAACAAGTACTTGGGCAGATCATAGCCCAATGACAATTAAATGGAAGGGAAAAAAAAGATCGAGATGGACATTAAATAATACTATTTTAAAGGAGAAAGATTTTATTCAATGGATGGAGAAGGAATTGGCTTTTTTCTTCAGAGAAAATAAAAAAGAAGATACTTCAACGCAGAATGTTTTGGATACAATGAAGGCATACGCTAGAGGTTTGATAATAGATTATACAAGAAAAAAGAATATTAGGAAAAGGCAAGCTTCTAAGGCCTTGGAAGATGAGTATAAAGGACTTGAAAAAGAATTACAGAAAATGCCACAGAAAAAAGATGTTAAATTGAAGCTGGATGTAATTAAACATAAAATGGAATTAATAGAGGAAGAAGAATTGGCACAGAATTATTTTGAAGATGCAAATAAACCAGGTAGATGGCTAGCATATAAATTGAGAAAGGAGAAGGAATCAAGAAAAATATTGAAGCTAATAGATGATCAAGGCCAAGTTTGTTATGGTAATAAGGAGAAAAAAGAAATTATTCAAGATTTTTATGGGCAACTATATAAACAAGAGAATATTGATGAGGAAAAAGTCAAACAGTATTTACAGAATGCTAATTTACCGAAGATACCTAAAGAGACTGAAGAAATGCTAGAAAGCAATATAACAATGATGGAATTAAATGAAGCATTTAAGAAACAAAACAATGGGAAAGCACCGGGTCCAGATGGGCTTCCGGCAGAATTCTATAAAACATTTCAAGAATCATTGAGCATCCCATTGTTAGAAGTCATGAATGAAGTTATGTTAAAAAAGATGATACCCAAAACATGGTCAGAGGCTTATATCACACTTATTCCAAAAGAAGAGACTGACCCATTGCAAATTAAGAATTATAGACAGATTGAGGCCTGGGTAGCAAGGTGTCAATGATGCCAGGAAACTAGACCAAGCCCACCCACAGCACCCATCCTAGAGTGGGAAACCCCCAGGGGACCTTGGTCTAGAATCCACATAGATTTCGCCGGGCCCACAAAAGGACACACTTTCTTAATAACCATAGACGCTTACTCCAACTGGCTGGAGGTAAGCAACATGAGAACAACCACCACGGAAGCCGTGACCAAAGAACTCTGCAAACTCTTCGCAACACACGGCCTCCCTGACATCCTCGTGTCTGACAACGGGCCCCAATTCACCTCGCTGGAATTCGAAAAATTCCTAGCGGAAAGGGGCATATGACACGCGCTGACAGCCCCGGCGCATCCGGTGGCGAACGGAAGGGCGGAATGGATGGTTCAATTCACAAAAAAAACCATCCAGAAAATAGACCATGGGGAGATCCAAGACAAAATAAATAAATTACTCTTCATACAGCACATAACCCTGAACACCACAACAAATAAAAGCCCGGCAGAACTGCTAATGGGGAGGAAAATAAGGTCCCCACTCGATAGACTACACCCCACTTACAACCCAGAGAAACCCCCAGACTCCACCAGCAAACACCGAACCTTCGCACCAGGCGATGCCGTCTATGCAAAGAACCTAACCGGAGACCCGTTATGGGTACCAGCAATCATAACACAGCTAACAGGCCCACACTCGTACCGGCTACAAACAACCGACGGACGACCGTGGAAACGCCACATCGATCAGTTAAGATCGAGGACTGCCACAAAAGACACCACCGACATGCAACCAAACAAAACCAACCCCCTCAACACAAACCAAGAGGGGAGGGGATACCCCGGGAACCAAAACCCAGAAGAAAGAAACCGGCCATACTCACCTGCAAGCAGCCAGCACGAAACCTCGCCAGGGAGAGACAGCCAGGCCAGCTCAACCAACCCGGGAAGACCGAGCGGGAGCAGTGAAACCCGCAGCTCAACCAACCCGGATAGCCCAGGAGGGAGCTGCGAAGAGCGGCCCGGCCAGACAGACCAGGCGGTTCCCACGACGGAGTCAAGAGAAACAGAGACTCCGACGAAACTGGCCGGGATCCAACCAACGACTGACCTGCGCAGGTCCAGTTGGCAAAGACGGAGCCCCGCCTACCTACGGGACTACGCTACGTAAGGACCGAACCAAGAGGGGAGGGGTGTTCTGTACCTTAATTTGAATTCTTGGAATCCCCGCGCTTTGATTGGCCAAAGCGCGGGGCGATCGGATTGGTCAGGCGAGCCGCGCCGATTGGCTCGCTGAGAATCTCCCACGATTGGTAGATTCGAATCGCGGGAGATTCCAAGTGGTGCCATTGGCTGCGGCCGCCACGGCTTGAAAATAAAAAGATGCAAAGTTTTCCGGAGAGCGAGTTCAGTTCCTAGCTACAATAAAGAGCTTGATACAAAGTCACCAACTCCTGGCCTCTTTCCAAACGGACACAACATTACCCCTCATCCTTCTTTTCATCAGACTAGACATATCCAGTTCCAGGAACTGTTCTTTAAGCATTTTAGCCTTCAGTCCCCTAATCTGTTGCTCTTCTCTGCACTCTTTCTAGAGTCTCAACATCTTTTTACATTGTGGTGACCAAAACTGGATGCAGTATTCCAAGTGTGGCCTTACCAAGGCATTATAAAGTAGTATTAACACTTAATATAATGGTAATAGTAACATAATATTACTATGAAGGTGTTAAGGAAGTAATGAAAAAATGCTATGCAGAGTTAGTAACATGTAATCCAAGTTGCTTATATATTTGGGAATACATGGATATTATGACCCTTGAATAGCTCTATCCATAAACTAAAACAAGTAGTGTCATTCAAGAGTGAGTTACCATAAGTTTAACGCTGGATATCATACTTTTTCTGTTGCTAGTATTGATTCATCTGGATGCCAAGCAAAATAGCTTTAGGCAGCTCCTTCTCGTAATTGGTCCTTTAGCAGCTGCTGGACACAACTGATCATCATTCCCATGCACAGAAATAATGTGAATTGTTGTCCAACAATCTCTGGAAGCTCCAGGTTACAGAAGGCAGAATTATAGAAGAGGATTGTTCTGTTCTGCAACTGTAATAATATTTTATTCCACAGGAGAAAAAAAAATCCTGTATCCAATTTTGGTCATCCCAATTCATGAAGGACAGAAACAAAACTGTGCTTCGTAAGAAGGAAAAGGGTTTGGAAGCCAATTCTTATAAGATTAAAGCATTTCTGCCTTTCTACCTATAGTAAATATCACTGTGGGGGGATATGATTATCACACAGAAGGGCTGGACCAGAATCGGTAAGAAAAAGCTAAGATGAAAGTTTAGTCAAGACATCAAGAGGAACTTTCTAACCAAACATCCCAAAGATGCTTATTTTCAAAAGGCAACTGGACTTTCTGGTTTTTCATTGAAGACGTTTCACTTCTGATCCAAGAAGTTTCTTCAGCTCTGACTGGATGATGTGGGAATGGAAGGATTTATACTTCTTGTAGACAGATGGTCATTTCCATTCTTTTAGTGAGTCATTAAGGTCACCTAGAGGTTTATCTGTGTCCTCAGGGTCACCAGAGTGGTGCAAATGGGTGTGTAGCCTTCTTGGAACTGTTGAATGTAGACTGGAGATAGATGGTGTCCTGTCCCTTCCCCTCTGTTGAAAGAGGGGAATTCAATTTTGACATAGATGGCCTCTGACCCCTCTTTCAAACCAGTGATCAACCTGTGGAAGGGGCTGCCACATGAAGTGGTGATCTAAAGATCTTTGAATAGAGACTTGGATGGTCATCTGTCAGATTTGCCATAGTAGATCCTGCGTTGTACAACAGATCTCACGAGTTGACTCCTCACTTTGTGATTCCTAAAAAAGACAGCAGTACAGCAATGAACCCTACAGCTCCCATGATCTGTCCAGACAAAGGTTGGATATTCATCTTTCATGGATGCTTTGCTTTGGATTACTGGGCTGAGCAGCATATAGGACTCAACCTCAATGACCCCCTTCAGTTGTGTATGAGCCTATGATTCTACATAGCTGTTGTCAAAATGTCATACTCTAAGAATTGTTCATGGATAGTGTTTTGAATCGAGAAATAATACACTAGCAACTTTCTCTGAGCAACTGATTTATCACTAGCATGTCTACTGCATCTGCCAAGTTTTCAGTAAATGAAAGAGTGATCTAGGCACTCAGGGAAACCATTCACACAATAACTCCTTTCATTTTGAAACAACTGAGCAGTGGAAAATATTACTCCAAATATAAAGAGAGACTCCAGACTCACAGAGAATGAGGCACATAGCATCCTATGAGACAAGGATCTTCAACCTTGGCAACTTTAAGACTTGTGGACTTCAATTCCCAGAAGTCCTCAGCCAGCTGGCTGAGGACTTCTGGGAATTGAAGTTCACAAGTCTTAAAGTTGCCAAGGTTGGAGACCCCTGCTATGGGAGAATCCTGAGGCAATTCTCCAAGGATCATAGGATTTCCTCCTTAATGAACATCCAAGATACATTTTAATGTCCATGCATTTATCTAATCCATCTTTAGACCCATGTAAAGCAATGGTAAATCATAGGTTATTTTCTAACAAAGTACTCTTGGAACCATTAAGTGCAGGTGATATCACTATGTACATCAGTAGTGGGATTCAAAAATTTTTACTACCAGTTCTGTGGGCATGGCTTGGTGGGTGTGGCAGGGGAAGGATAGTGTAAAATCTCCAGTCAGAGGTGGTATTTGCCGGTTCTCCGGACTACTCACAATTTCCGCTACTGGTTCTCCAGAACTGGTCAGAACCTGCTGAATACCACCTCTGATCTACATGTCATCCAGTCTGCCTGCAGCCAAAATCTAGAAGGCTCCCTTGTTCTGACAGATGCTTTTTATTCCTCTGTCAGCAATGAAATGGGGCAACCTAGGGAGAGAGATATGCACCAATGAGAAACCAAAAGAAATGTTTACAAAAGTTCCCCACCAGGATGTAGGACTGCCAAGTGCCAAGCAAGACAATTCAGGAATGTGCTGAGAAACACAGAATATTAATTGCATCCTCGCAAGCCTTTTATATATTTCAGCCCAGAAACCGGCCTCCCACTGCTGATGTTTATATTTGATTTGTGAAAAGGAAGAGCAAGCTACACAGATGTTGAGTTATTCTGCAGCTCCAATTTGGCTAGGAAAGCCAGCATGCAAACTGATAGATGAGCCCTTCTGAGAATGATTGTTCCAGAGAGACACATTTTCATCTTTTAAGACTGATCACTTCATTGCATTGCATCATATAGCATAACAATACCGTGCATCTGAATAACAAACCATCTCCCTGCCGAATCTGTAAAGAAATAATGAATTTAAGCAGTGCGCTTTCACGCTCGCTCCCTCCCTCTCTCTCTCTTTCTCTCACTTCCTCCCCCTCCCCCTCTCTTTCTCCCTCCCCCTCCCTTTCTCCCCCTCTCCCTCCCTCCCCTTTCCCTCTCTCATTCCCTTTCTCCCTCCTTCTCTCCCTTCCTCCCCCTCACACCCTCTCCTTCGTCCTCTCTCTCTCTCCCCCTCCCTCTCTCTCCCTTCTCCCTTCCTCCCCCTCCCTCTCCCTCTCTCCCCTTTTCTCTCAGGTATGAAATATTTTTGAGGAAAGGAAGAGAAGGGAACTTACCATGCCTTCAGACTGCAGGCTTGGCAGATAAAAGCTAAACCGAGAAACTGAATTATTCCATTTTCTGGAACTGAGTCATGCATTGGACCATAAATTATCCCAGCAGGACTGGGTTCATACTGTGTAAC
This sequence comes from Hydrophis major, assembly GCA_033807585.1. Lineage (NCBI taxonomy): Eukaryota > Metazoa > Chordata > Lepidosauria > Squamata > Elapidae > Hydrophis > Hydrophis major. The sequence continues at coordinate 247,503,011 of CM066330.1, forward strand.
AATCCAGAAGGGGGAAAAAACCCTAAGCAAAAATAATACTAGCTTAGCTTAGCCGGTTGTTCAACTGTAGTTGCTAAATCTTTGTTTGAAATAGAAAGTAAAAATAAGAAAAAAGTTTGTTGAGTTGCAAGTGCCTAAAGATACCAATATTTTACACTTCTCTCTGGTCCAACAATTTAAAGATATTGGCCTTTCTTTCTTTCTTTCTTTCTTTCTTTCTTTCTTTCTTTCTTTCTTTCTTTCTTCATTCCTTTTTGTTTCCTTCCTTCCTTTTTCCTCCCTCCCTCCCTTCCTTCTTTTGTCTGCATGGAATCGTTCATTTTTATGTAATTCACATAATGTCAACTTTCAGTAGAAAACTGACCTAGAGAGGTTGAAGCAATGTGCATCTTAAAGCCACCAAAATACTCCATACTCCATTACTTGGTCCAGAGGAAGAACCAAGAGATACAAGTGACCATTCCAGCCCAGTCTCCTTTTACTTCAGATCTTCAAAAAATAACCCTGGGATCTTCTGCTCTCCAAAGTGTTTAATTTTCCCCAGAATTCTGGTTTGTCCTAGGATGTAACCTGTAGTCAGACTTGGCTGACCTTAAAAATGGTTGGGCTACCAAGATACGTGGACTATATTCTTGGTTGCAAAGAAAAAGGGGGGGGGAAAAAACATCTTGGGAAATACAATAATAAGCCATTTCCACATTACTGCCATGCAAACTGCATGGACAAATCTATCCATTCGCCAGGAATCTCCGACCAACTTTGATTCACCTTGGAAAAAAAGTAAACACAGTTGGATCAGGTTAGTTCTTGGATAGGAAATTATCAGGAAATCCAGAGCTATAGGCTGAGTGGGAATCTTACAATCTCAATTGAGCCCAAAATGTCCATTATTAAGCAAGACAGATGTTATGTGAGTTTTGTCCCATTTTGCAACCTTTCTGTCACAGTTGTTAAATGAATAATTGCAGTTGTTAAGTTAGTAACACGGTTGTTAAGTGAATCTGACTTCCTCATTGACTGTGCTTGTCAGAAGGTTGTAAAAAGAGATCATATGACTCTGAGACACTGCCATAAATAGACAATTGTCACAATTGCCAAGAGTCAAATTTTTTAATAGTTATAAAGTTTATTAGAAATAATCTTTAGAAACATTGAACCTGGTGGACTTCTTTGACATACATTTTTGTTCTTACATATTATGTTAAGTACTGTAAAGTTGTACATTTATATACATATATATATATACATTTAATCTTTATACATTTTAATTCCTTTCCGTTATCTTTCAGATAAATCATATAATCTCTCATATCCTTCCTACTACTCCTTTAGACCTTATTCCATTTTGCAAACTCCCTTTCATTTCCCTCCAGTGGTAAAATTTATTCCATATGATATAGTATTCTGACTCATCTTTATCCTTCAGTTCCAATGTCAATATATCTATTTCAGCATATTGTAATATTGTAATCACATTGTAATCTATCACCTCATCTTCCCTAGGAATTTCTCTAGTCTTCCAGTTTGGGGCAAATATCATTCTTGCCACCGTAATTACATGGATTACTAGGTAGGTATCAGCTTTACTGTATTTCTTTGCTATGATTCCCAATAAGAATATCTCAGGTTTGTAGTTTATTTTTAGCCCCGTCATTTCCTCTAACCACAGCCAAATTTTAAAGCATAACTCCTGAGCTTTTATACATGATCACCATACATGGTAATATGTACCCTATTCTTTCAGACATTTCCAATAATTAGGTGATTGGTTTCCATACATTTTGGCCAATCTTGCGGATGGGAGATGCCACCTATCGAAGTATCCAAATTTTGATCACATGACCATGGGGATGCTGCAATGGGCATAGTTAAAAATCATAAGTCATTTTTTTCAGTGTTGTTCTAACTTCAAATGGTCACTAAACAAATGATTGTAAGTCAAGGACTCAAGAATGCAAAATGTTGAGGTAATACCCTGTTAGGAGAATGAGCACGTACAGGGAGCCGTATTTGAGAGTAGTGTTTGAATAATACACACACAGCACACAGATACACTGTACAGTAAATGTTGGTTTTTACTTTCAATAAAGGTTTAAGCAAAGTTCAAAATAAGCAGTCCAAAGCCATTCACAGGCAAGTCAGTCAGTTTTCAATCCAGGGATAATCCAATAACAAAGTCCACTGTCAAAAACAGTTCAGTAACAGACTTACATCAAATCCAAGAATATAAGTCAATTAGGAGGAACAGCAAAACTCTCCAACAGAAGGAAAAAAAAGACTCACTGAGATACACTCTCTTCTGAGACTAAGACTAAACAACCCAGGTTTCTGGCTCCATCTTACGGCCATTTGAGAAACCACACCCAATTACACTTTTAGGATTCTCTTAAAGAGACAGTATTAAAATGTCTATCCTGGTTTATATATTTTCTAACCCAAATAACTGTCAGGTGACTTATATTCCTAACATTCTCCCCTTTTGGGTAAGACAATATATACAACCTTATTTTCTAAGTCCAAAATCCTCGCAGCACATCTTATGCTTTATAGAGCCTTGGGCCTTTGTAAAATGATCTGCTATATTGTTTTCGGACATACAGTATTCCAGCTTAATCGTCTTACTTTGCACACACTGTCTCACATTTAAATATCTTAAATCTGTGTGTTTCATTCTTGTCTTAACAGCAATATTTTAAGCCATCTGTATTGCTGATTGGTTGTCTTCATAAACAACAATAGAATCTGTTACATCAATTCCCATATCAATTAATAATTGCTTATACAAAACTAAATCTGTACATAATAAAGACAAACATGAGAATTCAGCCTCCATTGTTGACAAACTTAGATGTTTCTGTCTAATAGACCTCCATCCAATGAACACTTTTCCCAATAATGCTACAGTACCCGATGTAGATTTTCATGTATTTATGTCTGTAGCAAAACTTGCATCAGCATATGCAGTTAAACTCAGTTCATCTTTAGGCTCCAAATACAATACATAATGCATTGTTTGTTTCAGATATCTTAACACACGTTTAGCATCTTGCCAGTGCCTTTCAGCTGGCTCAGCATTAAATCTAGCTAATTGATTAACACTGTATGCTATATCTGGCCTTGACCAATTATTTATTTATTTATTTGATTTGTCAATTGTTTACAAGATAATAAGTATAAGTATATACATAGTTATGAATACATGAAATGGGTACATATAAGATAAAAGAAACAATAGGACAGGGACAGTAGGCACGTTGGTGCGCTTATGCATGCCCCCTACAGACTTCTTAGGAAAGGGGTGAGGTCAATAGTAGACAGTCTAAGGTTAAAGTTTTTGAGATTTGGGGAAAAAACCACAGAGTCAGGTAGAGTATTCCAGATGTTGACCACTCTGTTGCTGAAGTCATATTTCCAGCAATCAAGTTTGGTGTGGTTAAGATAAACTACCAATCAAGGACTGATAAATGTTCTTATCAAAAATAGGACTTTGAACATCACTATGGCTAAACTCCTGGCTCATTGGTGTTTTAGCCAGTTTACAAAGTTCCATTTTATAACTTTTTAGTAGTTGGTTAATTTTGTCTGCCTGTGAGATCTTATATCCTCCCCTGGTTCTATCTATCTTTAAAGGAAGATATTGTTTGATTTCTCCTAATTGTTTTGTCTTAAATTTCTTTTCTAACAGTGAAATTATTTTAGTAGCTTCTTGTTCAGTTTTGGTGATTAATGCTATGTCATCTGTAAATAATAGCAACAACGACACTATACCATTACTTTCTCTTTTAAACAAACATGGATCTGCCATGCCAGCTACAACACCTATTTTAGTTAATCAATTTAATTAATGTAGTAGCCTTCAGACAAGGTGCAAACACCTCATCATAGTCATTTGCTGTCTGATTGAACCCTTGTGCTACTAACCTGGCTTTATGGGTAACAGTCCGATCTACACCTGTCTTCAGTTTATAAATCTATTTACATCCTATAGCATGTTTACCTGGTGATAACTTAATGTTTTTGTATACCTCCAATTTTTTTAATGATTCCAGTTCCTTATCAATTGCTTTCTGCAAGCAGCCTGATCCTTAGCAGAATACAGTTTTAGTTCACTATAATTACTTGGAACTGTATTCACTTGGCATACAAAACTAGCCTGATATCTATCAGGTGGTCATTTTACTCAGGTTGAATGTCTTGGTAATACAGGGCTTACTAGTGGACTCACCTGTTCCACCTGCTCCTGTTCTTCTATCTCATCCTGTGCCTGTTCTACTACTTCCCCCTATTCTTCCTCTTTAATGGCTATTCGTGGTTTACTTATATCATCTTTAGGGACTATTTGGATGTCAATAATAATATCATTGCTGGATTCCTGTTCCAGTTTATCCCACCCAATGTGCTCAAGAAATTTTGCACTAGCACGACAATAAACATGAGCTGTGCCTTCATCCCAGAATCTAAATGATCTATGGTTGGCCTCGTAACCTCCAAAAAATAACTTCTTAGCTCTATGTTGCCCTTTCAGTCTTACTTGTGAGGGAATAGGCACCCATGCTGGAGCTCCAAATATGTGTAGGTAACTTAAGTTTGGCTTTCTGCCATGCCAATGAATGAATGGCAGTTCTAGAGTTGTTAGTGTTAACTACATTGTTTAACACATGGTTGCTACACATTATGGCTTCGTTCTGCACACCCCACAGTGTTTCAGGCAAACCTGAATCAGATAACATAGTGCGAGCCATGGCTTATAATGTTTGCCCTCTTCATTCTATAAACGAGTTATGTTGTGGTCTGTAAGATGCAGAACGTTTATGTTCGACACCAGCCAATTTCAGCATTGTTTGGAATGTTTTGTTAACAAACTCAGTCCCATTATCAGTAACTAAACTAATTACTTTACTTTTCATTTTTCTCTCAGCAAACTTTAGCCAGTTAAAGAAATGTTGCAATGTTTCTGTTTTGTTTTTCATAAGATAGCAGAAACCATATCGTGAGTAATGGTCCATAATACTCAAAATATAACAGACACCTCTCAAACTGGGTTTCCTAGGACCAATTATGTCAGCTAACACAACCTCTAAATGTTCTTTGGTCTTAAACCCATTAAGTCTGTTTGCAGGAGTAACCTTGCTTTTATCTTGGCTACAGGCATTACAGTTTAAATACCTGCTACAGGGTTTCAATTTTACTCCCTCTGACAATTCAACAGTTTGTTTGAGCATTTTGAAATTAATGTGCCCTAGACGTCTATGCAGTAAATGTATACATTCATCATGTGGCTTAACATTGTTATAAAATGAGTTAGCCATCTGCAACTGGTCATCATGTATCACATATAAATTATTCTCTAATATAGCATAACACTTTTACCCTCTTTCTCTATTATACAGTTATGTCCCAAAAGGTTACTACATAACCAAGATTAACTAAAGCCCCTAGTGATAACAAATTAAATTTCAGTTTAGGTACATATAACATGTATAACATTAAATGTTCATTTATACAAGAACAATATGCAGTACCTTCACCTGATGCATTCATCTCCATCCATTTGCCAATGATACATGTTGTTTACTAATGGACATCTTTGCAAACTTTTTTCTATCTTTAGTAATGCATTGTGATGCTCCACTATCAACAACCCACAAATCATGGTTTACAGTTGAATTGCTAGACATAGCTAAACTAACATTCTTCTTAGCCTTCTGGTGATTACCAGTATTCTGTTGTTTTCCCTTCTTACAGAATCTAGCTATATGTCCCCTAGCCCCACAAGAAAAACATTTCCTAACAGTATAGGCAGTTGAACACAAATTCTCTTCTTGTGGTTGTTCCTTCCTCAGTTGATCTCTATCCAGTCATCTTCTTGCTTCTTCTAACAACCTTCCGGTTATGTCAGTCAATGTCAGTTTATCTCTGGGCAGGACTTCCAGTGAAGATACATAATCATCATAACTTTCATCCAGTGAAGAAAGCATGATGTAAACTTGATGCAGCTCTAAAATATCAGTTCCTTTTCATGTAGCTCTTGAAAAGTTCTTTTCATGAAATTCAAATGAGCTAACATATCTCCACCTTTCAGAAGACATGTTCTAAACAGTTTACGTGTAAGATGTATGTGTGCACCTACACTGTCATGAACATAAATCCTCTTCAAATTCTCCCAACACTTAGCAGCAGACTAAGCAGCAGACTAAATATGGACTAACTGCTGGTCACTCAGTGTTAGTCCAATTATACAAAGAGCTCATTCATTGTTCTGTTTAAAGTCAGTAAGCTTCTTGGCATCGTCTTCATTATTTGGATACCAAGCATTTACATCCAGTGGGTCTTGAACTACATTCCATAAACCTTCTCTATGCAGAAGTAGACTGCACTTCATAGACCAGGAAACATAGTTTGTTCCATCCAAATGGGTTATCAGTGATAGACTTGTTGAAGTGTCTTGTGCCATTTTTACCAGGATAGTAAACCACAATTAAACAGTAAACAGCTGTCTGTATACAGTACTGTGCATTCACACCAACTTTCAGTTATCTGAGCCTGTTATGGCCTGGTCCCATAACCAGTGTTGAGGTAATTCCCCGTTAGGAGAATGAGCACATACAGGGAGACATATTTGTGAGTAGTGTTTGAATAATACACACAAAACACACAGATACACTGTACAGTAAATGTTGGTTTTTATTTTCAATAAAGGTTTAAGCAAAGTTCAAAATAAGCAGTCCAAAGTCATTCACAGGTAAGTCAGTCAGTTTTCAATCCAGGGATAATCCAATAACGAAGTCCAGTGTTAAAAACAGTTCAGTAACAGACTTACATCAAATCCAAGAATATACTGTATTTGCCGGCATATAAGATGAATTTTTTGCCCTGAAAAACATGCCTCCAAGTGGGGGGATCATCTTATACGCCGGCAAATATGTTGTTGTCAGTCGGTGCAAGAGTGACGGGGGCAGAGCTCCGGAACTTGCGAAGCCCCTTCAAGCCCAGTCGGAGTCTCTCTTCCTCCTCCTCCCCCCACCCACCCTCCGCCTGGCTCGGGGCACTTGCGGAGGCCAATCTGGAGATAGGGTGGGGGTGGAGCGGGAGGGTCTCTGGCGGGGCCACTTCACCCAGCCAGCCCCAAGCCACGTAATGGCCCAGGGAGTGGGGGGCAGAAGGTTGTGGGGGTGGACTGTGGCGCCCCTCCTTCTGGGCAGTGGGGCGGGGCCGGCAATTTGCTCCTCCCGCTTCTCCCTCCCTCTTTGAAAGACCGGGAGGGCTGTGCTTGGGGCAGGGGGGGTGTCCTCAGGAAGTTCCTGATGGGACCCTGCTGGGCAAGGCCACCCGGCTCCTGAGCTGCTTTCCAGGGTCCCCTTGGGAAGAAAAGGGTCCGGTGGGTGGTGAAAGAAGGCGAGGGACCTCCTCCCACCCCCTGTCCCATCCCGTCCCTCCTCTTGTCCCCTCCTCCCCTCCCTGTTTAAGAGAGAAAGATCCGCCTCCCTGGCACCGAGCTGCCACCCAGCACCGCATCTCCCGGCCAGCACGCGTTTGTGACTTGGGAACTGGCCAAGCGACTTTAAAACCGAGCGGGGGCCAGAGATAGCCGGAATTACCCTCTACACCACACACATACACACAGAGAGAGAGAGAGAGAGAGAGAGAGAGAGAGAGTTAGCAGCTGTCCATCCCCCACCCTTGGAGTCCCGATAGCGCACATGCGGGGGCTGCTTAAGGGAGGAGGCCTTTCACTTTCCCACAGTGGGGAGTGGGCAGGCGCGTCACTTTCACTTGCAGGCAGCAGCGCGGCCTCTCCTTTCCCTTCCCACCCACCCACCCACCCACTCCACTCGTACGAGCGGACCAGCAGGCTCCAGGCTTTGCCCCCATCCCTCACCTCCTTCCACCCCCCTCCACCCCCCCAGTGGCAGAAACTTCGCTGCACGTAGGGATGAGTGGAGGAGGTGAGAGAGACGCTCAAAGCTGAGAAAGTGCCATCCTTGCTTTTGCGCCTTGGGAAGAGTTCGTGTTTTTTGTTTTTTTGTTTTTCTCCCAGGAATGGGATGCTGCTCGTGCGATTTTGTAAGTTGGGGGGGGGGTCGTCTTATACGGCAAGTATATAACAAACTCTATATTTTGAGTGGAAATGTTGGGGGCTCATCTTATACGCCCAATCGTCTTATACGCCGGCAAATACAGTAAGTCAATTAGGAGGAATGGCAAAACTCTCCAACAGAAGGAAAAAGAGACTTACTGAGACACACTCTCTTCTGAGACTAGCACTAAACAACCCAGGTTTCTGGCTCCATCTTATGGTTGTTTGAGAAACCACACCCAATTACACTTTTAGGATTATCTTAAAGAGACAGTATTAAAATGTGTATCCTGGTTTATATATTTTCTAACCCAAATAACTGTTAGGTGACTTATATTCCTAACACAAAATACGATCGTATTTTTGCAAAGGAAACTTCCTGGATACATATTCATCAGAAGCCATGGTTAACTTTATCCTTTTTTTAAGTAAGGTTCTGTGGTTCAGTGAAAAGGCTTAAATGTGGTGTCAGAAACTACACTGGAAAGTTCAATTGTTGCTCTTTTTCATCTTGAATATAAGTCAACTCTGCTTTGCTGTTCTTATGTTCAGTATTCATTGCTTTCCATTGCATTTCTTCTGAGGGACACAAGCAACTTTAAAAAACGCTGGTAAATCTGGCCATGGTTTCTTTTTAATGTCCTAAGCGTAGCTTTAAGGTCATGATGCAATGGAGTTACATTCGTAGGTCTGAAAATTATTTTTATTTCCTGGCAGCTGATGGTAAAAATAAAACACTAGACTTGATCATTTAACATCTGTGAACTCAATTTCTATTGCTGCTGCTCTTCTGTAATAAAAGGTAAACTAAGCTATAAAAAGGAGGACTAGATGCCGGAGGCCATAAAAAAAACCTTCTTTTTAGGAACTTTCTGGTCTGGAGAATGCATTAACAATGGGGAATTTGCTGCCAGCTTGTCTCTAGTGACACTTTCCTAGCCTTACGACCATTATTAAAATAGTATTCTAAAATATTTCAAATGATCAAATCATCCCAGCATTCTGCAGTCCTCTTTGGCATTTGATCGTATGTTGCAGAGCAGAGAACATCTTTGATACCTCAGTGGTTATGGCAGCCTGGCATTTACTTTTCTCAAATACCTTCCTTTCAAGGCTATGTCATGTTGCCAATCTGAAAAGAAAACTAATTTCAAGCTTTAGCCCTTTGCTTCCTCCAGATACAAGGGGAAAAAAGAAGTAAATCTCTTGTGGCCTTTTGGATTTTATTTACTTTACCTTAAGTTTATTATTTTATTTTATTTTTGGCAAGTCACTGTTATGACCATGTGGAGCAGATTTATTGAAGTGGAGCTATTCTTCTAAAAGGTGCTTTTTCAAAAGGCAACTGGACTTTGTTTTTCCTTGAAGACAATTTGCTTTTCATCCAGAAAGCTTCTTCAGTTCTGACTTGGATGAAAAACAAAATGTCTGTGATGACCCAGAGTATATCACAAATATAATAAAACCCAAAACGTAACTAAAAGTCTTTTAATGCCTTCAACTTGGCTTCACTGTTTAATTGTTCACAGTGGAGGAGTAAACTATTTTCAAAATAACATTTCAAAGGAAAGAAACACAGTTCAAATTCAAAGAGCCAATAATGAAGCAAAAAACAAAAACAAACCACATTGAATAAAGTTCCATGACAGACCAGGATAGATAATTGCCAACTTCAGGAAGATAACCAGGGACAGTTGGTTGGAAGAACACCAACCAAGATAAACGTTCTTTAGGAATAAAACACTAATTTATCTCCAGCATCTGTAAGCATGCAGGTCCAACCTTTTATGCAGATCTCCCTCCTGCAACCCATGAAGAAGATCATGAATCTCTCCTTCCGAGTAGACCATGTTTTACCCTAATCCTCTCCTCCCTGCGTGCCCTAGGATGGATAGGAGATGGCCTGGGTCCTCCTCTGACTGCTCAGCTGGCCTCTGCCCTTCCCCAGCCTCCTCCAACACCTCTGGAGCCACACTTCCACTCCCTGTTGGCTGTTCCTCCTCTTCCTCAGAGTCAGTCTCCACCAGGGGCATGACAATGTCTTTAAGGAAAAAACAAGTCCAGTTGAATTGAATAAGCTTCTTGGATGAGAAGCAAAACGTCTTCAAGGAGAAACAAAGTCCAATTGCCTTTTGAAAAAGCACCTTTGAGACAACCATGATCTGGATGACTGAGAATCTCCATAGGCATGGAGTTATTCCTGTATTCAATCTTGTTGTTCAAAATCTTGAATATAAGCTTAAAACTTAGACTGTCTACTATTGACCTCACCCCTTTCCTAAGAGGTCTGTAGGGGGCATGCATAAGCGCACTAACGTGCCTATCATCCCTGACCTATTGTTTATTTTTATTTCTCTTATATGTATCCATTTCATGTATTCATAACTATGTTTATACTTATACCTGTTATCTTATAATCGCTTGACAAATAAATAAATAAATAAGCTACATTGTGTGCAGTTGTAAGTGACATACTTTAAAAGTTTCACACAAAGAGACATGGTTTTAGAGAAAGTGAGCCAAATAGGTTAAGTAACTGGAAATGAAGTCTTTGGAAGAGAAATTCAAAGAACTGGGTATGTTTGGTCTTAAGAAAGGATTGCAGAAAAGATAGAGGACAGGAGTCCTCAAGTATTTGAAAAATAATCCACAGAAGAGAAAGTCAAAACCAGTTCTCTGTCTTTCCAGAATCACTGGAATTAAGTTACAGGAAAGTATATTCTGTAAACTGTAAACCAAAAAAGTCTTCTAAACAGTTACTTAGAGAGATGATGGATTCCCTTGGTGGGTTGTGTTCAATTGGAGGTTGGGTAGTCATCCATTAGGAATGTTATAATTTGGATTAGTATTAATCTAGTAATACAGCAGGGTATTAGAACCTAATGGCTCTTTCCAGCTCTACGATTCTATGGAATACTGTTTCATCAGAATGTCAATATTTTCAATATTTTGTAGTGGTATTCATAATAATTTACAGTGATTTACTCCACAAATTTCTTCTGATGTATTTAATGGCCTACCAGTGGTCAAAGGTTTCTTAGAACAATTCTGTTTTTCCATGGATGCTCTTACCGCAAACTCCAAACATGCTCTGAATAGCATTTCAAACACCATTTAGACTTCCCTAGTTCAACCCCACCCAACCCATAGGCCTCATCTGAATATGCTCATTTAATATCCGTTTCATTAATAGAACATTGATCTACCTGAAGTTGCTAGGTTGCATGATCTGTTTGCACTCAATCAAGGGTCAGGACAATGGTAAAAAGAGTAAATTAACTATCTTAGCTAATTACCTCCTAGCTGCAATCTAGACTGACTATCCAGTGGTTTCTAAGAACTTCTTATTTGCTTGAGCAACAGATAGGAACAGATCTGAAAGATTTATGAATGGGCCATGCTATATTTGGCAAAGTTCTAAGACATGAAACATGATGCACCAATTATAAATATGTTCTTCCCGATGCTATTTTGTTTATAAATTATAAACCAATGTTACTAGTGGGGTAGGTGGAGGTGAAGGACTGTTGGTCTTTTTTCAGAAGTTTCTGCAAAATTGTAGATACAATCAATGCTCTCTGTTTCAGCTTGTGTTATTTAATTCTGTTGGGATGGAAGAGAGAGTAATATGATATGTGTATACTATATTCCCATATCTTGGACTCAATGCGTTTTGAGGGACAATATCTTCTTAAGGGGATTGTAAAGAAAGAAATCTCATTGTTGCACTACATCCATCAAAGTTATAAGTATACTATAACATTAACCAACATGAAAGGCTATATATAAAACAACCAAATATCCAGAAAATAAGGAATGGGACTCTGTGTTAGGGCAGTATTTGTCAATCTTTGCAACTTTAAGATGTATGGACTTCAAGTCCCAGAATTCCCTAGCCAGCAAGGAATTATGGGAGTTGAAGTCCACACATCTTAAAGTTGCAAAGATTAAGAAACACGGTGGTGACTCAACTTTTTTTTCAAAAAGCAGCTGTCCTACCTTCTATGCAGAGTTAAAAATCAATAATTGTTGAGGGGGGGAAGGCATCAAGGGAAGTAGATCCATATGCTTGGCATTCTTTACTCTCCATTTATTAGCTATTTTGTCAAATACTGCACAAGCAGAAGTTTGATTTGGTTGCTGAATAATGGCATGTTAGAGGTTTGTAAAATAACAAAAGCTGGTTTTGTGATTTCCAATTGGCCCACAGTCTGTTTGTGCACATTGTTAACTGAATAACCTTTTCTTCTTCTTTCCATACTTTGGCACAAAGGGTACAAATTGTTCTCTTCAGATGAGAAACTGTAACCAACAGCCTATTTTTTAAAAAAAAAAAAAATTATCATCATCATCTCACAAGCTGGATCATGCAGTCTCCTGAGTTCTGTTTGTGCAACCATCTGGGCCTGCATGGAGGCTGCATGGGAAATCTTGGTGGTTTCAGCCAAAATCAAGGGAAATATTGCTTTTTGGCAAACTGAAATTCTAGTAGGGTTAATACAGTCTTTTAAAGGGCCCTGAGTCAAATTCATTCTAGGAGTCCTGAAGCACACTAGTTCCCAACCTTCAGTCCCAAACATCAGTAATATTTTATATTATAAATGCCAAATCCAGTGTAAACATCTGACTGACTTTGTGACCAACCATAATAATAATAAAGGAGGAGGAGGAGGAAGATGAGACAGCAATGAATTAAATTTCTAGGAACTTAGAACTGAATAGTAAACAATTGTATTTGCCTCTATATGAAAATACTATTTTCCAAGATCTTGCCATACTGTTTGTATGGCAATAAACAACAATGTAAATTATTTTTACAGTATATAAAGCAGTGGTGGGATTCAAATTTTTTTACTACCGGTTCTGTGGGCATGGCTTGGTGGGTGTGGCAGGGGAAGGATACTGTAAAATCTCCAGTCAGAGGTGGTATTTGCCGGTTCTCCGAACTACTCAATATTTCCATGACCGGTTCCCCAGAACTGGTCAGAACCTGCTGAATATCATCTCTGATATAAAGTATTATTTGAGTTATCAAAAAGTCATAATAAGGTCTATTAAAGAGAAAGAAATAGTTTAAGTGGTTAAAAAAATATTTTAAAAGATATAAATTTCCTCAGATAAAGAGTATTCACCTTTGGAAAGGAAGTCTCCCAAGTTTTAAGAATATTTGTGTCCAAAACCACACAAGAAGAGGCTCTGATAGAACAAATCATCTTAGCCACAGACTGCTGCAAGCAGCCTGCTATTGCCCACCTATCTTACCATCCTTGGTGTCTCCAAAGTGCCTCCCATTATCCATCTCTTCCCTTTCATCCCAGGTCTTTTTTTTCCACAATGATTCCTATGAAGATCTAAAGTGAAACAGTGAAAGTTATAGACAGAATAACAGAATAATAGAACTGGAAGGTACTTTGGAAGTCTTCTAGCCCACCTCCTTCTCAAGCAAAAAATCCTAGACCATTTTCAGACAAATCATTGTTCAATCTCTGCTTAAAAACTTTCAGTGTTGGACCATTCATAACTTCTGGAGTTAAGTTGTTCCACCGATGGATTGTTCTAACTAAATTTCTCCTTAGTAGGTTCCTTCTCTCCTTAATTAGTTTCCACCAGTGGTAGGATTCAAAAAATTTTTAGTGCCGGTTCTGTGGGCATGGCTGTGGGTGTGGCAGGAGAAGGATACTGTAAAAGGTGCTATTTGCCAGTTCTCCAAACTACTCAAAATTTCTGCTACCGGTTCTCCAGAACTGGTCAGAACCTGCTGAATACCATCTCTGGTTTCCACCCATTGCTTCTTGTCCTACACTCAGGTGCTTTGTAGAATAGCTTGACTCCCTCTTCTTTGTGGCAGCCCCTGAGATATTGGAACATTGCTATCATGTCATCCTGAGTCCTTCTTTTCATCAAAATATGTATTCAAATGTCAGGACCAGAAAAGGGATTATTAAAGGGAGACCATAGTAACCAAAGTAGATCCAAATGTTAAAGAAAGGTGGGTGATTTCCACTTTTACCTTGTACAATGAAAAAAAAAAAAAGAACACAGGGCAAAAACTGATGCTGCATGACTGGCTCTATAGGCAGTAATGCACAAGTTCTCCAGGAAGAAGAGTTGGCATCTTTGCAGCTGCAATACATAACTTGGCAGAGAAGCAATGATATTTTTTTGCAACCTAGCAAACCCAGAGAGTGGAAACCAGAGTGTAATAAGGATTCCTGCCAAGTGGAAGGAATAACATGGAAAATGTACCAAAAACAAAGTTTGTGTCACTTCAGTTAGCTAATGCGAAATCTGACCTTCAGTTTCAACACTATGCTACAAAATACCAAGTTGCTTAAGTGACAGAACTGTTTCTTGTACATATATAGGACATAATTGAAGGGACACACTAAATAGTATCTAAGGAATTAATTTCTTTTTTGCAATTTATCTTCCAAGGCTTGCTTAGTCTAGATCAGGGCTGTCAAACTACTGGTCCATGGGTTGGATGTGTCACTCACTAGCCACACCCATGCCCAGTTTAGTAAAGGGGAAATGTCCCAATACATGACATGACAATGCCATGACGCTGTGAGTTTGACACCTCTGGTCTAGCTGTTGTACAAAGTTGTTCCTGGTTTTCACAACTGAAAAACACACATTCCCATCTCCAGTGTATACTCTAGCCCATTCTTCCAATGCTGTTTTCCATCACATTTTTAAAACAAAAAATTGCTTTGCTTGACTTTATTTTGGGTAATGTAGTTTTCCTGTTGAGTATCATGTGTTTCAAGGTTGTCTAGGCTATTTCTTTCACTTGTGGCATAATTTCTGGAAAAATATTATATCAATAGAAAAAAAATATTTATACCTTCTGAGACTCACCAACTAGAAGGAAATGAAACTGACCGGTGGGATTACGGTACCATATATTTGTATACTGTGAAGTCCATCAAAGAACAAGCAAGTGGCCAAGGTGAGATTGAGAGGGATGTGACTTCTGATTTCTACATTTAGTAAAGATTTATGGTTATGGAACGATCCATTTCTTTAAAAAGAAAGAACCCAGTACTACATAGCAGGGGTCTCCAACCTTGGGAACTTATGGATTTAACTTTCAGAATTCCTCGGCCAACATGGCTGGTGGGGGAATTCCGGGAGTTGAAGTCTACAAGTGTTAAAGTTGCCCAGTTGGAGACCTCTTGTTATATAGGGATGAAAGAATGATGGTTGAAATATTTGCGGACCATGATATAAAGGCAGCATGCATTAAATCATATTGTCATGTGCCTGCTAAGCAGTAGCTACATTTTGGAAAGTTGAGCATCTACAAAGGAAAGGCCCCACATGGTCTTGTCATCCAAGAAGTCTCCTTTATAAGTACCGTGTTTCTCCAACAATACAGCCTCCACCAATAGGAAGCCACATCATGTTTTATTGGCATAAAATCAAATTAAGCCCCTCCCCCCAAATTAAGCCCCATATTAAACATGCAAAATGGGGGGGAAAGCGGGGGGGTTGCTGTTAGGAAGTACTTTTGTTGCCTGTCCGGATATGGTGCTGCCTGCGTTGGTGGGGCACTTCATATCGGGAAACCTTCCACCGTTGCTTTCCCTTCTCCCTTGCTGCCGCGGCATTTGGCGCAGCCATGTGCGGCCAGTCAGGGCTCCTCCCTGCAACCGGAGCCCTGAGGAAACACTTGGCTTCAGGCGCTGCCGTCTTCCCTTTGCTTTCGAAGGTAAAGCGAATTATTTTACAAAGCCTCCCCTGCCCGAGAGGGCAACCCAACCCCACGTGGGGAGGAGAATCTCCCGGGGCCTCTTCTGTTCCTCCCCGACCTCCCTACACTGCGCGCCTCTGATGCGCCGGTCTCTTCAGCCCAGTGAGCCTTTCCACCTCAAAGAAAGGCCAGGCAGGTGACTGCGAAGCAGCAGCAGCAGAAACAGGCACCACCCTTAGCCCGACGCGGGGAGAACGAGCGAGGTTAGGGCCCACCAGCCTGTCCTTCCTGCCTTTGGAGGCACCTGCACTGAGAACCTCCATGGCTCAGTTTCCCCTACCGGCGGGTCCTCCTTTTGTGCAGAGAGCTGCGGGGGAAGGCACTTGCCCGAGAGGATCCCTCCCTCGCTCTCCCCTCAAGATCAACGTCTGCGCTGCGGAGAGGGCTGCAGCGGGTTCCTCCTGCTTGCTGAGAGGTGAGGAAGCCGCGGCTCGCCTGGTGAAATCTGGGAACGAGGGGCAGGAGGAGGCACGCACATACCCGCGGCTCACTTTTCCAGCTCTGCCCAGCCCTCAGGGCCCTGGCAGGCAGCGAGCACCACCTCGCCGGATCCTCCGCTCATCCTGCCAGGGCCACACCAGAGCCGGGAAAATGAGCCGCAGGTGTGTCCTCCTGCCCCTCATTCCCAGATCTCACCGGGCGAGCCACGGCTTCCTCACCTCTCAGCAAGCAGGAGGAACCGGCTGCAGCCCTCTCCGCAGCACAGATGTTGACCTGCTCGGTGCAGGTGCCTCCAAAGGCAGGAAGGATGGGCTGGTGGGCGCTAACCTCGCTCATTCTCCCCGCGTCGGGCTAAGGGTGGTGGCTGTTTCCGCTGCTGCTGCTTCGCAGCCACCTGCCTGGCCTTTCTTTGAGATGGAAAGGCTCACTGGGCTGAAGAGACCAGCGCGTCAGAGGCGCACAGTGTAGGGAGGTCAAGGAGGAACAGAAGAGGCCCCGGGAAATTAGCCTCCCCACGTGGGGTTGGGCTGCCCTCTCGGGCAGGGGAGGCTTTGTAAAATAATTCACTTTACCTTTGAAAGCAAAGGAAAGACAGCAGCGCCTGAAGCCAAGTGTCTCCTCGGGGCTCCGGTTGCAAGGAGGAGCCCTGACTGGCCCCACGTGGCTATGCCAAACACCGCGGCAGCAAGGGAGAAGGGCAGCAAGGGAGAAGGGAAAGCAACAGTGGCCCAAACCTGAAGGTCTCCTGAATATCCAAGTTGTCGCTGCCTGCCCACCCACCCGGGGATGCAAGTTGGGGGGAATTAAGTCACCCCCGAAAAGATATCCTAGCCATTTTTTCGGGGGTCAAAAAAAAATAAGACCCGGCCTTATTATGTGAGAAACATGGTAAATCAATGAAATGCTTGCTCATAATCAGATATGCTGTGCTTTGTTGAACATTTGCCTTATAATTTTTGCAAACTATAACTGGGCAAATGTACTGATTTCAATAAGGCTGTAGAAAATGACCAGGCTGAGTCTGAGGGAGGAGTCAAATCAGTGATGGGATTTTTAAAATTTTACCACTGGTTCTGTGGGCATAGCTTGGTGGGTGTGGTGTGGCATGGTGGGTGTGGCAGGGGAAGGATACTGTAAAATCTCCATTCCTTCCCCACTCCTGGGGAAAGGTTGCTGCAAAATCCCCATTCCCTCCCCACCCCACTGACCTGCTTTCCAGCTCTGTTCTCCTGTGCAGGGCAACAAAAGAAGACCCAGCCAATCCGCTGGGACTCAGGAGGCAGAGAAGAGATGGGGATGGGGCCAGTCAGAGGTGGTATTTGTCGGTTCTCTGAACCACTCAAAATTTCCACTTCCGAATCTCCAGAACTGGTCAGAACCTGCTGAATACCACCTCTGAGTCAAATGCATCATCACTCATTAGTCCCTTTGCACCCACAAGAGCTCTAAGTTCAGCCCACCTTGAATTCCATTGACTCTTATCTACTGCCAATTTTCTTTGACTGTTCAAATTTTTATAGAGAGCTTAAGCTTAAGCTTATATACTTTTGAACTGCCTGGATTTTCTGATTCCTGTGTGAGACAAAGACCCAAAGATTCCATGCAACCCACTTTCTTGGCAATAACACTTTTTTTCTATTGTGTGTTGATCCAGGAACTTGCCATGAGTGCAGTAAGAATCAATAATATCTTACCAACAAAGTCCATAAGGGATTATATTCTACTAAATTTTCATTCCATGTACTTATGGTTGGTAAAATATAAGCCCAGTGATATTTCTGCAAGTCTGATAAATTAAAGCTATCCACATCAAATGGTAATCTCAGTTTAGCTAATGAAATCCTTGGTGGGCTATTATCCCAAATAAATTTCCTAAATAACCTATCCAACTGAAGAAAATAGTTATTTGGAATTAACATTGGAATGCCACAGAGGACATAAATCAAACAAGGGACAATGTTCATTTTAATAGCATTAATTATTCCCCAGAGACTTAATGGAATTTTAATCCATCTATTTGCAACCAGATAAATCTTTTCTAAAAGTTTCCATGGATTTATCTCTACCTATTTAGAAATATTTTGGGAGATATAAAATACATTGTCGGTAGAAATGCCAGTTAATCTTGAAACAAGTCTTTTCCAAAATCTACAATAACTTTCATATGATTAATAGGCAGCTTCCAAAAGTGATTAGAAAGTCAGGTTCTACTGCAGTTGCAAGCAAAATGGCTAAGCCCTTCATCTCCCAAACCTGCAGAAAACTGGTCTCATAAGGAACAGCTGTCCAGAGCACATGTGGGCAATTTTCCATATTCTCCTTGTCCTGAGAAGTTTTGGAAAACTGGTCTGTTTACCACTTCTTCAGCTTTGCTGTGGTCATCAGTTCTGTTCTTGCAGAAACAGTTTGCCATGCCCTGCCTTTCAAGAGAGAGGCAGAGTTGAAAGGGAATTTAAAAATAACAGGCAACAAGAATGACCTGGGAAAATATGCTACTCTGGTTGTATGAAAGAAACTGGCTCATGTTTTAATAATGAAAAGGGACATACCTTGAATAAACCAACAGAATAATCTGGAAAAAATTTTACATTGGATTTACAACAGAGCAGGGGCGAAATTCAAAATTTTTCCCTATTGGCTCTGTGGGTGTGGCTTGGTATACTTGGTATAATACTAATAGCAACCGGGGCGATTTTTTACCATTTCAAATAGTCCTTACCACTCTCCCGAGTGGGCCGAGGTGGTTAAATTTCACCCCTCCAACAGAGGCTCTTTAAAGTTTTGAAGAATCTTGTGAGAAGGAACAGAAAAGAAATGAGAAGAAATCATGTTCATTATTTGAATGAACCAAATATTAAGATAGTTATAAGTAAGGGACATAATGTAAGGGATATAAAATTGATTGATTTGATTATTTCTGGTAACTCCTGATGGACTTTTGCTGACATCAGGACTGAAATGATGTTTTATTGATTTGCTTATAGATAGGAAATGGGATATGCAAAAAAAAGAGATCATTTTTTGTAATTTAAGAGGAGGTGAAATTGTTCATATGTGATGATGACTCAAAGTCACTTCGTTTATATTTCTTTTCCTTTACTATCTTCTTATTCTTTCTTTCTTTTTTCTTTCTATTCTTTATGTCTTTCGTATTTTTCCTTTTGCACCTTTAACTCCTTTCTATCTATCTATCTATCTATCTATCTATCTATCTATCTATCAATCTATCTATATGGCATTCAGCTTTGTTCGGGTATTTTCCCACGTCATAGTAGTGGTGCTTTTAAAGTTGTAGCAACGTTTCAGCAGAATCTCATCTGCCTAAGCAGAACCTCATCTGCTCTAAGAGGCACTACAGACAAAATTAGTAAGATACTATACAGACACCACATCAAGACTGCCTTCAAAACAGACAGAAAAATAGCAGCCATCCTCAGAAACCCTAAAGACAAAATTGACCTGGAAAACCAAGGCATATACGAAGTCCCCTGTGCATCATGCCCGGCCACATACATTGAACAGACCAATAGAAGAATAAGTACCCACCTGGATGAACACAAAAATGCAGTCAAAAAGCTGGAACACACTTCCTCACTAGTCCAACACATGAAAGCCACAGGTCATAGCATCAACTTCAATGGCACCAAAACCCTAGCCACTATAGAAAATCCCAGCCACAGAATCATCAGAGAAGCCATAGAGATTGAAAAAAGACCAGAAAGCATGAACAGAAGAGATGATTCCACCAGGCTGTCAATCATTTGGAAGCCTGCACTCACAAACAAAAAAATCTCCATACCACAAGCCAGGCAAACACCTGGGCACAAACAGATCCCCCCTGATACCTCCAGCTCAAACACACCCCAACCAGGCACCCAGATGAAACCCAGCTTCCTGACTAATGATAGCCATCCATTTACCCGGAGCCAAGCTGTACTAAAGGCCTCCAATAAAGTAACACAATGTTGCCAGCCAATCAAGATAAAAAAAAAGCCCCCCCCCAAAAAAAAACAGACAGAAGATATTACAAGCAGAACACAGCAAACTCCAAGACCAATAAACACAGACCAAGGCTCTCAACCAATCAGGATGAAGAAAAAACCATTCTGGCACAGCAATAGGCTGCCCCAAATTTAAATCTGAAACCACTGTAAAAGTCTAACTCACAGACGAACACTATACAGAAGCCTGATGATGGCAGATGAGATTCTGCTGAAACGTTGCTACAACTTTAAAAGCACCACTACTATGACGTGGGAAAATACCCAAACAAAGCTGAATGCCATACATGTAAGTACCCGTGAAAACTTAAGAATATATATATATATATATATATATATATATATATATATATATATATATATATCCTCCAAAAACACAACATTAAAACAGCATTCTGCACAAACAGAAAAATATCCACCATCCTAAGAAACCCTAAAGACAAAATCGAGTTGCAAAACCAAGGAGTATACAAAATCCCTTGCACCGCCTGTCCCACCACATACATCGGACAAACTAATCGAAGAATAAGTGCACGCATTGAAGAACATAAGAACTCAATCAAAAAAGAACTGACCTCTTCCCTGGTCCAACACCTCAAAGCCACAGGACATGAGATTGACTTTAAAAACATCAGAACTATCACTAAAACTGAACACTTCAACAACAGAATAATCAGAGAAACCATAGAGATAGAAAAATGCCCACACAGCATGAATAAACAAGATGACACCTCCCGCCTACCAGCCATTTGGAAACCCGCCCTCACAAACAGACGAGTACCTAACATGAAGAATGACACCAGACCCACACCTATGAGGGCCACACAAGATGCTACCACCACACTTCCATGTAGAAAGCAGACTCACACCCACACAGATGAGACATGACCACAGACCAGAAGCCGCACTGCAGCTGCATAACTACCCTCTTCAAACCCCTCTGAGCCATACATGAAGCGAACTGACACCCACCATGAAGATGCTGCACGACCACGAACTCGAAGCCAAACAGCAGGATCACAGCTCACCAGCTCAAATCCCCCAGCAACTAAGACTAACCTGAGCACAACCAAGCCCCCACCTGAACAGAACACACCTCCAGCCAATCAGAACACGGCCAACCCCCCAACCAATCAGAATGCAGCCAAACCCCCAACCAATGAGAACACACCCCCACCCAATCAGAACACAGCCAAGCCCCCACCCAATCAAGTCACACCCCCACTAGCAGTTAAAAGGAAGAAGCAGCTGCAAGCTCACATTACTCTGAGAAGCACAGAGCAGAAGACACAAGCCTGAAGATGATGATTGAGACTTCATCGAAACGTTGCCTTCCAATCTTATGCGGGAGAAAACCCGAATAACCAAAGATAGATAGATAGATAGATAGATAGATAGATAGATAGATAGATAGATAGATAGATGGATGGATGGATGGATGGATGGATGGATGGATGGATGGATGGATGGATGGATGGACGGACAGACAGACAGACAGACAGATAGATAATTTGTATTATTTTTTATATTTTAATTATTAGTAAGACCACAGAATAGTGCATTCCGTTTTGGTCACCATATTATTAAAAAAATATTGAGACTCTGGGAAAAATGCAGAAAAGAGCAACAAAGATGATTATGGGACTGGAGACTAAAACATTTGAAGAGCAGTTGCAGGAATTGGGTATGTCTAGTGAAAAGAAGGACTAGGGGAGACATGATAGCAATATTCCAATATTTGAGGGGCTGCCACAAAGATGAGGGAGTCAACTTATTTTCCAAAGCACTAGAGGGAAGGACAAGAAAAAATGGATGGAAATTAATCAAGGAGAGAAGCAGCTGAGAACTAAGGAGAAATTATTTAAAGGTGAGAACAATCAATCGGTGGATCAGTTTATCTTTAGAAGTTGTAGATGCTTCATCATTGGAGGTTTTCAAGAAGAGACTGGACAGCCACTTGTCTGAAAATGGTATAGGATCTGCTGCTTGAGGGGGAGGTTGGAGTAGAGCAGGGGTATATATCTCTCTTCACAGTCTTTTTGCACAACAGAACACATAAGCTGTATACTTAGTTGTGTTTATTGTTGTGTATGCATAAAGATTAATAAAGTGTGAGCTTGGAGTAATTGCAGGGTTCTGGCCCTGCACTTCTGATTGGCTGTTAAGCGGCTGGACCGGATTGGCCCGTTCCAGGGAATCCGATTGGCCCTTAACAGAGAGTTCCTATTGGTTATAAGAGCTAGCGCTCCTAGGTCGTCATTGGTTAAAAGTTACAGGGTTTGCCTATATAAGGCGGGTTTAACTGCTATTGAATTGAGGAAGTCACAATGTAAATAAAGAGCTGAAGTTCACCGTTCAGAGGCTTGTCTCCATTCTTTCTCGCCCATGCTCAAAACGTAACACTGGCGACGAGGGTGGGATATGGAGATATCTGAACCAACAAAACTTCGAAGAACACCAAGCATGTGACAGACGACGCCAACAATGGAACTATGTCCGGCGGCATCGTACCACCCGCTCTGTTCGATCCAGTACAGGAGGACTGGGAGTCCTACATGGATCGCTTCCAAATGTTCTTAGAAACCAACAATTTAAAAGACGCCATACCAGGAAAGAAACGGGTGGTGTTCCTAACGCATTGCGGTCCAACCGTATTTAAGATGGCTAAAGCACTAGCCAAACCCCAAGAAGTGAAGGCCATGGATTGGGACGACCTCAAAACTCTCCTACGAGATCACCACGCCCCGACCGTGCCTACGCTCGTGAGACGCTACAAGTTTTATCAGAGGAGCCAGCGAAAGGGAGAAAGCGTGGCCGACTTCATAGCAGACCTCCAAAATTTGGGAGGCCTCTGCGGATTCACCGATTTAGAAGAAGCACTAAGAGATCGCATAGTTCTGGGACTAGATGCACCAGGCGTCCAAAGCAAGCTGATGGTGAAAGACGACATCAGCCTTACCGACACCATTGCCAATGCTACTGCAGCAGAAGCAACCAGGAAGTCAGCTGCACAACTACGCCGAAACCGCGTTCCAGTACCGCCACCGGCAAGCGATGTCTCACCTAGTTCAGAAGGGCAGCTTGAGACAACGCACCACGAGGACCTCTCTTCGTCATCAGACAGCGACAAAGAAGGGGTCCATCGACTGCGCTCCGACCGGGACCATCACCCGAAGCCCTTACGCCCTTGCGCTGGCTGTGGAGCCAACCATGCCAGATCCGAATGCAAATTCCACGACGCACTCTGCCATGAGTGCGGGAAACGAGGCCACATCGGACGGGTCTGCCGCAGCTTGCCAGGACCCAGCCAGGCCTCAAAAGGGGCTAACTATCGCCAATCGACAGGAAACCATCCTGTACGGTGAGAGCCAGTAAACCCCTCCTACAGAAATCGAGCTTTGCAGAGAGAAGAGGCTCACCATACTATCACTATAGGTCACGCCTCAGTTTTGGACACGAAGAAAATCCGAGTCACGGTAGCCATCGAGAACGAGCCTTGCCACATGGAGGTCGACTCGGGATCATCCCTCTCGATGGTGTCCTGGAAGAAACTCAAGCAACTCATCCCCACAATTCAACGCCAAGATCTCCGCTCCCAATGCCTCATCCTCAAGGACTACCAAGGGAATCGAATCCCTGTCGTCGGTTCCTGCTGAGTCTGAGTCTCCTTCAAGAAGTACACAGCATACTTACCTTTAATGGTCATCGATAGAGATAGGCCTAGCCTACTAGGCCTCCAATGGTTCGCGCCACTCAGCATTGAAGTGGCCGGCATAAACCGAGTCAGCGGTGGTGACTGGGAGGAAGACCTTATCTCTGAATTCAGGGACGTCTTCGCGGACAGCTTAGACGAGTACAAGGGGACCCCGATTTCATTCAGTCTAGATCCAAAAATAGCTCCCATTCACCTAAAGCCCCGTTGAGTTCCATTTGCCTTAAAATCGAAAATCGATGAACAACTCGACAAAGTGATAGCTCAGGGGGTGTTAGAGCCCATCGATCACTCCCCTTGGGAAACACCTATTGTAACACCCATTAAGCCAGATGGGTCAATCCGAATTTGTGGGGACTACCAGGCCACTTTGAACCACGCCCTGCAGCAGAACGCATATCCAGTTCCAGTGGTGCAGCATCTCCTCCATTCCCTGGGGGGCAGGAAAGTCTTCGCTAAATTAGATTTAGCTCAGGCATATCAGCAATTACCAGTAGATGAAAAAACGGCACAGGCCCAAACTATTGTAACGCACCGAGGTGCCTTTAAATGTACCCGGCTTCAATTCGGAGTTAGTGTAGCCCCGGGGATTTTTCAGAGCCTTATGGAAAGGTTATTGCAAGGAATTAAGGGCGTGGTCCCCTATTTTGACGATGTATTAATTGCAGCCCCTACAAAAAAAATCTTACAGGACCAGTTAAAATCAGTCCTAAAAAAATTCCAAGATGCCGGTCTTAAAGTTAAAAAAAACAAATGTAAATTGTGTACTGACAGTGTTGAGTTTTTAGGGTACCTGATTGATAGCCAGGGTATTCACCCTACCGAAAGTAAACTAAAAGCAATAAAAAATGCTCCCAGGCCACGAAACAAGGCCAATCTCCAGGCGTTCCTAGGCCTCATCAATTTTTATAATGTATTTTTGCCGCACAAAGCAACGGTCGCTGAACCGTTATACCGGTTGTTAGATAAAAAAGCAAATTGGCTATGGGGTTACCGTGAAGAACAGTAGTTCTGAAATGTTAAAAAACTGCTCACTTCTGACTCTGTACTCATGCAGTATAATGAGACCTTGCCATTAGTTATAACCTGTGATGCATCGCCTTTCGGGATGGGCGCCATTTTGAGCCATGTACTGCCTAATGGGAACGAAGCCCCTGTTGCATATTTTTCAAAGACTCTTTCAAAAACTGAGCGAAACTATGGACATATCGATAAAGAAGCCCTCGCAATTGTCTCAGCTGTGAAAATATTCCACGAATACGTGTATGGCCGGGCTTTTACTATTGTAACTGACCACAAACCATTATTGGGGATAATAGCCGGAGATAAGCCGACTCCCTACATATTATCCCCTAGGATGACCCGATGGTCAGAATTCTTAGCTGCTTATAACTATCGGCTGCAATACCGCCCAGGGAAGGCCATTCCCCACGCCAACGCATTGAGCCGAGCACCGCTTCCAGAGACTCTCGATGATCCTGCACCAACAGTAACCACATTGCAAATCGAGGCACTCAACTCGCCGCCACTAACTGCCCGAGATATCGCGAGAGAAACCAAACGCGACCACACCCTAGCACAAGTCCTAAGCTGGGTAGAACGTGGATGGCCATTGGACCAGCTATCAGATGACTTCACACCAGTCAAGACTCGACAAACCGAGCCCTTCTCCCAGAAAGGCTGTGTCATCTGTGGCGATAGAGTTGTTATCCCAGAACGACTCGAGAAAGCGCTGCTGAGAACCTTGCACAATGGCCACCCCGGCATCGTGCAAATGAAAGCCCTTGCGCGAAGCTACGCATGGTAGCCGGGCATTGACAAGCAAATCGAACAGTGGGTTAAAGCTTGTCCCAAATGCCAAGAAATCAGCAACGCCCCACCAAAAGCCATGCCTACTGAATGGGAGACACCACGTGGACCCTGGTCTCGAATTCACCTGGACTTCGCGGGGCCAACCAAAGGCCACACCTTCCTGCTTTTCGTCGACGCCTACTCGAATTGGCTCAAAATCCATCGCATGACGACTACGACCTCCAAGGCGGTTATCAAAATCTTAAACAGACTCTTTGCAGCCCACAGATTACCAGATGTCCTGGTATCTGATAACGGTCCTCAATTTACCACACTCGCGTTCGAGCAGTACCTCGCTGACCGCAGCATTCGCCATGCGCTCACCTCGCCTGCGCACCCTGTGACCAATGGCAAAACAGAACGCATGGTCCAATTTGTGAAGAAAACCTTGCAGAAGGTAGACTATGACAACATTGACGACAAGGTCAATCAAATCCTCTTCTTGCAACACATCACCCCACATAGCGTCACCAACAAAACTCCCGCTGAACTGCTAATGGGACGAAAGCTCCGCTCCCACCTCGACCGGTTGCACCCAGCTTATGAACCAGAGAAACCACTAGGATCCAGCGGCCGCTGTCGCACCTTCCAGGTAGGAGACTTAGCATATGCTAAAAACCTATCGGGCGACCCGTTGTGGGTGAAAGTGACAGTAATTCATGTAACCAGCCCCAGATCCTACCTTGTACAATGCCTTGACGATAAACTTTGGAAACGTCATTTCGATCAGTTACGATCGCGGCTTCCAGCAGCCAGTCCGAAAACCCCCTATGACCAAACTGAGGGGGGGAGGTACGGAAGAAGATGAATTCCTAGAAAACCCGTGCGAAGGAAATGACGGTTTGATAGAAACTCAGGAAGCAGAGCCGGAGGGAGAAACGGTTGCACCTCAGGGAATTGCAGAGAATGTGGGCAATGACGTAGAAGTGAACTCTGAACCAGAAACAGCCCCACTGCCAAACAACGATCTACCTCAGCGTGATTGCAGCCAGCTGATACAACGGAAATCAAAGAGACTAATAAAACAACCGTCCTACCTAAGGGACTATGTAACTGCACCCTGCAAATAAGAAGCCAGGGGGAAGGGATGTTGTGTATGCATAAAGATTAATAAAGTGTGAGCTTGGAGTAAGTGCAGAACCCTGCACTTCTGATTGGCTGTTAAGTGGCCGGACCGGATTGGCCCATTCCAGGGAATCCGATTGGGCCTTAACAGAGAGTTCCTATTGGTTATAAGAGCTAGCGCTCCTAGGTCGTTATTGGTTAAAAGTTACAGGGTTTGCCTATATAAGGTGGGTTTAACTGCTATTGAATTGAGGAAGTCACAATGTAAATAAAGAGCTGAAGTTCACCGTTCAGAGGCTTGTCTCCATTCTTTCTCGCCCATGCTCAAAACATAACATTTATGATCTATGATATTTCTCCTGGTTATGTCACATTGCATTATTGCTCTGTTTATCATATGAGTGTAGTAAAGTGCAGATCTTGTTGAAGAGACTTTGGCTTCTTGTGATTGTCGAGAAAATGTTTGACTTGCATCATATGTAAAATTTCTCCTCTTTATGTTCAACTACTCCCCTCCTTTTGCGCTTCCCTCTTTCTGGAAAATTTTCCATTTTGAAATTGTTTAGAATAGAGGGGAGGGAGACAGTTATAAGTGGGAGTGGGCACTTATTCTTCCTCTTTAGAGTAAAAACAAATGTGTTTTTCTCCCAAATCTGCCAAGCCCATGTTTTAATGATTTAGCAGATGGAGTTGGCACATGTAAACCTGGGAGATGCATCTGTCTGATTTTTTTTCCCAGTCTAAAGATTTTTTAGCTGCATTAATAGCACAGATGATGGTAAAATATCACCTCCCCAGGCTGCTTTGCTCTCCTACCATATAATGACTTTTAAGAGAAAGTAGAGAGAAGTGAAAGAATGAGGAAAAGGTTAGAGAAATGCAACTGTGAAAACTTTAATTATTTCTGTCTGAACAAATTAGACTCTCCTACCAAATTCTTAGTCTCTGTGTTCGTAGACTTCTAAGTTCCTTGCCAGCTAAACTTATTTGTTCCAATTCTCAGTTCTGCTAATTATTTACTTATATATATAAACAAACAATATGGCCAAAAAGAACCGATGTTACTTTTTTTTCTTTTAATTATGGCTTGGAATGTTGCATGAGTTCTACTTTTCAGACAAACAGATTTCAAAAATCTTACTTATTTATTCAAAAGACTTTTCTGTGAACAAATCTGAAAAGAGTCACCTGTGGTGAGATGTATGGCAAATAAATTTAACAATAAATAAATAAATAAACACCTTTCTTAACATTACAGACTCTTTCAGAGAGTTAAGAATTTGCCTGTGTCTGAACCATTTGAAGCATCATTTGTGCTTCTGATGAGAACTCTAGATTGATTTGTGCGATCATCCATTTGTTTGGGAGTGTCTTTGTTATCCAGCACCACAGTTTGAAAGGGTCAATATTCTTTCTATCCTGTTTCTTCAATTCCAAGTTTTACTTACATGGAATGTCACCGTTCAAAGTATTGTTTGTCCACGTAGTTCTGATGTTTTCAGGTATAGATACGTCACAGCACCTGACTATTTTGCCCAAGGCCTTCATGGTACCTCTGTCAAGTGTGATGGAATGTGGACCTGAAGAAGCAGTGAGGGGAGAGTTTTACCAATACAGAGCTTTCTTGGAGAGACATCTGAATTAACAGCCTGTACAGTTCTAAACTAGATGGGAGATTGGGGAAGAGATTCAGGATATCTATCCCCTAGAACCGTGATGGCAAACTCTTGGCATGCATCCCAGCCATTTCTCTGGGCATGCCAGCCGTTGCCTATTGCTCTTCTGGATTCTGGTCAGTTGGTCTTCATGCACATGGGAGCACTGGAAACTGGAAGAGGAGCTTCCCGACATCCATGTGTGCACTGGGAAGCTGAGCTTCCGGATCTTTGTGCATGATCTATGCACATGCATGCACACCAGAAAACAGAACACCAGGTGGCTGGTGCATAACACACCAGAAAACAGAAGCTCAGCTTTTCAGCATGCACATGCTCGCTGAGGAACTGCTCTTCCAGTTTCCGGCACCCCCATATGCATGTTCTGGGGAGCTTTCATTCTGGCTTCTGGCATTCCCCCACACGTGTGCTCCCATTTTAGCACTTGGTGCCGAAAAGGTTCACCAACACTGCCCTAGAATCTCTCATAATGTATCTAGTAGGTTAGAAAGTTATAGCTTTAGTTTGGCAAGATTCTGTCCACTAGGTATAAGCAAATAAAGGACTGGACTCAATTGGACATGGCTGTGTGGTCTCTGGTCATGGGCCTGACATCAAGCATTTATTTGTCGATTGTTGGTTCCTTTACTGTTGATAATTTAACCTTAAAAAGCAGAACTATCCGCCACTTCAATATCTTCTTCATCAATTCTAAAACTGATTGCTGTACCAATGGCCATTATTTATATTTAATCTATCTCTTTTTTTTCACTGAGCTCCTTGTCTTGTATTACTAAAACATACAGATCATTTGCATATTTAGTCATCAGAGTAGTGTCATCAGCATAATGCAGAGTAGTTATGTTTCTTCCTCCAATTTTAAAACAATATTCATCTTCCTCCAATCCAGCTTCCCCCAATAATATTCTGTATCTATGATAAATAAGTAAAGGGAAAGTAAACATCTTTCACTCCTCTGACAATCTTGCAGCCAGTCTGCTTCACCACATTCTGTCCATGCTCTGACTTCCTGACTGATGTTTAGATTTAATACAAAGACAATGAGATGTTCTGCAATTCACATTTTCCTAAGCAAATTCTACAGCTTGACATGTCGAAGGGCTTTCTATAATCACATTCTGCCTTCCTTGTGATATTTGAGGGTGGTTTTTTTTTAATTATTCAACATGCTTCCACATAATGACATGTTCCTTGACCTTTTCTAAAGCCAGCTTGATAAATCTTGAATATCTGGCATTTCCATTTTGATGTGGGTCTCTAATTTGTGTCAGATGATCCAAAACATTATTCTGCTAGCATGTGAAACTGAGTATGAAATTGCACACTGCTTAGTCTCCTTTCTTTGATCCTGGAATGTAGCATTACCACCTCCAATCTGTTGACCATTGTATCATTCTCTATATTTTCTTTCTACCACAAGTTGGTTAGAATCCTTTTCTTCAGTTGGTTGTCATATTTCTGTAGACATTCCATCGATTCCAATAGACTTACAATGTGGAAATGACTAGAAAGCTGATCTAACTTCATGGTCTAGTATTAGTATTATTGTAAGTAGGGAATATAAGTATTTGGGTGCTGACTTTTCCAGAATGTCAATATATTCCATCTATCTTTATTTGATTTTCTTTGAATCAGTATTAACTCTGCCTATTTGGCATACTTTAACATATCAGTTCAAGACTGGAACTTCCTTTTGAATTCAGAGATCTTTTGGAAGATGTTCCTTGGTTTTCTTTTTTCAATGTCTTTACAAATGTTTTAATTTTGCTTTTTGTCTACTCCAATAGCTTTCTGAAATTCTTTGTTAAATTTCTTCCTGAATTTTTCTTTCTTTCTTGGTTTTGACTTCTCTTCTCTTCTTGGCAATTCCCATCTTTTGTCTTGAGATCCAATTTGCTTTTCTTCTGTTTCTTCTTCTTTGGCAGACTCTAGTTCTGTATCTATGAGGTTTGGGACTTCAAAGCAATTCATGATGTTCTCCTTGAAAACATTGACTATATAGTTGAGTTCAGCTTTCTTCATCCACTTTAGCTTAACTTGGAATTTTCACATGAACTGTGTGTGATCTGTTCCACAATCAGCACCTGGCCATGTCTGGGATGCTATACAGTAACTCAGCTCCTCCACCTCCTTTTAGCCATAACACAGCTGACTTTATTTCTATATACCCAGTTGGTTATGTCCTAGGTAAGTAGCATTTTTTTTTTGAAAATTTTATTGATTTTTAAAAACAAACATAAACAAACAAAACATAAAGCATAAAAACATAAAACATCTTTTTTGAAAGCAGCATAATCCCAGGTTACATCTCTTCGTACAGATACAAATTCAAATTCATGCTCATTTTTATATTCCATTCCATATTTTATTACTATTCTACATTTTCTATATAGCTTCTCCCCTCTTTTAACTTTCTTAATTTTATTTTATTTATTTCATCTCAATTCAAATCATTGTACTTATATTCTTTGTCTGTCCTGCTTCAACTGTCTACTATCTTTTCTCACTGAACAAAATTTCTCCTGTAATCACTGATTGGAGTATGACGCCTTTATATCTTTCCCCTAAAGTTATAACACTTGATATAATACATAACTTCCGTTCGGATTCTGCTTGGTACATTCTAAAACTACACACTGTATTTTGAAAAAAGAAAAAATTATAAATGTATAATATAATTAAAACAACAATCCATACCAATTCAATTCTATTATTAATATTAATATTCATTTAAATCTTAACATTTTATACATTACTTTTCAGATAAGTATCATACTTCTATGGAAACACTTATAAACTTTCCATAGTTAATTCTCCCCCACTTCACTTATATTTTATAAAACATTGAGTAATTAAAATGTTCCCATTCCTTCCTAATTCAATTCTCTCATTTATTTTATTTCATTTATTTTATTCACAAAAGTTTCACTAAATTACACTGACTATTTTATCCCACTTTTTAATCATACGTTGTTTCCAATTTTCTAAAGTTATTTCTATTACTAATATAACAATACAATCTTATGTACCATCACAGAATCCCTTTTTCAATTAAATTTTCACCCATTATCTCTGAATAAGTCCTGTTCCTTTACATCTTGCTCCAAACCTTTGTAACTTCTCTTCCTTTCCTTCTTCCCTTTCTTCTTCTCTCTCCCCTTTTTACCCCCCTGTCTCTCCACCTCCATTTCCCTCTTCTGTATTCCCCTTTTCTGCTGCTTTCCAACTTTATATCCATTTTTCAAATTATTTTTCCCTTTTTTGGCTGTTTTTTAAAGTCTTAAATTCTCCATTCTCTTTCCCCCCCTTTCCCCTTTCTTCCCCAAATAGAGTTACTTGTTCATTAAAGATGGCTTCTTCTTTGTCCCAATCTTCTAGTTGCGCAGTCTTTTCTTGTTGTTTCTTGTAGGTGCAGATCACCATTTCTAAGAATTAAAAAATGGAGCCAAAGAAGCCCTTCCCTTCTTGTCTCTCTTCTTTATATTTTTTTAAATTGGATTTTCAGTTCATTGAAAAGTGATGCCATTGTAGAATTTTTTTAAACAGCCACCCAATTGTTTTTAGTCATTCAAATATAATATCCAAAAACCCCAAAGTCACCAAGCAATCCAAATACACACAAGCTGTTTCTTTTTACACTTTCTTCTTTCTTCACTTTCTCTTCCTGGGGTTACTATTTAGTTACAAAGTTCCAGTTAAAATGTATCTTTTAGAAGTCTTATTGAGATTTTACTTTAGATTCTTTTGAAGTCCAGGCAGTCTCCTCCTTCCAAATCCTGCCCTTATTCTTTTCCTCTCCCTTCTTCCTTATAGAAAAAAAGGATTTTTTTAGTGTCCAGAAATCTTTATTGTCCCTTTGGCATTTCATTATATTTTCAGCTTAATTACCTATTAGTGCCAAAGCAGATTTTTCCAATTTCTTATTCAGCTCTCTTCATTGTCAATGTGAAGAAGGAGAGTGAAGAAAAAAAAACTTTCCCCTTTCACTTTCTTTCCCTGCTTCTGACTCTTCTTTGGGAGATATGTTATCTTTTATAAAATTTAAATTCCAGGGTACCTTAGTTGTTGCTTTTTATCCTAGTCAGCCAAAACTTTCACTTCTTATCTTCCTCCTGCACTTTATTTTCCAGTTGAGTGCTTCTTTGAGGTGGCCATTTCTGACCACCACTCCTACCACCTTTGGGAAAGGGAGTTTGACCAGCTGACGAGGAGAGATGTGGCTCTCCTCAAACCTGCTGGTGATCTCCCCCCTCTTCACCACCTCTATGGGGTGGCTTAGCCCTGAAGCCAGCTGTCTCGGGGCACTCCAGTGGCGAACCCAGGCAGAAACCGTGCACAATCACAGATTCCTGCCTGCTGCCAAAGCCCTGAAAACCAGAAGACTAGATAAGTAGCATTTTGATCACCTGAAAACTGTGTTAGCAGTGAAGAAACCATTTGATTGGCAGAATGTAAGTCATTATCCTGATTCATTTTGCTTTCCTATGCCAACTACACTTTCTTCTTAATATTTCCAACATTGGCATTCTGGTCACTAACTACCAGCAGTACATCTTGCTGCATGTTCTGTCATTGAACAATCTTTAAACTCATTAAACTCCTTTTCTGCATAGATAGTTGGAGCATAAAGAGTTGTTCACAAAATTAATTGATATTATTTGATCAACGATTGCCCTATTCTTGCCATGTCCTTCCTAAGTAAGAAAGCAATGACATCCTGTCTTTATTTTTACGTCCTGAGCATAAACAATGTATTATTCTGTCTGAAAATGTCCAATTCCAGTCCACCTCAATTCACCAATGCCTTGATTAAATCATGTAGTCAATTCATTCCAGCTTCTACTGTGCTGATCTTCCTATGTCCATGGATCTTATGTTTTACATTCCTGATTTTGTAGTTTTGGATTTTCCTTTCCAATATGGCAACATCAGCAATTAAATGTCTCAAAAACTTTAATCTAGCCACATAATAAACCTTATTAGTACACTGAAAAATTATCCATTTCCTCAACAGCATATTGAGTGCTATTCTACCTGACCACTATATCCCGCAACTATATTTCAGTCATTTTATATGTCTATCCATATGGTTTATGTAATACAAATGTAGGAATAATTTATCTCTGTCTTCTCCTACTCAGAATGATCTGATGCCTTTACTCTTGTATTTAAGTGGTCATCTACCTCAAGCATATACTTACTGTTCTGTACCTTCATTTGCATTCTTGAAACCCCGCGTTTTGATTGGTCAAAGTGCGGGGTGATCTGATTGGTTTAGTGAGCCGCCCTGATTGGCCTGCTGAGAATCTCCCACGATTGGCGGATACGAATCGCGGGAGATTCAAAGCGGTGCCATTGGCCGCGGCCACTGCGGCTTGAGAATAAAAAGCCGCAAGTTTTCCCTTGGAGCCAGATCGGTTCCGTGGGCTTAATAAAGAGCTGAAACCACAGTCACTGCCTCCTGGTCTCCTTGCCGAACGGACACGACACTGGCAACGAAGGTGGGATCCCAAGGCTGAACCCCATCGAACACGTGTCCGCCAGAAGCAAGACCAACGAGATGGCCAGCATCGCTCCGCCCGCGCCCTTCAACTCCGCTAGCGAGGACTGGAAATCCTACACGGACAGATTCCTCATGTTCCTCGAATGCAGCAACATGAAGGACACCACCGGGCTGAAAAAACGAGCCATTTTCCTGACACACTGCGGGCCCGCAATGTTCAAGATGGCGAAAGCCCTCGCAAAACCCGCCGACGTCAAAGCGATGGTCTGGGATGACCTCGAGCCCTTGCTCTGCAACCACTATGCCCCCGCCGTGCCCACCCTCATCAGGCGGCACGACTTCTACCGGCGGGACCAGAGGAGACCGGGCGAAAGCATCAGCAACTTTGTTGCCGAGTTACGGAACCTAGGAGGCATGTGCTGATTCTCCGACATGGACGAGTCGTGCTCGGACCGAGTCGTGCTTGGACTTTGGGATCCAGTCCTCCAGAGCCGACTGATGGCCAAAGGCGACATCGCCCTCGCCAACGCCATTGCTGAAGCCACCACAGCTGAGGATACCCGGAAGTCGGCAAACCGCAAACGGAGATCGGACGCCAGGGACCACACCACGACCACTGACTCGGGACGTGCGACCGAGGCCCAACCGGAAGCAAGTCACCGCAAGACCACCACCCACCATGGCGAATTCCACTCTGCCTCTGACACCTCGGACAAGGAGGAGGAAATCCACTGGCTCCAGGAGGGACACGACCAGCGCAATTGGCGGGGTCGTAAGTCGGGGACCGCGTGTGCCAGTTGCGGAGGCGACCACCCGAGATCAGAGTGCCGATTCTTCGACGCAGTCTGCCGGCAGTGCGACAAAAAGGGCCACATCGCCCACATCTGCTGACTAAAGAAAGCCTACAGCCCCAGACGGCGGGACCACAGTGAGCGGAGACGGGACAGCACACACCCCAGAGCCAGAGATCGCCCAGCCGACAGCTGATGGGACTGGAACAGGTGAACCCGACGAGGCGGAGAGACCTGGCGGAAGGAGGAAACCCACCAGACGGTCATCATAGGCCACGCATCAACCACCAACACCCAAAAAGTCTACGTGGAGGTAGGCATCGAAGGCGAGCCATGCAGGATGGAAGTGGATTCCGGGTCCTACCTCTCCATGGTCGCCTGGCAAGAAATCAAATGCTTGGTGCCTACCATCTACAAGAAGGGACTGGAGAACCAGAGACTAATCATCAAAGACTACCAGGGAAACCACATCCCGGTAGTCGGAACCGGACAATTCAAAGTAACATTTAAGGGCCGCACGGCAAAGCTTCCCCTAACAATCGTGGACCGAGACCGGCCCAGCCTTTTGGGACTGCAATGGTTCGC
Organism: Hydrophis major; assembly: GCA_033807585.1. NCBI lineage: Eukaryota > Metazoa > Chordata > Lepidosauria > Squamata > Elapidae > Hydrophis > Hydrophis major. The sequence continues at coordinate 247,538,469 of CM066330.1, forward strand.
GCCGCTCGGCATCAAAGTCACAGGCATCAACCACATCGCCGAGACCGATTAGGAGCAGCAACTGGCACGGGACTTCCAGGAAGTGTTCGACAGCACCCTAGGCAAGTACCGAGGGCCCCCCATCTCCTTCAGCCTAGACCCTAACATTCCCCTGAGACGCCTAAAACCACGGCGGGTACCTTTTGCACTCCGGCCAAAAATTGATGAGCAAATTGACAAGCTCATCAAGCAAGGGGTCCTATAACCAATTGATCATGCCCAGTGGGAGACCCCAATAGTCACCCCAGTCAAGTCCGATGGGTCGGTGAGAATCTGCGGGGATTATAAGGCCACCCTAAATTGCGCCTTGCAACAAAGCGCCTACCCCGTCCCAGTAGTGCAGCACCTTCTACACTCACTGGGGGGAGGCAAGGTTTTTGTGAAGCTCGACCTGGCCCAAGCATACCAACAGCTGCCGGTCGACGCAGAAACCGCGGAGGTGCAAACCATAGTCACCCACCGGGGAGCTTTCCGATGTAACCGACTCCAGTTTGGAGTCAGCGTGGCGCCTGGAATTTTCCAGAGCCTCATGGAGAGACTCTTGCAGGGCATCAAGGGGGTGGTGCCCTACTTTGATGATGTGCTAATGTCGACAACCAACCAGCAAGAACTAGAGGGTCGGCTAAGGGAGGTGTTAACCAAATTCAAGGAAACTGGGCTAAAAGTGAAGAGGGAAAAGTGCCAACTTTACACAGAGCGGGTTGAGTTCCTGGGATACCTCCTAGACCGGCACGGCATCCACCCCACCAAAACTAAAATCAGAGCCATTAAAGAGGCTCCCACACCCAGGACTAAAATGGAACTGCAGGCGTTTCTGGGACTGCTTAATTTTTACAATGTTTTCCTGCCCCAGAAGGCGACTGTGGCGGAGCCTTTGCATAGGCTCTTGGACAAGACGGCTACCTGGACTTGGGGGAAACGCGAGGAAGCCGCCTTCAGGAGAACCAAGGACCTGCTCACCTTGGGTGCCATCCTCATCCAATACAATGAGACCCTACCACTCGCCGTCACATGCGACGCCTCACCCTTCAGCGTCAGTGCCGTCCTCAGCCACACAATCCCGGATGGAAGAGAAGTGCCCATCGCCTTCTTCTCCAGGACACTCACCAAACCGGAGCAAAACTATAGCCAGCTGGACAAGGAGGCCCTAGCCATCGTCGTAGCAGTGAAGAGGTTCCACGAGTACCTTCACAATCATCACGGACCACAAGCCATTGCTGGGCATCCTGGCAGGAAACCGGGCCACTCCGAACATTTTATCTCCCAGGATGACAAGGTGGTCCGAATTCCTTGCCGCCTACAGCTACCGGCTCACACACCGACCCGGTAAGACTATTACACATGGAGACGCTTTGAGCCGCTCACCGCTACCCGACCTAGACACCGACCCAGCACCCACAACGAGCACCCTCAGCATAGAGACTCTGCCCGATCTACCCATAACCACGTCAGACATTGCCCGAGAAACTAATAAAGACAAACGTCTGGCGCGGGTGTTACATTGGGTAGAGAAAGGGTGGCCGGAACAACGATGAAGCATTCAAAACATTCCAGAACCAGCAAACGGAACTTTCGCTGCAAAAAGGGTGTGTACTGTGGGGGGATAGGGTGGTTATCCCGGAAAAACTGCAAGGGAAGGTATTGGGGTTGTTACACGAGGGGCACCCGGGCATAGTTAGAACGAAAGCCCTGGCCAGAAGTTACGCCTGGTGGCCAGGGATGGATAAGCAAATCGAGGCCTGGGTGGCAAGGTGTCAACGCTGCCAAGAAATCAGACCGAGCCCTCCCGTGGCACCGATCCTGGAATGGGAAACCCCCAGGGGGACCCTGGTCTAGGGTCCACATAGACTTTGCCAGGCCCACCAAGGGACATACATTCCTAGTAACCGTAGATGCTTACTCCAACTAGCTGGAGATAAGCAACATGAAATCCACCACCACAGAGGCTGTAACCAAGGAACTTTGCAAACTATTCACAACCCACGGCCTCCCGGATGTCATCGTGTCGGACAACGGGCCCCAATTATCCTCGCTGGAATTTGAAAAATTCCTAGCGGAACAGGGCATACGACACGCACTGACAGCTCCGGTGCATCCGGTAGCGAATGGAAGGGCAGAACGGATGGTTCAATTCACGAAAAAAACCATCCAGAAAATCGAACACGGGGAAATCCAAGACAAAATAAATAAAATGCTTTTTATCCAACATATAACCCCGAACACAACAACGAACAAAAGCCCGGCAGAGCTACTGATGGGGAGGAAAATAAGGTCCCCACTCGACAGACTACACCCCACATATAACCCGGAAAAAACCCCAAACTCCTCCAGCACGCACCGGTCTTTTGCGCCAGGTGACGCCATCTACGCAAAGAACCTATCCGGAGACCCACAATGGGTACCAGCAACCATAACCCAACTAACAGGTCCCCGATCGACATACGAGCGTGGAAATGCCACATCAATCAAATAAGATCGAGAACAGCCACAAGAAACACAACCGACATGCAACCAGACACAGAAAATCCCCTTAACACAAGCCAAGAGGGGAGGGAATACCCCGGGAACCAAAACCCAGAAGAAAACCAACCATACTCACCAGCGAGCAGCCAGCTAGAAGCCTCACCAGGGAGAAGCAGCCAGGCCAGCTCAACCAGCCCAGAAAGACCGGGCGGGAGCGGCGAGAACCACAGCTCAACCAGCCCGGGTAGACCGGGAGGGAGCTGCGACAAGCAGCCCGGCAAGGCCTACCAGGCGTTTCCATCGACAAGGCCGAGAGACACAGAGAGCTCAACCGAACCGGCCGGGAGCCAACTAACGACTGACCTGCGCAGGTCCAGTAGGCAAGTGCGGAGCCCCGCCTACTTACGGGACTATGTTACGTAGGACCGAACCAAGAGGGGAGGGGTGTTCTGTACCTTCATTTGCATTCTTGAAACCCCGCATTTTGATTGGTCAAAGCACGGGGTGATCTGATTGGTTTAGCGAGCCGCGCTGATTGGCCTGCTGAGAATCTCCCGCGATTGGTGGATTCAAATCGCAGGAGATTCAAAGTGGTGCCATTGGCCGCGGCTGCCGCAACTTGAGAATAAAAAGCCGCAAGTTTTCCCTTGGAGCCAGATCGGTTCCGGGGGCTTAATAAAGAGCTGAAACCACAGTCACTGCCTCCTGGTCTCCTTGCCGAACGGACACGACACTTACCAGTACAGTATAGATCCCTGCATGGCTTAACTGGGCCGTTAAGAGATCTTAATGACTTGGGTGACCCTAATAGATTTATGACAAGAGTTGTATCCTCTTGGCATGCATGGCTGGTATTCTGCACTTATCCCTCCCAGGAATACATAAATCAGTAGATGTGAGTGGGTTGGGGAGCTACTCATTTTGTCTAAACACAGAGTTTGAAGAGATAGAGTCTAGAGTAGGGGTCTTCAACCTTGACAGCTTTAAGACTTGTGGACTTCAACTTGCTGGCTGAGGAATTCTGGGAGTTGAAGTCCACAAGTCTTAAACTTGCCAATGTTGGAGACCCCTGCTCTAGAGCAGAATCAGTTTCTGGAAGCACTGCCAAAGCTCTACAAAAGACACGGTTGCTTTAATGATTCAAAGAGAGAGAGAGAGTTCATATACACTCAGAAACCCACCCTACAGAATGTCTCCTTTGAATGCTTTGCATAGCTTGACTGCACTATCCTTAGGGATTAATTCAGTTGCTGATATTGATACAATAACCTATAAGGTGGTTTTAGCCGGACCCAGAAAGACAAAATAAAGAGCAAAAAATCCCCTTGGTGAACTTTATTCCTTAGAGTGAGAGAGGCAAAAGAAATACCTCTCAGGATTTTTTCCAAAATTGAACTTCTCCCAACAAAAACAAGTTACTTATATGTGACATCAGATACTTTCATCTCAGGCACACGTTTCACAGTAGAAAAACAATAAACTCTCAGAGTTGCTCTTATATAGTTCTTCCTTTCTTCTTCAGCCACAGTCCCAGTTATTATTAATGAGTCAAATGTTTGCCTTTGACACATACTGTTTGCAGAAGAAACACCATAGTTCATACTTAAACCATTCTCTAGCAGAATGTGATTGCTCTCTAATCTAGAAAGTTTTAGATACTCAGAAAAAAAAGATAGAATCAACTTCAGTCTTTCTAATTCAGTTATGAAAATAATAAAAGAGTCCTTTATTTTAAAATAGTTTTAAAAACTACTTGCCAAAGTGGAAAATCCACACAGCATTCTGCCACCTTTATTTAAAAGGATTTGCCCCCTGCTCTATGAAAGTTTCTTATTTTTGTCCTTATTTATAAAATCTCTTTCTTTTTCTTTCTTCCTTCCTTCCTCCCTTCCTTCATTATCTATCTATCTATCTATCTATCTATCTATCTATCTATCTATCTATCTATCTATCTATCTATCTATCTATCTATCTCTAATCCTGCTTGATGAGCAGGTGGATTTTTGAGTCCAGAAGGACCTCAAGATTGTGCATGGGCCCCTAGTTGGAGCTGAGACAGTAGAACCCCAACTACTACCAAATAAGGTATTGTACCAGAACCAGGGGGTATCAAAACCTAAAGCCACTCAGTCTTGCCAGGATTCAGTTGGCATCTTACCAAAAATGTCAAAGAGCAGGTTTGAGAACGACAGAGTCATCTTACCATCTTGCCAATTAGTGTTGTTTTCCCATTTCCTGAAAGTCCTTGTGTTGCAACATGATACGTGTTTGCCATCCACCTGGACTAGGCAATATTATGCCATCCCCTAAATATTGTATTCCCCGAGTAAAATTGCTCAGAATTTTTCCAAAGTGATTCTATGCAGATCTACTAAGTACCAGTGGATGTCATTTCATTTATACCTGAATAAGAAGTGCAGAACCAGTTTGAGGTAGTGGTGAAGGCATCAGGCAAAAAACTGGGAAACTGTGAGTTTTAGTCCTACCTTGAGCACCAAACCAGCTATGTGATCTTGGACCAGTCATTTTCCCTCAGCCCTAGGAAGGAGGCAATGTCAAACCACTTCTGGGGGGGGGGGACTTGCCAAGAAAACTGCAGAGACTTGTCCAGGCAAACTCCAAGAAATGGACACAATTGAATGGCAAAAAACAAATAAAGAAGTGCAGTCATAGTATGCTAACCTAAAGATCAAGCTGCCATATTGCACTGAATGTCAACATTTCTTCCAGGTCAAACGTTCATAATTTCTGCTTATTCAATCTGACCAATTTGGCACGATACGTATTAATAGCAATAGCACTTCGATTTATATACTGCTTCACAGTGCTTTACAGCTCTCTCTAGGAATCAGCCTATTGCCCCCATCAATCTGGGTCCTCAGTTTACCAACTTCGGAAGGATGGAAGGCTGAGTCAACCTTGAGCCTGATGACATTCGAACTGTCAAATTGCAGTCAGCTGGCAGTCAGCAGAAGTTGCCTGCAGAACTGCACTCTAACCACTGCACCACAATGGCTCTTAAGGTCCTGTCTGTCCACTTTCTTTTCTCTCTGAAATGCTAGCAGTGCAATTGGTTTTGGACCTATAATACCATTTCTTTTATAGTTTATCTCTTCTTAAAATGTTGGGACTTCACTGAATACAACTTGTTTTTTAATCTGAAACCATTTCGTTAGCATGCGAAACGGTACGATGCTCAGTCAAAGCACACATACATAATACTTTGGGAAGATTTTAATCAGATCTGTTGCTTTTGAATGAAAAGCACACTGGGCTGATGTCTCTGAACAAGGGGCACATAATCCTGCAATCATTAAAACTCTGATCTGGGTTTAATTGGTGCTAATGACAGGATGTCTATTTATTTCCTTGTTCCAAGATCAGAGTCCAGATATTCTCCTAAATTATATATGTTAACATTCTGGCTTCTGCATAAGCAGGAGGAAATGAAGGGGGGGGGGACAATAGAGCCTTTTACAAAATAAATTGAGCCGCTCAAATGAGTTGCTAAAAAAACAATCTTCTTGTTTATTTGCAAAGATATTTTTGTAAGACAATAAAGATCAATCACTTGCTTTTGATTGTTTAATAGCATGCTAATACATTTCATCTTTAACATTTTATTTTTTTTCCCCATAGAGCTTCTTAGTCACTGCAACTGAATTTTGTAAGCAGCTCATAACGATGAAATTTATTTTGGGAGCGATATACTGTATGAAATAACCTAAAATGAAGACACTTTGAAAAGATTGGTCCCCTTGATCGAAACAATGGGGAAAACTTAATTTATGGCATATTGACTTATCTACAGTAAACATTATTTATTTGTTTGCTCGCTTGCTTTATTTGTACGCCACCAATTCCCCAAGGCTCTGGGTAGCTAACAATCAAGATCAGCATAAAACAAAAAAGCGACATGCTGAAAATCCATAAATAAATCCGCCTGTAATATAAACAAAATTGATACCATCAAAATAATAACCAGAAAGTAAACAAAGTCATTGGGCCATCAGATTCCAACCTTCACTCACATTATGGTTTCCTTCTATACCAGATGGAAACAACTGGGTCCTAACTGTTCTCTTGAAACCTGGGAGAGAAAGTCCAAACCAGATCTCCATAGTGAGGGATTTCAAAATATGGGGCTAGTGCAGTGGTGGGCTGCAACCAGTTTAAAAACTGGTTCTGTGAGCGCACGCTCATTTCAGCTTCTACCCTAATCTACCCTCAGCCAAGAAATATTGAATATTTGGGTAGTCTGCCATCCCGGTATTGAAGAATTCAGAATAGAACTGGAAGGGACATTGGAGGTCTTCTAGTCCAACCTTCTGTTCAAGTAGGAAACTCTATAACAGTGATGGCGAACCTTTTTGTTGTGGTGTGCCGAAAGTGTGCGCATGCTGGCACCCACAATGCAATGCGCTCTGCCCCCCTGTGCATGTGTGTGCAACACCCACCCCTGCTGTCCCCTTACCTGCACTGGACATGCACATGCCTCCCAGCTGATTTTCAGACTCCCAGAGGGAAGCCTTTGCAGCCTCAGGAGGCCGAAAAACAGGCCTTCCAGTATTTCCAGAAGCCCCATTTTTTATCCTCCCGAGGCTGCAGAGGCTTCCCTCGAGCCTCTGGGAAGCTGAAAAAGGCCTCAAACAGTTCGAAAATCAGCTGGGATGCACACACATATGCAGTGCAGATAAATTTGGCTGGGGCTCGCATGCCCACACACATGGCTGTGCATGCCACCTGTATAGGTTTGCCATCACGGCTCTACACCATATCAGATAAGCAGCTGTCCAGTCTCTTCTTAAAAACCTCCAATGATGAAACTTCTTAAGGCAAGCTGTTCCATTGGTTAATTGTTCTCACTGTTAGGAAGTTTCTGCTTAATTCCTGGTTGCTTCTCTCCTTGATTCATTTTCATCCATTGTTTCTTGTCCTGCCATCTGGTGCTTTGGTAAATAAGTTGACCCCCTCTTCTCTGTGGCAGCCCCTCAAATTCTGGAATATTGCTATCATGTCACCCCTAGTCCTTTTCTCTTGGCTGGCCATACCTAAATCCTGCAACCATTCTTCATATTTTTTAATCTCCAGGCCTTTGGTCAACTTAATTGCCCTTCACTGCATTTTTTTCAGGCTCAACATCTTTTTTGTAATGTGGTGAGATCCAATACTGTTTAGCTTTTTTAACACATTTCCCCAAAGTCTAGAAAGCAATTTATCAGTACAATTAACCAAGCAGACAAACGAATGCTGAACACCTGCTTGAATCCTAACTGTGTATACCTTTGCTTTGTTGCACAGGATGTTCCTCTCAGTCTGTCTTCCTACCATATAAGACATTTTTCCCCTGAAATTTATTTCTTTTTCTTCCAAGTTTCTTTAAAAAGAATTTAAATAATATTTTAAAGATTCTTTTTAAAATGCCTTGATGTTTGGCTTTTGTGATCTGCTAAGATTGTATTATTCTTGCTACACTTTTCTTGGTGGTATACCAGATAAAAATAAGACCAAGCTTTTCACTTAAAAAAAAAACAATGGAAATCCACAACTCCTTCTCTCCTGAAATTGTCCCTTTTTACCACACTGCCTGGTCAAAAGGAGAAGCAGCAATGCTGATGAAAGGAGAGGAGGTGTAATCAAGAATAATTTATGTAGGTTACCTGCCATCTTGATTTTCTGCAATTTTCCCTGTTGTAAGCACTCTGCACCTTAGAATATATCTAGAACTGCAGTCGGTGGTGGGGTTCAAATTGTTTTACCACCGCTTTGGTGGGTGTGCTTTGTCTAAGCTGGCGTGCAGCTTTCCCCACACCAGCTGAGACTTGCAGCGCCAATCGGCTGAGAGGATAAAGAAGAGAAAAGCACAGGGGCAAGTGGGAGGGCCGATCATGCACTTTTCTCTTCTTTTTCAGCTGATTGTGGAGGATTTTTTTCCTCCTCCGGTCCAAACCAGTAGCATACCACCACTGACTGCAGTATGAGAGAAAGGACTGGACAGAAAAACAGAAAATCAAGCAGAGTTAAATTTTCAGGCCTATAAACTAGTGTTTCTGAGAGTTGAAGTCCACACAACCTAAATTTGCTGAGGTTAACAAACACTGGGACAAACTAAGAGCACCTAGGGAAGTAGATTCTTAAATTTCATTTTTGAATGTCACTTGAGTTGCATGGTGGCCTAGTGGTGAAGACTTTTGCTTACCACTTGGAAGGTTGTGCTATATCTTGGAGGATGGGCGTAATAATGGAGACGAGACATCAGATAGTAACTTCAACTCTTTATTAGTGACTTCAGAGCAGAGCAATGAGCCTGGCAGCAGCAGCTCCTTTTATAGAGATGGCTGCTGCCAAAGCGTCCAATGGCAATGATTCAAGCTTGCCGCGCTTGGAGCGTCCAATCGTGGCAGCCTGTTAACTAGTCAATCGGATCAGTCTGGAGTGACCAATCACGACCCGCTGTTGACGGACCAATCAGGATTGCAGGATTATGAGCCTGCTAGTTTGTAACACCCCTCCCCTCTAGGTTCCGTCTCAGGGGTGGGGTGATGTATTCGCACAGGTAGGTGGGTCTTCGCACCTGTCTACCTGATTTGCGTTGTTCAAAATGTCTTTGCTCGGTTTCTGGTTCTGATGGGCTGCTTACTGGACTTGGTTGTATTGGTGACCTGGCTTCTACGCTGGGTATCCTTGGAGGTGATTCAGGGATACCAGCAACGCTTCCTTCATTTCTGTCATCTGGATTCTCTGGATTTGCTGACCCTGTATGACTGCTGTCACCTGGAGAGATGACCATCTGCCACGGTTCTTCTTCAGCTGGTGAATATAGTGGGCTTTGCTGTGCTGGTTGTGGGATTATGTTTTCTGAGCCAGATGTCAGTTCAGTTTCAAAACCCTCGGTTTCCCTTCCCCCTCTGGCTTCAAGATCGGGGTTTGTGATGGGTGTTGTGGTCAACCTTGAACGCAGCTGATTGATGTGATGTTTCCACAGTCTCCTATCTGTGGTTTCTGACTGGTAGGAATGGGGGCCTGTAATTTGCGTTATTTTGGCAGGGATCCACAATGGATCACCTGTAAAGTTCTTTGCAAATATTGTGTCTCCTACCTTGAATGTACGGTGTTTGCTGCTGGAACCCAGGGGCTTTTCCGGGGTGTATGCAGGATGTAGGCAGTCTAGATGCGATCTGAGTTTCCTGCCCATCAGAAGCTCGGCTGGGCTTTTGTTTGTGGTGGTGTTTGGTGTAATATGCTGGAGAAGGAGCATCCTGGTGACTTTGTCATGGATGTTTCCCTGTTCCATTTTTTGTAAAGTTTTTTTGGTGAACTGAACTATTCGTTCAGCCCTGCCATTGGCCGCCGGGTGGGCAGGTGATGTCAAGGCGTGATGTATTCCCCGGTCTGCTAGGTATTATTCAAACGCCAAGGCAGTAAATTGGGGGCCATTGTCGGAGACCAAGACATCTGGTAGCCCATGAGTTGCAAATAGTCTGTTCAATTTTTTGATGACTGCCTCTGTGGTGGTGGTCTTCATCTTGTTCACCTCTAGCCAGTTCGAATAGGCGTCTACTGTTATCAGGAAAGTATGTCCCTTCGTAGGTCCCACAAAATCGAAGTGGATGCGGGACCATGGACCCCTGGGCGTTTCCCATTCAGCTGGTGGTGCTTTCGGTGGGGCCAAGCGTGTTTCTTGGCATTTGCTACAGGTGGCAACCCAGGCTTCAATTTGTTTGTCCATACCTGGCCACCAGGTGTAGCTCCTTGCCAGTGCTTTTATTCGTACAATGTCCATCATGTAGTAATTTTAGAACTTTCTTCTGTAGTTTCTCTGGAATGACCACTCGGTCTCCCCACAACACGCACCCTTTTTGGGAGAAAAGTTCTGTTTGTCTGTTCTTGAAAGGTTTAAAGGTGTCGTTGGGTTCGCTCTCTGGCCATCCCCTCTCCACCCAGCTGAGGACCTGTGCCAAACATGACCCTTTCTTTATTTCTAGTGCGATGTCTTGTGCGGTTAGTGGAGGTGAGGGAAGCGTCTCGATTTGTAGTGTTGATAACGTGGGAGCCGGGTCGTCTAGGAGCTCAGCTAGTGGGGAGCAGCTCAAAGCGTCAGCATGGGGGATGGTTTTCCCTGGTCGGTGTCTTAACTGGTAGTCATAGGCGGCTAGGAACTCTGAACATTGTGTCATCCTTGGAGATAGGATGTGGGGAGTTGGTTTGTCCCCTGCCAAGATGCCAAGCAATGGCTTATGATCTGTGATGATGGAAAAGGATCTTCCGTACACGTATTCATGGAACATTTTAATCGCAGATACAATAGCGAGGGCTTCTTTATCTAATTGACTATAGTTTCTCTCTGTTTTAGACAACGTTCTTGAAAAGAATGCAATAGGTGCCTCTGTACCATTTGGTTGGACGTGGCTCAGGATGGCTCCTACCCCAAAAGGTGAGGTGTCACAAGTCACAGTCAATGGAAGTGTGTCGTTATATTGGATGAGCACTGCATCCGAAGTTAAAAGGTCTTTTACTTGTTGGAAAGCCTGCTCCTCCCGACGTCCCCAAAACCAGGAAGCCTTCTTGTCGAGGAGCCTATGCAGGGGTTCAGCAACAGTCGCCTTCTGGGGTAGGAAGATGTTATAAAAGTTAATGAGTCCCAGAAAGGCTTGGAGGTCTGTTTTGTTCTTTGGTCTTGGAGCATTTTTAATGGCAGCCAATTTCTTTTCAGTAGGGTGAATCCCTTGTTTGTCAAGAAGGTAAGCAAGAAATTCAGCCCTCTCAGTGCATAACTGGCACTTTTCCTTCTTAACCTTGAGGCCTGCGTCTTTGAACCTTTGTAGGACAGTTCTCAGGTGTTTCTCTAACTGGCTTCTTGTAGGGGCGGCTATTAATACATCATCGAAATAGGGCACGACCCCTTTTATGCCCTGTAACAACCTTTCCATCAAACTTTGAAAAATGCCCGGTGCTACGCTTACTCCAAACTGGAGTCTGTTACATTTGAAGGCACCCCTGTGCGTAACTATGGTTTGGGCTTCTGCGGTTGCTGCGTCTACTGGTAGCTGTTGATAAGCTTGGGCTAGGTCAAGCTTTGCAAATACCTTTCCGCCCCCGAGTGAGTGAAGGAGATGTTGGACCATGGGTATTGGATAGGCGCTCTGCTGTAACGCGTGGTTTAGGATAGCCCTGTAATCCCCACAGATTCTCAAAGATCCGTCAGGTTTTATGGGAGTTAGAATTGGGGTCTCCTAACGGGCGTGGTCGATGGGTTCTAATACACCTTGTGCAATTAATTTGTCCAATTGCTCGTCAATTTTTGGTTTGAGAGCAAAAGGGACTCGGCATGGCTTTAGACGAATGGGTGCGATATCAGGGCAGAGATTGATGGGGGACCCCTTGTACTTGGCTAATTGTTCAGTGAAGACTTCTTGAAAGTCACGGATGAAGGCCACCTTCCAGTCTTCATCTACAGTCTGGTTGATGCCTGCCATTTTGATTCCTAATGGTGCGAACCACTGCAAACCCAATAAGCTGGGCCGATCTTTGTCAACAATGGTGAGAGGTAGTATTGCGGTGTGGTCCTTAAAAGAGACCTGGACGTGACTGGAACCAGCAACCAGGATTCGATTGCCTTGGTAGTCCTTTAATATAAGTCTCTGAGTGCTGAGATCCTGGCGGCGGATGTCAGGGATCAGCTGCTTGATGGTTTTCCAGGAGACCATGGATAGGGACGACCCGGAGTCCACTTCCATGATGCATGGCCGATTTTCAATAATGACCTTTACCCGGATTTTTTTCGCATCCAAGGATGAAGCATGGCCGATGGTGATGGTCTAATGTGCCTCTTCCCGTCTGGTTGCGCCAGTAAACATTCGGTTTTTGTTGTACTGGTTCCACTGGTTGTTTGGGCAGTCCTGGTTCGTTGGTGGGGTGCCTGATGCTTGTTGAAAGTTATTTTCTTTCCTCTTGGGGCTGTATCCTCTTTTGTTCTGGCACACTTTAGCAATGTGGCCCCTTTTATCACAGGAACGACAGATGGCATCTAGGAACCTGCAGTCTGATCGTGGGTAGTTTCCCCCACATCCGGCACATTGGAAACTGGATTTACGACCCCGCTGGTCTCGCTGCTCACGCTCTGACCTGAGTCTGTTGACTTCTTCTTCCTCACTATCCAATGAGGACTCGATGTCTTCATGGTGGGCGGATGCTGTGTGTCTTTCTGAGGGTATTGCTGTGTCACTGGTGGGTTGGCGGCTGGCCCCATTCATTCGACGCATCTGGGCTGCTGATTTGCGAGTAGCTTCCGCTGCAGTGGCATCTGCTATGGCATCTGCGAGGTTGATGTCTCCCTTTGCCATAATCTTGCTTTGGACAGTGGGGTCTCTTAGAATGAGGACAATCTGATCTCTCATGGCTTCCTCTAGATTTATGAAGCCACATAGTCCACCCAAATTTCTTAGATCAGCTACAAAATCCCCGATGTTCTCACCTTCGTGTTGGTCCCTCTGGTAAAATTCGTGTCTTCTAATAAGGGTAGGAACTGCTGGAGCGTAATGAGCCTGAAGGATGGGAGCAAGCGTATCCCAGTCCATTGTTTTGACTTCAGCCTGTTTTGCAAGTGCCTTTGCCATTCTGAAAACGCCGGGTCCGCAATGCGTTAGGAAAACCGCACATTTTTTGCTTGATGTGGCATCCTTCAGATTATTTGATTCCAGGATCATTTGAAACCTGTCCATATACGAGTCCCAATCTTCGCATGCTGGATCAAACGGGGCGGGTGGTATAGCGCTGCTGGCCATTTTGCCGATATCTGTGCGTGTTTAGCCACGTGCTCTGTCAGTTCTGTAAGTGCTCAGTCAGCTCTATTGTCTCCACATCCCATCCTCATTGCCAGTGCTATATCTTGGAGGATGGGCGTAATAACGGAGATGAGACATCAGATACTAACTTCAACTCTTTATTAGTGACTTCAGAACAGAGCAATGAGCCTGGTGGCAGCAGCTCCTTTTATAGAGCTGGCTGCTGCCAAAGCATCCAATGACAATGATTCAAGCTTGCCACGCTTGGAGCATCCAATCGCGGCAGCCCATTAACTAGCCAATCGGATCAGTCTGGAATGACCAATCACGACCCGCTGTTGACGGACCAAACAGGATTGCAGAATTACGAGCCTGCTGTTGACAGGTCAATTAGGTTTGCAGGATTACAAGCCTGCTAGTTCGTAACAGGTTGAGAGTTCAGTCCTAGGTAACGGCAGATGTTTCTCTCCTAAGGCTCAAAAAAATCTGCTGTGAACTCCACATGGCATCAGGCAGGGCATCTGGCCAGTAAACATTCAACTCTGTCCAGTTCCCCCGATTCTACCCTAAATTAAGGGATTACAGAGTCATAAAAAGGGAAGTTATTTTGGAATGTCACTTGTTTTCAGCATGTATATGTGTAAATGAAATCAAATATGATAGATTGACCTTTAAGAATTTCTCCTTTCCAATCCAAATGAATCCTTCCTTTCTCTAGACTAGCCAAATCCAAATCCTGCAATCATTCTTCATGCGTTTTTATCTCCAGGCCTTTAATAATCTTTGTTGCTCTTCTTCGCACTTTTTCCAAAGTCTCAACATTTTTTTTGCAATGTGGTAATCAAAACTAGATGTAGTATTCCACGTGTGGTCTTACTAACGCTTTATAAAGCGGTATGACTACTTCATATGATTTTGATTCTATGCCTCTGCTTATACAACCAAGGACTGTATTAGCTTTTTTGGCTGCCACCACACACTGTTGGCTCATATTTAAGTGATATTTAAGAAGCATTGAGTTACTATTTAAGTAGAACTGAGTTTCATAGAATAATCTTATCAGCCATTTTAATTTTGAGAATTAAGACTTCCATGAAACATGCATATAACATAAGCTGTAAGATACTGAGAATATGTGGGTGATGGTGATAGACTAGATTTGATGAGACCAAGATTCAGATGTAAGTTCAAATGTGGAAGTTCATTGTATGACTTTAAACAAATCATTTTTATAACTTGTGCAGAAGAAATTAAAAGAGAGACGGCTACCATTATCATTAGACCAGCTTTCTTGACTCTGGTGTCCTCCTGATGTTTAGAACATTAACTTCCAATATTCCCACCCAATGTGTAAATTGGTGGAGAAAGATAACAGTCATAATCCAACATGTCTGGAAAACACCAAACCTGAGAAAATTAAATTGAACCATTAAATGACCCAATAGTCAATGCCTGTGTTAATTGTGCAATTATAATGGGCATCAACTGAGGAAGAAGACAATGCCACTAATAATTGCTTTACAAGAATTCCCTTATTATAGTCCTTATCTTGATTAACCAAGTAGGCATATTTGCTACATTTGCTATATTTCAGGAAAAAGTCCGTCTTTCGTTCCTCTTGCTGTTTCAGGAATTAGAAATCTTTCAGATGGCATGTTTTAAATATATTGGACAAATACAGTTGGATAATATAAGAAGTAACACTTCACAAGCTCCACAATAACTTGGAAGCTTCTTAAATTGCCAGTCTATTCTCACAGTCAATAGCAGTCTTATAAAAGCATCACACATGCAGCCTTTGCAAATTATTACACACTTTCCCCCTTTTAAAATGCAAATTAACATTTTATATTTGCATATCTAGAGCAAATTTCCTTAAATATTTTATGGCAAGTTAAAATATTACATTTACAAGTTCAAATAATAAAAAATTTATCAGCGTTTTGAAAAATTCAGTGGCTAGATTATACAAATTTGAACAGCGGCCAGAGATATACCTTAATGGTAAAGAAATATATTCTATTCAGAACTATTGTTTGCATCTGAACCACTTCAGCTGAGCCATTTTATGTGTATCTGTTTCTAAAATTAAAAAATGTACACAGGGGTTTTAACAAATAGAGAAATAAACAGAATTAGGACCAGATGCTTAGGAACAATGCAAGTATTTCAGCCAAATCAGATGTCTGGTACCTTGTTCTTCTATAGTATTGTGATATGTGATGTATAATGAATATGTATAGCAGTGGCACTTAGACTTATATACAGTTTCATAGTGCTTTACAGCACTCCCTAAGTGGTTTATAGAGTCAGCATATTGTCCCCCAACAATTTGGGTCCCCATTTTACCGACTTCGGAAGGATGGAAAGCTGAGTCAACCTTGAGCCAGTCAGAATGGCAGTGGGCAGAGTTAGCCTGCAATATCGCACAGTGGTGGGATTCAAAAAAAAAAATTACTACCAGTTCTGTGGGTGTGGCTTGGTGGGCATGGCAGGGGAAGGATACTATAAAATCTCCAGTCAGAGACGGTATTTGCCAGTTCTCCAAACTACTCAAAATTTCCGCTACCAGTACTCTAGAACTGGTCAGAACCTGCTGAATGCTACCTCTGATACAGCATTCTAACCACTGCGCCACCATGGTTCATAGGTATATAATATTCACTATATCACATATCACAATGTTTGTGTGTATGTCTGTACATATATACATACACTCACACACACAACCAAAAGCTGGAGAAAAGGGTGAGACATGTCACAGACTTGTCATTAAGGAATGTTTATTGGTAGAGTCTAGGAAGAGACCCTTCCCAGCTGTTGCCCCCCATCCTATAGAACATTGTGTCCTCTTCTGCTATTCCAGAAGAGTTTGTAGTTTTTATTTGAAAATCATCATTGAACTGTAGAAGCCTTGGGGCTCTCTGAGCTTGGTTCTTTTCTTACGGACATTTTACTATCAAACTAGGTAACATCATCAATACACATTTCCAAGAAAACAACCAAGCTCGGAGATTGTATCAAAGATCCTACCTCTACATTTATGTATCGGGATATGTTCAGAACTTCAGCAAGTTCTGACCAGTTCTGGAGAACCGGTAGCTGAAATTTTGAGAAGTTCAGAGAACTGGCAAATACCACCTCTGACTGGCCCCGCCCCATCTATTCTCTGCCTCCCGAATCCCAGCTGATTGGCTGGGTCTTCTTTTGTTGCCCTGCACAGGAGAATGGAGCTGGAAAGTAGGTTAGTGGGATGGGGAGGATATGGGGATTTTGCAGTATCCTTCCTCTGCCACACCCATCAAGTCACACCCACCAAGCCACACCCATGGAACCGGTAGTAAAAAAAATTGAATCCCACTACTGGATTTGATCCAACCTGTCTGGGCTGTGGGGGTGAAAGCATTTGGAATGTAGAGAAACAAGCTGACACTGCTGGGGCTTAGGAAACAAAACCTAAGAAATATAGGTAATCCTCAAATGACGACCACAAATGAGCACAGAATTTACATTGCTGAGTGAGAAATTTGTTGAGTTTTGCCCCATTCTACGACTTTCTTTTCCTTGTTAAGTGAATTGCTGCAATTGTTAAATTACTAACACAGTTATTAAGAGAATCTGGCTTCCCTATTGACTATTTGTCAGGAAGTCAAAAAAGGGGATCACATGACCCCGGGACACTGCAACCATCATAAATGCGAGTCAGTTGTCAAGCATCGAAATGTAAATCACCTGACCGTGGGCAGGGGTGGGATTCAAATTTTTTAACAACCAGTTCTGTGGGCATGGCTTAGTTGGTGGATGTGGCTTGGTGGTCATGTGACTGGGTGGATGTGGTCAACTCATTATCATTCACGCATCTCCTCACCTGGCCTCTCATGACTGTGGGGATGCTGCAACAGTCATAAGTGCGAAAAATGGTCACGTCACTTTTTTCAGTGCCATTGCAACTTTGAATGGTCACTTCACACAAGCAAAGTACCAGCAAAGGAGGGGAAAAATACTCCAGAGAAGTTCCTGAGACAGGAAGTTTAGTCCTGCCAAGAATGTAATAAGAGTTAACGGAGAGGCAGTTTCTGTAAGCAACACCAGAATGTTTCCTTCCTGCCTTCCTTACAGGGTTAGGCCCATAATTGCTTCTAACAACCGGTTCTCCGAAGTTAGAATGTTAACAACTGGTTCTAGAGAATAGATGCGAACTGGTAGAATCCCACCCCTGACCGTGAGGATGCTGAAACGATCACAAGTCACTTTTTTCAGTACTGATGTAACTTCAATCACTAAGTGAACTGTTGTAAGTTGAGTACTATCTGTATTGTTATTGATGGTTTGTTGTAGAGTCAGCTAGATGTTCCCCAGGACCTGGGATAATCAGGTCTGTGTTATTTTTAGGCATAAAATTAGGCAGCAAGGAGACACTGGTGGATACCAAGGACTTGAGTTGGGGGCCTTGGCAATTATCGCTGACAATATATAACAGAGGAAGATAACCCTGGATCTTCTACTAGCGTTAGAATTCGAACTATATCCTTGCAGGCTGCTGAATTAGGATAAATCTCTGATTTAGCAGTGCTTCTGTAGGAAGGTATGCCTGCCTATCGAGGTGAACTAATGGTCTGATTTGCCAGGAAACAGTTTAATCCTTTAAAATAAAATCATAGTTCATCACCAATTAAGGGTTTTTACCCTGCCTATTCATTATCTTTAAAGGAATATTTAATCTGCTGTCACCAGATTATGAATTAATGGCATTCGCTTTTTGTTTCACTGTCAAAGAATTGTACGTGGAAATTATTGGTATCTACGTAGGAGTGGTGACATCACCTTCACCATTTCATTAATGCCTTTCTGCTTTAATTTTCATGAAAAGCATTAATTTCCCACCTTTCATGCAGAAAAAGTCTCAGTATTATTACCCCAATTACTAAAGTGATATTAAATGCTTGGATGGAGTTTAAAAAAAAAAAGCAACATGGAGTAGCAACATTGTGATGCAAGCTTGACCTTTTTTATATGCATTTCAATATGACGAAAGGGAGGCTCCTTGTATCATGACTAGATATCTATCACTTAGCTTTTCTTTTACTTCATTTCACAGAAACAATGGAAAAAGGAAGTGAGATTACTCACTTTAATTCAGGACAACTATCTAGTAATAACCTAGTCCAATCCAGAGCTACAGTACAGCTCGATTTACAACTACAATTGAGTCCCAAATTACTGTGAGACATTGGTTAAGTGAGTTTTGCTCCATTTTATGACTTTTATTGCCACAGTTGTTAAGTGAATCACTGCAGTTGATAAGTTAGTAACTCAGTTGTTAAGTGAATCTGGCTACCCCCATTGACTTTGCTTGTCAAAAGGTCTCAAAAGGTGAGCATATGGCCTTGAACAGAGCAAAGGTCATATATATGAACCAGTTGCCAAGCAACTGAATTTTTTTAAAAATAAATTTTATTGAGTATTCACATTAAAAACATTGAACATAGTGGTCTTCTTTGACATACATTTTTGTCAATGCATATTACATTCAGAAAGAAATTATGTACATTTATATACATGTATATACATATACATACATACATATATATATATATATATATATATATATATAAACTTTATAGTTTTTAATTCTTTCTTGTTACTCCTCGAATAAGTGGTCCCTCGCATCTTCCCTATTTCACCTTTAGTTCTTATACCAATTTCATGAACACCCTTTCTTATCCCTCCAATAGTAAAATTTATTCCATATTTTATGGTATTATCCTGACTCAAACCTTTTTTCAATAAAACATACATGAACCAAAGGGAACAGAAACCTTTTAATGATTCTTATGAATCCCCGGTTAAAAGGCTGCTGCAAACTAATTAACTTTGATAAGCACAAGCCTCACCAAAACTGTGCTAGTCTGCCAAGAATAACAGATAAGAAAGATTTTACAACACAAGAGTCTTCAAATACCAACTTAAGATACGGTAATGTACATGAGGCTGAGTTTCAAAACATCTTTGCTTCCTGCAAAGAATGTTTGCTTCACAGCTGTCTTTTATCTTCTTGAAGGAGCCTTGCAGCCTTAATCCCGAGTCGCCCATGCTACTGCAGCTGCTCTTTCCTGCGAGTAACCCTGTGCGCAAGCGCACTTGGCACAGGCTCCTCAGGAACTTCCTTATCGCAGCTGCCAGCCCCCACAATTTCTGAAGGCAGCAGTCCACTCCCTAATGGTCCTGGCCCCTCATCTGAGTCCTTACTCTCCTCAGCTGTCCGCACTTGCTGCTGGCAAACCACAACAGGTATTCTGACTTGTCTTTATCCTTCACCAAGCAACTGAATTTTGATCACATGATCATGGGCATGCTGCAAAGGTCACAACTATGCAAAATGGTCATAAGTTACATTTTTCAGTGCCATTATAACTTTGAACTGTCACCAAATGAACTTTTGGAAGTTGAGGACTACCGGTATACCCAGCTTGGGAGAAGCATTTGGAAGAATGAGGAAAATAAACAAATAATTCAAATCTCAACTTGTCTATTTTTAGCATAAATTTGCAGCGAGCAATGTGTTCCAAATTTCCTGGAAATCAGCACAGGGCTTTTGAGCTACATTTTTTGTAATTGTTTTTTTTTTAAATTTATTTATTTTTCTTTGGGAACAAAGCATGATGAAATTTGCTCCAGCAGTTAGTCTTAAGGTTTGGGAGATCTGGGTTCAATTTAAAAAAGGTATTGGAACAATTATGCACAAGGGAGGAGCAATTAAAAGAAATGACATCTCATCTTAAGATGGTATGAAATGGTATAGGGCTTCTTGCCTGAGCAATAGGTTGGACTAGAAGACCTCCAAAGTCCCTTCCAACTCTGTTATTCTGTATTCTGTAAAATGGATGAAGTTGATTTTGCCCATAAATTTGAACATAGTGATCTTACTCTTTTCTATTATCAAATCCCATGAAACATGATGCTGTGAAAGATACCAAAATTTCTGAATTAAACACTACAGAATTTTAAAAAAAACCAACCAAGTATTATATCCAATCAGCTAGTATTGAGATCTAGAAAATGTCATCACTCAATGATTTAATGAGAGACTAGCTTTAAGTTTTGTGGGGAAAATGGTAAAAAGGAGCATGTTTCAACCCCATGATTTCTCCAACTCAATATATAGCATGATCAATAATGGCCTAAACATGAAGATCAGAATTGTTGCTCACTGAAACCTAATTTTCCATTCCCTGCTCTATATTAATCAAAAACTTGAGGAAGGAATAAATAAACATGGTCTATATACACTACATAGAAGCCAATAAACCAGAAGGAAGAATATTCAAATCCATCCATTTTATCACTAGGGATTCATAATCTGGTACAAATTACTCTGTGCAAGTTCTGGATCCGTGATTCAGCCAAATTGAATGCACATGTCATTAGAGAATTAATAAAATATAATTCATCATCAAGAATATGAAAGCTCAGTTTGGTACCTAAATAGATAATGTCGTTCTTATAGAAAATATTGAGATAGCATTCTGGAGTCAAACTAAAATTTCAATTGTAATGTTTTCTGACATTTTCT
The DNA here is from genome assembly GCA_033807585.1 of Hydrophis major. Lineage (NCBI taxonomy): Eukaryota > Metazoa > Chordata > Lepidosauria > Squamata > Elapidae > Hydrophis > Hydrophis major. Next base: position 247,559,328 of record CM066330.1, read on the forward strand.
AAGGGGAAAAAATGTTTTTCTTTTGCTCTAAAAAGATTTAGGATTTAAATAGAATAACATGTGTTGAGATTATTGTGAATATTGTACACTGACAGCAAGCTTCTAAAGAATATTGTTTATTAATGTGCCATGCATAAAATTATTTCTGTGTACATTGTCATCTATATTTAATCTCTTTCTATCTCTATCTATCTATCATCTATTTATCTATTTTGAATCATTTGAAGCAATTCTGCAAAACCACTATATCGCAATAATATGTTTGGAAGTTAAATATGAAAATCATTAAAATATCTTTTAAGAAAACTTCCTGCTTTTCATCAAAAAGAACAGAAGGAATAGAACTTCTGATGTAAAATGCAAGCTGAATGACACACAAAAAATTACTTTAGACTGGCATTAAAAAGGAGACCAAAAGGAGGCACACATAACTGTTTCTCACAGTACCATTGACCCTAATGCTACACAATTCATCTCCTCAATGAAATATATTTTTGAATGTAGCAAGCAACAAAACAAATTAATGGGAAGGGGGAAATGAATTGTGCGTTATTCACTAGTTTTAGATAATGGAGAAAAGAATGGCTGAACATATTTCCTAGCTATATTTGAAAGTCTGAGAAAATATTTACAGCTTGTAAAAAGTTCACTATGTTCTAATGTATTAATATTTTTGGATTTCTATCAACTTTCCAGAACATTTTTTTTCATCTTGCAGTGGCTGTATAAAACATTTCAATAACAAATGAAGCCAACTGTCTTTTTCATTTAAATAGTCCACCTTCTTCTTAAAAGTAGTTTTCTATTAAGAACACAGTAATGCACTGATTTATACTGTGGGGCAACTTTTACTCAGTGTATAAGAGTAAATGTAGCACAAAATGTAAGCAGGCTTTGTTTAAATCGGGGTAGGAGACTACTATGGGCCTTTTACAATATTTGAACTTCAATTCCCAGAATTCCTGAGCCAGTCATGCTGGCTCAGGAATTCTGGGGATTGGTGTTTGCAGATCATACAAAGGTCAAAGTTCCTGGTATAATCTTTAATAGTTCTCATTTATTATTAATCCTTTGCTAATCTTAAAGTTAAGCTACTGTTTCTTTATAATTCTTTATATATATCTGTTTATTTGAAGTAAACAGAGATTTAATAATGCCTTATTGAGCATAGAAAGGTAAGAAGGGAATGACGGAATAAAAAAGTTTTATAAGCAATAGAATCTGAATCCGCATGACAGAAATGTGTTTGTGAGCTAAATGCTAGAATATATCATTTAAATTATTATTTTGAATTTGCTGTATCATTTCTACATGGCAGAAAATGTAATGATTCTGCACAGCTAAATAAGCAATAAAAGTGTTAAATCTACAGGGCTAAATGCTTTAAAACAAAACAACATAGTTGTTCACAAGCAGGACCCTATCTGTTCTGCTGTGATCTAATAAAAACTGCCTTTAGGAAAACACAAGACAAAAGCTGAATACCCCCCCCCCCCCCGCTAATTCTCTCTCTTTCTCTCATTCTTTCTTTCTCTCCATCGCTCTCTTTCTCTCATCCTCTCTCTTTCTTTCTCTCTCCCTCACTCTCTCTCTTTCATCGTCTCTCTTTCTCTTCCCCTCTCTCTCTTTCTCTCTCTCCCTCACTCTCTCTTTCATTGTCTTTCTCTCCCCCCCCCCCCTATCTCTCTCACACACACAAGCGACACTGTTCGCCCTCTTTATCTCAAGCGTGAAGCCAGGACTCTGCCCTCCTTCGCAGCAACTTCATCCATCCAGCCATCCTTGGCAGAAGCGCCGGGCCTCCGCCTTCCGTCCCTCCGCGTTGCCCAGCCGTCGCCTGGCAACGGAAGCCACCGCCGCAAGCCCGACAGCGCGCCTTTATCGCTGCCTTGTGCCTCGCCGGCTTGTGCCTGGACTCCGACCCCACAATTGAGCGGGACGTTTGTCTTCCTCCTGGCCGGAGACGTTGGTTAGTTCGAGAAAGTGTCCGCCATGTCCCAGAAAAACAAGCTCAACTTCGTGGCTGAAGCTCAGATCTGGTAAAGTCGCCGCTAATGGATCACCTCCACCCCATCGCCTCCTTTTTTTAAAATTTCCTCCAATTATGGGGGTGGCTATAGGAAGCCTGCCCCAAACATCCAGCTTGATCTGTCCCAAATCCTTCCTACCGCAGCCACCCCTGTTTCCAAATTGCCCCCCAAACAAGAGAATATTAACTGCCTTTCTTCAATGTCAGTCTTCAGATGTGGACTTCAAATCCCAGAATTCCCAAGACATCCGAGCCATTGCTAAAATTTGGGGAGTTGAAGTCCTTACAGGGTGCCAAGGGTGGGGCAAATAATCTCATGTAGCAAATGATCTCCAGGTGTGTTGACTAGCAATTCTGAGAGTTGAAGTCCAACATATCCGAGGACAACATCTTGAGGGACACCTTGAAAGCCATCTCCCACCATAGTGGAAGTCTCCAAGCATTAGATATTTACTCAGGCACCCCAGTAATTCCAGTGTATCTCTCTCCTGTGTTTATTCTAATTCCCTTGTGGCTAATTTGCATTGGACTGAGATGTGAGAAGATACCATGTGTTGTGAAAGAGGATGGTGAAAGACAATAAGGTTTTAATGCAGACTGAGGAATCAGTATGTATTCCAGTGTCATCTTAGACTTCGCAGAAAGTTGATAGTACAAATATAAATACTAATTGTCTCCAAAATGGTACCTTTCAATGGTTCTGGCTGCAGATTAAGGAAATCCAAGTTTATTTATGTTCCATACCAAATCTGAACATTTAATAATTTCTCAAAGCCACAAAATTTTTATATGTACAGACATCAACACATACTTAATCCGCATGATTAAGGAAGCCTGCCCCAAACATCCAGCTCATGTCCTTTCTCACAAAAATCTGGGTGATTTTTCAAGGAAAATGAGAAAGTGTTTGAATATGGCACAGTTTTGTAGTATTGCTCTTGCTGTGTCGTTTTTATGACACAAAAGTACAGTTATCACATGAGGCAAAAAGCTGCTTTTAAAACTGACAGTATTTCATGGGGACAGCAAAATTCAAAAACTTACTCAACATTCAAGATTTAAGTCTCAATGTTTTAAGAGCTCTTTTTTATATAAATTTTCTTTTTTATAAATCTCAAAAAGGAAACAGTCTAACATCTTAGCCAGAAGGCCACTCAAACTGTTTCTTTTTAACAATTGTATTGAAGGAAAATAAATTTAAAACTCTGGAATATTAGGAGTTCTTTTTTTTTTTCATTTTTTAAATGATACACCTGTTGTTTTCTACTATTATATAGATATATTTACTCAAGATGGTACTTCTATTCAAAGGGTGGCATAAAAACTGGATGAACAATGTAGTGTGTACCTGAGAAAACATATTTCTCTCCATTACCTCTAACTAGAGCCACTTTTTAAAATCTGGTATCCTCAATTTATTTGACTCCCTATAGAGCAGTTTCTCAACACTTCAATTATTTTAAGAAGTGTGGAGTTCAACTCCCACAATTCCCCAGCCAGCCATGGTGGCTGGGGAATTGTAGAAGTTGAAATCCACACATCTTTAAATTTACCAAGGTTAAGAAACACTGCTATAGAATATTTTATGGTAATTGTAAATTAATACTTTTAAATAATTCAATTTACTAAGGTTTTTTGTTTTCTCTTCTTATTGCTTTTATTGATAATTGTAGATATCAGTTTTGGTATATTGATATACTTTTTTGGTATATTTCTTGGGGAGAACTGATATCACTATCATTGATAATCACTATCAGTACAAGAATATCCTACTATATTCTACATAAGGCAAAGGTATGTTTGAGATAGGTAACCTAGACAACAGGTAAAAGGCATTATGTAAAAGTCTTAATTGCTCCAAATCATTATGAGCAATTGAGATTGGTATCCATGGCTCTCTCTGGAGAACACAAATCACCGGGGCCTAATGGAGTACATCCCAGAATTTTAAAGGAGCTGGCAGAGGTCATCTCAGAACCACTGCACCATATCTTTCAAAAATCCTGGGGCATCAGGGAACAACCAGAGGACTGGAAAAGAGCTGATGTGCTTCCCATCTTCAAAAAAGGGAAAAAAAACAGACCCAGGAAACTATAGACCAATCAGCCTGACATCAATACCCGGGAAGATACCAGAAAAGATAATAAAAAAAAAACAGATCTGCCAACATCTAGAAACAAGTAAAGTAATAACTAGCAGTCAGCATAGCTTTGTTAAGAACAGATCATGCCAAACCAATCTTATTTCATTCTTCAACAAAGTGACTAAATTAGTAGACCAGCAAAATACTGTGGACATAATATATTTAGATTTCAGCAAAGCATTTGACAAAGTTGACCACAACCTACTTTTTAGTAAGCTAGAAAAAAGTGGAATAGATAACACCACCACTAGATGCACACGCAACTGACTCAACGAGTAGTCCTTAATGGGTCTAAATCTACATGGAGGGAAGTAAACAGTGGGGTGCCACAAAGTTCCGTCTTAGGCCCAGGACTCTTCAATATCTTCATTAACGACTTAGATGAGGGAATAGAAGGGGAACTTACCAAATTTGCAGATGATACTAAGCTAGTAGGAGTAGCTAACACCCAAGAAGACAGACTAGAACACTGGGCCGTATTTAACAAAATGAAATTCAATGTAAAGAAAAGTAAAGTCCTACACTTAGGCAAGAAAAACCAAAAGTACACATATAGACTGGGTGAAACCAGGCTCAATAGCAGTAACTGTGAGAGGAATCTTGGAGTCTTAGTGGACAACCAGCTAAATATGAGCCAGCAGTGTGCAGCAGCAGCCAAAAAAGCTAATGCAATCCTAAATTGCATTAACAGAGGGACAAAATCAAGATCAAGGGAGGTACTAATACCACTCTATAAAGCCTTAGTAAGACCACACCTAGAGTACTGCATCCAGTTTTGTTCATCACATAAAAAAGATGTTGAGACTAGAAAAAGTACAGAGAAGAGCAACCAGAATGATTATGGGACTGGAGACTAAAACATACGAAGAACAGTTACAGGAACTGGGATTGGCTAGTCTAGTGAAGAGAAGGACCAGGGGAGACATGATAGCGGTCTTCCAATATTTGAGGGGCTGCCACAGAGAAGAAGGGGTCAAGCTATATTCTAAAGTGCCTGTAGGGCAGACAAGGAATAATGGATGGAAACTGAACAAGGAGAGATTTAACCTGGAAATAAGGAGAAACTTTCTGACAGTGAGAACAATCAACCAATGGAACACCTTGCCCTCACTTGAGACTTTCAAGAACAGATTGGACTGCCATTTGTCAGAAATGGTGTAGGGTCTCCCACTTGGGCAGGGGGTTGGACTAGATGACCTACAAAGTCCCTTCCAACTCTGATTATCTGTTATCTGGTGACAACCGTGGTATATGGATGACTGCAACTTGAAGTATAGAAAGAGTATGTGGTGAAGAGTATGAATTAAAGGAAATTAGACAACAGAAATAGTTTCATAAAAGCATTACATCACTGAGAGAGAGAAAGGGGAAGAAAAAATGTGAATGATCTTATGTGATTTTGTGTTGATATCACTCAATACCAATATGGGAAAATATTCCATATTAATGGAGTCCATTTTGATTGATGGGTGAAAACAAGGTGAGAAAGTTTTTTTTAAGTCATTGGTGAGTATCTACTTTTAAAAAGTAGTCCTAAGATTTCACACAGAACTTCATACTGGTCTCTGTCAATTACATGGTTTAAGTAAATTCTGTTCATGTGTACACTTGGCAAAAGAAGTCGTATAAATCTGAAAGCACAATTCATTTGAACTTATGTGATGACTGGCTGAGATAATTAATAAAGAAGAACAGTGAAAGATTATGAATGTGGGACTGACTCTATTCTGTAGAGTATAAGTTGGGAGGAAATGTACATGGAAGAAAAAGAAGGAAGTGAAAGAAATGAGGAAAAAGTCAAAAGATTGTAGAAAAAGAAAATATGGATCATGTTTTTAAAACCATTAGAATATAAATACATGAATGGATTGGAATAGATGACTCTTTCAACTGAACAAATGAAAAGTGGATATAAAGAATGTTGATATAGAAGCTACCAAAAAACTGTATGGAAAGAGCTTAACAGGGAGTATGAAAAAAGAATAGTAGAAATGATATAATGGAAGAGGCTGAAAGAGAGGGGAAAATGTGTACAAAAGAATGTTGTAAAAACATTAGAATGACTATAACTATTGTGCATAATATGTGCAATATCTGTATACTACAAGTATATAGAGAATATGTTTATTTGTTAGATTTATATAATTTATCTAACTTGCAAGAACATCTCTGGGCAATAAAAATATAAAGCAAGGAATTAAAAACAAAGCTATAAACAGAAAACTGAACAGAATAAGCAAAAGAATAATAGCACCTGAGACCCATCAACATATATCTTACTCAAGGGTTTTATGCTCTATAGAAGCTATCTTTGTGGTCCAATTTTTGAGGGAATGTTCCTTTGGGTTTCCAGAGAGACAGAAGAGTTGGGATTGTCTCAGTTTTGGGGGATATCCCATAGAGGAGGCCTGGTGACAAAAAAGATAGACTTCTGGGTCTCACTAAGTGGCATTTTTTCATGGAAGTGACCTGAAGTGCTGTACTATGATTCTCAACATCTTTTTTATAACGTGCTATGACTGCTGTGCTGGATTCTATGGGACAAGTAGAGACATTTAGAGACAGCCAGTCCCACAGATAACCCAACCTTGTACCATAAAAGGCTTTAAGAAGGATAACCAAACCCCTTGAAATGTACCTGGAAGCTTATAGAGAGTCAGCAGTGTTAAGAGCAGAAAGAGACTTGAGCCCTGGAGATCTTCCATAATGTAGAAGCCTTAGGCTATCTCATTCCCAACAATACCAACGGGGAACATTCATGGAGAAAGGAAGAAAGCCAATGTAACACTGTATTCCCATTTTTTAAATCTTGAAACTGATTCAGAAGATAGATATGCATAGAACAAAGACAAGAGACAAAGTTTAAAGAAAATGCAAAGTGATTCTGATAGAAATGTAACATAGTTTTTGCAAGTTTCCAGAACATAAAGCGGCCTCCAAAAGAGTGAAAGTCATGAAGAATAAAAGTGTTTCAATGATTTGGGATGAACTAAACTAAAGTAAAGGAATTCTGGAAGTATTTCAGGGATCATCTTCACATCTTCCTAATTCGGCACAAATGTGGCCCAGTAATTCTTTTTTCTTACGCTTGTACTCATGAAATTTCTTTCATTTCATCTATAGCCCATAAATTTAGCTAGTTTCCCTTTATTTTAGTTTTTCTTATCTCCTGACATTTTTTTTCCACTGCTTCTCACTTTTACTTCAGGAGCATGTTTTTATCAGAAGATGAGGACACATCTTCCATCCCATCTGTGGGAAAAAATATAGTTAGGAAAATAGCCATTCATTTTCTCATACATTCCACAAATCCATCCACTTAATCCATTATTTGGTTGCTAAGTTGGAACTACTATCTTGAGTGTAACTCTAAGCATAAAAAAATGTTTTTCTTACATCTGGGAACCTATCTTTTATCAGGAGCAGATGGAAAAGAAAAAAAATGAAAGGATTTATTCAACAAATTAGGTGATGAGTAGGAACCGTTAAGTAAAAATTATTATCAATTTATTTTGGCAGCCTCCTTCATGCTCTCTCATATGTGAAAGAGAGGAGGAAATGCTCTGCTGGCTGGGGAATTCTGGGAGTTGAAGTCCATATGTCTTAAAGTTGCCAAATTTGAAAAAGCACTGCTCTAAGTGAATCAAGACAAAGAGAAGCAAAATGGCACCTACTTCTGATGTCGTTTTTCCTAAAATACTATTCAAACTGCAGTTGAAGCTGATTTTGCAGCATCACTCAAGCAAAGTGAAGTCAGATATAAATTAAAGGCAAACTTTTGACTCCAAACTGGATCATAGGTCAGGAAGTTAACCCACTTCAGATGAAAAGGTTACAATCTGCTAAGCGCTTACTTCAAAATGTTTCATGCAATTGCTTTAAATTTAATAAGCTATGAATTGCTGCAACGAGACACGCTTGGGCAAAGAAAAAGTATTTTAATAAAACTTGCAAGACTTCTTTTTATATGTGGTTGTTTCTTTACCTGTCAAAATGATGTGTTTTGATGGCAGAAAGTAACAAGTTGACTTAATCTACTAAATTCTTCTTAAGGACATAAGGGAAAATATCTAGAGTACAGCATGCAAGCATAGCTTCAAAGTTAGAAGCCAATAAATTTTGAGGCTCTGCTTGACTAGGGAAGCAATCTGAAGGGTTTTGTTAGATGACTTTCCCAAGTTTTACAAACACTTTTTTTTTTTTGCTTGGAATAGGAAGAATCACATTGAAACAGAGCGGGAAGCTGCCCGGAAGTGGCCCAAGCGCTGGGGATTTCTGTTGACCCCACTTGAAGAGGTAACATTTATTTCTGTGTAACATTCATATATGAAAAATAGATATATTTCATGACCTGTGTTGAATAGCAATTGGGATGTTTGCACTAGAAGAATAGGATAGGATGTTATTGGTTTTTTTAATGAATACTCTCTCACAGCCTTAGGAAACTGGCCTTAAGGTAGTTGGGGCAATGAGTTAGCAATTGAAATAATTTGTTCTGCAAGAAACTAAAAGGGAAGTGTAGGATTTAACTGCATGACTTAAGTAATATGACAAGTTGCTTTGTATGCCAATCCTAGCTACCTCTGTGTATCATTTGAACAGATAACAGATAATCAGAGTTGGAAGGGACCTTGTAGGTCATCTGGTCCAATCCCCCGCCCAAGTGGGAGACCCTACACCAGCCGTTGCCAACCAGTGGGCCGCAGCCCACTGGTGGGCCTTGAGAAAATTTTGGTGGGCCGCAGAGAAATGTCACTCCCAGAGCACCCTCCCAAAGCAATTAATCCAGGCTGCACAGAAACACAAGTCTGCGCCGCCCACATGGCCCGCAGGAATGCTTCCCGCCCACTCACTCCTTACCCGACAAACTTGCCTGCTAAAATTCCTATTTTTCCTTTTTCCGACCATCATCTGTTCTGCTGTGCTGGGAGATTTAGATTAGCTAGGAAGCAGGAAATGGTTGGATTTCTTGCTTTCTAGCTAGTCTTCAGCTCTGCTTCCCTTAGGACTGAAGGTTTGCTTGCAGGCAAATTCAGTGCAGACTCACGGCAAGCAAATTTGAGAGACTGAGCTAGCCAATGGCAGATAGATAGATCACTGAATGATTCTGTGAGGAACTCAATCTGCCTGCTTTGCCTGGTTTGGGGTAAAAATTGCTCTTTTTTTTCAGGGGTGGGATTCAAATTTTTAACAACGGTTCTGTGGGCCTGGCTTAAGTGGTGGGCATGGCTTGGTGGTCATGTTATTGGCTGGGTGTAGCCAACTCAACATCACTCACATTGAGGCACGCATCTCCTCGCCTGACCTCTTATAACTGTGCAACAGTCATAAGCTGCAACAGTCATAAGTGTGAAAAATGGTCATGTCACTTTTTTCAGTGCCATTGTATCTTTGAATGGTCACTTCACACAAGTAAAGTACCAACAAAAGAGGGGGCAGGGGGAAAATGCAGAGACATTCCTGAGACAGGAAGTCTAGTCCTGCCAAGAAAGTAATAAGGATTAATGGAGAGGCAGTTTCTGTAAGCAACACCAGAATGTTTCCTTCCTGCCTTCCTTACAGCATTAAGCCAGTAATTTCTTCTAACAACCGGTTCTCTGAACTGCTTAGAATTTTAACTGGTTCTAGAGAATAGATGCGAACTGGTAGAATCCCATCCCTGCTTTTTTCTATAAAAATTTAATATTTATATAAATATTTATAATATTTACATACAAGCCATGCCCAGCCAGTCACACGACTACCAAGCCACACCCAAATTAGGCCATGCCCACAGAACCAGTTAGTGGTCCCCTGAATCTAAAATTAGGAGTTTGGTGGTCCCTGAGGTCCAAAAGGTTGGCGACCCCTGCCCTACATCATTTCTGACAAATGGCAGTCAATCTGTTCTTGAAAGTCTCAAGTGAGGGCAAGGTGTTCCATTGGTTGATTGTTCTCAGAAAGTTTCTCCTTATTTCCAGGTTAAATCTCTCCTTGTTCAGTTTCCATCCATTATTCCTTGTCTGCCCTACAGGCACTTTAGAATATAGCTTGACCCCTTCCTCTCTGTGGCAGCCCCTCAAATATTGGAAGGCTGCTATTATATCTCCCCTGGTCCATCTCTTTACTGGACTAGCCAACCCCAGTTCCTATAACCGTTCTTCATATGTTTTAGTCACCAGTCCCATAATCATTCTGGTTGCTCTTCTCTATACTTTTTGTAGAGTCTCAACATCTTTTTTGTAATGTGGTGAACTGAACTGGATGTAGTACTCTAGGTGTGATCTTACTAAGGTTTTATAGAGTGGTATTAGTACCTCCCTTGATCTTGATTGTATCCTTCTATTAATACAATTTAGGATTGCATTAGCTTTTTTGGCTGCTGCTGCATACTGCTCATATTTATCTAGTTGTTCACTAGACTCCAAGATCCCTCTCACAGTTACTGTCATTGAGCCTGGTTTCACCCAGTCCATGTGTGCACTTTTGGTTTTTCTTGCCTAAGTGTAGGACTTTACTTTTCTTTACATTGAATTTCATTTTGTTAAATACGACCCAGTGTTCTAGTCTGTCAAGATCCATCTGGATCTTGAGCCTATCTTCTTGGGTGTTAGCTACTCCTACCAGCTTAGTATCATCTGCAAATTTGGTAAGTTCCCCTTCTATTCCCTCATCTAAGTCGTTATTGAAGATATTGAAGAGTACTGGGCCTAAGACGGAACCTTGTGGCACCCCACTGTTTACTTCCCTCCATGTAGATTTAGACCCATTAAGGACTACTCGTTGAGTCAGTTGCGTGTGCATCTAGTGGTGGTGTTATCTATTCCACTTTTTTCTAGCTTACTAAAAAGTAGGTTGTGGTCAACTTTGTCAAATGCTTTGCTGAAATCGAAATATATTATGTCCACAGTATTTTGCTGGTCTACTAATTTAGTCGCTATATTGAAGAATGAAATAAGATTCGTTTGCCATAACCTGTTCTTAACAAACCTGTGCTAACTGCTAGTTATTACTTTACTTGTTTCTCGATGTTGGCAGATCTGTTTTTTATTATCTTTTCCAGTATCTTCCCGGGTATTGATGTTAGACTGATTGGTCTTTAGTTTCCTGGGTCTGTTTCCTTTTTTCCTGGGTCTGTTTCCTTTTTTGAAGATAGGAAGCACATCAGCTCTTTTCCAGTCCTCTGGTAGTTCCCCAGTGCTCCAGGATTTTTGAAAGATATGGTGCAGTGGTTCTGAGATGACCTCTGCCAGCTCCTTTAAAACTCTGGGATGTCATCCACCAGGCCCTGGTGATTTGTGTTCATCAAAATCAGAAAGGTGTTCTCTAACTATTTTTTGCTTATTTTAACTTTTATTTCTGATCTGTCTTTTTACAGTTATGTTTTTGGTGGGTTGAGGTTTCTTTTTGCGTGAAGACCGATGCAAAGAATGAGTTAAGCAGTTCTGCTTTCTCTGTTGTCTTTGTTCATTCTGGGCCTTTGCTATCCTGACTTCATCTTTGCAGATTCTGGCTATCTGCTGATATTCTGCCTTAGTTTTATGTCCTTCTTTCCATTTTTTGTACTTGTCCTTTTTTTCTTTCAATTTGCCAGAGAGATCTTTGTGCAGCCGTGCTGGTTTCATCTTGGACTGAACATCAAATGAAGTCTGATATCAGAATTTCAGACTGATAAATGCAGTTAATAAACTAATAATAAATTTTAATAATATCTGTAAGTGTTATGGAATATTATCCAGATTCCTAGTGTGGGAAGAAATATCAATCTAGTTCAGTTCCAAGCTAGGAGGAAGACACCGGAAACGTGGAGGCTGATTGGAAAGAGGGTTTAACGATAAACAGAACCACCAAGCACATGGTTCTGGTGCAGCTGACAAAATGGAGTTGAGAATGAGTGGGTTTTATACCTTCTTTGAGCTTTGCACTTGAGCTTCCTGTGTAAGAACATGTATTCTATTGGCTATTGTCAGTCTCCCATGTGGCCAAGTAGTGGTTATGTAGGGATCATAGCTGGTTCTATAGCCAAAGCACAAATTCTAGAAGTTCGTCTGAGCTAAGTTTGGTTGAAGTTTGGACTGCTCTGAAGGTAATTGTGGCTTAATGACTTTGTCCTGTGTTGGGTCTTGAGTGATGGCTGCTTCTAATTCTACCAATCTGCCTTTGTTTCAAAATGTCCTGTCTTGAATGTGTCCGTGTGGAAGGAAGCCAGGAGTCGGTGACTTTGTATCAAGCTCTTTATTGAAGTCAGGAACCAAACTGGCTCTTAGAAAAACTTTGCGGCTTTTTATTCCCAAGCCGCGGCGGCCAATGGCACCACTTTGAATCTCCCGCGATTCGAATCTACCAATCGCAGGAGATTCTCAGCGAGCCAATCGGCACGGCTCGCCTAGCCAATCCGATCGCTCCGCGCTTTGGCCAATCAAAGCGCGGGGATCTCAAGAATTCAAATGAAGGTACAGAACACCCCTCCCCTCTTGGTTCAGTCCTACGTAGCATAGTCCCATAGGTAGGCGGGGCTCCGTCTTTGCCTACTGGACCTGCGCAGGTCAGTTGTAGGTTGGATCCCGGCTGGTTTGGTTGGAGTCCCTGTTTCTCCGGACTCCGTCGTGGGAACCGCCTGGTCTGTCTGGCCGGGCCGCTCTCCGCAGCTCCCTCCTGGGCTATCTGGGTTGGTTGAGCTGCGGGTTTCGCCGTTCCCGCTCGGTCTTCCCGGGTTGGTTGAGCTGGCCTGGTTGTCTCTTCCTGGTGAGGTTTTGTGCTGGCTGCTTGCCGGTGAGTATGGCTGGTTTCTTTTTTCTGGGTTTTGGTTCCCGGGGTATCCCCTCCCCTCTTGGTTTGTGTTGAGGGGGTTGGTTTTGTTTGGTTGCATGTCGGTGATGTCTTGTGTGCCTGTCCTCGATCTTAACTGATCGATGTGGCGTTTCCATGCTCGTCCGTCGGTTGTTTGTAGCCGGTACGAGTGTGGGCCTGTTAGCTGTGTTATGATTGCTGGTACCCATAACGGGTCTCCATTTAGGTTCTTCGCATAGATGGCGTCGCCTGGTGCGAAGGTTCGGTGTGTGCTGGTGGAGTCTGGGGGTTTCTCTGGGTTGTAAGTGGGGTGTAATCTATCGAGCGGGGACCTTATTTTCCTCCCCATTAGCAGTTCTGCCGGGCTTTTATTTGTTGTGGTGTTCAGGGTTATGTGCTGTATGAAAAGTAATTTATTTATTTTGTCCTGGATCTCCCCGTGGTCTATTTTCTGGATGGTTTTTTTTGTGAATTGAACCATTCGTTCCTCCCTACCATTCGCCGCTGGATGCGCCGGGGCTGTCAGTGCGTGTCGTATGCCCCTTTCCGCTAGGAATTTTTTGAATTCTAGCGAGGTGAATTGGGGCCCGTTGTCAGACACAAGGACATCTGGGAGGCCATGTGTTGCGAAGAGTTTGCAGAGTTCTTTGGTCACGGCTTCCGTGGTGCTTGTTCTCATGTTGCTTACCTCCAGCCAGTTGGAGTAAGCGTCTAGGTTATTAAGAAAGTGTGTCCTTTTGTGGGCCCGGCGAAATCTATGTGGATTCTAGACCAAGGTCCCCTGGGGTTTTCCCACTCTAGGATGGGTGCTGTGGGTGGGCTTGGTCTAGTTTCCTGGCATCATTGACACCTTGCTACCCAGGCCTCAATCTGTTTGTCCATCCCTGGCCACCAAGCGTAACTTCTGGCCAGGGCTTTCGTTCTAACGATGCCCGGGTGCCCCTCGTGTAACAGTTCCAAAACCTTCCCTTGTAGTTTTTCCGGGATGACCACCCTATCCCCCCATAGTATACACCCTTTTAGTAACGAGAGTTCCATTTGCCGGTTCCGGAATGTCCTGAAGGTCTCGTCATTGTCCTTTTCCGGCCACCCTTTCTCTACCCAATGCAAAACCCGCGCCAGACGTTTGTCTTTATTAGTTTCTCGGGCAATGTCTGACACGGTTATGGGTAGGTTGGGTAGAGTCTCTATGCTGAGGGTGGTCGTCGTGGGTGCTGGGTCAGTGTCTGGTTCGGGTAACAGTGTGAGGCTTAAGGCATCCACATGGGAGATAGTCTTACCGGGTCGGTGTGTGAGCCCGTAGTTGTAGGTGGCCAGGAATTCGGACCACCTTGTCATTCGGGGAGACAGAATGTTCGGGGTGGCCCTGTTCCCTGCAAGTATTCCCAGCAGCGTTTTGTGGTCGGTGATGATGGTAAACGTCCGGCCGTAGAGGTACTCGTGAAACCTTTTTACTGCGGCGACGATAGCCAAAGCCTCTTTGTCCAGCTGGCTGTAGTTCCGCTCCGGTTTGGTGAGGGTCCTTGAAAAGAACGCGATGGGTGCTTCCTTTCCATCGGGGAGAGTGTGGCTGAGGACAGCGCCGACGCCAAAGGGTGATGCGTCGCATATGATTGCTAGTGGTAGGGTCTCGTTGTACTGGATGAGGACGGCATCCGAAGTGAGCAGGTCCTTGGTTTTCCTGAAGGTGGCTTCCTCGTGTTTCCCCCAAGTCCAGGTAGCCGTCTTGTCCAAAAGCCTATGCAAAGGCTCCGCCGCGGTCGCCTTTTGGGGCAGGAAGACATTATAAAAGTTAAGTAGCCCCAGAAACGCCTGCAGTTCTGTTTTTGACCTGGGTGTGGGGGCTTCCTTGATGGCTTTAATTTTTTTGTCAGTGGGGTGAATGCCGTGTCGGTCTAGGAGGTATCCTAGGAATTCGACCCGCTTTGTGTACAGCTGGCATTTTTCCCTCTTCACTTTAAGCCCGGTTTCTTTGAATCTCGTTAGCACCTCCCTTAGGCGACTCTCTAGTTCGGCCTGGTTGGTTGCCGATACTAGTACATCGTCGAAGTAGGGTACCACCCCCTTGATGCCTTGTAATAGTCTTTCCATGAGGCTTTGGAAAATTCCAGGCGCCACACTGATTCCAAATTGGAGGTGGTTGCATCTAAAGGCTCCCCGGTGGGTGACTATGGTTTGCGCCTCTGCAGTTTCCTCGTTGACTGGCAGTTGCTGGTATGCTTGGGCCAGGTCGAGTTTCGCGAAAACTTTGCCCCCTCCCAGTGAGTGTAGGAGATGCTGCACTACGGGGACGGGGTAAGCGCTTTGCTGCAAGGCGCCATTTAGGGTGGCCTTATAGTCCCTGCAGATTCTCACTGACCCATCAGGCTTGATTGGGGTGACTATGGGGGTCTCCCACCGGGCGTGGTCTATGGGTTGTAAGACCCCTTGCTTGACGAGCTTGTCAATTTGCTCGTCAATTTTCGGTTTGAGTGCGAAAGGTACCTGCCTTGGTTTTAGGCGTTTCAGGGGAACGTTTGGGTCTAGGCTGAAGGATATAGGGGGCCCTCGGTACTTGCCTAGGGTGCCGTCGAACACTTCTTGGAAGTCCAGGGCCAGTTGCTGCTCCCAGTCGGCTTTGGCAATGTGGTCGATGCCCGTGACTGCAATGCCTAGCGGTGCGAACCATTGAAGTCCCAGCAGGCTAGGTCGGTCTCGATCGACGATGGTCAGGGGCAGTCTTTCGGTGTGGCCCTTGTATGTCACTGTGAATTTTCCTGTTCCGACTACAGGGATGCGGTTTCCCTGGTAGTCTTTGAGGATTAATCTCTGGTTTTCTAGTTCCCTCCTCTGGATGGTAGGCACCAAGCGTTTAATTTCTTGCCATGCTCCCATTGAGAGGTAGGACCCGGAGTCCACCTCCATTTTACAAGGTTTGCCTTCGATGCCTACCTCTACATAGACCTTTCTGGTGTCTGTGGTTGTTGCGTGGCCGATGGTGACCGTCTGATGTGTCTCTTCTCTCCGCCGGGTCTCGCCCCCTCGTTGGGCTCGTCCGTTCTGTTCCCAACGGTTGTCTGCTGGGCTGTCTCTGGTCCTGGGGGGTGGGCTCTCTCATTTCCGCTCGCTCGGGTCCCATCGTCTGGGGCTGTGGGTTTTCTTGAGGCAGCAGACGCGGGCTATGTGGCCTTTTTTGTCGCAGTGCCGGCAAATGGAGTCGAAGAACCAGCATTCAGATCTGGGGTGGTCGCCTCCACAACCGGCACACACGGTCCTCGACTTACGACTCCGCCGGCTGCTCTGGTCGCGGCCTGCCTGGAGACAGTGGATGTCTTCCTCCTCGTCTGACGTGCCCGAGGTGGAGTGGAGTTCACCCTGGTGGGTGGTAGTTTCAGGTTGGGCCTCGGTCGACCTTGCAGGGTTGTTGTTTGCGGTGCGGTCCCCGGCGTTCGGTCTCCGCATGCGGTCTGCTGATTATTGGGTTGCTTCGGCTGCCGCGGCTTCGGAGATGGCATTGGCGAGAGCGATGTTGCCCTTAGCCATCAACCAACTTTGGAGAATGGGGTTCCAAAGGCCGAGCACGATTCGGTCCCACAGGGCCTCATTCATATTGGAGAACTCGCATAGTCCTCCAAGGCGCCGCATCTCTGCGACGAAATCACTGAAACTCTCGCCCGACTGCTGGTCCCGCCGATAAAATTCGTGTTGTCGGATGAGGATGGGTACGGCTGGAGCGTAGTGATTCCGGAGTAATGGCTCGAGGTCCGCCCAATCCATCGCGGTAACATCGGCGGGCTTGGCTAGCACTTTTGCCATCTTAAACACTGCGGGCCCGCAGTGCGTTAGGAAGATAGCTCGTTTCTTCGGTCCCGTGGCATCCTTCAGGTCGTTGCATTCGAGGAACATGTGGAATCTGTCCGTGTAAGATTCCCAGTCCTCGCTGGTGGGGTTGAAGGGGGTTGGTGGCGCAATGCTGGCCATCTCGTCGATTGGCTGGCTTCCGTCAGACACGTACTTAGGTTCAGGATAAGAATCCCACCTTCGTCGCCAGTGTTATGTCCGCGTGGAAGGAAGCTAGGAGTCAGTGACTTTGTATCAAGCTCTTTATTGAAGTCAGGAACCGAACTGGCTCTTAGAAAAACTTTGTGGCTTTTTATTCCCAAGCCGTGGCGGCCGCATCCAATGGCACCACTTTGAATCTCCCGCGATTCGAATCTACCAATCGCGGGAGATTCTCAGCGAGCCAATCGGCGCAGCTCACCTAGCCAATCTGATCACTCCGCGCTTTGGCCAATCAAAGCGCAGGGATCTCAAGAATTCAAATGAAGGTACAGAACAGAATGGATTATCAAATCTGCAGTTTTAAAAACTGTCCTCAGTATCTGCTGGGTTCATTAAGGAAAATGGGGACACTTTCTGTTTCCAAGAGCATGTTTTTCCATTTCTCCTTTAGGGAAATATAATATTCTGCCTTTTTAAAAAAAATTCCACAAAATATTTCATTCTAGGACGGGGGTGGCTTACCACACCAGGAACAAGGAGTTATTCCAGAGGAGCAAGAGACAGTGTACATAGTTTGTGTGAGAGAAAAAGGATGAAGATGGCTCCTCCCTAAGAATTCCCAGAATATATGTTTTATAGTGCAAATAGTTTTCTTTAGTTTGCCAAGATTTCAGTCTACAGGTAAGAAACATTAAAGAAATCTGCTTAGAAGAATGGCAACGTGTCTTTCTTGGGGTTTGGAGCTTGACAGCCAGAAAATGCAGTCTCCTTCTGAGATTTGGTTATCTTTGACTAACATGCTGTCCTCCTACAATGTCATGTATTACTAGAAAGTTATGTCTCTAAAGTTAGGGAAAATACTGCTCAGCAAATTATATTGTCCTTCCTAATCTGATGCCTTCCAGCTATGGTGGATTTCAGCTTCCAGAATTCCTCAGGCTTAAGTTTTTTTCTTTGTTTGTTTCTAAACTCTATGTAAAACATTTTGTTCATGCTACAATATAGTAAGAGGTGGTATAGTATTTTGAGACAGAGGCTATTATATCTAAGAACATTACAAGGCTTATTTTGAAAGTGTAAGCATCAATAAAGGAGAATATGTGTAGCTCAGGGTTGAAATAAGGGTGCTCTCTGAGTTCCCTTGTTTTCTTGCAAACATTCCATTACCCTCACTAGGTAACATCATCAGTGCTAGTAAGGAGTTTTGTCCACTGTTATTTTATATTCTGGTGTCTTGCCTGTCTATGTGGGCAGGGGTGGTCATAGAAATACTTTGGTTTGGCCATTTACTGGTGGCTGTTTGGCAGTTTCTTGATTGGGGTATTGCTTAATTGTTTGGTGGTCTGAAGTTAACCTTGGGGTTGATCTATGCTGATCTGGTTGCTGATTACTGATCAAGAGGTGCTTGGGCCTTTTTGTTCCTGGGTGATAGTCTCTTTTGCATAGAACTGCAAATCAGCGGTGGGATTCTACCAGTTTGCACCTATTCTCTAGAACTGGTTGCTAACATTCTAAGCAGTTCAGAGAACCGGTTGTTAGAAAAAAATAACTGGCCTAATCCTGTAAGGAAACATTCTGGTGTTGCTTACAGAAACTGCCTCTCCATTAACCCTTATTACATTCTTGGCAGGACTGTTTCAGAAACTTCTCTGGAGTTTTTTTCCCTTCCTTTGCTGGTACTTTGCTTGTGTGGAGTGACCATTCAAAGTTACAATGGCACTGAAAAAAGTGACATGACCATTCTTCCAACTTCCAACTGTTGCAGCATCCCCAAGTCATGAGAGGCCAGGTGAGGAGATGCGTGCCTCGATGTGAGTGATATTGAATTGGCCACGCCCAGACAATAACATGACCACCAAGCCACGTCCACCCAGTCACATGACCACCAAGCCATGCCCACCAACTAAGCCACACCCACAGAACCAGTTGTTAAAAAATTTGAATCCCAACCCTGCTGCAAATGTTGTTAATATCAATGTGTCTATTGATGGCTGATTTGTCAGAGTGCCAGGCTTTTAGAAATTTCCTGGCATTTTTTGACTTGCCCTTGTCACATATTCCCAATTGAAACTATGGTTACATCTGCCTATATTTTGTGAAATTAAAGAATTTTAAAGTATAATAGAACAACAACAACAAAACAATATCTAAGTATGTTAGATATGTACCAGTGAGGCATTTTGTACTAGCTTAGCCATATTTCATGGAATAATCCAAAATTCATGAATTGATAGTACACACAATATCACAAATCTTAATTTACCAGCCATTATTGCTGAGTTTTAGGGACATTCATAGGGAAAGCATCAACAGTGTCAAATCTTAGAGTCAAGCAGGTGATCAATGATATACCTAAAAGAACACTCTTTGCACAAATTACAAAAAAGTGGACCTTAATTATGCTGGTTACTTCTACCATTTTCATGGTGTTGGACTTCTTGCAAACATCGTTTGCTACATTGCCACAACATTCTCTATGAAACCAATTATATTTCTCAGTATGCTGGCTGTAATCTTATTTTCATTTCCCTGGGAAAAAATCCCACTGAAATATGAGTAATCCTCAAGTTATGACCAGAATGTAGCCTGTCCGTTATGGTTGTAATTCATGATGGTCATAAAACAGGTCAATCAGGTGACCGACCTGATTTTATTACTTTTTTTTTGCCATTGTCATTAAGTGAACACAGTGGTTATTATCCCAAAGGTGCTTTTTCAAGAGGCAACTGGACTTTCTTTGTTTTTCTTTGAAGATGTTTCATTTCTCATCCTCAGCTGAAGAAGAAACTTCTTAAATGAGAAATGAAACATCTTCAAGGTAGAGCAAAGAAAGTCCAGTTGCCTCTTGAAAAAGCAGAATAACCATGACCTGGGTAACTGTGATTCTCCATAGACCGTGGTCATTTTGTAAAGCAATGTTTCACTATTTTGCGAAAAAAACAGAAGTAAATAGCAATAGCACTTAGACTTATATACTACTTTATGGTGCTTTACAGCCCCTCTTTAAGCAGTTTACAGAGTCAGTATATTGCCCCCAACAATTTGGGTCCTCATTTTACCCACCTCAGAAAGATGGACGTCTGAGTCAACCTTGAGCTTGGTGGGACTTTGAACTGCCAAACTCTAGGTGTAACTGGCTGCAGAAGTAGCTTTGCAGTACTGCTCTCTAACCACTGTGCCACAGAAGCTCATAAATGCAGAGTTTTGGCAAAAACATTGCGAAACATGTCAGTCACATGATCACGGGATGCTGCAAATAGCTGTAAATGAGGCCTGGGGGCCAAGCGTATGAAATGTGGTCATGGGACCATGGGAGAAAGTAACTGTTGGAACTTCAAATCCAGTTCATAAGGTACCTGTCAGAACTTCGAATGGTCGCTACTATATCTACCATTTGTAAGTCAAGAACTACCTATAAAGATGTATAGTATAGTGCAAGTTACATTACTTTAAGCTATATTACATTATTTAAATCTGTACTCCAGATTTTGTTGCTAGCTCTAAAAGAACTGGTTTTTTCTATATGAAAGATGAATTTTAACAGCATCCAAAGGTACATAATAAATATTCTTTCATAGTATCAGATGCCAAGTTCGAGGAGGTCTTCAGGTACTACTCAGGTAGATATAAATATCTAGATGGATATGAACTATTACGTTATCACAATGCATGACTCAGCCTGGAGAGCCAATTTATTTTATTACATTTTTCTATTTTTAGTTGGTAAAAGATGAAAAGAAGCAGCTTGCTAAGCCGAAGATCCCACTTCCAGAACACTTACAGATCCGACCTGTGACACCAGTGGAAAAATATATTAAGGTTAGATATTTGTGAAGTAGTTTCAAATGACAGCATATCTGTTAAAAAAAACCAGTACTTTTTCAGAAGCCATCGTAAGTTTGAAGTAAAGGTTGAAACCATAAGAACAAGTTTTAAAACACTCAAGATAGGAAAAACTTCCTTTGGGTGTTCTAATTATTGGAGAGGTCATTGCACAACTTTAGATGATGCAAATAAATTATTGTTCTCTAAAACCTACAGTTTTATGTATCGTAGATTCACCATGTTAGAAAAAAGATCAGAATTGGGAGCCCTTGTCTTTTAAAGTTGCTTTTTTCAGATCTGTATAAACCAGGAGTCCCCAAACTCTTCAATTAATTGGTGTAACAGTAGTGCACTGGGAAAATCTGCAAGAAATACACAACTTCCCTGCAAGCAAGAATTGGTGGGAGCATAACATTGACAAAGTTATAGAAAAGGAACAAGATCTTTTTTTTTCTCAAGGTTTCATGCATTCCTCACTTTAACATTGCATTTCATAAACCAGCAATTCCAACGCCTTCCAGATGTGTTGGATTCTGACTTCCAGAATTTCCAGTTAGCATGTTATTTTAGACAGAATGGGGATGGTTTTTAAACATATTATCTCAAAATTCTGGGAGCTGCACGCTGGGAGAGCACCATTCTGGGAAAGACCGATCTAGATTTATTACAAATTTTTATTACAGCTTTTCATGAAAAGAGATCCTATATTTTATAATCTAAAGCAATCCCACCAGGTTTGCTGAGAAACAGTTCCCCAGGATCAAGCCAAAAAAAAAAAAAAGCTTTCTATCTGTAGAGATTCATCCTGTTTTATTGCACTACCATATTTACAACGAGGGAATTCCAGAGACCAGAAAAAAAGGCCTACAGGCACATTCATCTTTCCCAAAAGCACAGGAAACATTCTTCACAGCCTGCATTCTTTGCCCTTTGTTGCATCTGCAGTTTGCTTCTTGGCATAACATGTGCGCTGGCAGTCTGTAAATAAAGGGATCTGGACTTCAGCTTTTCCATGCATCGTTTACAAGAAATAGCTTGCTCATCAAAAAAAAAAAAAAAAGCCAAACAAAAGGGAAAAAAAACCCACATAGATTTGGGGATTAGATGGAGGACAATACGATCCATTTAAACAGCTGTGGCTTGCAATCGTAATTTATTTTCTCTTATGAGCATGAAAAGCCGCATCTATCCCTTCCCCTGGATGGTCTAGGCAAAAAAGGCTTCAGCCCCTTTGTGCTTCCTTGGATGTGGAGCAGCATGTAGGCACGCAGACATAATTGCCTCCATTGTTTCCCTCTGTGGGTGGCGCGCGTGGCCATGAGGAAGGAAAGAAAGACGAGGCAATCCTTTCAAAGGGAAATGCTCCACCTTAAATATCACCGACATTTTCTCAGCTTTGGCTCAGGAACAAAGCCAAAAGGGCCTTGGCAACAGAACAAACCAAAACATTGCTTTCTTTCCTTGCGGATTGCCGAGCAGAGTAAGTCCCCAGAGGTTAAAAATGTTACGGGAGAGAGGACATTCCACATGCATTATGGAAGTAATTCAACCCAACAAGCACAGCAGTGGGGGTGGGGGGGGGACTGAGATGAAGAAGGAGCTTCAATCTTTATTCCATGCCTCCTTCTCCTCCCACACCCTCCTCTAGATTATCCATTAACCTCTTTCGTGTTTACTAAAATTGAGAGATCAGCACATTTCCTCAGCTGATGTGCTCCAGATGTGTTTGACTGATGAAGCACAAAACCCCCCAGAGTTTGCCCATGTTGAGGAAAAAAGCCTTTTGGCACCTCAACATGGCCCAGATGTGGCCTGACATCATTTTTCTGTGGTCTGTAATCGCTAGGCACCATCTCAAATTCTGCCCCAAGAATGAGAAAGGCTAACGTGTTCCAATATCTAAGGGGCTGCCACAAAGAAGAGGGGGTCAATGTGTTTTCCAAAGCACCTGAAGCAATGGATGGAAACCTATCAAGGAGAAAACCTACTTAGAATTAAGGAGAGGTTAGAACAATCAATCAGTAGAACAAGACTATACTTTCAGGAATCATTTCTATAGTATCCAACTAGAGAAATGCACTCGAAAGTGATCAGCTGAACTTGCTTCCAGAAATTGTGGGTGCTCCAACCT
Organism: Hydrophis major; assembly: GCA_033807585.1. Taxonomy (NCBI): domain Eukaryota; kingdom Metazoa; phylum Chordata; class Lepidosauria; order Squamata; family Elapidae; genus Hydrophis; species Hydrophis major. Next base: position 247,582,206 of record CM066330.1, read on the forward strand.
TGAAGGTTTTTAAAAAGAGATTGGACAACCTTGTTTGTCTGAAATGGTTAGGGTATCCTGCCTGAGCAGGGAGTTGGATTAGAACAGGGGTCATCAACCTTTTGGACCTCAGGGACCACCAAACTCATAATTTTAAATCCTGCAAACCACTAATATGAATTTTGACTGACGGTGGCTTGCTGACATTGGTGGGAAAGCCTGTCTCATATTCCAGAGCTGCAGTAGTCACAAGAATGACCCTTTGGTCATCCTGGAGCAGTTGCTCCTCCACCCAAGTGCACCAGCCTGCCGTGAACTGGAGGAGCTGCTCCAGGATGACCAAAGGGCCAGTCTTGTGACTACTGCAGCTCTGGAATATGGGACAGGCTTTCCCATCAACCTCAGGTTGGATTTCCCTCCCCTGCCGTTGGTCTTACCTTCCAGTTCCAGCTTGCATAGCTCTACTCAAGATAAGGTTTGCACTTGGCCAAAGGGTGGGGGCCAGTGGGTGGGCAGGCCAGGTGAGCGGCGCAGCCTTGTGTTTTTGCGCAGCCTGGATTAATTGCTTTGGGGGGATGGTCATTTCTCTGCGGGCCACTAAAATTTTCTGGCAGACCACCAGTGGTCCCCGGCCCACTGGTTGGTGATCACTGGACTAGAAGACGTCCAAGGTTCCTTCCAACTCTGTTATTGTGTAGAAATAGCCCTGAGATGGCCAGAATGCTCTCTTATAATGCCTCTAGGGAGACAATTGGAAGAATCAGGAAATGAGAATCTGTTGTCAGGATAGGATAGGCAAGGCATAAATAATAATGATGTTCATGACACGGGTCTCTTAGTTGTGTTTATCTCTAGGTTTTTTCTTTTTAGCTCATTAAATTTGGGTTATAACAGCATGTGATATTGGAGTAAGGACACCTAAACCGATGATCAGAATATTGCAGATAGATGAACCCCATCTCTGCTGGAACAGTTCAATTGACAGGTGTTTTCTTGCAAGTTGGTGAGGTGCAGAAGAGAGAGGGACAGCAAAGCTGGAGGAAACCAAACAATTGTTTGCCTTATCATGCACCGCACGTAATTTCAGGACAACTCCATTAGCAGTGGGTCAGAATAGGCACACTAGAAGCAAGATAAGGATCAGCAATCAGGATAGCCAGTTTCATGACCAATTCAAGGATGGGTGGATAGCTCTTCACATGACAGTTGGGGAAGGCCCTTAGACTGCATTAATTATCCTTCATGCTGAAGTCATCTTAATTAATAATCTTCCTTGTTTCTGTTCTTAGAGCTCATTAATTTCCTCCTTTCCCCGCCCCCCCTCAAAGAAATAAACTTTTGTTTTGTAGAAGAGCTTTAATGTTTCCTATCTATCAACAAAGAGCCCCATTTTCATAGGGGGCCCTGGCTTCCATATCACTGTGACTAATTGTCCTGAAGTATTGAAGGAAGATTTTACTACTTGTGGAAAGTAGATTATTTACCTAAACATTTGTTTGAATGGGAAATATTTATTTATTTACAAAAAGCCAGATAGAACATCAACAACCTCAGAGACGCAGGTGATACACTCTAATGGCAGAAAGTGAAGAGGAACTAAAGAGAACTAAAGAGGAGGGTGAGAGCGCAAAAATGCCTTGAAACTCAACATTAAAAAAGGGAAGATCATGGCATCTGATCCCACCACTTCCTGGCAAATAAAAGGGGAAGAAATGAAAGCAGAGACAAATTTTATGCTTTTGGGCTCCAAAACCACTGCAGAAGGTGGCTGCAGCCATGAAATTAGAAGATACTTGCTCCTTGGGAGGAAAGCTATGGAAAACCTAGACAGTATATTAAAAAAGCAGAGACATCACTTTGTCAACAAAGGTCTATAGAGTCAAAGGTATCATTTTCCCAGTCGTAATGTATATCTGTGAGAGTTGAGGAAGGCTGAGCCACCGAAGAGTTGATGCTTTTAAACTGGGGTTGAAGAAGACTCTAGAGCAGGGGTAAGGAACGTTGGCTCTTTTATCACTTATGGACTTCAACTCCCAGAATTCCTGAGGGAGCCATAAAAGGTTCCCCATCCCTGGCCTACTGGTTTTTTCAGTTGTGAGGGAAATCAATTTTTGACTTGAATGGGACTGTTTAATATACAAATGTAGGACATACAAAGAATATATATAAAAATATGTCCTACATTTGTATATTAAACAGTCCCATTCAAGTCAAAAATTGATTTCCCTCACAACTGAAAAAACCAGTAGGCCAGGGATGGAGAACCTTTTATGGCTCACTCAGGAATTCTGGGAGTTGAAGTCCGTAAGTGATAAAAGAGCCAACGTTCCTTACCCCTGCTCTAGAGAGTCCCTTGGATTGCAAGGAGATCAGCCAATCCTAAAGGAAATCAACCTTGACTGTTCTTTGGAAGGACAGATACTGAATCTGAAGCTCAAATGCTTTGGCCATCTAATGAGAAGAGAGGATTCATTGGAAAAGACCCTGATGTTGGGAAAGATTCAAGGCAGAAGGAGAAGAGAACAGAGAATGAGATAACAATAGCACTTAGACTTAAATACCACTTTACAGTGCTTTACAGTGCTTTACAGCCCTCTCTAAGCAGTTTACAGAATCAGCATATTGCCCCCAACAATTTGGGTCCTCATTTTACCCACCTCAGAAGGATGGAAGGCTAAGCCTGGTGAGATTTGAACTTCCAAATTGCAAGCAGTTGGCTGTCAGCAGAAGTAGCCTGCAGTACTGCACTCTAACCACTGCGTCACCATGGGTCGTTGATTAAATAATGTCACTGACACAGAGAACATGAGTTTGGAAAAACCCCAGGAGACAAGGGAGGACAAGGGAACCTACCCCCGAAAAATTAGACATGATTTCGTGACTGAACAACAACTACAAAAGGTAGAAGAACAAACTAATGACAAGTGCAACAACCAGCCTTAGAACTCACAATGAACATAATAAATGGAAAGATAGATAAACCTTCTCCAGGATAATCTGTCTCTAGCCTGGGCCCTTAGGCCTACCAGGGATGCATCCATTGTCACTATCATCAAGTTCATCCTCTTCAATACTGGTCATCATCTTCTTCTCTTTCCCTACTTTTCCAGCATTATAAGCTTCTACTTTTGCACAATACGTCACCTGCTTGAGCAGGGGGTTGGACTAGAAGACCTCCAAGGTCCCTTCCAACTCTAAGGGCCAGCTCTAAGTACCCCACAGGCCAGATTCAGCCCACAGGCCTTGAGTTTGACACCCCTGCTCTAAGTGGACATGAACTCCTGGGAGATCCCAAACCACGGTTTGAGAAATACTGGGATATGGAATATTAGAAGCTTTTTGCAGAAAGCAAGGAGGTAAAACCTATCATGTCCAGGATAGGGGTAATTGGCCGGCTGTTTATATGTAGTGCTTGTCTACCATTGTTGATTGGGAGATTGTTCCTTCATTGATTGCTCTCTGAATGAGGTATTGTTTCTTCATTTATTCCTATGTGAATGGAGTATTGTTTCTTCCTTGATTGCCGCTGTTTGTCTGATGCTGCTTCCTATTGAGCTGGTGGTTAATTAATAGTCATGCATTGAGGAAGGGGATGCTTAGAGCTGTTTGCCCCTTTCTCTGACCTTTGGCTGATTCCTTTTTTCAACTGGCTGCAGATGATGCTTATCTCAGCTTGCCTGCTAATGGCTGATTTGTCAGAGTGCCAAGGAATTATCTTGCATTTTTGGATCTGGCTTGGTTCAAAACAGAGTTAGCTTGGGGCTTCTGGGTGTTGAAGTCCACAAGTCTTAAAGTTGCCAAGGTTGGTCTAAAATATCGGCTGTCTCCTAATTGAAATTTGTCAATCTTGAAATGCTTTCATATCACACCAACATAATTTTCAATCAGAATAGAGCTGGAAGAAGACCTTGGAGGTCTTCTAAGTCCAATCCTCTGATCAAGCAGGAGACCCTATTCCCAGGATAGCGAAGCTATGCCATACGTGCCAGAGGTGGCATGCAGAGCCCTCTCTGTGAGCATGCACACCATTGCCAGCTGGCCTTCAGGTTTTCAGTGCTCCAGCACATGTGCATGCATTCTGGTTTGAGCACTCAGTGCTGAAAAGGTTCGCCATCACTGTCGTATACCATTTCAAACAGGTAGCTGTCCAGTCTTTTTTTAAAACCTCCATTGATGAAGCACCTACAACTTCTGAAGGCAAGCTGTTCTCCTGATTAATTGTCCTTACTGTTAGGAAGTTTCTCCTTAATTCACCCCTAGTCCTCCTTTTCTCTAGACTAGCAATTTCTGCAAGTGTTCTTCATGTTTTTCTCTCCAGGCCCTTCATCATCTTAGTTGCTCTTCTTTGCACTTTTTCCAAAGTCTCAACTTCTTTTTTATAATGTGGTGATCAAAACTGGATGCAGTATTCCAGGTATGGGTCTTATTAAAGCTTTATAAAGTGGTACTAATACTTCATGTGATTTGGATTCTATGCCTCTATTTATACAACCAAGGATTGTATTAGCTTTTTTGACGGCTGCTGCACACTGCTGGCTCACCTTTAAGTAATTGTTCACTAGGACTCCAAGGTTCCTCTCACACAGGGGTGAAATTCAACCACCTTGGCCCGGCTCAGGAGAGGTGGTAGGGACGATTTGAATTGGTAAAAAATCACCCCTGGTTGCTATTACTATTATACCAAGCCACAACCACAGAGCTGGTAGGAAAAATTATTGAATTTCACCCCTACTCTCACAGCTACTGTTTTGAGCCAGGTTTCACCTAATCTGTACTTGTACCTTTGGTTTTTCCTCTCTAGGTGTAAAGCTTTGTTTTTCTCCACAATAAATTTCATGTTTTTGGATAGGGTCAAGTCTGTCAAGATGGTTTTGGGTCCTGAGCTTGTCTTCTTGTGCATTGGCTATTCCTGCCAGCTTAGTGTCATCTGAAAATTTGATGAGTTCCCCTTCTGTTCCCTCATCTAAGTCATTTTATGAAGATATTGAAGAGCACTGGGCCTAAGACAGAATATTGTGGTACCCCACTGCTTACTTCCCTCCATGTGGATGTAGTACCATTAATGACTACTCATTGAATATGGCACGCTAGCCTTTTACAAATCCATCTGGTGGCAATGCTGTCTACCCCACATTTTTCTAGTTTATCAAGAAGTTAGTTGTGGTCTACTTTGTCGAATGCCTTGCTAAAGTCTCAGTATGGTCTACTAATTCGCTGGTCTACTAATTTAGTCACTCTGTCAAAGAATGAAATAGTTTGGTATGATCTGTTTTTAACAAACCCACGCTAACTACTAGTTTTGACTTTATTTGTTTTTAGATGTTCACAGATCTGTTTTTGATTATCTTTTCCAGTATCTTCCCTGGTACTGGTTCTGAGATAATACCTGCCAGCTCCTTCACAATGCTGGGATGTAATCTGTCAGGTCCTGGTGATTTATATTCCTCAAGATATAGATAGGTGTTCTTTCACCATTTTCTTGCTTATTTCAATTTTTATTTCTAGTCTGTCTTTTACAGATGTTTTTGATAGTTTAGCTATAGTTTCTTCTTGCATGAAGACTGATGCAAAGAATGAATTAAGTAGCTCTCTTTCTGCTTTCACAACTTGTGACTGTCCATGGATATTTTCTTGATAATCTTCTACCCAAAATTGATGGGGCTAGTGGCTGACTGAGTTAAGCATGTTATGGGAAGGAAGCTAGCTTGTGGGGATAATGCTCCCATTGCCTTTCATGTCACATCTGCTGAGACTTGAAGAGAACATTATATTTTTCTTGCATCTACTGTTTCTGTTGCTGCTGTTCAGTTTAAATGTTCACTGTATAGGTCAGTTGTGAATCATCACTCCAATATAATTAGTAAACAAGCTGATGGATACCAGCTAGTGATCTAAGTGCACAGTTCCCAGATGGCTCAAGAATGTCTTTTTGCTTCTTGCAATGGGGAGAAAGAGGGATTGTCAATTTAAGATTGCACCAAATGGATTATATAGAATGTGAAACCATTGTCTTTAATTATGGTGGCTCTCTCTAGCATAATTAGCTCCTAAATTGGAATAATCTGGATACAGTCTGACTACTCCTGAATCCATTCTTTCTTCATATGATAAAACAACAATGGTTTCCAGAGGTGTTAGATTTCCCCACACTGGGGGAAGTTGAAATGAGGCACAGCTGAACTGAGGGGAACACAAATATGGGGAAAGCTAGAGGAGAACATGTTGAGTTTAAGGATATTTAGAAGCCCTTATTGACTTAGGCATTTAAACATGAACAAGGTTGACACCAGATATTCAGCCTTAGTTTTACAGAGCAGTCCGGCTGCCTTTTCAGAGCATTCTGATAAATTCAACATTCCCTTGATATTTGATTGGCAGGATAAAATTGACGGTGGAATAATGTGCATTGCCTTCCTGGCCATTATTATTTTTAATTCTCTCCCACTGCTCAGGAATTAATTCAGCTTTCTGCAATACATGATCTACATTCCTCCCCACACCGGGGGCATGGTAAAAGGTTGGTATGCTTACTCTCTTTCAGGTTCACAACCCTTTCCTCCCCCTGATGGATCCTCCCCAATGTTGATACTTCTCAGTCTGAATAGCCAGTCCTAGAACCTGAGAAGAAGGCATCAAAGGGAATTTCATATTAAATTTCCTCTTTACCTGCTGGAGCATTTTCTCTCTGCTTCTGATGTTGTGTGATAGCATCCTGGTGCCATATGACTGCTGTCTTATTGATATTGATGCAGAAGAAAATATTGAAAATTCAGAATAACAGAGTTGAAAAGGACCTTGGAGGTCTTCTAGTCCAACCCCCTGCTCAAGCAGATGACCCTACATCATTCCAGACAAGTGGCTATCCAGTCTCTTCTTAAAAGCCTCCAGTGATGGTACATCCACAACTTCTGGAGGCCAGCTGTTCCACTGGTTAATTGTCCTCACTGTTCGGAAGTTTCTCCTTAATTCCAGGTTGCTTCTCTCCTTGATTAGTTTCCAACCATTGTTTCTTGTCTTGCCTTCTAGTACTTTGGAAAATAAGTTGACCCCTTTTCTTTGTGGCAGCCTCTGAGATTTTGAAATACTGCTATTATGTCAATCCCAGTCCTTCTTTTCACTAGATTAGACATATCCAGTTCCTGCAACCATTCTTCATATGTTTTAGCCTCCAGCTCTCTAATCATCTTTCTTGTTCTTTTCTGCATTCTTTCCAAAGTCTCAACATATTTTTTTATAATCTGATGACCAAAACTGGATGCAATATTCCAAGTGTGGTCTTACTAAGGCTTTATAAAGTGGTACTAATGGTTCACATGATTTTGATTCTGTTCCTGTTCTCTATTCTATCGCTATCTATTCTATTCAATAGAGTCTTCCCCAACCAGAGAGGAATTAATAGTGCAACTTTACTGTTTCTGGAAAAAAAATGACAGTAAACTTCCTCTTCTTTCTTTTTAGAATGTGGTGATCCCATTTGCCACAAATTTTTTTGACTCTTTTTTCAGAGAATTATACAAACCTTCAGAGAATGATAGGAATAGAATAGAATAGAGTAGAATAGAATAGAATAGAATAGAATAGAATAGAATAGAATAGAATACCTTTATTGTCATTGCTTTCCACAAATACAGTGAAATTTGAAAGCTACTCCAGCATAGTGCCCCAAACACCACATCACAATCACACAACAGAGTATTTAAAAATTAAAATAATTAAAATAATAATAATTAAAAATAAATAATTAAAAACCTAGTCTAAAACCTATCTAAAACATTTAGTAAGTTAAATAGTTTAAAAATGCCACTACATACATAGGACTAAATCACAAATGCACTGCTTGATTCAAGACAATTATTGCCTTGGAAAAGAAACTGTTTCTCAGTCTATTAGTCCTCATTTTAAGACAACTATAACGTCTCCCTGATGGTAACAGTTCGAAATATGAATGACCAGGATGAGAACGGTCTGTGGTATAGTTAGGCCATGTCTGTAACTGACAGATCGATGCCAAATTGTGATTTTAATATAGATTTCACCTGGTATTTATTATTTTATTCTAGAATTTTTTTTTAACCTGAATATTCCCTGGGTGTTTTTAATTGTTCTGGTCTCTGGTCTTAGACTGTAATAAACTTGATTTGATTTGCTGGTTGCAGTGTCCCAGGGTCATATGTGATCACCATTTATGATCTTCCCAGCCAGCTTCTGACAAGCAAAGCCAATAGGGCAAGCTGGATTAACTGCCTGACTTGCTTAACAACTGCACCGATTCGCTTAACAACCATGGCAGAAAAAAAGATCGTAAAATTGGGCATGACTCAATTAACAACTGACTTGCCTGGCAAGAGAAATTCTGGCCCTAATTGTGTTTCATAAGTCAAGGACTACCTGTACTGTCCCTGCATAATGTGTTTCCGTAATCTTCTTTTCAGATTAGACTTGCCATCAAGCCTAATCAAGATTTCGTTCACCTGTCAAGGGAGAAATCTGGGCACTATTTTATACTTTCGCAAAATATGTCATTGAAAAAAAATATGCCTTTTTTTCCTTCTGTCCCTCTAAATGAAAAATTGCTGTTGTTTTAAGAATCACGTTATCCACGGCAGCATTTTTTTCCCCCCAGGTTCATGCAGAAGTCAAGAAAAGAATGGCGGAGTGGTCTGAAGAGCTTCTTCCTAATACCTTTTAGGCGCACGCAGCCCTCATATATATTCTGTCACCATTCGATTTCTTTTGGAGGAAAGGAAATAGATTCAAGCAGAGGCCCAAGAGCACCTACAGAGGGATTTTTAGCTATATATTTTTGTGGGTCTGACAAAATGCTGCTGACCTACTTAATTAAATGTGGTCTTGAATGCTGACAACCAAGATTTATAAAAATCACTTAGACCTTTATTGAAAAATCAATTATTTCTAACATGCAAGCAAAACAAAAATATATATGAATAAATAAATATGCCAAAGAGCAATGCTAGGTAAACTGACCATAATCAATATGGTTAAAAATACAGCCCACAATATTTTTAACATTCCAGCGTTCTCATCTTTGATTCCCAGGGTGAGATTCAGTCCTCAGTTCCTAAACTTACAGAGCTGAGTCCTTTAATATTTTATTACTTGAAACTTTTCAACCAGCAAGTAGAACAACCAGTCCTGTCAAGATAACTCAGCATAGGTCTTGAACATATGCAAAACAAAATAATTATAATCAAAAGTGGGGCTTTTGTAATTAACTTGTTCTTAATAAAATGCATTCAACAATAATATGGGCGCTTCTAGCAAAAATATGGTATAAAACTTAATGAAAAGTAAATAGGGATAGTTGTTGACTTATGATGGTATTGAGCCTGGCAATTACAGTCATTAGTTGTGATGGCCAAAAAGTGAGTCACCCTGTGACCGGACCCATTTTTACAACCATTTTTGTGGCAGTTGTTAAGCAAAGGTGACAATCACTAAGCAAGCACTGCAGTTGTTAAGCAAACCCATTGTTCTCCGGTTTTTGTTGGAAATCCAAAATAGATACTGGTTTCTAACAAAACCATCATAAATCATGGTCACATATAGAAGAGTAGGCAGAGCTGGAGGGCAGAGTTAAATGAGTCATTAGTTTAGAATTATTGTGTTGCCGCATGCGATCCAAGCCTAGTCCCTTTTGTTTCCACTGACCCTTATTTAGCGCCAGTTTAGTTTTAACCATTATATAACTAAATCCTTGTGTACAGGTAGTAATAATAAACTCTTCTGTGGTTTGAACTCAACAAATACTCCTGATTATTTGCACCTGATACCACAGGGCACCACAAAGAGCCATAAAAGTGGGCCAATTGCTGATTGCCCAAAATGGAGTCATGTGATTGCAACAGAGGCAACATTGGAACTTTGAAATTTTGATCGCTTCTCAACTTCGTACTTGATGTGGAAAAGAATGAAAATTGGGTTTTACCGATTAGACCAGGGGTCTCCAACCTTGGCTCCTGGAAGCCTGGCGGACTTCAACTCCCAGAGTTCCACAGCCAGCAAAGCTGGCTGTGGAATTCTGGGAGTTGAAGTCCGCCAGGCTTCCAGGAGCCAAGGTTGGAGACCCCTGGATTAGACTGATAGATCTTTATGGAAATGGCTTGTTCGCATTACTATGAAAAAGCAAAACGTTGTGATTTGATGTTAATGCCTTAATTTTACTGTAACAGAGTCAGAAGTCAATGCTTCTTTTTCTTTTTTTTTCTTATCTTTCTTCACCTCTCTTTCTCTTCCCACTCCCACCTCCCACTGCTTTTCTATTTACCTTGTATTGTGTATTTTATAACACTTTTATAATTCAATAAAAAAATGTTGACTGAGAAATGTTGATCATGTTTCTATGGGGATGGAAGTGTGAAAAATGGCCATGTCACTTTTTTTTCAGGGCTGTTGTAACCTCAAACAGCCACTAAATAAACTGTTGTAAGTCGAGAACTACCTGTAGTAAGGACATTTCTTCTCTGTACATTGCTTAGAGAGGGCTATAAAGCAGGGGTCTCCAATCTTGGCAACTTTAAGACTTGTGGACTTCAACTCCCAGAATTCCCCAGCCAGCTGGCTGAGGAACTCTAGGAGCTGAAGTCCACAAACCTTAAAGTTGCCAAGGTTGGAGACCCCTGCTGTAAAGCACTGTGAAGCGATATATAAGTACAAGTGCTATTGCAATAATATGGGCACACCAATTTTTCATTACAATTATTATATTTTCTCCTTTTGATTTGTTTGGGTCATTAACTGTCTCAGGTTTGATTGATTATAGGAAAAAACAGGGTGCAAGAGCCTAAATCTGTAAATAAAACAAGTGCTCCTCACTTCCAGATTGTTGCATCCCCACCCGTTCCGCAAACAACCCAAGGGTTTATCGGCTGGAGATCTTCAGTTCCAGGCTTAGAACTTGAGCGTTATTATCAGATCAGAAGTTCCAAAGGTGCCTTTTACAAGGACTTGAAATGGCCAAATGAACCAACCGACTGACTTCATCCAGTATGTAGGCTGACTTTGGATTCTTTTGCTTCCTTTCCTAAGCATCTTTCACCATTTCTGTTAAGGAGTCACTGTGCTATTAGCTAACCTGTTTGTGCATCACCCTGGCAATGCTTGGGGTTAAAATTAATTATGGTACAGGAAGCGTAGCCTAGTAACAGCAGTATTAAACTCCAGTTCTGTGCAATGTGTTATGTTACCTTACTGTTTTGTAACCGGAGTGGGTCCTCCTCTTGCTTCATAACAATTTGGGGACCCCAGAGAATTTTTAGCAGAATGGAGCAAAGGAAACCCTGCTTGGGATGCTCATTCAACTCCAAATTCATTTTAGGTATAATTGCCATGCCTCCTGCCATTTTGAGGTGGGACACACACCACACTAGTACTGCAAGAGCCAAATAAAATGAATGTAGTTTAAAAAACAAACACCTACTCCAAAACAAGGAAAAATCCTAGCCTCTTCATGGATGAAATATGGTTCCATCTACTTTACAGCAGGGGTCTTCCAACCTTGGCAACTTTAAGCCTAGAGGATTTCAACTCCCAGAATTGAAGGCTTAAAGTTGCCAAGGTTGGAGACCCCTGCTTTACAACAATCCTACTCACTCTGAGGTCTTCGCATCTCCAGAAATGCTATGAGCAGCCATCAGAAAGTTGTCTACTTCTAAATTAAAATATAACATAGTTTGTGGATTTATGTCATACAGCATTATCTGTAAATGATGGTTTAAGGCTGGATTGTGTGAGCCTAGCCAATTGTGATTTATTCAATATGTAGAGCTACACAAAATGTTTTGCAAAGAAGATGGTGGGAAAAGGGATAATGCTATCAGATTTGCGCTACCAAATGCCAGGCATCTACTCAATGGGATCAAAAAGATACAGAAAATTAACACAAGTTTATTAATTATTTGATAGGCAATTTATATTTTGTACACCAAATGTGTAGTTTCTGTTCTTGTTCATGGCTGTGTTCATAATAACTTTGGTTAACCTGTCTTTGTATTATTCCACTAAAATAAATTGAATCACAACCATATTGAGCCACAAAAATTCTAACCCAGGTTAATGCATAGCAAGCTTGGGAGGTAATGTGAATGCAATCAGTGAGCTGGCTAAGCATGTTGTATGAACCCATCTAGGATCTAATAGGGCTTCATTTGATTTTGCTGGGGATCTTTTGAGTCATAATGAAATTCAGTTTTGCTCAACTCCTTGAAATCTGCTAAAATTGTTTAGTTTTTGCCATCTAATGTGCACATGAACTGTGGAAAAAAGAAAATGGACAGCTATTAATAGATGTGAAAAAGAGATGGGCCAACCAAGAGGAGCTTGATCAAAGATTCTCCAAAACATAGAACAAACAACAGGGTAAGGAATTTACAACGCAATATACCAAAATTCAGCAAACAGAAGTTTAAATGCCTGATCTCTAAAATTGGTGATCTCAATCAGTGATATGCACAATTCAGGTAGGACTCAGCGGACATGGAGTAGTAAATCAATAAAATTAAGTCTTTAAAACTTGGGTAAATGAACAATGTTGAGATAGACGGTAGTGTTGGCTGGTCTTTCCAATCTCAAAAGCTGAGTAAATTAGGTTAATCAAAAAGGACAAGAAAATTCAGGGGCTAGGCTAAGAAATTGAAAAAGAATCCAGAGGTCAGTGGCATCACTTCCATATTGCTACAAGAATGTGCCCATAAAGTCACCAGGAGTTTATCATCACCAAAAGACTTCTTTCGTGGAGAGAATTCCTCAGACAGCATAAGAAAGCTCACTTACCACTGACTTTTGCAGAGCTCAACTTTTACAAAGATGATGGACTAACAATATGTTGTTATCCCATATTCATGGGTTGCAAAAGAGGCTTTTGTGGTAAAACTTTGACCAGCCCTACCCACCCATATTCCTGAGCTTAAATGTGCCTTGAAAAAAGCTTTCAGAATTACAAATGAAGAAAATAACTTTTAATTGAGAAGCAATAAACAAGATTTTACAGAATTATAAATAAAGTGCTTTTCTGTGTAAGTTTTTGAACACCTTTCCCAAGAACAATAATGTTTTTCAGGTTCAGATCTGGAAATGAATCATCCTTTATTTGAATGACTTGTAGCAATGAAAGTTGATGTTAAGACTAAAAATAATGCATGTCTATGTCCATGTATTTTTGTTTTTTAAATATCAGGCTTTGGACAACAATGCAGGAAGATTTGCTGTTAAGTAGCATGCACTACAAACTATAATCACAGCCCCAACATCTATAATTAACTGTCTTTCAATGATAATATGAGTTTTGCATAATATTGATTTCCCCCAGATGTAATAACTTATCGATATATTGCACACCAATTCTTCCATATAGTATGGACATGCATGCATGCATTCAGTACAAAATTAATTGGATTTCACATCAAAGATCATTAAAACATTGCTCTTTGCAAAAGGTTAGAGGGGGAATTTCAAGCAAACAAGGACTTTCACTCTTTGAGTTCCACAAAGGACTTATCTCTGATATCTATCTACCTAAGTCTAGACCAGCACTGTCCAACCTTGGAACTTTAAGACTTGTGGACTTCAGGTCCCAGAATTTTCCAACCAACATAACTAGATTGGGAATTCTGGGGGTTGAAGTCCATAGGTCTTAAAGTTACCGAGGTTGGACACCCCTAGTCTAGAATACAGGTGTCAAACTCAGCTTGTCACGTTGCTATCACATGATGTATCGTGACTTTTTTTCCCTCATGGAGCTCAGATGGGCATGGCCTGCACGTGATGCATTTGGCCTGTAGACTGCCAGTTTGACACCCCTGGTGTAGAAGATATGAGCACCTGTAATGAAATGTGGGAATGAACTTGGGGAGAAAAGGGGAAGAGATGAAAAGAGATTTAGGAAACTCCTTCCTAAGTTTCTTTCTCTTCCTAGGAAGCAATTAGACAAGAGAGGCAGAAGTCCTCAATTGACTCAACAGGCAGAGGAAGAAACTTAGGAAGGATTCACCCTAATGCAGGGGTGTCAAACTCAATTTCATTGAGGGCCGCATCTGGTTTGTGATTGACCTAGGGGAGGCTGGGCAGGTATGGCTGAGTGGGTGGGTGTGGCCAACTGAGTGGCTCTGGCCAACTGAGTGAGCGTGGCCAGCTTGACACCACTCTCAAAACTCTGGCATGTTTCTTCTTTGCATTGGGTAGACCATGCCAAAGCTACATTGGCCTGATCTTTCTTCTTCACACTAGATGGACTGGGCTGAAGCCATCCTGGCCCAGTCTTTCCCCTTTGCACTGGGTAGACCAGGATGGCCTCATGGGCCAGATCCAACCACATGATGGGCCTGATCTGGCCCATGGGCCTTGACTTTAACACCCCTGCCCTAATGGATCAAGCCAGTGGTGGGCTGCAACCAGTTTAACAACCAGTTCTGCGAATGTGCGCTTCACCTAATGTGCTTGCGCGCAGCATTCAAAATACAGCAATTTGAAGCTCAGCTGCTTAATTTCTAGGGCAGCCCCAGTAAGTAGAACAGCTGAGGCGTGGAAATCATCTGTGCCGCGTGACTCAGCTGAGCCAGAAAGAAGGAAATATAGGATAGGATATGGCGGGGGCAGGTGGCGAGGCCAGCTGATGGTCAGAAGTACCGGTTTGCTAGAACCAATCTGAACCACCACTGGATCAAGCAGTTAAAATGATGATGCGAAGTCTGTGCTTTCAGACTTGTAACATTCTGTTCATGTAAACTTACAATAAAGAAAAAAATGTTGCTCTAGTTGGTTTTGCCCAGGAGGTGTCATAGCACCCAAAACTTTAATAGCTGATAATTATATGTAAAACTACAGGGTGAACTTATTCCAGCTGGAAACATAAAAAGTTTGTAGCAACTCAGACATTCTTTTAAACTGGTGGTCCAGGGCACTTAAGACAGGGCTGCAAATAATTTAAGCTGTGAAGGATTTTCTGCAGTTTTAAAAATTTACCTTTTGTGTGTGGGGATCCATTTGTGCTTAGTGTTTCCATTTGGCCATTTTCATAAGTCAATAACTTTCAAATATATTTCTTCATTAACCAGATCTCTCTAACATGGTCCTACCGGATCTTCTCTCTCTCTCTTTTTTTTAAGAAATGGGATAACAGCAATAACAGTCACCTTCAAACACAGTTACCAATTAGTGATAAAAAGGTCTGGCTAGTGAATTGCAAACAGGCAGCATCCAAGTATTTAATCACTCCAGTTATGAAACCTGGCATTTAATCTATGGAAATTAACCTCCTTATTGGAATCCAACTGGGCACATAAATGTCACCAGTGCTTTAAAAGGCCACACAATTGCCAAGGTCACAACAGTGTAAGTAAATCTGATGTATTATCTTAGGCATAAGCATCCAGGCCAACTCCCATGTGTGCTTTGTTCTTGTCCTTTAAAGATCATCTTTAGGATTTGGAATGAAGATTTCCAAGTTAATTTTGTGGGTGCATATTTTTGTTTCTCGTTATTAGTTATTAGATTCTCTTAACGCTTTACTAAGAGATATAAAATAAAACAGCACTAGCACTCATAATACAGATATAAGAATAAATAGGTATAGGGAATTTTTTTTAAACATGATTTTTTTTTAAAACAATGCCAATGGGCAAGTTTACAGTTGAACCTACTGTATACTGTAGATTGATAGATTCATTGAGTCATTCATTCATTATTGTGTTATAAACTCCCAGATTCAACTAAAATAATTCCCAGCAATCATTTACCCCATTCTTTATTATGAACAGTATTCTGGGTTGGAATCAGAATTCATAGGGTCATAATGAGGGGCTTTTAAGAAGAGCAAAGAAAAGCCTATTGATAGGCAATCACAAACAAGAGCGGGGTCAACTTATTTTCCACAAGACAAGAAACAATGGATGGAAACTTAATCGAGAGAAGAAACCTGGAATTAGGGAGAAACATCCTAGCAATGAAAACAATTAAACCAGTGGAACAGCTTTGCCTTCAGAAATTGTGGTTGCTCCCCCACAACTGGACAGCCACTTGACTGGAATGGTATAAGGCAGGGGTCTCCAACCTTGGCTCCTGGAAGCCTGGCGGACTTCAACTCCCAGAGTTCCACAGCCAGCTGTGGAATTCTGGGAGTTGAAGTCCGCCAGGCTTCCAGGAGCCAAGGTTGGAGACCCCTGGTATAAGGTCTCCTGCTTGAGCAGGGGGTTGGACTAGAAGACCTCCAAGGTCCCTTCCACCTCGATTTGGATTGATCAGTGTTGAAAGGGGCATTTGGACCACTGTCTCTAAACTCTTACTTGGAGCTGAATTAACATGAAAACATTCTTGACAACAGCTTACCTTTTGTTTAAACGCGTGAAGAGGAGCTCAGTACTTCAGTGATAAGTAGTTCTGCCATGGAAGTTCAACTGGAATCTACCAGTTTAGATTAAATCCATTTTCATTCCAGAACAAAAGGGGTCATGATATTGTATTATTTTAATAAATAGTAAAATACTCAGATCATGGCAAAAGTCATTCACCGTTCTGCTATGATAAGAGCCGTGGTGATACAGCGGTTAGAATGCAGTGTTGCAAGCTAACTCTGCCGGCTGCCAGGAGTTCAATCCTATCTGGCTCAAGGTTGAGTCAGCCTTCCATCCTTCTGAGGTGGGTAAAATGAGGACCCAAATTGTTGGCAGCAATACGCTGACTCTGTGAATTGCTTAGTGAGGGCTGTAAAAATACTGTGAAGTGGTAAATAAGTCTAAGTGCTATTGTTATATATAGGCTTCATCATTAATCAACAGCCCAGAAGAAAGAATGGATTGTCTGATGCTAAATGTGAGTGTATATCCATGCCAGTTTAGACTTCAGAAAGTCCATTCCCATGAAACCTATGATGAATTCTGAAGAAAAAGGGCCTTTTGTGTCCCATAAGACTTCAAACTGTGCTCAGGGAAGATTGGGAGATTTTATCCAGCTCTTTCCTTCTTTACTATATAGAGGTAGTCCTCAGCTTATGACCATTTAACAACTGTTGAAATTACAATAGCAGTGAAAAAAGTGAC
Organism: Hydrophis major; assembly: GCA_033807585.1. NCBI lineage: Eukaryota > Metazoa > Chordata > Lepidosauria > Squamata > Elapidae > Hydrophis > Hydrophis major. Next base: position 247,599,233 of record CM066330.1, read on the forward strand.
TTATGACTGGTCTCTGCATCTATCACCATTGTGATATCCCAATAAGGTAACCCTTATCAAAGTTTGGGTGCTTGGCTGCCAGCACGTATTTTTGATGGTTGCAGTGTCCCAGGGTTATAAGATTGCTACTTGCAACCTTCCCAGGGGGCTTTCAAAGGCAAAGTCAATGGAGGAAAGTGGATTTGCTTAATGACATGTGATTTGCTTAATGACCTCAGCAAGAAATGTCATAAAATTGGGTACAATTCACTTAAAGACTTTATCACTTAACAATAGAAGTTCTGCTCCCAGTTGTGAGTCAAGGACTACCTAATACTAGAAATTCACTCAGATGAGTGGAATTGTCTTCCCCCATACATAGGTGACATGGCACAGAGGTAACACAGGCAGCTAGCAGTTCAAACCACCTCTTTATTGCTCCAAATTTCCTCAAACACTCCCACATTTCTGGCAAGTCCCAGAGCAAAGTGATGACACACACACACACACACACACACACAAACATGCCTCAATCAGCCTCTGGCTGCAAATAGTCCAGCCCAATGCTGTGAGCACCATGGCTGCAAAGCAAGAAATCCAGAAAAAATGCAAGGAATCCAGGAAAGTTCAAATGTCAGCACTCAACACTCCAGGAATTCAGCATTTGTTCCCAACAAATGTTCCACCCCACAGCGTCTCCTTAAGTCTCAGTTCCCAGGTGTGCCTTGTGAAGAGAAGTGGGGTGCGTTCCTCCTGAGTAGATGAGTCCGTCTGCACTATTCTCGCCTTCCCTCCACTCTCTGTGCTCGAGGATCAGGAGGGAGTGGTCCTTGCTCATCGCCTGAGCTCTGTCTCTCTTGTTCACTGCTTAGCCTCTCTTGGTCATCCATCCCCCATTCCTCCCTTCCTACAAGCCGTCTCACTCCTGAAAGGCCCTGGCTTGACTGGGCCTGCTTCTCCCCATTTTCCTCCAAAGCCACCCTCTCAATCTCCATCAGCTCCAATGCCAGCTCGCCTTCCTTCGCGGATTCAGGCTCCAATGGGGGCATGACAATAGGCAATGCAGCGAGCCACAAGAGTGCCAAAATGACAACATAGATGCAAGGTCTTCCCTTCATATTTGCATCCTGAAACACAAGGGGTGGAGTTTGCATGGCAACATCACAAAGGATGCTTCACTATTTGTTGCTCTTCACCCTTCGGCAGATGGTGTAACTGTGTAGTGCTCCAGCAGGTAGAAAAATATATCCATGCTTAGAGGGTTTCAGTGTCTGCTTTCCCTCCTTTCTCATAACTGCTTTACAGTTTTTGCTTTTTGTCTTCCTTCATTGCATTTGCTGTGCTGTAAATGTGACATTCCACTGTCGTTAGGAACAGCACTACAGCTAAATACAGGTAGTCCTCCAGTTATGACCACAGTGGAGCCCAAAATTTATGTTACTAAGTGAGATACGTGTCAAGTAAGCTTTGCCCCGTTTTACAACCTTTCTTGCCACAGTCGTTGAGACAGTCACTTCCCTGAAATAGTATAGGGCCTCCTGCTTGATCAGGGGGCTGGACTAGAAGACCTCCAATGTCCCTTCCAGCTCATTCATTCCATTCTATTCTATTCTTCCGTCTATCCAGGACGTGGCACATAAATGATCCTTAAGCAAGAATCCACAGGATTGTCTGGGATGCTATGATACATCCTCTTCATGGTCTGATTTTCTTGTTACCTTCTGGGAAGAGGCTTCATGGTGTCTGTATGTGTGGGGTGTGTGTGTGTGTGTGTGTGTGGTTTATATTTATTTATATAGCATGTGTATATGTGTGTCATGTATGTTTTTGGGTAGGTGCACACTTTTATCTTGAGAGCAGGCAACAGAATTTCATTTTAATGAGGGCCAGCGTCCTCTTGCAGTAAAAAAACAAATGACAATAATGTTATCTTAACTATGAAGAAATACACCAATGTGCAATGGTTTCATTCATTCTTACAGACCTATCTACCCACACGCCCATCCTACTCTTCCTTTTGGGAGCAAATGACATTATGCCAAGTGCAGAAAAGGGAGTGAGAACCAGTAAGTCAAAGAAATTAAAGGCACTAGAGGAGATAAAGGAGAGGGCAGTTAAAACTAGCCTAAACTAACACGGTTTGTTTTATTCTCCATAGCTTTCTCAGTGTTGTTTTGCCCCCCTCACTCCCCAAACATGTTGAGTTTATGCCATTCCCCTTACACAGTTTCCTACATCGCCTTTGGTCCTTTAAATTTTTCACCTCTCTTCTAGAGGGTTTTCATCCCCTCTGTGCAACCCGGACAGCCAGCATCAGATCTATTCCAATCAAAGCACCAAGAGTTTTGCCAGCTACTTCTGCCTCTCTCTCTCTCTCTCTCTCTCTCTCTGTCTCTCTGTCTCTGTCTCTGTCTCTCTGTCTCTCTCTCTCTCTCTCTTTCTCAGCTCAGAGACCGTCTGCAGTTTGCTGACGAGACGTGCTTTCTATACAGATTTCTGCAGGCTCAGAAATCCCCATTTATATATTCCAAAGGCGAATCAAGTAGAAATTGCCACATCCGAAATGACAAATATTGGAGGGCCAGTCTGTTTGATTAACATAATTTGCCTCTCCCGAATTTATTTATTTATTTGAACCTCCAGTTCACTTTCCCCCCTTTTCTTTCTCCCCCTCCCTTTTCCTTCTGTTTTCAAGAGGGCACGGGGAGGTTGAGAAAGGGGCAGGAAAATCTCTTTCGACATGAAATGTTAATGCAATCTGTGCTGCGACCTTCTACTGGCCCTTCATATTCTCACCTTTCTCTTCACGGCCTCTTCGGCAAATAAAAACCTGTTCCAGCGGAGGCCGTTGTGGTCAGTGTCAAATCTCTGTTGGCTCTCTCTGCCCAAACCCCTGGGGCTCCTGAGCAAATAAAAAAGGGTCCTTTCTTATGACACTGCATTTAAATTTAGCACTAAGCAAGGTGGGAGATGGGGAGATAGAGGGGAAAATATGTAAAATGTCAGCATCTGACAGGCTGAAAATTAGAATTCATTCCCCTTGGGAATTAAATGGACTTTTCTGCTTCTAGTCACTAACTGGGACAAGGTTAACATTTCTCAGCTTAATGACTGAGGACATTAACTTTGCATGGGAATAAGGGATAAAATTAGGAGGGGGTAGTTGGCTAAGTGTTTGGTGACAAAGGTGGCAACAGAACCAGGCTAATTTCAGGATAACTAGGATCAGCTCTCACAGAGAGACTAAGTTTAGGATTGAATTTGAAGGACACCAATGATGTACTGATTCATTGCAGCAAAGAATCATTTAGCAATGAGAACCAAACTACAGGTAGTCCTCGACTTATGACCACAATTGAGCCCAAAATTTCTGTGGTGGGCAGGACATTATTAAGTGAATTTTGCCCCATTTTATGACCTTTCCTGCCACAGTTGTTAAGTAATATAAAGAACGGTTGGTGGAATTGGGTATCTCTAGTTTAATGAAAAGAAGGGCTATTAGTATCATTTCACAAAGCCTTAGTAAGACCACAGCTGGAATACTGCATCCAGTTTTGGTCACCACATTATAAAAAAAGATGTTGAGACTTTGGAAAGAGCTCAGAAAAGAGCAACAAAGATGATTAGGGGACTGGAGGTTAAAACATATAAAGAATGACTGCAGGAACTGGGTATGTCTAGTCTAATGAAAAGAAGGACTAGGGGAGACATGATAGCAATGTTCCACTATCTCAGGGGCTGCCACAAAGAAGAGGGATTCTCCAAAGCTATTTTCCAAAGCACCTGAAGGCAGGACAAGAAGCAATGGGTGGAAACTAATTATTATATACTTGGACATGGGTTGGAGTAAATGGAGACAGTCTTGAATGTGAACTTTCAGCACTTTATTGCATAGTAACTTCTCAAAACAATAACAGTGAACACTGCCTTATATAGGCAACCCTTGTGAGAATTGTCCAATAGCGAGCTATGAACGCTAGCTCTTTAAACCAATAATAATCCTCTGTTAAGGGCCAATCGGATTCCTCAGAACTAACCAATCCGATCTGGCCGCCTAACAGCCAATCAGAAGTGCAGGGCCAGAACCCAGCACTTTACCTCAAGCTCATACTTTATTAACTATGGTACATACACAACACCCCTTCCCCCTGGCTTCTTAATTACGGTGTAGTTATATAGTCCTTTAAATAGGACGGTTGTCTTTTGAGTCTTTCGGATTTTCGTTGGACTGGTTGATTGCAATCCTGTTGAGGTAGATTGTTGTTTGGCAGTGTCTCTGCTTCTTGTTCAGGTGCAATTTCTTGCGGTGCAAACAATTCTCCTTCCTGCTCCATTTCCTGAGTTTCACTTGATTCGTCGCTCCCTTCGAGCAGGTTTCCTGGAACGTGATCTTCTTCTGTATCTCTCCCCCCCCCTCAGTTTGGTCATGGGGGAGTTGTTGACTGGCCATTGTGAGTCGTGACCGTAATTGGTCGATATGCCGTTTCCACAGTCTATTGTCACAGCATTTCACTACATAGGATTTGGGGCCGGTCACTCGCACTACCGTTGCCTCTATCCATAACGGATCGCCTGATAAGTTTCGTGCATAAACGCGGTCTCCTACCTGGAAAGTGCGATAGTGGCCACTGGATCCTATTGGCTTTTCCGGTTCGTAAGCAGGGTGCAACCGGTCGAGGTGGGAACGGAGTCTTCGTCCCATCAGTAGTTCCGCGGGAGTTCTGCCAGTGACGCTATGTGGAGTTATGTGTTGCAAAAGGAGAATTTGGTTGACTTTGTCATCGATATTGTCATAGTCCATTTTCTGCAAAGTCTTTTTAACAAATTGGACCATGCGTTCCGCTCGGCCATTGGTCGCAGGGTGCGAAGACGAGGTGAGCAGATGGCGGATGCCGTGGTCAGCAAGGTACTGCTCAAAAATTAGTGCCGTAAACTGTGGCCCGTTATCGGACACCAGGACGTCAGGCAGTCCGTGGGTTGCAAAGAGTCTATTTAGGATTTTAATCACTGCCTCGGAAGTTGTGGCCGTCATACGATGAATTTCTAACCAATTGGAGTATGCGTCGACTGTCAGCAGGAAGGTATATCCTTTGGTCGGCCCCGCAAAATCCAGGTGGATTCTGGACCAGGGTCCACGTGGCGTCTCCCATTCAGTAGGCATGGCTTTTGGTGGGGCATTGCTGGCTTGTTGGCACTTGGTACACGCTTTGACCCACTGCTCGATTTGCCGGTCCATGCCCGGCCACCATGCGTAGCTTCGTGTAAGCGCTTTCATCCGCACGATGCCGGGGTGGCCCTCGTGCAGAATTTGTAGCAGCGTCTTCCGGAGTCGTTCTGGGACAATGACTCTATCGCCCCAAATGACACAGCCTTTTTGGGAGAAAAGTTCAGTCGCGAAGTCATCTGGGACTTGGTCCAATGGCCATCTGCGTTCTACCCAGCCTAGGACTCGAGCTAGGGTGTGGTCTCGTTTGGTTTCTCTCGTGATGTCTCCGGCGGTCATAGGCGGCGAGTTGAGTGTTTCGATCTGCAATGTGGTTGCCGTTGGTGCCGGATCATCGAGAGTCTCTGGAAGCGGTGCTCGGCTTAATGCATCGGCATGGGGAATGGCTTTCCCCGGGCGATATTGCAGGCGATAATTATAAGCAGCGAGGAATTCTGACCAACGGGTCATTCTAGGGGATAATATGTAGGGGGTTGGCTTGTCCCCGGCGATTATCCCTAGCAACGGTTTGTGGTCAGTTATAAATGTCCTTCCATACACATATTCATGAAATTTCTTTACAGCTGAAACGATTGCGAGAGCTTCTTTATCAATTTATCCATAGTTCCGCTCTGCTTGTGAAAGAGTCTTTGAAAAGTATTCAACAGGGGCTTCGTTCCCATTAGGCAGTACATGACTCAAAATGGCGCCCACCCCGAAGGGTGAGGCATCGCAGGTTATAACTAATGGTAAAGTCTCGTTATACTGCATAAGTACAGAGTCAGATGTGAGCAATTTTTTAACATTCCGGAATGCTTGTTCTTCCCGGTAACCCCATACCCACAATGCTTTTTTATCTAACAACCAGTGTAACGGTTCAGCAACAGTCGCCTTGTGTGGTAAAAATACATTATAGAAATTAATGAGGCCTAAGAATGCCTGGAGATCGGCCTTGTTACGTGGCCTGGGAGCATTTTTTATCACCTTTAATTTACTTTCGGTGGGGTGAATGCCCTGGCTATCAATCCGATACCCTAGAAACTCAACACTGTCAGTATATAAGTGACATTTATTTTTTTTCACCTTAAGTCCGGCCTCTTGGAATTTTTTAAGAACACTTTTCAAACGATCCTGCAAGATTTTTTGGGTAGGGGCTGCAATTAATACGTCATCAAAATACAGAACCACGCCCTTGATTCCCTGTAACAACCTTTCCATGAGGCTTTGGAATATCCCTGGGGCTACACTAACCCCAAATTGCAATCGAGTACATTTAAAAGCACCTCTGTGCGTTACAATTGTTTGGGCTTGGGCCGTCTTTTCATCCACTGGTAGTTGTTGATAAGCTTGAGCTAAATCTAATTTAGCGAAAACCTTTCCGCCCCCCAAGGAATGGAGAAGGTGCTGCACCACCGTAACTGGATAAGCATTCTGCTGTAGGGCGTGGTTTAAAGTGGCCCGGTAGTCCCCACAAATTTGGATTGACCCGTCTGGCTTAATGGGTGTTACAATAGGGGTTTCCCATGGAGAGTGATCGATGGGCTTCAACACCCCTTGAGCAATTAGCTTGTTGAGTTGTTCATCAATCTTAGCTTTAAGAGCGAATGGAACTCGACGGGGCTTCAAGCGAATTGGGGCTACTTTCGGATCTAGACTAAATAAGATTGGGGTCCCCTTATACTCGCCTAAACGGTCCGCAAAGGCGTCGCTGAACTCAGAAATAAGGTCTTCCTCCCACTCACAACCACCGACTCGGTTCACGCCGGCCACTTCGATGCCGAGTGGCGCGAACCATTGGAGGCCTAATAGACTAGGCCTATCTATGTCGATGATCGTTAGAGGTAAGTACACTGTATGTTTTTTGAAGGAGACTTGGACTCGGCAGGACCCGACCACGGGGATTCGATTTCCTTGGTAGTCCTTGAGGATGAGGCGTTGAAATTGGAGGTCTTGGCGTTGGATTGTGGGGATAAGTTGCCAAGACACCATTGAGAGGGACGATCCCGAGTCGACCTCCATGTGGCAAGGCTGGTTCTCGATGGCTATCGTGACTCGAATTTTCTTAGTGTCCAAAACTGAGGCGTGACCTATAGTGATAGTATGGTGAGCCTCTTCTTTTTGCAAAACTCGATTTCTGTAGGAGTGGTTTACTGGTTCTCGCCTTACAGGACGGTTTCCTGTCGATTGGCGATAGTTGGCCCCTTTTGAAGCTGCGGCAGACCCGGTTGATGTGGCCTCATTTCCCGCACTCATGGCAGAGTGCGTCGTGGAATTTGCATTCGGCCCTGGCATGGTTTGCTCCACAGCCAGCGCAAGGGCATAATGGCTTAGGCCGAGGGTCCCGGTCAGACCGCAGTTGATGGACCCCTTCTTCGTCGCTGTCTGACAACGAAGAGAGGTCCTCGTGATACGTTGTTGTAAGCTGCCCTTCTGAGTTGGGTAAGATTTCTCCAGTCGGTTGTGTTGCCGGAGTGCGGCTTCGCCTTAATTGTGCAGCCGACTTTTTGGTCGCCTCCGCAGCCGTGGCTTCGGCGATGGCGTCAGCAAGGCTGATGTCGCCTTTCGCCATCAGCTTGCTTTGCACGCCTAGTGCATCTAAGTCCAGAATTACTCGATCTCTTAGTGCTTCTTCTAAATCGGCGAACCTGCAGAGGCCCCCTAAATTCCGGAAGTCCGTCATGAAGTCGGCCACGCTCTCTCCTTTTCGCTGGTTCCTCTGATAAAACTTGTGGCGTCTCACGAGTGTAGACACGGTTGGCGCGTAATGGTCTCTCAGAATGGGTTCGAGGTCATCCCAGCTCATGGCTTTCACTTCTCGAGGTTTGGCGAGTGCTTTAGCCATTTTAAATACAGCTGAGCCGCAGTGCGTCAGGAACAGTGCCCGCTTCTTTGCTGGTGTGGCGTCCTTCAAATTATTCGTCTCAAGAAACATTTGGAAGCGATCCATGTAGGATTCCCAATCTTCTTGGTTTGGATCGAACGGAGCGGGTGGTACGATGCCGCCGGACATGGTTCCGTTGTTGGCGTCGTCTTATCACGTGCTCGGTATTGCTTCCTGGCTTCTTAGGTTCAGATGTCTCCAAATCCCATCCTCGTCGCCAGTATTATATACTTGGACATGGGTTGGAGTAAATGGAGACAGTCTTGAATGTGAATTTTCAGCTCTTTATTGCATAGTGACTTCTCAAAACAATAACAGTGAACACTGCCTTATATAGGCAACCCTTGTGAGAATTGTCCAATAGCGAGCTATGAACGCTAGCTCTTTAAACCAATAATAATCCTCTGTTAAGGGCCAATCGGATTCCTAAGAACGAACCAATCCGATCTGGCCGCCTAACAGCCAATCAGAAGTGCAGGGCCAGAACCCTGCACTTTACCTCAAGCTCATACTTTATTAACTATGGTACATACATAACACTAATCAAGGAGAGAAGCAACCTAAAATTAAGGAGAAAATTCCTGACAGACAGAACAATTCTATTTAGATGGAATAACTTGCCTCCAGAAGTTGTGAATGCTCCAAAACTGGAAGTTTTAAAGAAGAGATTGGACTACCGTTTGTCTGAAATGGTATAGGGCAGTGGTGGCTAACCTTTTTGGGCTCCTGTGCCAAAAATTGTGTGTGCGTTTACGTGCTCGCACTTGCGTGGCAGCACCCAGAAGGCAATGCGCACTCCCCCACAACCCCTACACATGTGTGCGCAATCCCCACCCACCCCTCACTGCTCCCTTACCTGCACTGCACCTCACAGCTCATTTTCAGTTGCTTTGAGGCCTCTTTTGGCCTCCCAGAGAGTTGAGGAAGGCTTCTGCAGGCTTTGCAGGCCGAAAATTAGCCCCGTTTCATCATTTCCGGTATTGTCGGAAAAACAGGAAGTGACAAAACGGGGCTAGTTTTCAGCCTGCAGAAGCCTTCCTCAAGCCTCTGGGAGGCCAAAAAAGGCCTGAAACCCACTGAAAATCGGCTGTGAGGCGCATGCATGCGCAGTGAGGTAAGTTTGCCAGCAACTAACGTGCTGGCACAAATGGCTCTGCAAGCCACCTATGGCATGGCTGCCATAGGTTCACCATCACGGGTATAGGATTTCCTGCCTGAGCAGGGGTTGGACTAGAAGACCTCCAAGGTCCCTTCCAACTCTGTTATTCTGTTCTGTTATTCTATTATTTTATGAATCACTGTAGTTGTTAAGTTAGGAACATGTTTGTAAAGGGGAATCTGGCTTTCCCATTGACTTTGCTTGCCAAAAGATTGCAAAAAAATGATCACATGACCCTAGGACACTGCAACTGTGCTAAAGATGAGTCAGTTACCAAGTGTCTGAATTTTGATGGTGTGACCATGGAGATTGCTGCAATGGTTGTGTGAAAAACGGCCATCAGTCACTTTTTCCCCCCAATTCCATTGCAGCTTCAAACGGTCACTTAGTGAACTGTTGAAGGTTGAGGGCTACCTCATACACCTGGCACAACAAACAGCTCCATTCCTCCATTCCTCAGCCCTTGCCTGGCTCTTGCCTCTACCCAAGGAGACATGCACTGCTCTGATTTGTAGGAGAAGAAGAGCAACTTGTTATCTTTAATTAAATCTTTAGTAGCTAATTTCGCCTCCCAGCTGCTTGGAAACATTACCTGTCAGAGCCAGAATTGGCCTCATCTATCTCCCAATCCCAGTATTGTACAACTGGGGGTTGTCCCTATGAAAACGAAAGTGAAAGAAAACCGTAGGGGCTATTTTTGTCTCTGGAGGAAAAGCAGGGTTGCTAAAATTAATCCAGGCTTGTTTTCCCTGATGTTTCATTATTTATCTGCTTCTCCCAGAATAATAAAAAGCAGTAAATTTGCTTTGGTACCTGCTGCACTTGAAAAAGCAGAAGGCAAGGAAGCATCTTAAGCTCTACAATGATTATTTTCAGCATGTTTCTTTCCAGCGAAGCTCATTTTACAGATAAGATAAATAAGAACGCGAGGCAAGCAAAACCAACTAAACCCGTGAATGTTTGCTGTGGCACAGCAATCAAAAACAATGTTCAGAATTTCTATGAAGGTCCTCCAATATCCAGGCCAGGGGTCGCCAACCTTTTGGATCTCAGGGACCAATAAACTCATAATTTTAAATCCCGTGGCCCAGAGACCCTGGGAAAATCTCCCAAAAAGTCTGCAGGAAAATTCCCTACCCTGTTTTCCTACCGATCGATCATTCTTTATTTGGGATTGCAGGATACCAGCTCCAACTCTTTTCTCAGGGGGAGAGAAAGAGAGAGAGACTTTTGGCTTCATGCAAGGAAAGCAGCAGAAACAGCAGAAGTCTTTCTCTCCCCCAAACTCTGCCAGAAATAATAAATAACAGTCTCTTTGTGAGACCTGTCACACTGGAGCAGCCTCTTGGAGCAGGATGAAGGCATCCAAAGACTCATTTCTGGCAGAGTTTGGGGGAGAGAAAGAAAGAGTTTCGCTGCTTTCCTTGCATGCGGCCAAAAGCAGAAGAAAGAAGTAGAAAGAAGCAGCCCGGTGGCCAGGCCAGGCACATGGGGTGAATGAGGCAAGTCCTCCCCTTTGCCTTTTCCCCCCTCCCTTCACTACCTCATGCTGTTCACAATGCAAGCGACACAAGCCTTGTGTTCCCAGGAGCCATGTGGGCAGCACAGCTTTGTGTTCCCACACACCCTGGATTAATTGCTTTGGGGGGGTTCAGCTGATTATCAGGTATTTGCCACGCATGCACTGGGGGAGATGCACGCGGGAGACATGCGCATGTGGGAGACACTCATACATGCACAGGGCAGTCTGGGAAGTCACACACGCATGCACAGGGGTACGCAAGGGGTCGTGTGCATATGCGCAGGGGGCAGGGGGTACACATGCATTGCATCATGGGTGCAGGCACGTGAGCATGAAGCTGCGGCACATTTTCAGCATACCACGTGGAAAAGGTTAGCCTTCCTTGCCTTAGGGCGATAGGCCCATCAGTGGAAATTAGACTCTTCACACTGAATCCCTGCTACTTATATTTATAATGGTTGCAGGGTCCCAGGGTCATGTGTATAATAGGTGACCTATTATAGATGGCGCTGACGACGGCTGCCTCGGTGAAATGCTCTCTAATGGTTTCTTTATTCCTTATTATTATTTGCGATTCACTACGGATTTCATACTCACAAGACCATCTGCTAAGAATTAGGCAATGTTTCCTTAAGGAGCAGCTTTCTGATTCCCCACCCCCATCTATCTTTGCAAACACGGAGGAGATTCTAACCAATTCCCCGGTGCTATGGATTACAACAGAGGAAGCAAAGAAGTGACCACGCCAGAAGAGGAGATGTGGTAAACGAGCGGGAATTTTAAACAGACTAAGGAATAGAGGGGGAAAAACTCCTCTCCCTTCAATCTTTCTGACTAATTTACGCTCACTGGCTAACAAGATGGATGAAATTCATCTCTTAAATAGATGGAATTCTGATTTTCATAATTCAGCTGTTCTTTGTTTTACTGAAACTTGGCTTAATCCACAAATTCATGGGGTCAACACCATATACATCCCAGGATTTGACATTTAGATCAGACAGAATTGAAGATACATCAGGTAAAACAAAGGGTGGAGGATTATGTTTATATATCAACAACAGCTGGTCTCAGGATATAACTATAATATATAAGTTTTGTGATGCAAATTTAGAGTCTTTACACATCAACTGCAAGCCATTTTACTCTCCACGTGAGTTCTCCTCATTTCTCCTATGTTCCTCCAGAAGCCTGTGCAAACAAGGCATTACGAACTCTTGCTGATCAAGTTATGGAGACTGAAACCAAAACGCCCAAGTTCCCTTCCCATCATTTTAGGAAATTTCAGTCAAGCAAATTTAAGGAAAGAGCTCCCAAAATATTTCCAGCATGTAAATTGTCCCAACAGAGGCAAAAATACTTTAGACCATAGCTACACAACAGTAAAAGATGCTTATAGGTCTTTACCTCTGACCACTGCATGATTCACCTTGTACTTGCCTACAGACAGACTTAAAACTATTAAACCAACAATTAAATCAGTGGTTGGATGAAGCAAAGCTGACACTCCAGGCCTGCCTTGATTGCACTGATTGGAATGTTTTTGAAGATGCCTCTGCAGACCTAGATGAGCTCACAGATACTGTAACATCATATGTTAGCTTCTGTGAAGATTTATGTGTACCAACAAAGAACCTGCAAATATATAATAACAATAAACCTTGGTTCACAGCTAAATTTAAGCGTCGTTCCAAAGAGGAAGCTTACAGAAAAGGTGACAGAATGCTATACAACCAGGCCAGAAACATATTAACAAGAGAGATCAGAGCAGCAAAAAGAAGCTACTCTGAAAAGTTAAAGAATCAATTCTCAACAAATGAATCAGCAAACGTGGAAAACTCTTAAAAACATCACTAGCTTCAGCAAACCTTCCCAGGCAGAAGGAAATCAACAACTAGCAGATGACCTGAATGTGTTTTATTGCAGGTTTGAAAAGAAACTACAACCACCTATCTCCACAACCCACATCTCAAACACACCAACAACAGCCTCCTACAACTGGCCCCACTCCATTGGGCTCATAACCTCTGGTGATCACAGAAAAAGAAGCGTAAGCTCTATTACACAGACAGAAGCCAGGAAAAGCACCAGGGTCAGACAAGATAACTCCTCCTTGCTTAAAAGTCTGTGCTGACCAATTGGCCCCCATCTTCACCAGAATCTTCAATAGATCACTAGAGTTGTGCAATGTTCCTTCCTGCTTCAAACGTTCTACCATCATCCCAGTGCCAAAGAAGCCCCCCATCAAGGAACTGAATGACTACAGACCAGTTGCTCTAACATCTGTAGTTATGAAAATCTTTGAAAGGCTTGTGCTGTCCCACCTGAAAACCATCACAGATCCACTGTTAGATCCCATGCAGTTTGCATACTGAGCAAATAGATCGACAGATGATGCTGTTAACATGGCTTTGCATTACATCCTACAACACTTTGAATCTCCAAATACCTATGCAAGGGTCCTCTTTGTAGACTTCAGTTCAGCATCCAATACCATCATTCTAGACACTCTTCTAAGTAAACCAACTAGTGGTACCTGAACACACTTGTAAGTGGATCATAAGCTTCCTAACAGACAGGAAGAGGCAGGTGAAGCTAGGCGGAATCACATCCGATACCTGTACAATCAGCACAGGGGGGCCCCAAGGCTGTGTGCTATCTCCACTTCTCTTCTTCCTATATACCAACAACTGCATCTCAAATGATCCATCTGTTAAAATACTGAAGTTTGCTGATGACAAAACAGTGATTGGTCTCATTTGAGACAATGATGAATCTGCATACAGACAAGAGGTTGTACAACTTGCCTCATGGTGTAACCGGAACAATCTGGAACTGAACACACTCAAAACTGTAGAAATGGTAGTAGACTTTAGAACAAACCCTCCTATACTACCATCTCTTACAATACTAGACAACACAGTATCAGCAGTAGAGATCTTCAAATTTCTAGGTTCTCCTATATCACATGACCTAAAATGGACACCTAACATCAAAAACATCATCAAAAAAGCACAACAAAGAATGTTCATTCTGCGCCAAATCAGAAAGCTCAAACTGCCCAAGGAGCTGCTGATACAGTTCTACAGAGGAATTATTGAGTCTATCATCTGCACCTCTATAACTGTCTGGTTTGGTTCTGCAACCCAACAGGACAGACACAGACTTCAGAGGATAATTAGGACTGCAGAAAAAACAATTACTACCCACCTGCCTTCAATTGAAGACCTGTATACTGCACGAGTCAAAAAGAGGGCTGTGAAAATATTTACAGACCCCTCACATCCTGGACATCAACTGTTTCAACTCCTTCCCTCAAAATGATGCTATAGAGCATTGCACACCAGAACAACTAGACACAAGAACAGTTTTTTCCTGAAAGCCATCACTCCACTAAACAAATAATCCGCTCAACATTGTTCAACTATTTACAAAGTGTACACTACTATTACTGTTAATCTTCTCATCACTCCTTATTACCCATCCCCTCCCACATGTGATTGTAGGACTGTAACTTTGTTGCTTGTATCCTTATGATTTATATTGACTGTTTCCTAGTATGATTTTATTGTTGATTGTACCCTATGACTATCATTAATTGTTGTACGTTATGATTCTTGATTCTTAACTAATGTACCTTTTCTTTATGTATACTGAGAGTATTTACACCAATACAAATTCCTTGTGTGTCCAATCACACTTGGCCAAAAAAGTATTCTATTCTATTCCATTCCATTCCATTCCTTTCTATTCTATTCTATTCTATTCTATTCTATTCTATTCTATTCTATTCTATTCTATTGCAACCTTCTGACAAGCAGAATAGAATAGAATAGAATAGGAATAGAGTAGAGTAGAGTAAAATAGAGTAGAGTAAAATAGAGTAGAATAGAATAGAATAGAATAGAATAGAATAGAATAGAATAGAATAGAAAAGGAATTCTTTTATTGGCCAAGTGTGATTGGACACACCAGGAATTTGTCTTTGGTGTATAAGCTCTCAGGTACATAAAAGATATAAGTGATAAATCATGATCATAGTCATCATAAAAGTGCATTCATCATAGTAATAAGATACACTTAGCGATAGTCATAGGATACAAGATAAGAAATCAACATAAATCATACTAGGAAACTAAATCAATGGGGAAGTCAGATTCACTTAACAACTGCTGTGATTCACATAACTGTGGCAAGAATCAACTGTCTCACTTAGCAACAGAAATTGTGGGCCCAATTGTAGTCATAAGTCAAGGACTAAATGTATGCTTCCAGGTTTGCAGGGGATAAAACAGATTTGTCTGTAGTCAAATATGGAGCTGCTTCTTTCATTGCTTGGAACAGGAATTTTTCCAGCACAGGTCAGTTCTAGCAACCTCAGTGTATTTTTATCTGCATCCCTATCTTGATTTTTTTTTTGACTATATCCTAGTGTAGTTCCCTAGCACATGCTAAAATGTGGTTCAAACATTCAGCTCTAGAGCACATTAGATTAACTCTCCAAATGAAACCATCGATTTCTGAACTGAATCCCCGATTCGAATTAGAATTCCTGAATGAATCCAGACACCCAGAATCAGGGTTTTCAAATCTGTGTCGGTTTGCACTGAATTAATCCCATTCCAACTATTCGATCCAAACATCCCAAAGGTGCTTTTTTCAAAAAGCAATTGGATTTTTGTTTTTCCTTGAAGATGTTTCACTTTTCATCCAAGAAGCCTCTTCAATTCTGATCAGAACTGCCTTTTGGAGGAAAGAAAGAAAGAAAGAACCTTTGGAACAACCATGACCTGAATGACTTGAGAAGAGAATCTCTATTGGCATTTGATCCAAATAAAGGCAGCAATTGGATTTGAATGGAACTGACCTCCATTGAATTGAGGACGTGAATGAAATCAACGCTTTGAAATTGAACTGACAATTTGCATCGGGTCAAGGTTGATTCGCCTTACTTGGTTTCATACAGTTAATTATATTTCTTTGTGGCAGTATGATCTATGTCCTATGTACTTCTCAAATGACTTTTGTAGCTCTGTTTCTCTCTATCCTTGTTACCTCATTTGGTTTCAGTGTTATAGCCCATATAAATCACTCGCCAGACCCTAATTCCAATATAGTTAAATTATTTCAGGATGTTAGCTCTTTTTCTATAGCCTCCTTCTTTCCAACCCAACCTTGCAATTCTGTTTTGTACCCTCAGCACATTTCAGTCAATTCTGAAATGGCATCTTGCTCAAGGTCGCTGTGCCTGTTTTTAAATGTTCTCCAGTTGAGCCCATCGTCTCAGGACCTGACTCAACACACATCTGATTTGTTTAGCCTATTTATTAATCACAAATTAACTCCACTTTTGCAATCTGGAATTCCAACATAAAATTCCTTCTCTTTCTCTCCCTCCATCCTCCTGAAGAAGCTAATCAAAAGCAGTGAAAAGAAGCCTTCAAAACAGAGGTGGTATTCAGCAGGTTCTGACCTGTTCTGGAAAACTGGTCGCGGAAATTTTGAGTAGTTCAGAGAACCGGCAAATACCACCTCTGACTGGCCCCACCCCCATCTATTCTCTGCCTCCCGAGTCCCAGCTGATTGGCACAGGAGAATAGAGCTGGAAAGCAGGTTAGTGGGGTGGGGAGGGAATAGGGATTTTGCAGCATCCTTCCCCTGTCATGCCCATCAAGCCACGCCCACAGAATCCCACCACTGCCCCAAAAGCATACCTAACCATTATTCATCTTGGGATGCTCCTACAGAAGTCATGAGGGAGAGAAAACATTGCAACAATCACTCAGAAGTAGTATACCTTTGTTAAATGCTATGAGTGGGTCACCAGAACCTAGAAATTATGAATTTTTTTCTCAATTGTGCAAGAAGACCTATAAGCTCACCAGATTTCAGTTATGTAAAAGTACACAATAATGCTTGGGAGGGGGGATGTTGCTGATCTTTGAGATCACTTCATCTGTCACTGTTCCGAACTAAGCAAACTCGTTAGCTTGCAATTCTAATAGTTTTACTTTCACAGCAGGCTCGTAAACCTGTACTTCTGATTGGCCCGCTGATAGCAGATCGTGATTGGTCGTTGTCGGCCGATCTGATTGGCTGTTAGTGGGTCGCCATTGATTGGATGCTTTCCTGCGCAGCAAACTCAAATAATTGGGTGTTGTGACAGCAGCCAGCTCTATAAAAGGAGCTGCTGCTGCCCTAGTTTTTTGCTCTGTTCTGAAGTCACTAATAAAGAGTTGGAGTCACTATTCGATGCCTCGTCTCCGTTCTTGCACCCACTCTCCCAGATTTAACACTGGCGACGAGGATGGGATGCGGAGATGATAGAGCTGACTGATCACTCATTGAACGATAATAGAGCACGTGGCTGAGAGCGCACCAATCGCGGCAACATGACCAGCGGCGCCATACCACCCACTCCATTTGACCCGGCTAATGAAGTCTGGGGCTCGTATATGGACAGGTTTCAGATGTTCCTGGAAACCAACAACTTGAAGGATGCTACGCCTGGCAAGAAACGAGCTGTATTCCTGACCCATTGCAGGCCCGCCATATTTAAGATGGCAAAGGCACTCGCAAAACCAGCGGAAGTCAAGATGATGGACTGGGACACTCTCGCCCCAATCCTCCAGGCCCATTATGCCCCAGCGGTGCCAACATTCATCAGAAGACACGAGTTTTACCAGAGCGACCAGCAGGAGAGCGAGAGTGTTGGAGACTTCATCGCGGACCTCAGAAACCTGGGGGGACTCTGTGGCTTCGCCAATCTTGAAGAAGCCATGAGAGATCGAATTGTTCTGAGTCTAAGAGACCCCACAACCCAGAGCAAGATTATGGTGAAGGGAGACATCGGCCTTGCAGATGTCATCGCCGATGCCACTGCAGCAGAAGCAACCAGGAAGTCGGCCGCTTGAATGCACTGAGCAAACGGACCGCACCGCCAACTCGCCAGTAATACTACGCCTTGTCCCGAGAGGCACGCAATGACCACCCACCATGAAGACCTCGAATCCTCATCAGAAAGCGAGGGAGAGGAGGTCAACAGACTCTGGTCAGAACGTGATCAGCGAGATCAACGAAGTCGTAAGCCCTCATTCCAGTGTGCTGGTTGCGGGGGAAACCACCCATGATCAGACTGCACATTCCTAGACGCACTCTGCCGTTCCTGTGGAAAGAGGGGCCACATTGCAAAAGTCTGTAGAAGCAAGTGAGGGTCCAGCCCAAACCGAAGAGAAAATAATTTCTGGCAGACAACAGGCACCCCACCAGTAAATCGGGACCACCCAAGCAACCAATGGAACCACGACTACAGAAACCAAGCACCAGCCACTTCTACCAGATGAGAAGAGGCACACCAAACCATCACCATCAGCCACACTTCATCCCTTGATGCAAGGAAAATCCGAGTAAAGGTCATCATTGAGAAGTGACCATGCATTATGGAAGTCGACTCCGGGTCGTCCCTATTGATGGTTTCCTGGAAAACCCTCAAACAGCTGATCCCTGACATCCGCCGCCAGGACCTCAGCACTCAGAGAATTATATTGAAGGACTACCAGAGGAATAGAATCCCAGTCTCCAGTTCCAGCCACGTCCAAGTCTCTTTCAAGGACCACACCGCAACCCTACCTCTTACTGTCGTCGATAGAGATCGACCCAGCTTACTAGGCTTATAGTGGTTCGCACCACTGGGAATCGAACTGGCAGGCATCAACCAGACTGAAGGCAATGACTGGGAAGTGGCCCTTGTCCAGGAATTCCAGGAAGTTTTCACCGAGAAGCTAGGCAAGTACAAGGGATCCCCCATATCGTTTAATCTCTGCCCTGATATTGTGCCCATTCGCCTTAAGCCTCATCGAGTGCCCTTTGCACTCAAACCAAAGATTGATGAACAATTAGACAAATTAATAGCCCAAGGCATGTTGGAACCAATTGATCACGCCCGATGGGAGACCCCAATTGTAACCCCCATAAAACCTGATGGATCTTTGAGAATTTGTGGGGATTACAAGGCCACCCTAAACCACGCACTTCAGCAGAGCGCTTACCCCATGCCTGTGGTCCAACACCTCCTTCATTCCCTTGGGGGCGGAAAAATATTCGCAAAATTGGACTTAGCCCAGGCGTACCAGCAGCTGCCCGTAGATGCAGAGACCGCAGAAGCCCAAACTATAGTTACACACAGAAGTGCATTCAAGTGTAATCGACTCCAGTTTGGAGTGAGCGTAGCACCTGGCATCTTCCAAAGTCTGATGGAGAGATTGCTACAAGGCATAAAAGGGGTCGTGCCATATTTCGATGATGTCCTGATAGCTGCTCCCACTAGAAGTATACTAGAAAAACGACTAAGAATGGTCCTACAAAAATTTAAAGACGCTGGCTTGAAGGTCAAGAAGGACAAGTGCCAACTATGTACGGAGAGGGTTGGATTCCTTGAATATCTTCTTGACAAATAGAGAATTCACCCTACTGAGAAAAAATTGGTTGCAATAAAAAATGCCCCGAGACCTAGGAACAAAACAGATCTCCAAGCCTTCCTGGGATTCATTAACTTTTATAACATCTTCCTACCCCAGAAGGCGACTGTTGCTGAACCCCTGCATAGGCTCCTCGACAAGAAAGCTTCCTGGGTCTGGGGACATCAAGAAGAGCGAGCCTTTCAGCAAGTAAAAGACCTTTTAACATCAGATGCTGTACTAATACAATATAACGAGACTTTACCTTAACTGTCACCTGTGACGCCTCACCGTTTGGAGTAGGAGCCATCCTGAGCCACATCCTGCCAAACGGTACTGAGGCGCCCATTGCATTCTTTTCTAGAACTTTATCTAAAACTGAGAGAAACTATAGCCAATTAGATAAAGAGGTCTCGCTATTGCATCTGCGATCAAACGATTCCATGAGTATGTATATGGAAGATCCTTTTCTATAATCACCGATCACAAACCACTACTTGGCATCTTGGTGGGGGATAAACCAACTCCACACATCTTATCGCCAAGAATGACACAGTCAGAGTTTCTAGCTGCATACGATTACCAACTGCGACACTGACCGGGGAAAGCCATTCCCCACGCTGACGTCCTGAGCCGCTCTCCGCTACCAGAAGTCCTGGATGACCCAGCTCCAACCCTAGCTATACTACAAATCAAGACACTTCCATCACCACCACTGACTGCACAAGACATCGCATCAGAAACAAGGAAGGACCCTTGTTTAGCACGAGTCCTCAGCTGGGTGGAAAGAGGTTGGCCTGACAACGAACTCAACGACACTTTCAAGCCTTTCAAACACAGGCAGACAGAACTTTTCTCCCAAAAAGGATGTGTTTTATGGGAAGACAGAGTCATCATCCCAGAAAGACTGCAGCATAAGGTCCTAAAACTATTGCATGATGGACACCCGGGCATCGTGTGAATGAAGGCACTAGCAAGGAGCTACACTTGGTGGCCAGGCATAGATAAGCAAATAGAAACCTGGGTCGCCACCTGCAACAAATGCCAGGAAACACGCTCAGCTCCACCAAAAGCACCACCAACTGAATGGGAAGCATCCCGAGGTCCCTGGTCCTATATCCACATCGATTTTGTGGGACCCACCAAGGGGCATATATTTCTCATAACAGTGGATGCCTATTCCAACTGGCTTGAGGTCCACAAAATGAAGAGTACCACCACAGAGACAGTCATTAAAAAACTAAACAGACTATTTGCTACACACGGCTTGCCAGATGTCTTGGTTTCAGACAATGGCCCACAATTCACTGCCTTGGCATTTGAGCAGCACCTAGCAGACCGGGGGATACGCCACGCCTTAACATCGCCGGCTCACCCTGCGGCCAACGGTAGGGCTGAACGAATGGTCCAGTTCATAAAGAAAACCTTACACAAGATGGAACAAAGGAACATCCACAACAAGGTAACCAGGATGCTTCTCCTCCAACATATTACTCCAAACAGCACCACAAACAAAACCTCAGCCGAACTCCTGATGGGCAGGAAACTTCGATCACATCTTGACCAACTACACCCTGCCTATACGCTGGAAAAGCCCCTGGGGTCCAGCAGCAAGTATTGCACGTTCAAGGTAAGCGACCCGGTTTTTGCAAAAAACCTTACCGGTGATCCATTGTGGGTCCCTGCTACCATAACTCAACTTACGGGTCCCCGATCCTACCGCTTACAAACTACTGATGGGAGACTGTGGAAGTGCCACATTGACCAGCTATGCTCCAGGCTGGCACCAAGCCCTGAACTCCAAACCGGGGGGGGGGGGAGAAGGGAAATTGAGGGGGCCGAAAACGAACTAGTACCCGACCTAGTACTCGAAAACCAGCAATCAGCGCAACCAAACCTGGATTATTCACCTTCTGAAGAAGAGCCGGGGCAGATGGCCACCTCTCCACGAAGCATCTCTCCATCAGCAACCCCAGAGAATCCAGATGACAGCCTTGACGGGAGTAGAGATGACAACCCCGAGTCACCCATCGGAGAAGTCAGATCACCATTACCGCCGAGTTCTACAAACAGCCCACCGGAACCAGAGTCCGGGCAAAGACTGGTGGAGCAACGTAGATCAGGTAGACAGGTGAGACGACCTGCCTACCTGCGAGAATACATCACCCCACCCTTGAGATGGAACCTAGGGGGGAGGGGTGTTCCAAACTAAGCAAACTCGTTAGCTTGCAATTCTAATAGTTTTACTTTCACAGCAGGCTCGTAAACCTGCATTTCTGATTGGCCCGCTGATAGCGGATCGTGATTGGTCATTGTCAGCTGATCTGATTGGCTGTTAGAGGGTCACTGCTGATTGGATGCTTTCCCGCGCGGCAAACTCAAATCATTGGATGTTATGACAGCAGTCAGCTCTATAAAAGGAGCTGCTGCTGCCCTAGTTTTTTGCTCTGTTCTGAAGTCACTAATAAAGAGTTGGAGTCACTATTCGATGCCTCGTCTCCGTTCTTGCGCCCACTCTCCCAGATCTAACAGTCATCATTTTACTACTGCTTCTTCTGTACTTCCTACCTTACCTTACTGGAAGCTATTTGCTTAAAAGTCTTATTTTTTTCATCAAAGTTTTAGGAGCTTGGAAGCACCTGTGGAATACATGAAGAATTCTGTTCCTATCTTTCTTTCTTTCCTTCTTTTTCTTTCTTTCTTTCTTTCTTTCTTTCTTTCTTTCTTTCTTTCTTTCTTTCTTTCTCTTTCTTTCTTTCTTTCTTTCTTTCTTTCTTTCTTTCTTTCTTTCTTTCTTTCTTTCCTCCTTTCTTTCTTTCTCTTTTCTTTCTTGCAATTTCTTCCACTTTTTATTTTATTTTTATTTATTAAATGTATATGTCACCCCTTTCCAGAGTGAACAGTGGCTCTGGGCAGCTTACAGGACAATAAAAAGATCATACAAAACAATTAAACATTAAAAAAGATTAAATAAAGATTAAAAAACCAAGAGGACAAGCAACACAGGGGTGGCAGTCTTCTCCCTACTCCCTCAAACACCCCCAGCCTCAAGTGCCCCCACTGGAGCCCCAGATCAGCCAGCAGAGCCTTTCCAGAAGGCCAGAAATGTGGGGGCTGACCTCACCTCCAACAATATTCCAAAGGTGGCAGGGACAACAGCAAAAAAAGGCTCTTCTCCTAGAATCCATTAGTCAAAATTCTTTGGCAGATGGAATCTAAAGAAGGCCTCTTTTGTTGGAGAATGATGGGACAATCCCATTGAGGGTGAGATGGCTCCTCTTTTCTTCCTTATTTGCTGCCAAAACTATCTTCAGAAGGAAGTGATAGGATAGCCTGGAAGTGTAGTGTGACTGATAGCCCAAAGAACAGTTGCTGACTTCTCCATGCTGTGTTGACTTGGTTTTATACCAAGTTCTTGAGTAGGAGCTAGGGTGGTCCTAAATTGTTCTGCAATAGGGGTGTCAAACTCGATTTCATTGAGGGCCACATCAGGGTTGTGTTTGACCTTGGGCGGCCAGGGTGGGCATGGCCAGCTCGATGTCACTCATGTCAGGGGGCCCTGTGGTGGCCTGATTGCTCTTCCAGCAAAAACGGGCTCCCAGGCTCCGTTTCAGCTGCGACAGCCTCCTGCAACCTTCTGCCATTGAAAACAGAGCTTGGGAAGGCCACCTGCAGCCCTCACAAGCTCCATTTTGGGCTGTGATGGCCTCCTGCAACCGTCTGCTAGTGAAAACCGAGCTTGGGAAGAGTTCACACAGACCTTCCTAGCTCTGTTTTCACTGGCAGAGGCACTGCGGGCCAGTCCTTTGCTGTTTCCAGGGTGGCCCTGTGGGCCAGATCTAAGCACCCCACAGGCCGGATCTGGCCCCCAGGCCTTGAGTTTGACACTCCTGTTTTACGACATAACATGAAAAAAACAATAATAGACACAGGTTCAGAGGTGGTATTCAGCAGGTTCTGAGCAGTTCTAGAGAACTGGTAGTGGAAATTTTGAGTAGTTCACAGAACCGGAAAATACCACCTTTGACTGACCCCGCCCCCATCTATTCTCTGCCTCCTGAGTCCCAGCTGATTGGCTGGGTCTTCTTTTGTTGCCCTGCACAGGAGAACGGAGCTGGAAAGCAGGTTAGTGGAGTGGGGAGAGAAGAGGGATTTTGCAGTAAACCTTCCCCCAGGAGCGGGCTGGGAATGGAAATTTTAGAGTATCCTTCCCCTGCCATGCCCATTAAAGCCATGCCCACCAAGCCACACCACTTCCACCAACCGGTAGTAAAAAAATTTGAATCCCACCACTGCACAAGTTACTTTCCAATGCTAACAGTGCACTATTTTGATGTCATGGAGAAATTGACCAACCTCCAATGCAATTAAATGTACCCAACATCCTTCTTCAGAGCTGAAGAAGCTTCTTGGATGAAAAGCAAAAGTTCTTCAAAGAAAATCCAGAAAGTCCAGTTGCTTCTTGAAAAAAGCACCTTTGGGATAACATACTTCTGGTGACATCTTGATGCATCTCGGATTCTTGCTATTATGTCAGAGACCCTTTATGCCTTGGTGGTGCCTCTGATAATATTGTCAATGAAGCATTTACAGACTGCTTACAGGACATAGCTCTTGTAGGCTGTGTAACTTTGGTTAAAGTGTATTTAGGTATTTATTTATCAAGTTTAGAAACTGCCCATGTCCTACACAGAGGGACTCTGGATATAAATGAGGCAAGGAGAAAAGTGGGTTATGTCAAAAACAATGGGCATGTCTTGAAATAAAGACGCCTGCTTTTAAACCCTGTTTTCTTCACATGTTGCTTTCTTCCATTCAGGTTTATTTTAGTTTTAGCAAGTTTAATCAATCAATCAGAATAGAGCTGGAAGGGACTTTGAAAGTCTTCTAGTTCACACCCCTGCTCAAACACAAGACCCTATACCATTTCAGACAAGTGACTGTCCACTCTCTTCTTTAAAACCTCCAGTGATGAAGCCTATATATAACAATAGCAGTTAGACTTATGTACCACTTCATAATGTTTTTCCAGTCCTCTCTAAGTGGTTTACAGAGTCAGCCTCTTGCCCCCAACAATCTGGGTCCTCATTTTACCCACCTCGGAAGGAAGGAAGGAAGGAAGGAAGGAAGGAAGGAAGGAAGGAAGGAAGGAAGGAAGGAAGGAAGGAAGGAAGGAAGGAAGGAAGGCTGAGTCAACCTTAAGCTGGATAGGATCGAACTCCTGGAAGCCGGCAGAGTTAGTCTGCAGTACTGCATTCTAACCGCTGCACCACTATGGCTCTTATCATAGCAGAATGGTGCATGACTTTTGCCATGATCTGATCCTGATTTTACAATATCATGACTCCTTTCATTCTGGAATAAAAATGGTTTTAATCTAAACCAGTAGATTCCAGTTGAATTTCCATGGTGGAACTGCTTACCATTGAAGTACTGAGCTCCTCTTCATGCGTTTAAACAAAAGGTAAGCTATTGTCAAGAATAGAATAGAATAGAATAGAATAGAATAGAATAGAATAGAATAGAATAGAATAGAATAGAATTCTTTATTGGCCAAGTGTGGTTAGACACACACAAGGAATTTGTCTTGGTGCAGTAAACATAAAAGAAAAGATACATTCATTAAGAATCATAAGGTACAACACTTAATGATAGTCATAGGGTACAATAAGCAATCAAATCATACTAGGAAACAGTCAATAAAAATCATAAGAATGTTTTAACGTTAATCCAGCTCCACGTAAGAATTTAGAGACATGGTCCAAATGCCCCTTTCAATTCTGATCAATCCAAATAGAGCTGGAAGGGACCTTGGAGGTCTTCTAGTCCAACCCCCTGCTCAAGCAGAAAACCCTATACCATTCTAGTCAAGTGGCTGTCCAGTCTCTTCTTAAAAGCCTCCAGTGATGGAGCACCTACAACTTCTGAAGACAAAGCTGTTCCACTGGTTAATTGTTCTCACTGTTAGGTTGTTTCTCCCTAATTCCAGGTTGCTTCTCTCCTTGATTTAGTTTCTATCCATTGTTTCTTATCCTGCCCTCTGGTGCTTTGGAGAATAATTTGACCCCCTCTTCTTTGTGGCAGCCTCTCAAATACTGGAACACTGCTATCATGTTACGCCTAGTCCCTTTTTTCTCTAGGCTAGCCAAACCCGGTGTGGGTCTTACTAAGGCTTTATAAAGCAGCACTAACACTTCATGTGGCCTTGTTTCCTATGCCTCTGTTTATACAACCAAGGATTGTGTTAGCATTTTCGGCTGCTGCTTATTTACACGACACAAGTAACAGATGAGGAGTGGCTGGAGGTGGGACACGGATTTGATTCATCCAGTCCCCCCAAAGAATCCAAAGATCTGGCTCACACATCGCACTGAATCCAGGTTTAGATACACATTTCTTGTGTTTTCACCACACTGAACAAATCAGAGTGTATGATCCAGTTTGGTTTCACACTGTCTGCTAAAGAAGGGGTGGATTTTGCAAACCATTATCTAAAGGGAGTTTGAAGGTCCTTGCCATTAAATTTGCTCTGATAATTTCAGCAGTAAAACTGAGAAGAAGGGAATAAAACACCTGTCAGCCAGTGAGACCAATCCAGGGCTGATAATGTGGCATGAAGGCCATGAACAGTTGCCTTCCAGACCTTCTGTTATGGCTTGTCAGCCACTGGCCCCTTCAGCAGCCAAACCAGATGAGGCGATGTGGGAGGCAGGGCCAGCATCAAGGCAATCTGAGAGCTTTAAGGAGGAAGAGGGAATGGAGATGGCAGAGAGAGAGAGAGAGGCAGAACCCTCAGATGGAGAGTCAACAGCCCCCAGGTCTAGAGATGGCTGATGAGGAAGAGGAGGAACAGCCTGACACATGAATGCACAGAAGGCAGAGGAGAGGAGAGCAGTGAAAGCTATGGGCCAATCCTTGGGACGGAAGAGCTACCGCTGCCAGCGAAGTCCTACACTAGTTCTGGAGATAAAAGGCAGGGGGCGGAGATGAACAGGTATGGCAGACAACTATTCATCTCCCTGCTGGACAGACTTGTTAGCCTGCTGTATGAGGGAGAGAAAGAGACTTTTTCCTGGGGCTGCTGGCACTTCTAATAATGGAATCGTTGATTTAACTACAGAGGGTTTGTCGTGTTTGGGAACCGGGTCAGAACACCTCCATTCTCTGATCTTCTATTCATAACAACTTGTCAGGAAGCATCCACCTACAAAGAGAAACTATAAAATTTGTCACTCTCAGGAGGAAACCATGCACCCACACAGTGGTGGAATCCCAAAAAAATTACCGCTGGTTCTGTGGGCATGGCTTAATGGACGTGGCAGGGGAAGGATGCTGTAAAATCTCCAGTCAGAGGTGGGATTTGCCGGTTCTCTGAACTACTCAAAATTTCTGCTACCGGTTCTCCAGAACCGGTCAGAACCTACTGAATGCCACCTCTGGATATACTGCAAAATCTCCCATTTCCACCCTGGGGGGAAGGTTACTGCAAAATCCCCACTCCCTCCCCACCCCACTAACCTGCTTTCCAGCTCTGTTCTCCTGTGCAGGGCAACAAAAGAAGATCAGCTGGGACTCGGGAGGCAGAGAATAGATGTGGGCAGAGCCAGTCAGAGGTGGGATTTGCTGGTTCTCTGAACTATTCAAAATTTCCACAACCGGTTCTCCAGAACCTGTCAGAACTGGCTGAATACCACCTCTGCACCCACCCCCAAAATAATCTTGAAGGCAGCTGATTAAAGCAGTGGCCTACAACACCCCCCCCCCACACACACACACCAGGAATGGTTTCCATGGGAGAAGGCGGAGCTTCGTCGCCGCGATACATCTGCGATCTCGGGGCTCTGAGATCACAGCTGATATCTTCACCCCTGGTCGGTCCCAACGGACCTAAACCATCTCGTAGTGACGGTGACAGTAAGGGGCGCATTCTGTAGATCCTAGGGACATCGCAAGTCCCTGGTCGATCCAGAAGAAGCCCTTTTGCCAACGGCGGAGAGGCAGCCATTAGGCTGCTGAAGCTGGGACAGCTCCGGAAGAACGGGATAGAAAGAAGTGTATCGGCTGGTGAGGATCTTTTTTTTAGCTTGGGACTTAAGAACACTCTAATATGAGAAGAAATCTGTAAACTTATTGACAGAATTTGATTTAGCAGCGTTTTTTTCTTAGTTATGTCAAAGTGAGGCTTGGCTTTTTATTTTTACTTTTTTTTTTTCTTTACTGAATTTCTATTGTGATCTAGCTAATCAGACTGGTTTTTTTTTCTTTTATATTTTTATATTTACTTGCTTTCTCTTTGCCTTTCTGACTGTTTATATTTTTTAAAATAGAGGCTCCCTTTAATATTTTTTTTTAATATACATAAATATACATACATACTTTTTTTTCTCTTTTTAGGCTTTTTTCAGGGGGGAAGAAGGGGGAGTGGATTGAAGAAACTTTGTAACACTGCCAACTAGAGGCTTGAAAAATATTCTGTTTGAAGTTGAAAAACTTTTGTTTGAAAAACTTTTCTCAAGGCTACTGGAAATGATAAGATAGAGGGAAGAGTACTGGAGGATGTTTATACAGGTGCTCTTTGGAACTTCTATTATCAAATAAATATTTGAAGCTTGGCTTTGAAATTTGTGGAGAAGTCAAATAAGAGCCTTGGATAAATAAAAGGCAGTGTGTGTCCTTTTTTTTTTTTTTTAACTCCTTATTAATTGTTTCATCCCTCCCCTCTAACCCCACACTATTTTGTAATATTGAGATATATTTTTTTTATTTTTTATTATATCTCATTTTTATTTTTTATTTTTAAAGGGGAAAGCCTCAGAATATTTTTTTTTTTTTGCTTTTTTCTTTTTTTCATGGGGATGTTTGCCTTTTAATTTCTATTTTTGACTTATTTTTATGGGGTTTTTTTCATTTTCTGTGGTTTTTCAATTGGATTAAGGTGGGAAGAATTTGAAGAACTCTCTTTTTCTTTTTTTTCTTTTCCTTTTTCTTTGCTTATTATTTTTTGATATTATTGGGCTTTATTTTGCTTCTTTTTTTCTCTTCATTTTTTAATTTTTACTTTTGAATTATATTTGCGTATTTTACAATTGGATTAAGGTCTTGAAGAACCTGAAGAATTTTTTCTTTCCTTCTAATTTTGGGCTTTTTACTTACTACTGGTTTTGTTTTTTGTTTTTTGTGGTGTTTTCCTTTTTTTAAATTGGATTATAATTGGCTACCTCACTAATTGGATTAAAAGACCTGGAAGACCCTGAGTTATCGAAATGAGTAAGAAAAATTTACCTTCGGGCATCTCAACTTCTGCTCCTGTTTCCCCGTCATCTGGAGGACAACTCTCAACAATGGTGAAGCAAGACAAAGTGCAAGTGGACTTAACGATGGTTATGCAAGGAATACAAGATCTTAAAATGAGTATGGAACAAAGAATGGAGAGTATTGATCAAAGAATTGGAAAGATGGATGAGAAACTTGAAAATTTTCAACAAATGATGGTGAAACATGATGAGAGAATCCAAAAAATAGAAGAGAAAGACAAGCAGAGATGATACAATTGGGAATATCGATAACAGATTAACAATGGTCGAACAGGAAAA
Organism: Hydrophis major; assembly: GCA_033807585.1. Classification (NCBI taxonomy): domain Eukaryota; kingdom Metazoa; phylum Chordata; class Lepidosauria; order Squamata; family Elapidae; genus Hydrophis; species Hydrophis major. Next base: position 247,628,026 of record CM066330.1, read on the forward strand.
AAGTGGGATGTTGAAGTGGGAGATGGACAGGTCAGAATTTTATCTTAGATTCCAAAATATCGAGGAAGAAAAAGGACAAAATTTGGCGGCAGTAATGATTGAAATTCTGGCTGGAGTCTTGGAAATAATAGAGGAAAAGATGATGGATGGAGTAGATGAGATATATTGAGTCTTCACAAAATATGTGATGAGGAACCAATTACCAAGAGAGGTCCATGTTAGATTCACTAAAAAAACTATTAAAAACCAAATATTACAAGTGGTAAGAGAGAAGGGGTTGAAATATAAAGGCAAAGAGATTTTGGTCTTAAAACAAGTAACTAGAAAAGTGAGAGAGATTAGAAGAGAATATCGATTTTTGACTAAAATGCTATTGAAAAAAGAGGTGAACTATAGATGGCTGATTCCAGAAGGATTAATGTTTACATGGCAAGAACAGAGACACAGAATTGATTCAATTGTGAAAGCAGAAATATTCTACAAGGAATTTTTCGAAAGAAGAGAAATGGAGACAGAAAAAGAAAAGATTTTAACTGAATTTGAAGAGGACCAAATGGAGATGGAAAAAGAAGGCGCAATAGGTGGACAAATGGAGATCAAAGAACAACGTGAAATAAAATCCAAGAGAGCTGTTAGACCTAAGTATAAAGCATAATTATGGGGGGAAAAACTGATTTCCATGAATAAAAATGGACTGAATTCAGTTATCAAAAGAAGGAAAACTTTTTATAAATTAGAGAAGCTGAAATTTGATATAATTTGCTTACAAGAAGTACACATTAAAAAACAACATGAACAGATATTGATACGACCAAAGTTAGGGAAAATATTTACTTCTCTGACTCATTGTAAGAAAAGAGGAGTGGTTTTGTACGTTAAAGAAACCACTCCAGCTAAATTGATTTATACGGATGAAGATGGAAGAGTATTAATAGTTGAAATAGTGGATAATAATATAAAAACACTCTTTGTTGCAATTTATGCCCCAAATGATAAATAAGAAGAATTTTATAAAAAAATTACATATGAAAATAATTGAACTGGACTATGTTAACATACTTATGATGGGGGACTTTAATAGAATTGTAGACTATAAATTGGAGTATACAGTAAAAACAAGATGACAAAATAGGAAAACTCTCCCTAAATTCTTTTTCAAAATGACAGGTGAACTAAATTTAAAAGATATATGGAGAGAAAGAAATGCTAAAACTCAACAATATACTTTTTATTCAAACAGGCATTTATCGTGGTCCAGAATAGATATGATTTGGACATCAACAGAATTATTGTCTAATATTCAAGAAATAAATATTGAAACAAGTACATGGGCAGACCATAATCCAATGACAATTAAATGGAAAGGACAAAAAAGAAGATCTAGATGGACATTAAACAATACTATTCTAAAGGAAAAAGATTTTACACAATGGATGGAAAAAGAATTGGCCTTCTTCTTTAGTGAAAACAAAAAAAAAGATACTTCAATACAGAATGTTTGGGATACAATGAAGGCATATGCAAGAGGATTAATAATTGACTATATGAAGAAAAAGAACATTAGGAAGAGGCAAATGATTAAAGCTCTAGAAGATGACCATAAAAAACTGGAAAAAGAATTTCAGAAGATGCCACAGAAAAAAGATATCAAACTTAAAATGGACATAATTAAACATAAAATGGATCAAGCAGAGAAAGAAGAACTGGCACAAAAAATTAGAAGTGCTAAACAGAACTATTTTGAAGATGCAAATAGGCCAGGTAGATGGTTAGCATATAAGTTGAGAAAAGAAAAAGAGTCAAGGAAAATATCACAGTTAATAGATGATCATGGTCAAATTTGTTATGGTAATAAGGAGAAAAAGGCAATCATTCGAGATTTTTATGGACAGCTATACAAACAAGAGGATCTTGACGAGGGAAAAATTAAACAGTATTTACAAAATGCTAACCTACCTAAGATACCTGATGAAACTCGGAAAATGTTAGAAAGTGCTATAACAATGATGGAATTAACCGAAGCACTCAACAGACAGAACAATGGAAAAGCACCAGGACCAGATGGCTTTCCGGCAGAATTTTATAAAACATTACAAGAATCGTTGAGCATCCCATTGTTGGAAGTCATGAATGAAGTTATGATAAATAAGAAAATACCTGAAACATGGTCAGAAGCTTATATTACACTTATTCCAAAAGAAGGGGTTGACCCATTACAAATTAAGAACTATAGATCTATTTCCTTATTGAATGCAGACTATAAAATCTTTGCTTCAATCTTGGCAGAAAGGCTTAAAAAATACCTAAATAACTTTATACACTCTGATCAGAATGGATTTTTACCAAAGAGACAGATTAAAGACAATATGAGGGTAATCCTGGACACATTGGAATATTATGAGGTGCACCCGGAAAAACAAATGGCTTTGATATTCTTAGATGCCCAAAAGGCATTTGATAATGTGAACTGGAGATTTATGTTATTATTATTGGAACAGATGGGCTTTGCTAGAAAATTTATCCAAGCAATAGAAGCCATATATTATAAGCAAACGGCAAAAGTAATGATAGATGGAGAATTCACAGATTCTATCAATATTAAAAAAGGAACAAGACAAGGATGCCCATTATCTCCTTTGTTATTTGTACTGACCTTGGAAGTCTTAAATAGAAATATTAGAGAGGATATAAATATAAAAGGAATGAAAGTCAAAAAGGAGGAATTCAAATTGCAAGCCTTTGCGGATGACTTGGTCTTTATTTTGGAAGACCCTTTAGAGACAGCTTTAAAACTATTGGAAAAGATAGAGACGTATGGTGAGATGGCTGGTTTAAAAATAAATAAAGACAAAACAAAGATTCTGACAAAGAATATGTTATTAAGACAAAGAAAAGAGCTGGCAGATTTATTGAAAATTCAAGTTACGAACAAAGTTAAATATTTGGGGATATATTTGACGCCAAGATGTACTACACTAAAGAGAATAATTATATTAAGCTTAAACAGCAGATAGCATCTGACCTGAAAAAATGGGAAAACCTACAATTGTCATTGATAGGTAGAATTTCAACAATCAAGATGAATATTTTACCCAGAATTTTATATTTGTTCCAGACAATACCAATTAGGTTAAGTAAGGATTACTTCGAAGAATTAAATAAAATTGTGTTGAAGTATATATGGCAAGGCAAGAAAGCAAGAATAAAATTAAAACTTTTACAGGATGCTAGAATTAGAGGAGGATTTGGCCTTCCTAATTGGGAGTTACATTATCAAGCTGCAAACTTAATGTGGGTTAAAGAATGGATAACGTTAAGAAAGACTAGATTGTTGACATTAGAAGGTCATGATTTATTATTGGGTTGGCATGCTTTTTTATGGTATAAGGGAACTAAATCACAGGGTTATTTTAGAAGGCATTATATACGGGAATCATTATGGTTGAATTGGGAGAAAATTAAGAAACAATGTTATTTGAAAATCCCAGTTTGGTTATCAACTATTGAAGCTTTTTCATATCCTATAACCTATAAGAAGGAACAAACAGTTAGATATGGGGAAATACTGGATGAAAAGGGTAAACTTAAAACGATGCAAAATTTAGAAGAACAAGGTATAAAGATGAATTGGTTTTCATATGCACAAATACATGCAAGGTATTTTAAAGACTCGAAAATAGAAGGATTTTATGAAAAACTGACTGATTTAGATAGGATTTTGACAGGTACTGATGAAAAAGTGATTAAAAAACTATATAGTTATTTGTTGGAAATTAAATTAGAGGAAAAACAAGTTAAAGAAACAATGATTGCTTGGGGGAAGAATTTTGGATATGGAATTGACTTAGAGAAATGGCATAAATTGTGGTCACAAAATTATAAAATGACAATGTCAACAGCATATAAAGAAAATTTGTATAAGATGTTTTACAGGTGGCACTTTCTCCCGACAAGAATAGCAAGAATGTTCAAGAATAAATCTGAAAAGTGCTGGAAATGTCATCAGATACCTGGCTCATATTACCATAGGTGGTGGACTTGTGAGGAAGCCAGGAAATATTGGACTAGAATTCGCATATGGCTGGAAAAAATGACAAAGAAACACATAGATTTGAAACCATAGATTTTTTTATTGGGAATCGTACCTGATATATATAATAAAAATTTAAAGTATTTGATTGTAAATGTATTAACAGCAGCTAGAATTGTATTTGCTAAACATTGGAAGAGTGAGAAAATAGCATTAGAGGAAGAAATTATTAAGAAAATATTGGAATGTGCTGAAATGAGTAGATTGACATTTGAAATTAGAGAACAAGAAGATAAACAATTTTATGAAGTTTGGGATCTTTTTTTATCAATGGTTAGATAATACAATATAATAGAATATTTATAAACTTAGGAAATAATGAATATATAATTTTTCTTGGTTTTGATAATTTTTAAGAATATTTTGTTGATAGATTTGGTATGATTCTATGATTTGTTATAAAATAATTTAACTTAATTATAGTTATCTCGTTTAAGCATAAATTAGTAAAATTATAGTCAAATGATTGTTTAATAATGATATTGGGATATTTTATTGATGATTGATAATGTGAGTTATTATGTAATATAATTATTTTGATGACTATGAAATGGATGCACGAAAGGGAGTGGTAAACCAACCGATACACTGTAAATGTATGAAGAATGATCTTTTTATGTTATGTTTTATGTCTTATATGTTTTTTGTCTGTCGTTAAAATCAATAAAACTTTTATCAAAAAAAAAAAAAAAAGGAATGGGTTCCATGGAGAGCATTTTTTCCCACGGACTGGAAGGGGTGTGGTTTTATGTGCTGCCTGCATTCCACGGATGGGGCTTCGCTTGTTTGAGCGGCCCAGTTTCTGGCATGCCATGGCGTGGTACCAATCCATGGACTAGGAATTGGGCGGAGGGGGGGGGGCTGGATTAAACAATGCCTGGTCAGGATGCTAACGTTGGCCAAGGTCTGTGTGTGCTTACGAGAGAGAGGAAGGAGACCATGTTAGGTTTTCTTCCCTCTTAATAAGTGTGCCTCAGGCTTTTAAGTGGGAGGAGTTGCTGCCATACTGGCAAAGCACATGAAGTTCAAACAGCAGGTGTACTTCCAACCTTATAGCAGCCTCCACCCCTTGTCCAAATTTAAAAAACCAAGTCCAGAAATAATATCTTAAAGATCAGTGGCCTCTTAGAAGAACAAGGAGCTGCAATAGAATAAATGCCCAAACCTTGACAAGTCTCTTCTCAAGAATTTAGGTAATAACAAAAGTAAGACCAAAATACAGCTTAAAAGGAGAATACCAAAATTACACATTAAGCTACTTCATTAAAAAAAAAAAACCCAACACTTAGGCATTTGCACGTAATTTGTGTTGTGACAATAAATGACAGCTGCAAGTGTCAATGTATAGTTTTAAGATCACTTTACACATTTAAAAAGATCCTACGCAGCAGTGGTGGGATTCAAAAAGTTTTGCTACTGGTTCTGTGGGCATGGCTTGGTGGGTGTGGCAGGAGAAGCATACTGTAAAATCCCCGTTCCCTTCCCACCCCACTAACCTGCTTTCCAGCTCCGTATTCCTGTGCAGGGCAACCAAAGAAGACCCAGCCGATCAGCTGGGCCTTGGGAGGCAGGGAATAGTTGGGGGTGGGGCCAGTCAGAGGTGGTATTTGCCAGTTCTCCGAACTACTCAAAATTTCCACTACCAGTTCTCCAGAACTATATGTTATGTGCCTGTTCCTAACTTCAGTTATTCATATTAATTCCTTGCTTTTCCTTTTTCCTTACTTCTTAAATATGCATTTGTCTAAGGGCAGGCACCTGATCTTTTAAAATAAATATTTTGCTATCTGTCTGTTGTGTACTGAAAGTGCACTGCAGTGAGGAGGGCATCCTTCAAAATTCACATTTGAAAATAACTTCGTTGAACCTAGTAGCAGTCAGAAAGCAGCAGCATGCACTCTTGACTTCTTCAGAGGATGTGGTGGGGAGAGGTAACCAAGGAAAAGAAAAAGTGACTGGTTTTCAAGGAACCGATTTTGCACTTAAAGATGTCTTCATGAAACAAAGCAGGGGTGCACTACAGCCGGTTCAACTGTACCATCTAAGATGCTGAGACACAGCTACCTGTAAGGCGTTGCCCAAAGCAGGAGTCTCCAACCTTAGCAAGTTTCAGACTTGTGGACTTTAACTCCCAGAATCCCTCAGGCAACTTTGCTTTGCTGGCTAAGGAATTCTGGGAGTTGAACTCCACAAGTCTTAAACTTGCCAAGGTTGGAGACCCCTGGTCCAAAGAATGCACAAATGAGGCTTCCCACTTTTCGGAAAGATAAAATTCAGGACTTCTGCTTATTCCTAGATAAAAGTATTTTCCTTACTAAATGGAAAAAAAAAAAAAAAACCTCAGTAGAAAAGAAACTAAGCTGTTGTAAAGAGCCAAACTGACAATGATAGAGCTGCATTTCTCAACCTTGGCAACTTCAAGATGTGTGGACTTCAATTCCCAGAATTCCCCAGCTGGGAATTCCTGGCTGGAGAATTCTGGGAGTTGAAGTCCACACATTTTAAAGTTGCCACTTTAGCTGAAAAACACTGTAGTAGAGTTTTTGAGGCAAACTTCTGTTCTCCTTCTCAATGGCCTACTTTGTTTTCCTCAAATGTGACAAGTGAATGCTCCCTTGGAAGACAGTTCTCTGTGCCATGTCTGAAAGGAGACCCAAATCCTTCACCTTGTTTTAGTTACATCTACCCTCTCAGCGCCAACAGTCTAGACAATTTTTTTTTAAAAAAAAAACTGACTTCCTTTTTCCTCAAACTGCAAAATATTCAATAAGCAATAAATGTTTCGATAATAACTCCGACATCTGCCAGGAACATGTTGCAAACTACCACAATTAGAAAGCAGTATTTTGAGGTGGGTGGTTGTGAGTGGTTTTTTGTTTTTTAAGGAAGAAAACAGGCTGTACAAATCACAGAAAGCATATGGACGTTTTTACAGTACATATGTATGTATGTAGAGATATTACCTGAATACTTTACAAAGCAGGAGACAAGATCATGGTAGCCAAAGAAATCTTCCTTATTTCTTGCCTTTCCCTGGGATTACAACCATCAAGTGGTAGCTACAACCCAGAACACAACCTGGATTCATTTGTTTCAGTGCTATTGCCATTTCTTCAGCCAAACTTGGTTCTGGCAAATTTTGAAGGTTTTCCTGCTCCCAAGTGTATATCTCAAAGCCCAATGGTTGTGGATTGATGTCCAGTCTTTGCACGCCCTCTGGTGGTCACCGATAGAATGACAGTCCGATTGCTCAAGCAGGAAGTGATACTCAAAAAAGGAGATTTGTCTTTGGTAGTGATACGGTTTAAAATTAGGAATGGAAGGCCCTCTGATTTAGTGGTTAGCTGAGGCCATAAAGAACCAGGGTGAACAATTCAGTAATAATTCAACACACAATATGGATGGTTTGGAATGTAATAACTTTGTTGAGACATAGCTGGCCGAGCAGAGCCTGGGCGGGGAATGTTTAAAGATCCTTTATCTGCCTTTTGCTCCCTAGAAAAACGGAGATATAGTTAAATAATAAATATACCTGTTTATTCAGTTACAGTTTTGTATCAAAAAGTTTGACAAGATTACCTGTCCATTCCTCTGTACCAACGTTGGTATTCAAAAAATGTTACTACCGGTTCCATGGGCATGGCTTGATGGGCATGACAGGGAAAGGACACTGCAAAATCTCATTCCCTCCCCACCCCACTAACCTGCTTTCTAGCTCTGCTCTCCTGTGTAGGGCAACAAAAGAAGACCCAGCCAATCAGCTGGGACTTGGGAGGCAGAGAATAGATGGAGGCGGGGCCAGTCAGAGGTGGTATTTGCTGGTTCTCCAAACTACTCAAAATTTCCACAACCGGTTCTCCAGAACCTGCTGAATACCAGCTCTGTGTCAGAGCATTTAATTAAGATTTCTTCAATATAAAAAGGAAGTAGAACGCTATAGAAATTCCTATAGGGCTTCTATCTTAGTGATCTGAGTAGAAACTTGAGTAAGATTGACTCAACCCATTATACACAGTTTAATACAGTCAGGTACCTTCTAGATTTAATACTTGGGCTACCTCAGAGGAAGTAGGAGAGATACTATGGTATGGAGGTTAAGGGATTGATCTAGAACTGTGGTAACCTTAGTTCCAGCTCACCTCAGTCATGAAAGCTCTCTGGATGACTTTGGGCTATTCTACCAGCCGCATCTACTCCATAGGTGGCTGATGGTTGCTGGGATAATGGGATAGAAGCAAACACTGTAGCTCCGCCATGAGGAGCACATGCCTGACACTAGTAACCATGGAGTAACTTTAAGACTTTCTATCATTGCTATAACTATCTCATTTACAGCTGTGGAGAAATGAACTCTTGTATTTCAATACCGTATACATTTCTGAAGAAAAATTCACATGGAAAACGTTCTTAATCCCTCCATCAGTTGTTCAATGAAATATCTGCTTTAGCTTCCAGATGCTGTTTGATGTTTTGTTGTTGGCTGCTTCTACCTGTTCGGATCATCCACCTGTGCCGGAAAAGTTTCCTTTCGCTCTCTTTCTGTTTCCACAGCCGCGCCAGCTGTGCAGCATTGTGTCCTTCATTGTCCTCATCACTGACCCTGGCTCCGCCATCAAGGAGGATACTGATACATTCAATCTGGCCTGAGGTGACAGCAGCGTGGAGGGCTGTCCTACCCAGAGGTGTTTTAAGTTTCGCATCAGCACCTGGAAAGGAATAGAAGCCATATATCTGGGATTCAGTAAGGTCGGGTTTAACATTTGTTTCATATAAAATGCAGTCAGAGATAGAGTCTCTTTTATCAAGATCAAGTGAGGTACTCATGCCACTCTATAAAGCCTTAGTAAGACCACACCTAGAGTACTGCATCCAGTTTTGGTCACCACACTATAAAAAAAGATGTTGAGGCTCTCGGAAAAAGTGCAGAGAAGAGTAACCAGGATGATTAGGGGACTGGAGGCTAAAACATACAATGAACGGTTGCAAGTACTCAGCATGGTTAGTCTAGTGAAGAGAAGGACCAGTGGAGACAGTGCTCTAATATTTGAGGGGCTGCCAGAGAGGAGGGGCTCTGGCTATTTTCCAAGGCACCCGAAGGCCAGACAAGGAATAATGGATGGAAACCAATCAAGGAGAAATTCAACCGAGAAATAAGAATAACTTTTCTGACAGTGAGAACAATCAACCAGTGGAACAGCTTGCCTTCAGAAGTTGTGGGAGCATCATCCCTGGAAGCTTTCAAGAAGAGACTGGACTCCGGGTTTCCGGTTTCGCGTGGCTTCGGGGCAGCAGGAATTCGCAACAGCTCGCGATTCCTGCTGTGCTAGCTGCCGAGGTACCCCCGATCCAGATGGGTCAGGGGGATATGGCTGCCCTGTAGGGACAGCTGAAGAGAGAGGGGAGTCGGACAGGGGGTTGGGGGTGTCGCAGACCCCCTCCTCCAGAAAAACCCCTTTTTCCCAAGGCGGTGGAGCGGTGGTCAGCAATGGCCGCCACGAAGAAGCCAGCAACCGGGTAAGATTGCGCTGGAGGAAGTAAGAAGAGTGAAAGTGCTGTCTGAGCCGGGTCAAGTAACATCTTTCAAATTTGTTGGAACTGAGCTGTTTGAATTGCTGGAGGATACATTGTATCCCTAAGAAGATCGAAAGCGGCGGAGAAGCTGTTAAAGGGAACTTTTTTTTTTCTTCACTCTCCCACCCCATGGAAACAGCAGATATGTTTGGACATATTGGACATTGAAAGTGAATTATTCTGAAAGTTGAAGCTAAGGGACAAAAGGGTTTCTGGACATTGAAAAACTTAAGAAATTGGAAAACCCTTATTAGAGGTATGGATTTCTGATTATTTAAAATTGATATTGCAAGTGGGAAGGGAGAGGAAAAAAAATTGGAGCAGAAGCTGAAAAAGGAGGAGATTGCTTAGAATCCCAAAGAAAGGTATATGGTAATTGGACCTCTTTGATTAAACATTAACCCCAGAAAGAGAAAGAGAAGAAGGAAGAAAAGTATTAATTTTTGGAATTTTTTTTTTTGAATTATTTTTGATTAAAAATATTTGTGGTTGTTTTGGGAAAAGTTTCTTTTTTCATAATAGCATCGCTTGTGGATGAACTAAAGACTGAATATCAAAAATATAAAAAAGAAGATACTTTGGGCACTTTGTTTCAATTCTTAGAAATGGCGTTATGTACTTATGAAAAGTTGACTACGCAGCAGAAGGACTGGGACAAAGAAGAAGAGGAAGAAGAAGCCATCTTTGATGAACAATGGGTTCTTTCCGGGGAGGAGGAGAAAAAGGATAAGAAAAAGGGGATTTTAAGAATTATAAAAACAACCAAAGAAGAGAAAAATGAGCGGAAATGTGGAGGCAAGGTTAGAAAGCAAAGGAAAGGGAGTAAGAAAAGGGAGGAGGAAAGACAAAGGGGTAAAAAGGGCAAGGAGAAGAATAAGCAAGAGAGAAAGGGGGGGAGGAGAAGCCTCAATGGGGGGAAGCAAGATCTAAAGAAAAAAAGTTTATTCAGAGACAATGGGTGAATTTAATTTAGGATAAAAGAGGGATTCTGGAGAGTACATAAGATTGTGTTTTTTATATGTGTATTTAGAGTATAAAATTCATTGTGTAATTTTAGAATCTATTAAACAGAATCCCAAGAAAAATTGTTATACAAAGTACTTTTAAGTTAGGGTAATGAGTTATAGACGTTACTCCAATTGGTGTATAGAAGTATAATAAAAGAAAAAAGATGAATGGATAGCTGGAAATAGAACAGACAAAGAATATTATTGAAAATGGTAATAAGATATGAAAGGATATATAAAGGTTTTGTTATGTTTTTTTTTTTTTGGATTTTGTATATTGAAAAAAGGCAAAAAAAATTTAATTAATAAGAAATAATTTGGATGAAAAGGAGAAGTTGGGATAAGATATGAAGTTAAATAGATAAAGTATTGATACTATAATTTGGAATTGTTATGTTCTATTGGTTTTCTTCTTTTATTATTTTTTCTTAGAAAAGAACTTATAAGCTGTTATGCCTTGTGCATTGTTTATATAAAATTGATAAAAATGGTTTATATATATAATATAAAAAAGAAAATGATAATAAGATATGGAAGGATATGTAAAGTGAATATGATGTTTGAATTTGTGTCTGTGTGAAGAGTTTCAACCCGGGATCAGACAACCTTCAGAAAAGATATTTTAGTTTTGTTTATGTTTTATTGTGTTCTCTGTAAAATTAATAAAATTTGTTGTTTTTTTTAAAAAAAGAAGAGACTGGACTCCCTGCAATCTGTCAGAAATGGTGCAGGGTCTCCTGCTTGAGCAACGGGTTGGACTAAAAGACCTACAAGATCCCTTCCAACCCTGTTGATCTGACAAAGATCTGTTATCCTCAGAGGACACATTTCTCATGTTCCAATCGCTGGAGGCTTTGAACAGACCAGACAACCGCTTGTCTAAAATGGTATAGGTCTCATGCTCAAGGAGGAGGTTGGACCACAAGACCTCCAAGGTCCCTTCCAACTCTGTTATTCTATGTTCTAGCCTGAGATGTTCTTTCCTCTTAAGCAGAGGTTTAAGTTGTCCGTGTCATCACTGCCACACAATGGGTCTAGCTACACTGGCTTGGTCCTTATCGCTCTGCATATCATCTGAGGCAGCCCTGAAGATGTTGGAAGTTGGGCAGTTCTGGGCTCCTGAAAGAGAGGCTGGATCAGCTACAGGCAGAACTGATTTGCCACATGGCCAGCTGGGAGAAGGGGTTGGTTTGAGAAAGGAAAGTTCCAAAGCCTTTTTTGGAGACAGACATTTTTGAAGATGCCCATCTTGGAAGCCCTAAGCATGGAAACAGAAATTTGTTTAATATACATATACAAATGAATCTGGCTTCTTCCCCATTATAAGAAGGTCGCAAAAGGTGACACGACCCCGGGACAGTGCAACGGTCACAAATATGAGATCATTGCCAAGCTTCTGAATTTTGATCACGTGATGCTGCAACAGTCATGTGTGAAAAATGGTTATTTTTTCAGTGCTGTTCGGTCACTAGACAAATTATTATAATTCGAGGACTACCTGCGTAGAGGAAAAAATCAGCATGGACTATATTATGGGAGTCTTTCAGAACTCAGTACGCTACCATTTTGGAGCAAAAATTCCACTGCCTTCGTGTGGCCTCTGTGAGCAGTAATAAACAAAGCCACAAATGCTCGATGCGCTAACCAGTCATTCCTCTTTTCTTCCGTCATTAGCTTCGAATTTGCAGTGCTGAACCCGGAGGTCTGTGTAACTCCTACAGTTTGCAACTGGCAACAAAGAAGCAAATGTTTGTATTGAGAAGCAGGCAAAGGAAACATAATACACGCTGTCGGGTAGTTCTCTACTTGCAACTGTTCATTTAATGACTGCTCGAAGTTATGACGCTCTCAGAAAAAAATAAAGATTTACAACTTGGCAATTGGACTGCAAAGGTTTTGTCGCCGTTCGAGGAGACATCGCCAGTGCGTTTTCAGTTGTCAATTCAAAACACTGATGCTGTCTCCTCAAAGGGTGATGAAATGTTTGCAAGCAAATTGCCATGTTCAGAGTTCAAACCAGCAGCCTAACTACCAATCCGAGCTAATAATATTCAAACACATTTCATGATTTACAACTTTTACTCGCACCGCTGTAAAACTGGGTCCAGTTCAAATTACAATCACAGTTACTTATAACAGAAATAGTAATTCTGATCCCAACTGTGGTCATAACTCAAGGGCCACCTATAAATGAGTCCCTTGTGATCTTCTCTATTTACAGTTGTGAAATTTTCTGTGATCTTCTATTTAAGGAGTGGTAATGCACAACTTATGACTGCAATTGAGACCCAAATTTTTGTTGCTAAGCATGATAGTTGTTAAATGATCTCCCCCCCCTCCCATTTTATGACTTTTCTGTAGAAAATGAAACGACTGAACCCGAGGGAGGGGTCAAACACATCATCAGTCATGAGTTCCTGTGCGCCCATAAGAGGTCAAAGTCCAGCCTAGCTTGAATTCCTTCTATTCTTATCTCCCGCTAATTTCTCTTGACCATCAGTAGTTCAGATTCTTGAAAGGAGCTTAAGCTTGCAATAAATCTTTATTCCCATTTGAACTGCCTGAATCCCCTGATTTCCTCAGCACTTGCCACTTTCTTGCCATAGTTCTTAAGTGAATCACTGCAGCTGTTAAGTTAGTAACATGATTGTTAATTGAGTCTGGCTTCCCCACTCTTTGCTTGTCAGAAGATTATGAAAGGTGATCACATGACCCCTGGACACTGCTACCATCATAAATATGAGTCAGTTGTCAAGCATCTGAATTTTGATCATGTGACCATGGGGATGTAAGTGTGAAGAACGGTCATAAGTCACCTTTTTCATCATCGTTATAACTTTGAATGATCACTGAATGAACTATTGCAAGTCGAGGATTCACCGTATCTAATCCTGATTTATTTTCTGAGGTAACCAAAACATTCAGATAATTTTACTTTGTTTTGGTGCCTTTTGTTTTGATTTGTAAGGTGTCTCAAAACCTTCAAGTAGCCAGCCAAGGCTGTCTACATCTCTGAGAGGGACTGTCCAGCTGGGTAAGATTCCTTTTAACACTTTAGTTTTGAATTTTGATAATTTCAGAAGAAAGATTTCTTTTGGAGCCTGGGATGGCGATAAGGCACCTTTTATGACATGCTTTCCCACCTCCAGGCTGAAGGGGAAGGATGAATATCGCAGGCTGGAAAGGAGAGAAGGCTCTCCAAGCACCTCAGAGGCCAGCCATGAGGGATAGGCCTTCCTTAACATTATTGTTGTGTTACTTTCTGTTATTTTCTGTTATGTGTCATGTTCTATTGTTGTGAAGTTACATCGTGTTATGATGTGGTGTTGTGAAGTTACATTACATTACAATTTTACTCCATTAATCTATTTGATTTTACAAGTTTTGTTGTTTTAAATTGTGGTTTTATATGTTGTAAGCCACCTTGAGTCGCCATGGCGAATAGGCGGCAATACAAATCTAATAAATGAATGAATGAATGAATGAATAAGTTTGAGCATTCAGAACCACAATAACCAAGATTTCTGAAAGCAAAGTATTGGAATATTGTTTACTTCTTGATTGTTGATCTGATGTTAATCTTGGTGTTAATCTATGTTCATCTGGGTGTTGATTGCTGGTGGTGAGGTCCTTTTTGTTCTCATTGTGACTTGATGATTGTCTCTTTGGAATGATATGTAGATGTTGTTTGTGTCTGTGTGTCTATTGATGATCAATTTGTCAGCTTCCAGGAATTTTCTAGCAGTGTGGTTCTCAATCTTTTCTTTACCACGGACCCCCTTTAAATACCCTTTGTGGCCACGGACTGTGACCACGGACCCCCCAAGACTTAATTCAAGATTTAAATCATCACATTTCTTCAATCCTTCCTGGATCCTGTGACAATATTGTGGCGTCCCCAGGGGTCCACAGACCACATGTTGAGAACCATTGCTCTAGCGTTTTTGGTATTATGCCAAGATTTAGCTCTTTCTCATCATTTACCACTGAAATATTCCTTACCTCAAAGGAAGCCCTTCAAAAATCACTTGCTGTAGTTTCTGTAGAACAGCATGAGGTACTTTTTAAAAACTTTCAGACTAACCTTCTTGATCTTTCCACTTGCAGCTGCAGCCACCAATTGTCCCCAAGAATCTTCTGGCCAAATTCGCATAGTAAGCATTCCTCCAGGGACAATTTCATGTTTCCTCAAAGTAGACTCATCCTCAAGATCTGCTGTAGAAGCAAACTGGAAGTAGTACTAGTAGTATATCCTGGGTAGGTTTAAAATACTACAAGCCAATAATATTGTGTTTTTTTTAAAAAAACAATTCCTATGAGCTGCAGAGTCCTTGGTGCTCTCTGGTTTGTTTGCTTGCAAACATTACATTACTGAACTAGGTAATGAGTGATTAACTAATCAGCTTGACTAGAAGATAAATATTTCTAAATAAAATAACCTGATTTGATTTAACAATGAACCCAGATTTCATTAACACAGAATTTGGGAGTACCTATGCACTATACAGTTTTTTTTTAATTTAAGTATATGCAAACATGGTCTTCTATGATATAATATAGCTACATATTATAACCATTTATTTTTATCATTTATGCTGGAGATCTTTTGGACTAATAACCCTTGAAACTGTCCAATATTCAGAAAAAAATTCCTGGCTCAGCCAGTAAGACATTACATGGAGGATTATGATACTGTGGTAAGACATAGCTGCCACATAGACAAGAGTGCTCACCTTCATCCAGATACTGAATTCGCTGGAAATTCACTGGGATCCCAACATAAAGCTCAAGTCGATTCTTCAGTTTACCGATACTTAAGTCCCGGTGACATTCGGGTAACGAAAATAATTCTTCAGATTCAATTATTTGCAACTTGATATTGAAGAGCCGTGACTGAGGAGATAAAAGGTCTCCTAAACGCAAATGTCGTTGCCATAATGTACGTGAACTCGTTGCAGTTCTGGTTTGGGGATTTGTGCTAAGTGTCAGTCTTCTTTTGCTTTGCATTCTGCGAACAAGGCAGCGCGCGCTAGATTCTTTCCACCTGAGAATTTCCGGACACTTTCCACCTGAACCAATGATGTCATGACTGAAGAACAATGCCTGTTCAGGCAAGTCACTAGAACGTAGCCAATATGATGTCATGATGTAGCTAGGACACACACCTGGAAAGTTTCCACCTGAACAATCAAACTTCTTAAAGCAAGCATTGGTAAAAGAAATACATGATTTAAAACCCCAATAAGCTGATAAAGGATCCTCAAAGAATCAAGCTCAAGTCAGCTTTCCTCCCTAACGCGGTATAGCAATAGCACTTAGACTTACATACTGCTTTATAGTGCTTTGCAGCCCCTCTCTAAGTGGTTTAGAGTCAGCATATTGCCCCCCCAACAAACTGGGTCCTCATTTTACCCACCTCGGAAGGATGGAAGGCTGAGTCAACCTGGAGCCTGATGGGATTTGAACTGCCAAACTGTAGGCAGCTGGCTGCAGAAATAGGTTGCAGTACTGCACTCTAACTACTGTGCTACAGAGGCTCTATCATCATCAGCAGCAGCAGCATATATCCTATAGTAATTAGCCAGTTTGGTCTACCGGTTAAGATACCAAGCTAGAAATGAGTTCTAGTCTCATCTTAGCTTTGAAAGCCAGCTGGGTGACTCTAGGTCAGCCCCTCATCAGCCCAACTCAACTGACAGGGTTGTTGCTGTGGGGAAAATAGGAGGCAGGAGTAGAGGCAATCCTTGACCTTCAACAGTTCATTTAGTGACTGAAGTTATGCCAGCACTGAAAGAAGTGACTTATGACCGTTTTTTCACACTTATGACCATTGCAGCATCCTCATGGTCATGTGATCTGCATTTGGATGCTTGAGAACTGTCTCACATTTACAACGGTTGCAGTGTCCGAGTCATGTGATCCCTTTTTGCAACTTCTGGCAAGCAAAGTCAGTGGGGAAGCCAGAGTCACTTAACAACTGGGCTACTTAGTTAAATACTGCAGTGATTCACTTAATAAATGTGATTAGAAAAAGTCATAGAGGACAAAACTCACTTAACCAATTTCTTAATTAGCAACTGAAATTTTGGGCTCAATTGTGGTCATAAGTTGAAGACTTAAAAGACTTGAAGGGTTTTCAATTCAATGTATAGGATGTGAAGGATGTGTGTGTTTATTTTCATAGTCATAATGTACACTGAAGATGGTATTTAATTCCATTGTACAAGGCGCAATGACAATAAATGAACTAAACTACCTGTATTAGATGTTTGCCATATTGAGCCGTTTATTTAAAAAAAGTAATAAATGTGGGATATAAATAATATGAAATGCTGATTAATGCTGTGCTGTTTTGCATGCTAAATGATGTTCAAAAAGAATATGCAGTAATAAGAGTACATTCAATAAACAGAATTTGATAAAACAGTGGAATTTATTGATATAAATAAGAATAGAAAGTTACATAGGTTCTTACAAAATCTGTGGCACATTCAGACCCTATCCAACTATTTGGATTCTAACCACCATTCTTTACAGGTTTAAATACTACAGCAGAATTGCAACTAAAAAGTTGTAACTATGTTGCAACAAATAACACCAGGTTTGATTTCAAAATGAAATCCATGCAGCTTCTGTAAGAAGAGGTGACTATGTATCGGCTCTAACTCACTGTGAGGTTTAATTAGGTTTATGCTATTTGAAAAGAACATGTGACTATCCTCGAATGTCCATTAGTGTTTTTTCACCTAGAGTAACCTGTAAAGTATCATCACATCATCAGTTTTATTACTACCATAGTTTTTAAGACTACCATAGTGCACAGATCCCAGTGTTGATTTATAAGTGGGTCTAACAGCAATTGTGAAATGAATGGTGTTGGTGCAGTTCTTTATTACTTAAACCCAAAGCTAATAAACTGAATGTAAAAATAAATGGGGAACCAAAGCAAGTTGAAGTGTCCAGAATTTTTCATTCCTCTACTGCATGCAACTATAGAGTTTGAAAACATTCTACAAAATTTTTAACAAAAATTGTTTATTTTTTTTTAAATCCTCAGATCTAGGTGTTAATTAATGAAAAGTTTGATTTGTCATTTCAGTAAAAAAATTCTGCCATTTACTCATGCATAAATAATGCCAATTTTAAAAAAAATCATGAAAACTACGGCAACAACCTCCACACGTATTTTTGATATTTAGTTGGATAGTGTAGGAAATAATTCTAATCTAAAATCAACATGGCCATCAAACAACAGTCTAAACAGCAGACTATATATACAGTTCTTCTCAGACATTTCTACATGCATTCAAAAACATGGTGATGAAAAAAATGAACTTTTTACAGAAGCAAAAATTGAATTTTTTTTAGAAAAATCTTAACTATTAAAATATTTGTAGGATACAAGCGTTAGAAAAAGATAGTTGAAACTACAAAAGAACTGTCACTGCAGAGTAACTGCAGACATTAAAAAAATCATTTGCATTGAAGAGGCATTTTGTTTAAAACTTACTCAAACACTTAAATATAGAATCAGCTTGCAGAATTTAGTTTACACATTTTTACACCGAAATATCAAAGACATATTTTTAGACGTTCAAAAAACATTTTAGAAACTTGCAAAGTAAATAAGATTATTATAAAATCTAAAAACTGTTTTGCAACCTGGAACACAATCTTTCATAGCATTGTGTCCAAAATGTGTTAAACAATTCTAATAAATTAAATCATTTAAAAAAAACACACACAAACGGACAATACACAGGACAACGACTTATCGTAACAAGGACATTTAAGATATTAGCTAAATAATCAGGCTTGCAACAAAGCATATTTTACATATTTTCTAAAGTGATTCTACTACGTTTATCCCAAAATTAAAATCTTTCTTATAGATTTTTGGGATTAATAACCTCATTTCTATATCAATACACAATTTAAAAATGTCTTAAGAATATTGTTCCATAACTAAAAATAAAACCATTAACTCAAGCAATAATCATTTATTTCTGTGAATGATTCCTAGGAGATGCCTATGTCATATATATTTTTGTTCTGCCAAACAAATCATGCTGTAAGAGGGGTTGTTTTCAGGGGATTAGTTCTTACACTAGTACATATAGTAAATTCTTTGTATAATTTAAATGTTCGTATCTATCTAGAGCTAGCAGACTCATAGTATAATCTTTAAATTGGGAAGTTTATGTCTAGCAGCTCTCACCCGTCCAGTGTTGGTAACTTTTAAATATGTGGACTTCAACTCCCAGAATTCCCTGGCCAGCGAATCCACATATCTGAAAGATGCCAAGATTGGGAAACACTTCACAGATTGAGTTTCATTGTTTTTCCAAATCTCTTGCATGTATGTCTGTATTTTAACAATATAAAATCAAGATAAACATTGATCCACCTCTTTCCCTTTCCTTCCCTCCATTATTTATTTTTTTCCCCATTTTTATCTTGTCCAAAGCAATAAGAAAAAAACTATTTTTTTACTCTATTCATAGCTTTAGCAAGAAGCTCAGGGATCAAGGTTGGTCTAAACCAGGGGTAAGGAACGTTGGCTCTTTTATCACTTACGGACTTCAACTCCCAGAATTCCTGAGTGAGCCATAAAAGGTTCTCCATCCCTGGCCTACTGGTTTTTTCAGTTGTGAGGGAAATCAATTTTTGACTTGAATGGGACTATTTAATATACAAATGTAGGACATATTTTTATATATATTCTTTGTATGTCCTACATTTGTATATTAAACAGTCCCATTCAAGTCAAAAATTGATTTCCCTCACAACTGAAAAAACCAGTAGGCCAGGGATGGGGAACCTTTTATGGCTCCCTCAGGAATTCTGGGAGTTGAAGTCCATAAGTGATAAAAGAGCCAACGTTCCTTACCCCTGGTCTAAACAGTATGACTTCATATGCACATAGAGAGATCAGAACATTTGTCTAAGTGGAGATCCTCCACACTAAGTAGAAAGTTGTTTCAGAAGGTCTCCCAATCTTCAGAAATAGCTGATCATGGAATATATAATTGGGGGAAATCTGCAAAATCCAAAGACTATACAGGTCGCTAGATAAAAAATACTTCATACTGAATTTTCTGTCATTCTTGAAAAAAAGAATAGCCCCAGTCCAGACATTCAATTCTTGGAATTTCAAATTTTTGCTAACTCCTATCCCAAGCTTCTTTCTCTCTTGGGAAAATTCTAATTTCCTTCAGCAAATGTTGAGAAACTCCCCAAAACATGACAGCCCTATTCCTGCAGTGAAATCTAACAGTTTTCAAACCATCTCCTATGAAATATACCCTAGAAAATATGTAAGGATTTCTTCAGATGTAGCTGTTTCAAAACAGGAGGTTTCATCAGAAGATATACCAGTACCAGTCAAAGATAGAGGTGAATAGTTCATTTAATTTCCCACACTCTGCTAACATTCATGAAACTGTCTGTTATCATCTTAAAGACAACATTAATCTGTACTTTTACTTTTATATTTTTTCCCAAGTTACAGATTTGTTTTCTTAACTCTTTACCAAACAGCACAATTTTATGGTTTAAATAATGTAATACAATAAAATGGGGATGGCCGTGGTTCAATTAAGAACAAAATAAGCAAGTGGCTCATATATTTTAAGTTCACCAACGATGCTCTTAATTTTAGTCAAACCAAGCATTGTCTTGGTTTGTCACTGTAACTTGACTCAATGTATTTAAAAAGGCATCTTCTTAGTTTGTGAAATGATATTTAAGCTGCAAATATGCATGAGCTCACATAACCATATGAACATATAGCTGGATGTTTGATAGAGATAAGCATTACTCCTCATGTTCATGAAAGAACATAATTATATTAAAAAAAATTAATAAACAAGTATTCCCTATCAAGGTGGTATGTACACAAAAGGACAAACATGTTTCTCACTTTAATAACAGAATTAAGAACATGGCCTTTTCTTGTGAATTATTTCCTTGATAGAGTCCTCTTCCACCAAGTTGGTTAGTAGTCATAGCAGGAACTTGTTAGCTGAATAATAATTTCATAGACTATATGCACAAAAAAATGTTAATTTTGTTTTTCAAGTAACGTGATATGCATGTTACTGAGTTTTGGTTTGATGGTGGCAAAAAATGAAACGTCTTGATCTCTATCTGCTTGGAGAATCAAAACAGTCTCTTCCACAGCATCCAGATGAGGATTCCCGACACTTCTAAAATATGCTAAGAAATTAATGTGAGAATATTATTCAGTATCAAAGCATTCATTTATCTACTTTTAAACATTCAGTGGGGTCTCATATAAAACGAACAATAAAATGAAAGTGAACAATCAAAAGGAATAGGAAATGAAAATATTACTCAAAGTCTTTACAGCAAGGAAAAGCATTTTGATGTTCAGGTTATTAAAGCCTATCAAATTCCTGGTAAGTAGAATAGAATAGAATAACAGAGTTGGAGCAAACCTTGGAGGTCTTTTAGTCCAACCCCTTGCTTAGGCAGGAAACCCTATATACCATTTCAGACAAATGGTTGTCCAATCTCTTCTTCTTTTTTTTTTTTTTTAACAAACTTTATTCAGTTTTCACATTAAAAACAAAAATCTCTTTTTGGTGGACAACATATTTCCGGGTCATCATCTTTACATACAAATATGACAGAAATTATACATTGATATATGCATACTTAATTCTATTATTACCTTTTCCATTCCAAATTTTCAGTAGGGAGAGAAACAAACACATTAATTCTAGCCTCTTTCCTTAATTTCAGTCAATTTTGTTTCATTTCAATTATTTCAAATATAATCCTTTAGTATTTGTTTTTAAACATAAACATTATGTATTTACCTAATAAATACTAATAAGGTTTAATTCTAAATTCTTTTATTAATCCCTATCTAAACATTTTTTAATTTCATTTCGATTATTTCAAATATAATCCTTAATATTTATTTTAAAAATACAAATAAACAATATATATTTGCCTAATAGTGGTAATAATGAAGTTACCAATGTCTCTCCTTGCTTTTAATAATCTATATTAAACTTATTAATTTAGCTGGTTCTTTAGTCTGTCACATTCCCTTTCCATTGCACACATTTAATAAGTCCTAAATTGATACAGATCTTAACACACCCACACAAAAAGAAAAAAGAACAAGTATAAGTTTCCCCTCTTTTACTATTTTGAGTGTGACACCTTAATGATTAGAATATACCTTTATTCCCTCATCTTAATTCCCAAGAAACCATTCGTCATTACATCTTCTCAATTGGATTCCGCAGCATTGGTTGTCCAATTTCTTCTTAAAAACTTCCAGTGTTGGAGCATTTACAACTTCTGGAGGCAATTTGTTCTACTGATTAATTGTTCTCACTGTCAGGAAATTTCTCCTTAGTTCTAGGTTGCTTCTCCCCTTGATTAGTTTCCACCCATTGTTTCTTGTCCTGCCTTCTGATGCTTTGGAGAATAGCTTGACTCCCTCTTCTTTGGGGCAGCCCCTGAGATATTAGAACACTGCTATCATGTCTTTTTATGAAACTAGAAATACCCAGTTCCAACAACCATTCTTTTTATGTTTTAGCCTCCAGTCCCCTTAATCTCTTCTCTGCTCTTCTCTGCACTCTTTCTAGAGTCTCGACATATTTTTTTACATTGTGGCGACCAAAACTGGATGCAGTATTCCAAATGTGGCCTTACCAAGGCATTATAAAGTAGTATTAACACTTCACATGATCTTGATTCTCTGTTTATGCAGCCTCAAACTGTGTTGGCTTTTTTGGCAGCTGTAGCAAAAAAGGGGAAAGCTGAGCCATTTACAGAGACAACTCCACAACCTTGCTACCACTGACAATTTTATTCTGCACCACAACTGAGGCATTCCACTTTAAATATATCGGAGTCAGGATAACCAATAAGCAAATGTGCACTTACAGATTCAACAGGTCAATGGCAGAATACACACTTGCAATTAGGAAAATCACAGATAAAATGATGGCTTCGGATGATGACTTTTTTGTTTTTCAAATTTGACTCTTTGCCGAGATTGTGGGAGGCAGGGTTATAATAGGGGAAATTATTATTATTATTTTTAAAACAAATTTTATTAATTTTACAAAAAACAATACACAATCCAGGCATAACAACTTGAAAAATCTTTTCTAAAAAAATAATAATAATAATTAAAGAAGAAAGCCAATAGAACATATAAAATAACTCCAAATTGTAATATCAATATTTACATTATCTATTTCACTTCATATCTTATCCAGACTTCTCCTTTTATCCAAACTATATTTCTTGCTTATTAAAATTTTATTGCCTTTCATAAACATACAAAACACAAAACATCAACAAAACTAAAACATCTTTTCTGAAGGCTGCCTGATCCCGGGTTGAAACTCTTCATACAGACACAAATTCAAACATCATATTCACTTTATATATCCTTCCATATCTTATTATCATTTTCTTTTCTTTTTTTATAAACCAATTTTATCAATTTTACAAAAACAGTGCATAAACAATCAAGGCATAACAGCTTATAAATTCTTTTCTAAAAAAAAAAAAAAAAATTAAAGAAGAAAACCAATAGAACATAATGATTCCAAATTATATTTCTCTCTTGCTTATTCTTCTCCTTGCCCTTTTTACCCCTTTGTCTCTCCTCCTCCCTTTTCTTACTCCCTTTGCTTTCTAACCTTGCATCCACCTTTCCTCTCATTTTTCTCTTTTTTGGTTATTTTTTCAAATCTTAAAATCCCCTTTTTCTTATCCTCTTTCTCCTCCTCCCCGGAAAAAACCCATTGTTCATCAAAGATGGCTTCTTGTTCCTCTTCTTCTTTGTCCCAGTCATTCTGCTGCGTAATCAATTTTTCATAAGTACATAACGCCATTTCTAAAAATTGAAATAAAGTGCCCAATGTATCTTTTCCATCTTGTTCTTCCTTTTTATATTTTTGATATTCAGTCTTTAGTTCATCCACAAGCGATGCCATCCTGAAAAGAGAAACTTTCCCCAAAACAACCACCCAAGTATTTTTAATCAAAAATAATTCAAAAATAGTTCCAAAAATTTATATTTTTCTTCTTTCTTCTATTTCTTTTTCTGGGGTTACTGTTTAATCAAAGAGGTCCAATTACCTTATATCTTTCTTTGAGGTTCTAGGCAATCTCCTCCTTTTTCCATTTCTGCTCCAATTTTTTTTCCTCTCCCTTTCCACTTGCAACATCAATTTTTAAATGATCAGAAATCCATACCTCTAGAAAGGGTTTTCCAATTTCTTAAATTTTTAAGTCCAATGTCCAAGAACTCTTTTGTCCCTTAACTTCAACTTTCAGAATAATTCACCTTCAGTGCCCAAACAAATTTCAAATCTTCATCTGCTGTTTCCATGGGGTGGGAGAGTGAAGAAAAAAAAAGTTCCCTTTAACAGCTTCTCCGCTGCTTTTGATCTTCTTAGGGATACAATGTATCCTCCAGCAATTCAGACAGCTCAATTCCAACAAATTTAAAAGATGTTGATTGACCCGGCTCAGCCAGCAATTTCACTTTTCTTGCTTCCTCCAGCACAATCTTACCCAGTTGCTGGCTTCTTTGTGGCGGCCATTGCTGACTGCCACTCCACCACCTTGGGAAAAAGGGTTTTTTCTGGACGAGGAGGGGGTCTGCGGCACCCCCAACCCCCTGTCCAGCTCCCCTCTCTCTTCAGCTGTCCCTACAGGGCAGCCATATCCCCTTGACCCATTTGGATCGGGGGTACCTCGGCGGCAAGCGCAGCAGGAATCGCGAACGGTTGCGAATTCCTGCTGCCACCGAAGCCACGCGGAACTGGAAAAACAATAGGGGAAATTATTTTTGTGTGAGATCTTTTGCTTATTGTGAAGAGTTTAGAGTCTTTAATTTTTATTTATTTATTAAATTTTTATACTGCCCATGTCACCAAAGTCACTCTATATGCACAACGCAAAAACAAAAAATAAAAACTTGAGGCAAAGCTGGAAACATTCTTCTCTTGAAATTCCAAAAAGTAATTGCTAATCAGGATCAACAATACTGGAGATAGATCACGGGTGTCAAACTCATGGTGTCACGTTACTGTCATGTGATGTATTACAATGGTTTCCCCCTTTGTGGAGGTGGGGTGGGTGTGGCCTGCGCATGATGCATCTGGCCTACAGGCCAACAGTTTGACGCCCCTGGGTTAGATGAACCAAATTCTAATTCACATTAAGAGAGCTCAGCTTGGCCAGGTGAGTCTAAGCAACTCACATAACCATCAATTTCTGGTAGAAGAACACAAGGCAGCAATGCTATGGCATCTGAAACCTGTGTAATCCTTTTGTTCTTAAGTTTTGCATTATCTATATTGAAAAACTGTAGGCGCTTCATCACTGGAGGTTTTTTAAAGAAAAGACTGGACAGCCACCTGTCTGAAATGGTTGGACTAGAAGACCTCCAAGGTCCCTTTCAGCTCTATTCTGAGTACATAATTTTAAAGAGAACCACTTAGTAGTACATATTAGCACTGCCTCCAAAAGGACTAAACATACCTTTCTCCAATAATGTTTGCCTCAGTGCTTTGGCAAGCAAAACCCGTACATTTGGCACAGGATCAGAAGCTAGGCTTAGAAGGCTGGGCAACAGGTGTTCAACAAACTGGTCCACAGGCATGCATTCTTCTTCAACTACTGCCTTTAATCATAAAACAGGAAAAAGCACTACAGATAGTCCTCAACTTACCACAGTTCGCTTAGAGACCATTCAAAGTTATAACAGGCACCCAAAAAAGTGACTTATGACCATTTTTCGTACTTATGACCATTGCAACATCCCCATGGTCATGTGATTTACATTTAGATGCTTGATAACTGATTCACATTTATGACCGCTGCAGTGTCCCAGGGTCACGTGATCCCTTTCTGCGACCTTCTGACAAGCAAAGTCAATGGAGAATCCAGATTCACTTCACAATTGTTACTAATTTAAGAACTGCAGTGATTCACTCAACAAATACAGCAAGAAAAGTTGTAAAATGGGGCAAAACTCACTTAACAAATTTCTCTCGCTTAGCAACATAAATTTAGGGCTCAACTGTTGCTTGTAACTTGGGGACTACCTGTATTTAGAGAGGATCAAGTGAACTGATATGAACCATTGCAATTTTATATGAACTTTGCTAAAATCTACAGTTGCAAATAAATGCATTACTGTAGCTAAAAGTTAATAATCTTTCTTATGAGACACTGCCTTTAATTAAAATAAAATACATATTTTAATCACTGACCAAGCTAATGTTCATAGATATAACAATTGTGAAATGTTATGTACTCCCTTGTGTATCTATTCAGTTTCAGCATGTCAGAAAGATTGCAGACATGGGTAACTACGTGGAGTTTACATGGGATTTGAACAATGGCTGTTTCTTGAAACATGCTAACAGGTCTTTTTTAGATGTGCTAAAGATGCAAAACAGACGGATACTCTATTCAGCAGTTACATCCAAAATAGCTAAATTCTTGCTGATCTTTACAGAGAACTTTTGTTGATCTATGCATTCTAATATATGCACATTGCAAGTCAAATATTTTGCTTCCTCAAACTTCTAAAAATAGCCTAAAAAGCAGAACACAGTCCATTCCATTGACAGATGGTACAACACAGTAGTGGTACTGAGCGTTCAGTAATATTAATACTGAACAAACAAAATGGATGAAATTGATTATAGCTATAATGCTTAATAGTACAATTACATAAAAAATAATTAGACATAGAACAAGGAACAAGGAAGACTTCCTTAACTTTGTTCAGCATCATGCAAGGTATAAAAGATAGCACACACCACATGAGAGACAGGTTGGCTTTTGATCCATCTGTTACTAAGAAGGAAGTGTTATCTTTTCCGCAAACAGTTTTGATATTCACACTACCTTATATTAAATCCAGTTCACATGATATTAATGCAAAAGAGGTTAGGTTGATGAACAGTAAACATAGACTATTTAGTTTTATTTAAAAAGTTATGTGGCATTTTGTTTAATGAAATATAGACCTAACTTCAATGCATCATAATTTATTTACAATAGCAGCTATGGGAAGCTGTTCCAACTCCTGTAGAACACACAACACCCACAGAAGCTATGAAATGAGGCGTTATTAAGCTACGAGTTGACAAATTAGCCTTACAAAGCCAAAGAATAAATCGCTTGGTACCACATGAATTTCCTTCCAAAAATTTTGTCTAGAAATGTAAGAACTTAATTTTAAAAAAATAAACAGCCAAAGAGTGATTGCCATTGGTAAGCAATGCAGACATGTATTATCATGCTTTCAGATCACAATGTTTAGCAACGTAAATTCTCATCATAAGTTAAGGACTACCTTAAGATATAAATTAATCTTCCCTAAATAAGCTAGTGAGAAGAGAATTATAGAAGGAAAGAAAATATCACTTGCTTTATCAGGTATGTCCCTGATTATATTCATACGCTGAAAATAACCTCAGAAGTATATGAAAGTGATTTTCCCCCCCTTCCTATCAACAGTGTCCAATTCTCAGAAAATCCCTGGGCAACTCCCTGCATTTTTCTTGGCAAGGTTTTTTAGAAGTAGTTTGTCACTGTTTCCTTCAAGGCTCTCATCTTGGTTATATATCTGACCCTAGATCAGGGGTCTCCAACCTTGGCTCCTGGAAGCCTGGCGGACTTCAACTCCCAGAGTTCCACAGCCAGCAAAGCTGGCTGTGGAATTCTGGGAGTTGAAGTCCGCCAGGCTTCCAGGAGCCAAGGTTGGAGACCCCTGCCCTAGATAATCAGAACAAGTTTCCTTGAGATACCTTTCATGTTTTAAAGTTACGGGTTCTCTCCTCAAATTTCAAATCAAATTTCTCACGCAAGGGACTTAGGATATGATTAGCTTTAATAACAAAATTATATCAGGTAGCTCGGTTCTTTGCTCACATCACAGACACCACAAGAAGCAGACTCACCTGGCAGATGAAAGCAAATGCTTGTCGACCAACCCACTTGGAACAGTGGCGAAATCTCATAATCAACTCATTAATGAAATTTAATCCCAGAGAAGTTGCATTGTATGCATAGAACTTCTGTAGTATTGCTACAGCCTGCAAAAATACCAAAGAATCAAGAAGGAGCAGTGACAGCAGTGTAATAAAATACAATTCCCACAGCAAGTATCACTCATTACACATTTGTTTCCTGTGAATCTCTATAAATAAATATAATTATTATGAGCTTTGAGGGAGGGGGGGGAATGCTGAAATAAGTTTCTAGCATTGAAAAGTAGACTTGTTAAGCCAAATGACTATATCATGTAGAACAAAAGGAGGTAAAGGCTGGTGCTTTACCAATTTGAAGGAGATCCACCTGACTTCAGAAACTTTATCTGAACAGAGTGTTAGTGCAATATGTCTTAAGTGGTCGAACACATCATTGGGATTATAAAGTTCAAGTATCAAAATGAGCTGCCTAAAAGAAAAAGAAAAAAGAATTAATTATATATGTTCTAGCTTTTCGTTGAAAATACAGATGAGTCTGGAAAATAACACTATTAAGGAATATCATTAGGAACTCAGCATTTTGCAATGTCTTCTTCCATACTTTCTGCTTGAAGAATCAATTATGATCTGCAAGCTGCCCGGAGTTGCCTTAACAGCGAGATGGGCAGCGTGTGTGTGTGTTTGTGTGATATATGTATGTATGCATGCATGCATATTTTAATGAATGGAAACGTGGGTGGGTGGTTGAATGAATGAACAATTTTAAGATTCTTTAGAAGTATATGGCCATGCTTGTGCCATATGGGCACCTACTAATAAATACATTTACCAAGTAATTGACTACAGTAATTTGAGAAACTAATGTAACAGGGCAACACTGACATAAAAGAAAATGTTACAAGGTTTGGCCACTAGATGTCAGCGATGTTACAATATGTTACCCCATCAAAATACCTGTAGTAATATTCATTTGCAGTCAATACAAAATTAACCGAATTATGCAACAGTAGCACCAAATGCAAGGAAGATACTTGTTTCAATTACAAAATTTATATTTGTTTAGCTTCACACAATGGAATGTTTTTGTTTCTTTGAATTTTGCCCAAAAAAGAGAGAGATAAAATAAAATTTGTTGCTCTAGTTATAATTTATTAGTCTTTATTAATAATTTATGTATTATTATCTTGTGACATTTGGCAATTAATAATTCAGTGTTGACTTATCAATGGAGGCTATTCAAGAAGACTTGGGCCACCATGAGAACAGAACACATCCAGGCCCCACACATTACCCCATACTGGACAAGAAATGTGACATTACCAGCAATATCTTCTGAAAAATGCACTCTGAGGGGATTAAATTTAGTTGGTGGGATGGTCCTGTAGTTAAACCAGCACATTTAATTGCATCTGGATAACTGCCGATGGCCTGAATATTAGTATACTACAATCCTAATGCTGAGCACATGCTAACATGCAGGCCATTGCATTCTAGAGCAATTGCGGTTTCTGTGAGGCCTCCAAGGGCAGCGCAATGTCAAGCACATTGCAGTAGTCCAGGCAAGTACTGAGGACAGCATATGTCACTGTGGCAACGTCGTCCTACTCAAGGCAGGGGTGAACTGGCAAGGGAGCCCAAGCTGGGCAAAGAGCCTTATGGACGTAGCCTCCACCTACCTCCAGCAATAGCTATCCAAGACTCCAGGGCTATTCCCCTGAGAGACACCACTGGAGCTAACTCAGGGCCACAGAGAACAAATAGCAACTTCATCTCGCTTGGGGGTTCAGCTGAAGCCTGTTTTCTTCCATCCAGGCCCGAAGATTCTCTAGGCACTGGGACAAAATCTCCTCAGCATCTTCAACTGGGGTAGTGATCTCTGATTGAGTATCATCAGTGTATATTGATGATTCCATTCCCCAAACTGTTGGATGACCTATCCAGCAGCTTCATGTAGACATTAGATGTTTTTTTTTTTTTTGGGGGGGGGGGGGGGAGAGGAGAAAAATCAGAGCAGCAGCAAGGCCAATTTTCTTCTTTTCTCCCTCCACCCACCATGCCAACTGACTGGAATAATCCACTCAGGAAGGAGCAAAACTGCTGAAATTAATACCTCCAATCTCCATTTCTCAAAGATTGTCCAAGATTCCCTGGATGATGATGTCAAAGGCTGCTGAGGGATTTAGTAAGATCAGGAGAGATATTAGATCTCCACCCAGGCCCTTACAAAGAGGGACAAATGCCATTTCAGTCCTAAGCTCAAGCCTGAACACTGAAAAAGACCCAAGTAATTTGCTTTCTCTGGGATACTGTTTTAATTGTGCTTTCTATGCTTCGAGGTAAATGACACGCCCATCAAAAATAAAAAAAAATCTTAACTTACTCCGCAAGTTCATAACGAAATCGCCAATTTCTGCTATTGTCAGTTACCACAAATTCTTGAAGCTGATAAAGGTATTCACGTCTTTTTTCAGCATGAAGCAACTAAAAACAAAACGATAAAAACTGTATGTCTGACAATTGATTTTTTCTTTTGTCTAAAGACACACATGACATTTGATGTTAATCTAGCATGTGTGAAACATGAAAGGCTTATTTCATAGAAATACTTCATTTGCAGTACAGGTAGTCCTCAACTTAATACAGTTCATTTAGTGATCCTTCAGTTACAATGGCACTGAAAAAAGTGACAGATTTTTTTTTTCCTTGGTAGGATGGCTACTGAAAAACCTGTCTATATGGGACAGGGATCATTAAACATGCATAAAATCCAGGAATATAAATGTGGGAGAAAGTGCTCTTTCAAATAACCTGGTCTTAAGCCATTTAGAGCTTTAAAGATCAAAACCAACTCTTTAAAATGGGTCTGGAAATGAATCAGCAAAGAACTGATACTACAGATATCCTTTGGGTTACAACTGTTCATTCAGCGACCATTCAAAGTTATGCTTGAGCTGAACAACTAGTATTTAACGAGCCCCCTACAGTCACATAATCATGATTTTTGTACACCCTGTTGGCTTCGCATAAGCTGTCAATAGGAAAGCCAACAGAAAACTGGAAACTGAAGGATCCTTGTTTAAGGATCTACACTATAACAATAGCACTTAGACTTAAGTACTGCTTCACAGTGCTTTTATGTGATTTACAGAGTCAGCATACTGCCCCCAACAACCTGGCTCCTCATTTTACCAAACTCGGAAGGATGGAAGGCAGGGTCAACCTTGAGCCAGTCAGGATTGAACTCTTAGAGTGAGCAGTTGTTAGCCCTGCAGTAGTACATTTTAACCACTGCGTCACCACGGCTCTATTCTTAGTTAATGACCTCCAAGGTCCCTTCTAACTCTGTTATTCGGTTAAAGTATCAAGGGCAGGGAGGTTACTCGAACTGCCATCCACTAAGTGATGCAGTCACATCACATCATGCTTTATGACTGTGTCCCTTAGCAATGGCTTTTCTGATCCCAATTCCTGTTGTAAGCCAAGGACTGCCTGTATATATGTTTTTATCAGCCAATCCCAGTGAAGTGAGGTCTACAGACCATTTCCAAAGCAGACCATGCTCAGCAACTGCAATAATCCAACCAGGAAATTGCCAGAGTATGAATGACTGCAGTGAAGCTGTCTCTAAATCTGGGTCTTTTTCTCAAGTAGGTAAAACCAAACAAACGTGAACTATCCCTACCTTTAAGAAATCATAAAGATGTTTGAGGATTCCAATGCGTACTTCATCCAGATCTTTTAAGAAACCATTGAAAATAGGCACTAAATCGGCTGCTGTTAGCTGATCTCCCAGAATTACAGCCAACTCGTGAATGGAAAAAGCAAGTGTGCGACGGACTTTCCACTGAAAATAGTTCACACAAATGGACAGAACAGTACAGAACACAGTTGAGTAAGTACAATAAGATGAAAAGAATATTTAAACAAGGAAAACCCAATGTATGCAAATTTATAGTGCTACCAAATTGCCAATAAATCTTTTCTCTCAATAGTAGAACCAAAGATAATTCAATGGCGCTGAATAGTGGACAATTTCAGATTAGTAAAAGGATAACCTTTTCCACTGAAAGTACTGAAATCCTGATAACTGAATGAAATGATTGCAAAATTATTATTTTAGTTCATACTGATTGTTTAAAAAACAGCAAAGTTCTAAAATATATACTTTGCCTGCCGGACAAGGAAACTGATATCTTTGTTAGCTGTAACTGTTCAGTATCTATCTATCTATCTATCTATCTATCTATCTATCTATCTATCTATCTATCAAATCTATACTGCCACCTATTTGCTCATGGCAACTCAAGGTAGCTTACAAAATATAAAAACCACATTTAAAAACATAAAATTAATTTTAAAAATCAAATAAATTAATATAATAATAAAAATATAATAAAATCAGTATTAGTATTTCTGATGGGATAGGTGCCATTTGGGGGTGGGGGTGGAGTGGGAATTTCAAAAACGTAACATGGACACTTTCACACAATGGCTATTCATAATGGGGCATGATGAGTCAGAAAATGCTAATTTACTGGAAAGCAAATAATTAAGACTATTCCTGCCATAATATGTAACCTTCATCTCCTACCCCTGAATGTTATGTTATTCAGTCTTTTTTTTTCCTGGGCAAATGTTACTTTTTCTTATTATATTTTCTTCATAGAAATTTTGTTCCAAAAATTAACTATTTAGAAAAGAATGTATGTAGCTTAAGGCTAAACTCTGGAGTCCTTGGTTTTACCTAGCTTGGTTATTATTATTTTTTTGTAGACATTTCATGTAGACATTTTTTGTAGACATTACCTATCTGTGTAATGACATCAATGTCAATGTCAAGTATTGATGATGTTACCTAATTGGGGAATGAAACATTCGCAAAAAAAACTACCAAGTTCAGACAGCACTAAGGACTCCACAATTAACTATTTCCAGGAAACCTGGAAAAATATAGGCTTGGTTAATTTTTTACTACATAAACTAACATTCCAAGTGAACTAGACATATCTTATTTACCCTTATTAGCCTGATTTACTGTAGCTCTAGCACAGACCAGTGATAAAAGTAAGCCATTTATACACAATATTTGGTGCAATTAGAATCTGAGCAGAGTTCTTCTGGATCCATCTACCCCAGCAGTCTGTTCTCACAGAGATGGCATTCTGAAGCAGCCATGCTACCATCAAAGCTAATACAAACCCAACAAAAAACATACAAACAAGGCATCAATCTATCTTCCTACAATTTACTTAGGGAAGTTACTTACAAAGGGACTACCTTAAACAAACCAACACAGATTAATAATAAATACTGCATGCTGCTCACACGTTTATATGCATAGTTTAAATAACGCAAAGCAATACCGACTGCTTTGTATTTTACCTGTACGTCAGATGCTAAAGTTTCATAGGTGTCCTTCAAACAATGCCAATTTTGCCTGCCAAGTGTTAAGGCCACACCAGGTAGACTATATGCACAATGTTTCGCAATTTCAGTATCAACTGTCTGTGCTCGAGCAGGGTCTGTCATAGATAAATACTGCTCCAACAAAGGCTGAGGTATAATGTCCTGAAGATTAAAAAGAATAGTAAATTATTGATTGCAATAAATTAAACAAGAGTAAGGCTATACCACTATTAAAAGACACCTGTGCTTTTAGTATAACATTCTATCTCTTCCTCCAGATGGCAACCACATAATGCCAGTAAAGTATACAATGGGCCAAAAACACAATCAGTTGTGCAATGGGAATAATCAGCTTCTTCTACACTAAGTCACATATGATAAATGTCTCACCAGTCTCCAAGGCCAATGAACTAAATAAAAGGAACTGGAAATAAGTTACGAACCATAAATAAACACATTTTGTGTATATAGTATAATAAAAGTATACATCTTTACAATACAGATGGCAGTAGATCAGCTTTTGCTATCTCAGTGTTTGGTTTATATTTTAACATTAGTTATACAATATAGTTACTATATTCTGAAACTAGTACAAGAAATCAATGTATTTCAAAAGTAATAAATACTGTTCAAGCCAAACTTTGTTTATTTTTTTACAATAAAATCCAAGGTTGAAGAAAGTTCCAAATAGGATGCGTGAAATATTCAATCTGGGTAAATCTAGATTATGTTTTTTGTAATAAAAGGAGACACGTATTCAAAATAACCCATTTGGCCAGGTTTGAAAATAATGTTTTATCAAGCGTAAATCTCTAGACATAGTAATCAGTGAGCACTGAAGTACAAGAGTTGGTTTAGGAACAGGTTTTTTTAAAATCTCAATTATGACCAGGAATATCAGAAAAATTGGAAACCTGCAATTTTGATTTTTCTTCTTCAAGACGTGGATCATTCTCTTGTGCCTCTAAAGCTTTATTGACATCATTGTGTTGTTCTTCTGACTTCTGTAAAAGTGCATAATAAAATATACAACATCATTAAAATGCATTACAACTGAAATGTAACAAAAAATCAATTTCTATGAATTGAATTACTGTGATAAAAAAAATCACAAAGTATCACCGATTTATATTGGTTCTACATTCCACTTAAGCAGAACATTGGGCCAAGAATAGAAAAAAACAATAAACAACCATTTGTTTCATTTGGCTTGGCATAAAAAGCAGAAAATTTCAAGCTTAATATTTATTCTTTTTCCCATGTCAGCATTGAGATGCCATTTTTAATATTTTTCTAATAATTCACTGAAGGTCTCCAAGTGCCCTATCTGCAAGTTAACAAGCTTCCTTTATGTAGGTCTTTGCCAATCTAAGTATTTATTGGGAGAACTTCCAAGGTTCAGTAATTAAAAATAAAACAATTTGAAATCAGGACCTCAGTCATAGAGCAAAAACAGTAGCTAAGTAAGAAACCCACATGAATGGATCACTTAATGACCGCGCTCGTGGCACTGAGTTGTGCTCGTTAAACTATCTTCGATGTTGTTAAGTGAAGTGAAACAGATGCCTACTGGTTTCAGCCTTCCTTTATGCACTGAAGGGGACTCTTCTGAAGGACTGCAGGAACAGAGCTTAGTGTCAACTCATAAAATATTTCTGTGGTCTTTTAGAGTTGCCCACAGAAAGGGAGGGGGAAGCAATGAGCAGCTTGCATTCTATAAATGTTTTCAAAGATAGTTTCTAGGTGACCGAGGTTTCTGCCGTGCAAAATTCTAACTGGAGAGAATGATTGATGACTCCTGGCTATGGATGTGTCCCATTGGAGACTATGAGTTATGATACACCCAGGGGGTGGGGGAAAACCAGGGTCAAGGGTGACAATGAATTGTGTGTCTCAGAGTCGGCTACACCCAGGCAATGCCGCATCTTTTAACTCCCAATAAGTCCTTTTGGAATTTGGCTAGACTCATGATTTAAAGGTTGTGTCGGAATCCTGACACTTAGATCTTAGGGATCTGTTTCTATAGCCCATCAGAGGAGTTCCCCTTCCCTCAGCAGGTAGCCCTTTTACTCTCAAAAAGCTGCCTATCAGGAGGGAATTTCAATTACCCAGCAGGTGGCAACAGCTTGCAACTTTTCCTGCCGGCTTCCCCACTGACTTTCAGGAAAGCCAGTAGATTGGAAATGACTAGCACATGATCGCAGGGCGCTTGGTAATAAAGTGCAAAAAGGTTGCTAAGCATCTAGATCAGGGGTGTCAAACTTGATTGTATCATGTTTTTTGCCTTTGTGAAGCACGGGTGGCCGTGGTCTGCGTGTGACGCATCCGGCCCGCAGGCCGCCAGTTTGACACCCCTGATCTAGATCATAATCATGCGACTATGCGCATAGTGGTGCAACTTTTTGCAATGGCTAGTAGTGCTTTACCAGCTGTAAATTGAGGACTAGCAGTAGATAGCTTTTAGATTATCTTTAACATGAGTCTAATTGAGTGAACCTTTCAAGTTGCATTTGCTTTGTCATGTAATTTTCAATCCAGTTCCCTAAGGGCTATCTGTCTAAAATCCAAAGAAACCAAAATTATGGAAAATGATTGATGACTAGTTGACCATCACCTGTCCTGTCCACAACACATATTTACCGCATTTTTTATTATAGCTGGATCAGGTAGCTCAATCACATCAGCCAGACTTGGCAATGAAGATAAGATATTTACATCTGCTGTTCTGGAAGTACAGACCAAATTTGGAGTGTCTTCTTGATAGGTATCATTAACTTCCACATTCTGCTTGCTGTCACAGCCACCGACAGAATCAAGATGAGCAGCTCTGAGGGCAGCAGACAGTACTTGAACCTGAGCTGATTGAATGGAATAAATCCCATTAAGTTTTCAAATACTGTACTTTTATATTTATATTAATACTTTTCCAAAATATTAAAAACATATATACTTTCAATAAAACTATGAATAATGAATGAAAATATTTTATACACTGGTTCTTAAATCAGTGAAGGTAGGTTTATTTATGGCTATAGAGAATGTTCAGATCTAGAAATGTTTATAAAGACAGGATGACCTTGGAAGTAACATACAAACATTTGATGGAGGTTCTACATGTAAGCTGAATGTGTCTTAAAATCAGAGATCTACAAAGATAGACATAAGAATGACATTTTGAGCACTCTTAGTAGCCATAAAAATATTAAATAGTGAGATTGCCTGCTGAATAAAAAAAAAAAACTTAAGGTTGGCACTTAAAAATAGTTATTTGGAAATCACAAGTTGATCATTTGATTTTGTTTTGCTTCATGAAATGATTTATGCTAAAAGCAATTGTGTTGAAGTCTGGAGCTATTATAGACAATTGAGTGGAAAACAAGTGGCATTGATGCTCACTTCATGAAAACACATGTCCCCAGTATGAATCATAATATATAAAAACTATACTTGATCAAAACAGATCAAAAAGTTTCTTTCCATCCAATAAGATCAGGCAGAATGGGGATGCTATGGATCCCATCAATCAATGTGTGGCACTGGTGGG
Source organism: Hydrophis major (assembly GCA_033807585.1). Taxonomy (NCBI): domain Eukaryota; kingdom Metazoa; phylum Chordata; class Lepidosauria; order Squamata; family Elapidae; genus Hydrophis; species Hydrophis major. The sequence goes on from CM066330.1 coordinate 247,664,659, forward strand.
TCTTAGGTACTATGACTTCTCCGGCATGTGGATCAGCCCTTCAAAGATGACAATTCCAATCCTGTTACCCTTCTGAAAGTCATGAAGACTTGGCTATTATTCCAAGTTCTGGAGTTAGAGCATTAATGGAACTCCAAATTGGTTGTGGGATATGCTCATTAGGCTTCTACTGATTTTTTTTTTCCAGGGCCTTAACTAGTTTTTTCTTTAGTGCAGTAGCCCCCAACCTTTCTAGCTTGGCAGCCTGGCCTGGGGGAGGTGACAGTTGCACACGCACAGCTCCATTTGTGAGCTGCACACGTGCGTCCTCTACTGTGCTTGCACACGAAGCTCCACTCATGTGAGGGCACTTGTGTCTACCAATTTAAAAGCTCCATTTATATGAGTACCTCCATTTGCATGAGTGGATCTTCACACTTGTGTGCTTGCCCATTTTTCCTGTGGCCTGGTTCCAAGGTCATGGACCAGCAGTTTAGAGGACTATGGCTTTGTTTTTGCTCCCATCTTTATTTTGAATGAATATGACAGTTAAACAGTCATATAAATGTGTTAAATAGGTAAGTGTGTCTGAAGACCGGGGAATTGGTAAGGCATTAGTATGACTGAGTGGCTGGTTATGTCTGGGAAGAATGAGACTATATGCAGTCCTTGTCTTATGACCAATCGTTTAACAACGATTCCAAGTTACAACAGATTTGCAAATTGGTACTTATAACCAGGCCTTGAAGTGATAACTGCCATCTCCTGTGCCATAATCACATGACTGTATTTAAGCATTTGACAACTGGCTCACATTTATGACTGGATGCAACATCCCACAGTCTTTTGTCATTTGTGATGCTTCTTGCCAGTTTTCAGAAAAAATACACATTCAAATGAATGGATTGGTTAACTACACGCTATTTGTTTAACAGCTGCAGTGATTTGCTTTATGACCATTATAAAAAATGCTTGTAAAATTTAGCCTGGTCAAGTGCTGCCTCAATTTACACCACTGTTTAGATGGCACAAGCAATCAACTCCATTATTTGGCAAATTTAGCCAAACTATCCTTGAGCTGCCTAACATAGGAGTATACAGGTCTACTTTATCATGGCTGTAGAGATGACCAGGACTCTGTTCAACCATTCTTTGCCATCTGCCGGATTCTCACTATCTTCTTTCTGGACCACTGTGCTAAATATGAGTTCAGTTAACAGTTGAATCCATACATAGTTGGAATACAAGCCCTATTCTTCCATGAAAACGAATACAGTTTGGAAGCTCGTGCTGAATGGGTTTTGCTTATTATTTTTTTGATGTCTTCTGTGAAAATAAAATATTGTGGTAACCACATGAACAGAATTATAAACCCAAGGCAAAATATATGGATATTCAGAAGATGGTAAAAATAAAGGAACCCACCACACCAAGTCTGGACATCAATTAGTAGGAATAAGAAGTCACAGTAATTGACACAGTTTGGTAAATCAATAATTTACCAAGCTCAGACAAGAATCAGAGAACAGCACTTGGAGGCAACAAAATTTAACTGTTTGCTGCCATGTAGTGTCATATTTGATTCAGCAAACTAATATACCAATGAAAGGCTGAGATGACATAGAAAAGAATGTGTGATGGACGCTAATAAATGATAAAAGGACAAGCTGTACACATCTCTGTTGGAAGAGTCCCAGTTTGCACATGCAAGTATCACCTATGAAGTGCTCCTCTTCTTCCCAATCTCTGCATAACTCCCAGTTAGGTTGTACCAGGGCATGAAAATATAAGAAATGTGCATACAAGTATAAGTCCACTAGAGGGACCTGAGTTATGACACTTTATTATAACAAACATAAAAGGCCTCTTTGAAGTTATATCTGTATTTTAAATGACTTTAATCTATGGTTTCTCTTATGGTCAAAATACTCTGAGATCCCACAAGTAAGACCTTTAGGGAACAAGCTATCTGCCAAGGTGAATAATGGTGGAAGTGCAAGCCAGGCAGAAATGTGTTATGGGCAAATATTACATTCTTGAGGAGCTTAAGTTGTGATTCACAAATGGGTTCACTTTATTGTTTCCCACTTTTATTGTCTCTTTTGAAAAAAAAGAATGGAACGCAGAACCTTCTCTTTCAGACCAGTTGAAGAAGAGGGGGAAAGCTATTCTCAACTAGAAGGCAGAGCTAAACTCGAGTTGGGAAAGATGTTCTTCACAGATGACAAAAATTTAGCCTGGCCTAAACACTTCCCTGACAGTTCCGTCTGTGATGACTCAGAATGTTAGGGGAACTATACGGAGCTCTGAAAATGCTTTTTCTTTGTAATAAGGCATTGGGAAAGAACATGGCAACCAAGAGCAGAAATTTCAAGAAGACAATAACACCAGGACAGCTACTAGTAAAACTTGCCTTGAACATCGGGGTCATCCATGTGTTCCTGCAAACTTTGCAGAACTTTTTTAATTTCACTGCTGGCAACGCAGTTATTATAAAGTGCCTGTGATACTGAGGTGCTGTCATGTATCTCTTTCTTGCCCTGAAGAAGCTCTATATCTTGGCTTATATCAGGAAGAGGAGGTCGCCAGTATAAGAAAGTATTAAACACATCCTGTCTGGCCTGGATTCTTGAGCTAATTTCTTGATATTTGCTGGTTTGACAGTTTCTAATATCATTAGTTAAAAAAGTCTCATCTCCCTGAGGTAATATAGTCTGATCTATTCCAAAATTGATGTGTATGGCTGAACATTGATTCTGTGCATCCAAGTGTGTCATTTCAGAACAAACCACAGGGGTAAAAGAAGATTCTACTGCCAAAGATTTATTTTCCACTGAGTCCTCTGATCTGAGAAGAGAAATATTGTTAAAACAACTGTGAAAATATAAAGTCAACATAAACTAAGCTCGCCTAAATGTAGTGGCTTAAGTACAGTTTCAATTATAATAATCATGGCTTTTCTCTCAAAATTAATCCTGCTTCCGAAAATGCTGGTGCTTCATAAGATTAAACAAGCTTAAATTTAACTTGTTGAACTTCAAGTTATTTACTAATTATTTGGCCTTCCAGGTCATATTTGCTGCAAGGTCAAGAAATTGACAATGAATTCTAAACTGTCTGATCAAGGAGATTCCACGATCAAATAAAAGCTTTATTGAACTACTGGGACTTTCCCCTCACATTCAGAAGAGAAGGAAGTGATAAAACAACAGTCCAATAGCCTCTGGATTAAATTTTGAAATAATTATTTTCAAATTTCGCAACGAGATAAGTTGTTTGAAACTATCTTGTTGTAAAAATGTGTCTTAGACTTATCATTACTTTATCTCTAATCTTATATGTGCAATTCATTTCTGCCATGTTTTCTATCTCATAAAGAGATGAAACAATTGGAGATATATGTATGTATGGTATTCAGCTTTGTTCAGGTATTTTCCCACGTCATTATAGTTGTGCTTTTAAAGTTGTAGCGACGTTTCAGCAGAATCTCATCTGTCATCATCAGGCTTCTGTATTGTGTTTGTCTGTGAGTCAGACTTGTACAATTGTTTCAGTTTTAAATTTGGGGCTAGCCTACTGTTGTGCCAGAATGGTTTTTTCTTCATTCTGATTGGTTGGGAGTACAGCAATAGGCTAGCCCCAAATTTAAAACTGAAACAACTGTAAAAGTCTGACTCATAGACGAACACAATACAGAAGCCTGATGATGGCAGATGAGATTCTGCCGAAACGTTGCTACAATTTTAAAAGCACAACTATAATGACATGGGAAAATACCCGAACAAAGCTGAATGCCTGCTTTACATACATACATACATACATACATACATAATATATATATATTATATCCAAGCAAATATGAGACAGAATAAAGTAAATTTCCCATTTCTTTTAAGGGGCTTTCAGTCATTTATCTTTCTAATATTACACTTAGCTGTTGTTTTTTAAGAAGAGCTCCTCCAGTTGTCTCATATTTTAAAATCTGGTTTTCAAAGTTATGATTAAATACTCCTTTTAATTCAATGGTAAACAACTTCTAAAAAACCGGCACATAAGATACTTGTTCATATTTAATAAACTTGTTAAGGCAAGTTTATTAAATATCCACCATCACAAGCTTCAATACTTCATTTTATAATGTTAAATATGGATTTTGAAATGTATAGTTGCACCACTAGTTATAGTAAATCATTGCACACTTTGAAGAGTCTTATCTAAAGCTGGTGGAAATAATATTTTATTACATAAAATACTTTTTGAAATGAATACTGAATTTTGAGCTATCAAGATAGAATCCTTCATCCTGAGAATTACAATAACCGCATTAATGATTTCTCAATTGGATGAAAAACAGAGTTCTAGTTTCAAGCTGCCCAAGTTACCATTAATGCCAAATCACTATACCTTGATAACTTTAAATTTGCACTGTGGTCTGGGCACGGACTACAAGGCCGGATGCTGAGCGTCCCATCCTCTCGAATGTAAAGACCAGCACTGGAAGGGTTTGCAAAAGTAGAAATAAAAGGACCAAGTGATTGGAAAGCAGCTTGACGAACCTAGAATATTGGAAATATAAGAGATTATAATGGCACTGATACTGTTTGTAATTAAAGTTAAATGTTCACAAATTACATGAAATTCAAAAGTGGAACCATCAATTCAGATTGGCATCTTTCATGCCAGTTTATTTGGTTTTGTGACAAAATCCATAAACTCTAAGGAACAGATGCTCAGTTTCTGCAGAAGAAAAAAAAATTATAATTTCTGTTTTAGTGCAATAGAAAAAAAAGAGAAGAACCAGACAACCAGCAGCAACATAGGCTCAACTACAGCCATGGATGTACCGCTGGAAAACCTGAAGGACCAGTCTGGCGACAGATCCTCCAGGAAAAAATCCATTTTGTGGTTGCTAAGAGCTGACATTAGATGGTACATATTCAATCAACATTAGTAAGAACAGTAGAACTGCTTCAAATGTGCATAATTTACTTTTAAGGCTACAGGCCATGACCAAAAAAAAAAATGGACAATTGCAAAAAAAAAAAAAAAAAATCTAGCCTTAATAGGCAGCTTTGATTGGAATTAAATAAATATGGGACGCAATGGCTCAGTGGCTAAGACACTGAGCTTGTCAATCAGAAAGGTCAGCAGTTCGACAGTTCGAATCCCTAGCACCATGTAACGGAGTGAGCTCCCATTACTTGTCCCAGCTAGCAGTTCAAAAGCATGTAAAAATGCAGTAGAAAAATAGGGTCCACTTTGGTGGGAAGAAACAGCATTCCGTGAGCCTTTGGCATTTAGTCATGCCAGCCACATGACCATGGAGACGTCTTCGGACAACGCGGGCTCTTTGGCTTTGTAACGGAGATGAGCACCGCCCCCTAGAGCCGGAAATGATTAGCACGTATGTGTAAGGGGAATCTTTACCTTTACCTTGATTAGAATTTTGCCTAACATTAATGGAAACATTAGTATTATCTGTATCTGCATGACACTTTCAGCCACACTGAGTTTTACTATATATTTTTTAATGTTTTTAAAGACTAGAGGAAAAATTGAGTGATAAATTATTGTAATCAAAAAGATCAAATATTCCCCAAATCTGCAATATTGCTTGCAGTGAACAATTGATTTAAGCTCAACTGTTCAAAATTTAAGGAGGCAAGCTTGCATACAAAATCAAATAGAAAATATCTATTTGCACAAACAGTAGTTCCTTTGAATTTGAATACATGGAAACTACTCTTTGAGTTTGTTGTAGAGATATAAGAGATGCTGATAGAAGCTAACGATACTGTTGTTAAATCAAAGTGTGATCATACACGCATTTTTCTCAATATTCATTTGCTTTTATCAAACGAAGATTCCCTGCTTTTATGGAATCACTGCAATTTAAGGTGAACAGTTCAACTCTATTTACCCATCTGCAAGGATCACTAATGAGACCGATGAAGAGGGGAGACAGTTTGGTCCTCCTAACCTCAGGAGAAACGATACAGGAGACAGCCATAAAGCATTCAGCACAAGCTTTCCGCATACCCCAAATGTTATCAGAGCAGAGCTCAAAAAACTTTGGAATCTGCCAAAATAAAGACACAACAGAACAATTGATTTGTTTGTATACATTATCTTGTCTACTTGGAAAGTGCTTACTTACAAATATGTATCAGATTAGCAGGCAAAACATTCATTTAGTAGTTCGTAGCGAAGAGTAAATAATTTATTGAATGATTTAATCACAACTGAATGAAAACATGCAAAGTCAACTTAGTCTTATATTTAGCTGATACCATATTAGTGTAATTCATACTTCTAAGTATATAATGCTATAAGGGAAAGCTCAGTTTCTTGAGAATGTCAGTCTAATTTCAGTCTCTGATGAGAAGCTGACAGCAAAACTTTAAAAATATTCATGTCCTTTTAGCAAACCTGAGGAAAGGAATGTTAACATCAAAGGATTAACTTGTAAAATTAAGTTATCAATAGTAGCCATCATATCTAACTAAAGATCAAGCATACTGAAGTTTTAGCCTGAAGGGGGAAAAAGCGGGAAGAGAAGTATGTGAGGAATTTATAAGCAAGAAGTTGGAAGGGAGAAAATTAGTTTCCTTAGTGGACCAGAATAGTCAACCTCCAGTCTATCAGTGTCTTGCAAGCTACAGCAATTTAAGAAAAGCCTAATTAAAGGAGCCACACTTTTCTTTTATCGATTTAGGAATGAGATTTGGAGTCAACAAAATGAAACTTCTTTTTTCTGGGAATAATTTTGTTTGCCAACCCCAAAAGGTTCAGCCATGGTTGAAACTCAAGAACAATATTTTAAAATGAAGACATTTTTGGGGAAGCAATGGATATTTCTTAATAGTGAGGAAAATATATATTTGTTCAGCTAGATCAAACAAGTTGTTGTAACTTTGCATTCTACAATACTGTCATGCATTAAGGTCTGGCAATTACTGGAAGGAGTCTCCAGTAAAATTTTCCCATTAATCCAAGCATTTCAGAGGTTTGCTTTGTACACACACAGAAGACATTAAGCTGGTATTCTTTATATGACACAGGCTGCTAACAGCATGAAATTCCAAGATGTGTAACTTGACTCTCAGATTTTAACATACCAAATTATTTTCTGTAGCTTCTTGCCCAACTGCGCTGCATATATCACCAAAGCTGGCTGCACAGACCTAAGCAAAAGAAACAAACACAATGCTTCTTTGTTGCTATCTTAATGTTAATCTACTTTGTGTTTTGTTACATATACATACTAACTTAATTATGTACCTTCATAAATAAAAGCTGAATGCTACACCAAAAACGTGCACAGGGATGGGATGGGAGTGGGTAGGAAAATGTGTGTCATGATTAAAATGCTATGTTTTATGTTACTTGCTTCACAGGTCAAAATGGGAACAAAGAATGGTGGGATTTATTTCATAAAGTAAAACACATAGGAGTCGTTATCTGGATATAATCACGTTCTGTACTTTTATCAGACAGCATCATGTATGCATATAATCTCAGTTAGCCCCATTAGAATATTTAAAACAACGAGCCCTTAAATGGCCTTCAAGTGTGCATCAGTTGATTTGTATTGGCTATGGTTGATTTTAGATGGTGCCAGTTGTCAATTATACTTCATAACAGCCACTTTAATGAGAGTGGCAGTTCAAATGTAAAACAAGATATACTTGTTTTGGCACTTATATAAAAAGTTTTAAAAATAGGGGGGTTTCAATAGTACTTACAGGTTAAGTTAATTTAATTCCAAAATTTTATTAGGTATGTTCCAATGCAGATGACTAAATTAGTATAAAATCAACAAATGTTAACCTTCCGGACTTGAAAGAGTTTTCCATCACTGCAAAGCTCACAGAATCGAGGAAGCAGCAAGCGTTCAAGGGTAGATTTGTTCACCATAGATGCCATTTTGCAGATTATCTATTGAGAGGGGGAAATCATTTTTTTTCTTTATGTTATCATTTTCTTTAGATTTTTAGCATTTCTGTTAAAAAATGTATCAAAATATGTGGGAACAGTATTACAGTTCAAGAATAAAATTCACCAGGTTCACAGGTATTAAGGCATCTTGGAATCAGATACAATACATAAGCACAATACTTAGATACAATTCCTTTGAGGAAACAGTGACTGTATCGAGTTGATCACATACTAGAAGTGCTATAAATAGAATAAACAATCAAAGAATTCCACCAACAACAGATTGTATCCAGCAAAAATAGAGCTGCTCTTGTATACTGATGTTTTTACATTAACCATGACTGTGTATGTTTGTGGTTTTTATCTTTGGAAGGAAGAAGAAAGTCTGGTTTGCATCACTGACAGAAGCCAGAAAGTTAAAAGAGATTGCCATTAGATCAACACATCCCTAATCACATTATACTTTTTCTTTGTCTTTTGGTTGTAAGCAGTTTGGGGAATAATTTTGCTGAAAAATAAAGTATAAATGGGACAAAATAAAGTATAAATCATATAATATCTGATGGGGGGACAGGAAAGGGGGAGAATCCTTTTATGCTGTTGTATATCCTTGAAGTACAATGAGTAGAAGTTGATGGAGAGTGCTTTTAAAAATACAGGAAACAACAATAGCAGTTATAAACATTCCTTCTGCTTGCTTACCTACAAAAGCTTCCATTCTCTGAAGTTTACATGCATGTTTGCCTTTCTAAAAAATTCCTATGATGTAGAACAGGTGAGCAATTAATCTTCTCAAGGGACCACATGAGAAATTGGGACTGGTGCTCCACGCCCTGCCAATGCTATCCCACTCTCCACCGCTGCCCTGCCCTTAATGCTGATGCTCCCGCCAATGTTCCATGCTCACTGATGCTACAGACTGGATTGGGACCATCTATGACAGGGGTCCCAACCTGTGGGCCACAACCCACTACCAAGCCATGGACCGTTGGCCACTGGGCTGTGTGAATGTTGTGGCGAGTGTGGGCACTCATGGCCCCAATTCACACAAGCTCTCATACATGTAAAGGCAACTGCCCCTCCTCCCTTGAGCCACAAACCTATAAAGGTTGGGAAACTGTGATCTACAAGTTGCATGTGGCCCGCTGGCTGTATGACCAAGTCTGATATGGAAAAAATAGCTTTTAATCTCAAGCTTTTGGAATAGATACCATTCCAAAATCCAATTTTTAAAGATGTATAAAATTATTCATTTGAGTGAATGAAATTTTGAATGAGATCGCTGCTGAGAGGGTAAAAGACAAAAATAAATGGAACACATTCTTGTTCAAATGATATAAAGAGAGATCAATATTTGGGAAACTGCTGAATACACCAATAACAATGAAATTTAATTAATAACATTGTTTTACATAATTATATAAATATTAAAATGCTAGATAAATCCCCCTATTAATTCAGAAACAACAATCTCAATAAATTAGATACCTACATTGACTGCCTCCACCTTGTATTCATCATCACTTTCTGGAGCAGAAAGCTCCAATAGAATTGGACACACCTTATTTTCAATGTCATGTTGAGCAATAAGTTGTTGATCCAGTAATATTAGCAGTGAATCCTGGCTTGCTTTTCTCACCTAACAATGTGCAAAGGAGAAATAATAATGTATTAGGGAATAATATTTTGTGACCAGCATACATGAAATGGGATTAAATTTCTTGCGGAACAGTATATCATGGCATTGCTTTTAAGAGAAAATAATTATGGTTTTATGGGCACACATGTTTTTTCCATATCCCGCATTTCTGAGCAAAGGGCAGCACATACTAATTCAGTTTTATTAAGCTGGAAATTCTCAGAACACAACTGTGGTACTTATAGCTTTACCTCCTCCAGACCTTGTCCATCCAATTCTTTAAATGTAAATCTTCTGCCAATGATTTTTAATGGTCCCCTGCGTAGCAGAGGTGAATGGGTACAGAGATCACAAGCAATGATTCTTTATTGCAGCACCCCACATCCTATTAGACTGGCCTTCCATCAACTGTTAAAAATTGAACTGTTCTGGGTGACCTTTTGGAAATAAATGACTAACACTACACTTACTGCTTCATATTAATTAAGTATGAATTGGCTTTGTTTTAAAATTATAAGCTGTTGGTTCCTTCCAATAAAATATAAGTAGGATTAAACACAGTTCATATAGAGTTTAGGTATTATACGGTATGGTTAATCTAGAATAGAAAGTTTTTAAACGTCTCTTCAAAGCTATGTTACAGGAGGATAAGGGAACATATAAGCACAAATCACATTGCACATCAAGCAAAACCAAAGTATCTAATTGAATATTACAAGAAAAAATTACCACAAATGAGTGAACAATACATTCCATTCAGAAAACAATACCTGATTATTTGGATCTGTGAGGTATCTCACCACTATAGGCATAAGGTATTCAGAAAAGGCTGCAGGGAAGTTTGGCCTACTTTCCTGTAGAAAAATGGCAATGGGTGGTATCTGTTCCATTAATTCTGTCCGTACAGTAGGTTCTAGAAATTAAAACATTTTTAAAATTAAAATATACTTTTGGGATTAAGTCAACATTCTGTATCCCATTAGCAGCTGAGAATATGGAGCTAAGAAGCCAAAAATTCACTGTTTCTCCCTGGCACTGACATTAAGCATGATGCCTCCAGTAAAACAAGACAGCATATAGCCATCACACTATTAGTGTTCCATGAGTTTTTCTAGTCATCCTTTAATACTATTTAATAAATTGATGGACATCACAATATCTGCTAGCTGCATTTTTTACAGTTTACAACTAGTAATAGTGTAAAAAGTAGAGAAAAGTACAAAGTTTTTCTATTGTTCAGATTTTTCATTAGTTTCAATGGCTGATTCCAATGCTAATACTTTGAAAAAAGGGAAAAAGAATTGTCTCCATCAACATTTTTCAAATCATGCATGATTATATCTCTAAACTATTCCCTCCTTTACAAAATTATTTTTTAAGTTAAACAGCTCTAAACACCCTAACCTTTCTTTACGGAGGAGCTATTTCCATCCAATACTCTTACGTGGTTGATTTTTTTTTTAATACTTTCTCCAGAAATATAGTATCTTATCTGAAGGGCAGTAGAACTGAAAATAGTTTAAATCCAATTTATATTACATTATAAACTGATAAAAATAGAAAAATAGAAACAAAATGTTTTATTTGTTTTCTGAGGTTCTCGCGGGTATTTGTATGTGGATCTTTGGTTATTCGGGTTTTCTCCCGCGTAAGATTGGAAGTATCTAGGCAACGTTTCGATGAAGTCTCATTCATCATCTTCAGGCTTGGTTTTCAGCTCTGTGCTCCTCAGAGTGATGTGAGCTTGCAGCTGCTTCTTCCTTTTAACTGCTAGTGGGGGTGTGACTTGATTGGGTGGGGGCTTGGCTGTGTTCTGATTGGGTGGGGGTGTGTTCTCATTGGTTGGGGGTTTGGCTGTGTTCTGATTGGTTGGGGGGTTGGCTGTGTTTTGATTGGCTGGAGGCGTGTTCTGTTCAGGTGGGGGCTTGGTTGTGCTCAGGTTAGTCCTAGTTGCTGGGGGATTTGAGTTGGTGAGCTGTGATCTTGCTGTTTGGCTTCGAGTTCATGGTCGTGCTGCATCTTCATGGTGGGGGTCAGAGGGAATAGTTTAGAGATATAATCATGCATGATTTGAAAAATGTTGATGGAGACAATTCTTTTTCCCTTTTTTCAAAGTATTAGCATTGGAATCAGCCATTGAAACTAATGAAAAATGTTTTATATATATGTGTGTGTGTGTGTGTGAAGTAAACACTTCCTCCTTCACAAGGAGTATAAGCAATTTTAGTAATTTATCACTTTCTTATAGTTTCTACGGGAACAACAAAATCTTTTGAGATTTCAAGCAAAAATGTGAAAAACATCTGGAAATCTCAAGAGTTTAAAATTTTATTTGGGCATAATACCTTTGCAGCCTACAAACTGGAAATCAATTATGCAAATTATCATTGGGAATTTACAAGATATTTTAGAGAGGCTGATAATTAGTCGCAAATCAGGTAAAATACTTAATTCATTTTTTTTTAATTCAATGCCAATTATGTAGAGAAAGATTGCTTCTCAAAACCTGTAGAACCCTGCCAATGATTATAATCATAAGCTAGATTTCATACGTACATGTTTATACTCAAATACACCAATACAGAGAACACGTTTTTAATTAATGAGAGTATAAAGATCGGAAGAATCACCTGTATCTTCAGACAGCCGGACCACTATTGACATAACTATCAAGAAATCTTCCTCGTTATGATTAAAATCTCGAAAGACATCAAGTAGACCCCTAGCAATTATTTGCCTGCATGAGCAACAAATATACACATGTAATTATTGTTTTGAAATATTAATTCATAATTACAGCTTTGTGAACAAACTAACAACAACAATATGGTCTAATTCAAGTGCAGGTATGTTTTATTTATGTTTAACACAGGAGGGCTATCCTATAGGATTCATCCACTTTTCCAAATTACTCAGAGCATTGCAGGCAGAGGATAATATACAAAGCAATACTGACTAGGAATCAGCATTTTCTTTTTAAAAAATCCTAAAGGAATTCTAAACTGAGATAGGCCAAGACAGCATATAAAAGTTAGGTAACTGATGAATTCCAGTTTTTAGAACAGGGGTGTCAAACTGGCGGCCCACAGGCCGGATCCATCATGCACAGGCACACCACCTGTTCCGCAAAGGAGAAAACATCGCAAAACGTCATGTGATGGCAACGTGACGCAGCGAGTTTGACATCTGTGTTTTAGAGTATTTTTCTCTCTACTTTCAGCATGCAAAGGAAGGTAAAATTCCTTCATTTCAGCACACACATAAGCTATCTTACAAGCAGAATTTTGCAACAATGTTATTAATTATCATAGTAATTATCATAGCAATATAGCTGTAAAGTCAAAGCAATTTTTCCCATTTTGTTCAGGTACTGCTGTTTATTACCAGAGAAGACAGAATATACCTTGATATTCATTCATTATACAGGTAGTCCTCATTTATCAACTTCCTCATTCAGCAAGTATTTGAAGTTACAACAACATTAAAAAAAACTGTGGTCAATCTTGCATTTGTGAGTATTACAGTGTCCCATAGGGACACAAGTGCCATTTGTGCATTTTGCAAAAACTGAGTTAATAGAGAAGGCAGAAGTAAAACCACCATGTTTTGCTTAACAATTGCAGTTTCAGTCATTTTTTTTAACAAACTGAAGAGAAAGTGAGATCATAAGCCTGTTGCGGCCATGTAATTTTCTACTTAGCAACAGAATTGCAAGTGCCAATTTTAGTCATTAAACAAGGAATATCTGTATACAATTCCCTTCTTTATATTTCTTATCTCGCCACATAGACAAAAAATCTCTATTGATTTTGCAATATCAAAACTTTAATATTTTATTTAAAACAATACATACATAATATGATCTAAATCCTAGTTGGCCCGTGAAAGAGAAGGAAAAACATCCTGTCTCCCTCAAATATTTGGGTCACCTTTCATCAGCTCCAGAAAACATAGCCAAAAGGATTTAAACCAAAAGTTATTCAAAATATCAAAACAGCATTAACTGCCTATCCCAGTTTCATGAAAAATAATTTTAATGCAACAAAATAGTAATAATTATTTTCAATATTACCTGTTAAATATATTATCACTAAAAGCATATTTTTCTAAACGTCCAAGTGGAGTTAAGTTATCCTGCCCTGGAATGTCCAGGAAAGCAGTTATCCTCATGCTCTCACAATCTGGTCCATAGTCTTCAAACCCAACTTTAAAAAGAAAGAAAAATGACACGTCAGTATGAAAGGAAGGGGGGGGGGAGGAATCCAACACCAATCTAATTTACAAATGCGCCTATGGATGCATTTCCTCATCAGACAGCAAATTTTGCTTCTATACTCACTTCCATAGCACACAGCCATGCCTCAATAGAAAGGGTTAAAAAGAAGTTAAATTTGCCAGGTGATATGCAAGGGTAGCAGTTGGTTGCAAAAGGTGGCCCTGAGTAACTTGCTTAAGTGTATTCCCTTTGTTTCAAAAACATAGGTTTTGAAAATAAAGACAGTTCACAAAGGCTGTCTCAAGATTAATTGACTCCCCAACTGTCACCCTAAAGCTGAACTAAAACAATTATTGAGACCAAAACATATACTTTGTCATAAGTGATCACAAAAATGATAAACCAGATAGTTGAGGGACTGGAATCCAGATGCCACCTACTAAGGTGGCACACTACAATCAGAACAACCTAAGAAACTTCAGATTGTGATTGATTGAAGAGTAGTCATTTGGTGAAAGACACAAAATGGAAAGATTTGTTATTACAGCAGTAAAACTGCATTAAAAAGTAACATTAAAGAAAATCTTCCAAGACAATTTAGCACCTAAGAATATGCACACAATATCATTTATAACATTGTAACATTGCTGAAGAGATATTTCAGACTCCACTTTTGCTTTAAAAAGAAAGGAGAGAAAACTATATGAATTACACATTCTCCACAAATAGTCCTCACTTAACCTCAATTGTCATTGGAATGTCCGCCCTCAAGCAAAATGGTTGGTAGGTGAAACATCATATAACCACATCACTTAGCAATAACAGTTCTGGTAATCGTGATTATAATCATTAAGTGAGGACTGTGCCATTAAGCAAGGAACGTACACTTCTTCTGCCCTTCCATCCTTGTCTCATCCTTGTCACTTCATTTCCCCCATCTAAAATGTCTCTGCTGTGTACCCATGCCACTCTCCCTCTGCTGAATTTTACTAACTTCTTCCTTATGTTGCCAGTGGCACAAAGGTCAGTGAGGGGCAACACCACTGGAGAGCAGGATGGCCAAAGAGGGAACATACGCAGGTGAGAGAGCTGAAGGACATGCTGGCCGGCTACCAAGTGCCTCAATTTTGATCTTGTGATCATAAATGTGCTAACCTGTAAGTACCATTCATTCAGTGCCGCTGTAACTTTTTGATGGTCTTTAAGCAAAAATTACCTATATAATCCCCAAGATTTCATTTTCTGTTTCCCTTTCCCAAGTACTTAAGGCTTATCAATACTGCTTCTATGTGAAAGAGAGAAGTTCTTTGCAGATTGAGAATAAGCAGTCAGTCAAGCAGTTTTTTGAATTATGCAAACACAATATAGCCATATTCTGTTGGCACACCACAATTGTTAATTTTGTAGTCAGTTGATTTATGCAAAACCTGACATTGTGGGAATTGAACTTTCTACAGAACATTAGAACATTGCATGTCTCTTCCAAACACAAAGCTGATCAGATGGTTCTTTCAAATCAGAAGGTTGTAATAATGTGATTATTAAACACTTTGTCATTTAATTCAAAATCTTAAGACTCCTGAACAAAAAGATAAGCTGATAAGTATTTTTTTTAAAAAAAAAAACCTGACAAATCAAACTGGGCATAACATTACATGAATGTTACATTACATGAACATTAGTAATACAATATAAGATTTGCATGTATCAAAAAAAGCTTTGGAAATGTATCTGAACGAAACAACTCCAAATTTGAGTAGGTTACTTTAAAGTCTACTTCCTTCTCTTTAACTGAGGAAAAAGAAACCAATTTAGAATATTGACCATCCACACATATCAACAATCCACCACTACATGCCAATTGTACATTTATCTTTTCAGAGTTCATAATAACAGAGGCTGGGAGGATGCAGGAGTGTGTGTGAGAGGCACCATGCCAGTCCAGGAAGGTGTACAAGAGGCACAGTACAGGTTGGGATGATGCAAGATACATACCATTACATCATGTCTGGCCAGATTTGCTTCTCTACCTGAGCAGTGACAGTCACCAGGGGGATACCTGCCTTTGGTATTCAGAACAATATTGTATGGGCACCTAGGTGACAGGGCTGCATTCAACTGGAACAGCCAGCACATCAGCAGGAGGCCTGGTTGGTTTTTCTATGACAATGCCTGCCAGGTTGAGAATGGCTCTGTGTTTCTTGCAAGCTGCAGTGAGAGTCAAAGAAACTGGAGTATGTGCTGTGTGTGTGTCACTTTTCGGCAGCTCCAGAGTTTTGTTCTGAAGTAGTATCTGGCAAAAAAAACCTGAAGTTGTGAACTCTGAAGGGAGTTGGTATTAGTGGTTGGTATTAAGAAATTGGCGGTGGCTGGAATACAGCTATCTTCCCTCCCCCCCCCCACCCCATTTGGAGACCAGGGAGATAATTATTTTCCTTGGGATTGTGGGTATAATTCAGAGCTCTAGCTACCACAGTGAGAGCACATTGGGTGGGGAAGGCATCTGATACATTTATGAGTGGTGAGAGGAAAGGCCTGCTATTTGGGAGTGAATGCTGGGCAGAAGCATCATAAAGATCTAATCGATCCACTTTGTTGGTTGTGTTACCAGGTGATAACATGAAATGTTTTGACTGGAGAGTGGAATGAGAGAGGACAGGAGGGGGCTGGTAAGTGTGTGGAAGAAGGAGCAAGCACCAATCTTTTGCACCTCAGGGACTACCAAATGGGCGTTGGTTCTTACCTGATACGCCCCTTCTCGGCGAGCTGCGAGGAGCATCCAGAGAGTGGGATGTGCTTCCGAGTCCTCTTCTTGCAGGCTGAGCTTTAGCTGAGGAAACGCTCCGCCCCCTCACGTCACTCCAAGTAGCGTTCCCCCAGTTTTTTGCGATAATGAGAAGAAAGGTTAAGAAATCCTTCTAATCAACTATTGGCTCCTTGGCTGAAACTAGAATACCCACCAGACGGAGGAGTTAGGGTGGGACTGGATGCTCTTCGTGGCTCACTGAGAAGGGGCGTATCAGGTAAGAACCAACGCCTATTCTCCCTCGAGCCACTCAGAGCATCCGGAGAGTGGGACATACCAAAGCTTGGCTGTCCTACGGGTGGGACTCCGTCTGGGCCGGAAGCCCAGATGACCCTCTGTAGGACTTGTCAGCCAAAAGAGGCCTCTTCTGAGGCGTATAAGCCTATTTTGTAATGTCTGATGAATGGGGACGGAGAGGCCCAAGTGGCTGCCCGACAAATGTCAGCGATTGGGGCTTGCGTGGCCCAAGCCACCGAAGTAGCTGCACTCCTGGTGGAATGAGCGGTTATTCCCCCAGGAGCGGGCAGAGATTGTGATAGGTAGCACCTGGCGATAGTCGCCCTAATCCAGCGACTGATGATTGAGGGAGAGACTTTGAGCCCCAATGTCCTGGGCTGAAAGGAGAGGAAGAGGGATTCTGATCTTCTCAGGGGTTGTGTGCGCTTAATGTATATGTGCAAGGCCCTTCTAACATCCAGGGTGTGCCAAAGGGTTTCCCTGTTCCTTGAGGGTCTGGGGCAAAAGTTTGGGAGGACCAGTTACTGAGACCTGTGGAAGGGTGAGTTAACCTTGGGTAAGAAGGTGGGGTCGGGGCGAAGGACCACCCGATCAGCATGGAACATGCATAAATCATTTCTGATTGACAATGCTGCTATTTCCGAGACTCTACGAGCAGAAGTAATGGCCACTAGAAAAACTACTTTAAACGTTAGAAATTGAAGGGAGGACTCCCTCAGAGGTTCAAACGGGTGCCTTGTAAGCGAAACGAGGACCTTGTTGAGGTCCCATGTGGGGAACCTGTGAACAGTCGGAGGGCACAAGTTGGTGGCGCCCCTGAGGAAAGCTCTAACCCGGGGGTGATGAGAGAGAGAACTGAAGTTATCACAAGAAACAACGGTTGAGAGGGCAGTGACCTGCCGTCTCAGGGTGTTGGGGGCAAGTTCTTTACGTAGGCCTTCTTGAAGGAATTCCAAGACCTGCGCGATAGAGGGAGAGAGGGGGTCAACTTGGAAGCCGCTACACCACTTGGAAAAGCCCTTCCAAGTGGCATCATAAATTCGTGTGGTGGAGGGTCGCCTAGCGGCCAAAATAGTGTCGATTACTTGACTGGAGAATTTTTCTCTTGTCAAACGGATCCATTCAACCTCCAGACAGCTAACTGGAGCCACTGGGGCTCCGGATGCAGAAGGGGCCCCTGAGAGAGGGAGATCCTGTCCGGGGGGATCCTCCATGGGGGCACTACCAAAAGATTGTGGAGGTCCGTGAACCACGGTCTCCTGGGCCAATAAGGAGCCACCAGGAGCAGGTCTGCCCTCTCGTGAATGAGTTTCTTTATGACTCTGGGAACTAGCGGCAGCGGCAGGAAGGCATATAAGAGTCCTGGGGGCCATGGGCAGCGTAGCGCGTTGTGGTTCTCCAACCCGTGAGATGGGTACCTGGAGAAAAACCGTGGGAGCTGTGCGTTGGACGGGGAGGCGAAGAGATCCACCCTTGGGAGGCCAAATATTCTGGACGCCTCCTTAAATAGGGATGGATGGAGGCGCCATTCTGCTTGGTCCACTGTGGCCCTGCTTAGCCAATCCACCTGGATGTTGGAGAATCCAGAGATGTGCTTGGCTTTTAGTGAGAGGAGGTTGGATTTTGCCCAACGGCAGAGGCGCTCGGCCTCCCTTATCAACTGAATAGACTGGGTGCCTCCTTGCCTGTTGATATGGGCTTTGGCCGTGACGTTGTCCGTGAGAATAAGGACGTGACGCCCGCGTACCAAGGGGAGGAATCTGAGCAGGGCCAGGTGGACGGCGTGAAGCTCCAGCCAGTTGATGCTGCATCTTTGCTCGATCGGCGCCCACTTGCCCTGTGCAGAGAGCAAGTTGACGTGAGTGCCCCAACCGGATAGGCTGGCGTCCGTGGTGAGGATTAGCCGCTGAGGTTCTGAGAAGAGGTGGCTCCTGTTGATGGTGGGGTTGGTCCTCCAGAGGAGAGACGTGAAGACCCTCGGAGGCACCTTGACTCTGGACCTCGAGTTGCTTCTTCCGGATCTTTGGAATGGGAGCAGGAACCACTGGAGGGATCTGCTGTGTAAACGGGCCCAGGGAATAATTGAGATGCATGAAACCATCTTACCCAATAATTTAGAAAGGTCAAGTAACGCCACCCTCCTTGATCGCCTAATCTGTTTGACCAGAGCTTGAATGCGGAGGAACCTCTCCGAAGAGAGGAAGACCCTTTCTGTAACTGAATCAATTATGGCTCCCAAGTGGGTGATTCGGGTGGATGGGGTTAGTTGACTCTTTTGCCAATTGATGAGGAACCCATGTGCCAGGAGAGCGGAGAGGGTGGCTCTGGTGTCCCTGACTGCCTGGGTCTTGGACGGGAGAGAATAAGGATATCGTCCAAATAGCAATGAAGGCGGACGGGAACGCTCCTGAGGTGAGCCACCAGGGCCGCGAGGACCTTGGTGAAGGTCCTGGGGGCCGAGGCCAGACCAAAGGGGAGGGCCACGTATTGATAGTGAAGGTTATTATAACAGAACCTAAGGAATTTGTGGTGAGAGGGCCGGATTGGAATGTGTAGGTATGCCTCCGAGAGATCTATGGAGGATAACCAGTCACCCCGCCTAGTACCCAAGAGAATCAATTGCAAGGTGTGTATTTTGAATTTGCGCTGGATAAGGTGGCGGTTTAGCTGTTTTAAATCTAATATAGCTCTGCATCCCCCAGAATGCTTGGGCACCACAAAGAGGTGGGAGTAGAATCCTCGTCCCCTCTGGGCCAGTGGGACGGGTTGAATGGCCTGAATGTCAAGTAGGTGTTGGATGGCTGCATTCATTAGTGCACATTTGGCGGGGTCTCTTGAGGTGGGGGATGTCATAAAGAAATCAGCGGGGGAGGAACGGAACTCAAGGGCGAGATCAAACCTGACGGTGTTCTTAACCCATGCATCGGATGTGGATTTGTCCCATTGAGCGGCGAAGTGTCTCAGGTGGCCGCCGATGGGGAGGGAGGAAGAAAATCTATCTGGGTCGATGGTCGGGCCTCCCCCCTGATCCCCTAAAGGGCCTCTTATAGTTGCCGCCCCGTCTACTTCTGTCGCCTGAGTCCAAGTGGTTCTGAGACCGGAAGGAAGGGGGTCTCGGGTATCTGGGCGGGAAGGGGAGTTGGTAGGAGGGGCGGGGGAAGCCCCTCCAAAAGGGCTGGGGGCCTCTTGTCTCTGGCCTCCAAAAAAGGGAGGGCAGGTACTTCCTCTTGCTGCGGCCCTCGACCAGCAGGGGTTCCAAGGCTGGGCCGAACAGTTTGTCTCCCTTGACGGGAGCAGTGGCCAGCTTGACCTTGTTTTTAACATCCGCCTGCCAGTGCTTGAGCCACAGTAGGTGGCGAGTTGTGACATGGGATGTTATCGCTCTGGAAGAGAACTTTACCGATTGGTAAGTGGCGTCAGCTGAAAACTCGGCTGCGGCCACCAGTTTCGCTATGTCTTGGTGCGCCCTCACATTGGACGCGGGGACATGTTCTCTCAGCTGCCAGAGCCAGCGGATAGAGGACCTTGTAAAGAATGAAGCGGCCGTAGCCGATTTAATGGCCCAAGCGTTGGATAGATGGGCTCGGCGCAATGCCAGTTCCGTCCGCTTGTCCTCAGGTTTCAAGGCCTCTAAGGCCTCACTGGGGGTAGAGGAGGAAGCAAGGCCCACAATGGGATCGTCGACTTCCAGGATGTTTAGAAGGGTAGACATTGCCGAATCGAGATTGAAGAATCTCTTGTCTTAGTTAGAGGGTGTAGGGGGGGCTCCTGTGGAAGCAAGTTACTTCGTCACTAGGTCTACGAAGATGGGCGGGGTTGGGATGACCTCAGCTTCCACCACTGGTTGTGTGAAAATGGAGTCCTCTGGTCTCTCTGAGGCGGGGGGGGGGGAGTCAGAGGGAGACTGGGGAAGAAGACCAGAGACATTCTTGGCTTTAAAGAGGAGGGATTTAAACAAGTGTGGCTTGAACAGCCCCCCGAATACGGGTTGGTCGGGAGAAGCCCCCTCGTCCTCCGACATCTCCCCCTCTATGAGGTCCGCCTCTAAGAGAGGCTCACTATAATGGGAGGATCCCATCCAGGAGTCCTCTTCTTCTTCCCTGAAGTCACCAAAGTCCCCTACCTCCTCCTCCTCCTGGGCCCCTACGGGAGGAGGGCTGTCCTTCTGAGGGAGTACATGACCAACCAGGGGATCCGGCTGTGGAAGGGATCTGATGGATAAAGAGTCGTGGTCGGGAGCCCGTGGAGAGAAGCCTGATCTGGACATGTGCTGCAGGCCTTCCGCAATGCCTTGGCGGGTAGCCGATTCCATCCAAGCCTTGATGTGGGCTGGAACCTCAAATGTAGAGGGTTCTTGCTGATGCAGACCAGCGGCCGTAGGCATAAAGGTAGCTTCAGGGGTCAGTCTGGTCAGTGGTCCCGGGGTCAAGTGACTCTGAAGTGGGCTGCGCCTAGATAGGGAAGACGGGTCTAGAGGGGGAAGAGGTTGAGTAGAGGTAGAGGGGGTGGGAGAAGGAAGGGCTGGAGGCCCCGAGCAGGACTTCCTTGATCACCTATCAAACTCCTTTTCCAACGTCTCATGGCGCCTTAAGGCGTCTCGTTGGGAGGCCTTGGAAGGTTCCTTGTCCTGCCTGCGCAAGTAGTGGGACTTTGCCTTAGCCTTCAAGGAAGGTTGTTTGGAGAGATTGTCGTCTGCCATTTTGATAATTATAATAACAGTATTAATAGTAAAGGGCGGTTGGCTCACCTGGAATTGGCCTGAGTGCGGCCCGCTCCCCCTTTTGGAATTTAATATGTGCAGTGGTAACAGGTAGTAAGATATATATATATATATATATATATATATATATATATATATATATATATATATATATATATACATATATATACACATATATAATATGTACAGATATATAATCCTCTGATTTTTATTTATATTTTTATTCTTTTTATTTTTTATTTTTATTTAAAAATTTTGTTGATGCTATCTGCATGTAAAGGTTATCTATGCATATACGTATAAAAAACGTATAATTTCGTCTGTAAATTTTTCTTTTCTTTTCTTATCTTATCTTATCTTTTCTTATCTTATCTTTTATATATATATATATATATATATATATATATATATATATATATATATATATATATATATATATATATATATATATATATATATAAATAATAGGAGGAAAGGAACCAAGGAGGTACCACAATACAGGCCGGATTCACCAAATAAACGCCTGAGGCCTAGAAGGAGAGAGGCCTCTGGCAGCAAGCCTCCAGCAACAAGCCGGAGGGGGGGGTGCTGCAACCTTGCCCCGATAGAGGCTGTGGGAGGCCAACAGAGACAATGAAAGCGACCCGAAGGAACGCTAAAAGCAACTAACTCTTGACCCAGGGGGTCTTGGACTTTACTTCCACCGCAGCAGCAAGAATCAGAAATAAAATGGCGCCCGACCACGATGCGGCCCCAAGATGGCGGCCGCGAGCTGAGCAATGTCGGGCACCTTCGGGACGGCAAGGAGGGCTTGTCTGGTTAACTCAGCATGCCTGGTGCTCTTAAGGAGCGACTAGCCCTTCCCAGTCAGTGTTTAGGGTGGGGGGGAATCCAGCAAAAGTTGCGCGCCACAAGGCAGCGCGGAGGCAGCGATGCGATCTAATAATGGGGGGGTCGTGCGAAGCACTGCGAACCCGCCCGCTTGGCCCCTAGGGGCGAGGGGAGACTTCCCCTAAGTCCAAACCCTTTTCACAGGAGGAAGGAAAGGAAATATCAGACCTGAGAATGAGGAAAATATCCAGAATAATACACGCAGTATGAATCAGCCAAGAGCTCCTTCCAATAACAGCCTGACTCTTTGAGGCTGAGCAAAAGACTGGGGGAACGCTACTTGGAGTCACGTGAGGGGGCGGAGCGTTTCCTCAGCTAAAGCTCAGCCTGCAAGAAGAGGACTCAGAAGCACATCCCACTCTCTGGATGCTCTGAGCGGCTCGAGGGAGAACTCATAATTTTAAATCCCCGGGACCACTAATATGAATTTTGACTGATGATGGCGTGAGGGAGGGAGAGAGAGAGAAAAAGAGAGAGATCTGATCTAACCTGTCTTGCTTTTTCTCTCTCTCACACACACACAAACACACAGAGGCAGGGGTGGGATTCAAATTTCTTAACAACTGGTTTTTGGATGTGGCCTAATTTGTGGCCGTGGCTTTGTGGTCATGTAACTAGCTGGGCATAGCTTGTATGTAAATATAAATATTTATGTAAATATTGATTTTTTTATAAAAAAGAGCAACTTTTACCCAAAATCAGGCAAAGCAGATTGAGTTGCTCACAGAATCAGATTCAGAGATCTATCTTTCTGCCTTTGGCTACCTGAGTCTGTCACATAAAATTTGCTTGCAAGCAAACTCATAAAATTTGCTAGCAAGCAAACTCACAAAATTAATTCACAATATACCATGTATGTAAATATTGAATTTTTTATTTAAAAAAAGAGCAACGTTTACCCAAAATCAAGCAAAGCAGGCAGGCAGATTGAGTTGCTCACAGAATCACACATTCACTTAGAGATTTGTGTTTCTGCCATCGGCTATCTGAGTCTTCACTGAATAATAGAACCTTTAGTCCTAAGGGAGGTTCGGCTCTTCTTTTAAGCAGAGATCTAAAGATTAACTAGAAAGCAAGAATTCCAATGATTTTCTGCTTTCTAGCTAATCTAAACCTCCCGGCAGATCAGAATAGCTGATAGTCGGGGGAAAATAAGGAAAAATAGCAACTTAGCAGGCAAGTTTGCCAGGTAAGGAGTGGGCAGGCCATGTGGGTGGCGCAGCCTGGATTAATTGCTTTTGGGGTGACATTTCTATGTGGACCATCAAAATTTTCTCGTGGACCACCAGTAGGCTGCAGCCCACCAGTTGGCAACCACTGTTCTAGACTATGCCAAATCCAAAAAAGCTAAAGATTCCCAGAAGTTTGGTATTCAGACAAATCAGTCACCAATAGAAACACAAACTAACCACTACAAAATAAGCAAAATAAACCATATTACACATTATTAAACCATATTACACATAATTCAAGAGACAATAAAAGAGGGGGGACAAACATCAGAACATATCCTCTCCAGCACCCAAATAAGCAATAAACAAGGTACCACCAAGAGAAAACTACATCCCCACCAGCACTGGGAAGGCAAGCTGTCTAGGTAGTCCTTGACTTACAACCTTTCACTTAATGATGTTTTGAATTAATGACGGGTTCAGAAAGGGAGCTTTACTTCTGACCATCACAAAGATTGCACACATGTTCACAGTCATGTGATCACAATCTGGGTGCTTGGCAACCTGTTCGCATTTATGATCTATTGTCAAGCACACTGTGACTATGCAATCACCATTTAAATATGCTCTGCCAGATTCCCCACAAATTCAATGGGGAAGCCAGCAGTAAGAGTGCAAATGGTGACATTTGCAAAGAGAACTTACACTCGGGGTCTGCATGTTGGGTGAAAGAGCTGCTTGCCAAAGGATTTCAGTTCTTGAGCAGGAAGGTAAGGAGGACAAGATGCCTCATTGAGAGGGAGTCCTAGCAAAAACCATACTTGTCTCTCTACTGACAGGTAAAGTCAATAGGGAAGCCAATAGGAGGTTGCGAATGGTGATTTATGACCACGAAAGACTACAACCACTCAGGATTCACCTAAAATATCAACTGGTTTTGTCATCTTAAGTTCATGCAATCATGTGACATCACACCTTATGACCGTGTCATCAAGTGATGGAGTTCCCAGTCCCAATTACAACTAGTGAGCAAGGGCTACCAGTATAGTCTGCTAATCTAATGTCCACTAAACTTGAAATTTAAATGTATATTTCTATCTCTAGACTGTTTCTCTATGGAACAATGAATACAGCTTTCTTAAAGTCTAAAAGAAAGATGAGTCTGCAAGATGAGTCTGCAAGATGAGTAGTTCAACTGAAACTAACAAATATAATCTGTGACAGCCTTGGGGTCACAACTAAATACAACTATTTAGCTATGTGGCTGGATATGGTCATAAATTCAGAACAAAACCCATGTATTTTGAGTTTAAGTTAGCATTTTAACCTGAATCCTGTAATTACAGCCTATTTGTTACTATCAAAATAAACAGGATCCAAGAATTTGTGTTATTCAAACTACAAGATTCTCATTAAATCAGCAAAAATGAGCAGTTTGTTTTGTTGCAAACTTGCTGTTACAAATAAAACAGGAAGAGCTGTGGTGGTGCAGTGGTTAGATTGAAGCAGTGCAAGCTACTTCTGTTAACTGTCGGTTGCCTGCAATTTAGCAGTTCAAATCTCACCAGGCTCAAGGTTGACTCAGCCTTCCATCCTTCTGAGGTGGGTAAAATGAGGACCCTGATTGATGGGGCAATAGGCTGTCTCTATAAACCACTTAGAGAGGGCTGTAAAGCACTGTAAAGTGGTATATTAGTCTAAGCGCTATTGCTACTTATAAAAAGTGATAGAGTAATTATGAGGACAAACAATAAAAGAATAAAAATAAAATACCTGGTGATACCTTTCCCACACAGTTTACATATGAATTGACATGCATATATGCATGCAACTGTATGTGTTGCATATATGCACAATGCTCTATTGCTTTAAATTCTCTTAAACTGTTTGCAAAATATTGGGAGCTAGGGTTTGCTTTGGGTTTCTTGTGTTCAAGCATTCCCACAATGAGATAATTGCACCTTGTTTTCCTTCCTCCCAGTGTCATCTTGAAAATGAGAATCACATCTGAGGGTCAGAACTTTCCTTGGAAATCTCACATCTTCAGGTATGTCTCTGCCTTTGAAAAACAACACAGTACAGAACCTGGAACTGTCCCATTGCTTTCTATCAAGCTAATACAATAAGTCTGCTATGAAAGACGCAAAGGCAGCACTCATCAGTGACACCCCCCCCCATTTCCTGTCTCATGACCTAGAGATAAAACACATCCTTTGAGAATTCTGTCTTAAAGGATGTAAACATTTTCTCATATAGAAAGGAATACTTAAGATGAAATGTATTAGACAAATATCTGAAAATAAAGTCTAAAGTCATGCTTAAAATATAAAAACTTGACAATTAAGCTTTAAATTTAGAATGTAAAATTTAACTTTTCTGCTATATATTCTAAATGATCTGTGATTAATGTGTGTATACACACACATGCGTGTATGTTTTGGTGTGTGTGTATTCATACACACTCCAGTAAAATATATATATATATATATATATTGAAAGTAGGCATCAGATTTTCATTTTTAATGTGTAGTAGTGTGTTCACAGAAAAAAATGACAATAAAGCTTACATTATCTTAAAATTTCCTTATTTAACATTACAATGCTATATGTTAACAAAAATTAAGAGTTCATACGGTATTATAAAAATCAACAAAGGTTTCAAAAGCAAACTCAGTACAAATCTACCAGGGTTGCATTTTAATGACAGCACCTTCAATTAACAATTACCTGCTACAAGTTATTCTTTAAGCTTAATTGATGCTGCAACCAGTTTTTGCTAGTTACAGACGGCAAGAGAAACAAGCATGTAAACATGTAGATTCAAGCATATGAGTATCCCCCTCCAAAAAGGATACTTTTTTTCTTTAGAATTTTTCTAACCCAAAACCTTTGTCACCTCTTCAATGTAAAACTACATACTATAGGGATTTATACTGCTTTATGTTGTTTTATCTATTTCAAGAAAACTGCAAAATCTACCAGTATCATAAATTAATGAAATATATCAGTATCTTTATTCAGATATCACAAAACTGCAAAAGATTAAGATTGCCTTTTAGGTATGTGTGATTTCACTCCCCAACATTTCCAGGAGGCTAAGCTTCATAAAAACTCCATACATCTGCTGATTGAGGGCTGGCTTCACAAAGATAGGTTGCTCCATTCATCCCATGACACTGACAGGTATGGATTTCAAACTGGAGTAGTCAAGCTATACAAATCAAAACGTCTCCAGTATCATTCAAAAAGGTACAACTTTTTAATATATAGCTTTTCCTACAAATAGCCACTCTCCTTTAGCTATAGAGAGAGAGAGAGGAAGGATCGACATCCTAATCTTTATACCGTAATCCTCTTCCACCTCTCTGGGAGGAAATTTTAACAAGCAAAGTCAGAGCTCCTCTGAGAAAGCCACAACCACCATCACCACCATTTCACTGCCATTTTCCTTTCCGTGTGTGTGTGTTTAAGAAAAATTTAAAACAAGTTACTCACAATCATCTAAGTCATCCTGCAAATCCACAAAATACAAAGGGATCCCTACAAATGAAAACAAGAGTAAGAAAGAGAGAGAAGACACGCGGGGGGGGGGGGGGGGCGTTTGTGTTTCTGTTGTTGCTCCACAAGACCAGGGAGGGGTGGGAACGGGGAGGGTGCAAGCATAAAACACACAAATAAATGAAAGCCTCAAGAGCAGCACATGAAACAGCAGCCCCAGACGCCATGGCACCGCCATTTTCAAACAGCCTCTGACCTTCCCACATCCCCCCCAAGCAGCAGAAGAACACATGTTTAAAAAGCTGGCGAAAGAGAGCAGTGGGGTGGGGGGTGGAAGGGGAGAGGGACACCCAGGTAAGCAGGTCGTCCCCACCCCACCACTTACCAGCCATTTTGAAAGGCGCATGGGTGGGGAGGAGACTGGGGTCCGGAGAGGACGGCCGAAAGGAGGAGCTGCCGGCTTTATCCTGGTCGCCTTGGGCAGCGCCCTGCCTCCGCCGCTCGCCCGAAGTCAAACGTCAATGGCTGTCTCCGTGGACCGAGGCTTCCTCTCCCGCCTCTCCTCCTCCTCCTCTCCCGGCTTCCAGTCTTGAAGCGGGTGTGTAGGAGGTGTAATTTAATAGCGTTGAGGCGAGGACTCCGCGAAGCCGAGGCGCGCCTGGAGAGTCGGAGGACGGCCCGCGCGCCAACATGGGCGTTTCCTTCCTCCCTCCCTCCCGGATTAGGTCACTGGGAAAAGAGGCGGGGCGCCCGTCACGTGACGCTCGACGCGGGGCTGTCCAAGATGGCGCGCGGCCTGTGGGCTCTGAGGAGAAGGAAGAAGCGCGTTCACCTGTAGCCCGGAGCCGAGGGGCAGGGCGTGAGGCTCTTTATCTGGGCCCCGCCTTGGGAGGCCTTTCCACCACCACCACCTCTTTTTTTTTCCCGGCCGCCTTCTCCGGAGACTCTGTTGGGTAGCTGCGGGGCGGCTTTTCCATGTGAAAGTCCTGAAAAGGGGGTGATGGTGTGGCCGAGCGGCGGCGGCGGCGGTTCCTAAAAAAAGCAGCGGCGACCCCCCTCGATTCTCGAGCGATGGCTCTGCGGGAGCTGAAAGTTTGCCTCCTTGGGGTGAGTTGGAAAGGGCGTGAAGGACAAGCGTGGCTTCTCTTTTCTCCTTTGTTCAGGCTGGTTTAAAAAGTCCGTTTTGGGGTTTCTGCGGCGCCTTCCTCGGAAGAAGGACTGGGATTTTGCTCTCTATGAAGCTTGGCTTAATGGCTCTCTCTGGTCATCGTTACCTTAGTTGTGGGCTGGGAGGGGAATCGCACCTTAGAATTGGGGTCGTCTGTTTCCCCCCACGAGAAATGCCTTAACAGCTTCACCCCAATTCTCGGCAGGTTTCAAAACGGCGTATTGCCAGGTCGGTGTTTTTAGGATTATGGTCTGACAGCCCTTTGATTGCTGAAAACTAACAATATGGACTTGGGCGGTGATGCTCCTTTATTTTATTTTTATTTTTTAATTTCAAGCAGTTCCTCATAATGCATTTATTGGGAGTCCAGCCTGAACCTCCCTCTGTGGGATTTCTTTCCAAATATGTGCTCAAGGCTGTAACTTTTAGAGGTTTTGTTCTTTCTTGGAAAGGAAAGGAATTTCGTAATTTGTTCTCCAACCAATTCCACAATAATTACTTGCAGTATTTCTGGGTGGAAAAGCAGTGTTTAAAACGTATTTGCAAACTCCTGGTTGACAGATTTTGAGAGGAGTTTAGAAAATTCATTTTAAAAGAGTATGTAACAAACTCCTTTATTGTAAAGGAAATGGGATGATGGTGAAGGCTATGGGACTATTGAATAGAATGAATCTTATTTCTGAGGACAAAGTCACAGGATTTCACTATAAAATGTTAATATCTAAATAACATAATTTGAATTAAAGCCCAGTTATGAGAGTGGCTTACAAGACAAAATATACAATTTTCCTAAAAACCAATATTCTCTGTTTAGCAGAATTGTTTTGCATATGAAGGAGTTAGGTAATATTCACTGTGCCCTATGATTGGTACAGGTAGTCCCTGACTTATAGGTGAGTGAGCTGCACTGGCTCACTTAACTGTGGCAGGAAAGGCCTTAAAATGCGATAAAACTCACTTAAAATTTCACTTAGCAACATAAATTTTGGACTCAAGTGTGGGTCATAAGTTGAGGACTACCTGTATAGAACAAGGCAGAATATGTTATATATTTTTCATTTAAATGGAGAAAATGTGTGTGTTTTTAAGAACATGGAAACAAACAGAAAGATACCTTTCCTTTTCCTTTAGAAATACAGGTAGTTCTTGACTTAACCATTCGTTTAATGACAACAGCACTGAAAAAATGACTTAGGACTGGTTTTCGCCCAATCATTGTAGCATTACCATGGTCAAGTGATCAAATACAGGCACTTGGCAATTGGCATGTATTTATGACAGTTGCACTGTCTGGGGTAGTGATCACTATTTGTAACCTTCCTAACTGGCTTTTGACAAGCAAAGTCAATGGGAGAAGGCAGATTCACTTAATATGATTCACTTAACTGCAGTGATTTGCTTAACTGTAGTAAAAAGTTGTAAAATGGGGTGCAACTCACTTAGCTGACTTGTTTAGCAACATAAATTTTGGATTCAGTTGTGGCCCTAAGTTGAGGACTAGCTGTACCAGCATTATTGAATCCCAGAATCTTCAGCTAAAGCTATAATTATAATCTGTTTACAAAAATGTGAACTCACAGCTGCCAGTTCTTTAGTTAGTGTTGGCTTTCATACCAGGTTCAAGTTCTTAAGAACCTAGGATATTGTAATGTATCCATGTTATTATTTTGTCTTGCCTTTTCTGTATGTAACTGAAGGCTCCTCCTCCTATTTACCCAATGACAACAATCATGCGATATGGATTGGATTAAAAGGGTTACCCAGCCGGTTTTCATGTCTAAGGAAGATTACAACTCAGTTTCCTGTTTTCTAGCCTATCACCTTAGCTACTATACTTTAAACTTTTTTTTTTTTTTAAACTAACTGTGGCATGAAGTTTGACCATAGGCTCAAGCCACAGGCTCCAAAATCATGACATTACTGTTAATAATGGGGATGGAGTGGGTTATTGTTTTTACTCTTTGTATATTGAGGTTTAATTTTATGTAAGCTGCCTAGAGTCACTGAAAGAGAGTGGGCGCCCATCTAAATAAATAAATGAAGTCATAGAAGCAACATGAGCATTGGATATTCACTTGTGAAAAAAAACAGGCTGTTTGACCAGTTTAGCGTGTCTATACAAAAATAATTAGAGAAACATCACTGTACTTTCTCCAATACTTAAACCATACCTTCTTAATGATTTCCCTCCTCAGGTTTATGAATGCATACATAACCTTTCATTAAATAGGGAAAGGTTGAATGAATAACAACACATTTTACTAACACCCTTGAAATACCTAAAACACCTTCTTTCCTATCCCAGTTGTTTAGTAGACATATTTTTAGGGTGGATCATTATATAGCTGTTGAAAATAGTCTCTAGTAAAGTACGTTGTTTACATGGCAAATGTTTATTTGGGAAACCATAGAATGCTGTCTAAAATTAAACACTAGCAATAGAAAATATGAAGGCCATTTAACTACTTGCTGCTTTTGGAGTTTTGCAGCATCAGTTCAATAGCCTTTGTGTTTATATGGTCCAGAAAGTTGGGTTCACTAAGTAAAGTTAATTATGAGTACATCTATAGTTTAGTTTATTTTAGTTTATTGTCATTGCACTTCTACAACGAAATCAAATACCATCTTCAGTACACATAATGACCATGAAAATAAACACAAACACACCTCCTTCATACTCCACGCATTGAACCTAAAACCCCAATATCACACTAACACTGCAGTATATAGTAGAATTCAAAAGAGCTACTGCCTTGGGAAATAAGCTGTTTTTCAGTCTATTTGTGCTTATTTTTATTATTCTGTACTGTCTGCCAGATGGTAATAGTTCAAAAAAGGGTTCCCAGGATGAGATGGTTCTTTCAGAATGTTTTGAATTTTCTTAAGGCAGTGGGAACTATAAAGCTCTTCCAAAGAGGGGAGAGGGCAACCAATGATCTTCTGGGCAATGATATTAACCCTCTGAAGTGCTTTCCTATCTGCCACTGTGCAATTGGCAAACCATGCAGAGGTGCAGTAAGTTAAGATACTCTCTGTGGTGCAGCGGTAGAAGGTCACCAGCAGTTTTTCATTCAGTTGTTGTTTTCAGAGAAGTCTCAAATAGTATAATCTCTGCTGGGCCCTTTTGACCAGTGCTGCAATGTGAGCACCCCAGGTCAGGTCCTCTTTTATGGTAACATCCAGAAACTTAAAAACTGGCCACTTGCTCCACTTGATAAGCAAGGACTGGATGTCTGATTTGTTCCTTCTATACTCCACTATAAGCTCCTTGGTCTTATTGGTGTTGAGGACCAAGTTATTGTCTCCATACCACGAAAGCAACCAGTCCACTTCATCTCGGTAGGCAGACTCATCCCCCTTGGAGATGAGTGCTACCACTGTTGTATCATCTGCAAAATATAGCCCATATTTTGTTCATCTTGGACAGAACAAAATAATGTGACAATTTAATGCATATTTACTCAGAAAGTTCAAAGTGTTTGCATAGAATGGTAGCTTTGCTCAATCGTTATTTATTATTATAAATTTTATAATAAAATCATTACCCTATGTTACCTTAGACTGTTGATTATAGCGTGTTTCTCCAACAATACAGCCTCCACCATAGGAAGGCCCAGCATGTTTTATCGGCATAAAATCAAATTAAGCCCCTCCCCCAAATTAAGACCTATATTAAACATGCAAAATGGGGGGTGGGTATGGCGGGGGGTTTGCCGTTAGGAAGTACTTTTGTTGCATACCTGGATATGGTGCTGCCTGCGTTGACTTTGGCGTTGGTGGGGCACTTCGTATCAGGAGACCTTCCTCCACCATTGCTTTCCCTTCTCCCTTGCTGCCGCGGCGTTTAGAGCAACGCCACGGCGTTTGGCGTAGCCACGCGCAGCCAGCCAGGGCTCTTCCCTGCAACTGGAGCCCAGCGGAGGCACTCGGCTTCAGGCACTCCTGTCGCCGCCTTCCCTTTGCCTTCGAAGGTAAAGCCAATTATTTTAAAAAGGACGCCCCACTACAACAAAGACTCCCCTGCCCGAGAGGGCAGCCCAATCCCACATGGGGAGGCGAATCTCCCGGGGCCGCAGCGCAGAATCGGCCCACCCTGGGAGAAGCACCCAGCTGCCATCCCTGCCTGGCGCCGGGCAGAGCACAAAGAGCTTCGCCTAGGGCGCCCAGCGCAGCTGACAGGCAGGCCCTCCTGCCCGGTGGCAGAGCTCTCACCAAGCCCTCAACTTACAACTACAATTGAGCTCAAAATTTCTGTTGCTAAGTGAAATATTTGTTAAGTGAGTTTTGTCCCATTTTATGACCTTTCTTGCCACCATTTTGAAATGAATCACTGCAGTTAATAGCATGGTTGTTGAGTTGCCATAGCGAATAGGCGGCAATTCAAATCAAATAAATAAATAAATAATGAAACTGACTTCCCCATTGACTTTGCTTGTCAGAAGGTCGCGAAAGGTAATTTCTTTTTCCAAAAAATATTTTGATCCTGGGACACTGCAACCATCATAAATAAGAGTCAGGTACCAACTATCTGAATTTTGATCAGGTGAGCAGGGGAATGCTGCAATGGTCAAACGTGAAAAATGGTCATAAGTAACTTTTTTCAGTGCTGTTGTAACTTTGTATGGTCACTAATCAAATTTTTGTAAGTTTAAAACTACCTGTAATGTCTCTTGTTCAGATATCAAGAAGTTGCTAGTTGAGATTTTAAGAATCCTTCTTTATCTTTTTAATTGTTTCAAATGATTTAAGGCATTTTTATTATTCAATGGGTAATGTTTAGATTAAGATTTTTTGGGGGAAAAGAAACTGATTTATCCAAATTCATAGAAGTTGGATGGAAAATGCTGAAACTAGAGCTGCTTCTAGAAATACAGATAGGAAGATTGAAATTTAAAATTACCTGTTTCGTTTCTCTTTAAGGACACAGGTGTGGGCAAATCAAGCATTGTATGGCGCTTTGTAGAAGACAGCTTCGATCCAAACATCAATCCAACAATCGGGTAAGTATCTAAAACCTGCCTCTGCCTGCTGGGCTGGGGCCCCAAGGGGGAGTGGCATCTTGGAAGTGGCTAATGAATTAGACTGAGCCCCACCATGTACATTTTATTCCTTTTCCCATCTTGATTAATTGAATTTTACCTGAATTTTAAATATTTGGTTTTTATTTATTGTTTTAAGGTTAGGATTAGGGATAATTTTATGAGTGTAAGCTGGGTAGAATCATCTCGACAAGATGGGCAGAGTAGAACTTTAATAATATTTTAAAAAATAGAAGTTTCATATAAAACAATGAGCTAGGAAGCTAAGCATTACATAAAGTGTGTGGTTTTTTTCATAATTTTATTAAAGATTTTAGTTAAGGTAATAAGAGTGAATATATACTAAACTTGCTGACCCTACCACATAGTCAGGCACATGTAGTTAGATGGTTTCCCCTAAGTAACCAGGCTCTGTGGCAGGAAGGGCTTTATAGGTGATAACCAGAATCTTGAATAACACCTAGAAGCCAAGTGGCAGCTAGTGTAGCTCTCAAAGCAGCAGAGACATCATTGCACATGCCACTATATTCAGGGCCACCTATATTTTTCAAGTGGCCTTCAAGGGTAGCCACATATAGGCTGCATTACAACAGTCAAATCGAGGGTAACTAAGACTTCAGTGACTATCTGAAAGACTTCCCAGTGCAGAAACAAGTGTAACTGGCAAACCTGTGTGAAGGCTGTCTCAGCCACGGCCCAAGAGGACCCCTCAGATTCCACAATAGTCTCTCATGGAGAACTTCAGTATAATTAATGACTAGATGGAATGTTCCCAAACGAGGGAGGGTATGTCAAAGAAATAAAATTCTTGATTTGTAGGATTGAACTTGAGACTGTTCTATCCAGGCCTATACAGGCAGGTACTGGATCAGGACAGTGTGATCTTGTCAAATCAAGATTGAGATGTGTAATTGGATATCATCAGCACATTAACCTTATGCAGTGGTTTCATGTAGATGTTAATAAAAGGAGAGAGTGTCAAGCCCTATTGTACACCACAAGTCAGAGGCTGATAATGTGACCTCTCACCCAATCAGCACTGAATGAAACTGGTGAGGTATTATATTGGAGTCTGCTATCCTGCACAATTAGTCAATTATCTGTAATGATAAAAGAGTTGATTAGCGGCAGTGCAACTTTAATGGAGATGACTTTTACTACCAATGAACTGATTGTTGGATGAGATGCTATGAAATAATATTTCCATACAGGATTTGTGATAAATCATTCTAACTGAAGAATAAGTGAGAACTCAAAGAATTCCCTTGAAAAAAGCAAAATGGGTTTCTCCTTAATTTTACCTTCTGTAGGAATAATGAAAATAAATATTTACAATAATTCTTAAAAATAATAACTTCATTACTGATATTCTATTGTTTTTGAGAAATAATTGTACTATAACACATTTTAGATTACTATAAGCTATTTGGTCTATTTAGTTATGGAACTTGCCATCTCCTGTTTTGGAGAAACTTAGTATAGAAGTTGTACTTGTCAGATTGCTACTGCAGATTCAGAGCATTGAGATAGAACTTTAAATGAGTCCATCCTAAATATGATTATGGTACAGTCTTGGTTATGTTACAATATATTGTGATTCTTGTGTTTTTTATGTTTATTAATTATTTTGTGGTTTTAATTCTATGTACATCCTTATTGCGAAATCTGCTAATTGAGAAGCCATATAAATTATTTCAATGAACTGAACTGAATATTTGTTAAACCATTTTTGAGAGCAGTACAGAAAATTATTTTAGAAAATGGATTGCAAATGCAAATGTGGCTATTCCATTACTTTACCAACATTGCCATAAAGATTTCAGAAAAAATTAAATCTTAAATTTACATTCTATATAAAGCCAATTTTACTATTTAAATTTCATTTGTTTAAAGTGCTAATTTTAACATAATGTAATAGTTGGAATACTTCTGTTTTTTTTTGGTTACATCCTATCCTCTAATGCCATTGATGTAAGATGGATTTCCACTTCTTAGCTTATATGGAGACTTAAAGGCTTCCTGTATGATCAACCACAAGTGCCTATTTCTCCAGTATCCACCCCATCCCATCTTATTTCCACATTCAGTCACAGTATACATAGATATGTGGAGAATCTGAATTTATTTTATATTTATCTCACCTTTATTATTTTTAAATGATTCAAGACAGCAAATATCCTTAATACATCCTCTTCCTGTTTTCCTCATAACATCCCAGTAAGGTGAGGTGAGATAAAAGAGAGATGGACTAGCCCAAAGTCACCCAGCCAACTTTCATACCTAAGGTGGGAGAAGAACTCACAGTCTTCTGGTTTTTAGCCATGGACCTTAACCACTAAACCAAACTGGCTCTCATCCTGCAAAGTATATCCTGTATATCCTGTATCCTGAACTCTGTAAAATTAAATCATTTATTTTTGACCTTTCAAAAATCCATATAACTAGTTGGTATCATTTTTTTTCCCAAATGCCTTCTAAACAATAGGCAATCCCGCACATTTGTTTTCCTTCAGTTGAAGACACCAGAGACTTTGAAAACTGTGGTTACAGATTTTTTCCTTCCAAACTCATATCACTTTATAAATCATGAATTTTGTTCAATATTTGAAATGTGGCTTAGTAATTTTGCAATAAAAACCACTTAATAAAGTTTGAAGCTATTATTCTGCATCTTTAGGATGATTGCTCACATTTTAACAATGCCAAGAAACAAACTTTCATTTCACAAACGATACCAAGAATAACCATATTGTTCCGATTAATGATACACAAAACTACATCTACGTTGAGGGTTTTTAATGTTGCTATATGCTAAAGAAAATAAAAAGATAAAAATCTGTGTGAATATTTATTGCTCATGGCCTATTTAAATAGTCTTAACCATGTATTTATATCATACTATGGAATTGTTTAGTTGAATCAATTTGTCCAAAAGAAAAGAAAGTGGACCTTTTAACTTATAGAGTAGTATACTCAGGCAAAATTGCTCAACAATCCTCCTCCACTCTAGACTCTTGAATAATTGAATGCTGCTCAAGTATGCAATGAGAAGCAATTCAAACCATTATATAATTGGTAGAGAATGGCAGTCCTTCCATTCTTGTGGTATAAATTACAACATTAAAAGTATGTTATATCAATTTATTTTGCCCTCTAGTTCCAGTTTCTGTTTTGTGTTGGTTGCATGAGGATAACTTTGCTAAAGTTTTCATTGGGCAATGTTTGCCTTAGATAATAAATTGAGATGTTTCTGTTTTACTAAGCAAAGCATGTAGATGTATCATGCCTTTGATTTAATAGGCCCAGTACGAATTGAAATGGCATAAATAGAGGCTTTTAAGAAAACGAATAAGCAGTTTCTTGTGCCCAATTTTAGCAAAATTCTGTCCCATGTAGCTCTTCCTAGTAATAAAAAAAAGGAACCAGTCTTGTAATATAAACCCTAATGAAGTAACTTGAACTTTGTGCACTTTCCTCCTTCTTTAAGATCTGTTATGAAAAGAAAACAGAATGGATACTTCAATCAATTTTAGTTGTCTAAAGCAAAGGTCCCCAACCCCTGGTTCGCAGCCTGGTGCCGGGTCACAACCTGTTCGTATCCAGGCCATGGAAGTGGTGGGTGAGCGCACATGTGTGCACGCACACGAAGCTGTATTTGTGAAAGCGGCACATGTGCAAAACCATCCACCCCCACCCACCCCCTCTGGTCCACCAAGCCAAAAAGATTGGGGAACGCTGGTCTAAAGCATTTATCTTGTCTCATATGTTCACTTCTAGATAAAGAAAACATGAAATATACACATTTTTCCTTCCCTCCCATCTTTAAAGTTATAAAATTAATCTAAAAATATGTTTTATGAGAAATATATTGATTTTCAATTCAGGGCTTTCTTTGTTTTATAGTTTATTCATCCATAATATTCTTTTCAGCGCGTCTTTCATGACCAAGACAGTACAGTATCAGAATGAATTACATAAGTTCCTAATATGGGATACAGCAGGACAAGAACGAGTAAGTAGATAAAGCATTTCTAAATGGGGGTTGATGACATCTTTCTCTGTGACCTACTTATCGTTGGCTGTTATTGTAAGGGATTTTTGTAATGATCATCTTAATTAGCAAGAGTCTCTTAGATATAGTATAGATGTTGTAATAGGGAATTTCAGAATCATGGTCATTGTTTTGTAAAATGATACCATGAGATAAAGGATAGATAAATGTCTTAATAGATATATTATTTCCCTGCTTCATTGACCTTTCAGTACTTTTTTTTCAAATTCAAAAAATAGTCTTATTCTAATATGTCCATGAATTAAGAGAAATAAGAATGAATTAGAAAACAATTGGATGCATAGTAGAAAATGCATAGGAAAAAGGTATCCTAATTTAAATGTATACTAGTAATTACTCTATAGGGCAGGATCCACACTAGCTGTATGTATTCTGTTTATCTCTTGTATTTCAGAAAGTTGGATGAGTCTTTAATGATAAGACAGCCTGGGCATGGTATAGCATGTGAACTTAGACTCATAGCAGAAGGATGATTACGTTTCCTCTTACAATTGCTATTTTAAAATCATCAATTTTCATTTCCCCATTCTTGGAAATGTGGTTTTAATAAGTTGAATTAACATTTGCCAGTAAAAAACAGGATCAAAATTCTAGCTTCACCCCCTTGGTGATGTAATTATATCTTCTAGAAAAAAAATATCTAAAGGCGAAGTCTCCATTGCTCACTTCTTCCTTAAATGATGTCCTGCTTGAGGAAGCCTTTTTCTATGCTTCATTAATATTTTCCCACTTAGGGTCCCTGCCCCCCCTCCCAATGTGTGGATCTAAACCTGTGGCTTTCTTGAAAGCTGTACGCAAAGTGTTTGAAGAGGCACTTCACAAAACATGTTGGCTCCTCTTGAATACAGAGCTGCTTTGGGGCCTTTTCCCTGATCAACTTTTGGTATATGTGTAGATAGTAGTCCACTGGAGCTGCTAGCAAAGCAACTCTACATTATGGGCGGGGTGGGATTCAAATCTCTTAACAACCGGTTCTGTGGGTGTGGCCTAATTTGTGGTTGTGTCTTGGTAGTCATGTGACTGGCTGGGGTGGCTTGCTGACTGGGCATTGTTTGGTCATGTAACTAGCTGGGCGTGGCTTGTATGTAAATATTATAAATATTTGTTTTCTTAAGTTTTCGCGGGTACTTACATGTATGGTATTCAGCTTTGTTCGGGTATTTTCCACGTCATTGTAGTTGTGTTTTTAAAGTTGTAGCAATGTTTTGGCAGAATCTCATCTGCCATCATCAGGCTTCTGTATTGTGTTCATCTGTGTATCAGACTTTCACTGAAAGTCTGACTCACAGACGAACACAGTATAGAAGCCTGATGATGGCAGATGAGATTCTGCTGAAATGTTGCTACAACTTTAAAAGCACAACTACAATGACGTGGGAAAATACCTGAACAAAGCTGAATACCATACATTATAAATATTTATGAAAATATTGCATTTTTTATTTTAAAAAAGAAACTTTTACCTAAAATCAGGCAAAGCAGGCAGGCAGATTGAGTTGCTCACAGAATCAGATTCAGATTTCTGCCTTTGGCTACCTGAGTCTGTCACATAAAATTTGCTTGCAAGCAAACTCATAAAATTAACTCACAACACACCATGTATGTAAATATTGAATTTTTTATTTAAAAAAGAGCAACTTTTACTCAAAATCAGATAGAGCAGGCAGGCAGATTGAGTTGCTCACAGAATCACAGATTCACTTAGAGATCTGTTTCTGCCATCTGCTACCTAAGTCTGCACTGAATAATAGAAGCTTCAGGCTCAGCTCTGCTTTTAGATTAGCTAGAAAGCAAGAAATCCAATGTTCTCCCTCGAGCCACTCGGAGCATCCAGAGAGTGGGATGTGCTTTCGAGTCCTCTTCTTGCAGGCTGAGCTTGAGCTGAGGAAACGCTCCGCCCCCTCACGTGACTCCACGTAGCGTTCCCCCAGTCTTTTGCTCAGCCTCGAAGAGTCAGGCTGTTGTTGGAAGGAGCTCCTTGGCTGATTTATACTACCTATATTATTCTGGCTAATTTCCTCACCTTCAGGTCTGATATTTCCTTTCCTTCCTCCTGCGCAAAGGGTTGGGACTTAGGGGTAGTCTCCCCTCGCCCTAGGGGCCAAGTGGGCGGGTTCACAGCGCTTCGCGCCCCCCCCCATTATTAGATTGCGTCGCTGCCTCCGCGCTGCCTTGTGGCACGCAACTTTCACTGGATTTCCCCCCACCCTAAACACCGACCGGGAGGGCTAGTCGCTCCTTAAGAGCACCAGGCATGCTGAGCTAACCGGACAAGCCCTCCTTGCCGTCCCGAAGGCGCCCGACATAGCTCAGCTCGTGGCCACCATCTTGGGGCCGCATCGTGGTCGGGCACCATTGTTATTTCTGATCCTTGCTGCTGCGGTGGAAGTAAAAGTCCAAGACCCCCTGGGTCAAGAGTTAGTTGCTTTTAGCATTCCTTCGGGCTCGCTTTCATTGTCTCTGTTGGCCTCCTGCAGCCTCTATCAGGGCGAAGTTGCAGCACCCCCCCCCCGGCTTGTTGCTGGAGGCTTGCTGCCAGAGGCCTCTCTCCTTCTAGGCCTCAGGTGTTTATTTGGTAAATCCGGCCTGTACTATGGTACCTCTTTGGTTCCTTTCCTGCTGTTGTATAAAAAAAAATAAAAATAAAAAAAAGAGAGAAAAGAAATGAAAGAGAGAAAAATTTACAAACGAAATTATAATTTTTTATAGGTATATACATAGATAACCTTTACATGCAGATAGCATATAAATAAATAAATAAATAAATAAATAAATATCAGAGGATTACACTCTGTACATATTATATACATATATATTTATTCCTTACTACCGGTTACCACTGTACATATTAAATTCCAAAAGGGGGAGTGGGCCAGCTCAAACCTCACTTGGCCCCACTCAGGCCAATTCCAGGCGAGCCAACCGCCCTTTGCTATTGTTACTATTATTAATACTGTTATTATAATTATCAAAATGGCAGATGGCAATCTCTCTAAACGACCTTCCTTGAAGGCTAAGGCAAAGTCCCACTACTTGCGCAGGCAGGACAAGAAGCCTTCCAAGGCCTCCCAACGAGATGCCTGAAGGCACCATGAGACGTTGGAAAAGGAGTTTGATAGGCGATCAAGGGAGTCCTGCTCGGGGCCTCCAGCCCTTCCTTCTCCCTATCTAGGTGCAGCCCACTTCAGGGTCACTTGACCCCGGGACCACCGATCAGACAGACCCCTGAAGCTATCTTTACACCTACGGCCGCTGGTCCACGTCAGGAAGAATCCTCTACATCTGAGGTTCCAGCCCACATCAAGGCTTGGATGGAATCGACTATCCGCCAGGGCATTGCAGAAGGCCTGCAGCACATGGGCTCCCGACCAAGACTCTTTATCCATCAGATCTCTTCCACAACCGGATCCCCCGGTTGGTCAGGTACTCTCTAGAGGGACAGCCCTCCTTCCGTAGGGGCCCAGGAGGAGGAAGGGGACTTTGATGACTTCAGGGAAGAGGTACAGGACTCCTGGATGGGATCCTCCCATTATAGTGAGCCCCTCTTAGAGGCGAACCTCATGGAGGTTGAGATGTCAGAGGACGAGGGGGCTTCTCCCGACCAACCCATATTCGGGGGGCTGTTCAAGCCACACCTGTTCAAATCCCTCCTCTTTAAAGCCAAGAATGTCTCTGGTCTTCTTCCCCAGTCTCCCTCTGACTGCCCCCCCCCGCCTCAGAGAGACCAGAGGACTCCATTTTCACAATCCCAACCAAAACAACTTGCTTCCATGGGAGTCCCCCCCTACACCGTCTATCCAAGACAAGAGATTCTTTAATCTCAATTCAGCAATGTCTACTCTTCTAAACATCCCGGAGGTTGACGACCCCTCTGTGGGCCTTGCCTCCTCCTCCATCCCCAGTGAGGCCTTAGAGGCCTTGAAACCTGAGCAAAAGCGGACGGAACTGGTGTTGCGCCGGGCCCATCTATCTGACGCTTGGGCCATTAAATTGGTTAGGGCCGCTTCATTCTTCACAAGGTCCTCTATCC
Organism: Hydrophis major; assembly: GCA_033807585.1. Classification (NCBI taxonomy): domain Eukaryota; kingdom Metazoa; phylum Chordata; class Lepidosauria; order Squamata; family Elapidae; genus Hydrophis; species Hydrophis major. The sequence continues at coordinate 247,706,064 of CM066330.1, forward strand.
GCTGGCTCCGGCAGCTCAGAGAACATCCCTGCATCAATGTGAGGGCGCACCAAGACATAGCGAAACTGGTGGCCGCAGCCGAGTTTTCAGCTGACGCCACTTACCAATCAGTAAAGTTCTCTTCCAGAGCGATAACATCACATGTCACGGCTCGCCGCCTACTGCGGCTCAAGCACTGGCAGGCGGATGTAAAAATAAAGTCAAGCTGGCCACTGCTCCCGTCAGGGAGACAAACTGTTCAGCCTGGCCTTGGAACCCCTGCTTGTCGAGGACCGCAGCAAGAGGAAGTACTGGCCCTCCCTTTTTCGGAGGCCAGAGACAAGAGGCCCTCAGCCCTTTCGGAGGGGCTTCCCCCACTCCTTCTACCAACTCCCCTTCCCGCCCAGATACCCAAGACCACCTTCCTTCCGGTCTCAGGACCGCTCGGACTCAGGCGACAGAAACAAATGGGGCGGCAACTATAAGAGGCCCTTTAGGGGATCAGGGGGGAGGCCCTACCGCCGACCCAGATAGAATTTCTTCCTCCCTCCCCATCGGCAGCCGCCTTAGACACTTCACCGCTCAATGGGACAATCCACTCCCATGCACGGGTTAGGGACACCGTCAGGTTTGGTCTCGCCCTTGAGTTCCAGTCTGCCCCCGCCGATTTCTTTATGACATCCCCCACCTCAAGAGATCCTGCCAAAAGTGCACTAATGGATGCAACCATCCAACACCTGCTTGACATTCAGGCCATTCAACCCATTCCACTGGTCCAGAGGGGACAAGGATTCTACTCCCACCTCTTTGTGGTGCCCAAGCATTCTGGGGGATGCAGAGCTATATTAGATTTAAAACGGCTAAACTGCTACCTTATCCAGCGCAAATTCAAAATGCACACCTTGCAATCGATTCTCTTGGGTACCAGGTGGAGTGACTGGTTATCCCCCATAGATCCCTCGGAGGCATACCTACACATTCCAATCTGGCCCTCTCACCACAAATTCCTTAGGTTCCATGATAACAACCTTCACTATCAATACGTGGCCCTCCCCTTTGGTCTGGCCTCGGCTCCCAGGACCTTCACCAAGGTCCTCGCAACCCTGGAGGCTCACCTCAGAAGCGTTCCCGTCTGCCGTCACTGCTATTTGGACGATATCCTTATTCTCTCCCCGTCCAAGACCCAGGTAATCAGGGACACCAGAGCCACCCTCTCCGCTCTCCTGGCACACAGGTTCCTCATCAATTGGCAAAAGAGTCAACTGGTCCCATCCACCAGAATCATCTACTTGGGAGCCATAATTGATTCGGTTACAGAAGGGTCTTCCTCTCCTTGGAGAGGTTCCTCAGCATTCAAGCTCTGGTCAAACAGATTAGGCGATCAAGGAGGGTGGCGTTACTTGACCTTTCTAAATTATTGGGTAAGATGGTTTCATGCATCTCAATTATTCCCTGGGCCCGTTTACACAGCAGATCCCTCCAGTGGTTCCTGCTCCCATCCCAAAGATCCAGAAGAAGCAACTTGAAGTCCAGAGTCAAGGTGCCTCCGAGGGTCCTCACGTCCATCCTCTGGTGGACCAACCCCGCCATCAACAGGGGCCACCTCTTCTCAGAACCTCAGCGGCTAACCCTCATCGCGGACGCCAGCCTATCAGGTTGGGGCGCTCACATCAACTCGCTCTCGGCATAGGGCAAGTGGTCGCCGATCGAGCTAAGATGCAGCCTCAACTGGCTGGAGCTTCACGCCGTCCACCTGGCCCTGCTCAGATTCCTCCCCTTGGTACGCGGGCGTCACGTCCTTATTCTCACGGACGACACCACGGCTAAAGCCCATATCAACAGGCAAGGAGGCACCCAGTCTATTCAGTTGATGAGGGAGGCCGAGCGCCTCTGCCATTGGGCAAAATCCAACCTTCTCACACTAAAAGCTGAACACATCTCCAGATTCTCCAACCTCCAGGTGGATTGGCTGAGCAGGGCCACGGTGGAACAAGCAGAATGGCGCCTCCATCCATCCCTATTCAAGGAGGCGTCCAGAATATTCGGCCTCCCGAGGGCGGATCTCTTTGCCTCCCCATCCAATGCACAGCTTCCACGGTTTTTCTCCAGGTACCCATCTCACGGGTCAGAGAACCACAACGCGCTAAGCTGCCTATGGCCCCCAGGGCTCCTCTATGCCTTCCCTCCGCTGCTGCTAGTTCCCAGAGTCATAAACAAACTCATTCACAAGAAGGCTGACCTGCTCCTGGTGGCTCCCTATTGGGCCAGGAGACCAGGGTTTGCGGGCCTCCACAATCTTTCGGTAGTGCCCCCATGGAAGATCCCCCCGGACAGGATCTCCCTCTCTCAGGGGCCCCTTCTGCATCCGGAGCCCAATGGCTCCACTTAGCTGTCTGGAGGTTGAATGGATCCGTTTGACAAGAGAAAAATTCTCCAGTCAAGTAATCGACACTATTTTGGCCGCTAGGCGACCCTCCACCACACGAATTTATGATGCCACTTGGAAGGGCTTTTCCAAGTGGTGTAGCGAGTTTCAAGTTGACCCCCTCTCTCCCTCTATCGCGCAGGTCTTGGAATTCCTTCAAGAAGGCCTACGTAAAGAACTTGCCCCCAACACCCTAAGACGGCAGGTCGCTGCCCTCTCAACCGTTGTTTCTTGTGATAACTTCAGTTCTCTCTCTCATCACCCCCGGGTTAGAGCTTTCCTCAGGGGCGCCACCAACTTGTGCCCTCCGACTGTTCACAGGTTCCCCACATGGGACCTCAACAAGGTCCTCGTTTCGCTTACAAGGCACCCGTTTGAATCTCTGAGGGAGTCCTCCCTTTAATTTTTAATGTTTAAAGTAGTTCTCTAGTGGCCATTACCTCTGCTCATAGAGTTTCGGAAATAGCAGCATTGTCAATCAGAAACGATTTATGCGTGTTCCACACTGATCGGGTGGTCCTTCGCCCCAACCCCACCTTCTTACCCAAGGTTTACTCACCCTTCCACAGATCTCAGGAACTGGTCCTCCCAAACTTTTGCCCCAGACCCTCGAGGGACAGGGAAACCCTTTGGCACACCCTGGATGTTAGAAGGGCCTTGCGCATATACATTAAGCGCACACAACCCCTGAGAAGATCAGAATCCCTCTTCCTCTCCTTTCAGCCCAGGACATTGGGGTTCAAAGTCTCTCCCTCAACCATCAGTCGCTGGATTGGAGCGACTATTGCCAGGTGCTACCTATCACAATCTCTGCCCGCTCCTGGGGGAATAACCACTCATTCCACCAGGAGTGCAGCTACTTCAGCGGCTTGGGCCACGCAAGCCCCAATTGCTGACATTGGTCGGGCAGCCACTTGGGCCTCTCCATCCCCATTCATCAGACATTACAAAATAGACCTATACGCCTCAGCAGAGGCCTCTTTTGGCCGACGAGTCCTACAGAGGGTCATCAGTGACCCGGAAGGGCTTCCGGCCCAGACGGAGTCCCAACCCATAGGACAGCCAAGCTTTGGAATGTCCCACTCTCTGGATGCTCTGAGCGGCTCGAGGGAGAATGGGCGTTGGTTCTTACCTGATACGCCCCTTCTCGGTGAGCCGCGAGGAGCATCCAGCTCCACCCTAACTCCTCCATCTGGTGGGCATTCTAGTTTCAGCCAAGGAGCCAATAGTTGATTAGAAGGATTTCTTAACCTTTCTTCTCGTTATCGCAAAAAAATGGGGGAACGCTACGTGGAGTCACGTGAGGGGGCGGAACGTTTCCTCAGCTAAAGCTCAGCCTGCAAGAAGAGGACTCGAAAGCACATCCCACGCTCTGGATGCTCCTCGCGGCTCGCCGAGAAGGGGCGTATCAGGTAAGAACCAACGCCCAATTTCCTGCTTTCTAGTTAATCTAAACCTCCCGATACAGCAGAACAGTTGATGGTTGGGGGGGGGGAAATAGCAATAGCAGGCAAGTTTGATGGCGTGCATGCCAGGTAAGGAGTGAGTGGGCGGGGAGGGGTAGGATGGGTCCAGCCAGTGGTGTGATTTGCCGGTTCTCCGGCAGGTAGAATCCCGCTCCTGGTGAGAGTGCATTTTGTGTGCACATGTAGACCATTTCCTAAAAACCTCAGCTATGCCGCTGAGACAGCTAACAAGTGCTATGCGCAGGTGCACAGCATTTGAAAATCGTCTTCTCCTTAGAGCTGCTCGGATCATCCAGAGAGTGGGCAGTGCTTCCGTCTCTGCTGTTGTAGGCTGAGCTAAATTCCTTAGGAACGCTCCTCCTTCCATCACGTGACTCCATTACAACGTTCTCCAGTTTATGCTCAGCCTCTCGCAGAGTAGGCAGTGTTTTCAAAGTGCTCTTGGCCGTCTCAGCAAGCCTTACTTTGACTCCTATATTTCTTCTCAGGTTGTATCTGTTTATTTCCTTCCCATAGTCCTGTGCAGTTGGTTTTGTGATTTGTGATTTTGCATTCCCCTGGGAAGCCCTCCCGGCTCCAGCGGGTTTCAGGGGGAAGGTTAGCAAATGTTACAAGCTACCCCCCCACCCCTTCCCCATTGCCTTTTCTGCCGTTTTGTTGCTCCGGATTCCCATTGCTTTAATAGACGCTCCGTTTCCCCACCCACCCACCGCACGCCGCTTTTCCTTAGTTTCAAAGCTTTTCTTGCCTCCTTCTTTCCTGGGTTCCTCTTGGGGACCTCAAATTGCTCTGGACAGTTTCTCTTGCTGCTGCTGAAGGGCCCTGTAAGTCCACGTTGCAACATGTCCCAGCCTCCAATGTCTGAGCCCACCAGGACATAGCCAAGATCACGGCCGCGGCCGAGTTCTCGGCCAACGCTACCTTGTGTTCCTCATGAGGAACATGGGTTCATTAATTGGAAGAAAAGCCAATTATCACCCTCCACCAGGATAACCCACCTGGGGACGGTAATAGACTCTGTGAAAGGGAGGGTGTTCCTCACTCCAGAGAGAATCCTCAGCATTCAACAATCAGTCAGACACATCAGACACCTTAAAAGGGTTTCCCTTCTAGAATTAACCCAGTTACTAGGTAAAATGATATCTTGTATTTCCATTATTCCCTGGGCCCGTTTCCACTCCAGATCCCTCCAGTGGTTCCTGCTCCCGTATCAGAGAACCGGATCGAGCAACTCAAAGTGCAAGGTCAAGGTGTCACCAAGGGTGCTCACCTCCCTCCTTTGGTGGAGCAGAGCGTCTGTCAACAAGGGCTGCCCCCTCAAGCAGCCCCCAAGACTCACCGTTACCACAGACGCCAGTCTATCCGGATGGGGCGCTCACCTGCAGTCCCTTACAGCACAGGGCAGATAGTCAGAGACAGAGAAACTGTGCAACATAAACTGGTTGGAGCTTCGCGCCGTCCATCTGGCTCTCCGCAGTTTCCTCCCCCAGGTACGCGGCCGCCATGTTCTCATTCTCACCGACAACATCTCGGCCAAAGCTCACATCAAGCAGGGGACACTCAGTCTTCTCGACTAATGAGGGACGCTCGGCCTCTGTCAGTGGGTGGAATCTCACCTCCATTCCCTCAGATCACATCTCTGGTATCTCCAACACCCGAGCAGACTGGTTGAGCAGGGCCACCATAGACCAGTCGGAGTGGCGTCTCCATCCATCTCTATTCAGGGAGGCGACATCTATATTCGGTCTACCAGTAGTAGACCTGTTTGCCTCCCCCCTCAATACCCAACTTCCAAGGTTCGTTTCGAGATTCCCATCCCCAGGGGCGGAGGACCACAACGCCCTTCGGTGTCCGTGGCACCCGGGCCTCCTTTATGCCTTCCCTCCTCTGGCGCTGGTGCCTATAGTCCTTCAAAAGGTACTCCAAGAGAAAGTAGAGTTACTCCTGGTAGCTCCTTATTGGCCCGATTGCCCTTGTTTCGCGGACCTTCGCAGCCTATCAGTAGCCCCTCCCTGGAGGATCCCAGCAGACAGAATCTCTTTGTCTCAAGGTCCCCTCCTCCATCCGAACCCCCAATGGCTTCAACTAGCCGTCTGGAGGTTGAGCGGGAACGTTTGAAGAGGGAAAACCTCTCTAACAAGGTCATTGATACCATCTTAGCAGCTAGGCAACCCTCGACCACAAGGATTTACGACGCCACCTGGGCCATTTTCCGTAAATGGTGTGTCAAACTTCTTATTGACCCAACGGCCCCCTCCATTGCTCAAGTGCTTGACTTTCTCCAGGAGGGTCTCAGCAAGGGACTATCCCCCAATACACTAAGACGTCAGGTAGCAGCCTTATCCACAGTCATCCACTGTAAAGAGGCCAGTTCTCTCTCTCACCATCCCCGTATTCGTGCCTTCCTGAAAGGGGCCACAAATTTATGTCCTCCGTCCCTACACTGGTACCCAACCTGGGACCTCAATAGGGTCCTTACTTCCCTCACAAAACCACCCTTTGAACCTCTAAGGGAGGTCTCTCTTCAGTTTCTATCCTTCAAAGTAGTTTTCCTGGTAGCGATCACATCAGCCCGCAGGATATCAGAGATCGCTGCGCTGTCAGTTAGGAAGGACCTTTGCGTGTTCCATCCCGACAGGGTGGTCCTCCGGCTTGACCCTTCCTTCTTGCCCAAGATTAATTCAGTTTTCCTCAGGTCCCAGGAACTCATCCTCCCCAATTTCTGCCCCAGGCCAACTCATGAAAGGGAGAGACTATGGCACTCCCTGGACGTCAGATGTGCCTTACGGATTTACATTAAATGCACTGAGCCCTTCCACAAGTCCGAGGCCCTGTTTATATCCTTCCAACCAAAGTCACAGGGGCTCAAGGTCCCTCCAACCACCATAGGACTTTGGATAAGGGCGGCCATTGCCAGGGCATACCAGACTCAGGCCCTTCAAGTACCCAGGGGTATCACGGCTCACTCCACTAAGAGTGCAGCAACTTCAGCTGCTTGGGCTACCCAGGCCCCTATACTCGACATTTGCCAGGCAGCTACGTGGGCCTCCCTGTCACCCTTCATCAGACATAAGATTGACAGGTATGCCTCAGCTGAGGCCTCTTTCGGTAGAAGGGTTCTTCAGAGGGTTCTCAGGGAACCCGAGGGGACTACAGACCAGACGGTGCCCCTCCTGTAGGACAGGCCCAGCTTTGGTATGTCCCACTCTCTGCATGATCCGAGCAGCTCTAAGGAGAATGGGCGTTGGTTCTTACCTGACACGCCATTTCTCTTCTAGCTGCGAGGAGCATCCAGCCCCTCCCTTTTCTTTCACCATCTGGTGGGGTCTTGTTTCTGCCAAGGAACCTTAAGTATAGTAAGATGAGAGCACGAATTCTGTTTCCTCTCGCCTTTCCATGAACTGGGGAACACTGTAATGGAGTCACGTGATGGAAGGAGGAGCGTTCCTCAGGAATTTAGCTCAGCCTACAACAGCAGAGACGGAAGCACCGCCCACCCTCTGGATGATCCTCGCAGCTCGGAGAGAAATGGCATGTCAAGTAAGAACCAACGCCCATTTCCTGCTTTTTCAACCTCAGCTGTGCCACGCAAAGCAGCTGAGGTTGAAAAAGCAGGAAATAAAGAACAGCCAAGAGCCCGGGCGGGCGGCTGGGCCAAACAGAGCATCTATTCTTCAGAGCTACAGGTTCTATAGAACCAGGCTGAACCGGTAGCATCCCACCCCTGATTATGGGCAACCCCTCACTACAGGAAGACCAGCCTTCTGGAGGACAGTGTCATGTCAGGATTTTGAGGAGAGATAAAACACACACACACACACACACACACACACACGTTATTTACATCAACACACTTATAAGTGCTCCTTTGAGTGTTTTGCACAGCCATAATATGTAATTTTTACTGTTTGGTACGTCCTCCATTTTATTTTTGTGTTTTCTCTTGAATCCTTTCCACGTTGTGAATTTAACAAACAAGTAAATCACCTGTCCCTAAAATGTAGGTGTGTCCTTGCCTCTTTGCTTACTAGATATTTTGTGATTTTGAAGTATGAAACACAGGGTAAAAGTATGGCTTTTTATATAAGACCAGTAGTTAATTGCCTCAGAATTCTTACCAATCTTCTGGTCTGAATAACAAAATAGACTTTAGAATCTAAAATATATTTTTCTTAAAATATGTCTTTATGTAACTGATTTTGCCATGCTTGAAAAAAGAGGATTCTTTTTTGAGTAAAACTTGCAGCTCTTGCAACAAAAATAACGTGATGTATTTATTGTTAGCTCTGTGACTCAGATTTTGTGATCTTCTCCCCTTTTGTAGCAACTATAGAAAGGGTCAGTCTAATTAAGAATAAAAAACATTCAGCTTCAATTTCCCACTCAGCCTTGAACCTAATTGCTTTGAGAAATTATCTGCATTGATTTTCTTGCATAGCATGGCACAAATGTAATAAAACTATATATAATATCTCCTTACAAGTGGCTAATATACCATTCATCTGCTTCAATTGCTCAGTAAACAGGATTGAAATTTATATTTTATGATATCTTTTTTCTCTTACTACATCTAAATAATGTATTCTAGATCTTTTGCCTCAAGTTTTAAATTGCTTCAAGTTACAAATACAAATGAGAACAGCTTTTTTCCTTCTATCATATAGCACTTGACACTTATATACTGCTGAATAGGATAGAATAAGATAGGATAGGATAGAATTGAATTGAATTGAATTGAATTGAATTGAATTGAATTGAATTGAATTGAATTGAATTGAATTCTTTATTGGCCAGATATGATTGGACACAGAAGGAATTTGTCTTTGGTGCATATGCTCTTAGTGTACATAAGAAAAAATAAAATACATTCATCAAGAATCATAAGATACAACACTTATTGATAGTCATAGGTTACTTATAAGCAATCAAATCATACATAGGTTACTAATACCACATTATAAAAAATATGTTGAGACTCTTTTTTTCGAAAGTACAGAGAAGAGCAAACAGGATGATTAGGGGACTGGAGGCTAAAACATACAATGAACGGTTGCAGGAACTGGGCTTGGCTAGTCTAGGGAAGAGAAGGAACAGGGGAGACATGCTAGCAGTCTTCCAATATTTGAAGGGCTGCCACAGAAAGGAAGGGGTCAAGCTATTTTCTAAAGTGCCTGTAGGCCAGACAAGAAATAATGGATGGAAACTGAACAGGGGGAGATTTAACCTGGAAATAAGGAGAAACTTTCTGACAGTGAGAACAATCAACCAATGGAACAGCTTGGCCTCGGAAGTTGTGGGAGCGCCATCACTTGAGACTTTCAAGGAGAGACTAGCCTGTCATTTGTCAGAAATGGCAGGGGGGTTGGACTAGATGATCTAAAAGGTCCCTTCCAACTCTGATTATCTGTTAATACGCAATCAAAACATACAAGGAAAACAAATAAAACAATATAAATTGTAAACATACAAGTAACACGGTTATAGTGATAAGTGGGAAGAGATAGGTACTAGGAAGGATGAGAAGAATAATAGTAATACAGTCTTACTAAGTAATTTGACGGTGTTGTGGGAGTTAGTTGTTTAGCAGAGCAATGGCATTTGGGGAAAAAACTGTCCTTATGTCTAGTTTTCTGGTGTTCACAGTGTTTTACAGCTCTCTCTAAGTGGTTTACAGAATCTCATGTTTTCCCTAACAAACAGGCTCTTCGTTTTAGAGCCTCAGAAGAATAGAAGCTGAGTCAACTTTGAGCCATTCAAATTTCTGGAGTAAGCAGTGAATTAGCCTGCAGTACTGCATTCTAACTACTGCATCACCTCGGCTCTTCAACATCAGATGTGTCAAACTCAAGCCCCACAGGTTGCTTAGAGCTGACCTGTGGGGCCGGCCTGGAAACAGCAAAGGACTGGCCCGCAGTGCCTCTGCCAGCAGAAATGGAGCTTGGGTGGGGGGTGAGCTCCATTTTCGCTGGCAGAAGGCTGTAGGAGGTCATTGCAGCTGAAAATGGGGCTCACATGCGGCCTCCCAAGCTCCATTTTAGAAGGCTAGCAAAACAAACTAAAAACAAAATAAAAGGAGAAATGTTTCCCCTTTTGTATTTGAGCATGCAAGAGGAGACAGAAAAGGAGAAAGGGAAAGAGGAAAGACAAAGAAAAAAGAAGGAAAGGGTTTGAAGGACTTCGGCGACAGACAGAAATCCGCAATCATGCATGGTTTCTGTCTGGGCTTGCTGCTGGAGTGCCCCGAGCCAGCTGGTTTCAGGGCTAAGCCACCCCGTAGAGATGGTGAAGAACGGGGAGACCGCCAGCAGGGTCAAGAAGAGCCACATCTCTCCTCCTCAGCTGGCCATTACTTCCTTTCCCGAAGGCGGTTGCAGCAGTGGTCAGAAATGGCCACCACAAAGGAAAACTCGACCGGAAAAGAATGTGCAGGAGGAAGATAAGAAGTGAAAGTTTTGGCTGACCGGGTTAAATTGTAAAAGCAACAACTAAGGTACCCTGGAATTTAAACTTACAAAAAATAACATCGCTCCCAAAGAAGAGAAAGAAAGGGAAAAGGGAAAGGTTTGGCTTTTTTTCCTTCTCTCTCCTTCCCTATACTGACAACTAAGAGACTTAAATAAAAAATCGGAAAAATCCGCTTTGACATCAATAGGTAATTAAGCTAAAAATAAAAAAAATGCCAAAGGGATAATAAAGATTTCTGGACATTAAAATTTTTCTTTTTCATGGTTTCCGGTTTCGCGTGGCTTCGGGGCAGCAGGAATTCGCGACAGCTCGTGATTCCTGCTGTGCTAGCCGTCGAGGTACCCCCGATCCAGATGGGTCAGGGGGATATGGCTGCCCTGTAGGGACAGCTGAAGAGAGAGGGGAGTCGGATAGGGGGGTGGGGGTGTCGCAGACCCCCCCCTTCGCCGGAAAAACCCCTTTTTCCCAAGGCGGTGGAGCGGCGGTCAGCAATGGCCGCCACGAAGAAGCCAGCAACCGGGTAAGATTGCGCTGGAGGAGAAGAGTGAAAGTGATGTCTGAGTCGGGTCAAGTAACATCCTTTAAATTGCCTGGAACTGAGCTGTTTGAATTGCTGGAGGATACATTGTATCCCTAAGAAGATCGAAAGCGGCGGAGAAGCTGTTAAAGGGAACTTTTTTTTTTTTTTCTTCACTCTCCCACCCCATGGAAACAGCAGAAATGTTTGGATATATTGGACATTGAAAGTGAATCGTTTTGAGAGTTGAAGCTAAGGGACAAAAGGATTTTTGGACATTGAAAAATTTAAGAAATTGGAAAACCCTTGTTGGAGGTATGGATTTCTGATTATTTAAAATTGATATCGCAAGTGGGAAGGGAGAGGAGAAAAAATTGGAGCAGAAGCTGAAAAAGGAGGAGATTGCCTAGAATCCCAAAGAAAGATATATGGTAATTGGACCTCTTTGATTAAACATTAACCCCAGAAAGAGAAGAAGGAAGAAAAGTATTAACTTTTGGAACTTTTTTTTGAATTGTTTTTGATTAAAAATACTTGTGGTTGTTTTGGGAAAAGTTTCTCTTTTCATAATGGCATCGCTTGTGGATGAACTAAAGACTGAATATCAAAAATATAAAAAGGAAGATACTTTGGGCGCTTTGTTTCAATTTTTAGAAATGGCGTTATGTACTTATGAAAAGTTGATTACGCAGCAGAAGGACTGGGACAAGGAAGAAGAGGAAGAAGAAGCCATCTTTGATGAACAATGGGTCCCTTCCAGAGAGGAGGAGAAAAAGGATAAGAAAAAGGGGATTTTAAGAATTATAAAAACAACCAAAGAAGAGAAAAATGAGCGAAAAGGTGGAGGCAAGGTTAGAAAGCAAAAAAAAGGAGTAAGAAAAGGGAGGAGGAAAAACAAAGGGGTAAAAAGGGCAAGGAGAAGAATAAGCAAGAGAGAAAGGGGGGGAGGAGAAGCCTCAATGGGGGGAAGCAAGATCTAAAGAAAAAAAGTTTATTTAGAGACAATGGGTGAATTTAATTTAGGATAAAAGAGGGATTCTGGAGGGTATATAAGATTGTGTTTTTATATGTGTATTTAGAGTATAAAATTTATTATGTAATTTTAGAATCTTTTAAACAGAATCCCAAGAAAAATTGTTATACAAAGTACTTTTAAGTTAGGGTAATGAGTTATAGACGTTACTCCAATTGGTGTATAGGAGAAGTATAGTAAAAGAAAAAAGATGAATGGATAGTTGGAAATAGAACGGACAAAGAATGTTATTGAAAATGGTAATAAGATATGAAAGGATATATAAAGGTTTTGTTATGGTTTTTTTTTTTTTTTGGATTTTGTATATTGATAAAAGGCAATAAAATTTTAATTAACAAGAAATAATTTGGATGAAAAGGAGAAGTAGGGATAAGATATGAAGTTAAATAGATAAAGTATTGATACTATAATTTGGAATTGTTATGTTCTATTGGTTTTTTATTATTATTTTTTCCTAGAAAAGAATTTATAAGCTGTTATGCCTTGATTTTTTGTGCATTGTTTTTATAAAATTGATAAAAATGGTTTATATATATATATAAAAAAATGAAAATGATAATAAGATATGGAAGGATATACAAAGTGAATATGATGTTTGAATTTGTGTCTGTGTGAAGAGTTTTAACCCGGGATCAGACAACCTTCAGAAAAGATCTTTTAGTTTTGTTTATGTTTTGTGTTTTGTATGTTTGTGTATTGTGTTTTCTGTAAAATTAATAAAATTTGTTTAAAAAAAAATTTTTTTTTCTTTTTCATAAGCAGGAAGGGAGAGAAAAAGAATAAGGGAAGGATCTGGAAGAGGGAGGAGACTGCCTGGAATTAAAAAGAATCTACAGTAAATCTTCAACAAGATTCTAAAAGATACATTTTAACTGAAACTTTGTAACTAAATAGTAACCCCAGGAAGTTTAGAAAGTGGGAAAAAAAAAGAGCAAAAAAGAAACAGCTTGCGTGTATTTGGATTATTTGGTGATCTTTGGATTCTTGGTTATTATATTTGAATGATTAAAATCAATCGGGTGATTGTTTAAAAATGTATACAATGGCACCACTTCTGGATGAATTGAAAATGGAACTTAAAAAGTACAAAGAAGATGTACAAGAAGGGAAGGGTTCTTTTGGCTTCGTTTTTCAATTCTTAGAAATGGAGATTTGGAACTATGAGAAACAACAAGAAACGACTGCAAAATAAGAAGACTGGGACAAAGAAGAAGCCATCTTTAATGAACAAGTAATTTTATGTGGGGAAGAAAAAGGAAAGGGGGGAAAGATAATGGAGAATTTAAGACTTAAAAAAACAACCAAAGAAAAGAAAAATAATTCGAAAAATAAGTATAATACTGGAAAGCAACAGAAAAGGGGAATACAGAAGAGAGAAATAGAGGTAGAGAGATAAGGGGGTAAAAAGGGGAGAGGGAAGAAGGAAAGGAAAAGAAGTTACAAAGGACCGGAGCAAGATATAGAGAAACAGGACCTATTTAGAGATAATGGGTGAACATTTAACTGAAAAAGGGATTCTGTAAGGGTACATAAGATTGTATTGTTATATTAGTAATAGAAATAACTTTAGAAAATTGGAAACAACATATGATTAAAATGAGGGATAAAATAGTGTAATTTAGTGAAATGTTTGTGAATAAAATAAGTGAAAAAAAAATGAGAAAATTGAATTAGGAAGGAATGGGAACATTTTAATTAGTTAATGTTTTATAAAATATAAGTGGGGGAGGAATTAACTATGGAAAACTTATAATTGTTCCCATAGAAGTATGATATTTAATTGAAAAGTAATGTTAAAGATGTTAAGACTTTAATGAATATTAATATTAATGATAGAATTGAATTGGAATGGAATGTTGTTTTAATTATATATATTTATATATTTTTTTCTTTTTTTAAGAATACAGTGTGTATTTTAAGAATGTACCAAGCCGAATCCGAATGAAGTTATGTATTATATTGAATGTTACAACTTTAGGGAAAAGATATAAAGGCGTCATACTCCAATCAGTAACTTCAGGAGAAATTTTGTTTAATGAGAAAAGATAATAGATAATTGAAACAGGACAGACAAAAAATATAAATAAAATGATTTGAACTGAGATGAGATAATTAAAATAAAATTGAGAAAATTAAAAGGAGGGAGAAGCTATGCAGAAAATGTAAAATAGTAATAAGATTTGGAATAGAATATAAAAATGAGCATGAACCTGAATTTGTATCTGTACGAAGAAATGTAACTTGGGATTATGCTGCTTTCAAAAAAGATGTTTTAATTGTATTTCTTTTCTTTTTGTGAAAATTAAAATAAAATTTACCAAAAAAAAAGAAAAAAGAAGGAAAGGGGAAGACAGCAAGCAAGGAAAAATAAGGAAAGGGGAAAAAAGGAATGAGAATGAAGAAGGAAGGAAGAAAAGAAGGAGATTTTGAGAGTAAGGGAAAGTCTCAGGAAAGTTCTGCCTTAGCATTTGGCCACCACAGGTGCCCCCAACATGATTGACGTTGAGCTGCCCATGCCTACAATGGCCACACCTACCCCTGTCTATGCCCACCCCAGCCCTCTGAGGTCAAAAACAACCCTGATGCGGCTCTCAATGAAATCGAGTTTGACACCACTGTTCTACATCATATGCCATTTTTTGTATTTCTATTTGCTTTATTATAAATCTTTCTAGGAATTATATGGATACATCATAAATGGATTCATTATACTATATATCCTCATATTCTAGCAAAATGCCGATCAACGTGCCGAATATTATACCATTTTAGATAGATAGATAGATAGATAGATAGATAGATAGATAGATAGATAGATAGATAGATATAGATTAGATATAGGTATAGGTATAGATATAGATATAGATATAGATATAGATATAGATATAGATATAGATATAGATATAGATATAGATATAGATATAGATGTTTTCTGAGGTTCTCACGGGTATTTGTATGTGGATCTTTGGTTATTCGGGGTTTCTCCCACATAAGATTGGAAGTATCTAGGCAACGTTTGGATGAAGTCTCATTCATCATCTTCAGGCTTGTGTCTTCAGCTCTGTGCTTCTCAGAGACTAGAGACTGAGAAGCACAGAGCCGAAGACACAAGCCTGAAGATGATGAATGAGACTTCATCGAAACGTTGCCTAGATACTTCCAATCTTATGCGGGAGAAAACCCGAATAACCAAAGATCGATCGATCTATCTATCTATCTATCTATCTATCTATCTATCTATCTATCTAATATAGTGTTAGAGATGGAAAATAAATTATGCCAGCATCTTTATTGCTTTAATTAAAAAAAACATAAAAAATTGAAATAAAGATATAATTGTACTGTCTCCTTGCACTTCCACAATTTATCATAGAGCATCAGCATGTTTTATATTGGTTAAAGAGTTTAGAGTGTTCTAGGTACATAAAATCCACTGAATTATGAAACTGGCTAAGCAATCAGAGCCAATCACCTTCTCTTTGTTTAAATTGCTTTCCCAAGTTGTTATACTTAGGTTTTCATTTAGTTGTATTACCTGTTTGTTTGGAGGAAAAAAACTGATGGAGGACAAAGATGCTTCATAATGAATTTTATTTTATTTCTCTTACTCATATTTCAATCCTATTTTCATTTAATATTTGATATGATTACTATGGCACAGAAGTTATTTTTATGTGTTTTTTCTCTTTACAGTTTCGTGCTCTGGCACCAATGTATTATCGAGGGTCTGCCGCAGCTATTATAGTCTATGATATTACAAAAGAGGTAAATTAAATGCATTTGCAAAATCTACAAATTGGCTATTTTATTAAATGTACTGATCTTGTTGCTTCTATTTTAGGAAACGTTTTCAACATTAAAAAACTGGGTAAAAGAACTTCGCCAGCATGGACCACCCAATATTGTTGTAGCAATTGCTGGAAATAAGTGTGACCTTAATGATGTAAGGTAAATTCAACAGAGTCTTATTCAGCTGTTGGTAACATTTTATTACAAACCTACCACAATCTCTTGGTATACTTAGTTTTCCAAAATATATGGATACTTTAATCTTTAATTTTAATATATTGAAGAAGAGGCAAGAAACACTTAGGCTGTCTGAAAACAAATTTTATTAAGTTTTTAATATTCACGACAGTAATTTACTTTCATTTTAATTACTGGTCACTATGTTAATCAAGCCACTGAAAGAAAATTGGTCGATGTGTTATATAATGAAGGATAGAAGGGATGCAGCATAAACTGTATATAACAATGAAAGAGTCTTGCATTTGATTAAATCATGTTTGAAAGGGAGAAAAAAAGAGCAACCCAGTAGTTCCTAACTAATTGGTTGAGTGGAGGGCAGAATGCTGGGAAATAGATGTAGGAATGTTGAAATTAAACTTCATTTGAACATCTAATTGTCATTCATGCCTTCCTGAACATACATTATAAAAAAATACTGCCTTTTAATTATCAATAAATCCTTATGGAACCAAATGTTTATGTTTTATGATGTGCAGAATTATCCACATCCCTTTTGTTGCTATATTTTATTAATTCAATCTATCAATCAATTTCTATACCTGTCTATCTCATGCTTCTAGGCAGTTACCTATTATATTGAACCACTAATGTTTGGCAGTCTAGAAAGTTGTACTACCACTACAAATTCTGTTAAACAGAAACTGATTATATTTCCACATCTCTCAGACAAAGTATGTTATAGACTTTGGATTAGTTGTAGAAATAACTGATAATGCTACATTGATTTGCAATTAATTTTCTTTGCTAAAATGAAGGTAAATCATTATTGTTTATTTATAGTATGTATTCTCTTCTCACCCTGCAGAGAAGTTACTGAAAAAGATGCTAAAGACTATGCAGATTCCATCCATGCAATATTTGTAGAGACTAGTGCAAAAAATGCAATAAACATAAATGAACTGTTTATAGAAATAAGTAAGTATTCAATGTCAGTAAATCACTAATATTTTTCTTCTTGAGTTCCTAGTTATTAACAAAAAAGAATCGTATTATATTAGCTTCATGCTCTGCTTCTACCAAGTTGTACATTCTCTTCATGATTAGCATCATTTTCATTTCATCATTAGGACGCAGAGGTTAATTTGATCTTTCAAATCATATCTTGGCATAAGAATAAGAAATGTACTGGCATTAACATTTTTCATCCTGTTAACTTTGCTAACTAATATGTAGTGGGTTTGTTTCATATCACTAGAAGGAGAGGATATGAAATATACAGTTAGCATTATCTGCGCAAACTTTTTGAAATCAGTACTTCATTGTGTTGAGAAAAGCACTTCTCCTCAAAAGTATTAAGTAGACACAGTTAAAGCACACGTTCTTGTTCCCAAGTTTCTGTGGTATTGTAAGAAAAATAATACACTTCTTTCCTAGGAAATTAATTTAAACATAGAGGTTTAATATTTATTTACTATGTTGTATATGCAAGTGTTGCTATGAAATATTTAAGCTTCATTTAAGCTATGCAGTATCATGTTTAATAGTATATTTTGTGATAATTAGTACTATCCAAAATATATATATTTGCCCCAGCAAATTGCCAGTTTATTGTGTAATATTACCTTTGGTTTCATGGAGAGAGAGAAAAAGAAATTATCAATATCTGATAATTAATGTTATGTAATTAATCTGATAAGACTCTGGCAATTTTGTGTGGTACTTTTACTTAATTAAATAAATTTGAAATGCTAAATTTATAGGTGAGCTTTTTCCAAGTTAAAGGTGAAGTTAATCATTAATCATTCAGCTTATAAGAGGAATTCCAAGCAGTTTGAATAAATTATTAGATAGTTTACCAGTACTTTTGGTTTAATTCAAGAAACACATAATCCTAATACTTGGGGGAGGGGTTAATATTTTTATTATAATTTATAATACAGTAACAGTGCTAAAATGAAAATAAAAATAAGAACAAAGAAATGAAATAAGAACAAGGAGAAGTAAAAAAAGAAAACAGAATTTTAAGTTCTGTCCTTCTTTCTATGGAGTAATTGCCATCTTACTCTTCCCTTCTTTAACTCTCCCCCCATATCCATAAATCATCAGTATTTCCTTTGTTCATCAAAAATCCATATTAAGGCTTCCAGTCTTTTTTTTAAGTCTTTTTTTAAAGTATTTTTCCCCTGACACCTGTAATCCTATCATTTGAAGAAAGATTAGCCTGGCTTCTAGGTTGTTGAAGAACAGCTTTAGCATTGATGATTAAATTTTTATCTGTAATGCCCTGTGTCATCATCTCTCTGTTTTTATGTATTATCAAAATTGTGAGTATGTTTTAATAGAACTAGATTTAGGAAGAAGTCTCTATTTCTTTATCATATTAGTATAGCCTCTCATTTTATTTACAGTCTTCAATTGCTCTTTTAATACTCTTTTAATGCTGTTTTTCCCCTACCACTGCAGGTCGTAGAATTCCATCCACAGATGCCAACCCTCCAACTATTGGTAAGGGTTTCAAACTTAGAAGACAGCCTTCTGTGACAAAACGCAGCTGCTGTTGATACTGAGACCCAACAAGCTAGATTTTATAAACTATTTGGCCTTAAACATTAAGGGTTTATTTTGAGTATCTATTACTGATCATGGATTCTGATCTCCCTGATAGTCAAAGCCAACATGGACCATTTCTGGCATTCTTACCTACATTCTATGGGGACCTTGCTCTTAGACTGTTTCCCCGTGTGCAGTGTACAGACTAATATCTTACAGTCAAAGGGAATCGCCTTTCATTCTGCTTTAATCTTTGAAGAGGAGAATCCAATGTACAGATTATAAGCCTTGATATTTCATAGTTTTGTAGAAAAACATTGCCATGCTTTTGTAATTGGGGAAGTGAAACTAGCACTTTTTATGGATTTTGGAGGGAGTGGCCTAGAAAATATGGAAAGGAAGGTTTGGCTTGATTTTAGTGCCATTCTGCACTCCTTGCTATTACTGTAAGCCTTAATGTTTTCTAGTCTTCTTCGAAGACTAGAAAAAACAGATGATTGATGTGGCTCCAGAATAATGATACTGATAAGAGTGACCAAATCAGTCCATCCAGTACCCAATCTTAAATTGCACTTTTTATTTTCTGATATTATTATAAATATAAATAAGAACGTTGCTTTTAAGCAAAAACAAAAATAAGGAAAGTGTAGCTTTAGACAATCTTAGCTCATTGTATTTAATTATTTTATAGTTCAATAGACATAGAGTCTTCTTAATAACTTCCAGTTAAGATATTAGTAAGAAGCTTAATGAAAATAAATTGACTACAACTGACAGGTATCAGTTGCTGTCAGTAGCCTTAGAGCAAGCATGTTAGGTGGGAAATGTTTCTAATTGCATAGCATAAACCATTTTATACTTATTTATAAAACCAGTGTCTGAAGTAATATAAATTATGAAAGTGCCATTGCTAAAGATAAGATTCTTGTTTATTTCTCTCTCTCTCTCGTCCATGAAGTGGATTGTAAACAAAGGTCCTACAAACAGTTGCCAGGAATTCCAGCCTGAGCAATGAACATTGAATCAGTTGGCATCCTCTAGAATAGCACTGGGAAAGATTTCCCTCACTATCCAGTAGAGGTTGCTGCTAGTGTATTTTGAGGCTTCCTTTGGGAACAAATCACGAATAATCCAGAAATGGCATTCAGAGCTAACTGTCTGGGACAGTGTAGATATTGCTTCCATGTAGTTGAACTCATCTCTTTACACCCTCTTTTAAACAGATAGTTTCTTAGCTTTGGTTGTGCTTTCCGTTTATTTTACACTATAAATTAATCTTGCCCCATCACATGATTTCCCATCATTTATTTTTGTTGCAAATAGAGCAAACATACTCCGTGTCTTTTGTCTTTAAAATATAGGCAGGTAAACTCATAATGTGTAAAAGAAGCTATAAGGCTTTGATATTTCCTATTCGGTGGAACATGTCTGGTGGCTTGTTATTAATTCACCACTTAAAAGGGGATTCCAAAGGTTACGTTGGAAATAGACAGTTTGTACTTTTTTATTTTATACCATATAGTTCAGCATTACTCTTGGGAGAATTATTATAGTTAACCAATGCAATTGGAAATATTGAGTCAGGATATTTAAGCCCATGTGAATTTGTCTAAGAATTCAAAATTCTAATTTTAATAGTATGTTGTATGCTTTATCAGAAGTTTCTCTGCAAAAAAAAAAAGCCAATTATGGCATTCCCGCTAACCAAACTATGAATCTGTACATTATTAATGAAGTCTATTGTGCATTCCATTTCTTGACTTGTTTATGACATTAGTTTGTTCTGAGTTTTACTTTCAAGAATCAGCTTGAAGACATGTATGTCACCTAGTCAAAAGAGCCATATACTGGCAATAATTATTTAGAATTAAAGCTTGGAGAAGTTGGCATTACAAGTCAATCCAATAGCTTTGATCATGATTTTATCAATGATATTATGCTTGTCTGGCAATATATGTGGAACTGAATGTGTGAAAGAAACAATATCAGGGATGTACTTACTAGGGTATTTTCAAGGCAGTGTGCTCAGTACATTAAACTGAAGTCAAATAAGGATCTTTTCCAAGACTTTTATGAGGCTTCAGCAAGAACCTTACAGTCAGTTCCTTCTATGTTAACATTGTACCATGTCCGAGAAACTCCCGTCAAAACTCTGTGCTGTTTCAGAGACCTTTGAAATTTGGCAAGGAACTGCCATGGGGTTGAGGAAAGCAAAAATGTCTTGGACCTTGAATGCTTAAAAGGACTTTTTAGATTTAACCTCGTTAGTTAAAAACCCCTCTAATGAATTGGAGATAATTAGGCTGCTTCTGTACCTACATATAAATAGAAACACACTGTATTGATGATGTTATCTAATTCAGGTAAGCAATATCTGCAAGAAAACAACCAAGCTCAGAGAGCACCAAGGACCCTTCATTTCAACCCTGAGCTACAAATAATCTCCTCTATCAGATAAATCATTGTCCTCTAGGAAACCTTGTATAGATATAATATTGGAATGCTGGTGATTATATGCTTATCCAAACGGTAAAACTTTTTCACATGGCTATTTTATAATCACTGTTCTATTTCTTGATGATACTTTACTGGTTAGTCTAAATAAGTCTTAAAAATAGTTAATGCCACACATAAAGAGAGGTCAAGCACAAAGCTTATTTTGGAGACTATTACTCATGTCTAGAGCAGCCAACTTTATCCCTGCGTGATAGTAGCACCTTTCCACTATTTAAGGCTTTCATCATTCACTTATGCCATTGTGATATTAATTGACTACTTTCTTACGATTACCTATAATTAGACAGTTTCTTTTTATTTCACCTTCTCTGTAAGCAGAATATTTTAACATACCACAGTTGCATCCTTTGAAGCTACTGTTATAGGTAGTCCTTGACTTATGACCACAATTGGGACCAGAATTTCTGTTGCTAAGCAAGGTGGTTGCCATGCTTGTTAAGTAAATCAGATGGTCATTATTGAATACAGTTCTCCCCATTAACTTTGCTTGTTGGAAGCTGGCTAGGAAGGTGGCAAATGGTGATCAAGTGACCCCAGAACACTGTAACTGTCCTCATTATATGCCAGTTGACAAGTGCCCGCATTTTGATCATGTAACCAGTGGGATGCTGCAATGTCTGCAAATTGAAGACTAGTCACAAGTCACCTTTTTCCAGTGCCATTTTCACTTTGAACATGGCTAAACAAATGGTTGTAGGTCAAGGGTTACTTTTAGTGTTACCTCGTGTTAACATGTGACTCTGCAGAATGGCATTTCAAGCATAAGCTGTGGCCTTGGCTGTATTTTAGAAACTTCCCTACCTGTCCCAAGTCATCGAGTTCACTGCCAGTGTATTAGCCTGCCTCAAAGTTCTCTGGATGTACTTAGTCAAATATTTGTATTGAGATAATTTAAATCTAAATCCCTACTCATTACTGGAGAAAGGGCGCTATTTACAGTACCTGTGCTATTTGCTTATTGCTATGCAAATTAATATGAATTTTGAGCTTCAGCATCCCTTCTGTTTGGGAATGTTTAGTTTCCCATTTACTGAAGTTAAACTGTTTGAAGTGAGTTGTTTGTAAAGAAAAAAAATTCTATCCACCAATCTTGCATTGATCCTAGATCTCATTCATAGGGCTTTTCTGGGGGTGAGGAGGCAGGAGGAGAGATAGGTGGAATAATACCTGATATTGGGAGAGGTCTTTAGCCTTGCTATTTAAAGTATATGCATATCAAAGCCATAATCCTATGTATGCTTACAGGGAGTAAGTCCCAATAAATTGTTTCTTTGAGAGCAGGTTGTATATTGCAGGTTATTCACTTGTATGCGATTTCACATGGATTTATGTGTTCATTATCTCCCAAGTAATTGAAATCTTATCTTCAGCTTTAATTTATACTGGAATAAGCTCGATGCAGAATGAAAAGAGCAGTTTCTTTTTACCAGATGCCTTTCTATTAATTCTTACAAGATTTGTGCTGTTGCATGAAACTAATATATTGAAACATACAAAAAAACAAAAGAGGACATACTTACGACTTTTTTGTGGGTGCTATGACTACATAAAGATTATATACACCAGTTCTATAAATTATGGTTTGGACACTGCAGTAAAATAGTTAGCCATTTATGTAGGAAACTCACTATTTGGTGGCATATCTAAAATATATTTGTCACCATGCATAAAATTTTAAAAACATGGCTTTAATATGTAAAAAGCAATAGATAAAGAGAAACTGTATTTATCTTGATTTAAATAGTGATTGAAAAGTTAAGCAGATAACTTTACTGAAAATAACCTTTTGGTAGCGTCAGATCTCTGTTACTACAGTCAAGACTAAAAGAGGTAAATATGTGTCTCTGATGGAGATATTAATTAGAGAAAATGATAAAGATAGCAGCCTAAGAATTCTGACCCTGCACCCTTACTGAAGGGGAAGGAGGGACTGCTTTGGACATCCTGCACATGGGCATTGTTTACACAACAGCTGCTGGCCTTCTGATCATTGATCTACTCTCACAGGTAGCTGGATTCAAAAGAGCAAAGGCTCAAAGGAATCTCTTTCATAATTCTAGTTAAACATAGCATTATCTAGTCATTTAAATATATATGACAGAGTTACTTTTGAAAGCATAACCAAAATTATCTCAAAACACACTCATCAGAGTTTCAATGGGAGCCTGAGTCTGTCACAGATATTCCAAGATCCATTTGTCAAGATTTAGCTTTCAGATTAATAAATGTACATATAACTTTCAGGCTGCCCATTGGCATTTGATTGAACCTACAGTACATGTTATTCTATATTCAGAAGTATGAGTTCAAAGAGTTCTTTCAAGGCAAGTAGCACTGCAGTACAGAGGATTACATGGTTTAAGCCCTGCAAATCATATTACTAGCCACTCAGAAGGAAACATTTCTGGCAAATTATTTTTCGCTTTCTTCTTAAATACATAGAACCTGCTGATAGTCTTTAGGCCTCAGCTGACTTTGCTGTAGTGAATCCCCTTACTGTTCCAAACTGAAAGCAACGGGAAATATACAAACCTGCAGGAAATGATAGAACTTAAATTAAGGGAAATAACTATTTGGTCAGCCACTGAAGATAGATGAGCCAAATGTGGAAAAGCACTCTTAAATTTTTTCGTCTTACTTTGTGATCAACATCTACTGTAGTTCTTGCTTAGGCCTTTAAAGCAAAGAAGATGAAATGTGTCTTAGCATATCTTTACCCTGTTGATCTTCATTGTTAATGCTAATTTCTGCTTCTTAAAGGAATTACAAAGCTGGTTTACTATACCTTTGCTACTGTAAGAGTATTTCTTGCAGTGATTGGAGGAAAAAACTCTTGCTATGAATAGTATTTAGTTTAGGTCACAATGGGGAGTGCCTCGCCTCAACTGGAATCTAGTGTATCATATTGATTACACTGAATTTCAATGGATGTTTTTGGAATGTCCTTTTTCTGTACTGTTTGCTGAACAGGAGAGGTTTTATTTTTAGTAGCTTGGATCAGCACATCTTCCTCTGGATGATCTTGGGGAAATTCTAATTTACAGCAGGCATGCAGCCATTTGAACTGCCTAACCCACGACTCCTCATCTATGGTTTCACTTATAAATAGCTGCAAGCAGGAATACACAGGTTTAGGACATTTCCCAGTGAAATCATATTTCAAAAGTACCCAGCTTTCAATAGTCATTTTGGGTAAAAATGTTTTTTTCCCCTGAGCATATATTTTTTGAGGAATGTCAAGAGCTTACGATTACGGTTTGGGATTTTCTAATAACTCATTCTTTCATGAGAGACACACTGGCAAATATTAAATAATTGCCTTCAATTGATTTTTCTCCTCCTTTGAACTTACCAACAGGGTATTTTCATTCTGTCTCTTACATGAATCATATATAATTGCATTCAATTTCTTGTACCCTTGCATCCAAGAATTAAATCACTTCAGCATATTAAAAAAAAAATCAGAACAAAACACGATACTCTCATCTCTTCCTTCCTATATAGCAGGAACACTATTATAGACTTGTCAGAAGAAATGAACCTTTCATTTTAAAAACTTGTCTTTAAAATCCTAAGAAGCCTACATAAAAGTTTACATTGCCTATTGCCTATCTTTTATTAGAGTCTTGGATGTTAAACCTGATACATTTTTGCATACCAGATTCTATAACTGAGCCCCTCATTCATGTAAAACAGTAACACTTTGCAGCCAAAATTGCATGTCATTCTGGAGAGCCACACCAATCAGATAAAATGTACTTATATCAGTAGACGAATTGTGTTAATATAGAAGGTGGGTGATTTTTGTTACTTTTTGCTTTTCTATCGCTAAACTATTGTGCTGAGATCTCTAGCTAGAGTAGAGGGGGGAATAAAGAGGCTGGCTAGCTTAAAGTTTCTCAGTTGGAGGAAGCAACAGAGGCCAGATTCCTGAACCCTTTATTCCCTTTTTCCCTAAACAATGCAGTTAGTCTGTCATGATTTTTGTAAATAGCAGAACTATATTAAAGAAATTATTTTCATCTGGTCATGGATTTGTTCTGTTTTCAGATATTTCTTGTAATTTCAGTTTAGCCTTTGCTTGCCTTGACACCTCTATGGGGAGCCATAGGTATCAGTAACAGACCATGATGACATCAAAATTATATATATATTAATGCCAAGCTGTCTGAAACAATACCAGTTGCATCGTTTGCATGATGGCATATATTTTCTTATATCCCTATTGTCCCAAATCCACTCTATCCCCTGCAGACAGCTATGTGGCAAATTGTTACTTTAGTGCAGCATTAAATGTATTGTCTTACATTTAATGGAACTGGTTAAAAAGCTAGCCTTTAGAAACTTTTTATATGGCAGAAATATTTTCTATTAAACTATTTAGAAATAATAGCAATAGCAATAGCACTTAGATTATATTCTGCTTTATGGTGCTTTATAGCCCTCTCTAAGCGGTTTACAGAATTAGCATATTGCCCCCAACAATTTGGGTCCTCATTTTACCCACCTCAGAAGGATGAAAGGCTGAGTTAACCTTGAGCCTGATGGGATTTGAACTGAAGCTTTTTATATGGCAGAAATGTTTTATAAATAAAGTATTTAGAAATAATAGTTTAATCATAATAGCAGTAGCTGAACTCAAAATGTTACTTTTTTACACTCCATGGTCACAACTCAGAAGATTCTCAATCCAGCATTGGACTTCTTTTGCAAGATTACAGTAAGCAGTATTGTAGGGTAAGGACTCCATTCTCTCTTTTCCAAGAGGCTATGGTTTGCATTGAAAATAAATGGTTCATTAAATTTAATAAGGATTATTCTCTAAGCCAATATTACTGTCAGGCATGGTTGTAGCTATTTACAATAGAAAAAGCCCATTGTATAAATTCATTAACACATTTAATGACACATCTAGTTTGGCCTTTAGGTCATATCATACAGATCTGATTTTATCAAGATTCACAATTGCATCTTGCCAATCCTGGGAATTTCTTTGTGTTGGTTCTAGAAGTAATCTATATGAAAGATAAAAGTAATCAGTGAATCTTTTTGCCGCACCAATTCTATGTACCTTTAGCCTACTAAATTATTGTTACTTGGAATCACTGTAGTTATGGTTGCAAATGTACACTCAATTGATTTAGGTCATACAGAATTCATTTTAGACATCCAGAGACTGAGCAGCACTGTAATTCAGAAATACCTATGGCTTATAGTGAAGGAAAAAAATATTAAATATATCAAAGAGCACTTCTCTATTTTCAATTTATAAACAGGTCTCTAAGTCCAATACTTAGAATCATCACCATTCTTCATGAGGACTATATTTATTGTGCAGTTTGTGGGAAAACAGCCAGAAAAGATGGGGGGGGGGAGAGGAATGTGATTGTGGGGATATGTCTGTGGAGATTCTCAATCATCCAGGTCATGGTTTTCCCAAAGATGCTGTTCAAAAGGCAACTGGACTTTGTTTTTTTCCCCTTGAAAATGTTTTGCTTCTCATTCAGAACTGAAGAAAGTTCTTGGATGAGAAGCGAAATGTTTTCAAGGGGATGGGGAAGCAAAATTCAATTGCCTTTTGAATGTCACCTTATGGGGATATATGCTTCTTACTATAATAGAATAAGGGGTAGTCAATACATATCCACTTACTATAAAGAGGCCAATCTTCAAAATGTTCTCCCATGGGGACATGGGTAGACAATATGAAAATGAAATTCTGCAAAGGTAGATGGGTCAAACAAGTACAAAATGGTGGCTAGGATTATACAGAAGTTTGTTTTAGAATAAGAGTTTAGAAAATATCAGTTATGGATGAAATGAGGTAAAAAGACTTGCCTTATTAAAGTACACTGTTGAAGACAGGCTCCACAACTTGAGAAGGACTTAAGATTTTATTCGAATTGCATTCTCAGATTTGAATAGTGCAATTAGAGAAGCAGATTGACTAACTGGAAAAGTTGGCTCAAAAGATAAAATCTTGGAGATAAAATTTATGGAGGGAAACTGGTTATGTCTGCTTAGGTAATAAATGACTAAGGAGAAAGGTATGTTGACAATTGTTAAACTGAAAAAGAAGGAGGGAAGTTTTGCTAAACCCCTGGAAGTGCAAAGAGAGAGGCAATGTTATTTGAAATTGATATTATTTGACACTCCCTATTTTCTGCTACAAAATAATTAGTCATCCTACTCTAAGATATATAATACTTCTAAATGACATATCAATAAAATGGATTGTGAAATAGAGTTTATAGTTAAGGAATTGTTTAGATCAAGTTAGAACAGATTGTCCCTTTTCAGATATTGCAGTGATTGCAGTGATTCCAAACCATAAGCTAGTACGGCGAATCTCAAATACACCATTTATTTTATAAAATAATAAATCATCCTAAATTATTTAGAATTTTATAAACTGCTTCAGTAACAGCAATTAAATACAATAAAAGGAATACAATATATAATTATGCTTCAAAAAGTACAATAAATCCTTCACATTCCTGGAGTTGACACTTCTGCACTCTTAAAGCTCCAAAGGTCTTCCAGATTCCAGAACAACCCTATTTTTATGGGTTTCTTCCCATACCTTGGGAGGCAAAGTGATCTAGAATAAGGAGTACGCTTTCAGGCCTCCACCTGTTTAGGCAGTATTTTTTAACCTAATGTTTATTAAAAGTTTTAGTTACAACAGTAAAAAAATAATATAAACTAAAGTGCAAAAAGGAGAAAAAAGTTTTTTAAAAACCCCTAAGAAAGCAACTTTCCCTTTATTCTCATCACAAGTACAAACTATTTCATAATTACTTCATCTCCTCTTAATAAATATAAAACTCTTCATTCCATAAATATAGGCAGATCCAATAAGAAATATCTTCTCCAATCCAGGTGTCAGAAAAATATGTAAAGTCCTAAAATAATAACATTAATTAATACATATAAAACTAACATCCCACATCTCTGCTCCTAGCCAGAAGTAAAACCACATTTAAAAGGCATAAAGTGTTTCCAGTATCCTAATAGAAACAAAAAACTGCAGTTTAACGTGACATTTCTCCTTTTTAAAAAGCAAGCCCCTTCTAGAGTGACCCTAGGGCGAAACGCTTAAATACCATGTTAAGTGTAAAGACACCAAATACACAACATGTTTCCACTCCAAATGGCAATTCCAAAGAGTATCATCCAAATAACAACATATCCCATTCAGATAAACATTTCATACCTCAACTCTTAACTATAAAAAATCCATATTCACTGTATAAAGCATCCTAATGTAAACAAAAGATAAAAATTAAACATTACAAACAGGGATATTTTCTTCTTTAAAAAGAACAAGTACCTAAAGCTCTTTTAAAAGACAGCTAAGTAAGAGCCAGTTTAAATGCTGCCAAATCATGGTACATAAAGTAACTGTAGGGGGAAAAGCTTAAACACCATATTAAATGTAAACAAATTAATATACAATATTTTTCCAGTCCAGATATCAGCAAATCCAAAAAGAATCATTCAAAATAGTAACGCTCTATTTTAAATCTTGTCAAATAAGCCAACTCAATGTATCTTCTTATACAAAACAATCTTGCTCTTTAATCCATTCAGATACTTCTTGAAAGGGGATTGGACTAGAAGACCTCCAAAGTCCCTTCTAACTCTGATATTCTATGTTATAATCCTTGTTACAGATTTGTTCATTGTTTGAAACAGCCTCATTTGTAAATCCCACAAAAAAATGTTCTAGTTACTTTTGGGGGTTATCATTTTTATGTCCTTAATATTTAAAGCATCATCCCATTTTTTTTTCTTTTTAATATGATGACAAATTCTTACTCAAATTCTCATTCATGTGTTCTTGGGTAGATTTTGTTGCATTATCTTTTTCTGTTATCGAGAAACAGGCTGTTCCCAAAACCACACAATATATTGTAGGTGACATGACTGAAAGTTCTTGTGCAAGTCCTAGTCCAAGTTCTCAAAGATCTCTAAACACCATGATAAATTACTTGTTTTGTTATGTCTCCAATAAACAAAACTGATTTTTCTTTCCCACAAAAATTCATTTATTCTTTTAAGATTAATTTCAAAACCTTAATATTCAAAACCCAATTTTTCAATGTTTTCTAAGCTCTTATTCTGTTTTAAACTTCCTATAGCCAAAATCTTGCTTTGCTTTTTGCTATTTATTTTGAATTCTTAAAGATTATAAAGATAGATCTTCATTTTCTTACATTAAAGATGGAAGACATTCATCCGATGTTTATATATAGTCTTGTCATTTTAAAGCACTTAATAGACAATATCCAAAAATGGTTAGCAAGGCAAGTGCAAACTCGGTGTAATTTAAAAAGGCTTTGTGGCTGGAGAACAGTGGCCAATTCCCTCATCTCCCAATTTTCCCATCCTGCAGAAAGAGGGAGCAAGGAGCAATTTTAAGGAGAAGAGCTTGGACGATCTCATGTCCTCACTTTGTCCAGAGAGGGTCAAAGGAGTGATCTACCTGTTCATGGCCACAAAAGTCATCTCTGCTATTCATGGAGCTGTCTTCAGATCACCATCTTCTTTAAAGTCCATCATAGGACAGGTAGTCTTGAAGATATCCAGGTCCAGATCCAAATAGGGGATAATCAGCAGTTGAACTGCACTCTGAAATGTACTGATAGCCAGTGCAACTCCTGCTACATTAGCATTGTTTGACATCAACAACTGTCCAGTGAAGCATACAGGGTGCTGCATTTTGCACCAACTGAATTTTCCAGATAGACTCAAGGGGAGCTCCATGAAAAGCAAAGTACAATGCAGGTCCTTTGTTAGCAACTATAGCTGAAACTGGAATTTCCATCGCTAAGGATCACAGACCTAAAGCGAAAAATCGTGACGACAGATTGTGAGGACTGTTCCAGTTGTGGTTGTTAAGAAAGTCGCTGTGGTTATTGGGTGCGGTATCACGTGATGGCAACTCGCTGCCAGCTTTCCATCGACTTTGCTTGTCAGAAGCAGAGGTCATGGAGATCACCTATCATAATTGCATACCAGGTGACAAGCACCACATTGTGGTCACATGACCACAGAGATGTGACAATAGCCACAACTTCTAGGATCGGTCATAAATCACCTCATTCAGCACTGTTACCACTTTGAATAGTCTCTGAATGAGTAGTCCCTGAGCAAGGACTATCTGTATTCCATTTTAAGAGTTACCAAGGGCATGAAGCAGCCATCTTCAGTACCCCATATTGTAAGGAGAACCCCCATTAGGCAGAGCTTTCCTGGCCACAGTATGAGCCAGAAGTACTAGAGAAATACCCCCCCCCCTCCAGATTGCAGACCCCTCTTCTCGGGAGAAGAGTAAAAGATGTAATAATCACAGAACCAGTGGCCTTCTGAATGAATAGCCCTTCAGTTTTATTTCAGTTGAGCCTGAATTTGCTTCTCCCTATTCAACCAGTAAAATAAGTTTCCAGGAATTAGGCGAGGGCTTCCATTGCTTCTTCCATTTGGTCTGGGGTAGAGATGTATACTGGATACCATCTGCCCTAATAATGCTGCCTTATTGCAAACCAAGGGATGACCTCTTCCTGTTATTTCTTATAGAGAGGGTTAAGCCCCGAAGCACTCCCTTAGAGGTACCAAAGGCTTTCCCATGTGACCCAGGTCTGTTTTAGAAACGTTCTTGTAGCACGGATTTGAGTATAATGACTCCAATTCCTGGCTTAATCTTTTGCTGTGCAGAAATTAAGTGCATGGTGGGGGTTTTTTGTATCATTAAAAGGGCAAAAAAACATCACTATAGAAACCTTTTTTTTTCTTTCTTCACCCTGAAATTGAAATGTCACAAATTACTGAACCGTCTTACTGAAATTAACATGTTGTTAGTCCAAGGGTACAAACTTTCCTCTAAATGTAAACATCAGTAAAGGGGCTGTGAGAAACTGAATCCTGGCCTGCTTAACTCTGGATTAATTTCAGTGAGGCTTGCAAGAGGTAACATTGCAGTGGGTTGCACTGAGTGGAGGGGTGTCAGGGAGCTTGTATTTGCATGAAAAGAAGCTTGATATTGAATTGGTAAAACATTGACCATAATTTCCCAAGCATATGGAAGTATAAAGAGGGGAGTGTGTGTGTGTGTGTGTGTGTGTGTGTTTGTGTGTGTACGTGTGCACGTGTTCTTAGGCTGGTCCTAAGAATGTGAAAAGGGTGATGAAGTAGGGTAGAGAATTCCTAATTTCTAATATCTTGGCGTTGGAAGGGTGGGGGTTTGTTTTGGTCATTCCTTCTCATAGTTATAGTTTTGTGAGGGAACATTGATTTTAACATATTAAAAAGCCTTGTGTCAGCTTCAAAAATGTACTCTTATAGTATAATAGTACTCTAACTCACAAGCTGGATGTATTGTGCAAAATAAAAGTTGTAAATTATTTAATAAAAATGTTTGTAACACATACTTTCAATGTGATCTGTAGTTGTTCATGAATTCCGAAATTAATTCCATCCTCATTCCTGAGCTTTGCATGTATGGTATGCTTGTTTGTTTAGTGCCTTCAGGTCAGGAAGACTCCCGACTGCTGCCTGTATAAGTCCCTACCATTTTCCTGGTAAGCTTTTCTGACAGTAGTTTGCCATTGCCTCCTACTTAGGGCTGAGAGAAAACAATTGGCCCAAAGTCACTTAGCCAGCTTCATGCCAAAGGCAGGACTAGAGCTCATGATATCTACTTTCTAGCCTGATGCTTTAACCGCTACATCGAGCTGAATCTATATGAATCTAGGCATCCCAAAGTAAACTGGATAAAATAGTTACATGCATGATTATTTTACACTTACAATGACAGTCCTTTATTTTCATGTGATAGAAATACTATGTTATCACGAGTTCTGACAATGCACTTGACATTTTTTTTTACTAACTCAACAGATTTAGACAATTAGTTACCTATTGTATAGTTTATAGCACTACACATCATGTTGAGATGTATAGGAATGGGCAATTTATTGACCATCAGATTTTGTAACTCCTGCCTCCTAGCGCTCTGTACTATGCTGTACTAAATGCCCAGCTGTGACAAAAATTCTGAAATCTTCAGAGTCCATTATGTACCCCGCCGCTGCCTTTTAAAAAAAAAAGAAAGAAAGAAACTAATGCACTCTAGAATATTCAGAGCCAACTACTTTTATTCCCAGAGGGCACATTGGAGATAATGGATATAGTCCACCATGCCTTCCCTTCCCCCCCATCTGATTGAGGAAAGATACAATAAACAAGCATGTATTTAAGCAAAAGATAACTATTGTCCTAATTTTTATATTGCAACTTATTACCATGCACAAATTTATATTTTAAGCTGCTACACTTTCCTATGTTTCCAGCCTTTTCTAATCTTGATGGCCAAATTCTATACCTCTATAATTTGTAGTATCCCTGGATAGATTCCTATTTGCTCCAAGATTGGTTGGAAATGAAATGAATTATAGCTCAATATTACTCCAAAGAGTTTTAGAAGCTCCTCTGTTGCAATCTGCTGTCTTCTATAACTGCTACCAAGGGGAGGGAGTATCTGTTTTCACTTCCAAACTGATGTATACATAAATCTGCTATTACTAAAGGTAAAGGTTCCCCTTGCACATACTTGCTAGTTGTTTCCAGCTCTAGGGGGCAGTGCTCATCTTCGTTACAAAGCCGAAGAGCCAGCACTGTCTGAAGACTACTCCGTGGTCATGTGGCTGGCATGACTAAAAGCCAAAGGCACATGGAACGCTGTTACCTTCCCACCAAGGTGGTCCCCATTTTTCTACTTGCATTTTTACATGCTTTCGAATTGCTAGGGTGGCAGAAGCTGGGACAAGTAATGGGAGCGCAGTCCATTATGCGGTGCAAGGGATTCAAACCTCCAAACTGCCAACCTTTCTGATCAACAAGCTCAGTGTCTTATCTATTGAGCCACTGAGTTCCCCTGCTATTACTATAGAGCCATGTTTCTCAACCTCAATAAAGATGTGTTGAACTTAAAACTCCCAGAATTCCCACATCCAGCATTCTTCAAGACAAATCCAAGAATCTAGTTTTGCAACAATTCCTCTGCAAAGGAAAATAAATGGGTGCAATAAAACGGCTGTTAAGCTGAAAGGCAGAAATTGTTTTTTTCTGAGTAAAATACAAGCATGCTGCCTGGTTTTAAACTGAATTTTCTATTTTATTGATTATAGTATGCTTTAAGTCCTCCGTTTCAAAGATCTTATCAGGCAATACTTGTTATTACAATACTTGTTACAGGGTTCTTTGGAGGATAAAGCTGATACATTTCACTGTATTTGCAAAAAACACTTGTAAAGGTGTTATAAAACCAATCCACATTTTCCCCACCCTCTCAGGAAAGGAATGGCAACTGTCAACATGTTTTAATAGTTAATTGTGATGACAGATAATTCTCTAGACTGAAGTCATCCAAACTACAACG
Source organism: Hydrophis major (assembly GCA_033807585.1). NCBI lineage: Eukaryota > Metazoa > Chordata > Lepidosauria > Squamata > Elapidae > Hydrophis > Hydrophis major. The sequence goes on from CM066330.1 coordinate 247,739,427, forward strand.
AAAAAGTCACCCACGCTGAAGGTCGGGCTAATTTTGTTCTGTCTACAATTAAATATGTCCTGGTCATTTCATTTTACCCTCAAGCAAACTCAAGCAGAAGAGCATGGAAGATACATTTCTTCTGTAGCAAAACGTCTTTCTAAAAGAGTGTTTAAGAAACAAAATATTTAAATATTTGCAGCCTACATTATGCAGTGGCTTGAGGCATTTCCAGCTGTTTTTTTGTGATCCTCGTATAGTAGACTTTCTGTAGAACAATGCTACAGAGTTTAAAATGAAGGAGTTTTATGACATCTGTTTTAACAATTCTAAGAGAATGAATAGATTTGAGGGGGTGAATGAAAATGTATATATCAAACAGAAATTTTCAGAGAGTTATAGAATTCGAAGAGGCCATTTAGATCATGGGTCCCCAATCCCTAGGCCATGAACCAGTAGCTGATCATGCCTTTTGGAAACCTGGCCATGTAAGAGGCAGGTAAGCATGCAAAGCTTTATTTGCACATGTGCAGGATTAGGTTGCATACGTGAAACTATCCCCCACAAGTCTGTGGAGCCAGAAAGGCTGGAGACCGCTGATTTAAAACATCAAATTCAATCCCCATGCTTAATGCAAGAATCCAAAATTAAAAAGCCAAGCCTCCATTTCAGGCACTGACCAGCAAACAAATCTATATACATACCTATGGCCGCCCAACTGAGAGCCAGTTTGGTGTAGTGGTTAAAGTGCTGATTTAGAAATCAGAACACTCTTGAGCTCTATTCCCACCTTAGGCATGAAAGGGGCTGAATGACTGGGCTGGTCACTTATTCCCACCTCACAGAGTTATTATGGGGAAAACAGAGAGTATTAGGTATGTTTATTTCCCAGTTATTTATAAAAGTAATATAAGTGAGATTTTAAAAAATCTAATAAGTAAAAATAAATAAATTGATGTTTGAACAAGTGCAAGACAGAGGAGCCACCATCTCTGAGATAATTTGTAGCATTTTTAAATTACTTTTAAATTAGAAACAATCTGCCCTTCTACAGGTACCAACCCCAACTGGAACGATGACATGTTCATGAATAGAACTTGATTTTCCTGTGTATGCAGCCCTTTTTTGTGGAGCTAAAAATTTGCAACCTGCACTTTCCATGGTCATTTTATGTTCAAGGTTAAATATCCCCCAATCTTTTAAGGCAGCATCTGACCAATGCAATGTAGGAGTGAACATAGTATTGCCCATGATTTGGAAGCAATTATCTGTCTTCTTTTTTGCAGCCAGGAAATTTATGAGCTAAATTTATGTATTTATTCAATTTATATGGCAGCCCATCTCAATCAAATAACTCTGAGTGGCTAACAACAATTTAAAAAAATAACAAAAGCTCAGAAGTATATTTATTTATTAATTAAAGTATTTGACACCGATCTCACCACAATCAATGCAGCTTGTGGAGCAGAGGGGTAATATGCCCATCAATGCTCTCACTGCTACATACTATACCAACTGCAGATTCCAGATGTTCTTCAAGGGTAACCTTCTGTAGAAAACATTGCAATAGCCCAACTGAAAGGATGCTAAGGCATGACTAACTGAAAGCAGATTGTCGCAGTTCAACAAGTAATATACAACACAAAGTTGTGCAAGGATTCTCTCCTGCTCACATCCACAATCCATTCCTCTGTTTCCCCCCCTCCCCCTTTTCATTTTTGTCTGTGCGGGGATGGTTCTGCATGTGAACTGGAGTGATTTTTATCCAATAGATTCCATGCACATTCTTCACAGTGGCCCTATAAATCTCAATCCTTTCCTAGGATTACCTTGAACAGTGCTTCTGAGTGAGTGTGGATGCAATAAAGATACTGGCACTTTGCCTCCCTATCCATCACAACTTAGACCCCAATAACATCTCTAGCTGATGCTCAGTCCTGCTTATTCCTCATAGTCTTCCTGTGGCACTCTTAGTTTCTTTTCAACATCTCTCTCCTTTCCTTTTTCTCCTCAGTAAGCTAAGAGGAATTTAGGATCCACAGGAAAAGAGAGACCACATAGAAATAATCTAATCCAAAGTCCCTCCCTCACATTCCAGGGAGCAACTAAATCTTCTGGAAAATAGAACAGACCTTCAGGAAACCCCAAGTTCCCTCTGTAAGCTTTCTGGTTAATCAGTCACCTCAGGTAGACCAATCAAGTAAGTCCACCTCCCTACAGCATGGAGTATAAATATCAGAAAACAACAGGGCCAACAGAGACTTATATCTCTGTGGTGTAGGGTCTCTGGTATAGAGTTTCCTGCCTAGGCAGGGATTTGGACTAGAAGACCTCCAAGGTCCCTTCCAACTCTGTGATATCAATCTTCCTCACCTTCCATCCACACTGTCACTGCTCCAACAAGAAAACCTGTTCTAGCATATGAGTATTGAGTGTGTTGGGATGTTGATGACTTGGGTCAGATCCATGGGTGTCATGATGACCATGAAGTCCTGAGGCACCTTTTACTCCACATCCAAGGAAGTTGAAGTTCTAAAGGACCATCAGCCTAGAAAACTCCATCACCAACCTGACCATAAATATCAAAAACCACAATTGGTAATATTTTTAGATTGCCATAATCATCAAAGTTCTGGACAGTGAACAAGAATAAAACTGAAAAAAATCAAGCAAATAGAAATTTTGTTTTCATACATCTCAAAGATAAATGGCAATAGTCAATTTCAACCAATGGTAGGTACAGTGGAATAACATGGTTTAAACAGACTTGCAAAAGGGAAGGCATGTTCCATACTGTGGTATTATTTTTGTTATAATAATAATATATAATGATATAATAGTAATATTATAAAATTAGTATTAGTCTTTATTTAAATACATGTTAAACATAAAGTAAAAGTCTCCAAAGTTAATTTAATTACTGGTACCTTAATACATCTACAGAATTTTCTTATAAAAACAAAGTGGTTTGTCATTAATTTTTAATTTTCAACTTATTGAAGGAATTCCATCCACATTATCAAGTGCATCCCTCCTTAGCTTCCAGTAAGGCCAACCAAGTGGTGATCAACCCATAAATGAAGCAACTCAATTTTGACAATGAATTGAACCTTGGTTGGAAAATCCCCTTTATCCTTTCTTTCTAGTGCAAAGAATATCTGATGAGGAACAAGGTGCATTTATTCTTACATCACTGTCCCAAAAGTAAATTCAGATACTTCTGTGGGACACATTTTGAAATTTGAGAAAAACTGGAATTATAACCCAACTATTTAATGGGCTCAGAAAACATTCTCTGCAGCAATGCCTCAATCCATCTCCTTTTTCAGTGAGGCTGGCTGTCATGCCCCTGGTGGAGACTGACTCTGAGGAAGGAGGAACAGCCAACAAGGAGTGGAAGTGTGGCTCCAGAGGTGGTGGAGGAGGCTGGGGAAAGGCAGAGGCTGGCTGAGCAGTCAGAGGACCCAGGCCCATCCCCTACCCATCCTAGGGCACACAGGGAGGAGAGGATCAGGAAAAAGCGAAGCCTACTCAGGAGATTACCATGATCCTCCTCATGGCTTGCAGCTGTGAGCTGTGTAAGAGTTTGGAACTGCGTGTTTACAAATGCTGGAGTCAAAGTAGTACTTTCCTTGGATGAGGTTTATCTTTGTTGGTGTTCTTCCCACGGACTCTCCCGTTAATCTTCCTTGAATGTGTGATTAATTATCTTGGTGTCAATGCAGTTTGTTTTGGGTTTCCTTTTGCTTCATTATCTACTTTTTGAATTTAAACTGTGACTAATAAAACGGCGAAGCTAAGTTGAAGGTATTACAAGACCTTGATTCATGTTTTAGTTTTTGTGTTATTTTTGAGACACTATGGGTCATCACACTGGCCTTCCTCCCCTCCACAATACAGGTAGTCCTTGACTTACAACAGTTCATTAAATGACCATTCAAAGTTACAACGGCACTGAAAAATGTGACATGACCATTTTTCAGTTACGACCTTGGCAGCATCCCAGTGATCAAAATTCAGATGCTTGGCAACTGGTTGACACTTATGACGGTTGCAGTGTCCCAGGGTCACGTGATCCCCTTTGGTGACCTTCTGACTAGCAAAGTCAAGGGGGAAGCCGGATTCACTTAACAACACTAACTTTATCAACTGCAGTGATTCACTTAACTGTGAGCAAGAAAGGTCATAAAACGAGTCAAAAGTCACTCAACAAATATTTCACTGAACAACAGGAATTCTGGGCTCAATTACGGCCATATGTCAAGGACTACCTGTAATCCTTCCTCCTCCATTTTTCTCTGAGGGTTTTCCTTTCTTCCCCAGGAGAGGGGCGCCCATCTTTGCACATCTAGGGTCACATTATGCAAAACCCGACTTTCTACTAAGCGAGGCATCACCCCCTTTCGGGAGAGAAAGCCCCACTGCCGTCCCTTTGACTTGTTTCTAAAGCTCCCACGCCGGGATTGCGGCGTTCTTACAAGCATCTTCTTTTTTTCCCCCTCTCTCAGGATGCAACCCTCAATTGCGCGCCACGAGAGCACGGCGCGTTTCAAACTGGCGCAGCGCTTGCGCGCCTCCTCCCCCCCCCTTTTTTTTTTTTTTTTTTTTGCCTTTAAAACCTCTTCCCACGTTACGCGCAAACCTCCCCTGACGAAAGAGAAGGGCGGCCTTAAAGCCCCGCCCGGGCCGGCGGGAAACGTCAGCTTGCAGTCCCCTTCGCCCTCCTCCTCCTCCTTCTCCCACCGCCAGCCCAGGCCCGCCCGTGCTGCAACGTCCTTCCCCGCCTCCTCCTCCTCCTCCTTCTCCTGGCGAGGGTGGGAAGCGTCAGCTTGCGTGCTGGGCGCGCGCCGGCTCATTTCTCTGGCCGTGCCCCAAAGCCGCCGAGCGGGTCCTCGTTTTAGTCTCCCTTTTCTCCGCGCCTCTTTTTCGACCCGCTTTGCCTTGTCGGGAAGGTCCATCGACTGCCTCCGTCTCGCCGCCTCGGCTCCCTTCCTCCGCACCCCCGTTTTTGCTTTTGTTTTTTTCCTTGAGGGCCGTCACTGGCGTTTGCTCCGCTTTCCCTCCGGCCCCGCTTGGTGCTTCAACCGCCGCCGAGGAGGAGGAGCGGGAGCCAACATGGCGAAAACTGAGCAGGTCTTGATCCTGGAGCCGCAGCATGAGCTCAAATTCAAAGGTAAGGTGGGGAGGGCGGCTCTCCCCCTTGGAAGCGCCTCTGTCGACCCCCCCCCCCCATGCTTCCAACCGCCGGCTTGGAGCCGCTTTGCGCGGCTGGAAGGTCCGGAGGCGCGCTCTGCCGCAGCTGCTCTGCCTGGGAAGGCTGGGCTCCAGCGGCAGCCATTTTCCGGGGGCCGCCGCCGCGGGTTCTCTGGGACAAAACGCCCTTCGCTTGAAGAAAGCGGGCCGGCGACCGAGCGGCGTCTTGGGTCCTTCCCCAGCAAGCCTCTTCTTTTGGCCGGAGCGCTGGCGGGGTGCGACGAGAAAGGGAACCCGGGGACTGGTCGGCCTCTTCGCCTCCTCGGGCCTAGGTGCTGCTTGGGACGGATGGGAGTGGAAGGGGGATAAGCTACCCTAGAGATGGTGGGCGGAGGGGTGGGGGTGCCGACTTGGTGGCAGTCTGCGCAAGGCTTGAGACCCACCTCCCCCTTTCTAAGGGGAGCTTCCAGACCTCGCTTAACGTGACCTGAAAGAAAGGTTGGCCCCTCTTTGCGGAACGAGGGAGAGACTCTGCCGATGTCGCCTTTTTCTTTTTTAAGGAGGAGGAAAAAGAACAACAGCCAAAGCGGATTGTGCAACAATTGTGCACATAATCATGTGTTGGCGAGTTACCGCCAGGGAGATTTACTTAGTTTCCTTCTAAACGTATTAAAGGATTTTTTTTTAATTTAAAAAATATATTAACGCTTGTCTTTTGTCACGGTGGTTCTGTTACTCCTTCGGAATCGATTGGCTTGATTCTGATTAGGTTTCCTTAAGGAAGAGAGCATTAGTTTGAGTAAGAACCCTTTCAGATCAATGTGATTAGGATCGCAGTATTTTAGGTTTCTCAAAAAGAGGGGATGGAAATCTATCTTCCCTAAATTGTGTACACCGTTATTGCTTATGGATACTTGGTGCAGTCATGTGCATTTTATTCACAAGTTCCACCACATTAAGTAAAGTTAAATGGGGTGGGTGGGAGCTGTGCCAGTAATTGTGGATTTGGGAGTGAGAAAGGAGATTTGGCTAAAAGATAGACAATTTTGTTCTGTTATGCTGGATTTTAGTTATGCAGCTGTCTAAAATCTTAAGATGTACCTATAAGGTCATATGGTAGACATGCAGAGCTGGATTTATTTACATTTCAGTAATTCTCTAATATATAACATACTGCAACTTTTATTTCCTTTCATTTGTGCTGGATGAAATAAAGGTGTGACCTAATCCAGTTTTCCATTCCAACAGCACAAAGCATGTGTCTGTGGTTAGCCTACAAGCAGCATATACTCATTACCAAGCGTCTTGTATCCCCAAGCAATTATTACAGTTTAAACCTTACTGTCTCAGATATTGAAGATAACTATTAGTCATTGCTAACCTTATCCTCCATGGACTTGATAATGTTCCTACAAAACTATCTGGATTGGAGGTGTTGTTGCATCTGCTTTGAATTCCATAGCTCGATTAGGGCTTGTGCAACATAGTGTTTCTGTTATAAACTCCTCCCTGTGTAATTTGGTCCTTCTAGATCTTTTCCTCCCTGTTTATATTTACCATCTTTTGCACAATTTTAAATTCTGTAATGTAATGTTCTGTAATGCCTCCCTTGCATTCAAACATTCTTAATAATGTAATTTCTTTCCTTAGGTATGCTGGTCATTTTCTTGTCTTTTGTTAGCTTGCATGCAAGAAAACAAACACTCTTAGAATTGAAAGAGTCTTTCAGAGACAAACTCTTAATTTTATATTGAGCATTGTTATTAGTTATACCCTTCAGAAATGAAACATTAACCTCTGATCCTACAGGAAAGAGCTTCTTGTAAAATTTAAACCAGTCTTCATTTATAATCAGTGCACCTAAAATATTTTTACTTGGCATACTGTTGCAGGTATTTCAATAACAAACTTTATTTCTGTTTTAAGCTGCATACTTTTTAGAACAAATAAATGTCAAATACTTTATGCTTATTCTTTAAACATGTACTTATAAATAGTACTTTGTTTTGGCTAACTCCTTCACATGTTTGCTTACAATACGAGTTTAGCTCTTGTAGTTGCAGTTATATATTTGTTTAATCATTTGATTTATAAAACCACCCATTTCACTTTTATGTACATTAGCATACCTGAGAAATACTGCTGGTAGACATAATGGTAGTTAAAAAGTTGATACAGTGGAGTGGATGGTGTTTCTTCATTCAAATTGTGTTTTATCAGATTGATAAAAATACATATCCTTGTGCTTAGAATAAATAGGTGATATTCAAAACCAATACTGAAATTTTAGAATACCTTGCATACATAATAGAGGAGTCTTTCATCTGAAGAAATCAACATGCAATCAACTCTCCCCAAGCACACCCTAAAATGTTAACTTGCATGACAACATCCATAACAGCCATTACTATGAACTACTATTAGAATATGATGTGATTGAGTAACATCTGATGAGTTTCAGCCCTGTGTAATACAGTATCAATCATTTGAGCATTTTTAATTTGTATATATAACTACCACTATTACTGTAGCTAATACTGCTAATTTAAGATCTAAATTAAGCTATTGTCTGCTCCCTTCCCCCATTGTATATAATTTAAAGTGATTCTCTGCTCTGTGTCAAGAAATCTCAGAACCATAGTTACAATATGATAAAGCCTATTTTCAAATGAGTTGCAACACAAAGACAGGAGATCAAAGGTCAGGCTCTAGATTGTAAAGCATTTATACAGTAAGGAGCTCTGTCAGGATGGAGGGACAACTGATCACATAACTTTACAATCATGAATTATCCTCCAGCAGAAAGCTTTAAACTCCAGGCTGCAATTACTCTGCCCTGATTCATCTGGTGCTTGTTAAGCCTAATCTGGCTGAAAGCCATCCAGCTATATTATGTTAACAACCTTAGTTCAGCTGGTGCTTGGTAATCCTAACGAGGCAGGTTTATACAGAGACTCAGAATTACTGCTGAGTAGACCTTTATTCCCAAAGTATCATCTTGCAAACAAACAGTCCGTTGCTTGTTTCTGGCTTCTGATATTTGATCCAGTGGCAGAATAACCATGATAGTTGCACTTAATCAGTTATAGAAAATATTGAGTCTAACTCTGGGCTTATCCTATTCAAGTGGCACAGAAAGCTTATTTTGATCATGTAGTGGTCCTCCTCATCTGTCTCTTCTAGAGATGTTCTCACATAAGGACACAACAAATGGCAGATCAGGCAGTCAATGGCCCATATTTCATACAAAGTACTGTTGGTAGAATTAAGAGTTTGGGAAATCCTGGAAGGGGTGGGGGATTGTATGACATCCCTACTTATGGACAACTGAACCATAATTTACCCAATTTTATGGGTTCTCATAACACATTGAAGTAGAACGAGACGTAGCTACGCTGAGTTTATACCACAAGTTAGATTAGAATGCAGCTGGCAATTTTGAACTTTATTTCTGTTAGGAAATTATTCTGCTCAATGCTGTTACCTGCAGATTTTATAAATTATCAATTTCTTTATTCAAATAATTGAAAAACTAACAGTAAAAGTTCTGTTTTTCTTCAATTGATATTAGAATTTTGTCATAATTGAATGGCCACTTTACTACCTAGAGCTTCGTTTTTATTTTGAACTTATCTAAAGAAACAGATTTTGTTATTTTTTATGTTTCCTAGATTCACCTCATTCTGAACTTTGTCTTTTCTGATACAGTTCTAGGCTATTTGTGTATAGTTTCCTTGGTGACCTGGGACGCTTTCCATTCCTATATTGTATGTGTTCTTTTTCATTTTCAGATTAGAGCACTGTGATGTGAGTTGCAGTTAAAATAAAGTCTCTGTCCTCAGAACAAGAACATGCAGACAAATTTTGCATATCACTCCCCCTTTATAATATCCGTTTCTTCCTTTTCAACTTACAATATAGAAACACATATTTTTGAAGATGTTCTTGCAAATTTAAATTGTTTAAAAGAAACAGACTTAATAAAAGGTGGTATAATAAATAGATCTCCACAGAAATCCAGAATAATGATGAAAAACATCTTGAACACAACAAATGGGTTTGAACCCCATCACAGGAAATATTTGAACTTTTTGCTGGTCAGTTAATTAAGATACATAGGAACCACAATATTAATGGGGGACCTTAACTAACCTTACATCAACTGGGGAGACAAACACTGTACCTAGTGGAAAATCAAACAGATTCCTCACAAATCTAGCAGACAGCTTTGTCTCCCAAAAGGTAGAGAAGGGAACTAGAGGGTCAGACATACTAGACTTAATTCTCACTAACAGATTAAATGATAGAAGTGGTTGAAGTAACAGAAACCTTGGGAGGACCATGCAGTATTGGAATTCAACATTATGTAAGCTCAAGCAATAGAACCAAGTCAAACTAGCATCTTGCACTTCCAGAAAACTGATTGGAAACTTGAAAAGAGCTTGGGAAGGATTTCAAGGATGAGAATCCAAAAGGGAAAAGAATCCAAGGAGCTTGGGAACTTTAAAAAGCGAGATTATAAAAACCCAGTCTAGCACAATTCCAATAAAGAAGAAAATAAGATATCTCAAAAGAAACCAGCATGGCTGCACAAAGAACTCTGATAAACTGAAAGACAAAAAGGACAAGAATTTAAAAATGGAAAGATGGGTGCATATCTAAGGCAGAATATCAGCAAATACCCAAACCTGCAAACATGAAGTCAAGAAAGCTAAGGCTCAAAATGAACTTGCAACAGAAGTCACAAATAACAAAGCTGCTTTCATTATGTAAAAAAAAAAAAAAAAGACAAGGAAACAATTAGTCCATTAATGGATGAAAAAGGCAAGAAGGTGATGAGAAGCAATGAGAAAGCAGAATTGCTTAACTTGTTTTTTGTATCTGTCTTTACACAAAAGAAAAAAACAACCCAAACTACAGTATTTTTTAAATGATGTAAAATTCAGATTAAGAGTGCCAAGTCAAAATAAGCAAGAGAATGGTAAGAGAACAACACCTATCCACTCTAAACAAGTTAAAATCATCGGGACCAGATTGGTTATACCAGTGGTAGCTAACCTTTTTGGACTCCTGTGCCAAAAATCATGTGCTCACTCACATGCCAGCACCCAGAAGGCAACGTGCACATGCCTCCTGCGTATGCGTACGCAATCCCCCCCCCCAAACACACCATCCCCTTAACTGCACTGCGCCTCCCAGCCGATTTTTGGCCTGTTTTCGGCCTCTAAGTCTTGAGGAAAGCAGCCTTTGCAGGCCAGAAATACAGGAAGTGATGAAACAGGCCTATTTTTCAGTCTGCAAAGGCTATTCTCAAGCCTCTGGGAGGCCGAAAATGGCCTCGAACAGGCCAAAAAACAGCTGGGAGGTGCACGCATGCTCAGTGAGGTAAGTTTGCCTGTGGCTCGTGTGCTGGCACAAATGGCTCTGCGTGCCACCTGTGGCACATGTATAAACCATATTTTTCAAAAATCCTGGAGCACTAGGGAACAACCAGATGACTGGAAAGGGGGTGATGTACTTCTCATGTTCTAAAAAAGGGGAAAAAATGAATCCAGGAAACTATAGACGTATCAACCTGACATCAGTACCTAGAAAGATTCTAGAAAAGATAATTCAAGCAATTAATTTGTGAACACCTTGAGGAAAACAAAGTCATAACTAGAAGCCAACATGAATTTTTCAAAACAGATCATGCCAGACAAATCTTAATCCGTTGTTGACAAAGTGACAAAATTAGTGGGCCAACAAAACACTGGATATAATTTATTTGGATTTCAGTAAGGCATTAGATAAAACCACAACCTACCACTTGATAACATTGTAAAATGTGGGGTAAACATCAATACCACCAGATGGATTTGTAACTGGCTGAACCAACCACTCAGTGTGTAGTTCTTAATGGAACTGCATCTATATGGAGGGAAGTATACAGTGGGGTACCCCCAGTCTCTGTCATAGGCCAATACTCTTCAGCATCTTCATCAGTGATTTAGATGAGGGGAACTTGACAAATTTGCAGATGACACAAGCTTGGCAGGAATAGCTAATACTCCAGAAGACAGGATCAAGACACAGAAGGATCTTGACAGACTTGAACACTGGGCCCTATCTAAGAAAATGAAATTCAGTGGTGAAAAAAGTAAGGTTCTAAGTTTAGGCAAAAAAAAAAAAAAACCCAAATGCATAGGTATGGAATAGGTGGTACCAGACTCAATAGTAATTGTGAAATGGATCCTGGAGTCCTAGTCAGGGGTGGGATTCTATCAGTTTGCACCTATTCGTTAGAACCGGTTGTTAACATTCTAACCAGTTTGGAGAACCGGTTGTTAAAAGAAATTACTGGCCTAATCCTGTAAGGAAGGCAGGAAGGAAACATTCTGGTGTTGCTTACAGAAACTGCCTCGCCGTTAACCCTTACTACATTCTTAGCAGGACTAGACTTCCTGTCTCAGGAACTTCTCTGGGGTTTTTTTCCCCTCCTTTACTGGTACTTTGCTTGTGTGGAGTGACCATTCAAAGTTACAATGGCACTGAAAAAAGTGACTTATGACCATTTTTCACACTTACGACTGTTGCAGCATCCCACAGTCATGAGAGGCCAGGGGAGGAGATGCGTGCCTTGATGTGAGTGATATTGAGTTGGCCACACCCAACTAATAACATGACCACCGAGCCATGTCCACCCAGTCACATGACCACCAAGCCACGCCTACCACCTCAGCCATGCCCACAGAACCGGTTGTTAAAAATTTGAATCCCACCCCTGGTCCTGGTGCACAATCACTTAAGTATTAGCCAGCAGTGTGTTGCAGCTGCTAAGAAAGCCCACACAATTCAAGATCAAGTGAAATGTTAATAGCACTTCATAATGCCTTAGTAAGACCACACTGGGAATATTGTATCCAGTCTTGGTTGCCACAATATAAAAAAGATGTTGAAACTCCAGAAAGAGTGCAGAGAAGAACAACAGATGATTAGGGGACTGGAGATGACAGTGGGTGACAGTATTCCAGTAACTAAAGGGCTACCACAAAGAGTGGGTCCAAAGCACCTGAAGGTCAAACAAGAAGCAATGGATGGAAACTAATCAAGAAGAGAAGCAACCTAGGACTAGAGAAATTTTCTGACAGAACAATTAATCAGTGGAACAACTTGCCTTCAGTAGTTGTAGGTGCCCCAGCACTGGAGGTTTTTAAGAAGAGATTGGAGAACCATTTGTCTGAAATGGTATGGGTTTTTTTGCTTGAACAGGGGGTTGGACTAGAAGACTTCTAAGGTCCCTTCCAACTCTGTTAATCTGTTACATTGATGAATTTTCCAGATAGTTATGAACTGAGTTACGTTTATTCCTATGCCTTTTTTCTTTCCCTATACTATTTTTCTTGACGCTCTAAAATTGAAAAGTCATATTATCTTCGGCTATCATTCTCCAGCTATCTCTAATTCTGATGATTTTTTATAGACTATTTTTCACAGACTCTTGGAATAAAAAGCCCTTTTGGACATAATCTACTTCAGTCTCCTGCCTAGGACAGGAATATTCATACAGTGCCATAAAAGTCACCATCCAACTATTGCTTGAAAATCTCCAGTAATGAACACTCCATGACTCCAGAGGCAGGGTTTTATTTTGGGAATCTTTTTTAAAGAAAAGGTAGGTAGCACCTTGGAGATTGCCCTTGGACATTTCTCCATTGTGTATTTTAAATTATTTTAATTAATTCCCATTTAAATTTGGCTACCTTAATTTGCAATAATATTTCAGAGTCCCATGGATATTTTTTAGAAAATAGAAACACTGGCAACTTTCCTAAGAGAAGCATAGGGAAGCATAATGAACTAGGAATAAGGTTAGCTTGTTTTGCATTTTCTCTTCCTCTTTTTAACTGATCTGAGTTCCTTAAAAGCAAAAAAAGTAGTTGGTGAATTAGATGGCTGTATCTAACCATCCTAGACTGATCTTGAGAAGCTAAGCAGAATCTGATCTGGTTATGAGACTACCAGGAAATCTGAGAACTGCAGAGACTAGAATGGCAAGTCAAAAAATAACTTACAAAAAGTGAATAGCAAATCACTTATGCAAAGTTGCCAAGAAAGTAATAGGTCCATGTCCAGGTAGCAACAGGAATCAAACTTGACAGAGGGAGGTCTTGATTTTATTGAAAAAGATGATAGGTAAACTGAGTTTTCAATTGCAGTATGCCAGGTAGTCTGTAAAGCAACAGTTGTATCAATAAAGAATATAGAAGCTTTATTTGAATCTGTTGTAGGGTCCTTAACAGCCAGTTATAACACTTATCTGTAGCAGGGAATAAATGACTTCAGATAGCAGATATATGAAATGTTGGTACACTGGCTTCCTTCCTGTTAATTGCCACATGCAAACATTTAACATAAGTTGGCAGCATATAAAATGGTCCATGGGCATAATAGTCCATTTTGAAAAATGCTCGTAAAAAAGATTAGTTAGCATCCATCCTGCTTTATTGTGGCAGTAACATTAGATAGAAATAGAAATAGTTTATGTTGGAAATATTAGGACATATATAAGTCCATCATAAAATTCTAGCTTTAGTGTACAATGTTACCTCAAACAGAACGTTAGAGAATAATCCACTCAGTAGTCTTATGTATGCTTTGGAGATAGAAGGAAAAACTGAGTTCCTTCTGGGAGAAGCTCAATCTTATTTAACTGTTAATTTCTGACATGCAGCAATTAATTGCAGCCCTTATCAGCTTTCTTCCTACGCTTAAAGCCAGAACCTTCCAAAAAGGAATCAGAGAGGCAATAAGCGTAGATCTTGTGTTAAAAGTATTAACCCATTTTCTTTCAGCACAAATAGATTTGCCTGTCATAAATAAATTATATATTTTTTTAATCATGAACAAACTTAGAGTATTCAATAATGTCTGTTCTATTTTTACCTGCTTGGCAACAGTTATACTTGTAGAATGTAGATTCTTACTTGGAGAGATGATAGTTGTTTACCATGTGATCTGTGTCACCTTATGTGTAGGAAAATTGCCAACCTGTATGAAATTGACAGATCTAACTGGATAGAAGGAGATAAACGTAGTCTTCCATAAGCAGCAGGCCCTTTTAAACTTAATTTGTTGCTTCAGTGACAAGTGATATCTCGAAATTAGAACTGTTAAACCTGAAGCTGTATCTAAATCATCATCTTGAGTTCTGGGATGGGGATAGGGAATAGAGACTGCTGACAAGATTAAAAGCAGATTTAAACTGCAGAGAATTCCTTATACTTTTTTTAAAAAAAATAAGCTATACTGAGAACTGTAATTTTCTTGGTTTCATGAAGATAATTCAGAGTCCTGAAGAGTTAATATTTTTATCAATATTGTGAATCATAATACAGTTAAAATCCATCCCTGTCTTGGGGATGATTTCCAAAAATGCTATCAGCTTTGAACTGATGAGAATAGATTATATAACTCAGTCTTTGCCATTCTTTTCCTTCAGGAAAAAATAGTATTAAAAGTGGATTACCATTGCATGTTGAGGAATGGGAATGCAGAGTCCTCCTGATTCTAGAAAATTATCACCTCATAAATAATAGTCATTTAACCTCTAGTCTGCTGCAATAAAAAATGAACTTTGCTAATTTTTGTCATATTATTTTGAAAACTTAAAGCAATTTCTCTGAAACTAAAGTTCAGTGACATAGTGTTTATTTAAAGATTACAATTATCAAGACTATTTATAAGTGTGAATAATGTCTGTGGGGCTTAATTATGCCACTTATTTATCAATTCTCCTGAGAGCCGTTCAGATCATCCAGAGAGTGGGAGGTGCTTCAGTCTGCGTTGTTGAAGGCTGAGCTTAATTACTGAGGAACGCTCCGCTCTCCATCATGTGGCTCCCTTGCGTTCCCTAGTTTACGCTCAGCCTTCGTGAGATTAGGCTGTGTATTTCACCACTCCTTGGCCGATGATCATTGTCTCCGGTTCTCCTTAGCCTCTGAGCGCATTGGGATAGTGATAAAGCAGGGGAGCGTGTTTTTTTCGCCTCCAGGGGGGCTGTAGGACAGGCGGCTTTCGCGCTTCAGTGCCAATTCCCCCCCAATTCGATCCTCTTTCCTGCCGCCTTTCTATGCCGCACTCGTAGCGGCTTTATTCGATTGCACTTAGATAGCACAGCTGGTGTTCCTCCCCCACCGTAAACGCCGATCGCCCCAGGAAGGGGCGAAAATTACTTGGCTGCCTCTCTTGGCCCCTAGATGTGCAGGAGAGGCTGATATATTGCTCTGAGCAGCCCGTGATTAAGGGATCATGGCAGCCGCCATTTTGGGTGCCACCATGTGTCGGGCGCCACTCTTAGAGGCCTCATTGAGCTGCGAAGGGACTAGCTCTAGTTATAGGCCTTCCAGCCTGTGAGAGCTATTAGGTATTCAGTGGAATTGGCAAACTTGTTGGCTTTCCGCAGCATGCTCAGGGCAGGAAATAGCAGCCTATTCCTCCCAGTTGTTGCCTGGGAGCTCCAGCTGCCAGAGGCCTCATTCCAGCCTCAGGCATTTCATTTGGCAAATTGGTGATATTAACAGTAATTTCTGGGGTCACTCCTTCCTGGGAGCTTCAACCAGACCTTGGATTAAATATTTGTAAATAATAATAATAATAATATTTATCAATAGATAGATAACTATATATATATATTTGCATGTATATATTTTTACATCTTATCAATATTTGTCAATTTCACATTGCCAACATTGGTTGGATTATATATCTTGATTGTACGCTTACGTATAGAGATATTAATAATTATATTATAGATTATATACATCTAAATTTCCAAAAGGGGGTGCGGGCCAGCTGAAAGACACCCGGCCTTTGTTGTAGGTCGAACCCTTGGCGAGCCAACCACCTTTACATTTGTATCACAGTCCTTTCCTCTACAATGGCAGATGACAATTCCAGCAAAGGCCCTTCTTTGAAGGCCAAATCTAAATCCTACCACCTGCGCAGACAGGCTAAGGAAGCCTCTAAGGAAACTTCCAAAGCTTCTCAGAGAGACGCCCTAAGACGTCATAGGGCACTGGAGAAAGAATTTGATAGGTGATCTAGAGAGACACAACCGGTATTTCCAGCCCCCCCACTCTCCGCTCCTTCTACCTCCAGACACCCCCCCTCTCCTCCAGATTGCTCTTCCCTCTCCAGGCGCAGTCCATCCCAGGGACACCAGGTCCCCGGACCAACAACCAGTCGGATGCCGGAAGCAACATTTACGCTCACGGCCACTGGTCTGCGCCATGAGGAGGCTGCCACAGTCGAGATCCCTGCGCATATGCAGGCATGGATGGAACGGGCTATTCGCCAGGGGATAGCAGAAGGCCTGCAACAGGTCTGGTCCTCCCTCGATGACGCCCGAACACGACTCGCCATCAGTCAGGTCCTCGCCTAGATCGGATCCCACTCATGGTCAGGTACCTTTACAGGGGGGAAGTTCTCTCCCAGAAAGGGATCTGGAGGAGGCCATGGAGGACCTAGATCGGTTCAAAAAGGAGGAGGAATTGGAATGGGGTTCTACGCACCAAGGGGGAGCCCTATCAAAGATAGACCCTATGGAGGGGGACATGTCCGAGGACGAGGGCCTCACCCCGGATCAACCCACCTTTGTGGGTCTGTTCAAGCCACACATGTTTAAATCGCTTCTATTTAAGGCCAGGAACATTTCTGGCCTTGTCTGTGCAGTCCTCCTCGGCTCTCCCTTCCCCAGCAGAGGGACAAGAGGGCGCCATTTTTAGGCAGCCCGTGGTGGAGGTGGAGGTAATCCCGGCCCTGCCCATATTTCATGACCTAGTCTCAAGCCAGTTAGACTCTACAAGGGCCCCCCCTGCCCCATCCAGCCAGGACAAGAGGTTCCTTAACCGCGACTCGAGCTTCTGCAACCTGCTTCACACTCCCGAGGTAGATGAGCCCATCATTGGTATGGCATCCTTGTCCTTCCCCAATGATCCCCTGGAGGCCCTGAAACCCGAGGACAAGAGGTCCGAGCTTGCTTTATGTAGGGCTCATCAAACGGACACCTGGGCCATTAGATCGGCCACAACCACTTCCTTCTTTACCAGGTCTTCGATCCGATGGCTTGTCAACTGAAGCAGCATGTCCCCCCCTCTAACACAAGGGCTCATCAGGACATCGCAAAATTGATGGCTGCGGTGGAATTCTCTGCCGACGCCACCTACCACGCGGTTAAATTCTCCACCCGAGCAATATCCTCTCATGTTACAGCTCGCCGCCTGCTCTGGCTCAAGCACTGGCAGGCGGACGTAAAAAACAAGGTTAAGCTGGCCACCGCCCCCATAAAAGGGGACAAACTATTTGGCACCGCCCTGGAGCCATTGCTATCTGAAACCCGAAGCAAGAAAAAATTTATTCCCCCTCTTTTCCAGAGGTCAGAGTCAAGAGCCCCTCAGCCATTTCGGAGAGGTTCCTCACGACCTTTCTACAAGTCACCTTTTCCGCCCAGGTATCCAAGACCCCCCTCCCGGCCGTTCCAGCCCCAGGATCGAGCCAATCCGGGTGACAGGAACAGGAGGGGCGGCAGCTACAGGCGCCCCTTCAGGGGTTCAGGAGGGAAGGCCTTCCGGCGCACCAGATAGACCCCGTCCCTCCCTTCCCATCGGCAAACGCCTCAAGCATTTCGCCGACCGGTGGGACTCCTCCACCTCTGATGCCTGGGTCCGAGACACCATCAGACTGGGCCTCGTGCTTGAATTCCAGTGCGCCCCCCTGATTTTTTTATGGCATTTCCCCCCCCCCCAAGGATCCCACCAAACGCAACCTAATGGATTCAGCTATCCACCATCTCCTCACCATACAGGCCATACAACCTGTACCACCATCCCAGCGGAGGCAGGGGTTTTACTCCCACCTCTTCGTGGTCCCCAAATCCTCAGGGGGATGGAGGGCTATTCTAGACCTGAAACGCCTTAACCGTTACCTGACCTACTGCAGGTTTAAGATGCACACCCTACAATCCGTTCTACTGGGCATCAGGCAGGGAGACTGGCTATCCTCTATAGACCTTTCAGAGGCATATCTTCACATTCCAATCCAGCCCTCCCATTCCAAATTCCTCAGGTTCTGCTACAACCATCACCACTTCCAATATGTGTGTTAAGCCTGTGTTCCCCAACCAGGGTTAAGGAGACAAGCTAAACAGAATGTGCAGCGTTAGTCAGATAGGTATATAGATAAATGAGTGAGATAAGTTTGTATGTTTGTTAACATACAGTAAAAATAACAGATACGCTTGTGCTATCAAAAATATAGTTTATTCCATTTAGAGATTATAGCATAGTCAAAATAACAGTCCATTAGTCATGTATCGTTTTAGTCAGTCCATTCAAGGATATTCAATTAGCAAAGTCCGTGTAGAATATCCAATGTCAGTTCACTTACAAATAAATCAGTCCTTTCTCTCTCCCTTTCCAGTAGGAGAAAAACGCAGTCTTGAATCCATCCAGTAATTAGGGATCATAAAGCTAGAGAGAGCAAGCTGCAGTACCTTACTACTTTTATGGTGCTTTTTACAACCACTCCCTTAATTACAATCCTACAGTTAAAGTTGCAGACACTTTAACTAACAAACTATGATAACATATTTATTATTTTACCTAAACCAGTTAGGGTAAACAATGTTATCCCTAACAATGTGGCCCTTCCCTTTGGATTGGCCTCTGCCCCGAGAACCTTCACTAAGGTCCTCGCAGCCCTAGCAGCCCACCTCAGGGACCTCCCGGTTTGTCTCCACTGTTACCTGTCATCCTCATCCTGTCTCACTCCAGACCCCAAGCAGAAAGGGATATCAGAGCTACTCTCTCTCCCTCCAAGACCATGGGTTTCTAGTAAACTGGCAGAAGAGCTATCTGTTACCATCTACACGGATCACCCATTTGGGGTCCGTCATTGACTCGGTTCAGGGAAAGTTTTTCCTTTCATTCTGAGAGATTCCATAGCATCCAGGAAACTGTCAAACATATCAGACGATCAAGAAAGATAACACTTTTAGAATTGTCTAAACTACTCGGTAAAATGGTCTCATGTATCTCCTTTGTTCCCTGAGCCCGTTTACACACTAGATCCCTACAGTGGTTCCTGCTCCCGTTCCAAAGGACCGGCAGAAGCAATTCAAAGGCCACGGTCAAGGTGCCTTCAAGGGTCCTCATGTCCCTCCTCTGGTGGACCAGTCCCGCCATCAACAAGGGACACTGCCTCAAGGAACCCCAACGCCTCACCCTCACCACAGACGCCAGCCGGTCCGGATGGGGCGCTCACATCCACTCGCTCTCGACACAGGGCAAATGGTCACAGGTAGGATGGACGCGCAGTATAAACTGGTTGGAACTTCGCACTACCCACCTGGCCCTGCGCAACTTCCTCCCCCATGTACGCGGGTGGCATGTCCTGATATGGACGTCACCGCCAAGCTCACGTCAACCGACAAGGGGGCACCCAGTCCATAAGTTTGATGAGAGAGGCCGAGCGCCTCTGCCGTTGGGCGGAGCGCAATCTCCTCTCCCTCAAAGCCGAGCACATCTCAGGGGTCTCAAATACCCAAGCAGATTGGCTGAGCAGGACCACGGTGGACCAGTCCGAGTGGCGCATCCACCCGTCACTATTCAGGGAAGCGACCATGATGTTCGGTCTCCCGTCAGTAGACCTCTTCGCATCCCCGCTCAACACCCATGTCCCCAGGTTTTTCTCGAGGTACCCCTCCCACGGGGCCAAGAACCACAACGCCCTCCGTTGTCCCTGGCCCACAGGGCTTCTATATGCATTCCCTCCCTTGACCCTGGTCCCCAGAGTCATCCAGAAGCTCATCTCCGAGAAAGCAGAGCTGATTCTAGTGGCACCCTACTGGCCCAGGCGCCCATGGTTTGCGGGCCTCCGCAACCTATCGGCCCCCCCCTTGGAAAATTCCCCCGCACAGGATATCCCTTTCCCAGGGGCCCCTCCAACACCCGGATCCTCAGTGGCTCCAGTTAGCCGTTTGGAGGTTGAGCAGGAACGTCTAAGGAAGGAGCAGTTCTCTGACCAGGTTATTGATACCATTTTAGCCACCAGGCGGCCCTCAACAACCAGAATATACAATGCCACTTGGCAGGGGTTCTGCAAGTGGTGCCACAGTCTCCAGGTCAACCCGCTCTCACCCTCCATCAAGTTTTGGAATTCCTCCAAGAGGGTCTGAGGAAAGGTCTTTCCCCGAATACCCTGAGGCGTCAGGTCGCAGCTCTCCCAACCAAGATTGTTTGCAACAATCTGGGTACCCTCTCCCTCTACCCTCGCATTAGGGCATTCCTCAGGGGAGCAACTAACTTGTGTCTCCCAACCGTACACAGATACCCTACCTGGGATCTCAACAAGGTCCTGGTGTCCCTTACTAAACATCCCTTTGAGCCTCTCAGGGAATCCTCACTCCAGTTCCTAACTTTCAAAGTCGTGTTCCTGGTGGCCATTACTTCGGCTCGCCAAATATCGGAGATAGCGGCCTTGTCGGTGAGGAAGGACCTTTGCATCTTCCATGCTGACCGGGTGGTTCTGCGGCCGGACCTACCTTCTTGCCTAAGGTCAATTCAGCCTTCCACAGGACACAGGAACTCACACTTCCGAACTTCTGCCCCAATCCCTCGCGGGAAAGGGAGAAGCTTTGGCACACCCTGGATGTAAGACGGGCCCTCCGCATTTACATTAGACGTACCCAGCCCTTCAGGAAGTCCGAATCCCTATTCCTTTCCTTTCAACCTAAATCCTTAGGCCACAAAGTGTCTCCGTCAACCATCGGCCGCTGGATTAGAGCTACTATTTCCAAAGCTTACTTGTCCCAGTCTCTGCCGGTGCCCAGCGAAATAACAGCACACTCCACCAGAAGTGCAGCCACCTCGGCAACTTGGGCCACCCAGGCTCCAATTGCTGATATTTGTCAGGCGGTCACCTGGGCCTCCCCATCTCCCTTCATTAGGCACTATAAGATCGACATATTTGCCTTAGCGGAGGCTTCATTTGGTAGACGAGTTCTCCAGCGAGTCCTCAAGGAACCGCAGGGACTGCAGAACCAGACGGAGTCCCTCCCGTAGGACAGCCAAGCTTTGGTATGTCCCACTCTCTGGATGATCCGAATGGCTCTAAGGAGAATGGGCGTTGGTTCTTACCTGACATGCCATTTCTCTGGAGCTGTGAGGATCATCCAGCCCCACCCTTATTATTTCACCATCTGGTGGGGTCTTGTTTCAGCCAATGAACCTCTTAGCATAGTAAGATGAGAGCATGATCTTCTCTTCACTTTCGACTTCGCGTAAACTGGGGAACACAAGGGAGCCACGTGATGGAGGGCGGAGCGTTCCTCAGTAATTAAGCTCAGCCTTCAACAACGCAGACTGAAGCACCTCCCACTCTTTGGATGATCCTCATGGCTCCAGAGAAATGGCGTGTCAGGTAAGAACCAACGCCCATTTGGTGCTTTTTGTATAACACCATCCTTCCAACTTGACAATTTGCAAAGAATGGATGGTCCACTCCTTAAAGATTGAAAACTAACATGAAGTTATTCATAGAGTAATCGGGAAAAATGAAAGAGAAGTATAAAACGTTAGGCTGCGTGATTAGATCTCTTAAATTAGATATTCATGCCTGGATTTGGCTCCAGAAGGAGACACAATTGGATTATGCCACAGACTTTAAGGAAAGCAAGTATAAAATTTTTGTCTTTTTAGTTTTTTTGTACCTTCTCAGTCATGCAGCCATGTTATACCAATACAGCTATGGTAGAACAAAGAGGAAAACTTGCTGTGTACATGAAGCAACCACATTGTAGCTCTGCATTCAGCCATGCCAGTTTGGTCTGAATTAAATAAAATCTGGAACCTTTGGGCTATTTTTGGCTTTGGGCATGATAAATTTTGAGTGGGCCTTTTGGGTTATTTTACCTGAGCCTTTTCCTTTTGTACTGCTGCTTCCACCTGTCTGTCCCTTCCCCATCTTCCTAGCACTAAAAGAAAATGTACTTGCTGAGTAGCATTGGCCTATCAGAATGCTGAATGCAGCCTGTGATTACTGTTTTTTTCTTTCTCTCACATCCATCAGACTTCTCTTCAACTCTGAGCATACCTGATTGTATTGCCATTCACAACCATATCCCATTGCTGCTTTTCCCTTTGGTTCCCCTATCTGGTTTCTGTTGCTTCTTACTGTGTTCCCTAGGCATCCTGCATATTTCTCCATCTTTCTGTCTGGTTTTTCTGGGTTTCTTCCCCCCCCCCCCATCCAAAACATGCCCTTTTCCATTCCTATTTGAGGTTTGCTAGCTTATTTGCTTTTCTACCCCTTTGAAAAGAAAAAAATGTGCCAAGATATTTTATTCTAAAAATAATTCTTAAAAAAGGTTAGTAAAGAAAGAGATCAGTGACACTAAGATCTTTCCTAACCTCCTGTATTACTAGAAAGTAAAATGGTGTTTTCCCAGTGGCCTCAGCATGGGATAGATTTAGATAGAAGCATGTTTTATCATACCCTATAACAACCAGCTGCTTTTTGTTCAGTCAGCAGAAGAGGTTAATAATAAAATAGCATGTAATAAAGAAAAATGATGCAATATAAATAAATTGACCTTATCTACATTTCAGATATAGCTATCAAAATAAAAGTACAAAATCCACTGATCCTCAGGCCAATAATAGTTGTGAAACCTAGATCAGTTTACTCTGTGAATCTAACCAGAGGTTAAATTGTTTAGTAACCAACAGCTGAGAAACTGAAGGGGGTGGGGATTGTTTCTGAACTGAAAACTAGTTTTTTTTATATATCCATATAAATACTGCATGAGTAGCTTATTAATTACTGAATAACTCATCAGCATACATTTCCTTTTAATTAGTAAGGTGATTGCTGATGAAGTACAGATTATTTAATCACTCCAAATGCAGTGAGAATTCTCCTAAGGCCAGAAATTGTAGGGATGCCAGTATTTCAAGACCAGAATCATTCGAAACCATGGCTTTAGTTTTTACATAATAATGGCAACCAAGGTTGTAGATCTTCTGGAATGTTTTTGTTTTTCATATTGTAATAAGAACATTCAAGATTCAGCAATCTCTAGGACAGAGTAATATTGTCACTGTGTTCTCAGCATTAGTTAATGCATCACACCATGATCAAACATCCTTCAATGTGAACATATTTGATCTAAACCTCATACTATTGCAACAAAGCATAACAAGCAGGGAGGAGTGTTAGATTTGATAGCCTAAATGGCCCATTCCAACTTAGTGATTTTGTGACATACTAATTAATACTTGAAATTTCAGAATTGGAACTCATTAAAATGCTTACACTACATTTTCTCGGTTGCCTTTGATGCAAGTAAACCAAATAATGTACAAGTGTAATGCAATGGGACTGCCTTGAAATATTTCTCTGATTAGAAGTGAATTGCTGAACTGAAAAAGCTTATTGGATGAGAAGTGAAATGTCTTCAAGAAAAAAAACAAAAGTCCAGTTGCCGTTTGAAAAACCACTTTTGGAACATTTCTGTGATTACCATTTGAAGATTGCCATGCCCTTTTGGTAGACATTGAAGATCCGTAAAGAATAAACCTCGTTCATTCTGGCACATATATTTTTACTCATTTGTTTTTTTCTGGGAATGATTCACATTAGTATTTTTGTACTGCGTACATAATAAGGCTTGTGGGAACCAAAATTAATAATATTATCATTATCCAAAGTTATTAATAACACTGGATAGGTATACCTAACTGATCTTGCTTTATTTCAGAAAATTAAGCAAGGTCAAACTTTTTAATGTACAGAAGAAAAGCATCAGGAAAAATCCCAAGTTTGTTGCCTAGACTGAGAAATTGAAAAAAATATTTTGAAAAAAAAGGCAGAAAACAGTTTGGAAGTGTCCATTAAATTGCCCACAGTTAAGCTTAATTTGGTAGAGATATTGCTTTTATTTTTAGCAGAACAATCCTAAACTCATGTATTCACAAAGAGCAAATGTATTGATTTTGTTTAATGCAGTGGTAGTCAACCTGGTCCCTGCCGCCTACTAATGGGTGTTCCTGCTTTCATGGTGAGCGGTAGGGGTTTTGTCCCCTACTTTATAAATCACCATTACTGTGGAATCAGTGGGCGGTTAGAGAAAACTTTACTACTAACAGAGATAAAAAAGTGGGTGGTAGGTATAAAAAGGTTGACTACCCCTGGTTTAATGCAAGACAACAGTTTTCTCAGAAAAATCAAAAGTTTGCCTGATGGAGTTTAGTTATAGTTGCTTGGTTTTATGATACTGCTAGTTTGGCAGGTGATACTGATCTAATGTGGTATTCCTCATGAACTTGGGAGAGGTATATGCCAAGATTATTGCTTCCAGCCCAAGAGTGCTAAATTAGTCAGACATGTCTAACTGAAAAGAGTATTTTTTTTAATTGAAAATACAACCTACTTTCTGTCTTAACATAATTTTTATGTGAAGCTGCAGAGCAATTCACATGAGAATTCATCCCTGGAATTTAGTTCAGGGATATTCTATACTTGCCTTTCCCAACCTGGTAGTACATCTCTCACAAATGGGGAACACTTTGGCTCTATCTTCTCCAACTTTACTTCCAAACTCTGCTCATGCATGAATGTTTGTATGAAGTTCTATCGTCCATTTTATTCATTTTAATAGTTACAATGGTCATTGCTGAAAAAAAAATGCTTCTAAAGGTAGACCATAAGTAGAGTCTTTGTGATATTGTGTGATTCTCTGTGACCAGTCCCAGTTGTTTCGATAGAGGGAAGATGAAGCTTGTGTCAGACAGCTTTCTAAATTTAATAAGTACAAAATCTTTAAGGAATATCTCTGGAATGAGTAAATATTTCTGGAAGGAGTAAAATCAGTACAACTTAGTATTCATGGCTAACTGTATTTGGATTAATTTTGTATAGTTTTTATTTTTTATTACCTGCCAAACAAAGCCAGATTGTATGAAATTCTTTGCATATTTATAGTGTATTGCTTATTGCTTTGATAGGTATTACTTATGGGATGAACCGCATATGCAAGTACAAATCTGAATTCTTAATTTGACAGGAAAGCATGTTTCTCCTACTGTTTTAAATATCCGAACATCAATAATCTTTGTCCTTATCCTAAACTTCCTCATGTTTGAATAAAATGGAAAGCGAACATAATAATTTCTTTGGTTGCTGCCTGTAGTCTCCTGGAAGTTCTTTTCCAAGATAGCTTTTATAATTTAATCTCTCTCTCAGCTATAGCATAAAGATTTAGGTTCCAGGTAGGAAGTATTATTAGATAGAACCAAGAAACCAACCCTACAGGAAGGCCTATTTTTATTGAGTTTAGCTGTAACATCAGAACCTTGCCAGTCCGTACCTTTGTATACTTCAGTGAATTAGGGAGGTGTTTGAGCAGCTTCTGAATGTTATCTATTTGTTACTAAGATGTATTTCCTCCACACTGCTCCGAGAGTTCAGGATAGGGAAAGACTCCTCCTATGTCATCAAGCTGAGTCTGTCAAAACTATAAAAAGCCAGCCCCTGTTGCTGGTCCCCAGCTTTTGACTCAGCTCCTGTCAAAAGAGCAGCGTGTCTGTGGAGCTCTATAGCAGCAGCACTGTGGAGAACATCAAAAGTGAAACTGCGAGCTCCTGGGGATCTAGCAGAGCCTGTCGTCGTGAAGAATGGGGAACCACTCTCCTTTAGCGCCGAGGCTTCAGCGCTGGAGATTTGGAGCAGCAAATCGTGAGTGCAGGCCTGGCATCACTTGTCGAAGTCTTCCATGCCATAATTTATAGTGAGCAGCCCAGTGCTGAATAGCTGAGAGTCAGGATGCGGTTTTTGGAGTGCCTCTCAGTTGATGGCTTTTCCAGAGAGCAGGTTCAGCTCTAATTGGCCTCAAAACAAGAACAAGGCTTGCTTACGCCTCACAGCTGACCTAGCTCCCCTGGCTTCAATTTTAGGGTGGCGCATTAGTGAGGCAGCTTTCAGTGCCTCCAGTGTTTAGCCCTCAACAAAATGGAAAGCACACAGGCCCAATCTGACCAACCGGGTCTCAGCAGATTTGTAGATACAAGCCAGCAAGCAGCAAGGTTTGAAGTAGTTTAATTTACAAACAACAAACATCCCATCCTGCAAGAACGGCCAATATCCGATCTAGGTTAGCACTGTTTATAGTGCAACCATGCCCACCTAATCACGGCTACCTCCTGCATTCCGCCCCATTCTAATTACCCTAATTACCCTCCTTGTTGATCATTATATATGAGCCTATCCCTATCCTTCCTACTCTGCTCTAATCCCTATCTAGCTCTGACCGCTCTCTAAACCTCAGCTCTCCATCCCATGTTTGTGTGAGAGGAATGCTCTCCTTCATGAGCCGAATCATCCCCAAAGTGCCTGGTGCTGCCAATCGCTGAACAGGAAATCCCCGTTGTTGCAATGTCAATGTCATCTCTTCTTGGGGATACCCTACATGTTCATTGCCTCTCAGCTGATGTTGCGGCATTAGCAGTGTTCCTGCGCACCCTCCCCATGAGGTTCCAATGCTACTTGGACAATATACTGATTCAGTCACTTCAACTCACTCCGCCAACAGCGACCTTCAGACCACGATGCAGATCCTGCAGGAGCACGGTTTTTCCATAAACCTCAGCAAGTCATCTTCTACCAACCATCCATCTCCTTCACTTAGGGGTGGTCACTGACACAACCTTTTGCGAGGTTTTCCTTTCCCTGGATCGTCAAGAGAGCCTGAACGACTTGATAAACTGGATACAACAGCAGCACACAGTTCCTCTGTCTCTACTATCCCAGCTCCTAGGAAAGATGATTTCCTGTTTAGGCATTGTGCCGTGGGCCTACCTCCATGCCTGGAATCTGCAATGGTTCCAGCTGCCATTTCAATGGGCGGGAACCAGCCATTCAATCGCCCTGCAGCCAACTGGAACAACTGAGATAGAGTAAAGTCCCTTGGCTGAGGGCAATCCTGCTGGGTAGGATTTTCCACGGTCGAGTGACAGACAAGTTCATCAGGTCAGCATACCAGAGCCGCCTGGGCCAATGAGGTGCTAGGAGAATCTTTCTACCTAAGCATTCTGGGGAGTAGTGAATAGGTTGACTACTGGGGGACTGAACCTGTTGGACAGTTCCTGGAATAGGGTTGGATGAAGGCATCACTCTTGAGTGGTCAACCCTGGCTCGACTCAGCCAGTTGGCCTGGATGTTGTCGACCCCCGAGATGTGGTCTGCTCTGAGAGACAGAAGGTGCCTCTCCATCCACAGCCCCAGATTTTTGGTCTCCTGCATCAAGGATTTGGAGCTTCCTTATGGGGTGAGGTTTCCCCGTCCATGATGGGCAGATGGATCAGGGCTTGTATTTCCACAGCATACAAGACTTTATCTCTCCCAGTTCCCAAGAAGCTTACAGCCCACTCTACCAGGAGTGCAGCCACGTCGGCAGCCTCAGGCGTCCATTGAGGAGATCTGCAGGGCAGCAACCTGGGTGTTGCCTTCTCCATTTATCTGGCACTATCGACTGGACTCCTTCACCTCTTCAGAAGCAGCATTTGGCAGGAGGGTGCTTCAGAAAGTTCTTCAAGTGTCGGACTTAAGGGACCAGATATAAACCCTCCCTTGGACATGCAGGCTTTGGTATGTCCCTATCCTGGACTCTTGTAGCATCATGGAGGAGAATTTGCGTTGGTAGCGAATGAGATGCCCTTTCTATACATGCTGCGAGAGAGTCCAGCCCCACCCTGTGGTGGTCTGGTCATGATTGGGGAGGGGTCTTCTTACTGTTTTCTTTTTTCAAAGACACGTCACGTCTGTCAAGGATCTTCACCGAAAGTTGGCCAGCAACAGGGGCTGGCTTTTTATAGCTTTGACAGACTCAGCTCAATGATGTAGGAGAAGGAGTCTTGTTAGGAATGTAAGTCACTTAACAGCTATTTGGGTTGGAAATATATAAAACAATAGACATTTTAGTACTATGTCTTTAAGAAAATGCAAAAAATTGTAATTGGGTGTGGTTTATCAAATGGCCATAAGATGGAGCCAGAAACCTCGGTTGTTCAGTCTTAGTCTCAGAAGAGAGTGTGTCTCAGTGAGTCTCTCTGTTTCCTTCTGTTGGAGAGTTTTTGCCGTTCCTTCTAATTGACTAATATTCTTGGATTTGATGTAAGTCTGATACTGAACTATTTTTGACACTGGACTTTATTATTGGATTATCCTGGAATTGAACACTGACTGCCTTACCTGTGAATGACTTTGGACTGTGTTTGAACTTTGCTTAAACGTTTCTGGAAATAAAAACCTACATTTACTGTACAGTGTATCTGTGTGCTATGTGTGTATTATTCAAACACTTCTCTCAAATACGTCTCCCTGTATGCACTCATTCTCCTAATGGGGAATTACCTCAACAGGTCTTTCCCTATCCTGGACTCTCGCAGCATGTATAGAAACGGTGTCTCAGGTAAGTCTACCAACGCCCATTTTGTCAAGTCATCTTTCCTATTCTCCACAAGTAGCAAAGCTTATATAGATAGATATAAGTTTATACCTTAAGTTGGATGCATTAATAGCTATGGTATGGGTATGATTCTAGGAGGAACTGCAGTTTGTTATCCCACCAACTTTTCCCATTTTTTTCCACTAGGATTTGATGACACAAGTGATATTGGTAACCACAAATATTTGGAATCTAAATATGCTGGATTATGATTTGTTCTTGCAAATTGTATGAGCATCCAATCTTTTTACCAATCTTACTAATGGAGTGGGTACGTGGGTATTATCAAACATGAAAAGAACTGTAGGCATAATGAAGTGTCTTGATCATACAAAGCCAAAGTGGAACATATGCATCTCACTGCTGCTTTTCTTGTATAGAATTGAATTCTTTTACCAAAATACACCATAGGCAACCTGATACTATTTCAGATATTTTGGACTTCAGGTTTCATCAGCTCCAACTAGCATTTCCAGTAGCGCAGCAATTTGGCTGAAAAACACCAGCAAGGACTCTATGTTGCTTGTTTCAGGTTAGGCAATTGAATTTGAATATTGCATGTTTGACTCATACATCCTGCCTTTAATGAAAGAAGGGAGTAACATCATCTTAGTTGAGGTGTGTGGCAACTACAGGTTGTCCTTGACTTACAACCACAATTGAGCCCAACATTTCTGTTGTCAAGTGAGATTTGTTAAGTGAATTTTGCCCCATTTTACAACATTACTTGCCTCAGTTGCTAAGTGGATCATTGCAATTGATAAGTTAGTAAACCAATTGTTAAGTGAATCTGGTTTCCCCATTGATCTTGCTCATCAGAAGATCCCAAAATGTGATCTCTTGGGACAAAGCAACAGTCATAAATATGAACCAGTTGCCAAGCATCTGAATTTTGATTAGATGAACATGAGGATACTGGAAAGATCAAAACATACCTGGAAATAAGGAGAAACTTTCTGACAGTGAGAACAATCAACCAATGGAACAGCTTGCCCTCAGAAGCTGTGGGAGTGCCATCACTTGAAACCTTCAAGAAGAGATTGGATTCCCATTTGTCAGAAATGGTGTAGAGTCTCCCGCTTGGGCAGGGGGTTGGACTAGATGACCTATAAGGTCCCTTCCAACTCTGATTATCTATTTACTGTGAAAAACGGTCATAAGACTTTTTCACTGCTGTTATAACTTTGGCCACTAAACGAACCGTGGTAAGTCAAGGATTATCTGTACAATGTTTAGTACATGAAAATTTCATATTAAGTTCTCTTTCTTTGCTATTTTCAATTTTTCAAGAGGCATCTGCTTAATAGGCACATTTAACATCCTCATTTGCTCAGATTCTACAATGGAAGATACTTCTTGATTCCAGTACCAATTTATGAGTTCCCTTGAGATCTTGTATGTGTCCTCTAGTATCTTTGGCTAGATGAAAAGAATTTGCTGAATGATTGTAATTGTGCTATCCTCATTAACATTTAAGAATTACAGTAGACTCAGTCATTAATCTTTTTACTGCAAATTCCCTCTTGCTGATTAGTTTTATTATAAAAGGCAAAGAGGGGGCTTGAGGTTATAAGCATTCTTCACAATTTCTACTTATATCAAGGTTCAAAAATGAATACCATTAGGAAATGTAATTAGGAAATTTTTACAGTAGTAGCGCCGCAAAGAGGCATTTGTAATGGAAGCAAATGTTTTTTTCTCAATGTAGGCTTTTATTCTTACAAAAGAAAGCAAGTCAGTCCCTCTATATACCATATATACTCGAGTATAAGTCGACCTGAATATAAGTCGAGGCACCCAATTTTACCACAAAAAACTGGGAAAACTTATTGACTCAAGTATAAGTCGAGGAAATGCAGCAGCTACTGGTAAATTTCAAAAATAAAAATAGATACCAATAAAATTACATGAATTGAGGCATCAGTAGGTTAAATGTTTTTGAATATTTATTTCAAAGAAAAACAGTAAACTAGCTCTGTAAGTGGAAGAGAGAGCCAACAAAACCAATATGGTATCAACAATAACTTTAAAAGTACAAAAACCTTAGCTCAATCAGCAACCAAGCTAAAACACAAGAGTTAAAATCCTTCAAAACTGGATTCCTCCTCATCATCTGTATGTCCAAACAGAGTCACTCTCTCCCTTGCAAGAAAAAAGCATGTGTATGTGCTGCATGTACATCCTGTTTTGGAGAGCCACCATCTCTTTCACAGCTCTCCCTCATGCCTCCATTGCATCTGCACACATGCCATGGCTCAGTAGTAGGTCAACATACAGATGTCACACTAGGTTCCCTCCTCAAAAGGAACATCCAACCTTTCTTGAGAAGTACAAACTTCATCTGTTCAGGATTGTGGTGACAAAGGTGAAGGAGGAAGGGAAGGGAAGAAAAGATCATTGACAGGGAGAAAGACAGGGAGAAACACCTGGAAGTGTGAGCCCTCGAGTTTCCTTAGGGAAGACCAGACAACAAGAGGAGAGGAGAGGAGAGGAGGAGGAGGAAGAGGAGAGTTAAAAAAAAAAAGAGTGGGAAGCCAACTCACGCGTGCCATCAAAGCCAGGGGGAAGTGGGGCTTTCTCCGCCTGCTGCCGCCAGAGGAGTGCGGGGGGTGAGTGCGGGGAAAGGGGGTTCGTGCCGAGGCTCCGCAAGCGATTACCAGATTTGCAGCTCCGTTTGTTGGTGAAGCTGGAAGCGCGCAACGCAGGAGCTCGCGGGGGCCCCGGGCGCCTGTTAATGGGGAAGGAGAGGCCGCTTGGGGTCGCCAGGCTCAGGCAGCCTCCCCCACCCCCTCCCCTAGCAGCGAAGAGCTGCTCCGGGGGCTCCCGCCATGGCGCAGCCAGGCACTTTGTCTCGCTGCCCCCGGAGCAGCTCTTCGCTGCTAGGCTAGGGGTTGGGGGAGGCTGCCTGAGCCTGGCGGTTTCTTTGCGAAGCTGGAAGCGCGCAACACAGGAGCTCGCGGGGGCCCTGGGCGCCCGTTAATGGGGAAGAAGAGGCCGCTTGGGGTCGCCAGGCTCAGGCAGCCTCCCCCACCCCCCCCAGCAGTGAAGAGCTGCTCCGGGGGCTCCCGCCACGGCGCAGCCAGGCACTTTGTCTCACTGCCCCCGGAGCAGCTCTTCGCTGCTAGGCTAGGGGGTGGGGGAGGCTGCCTGAGCCTGGCAGTTTCTTTGCGAAGCTGGAAGCGCTCAACACAGGAGCTCGCAGGGGCCCTGGGCACCCGTTAATGGGGAAGAAGAGGCCGCTTGGGGTCGCCAGGCTCAGGCAGCCTCCCCCCCCCCCAGCAGTGAAGAGCTGCTCCGGGGGCTCCCGCCACGGCGCAGCCAGGCACTTTGTCTCGCTGTCCCCGGAGCAGCTCTTCGCTGCTAGGCTAGGGGGTGGGGGAGGCTGCCTGAGCCTGGCGGTTTCTTTGCAAAGCTGGAAGCGCGCAACACAGGAGCTCGCGGGGGCCCCGGGCACCCGTTAATGGGGAAGAGGCCGCTTGGGGTCGCCTGTGTGTCCCTCAGCGGGTAGACAGCCGCGGCGGCGATTCTGCCCTGGAGGCGCGATCGGTTGCAGCCACGCCAGTGCAGGCCAGGCATGGTGCCGTAGCGGCTGACTCGAGTATAAGCCGAGGGCGGTTTTTTCAGCACAAAAAATGGGCTGAAAAACTCGGGTTATACTCGAGTATATACGGTAGTTTCATTTGTTTCCTAATTAGACATTTAAAGTTAAAAAAAAGTTATTGCTAGCAAACAGTACCTGTCAGATTCCCTTTCACAAGGCTTGGATGGCTTTTGGGAGACAACAGGGATTTTGATATTTGACCTTGTATTTGGTTGCTTGATTTTCAAGCTGGAATAAAAGTTCAGCCATCAGACCAGAGCCTGTTCTTTTCTTTGATCAAATAGCTTTACAAGCTTTGGTTACTAAGTTTGGTTTAATAATTAGGAACCAGGAAATTTTATCTGCAACAAAGTATCTTACCTAACAGTACAGTACAATCAACTTAAAGTATCTATTGTTATTTAGTTCCTGAATGCACAGTTGAATTATATAGCTGTGCTGGGTTTAAAGTCTGTCATATACTGGACTGAAAACCATCTTGCAATCTGGTAAAAGGTGTGATACAGAATGTAAATGTGCTATAATCAGAAATTATAGTGTTGCTGGGAAAACTCCCACTGGCCACTGATCTGAATGCGAACATAAACCTTTAATTTGTAACAATCTGCTGAGTGTAGTTAGGATCATGATCAGAACCAATCTCTGGATCTTGCTGAAATTCTCCCTACTCCTCCTAGGAAGACTACAGGAGAAGGAGAAACTATTTCTGATTATCATTCTGTGGTAGGAATCAAATTCTTATTTTCTACTATCTACCCCGCAAAGTTCTGAAGGAAAACAAACATCTGAACAAAATGTATGCACATTCAAATGTAGGGCCCTTAATTGTATAATGTAGAACCCTTATATTTTGATTCATTCAGTGATTCCCAATGCCAAGGGCAGCAATAGGTCCCAGAGAACCTTTGCAAATGTTTTCAAAGGATAATGCCATCTTGTCAGCCCTTTGATGTAATCCAAATGAGAAAATGGACTCCAGAGTGATCATTGAAATGTTATTTTATTGTTGAATAATATAATTACAGAATACTGAGAATTTAACAAGAATTTAACTTTTTGCCACTTTCATGCCAAACAGAATCAAGCCGGAGTTATCTTAAGCATCTTTCTCACTCCCTCTTCCTTCCCAGAGTTGAGTTAACATCGCCCTTGTATAATGGTTGCTGAATGGTTCTTACATTCCTTCTTCAAAGTCTATAGCTCCCATTTGGTTTGCTCCCAGAATATGCTCTGCACCAGGTAATTGTGAAGATCTGGTTGAAGGAAGCAGGATTTCCAGTTCAGACTTGATTGAATCATAGGGTAATGTTGACTTTGGGAGGTACAATAGCATTCTTCAGGAATCTCGAGAAATGTTACAAATAAGAAAGTAGAGATCAGTTCTCCATTATTTCAGAAAGTAGGGCTTGAAACAGTGGTCTGAGGTTATAAAAAGGCAGATTCTGATTAAATGTTAGGATGCTTTTCCTAACAAACATAACTTAGAGAACCAGACTAATTGTATTTCAGTGAATGAATTCAAACAGGCTAAGATTCATCTGTTTGGAATGTTTTAATTTGGATTTCTGAGCTAAATAGGAAGTTGGACATTTTGCTTGAATGGTTCCTTTCCAACTCTCTTGATAGTATAATTCTAAACACACGTGCATTTCTTGTATATTACATGGAATATTTTGTTTGGTCAACTGTTTGAAGAACAGTTTTCATAGACATGGGTCCATAAAATATACCTCACCTATGTAGTCACCTGATTCATAGCTATTTGTGGAGTCTTAGTGTAGATATAATTCTAAATAATAATTTAGTACAGGTAGTTCTCGACAAACAGCCACTTGTTTAGTGACCATTCAAAGTTACAGTGGCATTGAAAATAGTGACTTATGACAGTTTTTCACATTTTTCATACCATTGCAGCATGGGTAGAACTTCCAATTAAAGAGGATCAAGCCTTACAGGTTAGCAGATAATGGGTTTTTTGCTGCAAGAGTTCCTGGTCTGTGGCATCATTTTTACTCTCTACCTTCGTGTCTTTGAGAAAAAGGTGGGTGTTGCTAAATGCAATTGGATCTTCCTCATTACTATGAGGAAGAACTACTCATTACTATGTTGCTGTGTTACAATTGCCAGAGGAACATTGCAGTTTGCTGCTTAGTAAAAAGGATCATATTGGCCTTCTACCTTTACTGATGGGTTTTCCATCATTAGTTACTCCCACATCTTAGTCCATAGTTGGTTGGGGCATGACAATCTGGGAGGAAGCAGCTTTCTTCACTGATACAGTATGTTGCTGTTTGGGAATTTGCCCTCTTTGATCTGTGTTTTGATTCTGAAGGGGTTTTGCTTCTCATCTAAAAAGGTTTTTCAGCTCTGACAAGATAGTGGGGAATGGAAGGACTTATATTCCTTGCAGACAGCTGGTCATTTGCATCCTTCCTTTCCCTGCTATCTTGTCCAAGCTGAAGATGCTTCTTGGATGAGAAGCAAAACATCTTTAAAAGAAAAACAAAGTCCAGTTGCCTCCTGAGAAAGCACTTTTGGGGAAACCATGACCTGGATGACTGAGAATCTCTACAAACTCTGTTTTGATGTGCAAAGAAAACAAAGCTCCCCCACATCTTTTTTTTTCCCTTGGTTCACTACAGAAATTGGAAACAACAGGAAGTTGCTAGGCTGAAGAGGGTCTCCTGATAAGAGACAAGAAATGTTTTTGTTACGTTAACAAAATCCTGAAGATGAAACTGAAATACTTGGCCCATCTAATAAGAAGGAAGTACTCCCTGGAGAAGGCCTAATGCTGGGAACAATTGAAGACAAAAGAAGAACTGGACGACAGAGAAATGAGGTGGCTGAATGGAGACACTGAAACAGTAAGCGTGAGCTTAAATGGACTCCAGAAGATGGTAGAGGACAGGAAGGCCTGGAGGAATGTTGCGATGAGGTTGCGATGGGTCGGACACAACTTCGCAACTAACAACAACAAAGCCTTCTTACTGAAGAGGACAAGAGGAATACTTTCTTCTTCAGGCTCACTCCCCTGTAACCAAAAGGAGTTTTTGTAGCTAGTTCATTTGCTGATCTTCTCAGACATGAAGTTTTCCATTACCATCAATATCATCTGATGTATACAGGAGGCATCTCTCTGTCCACAAACGAAAGAGCAGGTGATTGCTAGAAAGATATTTATGGTTATACAACTCTTTGACAGCTTGTTAATCTTGTTTATGATGCTTGAGTAGTGCTGTACATTGCTGTGTAGATTTTACCAACACTTTGTCCATAGAAAAGGAAATAAAAGAGACCCTGTAATTAATGTTGCAGTCAGTCTACACTTTGGTAATTAATCTTGAACTTCTGTACCCCTGTCACAGCCCAGCCTTTCCTAACCTGGAAGCCTCTTTAAGTTTATCAAGCTGCAGCATAGTGGAATTTAATAATAAATATTAACAGCACTGGGCTGCCTTTTATTTTAACTGCTTTAACCTTTTCCTTACAACCTCTATCTTTCTATGACCACAGGGCTCGACACTGGACTTTTATGTTTTCTTGGTAAGGCCAACCTGTAATTTTTAAAGTGTTGGCTGTTCAGATTTGGGCTAGTATGTGTCAAAATTACACGTTCACCTCTCCTAACCAGTGCTCTTTCATTGTTCCTTGGCAGCTGGCTCATATTTGGGACAATTGCAGGGTCCCTAGATCATGTGATCATCTTTTGTAACCTTCTGACAAGCAAAGTCAGTGGGGAATCCAGATTCGCTTAACCATGTTACTAACTTAACAACTACAGTGATTCACTTAACAACTGCAGCAAGAAAGGTTGCAAGTCCCACTTAGCAACAAAGTTTGGGCTCAATTTTAGTTACAAGTCGAGGACTACCTGTAATGTTCTTTGTAGGGTTTTTGTTTCGCGTTACATATAACCAAGAAGCTTTATTTCAGTCTTTCAATCTTTTTTTTCTTCCTTTTAAAACTCAGAGCCCTATTACAAATTCATGTGTTTCAGTCTTTTTTGTTTTTATTTTGATCAATTGTGTCTGATTCTTGGAGATTGCCTGGACAAGTCCTTGGCAGTTTTCTTGGCAAAGTTTCTCAGAAATGGCTTGTCATTGCCTCTTTCACAGGGTTGAGAGAAAGTGAGTGGCCCATGGTCACTCAGCTGGGTTTGTGTCTGAGGCTGGACTAATCTAGAACTCACACTTTCCCAGTTTCTAGCCTGACATTTCTTAGTACTTCCACGCCTCAGTAGGGAAGAAGACAAAAAGTGAGGGGTAGAGGATGTTTCCTAATAAGCAGAGGCCTTGCAGCAAACAGATTTCAGTGAATAGGATTAATTTATCCAGAATAAATAAACTGTAGAACAAAGCACAGCATTTTGAGTTTTTGGCATCTGTACCTTTTAATCACATTAAGGGCTTTTGGCTTCCCTTTCTGGTTTTAATGCAAAAATTGTTGCTTAAGTTTTTAATTACAGCTCCATCATTGCAGCATACATCCTTGTTAACTGGAAAATGTTCACTTCCCTTCCCCTTCCTCCACTATGATTCATCCTTTGTTTAAAGTACTGCCTTGGCCACACAATTCTTTTCTAATCAGCTTCCCCAACTTGGTCCCCTCCAGATGTTCTGGAAGTGTGATATCTTAACTAAGAATTAAATAGCTATATCATTTACTCCATGGGTTTTTTTTTAAAAAAAGAGCAATGTTTCTGTCATCCCCTTGCAAATTATTTTTTTTCTTTTCAAGACATAAATTCTATCATGGTATTTCTATGATGGTTAGATATTATTGGTTGGTTAATTACTGCTTTCTCCCAGGACTTGGTATCGTCCTCATAGCAGTATTATCAAAGTTTTCTTGTTATTATGTATTTTATTTTCCCCCCAAAGGCCGAAAGCGCTTGGTAGGGTTTTTCCCCCTTTTTTTCTGCCTGAATATCAGGATCATAAAAGCCTTAACATGGTTAGATGGATGATTAAGACTCAAATAATTTTATTAAATAATACTATATGTCATTCCTTTTTTTCCACTAAAAAAGCCTGTTACATGTTCCAGGTATAGCTTCATAAAATCTATTGGTAGACAAATTTGAGTAAAACAAATTCTCTAGAAGTATGAACAGAAGTCTCAAAAGAATATAGATTTTCTCCCCCCCCCCGCCCCCTTTATTTATTTAACAATATAAGCCATCACAATCCATACGATGTCTAATGTGGCATGGAACAATATAAGATAGAATTAAAAAGTGAAACAATTAAAATATTGGGGACACTCAACTATTAGGGTTGCCCAGACCAAAACCTCAGATTTATCTTTCTTCCAAAAGTCATAGACACTCTTCCAGACAGACTCAAGACATTTGGCTACACAAGGCCACAAAAACTAACTTTCATCCTTATAGAGGATACTATAGTCATCACTCTTCACACTGCTCTGACTCATCTAAAACAGTGGGGGACCTATGTGAGGATGTTTTTTGTGGATTTTAGTTCTGTGTTTTAACACAATTTTTCCACGTAGACTCGTGTCTAAACTTCTGGACCTTGGGCTTTCTTATCCAATCTGCCTTTGGATTATGGATTTCTTGTCTGGCCACTCGTCAAATTAGGTAATCATACCTCTTCAGCCCAGGGTTGTGTGTTGAGTTCCTTTCTCCTTAGAGCTGCGAGGATCGTCCAGATAGCGGGTGGAGCTTCAGTCTCTGCTGTTGTAGGCTGAGCTTAATTTCTGAGGAACACCCCCTCCTTCTATCACGTGACTCACCACCTTGTTCTCCAGTTTATGCTCAGCCTCTCGCAGAATAGGCAGTATTTTCGAAGTGCTCTTGGCCGTCTCAGCAAAGCCTTATTTTGGTTCATTACCTTTCTTCTTATCAGGTTGTATTTGGTTTAATTTTCTCTTTTAGCCCTGCGCAGTAGTTGGATTCTAAATCCCCCTGGGAAGCCTTCCCTAGCCCCAGGGGGTGCCAGGGGGAAGGCTAGCAAACTTTCCAAGCTACCCCTCCACCCTTCCCTATTGCCTTCTGCCGTTTTTTCTTTTCATTCTGCCATTGATTTAAACGCTCCCTAGAGGAAAATAAGAGTCAGATTTGCTCTGTTCCCCCCCTTCCCCCCCCCACCGGATGCTGCTGCTCAAAGGTTGTTTGCCTCTTCCTTCCTTGTCCTCCCCCTGGGGACCTTAGATTGCCCCTGGGAGTTTTTCTTGCCACTGCTGAGGAGACCTGTAAGCCCACGTCGCAGGTGGCCGCCATTTTAAGCACCGCCTCGTGGCTGGGCGTCATTTTGTTCTTCTCCACCTTATCTCTCCGATCGCTGCAGCACGCCCGTATTCAAGCAACAGAACCCGTAGGCCTCCTCACAGTCAATTAAAGTTGTGAACTTTGCCTTTTTTTCGCTGTAGAGGCTAGTTCTTTGCCTCTGTTGAGGGCTTCACCCGCAGCCTGCCTTAGCTGGCGCGGCTTACCTTACTCCACTTCCGCCCAGTCCTGCCTGGGGAAGGCAGTCTGGCATAGGCCTAGCCTTCGCCTTAAGGCCTCTGGCATTCCTAGATCGATCGGACCAACCTTTAAGACTAGAGGAGAACAGAAACAAAGAAGGAGGTTCTCACTTCAATAAATTTAAAAATAAATAAATAAATAAATTGGAATGGAATGAAATAATGAAATGAAATGCAATGCAATGAAATAAATGAAATGAAATGAGATAAATAAAGGGGGGACGTAAAAATATTTCCCAGGGCTCCCGGCCTTTTTGTAGGTCGACCCCTGGCGTGTCAACCGGCTCATATTGATCCTTATCATCTTAAAAAGCAATAATATGGAAGAAATATAAAAGGGGGGGGCGTACAAGAATTCTCCAGGGCTCCCGGCCTTGTTGTAGGTCGACCCCTAGGTGTGCCAACTGCCTCGTATTGATCCTTATTTTACTCAATTATCTTAAAATGGCAGAAAGCAATCCATCCAGAGGTCTCCTTTGAAAGCCAAATCAAAACCCACCACTTGCAAGCAGGCTAGGGATTCCTCCAAAACCTCCCAGAGGGACACCTTAAGTCATCACAAGGCGCTGGAAAAGGAAACCGATAAATGCAAAGACAACCAGTTGGTCTAGCGGTTGGGGCACCACTCTAGAAACCAGGAGACCTTGAGTTCGAGTCCTGCCCCCAGGCAGGCAGGCTCAGTGCCTCCTGTATTACCACCTTCCACTCCTTCTACCTCTACTAACAAAACAAGCCCCCTTTAGTCCATTCCTCCCTATCCAGGCACAGCTCCCCCTTTCAGGGTCACCAGTCTCCTGGAACACCAGCCAGACAAACACCAGAGGCCACCTTTGCAGCCGCTGGCCTACGCCAAGAGGAACACTCATACAGGAGGTTCCAGAGCAACTGAAATCCCGGAGGGAGCTGGCCAAGGAATCACGGAAGGACTCCAGCAGATAGTTAGGCCAGGCCTACGTCCGCTGGCCACCGTATCTGAACCTCATTCCATAAGATCACTCCTGCTCAAGTCGGCACCACTTCAGGATCAGGTACACCCTTAGGGGGAGGTTTCCCATTCAGTAAGGAGGAGGAGTCTTGACTTGGAGTCCTTGCATTATAAGGAACCTTTTTCCTGACATGGACCCTTCGGAGGCGCAGAATCTGAGGATGAAGGTCTCCCCCGACCAACCCCCCTCTTATACAGCTATTGTAACCCCAATTATTCAAGTCCCTCCTGTTCAGAGTCAGGAGTATCTTGGGGTTAAGGAATCAGAACCCCTCTGATCCCTCCCTCCCCCCTGCTCCGGAAGGTACGGAGGACTCCATTTCAAACAGCCAGTGGGGGAAGCTGAGGTCATCCCAACTCCTCTCATCTTCTTTGACCTGGGGTCCAATCAGTTGGCCTCCTCGGTGGCACCCCCTGCCCCTTCGGCCCACGATAGAGAAATATTCAATCTAGTTCTAGATCTCCTCCTCTCTTTGGGCACCCGGAGATTGAGGAGCCTATCGTAGGTCTGGCCGTTTCCTCCACCATCAGCGACCCCTTAGAGGCCCTGATATTGGAGGACAAACGAGCTGAACTGGCCTTTTTGCGCCGAGTTCATCAGTCAGCTACTTGGGGCTATAGGATCGGCCACGGCCGCCTCCTTCCTTACCAGGTCATCCATTCGCTCACTTCTCCAACTAACCAGCTTGCCCCAGCCTCCAATGTTCGAACTGATCTGGACATAGCCAGATTAAGGCCGCAGTTGAGTTCTCGGCCGAGGCCACCTCCCACTCAGCCAAGTTTCCCGCCCAGGCTATTTCCTCCCATCTCTCTGCCTGCCGTTTGCTCTGGCTAAGGCATTGTCAAGTAGACCTCAAAAGTAAAGTAGATTTGGCTTCTGCTCCCCTCAGGGAAATAAATGGGTTGGCCCATTCTCGAATCCCCTTCTAGTCGAAGGGAGAGAAAAAAAAAATTTCTTCCTTCCTTCTCCCGAAAATCAGAACCGAGATCCCCGCAGCTCTTTCGGAGAGCTCCCTTCGCCCTCTTTTTTCCAGGCTTCCTTTTCCAGGTACCTAAGGCCCCTCCCCCTGGGTCGGGCCAGCCTCAGGACAGATCCGAATCCTCCGATAGAAACAAAGGGATGGCATCTCAAAAGGGCCCTTTTGTGGCTCTGGCAGCAGGCCACCCAGGTGCTCCAGATAGGCCACCTGACCCCTTCACTTCGGACGCCTGGACTAGGGGCACCACCAGGCTTGGCCTTGCCCTCGAATTCCTATCTACTCCCCCTGACTTCTTCATGCCATGCCTACTCTCCAAGAACCACACTAAGCGCAGCCTCATGAATTCAGCATTTCGACATCTACTTGACATACAGTTCATCCAGCCCATCCCTTAGTTTCAAGGAGGACAGGGCCCCTAAGGGGGAATGGAGTGCGATTCTGGATTTAAAGAGGCGGTTTAATCACAAATTCAAAATCAACAAGTTGCTACCCATCCTACTGGGAGTTAGACAGGGAGACTGGTTGTCATCCATTGACCTCTCAGAGGCATACCTACACATTCCAATCTGCCCTTTTCATTACAAATAGCTGTGTGTGTGTTACAATAACCTCCACTTTCAATCATGGCTCTCCCATTTTAGTGGGATTCTGCCCCCAGAACTAGGGATCAGCAGTGACGGATACTTAAATTACCCGAACAGGGTCCCTTGCCAATTGGAAGAATAGCCAATTATCCTCCTCCACCAGGATAGCTCACCTGGGGACAGTAATCGACACTGTGACGGGGAAGGTGTCCCTATCTCCCAGAAAATCCTCAGCATCAAAATTCTGTCAGAAGCATCAGACGCCTTAAGAGGGTTTCCTTTCTAGAACTATCTCAGTTACTGGGTGAAATGATATCTTATATTCCATTATTTCCTGGGCCCGTTTACTCTCCAGATCCCCCCAGTAGTTCCTGCTCTCATACCAAAGAACCAGGTCAGCTCTCAAAACGCGGGTCAGGGCTCCACCAAGGGTGCTCATGTCCCTCCTCGGGCGGAGCAACTCATCCATTAACAAGGGCTGCCTCTTCAAGGAACCCCCAAGCCTTACCATCGCCATAGACGCCAGTCTGTCCAGAGAGGGCGCTCACCTTCAGTCCCTTACAGCTCAGGGCAGATGGTCAGCAACAGAAAATCTGTGCAACATAAACTGGGAGGAGCTTCACGCCGTCCACCTGGCACTCCGCAGCTTCCTTCCCCAAGTACGCGGCCGCCACATCCTCATCCTCACCGACAACATCCCAACCAAAGCCTACTCCAACAAATGGGGGCACTCAATCCTCACTCTTAAGGAGGGAGGCCGAGCGCTCCTGTCAGAGGGCCGAGTCTCTCCTTTTTCCCTCAGGACAGATCACACCACAGGTGTCCCCAACACCAGAGTAGACTGGGTGAGCAGGGCCACCATAGTCCAGTCGGAGTGGCATCCCCTCCCTTATCTGTTCACGGAGGCGGCATCCATTTCGATCCACCAGTAGTGGACCTATTTGCCTCCCACCTCTATTCCCAACTCCAAAGGTTTGTTGCAACATTCCCATCCCCAGGGGCGGAGAACCACAATGCCCTACGGTGTCCGGGCCCACAGGTCCTCTTTACACATTTTATACTCGCGCTGGTGCCCATAGTCCTCAGAAGGTACTTCAAGAGAAAGCGGAACTGCTCCTGGTAGCAGCCCTGTAGTTCTTGGTTTGTGGACCTCCGCAGCTTATCAGTGGCCCCTCCCCAGAGCAGCCCAGCAGACAGAATCTCCCTGTCTCAGGGTCCTCTTCTCCACCCGAACCCCCAATGGCTCGTTTGAAGAGGGAAAACTTCCCCAACAGGGTCATTGATACCAAGTACTTGACTTTCTCCAGGTGGGTCTCAGCAAGGGGCTGTTCCCCTACACATTAGGACGTCAGGCAGCAGCCTTACCTACAGTCATCTCTCGTAAAGAGGCTAGTTCCCCTCTCTCTCCATCTCCGTATTCGGGCCCTTTGAAAAGGGGCCTCACATTTACGTCCTTCATCCCCCCACCGGTACCCAACCTGGGACCTCAACAGGATCCTTACCTCCCTCACAAAACCGCCCTTCGAACCCTTAGGAGAGTTTCTCTTCAGTTTTCTGTCATACAAGGAGTTCCTCATAGCGATCACATTACCCCTTAGGATGCCAGAGATTGCTGCGCTGTCCCTTAGGAAGGACCCGTGTGTATTCCCTCCCGACCAGGTGGCCCTCCGGCT
Organism: Hydrophis major; assembly: GCA_033807585.1. NCBI lineage: Eukaryota > Metazoa > Chordata > Lepidosauria > Squamata > Elapidae > Hydrophis > Hydrophis major. The sequence goes on from CM066330.1 coordinate 247,782,450, forward strand.
TGACCCTTCATTCTTGCCCAAGATCAATTCGGTTTTCACAGGGCGCTGGAACTTATCCTCCCTCTCTTTTGCCCCAGGCCAACGCAGGAAAAAGAGAGACTATGCTACTTTCGGGTCATCAGACGTGACTGGTGGACTTGCATTATACGCACTGAGGCCTTTCGTAAGCTGAAGGCCCTGTCTCTATCCTTCCAACCTAAATCACAAGGGCTCAAGGTTCCTCCAACCACCATAGGCCGTTGGATAAGGTCGACCGTGGCCAAAGTCGTACCAGGCTCAGACCCTTCAGGTGCCCAGGGGTATCACGGCTCACTCCACTAGGAGTAGGGCAACCTCAGCTGCCTGGACTACCCAGGCCCCAATAATCGACATTTGCCGGGCAACAACATGGGCCTCCCCGTCGCCCTTCATTAGGCATTACAGAATTGACACATATGCCTCAGCGGAAGCTTCCTTCGGCAGAAGGGTCCTTCAGAGGGTACTCAGGGAACCCGAAGAGTCTACAGACCAGACAGTGCCCCTCCCATAGGACAGGACCCAGCTTTGGTATGTCCCACTATCTGGACGATCTGAGCAGCTCTAAGGAGAACGGGTGTTGGTTCTTACCTGACACTCCATTTCTCTGAGAGCTGCGAGGATCGTCCAGCCCCTCCCTTTCTTTCTTTCACCATCTGGTGGGGTCTTGTTTTGGCCAATGCACTTGTAAGTCTAGTAAGATGAGAGCACGAATTCCTGTTTCCTCTTGTCTTCACATAAACTGGGGAACGAGGTGGCGAGCCACATGATGAAAGGAGGGGGCATTCCTCAGAAATTAAGCTCAGCCTACAATAGCAGAGACTGTTATCTGGACGATCCTCGCAGCTCTCAGAGAAATGGCGTGTCAGGTAAGAACCAACGCCCATACTCTATACTCTTTATGTGAATGACTGTATTCCCACTCACGCTAATAATACTATTGCTAAATTTGCAGATGGTACAACAGTGGTGGGACTTATCTCCGGGGGGATGAATCTGTCTACCGAGATGAGGTGGACCGCTTACTTTCATGGTGTGGAGACAATAATTTGGTCCTCAACACCAATAAGACCAAGGAGCTTATAGTGGATTAGAGAAGGAACAGATCAGCCCTTGCTTATCAATGGAAACCAAGTGTACCAAGTGGCCAGTTTTAAGTTTCAGAGTGTTATCCTAAAAGAGGACATGACCTGGGGTGCCCACATTGCAGTCCTGGTCAAAGGGGTCCAGCAGAGATTATACTACCTGAGACTTCTCAGAAAACAACTGAATGAAAAAACTGCTGGTGACCTACTACCACTGCACCATAGAGAGTATTTTAACATACTGCACTTCTGTATAGTTTGCCAATTGCACAGTAGCAGATAGGAAAGCACTCCAGAAGGTTAACGTAATTGCCCAGAGATTCATTGGTTGCCCTCTCCCCTCTTTGGAAGAGCTTTATAGCTCCTGCTGCCTTAAGAAAGTTCAAAACATTCTCAAAGATCCATCTCATCCTGGGAACACTTTTTTTTAACTATTACCATCTGGCAAATGGTACAGAATAATTAAAACAAGGACAAATAGGCTGAAAAACAGCTTCTATCCCAAGGCAGTAGCTCTTTTGAATTCTGCTATATAGCGCATTGTTGGTGTTGTGTCGTGGGTTTCCGGTTCAATGTGTGAAGGGTGAAGGATGTGTATTTGTGTTTATTGTCATGGTCATGATGTGCACTGAAGATGGTGTTTGATTTCGTTGTACGAGGTGCAATGACAATAAACTAAACTAAACTAAACTAAACACTTCCAGTTACTACTATTTTATTGATCTATTTTTAAAAAAATCAAAATAAATTTGTTGTTAGTAAAAGTTATTTAAAGTTAGAACCTCTCAGAAAAGATTCAGCATGAGCGAGGAGAACCTAATCTAGAATTCTATTCCAGTTTATAATCATTTCCCCACAATTTCAACATTGGAACTTTCTGAACAAGTAAACCTAGGAAGAATCTTATGCTTGACTGCAATGTTTTTACTGTAAGATTGAAGAATTTGAGGGTTAAGGAATCCAAATGCAGAGTAGTCAATAAAAGAATAAAAAAGTAACTTCTCAATACTGTCTATGCAGTGAGAGTTTTTGTGTATCTGTTTTAAAGGCTACTTTAGCTTAAAGTTAGCTAGTAAAATGTTAAGAATTTGTAACACCTTAACGTGGCTAAAGATGTACACGCTTAAAGTCAGATTTAATGAATGGATAATACATGTATGACTCCCATTTGGCCTAATATTTGCTTTCCAACAATAATGGCTTTGAACTTTTTGTTTGGAAGATGCCTGTTATAGTTCCACCTACAATATGGAATTTCATTTACTTACTTGAACTATCTGGAGCAAATCGTTATGAAGCATGTTTTAAGCCAGTGAAAGGGTATTACAATATTCAGATATAAACTGATTTTATTCTTGGATCCCCCTCCTCCCATTCTTTAGCCATTGAGAATACATTAAAAGGTAAAAGTTCCCCTTGCACATATGTGCTACACCCATGGCCCCCAACCTTTTTTGTGCCACGGCCTGGTACCAGCATCACAAAATGATCCATGGCCCGATACGGGCATCAGCACGCATGATCAAGGCAAGGCAAGCCGAGCGACCAGCCACCCAGCCATCCCCTGCTTCTCCCCACCACCTTCAACTCCTCCTTTGTACCTTTTTTGTGCTTTTTTGTGCTTTCTTAATCTCCGCCATCAAGATGGCTCTTCGTTCGAAGCCGCCCCCCCTTTGATGAAACTAAGGCGCGAGGATTCCTTCAGGATCCAAACGCCGCTTTACAACCAGAAAAGCTCACCCGGAAGCACTTTCTCGTCGAAATAAGAGGACAGTGCCCAGCAAACCAGCGGCCGGTAGAAAATGATCCACGGACCGGTACCGGTCCGGGGCCCGGTGGTTGGGGACCACTGTGCTACACTACATTGCCAAAATTACATAAATTTCACTGGTGGACCAAAACAATAGGTTTTTGGATAATATCATCACCTACAATTACAGCTATACTTGTGAATGTACTTGCATATAAAACTCTTGGAACTAATAGAGAACAGTAGTGTTTTTTAAACTTTTCAAGGGCAATGGAATACTGTACTAATGAACACTCTTCATAGGTTTTTTTTTAAATAAAATTATGTTGTAAAACAAGTTTTAATCATTTATTTATGTTCCCTTAGATTTAACGCATCTACTATAAATCTTAATAGCATAAGTGAGCTTATACATGACAGAATATTTCTTTTTAAAGTCTTGGCATTGGCATAACATTTAGCCTGTTTCAGTATTTAGTGTTGACTGAAGGAAACAATGAGCTTTTAAAGCATTTTTTTTTAAACAAATTTTATTAATTTTACAAAAACAGTGCACAGACAATCAAGGCATAACAGCTTATAAATTCTTTTCTAAAAAAAAAAATAGTAATTAAAGAAGAAAACCAATAGAAAATAATGATTCCAAATTATAATATCAATATTTACTTCATATCTTATCTATGTTTAACTTCATATCTTATCCCAACTTCTCCTTTTCATCCAAATTATTTCTTGCTAATTAATTTTTTTTTGCCTTTTATCAACATACAAAACACAAAAAACATAACAAAACTTAAAACATCTTTTCTGAAAGCTGCTTGATCCCGAGTTAAAACTCTTCACACAGACGAAATTTACACATCATATTCACTTTATATATCCTTCCCTATCTTATTACCATTTTCAATAACATTCTTTGTCTGTTCTATTTCCAACTATCCATTCATCTTTTTTCTTTTACTATACTTCTCCTACACACTAATTGGAGTGACGCCTTTAACTCATTGACCTAACTCAAAAGTACTTAATTTATCTTGGGATTCTGTTTAGTACATTCTAAAATTACACAATAAATTTTATAAGAAAGGTTCTACTCTAAATACACATATAAAAACACAATCTTATGTACCTTCCAGAATCCCCCCCTTTTTTATCCTTAATTAGATTCAGCCATTGTCTCTAAATAAGCTTTTTTTCTTTAGATCTTGCTTCCCACCATTGAGGCTTCTCCTCCCCCCCTTTCTCTCTTGCTTATTCTTCTTGCCCTTTTTACCCCTTTGTCTCCCCTCCTTCCTTTTCTTACTCCCTTTCCGTTGCTTTCTAACCTTGCATCCACCTTTCCTCTCCTTTTTCTCTTTTTTGGTTGTTTTTTGAAACCTTAAAATCCCCTTTTTCTTATCCTCTTTCTCCTCCTCCCCAGAAAAAATCCATTGTCCATCAAAGATGGCTTCTTGTTCCTCTTCTTCTTTGTCCCAGTAATTCTGCTACGTAGTCAACTTTTCATAAGTACATAACGCCATTTCTAAAAATTGAAATAAAGTGCCCAAAGTATCTTTTCCATCTTGTTCTTCCTTTTTATATTTTTGATATTCAGTCTTTAGTTCATCCACAAGCGATGCCATCATAAAAAGAGAAACTTTCCCCTAAACAACCACCCAAGTATTTTTAATCAAAAATAGTTCAAAAGAAGTTCCAAAGATTAATACTTTTCTTCCTTCTATTTCTCTTTCTGGGGTTACAGTTTAATCAAAGAGGTCCAATTACCATATATCTTTCTTTGGGATTCTAGGCAATCTCCTCCTTTTTCCACTTCTGCTCCAATTTTTTTCCTCTCCCTTCCCACTTTCAACATCAATTTTTAAATGATCAGAAATCCATACCTCTAATAAGGGTTTTCCAATTTCTTAAATTTTTAAGTCCAGTGTCCAAGAAATCTTTTATTCCTTGACTTCAACTTTCAAAATAGTTCACCTTCAGTGCCCAAATAAATTTCAAATCTTCATCTGCTGTTTCTATGGGGTGGGAGAGTGAAAAAAAAAAAAAGTTCCCTTTAAAAGCTTCTCCACCGCTTTCCGATCTTCTTAGGGATACAATGTATCCTCCAGCAATTCAGACAGTTCAGTTCCAGCGAGTTTAAAAGATGTTGATTGACCCAGCTCAGCCAGCACTTTCACTTTTCTTGCTTCCTCCAGCACGATCTTACCCGGTTGCAGGATTCTTCGTGGCGGCCATTGCTGACCGCCGCTCCACCACCTCGGGAAAAAGGGGTTTTTCCGGACAAGGAGGGGGTCTTCGACACCCCCAACCCCCTGTCCGTCTCCCCTCTCTCTTTGGCTGTCCCTACAGGGCAGCCATATCCCCCTGACCCATTTGGATCGGGGGTACCTCGGCGGCAAGCGCAGTAGGAATCGCGAACAGTCGTGAATTCCTGCTGCCACCAAAGCCACACGGAACCGGACAGCTTTTAAAGCATTGATGTAGTGGTTAAACCTACCAGGCCAGAAATCAGGAAACAGGCATGTTACTAGGATAACTTTAGGCCAGTCCCTCTCTCTCAGCCACAGGAAGGCAATGGTAAACTACCTTTAAAAATAAAAATGTTGCCAAGAAAATTTCAGGGATTTTCACCATGTTACCCTGAAAATAAGACCCAACTAGAAAATCCCTAGTGTGATTTTTCCCCAGGATGCTCATAATATAAGCCCTATCCCCAAAATAAGCCCCAGATAAGATCATCAGCCAGGCAAACACATTTAGTACCCCATTTCCCCCCAAAATAAGACCTAATCAGAAAATGCCCTGATGCAAAAATTAACATAAGACCTGGTCTTATTTTTGAGGAAACACAATACTTTAAGAAACTATATTAAATATGTCCACCAATCTGGAGGCAGAATGATCATTTGCCAGCACAATCCCAGCATAGTATCATCGTCCAAATTTCTTTAAAGCAGATTATGGTCTGATTCTTGTGTTGTAAACATACCAAAGCTACCACTGATAATCTTCAAATAACTATGTATGTTGTCTCCTGCGTAATGCTCCCTGGATATGTTACATTACAACTCCAAGGATTCCTAGCCACTATATTACATGTGTTATTTTCATAAGGGCCCACTGGGCCCAGTATTTTTCATATGAGCTTAATAAGTATGAAGAGTTTTCTTTGAGCCCAGAGGTGGTATTCAGCAGGTTCTGACCAGTTCTGGAGAACCGGTAATGGAAATTTGGAGTAGTTTGGAGAACCGGCAAATACCTCCTCTGACTGTAGATTTTACAGTATCCTTCCGCTGGCACGCCCACCAAGCCATGCCCACAGAACCGGTAGTAAAAAAATTTGAATCCCACCACTGTTTGAGCCACAATCTATTATTCATGATTTCATAGACATACCCATGCAGTTTTTTGTACATTCACACAAAAGTGGTTTGCCACTGTCATTTTTTTTGTTCTTTTTTTTTCAATTTCCCAATCTTGCCCATTGGGATGACTAACTCAGACTTTGACCATGTCCAAATCTGGATAAAATTTTGAATTTGTGCTAAATTGTCTAAATACAGCCATCTAGCTGGGATTGCTATTTGGACCAGTTTCCAAATTCATATAGATAAGAGAGAGGATTCCATAGTTGTCACATTTTAGGCATGACTGAAAGCATTCCGCAACTTGAAAAGAATTCCATATCCAAGTCCAAGAAATTTTCTCTTAATATTGAAATAGCATCTAATAGTGACTCGTCATTTGTATGACCAGTCACTGATTTTAAGTTCTTTCTTAGTTGAAAGCTACTTACACAACAAAGGAAAATGGATTGCAGTCCATAAAAGCTTGTGCCAGAACTATTATTTAATGTTAATTGCTGCAGTTGATTAAAGTTGATTCCTCTCTCTCTACTGTCTCTCTTTTTTACACACACACACACGGGGAGGGGGGGATATAAAAAGTCTACACGCTCAAAATGCCAGATTTTTGAGAGGTTAAAAAAATATCCGATCAAGATAAATCACCTCAGAATTGGCAAAGATTCCTGAGGCAGGATGTTCTATGCTGATAGGCTCCTACCCCAAAAGACTGAATGCTGTCATAAAATCAAAAAGTACTTCAACAAAGCATTAGTTAAAGGATGTGTAGATTTATACAACCACATCATTTTACATTTTTATTATTTTCCCCCCTAAAAGTTTTAAATTTGTCTTTTCAATTGAATTGTACAACTTATATGCTACATTAAAGGTAGAAAAAATACTGAAGTGATTTATCTTGGTCTGATTTTTTATTTTATTTTTTACATCTCAAAAACCTGGCATTTTAATGGGTGTGTAGACATTTTATATCTTGTGTTTGTATATGTGTTTTTGTAATTTCACAAGTTCTATATAATTTCTCCTTCATAGTTTACATATATGTGAGAATAATGCAGGAACTCTCCACATCATTCATAATACTATGAATCCAATCAGTATACCCCCCCCCCCGGGGCTTTTTAAGAGGAAAAGGCATGATCCAGCACTAAGTACATGTGGATCTTTTATGCTTCTCAGTGGCCACCTTTGCATAAAAACTTAGAATATTAGGAGAAAGCCAAGTGAAATCAGAGGTGGGCTTTTAGATAATCAAATCTGACTTCCTGCTGTATGTTAGTATTCAAATAAAAGGACCATAACTCGCCAGCTTCTACTGGAATTCACACAGAGAAGGTTAGCCCAGCATCTCATTTCATAGTGCTCTGATATTGCTAGGTTTTCTCCTGCTATCAAGTTGAATTCTGGTCTCCTGCAGATTAAGAACAATGTTCTGTATCCTGAATTCTAGATAACAACCAGGTCCTGTTCTTTAGTGAGACATCCTTCCAGTTATTTCAAGAGAATTGCATCAGTGTTCCTTTCTCAAGGAAAATATCATTTCGATTCCATTCAAAGGAACTTTTAATCCTCTGATCATCTTTGAATTTGTTCCAGTTCCTCTGAATTCATAAACTGTTCAAAATGAGATATAGTACTCAAGCAAGGCAGGATCACAACAGAAATACATTTTTGTTATATTGCATTCATAGCTGTATTGCATGCTGGCTCATATTCAGTTTGCAGCCAACTGTCATTCCAAAATCTTTTTCTCAAGCATTATTACCAAACAAGATAGCCATTTCCTATATATGCATTCAGGGTGGATAAAAATAGATTTTAAAAAAAATAATTGAATTTTTTTTTTTATTTAAGTTGGATTTTTTTATTAAATTTATTTTAATAAAATGCTTTTGGAGTAAAAATCTATCTAAAGATAATTTTCTATTTAAGATATATTAATTTAGTTTATTTGACATGAAATGAAGCTTAGTTATGTAGCATGAGGCTGTATATTCTGCAATATTGGGACTGTTGGCAAGTCAACAGCAGGTCAGAGGAGGAGCTGCTGCAGGACAGATGACTGTTGCTCTTTAAAAATCATGATTTAAATCAAATCCACCCTGTATGCATTTAATCTTTGTTTTATAAGTAAAGAATTTTCTTTGTCTCTATTATATTTTGTTCATTTGTTTTATCATTTTTCCAATCACTTGGGGTGATTTTGAGTTTCATTTCTGCCTTCTAGGTAGCTCATGTAATATTTAATATTCCACTTATTTAAAATTGGCCTTTTTATATTGCATATGTATTCTCTTGTTCAAACAACTTTTAAATAAATAATGTACAGTATAAATGTGAAGAAATAATGGGCAAACATCTTAACTCGTAGCTTACACGTATAACTTTTTTCTGCTATTGACCAGAGAAGCTATAATATTTGACCTTTCATTTCTGCCCATAATAGCATCAGAAACTTAAGAATTTGCAAGCTGGTATATAATACAGTTTGCTAATGGGCTATTTATAAGTGGTGTTAACAAGGCTTTTCATAACCTATTTAAAGCTGGAACTTTATATGCCTAACACTGCACGAGAAAACATTTACTAGAGCACTAGACAAATATAATAGTGTTAGTCTAGCAAGAAAGGCAGTACTTGGGAGATGTAAATAGAGGATTCTCCCAAGTTTTTTTTTTGAGCAATTGAGAATTGGTGCTTTTAAACTTGTTTGTAAAGAGTTTAGAAAGTGATATGGGCAATGAAATGACCAAGTTTAGTATTAACTTCAGACTGTTTATGGTGCTTCAAACAAAAGAGATCATAAAGAATGTTAAAAAAAATAACTCAGGTTGGGGAATGGGGAATGAAATGTCAAGTGCACTTCAAAGGAAGTGTAAAAAAGTGTGTACAGCTGGTAAAAATATGTTAATTTCATGTGTGGTAATGGAGTCTAAATTCGTTGCTGGAGAAGGAAAGGTTGCTTAACAGACTGATTGACAGAAACATGTTTTAAGTGTGCAGATGCCTCATGGTGGAACCCCGCAGAGAAGGAATTGAAAATAGAACTGATAGTTTTATAATCCATTCATACAAATCAGTGCTGTCATTGGGTTCAAGATACTGCATGCAGTTCTGGTTACCGTACCAAAAACAAATACTGTAGAATATTCTACAATACTCTATGAAGTGAATTACAAGTAAAGAAAAATCCTAAATGATGGAAACAACTTAGCAATAAGAACACTTTTTTCTCTTTCTGGCTGGTGGAGGTAGTAAGAGTTGATATAATAAAATTGTATAGGTAAAATGCAACTTGATATCATCCAGTTAAAATGTCATATGTTTCCACCAGCTGCAAAATAGTAATTATTTCTGTAAAATATTGCTAATATAAAGGGATTTGCGATTGAAGTGTGTACCAGTGTGTGAATTCCTGCTTGCTTTCAGGAATAATAGAAGTCTTTGTTGGCCAGTAACCTTTTATTTATTTGTCTGACACCTTAGATACCAATTTGCCATGGTGATAAAATAAGATTTGTATGTGTTAAATATTGTATGTGTACCTTTATATCAGTACATAAATTAACAAATCTCTTGTTTGTAGGTTCTGTAGCAAATTTGCTTTATTGCAGCTTCCTGTTTGAGAGATGGAGCTAAAATGTGGCATTAAAGATGCCACAATCTTAGTCTTGAGTCTCAATGCATTCTCCTTTTTGCCTGTTCATAGATTTTGCAGTACTAGCACCAGCAAGTAAGATGCAATAGCAATTAAAACACCATCTTGAACTGTAAACTGATTTTGTATGAGTATGATTACAGCAGAATGAAGACACAATAAGTAGTCTAGCTTTTCATCATTCCTCTCTGGACAAGAAGATGACTTGAGATCATCTCCTGTGCTCTAGACCAGTGATGGCTAGCTAACCTTTCCGTCCTCGCATGGCAAGAGTGTGTGCGCGCGCTTATGCCAGCGTCCATAAGGCAATGCACGCAGGGGCCCCCACTGCACATGCACATGCAACCCCCCATGATACCACATGTTCATGTGCATGTGACCATCCAAACGTGTGCCACACTTGTGTCCTGCCCGTGCCCTGCACATACGCGGCAGCTACCTGATGATCAGCTGGTGGGCGGCGCACACACCTGCACAATGAACCTGCTCTGGGGTGATGGTTCAGCAAGCCACTTCTGGCACATGTGCCATAGGTTCTCCATCACAGCTCTAGACAGTTGTTCCTCTTAAGGAAACCATAAGATAGTGGCCTCTAGCAAGTTTAGAGCTCTAGAAAGTGAAGGAACAGCCATAATGCTCAAATCACAGTTGTCACCTAGATTTGCTTTTCTGCTACTGGAAAATAATACTACCTCCTCATGGTTTTCAGAAATTACTACTTAGCTGCTTTTAAGCTATTAGGAAGGAACCTTTGGATTGACAAATCAGAAAACACTGGGTGACTTTTCTTCAATCCTTAAGAAATTTTAAGTATGTGTTTACAAAAAGTTCTATTAGAACTTTGATTTTAGACAGTTACAAATGGACTAAGAATCCAGATGGATTTGAAATAAAATTTTGGAATTATAAGAATCATTCCGTTGAAAAACTGCTTATGTTTTAAATTCTTTATAAAAAATGGTAGGATGAGATTTTGAAGATTTGACCCTACAGGGAACTAGAAAGAACTAAAGATTATAGTTAAAGGAGAAGAGCGCTTAAATTTGACTTAGTAATATGGAATGAAACCAAATATTTTAATATTGGACATATTGAAGGATATTTTTGAATAATGACTCCCAGAAATTAATTTTAAGAGCATTTGCCTTTGTAGATTGGTAGACTGTGTTTCACAGATGTTATGAAAAAGGAACAAGTTTTACCTGAAAAGATTGAGGCTGATCTGAATGTGGCTTTAAAAATGTCAAACTTCAAGAACGATAGGAAGGAAGATGCTATACTGGATATACAAGAGAAACCAGCTGATCTGAATGAAAAAAGATAGGCAAATAAAAATCAAGAGAATGACTAAGATAATTTTCCTATATTGGATTTACAACAGAAACTTGTTTAAGCTTTGAAGATCATTGTGAGAAGGGATAAAGAAAAAAAATCAAGTTCTAAGACATTATTTGAAGGGACTAAAATTAAGGTTGTTAGAAGTAAAAGGAAGGAATATAAAATTGGTTTATTTCATCTGAGTTAAAATGGATGTGTATTATCCCTGATAATTCTTAATTATCTTTTGCTGATCAGAACTGAAATAAGGAAACTTTAAGAATTTGCTGATGGATAAGAGATGAAATATGGGAAGGCATTTGTTATATTTTATGAGAAGGGGATAAGTTACAAAAATTGTTTTTACTTATCATGAAGTTTTTTCATTACTTGTTCTTATTTTTTCTGTTTTTCCCCTTTTCTGTGTCTTTATTTTTAATTCCTCAATTTATATTAATTTTTATCTCTGCAATTGTAATCTTAATGAAATTATTATAATCTTTAATATATTACTATAATAAAAAACAGTGTAGGCAGATTACTCAAAATCCAAATGTAGCTTCCAGGAAAGATAAAATGGAAGATGTGAATAATACCACAAACGCTGTCTTAAGCCATTAGTAGAAAAGTAGATGGATAATAAGGCCAAGCCAAGACGAACCTTTCCTTAATCTAGGCCTCTCAAGATGGTCTTTTCAATTCCTTGTAGGGTAAGTTTTCTGGGAATTGAGAGTTCCAACCCCTTAGAGTATCACAGGTTGGATAACGTGTAGCTTAAGCTTAAGTGGGTTGTTCTAATCAGGTTTGAGTATTTTTGTATGTTGTACATACATTTATGTGAAGTTTAGAAAACCTTCAAAATTGTGTTTATTATGTCTTATAGGTCCCTTCACAGATGTTGTCACCACAAATCTGAAACTTGGCAATTCAACAGATAAAAATGTCTGTTTCAAAGTGAAGACTACGGCTCCACGCAGGTATTGTGTACGGCCCAACAGTGGAATTATAGATGCTGGAACGTCAATTAATGTCTCTGGTAAGTTTTTCCAATTGGTTTCCTCCACTCATAATCATTTTGGTTCTGAATATATCTGGAAGAGAATAAACAGATGTTAAATGGCTTGTGTAAAGCTGACATTTTGAACAACCCTATATATTCTGCAGTTTCTTTAAAAATTACAGAACTCTCCTGTTTTCAGATGGAATTATAATTGGAGATGACGGAGTAAACGGCATAACACAACCTCTGGTTTTGGTACTTTCTTCGCCAGTTTCACTTGGAAAGCGTAGTCTGATGAAAAATTGTCATTCTAATCTTATGTAAGACAACTTTCTGTAACTTTGTACTTTTAAATTATGTTACAAGTACAGTTTCCAGAATCTTTAGATTTGTACTCCACTATCTTAGAATTATGGATATTTTTTTTCTCCAGCAACTTGGAAAGCATCAGGCTAGGAAAGGATAGAATTTGCTGAAAATGGGCATTGGTTCTTACCTGACATGCCATTTCTCTTTGAGCTGCGAGGAGCATCCAGAGAATGGGTGGTGCTTCAGTCTTCTGCTCTTGTAGTCTGAGTTAATTCTTGAGGAACGCTCCTCCCTCCGTCACATGCCTCCATTGGAGCGTTCCCCCAATTTATGCGAAGACGAGAGGAAACAGGAATCCATGCTCTCATCTGACTAGACTTAAAGGTTCATTGGCCAAAACAAGACCTCACCAGACGGTGAAAGAAAAAGGGAGGGGCTGGATGCTCCTCGCAGCTCAAAGAGAAATGGCGTATCAGGTAAGAACCAACGCCTATTCTCCTTAGAGCTGCTCGGAGCATCCAGAGAGTGGGACATACCAAAGCTGGGCCTGTCCTACGGGAGGGGCGCTGTCTGGTCTGCAGTCCCTTCGGGTTCCCTGAAAACCCTCTGAAGAACCCTCCTGCCGAAGGAAGCCTCAGCTGAGGCGTATCTGTCAATTCTGTAATGCCTAATAAAGGGTGACGGTGAGGCCCATGTCACTGCCCGGTAAATGTCAATTATTGGAGCCTGGGTAGCCCAGGCAGCTGACGTAGCCGCGCTCCTAGTGGAATGAGCCGTGATACCCCTGGGCACCTGGAGAGCCTGAGTCTGATATGCCTTGGCGATGGCCGCCCTTATCCAATGACCTATGGTGGTTGGAGGAACCTTGAGCCCCTGTGACTTTGGTTGGAACGATACAAACAGGGTCTCAGATTTGCGGAAGGTCTCAGTACGTTTAATGTAAATCCGCAAGGCACGTCTGACGTCCAGAGTATGCCAGAGTCTCTCCCTTTCATGAGATGGCCTGGGGCAAAAGTTGGGGAGTATAAGTTCTTGAGCCCTATGGAAGACCGAATTAATCTTGGGCAAGAAGGAAGGGTCAAGCCAGATGACCACCCGGTCGGGATGGAAGATGCAGAGGTCTTTCCTAACAGACAGGGCAGCGATCTCTGATATCCTACGAGCTGATGTGATCGCTACCAGGAAAACTACTTTATAGGATAGAAACTGAAGTGAAACCTCTCTTAAGGGTTCGAAAGGTGGCTTTGTGAGGGAGGTAAGGACCCTGTTGAGGTCCCAGGTCGGGTACCGGTGAAGGGCCGGAGGACACAAATTTGTGGCCCCCTTCAGAAAGGCTCGAATACGGGGATGGTGCGAGAGGGAACTGCCTTCCCCACTGGAGATGACTGTAGACAAGGCAGCTACCTGCCATCTTAGCGTGTTGGGTGACAGCCCTTTACTGAGCCCCTCCTGAAGGAAATCAAGCACTTGGGCAATGGAGGGGTTAGTTGGGTCAATAAGAAGTTTGACACACCATTTACAAAAGATGGTCCAGGTGGCGTCGTAAATCCTTGTAGTGGAGGGTCGCCTGGCTGTTAAAATGGTATCGATGACTTTGTTTGAGAGGTTTTCCCTCTTCAAACGTTCCTGCTCTACCTCCAGATGGCTAGTTGAAGCCACTGGGGATTCGGGTGGAGGAGGGGACCTTGGGACAGGGAGATTTTGTCTGCTGGGATCCTCCGGGGGGGGGGCTACTGATAGGCTGCGGAGGTCCGCGAACCAAGGACGACGGGGCCAATAAGGTGCTACCAGAATCAGTTCCGCCCTCTCCTGTAGGACCTTCTGAAGGACTAAGGGCACCAGCGCCAGAGGAGGGAAGGCATAAAGGAGGCCCGTGGGCCCTGGACACCGAAGAGCGTTGTGGTCTTCCACTCCTGGGGAGGGGAATCTTGAACCTTGGAAGGTGGGTATTGAGGGGGGAGGCAAACAGGTCTACCACTGGTGGCCCAAAGATGGATGTCGCCTCCCTGAATAGAGCTGGGTGGAGGCGCCACTCCGACTGGTCTATGGTGGCCCTGCTCAAGCAGTCTGCTCAGGTGTTGGAGGTGCCCGAGATGTGGTCCGCCCTGAGAGAAAGTAGGTGAGACTCCGCCCACCGACAGAGGCGCTCGGCCTCCTTCATTAGGCGGAATGATTGAGTGCCCCCCTGCTTGTTGATGTGGGCTTTGGCCGTGATGTTTTTGGTGAGGATGAGAATGTGGCAGCCGCCTACCTGGGGGAGGAAACTGTGGAGGGCCAGATGGACAGCACGAAGCTCCAACCAGTTTATGTTGCATAGTTTCTCCACCGCTGACCATCTGCCCTGTGCTGTAAAGGACTGGAGGTGAGCTCCCCAACCGGACAGACTGGCGTCTGTGGTGATGGTGACTCTTGGGGGCTCCCTGAGGGGGCAGCCCTTGTTGATAGATGCCCTGCTCCACCAAAGGAGGGAGGTGAGCACCCTTGGTGAAACCCGGACCTTGCGCTTTGAGTTGCTTGATCCGGATCTTTGGAACGGGAGCAGGAACCACTGGAGGGATCTGGAGTGGAAACGGGCCCAGGGAATAATGGAAAGACAAGATATCATTTTTCCCAGTAACTGGGATAGTTCCAGAAGGGAGACCCCCTTAAGACGTCTGATACTTGTTACAGATTTTTGGATACTGAGGATTCTCTCCTCAGATAGAAACACCTTTCCCCTCACAGTGTCGATCACCGTCCCCAGGTGGAGTTATCCTGGTGGAGGGGGATAATTGACTTTTCTTCCAATTGATGAGGAACCCGTGATCCTGGAGATAGGATAGGGTAGTCTGGGTGTCCCTCACTGCCTGTTCCCTGGAAGTGGAAAGGATGAGAATATTGTCCAAGTAGCAGTGGAGGCACACCGGGAAGGTTCTGAGGTGTGCAGCTAAAGCAGCCAGAACCTTGGTGAAAGTTCTGGATGCTGAGGCCAACCCGAAAGGGAGAGCCACGTATTGGAAGTGAAGGTTATTGTAGCAGAAACGGAGAAATTTGCAATGGGAGGGTCGAATTGGGATGTGTAGATATGCCTCAGAGAGGTCAATGGATGACAACCAGTCTCCCTGCCTCACCCCCAGTAGGATGGATTGCAGCGTGTTCATTTTGAACTTGCGGTATACGAGATGGCGGTTAAGCCACCTTAAACCCAAAATCGCTCTCCATCCCCCCGAGTGTTTGGGTACCACAAATAAGTGGGAGTAAAAACCCTGTCCTCTTTGAGACAGAGGAATGGGTTGAATGGCCTGAATATCAAGTAGGTGCTGAATTGCTGAGTCCATGAGGCTGCGCTTGGTGCAATCCTTGGATAGGGGGCATGGCATGAAAAAATTGGGGGGGGAGGAGACTGAAATTCTCCAAACCTGATAGTGTCCCTGACCCAGGCGTCGGAGGTTGAGGAGTCCCACTGGTTGGCGAAGGTCTTGAGACGCCCGCCAATGGGAATCAATTCAGGTAGCTTATCTGGAGCACCTGAACGGCCTGTTGCCCGTGCCCCGAAAGGACCTTTTGAAGCCCCCGCCCCTCCTATGCCTGTCAGAGGAGTTCGTCCTGTCCTGAGGCTGACCCAAGCCAAAGGGAGGGGGTCTCTGGTACCTGGGAGGAAAGGGGGCTTGGAAATAGGGGCGAAAGGGCGCTCTCCAAAAGGCTGCAGGGATCTTGGCTCTGGCTTGCGGGTGAGGGATGGAAGGAATTTTTTCTTGTTCCTTCCTTCTACTAAAAGGGGATCCAGAGATGGTCCAAACAATTTGGTTTCCATGAGGGGAGCGGAAGCCAATTTAACTTTGTTCTTGAGGTCTGCCTGCCAGTGCTTTAGCCAGAGCAGACGCCGGGTTGGAGGGAGGAGATGGCACGGGTGGAGAATTTGACCAAGTGGTAAGTAGCGTCAGCCGAGAACTCGGCCGCGGCCGTAATCTTGGCTATGTCCTGATGGGCTCGGACATTGGAGGCTGGGCCATGTTGCTTAAGCTGGCAAAGCCAGCAAATGGATGACCTGATGAAGAATGAGGCAGCCGTGGCCGATCTGATTGCCCAAGCGTCTAACTGGTGGGCACGGCGTAAAGCCAGCTCCAATCGTTTCTCCTCCAGTCTCAGGGCCTCTAGGGGGTCGCTGAGGGAGGAGGAGACCAGGCCCACTATGGGCTCATCCACCTCCGGAGTGTCCAATAGGGTGGAAAGCTCTGGGTCTGAATTGAAGAACCTTTTATCATGAGCTGAGGGGGAGGGAGGGGCCGCCAAAGAGGCAAGTTGCTTGGATACCAGGTCAAGGAAGATGGGGGGGTTGGTATGACCTCGGCTTCCATGACAGGCTGCTGAAAAATGGAATCTTCTGGACCTTCCGGAGAGGGAAGAGGGGGGTCAGAGGGGATCGGAGTCTTTAGGCCCGAAATGTTTCTGGCCTTGAACAGGAGGGATTTGAATAGTTGGGGCTTAAAAAGCCCCTCAAAAGCGGGTTAGTTGGGAGCGAGGCCCTTGTCCTCTGATATCTCTGCCTCTGATGGTTCTGTCGTAAGGGGGTTCGTTATATTGAAGGGACCCCAAATCAAAGTCCTTCTCCTCCTCCTCCCTGTAAGGATCTAGTTCCCCTACCGCCTCTTCCTCCTCCCTGACTGAGGGGGAACCCTCCCCCTGATGGGGTACCTGATCCTGTGGTGGTTCCGATCCGAGTGGGAGTGATCTTACTGAATGAGACTCAGATTCAGTGGCCAGCGGTGGTAGACCAGACCTGCCCATCTGTTGGACCCTTTCGCAATCCCTTGGTGGATAGCCTGCTCCATCCAGGATCTCAGTTGCTCCGGAGCCACCTGGATGAGAGGTTCTTCCTGGCGTAGGCCAGCGGCCGTAGGCGTGAAGGTAGCCTCTGGAATTCGTCTGGCCAGTGTTGCAGGAGCCTGGTGGCCCTGAGAGGGTGAGCTGCACCTGGATAGGGAGGAATGAACTACAGGAGGAGGGGGTTGAGAAGAGGAAGAAGGAGGTAGTGTGGGAGGCACTGAACCTGCCTGCCTGGTGCATTTATTGATCTCTTTTTCCAGGGCCTTATGGCATCTTAAGGCGTCCCTCTGGGAAGCTTTAGAGGGCTCCTTAGTCTGCCTGCTGCAGATAGTGGGTCTTTGATTTGGCCTTCAAGGAAGAGCCAGTGGAGGGATTGCCTTCTGCCATTTTTTTTTTTAAATAATTGAGTAGGAAAACAAGGACCAATAAGTGGCGGTTGGCGCACCTAGGGGTTGACCTACAACAAGGCCGGGTGCCCTTGGAAAGTTTATATGCCCCCCCTACTTATTTAAATATTTATTTGTTTAATTATATGCATCTAATAATGTGTGTGTGTGTGTGTATGTGTATATTAATTGTGCTTATCATTTTATTATTATTATTATTATTATGTATCTATGAGAGCTTCCTCTGTCTTTTAAATTCCTCTAGTCTTATATATGTTATAAATGATTCTTTAGAAAAAACTCTCCGTCCGAAGGTGTTAGAGGAAGAGGAAGCTGGTCCAGACAACAAGGAACGCCACAGGCCCTAAGGCAAAAGCAGGGCCTAACCAGACTGCCTTCCCAGGCAGCACTGGGCGGGAATGGTGGGAATCAAACCGCGCCAGCTAAGGCAGGCCGCGGAAGAAGCCAACAAGGGAGGCAGAGAACTGGTCTCCAACGAAAGAAAAACAGGCAATAGCTGAGTTAAACGGAATCTGAGCAGGCCAGCCGGTCCTACTGTTTGATTCCGAGCACGCTGCAGCGATTGGAAAGATAAGAGAAATTCAAAATGGTGTCCGGCCACGAGGTGGCGCTTAAAATGGTGTCCACCTGCTGAGTGGGCTTACGGGCTCCAGCAGCGGCGATAAAACAGCTCTCCAGGACAAGGCAATGGTCCCCAGGGGGAAGGCAAGCAAGGAGAGCCAGCAACCTTCAGACACAGAAGGAAAACGGCGTTCGAGGGGGGGGGACGGAGCGGAATGATGCAGGCTATAAAAATCAACGGAGAAAAACCGGCAGAAGGCAATGGAGAAAGGATGGGGGAGGTAGCCTGGAAAACTGGCTAGCCTTCTCTCTGGCCCTCCCTGGGGCTAAAGGCTCCCAGGGGAATTTAGGATCCCAAACAACTACTGCGCAGGGCTAAGGAATTAACATAAATTAAATACAACCTGAGAGGAGAAAAACAATCCAAATACTGCAGTCTTGAAACGGCCAAGAGCTATGAAAAAACACTGCCTACTCTGCTAGAGGCTGAGCATAAACTGGGGGAACGCTCCAATGGAGGCACATGACGGAGAGAGGAGTGTTCCTCAAGAATTAACTCAGCCTACAAGAACAGAAGACTGACGCACCACCCACTCTCTGGATGCTCCGAGCAGCTCTAAGGAGAAGGATTGATTAGGAAGGTTTCCAAATGTTGCAAAACTGGGTTCATATGGTGACAGATACTTAATAACTGCCCAGCCTTCTATAGTAAAATTTCAGTCTCATATTTCTGAGAAGTAATCTGTTACTTTCAGCATATTTTTCAAGTAACAGAAGAGAAAGGCATATGGTATACTTCTACTCTATCCATTGTGTATACACTAAATTAGTATAAGTTTTTTTAATGTCTTGGTCAGATATTTGCATTGATTCATTGGTTATTTGGTGATTCATTTTCCAAGTGTTCAGTTATCTTTGCTGGGATTTGTTGAGAAATAGAACACTTATAGAAGGGAAATGGATATGCTTAATGATTAGTAATACAGTTATACAAAATATGAAATGGAACAGTTTGTAGAGCCTTCAAACTCTTAACAGATTATAAACGTTGGATATTTGTATCCAGATTTTTGAAGTACTATACATCTGAGAAAATTGCAAATGCTGATTATGTGATGCATGCCATTTTTCAAGTGCCCAAATTTTAATCACATGACCATGGGGAGACTGCAACAGTGATAAGTGCAAGGACTGGTCATAAGTCACTTTTCTTTTCTGTGCTATTGTAACTTCAGTCATTATAAGTCCCTCTTGCCCAGGAAACACATGTGTTGCCAAATCAAACTGGCCAGGGTGCTAGTTTTATTTTTATTTTTATTTTTTAAAAAAATTTATCTGTCCTTTTTTATTGAGAGAGATTCTGAAAATGGCACCTGGAAGAACAGTTGGGCAGATATTTTCATCAGTATTGCCAGTTTAATTTTGCTTATTTCATCAGTGTGTGATCTTAATTTCTTCGACAACTTTCTATAAAACATGTCTTGATTAGCATGTTTCCTTTTATCTTGTATGCCTATCTACCTTGAGCTCATTAGAGGAGACCTTAAAACTTGGAATGACAAAGCATTTAACTGAAAGTAATGAATATCAAATATTTAAGAGCGCCAACTGTTGTCTCTGCTGAATCATACTCATTACAAGCCAGGCTAGAAGATCATTTCTTTCTTTGTTTTAACAGCCTGACAGGAAAGGGTGGCTAAGGTTTGGCCTTGACAGAATTCAAGGAGGATGAGATTTCATAACTGCTGAGAATTACAGAGAATGTTTTGTTATCGCTCTTCGATACTAAATCCATCTTCCCTAGATTTAGGACAGAAATGTCCCAGAAAACTATGTTATCGATGTCTCAAGGGTTTGTCACAATAATGCAGAGCATGGTATCCATTTCATAGATATTTAAAAAGGCCAACTGCTAAACAGCTTTTTCTGTAAAGAGGCCATTTTTTAAGAGATATCAAGAGCACTTGCACAGCGAATTGTTTTAATTTAAATGAACTTTTTTGTAGCTGTTCTTCTGTTAGTTGCTTAATGGGAGGGTATGATGTGAGACAATGACTTCAGAATTAGGATTAAAGTGGAAATTCTGATCAATTTTTCTAACCTGCACTGATGATGCTAACCTAGTTTGGTGATAAAACATCTGCCCAGAAAACAACCAAGCTCAGTGAGCACCAAGAATCCCACAGTTCAATCCTGAGCTATAAATATTCTCTTCTATTGGTTTTCTAACCACAGTTTGCATCATTACAAACATAAATACATATGGTTTAAGCTGAGTGAGAAAATAATAATCCTAAAAACCATGGTGAACATTTAGGACAAAAGAGCATATGATTATGATAACCTATAAAGAGCCATGGTAGCTCAGTGGTTAGAATGCAGTATTGCAAGCTAATTCTGCCAGCAATTTGATTCTCACCAGCTTGACTAAGGCTTCCATCCTTCCAAGGTCAGTAAAACGAGGACCCATATTGTTGGGGCAATATGCTGACTCTAAACTGCTTAGAGAAGGCTGTAAAGCACTCTGAAGCAATATATAAGTCTAAGTACTATTGCTATTGCTGTTCCCTGGTTTTAAGGATTATATAATCTTCTCTGTCAACAAAGAGCTTGAGGTTTATCTGTAATAGGGATAACATTCCAAGTATTCCCAGTCACCACAGACAGGAACTACCATAGCTTTATATTTGGACATGATAGTTAAGGACATCTATTCAATGTGCAATGAAGTAGTGAAGTTTTCCTTAATAAAATGCAATTTGCTAAAGAGGGAATTTTGTCTTCAGTCTTCTGAGCTTCCTTGTATAGCGCAGACCTCACTATTTAAGAAATGGCTAGTGTAGTCCTGTAAGACCTTATCAGCATTTCCTTGCTTGTTCATGTGATTCATTACAAAACTGCTTAATTCAGCCATTTTCTCTTTTCATAGTATTTTACTCTGCTGTTGTTTCTATAACTGTCTCTTCTCATTTTCCCTTAATGAACTGGCAGGGAAAAGGGTGGGGTCCTGCAGTCTGAAGCATTGTCAAAGAATGACAGAGGCTGAGTAGCAGGTCAGTTTGGCTTGAGCTATGATGTATTTAATGGTATTTCCATTCTAGGAAGAGAGGTTAATGGAAATCAAGCCTGAGAGGAAGTATGTGATCAATTCGCAGATACTTAAAAGAAAGGGTTTGATAAGAAGTTTGGGGTGCCAAAGGAAACAGAGCACAACTGCTATTGAAAGAAAATGTTATGTTCTCCTGAGAGCCGGTCGGATCATCCAGAGAGTGGAAGGTGCTTCAGTCTGTGTCGTTGAAGGCTGAGCTTAATTACTGAGGAATACTCCACCCTCCATCACGTGGCTCCTTGCATTCCCCAGTTTATGCTCAGCCTTCGTGAGAGTAGGCTGTGTGTTTCCACTCCTTGGCCGATTCAAGCTAATTGCTGCAAAGTCCTTTACTTTTTCAGGTTTGCCTTTTATTCTTGGCTCTTCCTTAGCCTCTGCGCACTTTAGGTAGCTGTAGCAGGGGAGTGCGTTTTTTGCCCCCAGGGGGGATAACAAGCGGGCGGCTTTTGCGCTCCGGGGCCAATCCTCCCCCCCCAATTCAGCTCCTTTCCCTGCCGCTTCTCCGTGCTGCAATCGCAGCGGCTCCATTCGATTGCGCTGATAAGCGCAGCTGGTGTCCCCCCCCACCGTGAATGCTGATCGCCCCAGGAAAGGGCGAATAGTTTACCTGGCTGCCTTTCCGGCCTCTAGACATGCCGGAGAGGCTTTTTAATTGCTCTGAGCGGCCCGTGGATAAGAGATCGTGGCCAGCCGCCATTTTGGGTGCTGCCGCGTGTCGGGCGCTATATTTAAAGGCCTCATTGGGCTGCGAAGGGATTAGCTCTAGTCATAGGCCTTCCAGCCTGTGAGAGCTACTAGATTTTTCATCACAATTGGCATATACTAGTTGGCTTCCGCAGCACGCTC
Source organism: Hydrophis major (assembly GCA_033807585.1). Lineage (NCBI taxonomy): Eukaryota > Metazoa > Chordata > Lepidosauria > Squamata > Elapidae > Hydrophis > Hydrophis major. The sequence goes on from CM066330.1 coordinate 247,804,675, forward strand.
AGGGCAGAAGCTTGCAGCCTATCCCTCCCGGTTGTTGCCTGGGAGCTCCAGCTGCCAGAGGCCTCATTCCAGCCTCAGGCGTTCATTTGGCAGATTGGTGATAACTTACAGCAACCTCTGGGGCCACTCCTTCCTAGGAGCATCGAGCCAGACCCCGAATTGAATATTATGAAATAAAAATAATAAGAATAAGAATAATAATATTAAGAAATATTATACATATATATATATATATATGTATGTATGTCTGCATGTATGTATGTATGTACGTATGTATGTACGTATGTATGTATGTATAGGCGTATATAGACATATAAACTTTCTCGCGAACGGACTATTACACAGTTTCAATACTAATTGTTTTATATATATTAATAATTATAACAATATTAATTTTATAGGCTGTATACGTCTAAATTCCAAAAGGGGGCGCAGGCCAGCTGAAAGGACACCCGGCCTTTGTTGTAGGTCAAAACCTTGGCGAGCCAACCGCCTTAAATTGGTATTTCAGTCCTTTCTTATATAATGGCAGATGACATTTCCACAAAAGGCCCTTCTTTGAAGGCCAGATCTAAATCCTACCACCTGTGCAAACAGGCTAAGGAAGCCTCTAAGGATACTTCCAAGGCTTCTCAGAGAGATGCCCTAAGATGTCATAGGGCACTGGAGAAAGAATTTGACAGGCGATCTAGAGAGGCACAACCCATGCTTCCAGCCCTACCATCCTCTGTTCTTTCTACCTCCAGATACCCCCCCTCCTCCAGATTGCTCTTCCCTCTCCAGGCACAGCTCATCCCAGGGACACTAGGTCCCCGGACAAGCCACCAGACGGCCGCCCGAAGCTACATTCATGCCCATGGCCGCTGGTCTGCGCCAGGAGGAGGCCGCCACAGTTGAGATCCCTGCGTACATGCAGGCATGGATGGAACGGGCTATCCGCCAGGGGATAGTAGACGGCCTTCAACAGATGTCCAGACTCGCCATCAGCCAGGTCCTCGTCCAGATTGGACCCTACTCATGGTCAGGTACCTTTGCAGGGGGCCAGTCCTCTCCCAGAAGGGGAACTGGAGGAGGCCATAGAGGACCTGGATCGGTTCGGGGAGGAGGAGGAATTTGAATGGGGTTCTACACACCAAGGGGAAGCCCTATTGGAGATAGACCCGACGGAAGGAGACATGTCCGAGGACGAGGGTCTCACTCCCGATCAACCCACCGTTGTGGGTCTGTTCAAGCCACACGTTTAAATCACTCAGATTTTAGGCCAAGAACATTTCTGGCCTGTCTGTTCAGTCCTCCTCGGTTCTCCTCTCCTTGGCGGAGGGACAAGAGGATGCCATTTTCAGGCAGCCCGTGGTGGAGGCGAAGGTTATTCTGGCCCCACCCATATTTCACGACCTAGTTTCAAACCATTTGGACTCTACAAGGGACCCTCCGGTCCCATCCAACCAGGACAAGAGATTCTTTAACCTCAAGTCAAGCTTCTGCAACCTGCTTAACACTCCCGAGGCAGATGAGCCCATACTGGGCTTAGCGCCCTCGTCCTCCCCCAGTGATCCCCTGGAGGCTCTGAAATCCGAGGACAAGAGTCCGAACTGGCCTTACTTAGGGCCCATCAAGCGGACACCTGGGCTATTAGATCAGCCACGGCCGCTTCATTCTTCACCAGGTCTTTAATTCGGTGGCTCCGCCAACTGAAACATGTTCCCCCCTCTCACGCAAGGGCACATCAGGGCATCGCAAAATTGATGGCCGCGGCAGAATTCTCGGCCGACGCCACCTACCACGCGGTTAATTTCTCCGCCCGTGCAATAACCTCTCACGTTATAGCTCGCTGCCTGCTCTGGCTCAAACACTGGCAGGCGGACATGAAAAACAAGGTTAAGTTGGCCGCCGCCCCCCTTATTTGGCACTGCCCTGGAGCCATTGCTATTCGAAACCCGAAGCAAGGAAAAAAAAATTCCTCCCTCCCCTCTTTCAGAGGTCAGAGTCAAGAACACCTCAGCCTTTCAGAGAGGTTCCCCCGTCCTTTCTACCAGTATCCTTTCCCGCCCAGGCATCCGAGACCCCCCTCCTACCGGCCATTCCAGCCCCAGGATCGAGCCGATCGGGCGACAGGAACAGGAGGGGTGGCAGCTACAGGCGCCCCTTCAGGGGTTCAGGAGGGAAGCCTTTCCGACGCAGCCCTTTGGCAGGTGGCCTAGAGGTAGAGCACTTGCCTCACAGTCAGGAGGTCGTGAGTTCGATCCCAGACAAAGGCAAATATTTGGAATAAACTCTCCTTCTCAAGCAGGGTGTTGTACTTAGATGACCCAGATAGATCCCATCCCTCCCTCCCCATCGGCAGATGCCTCAAGCATTTTGCCGACCGATGGGATTCCTCTACCTCCAATGCCTGGGTCCGAGATACCATCAGACTGGGCCTTGTGCTTGAATTCCAGTGCGCCCCCCCTGCCTTTTTCATGGTATCCCCCCCTCCAAGGATCCCAATGGATTCAGCTATCTACCATCTCCTCACCGTACAGGCCATACAACCTGTACCACCATCCCAGCGGAGGCAGGGGTTTTACTCCTACCTCTTCGTGGTCCCCAAATCCTCAGGGGGGTGGAGGGCTATTCTAGACCTGAAATGCCTTAACTGTTACCTGACCTACCACAGGCTTACGATGCACACCCTACAATCCATTCTAGTGGGCATCAGGCAGGGAGACTGGCTATCCTCTATAGACCTTTCAGAGGCGTATCTTCACATCCCAATCCGGACCTCTCATTCCAAATTCCTAAGGTTCTGCTGCAACCATTGCCATTTCCAATATGTGGCCTTCCCTTTGGATTGGCCTCTGCCCCGAGAACCGTCACTAAGGTCCTCACGGCCCTAGCGGCCCACCTCAGGGACCTCCCGATTCGTCTCCACTGTTACCTGGATGACATCCTCATCCTGTCTCACTCCAGAACCCAAGCAGAAAGGGATATCAGAGCTACTCTCTCTGCCCTCCAAGACCATGGGTTCCTAGTAAACTGGCGGTAGAGCCATCTGTTACCATCGACACGGATCACCCACTTGGGGTCCGTCATTGACTCGGTTCAGGGAAAGGTTTTCCTTTCCTCCAAGAGATTCCATAGCATCCAGGAAACTGTCAAACATATCAGACGATCAAGGAAGGTAACACCTTTAGAATCGTCTAAATTACTCGGTAAAATGGTCTCATGTATCTCCTTTGTTCCCTGGGCCCGTTTACACACTATATCCTTACAGTGGTTCCTGATCCTGTTCCAAAGGACCGGCAGAAGCAATTCAAAGGCCACAGTCAAGGTGCCTTCAAGGGTCCTAACATCTCTCCTCTGGTGGACCAGTCCCGCCATCAAAAAGGGACACTGCCTCAAGGAACCCCAACGCCTCACCCTCACCACAGACGCCAGCCTGTCCGGATGGGGCGCTCACATCCACTCGCTCTCGACACAGGGCAAATGGTCACAGGTCGAACGGATACGCAGTATAAACTGGTTGGAACTTCAAGCCACCTGGCCCTGCGCAACTTCCTCCCCCACGTATGCGGGCAGCATGTCCTGATACTCTCAGACAACGTCACCACCAAGGCTCACGTCAACCGACAAGGGGGCACCCTGTCCATAAGTTTGATGAGAGAGGCCAAGCGCGTCTGCCGTTGGGTGGAGCGCAATCTCCTCTCCCTCAAAGCCGAGCACATCTCAGGGTCTCAAACACCCAAGCAGATTGGCTGAGTAGGACCATGGTGGACCAGTCCGAGTGGCGCATCCACCCATCACTGTTCAGGGAAGCGACCATGATGTTCAGTCTCCCGTCAGTAGAACTCTTCGCATCCCCGCTCAACACCCAATTCCCCAGGTTTTTCTCGAGGTACCCCTCCCACGGGGCCAAGAATCACAATGCCCCTGGCCCACAGGGCTTCTATATGCATTCCCTCCGTTGGCCCTGGTCCCCAGAGTCATCCAGAAGCTCATCTCCGAGAAAGCAAAGCTGATTCTAGTGGCACCCTACTGGCCCAGGCACCCATGGTTTGCGGGCCTCCGCAACCTATCGGTGCCCCCCCCCTTGGAAAATTCCCCCGCACAGGATATCCCTTTCCCAGGGGCCCTTCCAACACCCGGATCCTCAGTGGCTCCAGTTAGCCAATTGGAGGTTGAGCGGGAACGTCTAAGGAAGGAGCAGTTCTCTGACCAGGTTATTGATACCATTTTAGCCGCCAGGCGGCCCTCAACAACCAGAATATACAATGTCACTTGGCAGGGGTTCTGCAAGTGGTGCCATAGTCTCCAAGTCAACCCGCTCTCACCCTCCATTCATCAAGTTTTGGAACTCCTTCAAGAGGGTCTGAGGAAAGGTCTTTCCCCGAGGCATCAAGTTGCAGCCCTCTCAACTGTCATTGTTTGCGACAACTTGGGTTCCCTTTCCCTCCACCCTCGCATTAGGGCATTTCTCAGAGGAGACTCTTACTTGTGTTCCCCAACCATACATAGATACCCTACCTGGGACCTCAATAAGGTCCTGGTATCCCTTACTAAACAACTCTTCGAGCCTCTAAGGGAATCCTCACTCTAGTTCCTAACATTCAAAGTCGTGTTCCTGATGGCCATTACTTAGGCTTGCCGAATATCAGAGATAGCAGCCTGTCGGTGAGGAGAGACCTTTGCATTTTCCATGCTGATCGGGTGGTTCTCCGACCGGACCCTACTTCTTGCCAAGGTCAAATCAGCCTTCCATAGGGCACAGGAACTTATACTTCCAAACCTCTACCCCAATCCCTTGCGGGAAAGGGAGAAGCTTTGGCATAACCTGGATGTAAGATGGGCCCTCCGCATTTACATTAAGTGTACCCAGCCCTTCAGGAGGCCCAAATCCCTATTCCTTTCCTTTCAGCCCAAATCATTAGGCCATAAGGTGTCCCCGTCAACCATTGGCCGCTGGATTAGAGCTACTATTTCCAAAGCATACTTGTCCCAGGCTCTGCCGGTTCCCAGCGGAATAACAGTACACTCCACCAGAAGGGCAGCCACCTTGGCAGCTTGGGCCACCCAGGCTCCAATTGCAGATATTTGTCGGGCAGCCTCCTGGGCATCCCCATCTCCCTTCATCAGGCACGATAAGATTGACATATTTGCCTCGGCGGAGACTTCGTTTGGTAGACAAGTTCTCCAGCGAGTCCTCAAAGAACCACAGGGGCTACAGAACCAGACGGAGTCCCTCCTGTAGGACAGCCAAGCTTTGGTATGTCCCACTCTCTGGATGATCCAACCGGCTCTCAGGAGAATGGGCGTTGGTCCTTACCTGACACGCCATTTCTCTGGAGCCGGGAGGATCATCCAGCCCCACCCTTTTAGTTCACCGTCTGGTGGGGTCTTGTTTCAGCCAATGAACCTTTTAGCCTAGTAAGATGAGAGCACGATCTTCTCTTCACTCTCGACTTCGCATAAACTGGGGAATGCAAGGAGCCACGTGATGGAGGGCGGAGCATTCCTCAGTAATTAAGCTCAGCCTTCAACGACGCAGACTGAAGCACCTCCCACTCTCTGGATGATCCTCACAGCTCCAGAGAAATGGCGTGTCAGGTAAGGACCAACGCCCAGTTTGGAAGAGTTTTGTTCACAGTGTCAACCAGCCAGACTCACTTAGAGAGTAGACGTTGATTTTTGTTCAACTTTCAGTGTCTATCAATAGCCTTGTGTTAGACCTTGAGCCAGTAACTTTGTGCCAGCCCTAGGAAGAAAGCAATGGCAAACCACTTTTAAAACAACCTTGCTAAGAAAATTGCAAGGATTTGTCCGGATAGTCTTTGAGAATCAGACATGATTGAACATAAGAAAAAATGTTTTGTGCTTTGGCAGAGAACACATTCTTCATTGAATAGAGGAAGCTATGGATTTTACTTACTTTGAAATGTCCACTTGTTTTATTCTTTCTATTATTGTTAATCACTTGGATTTGTTCAGAATTTGAGTTTACCTTTAATTAAGGGTTAGTTGAACATTTAAAAATATTTTCAAAATCTGTTCTTTAATCTAGTATTCATCCTCTATTCTTAAGATAGGAAATTTTAGCCAAGGGAAATTACAGTATTCACAAACATTATGACAGAATCACCTCCTGCCTTACCTTTCAAGCTACAGTCTAGGCCTCCAGGTTTGACTGCAATAACGTTGCAACAAAGTTACAACAGTGCAACTTACAGAGCATTTGTGTAAGTGAGCCTTGCAGCCTTCAAGGCCTCCCTAGGGATTGCTATTAAATCACAGAAGATGTGAGCCACCACTGGTGTTTTCCAAATCTGTAAAGTGGATAAAGTTAGGTCTCAGGTTCATTCAGGGTAGAAATCTGGGCTCAGATTGTAATGGTAAAAAGCTGAGTTCCATATTAAGTTGATTATGGGTTTATAGAAATGTCTGCACTCTTCAAACTTTCTCTGCCTTGCAAATTTCTTGTTTAATTCTTCTCTCTTCTCCGTAGAGCTGCTGCGAGCATTCAGAGAGTGGGAGGTGGTCCAGTCTTCACTCTTACAGGCTGAGCTATAATTGAGGAACGCTCCACCTCCTCCACGTGACTCCATCCTCGCGTTCCCCAGTTTTAGCTCAGCCTCGCAGAGACAGGCAGCTTTAACAGTTTGCTCCTTGGCCGAATTAGGATTCCTACTGATATATCATCAGGTTTGATCTTTCCTTATTTCCTTCCTTATTTCCTTCGGTCCCTGCGCATTTGGCTTGTCTTGGATAGGAAGGGGATGTTTATTTCACCCCTCAGGGGGGAGATTGGGGGGTTTAGAGCCTTTTCGGGGGGCCCACCCCCCCACTCTGGTGCCTGCCGCTTTTTAAGCCATTCTGTTTCTAGCAGCGGCTTATGCTGGCGTGTTGGTTAGCACTTTCATTGTACCTTCCTCCCACGAACGCTAGAGAGAGGGCGAGATCTCCTCTCTCCAGCCCCTCGTTCTGCCTTCGTTTTTCGGCAGTTTTTTTGCTGTGGTCGAGGGGCTTTCCTTCCCTCTGAGTCTCACGCTGGTTCTGGCGGCCATTTTGGGTGTGCCTCGTGGCCGGCCGCCATTTTGTTTTTCACTTTCGATTTTGCTGTGACGATTCTGGGAGGCTTAGAACAGGACCAGCAGGCCTGTTTGAAGTTATTTTAGTGTTAAAGGGGCCCTGTAGCTCTGTGCCCTGTTGCTCTGTTTTAAGACTAGTTGGTTGGTTACCGCAGCTACTCAGAGGTGAAGGAGAGGCACCTACTTCCCATTTGTGTTGGGAGGCTGTCTCAGGAGGCCATTATATACATATACATACATACATACATACATATTTATTTTCCTAATTTTTTTTTCTCCTTTTCATGATTGCTTCTTTCTGGCCTCAGCGTTAATTCGATCTATTGGTTTTTGCAGATTCCTTTTTTTTCTTGAGTACTCTGTAGTTTACTTAGGCCCATTTTTGGCCCTTTTTCTTTTGAAAAAAAAAAATTAAAAAAAAAATTAAAAATTAAAAATAAAATAAAATAGATCAATACGAAGGTTTCCAATTAGTCATACATGCAAAAAAAAATTTTACCTAAAGGGGGATGCGGCCCAACGTTAAGGTATCCGGCCCACAATTAGGCCGAACTCCTAGGTGTGCCAACTGCCTTTCGTATACGATATTGCCTTGTTCAGGCTTTATTATGGCAGAAGATAATCCCAGAGGTCCTTCATTGAAGGCTAAGTCAAAGACGCACCATCTGCGCAAGTGGACCGAGGAATCTTCCAAAGCCTCTCAAAGGGATGCCCTAAGGCGACACAAGGCTTTGGAGAAGGAGTTTGACAAACACTCTAGGGACTCTCAGTTGGTACCACCAGCCCCCACCCCACCCCCTCTATTTCTAGTTATCCTCTTACTTTGCCAGAACAACCTTCTATTTCTAGGCGCAGTTCACCCGCCCCCAGCCACCCGGCCGGAAACGACATTCACACCAACTGCTGCCGGTTTACGTCCAGAGGGCCCGTCTTCAGACATCATCCCAGACAGTGTCAGAGAATGGATGCAGCTGGCCATCTGTCAAGGGATTGCTGAAGGTATCCAACACCTTTCCAGACCAGGTTTGCAAACAAGGACATCTGAAGTTGATTCCGTCTCCGGAAGATCCCTCCCCAGGCTGGAACCTCACCATGGGCAGGTACCATCTCCAAGGGAGCTTCCCTACCCAGAAGGGGAGGAAGAGGAGGTGGGTTTTGAAACCTTCAGGGATGAGGAAGGGCTGGAGAGAGAGTCTCTTCATTACTCTGAAGCGCCCTTCGAGGTAGACCCAATGGAAGGAGAGATGTCCGAGGACGAGGGCATATCTCCTGACCAACCCACCTTTGTAGGTCTGTTTAAGCCTCATATGTTCAAGTCTTTGCTATTTAAAGCAAAGAATATATCGGGCCTGACCTCTCAGCCACACTCTGATCCCCCTCCAGTAGCCTCTGGGGACCTGGAGGATTCTATTTTCAGGCAGCTAGTCGTTGAGACCGAGGTCATTTCCACACCACCGATTTTCTCCAACTTAGTTGCAAGACAGTTGGCCTCATCTGGGCCCCTCCCGCTCCTTCCAGCCAAGACAAGAGGTTTTTTAACCTCAACATGGAATTCGCTGCCCTGCTAGATACGCCCGAGGTGGATGACCCCATAGTACGCCTCGCATCATCCTCTAATCCCACTGATGCTCTGGAAGCACTGAAGCCAGGGGACAAGCGGGCCGAGCTGGCCCTACAACAGGCGCACCAAGCTGATGCCTGAGCCATTCGATCGGCCACGGCGGCATCTTTTTTTACCCGATTGTCCATCTGATGGCTTCGGCAGTTGAAGCAACATGTCCCCCCATCTAATACATTGCCAAGTTAACAGCCGCAGCGGAATTTGCGGCCGACGCCACTTTTCATTCTGTAAAATTTTCCTCTCAAGCCATTTCTTCGCATGTGACAGCCCGACGCCTGCTTTGGCTGAAACATTGGCAGGCTGACATCAAAAATAAAGCTAAGCTGGCCTCTGCCCCTATATCGGGAGGAAAATTGTTTGGTCCGGCCCTGGAACCATTGTTGATGGAGAGTCGGAACAAAAGGAAATTCCTCCCATCTCTTTTTCGTAGGCAAGAGTCCAGGTCCACTCAGCCTTTTCGTAGGATATCCTTTCGGACCTCCTTTCAGACACCCTTTACCCCCAGATTCCAGAGGTCCCCATTTTGGCCTGTCTATCAGGACAGGGGGGACTCGGGGGACAGGAACAGAAGGGGGGCCGACTACAAGAGGCCCTTCCGGGGAGCAGGAAGCAAGGCCTCCCGGCACCCCAGATAGGCCTTCAGTCGCTTACCCCGTCGGTGGTCGGCTAAAATACTTTGCTGACCAATGGGCATCATCCACATCCGATTCATGGGTCAAGGACACTGTCAGATTTGGCCTTTCCCTTCAGTTTTGTTCTTCCCCTCCAGATCATTTCATGGTTTCTCCTCTATCCAGAGACCGTACCAAACGGACTCTTGTAGAAGCCGCTATTAAACACCTTTCTGACTTCAGGGCTATACAGCCTGTGCCATCCTCTCAGCGAGGACAAGGGTTCTACTCCCATCTCTTTCTAGTCCCTAAACACTTTGGAGGTTGGAGGCCCATCCTAGATTTAGAGACTCAACCGATTCCTTGTTCACCAGAAATTCAAAATGCATACACTTCAGTCCATCTTGCAGGGTATCAGGAAAGGAGACTGGCTCACTTCCATTGACCTTTCAGAGGCATACCTTCACATTCCCATTCATCCTTCATTTTTTAAATACTGAGGTTCTGCTACAACGGTCAGCATTTTCAGTATGTGGCCCTTCCATTTGAGCTAGCCTCGGCTACGAGGACCTTTATTAAGGTGAGGGCTGCTCTGGCGTCCCACCTCAGACATTACCCCATCCACATCCACTGCTATCTGTATGATATCCTCATCCTCTCTCCCACCCAGCGCCAATCCGAGGAGGACACAAAGACTACCCTCTCGGTCCTCCAGGCCCATGGTCTGCTCATGGACTGGGAAAAGAGTCAGCTTACCCCCTCCACCCAAATAGCTCATACAGGGGCAGTAATTGACTCGGTTGAGGAGAAGGTTTTTCTTTCCTCCAAACGGTTTGACAGCATCCAGAAATCCATCAAGGTCATTATGCGAGCTAGGAAAGCCTCATTACTGGATTTATCCAAGTTACTTGGCAAATTGATATCATGCATATCTATTGTTCCCTGGGCCCGTCTACATTCCAGATCGCTGCAGTGCTTCCTGCTATCTTATCAACGCTCCAGAAGGAGCAATTCAAGAACCGTGGTGAGGGTTCCTCCAAAGGTCCTCGCCTCCCTCCTCTGGTGGACTAGACCCGCTACCAACAAGGAACATCTTTTCAAGGAGCCCCAAAGGGTTACCATCATGACAGACGCCAGCCTATCCGGATGGGGGGCCCACACTCAGTCACTTTCAGCGCAAGGAACTTGGTCAGCAACCGAGCGTCGCTGCATTATCAACTGGCTGGAGCTTCACGCAGTGTACCTGGCCTTACGCTCCTTCCTCCCTCAGGTGCGAGGGCACCATGTTCTGGTCCTGACGGACAACACTACGACCAAGGCCCACATCAACCATCAAGGGGGCACTCATTCTGTCCGCCTCATGAAGGAGGCCGAGCAGCTATGTCGTTGGGCAGAGGCCAACCTCTTATCAGGGCAGAACACATCTCAGGGATCTCAAACGTCCAGGCATACTGGTTGAGCAGGGCCACCTTAGACCAGTCGGAATGGCGCCTGCACCCCTCCTGTTCAAGGAGGCCTCAGCGATATTCGGCCTGCCGCTGGTGGACCTCTTTGCGTTGCCACACAATGTCCAAACACTGAGATTCTTATCTCAATACCCCACCAACGGGGCAGAGAATTACAACACCCTACGTTGCCACTGGCCCCCAGGGCTCCTTTACACCTTTCCCCCCTTCCGTTGATCCCCAAGGTAATCCAAAAATTGCTCCTCGAGAGGGCAGAGGTTCTCCTGGTGGCTCCATATTGGCCCAGGAGACCGTGGTTTGTGGATCTGCGCAACCTGTCAGTGGCCCCTCCTTGGAGGATTCCGCCAAACAAGGTCTCACTGTCCCAGGGACCTCTGCAGCACCCGGATCCGCAGTGGCTTCAGTTAGCCGTTTGGAGGTTGAGCGGGAGCGTCTAAGAAGCGAGGGTCTGTTGATGCAAGTCATCAATACCATTCTGGCAGTGAGACGTCCTTCGACCACTCGCATATATAACGCAACCTGGAACCTTTTTTGCAAATGGTGCCACAAGTCACTCATCAATCCGCTCTCTCCATCAATTGCACAAATTCTGGCCTTCCTTCAAGATGGGTTGGACAGGGGTCTCTTCCCCCAACACCTTGAGAAGGCAAGTTGCTGCCTTGGCAACCATTGTCTCTGGTAGCTCATCTGACTCGCTTTCTCACCACCCTCGCATTCGCTCATTCCTTAGAGGGGCCACCAATTTGCACCCGCCAGTAGTTCACAGGCACCCGACTTGGGACCTTAATAAGGTTCTCGTGGTGTTCACTAGACCTCCCTTTGAGTCGCTCAGGGAGTCACTTCAGTTTCTTACGTTTAAAGTGGTGTTTGGTTACAATCACGTCTGCTCGAAGGATATCTGAAATAGCAGCTCTGTCCGTTAGAAAGGATTTATGTGTTTTCCACACTGATCGAGTGGTTCTGAGACCAGACCCATCATTCCTACCTAAAATCAGCTCGGCTTTTCACAGATCACAGGAACTGGTTCTTCCTAATTTTTGTCCCAGACCTTCTCGGGAAAGGGAAAGGCAGTGGCATTCTCTCGATGTCTGACGGGCACTGCGTATTTACATCCATCGCACTCATTCCATTAGGAAGTCAGAGTCACTGTTCCTGTAATTTCAACCAAAAACAATGGGTTGCAAGGTATCCCCGTCTACTATTGGCCATTGGATCAGAGCTACCATATCCAAGGTCTATTTATCTCAGGCTCTCCCTGTTCCTAAAGGGTTGACCGTTCACTCTACAAGGAGCGCAGCTATCTCGGTAGCCTGGGCTACTCAGGCATCGATTCTTGACATCTGTCAAGCGGCCACTTGGCCGTCTCCATCGCCCTTTATACGCCACTATAAGATTGATGTTTATGCTTCAGCAGAAGCGTCCTTTGGCAGGCGAGTCCTTCAACAAGTGGCAAGAGATCCAGAGGAGATTCCGGACCAGATGGAGTCCCTCCCGTAGGACAGGCCATGCTTTGGTATGTCCCACTCTCTGGATGCTCGCAGCAGCTCTACGGAGAATGGGCGTTGGTACCTACCTGACACGCCCTTTCTCATCGAGCTGCATAGAGCATCCAGCCCCATCCTAGTTGGTCCGTCTGGTGGGGGGAATCCTGTTTCGGCCAATGAATTAATCAGTTTATAGTTGACAAATGTATAATAGTTAGGATGAGAGGATTGTTGCTGTTGCCTTCTCGTCTTCGTAAAACTGGGGAACGCAAGGATGGAGTCATGTGGAGGAGGTGGAGCATTCCTCAATTCTAGCTCAGCATGTAAGAGTGAAGACTGGAGCACCTCCCACTCTCTGGATGCTCTACGCAGCTCAACAAGAAAGGGTGTGTCAGGTAGGTACCAACGCCCATTCTCTTCTCCCCTTTCTGCCCACACTCAGTCAGACCTTTGCAATCTTTTCTTTCATTCTTAGCAGTAATTTAATTTTGCAATCCAAAGTAGGAGCAGAAATTGTTATGTCTCTGTCCCCTCATTGCGTGGGTGGGGGAGGCATTTCACTGTCAAATACTCCAAGGATGATGACCTTATCTGTATTTCGGAAGGCATAAACGCTTAAACACAGTCTAAGATTATCTTGACAGAAATATGCAAAAAACATTATCTTGGCAAAATGGACAAACATTTTCTATAATATTTGGAAGTAGCTCAGACAGACACCCCCCACCCCCCCCGAATTCACTGAATTGTAAAAAAAAGAAGAGTGTTTCACAGACATTCAGCAAGGATGAGCATAGAGACCTCATTCATCACACCTGCCATCTTTTATCTTTATTTTTATATGTTTTTGATCTTTGTGAGCTACCTAGAGACACTGAGAGTCAGATGGCATACATGTCTTATAAGTTATCAGTTATTATTATGGCTGATTGTGTATGAATTCTGGTTACACTTGATGGGTGCTGATGATGAATTGAATTTATGTAACCCAAAGTGCACATATAGACTGGGTGAAACCAGGTTCAATAGCAGTAACTGTGAGAGGGATCCTGGAGTCTTAGTGGACAACCAGCTAAATATGAGCCAGCAGTGTGCAGCAGCAGCCAAAAAAGCTAATGCCATCCTAAGTGGTATTAACAGAGAGATACAATTAAGATCAAGGGAAGTACTAATACCACTCTATAAAGCCTTAGTAAGACCACACCTAGAGTACTGCATCCAGTTTTGTTCACCACATTATAAAAAAGATGTTGAGAGTCTAGAAAAAGTACAGAGAAGAGCAACCAGGATGATTAGGGGACTGGAGGCTAAAACATACAACAAAAGGTTGCAGGAACTGGGCTTGGCTAGTCTAGTAAAGAGAAGGGCCAGGGGAGACATGATAGCAGTCTACCAATATTTTGAGGGGCTGCCACAGGAAGGAAGGGGTCAAGCTATTTTCTAAAGCGCCTGAAAGCCAGTCAAGGAATAATGGATGGAAACTGAGCAAGGAGACATTTAACCTGGAAATAAGGAGAAACTTTCTGACAGTGAGAACAATCAACCAATGGAACATCTTGCCCTCGGAAGTTGTGGGAGCGCCATCACTTGAGACTTTCAAGAAGAGATTGGACTGCCATTTGTCAGAAATGGTGTAGGGTGTCCTGCTTGGGTGGCAGGGGGTTGGACTAGATGACCTACAAGGTCCTTTCCAACTCTGATTATCTGTTAACTGTTAACAAATGAAGACAAATATATATGTCCCTGGATAATGTTGCAGGATCCAATCAGAGTTGGTTTATTCTTCCACGCTTTAGGGCTCATGCTTGACCACCCTCAAGGAATTTCTCTCTTTCCAGAACACATTTTGGAGAAAGAGACCCTGAGGAAGGGCTCCAGATTGGATCCTGAATGTATCTATTTCAAGTTTTTGTTACACTGTTTTGTTATACTTTTGTTTTAAGCCTGTTGTTTGCTTTCTTAAAGAGGTTTTTATTTTTACTGTGTCAGTCAGTTTGACTCTGAATTGCATTCAACTTCCCAAATCCATAACTTAAATAGTTGGATGAATAATCCCATTTTAAAACTAAAACATTACATTTAAATTTTAATCATATAAAAACAATAAATCAATATTTAGGACACCAATTCATAACTCAGAGGAGTAGTCCCAACAACCCTGCCCAAAGACTTTATGGACTATCCAAATCTTCACCAACTTTCTGAAACTTGGGAAAGAAAGGACTGTTCAAATATCCAAGCAAAATAGTATTCCAGATGGCAAGTGTGAAATATTTTTCTGTGACCTCTGAAGAGGCTCTAATTAATAAATATCTAATTAATGTGGTAATCTAATATTCTTCAAGACTTTATTGAGCTGGCAAATACCATCGGGAGAAAATTGTTGCATGTACCCATCTTGAAACATGAAAGGTTTTTAAAATGACAGCATTTTTGCTGTCCAGTTATATGTGCACTTCAACTTCTATAATCCTTTGTTCCTGCTAACAAGTAATTATGAAGGGTTGGAATCCAATACAAACACCTGCATAAAAGTCATAAAAATAATACAAACCAGTTCACTTCTCTTATACACAATCCATATGTAATCCTCAACGACATCCATTAATTTAGTGACCATTTGGAGTGCCAACAGTACTGAAAAAATAACTTTAAGGCGAGTTCTCGCATTTCTGACCATTGCATTCCCATGGCCACATTCGAGAATGTGGCAGCTGGCATGTATTTCCAGTGGCTGCAGATCCCGGGATCATGTGATCACCATTTGCAAACTTCCCACCTGGCTTCTGACAGACAAATGGGGAAAGCCAGATTTGCTTAATGACCATGAGATTCGCTTAACAAGTGCAGTGATTCATTTAATAACCATGGCAAAAAGGTCATAAAATCAGGTAGAACTCACTTAATAACTGCCTTTGTTAGAAATAGAAATTTTGGTCCCAATTGTGAGGGTAAGTAAAAATTCCCTGAGACAACTAGCATTGCAAGGTATACTAAGGTTTTTTTTTTAATTATAGGTAGTCTTCGACTTGCAACCATTCATTTAGTGATCACAGCAATTAAAATTTTGGGGTCAATGACAGAACCATTGGCAACTTTTCACAGAACCTCGATAGAGAGAAAAGTTACTTTAACGTTTATATCTGTGATCAAGTAAAGAGTGGACACACTGTGGTTTTAAACATTTTAACTGCCTCATAGCTGAAAAATCAGCTGATTTTTCATGTGTGCGAAAGTTCGTGACCACAGAGTCTGTATTTGTACTTTCAATAAGGAGAACAAGCAGATGCTGTTTACAACTTTTATGATGAATCCTCTTTGCTGTTTATAGCGGCAGCATTACTGCATGTTCCTTTGTTGTAACAAAATTATAAGCTTCTAGTAAAAACTGGTTCTGTTGATAAATTTTCTGACTTACGAAAATTTTTCTTTTTCCAATTCAGTGCATGATTTTCTCAGGTTTAGTCATTTTAAAATCTGAGATTACAGTACAGGATGATGCAGGTATTTTTAAAAAATCAATGTATGGACAGTTGGAATTCTCTTTAAATATTTTAAGGTTAGATATTAAAAAGAGAAAAGCAAGCTGTCAGGCATATTGAAAAAGAAATATTGAAAAGAAATAACATTACACGATTGGGGTGTCCTCTTTCTGAAAAAATTCCAGCCATCCAGTGACCCAATACCCCAAAAACCCACCAGATTTTTTTCATGCCTTTCTAAATGGCCAAAAATGTGGGGCATATCTTAAGGGCAAGTGCCAAAACAGGAAAGATGTGTCTTTAAGTCCCATCAAATGGCATTGCTTCAGGAAAGGACGCAAAAGTCTCTGTATTTTGTTAGTGCTTGTGGGACCGGCTCATATGGGAAGGGGTGGCCCTGAAAATATCCTGCGTCACATTGGTCTTTATAGATGATAACCAGTATCTTCCATTTAGATTAATTTCAACACTTTCTATGTTCATCCAAATATTAGATGCTGCTTCGTGCATACTGTTACGGTAGGAAGAACAAACTAAATTTCAGTTCAATAAGACAGAGCACCCATGGGTTAAGAAGCCAGACTACATTGTGGATAGTAGCAGATTACCCTATGCTGAACTGGTTCATAATTTTAGGTGCTCCTAGACTCATAGCTCCTGTTTGAAGAGCAGATTGGGGGTGGGGGTTTAGGGGGTGCATTTGCACAAGTATATCTACACAGTTACAACCATTCCTGATCAGGAGGGAAACTTTTTCATCGTCACTCATGTATTGGTCATCTTTGATTCAAGTTTATTTTCTCCTGCTTCAGGAATGTGCCCGTGTATGTTTGTTACTGGAGATTGTTTCTAGGTGCTTTGATATAATTGTCTTTTTTTATGTTTCAATTGTGTTATGAATTGGAAAATGTTGACTGCTCAAAATACTGCACAATTGGATTACCATAAATGAACAAGCCAACCTAAATCTGCCTGTTTTATATAGCTCCTTACCTAAGGAGTTCTTCTCATGTCTACAAGGGGTAGAAACTCTTGTTCTATATCTGGGCTGTCAAACTCACAGGACTGGATGTGTCATGTGCTGGCCACACTCACACCCGTTTTAGTGAAGGGGGAGTCACGATACGTCAAGTGATGAACACAGTGACGACGCAAGTTTGACACCCCTGTTGTACACGATCTATTCTATAAGAATGAAATATTTTGGAGTAGAATTTTTCAAGGAAGTTTATCCACTAATTGTTCTCTAATTTAGCTCACTAAAACAATACTTACTAATTTGGATATTGAATTCTTGATGTTCTCTGGGTTTGGTTTTTTCCCTATTGATATTTCATCACATAGATCAGGGGTCTCCAACCTTGGCTCCTGGAAGCCTGGCGGACTTCAACTCCCAGAATTCCACAGCCAGCTTTGCTGGCTGTGGAACTCTGGGAGTTGAAGTCCGCCAGGCTTCCAGGAGCCAAGGTTGGAGACCCCTGATATAGATGATGTTACTTACCCTAGTAATGAAATGTCTGGAGAAAAACAACCAGGTTCAGAGAACATCAAGGACCTACCATATCAGCCCTTAGTCATGCATGTTCTTTACTATTAAAACTAGTTAAGATTAGGAAACTAGTTCAGATTAGGAAACTAGTTCAGATTAGGAAACTAGTTAAGATTAGGAAACTAGGGAGCCACAGGCTTATGTGCACCATCAGTTATAGAAACACATAAGGTGAATTTGGGCCACTTAACTTCTCTCAGGCTATCTTTCCAGCCTCTCAGTCAGCTTCTTTTTCCTTCTCTCAGCCCAGCCTACCTCACAGGGATGGTGTGCAGAGAGATTGGACAAAGAAATGGTTATCTTGAGATCTTTTGAGAAAATGTAACAAATCTTAAATTTAGAAATTTATTAAATAGAGAAAACCATGAGACATATGTAGTATAAAATCTTCTGAAGTTTCATGCTGTTCAATTACTAGATGTATTTGTGTTGAAGAATCTACCACAGTATCGTGTATAAGACAATAGATCAAATCCATAGCAGTTTGAGATGCTTTTTGGATGTACTTTTTGGAAATGCCTACAAGTTTGGTATGGCATGCAGTATCTTAGATCCGATTGCGTTACATCTGGTTCTGTGCTGCATTATTGCTTTGCATAACTCATTGGTGCCACCTCTGCTGAATCATCTATTTTAGTGGGCAAGTAGTAGGTATACCGTGTTACACTGCCGTCATTCCCTGGCTGGCTTACAATGCTAGCAAAGCTAACAGAGTGGGAGAAAAGCAAAGCATTGATATAGCAATCCATTTGGGAAATCTCTTTGGTACATAAGGCCAGATTTTTCTCAGCTTTCCAGGAAAGACGATAAGAATGCTGGGCCAGCAACAATAACTATATGACAACCCTGTAGGTGTCCTGACACAGCAATGATTTCTCTTTCAGTGATGTTACAACCTTTTGATTATGACCCTAATGAGAAAAGTAAACATAAGTTCATGGTCCAGTCGATGTTTGCGCCACCTGATACTTCAGACATGGAGGCAGTAGTGAGTATTAGAAGCTTTTCAATGTTCATGAACATCTTTTATCTTAAATTGGCCATTTTCTGAAGCATGTTAAGCAAGCGAGTCTAGAGGGAGATAAGAGATCTGACTTTGGCCTCATGGATAATATGATGGCACCTCCCCACTAAAACACATGTGTGGTTTATTATAAGAATGATGTGATTATGTCTCTTCAATGAACTGTTTATGATAAATTAATATCTACAGAGATTTTATATCTTTGGAAATCAATAGTATTTGGGAAAGGAGATCACCTGATTTCAGAGCATGGTTACCCCTGATGTAGTATACTGATCAGAGTGGAAAATTTGAACCATGTTTTAACTGTACATGTAGTATCTAAGTCTAAATTAACCAGCCATACTTTTTCTACATTTTGAATTGTTATCAGAGCATCAACCCGCAGCTAAGTGTAATTGGTGGAACAAGTTGTTAATCATTCTTCTGCATTTCTGCTCTTTAATGCTTCACCATACAGGGAATAAAGCAGTATTAAAGACAACTGATTGTTGTAATTTGCCTCTATCCATGTGGTGATAAGACTGACTCCCCTGCATTAATATGCTGGAATGCACTTGTTTGACTATTCCCGTTCTGAGATCTGCAAATTCTAGCCAATTACTATTATTTTTAGTTGCATTTCTTCTTCAGAAAAACTTCCCTCTGCTTCTTCAGGGCTTTCCCATGGAAAGGGCTTTCATGGAAACATGCATAGATAGGTGCCACTGCTCAAGGGGTCAAGCAACATGTGCATCGCATGTTTTCAAGTAAGCAAATGGTCCAGTTGAATTAGATAGCCGAGTTTCAATAGCCATTCAGCTACCAAACAATTTTCAGTCTCCTTCCAAATTGAATGCTGATGAAATGGTTGGATTCCCTGTGTTGCTTACATGCTCCCTTCCCATCTATACAGCGTTAAAGTTGGGAGCCAGAATGGATTTCTATCTGCCACCCCAGACAGAATGTTTGTTGGCTGACCTTATACATTCTCAGAGGGTACCTGACTTTATGCCTGTTTATTCCAAGATAGGCAATAGAGTGGTGCGGTGGCCTAGGCGTGGAGCTCTCACCTCACAATCAGGAAGCTGTGAGTTCGATCCTAGGTAGAGGAGCTATTTCTCTCTCTCTGAGCATGTTGAGAATATATCTGCTGAATATAACTCCGCATTGGTGACAGGAAGGGCATCTGGCCAGTAAACTCTCAGCTCCATTCAGTTGCCCAGACTCCACCCTGCAAGGGATTATGAGGTCGTAAAAAGGAGGTGACAGCGATTCCAATATAAGCAGTCCTCACTAATAATTTTGTCTGGAATTTCTGTAGGTTAAGTGTCACAATTCTAAAATGTGACATCCCATGACTGTGCTACTTAGCAGAAGAAATTTCAGCCATTTACATTTTCTGCTGCTTAGCAAATCACCATGGGTCATTAACTAGGGATGCTACAGGGTTGTAATTTTGATCCTCTGCCAGCTTCCCCATTGACATTAGTAGGAGCCCCGCAAAGAAAGTTGCAAATGGCTACTGCAGAACACTGTGACCAAAGTAAGTAGAACTTATTGGTCACAAGTGGCACTCATTCAGCACCATCATAAGTTCAGACAGTCACTGAAGGAGTAGTTGAATAAATGAGGACTACCTGTGTATAATTTGGCCCTTTCCCCTCTCTCAGAGAGTCAGGCAAATAAGTATCATTTCTGAGATTGAAGGAAAATAAGATATTAAACGTAGACCATGACACATATTCAAGCTATCTCTGAAAAAGAATTGTATTCAATTTGGAGAATATTGAGGGACATTGGTGAAGCTCACTTTTAACAAAAACATTCATCTGTATGAAAAAAAAAAAATCAATCTTCCAAATTGATTTATTTGCTCAATTCAGTCAAAGAGTCACTCAGTAGTTTATAGTCTCAACAATAGTGTCCACAATAGTTTAATATAAATCCAAACATTGTTTTATATAATAACTTTGTTACTTCTGTTTGCGCTGTAGTGGAAAGAAGCAAAACCAGAAGAACTCATGGATTCTAAACTTAAATGTGTGTTTGAGCTGCCAGCAGAAAACGATAAACCCGTGAGTCTCTAATTTTTATGTGATTTTTTTAAAAGGCAAGAAAGAGATGGTAAGGCAACTAAAAGTTCTCTATTTAGGATTTAGCTGCAATTTCCATGGTCTCAATGTTCATAATTGCTCAACAATAGAAAACAAAACTATCACAATTTATTTGTTTTCCTTCATTGGATTTTGATTCCTAAAATAAACAGAATTAATTCTTGCGGCAATAAAGAATTTCTAGTAATAAGAATAAAAAGAAGCAAGGCATCTTTTCAGAATACAGTTTCAGTAGTTTGACTTTAAGAAATTCAGCCTGCAACCCTTCAGATATGTTGGAGTATAACTACCTTTTGGGCAGACTAACTGGGAATTAGAACTTCAACTGAAATATAGAAGGCTGGAGAAAACCACATTAAAAAAAGAGCATATCCCTTTAGTCTGTTGTTTTTAAATGCTTTTGGATTAAAGGATGTGGAAACTTTTTTATAGAGAGATTGGGAACAGATCCTTAATTTTCAGCACTAATTTTAAAAAGATTGGTGTTCTATTGGTATCAGATTCTAATCCAGGGGTGTCAAACTCATGGCCCGGGCCAGATGCATCACATGCTGGGACCACCCCCACCCGGTTTATCAAGGGGGGGGAGTCCCGATACGTCACGTAACGATGACATGAGGTTGACACCCTTGTTCTAATCTCTCCATTTGGATGAAATCACAGCATTTATGCACTCACAGCTTTGCAAACTGAACGGGAGGGCTTTAATATATTTCAATCTCTGCCTTATACTTTTAGAATAGTGCATACCTGGAAAACCATGTTGAAGGCTTCCTTTATCTGGAATATAAAAAGTACAAAATCATGCAGAAATGGAAGCTAAGATATACTGTGTATCCTTTTCCTAATTGGATTTCTGAATAATTTTCCGGAAACTCCTAGCCAGTAGGCCTGAAAATTCCCAAGATGGCTCAAAATGCTTGGAACTACAATTCCAGCACATTTGCAGAATGACAGTTGAGAAGAGAGAGACATTGATTTCTTTCTTTTTTCTGATCTCTCTTAAACATTGAACAACAAAACAATGACTTACATAAATTTAAACTTTTATAAGCTTAATGGCTTACAGCAAGCAACAGCAATATTTCATTGTCCATCATCGTTTTCAGTATGTCAAAATGTAGCTTAGTTTCAGTGAGGAGGAATAGTACTGTAAATCACACTAGAGATTTTAGGGAGGAGTAAATGGGTGGCTAAAGAACATCAGCTCAGAGCTGTTTGAATTGGTCCGAATAGCGGCCCTTCCTTTGGTGCTTACCCTGCCCTTGGGAAACACCAGAGCAGTGATTTGTATTGGCTTCTGTCATTAGAATTTGGTGGCGCAGTGGTTAGAAT
Source organism: Hydrophis major (assembly GCA_033807585.1). NCBI lineage: Eukaryota > Metazoa > Chordata > Lepidosauria > Squamata > Elapidae > Hydrophis > Hydrophis major. The sequence goes on from CM066330.1 coordinate 247,826,404, forward strand.
GCAGTACTGCGGGTTACTTGTGCTGGCTGCCAGTTGCCTGCAGTTTGGCATTTCAAGTCTCACTGGCTCAAGGTTGACTCAGCCTTCCAAGGTCAGTAAAATGAGGAACCAGATTGTTGGAGGCAATAGGCTGACACTGTAAACCACTTAGAGAGGGCTGTAAACACAGTAAAGTGGTACAGAAGTGCTACTGCTATTCCAAAAAACAGCACTCCTAGAGGCCCTCAGGTAGAAACTAGTGATTCCCAGCACTTTGTGAGCGATGACCTATTCAAAAACAACTCTCCATAGCTCTAAGATGAAAGGAATGACTTGTGTTTATAGGATAATAACTTAAGCCCAGCTGTTAGTTTGAGGCACCAATGAGAAATGGTAAAAAGTATTTTAATTTACCAAACATTTTAAGGCAAATGTTTTCAGAACTGCTAGTCCTCTAAATCAATGCTAGACAATGGTATTCTAGAATTTTGGCCTACTGATTCTTAAAATTCACAGTAACTTCTAAGTATGGTTGGGAAAATTTCAAGCTTTTTCTGATGTTGTTTAACTATAACTCCAAACATGCCTACCAGGCCACATAATGTATAGTTTCACTGGCTTCTGGTATGTTCCTGGCTACTTTTTCAGAATCCTAAATGGGCTAGGCCAAAGGCACATAAGAAAACATCTATTTTTGCAGCACTCTGTGTGCATGTAGTATTGGGGGAAACTCTTCACACCAGGCCACTGGCATTTAGATAGTTTCCAGGATGCAAAGAACTACTTTCTAATTAGGCATGCCAAAATTGTGGCATTGGCTGATTCAAAAAGGCCATTCACCTTACCTTGCTTTCATCTTGGGCTTTGCTAAAAGTTTTTATAACTTTAATTGGAACTGTAATACTAAATGTTGTTGTTGTAGCATTAATTTGGTACGGCTTGTTCTTTAATTATTTTATGGTGGCCCCCCTCTGCATGCTAAAACTACAATAGATAAATTATTAATGGTCATTAAATAACTATTCCTACTCTTTTCTCCCATTCTCTCAACAGCATGATATAGAAATAAATAAAATTATATCCCCAGTTGCATCAAAGACAGAATCTGTAATGTCAAAATCATTAAGTTCTTCTTCAGATGAAAGTGAATTGAAGAAAGTAATGGAAGAATGTAAGAGACTGCAGTTAGAAGTTCAGAGGTTACGAGAGGAGAATAAACAATTTAAGGTAAACTTACTACGTAGTCAAGAGCTTTAGGAACACCTCAATGTGAGGGATTTTTTTCAAATCATAATGTAACCACAGCTGGACTATACATGACATTATTGATTCTTCACAATTCATTCGCTGTTTTTACTCAGAGTTTGTAGAACAATTCATACTGACCTGATTTGTACAGAACTCCGAAACAACCCCCACCCACTTTTTATATATATAAACCACAACCTTCATATTAACTCAGATATTAAGAAGCTATGCTGGTTTTGTTCACATGATGCTGAGCCACACCTTGCCCAGTCATTTTTTTGGTGAATGAACAATGCCACGTGGTTAGCTTATGGTTCAGCATGCTGTGTGAAAATGACCTACTGTTTTTCTTGAGTTAATTAAGGATAAGTGTTCTGAGACAACCAAATGAATAGGATTTTGAGTTTGCTTGAGAGAAGAGAAATTGAGTCAATGAAATCAGTGATATTTAACTGTATTCCCTCCACTTTTTATGGCTATGCAGATAAAAGCAACATAATCTTTTAGTTTAAATATTTGTGACGATGTTTCAAAGAAAAAAACCCTAGAGATTAAACTATTCCCTATTAATATTCTCTTGCAGATTTAGCAACTTTGATTATATCTGGTATGGTTGAAGTTTTGCTTAGAAAATAAGAAACTTGAGGGACCAACCATTTGTAAATTCATGCAGGTCATCCCCTAATTCAAGAGTTTGCTGTATCAGGCTTAAATAATAAAGGCATCAGATGAAGCCTCATGAAGGAACAGACAGTGCACAGGGAGTGTAGGGCTCCATCCTTCCCAAATGGTTGTACTCTACAACATACTGAATAAAGTACTGTGTAAGCTCAGAATCCATACCTATTAAACCCCTGATGACCACTCAAAATTATGGGCATAAAACAACCCTGCTGAGATCAAGCCCTAAGCCCAAATAGCCCAGCATTCTGTATTGCCCGATGGCCAAGGAGATGATTGGGAAAACTCACAAACCTAGCCATAGGGCAAGAGCTCCTTTCCATTGGAATTTCCTAGCTGCCGGTACTGCCAATAATTCAAAAGGTAGGAAACTGCCATCACGTTGAATTGATGGAAAGGACATCAAGTATTAACAGCTAGCTCATAAATAAAATTGAATAAAATTGTTCATATTGGATGGCATTCTCAGGACTGCTGGTAGCAGTTTCCACTCTTTCCATCCATTGGTCTTAAATCTTCCTTGAGTTTAGTGTCAAGTTCTACGAGAAAGGGAGAAGATCCTTACTTTGTCTATGTTTTCTCTTCACTGCATGACTGCAAATGCTGTTTGTGGGTCTCCCCTTTAACTCCCCATGTCAAAAGCTAAAGTGTTACCCTTGTGTGAATGCAACGATAGCCCTTGAATCATTTGGCCAGCCTTTTTAGGCATCTTTTCTACTTGTATAATATTATTCTTACAACAAAGCAACTGGAACCGTACACAGCACTCCCAATTATACTAGCCATATATCTTCATAAGGTTGTTATATTGACAGTTTCAGTTCCTTTCCTCATGATTCCAGTCACAAGATTTCCTTTTTTTTTTTTCCAAATAAGTCACCAGTTTTTTCTATTTGAAAAAGAAACCCTTGTTCTCAATCTGGTTTGCACATATTAAAGTGCATCAGGGATTCAGTCTCCTTTGGAGTGAGTGAGGCAGTTGGCCAGCCAGCAGAGGGTGGGAAGTGCTTCATTGGACAGATAGATCCAAGGACCAAATGAGTGAGGCCACATTTCAGACACCCCAAACTGGAAGTTGCTTTCTTACTTTTTTTACAAGGTTTTTAAAAAATGGATTAAAAGACTGAAGCATAAAAGATTTAATCGTGGGAGAGCTGCATAGGATGTTGGGCAGGCATTGATTGGTATCTTAACCTAAATAAGAACAAACTTCAAAGCATAATTATTATTTTTTAAAAAACCTTTCAAATTAACTTTGCAACAGGAAGAAGACGGACTGAGGATGAGGAAGACACCCCAGTCAAACCATCCAAGCTATGTTTCTGCCACCGCTGTGAAGGAGGAGGGTCTCAGCACAAGATTACTCGCACTGGTGGTTTTGTTCTTTATTGTTGGCGTAATTATAGGGAAAATCGCCTTGTAGAGGCAGCATGCAGAGAATTGTAAATCAAATTGATGGATTTGCCATATCATTGGATTAAATTTATTCGTAACAAATGTTTTAAAAAAAGTGTATGACATCTCACAGGTCTTGCCTTTTAAAATTTTTACCCCTGCACAAATATAACATTAGCATAACATAATCTACTAGAACGTTTAAACTGTATACAGAGTAAGCAGAAGAGAGAAAGAATTATCTGGATTGTGAGAAGAGAGGAAGGAATCATGTATTTAACACTATGAAAAGTGCATTGTTTAAAAAAAAAGTACCTTAAGCATTTCTTGGGACTTTGAAATCTATTCCTAGAGTTCTCCCCTTTGGAGAAATAAATGTCCATCCTTTGGAGGAGTTTGTTTTGTTCTTTAGAAGTTGGCTTAAGTTGCCAAGGTGGATGGTTTTCTGTAAAATATACCTAAGCCACCCTGCCTCCTCCATAAACCTAACGGTTCTGCCCAATGGGTGTATCTGGTCTCCAAATCACAGCAGTGTATCTCATTAATCCGGTGTTGATTCCATTATGAATTATACAAGCATGGCCGTCTTTCTCCAGCTCCCATGTCATCTTGTGCAGTTGTGGAGGAATAGAACAAAGAAAAGGAAGAGAGGAGGACTCGGGACAGATTCACGGGCCAGGAAGGGGAATCCGGACCTTCTGAATTGACAAGACTGCTGCACTTGGTCCCTGCCAGTCTGTGTATGGCTTGGGCATCACCAAAGCTTCTGGAATGTTTTAGCTATGTCTAGGAGTGGGAATGGGGAGAAATAGAAATAGAGAGGCTCAATTGCACGCTTACAGTTCTTTTGGAGTCATAGTGAAGGAAATAAAATGGCTTACTGTGGGCTTGAAAATGTGGGGTGCCCAAAACCTGGTCACCTTCAGAGAATACATTGCACTAAAGTGCTCCAAGCTGAATGGAGGGTGTGGCACTTATTCAGACTGGCTTTGCAGTAAGAGGGAGCATTATATGCTGCTATTGCAGTTAGAACCCCCCCTCTCCCCCCCCGCAGTTAATCTGATCAGATAAAATTCCTTTTGACCATCTGTTTTCTGATCCAGGTGTGGAGTGTTAATGGGGACCATATACTTCTGTCTCTGTCTCTCTCTCTCTCTCTCTCTCTGTCTCTCTCTCTCCCCCCTCCCTTTTTTTTTTTCATCCTGTTTGTCCCATCCTCCAGAGATCCTTGCCTCTTCAGTGTTTGCAGCCATAGCCAATTTTCATGGGCCTTAACCATACACGACGTTAGGTGTACTCAAAGCCTTCTGTCCCTTTATGTAATTTGGCATTCGTATTCATTGATCCCTGTTTTGAAGCGGTTTCAAATCTGTCTCCATCCTGAACCCCCAAAACAATGGGTGATCCTCTGGAGATAACAAAGCTTGTTTTGATGTATGCCCTTCACTAACATAAACTTAGCTTTTGCTGCTTTCTTCTCAACAGCCCAGATAGAAAGTGAAACCATAGCACATCCTTTTTGTGCCTGTCAGCTGATTCAGTAGATGAATTTTTATTAGTGTGGCATAGAAGGAGGCAGTGGTGCGAAGGTGTTGAATTAGCCAAGGATCTGGGGACAACCGCCTGGGGGAAACGTATCAGTAGACTTCCTGATTCCTAATGTCCTGTCTGTAGAAGGACATGTTTGGACACACAGCATTGGTAAGTCTTGTCTGGTGAATTTACCAAGATAATTTAAGGAATGAAAAGGCTTAGAAGAAGCCGATGCAATCCCACCACTGCGAGGTTGGAAACGCTGGGCAGTTGACTGCGTGTCAGGTTATACACAGAATAAGGAACAATGCCTTGTTCTTCTAAAATGGGGACCAAGCTACCATTGCTGTTGGTTCATGCCGCCAAGTTAAAAACCCTTATATCCAGATGTGTATGCATATTTAACTTATTTAATGTATTTCATCTCATGTTTTTCTTCATTGTCATGGAAATTTGACTACTGCTATAAATGGTTACAAAAAGAAAGAAAAAAAAGGCACCTGTTCAGAGTTGATAAATGGGACTAATTTTTCCTTTTTATTGCTGTAGTGGTGAAGAATTCTTCTGCCTCCCAACACTTAGGGCGCCACATAATTCTCAGTTTTGATCATCTAAACATTGGGGAAGACAGCGGTCAAAAAACTGTTTTTGTATATAAAATAAGTCTATGTAGGGGGAAAAATAGTAGGAATTAGTTCTATGCTGTTAAAAAAAAGACCAATCCTGTTTGACTATGTAGTATCTTTAAAAATAAATAAATAAATCTACCCCAAATTAATACATTTTGGTCCTGTCTGATTACTTCCAGTTTGTAGTTTGCAAAAAAAGAGGCTGAAATTAACTATCTGGTTTTGATCCCAATTTCCTTCATTTTATTTTGTTTTCTAATATTTATCATGAATAGTTAGTGTCCTTTAATGGAATATGAAATTCAGGGAGCTTTCTGGAATTCTCCCAGGCAATACAAGAAGCTATTTGGCTCACTGAATAGCATTCAGTTTCTGAATTGGAATTCTGCCACTAAATTGTTAAAATACTTGTGCTGCAGGATCAAAGAAGACTTTTAGTCAGCTTCTTTTATTTCTTTAATTTTTTTAAAGGGGCATAGGAAAAAAAAAACCATAAAGAGAAAAGGAAAAAAAGGAAGTGATTTGCTTATTTTTAAACATGCCATTAAACCTTAACCACATAGAATAATATTGATCAGCCTATCACATAAAGATTTAATAAACAAACAGCTGTTTATTAATTCCAAATATTTGGTATATAATCCAAAAATATTTACATATCTTGAAAATATATTGAGGGTATTTAAATTTACAGATATTAAGCCAAATGATATGTCTTTCATCCTTTTTTAATTTCTAACATAATGAAGTTGGCAGCCAATTCTTTTTAAAATATACTCTGTCGTGTCCAGTAAATATGAAAAATTATATTTTGTTGAGGTAGTCACAACTTAAAAGGTTTTACTTAAAGTATGTTTCATCTTTTACGACTGGACTCCTTCCATCTCATTTCTATAGAACGAATTAATGGCTGAAGGTCTCAAAGAATATTCCCTTAGCCATTGATTTGTTCACAGGGACATTTGCAACTTTTTTATTACAAGGTTCATGTTTGAAGTCTGCACTCTTGGATCTTCATCTCCTGGGAGTTTAGCATGGGAGCTGCTCAATGGAGACTTAAAAATTGCAGATGCAGAGTCCTCACACATTATAGTAAATCATGAAAAGTTTAAAAAGAGCCTGCATTGTGTTTGTAGAATGTCCAACCTGGCACCTTTAGTAAGTTTTCAAGCAGAACTTAGAGCGTGATGGTCATCTTTCATTATTGCTTCCTAGCAACTGGTACTTAAATCAGGCCATTTGTGATTTGGGGAGGGGGGTTGCCTTTGAGTCAGTTGTGACACTTGATGATTGGATGGATAAGTCCTTAAAGTTTTCTTCACAAGATCTTCAGAAGTTTCCTCCTTTGTAGGACAGAGAGCCGTCCCAGGATCACCCAGCTGGCTTTGTGCAGAAGGCAGGACTAGAATCTGATCTCCCGGGTTCTACCTTAACCATTACACCAAACTAATTCTGACAAGATTCAGGGGGTAGTAAATCATTCCATGACATATTTTCTTTTGAAAATGTATCTAGTCTCCTTTTCAAATTGTCTGCATTTGCAGCCATCATCACATGGAATGGCAATAAGATTCATAGCTAAACCATGTGTTGTAATACTTTCCTGAAAAAACCCATAATTGACTGGCTCAACACATTAACCCAACCCCATATGTTCTTTAAGATATCTATGGCTTTATCCCATCACACTAGTAATGAGGTCATGCAACGAACAAGAAGAAAAATAAATCCATTCTAAAGTGTGTTATCCTTAAAAGCGCACTGAGCATCATTCAAAGATTTGGATTTCACTCCCAGAATTCTCAGCAATAGCTCCCCTGTATGGGAAGCTTGAGAGTTGAAGCCCACATCACCAGGCTGCGGAAGGTTAGGAAGATCTGCTTTAAAGGAAAACCATGTTGATGCAGGTAGCCTTTTTGTGATCAATATAGCAACAGTGGCCTTTAATATGAAGTAGAAATAGCTTGGCATATTTGTTTTATGATCATTTTAAATGATTTTCCGCCCCTATTTAGGACTTGATTTGGACTTGAATTTTAACATAGTTCAAATAAAAATAATCCAGTCCCATTCTGCACCAAAGGAAGAAGTCCCATGTGAATTATAATTAGTGAATATGGTTTTCAGAATTGTATGAGCATGGACCCCACAGTAAATTATGGAAGTATTTAACCAGCACTAAGTACTATGCATTCACATAATTTATGGTTTTGGATAGAACAAAGATACATGAGTGTTCTCAATTTTACAGACAAGTGATTCAGGCACCAAATCATTCATGATGTCGAGGTCTTGGGCAGGGTTACAGAAAAGGTATGTGCAATCATGGTTCTAAATCAGGCTATTCATGATTCATGCTCTGTTTATGGCTAATGTTGACAGGCAACCATCCTGAACTATCACAACAAACAGGCTATGGTGTATATATTTTAAAAGGGAAGCCATGCTCATACTTGTCTCCAAGCAGATTATAGTACTTTGTCCCAGGATAGGCAAGAGTTTTGTATTCACAATCTTAATGCCTCATTTTTTTTCCAATCACCAATTTATCAGATGACAATTTTTTCTATTTATGTCATGTTTGTGACAAAACAAGGCCATGCAAATCTTACATAAGAAAACCTCCATTTGTGAGTTATGTGGCAAGGTAGATGAACGTCCTTCACATTTCCATCACAACTGGTTGTATTGTTGCAAATAGTCACTTTCTTAAGCATTCAAATCTTTGAAGAACTTGAGTAGGCAGATTAATTCCAAAATTTGATCACTGAATTCCTTTAAAACAAGAATGTGCAATTAGGACATTTGCTTAAGTTATTTTGGTATGTTTTTACGACCACTTTTCACTCTCCTAATTTGTTTTCTATCAGAACTTGATATTTCCAAGTGACTATAAAACTTATTTGCACATTGCAAACTCCCACTTGCAATGTTAAAAACTTAGTTGTGGTGGGTAGGGCAGAGTAAATGCCTGTTGACTTTTTCAGTAGACACATTCTTACAATTAGAATTATGTGTAAAAGCCTGGTCACACTGCAAGAACTTTGCTATAGCGGTCCTGGAGCGGTGGAAAAAAATCACCGCTCGTAACCATTCACCACCGTTTAACAGAAGTTGGCCTCCGTTAAGGCAACGCCATATACGCTCGGCCTCCGCTGATGGTCCCTCCTACCGCTCCGAAAGTTTTGAGCTGCACAAAATATTGCGAGCGGTGAGGAGCGGACAATTTTCCGCTCCGGCAAAGTTCACCACCGCTCCAACAACGCCCGGTCAAAGTTTGGTGCCGCTAGATGCAAGTTCATGGACGCTTGGGTCCGCTAGGCCAACGCAGAAATCTTCAACACTGGACCACCGCTGTTTTGGAAGCTTTGCCCAGGCGGTGATTAAACGTTGCACTAACTTTGGTGGAGTGGTTGTAAGAGTTTTACGAGCGGATACGGGATTCCTGAAACGGTGTCAGGCGTTGAAGCAGCGATCCATTGCGGTGATGAACTTTGGTTTGGCGTTGGTATGGAGGTGTTGGAGCGGAACCAGAATTTGGCTATAAATACGGGGAGAAATGGACCAGTAGCCCTTTTGGAATAGCCGTTGAGTCACAACACCAACAACATCACAATACCATCAGTGTGGTAGTCAAAGAAGTGGTAAAGGCCATCATTGAGGAGGGAGTACACAGATGAACTCTTGTTTTGCCCAACAACTGAACAAGGATGGAGAGACCTGGCTGAACAATGGTACCAGCGATGGAACTTTCCCCACACGGTGCCATTGATGGCAAGCACGTGGCATGTAAAGCTCCTCCTAACTCTGGCTCAGAATTCTACAACTACAAAAGTTTTTTTTCATTATTAAGTAAAGTAGTCAAGAATAGTTTAATAAAAATGCTGTTTATTAAAGATCAAAGCTTTTGAGACCACCCAAACACAAAAGTGCACAACAATAAACAACAAACATCAAAACAGCTGACCAGCTCAACCCTTAAACAAAAATCACATGAAATATCTGAGCAGTCCCTTCAACACATTTCAAGCAGTCTCAATTCTCCTCGGTGGTGGCCCTTATCTCTGCAAGTACATCAGCAGTCCCTTGAGATGAGGTGGTGATTGGTAAGGGTGGAGCGTTCATCTCCTGCCTCTGGAGGTCCTGGAGAATACCCCCCTCGCTGATGGTGCTCATGTTGGTGTGGTTACTGGAGGAAAGGTTCGGCATGTCTGACAACATAAGGCCTTCGTTGGAGCTCCTTGGGGTGGAGGATGGCTGGCTGACTCTGGGTGTCTGCAATTGCTGGAAGAGCTGAGGCTGATGCTGAGGCTGAGACTTGCCGAAAGTGGAAAGGCTCCTGTTGGAAGCCGTGATGCTGAGGCTGGAAGTAATGCGGCTGCTGCTGCTGGTAGAATGTGTGTGTGGGTGAAAGTGCGAATGCTGGACGTGGTGGAGCTGGAGGAATGGGGTGGGACATGGGTCGCTGCGTCTCGTGGAGGATGGCTGTCATCCTCTCAACTGTGAGCTGGTACTGGGCCTCAGGTAGTCGTTGGAGAGACTGGGACATGTACGTGATGAAGGGCTGCCTTGCATGGCTGATCTCTTGGGCTTGGACCAGTCTCTCCATGAGGGCGTTGGTGGTCTTCATACAATCTCTCATCTCCAGCACTGCAGGGGAGTCTTCAGGCTCGGCTTTGGTGGCGGCACGGCGTTGTCTGGTGGTGGTGGAGGCGGGAGCTGGTGAGGGGGTGCCCATGGACCTCGAGACTGCCGCTTGCATTTCAATGAGCGAGAGTGAGCCCTCGTCCTCTTCCTGTTCCTCGATGTCATGGGAAGGCTGGCGAGAGGTGCTGGCTGACACCGAGGGCTGGGCTGCTGGAGGCTGGCTGGCTACAGGTTCCGGTGTGAGGAGTATGCTTCTAAGTGGCTGACCTTTCCTGGGCTTCACCTCCTTGTGCAGGAAGGCACAGTTCCTCTGGATGAACAGTTCTCTGTCCGTCAAGTTCGCTGCAGCCTGGCCAGACTTCTTGGAGAGAAGCTTAGTGTAGAGGTCCCGGACTGATTTCCACCATGTCCTGAGAGCTTCAGCTCCCTCCTCAATGTCCAGCTCTCTTGCCTTCCTGGTCCAAAGCTCCGTCTTCTTCTTTGTATCCTTGTAGTCGGTGGCCCCCTTCCTCCAAATAAGTTCGTGCTCCCGGATCCACTCGATGAGTTGCTCCTGAGTGTCATCGTCGAGCAGGAGGGCCTTGCGGCGAGACTTCTTCTGAGGCTGACGCTGTTCATCGTCCCTCTCCAAGTATGGGGTGCTGAGAGTCAGAGTCTGAAAAATATAGCAATTGAATAAAAATAATATTAATAAATAAATAAATTAAACATATTATTTAGATCAACTTGTATTGATTACGTAATCGAATATCCTTTGGATCACCTATTGTATTCGTACGAATTTTCTTTATTCCTTTCTTTTAATTCTTTTTATTTATTTATTTTCACCCTTTTTTGTTCGCCAATTTTCTGGACAACCAAATGACTAAATGACCTGTAACTTTGACCAATAATAAATATTGACCTAACTTAGATCTGGTAACTTTTCTTATGACATCACTACCCTGTGACGTCATCTATGTGTCATTTTAAAAAAACGCATTATCCGTAATAACTCAATAATGAAAAGGGAACCGAATCTTGGACTTGCCCATTAATTGAATTTTATCAAAACTGATGAATGGAAATTTTGTTTAAATGCATTATTCATTTGACATGAAATTAAATTGCGCATTCATGACCATTTTAGCTATCTCACCACCTGTCACTCCAATCTTCGGATCACCTAATTCGTCCGACTTGACGAATAGAGGGGTTTTGTAATGTCAAATTTTATGCACACATCTTTGTTAAATTTTCAATGAGAAAATAGTTGTTCTCCTGATAACAAACAATAACATTCTAACATTGTAATGGATGGAATGATCGTCACCCGCAGTCCTTGTTGCTAGGTCGGACAAGCTACAATGTTTGTCCGACTTGGCAACACTAATGTATGCAATTCGCCTTCTAACTATTGTGATGTGGTTGTCTTTTGACAGGTGAATACATATTTTGTCTTGGGGAAAACATGAATAAATTTGACTACATTACAAAACTCTATTGAAAGTCTAGTTTTTCATTGCATTCATCACATTATAATTACCTTCAGCAGCAGCACAGCCCTCCTCAGGTTGGTCATCACCAGGGGGTAGCTCCTCACCATCAGGCTGGCCCTGTGTCAGGGCCTCCTCGGGCTCATCATCAGAGTCTGCAAAACATACAAAATGAATAATAAATGAGCAATGACAATTAACGTGAAAGAAAGATTATGGTTATTATTATTATTATCATCATAATTATATTAAATTTCATACATTTTCATTGGTGATTACCTTCATCAGCAGCTGCCCCTGCCTGGGTAATGGTAGCAGTGGTTGTGGCTGTGTTAGCAGTGGCTGTGCTAGCAGTGGCTTCTGGTGTGGCCTGACTGGTCTCTGCAAAATATAACAATGGAATAATAAATTAAAGAGAATGGTTGAGGTTTCAAATTTTTCTTTCTTTCTTCGTTTTTGTACTTGTTCATGTTGAAAGGACATTATATTTCGAGTGTGTACTATAAATTAACATTGTATGTATGAGATACCACGTGGTCAGCATGTGATAATAGCATAGTCGCACATATATATACATTTTTGTGTAAGCTCTCTGTCAGCATGCTGCTTTATAAGGTTATTTTGTTTTCTACAAACAAAGTTCACTACAAAATTAGAAAGATCTTATATCATATTTTCTTCCTTAAATATTTTAAACAATGAAGACTGGTTTTTAACTAATTTTGGTCAAAATAATTGGTTCTTCTGCAAGTACTCCTCATTCTATTTCAAAATGTTGAAGTAAAATACATAACACTACAGTATTTTTTTCACAGTTAAATATTTCTTGACGCAACCAGTGGGCCACATATATTTACCTGACTCCACTGCTGCCTGCATCTTCTTGGAGGCTGCTGCCTTTCCTCCTCCAGCCTTCCTCTTCTTTTGTCCACGTCCCATGATGAATTTCTATCAAAACTCTTTGAGAACTTCCGTACAGCTCCGTTACGGTAGTCCAAAGCAGCATGTCGCAATTACTTCAAACCCCCGCCGAGCCAACGCACGCATGCGCAGAACACCGCTTTATCAACACTCGCGTCACTGCTAAACCAACGTTCCCTACCGTTAAACCAACGCTAAAGCAACGCCGGCTTCAGCGGTGCACCGCTAAGGCAACGCCCGTGTTTTCGAATTTTTTTCCAATTTTGTGTGCGGTGACGAGCGGTGTCGAAATTTGTCCCTCTCTTCCTACCGTTCAAAGACCGCTATAGCAAAGTTCTTGCAGTGTGACCAGGCCTTTAGGTATTTAAGGAAGAGAACATATGTTTTCAGCATGGATTGTTCAACTGGTTAGTGAGGTGGGGGGGGGGGGAAGAGCTGTGGTATTTTTGCTATTGATAACTTGTGCAGAATTCACCAGTAAAACTTGATTTACCTTGTAAACTGAAGTGCGTAATTACAAAATTTCTGAATTCACCTCTAAGCCTAAGGATTCACTGCCTCAGTAGTTGAGCTGAAAAACCTGGATGGCTTTGAGCCAGGCATTCTGAAATGGTACAGTTTCCTGCCTGAGCAAGGATTTGGACAAGAACCGGGGTCACCAACCAGTGGGCCGGGGACCACTGGTGCTCCATGAGAAAATTTTGGTGGTCCGCAGAGAAATGTCCCTCCCAAATCAATTAATCCAGGCTGCGCGGGAACACAAGGCATGTGTCGCGTGCATTGCGAACCAACATGAGGTAGTGAGGGGGGGGAAGGGTGGAGGGGAAGGAACTTGCCTGGCCACCGGGCTGCTACTTTCCGCTTCTGCTTTTGGCTGAACTCAAGGAAAGCAGCCAAAGTCTTTTTCTCCCGCAAACTCCGCCAGAAATGAGTCTGGGACCTTGCAAGGCATCCTGCTCCAAGAAGCTGCGCCGGTGCGACAAGTTCACAAAGGTCTAATTTTAATTCCAAATCCAAAGTAATTTAAACTAGCCCTATCTTAACTTCTAGTATCCATATCAAATAAGCCACACCTATATTGTACTTAAATTATTGAAACAGTCTGGAGACCATTTGGAGTTTATAGTTTCTCAAGCATACGTTATTTGGAGAGAGAAAAACAGCAACTTTTTTTAAATTAGTGAAATGCTGAGATTTATTAAAAAGTGGGACAGCAATTGGAAGACCCTCCCCTAGGCTACATGTGGCCTTCAGACTAATCCCCCCCTGCCCCGCCCAATTACTACCAAATGGAAAATTTAATGTATTAAAATTTATTTTTACAAAGACGGAATGGCATACATTAATCATGTTTAACATTTTAGCTGCATTCTATAATTCGTTTTCCTGAATGACACTGTTTTGTTTCCAACTGCTTACTGGAATGCAAACCCTGGGAACTTCCTCAAGAGCTAAATGTAGCCCGAATTTAAAGGGTTCATTACTTGTGAATTATAAAACCATTCAATCTAAGTACTGCCTAGTTTTCCCCCCTTATATCTGGAACTTGATATCTGGAATTCCTTTTAATAGATCAAAAGTAGAAGCTTCACGGGCAGAATGTTATCTTTTTTTTATAGAGAAGCCACTCTTCTTATGATTTAAATTAGGAATTTTGTAATGGCCCATACAAAATTAGGAATCTCGAAACAGTAAGCATCAGAAATTGCAAAGATTTAATACTTAGTCCTGTTGTTGATCAGTAAAAGGAAAGAACAGGAAGTTCCAGGAACAAAAGACTCATTTTTTTAAGAAGATGAACAGTTGTTTTTATGTACAGAACATCTAAATACTTTCCTTTGAGGGTTTTTTTTTAAAAATCTGCTGAAATACAATTTATTGTAACAATTAAGACATTAAGAAAAGCATTACATTTTGTCTGCAGTAAATGAATTTGGCTCTGATGTTTCTATAAAATCTCATTAACATTTTTACATATTAATCATAATCCTGTTAGTACACTTATATCATTTGCAGTCATTGCATAGTTGTTCTTTTCATCAAAAATTATATCGGTTTGCAAAAAAAAAAGCTTATTAATGCACAAAGCTAAAAACAAAATTACAGCAGCTTTTTATTGTATGATCCCATATGCATCATCCTGAGTTAATTTAGGTTGTATAGAATCACTTGTTCTTTCCTAAGCTTTGGGGTGCCTGCCTATTCTTACTGCAAAAAAGCAAGAAGAAGAAAATATTTTTTTAAAATGAAGTAGCTGCTAACTCAGACTGGGTTTCCACAGTTCGGAAGAAAATTTTGAGCAGTGTGACCACTGTTGTCTGCTTTGTCAGAAGATACATCTTAAGTCAATGTTGATAACCAAGAAAGCTAAAATGAGCCAATTTTTTTTTAGGATGGATAGGAAAATCACTAGAAGACACCAAAGAAGCCTTACCGAAGTATGAGAGTCCAGTGTAGGGGTGGTATTCTACCGGTTTGGACCAGTTCTATAGAACCGGTTATGATTCTGCGCAGTTCAGAGAACGGGAAAATCTTGCCCCTGGCTGGCCTCGCCCCACCCAGTCAGTCCTTATCGCACATGCCCAACATCACTGACTGCATTCTCCCCTGCCCAGTCACTCCTTAAGGTATTTTCCCCCCTCCCGACGATCAGCTGTTCCAATATCCCCCTCGCTGTCTTACTGCTTCCCCCAGGAGGCTTCCCTGAGGCCCAGGAGGTCCAGAAATGGGGGGGGGGGGGGTTGCTGCAAAAAAGAAGCCATGCCCACCAAGTCACATGGCCACGCCCACCTGGCCATGTCCACAGAACCAGTTGTTAAAAAATGTGAATCCCATCCCTGGTCCAGTGCCTCTCATTTTATGCCACATTGACTGGGAATTATGGCCATTGCAGTCATGTCTGAAATCTACTAATATGAGTAAATTGGAGACAAAGCTGCCTGAACATTCTCTTTTGTTTACCAAAATAAATCCCTTCTTAAAAATTATTACTGCTGAAGAACACGGGACCAAATCCTTTACACAACCCAAATGCTTAGGAAAGTCCCACTGGCCCCACTAGTAATTGTGTTTTTAAAGTGTTGTTTGTAACACATGTGAGCAGGACCTGATGGTGGTTCTCAATGAAGCCCAAACCCTGATTCTGTGTACAGGTAATCCTTATCTTAGGATCACAATTCAGCCCCAAATTTTCTGTTAAGCAAGACATTTGTTGAGCAAATCTTGCCCCATTTTTATGACCTTTCTTGCCACTGTTGTTAAGCAAATCACTGCAGTTTGCTAAGTTAGTAACATGGCTGTTAAGTGAATCAGGCTTCCCCATTGACTTTGCTTATCAGAAGGGTACAAAAGGTGACTCTACAACCATCATAACTATGAGGCAGTTGCCAAGTACCTGAATTTTGATCACGTAACCATGGGAATGCTGCAACTGTTGTAAGTGTGAAAAATGGTTGCAAGTCAACTTTTTCAGTCTCCTTGTAACTTTGGTCACTAAGTGAACTGTTGTAAGTCGAGGATTACCTGTATGTGCCTGCAATGCTGACCACCCATGGAAAATGGACAGGTTTGATCATGACCACCATCTTGGCCTTTTTTCAACCTCTGCAGATACCATGCACACGCGTCATGGTTGACAGAATCTGAGGTGAGGGTTTCATCCCCCTTCCATAAGCATTACGTTTAGCCTTACCGTAAGCAACATGCTAAGCACAATACAAAACTTTTTAAATAAGTTGGCATCCACAAATTGTGACCTCGCTGACAAATCTTTTTTTTCTTCTTATTTTTAGCTTATTTTCCCTGAGGACTGAAAACCATACATTTTTTATTTCAAACATAATTTAAAGCTGCTTAACCATTGGTCAACAGAACAATTATGGGACATCATCATCCTTATGTATTTGGTCTATCAAGAAAGGTGTTTTCCCCTTGCTAAAATGGCCCATCCACCCTGGCAAACAACCTTCTCACTAAGGCTCTTAATTTAGGCGAGCATTATGTCACACGGTTCATTCTTATAGCACCTAAAGTTCAATTTCTCTCATTCTTTATTATTTGAACAAGGATAACCTTTTGCATTGTAAAAAGTGTTGGTTGCATATCAGTAAAATTAATACGAAGCAACGTCAAAAAGAAAATTTAGTGAATATTTAGTGAAATGTTTCTTCAATGAACAACAGAAGTTTAAACAATGAGATGTCTTCGAAGAAGGGTGGAAAAAAAAACCCTTTTCTATCTTTTTGGGCCCTTCAAGAACAGTGTTTCTCAACTTAGGGACCTGAAGATGTGCAGACTTCAACTCCCAGAGTTCTCCACCCAGCTGAATTGAATTGTGGGAATTGAAGTCCTTGTATCTTAAAATTTCTGAGATTGAGAAACACTGCTTCAGAAACAGGCAGTTGTGTGTGCATTGAGTCACCTGATGAAAAGTGAGTGATTTTCCACTTCAAAAATCAGGAAAACCAATGTACAAGTCTATGTAAGCAAGCACGACAACGGAAAACATAAGCAAGGAAACATAATTTTTTGCAACCTGTGGAAAAAAATGACTCTGCTTATTTTTTGGTTGGACTACACAAAGCCTGAAGGCTAAGGTTATCTGCATTTTCTGCTGCTCCATCAGCAAGCTTTTAATCCCAGTTGGCCAGCAATGTAGCTAGAAACACCAGCAGAGATAAGGGAGTCTTTGGTGCTCCATGATTTGCTAGGGCACTTATTCTTTCTGGATCATGTAGCATGCTGTATCTTGCCAAAGTTCCCGAGGGCCCACCACACTGGAGAAGAGGTGACTGGTAAGACGTGGGCCGCTTATCCAGAGTGTTAGGACTTGAGCCATCAGTTGGTCTCTCACCAATAAACAGCAGGCTCCGGTCTTTTCCATCTCGTTCGAGGCGAAAGAGTTCATACTCAGCGTGGGGGAGTTTAATACCTAGGGCTGCGCATCCATTGGTGTGGGTCACATCTAGCTCCTGCCCCATGTGCCAAGATCCAGCCTCTCCACAGCTCCCAAAATCAGAGGAGTTCAGCATGGACGCAGTGACCTGATCCATAGGTGTCACCCGAGCATGTGTCACCTTGAAGACCAGCTCGGTGCCTCCTCTCACGATGCGAGAAGGGGCTCCCTCGTTGTAATGACCCAAGGCATAGACGGTGAAAGTTGGTTGCTTGCAGAGAGGGTCAGAGTAGTGGTGATAGTAGCCTTCCCAGCTACGGTTGTTGGCATGGAAGATAAAGTACCTGGTAAGGAAAAGCACTGCTGGGCGGACTTCGCAGCGAGAGCTGACCCAGTGGCCACTCAACAGCATCGGAAGCTCAGGTCTGGCTGGTAATACTGGCGGGTTATGTTCATCAGCTCTGTATATCACCCCACAAGCAGGGCAAGGATGAAAGTGGTGCTGCAGAAGGAAATGAAAGCAACATTTTAATTGCATTGTTAATGTAAACCTATCATGGAGAGAACCTATTTCAGTAGCAAAGATGAGCTTCTGTTTGAAAGACAAATCTAAAGCAACAGAGGGCTTTTTAATTGTTGATGAATTAGTGACATGCAATTGAAATGCTCTTTGGGTTTTGTTTGTGATGCACAGATATGGAAATTTTGAGTAGTTTGGAGAACCGGCAAATACCCCCTCTGACTGGCCCCTCCCCATCTATTCTTCGCCTCCCATTGAGTCCCAGCTGATCAGCTGGGCCTTCTTTGGTTGCCCTGCACAGGAGAATGGAGCTGGAAAGCAGGTTAGTGGGGCGGAGAGGGAATGGGATTTTGCAGTAACCTTCCCCTGGAGTGGGGAGGGAATGGAGATTTTACAGTATCCTTTCCCTGCCATGCCCACCAAGCCACACCCATCAAGCCATGCCCACCAAGCCACACCATGCCCACCAAGACACCGGTAGTAAAAAGAAATGAATCCCATCACCGACCTGCAGGCACCCCTGTGCAAAACTGTAATTCACAACAG
This sequence comes from Hydrophis major, assembly GCA_033807585.1. Taxonomy (NCBI): domain Eukaryota; kingdom Metazoa; phylum Chordata; class Lepidosauria; order Squamata; family Elapidae; genus Hydrophis; species Hydrophis major. The sequence goes on from CM066330.1 coordinate 247,844,872, forward strand.
CCTTTTCCACAACGGTCCAATAGTGAGGAATGTTGGGAGATTTCATTTAACACAGTTGAACGCCAAAATACCCCACTAAAGTATGAAATATTAACAGAGCTTGGTTTGAACTATAGGCAATGAAACTTCCCCGGATAGGCCAAAACAACTCTTCACTTCCCTAATTCCAGCAGATAATGTGTATTCATAGTTAGCACTACTTATTCTGACTACCCTCAAAATAAAACATTTCTTGACTGTTCTGAAGCCAAAAACACTAAATTGCCTAAACACTAAATTGCCTGAACTTTGTAGGAAGAAGTTCATAGCACAGACATATGCTGAATTTTGATATCGTAAATTTGTTAAGCTAATAAAAATAAGAAATTGACATTGTTTTTTTTAAACAAAGTTTATTTAAATTTCATATATTTAAAACATTTAAAAAGAAATAAGCAAACATATAAACAAATATATATATATATATATGGATCTTTGGTTATTCGGGTTTTCTCCCGCATAAGATTGGAAATATCTAGGCAACGTTTCGATGAAGTCTCATTCATCATCTTCAGGCTTGTGTCTTCTGCTCTGTGCTTCTCAGAGTAATGTGAGCTTGCAGCTGCTTCTTCCTTTTAACTGTTAGTGTGGGTGTGACTTGATTGGGTGGGGGCTTGGCTGTGCTCTGATTGGGTGGGGGTGTGTTCTCATTGGTTGGGGATTTGGCTGTGTTCTGATTGGTTGGGGGGTTGGCCGTGTTCTGATTGGCTGGAGGCGTGTTCTGTTCAGGTGGGGGCTTGGTTGTGCTCAGGTTAGACTTAGTTGCTGGGGGATTTGAGCTGGTGAGCTGTGATCCTGCTGTTTGGCTTCGCGTTCGTGGTCGTGCTGCATCTTCATGGTGGGTGTCAGTTCACTTCAGGTATGGCTCGGAGGGGTTTGAAGCGGGTAGTGATGCAGCTGCAATGCGGCTTCTGGTCTGTGGTTGTGTCTCATCTTCTGTGTGGGTGTGAGTCTGCTTTCTACATGGAAGTGTGGTGATAGTATCTTGTGTGGCCCTCGTAGGTGTGGGTCTGGTGTCATTCTTCATGTTAGGTACTCGTCTGTTCGTGAGAGCAGGTTTCCAAATGGCTGGTAGGCGGGAGGTGTCATCTCGTTTATTCATGCTATGTGGGCATTTTTCTATCTCTATGGCTTCTCTGATTATTCTGTTGTTGAAGTGTTCGGTTTTGGCAAACAGACTTATGGAACAGCTGTCCTGCCCTACATAAGAGGTACTACAGACAAAATCAGTATGATACTACACAGGCATCACATCAAGACTGCCTTCAAAATAGACAGAAAAATAGCAGCCATCCTAAGAAACTCCAAAGATAAAATTGACTTGGAAAACCAAGGCATATATGGAGTCCCCTGTGCATCATGCCCTGCCACATACATTGGACAGACCAATAGAAGAATAAGTACCCGCCTGGATGAACACAAAAATGAAGTAAAAAAGCTGGAACACACTTCCTCACTAGTCCAACACATGAAAGCCACAGGTCATAGCATCGACTTCAATGGAACCAAAACCTTAGCCACTATAGAAAACCCCAGCCACAGAATTATCAGAGAAGCTATGGAGATTGAAAAAAAACCTGAAAGCATGAATAGATGATTCCACCAGACTGTCAATTATTTGGAAGCCTGCCTGCACTCACAAACAAAAAAATCTCTACACCACAAGCCAGGCAAACATCTGGGCACAGACTCCCCTTAATACCTCCAGCTCAAACACACCCCAACCAGGCACCCAGATGAAACCTAGCTTCCTAATAAATAATAGCCTTCCTCGTTCTGTTAATGTTTTAATTTCATAGAATACTTTATAATTAAATGCACGTCCTTCAAAATTTCATAACTTATTCACTTATCAAATGTTGCTTTTTCTTTAACTATTCATAGTTCCAAACTTTGTAGTATCTATCTTTGTCACTATCTTTGTTGTTTTTTTAGTAATTTGGTCAGGATGTCCATCTCTGCACACTTGTGAATTTTTTTAATGACCATCTCCTCTGAAGGGACAATAGACAGTTTCCAATTTTGAGCATAACTTAGTCTGGCTACCGTTATAAAGTGCAAGATTAAATATTGATATTTTTTTTCTATTTTTGAGTCTATCATACCCAGCAAAAAGATTTCGGGTTCAAGTTTTACTTCCTGTTTAGTTATATTTAGAATCCAATTTTTGATATTTTTCCAAAACTTCTGAGCATATGGATATGTCCACCACATATGGAAGTATGTTCCCTAGGTGCAGTTACACTTCCAGCAGTTTGGGGGGAGGTTCAGGAACATTTTAGCCAGTCTCGCGGGTGGCAAGTGCCAATGATACACCATTTTATAGAGATTCTCTTTGTACGAGGCTGACATAGTTAGTTTGTAATTTATTTCCCAAATATGTTCCCACTTGTCTAATTCAATACTGTGGCTCACATTTTTTGCCCAAATTATCATACACTCCTTGACTGTTTCTTCTTTTAATTTATAATCCAAGAGATATTTATATATTTTACTAATCAACTTCCTTTCCTCTCCATGCCAAATTTTATCTAATTCTTTGTAGGTCATGTTAAAACCAAATTGTTCTTTATCTTTTTTGTAATGCGATTGTATCTGCGCATAGGGCCACCATGCTATCTCTTTTCCTTGAATTTGTATTTGATTCCTACCCTTTAACTCTCCAGTTTGATGTAATAGATCTTTATATCTTACAATATTATCAAAATCTTTATATCTTACAATATTATCAAAATCTAAAACATTTGTATGTGTAACTGCCTCCATTGTAGATAACCACAGTGGGACCTTACAGTAATGTACTTTTTTAATCTTTTCCCAAATATTTAGTAACACACTCCTTATATAATGCCTTTGAAAGTACAAGTGGTGTTTACTCTTTCCATCCCACATAAATGCGTGCCATCCAAGTTGGAGATCAAAGCCTTCTAATGTTAAGATCCTTTTATTTATCAAATTAACCCAGTCTTTAAGCCAGGTTGCTATCGCAGCATAGTAGTATGTTTCAAAATCTGGAAGACCAAAGCCTCCTTTCTTTCTATCGTCCTGTAATAATTTATATTTTATTCTGGGTTTTTCCCTTGCCATATAAATTTGGATATATGTTTATTTAGTTCTTGAAAAAAGCTTTTTTCTAACTTGATTGGCACCGTCTGAAATAAGAACAACAATTTTGGCAAAATATTCATTTTTACTATTGTAATATGGCCTAATAGAGATATTTGTAATTTAGCCCAATTATCTAAGTCTTTAAATATTTGAATTGTTAATTTATCATAATTATCTTTTTTAATTGATGAGCACCTAGCTGTCAGCCATATCCCCAGATATTTTACTTTATTTACCACCTATATCCCTAACCTCTTTGTTAGTTCTTCCTTTTGTTCATTTGTACAGGTTTTTTTAATCACTTTTGTTTTTTCTTTATTAATTTTTAACCCTGCCACCTTTCCATACTGTTCTATTTCTTTCATCAAAATATGTGTCGTTTCCAGGGGATCTTTTATTATAAAGGCCATATCGTCAGCAAATGCTTGAAGTTTGTACTCCTCTTTTTTAACTTTTAACCTGCTGATCTCTTGATTTTGTCAGATTTGTACCAGTAGTGTCTCTTCTGCTAATATATAAAGTAGGGGAGCCAAGGGGCATCCTTGTCTTACACCCTTATTCATCCTTATATTATCTGTGTTTTTCCCATTTATTAATATTTTTGCAGTTTGGGTATTATATAGTATATTGTTTTAATGAATCCTAAAAAAGATTCACCAAAGTTCATGCCTGTCAGTTGTTTAATAAGAAAATTCCAATTCAAATTGTCAAATGCCTTCTGAGCGTCTAAAAACATCAGTGCCATTGTTTTAATTGTGTGTACTTCATAGAATTCTAAAACATCCATAATCATTCTTGTATTTGTCTTCATTTGTCTATATTGCAGAAACCCATTCTGGTCAGTATAAATAATCCTACTTAACATTTTCTTTAATCTTTCCACCAATATTGTGGCCAAAATCTTGTAAACTATGTTTAAAAGTGATATTGGCCTATAATTTTGAATTTTTTGTGGGTCTTTGCACTATCCAAGGCTTCATTATATAGGTCTGTCATTAAGTCCTCCAATAACTCTTGAAACTCCTTATAGAATTCAGACAAAATTCCATCCGGGCCCGGAGTTTTATTTAGTTTTTCGGCTCCAATTGTCTTTCTAATTTCTTCTGTGGATATTTTATTATTTAAAATACATTTCTCTTCATCCATAATTTCCGGTAAAAAATTTTTCTTCAAATATTGATTAATAAGTTCTTCTGGTACTTCTTCTTGATTGTATACATTTGTAAAAAAAGTCCTTGGCAATATCTTTCTTTTCCTTAGCCTGAGTACATACTTTCCCGTCTTGGTCTTGGAGAGCTACAATCATTCTTTTTCCTTGTTCTTTTTTATTTTATGGGCTAACCATCTCCCTGGCTTATTTGCATTTTCAAAATAATTTTATTTTACTAATTTAACTTTTTGGGCCAGGTCTTCCTGCATACTTAAATTTATCTTATGTTTTACCAAATCTATTTCTTTACTAGTGTTTTGATTATTCGGATCAATTTGTCTACTAATTTCTAAATCTTTAAGTTTCTCTCTCCACACATTTTGTTGTTGCCTTTTTTCTTTATTCTTTTTAATACTATAGCCAATAGTTAAACCTCTCACGTAAGCTTTTGTTGTATCCCAGAGATTTTGAAGGGATGTATGCTCTCTCTTATTTATTTCAAGAAATATTTTCAATTTTTTTCTCACCATTTCAATATATTTGTTATCTTTTAATATACAACTATTAAATGTCCATCTTCCAATCATTCTCTTCCCTTTCCACTTAATTTGAATAGGGTTATGATCAGCCCAAACATTTGGCAAAATCGCTATATTTTCAATGTTTTCTATTGAGTCTGGGTCCATCCAAATCTGATCTATTCTAGACCAAGAGTAATGGGGATTAGAAAAGAAAGTATACTGCTTTTTAGTTGGATATAGTTCTCTCCACACATCCTTCAAATTTAATTCCTTCACCGTGTTATTAAAAGAAGATGGGAATAGTCTCCTTTTATTTATTTATTTTGGAACTTTTATAGTCTTTGTCCTTGCCTGAAACAGCATTTAAATCTCCTACAATACATATATTTGTATATTCAGTTTCTACAATCTTGTGATGGAGTTTATTATAAAATTATTTTTGATTTACATTTGAGGCATATACTGTAACTAACGAAGTCTTTTTCTGGTTTAATATTATTTCTATAAATAGCATTCTCCCATCATCATCCTTATATACTTGTTTGTGTTGCAGCCAATCTTTTATATATATGATACCCCTTTTACTTTGATTTGAAAGAGCCCAATACATTTTTCCCAAATTAGTATTCATTAGAAGGTCTGCCTATTTATCTATGTGTACTTGTATACAAGTTATGTCTGCATTTTGTTCTTTTAAGTTTTTCAAATGACTGTTTTCTTTTTAATGTTGAGTTTAAACCATTGATATTAACTGAAAAGAAGGTGATTTCTCTGTTTGTATTACTTTCTGTATCATCTCACCCTTCGTCACCTCAGGTTTCACGATTCCATTAGTCAGCATAAATCTCTGCCATTGTTTCAGTCATCGCTCCTGTCAATAACTCCACCGCTTTACCACACCACCCAATTCGGAACTTCCTTTACAATATACATCAATATTCTGAAAATTTTCTTTAAATACGCCTTTCCAGTGCTCAGCCTGCTGTTTCCCTCTTTTCGCTTCTTTTAATCGGCTGGGCTGCTGAGTCTTTGGTTCTGATCATCACGGTTGTCACAATCTCCCTCTTCTGCCGTTGGTTTTCAGGGGGTTCTTCTTCCAGTCTCCAGGATTGCAGCACCTCCTCAAGACCTCTATGTCTTCCCCTTTCTTTTGCCTACCCCTCCGGGGTCTGACACACTCCAAAAAGCCACCAACTAGCAAAAATCGGAATCTTTCAGAGCGGCGATCCCCTTCTCAGCTCCACACTGACACAGTGCCCAACCAGAAGTCCCCGACATTGGTCTTAATACAGTAGAAATTAGAACATCTGAATATCAACCACTTCAAGACTATCATCTTAATGGACAAAGTAATATGATGCCTGCATATTGAAATGTTTCCTTTTGGGTGCTGAATTACAACTCTACTATTTCCAAATCAGGTCAAATAAATGATAGTTGTAGTGAAACACATCTACAAAGCACCAGCTGGGAAGGCTGATTTAGAAGTCATCTTATAAAAATGTATTTGTTTGTTTTAATTCACAACAAGGAAGGGTGTTTTTCTAACCTTGATGGTCTGGGGAATTATAGATAACTATGTTGTGTAGTCCCTCAAATCATTTTCTGGTCAGCATTAGAAGTTAACTCCTCTTCTAATTATCATAGTAGGCACCAAAGGATTTAGAGTGAATAATACCTGTTTTTATAAGCTATGAGCTGTTCTATATGGTTGATTTTGAGAGACGCCAGCCTTGTTTGTATGGGAAGGAGATTTAAATAACACTGTACTTAGCTCAGCACCAGGGCAATTTGACATGTTGACTGAAGTCCGCTGTAATTGAAACATTTTTAACCACGTTATTGCAACTGTCACTCCAAGGAGCATTGATGCTACACAGTCTGTAATAGCTAAATAGCCCAGTAGTTATTGAAATAGTATGTTCTCTTTTAAAGCAGGAAGTTCTTTAATAAGATAATTTTCCAAAAATAGGAGAGGTTTTTTTTTGTTAAACCAGGCACAGATTTGGGAAAAAAAACAAAGAGCTATTTTGTATAGAAGCAATTTGGGGCTGGGGCTGTTTGTCTATCTGTGTTAGTGTGGAGATGGATAGATGGGTAGGTGGATGGATGGATGGAATAACAGTCCTGGATAAGTTTCTGCTAACAACTAGTATGGTGAAGACAACTGATTTTCCTCCAGGTTGTAGGAATACCCCATTTCAACAAAGTTTGAGGAAAACAGAATGGGAGCATTAGACTCTTATGAATATCTCAGTAGAAATAACCAGCCACTGAGAAGACCATAACAGATTCACGCTTCATATTAAAACACAAAGCCAGCTGGATGGTTTTGGGCCAGTCGTTCTCCCTCAGCCCAACTTCCTTCATAGAATTCCTGTTGTGGGGAGAAATATATATTTTCTATTTTATTTTATTTATTTGATTTGTCAATCGCTTACAATATAATAGATATAAGAATAAACATAAGTATAAATACATAAAATAGGTATGAATAATTGGGGACAATAGGACAGGGACGGTAGGCACAAGTGTGCGCTTATGCACGTCCCTTACAGACCTCTTAGGAATGGGATAAAGTCAATAGAGGATAGTTTGAGGGTAGTAGGGGTTTGAGCATGTGACAACAGAGTCAGGTAGTGAATTCCAGACATTGAGCACTCTGTTGCTGAAATCGTACTTCCTGCAATCAAGTTTGGAGTGGTTTACATTAAGTTTGTATCTGTTGTGTGCTCTTGTGCTGTGGTTAAAGCTGAAATAATCATTACTGGTAAGACATTGTAACAGATAATTTTATGTACTATGCTTAAGTCCTATCTTAGCCAGTGTAGTTCAAGGTTGTCTAAGCCTAGAATCTCAAGTCTGGTGGTGTAGGTATTCTGTTGCGAACAGAGGAGTGCAGTACTCTTCTTGTAAAATATTTCTGGACTCGCTCAATTGTGTTAAAATCTGATATACAGTGCGAATTCCAGACAGTGAGCTGTATTCCAGTACTGATCTAGCAAAGGTTTTGTATGCCCTAGTTTGCAAATCAGAGGATTGACCAGAGGAGAAGCTTCGTAAGATTAGATTTACAACTCTTAAAGCCTTTTTGGCAATACTGTTGCAGTGAGCTCTGGCACGTAGGTCATTCAATATGAGTACTCCAAGATATAGAAATAGGAGATAGGAGAAAGTTATTGGATGTGTTCACCATCTTGAGTTTACAAAAATAATAAATGTGGGATATAAATAAAAACAAATAATTAATCCTAACGCTAAATAGCAAGTGCACCCAACGTTCTAAAATACATCTACATCAAATACAAGATAGCTTAGCAACCAGGGAGTATCCAACCCAGGCATTTGTATGCTTGGAATACAGGTAGTCTTTGACTTATGACCATAACTGAGCCCAACATTTCTGTTGCCAAGTGAGACAGTTGTTAAGTGAGTTTTGCCCAATTTTATGACCTTTATTGCCAAAATTGTTAAGGGAATCATTGCAGTGGTTAAGTTAGAAACATGGCTGTTAAGTGAATCTGGCTTCCCCTTTGACTTTGCGTGTCAGAAGGTCACAAAAGGGGGGTATCACATGACCCCAGGACACTGCAACCATCTTAAAATACATGCCAGCTGTCTAGCATCCCAATGTTGATCCTGTGACCATGAGGATACTGCAACGGTCTTCAGTGTGAAAAATCATCGTAAGTCACTTTTTCAGTGCCGTTGTGACTTCAAACAGTCACTAAATGAACCATTGTAGGTTGAAGACTACCAGTATTTGTTTTGTTCAACAAGTCTTTTCGAGGTTCTCCTCAAAAGTCTTACACCATCTAAGAGTATGCGAGGTTCCCTAAAATTATGTTTTTCCCAGGGCTGCTGTCTAATGCTACTGAAAACTGGTGCCTAAGAAGAGAAGCTGAGATCTTTTGCACAAGAAGTATGAACCTGTTAGAAATTCTGTTTATATAAAGCACTACACAGAGCAACCAGAGAATACAGTCACCATGTGCTTTACTGCTCAACTATGTATCTGTAACAGGAAAAAGGAAACTCTACTTAGAACAAAAAAGCATAGAATATGGTATATATCATAGATCCTTTCTTTTAGAACAGATCTGCCTCCTTTTTTTAAACAGTTGTGCTTTTGGCCATGTCCAGAACCTGCCTCAAGTTCTCTCCTTGAGTTGCCTATGCATGCAGCTTCAGAAGGAATGGTTTCAAGGACCTTCTGGGGAGCCACAAAATATAAATTATTTGCCAGGTATCGAAGATATTTGCAAATATTTAAAACCATGTACACATATTATTTTTTTCTTTGTTGAAAAATTACAAGGCTTTTTCCATGAAAAATGTTTTATTTATATTAATGTCTAATGTTTAATTTTTATATTTTTTTACAAGAATCAATAATAAATATTCTAAGAATTAGTCCATTTTAATTTTTAAGCTGGTAAATATTGATAAATGTCACCCACACATACAAAAGCTCTTTGGGGGGGGGGTCTTTTGGGAAAGGGTTCAAAGAGCAAAATAAAAAACACTGGTTTAGAATATTTCCAAGCTTTAACTGGAGTTTTGCTATCCTAAGGTTAGGGATACCTATCACTTCAAAACAATGGAACTTGCAGAGCCTTGCTTAAAGTCAAAAATGTCTCACTTTCACTTAAACAAAGCTCGATAACAAAGCTAGATAACATTTAACCCTCTTCGGTCAATATTGTGGATGGAAAGTATGAAATGTCGAACTGTTAGCTGATTATCTAAAGGACTGCAATGAAGTCCTTGCATTTTACCACACCTCAAACTGTTTTAAATTAATTTTACAAAATATTCCTGTTTACCATCTGGTTTAACTCATGCCTCCATGATTTTGGCCCAGGATACCTCTATTTTAATGCCAGTCTGAACATGTGTCTAGGAGGATGGTTTGTTGATGTTATTCTATCACCCCAGTTGTTGCAATATTAAATAGGTGGAAAATCAGTTGTTCTTTTTTCTTTCCTTCTTTCCCTACACTTTCCTTCTGTTCCCATCTGGTAATCCTCAAGAGGATTTTTCTGCTGAAATACAACCAACTTATCTTAAAGATCAATCATCTTTCTAAATTGATTAGTTATGATTTTGATAAAAATACACATTCTGGGAAGGAATCCAAGCTTCTGAGCAAAAGCAAAGCAAAAAAACGGAATCATATTTCAGCTGCATTAAGAGTTGGGTTTCCAGGCCTGCTGTTAATTACATTCAGGCTTATTTCCTTTAGCAATGACATTTTCATAAGGTATAATGGTGTACTACATTTTTCTTAAAGGTGGCTCAGAGGCTAAGACTCTGAGCATGTTGATCAGAAAGGTTGGCAGTTTGATGGTTCGAATCCCTAGCACTGCATAACGGAGTGAGCTCCCGTTATTTATCCCAGTTTCTGCCAACCTAGCAGTTCGAAAGCACATAAAAAATGCAAGTAGAAAAATAGGGACCACTTTGGTGGGAAGGTAACAGCACTCCATGCATCTTAACTTAACTCACTGCAACTCTGTATGGTTTGCCAACTGCACAGTGGCAGATAGGAAAGCACTCCAGAGGGTTAACGTCAGAAGATCATTGGTTGCCCTCTCAACAGCTTTATAGCTCCCGCTGCCTTAAGAAAGTTCAAAACATTCTCAAAGATTCATCTCATCCTGGGCACCCTTTTTTTTGAACTATTACCATCTGGCAGACGGTACAGAATAATAAAAACAAGCACACATAGGCTGATAAACAGCTTCTATCCCAGGGCAGCAGCTCTTTTGAATTCTGCTGTATAGTGCAGTGTTGGGGGTTTTCAATTCAACGTGTAGAGTGTGAAGGAGGTGTGTTTGTGTTTATTTTCATGGTCATGATGTACACTGAAGATGATGTTTGATTTCATTGTATGAGGTACAATGACAATAAAGCAAACGAAATGAAACTTCGGCATTTAATCATGCCAGCCACATGACCACAGAGACGTCTTCAGACAGCGCTGGCTCTTCAGCTTTGAAACGGAGATAAGCACCACCCTCTCGAGCCAGAAACAACTAGCACGCGTGTGCGGGAGAACTTTTACCTTTACATTTTCCTTGCTACTCCTTCTATCCTAGCCTAATTCTAGAAGAAGAGAGGCTCAATCTATTCTCCAAAGCACCTGAAGGCAATGGATGGCAACTAATCAAGGAAACAACCAACCTAGAACTAAGGAGAAATTTCCTGTCAGAACAATTAAGCAGTGGAACTCAGCCTCGAGAAGTTGTGGGTGTTCCAACACTGCACACTTTTAAGAAGAGATTGGACAACCATTGGTCTGAAATGGTTTAGAGCACGGGTGTTTAAACCTGATCGTGTCACTTGCTGGATCGTGGCCTATCATGACATTTTTTTAATGTTTGCAGAGCCAGGGTAGGCGTGGCCTGCGTGTGATGTATCTGGCCAGTTTGACAGGCCTGATTTAGAGTTTTCTGCTTGAACGGGAGGGGTTGGACTAGAAGACCTCCAAGGGCCCTTCCAACTCTGTTATGCTTTCTATGGACTTTTGGTGGGACCCAACAATAAAAGGCCGAGTTAATAATACTATAATGGACCGTCCCTGAAAGCATCGGTCTTACCATGGCATTCTGCAGTGGGCGCTGATATCCTGTAGGCCGATACTGAAGCCTCTCTGACCATTCAGTGTGAATGTCTCCAAGATACAGCTCCTCCACCTGCCTGCTCCCCTGGTTGTGCTGGAGGAGCAAGGGCTGGTGATACTTCTCCACTCGTACCAGGCTAAGCTCATGCATGGCAAAGCCAAGGCCAGGGGTGCAGTCCTCTTCTCCTTTAGCACTCAGAAGCTCATAGAGGGCACCCGGAACCCAAGTCCGTCCAGCTGGCAAAAATCCACTGCAATGCACTCCTGTTTGGTTGAGGCGGGCAACTGTTTCCTGCATGGCTCTCTGGCTGTAGAAGACAATGCCAACTTTATGAAGGTGATAATCTGCTTCTGTAGCCCCTAGGGTGATCCAGGATGCCTGCCGGAGCCTGATTTTCCCTTTGATGACCAGAGAATAAGTGGGCTCTCTACAGGAAGGGTCACGGTAGTAAAACTGATAGGCTTTGAAGAGGCGGTTGGCAAAGAACATATATGACCGAGTCAGGAATTCAGGTCCTGGACGCACTTCACACCTGAAGACAAGGGGAGGAAATTCCTGTTAGGGGCTGCCACAATGAAGAGGGGCTCAACCTATTTTCCAAAGCACCTGAGGGCAGGACAAGAAGCAATGGATGGAAACTAATCAAGGGGAGAACCAGCCTAGAACTAAGGAGGAATTTCCTAACAGAACAATTAATCAATGGAACAACTTGCCTCCGGAAGTTGCAAATGCTCCAACACTGGAGGTTTTTAAGAACAAACATTTGTCTGAAATGCTATAGGGTTCCTGGTTTGAGCAAGGGGTCGGACTAGAAGGCCTCCAAGGTCCCTTCCAACTCTATTATTTTGTTAGTTGCCAAAAGTAGGCATGGATCAACACTGTATCAGTAAACATGTTACATATCAAAGATGGTATAAGTAGCTAAGCTATCAGACAACATAAAAAAATTGTAAAGAGAATAAATTTAGAGACTTGAGTAGAACTTAGAAAAATCTCTTCGTTTCCAGGAATGGCATGACGGGGACGATGGGTTCCCAGAGTTGCATCTGATTTCTTTTTTAAAAGTTATATTAATTTCAAATATTAACAGAAAGCAGACATACGCAAAGCATCAGCCTCTGCCCACATATTTATTTACAAAAACATTTTTTGATCTCACAAAGGTCCACTGCAAAGGGAGAAAAATATCCTTGAGAGCTCATGTGCCCTCTGGTAAATGGGCATTTTGTGAATGGCCACGGTTACCAAGGCAGCCATTTTGTGAATTATTCAACTCTGTGGTACTGTTTAGCGAGGACATGCACCCAATCGTCTCCAAATCTCCTGTCCTGACAGAAACAAAACAAAGGAATAATTTATAGAACGAACTCAAGTCACTATTTGGAACAAGAAATTCATCACTGGGGAAATTCCAAAACTATCAAAAGTCTGGCACTGTCCCATTTTCCTTATAAAAATTCTGATCTTCCAAGTCTGCACGGTTGGCTTAAGAAAAATATAGATGGCCTTCTGGATTTGAAGATGAGATAAACATATTCCATTTTACCAAAGATGTTTTAAAAATGGGAAGGGTGGATCTGTGAGTTCTGATTTCCTATTTTATAAAGATGATGATGTCAGACCAGACTGGACATTCTGAGAGTCGCAAGCTATTGCAATTTGAAAGCTCAAATCTGAAGAACCCTACATTATCAATAGCACTGAAATACTATAAATTGGGGCTGTGCACTTAGGAAAATTATTCTCTTTCTTATTTTTCATGAGAAGCATTAACAATTCTGTATTAAGACAAGAAGGTCCACACAAAGGTATCTGTAAATAAATCCAAGAGGTGTCCAAGAAACTTTTAGAACTTTAGAACTTTTTTGTAATTCAACAATCTGCAGATACCATATATCTTGAGCTGATACTTTTTAAAACTTGGGTAATGTCAAAAAAGCAATTTGCAGTTTTATGTTTTTTTTCTTACCTGGAGGACTTTAAACACACTGATTACTAGCGTGTCTGATTACTACAACTATATATTGGTCTTTAAAATGCCATAAAAGACGCTACTGCAAGAGAGGAACATGTTCACACACACACACACACAGAGGGGGGGGGGAGAGGGAGAGAGATAATAAGAAATACTTTCCACATTTTAACAAAAGCCCACCTTGACAATCAAATGCACTGAATGTGTTACACAGACATAACACTTTATCCTGCTCCTCTGCATTTTGAGACAATGTTCATACATACCCTGTTGAGATCCAATGACCTTCTAACTGTGGCCGTAGAACAGCTGAAATTCTCGCACCGTCCTGAAGGTGGCGCAATTGGAACTGGCACTGAGGCTCCCACCATACTTTTTCTGAGCCTAGCTGGCTGATGTGAGCTCTGGGGGCATCCCATATTTTCTTTCCAGTTGCAAGAGCTTGAAAGAAAAATTAGATTTTTTTTTTTAGGATACAGAGACAGAGGACTCTCAGGAAACAATGTTTCAGTTCATAAAAAGAAGTGACAGCATTTGTTAACACAAAGGAGGTTTCCAAGATATCACTTTTCCTCTGCAATTACATAGAAGGTCACTGTGATATCCATTTTATTATTAGTAATAAAGTAAAGTAAAATTAAGGCTTGTCTGTTAGAGAACTGAAATAGCAATAGGAATAACTTTTAAAATACCACAATTTAATTATAATAGTTCCATCATGCCAACAGGATTCAGTCTCTTCTGACATACATATATAAGCATGCATCATGAAAAAACAAAGCAAACTTTTATTATCTTTCATTGTTTTATTTTTGCTTTTAAGCTAATGCTACCGGTACTAGTCATAAGTAATGTGACTGTATTACTTGGTGAAGATTTAATTGTTTAGCAGCCTCAGCCCAATTGACCTCACAGGGTTGTTGTTGTGGGAAAGACAGGAGGAAGAAGAAGTGTTAGGTATGCTCACCACCTTGAGTTATTTATAAAAATAATAAAGGAAGGATTTAAAAAATAAAATGCTGCATCATTTATTATCATGGTTTTGCAATACTAATTATCTGTGAACACTCCAACATCTATTTGGATGAAAGTGGTAAGTGAAATGAAATGAAACAAAATGAAATTGAATAATAACGAGATCTTGAGCATTATGTTTGATCTGTATTTTTAGTAAGCCTCATATGTAAACCAACTCTTGCTGAAGGACTATCAAGTGGAAAGTTAAAAAAATGACACAAACAAACCAAGTACCGTCTGCACAGCTGCAATCAATCTCTCATTTTTTAATAGTTATTTTATCTCTGGGGGTCTAGCCGAGAGGCCCAAAATTAAGTCTGCTGACATCCATTTCCAACTACCGTGTTCTATTTACAGTGAGGAACATAGAAATCGTAATAGCACTTAGATTTATATACCACTTTGCAGTGCTTTACAGCCCTCTCTAAGCATCAGTGTATTGCCCCCCAATAATTTGGAAGGATTGGAAGGATGGAAGGCTGAGTCAACCTTGAGCCGGTCAGAAATCAAACTGTTGGCAGTCGGCAGCCATTTGCCCAGAGTGGTATAAGGTCTCCCACTTGAGCTGGAGTTGGACTGGAAAACCTTCAAATGTCCCTACCAACTTTGTTAATTTGTTATTCCCATACATCACAGCAAATATTAATGAGTGAATTATGGAAATCATCTTATATTGTATATGTCTCCATCCTATATTATCACTAGAGACTCAGCCCAAAGGACTGCAGTATTGGTCCCAATGCCAAATAAAAATTGTGAGGTGAGTGGGAAGGACTGATTGACTTGACTCACCCCAGAAAAACCTTCCTCTTTTCTTTTGAAGTTCCAAGGATGTCACAGAGTAAGGAAAAAGCAATGGAAGGGGCAAGTGAAATTATCATAACTATGCCACTGTTCAAAGAAAAATAAATAATTAAGGATTAGAAAAAGAATATCCATAGCTTAGGCCCACTGCACCACTTTCACTTCAAACATTAGTTTCACTACTTAGGACATTTAGGAGATACATGTTTCTGCTGAACAGTTGGCAGAATGAATGACACCATCAGCCTTAGGAGCAATTTTCATAAGGGAGGAGCTGCCCCTGAAAAGACCCTGTCTATAACCTTTACCAAATTGGCTTATCCAGAAAGTGAGAAATTAAAAAAATCCAAGTGAATATGGTAACTTGTGTCTCATACGGAAGGAGTGATTATGAGTCACCTTAAACCCCAAGATGGGTAGCAAATAAATTTGATAATGTCTGAAATGATATAGGGTCTCCTATTTGAGTACAGGATTGGACTAGAACACGGTTGCCAACCAGTGGGCCACGACCCACTGGTGGGCCATGAGAAAATTTTGGTGTTGCCGCAGAGAAATCTCACCCCCAGAGCACCCCCCCCAAAGCAATTAATCCAGGCTGCACAGAAACACAAGGCTACACCACTCACATGACCCACAGGAACTCTCCCAACCCACTCACTCCTTACCCGGCAAACTTGCCTGATAATTTGCTATTTTTCCGACCATCAGCTGTTCTGCTGTGAGAGATTTAGAAGCAGGAATTGATGGATTTCTTGCTTTCTAGCTAGTCTTTAGATCTTCGGCTCTGCTTTTAAGCACAGCCAAACCTCCCTTAGGACTGAAGCTTCTATTATTCAATGCAGACTCACGGCAAGCAAATTTTATGTGACAGACTGAGCTAGCCAATGGCAGATAGATAGATCACTGAGTGATTCTGTGAGCAACTCAGTCTCTCTGCCTGCTTTGCCTGATTTTCAGTAAAAGTTGCTCTTTTTATGTAAAAAGTTCGATATTTACATACTTGGTGTGTTATGAGTTAATTTTGTGAGTTTGCTTTCAAGCAAATGTTATGTGACAGACTAAGCTAGCCAATGGCAGATAGATAGATATCTGAATGATATCTGTGTGTAAGGCATCCAGAAAGTATCCATGATATCAAACATTCCGAAACATTTTGTCTCCTATTGATATATTTAAAAACAGATCTGGTATGTCTAAGGCAATTTCCCAAAGTGAAATATTTTCATGCGTTACACAGAATCCACTTTCTCTCCTCTCACTTCCACACTTCATAAATCACGAGAACCAATTAACTGCAACTGGAATTTCTGAATACAATATTCAGAATAACCTTGAACTTTTCAACTCCTCCACCCCGCTTTCATGAAATGTGGCAGCTGAATTTTAAAGCTGACACTGTGATTCTGTGAGCAACTCAATCTGCCTGCGTGCTTTGCCTGATTTGGAGTAAAAGTTTCTGTTTTTTAATTTAAAAAAAAATCAATATTTATATAAATATTTATAATATTTACATAGAAGCCATGCCCAGCTAGTCACATGACCACCAAGCCACACCCACAAATTGGGCCATGCCCACAGAACCGGTTAGTGATCCCTGGGATTTAAAATTATGAATTTGGTGATCCCTGAGGTCCAAAAGATTGGCGATCCCCTGGACTAGAAGACCTCCAAGGTTCCTTCCAACTCTGTGATTCTGATATCTTTTAGGACTTCGGTTAACAAAGCCAGTAACTTGAGATAAGTCCAGAAACAACTGAGAAATAATATCATAATCAGGAGAATGTGTCAATATCATAATCAGGAGAACGTGTCAATACAGCTGCCACATTTGACTGGAACTGGAGTTTCAGTACATTTATCAAAATGCTCTGTATAGAGTTGTGCGTGTTCCTGTTATTTGGATGAAAAATGATTAAGGACAAATCAATGTAGCTAGATGTTTTCTTTTTCTCGAACGTTAATAGTATCCAATACATCAGGTGTAGCTGAATAACGGCACTTCTGGACAATAGCATCTCTTGGCCTTCTTGGAGGTTTATGAAATCTAAGACAGCCCCTCCCCTGCCCCGCCCAAGTTGTACAACTGATCTTTCGGCAGGGAAGATAACACAATACTAAGTTGCTACTAAGTTTCATAGAATTCATCTTAGTAAATATCTTGCTCTACAGATTCTCTTTTACATCTCTGATAAAAGACAGTGCGAAGATTTCCATGGAAGTCCACGAAAACTTGGACGCATTTTCCAAAAAGGAATTAAGAGTTAGAGATGAAAGGAAAAGAGCATCACTGATTATAATTAGCAGTTCCTGAAAAACAAACATAAAGTAGTTCAAATTCCAGAATAGTTATGGATAATTATGGGAATAGTGTTTAGGCACAATCTATCCTTTAATCCCCCAGCTTTTAGCTGGAAATTTAAGTAGGACAAATGCACTTCTCAAATAAAATAGAGCTAAAAGCTAAAATAAGTTCAAAAGAGGCTGCAGTATTGTATTCTGCTCGATAGTTTGTGTAATAGCTCCCAAATATTCTGTAATCCTTATTTGATCTTCTGCAATTGTTGTCAATTCTGGTAATTTATACATGGCTCCTACAATGTTTCTAAAAATGCTGGCAACACAAACCACAGTACATATGGAATCAAGATTTGGAATTAATAGGGTCCTTTCTGGAGAGTAAGAATTGTTTTCTGAACATCTGAGGAACATCTCCACCAGTAAGTGACAAAATGGTTCAAAGAAAAGAAGAAAAATAACCAAGGAACTCTGAAACTGAAAATGGAGTTAACCATTTCCTCCTCAATAATGCTAGGAAAGAATGAGAAAGAACGTCTAGGACAGCGGTGTCCAATCTTGGCAAGTTTAAGACGTGTGGACTTCAACTCCCAGAATTCCCCAGCCACCATATTGTGGAGTTGAAGTCCACACGTCTTAAACTTGCCAAGGTTGAACACCCCTGGTCTAGGAGATAAATTTAACCCCTGATTTATCTAAAAGCAAAAAGGATGTCCATATTTAATTCCCAAACTAGAGGAGAAATACTAGAAAGGCTAGAAGTGCATATGGACGATTTACCCTGCCGCCACTTTCAATCCCCATAACTTTCAAAAGTATAGATAGTCTTTGAGTTATAACCACAATTGGGACTAGAATTTCTATGGCTGAGCAATATGGTTGTGGGATTGATTCACAGCCTTTTTCTGCCAGTTATTAATGGCAGTTATTAAGTGAATTACTTGATTGCTAAGTGAATCCAGCTTTTCTCACTAAGTTTGCATGTTGGACTTTGCTAGCAAAGTCACAAATGGCGAACCATGAACCTGGGATGCCGCAACTGTCATACATACATGCCTATTGCCAAATGGCCAAATTTTAATCACCTTACCATAGGGATGCTGCAACAGTCATAAGTGTGAGGACACCTCATAAGTCACTTTTTCCAGTGCCACTGTAATTTCAAATGGACACTAAACAAATGGTCATAAATCAAGGACCACCTGTAGCTGGAAGGTCATTGTGATCATCTTCCTATCTTACTGATGTGAAATGCCATGGACAAAGAATAGAAACCACTGTCTGGTAATAAGTTCCTGCAGGTCAACAAACTAAAAGTCTTTCACTTTCATCCTACACAAAATGAAAACAAGGAAAGCAAATAGCGTTGGACTTTTAGCATTCCATGTTCATGAAGTGCTGAAGGAAATTGGCAAAATTCTTGTTTGTTTGTTTGTTTTGTTGAGCATATATTAGACTACAGGTATAAGTATAAACATGATTATTAATACATAAAATGGATACAAATAGAAAGGAACATCGTGCGCTACTGAGGGGAGCTGCAAAGCCTTCAAGTTAGCATTTCCTTTCAAAGGCTTGAATTTCAGGAGTCAAAAGGATGAGGTGAAGCAAAAATTCACTCAGGAAAGTTGCCATAGCATCTCAAGGAAAAACCACCTTAGCTTTAGAGCAGTTTCGACTGCAATGCAGCTGAAATGAAAGTAAATCAAGTGAGATTTCATGCTTTTATGTCTGGTCCCAAATTGGCTGAAACGATGGAATCAATAATTTCATCTGGAGAGTTGAAAGGAAATTGCAGAGAGAATCTTGGCTTCTTGTCTGCTTCACAAAAAGCCATGCTACAAATGCCAAATAAGTATTATGGGTCTTAACAAAACAGTGCCATTACAAGTTGCAGATGGACAGGCTTTACCATTTTATTATTTCCTTTCTCCAAGCTACTGACTGACCAATCAACTGATCAATGGACTGGCAATTTGATTTTACCTGTAAGAATAACTCCCTTTAAGCAAATCAGAATAGGAAGTCTACATCTTTTGAGAATTGATCGACAAATGAAGTGAAATGAAGCAACAACTAAGAGATTTGTTCATCTTTGTCTCCTCTTAATTCTCTGGCTATTTGTTCCAAGACAAAATGCATTCTTGAGTCAGGCAGCAGGTAATAGTAGGAAAAAAACAAAAACAAAGCACAATTACACAAAACAGAGAGCCAGCCAACCTTCATTCTTCCATTGCGTGGCCAAAGAGCTTCAGGGCCCTTCTAGAGGTGAGTTGTCCAGCAGCTGTTCAAAGTTGCTGGGTGTGATCCCATTCCTGAAGACCCTATAGATCAGGGGTCCCCAAATTTGGCAACTTTAAGACTTGTGGACTTCAACTCCCATAGCTGGCTGGAGAATTCTGGGAGCTGAAGTCCACAAGTCTTAAAAGTTGCCAAGTTTGGGGACCTCTGCTATAGATTTAAGACAGGATTCTACAATCGAGTTCTCTGCAGATATTTCAGGATAACAACTCCCAGAAAAATCCTGTTCAGAATAGCCATCGATGTAATCACAAATTCTTAAGAATTGTAGAGGAAAGCCACATCATCTTAGTAACATCTCAAAATGAAGTATTAATGAAATGAACTATAATACATTGATGTATTGATGAAATCATTGATGAACCACTATTTACATCAGTAAATGCTGATCAAAATCAATATGGATATTTTAGCTGTCTATTGATGGTTTATGACCCAACTATACGCACAATGACAAATTTCAACTGGTATGTGCTATTGCACTTTGATTGAATCCTTGTTATGTTTCCTTGGCAAATGCATCCATAAAATATATCCCAGATGCTTTGAAAAGACCATCAGGGAGTCTTAACACATTCTTTTTTTTAAGCCTTTTTTTCCTGAATTTAGAGAGGAGAAAGAGAAAAGCACTGCCATTAAGATGCTTTAATGTCTGTGGAATGGGCTTTGAGAGTGAAATAAACAGCACTGATGGGACGAGGTAGGAAAGGATGTTAATGAACATTCCCAGTTCCACTTTTTAAATTAATTTATCAAAATATGAAACATAAAGAAAAACTAAAATAATGGGAAAGTAGGGAAGAAAAAAGGGAAGAGGAAAAATGAAAGGGTAGAATAGAGTAAAAGGAGAAAATGAAAGAAAAGCACTGACTTCCAACTCTTTATAACTCAGTAGAGTTAGACAATAACATACAGTGTCAACTTTTTATTTTTAAATAGTAATATGTACTAGTCATCTCTATAACAACAAACCACTTGGTGTTCATAAACATCTCAATTATTAGAACAAAGCTCTGAAAATATATGCAGTCCAATTTCTTCAGGAAAGGAAAAAAGCAGGGGTGGGATTCCATTTTTTTAACAACTGGTTTTGTGGGCGTGGCTTAGTTGGTGGGCATGGCTTGGTGGTCATGTGACTGGGTGGCCATCTCTTGGTGGTTATGTTATTGGCTAGGCATGGCCAACTCAATATCACTCACATCGAGGCACGCATCTCCTCGCCTGGCCTCTCATGGCTGTGGGGATGCTGCAACAATCGTAAGTGTGAAAAATGGTCATAAGTCACTTTTTTCAATGCCATTGTAACTTTGAATGGTCACTCCACACAAGCAAAGTACCAGCAAAGGAGGGGAGAAAAACTCCAGAGATGTTCCTGAGACAGGAAGTCTAGTCCTGCCAAGAAATGTAATAAAGGTTAACGGAAAGGCAGTTTCTGTAAGAAACACCAGAATGTTTCCTTCCTACCTTCCTTACAGGATTAGGCCAGTTATTTCTTCTAATAACCGGCTCTCCGAACTGCTTAGAATGTTAACAACCAGTTCTAGCAAATGAATAGGTGTGAATTGGTAGAATCCCACCCCTGGAAAAAAGGCAATGTCTAAAACATCAGGGACTAAAACTTCAGATGGCCTTGAGTGGTAGGACTAGTCTTGAGGGACTACAAAGAAGACAAGGGAAGTTAAAAAGGGGAGAGTTTAAAGCCAAAGTAACTTCACAAAAGATGCTAAGAGGAGCAAGGAAGAGATTAAAAAAAATAAGGGATTGTAATTGAAAAAAAAGAGGAGTTAACAAATACAGGAGGAAACAATCTAAGATGTGGAAAGCTTTTCTAATGTGATTCCCAGCCCGTTTTCTGTTGCCTAGGAATTCTGGAAAACATGTTCCTGACATATCTGGAGGGCTTCGGTTTAGAATAGGTTGAGCTCTGGCAACAGTTTAAAGTCACTGAGCTAGATTAAATATTGACTCTTGCAGACTGGCTGCCTGGCTCCTCATAGGAGAAAGATGATGTTTATCATGGTTTTCTCTCTAACTTCATTTTTTGATCTAGATTTCACACCGGGGTAGGCTGAGGTTCCCTAGCTACTTTCATTATGCGGGAACTTGAAAAAAATACAGTTGAAGAAATCCTGCCTTTATTGAATATGTAGAAAAAGTCAAATCTTCTGCACAAACCTTTGTTCAAAGATTTGCACTGGGAAAAGAATATAGTTTGACGTGTAGCCCTTCCAAATACTCCATTGCAGTGTTTCTTAAAGTGGGGTCCTAGGATCTCTAGGACAGGGGTGTCAAACTCAAGATCCGTAGGCTGGATCTGGCCCGCGAGGTGCTTAGATCTGGCCCATGGGGCCACCCTGGAAACAGTGAAGGAGCGGCCCACCATGCCTCTGCCAGAAAAGCTGAGCTCGGGAGGGCTGTGCACAGCCCTCCCAATCTCCATTTTCGCTAGCAGAGCACTCAAGCCTTCAAAGTCGCCCCCAACATGAGTTACATCAAGCTGGCCATGCCTAACCTGGCCACACCCACTCCCCCCCCCAAAAAAGATCAAACACAAACCTCAATGAAATCGAGTTTGACATCTCTGGTCTAGGATAACTTGCCATAGCCAATATACCACAGCCATGGTCAAGTTGACAACTCAGGACAAGATTTACATTAATAACACAGAAATGGTGGAATAGAATCATTTTTAAAAAGGATGCAAAAGGAGGAGCAAAATGAAATGTGAATGACAAAAATTAAAATAATTTTTAAATTATTTTAAATAATTAAATTGAATTGTTGAATTGTCCCACAGTAAGTTGGCCTATGGTGAGCTGGCCCATTACATCCTAGGAACCTTAGGGCTGCCCCGACCCTTTCAGGGATCCGCAAAATCAAATTATTTGCCAACCTGTGATGAAAAATAATGCAATAATAAAATCCCACCAAACATTTTCAATACAGTAAATATTGATAAATTTAAACCATACAAACAAGAGTTCCTTTGAGATCTGCCATAATTTTTAAAAGCAGGAAGGGGCTCTTAGAGAAAAAACAAGAATCACTCTTCTATTGAAATTATAGCTAGAAACTTACACAGACTTCCTTTTTCCACCACATGAGGGCACCTCCAAAATAACATTGAAAATGAGTGACACAGAACTTTTATCAGGATAAAAATTAACCTGAACATTAAATTGTAGAATAGTGGGAAATAAAAACAGCTGTAATAAGACCGCTTCCTAACAATGCCTCCAAAATTTATAGTTCTTTGAGTGATAAGACTCAACCTCAACTCTTACTTGCTCTCTTTGTTGGAAACAACATTCAGTTCTACCTCTAACTGTAACATTTCTAAGTGCTCAGAAGAGAAACAAATAGAACATGGGGAAATCAGGAGTCTAGTCCATAAGATTTCAATAAAACGTGTTGCTTTAGAAAAGCCATGGAGCAAAACTTCAGCTTATGAAATTGGATTTGAAATGAAGAATTAAGCTATTTAAAAACACTTTGACACTAATATAAAAAATTCAGAATTGGGAGACATTATAAATGGGCTTCACTCTGGAGTACAGGAGGATAAAAAGAAAATGGAAAAAAAAAAGAATTAGGAGGAATAGTGAAAAAAGAAAATACATATCATGAATATCATCTATCTATTATCAATTATTGTTAAAAGTATATAACGAAAACTACAAATCAGGCCATTAGCACAACATCCTGGAAATAATTCAATATTATATATGCCTAACTGACTTAATGCAATTCTTTCTCTGAGAGCTTCTTTTAAATAATATTTGGAAACAACAGCTGGTACAGCTGGAGATCAGAATACTTTTGAGTTGCTTGCTTTTTAAATCTTATTATATTGATCCTGGTCAATCTCTAAGGGTTTACTCTTAATATATGCTGCCCATTAAAACATTAGATCATTATTTATAAATAATTTGAGAGTGTGTATATCAAGAATCACTTTCTCCCATCAATTTGTTTCCCATCAATTTGTTTCCCATCAATTTGATGGATTGTATCTATTGAGACAGTGGTGGTATGATGGATTACAATGAAGAGCTAGTTTTCCAAAAAGGAGGAAGCACATTCTAAGGCGGAGGGTGAAACAATAGATAATCCAGTCCAGAAATGGATCTGAGAAAGAGGAAAAAATTTAGGATAGCCATTCTCTGGATTCTCCAGTGTATATCCATTAGAGTAGCATAGATTTAACAACTGAACTTTGGCTGAAATGATCAGGGGTATCAAACTCAAGGTTCTATGTCGGGGTGCTTAACACTGGCCCATGTGGCCAGCCTGGAAATAGCAAGGGACTGGTCTGAGGTGCCCCGTTTTCAGCCTGGCCACCAGGATGCTGCAGGAGGGGTCTGTCTCATCTCCCCCCCCCCCAGGTGGCCTGTAGAGGAGAACTACAATGCTAATCCAGCCCTCAAAGAAATCCAGTTTGACACCCCTGTTCTATGTTGTTTTTGGCCCGGACCTGACAATATAAGATTTTATACCATCTGGGCAAGAGATGGTATTCAGCAGGTTCTGAATATTTCATACATAATTCTATTAAGAAATACTCTTTAACGCTAAGACAATTTGGGCTCCTTAGAGAGACTGATTTTGAAATGGAGAAGCCTCAGGCAGGCAAAGAGATTAGACTATAAGCTTTTCACTCTAACTTCTCTATCCCTAAATTGCCTATCCAGAAGTATAAACATAGCCATCAGCAATCAGGGTTTTTGTGTACATTTATGTGCAACAAATTACTAACCCACAACTCATCCACTGGAGTACCACTGCGATATATGAAAAGTAGTCATGTGCAAGGACTCTGACTAGATTTATTTATTTGGCTAAAGATTTCGTGCTTTTCTTAAGCAAGGCATCGCGGTCTCCCTCTCATGCTCGCTCTGAACTTCACGCGGACCAAAATAAAAAGATCACCCACCGTCATGTTTGGAGCTTCCGCATTTGGAGCTTCCGCCGCCATTTGGCAGTTCTCCAAAGGTGAAGCCGGTTGCTAAAGAGCCAGAAAGCAGCAAGGGTGCCAGGTGGAAAGGACAGGGTCACGATCACACGGAGATGCCCAAAGAGCGGAGTGCACATAACTAAAGGCGGCGCACGCAGTTGGTTTGGGGACTACAAGGCAGCATCTGCGCCTCTTCCCGGGCGCGTCTCTAGGCTGCTTCTGGAGCTACGGGACACTCTTCGTTGCCTACCGGCCCTTCTTCCTTGGGCTCCCTGCCGTGGGGTACACCCACTTCCTTCTGCAAATTAAGCCTCGCAACTCTTCTCTCCCTTTCCTCTCGCTCCAAAATGATCGCCATCGTATCCCGCCGATTCGGGCTTCCAGCCACGTTGTGATCCACCAGTGAGGTTGCCATCTCGCATGGAGGCATCGCAGTCTCCCTCTCGCTCGCTCTGAACTTCGCGTGGACCAAAATAAAAAGATCGCCCGCTGTCATGTTTGGAGCTGCCACTTCCGCGTTTGGAGCTCCAAATGGTGGCGGAACTCCAAACACGGAAGTGGCAGCTCCAAATGTGGCAGCGGAATGGGCAGAAGGGAAAGCAACAGCGGCGGGTGCCAAAAGTGTCTGCAGCAAAGGTGTTTGGTGGGAGTAGGGAGATCTCCGCGCTTCGCCATGATCGCCAGTTAGGAGTGGCTGGTGGCGAGGAATTCCTGCCCGCTGGGCGCTCCTAACGGCAAGTCTCCCGCCCTTCCCCCTTATTTTGCATATTTTAAGATAGGCCTAAATTTGGGGGGAGGGGCTTAATTTGATTTTATGCCCCAAAAACATGCTGGGCCTTCCTATTGGTGGAGGCCGTATTGTTGGAGAAACACGGTAGAAAACCTACCTTAAACGTTAGAAATTGAAGGGAGGACTCCCTCAGAGGTTCAAACAGGTGCCTTGTAAGTGAAACAAGGACCTTGTTGAGGTCCCATGTGGGGAACCTGTGAACAGTCGGAGGGCACAAGTTGGTGGCGCCCCTGAGGAAAGCCCTAACCCGGGGGTGATGAGAGAGGGAACTGAAGTTATCACAAGAGACAACAGTTGAGAGGACAGCAACCTGCCATCTCAGGGTGTTAGGGGCAAGCCCTTTACGTAGGCCATCTTGAAGGAATTCCAGGACCTGCGCAATAGAGGAGAGAGGGGGTCAACTTGGGACCCACTACACCACTTGCAAAAGCCCTTCCAAGTGGCATCATAAATTCATGTGGTGGAGGGTCGCCTAGCGGCCAAAATAGTGTCGATTACTTGACTGGAGAATTTTTCTCTTGTCAAACGGATCCGTTTAACCTTCAGACAGCTAACTGGAGCCATTGGGGCTCCGGATGCAGAAGGGGCACCTGAGAGAGGGAGACCCTGTCTGGGGGAATCCTCCATGGGGGCGCTACTGAAAGATTGCGGAGGTCGGCGAACCACAGTCACCTGGGCCAATAAGGAGCCACCAGAAGCAGGTCTGCCTTCTCGTGAATGAGTTTCTGTATGACTCTGGGAACTAGTGGCAGCAGAGGGAAGGCATATAGGAGCCCTGGGGGCCATGGGCAGCGTAGCATGTTGTGGTTCTCCAACCCGTGAGACAGGTACCTGGAGAAAAACCGTGGAAGCTGTGCGTTGGACGGGGAGGTGAAGAGATCCACCCTGGGAGGCCGAATATTCTGGACACCTCCTTAAATAGGGACGGATGGAGGCGCCATTCTGCTTGGTCAACAGTGGCCCTGCTCAGCCAATCCACCTGGATGTTGGAGATTCTGGAGATGTGCTCAGCTTTTAGTGAGAGGAGGTTGGATTCTGCCCAACGGCAGAGACGCTCGGCCTCCCCCATCAACTGAACAGACTGGGTGCCTCCTTGCCTGTTGATATGGGCTTTGGCCGTGACGTTGTCCGTGAGAATAAGGCCGTGACGCCCGCGGACCAGGGGGAGAAATCTGCGCAGGGCCAGGTGGACGGCGTGAAGCTCCAGCCAGTTGATGCTGCATCTTTGCTCGATTGGCGACCACTTGCCCTGTGCCGAGAGCGAGTTGACGCCAACCGGAAGGCTGGCGTCCGTGGTGAGGGTTAGCCACTGAGGTTCTGAGAAGAGGTAGCCCCTGTTGATGGCGGGATTGGTCCACCAGAGGAGAGACGTGAGGACCCCTGGAGGCACCTTGACTCTGGACTTCGAGTTGCTTCTTCCGGATCTTTGGAATGGGAGCAGGAACCACTGGAGGGATCTGCTGTGTAAAAGGGCCCAGGGAATAATTGAGATGCATGAAACCATCTTACCCAATAATTTAGACAGGTCAAGTAACGCCACCCTCCTTGATCGCCTAATCTGTTTGACCAGAGCTTGAATGCTGAGGAACCTCTCCGAAGAGAGGAAGACCTTTTCTGCAACCGAATCAATTATGGCTCCCAAGTGGGTGATTCGGGTGGATGGGGTCAGTTGACTCTTTTGCCAATTGACGAGGAACCCGTGTGCCAGGAGAGCGGAGAGGGTGGCTCTGGTGTTCCTGACTGCCTGGGTCTTGGACGGGGAGAGAATAAGGATATCGCCCAAATAACAGTGAAGGCGGACGGGAACGCTCCTGAGGTGAGCCTCCAGGGCCGCAAGGACCTTGGTAAAGGTCCTGGGGGCCGAGGCCAGACCAAAGGGGAGGGCCACGTATTGATAGTGAAGGTTATTATACCAGAACCTAAGGAATTTGTGGTGAGAGGGCCGGATTGGAATATGTAGGTACGCCTCCGAGAGATCTATGGAGGATAACTAGTCACCCCGCCTGGTACCCAAGAGAATCGATTGCAAGGTGTGCATTTTGAATTTGTGCTGGATAAGGTAGCAGTTTAGCCGTATTAAATCTAATATAGCTCTGCATCCCCCAGAATGCTTGGGTACCACGAAGAGGTGGGAGTAGAATCCTCGTCCCCTCTGGGCCAGTGGAACGGGTTGAATGGCCTGAATGTCAAGCAGGTGTTGGATGGCTGCATCCATTAGTGAATGTTTGGTGGGATCTCTTGAGGTGGGGGATGTCATGAAGAAATCAGCAGGGGCGGACCGGAACTCAAGGGCGAGACCAAACCTGACAGTGTCCCTAACCCATGCATCGGATGTGGATTTGTCCCATTGAGCGGCGAAGTGTCTCAGGCGGCCGCTGATGGGGAGGGAGGAAGAAGATCTATCTGGGTCGGCAGTAGGGCTTCCCCCCCGATCCCCTAAAGGGCCTCTTATAGTTGCCGCCCCGTCTGCTTCTGTCACCTGAGTCCGAGCGGTCCTGAGACCGGAAGGAAGGGGGTCTCGGGTATCTGGGTGGGAAGGGGGAGTAGAAGGGGCGGGAGAAGCCCCTCCGAAAGGGCTGAGGGCCTCTTGTCTCAGGCCTCCGAAAAAGGGAGGGCAGGTACTTCCTCTTGCTACAGCCCTCGACCAGCAGGGGTTCCAAGGCCGGGCCGAATAGTTTGTCTCCCTTGACGGGAGCAGTGGCCAGCCTGGCCTTATTTTTAACATCCACCTGTCAGTGCTTGAGCCACAGCAGGCGGCGAGCTGTGACATGGGACGTTATCGCTCTGGAAGAGAACTTTACCGATTGGTAAGTAGTGTCAGATGAGAACTCGGCTGCGGCCACCAGTTTCGCTATGTCTTGGTGCGACCTCACACTGGACGCGGGGACATGTTCTCTCAGCTGCTGGAGCCAGCGGATAGAGGACCTTGTGAAGAATGAAGTGGCCATAGCCGATTTAATGGCCCAAGCATTGGATAGATGGGCCCGGCGCAACGCCAGTTCCGTCCGCTTGTCCTCAGGTTTCAAGGCCTCTAAGGCCTCACTGGGAGTAGAGGAGGAAGCAAGGCCCACAATGGGATCATCAACCTCCGGGATGTCTAGAAGACTGGACATTGCCGAATCGAGATTAAAGAATCTCTTGTCTTGGTTAGAGGGTGTAGGGGGGGGTCCCGTAGAAGCAAGTTGCTTCACCACTAGGTCTACGAAGATGGGCGGGGTCGGGATGACCTCAGCCTCCACCACTGGTTGTGTGAAAATGGAGCCCTCTGGTCTCTCTGAGACGGGGAGAAGTCAGAGGGAGACTGGGGAAGAAGACCAGAGACATTCTTGGCTTTAAAGAGGAGGGATTTAAACAAGTGTGGCTTGAACAGCCCCCCGAATACGGGTTGGTCGGAAGAAGCTCCCTCATCCTCCGACATCTCCCCCTCCATGAGATCCGCCTCTGAGAGGGGCTCACTATAACGGGAGGATCCCATCCGGGAATCCTCTTCCTCTTCCCTGAAGTCACCAAAGTCCCCTTCCTCCTCCTCCTCCTGGGCCCCTACGGGAGGAGGGCTGTCCCTCTGAGAGAGTATCTGACCAACCGGGGGATCCAGCTGTGGAAGGGATCTGATGGATAAAGAGTCGTGTTCGGGAGCCTGTGGAGAGAAGCCTGTTCTGGACATGTGCTGCAGGCCTTCCACAATGCCCTGGCGGATAGCCGATTCCATCCAAGCCTGGATGTGGGCTGGAACCTCAGATGTAGAGGGTTCTTCCTGACGCAGACCAGCGGCCATAGGTGTAAAGGTAGCTTCAGGGATCTGTCTGGTTGGTGGCCCAGAGGTCAAGTGACCCTGAAGTGGGCTGCGCCTAGATAGGGAAGACGGGTCTGGAGGGGGAAGAGGTTGAGTAGAGGTGGAGGGGGTGGGAGAAGGAAGGGCTGGAGGCCCTGAGCGGGACTCCCATGATCACCTATCAAACTCCTTTTCCAACGCCTTATGGCACCTTAAGGCGTCTCGTTGGGAGGCCTTGGAAGGTTCCTTGTCCTGCCTTTGCAAGTTGTGGGACTTTGCCTTAGCCTTCAAGGAAGGTCGTTTAGAGAGATTGTCGTCTGCCATTTTGATAATTATAATAACAGTAATAATAATAGTAATAATAGCAAAGGGCGGTTGGCTCACCTGGAATTGGCCTGAGTGGGGCCAAGTGAGGTTTGAGCTGGCCCGCTCCCCCTTTTGGAATTTAATATGTACAGTGATAACCGGTAGTAAGGTAGGGGTGTGTGTGTGTGTGTGTGTATATATATATATACATATACATATACAGATATATAATCTTCTGATTTTTATTTTTATTTTTATTTTTATTTTATTTTATTTTTATTTATTTTATTTTATTTTATTTATGCTATTTGCATGTAAAGGTTATCTATGTACATATAAAAATGTATAATTATTTCTGTAAATTTTTCTCTCTTTTCTTTTTTTCTTTTTTAATATAAACAATAACAGGAAAGGAACTAAAGAGGTACCACAGTACAGGCCGGATTTATCAAATAAACGTCTGAGGCCTAGGAGGAGAGAGGCCTCTGGCAGCAGGCCTCCAGACAACAAGCCGGAGGGGGGGGTGCTGCAACTTTGCCCCGATGGAGGCTGCAGAAGACCAACAGAAACAATGAAAGCGAGCCCGGAGGATCGCTAAAAGCAACTAACTCTTTACGTAAGGGGTCTGGGATGTTTACTTCCACCGCAGCAGCAAGAATCAGAAATAAAAATGGCGCCCGACCACAATGCGGCACCAAGATGGCGGCCGCGAGCTGAGCTATGTTGGGCGCCTTTGGGACGGCAAGGAGGGCTTGTCCGGTTAGCTCAGCACGCCTGGTGCTCTTAAGGAGCGACTAGCCCTTCCCGGTTGGCGTTTAGGGTGGGGGGGAATCCAGCAAAAGTTGCGCGCCACAAGGCAGCGCGGAGGCAGCAACGCGATCTAATAATGGGGGGGGTCGCGGGAAGCGCTGCGAACCCGCCCGCTTGGCCCCTAGGGGCAAGGGGAGACTTCCCCTAAATTCCAACCTTTTGCGCAGAAGGAAGGAAAGGAAATATCAGACCTGAAAAATGAAGAAAATAGCCGGAATAATATACGCAGTATGAATCAGCCAAGGAGCTCCTTCCAATAACAGCCTGACTCTTCGAGGCTGAGCAAAAGACTGGGGGAACGCTACTTGGAGTCACGTGAGGGGGCGGAGCGTTTCCTCAGCTAAAGCTCAGCCTGCAAGAAGAGGACTCAGAAGCACATCCCACTCTCTGGATGCTCCGAGCGGCTCGAGGGAGAACAGTGTGGCACCAGAACGTTGGAGAAGTGGAGCGGAGCCGGGGATCAGTAATTTTGCTGCAAGAAGCCTGCGACTGCCGCATGTTCTCCAGCCCCACCGAAAAAAGCACATGTGCTGGCTCATTGGAGAAGTAGAATGGCAACTACAGGCTTCTTGCACTGAAAAAAGGGGTGGCTCTAGCCGACTCTTTTTCGGTCTCCAGCTGCCTCTTTCACAGCACAAGAAGCCTCCCCCAACTGGCCGGCTGCTCTCCTCCTTCTCTGCCTGTGTGTTCTGTATGGCTGAGGAAGAAGAGAGCAGCCAGCTGGTTGGGGGAGGCTTACTGTGCTGCAAGAGGCGGCTGGAGACTGAAAAAGAGTCTCCTCCAGCTACCCCTTTTTTCGTGTGAGAACCCTGTAGCTGCTGCTCTACTTCTCTAATGAGCCGGCGCATGTTGTGCTTTTTTCAGTGGGGCTGGAGAACACGTGGCAGTCACAGGTTTCTTGCAGTGAAATTACTGATCTCCTGCTCCGCTCCGCTTCTCCAATGTTCCAGCACCGTCCTGTTCTATGCGCCGGCTGCTCGGACTTGCCGGGCCTGGCACATAGAACAGAGAGTGCTTTTTTCGGTGTGGCTGCTGGACTCCAGCCACACCAGAAAAAGCACGCATCTCACGACAAGGGGCTCAAGAAGCCCTGGGACATGTGGCCATCTGCTGGCTGATCATGCCAGGCTGGGTTGGAATAGGTGCATCCACCAGGAGAAGGAAGAAAGCATGCTCCAGGAGAGTGGGCACCCACCCTCCTTGTGCACGCCGGGAGCACCAAATTGGAGCGAGAGAGAGTGAAGTTGGCTGCTGTGGGGCGAGCGCCTTGGCTTCCCCTCTTGCTCTTGACAGTTGCCCTGAGCCGGTGCGGTTCTTTATTTGGGCAGCTAGACACCACAGCAGCGCCCACAGCAGCAACAGCACTGCAACAATGTGGTACAATAAGATCTGGAAGTGCAAATTTATTGCCAAGGGGCTTCTGGCAAAAAACAAAACAAAAACCACCCCCAAACAAAATCCATTTGGCAGGCAGACTTGGCAGGCAGTCGCAATCTTTAGTTGGGCTTTTTTTTTTTTGTCAGCCCAAGGGCTGAGGAGTGGGGGGAGGTACGTAGGAAATCACCCTGTCTCTGCAGCATCAGTCATATGACTGAGCAGGCATGGCCAACTTGAGGTCACTCGCAGCAAGGTGCCGCACCACCTTGCCGAGTTGGCCATGCCCACTCAGTCACATGACCACCAAGCCACACTCACCAAACAAGCCACACCCACAGAACCGGTAGTAAAAGAAAAAAATTGAATCCCACCACTGGTGCTATATAACATTCACAGGGGTCTGAAGTCATGTCTCTTGTGGGAGTGTAGTGACTCCAACCTGATGACACATTTGACTCCACCTTCAGTCTCCACCTAGTCATCTCCTACACTATTTAAGAACACACCAACAAGATAAGTGTTAATTGGGTGTCCTAAGGATGTATTTAAGGAGGAGGACCATAAGCAGCATGCTGGTGCAGTGGTGAAGACTCTCGTCTCCCACTTGGAAGGTTGAGAGTTCAATCCTAGGTAGTGGCAGGTTTTTCTCTCATAAGGTGCAAAGAAAAAAATATTTACTCCATGTGGCATCAGGAAGAGCATCCAGCTAGTAAATGCTCAGCTCCATGCAACTCTATCCCGAATTAAGGGATTACAGGCTTGTAAACAAATGGAGTGAAGGAGGCCCACATTATATGAGAAAATTGCATTGGTCTTCTTGCTGTTAGATTTGGGTAAGAGCAGCAGCTCTTAAAATAGCTGAAGAAAAAATTATCCTTCCATTTTTATAAAACAGCTAATTGTGCAAGAAACTTAATCTACCCCTACCAATTCTAGTCTTTCTGTCTGAATGTGGTAACACTGCATCCTTCCATTCTGAGTTTGATTTATTACTAGCTGGATACCCATGCTTCACTACGAAATTATGTGATCGGGCTTAGTTTTTGGGAAGGAAAATAAGGGGGATGGAAATTCTGCCTCTGCCTACCAACATCCATCGGTATTCATCTGGCTAGTGTCCTGTCAGTGTGTGAGAGAGTTGAGGGTTGTTTGGAAACTGAAACAGTATTTGCTGTGTGAGCAAGAAGGATCTTGGTGTGGCTTAGCTCAATTTTTCTGTACTAAAGCTCCTTGCTGCTGTGAAACTAAAACTGAAACTCCTCTCCTCTGCTTGTGTTTTGCATTTGGAACAGATTTGTTTTCAGGTGGGGAGGGGGAGTAGAATTCCTTAGCATCAGTGTGTGTTAATAATTATATACAAAATACTAATGCTCTGGTGGTCATTTCGAAAAATCCTTTCTTAGTGAGCACCTAGAAGCCAAGAGGAACATAGTGCCAAATTTCAAGCTTGTAGGCTTTACAGTTCTGCAGATTTTGTGATGCTTAGATAGATAGATAGATAGATAGATAGATAGATAGATAGATAGATAGATAGATAGATAGATAGATAGATAGATAGATAGATAGATTTATTACATTTCTACAACACCCATCTCACTATCAAGAGACACTAAATGTCTTCTAACAAGATAAAAATGACAAGATTAGAGAAGATTGCACCTGCATTTAACCAAACATGTGAAGTGTATTCTCATGCAACACCAGCAGCCCAAGGGTGAAGGAAGCAGTTCATGGAATTCTATATCCTTCTCATAAGTATATATGAACATGTTGGGTGACTGTTCTTTTCTTATATATTACAACATTAACTGAAGAGTAATCATGTTGCTGCAAAGAGACATGAACTTTGGTATGCACTAAAAGCAAAGGAATTTTACTACTAACCCTTTGAAGTCTTGAAAGGAATGAAACAAAGAATAGTAGCTCTATCTTTATTTTAAGAAACATTAACAGAATCTTGCAAGTCTTTTGCATGACAGATGTCTGATCCGTAGCATTTCCTCCTATTTCCCAAGATCAATCCCACATACCATTGCAATCCTATGTTGTGTAAAAATAGCTCTCCGATCAGAGATATTGATAGTCTGCAGACCAAAGGCCAGGTAGAAGTTCAGATCATTTATTTACTTCCTGCATTTTAATCCCCCCTTTTTTTCCAAATAGCTGTTTCCCAAAACTAAGAGATAGACAGACAGATCAAACTCTTAGATTTACCATCTAAATGCAAAACTCACAATGAATGGATAATGAATGGGGAGATGTTCTCCAAGGCCAGTGGGGAGAAATAGAGCAAAATATCACTATTTCTATACCACTCTAGGATGTTCTTCTCCTGCTTGCCTTGTTCCTTCACCAGCAACTGATTGTTCTACATCTCTGACACACAGATGAAAACAAAGCTGTCCATAACAATTACGGGTTTCATCTACACCGAGAGGGAAATAAAGACTGTAATTATTTAGAACAAACAGGCAGAAGGCTAGTAAAATGCCTTCATGTACACCAACTAGCAGTCACAAGAAATGATGAAAACTCCTTACTTGCACAACACACGGACAGACTTTACATAGCTTCAGCTGAAAAGTTGTGAGCATCTTAGATGAAGTCCAGAAATGCTAGATTCTGAGAAGCCTGGCACTCAGACAAATTAGCCACCAACAAGCACATCTACATACTATTCAAAAGAGACAATCAAAAAGCTAAAAGACCGCAACATTTCCTGGACAGCAATAATTACTCAGAGATTAACTCTAAGATTTATTAGATCAATGATCAGGCATTAAACGATACCCCATCAAGGAGCTACCAACTCAGGCGAACAATCAAACAGTAAAGAGTCTAATTAAGGGACCATCAAGTATACTGTCACAACATTCACAGGGTAAGCCACTTTACATAAATAGAAAGCAAACCCCACTCTCTTCTAGAACTGATAATGTTACCTAATTGCTGCAATTGGGGCCAATGCAGCTGGACTCCCCTTGGCATGATGGTCCTGCTGGAAAGCACAGAGTAGTAGCATCTATTGCCCCTCAGTCTCATGGAGCCCGGTGAAATCAGACCATGATGCCTTTTGAATCTGTTGACCTGGGAAATCGCCTATAGGAAGCAAGAACTCAAACATACCTCGGCATTGCCAACTGAAGGGAGGCCAAGTTACCAGACATGATTTCCAGTGTGGCAGCTGAAACCAAAGCGGTTAACTAACTTTTCCACTAAATGATGTTCCCAGACTTCCCTTCCCTTGCAGAAGAGATAGCATCAAAGGGAGACTACGCTGCTTATTCTGGAATTAAATATGTCATCCTGGCATATGGAGGGATAGAAGTCTATATTAGTGATGGTTGTGGTCTTTCGTTCATAAGGATGTATACACACTTTTCCCCTTCTTTCTCTGCAGCATTTTGAAGAGTGTAAGTATGAATCAGATTTCCAAAAAAATGTTCTCTGTGTGTAAATAATTAAAGTAAAAGGAGCAGCTACCACAGAATAGTAAGTGTAAATGAGAAGTTCCATCCAACTGACAGAAAACTAACAGCAAAAAGTAAGGCAGATTGGAAAAAGATTCTTTGGATGACAGACAATGTTCCTCGTATTAGCTAAACCAAAAATAACTTGATATGAACTGTCTGACTAGCACATGAGATGGAAACTGATAAATATTCAAGGGCTACAATCCTGAAATAATGATGGTTTTTTTTTTTTTTAAATAGGGCAGAAAGAAACTGTTCCAGAAAGATAGAATTACAAAAGGCAAGATGCTCTCTGAATAAGAAAAGGAATATCATACACATTTCCTCTGCCAAATCTCAGAGAAAAATTGCAAGAGAATCTGACTTGGGAATATGAGTCAGAAAATGAACCCCGGTTTAAAACGTTCATTGGGAATAAGGCTGTTCATGGGAGATCCTTAGCTGGGTCAGGAAAGAAGCTTGTCATGCAAACTGCTAAATCCACTCATTGTGGGATTAGAGCAAATTTGTTTTAGCCCCAAACAGCCCCAGGATTGTTTCGATTAAGCTAATTTCCATGGTGAGTTAGCACCAAAGGTTAAGCTTATCTTCCCACTATCAGCGTATAGATGAAACCCTAGAACAGTGTTTCTTAACTTTGACAACTTTAAGCTATGTGGACTTCAATTCCCAGAATTCTGAGGTATTCTGGGAGTTGAGGTACACACATCTTAAATTTACTAAATTGAAAAACATAACTCTAGAGGAACCTCACAAAAACTAGGTCATTCTAAGAACTCTAGTTTTTCTTTCTACTTTGTTTTAAGCCACTCCCAACACAGTCCTAGGGAGAGGCTAAGCATGTTAGAAAAGGGTGGATGCAGGGAAAGCTGTCCCAATTCTGCTAGTAGGGGAATTGATCCTGATTGGGCCTCTAAAGGTTTGCAAGCATTTTTGTTGGGCTATATTACAGCAGTGTTTAGCAACAGCAGTAGCACTTAGACTTACATAGTGCTTCATAGTGCTTTACAGCCCTCTCTAAGAAGTTTACAGAGTCAGCATATTGCCCCCAACAATCTGGGCCCTCATTTTACTGACCTAGGAAGGATGGAAGGCTGAGTCAACCTTGAGCCAGTCAGGATCGAACTCCTGACTGTGGGAAGAGTTAGCCTGCAATACTGCATTCTAACTACGATGCCACCATGGCTCCTAGGACCCCTCAGGTTTTTCAAAGACTCTCTCAGAGATCCATAAAATCAAAATCAAACACCAAGCTATGTTGAAAAAATAATGCAATATTAAAATCTCATCCAATGATCGCGAGATACAGTAAGCAGCAGCATTACGTGTCCATTTTAATTTTTAATATAATAAATGAAAGCCATATAAACTAAAGCTCTTTTAGGATCCTCCATCATTTTTAAAAATGGGAAAGAATCCTAAGAGGAAAATGTTTAAGAAACACTACTCTAGATGAAAGGAATGGCAGAAAGAACCTCTTGAAGTGTTTTTAGTTTGTGAGAGATCATTGATGAGGGCTGCTCTGCTTAGTAGTGGAATTCAAAAAGTTTTATTACCAGTTCTCTGGGCATGACTTGGTTGGTGTGGCAGGGGAAAGATACTATAAAATCTCCATTCCCCCCCCCCCATGTTATGGTCTGCCAGCAGTCTGCTGGCAGCAGAGTCGGACAGTGGAGAGGAACATGGGCCAGTCCAGGAGTCTAGGGAGGACTTGGACAAGGGTTCTGTGTCCGATAGAGAGATGGGGCCAGAGCCGTCTGAGAGTTATGTGCTGATTTTGGAGCCTCCAGAAACTGACAGCAGAAAGGCAGAGGGATAGGGGGTGCCTGTTCCCAGTGCACGCATGTGCAGAACTGCCAGAAGGCAAGAACAGTTAAGACAATAGGGGTAACTCAGGAGTAAGACTTGGAGGTGATTGGCTCTCCCATAAGACATAAAGGAGGAGCAAAGGGACATGAACCTTTGCAGGAAGCAACTTTGTTTGTACTGGTCGGTTTGAAACATGAAGCTCCGTGTTAAATTTGTGCTCCATTTGGCCTTGTACAACTAATTGGCAATTTAGATGTTGGCAGCATTTCAAGAAAGATAAAGATGCGTGCTTATCAGACATATCCCAAAGGACTTTGGCAGACTTCTGTGGGACTATTTAGAAATTGTTTGAGACTCATTATGGGCTGTGAATGGCTATACTTCATAGCCGCTAAAATAAATAATTTTTGGGACTAATGTGTGTTTAATAATGTCTCAGAAAGCCTTGGTCAGAAAACCCCACTCCCGGGGGAAGGTTACTGCAAAATTTCCATTCCCACCCCACGAACCTGCTTTCCAGATCTGTTCTCCTGTGCAGAGCAACAAAGGTAGACCCAGCCAATCAGCTGGGACTTGTGAGGCAGAGAATAGACAGAGGTAGTATCTTCCAGTTCTCTGAACTACTCAAAATTTCCACTATCGGTTCTCCAGAACTGGTCAGACCCTGCTGAATACCACCTCTAGCTCTGCTCCCTTTGATACCGGGTAGGTGATTTTAAGCCAGTCATCAGGAAACTGGAAGTTCTAGACCCAACTTAGGCACAAATGCCAGGTGGGTGACAGGGCCAGTTTCTCTCTCTCTCAGCCCACCCAACCCCACAGAGTTGTTGTTGTAGAGAGAATAGGAGGATGAAGATGTATTATATATGTTTGTTGCCTGAGTTACCTATAAAGTTACCTATAAAGGCAGCATAAAAAATCTAATAAATAAATAACACAGATAATTGCAATAATACAGTAGAGGCAGAGAACTGTTTTTCACCACCTTTACTGAAAACAACCCAAATCTCACAAATCATTGGGACTATGATAAGCTTGAACAGATCAAACTATGCTAAATGGGACTGATAACAGAGTTCAAAAAAGAAAATAAAGAGTTGGAAGGGACTTTGAAAGTCTTGTAGTCCAACCTTCTGCTCAGGCAGGAAACCCGATACCATTTTTCAGACAAAATCTGAAAATCCTCCCGTGTTGGAGCACCCACAACCTCTGTGCAATTCATTCCATTGATTAATTGTTCTGTCAGGAAATTTCTCCTTCAGTTACCTTAAACATTTTAAGTCCAGCCTCAGTAAAATTGCAAACGATGTTCCCAACAAGTTCAAAATGAAAAAAAAAAAAAAAAACCAAGAAGAAAACTGGAGATTACATCAGTTTTTCATTATTCCAGATTTTGATCAAGTCGCTAATTTAACAATGAGAAGCCCATATCTGCTTGTTAGATTTCCTGTCTATCCTGCCTTTCTTCCAGGCGTTCAAATCCATGTACATAGCATAATCCCCTCCTTCACTTTTTCTTCCTGCAATAACAATCCTGGGAGACATATTGGGTTGAAAAACAATGATTGATTCCAACTCACACATTGAGGTACATTTTGGGTCTCCTTAATCACTACATCATGAGGGCAAACGAAGGAGCACAAGTTTGAATAAAGAAGATTGAAATTTAAGGATGTTTTAACTTGTTTTAGCTCCCATGTTCTAAAGGAGAATGGAAGTGATTATCTCCATATGCACACATACATTTAATAAAATCTGAAAAGCTTTCATTTCTTAAATTTGAAATTATAATTCAGATTATTTCACATAACATGCTGCGGCATAAAAGTGGTTCAGCATTGTGTATTGCTTGAACCTAATTAAAGTCCTTGCTTAATAACCGCAACTGGGACCTGCAACGGTCACTAAAGGGAAAATCATCTGATTTTATTTCCATCATCACCCTCTTTTAACGACCCCATAATCCCTTGCAGGGTGGAGTCTGGGCAACTGGATGGAGCAAGCAGAGTGTTTTAATGGCCAGATGCCCTTCCTGTCACCAATGCGGAGTTTTGTTTAGTAGATATATTCTGATTGTGCCCAGAAAGAGAAATATCTGCCTTGATCTAGGATCGAAGCCTTCTGATGTGAGGCGAGAGCTCCGCCTCTGCACCACTTTTGGTTCCATGCTATCTATTAAATCTGCTCGTCACAAGCTTGTTGGGAAGCATACAAAGTGTTCAATGAATCACAGGATACTGTGATGGTTGCAAATGCTAAGAAGGTGTGTGCTGATTACGAAGCATCTGGATGGCATTGACAGGATCCAGCGATATTAACCAGTGGAACGGTTAGCTGTGGGTGCTCCATCACTGGAGCCTTTTAAGAAGGCTTTTAAGAAGAAATGGACAGCCGCTTGTATGGAATGGTAAAGGGACTACTGCTTGAGCAGGAGATTGGACTAGAACAGGAGTGTCAAACTGGATTTCTTCAAGGGCCGGATCAGCATTGTAGTTCTTCACAGGCCGGTGGGAGGGGAGGCGGCGAGGGCAGCAGCAGGGGGGCAGGATGGATGCCCCCGGAAGCACCCTGCTGGCCAAAATGGGGCATGAGGGTCTGCATGTGGGCCCTTGTGCCTCATTTTCACCCTCCATGGCCTCCTGCAGCACTCTGCCAGCCATTTTCCGACCCGTGGTTTTAGGGCCATTTGTTTTCAAGCCATTTTTGGGCCTGTTTTCAAGTCATTTTCGGCCCATTTTAAGGAAGTTATTTGGGCCGTTATCGGCTGGCAGAGTGCTGCAAGAGGCCATGGAGGGTGAAAACAAGGCACGGCAGGCACACACAGCCTGTTTTAGCTGTCAGAGGCATCACCCTTGATATTTCCAGGCCAGCCCTGAGGGCCAGATTTAAGCACCCATGGGCCAGATCTGACCCGCAGGCCTTGAGTTTGACACCCCTGGACTAGAAGCTCTCCAAGATCCCTTCCAACTCTGTTATTCTGTTCTGTTCAGACAGCCATAAATGCAAAAGCTGGTCACAAAACTATGGCTTTTATTTTTTTTTACAGTGTTGTAATTTTGAAAGGCCATTAAATGAGGCAGTTGGTAAGTGAAGACTACCGGTTAAGTAGCGTCAATCTGAAAGACCCTCTTTTGGAGTTTGCATGTTTTTTAAAGACTTCTTCAAATCTCTTTTAAGACTTACTCATGCTTACTATTAACTCAGCAAGGAACAGCAAAAAAAGTTTTTCCATTCAGAAAGTGTGCTATGCACAAGGCCCCTTAAAGGTGACCAAGGAAATTGTTAGGTTTAGAAAGCTATTAAAGTGATACATGCCACAGCACCAGTGACATAAACCAAAATAAATGAGAGAGGGGACATGTTTCACTTTGACTCAACAACGGGCTATAAGGAAAAACACTTATTCAATCAAGGCACAGAACTGAATTTGTTTCAAGAGGCAGGATCTGGGACAAACTGTTTATTAAGGTGAGGTTTCTAGATAGTCTGAAATTTCATCCTACGGTTTTGCCTGCCAGCAGTGGCCATTCTTGATGCATTCCAGCTCCCTCAAATGTCACTGACAGACATTTCAATTAAACTTCAACCTGCCTTGAACGTAATCTAATCACAGAAGCTGTGTGCCCTGAAATTATACCGAAGTTTAGGACTTCCTCATCACAAATATAGCCTCTCATTTAGATTTTGCATTGATTTTTCCAGGTGGCCTGTTTTTGATGGAATGAGGATGTCATTCAGTAATTGAAAAATATGTTTATATTAAGGAAAAAATGTTCTGAAAACCACATCAGCATTCCCCACCAACATATCATGAGCATGTAGAAAGCTGCTTAGTATGTCATTAGGTCACTGATCCTTCTTACCTTCTAAGGTAGATAGGTGATTGTCCAGGCCTATGAGATAATTCTAAAATCAGCCAGAATAGAACAGAACTGAACTGGAAGGGAACTTGGAGGTCTTCTAGTCCAACCCCTGGCTCAAGCAGGAAACTCGACACCTTTTGAGACAAATGTTGTCCAATCTGTTCTTTAAAATTTCCAGTGTTCAAAAGATTTCCAGCATTCACGGACTTCCACTTTGTCAGGCTTTGGCGGCGGCGGGGTTTCGCGATCCTGCATGATCCCTGTTGCGCTAGCCGTCTTGGTGCCTCCGATTCTGACGGGTCTGGACGATAAGGCTGCCCCATAGAGGCAGCCGAAGACAGGGGGGATCCGGACAGGGGTCTGGGGGTTCCGCAGACCCCCTCCCCACCCGGCATAACCCCCTTTTCTCAAGGCGGTGGAGCGGCAGTCAGCAATGGCCGCCACAAAGAAGCCAGCAGCTGGACAAGATTGTGCTGGAGGAAGAAGGAGAAACTTTTGAAGCGAAAGTTTTTTGGTTGAACCGGGAGTATAAGATCATTTAATATCCTGAAAACCTTGATTTTTGAACGATACTTTGTTTCCAGAAGAGATTTATAAGCGGTGAGTGAAAATGATGAAAGAGAAAGTTTACACTCCTTCCCTATGGAATCAACAAATGGACATTGAAAAGCCTGCTTTTTTATAAAAGGTAAAAATTTAAAGCTCTTTGTGACAAGTGGGAATGGAGAGGACAAAGGAGAAATTTATATTAAGATTTTGTTGGAGGAGATGCCTGGAAGACTTTGAGATTGGAAGTTAATTGCAATAAGACTTTTAAATACAGATTGGGCTTTTTCTTCCCTTTCCAATTGATATTACCCCAGGAAGAAAAAGTGCGAAGGGAAGAATCTTGTGCTCTGTTTGGACTGTTTGATGACTTTGGGAGTTTGGGGAATTGTTCTAAGTTTTGAAATATTTTGGTTATCTTAAGAAGAAGAGAAAAGAAGAAAAGGTTTATAATAGCTTTATCTGTTGATGAACTAAGAGATGAATATGGAAAAATAAAGAACGAAGGTAAGGACACTTGGAGAGAAACTATTCGCTTTTTAGAAATGGCGCTTGCTACTTACCAGCAAATACAACAATTGAAGGAGGAAACAGAGGAAGAAGAAGGAGGAGGAGGAGCCATCTTTAATGAATCCAAAAAGTTGATTAAGAAAGGAAAGAGAAAGAGAGAAAGGAAAAAGGACTTAAGACTTAAAAAAACATCCAAGAAAGAGAAAAATAAGATGCAAAATCAATACAATGTTAGAAAGCAAAAGAAAAGAGAAATACAACAGAGAGGGGAAGCTAAAAAGGCGGAGGTTTGGAGAAGGGGGGGGGTAAAAAGACCAAGGGGGATAAAAAAGGAAGGGAAAAGGGGGGGAAAAGCCACAAAGGTATGAAACAAGATGGGAAAAAGAATTTTTTTTTTAGGGATAAAGGGTAATGTAAAATTTTTCTTAAAATGATTCTGCAAGGTACATAAGATAGTATTGTAGTATTTGTATTAGAAATAGAAAATTAGAATT
Organism: Hydrophis major; assembly: GCA_033807585.1. Taxonomy (NCBI): domain Eukaryota; kingdom Metazoa; phylum Chordata; class Lepidosauria; order Squamata; family Elapidae; genus Hydrophis; species Hydrophis major. Next base: position 247,887,415 of record CM066330.1, read on the forward strand.
TAATAAGAATTAAGTAAAGATTAAAATATTAAATGTTTAACAATGAGATTTTAAGATTTAATAAATTATTAAAAGGAATGTTTAAAATACTTAATTTAAGTATAGAGCTTAACTGACTATGTTAGTATAAATTTATTATGGTAGCATTTGACTTTCAAATAGATAATTGGAATGTTATAAGATTTAATGTTTAATTATGTATTTAATTATTTTATAGATTTACTATTTTCTCTTTCTTTTAAAAATTAGTAGGTAGAATGTACTAAGCAGAATCAGATGGGGAAACAGGTGTTACCTTAAATGTTAATTTAGGGGAGTGATGGAAAGGCATCAAACTTCGATCGGTGATTTCAGGAGAAATCCTTTTTTTCTACTATAGGGAATGAGATAAATGGGTAATTGGAAAAGAATGGGCAAAAGATACAAGTATAATGATGTAAATTAAGACGAAATAAATAAAATATAATTAAGAAGAGTGGAAAGCTGGGAGAAGCTATAATGAAGATATAAAATGGTAAATAAAATAGGAAATGGTATATAAGATGAGCATAAATTTAATTGAAGTCCATATAAAGAGAGGTAATCCGGGGCCAAGCTACTTTCTAAAAAGAAGTTTTATGTTTTTGTGTTTTGTGTATTTATGTTTGTTTGAGATTTAATAAAACCTTGGAGGAAAGCTAGATGAGGATAATTATAAACAAAACAGAGGGAAATATGAATATGATGAGTATAAAATGGATAAATATAGAAAAGAAACGTAATTGAATAAATAATGAGAAATCTGCTAAAAGATATTTAAGTGGAAATGGGATATATTATAATTATGTTGTATAAAATAATGTTTTATCCGTCTTGTAAAAATTTATAATGGAAAGAGGTTTTATGTGTTCAATGTTTAATGATGTTTTGGTTGTTTTTAAAATTAATAAAATTTGTTTCCAAAAAAAAAATTTTTTTCCAGCATTCACAATTTCTGAAGGCAAGCCATTCCACTGATTAATTGTTCTGTCAGGAAATTTCTCCTTAATTCTAGGTCACTTCTTCCCTTGATTAGTTTCCACACGTTGCTTCTTGTCCTGCCCTCAGGTGCTTTGGAGTATCGTTTGACCCCCCTCTTCTTTGTGGCAGCCCCTTAGATATTGGGACATTGCTATCATTTCACCCCATCATAGCACCTATATCACACATCCAAAGTAAGAACTCTCTACTGATAAACAGGCTGAGTCACTCAATTTCTGAACTATAAATTTTCCTAGAAATACAGGTAATCGTCATCTTACAACCACAATGGGACTAGAATTTCCATTGCTAAGCACAGCAGTGGTTAAGTGAGTTGTGTCCAATTTTACTACAATTTTTCTCATGGCTGTTAAGTGAATCACTGTGTTTGTTAAGTGAATCGTGCAGTTATTAAGTGAATCCAGCTTCCTCCATTGACTTTCCTTGTTGGAAGCCCCCTGGGAAGATTGTAAATGGCCATCCCGTGATCTCAGGATGCTGCAGCCATCTTTAAATACATGCTGGTTGCAAAGCACCCAAAGTTGATCATGTGACTACAGAGATGCTATGACAGCCGTAAGTGAAAACACCAGTCAAAATACTGTATATTTTTGCAGTGTTGTTGTAACTTTGAACAGTCGTTAAATGAATTGTTGTAAGTCAAGGACCACCTTTGAAGTGTAGGAATTTGGATGGTTGTTCTTTCTACAGGCAGCCTTATTAACCCCAAGTTTACTTGCCCCTACACAAATTATAAATGAATCATTTTCTATTATTTGATATTCCGGGCTATGTATTCCAACCTGGAATTGAGGAGAAACTTCCGAACAGTGAGGACAATTAACAGTGGAACTGCTTTGCCTGCAGAAATTGAAGCTGGATGTTTTTAAGAAGAGACTGGACAGCCACTTGTCTGAAATGGTATCGGTTCTCCTGCTTAAGCAGGGGGCTGGACTAGAAGACCTCCAGGTCCCTTCCAGCTCTATTCTATTCTAGATTCTATGTAGAACACACAGATTCCTACTGTTTAACAAATCAGATCTTGGTCCAGGAACCTTAATATTGTCTATTGCTATTTGGAAGAAATTATCCAGAATTTAATCAAAACATTTTTCTCATCCCTGCTTAAAAAGTCCCAAAATTGAAACTGAGATCTTAGCATGCACATCAAGTGATTCACTCTACTGATCTTACTTTCTTCCTATCAAAGAATATTTTGTTGTTGTTAGTTGCGAAGTCGTGTCTAATCCATCGTGACCCCATGGACAATGTTCCTCCAGGCTTTCCTGTCCTCTATCATGTTCTGGAGTGCATTTAAGCTCATGCCTACTGCTTCAGTAACTCCATACAGCCACCTCATTCTCTGTTGTCCCCTTCTTCTTTTGCCCTCAATTGTTCCCAGCATTAGGCTCTTCTCCTATGAGTCCTTCCTTCTCATTAGGTGACCAAAGTATTTGAGTTTCATCTTCAGGATCTGGCCTTCTAAAGAGCAATCAGTGTTGATCTCCTCTAAGACTGACTGGTTTGATCGCCTTGCAGTCCAAGGGACTCGCAGGAGTCTTTTCCAGCATCAAGTTCAAAGGCCTAAATTCTTTGGCGCTCAGCCTTTCTTATGGTCCAACTTTCACAGCCATACCTTGCAACTGGGAAAATCATAGCCTCGACTATATGCATTTTTGTTGCCAGCATGATGTCTCTGCTTTTTAGTATGCTGTCTAGATTTGCCATTGCTTTTCTCCCCATGAGCAAGCATCTTTTAATTTCTTGGCTGCAGTCCCCATCTGCAGTGATCTTGGAACCCAGGAAAATAAAATGTGTCACTACCTCCATTTCGAATATACAAGATGCTAATTTGCAAGCCAGTTTTTTATTTTTTATTTTTTAATTTGCAAGCCTTAAATAGATATTAACTTGGGCATATCCTGGGGTAAGGAGCAATTGGTGTAATTGCTTGTTGTAAGCCAACTTAGGCAGAATTGCTCTTCTGAGATACTTATGTGAAACAAAATACTCTCATTTTTTTTGTAAGAGTAATAACATTATTCGAGACAAGTTACGAACCACTGCTAAAAGGAATGGTATCTCTAGACATCATATAATTAAACATTATGAACAACTTTGGGAAAACACTCAAGGACAAAAAAGCCTAAGCTATCCAAGCAAGATAAGATCTCATAATAATTCATGGAACATCTAGAATATCTTAGGATCTCAGAATTCAAAGGAGTTGAAGTTGTTAACACAGACTGCCAAATCCTTAAGGACTCTCAGCAATTTATAGATATGATACTTATACACATGAAACAATCTACAACCAAGGACTAAATTTCATTTATTTGAGTTCTATAGCCGCCCATTTCAACAAGTGACCTTTTGTTGAGCCTGCCTGATTCATTTTGAGCACTTGCAGAATGCAGGCAGAGAAGGAGCCAACCAAATGTCTACTGAGATGTTGTTACAAAGAAATGGTATCACTGAAAAGTATTGCCACTGAGCCTGGAAGCCCATCTCCTTCCTAAAGTGGGACACCAGTGACTGTTTCTCCCAGGTACCGTGTTTCTCATATAATAAGGCCGGGTCTTATTTTTTTTTTTGAGCTCCGAAAAAATGGCTAGGCCGTCTTTTTGGGGGTGACAATTCCCCCCCCTTGCATCTTCGGGTGGGCGGTGACAGCTTGGATGTTGACCTCAGTGTTGGTGGGGCAATTCATATTGGGTTCAACACAGGCAGCACCATATCCGGGTGTGCAAAACAAAAGTACTTCCTAACGGCAAGCCCCCCCACCATTCCCCCCCATTTCGCATGTTTTAATATAGGCCTTAATTTGGGGGGAGGGGCTTAATTTCATTTCATGCCTATAAAACATGCTGGGACTTCCTATTGGGGGAGGCCATATTGTTGGAGAAACAGGGTAGATCACATTGGCTGGGCCAATGTGAGATGATAGTCTTTCAGATAACAGAATAACAGAGTTGGAAGGGACCTTAGCGGTCTTCTAGTCCAACCTGCTCTCTTGAGCAAGAGACCTTATATCATTTCAGACAAATGGTTGTCCAATCTCTTCTTTAAAACCTCCGTTCCACTGGTTGTTTTCACAGCTAGGAAATTTCTCCTTACTTCTCTCCTTGCTGAGTTTCCCTCCATTACTTCCTGTCCTGCCGTTAGGTGCTTTGGAGTGGCAGCCCGAGATATTGGGACACAGCTACCATGACACCCCCTAGTCCTTCTTTTAATTAAAGTAGACATACCCAATTCCTGCAACCATTATTCATATGATAACTAGGTGGCAAGCAGGTAGGGCTTTATAAATCAGTAAAGGTAAAGGTTCCTCTTGTACATACGTGCTAGTTGTTTCTGGCTCTAGGGGGCAGTGCTCATCTCTGTTACAAAGCCGAAGAGCCAGCATTATCCAAAGACATCTCTATAGTCATGTGACCGGCATGACTAAATGCCAAAGGCACAAAGAACACTGTTATCTTCCCACTAAAGTGGTCCCTATTTTTCTACTTGCATTTTTACATATTTTTGAACTGCTAGGTTGGCAGAAGCTAGGACAAGTAATGGGAGCTCACTCCATTACCCGGTGCTAGGGATTCAAACTGCCAAACTGCCAACCTTTCTGATCAACAAGCCCAGTGTCTTAGCCATTGCGTCCCCTAGTTATAAATTGGGCGTTGGTTCTTACCTGACACGCCGTTTCTCTTGGACTGGGAGTATTGTCCAGAGGATGGGTGGAGCTTCAGTCTCTGCTTATTGTAGGCTGAGTTTGATTTCTGAAGAACGCTCCTCCCTCCATCACGTGGCTTGCCATCTCATTATCCCAGTTTATGCGAAGAAGAGAAGAAAGAAACAGGCATTCGTGCTGCCCCTTTTGCTAGACTTAAGGTGCCTTGGCCGAAATGAGAGCCCCCCCCCAGACGGTGAAAGGAAAAAAAGGGAGGGACTGGACAATCCTCCCAGTCCAAGAGAAACGGCGTGTCAGGTAAGAACCAACGCCCATTCTCCTTGGAAATGCTCGGATTGTCCAGAGGATGGGACATACCAAAGCTGGGGCTTGTCCTACGGGAGGGACACCGTCTGGCTTGTCGAGTCCTCGGGATCCCCGAGCACCCTCTGGAGGACCCTTCTACCGAAAGACGCCTCCGCCGCGGCATACTTATCAATCCTGTAATGCCTAATAAAAGGCGACGGGGAGGACCATGTTGCTGCCTGGCAAATGTCGAATATAGGGGCCTGTGTAGCTCAGGCAGCCGATGTCGCTGCACTCCTGGTAGAGTGAGCCGTGATACCCCTGGGCACTGGGAGTGCCTGAGCCTGGTATGCCCTAGAAATGGCCGCCCTTATCCAGCGACCTATAGTAGTAGAGGTAACCTTGAGCCCTTGTGACTTTGGTTGAAAGGAAATGAACAGGGCCTCGGATTTGCGGAAAGACTGAGTACGTTTAATATAAATCCGCAAGGCCCGCCTAACATCTAAGGTGTGCCAAAGCTGTTCCCTATCATGAGATGGCCTGGGGCAAAAATTGGGGAGGATAAGTTCCTGAGCCCTGTGGAAAATAGAATTAATTTTTGGGAGAAAGGAAGGATCAAGTCTAAGTACTACTCGGTCAGAGTGGAAGACGCACAGGTCTTTCCTGATTGACAGAGCAGCGATCTCTGAAATCCTTCGGGCCGAAGTAATAGCCACCAGAAAAACTACTTTGTAGGATAGGAACTGGAGGGAAACTTCTCTAAGGGGTTCAAAGGGAGGCTTGGTGAGGGAGGTCAAGACCTTGTTGAGGTCCCATGTTGGGAATCTGTGAAGGGACGGAGGTCGTAAGTTTGAGGCGCCTTTTAGAAATGCCCGGATGCAGGGATGGTGAGAGAGGGAATTAACCCCCTCGCAGGAAATTACGGTGGATAGGGCTACAACCTGACGCCTTAGAGTGTTGGGGGAGAGACCTTTACCGAGACCCTCCTGGAGAAAATTGAGGACTTTTGCTACCGATGGGTTTGTAGGGTCAATGTGGAGATTGGCACACCATTTGCGGAAACTGTTCCAAGTGGCGTCGTAAATCCTTCTGGTAGAAGGATGCCTAGCTGCTAAGATGGTGTTGATGACCTCCGTGGAGAAATTCTCCCTTTTTAGACGTTCCCGCTCAACCTCCAGACTGTAGCCATTGGGGGTCTGGGTGAAGAAGGGGGCCTTGAGAAAGAGAGATCCTGTCTGCTGGGATCCTCCAAGGTGGAGCTACTGATAGGCTGCAGAGGTCCGCAAACCAGGAGCGACGGGGCCAATAAGGAGCTACCAAAAGCACTTCCGCCCTTTCTTGAAGGACCTTCTGGAGTACTCTTGGAACTAGAGCCAGAGGGGGAAAGGCATAAAGAAGGCCTGAGGGCCACGGGCATCGGAGGGCGTTGTGGTTCTCCGCCCCGAGGGACGGGAATCTGGAGATGAACCGTGGAAGTAGGGTATTGCTGGGGGAGGCAAACAGGTCTACCACTGGCAGGCCAAATATTGATGTCGCCTACCTGAATAGGTCTGGGTGGAGGCGCCATTCCGCCTGGTCTATGGTGGACCTGCTCAACCAATCTGCCCTGATGTTGAGGGTGCCTGAAATGTGGTCCGCCCTGAGTGAAAGGAGGTGAGACTCTGCCCACCGACAGAGGCGCTCGGTCTCCCTCATTAGACTTGAGGACTGAGTGCCCCCCTGTCTGTTGATATGTGCCTTTGCTGTTATGTTGTCGGTGAGAATGAGAACGTGGCTGCCCTGAATATGATGTAGGAAGCTGCGGAGGGCCAGGTGGATGGCGTGAAGCTCTAACCAGTTTATGTTGCGCAGCCTCTCTGACGGTGACCATCTGCCCTGAGCTGTAAGGGAGAGAAGGTGCGCGCCCCATCCGGACAGACTGGTGTCTGTGGTGACAATGAGTCTTGGAGGCTCCTTGAGGAGGCAGCCCTTGTTGATCGATGCCTTGCTCCACCAGAGGAGGGAGGTGAGAACCCTTGGCGAGACCTTGACCTTGCTCCTTGAGTTGCTTGTCCCAACTCTTTGATACGGAAGCAGGAACCACTGGAGGGATCTGGAGTGGAAACGGGCCCAGGGAATAACGGGAATACAAGAGATCATTTTACCTAATAACTTGGATAGATCAAGGAGAGAGACCTTCCTGTGTCGTCTGATGAACCTGACTGATTGTTGGATGCTGAGGATCCTTTCTGGGGAGATGAACACTCTCCCCATGACTGTATCAATTATAGTCCCTAGGTGGGGTAGTCGAGTGGTGGGGGCCAGTTGGCTTTTCTTCCAATTTATGAGGAACCCATGTTCCTGGAGGGAGGAGAGGGTAGAGAGGATATCCCTGATAGCCTGTCCCCTGGAAGGGGAGAGGATGAGAATATCATCCAGGTAACAGTGGAGCTGCACCGGAATGGATCTGAGGTGGGCGGCCAGTGCGGCCAGAACCTTAGTGAAGGTCCTGGGGGCTGAGGCTAACCCGAATGGAAGGGCCACGTAGTGAAAGTGTAGGTTGTTGTAACTGAAACGGAGAAATTTTGAGTGGGAGGGTCGAATTGGGATGTGTAAATATGCCTCGGAGAGGTTTATAGAAGACAACCAGTCTCCCTGCTGAACTCCCAAAAGGATGGATTGAAGTGTTTTCATTTTGAATCTACGGTACACTAAGTGACAGTTTAAGCGTTTTAGGTCCAAAATAGCCCTCCATCGTGGTGTTTGGGCACCACGAATAAACGTGAATAAAAACCCCGTCCCCTTTGGGATGGAGGAACAGGCTGGATAGCCTGAATGTCCAGTAGGTGTCGAATTGCCTCCTCCATGAGGTTGCGTTTGGAAGGGTTGTTGGAGCGGGGACATGAAATGTAAAAATCGGGGGGGGGGAGAGAAACTCGAGGGCAAGGCCAAGCCTGACTGTATCCCTGACCCAAGCATCTGAAGTGGATGAATCCCATTGATCGGCGAAGGCTTGAAGTCGCCCACCAATGGGAATAGTGTCAGGAGGCTTATTTGGAGCGGCGGAAGGGCCTGCTGCCAGAGCCACGAAAGGGCCTCCTGAAGTTCCCGCCTCTTCTGCGTCTGCTGAAGGGGTCGGACCTGTCCTGGGACTGTCCCGAACCAAAGGAGGAGGACCCCTGGTGTCTGGGAGGAAAGGGTTGGTGATAGGGATGAAAGGGAGCCCTGCGAAAGGGCTGCAGAGATCTGGAATCAGACTTGCGGGAAAGAGAAGGGAGGAATTTCTTTTTATTCCTTCCCTCGACTAGGAGAGTATTCAAGGAAGTACCGAACAACTTGCTTCCGGCTATGGGTGCGGAAGCTAGCTTGACCTTGTGCTTGAGATCCGCCTGCCAGGATTTTAGCCAGAGCAGGCGCCGGGCCGAGACGTGGGAAGAAATGGCGCAGGAGGAGAATTTTACGGAATGAAAGGTGGCATCCGCTGAAAACTCAGCAGCGGCCGTTATTTTGGCGATATGTTGATGGGCGCGGATATTGGAGGTCGGAACATGTTGCTTAAGCTGGCGAAGCCAGCGAATGGAAGATCTGATAAAAAAAGAAGCGGCCGTAGCCGACCTGATTGCCCATGCGTCCGATTGGTGAGCTCGCCTTAATGTGAGCTCTGACCGCTTGTCCTCTGGTTTGAGTGCCTCTAAAGGATCACTGAGGGCGGAGAAAGAGGCCAGCCCTATGACGGGCTCATCAACCTCCGGGGTACTCAGTAAGGTCGAGAGCTCCGGGTCGAGGTTGAAGAACCTTTTATCATTGGCCGAGGGGGCTGGGGGAGCAACTGAAGAGGACAATTGCTTGGACACCAGGTCCAGGAATATGGGAGGGGTAGGGATGACCTCGGCCTCCACCATCGGTTGACTGAACATGGAGTCCTCTTGTCCTTCCGAAACTATGAGGATGGGATCAGAGGAGGTCTGGGCTGTTAGGCCCGAGATGTTCCGAGCCTTGTAGAGGAGGGATTTAAAAAGCTGGGGCTTAAAGAGCCCTACAAAGGTGGGCTGGTCCGGAGATAGACCCTCGTCCTCGGACATTTCCGCCTCTGATGGGTCTGAGTCCGGAAGAGGCTCATCGTATGGTAAGGACCCCAGGTCATATTGTTCCTCCTCCTCCCTGTCTAAATCTAGGTCCCCTTCCACTTCCTCCTCGTCTTCCCTGACTGAAGGGCAAACCTCCCTTTGGGGAGGCATAAGAGAGAATGATCTTACAGATTCGGTGGCCTGCAGAGGCAACCCCGGTCTGGTCATCTGCTGCATCCCTTCTGCAATTCCCTGTCGAATTGCCATTTCCATCCAGACTCTGATCTGCTCCGGAACCGCCTGAATGAGAGGTTCCTCTTGGCGTAGGCCAGCAGCCGTGGGCATGAAAGTGGCCTTAGGAGTTCCTCTGGTTGGTGTGCCCGGGGCTTGATGCCCTTGAGAGGGCGAGCTGTGCCTAGATAGGGAGGAAAAAGCTGCAGGAGGGGGAGGGAGGGTGGAGGTGGAAGGAGTGGCAGGTGCTGGAGGCACTGAGCCTGACTGTCTAGCATGTCTGTCTATTTCTCTTTCTAAAGCCTTGTGACGTCTTAAGGCGTCCTTTTGAGAGGCTTTGGTGGGCTCCTTAGCCTGACTGCGCAGGTGGTGGGTCTTTGCCTTGGCCTTCAAGGAAGGCCCCTTTGAGGGATTGCTCTCTGCCATTTTGGATAAATAGGAGTCCAATCTGAGGCGGTTGGCGCGCCTAGAGGTCGACCTACAACGAAGGCCGGGAGCCCTGGGAGTTCCTTTATACCTTGGCACACTTTCCCCCCAATATTATAAACTTGAATTAATAGGATTCTTTGCTCCGTATAATTATTCCCCCCCCCTCTGTTCTTTCTACTTTTTTTTTTTTGAGTCAAGGCCTATGATTTGCCTAGAAAGAACTGAAGAAAAACGACCTTGCAAGGTCTCAGATTAAGGGCCTTGAGGGCAACCAGGCCTAACCAACTGCCGACCCAGGCAACAACCGGGCAGGAGTGGTGGAAAGAACCGTAGCTGCTACAGCTGGTTGCGGTGAGAGCCAACAGGGGGAGGAGGAGAAAAAAACCTCCAACAGCAAAAAAACAATTCTTTTTTATTTATTTATATATTTTATTTATTTATTTATTTATTTTAATCAGGCCTACGGGCCTGCTGTATTGAATAGACCCTCAGTAAGGCAAAGAAATGCACTTCAAAATGGTGCCCGGCCACGAGACAAGCTTCAAAATGGCGGACGCCACTAACTGATCCTGTGGAAATTAACCTGGCAAGGCCAGAAGGATCCCAGTATCAAAACAGAGGGTCCCAAGGGAAGCCCACACAGAATAAAGGCAAACAAGCCTAAAACGCTAGGAAAAATTCAAACGGAGCTCGGGGGGGGCGGAATGAAACTGAGCCTTTTAAAATAATTTTACAAGGCAGAGAAACTGAGAAAAAAAGGGGTGGGGGAGGCAGCGAAACGCTTTTGAGCCTACCCCTTGGCAACCCCTGGGGGGGGGAACCCTCCCAGGAAACCAAGCCAACGAACGAACCAGCTGCGCAGGGCTAAGGAGATAGAAAAGAATAAGGGTGTATACAACCTGAACAGGTAGAAAAAAGGGGGAATCCAGCAACGGCCAAGAGCACACAAACACACAGCCTACTCTGCTCGAAGGCTGAGCATAAACTGGGATAATGAGATGGCAAGCCATGTGATGGAGGGAGGAGCGTTCTTCAGAAATCAAACTCAGCCTACAATAAGCAGAGACTGAAGCTCCACCCATCCTCTGGACAATCCGAGCAGTTCCAAGGAGAACAGTACCCACACTTAAATGGCTCTTAGAAGTCCACACTGGCAAGCAGTGCAGCACCCCTAGCATTGATGAATTGCAATATCAATGGTAAATGGCAATCAGTACATGAACCATTACACTCTGAACCAACGAACCAATTTAGGTTACGCAGGAATCCACATTAAAGCTTTGCCACCAGATCTTGTCTAGTCTCCACTTCAAAATGACACTTCTTGTTGGCTCCCCTATTAAGCTGCTCTTATGAGGAGGTTTTTCCCCAGCATGCACCTGGAACCAGGCTTCCTCTAACTTAAAACCATTTCTATGTCAAAAGAGAATAGGCGAGAGATTTTATTCATGCGACGGCCTTTCCAATATTAAAAACAATAAGATTTCATCCAGTGGTGGGATGCTGCTGGTATAACAACTGGTTCTGCTTCCCTTCAGTGTTACTTCAGAGAAATAACACAGCAGCTGAGGCACGGCAATCCACTTTGCCACACGAATCAGCTAAGCGGATATAGGTGAGTACAGCATAGGGGCAGGCAGGTGGGCCCACATAATTGTCGGAGCAAACCGGTTCAAAGCCAGATGATCATTGGAGCTAAGGGTTCACCCGAACTGGTCCGAACTGACAGAGTCCCACCCCTGATTTCATCCCTTGGTCTTCTATCTGAGAGTGCTTCAGTTCAGGTTCAGTTTAAACAAGCTAGCCACAATCTCAGGACCTAACACTTGAATTTTAAAATGTAAGTTTTATTGTTATGGATGCTTACACAAATGTGTTCAAAATTTAAAACAAAAATACCCAAACAAGGTGACCTTAAGTCTTTACATCTCACTGGCTTAAATGCATTCTTCCTTTTTCACTATTTATAGGAATGCTAATCCTAATGCTAAATTAGAGGAAATCTGCACAGATTTGAGGGAGAAGAGCATCAACACCACAATGGAGAAATAACAGCTCAGAGAGCATAGTTAAATGTCTATGGAAGGGGTGTCAAACTCGATTTCATTGAGGGCCACATCAGAGTTGTGTTTGACCTCAGAGAGCCGGGGTGGGGTGTGTGACATGGGACTCGTGTTGGGGGTGCCTGTGGTGGCCAAGTAAGGAAGGACTTCAGAGACCCTCCCTCCCTCTCATTATAATCTCCTCCCTCCCTCCCTTCCTTCTTCATTCTTCTTCCTTCCCCTCTTTCCATATTTTTGCTTTCTTGCTCTTTCCTCTTTCCCTTTCTCCTTTCCTGTCCCTTCTTGCATGCTCAAATGCAAAAGGGGAAACATTTCTCCTTCTGTTTTGTTTTTAGTTTGTTTTAATAACCCTTTGCAAGTGAAAACGGGGGGCAGGGGGCCCATGCGCATCCGCCCCCAACCTCCATTTTAACTAGCAGAGGCACTGCGGGCCGGCCCTTTGCTGTTTCCAGGCCAGCCCCATGGGCGAGATCGAAGTACCTCAGGCCTTGAGTTTGACACCCCTGGTCTGTGGTGATTTTCAGTCATCCAGGTCATAGTTATCCCAAAGATGCTCTTTCAAGAGGCAACTGGACTTTCTAGTTTTTCACTGAAGACATTTCAATTCTCATCCAAGAAGCTGAAGAAGCAATTGGATTTTCTGTTTTTTCCAAGAAGCTTCTTCAGTTCTGGCTTGATGGCGGGAAATATACTCCTTGCAGACAGATGGTCATTTGTTTTAGTTTAGTTTTAGTTTTATAGTTTAGTTTAGTTTAGTTTAGTTTTATAGTTTATTGTCATTGCACCTGATACGACAAAATCAAACACCATCTTCAGTGCACATCATGACCATGAAAATAAACACAAACACACATCCTTCACACTTCACACATTGAATTGAAAACCCGACACTGCCCCAACACTGCACTATACAGTAGAATTCAACAGAACTATTGCCCTGGGATAGAATTTAAGATTTAGAGAGTCGTTGAGGCTCTCCATAAACTATAGGGTCTCCATAGACATGACTATAGTCCATAGACTAGATAGGCTCTCTGTAGACATGATTCAGAATCTCCATAGACATTCTTGGATGAGAAGTGAAACATCTTCAAAGAAAAACAAGAAAGTCCAGTGGCCTCTTGAAAAAACACCTTTGAGTCAACAGCTTAGAGACCACCAAGGATCTCACCATTCAATCCTGAGCTATAAATATTCTCTTTAATCAAGAGAAATAACACTTGTAGGCCTGTATTTTTTGCATCTCCCCAAAGTGGGAAATCCTTAGGAAATGCTCCCGTAAGTGGCAGATTAAGTGCAGAAGTTGGTCCTGAGATATCTCAGTTCCAATTGAAGCTTGGCACATCTTAAGGACACCAAAGTGGGGAAGAATATGTCAAACAGCAAAGAAGTCTCAGACTCAGCACCTCCTACCTCTACTATTTATTACACAGGAAGTCCTCAACTTACAACTACAACAGGGAGCAGAATTTCCATTGCTAGACAAGGTGGCTGTTAAGTGAATTGCACCCAATTTTACTTCCTTTTTTTCCATAACTGTTAAGTGAATCATGCCGGTCATTAAGTGTCTCTGGCTTCTTCCATTGATTTTGCTTGTTGAAAGCTGATCATAAATACATGCTAGTTGCTAAGTTCATAAATAAATACCAGTTGTTTGGTCAAATGGCTACAGGCTCACTGCAACAATCATTGAAACATAAGGACCATTTGTTACCACTTCTTTCAGTGCTGTTATAATTTGAATGGTCACTAAATGAATGGTTGTAAATTGAGGATTACCTGTACTTCATAGTCACATCCCAAGTTCTCCATATTTTCTGAGAGACTTCTTCTCTGTAGTTGGCAAAACTTTTTCGGCTCCCATGCCAATAATTACGTGTACGCTCGTGTAGCAGCACCCAGAAGGCAATGCGTGCTGCCCCCCTGGCCCCCCTGTGCATGCACGTATGATCCCCCTTCAGCATGCTGCGCATCTGGGCATGCACGTGTGATCCCCTGGCTGTGCACTGCGTACCTCCACATGCACATGCAATTCCCCTGCCACACGCCATGCATCTCTGCACATGCGCGCGCAATCATTCCCCGCAGCATCCATCTGCGCATGCACGCGTGTCTCCCATGCACTCCACATATGCGTGCCAGATACCCAACAATCAGCTGTCGGGAGGCAGCGGTGCATGCGCATGCACAGTGCAGCTCTTCTGGGTGAGCTCTCGCATGCTGGGGGAAATGCCACTTCCGGCATGCATGCCATAGATTTGCCATCACGGGTTTAAAGCCAAGACTTGGGATCTGAGCTATCACTGTCACCGACTGGGAACCCATGCTAAAACTATAGCTTTCCAGCATTATTGAGGAACTAAACCAGTTTGCTCTTAGAACACGGGTGTCAAACTTGATTGCGTCACAAGATGTATCGTGATATGTTGCAATGTTTTTTGCCTTTACGGAGCCAGGATGGGCGTGGGCTGTGCATGACGCATTCGGCCCGTGAGCTGCCAGTTTGATACCCATCTTAGATGGAATCTGAAGCAGTGAGTAAATTTTGATTTTGAGTGCCACATTTTGAAAAGAGCATGTATGTGCTCAGTCATCCACATATTTTTGCAATAAGTAAGCCTCGTGTCCTAAAGGGGCTTTTCCAAAAGACAACTAGATTTTCCTTTTTGTTTTCTCTTGAAAATGGTTTACTTCTCATCCAAGAAACTTCTTCACTGAAGACGTTTCATGGATGAGAAGCTAAATGTTTTCAAGGAAAAAACCAAGTCCAGTTGCCTTTTAGAAAAGAACTTTTGGGACAACCATGACCTGGATGACTGAGAATCTGATAGACACGTAAGCTTCATGTTTTGAATGCCCTTTGTTCATCCTACTTACAGATTCTGACAGATTATGTAGAACAATCTTTGCTGTGGCAAAAGACATTTTCTGACTTATTCAAATGATGATTGATTCTATCATGGTGCCTTTTCTTCCCGTACCTCCCTCATTTTCATTTTCAACATAAAGCTTTATAATTCTGGATGAAGCCAGAGAAGCTGTTTTGGAGGCTCAGCTGACCCCACATTAAGGATGGATGACTTCAGCTGAGCATTTAGGATATAGTTTCAATGTGAATAAAATATAGACATTGATACTGTAGGATAGCATACCAGTAAAATGCATTAAGCCAGGGGAAAAAAGGATGCTTTATTGTAATGGATCTTAATTTCCTTGCAATCATGGTTACTTCAAATTCACAAAACATATCCATATAAAACATGTGGATGTAATGGGTAGAATGAATAACCTTAGGGAATGGGGGGAAAGTCACAATCAAGACAATAGTCAGAGATTTGAGTCCAGGGTAAAAATGTAATTTGAGAAACCATCTGATATGATCTTCCTTAGTTCTCATAAAGATAAAAGGAGGGTGGAAGTACATTCAGACTATGGATTCCGCTCATTATATCTGTATAATAGGAATAGTATTGTTGAGGTAATTCCCCATTAGGAGAATGAGTGCACACAGGAAAACGTAGTGAGAGTGATGTCGAATAATACACAATCAGCACACAGATACACTGAATAGTAAAACGTAGGTTTTACTTCCAGTAAATGGTTAAGCAAAGTCCAACAAGCAGTCCAAGTCATACACAGTTAAAGCAGTCAGTATTCAGTCCAGGGATAATCCAAATAACAAAGTCCAGTATCATAAACAGTTCAGTAAATAGACTCACAGCAATCCAAGAATAATGACAATCAGCAACAGTCAATAGGGAAAAATGCAGGAACCAAAAACAGTGAACAATAGAACATCTAGCAACTAGCAACTAGCAACTAGCAACAACAGAACAGAACAACCCAGGTTTCTGGCTCCATCTTATGGCTGATTGAGGAACCATGCCCAATTACAATTACTGCATTCCCTTAAAGAAACAGTATTGAATGTCTATCCTGGTTTATATATTTCCAACCCAACTGTTAGGTGACTATCAATTCCTAACAAGTATCTTTGGTTTTGATGTTTTGTCTTCCTTATACATCTGTGTGGTGGAATGTAGTCTGTATTCCTAGGAGGAAAGGGGTGAATTCCAGAGCAGCAAAAGACAACAAAGTATAGAGTGTATGGAAGAAAGAAAGTTAAGACAACTTCCCCCAGGAGTTCACACAGTATATGTTAATTGGTGCAAGTAATCTGTTTTAGTTTGTTAAGATTTGTATCTATAAGTTTCCAAAAAAGGAAACTGCTTAGAAGAACCTCAACATGTCCTTCTTGGTTCTCAGATCCTGACATCAATGTACTCCCTTCCTCCTGGAAATTCAAATTATATTCCACCATGGGATTCAATTTTTTTTACTAACAATTCTGTGGGTGTGGCTTGGTGGGTGTGGCTTGGCAGGGGAAGGATACTGTAAAATCTCCATTCCCTCCCCACTCCTGGGGGAAGATTACTGCAAAATCCCATTCCCTCCCCACCCCGCTAACCTGCTTTCCAGTTCTGTTCTCCTGTGCAGGGCAACAAAAGAAGATTGAGCCAATCAGCTGGGACTTGGGAGGCAGAGAATAGATGGGGGTGGGGCCAGTCAGAGGTGGTATTTGCCAGTTCTTCGAACTACTCAAAAGTTCCGCTACTGGTACTCCAGAACTGGTCAGAACCTGCTGAATACCGCCTCTGCACCACAGACTGATAGTCAAGTAAGGCACTGTCTTAATATCCAATGCAAGTACTGACAGTCTACATCACGGAGAGATTCAAAATAGCTCACATAAGTTAATCAGTCAGGGCAGCATAAAGAATCCACCAGACCAGCTCTACAAAAATGAGGCAGCAGCTACGTAAACAAGCTGTGTATGATATGTTGCTTTACCACTTAAACTAATAAGTTCTCTGTTGTGACGTGTGGTTTTGGCTTAACTGACTAAACTCAGCAACTGTGGTTCATGTGGCTCACAATTCCCTAAAGAACAACTCTATGCCATCAGTACATCTTGCCTCAGTGTAGTGGAATGCAGAGATAAAGTTGAAAAAGAATGCAAGAAGCATCAGGAGAAACATTAAGACACAACAGGGAAGAATACAAATCACAACATAATTCCTGGAAAGGCAGAAACAAGACTCAAAATAACCCTGCCTTCATTCTCTCTGGTATAAGAAGAAGCAAGACAGAATTTTTACAGGCTTCCAATTTTTACATGCTATTATTATACCTTACAGCAGTGTTTCTTCAACTTCAGCCATTTTAATATATGTTTAATGTTCAGAGTTTTTAAGTCCACTCATTTTAAAGCTGCCGGGATTGTAAAACACTGCCCTACATCAATATAGTCCCTGGAATTCTTGAGGTATGAACTTCCTGGCTTGGTCGTCTAAAGATACACAGCCTTAACAGGGACTTTAAACTGCATATTCAACTGTTAATTAATTTACTATAATTGATAATAGGCAAAATGATTCATATCTATCAATATGGATTTATTCCAAATTGAAATATATCTACCCCTATCAGGAAATTATTAAATATGATATAATTTAGTGAAATTAATTTTCCTTAGCCATTTTTCTTCAAATATAAATCTTTTTTGGTTTTCAGGGAAATATTTAAATTTAAATTTGGGGTTGGTTTTTGTAGATGACTCAATATATTTGTGGACCAACTAAAACCCAGATACAATTTAGCAGGATTCAAATCCCTTTAGGATTTTAATCAAACAGAATTGTCTTTTATCTTTTCAACCCATCCATAGATATGTCGACAATAACAGTTACTGTTAGGAATGATAGTCACCTAACAGTTGGGTTGTTTACCCATTTACAGGAAGCAAAACCTACATTTTACTATTCAGTGTATCTGTATGCTGGTTGTGTGTTATTCCTCATCACTCTCACTATGTTTCTCTGAGTGCACTCATTTTCCTAACAAGGAATACTTCAACAAACGAGAGAAAAAACTTGTGACTGTGGAGTTTGAATCCATGAGTTGGAATAATTCCAAAATTGAAAAAACACACAGTAGTATAGTCCAAGACGGAATATATTTCGGGGGCGATTGTTTAACCCCCTTGTTCACCCGCGAAGTACAATAAGGCAAATGTTAAAAACGTTAAAACCGTCATAAAAACCGTCATAAAACCAAGGATGACCGCTGCTCCCGTTCTTTTAATCCAATTGGCTTATTAAGATTAAGCCAGTGACCGGTCGTCACGTAGCTGACTCCTCCTCGTCGCTGAGACGCGGTTTGGTCCGTTGACGCTGCCCCCTAGTTAGCCTTAATTGGGCTATTAGGGGCTTCCAAATTGCGCTTAAGTGAGCGGCGTCAGCTCGATTACACACATTGTCCGTTGCGGCAATTAGTAATTGCTCGCTTACTCGTCGTTCCCGAAAGTTATTTTGGTGTCTCAGCAACACCGCAGGCTGACTAAAGTTTACAGCATGACCCGTTGACAAGGCATGCGCGGCAATAGCCGAAGAGGACTGTAACTGTTCATGTTCTGCCGCTGAATTGACCGTTTTTTGGCTTAGTCTTCGGTGTTCATCACACCTGGTAGCT
The DNA here is from genome assembly GCA_033807585.1 of Hydrophis major. Lineage (NCBI taxonomy): Eukaryota > Metazoa > Chordata > Lepidosauria > Squamata > Elapidae > Hydrophis > Hydrophis major. The sequence goes on from CM066330.1 coordinate 247,905,684, forward strand.
AACGCCCTCGATGTCTCTCCGATGTACGAAACTCGGCATTCTGAACAGAAAATTTGGTAGACCACGTCTTCCGTCATAGTAGCGGGTTGTCTGTCCTTAAGATGTGTTAACTGTGATCCAAGTTTGTTTGGTGCTGAGAACACCACACGGATCCCAACCCGGTTCATAATGCGTCGTATGGCTTCACTTGTATTGTGTTCATAAGGGATGACGATGGTCTTGGGGCGGTCTTGTTGACGCTGACTAGAGTCATCTGCTTGAGTATTCAGTCGGGGCGCCGTCTCCTTCAGGTGCACTCTTTTGGCTTGTTTAATTAGGAGCCGCCTAGGGTAACCGTTTTTCTGCAGCGTTGAGATGATTTCTCGTTCTTCAGCCTTGCGGTCAGCCTCTTCGGTGCATAGACGTGACGCTCTTGTAAACAGGGAGTTTGCGATGCCCAGTTTAACTTTCACACTGTGGCCAGAATCGTAATTTAAATAGCGGTCTGTGTGAGTCGGCTTTTTAAAAACTGTCGTTGTTAATCGCCCCGAGCCCGCCTTGTACGAACCCAGGTCGCAGGGGTACTCCATAGAAGGACAAAAAGCGGGTCGAACTTAACTAAGGAGGAATGGAAGGCGTTGAAGGAATTGCGTACTGACGATTCCATTGTCATCATGAGAGCTGACAAAGGAAACTGTACAGTGGTAATGGATAAAAGTGACTACACCAACAAGATGAAACAGCACCTTTCTGAAGGCCCGTATGAAAAAGTCGAGAAAAAACCGGCGTCTACGGTATTGATATTGTCTCGTTGGTACGGTTGTGTGTTAATGCAACGTTCTTCACCTTTAGCGAGGAATTGTACAGACAAACAGATGGCTTACCAATGGGCTCACCAATCTCAGCAATTCTAGCCAATGTGTTCATGGAGCATTTTGAAAAAAAGGCGTTGCAGAGCTTTACCCGTCCCCCAAAAGTCTGGCTACGTTATGTTGATGACACCTTTGTAATTTTACGTAACCCGGACAGAGATTCCTTCCTGGACCACCTTAATTCATGCGAACAATCGGTAAAGTTTACCTGTGAAGGGGAGTCAGAGGAGCACACCCTTCCCTTCCTGGATTGTCTTGTGAAAAAGGCGGGCTCGGGGCGATTAACAACGACAGTTTTTAAAAAGCCGACTCACACAGACCGCTATTTAAATTACGATTCTGGCCACAGTGTGAAAGTTAAACTGGGCATCGCAAACTCCCTGTTTACAAGAGCGTCACGTCTATGCACCGAAGAGGCTGACCGCAAGGCTGAAGAACGAGAAATCATCTCAACGCTGCAGAAAAACGGTTACCCTAGGCGGCTCCTAATTAAACAAGCCAAAAGAGTGCACCTGAAGGAGACGGCGCCCCGACTGAATACTCAAGCAGATGACTCTAGTCAGCGTCAACAAGACCGCCCCAAGACCATCATCATCCCTTATGAACACAATACAAGTGAAGCCATACGACGCATTATGAACCGGGTTGGGATCCGTGTGGTGTTCTCAGCACCAAACAAACTTGGATCACAGTTAACACATCTTAAGGACAGACAACCCGCTACTATGACGGAAGACGTGGTCTACCAAATTTTCTGTTCAGAATGCCGAGTTTCGTACATCGGAGAGACATCGAGGGCGTTAGCTACCAGGTGTGATGAACACCGAAGACTAAGCCAAAAAACGGTCAATTCAGCGGCAGAACATGAACAGTTACAGTCCTCTTCGGCTATTGCCGCGCATGCCTTGTCAACGGGTCATGCTGTAAACTTTAGTCAGCCTGCGGTGTTGCTGAGACACCAAAATAACTTTCGGGAACGACGAGTAAGCGAGCAATTACTAATTGCCGCAACGGACAATGTGTGTAATCGAGCTGACGCCGCTCACTTAAGCGCAATTTGGAAGCCCCTAATAGCCCAATTAAGGCTAACTAGGGGGCAGCGTCAACGGACCAAACCGCGTCTCAGCGACGAGGAGGAGTCAGCTACGTGACGACCGGTCACTGGCTTAATCTTAATAAGCCAATTGGATTAAAAGAACGGGAGCAGCGGTCATCCTTGGTTTTATGACGGTTTTTATGACGGTTTTAACGTTTTTAACATTTGCCTTATTGTACTTCGCGGGTGAACAAGGGGGTTAAACAATCGCCCCCGAAATATATTCCGTCTTGGACTATACTACTGTGTGTTTTTTCAATTTTGGAATTATTCCAACTCATGAATACTTCAACAGTTACATCCAATAATAAAGTTTGTGTGGGGCAAATGGTATGTTTTTAATTTTCTCAAAAGTTTCTTATTCAGTTAGCTATATTAAGGAGTTAGAGGAATTTGCAGTATTAGTTTTCTGCAAATCATATCTGATATTTTTTTTCATTCAACCCTCAAAATTCAAAAGGACATGTCTATAATTTTAGGGATTCTATTAGTATATAAATCTTTAAAATATTTAGGTCTTCTTTTTCTTTTCCTTTACTTCCCCTTTTGCTGCTTCCAGTGAAGATATTTAGGTATTATTACTAAAATATTAGTAAAACTATATGCCAATATGAAAGACATTAAACAAGGACATGAAAAATTGGGCTTCAAACTTTTCACTGGATTACACCAAATTGCAGCAGTAAAGATGAAAATTCTTGTGTAGCTTAACTTTTCATTGCAATGCATCCCAGTGATAATTCCAGAACAAACTTTAAGACATTGGGAAAGAAAGAAAGAAAGAAAGAAAGAAAGAAAGAAAGAAAGAAAGAAAGAAAGAAAGAAAGAAAGAGGGAAGGAGGGAAAGCTGCTGCTTTGATGAAAATTTTTTACAGTAAATAAAAGGATTCTATATAAACCTCAGAAACATGCCCAATTTATAAATATATTATGAAGCAGCATAGCTAGGGCATATGATTCCATTTATTATGCAGACTCTTCTAAACAATGGATTCAAATTGAAAATATGTTGAGTCAAATAAACTTATAAATAAGTTTTTTTTAATCCAAAACATTTTTCTAGAATAAAACATATTGAAAATGTTTTACTAAAACTATGTTTCAAATTTGGAAGAATAAATACAAAATTTTGATAAAGGATATGTCTCCTTTAACTCCTTTGATAATCTATTTCAATCAGGATAATTACTACGGTTTGGCTAAAATGAAATCTTTGAAAGCTGATCATTTCTATAGACTGAAATATTTTTCTAATAATGGTGAACCTTTTAATAAAGATCAAACAGAGCAACAAATAAGCAATAAATTCCTGTGGGTTTTTTTTCATACCGACTCTTTTGGACAATGAAAATATTAGAGCTTCAACAATGCAGCCTTATATTAATTTTGAGAATTTAATACTTCACTATTCAAAACCACCAAAAGGAACTATCTCAAAAATGTATAGGGTGTTATAGTAATATATAGGAAATATAGAAATAGGTAATATATAGGTAATATATATAGAAATAGGAGATCCACCGAATGGAATAAAGGTAGTTTGAAATATGGATCTTGGTAATTTCATACAGGAGACAAATTGGCAGTTATGAAACCAGATGGGTTCACCTTAATTTCAATGCAAGAACTCAGTGGAAAATTATGCATCATTGGCATAATTGACTCCTGTTAAGATTGGCACAGATATACCAATATTATTCTTCCAAATGCTGGAGAGGTTTTAAGAAAAGAGTCATTATTTTTTTTACATTTCTAGTGGTCAGGTGATCAAAGTATACCCTTCTGGTGTAATTTTTTTGGAGATAAGTATCATCACTAAACAAAGAACAGAGGGTTTTCCAAAATTAGGCTTATTACACTTACTACCAGGACCAAACTATATGTTTAAACATAAAGAACTGATTAGCAACTTAATTTTTTAATTGTGCAACATTGGAAAATTCTAGGTAACGTAACAGTTGAGTTGTTATCATAGATAAAGGTAAAGTAATGAGACTTCACAAACAGGAACCACAATTTAACAGAATAACAGAGTCGGAAGGAGGAACGTTGGAGATATTTTAGTTCAACCCCCTGCCATATCCTACACCATTCCAGACAAGTGGCTGTCCAGTGATGGAGAGCCCACAACTTCTGAAGGCAAACTGTTCCACTGATTAATTGTTCTCACTGTTAGGAAATTTCTCCTTAGTTCCAGGGTTACTTGTCTCCTTGATTAATGTGCATCCGTTGTTCCTTGTGGTGCTTTGAAGAATAAGCTGAACCCTTCTTCTTTGGCACACCCCCTCAAATATTGGAAAACTGCTATCATATCTCCCCTAGTCCTTTTTTTCACTAGACTGGTTTTCACCAAATTTGGTTGGATTTTATGGTTTATCTTAATAGTAAAGGAAAAGATAAAGGTTCCCCTTGCACATACATGCTAGTCGTTTTCAGTTCTAGGGGGGTGATACTCATGTCCGTTACAAAGCCGAAGAGCCAGTGTTATCCGAAGACATCTCTGTGATCATGGGGCCAGCATGCCTAAACCAAAGCCGCACAGAACACTTTGTACTTGAATTTTACATGCTTTCGAACTGCTTTCAGTTGGCAGAAGCTGGGACAAGTAACAGGAGCTTACTCCGTTACGTGGCGCTAGGGATTCGAACTACTGAATTGCTGACCTTTCTGATCTACATGCTCAGAGTCTTAGCCACTGAGCCACCGCATCCTTCTATCATAATAGTAATAGATTTTAATTTGATAATTATAATCTATAATTTATATATGGTAAATTTTCAAATATATAGTACCCATCTTTTTATTCACATTATAGTAGATCTTTTTTTCATACTCTTTTTTTAATTCATATGCATCTTGGATTTGTGTTAATGTACTTCTATTGCTGGGGGGGGGGGAACCAACCTAGCTCGGCTTACCTTGAAGGACTCACAGTTTGGTTTTATATGTGGAGGCACTAGCAAAACATGGCCCAAGCCTGACTATTTCAGGCAGTGGTGGGATTCAAAAATTTTTACTACCAGTTCTGTGGGCATGGCTTGGCTTGGTGGGCGTGGCTTGATGAGTGTGGCAGGGGAAGGATACCGTAAAATCTCCATTTGCACCCCACTCCAAGGGAAGGATAGTGCAAAATCCCATTCCCTCCCCATCCCACTAACCTGCTTTCCAGCTCCGTATTCCTGTGCAGGGCAACAAAAGAAGACCCAGCCGATCAGCTGGGACTTGGGAGACAGAGAATAGATGGGGGCGGGGCCAGGCAGAGATGGTATTCCGAACTACTCAAAATTTCCGCTACCAGTTCTCCAGAACTGGTCAGAACCTGCTGAATACCACCTCTGATTTCAGGTTAGAGTAGCACTATCTGAATTGAACCAATTGACAACAGATAGGACAACTTTATAGCTCATTAATACAACCCATGGTTTAGAGCAGAAGTTTGAAGAAGAATATTAACTTAGCTAGGCAGCATCCTAAGTCAAAGATGTCATATGGTATGACGGGATCTGTGGCAGCAGCACTCAAGCCTTTCAGCCACTCTTACCAACATACCATTGTTAGCACTAGAAATCTGAGCTGACTTGTGGCTGGACTGGGGTTTACCACAAACTGCAAGATGTCTCTTTCACACATGGAAACACTGGAGTACCACCTAGCTGAGGAACAGGCCATTCTCATTAGTGGGAATGCCTTCAAATTCCTACCTTCAACATTTTCGGCTTTCCTTTTTCCCTACGACTGTTAAACCTCTGTGACACCAGGATGTCCTTTCAGAACAGTATCAGGCAATTTGCAATTGAAGCCCACTTCCCCACAACAGATGCAGCAAGTGAAAGGTGAGGGCTCCCATTTTAGCACTTCCTAGAGCAGGGGTCCCCAACCTTTGGGCCATGGACCAGAACAAGTCTGCGGCTCATTAGGAACCAAGTTGCATAAGCCTACAAAGCTTCATCTGTGCATGGATGGGATCTAGGTAGTATATGAAATCACACCCCTCCCCAGTCCATGGAAAAAAAAATTCCCAAAGAATTCCTGGTGCCCTAAATACCTTTGTAGTTAAAAAGACAGTAAAGGTTCCCCTCACACATATGTGCTAGTCATTTCCGACTCTAGGGGGCGGGACTGTTACAAAACCAAAGAGCCAGCGCTGTCCGAAGAAGTCTCCATGGTCATGTGACTGGCATGACTAAACACCAAAGATGCACGGAACGCTGTTACCTTCCCACCAAAGTGGTCCCTATTTTTCTACTTGCATTTTTACATGCTTTCGAATTGCTAGGCTGTCTGAAGCTGGGACAAGTAACGGAAGCTCACTCCATTATGCAATGTTAGGGATTCAAACCTCCTAACTGCCAGCCTTTCTGATTGACAAGCTCAGTATCTTAGCCACCGAGCCACCGCCTCCCCAAGTTTTTGTAATTAGTAACCTGTAAACTTTAGAGTTACAGGTTACTTAATTACAGGCTGAAGTGAAGTGTTTGGACAATAGTGCCTGTGGCTACGTAGGTGTGCCCTATATAGGTAAGACAGAAATGAGATAGGAAATCAGGGGTATCAAACTGGCGGCCCACGGGTCAGATGCATCATGCACAGGCCAAACACACTCCAGCTCCGCCAAGGCAAAAAGGGGTCCCAAAATGTCATGTGATGACACCGCGAGTTTGACACCCGTGATAAAGTGTTCTTCATGTAGGAAATCTTCAAACTATTTATCGTTTATGTCAGGAATAATAGCAACAATTTTCTGCAACAACAGATCATCTGACAGAAGACAAGATCAGAGTCAACAGACTCACCCTAATCTTGCTTGCCCTGATCTTCTCTATTTTATTTTATTTTTATTTTTTTTTGGTAAAGTCTTAATATAAATTATGAAAGAAGGCAAATCCCAGTATAATGTTGCAGAATCCAATCTTGGTCAGTCACCGGGACCAGACGTTTAGTCTTCTGAGCTTTCAGACACGTGCTGGACCCCATCCTTGTTCCCTGAAGTGAGCCCATTCTCCTTAGAGCTGTTTGGATCATCCAGAGAGTGGGTGGAGCTTCAGTCTCTGCTGTTGTAGGCTGAGCTTAATTTCTGAGGAACGCTCCACCTTTCATCACGTGGCTTGCCATCGCGTTCCCCAGTTTTATGCTCAGCCCTCGCGCAGAGTAGGCAGTGTTTGTATGTGCTCTTGGCCGTTTCAGGAATATTCCAATTTAATTCGTTTTTTGCTTCAATTCAGGTTGTATATAACCCTTCATTGTTGTCTTTTCTCCTTAACCCTGTGCAGTTGGTCCCTTATTTAGTAGAGTCCATGGGAGGTCCTCCCCCCAGGAGGAGTAGGCCCCAGTAGGGAGTAGGCCAGCAAATTTCAAGCTGCCCCCCCAACCCTTTCCTATTGCCTTTCTGCCACTTTAGTTGTTTTAAAAAGCTCCGTTTCATTCCGTTTCACCCCTCCCCACCGAACTCCATTTTTTTTACATCGTTTGATCGCTTGTTGATTTATTTCTGTTGTGCTTCCCCTGGGATCCCTGGTTTGTCCCTAGGGACCCTCCTGGTCGCTGCAGAAGGGCCCTTGCAAGCCCTTGTAGTGGTGGCCACCATTTTGAGCGTCGCCTCGTGTCCGGGCGCCATTTTGTTTTCCTTATCTTCCGATCTCTGCAGCGTGCCTAGTTAAAACAGCAGGACCGGCAGGCCTGCTGAAGAATTTGAATTGTGCTGTTCAGTTGGAGGCTTCTTTCCACCTCCCTTTGTTGGCTTTCCCCGCAGCCAGCCGTAGCGGCCGCGGTTCATTCCCACCACTCCCGCCCGGTTCTGCCTGGGTCAGCAGTCTGGTTTAGGCCCGGCTTTGCCCTTAAGGCTCCTGTTGTCCTCTGATCATCCTGATCAGTCCTTCAAAATAATAATAATAATAATAATAATAATAATAATAATAATAATAATAATAATAATAATAATAATAATAGAGAGAGAGATCTGGAAAAATCAATAAATCAGAGGACTTAAGAGACTCCAGTGAGCCTAGGCTTACCAAAAAAAAAAAGAGAGAGAGAGAGAAGGGGGATCAATCATTTATATACGGAGCAAAAAATACAGATTAATTGCAAGCGAATAATAAACAGGGGGGAGGGGTGTAAAAGAAATTCCCAGGGCTCCCGGCCTTCATTGTAGGTCGACCCCTAGGCGCGCCAACCGCCTCAGTTTTGATCCCCTTCCTTAACTACCTAAAATGGCAGAAAGCAATCCTTCAAAGGGTCCTTCCTTAAAAGCCAAAGCAAAGACCCACCACCTGCGTAGTCAGGCTAAGGAGCCCACCAAAGCCTCACAAAGGGATGCCTTAAGACGACACAAGGCGCTAGAAAAGGAAATAGACAAACGCACTAGACAGACAGGCTCAGTGCCTCCAGCACCAGTCACTCCTTCTACCTCTGCTCTTCCCCCCCCCCACCTGCAGCCTTTTCCTCCCTATCCAGGCACAGCTCGCCCTCTCAAGGGCATCAGGCCCCGGGAACACCAGCCAGGCAAACTCCAGAGGCTACTTTCACGCCCATGGCCACCGGCTTGCGCCAGGAGGAACCTCCCATTCAGGCAGTTCCGGAGCAGCTCAGAGCCTGGATGGAGATGGCTATTTGACAGGGAATTGCAGAAGGAATGCAGCAGATGGCCAGACCAGGGTTGCCTCCGCAGACCACCGAATCTGTAAGATCATTCCCTCTCACGCCCCTCCAGGGGGAGGTTTCCCCTTCAGTCAGGGAAGACGAGGAGGAGGCGGAAGGGGACCTAGATTTATGCAGGGAGGAGGAGGAGGAACAATTTGACCTGGGGTCCTTACAATACAACGAACCTCTTCCGGACTCAGATCCATCAGAGGTGGAAATGTCCAAGGATGAAGGTCTCACCCCGGACCAACCCATTTTCATAGGGCTCTTTAAGCCCCAGCTATTCCCCTCCTCTACAAAGCCAGAAACATCTCGGGCCTAACGACCCAGAGCCCCTCTGATCCCATTCCCTTGGTTCCAGAAGGACATGAGGACTCCATGCTTAGACAACCGGTAGTGGAGGCCGAGGTCATCCCAACCCCCCCCCCATATTCCTGGACCTGGTGTCCAAGCAGCTGGCTTCCTCAGTTGCCCCCCCGGCCCCTTCGGCCCACGATAAAAGGTTCTTCAACCTTGACCCGGAGCTCTCCAACCTGCTGAGCACCCCGGAGGTTGATGAGCCCATCATAGGCCTGACCTCTTCCTCCGCCCTCAGCGACCTCTTTGAGGCCCTCAGGCCAGAGGACAAGTGGTCGGAGCTGGCATTGCGGCGAGCTCACCAGTTGGACGCATGGGCGATCAGGGTGGCTACAGCCGCTTCCTTTTTCATCAGATCATCCATTCGCTGGCTTCACCAGCTTAAGCAACATGTCCCGACCTCTAATATCCGCGCCCATCAGCACATCGCCAAGATTACAGCCGCAGCTGAGTACTCAGCAGATGCCACTTATCACTCAGTAAAATTCTCCTCCCGCGCCATTTCCTCCCACGTCTCAGCCCACTGCCTGCTCTGGCTAAGAAACTGGCAGGCGGATCTTAAGAATAAGGTGAAACTAGCTTCCGCCCCCCTAGTGGGAGATAAGCTGTTCGGACCTTCCCTGGATCCTCTCCTAGTTGAGGGAAGGAATAAAAAGAAATTCCTCCCTTCCCTCACCCGTAAGTCAGATCCCAGATCCCTGCAGCCCTTTCGGAGGGCTCCCTTTCGTCCCTATCCCCAACCCCCCTTCCCTCCCAGGTACCAAAGACCCCCCTCCTTTGGTTCGGGTCAGCCCCAGGACAGGTCCAACCCCCTCGACAGACACAGGAGAGGCGGAAACTTCAAAAGGCCCTTTCGTGGTTCTGGCAGCAGGTCCTTCCGGTGCTCCAGATAGGCCACCGGACCTCATCCCCATTGGCGGGTGATTTAAAGCCTTCGCCAGTCGGTGGGACTCATCCACTTTGGATGCTTGGGTCAGGGATACCGTCAGGTTTGGCCTCGCCCTCGAGTTCCTCTCCCCCCTCCTGATTTCTACATCTCATCTCCCCTCTCCAAGAGCCACACCAAACACAACCTCATGGATTCGGCAATTCAACACCTACTGGACATTCAGGCCATCCAGCCAGTTCCTCCATCCCAGAGGGGGCAGGGCTTCTACTCACTCTTATTTGAGGTACCCAAACACTCAGGGGGATGGAGGGCTATTTTGGACTTAAAGCAGTTAAACCGTTACCTGTATACCGCAGATTCAAAATGAACACGCTGCAATCCATCCTCTTGGGAGTTCAGCAGGGAGACTGGTTGTCATCCATCGACCTCTCCGAGGCATATTTTGCACATCCCAATTCGACCCTCCCATTCCAAGTTTCTGCATTTCAGTTATAATAACCTGCACTTCCAGAATGTGGCCCTCCCATTCGGGTTAGCCTCGGCCCCCAGGACCTTTACCAAGGTCCTGGCCGCTTTGGCTGCCCACCTCAGATCCATCCCGGTGCGGCTCCACTGTTACCTGGATGATATTCTCATCCTCTCCCCTTCCAAGGAATAGGCCATCAAGGATACCCATACTACCCTCACCTCCCTCCAGGAACATGGGTTCCTCATAAATTGGAAGAAAAGCCAACTGGCCCCTTCCACTAGGCTACCCCACCTAGGGACCACAATTGACACAGTCAAAGGGAGAGTGTTCATCTCCCCGGAAAGAATATTCAGCATCCAACAATCAGTCAGGCTCATCAGACAACTTAGGAAGGTCTCTCTCCTCGAATTAACCAAGTTGTTAGGTAAGATGATCTCTTGTATTTCCATTATTCCCTGGGCCCGTTTCCACTCTAGATCCCTCCAGTGGTTCCTGCTTCCGTATCAAAGGGCCGGGTCAAGCAACTCGAGGCGCAAGGTCAAGGTCTCGCCAAGGGTTCTCACCTCCCTCCTCTGGTGGAGCAAGGCGTCGATCAACAAAGGCTGCCTCCTCAAGGAGCCAACAAGACTCACCGTCACCACAGATGCCAGTCTGTCCGGATGGGGCGCCCACCTTCTTTCCCCGACAGCTCAGGGCAGATGGTCACCGACATAAAAGCTGTGCAATATAAACTGGTTAGAGCTTCGCACCATCCACCTTCCTCGGCTTCAGGGTCGCCATGTCCTCATTCTCACCGACAATATAACAGCAAAGGCTCACGTCAACAGGCAGGGGGGCACTCAGTCCTCAAGCCTAATGAGGGAGACCGAGCGCCTATGTCGGTGGGCAGAGTCTCACCTCCTCTCACTCAGAGCAGACCACATTTCAGGTACCGACAACACTCGGGCAGATTGGTTGAGCAGGGCCACCATAGACCAGGCGGAGTGGCGCCTCCACCCAGCCCTGTTCAGGGAGGCGACAGCAATATTCGGCCTGCCAGTGGTAGACCTGTTTGCCTCCCCCCTCAATACCAAGCTTCCACGGTTCATCTCCAGATTCCCGTCCCTAGGGGCGGAGAACCACAACGTCCTTCGATGTCCGTGGCCCTCGGCCTTCTTTACGCCTTCCCTCCTCTGGCACTAGTGCCCAGAGTACTACAAAATATCATCCACGAGAGGGCGGAATTGCTTCTGGTAGCTCCTTATTGGCCCCGTCGCTCCTGGTTTGCGGACCTCCGCAGCCTATCAGCAGCCCCACCCTGGAGGATCCCAGCAGACAGGATCTCTCTGTCTCAAGGCCCCCTTCTTCACCCAGACCCCCAATGGCTACAGCTAGCCATCTGGAGGTTGAGTGGGAACGTCTGAAGAGGGAGAATTTCTCCACTGAAGTCATTAATACCATCTTAGCAACCAGGCGTCCCTCTACCAGAAAGGATTTATGACGCCATTTGGAACACTTTCCACAAATGGTGTACCAATCTCCGCATTGACCCAACGAATCCATCTCTGGCCCAAATCCTCAACTTTCTCCAGGAGGGTCTCGGTAAGGGACTGTCCCCCAACACATTAAGGGGTCAGGTAGCAGCCCTATCCACTGTAATTTCCTGCAAGGGTGTTAGTTTCCTCTCTCACCATTCCCGCATCCATGCATTTCTGAAAGGGGCCTCAAACTTACGACCTCCATCCCTTCACAGATACCCAACATGGGATCTCAACAGAGTCCTGACTTCCCTCACTAAACCACCCTTTGAACCCCTAAAAGAAGTCTCTCTCCAGTTCCTATCCTACAAAGTAGTGTTCCTGGTGGCGATTACTTCAGCCCGGAGGATTTCTGAAATCGCTGCTCTGTCAGTCAGGAAAGACCTGTGCGTCTTCCATTCTGACCGGGTGGTCCTCCGACTTGACCCTTCATTCCTACCTAAAATTAACTCGGTTTTCCACAGGGCTCAGGAGCTTATCCTCTCCAATTTTTGCCCCAGGCCAACTCATGAAAGAGAGAGGCTATGGCACACCTTAGATGTCAGACGGGCCTTGCGGATATATATTAAATGTACTCAGACCTTCTGTAAATCCAAGGCCCTGTTTATTTCCTTTCAACCAAAGTCACAGGGGCTCAAGGTAACCTCATCCACAATAGGCCGTTGGATAAGGGCAGCCATTTCTAGGGCATACCAGGCCCAGGCCCTCCAAGTGCCCAGGGGTATCACGGCTCACTCCACCAGGAGTGCGGCGACATCAGCTGCCTGGGCTACCCAGGCCCCTATACTTGACATTTGCCGGGCAGCAACGTGGGCCTCCCCGTTGCCTTTCATTAGGCACTATAGAATCGATAGGTATGCCGCTGCGGAGGCTTCCTTCGGTAGAAAGGTCCTTCAGTGGGTGCTCAGGGATCCCGAGGACTCAACAGACCAGACGGTGTTCCTCCCGTAGGACAGGCCCCAGCTTTGGTATGTCCCACTCTCTGGACGATCCGAACAGCTCTAAGGAGAATGGGCGTTGGTTCTTACCTGACACGCCATTTCTCTTGAGCTGAGAGGATCGTCCAGCCCCTCCCTTTTCCTTTCACGTCTGGAGGGGTCTTGTTTCGGCCAATGCACTTTAAGTCTAGCAAGAGGACAGCACGAATGCCTGTTTTTTTCCTCTCATCTTCGCATAAACTGGGGAACGCGATGGCAAGCCATGTGATGGAAGGTGGAGCGTTCCTCAGAAATTAAGCTCAGCCTACAACAGCAGAGACTGAAGCTCCACCCACGCTCTGGACGATCCTCTCAGCTCAAGAGAAATGGCGTGTCAGGTAAGAACCAACGCCCATTCTCTTTCACTATAAGTTACCAGAAGTTCTTAGTTTGAATTCCTTGGTAGGTGAATAAAAAGCTACCACTGGTTATACTTCACCTGTCGTATCTCTAAATTGAAAATCTATTTAGCCCTTCAAAAAGATGCTAAGCGTTTTTGGCCAGCTTTCCCCAACCTGCTATCTTTCCAGATCTTTAACACTACAATTAATACCATCTTCAAAAATCTTGATCATTGTTGGAATAATGGTTTTAGCCATCTAATAGACTTTCAGGGAACCAGACCAATCCCAAGAAGGCTGGTTAGCCTCATCACCTTTCTGAAGCTAAGGTTTTGCAATACTTTTTGAGTTCTTGATCCTGTAGGGAGGTTTTAGATCAACCAAAGCACAAAATTCTTTTTTGGAAATAAGCCCAGTCTATTTCAAAAACCATTAACTTCTTTTTGAGTTGAATATATATCTGTACTATGTCTCCTTAAAATCCAAATACCCATTGATCAGTGACAATTTCCAAGTACCACTAGGGAAAACCCACAGAGAATGACAGAATCATGCTATATTTCAGTGATGATGGATGGGAAAGCTATGTAAACATCCTACATAATAGCAGTAACCACAGCTGGGCAACTTCTTAGAACAGACTCTTTGCAATATGTGGGAGATCCCACAAAGTACTCCATTTTGAATAATGAAAGCCGTTCCATCTTTTCCTGAGGTAACACAACTGTTTTGTAGACTCTCTTTCAGCTGTCTCTATATGGGGCATTCATGCACAGGGAAGCTGCTTAACTGGGAGAGAAGTCAAGTTCCAAAACACCTATTTCTTAGTATTTGTATAGCTCTAGTAATAACAACTCTAATGTCGCCAATGTTCATTTCTTGTTCAGCACTTAACCACTCTTTGTTGGAAACATCACCAGAGACATGGCCAAAATTCTACCTACTCTTTCATTAAGCAGTGGAATTCCAGTGCACTGTACCAACTATTTTTTTATGCAAGCCAGACCATCATCTTAACATAAAAGAATCCACACTGTTTATTTAATCCTTATAGTTTCATGTCTGAAAAACATTGGCTAAAAACTGAGTTAAGATGAACAGTTGTGCATAATTATTTCACGTGGAGAAGAATTAAATGAAACAACACTGAACAAACAAATCACATCTAATAAGTAAAATGCATACTTTCCAACTTCTGCTCATGTTTAATTTGGATGTCTTTTCTATTCATCTATTCTATATTTTAAAACAATATTTCACATAAAGAAAAACATGAAATGATGAATGGACTTCCTTGGGATCTTCTGCTCTGAAACTGGTTATTCCTCAAGTCTTCATCCAAGAATAGAGATAGAGCTTTTTAAAAAAATAAATAAAATAGTATTCCTATAAAGCAGATTGGGAGAAATGTGAATATATTGCGGTTTTTCTGTTCCCCCCCCCCACATACACACAAATGTAGATTGATGAGTAAGTAGATTTTTAAAAACCAAAAATTGCTAGGGAAAAAAAAAATACTAGCACTGGAACCCTATTTAAGGAAGGCTGCATCTGACAGAACAAACGTTTGGAAACTGATTTGGCTCTTGCTGACTTCCTTAATTTCCTGAACAATACAGACCATATCATATTAATATTGAACTCATTATCTGTGTTTTTATCTCCATCTAGCCAAAACACCACTATTATAGACCGGAGGGGGTATCAACATGCTGGATGGATAGGGGCCATCTTTTTTCTTGGGGGCAAAAAGATTGTGGAACCCAGATGATGGTCTGAGAAGAGCAAAGGGGAGGGAAACTGGACAGCACGCTGTTTCTGAACCTTAGCAGCTTTAAGATGGGGGGAATTTGCTGGCTGGGGAACTCTGGGAGTTGAAGTCTCAAAGGTGCCAAGGTTCAGAAACACTGGTAGCATATTCTAGAAAAGAGCATGGTAATAAATTGGCATCCTGAATATTGTATTCCCTGGAATATAAATAAGCAAGCCAGGTATATTTGAAAAGCTGAGCCCTGCTTGGAATAAGAAAATATGGATAAAATACAGGTAATCCTCAACTTACAACAGCTAATTTAGTGACTGTTGGACGTTATAAATGCACTGAAAAAAAGTGACTTATGATCATTTTTCACTTTCTACCACTGCAGCATCCCAAAGGTCATGTGCTCAGAATTCAGATGTTTGGCAACTGACCCATGTTTATGATGGCTGCAGGGTCCCAGGGTCATGTGATCATGTTTTGCGACCTTCTGACAAGCAAAGTCAATGGGGAAGTCGATGTTAAGTTAATTAAATGGCACAGAAGAGGCTGTACTTCCTGAGAATGCTCAGGAAGATAAATCTATCTCAGTATCTACTTCTGTCCTACTACCGCAGCACCATTGAGAGTATCCTGACATACTGCATTCTTGCTTGGTATGGGAGCAGCTCATGTAGCGGACAAAAAAGCTCTATAGAGAATCATTAAAACTGCTCAGAATATCATTGGGCTCCAGCTACCGGCCCTGGATGATATCTTCACATCTCACTGTTTGAGGAAGTTACACAACATTCTCAGAGACTCTTCCCATCCTGCTTACAATCTTTGTGAACTGTTGCCTTTTGGCAGAAGATACAGAACAATTAAAACTCGGATCACACATTTTCTAAACAATTTTTATCCCAGAGCTATAATTGCACTTAACAATGAACTTAAGGACCACCCTCAGTGAGCTGTTGGACTATATTACTTGGTCTGTTGTGTGGATGCTTGTGTGTTTTTAGGGGGCGGGGAATTTTGGCTGGTGTGGGGGTGTTTGGGGATTGGCATGTGTGTGTGCGTGTTGGGTCTGGTCTCTGGGTATTATCTGAATTTTGTTCTATGTATACTGTGTATATATGTACAATGACAATAAAGAATTCAAATTAAACTATATTATTAACTTAAGAACTTAAGCAGGGATTCACTTAATAACTATGGCAAGGAAAATCATAAAATGGAGCCAAATTCACTTAAAAACTATCTCACTTAGCAACATAAATTTTGGGCCCAATTGTGGTCATAAGCTGAGGACTACCTGTAAAGGAAGAGCTATGAAATTAGGGCAGCCAACAAATTCACACAAATGATTTTCCTGTCTTGTGGTACTTCAGCAACCAAATGGAAATGGCATATTTTTGTCCAACATTCCAAAAAGTCACATCAAGAGAGCGTTAAGCAATCAGTGCCCTCGTGTATGGGTTTACCATTTGATTTTTGGTTGAATGTACTATAATTGCTATCTTCATGTTTAGCTAAATAGGCAGCTTAGTTCATATTTACAAGTTGGGCCATTTAATTGAAATCAGCCTGTGTACTCTGCTGTGGTTGAGCCACAGCTGGCATTAAAAAATCCAACATCTGTTCCAGCAATGGCAAAACGTCTGTTTGTCTCTCAGGACTAGCCCCAAAAGTCTGAACGGTATTTCCACTTAAACCATGAGAGCCAGTATAGTATAGGGGTTCGCATGTTGGACCAGAACCAGGAGACCCAGATCCTAGTTCACCGTCATCCACGGAATCTCACTATGTGACTTTGGGCCAGTCAGCCTGTCCTAGTTCAGAAGACAGTGTGTCATAGTGGCTAGTGTGTGATGATTAGGAAACCCAAGTTCAAATCTACGAAAGCTGCCTAGAGATTGTACTTTCTCTCAGAACAACCCACCTCACAAATTTGTTTGAGGAGGAAAAAACTGGATTAAGGAACAGGGTATTAAGGTATTCACCATCTTAAGCTCAAAAAAGAAAAAAGTGAGATATAAATTAAACAGAGGTAAGTCAAAGACCATCATGCCATTCAAATCAGAGTGGGTTCAATGATATTACCTTCCCCTACCTGGTAAAAATGTTATACCACAACTCCTGTAGCCTAAGTTAATCACCACCAGGGCAAGGAACTTATCAGACCATATGGAGAACCAGGTTAATGAAAGCTTTAAAACTCCTTTCTCATCTTCAGAATCAGAATAGAGCTGGAAGGGACCTTCCTTTGCACTGCTTCCAAAGTCTCAACATCTTTTTTGTAATGTGGTGACTAAAATTGGTCGCAGTATTCCTATTGTGGTTTCATTTAGTTTACTTTATTGTCATTGCACCTCATACAACGAAATCAAAAGCAACCAGGATGATGAAGGGACTAGAGGCTAAAACATACAATGAACGGTTGCAGGAACTGGGCTTGGATAGTCTAGTAAAGAGAAGGACCGGGGAGACAGGATAGCGGTCTTGCAATATTTGAGGGGCTGCCACAGAGAGGAGGAAGGGGTCAAGCTATTTTCTAAAGTGCCTGTAGGCCCAACAAGGAATAATGGATGGAAACTGAGCAAGGAGAGATTTAACCTGGAAATAAGGATAAACTTTCTGACAGTGAGAACAATCAACCAATGGAACAGCTTGCCCTCAGAAGTTGTGGGAACACCATCACTTGAGACTTTCAAGAAGGGATTGGACTGCCATCTGTCAGAAATGCTTAGGGTCTCCTGTTTGGGTGGGGGGTTGGACTAGATGACATACAAGGTCCCTTCCAACTCTGATTATCTGTTATCTATTATCAAACACCATCTTCAGTGTACATCATGACCATGAAAATAAACACAAACACACATCCTTCACACCCCACACATTGGACCGAAAACCCGCACAAATACTGCAAATACTGCACTATACAGCAGAATTCAAAAGCGCTACTGCCCTGGGATAGAAGCTGTTTTTCAGCCTATTTGTCCTTGTTTTTATTATTCTGTACCGTCTGCCAGATGGTAATAGTTCAAAAAAAGGGTGCCCAGGATGAGATGGATCTTTGAGAATGTTTTGAACTTTCTTAAGGCAGCGGGAGCTATAAAGCTCTTCCAAAGAGGGGAGAGGGCAACCAATGATCTTCTGGACAATGACGTTAACCCTCTGGAGTGCTTTCCTATCTGACCCTGTACAATTGGCAAACCATGCAGAGGTACAGTATGTTAAAATACTCTCTATGGTGCAGCGGTAGAAGGTCATCAGCAGTTTTTCATTCAGTTGTACTTACTAAGGCTTTATAAAGCAATACTAATATTTCATGCGATTTTGATTCTATGCTTCTGTTTATACAACTAAGGATTTTATTAGCTTTTTGGGCTGCTGCTGCACATTGCTGGCTCATGTTTAAACAATTGTCCACTAGGATGCCACGGTCCCTCTCACATTTACTGTTTTGGAGCCAGGTTTCACCTAACCTGTACTTGTACCTTTGGTTTGTACCTTGTGGAATATCTTTCAATCCTGCTGTTTTGGTCCAACCAGAGACCAGAAGTACTATTCCACATATTAGCAAAAGAAAATGATACAGATGAGTACCACTGAAATATGGAACATTGAAAGAAACATACAGGTAGTCCTCAGCTTATGACCACAACTGAGCCTAAAATTTCTGTTGCCAAGCAAAACATTTAAGTTTTGCTTCATTTTATGACCTTTTTTGCCACAGTCATTAAGCAAATCATTGCAGTTGTCAAATGAAATGTGGTCAGTTAAGTGAATCCGGCTTCCCTCCATTTGTCAGAAGCCAATTGGGAAGGTTACAAGTGGTGATCACATAACCCCGGGACAGTGCAACTGTCATAAATACATGCCAGTTGCCAAGTGCCTGCATTTTGATCACTTGACCAAGGGGTTGTTGCAACAATTATAAGTGTGAACTGTATAATATTTTGAAAACCATCCAGTTTTGGTTACCACATTATGCGAAAGATATTGAGACACTGGAAAGAGTGCAGAGAATAAGCAACAAAGATGATTAGGGACCTGGAGGCTAAAACACATGAAGAACGGTTGCTGGGATTATGTCCAGTCTCGTGAAAAGAAAGACTAGGGATGACATGATAGCAGTGTTCCAATATTTGAGGGGCTGTCACAAAGAAGAGGGGTCAGCTTATTTTCCAAAAACACTAGAAGGTAAGACAAGAAACAATGGATGGGGAAACTAAGGAAGGAGAGAAGCAACCGAGAACTCAGGACCAATTTCCTGAGAGTTAAAACAGTTAACTTGCCTTCAGAAGTTGTGGGTGCTCCATCACTGGAGGTTTTTAAGAAAAGACTGGGCAACCACTAGTCTGGAATGGTATAGAGCCGTGTTGGCGAACCTATGCCACGCATACCAGAAGTGGCACGCAGAGCTATTTTCCCCAGCATGCAAGAGGTCGCCCAGAAGAGCCCCACTGTGCATGCGCGCGCTGCCTCCCAACGGCTGATTGTCGGGTATCTGGTGTGCATGCACAGGGGGTAGAGGGGAAATGCGCAGGGACACGCTGCATGCGAGGGAATCGCACACAAATGCTCAGATGCACGGTACGTGAGGGGGGAATTGTGCATGCAGATGCATGGTGCAAGGGGGGAATCACGCGCACATGCACAGATATGCAGTGCAGGAGGGGGGCTCATGCACTCATTGCCTTCTGGGTGCTGGCATGCAAGCGTGCCCAAGCAAGCGCGCACACAATTATCAACACGGGAGCCCAGCAGGGGGCTGGACTAGAAGACCTCCAAGCTCCCTTCCAGCTCTATTCTATCCTAGGTAACTCCAAAGTCCTTTCCAATTCGGTTATTCTGTTAACTGGTCTGTTAACCCTGTCCTCACAATCAAAGATGATATATAAAGTTATGATGAAAAAAAAAATATTCAGTTGTCCTGTTTCTATAATGTGCTTCTATATTCACATTCCAAACCCTTCTGGTTCATAGCTTTGATGAAGCAGATCTCCAAGTCAGCTTGCAATGTGCGAGGGAAGTGAGACTTGGTGCTGAGTTCATATATAAAGGTGGGAAAGGATGGCTGTTTCCTTCGTTCTAGCTTGCCACTCTCTGATAATGTTATTTTTGAAACTTTCAGATAAAAATCTAGAGCCCGTAATGAAGTGTGAGGCAATAAAGTCCAGCGACCAATGACACTGTTGGATAGGCGCATTCGGCTTAGTGTGGGCCTGTCTTTGATCTTGCCTTCACACATGTTTCTCTTTGAATGTTAGAAAAAAAAAAAAACCTCTTTAAATGTCAACTCGACAAGCCAGTTAAAGCTGAAAATTTACTGACTTGCACTTGCCATCCATATTGTTTCCTAAACACCATTTCATCACTTGCAGTTAACGCTTTCCAGAAAATAACTTCCAATGCAGACATCTGGAGAAAAAGAAATTCAAATATTACCTAAACTTAACCACTTGCAAGGAATGCAGTCACTTTGCCTCTTAGATAATGAGTCATTTCTGAGTCGTTTCTCCTGATAATTGCCGCATCATCAGTCTCACATATATAAGCCAAAAGAAGATGTCCACTTGCATAATGTGCTCTCCTAAAACCAGAAAACACATTTTGGGAAGGATGGACAAGTCAGCTCATATTAACAGATAATAGATTGGGCATTGGTAGAAGTTACCGTGAATGCCCTTTCTATCTATGCTGCGAGAGAGCCCAGGATGGGTTGACTCCTTCCTATGACGTCATAGCTAAGTCTGTACTAAGATATAAAAGCCAACCGCCGGGAGAGACCCCAGCTTTGGCGAAGATACTTGTCAGACTGAAAGGTGTCTCTGAAAGCCCAAAATAAATACAGAAATATGTCTTACCCTCTCCGGACAAATCATGGGAGGGGCTGGGCTCTCTCGCAGCATAGATAGAAAGGGCGTTCACGGTAACTTCTACCAACGCCCATTCTCCTCCATGCTGCATCGAGAGCCCAGGATGGGACATACCAAAGCTTGTATGTCCATGGGCGGGTCCTCGTCTGGCTCATCACACCGACTGTGGAACCACTCGTTGAAGTACCCATCTACCGAAGGCTGAGTTGCTGAGGCAAAAGTGTCTGATGAAAAGAGACGGGGATGTCCATGTGGCCGCACGACAAATCTCCTCCAAGGATGCTTGGATCACCCAGGCAGCAGAAGTGGCCGCGCTTCTGGTAGAGTGTGCCGTCAGACCTCGGGGAACCAGAAGGGCCGCAGCTTTGTAGGCCTGCTCAATGCAAGACCTGACCCACCTGCTAATAGTAGGAGAAGAGGCCTTGTGCCCCAAGTGAGAAGGGAAAAAGAAAACAAACATGGCTTCCGACTTCCTGAAGGAGGAAGTGCGCTTAATGTATATTCTAGGAGCCCTTCTTACGTCTAGTGTGTGCCACTGCGGCTCTAAGTCATGGTGCGGGAGAGGACAGAAGTCAGGCAAAACAATGTCCTGGGACCTGTGAAACCAGGTGTTAACTTTTGGAATAAATGAGGGGTCCAGATGAAGAACAACTCTGTCATCATGAAAGGAACAAAGGTCCTGTCTGATGGAAAGAGCAGCAAGCTCCTGGCAGAAGTGATGGCAACAAGGAATACTATCTTCTGAGTCAGGAAACGGAGAAACGCTGTTCTAAGGGGTTCAAAGGGGGACTTTGTAAGAGCATTAAGGACCAAACGAAGATCCCAGGAAGGATACCTGTGAACCACCGGAAGGTGCAGGTTGGAAGCCCCTTTCAAAAACCTCCTGACTGAAGTGTGATGGGATAAGGAAGGAAGCGAACCCCATGAAAGGACTAAGGAGAGGGCCGCAACCTGCCTGCATAAGGTGTTGGGGGCCAAACCTTTCTCCAGCCCATGCTGAAGGAAGCTAAGAACTTCTGCCAACTGGGCTGAAGCAGGAGAAAGACCCTCCCTGAGGCACCATCAGGAAAAAGCCTTCCAGGAGGCATCATAGATGCACCATGTAGAAGGTTTGCAAGAAGCCAGGATAGTGAAGATGACCCTTTCTGGAAGATCAGCCTCCTCTAGCCGCTGCCGCTCAAGTGCCACACGGTCATCTTGAACCACTGAGGCTCTGGGTGGAGCAGGGCCCCCTGGTGAAGGGAGATTAGATGGGCAGGGATCCTCCAAGGAGAAGCCACCGATAGGTTGACCAGGTCCGCAAACCAGGTCCTCCTTGGCCAATAGGGTGCCAGGAGGAGGAGCTCCGCACGTTCCTCCAACATCTTCCGAATTACTGCCGGAATGATGGGAAGCGGGGGAAAGGCATAGAGGAGAACCTTGGGCCATCTGCACCAAAGAGCATTGGTCCCCTCCGCTCCCTGGCAAAGAAACCTGGTGAAGAATCTGATGACTTGGGCGTTTTGAGGAGTGGAGAAAAGATCCACCTCTGGTGTTCTGAATCTGAGGGAAAGATCCCTGAATAGAGACAGAGGAATGGACCATTCTGCCTGGTCAACTAGGCTCCTGCTGAGCCAGTCAGCCTGGGAGTTGTTGACCCCAGAGATGTGGTCCACTGAGATCGATAACAGGTGTTTCTCTGCCCATAACCCCAGCCGTAGAGCCTCTCTCATGAGGGCTTTGGACCTCGTCCCCCCTTGCTGGTTGACATGAGCCTTTGCGGCCATGTTGTCCGTAAGGACTAGAACATGAGAGCCAGTCACCGATTGCCTGAAATGCTTGAGAGCCAGAAAAATGGCTCTGAGCTCTAGCCAATTTATGGGAAGGATCTGTTCCGATTTGGACCAAACGCCCTGAGCTATCTGGCCCTGTATATGGGAACCCCAACCCAGGAGGCTGGCATCGGTGGTTATCACCAGCCTGTCTGGGTTCCTGAACAGGAGTCCCCTCCAGATAGATGGGGAAGGCCACCAATTGAGAGATCTCCGGATTTGTGGTGGGAGTGGGACCTTGATGGATGAGTGGCTGGTTCCTGCTCGTTGGTAGGGAAGCAGGAACCATTGGAGGGCTCGGGAGTGGAGCGGGACGATGCCAATACAGGAAACCATCTTCCCCAGAAGTTTGGACAGCAGCGACAGGGGGACAATTTGATGTTGCTGGATCTGGCTGATGATCTCTGCAAGGCTCTTTCCACGAGCTGGGGACAGGAAAACCTGGCACGTGTTGCAATCTGGTTGAGAGCTGGCTCTTTTTGGTGTTGATGGAAAATCCGTGGCTCTGGAGACCTGACAGGGTAATTTGCAGATCCCGATCGGCCGCAAGGATGGAAGAGGAAAGAATCATAATGTCGTCCAAGTAGCATTGGATCCTCACTGGAATAGAATGCAGAGATGTCACCAATGCTTCCAGAACCTTTGTGAAGACCCTTGGAGCCGATGAGAGGCCGAAGGAAAATGCTCAATACTGGTAATGGGTATTCTGATAACAGAAACGGAGAAACTGGTGATGATGAGGCCAAATTGGGATGTGGAGGTAAGCCTCAGTGAGATCAATGGAAGAGAGGAGGTCTCCCTCCTGAACACTCTCTAAAATAGAATGCAGAGTCTGCATTTTAAATCGCCTGTATTTTACAAATTGGTTGAGAAATTTTAGATCAAGGATGGCTTGCCACCCCCCTGAGGCTTTGGGAACGATAAAAAGGCGAGAGTAAAGCCCATGTCTCCGTTGAGACGGAGAACAGGTTAAATAGCCCTGATTTCAAGAAGGTGCTAAATGGCCTGATTCATGAGGGCTTGCCTGGAAATGTCCTGAGACAGATCAAAAAAATTTTTGGGGGGTGGGGTTAGGAAGTCCAATTGTAACCCCGACCTAATAGTGCTGAGCACCCAGGCGTCCGTCGTTGACTCCTCCCATTTGGAGGCAAAGAAGGCTAGGTGACCTCTGATGGGTAGGGAGAACGAGGGCTTACTTAGAGCGACGGAAGGAACGACCCCCTCCCCCCCGAAAGGGCCATTTACCAGTAGAAGGTTGTTGCCTGCCAGATGTTTCTGCCTGTTGGTCTTGGTATTGGGAGTATGGCCTGTGAGAGCAGGGGAAGCGAGATGAGGTCTCCACTCGGAAGGCAGGAGGGCGATAAGAAGCTGGGCGATAGTCGGTTTTCTTCCCAGAGGAAGAGAGAATTTTACGTTTATCTCTGGTTTCAATGAGATAAGGTTCCAGAGCATCTCCAAAAAGCTTATCGCCTGCAGAAGGAACTGAAGCCAGCTTCCATTTTCAGTGTGACTCCGCCTGCCAATTTCGGAGCCATAAAAGTCTTTTTGCTGCTACAGAAGATGTCATGGCCTTGGATGCAAATTGGGCAGAATTGAGAGTGGCATCCGCAGTGAATTCCGCCACTGCAATAATCTTATTAAGGTCTTTGTGGGACCAAAGGTCAGAAGCAGGCAATCTATTCTGGAGTTGGCGCAGCCATTGTATGGATGCCCTGGTGAAGAAGGATGCTACTGTTGAAGGCCAAACAGCCCAAGCAGCAGCCTGGTGATTGTGCTTGAGGATCTGTTCGGAACGTTTATCATCCAGTTTCAGGATATCTTCTGGCTCCGTGGAAGTGCCAGAAGATGAGAACGAGGCCAGAACCGGAATGTCAACAGAACGTACTGCCAGGGCACTGTCCAGAGCTGCGCTGACATTATAGAAACGCTTATCTAGAGAAGATGGGCAAGGACCTGCCGAAGAAGAAGCACACTGTTCCTTGACCATGTCCAGGAACAAAATGGGAGAAGGCAAAACCTCTGCATGCACTACAGGCTTGGAAAAGAGCAAATCCCCTTGGCTAGAGGGATTTCCTTGTGGCTCAGGAGCTACTTCCTTTGGTGACAGCTTGGCAGTGACCAAGGTCTTGCTGAGTAATGGTCTGAAGAGAGTAGGTTTGAAGACCAATGCAGAGGATGTCTGCTCTGGGCGAGAATCCTTTTCCTCTGAAATATTTTGGTCAAAAATCTCACCTTCTTTACACTCTGAATGAGAGGAATATGTTATGTACTAAAAATGGACTGCTCGAAATCCCTGCGCCTTGATTGGCTAAGGCGCAGGGATTTCTAATTGGCCAGGCGAGCCGCGCCGATTGGCCCGATTGAAGTCTCCCGCGATTGGCTGAAACCAAGAGCGGGAGACTTGAATCGCTGCCATTGGCCGCGGCCGCCGCGGCAAAAGAGTATAAAAGCCGGAGGCTTTTTCTCTTTTGCCGGTTCGGTTCACGTCTTCAATAAAAGAGCTGTTACTGATAGTCACTGCCTCAGAGCCTTCTTTTCGGACACGACACTGGCGACGAAGGTGGGATCTCGCCCCTGAACCGAACCCCGTGTCCATAGACGAACTTGCGACAACGAAATGGCGAAAATAGCACCGCCCGCCCCCTTCAACCCCGCCGCCGAGGACTGGGAGTCCTACTCAGACAGATTCCGGATGTATTTAGAGTGTGCCGGCATGAAGGACGCCCCGGGCCCGCTAAAACGCGCCGTGTTCCTGACGCATTGTGGACCAGAGGTTTTCCAGATGGCCAAGGCATTGGCCAAACCGGCAGACGCGACTGCCATGGATTGGGACGTCCTCGAACCCATACTAAAGCGCCACTACGCCCCCGAGGTCCCCATCCTAATTCGGCGGAACGAATTTTACCGGAGATGTCAAAGACCGGACGAGAAACTGAGCGACTTCGTCGCTGAATTAAGGCGCCTAGGCGGGCTCTGTGAGTTTGAGGGATTGAACAGTCTCATAAGAGACCGTTTCGTGCTAGGACTTTGGGATCCGACACTCCAGAGCCGACTTATGGCCAAAGGCGACATCAGCCTCGCCGATGCCATCACCGCAGCCGCAGCCGCAGAAGCAACCCGCACGTCAGCAGACACCATGCGGAGAGCCGAGGCAAAAGGCGCGAACAACAACAACCCCGCAAGGTCGGCCGATGCAAGAATCGAAGCGGCCGCACACTACGGCGGTTACCAGTCAGCCTCCAGCATTTCAGACGATGAGGAGGACACACATCGCGTGCAGGCGGGTCGCGGAAACCAGCGAAGCCAAAACAGTCGTAGGTCGAGGACCAACTGCGCAGGGTGCGGCGGCGACCACCCCAGGTCTGAATGCCGTTTCTTTGACGCGGTCTGCAGGCATTGTGACCGAAGGGGCCACATCGCCCGAGTTTGCCGCCAAAAGAAGACCCGCAGCCCGCCAAAATGGGAGCAGCAGGATAGAAGGAGAGAGAGCCCGCCAAGAACCAGAGAGCGCCAGCCAGCAGGCAGATGGGACCAGAAGCAAAGATCCCAGAGAAGCGGCGACGGTCGGCGGAAAGAAGAAACCCACCAGACGGTGACAATCGGCCATGCCATCTCCGACGGCGCCAGAAAGATATACGTTGAAGTCTACATCGAAGGCCGGCCTTGCAAGATGGAAGTGGACTCCGGGTCCTACCTTTCCATGATTGCATGGCGCGAAATAAAAAAACTAGTGCCCACCCTGCAGAAGGAAAATGTACCCGCCCAGAAAATCATCATAAGGGACTATCAGGGTAATCGCGTGCCAGTGGTGGGCACCAAAAACTTTAGCATAACCTACAAAGGCCAAACCGAACAACTTCCACTCACGATAGTCGATCGTGACCGCCCGAGCTTGCTTGGCCTGCAATGGTTCGCCCCACTGAACATCGCATTGACAGGTGTCAACCAAGTCTCCATGGAAGCCTGGGAACAGCGGTTAGTCCAGGAGTTCCAGGAGGTCTTCGATGGAGGATTGGGCAAGTACAAGGGGCCCCCTATTTCCTTTGACTTAGACCCATGGGTTTCCCCCAAGCGACTTAAACCTAGGAGGGTACCCTTTGCGTTAAAACCAAAAATTGACGAACAAATCAACAAACTCGTCAAGCAAGGGGTATTAACACCTATAGATCACGCCAGATGGGAGACCCCTATAGTGACCCCAGTAAAGCCAGACGGGTCCGTGAGGATTTGCGGGGACTATAAGGCCACCCTAAATAGCGCGCTACAGCAAAGCGCCTACCCAGTGCCCATAGTGCAACACTTACTGCACTCATTGGGAGGGGGAAAAATTTTTGCCAAGCTTGACCTCGCCCAGGCATACCAGCAACTGCCTGTGGACGAAGAAACGGCAGAAGCCCAAACAATCGTGACACACCGGGGGGCCTTCAAGTGCAACAGACTCCAATTCGGAGTCAGCGTGGCACCAGGCATTTTTCAAAGTCTAATGGAACGTTTACTACAGGGCATCAAGGGGGTGGTGCCCTATTTCGATGACGTGTTAATCGCGGCGCCAAACGAAGCCAAATTAGAGAACCGTTTAAGACAAGTCTTGACAAAATTTAAAGAGACAGGACTTAAAGTCAAACGCGAAAAATGCCAACTGTGTACGCAGCAAATAGAATTTCTGGGTTACCTCCTAGACAGACAGGGCATCCACCCTACAACTAAAAAGGTTAAAGCCATCAAGGAAGCCCCCACCCCGAGGTCCAAAACAGAACTACAAGCATTCCTAGGTTTACTAAATTTTTATAATGTCTTCCTACCTCAGAAGGCAACGGTGGCGGAGCCTTTGCATAGACTCCTAGACAAGAGGGCAGCATGGACTTGGGGGAAACGAGAACAAGCCGCTTTTCAGAGAACCAAAGACCTCCTCACCTCCGACGCCGTCCTAATACAGTTCAGTGAGACTTTACCCTTGGCTGTCACTTGCGACGCATCGCCCTACGGCGTCGGCGCTGTCCTCAGCCATACCCTCCCAGACCAGAGAGAAGCGCCTATTGCATTTTTTTTCCAGAACGCTAACAAAACCAGAACGGAACTATAGCCAGCTGGACAAAGAAGCTTTGGCTATAGTTGCCGCCGTCAAGCGTTTCCATGAGTACCTGTACGGCCGCCCATTCAAGATAGTCACCGACCATAAGCCACTGCTGGGCATCCTCGCCGGGGATCGGGCCACACCAAACATCTTGTCACCACGCATGACTAGGTGGTCTGAATTCCTGGCAGCCTACAACTACGAACTGTTCCACAAGCCAGGAAAGAAAATTTCACACGCGGACGCTTTGAGCCGCTCGCCCTTGCCGGACTCTGAACCTGACCCCGCTCCTACAACTAACACCCTGAGCATAGAAAGCCTGCCCATAACCGCATCCGATATTGCCAGGGAAACCAGTAGGGACAGACAATTGGCGAAAGTCTTGCATTGGTTAGAGAAAGGTTGGCCGGAAAAGGACATTGACGAGACTTTTAAGAAATTCCGGCAGCGCCAGACTGAACTGTCTCTGTTAAGGGGTTGCATCCTGTGGGGAGATCGGGTGGTAATTCCGTGCAAATTACAAAGCAGAGTTCTGGAAATGTTACATGAGGGGCATCCTGGCATCGTCAGGACAAAAGCCCTGGCCAGGAGTTACGCTTGGTGGCCAGGGATGGATAAGCAAATTGAAACATGGGTTGCAAGGTGCCACCGGTGCCAAGAAACCAGATCCAGCCCACCCGCAGCACCCACCCGGGACTGGGAAATACCACGGGGACCCTGGTCCAGAATCCATTTAGATTTTGCTGGCCCCACAAATGGACACACTTTTTTAATCACAGTAGATGCATACTCAAACTGGTTAGAGGTGGCTGACATGAAATCCACCACCACGGAGGCTGTCATTAAAGAACTTTGTAAACTATTCTCGACACATGGCCTCCCAGACGTAGTTGTCTCAGACAACGGGCCCCAATTCACATCAATCGAATTTGAACGCTTCCTGGCTGAGAAAGGTATCCGCCACGCATTGACAGCACCGGCGCATCCGGCGGCGAACGGTAGGGCGGAACGGATGGTCCAATTTACAAAAAAGACCCTCCGGAAAATGGACCACGGGGAGATCAACGAAAAAATTAATAAACTACTTTTCATACAACACATCACACCTAACACCACAACAAACAAAAGCCCTGCAGAGCTCCTGATGGGCAGGAAGCTGCGGTCACCACTCGATCGTCTACACCCCACATATAACCCGGAGCGACCCCCGGACTCAAGCTCCAGGTACCGGACTTTTCAACCGGGCGACTGGGTTTACGCTAAAAATATGACAGGGGAACCCCTATGGATCCCAGCCGTCATAACACAAACCACAGGCCCACGGTCGTACCGGCTCCAAACCGTCGATGGGCGAGCCTGGAAGCGACACATCGACCAACTCCGGTCACGGGCAATAACTAACCTCAACCCCCAAGACACGAACCAAGGGGGGAGGGAAGACCCGACAAAAGAAACGCAGAAAAAAAGTAAAGACTCACCAGATCGCTGCCTCCGCGAATCCCATCCGGAGAGGAGCCGTCCAGCCAACTCTACCGACTCGGAAAAGCCAAGCGGGAGCGGCAAAATCCGTGACTCAACCGACCCGGTAGGCCCAGGCGGGAGCCACGGCGAGAGCACCGGCCCGACCATCCAGCCGGTACCCACAGAGCCAGGAGCAGCCAAAAAGATGACCGCTCCGGCCGAGTTACAACAGAAGAATGAGCTGCGCAGGTCAACTAGGACCCGACGTAGCCCCGCCTACCTGCGTGATTACACCACGTGAAAGACCCTACCAAGAGGGGAGGGGTGTTATGTACTAAAAATGGACTGCTCGAAATCCCTGCGCCTTGATTGGCTAAGGCGCAGGGATTTCTAATTGGCCAGGCGAGCCGCGCCGATTGGCCCGATTGAAGTCTCCCGCGATTGGCTGAAACCAAGAGCGGGAGACTTGAATCGCTGCCATTGGCCGCGGCCGCCGCGGCAAAAGAGTATAAAAGCCGGAGGCTTTTTCTCTTTTGCCGGTTCGGTTCACGTCTTCAATAAAAGAGCTGTTACTGATAGTCACTGCCTCAGAGCCTTCTTTTCGGACACGACAGAATAAATGTGTTCAGATGGTGAAGGCCTTCCTTCCTCATCAACCTCCTCCCATTCTGGTAGAGAAGAATGGACCCTGAGGTCCTGAGGCCTGTGAAAATCAGGATGAGGAGGCAAGGAACTTATAGATTGAGAAGGGAGAAGGGCCTGAACCCTTTCCAGAGGTTGAAGAATTTGCTTGAAGCCTTCAGCCAATCCCTGCCTAATGGTTGATGAGACTACATCTTGGATATCCCTTGGTCTATGCTCAAAGGTAGAGGCAGAAGGCCAAAAGCCCGCTGCTGTGGGAGTGAAGGTGGATTCAGGCCTAGATTGAGGAGAGGTTCAAGGCCTGGAGGGAGGGGGAGGAGCATAAGGCACAGAAGCCTGTTGGAAATAAGGCCCAGATCTGCTTAAATCCCGAGGATCTGACTGTACAGCAAGAGCCTCAGGAGACCAGGATGGAGGATGGAAAGGCTCATAGATAACTTCTCCTCCCCTGGGAGGGCTTGGTTGGGGCCCACGAGTATCACCTGAAACATGCTGTAGTTGCACTCCCTTCTGTTGAATAGTTCTGTTGAACTGCCTCTCTAGAGCTGCATGTCTGCGCTTCTCTGCCCTCAATTCAGCTGAGTTGCCTTCTTAGGGGCTAGAGCCTTAGCTTTGATTTTAGCAGCCACCTCACTCTGGACTGATTGGGTGCCTTGCCTACGTCTTTTTCTCCTATTGGGCTTAAGAGACTGTTCCACTGGGGGGGAAAGCTCTGCCACAGCCTTATCTTTCTCCATTTGTAAAATAAAGGCTCTTGAGTTGGAAAGAAGCTGTTTAGAAATTTTTCTATTAAGCCCCTTAGGGTATAAATGGTCCTCGGGCTTACAAAATGGCCACTCACCTTGTGGTGGAAGGCTTGAATCCAAGATGGCCACTGACTACAGGAAAACAGGCTCCAAGATTGAAGAATCGCTCCTTAGGCTATACAGAGCCCTGAGCGAAGTCAGCAAGGGAAAAACACAGCAACCAGCTACATGATCAGCTGGCTTAAGCTCTTATCAGTTTGCTGATCATGTTTACGATCCCTCCAAACTGCAGGCATGGGAGAGGTCTGCAGAGGCTGCCCAGCTTGCCTGCACAGAGCTCTGTAAAGCTGCTCCCAACGTTGCAGGAGAGAGAGAGAGAGAGAGAGAGAGAACCCTGCTCTCCTGGAAGAGCAGCTGCCCAGATCCCTGGGAGCTGCTTGAAGAGAGGAAAAAAGTACTGAAGATCGCTGGTGATTGCTATCTAACGGAACGTTTTCAGAGACACAGCTACTGACTGAAAGGAGCTGAGTCAAAAGCTGGGGTCTCTCCCAGGGGTTAGCTTTTATATCTTAGTAGAGACTCAGCTATGACATCATAGGAAGGAGTCAATCCCCCCATCCTGTGCTCTCGATGCAGCATGGAGGAGAAAATCAGAGTTGGAAGGGACCTTACAGGTCATCTAATCCAACCCCCCCACACCCAAGCGGGAGACCCTACACCATTTCTGAAGAATGGCAGTCCAATCTCTTCTTGAAGGTCTCAAGTGATGATACTACAACTTCCGAGGGCAAGCTGTTCCATTGGTTGATTGTTCTCACTGTCAGAAAGTTTCTCCTTATTTCCAGATTAAATCTCTCCTTGTTCAGTTTCCATCCATTATTCCTTGTCTGGCCTACAGGCGCTTTAGAAAATAGCTTGACCCCCTCATGTCTGTGGAAGCCCCTCAAATATTGGAAGACCGCTATCATGTCTCCCCTGGTCCTTCTCTTCACCAGACTAGCCATGCCCAGTTCCTGTAACCGTTCTTCATATACCTTAGTCTCCAGTCCCCTAATCATCCTGGTTGCTCTTCTCTGCACTTTTTCTAGAGTGTCAACATCTTTATGTTGACTTGTTTTCCTGAAGCCACATCTCCAGTCCTAGAAATCCAAAAGATGATTTTCCAAAAGGTAAGTGGACTTCCTTGGGGGGTTTTTTCTGTGATTTGTTTTTTACTTCTCATCTAAGAAGCTTCTTCAGTTTCTTCTTAAATGAGAAGCAAAATGCTTGCAAAGAAAAAAAAATTACCTTTTGGAAAACCACCTTTGGGACTATCATGACCTGGATGATGGAGAATTTCCATAGAGGCTCCTAGAAATATGTATCCAGGACTGGACTTGCAATGGGGTAAAATGTTTAAAAATGGTAGAGAGAAGGTGGAGTATCCCATGCCACTTCTCTCATGATTTATACAGTGAGAACACCGTATATCTGGAAAAAACTCTTTGCATTGTCCCAATAATCAGATTCATTTCCATGAAAAACTAGTTAAGTTACAAAATCTTGGAAACCAGATAACTTCCCTTTTTCCACTGAGTATATTAAGGTGTTTTTGATCAGCCTGATCTATGCCCTGATTGCCTCTTGACGCAGGGGAGCTGTTGTTAGCCGTTTGCTGGATAAAGAGCAAAGGAATAAAGATCTCGGCTGGTCCTGCAATATTTTCCAAACCATTCCCAGACTCAGGGAATTCCAGCACAGGTGTATGGCTCCAATTTTAAACATACAAAATGGAAAAATAGAAGAGTTCCTATTTATAATGCATATATAGCATATGTAGGACTTGAACTGTGGCTTTAAAGAGATCCCAGACTGATATATACTAAACTTTGTGACTGTTAAGTTCTGCGCATGGGCGCAAGGAACGGAGACGAGACGGTGAACAGTGAACTTCAACTCTTTATTAATCATTCTGAACAGAGCAAAAACATAGGGCAGCAGCAGCCCTTTTATAGGCAAGCTGCTGATCTAGTAACCAATAAGAAACGTGGAGCGTTAACCCCCTTAACCAATGAGAGAGGCTCGTTAACAGCCAATCAGATTCTCCTGAACGGACCAATCCGATATCGCTATTATCGGCCAAGGTGCAGGACTAGAACCCTGCTATTTTCTAAAGGTTTTGATAAACTTTATTTTAGCGTTTTATTCATTCATAACACCCCTTCCCCCGGGTTCTGTTTAGGGGGTGCGGTGACATAATCTCTGAAGTATGAAGTTTGTTTTGACTGTCTATTGGATTTACGTTGTCCCACCGGTTCTTGTCTGTAACCTTGTTTTGGCGGGACGTTTTTGGGCAAGTTGGGTGCCAGTGGTTCCTCATTGGAAGATTCAGTGCCGCTAATGTTTTCGTCATTGTTCTCTGGCCTTTGCGGGCTAGCCTCTGTTGAGGTGTTCCTCTGTGGCAAGGACACGCCCGTCGCTGATCCTTCTTCAATCGTTACGCCCGCTTGCTGACTTCTTTCGTTCGTGCTTTCCACCATCTCGAATTCGGTTTCTTCGACATCCCCTCCCCCCTCAGTTTGGGAGTTACCGGAGTCGTGGAAACTAGGTTGTAGCCTCGAGCGAAGCTAATCTCTATGGCATTTCCATATTTTTCCATCGCAGGTTTTCACCCGGTACGACCTGGGTCCAGTGGCTTGAATTACAGTTGCCTCGACCCACAACGGTTTGTCAGAAAGGTTTCTGGTGAAAACTAAGTTGTCTATCTTGAACTCGCGGCATTTTCCGCTAGATCCACAGGGTTTCTCTGGCTTGTAAGATGGGTGAAGCCGATCAAGGTGAGAGTCCCATCAATAATTCAGCTGGAGTCTTGTTGGTGACGCTGTGCGGAGTGATTTGTTGAAGAAGGAGTATTCTGTTTATCTTATCTTCAATGTCTCCATAGTCCATTTTGTAGAGGTTTTTTTTAACAAACTGTACCATGCGCTCGGCTCTTCCGTTAGCCGCAGGGTGTGCTGGCGAAGTTAGCGCATGGCGGATACCCCGGTCCGCTAAGTATTGTTCAAAAGGGAGCACGGTAAACTGGGGTACGTTGTCGGATACCAGAACGTCTGGTAGTCCATGTGTCGCAAATAATCTGTTCAACTTCCGGATGATGGACTCAGTTGTGGTACTCTTCATTTCGTGGATCTCGAGCCAGTTTGAACAGGCATCCACTGTTAGGAGGAACGTGTGTCCCTTAGTAGGTCCCGCAAAGTCGATATGAATGCGGGACCATGGTCCCCGGGGTGTTTCCCATTCTGTCGGAGTTGCTTTAGGTGGGGCATTGCTAACATCCTTGCACTTAGAACAAGTCTTTACCCAGGCTTCGATCTGTTTGTCAATGCCCGGCCACCACGCGTAGCTTTGTGCAAGCGCTTTCATACGCACGATGCCGGGGTGGCCCTCATGCAGTGTCTTTAATACCGCTCATTGTAACCGCTCTGGGACGATGACTCTATCCCCCCATAGGATGCAGCCCTTTTGCGAAAAAAGTTCTGTTTGCCGATTCTTGAAGGGGATGAAGTCGTCAGGGGTTTGATCTACTGGCCATCCTAGTTCGACCCAGCTAAGAACTCGCGTTAAGATAGGATCGCATTTTGTTTCGATTGCGATATCTCTAGCTGTTAGCAGCGGTGAATGTAGCGTTTCAATATGGAGAGTTGTAAGGGTTGGAGCTGGGTCGTCGACGGTTTCCGGAAGTGGTGCACAGCTCAGCGCGTCAGCGTGGGGCATGGCTTTCCCCGGTCGGTGTTGCAGCTTATAATTGTACGCAGCCAAAAACTCCGACCAGCGAGTCATTCTGGGTGATAATATATAGGGGGTTGGCTTGTCTCCCGCTATAATCCCCAGCAAAGGTTTGTGGTCGGTAACAATAGTAAAAACTCGTCCATATACATATTCATGAAACCGTTTTACAGCAGATACAACAGCAAGAGCCTCTTTATCGATTTACGTTCAGGCTTTGATAAAGTCCTTGAAAAATAGGCAATAGGGGCTTCACTACCGTTTGGTAACACATGGCTCAAAATGGCTCCTACTCCAAATGGTGACGCATCACATGTGATTGTTAAAGGCAAAGTCTCGTTATACTGCATTAAAACAGCATCTGAAGTTAATAGGTTTTTCACTTGTCAGAACGTGTGCTCCTCTCGGTGCCCCCAGACCCAGGTTGCTTTTTTGTCAAGAAGCCGATGTAGGGGCTTGGCTACGGTTGCTTTGTGGGGCAGGAAGATGTTGTAAAAATTAATAAGCCCCAGGAAAGCTTGGAGATCAGTCTTATTTCTGGGTCTTGGGGCGTTCTTGATTGCCCTTAACTTGCTATTGGTGGGGTGAATGCCTTGTTTATCGATTAAGTACCCCAGGAACTCTACTTTATCTGTACACAGTTGACATTTATTTTTTTTAACCTTAAGGCCGGAGTCTTTAAATTTCTGGAGAACCAGTCTAAGATGCTCCTTTAGTATTTTTCTATTCAGAGCAGCAATTAAAATGTCATCAAAGTATGGTACGACCCCTTTTATTCCCTGTAATAGTCTCTCCGTCAAGTTCTGAAAAATCCCTGGGGCTACGCTAACTCCGAATTGGAGTCGGTTGCACTTAAAAGCACCTCGGTGCATAACGATCATTTGTGCCTCTGCCGTTTTTTTATCTACAGGCAGTTGTTGGTACGCCTGTGCTAAATCCAATTTAGCGAAGACTTTTCCGCCCCCCAGGGAATGGAGGAGGTGTTGTACCACCGGCACCGGGTAAGCATTCTGTTGAAGGGTGTGATTCAGGGTGGCACAGTAGTCCCCACAAATCCTTAACGATCCATCTGGTTTGATGGGTGTTACGATTGGAGTTTCCCAAGGAGCGTGGTCGATTGGTTCTAAAACACCCTGGGCTCTTAATTTATCAAGCTGCTCGTCAATCTTTGGTTTAAGGGCAAAAGGTACTCGACGAGGCTTAAGGCGGATGGGGGCTACTTCAGGGTTAAGGTTAAATGATATCGGGGTCCACTTGTACTCGCCTAGTTTGTCTGCAAAGACGTCCTGGAATTCCTGGACAAGGGCCTCCTCCCAGTCGTCGCTGCTGGTTTGGTGAATGCCGGCTACCTCAATCCCAAGTGGAGCGAACCATTGAAGGCCTAACAAGTTAGGCCGATCACAGTCGACGACAGTCAATGGTAAAGATGCAGTACGATTTTTTGAATGAGACCTGGACTAGGCTGGATCCAACGACTGGAATTCGGTTTCCCTGATAGTCCTTGAGTATGATTCTTTGGATTCTGAGGTCTTGCCGCCGGACGGCAGGGATTAATTGTTTAAGGGTCTTCCAGGAAACCATCGAGAGGGACGATCCTGAATCGACTTCCATCACGCAGGGCTGGTTTTCGATGGCGACCTTCACTCGGATCTTCTTTGCGTCTAATGATGAGGCGTGACCAATCGTTATGGTTTGGTGTGCCTCTTCTCATTTCGTTGAATGGGCTAGTGGTTTATTTCTGTAGGAGTGGTTGTTCCATTGGTGGTTCAAATGTTCCCAATTCACAGGACGACTTCCTGTGGTTTGGCAGCAGTTGGTCCCCCTCTGAAGTGGGCTGGATCCTTGCTTGCTTCTACAGATCTTTCTGATGTGGCCTCTCTTCCCACAAACATGGCAGAGCGCGTCGAGGAATTTGCAGTCTGATCGTGGGTGGTTTGCCCCACAACCAGCACATTGATACTGCAATCTCTGATTACGCTGGTGGCGTTGGTCTCATTCAGACCAGAGCCGGTTGACCTCTTCCTCATCACTTTCTGATGACGATTCGAGGTCCTCGTGGTGGGTTGCCATTGCATGTCCCTCAAGGCGAGGTGAGGTTTCACCGGCGAGTTGGCGGAGTGGGGCATTGGTGCGGTGCATTCGGGCAGCCGACTTCCTGGTTGCTTCTGCTGCAGTAGCGTCAGCGATGGTATCTGCAAGGCTGATGTCGCCTTTCGCCATCAGCTTACTTTGCACATGTGGTGCATCTAGTCCCAGAACTATTCGGTCTCTTAGAGCTTCTTTGAGGTCAGCAAACCCGCAGAGGCCTCCCACATTCCAGAGATCTGCAATGAAATCTGCAACGCTTTCTCCTTTCTGCTGGTCTCTCTGGTAAAATTCATGTCTTCGGACAAGCGTTGGCTCGAGGACGTCCCAGTCCATGGATTTCACCTCAGCCGGTTTCGCCAGTGCCTTAGCCATCTTAAAAACGGCAGGTCCGCAGTGAGTCAGGAATACCGCTCACTTTTTCCCAGTAGTGGCATCCTTCAAGTTGTTGGTCTCCAGAAATATCTGGAACCGGTCCATGTATGAATCCCAGTCTTCTTGTGCAGGGTCGAATGGAGCGGGTGGTATGGTGCCGCCGGACATGGTTTCCGCCATTGATGCGCCTTCAGCCACGTGCTCTGTTTGGTGCTCTGTAGTGTTCAGTCAGCTCTGATGTCTCCGTATCCCACCTTCATCGCCAGATGGGTGCAAGGAACGGAGACGAGACGGTGAACAGTGAACTTCAACTCTTTATTAATCATTCTGAACAGAGCAAAAACATAGGGCAGCAGCAGCCCTTTTATAGGCAAGCTGCTGATCTAGTAACCAATAAGAAACGTGGAGCGTTAACCCCCTTAACCAATGAGAGAGGCTCGTTAACAGCCAATCAGATTCTCCTGAATGGATCAATCCGATATCGCTATTATCGGTCAATCAGAAGTGCAGGACTAGAACCCTGCTATTTTCTAAAGGTTTTGATAAACTTTATTTAAGCGTTTTATTCGTTCATAACAGTGACATGCAGGAAAATGTGAGTTATTAGCCTCCCGCAATCAGCTTCTTTTCAAAGAATTGCTAGCCAGCCCATACTGTGGCCTCCACACACCTTAGGGGGCTATATTGGAAAAACCAGACCCTTCCTTCTTCCCATCTCCTTCCTTCCTTCCTTCCTTCCTTCCTTCCTTCCTTCCTTCCTTCCTTCCTTCCTTCCTTCCATGCACTTTCTCCATCCCTCCCTTCTTCCCATCTCCTTTCCTTCCTTCCCTCCCTCCCTTCCTTCTTTGGGTCTCATTGAACATATTTAAAATGTTTTCCGAAGGACTGAGATGTTTCCTTCAACCAAAATTCAATGGTTAAAGTTCAGTTATTTTCTCCAGCCCTTCCACCACTGAATCTCTCTGAATCCTAAACAAGGCAAGGAAAATCTGCAGAGTACCTTCTGTACCAGCAATCACCATAGGAGGCTTCTGTATCTTCTTCTGTTTCATGTAGCAAAATGTTTTTTGTGCATGCATGTGTGTACATGTACATGTGTACAGACTTCCTCCCCAGAGTGTAATCAAGGTGTGGGTATACATGTGTTTTCTTTGTGTCTTTTGCATGTTGGGGAGGTTCTAATCAGGGAGTTTGCATACGTGTTTTCTGTCTGTTTTTGTTTCTGCTATCCCCTGGTGCTGCATGTAGCAATAGCAGTAGCACTTAGACTTATATATCGCTTTACAGTGCTTTACAGCCCTCTCTTAAGAAGTTTACAGAGTCAGCCTATTGCCCCCAACAATCTGGGTGCTCATTTTACCCACCCTGGAAAGATGGAAGGCTGAGTCAACCTTGAGCCGGTGAGCTTCAAACTTCCAAATTGCAACCAGCCGGCAGTCAGCAGGAATAGCCTGCAGTACTGCACTCTAACCACTGCGCCACAGCAGCTCTTAATGTATGTATATTTATGTCAATGTGAGTACTGGCAAGTGGAAGATGCTTGCATATGGTCTGCACTGGGTCACATAACCAAGAAATAAAAAGGAGAAGAGCTTCAAATGGACCAATCACCAGCATTATGATTTCTGCTACACTGACTCCTATTTTCATTAAAAAAAACAGTGCTTTTCAACCTCAATAACTTTAGGATGGGTGGACTTCAACTGCCATAATTCTCTGGTCAGCCATGCTTAAAGCTGCTGAAGTTGCACTACACTCTTAAACTCAGCTCATGAAGGGTAATTCCTATGATCACTCAACATGCTATCATAACTTAAAACAATGACTTGGTTCACATAACATGCTACGACAAAACCCGAGCCCGACAACACAATGAACCACAATCCACAATACAAATCTGTTTAAGTTTAGCACAGCACTTTATCCCAACCCAGATAAGCCATTGTTTCTTCCATCTATTGCTGAAGAATGCAAAGAGGGGTTTAAAAAAAAAAAATGAAACAATGAACTTCTGTTTTAAAATTCAGCCAGATCAAAATAATTAGCACAAACCGCAGTGTACAGCAGCATGTAGAATAAAAACCACATCAGTTAAAAGCTATTTGAGAGACGTGGTTCTTCCAAGCCCTTCTGAATGTCAGGACTTAACCACACACCTCCTTAGGAAAAGGTTTCATGGAGTAAGACCCAACATAGATGCTAAGAAAACAAAACAAGCCAATTACCCCTTCAGACAGCAGGCAGAGAAACTGCAGAGCACAATATTGGTCCCATATTTTAAAAACAACCCACATATTCAAAGATCTTTTATGTCAAACAATATTTTTGCATGCTGGGGGAGAGGAAGCTTAAAAGGTCATCAAGTTGCCTACATTTATAATACCACTAATACCACTCTATAAACCCTTAGTAAGACCACACCTAGAGTACTGCATCCAGTTTTGGTCACCACATTATAAAAAAGATGTTGAGACTCTAGAAAAAGTATAGAGAAGAGCAATTAGGATGATTAAGGGGACTAGAGACTAAAACATATGAAGACGGTTATAGGAACTGGACATGGCTAGTCAAGTGAAGAGAAGGACCAGGGGAGACATGATAACAGCGTTACAATATTTGAGGGGTTGCCACAGAGAGGAAGGGGTCAAGCTGTTTTCTAAAGCGCCTGAAGGCCAGACAAGAAATAATGGATGGAAACTGAGGAAGGAGAGATTTAACCTGGAAATAAGGAGAAACTTTCTGACAGTGAGAACAATCAACCCATGGAACAGCTTGGCCTCGGAAGCTGTGGGAGCGTCATCACTTGAGACTTTCAAGAAGAGATTGGACTGCCATTTGTCAGAAATGGGGGGTCTCCCGCTTGGGTGGGGGGTCAGACTAGATGACCTACAAGGTCCCCTCCAACTCTGATTATCTGTTATCTGCATGGACCAAGAAAACTAACAAGTGATTAGATTTAATTCCCTTTCTCATGTACAGTAATATATCAAAGGCTCAGTCCTGCAACGATGAGATCGATGCACACAACCAATTAGTTGTTTCAGCTGCA
Source organism: Hydrophis major (assembly GCA_033807585.1). NCBI lineage: Eukaryota > Metazoa > Chordata > Lepidosauria > Squamata > Elapidae > Hydrophis > Hydrophis major. The sequence continues at coordinate 247,945,454 of CM066330.1, forward strand.
TCCATCAGTAGCATACAATGCATCTCCCTCCACAGAAAAGATGAAAAGCCCACCTTTAACCTGAGAAAAAGGGTCAATCCCAACCCCAATAACTCCTGTAAGTCCAGTTCTAATAACTATCTGACTGCTTACAGCTTTGCTATTACTCATTAGTCTTCTGTGTGATTCTCTTGAACCACTTTCTGTTCTTGCCCTGATGCCTCAAAGTCCCTCTTAGAAACTAAGCCTCATTCAGACACTCCCTGAAGCACTTTGGAGGCTAATTTTTTTTTTTTGTTGTTGTTGGTTTGGTGGTCTAGGGAAACAGTAACAGGATAACACAGTATCTAGTCCAAGAGTATCAAATGCAATTTCATTGAGGGTCGCATCAGGGTTGTGTTTAACCTTGGAGGGAGGGGGCAGGGGGGCATGGCCAGCTCAACATCATTCATGTCGGGGGGGCACCTGTGATGGCCAAGTGCTAAGGCAAAACTTCCTTCAGACCCTCCCTCACTCTCGTTATAATCTCTCTTCCTCCCCCCTTCCTTTTCTTCTTTTTCTTTCCCTCTTCAGCCTCTTCTTCCTTCCCCTCTTTCCTTATTTTCCCTTCCTTGCTCTCTTTCCATCTTCCCTTGTTTTTCTTTTGTCTTTCCTCTTTCCTTTTCTCCTTTCCTGTCCTTTCCTGCATGCTCAAATGCAAAAGGGGAGAGATTTCTCCTTTTGTTTTTAGTTTGTTTTGCTAGCCCTCTGCCAGCGAAAAAGGAGCCCCGTGGGCAGCCCTCCCAAACTCCGTTTTCACTGGCAAAGGCACCGCGTGAGCCGGTCCTTTGCTGTTTCCTAGGCAGCCCTGTGGGCACGATCTAAGCACCCTGTGGGATGGATTCGACCCGTGGACCTTGAGTTTGCCACAGTGGTGGGATTCAAAAAAATTTTTTACTACCGGTTCTGTGGGTGTGGTTTGGTGGGCTTGGCAGGGGAAGGATACTGCAAAATTTCCATTCCCTCCCCACCCCATTAACCTGCTTCCCAGCTCCATTCTCCTGTGCAAGGCAACCAAAGACCCAGCCAATCAGCTGGATGAAGGAGGCAGTGCTGTGGTTCACCAGCAGCAGGTGCAGATGGCTGAGGTCTCGGAGAGTGAGAACTCAGTTGAGGGACCTACATGTGATGTAGGAATGGGGCCAAAACCATCAGGGAGTGGAGTGCTGCCTTCGGAGATTGTGGAGGCTGGCAGCAGTGATGAAGAGGTTCCCGAGGAGCCTTTGCCCAGTATGCGTGCATGCAGGGCTGCTCGTAGGAAAGAGCAGCTGCAGCAGCACAGGCAACTCGGGAGTAAGACTGCAAGGTAATGGCCCCTCCCTTAAGAGATAAAAGCCAGCCTGAGAGACCGGTATTCTCTGCAGGAAGCAAAGAAGTTCTTGCACTTCAAGCCTTGTGGAAGTTCGGACTATCTTGGTTTGTGTTTGAAGACTTTTTGTTTGGAATATCTCATGGCAACTTAATCTAGTGCTTTTGGCAGCCTTGCACAACCTTGGCAAGGTTCGTTCTTATCAGAGACAATTAGTTTTAATAGCCTTTTAATCCTGACTTGATAGAATTCAGAGACAAGCATTAAAAGGTTTTGCTTTTATCTGTTTGGTGTTTGTTTACTTGGAACAAGGTTTGAGTCAGAACAGGCAGAGAATAGATGGGGGGTGGGGGTGGTATTTGCCGGTTCTCTGACTTACTCAAAATTTCCGCTACCAGTTCTCCAGAACTGCTCAGAACCTGTTGAACACCACCTCTGGTTTGTCACCCCTGTTTTAGTCCAATCCTCTGCTCAGACAGAAGACCGTATACCATTCTAGACAAAAGGCCAATCAAAAACAGGTGCCTTCAATTGTCACACACCCATTTGCCTTTACGAAATAGATAATCCCTAATGACTGCCCATTATCAATGGGCCAGAAATATCTCCTCTCAACCACGATGGGGTGGAATGTAGTCCAGAGTCGCAGGAGGGAGGGCTTCTTTCCCAGAGAGGAAACAAGACAGCAAAGCTTGAAGTTTTTGGTATGAAGGAAAAGGACGAAGGCAGACCCTCCCTAGCAATTCACAGAGTATATCTATTAATTATGCAGATTGTTGCTTGGGTCTAGCAAGGTTTCTGTCAATTAGTAAACACAATAAAGAAACAATTTGGAAGTAACACCACATGCCATTCTTGGTTCCTTGGGTTTTACACATAGAGTACCTAACCACCAGTACATCCACCAGAGGAAGCCTTAATATTACTATTATCTAAAGAAAGTGCAATTCTCACAATGATTTAGTTTCTAAATCCACTAGTTTTATAGGCAGCCTTCATTTATGGGTGAGGATTCCCCATAGGAAAGAGCTTTGTTCCTTAGGCCATCCGTCTGGTAAAGATTGCAAGATTTGTTTCTCTTGCCATGTACATGAATACATCCAAACTAAACTGTGTGGTTTGTCCGTGTCATATGATATATGTGGGTATATGCCTAATTTTGTATTTATTTATTTAGCCATGTTTATGTAGTGTATATTGGAGGTGGACACCCTTTGAGAGCTGTGTGCAACAGAATTTCATTTTAATGTATGCCACAGGTGTCAAACTTGTCGCATCACGTTGTTGTCACATGACGTTTCATGGTGGTTTTTTCCCTTCACGGAGCTAGGGTGCGCGTGGCCTGCATGTGACGCATCCAGCCCCTGGGCTGTCAGTTTGATGCAGTATGCCGATTAATGCACATTCAAAGTGACAATAAAGTTAATCTAAGTGTAAGAAGGGATGAATGAACGTATCTATCTTTCCAGCAAAATATAGCAGGAAGCCCTTGAATCTGTCACTGTCAGTACAATGAAGCCAGCAAAAGTATTGCTTAGCATGTACATTCATCCAGGAGAAAAAAGAATTATGCACTGAACACATTCAGTATCACTATTTTAATGTCTGCTCCAAGAGTGGGATTCTACCGGTTTGCCCATTTCTTATAGAACCAGTAGCTCTGAAGAGCACCAGACACTGAACCAGTTTGGCCCACCCACCGCCTGGGCTCTTACCTGTCCTTTATTTCCTGCTTTTTCAACCTCAGACGCTGCGCACCCACACGCAGCACTTTTCAGCTGTCCGGGCAGCACAGCTTAAGGTTTCTTTACACATGCACACAGCACAAAATGTAGTCACTGAACCGGTAGTTGAATCCCACCCCTGGTCTGCTCTGTTTGGGGACCAGCCAAACATAGCCCCAACTTGAGCTGCTTAAGTTCCTAATCATTTAAAAGTCTACCAACAAGTCCCTCGGAGATCCTGTCTTAGTGCAGTTGAGAGTGCACATGAAAAAGCTTTCTGTTTCAAAAATTAAAGGCCAGGGTCAGGGTGAAGTCTGTGGCAGGTAGGCTGGTTGGCAACAGAAGATCAGTAACTATATGCAGGGATTGAGATATCCCAGATTTACTTTTAGAAGGAAGAAATGAAGCTTCTGCTTCACTTCAAATTCATTCCTTCATTGCAAAACATTGCAAAAAGGATAGCGGGAGAAAATAAACCTGATTTTGAACTACTTTGATAGCTCCAAATCTCTGCCGTTGAAAAATCATTTTGATATTTGAAAAGCTAGCAGGTCACTCAAAACATTAGGCAAGAGGACAGAACTGTCTTATTTATTGCTTTATCTGATATTATGGATTATAACCCTAAAAACAAAAACCACCTCAATCCATCTTAACTTTCTACTTGGATCTAATAAGATATTTGGTAATCATGTGATATTAACCGGTATTAAATTAATATCCTGTCTTTTGTACCAGAACTCATTGAAACCTATATTGCATTCCCTGCAAAGCCTATAGCTTTTCCCCACAACTCTAATCCTGTGAAGTAGGCTAGGTAGAAAATGTGTTACTGCCCCAAAGATGCCCACTCAGCTTCCATGGCTGAGGGCAAAGCTTAGATCTCTCCATTCCTATTCTGCCACGCCACCATGGTTTGCTTTTAGCTATCAGTCAAATGTTTCGAACTCCAGCTTCTAAGATTTTTCAACATTGTCAATTTGAAGATATATAAGGACTTCAAGTCCCAGAATTCCCCAGACAGTATATGACTAGCTAGGGAATCCTGGGAGTTGTACATATCTTAAAGTTGCTAAGGTTATGAAACACTATTATAGGATGTGAATAACAGTAGCCTCACATTCTGCACAGGTACAGAAGTCTATCATTAATGTATTTTACATATTAATTTAATCTGTATAGCTACCCATCTCAACAAGTGAACTCAAAATTCCAGATGTTTTTCCATAAAGTAAATGAATGTCAGCCATGTTTGGGTGGCTTCAAATTTTACAAAACTTGCCAGGGAATGTCATGTTTATGTACACAAATGTCAACTCCCATCACCATTTGAGCAACTAACAATCCTTCTTCTTTGCTTCATGAAGGCCCACTGTGTGCACACAAATATTCTTCTTTATATAGATTAGCATGTCTTTTATATATTCTGCTATCGTACCAAGAATATTTTCATGCCATTGAAAGCTATAAAATGCAAATACAGCAAGTGCAAGTGGCAGAGGGAAAAAGCTTGCACAAAGAGGAGGACAAAACCCCAATCTTAACAATTCTCATTTATCCAGTTAAACAAGCTCAATATCGTACAATAATGGGAAAAGATGATAGCAATCTCCTTTATCCCATCTACCCCCAACAAACAGTCTTCTTAGTCAGAAAATTCTTCCATACAAACTTTAGATGTTTTTAATAAACTCAGCAGTCACCTCTTCTTCATTAGTGAATCTGATATTTTATTAGTTGCTTAGTTGATATTTAGGAGCTGCTTTCTAAACCCATCCCAGCCCCAGAAAACAGAAGCAGACACCTAACACACGATACCTGTATTTCTGAAGCCCTTTTGTTACAGTATAAAATCTGCAGGCCAAGAGATCAATGACTTGGGATTTCAAAGGAAAAAGACCAAAGAGCACAAGAAAATATTTTTTCACACTTAAGAAAATCAGCCAACATATCCATCTGCTGACAGAAGTTCTTCTCCGCAAAATAAGATAAAAAACCGAAGAGTAGGATTTGTGTTTATGCCACCTCCAGATTCTTTGCTATATTAGCTACTATTGGTTATTGTGGCCACTCTTCTGGAATTGACCTTGGACAGACTTAAGAAAACCATCTAAGCTTAAAACATGAGCCAAGGTTCAACCAGGCTACCCACAGAGCCTGCTGTTAATTCCAGAATATGGGAAGGAAGAAAAAAGAACAGAAGGGTTCTGAATATGACATTGTCTTAGATTTAGCACACACACACACACCTCACCATCTGGCATTTTGGGCATAAGAGACACAGGAAGCCTCATCGATTTTGGGCAAAGGGATAGGAGGTTTGGATGCTTTCCCTGGTTCTCCATCCATCCTGCATTACAAATAGGAGCCCAGATGGTTCAGCCCACACAAGAAACAGATTTATTAAGTCTCACACATTATGCTACTTTTGGAGAGAATTCCCCATATTCTCCAGAGCACAATATTGTGAAGAAGCATCCTTTAAAAAAGAAAAAGAAAGAAAGTGTGCTAAAAGCAAGAAATAATTTGGCCTCTTAAAAAGATGGTGAAGGAAAATCTGTTTATTTCAAACAGAGATTGGCTCTTTGAGAAGGCAGTAGTGATTAATTTTCACTCTGCTGACATTCTCAATATAAAGTGGTCAACAATTACTCCTTGGCCATTTCATTCTGTGCAGAATTTACTTTTTTCAAAAAGCCAAGAAAGTCAGCACTCTCCCACTCTTTCCATATATATTACCGGCTGGGAAATCCTGGCAGTTGAAGTCCATACATCTTAAATTTACCCAGGTTGAAAAACACCGAACCAGGGCAACAGCTCCTCTTAAGCTAATTAAAAGAATACCAAACATGCAAATTGGTTCAGCCTTATGGAAGCCAATATGCTAACTCAGGGTTTTTTTTGTTTGTTTTTGCAAACAGGTGTATTCAGTTTCTCTTACTTCTGACTGCAATTATAAACAGCCCCAGGACCCAAAGGTGCTAATTCATTTTGAAGGCAACTGGACTGTCTGATTTTTCTTTCAAGAGGTTTCGCTTCTCATCCAAGAAGTTTCTTCACTTCTTCTTCAGCTTCTTGGATGAAAACTGAAACGATTTAACAAAAAAAAAACATTATTCACTTGTCTTTAAAATAAAAGCTCCTTTGGGACAATTATGAGCTGGAATGAATGAGAATCTCCTGAGCCATTTTGCCCCATATGGAACAAAGTCCTTTGAACTGATCAGGAAAAACTCTTATTTTCTTAACGGCATATCATTATTACGAATGGCAACATTTAAACTCGGATGAGAGTGGATTTTCTCTTCGTTAAGGAAAAACCCTTCGAGTTTACCAAAGCAAAATTGGTAAAAGCTTTTGCGGCGTCTTAAAAGGTCAATACGTTTATTTTAGCAGAAGCGTTCACGGATCAGCAATTAAACATGCCCTTTACGGTTCTGCTGTTCCCGATTGTCTTTTTTATTTCTTTTTAATTTTATTTCCAGCTAACTGACCTTCCCCTGCAATCCAAGAGTAATTCCGCGGTTAGATTCTTTTAATACCCTCGAACCTCAAAACTTTTCCAAACCCGTCGCAGGCTATAAACCAGGGTACGAAGCAAGCTAACGGCGGGCTTCACTTTTGAGCGCTCGAGAAATAGGACCGCGCTGCTTTTTCCGGACACCGTTGTTTTGAGTCTTAACGATCCCGCGTTCGGGAACAGGTAACCCGTTTTCCGCCGCGCGATTTCCACCGTCTCTTCGACGGCAGCCCCATCCATCAAGCCGCGTGCGCGACGCGCTCCGTTTGACGTTTGCCTGTTAACATTTGAATAAAGGATAATATTTTGGGTGGACCCGAGGGGGAGTTCCTTGGTGCTCCCTGTTTCTTTGCTTGCAGACGCATTACCCAAAGGAGGCAACCTCATCGGTGTTAGCAAATAAGTTCAGAGAGCATGAAGGACCCCTTCACTTTAAGGTTTCTCCGGGGAAAATAAACCAAGCGCCCCCCCCCCCCCCGCACACACACTCCCGGAGCTCGCTAGGCTGGAGGGGGAAGAAACCCATCCTCGCGGGAGCGGACATGGCTTTCCCGAAAGCCCTCAACAGTCCCGATTGAAACTCGACGGCGCCAAGGAACGGCAATCCCGGGCCGAGCCGCGCAAGTCCCACCGCCGCACTCCCGTCCCACCCGCTCCCCAAATTCGCCGAGCAGCCGAGCCTTGCGTAACTCTCACCTAAGAAGAGGGCCACGAGCGCCCAAGATCGGAGCATGGCCAAAGCGGAGCCTCCTCTCTTTCAAACGAGCCGGATTCCCCTTCAAAAAGAAAAAGAAGAAGAAAAAAAGGGCCGCGGGGGACGCTCAGCGCGCGTTGCTTCGGCAGAAAAGCCACCTGGCGTCCATGGAGGTGCTGCGGACCCTGGAACCGAGCCGAGCCCGCTACCAAAGGAGGCCGCCGAGGGTCGCTCTTTCAGCCGCTGCTCCGAGAGAAAGAGAAAGAGATTGCAGACCGCCGACGCCGACGCCGCCTCGTCCGGTTGCAGAGCGCGCTCCTTCGCCTCCAGCCCCGTTTGCGGAAAGCTCCAAGGAGGCTCCGGCAGTCCCCGGGCCCGCGCCAGAAGAGGTGGAGACTCCCCAGCCGCACACGCCCCACGCGCGCGGGGCGCCGCCGTCGCTAAAGCTCTCTCCCCCGTCCACCCCCACGCCAGCAGGCGGAGAAGGGGAAAGCGCCCCGCTGGATTTCCCGCGCACACACGAAAGGCGGGATGTGGTCAGCCAGGTCTTGGTCACACTCAGAGTACCGCGTCCAGTTTTGGTCACCAGACTATAATGTCGAGACTCTAGCAAGAGTGCAGAGAAGAGCAACCAGGATGATGAGAGGACTGGAGGTTAAAACATACGAGGAACGGTTGCTGTGTACCTTTATTTTTAGTTAGTTTAGTTTGTCAAGCATGTATTCTCATGTTTTTTAAAATATCTTTTGAGGTTTTACTATCTTTTGAGTTTTTGCTATCAAATATAAGTATGAACATAACATAGCATAAGTATACTATAAGTATGAACATAACATAGAAACATATAAGTTTAAACTGGTATGTATATACATAATGAGTACCTGTTGGATAACTGATTCTTTAAAATAAAATAAAAATAAAATAGATTCTTTAAAAAAAAAGTAGCTTTAAAAAAAACCCAAAAGATGAGTTCTGAAATTGTTCTCAAGCTTTTAGCAGGAGCAGTCATCAAAGGTACCATATTTCCTTCTGTGACCAATTCATATTTCCTTCTGTCTGTGTACGTTTAGCTCTATGAATACAGCGAGAAGTGCAGGGCAGATGTCTATCATGGATGTTATTACTATGTTGGGTGATCTTATAACTATGGAAAGTCATTTAATTCTGGCAATAAATAAATGGGGTCAGTTTTGAGTTATGCAAACAATTGGAAGGATAATTTAAGAATGGGGCAGCTGTGAGGGTTCCCTCCGTTTCACCTTGAGGAAATCTCTCTTTTTCCTTCTCTTGCAGTCTCCAGCCAATCTGGTCCATTTTCTATCTCAGTAATTGTTTTACCTCATTTTCCTAGCAATCCAAATCCAGCCCCCTTCTGTTCTGATTTTCAGAGCATTATTTTCTTGCCTGAGGGCAGTGGATAGAATCAGAAAAGTCAGTAGAGAAACAGACTGCCAGAAGTCCCAGCATTGCCCTCCCTATCCCCAAAAAACAACAACAACTTAAAAACAGCAACTTAGCTGGGAAGATAGACCATCGTCTTGGGTATGAGAAGCATAGAGCTGATCTAGAACCAGCACAAAGAGTGTATATTAGGCTAGAGGCTACAGAGATAAGCAATGGAAGGAAAGAACGCTCTCCATTATAGAGAAATATTACTGCTACTTACACACAAGATATAGGAGATAATTTAAGACATGTTTCATAGCTTGGTACCTTCTAGTTGGGCTGAATTGTAAATCCCAAAAACTTGTTGTTTGAGTATTATAAAATTAGTCTGATGCATCTGGATGGCACCAGGTAGGCAAAACATGGCTTAACCTAAGCCTATCAGGAGTCATATTAACCCAAAATTTTAACTGGAATCAAACTCAACTTCTGAGTGACCCCATCAATGTAGCTTTTGTGATGGCAACAATATAGAAGTGGATTGTTATCACTGTCCTCTGAGATGTTTTTTAAAAATCTTTTGAGGTTTCACTATCTTTTGAGTTTTTACTATCAGCTTTGGGATTCTTCAATGGTTCCCCCATCCAAGTGTCACTTTGAACATTTAGCTACTTTATGTCCTAGAAAGCCAAAGCTGTCCCAGGGCTGCCTCCTACTAAGACTCTTAGCTTACATATACAATTGCAACTCAGTCCTTAGGAGAGATTTTCGATTATAGAGCTCACACAAGTAAGCTTCCTGGAATATACAGATAAAGATACAGATTAACAGAGTTGGAAGGGACCTTGTAGGTCATCTAGTCCAACCTCCAGCCCAAGCAGATCCTACACCATTGTTGACAGATTGTCCAGTCTCTTCTTGAAAGCTTGCAGTGATGAAGCTGCTACGAATTCTGGAGGCAAGTTGTTCCATTGGTTGATTGTTCCCACTGTCAGAAAATTTATCCTTATTTTCAGATTGAATCTCTTCTTGTTCACTTTCCAACCGTTATTCCTTGTCCGGATTTCAGGTGCTTTGGAGTATAGCTTGACCCCCTCCTCTCTGTGGCAGCCCCCCAAATATTAGAACACTGCTATCATATCTCCCCTTGTTCTTCTCTTCACTAGACTAGCCAAGCCCAGTTCCTGCAACCCTTCATTGTATGTTTTAGCCTCCAGTCCCCTAATCATCTTGGTTGCTCTTCTCTGCACTCTTTCTAAAGTCTCAACATTTTTTTTATAATTTGGTGACCAAAACTGTATACTCTGTTAGGAAAATGACAGCAATTTAGGTCAGATCTCATGTTTCGCTTTACATGTAAGCAACACCCATCCAGTCTCAATGATCAGAATCAGGTGATATTTTTATTTTTGACAATGTACTCCCCACAACTTTGCAAGAACAGAATGTTCTGCAGCAAATCATCTCATAATTTCTCCAGTATCTTTCAATAAAATATTTGAAAATATCCTAGGACTTACAGCATCTTGGTCATGATCTAGTTCTGGTTCTTCTCTCATGAATCATGTTATTTTAATCAAATCACCAATGGTAGACACTAAATGTAGTGAAAGGCATGAAAAATAGTGTAGATGAACCATATAAAGTTGGAGGCTGGCTAGAAATATGAATTGGAAGGCACCAATACATTCCAGTGGTGTCTATATATAAAAAAGAAAGAAAAACATTTTCATCTCTCCCAGAAAACCTTCCAGTTAGTTTGTTCTGACCTTGGTAATGGGTTGGCAACTCTTGTATGACCGTATCTGCCAATAAATTAAGATTGAGCCAAATTGAAGTTGAGACTGGAATAAGAATCTCCTCACAGTGGCCTCTCTCAGGATCCTCCATTAAATTTCATTCTGTCTGACGCCATTCTCAGTTGGCAAAATTATCTGAATCAAAGAGCTAAATCGGCCTCATTTGGAAAGAAAATGCATTGAGAAAGATGTCACCAGCTCTAGACATGACATTAAATGGGTCTGACTTTTTTTTTGCCCCCCTGCCCAGAAAGAAAGACAGACACACTCATATTGCTTATTGGCACCAGCTAAAAATACAGCCTTGACTAAAGAAGAATGTAAAGCAATTTTCTTTTCTTCCAATAAAAGGAAGCATTGTAATCATTCATGTCCCAAGGTTCTTCCAGATAGATGAAGGATTAAAGAATAGGATAAAATAACTTTGATGTTTTAATGCCCAGCCCACATTCTCAGTTACATTTTGAGATGTGTCACTAAGCCTATTTTTATTGATCAAACAGAATTGTAAATGGTTTGTGGAGAATTACAGTGTATAAAAAAACTTCACGGTGTTCAGGAAATAATGGAATAATTTCTTATAACCATTCATGTGCAGTAGGTAATTAAATTTAGACTTCAGAGTACTTGTTCCTTCTGGAAAAAAAATGCCCATCAAAATGTGGTCAGAAAATAAAGTTACTTTCAGAAGGAAACATAATCTATTCCTTCTGGAGCCCTCCCAAACTTTAATGAGATCCAGAAATTAAGTACATCAACTATGAAAAATTACAGAGTAAATGATTTTGTAACAACTTTGAATGTTTTGCATCTGATTCTTCTCAGGCAACGTTTCCCAATGATATCTGTGAGCTGAAATTAATACAGCTTCTCAGCAGTAAAATTCCTTTAGGGAAGTTTTGCAGCCATTTTCCTCCCTGTTTATTACTATTATTATTTTGTGGTTCTTATTATTAATGGAGAATTAGAATGCATGCATTTAGTTTCAACACAAAAGTTTCAGAAGGGCTCACAAATTCATATAAAATATTTTTTGTGCTTTTTCATGTTATAAGGTTCCCAAAGTGAAGAAAAAGCTTTATACACATTTTGTGGAGGATGGATAGATGGATGGAAGCTAAAAAAAATACCAGCTATACACATAGTAACTCCTCTCAACAACAGTTAAGACATTGTCCATAAAGCTGTAAATCTATCAAGATGCAAGTATATGGTGTCTCCTCTTTGCAGACTACCATTGAACTCATAGTTGCTAGAGATTATATTTTTCCAGGTCATTCAGATGGCTTTAATTTTAATTTAATGTTTTTTCCTGTGTCTTCAAATATTCCAGATGCATGCAAAATTTCATTAGACATGGTTTTGCCTAAACTGGTCCATAATTAAACCACTATAATTTATGAAATCTGACTAATTTTAGGAACTGAGAGTATTATTTTTGTGTTCTTGATCCCACACTGCAGATGAGGTATGATCTCTGTATTCTTGACAGGATTTCATTCTATGGTGCTTTCTCTAAGTTTGAGCCAGTCAGTCTCTTCTACTTAATTTCCCATACACTGGTCCACCATTTTTTCCAGATAAATCAAAAAGTCCACAAGTGTAAAAGTGTATGCCAGAAAACATGGGTCAGACTAAATACAGTATATTCTCCAGTTTTGGATCAGAGGTTACTACTATGTTTTCTGAAAATAAGACCCAGTCTTATTATTTGTTTTGCCTCCAAAAGAGGCATTAGGTCTTATTTTCGGTAGATGTCTTCCACTGTCTCACCTTGAGGCGGCGGCATCAGTAGCTCAGCAGATGCCGGCCCACTTCTGCGGCTGCTTGCCACCACTCGAATATGGCACCCCAGCCTCTGTTTCGCCATCTGAAGCCTTCAGGAAAGGCCTCACCTCACAGGCTTATTGTGGGGAAAATAGAAGGAGGAAGGTGTGTTACATGTGTTATCTAACACATCTTCCTCCTCCTATTTTCCCACAACAAGTCTGTGAGGTGAGATGGCCTGAGAGAGAATGGGTGGCCGAATGTCATCTAGCTAGCTTTCATGTCTCAGGCAGAATCTGAGCTCAGTTTCCCACTTTCTAGCTTGGTAACTTAACCACTACTTGACCAAACTGGTTCTTTGCACTACGACATCCACCACGCTCATCTAACACTTGGTGGGAAAGAGTGAGCAAGTGCTGGAAGAGGAAGGATTTGGGCCTAGTTTTTTTCCTAGCAGTAGCCGTGCACTTTAATGCCCTTGAGGTACACCAATTCTACCCCTAACTATGGCGCAAAGATGCCATGGCAACATCCAATAGCTAACAGTAGTCAGTGGCAGCTGCGAAGTTGAGAAACGCTGGTTTAGATGCTAAAAAGGACTCAAAATATTATTAACATGCTTAGCTGGAGATTATTCTGTCTTAAACAAGTCTGGACAAATTCCTGGTTGTCCTTGGCTCCTGATGGTTTCAATAAGAATTTACAGACCTGAAAGCCATCTGAATCACGTTGCAGCTCTTCAAGGCCAATGTATGTGCAATGAAGGGGAACAAAGGCATACAAAGGAAAGGTGTGCCTCCCTGCCTCTCTAAAGGGCACCATTTATAATTAGGCAGCCTCTTCACAGATGACATTCATTGCTCACGAACACCTCCAGGGATAACTGCTAAGAACGTAAAAGAAATTAATTGCCCAGTCCTCTCTTAGTCTGTTTCGCATGATAAAAAGTCCGACATTTAGGCAAGAAAAACCCAAAATACACATATAGACTGGGTGAAACCAGGCTTAATAGCAGTAACTGAGAGGAATCTTGGAATCTTAGTGGACAGCCAGCTAAATATGAGCCAGCAGTGTGTAGCAGCAGCCAAAAAAGCCAATACAATTCTAAGTTACATTAACAGAGGGATACAATCAAGATCAAGGGATATAAAGCCTTAGTAAGACCACACCTAGAGTTCTGGATCCAGTTTGGTCACCACATTATAAAAAAGATGTTGAGGCTCTAGAAAAAGTGCAAAGAAGAGCAACCAGGATGATTAGAGGACTGGAGACTAAAACATATGAAGAACGGTTACAAGAACTGGGCATGGATAGTACCTAGTGAAGAGAAGGACCAGGGGAGACATGATAGCAGTCTTCCAATATTTGAGGGGCTGCCACTGAGAGGAAGGGGTCAAGCTATTTTCTAAAGCGCCTGAAGGCCAGACAAGAAATAATGGATGGAAACTGAGGAAGGAGAGATTTAACCTGGAAATAAGGAGAAACTTTCTGACAGTGAGAACAATCAACCAATGGAACAATTTGCCCTCAGAAGTTGTGGGAGCACCATCACTTGAGACTTTCAAAAAGAGATTGGAGTGCCATTTGTCAGAAATGGTGTAGGGTCTCCCACTTAGGCAAGGGGGTTGGACTAGATAACCTACAAGGTCCCTTCCAACTCTGCTTATATCTGTAAAACATACTATGGGCTTTGCTGAACAGTGTGAAAACACTCCAGTTTATTTGAAGGCATTGCTGCTATCTGCAGCTTGCAATTACATCTTTTGATGGTGCTGGAAAGTACAAATTCCCAAAGCAGCCAAAGATGTATGTCTGCTGCAGAAAATAAACTTCACATTTCTGGTTTGGGTGCACCAAATGAAGGTTCCACCACCTCATTCTGGCACGGCAAGCATCAGATATGTATTTCTTCTGACTCCTCCCCCCATCAATCTTCTAAAAACTCATGTGAAAATAAAACCAATCTGGGATCTCTGGCCTGGCTTTCCTTCTGAATGACAGATCTTTCCTGCCCTGAGCTCACCACATCTTTCCAAGCACATCCTTCTTTATAGCTGAGGATGGGAAATATATTTGTGGTTTTGGGGAAGAGGCAGAGATGATGTCAGTTCAGGCCTGGGCTAAGTTCCATCTTCTTAACGGACCAAACAACTATTAAAAGTGCTCAGTGCTTTGAGGAAACATTGTCAGCCTCCGATTCTTTCTGCTAGCCGCCTCCTCTACCTGTTCATTTTAAACGTACTTCAATGGCACATTTGCACAACACACTAAGTTATGCAGTGGTTTGGTCAACAGGTTTATCCAGAGGCAGGCCGTGGATGATATTAGAATTGAGAAATATCAGAACCGTGATTTGGAATCATGGCTGCTCATGTCTTAACTTACTCTGACATGTCGCCAAAGTACAAAGAAAGCTTGTGGTGAAGCCACCATCACGGTCCACGAAAATGAGATGGAAGAAGTGCAGAGTAGATGCTATGATATAGATTTATAAAATCATGCACGTGGAAAATGTAAATAAATAAATAGAAATCTAAGCTAAGACAAAGGGATTTGAGACTGATAAAAATAAAATTGTTATAAAATACCTTTTAAATGGTGGATTCTTCTATCATCTCCGAGTGGTGGCAGGCATTCATTCAAAGAGTTTAATAAAGCTAAATGAATACATGGAAGCTGCGAATGGCAACTAATCAAGGTTTGATTCTGCTCTTCTGAATCATGTGGCTTAAATTCCATCTACTGGAGAGAACAAGTGGAAGACTGATTGTTCTCCAAGTCTTCTGAAGATATACATATTTTTCTCAACCTGCATATAGCTCTCAATTGTCCATGGGGAAAACTGTTAACTGAAAATGAACTAAATGGACACGCTTGAGGAATTTCCCAACTCATTGATGCGGTCTCATTTTTTGCTCAATGAGTCTGTCAGATACAGGAAATATTCCCCATTCACAGTTTCCCACTTCCTGTGTTAGCAGCTGTCTGGTCAATCTAGAGATGGAACTTTACAAAAGCAGCCAAAATTTCTGGCTGCTCTGCAACCACAGGGTACAAGGAAGCATATCTCCTGGCTCTAGTTTTGGAATGGAGAAGCCTGCGTCCTCATCACAGCTCCTACCTTACAGCTTGTCCTGGAATCCTTTGGAAAGTGGTTGGCATGCCACACTTGGTGAAAAGATGAGGAAGCCCATCCTTTGGGGGAACTTATGTTGTGCATAAGAGCACCAACATATCTACCATCCCTGCCCTATTGTTTATTTTTCTTATATGTATCCATTTCATGTATTCATAACTATGTTTATACTTATACCTGTTATCTTATAATCGCTTGACAAAATAAAAAAATAAAAATAAAAACAACTTCCAACAGTTGGCAAAATTCAAAGGGCAGTGGTATGGAAAGGCTCAACAACTTCCTTGTTTCTGGTTTGCAGATGACTTCCCCTATTCCCATTGAAATGCTTCATCAAAATGCTCTTGTTTAAAGAATTCTCATTCATTTATAAAGTCATAAAAACTACAACTAGTAAATTGCCCAGCACCTTATAAAAAATTTGAATGTAGTAGTTCCAATTTAAGCTCAAGCACTGGGCTGGATTTTTCACATCCACAGTACAAAAGTTAATCTCATTTTAATTTCTGTCTACTCCCTTGTCTACAGAAAAGAATAATAAACACAAGTTGCGTCCTTCCAGAAATGCATCCTAGACCACTCCTGTTTTCTTCCAGGAGGGCAAAGAAATGTGCTCCAAGTAATACATCTTCACAAGCTTAGCACGGATGTTGCCCCACAATTTGTCAAGTTACGTTCATGCAGATAAGTTAGTTAACTACTCCTTTGTACATTCAGTAATATTTCATAATAGATCATTCTTAGATTTCAAGGTCTTAAATAGTGCAACCATCCCTAACTAAGATGTTTCAATAAAGGGGGATGTTTCGGCTAGCCAGCAATGTAAAGGAGGAGAAATAAGGAAGACCTATCTCTATCATTTCTTCTAAACAGAAATGGAGTTTTAATATGGGTGGACTATCTTTACGCAAGCAAATAAATGAAGTGAAAGGTCTTCCTCCTACTCGCCATCATTCATTCTTTAATCGCCTCCATTTTTGAATAGTGTATGTTGGAAGAAAGGCAGTTGAAGGGAGCTTTCCTCCTCAAATTTCCTGAAATATAGCTGGCTTTCTTAAGTGAAGTTTTGGTTGGAGTCAAGAAGGCTATTCCTCACAAAGACGCACAGCAGAACAATAGGTGCATCAAATCTAATTGTGGCACAAACCCAATTAATTTTATTTGTTAGAAATTTTTTATCCCACTTTTATTACTTGTACTTGATAAGTAACTGAAGATGGCAAACATTCCTAATACTCTTCCCTTCCTCCTCTTATTTCCCCATAACCACTCCTAGTAGGGTGGAGTGGGGTGGTTTAGGGTGGGTTGAGAGAAGGTGACTGGCACAACATCACCATGTCTTAAGGTGGGACTAGAACTCACAGTCTCATGTCTATGGAGATTCTCAGTCATCCAGGTCATGGTTGTCCCTTAAGGTGCTTTTTCAAGAGGCAAGAGGACTTTCTTGTTTTCCTTTGAAGACATTTCGCTTCTCATTCAAGAAGCTTCTTCAGCTCTGACCAGATGGTGGGGAATGGAAGGATTTATATTCCTTGCAGATAGATGGTCATTTGCATTTTTTTAGAGTCTCCTGGTTTTTAGGCTGCCACCTTAACCACCACACCAAACTGGCTTTCTCTACAGACTTTACTATCCTCTACTGATAAATTTTCAATATTTGTGCCCAATATACCATAAGCCTTTTCTCTTCGAGCATAAGTGCTGGTCACAGCAAATGCATTCAGTTACAAAATAATGTGTAATCTGTTAGCCTCGATGCCTTCCCAATGCTTTTATTTTTCATTTGAAGACAGATTAAATTGGAGAAGCAAAACTGCATCATCCATTTCCCTTCCCCTCTTGGTTCCTGCCATTCCTGCCATGAGTGGGATGTGAAATGTGATAGTTTGTATAAACAGAACCTGAATCTTCCATCTCCTCTCCTGTTCAGCTTGGCTGCTTGAGATTTTCAAAGGTCATCTCTATAATTGAACTTGGAAGAACAAGATGACTCCTCTCACCCTTGTTTGTGAGTGCATGTGGCTTTTCTGATAGAAGGATGAAATGATGCTAAACAAGGTTGTCTAATTTAACAGTAAGATCCTTAGTGGACTTGAGCAATGTTATAACATTGTACCCCTACATAAGTGAAATAAATAAGCAGGATTGGCACCATCTGAAAAAAGGCAATATACTAATATTTATTCTTCCTACCAAGAAAATTGCATGTAACACTTAAAACCAACTAGAATTTAATGCCAAGTAACAGCTGGTTCTGATATTTTCAAAAGTAAGGCAACAAGCATCATTTATCTCTGCATCCCTTCTTATGTTTAACAATAAACTGTTTTAGAACTTAAGTAGACCATTTTGAATGTCTGTGGCCTACTTTTACATTCTATACAAAAACTGGAAAAGTGGTTTAAACATCAGTAATTTATCTTCCTCCTCACACACACACTTGTTTTAGTGTTGTTTTGTCCATCTTTTAAGGGTTTCTGAAGAACCTGCACAATGGTTTACTAGACCTTGAAATGGTCTAGTAAAAGGTTTTATCAAAAACAGTTTTAACAGAAAATAATTTCTATAGGTGAGGGTTGAGCTGTGGAGTCCTTGGTACTCTCTGACCTTTTTTGTTTCCTTGAAAGCATTTCATTACCCAATTAGGTAACCCCATCATTGCTAGTGAGTGTGGAGTGTGCTTTGTCTATATACAGTAGCTTTTCCTACCAGTGTTGGTAGGGGTGTATATTTAGGATATTGTTTTTGACTTGATTGTTTGGGTCTTAGGTATGTGGTCTTTAATTTCAGTGAGCTGGAAATTTTACAAGTTGAAGTCTGATATCTGCTAAATTTGAATGATTTGGGTAATTTTGATAACAACGTTTGGGTAATTCTGCCCTAAAATATTTCTCTTTTTTAAATCATTGCATAAATTCTCTTTTCTTTGTTATTCTCTTTTCTTTGTTCATGGCTGGAATGCGATCACCTACCAGAAGTTTTGGATTTTGCAACCTTTAATCCATGACAGTCCTTCTAGAAACTTGTAAGAGTTGGAATCCAAAAACATCTGGAAGATACTGAGTTGCCCTGGACTGTCTGTTTTGTGAGACACATTTCAGTGTTTCTCCAGCTGCTAAATACCCAGTGTCACATCTTTAAAGGTCAAGCCTCACAAAATGTTCTTTTCACAGACATTCCAAGAGGTTAAGAATTGGAGTTGGAATGGATCTTGATTAGATCTCTTCAAAATATTCAGAGGTGGGCTATCTTTGATCTCAAAACACCTTTCCTAGTGCCATCTCAATGATGTGAGGATGCAACATCCCAGAATTGTCTTTAAATTAGCCTATTTCTATTTAATTATCAAAACCATTAACTAATATAGAAAAGAGAATCTCACAAAAGTGCACACTAGTTAAAGACTAATAAGAATATGCTGCATTGTAGAAAGGATTCTATTTTATTTCTCAACTCCTCGAAAGAATAATGTAATGAATAAATATCCCACTCCAATTCAACAGGCTGTGGGTAGTTGACATGACAGTACTCAACAATTAAAATTTGAAAAAAAGTGTGCCAAAATAGAATCAAAATAAACATATTAACTATAAAATAGATTGAAAATTAGAAAATCCACCCAGCTAAAGAATTCATAAACTCCAATAGAAAAAAATGATGGCCTATACACCTTCGAATCTTAGGAAACAGATTATTCCCAAAAGTTGGGGCAACTGCTAAATAATCCTGGCTTCTTGGCTTTGCAAAGAATAATAATAGTTTGGTTATGAATTTGCTAATTGTTTACTAAAACTGCAGGTAAGATCAATGTTTTTCAACCGCTGCAAGTTTTAAGTTTTATGGACTGCAACTCCCAGAATTCCCCATCTAAACATCACTAAACTTGGCCTTTAGTTGCTTCTTCAGTAGTGAAAATGTTGGACTTTGAAGCTGTAATTGTTCTTCCTTGCAAGCCCCCTACTCATAAAATGAATGGCTGGCTTGTCTATATTGTCTAGCAAGGCAGTGATCCTTGTCAAATCAATGTCCTTTGATCTGGACCGGCATTGGCGGTTGAAAGGCCCCATACTATCTCATCTGTGTGTACCTTCTTCCATAGAGCTGTGCATGCCTACATGTGCTAACATCTGCATTTGCTCAACAGTTCCAGGCCAACAGCCACCCAGGTACCTCCAGCTCCTGGTTGCAGAAGAGAAGCTTCTGTTTTTCTCTCGCTGACAAGACTTCTGAGGCATTCCTGATCCCCACTCCCCAGCTTTTCAAACCCTTTCCTTCCCTGAAGTGACCCATGGAGCTGGGACTGTGCCAAAAGCAGTATGTGGTCCAATTAATAAGCTCTTAAGCAACTTCAGCCGGACAAATAGAAAAGCAGAGGGGAGGAAGGGAGAGAGGGAGGGGGAGAGAGGGGGGGAGAGGAGGGAGGGAGAAAGAGAGAGATTTGTGTTTATTATCGTTCCCAAGATCTCCCTTTTGAATTACAAGGCTACAATCAGCTAATTTTGGGGCTGCTAGTTCACCTACCCATATATCCTTCCCATGTGTTACTTTCTAAATTCATTTGTCCATTCCACAGTAATCTCTAAATGAAAAACACCTAGCATTTCCTCTTACACATTTTTAAGACTGTATTATTGTTATAATAATTAGTAACACTCCATACACATTTTAAGCTCACAACTATCTTGTGAGGAGCGTTAGGCTGAGAGACAATGACCTACTGATTTTGCAAACTGCCCAGAGAGTTCTGTAAACAGTAGAGCAGTATATAAGTCTTAACAGTGGTGTGTTTCAAAAAATTTTACCACCAGTTTGGTGGATGTGGCTTGGTGGGCGTGCTTTCCACACGCACACACACTTTGCGCATGTCCAAACACGCACTTTGCACAGGCGCAGAGGCTTTCCAACCTTCCCTCCTGCAAACCTGCCAGTCTCCCCATTGCTTCAGCAGCTGCCACGCAGCAATCTGCTGTGTCGTGCAAAGCAGCTGCACTTCAAAAGCAGGGAATAAAGGTGAGTATGAGAGCCCAAGTGGGTGGATGGGCCCAACAGCAGAACGTTGGAGAGAACTGGTTCAGCCTCCGCTGCTCTTCAGCACTACCAGCTCGGCCGAACCAGTAGAATACCACCACTGAAGTGCTATTACTGTTAACTTACTAAGATATCAGTACAATGAGTTGTTAGATTTTATTTGTATCTTGACTTTATTATTTTTACAAATAACTCAAGGTGGCTAACATATCTTCTTCCTATTTTCCCCCAGCAGGAACATTGTGTCTGTAGGCAACAATAATATGGAACTGAATTTTCCTACCAGGAAATTACAGGTAGTCCTTGACTTATGACCATAATTGAGTCCAACATTTCTGCTGTGCAATGAGTTTTGCCCCATTCTCCATAGAGCTGCTGCGAGCATCCAGAGTGGGAGGTGCTCCAGTCTTCACTCTTACAGGCTGAGCTATAATTGAGGAACACTCCTCCTCCTCCACGTGACTCCTCCACGTGTTCCCCAGTTTTAGCTCAGCCTCGCTAGAGACAAGCAGCTTGTTCGTTTACTCCTTGGCCGATCCAGGTTTTTTCTCTCTTTTCTTCAAATCAGGTTTGATCTCTCCTTTCTCCTTGTTCCCTGCGCATTTAGTTTTCGTCCCAAATTTAGTTTAGGAGCGTTTTTCGCCCCTCAAGGGGGGAAGTAGGGGGATTTGGAGTCCTTTGCCCCCCCCTTACCCCCTCCTCTTCCTCTGCCGCTTTTCTAGCCGTGCTACGCTGAGCAGCAGCTTGAGATCGCGCTTTCAATAGCGCTATGTTGCACCTTCCCCCCACGAACGCCTAGAAGAAGGAGAGCTTCGCCTTACAGCCCTCGTGTCCTTTCCTGTTTTTTTTCCAGCCGTTTGTGTGCTTTAGAGGGTTTGTGCGTCTCTGAGGTAATCGTGCTGGGGCCGGCAGCCATTTTGGGTGCGCCTTGTGGCCGGCCACCATTTTGATTTTTGATTATCTCATTCCGATCGGGCTGCGAAGTTTCTAAAGGCCCATAATGGGACCAGCAGGCCGTGTGGAGCCTGGATTTTAAGGGTAGTGTGGTTCAGTGCCCGG
Organism: Hydrophis major; assembly: GCA_033807585.1. Taxonomy (NCBI): domain Eukaryota; kingdom Metazoa; phylum Chordata; class Lepidosauria; order Squamata; family Elapidae; genus Hydrophis; species Hydrophis major. The sequence continues at coordinate 247,966,894 of CM066330.1, forward strand.
TTGCCCTTTCATTCTAGTGCTAGTTGGCTTTTTGTCTTTTCTGCAGCTCGCTCAGAGACACAGGCACTTACTTCCCATTGTTGTTGGGAGGCTGCCTCAGGAGGTCCCCTTTTCTTCCTTGTTGGTTATCTTCTGGCCTCTGCGTTCATTTGGTGTATTGGATGGTTAGGGTCTAACTCTAAAATTATTTTCTTTCTTCTTGGTAATCAATAAGTTGAAAGCAGATTATTATAAAAAAATTTTGTTTGGACTTGATTGGTTTTTTTGGGCTCCGCCCGCAAAAAAAAAATAAAAATAAAATAAAATAAAATATAATAAAAAAATTTTTATCCAAAAGGGGGACGCGGCCCAACTATAGGAAAGCCGGCCTACGTTGTAGGTCGAACTCCCAGGCGTGCCAACCGCCCTTTTATTCTTGTCTAATATCCTTTTGGTGTCATGGCAGAAGGCAATCCCAGCGGTCCTTCTTTGAAGGCAAAGTCAAAGACACACTATTTGCGCAAAAGGGACAAGGACTCCTCCAAGACCTCTCAAATGGATGCCTTAAGGTTTCATAAGGCCTTGGAGAGGGAGTTTGACAAACAATCTAAAGACTCGCATTCTGTAAACCCTGTCCCACCCTCTACCTCTACTCAACCCTCTTCCCTTTCAGGTCAACCTTCTCCTTCCAGGTGCTCACCCGTCTGAAGTCACCAGGCCTCTCACATGCCTGAAGCGACCTTCACACCAATTGCAGCGGGTCTTCATCCAGAAGACCCGTCCTCAACCATTATTCTGGACAGCATTAGAGAGTGGATGCAACTGGCCATCAGGCAAGGAATAGCAGAGGGCATCCAGCAGCTATCCAGACCAGGCTCCCAAATGATGGCGCCCTAGGTCGAATCTATGTCCGGAAGATCCCTCTCCAGACCGGCATCACAACACGGTCAGGTACCTTCCCAAGTGGAAGCCCCTTTCCCGGAAGGGGAGGAGGCCCAGGAAGAGGAGGAAATGGGGTTTGAACCCTTCAGGGAAGAGGAAGGTTCAGATAGGGGGTCTCTACAATTTTCAGAACCTTTTTTTGAAGTAGACCTCATGGAAGGGGAGATGTCAGAGGACGAGGGCATTTCTCCTGACCAACCAGCATTTGTAGGCCTGTTTAAGCCTCATTTGTTTAAGTCCTTGCTATTCAAGGCAAAGAATGTCTCAGGCCTGACTTCCCAGTCTTCCTCTGAACCATCTCCAGTGACCACGGGGGGACCAGAGGATTCAATATTCAGACAACCGGTCGTCAAAACCAAGGTTATTCCAACCCCCCCCCCCCAATTTTTTCCGATTTGGTCACGAGGCAATTGACCTCTGCAGGTCCCCCTCCCACTCCTTCCAGCCAAGACAAGAGATTGTTTAATCTCGACCCGGAATTTTCTACCATGCTAGACACTCCTGAGGTAGACAACCCCATAGTGAGACTAGCAGCAGCATTCAATCCCACTGATGCTCTGGAAGCGCTGAAGAGGTTTAGCGAGCAGAGATGGCACTGAGGCAAGCACACCAGTTGGATGCTTGGGCCATCCGGTCGGCCACGGCTGCATCATTTTTCACTCGATCTTCTATCAGGTGACTCAGACAGTTGAAACAACATGTCCCTCCATCAAACACTAGGGTCCATCAAGACATTGCCAAACTCACGGCCACAGCAGAGTTTGCAGCCAATACCACTTTTCATTCTGTAAAATTTTCTTCTAGGGCCATCTCCTCGCACATTACTGCCCGAAGGTTACTTTGGCTTAGGCACTGGCAGGCTGACGTTAAGAATAAAACTAAGTTGGCCTCAGCTCCTATAGCGGGGGGAAAATTGTTTGGCCCGGCTCTTGAGCCATTGCTGATGGAGACCCGGAATAAGAAGAAGTTCCTCCCATCACTTTTTCACAGGCAAGAGTCCAGAGGGTCCCAGCCCTTTCAGAGGGGCTCATTTCACAACTCCTTCCAACCCTCCTTCACCCCTAGGTATCAGAGTTCCCCGACGTTCCGGTCAGCCTATCAGGACCGGAGCGACTCAGGAGACAGAAACAGAAGGGGAGGCAGCTACAGGAGGCCCTTCCGGGGTGCAGGGAATAAGCCGCCCCGCTGTCCCAGGTAGTCTTTCAGCCTCTTATCCCATTGGCGGTCGACTTAAGTATTTTGCCGACCAGTGGGAATTATCCACCTCAGATGCCTGGGCTAGGGACACTGTAAGGTTTGGCCTCTCTCTTCAGTTTCAGTCTGCTCCTCCAGAGCACTTCATGGTTTCTCCCCTTTCCAGAGACCCGACTAAGAAGGCTCTTATAGCAGCTGCTATCAAACATCTTTCTGATATCAAGGCCATCCAGCCCGTGCCACCTTCATAGCGGGGAGGGGAGTTCGATTCCCTCCTCTTCTTGGTCCCTAAGCATTCCGGGGGTGGGAGGCCCATTTTAGATCTGAAAAGGCTAAATCGCTATATTGTTCACCACAAGTTCAAAATGCATACACTTCAGTTGATCTTACAGGGCACCAGGAAGGGAGACTGGCTTACATCCATTGACCTCTCAGAGGCATATCTACATATACTCATTCACCTCTCGTGTGCCAAATATTTGAGATTTTGTTACAACAATCAGCATTTCCAATATGTAGCCCTTCTCTTTGGTCTCGTCTCGGACCCGAGGACTTTCACCAAGGTGTTGGCAGCTCTAGCAGCTCACCTCAGACACTTCCCTATCCGCATTCACTGCTACCTTGACGACATTCTTATTCTATCCCCTACCTGGCATCAGGCTGAGAGTGACACTAAGACCACCCTCTCGGTGCTTCAGGCTCACAGCTTCCTCGTAAATTGGGAGAAGATCCAGCTTAACCCTTCCACCCGTATAGCTCACTTAGGAGCTGTGATTGGTTTGGTGGAAGGGAGGGTTTTCCTTTCCCACGAGAGGTTCAGCAGTATCCAAAAAGTTATCAGGACTATTAGACAGACTAGAAAGTCCTCATAGCTGGACTTGTCCAAGTTGCTTGGAAAGTTAGTTTCTTGCATATCAATTATCCCCTGGTGGACCTGTTCGCATCTCCACTCAACGCCCAGACACCGAGATTTTTCTCACGTTACCCCGCCAACGGGGCAGAGAACCACGATGCCCTGCGCTGCCCTGGCCCACTGGGCTTCTGTACGCCTTCCCCCCTTCCGTTGATCCCCAAGGTGATTCAGAAAGTGATCCTTGAAAGAGCGGAGGTCCTGTTGGTAGCCCCATATTGGCCCAGGAGACCGTGGTTTGTGGATCTTCACAGTCTGTCAGTGGCCCCTCCATGGAGGATCCCCCTAGACAGAATCTCTCTGTCCCAGGGACGTCTTCAACATCCAGACCCACAGTGACTTCAGTTAGCCGTGTGGAGGTTGAGCGGGAAAGGCTAAAATATGAGGGCCTGTCAATCTAGGTCATCAATACCATCCTGGCAGCAAGGCGGCCTTCGACTACCCACATTGATAACGCAACCTGGAACATCTTTTGTAAGTGGTATCATAAGTCGTCCGTTGATCCGCTCTCACCCTCAATTGCACAAATCCTGACCTTCCTACAAGACGGGCTAGATAGGGGCCTCTCCCTCAACACCCTGAGGAGACAGGTCACAGCTCTGTCAATGGTGGTCACTGGCAGCTCTTCTGGCTCCCTTTCCCACCACCCTCGTATAAGGACTTTCCTTAGGGGGGCTTCCAATCTACACCCCCCAGTGATTCACAGATACCCTACCTGGGATCTTAATAAGGTTCTTATGGCATTAACCAAACCTCCCTTTGAGCCTCTCAGGGAGGCGCCACTTCAGTTTCTCACATTCAGAGTGGTGTTCCTTGTGGCGATAACATCGGCAAGAAGGATATCTGAAATTGCAGCTCTATCCGTGAGAAAGGACTTACCGTATATACTCAAGTATAAGCCGAGTTTTTCAGCACATTCCCCTCACAGATTCCCCTCTGAAAAAAAATGGTGTGGAGCTCCGAAGCTGGGCAGTCGCTTCCCTGCTTCCGTGTTTCCTTTGCAACTTTTAAGCATGGGAGTAATCGGAAGCAGAAAAGTTCTTGCTTGAGGATATATTGTTTTTTCTTTTTTTAACTGTTTTTAGGGGGGGGAAGACCCACTGTCATGTGAGAATGCTCAGACACGAAATCTATTCGACCGAAAATAAGTGTGTGTGTGTGTGTGGGGGGATTTTAACAGAGGGAAGATGTAGGGAGAAGGCAAAAGCGACGGAAGATCCTTCAGGGGAAACTGAGGGGGAGACTCACCCTTGGTCCAGATGAGCCCCCTTCCCCTTTCTCTAGGCTGAGAAAACAACGTGAGCCGAGGTTGCTTCGGCTCCACTCAGCTTCGTTTCCTCAGCTCCAATTGCTTTCAATCCACTCGGGAGGAGGGGGAGGAGGAGATGGTGGTGGCGGCTCGTGTTGTTTTCTGATAGTGAGATCATTTCCCAAATTAATTGATTCACTAACCCAAAAGAAGAAGATGTTGATGACAGTGGGAGGCAGGAGTCACTCTCTCCCTTGCAAGAAAAAAGCAAGAGCCGTTCTTATGATCTCTCCCTCTCTCTCTCTGTCCCCGTAATACAGTCAAGCCCTTTCCAGCACGCGGGATCCGCCCCCGCCGCTTTGCGCCTTGCAAATGCAAAAACCCCAGGATTTTGCATTTGCAAGGTGCAAAGTGGCGAAGGCAGATCGCGCGTGCTGGAAAGGGCTTGACTGTATTACGGGGAGAGAGAGAGAGAGGGAGAGATCATAAGAACAGCTCTTGCTTTTTTCTTGCAAGGGAGAGAGTGACTCCTGCCTCCCACTGTCATCATCATCATCTTTTGGGTTAATGAATCAATTAAACCTTTCATGATAGTGAGATTGTTTCCCAAATTTCCCTTAAATCAGGGAAGAAATCAGAAACAAACCTTTGGACTGAGAATAAGCCTGTTCCTATGATGCCATTTTTGTTCACTGCAGTGTGAAAAGTGTGAAAAAACACACTTCTTTTTCTTCATCTTCTTGTTCCCTATTTACTGGTCTCTTTCAAAGAGGAAATTGTGAACATCAAACTTATTCTCAACTGTCCTAGTGAAAGTTTTTATTGGTATCTATTTTTATTTTTGAAATTTACCAGTAGCTGCTGCATTTCCCACCCTCGGCTTATACTCGAGTCAATAAGTTTTCCCAGTTTTTTGTGGTTAAATTAGGTGCCTTGGCTTATATTCGGGTCGACTTATACTCGAGTATATACGGTATGTGTTTTTCACACTGATCGGGTGGTTCTGAGACGAGACCCCACCTTTATGCCTAAAATCAATTAGGCATTTCACAGAGCTCAGGAATTGGTCCTGCCTAATTTTTGTCCCAAGCCTTCTCGAGAAAGGGAAAGGCAGTGGCACACTCTCGATGTGCAAAGGGCACTTCGTATATACATCTATCGTACACAGTCTATCAGGAAGTCAGAGTCGTTATTCCTGTCTTTTCAGCCAAAGATGCTGGGCTGCAAGGTATCCCCGTCTACCATTGGCCACTGGATTAGAGCTACCATTTCCAAGGCCTATTTGGCTCAGGCTCTTCCTATCTCTAGTGGAATTACCGCTCACTCTACAAGGAGTGCAGCCACATCGGCGGCCTGGGCTACTCAGGTGTGGAATCAGGATATCTGTCAAGCAGCCACCTGGGTGTCTCCATCTTCTTTTATAAGACACTATAAAATCGATGTTTACACCTCAGCTGAGGCATCCTTTGGCAGGCGAGTCCTTCAACAGGTGGCAAGAGACCCAGAGGTGATTCCGGACCAGACGGAGTCCCTCCCATAGGACAGGCTATGCTTTGGTATGTCCCACTCTGGATGCTCGCAGCAGCTCTGTGGAGAATGGGTGTTGGTACTTACCTGATACGCCCTTTCTTGTCGAGCTGCGTAGAGCATCCAGCCCCACCCTAATTGGTCCGTCTGGTGGGGAATCCTGTTCTGGCCAATGATGTATATAGTTTATAGTTGAGACTCATATAATAGTTGACATGAGAGGATAGTTGCTGTCTTCTCGTCTTCGTAAAACTGGGGAACACGTGGAGGAGTCACGTGGAAGAGGAGGAGCGTTCCTCAAATATAGCTCAGCCTGTTAGAGTGAAGACTGGAGTACCTCCCACTCTGGATGCTCTACACAGCTCGACGAGAAAGGGCGTATCAGGTAAGTACCAACACCCATTTTACGACATTTTTTTGCCACAGTTGTTAAGTGGATCACTGAAATTGATAAATGAGTAATCCAGTTGTTAAGTGAATCTGGCTTCCCCATTAACTTTGCTTGTCAGAAGGTCACAAAAGGGGATCAGATGACCCCGGGACATGGCAACTGTCGTAAAAATGAGCCGGTTGCCCAAGCACTTGAATTTTGATCATGTGACCATGGGGATGCTGCAACAGTCGTAAATGTGAAAAATGGTCCTAAATCACATTTTTCAATACCCTTGAATGGTCATTTAATGAACTGTTGTAAGTCAAGGACTATATTTTCTTGATGTCCAGACGACACCATTAAAGCCAATATCTTTAACACATTCTTCGGCTCAGTATTTGGTAAACAGCAATGGATCATGCTCAGTATTTCCTAGCCGAACTACAGACAACTACAATGATCTAATACATATTGATTTTACAGAAGACAATGTTGGAAAAGCACTACGCAATCTAAAACCATCTATATCTATTGGACCGGATGGAATATGTGCCTGCTTCTTAAAAAAGCTATCCACTGCCATAGCCGAACATCTAAGCATAATCTTTGAAAACTCTTTCAGGACCAGCTCCTTGCCTAACCTATGGTCACAAGCCACAGTCATCCCCATCTTCAAAAAGGGAAATCCCAGCCTAGTTGAAAATTATAGACCAATCTCCTTATGCTGCGTCACCTGTGAAGTCATGGAATCAATTATTAACCAATCCATAATCCTCTACTTAGAGACAAACAACCTACTCTCCAATAAATAATTTGGTTTCAGGAAAAAACTATTCTGTAATCTGCAACTCTTACACCGCAAAAACATATGGGCTACACAACTCGATCAGGGCAAAGCAATAGACGCAATCTACATAGACTTCTATAAAGCTTTGATTCAGTGGTACATGACAAACTACTCCTAAAACTAAAATGTTATGGTATCTCTGGACAACTGCATAACTGGATAGAAGCATTCCTGTCAAACAGACAACAAATGGTCAAAATTGAGAGTGTCCTATCAAATTCTGTACCTGTCAATAGTGGTATCCCCCAAGACAGTGTTCTAGGACCAACTCTCTTCATACTCTACATAAATGACCTCTGTGATCATATTAAGAGCAACTGCGTTCTTTTAGCTGATGATGTAAAGCTGTTCAATACCACAGACAATACTGCTACCCTTCAAAAAGACTTTGACTATTTATCAGAATGGTCAAACAAATGGCAACTTCAAATCTCAACAAATAAATGCTCTGTCTTACATATTGGCAAAAAAAATCAGAAAATAAAATACAAGCTGAATAGTCAAGATCTTGTTGATGATCCAAGCTCTGTAAAGGACCTTGGAATACTCATCTCTAATGATCTAAGTCCTAGAGCCCACTGTAACTACATAGCCAAAAAGACATTAAGAGTTGTTAACCTAATCCTACGTAGCTTTTTCTCTGATAATATCACACTACTAACTAAAGCATACAAAACATTTGCTAGACCAATACTTGAATACAGCTCATCAGTCTGGAACCCACATTACGTATCTGATACTGGCACAGTTGAGAAAGTCCAGAAATATTTCACAAGAAAAGTTCTCCACCCCTCTACTCGTTGCAGAATACCTTATGCCACCAGATTCGAAATTCTAGACATAGAAAACCTTGAATTACGCCATCTTCAGTCTGATCTAAGTATGGTGTATAAAATCATACATTGCAATGTCCTACCTGTCAATGAATACTTCAGTTTCAATCATAAGAATACAAGAGCACACAATAGATACAAACTCAAGGTTAACCGCACCAAACTTGATTGCAGGAAATACAACTTCAGCAACAATGTCTGGAATACTCTACCTGACTCTATAGTTTCTTCCCCAAACCCCAAAAACTTTAACCTTAGACTGTCTACTATTGACCTCACCCCTTTCCTCAGAGGTCTGTAGGGGGCGTACATAAGCACACCAATGTGCCTACTGTACCTGTCCTATTGTTTCTTTTATTTTTCTTATATGTACCCATTTCATGTATTCATAACTATGTATATATTTATAGCTACTATCTTGTAAGCAATTGACAAATCAAAATAAATAAATGTCCAAGTCTTATTTTGGTACAACTTCCATGCATTTTGGCTCATTTCGCTTGCCATATGCTTCTCTTCTCTCGTTTCTGACAGCAGTTCTCCAAATACTGCTGCTGCTATTTTTGTTGCCTGGAAAACATCAGGAAGGCAAGCAGATTTTGAATTTTCTTTTGAGAAAAGTATCTGTTCTTCCTCTGTAAAAAGGCCATGGAAAGGTTTGCTCAATGATCTGCTGCTTAGAAACAAAAATATTTGAATATTTGTGCACAGCACAGCCAGCCGTTAACAATGTACAGTAGTATGATGAGTATAACAATTTAGCATAGAGTTGGGTGATCTTCAGCAGTTCCCAATAAATATGTGTGAAATCTTGCAAATTACTGTCTTGTGTCCCAGAGATTTCCTTTTGCATCAAGCCCAGGCATTCAGGCACTTAGGAAGGTTAGATAGCTTCCTGAATCTATTAGGAAAGCAGAGACCATCTACTGTAAACATCTGGCTCTCCATGTAATGTCTGAGTCCAACCCAAACTACTTGGCAGTGTTTCAAGATATTCTTAATAACAAATTTTAGCAACAAATCTTGAACCAATCCTAAATGCCCATGTGAAATAGCCCTAGAGAGGATTTTTATGCCCCAAGTTCAGCAAGGAACGCTAAGAAATTATTCAGCAGCTAAACAAACGAGTGAGAAAAATTCCTCAAAGGAAGCACATTGGAAAAGCTACCTTAGAATATCAGAGCTGAGTACTTGTTCTTCATCAGCTCCTCTGAATGACATTTGATGGACTGCAGGCTTTAATCAAAAATTAACCAACAGCAGGGCAACACAGTTGATTTCATTACAGGAAAATAAATGTAATTGCTAAAAATTAGGCTACTATAAGCATCAGTGCACTTCATCTCAGCTGTCAAATGCTAAAAATATTTTACAAAATCCTGCTGTGTGGTGGAAGTGTGTAGAGAGCGTGGTTAAGGTAACATATTTTATGCTGAATGAAAATCTAAGGGAATTTACCAATGTGTCCAATTTTGAGGTTTCTTGCTCAGTTTTTATTCCAGTTGGAGGCTTCCCTGTGTAAAGACTTAGTAAAAGCAGAAGTCTAGTTCTCAGTAGATAAGTTACATGTCTATATTTTGAAGCTCTTCACTCATCTTTTTAAAGAACTACTTCTGAAATCTGATGTTTGTTCATAGGAGTCAGTAATATATAATTCTCCTTCCCCCGAGTCCTTTTCTCTCTTCCATCTTTATTTCTCGTTTTTATGTCTCACTCAAAATGAACTTGATTCCCAATAATTACAAGGATATCAACTTAATGTGGTTTTCATGGAAACCAAATAGAAAAGGTTTACCCCCTGAATCTGTTTTTTTTCCAACTTCTTAGCCTAACCTTGTTATTCACTAATTCAGTAATTTATGGCTCTGTAATCCAATGGACATCATTTTGCCAGGATTATTTGTCACTGTGTGTTCTTGTATGCTCTAGTTTATATGAGTAATAATACAGTACTACATAGACACCTAGTCCTCTTTTAAAATTGCTTTTGCTTGTCAATATAACATTCCTGCACTTTTGTCTAGGGCAGTCATAGTTCTTCTCCCAGGAAGTGAACATCTCATTAAATAGTTACTCACAAGATAACGTTTTAACCCTAGGAAGATACCTATTACCACTTATTTAACCAGTTTCTTTTCCACCTATTTGTATTGACTTGGCATTGTCTGATGATAGACTGAGTATTTTTTTCTTAGGACACTTTTTAATAATTTTATCAAAAGTTTTAAAAAAACGAAGACAACTAATATAAAGAAAGAAAAAATAAAAAAGCTTAAAAGTGAAAGAAAGAAATAGAAAAATAACAAAGACAATACAAAGAAGTAGATGTTTACAAGAGGTTGGTGTAATATTTGTCAGCCCGCCAATTCCTTCCTACACTAGACTGCTATAGTTTTACTAATTTGCTGTAAACCTGGGCAGTGTTGACCTTCAAAGTTTAAGGACTGTAATCCAGACAGCAAATTTCCTGATGTTCCAGCAGCAGCCAGAGCTGTCAACTTCAGAGGTGAGATGGACTGCAACACAACCCATGGTAACTGAGACAGGGATTGACTGGCTTCCTTTCCTTAGAGCTGGATCTGCATAGCTGATGACCTTGCCTCTGAAGATGCCAATCGCAGTAAACAATGAAACATCAGGAACTCTGCTACCTAGACGAGGGTCAGTAAACCCTGAAGCTCAATACCACCCAATTGGTACCAGCTGTGAAAGCCAACATCAGTAGAGGTAGTCCTTCACAACCCTTCATTAAGTGACCATTTGAAGTTACAACGGCACTGAAAAAAGTGACTTATTCAGTGGTGGGATTCAAATTTTTTTACTACTGTGGGCGTGGGTTGGTGGGCATGATAGAGGAAGGTTACTGCAAAATCCCCATTTCCTCCCCACCCCTCTAACCTGCTTTCCAGCTCCATTCTCCTGTGCAGGGCAACAAAAGAAGTCTCAGCCAATCAGCTAGGACTCAGGAAGCAGAGAATAGATGGGGGCGGGGCTAGTCAGAGGTGGTATGGCCGGTTCTCTGAACTACTCAAAATTTCCACTGCTGATTCTCCAGAACTGGTCAGACCTGCTGAATACCACCTCTGCTTATGACCATTTTTCACACTTATGACCATTGCAGCCTCCCTGTGGTTACGTGATTTACATTCAGATGCTTGACAACTGACTCATATGTATGATGGTCGCAGTGTCCTGGGGTCATGTAATCCCCTTTTGTGACCTTCTGAAGCAAAGTCCACGGGGAGACCAAATTCACTTAACAAGCCTGTTACTAATTTTAGAACTGCAATGATTTGCTTAAAAAAAGTGGCGAGAAAAGTCATACAATGGGACAAAACTCACTCAGCAAATTTCTCACTCAGCAACATAAATATTGGGCCTCAATTGTGGTTGTAAGTTGAGGATCACCTCCTGTATAGTACCAAACATCTTTGATAGCACTGAAAGTCATTCATGGACTTTTAATCATGGATTTTAAGTATGGATTTTTGTTCTGTCAAACTCTCCTCAAAATAATTTAATTGTTGCTACACCTAGGTGGATAGAGGTGTCCAGCTGCCAGACTGGGATGTGGGAGATGCCCATACCAAGCAAAACAGCCAATAGGAGCTGTGTAGTTTCTATTCTGACTGCAATCATTTGTTCAATAAAGTGTGGTGATTAACACTGACTTTTAAACACTTAAATCAGCTATGGGTTGGGCATGAGGCAACTACAATGTCATGTGGACATAGCATAAGACATAGCATTTACTGGATAATGTGAATGCTGCACTTAAGGAGACATGGAGATAAGGCTTAGACTTTTTATCTGTTTTTATACGGGTCAAATTGTTCTAGGAGCCATTTCTGTGTACCCAGTCCAAGCTTTATTTGCTCATTCCAAATGTTGCTGAGGTTAGTGTCTTTGTGTTATGTTTCATGACATTTTTTAACCTCCAAAAATATACATTCTTTTGTGATGTTCCTGAGATTTCATTTTCTTTTCCTGGAATTTATTTGAAGATTTGCCATTTAGTAGTAAGGAACATGTTATCTAAGTGTTTCATTGTAATGCTGTTCTATCTTACCTGGGTCAATGTCCAACTTCCTAACTGTACTACAAATTTCCTTGCTGTTGTGAATCAAGCTTCATTGCTACTGTGCCCTATGTTGTTTTTTAAGCAACAAGCTCTTCAGTGGAGTTGGTGTTTTCTACAAATAGACCAAGACAAGGAACAACATTGTTTCTAGAACAATTATTTAGGAGAGAGCAAAAATGAAATCAAGGTAGAAGAGCCTTCTGTTTTTTATACTCTGCTGACTGTTTCCTAGTATGATTTGATTTCTTATTGTACCCTATGTACCCTATAATTATCATTAAGTGTTGTACCTTATGATACTTGACTCTTGACATATGTAACTTTTCTTTTATGTATACTGAGAGCATTTGCACCAAGACAAATTCCTTATGTGTCCAATCACACTTGGCAGTAAAGAATTCTATTCTATTCTACTCTATTCTGACAGAAATGGAAAGGAGTGCATATTTCTTTTCTTTGGAACTTTTACAGCCATTGCTTGTTTCTCTTTCTTTCCTCGATTGCTCTCAGTGTCTCTGAATACCTTCTTTTTGTAGTCTCTCGCTTAAGAATTCAACGTTTGGAGTTCTGGCATCAGAGGACACCAGCTGTGAATCTTCCTTTGGTCTCATGGGGACTTGAAAAGTCAAATAAGTAATTTTCCACCTCAAAACAGGAGATTTCCCACATCCAATGGACCACTGGTTCTCCCTCCCAGAGAGCTGCCTGAGGACAGTACACAGTATTCACCTAGAAATTAAAAATTGACTAATCTTAGACAAAAAAATATTATCCTTGCATTTTGCAAGCAAAAAACCAGCTGTTATGACCAAGATTAATTTGGTGTTGACTCTTGCATTTTACAGTCATTGGTTTTTTTAAAAAATGAACGAGTTTGGGAAGAGGAGCAAAAATATAAAATGAATTTGTCTCAACTCATATCAATAGATGAAAAAATAACATATTCTATATTTTAACCCAAAAATAGCTACTTTTCAGCCAAACAAAATTAGTTGACTGTTTATTTTGAAAAACTGCCAATGTTCTTTTTCTGCAAAGGGAATTAAGTGAAAAATTGGGGAAAATAAGCATCCAAAATTAATTCAGCTTCACACACAATCAGTTTGACTTGTTTGGAGTCATATTGATAATAGTCACAAGCTATAACCCAATGCATATTGGTGCAAAAATAAGTTCCCCTAGATAGGTACAGGAATGGCTTAGAATTAATCTTATTGAATCTCAATGATTCTTCTTATCAAAATATAATCCAACACTACATGGATTCACAAATTGTGCTATGCCCTAAGTGTGATTTGTTTGGGGCCTTGAACATTGCTTGATCACTTCAATTGTGGATCATGGTTTATATTTTAAGCTGTTATATGAACTCAGCCATTGTGGATTATTCAGCAACTCATGATTAAAACAGAAAAGTGCCTTATATAAGCCCATATAGCTACTCAAAACATTTCATCAAACCAAATATATATGAAGATTCTCAATCATCCAGGTCGGCTTCCGGTTTTGCGTGGCTTCGGGGCAGCAGGAATTCGCGACAGCTCGCGATTCCTGCTGTGCTAGCCGTCGAGGTACCCCCGATCCAGATGGGTCAGGGGGATATGGCTGCCCTGTAGGGACAGCTGAAGAGAGAGGGGAGTCGGATAGGGGGGTGGGGGTGTCGCAGACCCCCCCCTTTGCCGGAAAAACCCCTTTTTCCCAAGGCGGTGGAGCGGCGGTCAGCAATGGCCGCCACGAAGAAGCCAGCAATCGGGTAAGATTGCGCTGGAGGAGAAGAGTGAAAGTGATGTCTGAGCCGGGTCAAGTAACATCCTTTAAATTGCCTGGAACTGAGCTGTTTGAATTGCCGGAGGATACATTGTATCCCTAAGAAGAGCGAAAGCGGCGGAAAAGCTGTTAAAGGGAACTTTTTTTTTTTTTCTTCACTCTCCCACCCCATGGAAACAGCAGAAATGTTTGGATATATTGGACATTGAAAGTGAATTGTTTTGAGAGTTGAAGCTAAGGGACAAAAGGATTTTTGGACATTGAAAAATTTAAGAAATTGGAAAACCCTTGTTGGAGGTATGGACTTTTGATTATTTAAAATCGATATCGCAAGTGGGAAGGGAGAGGAGAAAAAATTGGAGCAGAAGCTGAAAAAGGAGGAGATTGCCTAGAATCCCAAAGAAAGATATATGGTAATTGGACCTCTTTGATTAAACATTAGCCCCAGAAAGAGAAAGAGAAGAAGGAAGAAAAGTATTAACTTTTGGAACTTTTTTTTGAATTGTTTTTGATTAAAAATACTTGTGGTTGTTTTGGGAAAAGTTTCTCTTTTCATAATGGCATCGCTTGTGGATGAACTAAAGGCTGAATATCAAAAATATAAAAAGGAAGATACTTTGGGCGCTTTGTTTCAATTTTTAGAAATGGCGTTATGTACTTATGAAAAGTTGATTACGCAGCAGAAGGACTGGGACAAGGAAGAAGAGGAAGAAGAAGCCATCTTTGATGAACAATGGGTCCTTTCCGGAGAGGAGGAGAAAAAGGATAAGAAAAAGGGGATTTTAAGAATTATAAAAACAACCAAAGAAGAGAAAAATGAGTGAAAAGGTGGAGGCAAGGTTAGAAAGCAAAGGAAAAGGAGTAAGAAAAGGGAGGAGGAAAAACAAAGGGGTAAAAAGGGCAAGGAGAAGAATAAGCAAGAGAGAAAGGGGGGGAGGAGAAGCCTCAATGGGGGGAAGCAAGATCTAAAGAAAAAAAGTTTATTTAGAGACAATGGGTGAATTTAATTTAGGATAAAAGAGGGATTCTGGAGGGTATATAAGATTGTGTTTTTATATGTGTGTTTAGAGTATAAAATTTATTATGTAATTTTAGAATCTTTTAAACAGAATCCCAAGAAAAATTGTTATACGAAGTACTTTTAAGTTAGGGTAATGAGTTATAGACGTTACCCCAATTGGTGTATAGGAGAAGTATAGTAAAAGAAAAAAGATGAATGGATAGTTGGAAATAGAACAGACAAAGAATGTTATTGAAAATGGTAATAAGATATGAAAAGATATATAAAGGTTTTGTTATGGTTTTTTTTTTGGATTTTGTATATTGATAAAAGGCAATAAAATTTTAATTAACAAGAAATAATTTGGATGAAAAGGAGAAGTAGGGATAAGATATGAAGTTAAATAGATAAAGTATTGATACTATAATTTGGAATTGTTATGTTCTATTGGTTTTTTATTATTTTTTCCTAGAAAAGAATTTATAAGCTGTTATGCCTTGATTTTTTGTGCATTGTTTTTATAAAATTGATAAAAATGGTTTATATATATATATAAAAAAATGAAAATGATAATAAGATATGGAAGGATATACAAAGTGAATATGATGTTTGAATTTGTGTCTGTGAGAAGAGTTTTAACCCGGGATCAGACAAACTTCAGAAAAGATCTTTTAGTTTTGTTTATGTTTTGTGTTTTGTATGTTTGTGTATTGTGTTTTCTGTAAAAATTAATAAAAATTTGTTTTAAAAAAAAAAATCATCCAGGTCATGGTTGTCCCAAAGATGCTTTTTCAAAAGGCAACTGGACTTTAATTTTTTTTCTAAAGCACCAAACTATCTTTCATGCTTCTTTCAGAGGCGGAATGAACCAACCAACCAACCACATAGTGACTTCTCAGTAGCATCACTGAGAATGTTCCATTCTTCAAATACCAGAATGGGCATCACACATAAGTTTGAGAATATGGGACACTGGATAACAAATTTAAGTTAAAAGAAGGACGATTGTTTTGGAATGTTAGAAAAAAACTTCCAAATAATAAGAACACTTTGATAATGAGCCAATTAACCAGTTAAGTAGTGGATTCTTATTCATTAAGTGTGTTCAAACAGAGACCAGATCCTCTTCAGGGATCCTTTGATTTGGATTATCCCACTAAGCAGAAAATTGGGCTTCATGGCCTAAATAGCTGTCTGTGATTTTAATCATTCCAAATTGGTAACCTCAGTATGGTACCTGAAGTTGTCAAGACTTCCCTCTGTACCTGCCCAGAGTCCCTATCCCACCTGATTCTATTTTTTTCTTTTTAAACAGAAAACTAGCATGCTGGAAAGCAATGCACCCATCTTAAGTATTAGCAGCAATGCCAAGGGGCCCACATAGTTTCCAGAGGGAGTAATAGAAAATCAAAATGGTGGGCAGCTTCAACCCAGTGCTTTGTTTAGAGGTGTGTTTGTTTCTCCAGAAAAAAAGGAGAGCTGAGATGATAGGAGAGAAATCTCAACTGTGTTAAGTGTTTGGAGATTGGCAAATATTTTATTTCTTCATTTGTTTCATCTTTTTTCCCACCACAATCAACTGTCTTTTGTGACTGTCCTCCTAACATGGTCTCAAAAGACCAGAGGTAGCAGTCCCCAAGATAGAGCCCTTCTCATGTAGAGCATATGCTGAAGCTGGATCAGCAAATTGTCAGTGCCTTTTGTTGGGTACAACCAAGCACATAATATAGCTGTTATGTCTGGAAGGATGGGTCCAAGAATGGAGACGAGACTCAGAAAGTAACTACAGCTCTTTATTAGTGACTTCCGATCTGAGCGAAGCATCCTAGCCTCAGCAGCCCCTTTTATAGAGCTGGCTGCGGCTAAACAGCCAATGACAGTGGTTTGAGCTTGCCGCACTTGGTTTGCCCAATCGCAGTAGCCTGTTTACTAGCCAATCGGATCAGTCTGGAGTGACCAATCACGACCCGCTGTTAGCAGACCAATCCGCTTTGCAGGCTTTCAAGCCTGCTAGTCTGGAACACCCCTCCCCTCTAGGTTCCGTCTAAGGGGTGGGGTTATATAGTCTCACAGGTAGGCGGGTCTTCGCACCCATCTACCTGACTTGCACTGTTCGAATTGTCTTTGCTCGGTCTCGGGTTCCGATGGGCTTCTGGCAAGCAGCCAGGTGACCTTGGGATGATTGACACGCCTCCTTCGTTGCTACTGCTTGGGCTCTCAGGGTTCGCTGGACCTGTTCGGTTGCTGCTACTAGGTGAGACGATCAATTGCCAAGGCTCTTCATCAGCTGATGAGTAGTGTAGGCTTTTATGTGGTGTTCGTGGGGTTCTTTCTTCTATGCCAGATGTTGGTTCAATTTCAGAACCCCTGGTTTCCCTTCCTCCTCTGGTTTCGTGGTTAGGGTCACTGATGGGAGATGTAGTTAGCCTGGATCGCAGCTGGTCAATGTGGCATTTCCACATTGGTTTCTCCCATCTGTGGTTTCTAGCTGGTAAGAGCGGGGGCCTGTAATTTGAGTTATTTTGGCAGGGATCCACAGAGGGTCACCTGAAAAGTTCTTTGCAAATACAGGGTCTCCTACCTTGAAGGCACAGTGTTTACTGCTGAAGCCCAGGGGTTTTTCCGTGGTGTATGCAGGGTGTAGGCGGTCTAGAGGCGATCTGAGTTTTCTGGCCATCAGAAGTTCAGCTGGGCTTTTGTTGGTCGTAGTGTTTAGTGTAATATGCTGGAGAAGGAGCATCCTGGTGACTTTATCATGGATGTTGCCTTGTTCCATTTTTTGTAGAGTTCTTTTTGTGAACTGAACCATTCATTCAGCTCTACCATTCGCCGCCGGGTGAGCTGGTGATGTCATTACGTGTCGTATGCCACAGTCTGCTAAGTATTGTTCAAAGGTCAAGGCGGTAAATTGAGGGCCATTGTTGGATACCAGAACATCTGGTAACCCATGCATTGCAAAAAGTCTTTTTAATTTCTTGATGACTGCATCTGTGGTGGTAGTCTTCATTTTGTTAACCTCGAGCCAGTTAGAGTATGCGTCTACTGTTATTAGGAAGGTATGCCCTTTTGTAGGTCCTGCAAAAACGATATGGATGCACGACCAGGGGCCCCTGGGCATTTCCCATTCGGCTGGTGAGGCTTTTGGTGGGGCCAAGTGTGTCTCTTGGCATTTGCTACAGGTGGCGACCCAGGTTTCAATTTGTTTGTCCATACCTGGCCACCAGGCGTAGCTCCTCACCAGCGCTTTCATGCATACGATGCCCGAATGCCCATCATGCAGTAATTGTAGAACTTTTTTTTGTAGCTTTGCTGGTATGACCACTCGGTCTCCCCACAATACGCACCCTTTTTGTGAGAAGAGTTCTGTTTGTGTGTTCTTGAAGGGTTTAAAGGTTTCATTGGGTTCGATTTGTGGCCATCCCCTTTCCACCCAGCCAAGAACTCGTGCCAAGCATGAATCTTTTTTGGTTTCCAATGCGATGTTTTGAGCTGTTAGTGGAGGTGAGGGAAGTGTCTCAATTTGTAGTGTTGATAGTGTGGGAGCCGGGTCATCTTGGAGTTCTGGCAATGGAGAGCGGCTCAAAGCGTCTGCGTGGGGAATGGTTTTCCCTGGGCAATGTCTCATTTGGTAGTCATAGGCGGCTAGGAACTCCGACCATCATGTCATTCTAGGGGATAGAATATGTGGAGTAGGTTTGTTGCCTGCCAAGATGCCAAGTAATGGTTTATGATCTGTGATGATGGAAAATGATCTCCCATACACATACTCATGGAACCTTTTGATTGCAGATATGATAGCGAGGGCTTTCTTGTCTAGGTGACTATAGTTCCTTTCTGTTTTTGACAAAGTTCTTGAAAAAAATGCAATAGGCGCCTCTGTACCGTTTGGTAGGATGTGGCTCAGGATGGCTCCTACTCCGAAAGGTGAGGCGTCACAAGTCACAGTTAATGGAAGTGTTTCATTGTATTGGATGAGCACTGCATCCGAAGTTGGAAGGTCCTTTACTTGTTGAAAGGCATGCTCCTCCCGTCATCCCCAAATCCAGGAAGCCTTTTTATCGAGGAGTCTATGAAGGGGTTCAGCAACGGTCATCTTCTGGGGTAGGAAAATGTTATAAAAGTTAATGAGTCCCAGGAAGGCTTGAAGGTCTGTTTTGTTTTGTGGTCTCGGGGCATTTTTGATGGCAGCTAATTTTTTTTCTGTAGGGTGAATTCCTTGTTTGTCAAGGAGGTAACCAAGAAATTCAACCCTTTCAGTGCATAACTGGCACTTTTCCTTCTTTACCTTGAGGCCAGCGTCTTGGAACTTTTGTAGGACTGTTCTCAGTCATTTTTCTAACTGGCTCCTTGTTGGGGCGGCTATTAACACGTCGTCGAAGTAGGACACAACCCCTTTAATGCCCTGCAACAACCTTTCCATCAGACTTTGGAAAATGCCTGGTGCTACGCTTACTCCAAACTGGAGTCTGTTACATTTGAATGCACCTCTGTGCGTAACTATGGTTTGGGCTTTGGCGGTTTCAGCATCTACTGGTAGCTGTTGATAAGCTTGGGCCAGGTCAAGCTTTGCGAATATTCTGCCACCCCCAAGTGAGTGAAGGAGGTGCTGGACCACGGGAACCGGATAGGCACTCTGCTGTAATGCGTGGTCGAGGGTGGCCTTGTAATCCCCACAGATTCTCAAAGATTCGTCAGGTTTTATGGGAGTTACAATTGGGGTCTCCCATCGGGCGTGATCAATGGGTTCTAACACGCCCTGTGCAATTAGTTTGTCCAGTTGCTCATCAATTTTTGGTTTGAGAGCAAAAGGGACACGCGTGGTTTTAGGTGAATGGGTGCAATATCAGGGCAGAGATTAAAAGAGATAGGGGACCCCTTGTACTTGCCTAGATTTTCACTGAAGACTTCTTGGAAGTCCCGGATGAGGGCCGCTTCCCAGTCTTCGTCTACAGTCTGATTGATGCCTGCCATTTCGATTCCTAATGGCGTGAACCACTGTAGACCCAGTAAGCTGGGTCGGTCTCTGTCAACGACGGTGAGAGGTAGTATTGCGGTATGGTTCTTGAAGGAGACCTGGAAATGACTGGAACCAGCAACTGGAATCCGGTTGCCCTGGTAGTCCTTTAATATAAGCCTTTGAGTGCTGAGGTCCTGGCAGCAGATGTTGGGAATCAGCTACTTCAGGGTTTTCCAGGAGACCATGGATAGGGAGGACCTGGAGTCCACTTCCATGATGCATGGTCGATTTTCAATGTTGACCTCTACACAGATTTTTCTGGTGTCTAAAGATGAAGCATGGCCGATGGTGATAGTCTGATGTGCTTCTTCCCGTCTGGGTGCGCCAGTAAATTTCCAGGTTCTGTTGTACTGGCTCCACTGGTTGTTTGGGCGGTCCCGATTTGTGGTAGGGGTGCCCTCTGTTTGTCGGAGACTGTTTTCTTTCCATTTGGGACTGGATCCTCTTTTGTTGCGGCATATTTTAGCAATATGCCCTCTTCTCTCACAAAAACAACAGATGGCATCTAGGAATCTGCATTCGGATCGTGGGTGGTCTCCACCACATCCGGCGCATTGAAAATTCAATTTATGACCCCGCAGGTCTTGTTGTTCGCGCTCTGACCTGAGTCTGTGGACTTCTTCCTCTTCACTATCTGATGAGGATTCGATATCTTCATGATGGGTGGCTGACGTGTATTTCTCTGATGGCATTGCTGTATCATTGGTGGGTTGGCAGCTGGCCCCATTTGTCAGGCGCATCCGTGCTGCTGATTTTCAGGTGGCTTCAGCTGCAGTGGCATCAGCTATGGAATCTGCGAGGGAGATGTCTCCTTTGGCCATGATTTTGCTTTGGACTGTGGGGTCTCTTAGGCCAAGGACAACTCGATCCCTCATGGCTTCTTCTAGATTTGCGAAACCACACAACCCACCTAAATTCCTTAGGTCAGCTACAGTCCCCGATGCTCTCACCTTCGTGTTGATTCCTTTGGTAAAATTTGTGTCTGCGGATGAGGGTCAGTACTGCCGGGGCATAGTGGTTGCGAAGGATGGGAGCAAGGGTATCCCAGCCCATCGACTTGACTTCAGATGGTTTGGCGAGCACTTTGGCCATTTTAAAGACGGCGGGTCTGCAATGCATCAGGAAAACTGCTCGTTTTTTGCAGGGAGTGGCATCCTTCAGATTGTTGGACTCTAGGAACATTTGAAACCTGTCCATGTATGAGTCCCAGTCTTCACTGGCTGGATCGAATGGGGCCATTCTGCTGATGTCTGTGCGCTGTCAGCCACGTGCTCTGTTGATCGTTGGTGAGTGCTCAGTCAGCTCTGCTGTCTCCGAATCCCATCCTCGTCGCCAGTGTTATATCTGGAAGGATGGGTCCAAGAATGGAGACAAGACTCAGAAAGTAACTACAGCTCTTTATTAGTGACTTCCAATCTGAGCGAAGCATCCTAGTCACAGCAGCCCCTTTTATAGAGCTGGCTGTGGCTAAACGGCCAATGACAGTGGTTTGAGCTTGCCACGTTTGGTTTGCCCAATCGCGGTAGCCCGTTTACAAGCCAATCGGATCAATCTGGAGTGATCAATCACGACTCGCTGTTAGCGAACCAATCCGCTTTGCAGGCTTTCAAGCCTACTAGTCCGGAACAATAGCAATAGCACTTAGACTTATATACTGCTTCACAGTGCTTTACAGCCTCTCTAAGCGGTTTACAGAGTCAGCCTATTGCCCCCAGCAATTTGGGTTCTCATTTTACTGACCTCAGAAGGATGGAAGGCTGAGTCAACCTTGAGCCTGGTGAGATTTGAAGTGCCAAATTGCAGGTAGCCATCAGAAGTAGCCTGCAGTACTACATTCTAACCATTGTGCCACCACAGCTCTTACTACTAAACTATTGTTCATATAATTAGAGCCACTATTCCAAGAATTGGCAAACCTCTAAATCAGAGGTGTTCAATCTTTGCTAGCTGGGAAATTCTGGGAATTGAAATCTACAAGTCTTAAAATCGCCAAAGTTGGACACCCCTGCTGTAAGCTGTAATACAAGACTTTCAAACAGTCAGGTCATCTTTAGTGCCATTGCTTGATCCAATCCCATACCTGTAGTTTTGGCAGCAATGTTAGACTCTACACAAATGCAAAAAAAAAAAAAAAAGCATATGTTTAAGAAGTTTTCTTCTAGAGAATAAACCAAGTGTTAGCAATCAGTGGGATAGAACAGCCCATAAACCTCCCATATCCCATGTTTCTTTACTGTTTGCTCCGCTGAAAGCCATTCAAGCTGAGCCTTGTTATGACTGGCACGGCTGGAAGCTCAAGCTTCTCCATTTATCAAGGACCAGGTGAGTGTTTCATAAAGTTCCCTTTCATATGGATGCTTGCTTGGGGACTGGCAGGATTTTTCAAAGAATTCTCTCCTAAGAGTCAGAATGCTTCTTGAAATAGCCTACAGGATGTTCTATGATCTATTACAGCTGTGCAAGGCTTTGAGCCATGTGGGGATAGGAAGTAGCTGCATTGTTTCCAAAGATCACAGGGCCGGTTGATGGACTTGGAGATGTCCTTTGCAAAGAGGCTGAGATTTGGAGCCGCACACTTAAATTCCCCACTTGCCATGCCATTGCATCAAAGAATTGGTAGATCTTTAAATGTATGACAGTTGGTTGCCATAATTTCCACAGTCACCGGGTCGTCTGAAATTCCTAAGAACATTGCAACTGTCCAACATCAACACTGGTACCACTAGGAGCAATTTAAGCCCATCTCAGTCATGAGCAGGGGGCAAAATGATGAAATGGGAACATAGAAGAAAAAAAAAAAGAGGACATGTCTGTGTCCTGGGCAGATGGGATAAAATCTATGTTCCAAAGAGAACTAAATGTGTGCAGCAGCAGCCAAAAAAGCTAATGCAATCCTAAATTGTATTAACAGAGGGATACAATCAAGACCAAGTGAGGTGCTAATACCACTCTATAAAGCCTTAGTAAGACGACACCTAGAGTACTGCATCCAGTTTTGGTCACCACATTATAAAAAAGATGTTGAGAAAAAGTATAGAGAAAAGCAACCAGGATGATTAGGGGACTGGAGACTAAAACATGAAGAACGGTTACAGGAACTGGGCATGGTTAATCTAGTGAAGAGAAGGAACAGGGGAGACATGATAGCAGTCTTCCAATATTTGAGGGGCTGACACAGAAAGGAAGGGGTCAAGCTATTTTCTAAAGGCCAGACAAGGAATAATGGATGGAAACTAAAAAAGGATAGATTTAACCTGGAAATAAGGAGAAACTTTCTGACAGTGAGAACAATCAACCAATGGAACAGTTTGCCCTCGGAAGTTGTGGGAGCGCCATCACTTGAGATTTTCAAGAAGAGATTGGACTGCCATTTGTCAGATATGGTGTAGGGTCTCCTGCTTAGGCAGGGGGTTGAACTAGATGACCTGGTTCCTTCCAACTCTTGTTTATCTGTTATCTGTTAAATAAGCAGCTACTCCATTCAGGATACTCCAACATGCATCTTCACCATTTTGCTTCTATTGAAATCCTTTATTCCTTTGGAATTGTCCAAGGAAGCTACAGTTTTAAATGCACTGTGGTAGACTTTCACAGTAGTTTTATGGCTTGCAGTTTAAATGTTTCATTATTAAATCTTGCACATATGTTTTTCCAAACTTTTTCCATGCACAATTATGGCAATAGATAGCATCCATCTCTGAGTCTGCAATATCCAGTTTCTAAACATCTAGCAACTGTTCCAGTGCATGTTAATTGTAATTTTTCAAGGCTATTGAAGAAATAGAAATTCCACCCACCCCAAAATAAGAGCCACCCAGAGTATTTTTCTGTTTAAAACTCGCGAACATAAAGTGAGCAAACAAAAAGAAATCTTGCCTGATATGAATCTTACAAACCACCCCAGATGTTAGAACGAGTTGGGATGGCAATTTTGTTTGTTTTCTCTTCTGCTAAGAGAAGTTTATATTTTAATGATGATCAGGGATAAATTCTTTCAAAATATTTCTGAAACCCTCTAGTTCCAAACCTTTATGAAAGAAGAAGCCAGCGTGATTTGGATTTCCACCTTGCACAAGTTGGTTCAAGATATTGTGCAAATTAAAAGAGACAGCAAATGGATGTCCCCCAATTCCTAAATACTCCTGTTCTATGATGACCCTCTTACTTCGCCTTAAGAGGGCAGATAAGACTTGTCCCAAAGGTGCTTTTTCAAAAGGCAACTAGACTTTGTTTTTCCTTGAAGATATTTTGCTTCTCATCCAAGTATTTTATTTAGTTCTGACTGAAGCTTCTTGGATGATAAGCAAAATGTCTTTAAAGAAAAACAAGCTCCAGTTGCCTTTTGAAAAAGCACCTTTGGGACAAGTCTTATCTGCCCTCTTAAGGCTAAGAGGATCATTGGCTAATTGGAACAAAATAAAAAATATATTATTTAAAAATTCCAATCTGGATCTCAACAATGGAGGCGATGATACATCCAAATAATTTAGACCTTAATAAAATGATAAAATACAAAGACCTTCTTGATGTGCAAGGAACTTTAAAATCATGGCAAGATCTCCAAGAACAAGGGCTACAAGTAGACCGGTGGGCTTATTTGCAAATTCAAAATAGATACAGCCAGGACAAGAAAAATTTTGGAATTTATGCTAAAGCACAAAAATTAGATAAAATCCTATTAGGTCCAGATAAAAAATATATATAACTAAATTTTATAATTATTTATTAGAGATGGAATTAGAAGAGGAAGTAGTCAAAGGCAACGTGATAGCTTGGAGTAGAAACATAGGACGTAGCATTACATTATTAGAATGGGAAGAGGTCTGGACAAGGAACAATTAAATTACAAAATCAGCAACATATAAAGAAAATGCCTATAAAATATTTTATAGATAGCAACTCTCACCCTCAAGAATAGCGAAAATGTCTCCTAACATGAATCCGAATTGCTGGAAATGTAAAAAGAAACACAGAACATTCTTTCATATGTGGTCATCCTGCACTGAAGCCCAAAGATACTGGCATAGAATTAAAAAATGGTTAGAGGAAATAATGGCGGAGCAAATTGAATTAAAACCAGAATTATTCTTATTGGGGATATTTAACAGGCAAATTTCTAAAAAAGTCAAATATATAATACTGCACATTCTTACTGCAGCTAGAATAACCTTTGCACAGTGTTGGAAACAAGCAGACATTCCAACAGAGGAAATGGTCATTCAGAAGATAACAGCCTGTGCAGAGATGGATACGTTAACCTTAGAACTTAAGGAAAAAGAAACATCAGAATATTATAGAAGCTGGGAATGCTGGTATGACTGGATAAAACAAAAATAGAAAATATATCTGTAAAAAATGTAAAATGTAAAAGAGGTAGTAATTATATATTCGCAATAAGATGTATTTGTAAACATATCACCAATATTGATAACAAACAAGGAACCATAGACTGTCGATAATAGAATTGCTCGTTTTTAATCATTTTCTTTGTTCCTTTTTCCTTTTTTTTCTGTGTGTATGTGTTTGTTCGATATTTTAGTTGTATAATCAATAAAGTTTGTTTAAAAAAGAAAAAGAAAAAGCACCTTTGGACAACCAGGACCTGGATCACTAAGAGTCTCCATAGGCAGTTTTTATTTATTTAGTAACAGATAAAAGGTAATCAGAGTTGGAAGGGACCTTGTAGGTCATCTAGTCCAACCCACCCCACCCACCCCCGGCCAAGCAGGACACCCTACACCATTTCTGACAGATGGGAGTCCAATCTCTTCTTGAAAGTCTCAAGTGATGGCACTCCCAAAACTTCTGAGGGCAAACTGTTCCATTGGTTGATTGTTCTCACTGTCAGAAAGTTTCTCCTTATTTCCAGGTTAAACCTCTCCTTGTTCAGTTTCCATCCATTATTCCTTGTCTGGCCTACAGGCACTTTAGAAAATAGCTTGACCCCTTCCTTTCTCTGTCAGCCCCTCAAATATTGGAAGACTGCTATCATGTCTCCCCTGGTCCTTCTCTTCACTAGACTTGCCAAGCCCACTTCCTGTAACCATTCTTGATATGTTTTAGTCTCCAGTCGCCTAATCATCTTGGTTGCTCTTCTCTGTACTTTTGCAAGAGTCTCAGCATCTTTTTTATAATGTGGTAAACAAAACTAGATACAGCGCTCTAGGTGTGGTCTTACTAAGGCTTTATAGAGTGGTATTAGTACCTCACTTGCTTTTGATTGTATCCCTCTGTTAATGCAATTTAGGATTGCATTAGCTTTTTTGGCTGCTGCTGAACACTGCTGGCTCTTATTTAGCTGGTTGTCCACTAAGAATCCAAAATCCCTCTCACAGTTACTGCTATTGAGCCTGGTTTCACCCAGTCTTATGTGTACTTTTGTTTTTTCTTGCCTAAGTGTAGGACTTTACTTTTCTTTACATTGAATTTCATTTTTGTTGTATATGATTAATAAAGTGTGAGCTTGGAGTAAGTGCAGGGTTCTGGCCCTGCACTTCTGATTGGCTGTTAAGCGGCCGGACCGGATTGGCCCGTTCCGGGAAATCCGATTGGCCCTTAACAGAGAGTTCTTATTGGTTATAAAAGCTAGCGTTCCTAGCTTGTTATTGGTTAAACGTTACAAGGTTTGCCTATATAAGGCGGGTTTTACTGCTGTTAAAGGAAGCAAGTCACGATGTAAATAAAGAGCTGAAGTTCACCATTCAGAAACTTGTCTCCATTCTTTCTCGCCCATGCTCAAACTTAACACTGGCGACGAGGATGGGATTTGGAGACATCTGAACCAACAAAACTTCAAAGAACACTGAGCACGTGACAGACGACGCCAACAACGGAACCATGTCCGGCGGCATCGTACCACCTGCTCCGTTCGATCCAACACAAGAAGACTGGGAGTCTTACATGGATCGTTTCCAAATGTTCCTAGAGACGAACAACTTAAAGGATGCCACAGCCGGGAAGAAACGGGCGGTGTTCCTAACGCATTGTGGTTCAACCGTATTTAAGATGGCTAAAGCACTAGCCAAACCCAGAGAAGTGAAGGCCATGGATTGGGACGACCTCGAGCCTATCCTGCAAGACCACTACGCACCGACCGTGCCTACGCTCGTGAGACGCAACGAGTTTTATCAAAGAAGCCAGTGAAAGGGAGAAAGCGTGGCCGACTTCATAGCAGACCTCCGAAATTTGGGAGGCCTCTGCGGATTCACCGATCTAGAAGAAGCACTAAGAGATCGCATAGTTCTGAGACTGGATGCACCCGGCGTCCAAAGCAAGCTGATGGCGAAAGGCGACATCAGCCTTGCCGACGCCATCACCGATGCTACCGCAGCGGAAGCAACCAAGAAGTCAGCTGCACAACTACGCCGAAACCGCGTCCCGGTACCTCCACCGACAAGCGACATTTTATCCAAGTCGGAAGGACAGCTTGTGACAACGCACCACGAAGACCTCTCTTCGTCGTCAGACAGCGATGAAGAGGGAGTCCATTGACTGTGGTCCGACTGGGACCACTATCCGAAGCCCGTACGCCCTTGCGCTGGCTGTGGAGCCAACCATGCCAGGTCCGAATGCAAATTCCGCGACGCACTCTGCCATGAGTGCGGGAAACAAGGCCACATCGGACGGGTCTGCCGCAGCTTGCCAGGCCTCAAAAGGGGCTAACTATCGCCAATCGACAGGAAACCGTCCTGTAAGGCGAGAGCCAGTAAACCACTCCTACAGAAAGCGAGCTTTGCAGAGAGAAGAGGCTCACCATACTATCACTATCGGTCACGCCTCAGCCTTGGACACGAAGAAAATCTGAGTCACAGTAGCTATCGAGAACCAGCCTTGCCACATGGAGGTCGACTCGGGATCGTCCCTCTCGATGGTGTCTTGGAAGACACTCAAGCAACTCATCCCCACAATTCAATGCCAAGATCTCCATTTCCAATGCCTCATCCTCAAGGACTACCAGGGGAATTGAATTCCCGTCGTTGGGTCCTGTAGAGTCCGAGTCTCCTTCAAGAAGCACACAGCGTACTTACCTTTAACGGTCATCGATAGAGATAGGCCTAGCCTACTGGGCCTCCAATGGTTCACACCACTCGGCATTGAAGTGGCCAGCGTAAACCGAGTCGGTGGCTGTGACTGGGAGGAAGATCTTATCTCTGAGTTCAGGGACGTCTTCGCGGACAGCTTAGGCAAGTACAAGGGGACCCCGATCTCATTCAGCTTAGATCCAAAAATAGCTCCCATTCGCCTAAAGCCCCGCCCAGTTCCGTTTGCCTTAAAATCTAAAATCGACGAACAACTCGACAAACTGATAGCTCAGGGGGTGTTGGAGCCGATCGATCATTCCCCGTGGGAAACCCCTATTGTAACATCCATTAAGCCAGATGGGTCAATCCGAATTTGTGGGGACTACTGGGCCACTTTGAACCATGCCCTGCAGCAGAACGCGTATCCAGTTCCGGTGGTGCAGCACCTCCTCCATTCCCTGGGGGGCGGGAAAGTTTTCGCTAAATTGGATTTAGCTCAGGCATATCAGCAATTACCAGTAGATGAAAAAACGGCACAGGCCCAAACTATTGTGATGCACCAAGGTGCCTTTAAATGTACCTGGCTGTCATTCGGAGTAAGTGTAGCCCCGGGGATTTTTCAGAGCCTTATGGAAAGGTTATTGCAAGGGATTAAGGGTGTGGTCCCCTATTTTTTTTTTTTTTTTGAAACAAATTTTTATTGATTTTAAAGATAAAACAACACATCATTAACTATTAAATACATAAACACATAAAACCTCTTAACATTGTAAATCCTTACAAGTCAAACAAAACATTATTTTTATACAGCATAATTCCAATTTATCCCATCTCCATATGGACACACAAACATCTTTCAGCAAATTTCTCATTTTTTCTCTTTACTCCTATTCAATTTCATTTCTCTTCCATATTTATCCATTTTATAGTCATCATATTCTTTTCTTTCTGGCTTGTATAAATTATTCTCATCTAACATTCCTCCAAGGTTTTATTGATTCTTTCCTTTTTTTTTTTTTTATAAAAAACAAATTTTGTTAGTTTTACCATAAGCACAATACACAAACATACAAACACAATACATAAACAAAACTAAAAGATCTTTTCTGAAGGTTGTCTGTTCCCAGGTTAAAACTCTTTACACAGACACAAATTCAAACATCATATTCAACCCATATCTCCTTCCAAATCTTATTAGCATTTTCTTTTATATATATATATATAAAAACCATTTTTATCAGTTTTATAAAAACAATGCACAAAGAATCAAGGCATAGCAGCTTATAAATTCTTTTCTAAGAAAAAATAATAATAATAGACCAATAAGGCATAATATTTCCAGATTATAATATCAATATTTCATATAATATTAACTTCATATCTTGTCCCTACTTCTCTTTTCCATCCAAATTATTTATTAATTAAAATTTTATTGCCTTTTATCAATATACAAAATCCAAAAAAAAAAAAAAAAGCATATATATCCTTCCATATCTTATTACCATTTTCAACAACATTCTTTGTCTGTTCTATTTCCAATTATCCATTCATCTTTTTTTTCTTTTACTATACTTCTCCTGTACACCAATTGGAGTAACATCTATAACTCATTACCCTAACTTAGAAATACTACATATAGCAATCTTTCTTGGGATTCTGTTTAAAAAAAATTCTAAAATTACTTAATAAATTTTATATTCTAAATATACATATAAAAAAAACACTCTTATATACCCTCCAGAATCCCTCTTTTAATCTAAATTAAATTCACCCATTGTCTCTAAATAAACTTTTTTTCCTTAGGTCTTGCTTCCCCCCATTAAGGCTTCTCCTCCCCCCCTTTCTCTCTTGCTTATTCTTCTCCTTGCCCTTTCTACCCCTTTGCTTTTTCTCTTCGCTTTTCTTGCTCCTTTTCCTTTGCTTTCTAACCTTGCCTCCATCTTTTCGCTCATTTTTCTCTCTTTTGGTTGTTTTTATAATTCTTAAAATCCCCTTTTTCTTATCCTTTTTCTCCTCCTCTCCGGAAGGGACCCATTGTTCATCAAAGATGGCTTCTTCTTCCTCTTCTTCCTTGTCCCAGTCCTTCTGCTGCGTAATCAACTTTTCAAAGGAACATAACGCCATTTCTAAAAATTGAAACAAAGCGCCCAAAGTATCTTCTTTTTTATATTTTTGATATTCAATCTCTAGTTCATCCACAGACGATGCCATTATGAAAAGGGAAACTTTTTCCAAAACAACCACAAGAATTTTTAATCAAAGACAATCAAAAGCAATTAAAAAAAAGAAAAAAAGTTCCAAAAGTTAATACTTTTCTTCCTTCTTCTCTTTCTCTTTCTGAATTAATTTTTAATCAAAGAGGTCCAATTACCATATATCTTCTTTTGGGATCCACAAAGACGTTCTAATCAATCTCCTCCTTTTTCAGCTTCTGCTCCAATTTTTTTTTTTCTCCCTTCCCACTTGCAATGAGAATTTTAATAATCAAAAATCCATACCTCCAGCAGAGATTTTCCAATTTCTCACATTTTTCAATGTCCAAAAATCCCTTTGTCTCTTATCTTAGCTTTCAAAACAATCCACTTTCAATGTCTAATATATCCAAATATTTCTGCTTTTTCCGTGGGGTGGGAGAGTAAAAAAAAAAAATCCCTTTAACAGCTTCTCCGCCGCTTTTCGCTCTTCTTAGGGATACAATGTATCCTCCAGCAACAAACAGCTCAATTCCAGGCAATTTAAAAGGTGTTACTTGACCCGGCTCAGACAGAACTTTCACTCTTCACACTTCCTCCAGCACAGTTCTTACCCGGTTGCTGGCTTCTTCGTGGCGGCCATTGCTGACCGCCGCTCCACCGCCTTGGGAAAAAGGGGTTTTCCCGGAGAAAGGGGGGGTCTGCGATGCCCCCACCTCCCTTTCCGACTCCCCTCTGTCTTCAGCTGTCCCTACAGGGCAGCCATATCCCCCTGACCCATCTGGATCGGGGGTACCTCGACGGCTAGCACAGCAGGAATCGCGAGCTGTCGCGAATTCCTGCTGCCCCGAAGCCACGCAAACCGGAAGTTTCCTGGTCCCCTATTTTGATGATGTATTAATTGCAGCCCCTACAAAAGAAATCTTACAGGACCGGTTAAAATTAGTCCTAAAAAAATTCCAAGAGGCCGGTCTTAAGGTTAAAAAAAACAAATGTTAATTGTGTACTGACAGTGTTGAGTTTTTAGGGTACCTGATTGATAACCAGGGCATTCACCCTACCGAAAGTAAATTAAAAGCGATCAAAAACGCTCCCAGGCCACGAAACAAGGCCGATCTCCCCGGCGTTCCAAGGCCTCATCAATTTTTATAATGTATTTTTACCGCACAAAGCAACTGTCGCTGAACCGTTACACCGATTGTTAGATAAAAAAACAAATTGGTTATGGGGTTACCGTGAAGAACAGGTGTTCCGAAATGTTAAAAAACTGCTCACTTTTGACTCTGTACTCATGCAGTATAACGAGACTTTGCCGTTAGTTATAACCTGTGATGCATCGCCTTTCGGGGTGGGCGCCATTTTGAGCCACGTACTGCCAAATGGGAACGAAGCCCCTGTTGCATATTTTTCAAAGACTCTTTCAAAAACGGAGCGGAACTATGGACAAATTGATAAAGAAGCCCTCGCAATTGTCTCAGCTGTGAAAAGATTTCACGAATATGTGTATGGGAGGGTTTTTACTATTGTGAATGACCACAAGCCTTTGTTGGGGATAATAGCCGGAGATAAGCCGACTCCCTACATATTATCCCCTAGGATGAACCAATGGTCAGAATTCTTAGCTGCTTATAACTATCGGCTGCAATACCACCCGGGGAAGGCCATTCCCCACGCTGATGCATTGAGCCGAGCACCACTTCCAGAGACTCTCGACGATCTGGCACCAACGGTAACCACGTTGAAAATCAAGGCACTCAACTCGCCACCACTAACCGCCCGAGATATCACGAGAGAAACCAAATGCGACCACACCCTAGCACGAGTCCTAGGCTGGGTAGAACGCGGATGGCCATTGGACCAGTTATCAGATGACTTCACACCATTCAAGTCTCGACAGACCGAACTCTTCTCCCAGAAAGGCTGTGTCATCTGGGGCGATAGAGTCATTATCCCAGAACAGCTCCGAAAAGTGCTGCTGAGAACTTGGCCACCCCGGCATCATGCGAATGAAAGCCCTTGCACGAAGCTACGCCTGGTAGCCGGGCATTGACAAGCAAATCGAACAGTGGGTTAAAGCTTGTCCCAAATGCCAAGAAGTCAGCAACGCCCCACCAAAAGCCATGCCTACTGAATGGGAGACACCACTTGGACCCTGGTCCCGAATTCACCTGGACTTCGCGGGGCCAACCAAGGTGCGCACCTTCCTGCTTACCGTCGATGGCTGCTCCAATTGGCTCGAAATTCATCGCATGACGACTACGACCTCCGAGGCGGTCATCAAGATTTTAAAAAGACTCTTTGCAACCCACGGATTACCAGACGTCCTGGTATCCGATAATGGCCCACAATTTACTGCATCAGCATTCGAGCAGTACCTCGCTGACCGCGGCATCCGCCATGCGCTCACCTCGCCTGTGCACCCTGCGACCAATGGCCAAGCAGAACGCATAGTCCAATTTGTGAAGAAAACCTTGCAAAAGGTAGACTACGACAACATTGATGACAAGGTCAACCAAATCCTTTTCTTGCAACACATCACCCCACATAGCGTCACCAACAAAACTCCCACTGAACTGCTAATGGGACGAAAGCTCCGCTCCCACCTTGATCGGTTGCACCCTGCTTATGAACTGGAGAAACTACTAGGATCCAGCGGCCGCTGTCGCATCTTCCAGGTAGGAGACCTGGTTTATGCAAAAAACCTATTGGGCGACCCGTTGTGGGTGGAAGCGACAGTAGTACATGTAACCGGCCCCAGATCCTACCTTGTGTAATGCCTTGACGATAAACTTTGGAAACGGCATATCGACCAATTACGGTCGCGGCTTGCAGCGGCCAGTCCGCAACTCCCTTATGACCAAACTGAGGGGGGGGAAGTACGGAAGAAGATGAAGCCCTAGGAAACCCGTTCGAAGGAAACGACGATTTAATAGAAACTCAGGAAGCAGAGCCAGAGGGAGAAACGTTTGCACTTCAGGGAATTGCGGAAAATGTGGGCAACGATGTAGAAGTGAACTCTGAACCAGAGGCAGCCCCAATGCCAGACAACGATCTACCTCAGCTGGATTGCAACCAGCCGATACAACGAAAATCAAAGATACTAAAAAGACAACCGTCCTATTTAAAGGACTATGTAGCTGCGCCCTGAACTAAGAAGCCAGGGGGAAGGGGTGTTGTGTATGCAATATGATTAATAAAGTGTGAGCTTGGAGTAAGTGCAGGGTTCTGGCCCTGCACTTCTGATTGGCTATTAAGCGGCCGGACCGGATTGGCCCGTTCCGGGGAATCCGATTGGCCCTTAACAGAGAGTTCTTATTGGTTATAAAAGCTAGCGTTCCTAGCTTGTTATTGGTTAAACGTTACAAGGTTTGCCTATATAAGGCGGGTTTTACTGCTGTTAAAGGAAGCAAGTCACGATGTAAATAAAGAGCTGAAGTTCACCGTTCAGAAACTTGTCTCCATTCTTTCTCGCCCATGCTCAAACTTAACAATTTTGTTAGATACAGCCCAGTGTTCTTGTCTGTCAAGATCCATCTAGATCTTGAGCCTATCTTCTTGGGTGTTAGCTATTCCTGCCAGCAGTAATTAATAAGCATTTTGTAAATGGGTTTGCTATTAGATTTTATTTATTATTTTATTTATCATCCATGAAAGGACTATAGGTTATCAGTGGGATAATTTGTGATTGCATTTGTGCTTATAGTTAATTAGCAGTTGAATTTGCCACTGTGGCATTAACTAATAAATTCTAGGAATTATCCCAATATACTATTTGGTGAGTGCCAAGGTAGGGAAAACCAACACAAAACATTTTCATTGCAGATATTTCTGGCACAATTCTGTTTTCCTTCCAGAAGGTTATTTGTCAGATACTCATCCTTTCATTCCATAAAAATACTGATGCTAGCTCGTGCTTTAGGTTTTATGATTATGGAATATATGCATGGCAGAGAGTTATGAATCAGAATAACCAGGGAGACATGTGGAATTAAAATGAGGACTTGTGTATTCTTGACCTTGAAAACAATTTACTGTTCTACATACAGTAATAGTCAGCAAACATTTCACCACACCTTTATATCTGGAAGATCTACTATTGGCCAGAGGAAATTGCTCCAGCGATTGGATCAAGTCCATGAGCTGCCAACTGGTTTCCTTGCTACAAACCACTGAATATGTTCTTTTTTAAATAAATCATAAACATTCTCCATTTCGGACAGGAACTTTTTTCCTCAGGACTCAATAGTTTGTCCTTACAAGAGCTGGCAGCTCTACAAACTGAAGAAGTAAGCTTATAAATATCATTCAAAATGGAATAAACATAATTTTCTGTAAATAAAGTAAGAAATCATAAAATAATTCTGTCTTTCCATAACCGAGGGATGTGGAATCTCTTTTAGAATACATATTTCTTAGTGGGATTGTCAGTTTCCAGAAGCAACATCACCTCAGGACAATTAAACAGTCTTCAGGTAGCCAAATTTTCAGGCTAGCTGATTTTTAAGTTTCAATCCTATTTGCTTTGTCTTCAAATCATCCTGCTAAAGTAAGTGAATACAATATCACTTAGATCAGGCTTGTCCAACCCGCGGGTCGCGGGCTGCATGTGGCCCAGGTCGTCTCATAATGTGGCCCAATGCCCACCCCAACCTTTGTGAAAAATCCAGCGAGGAGGAGAGGCAGACGCGAGGCGGGGCGAGGTGAGCAACAGAAAAGGTGGGCAGCCGCAGCCCAAAAGTCCCACCCCGCCACCTCCTGCTTCTGCCCCCGCTGCCACCGCTGCTGCATTTGCAGGAGGAGGTAGGCGTGAGGCGAGCAACAGAAAAGGCAGGCAGCCGCAGCCCAAAAGTCCCGCCCCACCACTTCCTGCTGTTGACACCGCCGCCACCGCTGCATTTGCAGAAGGAGAGGTAGGCGCGAGGCGGGGCGAAGTGAGCAAAAGAAAAGGCGGGCAGCCGCAGCCCAAAAGTCCCGCCCCACCACCTCCTGCTGTTGCTGCCGCCGCCGCTGCTGCATTTGCAGGAGAAGAGGTAGGCGCGAAGCGGGGCGAGGCAAGCAACAGAAAAGGCGGGCAGCTGCAGCCCAAAAATCCCACCCCGCCACCTCCTGCTTCTGCCCCCGCTGCCACCGCTGCTGCATTTGCAGGAGGAGGTAGGCGTGAGGCGAGCAACAGAAAAGGCAGGCAGCCGCAGCCCAAAAGTCCCGCCCCACCACTTCCTGCTGTTGACACCGCCGCCACCGCTGCATTTGCAGAAGGAGAGGTAGGCGCGAGGCGGGGCGAAGTGAGCAAAAGAAAAGGCAGGCAGCCGCAGCCCAAAAGTCCCGCCCCACCACCTCCTGCTGTTGCCGCCGCCGCCGCCGCTACATTTGCAGAAGGAGAGGTAGGCGCAAGGCGGGGCAAAGTGAGCAACAGCAAAGGCAGGCAGCCACAGCCCAAAAGTCCTGCCCCGCCACCTCCTGCTTCTGCCCCCGCTGCCGCCACCGCTGCATTTGCAGGAGGAGAGGTAGGCATGAGGTGGGGCGAGGCGAGCAATAGAAAAGGCGGGCAGCCACAGCCCAAAAGTCACGCCCCGCCACCTGCTGTTGCCGCCGCCGCCACTGCTGCTGCTTCTGCCCCTGCCGCTGCCACTGCTGCTTCTGCCCCCGCTGCCATCACCGCTGCTGCTTCTGCCGCCACCGCCGCTGCCGCCACCGCTGCATTTGCAGGAGGAGAGGTAGGGACGAGGCAGGCGAGCTTTCTTCCCCCCTCCCCCCCTCCCCGCAAAATTTGGCCAGAAAATTATAAAATAAAAAATAAACAATTTTTTATAAATAATTAATAATAAATAATAAAAATTATTTTATTTTATTATTTTATTTTATGTGCGGCCCAAACCAAATTTTCGTCTTTTTTTTTTTTTTAAACAAATTTTATTAATTTTACAGAAAACACAGTAAACAAAACTAAAAGATCTTTTCTGAAGGTTGTCTGATCCTGGGTTGAAACTCTTCACACAGACACAAATTCAAACATCATATTCACTTTATATATCCTTCCATATCTTATTATCATTTTCTTTTTTATATATATATATAAACCATTTTTATCAATTTTATATAAACAATGCACAAGGCATAACAGCTTATAAGTTCTTTTCTAAGAAAAAATAATAAAAGAAGAAAACCAATAGAACATAACAATTCCAAATTATAGTATCAATACTTTATCTATTTAACTTCATATCTTATCCCAACTTCTCCTTTTCATCCAAATTATTTCTTATTAATTAATTTTTTTTTGCCTTTTTTCAATATACAAAATCCAAAAAAAAAAAAACCATAACAAAACCTTTATATATCCTTTCATATCTTATTACCATTTTCAATAATATTCTTTGTCTGTTCTATTTCCAACTATCCATTCATCTTTTTTCTTTTATTATACTTCTCCTATACACCAATTGGAGTAACGTCTATAACTCATTACCCTAACTTAAAAGTACTTCATATAACAATTTTTCTTGGGATTCTGTTTAATAGATTCTAAAATTACACAATGAATTTTATACTCTAAATACACATATAAAAAACACAATCTTATGTACCCTCCAGAATCCCTCTTTTATCCTAAATTAAATTCACCCATTGTCTCTGAATAAACTTTTTTTCTTTAGATCTTGCTTCCCCCCATTGAGGCTTCTCCTCCCCCCCTTTCTCTCTTGCTTATTTTTCTCCTTGCCCTTTTTACCCCTTTGTCTTTCCTCCTCCTTTTTCTTACTCCCTTTCCTTTGCTTTCTCACCTTGCCTCCACCTTTCCACTCATTTTTCTCTTCTTTGGTTGTTTTTATAATTCTTAAAATCCCCTTTTTCTTATCCTTTTTCTCCTCCTCTCCGGAAAGAACCCATTGTTCATCAAAGATGGCTTCTTCTTCCTCTTCTTCTTTGTCCCAGTCCTTCTGCTGCGTAGTCAACTTTTCATAAGTACATAACGCCATTTCTAAGAATTGAAACAAAGTGCCCAAAGTATCTTCCTTTTTATATTTTTGATATTCAGTCTTTAGTTCATCCACAAGCGATGCCATCATGAAAAAAGAAACTTTTCCCAAAACAACCACAAATATTTTTAATCAAAAATAATTCAAAAAAAAAATTCCAAAAATTAATACTTTTCTTCCTTCTTCTCTTTCTCTTTCTGGGGTTAATGTTTAATCAAAGAGGTCCAATTACCATATACCTTTCTTTGGGATTCTAGGCAATCTCCTCCTTTTTCAGCTTCCGCTCCAATTTTTTTTTTTCTCTCCCTTCCCACTTGCAGTATCAATTTTAAATAATCAGAAATCCATACCTCTAATAAGGGTTTTCCAATTTCTTAAGTTTTTCAATGTCCAGAAACCCTTTTGTCCCTTAGCTTCAACTTTCAGAATAATTCACTTTCAATGTCCAATATGTCCAAACATATCTGCTGTTTCCATGGGGTGGGAGAGTGAAGAAAAAAAAAGTTCCCTTTAACAGCTTCTCCGCCGCTTTCGATCTTCTTAGGGATACAATGTATCCTCCAGCAACTCAAACAGCTCAGTTCCAACCAATTTGAAAGATATTACTTGACCCGGCTCAGACAGCACTTTCACTCTTCTTACTTCCTCCAGCGCAATCTTACCCGGTTGCTGGCTTCTTCGTGGCGGCCATTGCTGACCGCCGCTCCACCGCCTTGGGAAAAAGGGGTTTTTCCGGAGGAGGAGGGGGTCTGCGACACCTCCAACCCCCTGTCCGACTCCCCTCTCTCTTCAGCTGTCCCTACAGGGCAGCCATATC
The DNA here is from genome assembly GCA_033807585.1 of Hydrophis major. Classification (NCBI taxonomy): domain Eukaryota; kingdom Metazoa; phylum Chordata; class Lepidosauria; order Squamata; family Elapidae; genus Hydrophis; species Hydrophis major. The sequence goes on from CM066330.1 coordinate 248,004,617, forward strand.
CCCCTGACCCATCTGGATCGGGGGTACCTCGGCGGCTAGCACAGCAGGAATCGCGAGCAGTCGCAAATTCCTGCTGCCCCGAAGCCACGCGAAACTGGAAACCCCAAATTTTCGTCTTCTAATGTGGCCCAGGGAAGGTGAAAGGTTGGACACCCCTGACTTAGATGTATATACTACTCCACAGTGCTTTACAGCACTCTCTGAGCTGTTAGAAATGTCAGTATATTACCCCCAACAATCTGGGTCCTCATTTCACCAACCTTGGAAAGATGGAAGGCTGAGTCAATCTTGAGCCGATCAGGATCAAACTCTTGGCTGTGGGCAGAGTCAGCCTGCAATACTACATTCTAACCAGCAGGGCTCAATAGGCATAAAATTGGCCTGTGGGATTTATTTATTTGTGTGTGTGTGTGGCTGTGTGTGTGTGTGTGCGTGTGCGTGCTTGTAGGCATGTAAGTATGTGTGCATAAGCCATACAAAACCATATATACATTGTTTTTCATAGCAAATAATAGCGGAGTAGGATAATTCCTCTCCATTTCACCCAAGCAGCATAGAGTCCAAATAATATCTAGAAGTATTTTACCTTTGACAAAATACTCCTTTCATGAATGTTTCCAGTGATACTAATGGTGTTTGAAAGGTTGCCTCAACCCATTTGGCCTTTGTGAATTGTGTTTCTAAACTAGGTGCACAAAGTCCAGCAATCACCTTTGCTGTTTATCAAGGAAGACATCTGTCTTAAGCTCTCCAGTTCTCCAGCAGCTTAGTAATGAAGGCTCAGGTTGACAGAACTGTCAAGGTACTACTTTGTGTTGTAAATACAATAAAATGATAAGCTTAGCAAATTTAAAATAGGCATTCAATCAAATCTGCCACCACCTTACTGAAAATAGAATGGAGTCTTCTCCATCAATCATTTTACCAGCCCACTTCCTTGGAAAAAAAAAACTATTTGCCAAACACAGATTACACATGCTAAATCTTTTGAAAGGAGAGCAAGCATTTTTCTCTCTAAAGTATTAAGTGAGTTTAAATTGGACTAACAACAGATCAAAATATAAAGAAATTTCATGTTTTGCTACCCCTCCAGTTGCAAAGGCAAAAATAAAGGCATAATATGGAGATACACCATTCTGGAATGTGCATCTGTGAATGTAAGCTGCCATTAACTTTTTTAAAAATCACAACATAATTAATAACCATCCATCAGCTGATTCATTTTGGACATGGATTTAGTGCTCTTCCAAAATAACACTAAACCTGTTTTCAAAACCAGTCTAAAATACTGACAGACACTAGAAGCATTCTGTCCTCAAAAGAAATTAGACACTCCCCCTCTATCACTTCTCTCCCTGCCTTGCTAGATAAGGTTCTTCAGGTAAGCAGATCCAGGTTTGCAATCACATTTTCCTTCTGTCCAAATCAGCTTGTCTCTGGAAGACAGCCCAGAAGAGGGTGGGGGAGGGGGAGGGGGAGAGAAAGAGAGAGGGCAGGGGATTAGGATCATCTCACAAGTGAGATGACCCCAATTCCTAAAAGCAGGGGTGAGATTCTACCAGTTCACACCTACCCGCTAGAACCAGTTTTTAACATTCTAAGCAGTTAGGAGAATCAGTTGTTAAAAGAAATTCCTGGCCTAATCCTGTAAGGAAGGCAGGAAGGAAACATTCTGGTGTTGCTTACAGAAACTGCCTCTCTGTTAACCCTTGTTAAGTCTGGAGCATGGGTGCGAATAATGGAGACCAGCCGGTAGAAACAGTGAACTTCAAACTCTTTATTTACATGGTGTGACAGCTCAAACTGGATGGCTACTATAGCCTTCCTTATATAGGCAACTTATTAACTATTCAACCAATAGCAATCCGGAAGCGCTAGCTCCATTAACTAATGAGAATGGCCTGTTAATGGCCAATCAGATGCTCCTGAACAGACCAATCCAATCTTGCCATTAACAGCCAATCAGAAGTGCAGGGCCAGAACCCTGAACTTGACTTCAAGCTCAAGATAACTTTATTTAATATTATTCATTCACAACAACCCTTATTACATTCTTGGCAGGACTAGACTTCCTGTCTCAGGAACGTCTCTGGGTTTTTTTTCCCCTCCTTTGCTAGTACTTTGCTTGTGTGGAGTGACCATTCAACATTACAATGGCACTGAAAAAAGTGACTTATGACCATTTTTCACACTTACGACTGTTGCAGCATCCCCACAGTCACGAGAGGGCAGGTGAGGAGATGCGTGCCTCGATGTGACTGATATTGAGTTGGCCATACTCAGCCAATAACATGATCACCAAGCCATGTCCACCCAGTCACATGACTACCAAGCCACGCTCACTACCTAAGCCATGCCCACAGAACCAGTTGTTCCAAATTTGAATCCCACCTCTGCCTAAAAGTCACCAAACTGTTTTAGCCACAGTAATATATGTTGTGAAATACACAAGATTGCAGCTATGGCAAAAAATATGTTATAATAAGGGGGAAAGCACCATGTAGAAAACAAAACAACTCAGAATGAATTAAGCTTTTTTGTTATTGTTTGGGAACATGACAAGGTATGGGCTGTCACAGAGAAGAGGAAGTCAACTTATTTTCCAAAGCACCTGAGGGCAGGACAAGAAGTAACAGGGGAAAGATTATTTGAGAGAGAGATCCAACTTAGAACTTAGGGGAAATTTCCTGACAGTGAAAACAATTAGTGGAATGGCTTGTTTCTTGAAGTTATGGATGAAGTTATGGATCACTGGAGGTTTTCAAGAAAAACCTGGACAGCCATTTGTTCAGAATGGTATAGTATCTCCTGGAGAGGGGGTTGCAACAGAAGACCTCCAAGGTCCTTTCCAGCCCTATTATTCTATGGTTTAAAGAGGAAAGGAATAATCAGAAGGATGTGGCATAAAAACAAGCTGCTGGGACATGTTTATGCAATTATTAGATGCAAATGAGGAAAAGTTTTGAGATAAAGAACCCTGGAAGATACATCAAAAAGAACCTTGGAGTTGCCTCTCCACAGTTAGTACTGGGTTGCTACCCTGAGTAGCAATCACCGATAGTAGCTTTGTGTGCCATGATGAAGTTGCACTGCTACATAAATGACAGCAATGATTCTAATTCAGCAAGCTTAGTTTTGTGTAATCCTTTTTTCTTTTTTAATTCTTTTTCCTGTTTTTCAGAATCGGTGGCCACCCAAGTAATTCTTCATTGAATGAAATGCATCTAAAACAGCTTTTCCCAGCTGTTGTTCTACAGATGTGTTGGAAGTTAGCCCTCGTTATCCTGAACTGTCCAGCAGAATCAGTAACTGGAGTCTAACACAGCTGGAAGATAACTGTTGCTCTTCAAAAATGTATGGACTGTTATCAAAGAGAGTTAATTTTAAATGACACACAGAATTCACTCTTTTTCTGATGTTCTTCATTTCCCCTGTACCATCCTTTCCATTTCTCTTCTGTTCCCCTATTTCTGTCCCCCAACCCCCAAGATTTTTTATAAAGCCTCTCTTCACTCCCTCTCAAGAGTTATTCCTTCCTCTTCCTCTTTGGGGGAGGACTGGTTGTTGCAGAGTTAGGAGTTGTGTTGCCTCTTCTAAGGCAAGAGTGAATAATCTTGAATAATTGATTTCTTGTCTGATACCTCAGACTCCTGCAGACCTAGGCAAAATTAATTCCCACAAGAGGGTTGAGGCCTCGGGACCAGGGAACTATCTACAATAAACACAACCATTTATCATTCAGCCTTCTGTCTCAGAGACTAAATTCACTTTCAAGCTATCAGTCCTCCCACTAATTTAACCTAATGGCCAGTAAGCAAATTTACAGATCTCCTGAGTGTGTTGAACTTATCTCTGGGGGTGGGTGGGTGGGTGGAGGGCTTCAGTTCTATTTCTTTCCCACCATCCTCTCATCAGTAAGATAACCAAGAAAAGTGTTCTACATACAACCAGGGTAAGCTATGACAAATGAATTTCTGTTCATGGATAACCTAGCCAGATAATCAAGGCTGACATCTTGTTTAACCCACTTTGCTATCAGGCATTGGGAGGATGAGAAATGGATGGGAACAGAAAGGAGAGGAGGTGGGGTGAGAGGGGCAGAGTTGTGTTGACTTTGTCAGTGAGAAGTGAGTGCAAATTCTCTTGGGTGGCCTTGTTAAATATCAGCATCAATTCTTATTTCTCTTCCTTCTTTCTTTTTTAAAGGAAGTGTGGCTCTTCAGATAAGTAGTGCATCAGACAAAAACCAGGGCTGGCAACTGTAAGAAAACACCTTCCATATAGATAATACTCCTTGGCATGTAAGCAATTGAGCACCATCTTGGTGGGATGAATAAAAGTAGTCTTCCACAATACCTCATTCTCATCCATAGGTCTCTTGGTGACTATTTCCACAATGAAGTTGGCATATCATGTATGGATAGGCACTCTGGAACTACAATTCCAATCACCTGTCACCATTGGATGTGTTAGTTGGGACTACTAGGACTTGTAGATCAGCAACTGCTGGGAACTAATAAATTCTCTAATGTTGAACAACAACCAGAGGAAATCCCAGGCTCATAAACACACACACACCAACACAGTATTTGTCCTTCACTTATACAGCCAAGATTAGGAAAAGATTCTCTTCTTGTTAATCTCATTTCTCCATATTCTCCAGGGTCATAATTATGGTTAACACTGATTTATTTCAATGTCCATTTCATTAGCTATGCCTTAAAGCTAATATATTTGAAGTTAACCATCATTAAATGTAAACAGTATATTACTTCTTATTACCCTCTCTCAAAAAAACCACCCTAGGGAAGGCTAAAAGTAAAAATAATTAATCTTGAACTTCTGCCAATTGTATGAGAAGAGGATAAAATATATAGGTAACTGCGTTACCTAAGGCCCACTTTTTTAAAAAAATCACAAAAAAATTATAGCTTAATATGATACGCAAATACCAACACTGATTTTATTTCCTGATTAAACAACTATTTGAGTTTTCATCTTCTTTATCAACATGTATATACTGCCTATTCAAACAACAAAGGGGATTATAATAAAAATTAAACATCACTAAACAAAAAATTTAGAGATATTTACAGTTATTAAAACCTTAACTGAATGTTCTTTGAAAGAGAATTATCTTTGCCAATTTCCAAAAAAACAACAAGGGAGACAGCTAAAAAGGTAGCACTACATAGAGGGAATTTATGCATACTGAAAGTTCAAATCTTTTTTTTTAACAAAAGAACAGAATATTTTTTCACCTGTATTAATGTTAAGGTACAAAGCCTTTTTTAAAAAAATCACAGTGCACAAATATTGCACAATATCTCTGCAATTTCAGTCTGACCCTGCCCCAAGATAGGCCTTTAAATCTGCTGTCTTCAGTGACATTCCTCTTCCAGTTGTTGAAAGTGCCTTGTATATTTTACCTTACAGCCTTTTCTCAAAGTAGCTCAACATACAATGTTATCACTGCAGCAGTTGGGACAACAGAAAGTTTGCTTGCCTAAGTCCACATAGTGAATCTGTGGTTAAAGTAGAATTGGATCAAGGGATTTTATAGCACACAGAGATCCCCGTTATTATGATGATGTTTGATTGCACAATCAGCCAAATGTTTAGGCTGGATTTGGCATTATTGTCCACTTATTGAGTCCTTCCCAAGCACCTGGGCTAAGCAGATGTTGTTAATAATACTAATGGTATCATTGTATTGTATCTTCAGCTCTGGGTTAGTTGTGCCTTCTTTATAAATTCAGTGTCCTTTTCCAAAACAGAGTGGAAGAAGCTTCTTGGATGGGAAGTGAAGTGTCTTCAAAGAAAAACCAGAAAGTCCAGTTGCCTCTTGAAAAAGCACCTTTGGGGCATTATCCAGACTTTTTTTTTTTTTTTGCCTTTCTTATCAACAATTTTTAAGTGTTGTCATTATTTTTCTAATTTTCCTATTCAGGGCTTTTATTTATTTTTTATTTTGTTATGTTGTTGTTAGTATTTAACAGGAAGCCTTCCAGAAGAGAGTTTACGTTTTAAAAAAGAGAAAACACTAAGATCAATATTAAAACCAAAAACACTGTGAATTGGGAAACAATACAGCAAAATATTATACTTCTGATGAACTCCAACAAGAAATTCAAGGAATATTTGAGTGTCTAAATGATGGCCTGGGGCTTTCTTATGAATTGCACTGATGGATCCCAGGTGGGAAATGTAAAATTGCACTTTAATGGCTGCAAACACAATTTAGGCTTCACTTTAGAACCCATCCATTATAGTCTGTTATTAATATACATTATTTATTATTTCATACAATGTGGTGAATTTTTCCCATATAGTAGAAGGTGGCTTAAACCACTGTGAATTAATAGAACATTCTTATAAAAGTCTTCATTTTATGCTATGATGGCATTATATATTTAATATTTATAAATGCTATTTTTGTTCTTGGGCATCTTACTTAGTAGTCCTCATTTCCCAACAACTTTTTAAAGTTGTTGTGGGGAGAAAAACAGTTCAAGAATATTGCATATGGTGCTTTTACTTCCTCTACAAAGGTGGAATAAAATTTTTATATACATTGAAAAATATATGAATATGTGGAGTTGCCACAAAAAAGAGGGGGGGCAACCTATTTTCTAAAGTCCCAGAAGGCAAGACAAGAAACAATGGGTGGAAACTAATCAAGGAGTGAAGCAACCTGGCATTAAGGAGAAACTTCCTAATAGTGAGGACAATTTACCAGTGGAATGGCTTGCCTTCAAAAGGTAAGGGTGCTTCATCACTGGATGTTTTAAAAAAGAGATTGGACATCCACTTGTCTAGTGAGGGTATAGGACAGTGAGGGCTAACCTTTTTGTCATTACGTGCCAAAAGTGCGTGCATATATGCACGCATGTGTGCCTGCACCCATAATGCAATGCACGACTGACCCCTCCCACCTGTGCATGCATGCGCCCCTCCACATGCACCACACACCTCTGTGCATTCACATATGTCTTCCACATGCACCCCATTCCCCCGTGCGTGCATGGCAGATACCCAACAATCAGCTGGCTAGTGGGATGCACGTGTGCATGCGCAGTGAACCTGATCTGGGATGATGGCTCGTATGCCAGAAGAGATGGCTCTGCCTGCCATTTCCAGCACCCTTGCCATAGGTTTGCCAACATGGGTATAGGGTCTCCTGCTTGAGCAGGAGTTGGATCAGAAGACCTCCAAGGTCCCTTCCAGCTCTTGAGTCTGATTGATTGACTGATTGATTGATTGATTAATCAATTGATCGATTGCTTGGTTGACTGACTGATTTACTTCCCAGGTGAGGCAGTTTGGTTTAGTTTTTAAGGCAGCATGGTAGAAGCCAGAAGACTGTGAGTTCTAATCCCACTTTAGGAATGAAAGCATGCCGAGTGACATTGGGCCAATCACCAGGAGATGGTGATTCCTTCCTTAGGCATGAGAGCCAACTGGTTGACTTTGGACAAGTCACTCTCTCTCAGACCATCTCCCTCATAAGGCTGGGGTAACAACCAGTTCAGTGAGTGTACGCTTGGCACATGCGCAGGAGCTTCAGGCGCATGCCTGCCAAATGTGCGCTTCGCAACTCACCTTCTGCTGCAAGCCCTGTGTGTAAAATAGCTGATGCGTGGCAATCCACTGTGCCACTTGAAGCAGCTGAGCTGGAAAACCTGGAAATAAAGCACAGACTAGAGCCGGGGTGGGTGGGCCCAACAGCTGATCTTCGGAGCGAACCGCTTCACTCCCAGCTGATCTTCAGAGATACCGAACCGGGACCGAAGTGGTAGAACCCCACCCCGGTGGAAAGTAGGAGGAAGAAGGAGTATTGCATGTTTCCACCATCTTGAGTTATTTATCAAAATAACAATGGTGGGATATAAAGAAATACATTAAAAATGTCATCACGCAGAGTCCTTTAGCCATCGTGTGCTTAACAGTATTTTAGACAGAATGGTGAAAAACGATACTTGTGATATAAATAAATGAAATAGGGTATGAGAAATTGATATTGCCGGTGTCTCAAAAGATTGAGGAGGCTCTATCTTTTCCCATACCCACCTCGGATGAAGAATTGATCTCTCTTTTTCCCCCCTGGAAGACAGCAGATGTTCTACTGATGTTAGCAGCAGAAGCAAACCACAATGAAGTTAGTCTGTCCAAAAAGACCCCAGCAGGATGGAGAAGGCAGAGGCCAAAACTAACATTTCAAGGCCTTGTGGTGAGTTTGTTTTCCATAAGACTCTCTTGGCTTTAACCGGCTTGGTGTATGACTCAGAATTAATGGAATGCAATAATTAATTTCACTTGTCAAGTTTGCCTGACCACATCTTCCGTGTTGGAAGTAGAGTCGCATCATGCTGGGTTTGTAGAATCATCTTCAAATGCATTTAATATGGAAAGCAGGCCTATGTAATCCAAGGTTGCTGCCTTAGAATTGGGGGGCGGGAAATGCAGCAATTTGAAAACATCATCATCAAATATATGGTGCAGAGGAATTCTAGTATGCGACTGATGATTCTAAGGTCAAAAAAGAGAGGGAGTTCTTCAGACAGAAATATACTTTCCTGTCACCATCAAATTTCTTTATGCCCAGGAAATAACCCCATTAATTGCCTTCATTTTGGATGGAGCTGCAGGCAGAATTTGATTGCCATTGTACAGGTAGTCCTTGACTTACAACCTCAATTCAGCCCCAAATTTCTATTGTTAAGTGAGTTTTGCCCCAGTCACTACAGTTGATGAGCTAGTAGACTGGTTGTTAAGTGAAACTGGCTTCCCCACTGACTTTGCATGTCAAAAGGTGTGATGACCCAGGGTGTGGCACAAAGGTAACACAGTCAGATAATCAGTAGGAGTCCCTTTATTAGCTCCCAACTTTGCCCCCAATGTCCAGGTTATCTTCTAGCTGGAGAAAAACTCTCCCAGGAACAATGAGAAAATAAAATTCAACGTAGAGAAAAGTAAAGTCCTACACTTAGGCAAGAAAAACCCAAAATACACATATAGACTGGGTGAAACCAGGCTCAATAGCAGTAACTGTGAGAGGGATCTTGGAGTCCTAGTGGACAACCAGCTAAATATGAGCCAGCAAAAACCTTCATCAGAACAGTAATTTTGAACAGTCACTGTTGTAAGTCGAGGATTACCCATAATGCTTTCCTCTCCCCCACTCCTCCCAAACACACTCACATATCTTATCTACAAACCTTCCTGCCCTTGCTTCAGAACAAAGACTTGTCCTGCCATTTATGTACAGGCAGTTCTTGACTTACAACAGTTCCTTTAGTGACTGTTCAAAGTTACAACAGTACTGAAAAAAGTGACTTGTGACCATTTTTCACACTTAGGATCGTTTGCAGCATCCCCATGGTCACGTGATCAAAATTAAAATGCTTCGCAACTGACTCATATTTATGACAGTGTCCTGGGGTCATGTGATCCTCTTTTGCTTTCATCTTTCTGATAAGCAAACCAGATTCACTTTACAACTATGCTACTAACGTAAATGCAGGGATTCACTTAACAACTATGGCAAGAAAGGTTTTAAAATGGGGGGGAGGGGAACTCATTTAACAAATATCTCGTTTAGCAACATAAATGTTGGGCTCAATTGCAAGTCGAGGACTACCTGTATTATACGTAGATGCCCCCCATTTTACCAAAAGTGCCTTGTTTCTCTGAGCCTTATCCCAGACCTTCTCTTCCATAGTATTTAGCAATGATTTTTTCTCCTAAAGAAATCCTAGGCAAATGAGTAATAGATGTAGTAGGTTCTATCTTAGAGCACAAAATTATTTTTATTTTATTTATTTGTCAAACATGTACAAGATAACAAGTGTTAGGTATGAACATAAACATGAACTAAGGAAGTAAATACAGATAAATGGGGGCAGTAAGACAGGGATGGCAGGCACGCTGGTGCACTTATGCATGCCCCCAGTTGTTAAAAAATTTGAATCCCACCCTTGGTTTAATCCGTTTCCCCAAACTATCCCCTTCTAGAGGAATTTGCAACTGTAGTAGGCTGGGGGGGTGGGGGGGAAGGAATTTTGGGATCTGCAGTCCTCACAGTTCAGAAGGGAGACAATTTTAAGTTGGCTGTTCCAGTTATATTATTTATTTCCTCCTATATTTAATTTTAGAAAGAAGAAACACCTATTGTGCAATTTTTTTACTTCAGGAACTAATATTTCAGTACCAAATGTGAAGGAATGAATTAATATACTGGGAATACTAGGAGACAGTTCCAGATATGGTAAAAGAAATTTTTTTAAAAAAAAAAATGCAGGTAATTTTGTTTTTGTATCTTCCAATAGTAAATTCTATAGAGAGATATTTGTAATCTGGTAAATAGGGCATATATTTTCTCTCAAGATCTTCAGCACCCCGAAACATCTCAGGACCGGCTTACTAGCGGATTGAAATATCTTCCATTTTTATGTGTCTCTGATTTTTTAATTTTTTTATCCAACAATATATCCTAAATCCATATCTGGTTTCTTGCTGTCTCCAAGAAGCACTTTGAGGAGTGAAAAATCAAGCCCAACTATTTCCTCCAGTCGATGAAAGATTGCTTTCAGGTGCTTTAGGGGTTCATCCAGTGGATGTCCATAAATCAAGATATCATCCAATCGCATACTCAACATTTTTGCACAGCAGTGAACTCACATTTGCAAAAATGCTAAGGAACACCTTGTAATTCACACCAGCCATGGCCTAATACCAAAGAAGGCCCCTTCGTTAGTGTTGAAAACCATTTGGGAAGAGTTGTTTTTTGGATCTGCCAATACTTTCTAATAAATCTGAAATTTTAAAACACATATGCATACACACATACCTAAGCATAACTGAAGCCTGGTAATTCATTAATTTATATAGCTTGGTGAAATAATTTGTTAATGTAAAGATGTACAACTTGTTGAGCATGGAATAAGCAACTCCCAAGTCACTACTTATCCATCTTGTTAAATCTACAAGGGACTTTATTTCTGACTCAGCGTCCATGAATATATATTTTGCAATGTTTTCTTTGCGTAAATCTGAGTTTGTATGTGCACATACAGATATGTGTGTGCACACACAAAATACTGCTTTCCATTGAGGACCTGTATACTGCACGTCAAAAAGACAACATACCCCTCACATCCTGGATATAATTTGTTTCAACTTCTACCTTCAAAATAACGTTATAGAGCAGTGCACACCAGAACAACTAGACACAAGGACAGTTTTTTTCCTGCATACCATCACTCTGCTAAACAACTAATTCCCACAACACTGTCAAACTATTTACTAAGACTCTTTTTCTATTCTTCTTCTCATCCTTTCTATTACCTATCTCCTTTTTTACTGATGACTATAACCTTGTTACTTGTATCTTACTATTTATATTGTTTTATTTAGTTTCCTAATATGATTTTGATTTATTTAGTATCCTATGACTATCACTAAGTGTTGTATCTTATGATTCATGATCAATGTATTTATGATGACTTTGATCATGATTCATTACTTATATCTTTTATGTACACTGAGAGCTTATGCACGGAAGACAAATTCCTTGTGTGTCCAATCATACTTGGCCAATAAAGAATTGCATTTCTATTCTATTCTATATTGTGTGTTTCCTTTTCCTCTCTATTCTTAATCATTAGCACCATGGTTGACTTGTTCCGGCTTCACAGAGATATCTTCCCTTTCCTCCAGTTTCATCAGAGGGTGATTTTTTTCCATTGATGCTTATTAATGCATTCTTTATTTGTTGGTTTTAATTTTTTCTTCTATCTACTTGAGAATCAAGGCAGCATACAATAATAAAAATAGCAAATACACATTAAATTACACATTATATACAATATAATCAACATCCAGATCAAAGTCTGTGAACTTTTTTGTGTGAGCCATGGTGGCGCAGTAATTAGTAGTAGTTAGTATTGCAGGCTGCCAGCAGTTTGATCCTGACCAACTCAAGGTTGATTCCACCTTCCATCCTTCCAAGGTGAGTAAAATGAGGACCCAGATGATTGGGGGCAATATGCTGACTCTGTAAACTGCTCTGAGAGAGCTGTAAAACATTATGAAGTCATATATAAGTCTAAGTGCTATTGTAGCTTAAAGAAAAGGGACTAAGTGAACCTCCAATTAAACGTCCACCTAGTAAGGTTGAAATCAAATAATCAAACTCGGCGATATACAATATGTGATCACATTTTACATAAGTTGCTTGACAAAGAGAAATTGCAGGACTTGTACCATGATGTTTACAAAGGTAGTATTTCTTTCTTGAAGACACTTGAACACTCACTGACTCATTAAGATTCATTAAGACATACCTCAATTATTAAAATATACCTCCCCATATCATTTTAGTATTGCCAAATCATTTCATCAGAATTTAGCAAGATTGGAAAATTTAGCTGGCAGCAGGTGCAGATGACCGAGGAGAGCGATGACTCTGATGAGGGGCCAGGACCATCAGAGAGTGGACTGCTTCTTCAGAGATTGTGGGGGCTGGCAGCAGTGATGAGGAGGTTCCCGAGGAGCCTGTGCTAAGTGCACGTACACGAAGGATTACTCGGAGGAAAGAACATTTACAGCAGCACAGGCGACTCGGGAGGAAGGCTGCAAGGTAATGGCCCCTCCCTCAAGAGGATAAAAGACAGGTTTGGAAAAGCGTTCTATGCAGACAGCAAAGAAGCTCTGAAGCTCAACTGGTGGGCATCTTAGTTCGTGTTTGGAGAATTCTGTAAATTAGTTCTTATCTCTGGGTTTTTGGCAGCCTTGACAAACAACTTGGCAAGGCTCGTTCTTGTTGGAGCTAAATGTTGGAAAGCAGCCTTTTATCTATAAAGGAACAGAATTGTGATTAAACCTTAAAAGGTGGAGCTGCTGCCTTTGTCTGTATTTGCTCTCTGGGAACCCGGTTGGGTTGGAACAATTTTTGTGAATGTTCTGCTAAGATTCTGATCATCAGTCTGGAACCCATATCATGTATCTGATATTAACACAATTGAGAAAGTCCAGAAATATTTCACAAGAAGAGTTCTCCGCTCCTCTACTCGTTGCAGAATACCTTATGCCACCAGACTTGAAATTCTAGACCTAGAAAACCTAGAACAACGCTGCCTTCGGTCCGATCTAAATATAGTATATAAAATCATACATTGCAATGTCCTACCTGCAAATGAATACTTCAGCTTTAATCATAACAATACAAGAGCAGACAATAGATACAAACTCAAGGTTAACTGCACCTAACTTGATTGCAGAAAATATGACTTCAGCAACAGAGTGGTTAATGTCTGGAATACTCTACCTGACTCTGTGGTTTCTTCCCCAAACCCCAAAAACTTTAACTTTAGACTGTCTACTATTGACCTCACCCCTTTCCTAAGAGGTCTGAAGGGGGCATGCATAAGTGCACCAATTGTGCCTACTGTCCCTGTCCTATTGTTTCTTTTTATTTTTCTTATAAGTATCCATCTCATGTATTCAAAACTATGTTTGTTCTTAGGCCTGTATCTTGTAAGTGATTGACAAAAATAAATAAATAAATAAAAAATCTTTTTGGGGATTTCATGAGATGTTGGCAGTGGTTGTGAAATCTAGCAATATTTTTAAAATCTCATGAGAATTCAAACAGCACCACTGGGTGAAATGATGTATGTCAACATTAATTCATAAAAACAATCACATCAATTTTTATAGACATTTCCCCCAAATGCATATTTTTTTAATGTGCACATTTCTCTTTTTTTTAGTATACCTGTTTTTTAAGCAGTTTTTCAGCCACAAACTGGCTCACAAAATTTGGAGAAGTACACAAAGGATAACTATGTTCTGGTCTTCATTTCAATTCGTGAAGTTAAAATTCATATCACTAATTTTAAAAATATTTCCAATAAGAAGTCTTACAAAATGATTAAACTGGAGCTTATGTTATTGACAATTATTACATTTTTTTTAATATTGCAAAAGATTCCACACAAAAAACAATCAGATTTAACCAAATCCAGTATTCAAACATTCTCCTTATCATTTTATTCAAAAATATTTATGTCCATCATGAATGGTAGCCTTCCATACATTTAAAAAGCATATACTCTATAGAGTATGTTTCCAGTAGTTTTCAGCAGTTCTTTTTAATACTATATCGAGCCATGTCAGGTTTATATCTGAGTTATGCCAAAAATATCTCCCTTCTACATTTATGCAGCTTGGCCAGATTAAATCTGCTGCCACCCAAGTGGTAATGTTGCCTTAATATTAATTTTTATAGGAAACCCTATAACATTGTTTGTTCCCTTTCCCACAAAAGAAAAAATAAACAAATGATAAAGTGCATTGTGGTTGGTCTTTCTTGTACAAACATGCCAGTCCTGAATTTACTGGATGACTTATTGAGAAATTAACAATTTAAAATAGCTGGCACACTTTTTTATACGAGAGCCGATATTTCAAAATGGTAGTATTTGGATAAAAATTACTATCTTTATTGCTTTAAGTGAGCTTTAGAGAATCTATGTGAATGTTTCATCAGTTGTTTTAAGTTGAAAAATAAAATACATTGTTTTTTTTAGTTTTGTCACTTACTTACTTATTTACTTACTTACTTACTTACTTATTTACTCTATCGAAATAACACCTGCTTGCAATAATTTTCAGTTGCTTCTATAGGAAAGCTGTGTCTGGTTGGGCCCATATGAGAAATATCTTCAGTTAGCAGTCAAAAATTTTCCCAAATCCAAGGCATGGAAAATTTAGCTATCCTGTTGAATGTTGAATAGTTGTGTACATCCATGTATTGGATTTCCTTCACAAGTGATTTAAATAAAAAGCTGATTTTATCCTTAGTTTAAGTTACTCAAATGTCAAAAGTTACTACAGGATAAGCTGTAAGATGGTTGAATATTGGGCACTATCTAACACAATGAAATTCAATGGTAAAGAAAGTAAGGTTCTACATTTAGGCAAGAAAAATCAGATGCACATATATAGTATAGGTGTTACCTGGCTCAATTGTAGTAACTCTGAGAGGAATCTTAGAATCCTAATGGACAATTAATGGACAATGGTACATAACAAACTACTCCAAAAACTAAAATGTTACGGTATTTCTGGATACCTGCATAACTGGATAGAAGCATTCCTGTTAAACAGACAACAAATGGTCAAAATTGGGAGCGTCCTATCAAATTCTGTACCTGTCAACAGTGGTGTCCCCCAAGGCAGTGTTCTAGGACCAACTCTTTTCATACTCTACATAAATGACCTCTGTGATCATATCAAGAGCAACTGCATTCTCTTCACTATTCAACACCACAGACAATACTGCTACCCTTCAAAAAGAACTTGACTATGTATCATAATGGTCAAACAAATGGCAACTTCAAATCTCAACAAATAAATGCTCTGTCCTACATATTGCCAAAAAAATCAGAAAATAAAATACAGGCTGAATAGTTAAGACTTTGTTGATGATCCAAACTCTGTCAAGGATCTTGGAGAATCTAATGATCTAAGTGCTAGAGCCCACTGTAACTACATAGCCAAAAAGGCATCAAGAGTTGTTAACCTAATCTTAGGTAGCTTTTTCTCTGGTAATATCACACTACTAACTAGAGCATACAAAATATTTGCTAGACCAATACTCGAATACAGCTCATCAGTCTGGAACCCACATTACATATTTGATATTAACACAGTTGAGAAAGTCCAGAAATATTTCACAAGAAGAGTTCTCCACTCCTCTACTCGTTGCAGAATACCTTATGCCACCAGACTTGAAATTATAGACCTAGAAAACCTAGAACCATGCCGCCTTCAGTCCGATCTAAGTATAGCATATAAAATCATACATTGCAATGTCCTACCTGTCAATGAATACTTCAGCTTCAACCATAACAATACAAGAACAAACAACAGATACAAACTCAAGGTTAATCACACCAAACTTAATTGCAGGAAGTACGACTTCAGTAACAGAGTGGTCAATGTCTGGAATACTCTACCTGACTCTGTGGTTTCTTCCCCAAACCCCAAAAACTTTAACCTAAGACTGTCTACTATTGACCTCACCCCTTTCCTAAGAGGTCTGAAGGGGGCGTGCATAAGCACACCAGCGTGCTTACCGTCCCTGTCCTATTGTTTCTTTTACTTTTTTATTTTTCTTATATGTATCCATGTATTCATAACTATGTTTTACTTATACCTATTAACTTGTAAGCAATTGACAAAAATAAATAAATAAATAAATAAATAAATAAATAAATAAATAAATAAATAAATAAAATAAATTACTTAATATGAGCCAGCATTGTGCTGTAGCTGCCAAAAAAGCCAACACGGTTCTAGGCTGCATCAACAGAGGGATAGAAACAAAACAATGCGAAGTGTCCATCTGCCACTTTACAAAGTGAATGCTACTTTGTAATGCCTTGGTAGGACCACACTTGGAATATTGCACCTAATTTTAGTTGCCACAATGCAAAAAAATATGTTAAGAGTCGAGAAATGGCATTTAAAAAAAGTTGACTTTCTTTTGCAAATGTACTCTCAAATGGATTATTTCCATTCTCAAGCAAAATACCCCATGATGGGTTTCATTAGAAATCTGATTTTGCCATAATTAATGATATATTTAAAATCAGGACCTTTCTTTTGATTTAGTACAATTAAAACCACCCTCCTCCTAGGAAAATGAAATATTTTAGGACATACTAAAAAGGCAGAATATTTCCCCAGAAAGAAAAGTAGAAACTAAGAGGCAGAATCTGGCCTGGGCCAGTCTATTTTACATAATAAAGCCCTCTACCCATCTCACCACATGGCTTGGAAAGATTGCATCAGCCAGCACTCAGGTGAAGCCATGTAGCCCAGACAAAGCCTACAAAGTTAGCTAAGACCATCACCCACCCCTGGGAGTCTGACAGCCAATGGAATACAAATCTTACACAGGAACAGGAAACACAGATAATCAGAGTTGGAAGGGACCTTGTAGGTCATCTAGTCCAACTCCCCACCCAAGCGGGAGATCCTACACCATTTCTGACAAATGGCAGTCCAATCTCTTCTTGAAGGTCTCAAGTGATGGCACTCCCACAACTTCCTAGGACAAGCTGTTTCATTGGTTGATTGTTCTCACTGTCAGAAAGTTTCTCCTTATTTCCAGGTTAAATATCTTCTTGTTCAGTTTCCATCCATTATTTCTTGTCTGGCCTACAGGTGTATTAGAAAATAGCTTAATCCCTTCCTTTCTGTGTCAGCCCCTCAGATATTGGAAGACCACTATCATGTCTCCCCTGGTCCTTCTCTTTACTAGACTAGCCAAGCCCAGTTCCTGCAACCGTTTGTTGTATGTTTTAACCTCCAGTCCCCAAATCATCCTGGTTGCTCTTCTCTGTACTTGTTCTAGACTCTCAACATCTTTTTTATAATGTGGTGAACAAAACTGGATGCAGTACTCTAGGTGTGGTCTTACTAAGGCTTTATAGAGTGGTATTAGTACTTCCCTTGATCTTGATTGTATCCCTCTGTTAATGCAATTTAGGATTGCATTAGCTTTTTTGGCTGCTACTGCACACTGCTGGCTCATATTTAGCTGGTTGTCCACTAAGACTCCAAGATCCCTCTCACAGTTATTGCTATTGAGCCTGGTTTCACCCAGTCTGTATGTGCACTTTGGGTTTTTCTTGCCTAAGTGTAGGACTTTACTTTTCTCTACACTGAATTTCATTTTGTTAGATATGGCCCAGTGTTCTAGTCTGTCCAGATCTATCTGGATCTTGAGCCTATCTTCTTGGGTGTTAACTATTCCTACAAGCTTAGTATCATCTGCAAATTTGGTAAGTTCCTCAGTTCCCCTAATCCCTCATCTAAGTTGTTAATGAAGATATTGAAGAGTACTGGGCCTAAGATGGAACCTTGTGGCACCGCACTGCTTACTTCCCTCCATGTAGACTTAGACCCATCAAGGACGACTCGTTAAGTACGGTTTGCCAGCCAGTTGCGAGTCCATCTAGGGGTGGTGCTATCTGTTGTGTCCGCGAAGTGATGCCAGGAGTCGGTGACTTAGTGCAAAGCTCTTTATTGATATGCTGGAACCGAACTGGCGAAAGGAAAAAAGCCCGCAGCTTTTATTCCTTTTGCCGCGGCGGCCGCGGCCAATGGCACCACTTTGAATCTCCCGCGGTCTGAACGGATCAATCGCGGGAGATTCTTAGCGAGCCAATCGGCGCGGCTTGCCTGACCAATCGGAGAGCCCCGCGCTTTGGCCAATCAAAGCGCGGGGATCTCGAGTATGTCAATGAAGGACAGAACACGACCTATTCCACTTTTTTCTAGCTTACTAAGAAGTAGGTTATGGTCTACTTTGTCGAATGCCTTGCTGAAATCTAAATATATTATGTCCACAGTATTTTGCTGGTCTAATAATTTAGTCCCTTTGTTGAAGAATGAAATAAGATTGGTTTGGCATGATCTGTTTTTAACAAACCTGTGCTGACTGCTAGTTATTACTTTACTTGTTTCTAGATGTTGGCAGATCTGGGTTTTTTTATTATCTTTTCCAGTATCTTTCCGGGTATTGATGTTAGGCTGATTGGTCTATAGTTTCCTGGGTCTGTTTTTTTCCCCTTTTTTGAAGATGGGAACCACATCAGCTCTTTTCCAATCCTCTGGTTGTTCCCTGATGTTCCAGGATTTTTGAAAGATATGGTGCAGTGGTTCTGAGAAGACCTCTGCCAGCTCCTTTAAAACTCTGGGATGTAATCCATCAGGCCCAGGTGATTTGTTTTCATCAAGATCAGACAGGTGTTCTCTTACTATTTTTTTGCTTATTTTAACTTTTATTTCTGATCTGTTTTTTTACAGTTATGTTTTTGGTGGGTTGAGCTATAGTTTCTTTTTGTGTGAAGACGGATTCAAAGAATGAGTTTCTCTCTGTTGCCTGTTACTTCCTTGCCATCTTCTCTCTTTCGTGGACCGACTGTTTCCTTGATTTTTTTTCTTGTTATTTATATGTTGGAAGAAACTTTTTTTTATTATCTTTGACTTTTGTTGCAAGTCTAAGATGTTGCAAGTCTAAAGTGGAGCCCAACAGAGGGTATATAACTAAGGGTCTCTCAGCATCTTGCCCCTTCTTTTCCTTCACCCAACATTTTGAAGCATGTGATCGTCCTTTTCACTTTGGAGCTCCAAGCCACGTGATCCTGTCTACCATTAAACTACCATCTTTCCAAACAGCCTCCATGTTTTCAGTGTCTTTCTTCCCCACTTGGAACGGAACCCAGAAGGATAATTCTTCCAACATTTCAGTACAATATTTTAGGGAAATTCTACTTCTTTTATCTTAATCTGGAATTGCCTTCGTGTATTACAGTCTGATTAATTTTTAACTTTTGTTGGGATCATTTATTCAAGTCTGTTTTCAGCTTCCGTGTACCCTCCAGGAGGTTACTAAAAATTTTGGGTTGTTTTTTTTAAAGAAGCTATGCTGACTAAAGCATTAAGTCATTCTCTATTAGCTTCATTGTGGAGAAAAAAATAGGTTTTGTTAAGAGTGTGGATGGATCCAGTAGGCTTTTTAAAACATCCCACTTCAAACAAAGAGGCCTACACATTTTAATGATGAGATTGCTATCTGGCAAGTCTGCACATAAAACTTATATTTTACAATCCACTGGTCCAATCATTAAAACATGGAGCACAAGCTCCAAAGAGAAATTAAGGTTAATGGATCAGAAATAAGTGCAAGAATGTTTATGGCTCAAAAATCAGTAAAAAAAATATTTGCTTTTAGATTTCTGTGCAGGCAAATCATTCAAAGGTCATGGTATTAAGACTTACCTTTGTCATGATCCCAACATTTAATGAGAGAAAAAAGAAAGAAAGGAGAAAGCAAGAAACAAGCAAACCCTTCCAGGAGCTTGCAAACATGGGCACTAGCAATTAAAATACAAAATGAAAATAATTTGCATTTATATCTAAGAACAGGACCTATTTCCCTCACAACAATCCAGTAAAGTCAGCTGGTTCAGAGAAAAATGATCCAGTCACCCAGTGAAATTCCATTGCCAAGAAGGGACTATACCAGGCATGTCCATGCAGCCCTGGACAGGTAGCCGCACAAAATCATAAACATTTAACATTATTATGTATATTTATATACATTAACTATATTACATATTTTATATGTGTACCAAAACAATTCCTCTTCACTCAATGCGACCCAGGCAAGGCATAAGGATGGACACACCCAGATGATACCATGCTGGCTGGGGAATTCTGGGAGTTGAAGTCTACATGTCTTAAAGTTGCCAGATATCCCTTTTCTTAAGATTTTCTCTGTGTAGAGAAATTATTTTGGAAATAGGCAATTGTTGAACTTATTCATTTATTTATTTATCCAATTTATATGACCACCCATCTCACAAAGCAACCCTGGGTGGTATGCAACAATCAATAAAAGCAATATAAAAACAATAGTTATAAAAATATAAATTCTGCAGCAATAGAAGGTATCTGTTTTTACTTAGATCATCACCACTGGCTCGGATCGGGGAGGTGCTCAGGCTAGGTTAGTGATGGCAAACCTTATACCGGGTCTAGGACAATTTGCCATGCCCAACTCGTTGTGTAACAACTCACTGGAGTCAAGAGTTAATTGAAGAAATGGTGGAATAGAATCATTAAAGAAAGGATGCCAAAGGAGGGACAAAATGAAATGTGGATGACAAAAATTAAAATTTAATTAAAGTGAATTGTTGAATTGTCCTATAGTGAGTTGTCCTGTGGTAAGTTGGCCATTGCAAGTTGGGCATGGTGAATTGACCATGGAAAGATGGCCGTGGCGAGTTGGCTGCAACAAGTTGGCTTCAGCAAGTTGTCCGATTCTGATTCTATACCATGCATGTCACAAGTAACATGCCTTGCCATTTTGGGTAACATGCCAGGACTACAGACCCTCT
Source organism: Hydrophis major (assembly GCA_033807585.1). Lineage (NCBI taxonomy): Eukaryota > Metazoa > Chordata > Lepidosauria > Squamata > Elapidae > Hydrophis > Hydrophis major. Next base: position 248,025,595 of record CM066330.1, read on the forward strand.
GGAAGTTGCACGAGAAGTTTATTCTCATGCAGTCTCTGAAGCACTGGTGGGATTCAATTTTTTTTACTACTGGTTCTGTGGGGGTGGCTTGGTGGGCATGGCAGGGGAAGGATACTGTAAAGCCTTCAATCAGAGGTGGTATTTGCCGGTTCTCCGAACTACTCAAAATTCCCGCTACCAGTTCTTAGAACTGATCAGAACCTGCTGAATACCACTTCTGCTCTGAAGTATCCCAAACTCATGTGAGCTTTCTCACATGATTTTTTTTCAGGATCCAGAGATCCTTTGGCAGAGGTCTCCAAACTTGGCAACTTTAAGACTTGTGGACAAAATATAGAGAAACAGGGCCTATTTAGAGATAATGGGTGAAAATGTAATGGAAAAAGGGATTCTGCAAAGGTACATAAGAGAGTATTGTTATATTAGAAATATAAATAATTTTAGAAAATATGAAACAATGTATGATTAAAATGCTTGATAAAATAGCTATCGTAATACAGTGGAATGCTTGTCAATAAATAAATGTAACAAAATGAATATTTAATTATTTATAAAACATATGTGAAGAGAAATAAGGGAAAAATTATTTATGGAGATTATACGTGTCTTTAAGGAAGTATGATATTTAATTGAAAAGAAATGTTAAAGATGTTAAGATTTTAATTATTATTAATGATAGAACTGAATTGGAATGGAATGAAGGTTTATAATTACATATATTTATAATCCTTTTTAAAAAAGAATATAGTGTGTATTATAAGACTGTACCAAGCAGAATTCGATTGGAAGTTATGTATTATGTATTATTGAAGGTCATAAACTTAAGGTATATATTGAAGTTTAAATAAGAGTTGAATGGATGTAATTAAAAGATATAAAGGTGTCATACTCCAATTAGTAACTACAGGAGAAAATTTGTTTAATGAGAAAAGATAATATGAAATTGAAACAGAACAGACAAAAGTATAAATATAATGATTTGAATTGAGATGAGATAATCAAAATGAAATTGAGAAAATTAAAAGAGGGAAAAAACTATATAGAAAATGTAAAATGATATAAGATATGGAATAGAACACAAAAAGGAGCATGAAATTGAGTTTTGTGTCTGTATAAGAAGTTAAACCCGGGACCATGCTATTTTCAAAAAAGATGTTTTACTTGTATTTTGTATGTGTGAAAACCCAAATAAAACTTTATTAAAAAAAAAAAAAAAGACAAAAAGACAATCAATTCCCAGAATTCTCCAGCCAGCATAGCAATTATGGGAGTTGAAGTCCATAAGTCTTAAAGTTGCCAGGTTTGGGGACTCCCTTGTCTCATGCAACTTCCAGAGGGTCTGGAGGGAAGAATCCAGAGGACAGGAGATTCCAAAGAGGTGGTCTGGAGAGGCCTTTTTTTGTCTTGGGTGATTCACCAGCAAAGTCAGGGTAGGCATTTTCTGAATTTTTGACATGCCGAGCCCAAAAGATTTGCCATCAATGCTACTCAGTGATGCTCATACTCAATTTTTTGATATTAAAGGGCAAACTGACCTTTCCAGGCTAGCAGCCTGGGACAGGGGGAAAGGGGAAGGAGAGGGAATGGTTTTGTGCAAGCTTCATTTGTGTGAGCAGTGGGCATGCATGCCTGCCACTTGCACAAGTGGGCCTGCAAGCTCTGGTGCCTGCCACTCAGGTGAATGGGATTGCCAACCCACCACTCACATGGCCCTGTTGCAAATAGCTCATAGCCCGGTAGTGGGTCACAGCTCATCGGTTGGAGATCTCTGGTCTAATGTGATGGTATTCCTGATGGGAATACACAGTAATAGCAACAATGCCCAGCCTTGGTGTCAACTCATAAAATATTTCTATGGTCTTTTTAGAGTTTCCAACAGAAAGGGAGGGGGGAGCAGTGCGGCAGCTTGCAAACCAAAACTGCATTCCATAAATGTTTTCAAAGATAGTAACTAGGTGAGTGAAGTTTCTGCTGTGCAAAATTCTAACTGGAGAGCATGATTGATGACTCTTGGCTATGGATGTGTCCCATTGGAGAATATGAATTATGATACATCCAGGGAAGTGGGGGGAAACAGGGTCAAGGGCGGCAATGAATGATGTGTCTCAGAGTCGGCTACACCCAGACAGTGCTGATCATTTTAACTCCCAATAAATCCTTTTGAAGTTTTGGATGTTTAGCTTGAGATCCATGATTTAAATGGGGGTAATTGCCAGAATCCTGACACTTGGTGCATGCCAACTTTCACAGAAAAGGTGTCAGAAAGGCTGGCAGTGCATGATAGTTGGCTGCTGGTATTAACATAAAACATTTGGACCCATTTTATGAATAGCTTGGGCACACCATGATTGAGAGTATGTAAAATTCTTGCTTGTTTTATTTTTTTGACTAAAACACGTTCATTGCCTTTCAACATGCTGGCATTACGTTTTAAAGACCTAAACAATTGGGGAGCAGGATATTGATATAACAAATGGGTCAGCATCAGGTTCTCCTTGTCTGAAGCTAAGCATGCTTGGGTCTGGTTGATATTTGGATCGGATTCCTCCCAGACATACCGTAGGCTAAACTGGAAAAAGCATCCTAGAAAAATGCAATGCCAAATTACTGCTATAATATTGCCAAGAGAGCTACAGGATGTACCCATGAAGTCACTAGGAGTTGGGCTTAACCCAAATATTTTATTTATTTAAGCAACTAACTTCTTCATTATGGTGCAATCCTAGACAAGTATCTTTGCAGAGGTCATTCTTGAATGCTTCTCATTAAGGAATTGGCCTGGAAGAGTACAGACTCTTCATGGTAGTTGCCTAAACACTGTGGAACTTAGTTTCTTTGGAAGCACTTTCTGTGCAAACCCTGGCAAATAATCAGGACTTTTTTTGTTTAAAGTCCCCTTTCCAGTCTAAGCAGCTATATACGGTCTTCCTTATGTACTGGCTCTCCAACTGTTCTGCCTTTCAGCTGGCTGTGTTCTTGTCTGATTGCTTCTCTGTGAAAGCATATCTCTGAAAAAGGCCTAAGATGCATACCTGAAGTGAAATTAAGCTAATTAAATTAATGTTTTCTTATATTTGCTTGTACAAAGCATTGAAGGGAAATGTCCTCCTTTTGAATTGAAAAACTAAATAGATGGACACTCAAAACCAGTATAGCAAAACTATAAGCATCTTCACACACATGTGTGGGGCAAGCATGGGTTTGAATGATACAAAGCATCTTGACAAAACCAGTTTCTAGTTAGGCAAAGACTCGGGGTCCCTGTTGTGTATGCAATATAATTAATAAAGTGTGAGCTTGGAGTAAGTGCAGGGTTCTGGCCCTGCACTTCTGATTGGCTGTTAAGCGGCCAGACCGGATTGGCCCGTTCCGGAGAATCCGATTGGCCCTTAACAGAGAGTTCTTATTGGTTATAAAAGCTAGCGTTCCTAGCTTGTTATTGGTTAAAACGTTACAAGGTTTGCCTATATAAGGTGGGTTTTACTGATATTAAATGAGCAAGTCACGATGTAAATAAAGAGCTGAAGTTCACCGTTCAGAAACTTGTCTCCATTCTTTCTCGCCCATGCTCAAACTTAACACTGGTGATGAGGATGGGATGTGGAGACATCTGAATCAACGAAACTTCGAAGAACACTGAGCACGTGACAGACGACGCCAACAACGGAACCATGTCCAGCGGCATCGTACCACCCGCTCCGTTCAATCCATCACAAGAAGACTGGGAGTCTTACATGGATTGTTTCCAAATGTTCCTAGAGACAGACAACTTAAAGGATGCCACAGCCAGGAAGAAATGGGCGGTGTTCCTGACGCATTGCGGTCCAACCATATTTAAGATGGCTAAGGCACTAGCCAAACCCCGAGAAATGAAGGCCATGGATTGGGACGACCTCGAACCAATCCTGCAAGACCACTACGCCCCGACCGTGCCTACGCTCATGAGACGCCACGAGTTTTATCAAAGAAGCCAGCGAAAGGGAGAGAGTATAGCCGACTTCATAGCAGACCTCTGAAATTTGGGAGGCCTCTGCGGATTCACCGATCTAGAAGAAGCACTACGAGATCGCATAGTTCTGGGATTAGATGCACCAGGCGTCCAAAGCAAGCTGATGGTGAAAGGCAACATCAGCCTTGCCGACGCCATTGCCGATGCTACCACAGCGGAAGCAACCAAGAAGTCGGCTGCACAACTACGCCGAAACCGCACTCCGGTACCACAACCGGCCAGCGAAATCTCACCTAGTTCAGAAGGGCAGCTCGCGACAATGCACCATGAGGACCTGTCTTCATCGTCAGACAGCGACGAAGGGGTCCATTGACTGCGGTCCGACCGGGACCCTCGGCTGAAGCCCTTGCGCTGGCTGTGGAGCCAACCATGCCAGATCCGAATGCAGATTCCGCGACGCACTCTGCCATGAGGGCGGGAAATGAGGCCACATCGGACGGGTCTGCCGCAGCTTGCCAGGACCCAGTCAGGCCTCAAAAGGGGCTAACTATCGCCAATCAACAGGAAACCGTCCTGTAAGGCGAGAGCCAGTAAACCACTCCTACAGAAATCGAGCTTTGCAGAGAGAAGAGGCTCACCACACTATCACTATCAATCACGCCTCAGCCTTGGACACTAAGAAAATCTGAGTCACAGTAGCCATCGAGAACCAGCCTTGCCACATGGAGGTCGACTCGGGATCATCCCTCTCGATGGTGTCATGGAAGACACTCAAGCAACTCATCCCCACAATTCAACACCAAGATCTCCGTTTCCAATGCCTCATCCTCAAGGACTACCAGGGGAATCGAATCCCCGTCATCAGGTCCTGCCGAGTCCAAGTCTCTTTCAAGAAGCACACAGCATACTTACCTTTAACAGTCATCGATAGAGATAGGCCTAGCCTACTGGGCCTCCAATGGTTCATGCCACTCGGCATTGAAGTGGCCGGCGTAAACCGAGTTGGTGGCTGTGACTGGGAGGAAGACCTTATCTCTGAGTTCAGGGACGTCTTTGCGGACAGCTTAGGCGAGTACAAGGGGACCCCGATCTCATTCAGCTTAGATCCAAAAATAGCTCCCATTCGCCTAAAGCCCCGTCGAGTTCCGTTTGCCTTAAAATCTAAAATCGATGAACAACTCGACAAACTGATAGCTCAGGGGGTGTTGGAGCCCATCGATCACTCCCCATGGGAAACCCCTATTGTAACACCCATTAAGCCAGACGGATCAATCCAAATTTGTGGGGACTACCGGGCCACTTTGAACCACGCCCTGCAGCAGAACGCATATCCAGTTCCGGTGGTGCAGCACCTCCTCCATTCCCTGGGGGGCGGGAAAGTTTTCGCTAAATTGGATTTAGCTCAGGCATATCAGCAATTACCAGTAGATGAAAAAACGGCACAGGCCCAAACTATTGTGACGCACCAAGGTGCCTTTAAATGTACCCGACTGCAATTCGGAGGAAGTGTAGCCCCGGGGATTTTTCAGAGCCTTATGGAAAGGTTATTGCAAGGGATTAAGGGCGTGGTCCCCTATTTTGACGATGTATTAATTGCAGCCCCTACAAAAAAAATCTTACAGGACCGGTTAAAATTAGTCCTAAAAAAATTCCAAGAGGCTGGTCTTAAGGTTAAAAAAAACAAATGTAAATTGTGTACGGACAGTGTTGAGTTTTTAGGGTACCTGATTGATAGCCAGGGCATTTACCCTACCAAAAGTAAATTAAAAGCGATCAAAAACACTCCCAGACCAAGAAACAGGGCCGATCTCCAGGCATTCCTAGGCCTCATCAATTTTTATAATGTATTTTTACCGCACAAAGCAACTGTCGCTGAACCGTTACACCGATTGTTAGATAAAAAAGCAATTTGGTTATGGGGTTACCGTGAAGAACAGGCGTTCCAAAATGTTAAAAAACTGCTCACTTCTGACTCTGTACTCATGCAGTATAACGAGACTTTGCCATTAGTTATAACCTGTGATGCATCGCCTTTTGGGGTGGGCACCATTTTGAGCCATGTACTGCCTAATGGGAATGAAGCCCCTGTTGCATATTTTTCAAAGACTCTTTCAAAAACGGAGCGGAACTATGGACAAATTGATAAAGAAGCCCTCGCAATTGTCTCAGCTGTGAAAAGATTTCACGAATACGTGTATGGTAGGGTTTTTATTATTGTGACTGACCACAAGCCTTTATTGGGGATAATAGCCGGAGATAAGCCAACTCCCTACATATTATCCCCTAGGATGACCCGATGGTCAGAATTCTTTGCTGCTTATAACTATCGGCTGCAATACCACCCGGGGAAGGCCATTCCCCACGCTGACGCATTGAGCCGAGCACCGCTTCCAGAGACTCTCGGCGATCCGGCACCAACAGTAACCACGTTGCAAATCGAAGCGCTCAACTCACCGCCACTGACCACCCGAAATATCGCGAGAGAAACCAAACGCGACCACACCCTAGCACGAGTCCTAAGCTGGGTAGAACGCGGATGGCCATTGCACCAGTTATCAGATGACTTCACACCATTCAAAACTCGACAGACCGAACTCTTCTCCCAGAAAGGCTGTGTCATCTGGGGCGATAGAGTCATTATTCCAGAATGGCTCCGAAAAGCGCTGCTGAGAACTTTGCACGATGGCCACCCTGGCATCGTGCGAATGAAAGCCCTTGCACGAAGCTACGCATGGTGGCCGGGCATTGACAAGCAAATCGAACAGTGGGTTAAAGCTTGTCCCAAATGCCAAGAAGTCAGCAACGCCCCACCAAAAGCCATGCCTACTGAATGGGAGACACCTCGTGGACCCTGGTCCCGAATTCACCTGGACTTCGTGGGGCCAACCAAGGGCCACACCTTCCTGCTTACTGTCGATGCCAACTCCAATTGGCTCGAAATTCATCGCATGACGACTACGACCTCCGAGGCGGTCATCAAGATTCTAAACAGACTCTTTGCAACCCACGGATTACCAAACGTCCTGGTATCCGATAACGGCCCACAATTTACTGCACTAGCGTTCGAGCAGTACCTCACTGACCGCGGCATCCGCCATGTGCTCACCTCACCCGCGCACCCTGTGACCAATGGCCGAGCAGAACGCATGGTTCAATTTGTGAAGAAAACCTTGCAAAAGGTAGACTATGACAACATTGACGACAAGGTCAACCAAATCCTCTTCTTGCAACACATCACCCCGCATAGCGTCACCAACAAAACTCCCACTGAACTGCTAATGGGACGAAAGCTCCGCTCCCACCTTGACCGGTTGCACCCTGCGTATGAACCAGAGAAACCACTAGGATCCAGCGGCCGCTGTCGCACTTTCCAGGTAGGAGACCTGGTTTATGCAAAAAACCTATCGGGCGACCCGTTGTGGGTGGAAGCGACAGTAGTACGTGTAACCGGCCCTAGATCCTACCTCGTGCAATGCCTTGATGATAAACTTTGGAAACGGCATATCGACCAATTACAGTTGCGGCTTGCAGCGGCTAGTTCGCAACTTCCCTATGACCAAACTGAGGGGGGGGGAGGTACGGAAGAAGATGAAGCCCTAGGAAACCCGTTCGAAGGAAACGACGATTTAATAGAAACTCAGGAAGCGGAGCCGGAGGGAGAAACGTTTGCACCTCAGGGAATTGCGGAAAATGTGGGCAACGACGTAGAAGTGAACTCTGAACCAGAGACAGCCCCACTGCCAGACAACGATTTACCTCAGCGGGATTGCAACCAACCAATACAACGAAAATCAAAGAGACTAAAAAGACAACCGTCCTATTTAAGGGACTATGTAACTGTGCCCTGAACTAAGGAACCAGGGGGAAGGGGTGTTGTGTATGCAATATAATTAATAAAGTGTGAGCTTGGAGTAAGTGCAGGGTTCTGGCCCTGCACTTCTGATTGGGTGTTAAGCGGCCAGACCGGATTGGCCCATTCCGGGGAATCCGATTGGCCCTTAACAGAGAGTTCTTATTGGTTATAAAAGCTAGCGTTCCTAGCTTGTTATTGGTTAAACATTACAAGGTTTGCCTATATAAGGCGGGTTTTACTGATGTTAAATGAGCAAGTCACGATGTAAATAAAGAGCTGAAGTTCACCATTCAGAAACTTGTCTCCATTCTTTCTCGCCCATGCTCAAACTTAACAGTCCCATTCCATTTTTAGAGCATGAGACATTTTTCGAGCATTGAGAAAGGCAAGCTCCATGTGTAGTTTTCTCTCAAGAGCTGAGTAGAAGGATATCAAGAATTTACACTGTTTAGAGGGGTTTGAAGATGCACTTAGTCTTCTTCTAGAACAAAGTTAGGATTGACTTCAGAAAAAACTGCTGATGGCTGGGGAATATTTGGAGTTATGAATGCACCCTTCCCCTCTCATGCAGTCATATGATCCAGTGGCGGGATTCAAAAAAATTTACTACCAGTTCTGTGGTTGTGGCTTGGTGGTCATGGTGTGGCTTGATGGGCGTGGCTTGGTGGGCATGGCAGGGGAAGGTTACTGCAAAATCCCATTCCCTCCCCACTCCATTAACCTGCTTTCCAGCTCCGTTCTCCTGTGGAGGGCAACAAAAGAAGACCCAGCCAATCAGCTGGGACTCCGGAGGCAGAGAATGGATGGGAGCGAGGCTAGTCAGAGGTGGTATTTGCTGCTTCTCCAAACTACTCAAAATTTCCACTACCAGTTCTCCAGAACTGGTCAGAACCTGCTGAATACCACCTCTGATATGATCATATTTCAAGCACTTGGCAATTGGCTCATATTTATAACTACTTGTGGCATTTTGCGATCACGTGTCCACAATTTGTGATTTGTTTTGCTGGTTTCTGATATAAAAAAAAAGAATGCTCTTTCGGGAGAATTGATTCATTTAACAACCATGAGGTTCACTCAACAACCACATGTTTTGCTTAATGATTGCAACAGTTTGCTTAACATCTGTTGTAAAACTAGTTATAAATTTTAATCTAGTCTTGTGGGAATATTTTCTCCTTTCTTGTGCCTGTTACCTCTATTTTGATTTTTAAAGGGGCTTAATTGTTTCTTTTAGTTTGGCTGCTTTTAGCCCTTAGCAATAGCACTTAGACTTATATTCCACTTATAGCTCTTTCTAAGCGGTATACAGAGTCAGCATCTTGCCCTCAACAATCCGGGTCCTTATTTTATCAACTTTGGGAGGTTGGAAGGCTGAGTCCACTTTGAGCCTGGTGAGATTCAAACTGCCACATTGCAAGCAGGCAACAGGCAGAAGAAGTAGGCTGCAGTACTGTATTCCAACTACTGTACTACCACAGCTCATAATTTTAGAGATTTTTTTTTAAATAAATGAGATAATTTTTTAGATAAATTTTAGATAAATTGATTCAACAGCATATTTCACATCTGGATATTTTGATTTTGGCCAATTAAGAACATCTGTTTATGAAGGTACATGTGATGGCAAAAAAGCTGGGGAAGTGTTGAAATTAATTTCCAGTGAATGAAAGTGGGTTCCAATGTTTAGCACATCTGCCAGGAGCTATTAGAATAGAACAGAACAGAATGATACAGTTGGAAGGGACCTTAGAGGTTTTCTAGTCCAACCCCCTGCTCAGGCAGGAAACCCTATATTATTTCATACAAAATGACTGTCCAATCTCTTCTTAAAAACTTGTTGGAGCATTCACAACTTCTTGAGGCAAGAGGTTCCACTGATTAATTGTTCTGTCAGGAAATTTCTCCTTAGTTCTAGGTTGCTTCTCTCCTTGATTAGTTTCCACCCATTGCTTCTTGTCCTGCCTTCAGGTGCTTAGAATAGGTTCAGCTTCTCTTCCCTTGTGGCAAGTCTTCAAATATTGAAACATTGCTGTCATGTCACTCTGAGTCCTTCTTTTCATTAAAGAATTGGATGGAGACTGATGGAGTACAGCTAAAATATATGCTGCTTAGTGTTCTGCTAGCTCAAGGATATCACTCTTAACTCAGCCATGAGAAATGGCCCATGGTGGATTTGTTTCAGGGTTGGTGACAGAGTGAGGCAGGAGGAAAGATGGATAACTCCTTCCTCGGTCTTTGTCATGCCACTGGCCCCTCCTGAACCACATTATCCTGAAGATACCCATAGGTCCTACTTCTCCAGCCTTGAAACAGCATTAACAAATATTATTCTTTGGCCTGGAGTTAGGATGAGGTGGAGAGGCTTTGGTCTGTTTTTATCTCCATGGGTGGGGACAGAATTGACGGTGTCTCCCTCCAAATGATGCTGTCTTTGGAGTTTTATTTTCACATTTTACTAGTTTTGATATGTTTTATACTCTAAGCCACCCAGAAATAAAATAAAACAAACAAACAAATTTTGATGGAGAGAGAGAAACCCATCCATCAGCATCTTTAGTATAGAAGCTATTTGGCTCTGTCATCTATTATTTTGGAGCAAAATCAGCCATGAGGCCAGTCAATTTCATGCTGGGATAATTTGTTATTGATACAAGGATGAGCAGAGGACATCTCAGTTTAAAAATAGGAAAAAGCCCTAATTGCTGAATTTATTTTTCAAGCTGTGCCTCGGAATATTAACTAGTAGACCCTTTAGGAGGGTTTGCTATGATGTCTGGTAAGTTATAACGATTCCAAAATAATATAAATTAAAAATAATATTATAACACTGTAACACTGCAATTCATGTATCACTGCTCTGGATATTCTTGATTTATTCTTCTACTTGCCTGCTAGGATATGATGAGGTAGCAGGGAATCTACACACCCTGTAAAAATAAAGGGAAGAGAAAAGGTCCAAGATATGTAATTCAGTATGTTTAGGGCATGTGTGGCTCGCTGAAGGAAAATTTTGTGGTGGGGGGAAAAAAAACAGAGAGAAACAGAAACCATCATCTTCAGGTCTTCAAAGGGAAGAGTTTCTCCAAGCTCTATTTTCTTTGTCATGTTTATCGAAAAATGAAGAGAGGGAAAATTCATCGTCGTGATATGTTCAAGATACAGCCAAGCAACCTTTTCTGTTTCATACAGCATCTTCCGTATGCTCAAACTGAGGCCAATTGTGCCATTACACAGATATCCCAGCTAGTCCTCGACTTGCAACTATTTGTTTAATGACTGTTTGAAGTTACAATGGCACTTGGCAACTGGTCTGCCTTTAAGATGGATGCAGCCTCCTGGGATCACATGCAACCTTCCCAAGCTGCCTTCTGACAAGCAAAGTCAATGGGAAAAACTAGATTTGCTTATCAACTACATCAAGGGTGTCAAACTCACAGCGTCGTGTGACTTATTGTGATTTGTCCCCCACTTCACTAAATCGAGGGTTGGCATGGCCACCATATGGCACATCCAGGCCACAGGCCTTGAGTTTGACACCCCTCAGCTACATGATTCATTTAACAATTGCAGTTATTCATTTTGCCCTGCCAGGTTTTATTTGGGGGGGGGGATGTTTTCCTCCTTGGTGGAGTAATGTTTTCTACCTGATTGTTTGTCTGGTATTGATTCTTGCTTATCTGAGTGTTGGCTCTTCAAACAGTGTCAAGAACTCCACAGCATTATCCGAAAGGTGCTTTTTCAAATGGCAACTGGGCTGTGTTTTTATCCTTGAAGACGTTTCGCTTCTCATCCAAGAAGTTTCTTCAATTCAGAAATTCTTCAGTTCAGAAGAAGCTTCTTGGATGAGAAGCGAAACATCTTCAAGAAAAACAAAGGAAGTCCAGTTGCCTTTTGAAAGAAAGCACCTTTGGGACAACCATGACCTGGATGACTGAGAATCTCCATAGACATCCACAACATTATGACTTCCCATGGTTTTCCATATGAGCTGAACTGAACTGTTCAAGCCATTCTCACTTCTAAGAAAACAGCTGTTGGGTTGGGCTACAGAGAATGTCTTTGAAGATCCTTCCAAGACAGTATTCTCACCATTTGGGAGGCAGGGGGTGTTAAGTTCTGCGCATGGGTGCAAGGAACGGAGACGAGGCAGTGAACGGTGAACTTCAACTCTTTATTAAGCATACTGAACAGAGCAATCACCTAGGGCAGCAGCAGCCCTTTTATAGGATTGGCTGCTGTCCTATTAGCCAATGAAAGCATGGAAGTGTTAAACCCTTGAATCAATGAGAGTTGGCCCGTTAACAGCCAATCAGATTTCCCAGAAAGGACCAATCCGATGTCGCTATTATCGGCCAATCAGAAGTGCAGGATTAGAACCCTGCTTTTTACTTAAGGATGTTAAAACTTCATTAAACACCTTTATTAGTTCATAACAGGGGGGATCTGTACATGGCCATGTACAGTCTAAATGCATCCTTGATACAGAGTGGGATGGTTTCCCCTTATAAAAATGTCTTTCATTGCCTGTCTCATGTCTGGTGTTTACATTGCCATGGAACCTCCAGAAGAATTGTGCTCTTTTGTTTTCATCATGATCAACTTTTGGGGTCAAAGTCAGTTTCTCAGCCGCTTATTACAATAAAGAATTTGATTGGTTTTTTTTTTTTCCTTTACCGAACCATGAGGACAGAGAAAAATGATTGTGTCTCCTGATTGCATACCAGAACAAATGTTCTAGTATGGGGACAGAAGCCATATGTAGATTGGCTTGCTAGTGTAATTATTTTATTATTATGGAGCTAACAACTCCAACTGGGGATGTAAAATCAATTCTTATCTCATCAGACTTTTTCTAATGTACTTTACTATAGTTTGACCTGAAATCTTCTTTTATCTCTTCTTACCCTTGTACTGATTTGATTCTGAAATATGTTAGCTCTTTTTTCAGAACTGAAAGAAAAGGTGGAACTGTTTTTACAAACAAAACAAACTGGCAGTTTTTATGGTAATATTCTGATTTCACGAGAACACATGACTGAAATCCAAAATCTCATTCTTTAGACAGGCCTTAATTCCTCTCATACTAATGTTTTCTTATGGTCTAAAATACATTTTTAATAGCAAATTCAAATGGAAGGCATCTAATGGAGAGGTTTGGTGGAAATGAAGGTAGTGATTTATGTTAGGAATAACAAGGTCACCTAACGTAGTTTGGGTAAAATAATATATATAAACTACGATAGTGAGTTTAAGTGTGTCACTTTAACTGCAAAGCATGTAATTTTGGGTGCAGTTGTAAAACCGCCATAAGAGGGAGCAAGAGAGCTTACTGGATTGCTTGCTGACGATGATGGGTTGATGATTTGATAACTGCATATTCCCTGCTGCTGCTGCTGAAGGAAGAAAGGAGGTTTGACTTTCTTCATATCTCTACTGCAAAGAGATATATTACTGGACTGATATTTGTAAGTTTACTGACCTCTTTTTCGGCACTGGACTTTGCAACTGAATAATCCCTGGACGGACTGAACTAGTGAATGATATATGGACTGTTTGATTATGCTAAAAACTCTTACTGGAATAAACTATTTAACTAGCACAGTGTATCTGTTTTGCTGAGTGTAAGCTACAAAAACGTTTATCTCACATATTTGCCTGCCTGCCTGCCTGCCATGCAGATTCTGCTAGGGTATATCCCTAACATTGGTTATGGGCCCAGCTGCACAGTCAGACTAACTAGGTTATAACAGGCTTATATAAAGTGAGAGTTAGTGTAGTTACACAATACTGTAAACAGACAGCTGTGTTTTATTAATTATAGTTTAATATCCAGAAAAAGACGGCACAAGTCAATTTACCAAGTTTGTCTCTAATATCCAAACTGGATGGAACAAACTATGTTTCATGGTCTATGAAATGCAGCCTACTTCTACGCAGAGAAGGTTTGTGGAGTATAATTCAAAACCCACCAGAGATAGATGCTTGGGATTTGGAGGATGAGGATGATGCCCAGAAAATACAAGAATATAAACTGAAGAATGAGCAAGATCTCTGTATAATAGGACTGACACTCTGTGACCAGCAGCTTGTCCATATTCATGGAAAAGAAACAGCTGCGAAATGTTGGGAGAATTTAAAGAAGATTTATGTTCGAGACAGTATAAATCTTATATGGAAGCTGTTCAGAACACATCTTCAAAAGAATCGAGACATGTTGACTCATATAAACACTATGAAGAAGATTTTTCAGGAACTGCATGAAAAAGAACTTATCTTCACAGAACTACATCAGGTTTATATAATTTTGTCTTTATTAGATGAGAGCTATGATGACTATGTAACTTCACTGGAAGTACTGCCAAAAGATAACCTCACATTAACTGACATTACTGGCAGATTAATTGAAGAAGCCAGGAGAAGGCTTGAAAGGGATCAACTGAGAAGGGAACAACCACAAGAAGAGAAATTATCTTCAACAGCCTATACAATTAGAAAATGTTTTAATTGTGGAGGAAAAGGACATTTGGCTAGATACTGCAAGAAAGAAAAATGCCACAATGCCAGCCAGAATGCTAAAAGGCATCAAAAGGATGAAAAATGCTTAGAGTTAGCCATGTATAGCAACGAAACTGTGAACAATAATTTATGGGTTGTAGATAGTGGAGCATCGCACTGCATAACAAAAGATAAGAAAAGATTTGTTAAGATGTCCACGAGTTCACAACAGATATCATTAGCTAATGGCTGAAAAATGAAAGCAAAAGGTGAAGGTATTGCACATTGTTCTTGCATAAAAGAAAATGTAAAAATGTTACATGTACCACAACTTAAGTTTAATTTGCTTTCGGTTAGAGTTTTGATTAAACTAGGTTATGTAGTTACCTTTAGGGGAGAAAATTGCATAATTGAAAAAGAAAGTAAAAAAGTGACTGCAACTTTAAAAGGTGAATTGTATGTGTTAAATGATAATCAAATAGAGGTAGCTAACACAGTGTATAATAACGTTAAACCTCATGATGAATGCATACATTTGCTACACAGACATTTAGGGCATATAAATTTTAAAATGCTCAAGCAAACGGTTGAACTGTCTAAAGGTATAAAACTGAAGCCTTGCAGTAAGTATTTGCACTGCAAGGCTTGCAGTCAAGAAAAAAGCAAGGTAATACCAGCAAATAGAATTAATGGATTTAAAACTAAAGAGCCTCTAGAGGTTGTATTTGCTAATATTATAGGTCCTAAAAAACCAAGTGTAGGAGGTGCTCGTTATATATTAAGTATAATGGATCATTATTCTAGATATGGTTTCTGTTATTTAATGAAGAGTAAAACGGAAACATATCAGAATTTCTTCAATTGGTTGAAGTTTGCAGAAAGAAAAACTAAAAGGAAACTAGTAACTCTTGTAATTGATAATGGTACGGAATTTATAAATAATAAATTCCAAAATAGACTGAAGATGGCAGGTGTTGAACATAAAAAGTCTGCACCGTATAGGCCACAACATAATTCTTTTATAGAAAGACGAGGCCAAACAATACAGACAATGGCTCGTACTATGTTGTCAGATTCAGGATTACCTGAAACTTTGTGAGGAGAAGCAATAATGTGTGGTAATCATATATTGAATAATATTGTTAACTCAACAACAGGTGAATTACCATTCACACGGTGGCATGGTAGAAAACCTGACCTAAGCTACATGCACATATTTGGAGCACCAGCATGGGTGCATATTCCTACACAACTGAGACATAAGGGGCAGCATAGGGCTAAAAAGTTATTTTTTGTAGGTTATGAATCTAATCACAAATCATACAGATTCTGGGGAAAAGGTACATCTAACGTTTACTGTAGTGCTAGTGCACAATTCCTTGAACATGTAGGATGGGAAAAACTGGAGCAAGATTCAAGTAAGGATGTAATCATAGAAACCTACAAAACAACATATCAGTAATAAGAAGAGTACAATTAAAGAGGAAGTGCAGGAAGAGCACATACGACCAGAACAGGAAGAAATAGGACCAGAACAGGAAGAAATGGATAACCAGGAACAGGTTGTACATGAAAGTCCACCTGTAAGCCCTGTAATACCTAGACGTTCAACACGTGAAACCAGACCATCTGACAGGTACCAAGCAAGTGTAGTTTGCCAAGTTAGTAAAGTTCCAACTACTGTTGAAGAACTTAGAATGTATCCTGCAAAAGATCAAGAAAATTGGCACAGAGTGATGGAGAAGGAACTAAATTCATTGAAACAAATGGAACTTTATGAAAATGTTAAATTATCTCCAGGTGAAAAGTCCATTGGCTGTAAATGGATATTTAAATTAAAAACAGGTAAAAATGGGACTGTTACCCATAAGGCTAGGTTGGTAGCTCAAGGATTTAATCAAACTGCATGTGATTATGATGAAGTATTTGCACCGAGTCTAAAAGCAACAACCTTGAGAGCAGCTTTAGTGTGGGCAGCTAAGAAGAACTATATTATAAATCACTTAGATGTAGAAACTGCTTATCTGCATGCACCGTTGCAGCACACTATATACCTAAAGGAATTAAGGATGATAAAACAAATAATGACTGTTGGAAGCTTAAAAAGAGTCTCTATGGATTAAAACAATCTGGTTACGAATGGAACCAATATGTTGTTAAGGAGTTAAACAATATAGGGCTTAAAGCAGGTTTAGCTGATCCATGTGAATTTAAGAAAGAGACAAATGGAACAGTGTCATTGTTATTGTTGTTCACTGATGATATTGCCTTAATTACAAAAACTAATAATGAAGCTACTGAAATAATATTATTAGATAAGAGAATAAAATTGAAGCAATTAAAGAGATAAAACAGTATCTAGGATTAACAATAAATAAAACCAAAGATGGCTATAAGATATCTCAAGAGGATAAGATTTATCAATTACTAAAAACATACAAGATGGAACTTTGTAAACCGGCTAAAACTCCAATGAGTCAGGAATTTGGCCACACTGATGTTCAAAGTCCAAAATTCGATAAGACTATCTATCGATCGCTAATTGGTAGTTTATCGTACATTAGTAATTGGTCAAGGCCAGATATTGCCTATAGCGTTAATCAATTGGCAAGATTCAATGCTGAACCCATTGAACAACACTGGTAAGTGACAAAACATATTTTAAGATATCTTAAAAGGACAATGCACTATGCATTGCATTTGGAGCCAAAAGATGATCTGATTTTAAGTGCATATGCTGATGCAAGTTTTGCAACAGACATAAACACTAGGAAATCAACTTCAGGTACGGCTATACTGTTAGGAAAAGCACTGATTGTTTGGAGGTCAATTAGACAGCAACACATAAGTATGTCCACAATGGAAGCAGAATTTTCACGTCTATCTTTATTATGTACTGATTTAATTCTGTATAAACAGTTGTTATTGGATATGGATATAACTGTTAATGATTCCATTGTAGTACATGAGGACAATCAAGCAGCCATATTGATGGCTACAAATATTGCTGTGAAAACGAGATCTAAGCATACAGATCTTAGATATCTGAATGTAAGGCAATCTGTAAAAAATGGTTTGATAAGATTGGAATATTGCATGACTGAAGAAAATATTGCTGATCAATTTACGAAAGCCCAAGGTTCAGTCAAACACAAAGAAAGTTGTGATGACTATGGGTTAAGATTGTAAATAGATATATATATTATTATATTACCCAAAAGGGGAGTATGTTAGGAATAACAACTTTACCTAATGTAGTTTGGGTAAAATAATATATATAAACTATGATCGTGAGTTTAAGTGTGTGTCACTTCAACTGCAAAGCATGTAATATTGGGTGCGGTTGTAAAACCGCCATAAGAGGGAGCAAGAGAGCTTACTGGATTGCTTGCTGATGATGATGGATTGATGGTTTGATAACTGCATGTTCCCTGCTGCTGCTGAAGGAAGAAAGGAGATTTGCCTTCTTTATATCTTTACTGCGAGGAGATATATTACTGGACTGATATTTGTAAGTTTACTGGCCTCTTTTTCGACATTGGACTTTGCAACTGAATAATCCCCGGACGGACTGAACTAGTGAATGGTATATGGACTGTTTGACTATGCTAAAACTCTTACTGGAATAAACTGTTTAACTAGCACAGTGTATCTGTTTTACTGAGTGTAAGCTACAAAAACGTTTATCTCACATATTTGCCTGCCTGCCTGCCTGCCGTGCAGATTCTGCTAGGGTGTATCCCTAACAATTTAGTTTAGTTTAGTTTACTTTATTGTCATTGCACCTCATACAATGAAATCAAACACCATCTTCAGTGCACATTGAAAATAAAACACAAACACACATCCTTCACACTCCACACATTGAACTGAAAACTCCCGACACTGCACCAATACTGCACTATACAGCAGAATTCAAAAAAGTTACTGCCCTGGGATAGAAGCTGTTTTTCAACCTATTTGTCCTTGTTTTTATTATTCTGTGCCATCTGCCAGATGGTAATAGTTCAAAAAAAGGGTGTCCAGGATAAGATGGATCTTTGAGAATGTTTTGAATTTTCTTAAGGCAGCGGGAACTATAAAGCTCTTCCAAAGAGGGGAGAGGGCAACCAATGATCTTCTGGGCAATGACATAAACTCTCTGGAATGCTTTCCTATCTGCCACTATGCAATTGGCAAACCATGCAGAGGTGCAGTAAGTTAAGATACTCTCCATGGTGCAGCGGTAGAAGATCACCAGCAGTTTTTCATTCAGTTGTTGTTTTCTGAGAAGTCTCAGGTAGTATAATCTCTGCTGGGCCCTTTTGACCAGTGCTGCAATGTGAGCACCCCAGATCAGGTCCTCTTTTATGGTAACACCCAGAAACTTAACATTGGCCATTTGCTCCACTCAGACTCCATTGATAAGCAAGGGCTGGATGTCTGATATGTTCCTTCTATAGTATAAGCTCCTTGGTCTTATTGGTGTTGAGGACCAAGTTATTGTCTGCACACCACAAAAGCAACCGGTCCACCTCATTTCAGTAGGCAGACTCCCCAGAGATTAGTCCCTCCACTGTTGCATCATCTGCAAATTTAGCAATAGTATTACTAGTGTGAGTGGGAATGCAGTCATGCACATAAAGAGTATAGAGGAAGGGACTCAATTTCAGCTCAAATGGTGACTGGTGGCAAAGAGACATGAGGTAATAAAAGGATGGATAAACATTATGAAATACCCAGAATGACAAGAAAGACTTTGCAGGAGAAGGACTATGTTAGTTGGGGGTAGTCAAAAAAACAGGAGGCAGCATTCGTGGTACGTTTGGACAAGATGTGATTAAGCTGGGCTTCCAGTTTGAGCTTCTTCAGCGGCAGACTGAAACCTCATCTCTGCAAGGCTTCGATCCATGCTCGCTGCTGGAGTGCCCCGAGCCAGCTGGTTTCAGCGCTAAGCCACCCCGTAGAGGTGGTGAAGAGGGGGAAGACTGCCTGCAGGGTTGAGGAGAGCCACATCTCTCCTCCCCAGCTGGCCATTACTCCTTTTCCTGAAGGCGGTTGTAGCGGTGGTCAGAAATGGCCACCACAAAGAAGAACTTGACTGGAAAAGAATGTGCAGGAGGAAGATAAGAAGAGAAAGTTTTGGTTGACCAGGTCAAACAGCAAAAGCAACAAATAAGGTACCCTGGAATTGAAACTATTAAAAAACAATAACATTGTTCCCTAAGAAGATTTTTAAGCTGTGAAGGAGAGAGAAAAGGGAAAAGATTTGGTTTTCTCCTTTTCCTATAGCTAAGAGACTTAAGCAAGAAATTGAAAAAAAAATCCACTTTGACATCAATAGGCATTTAATGCTGAAAATAAAAAGTCAAAGGGATAATAAAGATTTCTGGATAATTAAAAGCTTTTGAAAACAGAGAGAAAAAGAATAAAAGGGCAGGATCTGGAAGGAAGGAGACTGCCTTGAATTAAAAAAGAATTTACAGCAAAATCTCAACAAGACTTCCAAAAGATACATTCTAACTGAAATATTGCAACAAAAACCCCAGGAAGAGAAAGTCGAAATAGAAATAAGAAGATATAACTCGGGACTATCTGGATTACTTGATGATTTCTGCATTCTTGGTTATTGTTTTGAATGACTAAAATCAATCGGGTGGTTGTTTAAAACTGTTTAAAATGGCTCCACTTTTAGAAGAACTGAAAATGGAACTTAAAAAGTACAAAGAAGATGCACAAGAAGGGAGAGGTTCTTTTGGCTTCATATTTCAGTTTTTAGAAATGGAGATTTGGAATTATGAGAAACAACAAGAAATGCCTGCAGAACAAGAAGATTGAGACAAAGAAGAAGACATCTTTAATGAACAAGTAATCTTAGATGGGGGGAAAAAAGGAAAGGGGGGAAAGAGAATAGAAAGTTTAAGAGTGGGAAAAACAACTCCAAAAAAATAGAGTGAAAAATGTATAAAATCAGAAAGTAACAGAAGAGAGAAATGCAGAAGAGAGAATTAGAACTAGAGAGACAAGGGGTTAAAAGGGGGAGGGAGAAGATGAGAGGGAAGAAAGAAAGGAAAAGAAGTTATAAAGGACAGAAGCAAAATATAGAGAAACAGGGCCTATTTAGAGATAATGGGTGAAAACTTAATGGAAAAAGGGATTCTGCAAAGGTACATAAGAGAGTACGTTTATATTAGAAACAGAAATAATTTTAGAAAATATGAAACAATGTATGATTAAAATGTCTGATAAAATAGCTATCATAATACAGTGGAATGCTTGTCAATAAATAAATGTAACAAAAGGTATATTTAATGATTTATAAAACATATGTGAAGAGAAATAAGAGAAAAATTAATTATGGAGATTATATCTGTTTTTAAGGAAGTATGATATTTAATTGAAAAGAAGTGTTAAAGATGTTAAGATTTTAATGATTATTAATGATAGAACTGAATTGGAATGGAATGAGGGTTTATAATTACATATATTTACAATATTTCTTTTTCTTTTTTAAAGAATATAGTGTGTATTATAAGACTGTACCAAGCAGAATTCGATTGGAAGTTATATATTATGTATTATATTGAAGGTCATAAACTTAAGGTATATATTGAAGTTTAAATAAGAATTGAATGGATGTAATTAAAAAATATAAAGGTGTCATACTCCAATTAGTAACTACAGGAGAAAAATTGTTTAATGAGAAAAGATAATATGAAACAGAATAGACACAAGTATAAATATAATGATTTGAATTGAGATGAGAATCAAAATAAAATTGAGAAAATTAAAAGAGGGGAAAAACTATATAGAAAATGTAAAATAGTATAAGATATGGAATAGAATACAAAAAGGAGCATGAAATTGAGTTTTGTGTCTGTATAAAGAAGTTCAACCCGGGACCATGCTATTTTCAAAAAATATGTTTTACTTGTATTTTGCATGTGTGAAATAAAACTTTATTAAATAAAACTTTATTTAAAAAAAAAGATGTGATTAAGCTACACAAGGGTTGAAACAAGCCACAGTTCAGCTGTATCTTAGAAACTTGTTTTTTTTGAATCAGTACTAATCAAGATTAACCACAATCTTGATATGCTTAATTCTGAACAAAGGCTGGAAAAAGACTCACTTTTATAAAACTAAACTGTGATTCAATAACATGGTTCCCAAAGCATGCTCAGCCATAAGGTGATTTGGTAAGTACTGAACACTGTAGACTGAGAGTGCAAGAAATGTAGCATGAGAATCATATCTCATATGTAATATGCATTCATTTTGTGGTTCCTGGGGGTGCGGAAAATATTTGACCCTTTCCCAGATGTTTAAGGAACCTGTTTCACCCTTAAATCTTCTCCCCACAAAATAACTTCTTTCCCACCACCTGGGGAATATAGCTCTTACCACACCTGGGCAACACCTGGTAGGACTCACCAGCAAAGGAAGTTTTTCATTCCAGCATGAATCCACATCTGTGATTTGAAATTGATAGTTTATGTTTAATAAATTGTACAAATGCAGCCTATTGTACTCTATTTACTAAGTTTTAGTTTGAAAGCCACAACATAATATAAAATGTGAGTCTTTCTACATCCAAATTCAGATAAAAAGTGTCACGGGAAATCTGAATAATTTCTTTTTAAAGGTGCTTGAATAATTTGTAATTTAGCTTAGAAACCCACAGTTTTGACATGTAATTTGCAGGTTTGCAAAAATGTGAGGCATATATTTGTCACTTTTATTAGGTATGCAATTCTTTATTCATCCCATCATACCTGCAACCACCATTTAAGATGTTTTAATTTTTTAATCTGATCTTTGAATTAGATTTGTTCTGCTAGAGAAATATGATGGATTTCTTTAAGAAGTGGCTTTGGGGGAAGGTAAGTCTGGAGCAGAAACAAAACTGTTCCAATTCTGCACAATCTAGTCTCACTTTAAATAATATGAGAATTTCTGCCCTATCTGCTATGCTGATTTTTGTCAAAGCTGTTGAACCAATAAACCAAAAAACTTCCAATTAGCATCATATGCAAATTTACCAAACTTTCCACTTATCTTTTTTTTTTTTAAAAAAAAAGTTGCAGTTCCCTGAAATTTGCAATAATAGTATTCGGTTTAAACAAATAGGCAAAAGAGGGGTATTTTAGGAAGAAATGTGGCTATAAAGACATAGCTAACTGAAAGCAGCATATCCAAAATTCAATCCTGTGAAGTAACACTATTTGCAGAACATTAGAGGAAAACTATGTACTAAGATACCTGTATTAGAAGAAATAGCCTCAGGGATGCCAGGTTTTTTTTTTTTAATTCTCAATCCAATACAGGCATATAATGAACCTGGATTAAAATGGAGAAATGAGACATTGAAATTGATATTTGTCTACTTAAATTGTTTTTTAAAGTTCTCTACACACCTTCTCCCAGGAACTGTGACTCATAGACCCCAAAATAAAAGCACCTCTCTAGTTCAAAATTTATAAGAGACCCAGGGAGTTGTGGATGATCTCAGCCAGCAGCTGCACATACAAACTTGCTCAACATTCCTACAGAGTGAAGTCTACTCACCTGCAAGAGACAATAATGACCAACTAAGCATTAATGCTTGCAAATTCCATTTCCTTTTTATGGGTTACAGTACCACACTAATTGTACAACAGTTGTTCCAATCTAAGCAATTTAGCTCAGTAGACAGAAGACGATGTCCTACCTATAGGGAACTGAAAATGGCTATACATCATTTCCAAGATATGCCTCAAATATTATTTTTTAATAACTAAATGGGAATGTCACATCCTGTACAAAGTGGGGTTGTACAAATAGGTCCATTTCAGCTTTCGTATTGTAAACTCAGTTCATTTCTGCTTCCACCTGATATTTTTGTTTTCAAAACAGGAATATGAAAAATCCCTTTGATATACAAAATTTGTAAACAATTTCATACAAAGATTTTGTAAGCTGCAATATTTACAGTACTTTTACTACCATACGCATTCTTGCTCTTCTTAATATCAATATTGTACTCTTTTTAATCAGATAAGGAGAAATGTCAATTTTAAATAATGGGTTTTTGTTTTATATGTTGATTATAATGCAAAATTACATAATTGAATATTAAATAGTGAAACAAGTTAATGTATCTCTCATTATGCCAAAGAGTTTAGATAAAACAGTTTCATCTGCATAGCCATCTAGAAAAACAGAGTTGTTGGAGAAACAGCAAGTTTTATATATCACGATTAACATTTCAAGCTATATACTGTTGAAATCTTGCATTTAATTTAGAAGCTCCAATTCTTTAGAATTGCAAACTACTTTAAATCTTGGAGTCACATCCCATAGGCATTCTCCAAAAATTAGATAAGTCAATGCAAACATACCATCTGATTGCAGTCTAATAAAATAATAACATTTAATTAACATGATGGGTCCAAAGTATTAACTATTTTTATTGGGGTACTATAAAAATATAATTTGGTGGTAACTTTTAGATGGGCATTGGCAGTTATAACCAAAGCATTTGAGAAGCATTGAGCACTGGATTGCATGTGCTTTTGAATCCCAATTATTGCAAAATATTACACAAATGTCCACTCCTTGAAATTTTGAATAAGATGATAAATATCTACACTTGGATGGCTAAATAAGGTACTAGTTGGTATTGAGAATTTTTGCCCATAAATCTGAAGAACATTAGATTGAGGAAAGTTGCCTTAATCTTAGAAGGAAATCTCAAATATGGTAATCAGGAAGGAACATAAGTATAACATGTTCTGTCCTTAATTTGAATACTTGAAATCCCCGCGCTTTGATTGGCTAAAGCGCGGGGATTTCTGATTGGCCAGGCGAGCCGCGCTGATTGGCCCGATTGAGGTCTCCCGCAATTGGCTCGCTCCAAGAGCGGGAGACTTAAATCACTGCCATTGGCCGCTGCCGCCGCAGCAAAAAGGATAAAAGCCGCGGGCTTTTTCCTTTTCGCCGGTTCGGTTCACAACTGTTCAATAAAGAGCTTGAAACTTAGTCACCGACTCCTGGCTTCTTTTGCGGACACAACACTGGCGACGAAGGTGGGATCCCGACCCTGAACCGAACCCCGTGTCCAACAAGAGCCAGTTTCAGCACAAAGATGGCGAAAATCGCACCGCCCGCCCCCTTCAACCCCGCCACCGAGGACTGGGAATCGTTTTCAGACCGTTTCCGCATGTACCTCGAGTGCACCAGAATGAAGGACGCCCCGGGCCCGCTAAAACGCGCCGTCTTCCTCACACATTGCGGAACCGAGGTCTTCCAGATGGCCAAGGCATTGGCCAAGCCGGCAGACGCAACCGCCATGGACTGGGACGTCCTCGAACCTATCCTGCGGCGCCATTATGCCCCCGAGGTCCCCATCCTGATCCGGCGCAACGAATTTTACTGCCGAGATCAGAAACCAGGCGAAAAACTGAGCGATTTCGTCGCCGAGTTGCGGCGCCTAGGAGGGCTCTGCGAGTTTGAAGGTCTAAACAGCCTCCTAAGAGACCGATTCGTACTCGGCCTATGGGACCCTACACTCCAGAGCCGGCTTATGGCCAAGGGCGACATTAGCCTAGCAGACGCCCTCACCGCAGCCGCAGCCGCAGAAGCAACCCGCACTTCCGCTGACAGCATGCGAAAATCAGACGCGAAGGGCGGAAACAACAACCCGACAAGGTCGGCTGACCCTAAAAGCGAATCAACTGCCCACTACGGAGAATTCCAGTCTACGTCCAGCACGTCGGAAGACGAGGAGGACATACATCGCGTGCAGACGGGTCGCGGCAACCAGCGGAACCGAAGAGGTCGTAGGTCGAGGACCAACTGTGCCGGGTGTGGCGGCGACCACCCCAGATCAGAATGCCAATTTTTTGACTCTATCTGTAGGCATTGTGAAAGACGGGGACACATCGCTCGAGTTTGCCGCCAAAAGAAGACCCGCAGCCCGCCCAGATGGGAACATCACGACCGAAAGAAGGAAAGCCCCCCGCCCAGAACCAGAGATCGCCAATCGGACGGTCGGTGGGACCGAATCCAATGATCTTCAAGAGGCGGCGACAGTCGGCGCAAGGAAGATACCCACCAGACGGTAACCATCGGCCACGCCATCTCCGACAGCGCCAGAAAGGTACACGTAGAAGTCCATATTGAAGGCCAACCATGCAAGATGGAGGTGGACTCCGGGTCCTACCTCTCCATGATTGCATGGCACGAGATAAAACGGCTAGTGCCCACCCTCCATAAGAGGAACATTAATGCCCAAAAAATCATTATAAAAGACTACCAGGGAAACCGCGTCCCGGTAGTGGGCACCAAGAACTTTAATGTAACCTACAAAGGCTGCACCGAACAACTCCCACTCACAATCGTCGATCGCGACCGCCCAAGCCTGCTGGGCCTACAATGGTTCGCCCCGCTTGACATCGCGCTGACAGGAGTCAACCACGTCGTCGACGACGGCTGGGAACAGCGGCTAGCCCAGGAGTTCCGGGAGGTCTTCGACGGAAGCCTGGGCAAGTACCAGGGGCCCCTTATCTCATTTGACCTAGACCCTAGGGTTCCCCCCAAGCGACTAAAACCTAGGAGGGTACCATTCGCCCTAAAACCAAAAATTGACGAGCAGATCGACAAGCTCGTCAAACAGGGGGTGTTGCAGCCGATAGACCATGCCCGATGGGAGACCCCTATAGTGACCCCAGTCAAGCCAGACGGGTCCGTGAGAATTTGTGGGGACTATAAGGCCACCCTAAATGGCGCATTGCAACAAAGCGCCTACCCCGTCCCAATCGTGCAACACCTACTGCACTCACTGGGAGGGGGCAAGGTCTTTGCCAAGCTCGATCTCGCCCAGGCATATCAGCAGTTGCCGGTCGACGAAAAAACAGCGGAAGCCCAGACCATCGTTACCCATCGGGGGGCATTCAAATGTAACCGGCTCCAATTCGGAGTCAGCGTGGCACCAGGCATCTTTCAGAGCCTGATGGAACGTTTACTGCAGGGCATCAAGGGGGTGGTGCCCTATTTTGATGACGTATTAGTGGTGGCGCCAAACAAAGCCGAATTAGAAAACCGACTCAGGGAGGTCTTAACAAAATTTAAAGTAACGGGACTCAAAGTAAAACGAGAAAAATGCCAACTATGCACAGAGCGAGTGGAATTCTTGGGCTACCTTCTAGACCGGCATGGCATTCACCCTACAATTAAAAAAGTGAAAGCCATCAAAGAAGCCCCCACCCCAAGGTCTAAAACGGAACTACAGGCTTTCTTAGGCTTGCTGAATTTTTATAATGTTTTCCTACCCCAAAAGGCTACGGCGGCAGAGCCTCTGCATAGGCTCCTGGATAAGGCGGCAACTTGGACTTGGGGGAGACGAGAGCAAGCCGCCTTCCAAAAAACCAAAGACCTCCTCACCTCCGATGCCGTCCTGATTCAATTCAGCAAAACCTTGCCCTTGGTTGTCACTTGCAACGCATCACCTTTCGGCGTCGGCGCTGTCCTCAGCCATACTCTCCCCGACAAAAGAGAAGCACCCATCGCTTTCTTTTCCAGGACTCTAACTAAACCAGAGCGGAACTATAGCCAACTGGACAAAGAAGCTTTGGCTATAGTTGCCGCCGTTAAGCGATTCCACGAATACCTTTATGGCCGCCCGTTTACCATCGTGACAGATCACAAGCCGTTGCTGGGCATCCTCGCAGGAAACCGAGCCACCCCGAACATTTTATCACCCCGGATGACAAGGTGGTCCGAGTTCCTGGCAGCCTACAGCTACGAACTGTTACACAAGCCAGGTAAGAAAATTTCGCACGCGGACGCTTTAAGCCGCTCGCCTTTACCAGACTCTGATCCTGACCCAGCACCAACAACAAACACCCTTAACATCGAAAATTTGCCCAACCTACCCATTACAGCGTCAGACATTGCCAGGGAAACTATCAAGGACAGGCGTCTGGCGCGAATTTTACATTGGGTGGAAAAAGGTTGGCCTGAAAGGGACAGTGACGAATCCGTTAAGACATTCAGAAACTGCCAGACCGAACTTTCACTACTCAAGGGATGTATTTTGTGGGGTGACCGTGTGGTCATCCCGGACAGGTTGCAAGGGAGGGTCTTAGAGATGCTGCACGAAGGGCATCCTGGCATCGTCAGAACTAAAGCCCTGGCCAGGAGTTACGCTTGGTGGCCAGGGATGGACAAGCAGATAGAGGCATGGGTAGCCAAATGCCAACGATGCTAGGAGACCAGACCCAGCCCACCCGCAGCACCCATCCTGGACTGGGAAACACCAAGGGGACCCTGGTCCAGAATCCATTTAGACTTTGCCGGTCCCACGAATGGACATACATTTCTGATCACAGTTGACGCTTACTCCAACTGGTTGGAGGTAAGCAACATGAAATCCACTACCACGGAGGCCGTTATTGAAGAACTTTGCAAACTCTTCCACACACGGCCTCCCAGACGTCGTCGTCTCAGACAACGGGCCCCAGTTTACTTCCCTCGACTTCGAGAGGTTCCTGGCGGAGAGGGGCATCCGCCACGCATTAACAGCACCGGCGCATCCGGCGGCGAACGGTAGGGCGGAACGGATGGTCCAATTTACCAAAAAAACCATCCGGAAAATGGACCACGGGGAGATCAACGACAAAATCAATAAACTCCTCTTTATACAACACATCACCCCGAACACCACTACCAACAAAAGCCCAGCCGAGTTGCTGATGGGTAGGAAGCTGAGGTCCCCGCTCGACAGGTTACACCCAACATATAACCCGGAGCGACCCCCAGACTCCAGCACAAAATACAGGACCTTTGCCCCCGGTGACCTAGTGTACGCAAAAAATCTGACGGGGGACCCCCTATGGATCCCAGCCGTCATCACTCAAATCACAGGTCCACGGTCGTACCGGCTCCAAACCACCGATGGGCGAGCCTGGAAACGACACATAGACCAACTCAGGTCACGAACAGCAACGGACCTCAACCCCCAAAACACGAACCAAGGGGGGAGGGAATACCCGAATAAACAAACGCAAGAAAAAATAATAAACCAGCAGTACTTACCGGAACGCAGCCATCGCGATCCCCCACCGGAGAAGAACCAACCGGCCAGCTCAACCGACTCAGAGAGGCCAAGTGGGAGCGGCGAAACCCGTAGCTCAACTAACCCGGAAGGCCCAGGTGGGAGCCACGGAGAAAGAACCGGCCCGATCATCCAGCCGGTTCGCACAGAAGAGGGAGCAGCCAAAAACATGACCGCTCCGGCCGAAATCCAGCTTGTAACTGAGTTGCGCAGGTCAAGTAGGACTAGATGGAGCCCCGCCTACCTACGTGACTACGCAACGTGATGGACTATACCAAGAGGGGAGGGGTGTTCTGTCCTTAATTTGAATACTTGAAATCCCCGCGCTTTGATTGGCTAAAGCGCGGGGATTTCTGATTGGCCAGGCAAGCCGCGCTGATTGGCCCGATTGAGGTCTCCCGCGATTGGCTCACTCCAAGAGCGGGAGACTTGAATCGCTGCCATTGGCCGCGGCCGCGGCAGCGAAAAGGATAAAAGCCGCGGGCTTTTTCCTTTTCGCCGGTTCGGTTCACAACTGTTTAATAAAGAGCTTGAAACTTAGTCACCGACTCCTGGCTTCTTTTGCGGACACGACATAACATTTCACACAAAGAGACAAGAAATATTATCATAGCAGCCCCGGGTAAAGGCAGTGAAGAAGGAAAAATACACAGAAAACAAGGTAAGTCTCAGTGATGGGATTCAAAAAAAAAATTACTACCGGTTCTGTGGGCATGGCTTGGTGGGCATGGTGTGGCTTGGTGGGTATGGCAGGGGATGGATACTGCAAAATCTCCATTCCCTCCCCACTCCTGGAGCAAGGTTACTGCGAAATCCTATTACCTCCCCACCCCACTAACCTGCTTTCCAGCTCTGTTCTCCTGTGCAGGGCAACAAAAGAAGACCCAGCCAATCAGCTAGGATTCAGGAGGCAGAGAACAGATGGGGATGGGGCCAGTCAGAGGTGGTATTTGCCGGTTCTCTGAACTACTCAAAATTTCCGCTACTGGTTCTCCAGAACTGGTCAGAACCTGCTGAATACCATCTCTGGTAAGTCTTCCAAAAGATCTCCAAACCAAGAAGTAATTTTGAACCTCAAATTCTTATGCTGAAGCACACCAATGGAAGATAGTTATTGATTCAGTAGAATTGACACTGAGGAGGTGATAGCTTCTGTGTTTTGGGATTGACTATAAACTAAAAAAGAAATCAGCAGTCAAGAAATATGGCAGTTGGGTGATATGATGCATCTTATCAAAAATTGAAATCATGCAGCCAGTGGATGTCAAAGTTAGACTTTGAAGAAGCCGGACAGAAAGAATATTGATGGATACTGAAGAAAACAAACAAATGGATGATAATATAAATCAAGTCAGAGTTCTCATTCAAGGCACAAATGTCCAGACTCAAATTATCATATTTTGGACACATTGTGGGAACCAGCTCCCTTGAAAAATCTATAACAGTATGAAAAGTGCAAGGAAAGAATAACAGAAAAACAGAATTGGAAGGAATTTTTGGGTCTTCTGGTCCACCCCCCACCCTGCTCAAGCAGGATTTCATTTCAGACAGATAGTTGATCAATCTCTTCTTTAAAAACCTCCACCCATGACTTCTGTAGACAAATAGTTCCACTGGTTTATTGTCAGGAAATTTCTGCTTAATTCTAGGTTGAAA
Source organism: Hydrophis major (assembly GCA_033807585.1). Classification (NCBI taxonomy): domain Eukaryota; kingdom Metazoa; phylum Chordata; class Lepidosauria; order Squamata; family Elapidae; genus Hydrophis; species Hydrophis major. Next base: position 248,055,625 of record CM066330.1, read on the forward strand.
AGGACCTAGAAATGGAAAAGGAGAAGAGAATGATGGTAGGTAGATGGACTAAGACATCATTCTCCAACCTTTCTGGCTTTGCAGAACAGAGGATGGTTCCACACGAGTGGTGAGCGAGCACGTTTGTGCAGCTCCATTTGCACAAGCGGTGGGCACACACAACTGCTGGTTGCGCAAATGGAGCTATGCGCATTCTCACCCACCTCTTCCGAGGCCCAGTTACAAACTGGGCCACAGCCCGGGGACCCCAAACTAAGGTACAGCACTGATGGGATGTGCTGTTGACGACCAAAAGGCAGATGTAGAACAGATCGTCTGGGATAAAATATTTCTATACAAGAATCAATACCAACTTGATGGAACATAACCAACTATATAGAAAAACAGGTGATAGGTATATTAAGTAACTGGAACAGGAGCGGGGGGGGGAATAGAAAAACACCCCTTCTAAATCAACTAGTTGGAGTTAAAAAATGCTAGTTTGGACTTCGTAATGAAAGTACCCAATCTGTTGCTTATCAAAAAGGCAGCTGTTTCGTTATAAAGCATCTTCCCCACCCATTTTTCCAGAATGAGCTAAAAGCTTTTCTGCAAAATCAACACAAGCCTTCATTACAAAATGCACCATATACAAGACTTCAAGTTGGATTAATCGTACCCCACTACTGGAAACAAAAGGAAAAAAAGTACACATATTTCATCAATGCTACGGTTTTCACTCAGTGAACTTCAAATTTCTGCCCTCTGCTGAAGTCTATAATCTCCTGTCCTATTGCACCCAATGATAAATAGTTAATGTGCTTAATTTATCTTCTAAAATGGCACACTAACTTCATAAACAAAAGGGTGGATTAGAACCGGAAGGCAAATAAATTTATAAATACAGTTCTATACTCTCCTTAGAATTGTCTCATGAGTTCATGGGACATTTTCATGAGTCGATAAGCACAGAACTGATTCCTAAAACCATTTTGGTCTGTGTGGGAGAGAACAGATTTAAACCATATATTATGGGAAGTACAGCAAAAAAGAATAAATGAAATGTTCAAAGGCAAAGGGGTAAAAGATATATCTACCTAAGGCTTAAGTTTCTGAATGCTATTACAATTTATGAAATGAGCTTTGTGTTTAGATTACAAATGGGCTGGTCAGGCTCTTTGCCACTTCTGGAGAATATCAATCACAATGCTGGCAATAAGCCAGTACTGTCACAATAAATCTACAAAATAATGATCATAGCTAGAATTTTATTAGGAGGAAAAATTCTATGCTTGGCCAACTTTTTCTTCTAAGGAAGCCAAATTCTACAAATGATGCACATCATGCAAATTAACCAGATTTATTTCTTTAAAACCTTTTATTGTGGGTCTACTGCCTGTAAAGCATTGTCTATTTAATAGAATAAAGCAACAATTAAAATATGGCTGGTGGAAAATGGCACAATCCCCTTGAAACCATCCTTGATAGAACTTAATTTTAATTCTCTCTCCAATCTCAGAAGAAGAAAATCCAACCTCAGAAATACTTGTCAGTGGTTAAGAAACTTCTCAGGCCAAATTCTTGAGATCAAAAGTCCAGGAACTAACTTCATTTAATCTACATTGGTCTTGTTTCCTGTAGTGGGAATCATCATCATCCAATGGACCAGAGAATGAAGGAAAAAAGTTGATATTCTCCCACATCAACTGAAGCCCAACAAGAGTACTCTTTTCTTGAAGGGTGCTGTATTTAAATTGTCTGCAATAATGACATTCATTAAACATGTTTAATTGTCATATTAAATTAATATGTTAACATGTTTTCTGTGTTTGCATAATATACCAAAATTCAACTAACCACATGGTTCATACAACATGTTAGGCTACTTGTCCTCAACTCGAATTAGGGGACTGGAGGCTAAAATATATAAAGAATGGTTGCTGCATGTTGTATTGTTGTATGTCTAGTTTAATAAAAAGAAGGACTAAGGGTGACATGATAGCAATATTCCAATATCTAAGGGGCTGCTACAAAGAAGAGGGTGAGGGCAGGACAAGAAGAAATGGGTAGAAACTAATCAAGGAAAGAAGCAACCTAGAATTAAGGAGGAATTTCCTGACAGTTAGAATACGTAATCAGCGGAACAACTTGCCTTCAGAGGTTGTGAATTCTCCAACACTGGTTTTTAAGAAGAAATTGGACAACTATTTGTATGAAATTGTATAGGTTTCCTGCTTTAGCTTCTAGTTGGACTAGAAGACCTCCAAGGTCCCTTCCAATTCTGTTCTGTTCTGTTGTGTTGTATTCTGTTCTGTTCTATTTTATTCTATTCTATTCGCCCCTGGCAAATGTGTCGAACATTGGAACCCACTTTCCTTCAATAGAAATTAATTTCAACCACTTCCCCAGCATTTTTCTCTCCAGTAAGGATCACCATCACACTTTCACATGTATCTTCATAAACTGAAGAATTAGTAACTTTACCCTTTTGCAATATGACAGATGTGCTTAATAGCCAAAATCAAAATACCCAGGTGTGAAATTTGCTGTTGAAACCATTAATTTTATCTAAAAATTTATACCATTTATTTGTCTTTAAAACTCTAAAAGCAGCCAAACTAAAAGTAACAATTAAGCCCCTTTAAAAAAATCAAAATAAAGGTAACAGGCATAAGAAAATATTCCAAGCAGCAAGGAAATAAGAAACTACAATGCAGCATTTTTATTTTTATTTTAAAAGGAAATTTCCAGGAGCTTGTAGACAGTGCTACTGAAGATGCTCGAGTGGAATTAAGAAAGCTTTGGTGGCAGTAACTGGAGCTTTGTCCTATCCAGCCAAAGGCTTCCCTACATAACCACATCGTCTGTAGATGCTTATTTATGTAGCATGCTCATAAACAGAATTCCTTCGCAATCCACGCCAATATTAAAAACATACCTCTGTTTTCTTAGCAGGAAAAAATGACACAGGCTCCAAGTCAGCCTTGCTGTTATGGATTTTCAAATGTCAGTTGGCAGATGAGCCAATGGCAAGCCTTCAGCTTGGCTGCAGCCTGCAGAAAGGTACCAAATAAATGATGTTTGTTAAATCAGATAACCCATCCAACACCTATGAACCATTACAGGAGTCGACTTTTTCTTTTTAATAATGCTTACCTGCACAATCATCATCATCATTTATCACCCCATCGTTATCTTTCTTACCTGCCTTTTTATCCAATTTAAAAACATACTTAAGATTCTGGTTTTCAAAATAGGCTGAAACTCTTTCATGCACTCCAAAGGACCATGACTTCTGATTTGAAAAATCCTGCCTCTTCTTTTAAAAAAAATAAATGTTTTTTTTAATTAATTTTCTATTAATCACACGTCTTAGCACTTAACAAACATCATGTTGTCTGGGTATTTAATTTGCTTGACAATACAGGTGCCATTTTTACTCTCCAACCCATATTTTCCAACCACTGGTAATGTTGGAAGAATTATCCTTCTGGGTTCAGTTCCAAGTGGGGAAACAGACACTGGAAACATGGAGGCTGTTTGGAAAGGTGGTTTAATGGTGGACAGGACCACGTGGCTTGGAGCTCCAAAGTGAAAAGGATGACCACATGCTTCAAGATGTTGGGTGAAGGAAAAGAAGAGGTGATATGCTGAGAGTGCCTGGGTTTTATACCCTCTGCTGGGATTTGAATTTGAGCTTGTGTTCTGATTGGCCGTCAGACTTCCATAGAGCCATGCAGGGGCAACTCTATAGGCTGTCCTTAGTCCCAGGCTTGGTTGACCCTTACAAGATGATGATGTAATGAAAGGGCTTTGGGCAAGTCCTATTATAGCTCTACCTGGAGTAGATCTTTGTTATGTAAAATAGACTGGCCCAGGCCAGAGTAATGGTCCATTAGCAAAGGTGTGGGGGCTGAGTTTCTGCCTCTTTGAATTTCTACTTTTCTTTTTAGGGGAAATATTCTATCTTTTTAGTATTTCCTAGAATATTTCATTTTTCTAGGAGAGGGGTGGGTTTTAACTTCCAACAGTAAAATAAGTTCCATGTTTAATAATCTTCTGTGTCTTCTTTCTGTCTGATTCTCAATGTAAGTCTATCCATTCCTGCACAATCTATATCTTCTTAATTGTCTCTTCATATTGCGGTGTTTCTTCATCTTTCCAATATTGTACAAAGATAATCCTCACTGCTATTAAAGCATGTAATACTAACAAATACTTTGCTTATTGATTTTTTCTGATATCATCCGTATTTTTTTTTTTTTTTAAATCCTGCCTTTTCCATGAGCAGTGAATTGTTGTTCATTGGCTGTTGGCTACCTTTCTCTTTAATTTTTTCCTCGCATTTAATTTTATTTAGCTTAATTCCTTCTCGTTTTCATTCTTTGCTCTCATGCTTTTGGAGGAGACCAAAAGCAAAGCAAAAGCAAATTATTCAGGGGGAGAGAGGAACACAAAGGAATCAGAATGCTTTCATATCCAAAGTACTTTGAAAAAAAAAAACATCAAAACAAAACCCTAAAGTGTTTAATTTATTTTAAGTAAATAGGAAAATGCTGCCAGTTTTTAAAAACCAATTAAATTAATGCAAGAGAAAAATCTCCTGGATGAAGCATAATTATATGCTTTGCAATGGTTTAAGGGCTGTTTTTGTTTTGTGTTGTTTTTAATCAAATTGCCTTGGGGAATTTTTTTTTTTCTGCAGTGTTTGGAATCAGCCTTTTAATTCTAAATGTTACTAATAGTTGTTCTTTCACAGTCCTGTATGATACAGCAGTGATATCCTCTATCTCTTCTATGGAAAAATATTACAATATCTCATTGTTAAGTCTGGGAGAGTGGGCGCAAGAACGGAGACAAGGCATCGAATAGTGACTCCAACTCTTTATTAGTGACTTCAGAACAGAGCGAAAGGCTAGGGCAGCAGCAGCTCCTTTTATAGAGCTGGCTGCTGTCACAACAACCAATGATTTGAGTTTGTTGCGCTGGAAAGCGTCCAATCAGCGGCGACCGTTTAACAGCCAATCAGATCAGCCGACAACGACCAATCACAATCCGCTACTAGCGGGCCAATCAGAAGTGCAGGTTTACGAGCCTGCTGTGAAAGTAAAACTATTAGAATCGCAGGCTAATGAGTTTGCTTAGTTCGTAACACTCATGTTAAGAAACAATTTGTTCTCATTTCATAACTTCAGAACAGATTTTCTCTAACCTCTTAATTAGAAAGATACATCCAATACTCAATAAGTTGGGCACATTGATAAATTATTTTTATTAAAACAAATAAGATACAATAAAAGAATAAAGCAATAAAGGGAGAATTAAAAATAAATAAATAAAAAGAAAACATAGAATTACGACTTCTGGTCTTCTTTCTATCAAGTCATTCCATCTTATTTTTCTTTTCTTTTTTTATTACTTTCCCTTCCCTCTAACCTTTTTTAGTCCCCAAATTCGTAAATTATCAATTCAGTCTTCTCTTCTTTTAATAAAAAGTCTATATAAGGTTTCCAGTCTTTCAAAAAAAGGGAGCCTTTTTCGATTTTCCCCTCACCAACGTGGTTCAGCTTTGCCATTTATGCAAGTTTTATCAGTTTTATAATCCAATCTTCCACTGTGGGTATTTTATTATTCTTCTACATTGCTAAATTCTTTTTTTGTTCTCATTCAATTTTTTTTTATTTTTAAAAACAAAGATGCACATACAAAACATAAAAACATAAAACCATCTTCCATTTTATACAGTGTGCCAGTTGGTTATGTATCTTTTGTGCTATCCTTTTGTAATTTACTCACAATTTATATCAGTCTTCACATTATCAAACTAACATATGCTTATATATTTATCAGTTATTAATCATCCATGACTAAACTATTTATTCCATCATTTTATACGAGATGTTCCAAGTTTTGTCTTAAAATTTGTGTTATACTTTCAACCAGTGGTTATATATGTCTATATTATGTTTTATATCAATCTATTAAATTTCTATCACAAAATTATCTAGTCTATTACATTACCATGCCTTTTTATCCAACCATTGATAAAACAAATCCCATATCATATAAAATTGCTTGTCTTCTTGTTCTCTATTTTCAAATGTCAGTTTACTCATTTCAGCACAGTCCATAATTTTTTGATAACTTCCTCCTGCATAGGTATTTTGTCATTTTTCCAGTTCTTCACAAATACAATTCTAGTCGCTGTTAAAACATTTACAATCAAATATTTCAATTCTTTACTGTATATGTCTGGTATGACTCCCAATAAAAAGATCTCTGGATTAAAGTCTATATGTTGTTTTATTCTTAATGGGTTGGACACAAACTTTAGGGCTGATGATTCAAAACTCAGAAGCACATAGCAAAAAAGTATTCTGTCAGAACTGAAATATTTAGAAATTGGTTATGTGAGCATTGGCATCGAGCATTTCTGTTAAAGTCCATGAATTAAAATTTGACATTAGCACACAAATTTGGTTGTTTTAGTGAGTTGTAAAGCTCTGAGGAGATTTAGTAAAATGGCAAGATTTTGTTCTGAATTCTGCCATCAATAAAAACAGCCAAATATTACTGCTATACACACAGGACCTTAGATAGTGAAGTGAGCTCAGGGCAAGCAATTGATCTGCAAATCATCCAGATATTTATTTCATATTAGTGAAGTTTTGCTCCCAGGAAGAGGCACTTGAAGGCTTTTCTGCTTCAATTGCAAAAATAACTTGGCCTCTCCTGAATATTGTGTATGTAGATGTGGTAAGGAACTTTCAGGGTTGGCTCAAAGGGTGAGGAGTGTTATATTTTGGGAATCAGGTTAGAGTGGCAAGCTTTTACTTTTATTAGTTATTATATTTTTATCCCAAGGAATGGGAAGAATTGTTTGTGGGGATTTTTTTCCTTCTCAAGCTTGGTAACTTGAATCACACTGGAGTTGAAGTCCACATGTATCCAAGCTGCCAAAGTTGAGACACATGTTCTCGATGTATACTAGAACTAGACTGGAATACTTCAAAATGTCGTTGGGTTCATGTTCACAATTGTGTCAATACATGGATGCTATTTTCTATGCTTTCTCAAACAACAAAGCACTTAGAGAAAGCATCATTTTCACTTGGGCATCATCAATTGCCAGGTACTACCCAAATATTAATTTTAAGGAAAGAAACTTGAGATGTCAAATTATGATGGTCAAGAGTAGATATATGCCAAATATGAAATCACTCCAAGAATGTTCGGTGTTTCTCAGTCTTGACAACTTTAACAACTTTAAGCCAGCATGTTGGCTGGGGAATTCTGGGAATTGAAGTCCACAGATCTGAAAGTTGCTCAGGCTGAGAAACACTGGTCTAAACCACTGATAGTAAATGCAAAATTCTATTTACCCTTTTTGGGAAGCTAAAGAGATAGATAGCTGGTTGTCATTGATAGTCAGATCATTTCTGATCAGGGATGAATTACGTTATTTAGGGTTTATCTTTGGATATCACACTAAAGGCTACATTCAGAGACAGAAGTAGGAGAAAATTTTAAAACAAAAATCATGAAAATACAGGTAGTATTATTAATTCCAATCCATTCCCCTGCAATTCCCCTATTCTGTCACATTAAGATTCTGTTTTGGAAAGGATGGTAGATCTCCGATACATAATATACATGACAACAAACTGTGGTTTCATGATAAATGACTTAGGCAATGAATGATTTTGGAAGCAGGCTTCCAACATTTTATTTCAAGCCGCTTATCCAAGAAGAGAAATTGCTTTACATTCTTTGTTGAAGCCTATAATTATACCAGCAATTATGCTTCTCCACAACAAAGTTCACCGTTACTCCTTCCATGTATTTTATGCAATCAATTTGTAGAACTGACTAAAGCTGATGCTGCAATAACATTTCCAAAACACCATGATAGAACTGAAATTGCTTTGATCTCATATCAACAAATAATAAGCATAATTATAGGTTTTGAGTTAATTATCCCTGATCCACCCACTCAGATGACTTCTGGATATTTACTCCCAAAAGTCAATGCGGACATACTTTTCATTGTACCTACCTTCCATGAACTCTGTTTTGGCTGGTAGCCTGAAGTGGGATGACGTTGGGGATGATGGTGATGATTGGGATGATAAAATTTGGGTGCCAAACATTACAAGAAACCTGATTGAACTAGAAAGTGTTTACATATGTTATTGGGTAAATGTCACAAGCAACTTGAGCTGAAACTTTGAGAAAGTTCTAATTGTTGTTTCTTGCAAAAACAGAAAAAACCCTAACATTTGAAGAATGCTAACTGAACTCTAACAAGTCAGAGTAGCCCTGGATATGGGGGCTTGTGGGGGTAAATTTATTGTTAGCACTATCCCAGATAGATGCTGTTGGAAATCTAGGGATACTTCCAGACTCACAACTTCTGTTCAAGAAGCAAATAGCAGACATGGCTAGGAGGGCCTTTGCACAACTTTGCATTGTGCACTAGTTGTGCCCTTTCTTGGACCACTCAGTGACTTATGCCCTGGTCACCAGTAGAATGGATTACTGTCACACACTTTATATAGGGCTCCTCTTGAAGAGTATCTGGCACCTTCAGCTGGTGCAGAATGCAGTTGCACAGACAGCTATGTACAGCCCTGGGGTGGTGCATATTATACTCTGTTCCACAAGCTACGTTGGCTGCCAGTTTGGATGTAATTCTAAGTAAGGTGCTGGTTTTGCCCTACATGGCATGGGGCCTTTTCCTGATTAATCTACCCACCCCATCAGGTCCAGCTTAAGAGGCATGCTTCGGATTCCATCTGCGAAAGAGTCCCATCTGGTGGGAATCAGATGTGTCCCTTTTCCTGCTGTGACCCTTGCCCTCTGGAGCATCATTCCTCCTATTATTACCTTCATTGTCAGAGTACAACATGTGTACAATGAGATTGGCTGAGCCTCCCTTTGTGCACCCCCCCCTCCAATTCAACTCACAATGAGGACAGAAACCCCTAACCCAGTCCCAATCTTATTACACTTGATCTTATTACACTATTCCTGAGGAGAGATTGGTCTCATGCCTGCTTACCTTTTGGAAGGCCCTGCAAACATCGTTTTTCCATCAACCCCCAGGCATCCAAGGTGATTCTATAGTATCAAGTAATGGCTGTTTTCTCACTATTTTGGATTTTTATGTTTTCTGGGGGGGGGGGTATTTATTTTTGAGCGTTTTATGGTTTTAACTGTTTTTATAGATTGCATGCCATCCAGAGTCACATTTTATGAGATGTAGGTTACATAAATTTGCTAAATAAATAAATGTCTATATCAGTCAATGTTTTGTTCCAAGATAAATTTTAATCTCCCCATTCCACTTAAATGTTTTGCTTATATTTTAAGAAAAATGAGAAATGAATTGTGACTATCAATGCAGGTTTACAAGCAGAAGAACTGAGACTGATGTTGGTATATGTTATAGATTCAGGCATGGGTAGAATGAATGGAGACAGTCTTAGTTGGTGAACTTTCAACTCTTTATTGCATAGTGACTTCTAACTTGTATAACAACAACTCTGCTTTATATAGGCAATGCTAATGAGAAATAACCAATAGGGAGCTGTGAAACACTAGCTCCAGTACCAATGAGAGTCCTTCGTTAAGGGCCAATCAGATTCTCAGAACCCAACCAATCCGATCTAGCCGCTTAACACCCAATCAGAAGTGCAGGGCCAGAACCCTGCACTTTACCCCAAGCTTGCCTTTATTCAACTATTTACATACATAACACCCCTTCCCCCTGGCTCCACAATTAATTTGTGACTATGTAGTCATTTAAATAGGACGGTTGTCTCTTGGGTCTGTCAGATTTTCTTTGGACTGGCTGCGTGCAGTCCCGTTGAGGTAGGGTGTTGTTTTGTAGTGGCTCGGCTTCTCGTTCTGGTGTGATTTCCCTTGGAGCGTACGATTCTTTTTCCTGCTCCATTTCCTGGGTTTCACTTGATTCATCGCTTTCTTGGAACAGGTTTCCTGGCATGTCGTCTTCTTCTCTTCCTTCCCCCCCTTCAGTTTGGTCGTTGGGAAGTTGTTGGCTGGCCGTTATAAGTCGTGACCGTAATTGGTCAATATGTCTTTTCCATAGTCTCTCATCAATACATTTTACAATATAGGATCTGGGCCCAGTCTCGCATATTACCGTTGCTTCAATCCAAACTGGGTCGCCCGATAAATTTCTTGCATAAATGGGGTCGCCTACCTTGAAGGTACGGTAGCGTCTGCTGGATCCTGGAGGCTTTTCTGGCTCGTAAGCAGGGTGCAGTCGGTATGGGGAATAGCTTTCCCCGGTCGATGTAACAATCGATAATTATAAGCAGCTAGGAACTCTGACCATCGAGTCATTCTTGGGGACAATATATAGGGGGTTGGTTTGTCCCCAGCGATTATCCCCAGTAAAGGTTTGTGGTCGGTTACAATTGTAAATGTCCTTCCATATACATACTCATGGAATTTTTTTACGGCTGACACAATTGCAAGAGCCTCCTTGTCTATTTGTCCATACTTACGTTCTGCCTGGGAGAGAGTCTTCGAAAAGTATGCAATGGGAGCCTCATTTCCATTAGGTAGCACATGGCTCAAAATAGCGCCCACCCCATATGGTGAGGCATCACAAGTTATAACCAATGGTAATGTTTCATTATATTGCATAAGTACAGAATCAGATGTAAGTAAATCTTTTACATTTCTAAACGCTTTTTCTTCTCGGTAACCCCAAACCCATAATGCTTTCTTATCTAATAACCGGTGTAATAGTTCAGCCACAGTCGCCTTATGCGGTAAAAACACATTGTAGAAATTGATAAGGCCTAAAAATGCTTGAAGATCAGTTTTGTTACGAGGTCTGGGAGCATTTTTAATCGCCCTTAATTTACTCTCAGTTGGGTGAATATCCTGACTATCAATGCGATAACCTAGAAATTCAACACTGTCGGTATACAGATGACATTTATCCCTTTTTACTTTCAATCCCGCTTCTTGGAATTTTTTAAGAACACATTTTAAACGATTCTGCAGAATTTTTTTACTGGGGGCTGCAATCAATACGTCATCAAAATACGGAACCACGCCCTTGATTCCCTGTAACAATCGTTCCATTAAACTTTGGAATATTCCCGGGGCTACACTTACCCCGAATTGCAATCGGGTACATTTAAAAGCACCTCTGTGCGTTACTATCATTTGAGCTTGGGCTGTTTTATCGTCCACGGGCAATTATTGATAGGCTTGAGCAAAAACTTTTCCATGTCCCAGAGAATGAAGGAGGTGCTGCACCACCGGCACTGGATACGCGTTCTGTTGGAGGGCGTGGTTTAGAGTGGCCCGGTAGTCCCCACAGATTCGGATTGACCCATTTGGTTTAATGGGGGTTACAATAGGAGTTTCCCATGGGGAATGATCAATGGGTTGCAGTACCCCTTGTTTAATTAGTTTGTCAAGTTGTTCATCTATCTTGGCCTTAAGGGCGAACAGAACTCGACGGGGCTTTAAACAGATCGGGGCGATCTTAGGGTCGAGGCTGAATGAAATTGGGGTCCCCTTATACTCGCCCAGATGATCTGCGAAGACATCACTGAATTCAGACATAAGATCCTCCTCCCACTCGCAATCACCGACTCGGTTCACGCCGGCTACTTCGATGCCGAGTGGCGCAAACCATTGGAGGCCCAACAAACTAGGCCTGTCCCTATCGATGATCGTTAGAGGTAAGTATACCGTATGCTTTTTAAACGAGACGTGGACTCGACAAGACCCGACCACAGGAATCCAATTCCTTTGGTAATCTTTAAGGATAAGGCGTTGCATTCGAAGGTCTTGGCGTTGGATGGTAGGAATGAGTTGCTTTAATGTCTTCCACGACACCATCGAGAGGGATGATCCCGAATCGACCTCCATGTGGCAGGGTTGGTTCTCTATGGTTACTGTAACTCGAATCTTCTTAGCGTCCATGGCCGAGGCGTGACCTATAGTGATAGTATGGTGAGCCTCTTCTTTCTGCAACGCTCGATATCTATAGGAGTGGTTTGCTGGTTCTCGCCTTACAGGATGGTTTCCTGCCAATTGGAGAAAGTTGGTTCCCTTTGAGGCCGGGCTTGGTCCCGGTAAACTGTGACAGACTCGACCGATGTGGCCTCGTTTCCCACACTCGTGGCAGAGTGCGTCGCAGAATTTGCAGTCTGCCCTGGGATGGTTTGCCCTGCAGCCAGCGCAAGGGCGTGAGGTTTTAGGACGAGGGTCCCGGTCGGAACGCAGTCGATGGACCCCTTCTTCGTCGCTGTCTGACAACGAAGAGAGGTCCTTGTGGTGCGTTGTCGCCAACTGCCCTTCTGAGCTGGGTGAGATGTCGCCTGTCGGTGGGTTTGTTGGGTTTCGGCTTCACCGTAGCTGCGTCGCGGACTTTTTGGTCACTTCAGTGGCAGTAGCTTCGGCGATGGCGTCAACAAGGCCGATGTTGCCCTTCGCCATCAGCTTGCTCTGCACGTTTAGTGCATCTAATCCCAGAATTAGGCGGTCTCTCAATGCTTCATCTAAGTCTGCGAACCCGCAGAGGCCTCCCAAGTGCCGGAGGTCTGCCACGAAGTCAGCCACATTCTCTCCTTTTCATTGGCTTCGTTGATAGAACTCGTGGCGTCTCACGAGTGTGGGTACGGTTGGCGCGTAATGGTCTCTCAGGAGAGGTTCGAGGTCGTTCCAGCTTATTGCTTTCACTTCTCGAGGCTTCGCGAGTGCTTTTGCCATTTTAAAGACAGCCGGGCCGCAGTACGTCAGGAACAGCGCCCGCTTCTTGGCTGGTGTGGCGTCCTTCAGGTTGTTCATTTCGAGGAACATCTGAAAGCGATCCATGTAGGATTCCCAATCCTCTTGGGTTGGATCGTACGGAGCGGGTGGTACGATGCTGCCGGACATGGCTTCCGTTGGTGGCAGCGTTTTTTACACGTGCTCTGTTTTTTTTCTTCCAAGTTCCTTAAGATCAGATGTCTCCAAATCCCACCTTCGTCGCCAGTGTTATAGATTCAGGCATGGGTAGAATGAATGGAGACAGTCTTAGTTGGTGAACTTTCAATTCTTTATTGCATAGTGACTTCTAACTTGTATAACAACAACTCTGCTTTATATAGGCAATGCTAATGAGAAATAACCAATAGGGAGCTGTGAAACGCTAGCTCCAGTACCAATGAGAGTCCTTCGTTAAGGGCCAATCAGATTCTCAGAACCCAACCAATCTGATCTAGCCGCTTAACACCCAATCAGAAGTGCAGGGCCAGAACCCTGCACTTTACCCCAAGCTTGCCTTTATTCAACTATTTACATACATAATAGTATATATCACCGTTCTCCAAAGGATGGACTTTCAGCTGGGCTGGGACCAACTTCTCAACATTTCCAGTTCATAAAAGGTGATGGTAATGATTTAAATATACTTTCATTGTTTGGAACACTAATAAGAATAAAGAAAATAGAAATTTGTTGTAGATGAGCCATAAGATCCTACAGAACTATTAAAATAAAATAAAAAATTTATTTAATTGCTAAAGTGAGCATGCTGACTAGAGGTGTGTTTTATGCCTGTCCCCACTCTCTGCATTTGTTGATCAAAACAGCATATAGAAACTGATCTATGCTTGGAAGGTTATAGCTACACACCAGTGGTATACTCAAAACTAACATTAATCCTTACAAAAGTATCCAAATATCTTTCAGGAATGTGTCGCACCCTTTGCATGCAGCCAAACTTTTCTTAATTCCTTCTCTAGCAACCACATGTATTCTACGAATAGCAGGCTGTATCTTGCTTTATGATTTGATATACAGTCAGTTCTATCCTTAGGGTTCAGGTGTAGGTAAAATAAATATTGTCAGAAATCTCCTCCACTCTTTTATACTATTCCATTTACTACTTAGATCCACCAAAGTCAACTTGAATTGCTTCCATCATTTTTGAAAAAACTTCCTGTAGACTAAACCTTGGCAAGTACAGAGAAGAACATTCTGGGATGGGGCGGGGTGTAGAGTTTGTAGACTTTCACCATCACTTTATACGTACAAACTAGGACAATATGTTAAACTACGAAGTCCCAGAATTCTCAGTGATGTAGGCTGGAAATTCTGGCAATTGAAGTTCAAAATCCTTGGAGGGTATTTGTTTGAGGGGTATTTATGCAACCAAATTTATCTTTCTCTTTTAGACATGACAGAACAAAGGAATCATGTGGATCAATTTAAATCAATATCTACATCACTGCAGAATGAGCACTCACACACAGTGGTGGATTCAATTTTTTTTACTTCTGGTTCTGTGGGTGTGGCTTGTTGGGCGTGGCAGTGGAAAGATACTGTAAAACCTCCAGTCAGAGGTGGTATTTGCTGGTTCTCCGAACTACTCAAAATTTCCACTACCGGTTTTCCAGAACTGGTCAGAACCTGCTGAATCCTACCTCTGATCAGACAACATTCTGTTCAGTCCAATATTTTGAAGAACCTTTTTTAAAAAGAGAAAATGCATTCCCCAAATTTGAAGTTTTATATAGATCTGGGTTGTTAATATACGTAGTTTTGTATGAATTGTGTGTTGCAAGGGATATAAGTATTCATAATTTACATGGTTTTTTTAAGCTGTTCCCATTATATACATTACCTCTAATATATACTTGTATTAATTGCATTTTATTCTAACGTATTAAATTTCTTAAGACGAACTCCCAAAATACTTATTGTTTGTTTGTTTTTCTTACTATTAGCATTTAATTTTGGTTTTTGGCAAAACTGGTCAAAATTTGTTTGCTAAACAACTGTAATGTTGGTTTACTGACTACTTCAAAGAAGATTGTTAAATTGAGTCATTCACAAAAGTGACCTGCTTTGCTTCATGACTTACAACCAGGCTCTGTTATGCTGGCAAGTTTGCTCCTTATCTAAGAGATTGCTAATCAGAGGTCACTTCCTAATGCCTTTCTTCCCAGGTACGCAAAAACAGAGCATGTGTTCTGAGACTTCTGGTAGGATGTAGCCAGATTCTTCAGTTCTCCTGAACTTCTTAAATACGTGTAACTTCCTTCAGGTCTGCATCAAAGAATCAAGATGCTGAGAGACCCTCTGTTGGGCCCCACCCTAGTGTTTTCTGTTCCTGTGCAAGAAATGTATCCCACTGGCTGCCAGACTCCCAGGGGTGGGGGTCTTAGCTAACTTTATAGGCTTTGTCTGGACCACATGGCTTCACCTGAGCTCCAGGCTTGGTTGAGCCTTGCTGGATGATGATGTAATGAAAAGGCTTTAGGCAATTTATATAGCTCTACCTGGAGATTTTTTTTATGAAAAATATTCTGACCCAGGCCTTAATGTCCCATCCATTAACAAAGGTGAAGGTGAGCTTCTGCTTCTAAGGTGAGTTTCTGCTTCTGAGTTTCTACTCTTTTTAGGGGAAATATTCTGCCTTTTTAATATTTTCCAGGATATTTCATTTTTCTAGGAAAGGGGTGGGTGCTAACTTCCTACACCCTAAATTTCTGCTGAGAAGTGCTCATAAAATACATAAAATACAGGATGCCATCTGAGCAGTATCAGGCTAGAAAGCACCATCCTGAATGATTAAAGCAGGGGTGTCAAAATCAAGGGCTGGGGGCCGAATCCAGCCCATGGGGTGCTTAGATCTGGTCTGCATGGCCATCTTAGAAACAGCAAGAGATCGGCCCGTGGTGCCTCTGCCAGCAAAAATGGAGGGTCCAGGGCTCCTTTTTCAGCCATGACAGCCTCCTGCAGTCCTCTGGCAGCAAAAATGGAGTTTGGGGAGGCTGCAAGGGGCACATCTAGGATCTGTTTTCAGCCATGACTGCTTCCTGCGGCCCTCTGCCAGCAAAAATGGAGCCCCAGCGATCCGCATATAGCCTCCCCAAGCTCCATTTTTGCTAGCAGAAGGCTGCATGAGGCCTTCGTGCCTGAAAAAGAAGCCTTTATGAGTGATGTCAAGCTGGCCATGCTCCCTGGCCACGGCCACCCTAAGGTCAAACACAACCTTGTTGCAGCCCTCAATGAAATTGAGTTTGGATTAAAATAATGTGGTACAGGTAGCATTCACTTTACTGTCCGTTAGAAGTTACAACAGACCCCCCCCCCCAAAAAAAGGCTCTTATGACCCAGATTCAAAGTTTCAATGACTACCAAATCCTCATGGATACGTGATCGCATTTTGGGTGCTTAGCCCACAATTTATGGCCATTCGCAGCATCCTGCAGACACATGACTGCAATTTACAATTTGTTTTGCTATAAACAGGGGTTTACTTCCAGTTACCAGCAAAAAAAAAAAAAAAATCCATTGCAGACAATGGGTTCACTTAACAGCTGTTAATGAATGCTGTGTTCACTTAATGACCACCACAAAAGATGTCCTATAATTAGGTAGGTAAACAAGGGTGCCTCAACTTATGACAATCATGACATATGATGGAAAGTCCATTATGATTGTAAGTCAAGGACTACCTGTGTGGTCATCCTGTAAGCTTTGCACATGCACATGCATGTAATGATACAACACACAAAGAAAAGAAAGAAAAGGGTTTGTGCAAAAGCGCACTAACATGCCTACCATCCCTGTCCTATTGTTTCTTGTATACATATTTTTTTATTCTTCTTATATGTATCCATGTATTCATAACTATGTTTTTACTTATACCTATGATCTTGTAAGCAATTGACAAATAAAATAAATAAATAAACTTCAGGATAGCATTTTCTTCAGTCTGAACCCTCCAACTATCCCCATGCCATAAATGCTGTTGCTTTGCAAAATGTGGAATGTTACTATGTTTTGAACACTGTAAAATACAACACTCTACCTGTTTCTCTCTCTCTCTTGCTATAACCTTGCATTAGTCCAATACTGTACCAATCCAGGCATGACTTCAGTACCCCCAAAATGTCTCTAAATAGTTTTTAGATTCACATAGGAAGTGCCTCCGCAACAGATGGTAGGTATTGTATAACAACCTCCCCTGTCTGTGTTTTTGCAGTTATAAAAACAAAGCTTAAAACTCCCCTTTACAATCTCGGTGGGAGCCTGACAGGTGCCATCAGCAATAAAGTCAACCATGATCAAACCTGCAGGTGATAAATAATATTAAAAGAGCTGTCCAGGCTAAAGAGTCCATGACAAATACCAAGGATTATATCCTGTAGGGGCTTATGAAAAGGTTCCATTTAAAAACTGTACTAAAAATGTTGGGCAAAGTTGATGATGAATTGCCCAAAATTGCCTTTTGTCATCTGCAGAGTTAAGAATCATAAATAAATTTGGGGTTTTGGTAGATTAAAAATCAACAACACCTTCCAATTCTCTAAATTTGTAAATTGTCAATATGACTCTATAATTCGTAAATTGTCAATATGACTCTATAATATTAAGAATCTTCTTTGTTTTATATATATAGTTTTAAGATACATAACAGTTGTCTTAAGACTCTAAGAGGCCCAGGAGCAGAACATTAATGTGAAGTTCACCAACCAGCTTAGAGTCCATCTGCTTTTTATTCATTTCATTTATTCATTAAATTTAAATACCATCCATCTCGTTATCAAGCAACTCTTGGTGGCATATAAATTTAATTCCTTTCTTTGAGACCTTTATCACCGACATTATAGAACCAGTAAATAGGAAATGATAGTGGAACAGGAGTGTCCATACATTGAGATCAAGAAACTCAAGATGGCAGCCAGAATAGTGTGATTGAAGTGTGTATGTGTATTTTGATACACACAAAAAAAGCCAGGCAGTTTTAATCATATTATCATGGTTGCTATCTTCTTGACTTGATTCAGATTAACAGAGCTGGAAAGGATCTTGTAAGTCATTTAGTCCAACCCACCCACCCACCCATCCAAGCAGGAGACCATATACCATTTCTGACAGATGGCAGTCCAGTCTCTTCTTAAAAACTTCCAGTGATGAAGCTCCCACAACTTCTGAAGGTGAGCTGTTCCACTGGTTGATTGTTCTCACTGTCAGAAAATTTCTTCTTATTTCTAAGTTGAATCTCTCCTTGTTCAGATTCCATCCATTATTCCTTGTCTGGCCTTCAGGTGCTTTAGAAAATAGTTTGACCCCTTCCTTTCTGCGGCAGCCCCTCAAATATTGGAAGACCGCTATCCTGTCTCCCCTGCTCCTTCTCTTCACTAGACTAGCCGTGCCCAGTTCCTGCAACCGGTCAGTGTGTTTTAGCCTCCAGTCCCCTTAATCATCTTAGTTATTCTTCTCTGCACTCTTTCTAGAGTCTCAACATCTTTTTTATAGTATGGTAACCAAAACTGGATGCAGTACTCTAGGTGTGGTCTTACTAAGCTTAATAGAGTGGTATTAGTAACTCACTTGATCTTGATTGTATCCCTCTGTTAATGCAATTTAGGATTGCATTGCCTTTTTTGGCTGCCACCACACACTGTTGGGTCATATTTTATTGATTGTCCATAAAGACTTGGAGATCCCTCTCACACTTTTTTGAGCATACCTCATGAACAGCCCTGAGAACCAAAAATACTGAAATAATTCTCTTTGAAATCTTATCTATCTCAACAGTGAATCCCATTTAATCTCACTTAGGAGAGGTATCCCCTCCATTTATCAGGCTGAAGGCAATTATATTGTATTTTTAGTGTAGCACTTTTGAGTCAGTGTGGATTCCTAGGGACTGCCTGGATGAGTCCTTGAGGTTTTCCTGAAAAGATTTCAGAAATGGTTTGCCATTGATTGCTTCCTAGGGCTGAAAGAAAGTGACTGAACTCAGAGTCATCCATTTGGCTTAATGCTTCAGGCAGGACTACAACTCTCAGTGTCTTGGTTTCCAGCTTGTTGCCCTAACTATGACATCAAGCGGACTCTCCTCTTTATTGCCCTACTTTTTGACATTAAAAAAATATGCCCAATTCCAACTGTACTCAAGAAAATAATTTATCTTCTTCGGTTCTTCTGTCTTTCCTAACGTTATGAGGATTGAAGTCAGAGGTGGTATTCAGCAGGTTCTGACCAGTTCTGGAGAACTGGTAGCAGAAATTTTCAGTAGTTCAGAGACCTGACAAATACCACCTCTGACTGGCCCTGCCCCCATCTATTCTCTACCTCCTGAGTCCTAGCTGATTGGCTAGGTCTTCTTTTGTTGCCCTGCATAGGAGAACAGAGCTGGAAAACAGGTTAGTGGGGTGGGGAGGGAATGGGATTTTGCAGTAACCTTCTCCCAGGAGTGGGGAGGGAATGGAAATTTTACAGTATCCTTCCTCTGCCATGCCCACTAAGCCACGCCCACAGAACCAGTAGTAAAGTTTTTTGAATCCCACCACTGATTGAAATCCAATGCTTCTGCATGCCATGAGACTAGAGAAAACTAGAGAATGCAATAGATTGCTAGACAGATCATGAGGCTGGTTGAGGCAGGCTGGTATGTTTTTATGGAAATTCAAGAGGGTGCAGGGTTGAGTCAACATCTTTGTGGCTGGGGTTGGAAATATGCCAGAAACCAAATGATGGTGACTTCTTAAGCCACCACACCCCCCATGGAAAGACCAAAAGAAATGGCTTTGTTATGAACTAATAAGGGCGTTTAATAAAGTTTTAACAACCTTAAGTAAAAAGCAGGGTTCTAATCCTGCACTTCTGATTGGCCGATAATAGGACATCGGATTGGGCCTTTCTGGGAAATCTGATTGGCTGTTAACGGGCCAACTCTCATTGGTTCACTTCCATGTTTCTCATTGGCTAATAGGACAGCAGCCAACCCTATAAAAGGGCTGTTGCTGCCCTAGGTGATTGCTCTGTTCAGTATGCTTAATAAAAAGTTGAAGTTCACTGTCACTGCCTCGTCTCCGTTCCTTGCACCCATGCGCCGAACTTAACAGGCTTTTTACAGCTTCTAGGATGAGAGAAAACTCTGCAGGGTCACTCCATTACTTTGAAACCAATAGCCCAGTAAATACCTGAGGAGTATAACCAGGAGCCAAGGAAACAACGGAAACATTATAGTTTAAGAAACTTGTGGAAGTTACAACACAATTTATGGACTATGGAGTAAATAAATATTCGGTCCTCATTCATGCAGATGGGAGCTAAGTGGCTAATCCTCTGCATATTTTGTAAAGGATTTACCCTTCTGCCTTTTATAGGGCAGATTAATTTATGACCGCCTCGTGTAAGAGGCTGAGAAAGTAAGAAAGAGCTCAGAACAATTTACTGCTGATGCTGCTTCTCCTTTTTTTTTTTAAATAGGGCCTTTTTTTTAAAAAAAATGGGGCCTTCGGAACTAACACAAGAATTGGAGATTGAAGAGAAGGAAATTTTAGATGAACTGTCAATGGAACTGCTCTCTATGAATCAGTTATCAGTTACTATGAATTAGTTGCCAAGCATCTGAATTTTGATCACATGACCATGCTGCAACAGTTATAAGCGTGAAAAATGATCAAAAGTCACCTTTTTCAGTAGTAACTTTGAACAGTCACTAAATGAACTGTTGTAAATCAAGGATTACCCATACTATGCTCACAAAGCATTTTTCAAGTATATATATTTCTCTTATTTCATTTCCTTGATATTGTTCCTTTCTGCAACTTTTAAAACAGAATAGAACACTTTTGCTAAATGTTCTTCTATTTCCTACATTTAACTTCAACATGTAGTTCGCTCAAGTTTGATTGCAAAGCACAACTCAACTCACAAAATAGCATTTGGTCCAAACATAAGTAAATGAGAAGGGGATCCAGTAGCAGTGATAAACATGAATTGAAAAGTTGGCATATTGACTAGCTGAATTTTCTGTTTGAAACTAACATTCCTGACATATCTATTTTTTTTTAATGGGATCAACCTGAGAGAAATGATATATGGTCCCCAATATGTAGGCTATTACATTTCTCAAATATATTTCCTTTCAAAATCTTGAATTTGAACCTGAGAGAAACGATATATGGTCCCCAACATGCAGGCTATTACATTTCTCAAATATATTTCCTTTCAAAATCTTGAATTTGATCTGAGTGAGTCCTAGCAGATAATCCATCATTTGTTGCAGGAATTATCAAAGAGCCCATACAGTTAGAGAGGCCACTTTCACAGCCCTCTCTAAGTGGTTTACAGACTCAGCATATTGCCCCCAACAATCTGGGTCCTCATTTTACCCACCTCTGAAGGATGGGAGGCTGAGTCAACCTTGAGCCTGGTGAGATTCGAACTGCCAAATTGCAAGCAAATAGTTGTACTGCAAAATTTGACAATATTTCTCAGAATTTAGTGCTCCAGAATTTATAGCCCCATGATTCAGGTTATTTCATAAAGTCTCAACAAATACAATAAGGTTTTAGCACATTACAGAACAATTGTTAATTGATAAAATACTTGTAAATTTTCCCATATGCAGCCTGCATCTATTGTCTATGTCCATTTTGTCTTTGTCACCTTCCCCATCCCCCCACTTCTTCCCAATTAAAATCCTAAATTAGGATTTAAATGTCTCCATGCATCATATGAAATGAGATATATCTCACCAAAATGTAGGTCTTTTAATACATTTTGTTAACCTGAAAAATCTGCTACCAGTTTCTTTCTGGTCTGTAGCAGGAATGAGAGTAGGTGGGGGGAAGTAATTTGCATGCATTTGACCTCTAGTGCTGTGTTTCTTAACCTTGACAGCTTGAAGATGTGAAGACTACAACTTCCAGAATTCCCCAGCCAACATCTGGAAGGTGAAATCCACACATTTTCAAGTGGCCAAGGTTGAGAAACACACTAGCTGTTGTGAATGCATAAGGTTTAATAAAGTTATCTTGAGCTTGGAGTCAAGTGCAGGGTTCTGGCCCTGCACTTCTGATTGGCTGTTAAATGGCAGGATCGGATTGGCCCGTTCAGGGGAATCTGATTGGCCATTAACGGAGCCTTCGTATTGGTTAATGGAGCTAGCGCTCCTGGGTTATTATTGGTTAAATAGTTATTGGGTTGCCTATATAAAGAGGGCCTTAGTTGCCCTTGTTTTTTGAGCAGTCATCATGTAAATAAAGAGTTGAAGTTCACTGTTCCAGAGGCTCGTCTCCATTCTTTCTTGCCCATTCTCCAAACTTAACACTGGCGACGAGGATGGGATTTGGAGACGTCAGAGCTGACTGAACTAGGAAGAAACATCGAGCACGTGGCTGACAACGCTACACGATGGAACCATGTCCGGCGTCGTCGTACCACCCACTCCATTCGATCCAGTGCAAGAGGACTGGGATTCCTACATGGATCGTTTCCAAATGTTTTTGGAAACTAACAATTTGAAGGATGCCACAACCAGGAAGATATTCCTAACTCATTGTGGTCCAATCGTATTTAAGATGGCTAAAGCACTAGCCAAACCTGCAGAAGTGAAGGCGATGGACTGGGACGTCCTCGAACCCCTACTGAGAGCTCATTATGCACCAACCGTGCCCACGCTTATGAGACGGCATGAGTTCTATCAGAGAAACCAGCGAAAAGGTGAAAGCATCACCAACTTCATAGCCGACCTCCGGAATCTGGGAGGCCTCTGCGGATTCGCCGATTTAGAAGAGGCACTGAGAGATCGAATAGTTCTGGGATTAGATGCACCAGGCATGCAGAGCAAGCTGATACTGAAAGGCAACATCAGCCTTGCCGATGCCATCGCCAATGCTACTGCAGCAGAAGCAACCAGGAAGTCAGCTGCACAACTTCGACGCAACCACGCTTTGGTCCACCAACCGACAGGTGACATTTTACCCAAGTCAGAAGGGCAGCTTTCAACGGCCCACCACGAAGACCTCTCTTCGTCGTCAGACAGCGACAAAGAAGAGGTCCATCGACTGCGATCTGACCAGGACCCCTACCCAAAGTCCTCACACCCCTGCACCAGCTGTGGAGCCAACCATGCCAGGTCCAAATGCAAATTCCGCGACGCGCTCTGCCATGAGTGTGGAAAAAGAGGCCACATCGGATGGGTCTGCCGAAGTTTCCAAGTACCCGGCCAAGCCTCAAAAGGGGCTAACTATCACCAATCGACAGGAAACCGTCCTGTAAGGCGAGAGCCAGTAAACCACTCCTACAGAAACCGAGTTTCAAATCGCCCCACGAAGCGAGAAGAGGCTCACCATACTATCACTATCGGTCACACCTCTGCCTTAGACGCCAAGAAAATCCGAATTACTTTGGTCATCGAGAACCGGCCCTGCCAAATGGAAGTCGACTCGGGATCGTCCCTCTCGATGGTGTCCTGGAAGACCCTCAAGCAACTCATTCCCACTATCCAGCGCCAAGACCTCCGTTATCAAAGACTTATCCTTAAGGACTATCAAGGGAATCGAATCCCTGTTGTCGGTTCCAGCCGAGTCAGGGTCTCATTCAAGAATCGCACAGCGTACTTACCGCTAACTGTGATCAACAAAGACCAGCCTAGCCTGCTAGGCCTTCAACGGTTTGCGCCACTTGGCATTGAAGTGGCAGGCATAAACCGGGTCAGCGGAAGTGACTGGGAGGAGGACCTCGTCCACGAATTCAGGGACGTCTTTGCAGAAAAATTAGGCAAGTACAAGGGGACCCCAATATCGTTCAGCCTAAATCCAAAGATAGCTCCCATTCGCCTTAAGCCCTGTCGAGTTCCGTTTGCCTTAAAGCCGAAAATCGACGAACAGCTTGATAAATTGATAGCTCAGGGGGTGCTAGAACCTACCGATCACTCTCCCTGGGAAACCCCAATCGTAACGCCAATTAAGCCGGATGGGTCAATTCGAATTTGTGGGGACTACCGGGCCACCCTGAACCACGCCCTACAGCAAAATACTTATCTGGTGCTGGTGGTGCAGCATCTCCTTCATTCCCTGGGGGGCGGAAAAGTCTTCGCTAAATTAGACTTAGCTC
This sequence comes from Hydrophis major, assembly GCA_033807585.1. Classification (NCBI taxonomy): domain Eukaryota; kingdom Metazoa; phylum Chordata; class Lepidosauria; order Squamata; family Elapidae; genus Hydrophis; species Hydrophis major. The sequence continues at coordinate 248,079,508 of CM066330.1, forward strand.
AGGCATATCAGCAACTACCTGTTGATGAAAAGACGGCACAGGCACAAACGATAGTGACGCACCGAGGTGCCTTTAAATGTACCCGGCTCCAAATCGGAGTCAGTGTAGCCCCAGGAATTTTTCAAAGCCTTATGGAGAGGTTACTACAAGGGATTAAAGGCGTGGTCCCATACTTTGACGATGTATTAATTGCTGCACCAACAAAGAAAACATTACGAGATCGTTTAAATTAGTCCTACAAAAATTTCAAAACGCCGTTCTTAAAGTGAAAAAGAACACGTGTAAATTGTGTACTGATTGTGTCGAGTTTTTAGGGTACCTAATTAACAGACAGGGTATTCACCCTACCGACAGTAAATTGAGAGCAATAAAAAATGCTCCCAGGCCTCGAAACAAGGCCGATCTCCAGGCGTTCCTAGGCCTTATCAACTTCTATAATGTATTTCTACCGCACAAAGCAACTGTCGCTGAGCTGTTACATCGTTTGCTAGATAAAAAAGCAATTTGGTTATGGGGTCATAAAGAAGAACAGGCATTTCATAATGTAAAAAAACTACTGACTTCTGACGCTGTACTCATACAGTACAATGAGACTTTGCCATTAAATATCACATGTGATGCTTCGCCTTTTCGAGTAGGCGCCATTTTGAGCCATGTACTGCATAATGGTAACGAAGCCCCTGTTGCATATTTTTCCAAGACACTTTCAAAAACTGAGTGTAATTATAGCCAGATTGATAAAGAAGCCCTCGCAATTGTATCGGCCATTAAAAGATTTCACGAGTATGTGTATGGCCGGGCTTTTACTATCGTGACTGACCACAAACCGTTATTGGGGATAATAGCCAGAGATAAGCTGACGCCTTACATATTATCCCCCAGGATGACTCGCTGGTCAGAATTCTTGGCTGCTCATAATTATCAGCTGCAATACCGCCCGGGGAAAGCCATTCCCCACGCCGATGCATTGAGCCGAGCACCACTACCAGAGACTCTTGATGATCCCGCTCCAACGGTAACCACGTTACAGATTGAAACACTACACACGCCGCCATTAACCGCCCGAGATATCGCGAGAGAAACCAGACGTGACCCCACCTTAGCACGAGTCCAGAGCTGGGTAGAACGCGGATGGCCATTGGACCAGCTATCAGATGACTTCACACCATTCAAGATGCGACAAACAGAGTTGTTTTCTCAAAAGGGCTGTGTCATCTGGGGTGATAGAGTCGTTATCCCAGAACGACTCCAAAAAACAGTACTCAGGACCTTGCACGATGGCCATCCCGGTATCGTGCGAATGAAAGCCCTCGTGCGAAGCTACGCATGGTGGCCTGGCATCGACAAGCAAATCGAGAATTGGGTTAAAGCTTGTCATAGATGCCAGGAAGTGAGCAACGCCCCACCAAAAGCCATTCCGACTGAGTGGGAAACGCCACGGGGACCCTGGTCCCGTATTCACCTGGACTTTGCAGGGCCAACCAAAGGCCACACCTTTCTTCTAACCGTCGACGCCTACTCGAATTGGCTCGAGATTCACCGCATGACGAACACGACCACCGAAGCAGTCATCAAAAGATTGGAAAGACTATTTGCAACCCACAGACTGCCAGACGTCCTGGTATCCGACAACGGGCCCCAATTTACCGTGCTGTCCTTCGAGCAGTACCTGGCTGACCACAGCATCCGACATGCGCTCACCTCGCCTGTGCATCCTGCCACCAATGGAAGGGCTGAGCGCATGGTTCAATTCGTCAAAAAGACTTTGCATAAATTAGACTACGATAACATCGATGACAAAATCAACCGAATCCTCTTTCTACAACACATCACACCTCACAGCATCACCAACAAAACTCCCGCCGAATTGCTAATGGGATGCAGGCTCTGCTCCCACCTCGACCGGTTACACCCAGCTTACAAACCGGAAAAACCATTCGGATCCAGCGGTCGATGCCGTACCTTCCAGGTAGGCGATTGGGTATACGCTAAAAACCTATCGGGTGATCCGCTGTGGGTAGAAGCGACAGTAATATGTGTAACCGACCCAAGATCCTACATTGTAAAATGCCTTGACGATAGAATTTGGAAACGCCATATCGATCAATTACAATCATGGCTCCGGTCAGGCATTTCTGAACTCCCTTATGACTAAACTGGGGGGGGGGGGGTTTGATACAGAAGAAGACGAATTTCAACTAGAAGAAAACACGTTCGAAGGGAACGATAGCGGAATAGAGAAACAGGAACTGGAACCAGAGACAGGAGTAGGTTCACCTCAGGGAGTTACCAAAAATATTGGTGAGGACGAAAACATGAACTCTGAACCAGAGCAAACCCCTTCGCTAAACAACGATCTACCTCAGCAAGACTGCAGCCAAATGCAAAACGCACAGCGAAAATCAAACAGACTAATAAAGCAACCTTCCCACCTCAAGGACTATGTAACTGCGCCCTGTAAAAAGAAGCCAAGGGGAAGGGGTGTTGTGAATGTATAAGGTTTAATAAAGTTATCTTGAGCTTGGAGTCAAGTGCAGGGTTCTGGCCCTGCACTTCTGATTGGCTGTTAAATGGCAGGAACGGATTGGCCCGTTCAGGGGAATCTGATTGGCCATTAACGGAGCCTTCGTATTGGTTAATGGAGCTAGTGCTCCTGGGTTATTATTGGTTAAATAGTTATTGGGTTGCCTATATAAAGAGGGCCTTAGCTGCCCTTGTTTTTTGAGCAGTCACCATGTAAATAAAGAGTTGAAGTTCACTGTTCCAGAGGCTCGTCTCCATTCTTTCTCGCCCATTCTCCAAACTTAACACTAGCATTAGCTCATTTCAAGAAAATTCCTCAAGGAGTCACTGGTACTCCAACCACACATTCCAACATTTGTTGGAGAAGGTTGTCGATGACACAAAATAGGAATTGTTGGTTTATCTTGATGATTTAACTGTCTTTGGAAATATATTAAAATAACTTGAATGCAGATTTATGAAAGTCCTTGATAAAGTAGAAGCCTGTGGTTTAAAGTTGTCACTGGCTAAGGATCACCTTTGTCACTGCAAATAACTTGAGTTGGTTATGTAGGACTTAAAAAGGATATTTCAAAAAAACTGGCTAAGACGGAGAATGTAACTATATGGAATCATACATAAATTGTTTTACAGTCGTTCTGGGGTCCCCCCCCCCCGCTCCAGATTCTGTAGTTTTATAAGCAATTTGTAAAATGAAACTATTCCTCTCTCATTCCACAACAATAACAAACGAATAAAAAAAGATTTGGCACATCATCTGCCAGGAATCAAAATCCCTTGAAACAGATGAGATGATAAATTGTTTGAAAAACCTTTCCACAACACTGTGTTCTGTTTCAGTCACATTTCTGGCTTGGTTTTTTCCTGAGATCAGTAAAAGGCAAGTGTTTTGCAGACTGATGCCAGCTTGAATGGCCTTGGCACTGTTTTATATCAGGACCAGGCTAAGGAATTACAGGTAGTCCTCAACTTACGACCTCAATTGAGCACCAAACTTATGACATGCGTTACGTGAATTTTGCCCTGTTTTACAACCCGCAGCCATCCCGAGCTCTGTTTTCATTGGCAGAGGCACTTTTGCTGTTTCCAGGGCAGCCCCGTGGGCCAGATCTAAGCACCCTTTGGGCCAGATTCGGCCTCCAGGCCTTGAGTTTGACCCCCTTGATCTAGGACAGGGATCCACTACCTCTGAGCTGTGACCCACTACTGGGTCGTAATCTATTCACAACTGGCCTCCATAAGCAGCAGGCCAGAAGGCACATGCTCAGCTTGCAAAAGTTGAACTGTGCACCCATGCGTGTGTCTACCACTCACACAAGTTGAGCTGTGTACATGCATGCACAAGCCAGCCCACCACTCCGATCTCCCCTCCCCTCTGCCAGACCACCAAGCCAAGTTTGGGGACCGCTGTCCTAGGATGAAATCAGTGTAAATTTATAGCTTTACTCTGATTTTGTCCCATGTCAATTATTTCAGTCTTAGAGATAGCAGCTACAGAAAGAGACAGCTTATAACTTAGACAGCTAATAAAACTTTCTGCTGAATTAAAATACCTTCAATAACAGGATGTTGGATCATCCTTCCAAAAAAAAAAAAAACCAAAACCATCTGATCTTGCTGAATATAAAACTGATATTAGTGTAGGTTTTCCAACATAAGGCTTTTTGGAGATGCATCTTAGAGCTTGAAAGGAATCACCATCAATCTTATTCAATAGCCTTTGAACTCTTTGAGAAGCATCCAAGCATTCAGGATTATGATGATAATATGGTCTTGCCATTTGTTTAAATGTCTTAGTTAAATGCGCAAATTTGCACTGGCCTCTATTACAGCCAGTATACTATTGTTCTCACTTGGCTAGGCACATACATGTGATTATGGATACTGCCTAATTCTAATTATTCTCTATTCCATAAAGAAAAATCCAGCATTACAATGCATAGTTTTTGTATAATTAACTTTGATTGCGTAGTCAAACCTTTTTACTAGTTAAAAGAACAAATACTGCAAATATTGTTCATACCTGTCACTGAAAATTATAGTAATGTATTGTCCAGCAAAAACTTTGCAGAACTGATTTGCGGTCTTCACGGTAATCACTATATTCCAATCAATGCCTTGGGAATATTGAAATCATTGGGAAATATTACCATTTGTTATTGGAGCTAAATGTTTAAATATAAGGATATTTGTTAATGCTTGCCAACTATACATAACTCCTTGGTAAGAAACCTGATATTTGCTAAAGAGAATTTTGGGGTGAAAATGTGTTGGAAATTGAAATGTTCTATATGCACTTCTGGGCAGTGAGAATCTGATCTGAGCAATGATGAAGCAGTTTTAAAGTTATATGAGAAAAGAGATGACTCTATAGGGAATGCATTTTAGGGAAAGCAAAGGCCAACTCCTAGGTAGCTCCATCCTACCAGAAGAAGAATGCAATAGCACGTGTTTCACATATTTATGCCTGAGATGAAGTCCCTTGAGTAACTGCGGAGTCAAAAGAGAGAGAGAAAATGACAAACAGGAGATACAGAGCAAATCAGGGTGGACAACTATGGCAATTTTATGACCTGTGGACTTCTACTCCCAGAATTCCTAAGCCAGCATTGCTGTTGAGGTCTCCAGGTCATAAATTTGCCATATTTACCCAACCCTGAAGTAAATCCTTTACTCTCTATCTACACCCTACTGCCCTCTTGTGGCCAGGAGGAGTTGAAGAGTTAATGGGATTGATGTTTACTGCAACTTGCATCTTCTGAGCAATAAAAATGGGCTTTTATTACTTTGAATAAGATTAGTTGTACAGCGAAATTTGTTTTCCTGGTAATTTTTCCAAAAAATTACTGTGCTGTTATTGTAGACCTCTGACTTCAAGATCTAAATACTAGCTTAGCCAGTTGACCTTATAATCTATCTGGCACTGAGTGATCTGTGTTCAAATGAGCCAAAAAGCATTTGAACTAACTTGAAAGCAAAAATCTTTGGACAATGAAGGACTTTGATATGAAAGAGTTGACTTACTTTAAATTAAGCATGTTTAATTCCATGTTTTAACCAAACATGCTAAAAACAGAAATCTTGCAAGTTTCATTCCAGCCTATCCAGAGGTGATATTCAGCAGGTTCTGACTAGTTCTGGAGAACTGATAGCAGAAATTTTGAGTAGTTTGGAGAACCGGCAAAAACCACCTCTGACTGGCCCCACCCCCATCTATTCTCTGCCTCCAGAGTCCCAGCTGTTCGGCTGAGTCTTCTTTGATTGCCCTGCACAGGAGAATGGGTAGTGGGGTGGGAAGGGAATGGGGTTTTGCAGTATCCTTCCCCTGCCATGCCCACCAAGCCACACCCACAGAACCTGTAGTAAAAAAATTTGAATCCCACCACTGAGCCTATCTTCATTAGATTCATATTATGCAATATGATTATTATTTTGTGTAAAAAAATATAGAAGCTGATAAGTAGTAAGATACCGTGGCCAGAATTTTAAAAATCAACCTTTATACAATACCAGCCTTGATATTTCCAATATGTATCTATTTCAAAGATAATATATGGAGAAAGTATCATTTAAAATGATTCATGAAAAATAAGTATAACTGTTTTACTAATCTTGCATTTTCACAGAAAGTATCAGAGCAAACAGAACCACAGGTGGTGTCACAGGTGATTCCTTGATTAGGAGGTTGATTATTCCTTGATTAGGCCTCTTCACCAGCAATCAACACCCAGATGAGCAGAAATTAATACCAAGATTAACATTAGACCAGGAGTGTCAAACTTGCAGACTGCGGCCCGGATGCGTCATACGCTTGCCACACCCAGCCCCAGTTTAGCAAAGGGAAAAAAAGTTGTGACATAACACATGACGACAATGTGACATTGCGAGTTTGACACCCCTGCATTAGACCAACAATCAAGGAGGCAGGAACTACTGTACCAACTCAGACAGTAAAGAGCCCAACCAAGATATCTACTGCCAATACTGACAGGGCAAGTACTATACCAGTATATAAAATTAAACGCAAATGCCACCCCCAACTAGCACTGCTGATATTATCTAGTGTTGTGAATGAATAAATGCTTAATAAAGTTATCTAGAGCTTGAAGTCAAGTAGAGGGATCTGGCCCTGCACTTCTGATTGGCTGTTAAATGGCGAGATCAGATTGGTCCATTCAGGAGAATCTGATTGGCCATTAGCAAGCCGTTCCCATTGGTTAACGGAGCTAGCGCTCCCAGGTTGCCATTGGTTGAATAGTTAATAAGTTGCCTATATAAGGAAGGCTATAGCAGCCATTGAGTTTGAGCTGTCACACCATGTAAATAAAGAGTTGAAGTTCACTATTTCACTGGCTCGTCTCCATTCTTCGCACCCATGCTTCACACTTAACACTGGCGATGAAGATGGGATGTGGAGACGTCAGAGCTGACTAAACAACGAAGAAGACAACCGAGCACGTGGCTGAAACACACAACGGTGGAACCATGTCCAGCGGCGTCATACCACCCACTCCGTTCGAACCAGCGCAAGAAGACTGGGAATCCTACATGGATCATTTCCAAATGTTCTTAGAAACCAATAATTTGAAGGATGCCACAACTGGGAAGAAATGGGTGGTATTCCTAACACATTGCGGGCAGACCGTATTCAAGATGGCCAACGCGCTAGCAAACCCAGCTGAAGTGAAGGCTATGGACTGGGACGTCCTCAAACCTCTACTAAGGGCCCACTATGCACCAGCCATACCAACGCTCGTAAGACGGCATGAGTTCTACCAAAGAAACCAGCGGAAAGGAGAGAGCATTGCCGACTTCATTGTGGACCTCCGAAACTTAGAAGGCCTCTGTGATTTCGCCGACCTGGAAGAGGCTTTGAGAGACCGAGTAGTTCTGGGATTAGATGCGCTAAACGTGCAGAGCAAGATAATGGCGAAAGGTGATATTAGCCTTGCCGATACAATCGCTGATGCTACCGCGGCAGAAGCTACCAAGAAGTCGGCTGCCCAACTGCGCCGAAACCGCACTCCGACACACCAACCAGCCTGCGACATTTCACCTAAGTCAGAAGGGCAGCTATCGATGGCCCACCACGAGGACCTCTCTTCGTCGTCAGACAGCGACGAAGAAGAGGTCCATCGACTGCGGTCTGATTGGGACCATTACCCGAAGTCCCAGCAACCATGCGCTGGCTGCGGGGCCAACCATTACCGGTCCGAATGCAAATTCCGCAACGCGCTCTGCCATGAGTGCGGGAAACGAGGCCACATCGGATGGGTCTGTAGAAGTCTCCTAGGACCCAGCCAGACCTCGAAGGGGGCCAACCATCGCCAATCGACAGGAAACCGTCCTGTAAGGCGAGAACCAGTAAACCACTCCTACAGAAACCGACCCATGAATCGCCTAACGAAGCGAGAGGAGGCTCACCAAACGCTCACTATTGGTCACGCCTTTCCCTTGGATGCCAAGAAAATCTGAATTAAAGTGGCCATCGAAAATCAGCCCTGCCAAATGGAAGTTGACTCGGGATCGTCGCTCTCAATGGTTTCCTGGAAGACCCTCAAGCAACTCATCCCTACTATCCAGCGCCAAGACCTCCGTTCCCAAAGACTTATCCTTAAAGACTATCAAGGGAATCGGATTCCAGTCGTGGGATCCAGTTGAGTCCGGGTTTTGTTCAAAAACCGCACAGCGTACTTACCCCTGACTGTGATCGACAAGGACCGGCCTAGCCTGTTAGGCCTCCAATGGTTCGTACCACTCGGCATTGAAGTGGCAGGCATTAACCGAATCAGCGACAGTGACTGGGAGGAGGACCTCGTCCATGAATTCAGGGACGTCTTCGCGGAAAAGCTAGGTGAGTACAAGGGGACCCCGATATCATTTAGCCTTAATTCAAAAATAGCTCCCATCCGCTTTAAGCCTCGTCGAGTTCCGTTCGCACTAAAGCCGAAAATCGATGAACAGCTTGATAAGTTAATAGCCCAGGGAGTGCTAGAGCCAACCAATCACTCTCCCTGGGAGACCCCAATCGTGACACCCATTAAGACGGATGGTTCGATTAGAATTTGTGGGGACTACCGGGCCACCCTGAACCACACCCTGCAGCAAAACCCATATCCAGTGCCAGGGGTGCAACACCTCCTCTACTCCCTGGGGGACGGAGAAGTTTTTGCTAAACTAGACTTAGCTCAGGCTTATCAGCAACTGCCGGTTGATGAAAAAATGGCACAGGCATAGACAATCGTGACGCACCGAGGTGCCTTTAAATGTACGCGGCTCCAATTCAGAGTGAGCGTAGCCCAAGGGATCTTTCAGAGCCTAATGGAAAGACTCTTACAAGGGATTAAAGGCGTTGTCCCTTACTTTGACGATGTGTTAATTGCTGCCCCTACTTCAAAAATTTTACGGGATTGTTTAAGACTGGTTCTCCAAAAATTCAAAGATGCACGCCTTAAGGTGAAGAAAAATAAGTGCAAGCTGTATACAGATCGTGTCAAATTTTTAGGGTACTTAATTGACAGTCAGTTCACCCTACAGATAGCAAATTGAGAGCAATAAAAAATGCTCCCAGACCCCGGAATAAGGCCGACCTTCAGGCGTTTCTAGGCCTCATCAATTTTTATAACGTATTTTTGCCGCATTAGGCAACTGTCGCTGAACCTTTACATTGTCTACTGGACAAAAAAGCAGTTTGGGTATGGGGTCATAGAGAAGAGCAGGCATTCTGTAATGTAAAAAAACTACTGACTTCTGACGCTGTACTAATGCAGTACAATGAAACCTTACTGCTAAATATCACGTGTGATGCATCGCCTTTCGGAGTGGGCACCATTTTGAGCCACGTATTGCCTAACGGTAGCAAATCCCCTGTTGCCTATTTTTCAAAGACACTCTCGAAAACTGAGCGAAATTATAGCCAGATTGAGAAAGAAGCGCTTGCAATTGTGTCAGCTGTCAAAAGATTTCATGAGTACGTGTACGGCCGGGCTTTTACTATAGTGACTGACCACAAATCTTTGCTGGGAATAATAGCTGGGGATAAGCCAACCCCCTATATATTATCTCCCAGGATGACTCGCTGGTCAGAATTCTTGGCTGCTTATAATTATCAGCTGCAATACCACTCCGGGAAAGCTATTCCCCATGCCGACGCGTTGAGCCGTGCACCGCTTCCAGAGACTACTGACGACCCCGCGCCAAAATGACAACGTTGCAGATCGAGACACTCTGTGCACCGCCATTAACTGCCCGTGATATCGCGAGAGAAACAAAATGCGACCCTGCCTTAGCAGAAGTCCTCACGTGGGTGGAACGTGGATGGCCATTGGACCAAATATCAGACGATTTCGCACCATTCAAAAGTCAACAAACAGAGTTGTTTTCTCAAAAGGGCTACATCATCTGGGGCGATAGAGTCGTTATTCCAGAACGACTCCAACAGGCACTACTAAGAACCTTGCACGATGGCCATCCCGGCATCGTGCACATGAAGGCCCTCACACGAAGCTACGCGTGGTGGCCAGACATCGACAAGCAAATTGAGTCGTGGGTCAAAGCTTGTCGTAGATGCCAGGAAGTAAGCAACACTCCACCAAAGGCAAACTGAATGGGAGACACCGCGGGGACCCTGGTCCCAAATCCATCTGGATTTTGTTGGGCCGACCAAAGGCCATACCTTCTTGTTAACCGTAGACGCCTACTCGAACTGGCTCGAAATTCACCAAATGAGGAACACGACAACTGAAGCAGTCATCAAAAAACTAGAAAGACTGTTTGCAACCCACGGATTACCAGACATTCTGGTATCCAACAACGGGCCCCAATTTACCATGCTGTCCTTTGAGCAGTACCTGGTGGACCGCGGTATTCGACATGCGCTCGCTTCGCCTGTGCATCCTGCGGCCAACGGTAGGGCCAAGCGCATGGTACAATTCATCAAGAAAACGCTACAGAAAGTGGACTATGACAACAGTAAAGAGAAGATAAACCGAATCCTCTTTTTACAGCATATCACTCCTCACAGCGTCACCAACAAAACTCCCGCCGAGCTGCTAATGGGACGAAAGCTCCGCTCCCACCTCGACCGGTTACACCCAGCCTACGAACCGGAGAAACCACTCGGATCTAGCGGTCGATGCCATACCTTCCAGGTAGGCGATTTGGTGTTCGCTAAAAGCTTATCGGGTGATCCGCTGTGGGTAGAAGCGACTGTGGTCCATGTAACCGGCCCGAGATCATACCTTGTACAATGCCCTGACGATAGACTTTGGAAGCGCCATTTCGATCAACTACGATCAAGGCTGCAGTCAGGCATTTCCGAACTCCCTAATGACCAAACTGGGGGGGGGGGAGATACAGAAGAAGAGGAATTTCAATTAGCAGAAAACCTTTTTGAAGGAAACAATAGCGGAACAGAAAAGCGAGAACAGGAATCAGGGATGGGAGTGAGTTCACCTCAGGGTGATACCGAAGATGTTGGTGACAACGAAAACGCGAACTCTGAATCAGAGGCAATCCTTTCGCCAAACAACCCCTACCTCAACAAGAGTGCAGCCAAATACCAGCTGCACAGCGAAAATCAAAAAGATTAACAAAACAACCGTCCTACCTCAAGGACTACGTGACCGCATCCCGTAAACAGAACCCGGGGGGAAGGGGTGTTGTGAATGAATAAATGCTTAATAAAGTTATCTAGAGCTTGAAGTCAAGTACAGGGTTCTGGCCCTGCACTTCTGATTGGCTGTTAAATGGTGAGATCAGATTGGTCCATTCAGGAGAATCTGATTGGCCATTAGCAAGCCGTTCTCATTGGTTAACAGAGTTAGTGCTCCCAGGTTGCCATTGGTTGAATAGTTAATTAGTTGCCAATATAAAGAAGGTTATAGCAGCCATCCAGTTTGAGCTGTCACAACATGTAAATAAAGAGTTGAAGTTCACTGTTTTCACTGGCTCGTCTCCATTCTTCGCACCCATGCTCCACACTTAACATCTAGTTTGGTAATGAACCGCCAGCAAGAAGTCAACCAAACTCAGAGAGCACCATGGACTCCTCAGTTCAATTCTGAACTATACATATTCTCTTCCATAGGTCCTTAATTAAAGCACAGGGCCTCCAGAGGTAGAAGTTATTTTGCATCTTATGAGTAAAGAGTATGCAACTGGTGCACCAGACATAGGTTAAAAAGATGTTCATGGTCACTGCAGCACTACTTGAGACTCAGAAACATTTAATAAGATATAGAGAGTGTCTATGTCTTTCTTATCTCACATCAGTATGAATTATGCAGGAGTATTATAAAAAGTGGATTACAGGTTCTCTTCCTTGGAAATGCAAAACATTTAAGCTGTATAGAAACCATGTACTTCTACACCTGGTTAAGCACTGAGGCTCCCTTTCATAACCAGAATTCTTGAGCATGCTTCCAGATCCCATTTAAGACCTCCCATCAAAATGTAATTTCTTACCAGACAGAAAACAAGGGAAGGGATTATTAAAAGCACTGAATTAACTTCATTTCAAAAACTGAATGTCTGAATCAAACCTAGATTTTATCCTAGCTCCAATTATGTTTGGCCTTTGGCTCCCAATGGGTTACTCAGTGGCCAAATGCAGCTTCAAATTTATTCATTTGTTTGTTTGTTGATTTGGTTTATATTCCACCTTTATTACTTTATAAGTAATTCAAGGTAATGAACATACCTACTACTTCTTCCTTCTATTTTCCCCACAACAAAAATCCTGTGAGGTGGATTTGGCTGAAAAGATGAATGGACCAAAGTCACACAACTGGCTTTCATGCCTAAGGTAGGACTAGAATTCACCTAGTCTCCTGGTGATTGGCCCAAACTCTCACAGTTGGTTTTCATTTATTCATTTAACAAACATATATTGCCCATTTCCCTGAAGTGATTTTGCCTAAGGCAAAAAGGTCTAGAGGTGACCTGAGTCTTCTGCCCATTAATAGCTCTGCTGGGCTCTTGGTGGTGGTGGTACTTGGTGTGATATGCTGTAGAAGAAGCATCCTGGTGATCTTCTCGTGGATGTTGCCATGTTCCATTTTGTGCAGAGTTTTTTTTGTAAATTGAACCATGCGTTCAGCTCTACCATTCGCCACCGGGTAAGCTGGCGATGTCAATGCATGTCAGATGCCGCGGTCTGCCAAGTATTGTTCAAAAGCCAAGGCAGTAAATTGTGGCCCATTGTCAGAAACGATGACATCTGGCAGAACATGCGTTGCGAAAAGTCTATTTAATTTCTTGATGACAGCTTCTGTGGTGGTTGTCTTCATTGTGCTAACCTCGAGCCAATTTGAATAAGCGTCAACAGTGATTAAGAAGGTGTGCCCCTTGGTTGGCCCTGCGAAGTCAATATGGATGTGCGACCAAGGGCCTCTGGGTGTTTCCCATTCAAATGGTAGGGCCTTAGGGGGAGCCGAGCGAGTCTCTTTGCATCTGTTACAAGCGGCAACTCAGGTTTCAATTTGCTTGTCCATGCCTGGCCACCAAGCATAGCTCCTGGCCAGGGCTTTCATGGGCACAATACCAGGGTGCCCGTCATGCAGCAAGTCTAAATCTCTTTACTGCTGAAATGATGGCGAGGGCTTCTTTGTCCAGCTGGCTATAGTTCCTCTCTGGCTTGGACAATGTTCTGGAAAAGAATGCAACGGGGGCTTCCGTTCCATTTGATAAAACATGGCTCAGGATGGTGCCAACCCCGAAAGGCGATGTGTTGCAAGTAACAGTCAGAGGTAGTGTTTCATTGTATTGCATAAGGACTGCATCTGAAGTCAAAAGGTTTTTTATCTGGTGAAAAGCGTGCTCTTCTCACCGTCCCCATATCCAGGAAGCCTTTTTATCAAGGAGTCTATGCAGAGGTTCTGCGACAGTCGCTTTCTGGGGTAGAAAAATGTTATAGAAATTAATGAGTCTGAGGAAGGCTTGGAGGTCCGTTTTGTTCTTTGGTCTGGGGGCGTTTTTGATGGCTTTCAATTTTTTATCTGTGGGGGAATTCCTTGTTTGTCAAGGAGGTAGCCAAGAAATTCAACCCTTTCAGTGCATAATTGGCACTTTTCCTTTTTCACCTTGAGGCCAGCGTCTTTGAATTTCTGTAGGACCTCCCTCAGTCGTTTTTCCAATTGTTTTTTGGTAGGGGCTGCTACCAGAACGTCGTCGAAATAGGGCACGACTCCTTTAATTCCCTGCAGCAATCTCTCCATTAGACATTGAAAAATGCCCAGTTCGATGCTGACCCCAAACTGGAGCCGGTTACATTTGAACGCCCCTCTATGTGTCACTATTGTTTGGGCTTCAGCGGTTTCAGCATCAACTGGCAGTTGTTGATAAGCTTGAGCCAGGTTGAGCTTTGCAAAGATCTTGCCACCCCCTGGTGAGTGCAGGAGATGTTGGACTACTGGTACTGGGTAGGCGCTCTGCTGCAATGCGTGGTTGAGGGTGGCCTTGTAGTCACCACAAATTCTCAGAGAGCCATCGGGTTTGATGGGGGTGACAATTGGGGTCTCCCAACAGGCATGATCGATGGGTTCTAACATGCCTTGTGCAATTAGTTTGTCTAATTGTTTGTCTATTTTAGGCTTGAGTGCAAAAGGCACTCAGCGTGGCTTGAGACGGATGGGAGTGATGTCAGGGCTTAAAAGAGATTAAAGGATTAAAGGAGATAGGGGACCCCTTGTACTTGCCTGGATGTTCACTGAAGACTTCTTGGAAGTCCTGGATAAGCGTTGCTTCCCAGTTTTCGTCTTCTGTGTGGTTGATGCCTGCCATCTCGATCCCCAACGTGCGAACCACTGCAACCCAAGTAGGCTAGGTCTGTCTTTATCAACAATTGTGAGTGGTAGGATGGTGGTATGGTTTCTGAATGAAACTTGAAAATGTCCAGTGCCAACGACCGGAATGCGATTACCTTGATAGTCTCTTAATATTAGCTTCTGGTCACTTAGCTCTTGTCAGCGGATGCTGGGAATTAGTCTTTTGATGGTCCTCCAGGAGACCATAGAGAGGGAGGAACCGGAGTCTACCTCCATGGTGCAAGGCTGATTCTCGATGTTGACCTCTACATGTAACTTTCGTGTGTCTATTGATGAAGCGTGGCCGATGGTGACTGTTTGGTGCGTTTCTTCTCTTCTGGGTACCTCAAGGAACTTCCTGGATCAGCTGTCCCGGTTCCATCGGCTGTCATTATGGCAGTCCCGGTTTATGGTGGGGGTGCCATCTCTTCTTTTTGGGCTGTTTCCTCATCGTTGGGGGCTGGAATTTCGTTTGTTACAGCATACTTTGGCAATATACCCTCGTTTTTCGCAAAAAGGGCAAACAGCATCCAGGAACTTGCATTCAGAATGCGGGTGATTTCCTCCACAACCGGCACATTGGTAACTCGACTTACGACCATGCCAGTCTCGTGGTTCCGATGAAGTCTGTGAATGTCTTCCTCTTCGCTGTCAGAAGGGGATTCGATGTCGCCGTGGTGGGTGGATGCTGTGTGTTTGTCTGCTGCAGTTGTTGTCTCGCTGGTGGGTTGGCAGTTGTTTCCGTTTGAACGCCGCATTCACACTGCTGACTTATGGGTAGTCTTGGCTGCGGTGGCTTCGGCTACGGCGTCGGCGAGGGAGTTGTCCCCTTTAGCCATCGGTCTGCTTTGGAGAGTTGGGTCTTTCAGGCCAAGGACGACTCGGTCACGCATGGCCTTGTCTAGATTGGCGAATCCGCACAAGCCTCCTAGGTCCCTCAGGTCAGCTACAAACTCTCCAATGCTCTCACCCTCACGCTGATCCCTCTGGTAAAAGTCATGCTGACGGATGAGAATTGGCACAGCTGGGGCTGTGGTTCCAGAGGATGGGAGCTAACGTATCCTAATCCATGGTCTTGACATCTGTTGGCTTCGCGAGTGCCTTGGCCATTTTAAAAACGGCGGGTCCGCAGTGTGTTAGAAAAACTGCTCGCTTCTTGCCCAGTGGTGTCCTTCAGGTTGTTTGATTCCAAGAATATTTGGAAACGATCAATGTAGGACTCCCAGTCCTCGCTGGCCGGATTGAATGGTGTGGGTGGCACAGGGCTGCTGGCCATCTTGCCAGTCGTCTATGCGCTATCTGCCATGTGCTAGTCAGCTCTGTTGTCTCAGTATCCCATCCTCGTCGCCAGTGTTAAGTCTGGGCGGTGGGTCCCAAGGAGAGATGAGACTTGAAGTAGTGACAACAGCTCTTTATTAGGAAACCAGATACTGAGACAAGACTCCCAGCTGAGGCAGCTCCTTTTATAGAGCTGACTGCGGCTAGGCAGCCTATGACATGCATTTGAGCTTGCCGCGCTTGGTTTTACCCAATCGCGGCAGCCAAATAAGAACCAATCAGAACGCTTAGTTTTGTCCAATCACGGCCCAGCTTTTCCGGACCAATAGGAATGCAGGCCTACAAGCCTGTTAGTATGGGACAGCTTCTGTCTTCCTTTTCTTCCCAAAAATGTAAAATGAAAGTAACCTGCAGGTTACTTTCACAGCCAAAGATGCAGTCCCACCCAAACTGTCCAGATGACACCAATTCATGACACGTCGAGTTTTCCACTGATGTAAAACGAATCTGTTTTTTTTTAATTGTGAGAAAGAATAGAAAGAAAAGGCACATTTGAATATGCTTCCATTGAGAAGTTATTTACTGTCTAGTAAATCCATTTATAACCACACCACATTTCACATCTGAATATTCTGAAGGACACACATGCTATATATCAGCCATTATCAGGCACTGGAAGCTTTTGCAATGGTTCCCAGGCACCATTCCGAGACTGCCAAAGAATTCAGTACAACAGATTTTGGAATGCTACGATTTTTCCCCACAACTCATACTGCCTGGGCTCAAAAAAAAGGAAAAGAAAAGGAAGAATGCATTGAGGCTAGTGTGCCAAACTGATAGGCAATTCCTGGCCATAAAAAGAACAGATTTTGCCCTAGTCTTTCTTCCACATTAAGGTTATCAGATGTCTGGTAAAAGGAGGGCATGTCTTCCTTTTTTGTCCTAATTCCCAGGCTTAGTCTAAAAAATCAAATACATGTAGTCTTATAACCATCATGAATTACAACCATGATGGACGGGCTTCATTAAGGTCATAACTCAAGGACTACCTGCATTGTCCAGCTTTTTGAGTGTTTTAGTTGTTTTCTGGAGCGTTTTTACTTCAGTATCATTCAAATTTTTCTGCATGGTGACCTTGTAAGTTGTCTTCAGACACAACAGCCTAGATTTATGTTATCTCATTTATTTCCTGATTTCAGCCATCCCCTTCAGATCTACGATCATTGTCATCTGAAGAGTACAGATGTTATACATTTCAATTCTTTATTATCCCTTTTAAGTTCTTGAAAATAAAGATTGGTTGGAAAAATATTGCAGTTGAAAAACCAGTCCTGATGTTGGAAAAAGTAAGTTCAGATACATGTGTGCTTAAGTACAAGTGTTGCTGTTTTTCAGTGTAGCTTTTATCATAGATGTCCAGAAAGTAAAACACTTTCTGTTTTCTGTGTCCTCGTTTGCTTGTTCTGACATCTGGATAACTCTATAGACAGACCTATGAACAGGACTCCTTTTGAAGATCTATAAATTTTTCTCACAAAGTAGAGAAGTGCATAAAAGAATAATTAAAAAGCAAAATTTTCCACAAGTTTAACCAATAATTTCATGATGGACCATCCATACTTCTACTAAATATGGAGGAGGCTTGTTGTGGCATTTTTCCCCACATGTTTTCCAAACTTCTTGGTCTAGTCTATAGCTCTGAAAATGGCCAATATTTTCCTATCCCTCGACTAATCAGACTTTGTTCTATTTAATTTGAGGCTTCCCCCAAAATTACCCAGATGATGTCAAAAGCATGGTAATGTACAGTATTTGCAGCCTATGCTAAGCTATAAGCTATTTGACCATAATTGTGGAATCCTTGGTGCTTACACTGATGATGTTACCTACTTGGGTAATAAAATGTCTGCAAGCAACCAACCAACCAGAGAGCACCAAGAAAGTCCAGAAATATATAATAGTAGAAGAGTTAAAAGAGTTCTCCACTCCTCTACTCGTTGCAGAATACCTTATACCACCAGACTTGAAATTCTAGACCTAGAAAACCTAGAATTAGGCCACCTTTGGTCCAATCTAAGTATAGTATATAAAATCATACATTGCAATTTCCTACCTGTCAATGAATACTTCAGCTTCAACTGTTAAGTCTGGAGCATGGGTGCGAATAATGGAGACGAGCCGGTAGAAACAGTGAACTTCAAACTCTTTATTTACATGGTGTGACAGCTCAGCTCGAGGGCTGCTATAGCCTTCCTTATATAGGCAACTTATTAACTATTCAACCAATAGCAAACCTGGAGCGCTAGCTCTGTTAACCAATGGGAATGGTCTGTTAATGGCCAATCAGATGCTCCTGAACGGACCAATCCGATCCTGCCATTAACAGCCAATCAGAAGTGCAGGGCCAGAACCTTGCACTTGACTTTAAGCTCAATAAAACTTTATTAGTATTATTCATTCACAACACCACTTTCCCCCGGCTTCTGCCCACGGGGCACGGTTACATAGTCCTTCAGGTAGGATGGCTGTTTTATTAGTCTTTTCGATTTTCGCAAAGTGCCTGGTGGTTGGCTGCACTTCTGCTGAGGTAGATCGTTGTTTAACGGTAGGGGTGCCTCTGGTTCCGAGTTCGCGTTCCTGTCGTCACCAATATTACTGGCCACTCCCTGAGGTGAACTCACTCCGGTCCCTGGTTCCTGTTCCTGCGTTTCAGTTCCATTATCAGTCTCATCGAAAAGGGTTCCCTCTAATTGTAATTCGCTTTCCTCTGTATCTCCCCCCCCCCTCAGTTTGGTCATAAAGGAGTTCGGAATTGCGAGACGGTAGCCACGATCGTAGTTGATCTATGTGGCGCTTCCAAAGTCTGTTGTCAGGGCACTGAACGAGGTACGATCTTGGGCTGGTTATGCTAAGTTTTTAGCGAATACTAAATCGCCTACCTGGAAGGTACGGCATCGGCCGCTGGATCCAAGTGGCTTTTCCGGTTCGTAGGCTGGGTGTAACCGATCGAGGTGGGAGCAGAGCTTTCGTCCCATTAGCAGCTTGGCGGGAGTTTTGTTGGTGACACTGTGAGGTGTGATGTGCTGCAGGAAAAGGATCCGGTTGATTTTCTCGTCGATATTGTCGTAGTCTAACTTTTGGAGAGTCTTTTTGACAATTGTACCATGCGCTCAGCCCTACCGTTGCCAGCAGGGTACACAGGCGAAGTGAGCGCATGTCGAATACCGCGGTCCGCCAGGTACTGCTCAAAAGACAGCACGGTAAATTGGGGCCCGATGTTGGATACCAGAACGTCTGGTAATCCGTGGGTTGCAAAAAGTCTTTCCAGTCTTTTGATGACTGCGTCAGTGGTTGTGTTGCTCATTTGCTGAATCTCAAGCCAATTCGAGTAGGTGTCGATGGTTATCAAAAACATGTGGCCTTTGGTTGGCCTAGCAAAGTCCAGATGGATGCGGGACCAGGGTCCCCGCGGCGTCTCCCATTCGGTTGGAGTTGCCTTTGGTGGAGCGTTGCTTACTTCTTGGCATCTCTTGCAAGTTTTAACCCATGATTCGATTTGTCTGTCAATGCCTGGCCGCCACGCATAGCTTCGTGCGAGGCCCTTCATGCGCACGATGCCAGGGTGGCCATTGTGCAAGGTTCTTAGCAGTGTCTGTTGGAGTCGTTCTGGGTAACGACTCTATCGCCCCAGATGACACAGCCCTTCTGCGAGAACAACTCTGTTTGATGACTTTTGAATGGTGCAAAGTCGTCTGGTACTTGGTCCAATGGCCATCCACATTCCACCCATGTGAGGACTCGCGCCAAGATGGGGTCGCGTTTTGTTTCTCTCGCGATGTCACGGGCAGTTAATGGCGGCGTGTGGAGTGTCTCGATTTGCAATGCTGTCATCGTTGGTGCAGGATCATTGATAGTTTCAGGGAGCGGTGTACGGCTCAGCGTGTCGGCGTGGGGAATGGATTTACCGGGATGATATTGTAGCCGATAATTGTAGGCAGCCAAGAATTCTGACCAGAAGGTCATTCTGGGAGAAAGTATGTAGGGAGTTGGCTTGTCCCCAGTGATGTTCCCCAGCAATGGTTTGTGGTCAGTTACGATGGTGAAAACCCAGCCGTACACATACTCATGAAATCTTTTAACAGCTGATACAATCACCAGGGCTTCTTTATCGATCTGGCTGTAATTTCGCTCGGTTTTCGAGAGCGTCTTTGAGAAGGAAGCAACAGGGGCTTCGTTATCGTTAGGCAACACATGGCTCAAAATGGCGCCCACTCCAAAGGGCAATGCATCGCATGTAATGTTTATTGGCAAAGTCTCATTGTACTGCATTCGTACGGCGTCCGAAGTCAGTAGTTTTTTCACATTATAGAACGCCTGCTCTTCTTTGTGACCCCATACCCAAATTGCTTTTTTATCTCATAGACAATGTAAAGGTTCAGTGACCGTCGCCTTGTGCGGCAGGAATACATTATAAAAATTGATGAGGCCTAAGAATGCCTGGAGGTCGGTCTTGTTCTGCGGTCTGGGAGCGTTTTTTATTCCTCTCAATCTGCTATCGGTAGGGTGAATACCCTGACTGTCAATTAAGTGCCCTAAGAATTCAACACGATCGGTACACAGTTTGCACTTATTTTTTTTGACTTTCAGGCTTGCTTCCTGGAATTTTCGTAATACCAGTCTTAAACGCTCCTGTAAGATTTTTGGAGTGGGGGCAGCAATGAGTACATCATCAAAATAGGGGACAATGCCCTTGATCCCCTGCAATAGTCTCTCCTTTAGGCTCTGAAAGATCCCTGGGGCTACACTGACTCTGAATTGGAGCCGCGTGCACTTAAAGGCACCTCGGTGTGTTACGATAGTCTGTGCCTGTGCCGTTTTTTCGTCAACCGGCAGTTGCTGATAAGCCTGAGCCAAGTCTAGTTTAGCGAAGACTTCTCCGCCCCCCAGGGAATGGAAGAGGTGTTGTACCACCGGCACCGGATATGGGTTCTGTTGCAGGGCGTGGTTTAGGGTGGCTCGGTAGTCCCCACAAATTCTAATGGAGCCGTCTGGCTTAATTGGTGTCACAATAGGCGTTTCCCATGGGGAGTGGTCAGTTGGCTTTAAGACTCCCTGGGCAATCAACTTATCAAGCTGCTCGTCGATTTTTGGTTTCAGAGCGAACGGAACTCGATGAGGCTTAAGGCGGATGGGAGCTATCTTTGGATTAAGGCTAAAGGATATCGGGGTTCCCTTGTACTCGCCTAGCTTTTCCTTGAAGACGTCCCTGAACTCATGGGCAAGGTCTTCCTCCCAGTCACTGCCGCCGATTCAGTTAATGCCTGCCACTTCAATGCCGAGTGGTGCGAACCATTGCAGGCCTAACAGACTAGGCTGATCCTTATCGATTATCGTCAGGGGTAAGTATGCCATGCGGTTCTTGAATGCAACCCGGACTTGACTGGATCCTGCGACTGGAATTCGGTTCCCCTGGTAGTCCTTTAACACGAGCCGTTGGAATTGAAGGTCTTGGCGCTGGATAGTGGGGATGAGTTGCTTGAGGGTCTTCCATGAGATCATTGAAAGAGACAATCCTGAGTCAACTTCCATTTGGCAAGGCCGATTTTCAATGTTCATGTTGACTCGAATTTTCTTAGCGTCTAGCGAAGAGGCATGGCCAATAGTGGTGGGCCTCTTCTCGTCTCGCTAGATGACTCACAGGTCAGTTTCTGTAGGAGTGGTTTACTGGTTCTTGCCTTACAGGGCGATTCCCTGTCGATTGGTGGAGATTGGTTCCTTTCGAGGTCCGGCTGGGTCCGAGGAGGCTTCGGCAGACCCGTCCGATGTGGCCTCATTTCCCGCACTCGTGGCAGAGCACGTCACGGAATCTGCAATTGGAGTGGTAATGGTTGGCTCCGCAGCCAGCGCATTGTTGCTGGGACTTTGGGTATCGGTCCTGATCAGACCGCAGGCGATGGACCTCTTCTTCGTCGCTGTCTGATGATGAAGAGAGGTCCTCATGATGGGCCGTCTTTAGCTGCCCCTCTGCATTAGGTGAAATTTCGCTGGCCGGTGGGTGTGCTGGAGCGTGATTTCAGCGTAGTTGGGCAGCCGACTTCTTGGTCGCCTCCGCTGCTGTAGCTTCAGCTGTGGCGTCTTTAAGGGTGATGTCGCCCTTTGCCATTATTTTGCTCTGTACGTTTAGAGCGTCTAGCCCGAGGACTACTCGGTCTCTCAAAGCCTCTTCTAGGTCGGTGAAATCGCAAAGGCCTCTCAAGTTCTGGAGATCTGCAACAAAATCGGTGACGCTTTCTCCTTTCCGCTGGTTCCTTTGATAGAACTCGTGTCGTCTCACGAGCGTTGGAACGGTTGGTGCATAGTGGGCCCTTAGCAACGGTTCGAGGATGTCCCAGTCCATGGCCTTCACTTCAGCTGGTTTCGCTAATACCTTGGCCATTTTGAATACCGTCGGGCCGCAGTGCATTAGGAATTCCGCCCGTTTCTTCCCGGTTGTGGCATCCTTCAGATTATTCATTTCCAAAAACATTTGAAAACAATCCATGTAGGACTCCCAGTCCTCTTGAGCTGGATCGAACAGAGCGGGTGGTACTACGCCGCCAGACATGGTTCCGCCGTTGTGCGCTTCAGCCACGTGCTTAGTTGTCTTTAGTTGGCTCGGATGTCATCCCATCCCACCTTTGTCGCCAGTGTTAAGTCTGGAGCATGGGTGCGAATAATGGAAACGAGCCGGTAGAAACAGTGAACTTCAAACTCTTTATTTACATGGTGTGACAGCTCAGCTCGAGGGCTGCTATAGCCTTCCTTATATAGGCAACCTATTAACTATTCAACCAATAGCAAACCTGGAGCGCTAGCTCTGTTAACCAATGGGAATGGTCTGTTAATGGCCAATCAGATGCTCCTGAACGGAGCAATCCGATCCTGCCATTAACAGCCAATCAGAAGTGCAGGGCCAGAACCCTGCACTTGACTTTAAGCTCAATAAAACTTTATTAGCATTATTCATTCACAACATCAACCATAACAATACAAGAGCAAACAATAGATACAAATGCAAGGTTAATCGCACCAAACTTGATTGCAGGAAATACGACTTCAGCAACAGAGTGGTCAATGTCTGGAATACTCTACCTGACTCTGTGGTTTCTTCCCCAAACACTTTAACTTTAGACTGTCTACTATTGGCCTCAACCCTTTCCCAAGAGGTCTGTAGGGGGCATGCATAAGCACACCAATGTGCCTACTGTCCCTGTCCTATTGTTTCTTTTTATTTTTCTTATATGTATTCATAACTATGTTTTTACTTATACCTATTATCTTGTAAGCAATTGACCAAACCAAACCAAATAAAAATAAAAATAAAGAACTTCACAGTTCAACCCTGAGCTATAAATATTCTCTTCTATATGTTGTATGGTCTATAGTAAAACTACAATTAATTGGATCCATGCAACTTCCTAAACTATAAAGGATGATTTATGCATCACAAAGATCGGGTTCCAAAATCTAAATTGGAATCAAGCAAACTACATTTATAGCTTAACATAAGACATAATCGCAGCCAAAGTTTCTTTTTCTAAACAAGCACTTCAAAGGAGGAAAGTCTCCCTCAGCTGTTATCGATTTTGACTTTAGGCTGGAAAAATGAAGCATTAAATGTTCCCAATTGCGGCTTTACATCTTTCCAACTCTTTGGTGATTTCCAAATGTGCCAAACTATAACTCCCATCATCCACAACTAGTGTCATACTGTCAAGGATGCTGGAAATAATATGTGGTCAGCAGCTGGTTAGGCCAGTCTCCCTTCAGATACAAAACAAGAATATCTGGAAGAAGTTCTACCATGCTGTTAAAACAGTATGCAGATGTTTCTCAACCTGGGTGACTTTAAGATGCATGTTCTTCAACTCCCAGAATTCCCCAGCCAGCATAGTATAACTGGCTGGGAATTTCTGGGAGTTCAATCAATCAGAATAAAGCTGGAAGGTACCTTGGAGGTCTTCTAGTCCAGTCCCCTGCTTAAGCAGAAGATCCTATACCAAGGGTGTCAAACTTGCCACATCACATTGCCATCATAGGATGTTTCATGATGTTTTTCCCCATCACGGAGCTGGGGTGGGCATGGCCTGTGCATGATGCATCCAGCCTAGGGGCCACCAGTTTGACACCCCTTCTTATACCATTTCAGACAACTGACTGTCCAGTCCCTTAAAAATCTCCAGTGATGAAGAACCCACAACTTCTGAAGGCAAGCTGTTCCATTGGTTAATTGTCCTCACTGTTAGGAAGTTATTCCTCAATTCCAAGGTTGCTTCTCTCCTTGATAAGTTCCCATCCATTTTTTCTTGATTCCAAAGGCTTTTGGTGCTTTGGAAAATAAATTGACCCCCCCCCTCCTTTGTGGCAGCCTCTCAAATACTGGAATACTGCTATCATGTTCCCCCTAGTCCATCTTTTCTCTAGGTTTAGCCAAACCCAAATCCTGCAACTGTTCATATTCTTCATATGTTTTGGTCTCCAGGCCTTTAATCATCTTTGTTGCTCTTCTTTGCACTTTTTCCAAATTCTCAACATCTTTTTTGTAAAGTTGAAGTCCACGTGTCTTAAAGTCACCAAGGTTGAGAAACACCACAGAATGCTAATCTTCTCTGGGTAAGGGAAGGGGGAAAGCAGTTAATCCTACATTCTTGGCTCGCTGTCTGAAACAGAACAGACCATGAACATTTTTATCATGTACAGTAATGAGCTACTGGATGAGGTGATTTTTGATTATATGGGAAGTTGATGTCTGGAGTTGAACATAAGCTTCCTACGTGTTCATGCTTATCTTGGACTAAACCCCACCTAACTCAATGACTTCTGTGCAAGCATGGGCAGAATTGTACTGCATGATGGCATTTCTTATATGCATGTATTAAAAAGAGCAACCCCCTCCTCCATTAAATTCCAAGTCACTTCCAAGTAAGTAAGCATAGCCCCAGGCTACAAGGCAGTTGTCAAAATGAGTGGGCAAGAGCATTGTGTGTCTACCATGCTTCGCTCCCTTTGAATGTTCTGACACACCCTAAGAGCGTGTTGTTGCAGATAGAGCCAACAGATTAAAAAAAAAATACTTAATTGCTCTGTAAATGGGCCCAGTTCATTCCAAGGCCTATATGAGCATCCTGCTGAGATGATTGGCAGGTGACAAAAGGATTGCTTAAAATAATAGAATAGAATAACAGAATTGGAAGGGCTCTTGGAGGTCTTCTAGTCCAACCCCCTGCTCAGGCAGGAAACTGTACACCACTTCAGACAAATGGTTATCTAATCTCTTCTTAAAAACCTCCAGTGTTGGAGCACCCACAACTTCTGAAGGCAAGTTGTTCCACTGGTTAATAGTTCTAACTGTCAGGAAATTTCTTCTTAGGTTGCTTCTCTCCTTGATTAGTCTCCACCCATTGCTTCTTGTTCTGCCCTCAGGTACTTTGGAGAATAGCTTGACTCCCTCTTCTTTGTGGCAGCCCCTTAGATATTAGAACATTGCTATAACAATCCTTGAGATATTAGAACTTTGCTAGGGGTGACAACCCCTAGTCCAAAGAATTAACTGGGTGTCGATGTGGTTAGTTTTCACTGGCCTCCGTTGAGTTGGATCCTGCCTACAGAGATAGCTTCTGTGTTCTCTTCTGTTTGCTAAGAGTATACCTTGTCTCTTTAATAATTCATTTAGCTTTGCTCATA
This sequence comes from Hydrophis major, assembly GCA_033807585.1. NCBI lineage: Eukaryota > Metazoa > Chordata > Lepidosauria > Squamata > Elapidae > Hydrophis > Hydrophis major. The sequence continues at coordinate 248,104,836 of CM066330.1, forward strand.
AGTTTCTTTAAAAAGAATAAAAGAAAAACAAAACAAGGCTAACCGCCAAGCTAAAAATGTTCCTGTTGTCTTAAAAACTTAAAACATATCACTGTGGGAAATTTAAATTGTCCAGATTGCTTCAGAAAGCCCTGGGGATGAGGGAACAAGAAAGCTACAATAATACACTTTGTTATTTTAATCTCTTTTGCTCCCCTTCCTCTCCATCTAATGCTTAATTTTCTGCATACATTACGAGGTGCTTAAAAGTGCCTTTTCTTTAGTTCAGAATGGTAGTATTAATTGGCCCAGTCTGCACAGTATTTTGCCAAGACAGATAGTTGCTGCATATCAAAGAAAATGCATATCAACTTTTATCTTTGTTGCTGGGAAAACAATGTTGGAAAAATAGACAGAGCATTACAAACCTACAGTGCAATACCTCTATATCAGTACTTTTTAACCCCAGCAGCTTTAAGATATGTGGACTTCAGTTCCCAAGATTCCCCCACCAGCATGCTGTCCTAAAGACAGAGCTTCTTTGCGCCACAGGGGAACGAGTCATTTTGATGAAACCAAAGAGAACAGCTCTCAGATGTGTACTATCAATGATTAATGGACTCCCTTAAAGAAGGAACAGTTTTAATTATGTGCAAGTATGTGTAACTGAAGGGCTCACAGTTTGCCTGCCTCTATTTCCCTTTTCTCTCTTTCTTGTTTGCTTGTGTTGGAATTCTGGATTAAAACTGAGAGATTCTCCTTTTATATACCATAATCAACAGTAGAATAGAAAAACAGGATGTCCCTGGAATTTTCCTTGGTGAAATGAAGCCAAAATGGCTGAACAATGAAGATGCAGATTTGTGTGTTTCTTTACACATACACAGATCCACATAGTATTAAGTTGAATTTATTCTTAACCTTTAAATTTTATTCTAAGACTCAATGTAGCTTGCAACAATAAGAGTTGGGGGAGAGTGGAACAAACCAGCATCTGTTGACTCAAAAGTACAGAAGAAATAACTCCAAGAGTTCAACACTGGGTATATAGGTATTCCCATAAATTATATTTGGCTATTCTGCAGCTGGGTCTCCAAGCAGAAGCTATTTGGAGGCAATGGGAGACTGGATGGCTGCAGAAACTGGGTTTGTCTACAACATGAAGAGAACATTTAGGGGGTGACATGATAGCACTCTTTCAATATTTAAGGGCCTACTAAAAAGAAGAGGGAGTCAACCTAGTTTCCAAAGCACCTGAAGGCAGGACGTGGGACAGCTTTTGCCTTCAGAAATTGTGGTAACTTCATCCCTGGAAGCTTTTAAGAAGACTGCCATCTTGGGCAGGGGGTTGGACTAGATGACCTACAAGGTCCCTTCCAACTCTGTTAATCTGAATCTAAGAAGTAATGGATGGAAACTTATCAAAGAGAGAGCCAACCTAGAACTAAGGAGAAATTCCTGATCGTAAAAACAATTAAAGTGAAACCTCCAGAAGTTGTGGGTGTTCTGTTCTGTCCCCTCATTAGCATTCTTGAGATCCCCGCGCTTTGATTGGCCAAAGCGCGGGGCACTCTGATTGGCTAGACGAGCCGCGCCGATTGGCTCGCTAGGAATCTCCCGCGATTGGTCTATTCGAATCGCGGGAGATTCAAAGCGGTGTCATTGGCCGCGGCCACCGCGGCTAAAGAAATAAAAGCTGCCAAGTTTCTCAATAGCCCCAGTTCGGTTCCCACATCAATAAAAGAGCTTGATACAAAGTCACCGACTCCTGGCATCATTTCCGAAGACACAACATTGGCGACGAAGGTGGGATTCTGATCCTGAACCGAAGCACGTGTCCAACGGAAGCCAGACGAAACTCCACGATGGCGAAAATCGCACCCCCCGCACCCTTCAACCCCGCCAGCGAGGACTGGGAATCGTCCTCCGACAGATTCCGCATGTTCCTCGAGTGCAGCGACGTGAAGGACGCCACCGGCCACATGGAGCGAGCCGTCTTCCTGACCCACTGCGGGACCGAGGTATTTAAGATGGCCAAAGCACTCGCCAAACCCGCCGACGTGACCGCGATGGACTGGGACGTCCTCGAGCCAATACTTCGGCGACACTACGCCCCAGAGGTGCCCATCCTCATCCGACGACATGAGTTCTACCGTCGGGACCAACGGTCGGGTGAGAGTTTCAGCAACTTCATCGCCGAACTACGGTGCCTAGGGGGGCTGTGCGAATTCGACAACCTGAACAACACCCTGCGAGACCGAATCGTGCTCGGCCTGTGGGACCCCGTCCTCCAGAGTTGGCTGATGGCCAAGGGCAACATCACCCTTGCAGATACCCTCACCAAAGCTGCAGCCGCCGAAGAGACCCGAACATCCGCCGACCGCATGCGCCGACCGAACGCTGGGGACCACAGCGGGAACAACCACCCTGCAAGGTCGGCCGAGACTCAACCCGAGACGACCACCCACCAGGGCGACTTCCACTCGGCATCGGGCACTTCCAACGAGGAGGAGGAAATTCACCGTCTCCAGGCAGGCCACGACCCACGGAACCGGCGGGGTCGTAAGTCGAGGACCAACTGTGCCGGTTGCGGAGGCGACCACCCCAGGTCTGAATACCGGTTTTCCGAGTCAATCTGCCGGCATTGCGACAAGAAGGGACACATCGCCCGCGTCTGCCGTCTCAAAAAGAACCGCAGCCCGCCACGATGGGACCAGAGCGAACGGAGGCGAGAGAGCACACCACCCCGGACCAGAGATCGCCCCTCTGACAACAGATGGGACCGGAACGGACGATCCCTACGAGACGGCGAGACCCGGTGAAGAGAGGAGACCCATCAGACGGTCACCATCGGCCACGCCACAACCAATGATGCCCGGAAGGTCTACGTGGAGGTAGGCATCGAAGGTGAGCCATGTAAAATGGAGGTGGACTCCGGGTCCTACCTCTCCATGATAGCATGGCATGAAATAAAGCGCTTGGTGCCTACCCTCCAAAGAAAAGGCCTAAACAGCCAGAGACTAATCGTAAAAGACTACCAGGGAAACCGCATCCCTGTAGTTGGAACCGGACAGTTCAACGTAACATACAAAGGGCGCACCGAAAGGCTTCCCCTGACCATCGTCGATCGCGACCGCCCAAGCCTACTGGGACTGCAATGGTTCGCCCCGCTTGGCATCGCAGTCACAGGAATCGACCACATCACCGACGACAGCTGGGAGCAACAACTAGCCCGGGAATTTCAAGAGGTCTTCGACGGAAACCTAGGCAAGTACCGAGGGCCCCTTATATCATTCAGCCTAGTCCCAAACGTCCCCCCAAAACGCCTGAAACCAAGGCGGGTGCCATTCGCACTTAAACCCAAGATAGACGAGCAAATTGACAAGCTCGTCAAGCAAGGGGTCCTACAACCAATAGACCACGCCCGGTGGGAGACCCCCATAGTCACCCCGATCAAGCCCAATGGGTCGGTGAGAATCTGTGGGAACTATAAGGCCACCCTAAATGGCACCTTGCAACAAAGCGCCTACCCCATCCCAGTAGTGCAACACCTACTGCATTCACTGGGAGGGGGCAAGGTTTTCGCCAAACTCAACCTCGCCCAGGCATACCAACAGTTGCCAGTCGACGAGGAAACGGCAGAAGCTCAAACCATAGTCACCCACCGGGGAGCATTTAAATGCAACCGGCTCCAATTCGGAGTCAGCGTGGCGCCTGGAATATTCCAAAGCCTAATGGAAAGACTATTACAAGGCATCAAGGGGGTGGTACCTTACTTCGACGATGTCTTAGTGTCGGCAACCAATCAAGCCGAACTAGAGGGTCGCCTAAGGGAGGTCCTAACCAAATTCAAAGAGACCGGGCTCAAGGTAAAGAGGGAGAAATGCCAATTATACATGGAACGGGTTGAATTCCTAGGATATCTCCTAGACCGTCACGGCATTCACCCCACAAACCAAAAAATCAAAGCCATCAAAGAAGCCCCCACACCCAAGTCGAAGACGGAGCTGCAGGCATTTCTGGGGCTACTTAACTTTTACAATGTCTTCCTGTCCCAAAAGGCGACGGCGGCGGAGCCTTTGCATAGGCTCTTGGACAAGGCGGTGACCTGGACTTGGGGGAAACGCGAGCAAGCCGCCTTCCAGAGAACAAAGGACCTCCTCACTTCGGATGCCGTCCTTATACAGTACAACGAGACCCTACCTCTGGCCATCACATGCGACGCATCACCCTTAGGCGTCGGCGCTGTCCTCAGCCATACTCTCCCCGACGGAAAAGAAGCACCCATCGCGTTCTTTTCAAGGACCCTCACCAAAATGGAGCGGAACAACAGCCAGCTGGACAAAGAGGCTCTGGCAATCGTTGCCGCAGTAAAAAGATTCCACGAGTATCTCTACGGCCGGACATTTACCATCATAACTGACCACAAACTGCTGCTGGGAATCCTTGCAGGGAACCGGGCCACCCCGAACATTCTGTCTCCCCGAATGACAAGGTGGTCCGAGTTCCTGGCGGCCTACAATTACGGACTCATACACAGACCGGGTAAGACGATCTCCCATGCGAACGCCTTAAGCCGCTCACCGCTACCGGAACCTGACACCGACCTAGCACCCACGACGACCACCCTCAGTATAGAGACTCTACCCAACCTACCCATAACCACGTCAGACATTGCCCGAGAAACTAATAAAGACAAACGTCTGGCGCGGGTATTGCATTGGGTAGAGAAAGGGTGGCCGGAAAGGGACAACGACGAGTCCATCAAGAATTCTGGAACCGGCAAACGGAACTCTCGTTATTAAAAGGGTGCATACTATGGAGGGATAGGGTGGTCATTCCAGAAAAACTACAAGGGAAGGTTCTGGAACTGCTACACGAGGGGCACCCTGGCATCGTTAGGACTAAAGCCCTGGCCAGAAGTTACGCTTGGTGGCCAGGGATGGACAAACAGATTGAGACCTGGGTAGCAAGGTGCCAACGATGCCAGGAAACTAGGCCAAGCCCACCCACAGCACTCATCCTAGAGTGGGAAACCCCAAGGGGACCTTGGTCTAGGATTCACATAGATTTCGCCGGGCCCACAAAAGGACACACCTTTCTGATAACAGTAGACGCTTACTCCAACTGGCTGGAGGTAAGCAACATGAGAACAACAACCACGGAGGCCGTGAACTTCCGGTTTCGCGTGGCTTCGGGGCAGCAGGAATTCGCGACAGCTCGCGATTCCTGCTGTGCTAGCCGTCGAGGTACCCCCGATCCAGATGGGTCAGGGGGATATGGCTGCCCTGTAGGGACAGCTGAAGAGAGAGGGGAGTCGGATAGGGAGGTGGGGGTGTCGCAGACCCCCCCCTTCTCCGGGAAAACCCCTTTTTCCCAAGGCGGTGGAGCGGCGGTCAGCAATGGCCGCCACGAAGAAGCCAGCAACCGGGTAAGAACTGTGCTGGAGGAAGTGTGAAGAGTGAAAGTTCTGTCTGAGCCGGGTCAAGTAACACCTTTTAAATTGCCTGGAATTGAGTTGCTTGAATTGCTGGAGGATACATTGTATCCCTAAGAAGAGCGAAAAGCGGCAGAGAAGCTGTTAAAGGGAACTTTTTTTTTTTTTTTTTTTTTTACTCTCCCACCCCACGGAAATAGCAGAAATATTTGGATATATTAGACATTGAAAGTGGATTGCTTTGAAAGTTGAAGCTAAGAGACAAAGGGATTTTTGGACATTGAAAAATTTAAGAAATTGGAAAATCTTTGCTGGAGGTATGGATTTCTGATTATTTAAAATTGTCATTGCAAGTGGGAAGGGAGAAAAAAAATTGGAGCAGAAGCTGAAAAAGGAGGAGATTGTCTAGAACGTCTTTGTGGATCCCAAAGGAAGATATATGGTAATTGGACCTCTTTGAATAAAAATTAATCCAGAAAGAGAAAGAGAAGAAGGAAGAAAAGTATTAACTTTTGGAATTTTTTTTTTTTAATTGCTTTTGATTGTCTTTGATTAAAAATACTTGTGGTTGTTTTGGAAAAAGTTTCCCTTTTTATAATGGCATCGTTTGTGGATGAACTAGAGATTGAATATCAAAAATATAAAAAAGAAGATACTTTGGGCGCTTTGTTTCAATTCTTAGAAATGGCGTTATGTTCTGTTGAAAAGTTGATTACGCAGCAGAAGGACTGGGATAAGGAAGAAGAGGAAGAAGAAGCCATCTTTGATGAACAATGGGTCCCTTCCGGAGAGGAGGAGAAAAAGGATAAGAAAAAGGGGATTTTAAGAATTATAAAAACAACCAAAAGAGAGAAAAATGAGCGAAAAGATGGAGGCAAGGTTAGAAAGCAAAGGAAAAGGAGTAAGAAAAGCGAAGGGAAAAAGCAAAGGGGTAGAAAGGGCAAGGAGAAGAATAAGCAAGAGAGAAAGGGGGGGAGGAGAAGCCTTAATGGGGGGAAGCAAGACCTAAAGAAAAAAAGTTTATTTAGAGACAATGGGTGAATTTAATTTAGATTAAAAGAGGGATTCTGGAGGGTATATAAGAGTGTGTTTTTATATGTATATTTAGAATATAAAATTTATTATGTAATTTTAGAATCTTTTAAATAGAATCCCAAGAAAGATTGCTATATGTAGTATTTCTAAGTTAGGGTAATGAGTTATAGATGTTACTCCAATTGGTGTACAGGAGAAGTATGGTAAAAGAAAAAAAAGATGAATGGATAATTGGAAATAGAACAGACAAAGAATGTTGTTGAAAATGGTAATAAGATATGGAAGGATATATATGCTTTTTTTTTTGGATTTTGTATATTGATAAAAGGCAATAAAATTTTAATTAATAAATAATTTGGATGGAAAGGAGAAGTAGGGACAAGATATGAAGTTAATATTATATGAAATATTGATATTATAATCTGGAAATGTTATGCCTTATTGATCTTTTATTATTATTTTTTCTTAGAAAAGAATTTATAAGCTGCTATGCCTTGATTCTTTGTGCATTGTTTTTATAAAACTGATAAAAATGGTTTTTATATATATATATAAAAAAAAGAAAATGATAATAAGATATGGAAGGAGATATGGGTTGAATATGATGTTTGAATTTGTGTCTGTGTGAAGAGTTTTAACCCGGGAACAGACAACCTTCAGAAAAGATCTTTTAGTTTTGTTTATGTTTTTTGTTTGTATGTTTGTGTATTGTGTTTATGGTAAAACTAACAAAATTTGTTTTTTATAAAAAAAAGGAAAAAAGAATCTATAAAACCTTGGAGGAATGTTAGATGAGAATAATTTAAACAAGCCAGAAAGAAAAGAATATGATGACTATAAAATGGATAAATATGGAAGAGAAATGAAATTGAATAGGAGTAAAGAGAAATAATGAGAAATTTGCTGAAAGATATTTGTGTGTCCATATGGAGATGGGATAAATTGGAATTATGCTGTATAAAAATAATGTTTTGTTTGACTTGTAAGGATTTACAATGTTAAGAGGTTTTATGTGTTTATGTATTTAATGGTTAATGATGTGTTGTTTTATCTTTAAAATTAATAAAAATTTGTTTCAAAAAAAAACAACCACGGAGGCCGTGACCAAGGAACTCGGCAAACTTTTTGCAACACACGGCCTCCCAGACATCGTCATTTCCGACAACGGGCCCCAATTCACCTCGCTAGAATTCGAAAAATTCCTAGCGGAAAGGGGCATCCGACACGCGCTGACAGCACCGGTGCATCCGGCGGCGAACGGTCGGGCGGAACGGATGGTGCAATTCACAAAGAAAACCATCCGGAAAATAGACCATGGGGAGATCCAGGATAAAATAAATAAATTACTCTTCACCCAACACATAACCCCAAATACCACAACGAATAAGAGCCCAGCCGAACTGTTAATGGGGAGGAAATTAAGGTCCCCACTCGACAGATTACACCCCATGTATAACCCAGAGAAGCCCCCAGACTCAACCAGCAAACACCGAATCTTTGCACCAGGTGACCCCGTGTACGCAAAAAACCTAACGGGAGACCCGTTATGGGTACCGGCCGTCATCACACAAATAACAGGCCCACACTCGTACCGTCTACAAACAACAGACAGACGAGCGTGGAAACGCTACATCGACCAATTAAGATTGATGATGACCACCCAACAGACCACCGATGCACAAGCAGGCAAAACCAACCCCCACAACACAAGCCAAGAGGGGAGGGAATACCCAGGGGACCAAAACCAAAGAAGAATAAACCAACCATACTTACCGGAAAGCAGCCAGCACGAAACCTTGCCAGGAAGAGACAGCCAGGCCAGCTCGACCGACCCGGGGAGACCGAGTGGGAGCGGCAAAACCCGCAGCTCAACCAACCCGGGAAGCCCAGGAGGGAGCTACGGAGAGTGGCCCGGCCCGACCGACCAGCCGGTTCCCACGACTGCATCCGGAGAAGCAGAGACCCCGACCGAACCGGCCGGGATCCAACCTACGACTGAGCTGCGCAGGTCCAGTAGGCTAAGACGGAGCCCCGCCTACCTACGAGACTATGCAACGTAAGGACTAAACCAAGAGGGGAGGGGTGTTCTGTCCCCTCATTAGCATTCTTGAGATCCCCGCGCTTTGATTGGCCAAAGCGCGGGGCACTCTGATTGGCTAGGCGAGCCGCGCTGATTGGCTCGCTAGGAATCTCCCACGATTGGTCTATTCGAATCGCGGGAGATTCAAAGTGGTGCCATTGGCCGCGGCCGCCGCGGCTAAAGAAATAAAAGCCGCGAAGTTTCTCAATAGCCCCAGTTCGGTTCCCACATCAATAAAAGAGCTTGATACAAAGTCACCGACTCCTGGCATCATTTCCGAAGACACAACATGTTCCATCAATGGAGATTTTCATGAAGAGATTGGACAACCATTTGTCTGACATGGTATATGGCAGGGCTGTCAAACTCATGTTGTCATGACGGAGTCATGTGACATATGGTGACTTTTTTCCCTTTTGCTAAACTGGGCATGGCCTGTGCGTTTGACAGCATCCGGCCCTCGGCCGGTGATTTTGACAGCCCTGGTATAGGTCTCTGCTTGATAGGTTAGAAGACCTCCAAGGTACCCTCCAACACTGTTATTCTGAAGAACAGGAATAGTAGAGCTACCTGCCTGACACAGCCTAGATTTAAAAAGGGGATTTCGGAATGCAAAAGCATTGGTCCTTATACCAAGGAATAATTGTTACAGGAGCATGCTTGTATCAAGCTATATTTGAATCCTGACATGGTGGACACTACTCAAAAAAATCGTATTTGGCCAAGAATGGCTAGATGTGGATCAAAGAAGTCAAAATAAATGCTTTAGACCAAAATGTGGGACAGCAGAGTGAGAGATAGGATCCCTTCTCGACTGTCTCAGTGCTACTGATTCCTTAAAGGTATTTACTATAATTGCACAATTGAGTGTAGTATAAAAAACCCAAACTTTCCCCAAAGGAGCAATAAAATAAATATCCCCCACAATCACCTCATATTAAACCCAGTGGAGCCCACCTAATACACAACCTAAAGTTATGTTCTGCCTCCTAACCCAATGATCTTGGTATTAAAAAACTGAGAGATCACAGAAGTTAGAGTTTGGAAAATGAGTCTAGCAAATTTAAAAGCATTGGAATAGAAGCATAAATAAAACTACAAAAAGGCAGAGTAATGGGGTTTTGATATCTACAAATCATGAAGCTTGAGAAGACAGGGTAAAGTTTGCTTGGGTCCTATTATATCTAGGGTAGTCATCTTTCTCACTTCTGAAGGCACAGTGGAAGCCTCCAGAGATGTTCTCAGCTACAGACCAGTTCCAATGGGAGAATGCCTCCACGGAGAAAGTCCCTTTGAAAGACATGAAATGCAACTCATGGCGCTCTTAATTCCTTCTCTGTTTCCATATCTACCTCCCACGTTTTCTCTTGGTTTTCTGGTTCAAGAAAGCCTACCCATGTCTGCTTTTTTGGCAATAACCATTCAGAAGTTCTTGCCAAGCATACTACATAAACACCAGCAACTCAACACTCTGAATAAAGCAGCGCTGAGGTATGTGATTTTTTTTCACACACGACCATTGCTTATTGTCTTACGAGGTTTGGTTAATGACGTCTATCTCTTGTGGTCATGCCAAGAGGACTGGCCTCTTTGCAACTTCTCATGGGTAGGGAAAGTCATTTTCTCCCTTAAGTGAATTAGGATACATGTGTTTGGTGGTGGAGTTTGTTTAAGTTTAAGTTTCTACAACTTTAATCATATAAAATTAAACACTTGTTGGAAGAAGTTCCCGAAGCATCACTTAGAGAGGTTTTATATTATATTTATAAAATAAATATAAAATGTATATGTTAAAACAGATCACATGACAGATCAGCAGTGGTGGGCAAAGTGCTATGACTTTGGCTACAATACAGGGCAATGTTGTTTGTCTGAAATCCGACAGAGTTTTCAAAGGAGGTGAATGGCTTAGATCAATGCTATGTCAGCCATTTTAGAGGCAGATCAGCCATCATATTTGGAGTAATCTAAAATGGCAGACATGAGCTGTGACATCTGAATGACTTTTCTCAATCTTGAAAAGCTCAGTAGGTCTGGATGTGTTTAATGCTTAGATGGTGACCATCATAAAATATCATGACCATAGCCTAGACTGGGAAATAAAAACACAAGCATTATAGAGTGACAATTTCTGTATTATAGGTAGTCCTTGACTTATAGCCATTCATTTAATGACCATTTGAAGTTATAACAATGTTTTAAAAATGACCTATGACTGGTTAGCACACTTAACGAGTGTTGTAGTATGATAAAAATTCAAGCACTTGGGAGCTGGAACTATCCCAGGGCTCATCTGATGATCATTTGTAACCTTCTCAGCCAGCTTCTAACAACCAAAATCTATGGGAGAAGCCAGATTTGCTTAACGACCACATGATTGCTTAACAACAATGGCAAAATAAGTCATAAAATGAGCACAACTTACTAACAATTTCCTTGTTTAGGAACAGAAATGTTGACTTCAACTGTGGTCCTAAGTCAAGGACCACCTGTATTCCCAAGCAAATTACATTCATGTCCATGTCTAGCAAGTATAGCAGTATTCCAATGTTTGAGGGGCTCCTACAAAGATGAAGGGGTCAAACGATTTTCCAAAGCACCAGAAGGCAAGACAAAAAAACAATGGGTGGAAACTAATCTCAGGTAAAAGCAACCTTGAACTAAGGAGAAATTTCCTAATGTAAGAGCAACAAACCAATGGAATAGCTTGCCTCCGGGGTTGTGGGTGCTCCATCACTGCAGTAAAGAGACAGCCCTTTGTCTGAAATGGTATTGAGTCTCCTGCTCAAGCAGGAGGATTGGACCAGAAGACCTCCAGAGTCTCTTCCAACTCTATTATTCCATGTTTTATAGAGTTTGACTTGAAGTAGATTTTAAGATGTTAGACAGCTTAAGCAGAGTGTACTGGAATCATCACATCCGTCAACCACAATTCATTTTATCAGCTCCCTTGTAATTTATTTCCCCCAGCAGGTCCTATCATTTTTCATAGGAACCAAAACTCTACTGCAGACACCCCACGCCCAATAGAACACATCTGGGCATTGAATTGTGGGAGTCAGCAGAAGTTTGGAATCAGGCAGAAGGAAGTCAATGCAGAATTTGACTGTGATGCACTCTATAAATAGTGCCAGGCCTGAGGGGGCACTAAATTCTGGCATTTCCTACGCTAAAATATATTTATAGCGATCTTCCCCAGTGCCCCTATGCAGCAAGACTCAGATTGAAAAAAAAAAGAGTGAATTATTTCATATGTAGACGAAGGCATGATTCATGTAATTAGAAAGCAGTGCTAGTCACCATATGGGCACACATTTTAAGCCTCACTTAAATATCTCTCAAATGATGTCATTCTCCTAAAAAAAAAAAAACCCACCTGTGCAGTGCAAATATCTAAAGCAGAACAATCTTTTTGTGTTAAACTGTTTTGTAATCCATGCAAGATGCTGACAGCATGAAAACCAACAATTGTGAAACCAACAAAATCACAATTGCATGTATAGGTGTGTAGCCCCTCTTACAGACATCGAAAGGTCAATTTCATCTAAGCAGAACTTATGGGGCATGTTCAGATAGTACGTGATTTTTTTCTGAAATGCCTGATAGTCCCATTTTTCACGGCACGGTTCAATTTAAGGCATTAAATGTTTTTAGTGATTTAGTGACTAACTACGTTATCCTCCAGATGTATGAGCTACCAGATGTATCAGAAATGGTCTCAGCAAATGTTGGGAATTCCAGCATTGGAGAAGACTATTGTATTCATTTGTTGGGAAAGCAGCCATAATACCATATATGAAATTCCACCAATTTATATTTAATTATTCCATTTTCTTCTGCTTTTCCATTTTTCAAAATGAAAGAAACTGTAGAAATGTGATAAGTCACATGGGCATGTAAGAAAGAATTTGGGTAGGTGCAGGCAAAGACACAAATCCAACATAATAATTGCTTTAGAAATCATACTAGGGAAATATTCAAATCTGGCAAGTAGCCCTTTGTTTAGGGCTCACCATCATCCAAGTTTGTTCTTCTACTCAGGATGTGTAGGCCCACTTTTAGCAATGCCCTTTCTGTATTGTCATGGTTTTTCAGTGGCTTTGTAATGTTGGAAGAAATATCCATCTGGTTCAGTTCCAAGATGGGGAAAAGACACTGGAAACATGGAGGTTGATTGGAAAGATGGTTTAATGATGAACAGAACCACCAGAGTTTATGGTTCTGGGTGCAGCTGACAAAATGGAGTTGAGAGTGGGTTTTTTAAAAAATACTTTATTTGTATTTGAGCTTCCTGTTTCCGTGCAAGAATATGTATTCTATTGGCTGTTGCCAGATTCCTATGGGGTCATGTAGGGGTTATGCAGGGGTCATAGCTGGCTCTATAGGCAAAAAAGGAAATGGAAATCCTAGGTGTTTGTCTGAGCTAATCTGGTCAGCCACTGGTTTATTTTATCTAAGCTTCCAGGTGACTTTTAGACCTCTCTGGGATGGTGCAATGAAGGCTTGTGTTCTGAAAGGGTGTTGGGCAATTCCTATTAATGGCTTAATGGCTTTCCTCCTGTTTTGGCTCTCGGATGAGGGGCTGCCTCTAATCCTACCATTCTGCCTTTGTTCAGACATTGCTGCAGGGAGTTTCAAAATATCCTGTCTTGAATGGATTACCAAATCTGCATTTCTAAAAGTTAGCCTCCTCAGTTTCTGCTTGGGAGCAGGGAGAGAGTGGCTGGTTTAAGATCATGTTTCTCCATTTCTCCCTTTGGGGAAATATAATATTTTGTCTTTTTAATATTCCTCAAAATATTTCATTCTTCTAATGGAGGGCTTCCCACAGTAATTTTCAATGAGGTCCACTTCTGAACTTTTCCTTCCCCCAAGGTACAAGTTGCAAGGGACGTAGGAAGAGGCATGGCCAACAGTTCAGTGAAACTCAAAGGAACTATTGGTGGCAGTTTAAAATGCCAAGCAGTTGGAGAAAGTTGGCTGTGCATTCAAAACTGAAGCAGCAGCTGCTCTTTTTAAAAAAATTAACTCAGTAAAACTGGCCTTGAAACTTGCATGCTGTATTAATACAGCAAGGTGCAAGTCACATTTATTTGGAAGGAAATCTCAATGCATTCAATAAACCTATTTAATCTTCATACACCTATGCTCTGGGAATGCCTTACAGATATGTTAGTGTGTACTCACACATGGCATTTACCTAAAGTGCAGACCTCAAAACTGCTATTTTGACAGCAATTTGTTACAACCGTGGGAATTTCATTCAACCACTCATGTTCATTATTGATTAGATGGTGAATGCTTCTTGATGGACTTTTTAATTATGTATTCTAAGGAACTCTATGCCATTTTGCTATAAAATATGACCGGCTTCACACTTAGATTTATACCACAGATACCAAATGTGCTCCTGGAAGCTATTCAAATGCCTGCCAGCTTTCCTGCCCCCTTGATTTTAAGGTTCTTTTAAATACAAAGATTTAATGGGAATCCAGCATGCTGCAAAGAGAGCACAAACATTAGAGGTAGCATTTTCTTTCTTTCTGAGAATGTTCCCAAGCTCTCCAAACTGCACTGTAAATGAAAACACAGTGAGTGGTTGCAGCAAGCAAAACTAAGATGGCAGAGAGGATTCTGTGGACAAGTTCTGCATAGACTATGGTCAAAAAAAGTCAAGATGGTGGTAACAAGAGTACAATGCACATAATTGGTTTCAGAAGTGATATTCATCAGGTTCTGACCAGTTCTGGAGAACCGGTAGCGGAAATTTTGAGTAGTTCAGAGAACCAGCAAATCCCACCTTTGACTGGAGATTTTACAGTATCCTTCCCCTGCCACACCCACCAAGCCACGCCCAGAGAACCGGTAGTAAAGCAAAATGAATCCCACCACTGATTGGTTTTCTTTATCATGCCCTATGGAACCCCCTTCTTGGGGAGACCAGAGGAAGTGAGAGGGACTGACCAGTTTGGCTATCACATCAGCCATTTTGTAAACAGTAAATGGAGTAGTCCACTGTTTCTCAACCGGGGTCATTTTAAGATGGGTGGACAGGAATTTTGGGAGTTAAAGCTCACCCATCTTAAAATGACCCAGGTTGAGAAAAACGCTGGAGTAGTCTATTAATCCTTCCTGTTCATTCTTTGAAAGACCTCAATGCTTCAAAGGAAATAAATGGAGCTGAAATACAATGTATTCTCTGAGGGTAGCCAGGGTCTGGTTTATTTCTTCTTTGGCCATGTGCATAATATTATGGGATGGAGTTCTTCATGGAACATTTTCTTATTTTAAAAGGATAACCAGCATCTCCTACTTCCTTGATTGGAAGCAACCCACTCAGATAATGAAGCAAAAACGTCTCAGGCTCGATTTTGAATGTTTATTTTATTTCATCATTAATCCCTCCTATAATGAACATTCCTTTTGGCAGTGAAGATATCTAATCTGTCCAAACCACATAGAATTTGTCCACAGCCAGTCCTAGATCTCTGATTGCAGAGTTGTTTGCTCAGCTACTCTTGCCAAGAAAGTCAAGCAGCTGAAACTGAAAATTGGAAAAGGGTTGCGGTTACGGTCTCCATGAACAAAGACGGTTCTCTCCTGTTTTAGATACCACTGAAGTCCAGCGTATACTTGACATTCTGCCTTTATCTAGGAATGGAGAGCAAAAGAGTCTAGATACACTACCAAGAGACCTTGAAGGGGTCAAAAAAGGTAAGTGGGAGTGGCATTCAGAGCCGTGCCTCCTTTTGTGTTGCACACAAAAAGCTTTCAAGGAAGACCAGACTAGGAAACCAAAGTTATGAATACTAATACTACTTCTACTCTAAAGTTATGGTAACAAAATCTTAACAAGTCTGAATGTCTTCTGTTCTGTACAGTCATTTACATTCTTGAAACCCTGTGTTTTGATTGGCCAAAGCGCGGGGTGATCCGATTAGTCGAGTGAGCCACCCTGATTGGCCCGCTGTGGATCTCCCACGATTGGTGGAAACAAATCGCGGGAGATTCAAAGCGGTGCCATTGGCTGCGGCCGCCACGGCTTGGGAATAAAAAGCTGTTGTTTTTCCCTCGGAGCCAGCCGGTTCCAGGGACCAATAAAAGAGCTGAACCAAGTCACTGACTCCGGGTCTCCTTACCGCGACGGACACAACACTGGCGACGAGGATGGGATTCCGAGGCTAACCCCCCATCAAGCACATGTCCGGAGGAAGCAAGACTGACGAGATGGCCAGCATCGCTCCGCCCGCGCCCTTTAATCCCGCTAGTGAGGACTGGGAATCATACACAGACAGATTCCTCATGTTCCTCGAATGTAGCAATATGAAGGATGCCGCTGGGCCGAAGAAATGAGCCGTCTTCCTGACACACTGCGGGCCCGCAGTGTTCAAGATGGCAAAAGCCCTAGCGAAACCCGCGGACGTCAAGGAGATGGACTGGGCCGATCTCGAGCCATTGCTCCGGAACCACTACACCCCCACCGTGCCCACCCTCATCAGGCGGCACGATTTTTACAAGAGGGACCAGAGACCAGGCAAAAGCATCAGCAATTTTGTGGCAGAGCTGCGGAATCTAGGGGGCATGTGTGGGTTCTCTGACATGGACGAGGCCCTACGGGACCGCATCGTGCTCAGACTTCGAGACCCAGTCCTACAGAGTCAGCTGATGGCCAAAGGCGACATCGCCCTCGCCGACGCCATCGCTGAAGCCACCGCAGCCGAGGCAACCCACATGCAGAGAACAGATGCCGGAGAGCGCACCACGACCGCCGACCCAGAGAGAGCGACCTAGGCCCACCCAGAAGCAAGCCGCCACAAGACCACCACCCATCATGGCGACTTCCACTCCGCCCCAGACACCACCGACGAGGAGGAAATTCACCGACTCCAGGCGGGGCGCGACCGGCGCAATCGGCGGAGTCATAAGTCGGGGACCGCATGTGCCGGGTGCGGGGGCGACCACCCTCGAGCAGAGTGCCGGTTCTTCGATGCAGTCTGCTGGCACTGCGACACATCGCCTGAGTCTGCCGTTTGAGGAAGGCCTACAGCCCCAGACGGCGGGACCACAGCGACCGGAGGCATGACGGCACACCCCCAGGGCCAGGGATCGCATAACCGAAAGCTGATGGGACTGGGCCGGACGGAACCGACGAGGTGGCGAAGCCCGACAGAAAGAGGAAACCCACCAGACGGTCATCATCGGCCACGCATCAACCACCGACACCCACAAAGTTTACGTGGAGGAAGGCATTGAAGGCGAGCCCTGCAGGATGGAGGTGGACTCTGGGTCCTACCTCTCCATGGTCGTCTGGCAAGAAATCAAATGCTTGGTGCCTACCATACACAAGAAGGGGCTGGACAACCAGAAATTAATAATCAAGGACTACCAGGGAAACTGCATCCCAGTAGTCGGAACCGGACAGTTCAAGGTAACATTCAAGGGCCGCACAGCAAAGCTCCCCTAACGATCATGGACCGAGACTGACCCAGCCTTTGGGGACTTCAATGGTTCGCACCGCTTGGCATTGAGGTCACGGGCATAAACCACATTGCAGAGGCAGACTGGGAACGGCAGCTGGTGCAGGACTTCCAGGAAGTGTTCGACAGCACCCTAGGCAAGTACCGAGGGCCCCCCATATCATTCAGCCTAGATCCCAGCATCCCCCCGGCACACCTAAAACCAAGGCGGGTACCTTTTGCACTCCGGCCAAAAATAGACAAGCAAATTGACAAGCTCGTCAAACAAGGGGTCCTACAACCAATTGATCCCCAACAGTCACCCCAGTCAAGCCCGATGGGTCGGTGAAAATCTGCAGGGACTATAAGGCCACCCTAAATTGCACCTTACAACAAAGCACCTACCCTGTCCCAGTAGTGCAGCACCTCCTACATTCACTGGGGGGGGGGTAAGGTTTTTGCGAAACTCGACCTGGTGCAAGCCTACCAACAGCTGCCAGTCGATGCAGAAACTGCTGAGGCACAAACCATAGTAACCCACCGGGGAGCGTTCCGCTGTAACCAACTCCAGTTTGGAGTCAGCGTGGCACCGGGAATTTTCCAGAGCCTCATGGAGAGACTGTTGCAAAGGATTAAGGGGGTGGCACCCTACTTCGACGACGTGCTGGTGTTGGCAGCCAACCAGACAGAGCTGGAGGGTCGTCTAAGGGAGGTACTAACAAATTTCAAGGAAGCCGGGCTAAAAGTGAAGAGGGAGAAATGCCAGCTCTACACAGAGTGGTTCAAGTTCCTAGGATACCTCCTAGACCGAAACAGCATCCACCCAACCAAAACCAAAATCAGAGCCATTAAGGAGGCCCCCACACCCAGGAATAAAACCAAACTGCAGGCATTTCTGGGACTGCTTAACTTTTACAATGTGTTCCTGCCCCAAAAGGCGACCGCGGCAGAGCCTCTGCATAGGCTTCTGGACAAGGTGGCCACGTGGACGTGGGGGAAACGTGAGGAAGCCGCGTTCAGGAAAACCAAGGACCTGCTCACCTTGGATGCCGTCCTTGTCCAATACAACGAGACCCTACCACTCGCCGTCACATGCGACGCCTCGCCCTTCGGCGTCAGCGCCATCCTCAGCCACATGCTCCCGGATGGAAAAGAAGCACCCATCGCTTTCTTTTCATGGACACTCACCAAACCAGAGAGGAGCTATAGCCAGCTGGACAAGGAAGCCCTGGCTATTGTCACTGCGGTGAAGAGGTTCCATGAGTACCTCTACAGCCGCCCGTTCACCATTGTCACAGACCACAAGCCCTTGCTGGGAATCCTGGCAGGGAACAGGGCCACCCCGAACATTCTATCCTCTAGAATGACAAGGTGGTCTGAATTCCTTGCCGCCTACAGCTACCGGCTCACACATCGACCCGGTAAGACCATCACCCACGCAGATGCCCTGAGCCGCTTGCCATTACCTGACCTAGACACCGACCCAGCACCCATGACAACCACCCTCAGCATAGAGACTCTGCCCAATCTACCTATAACCGTGTCAGACATTGCCCGAGAAACTAATAAAGACAAATGTCTGGCATGGGTGCGACATTGGGTAGAAAAAGGGTGGCCGGAAAAAGATGATGACGAAGCGTTCAGGACATTCCAGAACTGACAAACAGAACTATCGCTACAAAAAGGTTGTATACTTTGGGGGGATAGGGTTGTTGTTCCAGAAAAACTACAAGGGAAGGTATTGGAGTTGTTACACGAGGGGCACCCGGGCATAGTTAGAACGAAAGCCCTGGCCAGGAGTTACGCCTGGTGGCCAGGGATGGATAAACAAATTGAGGTGTGGGTGGCAAAATGTGGACGCTGCCAAGAAACCAGGCCGAGCCCTCCCGTGGCACCGATCCTGGAATGGGAAACCCCCAGGGGACCATGGTCCAGGATCCACATAGATCTTGCCGGGCCCACTAAGGGACATACATTCCTAATAACCATAGATGCTTACTCCAACTGGTTGGAGGTAAGCAACATGAAAACCACCACCACGGAGGCCGTGACCAAGGAACTGAGCAAGCTATTCGCAACCCACGGCCTCCTGGATGTCATCGTGTCGGACAACGGGCCCCAATTCACTTTGCTAGAATTTGAAAAATTCCTAGCGGAATGGGGAATACGACATGCACTGACAACTCCGGTGCATCCGGCGGCGAACGGAAGGGCAGAACGGATGGTTCAATTCACGAAAAAAAAATCCAGAAAATCGAACACGGGGAAATCCAAGAAAAAATAAATAAAATGCTTTTTATACAACATATAACCCCGAACACAACAACGAACAAAAGCCCGGCAGAGCTACTAATGGGGAGGAAATTAAGGTCCCCACTCGACAGACTACACCCCACAACCCGGAAAAAGCCCCCAAACTCCTCCAGCAAGCACCTGTCCTTTGTGCCAGGTGACGACATCTACGCAAAGAACCTAACCGGAGACCCACTATGGGTACCAGCAACCATAACCGAACTGACAGGTCCCCAATCGTACTGGCTGCAAACAATCGACAGATAAGTGTGGAAACGCCACATCGATCAAATAAGATTGAGAACAGCCACAAAAAACACAACCGACATGCAACCAGACACAGACAATCCCCTTAACACAAGCCAAGAGGGGAGGGAATACCCCGAGAACCAAAACCCAAGAGAAAGAAACCAGCCATACTCACCGGCAAGCAGCCAGCTCGAAACCTCACCAGGGAGAAGCAGCCAGGCCAGCTTGACCAGCCTGGAAAGACCAGGTGGGAGCGGCAAAAACCGCAGTTCAACCAGCCCGGGTAGACCGGGAGGGAGCTGTGACAAGCGGCCCGGCAGGGCCTTCCAGACAGTTCCATCAACGAGGCCGAGAGAAACAGAGAACCCGACCGAACCAGCCAGGAGCCAACCAACAACTGACCTACGCAGGTCCAGTTGGCAAGTACGGAGCCCCGCCTACTTATGGGACTACATCACGTAGGACCAAACCAAGAGGGGAGGGGTGTTCTGTAGAGTCATTTACATTCTTGAAACCCCGCGTTTTGATTGGCCAAAGCGCGGGGTGATCCGATTGGTCGAGCGAGCCGCCCTGATTGGCCCGCTGCGGATCTCCCGCGATTGGTGGAAACAAATCGCAGGAGATTCAAAGCAGTGCCATTGGCTGCGGCCGCAGTGGCTTGGGAATAAAAAGCCGCTGTTTTTCCCTTGGAGCCAGACCGGTTCCAGGGACCAATAAAAGAGCTGAACCAAGCCACTGACTCCGGGTCTCCTTACCGCAACGGACACAACATCTTCCTTCCTTCCTTCCTTCCTTCCTTCCTTCTTTCCTTCCTTCCTTCCTTCCTTCCTTCCTTCCTTCCTTCCTTCCTTCCCATGGTGGTGCAATGATTAGAATACAGTATTGTAGGCTAATTCAACACACTGCCAGGAGTTTGATCCTCACAGGCTCAAGGTTAACTCAGCCTTTCATCCTTCCAAGGTCGCTAAAATGAGGACCCAGATTGTTGGGGGCAATATGCTGACTCTATATACTGCTTAGAGGATGCTATAAAGCACTATGAATATTTCCCTTTTTTGGCTGTTTTTTTAGGTCTTAAATTCTCCATTCTCTTTCCCCCCTTTCCCCTTTTTCCCCCAGATAAAGTTACTTGTTCATTAAAGATGGCTTCTTCTTTGTCCCAATCTTCTTGTTGTGCAGTCTTTTCTTGCAGTTTCTCATAGGTACAGATTGCCATTTCCAAGAATTGAAAAACAGAGCCAAAAGAGCCCTTCCCTTCTTGTTCCTCTTCTTTATATTTTTTAAATTCCATTTTCAGTTCATCCACAAGTGATGCCATTGTAGATTTTTTTTAAACAACCACCCAATTGTTTTTAGTCATTCAAATATAATTTCCAAAAGTCACAAAGTCACCAAGCAATCCAAATACACACAAGCTGTTTCTTTTAACACTTCCTTCTTTTTTCACTTTCTCTTCCAGGGGTTACTATTTAGTTGCAAAGTTCCAGTTAAAATGTATCTTTTAGTCTAAGTTATTAGTCTAAGTGCTATTGTCATTCCTTGCTTCCTTCCTCTTTGTGAGAACAAGAAAGAGTCTTGCCTGAGATGCTTACATAGATTACAATTCTGCCCTGGACTCAAATCTCTGTTATCCGACTGTTATCTTGGTTGCTGCCCTTCCCTCTACTCCTCATGGTTATTCTTTCTGCGCATTATCAAGAGATGGGACTTCAATTTCATAATTGCAGTTGCCATCTTGCCTTTTTGATTCCCTCCCCACAGGTACACCAGCACAGCATGTTCTCTTAGGTATGTGAGTCAAGTCACTTTATGGGCAGAAGTGATATGTTTCTTATTCAGACTTTTGTAGAATAATTGGCTGGGAATTACAGTCGGTGCTAAGTGTTGCTTGCTGGGAATCAGCTTCTCTCACTGGAAAGCAAGAGGCAGAAGACACATTTTATCCAAAGGAGAATACTGACTTTAAAAGGAGTGTCAGGAAGTAATGCAGTGAGAAACGTTTCACCAATCATCACTGCTTTGTCATCAGTTTTTATGTTTCAGGCTCATTTTTCTGAATTGCCCAGTGAAGTTTGCCAATATAATGCAGTATATAAGGTATATTAAAAAGTCTGCCAAAAAGCGCATAGATTTATACAAATAAAGTGCAGGAATGCCTCTCTACTGGAGAAAAGGATGCAAAAATAGTTAGGAAAGACAGCAGATAGTTATGTGGATGCTTGGGGAAAAATGATCATATGCACAGAGTTTAGGATAAACTTTCTTTCTTAAAAAATCTATTAGGTTAGAATAGGAATTGCATGCACTGAACTTAAAGGAGAAATGGAATATAACTGGTAGTATTTAATACCAGATAAATTATCAAAGATTCATAAGGGTGTTTTGAATATAAAAGTACAATGAAAAAAAAAACTAACAAGGAACATTTGTACCATGATTAGAAGTAAGTTGAGAGACCCATGATAAAAGGTGGACTCAAGATGGATTAGGAAATTGTAACGTCCATTGTAATGCAAACTAGTTTCATATTAATTTTTAAGATTTTGTGAAATGAGGAAATAAGAGGAAACAAAATTGACTTATTATGTAGCCCACCTATGTCTTTTTATTCTCCCTGGTGGAAAGACCCTAAATAGCTGAGCACCAAGGGCTGCCATCCCGGTCTCTTTTTTTGCATCTGTTGCTTCTGATCTTTGCCAAAGGTTTAGGCTGAGAAGAGGAAGGAACATCAATCTTGGAACTGATGAGAAAAGAGAAAAGGGTGTAGCCTACAAGGATATACCATCCATTCTAAGTAATTAATTGTCATTTGAAATGAGGATTTCTAACCAGCCAGCTTAAAAAAAGGAGGGCCAGTATGAAATGAACAGTGTGATTAATCTACAAGCTGTACAGCCAATATTGTTATGCCTGGGCCCATAACCAGTGTTAAGCCTGGGTTCCCCAACCAGGGTTAAGGAGACAAGCTAAACAGATTGTGCAGTGTTAGTCAGATAGGCACACAGATAAATGAGTGAGATAAGTTTGTATGTTTGTTAACATACAGTAAAAATAACAGATACGCTTGTGCTATCAAAAATATAGTTTATTCCATTTATAGCATAGTCAAAATAACAGTCCATTAGTCATGTATCATTTAGTCAGTCCATTCAAGGATATTCAGTTAGCAAAATCCGTGTAGAATATCCTTATGTCAGTTCACTTACAAATCAGTCCTTTGTTTATCTCTCCCGTTCGAGTAACACAGTCTTGAGTCCATGCAGTAATTAGGGATCATCAAAGCCAGAGAGAGAGCAAGCTGTGGTCTTGCTTCTTTTAAAGTGCTTTCACAACCACTCCCCTAATTACATTCCCATATTTAAAGTTGCAGACACTTTAACTTATAAACTATGATAACATATTTATTATTTTACCTAAACCAGTTAGGGTAAACAATGTTATCCCTAACAAATATATTTTAAGCAAACTTTGAAAGAGTAATTTAAGTGGCCATTTAATTTACAGACAGTAACATCTTCCTTAAATTATGCATTCAATTGCTTTATTAAAATACACTCTTTTCACAGTACTTTTATTTGATTAATAAAATCATAGACTCTTAGATCACTTGGAAGGAACTTTATAAATCATCTAATCTTGGCTCAGTGAAAAATCTCCAATATTACACAGGTCATTTTAATTATTATATATCCCTAAAATAGATTTAAAGAAAACATTCACTATTAAAATGGAATATTATATTTAAATGTAACTCTGATTATTTTAAAAGCCTGTGTGGGAAGCTAGATAATTACATTCTACACTGGAAACTGTAATGAAGTGCCATTGATGTGCAGTTTTAGCATTTTGGATCCAAGTTGCAACTCTGACATATTAGCTCATGTAGCTGCAGAGTTGTTACCCAGCTCTCAATTAATTCAATGTAAAATTCTACTGCTTGCAGTTGAGCACCTAGGGGCATATCCAGGTTTCTTTGATGAGTCATGCCGTTTTCAATAGCCCAAGGGCAACAAACAAGTGGAGAACCAGCTTTGTCCAAAACAAAATTGTGAAATGTTTTGAAGTTTCTCCACTGACATGCTTTTATCCCATGTGATTTTTCCTAGTACTAACACAACTGTACTACCAATCTCAGAAATGTGATTTTAATGTGACATAATTGTTGTCTTTATTGGAAGCTGTTCTTTAGGGAAGGATAATATACTTCATGGTTTGGTCTACATCTAACCCATTGGAAAAATTGTGATGGGTTCTCATGAATATAATTATCCCTGAAATGATTAAAGAGTTGGTACCATAGTCTATGAAAGTAGGGTTGTGGTCAAAGGCACCGGGTCAGAAATTAGAGCAACAGCATGAACATCTTGATGCAGTCACCAGGAGTTAAGACTGACTTGAAGAGTATAGGTAGAGAGATAGTCTTGTACATGGACAAGACTTTGTCACAGTAGTAAAATATTCTGAAAGTGAAAAATACAGGATTAACTTCTCCTGTTTCCAGCCAGGGAAATACTAACAGCTAGTGTATTTATATTCTTGCTTTGTGGAATCTATTGGTTTGTACTCTTGGTTGAGATGCTACATCAACTTTATCACTATCTCTTATTCCTTTATTTCTTGGCTGATACTTGCCAGAGTCTGCTTTCTTTCTTTGCTTTACAGCCCAGATAACTACATGCTGACAATTTGTCCATTTTTAGAAAAACCATTGTCATTCAGGTTGAAAAAGAGATACAGCTTTCATGGTTATTTGAAGGAAATGAAAATGTTCATGGAGAACATGTAGCACAAGATGATTGAAAGGTATGTGCAACTGACCTCTCTTTCTACAAATATTTCCCTGAGGAAGGGACCTATCCAAAGAAGTATGAATAGTGGCCAAATATGTAGATTGAATGACCTCAACCATTATTACTTCTTCCTTGGTCTATGAATCTCCATTAGATGCTACTGCTACTAAGTTTGGCAATGTTCAGTCATTCCCCTGAGGATCCTCTGGTCAGGATTGAACTCCTGGCAGTGGACAGAGTAAGCCTCCAATACTGCATTTGAAGAATTGACTCTAACTTTCCAAGAAGCTAGAATGACATCATGAAGGAACTAACTTGTGAGAATTAATTCTTAACATCAGAAGAAGAAGAAAACAACTCAATATCAGATTTGTCTGTTACCAAAACAAGACACAGATGGAAACCAGACCAGCTATCCAAAGCAGAAGGTCACCCGGTCTGTTGCATAACTTCAGCAGCAGAAAGAGGTACGCGAATCCAAATATTAATTTCACTGTAAACAGGTTTCATATTTGATAAACAGCAATTACTGAAATTCTTTTCTAACAGCGTCTTACCTTTTTTAAACAATAACGTAACAGAATAACAGAGACCTTGCAATTCTGTTATTCTATTGCAAAAAAATGGTAAGGTACTGTTATAAAAGAATAAAACTACTTAAAAATAAAATATAAATAAATAAAATATGAATAAATAAAATTACTTATCAGAAATTCTTGGATTCTATGTCCTGCTTAGTTGAGTCCTGTTTAGTTGCTGGGAAAAGCATAGCTTTGTGCAGCTCTCAAAAATTTTCAAAATATTCAGGCCTCTTCTGCACTCTGGTGCAGACACAAACAAATTTATGCCCATCATAAATAAGCATTTTCCCCACATACCTAGATCTCATTAAAACGTGCTTTTCCTTCATTGAAATCAGATGTGGACATAATGCCAAAACTCTTCCATCCTTGAGAAAGAACAATTGTCATTGCTTGACTTTCCCTCCTAGGTCTTGTGTGAATGATGATAAGGTATCTCTGAGGTAGAAACCCAAACTCACGTCTCAATTGCAACACTGGGTTCATTTCTGTTTTTTTTCAATTAGGGGTCATTTCTTCTATCTCTTCTGATTACAGTAGTTTCCATACCCAGCTGGACCGGTGCGCTAAGTAGGGTGGAAATTCTGCAAAGATGGTATTCTTTTGAGAACTGTTCCCAACATGTGGAGACTTAATTCATGCTACAAGCAAGAGCAGTTTTTGGCATGAATGGAAAATGTACTTCATCTCTCTGTGGTCTTCCTTTGGCTTCCTTCCTTTGCCATATTATTCTTGAATAGCATGCAAAAGGCACTTCACTGCCAGCTCCATTTTGTCAATCCAATCCAATCCTTCCTGGCTTCTGGGTGGTCTCAGGGAAAGAGGAAAAAACCACACTGTGCTAGGGTGATATAATAAGCACAACAAATACTGATGTTGTTGTGTCAGGGGCCTTCCAAATCATTGTAACAATGGGATGTTTCTGTTATGTTTGGAGCATGGGCGAGAAAGAATGAAGACAAGCCGCTGAAACGGTGAACTTCAACTCTTTATTTACATGGTGTGACAGCTCGAACTGGACGGCTGCTATAGCCTTCCTTATATAGGCAACCCAATAACTATTTCAACCAATAACAATCCAGGAGCGCTAGCTCTGTTAACTAATGCAAATGGCCCGTGAATGGCCAATCAGATTCTCCTGAACGGACCAATCTGATCCTGCCATTAACAGCCAATCAGAAGTGCAGGGCCAGAACCCTGCACTTGACTTCAAGCTCAAGATAACTTTATTTAACATTTATGCATTCACAACACCCCTTCCCTTGCTTCTGTTTACGGGGCGCGGTCACATAGTCCTTAAGGTAGGACGGTTGTTTTATTAGTCTTTTTGATTTTCGCTGTGCGTCTTGCATTTGGCTGCACTCTCGCTGAGGTAGATCACTGTTTGGTGAAAGGGGTGCCTCTGGTTCAGAGTTCGCGTTTCCATTGTCACCTATATCTTCGGCAACTCCCTGAGGTGAACTTACTCCCATCCCTGGTTCCAGTTCCCATGTCTCTGTTCCGCTATCGTTCCCTTCAAAGGGATTTTCCTCTGGTTGAAATTCATCTTCCTCTGTATCTCCCCCCCACACCTCAGTTTGGTCATAAGGGAGTTCGGAATTGCCTGACTGGAGCCGTGATCTGTAATTGATCGATATGGCGCTTCCAAAGTCTATCATCAGGGCACTGTACAAGGTAGGATCTTGGGCCGGTTACACGGATTACCGTTACTTCTACCCAGAGCGGATCGCCCGATAGGATTTTGGCGTACACCAAATCACCTACCTGAAAGGTACAGCATCAGCCGCTGGATCCGAGTGGTTTTTCCAGTTCGTAAGCTGGGTGTAACCGGTCGAGGTGGGAGCGGAGCTTCCGTCCCATTAGCAGCTCGGCGGGAGTTTTGTTGGTGACGCTGTGAGGTGTGATGTGCTGTAGAAAAAGGATTCGGTTGATTTTCTCATCGATGTTGTCGTAGTCTATTTTCTGTAGTGTTTTCTTGACGAATTGGACCATGCGCTCAGCCCTACCGTTGGCCGCAGGGTGCACAGGTGAAGTGAGCGCATGTCGGATACCGTGGTCAACCAGGTACTGCTCAAAGGACAGCGCGGTAAATTGGGGCCCGTTGTCAGATACCAGAACGTCTGGTAATCCGTGGATTGCAAACAGTCTTTCCAGTCTCTTGATGACCGCTTCAGTTGTCGTGTTCCTCATACGGTGGATCTCGAGCCAATTCGAGTAGGTGTCGACGGTTAGCAAGAAAGTGTGGCCTTTGGTCGGCCCAGCAAAGTCCAGGTGAATACGGGACCAGGGTCCCTGTGATGTCTCCCATTCGGTTGGGATTGCCTTTGGTGGAGCGTTGCTCACTTCTTGGCATCTATGACAAGCTTTGACCCAAGTCTTGATTTGCTTGTCGATGCCCAGCCACAATGCGTAGCTTCGTGCGAGGGCTTTCATTCGCACGATGCCGGGGTGGCCATTGTGCAAGGTTCTCAGTACTGCTTGTTGGAGTCACTCTGGGATAACGACTCTATCACCCCAGATGATACATCCCTTTTGAGAAAACAACTCTGTTTGGTGACTTTTGAATGGTGCGAAGTCATCTGGTATTTGGTCCATGGCCATCCGCGTTCCACCCAACTGAGGACTCGCGCTAAGGTGGGGTCACGTCTTGTTTCTCTCGCGATATCACGGGCAGTTAATGGCGGTGTGTGAAGTGTCTCGATCTGCAACGTGGTTACTGTAGGCGCGGGGTCGTCGAGAGTCTCTGGAAGCAGTGCTCAGCTCAATGCGTCGGCAAGGTGAATGGCTTTCCCCGGGCGGTATTGCAGCCGATAATTATAAGCAGCCAAGAATTCTGACCAGCGAGTCATTCTGGGAGATAATATATAGGGAGTCGGTTTATCTCCAGCTATTATCCCCAGCAATGGTTTGTGGTCAGTCATGATAGTAAAAGCCCAGCCATACATGTACTCGTGAAATCCTTTAACGACAGACACAATCGCAAGGGCTTCTTTATTGATCTGGCTATAATTTCGCTCAGTTTTTGAAAGCGTCTTTGAAAAATAAGCAACAGGGGCTTCGCTACCATTAGGCAATACATGGCTTAAAATGGCGCCCACTCCGAAAGGCGATGCATCGCATGTGATATTTAACGGCAAGGTCTCATTGTACTGCATGAGTACAGCATCAGAATTCAGTAGTTTTTTCACATTACGGAACGTCTGCTCTTCTCTATGACCCCATACCCAAATTGCTTTTTTGTCCAGTAAACGATGTAAAGGTTCAGCGACAGTTGCTTTGTGCAGCAGAAATATGTTATAAAAGTTGATAAGGCCTAGAAACGCCTGGAGGTCGGCCTTATTCTGGGGTCTGGGAGTGTTTTTTATTGCTCTCAATTTGCTATCTGTAGGGTGAATGCCCTGACTGTCAATTAAATACCCTAAAAATTCGACACGATCTGTACATAGTTTACACTTATTCTTTTTCACTTTAAGACCTGCGTCTTTGAATTTCTGTAGAATTAATTTTAAGCGATCCCGTAAGATTTTTGTAGTAGGTGCAGCAATTAACACATTGTCAAAGTAGGGGACAACGCCTTTAATCCCTTGTAGTAGCCTTTCCATAAGGCTCTGAAAAATCCCCGGGGCTACACTGACTCCGAACTGGAGCCGGGTACATTTAAAGGCACCTCGGTGCATCACAATCGCCTGTGCCTGTGCTGTCTTTTCATCAACTGGTAGTTGCTGATATACCTGAGCTAAGTCTAGTTTAGCGAAGACTTTTCCGCCCCCCAGGGAATGGAGGAGGTGTTGCACCACCAGCACCGGATATGGGTTTTGCTGTAGGGTGTGGTTCAGGGTGGCCCAGTAGTCCCCACAAATTCTAATCGAACCATCTGGCTTAATTGGTGTCATCATTGGGGTCTCCCAGGGAGAGTGGTCGGTTGGCTCTAGCACTCCTTGGGCTATTAACTTATCATACTGTTCGTCGATTTTCGGCTTTAAGGCAAACGGAACTCGACGGGGCTTAAGGCGGATGGGAGCTATTTTTGGATTAAGGCTGAACGATATCAGGGTCCCCTTGTACTTGCCTAGTTTTTCGGCGAAGACGTCCCTGAATTCATGGATGAGGTCCTCCTCCCAGTCACTGCCGCCAATTCGGTTAATGCCTGCCACTTCAATGCTGAGTGGTGCGAACCATTGGAGGCCTAGCAGGCTAGGCCGATTTTTGTCGATCACAGTCAGAGGTAAGTACGCCGTGCGGTTCTTGAATGAGACCCGGACTCGACTGGATCCAGTGACAGGAATCCGATTCCCTTGATAGTCTTTAAGGATAAGTCTTTGGGAACGGAGGTCTTGGCGCTGGATAGTAGGGATGAGTTGCTTGAGGGTCCTCCAGGAAACCATCGAGACAGACGATCCCGAGTCAACTTCCATTTGGCAAGGCTGATTTTCGATGGCCACTGTAATTCAGATTTTCTTGGCATCCAAGGAAGAGGCGTGACCGATAGTGATAGTTTGGTGAGCCTCTTCTCGCTTCGTGGGGTGATTCAAGGTTCGGTTTCTGTAGGAGTGGTTTACTGGTTCTCACTTTACAGGACGGTTTCCTGTCGATTGGCGATAGTTAGCCCCCTTCGAGGCCTGGCCGGGTCCTTGGAAGATTCGGCAGACCCGTCCGATGTGGCCTCTCTTCCCGCACTCATGGCAGAGCGCGTCGCGGAATTTGAATTCGGACCTGGAATGGTTGGCCCCACAGCCAGCGCATGGGTGCAGGGACTTTGGGTACTGGTCCCAATCAGACTGCAATCGATGGATCTCTTCTTCATTGCTGTCTGATGACAAAGAGAGATCCTCGTGATGGGTCGTCAGAAGCTGTCCTTCTGACTTGGGTAAAATTTTGCCGGTTGGTTGGTGTACCGGAGCGCAGTTTCGATGTAGTTGGGCAGCCGACTTCCTGGTTGCTTCCGCTGCAGTAGCATCAGCGATGGCATCGGCAAGGCTGATCTCGCCTTTCGTCATCAGCTTATTCTGTACGTTTAGTGCATCTAGTCCCAGGACTATTCGATCTCTCAAAGCCTCTTCCAGGTCAGCGAACCCGCAGAGGCCTCCCAGGTTTCGGAGATCTGCGACGAAGTCGGCAATGCTCTCTCCTTTCCGCTGGTTTCTTTGGTAGAACTCGTGCCGCCTTACAAACGTTGGTACGGTCGGTGCATAGTGGGCCCTCAGTAGGGGTTCGAGGATGTCCCAGTGCATAGCTTTCACTTCAGCCGGTTTTGCCAGGGCCTTGGCCATCTTGAATACGGTTGGCCCGCAATGCGTTAGGAATACCGCCCGTTTCTTCCCAGTTGTGGCATCCTTCAAATTGTTAGTTTCCAAGAACATTTGGAAACGATCCATGTAGGGCTCCCAGTCCTCTTGCGCTGGGTCGAACGGAGCGGGTGGTATGACGCCGCCGGACATGGTTCCGCCGTTGTGCGTTTCAACCACGTGCTCGGTTGTCTTCTTCGTTGTTCAGTCAGCTCTGACGTCTCCACATCCCATTCTCGTCGCCAGTGTTAAGTGTGGAGCATGGGTGCAAAGAATGGAGACGAGCTGGTGAAACAGTGAACTTCAACTCTTTATTTATATGGTGTGACAGCTCAGCTCAATGGCTGCTATAGCCTTCCTTATATAGGCAACTTATTAACTATTCAACCAATGAACACATGGGATCGCTTATTTACATGGTGTGACAGCTCCAAATGGACGGCTGCTATAGCCTTCCTTATATAGGCAACCCAATAACTATTTCAACCAGGAGCGCTAGCTTTGTTAACCAATGCGAATGGCCCGTTAATGGCCAATCAGATTCTCCTGAACGGACCAATCCGATCCTGCCATTAACAGCCAATCAGAAGTGCAGGGCCAGAACCCTGCACTTGACTTCAAGCTCAAGATAACTTTATTTAACATTTATGCATTCACAACAGTTTCCACCACCTTTCATTTCATTTCCTTTTCTCTTCTACTTCCTTCCTTCCTTCCTCCCTCCCTGCCTTTTTTATATATAAAGCTTTTATGAGAAAAATAGTATGTGTCCCTGAATGCTAGGTACAAAGTAGGGAATTACATTTTTAAAAGGTGATGATGATGCAATGGGAAAATATGAAACAGTGGTTTAAAGCAATGGGCCAGGACTAAGATCTGTGTTAAAGTCCGATCTCAGCCAATGGGTGATTTTGGGAGAGTCTTCTCTTTTTATTCCACTCAGCCTGCCTCCCAGGGTTGTTATTGTGGGTATAAAATAAAGTCACTTTGAGCTCTTGAAGAAAACATGAGATATAAAGATAACAAGTCTGTACTGGGAAAATTTATTTTAAAAATAACAATGTGGAGTTAACTCAACACTGAATCCTACATGTTTGAAGACACTTTAAAAAAAAAACCCAGCTCTGATGTTAGGATATAGTAGTTGGCAAGTAAAGTGAATTCAGATTTTTAATTTTGTTTTGTTTTTAAATAAAAGCAGTGGAATGGAATACTAATTTCTAGCCAGTAAAAAAAATCAGATATTTTTTCCTGACCAACAAGAGTTCATGGCATTTTTTTGTAACACCAAGCATTTTTGCAAAATTAGGCGTATTGTTACAACGCTTTTCTGAAAATTAACAATGCTGCTTTTCATACGGGTGAAAAGTTTTGAAATAAACTGGAATGTGCATGCCTGCAAATGCATAAAAATATGATTTCCCTCAACAGATGGGGAAGGGTTTCTTTCCCTGTCTTTTTTAATTACCCCAGATTCTTATTTTCATATTAGATGTGCAGATTGTTGATATGGATTGAATACGAAGCCAGCTTTTCTGGAAACCAGTGAAAAAGAAGAAAAGAGAATTTGTTCAACAAGGCCGTTCCTTAAAACTGAGTTCAACCTAAGATGATATTCTGCTCATAAATTTTCCATTGTTCTTGAGTTACGTTGACTTGATTTTACATGAGTAATAGTTTTATTCAGCGTTTTAAAATATGCGTGCCAATTTGTGAAACTTTCCAGGAAAAGAAAGGGAGTAAGAAAATTATAGACTTTTTGTGGAAATTGGCTCTTCCAATGCTTGGCAAATTCAGAATTTGGAAATCCAGTGTACTAATTTATCAGTAAATCAGATATGTACTACCACACAAATTTATTTTTAGAATACGGCCATTTTGATCTGTTGCAGTGGAAAAATAACAGACTCCCACCACAGCATAATAGCTGATGTACTTTCTCCAACTTTTATAGGTATGAAAATACATTTCCCATTGATTACAGCAGGGCTGCCAACCTTGAGTGATAGTTCGGAGTGAGACACTGCGAGGGAGTGAAACGACCGAGGGGGGGATGGTGTGGAAGGGGGGTGTCCCCCCTTCCACGGTAGGGAGCTTTGACAATTTTACATTTTAAATGGTGCAATCTGATGCATACTTTAGTCATGATTTGGACATATACATACATACATACATGCAAGCAGCACCAATGTACTTGAACCGGATTTGTAAGATATTAATAATGCAGTTCACTGACCATCTTGGCCGGAAAGGGTCCACATTCTTGGGCCTCTGCTCATCTGCTCCGTCCCTTTGGGCTGCTCCGGCTCTCCTCCTCCTCCAGGGTCCCTGGCTGAGAGGGGCGTCCCAAGTGCCTGGGATCCGGCCCCTCCAGGCTGCCTCTTCAGGGCCACAGAAGCCTCCCTCACATGGCCCCGGGGGTGGAGGGGGCCTTGCCAGGGTTCCCGGCCTTGGAGCTGGGCAGAAACGGCCCTTCCCAGCCCTCTCCCACCCTCTGGGCCTCCCACCTGCGGAGGGGAGGGGGATCCAGGCTGAGTCTTGGACCCACCAGCCTCACAGTCCAGCTGAAGGGTCGGAAAGGGCCAGGCAGGCAGATGGACACACACACACACACACACACACAGAATGAGGGGGGGAGGCTGGTGTCCTTCACTCCCCAAACGCCCCCCTCCCAGTCTGTGCATGGGACCCCCAGCAATGCTGCCATCAGCTGCTCCCCTGCAGGGAAGTCCTGGACTGTCTGGGGGAGGAGAGGAGAGGACAGTGGCCACTCCCCCCCCTTTGCTTGGCATTTGTGGGGAGACCCCTCAAGGCGAGATTCCTTCCCAGGGGCTCCCAAAGAGCATCCAAACGTTCCTGGCATCAAGTGGGGAAAGAAGCCTAAAAAGAGAGAAACTCCTGCACCGGCTGCGATTGGGGCTCAGAGGGGACAGGAACCCCCCCTCCTTGCGAGCCCCCCCCACCCCGCTCCAGCCTGCCCTCTGGCGGGACCCCCTTCCTGGAGAGGCTCCTCCCTGCCAGACCCTCTTGCAGCCTCTTGGACCCAGGGGAGGCTGGGGGGGGCGCATATCTAGGTGCAAAGGGTGGGGGGAGGGACACAATGTACCCGGGAAGGAGCCCTCCCCCCTCTTCCCCCTCCCTCTCCAGGGACTTCCCATCAGGCTGGGGAGCGAGAGAAGCCGAGGCGCGCAAGAGGCCAGCCACGGCAGCTCCCCTTGCGAGAGGGAGGCCGGAGAGGGACGCGCCTTTGCGCCCCAATCCCAGCGGCCTTGAGACCAGACGGGTGCAGGGAGGGGGTGATGGGAGCTCAGCTCTCGAGAAAGGCCCAGGGATGCCCTGTAGTCGTACTTCATGGGGGATAGAGAGTTCGTCTCTCTCATCTCCGCCTGCCAGAGCAGAGTGCAGCGCAAGGGTTAAGCCCAGAGAGTTGTGACATCCTAGAGCAGAAAGGAGCAACCGCTTCCTGCAGCGTGGAATTCTCTCCTCACCCCAGTACAGAAATCAATGCGGGCAACGTCCTCTCGCACATGCTCTGTTCGCCCTCTGAAGCCGCCCAGGATCGGAGGCTTCACTTCTCGAAACTTTGGGCTTGGGCATATCGATATTCGGAATATCAGAGAATGTAGAGATATATTTATTTTTGTACATTCCATTTTGGGGGTTTAGCGTGAGATTTCGTTTATCAGAGTGAGACAGTCAAAATTGGTTGAATTGCGTGAGTCTCACGCTGATTGCGTGAGAGTTGGCAGCCATGTTACAGCAAATGCAGTGGGAGCTGTAATCCAATAACTGATTGCACAATTCAGTGGCTTAAAACCTGACTAAAATAATACATCAAATCACCTTCATAATTAAACCATTCAAAAAAATTAATTGAGGTAATTGTATCTTAGCACATTTACACATTTAATAGGTTTTTGAGGTATACAAAAATAAAAAGATATACAAAAGATGTAAATGCTCTTTTGACCAATAGAATAAATATTAATGGATTTAAAAGTGTTCCCTGTATTCTACTTAAAATCTTTAAACTCATTAATTATGACTTTATTAATTATTATCTCCAGAAAGAGATGGCTGGAATAGTGGTGGTCCCTGTTCATCTATATTTATAGTAGTTGTCAAAATTCAATAAATGTTTTGTAATTACTTATTGATTCACCTCTCTGCCCTGTATGTCTTTCAAAAGGGCAAGGAAGGAGAATGTCTGTAACCAACTTGAATGAATAGTTCTACTCCATTTTTCAATATTGCATTAGGCTGCATAAAGAATATTAGTGATGATATTAGCTCTTAAGATTATGTTTTGTAACAGGTTCTAATAGATTATAAAACTAAAGACAGATTGAATGCAATTATGTAAGACTGGATTATGTTCTCCAATTATTTTTGATTTTTAAAAAAGTGATGCGGCTTTGCCACCACTGTAGTTCTCAGTTTATGACGGGGTGCTTAGTCCCAATTTGCAGTTACATCTAAGCCCAAAAATGGTACTTTAACGTTTGAAGTTCTGACATCGGCCTAACTTGCCGATAGTCATGTGACCACATTTTGGGCTCTTAGCAACTGGCCCAGATTTACAACTTTTTGCAGCATTCTGCTGTCTCATGATCACAACTTAACAAAGTCCCCCCCCCCCTCCGAAACTTGTCTTTACTTTGAGCAAAAAAAAAAAAAAAAGCCCCACAGCCAATAACGGGTTCACTTAATGACTGCCACATTCATTTACGATGGCCACATTCATTTAATAATGGCTATATCCACTAAATGAACTCTGTGAAAAAGGTCATAAAACCAGGCACAGTCACATGATGAACCACTTTTCAATGAAATTATCACTCAATGAAATCATGTATCAAGGACCATAGGTTTGTGTTGAATTTATATTTACTGCGGAAGCAGTATGCTCCATCCCATATTTGGGTAGATCAGGTTACCCTCACTGGAAAAAAAACATTCAAGGACCATAGGCTTTCTGCATTTTGACACCTTTCTAAATGTGAAAAAAACTCATCACAATATACCAGAGAATGTATGCCTTCGTTTGGGAATAACACAGCAGAAGAATACGTAGGAGATGACCAGGCTGAGCCTGATGGAGGGGTCAAACACATCATCAGTCATGAATCCCTGTTCACCCACAAGAGATCCAAGTCCAGTACACTTTGAATGTCTTTCTTATCTCCTGCAAATTTCCCTTGACTGTTAGTAGCTCAGATTCTTGTAGAGAGCTTAAGATTCCAATAAATCTGTATACTCATCCGAATTGCCTGATTCTCCCGATTTCCCTGACAGAATATCCTCTTTCGTGTAGTTACTATGTTCCACTGCATATTAGGTAATTTAGAAAAGCCCTAAAATTTAGAAGAGCCCTAAAAAATTTGCAATCCCCCAAGCCACCATCATTGCACTATCATTTATGTTCTTGACAAACAGGCAAGCAAGAAGTTTTTTACATCCACAGCAAATGAAAACAAATGGTAGTTGGTTTCAAAGACTGTCATCTGCTGTATCTCCTTCTGCAATTTCCAATGCATCAACTCTTCTTTAAGAACCACCTGTTGAGAATATAGAAAGAGCTACCTATTTCAATAATAACCAACAATACAGTAATAATTATTACTAACTTCATCATAGACATAGTCCACAACTTACAATCATTCATCTAATGACTGCTTGAAGTTACAATAGCCCTGAGAAAAGAGTGATCCTTCACTCCCTTCCCAACGCAGCAGCAAGAAATTGACTCATAAGGCATAAACATAGTCTCCATCTTCCCATATTTTTTCACAGCAGCCCTGTAAGGAAGGTTGGACTGAAAGTCATCAAAGTCTCCATCTGTGGCAGAGGTGGTATTCAGCAGGTTTTGACCAGTTCTGGAGAACCGGCTAGTGGAAATTTTGAGTAGTTCGGAGAACCAGCAAATACCACCTCTGACTGACCCCACCCCCATCTAATCTCTGCCTCCCAAGTCCCAGCTGATCAGCTGGCTCTTCTTTTGTTGCCCTGCACAGGAGAATGGAGCTGGAAAGCAGGTTAGTGGGGGTGGGGAGGGAATGAGATTTTGCAGTAACTTTCCCCTGCCATGCCCACCAAGCCACACCCACAGAACCAGTAGTAAAAATATTTGAATCCTATCACTGATTTGTGGCTACAGATATAGTAGAAACAGAATCTCTCTAGTATCGGTCAAATACATTAGACTCTACCCCTGAGTCCTTGCCTTTCCTATTTCATTTTTCAATGGTGTCCTACTCTGACGGGTTGGAGCGGTGGCTCAGCAGTTAAAATGCTGGGCTTGTCAACTCGAAAGCCAGCAGCCCAGCTTCCAGACCCAAGAGCCATGCAACAGTGTGAGCTCCCATCCTTGCCCCAATTCCTGCCAACCTAGCAATTCGAAAGTATGCAAATGTGAGTAGATAAATAGGTACCATTTTAGTGGGAAGGTAACAATGCTCCGTGATGTCATGCTGGCCACATGATCATAGAAATGTTTTCAGATAGCACTGGCTCAATGGCATTGAAACGGAGATGAGCACCACTCCAGTAGAGGGATTCAAAAAAATTTACTATTCCTTGGTGGGCATGGCAGGGGAAGGATACTGTAAAATCTCCATTCCCTCCCCACCCCACTAACCTGCTTTCCCACTCCGTTCTCCTGTGCAGGGCAACAAAAGAAGATCCAGCCCATCAGCTGGGACTCGGGAGGCGGAGAATAGATGGGGGTGGGGCCAGTCAGAGGTGGTATTTGCCGATTCTCCAAACTACTCAAAATTTCCGCTACCGGTTCTCCAGAACTGGTCAGAACCTGCTGAATACCACCTCTGGCCCATTCCCTATAATCAGCAACTATTAGCAGAGTAAAATCCACAGGGGTTCTTTTTTTGTTTTAACTTACTCTGATCCTGAGGGTGGACTACCCTTTTCTTTGGTTGCTGGAAATCAGGTTGACTGTTCCCACCCTATCCCCCTGGATGTCCTGTGATCCTATTTTTAAGGCATCAATGTTGCTGAAAATACTGGATGATGCCATAGGAATAGCAACCTCTCCATCTCTCCTAACTTTAGCAAGGATCAAATTGGAACCATCTCTGAAAGAATAGTCATGAGTTGTCTAATAAATATTAAGAGGAACAACTGGTACTTTCCTCTCCTGCTGGTAGCTGATGCTTTGGTGGAAAAGTGGGGAATGACATTAAGGAATCAACCAATCACTTTCCTTCACTTGGTCCACATCGAAAGCATAAGGCCAATAGCGTTTAATTCTTGCAGCTTAATTCTTGCAGGCACTTTTCTCTAGCAATTTGATCATTCAAAGAATGGTTTAAGATTGAAGGATTGGAAAAGGCCAGGGGTGGGATTCTACTGGTTTGGGCCAGTTCTATACAACCGGTTGTTATGATTCTACGCAGCTCGGAGAACCAGCAAATCTGGCCCCACCCCTCTCTGCCCACTGGTCACCGCTCCTCCCCACCCAGTCCTTATCGTGCATGTGCAACATTGCACATATGCCTCACATCGGTGACTGGATTCTTCCCTGCCCAGTCACTCCTTAAAGTATTCCTTTTATTTTTTTTCCCCTCCTGACCATCAACCATATGAACAGATGTGCCGGGATTCCCCTCACTGTCTTACTTCTTCACCCAGGCTTCCCTGAGGCCCAGGAAGGCAAAAAATGGAGGGGGCACGTAGCATCACCCCCACCCCACTCCGTGCTCCATTTTTTTTCCTTCCTGAGCCCCAGGGAAGCTTCTTGGGAGCAAAAATGCCCCCAGAAAGCTTTCCTGAGGCCCAGAAGGCTCCAAAATGGATGGGGGGGGGGTTGCCAAAAAACCCCAAGCCACGCTCACCCAGTCACATGACCATGCCCACCTAGCCACACTCACAGAACCGGTTGTTAAAAAATTTGAATCCCACCCCTAGAAAAGACTAAGATAATTGTTCAAGAAGAAGCCTTCAATAGTGGTAAATCCTCCACCATTAGCCATGCTTAGTTGAAGTTGCTTGGAGCTGGTCCTCCCATTCCTTACATCAGAAATAGGTAGAGGCTTAGGGAAATTCTTGCTTTTATCAGGTCCGGTAAACTCAGCAGTTGACTTCAACAACACCATAACAAACCACACAGATTCCATTGATTTCCTATTTCTATACTATGAAGCACTGCATACATGTGCAAACTTGGCCGAGCAAATTCGAAAACTTCTTGATTTTCCACGATTAGAGTTTAACATTTCCTTTGGCTAAAAATGGATGGAAAAATATGTCCAGCTATTTAGCCAAATCTTACTGCAGATCTACTCCCAGCCCACCTGATGTCAGAATAAGGAGGAGCAATTGCATTGCAATAAGGATTTTCTCTTTTATTCTTTTGTCATGCTTATTGCATCCCCCCCCAAACCTCAGTGGCCATTGCTTTTTTGGGTGCATTCCAGAGGTTTGGCCCAACTCTCATTTTACTGATGTCACATTGGGAAGGATGAATGGAAATGTCAAGGGACACGGGGCTTTCATCGTTTGGAGTTTGTTGTAAATGAATAAATGTTTAATAAAGTTATCTAGAGCTTGAAGTCAAGTACAGGGTTCTGGCCCTGCACTTCTGATTGGCTGTTAAATGGCGGGATCAGATTGGTCCATTCAGGAGAGTCTGATTGACCATTAGCAAGCCATTCTCATTGGTCAACGGAGCTAGCGATCCCATGTGTTCATTGGTTGAATAGTTAATAAGTTGCCTATATAAGGAAGGCTATAGCAGCCATTGAGCTGAGCTGTCACACCATATAAATAAAGAGTTGAAGTTCACTGTTTCACCAGCTCATCTCCATTCTTTGCACCCATGCTCCACACTTAACACTGGCGATGAGAATGGGATGTGGAGATGTCAGAGCTGACTGAACAACGAAGAAGACAACCGAGCACGTGGCTGAAACGCACAATGGCGGAACCATGTCCGGCAGCATCATACCACCCGCTCCATTTGACCCAGCGCAAGAAGACTGGGAGTCCTACATGGATCGTTTCCAAATGTTCTTGGAAACCAATAATTTGAAGGATGCCACAACCGGGAAGAAACGGGCGGTATTCCTAACGCATTGCGGGCCGACCGTATTCAAGATAGCCAAGGCACTAGCAAAACCGGCTGAAGTGAAGGCTATGGACTGGGACGTCCTCGAACCTCTACTGAGGGCCCACTATGCATTGACCGTACCAACGCTCGTAAGGCGGCACGAGTTCTACCAAAGAAACCAGTGGAAAGGAGAGAGCATTGCTGATTTCGTTGTGGACCTCCGAAACCTGGGAGGCCTCTGCAGGTTCACTGACCTGGAAGAGGCTTTGAGAGACTGAATAGTTCTGGGATTAGATGCGCTAAACGTGCACAGCAAGATAATGGCGAAAGGCGACATTAGCCTTGCCGATGCCATCGCTGATGCTACTGCAGCAGAAGCAACCAGGAAGTCGGCTGCCCAACTGCACCGCAACCGCGCTCCGATACACCAACCAACCTGTGACATTTCACCTAAGTCAGAAGGACAGCTTTTGACGGCCCACCACGAAGACCTCTCTTCATCATCAGACAGCAACGAAGAAGAGGTCCATCAACTGCGGTCCGATCGGGACCATTACCCGAAGTCCCAACAACCATGCGCTGGCTGTGGGGCCAACCATTTCCGGTCCGAATGCAAATTCCACGATGTGCTCTGCCATGAGTGCAGGAAACGAGGCCATATCGGATGGGTCTCTCCTAGGACCCAGCCAGACCCCAAAGGGGGCCAACTATCGCCAATCGACAGGAAACCATCCTTTAAGGCGAGAACCAGTAAACCACTCTTACAGAAACCGAACCATGAATCGCCCAAC
This sequence comes from Hydrophis major, assembly GCA_033807585.1. NCBI lineage: Eukaryota > Metazoa > Chordata > Lepidosauria > Squamata > Elapidae > Hydrophis > Hydrophis major. The sequence continues at coordinate 248,144,875 of CM066330.1, forward strand.
AAAGCGAGAAGAGGCTCACCAAACTATCATTATCAGTCACACCTCTTCCTTGGATGCCAAGAAAATCTGAATTAAAGTGGCCATCGAAAATCAGCCCTGCCAAATGGAAGTTGACTCGGGATCATCTCTCTCGATGGTGTCCTGGAAGACCCTCAAGTAACTCATCCCTACTATCCGGCGCCAAGACCTTCGTTCCCAAAAACTCATACTTAAAGACTATCAGGGGAACAGGATTCCAGTCATAGGATCCAGTCGAGTCCGGGTCTCATTCAAAAACTGCACGGCGTACTTACCCCTAACTGTGATCGACAAGGACCGGCCTAGCCTGTTAGGCCTCCAATGGTTCCCGCCACTCAGCATTGAAGTGGCAGGCATTAACCGAATCGGTGGCAGTGACTGGGAGGAGGACCTCGTCCATGAATCCAGGGATGTCTTCGCGGAAAAGCTAGGCGAGTACAAGAGGACCCCAATATCATTTAGCCTTAATCCAAAAATAGCTCCCATCCGCCTTAAGCCTCGTCGAGTTCCATTCGCCCTAAAGCCGAAAATCGACGAACAGCTTGATGAGTTAATAGCTCAGGGAGTGTTAGAGCCAACCAATCACTCTCCCTGGGAGACCCCAATTGTGACACCCATTAAGCCGGATGGTTCGATTAGAATTTGTGGGGACTACCGAGCCACCCTGAACCATGCCCTGCAGCAAAATCCATATCCGGTGCCGGTGGTGCAACACCTCCTCCATTCCCTGGGGGGCGGAAAAGTCTTCGCTAAACTAGACTTAGCTCAGGCTTATCAGCAACTGCCGGTTGATGAAAAAACGGCACAGGCACAGACAATCGTGATGCACCGAGGTGCCTTTAAATATACACGGCTCCAATTCGGAGTGAGTGTAGCCCCGGGGATCTTTCAGAGTCTGATGGAAAGACTATTACAAGGGATTAAAGGCGTTGTCCCCTACTTTGACAATGTGTTAATTGCTGCCCCTACTTCAAAAATTTTATAGGATCGTTTAAGATTGGTTCTCCAGAAATTCAAAGACGCAGGCCTTAAAGTGAAGAAAAATAAGTGTAAGCTATGTACAGATCGTGTCGAATTTTTAGGGTATTTAATTGACAGTCAGGGCATTCACCCTACAGATAGCAAATTGAGAGCAATAAAAAACGCTCCCAGACCCCGGAATAAGGCCGACCTCCAGGCGTTTCTAGGCCTCATCAATTTTTATAACGTATTCCTGCCACACAAGGCAACTGTCGCTGAACCTTTACATCATTTACTGGACAAAAAAGCATTTTGGGTATGGGGTCATATAGAAGAGCAGGCATTTCGTAATGTGAAAAAACTACTGACTTCTGACGCTGTACTAATGCAGTACAATGAGACCTTGCCGTTAAATATCACGTGTGATGCATCGCCTTTCTGAGTGGGCGCCATTTTGAGCCATATATTGCCTAACGGTAGCGAAGCCCCTGTTGCCTATTTTTCAAAGACGCTTTCGAAAACTGAGCAAAATTATAGCCAGATTGATAAAGAAGCCCTTGCAATTGTGTTGGCTGTCAAAAGATTTCATGAGTACGTGTACGGCTGGGTTTTTACTATAGTGACTGACCACAAATCTTTGCTGGGAATAATAGCGGGGGATAAGCCAACCCCCTATATATTATCTCCCAGAATGACTCGCTGGTCAGAATTCTTGGCTGCTTATAATTATCAGCTGCAATACTGCCCCGGGAAAGCCATTCCCCACGCCGACGCATTAAGCTGAGCACCACTTCCAGAGACTATTGACGACCCCACGCCAACAGTGACAACGTTGCAGATTCAGGCACTTCATACACCGCCATTAACCGCCCGTGATATCGCGAGAGAAACAAAACGCGACCCCGCCTTAGCACGAGTCCTCAGTTGGGTGGAACGCGGATGGCCATTGGACCAAGTATCAGATGATTTCGCACCATTCAAAAGTTGACAAACAGAGTTGTTTTCTTAAAAGGGCTGCATCATCTGGGGCGATAGAGTCATTATCCCAGAACGACTCCAACAAGCAGTACTGAGAACCTTGCACGATGGCCACCCCGGCATTGTGCGCATGAAGGCCCTCGCACGAAGCTACGCGTGGTGGCCAGGCATCGACAAGCAAATCGAGACTTGGGTCAAAGCTTGTCATAGATGCCAGGAAGTAAGCAACGCCCCACCAAAAGCAATCCCAACCGAATGGGAGACACCACGGGGACCCTGGTCCCGTATCCATCTGGATTTTGCTGGGCCGACCAAAGGCCACACCTTCTTGTTAACCATGGACGCCTACTCGAACTGGCTCGAAATCCACCGAATGAGGAACACAACAACTGAAGCGGTCATTAAGAAACTAGAAAGACTGTTTGCAACCCACGGATTACCAGACGTTCTGGTATCCGACAATGGGCCCCAATTTACCGCACTGTCCTTTGAACAGTACCTGGCAGACCGCGGTATTCGACATGTGCTGACTTCGCCTGTGCATTCTGCGGCCAACGGAAGGACCGAGAGCATGGTACAATTCGTCAAGAAAACACTACAGAAAGTGGACTATGACAACATCGAAGAAAAGATAAACCGAATCCTCTTTTTACAGCATATCATTCCGCACAGCGTCACCAACAAAACTCCCGCTGAGCTGCTAATGGGACAAAAGCTCCGCTCCCACCTCGACCGGCTACACCCAGCATATGAACCAGAGAAACCACTCGGATCCAGCGGCTAATGCCGTACCTTTCAGGTGGGTGACTTGGTGTTCGCTAAAAATTTATCGGACGATCCGTTGTGGGTAGAAGCGACTGTGGTCCGTGTAACCAGCCCGAGATCATACCTTGTACAATGCCGTGATGATAGACTTTGGAAGCGCCATATCGATCAACTACGATCAAGGCTGCAGTCAGGCAATTCCGAACTCCCTAATAACCAAACTGGGGGGGGGGGAGATACAGAGGAAGATGAACTTCAATTAGCAGAAAACCTTTTTGAAGGAAACGATAGCGGAACAGAAACGTGAGAACAGGAATCAGGGATGGGAGTGAGTTCACCTCAGGGTGATACCGAAGATGTTGGTGACAACGAAAACGCGAACTCTGAATCAGAGGCAATCCTTTCGCCAAACAACCCCTACCTCAACAAGAGTGCAGCCAAATACCAGCTGCACAGCGAAAATCAAAAAGATTAACAAAACAACCGTCCTACCTCAAGGACTACGGGACCGCATCCCGTAAACGGAACCCGGGGGGAAGGGGTGTTGTGAATGAATAAATGCTTAATAAAGTTATCTAGAGCTTGAAGTCAAGTACAGGGTTCTGGCCCTGCACTTCTGATTGGCTGTTAAATGGCGAGATCAGATTGATCTGTTCAGGAGAGTCTGATTGGCCATTAGCAAGCTGTTCTCATTGGTCAACAGAGCTAGCGCTCCCAGGTGTTCATTGGTTAAATAGTTAATAAGTTGCCTATATAAGGAAGGCTATAGCAGCCCTCGAGCTGAGCTGTCACACCATGTAAATAAAGTGTTGAAGTTCACTGTTTCACCGGCTTGTCTCCATTCTTCGCACCCATCCTCCACACTTAACAGAGCTGATGAATCATCTCAGGCTTACTTGGGGAGGGGGGTTTGCAAATGCGTTGGGAGGCTTGGCCACATGAAAATGTAAACAGGCACCCTGAGTACAATGGACTTGAAGGGGAGGGTCTTCCTCACTCTTTGTTTTTCTGAAAAGAGGTTGGAATTGGAGGGGGGGACTAAGGGGGAGCCCAGCACAAAAAACAGAGATGGCAAATGGCATCTGGCAAATGGTAAATCATAGCAAAGAAGAAACCTGGGAGCAGGTAGAGTGCTATAAACTGTTCAATCTGCTTTCATTTCCCCTTGTGATGTCAACAGGGATCCTTTGCATGGCCATGGAGTTGTTATCAATCATCCGCCATCTGCTTTTCCTCCCTACTGTATGGTATAGTAGGAGGCATTGGGGTGAAAACAGTTTGCAAAGGCAGCTGGAATCTCTAAGCCTTGAATGAACGCCAGTGGGCTGTGCAGATTGCTCCGAAAATCCAAGCAATTAATCTCCAAAGTCTGAAGATAACGCAGCCCAACTGTTGTAGGTTGGGATTTCCAAACAACCTGATAACCCTCATTATTAAGTGAAGATATCAATGCTATTATTAGGATTTGGGGGATGATTTAAGCCCATCTAGATATAGCTTCCAGGGCCATGAGTAAATGAGTGGGGGTTTTTAAAAGCAAGATATGTGTAAATAACACAATACAGAGCTTCATTCTTCAAAGGCTAGTGAGTCTGTTATCGTTTTCTCTCTCTCTTTTTTTGTCCCCTATTTTTTCTTTTGCTGTGGTCACTAGCAAGACATGCTATTGCAGTTACAGGTCTGCCTCGTCTTATGACCACAACTGACCCCCAAATTCCCGGTACTAAGTGAAACATTAAGTGAGTTTTGCCCCATTTTACGACCTTTCTTGCCACAATTGTTAAGTGGATCCCTGCATTCGTAAGGCAGTTAAGTGAATTTGGCTTCCTCATTGACTTGGCTTGTCAGAAGGTTTCAGTAGGTGAACACGTGACCCCAGGATATTGCAAACTTCATAAATATGAGTCAAGTTTCCAAGAGTCTGAATTTTAGACTGTGCGGATTATGCAATGGTCATAAGTATGAAAAATGGTCATAAGTCATTTTTTTCAGTGCCATTATCAACTCATAAAACATTCCTATGCCTGTTTTAGTAGTTGCCATAAAAAGGGGGTAAAGGAAAAGTACATCCCAATCCTTATCTTTAAAAGATGGTAACTAAAATACCAGAGTTTTTGCCCATGAATATATTTAATTGGAGAACATGAATGATGACACCCAGCCTGTGAACGGGCTCAACTGGAGAATCTGGTTTATGAGACATCCAAGGGGGAGGGGGGAAACAGGGTCTCAGGTGACTGTAAATTAAGTATGCCAGAGTTGGCTTCATACAGGGCAGAGCCAGTATGTTTTCTGACCCAAACCCTTTTCCAGTAAAACAAACATGAACCAAAGGGAACAGAAACCTTTTAATGATTCTTACAAATCCCTGGTTAAAAGGCTGCTGCAAACTAATTAACTTTGATAAGCACGAGCCTCGCTAAAACTGTGCGAGGCTGCCAAGAATAACAGATAAGGTTACCTAGAGATAACAACAACACAAGAGTCTTCAAATACCAACTAAGATACTGCAATGTCCACAAGGCTCGAGTTTCAAGATGTCTTTGCTTCCTACAAAGAACGTTCAATTCACAGCTGGTTTTTTTCTTCTTGAAGGAGGGGCCATTACCTTGCAGCCTTATTCCCGAGTCACCCGTGCTACTGCAACTGCTCTTTCCTGTGAATAGCCCTGGTACACTTGGCACAGGCTCCTTGGGAACTTCCTCCTCATAGCTGCTGCCAGCCCCCACAATTTCTGAAGGCAGCAGTCCACTCCCTAATGGTCCTGGCCACTCATCTGAATCCTCGCTCTCTTCAGCTGTCCGCACCTGCTACCGGCTAACCACAACAGTATGTCGCCTCTAATGAATCCTTTGAAGTTTATTGAAGTTTGGCTCGAGAATCATGATTTAATGAGAGAGATTGCTGGAATCCTGACAGCCGTTGTAACTTTGAATGGTCACTGTTAGGGATAACATTGGTTACCTAACTTAGTTTGGGTAAAAATAATATACAAACTATGTTAGTGAGTTTAAGTGTAAGTATCACTTTAAATGCAAAACATGTATTTTGGCTGCGGTTGTAAAATCACCATAAGAGGGAGCAAGAGAACTCACTGTTAGCTGGCTTTTACTGTAGTAGCTGACAATGTTGGATTGATGGTGATAACTGCGTGTGTTTCCCTGCTGTTGCTGAGAGAAGAAAAGGGGTTTGATTTCTTCATATCTCTGACTGCAAAAGAGATATATTGCTGGACTGATTATATGTAAGTTTACTGACCTCTATTTTCAACACTGGACTTTGCAACTGATTAACCCCTGGATGGACTGAACTAGTTTATGACATATGGACTGTTTTGACTATGCTATAACTCTTGCTGGAATAAAAAACTATTTAACTGGCACAGTGTATCTGTCTTACTGAGTGTAAACTACAACAACGTTTATCTCACATAATTTGCCTGCCTGCTAGACTGCCGTTGCACATTCTGCTAGGGTGTGTATCCCTAACAGTCACTAAACAAATTGTTGTAAATCGAGACTACCTGTACTACTGAAGATAATGGATGGTGATTTGGGTTTGGACTTCAGAGGGACTTACATCCTCTTCATTTTTGATTCATTTTAGTGCATTTTAGAAAGGCAAACAATCTTCACTGTTCTGCCTTGCAAGGGGAATTTTCAGAAGCCACAGTGGTTCTTCACTTCATAAAGGTAAAGGTTCCCCCCGTATATACATGCTAGTCATGTCCGAAGATGTCTCCATGGTCATGTGGATGGCATGACTAAATGCCAAAAACACACAGAATGCTGTTACCTTCCTATCAAAGGTGTCCCTATTGTTCTACTTGCATTTTTACATGCTTTCAAGCTGCTTGGTTGGCAGAAGCTGGGAGGTCACCCCATTACGTGGTGCTAGAGTTTCAAACCGCCGACCTTTCTGATCGACAAGCTCAGCGTCTTAGCTGCTGAGCCACAGCGTCCCCTTCTTCACTTCATACTACCAAGTAATTACCTTCTGTTTTTTATTCTAATTATAGTGGGGGGGGGGGGGTTTAAAAAAAGAAATGTTTTTATTTCAGTTTTATGAAAGAGCCAGGACACCTAAAGGCACCATCTGCTTCCTGGTTTATGATAAAAATTATTCAAAAATTCAAAAGGCTAAATCTGTCAAAATCTTGTGAGGCTTTGAAGATTCCATAGAAGATGTTTTGAAGCCTGACTTGAGAACAGCTGAACTCCTGCATATCATGTGGACGAATACCACCATCTCATGCCCAGATTATGAGATTTCAGAATTCTGTTTTGGAGTGTTAGGAGATCGGGAGTTTTGACAAGTGGCTTAAAGATCTGCAAGTTTTAAAGCATCTCTTGTGCTCCTTAAACCCTCCAGTGCCCCAAGTTCAAAAAAAAGAAAAAAATAAGTCAATATTTCTGGTACCCATCCTACCATCTGGAAAGGTTGAAAAAGAAATGGTGGCAGACAGCAAGTTTTTTGCACCCCTATTCTGCACAATGCAAAATGGCAGCATCAAGCCGATCTTAGAAAGCCGAGTAGGTTAGTTCTTGGATGATTGACACCCAAACATTCCCAGACTGTAGACTAGACTGGGAAAGAAACATTCCAGCATGGCAAATCACCTCCATACTATTGCCAACAAATTACATCGATAGGCCCAGGAGAACACCAAAAGTCCAGCTCAGTTCAAAGGAGGTTTTATTTATATGTATGATCCAGACAATTACAGGTCCTAAGCTATTGATGAGACATCATTGGCAACTTCAGTGCTGGCAGTTTGCCTTACCACCTGCCACCTTTCCATTAAGTCCTTGCCAAAAGTAAAACTTGTGACTGTTTCTGAACTGCTTCAATAAACACACCTGGACCCCATGCTCTGCTTCCCCGGCTTTCAATTTCTTCAAAGAGCTTTTGGAGATATTGAGGACTTGTTTTTTTGCAGCAAAAGGTGCCACAGAATATGGGATACCCACTTTTGATCACCACATTACAAAAAACATGTTGAGACTTTGAAAAGAGTGCAAAGAAAAACAATTAAGATGATCAAAGGCCTGGAGACTATAATATATCAAGAATGGTAGCAGGATTTGGGTCTGGCTAATCTAAAAAAAAGAATTAGGGGTGACATGGTAACAGTGTTACAGAATTTGAGGGGTTGCCATAAAAAATAGGGGGTCAAATATTCTTCAAAACCCCAGAAGGCAGGAGAAGAAACAATGAATGGAAACAAAATCAAGGAGAAAAGCAACCTGGAATTAAGCAGAAACTTCTGAACAGTGAGGACAATTAACCAGTGCAACAGCTTTGCCTTCAGAAATTGTGGGTGCTTCATCACTGGAGGCTTTTAAGAAGAGACTGGACAGCCACTTGTCTGAAATGGTATAGGACCGTGATGGCGAACCTATGGCACACATGCCAGAAATGGCACGCAGAGCCACTTCTGCTGGCATGCAAGAGGTCACCCAGAAGAGCCCCACTGCGCATGTGCGTATGCACCCCACCAGCCAGCTGACTGTCCGATATCTGCCGTGCATGCGCAGGGGGAGCACACATGGGAAATGCACGTGAATGCACAGAGGCATGTGGCGTGTGGGGGGTTTGTGTGCGCATACGCGGAGGGGTGCCAGCACGTGAGGGCATATGAGGGCACGCGCACGCACTTTTGGCATGCAACATGGAAAAGGTTAGCCATCACTGGTATAGGATCTCCTGCTTAAGTAGGGGGTTGGACTAGAAGACCTCCGAGGTCCCTTCCAGCTCTATTCTGATTCTGATTCACTTTTGGCCCTTGCTATTGTCATCACACTCAGCTGTGGCAGCCCACAGTTGCCTTCATTTTGGAAACTGTCCTAAAGAAGGTGAGTATCGTTCTTTGACACACACAAGGCAACCTTGGCCAGATGCCGTCGCAAACCAGCCAAGCCAGAGCATCCAACCGCTGCTCACTAGAAATATAGGGAAACTTTATCACCCAGAAAGGAGAAATGAGGTGTATTCAGCCAACAGCCATTTCTGCTCATTGACTGGTTAAAAATGTAATTGATGGCAATTTCCATAACAAAAATCCAGAATGTTAGAGTCCAGTGAAAAGGTAAGCAATGCTGATGGGAATGGAAAGATATTTTATTTCTTGAGGCGCACCCGGAAAAACAAATGGCTTTGATATTTTTAGATGCCCAAAAGGCATTTGATAATGTGAACTGGAGATTTATATTATTATTATTGGAACAGATGGGCTTTGCTAGAAAATTTATCCAAGCAATAGAAGCCGTATATTATAAGCAAACGGCAAAAGTAATGATAGATGGAGAATTCACAGACTCTATCAATATTAAAAAAGGTACAAGACAAGGATGCCCATTATCTCCTTTGTTATTTGTATTGACCTTGGAAGTGTTAAATAGAAATATTAGAGAGGATATAAACATAAAAGGAATGAAAGTCAAAAAGGAGGAATTTAAATTGCAAGCCTTTGCGGATGACTTGGTTTTTATTTTGGAAGACCCTTTAGAGACAGCTTTAAAACTATTGGAAAAGATAGAGATGTATGGTGAGATGGCTGGTTTGAAAATCAATAAAGACAAAACAAAGATTCTGACAAAGACAGGATGCTAGAATTAGAGGAGGAGTTGGCCTTCCTAATTGGGAGTTATATTATCAAGCTGCAAACTTAATGTGGGTTAAAGAATGGATAATGTTAAGAAAGACTAGATTGTTGGCATTGGAAGGTCATGATTTATTATTGGGTTGGCATGCTTTTTTATGGTATAAGGGAACTAAATCACAGGGTTATTTTAGAAGGCATTATATACGGGTATCGTTATGGTTGAATTGGGAGAAAATTAAGAAACAATGTTATTTGAAAATTCCAGTTTGGTTATCAACTATTGAAGCTTTTTCGTATCCTATAACCTATAAGAAGGAACAAACAGTTAGATATGGGGAAATACTGGATGAAAAGGGTGAACTTAAAACGATGCAAAATTTAGAAGAACAAGGTATAAAGATGAATTGGTTTTCATATGCGCAAATACATGCAAGGTATCTTAAAGATTCTAAAATAGAAGGATTTTATGATAAATTGACTGATTTAGATAGGATTTTGACAGGTACTGATGAAAAAGTGATTAAAAAACTATATAGTTATTTGTTGGAAATTAAATTAGAGGAAGAATAAATTAAAGAAACAATGATTGCTTGGGGGAAGAATTTTGGATATGGGATTGATTTAGAGAAATGGCAAAAATTGTGGTCACAAAATTATAAAATGACAATGTCAACAGCATATAAAGAAAATTTGTATAAGATGTTTTACAGGTGGCACTTTCCCCCGACAAGAATAGCAAGAATGTTCAAGAATAAATCTGAAAAGTGTTGAAAATGTCATCAGATACCTGGCTCATATTACCATATGTGGTGGACTTGAAATACTGGACTAGAATTCGCATATGGCTGGAAAAAATGACAAAGAAACACATAGATTTGAAACCACAGACTTTTTTATTGGGAATCGTACCTGATATATATAATAAAAATTTAAAGTATTTGATTGTAAATGTATTAACAGCGGCTAGGATTGTATTTGCTAAACATTGGAAAAGTGAGAAAATACCATTAGAGAAAGAAATTATTAAGAAAATATTGGAATGTGCTGAAATGAGTAGATTGACATTTGAAATTAGAGAACAAAAAGATAAACAATTTTATGAAGTTTGGGATCTTTTTTATCAATGGTTAGATAATACAATATAATAATAGAATATTTAGAAATTTAGGAAATAATGAATACATAATTTTTCTTGGTTTTGATAATTTTTTAGAATATTTTATTAAGATAGATTTGTATGATTCTATGATTTGTTATAAAATAATTTAACTTAATTATAGTTATCTCGCTTAAATATGAATTAGTAAAATTATAGTCAAATGATTGTTCAATAATGATATTGGGATATTTTACTAATGATTGATAATGTGAGCCATTATGCAATATAATTATTTTGATGACTATTGTTAAGCCTGGTTTCCCCAACCAGGGTTAGGGAGACAAGCTAAACAGAATGTGCAGCTTAGTCAGATAGGCACACAGATAAATGAGTGAGCTTAGCTTGTATGTTTATTAACATACAGTAAAAATGACAGATACACTTGTGCTATCAAATATATAGTTTATTCCATTATGAGTTCATAGCATAGTCAAAATAACAGTCCAATAGTCATGTATCATTTAGTCAGTCCATTCAGGGATATTCAGTTAGCAAAGTCCGTTTTGAAATATCCTATGTCAATTCACTTACAAGTCTGTCCTTTGTTTTCTCTCCCGTTCGAGGAATGTAGACTTGTTTCCTTGCAGTAATCAGGAATCATCAAAGCCAGAGAGATAGCAAGCTGCCGTCTTGCTTCTTTTAAAGTGCTTTCACAACCACTCCCTTAATTACTATCCCACAGTTAAAGTTGCAGACACTTTAACATACAAACTATGATTACATATTATTATTTACCTAAACCAGTTAGGGTAAAACAATGTTATCCCTAACATTCTCCCCTTTTAGGAAATAATAATATAACTATTTACATCTTTAAATCATATTTGTTACAACTTTCTTTAAACTTAGTTACTCCTTGAATTTTTGTAAATTGTTCTGCAATGTTTTCTTCCGTCATGCAGTATTCCAATTTAATTAGCCCATTCTTTACAGATTCTCTAACATTTAAGTATCTTAAATCAGTATGCTTTGATCTAGTTTTTACAGCAATACTAGTAGCTAATTTTATAGCTGCTTGGTTATCCTCGAACACAATAATGGAATCTTTTACAGTTACACCCATGTCTAATAATAACTGTTTGTACAAAATCAAATCAGTGCATAATAATGACAGACATGAAAATTCCGCTTCCATCGTGGACAAGCTGATATGCTGTTGTCTGATTGACCTCCACCCTATTAGTGTCTTACCAAATAATATAGCCATCCCAGATGTTGATTTTCTTGTGTTTATATCAGTTGCAAAACTTGCATCTGCATAGGCACTAAGACTCAAATCACCCTTTGGTTCTATATACAATGCATGGTTCATTGTTCCTTTAAGATATCTTAAAATTCTCTTTAATGATTGCCAATGACATTGTTGTGGATCTGAATTAAAACGAGCCAGTTGATTTACACTATAAGCTATATCAGGCCTAGACCAATTGCTTATATATGATAAGCTACCAATCAAAGATTGATATATGGACTTATCAAATTTGGGACTTTGATCATCAGTTTGGCAAACTTCCTGACTCATTGGAGTCTTTTCCGGTTTACAAAGTTCCATTTTAAACGTTTTAATTAATTGGCAAATTTTATCTTCTTGAGATATCTTAAAACCATTTTTTGTTTTGTTAATTGTCAATCCTAGATACTTTTTAATTTCACCTAAATGCTTTAATTTTATCTTTTTGGCTAATAATGATATAATCTCATTAGCTTCATTATTAGTCTTAGTTATCAAAGCAATATCATCTGTAAATAATAACAATAATGACACCGTTCCATTATTTTCTCTTTTAAACACACATGGATCTGCTAAACCAGATTTAAAACCTATATTGTTTAACTCTTTCACAATATATTGGTTCCACTCAAACCCAGATTGTTTCAACCCGTAAAGACTCTTTTTGAGTTTCCAACAATCATTACTATTTACTTTATTGTCTTTTATACCTACTGGTTTTCTTAAATATATAGTGTGTTGCAATGGTGCATGTAGATAAGCAGTTTCTACATCTAAATGGTTAATCACATAGTTTTTCTTAGCTGCCCACACTAATGCTGCTCTTAAAGATGTTGCTTTAAGACTTGGTGCAAAAACTTCATCATAATCAGATGCAGTTTGATTAAATCCTTGAGCTACTAACCTAGCTTTATGGGTAACAGTCCCAAGTTTTTACTTTAAATATCCATTTGCACCCAATGGATTTTTCTCCTGGAGGTAATTTAGCATCTTCATAAACTTTCATTACCTTTAATGAATTTAGTTCTTTTTCCATTGCCTTTTGCCAATTCTCCTGATCCTTAGCAGGATACATCCTAAGTTCATCTACACTAGTTGGAACTTTAGTTACTTGGCAAACTATACTTTGATACCTATCAGGTGGTCTAGTTACACGTGTAGTACGTCTAGTTATTACAGGACTTACAGGTGGACTTTCATTAATTAACTCTTCTTGATTATCTAACTCTTCCTGATCAACTGTTTCCTCTTGTTCTGGTCCTATTTGCTCTTCATGGACTTCTTCTTTAATTGGACTCTTCTTATAACTGCTCTGATCTTTCTGCCTTTTGTAGGGTTCAACAATTACTTCATTATTTAAATCTTGCTCTAATCTATTCCATCCTACATGTTCTAGGAATTTAGCACTAGCACTGGTGTAAACTCTAGGTGTACCTGGTTCCCAGAATCTATAAGATCTATGATTAGATGTATATCCTACAAAATACAATCTTTTAGCTCTATGTTGTCCTTTGTATCTAAGTTGTGTAGGAATATGCACCCATGCTGGTGCTCCAAATGTGTGCATGTAACTTAAATCAGGTTTTGTACCATGCCACAATGTGAATGGTAATTCACCTGTTGTTGAATTAACAACATTATTTAATATATGATTACCACACATTATTGCTTCTCCCCACAAATTGTCAGGTAATCCTGAATCAGACATCATAGTTCGTGTCATTGATTGTAATGTTTGGCCTCTTCTCTCTATAAAGGCATTAGGTTGTGGCCTATATGGTGCAGACTTTTTATGTTGAATACCTAACATTCTTAGTCTGTTCTGGAATTTATTATTTGTAAATTCTGTACCATTATCTGTTATAAGAGTTACTAATTTCTTTTTAGTTTTCCTTTCTGCAAATTTTATCCAATTAAAGAGATTTTGATACGTTTCAGTTTTGCTCTTCATTAAATAGCAAAACCCATATCTAGAATAATGGTCCATTATACTTAGTATGTAACGAGCTCCTCCTACACTTGGTTTTTTAGGACCTATTAAATCTGCAAATACTACCTCTAAAGGTTCTTTGGAAGTAAATCCATCAACTCTATTAGCCGGTGTAACCCTGGCTTTGCTATGATTACAGGCATTACATTGCAAATACTTATCACAAGGTTTCAAACTTATTCCCTTAGATAATTCAACAGTTTTCTTAAGCATTTTAAAATTTAAATGCCCTAGCCTTCGATGTAACAAGTGAATACATTTATCATGAGGTTTCTTATTTTCATAAACTGTGTTAGCCACCTTTAAACCATCATCATTTAACACATATAATTCACCTCTTAAAGATGCAGTAATTTTCTTATCTTCTTTCTCAATTATGCAGTTATCTCCCCTAAATGTAACTACATATCCTAGTTTAACCAAAATTCTTACTGAAATTAAATTAAACTTAAGTTGTGGTACATATAACATTTTTACATTCTCTTTTATAAAAGAACAATATGCTATACCTTGACCTTTAGCTTTCAGTTTCCAGCCATTGGCTAACGATATCTGCTGTGTACTCTTGGACATTTTTATAAAATGTTTCTTATCATTAGTTATACAATGTGATGCTCCACTGTCAACCACCCATAAATTATTTTTTACAGCTCCGTTAGTATACATGGCTAACTCTAAATTTTTCTTTATCTTTTGATGACTTTTAGTATTCTGGCCAGCATTCTGGCGCTTTGCCTTTTTACAAAATCTTGCCAAATGTCCTCTTCCTCCACAATTAAAACACTTTTTAATTGCGTATGCAGTAGGAGTTTCATTATCTTCTTTTTGAGGTTGCTGCCTCCTTAATTCGTCTCCTTCAAGCCTTCTTCCTGGCCTCTTCAATCAATCTGCCAGTTATATCAGTTAAAGTTAGGCTTTCCTTTGGCAATATTTCAAGTGAAGTTACGTAGTTATCATAGCTTTCGTCGAGGGAAGATAGAATTATATAGACTTGGTGTAGTTCAGAGAAAATAAGCTCTTTCTCGTGCAGTTCTTGAAAAATGCTTTGCATAGTTTTCAAATGACTCATCATATCACCATTCTTATGGAGATGTGTACTGAAAAGTTTCCGTGAAAGATTTATGTGAGCACCAACATTATCTCGAACATAAATCCTCTTCAGCTTCTGCCAACACCCAACAGCTGTATTCTCTCCGTGGATATAAACAAGTTGGTTATCAGTTAAGGTTAAAGCAATAATGCAAATTGCTTGTTCATTTTTTATGCATAAATTCTTCTATCTTTAATTTATCTTCATCATCCTCTGGATCCCATTCTTCTACATTTGGTGGATTTTCAATTATGTTCCACAAACCTTCTCTTCGTAGAAGCAGACTACATTTCATTGACCATGATACATAGTTTGTTCCATCCAGCTTGGATATCAGGGACAAACTTTGTAGATTGACTTGTGCCATGTTTTCTTATATGGATATAAAAATATAATTAATAAAACACAGCTGTCTGTTTACTGTAATGTATAACAACACAAACTCTCACTTTTACATAAATCTGTTTTATCCTAGTTAAACTGACTTTGCAGCCTCTGGGCCCATAACCAGTGTTAAGCCTGGTTTCCCCAACCAGGGTTAGGGAGACAAGCTAAACAGAATGTGCAGCTTAGTCAGATAGGCACACAGATAAATGAGTGAGCTTAGCTTGTATGTTTATTAACATACAGTAAAAATGACAGATACACTTGTGCTATCAAATATATAGTTTATTCCATTATGAGTTCATAGCATAGTCAAAATAACAGTCCAATAGTCATGTATCATTTAGTCAGTCCATTCAGGGATATTCAGTTAGCAAAGTCCGTTTTGAAATATCCTATGTCAATTCACTTACAAGTCTGTCCTTTGTTTTCTCTCCCGTTCGAGGAATGTAGACTTGCTTCCTTGCAGTAATCAGGAATCATCAAAGCCAGAGAGATAGCAAGCTGCCGTCTTGCTTCTTTTAAAGTGCTTTCACAACCACTCCCTTAATTACTATCCCACAGTTAAAGTTGCAGACACTTTAACATACAAACTATGATTACATATTATTATTTACCTAAACCAGTTAGGGTAAAACAATGTTATCCCTAACATTGATATTGGGATATTTTACTAATGATTGATAATGTGAGCCATTATGCAATATAATTATTTTGATGACTATGAAATGGACGCACAAAAGGGAGTGGTAAACCAACCGATACACTGTAAATTTATGAAGAATGATATTTTTTTTAATGTTATGTTTTATGTCTTATATGTTTTTTGTTTGTTGTTAAAATCAATAAAACTTTTATCAAAAAAAAAAAAGAAAGATATTTTATTTCTTGTAGACTCTATTAACAGGGGGAGATTTGAGATGATTAAAAAACAAAAAGCAAAACAAATCTGCCAACGTAACGAAGACTTTTTTCTTTTGGGCTGTTATTTTTTCTTTCTAAGAAGTCAGAGTAAGGCTACATGCAGTCTTCAACTTACAACAGTTCATTTAGTGACCATTCAAAGTTACAACCGCAAGAAAAAACTGACTTTTGACCATTTTTCACACTTACAACCTTTGTAGCAGCCCCCGATCATGTGATCGAAATTTAGATGTATGGCAACTGGTTCATACTTATGACTGTTGCTGTGTCCCAAGGTCATGGGGTCACGTTTTGCAACCTTTTGACAATCAAAATCATTGGAGAAGCCAGATTCATTTAACAACCGGGTTACTAACTTATCAATTTGCAGTGATTCACTTAAGAACTCTGACAAGAAAGGTCGTAAAATGAGACTAAAGCTCACTTAACAAATGTCTCCGTTAACCACAGAAATTTTGGGCTGAATTGTGGTCGTAAGTCGAGGACCACTTCTACAAAAGTATGATCTCTTCCTGATGTTGGCAATTGAGTTTGGAATGAAAATTTTTTTGCCCATTTTTAGTCCACCAAATAAGGATTTCTATCTGTACATTTAGAAGCAGGAAGTTTGTACAGGTAGTTCTCAACTTATGACTGGTCACTTAGTAAGTGTTCAAAGTTACAACCAACTTGAAAAATGAGACTTACAACCAGGAGTGGGATACTACCAGTTCGGCCCAGTTCGGCCAAATCCCTTTCCCCGAAAATCAACTGGCAGCAAACCGGTTTGCTGCGACTAGCTGGCCCGCCTGCCCACCCCTACACTTTACCTACCTATATCATCTCAACTGATTAATGCAGCACAGTGGATTGCCACTTCTCAGCTGTGTTACTCAAGTGCTATGCATGCATGCAAATCACGTGATCACCGAAACAGTTGTTAAAACTGGAGAATCCCACCCCTGCTTACAATTCAGGTTCGAAATTCCAATGGCTGAGCCCCCTCTCCAGTCACGTGATCCGAGCAGATACTCAGCAACATGGCTGCATTTATGGGTGTTTATAGCATCCTGCAGTCACATGACCATGTTTTACATGGCTTTTGCCAATAACTGGTACTTACTTCCATTTTTTGGCAAAAGTGCACCCAAAGAAGACCATTGGTTTCCTTAGAGAACATTGTATTTGCTTAAGGACTGTGGCATTTGCTTAACAGCCATGATGTTTTCTGAATGATTGCCACAAAAATGATCTTAAAATTGGATGGGTCAGTTTTATGGCCATCACATCATACGACCGTAATGGGCAGGCTCCATTACAGTCATATGTCAAGGATTACCTGTATGGTTGACATTGGTACAATTGGGTGCAAAATGGAATTATCTGCCATAAACCATATGGAAAAGAGTGTTATGAGTCTTTTGAAGTCTTAAAATTATATAATAATAATGCTAATTATTTATATTATTCTGAATATGATCATGTGGCCATCTCCAGGTGGTTATGAGGCTTCTGTCAGTTGACTTTGACAAATTTTGATAAAAGTTCACAGTTGTGCAAAAGGGGACAGAATCTAGCCAAGAAATGGAAAGTTAAAGAAAAGAATCCCCCTCCCCACTCAACTTGCAACCAGCATAGCCAACACATCCTCAAATTACAAATTACAAATTACAAATTCAACTGAATGAGTTGTATCAATCATCCCCTAACTCTCATCCTTTTTTTTCCTTTTGGACTCAGTTGTGAGACATAGCTGAAATTTATTATGGTATGGACTTTTAATAAAGGTGAATTTAAAATCACATTTTTTTAAAAAAAGGAAACTAAATAAATACTTTAAAAAGCCAAATGTAAATGAATAAATGAATGAATCTACCTACCTACCTATCTATCTATCTCAGCTGGTATATTTGTAAGCCAGTAGAACTCTTTTAGTATCACAACTCTCAGCTTTAATCTAAATACACATATTGTCAGCCTCAAGATATCTTCCATAATATGTTTATTCTGCATTCTAACTATTGCTTCTCTGCTGCTAAGCCAATCTATTTCTTTCGGCTGTCATTAGCAACGGAGGGAGGGGGGAAACTTGGAGGGGAAGAAAGCTGGAGGTATTTTGCATTCCTTTGCTGGGTTAGCAAGGGGAGGGGGATTCTTTTCTTTAACTTTTCATTTCTTGGCTAGATTCTGTCCCCTTTTGCGCAACTGTGAACTTTTATCAAAATTTGTCAAAGTCAACTGACAGAAGCCTCATCACCACCTGGAGATGGCCACATGATCATATTCAGAACTTTTAATTGGAAGAGTCATTTGGACTTTGGGGGGTGGGAACATTTCCATTCCTTTGTATATGTGATCTGCGCGCCAATTTCTCAGATTCTGAATTAAATCTGAAGTTTTCACTTCATTTTCCAGTAAAAGGATAACTTTGCTCTAACCCATGGAGTCTGAATATTTCTTTCTTGGGATTTGAAGGGAGCACAGACTGACATTATTCCGAATCTCACACATCAACCCACCCGGAGAAAATATCAACTTTTCTTCCGAGGGGGTTTCATCTCATGTGATCTCCAGCCAGCGATGAAGATGACCAGGGAGCTGTGGGGGAGCAGTCAATGCTGCTTCCAGAGATGCCGGCTGCTGACCTGCTGGCCGACCTGACTCTGGAAGAAACCCCAGTTGAGATGCCCAGATGGTCGTTGGGGGTTGGTTGGAAAGACCCTGGAGACCCCCCTCCTCCTGGAATCACTGTAAGTCGAAGAGGTGTGAGGGAACGGCTGTGGCAAGAGAGGGAGGAGATGGACTGCATTCTGGATCAAGCCGGGAAATTCCTTATGGATGTTTCTGAGAAGCCCGGCATGGCTCCAAGGTATGAGGGGGAAGGGGGAGCGAGTTCAGGCCGAGGAAGTCAAGCTATCCCCACCCCCCTAGCCCAGCCTACGCCAGTGCAGCTGCCTGCCACCACCCGGGGAGCCCCAGCAATAGGTGTGGTTCCTGGAAGACGCCCCCTGCCCCCGTTAGATGTGAAGTTTGGAGGAAATCCCAGAGATTTGGGGTTTTTCCTGGTACAAGTCGAGAGCTATATGGCAGAATTTGAAAGAGAGTTCACCTCTGAAACAGCCAAAGTGAGATGTGTTACCAGAACCCTGGAAGGGATGGCAGCAGACTGGGTGGTGACTTTGTACAATGATAACTCCCCCCAACAGCGGGGCCTCAATGTTTTCATGACTGCATTGAGGAGAAGGTTTGAGGACCCTCTGGCAGAGAGAAGGGCCAGGATCAGAATGAAGACTCTAATCCAAGGGGGGAGATTGGTTGCAGACTACACCCAAGAGTTCAGGCAGCTGGCATACCACATCCAAGGCTGGTCCCAGGGGGCCCTGGTAGAAGCCTACAAAGATGGCTTAAATGAAGATATATACCACACGTGCATCTCCAGAAGGGACCCACATGATTTGCAGTCTTGGTACCTGCTGGCAGAAGAGGTGGACATAGATCTAACCTGAAGCAGACACAGAGGGGGCCCCACCTGGAGCAAACTGCTCCCCCCATGTTTCCGAGAGACCTCCAACCCCTGAAAGGGAGGGGTGATGGCAAAAGCCAAATCCACGGCCTGCTTTCATTGTGGGAAGGAGGGCCACCGGATGGCGGATTGCCGAGCCAAGCTGGATCCAAAGAGAGTGCGGGGCCCAGGGAGGAAGCCCGAAAACCCCCCAACCAAGCCTCACGAAACCGGGCTGAAGATAAGAGAGGTTGTAAAGGTCGGCCCTCCAGCGGAAAAGGAGCTGGGACCTCCAACCCCCTCGACGAGAGCAAGACTGACTCGGAAGATGACGTCCTGGTAAGTCCTAACCGAGGGCCCATGACCATCCCAATAAAATTAAGGGTGCCCACCTCAGGGACCGAGGGAGAGATGTTGGCCTTATTGGACTTGGGGTGCACAAAGTACATAATTAACATGAAGGTAGTCAAGGTTATGGGCATTGGACTGAGAACTTTAAGAACGCCCATATCCTTCTGCCAACTGGATGGATCTGAGGCGGGAGGTTGCCCCACACGTTTTACAATGGAGCCCCTAGAGATGACAATGGGATCCCACCGTGAGACCCTGTGTTTTATTGTGGCCCCTGGGATGGAACAGCTTCTAATATTGGGATTGCCCTGGCTTCGAAAGTGGAATCCCCATGTGAACTAAAGAGAGGGGTGGATACGTATCCACACTGATCAGCCACCGGAAGGGGAGGAGCAACCCTACCTGGAAGGGGAGGAGAAATCCCATCCGAAGCTCCAGGTTCCAGCCGAAACCGCTTCCGCAGGTGCCGAACGCATGGAGGGAGAGGAGAAAATCCCAAAGGAGTACTGGGACTTAAGAGAGGTGTTTAGCGAAGAGGCTTCTGACGAGCTCCCTCCTCATCGGTCAACCGATTGTAGTATTGAATTTCTACCGGGGGTGATGCTCCCGAAACCGAAGCTGTATTCGATGACACTGGGGGAGCTGGAAGAACTGAGAGCGTTTATCAACAAGAACTTGAAACGTGGTTTCATCAAACCTGCCAGACCTCGAGTGGCGGCCCCTGTGATGTTCCGCGAGAAGAAAGATGGCTCCAAACGCTTGGTGGTTGACTATAGAAACCTGAACGCAGTGTCCGTGGAGAACGTGTACCCCCTCCCTCTGATGAAGGACATGTTAGTCCACCTGGCAAAGGGGAAGATTTTCACAAAGTTGGACTTGAGGGAAGCGTACTACCGAATCCGGATTAAAGAGGGAGACGAGTGGAAGACTGCTTTCAACTGCCCGATGGGTTGTTTCCAGTTCAATGTTCTCCCTTTCAGCCTACAGGGGGCACCTGCTTTTTTCATGTGAATGATCAATCAAGTGCTTCACGAACATTTATACAAGGGGGTTCTGGTCTACCTTGATGATATTCTTATCTACACAGAGACTAGAGACGAACATGTGAAACTGGTATGCTCTGTGTTGCACAAATTGAGGGCTGCCAAATTGTACGCCAAACTATCCAAATGTGAGTTCCATCAAGAAAAAATCGACTACTTGGGATATCGTATCTCACCCGAGGGTATTGAGATGGACCCAGAGAAAGTGCGAGCTGTATTGGACTGGGCCCCACCGAGAACCCGTAAACAGCTTCAAAGTTTCCTTGGATTTGCTAACTTTTATCGGCAATTCATCCCGCCTTTTGCTAAAATAGCCATGCCCATCACCAACCTCCTGAAGACAAAGGGGGAATTGAAACCAAAGCCCAGCCAACCGTTGAATTGGACAATGGAGTTCCAAGCTGCATTTGAAAAGCTTAAAAGACTTTTTGCTGCAGAACCAGTACTGAAACACCCAGACATGGATGCCCCTTTCGTGATCCAAGCTGATGCGAGCGATGTGGCGGAGGGGGCGGTCTTACTTCAATTAAATGAGAAGGGGACATTACAATCGTGCGCTTACACCTCCTGTAAATTGACTGACACTGAAAGGAGATGGGCCGTTTGGGAGAAGCGTTTGCAGTCCGTTGGGCTTTACTAGCTTGGAGGCATTTTCTGGAAGGAGCGAAGCACCCATTTGAGGTATGGACTGACCATAAAAATTTGGAAGCTTTAAAAACTCCCCAGAAGCTATCCCCTAAGCAAGTTAGGTGGGCTCAGTTTTTCAAGCGATTCAATTTCTCCCTGAAGTATGTCCCAGTGGGAAAAAACTTTATGGCAGATGCTTTGTCTAGAATGCCTCAATACAACAATATCCGTAAAGAAGTGATAAGGCCAATCGTGTCCACTACACAGCTGGCTGCCCCTGTAGTTACCATAGCGCAAAAGAGGAAACAGGAGAGGGATCTGTCCACTGACTTGATGGAGCAATTTAAGGAGGCTTTGAAAATGGATGAGTGGTTCCTGGCAAATGCGAATAACTGCACCATTCGAGATGGTCTAGCCTGGATAGGCGTGAAATTGTATGTACCTCAAACCCTGAGAAGCCAAGTGTTACAACAAACTTATGACTCCAAAGTGGCTGGTCATTTTGGGTTTGTGAAGACCCTACATTTGGTGAAATGGCAGTTCTGGTGGCCTTCGTTGAAAAAGGACATTGAGACTTATGTGGCGAGCTGTCCAGTTTGCGCTTTAGCAAAAAGACCTCCTGGTAAACCACCAGGTCTGTTGCAAAATGTGGCTAGGCCAATTGCTCCTTGGAGGGAAATTTCCATGGATTTTATAGTAGACCTACCCGAGAGCACTGGGCACACAGTCATCTGGGTGGTGGCTGATTTGTTCTCCAAACAAGCCCATTTCATCCCTTGCTCCAAGATCCCTTCGGCAAAGTCGTTGGCCAGAATGCTCATTATACATGTCTACAGGTTGCATGGTATTCCTGAGCATGTAGTTTCTGATCGAGGGGTCCAATTTACCTCAAACTTTTGGAGGGAATTTTTGAAGTTAATAGACTCCACCCAGAGCTTAAGCTCCACCCACCACCCCCAAACTAATGGGGCTTGTGAGAGAATTAACGGGGTGCTAGAGCAATACCTCAGATGTTACATAAACTATCAGCAAGACAACTGGGCAGATCTACTGCCTTTTGCAGAGGTGGCATTCATAACTCTGTCCACAGCAATACGGGGTTTACTCCTTTCAAAGTGGCAACGGGGCAAGATTTTGTGCCCATACCTGAACTTCCTCGTGAAAAACACAATGTCCAATCATTGGGCGACTGGATATCTCAACTTCAACTTAATTGGCCAGTCGCTCGTAAAGCTTTGGACGAGGCGCACCAGTCTCATAAAAAATTTGCTGACAGAAAGCGAGCCCCGCAGAGGTCGTATCAAGTGGGTGACAAAGTATTCCTCTCGACTAAATATTTGCAGACTACCCAGAAATCGAAGAAATTGGGTCCTAAGTATGTGGGTCCTTTTCCCATTGAGTCCGTCCTATGCTGAATGGGTAAATGAGAAAGACATTAGGGCTCCTGAACTGCTCAAGAACTTTTATGCCAAATACCCTGATAAACCATAGAGATGTATGCAAATGTTAACATATGTTTATGCCATTTTTTCTTACAGGGACTAATGTCCTTCTTCTAGGGGGTCCGAATGTCAGCCTCAAGATATCTTCCATAATATGTTTATTCTGCATTCTAACTATTGCTTCTCTGCTGCTATGCCAATCTATTTCTTTCGGCTGTCATTAGCAACGGAGGGAGGGGGGAAACTTGGAGGGGAAGAATGCTGGAGGTGTTTTGCATTCCTTTGCTGGGTTAGCAAGGGGAAGGGGATTCTTTTCTTTAACTTTCCATTTCTTGGCTAGCTTCTATCCCCTTTTGCACAACTGCGAACTTTCATCAAAATTTGTCAAAGTCAACTGACAGAAGCCTCATAACCACCTGGAGATGGCCACATGATCATATTCAGAACTTTTAATTGGAAGAGTCATTTGGACTTTGGGGGGTGGGAGTATTTCCATTCCTTTGTATATGTGATCTGCGCACCAATTTCTCAGATTCTGAATTAAATCTGAAGCTTTCACTTCATTTTCCAGTAAAAGGATAACTTTGCTCTAACCCATGGAGTCTGAGTATTTCTTTCTTGGGATTTGAAGGGAGCACAGACTGACACATATTAAAAATAAATAAATATTCTAGTGGGACAAGCACAACCATCAATCCTTCCAAAAGCCTAGAGGACAATTTTATCCCCATTCTTTTGGTTTCTGTTATACTGTAAATGTCCGCTTCTACCTCTGCTTTTCCAAGGAATTTTGAAGAGGGAGAGGTAATGTTGTGGCATGTACTCCTAACACTGAGTAAGTTATCTACTTGAGACCTGATAAAATCATTACAGGGAAAGAAATTGGTCATGGGGTTGCCAGCTTCCTTTTCCAAATTACCACTAAAGAGATAAAATGGTGTATTTATTCAAGAAGTTTTCCTGCTGAGGATCTATTCTAGATGAAAGGAAAGGAAGTGGGAGAGAAGGGATTGAAGAAGCAGTGTGAGCTTGAAATGGCTGGAGACCTTGCAAATTACATCTGAGCTCTTCTTCTAAAGCTCTTCTTTATACAAGTTGGGAGACATATTGAGAATTAGTCATAGTTCAAACCCCCTACAGACTGCACTTAACAGAATAAGAGTTGAAAGGGACCTTGGAGGTCTTCTAATCTGACCCACTGCTTAGGCAGGAAATCCTATACTGTTTTGGACAAATGGTTTTCCAATCTCTTCTTTAAAACCTCCCATTTTGGAGCATTCACAACTTCTGAATGCAAGCCATTCCACTGATTAATTTATTTTTATTTATTTATTTATTTTATTTTGTCAAGAGATTATAAGATAACAGGTATAAGTATAAACATAGCTATGATTACATGAAATGAATACAGATAAGAAAAAGAAACAATAGGATAGGGATCGTAGGCACGTTGGTGCGCTTATGCACGCCCCCTACAGACCTCTTAGGAAAGGGGTGAGGTCAATAGTAGACAGTCTCAGGTTAAAGTTTTGGGGGTTTGGGGAAGAAACCACAGAGTCAGGTAGAGTATTTCAGACATTGACCACTCTGTTGCTGAAGTCGTATTTCCTGCAATCTAGTTTGGTGCGGTTAACCTTGAGTTTGTATCTATTGTGTGCTCTTGTGTTGTTATGGTTGAAGCTGAAGTATTCATTGACAGGTAAGTCATTGCAATGTATGATTTTATATCCTATACTTAGATCAGACCGAAGGCGCCATAGTTCTAGATTTTCTAGGTCTAGAGTTTCAAGTCTGGTGGCATAAGGTATTCTGCAACGAGTACAGGAGCAGAGAACTCTTCTTGTGAAATATTTCTGGACTTTCTCAACTGTATTAATATCAGATATGTATTCTCATTGTCATGAAATTTGTCCTTAGTTCTAGGTTGGTTCTGTCCTTGATTTGTTTCCATCCATCGCTTCTGGTTCTGCCTTCCAGTACTTTGGAGAATAGTTGTCCCCCTCTCCTTTATGGCAGTCACTTAGATGTTAGAACACTATCATGTCACCCTTTTGCAGTTTATAGCATAGAATTATAGTTCTAAGGTATTGGCCAAGAATTAGGGAGACTCAAGTTAAAAGCTCTATGGAATTTTTTTTTGCATGGTTGAGCTAATCACTATTTTTAGCCCAGCTTTCATAGAGTTTTTTAGAGGAACATATCCTCTCCATCATCTTCTGTCTCATGTCATAGAATAAGGATGGGATGAATTTTGGGCTGCCTCAGCTTTGTTGAGGAAGTATTCTCCAGACCTGTTGGAATTTCAGCTCCCAGAATCCCCAGCCAGCACACTTCTGGAAACCTGGGAGTTATAGTATCTCATCTAGGGAGCACCAGACTGAAGAATTATATAGCATGTATAATCCATCTCTCTTTTTGTGAAGTAGTTA
Source organism: Hydrophis major (assembly GCA_033807585.1). Taxonomy (NCBI): domain Eukaryota; kingdom Metazoa; phylum Chordata; class Lepidosauria; order Squamata; family Elapidae; genus Hydrophis; species Hydrophis major. Next base: position 248,170,351 of record CM066330.1, read on the forward strand.
ATCCTTCCTATATCCCCGGGATGGAAGCTCTCATTGGTACCAGCAGTTCCCCATCTCTGTTAAAGAATGTTATCAGCATATACATATTTCATTCTTCATATACCCAACAATAGGGCTGAGCTATTGCTAAGCCTTAGTTTATTTATTTTTCAGGTTTGCCCTCTGCCATAATCAAAAGAATCTTAACAGCTGTCATCATGAAAGCATAGAATATTTGGCAAGTTAGCAGAATCTCACAAAATATTACAATAATAATAAAATATTCATCTGGGCTAACAAACCAAGATCCCGCAAGCCCCATCATTCTCTAGATATTCTCCATTCTGTTTTAGCCAACTTCCAAAGCCATCTGCTGCATTACCAACCTGATTTCAACTCTTCAAAGGGCCCAGAAATTAAATCCAAACTGCTTGAGAGCCACATAAGGAAAGCAGTGGAAGAGGTCAAAAAGTCAACAGTGAATGGAGCCATCTGGATCAGGATGATGAAGGCTCTTGGAGACTGAGCCAAGTGGAAGAGCCATTCCTTCTGCTCTAATGAGGAGGAGGCTTAGTAAAGCACATTTTAATATTTTAACATTAATTGCAGAGGGACAAACAGAAAAAGAGAGAGGTCGGAAAAGGAAAATCTCTTCACATCTGGGTCAAAATTTTCTTTTTCTTAAAATAAGTTTATAGAGATTCTCAATCATCCAGGTCATGGTTGTCCCAAAGGTGCTTTTCAAGAGGCAACTGGACTTTCTAGTTTTTCTTTGAAGACATTTCATTTCTCATCCAAGAAGCTTTTTCAGTTCTGAGTAAGTAGTGGGGAAGGGAAGGATTTTCTACTCCTTGTAGACAGCTGGTCATTTGCATTCTTTTTCCCCTTACAATAAAGCTGTGGGTTAGTAAGACTGTCCAATTCTCCATTTATTTAATACAGGTAGTCCTCACTTTGCAACTATCTGTTTAATGGCAATTCAAAGTTATGAAGTTACATTGAAAAAAATAGCTCATCCTTGAAGTTATGACTGTGGCACGTCTTTGTGTTCATATGATTGAGGTTTGCAGCTTCCAACAAGCAAAGTCAATAGAAGAATTTGGATTTATTTAACAAGCATGAGGATTTCATTAAAAACTGTGGTAAAAATGATTGTAAAATCAGATCTAGTTATGAGATGAGTCAACAACAGCATTACTAAAGGACTGAAATTCCAGTCCCAACTGTGGCCATAAGTTGAAGATTACATCTGACCACTTAAGGGCTGCACAATGAGGGTGCCCTTACAATATAGGGACTTCTTTAAAAGAAAGGGAGAAGATTTAGTCCCCCAAATTAAATTGACTTTCATTTTGCCTCACTGTCCTTTTCTTATGTTTTTCATTCAGTCATGCTGCGAACTGATATAAAGCTGTCCTTGTCCATGTATAAAGATAAATTTGCTTGTACAAATTTGAGTTATTTCACTGATTATAGGAATAATCATTCACAAAATAACAGAGTTGGAAGGGTCCTTGGAGGTCTTCTAGTCCAACCCCTTACACAAGCAGAAGACCTTGCACCATTCCAGACAAGTAGCTATCTAATTTTTTTCTTAAAAACCTCCAGTGATGGAGCACCCACAACTTCTGGAGGCAAGTCATTCCACTGATTAATTGTCCTAAATGTCAGGAAATTTCTCCTCCCTTCTAGTTTGCTTCTCTCCTTGATTAATCTCCATTCATCTATTCTCTCTTATCTTGCCTTCTGGTGCTTTGGAATATAGGTTGACTCCCCTCTTTAAACTTATATGCCACACAATTAAATGAAAAATTAAAGATGTATATGCCACACAATTCCCAGTGACAATGGGTAGTTTACTAAGGCTTAAAAACATACAAAAGGAAACACACACACACCAAAAAAAACCCTCACAAAAACAACAAAAGCAGCATGACTGCTTTTCAGTAGAGATGGTATTCAGCAGGTTCTGACCAGTTCTGGAGAACCAGGAGCGGAAATTTTGAATAGTTCAGAGAACCACCTCTGACTGGCCCCACCCCCATCTATTCTCTGCCTCCCAAGTCCCAGCTGATCAGCTGGGTCTTCTTTGGTTGCCTTGCACAGGAGAACGGAGCTGGAAAGCAGGTTAGTGGGATGGGGAGAGAATGGGGATTTTACAGTATTCTTCCTCTGGAGTGGGGTGAGAATGGAGATGTTAGAGTATCCTTCCCCTGCCACGCCCACCAAGCCACACCCACCAAGCCACGCTATGCCCACCAAGTCACGCCCACAGAACCGGTAGTAAAAATAAATAAATACCACCACTACTTTTTAGGTACCAAATGACCCAGAGCTACTTGTTGGAGAAAATCCATGTTTTCCATTTTTAAACAGAAAAGAATTTAAGCCCAGCAGTAACGTTCTGGAATTTGGCCTTGCAGATTAGACTGGCCCCACTCTAACACTTTCAGAAGGCCCTGAAGACATGGTTCTGTCAGTGGGCCTGGGGAGCCCAGAGTGAGATGGAACCCATTAAATGGCCAGGATGAATGTGTGTTGTTGCCAGGATCCAGGGTGTGTTTGTGTTATTATTTTATTATTTTTCTTTTTATTGTTTTTATTTCTTGTATATGGTGTTTTTATATCCTAGTCAGCCACCTTGAGTCGCCATGTGCAAGTAAGTGATAATATAAATTTTCTAAATAAATAAATAGTACTTTTAATACTTGGGGTGGCGCAATACCTCAGCAGTTAAGAGACTGGGCTTGTCGGCTGGCAAGCTGGCAAGCCAGGTTCGAGACCCGAGGACCAAGTGACTGGGTGAGCCCCCATCATTTGTCTCAATTCCTGCCAACCTAGCAGTTCAAAAGCACACAAATGCAAGTAGATAAATAGGTACCACTTCGGTGGGAAGGTAACAGCGCTCTGTGAACTGGTGGGATTCAAATTTTTTTACTACCAGTTCTATGGGTGTGGCAGGGGAAGGATATTGTAAAATCTCCAGTTCGAGGTGGTATTTGCCAGTTCTCTGAACTACTCAAAAATTTCACCTACCAGTTCTCCAGAACTGGTCAGAACCTGCTGAATACCACTTCTGGCTCTGTGACGTCATGCTGGCCACATGATCATGGAAATATCCTTGGACAGCGCTGGCTCAATGGCCTCTAAACAAAGATGAACATCGCCCCCTAGAGTCGGCAATGACTAGCAGAATAAAATCTACAGGGACTCCTTTACTTTAATACTGGTTTTTTTATTATTTATGGTTTACTTGTGTATCAAGGAGTCTTCTCTCCAAACTGATCTCCCTATTCAGTTCCTTTTTCAATATGAAGTTATTTTTCTTCCTGGGGAATTTTTATGATTCTATTCTCTCACTCTACACTCTCCTGGCCGGCATCCAGGAGTTGCGGTTTCTATGTGCAACTGAGTGATACATTTTCCAGTCTTTTGCTCTTCTGCCTCTTACAGGAAGATGTGATTTTAAAGCTGAAGAACCCGTTTTGCAAGAATTTTCACCGCCTTTCTCCTTCGACCTCAGGAAAGGGAAGAGAGATTTACAAGCAAAAAAAATTAAAGTTGTTTGGTTTACCTTTTGCTTTATTTTATTGTACTCTTTTTTACATTATGTTTATGCAGTAAGGAATCCATACACAACTTTTTATTTTGATTCCATACTGTTGCCTGCTCTTTGAAACTCCACCATCTTCTTTCGTCAACTATAAAATATATATACAAATATATATATTTATGAGTTGACATTGCTATTAAGTGAGTCATTGCCATAGTGAATTTAGTATCCTGGTTGTTAAGTGAATCTGGCTTCCCCATTGACTTCGTTTGTCAGAAGATCACCAAAGCTGATCACATGACCCTGGATACTGCAACAATCACAAATCTGAACCAGTTGCCAAGCACCTGAATTTTGATCATGTACCATGGGGAATGCTACAACAATCACAAATGTGAAAAATGGTTGCAACAGTCAAAAGTGTGAAAAATTGCTACCATAAATCACTTTTTTTGGTGCCGTTTTAACTTTGAATGGTTACTAAATGGACTATTGTAAGTGGAGGACTACCTGTAATAGGCTGTGGCTTATGGAATGTGATCATGTCATCAGCAAAAGGAATGCACTGATGTCTTTGGCACTAAGTTACATTATAAATGCGCTGGTACTCACACATTCATTGGAATGTGCCTAGGAAAAGCCATTGCTTTCAGAAAACAGACCATTTTAGCAATGCTTCAGATCCTATGTTATGTTAGCCAACTCTGGCTAAAGAGACCATTTCACCAAGGCTGCTGTTGGTGGCGCCATCTTGGCAACCAAACAAGACAGACACAGACTTCAACGGATAATTAGGACTGCAGAAAAAACAATTGCTACCCACCTGCCTTCCATTTAGGACCTGTATACTGCATGAGTCAAAAAGAGGGCTGTGAAAATATCTACAAACCCCTCATACCCTGGACATAAATTGTTTCAACTCCTACCCTCAAAATGATGCTATAGAGCACTGCATATCAGAACAACTAGACACAAGGATAGTTTTTTCCCGAACGCCATCACTCTGCTAAATAAATAATTCCCTCAACACGGTCAAACTATTTAATAAGGCTGTATTACTATTATTCTTCTCATCTTTCCTATTACCTATCTCCTATTCTACTTATGACTATAACCTTGTTGCTTGTATCTTTATGGTTTATATTGTTTTATTTAGTTTCCTAGTATGATTTTGATTGTTATTTAGCATCCTATGACTATCACTGTTGTATCTTATGATTGATGATGAATGTATTTATGATAACTATGATCATGATTTATCACTTATATCTTTTATGTACACTGAGAGCTTATGCACCGAAGAGGAATTCCTTGTGTGTCCAATCACACTTGGCTAAGAAAGAATTCTATCCCATTCCATTCCATTCCAACTCTGGTCAATGACTCTGGATGACCTTCAAACAGCTATGCAAGTTTGATATGGCTACTGTATAAAAGGGAGGCCAGGTTTGCAAGACCAGATTGAAGAACTGAAAAAATACCCTGAAGAAAGGCAATTCCAAAAAATAAAAATAAAAAAAGAACCCCTGAGTTTCGTATTTTTGCTAAAAAGAAGAAACACAGGCTGGATGTTTCAATGGAGTCCTAAGAACTCAAGAGAGATTTTACCTTTTTAACCACAATGTCCTCACTACATTGTCAAGCATGCCTGAGAAAGAACAATACTGGAGTTGTTTGCACTCGCTTTTCTCCTCTCAAACTTTTAATGGCATGTTAGAGATTAAGCTCTCGATCTTCTTCGCAGCCAACAATTGTTATGTGACACCTCTGTGCAACATAAATAGAATCAATCTCTGTTTTTGATCAGAGCACGCTGGAATGCTGTGCAATCACGCATTCTGATTCCTCCAGTTTGTCTTGTTTACTTAGCACCTGGGAAGTGAAATGTTGTGATAGTTTTTTTGGCAGAGTTATGACTAGAGAGGCTTCCACGGAGGTGTGGTTGCTGATGAGGAATGCTACTTACTTGTCTTTTTCACTCGAGGACAGCATCCATGCAGGATTTGAGGCACTTAAACATGCCACTATTGGGGGCTGTTTCCACGAACATTAGATGCAGAGCCCCCAAAACAGAAATGTCTTTCTATATGGCATTTTAACGATTGCTTTTTCCCCACAACACCTTGTAGGCCATTTGTGCATATCCCAGTCTTGAAACAATAATGCAAGGCTCCATCTTTGCATAACCAGATGGAAGGAGAACAATGGCTGTAGTAGTGCTGTATTTATTTCAATTGGTGTTTTTCAAACTTTACAACTTTAAAATGTGTGGACTTCAATTCCCAGAATTCCTTAGCCAGCAACTTAAAAGTTGGCATATTTGAAAACACTGATTTAAATTGTGGTGATCCTATTGAATGAAATGGGATCAGGTTGTGAACAGCTGTCAAAGATTTATATTCAAAAAAAAAAATTCTAAAAGGAAACAGGTTCATACAACTGCTACAAGGGGAAGATATTTCCTTGCTGGTGGCTTTCATGCTTTAAAAAAAAAAACCTTTTCTGTAGTCCTCAGGATACACAAAGTCCTTGACTTATGACCACAATTTAGCCCCAAAGTTCCATTGCTAAACAAGGCAGTTAAGTGATTTGTGCCTCATTTTACAACAATTTTTGCCACAATTATTAAATGAATCACTGCAGTTTTTAAGTGAATTATGCCGTCATTAAGCGAATCTGTCTTCTCCCACTGACTTTGCTTGTCAAAAGCCAGCTGCGAAGATGGTGATCACATCACCCCAACACAATCCAACCGTCACAGTGCATAGAGTCACGAAAGGGTTGGCGTTAGGATTAGGGAGAGGTTAGGGTTTATTGAAAAGGAAAGAAAGGAAAATATTTTTCTCCACTTGTCATTGCTGACTGGAGGGGGCAGTGCTCATCTCCATTTCAAAGGCCGCTGAGCCAGCGCTGTCTGAAGATGTTTCAACGTCATGTGGACAGCAAGACATCGCGGAGTGTTTTGTTTCCTCCCACCGAAATGGTACCTATTTATCTATTTGCACTTTCATGCTTTTGCTGGAAGAAATATCTTTCTAGGTTCAGTTCCAAGCGGGGAAGAAAGACACTGGAAACATGGCAACTGCCTGGAAAGATGGTTTAATGGTGAACAGGACCACATGGCTTAGAGCTCCAAAGTGAAAAGGAAGACCACATACTTCAACATGTTGGGTGAAGTAAAAGAAAAGGGGCAAGATGCTGAGAGACTCTGAGTTTTATACACCCTGTTGGGCCACACCTTAGTCTTTCCTGTTCCTGTGTAAGAAATGTATCCCACTGGCTGTCAGACTCCCAGCAGCAAGGGTCTTACCTAACTTTGTAGGCTTCACCTGAATGCTGGCTGATGCAATCTTCCCAGGCCAAGTGGTGAGGTGGATAGAGGGCTTTGTTATGTAGAATACTCTGGCCCACGCCTTAATGGCCCACCCATTAACAAAGGTGGGGATGAGCTTCTGCTTCTGAGGTAAGTTTCTGCATCTGAGTTTCTACTTCTCTTTTAGGGGAAATATTCTGCCTTTTTAATATATCCAAAAGTATTTCATTTTTCTAGGAGGGGGGTGGGTTATAACTTCCAACACTTTTTTTTAAACAAATTTTATTAATTTTACAAAAACAATACACAAATAATCCAGGCATAAAAACCTGAAAAATCTTTTCTAAAAAAAAAAATAATTAAAGAAGAAAGCCAATAGAACATACAAAATAATTCCAAATTGTAATATCAATATTTACGTTATCTATTTAACTTCATATCTTATCCCAACTTCTCCTTTTCATTCTAGTTATCCAAATTATATTTCTTGCTTATTAAAATTTTATTGCCTTTCATAAACATACAAAACACAGAACATAGAAAAGAAAAGAAAAAAAACCTAAAACATCTTTTCTGAAGGCTGTTTGATCCCGGGTTGAAACTCTTCACATAGACACAAATTCAAACATCATATTCACTTTATATATCCTTCCATATCTTATTATCATTTTCAATATCATTCTTTGTCTATTCTATTTCCAACTATCCATTCATCTTTTTTCTTTTAATATTCTTCTCATATACACTGATTGGAGTGACGCCTTTAACTCATTGTCCTAATTTAAAATTGCTTCATATAACACTTAATTTATCTTGGGATTCTGTTTAGTACATTCTAAAATTACACAATAAATTTTATAAAGAAGGTAAAAACCCAGCAATAACTAAATAAAATCCTATATAAGCACTATCCATATCATTAAGAAAAAACTAATCGTATATATTAATACTCATTTATATCTTAAACATTTTACTCTGGATACACATATAAAGACACAATCTTATGTACCTTCCAGAATCCCCCCCTTTTTTTCAATTAGATTCACCCATTGTCTCTAAATAAACTTTTTTTCTTTAAATCTTGCTTCCCACTATTAAGGCTTCTCCTCCCCCTGTTTCTCTCTTGCTTATTCTTCTCCTTGCCCTTTTTACCCCTTTGTCTCTCCTTCTCCCTTTTCTTACTCCCCTTCTGTTGCTTTCTAACCTTGCATCCACCTTTCCTCTCATTTTTCTCTTTTTTGGTTGTTTTTTCAAACCTTAAAATCCCCTTTTTCTTATCCTCTTTCTCTTCCTCCCCGGAAAAAACCCATTGTTCATCGAAGATGGCTTCTTCTTCCTCTTCTTCTTTGTCCCAGTCGTTCTGCTGCGTAGTCAACTTTTCATAAGTGCATAATGCCATTTCTAAAAATTGAAATAGAATGCTCAAAGTATCTTTTCCATCTTGTTCTTCCTTTTTATATTTTTAATATTCAGTTTTTAATTCATCCACAAGCGATGCCATCATAAAAAGAGAAACTTTTCCCAAAACAACCACCCAAATATTTTTAATCAAGAATAATTCAAGAAAGATTCCAAAAGTTAATACTTTTTTTCCCTTCTTCTACTTCTCTTTCTGGGGTTACTGTTTAATCAAAGAGGTCCAATTACCATATATCTTTCTTTAGAATTCTAGGCAATCTCCTCCTTTTTCAACTTCTACTCCAATTTTTTTTTCTCTCCCTTCCCACTTACAACAACAATTTTTAAATGATCAGAAATCCATACCTCTAATAAGGTTTTTCCAATTTCTTAAATTATTAAGTCCAATGTCCAAAGAATCTTTTGTCCCTTGACTTTAACTTTCAAAATAATTCACCTTCAATGCCCAAATAAATTTCAAATCTTCATCTGCTGTTTCTATGGGGTGGGAGAGTGAAGAAAAAAAAATCCCTTTAACAGCTTTCTCTGCTGCTTTCTGATCTTCTAGGGATACAATGTATCCTCCAGCAATTCAAACAATTCAGTTCCAGAGAGTTTGAGAGATGTTGATTGACCCGGCTCAGCCAACACTTTCACTTTTCCTGTTTCCTCCAGCACAATCTTACCCAGTTGCAGGCTTCTTCATGGCGGCCATTACTGACCGCCGCTCCACCATCTCAGGTAAAAGGGGTTTTTCCGGACGAGGAGGGGGTCTGCGACACCCCCAACCCCCTGTCCGGCTCCCCTCTCTCTTCGGCTGCCTCTACAGGGCAGCCATATCCCCCTGATCCATTTGGATCAGGGGCACCTCCGCGGCAATCGCAGCAGGAATCGCGGACGGTCGCGAATTCCTGCTGCCACCGAAGCCACGTGGAACCGGAAACCATAACTTCCAACACTTTTGAACTGCTCGGTGGGCAGGAGCTAGGCAAAGACAGGCGCTCACCCTATTGTGCAACACTTGGGTTTCTAACTCAGGTTGTCAGCTTTCTGACAAAGCCCAGCATCTTAAGCACTGAGCCATTGTGCCATTGTTGAAAAGACATATCTGAAAATGAAAGAAGAAATGCAAGGTAAAGTACAGGACTTTCTTACTGAAAAAACAAAAAACAAAAAAAGCAGTACTGACCTACTTGTTGTAACAATGCCCTTCTGCATAATGCCAAGAATGGCATTTCAGTGGAAGCTTTGCCAGTTTGCCTTTTGACACTGCATCGCATGCTCAGGAAATGTGTGAAACATTAAGCGTTTCATACTTTTGACATTCCATTTTTGGCACGCTATGCATTTCCTGGTATTCTATAAAATGCCTAATTTCACACACACTGATGGTAACATATATACCAGGCTCAACCAGCAGCACTTAAATTCTGCCTGCTAATGAGCTACATTTAGCTCATTGTCCGATGCTATACAATAAAGTGATTTTTCTCACCATTTCCCAGCCACCCATAAACTATTATTCTCATCCAAGGGATGGGAAAAGATGATTTTCCCCAATTTTGGCTCTGCAGATAATGTCACACTACAGCAGCCAAAGCTCTAACGCTCCTTCATCGCCCCTCACTTCATAAGTTAAATGACAGGAGAAAGTGCAATCAAGAGTGACCATCCCAGCTGGCCAAAGTCAACCATTTCTCTTCTCTCCAGCTCCCAGCCAAGTCATTAGCAGCAAGACAATATAACTTATTGCTGCTTACAAAGAATTGAACAGCTTTTCTTTGTTGCCTGAAGTTCTCACAGCTCAGCTCAGAATATTTTGGACCAAGGAGCCAGGGGACAATAAAATCAGTAGTGGGATCCTACCTTAATAACTACCGGTTTGGTGGATGATTGATTGCATGCCCCACCCCCAGTGGTGGGATTCAAATATTTTTACCACTGGTTTGGTGGGTGTGGCTTGGTGGACACGCTTTGCACGCATATGCACACAATTTGCGTGTGCCAAACACGCACTTTGCATAGGTGTTTGCACAGAGGCGTTCTAACTCACCTCCTGCAAGCCTGCATGATCCTGGTCGCTTCAGCAGCTGCCAAACGCGGCACTCTTCTGTGCCGTGCGAAGCAGCTGTGCTTCAAATTCAGAAGATAAATGTGAGTATGGGAGCCCGGGCAGGCAGGTGGGCCCAACAGCAGCTCGGCTGAGATGAACATTGGGAGTCACCTTCCCCGTCCCCTCTCTCCATTTTTTCTTAATTTACACTAATGATCTCTTCATCAGATATCCCCTCTCTCATCCATAAGCAAATCCTTAAAGCATCATGATTTCAATCTTGGTGTCAGCAAAAGTCCTTTAAGAGTCAGAAGTAACATGTTTTAACATTGATCAAATAAACCAATTTTATATCCCTTCTTTTACTTCTAATATTCTTTGGTCCATTCAAGTAATGTCAATAACATTTGATTTCTTTTCTTTCCTTTCCTGTTTTTTTTTACAAGATTCATACAAACTTTTAAAAAACCTCTTTTGCAAATCTAATATATAAGAATTATCCAAGTCACTCTCAGTTTTTTATTTGTAATTCCCTTTTAAATTTTAAAGCATTGACTGATTTCTTTTGTATGTCCAATGAGACATCTCTTTCTATGTCATTCTTGTAGCCTTCATTTGTAGATTCACTTTCATTTCAACTGGGTCTCTCCTGTCAGTTAAAACTTGTTTTTTTTTCTGCCAAAACATATTAAAATTTGTTCCTTTTCTTCCAAAACATATTTTAGACACAGTCTACCGATAGAAGCAAACATCACTATTGACATTGTTGATATTAACTTGGTTCAATTTTTTAAAAAGCATCCATCAGTATTTCCAATGTTATAATATTTTGTGTTATTTTATAGCTGTTAATTAGATTTATGTATTTTTCTCCTTTAATTAAAATCTTTAGTTTTCTCTAGTGTCCAATTTTGAAAAAGGCGTAGCTTTCTTATATTTTAGAAAAAAAATTCAAACCAAGTCCATTTTCTCGTAGGAAGATTTCTTCATAATTAATTCTGAAATCTTATTTTATACTATCTGGATCCTTAATCCATTTACAACTTTCTAAAATGCAAATCTTAGTCAGCTTTCTGCTGTTTATATCAATTTTTTTTTAATTCTTAAGCTTGTAGTCAATTTTTTCTTTCATTGGGGATTGAAATCAGACCCAACTGCATTTTTCTAGACTTGTTGATCCAAAGATCTCTAAAATGTGAAAAGTAGTTAACAAGCAAATTAAAGTTAACAAGCAGAGGGAAGATCAGCAACCAAGATAACAGTCGGATAATAGAGATTTGAGTCCAGGGCAGAACTGTAACCTGTGTAAGCATCTCAGGCAAGACTGTTCCTTGTTCTCACAAAGAGGAAGGAAGCAAGGAAGCAACAAATAACAATAGCATTTAGACTAATATACCACTTCACAGTGCTTTACAGCCCTCTCTAAGCGGTTTGCAGAGATAGCATATTGCCCTCAAGAACCTAGATCTTCATTTTACCAACCTCGGAAGCAGTGGTGGGATTCAAAAAAATTTAATACTGGTTCTGTGGGCATGGCTTGGTGGGCGTGGCAGGGGAAGGATACTGTAAAATCTCCAGTCAGAGGTGGGATTTGCTAGTTGTCCAAACTACTCAAAATTTCTACTATGGTTCTCCAGAACTGGTCAGAACCCGTTGAATACCATCTCTGCTCAGAAGGATGAAAGGCTGAAGCAACCTTGAGCCAATGGGAATTGAATTGCTGAACTGCAGCTGCCAGAAGTAGCCTGCAGTACTGCATTCTAACCACTGTGCCACCATGGCTCACCCATTATCTCTGAAGGCTCAAAATCCACAGGAAACTGCTGTCTTTTGGTTTCCTTGTGAGAAGCAACTGTCTGAAGCACTTGTGGGTGATCTGCTGCCCTCTCTGCCTAGAGAAGATTGAAGCACCAGTCTAGTCACCTATTCTTTGTTGTTTTCTGTGGGTTGTTGGCTCCACTTTTCACTGGAACCATCTTCACACTTTGTGACTTTTTTCCCTCTGGAAGTCCATAGCACTTAAAGTGTTAAAACAACAAGAAGACATTAGTAACAATATGGGAAGAGTTATATTATTCTTTCTTTCTCCCGTAGAACACTACTGTATAACATAAATATCTGATAAAAGTGTTCGGCACTGAATCTGCAAAAAGAATTTTATGGCAGCAAACCCTAATGATTCATTATCCACACACACACACAAAAAGAGGATTTGGACTGGAACCTGTGAGCAAGTGTCTTCACATAGCAATCCCAAACTCCTAAATTGTATCAGATGAAATGGAATTCCCCCCCCCCCCCCCCATCTTTAATGCTCTTGGCTAACATTTTCCATCCAGGGAAGGAAGCGGTGGTCCAAATAAGCAAATTCCTGACCATTAAGATGTTACAACTGGTTTCCTGCTGGCACTGCAGAGCATTACTACAGCTGCTTCATACTTTCAGAATGAGCCCCTGTAAAATGTGAAGCAATGAGCAATAATTAGAGTAGCATCTGTGTCCTTGCATTTCTCTTATTTACAAAATCTGCCTCATTTGCAAAAAAACAACAGGGCTTAATGGACATAAATATTCCTCATCCATTATCATGCTGAAGAAAAGCAGGTGGTGATGTGAAGGCCCCATCCCTACTGTTGGATGCTCTTTGCAATCATTTCAGAAGCTGAAGCTTTCTTCATTTCCTAACGCTTTAACGAGTCCACATGCCCAAGTATTCAAGGAGTTCATCCAAAGTACAAAATGTACTAAATAAAAGGAAAATGAATCAGACTTGCTCTCGCCATCCCGTCCTCTTTTGATTCACTTTGGGAGGTGAAGTTTGCTCCCGGGTTCTTCAAAATCTCTTTCTCCAAAATGCAAATTGCTTTGAAAGGAAAATTTGGTACTTTGGTTTTCTTCAGACAGAATTCCTTTGTCATTCAGGCTTTATTCAAGCTCTTAAAAGAAAGGCACAGAGAGACAATCTGGTTCTCCTCAGAAAATATTTGAGTGCTGTTGTAAATGTCCTTCTTCTGTTTTAATAGTTTATTATTGTATAGACTGCCTAGAGTTGCTTCAGTGAATGAGGCATCTAATAAATTTGACAAACAAGCAAAAACAAACCCAATTTACTTTTGAACTTCCTTTCCTTTCAGCTATACATTTGTGCAAAGCTGAAACCAGACACGTGAAATGCTGGATCTGCAGAGGTGAGAATGAGAGTTGAAGCCAACGCTTCATTCTGCCAATACATGTATCCTCTTCACTTGTTCTTCCAGATATGCAGAGAACACAAAGATAAACGGAACTGGGGTGGTGTGCCTAGTGGTAGAATGGGACAACTTACCACGGCCAACTCGTTGTGGGACAGCTCATCGAGGGGCATTTCAACAATTCAAAGTAATTATTTAAAATAATATATATTTTTATTGTTATCATTCACATTTCATTTTGTCCGTCCACCATTTCTTCAATATATATGTAATTCTTGTCCTATAGCAAGCTGTCCCACAGTGAGTTGGCCATGGTGAGTTGGCCATGGTGAGTTGGCTGCAGCAAATTGACCACTGCAAGTTGTCTGTGGCGAGTTGGCCATGGTGGGTTGGCTGCAGTGAGTTGGTCATGGCAAGCTGGCTGGGGTGAGTTGTCCCAGACTCCTTGGTGGACAGTTGTACTCATTGCCCAAGGAAGAACATCTGCACCTCAAGTCTTTTTTGGAAGCTAAAGAGGTTCTCCATTATAGTCTTTGTAAGAGGAGAGTTGTGTTTGTCTATGGTGGCAAAAAATAAAAATAAATCAGAAGTCCCACAGCAATTTTTCTGACAAACTTTATTAAAAAGGCATCAGCTTTTGTGAGTTTGCATCTGATCAAGCAAGCTGCAGCTCACACAAGCTTATGCCTTTTAATAATATTTATTAGTTGAAAAAGGTGTTAGAATATTCTTTTGATTTCTACTAAAGTCCAAATGTTTTCATTTGCAAATGATTAGTTTTTCAGTGAGAATTAGCTATGATACCTTAGTAAAACCACACTTGGAATACTGCATCCAATTTTTGTTGCTATGATATATATATATATACATAAAAGAAGAGACTTTAGAAAGAGTGCAAAGAAAAGCAACAAAGATAATGATTAGGGGAATGGAGGTTAAAATATATAAAGAACATTAGACATGAGTATGTCTAGTTTAATGAAAAGAAGGACTGAGGGTGACATGATAGCAGTGTCCCATTTTCAAAGGGGTTGCCACAAAGAAGAGGGAGTCAAGCTATTCTCCAAAGCACCTGAAGGCAGGACAAGAAGCAATGGGTGGAATCTAATCAAGGAGAGAAGCAACCTAGAACTAAGAAGACATTTCCTGACAGTTAGAACGATTAATCAGTGGAACAACTTGTCTCCAGAAGTTATGGGTACTCCAACACTGGAGGTTTTTAAGAAGAGATTGGACAACGATTTGTCCAAAATTATATAGGTGCAGAGGGTTGGACTAGAAAGAAGACCTCCAAGGTCCCTTTCAACTCTGTTATTCTGATCGTCAGTGCACAAAGCGGTCTATCTCCAAAGACTGGAAACTGATGGCTATTACTGAACTGGCATGTGTGGAGTGAAATTGGCTGTGGTGGACTCAATAGGGCAATTCTTCTTTTGTTTGCTTTCTGGCCCAATTTATTCTAATAGTCTTGGTTGTAGTTCCAAGAATGGCAACCTTCCCAAGATGTTTCATATTTGTCATCTAGAATGTTGTTTTCCGTGATGTACAGCTATCTTCTTAGTCCTATGGGACACTATTTGGGGCAGGAAAATTGAAAGCCTTCTACCTTTAGACATCATCATCATCATCTATTAAATGTATATGTCACTCAACTCCCAGCAACACATACTGGTATGTGCTTTACTTTCAAGTAAAAGTTCTTACCGTGTGTGTACATAAGTATAGGGAATCCTTCAGAGCATAGATTCAGAGTTGGAAGGGACCTTGGAGGTCCTATAGTCCAATCCCCTACTCGAGCAGGAAAGTCTATTCCAAATATTAGCTTCTAGCATTCATTTACTAATGGTTCAAAATTACAAGGGCCTTGAAAAAATGACTTATGACCAGTTGCAATGTTCTGTAATCACGTGATCATGATTTCTCGTCTGTTTTGCCGATTTTTAGCAAAAAAAATGACCATTGGGAAACCTGGATTTGCTTAATGACTGCAGGATTCACTTAACATCCATGGTGATTTGCTTAACAACCACCATAAAAATTGTCATAAAATTGGGTCCAACTCGACTTTTGACCACAATGATTTACGATGGAAATTTTGGTCCCCGATATGGTCGTAAATCAAAGACTACCTATAGTTCTTCAAAGAAGCAGAACAGACATATAATCTATGTCTGTGTGTTCTGTGTTTTCACTGTACATTAATGTTCTTAGAAAAAAAATTCTGGTTAAGGCATATGGTTTTGTAATAAAGCATCCACGTTACTCAACATTTTCCCCAATGTTCATTCACTCAACATACTTATCTTCTCACCTTAAATCAGCCAAGTCATCCAAATCCTAAAACTCTTGCAGCATCTCAGTTAAGGGGAAGGGGCTGCATTTTTGGGGTCTTGTGGCTGTGATATATTTCGAAGTTGGAGAATGCCTGGATAATTCCACTGATTGTCATTTATTGTACTGCACAGACTTCCTTATTCTTTCATAAAGAATTCAAATCTCTACAAATAGTGTCCCCTCTTTAGTGTTACAATTATCAGTGCACATGAATTCTTACAGAAAATAAAATTTAAATGCACGGCAGAGGTAATAAAATTTGTGCTGCACCAGGCAAATGACACAATGGAGTACAGAATATATTGATCAAGAGTCAAGCCCTCAAACATCATTCTTGTGCACCCCCTGCTGCTCACAATGGGAAGTACTAAAAATTGGTAGCCCATTTTTCCAAATTCCACTCCTGAAAAAAGCTACTGGTGAAATAACATTTAATATAAAACAGAGCAAAGTTGTTTTCACTATAGCTCCAAGAATAAAATAAACATTATGCAATCTTTCTGAATGTTATATTTTTATATTTATTTTACATTTAAATGGCTAGTAATAAGTAATTACTTTGGAAAGACATCTTGTTTAAGTAGGATAGAAATCTGCCTTGACTTTGAATTATTATTCCTGGAATATTCTTATTAGTACAAGCACTTCTTTATCAATCAACTTGCTCCATTCTTCTAACAATGTGAAATATTCCGAGGCAAGAATAGTGGGAAAGGAATTGGACATTATGTGATATTACGGGATCAGAAAAACTACAAACACAAATAGAGAAAACACTTGTGCTTCTAAGGTTATGTTTCTTACACGTACCCAAAAATGTGTTTTCCACTGGCATAGATATGAAAGATAGAGTACAGCTCAGTGGAGGAAGGTCACACTTTATTTATTTATTGTGGAGTTCTAGCATGCAAAGGAAGAAGAATGGAGAGCATTAAAAAAAGAATGATTATAAAAGTTTTGAACTGTGGGCAGAAAATTCTAGGACTCTGATTTGCTCTCAGGATTTTGGGACCATTTAGGGAAAACAAATAAGTCTGATTGTGTACTATTATGAGATCTTTTTTGCTGTTAAAGGGAAAATGTATTTAGATGCAGCAGCTATGCTGAAAATAACCTCTGTCTCTTGTTCATACTGTAAGGGATGGATGTGGATAGGATTTTCTCCCATCAACAAATTAACTTTGTTACAACTGCCTTATGAAGCCTGCCTTAAATTAAAATGAACTTACCATAAAGCTAAAGGCAAGAAAAAAAAAACCCCACGTATACAGGTAGAGAAGAGGTGGTATCTGGTACAATAGTGTGAGAGGGATCTTGGAATCAAAGCAGACAATTATTTAAATATGAGCCAGCAGTGTGCTGCAGCTGCCAGAAAAAGCCAATGCAGTCAGTCCTAGCCTGTATTAACAGAAGTATAAAATCAAGATCAAGTGAAGTGTTAACACCACTTGATAAGGTCACGCTTGGAATACTGCATCCAGTTTTGATTGCCATGATATAAAAAAAAAGTGAGATTCTAGAAAGAGTACAGAAAAAAAAGAATATTAGGGACTGGAAACTAAAACATATGAAGAACAGTTGCAGGAATTAGGTATGTTTAATTTAATAGAAAGAAGGACTAAGGGTGACATAATAGCAGTGTTCTTATACTTGAGTGGCTGCCACAAAGAAGATGGATAGCAACTAATCAAGGAGAGATCTAACCTAGAACTAAGGAGAAATTCTTGCCTTCAGAAGTTGTGGACGCATCATTACTGGAGGTTTTCAAGAAGAGATTGGAGATTGATATTATAAGGTCTCCTGCTTGAGCTAGAAGATCTCCAAGGTTCCTTCCAACTCTGTTATTCTGTTTTTCAGTTATTCTGTTAAATGCACAGGACAATGGTAACTTGGGGGGTGGGGGACTTCAAGTCCTAGAAGTCCCATAGCCAACACGATTCCTTTGGGCCTGACAGTGTTATGTAAAGTGAGATTTTGAATCTTGTCCCTGTCACATTTGCAAGGTCTGGGAGAAATATCCTGGACATAAACTCTTATATCATTTCAGCTATAATAATCCTAGCAGAAACTTATGCCAGACATGTAAGTACCCGCGAAAACTTAAGAAAACACACACACACACACACACACACATATATATTTATATATTTAAAACTCATCACTGCATTTAGCCCCAGATTCTAACTACTCCGAGTTCAGGGGTGGGATTCTACCAGTTCGGACCGACTATATAGAACGGGTTGTTATGATTCTGCGCAGTTCAGAGAACTGGTAAACCATACCCCGAGCTGGCCCTGCCCCTCTCTGTCCACCCCTCCCCTTCCCACCCAGTCATTCCTTGTCACACATGTGCAACATCGCGCACATGCCAGACATCGCTGGCTGCATTCTCCCACACCCAGTCACTTCATCAGATATTTCTTTTTTTTCCCCTCCCGACGATCAGCTATGCTGGGATCCCCCTTGCTGTCTTACTGCTTCGCCCAGGAGGCTTCCCTGAAGCCCAGGAAGCCAAAAAATGGAGGCAAAAAAAGGGGGGCAGGGGGTGCTACAAAAAATGCCACGCCCACCCAGTCACATGGCCATGGCCACCTAGCCACGCCCACAAAACCGGTTGTTAAAAAATTTGAATCCCACCACTGGGTGAACCCCTTGCTCTGAAGATCAGCTATCTCCAAACCGCTTTGCTGCGACGAGCATGTGGGACTGTCTACCTGCCCCTGCTCTTTCCTGTCCTTGACTTCATTGAGAGCACAGCTGATTCACATGGCAAGGCAGTTTGCCGCAGCTCAGCTGTTTTCTTCACAGGGACTGCTATAGAAGGTAATTACAGATGTTTGAAATGCGGAGCGCGCGCGCAGAACACGCGATCACCGAACCAATTGTTATATCAGTGGAATCCCAGCCCTGTCTGAGTTCCATCCATTTTGACCTGTCCTGGAAGATGGCCTTCTGCAGAAATAGGCAAGAGGCAAGACAGAATGGACCCTATTCTACAAATCACAATTGTTTACAATTGCACATTAATCAAAGAAATCATATTACATCTCCTTAGGGTATATGATTTTGACATATATATTAGATTTGGCTACAGATAGTCCTCAACTTACCACCAAAACTGAGCTGGAATTAGTCATGACAGTGATTAAGGGGTCATGACATGACTGAGCCAATTTTACAACCTTTTTTACACAGTTGTTAAGCAAACACTGCTGTTGTTAAATGAACACTGCAGTTGTTAACGAATGTAGTGTTATTAAGCAAAGCCATTGTAATCATTGGGCTTTATTTTCCAGAAGCTGGAAATAAATTCTGGTTTCCAAGAACAACATTGTAAATTGCAGTCACATGAGTGCAGGATTCTGCAAATGGAAATAGGTGGCATAAAAATAAATAAATAAAGGAAATTTTTTTAAAAATAAAAATAAATGTAAGACAGCTGCCAAGCACCCAAAATGGAATCTCATGATTGCCGAGCCCAGAATGTTTCATCGGCATAAAATCAAATTAAGCCCCTCCCCCCAAATTAAGCCCTATATTAAACATGCGAAATGGGGGGGAATGGTGGGGGGGGCTTGCCGTTAGGAAGTACTTTTGTTGCATACCCGGACATGGTGTTGCCTGTGTTGACTTTGGTGGTGGGGCACTTCGTATCGGGAGACCTTCCGCCACCATTGCTTTCCCTTCTCCCTTGCTGCCGCGGCATTTACAGCAACACCATGGCATTTGGTGCAGCCACGTGTGGCTAGCCAGGGCTCATCCCTGCAACTGGAGCCTGGCGGAGACCCTCGGTTTCAGGCGCTCCTGTCACCGCCTTCCCTTTGCATTTGGAGGCAAAGCCAATTCTTTTAAAAATGACACCCTACTACTGGTATGACAAAGCCTCCCCTGCCCAAGAGGGCAGCCTAACTGTTATGTTTTGAGCATGGGCGAGAAGAATGGAGACAAGCCTCTGAACGGTGAACTTCAGCTCTTTATTTACATTGTGACCTACTCCTTTAATAGCAGTTAAAACCCGCCTTATATAGGCAAACCTTATAACTTTTAACCAATACCGAGCTAGGAATGCTAGCTCTTATAACCAATAGGAACTCTCTGTTAAGGGCCAATCAGATTCCCCGGAACGGGCCAATCCGGTCCGGCCGCTTAACAGCCAATCAGAAGTGCAGGGCCAGAACCCTGCACTTACTCCAAGCTCACACTTTATTAATCTTATTGCATACATAACACCCCTTCCCCCTGGCTTCTTATTTGCAGGGCACAGTTACATAGTCCTTTAGGTAGGACGGTTGCTTAATTAGTCTTTTTGATTTCCGTTGTATCGACTGGCTGCAATCATGCTGAGGCAGATCGTTGTTTGGCAGTGGGGCTGTTTCTGGTTCAGAGTTCACTTCTCCGTCGTTGCCCACATTCTCTGCAATTCCCTGAGGTGCAACCGTTTCTCCCTCCGGCTCCACTTCCTGAGTTTCTATCAAACCGTCGTTTCCTTCGAATGGGTCTCCAAGGAATTCATCTTCTTCTGTACCTCCCCCCCCCCCAGTTCGATCAAAGGGGATTTGCGGACTGGCTGCTGGAAGCCGCGATCGTAATTGGTCGATATGCCGTTTCCAAAGTTTATCGTCAAGGCATTGCACAAGGGAGGATCTGGGGCCGGTTACACGTACTACTGTCGCTTCCACCCACAACGGGTCGCCCGATAGGTTTTTTGCATAAACCAGGTCTCCTACCTGGAAGGGGCGACAGCGGCCACTGGATCCTAGTGGTTTCTCTGGTTCATAAGCCGGGTGCAACCGGTCGAGGTGGGAGCGGAGCTTTCGTCCCATCAACAGTTCAGTGGGAGTTTTGTTGGTGACGCTATGTGGGGTGATGTGTTGCAAGAAGAGGATTTGATTGACCTTGTTGTCAATGTTGTCGTAATCTACCTTTTGCAAGGTTTTCTTCACAAATTGGACCATGCGTTCTGCTCGGCCATTGGTCGCAGGGTGCGCAGGCGAGGTGAGCGCATGGCGGATGCCGCGGACAGCGAGGTACGCTAGTGCAGTAAATTGTGGGCCATTATCGGATACCAGGACATCTGGTAATCCATGGCTTGCAAAGAGTCTGTTTAAAATTTTGATAACTGCCTCGAAGGTCGTAGTCGTCATGCGATGAATTTCGAGCCAATTCGAGTAGGCATCGACGGTAAGCAGAAAAGTGTGGCCTTTGGCCCCGCGAAGTCCAGGTGAATTGGGGACCAGGGTCCATGTGGTGTCTCCCATTCAGTAGGCATGGCTTTTGGTGGGGCGTTGCTGACTTCTTGGCATTTGGGACAAGCTTTAACCCACTGTTTGATTTGCTTGTCAATGCCCGGCCACCATGTGTAGCTTCGCGCAAGGGCTTTCATTCGCACAATGCTGGGGTGGCCATCATGCAAAGTTCTCAGTAGTGCTTTTTGGAGCCATTCTGGGATAACAACTCTATCGCCCCAGATGACACAGCCTTTCTGGGAGAAAAGCTCGGTTTGTCGAGACTTGAATGGTGTGAAGTCATCTGATAACTGGTCCAATGGCCATCCATGTTCTACCCAGCCTAGGACTCGTGCTAGGGTGTGGTCGCGTTTGGTTTCTCTCGTGATATCTCGGGCGGTCAGTGGCGGTGAGTTGAGTGCCTCGATTTGCAATGTGGTTACCGCTGGTGCCAGATCATTGAGAGTCCCTGGAAGCGGTGCTCGGCTCAATGCGTCGGCATGGGGAATGGCTTTTCCCGGGCGATATTGCAGCCGATAGTTATAAGCAGCTAAGAATTCTGACCATCGGGTCATCCTAGGGGATAATATGTAGGGAGTCGGCTTATCTCCGGTTATTATCCCTAACAAAGGTTTGTGGTCAGTCACGATAGTAAAAACCCTGCCATACACGTATTCGTGAAATCTTTTCACAGCTGAGACAATTGCGAGGGCTTCTTTATCAATTTGTCCATAGTTCCGCTCTGTTTTTGAAAGAGTCTTGGAAAAATATGCAACAGGGGCTTCGTTCCCATTAGGCAGTACGTGGCTCAAAATGGCGCCCACCCCGAAAGGCGATGCATCACAGGTTATAACTAACGGCAAAGTCTCATTATACTGCATGAGTACTGAGTCAGAAGTGAGCAGTTTTTTAACATTTCGGAACGCCTGTAACCCCATAACCAATTTGCTTTTTTATCTAACAATCGGTATAACGGTTCAGCGACAGTTGCTTTGCGCGGTAAAAATACATTATAAAAATTGATGAGGCCTAGGAACGCCTGAAGATCGGCCTTGTTTCGTGGCCTGGGAGCATTTTTGATCGCTTTTAATTTACTTTCAGTAGGGTGAATGCCCTGGCTATCAATCAGGTACCCTAAAAACTCAACACTGTCTGTACACAATTTACATTTGTTTTTTTTAACCTTAAGACCGGCCTCTTGGAATTTTTTTAGGACTAATTTTAACCGGTCTTGTAAGACTTTTTTGTAGGGACTGCAATTAATATATCGTCAAAATAGGGGACCACGCCCTTTATTCCTTGCAATAACCTTTCCATAAGGCTCTGAAAAATCCCCGGGGCTACACTCACTCCAAATTGCAGCCGGGTACATTTAAAGGCACCTCGGTGCGTCACAATAGTTTGGGCCTGTGCCGTTTTTTTATCTACTGGTAATTGCTGATATGCCTGAGCTAAATCCAATTTAGCGAAAACTTTCCCGCCCCCCAGCGAATGGAGGAGGTGCTGCACCATAGGAACTGGATACGCGTTCTGCTGCAGAATGTGGTTCAAAGTGACCCGATAGTCCCCACAAATTCGGATTGACCCGTCTGGCTTAATGGGTGTTACAATAGGGGTTTCCCACAGGGAGTGATCGATGGGCTCCAACACCCCCTGAGCTATCAGTTTGTCGAGTTGTTCGTCGATTTTTTATTTTAAAGCAAACGGAACTCGGCGAGACTTTAGGCGAGTGAGAGCTATTTTCAGATCTAGGCTGAATGAGATCGGGGTCCCCTTGTACTCGCCTAAACTGTCCGCGAAGACGTCCCTGAACTCAGAGATAAGGTCTTCCTCCCAGTCACAGCCACCAACTCGGTTTACGCCGGCCACTTCAATGCCGAGTGGCGCGAACCATTGGAGGCCCAGTAGGCTAGGTCTATCTCTATCGATGACTGTTAAAGGTAAGTACGCTGTGTGCTTCTTGAAGGAGACTCGGACTTGGCAGGACCTGACGACGGGGATTCGATTCCCCTGGTAGTCCTTGAGGATGAGGCGTTGGAAACGGAGATCTTGGCGTTGAATTGTGGGGATGAGTTGCTTGAGTGTCTTCCATGACACCATCGAGAGGGACGATCCCGAGTCGACCTCCATGTGGTAAGGCTGGTTCTTGATGGCTACTGTGACTCGGATTTTCTTAGTGTCCAAGGTTGAGGCGTGACCGATAGTGATAGTATGGTGAGCCTCTTCTCTCTGCAAAGCTCGATTTCTGTAGGAGTGGTTTACTGGCTCTCGCCTTACAGGATGGTTTCCTGTCGATTGGCGATAGTTAGCCCCTTTTGAGGCCTGGCTGGGTCCTGGCAAACTGCGGCAGACCCATCCGATGTGGCCTCGTTTCCCGCACTCATGGCAGAGTGGGTCGCGGAATTTGCATTCGGATCTGGCATGGTTGGCTCCACAGCCAGCGCAAGGGCGTAAGGGCTTCGGGTGGTGGTCCCGGTCGGACTGCAGTCGATGGACCTCTTCTTCGTTGCTGTCAGACAACGAAGAGAGGTCCTCGTGGTGCATTGTCACAAGCTGCCCTTCTGAACTAGGTGAGATTTCGCTGGCCGGTGGTGGTACCGGAGCGCGGTTTCGGCGTAGTTATGCAGCCGACTTCTTGGTCGCTTCTGCTGCCATAGCTTCGGCGATGGCGTCACCATCAGCTTGCTTTGCATGCCTGGTGCATCTACGCGGTCTCTTAGTGCTTCTTCTAAATCGGCGAATTCGCAGAGGCCTCCCAAATTTCGGAGGTCTGCTATGAAGTCGGGTACGCTTTCTCCCTTTTTCTGGCTCCTCTGGTAAAACTTGTGCCGTCTCACAAGCGTAGGCACAGTCGGGGTGTAGTGACCTCGCAGGAGAGGTTCAAGGTCGTCCCAATCCATTGCCTTTGCTTCTCGGGGTTTAGCTAGTGCTTTAGCTATCTTAAATACGGTTGGACTGCAATGCGTTAGGAATACCGCCCGTTTCTTTCCTGGCGCAGAGTCCTTTAAGTTGTTTGTCTCCAAGAACATTTGAAAACGATCCATGTAAGACTCCCAGTCTTCCTGTGTTGGATCGAATGGAGCGGGTGGTGCGATGCCGCCGGACATGGTTCCGTTGTTGGCGTCGTCTGTCACGTGCTCGGTGTTCTTCAAAGTTTCGTTGGTTCAGATATCTCCAAATCCCACCCTCGTCGCCAGTGTTATGTTTTGAGCATGGGCGAGAAGAATGGAGACAAGCCTCTGAACGGTGAACTTCAGCTCTTTATTTACATTGTGACTTACTCGTTTAATAGCAGTTAAAACCCGCCTTATGTAGGCAAACCTTATAACTTTTAACCAATACCGAGCTAGGAACGCTAGCTCTTATAACCAATAGGAACTCTCTGTTTAGGGCCAATCGGATTCCCCGGAACGGGCCAATCCGGTCTGGCCGCTTAACAGCCAATCAGAAGTGCAGGGCCAGAACCCTGCACTTACTCCAAGCTCACACTTTATTAATCTTATTGCATACATAACACTAACCACACGTGGGGAGGCAAATCTCCCGGGGCCGCAGCACAGGATTGGCCCACCCCGGGAGAAGCATCTAGTCGCTATCCCTGCCTGGTACTGGGCAGAGCAAGAGCTTCACCTGGGGCACCCAGCGCAGCTGACAGGCGGGCCTTCCTGCCCGGAAGTGGAGTTCTCGCCAAGGCAGCAAACTTCTCCCTGCTGGACCCTCTGCTCATCCTGTCAGGGCCGTGCCAGAGCCGTGCAGGCTGGGCAGAGCCAGGAAAGCAAGCTGCGGGTGTGCGCCCGCCTGCCAAGCAAAAGAGCCGGGCCAACCCAAGCTTGGCTTCCTTCCCAAGTCCCTCCAGCCCAAACCCGAAAGGGCCACCGGGAGAGGCCGCCCGAGGCAGTGATAGCACCCACCCATCCATGGACAGGGAGGCAAGGCGACGGCCTGCACTGCGTCCTCCTCCGAGTTGAGCCCCGCCGAGTCAGCGTCTCTGCCCGTTCCATTGCAGCGTTTGGAGCTGCCAGCGCATTTGGAGATGCGTGGGGACGGGGACGGGCTGGGTGAGGGGTGGAAAGGACGGGCGGCTTCGGGCTCTCTCCTCCAGCCAGGGAAGCAGCACTGCCATCACCTCACCTCCCTGTCCGCGGACAGGTAGCCTCTATCACTGCCTCGGGCAGCCTCTCCCAATGGCCCCTGCGGGTTCGCTCTGGAGGGACTTGGGAAGGAAGCCAACCTCAGGTCGGCCTGGCTCTTTTGCTTGGCAGGTGGGTGAGCACCCGCAGCTCGCTTTCCCGGCTCTGCCCAGCCCGCACCATTTGGGTGGGATGAGCAGAGGACCCAGCGGGGAGGCACTCGCTGCCTTGGCAAGAGCTCCGCCGCCGGGCAGGAGGGCCTGCCTGTCAGCTGCGCTGGGCGCCCCAGGCAAAGCTCTTCACGCTTTGCCTGGCGCCAGGCAGGATGGCAGCTGGGCGCTTCTCCTGAGGTGGGCCAATCCTGTGCTGCGGCCCCGGGAGATTCGCCTCCCCACGTGGGGTTGGGTTGCCCTCTTGGGCAGGGGAGTCTTTGTTGTAGTGGGGCGTCATTTTTAAAATAATTGGCTTTACCTTTGAAGGCAAAGGGAAGGCGGCGACAGTAGCGCCCGATACAAAGTGCCCCCCCAATGCTGAAGTCAACATCCAAGCTGTCACTGCCTGCCCACCCGAGGATGCAAGGGGGGGGAATTAAGTCACCCACGAAAAGACGGCCCAGCTGTTTTTTCGGGGGTCAAAAAAGAATAAGGCCCGGTCTTATTTTGTGAGAAACACGGTAGCAAAGCATGAAATAAATCCTCTATAAATCCTGTGAATTTATACAGCCTTCTTCGAAGTAGATCTAATTTTGGAAAAATATTAGAACCAAAATGGTAAATTCTATATTTTAGCTTCATCTACTGTCCTTTCAAACTGTGTATAAAAAGTACAAAACGAAAGTTGTAAGAACTTCCAACAGAAAAATCAGATGTGCATTTATTTTGACAACTGCCCGAGAATAACAGAGGACATAATTTCCTAATGATGATCCAATACTGTAAAAAACTTGAATGGAACTGTATTCCCAACACACCTCTCTGACTAGTAAGTAATGAACGCCAATAGCCGCAGAGGTACAGAAGAGGGCAAGTTCACTTCTCTCCAGCAGCCTAATCCACACAAGACTAGGCCCAGATTTACAAACTGAAATTGCATAAAGTGTTATGCCAAATACATTATGTATTAACAAGCTGGCCTGGCTCCTATAACATGCTAAGACCAAAGCTGCATTCTCACATTTAAATTAATCAGAATAGAGCTATTAGGGACCTTGGGAGTTCTTCTAGGCCAACCCCTTGCTCAAGCAGGAAACATGCAATTTGAGATGTGTCTGTCCTATCTCCTCCTCCTCCTCCTCCTTCTTTAGTATTAGCGTTTATTTAAAGCCACATCATGTAAAGGAAGTACAGGTCTACTAATTTTTCAGAGCAAATGTAGCTACATCATAGCCTGTTATACTGGTAGAAAATATTTGTGGAAGCTTCGTATTTCTTCTTAAAGATCCCCAGTTACCCCGATTTCTTTCCTGCAATTTCTGCTAGAAGGATGGGCAGAATGCACGATCAATATTTACAGGGAGAAGGATCAATTAATTTTATACATGGGATTACAGTGGTAAGATTCAATTTTTTTTTACTACCGGCTCTGTGGGCGTGGCTTAGTGGGCGTGGTGTGGCTTAGTGGGCATGGCAGGGGAAGGAAACTGCAAAATGTCCATGCCCTCCCTACCCCACTAACCTGCTTTCCAGCTCCGTTTTCCTGTGCAGGGCAACCAAAGAAGACCCAGCCGATCAGCTGGGACTCGGGAGGCAGAGAATAGACAGGGGCAGGGCCAGTCAGAGGTGATATTTGCTGGTTCTCTGAACTACTCAAAATTTCCACTACCAGAACTGATTAGAACCTGCTAAATACCACCTCTGATGGGATGCCTTATTTTTCAGGCCATTACTTTCAATCAGTGGTTACTTCGATTTGATCAGTTATTTCCGTAAATGAAAATCGATTCTACTTAGCCTTGTCTAATGCGTTGCGTGAATTCAGTGAGGCTTGCAAATTAAGGCGGTTCTGAACCGGTGACTTAATCTAACCGAAATCTCCCCATCTCAAAATTGCTGAGGTTGAGAGAAATACCGTCCTTAACCGGACTCTCCCCACTTTCTCCTCCTCCTTCAGGCCACGCAGGCGGATCGAATTTTGCGCATCGAACGGGAGCCAGCGATAGAGGGTCAGCCCCAAAGCGCCGAGCCTTTTCATCCCGCCGCTGCTGCTCTTCCTCCGGAACTTTTAGTAACCACGCCTCTTTCGGGGAAGGATTTGAGCGCCGGACTAGACGGAAGTGAGCCGAGCCGGGCCCGTGATTGCATTCGGGGTGGGTGGGTGGGTGGAAGTAAGCAAGAGTTGGGTAGTCGGAGGGAGTCGGGGCTGCTTCCCTTCTCTTCCGTGCCCGGCCAGCGGCGGGGAGGAGGCCAAAACAGCCGCATCGCCGCCCGCGGAAAACCTTCCAGGGCTTGCCTGGGAAGGTGGGGGGGAGGACGTTGCTTGCAGGGAGACTAACACGGGGAGGCTCCGCGGGTTACTCCCGGGGGCATCTGGGTGGGGAAAGGGAGCAGTTTCCCCTTAGGAGAAGGCACTTCCTTGGATGAAAAGAGCAGTCCGGTGGAAGGGCTGAAGAACCGCATGGGGAACCCTTGCAGGGAAAGCCCCCACGGGAACCCCTTTGCAACGGCCGCTCCACAACACCGGGGGCCGTTTTAGGAACCGGGGTCCCGCCTGGAAACTACCCCGGTTGGGGAGTATCCCTTGGGGTTAAGCCTGAGTAGTGGGGCGGAGGCGGGGGCTCCTGCAGTCTCTCAGCGAAGCAGGTCGGGGGGGGGGGTCCTACAAGGACCTCTAGGAAACTTTCAGGCATGGCCACCCGGCGTTTAACAGACGCGTACTTGTTGTTGCGGAACAACGCGATCCAAAGCCGGCAGCTGCTGGCCGAGCAAGTGAGTAGTTACAGCTCCTCCAGTCCTCTGACTTCACGTAGCATGGCTGCTGCGGTGAGTCTCCCTTCCTCCTACTGTATCCCACATGACGCTTGTTTTGTGTGCCAACCGCTTGAGATAGCGAGCATGTCTTTAGGTGTTCCCCCCCCTCCCCCCCCCCCCCCCGGTCTGAATCCTCTCCGCTTTTCTCCCATCTATGAGACCGTCCAAACGGGTTTATTTCGCGTGTATTTTCCCCTTTGATGCTAGGCAGCCCTAGGTAGCGTGTGGACTTAACTATAAATGCACCTGGTCGGCTTCTGGGTGACACAGAATGCTGGATTAGATGGGCCTGGTCCAGCAAAGCTCTTATTTTCATAATTCGGGCTGCCAATCTGGTTCAATCTGATCAAAGAAGGTTGGACTGATTAGTGGGTGTTAACTGGGATCAATGGCTGTGTTATGCCAACATATTGAAGGCCATCTACTGGGAGACCAGTGGGCTTCCTTAGGCAGATGGTTGCCCTCCCCACCCCCAAAGAGTGCTGAATGTAGGGATGTAGTCCAGCAGGGCACTAGTTTAACTTTTTATGTTTTTATTATACTCTGTGATTCCATAATAAAGCTAATGCGGCTTTTTCTAAAGATGGCTTTTTCTATACATTTGTTGTGGAAAAACATGATCTGTAAAGATGTGGTCAGTTTTGGTTTTTAACCAGCTAAGGAACTAAGGAACAAAGGGACCAGAAATAGAAGGTGTTCTTTATTGTCTGGGAAGTAAATTCTCCCAATATTTAATTCATTTTGTTGGGTTGGATTTTTTGTTTTTGGATGAGGGAATATTTATTTCTTCCCCATTTTCTAATCAATAGTGCATGTATAATTATTTTATAATGCAAAATGATCAATCCTATCAATTGAAACTGCTTATTGCCAGATATTGGTATAGCTCAGAAACTGAGAGAGTTGAAATAGACTTGCCTGGCTGATTTCTTTTTCTTTTGATTTGCCACCCACCTGGCAAGGACACCTGATAATCATTTTTCTTTTCTCTTGAACACACTCAGAAAAACCCAGGGTTTTTTTTTAACAAGCATTTTTATGCCATAACTGGAGGTGCACTAAAAAATAAAACTAGTGAATACTTGTCACTATGATTGGAAATATTTGTGTG
This sequence comes from Hydrophis major, assembly GCA_033807585.1. Taxonomy (NCBI): domain Eukaryota; kingdom Metazoa; phylum Chordata; class Lepidosauria; order Squamata; family Elapidae; genus Hydrophis; species Hydrophis major. The sequence continues at coordinate 248,199,604 of CM066330.1, forward strand.
GACCTAGGCTGTGTTTCGTTATGTTTGAAATGCCTTTTATAATTATACAGGTAGACATAAAGGGGAAGTTAAAATTAATATAGCCCTATACTTTCTCATGCCATCTTTAACCAATTGATTGCCCTTGAACAAGCTTCTTGGCAGTATGAAATGGCCTGTTTCAGTATCAAAATAGAATGTGTTGAAGTCAGGATATTTCTTTTAAAGTTGGAATACCTGTTTCAAACTCCTAATGTTCCTGGGCAGAACTATTTAGAGTACATAATGGGGAGTTTCAGGCTCACAGTAGTATTAATACAGTATCTTTTGAACACCTGAAAACCTTTTATCTAGTATTAAACACAGAAAGTTGATGGTGCAAAGTTAGCAATAGTTCATATGGTTCTATTGATATAATGCTGATAGAATCACATTTTTCTTGAGAGTGGATGTATGAAACTAATTTATAGCTGAGGTACAGACTTTAGAAAATCATCTAATTTATCTTCAAATGTTTTTGAATTAGATTAAAGAAGGGATTCTCAAATTCTTCAGCTCATTGACCTCTCCATGAAGTTTCAGATTGTTTATTGACACCCCCAAACATTTATATTTGAAAATATAATAAATACTATTTTAATCTTTACCTCTTTTTACCTTTACTATGAATGATATCAGCTCCTTGAATTGTTCAATCAGCCTTTGGGGTTGATATTGACCACTTTGGAAAACTGGGAACTAGAGGAATGTTTCTTCCTCATCCTTTATATGCAATGGATCTGCTAATGGAGCCTAGAATTCCCATCATAAGTCACAACAGTCATAAGTTGAGGCACTTGTGGGACCACCCCTGAGTTTACAACTGAAATTTTAATAAAATAATCCCTCACTTTCCTCCCCAGCAGGTAACTGGCAGGATATATCATTTTTTCATTTTACTGTCTTTTAGCTGGCAGTATGAAAATTTCCAAGGTTTAAGCAGATCTATTATCCAGCCCTCTCTCCTTAAGGGTCTGATTCCTGCAGTGTGCATTCAGAATAGTTGTTGTTATTTTGGTCTTGTATTATTTCCAGAATTATTCCTCAGGGGAATAGAGTTGAAATGACTGAAATGCTGTATAAAGTCACTATGGAGTTCACAGCAGTTTTGAAATGCTGGAGAAAAGTATAATCAATCAATTAAAGAAGACTATAAAACAATAATCAGCTTAATGTAAAAGGCATGCCACATTGCCTTTTGATGTGGACTGTGCTCTGTGGGTGTGATCAAAGGAGGCAGTTGAAGCCAGAAGAAATAGCTGAATAATCCTGATGCATTACATTTATAGACCTTTACAGCACTGAAACAAAAGGAGTTTAAGCAAACAGGCATATTGGTGTTAAAGGAAGACAGACAGGTCTCTCTGCAGAATAGAGCAGCATTCTTAGTATCAGAAATTATTGGAATGAACTAAATTGTTAATAGAAAGAAGGATGGACAGCAATATAAGCTGACAGGCTTCATACCTCATCTATAGTTGTTCCAGCACTAATGAAGAACAGATTAAGTCTCCATAAGAAGCTCTTAGTAAGGCAACCCATTGCTGTCTATATCAGGGGTGTCAAACTGGCGGCCTGTGGGCCAGATGCATCACGTGCAGGCCACACCCACCCCAGCTCCGTGAATGGGGAAACGTCATGAAATGTCACATGATGGCATTGTGATGCAGCAAGTTTGACTCCCATGATCTACATGAACCAATTATACCTGTAATGTGCTTTCCTTTTACTTTTTAAATTGGCCTAGTTTCCCCCTCCCCTCCCCAGTGACATCACCCCTACAGGTTATGCCTTATTTCTCATTTCCTTTTTTGACCCGCTAGAAAGGATAATTGTTTAAACAGGCAAAAAAGCATAAGACTAAATGAGGGATGGAAGTTACGACTAGATAGCAAAATTGTAGGATCGAAAGTATCCTCAAGAATTCATCCTGTCCTAATTGGGAAATCCATTTGTGCAATTCTCTGAATTAAGAAGAGAAGCCTTCTTAAAAATAGGAACAGCGCTGAATGTGAGAATTCTTTTGGCTTCCACTTGGCCACACTTGATTCTGAAACTAATCCAATTTAGAGATTGGTTAATGAATGTTGCAAATACAGACTTTCTGTCATGAATGGTCTGCATGTAAACTTTGACTTTTTTTCCTGTTTCATTACATTATCATATGTACATAAGCCAGTAGATTCTTTTTAGATATCTCATGGCTACATAACTTAAATCTTAAATTTAAGATCCCCTACTTATTGTTTCAGTGTTTATTGTGCATTTTAATTGAATGTTTGTAAGCCACCCTAGAGTCGCTTTGGCAAGATTTACCAATTTGGTAATAAATAGTTGTGTTATTTTCAAGTGTCATGTAACTGCATTAAGATCAGAACTGAATCAGATCCTCTAAACTAGGAATCAGTGAACAAGTTTGGATTGAATGATTTCTTTTAATAGCTAGGTTAAGTAGAAAGTTCTGGACCCACTATCATATTAAGAATTAGCAATTTATACTGTTTGTGAGAGGCTTTCTTTCTTATTTCCTTAATGAACTTTTAAAGTTTGTTTTGTAAAGCTGCTAAAATGTGCATTTCTTTACAGATCAAGAACATGATTAGAAATATATTGAAAAGAAAAATACAATATGCAGCTATTCCCCAAGGCCGAATGCCAAATCCACTTGAAAACTGATACTGCTTTAAAAGACTGTTTTGTTTTCTGTGATAATCTGCCAATGTTGATCAATAAAATACTTGCATTCTTTCATCTGACTGTACCCTGTGCTCTGTCCTGTTCTTTTTGTTTCCCTCTCTTAAAATTTTTGCTGTCTCTATATGGATGGGCTGATGTGATCAACAAACCATCTCAGGAGCTGGATGAGGTATAGTGCTGTTTGTCTAATCTGTTCTTTCAAATAAAATGTCATCCAAAGTTGCCTTGTTCCGGCAAGGCAACTACTGCATTTAATTTAGGGTTATCCTCCTGGGGTTTTTCCAAAGAGAAACCAGGAGACTGCTTTGCAAATAGTCATCTGGAATTTGTCTCTGGTTTACTTCATTTCCTCACTTACAGCAGTATGCATGGATATTTTAAGTGGCCAGGATTTAAAATATTACTGTTTAAACCAGGTATATCCAATCCATGGCCCAGGGATCGCATGCAGACCTGGCAGCTAGTAATGTGGGCCCCACAAAATAATAATAACAGTAAAAGCCATCCTACATGGAACAGGTTATATACTCCGACGCTACCTGAACAGTTCCTGGGACCTTGGTTAGGCTTGAGCTGTTGAGCTACCAACCAGCCCCAAAGACTGTGAATCTCACTAAAGACATTAATAATAATAATAATAATAATAATAATAATAATAATAATAATAATAATAATAATAATAATAATAATAGTTATTGTTATTGTTATTGTTATTGTTATTGTTATTATTTGTGGCAATTATTTGAGCAGGGGCTGGGAATAATACCTGCCCTCTGGACTAGGCTCTACGCAACACCTGTGACTGCTCCCTGTGGCTGTACCAGGAAACCAACACAACCTAGCTGGACCCTGCAACCCATATTTGAGAGTCCAGACAATTCTTCCCTAGGGCAGAAGTAGCTCAGTTATTTTTCTGCTTCCTTGCACTCCTGTCCCAACTATGTAAAATGCAATTGGCACAGGAGGATGGGAACATTTGCTGTTTATCCAGGTATTTATATTTAGAGGAACAAAAACTGGAGCTGACTATTGCCCCAAACATTTTCCCTTTTTATATTCGCTTTTAAAGCTATGGATATATGGAGACACTTTTTATTAGCTTAGCTTCAGCGTAATTGCTATTTCCTTTTTCTAGAAAGGACTAAAGCCTAACAATACCCAAATGTCTTAACTGGAATGTTCACTTGGAAATGAAAGAAATATAGAGTTTGACTTTGCAGGTAGGTTTTAGGCTTAAATATATCGCTAGGAAGACCCTGAGGGCCACTTTTAAAAATATAGCTGCCACTGCAGATGAGCCACCCTGTCTAACAGGGTGGATTGTTTTAAAAGTTCCTTAAGTGCAACATTTTCTCAAACCAGGAGCTAACAAGGTCTGAACAAAAGAGGTTGTAAGCTATAAATAATTTTATTATATCAAGCCTACCACTTCCTTTAATTATAAAGCCAACTGTAGATTTTTATATAGCTTCCTGAAGAAACAATACCCTTTCATGGGTTCTATTGTGAGAGGCAGCCAGCAACTACTTGTCCTTAATAAGCAGATGTTGCCTGGATGTTAAGTGGAAGAATGTAGTGCCAATATAGACCGGGGCCCAGAGCTAGCTAAATTCTCAGATCTAAAGATTAATTTGGAACAGATACCCAAAATCAGCTCCCTCTAGCCTGTTTTTTCCCACTATGCTCTTTGGGCCTCGGTTTCATTCACTCTGTCTGGCTTACTGTGCAAATCCAGCTAAGTTGTTATTTATTAAACCGTGACTTGTTAAATAACTTATATTAGAATGGTTTTGCCCAACTTGCTGAAACATACAGTTTGCTAAATATAGTGGCTGGATTCTTTCGACATGCTTTGCCAAACCACATTTTGGCTAAGTCCAATGTGTAAACCCAGTCTACTAGATTTGCGCTTTTTAAAACCCCATTATTCCAAACATTAAGCATGTTATATCAAATGTAGAATTTGCTTCAAACTCAATCATGGTTTAAACCAGGATGAAGGTATTTATACCTATCTTCATTTTTGATGAAGTTGATAATGGATAGACAGCTAAGCTGGTACATAAAATGTTCCTTGGTCTTTGAAAAGAAAATAGTAAAATAAACTTGTTTAATAGTTACCAGCTTGGCCCAAAATAATTTATCAGGTATTAACCTCACTTCAATTGCATAAAAAGCACACGTATGTTTGGAAAGTAACATAGAAAATAACAAAAGCTGAAATAATTTCATACTACCTATTTTGTTTTCTTTATAACTTTTTGAAGGGGTCCAAAACTAAATTTTGCTTCAATCAAATTGCAGTGTGAGCCTTCTTTCCATTTGCCCTAAATTCTTCAAACCCTTCTTTTTCCTTGTGCATCTACTTTTCTTGCCTAACTAGATTTACTTTTTCTAACTTGGCTTCTGTTTTAAGTAAAACTCTGTATTTATATGCAGTGTATTTAACATCAGTGTAAAATGAAGCTTGGCCTGGGAATTCGTTTGTCAAATGGTATGAATGAATCATAAGTTGAAATATTTTAGGTATTATGTACAGAGCCACAGCCTTTCCCTTACGCCAATGGTTTTAAACCTGAGATAACTTTGTACATCAACTTGTCTGTGATTTTCTGCCATAGAACTCTTGCAAATTGCAGAGTTCTGAAGAGAGGACACTGGATGCATGTTTGTTTGCAAGTATGTTGGCCTAGTTTGTAGGTTCTTATAATGTCTTACATGACTATCTCAAGAAATACATTCAGCTCTCCTTTGCAAATCTAAATTAAAATGGAGTGATCTAACAATGGTCAGACTTCACTTGTCTCTCATTACAGTTATAGAGTCAGTTTGGTCTACTGGTTAAAGCACCAGACTAGAAACTGAGAGACTGTGAATTCTAGTCCTTCCTTAGCCACCAAAGCCAGCTGGGTGACTTTGGGCCAGTCACTCTCACTCTCAGCCAAATCAACCACACAGAGTTGTTGCGGGAGAAAATAGGTGAAAGAAGCTGCATTGGATATGTCTGTTGCCTTGAGTTATTTGTCAAAAAAAGTGGGATATAGCAATAGCACTTAGACTTGTATACCGCTTTACAGTGCTTTACAGCCCCCTCTAAACTGTTTACAGAATCAGCATATTGCCCCCAACAATTTGGGTCCTCATTTTACCCACCTCAGAAGGATGGAAGCCAACCTTGTATTTATACAAGTCAACCTTGTATAAATAAATAAATAACCATATTTCTGACCAGAGAATCTTGGTTAGCATCCAAGAAATCTCAAGAGTTGCAAAGAATCAGAAAACCATTAGCTTGAGCCCTAAATGCTCAAGTTATTTTCCTCTGAATATGGAAGCTGTGTCATTTTGATTCACAACAGTCTAAACACATTTCTTCTATTTTTTTTCTCCAGCTTGCAGATGATCGCATGGCGCTGGTATCAGGTATCAGTTTAGATCCTGAAGCAGCTGTCTGTGTATCTAGGAGGTTATCTCCTAAGTGGATTGAGGGTATAGAAGAAGTAAGTATATACAGAATGTAATCACATGCATAATTCTGGAAAAGCAGTAGTAAAAACTGGCAGTATTTTGTTCACTTCATTTTTACCTTCCGATGTTCAGAGCAGAATGTAAAATTTAAAAAATGATGTTTAGAGTTACAGTTCTAAAAATAAAACTCCGTGAAATAGTCAAAGGTGAATTTGCTTTTTACAATTTTACAAGTTGTACAATTCTTTACAATATATTACAGTATTTCAGGTTTTAAGACAGAGAGGAATGGGGGAGCATAGCATAGAAATATATGGTATTTTATTCTCCCATTTATAAAGGATGTTCAGAGTATTGCAGCATAAATTCAGTGCCAGAAAAATAAACACAGATGACAGGCTTCATTTAACTTCTTTATAAACATGTAAAGTAAATTTTACAATACCAGTTGTAGATTTCTTCAACATGGAGCAAACGCAAACAGAAGCAGATACGTTACAGGTTCAGAGCAGAGCTCTAGTTTTCAGCAAGCAAGTTAGTTTCTCTTTCACTTTAGAGCTGAGCATGGAACAGAGATAAATCACACCCAGATTCTCTTTTTTAGTTTCATCCCTCAATTCAGCTCTCATTGGCTGACCTTGTTACTGAGCTCTATTCCAGTTCATGAATATACTCTGACAAAGGAGGAGGGTTTTAATAGGAGGATCCATTTGATTTACAAAAGTTCAAGTTGCTAGCATTAGCTGGAAGAGGAAATGCATAGGGTTGAAGACAATAAGATTCCCTAAGGCAATAGTTGGATTATATCTTGTTGAAATTGCACTTAAAAAAGGAATAAGTGAAATTACAAGTAATGCTTGACTCATGACCACAACAGAGCCCAAAATTTCCATTGCTAAGCAAGACAGTTGTTAAGTACATTTTTTCCCATTATACGACCTTTCTTGTTGAGTTGTTAAGTGAATCCCCTGCGGTTGTTAAGTTAATAACTTGGTTATTAAATGAATCTGGTTTCCTCATTGACTTTGCTTGTGTAAGATGGTCGCCAAAGGTGATGACATGCTCCTGGCACAATGTAGCCATCATAAATAAATGCCAGTTGCCAAGCGTCCGAATTTTAGTCATGCGACCGTGGGAATGTTGCAATAATCATAAGTGTGTAAAACAGTCATAAGTAACTTTTTTCAGTGCCATTGTTACTTCAGATCGTCACTAAATGAATAGTTGTAAGTCAAGAGCAACCTGTATTTCCATCAGTTTACTTCTGACTGAATTCAGTTTCTTGGTCAAGACAGTGAGGGATCGACCATTTCGGAAGTGATCTGAACCCAAAATATGCTAACTTTCCCCCCCCCCTCCCACCCCGCATGGATCCAACCCTAAGTCTGAAAAGGGTAAAAGGATTCCACTTCTGTGAATATAGCTGAAATTGAATAGCATTTTTTTTTATAAAAACCCAATGTGATTGTTTGAAATATAATCAACTTTTTTTAAAACTTTACTATTGTCTGGAATGTTTTCTTCTCTTAAGTTTCTTTGTTTCTAATTTTGCCCTTATTTTTTTTTTTTTTAAATTTCATTTTAAGATTCAATATGAGATATCCAGGATAAAACAGAAGATGAAAGAACTAGCCAGTTTGCATGACAAGCATTTAAACAGACCGACTTTGGATGATAGCAGCGAGGAAGAGCATGCAATAGAAATAACCACTCAAGAAATTACACAGGTGCCACTGTGGTTCTCTTTTCAAAATAGAATTGGGTTTTACCAAATGCAGATATGTGAGTAAGTTGCCCTTATGCCCTCTTGGATAAAGGGAAAAATCCAGCAGCCAGAAGTCAATTTTGTTTTCCTTTTTAAACAAAAAAATTAAAAATTGCAATATTGTACTGATATATGAATGCATACGTAATTTTAAGAAGAAAAATGCAAAGATTTTAAACATCCACAGTCAAGAATTCCAACCAAAACACATTTGTGTAGATTGATGGTAATGGGAAAATGTTATGACTATTTTAAACAGTGGAAACCCAATTTGAATAAAACAGTACTTAAGATTCTGTGCTATAGATTTAATTGTTCAACTGTTGCAACCACATATAATTTAAATGCCACTGATGCAAATAAAGCTTTATTTCAGTTTAACAACATTTCTCAGCAATTTAACACTTGAAAAAGAAATTTTTGGGTTGCCTGGTTTATAAGACTTGGGAAAAGGTTGTTGAATAATTTCCCACTTTCTTGAAAAAAAATCAAATGCGCTCTGCCAGCAAAGATAATGGAATTTGGTTAGAAACCCTCTGACACATCTTATGGATTCTTTTGTTGGGCCAGTGTTGCAGATCCCATGGTTATTTGTCCTTGGGGATTTCAGTTTCCCACTATGTGACAAGGAGTCTGGAATTTCTCAAGCCATGAAGCTTGGTAGCTCCAGAGCAACCATGGACTTGCCCCAGGTCATTGACAGTCCAGCACAAATTGGAGGTTGCACATTGCATCTGAGTTGTTGTTGTTTTTACTTGGAGCAAATGTGGCACGATCTGGTTTTAGAGGACATTACCATCCATCCATTGCCCTGATCAAATCACTTTCTGATTGCTTTTTGGCTTGCTGGGATGAGCCATCTTGAATATGAGCCATCTTGAACCCACTGGCTCAAGATGGCTCATGTTCTACTGGGGAGGAATAAGACCTAAGAACTTCTGTTGAACCCTTATATAAGGATTATTTTTGCTACGGTATCTTGATGGCAAATAAAGTCACTGTGATCTCCTCCCAGTTGAAATCCAGTGGGTAGGCTCTGTTGAGATGCCGGAAGTGGAGTCTTGCAGTTATCTGGAGCAAGTTTGAGACTCATGAGGAAGTAGACATAGTTCTGCAGGTTGTGAACCCAGAGATCTGTTTGCTAGATCCAGGTCCATCCTGATTGGTCAAATCTTCCTGTGAATTGATCTTTGAAGTTGTTTCCTGGGTTTTGAAAGAGGTAATGGTATACCAGTCCTTCAAGAGCCCATTGGTGGACTCAGTGATTCCGGACAATCTTTATCCAGTCTCCATCCTTCCCTTTGAGGACAAGGTGGTTGAATGGAATCTGCTTTCTGCACTATTTGGAAACTTTCAAGAGAGCCTGACTAACTGTACGTAGGCTCCTTATTACTGTATACCTCAGTCTGGATTTTGTTCTGTTTTTTTCATGATGGTCAACACAGCTGCTTTTGCTTTTTATCAAGGAGATATCACAATAGCTTCAGTTATTGTGATAAACTATATGCATATTCTCAACTCTTGAGATTTATATATTCTATTCTCTTGGCTTCAGTTATTCTCCCCACAGTGAAAATCACCAGATACTCAGCACAAAAAAATTACTGTGTGATTCAATTAAATAAGCCTTTAAGACATAGTTGAATGCTACAGCTCTAGAAGATAAGCTTAGTTTAAAGAAATAGTTTCTTAGGCATTCTTTGTTGTTGTTAATTGCACGAGCACTGCTTGTTTCTGTTTCACTATAAAAATGATTTGTCTTCTCTCTCCCTCTCTCCTGCAGCTATTTCACAGGTGTCAGAGAGCAGTCCAGGGTTTGCACAGCAAGTCTCGAAGCTGTACGGACCAAGAGTGCCGTCTTCTGAAGAATGTTGTGTGTTCCTTAGCTCAGTGTCTGCAGGACCTCTCCAGCAGCTTTAGACACGGGCAGTCTGACTATCTCAAACGTAAGCCATGGACCATTTGCCTCCTTTTATAACAGGGCCTCTTCCCTCTGTGGCTGAGAATTCTTAGTGACTTCTTAGTGAATAATCATCTTGTTCCTGTAGGCATGAAAAACCGAGAAGAAAGATCCAAACATTTCTTTGATACCTCGGTCTCTCTTATGGATGATGGGGAGGATATGACACTCTATGACAGAGTAGGTACCAAATTGTCAACTGGGTTATTTTTTTATGAAAAAGTACAAAGCATCTGGTGTTCATTTGCCTGCTATGAAGAATTTTAAAACAATGATTGCATGCATCAGTTAAAGTTTAGTGGGTCTCTCTTGTATTAAGGTACAAATTTCTCAGAAGAGATGAACTTTTAAAAACTACATGCTATTAGCTGGCATGCCAAAGAATCAAGAGTACTAACACCCCTCCCCTCCTTCTCCCTCTCCTTCTCCCTCCCTCTCCCTCTCCCTTTCTCTTTCTGACATTTTTCTCTATTTCTGATCACCCAGCAGGCTGCAAGGGAAATGATAAATCACTTTTGCAGGAGGGCTTTAGAATTAAGCTGAAAGTCCCATATTATCCTCTGGCTTAAGGCTGACTACCTGCTGTTAAAAAAAAAATGGTCTCTAGGATATTTGCCAAAAATCATCCTCACACTTGCTAGAAAAAATTGGGTTGCTGCTGGATTTTTGGACACTTGGTTATAAACTGATTCATTGGAACTCTCAAAAGGTGCAGCTGGGCTCAGAATTATGCCACAATTATAGTGCTTATCTTTTTTAAAAGAGAACTTTTAAGACAAAGATTAAAGAGATTGCAGAGAGTGGGAGGAGAACAATGTTTTAAAAAATAAAGGAGGAATATTACATTGTATATTTGTATGGGAAGCTATGCATATCCAGTTCGGTTTGAAAAACTTTTGGGTTTTTTTTAATGCATTTTGAATGGTGTAATATTTAGCTATTTACAGTCTGACATTTTTGTTTTTATTTCAATAAGGGTTTTACAGATGACCAGTTAGTATTAGTGGAACAAAACACTATGTTGGTGGAAGAGCGGGAACGAGAAATTCGACAAATTGTACAGTCCATTACTGATCTTAATGAAATTTTCAGGGATTTAGGAGCAATGGTAGTTGAACAGGTAAGTGGTTGCTTGATGTCAATGCTGTTTGCATCTTATAAGATCACAGATTAGAACATTATATGTCTTCCTGGAGTTCACCTGAAGAAAAGCAGGATGGGAACATAATAAAAAATCAGGTGGGCTGGACCTAACCACATTGAAGTAGCATCACTGAAAAAATGGTCTGTTAGATCTAATCATTTTACTTTGACTTATCAGCTGAGGGTAATTCTGAAACTTGTCCAAACCTAATTAAAATTATTCATTTTATTTTGTATTTCTGTTTGTGTTTGCCAATGATTACTACTGTCAGGATTAAAACATTTCTATGCATGTTTTGGAGTTGCCAACTCCTTTCAAACATTGTCAGAAATCCTGAGTTTTTCTAGGTATCTTTTCTCTAATTTTGTACCAACTCTGTGAATACACTTAGAAAGCATACTGATGGAGTCCTATGCATTCAGAGGCTATAGTAAGTGCAGAGTGCAGCAGTATGGGCAGTTTTGGGAGTGGCCCATGTAACACCACTACTCCGTAAACTGCACTGGCTGCTGGTTTGCTTCCAGGTTGGTAATCACCTTGAAAGCGCTTCATGACATGGGTCCAGGCTACTTGCAGGACCATCTCATCCCACTGGGATTGGCCCGCCCCCATCTGTGTCAGCAGATCCTGCAGGCCCCATCACCCACAATATTCTGGCTGGCGGGTGTCCAGGAGAAAAGCCTTCTCTGCCATTGCACCTTGGCCCCCGGAACATCTTGTTACCTGGACTGAAGTTGGCTCCAACTCTCCTGACCTTCTGCAAGAGCTTAAAGACCAGGCTGTGCCCAGTGGCTTGGGGCTCCAATGAGGCTGGGGGGGGGGAGCTTCACATGGGGGTGTAGTTTGACAGACTAATAACATCTCCCCCAACATGCACACCCCGTTGGTCCTATTCCGTCTCCCCCCATCTTTTAGTTAGGGTTGGGTATTCACCTTTTTATATTATTTGGACTTTGTAAAGTGTTATCCATTTAATATTGACAATCACCCAGAGTCACCTGATGATCAGATGGGTGATCAGTTAGATGGATGGATGGATGGACGGACGGATGGACGGACATACATCCTAAAGTAGAAGGGTCTCATTTGGATCATCAGAAAGGTTGTGGGCAAAACTCACTTAACTGTCTCACTTAGCAACAGAAATGTTGGGCTTAATTGTGATTGTTAGTCACAATTGTATGTGTACATACAAGAAGCAAGAAAAGGATGAATTATCTGAATTTGGTTCTTCAATTTATTTTGATATTGAAATATAGAATATTAAATATTTCTATACTGAAGAATGTGTCTGTGTGTGTGTTTATATATACCTGCGCACACACACATACATTATTAGAGGTGTAGAGGAAAGCTTCACTTATTTTTGAACATGCCTTATTTTCATGTGCTGGTTTACCATCATATGCCGGTTTTCCAGCATTCAGTAGCCAACCTATAGTTTATATTAATAGAAAACATTCTATAATTTAAGCCTGTCTTAATACATATTGCATTTCAATCAATCAGTCTGTATTATGATCACAGACCAGCATTCCAGTCTACAGAACTGATGCATATTTTTTTCTTCAGGGTACCGTACTCGATAGGATTGACTACAATGTTGAACAATCATGCATAAAAACAGAAGAAGGATTTAAACAACTACATAAAGTAAGCAGATAATGTGTTTCCGAGGTCTTATTCTGAATGCCACCATTTCATACTGTTGAGGATCTTGTTATTACCATTCCAGAAATGTGAGGCATAACATTTTCTCTTTTGTTTGTTTCTCTTTTGCTATTGTTTTAGAAGTTAAAAGGACAATAATGGAAGTTAGCTAAAATTAAGGAAATGAGACAAATGGCTCCTATCCTAGATATCTCAATATCTAGCATTTAATGATTGCACATGAATGTGATTACATATTTCCTGATTATTCCTCTGTGCAGTTCTCCCCCAAATCTCTTTGCAGTTGGCAGATGAGTATTGTACCCATTTCTTTTTACCCACAGAACTGTGAAATAGTCTAGGTGTAAAGGTTGAGTTCACCTTTGAGTTCATAGACTTGAGTTCTATGAGGATTAAGATAATTCCTTATCTTATTTGTGGGATATAAATCAGTTATTAAGACTTACACTACATATACTTGTGCCAGAATGGGAAACACCACTGATGTATTTATAATGTAATAATAATTTTGTCATAGGACCAAACTTCCTATGACAGTTTACATAATGAAAATTATTGTCTGTCGACAAAACAAAGTCCAGAAAACAACAAGAACAAAAAAAGAAAAGAAAAAAGTTCAGAAAACAAAGGAACCATTAGAAATAAACTCAAACTGGTTCTGTCCTTACTCCCTGGGATATAAGAGGAGTGAAGAGAAAATGCTATCAGGCTTTTTAAAGACTTTGAGGTAGGTCATACCAGTCAGTCTGAGCCCGTTATTTATTTCTGTCTTTTCCAAACTTAAAGCACATTTTTATGCACATTGTCATCATCTCTGCTTAGTTTCTCCAAGGTCATTCCTGTGGCTCTCTACAAATTATTCCTTATTTAGAGTAATTTATCTACAGGAAAGAATCTGTGTTAAAGTCCTCTTTTCTGTATTTGCAGGCCGAGCATTATCAAAAGAAGAATCGGAAGATGCTCATCATTTTAATTTTGTTTGTCATAGTTATTATCCTTATCATTGTCCTTATTGCTGTAAAATTTCGCTAGGCGATGTGCCAGTGATGCTTTCCTTTCCCTCTGTGTTTGTCTGAGAGATAGCCACAAATTTTTGTGTGTTGTGTTTCTCCCGTTTTGTTCCTGACAGGAATGGTTGAGCCTCTCTGCTCTTGAAAGCTGCCTGTTGGATGAATGTATGGGCTCTAATGGTGCAAAGTCTGTGCAGTGTTCATACAGAAAACCTCTGTTTTACATGTTCAGTGAATATGGAAGGCAGTGATTTGTAAAAAAAAATCAGAAATGTGCAGAAACATCAGAATTTCTGAGAAAAGCTACCAAATCAGGTATTACCCAGGCCATTGAAATGCTAGAATGCATTTTTAAAAATGATTTAAACATTTTGGAAAATGCTTTCACTAAACAGGAATGATAATGTGCTTTCTGTTATGGCTTAGCCTACGGTTAATTTTAGGGATAAACTGTCCAAATTGTGATTGTGGACATCATTCTCAAAATTATTAAGTTGGAGATTTTTAAAAAAATGCCTTAAAGATAAAATATTTTCTCTTTACCATCTTCCCCTCCAGAGTTAATATTGATATGGGTACACAGAAGTAAAAAAACGATTTCTAATTTCATTCTTTTATCCCAAAAGTGGCTGTTGGCATTATCAATAATACTCTAAGCACAGAGAGTATCACTGTTTTAAGATTGTTTTAAATAATCAGGAATGTGTTTGGATTATTTCCACCCCTTCTCACTATTGAACTGAAAGGTGTTTCTCTGATCTTTCTGAATCTTCCTTCCCAAACTGAATCTGTTAATATACAGCAGCAGTTAACATATTTCATCTTATTATTTTCACAGCACAAATGGAAAAAGGCATGGTACAATTCACACACGGTTTAGATTGAACTCTAATGGCAGTATCAGAAACCTACATTTAAATAAAATCACCTTTGTTCTCAGCTGTGAGATCTCAGGAGAATTTGGAATCCTGTTCAGAGCAAATGTTGCTTTGCGTCAGTATTTCTTGTTTCATTGTAGGTGGCTCTGTTTAAAAAGAAAGTTTTCATGATTAAAAAAAAAAAATCTCATCCTTTTAAGTGCAACTTAAAATTGCTGCACTATTTGGGCATTCAGTAATTTTTTTTTAAAGCATCCTCTATTGAAGAATTTAAAAGTTGTACTTTGCATCTCTTTTTGCTGTGATTTAGCAACACCAATGGCCAACTTTTTTTATTTAACTGCCTTAGATTCTTATTCATTTGATCGTGAAATAATTGCGATGCTGCCTGTATACTTGTTACACCTTGTTTTCTTCCTTTCATCCAGCTCTTTGCATCATTCAGATTTCTTGTATCTGATGACAGGGAAACAGAAATCACAGTCCTACTTTGGGTCTCTGGAAGATTCTGCTTGCTAGATAAAGGGAAAATCCAAATCTGTAGTTGAAACCCCTTTGACATAAAGAGAATTGTGTTTAGCTGCTGCTGTGATTCTGTCAGTGAAAAGGTGAAGAAGTGCTCTTGGTGAACTCTGCTCAGCTATTTTGACTTACCCCAATGGCGCAGTGATTAGAGTGTAGTATTGCAGGCTACTTTTGTTGACTGCGGGCTGCCTGCAATTTGGTAATTCAAATCCCACCAGGCTTAAGGTTGACTCAGCCTTCCATCCTTCCGAGATAGATAAAATGACCCAAATCAGTGATGGTGAACCTTTTTGTTGTAGTGTGCCGAAAGCGTGCGCTCATCAGCACCCACAATGCAATGTGCCCTGCCCTTCTTGTGCATGCATGCACAACCCCCCCCCCTTACCTGCACTGCATATGCGTGTGCCTCCCAGCTGATTTTCAGACCGTTTGAGGCCTTTTTGTGCTCTCCAGGGGCTTGAGGGAAGCCTGTGCAGCCTTTGGAGGCCGAAAAATGGGCCCGTTTTGGCACCTCTGGTATTCCTGGAAGGCGTCTTTTTCGACCTCCAAAGGCTGCAGAAGTTTCCCTCAAGTCCCCAGGAGGACGAAAAAGGCCTCAAACAGGCTGAAAATCAGCTGGGAGGCGTGCATGCCCACACAAATGGCTCTGGGTGCTACGTGGGGCACACGTGCCATAGGTATGCCATCACAGACCCAAATTGTTGGGGGTAATAGGACTCTGTAAAATCTCTTAGGGCTGTAAAGGACTGTAAAGTGGTATATACTGTATAAGTCTATCGCTATTGCTATCTCCTGTTTACAGAACCTCTGCAGAAGGCTGATTTATGCCTTCCAATAGTGGTCCATTCCTGGAAGAATGGAATTCAATCTCTTTATGTTATCCTTTACAGTATCAGTTGTACAGGTAGATTTGTGACTTGAACAAGTTCTATTTGGCCCAGCCAAATAGCAGTGAATAACAAGATACCAGATAGCATGAGAAATATAGAAAATCAACATACTGTACTTTATGCACATGCAAAAATCCATTTGCTCTTTATGCATGCATAAAATAGAGAGAAATGTGCCACGAATGATAATTGCCAGAGTCTGGTCTATATTTTCCAGCTGGATAACAAGGGCCACTTATATTTACTGAAAGTTTTATTTTGTTACCTAAAGTAGAATACCAATTACACACTGGACTTCTTTCTTTTCAAAACAAGGAAAAGCTGAGCATCCGTTGATTTACATTTCTCCATGATTTGCTCAAGATAACAAATTTCGGCAGGCCATGCTTAACCTCCTTCTGCCATTTATGCTTATTATTAACATCTTTAATCAATTTTATTAGGTTTCATAACAAGAAAAAGTATTTATAAGCACATACTTAAAACCAGTGGCGTGATTTGGAAAAGGCCATCTTGGCTGCAGTCTAAATCAGGTTGCCAACCTTTTGGACCTCAGGGACCACCAAACTCATAATTTTAAATGCTGGGGACCACTAATATGAATTTTGACTGACGGTGGCTTGCTGACATTGGTGGGAGGGAGAGAGAGAGAGAGAGAGATCTGATTTAACCTCTCTCTTTCTTTCGCTCTCTCTGTCTCTCTCTCTCTCACTCTCTCTCTCTCACACACACACACAGGCAGGGGTGGGATTCAAATTTCTTAACCAGTTCGTGGGCGTGGCCTAATTTGTTGGTGTAACTTGGTGGTCATGTGACTGGCTGGGCATGGCTTGTATGTAAATATTATAAATATTTATGTAAATATTGAAGCTTTTATTTTAAAAAAAGCAACTTTTACCCAAAATCAGGCAAAGCAGGCAGATAGATTGAGTTGCTCACAGAATAACAGATTCAGAGATCTATCTTTCCGCCATTAGCTACCTGAGTCAGTCACAAAAAATTGGCTTGCAAACAAACTCACAAAATAAACTTACAACACACCATGTATGTTAATACAGAATTTTTTATTTAAAAAAAAAGTAATTTTTACCCAAAGCAGGCAAAGCAGGCAGGCAGATTGAGTTGCTCACAGAATCACAGATTCACTTAGAGATCTCTGTTTCTGCCATCACCTATCTGAGTGCACTGAATAATAGAACCTTCAGTCCTAAGGGAGGTTCAGCTCTGTTTAAAAGCAGAGCCGAAGATCTAATGATTAGCTAGAAAGCAAGAAATTCAACAATTTCCTGCTTTCTAGCTAATCTAAATCTCCCAGCACAGCAGAACAGCTGATGGTTTGGGGGGGGGGGGGGGAATAGCAACTTAGCAGGCAAGTTTGCCAGGTAAGGAGTGAGTGGGCGGAGAGGGTTCCCATGGGCCATGTGGGCAGGGTAGACCTGTGTTCCTGCACAGCTTGGATTAATTTCTTTGGGGGTGCTCTGGGGGTGACATTTCTCTACGGACCACCAAAATTTTCTCACAGATTACCAGTTGGCCACCACTTGTCTAAATTGGTGCATGTCAATGTGTGTGTGTCCTTGAAGTCAACTTTTAATCCTTGACTACTCTGGATACTCTGCTGTCACATCTCTTCAAAAGTATATGAAAATAGTTTATCATTGCCTTTTCTCTGGATGATTTCTAGACTTCCTAGTGTGGCCTACACCTTGGAGGCCCCCCTGCTTAGCTCTGAAAATATGCACACATGTATAAATATTGCAATCTGTGTATCACTGTGGGTTTAATTAAGACTGGATCAATTGGATACAGAAACAGATTTTACTTCCTTCTCCCCCCCTCTTCCCCCAGAAGAGGACCAGGAAATAGGTAATCATGGAAAAGCATTCAGCCAAGAGAGAAATGTGCTCTCTAAAGAGGATGGTGGATAGAACAAGCTGGATGTTTGGAAGAAAAAGGTATTTTGCTGCTAAAAAAAAATCACTGCTATTCTCCTTACAGGAAAAAAAAAAGTCTTTTGCAAGAGAAAAAGTTATTTTCATGCCAGCACCACCCCAACCGTATGTTGGTTAATATAATTTGCCACGTTACTGCCACTAAGGTTATTTGTGGATACTGTTTTGAAGTTTCATTTGTATTTCTGCCTACTGTAATATATTTTTGGAATTCTCCCCAATCCACAGATTCTCTAAAGTCTTTTTTTAAAAAAAAATCTTAAATCATGAGAACGAATCAGTGTAAGATATGTACATTCCAAGGGGTGGGTTTTGCAGTTTGGAGATTCCTTGTGGTCATTGGTTTCATGTAGCATCACTGTACTTTGGGAAGAATTTTTTTTAAGTTTATTTAAAATTATTTATTTAAAATGCAATAGTTTAATGGTGGCAGGGGCGTTTCTACGTTGAAGATTTGTCTGACCCATTGGTGAAAAACTAAACTTGACTTGTAGTTTAATTGGACCGAAAAAGGGCCAGGCAAGAGATAAGTTAGCAATTTACAAAAGAATGGCCTGAGTTTTGATCATTCTTGTCTGCCTTATTTGGTGCTTCTCTGTTTTGGTAGATTTGTTGCATAAAATTTACTGGGATGTTTTCTCTGTACCAACTCCCCCCAACCAGCAACTCTAGCAGACTCGATCTCCAGAAAAAAATGCTGGATGCTTTATTTCTCAGGCTAATATTATTCTTGGTAAGCCTTTTTATTTCCTAAATAAATTGGCTTCCTACAACCCTGCCCTCTTTGCAAAACTGGAAAACCAAAGCTGAGAAGTAGTAGCACCCTTTTACCCAAAGAACCAGTGGTTACAGCCTGATTTGAACCAAGTCTATTAATCAGGTGAAAAAGAGATGTACAGTAACTCTGACTTTCGTGTGACCGTTCACTGTTGAATGATGCTTGTGATGTGTTCTGGAAGGTCTTCCCTTCAGCCTGCTTCAGGGTTGAATGCATTTGGGATTTAACGGGATTTAAAGCTACAAAGGAAATCTCCACAGCCTGTCATAGAGGTTCAGCCCCGTCGCTTTGTGGTATTGCTGCCAAACAGCCTTTCAGCAAAACTCCACACCTTGGTTGGGCCCAGAGTGAAGGCTCCTGATACACCCAATAAAGGAGAATCATCCTTAAATGAGAAGTCATTAACTGGATACATCGCGTAGGGACTCCAATAGGACCAACGGTGGTTTCAAGCAATGATGGATTTGCTTTTAAATCAAATGTATTTATGGCGTATGTAACAGAAGGGATCTGTTTTTACCCAACAATGTACAGTCTATTTTCATCCATTTCTGTGGACAATTTGTAATGTATAAATAAACTATTCAACTCTAACTAGAAGCTGATTTCTTCTCCCTTCTCCCCTTTTAAAACTCGTCACAGGACCACTTCGTCTTCAGCGAGCACCACTGGCCCATTAAAATCTAGTATTTTCATCTATTAATTTGTTTAACAATAATCCAAGGGGTCTTCTATTAATTTGTTTAACATAAAAATCCAGTGGAACAACTTGCCTCCAGAAGTTGTGGGCGCTCCAACACTGGAAGAGACTGGACAACCATTTGTCTAAAATGGCAGGAGGTTGGACTAAAAGACCTCCAAGGTCCAAAAAATTATATGGTTATTTACTGGGAATTAAGTTAGAGGAAGGACAAGTTAAAGAAACTGTGATTGTTTGGGGGAAGAATTTTGGATATGGGATTGATTTAGAGAAATGGCAAAAATTGTGGTTTCAAAATTATAAAATGACAATGTCAACAGCATATAAAGAAAATTTGTATAAGATGTTTTACAGGTGGCACTTTCCCCCGACAAGAATAGCAAGAATGTTCAAGAATAAATCTGAAAAATGCTGGAAATGTCATCAGATACCCGGCTCATATTACCATATGTGGTGGACTTGTGAGGACGCTAGAAAATACTGGACTAAAATTCGCATGTGGTTGGAAAAAATGACAAAGAAACGTATAGATTTGAAAACGGAGTTCTTTTTATTGGGAATCTTACCAGATACATACAGTAAAGACTTGAAATATCTGATTGTAAATGTATTAACAGCGGTTAGGATTGTATTTGCTAAAAATTGGAAGAATGAGAAAATACCATCGCAGGAAGAAATTAAAAAAATATTGGAATGTGCTGCGATGAGTAGATTGACATTTGAAATTAGAGAGCAAGAGGATAAACAATTTTATGAAATTTGGGATCTTTTTTATCAATGGTTGGATGACAAAACACAATAATAGAATATTTAGAATGTTAGACAGCAAGGAATATCTTTGGTTTTTTTTTCTTTTTTGTTATTTGACATATTTATAAAGTGTTTTTAGGATAGATCTGGTATGATTATATGATTTGTTATAGAATAAACTGTTTAAAGTATTGTTATCTCATAAAGTATGAATGATTAAAAGTATAGTCAAATGATTTTCTAATAGCGATATTAGGATATATAAGTTTGGATTGACAATATGAGCTATTATGTAATATAACTGTAATTGAGACTATGAAATGAATGCACAAAACTGATGAACCAACCAACACACTGTATGTATATAAGAGTTGATTTTTTTATGTTTTGTTTGTCTGTAGAAAATCAATAAAATTGTTTTCAAAAAAAAAAAAAAAGACCTCCAAGGTCCCTTCCAACTCTGGGTCTACTACTGGGCTCATTCCTCCCCTTTCCTTATTTTAACAGACTAACAGAATTGGAAGAGACCTTGAAGGTCATCTAGTCCAACCACAGTCCCCAAGCAGAAGACCCTACATCATTTCTGACATGTCAGTCCAGTCTCTTCTTGAAAGCTTTGAGTGATGAAGCTCCCACAACTTCTGAAGGCAACTTCTGTTTCCATTGGTTGATTGCTCTTGCTGTCAGGAAATTTGAAAGGCTCATCAATTCAGTTTTGTCCTACTCCCTGTGAAAACTCTCTAGATTTCAATCTGGATTCAACCTTGGAGCAGTTTTTTCCTGGGCAGTGCCGGCCCACGTGGTGTAGGATCTCCTGCTTGAGCAGGGGGGTGGACTAGAAGACCTCCAAGATCCCTTCCAGCTCTACTCTTGAGTCTTTCAATACCTTCCTGTGAAGCTTGGCTTCTTTGCCTGCTGCTTCTCCTACCTGTGAATTTTCTAGCGGGACCAGACTTCAGTTTAATCTAGCTGGGCCCCCAGGAAACAACCTCCCTGACCCTGACGATGATCCACGGCAAAGAAGGCCAACGGCAGCATATCGGGATGGCCCGTTTCGACGCGTGGAAACCCGGCCGGCCCTGCGGCGGCTCCAATCGGCGGCCTCCTCCTCCTTCCGCGCTGCCCTTCTTCTTACGGCCGCGGGAGGCAGGCGCGGCACCTACCTGGGAGGAGCCGCCGCGCCGCAGGCAGAAAGATGGCGAGCGTGCAGCTGGAGTTCCAGGCCAGCGCTGGCGAGGCGGACCCGCAAAGCCGCCCGGTGCTGGTGCTGGGCCAGCTGCAGAACCTCCACCGGCTGCCGTGGGCTCACGTGCGGGGCAAGCTGCAGCCCAGGGTCACCGAGGAGGTAACGCGGAGTCGGGCTGGCATCAATTCGCCTCCCGGGGCGTGCTTGCCTGCCGAACGCCCCCTTCGCCCTTTGGAAGGGGCGCTGCCCCCACCGCTGATTTGCAGCCGCGGCTTCCCACCCCAGCGCGTTGTTCTTGCAGCCGCGGCCCCTTTTTGCTTCGAGCCGGGGTCGCCCTCCCCTCGCCCTTTCTCTTTCCCGGCAGGCCTAGGCTGAGCCGGGAACCGCTCCAGCCGCAGCGATCGGGTTGAATCCCTTCGCCTCTCCCGGCGCCCTGCTCGGAGCGGAGTTCATTCGGTGCTGCCCGACTTGGGTGGTTTGCCTGCAGATGTTCCATTATCTGAACTAAACTAGAATAGAGTAGAATAAACAGAGTTGGAAAAGGGACCTTGGAGGTCTTCTAGTCCAACCCCCTGCTCAGGCAGGCAGGAGAGCCTGTATAACCATTTCAGACAAATGGTTGTCCAGTCTCGTCTTTAAAAAAAAACCTTCCAGTATTGATGACTAGCACGGATGGTGTTACCTAGTGGGGTAATGAAATGTCACCAAGCTCAGAGACAACCTGTGACTCCACAATTCGACCCTGACCTACAGATACTCACTTTGGTAGAATAGTTTTCGGGGGGGGGGGGGGGTTGCAGCCCTTTGCCCCCATGGAGAGCTTTGCAAGATGGAGAGAGGTGTGTGGGGAGCAGCGGTGCTCTGGTCTTCATTGCTGTTGGTGCAGATTCCGCTTGAAGTGGATTTTGAAATTGCTAACCTTGTGGCAATCTGCTGCCTGTGCTTTATCCCCATCCCCTGTTCCCCCCCCCCATCCCCATCAGATCGGCTTCCAGGTGTTTGCCTGCCTCTTTTTCATATCTTCCTAAGAGAGATATACAATGTCCTTCAGAGAGATTTATTGCTTGGTAATGCTATGTGAAGTCACAGATTTTTGGGCTGGGCCAAAATGTTGCTTGCTTCTTTGAGGCGTTGGGTAAACCTAATCTTTGTGCCTAGTAAAGAGTTGTTTGTGGTTTAAGGTGTTATGTGAGTTCGGCCAATTGTGTTTGAATCAATATGATTAAGCAAAATAAATAATATAAGATGTTGTATGAATGGAGCCTTAGATCATGCTAGCTGGGGAATTTTCTGAGTTGAAGTCTATCCATGTGAGAGTTCCTGAGATTGAGAAACACTGCTCTAGATTTTATTCCATTTTCCCCAAGGTTCTTAAATTAACAAGGAAATTGAATGGATTTCCCTACAGGTGATCCTCGACTTAACAACCATTCATTTAGCGATCATTCGAAGGCCAGGAATAAAGTATAGGCATAGAAATTTAACAAATAAATAAATAAATGATGAAAAAAGTTATCTATGACCTATCCTCGCACTTACAGCCATCATAGTTCCCCAAGGTCACATGAACAAAATTTGGATTTTTGGCTACTACTATTTACAGCTGTTGTGACATCCTGGGGTCATGTGATCACCATTTGCAATCTTCCCAGCTGGCTTCTGACAAGCAAAGTCAGAGGGGAAGTCAGGTTTGTTTAATAGCTGCATGATTCACTTTACAATAGTGGCAAAAAAAGGTCATAAAATCAGGCATGACTTATTTAACAACCGCCCCGCATAGCAATGGAAATTCTGGTCAACCAGTTGTGACTGTAAATTGAAGATTAGAGGGATTTTTCAGCCTCAGCACTCTGAAGAAAAATAATTTCACAATGGGAGAATGAAATTCAAGCTTTTTAAGATTTAAGGTGTTGAACTAGGGCCTAGGGCTAGGCCTACCCTCAGCCATGGAAACACATGGAGGATGTGCTGCTTCCCAGTCACTCACAGCCCAATTTACAGGATTATTGTTGAGAAGAATTGAAGAAATGCAGGCTTGGCCTTCTGGTGAGCTTTAAATCTAACAAATGTTAGACAGAGCTGAAACAGAACAGTATTTCTCAACCTTGGCAGCTTTAAAGCGTGTGGACTTCAACTCCCAGAATTCCCCAGCCAGCATGCGGAGAGGAAGAATGCTCATCGCCAGCACAGACAGACAGACAGACAGACACACACACACACACACACCAATGGTGGGATTCAATTTTGTTTTACTACCAGTTCTGTGGGCGTGGCTTAGTGGACGTGGTGTGGCTTGGTGGGCATGGTGGGGGAAGGTTACTGAAAAATCCCCATTCCCTCCCCATCCCACTAACCTGCTTTCCAGCTCTACTCTCCTGTGCAGGGCAACAAAAGAAGACCCGGCCAATCAGCTGGGACTCGGGAGGCAGAGAATTGATGGGGGTGGGGACAGTCAAAGGTGGTATTTGCCAGTTCTCCGAACTACTCGAAATTTCTGCTATCGGTTCTCCAGAACTGGTCAGAACCTGCTGAATACCACCTCTGACACACACCATCCTTACCCTGTCAGCAGGCATGTGAGATGCTTCCTCATTTTTCCCCTCAACAGCTACCACTATTAAAAGATATCAGATGCCCAGAGCAGCCAGTGGCCACTCGCTTATTGGGTCTTGCTACCAGCCAGTTGAGTACAGGGGCCAGAGGGAGGCAGGAATTAAGGTGGGAATACGTGCCTCCCATCTTCCCTTGTGCTATGCAACCGATGGGCTTCTGGGAAGTGTTGTCAGAAGCTTTGGCACAATTCTCATCCCCACAGAAATTATAGATCCCAGCATTCTTTAAGCTAGCCCATTTAAGTTATTGTAGTTCAATTACTCTTACCCTATTCTTTCCCATTTTGTCTCATGGAAGGTTACAAGGCATCAAACGCAAGAGTTTTAGCATTTTATATATAGGCAGAGTGCCACATAAGCCATAATTTGCTCTGCTGAGCCAGGAGAGACATGCAGGTTCTGTTTTGATTAACCAGGATGTTATTCTCCCAGTTGAGCAATGCTGGCAAAGCATCAGGGCCATATCATATCATACACTTGAGAAGCATTTTGTGAACGTGTGTGCCAACAGTTACATTAAGGACACTTCCCCTTTTAATGGCTTTCCCCAGCTATTTTTATTTACTTTTCAACAGCTGGGCTTCCCCATGATTGGAGAATGGTTTTGAATCTGGACTGAAGCCTTTGGGATCCTGGTGGTATACAAATTTAATTGTAATAATAATAACAGCAACAGCAGCTTTTTATGGCCTTTTTTTGAAACAACCCCCTTCTTGGGGATTCTTTAAATAGGCCCATAATTCTTCAGGGGAACTATTAATAGTATTTGCTTTCTCTAATATTTCCTTCCCCTTTCTCTGAAGAAGATGGGGACTGCCATGAGAAATCCATGTTTAAAATATTGTCTATCTGGGCTCTCCCAGTGCACTAAGACAGAGATAGGCTTGACTTAAAACCATATCTAGCTTTGGCCATTGCAATTTATGAATCATTAGCTTTCACCCAGCCAAATCATCTGGACTGATAAGGTACAGATCTGATAGCTCTATAAAAATTAGATTTTGGAGGCTCAGACCAGTAGGGATGACAGCCATATGTGTAGGTTAACTCAAATGATTTGATTGCCCCTGAATTGCCCAGAGAACTGTCCCTCTCTCTGGCCAGTGGTTCTATAAGAGCAGTTAATCATAGCTGCACTTTTTTTTTGGACAGGTTGATTGGTATAATTTTGCTTGATAAAGCCACCCAAATTCAAAGGCAGCTCTGGGTAGCATACAATTAAAACCAGTGCATTCTTTAAAAACAGCAACAAAAACTCAGAACATTACATATTGTAATCAAAACCAGCACTACCTGTCAGATTGCCACACCATCAACTTTTTGAGGGGAAAAAACAAGTTCTTAAAAGAGGCTTGTACGATTAGAGGGATCTGAAGGTTGACTCTGCCTTCCATCCTTGTGAGGTCGATAAAATGAGGAGCCAGATTGTTGGGGAGAATACTCAAATGTACATTGTAAATCACTTAGAAAGTGCTTCAAAGCACTACAGGGCGGTATTTAAGCCTAAATGCTGGGTATAGTCCAAAAAGGACCATGATGGCAACCACAAGGGTACAATTGAAGCTCTGCCTGTTTTTTTATACACCACACACATAAAAAAATGGGCAGAGTTTCAGGTGCACTCTTGTGGTTGCCATCTTGACTTTTTGGACCTACCTTTGAGGATTTCCCTGGGCTGAAGATTCCGCTTAAAGAACAGTGTGCCCGCAGAAGACCTAACTGTCAACTCATAAAATATTTCTATGATCTTTTTAGAGTTGCCAACAAAAAGGGAGGGGGCGCAGCGCAGCTACTTGCAAACTGAAACTGCATTCCATAAATGTTTTCAGAGATAGTAACTAGGTGACCAAAGTTTCTGCCATGCAAAATTCTAACTGGAGAGCATGATTGATGACTCTGGGCTATGGATATGTCCCTTTGGAGAATATGAATTACAATACACCCAGGGGTTGGGTGGGGGAAAACCAGGGTCAAGGGTGACAATGAATTATGTGTCTCATAGTTGGCTACACCGAGGTAGTGCTGGACATTTTAACTCACAATAAATCCTTTTGAAGTTTTGGCTCAAGACTCATGATTTAAATGGGGGTAACTGCCGGTATCTTGACACTAACCTTTTCCCCTCCGTTCTTAGATATGGCAAGCGGCATTAAATACTTTGAACCCCAACCCCACTGACAGCTGTCCCCTCTACCTGAACCATGCCACAGTAGCTGCTTTACCTTTCCGGGTGAGCCGACATAACAGCCCATCTGCTGCTCAGTTCCTGACCCGGGTTATCCGAACATGCTTGCCTGGAGGAACCAAGAGATGCATCCTTGTAAGTGAAGATGGGAGAGAAAGCACTCAAGGTGGAAAGGGGGTGATTTTTCTTAAAAGCCAACTTGCAGTTTGGGGGTATCCTCATTTCTTGATTGTTCTCAGTTATGAAGTCACCTTGTCACCAATCATTGCATTGATAATCTTTTCCAGATCTGTAACGCAAATCTGTAATTAAATGAAACTGCAACTGTGATTATGATCTGTAAAGCTGAAGGAAGATCATAACCACAGTTGCAGTTTCATTTTATGGCCACTTCTCTTAACAACCAAGTTGCTGGTTCCAATTGTGGTTGCTAAATAAGGACTAACTTTTGTTAATTTCTGAAATGGAGGTGAATATATACTTGAGACTAAGTGTGTATCAGTTAAAGGCCTGGCAATTGTCTCTTTGTAGTGTGCAAAATATTGGTGAGATTTTTTTTCTATGGTGTGTTGTAGTAACCCAGACCAATTGGTTATCTTACCGAGAATATGCCAATGCAGAAACCCATCAGATTAATTGGTTGTGTATGTGCAATTGTTGCGATCTGAATGTTTGCTCTCTGCAGTCTAAATCAGTTCACCTTCTCTGCAATGGATTGTACAAATTGTCACTATTCAAGCAAAGACCAGTTTCTGTGTGGGTGGACTACATAACAACAAAGCAATTATCATTCTTCCAGGAAATTAGCCATCCATCATAATGCTTTGCTTATTTTAATCTTTTAACCTGCTTTCTGTGTCTAGAGACACAGAACGGAAATGGAACAAAATAATTGCCTCCAGCTTCATTGCAACTCAAAAGCCATTGATGAAAATTACTCCTAAGGCTGTAATTTTCCAAGTATAAGTGTGTAAGATGATAGAAAGGATTTTGAAGCTTTTTCATGCTACAGAACCCATTGATTCTTTTTTTTTCATCCTCAGGATTGCTGACCAAAAAGCAAAGCTCTAGCGTAGTGGTTTTCTATCAGAGCAACTTCAAGATATGTAGACTTCAGCTCCCAGAATTCCCTACCCAGACATGTTGCTTGAAGAATTCTGAGAATTGAAGGTCATACTTCTTAAATCTGCTCAGGCTAAAAAAAAAAACATTGCTCTTGTGTTACAAAACGAATATTTTGGTTTTTCTTTGTCTCTTGCATCACCGGGTTCTTGTGGGATTCAGGGGTTCCAGGGAAGAAGTTTGAAAAACATGGATTAAACTCCTTTTATCTCAGTAAAAACTAGTTCAACGTACTTGTTTTTTTTTTAAATCAATGTTGGTTATCTATTTCAGATGGTATGTGAGCGCTCAGAGGTCTTCGCTTCAGCTTGTGCCATAGCTCGGGCCTTCCCACTTTTCACCCTTCGCTCCAGTTCATCTAGACGTACGGAGAAGAAGACAGTGGTTGTAGAGTTTTTCTTAATTGGACAGAACAATGGCCCAGTAGAAGTTGAGATGCTGAAAGTAAGTTGACCTTTTCCAGAGAGTTCTTCAGATTATAAACAAATAATTTACAGGTAATCCTCGCTTACCTACAGGAATTGGAACCAGAACCAAAACCAGGGACGCAGTGGCTCAGTGGCTAAGATGCTGAGCTTGTTCATCAGAAAGATCAGCAGTTCGAATCCTTAGCACTGCATAATGGAGTGAGCTTCCATTGCTTGTCCCAGCTTCTGCCAACCAAGCAGTTCAAAAGCATGTAAAAAATGCAGGTGGAAAAATAGGGACCACTTTGGTGGGAAGGTAACAGCGTTTAATCATGCCAGCCACACAACCACAGAGACATCTTCAGACAACTCTGGCTCTTCGGCTTTGTAATGGAGATGAGCACCGCCCCCTAGAGCTGGAAATGAGTAGCACGTATGTGTGAGGGGAACCTTTACCTTTAAGCAATGCATTTATAAAGCATGACATCAAGTGACTGTGCCACTTGACGTCAGCAGTTTTCGCAGTGCCCGGTTGCTAAGCAAATCATTATGGATGAAGTCACATGACTGCAATGGCCAACTTCCTGCCAACTTCCCCATTGACTTTGCTACTGGGAAGCTGACAGGAAAAATCTCAAATTGTGATCACATGACTGTAGGACACGGCAATGGTCAGAAATCCAAGCCAGCTGCCAAATGACCAGACTGCAATCACATGACTGGGGAGGCTCTGCAACAGCTAGAACTTCGAGGTTCAGTCATGACTACCATTTGTTCAGCGCTGTCTCAAGTTCAGTCACTGAACTAGTGATCTGTCAGA
Source organism: Hydrophis major (assembly GCA_033807585.1). Taxonomy (NCBI): domain Eukaryota; kingdom Metazoa; phylum Chordata; class Lepidosauria; order Squamata; family Elapidae; genus Hydrophis; species Hydrophis major. The sequence goes on from CM066330.1 coordinate 248,228,142, forward strand.
TGGTGCTCCATTCAAAATCCAAGAAAGAAATATTCAAGACTCCATTAATTAGAGAAAAGATATATTTTACTGGAAATCAAGTGGTAGCAACAAAAGAATTCTGAATCTGAGAAAATGAGCACGTAAATCACATCTACAAAGTGATGGCAACGTTCCCACCCCCAGTAGTTCAGTTGGCTCATCCAATTAAAAGTTGTGTACCACATCATGTGCGCATCTCCAGGTGGTGATGAGGCCTCCGTCCATTGACCTTGACATATTTTGATAAAGAGTTGCGGCTGCGCATAGCATAAGATAGAAGCCTAAGCAAGAACCTTCCCCCCCAAAAAAAACTTATACAGTTCTGTTTTGTAAAAACTTCCAGCTCGCTTCCCATAATCATGTCCCCCCTCCTCCTCCCGTTACTTATGACAGCCGAAAGATGCAAAGCAAAGGAAGAAAATCCTGAAGGCTGACATGATCCTTAAGTGAGGACCAGCTGTGCTCCTCTTCCACCAGGGCATGGTCCAACCTGCCATTAAAATGAACAATGAAATTAAAACGTGCACATATCAAACATATCAGTGGTTGCAAAAAATGACCATCAACAAGCTTTTTCGAATATAACATCCTACCTGTAGAAGTTCGCATTTCCTGAATAGATACCCAGCAGAGACGTTGGATGATAACACCCATTATCCCCAACATGAGCATTTTTCCTTCCCGGACGCCGAAGGCTTTCCTCAAGCATCCGGGAGGGCGATAACAGCTTCCCCGGGCTCCAGAGGCTCTCTCTGGAAGCTGGAAACAGGCCCGTTTTCAGCCTTCCCAAACTTCTGGGAAGCCTGTTTTTTGCCCTCCCCGAGCCTCTGTGAGCACCTTGCACTTACATGCATCCAAAATGGGCCATGTGAGGACTCCTGAGAGGGGAGGAGAGGAGGGGTAGGCCAGCCAGGAGTGGGATTTGTGGGGTTCTCCGAACTGTGAAGAATCTTAGCTAGAGGTTTTCCTGAACCCCCACAAACCCCTAGCAGCCCACCTCTGATAATCCGTTTTTAAAAGTCTATGGGCAGTAAAAATGCACTGTTTGGATGAAGCAACACTCCGCCAACACAGACTCCCTTTATTTCTTTTATTCTTTTAGTGTCTAGAAAGTGCTACAGAAGGGGTTAGATTGGCAGCTCGAATCGTTGACACCCCTTGCAATGAAATGAACACTGACAAGTTCCTGGAGGTTGGTGATGCCTTTCAAACATTGGTATTTTTCCAGTGAATTTGAAAAACCCTATGTGGGATTCATTTTTATTTCTACCAAACTCTTGTTTTTCTCCTGGTAGCTCAAAAGGGTGAAGGTCTTTACTTACTATTTTATCCTGAAATAATTCACAGTTACAAACTTAGTTTTATGAAGCAGAGCTTAGAATCATTATGTTCCCACAAATGGTCCGTCCTTCTCTGAATTTGGTTGATCCTTATCTGGCACCAATTTAATGCTGAACTTTAGTTGACCAAATTCCTGTGTATAGGCTTGAATAATTAAATGTTCTAACCTTACGAATAGTCCTGATTCTTTACGCCTGATATTAATCCATTTGTGGGAATACAAGGACTCTAAACTTAATGCTTAACTCTGTCCCCAAACTCTATGTGCTCTTCTCCTGCACTAATATGTCTTCCAGTGCTGGGTCCAAGAAGGCCCCACTGGCACCACAGATACTAGATTGGAGCCCCAAGAGACATTTGAAAACTTGTTCAGTGTGTGTTGAGGTATGAATAGTTGAAGTAGGTGGTGATATGTTTTTGATTATAGGATTCGAATTATTGTGACTGAATTCCATTATAATCTTATAACTTTGATTTGTTTATAAGGATTGTAATTCTTAACATTGTTTTTTGCTGCTTGTGAGAAGCTTAGAGATAAAACACTCAAAGCAGCAATAAAGCACTTCAAATGAATAATAACTGTCCAACCAACAGAATTGATTGAGATTGGAGGAGAGGTGCCAGTGATAGAAAATTAACCAAAATATTAATTTGCTTGCCCTTTTCTGATTTCTTCAACAAATCGCCTAAGGTGGCTGCCTCATTATTTCATAGTAGAACCTACTGTTGAACTTCTAAATTGTTTCAGGATAATAGTTTATAATTCTGCCATTCCTAATCACTCAAGATCAGATATTTTTCCATACTGCTTTCTCTTAAAATCAGAACAGAAATGATAAGCATTCTTCTTTCAAAGCAGCTTTCCCACCGGATGTCCTCCATAATAACAATGGAAAAATACTGTAAAATCCCCCATGTAGAAATTATAATTTCACTGCATATGGGGACTCCTTGCTGTTAGGACCTGTTATGGCCTCTAAAGTTTCTCATACATACCTCCACATTTTTTAAAATGAAAAATATTGATCTGTAATATTAGTAAGGATTATTTAATTTTTTTTCTAGATAGATGTGTGTGCTTCAGCACATCCTTTTTCACATGGCAACTCAACACTGCAGAATAGAAATGATATTGTTGGCCCAATGGCCCTTAAAGTCCATTATTTTTAACTGACCATAGTAGACAAGACCTTGCCCTTGTCAAAAGAGAGTGGGGACTATAGTGAAGAGGCAGAAACTCCCCCCCCCCCCCCCCAGCAAGTAAAATGGATGAGCAGCAACTTACAAGTTCTTGGCTTTGCAACAAAATGATACCTGAGAGTGAAATACAGGGAATAGATGATAAATGAGGTAGAAAGAAAAAGCTCTCCGGTGAGAGAATTCTGCCTTTCTTGCAAAGAAACCCTGTAATAAGGACCCTGGGGAATTGGGTGTATAAGGCCCGAGAGTTGCAATGACATAGCTTAAATGTTGTATTTTACAATATGGTTTTGTGTTTTCAACATTGTTGAAAGCGATTGGTCATTTGATGATGATCAAGTGATGCCTTCTTTCACTTTTTTTTTTTTTGAAAGGAAATCAGAAAAGTGGGAAAGGATTTGGGGATTGTGCCAACTATTTTTCAAAATGAAGAACTAAAGGAGAAAGGATTTGGAGGTCAGTCAAAGCAGTAAAATTTATTTTTCTTTCTTTCTTCTCCCCTATACCCTAGAGAATTATTTCTTAATTCAGCCTTTCCCAGATGGCACTAGAGTTCTTAAGAGTTTGCTGTGCTGGATGAGAACTGTAGTCCTAGCCTGATTAGGGAAAACTGGCATCTTATGATTTCAACCCCTTCCTCATTCTGTTGATCAAAGTCATTGATTGATCATGTAACATCAAGTCAGCCTATAGGTAGACCTTGCTTAGTGACTATTCAAAGTTACAACAGACCCCTTAAAAATCTACTTGCAACTTGCTCCAGGAATTCCAATTGATTGATTTGTTCAGTGATCCATTTGTTTGTTTTCTTAACTACCATGGGATTCTCAAGAGTCTTCAGCACAAAATTTCAAAAGCATCAATGCTCTTTATCCTGCTTCTTCAAAATCCCCTAATGATTTGGGTCTTGGGTCTTGAAATCCCAAATAAGATTTCACTGGTCATTGTTCTAGACTTAATTCTTAAAATTTGTCCGATGCTGTTCAGAAATTTAAGGCTTGTAGAACAACTTTAAAAATAGGAAAGTGAGGAGCATGGGAGAACCTCAAAAATGTTACAGACTTGGTGCAACTTTTTGAGCTCCTGCCATGTATTTTAGAAGTCCCTCTACCCATCTTTTAAGTAGAACAACGATACCTGACGATATCTTGCTTAAAGTACAGATAGTCCTTGTGTAGTGACTGAAATTGATTTCAGCAAAATGGTTGCAAAATGAACCACATGACTGATGAGGGAAAGAGAGAGAGAGAGAATAATTTCTTAGTATCTTCCTTCTTTTCCAGGCATCTATGGGGTTGGGAAAGCAGCCATTCACCCACCCGCTCTAGCTGTGCTCAGTCATACCCCAGAAGGAGCCACCCAGACTATTGCTTGGGTTGGAAAGGGCATTGTCTATGACACTGGAGGACTGAGCATCAAAGGAAAAGTAAGTTCAGAGTCCTGGAAGGACTTGGCAGATTACTCTAATATCCATGAGTTAAATGGACTCCAAGAAATGTTCCCTTACTCACATCTACCCCCTTGACATCTAAACCGAAAGCATAAGTGATGACTAACTGGCATTAGTTAATTAGTTGGTCAAATATGCAGCAGCATCACAAATTAGGATTAAGGGATTTACCCTTAACCATTTCAGACTAAATTTTGACAAGGAAGGAGAGGCAAAGATAAGCATGGAAGGAAGAGATGGAAATGTTGTCTTTAGGTCACATCTGGTACCTTGAGTTGGAGGAAGTTCCACTGAACTTGTTGCACTTTGCTTTTGAGAAGAAGGACGTGCAGTTGTTAGCTGGGGATACTTTGCCCTTCAATGGCTTTGAGATAAATGCTTGCATTTCTGCTTTTATTTTGCTAGACAACAATGCCTGGAATGAAACGAGACTGTGGTGGGGCTGCTGCTATTTTGGGTGCCTTCAAGGCCACTGTGAAACAAGTAAGTGAAATTCTGTAGATCACTGAAGATAGTTGGTATTAACTATCTATGGTTAAGCCATCTGGCAATAATGAGATTGATTGATTTATATTTTGTGTTTCTTAATCACCCATCTGCCTCAGAGATGGCCTTTGGGGGGTTTTGAAGATACTTTATCTGAATCTGACCCATAGTAAACAAGGGGGTTAGCTTAATAACTCTGATGTTCGCTTAATGACCACCACAAAAAAGTTAAAGGTCAGGCTCCATTTTGGTTGTAAGTTGAGAACTGCCTATAATCCCCTTTCCTCAGATTGTAAAGAAACTGCTTTTGCTAGAGGTAACACGGGTACTCAGGGTCCTGTGTATATGAATGCATGCACACAATTCTCCAAATCTCATCCAAGTCATGGAACCATATATTCACAGTTCTAAATGAACTTTGCAAGTAGTGTTTCAATATAGAATATCTTTCACATTCACTTTGAAATGCTTGTGATAAAGTTGGGAAATCATTGGAGAATTTGAAAAGTTCTGCACACCTGTAGACATTTTATTTGATTTTATTGTAATTCTAAATACTGTGTGCATGGTTTTTTTTTCCTTTTCATACAAGAAAGGCATCTGGAATGGCTCACAAAGAAAGTCAGGGTAAAAAAATCAAATGGAATGTAAATTAGTAGAATACATATACAATATATGCACAAATTCAGCCAGATGACAATAGCACAGCAATTAAAGTAATGTCATCAAAAACGTAGCATCCATTCAATAACATTATGTGCATACTTGCCAATCAGTATGTCTATAAACGAAGAAAAAAGAATCTTCCAAAGTTCTACATTTCAAAATTTCAACCTTGCAACAAAGAAACCTTAATTCCCACCCCCTCTCTAAAAAATGAAAACTTCCTTATCTTCAGCTTGACACTTCCGGTTAAGCTGTGAGTCTTGTGTGATGGAGTATAGAAGTATGAACTATAAAGCATATTTGAAGTTCTCAGTAAGGAAATCTAATCTGATAAATATGCCAAATTATGATTTGTTCATTATTTTGGTCCTTCTATTAAGAAGAATCTTTGCTACCAGGCTCCATTTCCTCTAGAATTCATATAGAGGCATGTTCAAGATGCGCAGTGGCCATTTTCATTGTCACTGTGCTCTCAGCTTGTCTGTGTTCTTCGGTTAAAGTCAGATTCAGCAAATCACTGTGTTGACTTCTGGCTCTGCTGGGAACCCCTGGGAACAACATACAAAGTTGGAAAGAAGCCACCAGCTGCTCCCTTCTCTTGATCTCAATTTATCTTTAGGACCAAGCTCTTGAGTCCATCCACCTCCCCTGTCAGTTGGCAGGAGCCATGCTATCAGATTTAGACAATATTTTTTCCCCCAACCCTACATGGAAATCCAAGGGATTGAATTTGGGATTTCAACAAAACACATGCCTTTCTACTAAGCTCCTTCTCTTCCATAGAGCAGGGGTGTCAAATTTAATTTCATGGAGGACCGCATCAGAGTTGTGTTTGACCTGGGTGAGGGGGCATGGCTGGGGTGAGCATGGCCAACTCTATGTCACTCGTGTCGGGGGCGCCTGTGGTGGCCCAAGCACTCTGCCAGTGAAAACGGGTTCCTGAGCTCCGTTTTTGGCTGTGACGGCCTCCTGCAAGCTTCTGCCACTGAAAACGGAGCTCAGGAATCCATTTTCGCTGGTAGAGGCACCATGGGCCAGTCTGCTGTTTCCAGAGCGGCCCTGTGGGCCAGAAGTAAGCACCCCATGGGCCGGATCCAGGCCCCGGGCCTTGAGTTTAACACCCCTGCCATAGAGTATCATCTTCTATCTTCTTCATTCTTCTGCAGTTTGGGAATGTATGAAAGTGGGGTTGTTCTCTTTGCTAGATTTGACCTTCCTGGCATTTCTATACAAATGTTGACTTCAGAAATTAAATCCCATGCACCTGAACCAAACAAGTCACAAAGATGTGGGCCCAAATATTTTCCACTTGGTCAAGTTTGACAATATCAGAGCTGTATAACAGTTTATTGCCGGTCACACCTTCATTTCCTTTTCTCCAAATATTCCCTAGATAAGACTAGGATCAATATTTTTACATCAAATGATTCAGTGGAGCAGATTGGATCCTGAGATGAATATGCTAATTGTAAACACACTCAATTAATAGGAAAAAATTCAGATGCAAAATTATTCATTGCTGGTCATTACATAAAATTGAATGTTACATGATTTTTACTTATCACCCAGATATGGAGGACAGATGGAATAGACAGTGAAAACACAAGGGTTGGAATATTCAGACATTCGAAGTCTTATTGAAGCCTTTTTTTTCTAAAAAGAAATACGGAAGAAATTTCATTCCCATAGTAAATCCTATTGCTGTGAAGCTTGCTGGCACTTTGTCCCTTACACCAACTGCCTGGGGATCCAGATCTGTAAACACATTCTCTGCAATAATTTAATGAACAATAGGCCAGCCAAGAAAATTGGTCAGAAGATAACTGAAATGTTAAATTAGCATTTTCCTGGGCAATTGCTTTAAACAGCATCTCTGTTAAAAAAAGGAGTTGTATCAAAAGTTTGTTAGCAGTGCCTAGTGAAGCTTCCTCAAGTGAAAGCTAATTATTTAGATCTCTCCAAATCAAGCCAAATGAAAACGTAAGAGAGATGCTTTCAAGTTTTTTAAACATTACATTTAAAAGGAGGGAAGATAAAGGGATGTGCTCCAAGTTAACCAAATTCAGTAGATTCAGCTTTTTTTAAAAAACAGGGACTTTTTGATAACAGTTCAGTTTTAACTTTTCTTATCTAAGCTCTTCTATATTTAATTTTTGCTTATATTAATTTCTAGTATTGTTTTGGTACCATGTTAATTTTGCCTATAATTTTTAATCTTAACTTGTATGTTGTATGCATAGGAATAGAAATAGAATAGAATGGGAATAGAACAGCATATAGAATATAGAATAGAATGGGATAACTTTATTGTCACTTTAAATGTATATTAATATTAAATGTATATACATTAAAACGAGATTTAGTTGCATACAGCTCTCAAAGGGTAACCAACTCCAATCTATAACTACATAAACATAACAAAAAAAGTATTTATATATCCACATACACACATATATATGACCCAGAGAAGCAACACAGTCTAGTTCAAATGTATGTGTATACAGGGTGAGAAAAAAATCTTGTGAGTTTATCAGACAGATGGTATAGGGGACAAAGCTGTTACAGAATCTGGTAGTCCCGCTAGATATAGTTCGAAACCTCCTCCCAGAGGGGAGCAATAGAAACAGACTATAAAGTGGGCGAAGGGTTTAAATGTGTAAGTTGGAGGGCAGTGTGTGTGTGCATGCACATGTATGACTCTATTTGTGTAATGTGCTGTCTAGTATTTTTGCATGACTTGAGCCAGGGATACTGTAAAACACACAGGCTTATATCTATAGTTTGGCTATGGTACATGGACATTTTACATTTCTTTGTATGCCTTCCGTTCCCAAAAGCTGTTTTGAAGCAGATAACCAACAAATTTTAAAAGGAGAAAAAAAATGAAGAAAAAAGAAACCCAAGGGAGGGAGCTGTGTCTCCTAGAGAGGTGCTGGTTGAATTCATTGATCCATCATTTGATGTCTTCTTTTTCTTCCTGTAACAGGGCTTTAAAGACAATCTTCATGCAGTGTTTTGCTTGGCTGAGAATTCTGTTGGACCAAATGCAACAAGACCTGATGACATTCACGTTCTTTACTCGGGAAAGTAAGTTTAATCTGCTCACCGTCTCTGCTGCTTCATGAAACAAATTTTCCACCTGCTTTCTATTTTTCATTTTGTGATTATTTAATTTTGTTAGGTTCCTTCAGTACTCACCAGGGTTGAAAAACAGGATAAAGGAAGGAGGGAGGGAGGATTGGGAATCTTTTTTTTCACATTAATCTTTAAATTTTCCTTTTCTGGTTGGCTTTTACTTGGACAAATAATTGAAAGAGCCCACATCTCTTTTATCAAACAATGCCGTAAATGCCTTTCAATGGAGGTGCCAGCCCCCTTGAACAAAATTACCATATAGATAGCTGCCACCCTATTTTATTTTATTTTTGTCTTTTAAAGACCCCATGATGCCTTACGTTGGGGTGGAGTCGGGGCAACTGAATGAAGCTGAGTGTTTACTGGCTGGAGGCCCTTCCTGTCACCAATGTGGAGTTCGCAGCAGATATATTCTCATTGTGCCCAGAGAGAAATATCTGCCTCTACGTAGGATTGAACTCACAGCCTCCTGATTGTGAGGCGAGAGCTCCACCTCTAGGCCACCGCACCACTTTGTTACCACCCTAATGATGTTCTGAAAATCTATAACAACTTCACTGTTGTGGGGTAGGATGTTTGCATATCCCTATAGATGATGCATTTGCTGATATGGGGTTTTCTTCTTTTTAATCTGTTTTCTATTTTTAATGTAAGCTGCCCAGAATAATACTTGGGCCAAATGACCTCTGAATCTCATAAATAAATATTCTGTCGCTACTATATTAAAAACATAGCTTACCACAAGAAAGGAAGCCTGTGAAATTAATGTAGGAATGTTAACACGAACTTGGGTGGTGGTTGTGTATAAATGAACCATTGCCGCCTTTTGCCTCTTTCCAAGAACTGTGGAAATCAACAATACCGATGCAGAGGGGCGTCTGGTGCTTGCTGACGGCGTCTCCTATGCTTGCAAAGACCTTGGGGCTGACATCATTCTTGACATGGCCACTCTCACAGGTGCTCAGGTACAGTTGGTGAACACATAAATAGCATTGCTTGCCTCCATTCTGCTTTAAGCTGAAGGGGGGGGGAGAGATCCTTCTGTCACCCCACCCAAGGGAGATGGTGCTTGCACGAGTTTGTATGCAAAGTCTTTCCCGAGAGACTCAGCAGAGTTTGAAACGAAGGTTCTTCCACAAATGCAAAAAAGCTATCGTTGATCTGGTTAATAATATCAAGAGAATAATGGCAGGAGGAAGCAGGGGGGAATTGTTACTTGTATGGTTTGCACTGTAATTAGTAATTCATATCCTGCCATTCAGAATAACATGTTCTTGCTAGTAGTCCTCAATTTACAACCACAGTTGGGATTGGAAAACTCATCATGAAGCAGTGTGGTCATTAAGTGAGGTACCATGTGACCACACACCCAATTTGATTAAATATTTGTCTCATTCGTTAAGTGAACCCCTGCAGCTGTTAAACAAGACGCCATGTAATTGTATTTTGCAGTCTTCTCTACTGGCTTCCCCATTGACTTCTTGGAAGCCATCTGGGACAGTTGCAAATGATAACCATATGATCGCAGGCACTGCAGCAGTTATAAGTGCAAGGACTGGTCATAAATCATTTTCTTGAGCTCCCTTCTAACTTTGAGTAGTCATTAAACGAACAGTTGTAAGTTGAGGACTACCTGTACAATAGCTTAGTGAAGAAACAGGACAGCGTCTCTCAACATTAACAGTAGTTCATTAAATGTATGTACACGTACACACACACACACACACACACACTTATATGCTGCTTATTTATTTTAGTTCTTTAACATATAACGGGATATAAAAGCCACAGTAGCGCAGTGGTTAGATTGCAGTATTGCATGAACTCAATGCTGATTGTTAGGAGTTTAATTCTTACCGCCTCAAGGTTGACTTAGCCTTCCAAGGTCAGTAAAATGAGGACCCAAATTGTAGGGGACAATATGCTGACTCTGTAAACTGCTTAGGGAGGACTGTAAAGCACTGTGGAGTAGTATATATAGTCTAGGTGCTATTGCCATTGCTTGACTCCCAACAACTCCCAGGGAACAAAAATCTGAACCTTTGTTTCCTAGGTCCCCAATAGTTCGGGAACCCCCTGATTTACCTACAGCATCCTTTCAGAGTAAGGATCCCAACTTCTTTACACTTTGCAGAGGATACAGAGATACATTCTCTGTCTCCCCATCACATTTTCAGCATCTGAAAAAGAAGGAGGAACTCTTAACCCCAGTGCATGGGGAGGCATCTGGCTGAAACATTTCTAAGTTGCACATTCGGATAACTTCTGCTTTTACCTTTTGCCCTTATACCCCTTCTAGGGAATCGCCACAGGGAAGTACCACGCGGCTGTCCTCACCAATAACGAAGAGTGGGAACAGGCCTGTATCAAAGCAGGCAGAAACTGTGGGGATCTGATTCACCCCCTTGTCTATTGCCCAGAGCTCCATTTTAGTGAATTTACCTCAGCTGTAGCCGACATGAAGAACTCAGTGGCAGTAGGTTTGCTTCATTTATAATAATTTATAATTTATCAATTTATAATTTGTAATGTCAACTGCCAGGCTGTTTTCTGTCCTCTGGTTTTTTACAACATAGTTTGGGTTTGTTGTTGTTTTTTAGATAGTAGCTTTGCAAATGTATTGTGCATCCTGTATTGTGTGGGCTAACGGCTCCTCAAAATCAGATTATTTTATGTATAAGGCCAACCATGAAAAAAGGCAGGGGAGGGGGAAAATTTGAAAAAAAGGTTTCAGATCTCCAACTACACTGCCTGAAGGATTTTGAAAATGGGATTCTTCTATAGGATTCTTCTGCTTTAGGAGCCATAGCAAACTGTAGCATTTTGCAGTGATGGCAGACTGATGTAGTCATCCTGCAAATGCTGATATTGCACATTCCTATTCTCTGATTATATTTACTCATCTCTGCAGAAATCCATGTCTCAGTTTTAAATTGGATGTTCTAAAGCAGGGGGTCCCCAACCCACAGGCCACTGCCGGGCTGTGGCCTGTTCGCAACCAGGCCTGACATGTGGTGGGCCGGTACACACACACACACACACACACACAGCTTGACTCATGCAAGTGGCTGGCTGGCGCACATACATGCAAGCTCAACTTGCAGTCGAGCTGCATGTGCATGCACATGTGTGCCAGCTTGCCACTGTCACAGGGTCTGGTGTCTCCCCCACACCCCTCCAACCAAGCCATTAAGCTGTATTCTAAAGCAGACTGAAATGAATTAAAGGCAACTCCCCTGTATTGTGTTTTTTCTTTAGGACCGGGATAACTCCCCCAGCTCCTGTGCTGGACTTTTCATTGCTTCACACATCGGGTTTGATTGGCCTGGTGTTTGGGTCCATGTAGACATTGCAGCTCCCGTCCATGCGGTGAGTAAAGAAGATTTTTCTTAATGCTCTGTCTGCTGCTTGTCTTTCTGGAGCTTTGTCCCAGTTATTTATATCCTTGACAAAAACTTTTTCCTGATACGTAAATGTTTGTTTCTTTCAATTATGATAAAACACAGGGGGGTTTTCCCCTCTAATGTTATGTCCACTGTAACTGTTTTCCCATTTGTTTTTTCTATTCTTTTATCTAATTAATACATACAGTCTCACTATGTGATTTCATGGTTCTGGATTGACTGCTGAGTTGGTTGAATCTATGACTGTCCTTGACAGTTTTCTGGAAACTAAAAGCCATACATTCAAATCATAACTGGCAGTAATTGTAGGCTTGTCACCTGAATCAAGTGTTGGGAATACTCCATTGCTTAAAGAAATACACAGGCTTGCAGATGGCTTTTGGAATGTGGTACAGATAGTCCTTGATATATGACCACAATTGGGAACCGAATTTCCATTACTAAGCAAAGCTGTTGTTAAGTGAGTTCTGCCCAATTTTACAACCCTTTCTTTGCCATGGTTGTTAAATGGATCACTGCAGTTGTTAAATGAATCATGTCATTAAGCAAATCTAGCCTCACCAATTGTCTTTGCTTGTTAGAACCTGGTTGGGAAGGTGATCACGTGTCTTTTGGGGGTTCAGTGAACTCAATCATGCTGTATTTTTTGAAAATATCATAAAATATTCTTCTGGGAGTTATGTGTAGGGTTTCTTTATATTAGTTTTAGGAAGAATTTAAACAATTGTTTGTTCTTCAGTAGTAACTCCTAAGTTACAATAAGAAAAAAGTTACAATGGAATATTGTGGATGTTACAGATGCTTTCTGCATTTTACTTCTTTTAACAAGCAGGTGGTTGGTCTTTACATCTTTCTTGAATCCTTTTCCTTAAAGTTTCTTTTCTCTTGAGAAGAAGGGACTTGTTTGGCTGACAGATGTGCTTCATTATATTTTCTTTTTTTAAAAAATGTAACTATAGATTCATGTATGCACACTTTATGCTACATTTGGATAACTAGAATTTACTGAATAAACCCAAGTGGTTTTGGTTCACACAATAGCCTGAGCCAGTCCCAAATAAGCTGCTTGTGTGAATGGACATTTGGCATCAGTGTCCAGAGTTTCCTCCTAGTGTTTTGTGTGTGTTTTGGGCTCAAAGGCTAACCATCTGAGATGCCTTTCTGTTTGCCTCTAGGGAGAAAGAGCCACTGGCTATGGTGTGGCTTTGTTGCTGTCACTCTTTGGGCGTGCCTCTGAAGACCCTCTGCTGAATATGGTCTCACCATTGGGCTGCAGCGGAGACCCCTTAGAAGACGACATGGGGAGAGATTGCAAGAGACGGCGCTTAGTTTAATTCCCCTCCTCTCCCTATTTTGGAGCTGGCATGCCAGAATTACCTCACTTTGCACTGATCAATTTCCTAATCCTAAAATAGCATGTGTCAGAAATGGCCGTTTCAAGTGTAAAAAGAGAATAGACACAGAAGTTGTGGTTGCTTGTATTCTGGTTTTCCCTGATGATGAAAAGTCCAGTTCTACTGGTTTCTAAGAATGGTTTGCATTACAGGTTTTTTTTGCGAATGTGCAACAGCTTTGCAGCTCCCAGCCCTTGTTGAGGAGGGCCAAGAAATGTTTCTCATCTCTTCTCTTTCAAAAACTATCTGAGCCTATTAATAACAACTGCTTGATTTCTTACTTCCTATAGAGTTTTTTTAGTTAGTTTCTGGATTCTCACTCTTGTCAGGGCTTCCTTAGCCCCTTGTCTTTCCCAATATATAAAGTAGAGGGGGAAATACCACACAGTTGTCACCCTGCAGTCTAGACCAGTGGTCACCAACTAGTGGGCCGGGATGGTGGCCCTTGAGAAAATGTTGGTGGTCTGCAGTGAAATGTCACCCCCAAAGCAATTAATCCAGGCTGTGCGGGAATACAAGGCTGCACCGCCCACGTGGCCCTCAGGAACACCAGGCTTCCATCGCATTGCGAGCAACACAAGGTAGTGAAGAGAGGGGGGGAAGGCAGAGGGGGGAACTTGCCCTACTCACCCCACGTGCCTCGCCTGGCCACCTGGCTGCTTCTTTCCACCTCCTTCTGCTTTTGGCTGCATGCACTCTGCCAGAAATGAGTCTTTGGGACCCTGCAAGGCCTCCTGCTCCAAGGGGCTGCACCAGCAAAGACTCATTTCTGGCAGAGTTTGGAGGAGAGAAAGAAAGACTTCTGCAGCTTCTGCTGCTTTCCTTGCATGAAGCCAAAAGTCCGTCCCCCCCCCCGAGAATGGGATCCCAAATAAAGATCTGTAGGAAAACAGGGTGGGGAATTTTCCTGCAGACTTTTTGGGGGGATTTTCCAAGGGTCTCTGGTCTGCAGGATTTAAAATTATGAGTTTAGTGGTCCCTGAAGTCCAAAAGGTTGGTGACCCCTAGTCTAGACCAGTGTTTCTCAATCTGGGCATCTTTAAAATGTGTAGACTTCAACCTGGCTGGCTGGAGAATTCTAGGAGTTAAAGTCCACACATCTTAAAGTTGTGACCAAGTACATACTTCATGGTTAAAGGCACTCTGTTTCCAGCCATTCTGCTTCTTGGACATCTCAGTCTGCATTTTTGTCCCCTGCAGGTCGGTAAGCAGGAACTAAAGAGGGAAGATTTGGAAGAAACAGTGTCTCTCTTGCCCTGCATCACACTGGGAAATGTGAAGCCCAACACCTGCTTAAGTTGTAAGGTGGCAATCTTGGGATAACAATCACTTTGGACTCTGCTGTATCCCATGACATTAATGGAAGCCTTAATCTCTTTCTTTAAAAATAAGCTTTAAACAAAATGCTCCCCCACATGCTTTTCTTGCATGATTATTTTATTAGTGTGACCCAGTGCACATCTCCATGAAGTTATTAACATGCTTGTGCTGATGAATTACATTAATGTTTAGAATTAAAGACCATGTGGGAGGTAACCACGCCAGAATAAAGCTTCTCTTGTTTCAACATTGTTTGGGTTTTTAAATCAGATTTACAATGCATTTTTTGGCTAATTCCTGAAGGTGTTCCAAATATGGTAGAGAAATTTATGGAAGAATTGAAGATACACAGATTGCTATATTGATGGAAGGCAGCTAAATGCAGCTGAAGCAGTTAATGTCTCATGAGTAAGTCATGAGAGCAATTGAAATCATGGAGGTTGCAAGAGAAGCAATCTCTCTTGCTCTTCTTGGAACCTCCACGGGGTCTCTGGTTGGCCAGTCCTTTCTGGAAACAAAGAGCTGGATTGGCTGGAATGCATTTTTATTATACTTTTTGTGTCAAAGATCTAAAGTGGGATCATGCTAGGAAAGTCACTCTGTCTTTTAACCCATTACTAACATTAAAACCTTAGTGTCAATGAGTAAGGACTACCGAGACCATGATATCCAATTAGGCATCCACTGCAGGAATCGTAGCACTTATGACATAGAATTGGTTCTATTATTGAAGTGCTGTCACTATTTAGAAAACCTTTTAACCTTCAGGCAGACACTTATTTTCCTAGGGCAAAGTCATTCTGTGTTTTATTTTATTTGTATGCCTACGTAACATTTTATTTTGTTCATGCCACAATTATTTGACAAAGACATAATTCCTAATTCATTGCTAACTTTACTGCCCTGTTGAATTGAATTGGTAATTTGGAATCAGATTGCATACAATTAAAAGGGGGGGGAATCATTGGAGCAGTTAACATTTACTGAGGATTTCCCCTGGCCCAAATCTCTGTACAGCATTATACATTCCAATCTCTGTGCAATATAAAACTGCATATCACACCTGGATATTAAATCTTACATGTAGTTGCACACCTCCACAATGTAGATTAAATATTCAATACACCAAAACAACATTGCCTTGATGTCCTGTGAAGTGATGCCCAACTCCCAAGTGCAGGCCCTGTTTTTTGTAGAGTTTCTTAGTGGTAATCTCCCATCCATGCTGCTTTTTATTTTTCCTTGTGTTCTCTGGTCCATTTGATCATTGTTTCTGGGGATCTGTACAGAAAAATGAGTTTAGCAAAAAGCTGCTCTTCTAGCTCCAATTCTCCAGCCTCTCTGGCCAAGAAGATATCTGTGCAGAGTTTCAGGATGCGGTCCACATTGGGCAACTCTTCGAACATGAGGGAACGTGAGAGACCATTGAAATACTGTCGGATGAATTTCCCAATAACCAAAACAAACGACATATAGAGACCGGCAATGCTGGTTTTTGGAGAAGAGAAAAGCCAAGGTTATTTTCAGAGTGAGCAGTGTAAGATTTGAAATGCATTTTCCTGTTTCTGGCCCTCTGAACTTTTCCAAGGCAAGTCGCTATAGCCCAAACTCTTTCTCATATGTTCCCAAATTTGTATATCTGTATGTGTACCCTGCCTTTGAATTACTGAGCTTCCTGGGCAAGTGAAATCTTAACCCTGATCAAATATCCAAGAGTTGAATCTGACAGTTAACCACAAAAACTATATCAAAATAATATATACAGTCCATTGTCCTTAAGCTCTCAAAGCAAAAACACACGGATGTTACATTAGGTCATGTTCTCATGTTTACATGATTTTAATTTCTCTTGGAGAAATTTTTCCTATTTTTACAAAATGTAGATACTATGGGATGCAGGAGGCAATAGTCACTTATTTCATGCTGTATTGGAACTAATCAGACAGTCTTATATGTAGAGACATGACATAATGTAACACCCATATCTGCTCGGAAGTTTAATGATCATGGATTTTATATACCATTCTGACAGACTATCTCTTCCTATAATGTTGGATGGTTTCTGTATAAAGTCTTAAAGTGGAACAGTCCATGAGTTCAATTCCTGGTAAAGTATTAAAACCTCACAGAATAAAATCTGGCTGTTTATGTCTGATGAGTTCCAATATAGGATGAAACCAGTCATGTAGTGCTTCCTATTAGTGAATATAAGTAAAAGCTATGTTCAGTAAATTGCTAAATGGGGTTTTCCCAGAGGATTTTATTCTAGAGCAAAGCTATTTTAAGGCTTTAAAGAGGCTAGATTTTTAGTACTTAAAGTTAACCCTTGTTTTTTTAATCACAGATTAGCTAGCAGTTTGTAAAATACAATATAAAAATAACAATTATAATTTAAAAAACTGACAACTCCTGTTCCCTTTTTTGAAATTGTACATAGTGGGAAACTTGGAACACTTCTAAGGCTTGCATGCTACAGCTTGTGAATAAATAAAACATTGGAGATAAGATTGGTGATATAATGAGATTTCTTTTTGATGTTCTCATTAGTTTCTGAGAAAGTTGCCAACTCCCTTTGCATATTTGGATCAACCACCTATAGCACTATCTCAAAAACATTGTAAAGTGTGGGCTATAACTACCAAGGAAACTCTAAATCTCTAGGACATGGGTGTCAAACTCATGGTGTCACATTGCCGTCGAGACGTTTTGTGACATTTTTTCCCCTTCATGAAACTGGGGTGGGCGGGGCCTGCACTTGATGCATCCAGCCTGTGGGCCACCAGTTTGACACCCCTGCTCTAGGACAACTTCCTCAAGTTGGTGGCGTTCAGGTTCATTTAACTCCAATTCTGTCAATGGCTGACGAGGGAGTCAGAGCAGGAAATGTTGGCTCTGCTATCCTTACCCATATCCAGTGAGGAATCCCAGGCCAGAAGGACTAACTTTATCGTTACAAATTATAATCTCCATATTCTTGCTGCATCTGTTATCCAAACAGAGAGGTATCTGTTCTTTAATAATCCACCATTCAGAAACGTGACTTGAAGACTTGTCTGGCAAGCGCTGCAGCTTTATGGTTATATTTCTGAAGAAGGCCATTGCATCAATGTCTTTTACCTTCTGGGAATGAACTGTTGAAAGCAAGTTAATTTCTGTTTCCCACACTTTCCCACACTGATAAAGAACAGATGCCTATGCTGCTCTCAATTCTATTTACATCTTATAATAAGACAGGGAGCAAAACACTGGGTTCTGGCTGGGGAATTCTGGGAGTTAAAGTCAACAGATCTTAGTTGCCAAATTTTAAAAACACTGCTTTAGGCTGTGTATAATGCTAACTTATAATTGGCTCTATTTTGTTTTGTTTTCATATGAATATGTGAAAACATTTATTAGGGTTTTTAGGGCATAACTTATTCAATTGAAAATGATGATTTAATATTATGTATGAACAGTCAAAAGTGGTTTGCACACTCACATCTTCTATCTTCTGATTGTACAGTCAAAACTATAGAGCACACTAGCATCCCCCTATTTGTGTGCAATTATTACCAAATGCTTCAAAACACAGGAAAAATGTAGTCTACTACAACTGGGCTCGTCCATTCTATTAAATTATAATTTGTTTTAACCATGGTTTGCTAATTAAGCTAGAGTGATCTAGTTCACATGAGATGTTAAACATTGACTATGATTTTCATGCATTGCAATAACCCCTAACCAATCCAAGCAAACGAATATAGCTCATTGTGATGTGAAATACTCTTCTTTTTTTTTCAAGACATAGAAACTAGCTAGCTATGATGGGTAAGCATATGTATTGGATTTTAAATACAAAAAAGGCTTTATATCTTCTCCCAGCTTCTACTCAGCCAAGCAACAGTTATAAAATTTGTCTGTTTCTTAACAGCAGTTTAGAAATTGGATTACAGGGCAGTATCTCAAAGTAGACAACACATGTTAATCTGTCAATCATAGAACTTACCAACTTTCAAGCTATTTGCTGTTTTAGCATCTGCCTGATTAGTTGCTCTGAGATATTTTGGTAGAACACCAGGAAGTATACTTGAGAAGGAAAAAAGAATAACATTATTTTTACAAGCTTCCAAACCAATGCTAATGCTGAATTTCATTTTTTAAACACACTCATCCAGCCTATATATTTTACTGCCTAAAGTGGAGCAAAAATATTGTATCTTCTCCATCCAGATCAAGAAACATTGTGCCTAAAGCTGGAAAAACAATTATAAACTTGAATCTGAAACCCGAGAAGCATTAGCCTTAACACTGGAAATACAAAAATAGCCTTCCCCCCAAAATTTAATAATGATATTGCATTATTTGATCATGCAATTGCATCACCACCTTGACTTGTTGCAGACATTCCTGGTTATTGGCCAGAGTGAACTTTTAGACTAAAACAAAAAATACTACCTACATTGGTTCAGTCCGAGTCCCAGAGAGCATGTGAACAATTTGATCCCTTATTTCCTTCTCTCCATATCGCATGGTATGTACGCCAGATGCTTCAATATTTGTCACAAGAGAAGCATTCCTGATTTCATAAGGAAATGAACAATAATCTTAAATTAACATCACAGAAGCCACTTGGGGAAGGTCTGATGCATCTTTCTAATATTTTCTGGACTGTACATATTTGTGAAAGCATAACGAATAGGGATTTAAGAAGGGTGCCTCTTTTTGGAAAAATATTTTGCCTTAGAGGAGGATTAGGAGTCTGATGTACATCTAATGCTGCATCATAATATGATTGCTTTGGCTTCAGTGGAATTTGGGAAACAACCTCAAGATGTTTGTAGACAGGGTCAAAGGCAGACAAATTATGGAAGCAGCATTACATGAATATAATGCAAGCCCCACCTCTTCTACATAGATCAGCACATTGCATACACAATGTTCACAAAGAGGCAGGGCTTAAGTTGCAATAGCACAATACTGGTTTCATCCTTTTTAAAAAAGTGCAGAGATGCCTCTGAATCTGCTTGACATTGTTTAGTGTTAGAGGAACCAGGTGAGGGTCCCTTGTTAACCATCTATGATTTAAAAAACCTAACATAACATGGGAACCAGGCCACAATGTAAGGAAATTAATGCAATAACTGAGGACTGTATTTCATTTTCTAAGCTGGCTTCAATATGTGCATAAAATACATTCTTTTGTTTTTCTTTTACCTGGTAAGTGTCCAGTGGAACTTGACATAAACTGCAGAGGAATTGGAGAGCTCTGCGATCATAGCTTTCCGATTCCCTGGACTGATGCTCCAGAGCAGGCTGGCATTGCCTTTTATTTTAGCAATTACAATATCCTCTGGGCTATACCGCTCTATAAAGTACGAGGCAGACTATAGGAAAATAAAATAAACTTGAAAACAGTTTTAAAAGCACAATGTAAAACTCACAGTTTACCCCAACCCAAGAACTTCCAAAGATATTGGAATTGCAGGCCTTAGGGTTCCTAGCCAACTCAAAACAACAACAAATTTTCTATCAATCTATGAATCTATCCATCAATCTATGAATCTATCCATCTATCAGTATCTATCTAATTTGGGTATCATTCATCTCTCAGCAATTATTATTATGGCTGGTTGCACAGTCAATCAGATGCTTACACTGGATTTGGCTGCCCAAGAACCTAGATATCTTAGTGTATTGGTGTAGTATATATGCAGATCCAAGCAGTGTTGTCTTTTGTAATTGTCAAATGGAAATTTTGTCAATGTGCAGATTTTCAAAGTGTCATTCAAGATTTTTTGGACTGGTGCCAGTGGGCCAATAATCACCAAGATCACAACTGGTATATGACATTATCTTTCAATTCTGATGTTCAGATCTTATGATTATACCATTTTATTCGTAGTTTGATTTTTTTTTTTTTTCATATCAAGAATATGCCAAGAGAGCCCAGAAACATGTGAACAGTCCCAATCCTGTGGTGTGCTGAATTGTCTCATGCCAATTGTGAGATCCAATTGTTACATTTTCTGGACTTTTGTGAGCTGGGTGAGTGTAGGCTAAGCCATAATCATTTATTGATGGCATGGCATGGAGCCAGCAGAGCTAGTTTGAACGCATTTAACAGGACACCACTTCCCCAATGTGCCCTGCTTTCTATTTCATTATGAAAACGTGATAGCATAAGAAATAGGCTACAGTCAACCTGGGAAATTCCTTCCAGGCATCTGGTAACCAACACATTTTACGCTGAATGCAAAGGAGGGGAAAAATACAACTTCCAGCGAACAGCTCCTGCTTTTCATTACAAAAGCAGCTAGTAACTGAAAAAGGGAAGATAACCAATAACAACGTGCATTATCCCTGCTTCTAAAGCTGTAATATGGACAACACTCCCTAAGAGAGTTGGTTCAGTTTGTTGTACTGATTCAGTTACATCTTCTTTTCCATAATTCTGTTGTTTTAGGGCTTGAATTGAATTTAAATCAGAACTCACCAACACCCTGGGCCAAGAACTGGTTTCTCAGACTAGGATTAAAACCAGGAATAATATGAAATTAACAGTAAAATGGGATGCGGAATGTATTTTTCTCAAAAATGAAGTAACAAAGCCAAATTTGGAGATACATTGTAATATATGCTGTATATATTTAGCTTTGGATTGTTTGTTGGTTTTAAGTGCTTTATTGTTTTAGAATTGTAAGCCACCTAGAATCATTTGGCTGAGATGGGTGACCATAGAAATTAAATAAATTTCCTTGAAATCTGCAATGTGTTTTTATGGGGCAACTGGAAGAAAAATGTCAGGGAAACATGATCCCTGCAGTTCACATTGTCTTTGTGTATGTATATACAGTACATATATTTATGATATTCAGCTTTGTTCAGGTATTTTCCCATGTCATTATAGTTGTGCTTTTAAAGTTGTAGCAACGTTTCGGCAGAATCTCATCTGCCATCATCAGGCTTCTGTATTGTGTTCGTCTGTGAGTCAGACTCACAGCCATTTCTGTTTTAAATTTGGTGCTAGCCTACTAGCTATGCTAGTTATGCTAGCAGAACACAGCAAACTCCAAGACCAATAAACTCAGACCAAAACTCCCAACCAATCAGGATGAAGAAAAAAACCATTCTGGCACAGCAGCTTGATGATGGCAGATGAGATTCTGCCGAAACGTTGCTACAACTTTAAAAGCACAACTATAATGACGTGGGAAAATACCCGAACAAAGCTGAATACCATACATATAAATACCCGCGAAAACTTAAGAAAATAAAGTACATATATTGTGTATATACAAAGGTACATATAAACTTACAGGATAGAGAGCATATTGAGCGGTTAATTGATTATATGCTGCACGAGTGAAAGGAACCAGATTTTGTTGCTGAGCACTCATGGTGAACAAGGGCTGGGGGAAAAAAATGAAGACTATATTACAAACTTTTGCTGTGCTAGAAATGTAACTCACTGTATTAACTCTTGTAAATTGGCTTATATTAGCCTTGTGTTAATGCAGCAATGCAGCTCTTTGGATTCATCTCCAAATAATGCTCCAAAGGTGTGGGCCAGGAATTTCACAGCATTGTTTTCCAAATTACACAACTTGTGTTATTTATGTGATGACATCATGACACCTGTGATGTCATCATGGCTTCTATCAGACATTTAAGTCTCCAGCTGACCATTATCTCCTCCACCCATTCTTTTCAGATGTACTCAATTACAATTTCCAGGATGGGCTCCCAAATTTGGAACAAGTTGGGGAAAAATTATCTATTCTGATCAGGAAGAAAAATCTTCCACATCACCAACTGTGTAATTCTTTCTGATAGAAATAACAAAGACTGAATGAGGCCTTATTAATTTAATAAGTAAAAAATTTTTGCAGGCAAGGATCTGCTTAACCACAGACCCATAGCTCCCTTCTTCTTTTAGTTGATTTAAATTGAGCAGTGGAAATGGAGCTATCATACTTGTAAAAGCTTTAAATGTTCTCTTCTCAATTGTCCTCTCTGTTACCTCATAACCACTGATGGTAATTTTGACAGAAATATCCAGGGGCTGGTTGGGGACATTTGCCATAGATTCCAATGACATAAGAAGTGGAAACCATACAATGAAGACAAGTAAGAAGATAGTGAAGCCACCCATCACAGATTTCATAATTTGTTTCTTCTTCTGCCCAGGAGGTTGGGTATATTTCTGGAGGGGAAAGAGGAGTTAATTGACAAAGACTTTGGTTATTCCATATACATACTGAAATAATAGCAATAGCAATTAGACTTGTATACCACCTCATAGTGATTTACTGCATTCTCTATGACAGAGTCAGCACATTGCCCCCAACAATCATTTTACCAACCTTGGAAGGATGGAACACTGAGTCAACCTTGAACGAGTCAGGATTGAACTTCTGGCAATGGGCAGAATTAGCCTGCAAACTGCTTTCTAGCCACTTTGCCACCATGGCTCAATAAGTAAATAGTATAACCAATCTATACAGTATAGAGCCAACTGAAGCCAGAACCAGGAGCAGCAACCTTAAAATTCTACACAAGTGCTTCAGCATTGCTAATTTTGATTTTGAAGGTGATCAACGCAGCATGTTCTGAATTCTATTTCCTAAGCTCTGGTGATCAAAGCTACACTGTTGGTGGTAATATTCCAAGGCAATGCATGACTCAATGTTTTTCTCCCTTTCCCTTCTTCCTCTCAAATAACAAGGCAGGGAGAGTCAGCTACAGGATCTAAATAAATTGTGGGATATAATTTGAATAATTTTAAAAGGGGACTGGAGAGGTTCATGGAAGATAGGGATAACAGTGATTACTGAGATTTCTGCCTTCTGAATTATGAGCAATGGGCCTGAGTATTGACTGCTAAGAAATTCCAGTAAATTGCCTTCTGGCAAGGTTGTTAGTTTCCCCAATTATCTAGTTGAACACTGGAAGACACAGATTTATTAATTTATGTACTGCTCATAACAACACTGGGCTAGATGGGCTTAGGATCTGATCCAGAAGAATTCTGATAAGATTTTTACGACTATTTTTTTTCTTAAACAAAAAAAAAACAGCATCCAGGACATACACAGAACTGAAAACTCTATCCCTGCTGATGATATGCATCAAGTCCAGCAACCAAGGAAAGCATGATTTTTGTAGGTATAATACAATTTTTCCATTGCCAAATATTTCAAATTCCCTTTATGATTTATCACACAAATGTACAATGATATCAGTGTTTTCATATCAGTGTTTCCAAAAACCACGTTGTTGCCATATTTCCATATATGAGCAAAAAGATGGCTATCACAGAAGTTGGAAATCTTAAATACATTGTTTATTGTAATATGGCTAATGAAAACCAACCATTTCAGAGGTTGACTACTCGACCATCCCAGACTTACCCGCCCACCCAACCTGACACTGTAGAAGTTTTACTCTACAATTTCCAGAGTTCCCAGCAAGTTTATCCTCTGTCACCTGCATTAAGAGGGTTAGCAAGATCCAGAAAAAATACCACTCACCTTTTCACGTTCTCTCTGACATTTTAGAATGAAAATATTTGCATAAATATCCTCTAGACAGATCCAACTGGACAAGCTGAGTGTAGTATCAGTCCAGATCCAGTCCATGACAGCCTTCAGCTCAATCAGGAAAGGCATTATGCGGAATCTA
Source organism: Hydrophis major (assembly GCA_033807585.1). NCBI lineage: Eukaryota > Metazoa > Chordata > Lepidosauria > Squamata > Elapidae > Hydrophis > Hydrophis major. Next base: position 248,252,219 of record CM066330.1, read on the forward strand.
TCCATGAGAGAATAAAAAAGGGAAATTGATATTGGGACTAGCATTTTGTAATAAACATTTCAAACATAAACATTTGATAAATTAATTTTAGGAGTTTATTCAAAGGTTTTCCTCTAAAGAAAAATCTGCAGAGAACTATCGATCTTTAATTTGGATACCAATAATATCCTGATATTGGTAATTCATCTTTCAAAGAATTACAAATCAAAGCATCTGCACTCATTTTAAATGTACACTGCAGAAATGTTCTGCAAATAAATAATTTAACCAATGCTGCTAACACTGGAGCTTCCCTATATGTTTTCAGGTACAAAATATAAAGACAAAATGAAAATGACAAATTGTACTTTTTTACAAGTGGTATAGAGGCAACCCCAAAAATCATATATTTTGATTGACTAATTGATTGATTTTAGGACCAGTCAATCATAGATTTCCATTGATAACTTAAACAGAAGGATGACTCATAAAAAATTTATAATCATAATTTTATGGCTGTTTATAAAAAAATCTATTCAAATTGTCAAAACTAAGTGATTTATTACTGCATGAAAAAGGAAATGGGGATAGCCAGGACTGTTCCTTGATTCCATTGTCTGGGAGCCTCTTGAACATAAACCTACTAGTTCCCCCCCATAAATCATATTCAGTAAATCAATCCCAGTGCATCTATGCTAAGCAAATGGCTACCCAATCTTTTTTCTTGAAAATCTCCAGTGATAGAACATTTACAGTAGGTGCTGCTCTCAGTCAGGAATTTCTCCTTATTCCATGTTTGGATCCCTCTTTGTTAAGTTTCACTTGCCAGTTTTGTCTTGCCCTTAGATGCTCTGGAGAAATAAATCCAGACCTTCTGATATTCCTTCATGCATCTGAAGACTACTTCCATGTCTTCCCTGATCTTTCTCTTCTTTAAGCTAATCCTATTAAGTCCCTTTACTCAGTCTTCAGAGGATTTAGCTCTCAAGCCTCTTGCTAGTTTTGTATTCTTCTCTGCACTCTTTCCAACTCTTCAGCATCTTTTTTCACATTTCAGATGCTCAAGGAGGCATGTTTAGCACTTTTTCCTCTAATTGCCCCTCCAGCATACACACATAAACCCTCTAAATCAGGGGTCTCCAACCTTGGCTCCTGGAAGCCTGGCGGACTTCAACTCCCAGAGTTCCACAGCCAGCAAAGCTGGCTGTGGAATTCTGGGAGTTGAAGTCCGCCAGGCTTCCAGGAGCCAAGGTTGGAGACCCCTGCTCTAAATCTAGGAAGTTTGATTGAAAGAAAGAGATTTATCAACCTAAAGACAACTAGTGACCTTCCTTAATTGAAGGTGGAGTAGATCTTGGGTCTTCTAATTCCTCATTCAGTACCATAACAAATACTGGTTGTTGGGCTGGAAAGAAAAAGTGATTGAAAGTTACCTAGTGAACTTCTGTGCCTGAGGGAGGACTAGTACTTGGTCTTCCAACTTTAGTCCCACATTTTAACCATAAGGTCATATTGTTTAGAATATTGTTTAGAAATATGTTTGGAGTTGTAGAATAGAGCTCACTTTCCCTTCTCACAATCAATAGTCTGGGCCAAAGAAGAATCTTTTTGCTGCTGACGTTATTTTATTAGTATAAGAGTCTAAAACCTACCAGTTAGTGGTGGGATCAAAAAATTTTTAACAACCAGTTCTATGGGCATGGTGGGCATACCGTAGCTTGGTGGGTGTGGCTTGGTGAGCGTGGCAGGGGAAGGATACTTCAAAATCCCCATTCCTTCCCCACCCCACTAACCTGCTTTCCAGCTCCGTTCTCCTGTGCAGGGTAACAAAAGAAGACCCAGCCGATCAGCTGGGACTCAAGGGGCAGAGAATAGAGGGGGCGGGGCTAGTCAGAGGTGATATTTGCCGGTTCTCTGAACTACTCAAAATTTCTGTTACTGGTTCTCCAGAACTGGTCAGAACCTACTGAATACCACCTCTGAGTTCATTCCAATCTCTCTTTGGCCATCTTTTTCTAAGTGAGCACATCAGATGTGGTATTCAGCAGGTTCTGACCACTACTGGAGAACCAGTAGTGGAAAATTTGAGAAGTTTGGAGAACCAGCAAATACCACCTCTGACTGGAGATTTTACAGTGCCTTCCCCTGCCATGCCTACCAAGCCACAGAACTGGTAATAAAAGAATTTGAATCCCACCACTGGAGCACATGTCCTGTCCTGAAATTACTACTTACCCTTGGAATAAGTAGAGGTTTATATAGTTGTAATTCTTGGTTAAAAAGTGGCCTGTGGTCCGATTTGTGTAGCCACATTTGATCTGATATGCAGACAAACCAAAATAAATGCACTTGACCAAATACCACACCTGAGCCAATCTATTCCTGTTAAATCTCCTGCAAAGGAACAGAAAAAATAAAAATTTTCTTAATTCTTGGCTGTTACTTAATTTAGTGTCTATGTACAGCCTTGTGAGGGGACAGACAGAATTGTCATTAATTACACAAGAATTACATTATGTATTCACAGGGGAAGAGTTCAAAATCTGCAGGATGGCAGGCACAACATCACAATGAAGCTCTGCCACTTTTGTACATGTGAATTAAATAGATGCGTGGACCAAGATGACAGCGATACTATTGCCACACTGTACTTGCCATCTTACAAATTTTGATAGATACTGCAGACCAGTTGTGGATGCACAGAAGAGAGAAAAGAGAAGAGTTAAATCCTCTTCTTCATTCCCTCAATAACAACCGAAGGCTATATAAAGTAAATGATTACAGCTTTATTAGGGACATGAACTATATGCAGATAATTCTGTACCTTATATTTATCAGTTAATGAATGAATTGAGGGCAGATTCTATGAAGCATTAAGATGGCTATAAATATAAGATTTTTTTTCTCCTGGAGAATTGTTCATCAATATACTAATGTAAGCATGCACAATAAATAAATAAACAAACAAACATAATCCCCAAGTACAAATATATGTTCTACTGCTTAGATCTGGGTATACTTTCTGCAGCACAAGTATGATAAACTCAAGTTCCTTGTATACATAGCTATCAAAAACTTTAGGTGCATCCCCCAAAGAACACAAACATTTTCACCAATTTGCATTATTTTAATGTGGCAGAAGAAGAAACATATTAAATACATACTTGGAAAGTAATCTGACTAGTTACCTATATACTACCATGTTTCTCCAACAATATGCCCCCACCAATAGGAAGACCCAGCATGTTTTCTAGGCATAAAATAAAATTAAGCCCCTCCCCCCAAATTTAGGCCTAGTTTAAAACATGCGAAATTGGGGGGGGGGAGGCGGGGGGGAACTTGCCATTAGGAGTGCCCCGCAGGCAGCTATGCCTCACCATCAGCTGCTCCTAACACCATGGTGGAGCATGGAGGGCTCCCTTACCTCTCCCTTACCCAGGTCAGCAGGCAGGCGGTGTTGGCGTGGATGTCCAGCAGCATTTCAGCCGCTTCTGAGGCCTCCGTAACTTCCACAGTTCCCACCAATGCTGGCATCTCTCTCGCCAGCGCCATCTCCAACAACAGTGTCTGAGTCGCTCCCGCTTTTCCCCCGACCCCATAACAACAGGAAAAAAAAAACATTTTGAAGTACCTGGGAGCATTGCGCACTGCGTTTTGGTTTAATCCTGAGCGGCTGGGTGGGCATGAGAAGAACCGAGCAAGCATCTCTGCTGCTGCTATCCTTGGTGCTCCAGCCTCGGACTCTGCAAGTTTGCAAAAGTCCCAATGCGCACGGTGTCTAGCCCGTTTGCAAAAGTCCCAATGAACACGGGTGTCTAGCCCGTTCCTGCATTCCAAGTGCCCAGGCCGAGCTGCAGCTGTCCCTCTCTCTCCAATAGCAGCAGCAGCAGCAGCGGGAACCGTGGAAGTGTTTCAGCCACTTCTCGGGTGGGGGAGCGCCTCTGTAACTTCCATGGTTCCCCCCGCTGCTGCCGCTTTTATTGGAGACGGCGCTGGTGAGAGAGGGACAGCTGCAACTCAGCCTGGGCACTTAGAATGCAGGAATGGGCTAGACACCCGTGTTCTATCTCGGAGAATGGGCGCAATAACGGAGATGAGACATCAAATAGTGACTCCAACTCTTTATTAGTGACTTTGGGAAAGCAGCTCAACACGTATGGCAGCAGCAGCTCCTTTTATAGAGCTGGCTGCTGTCAAAGCGTCCAATGGTTTAAGTTTGCCGCGCTTGGAGTGTCCAATCACGGCAGCCCACTAACTAGCCAATCGGATCAGTCCAGAATGACCAATCATGACCCGCTGTTCACGGACCAATCAAATATGCAGGATTTTGAGCCTGCTTGTGAAAAGCCAGTCAGGTTTGCAGGCTTACGAGCCTGCTAGTTTGTAACACCCCTCCCCTCTTCCTTCTCAGGGGTGGGGTGATGTATTTGCGCAGATAGGCAGGTCTTCGCACCTGTCTACCTGACTTGCGTTGTTCAACCGGCCTTTGCTCGGATTCTGGTTCTGGTGGGCTGTTTAACGGTGACTCGGCTTCTATGCTGGGTATCCTTGGAGGTGACTCGGGGATACCTTCAACATTTCCTTTCGTCTGGGTCCTCTGGGCTCACTGAACCCACTCGGCTGTTGTTGCCTGGAGACCATCTGCCACGGCTCCTCTTCAGCAGGTGAATATGCTGGGCTTGATTGTGCGGATTGTGGGTTTGCGTGTCCGGGACCAGGTGTTAGTTCGTTTCCAAAATCCTCGGTTTCCCTTCCCCCTCTGGTTTCAATTTCAGAGTTCATGGAGGGGGTGCTTGTCAGCCTTGAACGCAGCTGGTCAATGTGGAGTTTCCACAATCTTCCATCTGTTGTTTCCAATCGGTAGGAACGGGGACCCGTAATTTGTGTTATCTTGGCAGGAACCCACAATGGGTCGCCTGTAAAGTTCTTTGCGAATACGAGGTCTCCTACCTTAAATGTTTGATTTTTGCTGCTGGACCCCAGGGACTTTTCTGGGGTGTAGGCAGGGTGTAGGCGGTCCAGATGTGATCTACGTTTTCTGCCCATCAGGAGTTCGGCTGGGCTTTTGTTCGTGGTGCTGTTCGGTGTAATATGTTGGAGAAGGAGGATCCTGGTAACTCTGTTGTGGATGTTTCCTTGGTCCATTTTGTGTAGGGTTGTTTTCATGAACTGAACCATTCATTCAGCTCTGCCATTGGCTGCCAGGTGATGTCAGGGCATGACGGATCCCCCAGTCTGCTAGGTATTGTTCAAGTGCCAAGGCAGTAAACTCAGGGCTGTGAAATCTCCGATTTTACACGGAATTCCGATTTTTTCCCTCAAACACCAATCTACATTCCGCGTTTTTTTTTCTCAGCTCAGGCATACCGTATATACTCGAGTATAACTTAAGCCGAGTTTTTCAGCCCATTTTTTGTGCTGAAAACACCGCCCTCGGCTTACTCGAGTCAGCCACTATGGCACCATGCCTGGCCTGCGCTGGCGTGGCTGCAACTGACTGATCGCGCCTCCATGGCAGCATCGCCGCCGCGGCTGTCTACCCACTGAGGTACACACAGGCGACCCCAAACGGCCTCTTCTTCCCCATTAACGGGCGCCCGGGGCCCCCACGAGCTCCTGTGTTGCGCGCTTCCAACTTCGCAAAGAAACCGCCAGGCTCAGGCAGCCTCCCCCAACCCCTAGCCTAGTAGCGAAGAGCTGCTCCAGGGGCAGCAAGACAAAGTGCCTGGCTGCGCCGTGGCGGGAGCCCCTGGAGCAGCTCTTCGCTTCTAGGGGGGGTGGGGGAGGCTGCCTGAGCCTGGCGACCCCAAGCGGCCTCTTCTTCCCCATTAACGGGCGCCCGGGGCCCCCGCGAGCTCCTGTGTTGCGCGCTTCCAGCTTCGCAAAGAAACCGCCAGGCTCAGGCAGCCTCCCCCACCCCCTAGCCCAGCAGCAAAGAGCTGCTCCGGGGGCAGCGAGACAAAGTGCCTGGCTGCGCCGTGGCGGGAGCCCCAGGAGCAGCTCTTCGCTGCTAGGGGAGGGGGTGGGGGAGGCTGCCTGAGCCTGGCGACCCCAAGCGGCCTCTCCTTCCCCATTAACGGGCGCCCGGGGCCCCCGCAAGCTCCTGCGTTGCGTGCTTCCAGCTTCACCAACAAACGGAGCTGCAAATCTGGTAATCGTTTGCGGAGCCTCGGCACGAACCCCCTTTCCCCGCACTCCCCCCCCCCGCACTCCTCTGGCGGCAGCAGGCGGAGAAAGCCCCACTTCCCCCTGGCTTTGATGGCACGCATGAGTTGGCTTCCCACTCTTTTTTTTTTTAACTCTCCTCTTCCTCCTCCTCCTCTCCTCTCCCCTTGTTGTCTGGTCTTCCCTAAGGAAACTCGAGGGCTCACACTTCCAGGTGTTTCTCCCTGTCTTTCTCCCTGTCAATGATCTTTTCTTCCCTTCCCTTCTCTCAGCCCCAATTTAAAGAAAGAAAGAAAGAAAGAAGAGAGAGAGAGAAAATGGGGCCCTATACAAATAGTTTGCCCCAGACAGCACTTAACATAAAAGTAAAACAAACATTTTTTAAAAAAATTCTGATTCAGATTAAAAAATATATCCTGGCTTTTATTTGTAATCATCATGGATGTTTGGAGCCTACATTTCTGCATGATTGTTTGGCTATTTTGAATTTGATAGAATGGACTCATTGAATATCTTTATTTTTTAATCTATTTTATTTTTTGCCTGTTTCAGAAGTTTTATACATGGACAATTGAATTTGCAGATTTGAATTCACAAACACTTTTTGAACTGTTATACATGACTGTATAGAATTGGATTTCACTGCAAAGTTGAGAGTTGCCTGGTGTTTTTTTCAACCTGTTACCAGCAAATGCCAGTTGCCAGGCAGCAGATTATTTAGAAGTGTTTTTTACAGTGGTTGTCCCAGATGCAAAGATTCAAGCCTCAGGTTAGGTATGGAAAAAGTAAAGTGTTTATTCTCAAAAACAGCAGTTGAAATTGATGGAAATAGTCTCCAAAATAAGCCTAAGTTGCACCAGAGAGCATCTAGAACCCCAGAGCTTCCAGGGCCCGCCTAGGGCCCTGGACCCCGGCCTAAGGGACTTCACACTTCGCGCACCTTATTCACTTCAGATTTTTTCAGACTTTTTTTTTAACCAGCTCTCACACCCCTGTAAACTGCGGGCCATTGTTGGAAACCAAGACATCTGGGAATCCGTGCGTTGCAAACAGTCTGTTCAATTTTTTGATGACTGCTTCTGTGGTGGTGGTCTTCATCTCATTTACCTCGACCAGTTCGAGTAGGCATCCACTGTTATTAGAAAAGTATGTCCCTTTGTAGGTCCCACAAAATCGATGTGGATGCGGGACCATGGACCCCTGGGCGTTTCCCATTCCGTTGGTGGTGCTTTTGGTGGAGCCGCACGTGTTTCTTGGCATTTGCTGCAGGTGGCAACCCAGGCTTCGATTTGTCTGTCCATACCTGGCCACCAGGCATAGCTCCTCGCCAGCGCTTTCATTCGCACGATGCCCGGGTGTCCATCGTGCAGCACTTTCAAGACTCTACGTTGAAGTTTTTCTGGAATGGCTACTCGGTCTCCCCACAATACGCACCCTTTTTGGGAGAAAAGCTCTGTCTGTCTGCTTTTGAAGGGTTTGAATTTGTCGTTGGGTTTGATTTCTGGCCATCCCCTCTCCACCCAGCTGAGGACTCATGCCAAGCAAGGGTCTTTTTTGTTTCTAACGCGATATCCTGCACAGTTAGTGGAGGTGAGGGAAGCATCTCAATTTGTAGTGTGGATAGCGTAGGAGCTGGGTCATCTAGGAACTCAGATAACGGTGAATGGCTTAAGGCGTCAGCATGGGGAATGGTTTTTCCCAGATGATGCGTTAACTGGTAGTCGTAGGCAGCTAGGAACTCCGACCATCGTGTCATTCTTGGTGATAGTATGTGGGGAGTTGGTTTATCCCCTGCCAAAATGCCAAGCAATGGCTTGTGGTCTGTGATTATGGAAAAGGATCTCCCATACATGTATTCATGGAACCTTTTAATTGCGGATACAATAGCAAGGGCTTCTTTATCTAATTGACTATAGTTCCTTTCAGTTTTAGACAAAGTTCTTGAAAAGAATGCAATAGGTGCCTCCGTACCGTTTGGTAGAATGTGGCTCAGGATGGCTCCTACTCCAAAAGGGGAAGCGTCACAAGTCACAGTCAAGGGTAGTGTCTCATTATATTGGATTAACACTGCATCCGATGTTAGGAGGTCTTTGACTTGCTGGAAAGCTTGCTCCTCTCGACGTCTCCAAAACCAGGAAGCCTTCTTGTTGAGAAGCCTATGCAGGGGTTCAGCAACAGTCACCTTCTAGGGTAGGAAGATGTTATAAAAGTTAATGAGGCCCAGGAAGACTTGGAGGTCTGTCTTGTTTCTAGGTCTTGGAGCATTTTTAATAGCTGCTAATTTCTTTTCGGTAGGGTGAATACCATGTTTGTCAGGAAGGTAACCAAGAAATTCAACCATCTCAGTGCATAATTGGCACTTGTCCTTCTTGACTTTGAGTCCTGCATCCTGGAACTTTTGTACGACAGTTTTTAGGCATTTTTCTAGTTGACTTCTTGTAGAGGCGGCTATTAATACATCATCGAAGTAGGGTACAACTCCTTTTATGCCCTGCAGCAACCTTTCCATCAAACTTTGAAAAATGCCAGGGGCTACGCTTAGTCCGAACTGGAGTCTGTTACATTTGAACGCACCTCTGTTTGGACTATTGTTTGGGCTTCTGCGGTCTTTGCATCTACTGGCAGTTGCTGATATGCTTGGGCTAAGTCAAGCTTCGCGAATACCTTTCCGCCCCCAAGCGAGTGGAGAAGGTGTTGGACCACAGGTACTGGGTAGGCGCTCTGTTGAAGCGCGTGATTCAGGGTGGCCTTGTAATCCCCACAGATTCTCAGGGATCTGTCAGGTTTTATGGGGGTTACAATTGGGGTCTCCCATTGGGCATGCTCGATGGGTTCTAGTACGCCCTGTGCTATTAATTTGTCCAGTTGCTTGTCAATTTTTGGTTTGAGAGCAAAGGGAACTTGATGTGGTTTTAGACGGATGGGTGCGATATCAGGGCAGAGATTAAACGAAATGGGGGACCCCTTGTACTTACCTAATTGTTCAGTGAAGATTTCTTGAAAGTCCAGGATGAGGGTCGCTTCCCAGTCTTCGCTTACAGTCTGGTTGATGCCGGCCAATTCGATTCCTAATGGCGTGAACCACTGTAATCCCAGTAAACTGGGTTGGTCCCTGTCAACGACGGTGAGAGGTAGAATTGTGGTGTGGTCTTTAAATGAGACCTGGATGTGACTGGAACCAGCAACTGGGATTCGATTGCCCTGGTAGTCCTTTAATATAAGTCTCTGGGTGCTGAGATCCTGGCGGCGGATGTCAGGGATCAGTTGCTTGAGAGTTTTCCAGGAAACCATTGATAGAGAAGACCCGGAGTCGACTTCCAAGATGCACGGTCTATTTTCAATGGTGACCTTTACCTGGATTTTTTTCGCATCCACTGATGAGGCGTGGCCGATGGTGACGATTTGATGTGCCTCTTCTCGTCTGGTATTGGTAGCAAGCATTCGGTTTCTATTGTACTGGCTCCACTGGTTGTTTGGGCGGTCCCGGTTTGGTGGGTGGTTGCCCGCTGTCTGCCTGAAGCTATTGTTGTTCCTCTTGGGGCTGGAGACTCGTTTACTTCTGCAGACTTTGGCGATGTGGCCCCTTTTATCGCAGGAGCGACAGATGGTGTCTAGGAACCTGCAATCTGCTCATGGGTGGTTCCCCCCACATCCGGCACATTGAAAATTGGGTTTACGACCTCACTGGTCTCGTTGGTCGTGCTCTGATCTGAGTCTGTTGACTTCTTCCTCCTCACTTTCCGACGAGGACTCGATGTCTTCGTGGTGGGCTGTTGTTGTGTGTCTCTCTGAGGGTATCGCGATGTCGCTGGCAAGTTGGTGGTTGGACCCATTCGTTCGGCGCATTCGGGCAGCTAACTTCCTGGTTGCTTCTGCTGCAGTAGCATCCGCTGTGGCATCTGCGAGTGGGATATCTCCTTTTGCCATAATCTTGCTTTGGATGGTGAGGTCTCTTAGACCCAGGACAATCCGATCTCTCATGGCTTCTTCCAGATTTGCGAAGCCACATAGTCCACCCAAATTTCTTAGGTCAGCGACAAAGTCCCCGATGCTTTCGCTTTCCCGTTGGTCCCTCTGGTAAAACTCGTGTCTTCTGATGAGGGTTGGAACTGCTGGGGCATAATGAGCTCTGAGAATGGGAGCAAAGGTGTCCCAATCCATAGTTTTGACTTCAGCCGGTTTCGCTACTGCCTTTGCCATTTTGAAGACGGCGGATCCGCAATGCATTAGGAACACCGCACGTTTCTTGCTAGGCGTAGCATCCTTCAGATGGTTTCCAGGAACATTTGGAACCTGTCCATATACGAGTCCCAATCTTCCTTTGCTGGATCAAATGGAGTGGGTGGTATTGCGCTGCAGGTGATTCTGTCGTTTTCTGCGCGTTATCAGCCACGTGCTCTGTCAATACTTCGCAAGTGCTCAGTCAGCTCTTATTGTCTCCGCATCCCATCCTCATCGCCAGTGTTCTATCTCGGAGAATGGACGCAATAATGGAGATGAGACATCGAACAGTGACTCCAACTCTTTATTAGTGACTTCGGGAAAGCAGCTCAATACGTACGGCAGCAGCAGCTCCTTTTATAGAGCTGGCTGCTGTCAAAGCGTCCAATGGTTTAAGTTTGCCGCGCTTGGAGCATCCAATCACGGCAGCCCACTAACTAGCCAATCGGATCAGTCCGGAATGACCAATCACGACCCGCTGTTCACGGACCAATCAAATATGCAGGATTTCGAGCCTTTGTGAAAAGCCAGTCAGGTTTGCAGGCTTACAAGCCTGCTAGTTCGTAACAACTGGGACTTTTGCAAACTTGCAGAGCCCGAGGCTGGAGCACCAAGGGTAGCAGCAGCAGAGATGCTCATTCGGCTCTTCTCATGCTCACCCAGCCGCTCGGGATTAAACCAAAACGCAGCACCTGGCGCTCCCAGGTACCTCAAAATCTTTTTTTTCTTGTTGTTATGGGGGATGGGGGGAAAGTGGGAGCGACTCAGATGCTGTTGTTGGAGACGGTGCTGATGTGCGGGAGGGGAGAAATTAATTCACCCCCGAAAAGACGTCCTAGCCGTTTTTTGAGGGCTCAAAAAAAATAAGGCCCAGCCTTATTTTGTGAGAAACACAGTACTAAAACTATCCTGTCTTTTTTTTTCATTTCAAATGCAATAATATTTGTACTTTAGGCCTGAAAGTAACTAAACACTAAAGACACTAAACAGAACCATCAATATCTAAAATAGTATTTAACACTCTCAGCCTAAAGAACAATACATATTTCAAACAATCTTTAAAATCATAATTAAAGCAGTAAATTATGAAATGCCCAATTACACTCAACAATGACTGAAGGAACATTCCACAATTTGGGTGCAACCTCCAACATGACTCTAAAACAGAACTAGGTAAACCATAGGCCATTCACTGTACCTAAATTTGAGTAATCTCCAGAATTCCTTCTTTCATTGCTTCTGAAATCTGGTAGCACCTTTTTGGTATTTTTTTCATTTCTTAATCATTTGAAAGCATTACATCTGTTAATTTAAGTTTCATGTTCCTATAAAGAACATTTTCACTATAATTCAGCTTTGTAAAGGGTCCTTTTCCTGGACCTACTCATGACTTTTTGTGCCAGCCCACCACATCAAATTAATACAAAATATAATACTCAACCTGAGAAGACTTGGTTATCCTTGAAGACTTGAAGTAATGCCTCGAAGCACATAGCAAAGACACATATAGAAGAAGGGCCATTCCACCCACTGAATATATATCTCCCATTTGAATTGAGCCCCAAAAGATCTTTGCAGGAAGCAACTCACAGTTCCTTCCTGGATGTTGCCATACCTTTGTGTTACTTGTGGCAAAATGAAACACATCCAAATATGAACGCCAAAGACCAAGATCATTTGGAAAACACACTTCCCAAACGTGTTCTTTCTTAGGTAGAGTGCCCTATCAATTATCATGGTGCCAAACTGTATCAAGAGTATCACAAGCCAAGGTACAGGGACTTCACCTTCCAAAAGGGATTCTGTGAAATCATCCTCTGAATGTTTCTGAAATATGTTAGAAAAAATTAATAATAACACCGTGACAAAAGAAAGCAAAAGACAGTATTAATAGCAATAGATACCTTGCAATCCCAAAACATGTGAAAGACCACTTGAATACCATCAGCACTGACAAAAACCCTTAACATCTCTGCCTATCCCAGGCCCTTGGGAAAGACTCCATTGGTGGATAAAAATACCAAATTGAATCTAAACATCTAGCTAAACATATATGACCAAACCTCATCATAATAATGCCAAATAAAACTAGATTACATTAAATTTCCTCTTCTTTTTTTTCCAATTTCTTTTGTCTACGACTTTTTATACAGTATTTCTGCACTTTGCTTAGTGCTGTTTATTCCAAAGAATAGTATGAGACATATGTATTAAAATCAATATCAATAACCATAACAATACAAAATCAATGTATTCACACATATAATGGTTCCACACTTTAAATTGGCATTTAAAATCATTTAAAGTTTTAAATGCAAATACTTGCATTTTATTTTCAAATCCAGCTTCATAAGTTTATTTAACAAGTATTATCTCTAATTTCCATTGTATCATATAGAAGCCATATTGCTCCTATGTTCCATAGACTCAGTTCCAAATATGCTTCAACTTCAGGTTTACTTTTTGCTTTAAAGCATTTGAGTCCTATCCTCTTCGATCTGTCGTATCTTCTAATATCATTTTCCTTTCCTTTCCTTTCCTTTCCTTTCCTTTCCTTTCCTTTCCTTTCCCTTCCCTTTCCTTTCCTTTCCCTTCCCTGCAAGGTAATCATCTTTTATATTAGGATCACAATGACTGCATGAGCTAACAGTTCTTAGCTCAAGGTCACCTAGTGAACTCCACAATTAAGTGGGGATTTAAATCCAGGCCCAATAATCGAAAACTAAAATTACTACCCCAAATTGGTTCTTGAGCATTCATACATTCACAAGACATCACATATTCTTGCAACAAAAATATCTAAAGATATTTTTCAAAAGTAAAAATTGAAAATAAAGAGAAAAAAAGAAACAAAATAAAGCCCAATAATATCAAAAAGTAATAAGCAAAGAAAAAGGGGGGGAGAAAAGAGTTCTTCAGGTTCTTCCCACCTTAATCCAATTTAAAGACCTCAAAAAATGAAAAGTAGCCATAAAAATAAGTCAAAAATAGCGATAAAGAGGCAGACATCCCTATGAGAAAAAAAAAGCGAAAAAGGAATATTCTGAGACTTCCCCTTTTAAAAAATAAAAATAAAAATGAGGTAAAATAAAAAATAAGTATATCAATATTACAAAATGCTGTGGGGTTGGAGGGGAGGGATAAAACAATTAATAAAGGATTGGGGGGGGGGAAGCGCACACTGTCTTTTATTTATCCAAGGCTCTTATTTGGCTTCTCCATAAATTTCAAAGCCAAGCTTCAAATATTCATTTAATAATAGAAGTCCCAAAGAGCACCTGTATAAACATCCTCCAGTGCTCTTCCCTCTATCTTATCATTTCCAGTAGCCTTGAGAAGAGTTTTTTTTTTCCCAACTCTCAACTTCAAACAAAATATTTTCAAGCCTCTAGTTGGCAGTGTTACAAAGTTTCTTCAAACCACTCCCCCTTCTTCCCCCCTGAAAAAGCCTAAAAAGAAAAAAAAAGTATATATGTATATTTATATATATTTAAAAAAATATATATTAAAGGGGGCCTCTATTTTAAAAAATATAAACAGTCAAAAAGGAGAAGAGAGAGCAAGTAAATATAAAAATATCAAAGAAAAAACCAGTCTGATTAACTAGATCGCAATAGAAATTCAGTAAAGAAAAAAAAAAGAGTAAAAATAAAAAGCCGAACCTCACTTTGACATTACTTTAAAAAAATCGCTACTAAATCAAATTTTGTCAATGTTTACAGATTTCTTCTCATATTAGAGTGTTCTTAAGTCCCAAGCAAAAAAAAAAAAAGATCCTCACCAGCCGATACACTTCTCTTTCTATCTCGTCCTTCCGGAGTTGTCCCAGCTTCAGCAACTTAATGGCTGCCTCCCCGCCGTTGGCAAAAGGGCTTCTTCTGGATCGACCAGTGACTTGCGATGTCCCTGGGATCTACAGAACGCGCCCCTTACTGTCACCGTCACTACGAGACGGTTTAGGTTCGTTGGGACCGACCAGGGGTGAAGATATCAGCTGTGAACTCGGAGCCCCGAGATCGCAGCTGTATCACAGCGACGAAGCTTTTACTTTTGAATTATAATTGAGTATTTCACAATTGGATTAAGGTCTTGAAGAACCTGAAGAATTTTTTCTTTTTAATTTTGGGCTTTTTACTTATTATTGGTTTTGTTTTTTGTTTTTTATGGTGTTTTCCTTTTTCTTAATTGGATTATAATTGGCTACCTCACTAATTGGATTAAAAGAGCCGGAAGACCCTGAGCTATCGAAACGAGTAAGAAAATTTTACCTTCGGGCATCTCAACTTCTGCTCCTGTCTTCATGTCATCTGGAGGACAACTCTCAACAATGGCGAAGCAAGATAAAGCACAAGTGGATTTAACGATGGTTATGCAAGGAATACAAGAACTTAAAATGAGTATTGAACAAAGAATGGAGAGTATTGACCAAAGAATTGGAAACATTGATGAAAAATTTGAAAATGTTCAACAAATGATGGTGAAACACGATGAGAGAATCCAAAATATAGAAGAGAAAGACAAGCAAAGAGATGATACAATTGGAAATATCGATAACAGATTAACAATGGTCGAACAAGAAAAAAGTGGGATGTTGAAGTGAGAGATGGACAGGTCAGAATTTTATCTTAGATTTCAAAATATCGAGGAAGAAAAAGGACAAAACTTGGCGGCAGTAATGATTGAAATCTTGGCTGGAATCTTGGAAATAACAGAGGAAAAGATGATGGATGGAGTAGATGAGATATATCGAGTCTTCACAAGATATGCGATGAGGAACCAATTACCAAGAGAGGTCCATGTTAGATTCACCAAAAAAAACTATTAAAAACCAAATATTACAAGTGGAAAGAGAGAAGGTGTTGAAATACAAAGGCAAAGAGATCCTGGTTTTAAAACAAGTACCTAGAAAAGTGAGAGAGATTCGAAGAGAATGTCGATTTTTGACCGAAATGCTATTGAAAAAAGAGGTGAACTATAGATGGCTGATTCCAGAAGGATTAATGTTTACATGGCAAGAACAGAGACACAGAATCGATTCAATTGTGAAAGCAGAAATATTCTACAAGGAATTTTTCGAAAAAAGAGAAATGGAGATAGAAAAAGAGAACATTTTAACTGAATCTGAAGAGGACCAAATGGAGATGGAAAATGAAGAAGGCGCAATAGGTGGACAAATGGAGATCAAAGAACAACGTGAAATAAGATCCACGAGAGCTGTTAGACCTAAATATAAAGCATAACCATGGGAGAAAAAAAACTGATTTCCATGAATATAAATGGACTGAATTCAGCTACCAAAAGAAGGAAAACTTTTCACAAATCAGAGAAGCTAAAATTTGATATAATTTGCTTACAAGAAGTACACATTAAAAAACAACATGAACAATGATTGACACAACCAAAGTTAGAGAAAATATTTACTTCTCTGACTCATTGTAAGAAAAGAGGAGTGGTTTTGTACATCAAAGAAACCACTCCAGCCAAACTGATTTATACTGATGAAGATGGAAGAGTATTAATAGTTGAAATAGTGGATAATAATATAAAAACACTCTTGGTTGCAATTTGTGCCCCGAATGATAAACAAGAAGAATTCTATAAAAAATTACATATGAAAATAATTGAACTGGACTATGTTAATATACTCATGATGGGGGACTTCAATGGAATTGTAGACAATAAATTGGACTACACAGCAAAAACAACACGACAAAATAGGAAAACTCTCCCTAAATCCTTTTTCAAAATGATAGATGAATTAAATTTAAAAGATATATGGAGAGAAAGAAATGCTAAAATTCAACAATATACTTTTTATTCAAATAGACATTTATTGTGGTCCAGAATAGATATGATTCGGACATCAACAGAATTATTATCTAATATTCAAGAAATAAATATTGAAACAAGTACATGGGCAGACCATAATCCAATGACAATTAAATGGAAAGGACAAAAAAGAAGATCTAGATGGACATTAAACAATACTATTCTAAAGGAAAAAGACTTTATACAATGGATGGAAAAAGAATTGGCCTTCTTCTTTAGTGAAAACAAAAAAGAAGATACTTCAATACAGAATGTTTGGGATACAATGAAGGCATATGCAAGAGGACTAATAATTGACTATACAAAGAAAAAGAACATAAGGAAGAGGCAAATGATTAAAGCTCTAGAAGATGACCATAAAAAACTGGAAAAAGAATTACAGAAGACGCCACAGAAAAAAGATATTAAACTTAAAATGGACATAATTAAACACAAAATGGATCAAGTAGAGAAAGAAGAACTGGCACAAAAAATTAGAAGTGCTAAACAGAATTATTTTGAAGATGCAAATAGGCCAGGTAGATGGTTAGCATATAAGCTGAGAAAGGAGAAAGAATCAAGGAAAATATTACAGTTAATAGATGATCAAGGTCAAATTTGTTATGGTAATAAGGAGAAAAAGGCAATCATTCGAGATTTTTATGGACAATTATATAAACAAGAGGAAATTGATGAGGAAAAAATTAAACAGTATTTACAAAATGCTAACCTACCTAAGATACCTGATGAAACTGGGAAAATGTTAGAAAGTGCTATAACAATGATGGAATTAACCGAAGCACTCAACAGACAGAACAATGGAAAAGCACCAGGACCAGATGGTTTCCCAGCAGAATTTTATAAAACATTACAAGAATCATTGAGCACTCCACTGTTAGAAGTCATGAATGAAGTTATAATAAATAAGAAAATACCTAAAACATGGTCAGAAGCTAATATTACACTTATTCCAAAAAAAGGGGTTGTCCCATTACAAATTAAGAACTATAGACCTATTTCCTTATTGAATGCAGACTATAAAATCTTTGCTTCAAACTTGGTAGAAAGGCTTAAAAAATATCTAAATAATTTTATTCACTCTGATCAGAATGGATTTTTACCAAAGAGACAGATTAAAGACAATATGAGGGTAATCCTGGATACACTGGAATATTACGAGGCCCACCCTGAAAAACAAATGGCTTTGATATTCTTAGATGCCCAAAAGGCATTTGATAATGTGAATTGGAGATTTATGTTATTACTATTGGAACAGATGGGCTTTGCTAGAAAATTTATCCAAGCAATAGAAGCCGTATATTAGAAGTAAACGGCAAAAGTAATGATAGATGGAGAATTCACAGACTCTATCAATATTTAAAAAGGTACAAGACAAGGATGCCCATTATTTCCTTTGTTATTTGTATTGACCTTGGAAGTGTTAAATAGAAATATTAGAGAGGATATAAATATAAAAGGAATGAAAGTCAAAAAGGAGGAATTTAAGTTGCAAGCCTTTGCGGATGACTTGGTCTTTATTTTGGAAGACCCTTTAGAGACAGCTTTAAAACTATTGGAAAAGATAGAGATGTATGGTGAGATGGCTGGTTTGAAAATAAATAAAGACAAAACAAAGATTCTGACAAAGAACATGTTATTAAGACAAAGAGAAGAGCTGGCAGATTTATTGAAAATTCAAGTTACGAACAAAGTTAAATATTTGGGGATATATCTGACGTCAAGATGTACTACATTGAAAGAGAATAACTATATTAAACTTAAACAGCAGATAGCATCCGATCTGAAAAAATGGGAAAACCTACAACTGTCATTGATAGGTAGAATTTCAACAATTAAGAAGAATATTTTACCCAGAATTTTATATTTGTTCCAAACAATACCAATTAGGTTAGGTAAGGATTACTTTGAAGAATTAAATAAAATTGTGTTGAAGTATATATGGCAAGGCAAGAAAGTGAGAATAAAATTAAAACTTTTACAGGATGCTAGAATTAGAGGAGGATTTGGCCTTCCTAACTGGGAGTTGTATTATCAAGCTGCAAACTTAATGTGGGTTAAAGAATGGATAATGTTAAGAAAGACTAGATTGTTGGCATTGGAAGGTCATGATTTATTATTGGGTTGGCATGCTTTTTTATGGTATAAGGGAACTAAATCACAGGGTTATTTTAGAAGGCATTATATACGGGAATCGTTATGGTTGAATTGGGAGAAAATTAAGAAACAATGTTATTTGAAAATCCCAGTTTGGTTATCAACTATTGAAGCTTTTTCGTATCCTATAACCTATAAGAAGGAACAAACAGTTAGATATGGGGAAATACTGGATGAAAAGGGTGAACTTAAAACGATGCAAAATTTAGAAGAACAAGGTATAGAGATGAATTGGTTTTCATATGCGCAAATACATGCAAGGTATCTTAAAGATTCTAAAATAGAAGGATTTTATGATAAATTGACTGATTTAGATAGGATTTTGACAGGTACTGATGAAAAAGTGATTAAAAAACTATATAGTTATTTGTTGGAAATTAAATTAGAGGAAGAACAAATTAAAGAAACAATGATTGCTTGGGGGAAGAATTTTGGATATGGGATTGATTTAGAGAAATGGCAAAAATTGTGGTCACAAAATTATAAAATGACAATGTCAACAGCATATAAAGAAAATTTGTATAAGATGTTTTACAGGTGGCACTTTCCCCTGACAAGAATAGCAAGAATGTTCAAGAATAAATCTGAAAAGTGCTGGAAATGTCATCAGATACCTGGCTCATATTACCATATGTGGTGGACTTGTGAGGAGGCCAGGAAATACTGGACTAGAATTCGCATATGGCTGGAAAAAATGGCAAAGAAACACATAGATTTGAAACCAGAGATTTTTTTATTGGGAATCTTACCTGATATATATAATAAAAACTTAAAGTATTTGATTGTAAATGTATTAACAGTGGCTAGGATTGTATTTGCTAAACATTGGAAGAGTGAGAAAATACCATTAGAGGAAGAAATTATTAAGAAAATATTGGAATGTGCTGAAATGAGTAGATTGACATTTGAAATTAGAGAACAAGAAGATAAACAATTTTATGAAGTTTGGGATCTCTTTTATCAATGGTTAGATAATACAATATAATAATAGAATATTTAGAAATCTAGGAAATAACGAATATATAATTTTTCTTGGTTTTGATAACATTTTTAGAATATATTATTAAGATAGATTTGGTATGATTCTATGATCTGTTATAAAATAATTTAACTCAATTATAATTATCTCGCTTAAGTATGAATTAGTAAAATTATAGTCAAATGATTGTTTAATAATGATATTAGGATACTTAACTGATGATTGATAATGTGAGTTATTATGTAATATAATTATTTCGATGACTATGAAATGGATGCACAAAAAGGAGTGGTAAACCAACCGATACACTGTAAATTTATGAAGAATGATGATTTTTTTATGTTATGTCTTATGTTTTATGTGTTTTTGTTTGTCGTTAAAACCAATAAAACTTTTATCAAAAAAAAATATCTAAAGATATTTTTATAAGAGCATTGATTTCATTGAACTTGAAATTGTTCTGGACTGAAGAACTTGAAATTGAAAAGCATTCACGGATTTGGAACTTTTGAAATAATAGCAAAATAGTAATAGCTTTTGAGCACATCATGAGCATATGAGTATTTCTTCTTCATCACTGAGGGAAGCATTATCTGTTTGAAATTCTGGAGAAAAAAAAAACTTTCTTCGAGACCCACCAAAACATACTCTACAAAACCTTTCTGTTAGAATCTCAACAACACACATCGCTACTTACCCCAAATGCCCAATAGCCAAAGATGGTAATAATAAAATTAATCACATCAGCAATAAAGATGTAACCATAGATATCGCAGACTGGACTGCTTTGGGAATAAATGATGTCATAGAAGAATTGCTTGATAGGCCGATAAATCCAAAGCACACTGGGGGTAAGAATTTATCTAGATCCGTCAAAGTGCAAAGTAGAGTCATATTTGTTAAGATAAAGTCCTTGCTTAAAATTCAAGAAAAAAGTGATAGCATTATAGCAGACACTGCAGAAAACACATATGCTAGCTAGTTGAGATGAGGTTGTAGACCCAAAAAGTGGTCTTAATGTGGACTAAGAAACCCATCATTTCAGGACCTCCTATTTCTAGGGCTGGATACCTCCTTCTCCATCTGTTCTTTCACACATACAGTAGTCTGATGCCCATTACTTTTTGATTGGGTCAGATATCAAACTGATATATCTGATTTCATTCTAGGACATCTCAACTCAGATAACCATGAAAAGACAGTTATTGTAATCATAAATGAAAGCAAAGCACAGGATATTATTCTATTTTACATCATCTATCTTTATGACAAAAATGTCATCCTGTCTTATTATGGCTAAATTGGAGGGCAAGGTGTGTGAGGGAGGCTGAGTCTCAGCAATTGACTGATTTGTCTATTCATAAAGCCATGATCACAGAGGCATTCCCAGAAGTAAGCAAATGACAAAAATGAGCATTACACTGTTGTGATTAAGCTCTGCCCATTTTGTCCATGCACTGTGTTGTGACACATACATACAAAACATGCAGAACTTAAGTACAACAGTGCAGTACTTCTTGCATCATTCTGACCCCAGATCTTCTCTCAGAGCTATGTTTTTTGCATCATCAAGTCAGCTAAACAAACTCTCAAAGATCTTGACCATTTTATAGTCAGAAGCAAATGTAGCATGTTTCTTTCTTGTAGAATTCTATGTAGAAGCATTATGTTTTCAGGCATGGTCATCATCAGGAAATGTCTACTTTTCCTGACATGCCTTGCCCTCCTTGCAACTCTGCTCATTTGGGTTGCAACACCTTACTTTCTGTAGGTCAGTGTTTCTCAATCTTGGCAACTTTAAGATGGGTGGATTTCAACTCCTAGAATTCCCCAGCCAAGGAAAGTTGAAATCTACCCATCTTAAAGTTGTCAAGGTCAGGAAATACTGTTTTAGAATAAAAGGAAAGGAAACCCTCCATTTACATTTTAACCAGCAACTTTTTAGTCTTAAGTATCTTCTGGTTCCTTGTTTCTTTAGAATGTCTCTTCTTGCCAGAGGGAGGTTTTCTGAAAAGGTTGCATGTCTTCTGGGCTTCTTTCAGAGATTTGTCTGTCAAGAGTAAAGGATAACATTCATTATGCTATCTGAGAAGCTTTCACATGACAGGATAAATTTTTTAAATGCTCCCCAACTTCTGATGCAGTTCCATTCCCAAGCACATAACAATTGATCTTCAGTCCAATCATGTCTTCTGAAACATTAAAAGAAATACCCCTGTGCAAATTTCCGTGTGGGAGAATACCTCCCCAAATGGGAACAAAAGAATCTAATGAACACAGAGCGATCAAACTTTCACTTTTTGATTACAAAAGAAATGTGAAACTTCTCAACATAAACCAAACCACAGCAATAACAGTAAAAGTGAGCAAGCTGTTAGGACAGGGAGAGGCCATTCGGTGGAGGTTGAGAGGCACAGTGGACAGAGTAATTAAAAAAGGGAAAACCCTTGGATTTTCTATTTTTATTTCCATTTTTAAGGTAGGGGCTGCTTTTGTTTCTCAAATAGATTGAGTTTATTTTACAGTTTAAGCTACATTTGTCCTCTCAAAATGATGGGAAATCACACTGCTTATTTTCAGCAATGGCACTGTAGTTGAAGAAGTTTCTAGAACCACAAAAGGGGATTCCGAACCTATGGTTACTCACTCTAAAATAGGATAACAACAAATGCAAATGGACTTCCAGTTTGCTCCTCATTGGAGTTGGAGCAGAATCCGCGATCATGCACTGTTTCACCTGAGCTCACTTTCTGAAGGGTCTCGATTGAGACCAGAACCACCCTGTGGGGTGGTGAAGAAGGGGGGAATAGCCTGGAGGGTTAAGGGGAGCCACAACTCCCCTCCCTAACAGGGAAAAACCCTCCCAAAGGCAAGCTGCAGTGGTAGTCTTAAAATGGCCACCACAAAGACAAAGAACACTCCGGGAAAATAAGTTTTGTGCTGGAGCAGAGAAGTCGTGAGCAGAGTGTGAACCAGGCAAAAGACATCATTTTTGAGGTACCCTGGACTTAAAATAAAGGGCTATCTTGGAGGAAAGTATGTGGAAGTGGTGACCAAAGAAAGTGAGAAGGAAATTGGATTTTATAAAATTCAGATTGAATTACTGTATTGGATTAATTTGGAAGAGAAAATTTAAAGGAAAATACTTTAACACAATAAAGGTTTAGAAATTAAACTGGATAACTATTGAACTACTAATGCTAAAATTGAGTGTGTTGAAAAGAAAAGAAATAACAGCTAATGATTGAAGTTAGCGAACTTAATAAAAGTATTACATTTAACAAAGAAAGTTAAAGGCAAAAGACTCAAGAGTGCCATCTGATGGTGCAGGAAAGTTTTAGTATGTTTTAAAAAGTGTCTGGTCTTCTCTAGAGTTTGGATTTTGGAACTTAAAAGAAACTTTATTATTGTCATAGAACCACCTGGTTACTTGGGAAATAGTTGGGGCCAATTAAAAGACCTGGAACAAAGGATCAAGAGTATGGATTGTTGAAAATAAATTGGCTGAAATAATATACTGGACTCTGGAATTGAATATATTAAAGAAGAGGATTTTAGCTATTAAGGAAGAGGAAAGAAAAAGAGAAAAAAAGAGAAGATATAATGGAGGACTTTTTTTTTTTTTTTGATGTAAGACTGGACTTACAAGATACAAGATTGGACTTGCAAGATATAAGGGACACAATAAAAATTAAACTTGAAATGTGTAATTACGTATTACAGAAATTAGAAACGGTGACTCAGCATACACAAGAACAAAGTAAACCAGAGGAGTACTACAAAGAGGAAGCCAACTTTGAAGGACAAATGGAAAAACAATTACTTAAACAGGGGGGAAAAGGAATTAGAATTAAAAATTTGTGGTCTGATGGGATGGTAAAAGGGAGAATGGTTCAGGAAATGGATAAAGGGAGAGGGAAAAAGCAGAAAAGGGAAGTGCAAAAGAAAAATTGAAAGAGGGGAGAGAAAAGTTCAAAAACTGGAATGAGAAATGGAGGGGAATAAGAATAAGAATGGGGGAAAAGGGAATTAAGAAAAAGGGCTAGAAAATAAAGAGGAGCTGGAAACAAACAAGGATGAAAAGAAGTTACATTGTCCAAGAGTGAGAGATAATGGGTGAAAAAAAATAGGTAAGGAAGGAGATTCTGCAAGGTAATATGTTGTGATGTATAAGAATATATTGAGAATAGTATTTTGCAATGTATAGATGATTTATAAGGTGTTTAAGAAAATGTAATAAAGAATCTGAGAAAAAAAAATATATATTTGTGTTATAATCTAGGTAGAGAGATTGATATTAAGGTAGAATGAAGGTGGTTAGCTCGAATTATTAATTAGAGGGGACAATTATATTTATAGATAAGGATTGATAAAATGACAAATGTGACAGAAAAAAGTAATATGAGAAATGAATATAAAATGTGATGAGAATTTTAGATAATATGGTAAAAATGAACATAGAAAGGTGATGAGAATTTTAGATAACATTTTAAAATAAGATATGAAATATACTAACATAACATGAATTGGGACTGGGTAAGGTAAGCTTAATATTTAATAATAATAAGGATGATGCAATATGAAATTAAACAAATAAAATGAATAGGTAACTATGGTCATGTCTGTATTGAGATGTGAAACCTGGAACCACACTGCTTGCCAAATGAGAATTTTTTTATTTAAAAAAATAAAAGCAGGGAGAAAATTGAATAATGGAATTACTAGGTATGTTTAATTGATATGGTAGTAGGCATTTGGAGAGAGTATTGAAAGATTGAAAATAAGTAATGAAGGATTATGAACTAATGTCAATGTATGCATTGAGATATGATTGGTACTATTAATTTGCCTATATTAAAATATATGATAGATTGATGCCACACTGCTAATATATCATTGTGTATGTGTAGATTGAAATAAAAAAAATTATAAAAAAGAACAAATGCAAATGAAATTTGAAAGGATCACCTCAGATTATTTCCTCTCTCAATACGAGAGAGCTTAAGACATTTCTTTAATGGGCCCTCTTCCTTTGAGAGGCAGATTAGGATCATCAGTGGGTTTTCTGATCCCCACAGAACAGAAGAGCAGAAATCACAGGCAG
Organism: Hydrophis major; assembly: GCA_033807585.1. Lineage (NCBI taxonomy): Eukaryota > Metazoa > Chordata > Lepidosauria > Squamata > Elapidae > Hydrophis > Hydrophis major. The sequence continues at coordinate 248,276,650 of CM066330.1, forward strand.
GAAGCTGTCAAGGGGAGTGCGGGTTATTATTTTATATTTCTGTCAGATCTTAAGAGTGAGTTTAAATTAAAGATATATATCAAGTGCCAAAATATAACTAGGCTTTTGTATTCATCTTGACTGAGTAGGAAGCTGCTGTTAGCTTCTCCCAGTCTGGCAATAAAATGTTCACTTCTCCAGCTCTTCTTGCCCTCGGAAATTGTGGGAGTGTCATCACTTGAGACTTTCAAGAAGAGATTGGACTGCCATTTGCCAGAAATGGTGCAGAGTCTCCTGCTTGGGTGGGGGTTGGACTAGATGACCTACAAGGTCCCTTCTACTTCTGATTATCTGTTACTTATTTTATTAGTATATTTTTGACTTTTACTCTTCCTGCTGATCAGGAGGGACAGGATTACCCTTTTCTCTTCCTCTCCTCCTTTCATAGCAAGAATATTTTGTCCACATATTTGCATTTATCTACCTCTATTAGTCCTCTTAAAAATATTCCTAGAGAGATGCCATCGTTCTGAGCTAGACTGGGGTTCCTTCGAATGACCTTTGCAACCTTTCTTCTTAGATTTCTTGGCCATATCCTTTTGTTTAGGATCTAGTATTTTAGAATCCCAGAGACCTTGACACTGTGGGACAAAACAAAGTAAAAGTTATTCATGTGGGAATCTTAAACCACATTTAAAAGAAGTGAAAGAGAATGCTGGATCTATACATGCATAATTCCCATACATGTCAGAGCACAGAGCAGGAAAAATAATTGGAACTTTCACGAAGAAAGTTGGCTGTCAAATAACCACCCAAATTTTGGTATTTGAGGGAACTCAGGCTGATGCTTTAGGACAGAAAAACATTTGAAGAGATGATCCTTCAAATATTATGACCATAACATTGACTACATTTGCTCTATGACAAGTCTATTATAGACTTGAGGAAACTTCAGTGATATAGCTGGAGGAGTTTTGTGTTAAAAATTACAGCTTGGGAGATTTTAGTTGAAAAAAGAAAATAATTGGGAAAAGAAAGAAAGGTGTAAATAATTATACACAGTATGAAGAATATCCAAACAAGGAACATCTCTCTTTCTCAATGATAGTACAAAACAACTGGCTACTCAGGACAGACCAAAAGAAATGTTTTGTTACAAAATATTTGGCCAAACTATAGAATTTTTTGTTTCCAGAAGCTGAGAAGTTAGAGACATTAATGGAGCATAAGGCTGCCAATGGATATTAGCTGCAGTTTCAAAGGTAATATATTAGCAATGACATTTCCATCTGCTAGAAAACCCGAGTGTCATTCTCTACTGTATTCTCTATTGCATCAATGTTCTTCTGCTGGGACATGGTTGATCACTATGGGAAAGTGACCAAAAGTGACTGGACTAGATAGTTTTTTGATTCACAGGACTCTTCTGAGGTTATCATAGACATTTGCTATACATGTTAACAAATCCATGCTTGAAAAGGTGGATTAAAGTCTTTCTTCCTTATTAAGGATAGTTTGCAGTACCTTCAAGATGTACCTGTGCAAGAACAAGGCTAGGAGCTGCACTAGATCATACTGTGCATATCCGTCTTTCTTCTCCATCCCAATTAGATTTGGCAAGGCAAATGGTGCTTCTGCACTGATACTGCAATATAACTTAGAAGACCAAGGAAAGAATCCAAATTGGGAAATACATTTGATCACAATCATTATCTGGCAGAGGAAGAAAACATATGTAGATTTACTATTATCATAAAATGATAATTCTTCAAGATTTCTAAAACAGTGAGCAATGCTAAAGTGCGGGGTAGTGATCTGTTCTACGACACAGGCTTCGTATTTTTATCCTGCTTATTAATAATAACCTTTTCAAAGGAGACAGTCAATAGAAACTGTGGGACAATATTAAAATTTATCGTGTAGGATTCAGCTGAAATCAGTGTTTTCCATTCTTATCCATGTGTTTTCCCAGAATAATTAGCAGGACATATATTCCAGATACAAATCACCAAAAGGCCTGTATTGGAAGATGTATAAGATGTTTTATAGATGGCATTTTGCACCAGCGCGGTTGGCAAGGGTGTTTAAAGACAAATCAGCTAAATGCTGGAAGTGCAATCAAATACCTGGGTCATATTATCATATGTGGTGGACTTGCCCAAAAGCAAAAAATACTGGACAAAAATACATCTGTACTTGGGAAAAAATGATAAGACAGCATATTGATTTAAAACCAGAAATATTTCTATTGGAGATTCTACCCAAAAAATACAGTTAGGAAAATGCATATTTAATTATTCATATATTAACTGCTGCCTAGAATTGTATTTGCACAAAATTGAAGAGTGAAGATGTGATTAGGAAATGTGCAGAAATGAGTAGATTAACATTGGCAATTAAGGAGAAAGAGCAAACTGAATACTATATGGAATGGGATCTATTTTATCAATGGTTACATAATAAAAATGGAAGTTAGGAACAGGGAAACAAAATTAAGAAGATATGTTAAAAGAGATAAGTAAATATGACTAGTATGTTGAATATTACTATTTTAATATTCTAGAATATATGGAATATTACTATTTTAATATTATAGAATTAATATTAATGTAACAAATGATGTTGCAACTCTGATTGTTTAAAAAGATATTTGTATTCAGACAACACACTGTTCAATTAAAGATGGAATTATTACAGTAAACTTTTTTTAAAAAGAAAAGAAAAAGATGTCCTGCTTTCCTCCTTTTTGCCTGAGACCTTGTACCATGCTCTGTTCTAGTTTTCTTTCCAATGTGACCAGCAGTTGCTTCCAAGTCAGAGACTAAAATTCTCAGGTAGGCTTGTGACCTCTTAGTATCTAGTCAGTTCTTTATTTCAATGAAGCTCAAAGGGGAGTGAAAATGATATACAGGGAAGACTAAAGCAGCTAAATGCAGCGTCTACTGAACACTTACCTCAGTGTAAATGATTGCTATAATCCAAAACAATTTGGTAGGCCTTGGAATGGACAACATAGGCCACAGGAATATCAAGATGGAGAGAACCGAAGTAAGAATGGAAGCAGAAACCATGTGGTTGATAATGATAACAAAATAACAAAGCATTTCTGATGTAGAGACCATAACATGGTACAAAGCAACTCCCAGCTTCAAGGGACAAGGAAGGCACTGGTAAAATTTATCGGACTGCTCCAGCTCATTATCATGAAGAATGCTAGACCATATTTCAGGAAAAAGCACAAAAAAAGTCATTAACTAATGCTACTTATTTCCCCTTCTTAGCATTTTCCCTCAGGTGCAGGGTCCTTTTTTTGGATCAACCAAATATTGATCCATTGGTTGTGACAAGAATTAACAAAGTACTTTGTTGTCTGAGGTTGACATTATGGGCTGAGAAAGACTCACCCAGACATCTTTTATGCCAAAGGCGGGATAATTCACAGTCTCCTGTTTCTAGCCTGGCTCCTTAACCATCAGACCTAACTAGCTCACAATTAATAATTGTAACTAAAATAATATATACCAGCACAAATATATTCTAGAATAAATAATATCCTGAACTTTAGATACAGTTCATTATGAACATCTCCTTCATTTTCCCCCTGCACTGGGGATTATTAAGGTAGTAGGTCAGCCTTCCACAGCTGAAGTCATCTAAATGTGGGATTGTGAATCTCGGCATTTCACCCAGTGTGTTGAAGAACATAATAGAGCTTTGAGATGTCTGCTCTGGGTTATGTCAAAACAGCAAACAAGCGGCACTCACTGAAATACTGTGGACCTAAGGATTTTGCAATCTTGAATTCATGCTCTTTGAAAGCAAGGTGAGGTCAGAAGGCAGTTTTAATAAAAGCATAATGAGATATGCCTTGCCTGTTAAGCACCAGCTCACTGGTTGTCATCATAGGAGATATTTCACCTAATGGCTTGTTGGCTTTTGGACTTCTAGTAAACAAGGAATCTGCAGACTCTTGAATTTCTGATGGAGAGCTGGAAAGAACGGCAGGTTCTGCACAAGAAGTGGTCAGAGTGAATCCTTGGGAGAGGGCTTCTTTTTCATTTCCCCTTTCTATCTTCTCAGTCCCCATTACATCTTTGTCAGTTTCACTGGCTCTCCTGATTTCCAAAGACATAAAAAATTGCCCAGAAGTCTTTTAGTAGCTTCAAGACTGAGAGGCATTTTTACAATGGTGCTTCTTCCAAAGAGCTGTTAAAAACAATTCATTATCCTTCACTTCTGAACCATTTTTACCATCAGGGATTTATGCAAAAAAAAAAAATGGAAACAAACTTATTGATAACTATGGACATTTGATTCCTCTGTTAGAACAAGGGCAGGCAATATTTATTTGCTCAGAAATTCCATATTTGGCCTCCTAAGTAAAGATCTCACCATCAAAAATTTGGTGTTTTTACCACCCAGTATAGTTAGGCTGGGAGAGACCACACATTTGATCCAACAGGTTACTTAATCTTGTTTTAAAACATAAAAATCTAATGAATATTTTCTTTGTTCAAAGCCAAGTTGAAAAATCTAAAAAAGCAAAGCACCAAAAAATGGGAAAGTGGGTTTTGGGTTCCTTCTCAGTGTGCACAGAATGTCTCTGTGGGAGTCATAAAATCATAGGTTTGTAAGGGATACTTGAGATCATCTAGTCAACTTCACAGTATCCAGTGCTTTCGGAGATCACCTAACTGTAACCTGCCCAGTGTAGAAATCTTCATGCTTGTTTATTTATTTGTTTATTGATTTCAAACTCCTGTGGCTGTCCATCCTAAAAGCACAGTTCTGAACAGTTTACAACCATTATATAAAAAATCAATGAAAGCAAAAACAAACAAACAATAAATCAGAAAGAAAAACCTGACATCACAGCCACTCTTCTATTATGCAGCCAATATCTCCACCTTCCAAATCTCACTTCTCTCTATCCTAGTGTTTGCCAGTGGAGCCAAGAAAAATGGCTGTGATGAAAGAGTGTCATATTGCAAAACTCACAATGTTTCTGCTTGCATCAACATGTACAAAGGACATAAATATGCAATGGAGGGATGTGCACCATGACATTGATACCACAGTGTGCATTTCATCAATTTAATGTAATTTTGGTGCACCAAAATTGTCTTTGTTTGCATGCTCCTTTTCTGTCAAAAGGATTTTCTTGCATACACCTTTTATATGTTGGTAGAAGCAATATCTGCCATCCAAGTCCAAACTTATCTTAAATAGTCATATTATCTGGAAAGGCAGCCACCTTTGAAAGTTTCCATTTATGAAGACCACTTCAGCTCTCCTTCCCCTGTACCTGCAGTGTGAAGACTGCCAGCACTCTTTGCTTTAAAGACAGCATGCCTCAACCTTGGCTACTTTAAGATGTGTGAACTTCAACTCTCAGAATTGTCAAGTAGCATGCTGTCTATGGAATTTTAGGAGTTGGAAGTGCACACATCTTAAAGTTGCTGAGGTTGACAAATACTGCTTTAAAGGATCAAAGATAAAAGCTGTGATAATGTCTTTGTGGTTATGTTTTAATGGGCAAAAGAGATACTACAGATTCAAAATATATATAAATGTACATTATCTATTCCCCAACATCACAGTATATTTCCTAATGTACAGGAATATTATAAGAACCTGAAGAAAAAATACTGGAGGTTTCCATCTTGAGGCAGGTAATTACTGGTACTTCTTACCTGAGTTGCAGAGATGAAGGCTCAGTATTCTCAGTCGGTGGAGATTCAGATACCTTGCCTTGGCTTTCCTCAGTTCTTATTACTTTGGCTTTATATTCTCCATAAACTGACTGATTATTCTCAAATCTGTAATGTTGTAGAACCATATCTACTGAATCCTCATTTCCCTTTAGAAAATAATCCAGAGCACAGTTAATTGGGTGGAAAAAGAACAGTAAAGGAGAATTAAATGGAATTGCTTCAGTTTATGAAAGCTCAAAAGAAATTAGTATTATCTGGAATTGATCTTATAATCATAGAATAATAAAGTTGGAAGGGATCTTGCAGGTCATCTAGTCCAACCCTCTACCTGAGCAGGAGAGTCTATTCCAAATATTAGCCTCTACCTAGGATGCAAAAAATTCCAGTGAAGAGAAAAGCTCAACACATTCCACTGTCTTTAGTAGAAATTAGTTGTTAGTCAATGCTAACTAACATTGCCTACATTATACATTGAGAAATGCATATTCCTGATAATTCTAAGTAAAAAAAACATAATACATTAAACTGCACAACAATATTTCATCATAGTACCACAAAGTCCCATGCATTCTACATTTATACTTGCTGAATTCATCCTAGCAGTCTGAAAGCAATCACTCCAGTAAAGATTGGCCATCTGAGTGAACACCAAATGCAATTCAGGACAACTATCTACAAAGTCACTATGAATTGACATCAACTAGCAACAATACAACTAAGTCCAGTAAAAAATAATAAAACTCAAATCCAATTTCATAAATTCAAATTGCAACTAAAACACAAAGCCTCTATAAACTGAATGTAAGCTACAGTACTTCAAAATCCAGGAACCTTACCTTGTTCATCTGCTGCCAAAGAATATGTTTTTCCACCCTCAATGCATTAGCAATGTCCAAATTATCTTTAACAAGGGAATTAAGGGCTTCTATAGTTCCATACATCAATGCATGCATCAAGATGGAGATAAGTTTAATAATGTTGATTATTCTTTGGACAATACTTTCTGTTGTGAAGAGAACAAGCATAACCCACATATTATAGTTATAAAAACTGCTTCACTAATCTTGCTCTCAGGAATACTCATACACATATAGAGAATATTTCAATCTCTTTAACATTCAGATTTTCAAAATGCAAACAGTATTAATTAATCTGGTGGAGCTACAGAGAGAGAAAAATTTATCTGAGTATCTTATCCTACTACATTCCTTAAGAAAACCCTTTCTCTGAAGTTGATACTTTGGGGGAAAGTACTCTAAAACTGTCACTGTGATTTTCTCCCAATTCTCCAAAAATTCTTCTTTTACAAAGAGATTTTTCTGAGTTCACCGGGAGAGTTCACCAGGAGAAGAAAGAGTTAAATACCTCTCTTGCTTATGATTTTAATAATTGCTATCAACTGTTGCAAAGTGCAAAAAATGCATTTAATGTGATATCCATGGAGATATCTTCATATCTCCATGGAAAATTTTATTATACCTGCTTGATCACAGTTAAAATCCCTGCAGTTAAATATACCTGCAATATAATATTAACAAGATAATAAAGTTGGAGACATATGGAATAATAATGAAATAGAAATTGTATCAGAAAGTCATGATTATTCTTGGTAGATATGGTAAGCTTATTGACTCAAAATTTACTGTAGAATCTGTCCCCTCAAAGCAGCATAAAAATGTCACCACTATCACTATCATGGAATCAATCCCATTAAAATGTAATTTGCAGGGCATTTGTACACTGTAGCCCTCAGCTACTTGTCTCCCATGCATAAACTGGAAATGAAAACATCTTAAGAAATCCCAAATAGACAGAATAATAGCCAGGTGTCCTGTCTCTACAGATCCTCATTGGTGGATTCCCCTGCTTCCCCTTTGATGACATGGCCTTCTTGCCACCCTTCCAAGACTGGTAGGCTGAGTTATAGCCCTGAATACCTTGATGATTACTCACCTGTGACCTACATGAGAGATAGATGATTGACTCATTAATTTGTACGCTAATGATTTCTGTACAATGGAATTAATTACCTGACTTATCCAAGTCCTCTTCTGTTCTGTACCTTCGTTTACATTCTTGAAAGCCCCGCGTTTTGATTGGTCAAAGCACGGGATGATCTGATTGGTTGGGTGAGCCGCACTGATTGGCCCGCTAAGAATCTCCCGCGATTGGTGGATTCGAATCGCGGGAGATTCAAAGCGGTGCCATTGGCTGCGGCCGCCGTGGCTTGGAAATAAAAAGCCGAAAGTTTTTCCTTGGAACCCAGTTTGGTTCCAGGGACCAATAAAGAGCTGAAACCTAGTCACCGACTCCTGGTCTCTTTCCCGACGGACACAACACTGGCGACGAAGGTGGGATCCTGATCCTGATCCTGAACCTCAAAAGCATGTGTCCAACGGAAGCCAGCAAAACCGACGAGATGGCCAGCATCACACCGCCCACACCCTTCAACCCCGCTAGCGAGAACTGGGAATCTTACACGGACAGATTCTGCATGTTCCTCGAATGCAGCGACATGAAGGACGCCACCGGACCGAAGAAACAAGCCGTCTTCCTGACACACTGCGGGCCCGCAGTGTTCAAGATGGCGAAAGCCCTAGCGAAACCCGCTGACGTCACTGCGATGGATTGGGATGACCTCGAGCCCTTACTCCGAAGGCACTACGCTCCCACCATGCCCACCCTCATCCGCCGGCACGAGTTTTATCAGCGGGACCAATGGTCGGGCGAAAGCCTCAGTGACTTTGTTGCAGAGCTGCGGAGCCTAGGAGGACTATGCGGGTTCTCCAACATGGACGAGGCCCTGCGGGACCGAATCATGCTCGGGCTTCAGGACCCCGTCCTACAAAGTCGACTGATGGCCAAAGGCAACATCACCCTCGCCGATGCCATCACCGAAGCCACCACAGCCGAAGCCACCAGGCAGTCAGCAAACCACATGCAGAGACCGGACGCTGGGGACCGCACCGCGAACAACCACCCTGCACGGGCAACCGAGGCCCAACCTGAAACTACCACCCACCATAGCGAATTCCACTCCACCTCTGATACTTCAGACGACGAGGAGGAATTCCACCAGCTCCAGGCAGGATGCGACCAGCACAGCCGGCGGGGTCGTAAGTTGGGGACCGCGTGTGCCGGTTGCGGAGGCGACCACCCTAGAGCCAAATGCCAGTTCTTCGATGCAGTCTGCCAGCACTGTGACAAAAAGGGTCACATCGCCCGCGTCTGCCGACTCAAGAAAGCCTACAGCCCCAGACGGTGGGACCACAGCAAGTGGAGACGGGACAGCACACCGCCCAGAAACAGAGACCGCCCAGCCGACAGCCATTGGGACCGGAGCGGACGAGCCCAATGAGGTGGCGAGACCCGGCGGAGGGAAGAAACGCACCAGACGGTCATCATTGGCTACGCAACAACCACCGACGCCCGCAAGGTCTACGTGGAGGTAGGCATCGAAGGTGAACTTTGCAAGATGGAGGTGGACTCCGGGTCCTACCTCTCCATGGTCGCCTGGCAAGAAATTAAACGCTTGGTGCCGACCATCCAAAGGAGGGGACTGGAGAATCAGAGACTAATCCTTAAAGACTACCAGGGAAACCGCATCCCGGTAGTCGGAACAGGACAATTTAGAGTAACCTTTAAAGGACGCACTGTAAAACTCCCCCTAACAATCGTCGATCAAGACTAACCCAGCCTGTTGGGACTTCAATGGTTCACACTGCTCGGCATCGAAGTCATGGGCATCGACCACATCGCCGAGGCCGACTGGGAACAGCAACTGGCACGGGACTTCCAAGAAGTGTTCGACGGCACCCTAGGCAAGTACCGAGGGCCCTCTATATCCTTCAGCCTAGACCCAAACGTTCCCCCGAGGTGCCTAAAACCAAGGTGGGTACCTTTCGCACTCAAGCCAAAAATTGACGAGCAAATTGACAAGCTCGTCAAGCAAGGGGTCCTACAACCAATAGACCATGCCCGGTGGGAGACCCCAATAGTCACCCCAGTCAAGCCTGATGGGTCAGTGAGAATCTGTGGGGACTATAAGGCTACCCTAAACAGCTCCTTGCAACAAAGCGCTTACCCCGTCCCAGTAGTGCAGCATCTTCTACACTCACTGGGGGGAGGCAAGGTTTTTGCGAAACTCGACCTGGCCCAAGCATATCAGCAACTGCCGGTCGATGAGGAAACCACAGAGGCGCAAACCATAGTCACCCACTGGGGAGCCTTTCGATGTAACCGACTCCAGTTCGGAGTCAGCGTGGCGCCTGGAATTTTCCAGGGCCTCATGGAGAGACTCTTACAAGGCATCAAGGTGGTAGTACCCTACTTCGATGATGTACTGGTATCGGCAGCCAACCAGGCCGAACTAGAGGGTCGCCTAAGGGAGGTGCTAATGAAATTCAAAGAAACCGGGCTAAAGGTGAAGAGGAAAAAGTGCCAACTTTACACAGAGCAGGTCGAATTCCTGGGGTACCTCCTAGACCAGCATGGCATCCACCCCACCGACACCAAAATTAAAGCCATCAAAGAGGCCCCCACACCCAGGTCGAAAACGGAACTGCAGGCGTTTCTGGGGCTACTTAACTTCTACAATGTTTTCCTGCCCCAAAAGGCGACCGCGGCAGAGCCTTTGCATAGGCTTTTGGACAAGATGGCTACCTGGACTTGGGGAAAACGCGAGGAAGCCGCCTTCAGGAAAACCAAGGACCTGCTCACTTCGGATGCCGTCCTCATCCAATGCAACAAGACCCTACCACTAGCCATCACATGCGATGCATCACCCTTCGGCGTCGGCGCCGTCCTCAGCCACACTCTTCCCGACGGAAAAGAAGCACCCATCACGTTCTTTTCAAGGACCCTCACCAAACTGGAGCGGAACTACAGTCAGCTGGACAAAGAGGCCCTGGCTATTGTCGCCGCAGTAAAAAGGTTTCACGAGTACCTCTACGGCTGGGCGTTCACCATCATCACCGACCACAAGCCGCTGTTGGGAATCCTCGCAGGGAACCGGGCCACCCCGAACATTCTATCTCCTAGAATGACAAAGTGGTCCGAATTCCTGGCTGCCTACAACTACCGACTCACACACCGACCCGGTCACGACATCTTCAGAAGCCAGTATCTCGATATTTTCATCAGAGGATTCCAAACTGACATTAGCTAAACACACAAAACAAAACAAAAACTAAAAAATCAGAACAGCATCCCAGAATTATGACTTAGACCAATGCCCTTGATGAAGGGACCAACGTTGTATATTGAGGTTTCCACCTTTCCATCAGCAAGAATTTAAATTTATTTTTAAGTGGAAAAGTTTCCAAAATATATTAATATGTGGTAGTGGGTGCTTTAAAATGCAGTATTGTCCATTTCTAACCAATCATAAGTATAAGTACTCCTACCTTTTTCAATCCCTGGCAATTGCTCGTTTTTCCTTTCCTCCTCTTTTGTATTTTTTTGACTACTGATTTCATCTTGTTCTCTCATATTTTGAGCTGATTTTGTATTCCTCATCGAGGCTTCATATGCAAGCTGCAAAGAGGACAGAATCTTATTGAGCAATGGCTAACCTGGGGTAGAATATATTAAATTATCTCCTACTGAATTTCTGCCTATCTTTAAACAAAATGGTGAGTTTTGTACAACAGCCAAAACAAAGAATAAAATTGATGTACTGAAAGAAAATAGAATCTAGTTCCTCTCCCCAGTTTAACTACTTCTGAAGCCATTAGGGGAGGACAACCATTGACATGAGGCAGTTGTTAAGTGAATTGCTGCAATTGTTAAGTAAGAGTAACAGTTAAGTGAATCTAACTTCCCCACTGACTTTGCTTGTCAGAAGTCAGCTGGAAAGTTTGCAAATGGCCATCACATGACACTGGAATACTGTAATTTGGGTTGCAGTGATCACATGACCCTGGGAATGCTGCAATGGTTGTAAATGCGAGGACTGGATGTAAGTCACGTTTTTCAGTGCCATTGCAACTTTGAATGGTTGCTAAATGAATGGTTGTAAGTCAAGGGTATAGAATTGTATTCCCACAAAGTGTGAATGAGCTGTTTTTCCTACCATTTAAAAATAACTACATGCCTATGTGCTATTTTCATTTGTTCTCAATCACTTCCCCAGCACAGGTTTTTTCCCTTCAGAAATTGGTCACACCTGCCATGCTGTTTTCTTTTTAAATAATTCTTTTTTTTTCATTTCAGAGTGTTCATGTTCTTCTTCATCTTCACTGTCTGTATCAAAAAGGCAATAGCTCCCACTTCGAACCACTGAAATTGACAGGAAATCCAGACATTAAAAACCTCTTATGGAATTATGTGCCACATGGACAAAACTCAGATTTTTCAGCCAAGTTTTCTGCTCTTCAAAGATTGCAGCTCTGCTGCCACATTGCTTACTCACAAATACTTAAACCAATTAAAATAGCTTTTTATCTAATCTGGTGTCCTGCAGATGGAATTAACTTCAGCTCCCCTCTATTCAAGCCAATTGTAGTCTAACCCATCAGAAGAAAATTAGGTAGAAAAGATGGAAAACCGTAATTGTTTCGCCAAACATTTCACTGTTAAGTTACTGCCCTTGCATGAAAGAGAGCTATATGCAGTACCTGAAGATGACAACTAAATTTTTTGTAAGTCCTTTTCATTACATTTTTTAAAAAAAAAACTTTGACTATTAACTCAAAGACATCTCTTTGATCTACCAAAATGTTTTTAACCAACTGATTTAACTCATTGATCATGCTTTTTCAAGCCTAGTAATAATCATTTTACAACATAAACGTCAAAAAAACCATGAAGGACAAGTTGAAAAGATGGAAGATTCTGTTCAAAGGGGATACCAAATAAATAGACCTTTTCTTAGTAAGCACAGGTAATTTACCTGAATTATGTGTCACCCATGGCTGCCACCAATTATTTTTATTCTTTTTTTCTATCTTGCTGGTATCATCTCCTGCAGAAAAGACAAAAAGAATTACTCAGTAAAAAGTGCCTTAAGAAAAAAGAGAAAAACTTTACTCAACCTGCCACTCTCCAAATATCTAGAAATTGGAGTTCCCAGAATTCCCAGATTTCATGACCAAGCATGGGCATCCATAGGGTCAGGGGGTAAGTAACAATGTGCAAATGGCATTGTCACACAAACATTGTGGCTAATACAGTCATTGTAGCAACAGCAAAATTTGAGAATGTCATCATTACCAAAATACCCATGTAATTTTAGTGTCATTTATTTTCAAGATAAACAGAAATAATACTTGTTATATATCAGCATCGAGCTGACCTTGGTTTATCTCAAAAGCTAATTTGGTAAAAGCCTTTTTCATGTTTGGAATCCAGTGGAATTCTAGGACTCTAGACTGGTTTGAGAAGTTGAAAACAATAAAAGACAATCCATGTCTATGTTGATAAGAAAAGTACACAGATGTGTTCATGAAATCAATGGGATTATTCAAAAGAAATTTTAGAAGTGCAGTCATTCACACCAAACAAATACTTAATATGTGTGTGAGAGATATATACAGATAGTTCTCACCTTATGACCATAATTGATCACAAAATTTATGTTGCTAAGTGAGACATTTGTTATGTGAGTTTTGTCTCATTTTATTACTTTTCTTGCCATGGTTGTTTAATAAATCATTGCAGTTGTTAAGTTAATAACCAGCTTATTCAGTGGATTTGATTTCCCCATTGACTTTGTTATCAGAAGGTTGCAAAAGGTCTGGGATTTTCTAAGCAATAAGGCTTAGATGTTTTGTGAAAAAAAATGAGGGTTTTTACCTGGATCCTCCTCTTCCAATTTCTGATCAGATTCTGCTTCTAGTATTTTGCAGGAACTTTGGTTTTTAAATTTTGCTTTAATCAGGTCCATCCTCAAAAAATCACAAAAGAACAGATAATTTCCTGCCTCCCCAAAAAGTCAAGGATGCTTTTATACTAATATAACTGAGATTTTTTGAAAGACTATGCTAGTATTATGATTTCTCTCCTTTCTTTCTTTTGTGGGCTTCTCTTGCTTGCCGATGTAGAATTGAGCATATATTCTTCCTATGAAGCCTAAAGTACAAGATATCTGATATTTGAGCTTATTTTTTTCCCAATAATATGTACCACATTTCCATATTTGTGATGTGTGCTATCAAGGAGCATAATTTCCATTTAGCATCTTTAATATATCAAGATCCTTTTGTTCTGTCCTGAATTTGAATACTCGAAATCCCCGCGCCTTGATTGGCTAAGGCGCGGGGATTTCTGATTGGCCAGGCGAGCCGCGCTGATTGGCCCGATTGAAGTCTCCCGCGATTGGCTCGCTCCAAGAGCGGGACACTTGAATCACTGCCATTGGCCGCAGCCGCCGCAGCGAAAAGGATAAAAGCCGCGGGCTTTTTCCTTTTTGCTGGTTCGGTTCACAACAGTTTAATAAAGAGCTTGAACAATAGTCACGGACTCTGAGCTTTCTTTTGCAGACACGACACTGGCGACGAGGGTGGGATCCCGACCCTGAACTGAACCCCGTGTCCAACAAGAGCCAGTTCCAGTGAAAGAGATGGCGAAGATCGCACCGCCCGCCCCCTTCAACCCCGCCAACGAAGACTGGGAATCGTACTCAGACCGGTTCCGAATGTACTTGGAATGCGCCGGAATGAAGGACGCCCCGGGCCCGCTAAAACGCGCCGTCTTCCTTACTCACTGCGGACCAGAAGTCTTCCAGATGGCCAAAGCATTGGCCAAGCCGGCAGACGCAACCGCCATGGACTGGGACGTCCTCGAGCCTATACTGCGGCGCCATTACGCCCCCGAGGTCCCCATCCTGATACGGCGCAACGAGTTTTACCGCCGAAATCAGAAACCAGACGAGAAATTGAGCGACTTCGTCGCCGAGCTGCGGCGCCTAGGAGGACTCTGCGAGTTTGAAGGTCTAAACAGCCTCATAAGAGACCGATTCGTGCTCGGCCTATGGGACCCTACACTCCAGAGCCGGCTTATGGCCAAGGGCGACATCAGCCTAGCAGACGCCCTCACCGCAGCCGCAGCCGCAGAGGCAACCCGCTCGTCCGCTGACAGCATGCAAAGATCCGACGCAAAGGGCGGTAACAACAACCCGGCAAGGTCGGCCGACCCTAGAAGCGAATCAACCGCACACTACGGAGAATTTCAGTCAGCCTCCAGCACGTCGGAAGACGAGGAGGACATACATCGCGTGCAGACGGGACGCGGCGACCAGCGGAATCGAAGAGGTCGTAGGTCGAGGACCAACTGTGCCGGGTGCGGCGGCGACCACCCCAGGTCAGAATGCCGATTTTTTGACTCTATTTGTAGGCATTGTGAACGACGGGGTCACATCGCTCGAGTTTGCCGCCAAAAGAAGACCCGCAGCCCGCCCAGATGGGAACAACACGACCGGAAGAAGGAAAGCCCCCCGCCCAAGACCAGAGAGCGCCAACCGGACGGTCGGTGGGACCGTACCCAGCGATCTTCAAGAGGCGGCGACGGTCGGCGAAAAGAAGAAACACACCAGACGGTGACCATCAGCCATGCCATCTCCGACGGCGCCAGAAAGGTACACGTTGAAGTCCATATCGAGGGCCAGCCATGCAAGATGGAAGTGGACTCCGGGTCCTACCTCTCCATGATTGCATGGCACGAGATTAAGCGGCTCGTACCCACACTCCATAAGAGGAACATTCATACCCAGAAAATCATCATAAAAGACTACCAAGGGAACCGCGTCCCGGTAGTGGGCACCAAGAGCTTCAATGTAACCTACAAGGGCCGCACCGAACAACTGCCACTCACCATCGTCGATCGCGACCGCCCAAGCCTACTGGGCTTACAATGGTTCGGCCCGCTTGACATCGCGCTGACAGGAGTCAACCACGTCGCCGACGACGGTTGGGAACAGCGGCTAGCCCAGGAGTTCCAGGAAGTTTTCGATGGAAGCTTGGGCAAGTACCAGGGGCCCCTTATTTCATTTGATCTAGACCCGAAGGTTCCCCCCAAGCGGCTTAAACCTAGGAGGGTACCATTCGCCCTGAAGCCTAAAATTGACGAGCAGATCAACAAGCTCGTCGAACAGGGGGTGTTGCAGCCGATAGACCATGCCCGATGGGAAACCCCGATAGTGACCCCAGTAAAACCAGACGGGTCCGTGAGAATTTGCGGGGACTATAAGGCCACCCTAAATGGCGCATTACAACAAAGCGCCTACCCAGTCCCAATCGTGCAACATCTGCTGCACTCACTGGAAGGGGGCAAGGTCTTTGCCAAGCTCGATCTCGCCCAGGCATATCAGCAGCTACCAGTAGATGAGAAAACGGCGGAAGCCCAGACCATCGTGACCCATCGGGGGGCCTTCAAGTGTAACCGACTCCAATTCGGAGTCAGCGTGGCACCAGGCATCTTTCAAAGCCTGATGGAACGTTTGCTACAGGGCATCGAGGGGGTGGTGCCCTATTTTGATGACGTATTAGTAGCGGCACCAAACGAAGCCGAATTAGAAAACCGACTCAGACAGGTCTTAACAAAATTTAAAGTGACAGGACTTAAAGTTAAACGAGAAAAATGCCAACTATGCACAAAGCAAGTAGAATTTTTGGGCTACCTTCTAGACCGGCATGGCATTCACCCTACAATTAAAAAAGTGAAAGCCATCAAAGAAGCCCCTACCCCAAAGTCTAAAACGGAACTACAAGCGTTCTTAGGGTTGCTGAATTTTTATAATGTTTTCCTACCCCAAAAGGCTACGGCGGCGGAGCCTTTGCATAGACTCCTGGATAAGGCGGCAACCTGGACTTGGGGGAGACGAGAGCAAACCGCCTTTCAAAAAACCAAAGACCTCCTCACCTCCAACGCCGTCCTGATTCAGTTCAGCGAAACCTTGCCCTTAGCTGTCACTTGCGACGCATCACCTTTCGGCGTCGGCGCTGTCCTCAGCCATACCCTCCCCGACAAAAGAGAAGCACCCATCGCTTTTTTCTCCAGGACTCTGACTAAACCAGAGCGGAACTATAGCCAGCTGGACAAAGAAGCCTTGGCTATAGTTGCCGCCGTTAAGCGTTTCCACGAATACCTATATGGCCGCCCGTTCACCATTGTGACAGACCATAAGCCATTACTGGGAATCCTCGCCGGAAACCGAGCCACCCCGAACATTTTATCACCCCGGATGACAAGGTGGTCCGAGTTCCTGGCAGCCTACAGCTACGAACTGTTACACAAGCCAGGTAAGAAAATTTCGAACGCGGACGCTTTAAGCCGTTCCCCCTTACCAGACTCTGATCCTGACCCAGCACCAACAACAAACACCCTTAGCATTGAGAACCTACCCATTACCGCATCGGACATTGCCAGAGAGACTGTTAAGGATAAGCGTCTGGCGCGAATCCTACATTGGCTAGAAAAAGGCTGGCCTGAAAGGGACAATGACGAATCCATTAAAACGTTCAGAAACCGCCAGACTGAACTTTCACTTCTTAAGGGATGTATCTTGTGGGGTGACAGGGTAGTCATCCCGGACAGATTGCAAGGGAGGGTCTTAGAGATGCTGCATGAGGGTCATCCTGGCATCGTCAGGACTAAAGCCTTGGCCAGGAGTTACGCTTGGTGGCCGGGGATGGATAAACAGATTGAACAATAGGTCGCCAAATGCCATCGATGCCAGGAGACCAGACCCAGCCCACCCGCAGCACCCATCCGGGACTGGGAAATACCAAGGGGGCCCTGGTCCAGAATCCATTTAGACTTTGCGGGTCCAACAAATGGGCATACTTTTTTGATCACAGTCGACGCTTACTCCAATTGGTTGGAAGTAAGTGATATGAAATCCACTACCACGGAGGCTGTCATCAAAGAACTGTGTAAACTGTTTTCCACGCACGGCCTCCCAGACGTCGTCGTCTCAGATAACGGGCCCCAGTTTACTTCCCTCGAGTTTGAAAGGTTTTTGGCGGAAAGGGGCATCCGCCACGCATTAACGGCACCGGCGCATCCGGCGGCGAACGGTAGAGCGGAACGGATGGTCCAATTTACAAAAAAAACCCTCCGGAAAATGGACCACGGGGAGATCAACGACAAAATCAACAAACTCCTCTTCATACAACACATCACCCCTAACACCACTACCAACAAGAGCCCAGCCGAACTGTTAATGGGCAGGAAGCTGAGGTCCCCACTCGACAGGTTGCACCCGACTTACAACCCGGAGCGACCCCCAGACTCCAGCTCCAAATACCGGACATTTGCCCCCGGTGACTTGGTTTACGCCAAAAATCTGACGGGAGACCCCCTATGGATCCCAGCCATCATCACTCAAATCACCGGTCCACGGTCGTACCGGCTCCAAACCACCGACGGGCGAGCCTGGAAACGACACATAGACCAGCTCCGGTCACGTACGGCAACAGACCTCAACCCCCAAGACTCGAACCAAGGGGGGAG
Source organism: Hydrophis major (assembly GCA_033807585.1). Classification (NCBI taxonomy): domain Eukaryota; kingdom Metazoa; phylum Chordata; class Lepidosauria; order Squamata; family Elapidae; genus Hydrophis; species Hydrophis major. Next base: position 248,294,793 of record CM066330.1, read on the forward strand.
GGAACACCCGAATAAAATAGCGCAAGAAAAAATCCAAAAATACTCACCGGAACGCAGCCATCGCGAGTCCCCTCCGGAGAAGAACCACCTGGCCAGCTCAACCGACTCGGAGAAACCAAGCGGGAGCGGCGAAACCCACAGCTCAACCGACCCGGTAGGCCCAGGCGGGAGCCACGGAGAACGAACCGGCCCGATCATCCAGCCGGTTCACACAGAAGGAGGAGCAGCCAAAAAGATGACCGCTCCGGCCGAGGTACAGCTTGAAACTGAGTTGCGCAGGTCAACTAGGACTAGACGGAGCCCCGCCTACCTGCGTGACTACGCTACGTGATGGACCATACCAAGAGGGGAGGGGTGTTCTGTCCTGAATTTGAATACTCGAAATCCCCGCGCCTTGATTGGCTAAGGCGCGGGGATTTCTGATTGGCCAGGCGAGCCGCGCTGATTGGCCCGATTGAAGTCTCCCGCGATTGGCTCGCTCCAAGAGCGGGAGACTTGAATCACTGCCATTGGCCGCGGCCGCTGCAGCGAAAAGGATAAAAGCCGCGGGCTTTTTCCTTTTCGCCGGTTCGGTTCACAACAGTTTAATAAAGAGCTTGAACAATAGTCACGGACTCTGAGCTTTCTTTTGCGGACACGACACCTTTCATCGAGAAGATGTTTGGGGGATATTTCACACCAGCTGTAAGTATTTTTTGCACTTATGATATGGATTTAGACATGCAGACTTCTTTGGACTACTGAAGACAACAATAAATATGTGTTTGTATTTGTAAATTGTCTCAAATTTCACAGATTTTATCTCATGAACATGTTGTATGAGATAACTACAGTTTATGCTACAGCTGAAGAAAAAGCTGCCACAAAAATAAAATTTAAGAAAGAAAGACGAAGTATCTATCCCATACTTCTGGTCACAAAGAACAATCTGATTGAAAGCTATCCAGCCTACATGGGTGACATTAATACTATTGACATACTAAACTGAAACTTTTTGCCTTTAAGCTTAAGACCCATCTTTACTGCCTTTCCCTACCTCAGAAGAAAATAGGTTTGTCATATTTCCTAGGTATGTTTTCTGCTGCTGCTGAAACTGAATGAAGAAACTTACTGCTTTTTCATGATTTCCGTTGCTTTTCTAATTTGTTCCATCTGAGAAGTCACCTTTTTTTTCAGCTTCAACTCAAACATCTCAGCTGCCCTGTTTTGAAAAATAAGTTGAAAAAATCTTTCCAAAATTGTGCCTTGTTAGATCAAGGATCTAATTTATCCAGCATTACTTTTTTTTTCTACATTAGAATAGTAGCCAGTGAGCTGCCTTTGTAGGAAACCTATGAAGCTTACAGATTGCTATATTGATAATGTTCAGATGTGTACTATCTCCAAACAGATGTGTATGCAAAGGGACTATTTAATTAATATTGCTAACAGCAGAGGAATCTACAACAAAATTTTAGAACATGGAATGCACCTATTATTTTCTATTGTCTGTACCATGTGGCTTTTTCTTCCAACAATAATCAACAATAGTCAATAAACATGCCCAGTCTTTGCTGTTTTGGAATCATCTCCCTTTAATCTGGGCAACTGAAGATCAGAACTGTTATGTTCGTAGGTTGGATCCCTCAAATATGTGGGCTTGAAATTCACAGAATTTTCAGGCAGCATAAACTGAAATTCCCTACAATTAATTATTTGTATAATATTAAGATTTTTAAAGATCACATAAAAACTAACACAAACTATGAAAATCCCTACAATTACTGAAAATTTTAGACATTGCCATTCCAATAAATGTAAAAATCATTCGGCTGAAAAAGCAATTTAATTAAGTATACTTCAGACAGAAAAAAGTTATAAATCAAGCCAATTTTTATATGTGTGTATGCCAACCAATTAAAAAAAACAGAATTCATTAATAATCAGCAATTTATTAGACAACTGCATTTATAGAAACTTTAATTCTCCAAAACCTCAAAATATTATTTTCATAAAGAAGATAGTTCCCCTTATGCATAACAATCTAATTAAAAATGTGCAGTGAAATTCATTATTGGAGAATTATTTTCCCTTATATCACATCTGGAAATAGAACATATTAGTAACCAACAGTGCTGAAAAATATAAGCAAATCAAAGCCTAATAAGAAATGCTATAACTTGAAAAAATGATATATTACGACTAGAGACACACTTCTAAAAAAAGCTACTCCTTTTTTTTAGAAATGGTGGGAATGATTCCATGATATTAGGAACCCACATTTGCCCAGGAAATTTGAATAGGTAATCCATATTAATTGGATTAGGTTGTTCTGAAAAATCACCACAATCTTTGCTCAATCCTGTAGTGGTTTAAATACGTCATATGATTAGAAGGACATAGTCGCCAGTTTCCCTAGTAAATTCAAGAAAAGTTTAAAGAGAATAACTTTAAGGCAATGTTAAAATTTTCAGGGCATTAGATTTATTTTATTTATTTATTTTATCAAGTGATTATTAGATAACAGGTATAAGTATAAATATGGTTATGAATACATGAAATGGATTACGAATAAGAAAAAAAGAAACAATAGGACAGGGACGGTAGACACGTTGGTGCGCTTATGCATGCCCCCTATAGACCTCTTAGGAAAGGGGTGAGGTCAATAGTAGACAGTCTAAGGTTAACATTTTGGGGGCTTGGGGAAGAAACCACAGTCAGGTAGAGTATTCCAGACATTGAATAGATGCTTTAACATCCCACTTAGTTCCATGTCAGTTATCTGCTTAGATGTTAATTACATCAGTTCATCTCCCATCTTTAGCCTTGTTTCCATGTCCACTTACAATAAACAATTGCAATATTTTAAATTCAAATATTGTTTATAAATACCTGGAGGCTAAGAAATCTGTAGCCTTGAGATCAGACACAATATAGAGATAATAGTGGCTCATAAAAACTCTTCTCTGAATCAGCAAGAATGTGAAACATACTGCATCCCACAGTATTCCTGCTTCATTTTTGGGCAATTCACATATCTCATTATTAGGCGGATCTGTGCAGAAACAATATATACAAACTTGTTTTTCTAGGTGGTAAGTTGGAAAGGTAGATCATACAGTTTCCCTACAGGGAGAATCATGTTGTTGTTGTTGCTGCTGTTGCTATTGTTAATATTAACAGATTTATACAAATTTGCATTTTGTGCAATGTAATGTGAATATTGTGGAGACCATGAATGAAATTATTTTTCAGAGATAGCAAAGATAACTTTAGCTCTCCCAAATAAAACAAATCACAAACTATGTTTACTTTTATTTATCCACAAAACAAAACAAAGACAAACAAACATCCAGAAGCTGTAAATTCATTACGGCTTCTCTATCACATTATATGGATAAAATTCCACAAAACTTACAGTATATCCTATTGTAAAGTAACTCTAACCCTCAACAGAGAATATATTTTTGCATAGAAATAATCCAAGCTATCACCTTCCATACGTTTGATTTAAGGGAAAGTGTCATTTTAGTTAAACTTTATTACTGGTGAACATAAAGTTGCTAATTTCTTGGTAATGATACAGAAAAGATTTACCATTGTTTTCTTTCAGGATATGTTTTCAATTCCCAATCTAGTCTAAAGTCTTAGGAATTCTTGATAGTCTCTATTAATCCTACAGAACCTTTTTGATCTGAGTTTAAAAACTTGCTTTTCTGCTTAGGCAACACAAATCTCCTGAATCTATAGAACATATTTATAAAATTCAATCAAATCTTGTGTAGCAAACCTACATTACTATGTATGAAGGCTCTCATAATTTAATGTACCAGTGGAGAAGTTTCCCGCTATCTGTATCAATCTGAAACTCATGAAGGAGTACAACAGATGAATGAGTACAGGCAATTGCAGGTGAAACTCGAAAAATTAGAATATCGTGCAAAAGTTCATTTATTTCAGTAATGCAACATAAAAGATGAAACTAATATATGAGATAGACTCATTACATGCAAAGCAAGATAGTTCAAGCCATGATTTGTTATAATTGAGATGATTATGGCTTACAGCTCATGAAAACCCCAAATCCACAATCTCAAAAAATTAGAATATTACATGCAATCAATAAAACAAGGATTGTACATTGAACAATATTGGACCTCTGAAAAGTATAAGCATGCATATGTACTCAGTACTTGGTCTGGGCCCCTTTTGCAGCAATTACTGCCTCAATGCGGTGTGGCATGGAAGCTATCAGCCTGTGGCACTGCTGAGGTGGCATGGAAGACCAGGATGCTTCAATAGTGGCCTTCAGCTTTTCTGCATTGTTCGGTCTCGTGTCTCTCATCTTTCTCTTGGCAATGCCTCATAGATTCTCTATGGGGTTCAGGTCAGGTGAGTTTGCTGGCCAATCAAGCACAGTAATCCCACGGTCATTGAACCAGGTTTTGGTGCTTTTGGCAGTGTGGGCAGGTGCCAAATCCTGCTGGAAAATGAAGTCAGCATCCCCATAAAGTTCATCTGTGGAAGGAAGCATGAAGTGCTCCAAAATCTCCTGGTAGATGGCTGCATTGACCCTGGACTTAATGAAGCACAGTGGACCAACACCAGCAGATGACATGGCTCTCCAAATCAACACAGACTGTGGAAACTTCACACTGGACTTCAAGCATCTTGCGGTGTGTGCCTCTCCATTCTTCCTCCAGACTCTGGGTCCTTGGTTTCCAAATGAGATGAAAAAGTTGTTCTTATCAGAAAAGAGGACTTTGGACCACTGAGCAAGGTCTGTTTTTCTTTAGCCCAGGTAAGATGCTTCTGATGTAGTTTGTTGTTCAGGAGCGGCTTGACAAGAGGAATATGACATTTGAAGCCCATGTCCAGGATCCGTCTGTGTGTGGTGACTCTTGATGCACTGACTCCAGCCTCGGTCCACTCCTTGTGAAAGTCCCCAACACTTTTGAAAGGCCTTTACCTGACAATCCTCTCTAGGCTGTGGTCATCCCTGCTGCTTGTGCACCTTTTTCTTCCACACTTTTCCCTTCCACATAACTTTTTATTAATGTGCTTTGATACAGCACTTTGGGAACATCCAGCTTCTTTTGCAATTACCTTTTGAGGCTTTCCCTCTTTGTGGAGGGTGTCAATGATGGTTTTCTGCACAACTGTCAGGTCAGCAGTCTTTCCCATGATTTGCTTCCTACTGAACCAGACTGAGAGATCATTTAAAGGCTCAGGAACCCTTTGCAGGTGTTATGGCTTCATTAGCTGATAAGAGTGGGACACTTTGACCCTAGAATATTGAACCTTTTCACAATATTCTAATTTTCTGAGATTGTGAATGTGGGGTTTTCATGAGCTGTAAGCCATAATCATCTCAATTATGACACATCACGCCTTGAACTATCTTGCTTTGCATGTAATGAGTCTATCTGATATATTAGGTTCACCTTTTAAGTTGCATCACTGAAATAAATGAACTTTTGCATGATATTCTAATTTTTTGAGTTTTACCTGTACTTTCAGAATAATTATCTGTCTTACTCTGGATAAGAGTTCTTATCTAGCTGCCCTCACATTACCTACTGTGATTGGCCACTGCTTTTTAAGATTTTTCCAAGGACTCAGGAACAATTGAGACTAAGATTTTTTGCATGGAAATCAAACATTTTACTATTAAGCTTCTTCCCCAGATGCAACATTTTATATTCTTTTTGGTAACTTGTGGCACTTATGCATATGTACATGAATGCCTGTGGTGACATCTATACATGCAAGTGGGAAAATTAGAGAAAGAAAAAATAATAATTAAAAACCTTTCTGCCAGTTTCAGACTAAAATTTCTATTTTCATGGCAAGAGTCATAATCATTATACTATTAGGTGTTCATGCTAAGGGAACTCAAAGGTGCTTTTTCAAAAGGCTACTGGGCTTTTGTTGTTTTTTTCTTGAAGATGTTTCACTTCTCATCCAAGAAGCTTTTTTAGTTTTGACTGAATGTGGAGAATAGAAGGATTTATATTTCTTGCAATCATCTCATTATCAACACTCTCTCTGAGAGTTGTTGAGGCCACTTGGAGTTTTATCTGTGTCACCTGAACAGTGCAAATGGGTGTGGAACCTTCTTGGAACTGCTGAAAGGACAGTGTTGTAAACATGTGATAGGTTGTATTGTATTCCTCCCCTTCTGTTGAGAGACTGTTCAATTTTAATGTAGATGGCCTCTTTGACCCCTCTTCAAACCAGCAGTCCTCTCTGTTCAGAATGTGGACTGTCTTCAAAAGAATGTCTTCAAAAGAATGGCCTTTGTCTTTCGAACACAGATGGACTGCTGAATTCTCTCCTGATGGGTTTTTTCTCCTATGTTGTGCCATGCTTTGTTTCTCCAGTGTATTGTAGAATTAACACTACTACACTGAAAGACCATAATCTACCATCCAGGTCCAGTGCAGATCAATAGATAAATTATTTTGACTTTCTAGCCCCAGGCTGAGGGAAATGCCCCAGAATCACTCATTTGGCTTTTGTGCCCAAGGGAGGACTAGAACTTGAATCTCTCAACTCCTAGTCTTACAACTTAGCACACACAAACTCAGGAAGTAAAGTGGATAAATAATTTTCTTTTAGAAATATTTGGGATGCCTTATAATATAAAGACTTATAATATAAAGACTTATTGACAAATAAAATAAATAAAATAAATAAATAAAAGACACTCTTTCTGTTGAATTGCTTCCCGCTTACCTACTTCATATCCTGGTATTGTGCAATACATAGCAAAGGTCTGAATTAGCCAACAATAGTTTATTTGTAATTTATTAAGGTATGCACATGATCCAATCTGTAGAAAAAAAAGGGAGGAAAAAGAACAATTTAGCAGGGATTAGGACTCCAAATCTTTTATCAGTTATCAGAAATAACCACCTATCATGTATTTCTCTTTTAGATTTTGAAAAAGCATGTTGGAAGCTGCATGATCCCAACCTCTGCAACCAATTGTACTGCATCCCTTTAAGAATTATGAGCAGTGTCTAATATGTCTTATTTCCCAATGAGAATTACAATGTACTGCACTTAAATTGCTCCTGCATCAACAGTGGTTCCAAACTATATTTCTAAAGATTATGCCAAAATATTGACATTTTTCTCATTACCCCTTAAAAATAGAGGCTTAAATTTCTCTTTTTCTACCTTCTTCTTAGAATACTTGAGAATTTCCTTTAAATTTCTCTTCTTGATACTTTGAAGCCTAGTTAATTTTGGAATTGCTATCTCTGTTGTTTTCTGCTGCATAGCTTTCCACCATTCTCAAACTTCTTTAGCCATCCTAATTTCTCAATTTCAAAAATGCCCAGTGGGATAAATTACTTAAGAAAATTTCCTTGGGATCAAATCAAATTCCTTTAAGATTTAAATATAAGAAACTATGAAGATTGCAGATCTCTGAAAATCAATTTGTATGCCAAAAAACAGGACCTCCATATCTACTTCATATCTAAAATGAGCAAAAACATGAGAAACTCTTCTATCTTTTGAAACACCATTTCAAAACAAATAAACAAATCTTTTTCCATCCAATTAAAGAGTGTTAGAAATAAATGTAGAATAGCTGTTTTTCTGAGGCAGTTTACAATAAAGAAATACTTTTGCCCAGCCTCACCCAGTTGATCACAAACATTAACCCACTACGTACAGCAAGAAGATTCTTTACTGTTATAACCAAAGTAGTGTAGGCAATCAAGTAGTCCCATGGTCTAAGAATGTCTCTGAGGGGCTTCAGCCGAAGGCTTCGTCCAAAATGCATAAAGTAAAAGCAGGCAACAAAGTAGCCCACAGAGAAAATATTGATCCTGGCTGTCGCAGTCACAAAAATTAGGCAAAGGGCAATCCAGAAGAGGTACTTGAATATAAGCACTTTCATCAGATCCAAATAAGATCTGTTCAGAAGTAAACCATGAGAATAGAATTAATGTCAGCGTTCCAACTAAACTCTCCATCCCAAATTCAGCACTCAGAGACAAAGTCCATCCAAATAAGAATATATTGAGAAGTCATATTGGCACATCTGAGGGAAACCTGAATCTAAATTCCCACATTTTCTGCCTTCTGCACTAAAACTCACACCCTGCCCTATTGATGACTCTCAAGTCACACTCTCCAATCCACCTCAATTCTGAACTCTTACCAAGCCCAGTCACTCCCCTCTAAATCCCAGTGACTTGACCTTGAGCTAAGGTAAAAGAATGTTGTTGTGGCTATCCTCCCTTTTCACTACTCTCCCATTCCCGCACCGTGCCCATCCCCCACTGTGGCAGCCCTAAATCTGAATCAAGATGGATCCGGTGCTGACAATTAATAGAAACTAGATTGTATAGTAACAAGGAAATCAAAGACAGAATTGGCTGTAGGTTCTACAGAATGTGCTGATTCAATTCACTCACTGTATAAAGTAAGTTTGTTTATAACTATGGCCTTTTGGGATTAGGGTTAGGGTTAGGGTTGACATAAGGTCCCAAAATGTAGGAGCCACCAATGCTGCCACTTCTTCCAAATTATTCTAAAAATAAGAACCTGTGCATTAGCAGGTGGTGGCACCACCAGTTAACGTTGGCACCATATACCTTGAGCTGGCACTGCTCTCAATACCTGAAAAAAATCCACATTATATTAAGAAGCAGTCCCAAATTCCAAAAGTTGTACCAGCCAGGAATTATGAAGGCTTTAATTCTACATATCTAGAGGACAGTATATTGTAAAGTTGGTCTGTTCCTGGAGAAAACCCAAGCATAAACATGTTTTCCTTTATTTCTTACCTGCAATGGATAAAGTTTGGTACCCAACTGAATTCACTGAGACCTGCTGGGCCCAAATCTTGATTAATCTCTGAGTTATCTCCAGCTTGCAGCCTGACTACAAGCTGATCCTCATCTTCAAAAACTTGCCATTGGAAGGAAGCAAAAAGCAGAAGAAAGAAATCATCTGCCATAAAGAAGGAAAGATATATATGTGTACAAATATATATTTATATATATATATAAATAAATCTGGAAGATTTCAGCTCTACCTTCTTACCATAACATGTTTCTCCAAGAAGGCACTTTTTAGCATCTGTGATAAGTAGTCATATAAAAATGTCATCTTGCTATCAATTACAGAAAGGGCCATGCTCTAAAAATAAGTTACATTTCCTCATTAAGCAGATATTACCCTTTCCAAATTATACTTACACAGGAGAAAATTAGTATTGGGTCTTTCAGCAAAATCAGGCAGATAAAGCCACTTAATCAGATTTGAAGGGAACAACCAATGGGAACTTCTCCATGGATAATCTGCCAGCAAAGAGATCAACCTCATTATACAAAACTTCTTAAAGTAATTTACAAATTTGCTGTCCATATAAGTTTGATGCAAAGGGAGCTGCTGAACATCAGTGGCAAAGCCAGCCCTCTGCTCAATTATGGCTATTACTCTCCACATGACATATCTCTGCTTCCCCACATAGTGCTGCATTCACCTTGGCACAAAGCAGGTGGGAGACCAATACAAAGCAAATACTGAAAGGCCACAATGCTGGCAAGGAAGAAACAATATTTTGGCCAGACTTGGGCTATTGCTTTCCTCTGACGGTAGCTCAACAGGTAAGTCAGCCAACTTGCATGGATAAGAGCATAGAGGTCCATGCGTTGCCCAATCACATTAACTGCCGCCACAAAGCATATCTGAAAAAAGGAAAAGAGGCAGCTGAGCTAACATTACAATGGCTCCAGGCTGAAGGGACTTAACACTGAGTGCAAGAACTGAATCTGCATACAGGTACTACTCAACATATAACTATAAAGAGTCTGCCCATTGTGGTCATATGTTGTGATGATTATATAACTGGTACATCACAATGTTTCTTGTGATGGTTGTAAAGCACTGTGGCTGTTAAGCAAACCAATGGTTCACTATGGGCATTTTTGTGTTTTACCTTCTATAGACAGACAAACTCACAGTACTTCATTAAATGAATTATATACAAGTAGGGGAAAGGGCAATTTTGGTACACCAATGACAGCAATTCACCATCTGTACAATCCAACATAGATGAATTCAGTATTTCCTAATCCAGTAACTTTGAGGTCTGTTATGATTATAACTTCTAGAGTCCCCAATTAACATGCCTAGAAGAGGGTTTTTTTTTTTTTTTTTTTTTTTTGTAATATGGCTAAAGAATTGTGGATATCAGTCTCAAAACATTTGAAAACATTGGACAGGAATATGGAGTCTTATCTACATGTTTGTAGGGAAGACAGATGGATTTCTCTCTGAATTCCCAAAACTATAAACTGAGATAATCCATAATGTGAACCAGGTGTCAGAAAGCTTCACCTTGCCACAGCACTTGGCTCTCTAGCGCCACGTCAGATTATCTCCTACTTGAAACCAAACATCTTTTGTTTTCTAAGCTGCCTGTCTCATTCCCCAATACCAAGAAGTTATGCTCCTTTCTTACCAACATTTTCTCACCTCCAGTCCAAATTTGTAAAAACTATAGTTGAGACAGTATTTGATGCAGTTGAGTAGCCCTTCGTCCAAGTTCTCCTGGCCAATATTATTAAAAAGGCTACCTGTGACAGGTGGTAATATTTGATTCTGAGTCCAGTAAAAATATTGGTGGCGATACACAGTTGCTTCTAAAGCCATTAGAATCAGAATGGTAAGATGGTTCTAAGAAATATAGGAAAATACATCCTTCATAAGAATGTTCAGTTCCCAAAGTACCCTACCTACCTAAAGCATCTATGTTTTTCCTCTTCAATAGCTCACCCTACTGAAACAACTATATACTTATTAATGATGGTCATTATTCACGAATCATTCTCTTTGGTGGAAGACAGAACTATCTTTCTTATGATCCTCCTTAATAGTAGATGAATGGAAATGAAGTACTAGTGCAAAAGTGTGATTTAGGTCTGCTTCTGAACATCTAACAGACCATCTGTTTTAAATAGCAAAATGTCTTGAATCAGTCTTGTTCCTAATTTTAAATTGATATTACAAAGTTTATCTGATATTATTAGGCAAACATCAGTTTTCTCATAAGAAGAACTAATCTCAAAATCACTGTCTTAAAAGCAAAAAGATACATTTTGTAATATTCTCTTGCTTACCATAATATTAGTGGCTAAATAGAGTCCTACCTTTAGAAAAAGAAAAATATTGTCACTGCACTTCATCAGCCCTCCAATCCAAAGTGCTGGGTCAATTGGTGCTACGTACAAAGATGATTTCTCCAAAAACTCATCAACATTGATAGAACGGTAAGTTATATTCAAATGCAGATCCTGAAGAGATGGACATTTTATTCACTCATTCATTCATTCTCCATTCATTCAGTTTATATGGCATCTATTAGCCAAACACTTCTGTTTTCAAAATTCTATTACTTCATATTTAATTTATATGGTAGCTCATTGGCCAAATGACTCTACAGTATACAATTGTACTTCTTGTTTTCATTTTTAAAGAAAAAAAAAAGGCAAAAAAGCCTTCAAAGGAAAATAGAAGGGGGCTTTATTTCATAAAAATACACTCTCATTTCTTTATTTTCTTCAAACCTCCCCACTTCTACTCCATACTGTAAGAGGAAACATGAATAAAATCCATTGTGTATTGTGTAACTGTGACTCAAACTTCAAAACTGCGAGTTTGATACTTTTCTACTGCAAAAGGGACATTGAAACATTGAACAATCACACATTGTGCTCTGGGAAAATCTGGGAAAATCTGTACGTGTTAGGAAGCATCCAACTTCCTGATGTCCCATAATTGGTGATGAATTGTATACTGAAATTCAATAGGTAGATTGTAAACCAAGCTATCCTAGGATGGTGCAGTAGGTCAGGGTATAAAATAGAATGTAAACTTTGTTCTGGGTTCCTCCCACCTGCCAGGGCAGGAACCCGTTTCTGCAGAAATGCTACAATAAAGCTGTTTTCCTTGGATTAATATCGAATCTTTGGTGGTTTTTCAAGCCCCCACCCCACAATTTGGCAAGCCAAGTCAGAAGCCTCAATGGGGGTCTTCCGGAAACCGGGGACTAGGTGAGTAGTGGCCACAACCTCCCATTGAGAGGTGCCTCCTCCCTGAATTCTGGTCAGTTCCAGAGGCGACTGGAAATCCAGACAATCCTTGGAAACAGCATTTTGCCGGCTGATAGTCTGGGACTATCGAAAAGAGAATAGAGGAAAGCCTGAGTTGGGGACGCCCACACATCCACTACCTCGGAGGTCTGGAGTGATCAGATAAAACTTTGTTCTTTTCATTTGCAATCAGAAAAAGAAAAGGGGGAGAAGAGGTCCTTAAACTCCCTGGGGGAATCCAGCGTCTGCTGGAGGACTGGACTGGTGAGTCAAGGCTCTGGGAGTCTGGAAGAGTAGAAATGGGAAAGGGACAAAGCAAGAGTCTTGGAGACCAGGAAGAAGCCTGTCTGGGACAGGGAAAAACTGAGAGATCGGAAAGGGACAAAGCAAGGGTCTTGGAGACCAAGAAGAAGCCTGTCTGGGACAGGAAAAAACTGACAATGGCAGGAAATCAATTCCGGTAGATTCGCCCCTGGGACAGCTACTCCAGCAGTAGGTTCTCCCCGAATCTAAAGGAATTCACCAGACATCTCGAAAAGAAAAACATGATTTATCTTTGTCGAGACCGATGGCCAAAATATCCTCTGATTGATCCTAAATTTCCATATCACTGGAGTCCTGAGGGGGAAACCAGTACCTTTTGGATAACCAAATTGAGAGACTATATTCTCCAACACAAAATGACAACTCAAATTGCATACATAGCATGTGAAATTTGAAGGTCCCGTCCCTCCAATCGAGGGTCAATACATGTCTCAACAAAAAGACAATGAGAGTGAGATGAACGATTGACTGCAGAGTCCGCCGCCCACAAATCCTAATTTGAATAACGCGCCCTTCAACGTTCCTATGGCACCACCGCCATTGCCGGTGGCACAACCCCCTCCTCAGCTGCTCCTATCTGTGACTGAGAAAAGAAGTGGAACAGTTGAGAAGAGAAGTGTTCAAAATTTTCCCTTCAGAGAAAAACCTGAAGTGGATGCATTTCCTCTTAGGGAAGTTCCTAATGGGATCAATGCTGCAGGCAACGTGGTGACAGTCTTTGTGGCTGCCCCCATAAAACCAGCTGAGTTGCGAGAATTGAAAAAGACTCTTCCAAAACTTCATGAGAATGCTCATGAGGTGGTCGAACAGTTAGAACTACAAAGACACTGTAAAAACCAGACAGAAGTCACAGATGATGGTTGCAGCTGTGCAGGCTGCAGCTAAGAATGAGGTGAAGAAAAGTGTGGATTGTGTAAGGGGGCAATGGGAGGCCAGGGTGAGAGAAGGAGAGGCGGAATGCAAGGAAGTTTCAGAGGAAGAGGTTTCAGAGGGATGGGAATGAGACAGCTTGGAATGGATAGGAGTTGCTTCAGATATGGAAAGGAAGGACACTTTGCGCGCAATGTCCTACCAACCGGGAGGAGAGGAGTTATGCATTGTATGATGATTAAGGCTGTTCCGGCTCCTTTAAGAGGACCTGCGGGGAGCCATTGATAAACATTTCAGTGGGTCCTGACCATCAGGAGCGGCTGTTTCTGATAGACACCAGCGCAAGCCGGACTTCTGTGTGTGACCCGATAAAAGGTGCACATAGATCAAGGAAAATGATAAAAGTAGTGGGGGTGAGTGGAAAATCACAGGATGTGAGGGTGTTTGAACAAATCAGACTGGAAATGAATGAAGTGGTAACTGAGGCTGAAGTGCTGTATATTCCTGATTCTGAAGTGAATTTGCTAGGGAGAGATCTGTTGCCTGTGTTTGGTATCCAGCTGTGGGATACCGGGAAGGGAGTAAGGATGTGGAAGATGACCGTGGAAGATGAGAGAGCAATTTCAGATGAGGTCTGGGCAGGAGGAGAGAAGGCAGGGCGAATGAACATTCAGCCGATTAAGATTCAAGTGTAGCCTGGGGTGACAAAGCTTTGGACCCCACAATATTCAATGAGTAGAAGGGGGAGAGAGGGGTTGATCTGAAGGATGCCTTCTGGGCATGCCCCCTTGAGGAGGGAAGTAGAGACCTGTTTGCATTTGAATGGAATGATCCTGAGAGTGGAAGATTTGGACAGGCTTTGGAAAGTTAGTGTCTTTTGAGAAAGGAAGGGATTATGTTGATTCAATATGTGGATGATTTGTTGCTGACTGGGGAGAAAGAGAATGAGGTCAGAGCAACATCTGTAGCTTTGCTAAATTGGCTGAAGGAGCAGGGATTGACAGTTTCAAGGGAAAAGATCCAGTTTGTGGAAAAGAAGGTGAAATAAAGCTCTTGGATTGCAGAGTTTGGGGGGACCAATACACTGTGTTAGCCCAATTCTTGCACAGGAAGCTAGTAGGAAAAGGAGAGAGTATAGAATGGTTAGAGGGAGATGATGAGAGATGGGAAGTTTTAAAGAAGGCATTGTCATCCGCACCGGTTTTGGCTTTGCCCAATTTGAAGCTCCCGTTTCATCTGTATGTGTCAGCAGCACAGGGAACGGCACTAGGAGTGTTGGCGCAGAAGAAAGGGGGGGAAATACCAGCTCATTGCTTTTCTGAGCAAAACTTTGGAGCTGGTGGTGAGAGGATGGCCGGTGTGTGTGCAGGCTGTGGCTGCTACAGCTATGTTGGTGGTAGAGAGCAGGAAGTTAACCTTTGGGGGGGGCTTGTAGGGCATTCACCCCACCAGGTTACTTCTGTGCTAAGTCAGTTGGCAACAACTTGGATGACAGAGGGGCGGATTCTCAAATATGAGACCATTTTGAGAACCAGCTCTGATGTAGTGATTGGGACAGACAGGAATTTGAATCCAGCAGAATTCTTAGAAGGAAGAAGGCAAGAATGGGAGGCTGAAGACCATGATTGTTTGTTGCAAGTAGATTTGATGACAAAGGTGAGGGAGGATCTGGAAGAGACTCCTTTGAAAGATGGGGAGAGATGGTTTGTGGATGGATCAAGGAAGTCAGGATTTGCAGTCGTGACAGGAGAAGGGGAGGTCATAGAAAAAGGCTCCCTTCCTTTCTTCATGGTCTGCACAAAAGTGCGAGTTGTTTGTTTTGAAGAGAGCCTTGGAATTGGTTGAAGGAATTGATGTGACAATTTGGACTGATTCCAAATACACCTGGGGTGTGGTCCATACCTTTGGTAAGATCTGGCAGAAGAGGGGTTTTATCAGGGCTGATGGGAAACAAGTTGAACAATTACAGCTTGTGGAACAGGTTCTGGAGGCCCTGCAACTGCCAAATCAAGTATCAATAGTACATGTGAATGCTCATCAGAAAGGGAATACCCCAGAGGTAGTTGGAAACAGGTGGGCAGACAAATGGGTGAAAAAGCTGCAGGGGAAATAAAGCTGGTAATGGCATTAATTCCCTTGGTAGAAATGGAAGAGGATGAGGATTGGAAACCTGAGGGAAAAGAGAAAGATGATTTGGAAAAAGAAGGGTGTACATTAACTGAGGATGGGTGGAGAACTTCAGAGGGGGTGAGGGTGGTTCCCATGAATGTAATGAGAGGAATTCTGGAGAAGGTACATGAGGAAAGACACTGGGGAACGGAAGCATTGGTGATGGCTGTAAAACCACATTTTTGGAGCCCAAAGATGTGGACACTAGCCCAGAGTATCTGTTGGAAATACTTATTGGTGATTAAAGATCAATTGACAGGATGGGTAGAGGCCTATCCGACTAGAAGAGCCACAGCATCCACAGTAACCAAGATCCTATTAGAACAAATCATTCCACGATATGGGATGATGGAAGCTATTGATTCTGACAGGGGGACACATTTTACACAAAAAGTGTTGCAATCTGTGATGGGAGCTGTTGGGGTGAAATGGGATTTGCACACCCCTTGGCAGTGCGAAAGTGGAAAGGGCAAACGGGGAATTGAAGAGACATTTGACCAAATTACAATTAGAAAATGGGTTACCATGGACAAAGAACTTATCCCTGGCACTCCTTAGAATTAGAACATGCCCGAGGAAAGACACAGGGGTCTCCCCTTTTGAAATGTTAATGGGGCGGCCCTACTTGGCAAAAATAGGGAATCCAATTCCTGAATTTAAAGATTTGTTTCTGAGAAAATATTTGCAGACACTGTCCAGGTCTTTGTTTTCTCTTCATAAACAGGGATTGTTGGCACAACGACCACCACTTGCGGGAAGCCAACACCCCTATGAAACTGGAGATTGGGTCCTGATAAAGACTTGGAGAAGTGAGAAGCTGCAACCTAGCTGGGAAGGCCCGTACCAGGTGCTGTTGACAACTGAATCTGCAGTTCGTACTCGAGAAGGAGGCTGGACGCATTACAGCAGAGTCAAGAAGGCACCAGATCCAAATTCTACGTGGAGGGCAGTTCCAGTGGACGGTCAGCCACTGAAGCTCACCTTAAAAAGATGAAGAAGATTGGACCCTGGACTGAGCTAACCATCTTGATGATAGTACTGATGATTGCATCAGGAGGACAGATTCCATATATTGGACCAGCTGAAGACTTGGGGACAGATTTATGGGAAGACAATACATACATGAAGGATTTGAAGAAGGTATCACAAGCATTGAACATAAGTAACTGCTGGATGTGCATGCACATGCCAGGGAAGACAGGGGAGAGTTTAACATTACATGCAATCCCACTAAGTCAACAGGATTTGAGACCAAAGGGAAATAAATTTGAACAGGCTCCTATGAAAAGAAACCTATCCGGGAAGGTATTTGTCCATTTGAGAGAAAAAGCATATGTGTGTTTCAAGAAAAATGTATCCAAAGGAGTGGATTTGGGTGATTGAGAAAAATGCAACAAAACTTTTGATATGCCTTTATCTTGTAGTAACCACAGTTATTCTAACACTCATCATCAATTGAGTTATTTTAATCATGACCAATACCAGATGTGTATTGTTAAGTCCGCGTGGAAGGAAGCCAGGAGTCGGTGACTTTGTATCAAGCTCTTTATTGAAGTCAGGAACCGAACTGGCTCTTAGAAAAACTGTGCGGCTTTTTATTCCCAAGCCGCAGCGGCCGCGGCCAATGGCACCGCTTTGAATCTCCCGCGATTCGAATCTACCAATCACGGGAGATCCTCAGCGAGCCAATCGGCGCAGCTCGCCTAGCCAATCCGATCACCCCGCGCTTTGGCCAATCAAAGCACGGGGATCTCAAGAATTCAAATGAAGGTACAGAACACCCCTCCCCTCTTGGTTCAGTCCTACGTAGCGTAGTCCCGTAGGTAGGCGGGGCTCCATCTTTGCCTATTGGACCTGCGCAGGACAGTCATAGGTTGGATCCCGGCCGGTTCGGTCAGGGTCTCTATTTCTCCGGACTCCGTTGTGGGAACCGCCTGGTCTGTCTGGCCGGGCTGCTCTCTGCAGCTCCCTCCTGGGCTACCCGGGTTGGTTGAGCTGCGGGTTTCGCCGCTCCCGCTCGGTCTTCCCGGATTAGTTGAGCTGGCCTGGCTGTCTCTTCCTGGCGAGGTTTCGTGCTGGCTGCTTGCAGGTGAGTATGGCTGGTTTCTTTTTTCTGGGTTTTGGTTCCCGGGGTATCCCCTCCCCTCTTGGTTTGTGTTGAGGGGGTTGGTTTTGTTTGGTTGCGTGTCGGTGGTGTCTTGTGTGGCCATCCTCGATCTTAACTGATTGATGTGGCGTTTCCACGCTCGTCCGTCAGTTGTTTGTAGCCAGTACGAGTGTGGGCCTGTTAGCTGTGTTATGATTGCTGGTACCCATAATGGGTCTCCGTTTAGGTTCTTCGCGTAGACGGTGTCGCCTGATGCAAAGGTTCGGTGTTTGCTGGTGGAGTCTGGGGGTTTCTCTGGGTTGTAAGTGGGGTGTAGTCTATCGAGAGGGGACTTTATGTTCCTCCCCATTAGCAGTTCTGCCGGGCTTTTATTTGTTGTGGTGTTCGGGGTTATGTGCTGTATGAAAAGTAATTTATTTATTTTGTCCTGGATCTCCCCGTGGTTTATTTTCTGGATGGTTTTTTTTGTGAATTGAACCATCCGTTCCGCCCTACCATTCGCCGCCGGATGCGCCGGGGCTGTCAGTGCGTGTCATATGCCCCTTTCCGCTAGGAATTTTTCGAATTCTAGCGAGGTGAATTGGGGCCCGTTGTTGGACAACGTGTTGCGAAGAGTTTGCAGAGTTCTTTGGTCACGGCTTCCATGGTGGTTGTTCTCATGTTGCTTACCTCCAGCCAGTTGGAGTAAGCATCTACGGTTATTAAGAAAGTGTGTCCTTTTGTGGGTCCGGCGAAATCTATGTGGATTCTAGACCAAGGTCCCCTGGGGTTTCCCACTCTAGGATGGGTGCTGCCGGTGGGCTTGGTTTAGTTTCCTGGCATCGTTGACACCTTGCTACCCAGGCCTCGATCTGTTTGTCCATCCCTGGCCACCAAGCGTAACTTCTGGCCAGGGCTTTCGTTCTAATGATGCCCGGGTGCCCCTCGTGTAACAGTTCCAAAACCTTCCCTTGTAGTTTTTCCGGGATGACCACCCTATCCCCCCATAGTATACACCCTTTTAGTAACGAGAGTTCCGTTTGCCGGTTCCAGAATGTCCTGAAGGTCTCGTCGTTGTCCTTTTCCGGCCACCCTTTCTCTACCCAATGCAAAACCCACGCCAGACATTTGTCTTTATTAGTTTCTCGGGCAATGTCTGACGCGGTTATGGGTAGGTTGGGTAGAGTCTCAATGCTGAGGGTGGTCGTCGTGGGTGCTGGGTCAGTGTCTGGTTCGGGTAACAGTGAGCAGCTTAAGACATCTGCATGGGAGACAATCTTACCATGTCAGTGTGTGAGCCCGTAGTTGTAGGCGGCCAGGAATTCGGACCACCTTGTCATTCGGGGAGACAGAATGTTCGGGGTGGCCCTGTTCCCTGCGAGTATTCCCAGCAGCGGTTTGTGGTCGGTGATGATGGTAAACGTCCGGCCGTAGAGGTACTCGTGAAACCTTTTTACTGCGGCGACGATAGCCAAAGCCTCTTTGTCCAGCTGGCTTCAGTTCCGCTCCGGTTTGGTGAGGGACCTTGAAAAGAACACGATGGGTGCTTCCTTTCCGTCGGGGAGAGTGTGGCTGAGGACAGCGCCAACGCCGAAGGGTGATGCGTCGCATGTGATGGCTAGTGGTAGGGTCTTGTTGTACTGGATGAGGACGGCATCCGAAGTGAGCAGGTCCTTGGTTTTCCTGAAGGCGGCTTCCTCATGTTTCCCCCAAGTCCAGGAAGCCGCCTTGTCCAAAAGCCTATGCAAAGGCTCCGCCGCGGTCGCCTTTTGGGGCAGGAAGACATTATAAAAGTTAAGTAGCCCCAGAAATGCCTGCAGTTCTGTTTTTGACCTGGGTGTGGGGGCTTCCTTGATGGCTTTAATTTTTTTGTCGGTGGGGTGAATGCCGTGTCAGTCTAGGAAGTATCCTAGGAATTCGACCCGCTCTGTGTACAGCTGGCATTTTTCCCTCTTCACTTTAAGCCCGGTTTCTTTGAATCTCGTTAGCACCTCCCTTAGGCGACTCTCTAGTTCGGCCTGGTTGGTTGCCGATACTAGTACATCGTCGAAGTATGGTACCACCCCCTTGATGCCTTGTAAGAGTCTTTCCATGAGGCTCTGGAAAATTCCAGGCGCCACACTGACTTCAAATTGGAGGCGGTTGCATCTAAAGGCTCCCCGGTGGGTGACTATGGTTTGCGCCTCTGCAGTTTCCTCGTTGACCAGCAGTTGCTGGTATGCTTGGGCCAGGTCGAGTTTTGTGAAAACTTTGCCCCCTCCCAGTGAGTGTAGGAGATGCTGCACTACGGGGACGGGGTAAGCGCTTTGTTGCAAGGTGCCATTTAGGGTGGCCTTATAGTCCCCGCAGATTCTCACTGACCCATCAGGCTTGATTGGGGTGACTATGGGGGTCTCCCACCGGGCGTGGTCTATGGGTTGTAAGACCCCTTGCTTGATGAGCTTGTCAATTTGCTCGTCGATTTTCGGTTTGAGTGCGAAAGGTACCCACCTTGGTTTTAGGCGTTTCGGGGGAACGTTTGGGTCTAGGCTGAAGGATATAGGCGGCCCTCGGTACTTGCCTAGGGTGCCATCAAACACTTCTTGGAAGTCCCAGGCCAGTTTCTGCTCCCAGTCAGCTTCGGCGATGTGGTCGATGCCCGTGACTGCGATGCCTAGCGGTGCGAACCATTGAAGTCCCAGCAGGCTAGGTCGGTCTCGATCAACGATGGTTAGGGGAAGTCTTTCGGTGTGCCCCTTGTATGTCACTGTGAATTTTCCTGTTCCGACTACAGGGATGCGGTTTCCCTGGTAGTCTTTGAGGATTAATCTCTGATTTTCTAGTTCCCTCCTCTGGATGGTAGGCACCAAGCGTTTAATTTCTTGCCATGCTATATATTGAGAGGTAGGACCCGGAGTCCACCTCCATTTTACAGGGTTCGCCTTCGATGCCTACCTCCACGTAGACCTTTTTGGCGTCTGTGGTTGTTGCGTGGCCGATGGTGACCGTCTGATGTGTCTCTTCTCTCCACCGGGTCTCGCCCCCTCATTGGGCTCGTCCGTTCCATTCCCAATGGTTGTCTGCTGGGCGGTCTCTGGTCCTGGGGGGTGGGCTTTCTTGTTTCCGCTCGCTCGGGTCCCATCGTCTGGGGCTGTGGGTTTTCTTAAGGCGGCAGACGTGGGCTATGTGGCCTTTTTTGTCACAGTGCCGGCAAATGGAGTCGAAGAACCGGCATTCGGATCAGGGGTGGTCGCCTCTGCAACCGGCACACGCGGTCCTTGACTTACAACTCCACCGGCTGCACTGGTCGTGGCCTGCCTGGAGACAGTGGATGTCTTCCTCCTCATCTGACATGCCCGAGGTGGAGTGGAGTTCGCCCTGGTGGGTGGTAGTTTCAGGTTGGGCCTCGGTCGACCTTGCAGGGTTGTTGTTTGCGGCGCAGTCCCCGGTGTTCGGTCTCTGCATGCGGTCTGCTGATTGTCGGGTTGCTTCGGCTGCCGCGGCTTTGGAGATGGCATCGGTGAGAGCGATGTTGCCCTTAGCCATCAACTGACTTTGGAGAACAGGGTCCCAAAGGCCGAGCATGATTCGGTCCCGCAGGGCCTCGTTCATGTTGGAGAACTCGCATAGTCCTCCAAGGCACCGCAGCTCTGCGACGAAATCACTGAAACTCTCGCCCGACCGCTGGTCCCGCCGATAAAATTCGTGTCGTTGGATGAGGATGGGTATGGCTGGAGCGTAGTGTTTCCGGAGTAATGGCTCGAGGTCTGCCCAATCCATCGCGGTAACATCGGCGGGCTTGGCTAGCGCTTCTGCCATCTTAAACACTGCGGGCCCACAGTGCGTTAGGAAGATGGGTCTTTTCTTCGGTCCCGTGGCATCCTTCAGGTCGTTGCATTCGAGGAACATGTGGAATCTGTCCGTGTAAGATTCCCAGTCCTCGCTGGCGGGGTTGAAGGGGGTTGGTGGCGCGATGCTGGCCATCTCGTCGGTTGGCTGGCTTCTGTCAGACACGTGCTTCGGTTCAGGAAAGGGATCCCGCCTTTGTCACCAGTGTTAAGTCCGCATGGAAGGAAGCCAGGAGTCGGTGACTGTGTATCAAGCTCTTTTATTTAGTCAGGAACCGAACTGGGGCTAAAGGAAAACTTTGCGGCTTTTTATTTCCAAGCCGCGGCGGCCAGGCCAGTGACACCACTTTGAATCTCCCGCGATTCAAATCTACCAATCGCAGGAGATCCTCAACGAGCCAATCGGCGCAGCTCGCCTAGCCAATCCGATTACCCCGCGCTTTGGCCAATCAAAGCGCGAGGATCTCGAGAATTCAAATGAAGGTACAGAACATGTATGTATTTTGAAGATATGATCAATTGGACTCGGACTTTGAATCAAACATATGCCATGGAAAATTTTAGGTGGGTGTTGTGTGGGAAACATATGTATAGAGAAATGCCACCACGTTGGAGTGGGATTTGTACCATGGGATACGTGATACCAGTAATATATAAATTGAATACCTTACTCCAGGGACGGATTCGGAATAAAAGAGAAATCAATTCAGGACTAACGCAGGAGGGGGAAGGTTGAAAACACAGATAGCACGGGGAGTGCTGGCACCATTGGGAGTAGCCATGAATTATAGAGATTTACATATCCTGAATAACTTTACAATAGCCATGTTTAATGATACTATCAAGACAATCAAAATGCTCAACACGGAACTTTCTGAAGTAAGCAAAGTGGCTTTGCAAAATAGATATGCATTAGACATTGTATTAGCTGCAAAAGGGTGTGTGTGTGCTTTGATTCATTCACATTGCTGTGTATATATCCATGATTTCCAACCCAATATTACAAAAACAGTGCAAACGATGGAGGAACGCATTCGTTCTAATTCATTATTACAAAGAGGTGATTCCTCATTTCCAAATTTGTGGGGGGCATTATGGTCTTGGCTTCCCAGCACTGCTTGGTTGAGATCTACAATCATGGGAATTATATTAATTATTATATGCTGTGTAATGTTGTGTTGTTGTGTTCAGTGTTTCCCTGAACACAACAACCCTGGTGTAATAGCAATGTGTGGAAGATTAGGGAAAACTTTAGGTTCAAGATCCGGGAAGCAGGAGGAAGAACCTCTGATGATGTTTCAGAAGGAGATGGCTCTGAAAGAGGCTGGGGATCTGTTGTGTGAGTTTGAGTCAAGAATGTAAGCAGAAAAGGGGGGAATTGTAAGAGGAAAACATGAATAAAATCCATTGTGTAACTGTGACTCAAATTTCAAAACTGCAAGTTTGATACTTTTCTACTGCAAAAGGGACATTGAAACATTGAACAATCACACATTGTGCTCTGGGAAAATCTGGGAAAATATGTATGTGTTAGGAAGCATCCAACTTCCTGATGTCCCATATTTGGTGATGAATTGTATACTGAAATTCAATAGGTAGATTGTAAACCAAGCTATCCTAGGATGGGGCGGTAGGTCAGGGTATAAAATAGAATGCAAACTTTGCTCTGGGTTCCTCCCACCTGCCAGGGCAGGATCCCGTTTCTGCAGAAATGCTACAATAAAGCTGTTTTCCTTGGATTAATATCGAATCTTTGGTGGTTTTTCAAGCCCCCACCCCACAATACTAATCATAAGTCATACTGGTTGGAAATTTTGAGATTGCAATTCCAATATATCTTGAAGATACCAAATTGTAGAAAGTTAAGTTAATCATCAGAAATGTGCAAAACATTCTGTATATGATTAAGGGAGCTGGAATACCTTCAAGGAAGTATAAAACATGTTTGAGGAATTTGGATCTATTAGCACACTGACCTGAGTGCAGTTTGTGGAATAATTCCAGGGCTTGATAAATTTTAGCTGATATAACATTTTACAGATGACCATCACACAAGACCAAAATGTACAGATTCTTGAGGCATACAGACGGAATTTGGAATAAGGAATAGCAAATGCCCACACAATAAAGAAAACGTAATTCATCAAACACACCTACAGAAAATTGGAGACAAGCAAAGAAAGTAAAAAGCAACATATTGGCAAACAATTCATTTTCAGTCTTGATCAAGTGAAGCAAATGATCTAATCCAGGTTGGAAAATTTACCTTCAAACTTAACCATAGTAATAGCAGTTTGATTTTTCATGCATCTGTAGCTAGGTACAATATATAATATACAGATCAAGATGCTGATGAAGAAACACACTATAACTATAATCACAACTAAATTTTAGAGCCTTTGTAACTTGATGAACCCATAACGTACCTAAATAACATTTTAAGTTATTAATTTATTAATGCAAATCTACATTAAATATTAACAAATCAACTTCATGAAGAAAAGGAGTGTTCTTTTCTTCAAAATTTATATCCAGATTTATTTTGATCTGAATTACCTTACTTCCTGGTTTTTCCTTTGAACTATTTCCCAGCTGAGATAATTATTTACTAACCTCTTGAAGTGTGATCCAGATAGTGCAAGTGGACACAATCTTAAGGATGTGCAGCTCCAGAAATCTCCATGCAAACACCTGCATATCCTGACCTATTGCTATGATCTTCAGAAGACAAAGTGCCAAATTGTCTACCTCTTCTGCCCATTTATTCCTCTTTACCTCTAAAAAGAAAAGTAATTGGTTTTTTAAAAAGCAGAATGAAAAAGGACCTGGGATTTGCCCAAAAGTTTGCACTTTAAAAATTTATCAGTGGGAGAAGGCGGAGCTTCGTTTCGGCGATACAGCTGCGATCTCGGGGCTCTGAGATCGCAGCCGATATTTTCGCCCCTGGTCGGTCCTAACGGACCTAAACCGTCCCGTAGAGACGGTGAAGGGCACTGTTCCAGGATCCCAGAGATATCGCAAAATCTCTGGTTTGATCTGGAAGAAGCCCTTTCGCTGGCGGCGGAGAGGCAGCCTCCATAGCTGCTGAAGTCGGGACAGCTCCAGAAAGAAAGTGATTGGAGTGAAAGTGTGTCGGCTGGGTGAGAAAAACTTTTTTGTGTTGTAAATTCGCTGAGGTTGGAAAGTTCATCCGGAATAAGAAGAAAGCTGTGAGATTTATTTTTTTTTGACTGAAATTGTTTGAGCGGCGTTTTTTAAAGTGATGTCAAATTGAGGCTTGGGTTTTTTTCTTTTCTTTATATTTTTTGGGAAAGATTTTACTGTGACTTTGTAGGTAACCGGATTGAATTTTCTATTATATATATTTTTATGCTCCCTTTGATTTTTTAACTTTCTTTAGGATAGAGGCTCCCTTTGGCTATCTTTTCTTTTCTTTTTTTTTTTGTATATATTATTCCTTTTTTCCGGCTGGGGGGGAGGAAGAGCATTAAGAAACTTTGCAACACTGCCAACTAGAGGCTTGAAAGTATTTTATTTGAATGGGAGAGAATTGCAAAAAGACCTCTTCTCAAGGACATTTTAACGTGATAAGATAGAGGGAGAGCACAGCAAAATATTATTGCAGGTGCTTTCCTGGACTGTTATCAAGAACACTTGAGGTTTGGCTTTGAAGCTGCTGGAGAAGAGAGTCATAACAAGAGCCTTGGATAAATAAATAAAGTGCAGTGTGCTTTCTTATACCCCACACGCTAGCCTTTTTTTTTTAAATTTCAATTCTAGTAATATTTTTATTTTTGTTTGTTATTTTTTTTAAAGGGAAAGCCTCAGGGTTTTTTTTTTCTTTATTTTTTTCTTTTCTTTTTTATTGGGACTTTTTTGCTTTTCCTATCTATGTTCTTGGACCACTTTGTTGTTGTTTCTTTTTATTATTATTATTATTATTATTGAGACTTTTCAACTGGATTAAGGTGTGAAGAATCTGGGAACTTTTTGTTTTTCTTTTTTCTTTTTGCTCTTAATCAATATTATTATTTTTGGATTTGTTTTTCTTCTTTCTACTTTTTTTTCTTTTTTTATGGTGGACTATTTCGTAATTGGATTAGGGTCTAGAAGAACCTGAAGATCTTTCTTCTTCCTTTTTTGCTGTTTCTTCCTTGGTTTCGTGTTTTTGACTATCGGAGTTTTCCATTTTGGATTATAATTGGCTGCTTTACTAGTTGGATTAAAAGTTTAAGAAGAATTTGAAGCATTGGAAGCATTGAAATGAGCAGGAAACCAATATCAACTGGCATTTCTGCTTCTACTTCTGCTTCCCCACCAGCTGGAGGACAACGCTTAATCCAGACAATGTTGAAGCAAGATCAGGAACAAGAAAGAGTAACTTTACAGACGATTATGCAAGGAATCCAAGATCTCAAGATAAAATCAGACATCATTGAACAAAGAACAGAAAATATTGAACAAAGAATAGAGAAGACTGATGAAAAAGTGGAAGACATCAAACAAATGATGGTTAAGAATGAGGAGAGATTTCAAAAAATTGAGGAAGAAGGAAAACAAAGAGAGAAGAAGATTGGAAATATTGATAGTAGATTAACAGCGGTTGAACAAGAAAAAGGTGGGATGCTGAGGTGGGAGATGGAAAGGTCAGAATTTTACCTTAGATTTCAAAATATAGAAGAGGAAAAAGGAGAAAACTTGGTAGCGCTAATGATAGAAATTTTGGCAGATGCTTTGGAAATTACAGAGGAAAAGATGATGGATGGAATAGATGAGGTATATCGAGTTTATACAAGATATGCGATGAGGAATAAATTACCCAAGGAAGTCCATATTAGATTTACCAAAAGATCCATTAAAACACAAATATTACAAGTGGTAAGAGAGAAAACATTGAAATACAAAGGTAAAGAGATTGTGGTTTTAAAACAAATACCCAGAAGAGTGAGAGAGATGAGAAAAGAATATCGATTTCTGACCAAAATGCTACTGGAAAACGAAGTGAATTATAGATGGCTGATTCCAGAAGGATTAATGTTTATGTGGCAAGAGCAGAGACATAGAATTGATTCAATTGAAAAAGCAGAACTTTTCCATGCAGAATTTTTTGGAAGAAGAAGAGAGGAGGCAGAGAAAGAGGTCTCAGTAATTGAGTTTCAAGAGGAACAACTGGAGACTGAAAAAGAGAAAGGAGCTGTAAGTGGACAGGTGGACAATAAAGAACAGCGTGAAGTGAGATCCACGAGAGCTGTTAGACCTAAATATAAAGCATAATCATGGAAGAAAGAAAACTGATTACAATGAATATAAATGGACTTAATTCAGCTGTTAAAAGAAGGAAAACTTTTCATAAATTAATGAAATTAAAATTTGATATAATTTGTCTACAAGAAGTTCATATTAAAAAACAACATGAACAATTGTTAGTACAGCCAAAACTGGGGAAAATATTTACTTCTTTGACTCAATGTAAGAAAAGAGGAGTGGTTCTATACATTAAAGAGGCTATCCCAGCAAAATTGATTTACACAGATGAAGATGGAAGAATATTAATAGTAGAAATAATGGACAATAATATAAAAATACTCTTGATTGCAATTTATGCTCCGAATGATAAACAAGAAGAGTTTTATAAAAAGCTACATATGAAAATAATTGGACTGGACTATGTTAATATAATTATGATGGGAGATTTTAATGGAATTGTGGACAATAAATTGGACTATGTAGCAACAACAACAAAGCAAAATAGAAAGGCTCTCCCAAGGTCTTTTTTTAAAATGACAGATGAATTAACTTTAAAAGATATTTGGAGAGAAAGAAATGTTAAAGCTAAACAATATACTTTTTATTCAAATAGACATTTATCATGGTCCAGATTAGATATGATTTGGATCTCAACAGAATTAATATCCAATATTAAAGAAACAAATATTGAAACAAGTACTTGGGCAGATCATAGCCCAATGACAATTAAATGGAAGGGACAAAAAAAAAGATCGAGATGGACATTAAACAATACTATTTTAAAGGAGAAAGATTTTATACAATGGATGGAGAAGGAATTGGCTTTTTTCTTCAGAGAAAATAAAAAAGAAGATACTTCAACGCAAAATGTGTGGGATACAATGAAGGCATATGCCAGAGGTTTGATAATAGATTATACAAGAAAAAAGAATATTAGGAAAAGGCAAGCTTTTAAGGCCTTGGAAGATGAGTACAAAATTCTTGAAAAAGAATTACAGAAAATGCCACAGAAAAAGGATATTAAATTGAAGCTGGATGTAATTAAACATAAAATGGAATTAATAGAGAAAGAAGAACTGGCACAGAAAATCAGAAACTCTAAACAGAATTATTTTGAAGATGCAAATAAACCAGGTAGATGGCTAGCATATAAATTGAGAAAAGAGAAGGAATCAAGAAAAATATTGAAGTTAATAGATGATCAAGGCCAAGTTTGTTATGGGAATAAGGAGAAAAAAGAAATTATTCGAGATTTTTATGGGCAATTATATAAATAAGAGAATATCGATGAAGGAAAAGTCAAACAGTATTTACAGGAAGCTAATTTACCAAAGATACCTAAAGAGACTGAAGAAATGCTAGAAAGCAATATAACAATGATGGAATTAAATGAAGCATTTAAGAGACAAAATAATGGGAAAGCACCGGGTCCAGATGGGCTTCCAGCAGAATTCTATGAAACATTTCAAGAATCATTGAGCATCCAATTGTTAGAAGTTATTAATAAAGTTATGTTAAAAAAGATGATACCTAAAACATGGTCAGAGGCTTACATTACACTTATACCGAAGGAAGAGACTGACCCACTGCAAATTAAGAATTATAGACCTATTTCTTTATTGAACGCAGACTATAAAATCTTTGCTTCAATTTTAGCAGAAAGACTTAAAAAATATCTAAATAATTTTATTCACCCAGATCAAAATGGATTTCTGCCAAAGAGACAAATTAGAGACAATATGAGAGTAATCTTGGACACTTTGGAATACTATGAGGCTCATCCTGAAAAGCAAATGGCTTTGATATTCCTAGATGCTCAAAAAGCATTTGATAACGTGAACTGGAGATTTATGTTATTATTATTGGAGCAGATGGGTTTTACTAAAAAATTTACTCAAGCAATAAGCCATATATAATAAACAGACAGCAAGGGTAATGATGGAGGGGGAACTTACAGATTTTATTAATATAAGGAAAGGTACAAGACAAGGATGCCCCCTATCTCCTTTGCTATTTGTGTTGACCTTGGAAGTGTTGAATAGAAATATTAGGGATGATAAAAGCATAAAAGGAATGAAAATTAAGAAGGAAGAATTCAAGCTACAAGCTTTTGCTGATGATTTAGCTTTTATTTTGGAAGACCCGCTAGAAACAGCTCCAAAGTTATTGGAAAAGATAGAGACTTATGGAGAGGTGGCTGGTTTGAAAATAAATAAAGATAAAACAAAGATTTTGACAAAGAATATGCTATTGAGACAGAGAGAAGAACTGGCAGATCTTTTGAAAATTCAAGTTACAAATAAGGTTAAGTATCTGGGGATATATTTGACAACAAGATGTAGCACATTAAAGGAGAATAATTATATTAAACTTAAACAACAGATAACTACAGATTTGAAGAAGTGGGAAAACTTGCAATTGTCATTAATAGGGAGAATTTCAACAATTAAGATGAATATTTTACCTAGAATTTTATTTTTGTTTCAAACAATACCAATTAGGCTTGGAAAAGATTATTTTGAAGATTTAAATAAAATCATGTTGAAGTTTATATGGCAAGGTAAAAAAGCAA
Organism: Hydrophis major; assembly: GCA_033807585.1. NCBI lineage: Eukaryota > Metazoa > Chordata > Lepidosauria > Squamata > Elapidae > Hydrophis > Hydrophis major. Next base: position 248,323,986 of record CM066330.1, read on the forward strand.
GAATAAAGCTAAAGCTTTTGCAAGATGCTAGAATTAGAGGAGGTTTTGGCTTGCCTAATTGGGAATTGTATTATCAAGCTGCAAGTTTGATGTGGGTCAAAGAATGGATAACATTAAGGAAACATAGGTTGTTGACATTAGAAGGGCATGATTTGCTGTTGGGTTGGCATGCTTTTTTATGGTATAAGGGAACTAAAACACAGGGTTATTTTAGAAGACATTATGTACGGGAGTCTTTGTGGTTAAATTGGGAGAAGATAAAAAAACAATGTTATTTGAAAATTCCAGTTTGGTTATCAACCATTGAAGCATTTTCCTATCCTATAATCTACAAGAAGGAACAAACAGTTAGATATGAGGAACTTTTGGATGAAAAGGGTGAACTTAAATCGATTCAAAATTTAGAGGAACAAGGTATAAGGATGAATTGGTTTTCATATGCACAAATACATTCAAGGTATGATGAAGATTCTAAAACAGAGGGATTTTATGATAAGCAGACTGATTTAGATAAGATCTTGATGGGTACTGATGAGAAAGTGATTAAAAAATTATATGGTTATTTACTGGGAATGAAATTAGAGGAAGAACAAGTCAAAGAAACTATGATTGTTTGGGGGAAGAATTTTGGATATGGGATTGATTTAGAGAAATGGCAGAAATTGTGGTCTCAAAATTATAAAATGACAATGTCAACAGCATATAAAGAAAATTTGTATAAGATGTTTTACAGGTGGCACTTTCCTCCGACAAGAATAGCAAGAATGTTCAAGAATAAATCTGAAAAATGTTGGAAATGTCATCAGATACCCGGCTCGTATTACCATATGTGGTGGACTTGTGAGGACGCTAGAAAATATTGGACTATAATTCGCATGTGGTTGGAAAAAATGACAAAGAAACATATAGACTTGAAACCAGAGATCTTCTTATTGGGAATTTTACCTGATATATATAGTAAAGATTTGAAGTACCTGATTGTACATGTATTAACAGCAGCTAGGATTGTATTTGCTAAAAACTGGAAGAATGAGAAAATACCATTACAGGAAGAAATTATTAAGAAAATATTGGAATGTGCTGAGATGAGTAGATTGACATTTGAAATTAGAGAGCAAGAGAATAAACAATTTTATGAAATTTGGGATCTTTTTTATAAATGGCTAGATGATAAAATACGATAATAGAATATTTTAGATAGTAAGAAATATCTTTATCTTGTTATTTTGCTATTATTTTGTTAATCGATATTATATTTATAAAGGTTTTTTTTTTTTTAGGATTGATCTGGTATGATTATATGATTAGTTGAATAATTTGGTTAAAGTATTGTTAGCTCATAAAGCATGAATGATTAAAAGTATAGTCAAAAAAAATTTTTTTTTGTTTAGTGATTATAGGATATATAAGTTTGGATTGATAATATGAGTTGTTATGTAACATAATTGTAACTGGGACTACAAAATGAATGCACAAAAATGATGAACCAACTGACACACTGTATGTAAATATGAGAGGTGTATGTTTTGATGTTTTGTTTGTCTTGTCTGTTTGTAGAAAATTAATAAAAAAAAATTTTCAAAAAAAAAATAAATTTATCAGTGAACGGATAAATGAATAACATGGCAGAGAGAAATATGATAAAACTACTGCTGTGACCACCGAAAAAATATTAGTTTGATTAAAATACTGTTAATTTTTTTTTGAAAATATGCAATTATGTAAATAAAGTATGACTATTAAACTGGATTGGATTTGCATATGAATTCATTCACTCTTGGCTTCTTAGGGAATTATGGGAATTGAAATTCACACACCTTAAAGTTGTCAAGTTCGAGAAATATTGATTCAAAGTGTGATGCTGTAATCTGCACCAGCCAAGAATATCTGCCAGAAATTCATCAGTGGGCAGATTCATCCCACTGATGAATTTTGTTCCTCAAATCAAAAAACAGCAAAAAAAAACCCATGTTGTTTTGTAGTGGGATTGGGAGACAAAATATTACATTTACAAAATGAATGTTAAATGAATTAAAATAAAGTAAACCATTATTTTCTATATTTTCAATAGAAGAGTTCACTTTTCCACCTTACCATTTTCTGTAGTATTCTCAGACTTGTCCAGTCCATCTGGAAAAGACTGTTGTAATGGCTCAGGAGCCAGTCTGTTTAAAATACGTTAGAATAGCTATTGCATGGTTAATGAAACAAGATACATCTTAGGTCATTCAGGTAATTTTTTAAAGTTATTTTTCTTTATTGTGTATTTATTGATCAAATTTACATGCTGCTCATCTTGTGTTGTATTACAGATAATGAGGGAGATAATAACCTCTGACAAGTAAATATTTTCCAGGAATATTTTAAGAAGTCCTAAAGAAAAGGAATGTTAGACTTGCATTCTACATGGCACTGCCCTCAAAAACCATCCAGTATCTTCAACTACCAGTAGTTCAGAATGCAGCAGCACAGGCAGTGTTGGGCATGCTGGTCACTACCTGTAAAGCTCTTCATGGCAAAGGGTCCAATGCTTGAGGAACCACCTGTCTCCCATTGTGTCTGATCCATTCTGGCAGAGCTGGCATTGCATTATTTAATCAGTAGGATCTACTGATTAAATAAGGCAACTTTCAGGACATTGGAAGTGGCCTTTCTCTGTTGCAGCCTCAGTCTTCTGTAATAAGATTCCCCTTAAATTCAAGTGGCCTTGATTCTTCTGCTATTTAGAAAGGCCTTGAAGACATAGCTTTTCACTCAGCCCTCTGTGAATCCTTTTCTTTTTTTCTCATTTTTTCTTGCAGTTTCTTATATTTTTTATCTATTTTTAAATATTTTTGAAAAAATGTTAAACTACCGAGAGTTTCTGGGAGTCAGGTTGCATATCAGTTTAATAAACTCATTCTCCATAGGACTGTCCAAAAGACCAACCAAAAACTTAGTTGGACTAAATTGAAATGACCCATATAGTTAATCAGTACTGCACTGATTAGCTATATACTTTCAAGTGCAATTCATGGCACTACTTTTATAGTATTGAATGGTCTAGGTAACTTTTTTTCTGATAAAATCTGTCTACCTGACCTGCATAGGTTTCAAAGGTTAAGCAGATTCAAACATTTAATATTTTATGCATTTCAATCTCACCCACTTTGCAGTTTTTGGAGTGTTTCTTTAACCCTGAAAATATTAAAAAAAAAACAAGTGACATTGCCAGTTCAGTATTTCCCAAAATCTGGATTTTAGACAAAGACTTTTCCAACTGCTACCAGAAACATCTAATTGGAAATGCCAGTTAAGGGCATTAATAATCTTTCAATGAGCTACAGCTCTTTTAGCAGGATTTTATAGTGCAAGTATTTACATATATATTTAGAAATAAGAGTGTTTGAATTCAAGCTCACTTACTTCAAGCAAATCTAATTATGATTGCAACACTCAGCACCCTAACAATATGCAGAAATGCATCCCTTCCTGGAACATGAAATTTCAATAATTGCTGACTCTGATTTCATACTTTTACCAATATTTTATTTTATCTGGGTTTTAAAAGTACTTCTGCTTTAACTCTAGTAAGCAAGTTGATAATCTCTTAACTTTGGCTAGCTTTCAGCTTGATCAATAACTGGCAAAGATGTGCCAATCCTTCAACAAAAGTGTTTCACAACACAAAGGAGTGCATGTATAAAGCATCTCTTCAAAGCATTAAAGTACTGCATCTTTTTTCAGTCTTACACAGCTGCCTCAAAGGCTGCTTCAGGCTGACTCTTCATGTTGTGTATGTACCATAGTTAATAAAGTATGAGCTTGAGGTAAAGTGCAGGGTTCTGGCCCTGCACTTCTGATTGGCTGTTAGGCGGCCAGATCGGATTGGTTAGTTCTGAGGAATCCGATTGGCCCTTAACAGAGAATTCTTATTGGTTAAAAGAGCTAGTGTTCATAGCTCGTTATTGGACAATTCTTACAAGGGTTGCCTATATAAGGCAGAGTTCACTGTTGTTGTTTTGAGAAGTCACTATGCAAATAAAGAGCTGAAAGTTCACTATTCAGAGGCTGTCTCCATTTACTTCAACCCATGTTCAAGTACTTAACACTGGCGACGAAGGTGGGATGTGGAGACATCTGAACCGAAGAAGCCAGGAAGCAATACCGAGCACGTGATAGACGACACCAACAACGGAACCATGTCCGGCGGCATCGTACCACCCGCTCCATTCGATCCAAACCAAGAGGATTGGGAATCCTACATGAATCGCTTCCAAATGTTTCTCGAGACGAATAATTTGAAGGACGCCACACCAGCAAAGAAAAGGGCGCTGTTCCTGACGCATTGCGGCCCAGCCATTTTTAAGATGGCTAAAGCACTCGCCAAACCTCCAGAAGTGAAAGCCATGAGCTGGGACGACCTCGAACCCATCCTGAGAGACCATTACGTGCCAACCATGCCTACACTCATGAGACGCCACGAGTTTTATCAGATAAACCAACGAAAAGGGGAGAGTGTGGCCGATTTCGTGGTGGACCTCTGAAATTTAGGGGGCCTCTGCGGGTTCGCCGATTTAGAAGAGGCACTAAGAGATCGAGTAATTCTGGGATTAGATGCACTAGGCGTGCAAAGCAAGCTGATGGCGAAAGGCGACATCAGACTTGCTGATGCCATCGCCGAAGCCACAGCTGCGGAGGTGACCAAAAAGTCGGCTGCACAATTACGGCAAAGCCGCATTCCGGTACCACCACCGGCCAGCGAAATCTCACCTAGCATAGAAGGGCAGCTACTAACAACGCAACACGAGGACCTCTCTTCGTCGTCAGACAGCGACGAAGAAGTGGTCCATCGACTGCGGTCTGACCGGGACCCTCGCCTGAAGCCCTTACGCCTTTGCGCCGGCTGTGGAGCCAACCATGCCAGGGCCGAATGCAAATTCTGCGACGCACTCTGCCATGAGTGCGGGAAACGAGGCCACATCGGCCGGGTCTGCCGCAGCTTACCAGGACTCAGCCAGGCCTCAAAAGGGGCCAACTATCGCCAATCGACAGGAAACCGTCCTGTAAGGCGAGAGCCAGTAACCCACTCCTACAGAAATCGAGCTTTGCAAAGAGAAGAGGCTCACCATACTATCACTATCGGTCATGCCTCAGCTTTGGACACTAAGAAAATCCAAGTCACGGTAGCCATCGAGAACCAGCCTTGCCACATGGAGGTCGATTCAGGATCGTCCCTCTCGATGGTGTCTTGGAAGACACTCAAGCAACTCATATGTATGTATGCACATCCTTGTGGAATTTTTTTTTAAAGGGATTTGCATAGCTAGTATCTGTTAAGCATGCATGGCTAAAGTAGAAGCCTGTCAGAGATACAAATGACTGACAATGCAAACAAGAGTTAACATCACAAACTCAGATCTACCTGGAAACATTTATTTTCTTATTTATGTATTAACCACTGTCTTACTGAACACTTCAAAATAGTTTACAAGAAGTTGCATATGAAACATAAAAACACACTACATGAAATTGTACCATTCTTTTTTTCTAGACAACGTGTCATTTGCAAGAGAAAGTTTCAAAAGATAAAGCTAACTCACCTATTAGCCAAAAGACACACAAGAATTTCCATTTGCTTGTCACTGGAGAGAAACAGAACATAAATCTCAGTATCTATTCAATTCCAATTACTGAAAGCCAGTATCATATTAGCAAATATATTCTATCCCTTAAAGAGAAAATCCTTCTGGTTTCACTTTCCATATTCTATAGCCCTCCCATATTTGATAATCTGCCTCAACAGACAGCAGCAACCTCAATTGGTCTAGGAAACTAATTTGTGGATTGAAACACTCAAAATGGGAGACCTTCCAAGTCTGTGAGCCAGATTGCCAGTTTAAAAAATCTAGAAGACACTGGTAAACCATTTCATTATCATACCAAGAAAATTGCAGGCATAGGTTCATATAAATCATGTGGACCAGCTAGGTTTGAAGGAGACCCAACTTGACTCCCAGGTAGATCAACAAATAATTTGGCTAAAAACTCAACATTCTGAAAATTGTAGGAAATGTAGCACAATTGTAGGACATGTAGGCCCAGAGAAAGAAGCAAGCCGGAAAAAAGCTGATGTAATAAAAACCAATTACTTCACACAGGAGTTCTGACAACCAATTAGAAATGAAGAGTTAAGATAGTTGCATTGCAAGTGCTACTTGTCTTCATGGTCATGGACTCTAAGAAAGCCAGATTTATGATGAGACAGAAAATTGTGATAACTTTTTGCTGAATGTGAGTAGTACTTTATACTCCAGAGAATGAATGATACAAGAAGACACTGAGGTTGGAGACAGCATGCATAGTCCCAACACCTTTCAGTTTCAAGCAATTACACATTTAAGCAAAACCCTAAATAGGATTGGAGAATAAAAACAAGGTGGGAGAATATGTTGAAACCAGAAAAATAACCAAATATCAAAAAGAGGAAGGAATAGATGAGAATATTTAGTATTTTTATTTGACATGTACTTATTTTTCAATAACAACAACCACCTATGAGTAAGGTTGGCTTGAGATAAAATGTATAGTTATGACCTGAATGTCCATGGGGATGGAGTAGAAGCTGGGTTTTCCCCATTCCAAATTTAATACTTTAACCACTATGTTGGATCTCAAATTTTGGGCCAACCCATATCAGTGCCATTTTAACAACCCAGTGACATCTCTTAAAAAAATTAAGGAGATCTGCCTCCATGAAGGTTGGCACATATATTTATGGGAGAAAAAGGGTAAAACATAAGCTTATTTTAATAGACATCAAATAAGAGATTCCTTACTACAAACATGGAAAAAAATCAGAAAAAAAACACTGCACAAGAATACCCCCATTGGCTGTCAACCATTGAAGCCATAATACATCCTAACAGGCTAGATTTAGGCAAAATTATGAAATACAAGGATCTATTAGATACCCAAGGAAGATTAAAATCAAACCAAGAATTAAAAGAACAAGGAATTACAATTGATTGGTGGCCATATCTCCAAATTCAAAATAGATACAAAACAGATTCAGAAGAATTTGAGTTTGATATGGGACAGAATCAATTGAATAAGATATTAATTGGATCAGAGCAAAAATTTATATCTAAAGCTTATAGATACCTGCTAGATTTTAGAATGGAAGAAGAAAAAGTAAAAAAATATGATGATAGTATGGGCGCAGAATTTTGGTTACAATATAAACTTAGATGAGTGGGAAAAACTATGGAGTACAAATTATAAATTAACAATGGCCGGAACATACAAGGAAAATTTATATAAAATATTCTATTGGTGGCACTTAGCTTGACAAGGCTAGCCAAGATATATCCAAATGCCAATCCAAAATGTTGGAAATGCCGACGAGTTGATGGTACCTACTATCAAATGTGGTGGCTATGTCCTCAGGCCAGGACCTATTGGAATAAAATTAGGAAGTGGACACAAGAAATTATTCGATGCCAAATTGAATTCAAACCGGAAATCTATTTACTTGGGATTGTACAAAAACAATATCAAAAAAAGATTAAATATTTAATTTTACACATATTGACAGCGGCCAGAATAGCTTACACATAAATGTGGAAAGAGCAGAGGATTCCAACTGAAGAGTTAATCATACAAAAAATAGCAGACTGTGCTGAGATGGACATGCTCACACTTAAAATGAGAGAGAAAGAAGGATCAGAATACTATTCGATTTGGCATAGATAGTACATGTGGATAAAAAGAGAGTGATAAAAATTAGAAAAGATGACCAAATAAGAATTCTCAATAAAGTGATATACAAGATATAATAGGATAGACAGAAAGATCAAAGATGTATAATAATAAGTGTAATATATGTATTAAAGATAGGTATGAATAGATGTTAAAAGAATAAGACAATATTAAGGATGTATAATAATAACTATTATATATGTATCGATGATTAATGATAAACAAAAATAATATATACTAAGATAGGTACAAATAGATGTTAAAGTATAAGACAATATTATATGTGGATGTCAACGTTGTTGAAAAAGTATTAAGATTTGTACTGGTGGAAAATAATAAAAATTAATTAAAAAAAACCACCCTAAGGAGATCTAGCAGCCGTGGTGGCACAGTGGTTAGAATGCAGTATTGCAGGCTAATTCAGCTCACTGCCAGGAATTTGATCCTCATTAGATTCAAACAGCCTTCTATCCTTCTGAGGTTGGTAAAATGAGGACCTGACTGTCGAGGGCGATATGCTGACTCTGTAAACCACTTAGAGAGTGATGTAGAACACTATAAAGCAGCACATAAGTCTAAGTGCTATTGCTATCTAATTGGCACTTGTCCTGAGGGCTAGCTTTGGAGCTATTTATTTGCAAGAAATTCTATCCCTGAGCAATTACCTTTCCATATGAAATACAGGAGGTATGAACAGAAGTGGGATGCTATCAGTTCGGCCCGGTTCTGCCGAGCCAGTAGCTCTGAAGGTCAGCTGAGACCAAACTAGTTCTCTCAGATGATCTGCTGTTGGGCCCAACCGCCTGTCCGGGTTCCCATAATGACCTTTATTTCCTGCTTTTGAAATGTAGCTGCTTTGTGCAGCATAGCAGGTTGCTGTGTGTCAGCTGTTGAAGACATAAGGAGTGTGCAGCATTGCAGGAGGTGAGTAGGAAAGCCTCTATGCATACACAAACTGTGCGTTTGGCGTGTGTGCGCGTGAGCACACCCACCTAGCCACACCCACCAAACTGGTGGTAAATCACTTTGAAAACCACCACTGGATATGAAGCAAAAATAATCTACCTTGCCATCTCTGTAGAGCAAAAAAAAATAGTTCCTAGGGGTTGTTAGCTCCATGACCCAATAAGCCAATCAAAAGCGAAGATGTGTGTATACATACTGTAGATTCATTACTAAGAATACATATACTTAAAACATATTTATTTCTAAAGAGGAGTTTCTCTCTCTGTGTGTGTCTCTCTTCTTTTTCCTTCTCTCTCTCTTCCTTTCTCCATTTCTTTTTCTTTTCTGTCTCTGTCTCTCACACTCAAACACCCATCCATCGATATCTTTTCTATTATGGAGTACAGATTAAATACAGTAGTCTGCATATAATACCTGGCAGATGAAGAAGATGGATTCACAGAAATATTGGTCAGATCTGTGATATTCAGAAAATCTTTATGGAAATAATGCAGTTGAACAATACAAACCAGAAGAAAGGCACAGGGTAATATAATCTTTGTAAAAAGTTCCTTTGTGCTGAACCACTCAAGGCCCAAATCTTTTAATCTGCCAAATGAAAAGACAAAAATATATGCAGAGTCAGCTGATGAAAAGGAAGAAAAAAATTATTTCACATTACAGATATTTAACATGTCAATATATGTATAATTATTAATTTAAAAGAATGATGACTCTAGCCAGTTATTTGGAGAAAAGGGGCATTCTCTTACCTTTATCAGGTAAACATATTTCAGGACAATATGAGTGTGAACCTGCACACCTGTGGCCACCTTGACTACCCATCAGGCCTCAATCTAGTTCATTATATTCCTGTCAACAGCTCTGTAGTTAATAGGTAAATAGGGTGAATGTGGAAAGTTATTTCTGTAAATAATATTCTAAATGTGTAGCTCATGGGTCTTTGCAGGAAAAAACTTTGACAGGATTTATATGTAATAATCTGATACAGCTCTCCAAAGAACACTTTTCCCTAAAGAAGAAGAAATGTCATCTCATGGGATAATGTGTTGATTGAACCTAATAACTAGGCCAAGTAACTTGCCTAACTATTTAACCCTATTATGAAAAGGCATCAAGATTAGCTTAGCCAGCTATTTCCTCTTACAGAAAGTAAGGGATTGCCACAGAAAGGAAGGGGTCAAGCTATTTTCTAAAGTGCCTGTAGGCCAGACAAGGAATAATGGATGGAAACTGAACAAGGAGAGATTTAACCTGGAAATAAGGAGAAACTTTCTGACAGTGAGAACAATCAACCAATGAAACAGCTTGTCCTTGGAAGTTGTGGGAGCGCCATCACTTGAGACTTTCAAGAAGAGACTGGACTGCCATCTGTCAGAAATGGTGTAGGGTCTCCTGCTTGGATGGGAGGTTGGTCTAGATGACCTACAAGGTCCTTTCCAACTCTGATGATCTGTTATCTGTTAAATTCCTTTAGATACCCTTCTCTGGGCAAAGAAGATAATCAGTGATGAGCCTCCATTTAGAAATTCCAAGGAATACTAGAGGCATTTTTCAACCTTACTGATTTAAAAAGCAACAGAATGTAGCTAAAATTTTCCATTGCCATATTATTAATCTCAGTAAGCAATTCTTACCTGACACTTTGTATAACCTAACAGGACCCATCATATATGCACATATACATATGAAACCCAGTTTGGTGTGGTGGTTAACCACAAGTTCTAGTTCTGCCTTAGGCATGAAAGCCAGTTAAGTGATTTTGGGTCAATTATTCTTTTTCTACCTCACCTCACCTCACCTCATAGGCTTATTGTTATGGAGAAAATAGGAGGAGAAAGGAGTATTACAAATGTTCATTAGCATGAGTAAAGTAATAAAGGTGGGATAAAAAAAACAATCTAATAATAAATATATCTCTGCTTTGCATTGCCTCATTTCCATCATTTATATGGCCTTTTCCCAATAATTTATTACACCTTAAATCTAACTCCCATAAGGCATACCAGAGCTACCTATCAGACTGAGAAATTGACAAAAAAAAACCCACTTCTATATTACTACAGGATGGTAATTGGGACTGGAATTTCAAATTTCAGCACTTCCAGTTCCTACACTTAAGCAAATCCAATGCCATTTTAATCATGATGGCCATTACCTTTGGTTGTGTAAGTCCCAAATGGTGAGGTGTTGCAACACTGTAATTGCAGACTAGTTACTAAACACCTGTATCACAATCATGTGATGCAAGTACATTTCAATTACTGGAACTTTGAGGACTCATTGTAAGTCACCCTCATTCAGGGCTATTTGAATGATCACTTAACTATATGTGTGTGCCATGACGTGCCCATAGTTGAATTAGATTTGGAGAAGATTTGAAAGATGTAGTTGACTTCATCTAGTACTGGCATTTATATTTTAATACCACTTTACTTGTTTCTTAACACAAGAGAATTTGGGGGGAAAAATTTCAAGATACAATAGCAATATAGAATCTTAAATTAAAGTTCTTACCTTTCCTCTGATATTTCCAAAGTTTTTAGGAAAAAATCAGAAACCATCTCAAACTGATAAGTATATAAAGCAATGAGGATTATCATTGAATAGAAGACACTTATCAGCCAAAATCCCTTCAGGATTCGTCGCCATCCTTCATAATGAATCTAGAACCAACAAATTTAATTTTGTAGCCTTAGTATTGAATATAATCAAATAACCTACTGGAAGGCTTATAGTAGAGTCACAACAAATCAAGCTGAGCTACAAAGTTTTCAAAGTCCATTTGTCTTTATATTGATATCAAAATGTATCTAAAGACAAATGTAGTGGGTCTGCAATTATTTTCTTTCCTGAGAAATTTCAACTTCTTGTGCAATCCTCAGAAATTAAAAAAAAGAAAACTCTCAGTAATCATAGCTACTTTATGAGGCATAGACAGTTTCTGTTCTGTACAGGCATTAGTATACTTGCAAGCACCACGCTGTGATTGGCCAAAGCGCATGGCGATCTGATTGGCCGAGCGAGCCGCACTGATTGGCCCGCTGCGAATCCCCCGCGATTGGTGGAAACTAATCGCAGGAGATTCAAAGCGGTGCCATTGGCCGCGGCCGCTGCGGCCAGAGAATAAAAGCCGCTGTTTTTCCCCTTGAATCCTGAGCCGATCTCAGGATCCAATAAAGAGCTGAACTAAGTCACTGACTCCGAGTCTCCTTCCACGACCAATACAACACTGGCGACGAAGGTGGGATCTTGAGACTAATCCCCATCAAGCACATGTCCTGAGGAAGCGAGACCAACAAGATGGCCAGCATCGCACCGCCCGCACCTTTCAACCCAGCTGCCGAGGGCTGGGAATTGTACACAGACCGATTCCTAATGTTCCTCGAAAGTAGCAACTTGAAGGATGCAACCAGGCAGAAGAAAAGAGCCATCTTTCTAACATACTGCGGGCCCGCAGTGTTCAAGATGGCAAAAGCTCTCGCAAAACCTGGGGACGTGAAGGAGATGGACTGGGCCGATCTCGAGCCATTGCTCTGAAACCACTATGCCCCCACCGTGCCCACCCTCATCAGGTGGCACGATTTCTACCGGCGAGACCAGAGATCAGGTGAGAGTATCAGCGACTTTGTGGCTGATCTATGGAGCCTAGGGGGCATGTGCGGGTTCTCGGACATGGACGAAGCTTTGCGGGACCGTGTCGTACTCGGGCTCAGAGACCCAGTCCTCCAAAGCCGTCTGATGGCAAAAGGCGACATCGCCCTCACCAACGCCCTCGCTGAAGCCACCGCAGCTGAGGCAACCTGGAAATCAGCGAATCGAATGCGGAGACTGGACACCGGGGAACACACCACGACCATCAAGACGGGCCCAGCGACTGAGGCCCACCCAGAAGCAAGCCGCCGAGAGACCACCACCCATCATGGTGACTTCCACTCCGCCTCCGACACCACGGACGAGGAAGAAGACATCTATCAACTCCAGACGGGACAAGACCGGTGCGATCGGCGGAGTTGTAAGTCGGGACCCACATGTGCCGGGTGCGGAGGCGACTACCCTCAATCAGAGTGCCGGTTTTTCGATGCGATCTGCCGACACTGCAATAAAAAAGGTCACATCGCCTGAGTCTGCCGATTGAGGAAAGCCTACAGCCCCTGACGGCGAGATCACAGCAACCGGAGACGAGATGGCACCCCCCCCTGGGGCCAGAGACCGCCAAGCCGAAAATCGCTGGAACTGAGACGGACGGGGCCGATGAAGCGGCGAAAACCATCAGAAAGAGGAAACCCACCAGACGGTCATCATTGGCCACTCATCAAGCGCAGATGTCTGAAAGGTATACGTGGAAGTGGGCATCGAAGGCGAACTATGCAAAATAGAGGTGGACTCCGGGTCCTACCTCTCCATGGTTGCCTGGTGAGAAATCAAGCGTTTGGTGCCCGCGATCCACAAGAGGGGGTTGGAAACCCAGAAATTAATCCTTAAAGACTACCAGGGGAACCGCATCCTGGTAGTCGGAACTGGACATTTCAAAGTGACTTTCAAGGGCCGCACAGCAAAGCTTCCCCTGACGATCATGCACCGAGACTGCCCCAGCCTTTTGGGACTACAGTGGTTCACACCACTCGGGATTGAAGTTACGGGTGTCAACCACGTCGCAGATGCCGACTGGGAAGAGCAACTTGCACGGGACTTCCAGGAAGTGTTCGACGGCACCCTAGGCAAGTACCGAGGGCCCCCTATTTCCTTCAGCCTAGACCCCAGCATTCCCCCGATATGCCTAAAACCACGGCGGGTACCTTTTGCACTCTGGCCCAAAATCAACAAGCAAATTGACAAGCTCATCAAACAAGGGGTCCTACAGCCAATTGATCATGCCCGGTGGGAGACCCCCATAGTCACCCCAGTCAAGCCCAATGGGTCAGTGAGAATCTGTGGGGACTATAAGGCCACCCTAAATTGCGCCTTACAACAAAGCGCCTACCCTGTCCCAGTAGTGCAGCACCTCCTACACTCACTGGGGGGAGGCAAGGTTTTTGCGAAGCTCGACCTGGCGCAAGCCTACCAACAGCTGCCAGTCGACGCAGAAACCGCTGAGGCGCAGACCATAGTCACCCACCGGGGAACGTTTCGCTGTAAGAGACTCAAGTTTGGAGTCAGCGTGGCTCCGGGAATTTTCCAGAGCCTCATGGAGAGACTCTTGCAAGGAATTAAGGGGGTGGTGCCCTACTTCGACGACGTACTGGTGTCAGCAGCCAACCAACAAGAACTAGCGGGTCATCTAAGGGAGGTACTAACCAAATTCAAAGAGGCCGGACTAAAGGTGAAAAAAGAGAAATGCCAGCTGTACACAGAGCGGGTCGAGTTCCTAGGATACCCCCTAGACCGGCACGGCATGCATCCAACCACGAAAAAAATCAGAGCCATTAAAGAAGCCCCCATGCCAAAGAATAAAACGGAACTGCAGGCATTTCTAGGACTGCTCAATTTCTATAATGTTTTCCTGCCCCAAAAGGCGACCGCGGCAGAGCCTTTGCATAGGCTTTTGGACAAGGCGGCCACATGGACTTGGGGGAAACGTGAGGAAGCCGCCTTCAACAAAACCAAGGACCTGCTCACCTCAGATGCCGTCCTCATCCAATACAACGAGACCCTACCACTTGCAGTCACATGCGACGCCTCACCTTTCGGCGTTGGCGCCGTCCTCAGCCACACGCTCCCTGACGGAAAAGAAGCACCCATCGCCTTCTTATCGAGGACCCTCACCAAACCGGAGAGAAATTACAGTCAACTGGATAAAGAGGCCCTGGCTATCGTCGCCTCAGTGAGGAGGTTCCATGAGTACCTCTATGGCCGCATGTTCACCATCATCACCGACCACAAGCTGCTGCTGGGAATCCTGGCAGGGAACAGGGCCACCCCGAACATTCTATCTCCTAGAATGACAAGGTGGTCCGAATTCCTTGCCGCCTACAGCTACCGGCTCACACACCGACCCGGTAAGACGATCACCCACACAGACACTCTGAGCCGCACGCCATTACCTGACCTAGACACCGACCCAGCACCCATGACAGCCACCCTCAGCATAGAGACTCTGCCTGATCTACCCATAACTGTGTCAGACATTGCCCACGAGACTAATAAAGACAAGCGTCTGGCGCGGGTGTTACATTGGGTAGAAAAGGGGTGGCCGGAAAAGGATGACGATGAATCATTCAGGACATTCCAGAACCGGCAAACAGAACTCTCATTACATAGGGTTGTTATCCCGGAAAAGTTACAAGGGAAGGTATTGGAGTTGTTACACGAGGGGCACCCGGGCATAGTTAGAACAAAAGCCCTGGCCAGGAGTTACGCCTGGTGGCCAGGGATGGATAAGCAGATCGAGACTTGGGTGGCAACATGCAAACGTTGCCAAGAAACCAGGCCGAGCCCTCCCGCAGCACCAATCCTGGAATGGGAAACCCCCAGGGGACCATGGTCCGGGATTCACATAGACATATATTCTTTATCATGGTAGATGCTTACTCCAACTGGTTGGAGGTAAGCAACATGAAAACCACCACCATGGAGGCTGTGACTAAGGAACTCAGCAAGCTGTTCGCAACCCACGGCCTCCCAAATGTCATCGTGTTGGATAACGGGCCCCAATTTACCTCGCTGGAATTTGAAAAATTCCTAGTGGAATGGGGCATACGACACGCGCTGACAGCACCGGCACATCCGGTGGCGAACGGGAGGGTGGAATGGATGGTTCAATTTACGAAAAAAACCATCCAAAAAATTGAACACGGGGAAATCCAAGAAAAAATAAACAAAATGCTTTTTATACAACACATAACTCCGAACACAACAACCAACAAAAGCCCGGCAGAACTATTAATGGGGAGGAAATTAAGGTCCCCACTCGACAGGCTGCACCCCACATACAACCCAGAAAACCCCCCAAACTCCTCAAGCAAACACCGAACATTTTCACCAGGCGACGCAGTCTACGCAAAGAACCTTACCGGAGATCTGCTTTGGGTACCGGCAACCAAAACCCAGCTGACAGGTCCCCGCTCGTACCGGCTGCAAACAACTGATGGACGAGCATGGAAATGACACATCGATCAAATAAGATCAAGAACAACCACGGGAAACACAACTGACATGCAAACAGACACAGACAGCCCCCATAACACAAACCAAGAGGGGAGGGAATACCCCGGGAACCAAAACCCAATAGAAAGAAACCAGCAATACTCACCGACAAGCAGCCAGCTCGAAGCCTCACCAGGAAGAAGCAGCCAGGCCAGCTCGACCAGCCCAGAAAGACCAGACGGGAGCGTCAACAACCGCAGCTCAACCAGCCCGGGTAGACCGGGAGGGAGCTGCGACGAAAGGCCCGGTGAGGCCTTCCAGGCGGTTCCACCGTCGAGGCAGAGAGCAACACAGAACCTGACCGAACCGGCTGGAAGCCAAGCAACAACTAACCTGCGCAGGTCAAGTAGGCAAGTACGAAGCCCCGCCTACTTGCGGGACTATGTTACGTAGGACTGTACCAAGAGGGGAGGGGTGTTCTGTACAGGCATTAGCATACTTGCAAGCGCCGCGCTGTGATTGGCCAAAGCACACGGCGATCTGATTGGCCGAGCGAGCCGCACTGATTGGCCCGCTGCGAATCCCCCACGATTGGTGGAAACTAATCGCGGGAGATTCAAAGCGGTGTCATTGGCCGCGTCCGCCGCAGCCAGAGAATCCCGAGCCAGAGAATCCCCTTGAATCCCGAGCCGATCTCGGGATCCAATAAAGAGCTGAACTAAGTCACTGACTCCGAGTCTCCTTCCGCGACGGACACAACAGTTTCTCCCATGTGAATTAAAATAATATGGCTAGACTATAGAATAAGGGGATTATTTTTATTGTAATTTAATATGAATCTATCACAGGCATGCATTTCTGAAGCCAAGGAATGAACTAATTTTAAAGTACTTCTAAGTCACTTTTGCAAATAGAATAGCATCTGGAATGTGATATAAGATTATAGATAGTTATACACCTTTGAGAAAAATATACAAATACATGGAAATGTATTTTTCTGCAAACTTCCACACAAATTGCAAATTAATGTAGAAATAGAAAAAGATTAAAATTTCAAAGATAAAGCATCAAAAGAACTGCAAACTAACAGATTTGATTTGGCAGTCCTTTTCCCCCCCTTCAAATGTTAGGAATCAAACAGAAGTCTCAAATTCCAGATCTGCTTACCTGATATAAAGCCACACAGAACAGAAAAAATATAACGTAAGGAATTTTATACAGGACCACTTTGCCATTGAAGCTGACAATAAAGAACATGATGGAACAGAAGTATATCCAGTATTTTACTAGGATCCTCTTAAATATAGAACTGAGTATTTCTATAATCAGATTTTGCGATGTCCCCATTTCTGCAACAGGAATGTACATTCAATCAGGAGCATCATTAATATTTAATGGCCCAGAATACTTTTTAGGATAAATGTCATTGCATTTGACTAACTATTTATGCTTTAATATTATAATCCAGAGTATGCTTGTTTAGCCACAAGTGTCATTGGATTCCATGGGATTTCCTACTGAACAGCTCTAAATAAGACTGAGCTTGGAATAAGCACAGAATACCCATTTTTCCTCCACCTCCACTGAAATGCTACCTATACATGCATATATGCCCCCCCTTTTTTCTTAAGAATGAAATATTTTACATCTAATGCCTGTGCTTTATTGAACATTTCTCTTTATACAAAGCATAATGTATATAGCATCTGTCTCATCCCCAACAATGCATATTCTTGTTGTTCATTCTTATAGACTTATTCATTTTCAGACTGTACAGTTTTCACTCCCTTTCCAACCAGTTTGAATACAGCATCAATCATCCCCATGCCTAGTGGTTCCAAACCACATGAGTCAAATTATTTTCCCTTTCATTCACCAATAGAAGAGTACAAAAAATGAGACTGAAACATAGCCACTGAGTGTCCCTGGCTTCCAGAATAATACAAATAATTTTGACCTCAGTCAATAGAAAGAAAAAAATAGCTAGCATGCATCCATGGGCACACACACATATGTGCTTTCAATGCTATGAGATGGTGGTGAGAATAATGGATTTCTTGAACCCAGAAATTGGGAGCAGGTGTGGGGAGCAGAATCTGGTGCTCAACTCACTGATTTTGAAACAGGGAAATCAATCTTTTTTTAAATGAAGGCTGTGAAATAGAGTAGAAAGATTAAGATTAAGTTCACTAATAGGGTTGCCTGTATTTCTCTCCTGACATACTGAAGTTGCAGTGAAGTTGTAGTAGAGACTGAAGTACACCTATCTGTCTTGAGATATGGTGAAGCAAGACCAAAGCCAATAGAAAAACATAGTTTATAAACCCTAGTAGTGTTTCTCAGCTTTGGCAAATTCTACAGCCAGCAAGTTTTCAATTGATAAATACTTCTTCAGAGTTACAAAAAAAAAAAAATCAATCCAAATTGAAGAATTCATGATTCATGGCTACCCAGGTTCAACCTAAACATATCTTAGAAAACCCCTAAATAGGTTGTACTCTCAAACTGCTTCTACAATAAAGTAGATTTTTTTCCCCTAACCATCATATAGAATCTTTCTTTGTATAACTTAGGACTATTTCCTAACTTAATTTCTCTGCCACCATTCCTGGACTGAATGAAAACTTTTAAAATCCATTTTAAAGAGAGGGGCAAAGGATCAGGGTAATTTTACACAATGTTCTTACCAGTTTGATGTCCTATCACTTCTTTAAGAAATTCCTCCTCTTTTTGCTTCTGTATTTGCATCACATACTGCCTCAGCAATAACCAGAAAGTTAACTGATATAAAATCTGCAACAGAACCACATAGGTATTTTAATGAGGAATATGTACATGAGAACTAGCCAGCACTGGAAGCATGGCTTCAATTTTACTGTCTCTTCAGCACTCTGCAACCTCTACTGATCACAAGGACAGTAGGATATAAAGAGTGTCTTTTGGAAATGTATTTATTTATTGCTTGTTTGTTTATATTGTATTATTTTTTATAAACAATTTAAGGTAGTAAAAATATCTAATAGTTCTTCCACCTCCTATTTTCCCCATAGCAACAATCTGTGAGGTTTGTTGGGCTGAGTGAAAGTTATTAGCCCAAGATCACCTTACTGGTTTTCATGCCTAAGGTAGGACTGGAACCCACAGTCTCCCAGTTTCTAGCTTAATGCCACTAGACCAAAGTAGCAGTTCATTTGAGCAAGTATATGCTTACCTTGGCTCCCAGATGGACACAGGGAAGAGAATAAGGTTTCAAATCTAAGTCAATGAGTAATGAAGTTGCTACTCCTGGAAATAATTCCTCTTGTGAAAGATTCAGTCCCACAATAAAATTAAGAATCACCAGTACATTTCCATAGATGACAAGAAAAGGTAAACTGCGCAAGGCATAGAGATGATGGTCATTTGCCATCCAAATTATACAGGACCAGATTAGCAGAACAAAAGTTAGCCAGCTGTTGTAGGTGATACTCCAAACCTATGAATGAATACATAGCAATTATGTATTTTAAAGCAGACAGATTTTGATAAAATTGCAGTTTCATAGACCAATTGGATAATAGGACAGTAAAAATATAGCCAGCATATAACAAGACACATTTCTTATATTCATTTCATTCTGCTACATTCATGTCTGATTTCTGGCAACTTTATAGGCAAATGTTCTCCATGTTACCTGTTAAGTTTGGAGCATGGGCGAGAAAGAATGGAGACGAGCCTGTGGAACGGTGAACTTCAACTCTTTATTTACATGGTGTGACAGCTCAAACTGGATGGCTGCTATAGCCTTCCTTATATAGGCAACCCAATAACTATTTAACCTATAACAATCCAGGAGCGCTAGCTCCATTAACCAATACGAATGCTCCGTTAATAGCTAATCAGATTCCCCTGAACGGGCCAATCCGATCCTGCCATTAACAGCCAATCAGAAGTGCAGGGCCAGAACCCTGCACTTGACTCCAAGCTCAAGATAACTTTATTAAACCTTTATGCATTCACAACATTACCCTATCAAGCACAGTTCTTTTAGTTGTTGAATGTTTATCTTTGTATCCGTTTTGATAATATCAAGCCATCGAGTTCTTTGATTGCTTCTTCTTTTTGATCCACTAACCATCCTAGCAGTTCCCCAATGAATTTGCACACATGACTTGGCTAAAGTAAATCAGGCGTAGCCTTGTGATTTTGGCTTCTAGTGATATTTCTAGTTTTATACAATTCATAACCTCTCTATTGGTTGTCCCATCTGTCCATGCTATATGCAAATATTATTCTCTCTTAATTAACTATCTACCAGATGCACTTGTAGAATGTACTTCTCTGATGTTCACTTTTGTAGTGTAACATGTGCAAACTTACTGCATTTGGTTAGTTTATGTTTAGTATATTGTGCAAAATCTTGAATGTGGATGCATTCAATAGTTAGATTAATCCTATTTTATGAATGAAGCCATAATTTTAATCTTAACAACTTTATACAAAAATATACCTAAATATAACTCCAGAATAATCACATAAATATCATTATGGGTATAATTTTGATTTAAGACATGAGCCTTTTAAATAGAGAAGTGGAAAGCATAACATCATAAGATTGTGAACAGGGTGAGCAAAATCAAGTTCAAAGTAGATATGCATTCAGATATGCAAATTAATAATTGCCCAAATTCCTGTTCAGGTGACTTTGAAAATTTGATTTATTAAGAAAGTACACAGCCAACTTGGAAATGCTTCTGGTCATTTGAAAGGCAATGGGTTCTCTAAAACAGCAGTGCAGGGATGCCTGGTTGCTGATGCTGGTAACAGCTCTTAAAAAGACCACAAAAGGAAGTTCTTACCATCATAGTAATCAATGCAATGACATAGCTCTGATTTGCAATGAATTGTGCCAATGCTAAGAATGCACTAGATTTTTTTTCCATGTTACATTTTTCATTAACTTCTTGTGAGGTTTCAGAATATATTGTGTGCTCTGCAAAATATATAAATTTGGAAAAATGACAAATTACAAGTAATGTCCAGGTTTCTTGAAGTCCGTTTTCAATTTATTTTATTTGGTGAAAACAACCCAGTGTCCTTGAAACCCACTTTGAAAAATTCAAAAAAGGGGGGGGGAGAGGGGGGGGAGGAAAGAAATGAGGAACAAGCATTAATTATATATGAGCATTTTCTTATTCAGTGTTTTACTTCTGTGCTCATACTCATTCCTCCGATTCTGCCTTCTATTTCCAGCAAACCATTGTTATATTGAAACTCATACTTAAAAGGGGTCTTAGGAGTAGGTATTTGAAAGGTATAACCAACTGACTTGCAAGGGCTCTCTTACTCATTCCCTTATAAATCTCCCTTATAAATGACCTATATTGATCACTATAGGTGGTTTGATGAAACATGACGTGCTGAGTTTGATTGAAATTATAGGCCAACACTCCTGCAGGGCATAAATATGAATAAAAATATGTGGTAAGTGTCCACATTTTCTGATAGTAACAAAGAGCTACTGGCTCCTTCAAGAATAACAGATTTAATGTAATTTACTTTCAGGAAAATAAGAAGTTGCCTTATGTTGAATCATACCATATAATTCAGGATTAAAGACCATGATTAGAAGCAGCTTGTAGGCTAGACAGATTTTCTTATAGACTTATTTGGACATGCCTGGGATTAATCCTGGCCCTTGTGTCATGAATATGGCATGGTCTAACACCTAAGCACAGTTATTTATGGATTCAAGTTCATTTCACCAAATGCAAGAAGTATTACAATTAATTGGCAATAATACATTAGCATTTGTTCAAAACATTCATACACAGATATTCAGAAGACAATAGCAGGCAGGAAATATTTTTGCAATAATTCTATGCAAAACTAATGATAGTTGAGTGAAATAAGTGTCAGAAAAACAATCTGACCATGCATTCTGCATTTTACATTTTGCATTTGGTTCTGCTTTAACATTCCATGCATCCTGAAGTTCATGCAACAATGTTAGATTTTAAAAAATTTAAATCTATCATATTAAATGTTTCAATATTTAATATTTAAATATTAAATAAATATTACAAAATGTTTAATTGTTTATTTCTAATTATTTACTGTAAAATAAATATTCAATTATTTTAATATTAAACAAATATTTCATTAAAATGAAATCTTTTAAATATTTAAATGTTAGATTTTAAAAGAATGGTTGCAGGAATTGGGTATGTCCAGTCTAGTAGTGAAAAGAAGGTTTAGATGATAGCAGTATTCCAACACTTGAGGAACTGACACAAAGAAGAGGGGGTCAACCTATTTTCCAAAGCACCCTGACAGTGAGAACAATAAACCAGGAGTTGTGTGCTCCATCACTGGAAGCTTTTAAAAAGAGAGCGGACAACCACTTGTCCGGAAAGGTATAGGGTCTCCTGCTTGAGCAGGAGGTTGGGCTAGAAGACCTCAAAGGTATCTTCCAACTTTGTTGTTCTGCTATTCTGTTAAAATGATATATTTCTCTGTTGTTAGTATAGATGCTCTATGCATCAGTGTAGTAACTATTTCTCTGTACAGTATTTTTTAGGGCAAACAGAATGATCTGGCATTCAATATACAACATGTAATATGCTATGTACAGTATACCTGATAGAGAAATTCTGTGTCCTTGATTAATATAGCCATCCATACTGCAACTGCTATGATTCTGATTTTGCAAAAGGAAGCATTCCTGTGGAATTTCACTTGAAAGAGAATCCACCTAGACAAACAATGGAAGTGTTTTTATTTTATACAAAGAGGGAGGGTTTACAGAGGTATCACACTCAAGGTAAAAACACTGCTACACCTTTTCTTTTGTCTAAAAGCACTATTATTATTATTTTCATTTTTGTTAGGTCCCAAAAGTTTCATAGGCTCTTAGCACTGTGCCTCTTATGCCTAATCCAGGATACAGGCATGCTACAGTGAGAATTTTTATGGGCTATCTTGGGAAGATAAACTAGAGATTTTGGGTTATTGAAAAGTACAAGACATATGTACAACTTGAAAATAACTGGAAACAAATAGCAAACTATCCATACAAACACTATTCCCAATACCGAATTGTTCTGTATTTGCATTCTTGTAAACCTGCGTTCGGATTGGCTGAGACGCACAGCAACCTGATTGGTCGAGTGTGCGGCACTGATTGGCCATTACGAAGCAACTGCGTTTGGCCGAGCCGATCGCGGGAGATTCGAATGGCTGCCATTGGCCGCAGCACCCTGTGCGAGACCAATATAAGCCGCTGCCGATCCAAGCCAAGCAAGCAGATCCACCTAACTAATAAAGAGCTTTTAAAAGTCACTCGCCTCATGTCTCTTCTTGGGACCGATCTGCCTACACAACACTAACAACAAATCAAAATTCATTGGACCATTTTTTTTCATTTTATCAGTCTTCACTTCATATTGTATTTTTTTCTTATGTACACCTGAAGATTTATTTTTAGAAGGCAACAATAAAGGGCCATAGAGTGTTTTTCTCTAATTATCTCTCTCACTCCAAGGATTCCAAAACAGTCCCTATATCAAGAAATTATTTGCCTGAACACCCTGGGTTATTGTTAAGTGATTTCATTGACAAGGATTATGATCACTCCACAATTTTTAATACCGGTAGCATTTTACCTTGCCATTGGCATCCATGCTCACCTGAAGCGTAGAATGCATCTTAATTTCTACATAGTCTTCAGAATGAAATTGAATAACTTCTTCTTTGGATCCCTATATGATGCATTAATTTAAATGGAGGAAAGCCATCATGAAAACAATAAAACATACTATTTTTATGTCCACAGTTTACACCCAACCAGAGCTATATGTTTAAACCTGGATCTATAATCATTTTATAGCAGGTGAAGTGATATCTTTAAGGAACAGAAGGTATAAAAGTAAATAATGTAGAATCTTCTCAGTAGCTAGGACTATTTTCTCATAGCCCTTTATTTCTGCCATTTTTCTCTAAGCTAAAAGCCTGATACTTGATATTAATCAAATAACCCAATTTTTCTTTCTTGTGTGCATCCTTTGTGTTGTGAATGTATAAAGTTTTAATAAAGCGTGAGCTTGGAGTAAAGTGCAGGGTTCTGGCCCTGCACTTCTGATTGGTTGTTAAACAGCCGAATCGGATTGGCCCGCTCTGGGGAATCCGATTGGCCCTTAACAGAGAGTTCCTATTGGTTATGAGAGCTAGCGCTCCTCGTTGGTTATTGGTTAATAGTTACGGGGTTTGCCTATATAAGGCGGGTTAAAACTGCTATAGAAGCGAGAAGTCACTATGTAAATAAAGAGCTGAAGTTCACCGTTCAGAGGCTTGTGTCCATTCTTTCTCGCCCATGCTCCAAACTTAACACTGGCGACGAAGGTGGGATTTGGAGACATCTGAACCAATGAAACTTCGAAGAACACCGAGCACGTGACAGACGACGCTACACAACGGAACCATGTCCGACGTCGTCGTACCACCCGCTCCGTTCGATCCAGTACAGGAGGACTGGGAATCCTACATGGATCGCTTCCAAATGTTCTTAGAAACCAACAACTTAAAGGACGCCACACCAGGAAAGAAACGGGCGGTGTTCCTAACGCATTGCGGTCCAACCGTATTTAAGATGGCTAAAGCACTAGCAAAACCCCGAGAAGTGAAGGCGATGGATTGGGACGACCTCGAACCTCTCCTACAAGATCACTACGCACCGACCGTGCCTACGCTCGTGAGACGGCACGAGTTTTATCAGAGGAGCCAGCGAAAGGGAGAAAGCGTGGCCGACTTCATAACAGACCTCCAAAATTTGGGAGGCCTCTGTGGATTCACCGATTTAGAAGAAGCATTAAGAGATCGCATAGTTCTGGGACTAGATGCACCAGGCGTTCAAAGCAAGCTGATGGCGAGAGGTGACATCAGCCTTGCCGACGCCATCGCCGATGCTACTGCAGCAGAAGCAACCAGGAAGTTGGCTGCACAACTAGGCCGAAACCGCGCTCCGGTACCACAACCGACAAGTGACATTTTATCCAGGTCAGAAGGGCAGCTTGCAATGACGCACCACGAGGACCTCTCTTCATCGTCAGCGACGAAGAAGGGGTCCATTGACTGCAGTCTGACTGGGACCACCACCCGAAGTCTTTACGCCCTTGCGCTGGCTGTGGGGCCAACCATGCCAGGTCCAAGTGCAAATTCCGCGACGCGCTCTGCCATGAGTGCGGGAAGCGAGGCCACATCGGACGGGTCTGCCGAAGCTTACCAGGACCCGGCCAGGCCTCAAAAGGGACTAACTATCGCCAATCAACAGGAAACCGTCCTGTACGGCGAGAGCCAGTAAACCACTCCTACAGAAATCGAGCTTTGCAGAGAGAAGAGGCTCACCATACTATCACTATCGGTCACGCCTCAGCTTTAGACACCAAGAAAATACGAGTCACAGTAGCCATCGAGAACCAGCCTTGCCACATGGAAGTCGACTCGGGATCGTCCCTCTCGATGGTGTCCTGGAAGACCCTTAAACAACTCATCCCCACGATTCAACACCAAGATCACCGCTTCCAAAGACTCATCCTCAAGGACTACCAAGGGAATCGAATCCCCGTCGTTGGTTCCTGCCGAGTCCGAGTCTCCTTCAAGAAGCACACAGAGTACTTACCACTAACTGTCATTGATAGAGACAGGCCTAGCCTACTAGGCCTCCAATGGTTCGCGCCACTCGGCATTGAAGTGGCCGGCATAAACCAAGTCAGCGGAAGTGACTGGGAGGGAGACCTCATCCATGAGTTGAGGGACGTCTTCGCGGACAGCTTAGGCGAGTACAAGGGACCCCGATTTCGTTCAGTCTAGACCCAAAGATAGCTCCCATCCGACTTAAGCCCCGTCGAGTTCCGTTTGCCTTAAAGTCGAAAATCGACGAACAACTCAACAAACTGATAGCTCAGGGGGTGTTAGAGCCCATCGATCACTCCCCCTGGGAAACCCCAATCGTAACACCCATTAAGCCAGATGGGTCGATCCGAATTTGTGGGGACTACCGGGCCACTTTGAACCACGCCCTACAGCAGAACGCATATCCAGTGCCAGTGGTGCAGCATCTCCTCCACTCCCTGGGGGGCAGGAAAGTCTTCGTTAAATTAGATTTAGCTCAGGCATATCAGCAACTACCTGTTGATGAAAAGACGGCACTGGCACAAACGATTGTGACGCACCAAGGTGCCTTTAAATGTACCCGGCTTCATTTCAGAGTTAGTGTAGCCCCGGGGATTTTTCAGAGCCTTATGGAGAGGTTATTACAAGGGATTAAGGGCGTGGTCCCCTATTTTGATGATGTATTAATTGCGGCCCCTACAAAAAAATCTTACAGGACCAGTTAAAATTAGTCCTAAAAAAATTCCAAGAGGCCGATCTTAAAGTAAAAAAAAACAAATGTAAATTGTGTACTGACAGTGTTGAGTTTTTAGGGTACCTAATTGATAGCCAGGGTATTCACCCTACTGAAAGTAAACTAAGGGCGATAAAAAACGCTCCCAGGCCACAAAACAAGGCCGATCTCCAGGCGTTTCTAGGCCTCATCAACTTTTATAATGTATTTTTACCACATAAAGCAATGGTCGCTGAACCGTTACACCGGTTGTTAGATAAGAAAGCAAATTGGTTATAGGGTCACCGAGAAGAACAGGCGTTCTGCAACGTGAAAAAACTGCTCACTTCTGACTCTGTACTAATGCAGTATAATGAGACTTTGCCGTTAAATATAACATGTGATGTTTCGCCCTTCGGAGTGGGTGCCATTTTGAGCCATGTACTGCTTAATGGGAACGAAGCCCCTGTTGCATATTTTTCAAAGACACTTTCAAAAACTGAGCGAAATTATGGACAAATCGATAAAGAAGCCCTCGCAATTGTGTCAGCCGTTAAAAGATTCCATGAGTACATGTATGGCCGGGCTTTTACTATCGTGACTGACCACAAACCATTATTGGGGATAATAGCCGGAGATAAGCTGACTCCCTACATATTATCCCCTAGGATGACTCGATGGTCAGAATTCTTAGCTGCTTATAACTATCGGCTGTAATACCGCCCGGGGAAAGCCATTCTCCACGCCAACGCATTGAGCCGAGCACCGCTTCCAGAGACTCTCGACGATCCTGCACCAACGGTAACTACGTTGCAAATTGAGGCACTCAACTTGCCACCATTAACCACCCGAGATATCACGAGAGAAACCAAACGTGACCCCACCTTAGTGCGAGTCCTAAGCTGGGTAGAACGCGGATGGCCATTGGACCAATTATCAGATGACTTCACACCATTCAAGACTCGACAAATCGAGTTGTTCTCCCAAAAAGGCTGTGTCATCTGGGGTGATAGAGTCGTTATCCCAGAACGACTCCAAAAAGCAGTACTGAGAACCTTGCACGATGGCCACCCTGGCATCGTGCGAATGAAAGCCCTTGCGCGAAGCTACGCATGGTGGCCGGGCATTGACAAGCAAATTGAACATTGGGTTAAAGCTTGTCCAAAATGCCAGGAAGTGAGCAACGCCCCACCTCAAGCCATTCCTACTGAATGGGAGACACCACGCAGACCCTGGTCCCGAATTCACTTGGACTTCGTGGGGCCGACCAAAGGCCACACCTTTCTACTAACCATCGATGCCTATTCAAATTGGCTCGAGATTCATCGCATGACGACTACAATCTCCAAGGCGGTTATCACAACCCTGGAAAGACTATTTGTAACCCACGGACTACCAGACGTCCTGGTATCCGATAACGGGCCCCCATTTACAGCACTGTCGTTCGAGCAGTACCTCGCTGACCACAGCATTCGACATGCGCTCACCTCGCCTGCGCACCCTGCGACCAATGGCAAAGCAGAACACATGGTACAATTTGTGAAGAAAACCTTACAGAAGGTAGACTACGACAACATTGACGACAAGATCAATCGAATCCTTTTTTTACAACACATCACACCACATAGCGTCACCAACAAAACTCCCGCCGAACTGCTAATGGGACGAAAACTCCGCTCCCACCTCGACCAGTTACACCCAGCTTACAAACCGGAAAAACCACTAGGATCCAGCGGCCGCTGTCGTGCCTTCCAGGTAGGAGATTTGATATACGCTAAAAACTTATCGGGCGACCCATTGTGGGTGGAGGTGACAGTAGTTCGTGTAACTGGCCCAAGATCCTACCTTGTACAATGCCTTGATGATAGACTATGGAAACGCCATCTCAATCAATTACGATCGCGGCTTCCGGCAGGCAGTCCTGAACTCCCCTATGACCAGACTGAGGGGGGGGGAGGTACGGAAGAAGATGAATTCCAAGAAGAAGAAAACCCGTTCGAAGGGAACGACGGTATAATAGAGGCTCAGGAAGTGGAACCAGAGAGGGAAACAGTTGAACCTCAGGGAATTACAGAGAACATGGGCAACGACGGAGAAATGAACTCTGAACCAGAAACAGCCCCACTGCCAAACAACGATCTACCTCAGCATGATTGCAGCCAAATGACACAGCGAAAATCAAAGAGACTAATAAAACAACTGTCCTACCTAAAGGACTATGTAACTGCGCCCTGCAAACAGAAGCCAGGGGGAAGGGGTGTTGTGAATGTATAAAGTTTTAATAAAGCGTGAGCTTGGAGTAAAGTGCAGGGTTCTGGCCCTGCACTTCTGATTGGTTGTTAAATGGCCGGATCGGATTGGCCCGCTCCGGGGAATCCGATTGGCCCTTAACAGAGAGTTCCTATTGGTTATGAGAGCTAGCGCTCCTCGTTGGTTATTGGTTAATAGTTACGGGGTTTGCCTATATAAGGCGGGTTAAAACGGCTATAGAAGTGAGAAGTCACTATGTAAATAAAGAGCTAAAGTTCACCGTTCAGAGGCTTGTCTCCATTCTTTCTTGCCCATGCTCCAAACTTAACACTTTGCTTTTTAAATAAGATCTCATACAATTAGAATAGATCATCTAGTTTTAAAGGTTGATTATAGAATTATTGCAGGCATTGTAATTGTAATCTGATTTACTGGCAAGATCTAATACATGTATCTTCTTAACAGAACTAACACAAGACTGCAACAGAGTTGTGGAGGTTTCCTCTGAGGCACCAGAAACAATATGGGAAAAAACTGAAACCTATGTTCTGCTTTAAACATGCAGTTTATTCATCTGACTAATGTCATAATAAATTATTTAGCATATCCACGGTTATTAAATATAACTGCTGTAGCTAATAGGGATTATATTTTACTTCTTGCATTATCTCATGTGTCCTTTGAGCAGAAGACTGAGTTAAATATGCTTGTACTGTAGTAGCTATGTACATGAGTGTACATATGTGCATGTGTGTGTATCAAATATTTTTAAAAAAACTTGTGACTAAAGTAGAAGAAATATCTTCCCAACAGAAGGGAACATCTTTAGCTCAAGGTTAAAATATAAAGTCCTTAGTGGGAAGGGTTGTGTTGTTTTGTATCAGAAATAGCAGCAGGTACTATGGCCTGCAGAGGTAGTGGGTACTGTGGCTGGCAATGGTGGTAGTAGCAGCAGCAGTGTAGGTGAGTTGCCAAAAAACAAATTGGGGTGGGGGGAGGAGAAAACTAGTCTCTGCCTTGCAAGAAGAATGGTTTGGATTGGGGTGGGTCTTCATCTAATGACCACATGGGATTCGCTTAACTATGGGAACAAGGTCTGTTGATGCTGGCACCATTAAGTGGAGCAGTCATATGATGTTTTACTTAGTGACCGCTTTCCTTAGAAATGGTGCTGCCAGTCCCAATCAGGATCCTTAAAAAGTGAGGACTATTTATATTGTCTCTAATGAACAATCTTGCTGCTTAGTGCAAATGTGTTTGAGAGTTGAAACAGGCAATTGTATTGGTCTTCTCATTTTCAGAAAAATAACTCTCTGGTAAGACTCGGATTCTTAACTTTTGAGGCACAGCTCATGATAGTTCATCCTGTGTTGAAATCAAGCCAGAAAAATCTGAAATATTGACAAAGTTCCACTAATAATAAGATCAGGAATATAAGCCAAATTAAATCATTCTGTATCCTTGAGAGGAAATTTCAAAGGTCTTACTTGTTCATACTTAATTTTAATATACACCATACCTTAGCAGGCAATGCCCACTGCTGCAACATTCTGACCAATAAATAATACAGGGCAAGAAGGAAAAAAGGATTCAAAACCACTGGCCAGTTTAGGTGAGAATGAACATGCAGTTTCCAAGGTGCAGTAATGTTTGTCTTAATAAGTGGTACTATGCCCAAGATCCTAGAGAAAAAGACAATAGAAGAAAATCTGCAGAGAATTATTTTTTTTATAAAAATGAAAAATAATAGGGCCACAATATATTAGTCTACTAATATATCATCATTACATAATAACAGCAGTATCAATTCAGCTTTCTTAATAGGTCAATGCAATAGTGCAACAGTAAGTCATAACACAGAATTTTTACTACCATTTCATACAAGCCAATCTATATGGCTTGTTGACTTCCAACATGGTTAAAACATTTTGGCTTTGTGATATGATTAATACAGAGATTAAAAGATTACAGTTCTGGACAGTGTCATCTCTAGCAAAAGGAGAAAGTCACAAAATGTTCTGCAGAACTATGCAATATATTACCTTTTTTTTCTTTTTGATGTTCTAGTTTATTTTTTGCAAAGATTTAAAATAAAACAGAATAAAAAACTCAGATTCATACATGTTGAAGGAGTGGATCCAAGGGAACTAATTCCTCAACATCTAATTTAATCCTAACCAGTTGATCACATGTATCATGTTGATACATGGCATTAAGGATTTTTTTCTGTGTCTTCTTTGCTCATCATTCTATATGGTCTTTTTCTCAGAGACTGTTAATCTGGCTCAAATTGTTCTATCTTTCTTCCCAGGCATACAAAAACAGAACACAAGTCATTGACTCTCTCCCTGATAGGTTATAGCAATGTAGATGTTAGGCTTTGCCCCGTGCATATGTAGAACAAGAACAGAGATGTCCTCGAACAAGTGATTGAAAAGGTGTTGCATAAACAAGAGTTTAGCCTGAGAAGGGAAGAGGGAGTCAGAAAAAACTCAAAATTGCCTAGCTTTGAAAAAAAGAGGGAAAGTGTCAGAGTGCTAGATTTCTCTTATTATATCTTGTAATTAAAAAATAGAGTTTGGATAGACTTTTTCCTGATTTGGACTGCTTGAAAAAAATAGCTTTAATCTTGAAAACCTGACAGGTTGCCTCTCCCTCCCCTTCTTCCAAGTGATGCCCAAGAAAATAAAAACTTGAGTGTCTTTCCCACTTCCTCCTCCCTTGCCAGGCTAAGCTGGTGTTTCCATAATAGTTGCCAAATACTATTTTCAGAGCTATCTTCAAACTTTAACATTCTACCATATTTTCTGTTATAATTATAGAACCAAACAACTTTCTATTGTAATTACTACACCTGCTGAGCTAATCATTAGTCAGATTAGATCCCCGCTATCAGGAATACATAATATATACTGTACATCAACCTCAAATAAAACACAATTTTAAAAAGTAAACTTCCCTGAATCTGCAAGTTCTACTGCTTCAGTCTATTTCAGGCTTCTGCTTTTGGGTGCATCTGATGGACTTTATTTTCCAAAATTCCCTGTCAAGTACAACAAAACTTCAGAATGCTGAACACATCTGAAGAGGGCAAGAAAGTTGGTAATATCTGTTCTGCTTCATAATTCAGTGAAATATGTATAATATTTTCCTCTGAGTAGAGCCATTTCAAATAATAATTTGTGAATACATAAATGTGAATGAGCAAATCTATAATCTTAACTATTATGGTACTTAGAATGATTCTGCAAATAATTTAGATGCACCTGTACATAGGAAGCACTGAGAACTGGTAGCTTTTCCTAGGATAATGATCTCAAAGCACCCTGCTTTATTTTTCTTCTCATTTTCCTTTTCCTAAATCTAAAACTAAACAGAAATAATGATAAAATAAACAAAATAAAAATTTCAAAATTATTTTGTATGCTATGTGCTCTGTACTTCTTCAACTCAAATCATTTTTTCCAGTGGCAAACTACAATCAAGACTTGAAGTGAGTGATATGGTGAATACAAGGTTTTATTACCTTCTACCAAAATGACTGAGATAATCAAATTTAAATAAAATAAGCACAGTCAATTGTGGTTTCATCTTCATGCTTTCTCATCTGTGAGATTTGTTTTTACCTGACATAAATGATTTCAGAAGAAATAAGGTCTTGGAAGTATGGCAGTTGGTACAAGTAAAGCACAATGATGTGTCCCGCAGAAAATATTGCAAGAAAAACACACAAACTATTGAAGAGAACTGGGCTGATTGGACAATTCCAGGACCACCAGGTGCACAAACCCAGGAAGGTAAAGAAATAAACTGCTGAGCATGCAGAAGGTAGAATTATACCTAGGGATAAGGAAATATGATTTACTTGGTTATAAAGTCCAGTTTATACCATTGGAAAACCATCACAAAATTAAGAATACCTCCATTGAAATAAAAGCTCTCAGGATGTAATAAGTAAAACAATAAAATAAAATAAAATGGAATGGAATGGAATACAGGTAATCCTCATATACAGTACCAATAGTCTCATTTAATGACCAAAGTTATGATGGTGTAAAAAAAAAACACTTCTCACATTTACATCCATTGTCTATGGAGATTCTCAATCAGGTCATGGTTGTTGCAAAATGTTTTCCAAAAGGGAATTGGAATTTGTTGGTTTTTTTTCTCATCCAATAAATATCTGAAGAACTGAAAAATCTTCTTGGATGAGAAGCTAAATGCTTTTTTTCCTTAAAAAAAAAACCCAGGAAAGTCTAGTTGCCTTAGAAAAGCACCTTGGAATGGAATATACATCCATTATAGACTTAAAATAACTTTAAACTTAGAATAACTTTATTGTCACTTTGAATGTATACTAATTGGCATACATTAAAATGAAATTTCATTGTATATGGCTCTCAAAGTGTCACCACCTCCAATTTATGCTACATAAACATGACAAAATAAATAAATAAACAGATACAAAATTATGCATATACCCACATATATTACATGGCACAGAGAAACAACACAGTCTAGTTCGGATGTATAATAAGTATGGAGAAGTCTGCATTAGTGGATGTAGGAAGATACAGATGAAAAGCAAAAGCTAGTTCAGCGAACACTTCCAAGTTACTACTACTATGGGGTCAAGCTTGCCATTTATGACTTCTTCATGTAGAGAAAGAGGCATCATTATTAACTGAAACAAACCAGGAGATACCTGTTCTCCATTTGGTATAATCTGTAGTATCTTGTCATACAAATACCCCATTGTTGTATCCAGATTTAAAAATGCTAAAGATCACTTTCCCTTTTCTTTCCTCATGTGGGGGCACTATGTGCCTAATCTAACCCACTACCCCACAAATATGTGAAGTAACTTGTACCTGTTGAGCCTAATAGAAGCATAATGAAGACTTTGCTAGCAGTTCTAAGTGTGTCTTCACAAAGAATCTCCAAGTCTGTTAGGAACAAAGTGAATTTCAGAAAGAAATCTGAATGGCAGCATCTTAAACAATCCTTTTCAAGCAGACAACCAATGTCTATGTCCTCAGTATCTTCAGTTTCTGCTTCAGATTCCTGCGGACATGGAATACAATATATTGATCAAGAATCTGTACTCAACACAAACAGCAATACCATCAGACAACAGGAGGGCCAGAGATTCTGTTACAATTCTGGGTAAGGAATTGTTGTTTCTCCAAATAAAGAACTTAAACAAATCCAATTGGGGGGAATGTTGATGGATTATTTCATCTTCTTAAAGACTGATACCCTATCAATAAATAAATAAATAAAATAATAATAAATAATAATATTAATAAATAAATAAAAGGCTCTGTTGATATACCAATGTATTCAATATATCTGTGTTGTCTTGTTTTTTAAAAATTAGACAAAACAAAAAACTATTTTCTTATCTGATAAATATGGAAAGGCTATCTACTTTTGGAAGGAATATGAGAAATTAGACATATCTAGCATAGATATTTCTTTCTGTGCTCTTCAATGAGTACAACGCTTGTTTAACTGAGATCTATCTAGGAGATGCAAATTTCTCTAGTTTTTAATGCAATCTTTTTAAAAGGTATTTTAGGCTGTAGCTATCTTTATAATTTGATTCAGCTCCTCTGAATTTAGTCAGATTTATTTCTGAATAGATATGTATCACAGAAGGCTAATGAGTCCAAATCAAACATTTGTACACAATTATTGCTACTTAATTATAAGGATTACACACAGATTATTAGGTAGTTTAAAGTTCAAGTTCAAGCCAAATAACTCATTTGATGAATTATTTCCATTTCCAATTAACTGATTATATCCCATTTCTCAGACTTTGAAGTATGTTAAGCCTCAATTTCTGTCATCATAGTTCAGTAAATAAAGCAAAATTGACTAAGCCATAAATTACTATGCAAAAGTCTTCAATGCAAAAATCTGACCTAAAAACTAACCAACCATACTACACTTGTGTAGATTAAGATTTTGATTCATGTTATTTATACCTGACAGTTATATTTGCACAAATATTTTATGAAACCAACTCAGTTCTATGGATTTGCATGACATATTTGTGTATATATGTGATGCATATAAGAAGAATGAAGGGCTTTGACTGCACAATTGTGGCCACACATTTTGACAACGTCTGACAAACAGACATTGAAATAAAAATAAATAACACAGTTTAAAATAGCACAAGGTACCAGGCTAAAAAATGGCTGCTAATTTGAGGTTCAGAATATCATGTAAATTAAGTCACTGGCTGCTTCTATTATAAAGGATAAAGGAAGACTCTCTCCCTTTCCTTTTCTAATTTTCATCTGTTTCTGTTACACTATGAAATGAAACATATGCAGCATCTCTACCGTCTCTTTCATGTCTTCTTCCTCATCCGAAGAGAACTGATCATGGTCTCCAGATGGAAGCTCACTTTCCCAGTTGTTGAGTTTCACTGTCTTACGGCAAAGCAGCATGACAGTCAGACCAAAAAGAAACATGCCAATGTCAGGAGCCAAAAGATGTATAATGTTTCCAGCATCAAGCCTGCTAAACCTACAGGATACATGGAGTGTTAGTATTTTATAAAGCTAAGATTTTTACAATCTAGTAGGAGAAACTTCTTTATTTTTGCTCCATTTACAATAAATCAGGTTTCTGATTTAGGCAAAGCAAAACAAGCTTTTCCTTAATCCTTAGAGCTCAGAAATCTGGAGAGTGTCTAACACCATCCAATTGCATTTTAAATCCACATGCCTGGAAATAAATTCTACTCCAAGCAGTAGGATTTAGATCCAGTTTATTCACTGAGAAAAGAGATACCATGCACCAGCCAGTTACCTTGTATCACAGTTGAAGTTGTCATTTCTGTATTCACCTATCCTCCTGCATCTTATAGATAAATCTTCTTCAGTCAGTAAATTGTTGTGTGTTAAACTTTAATCCACATCATTAAGGCTATCCAATATATTTTAAACTTTAATTTCCATAATTAAGGCTACCACTACAGAAATCTAGATAACCATTGGATGGCAACAGAGAGATACAGAAAACAAATTATTTGCTGCCATCGACAAGTCTGCTGAAGGTTTGAAAAAACCAAATTTAGTAGGCAGTATTAATAAAATGGCATTTGCACTACTGGCATGTGACTTCACCATACTAGAGGGTACCAAATGATAATGAGTTTGAGAAATAAGAGGATGCCACCAATGTTTTATGCTCCCAAACATTCACAGCACAATTTACAAGCATCCTCTTGATTTCTGTTGCCTTTTTGCTGATTTCTTATCCTTCAGTTTCCAAGAGGCAAGTGCAAAGAACATCTTAGAATTAATCTCCTGCCCCATCCAAACTTCCACCATATAACAAAAGTCCCCTCTATTTTCATGCCACACACAAAGAAAATACAAATGTAAACACATATTTTCCCTTCCTTCCTTTTCAATACTTGTATTTGTAACTGGGTGCATATCTCCAAAGCTGTGGCCATTATTGCAAATTGCTCTGGTGGCTGGATTGGGGAAAGGGGGATATTTTCTGGTAAAGAATGGGTTCTTCCCCAAAAAGCATTAAGCAGACTCTTTGTCCTGACCAAACACCTTTTATCAAATGAATGTGAATTTATTGCATTCCCATTCAGCCAACGGCCTGGCAAACAGTCTTTCTAGGGTATAATTAGGAGCTCAAACCTTATCTATCTTGGAAAGCTGTCCAGTAAATATTTCCAAACTCAGTGCTGACAAGGAAGGGCTGAGCACAGAGTCTCTAGGATGCAGACAGTCTCTAGATCTTCACAATGATGGAATGAACAAACGAATGAACTGATTCCTGCAAAAGTCCCCTCCCCTTTTGCTCTTCTTTTAATTCTTATGGGAGGGGGCCATTCATCGTCCATCTGTGGCCTTACTCCTACGTCGATCCTGAGTTCGTAATTGTTCTTTCCTTTTGGCAGCTCTGCGCATGCGCAGTCTGGGAACCAGTTCCAGCTGCTCCCCCTGCCTCACTGCTGTCCAAACCCAAAGACAGCTGATGACTGCCAGCCTGCCCTGGCCCCATCTCTGCTTCTGATGCAGATTCCTCTTAATAAAGATATCTTAAGCTTGGAGTCAAGTGCAGGGTTCTGGCCCTGCACTTCTGATTGGCTGTTAATGGCAGGATCGGATTGGCCCGTTCCAGGGAATCCGATTGGCCATTAACAGAGTGTTCTTATTGATTAAGGGAGCTAGTGCTCCTAGATTGTTATTGGTTAATAGTTATTGGGTTGCCTATATAAGGAGGGCTATAACTGCCATTGAGTTTGAGCAGTCACTATGTAAATAAAGAGTTGAAGTTCACCGTTCCAGAGGCTCGTCTCCATTCTTTCTTGCCCATGCTCCATACTTAACACTGGCGACGAGGGTGGGATATGGAGACGTCTGAGCCGACTGAACTAAGAAGAAACACCGAGCACGTGGCTGAAAACGCTACACGACGGAACCATGTCCGGCGTCATCGTACCACCCGCTCCGTTCGATTCAGTGCAAGAGGACTGGGAGTCCTACATGGATCGTTTCCAAATGTTTTTGGAAACTAACAATTTAAAGGATGCCACAGCCGGGAAGAAATGGGCGGTATTCCTAATGCATTGCGGTCCAACTATATTTAAGATGGCTAAAGCACTAGCCAAACCTACCGAAGTGAAGACGATGGACTGGGATGACCTTGAACCCCTACTAAGAGCTCATTACGCACTGACCGTGCCCACGCTCGTGAGACGGCACGAGTTCTATCAGAGAAACCAGCGAAAAGGAGAAAGTGTCGCCGACTTCATAGCAGACCTCCGAAACCTAGGAGGCCTCTGCGGATTCACCGATTTGGAAGAGGCACTGAGAGATCGAATAGTTCTGGGATTAGATGCACCAGGCGTGCAGAGCAAGCTGATGGCGAAAGGCAACATCAGCCTTGCCGAGGCCATCGCCGATGCTACTGCAGCAGAAGCAACCAGGAAGTCGGCTGCACAATTACACCGCAACCGCGCTCCGGTACACCAACCGACAAGCGAAATTTTACCCAAGTCAGAAGGGCAGCTTTCAGTGACACACCACGAGGACTTCTCTTCGTCGTCAGACAGCGATGAAGAAGAGGTCCATCGACTGCAGTCCGACCGGGACCACCACCCGAAGTCCCCACACCCTTGCGCTGGCTGTGGAGCCAACCATGCCAGGTCCAAATGCAAATTTCACGACGCGCTCTGCCATGAGTGCGGGAAGAGAGGCCACATCGGACGGGTCTGCCGAAGTTTACAAGGACCCGGCCAGGCCTCAAAAGCGGCTAAATATTGCCAATCGACAGGAAACCGTCCTGTAAGGCGAGAACCAATAAACCACTCCTACAGAAACCGAGTTTTGCAGCGAGAAGAGGCTCACCATACTATCACTATCGGTCACGCCTCTGCCTTGGATGCTAAGAAAATCCGAATTACAGTGACCATCGAGAACCAGCCTTGCCACATGGAAGTCGACTCGGGATCGTCCCTCTCGATGGTGTCCTGGAAGACCCTCAAGCAACTCATCCCCATGATCCAGCACCAAGACCTCCGCTTCCAAAAACTTATTCTTAAGGACTATCAAGGGAATCGAATCCCTGTTGTTGGTTCCTGCCGAGTCCGGGTCTCATTCAAGAAGCACACTGTGTACTTACCGCTAACTGTGATCGACAAAGATCGGCCTAGTCTGCTAGGTCTCCAATGGTTCGCGCCACTTGGCATTGAAGTGGCAGGCATAAACCGAGTCAGCGGCAGTGACTGGGAGGAGGACCTCATCCATGAATTCAAGGACGTATTCGCGGAAAAATTAGGCGAGTACAAGGGGACCCCAATATCGTTCAGCCTTAATCCAAAGATAGCTCCCATCCGCCTTAGGCCTCGTCGAGTTCCGTTTGCCTTAAAGCCAAAAATCGATAAACAACTCGATAAACTAATAGCTCAGGGGGTGCTAGAACCTACCGATCACTCTCCCTGGGAAACCCCAATCGTAACACCCATTAAGCCGGATGGTTCAATCCGAATTTGTGGGGACTACTGGGCCACCCTGAACTACGCCCTACAGCAAAATGCATCTCCGGTGCCGGTGGTGCAGCATCTCCTCCATTCCCTGGGGGGGGCGGAAAAGTCTTTGCCAAATTAGACTTAGCTCAGGCATATCAGCAATTACCTGTTGATGAAAAGACGGCACAGGCACAAACGATTGTGACGCACCGAGGTACCTTTAAATGTACCCGGCTCCAATTCGGAGTCAGTGTAGCCCCGGGGATATTTCAGACCCTTATGGAGAGGCTACTACAAGGGATTAAAGGCGTGGTCCCCTACTCTGACGATGTATTAATTGCTGCATCTACAAAATAAATCTTACGGGATTGTTTAAAGTTGGTCCTACAAAAATTCCAAGACGCCGATCTTAAGGTAAAAAAGAATAAGTGTAAATTGTGTACAGATAGTGTTGAGTTTTTAGGGTACCTAATTGACAGTCAGGGTATTCACCCTGCCGACAGTAAATTAAGAGCAATAAAAAATGCTCCCAGGCCTCGGAACAAGGCCGATCTCCAGGCGTTCCTAGGCCTCATCAACTTTTATTATGTATTTCTACCACATAAAGCAACTGTCGCTGAGCCATTACATCGTTTGCTTGACAAGAAAGCAAATTGGTTATGGGGTCATAAAGAAGAACAGGCGTTCCGTAATGTAAAAAAACTACTGACTTCTGACTCTGTACTCATGCAGTACAATGAGACTTTGCCATTAAATATCACATGTGATGCTTCGCCCTTCGGAGTGAGCACCATTCTGAGCCATGTACTGCCTAATGGTAACGAAGCCCCTGTTGCATATTTTTCAAAGACACTTTCAAAAACTGAGCGAAATTATGGACAAATCGATAAAGAAGCCCTCACAATTGTATTGGCCGTTAAAAGATTTCACGAGTACGTGTATGGTCGGGCTTTTACTATCGTGACTGACCATAAACCGTTATTGGAGATAATAGCTGGAGCTAAGCCGACTTCCTACATATTATCCCCCAGGATGACTCGCTGGTCAGAATTCTTGGCTGCTTATAATTATCGGCTGCAATACCGCCCGGGAAAAGCCATTCCCCACGCCGACGCATTGAGCCGAGCACTGCTTCCAGAGACTCTCGACGATCCCGCATCAATGGTAACCACATTACAAATTGAAACACTCCACTCACCGCCATTAACCACTCGAGATATCGTGAGAGAAACCAGACGTGGCCCCACCTTGGCACGAGTCCTAGGCTGGGTAGAACGCGGATGGCCATTGGACCAATTATCAGATGACTTCACACCATTCAAGACTCGACAAACGGAGTTGTTCTCTCAAAAAGGCTGTGTCATCTGGGGCGATAGAGTCGTTATCCCAGAACAACTCCAAAAAGCAGTACTGAGAACCTTGCACGATGGCCACCCCGGTATCGTGCGGATGAAAACCCTCGCACGAGCTACGCATGGTGGCCAAGCATTGACAAGCAAATTGAAAATTGAGTTAAAGCTTGTCATAGATGCCAGGAAGTGAGCAACGCCCCACCAAAAGCCATCCCTACCAAATGGGAGATACCACAGGGACCCTGGTCCCGTATTCACCTGGATTTTGCAGGGCCAACCAAAGGCCACACCTTTCTTCTAACCATCAACGCCTACTCGAATTGGCTCGAGATTCACTGCATGATGAACACAACCACTGAAGCGGTTATCAAAAAATTGGAAAGATTGTTTGCAACCCACGGATTACCAGACGTTCTGGTATCCGACAACGGGCCCCAATTTACCACACTGTCCGTCGAGCAGTACCTGGTTGACCGCGGCATCCGACATGCGCTCACCTCGCCTGCGCACCCTGCGGCCAATGGCAGGGCTGAGTGCATGGTCCAATTTGTTAAGAAAACCTTGCAGAAATTAGACTACGATAACATCGACGACAAAATCAACCAAATCCTTTTTCTACAACACATCACACCTCATAGCGTCACCAACAAAACTCCCGCCGAACTGCTAATGGGACGAAAACTCCGCTCCCACCTCGACCGGTTACACCCAGCTTATGAACCAGAAAAACCACTAGGATCAACGGCCGATGTTGTGCCTTCCAGGTAGTCGATTTGGTATACGCAAAAAACCTATCGGGCGATCTGCTGTGGGTAGAGGCAACAGTAGTTCGTGTAACCGGCCCGAGATCCTATCTTGTACAATGCCTTGACGACAGACTATGGAAACGCCATATCGATCAATTACGATCACGGCTCCAGTAGGGCAATTCTGAACTCCCTTATGACCAAACTGAGGGGGGGGAGATACGGAAGAAGACAAATTTCAATTAGAAGAAAACCCATTCGAAGGGAACGATGGCGGAATAGAGACACAGGAATTGGAACTAGAGAAGGGAATAGATTCACCTCAGGGAGTTGCCAAAGATATTGGTGACGATGGAAACGTGAACTCTGAACCAGAGGCAACCCCGTCGACAAACAACGATCTACCTCAGCAAGATTGCAGCCAAATGCAAAACACACAGCGAAAATCAAAAAGACTAATAAAGCAACCGTCCTACCTAAAGGACTATGTAACTGCGCCCTGTAAACAGAAGCCAGGGGGAAGGGGTGTTGTGAATGCATAGGCCTTAATAAAGATATCCTAAGCTTGGAGTCAAGTGCAGGGTTCTGGCCCTGCACTTCTGATTGGCTATTAACGGCAGGATCGGATTGGCCCGTTCCAGGGAATCCGATTGGCCATTAACGGAGCGTTCTTATTGGTTAAGGGAGCTAGTGCTCCTAGATTGTTATTGGTTAATAGTTATTGGGTTGCCTATATAAGGAGGGCTATAACTGCCATTGAGTTTGAGCAGTCACTATGTAAATAAAGAGTTGAGGTTCACCGTTCCAGAGGCTCGTCTCCATTCTTTCTCGCCCATGCTCCATACTTAACAGAGTCATTAATGTATTGATTCATTTTCTCCAAAACAGACAGCATCATGAGATCAGTTAGGGCTGGAGCCAATCCCAGAGTTGTGCAAAGTAGACGTGTCTTTTAGAGCTTTCCGTAATGAAGATAGAATAACTTAAGATGGATCACTAAAAAACAACTTGCACCAGTGAAGCTGCTACAAACAGGCCCCAATGCATAAGCTGAGGGTGCCAGCCCAGTAAGGTCACAAGCTATGCCAGAGTAAAAAACAATTGGTGTGTCAAAAATGCTAATAACTCAAAATGGAAGCAGATGTGGCATACATTTAAATAGGTTTTTCCAAAGTGTGAGGAACAAGCCACTAGATCCATCAGATCTGGCTGTCAAAAAGACAGCAGCATTGAGCTTTCCTTGTGACTTTCTAGAACCTTTGGAAATTGGTTAGCAATGGGAGAGAAAGGCTTGTCTGCCATAACTGATATTTATATATATATTTATCAAAATATTAAATTATTTATAAGTATATAGAAATCATAAAATATTTATTCAAAAACTCCAGTTATTGCCACGGATGGTGCAATCAAAGCTCTGTGGCACACATAAAAAATGAGCAGAGTTTCAATTGTATTTCATGGCTGCTATTTTGACTTTTTTCAACTATGGATGCCTAGTTCCCATGCCAACAATAAAATCAGGCAATTTAATTAAGATCTTACCGTACAATACCAAAATGTGACAGCACTTCCTCCCAAAAAAAATCTGTGAAAAGAAAAAAACATTGGTTTGGAAACGGCCATTATGTTCTATTCCTCAATATTTTAACGTATTGTTTGTACTAAAAAATGTATATTTTGGTGGAACTGGTGTGTGTTTGGGGATGTGTATCTTACACATGGATTGTGTTATTGGCAAAAACTTTTAAAATGAAACATTTGCAGTTTGTAAATATGAATGTCTTAGAATTTTGAAATTGGCAAGGAAATAAGTGCAAAACAATGTCATTCTAATTCAAATTAAAATCAATTTATACAGTATAAATATGAGGAACATGCAACTATCCAAGTCATGCTTGGCTTGAATCATGCTTGGCTTGAGTAATAACAAATGTTTTTAATAAGCTATTTCTGATAAGTTTCAAATGGCCTCACATCACCAAAATCAGAAAATAATTTTATCCCCAAATAACACTTTTAAAAATCTTTGTGTCTGCTTTTGAACAAAGTAATTTGAGCATTTTATAAGATTTTTTTTGGAAGATTCCAGAAAAGGGAAAAAAATTCTAAACATACAAGAAACAATTTCCCAGTAATTCAGATTTAAAGATAAATTTACATGGAACTAGACATTGTTATTTTGTAACTGTAAGTACCTTCTAGACTTTCTTTCTTCAAAGAACTTAATACGATAGCTTACTAAACCACACATAACCCAAGTCTTTGCATACTAAAATATATTCTATACCCTATTTCTATTTCTTTTTCTATAGAGATATTGTACAGCCATAATGTAGAAGCCATTTTGAATTTCTCAAATTTCAAACCACCTCAGAACAAATCACTCTGAGGTAATTTTTAAAACTTGAGAAATTCAAAATGGCCACCCAGAATTTTACCTATGATTGCTATCAAGAAGATTGGAAGCTACTTTTCTCTTCTCTCTTTTTTTCTTTACTTTTACCTTCTTTTCTGAAATTTTTAACTTTTTCTTTGACTTCTTTTTCTTTTCTGTTTCTTACTTTACATTAGTTAAAATTAGTTTTAATCTTTTATTTGAGTTTACAAATATTTCAGTCAGCTCTAATTGATGGTGTTTTCAAAGAACACAAACTCCTGGTTAAGGAATCAACATTAATTATGTTGAACAAAAATATCATTGATAAATTATTCCAAGTCTGATCTCTAGTTGTAATGGCTTTTTACCAGGGATGGGATTCAAATTTTTAACAACCAGTTCTGTGGGTGTGGCTTAGGTGGTGGGCGTGACTTGGTGGTCATGTTATTGGCTGGGCACGGCCAACTCAATATCACATCGAGGTACGCATCTCCTCGCCTGGCCTTTTATGATTGTGAGGATGCTGCAACAGTCGTAAGTGTGAAAAATTGTCATAAGTCACTTTTTTCAGCGCCATTGTAACTTTGAATGGTCACTCCACACATGCAAAGTACCAACAAAGGAGGAAAAAAAAAAACTCCAGAGACGTTCCTGAGACAGGAAGTCTAGTCCTGCCAAGAATGTAATAAGGGTTAACGGAGAGGCAATTTCTGTAAGCAACACCAGAATGTTTCCTTCCTGCCTTCCTCACAGTATTAGGCCAGTAATTTCTTCTAACAACTGGTTCTCTGAACTGCTTAGAATGTTAACAACCAGTTCTAGCGAATAGGTGCAAACTGGTAGAATTCCACCCCTGCTTTTTACCCTTAGAAT
The DNA here is from genome assembly GCA_033807585.1 of Hydrophis major. Lineage (NCBI taxonomy): Eukaryota > Metazoa > Chordata > Lepidosauria > Squamata > Elapidae > Hydrophis > Hydrophis major. The sequence goes on from CM066330.1 coordinate 248,367,754, forward strand.
AAATTATTGCCATGAAATTTTGAACTGATCTGTACCATTAGGTGGTAAGTAGTAGAAAGCAATTTGAAAAGACACTTGTAACATAAGGAAAATGAAGCTGGTATAGCTGATGGTTCTAAGCAAGTGCCCAGTGCACCCTGAAAGACAAAAGCATAAACATTATTAACGTTCAATATAAATTCAATAAATAAATAAAATAAATAAAACATTTCTATTCATCACACAATCCTTTTTTTTAAATGCAACAAAGGAGTAAAAGCCTATAATTTAAAAAATTGCTTTCTAAATTATGATGCTACTATTTATGAGAGAAAAAATATCTGCCTTCCAGAATGGAATTAATCATAAAGGGATATCTAATTAAAATTAAATTATAATCTAATTAAAGCCAATTAAAGTCAAGTATGTGTAGATAAATTAAATTAGTCACTGATTTTCAGACCAACATTGAAATAGTGCTGTGGCTCTTCAATACGATCCAAAGAATATTGTGATTTAGAAGATTCTGTGGGAAATGTTCTGAGGCAAGAGCAACAAGTGCAGATCAGAGACCATAAAAGACGCAGTCTAGCAGTTTATTCCACTTTAGTCAACCTTTTACTTATTCATTTCTGTACAATCTTTATTATTTTTATAAATAACTCAAGACAGTGAAGATTAACCTCCTTTCTCCTCCAGCTCTTGTCAGGTGACTTGGGCTAAGAGAAAGTGACTGGCCCAAAGTTATCCAGCTGGCTTTCATGGCTAAGGTGGAACTAGAACTTACAGCCCCGTTTCTAGCCTGGTACTTTAATCACAAGACTAAATTGATTAAATTATATATGATATAATTTAGTTAATTTAGTCTAGTGGTTAAAGTCATAAAGTACTACTAGATTACTAAATTATACACTATAATTAACCTGACTGTAGTTCAACATGCTATAGTCAATGGGTTGAAACTATGATTCCCAGAATTCTGTAGGCATTTGACTTTGTCAATATTGACTGTAAAATATGGTCACTAATCAATACCTACCTGGAGGTCATCAAAAGGTGAATTAGGATTTGGTGGATGTTTGCCTACCTTGCATTGTAATATCATTTGGTCTGGGGCACAGTGGGAGAATTAGCAGGAAGATGAGGTAGACCACAGATAGCCCATTGTATCTGAAACTTATAGCTGTGAAAATAGCAAAATATTATTCTAAATTTGTGTAATTTTACTACAATACTAAGACAAATGAATACAAACTGAAATCAAAGTATAGGTAGTTAAGGCACATAGTTGAATATTTGTCTTTTTAAAATATGTTTGTTCCAAAATATTTTACATTATTAGCTAGCTCTTCATTTTCTCTGAAATGCAAATGATTTCACCGAGATTTCTCTCTGCTGATGTAGCCAATTCAGTGATAAATGTCTCTGAAACCATCTCTGATTATCTAACAATAGCAGGAAAGTTTTAAAAAAATTCATATCCAGTGTAAATACATTGATTTTACATATACAGTAATTAAAATTTAAGTTATATAAACTATACATGAAAGTGTACCTTGTCTAATAATGCTTATAAACACATCTTTCACTTCTGAAGATTCTTTATTTTATTTATTCATGATTTTAATTACATTTTAATTTATGCCTTTCTTTTGTTCCCTGACATCCTCTTTTCTATCTCTTTTTATGTTGCTCACTTTTTAGTGTGACTCTCAACATACCACATAATTTGTTCTTTGACACATATATATACCCATAGTTTATCTAGAATAGAATACCTTTATTGTCATTGCATTCTACAAATACAATGAAATTTGAAAGCTACTCCAGCACAGTGTCCCAAACACCACATCACAATCACACTACAGAGTATTTAAAATAATAATTTTAATTATTATAAAATAATAATAATAATCTACCTATGTCATGAGACTTTTTCCATATAAAAATGGCTTTCAGATCTTTAGTTATTCTTCTAAACTTTTTGCTTCAACCCTAGACTTGTGACTGTATCTAAGTCCATTGTACTTTTAAATGATGGCTGCATTTTTTTTCCTTTTTGCATAAAAAGATGGGAGATTCCATTGAATTTAGTTGGACTTCCTCACAAATAAACATGCGTGCACTTGCACTCAGGGAAATCACTATTTTCCAGCAAGCCTGCCAATCTGGTTATAAAAAATAAATTTTTCTTCAAATTGATTCTGATGATTACAAATTACAGATTAACAGAATTGGAAGGGACCTTGTAGGGTCATCTAGTCCTACCCCCTGCCCGAGCAGGAGACCCTATACTATTTCTGACAAATGGCACACTATGTTGATTTCTTGGCAAGAATGCAGAAGTTATTTGTTATTGTCTCTTCCTAGGAAGGTTTAAGTTTTAAGCCTTGTAATTCCCAACTAGCACTAACCAGATTAAATAGATTAAACAGATTAAACACTTACTAGTTTAACAAAACAAACTCAATTAAAAACTGCATCCACCCTCTTTAAATGAATTCCTTGATTTGAATAACATTTTGTAATTGTTTCCGCTTATCAAAACAAAACAGCAATTGTATGTTTTAATGGAAATATAGAAAAGTCTGTAAATTTTCAATCTGAAAAAATATACAGCATTCCCAGCCAGCTGTTCCTTTTGGACAAGCATTCCAGTATCCCCATAAATTTTGTTTTCTTCTTTCACTGAAACCGGTACTAAATATTTCACAGCTACAGAGCGTATCTGCTTTGCTTGGTGCACGCTGTATTTCCTTTCTATTTTATATTGTACTTAATATCATGTACCTTCAAATCACCCCCTGGGTTTGCTTTACATGATAGATGGTATATGTTTTAAAATAAATAATATTAAGCCTAAGCAAGCAACCAATTCGTATCCATCCTGCTGACTAGGTCTAATTCCCTTCTTCTGTCATTTTCTCCATTTCATCTACATATTCTAAAATTGAATTCTTCAGTTTCAACTATTATAAAAGTATCTTGAAACTATTAGAAGCCACAGTCTTTATATCTTTGAGCTATATTCATTCTAGTAAATATGAAATTATAAGAAATAATTTCAAAGCAGGTCAATCTTCACTACAATTTCATATTGAATCAAGAAACAGAATTTGTAGAATCTAGAAGGACTCAAGGCAGTTTTGTTGATTCCTACAGAACAAATGTAAACCTGCGCATAAGCATAAGAGAATACTACAAGAAAACCTGTTCTGTGTTTGACCAAATTTGAAAGTGAAGCTATTTCATTTTCTTAACTCCACACTAATATGCACATTTTTTCCCAATGACCTTAACGCAACATAAATGCATAATCTTATTTTCCCTATGACCTTAATACAACATAAATGGAAATATCTTACCTGCTATTAAAAATAGTGGTAGTCCTATTTTGAAAACTAATTCATAGATTGAAGAATTTCCCATGATCTTGTTCGTTTAGCATAAAGTTGCAGATAGGGAGATATCAACAGAAGCAGTGAATAGCATGAATGGCTTGTCTTACACAATTTGGCTAGAATAAATAATTTCAGACAACCCAACCTCTTTCCACTGTCCATTTCACTATAAATATGAATTCCCCACACCTTTTAAAACCTCACTCCAAATAGACTCAGTTTACTGATCAATTGCTCTGTATTAATTTTTTACAAAATGTAAAATGAAAATGGGTGAATCTCCATTGATCTTCATGTTATATAAAATGGGAAATATTGATCCACTTGGCTCCCCTTCTCTGACTCTGCACTTTAATCCTATTTCTTCTTTGCTGTCAAACAAGTACTCAGAAACCTGGCTGTTGGATCATCATTGATCTATTTCCTTTTCCCAAGTTCTTTTTGTTTGGTTCCTTTTCAGATCCAAGTAATCCACTACAGCAGTACCAAATGGCTATTGAATTACTTCAGTAGCTACATATACTGTATTTTGTACTTTCTTCCTTTACTAAAATTTCAGTGTGAAATTCCTTTAGACATTAAAAATCTCATTTACCTATTAATCTTAATAGAATTAAGAACATTCAGTTCCAAATCACTTTGTCAGCTTTGAAATTCAGCTGCCACATTTTTTAGAGAGTTAGAGGAGTTGAAAAGTTCAAGGTTATTCTGTGTGTCATAATAAGAATTGCTAGTTGCAGTTAATTGGTTCTCGTGATTTATGAAATGTAGAAGCGGGAGGAGAGAAGGTGGGTTCTGTGTAATGCGCCAAAAAACTTTCACTTGGGAAATTGCTTTTGAACATGCCAGATCTGTTCCTAATAAATCAATTGGAGAGATAACATCTCAAAGTGATTGATATCATGGATACTTTCTGGATGAATGGCATTTATTTCCCAACTCTAACTTTTATTTTTTGAATGGGCTTGGCTGATGCCCCCGGAGTTCTTTTCCCAGAAATGGACAAAGAGCAGCAATCAGTTGAACTTGGAGGTGTGCAGGGGGGAGTGTGTGTGGGCCCTCCCTGCGGAGCATTAATTGAACCTACCAGCCCTTGTTTGGAGGAGATGATGGATGCTTTCAGGATGGCAGTCTGTTTGGACAGGTGGAAGCTTGAGGCCACCCATATTCACTTACCCAAATATCGTGAGGAACAAGGAGACTATACAGATGCCAGTTGGAGGAAGCTAGAAAGAAGCATCAACTAACAGAGGTATGTTGCAGTCTCAGAGGCAATCCCCTCATTTCCCAGAAGGAATTTTGCCCCCTGCAGAGAGTATCCCTCCAGGGTGGGGATTTTATCCAGGCCAGGGGTGGATTCAATGCCAATGGCAGCCAGCACCAACACAGTCCTGGTCTGAAGTGGGGTTGCCCAGACAGCAGACAACAGTCACATCCCCTCCACCTGACCAGGGAACCAGGCCACAGCTATCTTCCTCCTGGCAACCACAATTGCAGCCCCAACCAGAAGCGAGGCCACAGGGACCCCTATTCCAGAGAGGCACTACTCAGCCAGGATTCTGGGGGCCTACCCAGCCTATGTACACCATCTGGCCTGTTCCTTCCATTCCAGTACAACCTGCAGGAGCCTGGCATGTGCCACCTCTGAAACCACAACCCAGGCCAGACTGAATACCCTTTGAGGCCATCACGAACATTTCAATTACTTCCTCACTCAAATCCGATCCCATATAGAACAATTTGGAGATCAATATGCTACAGAGCGCAATCTGGTTACAGCCATAATAAATGGGATGAAAAAAGGGTGGCCCAACTACACAATGAACAAGCCCCCGAATTACACGATGTAAACGGATTTATTCAATTATTAAGACTCAGATTTGAAAATCCAGACAAGGTAGCAGAGAATTTTAAGAGAAGTTAATGGAAATGAGGCAAGGCAAGCAACCATTGTCAGGATTCATTCGGGACTTTAGAAGGGTCGCGAGCCACCTCATGGATTGGCCTGAAAGAATGACTTTACACTATTTTAAAAAAGCCATTGATCCAGAAGTAAAGAAGGCCTGTGAAATTAGGCAAATCCCAGAGACTTTACAGTTGTGGTATACTGCCTCCCTCAGCTTAGGTCGCAACATCAACCCACACAGGAAACCCCTCCCGGCAGCCCCGACTAAGAGAATTGTGGCGAGGAAACCGCCGACCGGACCAGCTGAACCTGCTCATATCTGACTCACCAGGGTGCTGAAATGTTACTGATGTGACCAAACCAGTCATAGGGCAGCAAACTGTCTAGCCCCTACTCCTGTGCCATAAGCTCCGCAGTCAAAGCCTAATACATCTGTTAGAGGTCAGAAGAATCAAGGAAGACCTCTGGGCAGAGATGTGTTGAACAATTGGGCATAAAGCTAAAACGCCCAATCAGATTTGAGCATGTGGATGGAATTTTAATGGGGGGGGGGCAGCCATTCAATTGACAGAATTAATCAAGATTGAATTAGGGCCCCATCATGAACTCATACATTTCATAGTGGCCCCAAAGATGTCAGAATCAATAATACTGGGACTTGCTTGGTTAGACAAATGAGCCCCAACAATCAAATGGAAGGATGGATTCAGAAAAATCCATATTGGACTGGGCCCATTGCCCCCTCTTCCACCCACTACAAAGCCACCAGACAGCTTGAACCCAGAGCCTGAGCCAGCATCCATGGCATCCCACCTTTTCACAGATAACCACCAGGTACCTGACCAATAGAAAGATTTGGCTAAAATATTCAGTGAAGAAGAGTGTAATGTTTTACCTCCCCATCGAGCCACTAATTGTGCCATAGAATTAGAGCCCAGGGCGAAATTACCAAAACCAAAGATGTATTCCATGACGCCTGCTGAAAGGACTGAATTAAGGAAATACATCAACAGCAATTTGGAACAAGGTTTTATTGAGCCTGCCAATTCAAGATTAGCTGCCCCTGTGTTGTTCAAGGAGAAGAAAGATGGTGGATTGAGATTGTGTGTTGACTTTAGAGATGTGAACGCAGTATGCATCAAAAACATGTATCCTCTCCCTTTTATGAAGGACTTATTGAATCACCTGTCGAAGGGCAAAGTATTCACCAAGCTAGATCTCAGGGAAGCTTACTACCGGGTATGCATCAAAGAGGGACATGAGTGGAAAACTTTTAACTGCCCTCTGGGTAGCTTCCAATTCAAAGTTATGCCTTTCGGACTTCAGGGGGGTCCTGCAATGTTTATACAGCTCATCAATGAGGTGCTACACCCACACCTTTACTGGCGGGTCCTCGTGTACCTGGATGACATCCTTATCTTCAGCGAAACCATGGAAGAACATGTTCAATTGGTCCAACAGGTTCTAGAAAAACTTCTAGCCACCAAATTATACGTGAAACTCTCAAAATGCGAATTCCACAGAGAGTCGCTAGACCACCTAGGCTACCGCATATCCAACCTGGGGATTGAAATGGACCCCGGAAAGGTGAAAGCGGTGCTGGACTGGCAACCCCCCAGAACCCAGAAAAACCTGGGGTTTCTTGGGGTTTGCCAACTTTTATAGATAATTCATTCTGTCCTTTGCTGAAGTTGCCCTCCCGTTGACAGAGCTATTAAAAATGGTCCTGTCACCCAAAACCTTTCACTTGGGAAATTGCTTTTGAGCATGCCAGATCTGTTCCTAATAAATCAATTGGAGAGGTAACGTCTCGGAGTGATTGATATCATGGATACTTTCTGGATGAATGACACACTTTTGTTCACATCCCAAGTCATAAATTGAGACTCCTCAGTTTTACTTCATTCTTACAGAAACTCTAATTAAAATATTTATTCATCATAATTCTTTTTATATGTGTAAAATAAAAATTTGGAATTGTATTGAACCCTATAAAGAGAGTCCATTAACATCAATATTATTGAACATTTTATTTAAGCAAAATAGATTTTGAATTAAGTATTTACTGAATATATGAAGCATACTAGATTTTCTTTGGTAATTGATCTATTTATTACCATTTATAAACCATCTTATCCTCAGGTTTCCAGGCAGCAATTTATTAACAAAATGTTTGGCAAACTTATCATAGCAACCCATATGGAGATCTTCTGATCTGACCGTAATTCAAGAGAAAGTTGATGTCAGAAATTCTGTGAAAATGTTAAATAAGAAAGAAATTAGTTTGTTAAGTGTATCTTGTTTGGCAGAATTCTAACTGAAAGGGTATGTAAGGTAGCATTAGTAAAATTTGTGCACAGCAATTTTTCATTCTTCTGAAATCACAGAAAAATGCATACCAGAAAGAAAGTTTATTGATTGAAGAAATGTGCATGTTAATACAAAAAAAGTATTTGATAAAGTGAAAAGGGTTGAATTAGAAAAAGTTTTATACAAAGATTAAATTGTGTTGTTGAATGCAATAAGAGCAATATACAATGGAGGAAAAGACAATGGGGAAAAAGAATGGAAATAAGACAAAATATAGATTTCCAGTACAATCATGGGGATAAACAAGCTTCTTGCTCTGACCCCCAATACTTCAAAGTATTATGATAAACACCAACAGAATCCAAATTTTGTATAAAAAGTTCAGCCTTTACGTATTGGCTGTGGAGCTTGCAGACTGCTGAACTGAGAGCCTGAAAAGCAAAAACCTATTAATTCTGGGTTGTTCCCATACCAAAATTGGACACCAACTGGCAAGGTATCACTCTCTCAACTCAGATTTTGGAAAGTCGGAATTTTACCCATAACTGATTTGACATTCTGTAAAGACTCACTCAGTTTCTGGTATGGCTACCAAAGACCCAAAAAAGAAAGAAGACAGTTTTATTGCCCTTTCTTGGCCTGCCTGACCTCCAAGGCCATATCTATCATTTACTCAATAATGGAAGTTTGCTCTCTGCCTCAACCCCATTCTGAAGGCTCTATCTATCACTTTAAAAGTGATTTTACAAATAAATAAAATATAACCATGCAGTAAGTTTCCCCAACACATTTTCACAGATAATACAGGGAACACAATATACAACATTAAATAAAATAGGATAAAAGCTTCCATGCTGAATAGCATAGTGGCAATTAACCTGCACTGTAAAATAGAGTAGCAGTTAATAGCCACAGCATTGGTACAGCCGTACATTGTAAACTGCAAAGTAAACACAATGCTGAACTATTTATCATATGGACAGGGCAAGGCAAGCTTCATGGATGGCTCAGGCAAGAACCTTCATCTGAACAGATTGATTTGTCTCAGATCCTCTCATTTAAAAACAAAAACTATCAACAATTTTGGTTGTCTAAAAAGGAAATCTCAAGCTTCTTAAGAGGAACTTAAGCTTCTTAAAATTCTTCCTGGAAAAATAATATTCAAATTACTGTTAATACTTCCACTATACTCCTAAACAAGGCTGTATCTTAGTGTCATGCCCTTGTTAGAGTCGGACTTTGAGGAAGAGGAGGAACAGCCGACAGGGAGTTGAAGTGTGGCTCTGGAAGTTGTGGAGGAGGCTGGGGAAGGGCAGAGGCCGGCTGGGCAGTCAGAGGAAGAACCAGAGCCATCCTCTCTTCATCCTAGTACACGCAGGGAGGAATGGAGAAGGAAACAACTTGGCTCACGATAGAGGAAACGGCCATGATCCCCCTCTTTGGTTGCAGCTGGGGAGAATAGTATATAAGAGAGACAGTTAAAACACAGCATTGCCAAAAGCAAAGCATGTTTTATTTTGGGCTGAAGTTATCTTGGTTGGTGTCCTTCCAACAGACTGTGCCTTGTTGTTAGGAATAACAAGATTACCTAACTTAGTTTGGGTAAAATAATATATATAAACTATGATTGTAAGTTTAAGTGTGTGTCACTTTAAACAGCAAAGCATGTAATTATGGGTGCGGTGGTAAAACCGCCATAAGAGGGAGCAAGACAACCTACTGGCTTACTGTTTGCTGGCTTATTGGATTGATGGTTGATGGTTTGCTAAACTGCGTGTTTTCCCTGCTACTGAGTTTATTCAACTGCGAAGGAAGAAAAAGAGAAGGTTTGATTTTCTTCTTATCTCTACTGCGAAGAGATTTATTACTGGACAGATATTTTGTAAGTTTACTGAGCTCTTTTTCGACACTGGACTTTGCTAATGAATAATCCCCGGATGGACTGAATTAGTGAATGATATATGGACTGTTTGACTATGCTAAAACTCAAACTGGAATAAACTATTTAACTGGCACAGTGTATCTGTTTTACTGAGTGTAAGCTGCAATACGTTTATCTCACATATTTTGCCTGCCTGCCTGACTGCCATGCAGATTCTGCTAGGGTGTATCCCTAACACTTGTTATCTCCTTGAAGTTGGTAATTACTAATCCTGGTCCATTGTGGAAATTCTTTCATTGTTGTTTGTTTTGGTTTTTTTATTTCACCTCTATCTGCTCATTAAGTTTGGACTGTATTGCTTTCTTTTGCAGACTATTTTTGAATAAGTTTTATCTCCAACTGAGAATTATTGAATAGTGGGGCCAAGTTGGAGGCATTAAAGGATATTTATTTACGTTTTAGATTTTGTTACATTTGTATTACACTCCGGGTCATCACACTTAGACATTAATTTCTACAGTAGGCAGAAAAGTTCCCAGACAGAGATATTTTAACATGCTTCATGGTAGGTAAATATGGGCTAAACACTGAAGTGAAATCAGTGTTTCTCAACTTTGGGAACTTTAATTTCAACTCCCAGAATTCCCCAGCTAGCTCCACTGGCTAGATGTATTTGTTAGACACCACTGTCTAAAACTGAGCCTTAGAAAATGGATATCATGTCAACTTGTCACTGGTAAGGCTCCCAGGTTCTTTTAAGGACATTCCTTCTAATCTCTTTGATCCCATCTTGCCATCTTATCTCGTAACTTCCCTCAATTCTGCCAAGCCTACTCATTTTTTCTAAAATGAAGACAGAAGTTTCAGTGGCAGCCACAGATTTGCAAAAGATGCAGCAGTTAAAATATTTTTCAAGAAAGAGATTTTATCTGTTCGTACCTTTTTTAAAGATGGTGCATAACCCGAATGATCTTTTTGTTCTGTCCTTAATTTGAATACTCGAAATCCCTGCGCCTGGATTGGCTAAGGCGCGGGGATTTCTGATTGTCCAGGCGAGCCGCGCTCATTGGTCCGATTGAGGTCTCCCGCGATTGGCTCGCTCCAAGAGCGGGAGACTTGAATCGCTGCCATTGGCCGCGGCCGCCGCAGCGAAAAGGATAAAAGCCGCGGGCTTTTTCCTTTTCGCCGGTTCGGTTCACAACTATTCAATAAAGAGCTTGAAATTTAGTCACCGACTCCTGGCTTCTTTTGCGGACACGACACTGGCGACGAGGGTGGGATCCCGACCCTGAACCGAACCCCGTGTCCAACAAGAGCCAGTTTCAGCACAAAGATGGCGAAAATCGCACCGCCCGCCCCCTTCAACCCCGCCACCGAGGACTGGGAATCGTTTTCAGACCGGTTCCGCATGTACCTCGAGTGCACCGGAATGAAGGACGCCCCGGGCCCGCTAAAACGTGCCGTCTTTCTCACACACTGCGGAACCGAGGTCTTCCAGATGGCCAAGGCATTGGCCAAGCCGGCAGACGCAACCGCCATGGACTGGGACGTCCTCGAACCTATCCTGCGGCGCCATTACGCCCCCGAGGTCCCCATCCTAATCCGGCGCAACGAATTTTACCGCCGAGATCAGAAACTAGGCGAAAAACTGAGCGATTTCGTCGCCGAGTTGCAGCGCCTAGGAGGACTCTGCGAGTTTGAAGGTCTAAACAGCCTCCTCAGAGACCGATTCGTACTCGGCCTATGGGACTCTACCCTCCAGAGCCGACTTATGGCCAAAGGCGACATCAGCCTAGCAGACGCCCTCACCGCAGCCGCAGCAGCAGAAGCAACCCGCACTTCTGCTGACAGCATGCGAAAATCAGATGCGAAGGGCAGAAACAACAACCCGGCAAGGTCGGCCGACCCAAAAAACGAATCAACCGCACACTACGGAGAATTCCAGTCTACGTCCAGCACGTCGGAAGACGAGGAGGACATACATCGCGTGCAGACGGGCCGCGGCGACCAGCGGATCCGAAGAAGTCGCAGGTCGAGGACCAACTGTGCCGGGTGCGGCGGCGACCACCCCAGATCAGAATGCCGATTTTTTGACTCTATCTGTAGGCATTGTGACAGACGGGGACACATCACTCGAGTTTGCCGCCAAAAGAAGACCCGCAGCCCACCCAGATGGGAACATCACGACCGAAAGAAGGAAAGTTCCCCGCCCAGAACCAGAGATCGCCAATCGGACGGTCGGTGGGACCGAATCCAACGATCTTCAAGAGGCAGCGACAATCGGCGAAAGGAAGATACCCACCAGACGGTGACCATTGGCCACGCCATCTCCGACGGCGCCAGAAAGGTACACGTAGAAGTCCATATAGAAGGCCAACCATGCAAGATGGAGGTGGACTCCGGGTCCTACCTCTCCATGATTGCATGGCACGAGATTAAACGGCTAGTGCCCACCCTCCATAAGAGGAACATTAATGCCCAAAAAATCATTATAAAAGACTACCAGGGAAACCGCGTCCCGGTAGTGGGCACCAAGAACTTTAATGTAACTTACAAAGGCCGCACCGAACAACTCCCACTCACAATCGTCGATCGCGACCGCCCAAGCCTGCTGGGCCTACAATGGTTCGCCCCGCTTGACATCGCGCTGACAGGAGTCAACCACGTCGTCGACGATGGCTGGGAACAGCGACTAACCCAGGAGTTCCGGGAGGTCTTCGACGGAAGCCTGGGCAAGTACCAGGGGCCCCTTATCTCATTCGACCTAGACCCTAGGGTTTCCCCCAAGCGGCTAAAACCTAGGAGGGTACCATTCGCCCTAAAACCAAAAATTGACGAGCAGCTCGACAAGCTCGTCAAACAGGGGGTGTTGCAGCCGATAGACCACGCCCGATGGGAGACCCCTATAGTAACACCAGTCAAGCCAGACGGGTCCGTGAGAATTTGTGGGGACTATAAGGCCACCCTAAATGGCGCGTTGCAACAAAGCGCCTACCCCGTCCCAATCGTGCCACATCTACTGCACTCCCTGGGAGGGGGCAAGGTCTTTGCCAAGCTCGATCTAGCCCAGGCATATCAGCAGTTACCGGTCGATGAAAAAACAGCAGAAGCCCAGACCATCGTTACCCATCGGGGGGCATTCAAATGTAACCGGCTCCAGTTTGGAGTCAGCGTGGCACCAGGCATCTTTCAGAGCCTGATGGAACGTTTACTGCAGGGCATCAAGGGGGTGGTGCCCTATTTTGATGACGTTTTAGTAGCAGCGCCAAACGAAGCCGAATTAGAAAACCGACTCCGGGAGGTCTTAACAAAATTTAAAGTAACGGGACTCAAAGTTAAACGAGAAAAATGCCAACTATGCACAGAACGAGTGGAATTCTTGGGCTACCTTCTAGACCGACATGGCATTCACCCTACAATTAAAAAAGTGAAAGCCATCAAAGAAGCCCCCGCCCCAAAGTCTAAAACGGAACTACAGGCTTTCCTAGGCTTGCTGAATTTTTACAATGTTTTCCTACCCCAAAAGGCTACGGCGGCGGAGCCTCTGCATAGGCTCCTGGATAAGGCGGCGACTTGGACTTGGGGGAGACGAGAGCAAGCCGCCTTTCAAAAAACCAAAGACCTCCTCACCTCCGATGCCGTCCTGATTCAATTCAGCGAAACCTTGCCCTTGGTTGTCACTTGCGACGCATCACCTTTCGGCGTCGGCGCTGTCCTCAGCCATACTCTCCCCGACAAAAGAGAAGCTCCCATCGCTTTCTTTTCCAGGACTCTAACTAAACCGGAGCGGAACTATAGCCAACTGGACAAAGAAGCTTTGGCTATAGTTGCCGCCGTTAAGCGATTCCACGAATACCTTTATGGCCGCCCGTTTACTATTGTGACAGATCACAAGCCGTTGCTGGGCATCCTCGCTGGAAACCGAGCCACCCCGAACATTTTATCACCCCGGATGACAAGGTGGTCCGAGTTCCTGGCAGCCTACAGCTATGAACTATTGCACAAGCCAGGTAAGAAAATTTCGCACGCGGACGCTTTAAGCCGCTCGCCTTTACTAGACTCTGATCCTGACCCAGCACCAACAACAAACACCCTTAGCATCGAAAATTTGCCCAACCTACCCATTACCGCGTCAGACATTGCCAGGGAAACTATCAAGGACAGGCGCCTGGCGCGAATCTTACATTGGGTGGGAAAAGGCTGGCCTGAAAAGGACAGTGACGAATCCGTTAAGATATTCAGAAACCGCCAGACGGAACTTTCACTTCTCAAGGGATGTATTTTGTGGGGTGACAGGGTGGTCATCCCGGACCGGTTGCAAGAGAGGGTCTTAGAGATGCTGCACGAAGGGCATCCTGGCATCGTCAGAACTAAAGCCCTGGCCAGGAGTTACGCTTGGTGGCCAGGGATGGACAAACAGATAGAGGCTTGGGTAGCCAAATGCCGACGATGCCAGGAGACCAGACCCAGCCCACCCGCAGCACCCATCCTGGACTGGGAAACACCAAGGGGACCCTGGTCCAGAATCCATTTAGACTTTGCCGGTCCCACGAATGGACATACATTTCTAATCACAGTTGACGCTTACTCTAATTGGTTAGAGGTAAGCGACATGAAATCCACTACCACGGAGGCCGTTATTAAAGAACTTTGCAAACTCTTTTCCACGCACGGCCTCCCAGACGTCGTCGTCTCAGACAACGGACCCCAGTTTACTTCCCTCGACTTCGAGAGGTTCCTGGCGGAGAGGGGCATCCGCCACGCATTAACAGCACCGGCGCATCCGGCGGCGAACGGTAGGGCGGAACGGATGGTCCAATTTACAAAAAAAACCATCCGGAAAATGGACCACGGGGAGATCAACGACAAAATCAATAAACTCCTCTTTATACAACACATCACCCCGAACACCACTACCAACAAAAGCCCAGCCGAGCTGTTGATGGGTCGGAAGCTGAGGTCTCCGCTCGACAGGTTACACCCAACTTATAACCCGGAGCGACTCCCAGACTCCAGTACGAAATACCGGACCTTTGCCCCCGGTGACTTGGTGTACGCAAAAAATCTGACGGGGGACCCCCTATGGATCCCAGCCGTCATCACTCAAATCACAGGTCCACGGTCGTACCGGCTCCAAACCACCGATGGGCGAGCCTGGAAACGACACATAGACCAGCTCAGATCACGAACTACAACAGACCTCAACCCCCAAAACACGGACCAAGGGGGGAGGGAATACCCGAATAAACAAACGCAAGAAAAAATAAACCAGCAGTACTTACCGGAACGCAGCCATCGCGAGTCCCCACCGGAGAAGAATCACCCAGCCAGCTCTACCGACTCGGAGAAGCCAAGCGGGAGCGGCGAAACCCGTAGCTCAACCAACCCGGTAGGCCCAGGCGGGAGCCACGGAGAAGGAACCGGCCCGATCATCCAGCCGGTTCGCACAGAAGAGGGAGCAGCCAAGAACATGACCGCTCCGACTGAAATCCAGCCTGTAACTGAGTTGCGCAGGTCAAGTAGGACTAGGCGGAGCCCCGCCTACCTACGTGACTACGCAACGTGATGGACTATACCAAGAGGGGAGGGGTGTTCTGTCCTTAATTTGAATACTCGAAATCCCTGCGCCTGGATTGGCTAAGGCGCGGGGATTTCTGATTGGCCAGGCGAGCCGCGCTCATTGGTCCGATTGAGGTCTCCCGCGATTGGCTTGCTCCAAGAGCGGGAGACTTGAATCGCTGCCATTGGCCGCGGCCGCCGCAGCGAAAAGGATAAAAGCCGCGGGCTTTTTCCTTTTCGCAGGTTCGGTTCACAACTATTCAATAAAGAGCTTGAAATTTAGTCACCGACTCCTGGCTTCTTTTGCGGACACGACACTTTTCATCTCATTTCACCAGATCTCATTTCCAGCAAGCTGTTCATCTTTCTTATTATTTATATTTCCAGTCTGTTTAACCAATGGAACCCATTAGATCATCTAATTCCCAGAATTCTTCAAGGACCTGATTTGAAATTATTCATTATATTTACAAAAGAGTCAATCTCTCTCTTCTCTCACAAGACGGCTCCAAAGAGTACTTTGTGTATTGTCGGAAGATGGTTAACATGGAAATATCTGTCTTGGCAGCAGTGTTTTGGTAGAAAGCATTTTTGATAATGGAAACTTGTAAGTCAGATTGAGAAGTAAGCACTTAGGATGTAATTGCTATAGATTGAAAGGTATCATTTTAAAATGGAACAGAAAATAAAGGTGCTGACAAAAAGATAGTAAGGCACATGAGATGAAGTACCTCCCTTTGTGGAGAATAACAGATGGGACACTCTTTTGTTTACTATTCTGTCCTTCCTGAAGAATCGGCACCTTGATGTTAGTATGGATGCTTATGACTCCATAGTTCCAGTGATCCAAAATATGATGTTGGCAACAACACAAATCCTTGCTGATAATGTTGAAAGGATAAGGGTGACAATAAAAGTAATTAATGAGTAATTAAGAGTAATCAATTAATTAGGAGTAATTAAGAGTAATTAAGGGGCTTGCATAAGTACACCATCGTCCCTGTCCTATTGTCCCCATTTAATTGTACCTATTTTCTGTATTCTTACTCATGTTTATACTTATACCTATTATTTTGTAAGCAATTGACAAATCAAAATAAATAAAAATATAAACAATAAGAGTACTTCATAATGAAGTGAAAAAAGCAAAGGTCTACAGCTATGTAAAGGATCTCCAAATCCAATTTCAGTAGAAGACCATTGCAAGCAACTTCAAAATTGTTACTAAGAATGTAGCTGGACATTTTTGGATACTTGGCAACCAGCTCACCTTTACAGCTGTTTGCAATATCCTATGATTACATGACCATGATTTGCAATATTTTTTGCCATGATTTAATACTCTTTCACAGTTCATCCTGCAATATGAGCATCACATTCCCTTGGGAATAAACTAAATTGAGTTAAGTATATCTGAAATTGTGCTTGCATCCAACCATGCTGATCCTGCACAAATTGTACAACACATTCTTATATATGCCTAAACAAGTAACACTTCCCTAGTGATGCTATGCCTTCATGTTTCTTCTAGGTACAATATGGAAGCAATTCACCAATTTCATCTTGGGATTTACATGAGCAAGTCCAGAAATATTTTACAAGAAGAGTACTATACTCCTCTGTTCACAAGAGAATACCCTACACCACCAGGCTTGAGATTCTAGACTTAGACAACTGTGAACTACGCCGGCTAAGATTGGACTTAAGCATAGTACATAAAATTATCTGTTATAATGTCTTACCAGTTAATGACTATTTCAGCTTTAACCACAATACAAGAGCATACAACAGATAAAACCTAATGTAAACCACTCCAAACTTGATTGCAGGAAGTATGATTTCAGCAACAGAGTGGTCAATGTCTAGAACTCACTACCTGACTGTTGTCACATGCTCAAACCCCCACCACCCTCAAACTAACTTCTATTGACCTCATCCCATTCCTAAGAGGTCTGTAAGGGGCGTGCATAAGCGCACAATCGTGCCTACCATCCCTGTCCTATTGTCCCCAATTATTCGTATCTATATTATGTATTTATACTTATGTTTATTCTTATTTCTATTATACTGTAAGTGTTTGACAAATCAGATAAATAAAAAATAAATATATCAACTACAATTATATTCAACTGAGGGATGTAGTCCCAAATAAATATTTTTGGGATTATAGCCAAAGCCATAATACTGCACAAATTTACCAGAAAAGGAGCCTGTTAACAGAATGCTTTTGGATTTTTACTGATAAAGTATTTTCTTTTTCCCTTTAAATTATTAAAAGTTCTTTTTTTCCTTTACATTCTAAACAATGTGTTGCATTGTTCCTGTTGTATCATTTCTTGGTAAATTGTCTGATCACATACTACAAGGCCATTCTTTTTCTTGTACTTTCTAAAACTCAAAAAAGAGGAAAGAAAAAAAGTTGCCAATCACAGAGAGGAGTATTCATTAAACTTTTTCTATGTAACTGATAATTTATCAGTTATTGCAATATCAAAGTACTGTATTATGTTTACTGTCTTAGACGGTTCTTATAGATCTAGTTTGCAATGTTTATATTGCCTTTGATAGGATTGTATTACTCTATTTTAAATTTCTAGGCTTCTTGTTGCATATCAGTTTGCCTTTAATACTCGCATCTTCCAAATGTTGGAAGAGTGAAGATACTTTACATGTTTGGTTCCTTTGGATTGCTAAAACCTATTATCACTCCTATGATATATATTCCATTTACACATGAATACTCTGAATATAGCTCTCGTAGCATAGGAATCCCACCAATAGATGAATCCAGGCTCGCTGCTTCCTCATCCAATATCTAGGAGATCACTCTTCAAATGCTGTCAGCATCTCTTTCTCTGTTCCTTAGCATGAAACTAAAGCAAACTGGAGAGTGACTGGAACAGAGAGAATACCTAACAACAACTTAGATGTAGTGCAAAGTTATTTGTTATCATATTGGGAAGTGAAGAATATTTATTTTATTTCTTTATTAAATTTGTTTGCCATCCATCTCACTGTGAATAGGAAATGATTGATTAACAGAGTCCAAAGATCTGTGGAAATAAGTGTTTTAAGCCAGTAAATAAATACCCTCAGGAAGGGAAACACAAATGACTTTGGCTTGGATGCTGTCTCAGTATGAAGAAAGTGTAGTTGAAGAGCAGAATATATGATCATGGCAGACTGCAGAAGGTAAACATGTGAGCCACAACATGGATGGAGGAATCCCAGATGTGTTGGCTGGACCCTGCAATTGAAAAAGATTTCTTGAAAAAAGGCTATTGCATACAATTTCTCCATTAATACTAAGAAAACTACATAATTGAAATCAACAAGTATTAAGGTTTTTGGGGTTTCGTGCACATCCTGAGAACAAATTTCAATGCAAAAACTTTGCTTTAATTGCTTATATTAACAAAAAAAAAATAAGTTGTTGGGGTAGGCCAAAAATTTATTTCATTAAAAACTTGTTTTCCAATTGTCCAGAATTTAGGGAAAGATTCTTTAGAAATCTTTCTAAAACAATATCCAAATCTTCACTCCATTGACATCCTCAAAGCTCAGAGGAATGGTCTTTTACAGACAAATTTTAAAGGGCACAAAGAATTTTTTTAGTACAGACTATCATTATAGAGGTATCATTTAGGAGCCAGATTGTTTGGGGCAACATGCTGACTCTATAAACAGCTTAGAGGGAGCTGTAAAGCACTGTGAAGGGGTGTATAGGTCTAAGTGCTATTGCTATTTATGGCTGGAGGAACAATGGAACTTTTCTTCACCATATTTGCTATACATCAGTTAAAACGTTTTGCCTGGGAGATTAACTATGATTGTCTTATTGAAATCAAAAAGATAACCTGGTCCTTAACCCAGACTGGCTGGTGCTCAACTATGTGCATATATTGCTTTCAGCAAGTCTCTCTTCGCAAGTAATTAAGATTGTCGCGCGCTCTCTTGTCCCTTGCAACAAGCGAAGTGTGTGGAGTAGATCGGAAGGAAAAAGAGGAGAAAGTACGAAGCAGCAGCGCTTAAACATTTAAATAAACCTAAAGAAGGAAGCAAAGGCAGCGTCGCGGCAGGAAGTAGTTTTTCGCTCTTCGATTTCTGGAGAATACGGTAAATTCGGCTCAGTCACGTGCTTTGCGGTCGGACACCCGCACACACCCAAATATACAAACACAAAATACACACGCACAGGACAGAAACACATACATACATACATACATACATACATACATACATACATACATACATACATACATAAAGCAAAAGAGGGAGACTAATTTGAAAGAGGGGACATAGCAGCCAAAGAAGAGCAAGGCAAAACGCGTCGCTGGGTTCCGAGGAAAAGTTTCCAACCACTCTTGAAAGTCTATGGAGGTTCTCGGGGGCCGCCACTTTGAAAGCCGCCCAACTTGGGAGAACTGGCAGAGACTCCCAAAGTCCCCCCGGCACGCGCGGAGCGAATAACAAACGCGCAGAGAAAAGCGAGCGTGCCTTTCTACACGCTCTCCCTTCTCGGCAGCATGGGGATGTGCTATAGCCTTCGCTCCGGGGGAGACCACCTGCCCATCCCCGCCTATCCCGCAGGCGGAGAGGCGGCGGAGTTGCAAGCCGCCAAGAAGGAGAACAGCAGAATCAAAGAAAAAGCGGATCGGAAGCGCAGCCAAAGCATCGACAAGTCCCTCAAAGCCGAGAAGAGGAAGTACAAGCAGACGCACAGGCTGCTTTTGCTAGGTGAGAGGGAGCGAGCCAGGCGTGAAGGCGGCGGGGGGGGGGGCGTGTGTGGTTTGCGGGAACTGTCGAAGGGAGGCGGTTTGCATCTGTCTGGCATTACATCCATCTCTTCCCCCGCCTGTCATCACATATACACCACATCCTGGCGCCCTCTTGGCCTGTTGGTTTGGGACACCTCTCCCACTCACCAGCCACTCTGGTAGGGGCGGCAATGAGCGTAGTTCACCACGCTTCGAGGGCGTCACCTGTTTGCCTCGCCTTTTCCCCGCCGCCTTTCTTTGCTTTGTAATTCGGTTTGCTCCTCCTCCTTCCCTCCTCCTTTTTACGGCGCCACATAAAACAGGACAGTCACTGTGGAAAGGGAAGTTGTCCAGCGTTTGCGTTTGCCTTTTGTGGGATTCGATGTTTATATTACTAGCGTTATTGTTTCTCTCCGCTGTAGAGTCCGGCTGCCCAACTAACTAGCTAGCTAACTAACTAACCAACCAACCAACCAACCAACCAACCAACCAACCTATCCCTCGGTGCCTACCAAGACGTTTTTGCAAAGATGGTGCAGAAAAGGGAGGGTTCTCTTTATGTCCGAAAGTTTGGGAGCTATAAATTATGCTGTTGTTGCAACATGACTTTCTCCCACCACACCCACTAATCACCCAGATTAGTGTTTGAAAAAGCATGAGCCTAGCCAACCTGCCTTGAGGGCCAAGTAGCTGAGAAGAGAGGAATTATCCTGGGACCTATGTTGGGGAAGGTACAATTTAGCTATTGTGAAAAGTGTATGGAAAGGGATGATTTGTTAGGGCTCCTCTGGAGAGTGGTTCAAATCTAGTCCCAGGAAGAGCAGTGGCCGACATGGGGATGTTTGGAAGGAGCAAGCTTGAATCAAGTGCCCGAGGTTTAATAAATACACTTTAATAAATCAAAAACTCAGAGGGAGAAAAGCTTTATCCTCTTGAAATCCATGGAGAGCCCCAATGTGTGTTGGCAGTAGCTTCTTCCAGATGGTTAAATGGCTTCTTATGAAAAAAAAAAAAATTAATAGTTTATCTTAAAACTTTAATTAATGTAAAGTTTATCTTACATTAAAATGTAAATTAAATCAAGGAGATGAACTTTTCACTCTCTTCCCTGCCTGGCTCTGAACTATTCTTGTAAGTGAGGAGCTAAGCCATGGGTCTTCTTCCTCCTTACTGACCAGGAGGATCTGGGCAAGAATTGATTGTAGTAATTATGAAAGGATTATTCAGGGCAGCCTTGCATTCTTCTAGTCTTCCCTGAAAATATTTGATTTATCCAACAGAAGTCCATATGTGTAGCTGAGGGTTGAACTGTGGTGTCCTTGGTGCTTTCTGTGCTTGGTTGTGCACTTCCACATATTTCAGTACCCAACTGGGTATACAGTAGTAACTTCAGTGCAAGTAAGTCTGGGACTCCACAGTTTAAGCCACAGCTGCGTATATATTCCTATTTATTGGTACTTGTGGTAGTGCATAACATTGAGCAATGATGTTCATAGGGAGAGGAGAGATCAAAAAAGGCAAAACGGTGGAAGTAGTGTCATGATGCCTGTCCCCCTTGTGGCCACTGCAGCCTTCCACTCTTCTACTAAGCAGCGATGTGACCTGGCAGACCAAAAAGAGGCAGCACTATGATGCTATTTCCACCATGTTGACTTTTTTTATCCACCCACATCTCTGACACTGCTGAAAAAATTGCTTCTTTCACACAAACACACACACACACTGTGGAGTCCCAGACTTACTTGCACTGAAGTTATTACTGTATACCCAGTTGGGTACTGAAATACAAGGGGTGTGTGTGTGTAGTGTGTGAGAGAGAATGCTTTATTACAGACATAGGCAGCCCAAGAAAAATATCATTCCACAGTACGAACAAGTTAATGTAAAATCAATGAAATTGTATAGAAATATAATTCATAAATACAAACTATCTACTGAATAAACAAATATGGCTAAAATAGGTGATGATCAATACAGTCAGACAATATCTAAGAGCTGCTTAAAGGCTGTGGTGTATTGTATAGAGAGTGGAACAATATTTGGAGATGTTCAGCAAAATAGAATCAGATTCATTTGATGATAACAGGTACTAGAGATAAAAAGAGCAGAACAACCAGAACATTTGACTAAAAATGGAGGCATGTCTCCTCTGATATAGATAATATACACCCCAGTGATCCTCCTGGTAATTTCCTGTGTTCCTAAAGGTAACTGGGCAGATACCACTTCATTCCCTATCCAAAGTTTCTATGGTAGTAGCTCATAGAAGTGAAATACACAGGCATATGTCACATTTTAAGCATTACAACACACATAAAAAATTCCATGTTCAGCTTCTGGCATGTCCAAGAAGGGCTAAATAGTGTTGGAGAATTGTGGCCAATCGTTATAGACAATACTGCTGGGCAGCACTTGGGTTTCTGTAAAAAATAAGGGGGCACAAATGTAGCATCCATCTACGATTCTTTAAAACAGCCACTTCTTCTCCAAGCATTGTGTAGTTGTGTATTTTCCTGATATAATGTGGCAGGTGTAGAAGGCTTTACCTTTTGGAATCAAACCCAAAGCCCTTGTAGACAGTAATGACCTATATGAGCTTTTCCTATGGCTTATGTCACCAGGTGTCCATCCAAAAATAAAGCATACATCTGTTGTATATCCTAATACAGCTACACCGTTGTCTTCCCTTTCATTCATATTTATACAGCTGCATTATGGAGATAGAACTGAATGTCAGATTGGGACTTCACCCTAGGCAGCGGGGGAGTGGGCTGATGATCTCCTCTTAACATCATCTTATTATTTCATGCAGAAGAACTAGGAAGTGATGCTGTTTGTCTCCTGCATACAGAAACCTTGTTCTTCTTCATCAGCATCTGTTGCTGATGAAAATAACTTTACTTTAAATAACTTTATTTTAGCTTAATGTTGACATGTTAGCTTCCATGATGGACAAAGGTGTTGAACGTGGCAGCTTTGATGTAGACTTCTCATGTGATCATGGAGCATTTCTTGTTTATTTTCAGTTGGGGCATGTTTTGCAATCTGCTGGACCAGTTCCTCTCCTGTGGTTTGGCA
This sequence comes from Hydrophis major, assembly GCA_033807585.1. NCBI lineage: Eukaryota > Metazoa > Chordata > Lepidosauria > Squamata > Elapidae > Hydrophis > Hydrophis major. The sequence goes on from CM066330.1 coordinate 248,390,626, forward strand.
CCAAGCCTTTCAGACAAGGCTGCTGAAGCTTAGAAAAACCAACTATTTCCAAGTAAATGTTGTTTGTGTTCCCACCTGTCCTGGATATTTAATGACCTCTTCATAAAGTTCAAACAAGAGGCCCCAGAGAAATGGAAGGGCCTCATTTTTTTTCAATTTATGTAATTCTTCTTTTTGTCTTCATTGATTAAAAAAATTGAGAATTTATGTCAGTTATTTAGTTATGTTGTTGTATCATCTCTATATTGCCTTTCTGCTAGTAGCTTAGAAGAATTAATGCATAAGATTTTTGTTGTGTGATCAAGATTGCTTATTCTGTCATGGCTTTAGAGGATAACTCTGGTTTCTAGCCTAACCAAATGGCTAAGTTGACTTGGACTGTAGAGATTTTTAAAATCAGGACTAGGATATTTTATTTATTTGTATCCTGCTTTTATTATTTTTACAAATAACTCAAGGCAGTGAACATATCTAATATGCCTTCCTCCTCCCTATTTCCTCCAGAACAGCAACCCTGTGAGGTGAGTTGGGCTGAGAGCATAACTGGCCCAATGTCATCCAGTTGGCTTTCATGGCTAAGGCAGGACTAGAACTCGCCATCTCCTGCTTTAGCATTCATCCTTCATGATCTGTTCCTAAACTGTTTGTAAGGACAGATTAAGCTTTTTTTCTGTTGTTTTTCATTCTCTTCCTCATTAGAATTTAGAAATAGACATTTATTTATTATTAAACAAATTTATAGTTGACTCTGGTCTGGGCAGAAAACAACAATCAATAAAACAATGTACCTGTACCATATTTTTAAAAATACATTAATAGGTTAATAACAATGTAATTGTTTGTTGAGGATTCTTTTAATAACAATTCCTATCCTTTTAAAGCTTTTGCCCAAAAGCAGAAGATTCGATCACTCTTGTTAATGTAAACAATTCTCTTAACTTATACACTTTAGAACATAGAATAATAGGGATGGAAGGACTTTGGAGATCTAGTCCAACCTCCTGCTCAAATTCTAGACAAATGGCTGTCCAGTTTCTTCTTGAAAACCTCAAGTGATGAACCACACACAACTTCCAGAGGTAAGCCTTTCCACTGATTAATTGTTCTCACTATTAGGAAATTTCTCCTTAGTTCTAGTTTGGATCTCTCTCCTCGGATGCTTTGGAGACCCCATCTTCTCTGTGACAGCCACTCAAGTACTGGAAGATGTCTATCATGTCACCCCTAGTCCTTCTCTTTATTAGACTAGAGATATACCTAGTTCCCACAATTGGTCCCTTATCTTTGTTGTTGATGAGCCTATATCCTTTTGGGTATGTTTGTTGAGATAGTGGTCAGATTACAGCTTTAGATGGTCTTGGATGCAGGGGAATATTTAGGCCTATTTCACTGCAATTTTCTTTTTTAGTAAACACATTTAATATTTTTACTCAGTTCTTGACTGATGCCACTGCATCCAATGTATTTCTGCTCAGAAATAAGTACAGGACCTGATTCTTCTAAGTGGGTACAATATTGCTGCCTCAGTAGTAACACATAAATATATTAATTCATTGGAGAGTTTACATCCCTTTGTTGAATTATTTCCAGAAAAATAATGTTGATATGTAAGAGCATGAAAATGGACACAAATTAGATAACCATTGTAATAAAAATGTAAAGACAACTTGAAAGGGCACTTTCCTAAGACATGATGTTCAGTGTTTCTCTTTTGAGCATTTTGATTGGCAAAAACTGGGACTATTGGTTCATTCAAGAGTTTGGAGTTAAGAAGAGCAGCCTGCCAATAGCTTAATGTACATAGGGTGTTAGTATAGTAGAGGAAGGCAATGTAACTTGTTATGTATTTAGCCATATATAGTTAGAAATGTTACATAAACTTCCTTCTCTGAAGAATAACCCTTTTCACCTACTTGAATTTCACAAAAGGCACTTCTCTTCCATTGCCCTTTGAAAAGCACTGATTCTCCTGGAAATTATATAGGGCACGTCACACGTCTTAAATGTCATCTTGCTTGATAATGCCTTTCTAAGGAACTATTGTATTCTAGAAAGGCTCTCAACAAGAAGCCAAATCTTACTGGCTTTAATTTTAAGAAAAGAAAGAGGAAGGGGGATATACTTGGAAGATTGGATATTGGAAATGAGGTCTTCTCACTGTTATAAGGAGGCTAAGGATGGGTTAACCGTGGCTCCAAAAGAAAGAAAGGTCTGGGAGATGGGGGAAAAGGGATTTATGCAAACACAGACAAAAATACTTCCATTCAATCCCAAAGACAACTATTAATAGAATAACCAAATAACAGAGTTGGAAGGGACCTTGGAGGTCTTCTAGTCCAAACCCCTGCTCAAGCAGGGGACCCTATACAATTTCAGACAAATGGTTTGTTAGGGATAACATTGGTTACCTAACTTGGTTTGGGTAAAAATAATATATAAACTATGTTAGTGAGTTTAAGTGTATGTATCACTTTAATTGCAAAACATGTATTTTGGGTGCGGTTGTAAAATCACCATAAGAGGGAGCAAGAGAGCTCACTGTTTGCTGGCTTTTACTGTAGTAGCTGACAATGTTGGATTGATGGTGATAACTGTGTGTTTTCCCTGCTGTTGCTGAAACGAAGAAAAGGGGTTTGATTTTCTTCACATCTCTGACTGCAAAAGAGATATATTGCTGGACTGATTATTTATAATTTTACTGACCTCTATTTTCAACACTGGACTTTGCAACTGATTAACCCCTGGATGGACTGAACTAGTTTATGACATATGGACTGTTTTGACTATGCTATAACTCTTGCTGGAATAAAAAACTATTTAACTGGCACAGTGTATCTGTCTTACTGAGTGTAAACTACAACAACGTTTATCTCACATAATTTGCCTGCCTGCTACACTGCCGTTGCATGTTCTGTTAGGGTGTGTATCCCTAACACTGGTTATGGGCCCAGGTGCACAGTCAGACTAACCAGGATATAACAGGCTTAGATTAAAGTGAGAGTTTGTGTAGTTACACAATACTGTAAACAGACAGCTGTGCTTTTATTAATTATAGTTTAATATCCAGATAAAAGATGGCACAAGTCAATTTACAAAGTTTGTCTCTAATATCCAAGCTGGATGGAACAAACTATGTTTCATGGTCTATGAAATGTAGCCTACTTCTATACAGAGAAGGTTTGTGGAATATAATTCAAAACCCACCAGAGGTAGATGCATGGGATCCGGAGGATGAGGATGATGCCCAGAAAATACAAGAATATAAACTGAAGAATGAGCAAGATCTCTGTATAATAGGACTGACACTCTGTGATGAGCAGCTTTTACATATACGAGGAGAAGAAACAGCTGCCAAATGTTGGGAGAATTTAAAGAAGATTTATGTTCTAGATAGTGTAGGAGCACATATAAATCTTACACGGAAACTGTTCAGAACACATCTTCAAAAGAATGGAGATATGCTGAGTCATATAAACATAATGAAGAGAATTTTTCAGGAACTGCATGAAAAAGAACTTATCTTCACAGAACTACACCAAGTTTATATAATTTTATCTTCTTTAGATAATAGCTATGATGACTTCGTAACTTCACTTGAGGTTCTGCCAAAAGATAACCTTACATTAACTGACATTACTGGCAGATTAATTGAAGAAGCCAGGAGAAGGCTTGAAAGGGATCAACTCAGAAGGGAACAACCACAATGTGAAGAAGAGAAAATATCTTCATCAGCTTATACAATTAGAAAATGCTTTAATTGTGGAGGAAAAGGACATTTGGCTAGATTCTGCAAGAAAGCAAAAAGCCAAAATGCCAGCCAGAAAGATAAAAGGCATCAAAAAAATGAAAAATGCATAGAGTTAGCCATGTATAGCAACAAAAATGTGAATAGTAATGTATGGGTTGTAGATAGTGGAGCATCGCATTGCATAACGAAAGATAAGAAAAGATTTATTAAGATGTCCACGAGTTCACAGTAGATATCGTTAGCTATGGATGGAAACTGAAAGCTAAAGGTGAAGATATATCATATTGTTCTTGCATAAAAGAAAATGTAAAAATGTTATATGTACCACAACTTAAGTTTAATTTGCTTTCAGTTAGAGTTTTGGTTAAACTAGGTTATGTAAGTACCATTAGGGGAGACAATTGCATAATTGAAAGAGAAGGTAAAAAAGTGACTGCAACTTTAAAAGGTGAATTGTATGTGTTATATAATTCAGAGGTAGCTAACACAGTTTATAATAATGTTAAACCTCATGATGAGTGCATATATTTGTTACACAGACGTTTGGGGCATATAAATTTTAAAATGCTTAAACAAACAGTAGAACTATCTAAGGGTATAAAACTGAAGCCTTGCAGTAAGTATTTGCACTGCAATACTTGTAGTAAAGAAAAAGGCAAGGAAATACCAGCAAATAGAGTTAATGGATTTAAAACAAAGGAGCCTCTAGTTGCTGATATTATAGGTCCTAAAAAACCAAGTGTGGGAGGTGCTCGTTATATACTAAGTATAATGGACCATTATTCCAGATATGGTTTCTGTTATCTAATGAAGAACAAAACGGAAACATATCAAAATTTCTTTAATTGGCTTAAATTCACAGAAAGAAAAACTAAAAGGAAATTAGTAACTCTTATCACTGATAATGGTACGGAATTTATAAACAATAAATTCCAAAATAAACTGAAGATGGCAGGTGTTGAACATAAAAAGTCTGCACCATATAGGCCATAACATAATGCCTTTATAGAAAGACGAGGCCAAACAATTCAAGCAATGACTTGTACTATGTTGTCAGATTCAGGATTACCTGAAACTTTGTGGGAAGAAGCAATAATGTGTGGTAATCATATATTGAATAATGTTGTTAACTCAACAACAGGTGAATTACCATTCACATGGTGGCATGACAGAAAACCTGACCTAAGCTACATGCACACATTTGGAGCACCAGCATGGGTGCATATTCCTACACAACTGAGAAATAAGGGGCAACATAGGGCAAAAAAGTTATTCTTTGTAGGTTATGAATCTAATCACAAATCATGCAGATTCTGGGGAAAAGGAACATCTAGAGTTTACTGTAGTGCTAGTGCCAAATTCCTAGAACATGTAGGATGGTAAAAACTGGAACAAGATTCAAGTAAGGAAGTAATTATAGAAACCTACAAAAGACCAAAAGAAAAAATCAGTAATAAGAAGAGTACAATTAAAGAGGAAGTACAGGAAGAGCACATAGGACTAGAACAGGAAGAAATAGGACCAGAACAGGAAGAAATAGATAACCAGGAACAGGTAGTACATGAAAGTCCACCTGTAAGCCCTGTAATACCTAGACCTACTACACATGAAACCAGACCACCTGACAGGTACCAAGCAGGTGTAGTTTGCCAAGTTAGTAAAGTTCCAACTACTGTTGAAGAACTTAGGATGTATCCTGCAAAGGAACAGGAAAATTGGCATAGAGCAATGGAGAAAGAATTAAATTCATTAAAGGAAATGAAAGTTTATGAAGATGCCAAATTATCTCCAGGTGAAAAGTCCATTGGTTGCAAATGGATATTTAAGTTAAAAACTGGTAAAAATGGGACTGTTACCCATAAGGCTAGGTTGGTAGCTCAAGGATTTAATCAAACTACATGTGATTATGATGAGGTATTTGCACCAAATTTAAAGGCAACAACCTTAAGAGCAGCTTTAGTGTGGGCAGCTAAGAAGAACTATATCATGAATCATTTAGATGTAGAAACTGCCTATCTGCATGCACCATTGCAGCACACTATATATTTAAGAAAACCAATAGGTATAAAGGATGATAAAAATAATAATGACTGTTGGAAATTGAATAAAAGCTGATCCATGTTTATTTAAAAGAGAGACAAATGGTACGGTGTCATTATTATTGTTGTTTACAGATGATATTGCTGTAATTACTAAGACTAATAATGAAGCTACTGATATAATATTATTAGGTAAGAGGATAAAATTAAAGCAATTAGGAGAAATAAGACAATATCTAGGATTGGCAATAAACAAAACCAATAGTGGATATAAGATATCACAAGAAGATAAAATTTACCAATTGCTAAAAATGTATAAAATGGAACTTTGTAAGCCAGCAAAAACTCCAATGAGTCAGGAATTTTGTCATACTGATGCTCAAAGTTCAAAATTTGATAAGACTATTTATCAATCATTAATAGGTAGTTTAACATATATACCATATATACTTGAGTATAAGCCGAGTTTTTCAGCCCATTTTTTGTGCTGAAAAAACTACCCTCGGCTTATACTCAAGTCAGATTCCCCTCTGAAAAAAAAATGACCCACCGCCATGTGAGAATGCTCAGACACGAAATCTGTCCGACTGAAAATAAGTGTGTGTGTGTGTGGGATTTTAACAGAGGGAAGATGTAGGGAGAAGGCAAAAGCAATGGAAGATCCTTCAGGGGAAACTGAGGGGGAGACTCACTCGGGAGGAGGGGGAGGAGGAGGTGGTGGTGGCGGCTCTCTCCCTTGCAAGAAAAAAGCAAGGCTCTCTCCCTTGCAAGAAAAAAGCAAGAGCCGTTCTTATGATCTCTCCCTCTCTCTCTCTCTCCCCGTAATACAGTCAAGCCCTTTCCAGCACGCGGGATCCGCCCCCGCCGCTTTGCACCTTGCAAATGCAAAAACCCCAGGATTTTGCATTTGCAAGGTGCAAAGTGGCGAAGTGAGTGTGTGTGTGTGTCTCTCTCTCTCTCTCTCTCTCTCTGTGTGTGTGTGTGTGTGTGTGTGTGTGTGTGTGTGTGTGTGTGTCTCTCCCTTCCTCGCACCAGTGCGCCTTCCTTCTACTGCTACGCGTTTGGGCTGCTTTGTGCCCCCCTCCCTCCCCGCCGTCTTTTATTTTCTCCTTTCCAATGAACGGGAACAAACAAACCAGGATTAGCTTCAAGAGCCCCGAGGAGCAGCAGCGGCAGCAGCAGTACCCAGCATCCTCAACTTGAAAGTTACTGCTGGGTAAAGGAGCCGCTCTTGGAGCTCAGCGGCGCTTTGCCAGAAGAGCGAGAGAAGGAGGTGAGGCACGGCACGGCTCGGCTCTGCAAAAGGCTGCGCCTGCAATGCTGCCCTGGGCGCTGAGCGAGGCTGACTAGCGGTGCCTGGGCTGTTCGGGAGTGGGAAGTGGCTGTGCCCCTGGCCGGCCAGGGGAATGGGGACCCTGCCGGAGCGGGAGGCGTCGTCGGCGGTGGGGTCTTTCCAGTTAGGATCCAGGGGCGGCAGCTGCCCAGGCATCCTCCTCTCGGCTTTCGGCCGGCCGTTTGCAGGGCTCAGCGAATCACGTCAGACTTCGGGCCAGTCTGCGCCAGGAGTTGCCCCGCCGCTGCGCACCGGGGAAGTGGTGGCCGCTCGCCTTCGCTGCAGTCGGAGCTCTTTGGGGGCGCCCCTTGTCTCTGTCTGACCTCGCGGTCTCTGCCGTCGCGGCTGCGATCGCTTCCCGTCAGGGTGCTCGTCTGGAGGAGGCGGCGGTGGCTTGCGGAGCCTCGGCACGAACCCCTTTTCCCCGAACTCCCCCCCGCACTCCTCTGGCAGCAGCAGGCGGAGAAAGCCCCGCTTCCCCCTGGCCTGTCTCGGGGAGAGGAAGCGAAGAGCCCCGTCTCAGTTCCCGTCCTTCTCAGATACCTCTGGGTTTTTTTCCCCCTTCCAACTGGACGATGGCGATGTCCTTGAGCAAGTCTTAAAATGCCAGTGATGAGGGGCCTCCTGGCTCCCCAAAACACCTTCCTGGATACCATAGCAACCCGCTTTGATGGCACGCGTGAGTTGGCTTCCCACTCTTTTTTTTTTTAACTCTCCTCTTCCTCCTCCTCCTCTCCTCTCCCCTTGTTGTCTGGTCTTCCCTAAGGAAACTCGAGGGCTCACACTTCCAGGTGTTTCTCCCTGTCTTTCTCCCTGTCAATGATCTTTTCTTCCCTTCCCTTCTCTCAACCCCATCCTCCTTCACCTTTGTCACCACAATCCTGAACAGATGAAGTTTGTACTTCTCAAGAAAGGTTGGATGTTCCTTTTGAGGAGGGAACCTAGTGTGACATCTGTATGTTGATCTACTACTGAGCCATGGCATGTGTGCACATGCAATGGAGGCATGAGGGAGAGCTGTGAAAGAGATGGTGGCTCTCCAAAACAGGATGTACATGCAGCACATACACATGCTTTTTTCTTACAAGGGAGAGAGTGACTCTGTTTGGACATACAGATGATGATGAGGAATCCAGTTTTGAAGGATTTTAACTCTTGTGTTTTAGCTTGGTTGCTGATTGAGCTAAGGTTTTTGTACTTTTAAATTTATTGTTGATACCATATTGGTTTTGTTGGCTCTCTTTTCCATTTACAGAGCTAGTTTACTGTTTTTCTTTGAAATAAATATTCAAAAACATTTAACCTACTGATGCCTCAATTAATGTATCTATTTTTATTTTTGAAATTTATCAGTAGCTGCTGCATTTCCCACCCTCGACTTATACTCGAGTCAATAAGTTTTCCCAGTTTTTTGTGGTAAAATTGGGTGCCTCGGCTTATATTCGGGTCGACTTATACTCGAGTATATACGGTAAGTAATTGGTCAAGGTCAGACATTGCCTATAGCATTAATCAATTGGCAAGATTCAATGCTGAACCCAATGAAAGACTCTGGCAAGCGCTAAAGCGTATATTAAGGTATCTTAAAAAGACAATGCACTATGCATTGTATTTGGAGCCAAAAGATAATTTGATTTTAAGTGCATATGCTGGTGCGAGCTTTGCAACAGATATAAAAACTAGAAAATCAACTTCAGGCATGGCTATACTATTAGGTAAAACACTGATTGGTTGGAGGGCAATTAGACAGCAACACATAAGTATGTCCACAATGGAAGCAGATTTTTCATGTCTATCTTTATTATGCACTGACTTAATTCTGTATAAACAGTTATTGTTAGATATGGGAGTAACTGTTAAAGATGCCATTGTAGTTTATGAGGACAATCAAGCAGCCATACGGTTGGCTACAAATAATGCTGTAAAAACAAGATCTAAACATACTGACCTTAGATATTTGAATGTAAGACAATCTGTAAAAAATGGTTTAATGAGATTGGAATATTGCATGACTGATGAAAACTTTGCTGATGGATTTACAAAAGCCCAAAGTGCAGTCAAGCACAAAGAAAATTGTGAAAACTATGGGTTGAAATTATAAATATATATATATATATTATTATATTACCCAAAAGGGGAGAATGTTAGGGATAACATTGGTTACCTAACTTGGTTTGTTTAAAAATAATATATAAACTATGTTAGTGAGTTTAAGTGTATGTATCACTTTAACTGCAAAACGTGTATTTTGGGTGCGGTTGTAAAATCACCATAAGAGGGAGCAAGAGAGCTCACTGTTTGCTGGCTTTTACTGCAGTAGCTGGCAATGTTGGATTGATGGTGATAACTGTGTGTTTTCCCTGCTGTTGCTGAAACGAAGAAAAGGGGTTTGATTTTCTTCATATCTCTCACTGCAAAAGAGATATATTGCTGGACTGATTATTTATAATTTTACTGACCTCTATTTTCAATACTGGACTTTGCAACTGATTAACCCCTGGATGGACTGAACTAGTTTATGACATATGGACTGTTTTGACTATGCTATAACTCTTGCTGGAATAAAAAACTATTTAACTGGCACAGTGTATCTGTCTTACTGAGTGTAAACTACAACAACGTTTATCTCACATAATTTGCCTGCCTGCTAGACTGCCGTTGCACGTTCTGCTAGGGTGTATATCCCTAACATGGTTGTTCAATCTCTTCTTAAAAACCACCACTGATATACTGAAGGAAAAGCTGTTCCACTGATTAATTGTTCTAACTGTCAGGAAATGTCACCTTCGTTCTAGGTTGCTTTTCTCCTTGATTAATTTCCATCCATTGCGTCTTGTCCTGCCTTCTGGTGCTTTGGAGAATAGCTTGATTCCCTCTTCTTTGTGGAATCCCCTGAGATATTGGAACAGTGCTATCATGTAACCCCTAGTCTTTCTTTTCATTAAACTAGACATGCCCAATTCCTGCAGCCGTTCTTCCTATGCTTTAGCCTCGTTCTTCCTATGCTTTAGCCTCGTTCTTCCTATGCTTTAGCCTCGTTCTTCCTATGCTTTAGCCTCTTTCTTCCTATGCTTTAGCCTTGTTCTTCCTATGCTTTAGCTTCGTTCTTCCTTTGCTTTAGCCTCGTTCTTCCTTTGCTTTAGCCTCGTTCTTCCTATGCTTTAGCCTCTTTCTTCCTATGCTTTAGCCTCGTTCTTCCTATGCTTTAGCCTCGTTCTTCCTATGCTTTAGCTTCGTTCTTCCTTTGCTTTAGCCTCGTTCTTCCTTTGCTTTAGCCTCGTTCTTCCTATGCTTTAGCCTCTTTCTTCCTATGCTTTAGCCTCGTTCTTCCTATGCTTTAGCCTCGTTCTTCCTATGCTTTAGCCTCTTTCTTCCTATGCTTTAGCCTCTTTCTTCCTATGCTTTAGCCTCTTTCTTCCTATGCTTTAGCCTCGTTCTTCCTATGCTTTAGCCTCTTTCTTCCTATGCTTTAGCCTCTTTCTTCCTATGCTTTAGCCTCGTTCTTCCTATGCTTTAGCCTCGTTCTTCCTATGCTTTAGCTTCGTTCTTCCTATGCTTTAGCTTCGTTCTTCCTATGCTTTAGCCTCGTTCTTCCTATGCTTTAGCCTCGTTCTTCCTTTGCTTTAGCCTCGTTCTTCCTATGCTTTAGCCTCTTTCTTCCTATGCTTTAGCTTCGTTCTTCCTATGCTTTAGCCTCGTTCTTCCTATGCTTTAGCTTCGTTCTTCCTATGCTTTAGCTTCGTTCTTCCTTTGCTTTAGCCTCGTTCTTCCTTTGCTTTAGCCTCGTTCTTCCTATGCTTTAGCCTCTTTCTTCCTATGCTTTAGCCTCTTTCTTCCTATGCTTTAGCCTCGTTCTTCCTATGCTTTAGCCTCTTTCTTCCTATGCTTTAGCCTCTTTCTTCCTATGCTTTAGCTTCGTTCTTCCTATGCTTTAGCCTCTTTCTTCCTATGCTTTAGCCTCTTTCTTCCTATGCTTTAGCCTCGTTCTTCCTATGCTTTAGCCTCTTTCTTCCTATGCTTTAGCCTCGTTCTTCCTATGCTTTAGCTTCGTTCTTCCTATGCTTTAGCCTCGTTCTTCCTTTGCTTTAGCCTCGTTCTTCCTTTGCTTTAGCCTCGTTCTTCCTATGCTTTAGCCTCTTTCTTCCTATGCTTTAGCCTCGTTCTTCCTATGCTTTAGCCTCGTTCTTCCTATGCTTTAGCCTCTTTCTTCCTATGCTTTAGCCTCTTTCTTCCTATGCTTTAGCCTCGTTCTTCCTATGCTTTAGCCTCTTTCTTCCTATGCTTTAGCCTCGTTCTTCCTATGCTTTAGCCTCGTTCTTCCTATGCTTTAGCCTCGTTCTTCCTATGCTTTAGCTTCGTTCTTCCTATGCTTTAGCCTCGTTCTTCCTATGCTTTAGCCTCGTTCTTCCTTTGCTTTAGCCTCGTTCTTCCTATGCTTTAGCCTCTTTCTTCCTATGCTTTAGCCTCGTTCTTCCTATGCTTTAGCCTCGTTCTTCCTATGCTTTAGCCTCATTCTTCCTTTGCTTTAGCCTCGTTCTTCCTTTGCTTTAGCCTCGTTCTTCCTATGCTTTAGCCTCTTTCTTCCTATGCTTTAGCCTCGTTCTTCCTATGCTTTAGCCTCGTTCTTCCTTTGCTTTAGCCTCGTTCTTCCTTTGCTTTAGCCTCGTTCTTCCTATGCTTTAGCCTCTTTCTTCCTATGCTTTAGCCTCGTTCTTCCTATGCTTTAGCCTCGTTCTTCCTATGCTTTAGCTTCGTTCTTCCTATGCTTTAGCTTCGTTCTTCCTATGCTTTAGCCTCGTTCTTCCTATGCTTTAGCCTCGTTCTTCCTTTGCTTTAGCCTCGTTCTTCCTATGCTTTAGCCTCTTTCTTCCTATGCTTTAGCCTCGTTCTTCCTATGCTTTAGCCTCGTTCTTCCTATGCTTTAGCCTCATTCTTCCTTTGCTTTAGCCTCGTTCTTCCTATGCTTTAGCCTCAAGTCCCCTAATCATCTTGGCTGTTCTTGTCTGCACTCTTTCTGGAGTCTCAATTTTATATCATGGCAACCAAAACTGGATGCAATTTTCCAAGTATGTGGAATTCCACATTTCAAGTGACCACACTTTGAATATTGCATCTAGGCTTGGTCACTGCAATATAAAAAATATGTTGTGACTCTTAAGTGGTTACTTAAAAGGGTGTCAGTGTTGTGGCACTTTCCGGGCAAACTATTGGTAGTTGTATAGGCCTCCTAATGCTCATGAATTCATAAAGCAATTGTTTCTCTGTGTTAGGTTAAGGGTTGGAGTTCATGGACCTCTCCTTTGGTAGTCCCTGAGTTCAGTACCCCAAATGACTGTCAGTGGAAAGATTGCTTATAAGGATTTTTTTTTCATCATCATCATCACCACAAACAGTCTCTACATAAACCAGTTGCTAAGTGAGGATTACCTGTATATGAAAAGGAGACTCGGGAGAGAGAAGAGAGGAAAATATAGTGGCCAGTTCTTCTCGCTGAACTATGAATTTCCAGCAATCACCAGGACTCAGTGCTGACCCAAAGGTACACATAGCTAATGAATATGAAGGCTCTTGGAACAATAAGGATAACAAGTATTCCTTGTTTTTTGGTTTCTAATAGATGAGAGTATTTGTAGCTCAGGGTTGAAATGAGCAGTCCTGGGTAAGCAGTCTGGGCTTCGTGGTTTTCTTGCAGACGTTTCATGACCCAATGAGGTACTACCTAGGTGTACTGATGATGTTACCTAGTTGGGCAATGAAATGTCTACAAGAAAGTAACCAAGCTCAGAGAGCACAAATATACAAGTACTCCTCAACTTATGACAACAACTGAGCCCAACATTGCTGTTGCTGAGCGAGACATTGGTTAAGTGGAGTTTTGCTCAATGTTATGACCTTTCTGGCCATAGTTATTAAGTGAATCCCTGAAGTTCAATCAGTAAGATGGTGGTTAAGTGAATCTAGTTTCCTCATTGACTTTGCTTGTCGGAAGGTCACAAAAGGGATCACATGACCCTGGGAGAATGCAACCGTCGTAAATATGACTCAGTTGCCAACTACTCAAATTTTGATCCTGTGACCATGGGGATGCTGCAATGGTCATATCCCTTTTTTCCAGTGTTGTAACTTTGAATGGTCACTAAATGAACTGTTGTAAGTCAAGGGCTATAAAATTCTTCTTTCCAGATTTAGCACTATCTGGATTAAATTGCCATTTATGAGACTCAACCATTGTCTTTTAATCATTTAAGTCTATTTTTCTTCCATTTTCTTCTCATATTCTTTACAGTCTGTCACAAGCAGGGGTGGGATTCTACTGGTTTGGACCGGTTCATACGAACTGGATGTTAAATTTGCATCTGGTTCGCGGAACCGGTATTTGAACCGATCAGCTGGCCCTGCCCACACCACCCTACCCTTCCAGGAGTCCCCACGCAGCCCATTTTCGATGCAGATAAGTGCAGGATCCACATAGAGGCTCTGGGAGGGGGAAAATTGGGCCTTCCGACGGTCCAGAAATGGGCCTATTTCTGGTTCCAGAGCCCGGGGGAGGCCATTTTCGCCCTCCCAAAGAACCCTTGGGAAGGCAAAAAATGGCCCTCCCGGAAATTCCGATAAGCCATGCCCACCATGGCCACGCCTACCCAGTTGCTGGGATTTTTGAATCCCATACCTGGTCACAAGCTCTCTTATTTTTTGTCCTTCGTGGGCAACCCACCCTTCTTGGAACCCATGTCTAGGCATCCAGTGGTGGTATTCAGCCGTTTCGCTCTGGATCGGGCAAACCGGTAGCAAGAATTTGGTGTGGGTTGCCAAACCTGTAGTAAGTTCTGGCTGGCCACGCCCCCAACCTGGTCACCCTCCTGCCCAATGCTTGCTCACTCTGTCTGTCTGACGTTCGCCTAAGGTATTTCTCCCCCCCCCGACAATCAGCTGTACATAGATCAGCTGTGCCGGAATTCCCATTGCTGAGGCCCAGGAAGGCAAAAAATGGCTCAGCCCCCACCATCCATTTCTTTTCTTCCTGAGCCTCAGGGGAGCAAAAATGCCCCTCCCCTGGCTTTTTTTAAAGCCCAGAAGGCCCCCAAAATGGGTGTGGGCTGCAAAAAAAGGAAAGCCATGTCTACCAAGCCATGCCCACAGAACCGGTAGTAAAAAAATTTGAATCCCACCAATGTAGGCAGTGCATTACTGGAATGGAGGCACTACCTTCATTTTTTAAATACATGCCCTCCCCTTCATTTGCAAGACACATACTAGTAAAATAGAATAAAGTATATATATTAACATAACAATTTGAATTCCCCATGAATAAAGAGTAAGTTCACCTCCTCCTTTTCTCTATAACATGTAGTATTTATTAAGAACTTACTGAGGAAGACAGGATATCTGTACAAGCTACGCTAGCATCCCAAAATAACTGAATTATGTCATTTAATCTTGTAGAGACACCCATGCCAGGAACTAAACTTCCTTTTCCTTCAGAATTAGGAATGATCAATTTATTTATTTGTATCACATGTTTCTAATCTGAAGATCCCCAGACATTTTCCAGGCAATTGCCGATAGGAATATAGATCTGCTTTCTTGTCTCAGCACAAGGATGGCTCTTTGTGCCTCCACCTGTATCTCAGCATCTTACTGTAGCAGAGACTGCCATGAACAACTTAAGGCTTTGTGGCTCCATTTGGTTCTACTGGTTTTCTGTTGGACCTTCTTCTTGAATCTAATCCCTGACCCCTTCTTCCACTCAATAGTCCCCTTCTGGCGAGAAATACGACTGGAATTCTGGCTTTTGCAGCTGCTGCCACCGAATGGCCAAAATGCTAAACAAGCTCAGAGCACCAAAGACCTCTCATTTCATCCAGGATCTACAATATATTATTTTCCTTTATTGGCAGAACCAGCAGTCTGTCAATCTACCCAAAATTGGACAAAATTTTCGTTCGGGTAATGACAGGGTGGGAAAAAATTATTAAAAAATAAATAAAAAAAAATAAAATTGGATTTTTTTTATTTAAATCAGATTTTTTTACTTTTATCAAGTTTAAGGTAATCTATCTAAATATAGTTTTCTATTTAAGATACATTAATAACTTAGTTTATTCAGCATGAAATGGAATTCAGTTATGTAGCATGAGGGTGTATATTCTTCAATATTTACATTTTTGGTAAACTTATTCAATGTTCTGCAAGCTGAGATAACATGCACTGCTTTGATGCATTCACACAATTTCACAGTAACCATGAGATAAATCATAAAAGAGTAACCATGAGATAAAACATCAAAAAGTTCAGGAATATTCCTTTATCCCATTGTTTTGTCAATCTATGTACACTACAAACTGTATGATTGTTTGAAGAGAAATGCATCTGTACCACCAGGTTCCAAGTGTGAGGAGGAAGGGCAAGCAGTAAAAATGAAAGTGAAATCTTCTAAGCAGCTTATTAATATAATGTTAGTGCACCTGTCATTTCAGATCCATCATGGCAGCGCCTGTTAGAGGGCATCCCTTCATCTGTTGCCTGCCACGTCCCTCACCTTGTTGTATCACTGCCACAACACCAGACGTCCCATTAAAGTGAATGGGACTGTTGGTGAGTCAATAGGGGTCAGAGGAGGAGCTGCTGCAGGACAGAGATGACAGCTGCTCTTTAAAAATTATGATTTAAGGGTTTCCGGTTTCGCGTGGCTTTGGGGCAGCAGGAATTCGCGACAGCTCGCGATTCCTGCTGTGCTAGCCGCCGAGGTACCCCCGATCCAGATGGGTCAGGGGGATATGGCTGCCCTGTAGGGACAGCTGAAGAGAGAGGGGAGTCGGACAGGGGGTTGGGGGTGTCGCAGACCCCCTCCTCCTCCGGAAAAACCCCTTTTTCCCAAGGCGGTGGAGCGGCGGTCAGCAATGGCCGCCACGAAGAAGCCAGCAACCGGGTAAGATTGCGCTGGAGGAAGTAAGAAGAGTGAAAGTGCTGTCTGAGCCAGGTCAAGTAACATCTTTCAAATTTGTTGGAACTGAGCTGTTTGAATTGCTGGAGGATACATTGTATCCCTAAGAAGATTGAAAGCGGCGGAGAAGCTGTTAAAGGGAACTTTTTTTTTTCTTCACTCTCCCACCCCATGGAAACAGCAGATATGGTTGGACATATTGGACATTGAAAGTGAATTATTCTGAAAGTTGAAGCTAAGGGACAAAAGGGTTTCTGGACATTGAAAAACTTAAGAAATTGGAAAACCCTTATTAGAGGTATGGATTTCTGATTATTTAAAATTGATATTGCAAGTGGGAAGGGAGAGGGAAAAAAATTGGAGCAGAAGCTGAAAAAGGAGGAGATTGCCTAGAATCCCAAAGAAAGGTATATGGTAATTGGACCTCTTTGATTAAACATTAACCCCAGAAAGAGAAAGAGAAGAAGGAAGAAAAGTATTAATTTTTGGAATTTTTCTTTTTGAATTATTTTTGATTAAAAATATTTGTGGTTGTTTTGGGAAAAGTTTCTTTTTTCATGATGGCATCGCTTGTGGATGAACTAAAGACTGAATATCAAAAATATAAAAAGGAAGATACTTTGGGCACTTTGTTTCAATTCTTAGAAATGGTGTTATGTACTTATGAAAAGTTGACTACGCAGCAGAAGGACTGGGACAAAGAAGAAGAGGAAGAAGAAGCCATCTTTGATGAACAATGGGTTCTTTCCGGGGAGGAGGAGAAAAAGGATAAGAAAAAGGGGATTTTAAGAATTATAAAAACAACCAAAGAAGAGAAAAATGAGCGGAAAGGTGGAGGCAAGGTTAGAAAGCAAAGGAAAGGGAGTAAGAAAAGGGAGGAGGAAAGACAAGGGGGTAAAAAGGGCAAGGAGAAGAATAAGCAAGAGAGAAAGTGGGGGAGGAGAAGCCTCAATGGGGGGAAGCAAGATCTAAAGAAAAAAAGTTTATTCAGAGACAATGGGTGAATTTAATTTAGGATAAAAGAGGGATTCTGGAGGGTACATAAGATTGTGTTTTTTATATGTTTTATTTAGACTATAAAATTCATTGTGTAATTTTAGAATTTATTAAACAGAATCCCAAGAAAAATTGTCATATGAAGTATTTTTAAGTTAGGGTAATGAGTTATAGACGTTACTCCAATTGGTGTATAGGAGAAGTATAATAAAAGAAAAAAGATGAATGGATAGTTGGAAATAGAACAGACAAAGAATATTATTGAAAATGGTAATAAGATATGAAAGGATATATAAAGGTTTTGTTATGTTTTTTTTTTTTTTGGATTTTGTATATTGAAAAAAGGCAAAAAAAAATTTTTAATTAATAAATAATTTGGATGAAAAGAAGAAGTTGGGATAAGATATGAAGTTAAATAGATAAAGTATTGATACTATAATTTGGAATTGTTATGTTCTATTGGTTTTCTTCTTTTATTATTTTTTCTTAGAAAAGAACTTATAAGCTGTTATGCCTTGTGCATTGTTTATATAAAATTGATAAAAATGGTTTATATATATATATAAAAAAGAAAATGATAATAAGATATGGAAGGATATATAAAGTGAATATGATGTTTGAATTTGTGTCTGTGTGAAGAGTTTCAACCCGGGATCAGACAACCTTCAGAAAAGATCTTTTAGTTTTGTTTGTGTTTTCTGTAAAATTAATAAAATTTGTTTAAAAAAATAATAATTATGATTTAAATCGCTTTGATTTAAATCAAGCCTTTTTACTAGTGATAAATCACTAGTAAAAAGGCTTGATTTAAATCAAAGCGATTTAAATCATAATTTTGGGTAATGGGTAAATCCATTCTGGGTAATGATGCAGGAATCATTATTGTCCAGTTTAGCAGCTGGCTGGGCCAAGGTTTTCCTGCCTCTCCACCCATCTTTAGCAGTTCTCTGATCGGTTAGACTATCTTTGCAAAGGAGAGGATGAATTGCCTATAAAAGTTTGTGAAGCCCAGGAAACTTTCCAATTGTTGCGGGAGGTTTGATCAAACTTAAAGTCCAAATGCAATATTTGCATCCAATCACAACAGCATCATTTAAATAAGGACTTTCTTATTTAGTGAAAGAAAAGGTTTGGGAAACCCTGACCTCCAGAGTCCAAAGCAGTGTTGGCTTGGAAGATGTGGCAGGGGAAGGATACTGTAAAATCTCGAGTCAGAGGGGGTATTTGCCGGTTCTCCCAACTACTCAAAATTTCCGCTACCGGTTCTCCAGAACTGGTCAGAATACCACCTCTGGTCCAAAGCCTTGAAATTAGCTTGCCAGGGCCCTGCTTAACACCTGTAATGCTTATAAAGGACTTATACTGTGGCTTTTGGGGTTGAGAATTCCTTCCCATTGGCTGCTCAGTGGATGGATTGATTTTAGAAATGTATAAAGCTGCTCAACATTTCAGGTAATCCTCAACTTATGACCACAACTGAGACCAGGATCTCTGTGGTTTAAACGAGACAGTTTTTAAGTGAGTCATGCCCAATTTTATGATCTTTTTTGACATAGTTGTTTAAGGGAGTCACAACTGCAGTTGTTAAGTGAATCATGCAGTCATTAACAAGTTTGGCTGCCCCCAGTGTCTTTGTTTGTCAGAAGCCAACTGGGAAGGTGTCAGACGGCATTCATATGACCCCGGGATGCTGCAATCGTGATAAGCACATGCTGGCTGCCAAGCGCCCAAATTTTGAACATGTGACTGTGGAGATGCTGTGCAACAGTTGTAAGTGCGAGTACTGATTATAAGTCATTTTTTTCAATGCCATTGTAACTGAGGACATATGTCCGCCCCACCAGAGCTGATAAGGTGAGCACATTCCCACCCTCCCACTCTTATTCCTGACTCAGGAATTCTGGGAGTTGAAAGTGCACAGGTTGTAAAGGGACTATAGTTGTCTACCTCTGCCTTAAAACATTGCCATCTTGTGGGTCCTTGGAAGTGTGCCTTTTCCCCTGTAGTTCCTATCCCATGAAACATTGTCTCTAAGATCCAACAAGCCCCCACCCTTCTATCCTTCCAGAGAGTACTTAAAACTTGTTTCTTTCCCAGATATTGGGATAGGTTGAGGCTAGGATGGGACAAGGCTAGGGTGGGACAGAAAAGTATCATTGTGATGCCAGGTTTTTCTGTTTTGTTTTATTGATGTTGGTTTTATACTCTTTTATATTGTTTTATTGGCTGTCCAGAGTTGTCTTAAGGTGGGCACTTATATAAATGTTTTAAATAAATAAATTGCCCAATCTGTAGTTGAGATTGAGTAGCATCAGCTATGATTGTCTTCCTCTCCTAATATTGTGTTATTACAACTCCCATATTAATCCCTGCAGCAAACTTCAGGTCTTCAGCAGCATTTATCTGCTGCATAAATACAGATGACTACCAGATGGCAGCCAAGAGATATAGTATAAAACCCTAACCCTAGGATTTTGCTGCCACATATTGGTTGATAGATCAGACAGTCATTTGGTCAACTCATAATTCAAAGGAACACAAACAAAAGTTCAGTCTGACCTCAGTAAATCAGAAACTCCTGCCTATCTGTGTGAAATTTGCAGTTCATCTTTTTACTCTCAGTATCCAGGGAATACAACCACTTATCTTGCACTGATTATTCTCATTAATATAAAGGGACAAGTAATTTCCTACACCATTCCCTCTTGCCCATTTCTAACACATATAGAGACATACTTTGTAGCTCAACACTCAGCTGGAACCAGAGGGCTCCCAAAATCAATTAGCCACACATTTCTTAAATTACACCACTTCATGGATTCTGTGCAGTGTTCCTACAGGCAACTTTTGAAGAAGGCAAGGAATCTGAGCAAGGCAGCATAAAAGTTATACGTTGCTGGGTTCCTAAAATAAATCTGTTTATTGAAGGAACATTCTGCACTTTGAGCTCAGGATACATACCCAGAATTTGGGGGACTGTAAAATTGCTATTTGAGGGGGAGGGGCAAAGGCTCTTGGAACTATCACAGCTCATAAGCTGTAGGGTACTCATAAATAAAGGCTACATTCAGAATGGGGTGGTTTAAATCAATTGCACATTTTGTACTTAGGCAGAATGCCACATTATTCCATTTACTTCAGCTCTCAATTTTATTTGGGGAAAATAGGCTGTGCTATTCTGAAGATGGTATGTGTCAGCTATGGCCCCACACTGTTTTTTCTCAGCCTTGTTTAAATGTTTATGGAGAAAATTGTATACTATTTTAGTACATATTATTCCTTTCAATTAACTTTCTCTCAACCAAATCCATTTCACATTGTATAAAGAAAAATAGGAGTACACCCTGTGTACCCTTCTTAGGTTCTCGTGCAAAAGTCAGGATATAAATAAATGAGCAAATAAGTGTTTTTACATGTGCATTCTGCCTTTTCTTCAAGAGCTCAAGGCAATTTGAACAGAGATTGCTTTCCTTTTATCCTTACAACATCAATCCTGAGTGCTCAGAGAGAGATGGATTATCCCAAAGTCATTCGTGAAGTTTCCATGGCTGGAATGGGCTTGAATCTGGGTCTCCATGATCTGGATTGTAGTGTTTTTGTTAAGATATTGGAGATTTAAGAGCTGACCAGCTGTTGTAAGGCAGCTGTAAATGCAAATGCAATGAGAATGATTCAGCAGAGTATTGCCGTTTTAAGACAGAGGTTGGGTCAACAGGGTTTTACCACTTTAAGAAGCTGTATATATAAATGAGGCCGTAAGAGGGTGTATCTCTCTCTCCTTGAGTTCTGTCTCCATTGTGATTCTCTGTGCAGAGTAAAGAAGACTGATTGCTTGCTAAGTATTTGCCAAATATATTTATGTATATAGCAGTCTTGTATATAAACAACCGTTAAAAGACAAAGCCTCAGTGTGCTGTGTTTGGCTTCTGGGTTGTCTCACAATGGTAGTCATGCTGCAAACACTCTGATAGTTTTCAACTCTGGCTTTCTTTTCTGTTTCACCCCATCTAATTTCCTTTCTAAGTTAAAATGGGGCTGTTTCCTTGAAGCTGATGACACTGGGTTGAGAGAAATTGCAATCCAAAACATTTAGAAAGGCATCAGCTTGGAAACAGCTAAAGCAGAACCTAAGCAATTCCAAAGAGGTGGTGCAATTGCTCACAATTGTAAGTATTCTTGTGGCACGTTTATTAACACATTTATGGTTACATAAATTTAATGCATTAAAGCCCATTGTGCCAGATACAAATTCGTGAATGTTTATGTCACAATGATTTATTTATTGGGTATCATTAGTATTTATTATCATTTATTCATTCGTTCTTGTTAATGCTTTGGGGCTGTTTTCAGCAGAATGCATCCTGGCTTTCCCCAGACCACAAAACACAACCCTAGTAGCATCAGAAAATCATTAATTCAGTAACACCACCATAATAAAAACCTAATAGAAACAACAGAAAGCCACACAAAAAAAAATAGTTTACTGAAGTGGGGCTTTGATTATAACTGTGAAAGGAATCTGTTCAATTTGGAACTAAGAACCTTTTAAGGCAGGAATGAATGTAGGATGTTCATAGGATGCAGTCCAAAAAAATGAAAATGGCTGCCACAATGAAGCTTCATATACAATAAACAATAGCTAGAGCTTCAGTTGTGCCATTGTGGCTGCCATCTTCATTTTTTGGACTACACCTTCTGGATACCCCGAGTAAGCAACTTGGTGTCTATAGGTCGTTTTCAACTTATGACCTAACTGTTTGAAGTTACGATAGACTTGAAATTGGGGGTGTTATGACCCAGATCCAAAATTTTGACACAGCTATGGCCAGTTTTCAGCTGTTTGTAGTATCCTGTGATCACATAACTGCGTTTTGCAATGGTTTTGCTGAAAACTAGTACTTACTTCTGATTCTCAGCAAAATCAAACCATAGCAAAACAACGGATTTGCTTAACAACTGCAGATTCACTCAACAACCACGACAAAAAAAGATTGTAAACTCAGGTTGGTCGCATAACTGACCTGTTTTACAATGTATGACCTATGATTATAATAGTAGAAGATAATATAGCTCAGGGTTGTATTATAGGGTCCTTGGTGCTCTCTAAGGCTGGTTATTTTGTTACAGATGTTTCATTATCAAACTAGGCACATCATGTTGGACCCTGGGGTGGGAAAGTACCAGCAAAGGAGGGGAAAAAAACTCCAGAGAAGTTCCTGAGACAGGAAGTCTAGTCCTGCCAAGAATGTAATAAGGGTTAACAGAGAGGCAGTTTCTGTAAGCAACACCAGAATGTTTCCTTCCTGCCTTCCTTACAGGATTAGGCCAGTAATTTCTTCCAGCAACCGGTTCTCCAAACTGCTTAGAATGTTAACAACTGGTTCTAGTGAATAGGTCCGAACCTGTAGGATCCCACCCCTGGTTGGACCCCATAGTTGTGGGCAAAATTCACTTAACAACTTTCTTGCTTAGCAATTTTGGGCTCAATTTTGGGTCGTAAGTTAAGAATTAGCTGTCATGTCTCATTTCTCAGAGAATGTGAAACAATCTTTCTAATAAAATCCCAGCATTCCCATACCAACTGTAAGATTACCTTGGAGAAACGATATTGATTTTTCTTCTGCAAATCTTACCCTTCTGGGTGCTTTATTTCATTTTCTTTTTAATTGATATCTCTATTGTTCATCCCAGAATTGATATTAGGTTAACCAGACTATACTTTTCTGGATCTTCTCTGGATCCTCTGCAGCTCTGTATGCTACAATCCTTTGAAATCTTTCCTGAAATCTTTCCATGTGAAGAAACTTTTCCCTTTCTAAAAATCCCAATTTATAAAATCTCTTTTAACTTGTTGGCTTTTGCAATCCAGCATTTACTAATAATATTTTTTAAAGATTTGCTCTTTTAGTGGAAATAAATTAATATATTTCCCCTATTGATTTTGTAAAGAAAGAAAATAATCTTACGTGATTACAAAATATAGTCAATTATATAAAGTAATTGGCCAATAGATTTTATATATAAATAAAAATAAATAAGTTATTTGTGAAATATCATCAAAGTTCAACTCAACTTTACTAGAAGTTCACAGTATCAAAATATTGGTTATGAAAGCCAGATAAACTTTTAAAGTTGGGCTATACTCCTGCTCGTTCTGCAACAAAAATGTAATAAAAATCAAACTGGCCTTGTTAGAAAAATTCTTTGATGAAAACAGAGTTTGGGTTGATGTGTGGGTGAAGGGTATCAGTTGAAGGTGTAGCTTGGTTTTGCATAAGATGAATCCCCTAATGATTAAATGAGGTCATGACTAGCAATTTTAAGACATTTTGATTTATTCATGTTTTTCCCACTATGGTCTGTGAAACTTCCATTTATAAGGAGCTATTGCTGTTTCAGAAATCTCTGAAGATCCAGTTTATTCTTCTATCAGAAGAGATAGTTTTGCTCTGTCCTTGAAATCCTGGTGTCATGATGAACTAAAATGCTAATATATCACAATGATGGGCACAGGAGGGGAACATAATCTCTTTTCTTTTTTTGTGTGTGTGAAAAGTTGTAAGCATGGGCCTGAGCTGTGAAACTAAATTACTAGTCAGTGCTTAGTCACTATTGTCAGAAGAATAATTTGGGGTTCCAACTCGAGCCAGGACTGCACAAGAATAAGTATAAAAATGAGGTCCAGTCAGCTGTTAGGAAAGAAGAAATATTTATTCCTAAAAGGAAAACAGTTTGTATTTAGGGCCAGGCTGCTGAGAAATGGGGTACAGCAGCAGATTTTTATAGGGAGAGCTTATCTGGGGTGTTACGTGCTGATTCTAGGGTAACACTGTAGGAGCATGTATGTGTGTATGTTTATTCTTGATAACATGCATTTACACTGGGAAACCTAATTTAATTGAATCTGTTTTTGTAGCCCTTATCCTTTGATATGTAGATTAAGTCTGGGTAATTTATCTGAGGGATTGAGGAAGTTAGAGGAAGGGATTTGCCCGTTTCCTATTTTTATTGATTAATTTAGTTTCAGCTTCACCATCAATTACCTAGTGGAGACACTGATTCTTAGACCATTGTGGATACTGTTAATTTTTTAAGGGAAGATGGAAACAGTACAAAGAGTAAAACATATTTTTACATATCTCACACTATTGATTCATTTCTATTCTCTATCTTGTTATTGTTCAGAAAGGACAAATTATAGGTTCTGTGCAAGTTCTACATACAAACAAAACGCGAAAGCATAGCCATTTTTATAGCCTCTAGATATTGAAAATAATAAAAATAGTCTGAATCAATCCAAACAATTTCTAATCTAAAATCAAAGAAATTACTTGGAATTACCATCACAGATGAAGTATCCTAACTACTTGCTTGGGTAAGATGAAATGCCTTGCTCAGAGGCAACTTAGTATCTGATCCACCCGTCTTTTTTCTAGTTTTCATGGGAATTTCGGAGCTTTCCCTCTACATGAAAAGCTGAACATTGAAATTATATTGCTTAAAAATTGTGGCTTTTTCTGCCTTCCAAAGAATTCTGGGAATTGTAGATTGATGAGGTAGTGAGCGTTTTCAATTAATTAAGGATCATTTATTTAGTGTTAGTTTGTATACTTGTTTTAATGTTTATTTAATATTTAGTTTGAATTAGCTTATTGATTTTATTTATTATTGATTACATTGTTTATTTAATGTTAGTTTTCATATGCTTTGTAAAACTTTTATTTAAAAAAATTAGGGTAGTTTATGGGAGGATGAGGACTGTTTAAATAAGCTACAGCTAGAATACAATATTTTCACTCAGTGGGGTGTTTCTCCACATCAGAGATATAAAATGTCCTGGAATCTGTCACGGATAATGCATTTATATAAACCTTTGGAGACATTTGCCAAGTGCAAATGAGCAATCTGGCTGAGGTTTTACATTTATAAAGCAATTAAAATAAGAACCTTTTAAAGTTGCTTGGGTAGAAACCAGTCCAGATAATATGCAATCTATTGCCATTCAAGAATTATGACCTAAAATTGTTTACAGCTTTGACAAATCAATAACTTGTGCCTCTTAAAATGTGCGGAACGGGTTGTATTGGCTTCTCTGGATAGGATTATTCAGCTCCATACTAGGAATGGGGAAAATAATACGTGGAAAATGAAACGTATTAACATGAGGTTCTTCACACATCTGAAGTTTCCCAAAGATGAATTGAGAAATCTGTTTTCATCTTGCAAATTCCATGATTTCCCCCAGTAGAGGTAATGACCTGTTGTTTTGTTTCAACAAGTTTTCATCCCACATGAGTGACTATAGGCATATATTGTGGGTTTTGATTTTGGGCTGGATTTCCAGTATCGATTTGAGTTTCCGTTATCATTGTTTTTATTTTGTGTTGAAGTTGTAGGCTGCCCAAAATCCTTCAGGATTGGGGCACATTATAAATACAGGTAATATTTGGTTAAGAATAGTAATTGTGACCAGCAACTCCATTGCCAAACAATGTGATTGTAAAATGCAATATCATATGACAGCAGATCCAGTTGCAGTCATGATCATTAAGCACAATGTCAGATGATCATCATTTGTTACTTCCTGCTGCTTCCTCTTGATTTTGCTTGTCAGAAGCTGACAGCAAAGGTCACAAGAGGCCATCACGTGAGCATGGGACAATATGACCATTTCAATTGCGAACTGGTTGCCAGGTGCCCAGAGATGATTATTCAATAGCCACAACTACAAAGAAGCTGTTGTAAGTTCCACTTGTTCAGCACTGTCATAACCAGGGGTGAGATTCTACAGGTTCAGACCTATTCTCTAGAACTGGTTGTTAACATTCTAAGCAGTTCAGAGAACCGGTTGATAGAAGAAATTACTGGCCTAATCTTGTAAGGAAGGCAGGAAGGAAACATTCTGGTGTTGCTTACAGAAACTGCCTCTCCGTTAACCCTTATTACATTCTTGGCAGGACTAGACTTCCTGTCTCAGGAACTTCTCTGAAGTTTTTTTCCCCCTCCTTTGCTGGTACTTTGCTTGTGTGAAATGACCATTCAAAGTTACAATGGCACTGAAAAAGTGACATCAACATTTCCCATACTTATGACTGTTGCAGCATCCCCACAGTCATGAAAGGCCAGGCGAGGAGATGCGTGCCTCGATGTGAGTGATATTGAGTTGGCCACGCCCACCAAGTAAGCCACACCCACAGAACCGGTTGTTAAAAAACTTGAATCCCAGCCCTGGTCATAACTTCAAACACTTACTGAACAGGTGGTTGTTAACCAAGGACGACCTATACTATAGAGATAAATGATCTCCCAGGAAGCAAGATCTGGTCAATTTGACCAAGGTAACTGTGATAACAGATATAACCGATAACATAGCAGATGATTGGAAAAGTGTATCTAGTGGCAGCTTGCTGTATCATCTGGTGCAGCATCCATAAGTAAACTGTCTCTGTCTCCTATTAGCACCAAAGCTGGCGTAATGTGCTATGTAAACATTTTCAAGGACTGGTCACCAGAGGTAAACTGACTCCTGCCCCACTCCAGTGCAAATGAATGGGAGGATTTGCACTATAAACCAGGTTAAAAGTAATTTGACATGGGAGCTCAGCCTTTGTGGCTAGTTTGTGACCCAGTGCAATGAAACCCAGCAATTTGTTAAAGTTCACACTCAGAACTGGATAGAATGTGAATAAACTATGGGTTAGCATATCAGGTGAATAGACCTAATCAATTAAGAAAATCTTATCCAGAATTCCCATTTAACATCTGAATTAGAATTCACTTTGTTATGTTTGGAGCATGGGCGAG
Source organism: Hydrophis major (assembly GCA_033807585.1). Taxonomy (NCBI): domain Eukaryota; kingdom Metazoa; phylum Chordata; class Lepidosauria; order Squamata; family Elapidae; genus Hydrophis; species Hydrophis major. The sequence goes on from CM066330.1 coordinate 248,417,490, forward strand.
AAAGAATGGAGACAAGACTCTGAACGGTGAACTTCAGCTCTTTATTTACATATAGTGACTTCTGGCATCTATAACAGTTTTAACCCGCCTTATATAGGCAAACCCCGTAACTATTAACCAATAACCAACAAGGAGTGCTAGTTTTTCCGGTTCGTAAGCTGGGTGTAACCGGTCGAGGTGGGAGCGGAGTTTCCGTCCCATTAGCAGTTCAGCGGGAGTTTTGTTGGTGACGCTATGTGGTTTGATGTGTTGTAAAAAAAGGATTCGATTGATCTTGTCATCAATGTTGTCGTAGTCTACCTTCTGTAAGGTTTTCTTCACAAATTGTACCATGCGTTCTGCTTTGCCATTGGTCGCAGGGTGCGCAGGCGAGGTGAGTGCATGTCGAATGCCGCGGTCAGTGAGGTACTGCTCGAATGACAGTGCTGTAAATTGGGGCCCGTTATCGGATACCAGGACGTCTGGTAGTCCGTGGGTTGCAAATAGTCTTTCCAAGGTTTTGATAACTGCCTCGGAGATTGTAGTCGTCATGCGATGAATGTCGAGCCAATTTGAATAGGCGTCGACGGTTAGTAGAAAGGCGTGGGCTTTGGTCGGCCCTGCAAAGTCCAAGTGAATTCGGGACCAGGGTCCGCGTGGTGTCTCCCATTCAGCAGGAATGACTTTAGGTGGGGCATTGTTCACTTCCTGGCATTTTGGACAAGCTTTAACCCAATGTTCGATTTGCTTGTCAATGCCCGGCCACCATGCGTAGCTTCGCGCAAGGGCTTTCATTCGCATGATGCCAGGGTGGCCATTGTGCAAGGTTCTCAGAAGCGTTTTCTGGAGTCGTTCTGGGAAAACGACTCTATCACCCCAGATGACACAGCCTTTTTGGGAGAACAACTCGGTTTGTTGAGTCTTGAATGGTGTGAAGTCATCTGATAATTGGTCTAATGGCCATCCGCGTTCTACCCAGCTTAGGACTCGCGCTAAGGTGGGGCCACGTTTGGTTTCTCTCGCAATATCTCGGGCGGTTAATGGTGGCGAGTTGAGTGCCTCAATTTGCAACATGGTTACCGTTGGTGCAGGATCGTCGAGAGTCTCTGGAAGCGGTGCTCGGCTCAATGCGTTGGCGTGGGGAATGGCTTTCCCTGGGCGGTATTGCAGCCAATAGTTATAAGCAGCTAAGAATTCTGACCATCGAGTCATCCTAGGGGATAATATGTAGGGAGTCGGCTTATCTCCGGCTATTATCCCCAATAATGGTTTGTGGTCAGTCACGATAGTAAAAGCCCAGCCATACACGTACTCGTGGAATCTTTTAACGGCTGACACAATTGCGAGGGCTTCTTTATCGATTTGTCCATAATTTCGCTCAGTTTTTGAAAGTGTCTTTGAAAAATATGCAACAGGGGCTTCGTTCCCATTAGGCAGTACATGGCTCAAAATGGCGCCCACTCCGAAAGGCGAAGCATCACATGTTATATTTAACGGCAAATTCTCATTATACTGCATGAGTACAGACTCAGAAGTGAGCAGTTTTTTCACGTTGCAGAATGCCTGTTCTTCTCGGTGACCCCATAACCAATTTGCTTTCTTATCTAACAACCGGTGTAACGGTTCAGCGACCATTGCTTTATGCAGTAAAAATACATTATAAAAGTTGATGAGGCCTAGGAACACCTGGAGATCGGCCTTGTTTCGTGGCCTGGAAGCGTTTTTTATCGCCCTTAGTTTACTTTCAGTAGGGTGAATACCCTGGCTATCAATTAGGTACCCTAAAAACTCAACACTGTCAGTACACAATTTACATTTGTTTTTCTTTACTTTAAGACCAGCCTCTTGGATTTTTTTAGGACTAATTTTAACCGGTCCTGTAAGATTTTTTTTTTGTAGGGGCCGCAATTAATACATCGTCAAAATAAGGGACCACGCCCTTAATCCCTTGTAATAACCTCTCCATAAGGCTCTGAAAAATCCCCGGGGCTACACTAACTCCGAATTGAAGCCAGGTACATTTAAAGGCACCTCAGTGCGTCACAATCGTTTGTGCCAGTGCTGTCTTTTCATCAACAGGTAGTTGCTGATATGCCTGAGCTAAATCTAATTTAGCGAAGACTTTCCTGCCCCCCAGGGAGTGGAGGAGATGCTGCACCCCTGGCACTGGATATGCGTTCTGCTGTAGGGCGTGGTTCAAAGTGGCCCGATAGTCCCCACAAATTCGGATTGACCCGTCTGGCTTAATGGGTGTTACGATTGGGGTTTCCCAGGGGGACTGATCAATGGGCTCTAACACCCCCTGAGCTATCAGTTTGTCGAGTTGTTCATCGATTTTCAACTTTAAGGCAAACGGAACTCGACGGGGCTTAAGTCGGATGGGAGCTATCTTTGGGTCTAGACTGAACGAAATCGGGGTCCCCTTGTACTCGCCTAAGCTGTCCGCGAAGACGTCCCTGAACTCATGGATGAGGTCTCCCTCCCAGTCACTTCCGCTGACTTGGTTTATGCCGGCCACTTCAATGCCGAGTGGCGCGAACCATTGGAGGCCTAGTAGGCTAGGCCTGTCTCTATCAATGACAGTTAGTGGTAAGTACACTGTGTGCTTCTTGAAGGAAACTCGGACTCAGCAGGAACCAACGACGGGGATTCGATTCCCTTGGTAGTCCTTGAGGATGAGTCTTTGGAAGTGGAGATCTTGGCGTTGAATCGTGAGGATGAGTTGTTTAAGGGTCTTCCAGGACACCATCGAGAGGGACGATCTCGAGTCGACTTCCATGTGGCAAGGCTGGTTCTCGATGGCTCCTGTGATTCGTATTTTCTTGGTGTCTAAAGCTGAGGCGTGACCGATAGTGATAGTATGGTGAGCCTCTTCTCTCTGCAAAACTCGATTTCTGTAGGAGTGGTTTACTGGCTCTCGCCGTACAGGACGGTTTCCTGTCGATTGGCGATAGTTAGTCCCTTTTGAGGCCTGGCCGGGTCCTGGTAAGCTTCGGCAGACCCGTCCGATGTGGCCTCGCTTCCCGCACTTATGGCAGAGCGCGTCGCAGAATTTGCATTTGGACCTGGCATGGTTGGCCCCACAGCCAGCGCAAGGGCGTAAAGACTTCGGGTGGTGGTCCCGGTCGGACCGCAGTCGATGGACCCCTTCTTCGTCGCTGTCTGACGACGAAGAGATGTCCTCGTGGTGCATCGTTGCAAGCTGCCCTTCTGACCTGGATAAAATGTCGCTTGTCGTTGGTGGTACCGGAACGTGGTTTTGGTGTAGTTGTGCAGCCAACTTCCTGGTTGCTTCTGCTGCAGTAGCATCGGCAATGGCGTCGGCAAGGCTGATGTCGCCTTTCGCCATCAGCTTGCTTTGAACGCCTGGTGCATCTAGTCCCAGAACTATGCGATCTCTTAGTGCTTCTTCTAAATCGGTGAATCCGCAGAGGCCTCCCAAATTTCGGAGGTCTGCTATGAAGTCGGCCACGCTTTCTCCCTTTTGCTGGCTCCTCTGATAAAACTCGTGCCATCTCACGAGCGTAGGCACGATTGGTGCGTAGTGATCTCATAGGAGAGGTTCGAGGTCGTCCCAATCCATCGCCTTCACTTCTCGGGGTTTTGCTAATGCTTTAGCCATCTTAAATACGGTTGGACCACAATGGGTTAGGAACACCACCCGTTTGTTTCCTGGTGTGGTGTCCTTTAAGTTGTTGGTTTCTAAGAACATTTGGAAGCGATCCATGTAGGACTCCCAGTCCTCCTGTACTGGATCGAACGGAGCAGGTGGTACGACGACGCCGGACATGGTTCCGTTGTGTAGCGTCGTCTGTCATATGCTCAGTGTTCTTCGAAGTTTCGTTGGTTCAGATGTCTCCACATCCCATCCTCGTCACCAGTGTTATGTTTGGAGCATGGGCGAGAAAGAATGGAGACAAGCCTCTGAACGGTGAACTTCAGCTCTTTATTTACATAGTGACTTCTGGCATCTATAACAGTTTTAACCCGCCTTATATAGGCAAACCCCGTAACTATTAACCAATAACCAACGAGGAGCGCTAGCTCTCATAACCAATAGGAACTCTCTGTTTAAGGGCCAATCGGATTCCCCAGAGCGGGCCAATCCGATCCGGCCGTTTAACAGCCAATCAGAAGTGCAGGGCCAGAACCCTGCACTTTACTCCAAGCTCACGCTTTATTAAAACTTTATACATTCACAACACACTTTAGTGCTGGAGGAAAGAAAAGCAGGTATTTCTAAATAGAAAATCATCCTCTAATCATACCACACCATTATCAGTATTTTCAAGAATTCCCACTTCCCAATCTTTACATCCTAATTTTGACACATATTTCAAAAATAAAAGAAAGCAGGGAAGTTTTGAAAGTTTAATTTTACAAAAGCAGTTTTCTCTAAAATGTTCTTTCTTCATTTTCTCCAATTTGCCATCATTTTTCCTTGAAAGTATTTTAGATTGTAATGTGGAATTAAACCATGGGATGGTTTTTTTGTTTTCAGTTCTGTTTCTTGTTTAGAGTCATAGGGATGCTGTGGGGAAAAAAAAGAAGGTCAATAGCTGGCTAGATTTGCATTATTTTTTTCTCAAAAAAAATTTGGATTCTTTGGAAGGAATGAAAGTTGACTCAACAGCGGCCTCCTGTGTTGGATTAGCAGAAAAGTCTTACCTTAAACCTCTTTGTTTAAGTTTTCGGGGCAATTCTTACACTATTTTGTTGTCAGTTGTGAGACTGCAAGATAAACACTCTCTTTGTACTTCTGAACAGTGATTTTAATATAATTATGTACAGGGGACCAATCTGCATCTGTATTTACACGAATATGAGAGGAAAGCAATGTGTACAGGTAGTCCTTGACTTAAAACAGTTCACTTAGTGGCCATTCAAAGTTATAACAGCACTGAAAAAAGTGACCTATGACTATTTTTCACACTTATGACCATTGCAACATCCCAATAGTCACATGATTTATATTCAGATGCTTGACAACTGACTCATACTTACGACTTTGCCGTGTCCTCGGATCATGAGATCCCCTTTTGCAACCTTCTGAGAAGAAAAATGAATGAGGAAGCCAGATTCACTTAATGGCCATGTTACTAATTTAACAACTGCAGGGATTTGCTTAACAAATGTGGCAAGAAAAGTCGTAAAATGGGGAAAAGCTCACTTAACAAATGTCTCACTTAGCAACAATAATTTTGGGCTCAATTATGGTTGCAAGTTGAGGACTACCTATATCTATATTCAAGAGAAGGATCTGCAGTTCTCTCTAAATGCTTCCTCCTGCATAAATACTCCATAACAATAACTCAATAACCCATAACTCAATAACAAAGGAGAAAATCTAATAAGTAAATATATATCATACTGATAAGTTGTGAGATTTCTGCAATGATTTGCCACCTTACGATGTGTCACTGGGAGGAGGCATTACATAACAGCAGCAAGAGAGCTGTAAGTGAAGACCTGGATCCAAGTGCCACTCTTCCTAATCTGCTGCCTAAAGAGGTTGCTTCTCTGTTGCTTCTGGAGGATTCCATTGTTGGAGCGAAGGATTCAACAGAACTGATATGAAGCTACTGCAGATAAATCTATGGATAGTCCATGGATGTGCAGATGTTCCTTAATAATCTCATCGGAGGTGAATATAGAGACTTGGCCTTGTTTACCTGGGGCTTAGCAGGCAAGAATGATCCTGGCTACAACATATTCTGGACTGCATCAATCGGGACTTGAGGAATGGAGTAGAAAGAGAAGAAAACTCTGCAACCAACTAGAATAGAAGGTTTGCACCTGATTTTCAGCAGAATTAGGATTTAAGAGAATCTAAACATCTGGGGCCCATGACTTTATCTTCACTAGACTTCTGACCTGAGAAGCTCTGGATTGTTTTATTTTTTTTATTTTTATTTTTTTTTGCTTCTCACTGATCTTTGATCTGGACTTCTACTTTATAATGCCTTTCATTTAAAAAAATCCTGGCTAGAGAAACCCCACTTTTGAGTGTGTGACCAGACATGACTATTTCATCAGGTTCAGAAAGTCTTTTTTGAAATGTTGGTCATGTAATCATGTATTCTTATTGGGAAGCCCCATTGATTTCAAAATGCTGATGTATTATACCGTAACAGTGAGCTCAACATTTGGGTTACTCTGGAATCTTGCAAGGGAATTATACCCACCTCCCAGCTTTATATCAGGCACCTAGATGGGTGTCAGGAAGCATAAGGAGCTTCCTAAGAGCCCTGGTGGTACAGTGGTTAAAGTGCAGTATTGCAGGCAAACTCTGCCCAAGCCTGGAGTTCGATCCTGATGGAACTTGAAGTTGACTCCATTTTTCTGAGGTCAATAAAATGAGGACACAGATTGCTGGGGGAAATATGCAAATAATTCTTACATTGTAAATAACCCAGAGAGTGCTGTAAAGAGCCATGGAGGGTATATAGGCCTAAAGGGTTGCCACTGGTATAAGCCACATCTGCATTGATTTTGCATTTGTCACAAAACCCCTTGAACATGCTATAGTCACCCTTGATTTTCTGGTTTATTTACTCTCCATGATCGTAGCATTATTCTGTGAGCATATAAATATAATGCCTCTACCAAGAGCCATATAAATCCAGTGCTTTAAAGATGGAATAAATAAATCGATACCCCACACAAGGGAATTCTTATTTCACCCACTTGCAACATGAATAAGATGATGAGGAAAATCCCTGTTTTGGACTAATGCCTAGATTAGTGGTTCTTTGTCCAAATGAAAAGTCTGAGACCAGAGTTTGTAGCTCTGACAGCCCAACTTTCATGCAGAAATGCTGCCAGAAGTATTAACCTGAGACCTTATGCAAACAAGAGCTCTTTTCTGTAGAGAAGATATTCCCTTGGCCTGGATTCTGGAGTTGCATAGTTTGGATAGACCTATAACTATGCAGCTCAATTCACAAATCCTGTAATGTCATAATGTCCTTGGTCTCACTCAGCACTGGATTCTGGATGAAGCTGTTACGGTTTGTAGAAACAAGATTTAGAATTTCATGTTATCCAGATCTAGCCAATTGGGGTTTATTCATGAAACTGTGGCTTGGCTTGATCAGCTAGACTTGTAACTAAGGGGTGAGGAAGGGAGGTGCGGCATTTATTTATTCATTTGTTCATTCACTCATTCATTCGTTTGTTCATTCTTTGGTTCGTTCATTGGAGCTTACATGCTGCTCCAATCAGTCCAACTTACAAACTTCCCAATGCAATAACTGCATTAAACATAAGATAAATATAAATATAAGAACTAAATGATCAAGCAGGCTGGTTACTTCATGAGTTTGAGGAGTTTGGGATGTAAAGATACATAGATTTGTTCTTTGAGTGTGGATTGGAATAGCACCTTGACAGACAGTAAGGGAACTGCTATAAGCAAAGTATGTTTTCCAATGTATTTGAGAACCTATACAAACTAAAAAAAGAAATTTGGGGCCCTTTAAAGACCAGCATATCTATTCAATTTGCTCTTCTAAAGTGCACACAATTCTGTGATGGTTTTACAGCAAGGAGTCACTGTGGTATACATCTGGAGTCACTGTGGTATACAATCCAGGAAAGAGCTGTGAATTTTATCTTGTTTAAAATTCAGTCCAATGGAAGAGAAGCAGTCCAATGGCAGAAGCAAATTTAGATCCAGACTGAGTTAATGAAAGATGGCTCCTTTAAATTCATATGAACTCAGGTAGAAGGACCACAAACCACGCCTCTTCTTCCCCAGCAGATCCAGGGCACTTCTGGCCAGTTATAAATGGATCACGCCTTGCTATTTTTAGCTTAAGAGAGGCTTGTAAATATAAAAGGGTATAAAGTGCAAATGTAGCAACCGCAGCGTTTGTTTGTTTTATTCCCTCTTCTCCCCCTCCCCTCTTCTTCTTGGCAGGAGGGTGTTTCGAAGGGGAGAATGAAAGCTGGAGTTAAAAGAGGCTTGTTGGGTGATCAGATGAGGACTTTGCCCTCTGAACTACTTCCCCATCTCAAAGGCAGCATGGATTATGCAGAGAGGAAAGGAGAGTGTTTTTTTTCTTTTCTTTTCTTTTCATGGACTCTTTTGAGAAAGTAGTTTTGCCAAATTCCTTGTGCTGGGGAAGGGAGAGAGCCTTGTGCGAAGAGTGTAGGAGTGGGAGAGAAATGGAAGGAAAGGCTATGATAGAAACGACAAGGAAGCATTTGTGAAGGAAGAACAAAGGGTGGAGGAGCAGAAAAGAAACATCAGCTTGGAACCAGCTATCACAATAATATTAGGCACACATGGTTAGGCCCTTGAGTTCTGTGGGTATGGATCTTTTTTTTATAATCGTTATTTTATCATTAAAAAGTAAAACAGAAAACAGAAAAAAACAAACAAAACAAAACAAAATCATGCATTCAATACCAGCAACAAAAAAAAAGGGGGGGGGGGAATCTGTTCATTTGTACACTCCTAAGAGAAAGTTTTGTTTTCCTTTCTGCTGTGGGTATAAATCCTGATCATAAGTCAAATCTCTTTATTAAGTGAAACCTGACTTAGTGGGATGTTTTGTGACCATTTGAAATAACTTGGCCATTCCTTTCTTTTGACTCTTGCTTCCTGGTCTAGCCTACAGCCCTGGGATCACTTGACAGTTTTCATTCAGGTTCAAAGACTATTTGATCTTTTTTTAGAGCATCAGCAAAGAATGCCACCTAATCAGTTGTGTCAGAGCTGCCATTCTTGTACAATTACTTCCCCTTGAGGGTGTGCAAATGAACAGACTTTTGTTTTTGCATTTTTGTTCAAACCAGCTTTCCGTACTTAGTGAATATGTAATTCAAAAAAAACCCTGGAGACTCAAGAAAAAGTACAGAGAAAAGTAAACAGGACGATTAGGGGACTGGAGACTAAAACATACAATGAACGGTTGCATGGGCTTGGCTAGTCTGGTAAAGAGAAGGACCAGGGGAGACATGATACCAGTCTTCCAATATTGGAGGGGCTGCCACAGGGAGGAAGGGGTCAAACTATTTTCTAAAGCACCCGAAGGCCAGACAAGGAATAATGGATGGAAACTGAACAAGGAGAGATTTAATCTGGAAATAAGGAGAAACTTTCTGAGAATGGAAACAATCAACCAATGGAACAAAAGTTGCTCTCAGAAGTTGTGGGAGTGCCATCACTTGAGACCTTCAAGAAGAGATTGGACTGCCATTTGTCAGAAATGGTGTAGGGCTTCCCGCTTGGGCAGGGGGTTGGATTAGATTACTTATAAATTCCCTCTAATTCTGATTATCTGTTATCTTATCTGCTTGACTAAGGCTGGTTTAAGTGTAAAATGTTGGCTTATCAGATTGACTTAAAAGCCCACTCTCTTGATCTCAGATTAGAAAATGGCTCTTCAAAAAGATCATTGGCTGAAGATCAATATGCTGGCTCCCCCTTTGATGTTGCCTGGATTCTCACCAGGTTTTTTCATCTTAAGTTTGATCCAGAGGTCTTTTTCATAATGAAAGGAGACTTAATTTTTCTTCTCTAATCCAGGAAACAAATAAGGTCATAGGATTTGGAACTGGTTCACAGTGGCTGTTGAAGGGGAAGCTTGAACTGAAATCTGTACAGTAGAAGAATGCTTCTCAACTTTGGAAACTTTAAGATGCATGGACTTCCAACTCCCAGGAATTCTCAGAATTGAAGCCCACACATCTTAAAGTTGCTAAGCTTGAAAAACACTGTTAGACTACAGTTCTCTGCATTCTCAGTTACAAGGGCTGAACGCTAAATTGTAATGACCACGACACTAACACGAGAGCTAAAATGATAAAATTCAAATTATAAAAGCAGCATTCATCAAACTAGTTTAAAGCATATCATGGTGCTACAAGCTATTTTTGAATAGCATCTGTGTATTCTGTGTGTGCGGCTGCTGCATTGAAGTGTGCTGGCTGGAGAATTGTGGGAGTTGCAAGTCCATGAACCTTAATGTTCCCAAGGTTGAGAAACCCTGCTTTAACTGGGAATTTTAAGCATTACAGACCCTCCCCAAAAGGGCCTGGAACAAGTTTATCACCCCAGAACACCTATGGTCCCCGGAGGCCTTCTTTCTGGCCAACTTATAATTTATGATGTGGCAAAAAAGGAAACAATATATAAATTACACCACAAGAAGATTATATTGTCATTAAATACAGACCAACTTTAGTCTTGATCCCCTTCCCACCCACTAATTTAGGGTGGTGGAGCTTTTAGCATATTATTCGAATGTCAGATTTGCCTTTTAGCCTGAAAAATAGTTTTTGAAGAGGGGAAAGTAAAGAAAAGGAAAGGAAAATTTAGCCTATGAATGATTGTGAGTGTGTATGTGCACACAGGCTTGTGTGTGTAAAGAAAAAGTAAGCTGGGGTGGGGCTGGAATAGGAGAAGCTGCCATGTAAAAAATGAGGTGTGTTTGGAGCCAAGAGAAACATGGGTGGGGGGAGGGGGAGAAGGAGGAGGCAAGGGCTGCCTGGGGCAACCGTGAGGAGAAATTACTTGTTGCCAGGATGAGGTGAAGGTTCAGCAGCCTTGTCTAAAAATAGCAGCAGCTCTGTTAAAAATAGCAGTTGTTGAAAATGTCTGGTGGAACTTTGTAGGAACTTCTGTTTCCTTTCCTTTTCTCCTTTCTTCTTCTTCTTCTCTCCCTCCCTCCCTTATGTACTTGATTTTGCTGATTGTTCAAAATCTACTTTCAGTGATTCTTTGAAATCTCTATATGGTAATTATTATAAATTTGGAAGGGAGGAGAGGTGGGTTCCTTTTATCAAGGCCAGCTTGGAATATTATTTTCCTCCTCCAATTTGTAAAATGTTGAGGGAAATGGGAAACACCAGTAGCACAATCATTGTTACCTAATTTACAACAATTAAAATATCTCACATATAAATCATTTGTGGGATGTTTCAGTTATTTTATATCTAAGTCTTCCTTGTACTAAGAATTTTTTTCTTAGTCTGATGTTAATAGTCAACAAAATGGGAGTGCTGATAATTTCCAGATGCAAAGCAACATATTCCAAGGAATCTTCTACTGTTTTTATTGTTCTGTGGTTTGGGTGGATTGGAATGAAATAAATTGATTAATTAAAAGTGATTTATCATTTCCTCTTTCCTCTCTAAAATATTCCCAGCACAAAGATATCACATTGTTACTTAAAAGCTGTGTCGTATTTCTGAAATCTGATCTTAAACCACCTTCCTTCCAAGTTTCTATGCCCAGTTGTGCAGTTTGAGATAAAAGGATGAAACAGCAAGTGTCAATATTTAAAGATATTTAAAAATATTTAACCAAAAGTTTTTGGTTAGAAGCATTATTTTTTATTTTTACTTTTTAAGATAAATTGTACATTCCTACACTTTTTTCCATAGATCTTTTAAAAAAATTATATGTTATACAAGTAAAGCCTATAATCATTTAATTGCATAGAATTACTTTTCTTATCCCCAGTCTATAAATCCAGGAAACACTTAAAATCTGATTATTTCACAATGAATTCAAATATAAAGTATTAGACTATTTGTGGGACTACTGAAAAACATTCTGTGGATTTAATCACCAGCAGATCTTAAAATGATAATATGTACTCAATAGTATTGTAGAAAGTTAGCATCCACACCTGCCATAGAAAAATGAAATATTCTAGGAGAGGGGTGGGTGCGAGCTTTCTAGAGTATCCTAGGAACACTTCTTGTATTTTCAAAATACAACTTTCTCTTAGAGAGATTCTTTTTCTCCATTAGCCTAGATGCTGATAAAGTAATGGAAAGTTAAGAAAAGTAATATTCTAAATATACTTCAGGCATATACTACCCTGTTTAGGCTTACTTGGCAATATATTTTATTTGGTTCACTAGGTTTTCGAATTCTGTTCTTTCCCATGCAAGGTTCTTGGTAAGATATCTGATTATATTACGGATATCCTGCTCCATGACTCATGGATTAGTGAATCTATGTCTGACCTACAATTGATGTTGAAAAAGTAACTCTAATGAGCAAATGGCCCAAATAACTAACATAAACTCTGTTTAATTTTTGCTTTTGCTTTTTTTCTAACTAGCAGCTATATATGAAAACTAACCAGTTTCTGGCAGAGCTATCAAAAACAGAGGATCTATTAACTCCATTTTTGTTTCAATATTTCTTTAGTATTTAATAATATTAATAAATGTTTTAGTAACAGAATAAAGTTGGGATAAAGATACTCCTGTATTGATAAATTGAATTATCAACTGAGTGTTTATAACAAACATATTGCATGCATATTGCGTATGTTGCCTATAGTTTCCATTTATGGATTTTTCAGACTTAACTCCTTTATGAACAGTTTTCAACAAGAAAATAGCAATATTCACTAAGTGTCATAGAATCTTAACTTTCCTGCTTTTATTAATAAATTTAACCAATGAAAAATATTTCAGTTTGAATAGGAGAGAGAGAGAGAAAACACATGCAATTCTTGTAAAATGCTGCTTCCAAATAAAACAAATAATAATGTGGTTAGTATGTAATATTTGGGCTGTCAAGAATGTTCATTAAGACAGCATTTGTAACATACTTATTGTTGAATAAATTTGGACGTGTTAGGAAAGCCCTGTTCATAAACTCAAATGAGTGATGATTGGGTACATAAGACATAGGGAATTCCATTCCTAATCTTAATTCTTACCATCAAAGTAAAGAACAAGCAGTCAAGAAACATGCTCCAGACTAGCCCTCCATAGCGCAGACATGAAAAAGCTGTTCAAAGGCTGTAATGTATATCTATAAAGATCAGAATCAGGCAAGCTGTGATATTCCTTACACTCTATGGAGAGGTGAAAGCTAGACTCTTAAATACCAAGATGTGAAATGTTTTGACCCTTTTTCTTCTGCTGGAGAAAATACCTGAGAATACTGTGGACAGCCAAGGAAATAATTGAACAAATTAACCCAGAGTTCTGACTAACACACAATTGACCAGATTCAAATTATCCTACTTTGTACACATTACATGAAGATCTAGTTCTCTAATGCTGGGAAATGTTTCAAGGAAAGAGAAGATGATGACTATGGGCACAGTTTATAGTGATGATGAGTGTAGAGGCAACAGCTAAAGGAGCAAGTTAGGGACAGATTGTCATGGACAAAATCTTAATTACTAATAGTTGACAATGATTTGATGTCATATAATTAATAATCAAAGAAAATGAAACTTTAAGGCAGACCTATGAGGAAGTTATCTGTCAAGGGAGAGATATGGATAGGTAATTTAAGATTAGGTTAAATGTTCCTACCAAGGTTCCTTCTGTAAAAAGCAATGGATTGGATCAAGATATTTAGAAAAGATCCATTGAAGTTGGTGAAAGCTTTATTAGTTGGAAGAAGCAATTCCCAATTGCCTTTGTCGAAGATTGGAAACCACTCTTTCATATAGCATGATAAGCTACCAATTGTTTAACAAGAGCATAACTAATAAACCACAGAGATGTAAATTCTACATGACCATTTACAAACTGTAACTGACTAAATTCACAGAAAACAAACACTTTATGGCTTAGTGTGAGGTATGAATCCATACTGAGTGAGGCAAGACATTCCTTCTACAAAGCCTCAAGAGCTGTTTCTTTTTCTAAATATTCCACTATTGAAAATAGATTCTTGGGTTGCATCCTGAATTTGTTGTAAATATTTACTTTTTAAAAGTTTGAAAAACAAAACAAAAACCATGGTAGCAGAAAGAACATGCTGAGATTGTCCTTAGCAAGACAGTTACTAAAAATGTTTTTTCCTTTGGTTAGCTGTAACAGCAGTGAGACATAGAAAGCAAATTGGAGAATTAGGATCAGGAAGAGGCCAGCTTTCATTACAGACATTTATTAAATTCTTCGCCTTTTTATGTTTGCAGAGATTCATTGGAAAACGTAATGGAACAAAATGTTTTAAAACACTGAAAGTAAGCCTGGTTGTAAAGACTTGTTTTTTAGTACTTCGAAGTCAATATTTTATTATCTTTCTCCCAAAGTCTCTGAAGTTCATCTATTTTTTATCTCCACTCTCCACTACATCTTTCCATAAATTATGTTGTTTTTCATTTTCTTAATTGTAGAGAGAAAAGTAAAAATGTCTATCTAATAATCATTCTCCAGTGTTTACATTTTTAATACTTTGATCATATAAATTAGAATAATAAAATTATTCTGCCAATCCTTACTGATCTATCATGCCCTTGGAAATGCTATCCTACCTGGAGATTCAAATAGCCCTAATCCTGTTAGTCTTTTGTGACACGCTGAAGATCAGGATGTTTCTCAGGGATTTGGATCAGGAAGTTAGATGAGTGGGGTGTTTTATCCATGGTCATCATTGGTTGTATGTTGTGATTTTCCTGCTTCTGTTTCTTGTATGCCAACCACAGTTATTTGAGTTTACCTGTGTGGTAACTCTAGTCATATAAATCATATTAAAAAAATAAACAATAAATGAATAAACTCAATTTGGGGTTTCTAAATATGTTGGACTTCAATACCCAGAATTCTTGAGAATTTGGGAACTTGAAAACATCTAGAGGGTACCAGATTGGGGAAGACTTATTCATTTGCAAATGAGTAACTGCAAAAATTCTGTCACCACATAAAAGGTTATACCTGAATATAGGTAGTCCTCGACTTGGGGCTACAGTTTTGGTTGCTAAGCAAGGTAGTTATTAAGTGTGTCACTCCCAATTGTATGACATTTTTGCCACGATGGTTAACCGAATCACTGCAGTTATGCAGTGAATCACGTGGTGATTAAGCAAATCTGATTTGCCCCATTGACTTTGCTTATTAGAGACCAGCTGGGAAGATCACAAAGAGCAAACACATGACCCCTGCAATGCTGTAATCCTTGTAAATAGATGCTGGTTGCGAAGCAATCAAATTTTGATCATGTGACCATGGGGTTTGTAAGTGTGAGAATTGGTTGTAACTCACTTTCTTTGGTGCCCTTGAAACTTTGAATGGTTGCCAAACAAAATATTGTAAATCAAAGACTACATCACAGACACCAGTTTCACTCCTGATCCACTTGTCTGATTCAACCTTTAGCGGAAGTTTAATGTAATTGACCCAGAAAAATCATACAATAAAAGGCATGATTATGTCTCATCCACATCTAGGGCGAGTGCTGGAAGAATAGACTTATTCATTAAAACTTCCCTGTAAAAGGCAAAAAGATTAATATGATTTGAAGAGAAATTAGAGTATCTTTTTTCAGATAACAAACTGTAGAATCTGTAATTATTTTATTTTACCTTCTCTCTCTCCATTTTCTGTTTTTCTCTTCCAACTGAAACTCAAATGGCCCTCACTAATAATCACATTTAATTGGCTAGAAGATTAATTATGCAGATTCTCATATGATTTTATCTTTTTGCAAATTTGAAAATGGAGCTTTTCTCCCACATATTAATTTTATGAGTAATGTTGCACAGAATAGGGATAACCTGTCCCGTTATGTAGGCAGGAGTGGGATTCTACTGGTTCTATAGAACCAGTTGTTATGATTCTGCGCAGTTTGGAGAACAGGTAAATCACACCACTGGCTGCCCTCCTCTTTGCCTGCCCCTCCCCTCCCTGCCCACTCAGTCCTTGTCGTGCATGCGCGGCATCGCCTGCAGCCTGCTTTTGCCCACCCGCCAGGCCAGCTATTGCTGCCTGCCTTCCGCTGTGATCCTGCCTGATCATCTCCCTGGGTGGGTGAGGCTCTGCAAGCTCTGGAGCCCAATTGCCTACCTGCCACTGCTTGTCGCCTCCCCCCCTCATTTGCCTTTTGCCGCCTCCACCTGCTGGCCTAACCTGGGCACTTTGCCACCCAGATGCCCCTTTGCCTGCCACCCCTTCCCTCTCCCATCAGCAACTCCTTTGTCAGACCTGGAACAATCGCCTTTGGTTGGCCCCGCCATGCCCGCCTGATCGCATCCGTGTCGGCAACAGGCGTCGTCATTTCAAAGTTGAGAGAGAAGTTGGGGAAGGAGGGTCCTGCAGTGGCTGGCACAGGAACGCCACTGAGAAGTGGGGAAGTGGCCTTCCAATGGTCCGACCTGGAATTCAAGCCAGTGGGCCATGGGAAGTCAGAGCACCAAGGGAAAGGGGGATTACCAGGGGAGCACCCTCTCCGTGCCAAATTGGGACCATTTGGGGTAGTCCTAGGAACTGGGTGAGCCGAGCCACAGCTCCTTAGCTCAGGAAATGGCCATTTTCTGCAGGACGAGGACTGCAGAGGGGGGGAGGTCTACCTGAGCGACTCCTCCGTTCGCTGGGTTATTTGGACACTTACAAGCGAGCACAGCTAAAGGCACTGCTGTCACACATCAGCTCGGGCCTCACCCCATGGCTCTGTAAAGCCAACACCAAAGAATTGGGCATCCAGGTGAACCTGTGGTGCAATGCTCGTTCGGATTGCGGCTGCTCCAGGCCATCCAACCTCAAAGCTCCTCGGGCCAGCTGAGCGGTGAGCCGCCATTCCCAGGCTTCTACTTGCCTGCGCTTGGTCACCGCCTCGTCACCTTACCTGAAGCGGCTGGTCCTGCCCCTCACTCTCCCCTCCCTCGCCTGGCCTGAGAAGGTAAGGGCGATGGTGGGGGTTAGCAAAGCATCTTGGTCCCTATATTCCCCTCTCTCTCCCCTTTACTCTCTCTCTGTGTCTCTCTCTCTCTCTCTTCTTCTCTCCATGGCTGGACCAAGCCAGCAAGCTCTCCTTGGCACTCTTCGTTACTTCTTTCATTTGGGTTTTTTTTTTTTTGGAATCTAGACTGGCTGAACAATGATCACCAGCCACGGTGGAAGCATCCCTTTGGGCGACCCTTCTCCTTCTCTTCCTCCTCCTTCTCCTCTCGTGACTGTCGGCTGTGGTGGGGCCAGGAGGGGGCACATGAGTCGGGAGACGCTCCTCAAGCGAGTGCCAAAGCACAGCAAAGCCACACAGGGCGGGCGGCCGCTTGCTTGAGGAGGGTCTCACCGTGCGTGTGTACCCTCTCAGCCCCACCACAGCTGATGGTCGTGAGAGGAGGAGGAGGGGGAGGAGGGTTGCCCAAAGGGACGTTTCCACTGTGGCTGGCGATTGTTGTTCAGCCAGTCTGGATTCTAAAAAGAAGAAATGAAAGAAGTAGCGAAGAGTACCAAGGAGAGCTTACTGGCTTAGCCCAGCCAGCTTTCAGAGACAGAGACAGAGACAGACAGACAGACAGACAGAGACACAGGGGGAGAGGGGGGGGAGAGAGCCATAGAGAGACAGGGGGGGGAGGGAGAGAGAGGGAAAGAGAGAGAAAAAGACAGGGAAAGAGGGAATGAGAGAGGGAAAGAGAAAAGAGAGAGATAAGAAAGAAAAGAAAGAGAAAAGAAAGAAAGAAAAAAGAGAAAGGAAGCAAAAGGAAGAAAAGGGAGAGATGGAAGGAACAAAGAAAGAAAAAGAAAGAGAGGGAGGGAGGGAGGGAGGGAGGGAGGAGAAAGTGAATGAGATATATGGATGGATAGATACACGGAGGGAGGGAGGGAGGGAGAGAGAAAAAATAGGAGAGGAAGGAAGGACACAAACCCTGGCTTCAGAAGACTCTGAAACAGCACAGCAATCTAGGGCTGGAAGGATCTTGGAGGTCATCTTCTAGTCTTTATGACCTGTAGTTGATCCATACTTCTTTGATGTCAGAGTATGAGGACACAAAACAGAATGCAGAATACAGAACAACAGTGTTGGAAAGGATCTTGGAGGTCTTCTGCTCCAGCCCTCTAATCAAGCAGGAGATCCCATACGATTCCGGACAAATGTCCAATTTTTTCTTAAAATTTTCTTGTGATAGAGCACCCACAACTTCTGGAGACAAGCCATTCCATTGATTAATTGTTCTCACTGTCAGGAAATTTCTCCTTAATTCTAGGTTGGATCTCTCTTTAATTAGTTTCCATCCATTGCTTCTTATCCTTCAAGTACTTTGGAGAGAATAGATTGACCCTCTCCCCTCTTCTCTGCAACAGCCTCAAATATTGGAATACTGCTATCATGTCACGCCTAGTCCTTATCTTTGTTAGACAAGACATACCCAATTCCTGCAACCTTATTATCATTTGTCTTAACCTCCAGTCCCCTAATCAACTTTGTTGCTCTTTTCTGCACTCTTTCTAGAGTCTCAACATCTTTTTATATCATGGTGACCAAAATTGGATGCAGTATTTCAAATGTGGTCTTTCTAGTGCAGTATTTTAAGATATTTAACAGCTGGAACAGTAAAGTGTATAATGGACCCAGAACACACAGTTGCAGTCGATTGATTGGAGAGTGTGGGCTCCTGCATGAGGTAACCTACATTATGATTGGTTGCTGGGCATAAAGGGGGAGTTTCCCTTTTCCCCTGCCCCACCTTTTTCTTCTTCCTGTTCTGTATGCTGTTTTGTGATTTACCGAACAATTTACCTCATGATGTAATGACTGTCTTGTTTGCTGTAAATATAAAATATATTTATTTATATAAACCTACCAAGTTCATGTCAGCGTCTCTCTTCATTTGGACACCAGCTGCGCAATTTCCTGATATTAGTGACCAATGTAGTATTCCAAGTGTGGTCTTTCTAGCATAGTACAATATACTTCGTGTGACTTTGATGCTATGCAGCCCAGGACTGTGTTGGTTTTTTCAGCAGCTGCGTAACACAATTATCCACTAGGTCTCCAAGACCCCTCTAGCCACATACTATCTATTCTATACCTGTGTGTTTTATTATTCTTGCCTATCGTTTCAAGGGGGCAAGAACAGATGATGCCATCCTTAGCCTGCCTCTAAGAAGGTGGGATGGTGAGCTTTATCCATATTTTTTGCTCAGTATCAAAAGGATTTTCACTGGTGAGAGCAGGGCAGTTTGATTTATCTACTGCACTTCATCCCATCTTATGCAAATACCTCTGTTCCCATTAGCTACATTCTCTCTTTGAGCTGCTTCTTTGGGCTGCTTCTGAAAGGCTGGATTTTTGGAAGGATTTTATTTTTTAAAGGTTCAATAACAGAAGGGTGAAGTGCTGCATCTTCGCTTTTACTTGGGAGGAAGGTCTCCTAGCCCAAATGACTAAAAGAACTGTAAAACCTCTCCTTTTTCCCACCAGCCTCCCTGGTTGGCATGGGCAGCAGGATAAAAGAAGTGCAGAATCTGCCAATTGTTAACTGGATTTTGGACAGAATGCTTCCCTATTCCCATGGCCAGCATGGAGGGGGAGGCTGACATCTGGAAAGGGGTGTCTTAAGTGGCTTTATCTCCAGCCAGTTATTGCACAGCAGACAAGCAACTGAAGGTTACAGTGAAGGCTACAGTGTGGAAAATTCCTGAGAAAAAGAATGGGAGAAAATAGCTACATTTGCTGAGGATGTTGGAGACTGAGTTATTTGAGAAGGAAAATTTGGAGATAGCTCAGAAAATGTCAGGTGAGGGTCAGGGCTGATTTTCTTGATTTGGCGTCCTCCCGTCCAGTGTCAAGAATGGAGAATTATGAACATTTTAGTCCAGTGCACCTAGAGGAAACCTGTTAGTGAAGAAATCCTCTAAATTCATCTCAGATTACCTGCATCGGATTGTGGTGTTCATGAACACCAGGTGCCAAATTAATATTCACATTGACTTTGTTGAAAACTGTTAATAACCTTGCAGTTTTTGTGTAGGTTTCGCCTTTGGGATCCAATACTGGCCTTTTCATCCTTTCTCTTTTTTCCACCTGATGAAAAAATATTCCCTTAGTTCCCTTAGTTCATATGTGCACATTGGTGTGGTTTGGGGATGGTGAGGTAAAAGTCGTGGGAGGGAGGACCTCCTATATAATTGACAATTTTAGAATTTAGATTTCTGCCCTCTTTTCCAACAGAGAGGAGTTCAGAAATAACTTAGAACATAGACCTATATTCTCAGCTTTCTGCCAAAGACAGTAAGAACTCAACAATAGTTAATAGGGTTGTTGGGAAGGAATCAAGTTTTTATCTTGTCTCCAAACAGTGATTTCTCACATTGGAAACCAGCAGTCTACAAGCAAGATTATTGAGGCTGCAGGAACCCCATGTTGCTTTCCCATTCCTATCAGACAAACTGCTTACCTAACCTTGTTTGAGAAAGATTTGAAAATATATTCTCAAAATTGGCTTAAATCAAGACCTGGCATGCTTTGGCAAGCTGTAAAGACAAAAAAAAAAAAAAAACACATTTTGCCCATTAAATCTTCTGATTCAGTGGAAATTAAAAGCAAAAAAAAGTGTAGGCAATTTTGTCATTTGGTATGGACCATTCTTTTATTCGATTAGTAATGTTGAGCTGAAACCAGTGGAATTAGAAGTCTGGCCTGGCATGGCAGGTTCAGACTAAGCCATGGATATTTTGATTTTCATTTGTTCCTAAAGTCATTTTCATGAGCTGCTTTGAACACAGTCTTACTAAATTGTAATCATTCAATTATTTGTATATAAAGGGTCACAAAACTATCCAAAAAAATTTCATGAGATAAAGGTGACAGTTAAGAAAAAAGATTTGTTTAAAACAAACCCCACAATGCAGAACCTTAACAGATATATCTAAAAGCTTTTTTAAAAAAATAAATGAATGAATGAGAGGGGTTTTCATTGTTTTTATGAACAAGTGAACTGCATTGCTTGAATTGAATTTAAATACCATGTTTGTTTACTAAATAAGAGGGCAGTTCTAATCTCCTGATGAAAATGGCTGGAGGAGCTTAGTCTAAACATCTGGCTGATTGTGCAATCAACCATAACAATAATAACCCATTTAATATGGCAAAAACATAAAACCACAGAAAAAAGAATCCTATACCAGACCAGTCTTTGCCTAGGTCAACAGGGAGCATATCAAATATTATAGTTCCTGGGCATCTGTTGACAAATGGATAAGGGGATTCATAAACTATGGCTGGGCGATCAGGGTTTAGCCTTGCAGGATTACTAGAAGAACTACAACCACAGAAAAGACAAAAAGTATACTCTATTTGAAAATTGCACTATTATGCCCTGCTATCATGAATCAGAACCAACACACTAGTTAAAGTGAATGTTTAAACTGCAGAAATTTTTTTATCCAGATTCAAATATCATTAAACCACAATTAGCTGATCAAAAGAAGTTCATTACCAGAAATAAAGTATTCAGGAATGTAGAACTGGAAGAGATTCAGAAAAATTGTGAAAATGGAAGAGCCCAAAACAATAGAAGAATAAAACAGTAGAAGAAACCATTGCAAATATAATGGAAAAGCTGATATGAACTACAGAAATGACAACTTAGAAGGAGTAATAACAACAGAGCCAGTATAGGCCAGTACTGAAACAACCCATGAATTGACCCCTGACAAGAATTAAAAGAGAAAATTATGGCATGGGAAGCATTGCTAATAGAACAACAAAGGCTGCCAGTATTGAAAGTAGTGGCCAGTAAAGACTGCTCTTCAATGAAGGATGTATATAAGGTGGTAGCAAGAATTAAAATCAAACAGACTGATCAATTTGTCTACAGCACGATCAGCTTTGACTACAATTTGATCAGCTTGGCTTCAGTGATTACACAAGAACTAGGTATCAAAATTAGAAAACCAAAAGTAAAATCGTATTCAATCCCAAAGTGGAAGATCAGATTGGAAGCCAAAATAAAGAAATTAAGATCAGATGTAAGTAATTTAAAGAACATAAAAGAGCAAAAATGAAAAAATGTAAGGATCAAGACAAGTCTAATAAAAAAAATACTGGCTTAGTACCAGAAAAGCTGAAGAAGCTTTGGAATTCATAATAAAGCAACAAATAATAGCAATAGCAGAGAAGATGGAACGCCTGTGAGGCACGAATCTCCAAGTTAAGCATAATCAGCTATTTCAATTAGGCCAGAAGCAATTTTACCAAAGCAAGGCAATAGGAATTCTGAAAATGGAAAACCAAACAAAAAGGAAAAAGGATTAAAAAGTGGACATCTCCTGGATATGATTAATTCCATGGGTTTTGGCTCAAATATCTGACTAGTTTACATCCAATTAGAGCTAATCAGCTTAATGAAGTATTGCATAAAAGAAACATCAGTGATTGGTTAATAACTGGCAAACGTTAATAACTGGCAATATCTGATTCAAAAAGACCCAGCGAAAAGGACACCCGAAAACTATAGATCAATAACATGGTTGCCTAGTATGTTTAAATTACTTACAGGCATAATAGCAGGCAACACCCAAGATTATTTAGAAGAAAATAATGACCTTCCAGTAGAACAGAAAAAACAAGAAAAGGAAAAGCAGAGGTACAAAGTATCAACTTCAGATTGATAAAATAATTTTGAAGAATTGTGAAAACCAATGTACCTATGACTGGATTATTTATAAAAAGGTGTTTGATTTGTTATCACATAGTCTGACCTTAAAATATTTAGAAACAACTGGTGTCAGTAAAAACATTACCATGTTTATAGAAAGAATAATGAAGCAGTGGAGGATAGAATTGGTGGTTGGAAATGAAAACTATGGGCTTGTCAACTTTAGGAGAAGCATCTTCTAGGCTGACTCATTATCACCTTTATTATGGCGGGCAATAGAAGAAGCCGTTCTCCTTTAATCATCAGTACATGTAGTCCATGACTACCGAACCTGGAATTATGGTAATAAGTCATTGCGGTCATAAGTCGAAGCATCACATGGTTGGACCAATTTTTTAACATGTTTTGCAGCAGTAGTTAAACAAACAGTGCAGTCAGGCAAATACAGCAGTCATTTAAGTAAATCCTGTTTTTGCCAATGTTTTTTTTTTTTGCTGAAACTAGAAGAAAACAATGGAAATGCACAAAAAAAGTCACAAATCATGGTCATGTGACCAAAGGATTCTGCAAATGGCCATAAAGCTGGGCCTGTTGCCAAGTGCCCAGAATGTGATAATGTGATCATTGGGGGTGGGGAAAGCTATTGTAACTTTGAAATAGGTCATAATAAGTATCTCTGGGATAATTGTTGTAACTTTCAAAGGTTGTTAAATGACTGTTCATAAGTCAAGGACTACCTGTAATCTTTGGCCCTCACAGCTCCCATAAAATAATTCCCCAATTCCCCAAGCAGAAGATGTGTTTGAGATGATTTAATTTGAAGTACTATACTGATTAGGAGTTAGATTTAGATTAAATAGCCACTTCAAGCTCCATGGTTCTTTATTACCAAATACTATGAGTTGTCAGTATCTGTGATGACCCGGGTGTGGCAGAAAGGCAACACAGTCAAATAAGCAATAAGAGTCCCTTTATTATCTCCAACTTTGCCCCCAATGTCCAGGTTACCTTCTGCTGGAGAAAAACTCTCCCAGGAACAGCCTTTAACTAGAAAAACAAGATACATACAGACTGTAATTAAAAATCCAAACAAACAAAGCTGCAGTAATTAACTTCACAGGGCAGGAGAAAGACTTTCAGACTTGAAAGCACTGCAACACTCACATAGTTGGGAAGACGCCAGGAACACAGATAAGCCACGACAGTATCAGATAAATTCACGATTTGCTCAACTCAACTCCCAACAACTTGCTGTGCCCTTTTTAAACACTGTGTTCCCAGCTGCAGGTAATGAAGGGAATCAGGGCCTTTTCCTCCCCCCCAGTAAGCCACGCAACTCACGTTGCTCCCTTCTCTGTTCCTCCCTGCGTGCCCTAGGATGAAGAGAGGGTAGGCCTGAGTCTTCCTCTGAATTCCCTCTCCCTTGCTCTACCTGTTTCTTGCTTTGTCCATCCAGACTGTGCCCTTCCCCAGTTTCTTCCACAGCCAATGGAGCACATTCCCACTCCCTGTCAGCTATTTGGCCTCCCCCTCCAAATCAGATTCCACCAGGGGCATGACAATATCCTTTCAAGTCTGAGACATTGGTCAGGCTAATCAGCAGTGATAACTCTGCTTAAAAAAAAAATCTGATTATTGTTATGGAATCAAGTATCATGTATCTTTACTGGGGGGTTTTTTCCTCTAGCTTTTTTCTCCCTTCTTCTTTATTTTGCTTTGATACTTCCAGTGTGTGTATGAATAATGGAACTAATATTTTTGTTCCTATGGAACAGGGGTCTCCAACCTTGGCATCTTTAAGCCTGGTGGACTTCAACTCCCAGAATTCCTCAGCCAGCTTTGCCGTTGAAGTCCTCCAGCCTTAAAGTTGCCAAGATTGGAGACTCCTGCTATAGAAGATTTCCATCTTGTGATCTTTCTAAGCTGGCCTTTGCTCCTCCATGATTTCTGCTACTCCAGCCAGGGACAACAGGAAAATCTCTTCTTGGCAGAGCCCTCTCCCAGAAAGGCGAAGGGATATCAAACAAGTCCTACAAGAAGCTACTATGGCAGCTTTTTTTTTTTAAAAAAAAGAGAGTTTAATATGCTCGGTTTGCTGTCGTTGGCTTGCAGGCGCCTGCGTGGCCTCTGAGCCAGAAGTGTTGAGAAGTGCCTTGTGGTGCTCTTAGTGGCTTATCCTGGTGTTTATGCATTGATTTGGGGCTACAGTAAAAACAGTCCTTTGATGGGAAGTTGGCTGAATAGCTCGGCAGCAAAAGTGGTGCAGGAACAGAAGAGATTTCTTTGCTTTACAAATCATATAACTTGGTTCTCCAGCTGGCATTCCCAAAAGAATGCATCTGCCTCGTATAGATTCTACCACTGTTCAGTCTGAGCATCATTTGGCTCAACTGAATTGTGCCACAACTCATAAATGCACATTTTTGGAAGAGAATGGAATGGAATGGAGCACAACAGAACAGAATAAACTTTATTGTCATTTTTTTGTAGAAACAATGGCACACATTAAACTGAAATTCCAATAAATCACTTTTAAAAAACCCCAATATTAAAGTAACAATAGCAGCAGCTAAAAATGCCAACTTGTCCAAATACACACATACACACACACACACAACACACACACCAGAAGTAGTATTCAGCAGGTTCTGATCAGTTCTGGAGGACCAGTAGCGGATATTTTGAGTTGTTCAGAGAACTGACAAATACCACCTCTGACTGGAAATTTTACAGTATCCTTCCCCTGTCACGCCAAGCCATGCCCGCAGAACCGGTAGTAAAAAAAACTGAATCCCAACACACACACACACACACACACACACACACACACACACAGGGAGAGGGAGAGAGAGATGCCACGTCCAATAATCTTTTCAGCCATCCTCGCCACTCTCTGCATAGCCATAGTTCCTTACTTATTGTGCACATTGACCTCTCAGTTGTTTGTTGGCCTATATTAAACATTCTCAGGGTTACCTGAGGAAGAGTTTTCTTCCAGATATTTCTACCTATCCAGCCAGGATGGGCCTATTCTAGGTTTTGTTAGATAAGGAAAGTCAGCTGGTGGAGACATGGCTTTTTTGATGTAGTATCTGCTCTCTGAAACACCCTCCCTCCAAAGATTAGGAGGGTCCCAGTCTTGAAGACCTGGCTATGTACCCAGTCCTAGGGTCTCAAGAGTGTGAAGGACCCCATTTCTTGGATATCCTGACATCAATAGATTATAATATCTCTGGTGTCAGGGTTCCGATGGATGCCCTAATTAATTCATGAGCCTTGAGCCAAGTTTCAAAAGAAATCCAATTCCCAATTGACTTAATTTTTGTACTTAATTTTTTAATTATGGTTTAATTGCTTTATCATCACTATTATGGATGGCTATGCAAATTGAATAAATAAATACCTTCGTTCCTATTTGGATCTCCCAGCTCTCCTATCAATAACCCAGAATGGCATAAATTGGATTTTTAAAATGTATTACTTTACAGATACGTTGTATAGTAGAAAGTATTACACTGAAACTTGTAGAAACTTATACAATTTTTCCATTCATACATGCTTATTTTTATCTTCACTACAACCCTGTGATGAAGGTTTAGCTGAGAAGTCCTGGCTAAATCTCATACTGCAATGCATTGATGCTCAAACAAAGCTTTTCAAAAAGCTGTTATGCTAAGCAGATTGATAAAGGAAAAATAAAGATATATACTACAATATTGGAAAAAGAAGGTAGATTCCAAATGAATCATTATGGTAATAATAAAAGGGCAAAACGGCCTGCCTGTGCTATAAACAGAAGTTGAGAAAAATGATCATATTGCTCAAAAATCTTCCTTGTCTCTCTGTTAAAAACAATAATCTAATTGAAATGTTTACAAATGACAGATTTCTATTGCTGCAAATCAGATGATCTCCTTCTAGTATTATATAATATATTATTTTGGCCAGTCTCCATTTCTGAAAATCATTTATTTTTAAAAATCATAGTTGGGTGAATTCACATGACACACTAAGACATAAACCAGTGTGGTTTTTTTTCCACTTGGCAAGTTTAAGGTGCATTGACTTTATTTCTCAGAATGCTGGCCCCATGCTGCCTGAGGAATTCTGGGAGTTGAAGTCCACACATCTTTAAAGTTGCCAAGTTTAAAAAATACTGCCATTTTGACCCCCCAATGGCTGGATCTGTACAAATCATAGACATTGCAGCTAAGTGTAACACAGTGTGAGAATTCTCTTAGTGTTAGAAACATAACCAGTTAGTTAGTTAGTTAGTTAGTTAGTTTGTTCAGGAAAGTTTGGTCTTTGCTATTCCATTAAGGAGATCCATTTAGGATCTCCCCTGCAGGGGGCTTTTCAACAGACTCTTCCCCTTCTCTGATCAACCCAAGGCTGCTGAATCTAGAAGAATTTTTTAATTTCCTGCCAAGTTGTGGAGAGATACCAAATTGGACCCTGGATGAAATTCAAATGACAATTCCCGAAGCCAGTTGCCCTTGGTTGATAGTGAAATAAAAGAGTAAAGGGGGAGAGGGAGCAAATACATCCCCTGATGTTTAGCAAGGTTCTTTGCTGCACAGCTGGACTATTGCAATTCCTTGTTATGCTGGATTTGAGATGTATTGAAGGTAAACCTAAGAGAACCCAGTTCTTTCAGAGTCTTGTTCCCTTATATTCACCCAAGACCCATTTTTGTCCCTGGAGTCTGTCTCTTTGCACTCCAAGCCCTTATGCTCTACAAAAGTCTTATCCAGGGGTTTTGTGAAGAGGAATGGATTGTACCTAAGTGTGCCTTTCTTGTAAACAGAGGAGGGAACTAAAGGGATTCCTCAACTTACAACAATTCATTTAATGATCGTTCAAAGTTGCAACGGCTCTGAGAAAAGTGACTTATCATGTTTCACACTTGAGTCCATTGCAGCATCCCTATAGTCATATGATCAAAATTCAGATGCTTGGCAACTGGTTCATATTTATGATGGCTACAGTGTCCTGGGGTCATGTCATCAGCATTTGTGACCTGACTAGCAAAGTCATTGGGGAATTAGATTCACTTAACAGTCGTGCTACTAACTTAACAAATGCAATGATTCACTTAACACCTGTGGCAAGAAAAGTCATAAAATAGGGCAAACTTACTGAAGAAATGTTTCACTTAGCAACATAAATTTTGGGCTCAATTGTGGTCATAACTCGAGGACTACCTGAGTGAGCCAGTGCCTTCATTAGGGCATGGGTAGAAGAAATGGCTTCAAACAGTAATTGAAACTACAAAGTAAATGTTTATGCCAAGAGCTACTGAAGCCAATACAAGAACTGGAGGGAAATTCATAAGAAAATTAGCTGTATAGTGAAGAAGAGACCAGGAAATGTCAGGGCTGATTACTTAATAATCTCTTATTTTGCAAAATGTTAACTCTCCTATGGCAGGAAAGCTATGAATTTTGCCAGTGTTGTAATAATAGTCTGGTGGGTTTTTTTTTTTCTTCCTCTTCCTTTTCCTCATTCCTTCTCTCCAGTTTTGAGTTTAAGAAGCAGAACAAAACTACGATTTGGCCTTTAAAATAACTACATGAAATGACAAGCTCATAGACAGGATCCTCTTTGAGGAACCTCAAAGGTGCTTTTCCAAAAGGCAACTGGACTTTCTTGTTGTTGTTTTTCTTGAAAACATTTCACTTCTCATCCACGAGGCTTCTTCAGTTCTGATTGAATGGAATTTATATTCTTTGCAGTCATCTGGTCATTAGCACTCTGAGGGGCAGTTGTTAGCTCTTTGAGAGTAATTGGGGGTTTATCTGTATCCTCAGATTCACCTGAATAATAGGATACAGATAAATTCCCAATTGGCCTCAATGACTCAGAGAACAAACTAACTAAGAAAGTCCA
Source organism: Hydrophis major (assembly GCA_033807585.1). Classification (NCBI taxonomy): domain Eukaryota; kingdom Metazoa; phylum Chordata; class Lepidosauria; order Squamata; family Elapidae; genus Hydrophis; species Hydrophis major. The sequence continues at coordinate 248,445,671 of CM066330.1, forward strand.
AAAGGAAAAGCATATTTGGGACAACAGTGACCTAGATGATTGAGAATCTCCACAGACACTCCTTGAGGAATGTTTGACGCAAGATTACATACTGAAAGTGTCCTGGAGGTATCAGAAGTGAACAGAAATATTTATGTTGTGAACAAAACTTAGACATTCTACTTTTGAGATGAAGCTGGATTGCGTTTTTCTGCTCATCTAAGAATTTTAGGTATAATATGAGTTTATGATGTGAACAGGTTTAAATTCCCAATATATAGATATCCCTTTCTATCGTAAATATCAATATCTTTGAATGGGTTGGGCGGGGGATAATGGCCCTTAAAGACTGTGCTGATCAGTTGGCTGGAGTCTTTACCAGGATCTTCAATCAGTCTTTATCCCAGTCCATTTTACCAGGATCTTCATCTTGTTTGAAGGCTTCCACAATTGTTCCTCTGCCAAAGAAGTTCCCTATCAATAACCTCAACAATTACAGACAGTGGCACTCACTCCTATCATCATGAAGTGCTTTGAAAAATTGGTCTGCCAGCATATATTTGATAAACACCAGTTTGCATGCAGAAGAAATAGATCTACAGAGGACGCTATAGCCATCACTCTTCAAACTGCTCTGACTCATCTAGAAGTGGGGGGGGGGGAGGCTATGTGAGAATGCTTTTTGTAGATTTTAGTTCTGCATTTAACACAATTCTTCCACATAGACTAGTATCTAAACTTCTGGACTTTGGACTTTCTTATTCAATCTGCTTTGGGATTATGGATTTCCTGTCTGGCCACTCACAGAGGGTCAGATTAGGTAATCATACCTCTTCAGCCCTTTTTCTTAACACTGGTACACCGCAGAGTTGTGTGTTGAGTCCCTTACTTTATATTCTTTATGTGCATGATTGCATTCCCACTCACGCTAGTAATACTAAATTTGCAGATGATACAACAGTGGTAGGACTCATTTCTGGGGAGGATGAATCTGCCTACTGAGATGAGGTAGACTGGTTGCTTTCGTGGTGTGCAGACAATAACTTGGTCCTCAACACCAATAAGACCAAGGAGCTTATAGTGGACTATAGAAGGAACCTATTAGATTTTCAGCCCTTGCTTATCAGTGGAGACCAAGTGGAGCAAGTGGCCAGTTTTAAGTTTCTGGGTGTTACCATAAAAGAGGACCTGACCTGGGGTGCTCACATTGCAGCCCTGGTCAAAAGGGCCCAGCAGAGATTGTACTACCTGAGACTTCTCAGAAAACAACAACTGAATGAAAAAACTGCCAGTGACCTTCTACCGCTGCACCATAGAGAGCATTTTAACATACTGCACCTCTGTATAGTTTGCCAATTGCACAGTGGCAGATAGGAAAGCACTCCAGAAGGTTAACGCCATTGCCCAGAGGATCATTGGTTGCCCTCTCCCCTCTTTGTTCAAAACATTCTCAAAGATCCATCTCATCCTGGGAACCCTTTTTTTTTTAACTATTACATCTGGCAGACGGTACAGAATAATAAAAACAAGCACAAATAGGCTGAAAAACAGCTTCTATCCCAGGGCAATTAACTCTTTTGAATTCTACTGTATAGTGCAGTGTTGGTGCAATGTTAGGGGTTTCGGTTCAATGTGTGAGTGTAAAGGATGTGTGTTTGTGTTTATTTTCATGGTCATGATGTGCACTGAAGAAGATGGTGTTTGATTTTGTTGTATGAGGTGCAATGACAACAAACTAAACTAAACTAAACTAAACTAAACTAAACTAAACTAAACTAAACTAAACTAAACTAAACTAAACTAAACTAAACTAAACTAAACTAAACTAAACTAAACTAAACTTTCCCCTAATACAATGATAGACCTGCCTTTGGGCATTCTGATTACTGATTTCATTTAGAAAAAATAATATTAATTCAGTAGAGATTTGTAATGTATTTTTGGTTTTGTGTGTGTGTATACAAACACACACATGTATACATGCACGTGTGCACGCACACACACCCAAACACACTGTATGCCAAAAATTATTTTCCCCCTTTCATGGTGAAACAAGTAGCATAGAATATATGCACAGAAAAAAAAAATGCAAGCAGAAAGCATGCATATACTTCTTCCAAAGGCAGCTTGGCAGTTGTCAGAATGTGCTGTCCTGCCCAAGCTTTTCCCATGACTGTTCTACAATACCAACATTTACATTAAAGGTTATTCTGACACATTCAAATTCCCTTAAGTACAAAGATAAACTATTTTTTGTGGTTTAAGCCAGAGCCAATTCTATTGTTTGGGAGGAGAATATCTTTAACTTGTGTTCTCATGAAATGAGATGCTGTATATATTTTAATGTGTTAGAAACACTGCTGTTGTGTTGTGCATTTGGTGTTAAAAATGATTGGTCATTAAAAAGAAATGCCAGAAAAAACGCATTGAATAAAAACCTTCAGTAGTTTAGGTATGCCAAATTCTGTTATCTTTTCAGCTCTCTGACTTTTTTTTTTTTGAAAACAATTTTATTGATTTTCTACAAACAAACAAAACAGACAAGACATAAAAACATCAACTCTCTTATGTACTCTCTTCTGACTTTTTGTATACTCTGTTGCCAGTTTGGAATGGGAGAAGGCAGCACAATTTAAATGTGTGACATATTGGCCAAGCAATTCTATCTTTTTCTGAAAATACCTTCAATTTGCTCTTTTAACTTACAATCATTTAATAACTGTTCAATGCCACTGAAAAAAGTGACCAACAACCAGTCCTCACACTTATAACCATTGTAGCATCCCCACAGTCAAGTGAACAAAACTTAATGATTGAGTGGTTTACTTAAGAACTACAGTGGTTTGCTTATCAACTATGGCAAAAAAGGTCTTAAAATGGGTGTGACTCATTAGACAACCATTTTGCTTAGCAGCAGAACTTCGGGTTCCAATCGTGGTCATAATTCAAGGACTAACAATACTGCTACCCTTCAAAAAGACCTTGACTATGTATCAGAATGGTCAAACAAATGGCAACTTCAAATCTCAACAAATAAATGCTCTGTCTTACATATTGGCAAAAAAAAATCAGAAAATAAAATACAAGCTGAATAGTCAAGACCTTGTTGATGATCCAAACTTTGTCAAGGACCTTGGAGTATCTAATAATCTAAGTGCTAGAGCCCACTGTAACTACATAGCATCAAGGCATCAAGAGTTGTTAACCTAATCCTACATAGCTTTTTCTCTGGTAATATCACACTACTAACTAGAGCATACAAAACATTTGCTAGAGCAATACTTGAATACAGCTCATCAGTCTGGAACCCACATTATGTATCTGATATTAATACAGTTGAGAAAGTCCAGAAATATTTCACAAGAAGAGTTCTCCACTCCTCTACTCGTTGCAGAATACCTTATGCCACCAGACTTGACATTCTGGACCTAGAAAACCTAGAAGTATGTCACCTTTGGTCCGATCTAAGTATAGTATATAAAATTATATATTGCAATGTCCTACCTGTCAATGAATACTTCAGCTTCAACCACAACAACACAAGAGCACACAATAGATACAAACTCAAGGTAAACTGCACCAAACTTGAGTGCAGGAAATATGACTTCAGCAACAGAGTGGTCAATGTCTGGAATATTCTACCTGACTCTGTGGTTTCTTCCCCAAACCCCAAAAACTTTAACCTTAGACTGTCTACTATTGATCTCACCCCTTTCCTAAGAGGTCTATATGGGGCGTGCATAAGCGCACCAATGTGCCTACCGTCCCTGTACTCTTGTTTCTTTTTATTTTTCTTATATATATATATATATCCATTTTATGTATTTATAACTATGTTATACTTATACCTGTTATCTTATAATCACTTGACAAAATAAATAAATAAATAAAAATAACTGTACTGGGGATGAGGGCAGTAAAAATGTAATCATCCAGGTGTTCATCACTGGATTCAGGAAAGTATTGCCCCACCTTCTTGTAAAAATGTTTTTCACCTATGAAATGAACTCTCTGAGGAAGTGGGGTTCTTTGGGAGTCTATCAAGGCTCAGTCACTTGGTTGCAGGGCATCTGATTGTTTGTTTCCAGTTGAGGTTGCAAAAATCTTCCAAATGCATCTGTGCCTGCTGGGGAACAAACTGAGCCCTGTCTCAATAGTCCTATGATGTAGCTTGGAAAAGAAATGTTGCTTGGCTTTCTATGCTGAAGTTTCCAAGGTTAGCCCCAGGGAAGGACGAGAACAGCTCCTTCAATTTCAGGACATTTTTGTTGTTCATCCTCACATTGGAATCCAAGCCATCACAATGTGCTTTTGATATGCTACATTTCCCCCCCTTTTTGCTTGCTTATAAACTCCACTGCCAAGTTCCCCAAGAAGTTGTTTTTGTTACATTCTATACCTGTGACGTTAAGCATTTTTTAAGCTAAAACACTGATAGAATTCTTTTTCTTCAGCTAACTTCATAGTAGGGCATCAGTTGTCTAGCCTGTAATTAACAGCAATAGCACATAGACATATATACCACTTCACAGTGCTTTACAGCTTGCTCTAAGCAGTTTACAAAGTCAAAGTATTGCCCCCAACATTCTGGGTCCTCATTTTACTGACCTCAGAAGGATGGAAGGCTGAATCAACTCTGTATATAATAATAATAATAATAATAATAATAATAATAATAATAATAATAATAATAATAACAACAACAACAACAACAACAACAACAGCAGCAGCAGCAATAACAGCAATAACAGCAATAACAATAACAACAACAACAACAACAACAATAATAATAGAGTAAACTGATCAGCTGCAGAGCATTTTAATCACCACGAAGTCTTCCCCTGGCATGTAGTACTAAAACTTAGGATACTAAACCAAAATGAAGCTTGGTTTGTTTTGCCAGCCCAACCATTGTGATTGGAAAATCATGGTTTGTGAGTCAGTGTGTTGTGTGAACCCACCAGTTGTGACTTATTCAGTACATTGTGATTAAAGAAGCCATGGCAAAATGGAGTTTGTGAACTCTATCAATGTTTTTTTTTTTCATTGATTAAACTCATAACTTTAATTTTAAAATCAAGCAGTGATTCTGCTTTTGTTATCAATTTATTGGGAATCCCAGAACATAAATTTCCCATTCCCATCTTGGGCAAGAGGTGAATGAGAAGCATGGGTGGAGGAGGTCTAGGACAACTTGATGCAGCCAACTTGCGGCCAACTCACCACAAAACACCCCACCATGGTCAACTCGCTGAGGGACAACTTGCTGCAAGACAAGAATTACACTAATATCAAAGAAATTGTAGAATAGAATGATTAAGGAAAGAATGCGAAAGGAGAGACAAAATGAAATGTGAATGACAAAAATTAATATATTTTTAAACTATTTTAAATAATTAAATTGAATTATTGAATTGTCCTGTGGACAAGTTATCCCACAGCGAGTTAGCAGGATAACTTGCCCACATGGCTGTGTCAAGTTGGCCATGGTGGGTTGGCTATGGCAAGTTGGCCATGGTGGGTTGGCTATGGCAAGTTGGCCATGGTGAGTTGGCTTTGGCAAGTGGCCCATTCCATAGGAAAAGCCAGGCACAGCCTTGGGAAGGCCTTGCAAGATTTCAGGAATGCTATGCGTCGCCAGCAGCTACCTCACAAAGAGGCAAGATGGGTGCATCTCAGCAACAGCAGTAGAAAGAAGATCAACTAGGGGCAGCAGGGGTGTCAGCTTGCAGGATGATACAGGTCCAGGAAGCAGGGTTGGCAGAGCGCAGGGCAGTGAAAAAGGCAGAGACAGATGAATGAGAGGAATTGAAGCACAGCCTGCAGTTGGAAATGTGGGCAGGCTGTCAAGCCCATGAATTTTGATCACATAATTGTGGGGCACTCAGCAACTGTAAGTTTGAGAATTGGATATAACTGCCATTTCTTCAATGCTGTCATAACTGTGAACAGTCACTGAATGAATGTTCATTAAGCGAGGACTGCCTATACAATAAAAATAGATCTATCTGGCATTGATTTCTGTGTTTGTTCTACATTGTTATGCTGATCCAAATTCACTTGTAAAATCCAACTTTATTCTTTTGTCTCTTTACCTATCCCTATTTTCTTATACTATCCCTTCTTTTTCTTCCTGTCTACACTGATTCCAGCAAACTTTGTCCAACTATTCTGGTTTTGTCTTTTCAAAGCAAGCACTCCTTACACAATGGGAACATTGCTTTGTCTGTAAAGATGCATAAAATACAATATGTCTGACCAACTGACCTGTGGTAGCTGGAACTGCAACAGGATGCCATAAATACAATATAGTATACATTCATTTTTAAAATCTATTATCAAATTTCTGCCAATCAAGTAGGAGATGCTCATGTTATTATTTTCCAAGTGGTTTGTGATTTAACGGTGGTTTACCAATAATGCTATCCAGGTTTATGTGTTAACAATAATTTACAAGCCTACTTTGAGTTACTTCTAGTCATTCCTTCTAATGTCATGTAATATTTTGTCAACTACTTGCACTTACTCTTTCCCTAGAATTGTCATTTAATATCTTGCCAACAAAGATATATAACAGTGAAAAAAAGAATACTTTCCTAGACTAATTGCATATTCATGTGCTAAATTTTCAAGCTACAAGACTGTTTAAAAACAATGAATACATTTTTTTGTCTTCTGAAGGGAAGCAAATTAATTTCCCATTTAAATCACTCCAAATAAGTTCTCAAATTAATTCATATCCATCCCAAATCTTCTTAAGCATTTTTGTTCTAAATCAACCTCTCCTACAATAAATTCAAAATAAATAGAATATATAAACTCTGGATAGGTGGGTTCTTGAATTATGGCTGCACTTAGAAGAAGAGCTATGCAAGCCTGGGGCTGATTCTTCCCCAATTTATCTATTCTAGAGTGCATAAAGAGATGGTTGAAACACTAAAAAAAAAACCTCTCTACTTGCACCATCACTATTATAGCTATTATAGTTTTTTCAAATATTTCCTTTTCCAACTGTTCATTTTCTATGGCAGAGGTAGGCAACAGTATGTGTTTCTTCCATTGGCAACTTTTAGCACCATTGGTGGCAAGGACCATGCTGATTTGAATTTTTATTATTTATTTATTTCATTGGCTAAGCTCAATACCATGTAAATAACCAATGTAGTACTCACTCAATCAATACAGGACATGGTATAAAAACTCAACCATCAAGGAGGCCCTGTCTACCCCAATTCAAGGCCTGGGAGAACAGCATGGCTGCCAACTCTCACGCAATCAGCGTGAGACTCACGCAATTCAACCAATTTTGACTGTCTCACTCTGATAAACGAAATCTCACGCTAAACCCCCAAAATGGAATGTACAAAAATAAATATATCTCTAGTACATTCTCTGATATTCCGAATATTCCCCTTAGGAGAAGGATGAGCTCCCAGCGCCGCCCCGCCCTGCCCAGCCACCCCACCGCGCCTCTTTTCCCGCCTTAATCCTCGTTCTGCCTCGGCGTCCTGTAACTGTGCATGATGCCGATTAGCAAATTCGCTCGAAGAGCAAGAGGCTTCTTCCCGCCCGGGGCGCTCGCAGCCACTTTGCCCCGCGCTCTCCCTCTCTGCAATGTCCTCCGGGACAAGCCAGCTGCCCTTTTCAAAGAAGGACACGAGGGGGCTGGCAAAGCCTCTTTTGCAGGCAACAGCCTCGGAATAACCCTGGTAAGCAAAGCTGAGAATTGATATTCCAAATATTCCCCTTAGGAGAAGGATGAGCTCCCAGCGCCGCCCCGCCCTGCCCAGCCACCCCACCGCGCCTCTTTTCCCGCCTTAATCCTCATTCTGCCTCGGCATCCTGTAACTGTGCATGATGCCGATTAGCAAATTCGCTCGAAGAGCAAGAGGCTTCTTCCCGCCCGGGGCGCTCGCAGCCACTTTGCCCCGCGCTCTCCCTCTCTGCAATGTCCTCCGGGACAAGCCAGCTGCCCTTTTCAAAGAAGGACACGAGGGGGCTGGCAAAGCCTCTTTTGCAGGCAACAGCCTCGGAATAACCCTGGTAAGCAAAGCTGAGAATTGTCCGCTGCCAGAGATGTAACTAGAAGCTGGGCGTCTCTCTCTCTCTGAAAGACATTTGTTCCAGAGGATCACATCCTGTCAGTCCTCCAACTTTCTATTTTGCACAAAGCTGCCCAGCCCCTTTATAGATCAGCCTGGCGCGCTTCTCGCCTTGCTGGTTTGGGAAGACTCTTTTGGATCAGCTAAAAGAGAGCATAAGGCGTGTAAAGGGGTGGTGGTGGTGGTGGAAGTTTGCTCATACACCCACATGCTAAAAGCATTAAGACAATGTTCTGTTAGGACAATGGGATCAACCAGGATGAAAGGTTATGTATTTCCAAGCGATCGCATGACACTCCAGCATTGAGAGTGCAGTTGGGTTCCTTTAATAACTTGGATTTGGTTTAGTAACCTTCCCCCTCTCCCCCTCCGGTTTACTCTGGGCCTTGGTAGCAGGTGAGTTTTCAAGACGGCATTTTTGAAAATACTTTAAAAACAAAGTTAGGGTTTCCCTTTTTCTAATATTGGAAGCAGTCTCCTCCAAATGGTAATTAATTAAACATCTGCTTAATTCTTCAGCCAAATAAAGTTGCTATAATGGCTCTTTAAAAAAAGTAATTTTACGAGCACCACCCTGGGTTTACACTGTGTAAGATACAAGGAAAGGAGAGGAAGGTGGAAGAAAAGAAGACTGATGCAAAATATAATGTTCACTTGCTGTAATTTTTAGTCTCTACCAGGACTTTGTTTTGGTTCTATAGCTTCTATGATGAAAGCTAGGGCCAAGCTTCAGAATACAGTAGATGAGTTTTACAGTTAACAATATGTATATTTATATGAAGCACTCATTATTCGATTAAATGTTTAGTTTATACATGTCTGAAATTATGAACCCCTATTTCAGTCAACAAGTTAGTATATAATTAAAGACTGAGACTATAGCATTTGATATTGGCATGTAGTATGGTATTTGAGACAGAAAGAAGAATACCCATTGATGTATTTGCATTATCTCTGTAGTTGTTTCGGGTTTTTTGTCTTTTTGTTGCACATTGAATTCATCCTATAGTGGTCTATAGTACATCACTAAGCTAACAAAGTCAGTTGAGGTAGAATACTGCAGTTACAAGTCAGGAACTTCAATTATTCATGGTCAGTGAACTGCATTATTAATATCTTACAAATCCGGTTCAAGTACATTGGTGCTGCTTGCATGTATGTATGTATGTATATGTCCAAATCATGACTAAAGTATGCATCAGATTGCACCATTTAAAATGTAAAATTGTCAAAGCTCCCTACCGTGGAAGGGGGGACACCCCCCTTCCACACCATCCCCCCCTCGGTCGCTTCACTCCCTCGCAGTGTCTCACTCCGAACTATCACTCAAGGTTGGCAGCCCTGAGAACAGCCAGATCTTCAAGGCCTTCCAGAAAATGATCAGGGTGTGAGCCAAAGAAATTTCAGGCAGAATAGTAGTCTAAAATTTTCAGGTTGTACTAGAATGTCTGTTTTTAGTATTAACTGAAGGTATCTTTCTTCTCCAGGCTGCATCTGTATATTTTCCAATAAAAAGTGAATTGAAATATAAAAATGACTAAATATCAGGTGCTTTAAACTAACTCAAACTAACTCCTGTCCCCAAAGCTCTGGCTATGATAGAATGGAATGGAATGGAATGGAATAGAATAGAATGGAATAGAATAGAATAGAATAGAATAGAATAGAATAGAATAGAATAGAATAGAATAGAATTGTTTATTGGCCAAGTAGGGTTGGACACAAGCCTTGAATTCTACCAGTTTGCACCTATTCGCTAGAATCAGTTGTTAACATTCTAAGCAGTTCAGAGAACCGGTTGGTTAGAAGCAATTACTGGCCTAATCCTGTAAGGAAGGCAGGAAGGAAACATTCTAGTGTTGCTTACAGAAACTGCCTCTCCATTGTCCCTTATTACATTCTTGGCAGGACTAGACTTCCTGTCTCAGGAATGTCTCTGGAGTTTTTTTCCCCTCCTTTGCTGATACTTTGCTTGTGTGGAGTGACCATTCAAAGTTACAATGGCATAAAAAAGTGACTTATGACAATTTTTCACACTTACGACTGTTGCAGCATCCCCACAGTCATGAAAGGCCAGGCGAGGAGATGCGTGCCTCGATGTGAATGATATTGAGTTGGCCACGTCCACCAACTAAGCCATGTCCATAGAACCGGTTGTTAAAAAAATTGAATCCCACTCCTGGTTGGACACACAAGGAGTTAATAGTTTTGGTGCAAATATTCTCAGTATACATAAAAGAAAAGATACATTCATCAACCTCATGAGAGAAAATCAAGTCCACAAAAAAACTATTAACTCTATTAGATAGGCTATAATGGGTAGAATTTTGCAAATCTGGATTGTGCTTTTCCTTCTTTCCTTTTTATATCCCAGTGAATGGCCAGTCTGGGTGTCAGCCTCCATTTGGAATCGTAGAAACTCTGTTAATAAACCATGTTACTCACAGTTCTTTGTGGATAGATGTGTTTATTATAATCTGTTTCTTCCAACCATGGCAACCACGGCAATCCCCAGTTAAGCCAGTGCTGAGAACATCTGCATCTCAGTGCCTTTTATGATCCAGGTCCACCCCTCCCATCTACATAACATCCACCCTCCCCATTAACCCAGCTCCCCTCCACCCCACAATGCTAATCGCTACTACCATTAAGTGATAATCACGTTTGCAATCCTTCCGCCCCCATTGCTGGCCGTCCCCCCCCCATCCATCCCAAATACACCCACATCACACAGCAATGCTCAAAACCGACGTGGATCTCCGAATAACCGACAGTGTTCCCTTCCCCGAGCTCTGTAATGATACCGCAAACATCGCCTTCAATCAACTGGTCCCGTTGAGCCAAGCATGAGAAGAGTGGTAAAACCCTCCCCCTAGCCAGTCTTTGTGTGTTGTACGTGCCGAGATGAATTGTCAGGCTTCACTGCAATCGAGTTGAACCAGGAAGCACAAAAACGGAAAACCTTTCCCCAACCACGTCAATATGTTGGACTTCACACTGTAGGACGGGTCAACAGGATCTTTGAAGCCCACCACTGGGTCTCTTCTTGAAACGGAGAGTCCTCGACTTACAACAGTTTGTTTCATTTGCAATGGTTGAAAATGTCATTTAGTTCATTTAGTGACCACTGAAAGTTACAACGGCATTGAAAATAGTGACTTATGACCGTTTTTCACAGTTATGACCTTTATAGCATACACCCCATGCTCATATGATCAAATTCAGATGTTTGTCAACTGGATCATATTTATATGACTGCTGCTGTATCCCAAGGTCATGTGGTTTTTTTTTTTGTAACCTTCTGACAAGCAAAGTCAATGGAGAAGTGAGATTCACTTAACAACAGGTTTACTAACTTATCAACTGCTGTGATTCATTTAACAACTGTGGCAAGAAACATCGCAAAATGGGGGGAAAGTCACTTAACAAATATCTCACTTAATAACAGAAATTTTGGGCTGAATTGTGGTCATAAGTCAAGCACTATCTGTACTATCTCTGTTCCCAGGACTTAAGAAATGTTTCTGTCCTTTTTGCTTAATCTATGGTTTCTGAATATTTGCTTCAAGGCCATTTGCTTCCTGCCTTTCTATAGGTGTAAATCAAATGAGGGTTATTGATTTTTTTTTAAAAAAACTGTTTCTATTTTAGCCCGCATAAATTTTCATAACTCAATCATAACGTTTAATTGGTAGTTATTTCACCACTAATGATTTAAAGGTTCATCAAACCATCACTATGACAAAATCACTGTGTACAGGTTTTATGCCTGTTAAGAAATGATAACAGATAACATATAATCACAGTTGGAAGGGACCTTGGAGATCATCTAGTCCAACCTCCTGCCCAACCGGCAGACCTTACACCATTTCTGACAAATGGCAGTCCAATGTCTTCTTGAAATTCTCAAGTGATGGTGCTCCCACAATTTCCGAGGGCAAGCTGTTCCATGGTTGATTGTTCTCACTGTCATAAAGGTTCTCCTTATTTCCAGGTTAAATCTCTCCTTGTTCAGTTACCATCCATTATTCCTTGTCTGGCCTTCGGGTGCTTTAGAAAATAGTGTGACCCCTTCCTCTCTGTGACAGCCCCTCAAATACTGGAAGACTGCTATCCTGTCTCCCCTGGTCCTTCCCTTCACTAGACTAGCCATGCCCAGTTCCTGTAATCGTTCTTCATATGCTTTAGTCTCCAGTCCCCTAATCATCCTGGTTGCTCTTCTCTGTATTTTTTCTAGAGTCTCAACATCTTTTTTATAATGTGGTGAACAAAACTGTATGCAGTACTCTAGATGTGGTTTTACTAAGGTTGAATAATATTGTACTATAAAGAAGCTAGAAGTTAGTAGTGAAGAAATGGCTTCTGGAGCAGTTCTTCATGTCTTTCCCAAGCTAGGTTTACTGCCTAGAATTAATATTGATATGCAAGTCCCAGTTTGCATAACTATGGCATGTCAACCAATATACCAATGGCTATTAATCCAACATTTTTGATGTAAAGATTGGTATGGTTCAGCTCACTAGCACTCTAAGCTAAAAATCGAATAAGGCTATGGTTTGCTGTGTTGTATGAACCTCACAGTAGTGATTTCTAAATCATGGTTTATGATTTAGCATAATATCTGAGTCCAGCCAATTATAATAGATTAAACATTGGCTTAGTGCAATGCAAGAACCAGGTTTAAGAGGCAATGCTGGACATTAAAAAGTCAATGTGGAAAAGGGTATGTTTTAAGAGCTCCACACCCACAAGTCATCAGTGTTAGCAAAAACTAAGGGATTTCTACTGTGAAAAAAGGAATTCTCCTCCCCAAAGGCCCATCTGTGTCTCGTGCACTGTTTTCTCATTGTCCTTCCACTCTCTGCCAAAACAGTACCACTTCCCAGTAAAGGGGAATGGAATAAGGGCAAGCATCTGGGACGTTGACTTTCATTGTTCCTCCATAACTAATGTGCTTTAATTGAGAGCCAGAAATGGCACAAAGTGATATGGGTAAACTCCATTATAGGAGCTTTGCTGAATTTGTCACACTCTTTGATGCCATCTCCACCCATCTAAAGATGAAAAATCATGCATGCATAAAGGCTATCTTTTCTTCAATATGCTACTTTGCAACTTTAAAAAAAAAAACAATTCTAAGGCTCTGAAGTTTAGGAGATGCAACTTATAGTAAGTAACTGATGTTTCATTTGTGAGGCCCATCTTGAATGTGCAGCATAACCAAACTTATACTACTCAGGCTGCATGTTACAAATTCACCACTTTTGCCTTTGAGAGAAAAGCACAATTGGTTAATACTTTATACTTAAAACACAAGGTCACTGGGTGAAAAATTAATCAGTTGGTAATTCTAATTATGGTGTTTCATTTCAAAATTTTCTCCATCTGATTTAAAGAATCCGTGGCAGGGAATATTGTTGCAATAAAAAGTGGATATATCGCACAGTACAATCAGCAACTTTGTTACTGCTGCAAATGGCTTTGTGTTAAAATCGTGTTCATTTGGAAGAGGAAAACATAATTCATGCCATCTGTATTATTAACTTAGAGAAAAGAATATTTTGGTGGCAGGAAAACAACCTTTTTTTTTCCTTGGGAGTGTAATAGAATTTAAAGGGGATTTATTAATTGAAATAAAGCAGACTGGAATGGAACTTGGACACTGCAAGTACGCTTAAGGCTGTGGTGACAGGAATGAACATATGGTGATAAATGGCTCATAAAAATACTGAAATACTGTAATAGGAATGGTTATTATATGCCTAAAACAACAATAGGGTAATAATTATTTCAAAAACATGGGAAACAATTGTTCCCAGCTAACATTTCTTATTTTGATATCAGCCTGTTTATCAAGGGTTATCCAAGCTTTAGACTGAACTTTTCTTACAAAAAAATTTCATCCTCCCCAACTTAAAAAAATTCCTTCTGTCCAAACCACAACATGCCTCAAAATATTTACAAATGTGTAGTTTATTTAATGCACATATTATACAGTCACAATCACACTGGGATTTGATGGAATAGGGGTGGGACGGGACGGGAGTATTTGGTTTCTTCTTGGCATTATCTGAATTCCTATATTGTAGGAATTATCTGAAACTATGTTGTAGAGTTTCTGGTACAAAATGAAACTTAATGTTACTAAATTCTGCTGTGGACAAGCACTCATTATTCCATGTGGTTAGTTGTCATTCACCCCACACCGCTCCTAAAAAAGAAGTTTTGAGAGGCCGGTGTTTGTTACAACATTTGGAAACAAACAGCACTTCCCACTGAAATCAGAAATGCATTAAAATAGATAAATAGGCAAGAACTAGTGACAAGAAATAAGACCTAAATTATTATTTTGTTTGCCCTAATTTAATATATTTTTTGCAATTTTATATAGTCAAAAATGATTTAATGACACAATCTAATAATACTAGATTGATTTTCAAGTGTCTGAATATTTGAAGAATCATTATCAATATGGGTCATACAATTGACATCAAGTAAGCAGAATTTCATTCTGAGGGATGATACCATGACTGAGACAAGTGAAATTTGAGTTAATGATAGGTCTCCATAGGGCTGGAAAAACATGAAACACAGATAAATAATTATCTCAGGAGGCAAACAACAACAGTGACACTAATTTGCTTCCACAATAGCCCATAACTGGCTTTCTACTTTCAATGGTAATGAAAAAATGTATTTATTTATTATTGAATTTCTATCCATAGTGTCTTAAGAAATCAATCCCTGATGGTATATATCACTGATTTAAATAGTAAAGGCAACAATAGAAAAAAAGAAAAACAAGTGGTAAATATTGAGAAAACTATAGGCAGAATCATTTTATTTACACACAATAGTTATTCTAGTATTAAGGGAAGATTAAAGTTCAAGAATGATCTTCAGTTTCTTTGGTATGCGCAAAAGCAATCCAGAAAGGAAGAAATGGTACCACCCCTGAAAAGGCTGTGACCTTGGTTTGTTTTTAATTTAATTTTTAATAATTTTAATTATGCTAGATACCTAAGCAACCTGAAGGAATTGTTCTGTTAGATCACTAAGACTTAAAACATAACACAAACCTTGAAACCAGCTAAGAAAACAATAGAGACCCAGTACAGCTGAGCCAGGGCCAGGTATCCTGTGCTCCTAATGAGGAATATATGAGAGAAACTTGACTGCCTCAATTAATTACTAGACCGTTTTAGGATTGAAGTAAAATAATTTTGCTAGTTCAGTTTTGATTTTGAACCCAGCAGGGAGAAACAGCATCCTCTCTGTCACTTCCGACAGCAGAACAATCTAAACCCTCCTGTCTATGCAGTTTACTGTGATACAAATTATTAGACTTCCTGGGTTTTCTTCATCCATCTAACCCAAAATGTGATGTGCTTCATTTTGAGTTAGTCAGTGTAACAGTTTAGTCAAACTATTGCAGCTACTCTAAAAATGATGGTGAAAAGCAATCATAGCTTGGTGTGTAGTATGAACTCAACTCTTTTATCCAATCTGGCTGTGATATCTGCGAAACAAAGGTTCATCAAAATGTGGAAATTAAAAGAATACAGGCAGCACGTAATCCAGAAAAAATAGGTATTCTTGGTTAACTTCAATGTGACATGCAGGGCATTGTGAAGCTTTCTGGAAACTGTATTGCAGAGGTTTAGGTCAGAATTTAGTGGTAGATAAGCTAGTTCACCTTGGACTCAATTTATGCAATAGCAAACTAGACCCATTAAAAATACATAATCAAGAGAATCTTTATTGGTATCAAAATCTTATTGTGTTAGGCTTTGGGAATGTCAGGGCCAAACAATGAACTTAGCATCCATCTCTGCCTGCAATACATTTTAAGAGAATTACATTTTCCCTTGTGGGCTAAGTGCAAATGACTCTGCATTGCATCTTATCTATGATTTAAGGCAAAATATATTTGTAATTATTGTGCTAAAAGCAGAATAGGAAGCATCTGCCTATTGATGGATTAAGAAGGTGAAACTCTTTAACTCTTCTGCTATCTCCTTTCTGAGTTCTTTTTATTGACTGCAAAAGTAAAAAGGTTGTTAAGGTTTAAGTTGAAAAATATTTTGCAGATGAAGTTATTGTTTATCAAACAACCATATGGAAAACCAAAAACCCTGCCTCCCATTTTACCTCAGACCTCACAAAGCTTATTTTGTTCCCATTTTAATATCTGTAGACCAAAAGGTGCCCTGATATGATTGCATTGATTCAAAGATATTTCATTACCAGCATTTTTGTTTAGACATAAAGAGGACTGGCTACTTTTAAAATATTTTAAATTTGCTTGGTAAGCTGTTAAACTGTTAGTTCTAAAAGTTGTTGGAAAATAATTTTAGAAATATAATCCAAAATACTGTACTTCCTGGGTTTTATGCATAGCTTTCTTTCTGCTTTCCTTATAAACAGCACAATAGCATAACACAGAGCAAGAAAAAGAATGCATCACAAATTCTCTTTTGTGAGGGTACGCCAAAGCAAATGGTTATATTACAAAATGAATGCCCCCACCAGAAAGAGGTTTAAATAAACTGCATCGTACCGTATAATAACCCCTACCTGAAACATTTTACCTGCTCTCAGGAAAAGGGAGCAGCACTATTGTATCGGCTTCAGGAACCTTGCAAATTGACCATCTGCAATTAATTCACGCACTGTATAAATAGTTCTGAAGACTGAATAGTTTGCATTCCAAATGGAACAGTCTATTTTTAGCTTTCGAAGCTGGCGTGTTTTGTGTTCTCTGCAGAGGCAGGAACACAGTTGTTGTTTTTTTAAAAAATGCATGGAAGAAATGTTTTAATTACTCAAAAAGAAAATAATCAGAAGGGACATCAGGAAAAGAAATTTCTGAATAATCTTAAAATTCTATAAAGGTGGTTGCTGCACAATGAAAAAACTGGAGAGAGAACAGATGTTTTATATAGGGTTTTTTCTTTTCTTTTTCCTATGCTTTTGTAATATCTATTGGTTACTGAACAAGCTTACTTGAAAGGGGTGAAATAACATAAAATTGTTATATTGCAGCCAAGATTGTTCAAGAGAGAATTATATCTGCACCATGGCACCAAAGCATTAGAAAATACATGATTGGAAAAGATCCAGAAAAATATTTTACCACATTCATTTCTTATTGAAGTGTATTGTGATGTTGAAGAAAGGCATAATCTCATGCTTTGATCCCCTGTATTTTATTTTATTTTTATTAGTGAAAAGTCTTTTTAGAAGTCCCTTAAGTCCTTTCTATTGAGGGAAGTCTATCCATACAAAGTTTTGTAACAAGTGAAATTTTGTTTAAAATGTAAAAAAACATGGTCACTGCTTTTACATGACTCGGTTCAGGATCTACAACTTCTTGGCCAAGGCCATATTTTGCCTATGAAAATCATGGTGAGGATGCACAGTCCAAAAAAGATAACTGGATCAGGAAAGGCATTTTATTTAATCTGCATTTACATTCAGCTTATAAAGAACTGAGCATCTTCAATCATGTATGGTTTCAATATCAGTGGTTATCTTCTGTCACGTTTGAGGGCTCTGGAAATCAAATGCAGTTCTCGGCTTCTATGTCCCTCTAGTTGTCATCACACATTATAAAAAGATTAAAAAGTAGCAGTAATAGGTACTCTTAAACAATATGAGAAGAGAGTTGTGTAGGTCTACAGTAACTAAAAATCAGAAGGAGGAGGAAGTAGTATCTTTTCAGAACAATACATTTTATTATTAAAGGAATAAGCTTTTATGAACTGGAACTTACAAGTTGCACGGTAGACTGATGTAGGAATTCCTTTTTTCTCTATTTTACACT
This sequence comes from Hydrophis major, assembly GCA_033807585.1. Classification (NCBI taxonomy): domain Eukaryota; kingdom Metazoa; phylum Chordata; class Lepidosauria; order Squamata; family Elapidae; genus Hydrophis; species Hydrophis major. Next base: position 248,463,578 of record CM066330.1, read on the forward strand.
CATGTACACATATATAAAGCCTATCATTTGTCTCTGACTGTAGCCTTTAAGTTTATATTTTTTTGTTTGTACTAGTTACTGAAATATTATCAGCTTCTGCTTTATGTTTGTGACATTGTCTTAAAAAGTCTGTTTTTATATCCCCATGTTGTTGAAAAGTATAATATCATTGCACAAGTGTTGCTTTTAGGTTTCTATTATACTTCTGTGTTGGATAGAATGAAAACGACGTTTGTAGTTTTATAGAAACTCATCCTTAATTAGCAAATACATGTGAGACTTCTCAGAAGAAAGTCCTCTCAAGCTGAGAGGGCTATTGCCAGCTAAAATGTTATAGGATTGGTTGCAGAATTAACATTGTTCAATTTTTGATCTCTTATTATAATTTTCTCCTTTTTCCTTTTTTTTTTTTAAAGAACATTGTCTTTTCTAGTATAAACCATTGTTGTGAGAATGTGGATAATCAAATACCACCTACGTTTTCTACATCTCTGCAAGCTCAATATCATTTAAAACTGTCCTTCCATAAGCATTATATATAAATGTATAAATATATAAAATTCTAAATGTTATTCTGCCCTCTCCTAGTGGCTTGGAAAAAGGAACAAAAACAGATTCATGGAAAAACAGAATTTAACCAATTTCCATCCTTTTCCAGTTTAATCTGAGTCCAAAGAGAGACTCACAGAAGTAAATTAACAAAACTTCCACATGTTACTCAGACAAGGATTTCAGCAAATCCCATCCTTAGAAGAAAGGTTTCATATTGTTGCTGTCCAAACTTGGTATTTTGGGATAATCTAGGAATTATATTAAAAATAATATGTAGTTGCTGAAGGAAATATGCCAGCCTGGGAAAAAAAATCCAGTGGGTTAAAAAAAAAATAGAATGGGGAAGTCATTGGGTTGGCAGCTTGGAACTAGATCCAAATTTTGACTTAGTTGCATTTACATAAGCCATGGCTTAAAGCCACAATTAGCTGGGTTCACACAAAACAAAAACCCCATGTTGAGTCTGTTACATGAATCCAGACAGAATTTCATTGAATGTTGAGTCCGAGAGGCTAATCACTTCTTGGAATAAAACCTAGAATGCAAATATGATGCAATCAGTTATAAGGAAGGAATTCAGCATTTAACTCATCTATATTATTTGGAGAAAATATGCTCCTTCCTCTGAAATAGGTATGTTTAAGCTGGGTTCACACATTGGTGGTTGTTCAGCATGCTTCCTTCACCTTAAAGTAGAACTGATGAGTTAATTGTGTGGTATTTTAACTCATGGTATAGGGTTTTTTGCTTGAATGCGGTTGGACTTCTGACTTCTAAGGTCACTTCCAACTCTGTTAATCTGTTATATTGATGAATTTTCCAGATAGTTTTGAACTTAATTGACAGTTCAGTGATATATGTATGTTTTTTTAAAAAAATATGTGAAACTGCAGTCCATACTTATTGGGAACAAAATGAAGCAAGGTCTGCCCTGCCAGTTTAGGTATAATTGGACCTGAAAAATAGCTCATGTAATTTTCTCTTATTTTGAAATTCCAAATGGTTGAACAGATGTAAAACTAGCCTAAAATGTAAACAAAATAAATTGCAAATAACACTAATATTACATTTACCTTATAGCCAGCTGGGTTCCTACACTTAAATAAGTCATGATCTATCAAATGGCTGGAGCAAAGTGTACAGCATTAAGCCTGAATAAAATCAAATTGTATCTCAGCTTGATGTTGGCTAGAATTAAGGAGGATTGTGGTCTTAAATATCAGAAAGGCTCTAAGTTACCTATTGTTTTTCCCATTTTAGATATACCAGGAATAGTCAGTTGGCTTGGGGTCATATAAGTGGTTGTAAATAGTTTGGAAAATAAAGTTCTTCATAATTTGGTTAGCAGTTGGAACTTGGGTTATATGCCTGCAAATTTTAGGGCTGAATTTTGCTATTTGCAGAGAAGAGCCTTTGGCCAAACACTGGTTTCAACTTACAGAAAGTTGAAGAGTCTCCTTGGGAGACTAGCATCTGTGTGGACTGAAGTAATGAAAACTGTCCTTCAAAAACACAAGGTAAGCATTATCAAACATAGTAATCCACAAAATGGATTAAAAAGTGCAGTCCTCTCTAACCAGCCCACAGTAGTTAGTGGAAAGTTCATAATAAGCTTTAGCCTGGAATAGCCAACAGATTAAACAGAAATAATTAGTGATACTGAAAGGTAAATTTAAAAGATCTAAGTAGTGAGCACACTGTATGTATACTTGTGCACATATTCCTATTAAATCTTCTCTCTCTCTCTCTCTCTCTCTCTCTCTCTCTCTCTCTCTCTCTCTCTCTCTCTGTGTGTGTGTGTGTGTGCTGTATTTGCCAGGAAAGTTACATGCTAAATGTTTTGAGCTTCTTTTTCATACAGGCTTTATGGAATTTATATATTTTCATTAGCTATTTTCAGATAGATTTTTTTTTAAGTAAATAAATAAGAACCGTGGGATTTTCAAGTTGGTAGAAATCACAGCACCTCTACTGCACCATCTCTTTGTGTGTGTTTTTAAATCATTGGGAAAATTTACTTTCATTCTCTGTATATCTCAAAATATAGTAATAAAAATTGACTTTGTCCCCAGTCTACCCCACAGGGTGGTTGTGGGTAAAAACGCAATTGGTGTTGTTACGTACATCCAGGAGGAAATAAAAGATTCTTGCCTTGTTTCATGTCTTTTTAATTACAGGGACTAAAGCAGACTAAATCTTGATAACTTTTAAGACCTGTGGTTTTGAGACCCCTGGCTGGCTGGGGAATTCTGGGAGTTGAAGTCCACTGGTCTTAAAGTTGCCTAGGTTGGACACCCTGGACTAAAGAGTAAATATGAAGGACTAAAGAGTCTTTATTTATTTACTTATTTATGCTATAATTAGCTTGCCCCAATCCCAATGACCATATATGGAACCTAGTCTGGCATAAGAAAGACATTCTTCTAGTTAGTTTTTTCAGTATGATTTTATTGAAACTTTTAAACAAGAGGATAATGACTGATACAAACTATTTATTATAAGAAAAAAGTGAAAGAAAAAAAGTTGAAGAAAAATACAAGAAAAAGAGATAAAGGGCTTCCAATATTTTTCACAAGATTTATTAGTTCAGTACAGTACCGATATAACTTCTTTCTCTAAATTGGTATCATAAAACTCTTCTTTATATAATCTATCCTGATTAATTATCAGAGGTATAAGTTCATTTTTTCATTTTTATGCAAAATCTCCATAGGTTTTCAGTCATCAATATAGACAGACCTGTTTTTAGGTTCATTTACATGTTTTACCAAACATGATAAAATATGCCTTCATGTTGTTCACATTTGCAACATATATTTTATAGATACTAAATAATTTCTCTGGGATCATATATCAGTGAAGCATCACTTTATAACAATACTCTTTTAAGACACAAGGTAAAATTCAAAGTTTTTCACCATGTATTTTCCCATATTATATATATATATATATAACATTATAACCAAAATTATATTATATATAATAATATATATTATATAATATAATATATATTATAACCAAGATTCTTAGCCTACTTTATCATATATTGTTTAATTTGTTGTTCCTCTATTTGTGATTTTAAAAAAAGTTTATACATTTTTGTGATTACATGTTTAGCATCAGTGAGGGAACTATATTTCTAATTCTCTCTTAACTTTACTGCATGTCATATTTTATGTTCATTTTGAATCTGATAACTGTAAATGGGAAAACCATTGACAAACATAAACTTCTGCTATCGTCTCTTGGTTTAATTTTAAATTCCCCTTGATGGTTTTCTGATATATTAACCATTTTCCTTATCTGTGGTTTTGTTTCCATGATATGCTTCTTGAGCTGAGATTCACAAGGGTGTTTTCAGCACAGCCTGGATTTATTTCTACAGGTAATCCTTGACTACCTGAACCCTGGAGGCCCAGTGGTTAGAATGCAGTATTTGCAGACTGCCTTCCACTGCCAGGAGTTCGATTTTGACCGGCTCATGGTTGGCTCAGCCTTCCAGCCTTCTGAGGTTGGTAAAATGAGGACCCAGATTGTTGGGGAAAATATGCTGACTCTGTAAGCTGTTTAGAGAGGGCTGTAAAGCTCTGTGAAATGATACATAAGTCTAAGTGCTATTGCTATTGACTTATGACCACACTGGCATTTAGAATTTTGGTCATAAGTTGCAGTTGTGAGTTGAGACACCACATGACCAGAGTCAATCTTACAACCATCATAAAGGGAATCAGCATGGTTTTTAAGTGAATTACATGGTAGTTAAATTAAGAACCACCATGTGGTTCTTAATAGAACTCAGGATATCCAAAAGGCACTTTTTGTTGAAAAGCAAATCACAAATCATGGTCATGTGATCATGGAAAACTATAACCATTTGTAAAAGTGAGCCACATACCAAGCACCTGAAATGTGATCATGCTGTAGCTTCAAGGATGAGTCATAAGATTTAAATCTGTTGTAACTTCAAGTGGTCATTACACTACAAATCACAAGTTGAGGATTACCTGTATTCCATATTATTAATATGACACATCTAATACTTTTTTAAAAAAAAAAATCCACTTTTTTTTTTTTTGAAACAAATTTTTATTAATTTTAAAGATAAAACAACACATCATTAACCATTAAATACATAAACACATAAAACCTCTTAACATTGTAAATCCTTACAAGTCAAACAAAACATTATTTTTATACAGCATAATTCCAATTTATCCCATCTCCATATGGACACACAAACATCTTTCAGCAAGTTTCTCATTTTTTCTCTTTACTCCTATTCAATTTCATTTCTCTTCCATATTTATCCATTTTATAGTCATCATATTCTTTTCTTTCTGGCTTGTATAAATTATTCTCATCTAACATTCCTCCAAGGTTTTATTGATTCTTTCCTTTTTTTTATATATATAAAAAACAAATTTTGTTAGTTTTACCATAAGCACAGTACACAAACATACAAACACAAAACATAAACAAAACTAAAAGATCTTTTCTGAAGGTTGTCTGTTCCCGGGTTAAAACTCTTTACACAGACACAAATTCAAACATCATATTCAACCCATATCTCCTTCCAAATCTTATTATCATTTTCTTTTTTATATATATATATAAAAACCATTTTTATCAGTTTTATAAAAACAATGCACAAAAAATCAAGGCATAGCAGCTTATAAATTCTTTTCTAAGAAAAAATAATAATAATAAACCAATAAAGCATAACATTTCCAGATTATAATATCAATATTTCATATAATATTAACTTCATATCTTGTCCCTACTTCTCTTTTCCATCCAAATTATTTATTAATTAAAATTTTATTGCCTTTTATCAATACACAAAATCCAAAAAAAAAGCATATATATCCTTCCATATCTTATTACCATTTTCAATAACATTCTTTGTCTGTTCTATTTCCAATTATCCATTCATCTTTTTTTTTTCCTTTACTATACTTCTCCTGTACACCAATTGGAGTAACATCTATAACTCATTACCCTAACTTAGAAATACTACATATAGCAATCTTTCTTGGGATTCTGTTTAAAAAAAAAAAATTCTAAAATTACATAATAAATTTTATATTCTAAATATACATATAAAAACACACTCTTATATACCCTCCAGAATCCCTCTTTTAATCTAAATTAAATTCACCCATTATCTCTAAATAAACTTTTTTTCCTTAGGTCTTGCTTCCCCACATTAAGGCTTCTCTTCCCCCCCTTTCTCTCTTGCTTATTCTTCTCCTTGCCCTTTCTACCCCTTTGTTTTTTCTCTTCGCTTTTCTTGCTCCTTTTCCTTTGCTTTCTAACCTTGCCTCCATCTTTTCGCTCATTTTTCTCTCTTTTGGTTGTTTTTATAATTCTTAAAATCCCCTTTTTCTTATCCTTTTTGTCCTCCTTTCCAGAAGGGACCCATTGTTCATCAAAGATGGCTTCTTCTTCCTCTTCTTCCTTGTCCCAGTCCTTCTGCTGCGTAATCAACTTTTCAAAGGAACATAACGCCATTTCTAAGAATTGAAACAAAGCGCCCAAAGTATCTTCTTTTTTGTATTTTTGATATTCAATCTCTAGTTCATCCACAGACGATGCCATTATGAAAAGGGAAACTTTTTCCAAAACAACCACAAGAATTTTTAATCAAAGACAATCAAAAGCAATTAAAAAAAGAAAAAAAGTTCCAAAAGTTAATACTTTTCTTCCTTCTTCTCTTTCTCTTTCTGAATTAATTTTTAATCAAAGAGGTCCAATTACCATATATCTTCTTTTGGGATCCACAAAGACGTTCTAATCAATCTCCTCCTTTTTCAGCTTCTGCTCCAATTTTTTTTTTCTCCCTTCCCACTTGCAATGAGAATTTTAATAATCAAAAATCCATACCTCCAGCAGAGATTTTCCAATTTCTCACATTTTTCAATGTCCAAAAATCCCTTTGTCTCTTATCTTAGCTTTCAAAACAATCCACTTTCAATGTCTAATATATCCAAATATTTCTGCTTTTTCCGTGGGGTGGGAGAGTAAAAAAAAAAAAAATCCCTTTAACAGCTTCTCCGCCGCTTTTCGCTCTTCTTAGGGATACAATGTATCCTCCAGCAACAAACAGCTCAATTCCAGGCAATTTAAAAGGTGTTACTTGACCCGGCTCAGACAGAACTTTCACTCTTCACACTTCCTCCAGCACAGTTCTTACCCGGTTGCTGGCTTCTTCGTGGCGGCCATTGCTGACCGCCGCTCCACCGCCTTGGGAAAAAGGGGTTTTCCCGGAGAAAGGGGGGGTCTGCGATGCCCCCACCTCCCTTTCCGACTCCCCTCTATCTTCAGCTGTCCCTACAGGGCAGCCATATCCCCCTGACCCATCTGGATCGGGGGTACCTCGACGGCTAGCCCAGCAGGAATCGCGAGCTGTCGCGAATTCCTGCTGCCCTGAAGCCACGCAAACCGGAAGTTTTTGAAAAAAAAAAAATCCACTTTAAGTTTTCGTTTTATCGTAGCATAAATATCCATGCCATCAAAACTTCAGGCTTTGATCTTCTAACTCTAAATATCTTGTCTCTCAGTGAGATCCATTCTTTCATCCAGACCAAACAAGCAGCAAAGTACAATTTCAAATTGTTCTTAGCATCTTCTAACACTTTATATTTAATTCACTGCTTTTTGTTGCCATACACATTTAGATAAATATTTTTGCCATTGTGTAAATAGAGTATCAATTGTCAAAACAGGTATTGTCAGGAACAAAAGTATGATTCTTAGGGGGGGAAATCATTTTATTGCAGATGTTGATTGCCCAACAATCACCATTTTAATTTCTCCCATCTTAATTTCATTCCACGCCCCAACGTATTTTGAAAGAACATACAATTCATATTTGCCATAGGCATTCCCAATTTTTTCTGTCTGAAAATCAGTTTTCTCCATAAGTTCTATTTAATCTTCCAGTTTTAATATTTTTGTTAGCATCTTTGTCTTCCAAGTATTAATCTTAAAACCTCACATGCCAAAGTATCTTTTCCCATTAATTCCCTCTAGTGCAGGGGTGTCCAACCTTGGCAACTTTAAGACTTGTGGACTTCAACTCCCAGAATTCCTCAGCCAGCTTTGCTTTACTGGCTGAGGAATTCTGGGAGTTGAAGTCCACAAGTCTTAAAGTTGCTTTGCTGGCTGAGGAATTCTGGGAGTTGAAGTCCACAAGTCTTAAAGTTGCCAAGGTTGGACACCCCTGCTCTAGTGGAATTCTAAAGCTAATACCAATCATTCACGAATACTTTTAAGTTTCTTTTTTATTCTCAATTCCCATAATTATCTCGTCTCTATTCCGTACTTCAAGAACTAGAATGAACCAAATTGGAGATAGCAGAGAACCTTGTCTTGCCCCTTTGGAATCTCACAGGGTTTTGTTAGTTTCCATTAACAATTTTCATCTGGGTAGTTATTCCACTACCCTGGAATAACAGATTCTCCAGTTACGCTGAACATCAAGGGTTCTTATTCTTCCTCATATACCTCTGGGTCAAGACCATACTGAAGTTTGGCTAGAAGGCTGAAGCACCACCGAAAAGATTGTTTTCTTCTTTGGAATGCTGTATCCTCCACCCATCCCCATCCCCATGGTCTGTGGGTTGCATCTGATACATTATGGTGGCAGTTTTGGTAAAACTGTGGCTAAAGAATGTCACTCAGTTATTATCCTGCCTATTTTTATTTTACCTGCAAAGTAATATATGTGGTTATATACCAGACTAATACATTTTTAGTATTAGTGACTAATACATTTTTACATTATGGACTAATACATTTTTTCCTTGAAAAATTTGCATCTTTACTCTCAGTATTGACACAAAATAGATTATATTGCTGTCAGGGCCCCAAATTTGATGGGCATTGAATGGCCCAGATTAATTCCATGTCTCTTATTTTCAGAAGCGCAGTTGGTAAATGTACTGAGCCTCATTTAAATGGCTGTCAAATTTCAGTTGTGCATCTCTTCACTTTTTAGAAACTGGCAAAATTAATCTTGGCTCACTAAGCATTCACATACGGATGCCAGCATACATATACATAATCTAATATGAGCTCTGTCAAATTCTGGCACACACATATATTCCAGTTAATGTTATCCCCAAAAAAGATGAGGGAGAGCTGTTCCTAAAATAACATTTTAGCATCTATTTTGCTAACTCCAAAGCTAGACATAGTGACAGGTCCTCATCTGGGATATATCACTATAACTCCCCGGGCCTGTTTTATTTTGACAAAAGGCATTTCAAATGTAAAAATAGTTGCATTGTTTTTCTCCAACTAATGCTCCTCTATTTACATGGAGTAAATTTTAACATGTGTTTTAACAAGCTAGAAGTCTGATTTCTTAGCTGACTTTGAGTTAATTAGATTGGGAAACAAAAACAAAAAAATTATACAGGAGACTAAAAACGATTGATAGAGGTTTCGCTCTGTAGGGTTCTATTAAAGCCATTTTTTTAAAAAAAAATCACGATTGTCAAAAGTCAATTTTTTAAATTGAGATAACCCAGAAAGACTTAACCTAAGTTTCAGCCTTTTAAGACGATTTACTCACAGCCTTATAAGACGATTTACTTCGAAGAAACTGCACCCATACGTTGATGCTTAAAATCAGAAAATAATCAAAATGTCTTGATCCTTTTGGGTTAAAATATTATTTTATTGTTCACGCACATAAACCGAAACTTTTTTCATTTTCATTAAATGGTGGACTAGCTTACAACCATTCAAAAGTTATGATACTGCATACATAATTTACAACTGGTCCTCGCACTTACTGTATAACCATTGCAGCATCTCCATGGTCACATGATCAAAATTAAACTGCTTGGCCACTGGCAGGTATTTGCAACCATTGCAGAATCCAGGGACCATGAGATTGCCATGTCCAACCTTCACAGCTAGCTTCCAGCAAGCAAAACAAATGGGGAAAGCTGGTTTTGCTTAAGGACCATAGGATTCATTTAACGACTACAGTGATTCGCTAAAAAGGTGTAAATTCACCTAAAACTGCCTTGCTTGGCAAAAGAGATTCTGGTCCTAATTGTGGTTGTAAGTCGAGAACTTACCTGTATTCCAGTACGTGTCTTTTGGTATTGCTGAATAAGTCCTTTTTTAAGACTGTCAGTGGATATGGTTCTAAAAGAATCCTGACTTTTTCATGGAACATTGAATGCATCACAGATGTTTTTCTTCCAAAAAAATACACTGCTCAAAAAAATAAAGGGAACACTTAAACAACACAATGTAACTCCAAGTCAATCACATTTTTGTGAAATTAAACTGTCCACTTAGGTACCAACACTGATTGACAATCAATTTTACATGCTGTTGTGCAAATGGAATAGACAACAGGTGGAAAGCATAGGCAGTTAGCAAGACATCCCCAATAAAGGAGTGGTTCTGCAGGTGGTGACCACAGACCACTTCTCAGTTCCTATGCTTTCTGGCTGATGGTTTTGTCACTTTTGAATGCTGGCGGTGCTTTCACTCTAGTGGTAGCATGAGATGGAGTCTACAACCCACAAAAGTGGCTCAGGTAGTGCAGCTCATCCAGGACGGCACATTAATGCGAGCTTGTGGCAAGAAGGTTTGCTATGTCTGTCAGCGTAGTGTCCAGAACAGGGAGGCGCTACCAGGAGACAGGCCAGTACAGCAGGAGACGTGGAGGAGACCGTAGGAGGACAACAACCCAGTATCAGGACCGCTACCTCCGCCTTTGTGCGAGGGACAGGAGCAGCACTGCCAGAGCCCTGCAAAATGGCCTCCAGCGGGCCACAAATGTGCATGTGGCTGCTCAAACAGTCAGAAACAGACTCCATGAGGGTGGTTTGAGGGCCCAACATCCACAGGTGGGGGTTGTGCTTACAGCCCAACACCATGCAGGATGTTTGGCATTTGCCAGAGAACACCAAGATTGGCAAATTCGCCACTGGTGCCCTGTGCTCTTCACAGATGAAAGCACTGAGCACATGTGACAGGCATGACAGGGTCTGGAGGTACCGTGGAGAACGTTCTGCTGCCTGCAACATCCTCCAGCATGACCGGTTTGGCAGTGGGTCAGTAACAGTGTGGGGTGGCATTTCTTTAGGGGGCCACACAGCCCTCCATGTGCTCGCCAGAGGTAGCCTGACTGCCATTAGATACCGAGATGAGATCCTCAGACCCCTTGTGAGACCATATGCTGGTGCGGTTGGCCCTGGGTTCCTCCTAATGCAAGACAGTGCTAGACCTCATGTGGCTGGAGTGTGTCAGCAGTTCCTGCAAGACGAAGGCATTGATGCTATGGACTGGCCCGCCCATTCCCCAGACCTGAATCCAATTGAGCACATCTGGGACATTATGTCTCGCTCCATCCACCAATGCCACGTTGCACCACAGACTGTCCAGGAGTTGGGGGATACTTTAGTCCAGGTGTGGGAGGAGATCCCTCAGAGACCATCTGCCATCTCATCAGGAGCATGCCCAGGCGTTGTAGGGAGTCATACAGGCACGTGGAGGCCACACACACTAGTGAGCCTCATTTTGACTTGTTTTAAGGACATTACATCAAAGTTGGATCAGCCTGTAGGGTTCTTTTCCACTTTAATTTTAAGTGTAACTCCAAATCCAGACCTCCATGGGTTGCTAAATTTGATTTCCATTGATAATTTTTGTGTGATTTTGTTGTCAGCACATTCAACTATGTAATGAACAAAGTATTTGATAGGAATATTTCATTCATTCAGATCTAGGATGTCTTATTTTTGTGTTCCCTTTATTTTTTTGAGCAGTGTATGTCTCTGTATGTATCCCCACTCCATTCATATCCCTCCTTGGCCTAAACAGCTTTTCTCTGATCTTGTGTGTTTTTTATTGCCCAACAACAACTTCATGCATTAATTAAGAATAATAAGGCCACCCAATCAGGAGCCCAATTTAAAACATTAAAAATACAAACACTAAATCGGGCAGTTTCAAAATGGCAAAAGCATCAGAATCTACCTGGTATAGTCAGCAAATCTACTGAGTTGTGGGAAATTGGCAGGGTGAAATTGAGAATAAGAGATGGAAAGTGCTTGAAATGGAAAAAATGCTTGGAAGGAATTCAGATGGTCCTCAAATATCAGCTGGTGAAATTGATTTTAAAAATGGATAATTCTGCAAAGGGAGAACAGTACAGATAGATCATTGGAGACTTTCAAGAAGAGATTGGACTGCCATTTGTCAGAACTGGTGTAGGGTCTCCTGCTTGGGTGGGGGGGTTGGACTAGATGACCTACAAAGTTCCTTCCAACTCTGATTATCTGTTATGTCACAACTACCCAAAACCTTATTTTTCCTAACTGATTTAAAAAAATACAAGCTTTCTCATCTGTCTGTAGACAAAAAAAAAAACATGAATCTTCTGGCATCATTTATTTCTTCTGTTTATAAGGTATATATATTAGGCTGATGCTGTAAACACAGCAAGTACAGGTAATCCTCAACTTACGACCACAATTCAGTCCAAAGTTTCTGTTGCTAAGTGAGACATTTGTTGAGTTCTGCCCCATTTTACCACCTTTCTTGCCACAGCTGTTAAATGAATCATTGCAGTTGATAAGTTAATAACATGGATAAGTGAATCTGGCTTGATTTTGCTTGTCAGAAGATTGCAAAAAATGATCACATGACCTTGGGATATGAGTCAGTTGCAGGGGGATCCTGCAATTGTTGTGTGAAAAAATGGCCGTAAGTTGTATCATTGTAACTTTGGTCACTAAATGAATTGTTGTAAGTTGAGGACTACCTGTATTGCCCTGTAGTTTTCAATTGCATTTCAGAAAAATATCACCTCATGTACAAAGGGTGTACCCACATCAGTGTTAAAATATGTTCTGAAATTTTGTATTGTTTAATTATGCGCCTTTATTCAACATCAGAAAATTCAAGTGTACAGAATTACTGGAACAGTTTTGTTCTGCACCTGGGACAGGTGCAAAATCTGTCATGATAATTTCATCACAAAGTTAATTCAAATCTGACAGCTAGCCCGGTATTCAATGCCATCACATGTTACAGCAACCATTTTGCTAACAATGAATCAGTTGTCAGTGTATATTTCGAAGTCCACCTTGCCAAGTTTCCTTTTCTGCAAATACATCTTCTCATACAAGTATTCAAACTAGTTCCCTGCATTTAAATCTTAAGGAGCTTTAACGTTTATAGGATATAACATTTATTCCACAGTAACACAATTCCACTAAATATATGTGAATTACCTTGCTATGTTAAATAGAAAACAATCTGTGTTTTCTATCTCTGACACAGTACATTGTAAATTATGGTTTACAATTATTTGTTTCATTAATATGTGATCAATAAATTGGGCTATCATATATTTCATTCCAACTCTAGCATTGCTGCCCTGAAAAGATGGAGGCACCTCTATTAATATCCCTGTCTATTTCTATTCTTTGCTTCCTAGTCTTTAATCAGTTCTACCAGTCTATAATGTGCATTCCTTCTCATCTCATGACTGCTAAGTTTGTTTTTAATGTGACTCTGTCAAAACAAAACATACCTGCCATTTCATCTTTATCCACTGGAAAATAGACATTCTAAATATATATTGTATATATTATATATATATAATCAATGAAAGATGCCGTCACTTGGAGGAAGCCACACTAATTCTTCTTCAGCAACAATGTTTATTTTATCTTCAATAATTGCTCAGAACAGGTTTTAAGCTAGCCAGGGCAGTTTCCTAGTACCACAAGATTCCTTTCTTGTCCTCTAATGCAGAGGCCGATCTTAGTATTTCTGCTAAGAATTCTTGGATGGCTACCATCTGGACTCTGATTTACTTTCAGTTTTCCAAGAAGATCTAAAACTTTTATCACTTTTCACCATGATTTTGCTTCAATTCCTCAGACTCTATTTTTCAAAATACTACTCCAGGCACAAAAAGTCATTCTACATTCTCTGAAAAGTGACATAAATAACTTAAAGATTTTTTTTGTATATTTTTTTACTCTCCAAACGTATTCTTCTTTGTGGATTCCAGTTCTGATGGACAGATTAGTATTTACTGTCATTAGCAATTTGCCCTCTATACCATGTACTACTCTTTTAATGCCTACTCTTTATGCTCCCCCCACATCTCATTTATAAATAGAAAATAAGGTCCATTCCTTTATCATCTAAGAAGCTAGGATATCCAAATTTGGATATATTTTAAGTCAAATGTGATTATATTGGACTTCCTTGGTAATTCACTTATATTTAGATTTAGGCTACTGTTACCAATGAATTCAACAATTTTCTTTCTTTCCAGGGTTCTATATTTAATAGGGAAAGATATATGTAATTCAGAAAGGATTCTGTTCTTTGAACAAAACTTGGTAATTAAAATGAATTATAAAAAAACAAAGTTTACACTGTAATATTCTAAAGTTCTTACTATCAAGTCATATATTTCATTATTCTTAATCTGACATTTTGCACTCTTCACAACAGCCATTTTGTTAATGGACATTTTCCCCAAGAGAGCCATTTTATGGCAACAGTTCTAACATTTTTTGCAAAATTCCAAATCTGACCATTACTGCTAAAATACAGGATATTTTTTTTTATATTTTTCCTATATATTCCCTTCAATTAATTTTGGCTTCCCCTTTTATCACCTTTGCAGCCTGGGATATATATACAGGTAGTGATCAATTTACAAAGGTTCATTTAATGAACCTATGAAGACTTGAACTGAGTTTTAGAACTAGCTCAAATTGCTGGCCTAACTTTTTTTGATGTAATTTTTTATTTCACCTGGGATTAAGCTCAATTGTGCTCAGCCTTAACTCAATATTGAATGAGTCTGGATATGAGACAAAGAATCTGGGAAGAAAGAAGGGCTTTGAATTGAGGTAAAGGTTAGATAAGCTATAAAATAGTATCAGAAAAGGCCCTAATCTGCTCAAAGTAAAGCATGGAGAGAAAATAAGTTTGATTCTACTGAGAAATTTCCAAGTCTAACTGATCACCAAGGATTTTCTGTTCCCAGTGTTTTAACAACATGAGGGAAAACAGCTTTTTAAAATAAGAAATAAAATAAGAAATACAGTATGACTAATTTTAGTATAACTAGGATCATGCCTAAATTAAATTCTAAAGTTTTGGTCAGTTGGTTTAACAGGCTATTCACAACAAACCATAACTTAATCACCACCTGTTTTCAAATATCTTGAAGACTTGGCTTTCTTTTTGGTGTATGGTTTGGGACCCGACTTTCCATTTACACTTTTGTAAGGTTTTATTATTATTGTTGTTGTTTCTGCATTATGAGTTCTTCTTTTGACACATCTTGCCTTAAGCCTAATTTTATATATTCCTTAAACGCATAGATTTGCAGTTGTGATTGAAGCCACCTATAAGTTGATTATTTAGTAAACAAAAACAAAAATAAAACCTTGCCTTGGAGGACAATAAATATTGTTGGCAACAATACTTGCCAACGCCGGGAAGATCCTATGTCTCGAACATGAAGATACATAATTAAATGAACAAGATTCAGACGCTGCTTAGTCTCGGAAGGAGGCAAAGGGACGTTTGTTCCCCCTGGGCCAAGGGCTTAAATGCAGACAGGATCGTAATTTATATCGTTGGAATAAGTTATATTGGATCGATTCAGACACGATCGCAACCTAATCAGCCTAAAATGGAGCCTCTCTTCTCTCTCTCCCCTCCCCCCTCCGTCACCGTCCAGGCTTTTGGTTCTCCCTGCCTCCCCCTCGCCAGTCAGATTATAGGGCTGGAGGGTCTTCCCTTCCCAGGCAGGATCCCCCCCAAACACCCTCCCCCCCCACTTTTCCCTTTAAGTCCTGCTTCGTCTCCTTTCATTGCCGGGATCGACGGCATTGGCTCCCAAACTTCTCCCATTTTCCCCGCCTTCTCCTTCATTCCCCCCAAAATATTTTTTTTTTCCAACAAGCAACCAGAATTTATTTCTCCTTTGGGTGGGAAGCCATCTGCGCCCCTCCGTTTTCAGGGACGGGAAGGAGATTTGTGCGTTTTTGCGCCCGAGCCTACCTTTCCCTCAATCGGTCTGAGGAAAGTTGCGCTCAGAAGCGAAACTGCAAGCGTCCCTCCCCCGCCCCTTCCCCCATGAAAAAGATTGTCCCCCCCCATCCCTGTATTAATAGGAAGAGCCCTCCCCCCCGCCGCGCCTCCTAGACAGGCACCTGGGCAGGTAGGATGGAGCGGGCCAGGCAACACGTGCAGCCACCGCCCGTCGCCCCCCCCCCTCCGTCTTTCCCTGCGGGCGTTTGAAGAGGGCGCCTCTAGTCAGTTAACTCCTGACGTTTGGGTATCATGTGAATAATTGAGTTCCCATGGTTCACTCTGAGCCGAGGCTTGCCCCACCCCGTCGCTCGCGCTCCCTTGCCTCGCTCGATTTTAATATTAAAATCGGCTCCCCCCCTCGCCCTCCTTCGCGGGGAAATGCGGGAAAGTGGAAGGGAAATTAAATAGGGAGTGGGGAGGGGGAGCGCGGAAGGAAAGCTCCCCATAGGAGAGTTATTTTTGTTTTGGGGGAGGAGATCCACACTGCGTTTTCCTCTCTGCTGCCTCTTTCCTCCTCCTCCTTCCCCCCCCCTCCCGTCCCCTTTACCCCCTCGTCTCCCCGCATTTGCCGGAGAGGCGAGAGCCGATCGAGCCGCCTGGAAGCCGAATGTGAATAAGCAAAAGGGCGAGGAGGAGGAGAGGGCCTTGGATTTGTACAAACCACCATTAAGGGCAGGAAGACGCGCCGCCGCCGCACCGCAAGCTGGAGAGGAGGAAAATCTACCCAGCCCAGCCCGGAACGCAGAAGGGACTCGCCTTCTTTGCCTGCCCGACGCCGCGGAAAGGTTAGCGGTGACCCTTTCGGGCGCTTTCACCCACTTTGCAAGAAGTGCCTTGGAAGGGGAAGCCGCGAGGCGGAGGCGGAGACCGAGAGAAAACGGGCAATTTTTAGCAAAAGGAAAAGGAAAAAAAAAAAAAAAGAGGGGGGGGGGCAGCCAAAGAAGAGAGACGTTTGCGAGAGCTTCGGTGCCCGGAGTTGGGAGGGTCTGATTCCTCCCCTTCCCCTGGCTTTCTGGAGCTTGCTGCTGCCGTCGCCTCGATCCTGAAGGATTATATGTAAAGTGAAGAAGAAGAAAAAGACAGATTTTGCTTTTATTCTGTTCCCCACCAGCACCACCGGCCGAGGTGGCGTGGAAGCTGGAGATATTTAAAGAAAAACCCACCCAGATTTGGTGGTGGCTGCCCTTGCGGGGTTTGGGGGGGGGGAGAAGGAGGAAAAGGGAAGCCAATTTTTTAACCCGTGATCCTTTCCCCTTCGGGTGGCTGCCGACCTCCCTACGTGCCCTGCCCCCCCCTCGATTGCCTTCCCCCTCTTTTTGTGTTTGTGTGTGCGCGCTTTTTTTTAATTGGGGGGGGAATCTGCATTGCGAGCGGATCTGGCCGGCGGTGTTAGGGGAGGAGGTGAAGGCCCGGCTTGAGCAGGAGCAAAGTCATCGCTCTCTTCCACCCCCACCCCTTTCCTCGGCCCCCACCCCGTTGTAGGCTCCGGGCTCTCCCATGTCTTTGGGTAGCGACAGCTGTGCGTGAAAGAATAATATTGAACGGGGGCAAGGAGACTCGCCGCCGCCTCGCCCGCCACCCCCGGTCGCTTCCTGCTTCCCCTCCTTTTCCCCTTCCCCCCCTCCCCCTCCATTGCACCCCCCCCCAAGATGGGCTGTTTAGGGAACAGCAAGACTGAGGATCAGCGCAACGAGGAGAAGGCGCAGCGAGAGGCCAACAAGAAGATCGAGAAACAGCTGCAGAAGGACAAACAGGTCTATAGGGCCACGCACAGGCTTCTCTTGCTGGGTAAGGCGCGCGGACGTCGGGGGCGGGAAGGGAGGAGAGAGGCCACCCTTCTCCTCGGGGCCCGGGTGGGGGGGACATGGGTGGGGTGGGTGGCGGGGACTAGGCAGGAGAGGTGGGGCCCTGCTGGGTAGCTCGACCGCCGCCTCCAATGAAGCGGGCCCTGTGCCAGGAAGAAGACGGGGCGTCGGAGGGGTTTTGCTTTCTGCCCTTTTCCCAGGCTGGCGGCCCCGGCTTGACATCTCCCGGGGTAAGGAAGCGGCCGAGATGCCAAGAGGAGGAGGGAGGGGGAATGCGAAGGGGCCGGGGAGGGGGAGAGGTGGCGGGTTGTCGGGAAGAAGTAGGCCTCGGCCCACCCTGCTGGTGTCTCCCCATCCTGCAGCTTGGACTAAACCCCCTTAGGGGGTGACCCTTGGGGGGAGGAGAAAGTGCCCCTGAAGGGACTAGGAAGATCTTCAGGCAAGTTCCAGAGGGGAGATGTCTTCCTCCCCTCCTCTTTTAAAATTATCCTTTTTGTGGGCTTAAGGTGGAAGGGGTGGCCTGGTCATTTCCTTGCCACAGATGACACATGATGATGATGATATTATTTTAATAACACTCCTTTTTCTTCTCCCCCATAAGACGCCATCCTCCTTTGAAAGCCCTTGGTCTTTTGGGTTTGGGACTTTTTTGCCCCCAAACTTGGCTAATAAAAATGGCTTCATTCTACCTCTGCCCTTCTGTTTCCATTGCTTGTGTAGGGTGATACTGGTGGGCCTCTGATCAGAGGGCCATTGACCCTCTGATTTGCCCCTCATGATTTGGGCAGCTGTGAACTGCCCAGTGAACTGTCGAAGGGAAAAAGTCCCTTTTACATAAAGGAAATATCCTGATTGATATTGATGTGGTTGGCTTTGGGGATGCAACAGAATATTCGGCACTTCCATTAAGGTACATGATGCCACAGGCCCTTGGTGGGAACTGAAGTAAATATAGTGGATGGAAATAGAGGATATAAGGAGAATCGGGACTCGCTGTGCTGTCTGAAGATGGCACATTGAATTCTTTCAGGAAGTCTGTTGAATATTGATGAGGTAGAGAGAGAAAAATACAGGTATTTCTTTGGTGAGATATAAGGGAAAGGGAATGGGTTAAAAAAGCTAATACTTGGTTAAATTTTAAATACTGGGATTGGGTTGCATTCTTCTCTGATATTTTTGTTGAAAATGTGACTGGGAATAAGTCTTTTTGTTCAAAGAGCTGGAGTTTTAGCATATGTCAGTCTTGATATCACAGAGTGGCTTATTCAGATATATTTTCCACAGGCCTTTCCTTTCTACAGTTTTATCTGAAAATCCCAAATAAAAATAAAGTGAATAGTACTGTTTTCTAACATGTATTTTATCTATATGTGATAGTGCTTGCTAGTAGAGTAATCCTTCTGAGTAGGCTGATTTTGGGGAGGAAGAAAATTTAAAAAAAGTGAGGTGTGTGAGTTTTACATTGTTGATTTGGAGGACTAAAGATCAATTCAAAGAACAACTATGTTTCCTATGATAAATGATTTGTCAAGATCTTGTTTAACTTAAGCTGGAATGAAATAGTTGACCTTATACATACATATAACAGACATCCCTTATTGCTAGGGTTACAATCTTAAGAATACATATAATGCTAGATATTAAAATCTTTTTAAAATCATTGGATTTACTTCCATATATGTATGTTTTAGGCTGAGGTAGCAGTCACTATGATTTTAAAATTCTGATGATCAGAAAAATGCTGAGAGAAAAGGTCAGATTCTTCATAGTTAGAACATGTGTTCCTTTTATGTTTGGCTGGGCCTAAAAGTATCATCATACATACAGTAGTAGTTTTATGATTGCACAAAATAGTTAACAGCAAGAAACCTTTGCTGTTGTAAATGCTACAAAACAGCACAAAGCAGATTATTTCAAGTATTCCAGCATATTATGAACATATTAATAAAAATTAAACGGGGGTGGAAACTTTGTCCAATCTTATTTATAAGGCTTCATATTTAAGAGGTTTAATGTACTGTCTCAACTAAGGAAACATTTAATTCACATATTAGTGAATGTTTTGTGGCTTCTATTTATATGAGAAAAATTAACACAGTTCTGTTTGGTCTTTTATAGATCAATATTAACAATGTTGGAGTTAATATTTTCATTTAAATGTGTCATTGCTTCAGTTCTAATTTTTAAGTTTCTGGTATTATAAGACTTATATATATTTAGGCGGAAGGTGTGGGTAACACCCTTGCTTTTGATCAGTTCTTTTACTGATTGGTAGGAAAGACATATTACAGTTCTGTGACTGGCAAGGACTTGATGCAATTATTTGTCTGGCTGTGAGAAATGGGGAATTTGATTTTCACCATGGAATGAAAGGAAAAGGCAGTGAAAATTTAATATTTTGGTCTCACCGCGTTTAATGGTTGGATTTGAAGAAGGCTAAAAACATTAGCAGTATGCTATAGTAATCAGAGGCCAGAATGGCAGGGCAGATAAAGACAGACAAAGAGAAGGGCAAAATTGGAGCCTTCTGCAGCCAAATAGCCTTTGATATATAGCTGCTAAAATTTAGTTTTGTGTATGAGACTCAAAATGGAGGATTGTGCTGGTAGTGAGTGCTAAGAGAAAGAGCTTGGCACCACAGATACTACTACAGTGCTTTCGTGAGCAATGCCCTCTTCAAGCAGTGTATCCTTTTTTTATTTTCCTTCAGGCTGGTGGGAAGCTCTCTTAGAAAATGAATTGCCATGCCAAAAGATACTGGGGTATCTGTGGGTCTGCATTAGTAAAGCAAGTCTTGCGCTCCTGTAGAAGAAAAGGATGCTTCTGTGTAAAAACAGTGCAAACTAATTTGGGCTGGAATTTTTGGTACCTTCTGTCTGATTTTGTGGCTGAAACCATCTCCTGGGCTGGCTTGAGTGGGGGCAGATTTGGAGAAAGCTTGTTTCAAGAGGGGGAGAAGGAGAAAGGATGGGGAGCAGAACCAAGGATGTAGGGTAATCTGCTGGCTAGGCAGTTTAAGGTCATGCAGCATACGTGAAGTTGATGGAAAGACTGTTTTTTGAGGGCAGATGGAAGACACAGCACAAAAGGAAACTTTTATGCAACATTGGAGTGAAGAGGGGAATGTGTATCTTCAATGTTCGGTGCATTTGACTGGCTGTGGAAGGTATGAAGGATCTCCAGACCAAACTGGCAAATCTTTTGCTCGATATGCAGTGCAGCAATCTGGTCTTGCTACTTTCATGGGTTGGAAATGGTAATGGCATTATTAGACGGCTTACCTTTTTCCTCTTAAGATATTGAAGTTCCTCTGTGCCTGTTTCAATAAAGACCCTGGAAAAAATGGGTAGTGAAACATTCCAAGCTTCTACTCTCACACATGACTTTAGCTTGGCGTTTATTTTTAGTTACAGTTGCAGTTTCCAGTGGCAATTACTTTTTTTTTTCCCTTCCAGTTTTCAAGTTCCGATTGCATTGTTCAGGTTTGGGGAATATTGCTTGTTGAACAGGAGCAGCCGCACACATCCTCCTGGATTTCTTCTATTATTTTCTGAAATGGATTTCTTTTTGCTTTCTAGGTGCTGGTGAATCTGGTAAAAGCACAATTGTCAAGCAAATGCGAATCTTGCACGTCAATGGATTTAATGCAGAGTAAGTATCTTGATTCCGTTTACATTCCTTGAAGATGCAGGTGTCATTTCATTTTGTGGATTCCTTATCCCTCTCCCCCGTGTTTCATTTAATCCAGGACATGGAGATTGGATTTCAGAAATACGTTTAAGGAAACTGTCATTAGCTAACTTCATCAAAGGTTCGCTTGTTAGGTTTTTATGAAGGCAAGGTTTTGGCTGCCATTTCTTCCTCATTGTGCCTGACATGCCAGCTTTTGCTGTTGCTCATTATTTTGTGCTGTTCTCGGTGCTTTCTTGCAAAGAAGAGTAAACATGAAGTAAATGCCACATACTTGATTATACAACATTAAGATTTACTGTACTTCAGGAAATTTTTTTTGCGGTGGTGTGCTGTTTTAGATTGTTGACATATGCTAACTGTAGTTGCATTTTGTTTTCCATAGATGGGTAAAACACTTTGATATTGTTTAACTCTATTGCTCTGATAGGCCACATGCTATGAAGTGTGAAGATATATTCCAAATTTAATAGACAGGCTTAAAAAAAAAAACCCCATGTAAATGTTACATTGCAACCAAGCCATTAATGTTAGATACTTTGAAACATTTCATTGAACATTTATGCAGAAATGGAGTGAAGGGGAGAATGTGTGCCCAGAAACAAACTTTCTATGAGAGGATCTATGCAAATTAATGGTCTTTTAATTAGTGTTCTGGGTTGGAAGTACATGTTTTATAGAAAACTATGGTTGTAAGTAATTTCTTCAAAGTGACTGTTCAAAGATCATTTTTCCCTTCAGGTTATGCCTTCATCATTTCTATAGGCTGTTCCCAAAACCCTTTGTTGGTAAACGCACCATAATCCAGCTATCGGCTCCAGTAATTTTGGATACCCAAAGTTCTTTTCTGCTTTTTTTTTTTTTAATGGGATTACATGCAGAAAACTCAACAATAGAGAAGAGGAAGGAGACATACAAAAGCAGTTTGTTACAGTGGCATGTAGGAGCCAATTTGGGGTAGTGGTAAAGGCCTTTTGCTGGAAACCAGGAAATCGTGAGTTCTAGTTCAGCCTTAAGCAGGTAGCCTGCTGGGTTACTTTGCGCCATTCATTTTTTTATCAGCTCTGGGAAGGAGGCAATGGGAAATCCAATTCCAAAAATGTTGCCAGGGAAATTGCAGGCCTTATCCAGGCAGTTGCCAGGAGTTAAGGCTGATTCAAATGTACTGGAGGAAAAAACTGTAGAAGAAGCGGCTCCATCATTGGGAATCCGATGTCAGAAATCCTACAGATACAGTAGCTAAATAAAACGAGGCATTTAGACCCCAGTTTTGCACTCCTCATTAAGTTCACATCTGTTACATCATAGGAAGTTCCCTGCTTACCAGCCAGAAGGACTATGTTTTGATTCTGTCTGTCTCAGCAGGATGCTGATGCAGACTTTCTTGGAATTTTCTCCTCACCTTCTTCTCGAGTATGTTCAGCAATATATTGCTCCTGACCATGGCAGGTCTGTTTACATAGCGGGGCTAATTATTGCAAAGGACTTACCTTTGAATTCATTCAATTTCTCCTGAAAACGTTGCAAGCTAGCATGTTGTGTTAAGAGATACTAATTACTGCTGAACAAATTTATTGCAATTTTGAATCATGAAAAAGTGTCTCCCCCACCCTAGATATTTTATAAAATCTCTTGGATTCTCCAAACCAACGAGTCATAATGATTTTGTTTTTCCCCTGGGAAGAAGTTGCTTGACTTTCATGATCAGGTTTTTTATATCTTGCCCTACTTTATCTTTCAAAGAAGGAGTGATCTGTATCATACTTTAGTGTCCTAACAGAGCCTTATCATGCTTAATCTTTGCTAGTTTGGAAACTATTTTTGTTGCAGCTAACAAATTATGAATGGCTTGGCTCTTCTCAACCCTTTGAAAAGGGAGGCCTCATTTATTTCACTTTCTATCTTTTATCTTTATTGGTTTTATTATAATTTCTTTGATTGTATACAGATTTTATAAATTATTATAAACACGACATGTGAAATAACTGCTGTGAGGTCTTTAACTATAGTGTTGGCCTTCATAGGCACTGAGTTCTTGCCAAGAGCCCAGGATATTGTAATATAAATAAACACAGTGTTTATTTATTAAATTTGCTTGCCATCCATTTCATATATGTGCAGATCAAGCAGGTGGACTTTTGTAATTGACAGATGGAAATTTTGTCAATGTGTAGGCTTTCTAACTGCCATCCAAAGATATTTTTGTTGTGGTATTCAGTGTGCCAATAACCATTGGAATCACCATGACTGGTTTATGCTATAATCTTTCAACTTTTCGGATCTTGATATTTTGTGTTGTTCTCCAATTCATTGTCTTTTATTCTACTAATCCTCTGGTATTGCCAAATTGATTATCCACACTTTACTTTTTTTATTTTGTATAATTTTATTTTAACTTTTTATTGTTCACATTATTATGGTTCGTTGCACAATCAAGACAGATGTTTAAAATTTGGATTATTAGATTTGGCATTATTATTGATAAGTCATCTGTGTAAAGGCTACATGAGGTCTCAGTGATCCATACGATGGTTCAGATAAGATAGTAGCTATATTTTGGCTGATATTCCATCATAGTGTTATACCATCTCAAAAAGATGAACTTGAATTAATGTAGCTTTCCCTTCAGAAAAAGGATATATTGTGTATCTAGTATGTGGTTTTGGTTTTTATGTGCTGGGGTGGCACAGTGGTTAGAATGCAGTATTGCAGGCTAATTCAGCTGACTGCCAAGAGTTCAATTCTGACCTGTTCAATGTTGACTCAGCCTTCCATCCTGCCGAGGTGGGTAAAATGAGGACCAAGATTGTTGGGGGAAATATGCTGACTCCTAGTTTATGTGTTATGTTCCAAAAAATTATCTGCTTTTTCCAGTGTATTTAAAGATTACGCCTTTTAGCATTATTTTTCCTTGTTTTTCAAAGAATTAGATATTAAGCAAGTTTAATATTTGCTACTGGACTTTGACCAGATAATGTATATAAAACCCCTCCTTATTTCATAGCATTTTGAGCTTTTTCTAAATAATCAGTGTTTTATCTTCCCTTCCCCTCCCCCCACAAACTACTCTGTAAGGTAGATTGCAGTGAGGGAGGGTGGACTCACCCAAAATCACACAGGAAAAGCTTCTGGGCCTTAGGCAGAATTTGAACCTGGGTCTCTCTGGTGCTAGTTCACTCTGCCAAACCAGGTCCCCCGGGTTAAGAGCAAGGCACCTTAAAGAGCTAGACCTCAGAATAACATGTATTACATAAATCCAAGTATTAGTGTAACATTTTAACATTCAGAGTTTAAGAACCGTGAATCTTTGTTACATACGGTGTGTGCTGGTTAGGATTTCACCAGCTCTTATCATTTCTTATGTTTCTACAGTTGAATATGTTAATCTGAAAACTCCAAGCTTCTTCACTGTTGATAGATTACCATTTTACTCACAAAATGGTTATCATTCAAATGGATGTTTGTGCAGGCCTAGTAGGGTGTATACAATGCAAGGAACCCAGTAAAACGTTGTTTTTTTTTTTTTTATCTCTTTCAGTTTCCTTGGTCATGCTAAAGTTCAGTATCAATTGTAAATATGAAACTGACTTTCTAATTTACATCAATTAATTTTTATGGATGTTACTACAATAGAAATTGTCCAGATGCTAATTTGGTCTTTTTCTGCTTTAGTAAAGGCCTTTTTAGCAGTGACTCTCATAAAGGTATTGTAGATTCTGCCTTTTGTAGCTATTATGAAGATCCTATAGGCAATTTGATTTTATCAAGAGTTGTATTAATTTTATTTCTGGCCTATTTCTGTTTATGTAATGGTGTTTTTATTCTCGCTTGTCCACGCCATTATGATACTGACCTCAATATTTGTACACTAAGATGTTCCCTGAAGACTTTCCCTATAGGGTAGGAATAAATGAAATACTTTAATGTTTAATAGAAATTAATTTAACGGCATTTTATATTTTATAAAAAGTAGAAATAGTTGCACAAAATCTTGTATGTTTAATGCTTTATGAAGCATCTGGAAACATTACTATAGTATGGTTTTGAAGTAAATGATAAACATAGTTAAACAAAACCCCATAAACAAATTATCTTCCTATGCTTTGGCTAAAGCTTCCCATACTTCCCAAAATTTGGGGGCAGATTCTTGTAAGGAGCTCCAGGGAAGTGAATAAAACTGGTTTGTTTTGCTGTTGTACAAGCTTTTATAAAGAAATAGATTCTGTGAGATGCAATCCAAACAGTTGGAAAAGGAGGAGAGGGAATGAAAGGCAGAATGTACATAAAAAAAACACTAAATTACATGAAGTGCCACCATTATATCTACCTTATTTTAAAAAGAAATTCATTAAAACTGAATCCAGAATCTGCATTTATTAAGGATAGCACTTTTTCTTTCAACAGTTAGCAGAAGAGAACATGAAATATATTTTTTCAAGAGACGAGCGTGATGTATCAACTTTTCAAGCTGTATTATCTCTGTCTTGTGGGAGCTGCAGAATATTCCAGACTCAATCTGGGCGTTACTCACATATTCATTAATTTATTTTATCATACATTTTAAATGACTCAAGGCAGTTTATAATTGAAAAAGTAACAAAAAATTTAAAAAGTCATGAGTAGCTAATAAACAGAAAAACTGTCCATCAAGGGCCCAGTTAACACCCTATAAAAGCCTGGGAATTCAGAGCCACATCTGACAGTGAGAACAATCAACCAGTGGAACAGCTTGCCCTTGGAAGTTGTGGGAGCGCCATCACTTGAGACTTTCAAGAAGAGATTGGACTGCCATTTGTCAGAAATGGTGTTGGGTCTCCTGCTTGGGCAAGGGTTGGACTAGATGACCTATAAGGTCTCTTCCAACTCTGATTATCTGTTATCTGAGGCTAACATCTTGAATTGCTTCTTGAACAACATCAAGGTGAGAGCCATCCAAGATCTCAGGACTGGAATATCTTTCCAAAGGACAGGTGCTACTCCGGTATAGAGAAGGCAGGTTTCCAGGCTCCCACTATATCAGGGGTCCATACACCCCCAGCCATGGCTCATTACAGGGCCGTGAGCCATTTGGAACCGGGTTGCGGAAGTCATGGGTAAGCAGGCGTATGCAACCCCACTAGTGCAAGCAACTGGAGAACATGTGGGCGCTTGCTCCATTTGTGGGAACAGGCACATGTGCCTGCCCAAAATCATCTCCTCCCCCCGCCAATCCGCAAACCCGGAAAGATGGGGGAACTCTGCATTATATGACATTGCATAACTGATGGGACATGAAGCTGTTCCTTTGTCCCGCTCGCATTGTTTATTAATCATATATTAGATTTGTTTATATATTATTGATTGATTAGGTCATATCAACTTACAGGTTCAAACAGATGTATATTTGATTACCTTTCAATTACGTTACATTTAATTACATTTTAATCAAACCTATATGGCCACCCATCTCATGGAGAGTGACTTTGGACAACATGCAACATCCCAATCCAATAAAACAGTAAAGTAAATAAAACCATCATTACCTAACATCATTATATAATAATGATTGAAAAAGCATTAAAAATAAAAAATCAGAACTAAATCAGGAAAAGAGAATAATAGATAATTAATACTGTTAATAATAATTGTGATACCTAATGATTTTTCCTGTGATACCTATCAGATCTAATGGAATGGGGTAGAAATACTTGATCATTCAGCCTATTTCTTGTGTATTTTTAATTGATTGGATAATAGATGTGATCCCAAATTTTTGTAAGTTGCATTGCTGTCTAATTGTAGGAGAATACTTTTAATTTTATTTCCCCATATTCAGGTATGCCAAGGCAAGTGTTTCAATCTTTATTCAGATTTATCCACATTCTAGTAATCAATTTTTTAAAAAAAGAGTTTCACTCAACAAAAATAAGCAGAGATGAGGAGATGGTTGTGTTCCAAGCAGAAAAGGCATATTTATTTCCCCTCAACATGATGTGAACCTCAGTTTTCAGCCCTTTTTTTTTGTCCCTTATCACATCCTCTATATCAGGGGTGTCAAATTCAAGGCCTGCAGGCTGGATGTAGCCTGCAGGGTGCTGTTCTGACCAAGGCTTTGTCTAAATTAAGGAAATACAAACAATGTAAAATCAAACCTTTTTTAATGTGACACTGGGAATTTGTTGCATTCCCAGCCTAAACTCATTAAACACAATTCTCTGAGATAAGCTCATGCCTTCAGAGTTGTAGAAGGCTGCCAAGAAACAGAAGTCCACTTAATTAGAATATATACCGACAGAAGTTCCAGCAAAGACAAACCAGAATTTACAAGGCTTCAATGAGGAATCAGAATCTAATGAACTACTTTGCTTCCTGCAAAGAGCACGTCACTGAGGACTGACTTTTATCCCTGATGGGAGGGGCAATCACCTTCCAGCCTTACTCCCAAGTCACCCTTGTTGCTTCAGCTGCTCTCTCCTTCGAGGAGCCCTGCGCACACACGCACTCAGAACAGGCTCCCTGGGCCCTTCCGCTTCGCTGCTGCCAGACTCCGAAGGCAGCACCACATTCTCAGGTGGTCCTGGCCCCATTCCTGCATCGGATGCAGGACCCTCATCCAAGTCCTCGCCAGACTCCCTGACTGGTTTCCTTTCATCCTCAGTGTCCAATAACTCTGCCGGCTGCCGGCGAACCACAGCAGGTGCTTGGATCTGGCCTGTAGGGCTGCTCTGGAAACAGCGAAGCAGTGTCCTGTGGTGCTTCTGCCAGCAAAAACCGAGCTTGGGAGCCCATGTTCTCTGGCAGAGCGCTCAGGCCACCACATGCGCCTCCAACACAAGTGATGTTGAGCTGGCCATGCCGCCCTGATGCGGCCCTCAATGAAATCAAGTTTGACAACCCTGCTCTAAAAACACCAATTTGGCTGCTGAGGGGAAAATATGGCAGGAAGTAAAGGTAAAGGTTTTCCTATCCAGTCATGTCTGAGTCTAAGGCAACTAACAGATAATCAGAGTTGGAAGGAAACTTATAGGTCATCTAGCTCAACCTGCTCCCCCGCCCAAGCGGGAGACCCTACACCATTTCTGACAAACAGCAGTCCAATCCCTTCTTGAAAGTCTCCAGTGATGGCTCTCACACAACTTCTGAGGGCAAGGTGTTCCATTGGTTGATTGCTTTCACTGTCAGAAAGTTTCTCCTTATTTCCAAGTTAAATCTCTCCTTGTTCAGCTTCTATCCATTATTCCTTGTCTGGCCTTCAGGTGCTTTAGAAAGTAGCTTGACCCCTTCCTCTCTGTGGCAGCCCCTGAAATATTGGAAGACTGCTATCATGTCTCCCCGGTCCTTCTCTTCACGAGACTAGCCATGCCCAGTTCCTGAAACCGTTCTTCATATGTTTTAGTCTCCAGTCTGCTAATCATCCTGGTTACTCTTCTTTGTACTTTTTCTCGAGTCTCAACATCTTTTTTATTATGTGGTGACCAAAACTGGATGCAGTACTTTAGATCTCGATTGTATCCCTCTGTTAATGCAACTTAGGATTGCATTGGCTTTTTTGGCTGCTGCTGCACACTGCTGGCTCATATTTAGCTGGATTCAAGATCCCTGTCACAATTACTGCTGTTGAGCCTGGTTTCACCCAGTCTACCCTGTTTCTCCAACAATATGGCCTCCCCCAATAGGAAGTCCCAGCAAGTTTTATAGGCTTGAAATGAAATTAAGCCCCTCCCCCCCAAATTAAGGTCTATATTAAAACATGCGAAATGAGGGGGAATGGTGGGGGGGCTTGCTGTTCGGAAGTACTTTTGTTGCACACCCGGATATGGTTCTGCCTGCGTTGACCTCGATACGAAGTGCCCCACCAACACCAAGGTCAACATCCAAGCCATTGCCACCCGTCCACCCAAAGATGCAAGGGGGGGGGGAGAATTAAGTCACCCCCAAAAAGACAGCCTAGCCATTTTTTCGGGACTCAAAAAAAAAAAAAAAAAAGACCTGGCCTTATTATATGAGAAACACGGTATATGTGTACTTTTGGTTTTTCTTACCTATGTGTAGGACTTTACTTTTCTCTACATTGAATTTCATTTTGTTAGATATGGCCGAGTGTTCTAGTCTGTCAAGATCCATCTGGATCTTGAGCCTATCTTCTTGGGTGTTAGCTATTCCTGCCAGGTTAGGCTCAGTGCTCGTCTCTGTTTCTTGGCAGTGGTCGCCAAGATTGTCCAAAGTCATTTTCTGTGGTTATGTGGCCAGCATGCCGATATTTATGTATGTATGTATTGATTGATTGATTTTGTCAAAAGCTTACAATACAATATAAATAAGAATAAATGTAAGTTTAAATATAAGAAATAGGAACTAATCATCGGGCACAATAGGACAGGGACGGTAGGCACAATTGTGCGTTTATGCACACCCCTTACAGACCTCTTAGGAATGGGGTGAGGTCAATAGAGGTTAGTTTGAGGGTAAAGGAGTGGGGGTTGAGCAGGTGACAACAGAATCAGGTAGTGAGTTCCAGACATTGAGCACTCTGTTGCTGAAATTGTACTTCCTGCAATCAACTTTGGAGTGGTTTACATTAAGTTTGTATCTGTTGTGTGCCAAAAGGCTCAAGGAATGCTGTTGTACAGGTACTAAAATAGTACCTGTTAATCTACTTACATTTGCATGCTTTCAAAGTAAAAGACCCCAACTTGGTTCCAGTGGAAAGCTTTGGCCTAGCCCTGTTCTGTGGTTAAATCAAACTAGGAGACTCTTAATTGATCTGTATTCCATCCTGAACCTCTGGCCTCAGCACATGTTTGATGGAGCTTGTGGGTGGTTGTACTCCAAAACATTTAAAAGGAAGCAGGTTGCTACTTCAGCTGCCTGGCTTTAAATTTTCAATCAGGAAGTAAGTTAAAGAATTGTTCTAGCAATTTAGGAAATGTTATTTCTTGGATAATCTTGGGGGAAGTGGCTTCTCGGTGCTTGTGTATTCTTCTCAATTCATAGCATTATTTATGCTATTCGTATGTATTTGCTCTTCATATTTGGTCATTAAGATAATATAAGATAGCGTGGTTTCATTTTAAGCTTTAGCTTTGCAAGATGAAACCAGGGATCTTACTCGATTTATTAAAGCCCCCAAATTTATTGGGAAAGATAAAATTTCATCTTGATTCTTTTGCTTCAAATCAAGCAGTAATAGAAAACTTGAGACTTCAGTAAGGGTAACAACAATAAAATAAACAGTAAAGGTTCCTGGGCCATATATTTTGAAGGCCTAAAATAATAACATTTCATAACTCATTTAGTAAGTACTTTCATTTTTAAGTCTTTCATCAAATTGCTGTTCCAACATAGTTTGTGCTACATTTGTATAAGTAGCACCTAAAAACTAATTTCTATAATAATTCCAAGGGCATCCTATATTTGTAGCAATTATGGTAATTATTTAACTAGATTTACAATGTAATTAGATTTGTATCCCTCTTTTCCTGCATGAGCTCAGGGCATTGTATACCCACATCCATCCAAGAGGTGCCTGTCTATTCTGTATTTTCATACATATGTGTTATAGGATAGAAGAAATGATCTATTTTAGCCTACAAATATGACCCTTGTCTCTGGTTTGGCTATTTATGGAAATTCTCTTTGCAGTCTAGTCCACCAAGAAGATGGAAAAGAATCTTTATAAAAGAGGTAAATGCTGAGATTCTGATCTTATTCGAGGAAATCAGCATTTGGACTATTACTCCAGAAAAGAGCATGGACTGTTTTAAGGATGCAGGTGTGCCCGAGTTTTGTCACCTTTTCCACTCCCCCTAGGACTGTAGATTTCATTTATGTATTCTAAAATATCAGTTTGAACTTGAGAGAGTTGAACAATTCATCCCTTTTTTAGTTTACTTGTCCTATAGCTTGCATGGGCTTGAACTGAGCAAAATGCATAGATTTGAGGGTTACATTTTAATCACTTGCAGCTGCTTTTTTAAAAGAAAATTTGGCATTTCACACCCAACTACAACTTATGTTGGCAGGGTGAATGGAGAGATATTTGCTAAGTTTAGCATCTTGCATGATCGATGGGCTGGCCAGTAGATTCCTCCCCTCCATACATACACCCACACCAACACAAAAGGTGTAAATACATATAAATAGAGGCCTAACTGGTTCGTTTCTTTGCTTTCCCAGTTCTCATATGATCCAACCATTATTTGTTTGTAAACTTTTAGATGATTCTCCTTCAAGAAACTTACAGACAAGATGCCGGTATCCTGGGAGTATATTTGCTGAAGCAACGTAGAAATAAATTTACCATATTCGTACATTTTATTTTGCTGTCTTCAGACATTTAGTATCATTGAATGCAGAATTTATCGGACCTAACTCTCCTTGTCAATATGGAAGGAAAAATTCATAGATACTTGGATTACATAAGCAATAGGGAGAGGTAGTAGGACTTAAGAAATACGGAATAAATAGTTTTATTTTTTAAAAGTCTATGCTTAATCAGTACAGAAATTGCAGATGAGGAAAAGCTTACCTAACATTTCATCTTGGTAACATTTGAAGGGCCAATTGGTTATTTATGTTACAATTTTTAAATGATCTAATTCAACGCCAGAATGTTGATTTTTTTAAAAAAATTTCTTGTTTTTTCTTCCATTCAGTTGTATCTTGATTCTCAGAGACTACTTGGACAAGTCTCTACAATTTTGTTGGCAAGGCTTTTCAGAAGTGGCTTGCCCCTGCTTACTTCCTAAGGGCTGTGAGAAAGAGACTGGTCCAAGGTCACACAGCTGGCTTTCTGCCTAAGGCAGGACTAGAACTTCTGGGTCTGAGATTTAGATTTTACTAAAGTTTGCCATAGTCTCATTTAAAAAAAAAAAAAAAACCCATCTCTAAAGATTTATTGAAGTAGCTATTTACAGGTAGTCCTAGATTCATGACTATTCATTTAGTGACCATTTGAGTGGTTCAGTGGTCTAGAGGTGGAGCTCTCGCCTCACCATCAGGAGGCTGTGATTTCGATCCAAGGTAGAGGCAGATATTTCTCTCTGGACACATTGAGATTATATCTGATGAATATAACTCTGCATTGGCAGCAGGAAGGGCATCCGGCCAGTAAACACTCAGCTCCATTCAGTTGCCCAGACTTCCACCCCGCAAGGGATTATGGAGTCATTTAAAAGACTATGATTTATTGACCATTTGAAGTTATGGCAGTGTGTTGAAAAAAAGTTACAGCTGATCCTTGCACTTACAACCAATACAGCATCTTTGTGGTCAGGTGATTAAAATTTGGGTGCTTGGCAATCAACATGTATTTACGATGTTTGCAACATCCCTGGGTCATGTGATCGAAATATGTGACCTTCCCAGCCCATTTCCAATAAACAAAATATTGAGAGAGAAGTTGGATTTTTCTTAACAACCACATGATTCCCTTAACCATGGTGATTTGCTTATCAGCCATGACAGAAAGATGGTAAAATTGGATGCAGCATGCTTAATGCTTAGCAAGAGAAATTGTAGTCCCAGTTGTGGTTGTAAGTTGAGGACTACCTGTATAATTGCAAGTACCAGCACCAGTGTGGAAATAAAAGTAAACTGAAATAGCCTTTGGGAGCTGTTTTTTTTTCAGTAGAACTGGAATTGTAGAATTTTTGGAATTT
This sequence comes from Hydrophis major, assembly GCA_033807585.1. NCBI lineage: Eukaryota > Metazoa > Chordata > Lepidosauria > Squamata > Elapidae > Hydrophis > Hydrophis major. Next base: position 248,496,369 of record CM066330.1, read on the forward strand.
CAGCTGGAAAAAGGAATGGCTGATCAAAGATATTTTAGGAAGTGGGAGGGGACATGAATAAGATTCTACTGTAGTTGGCCTCTGAGATTATTTGGAGGAACTGTGTTTGGACTTTGAGCTTTCCAAAATGATACTGTTTTATGAATCTGACGTTACAGCTGTAATGCTGAGAAATTCACATAAGACATCTAACTAGCTAGCTGCCTATAAGTTGCAATTCCCTAACTTTTCCCCCTTATGCTGCTGTACTTTTACCCTTCTGAATTTTTTTAACATGGATAATCCCTTTTAAGATGATTATCTGTCTGAAATGGAACAGGTAGCCCTTGACTTAGTGACCGTTCAAAATTACAGCAGTGCTGAAAAAAGTGACTTATGACCATTTTTCACACTTATGACCATTGCAGCATTTCCCATGGTCACCTGATTTACATTCGGATGCTTGGCAAGTGACTCACGTTTATGACAATTGCAGTATCCCGGTGTCATATGATTACCTTTTGCGATCTTCTGACAAGCAAAGTCAATGAGGAAACCAGATTCACTTAACAACTGTGATACCAATTTAACAACTTCAGTGATTCACTTAACAGCAACACAGTAAACGTGGCAAGAAAAGTCGTAAAATGGGGCAAAACTCCCTTAACAAATTTGTCACTTAGCAACAAAAAAATTTTGGGCTCCATTGTGGTTTTAAGTTGAGTGTACAGGGAGTTGAACTAGAACAGGGGTCTCTAACCTTTGGGACTTCAACTCCCAGAATTCCTTAGCCAGCAAAGCTGGTTGAGGAATTCTGGGAGTTGAAATCCACAAGTCTTAAAGTTTCTAAGGTTGGAGACCCCCTGAACTAGAAGACATCTAAGGTACCTTCCGTTATTCTATTATTTTAAATTGTAAATTTTAACCTTGTTTTTAAATTCTGTTTTAAACTGTGCTTTTATCATGTTATGTGTTGTTTTATGTTGTTTGTAAACCACTCAGAGTTGCTTAAATGGGATGGGTGGTGTAGAAATTTAATACATAAATAAATTTGAACCAGTTCCTTGGAGTTGAAAAGTTTGACTCACAGAATAATGATTGCTCTCTTTTCTTTTGGTCTAAACCAACCTTTTAAAAAAATACCTCCTTAAAATAAATCCTGAATTTTTTAAAACAAATCTGCGTTACTTCCACTGTGATGTCTCTCATTCAGTCTTTCATCAGTTTTAAGTGAACACATGTTTTAAATTACTATGGATGTATATATACATTTAGTACTGCCCCAGAGTGCTGCTTTAAATATTTTTTTGCTTAGATGATTATTTCAGTGTTAAAGAGTTGTTTACTGTGTTGCTGTTAAATTCCGAACTAATTTTACTGAATTGATTTGAAATTACTGTATTTTTACACCTTGTAGTAGTAGTGGAATGTCATAACACAAGTGGTCCTCAATGTACGACTACAATTGAGCTCAAAATTTATGTTGCTGAGTGAGACAGTTAAGTGAGTTTTGCTTCATTTTGCAACCTTCCTTGCCACAGCTGATAGGCGAATCACTGCAGATGTTAAGTCAGAAACCCGGTTGTTAGGTGAATCTGGCTTCTCCATTGACTTTGCTTCTCAGAAGGTGACAAAAAGGGATCACCTGACTTTGTGATACTGCAACAGACGTAAGTATGAACCAGTTATCAGCCATCCAAATTTTGATCTCATGACCACAGGGGTGCTGCAACGGTTGCAAGTGTGAAAAATGGTCATAAGTCATTTTTTTCAGTGAAGTTGTAACTTTGAATGGTCACTAAATGAACTGTTGTAAGTCGAGGATTGCCTGTAATAAAGATTAAATCTCAAAGTCAAGGAGTGACAGTGTTGTTTGAACACAGTCTTTGAGGAGCTGGCTGATAGTTAGCATAGGATTGCACTGTGGTGTATAATTAAAACATTCCTTCCACCCCTTAATCCAGGGGGTGTCAAACTCAATTTCATTGAGGAATGCATCAGGGATGTGCTTGACATCGGGTGTGTGTGTGTGTGTGTGTGTGTGTGGCCAGGGTGGGCATAGCCAGCTCAACGTCACTCATGCCTATGATGGCCCAAGCACTCTGCCAACAAAAACGGGCTCTCGAGCTCCGTTTCCAGCTACGATGGCCTCCTGCAACCTTCCGCCAGAAAAAACGGAGCTCGGGAGGACTGCACAGGGCCCTCCCAAGCTCCGTTTTCACTGGCAGAAGCACTGCAGGCCAGTCCCTTGCTATTTCCAGGGTGGCATCGCAGGCCAGATCTAAGCACCCCGTGGGCCGCACCTGGCCAACGGACCTTGAGTTTGACACCTCTGCCTTAACTCCTTTGCTAAGGGACTCATAGGATATAAATCAGGAGTCTGGTAATACTTTTTCAGACTAATAAATTTTATTAAAAGGGATAGATTTTTAGAGTTACAGCTCGTTTCATCAGATGCAATAAGACACAGATTCCTGATAAGTTTTCACTTGGCTAATTCTGTTTTTGCATTCTATTTTAAAGCCAACTAAACATTTCTTGGTGGTTGCTTTTTTTTTTTTTTTTTGGTCCAAGAGGATTTAGTTATTTTGCTGACCACATTCTCATGCTAGATTGTTAAATATAGCCTATGCTTTTCATGCAGATATATATGAAAGATTTCAACCTGGATTCTCCTGAGACCAGATTAAGAATTATTAATCCCATAAATGGTACAGTTCTACCTATAATACACAGCAACAAAGATCTTGCACTCTCCGTTGTAGGATTGGGGGTGCAACATTATTGTCAAAATCCCAACCTTGACAGTTTTAAGATGAGTGGACTAATCGATCTGATGTTCTCGGGAAGAATACTCAACAACAGTAAGCCTCCACAAGAGCTTGTGAGAGTAAAAAAAAAAAAATGAACTAGATCCCTAATTATCTTTGTAATTTTATATTGGTGCAAAAGTAAAAGACTGCTTCATATACATAACCCCCAAAGTGTGCCTAGTATCTTGCTTGCACTTGTTTTCTTTTTACAGCAGATGTTTATTATAAATGCATGCAGCTTTTCCCATAATAATGATACAGAGTTAGTTCCTCTTTTTTTTCTCTAATGTCTGTTTGCTTGCTGTTTCCTATGTTAAGAACTTTAATTTCCAAGAAATAAAAAAAATGGTCCAGATCCTGGAGTCATTTTATCTTAAAACTTGGAAAACTATTTTGCATGTGTGTTTAGCAGATGTATTCAGACTTGATACCTTAAGTTTGCTAACCTGGCTGCATAAGGGTGGTTGCAATTCAGTTAATAGTCTATGCTTTTGGATATTAGATTTGATTTTGTTTGATACTGAATGTAGATAAGTCTCTATTGGTGAAGATGGTAATATGTGCGACTAGGGGTATTGCAAATCCTTTTTGCTGAGATGCCTATGAAGATCATTTGAGATTAATTGCTTTGGTAAACCTGTGTATGCCAAAAAAAAAAAAAAAGCACTAATTTATTAAAATATTACTTAAAAGTGGTCTGGAAATGATTAAAGCGCCTTCAGTTAGTCTAGATCTGGGGTATCAAACATCACGGTGGCATCACATTACGTATCGGGACTTTTTTCCCCTTTGCTAAACTGGGCATGGATGTGGCCAGTGCATGACGCATCCAGCCCACGGGCCAGGAGTTTGACAGTCCTGGTCTAGACTGTATCCCTTCTAACTAATTTTTTTACATCTAAGAAATTCTGTAATTGAGAAATTTTGTAACTTATTTCTCTATGAAGGTGGGCTATCGGGAGAGCTTAATTCTAAGATTTTCTATTTTTATTATTTTAAAGGAGCCATAAAGGGTATTACAGGGTTTTGGACAAATTTTACTATCACAGAAGAAAAAATGCCAGTTGTTTGCTTTAAGAATAAATGGTAAGATTGGCTTGACCTTGCAACTATGCAAAGAGGGAATTTAGACACCTTTATTTCTGTTTTAAGAAGGCAGTTTATCAACTGTGTCTAAATCTGAGCAAATTGTTCTTAATTTTAATGTATCGTGTTGGGGTGGGGTTAAAAGTTGACTTTTTGGAAATGTCTTTTTGTTCAGCCAAGTATGGTCCCATCCTTAAAATGATTATGCTATTTTTTCCTTCCTTCCTTCCTTCCTTCCTTCCTTCCTTCCTTCCTTCCTTCCTTCCTTCCTTCCCTTCCTTCCTTCCTTCCTTCCTTCCTTCCCTCCCTCCCTCCCTCCCTCCCTCCCTCCCTTCCTTCCTCTGCCCTGAGAAGGGGATTTGACAATCCCAAAAATAATTCAAGCATTGAGTTGGCCCTTTAGGGGTTTTTTTCCCATCACATAAAAAGCCCAGCTTAGCTTAAAGATGACGTGTTACATGGAAAGGCTTCTTGCCAAGTCTGGTCTATGAGTAAATTCACTGTTTTCCTAATGGATAGTTAAGATTAATCATAATGAGAGTTTGGATAACATTAGAAATGAAATCTAGCTCTTCCAAATGTTTTCACTAGTGATAAGGAAGGACATTTAACAGAGTATGGTGTCCAGAGCAGGTATTGATGAACAGGAAATCTAGCTAGCTGTCTTAGTATGTTCTAACACAGGATCACATTTGCTAGCAAAGTAGAACTGGGCTAAGGAAGATAATTTGTTCAAAAAATGCAGGATTTCTTAATAGACATTTAGTTGATCTCAGTGTTTTGTATTATGCTGTAAGAAATACATTTTCAGAAATAATTTGAATTATTTTATGTTCATTTGAAAAGTATGATTTCCTATGAGATAACCGACTCTAACAGAATAACAGATTCTGTTTGATTCTCTTACCTCATAGGAAATTCTATATTTTTTGAATGAACATGACATAAATGTATGTAAGGCTCAGTTATTCTTAAAGTAGTGAATGGGAAACCCCAATTTACTCAGGCCTATCCATCCCTTCCCCCATATTCACTCAGACTTATACAGTCTAGGCCACATGTGGGCCAGGCAGGCAATCCTGCAATGAGATATAAAATGCAGACAGATATCTGAGCAGACAGGCAGGAGGTTTTATTATCTGCAGAATCCAAGCCTTGGAAGAGGAAAGAAAGATCTGGAATCTGTAGGGTGAATGAGAGTTATGAGGAAGTGCTCTTTAAACATTCATTGAAGGCTACCTTCTATGGGTATCAAGAATTAGTCAGGACCAGGTAGCTGGTGAAGTGAGCTGTGGGAATTCCTTCCTCTCTTGAGATGAAGTTGAATTTGTAGGCAAATTGTAAGATTTGTGATCTGATTCCTTTTGTTTAAATAAAGACTTTCAAGAAGAGATTGGACTGCCATTTGTGTAGAATCTCCCGCTTGGGTGGGGGGTTGGACTAGATGACCTACAAGGTCCCTTCCAACTCTGATTATCTGTTATCTGAATGCTGATTTGCATAAACTCTGATCCTTTGATGAATAGTATAATTTCAAGAAATGTGCCTCTGGTTTTGTATTGGATGTTTTGTTGTCTAGTGCTAACTCAGTGATGATATGTCTCGAAGGATGTAATAAAGCTTCCTGTCTATTTGTAGTATTTGGGTTTAAGTATAACTGAGAATATAATGACATTTCAAGGACTTTCTTGTGTATCACAAGTCCCATTGAAAACACCCTATTTTTCAGTTGGAATGTTTGATACATAAGACTTTTGAGTGACCTTTTCATAATTAAGTAAAAAAGAAGCAAACATATTGCGATGCTTTCTCTCTATCATTCTTAATACCTTTTTCTCTTTCTCTCTTCATTGTGTTACTGATTACTCTTTCTCTTTTTCTGTCTGCAGCCACCTAACTATAAAATGTAAGGTCCTCAGGAAAAATACTGCTTTGTTGCCTATGTTAGTCTATAACATGCGGTACCCACAGATGTTCTGCATAATTAACAATATTACCTGCAGTAATTAAAAAAAAAAAAAAGAACATCGGCTATAAATACTCTACATCTTTTCTCACCTCATATTGCCATTCAAACAGTAGCCACTAAGGATTGGTTGGAAAGGCCTGGACTTTATTTGGCTTTACTGTTTAGGTTTATGATGTCCTAGAATTTACTGCTATTAAATAGAGGGATTTTGGCTGTGCCTCATGGTTGTCTGGACTTTTAAACAATTTTAAGCAATGTTGATTCATCCAGCAAAAATAGTAAAAGCTAATGTGGCATGATTTTCATGGAATAAGATCCATTTTAAGATGATATGGAAATATGACTCCCAGTTGACAAATGTACATAGAGATAAGAGCTTGTAGAGTGGAACAGTGGGTCTAGATCAAGGGTGTCAAATTTGCGCATCAAGTTGCCGTCACGTGGTGTTTTGTGACGTTTTTCCCATTTGCAAAGCTGGGGCAGACATGACCTGCATGTGACACATCCAGTTTGACATCCGTGGTTTAGATTAACCGAATAGAAAAGGTCATGAGTCCAGTTCCTGTCATCTCAGATACACCTCTCAATAACTACAAAGAAATGCTCTGGGTTGAAAAAAACTGAACTCAGCTAATAGATCAAGATAATCTCCATGATACTCTTTGTGAAACTAATTTTTTACAAAATAAAAACATCAATGCATGATTATAATATAGGACTGAAACTGGACCGTGTTGGGTTCACACTCCACTTGAACTGTGGAATAAGTGTGGGGGACGTGCATGCGCGCGCTATGGACAAATAATTATTCCAGTTTAATTTATCCCAAAGGGGAGTGAACAGAATAAAATGAGGAAAGCCATGTATGTACCTCAATGTGAATTGCTAGTGAAGGATATTATTTAAATTATTAGCATCTGATCTGTGCCAGTGGTTTACCCTAGTACCAGGACACTGGAACGATGTGTGCTCTTCAACTTGTTTTCTATCTGTATTTCATTTTTGTACTTTTAAAGAATAAGTCCAGTTTCTTTGTATTATTATTTGCAATGTAAATGAGGTAAACTTCTCATTGGAGGGAGGGATTTGAAAGCTGTAGAACCAAAGTTTCCTAATTGTGTGCCATGCAACCCAGAGTGCTAAAACAAACTCACAAGAACACCATGGGAAATTTTATCATTTAATAAACATAATTGTCCCCAGGGCACCACAGTTCACCATTTGGGAACTGTAGGTGGTACCATGAAAAAAGAATTACTGAGACACCAGGAGGGCCTTGAAAAGAGAATGCTTGGGAACTTTCCTATAAAGCTTGCATTGTAGGGCTCTTCTCATCCTCTTCGACCTTGTTGTGGTAGGATGGGGTGAAATCCATGGTGGCTTCATCTTTTTTGGAAAAAGTAATTTTCACAGTGTAAAGGTGGTCCTTGACCAAATTGAACCCAAAATTTCTATTGCTAAGAGACATTAATTAAATGAATCACTGCAGTTGTTAAATTAGTAACACAGTTGTTAAATGAATTTGGCTTTCCCCATTGACTTTGCTTGTCAGAAAAGGTGACATGACCCTGGGAAATAGCAACTGTCATAAATATGAGTCAGTTGTCAGGCATCTGAATTTTGAGCATATGACCATCGAAGTGGCAACAGTCATAAGTATGAAAAACGGTCATAAGTGCCTTTTTTCAGGGCCATTGAAACTTCTAATGGTCACTCTCGTAAGTTGAGCACTACCTAACCATTTTTTCACCATGAATAAAACACAAACTTTTATTTTTAAATTTGTGTTCATCTGCATTTCCTTACTAGACTTTTACAAGCCATCCAAAATAGCAGTATGAATGGAAACTAAAACCAGGGGGTTCTGTGGATTTCTTTTTCCTATGGAGAAGATAAAACTTATATTTCTTTGACTTGGGTGGAGTTGAACTATATGTTTGTAGCAATCTGGATTCCTGGTCCAGCTAATGTGTGCATGCAACTTATTGGAGTCATAAAGAAAAAAGAAAGTACTCTAGGACTTTGCAACTCTGCCTGTTTCTTCTATAATTAGTGTGTGGTATTGGTTTGTGACAGATACCCTGGTATAGTTCTTACTGTATGTCCAACAAGCAATTGCACTTGGGGGGAAAAACTAATTATTTAGAAGCAAAAAAGGGAGTCAACAGCAGTCCCTGCCAAGGTATTCAAGTTTTGAAATTTGCAATGAGATCATAAGCATACATTAACTGCCTTTTGATAAAATTAACTATCTCTCACTTACTATATTCTCCGGTGTCCTATTATGTAGGCCGTTTTGCTTGCTCCTGTCTGTCGTCAAGGCTCCAGAAAACAATTACCTATCTCTGATGCATCCTTTCAGACTCCCAAGACACACAAATAATGGTACAGTCACTTGTGAAGACAGTGAATAGTCTCTTTAGTCAGGTCTCTAAAATACTGTAAGTTTTTCCTTTCCAGACACCCCCCCCCCCAAAAAAAAAAAATTAAAATTAAAAGGTTATATTTTAAATGAAGAGTTTTTTTGTCTGAAATGTTGTTTTGTGATGGCTGTAGAAAGAGAAGTCTTCCTGTCAAAGAACAAGAAAGTGAAAATTATAACCAAAAGTAATATTAAACAATAAAGTATCTAAAGGTAAAAGCTGAGCTTGCACACCAAGGCCACTTTTCCTGTAAAGACTGAGTAAAAATATTAGAGTTTGCTCTGTAGTTTTGATTCTTGTAATTTTTGCAATTCTGAAGAATATTGTTTCTGCTGCCCTTGCCCAGATACTCTTTTTTAAAAAAACTTTTGTACCACTCTTCAGATTCTCATAACTACTACAAATTTCTTCTTATAAGCAAGTATAAAGGAGTTCATATTTTTAATTCCTTTTTCTTACTTAATAATGACATGTTCATCAAAATCTTGTCCTCTGAAGTTTTGAGCAGTGTTTTTTCAAAAAGCAGATGTTTTAATCCCACTTTAATATCATTTTAATGAGTCAGTGCATTTTTGCTGCTTTAATGTTGTTGTTGCCTACTGTGTTGGTACCATTTGTTGAAAGGTAATAAATTTTCAATCCTTTTTTATTCTCCAATTCTGGGAGGCTGTTCCATTCAGTTATGATAAATATTTACTTTTTTCTATAATTTTCTTTCCTCAGTGAGAATTAGTTCATTTTCAGACTTCCATAAAGGAGCTTTTTACTTATACTGCTAAAGATCTGTTGGTCTACATTTCCTTCTCCTTGACTTACCGCTGTTTTTAAATGCAAAGGATAACATTAAAATCTTACTTTTTTCCTGCTGACTAGTTTTATTGATTCCCCCCCCCCCATTTCTGCTACTTGCCTTCATTTCTTTGGTTGGTCATTCCTATCTTGTTTTGGACTCCATGCCTACAGTCTTTTTTCAGGTTTTTAGTTATGTATGATAAAACTTTAGGTCATTTCTATTGTTGTCCTTGTCTCCTGCATGAGGAGTCCCCAACCCCTGGGCCACGGATGGGTACTGGTTTGTGGCCTGTTAGGAGCTAGGTTGCACAGCTGGAGGTGAATGGCGGATGAACAAACCCTACTGAAAATTGTGCATACATGGGATCTAGGTTGTGCACTTCTCTCAGCCCAATGATGGAATTAATTTGTTTTTCCTCTTATTGATCTTAACTTTTGTTTCTTCAGTATGTTTATTTCATATCACTTTTATTTGTCTAAATAGGTTAGACATAAATCTATATCAATGATACAGAAATATCTATATTAATGGATTTCTGCATGTTGATGAAAGAACCATCTTGGTTCCTGAGCTTTTGCTATCTAATACTTTTATTCACCTAGAATAAATTGGACAGAATCTGCATTTTATGTTAAATCTTCTATATATAAAAAGGCGAAATACCACTCACACATGATCACAAAATCTCCAGAAGCGTAAAGCCTACAAACTTGAAATTTGGCATGTATGTTCCTCTTGGTTTTTAGGTGCTCACTAAGAAAATATTTTTTTGAAATGACCATCAGAGCATTCGTATTTCCTATATTATTATTAACACGCTCTGATGCTAAGGAGTTCTACTCCCCCTCCCCACCTGAAAAGAAATCTGTTCCAAATGCAAAACACAAGCAAAGGAGTGGTGTTTCAGTTTTAGTTGCAAAGCACCAAGAAGCTTTAGTACAGATCAGTTGAGCTAAGCCACGCCCAAGCTCCTTGCTGTCTCCTTGCTCACACAGAAAATACTGTTTCAGTTTCCAAACAGGACACTAGCCAGATGAATACCGATGGATGCTGGTAAGCAGAGGCACCTTTTCCCCCTTATTTTCTTCCCCCCAAACTAAGCCTGCTCCAGGGGTGGGATGCAAATATTTTTACTACCAGTTCTGTGGGAGTGGCTAAGTGGGCATGGCCATGTGACTGGGTAGGCGTGGCTTCTTCTTTTTTTTTTTGCAGTGTCTCGCCTTCCCCGCACTTAATTTTTTTGCCTCCTGGGAGGCTATTTTTGCGGCCAGGGTGGGGCAGTCACACGTGCGCGATAAGGATTCTGGTTCTCTGAACTGCGCAGAATCGTAACAACCAGTTCTACTGAACCGGTCCGAACTGGACATAGTTCGGAACTATCACATAGTTTCTTAGTGAAGCACGGGTATAGACCTAGTGTGCTTGAAACCTTCATGTATTTGTGCTGCTACTATACTTTACTGTAGTAAGTATATATGGTATACTATATATACTATAGCAGCACCAGCAGTAATTTAGCTTCAGTCCTGGCCAAGGACTTCTACATATGAATAAACCTACTGTTCAGTTTAAATTACAATATCAAAAATTCAGTCTGATTGAATTTATCATTAGTTGTTGAAGGACATGTAATTTGATGTTGTCCCATTAAGTTCATTTATTTCTATTTCTTATTAAAATCTGCATGCAGGACAAATTTCAGAATCACATCAACTCATATCTCTAATGGAAATCAACATTTACTTACGTGGTGTGGAATAACTATTTCTAGCGAGTCAAGACTGTCATCATCATCATCCTAGCATTTTTCTCACAGATCCGCTTTTTGGATCTACAAGCGCCCCTCTTGTGTGATCAAATGCAGCATCCGAGTGTAACTGAGCATTTTTCATGTCCACATTTATTGTATCTTGTTAGTTTTGCTTCGGCTTTCTTTGTTTTGTTTTCATCGCAACCAAAGGGGTTAAGACTATAAATATGAGGGAAATCTAAAATCATGAAGAGACTTACTATACAAAAATGTTTGTATTCATGTTAGTAGTCACAGTATATCATACTTTTTTTAAAAAAGAGAAAGATAAAAAGTGGTCATATGATTATTAAATAGGTTATTTACTTTTTTTTTTTTTTTAAGCAAAGAACACTACTATTATTTTCTCTTATGATCCATATAATGAACTTTGCCAGAAGAAATAGGAATGTAGTTATGTGGTTTCTGTATTTCTTTATATCTGGGGAACTTCCCTCTTTACTAACTGGTCTTAAACTAAAATAATGAGAAATTTTGGATATATATGTTCATATATCTTTGATGTTTTTACATTGGTCAGAATGTCATTTAATATAATTATGACCTTCTTTAATGATTCCGAGGAGCTTGAAGATTTAAGCCAAAGTGTCGTCAATTCGTTGATGATACCAAAGATGTTTCTTCTTTTCATCTAATGCAGCCAAGATGCGAGAAAATTCCAAAGAGATGTGTGCCATCAGTTATGGCACAAGATATAAAATAATTAACTGATCCGCAGCTCAAGCAGAGGTTTAGGAAGTGAATTGATCCCAGAGTAGGTGGTCGGTCTGTTCTTGCTAGAATTTTATTCTTTCAGAGGATGAAGTTTATAGCTTGATGATGGGCTTTTCTTTTTCAAAGAGAAAGGAGGGGAAGGAGAACAGACTTCTCTACGTGGTTCCTGCCCTTTGGTACGTCTTACCTCCTGAGCTGAGATTGGTTCCCATCCTTCTAACTTGCCGTAAAATTAGCCTTAAGATCTGGTTCTGCCAGGTGACTTGAAGCCCCAGTGGAGAAGCTTCAAAGTGGAGTTGGTCAATTAAGTAAGAGCTAACCCCACTTCCCCCTCTTGCATCCCGCTGTCCCCTTCTCCATCTTGTGTCCATGATTTTATTCTGTTTGTATTGCCATTTTATTGAGTATTTTTATATTTGACAATTTATATTGTAAGCTGCCTGGAATCATTTTGAAACAAGATGGACAGCAAATAGCACCCGTCAAGCGCCAAGGAAATCAAGAGGTCCAGGAAGTTCAAATGGGTACAAAGCTTTATTGTAAACTTTAGCTCCTACAAGAACCTGAACTATTAACAGCCCAAGCAAATTGGCGATAGATAAGAATCACTGGAATTCAAGCTGGGCTGGACTTAGATCTCTTGTGGGCATGAAGGGACTCATGACTGATGATGTCTTTCAAGCTCAGTCTGGCCATCTCCTACATCAGGGGTCCTCAAACTATGGCCCATGGGACGGATATGGCTTGCTGAGGCCATTAATCTGGCCTGCACAGGACCATGAGGATGCCCCACCCACATCGCCCCACCTAGTCCATTGGCCCACACCCGCCTTCTGGAAGCCGAGGAGGCCAAAAACAGGGCCGTTTTTGGGTGGCAGAGTGGTTTTGGAGGCCGAGGAGGCCAAAAATGGGCCTGTTTTTGGCCTCCCCAGAGAGAGGGAGAGAAAGAGAGAGAGAAACACACACACAAACAAAAGTCTGTCGTCCCCCCTCCCCCTAGGCAGCCACATCCTTTCACTAACCTGCTTTCCACCCCCAGGAGCATAACAAAGTTTAATTTGCGTGTATTGTTTAATCGACTGCTAAATTGGCCATGCCTACCCAGTCACATGCTCACCTAGTCACATGGCCATCCAGTTACATGACCACTTAGCCACGCCCACCCAGCCAGTCCAGTCCCCCAAAAGTCTGAGTTGGCCCCCTGTTAAATTGGCCCCCTGTTAAAAAAAGTTTGAGGACCCCTGTCCTACATCATCATCAGCATTGGCAAATTCACCATCAGTCAGTTGCAAAAGACAGTTTTACTTGGAACCGCTTACATCCTTTGATGATATCTATATACCACCAAACATCCACATCTGCCTATCCCAAATCCTTGGAGAAGATTTGATATGTCGGTAAAATGCCAAATCTAGTCTGAATATCTAACTAATTATGCAAATAACAACAATAACAATAGGTTTTGTTCTGGCACACATGGTGTCCAGAATCCTTTTTAACAGTATAGTATATCAATAACCTCTCTTGTTAAAAGGTCTTCTCTTGATCACTTCTGCCTTAATAAGTTATCAATCATTTTATTATGCTGGGCTTTCAAGGGGTAGCCGCTTCCAGAACATAATTTAGGATGTTTTTGTTTTTAGATACTGTAGAACTGTTAGAAGAAGTCTTTCTTGGAAGTTATACCTCATATTTGAGAACTTTCTCCGCAGAGTATTCTAAGCAAATTTAGTAACTTGCTCAATATTGGAATCGTATTATCTAGAGCCAGAAGGAAATAGAATATAGTATGCAGGGTAATTGGGAAGTCTTATAAATTGTATCTAAATTAGGAATCACTTTCCGTATCACTTTTTGTTCAAAGCCGGTTAATTATAGAATAAATGCAATCAATGGACTGGTAACCAAACAGTTCATAATATCTGGCCTGTAGTTGAAAGAGTTTAAATTTAAAAAGTGTTTGAAATAGTATAAAGTATAAAAGAGAGGCAGGCAAGCATTTCAAATGTCCATTTCTGTGGTATTAATTCAAACGCTTAATAGCACCCACTGTTTTTGTTTATTCTTGGATAGGTTTGGTGTAATAAATTTAAAAAAAACCCTAACAAAAATGTCCATTTAAAAACCAGTAAGTTATCGAGGCATTGTGAGCAGTGATTTTCAGCAATTTTCTTAATATTAATGACCAGTTATTAAGATGGATGGCCTGGGGTTAAATGTTTTAGCCTGCTGATTTTTTTTTCCTTTTCTGTTTTGATAGTGCACATTCAGTAATAAATATGAAGTTAAGTCAAACAGTTACCTTGAACATTGCTCAAGAGGCATAACCTTGCTAGCAGAATGCTTCAGGCAACCTTTTATACGTCATACTGTAACCATCATATCTTAACTGGAAAATTAAGTGGAAATATTATATAGTGACCTCGAATTTCTGCAGAAATCAAGGTAGAACAGTTGTCACAGCTGGGGTACTCTGTCAACCTTATTTTTTCTAAAAAAAACAAATCTTTTCTCATAAGGATGTGTCTTCCAGAAGGAGCTGTGAAGGAGGAGCAGTGGGTTTACATATTGAGAACAGGTAATCCTCAACTTACAACAATTAGTTGAGTGAACATTCAAAGTTACAACAGCACTGAAAAAAGTGACTTTAACAAGCATTTTTCACACAACCGCTGCAGCATTCCCCATATTCACATGATCAAAAATTCAGATGCTTGGTAACTTTCTTATATTTATGACAGTTGCAGTTTTCTGGGGCTGTGTGACAGCCTTTTGCAACCTTTGCAACAAGCAAAGTCAGTGGGAAAGCCAGATTCACTTAACAAATGTGTTATTAACTTAACAACTGCAGTGTTTCACTTGAAAACTGTTGTCAAGAAAGTTTGTAAAATGGGAGAACATTCACTTAACAAATATCTCACTTAGCAATGGAGATTTTGGACTGTTTTATGGTTGTAAATTGAGGATTACCTGAAAACAGGTTGAACCATTTGAAATTGGGAAGAATGGATGGTGCTTCGCAAGATATTTTATAGCAATAGTTTTTAGTCTGATATACTGCTCCATAGTGCTTTAACTATGGGCAGTTTACAATGTCAATATATTGCCCCCAATAATCTGGGCTCCCTTTTACCAATCTTGGAAGGCTGAGTCAACCTTGAGCCTCATCAGGATCGAACTCCATCCTGTGGGCAGAGTTGGCCGCAGTACTATAGTTTAACTACTGTGCCACCAGGGCAGCTTTAGTACTGTTCTTCAAAATGTCAGTGATGATTCCAATAAAATGCTGCTATAGTTTGTTTAGAGATACACAGGTATGTCCAGATATTATTTCATTAGAAACCTCATGGTTTATGGTTTGTTTGCCAAATTTTGTTCAGAACATTTTCTGAACAGGGATGTGACTGACTTTTCTTTAGAAAGTTATAATGAAGACTGAAATTGGTCACTGTTGACCATACTTTTTCTGCTTCTGTTGGCACCAGCAGTGAGTATTATAGTTTTAGAAATGGAATCGAATTGTCATGCTTTTTAAATGATGCTGCCTCTGAAGGTATTTTGGGAAAATAATACAATTTAGAACAGAACAGCTAGTCTACTAAGAGCAACTGGGCATAAAGAACACATTTCAGGACTTCATGAATTCTGGCTCCCTTCATGGTAAGAGGCCAAAGGCATGAGGTTCTTTTATTAGAGGTGGAAGCATCTGGCAACTTGGATGGAGGCTTTTTCCACTGGACTGCCTTGGCTTTCACTGTTTTTCCAGATTTGCCCTCAGATAATTTTCTCGTGATAAATGAGGAACTCCCCCCCCCCAATCTCTTGGATATTACCTCAGTAAAACTTGATAAGCCTTCAGCTTATTTTAATGTACGTTTATTTTGTTTGGGGTATTATATTTTAAGTCCTCCAATTATGTATTTGATATAGGAAAAATAAATCTTGAAACAATTGCAACAGCAACAAAAGAAAGGAATTTCTCCCCCCGCCTTTATCTATTTGCAATTTTGGTAGAGTTGCGGTTTCAAGAAAGTGTCATGTTGGGAGCAATCAAGTTATTGTGATTAAAATAATATTGAAATGATTTATTTATTTTTATTTGACTTGCATATCATCTATTCCAGGGGTATCAAACTCAAGGCCCGCAGGGTGTTTAGATCTGACACATGTGGCCATCCTGAAAACAGTGAGGGACCAGCCTGTGGTGCCTCTGCCAGTGAAAAAGGAGTTCGGGAGGTCCGAACATCCCTCCCCAGCTCCGTTTTTGCTGGCAGAGAGCTGCAGGAGGCTGTCGCAGCTGAAAATAGATGTCAAGATGGCCACATCTCCTGCCCCCCCCCCCACCGGCCCCTGGAGGTCAGTCTGATGCAGCCCTCAGTGAAATTGAGTTTGATACCCCTGGTCTGTTCCAAATAGTTTTAGGAGTCTAACCACAAAAGGTTCAGGTTCTGAAGTAGAAAGCTCCATATGTAAGCCACCTTAAGTTCCCTGGGGAAGGCCAGGATAAATCTATCAAATTACAGTGCTGCAATTTGAATGTATGCAAAATACCTGTCTGTGTATCTATAGATAAGAACAGCTAATCAGTGATATCTGGGCTGGGCAGCTAAGCTGGTAGGGGACACAGTAGCTTAATGATCTGGAACTGCTGACCATAAATAGTCTGCACTCCAGCGGATCAAGTCTGACTCCGTGAGACGGAATGAGCTCCCATTGCTCAATCCCTAGCTCCTGCCCATCCAGCAGTGCAAAAGCATGCAATATGGTGAGTAGATAAATGGGTACCACTTTGGGGGAAAACCCTAGTTGCATTTTTGTGCGCGAAGAGTGCAAACTGGGACTGGACCTGGCTAGACATGAGGCAATGCAACATGAAGTGAGGTGAGACTAAATCAGCAGAGTAACCCAGCAGAGTCAGTAATCCAAGTGCCACCAGTCAGCTGGTGCAAGCTAATTTGCCCACTGTGGTGCATCAAGGACAAACATGCAAGTGCTGAACAGAATGAACTAGCAATTTAGGCTGTCAGGACTACATTGTTGTCTAGCATAAATTTCCTGACATTGCATGCCATATGCTAAATAAATAAATCTAAGCTGGTTAGTATTTGGACTGAAAGTCCACCAAAGAACTCCAGAACTTTTCTGGCTAGATTGGGAAATGGATGATAAATATCTGAAAAATAGGCGTAGGCATTGACAAACCGTAACCATACTATAGTAAAAAATGCAATATAATTACATCCATGAAGCCACCCCAATAACTTATAGATACTTTTATGCTATTGTTCTATGGGGGTTTGAATGGGAGGGAGATGGAAGCTTTCAATCCTTATACTTTTTCTTGTTGAATTGATCCCTATGGGAATTAACCCTAGTAGATTCCCTAGTAGTGTGTGCTACAGAGGATTGGAAGCAATTATCACTATCTAAATACTCAAATGCTATTTCTCTCAAATAAATAGTTAATCCCAGTGAGGATTACTTTAAATACTCATTGTTATCCCTTTCCCATTCTTTTTTCCCCTTGAGTACTGCACATGTTTAGAATACATGTGAGTTAGATTATGTTTAAAAGGCACATCTCCTGAAAATTGAAAGTTGTTTGCATTCAGACAAAGAGGTTGCTGTTCTCCCATCCTTCTCTACAAATGCCCATAAACTCAGATTATGAAATATCACATACAATGTCCTACTGTCTCCATTTGCCTGCTTATACAATAAGCTTCCATGATGTTGTGAAGATTAGGAGTTGAATTTTCATAGATGAACTTCTAGGTGATGGATTAGGAACACTTTTGATAGTAACCCATTCATTACTTTAGGGAAA
Organism: Hydrophis major; assembly: GCA_033807585.1. NCBI lineage: Eukaryota > Metazoa > Chordata > Lepidosauria > Squamata > Elapidae > Hydrophis > Hydrophis major. Next base: position 248,513,783 of record CM066330.1, read on the forward strand.
TGAGGTGGCATTTTTGCAGTTACAAACTAAAGAATAGTGTTATAAATAAAATAAACTTTGGAAGCTTAGGAGTGAAAGTTCAATAAATGAATCACGCTAAATCTTCTTAAACTACTTTCTGAGAATTTTGGAATTGTTGACAATATTGAAAACTGCCAGCATTTCTGGAGTGTATTATAGTATATTGAAGAATTTATTTCTGCTTTTCAGTGAGGAGGCTAGAAGTACATCTTATTCTATTTTTGCTTAAACATAGGCTGGGTAATAAGGTATTGACTAAAAACCTATTATTGGTCTTTTTGAACACTGTTTACATCAAAATGGCAGTTTTGATTGTCCTGAACATTTAGTTCCATTGCACCTCATATTAGTTTCCTGATTCTAATATGGGAAAGGAAGGAAAATACTCTCCATTCAAGAAATTTTATACATTTCTGTCATATTTCTTCTTCAATTAGCTATTGATAGATTTTTTTCCATTGTCCATTAGGTTTTCCTTCCATACAAAGATGAATTTTAAAAAATAAATAGTATATAATAGTTAATTCATATCTGTTGGATAAAATTATCATTCCTGCATAAGCCAGCTACAATACAAAAGAGGCAGTGTTTTGAGTGAACTTAGCTCAACCATATTGGTGTGCCGTAGACATTATTATTATTATTATTATTATTATTATTATTATTATTATTATTATTATTTACAATCAGCCTTAAAACTTCAGTTTTGATCTTCAGTGGGTTTAGTATAAGTAGATCAGAATGGATTGAGGTTAAATCAAGGCAATTCAAATAATTGAAAAGGTAGATTTCTTAGGTGGTGAAAATCTGATTAGTCAACAATAGTAATTTATAGTTAAGCAGACAATAATTCAGTCTATGCAGGTTTATTTCTTAATTAGCCATGTTTGATTTATTTTATATTTCCCCTTTTTAAGCTATATGGTTGGCTTTGATTTTAAGAATGAGAATATTGCAGATATTCATAATACGTCATTTGAATTACCATGTGATCATTCAAATAGTACTCAGACTTCTTCAAAAAATATTTAAAATTACTTAATGACCAACATTGTATGTAATCAAATTCAGAAAAAAATACCAATCTTTGGATTATAAAGAGGCTTTGTATAGGATAATCTAGCTTTCAATTCTTTCTTTACTTTGCCCCCTCCCCCCCAAAAAAGCTTTTCATTCAGATACTTGGTTCATAAATTGCACTATAAACCATGGTTGATTTAATCATGATCTGTGAGTAAACTGGAAATAGCTGGGTTTGTATAATATGCTATGCCAAAATTAAATCACATTGTGCCATTAATTAGGAATCCTGTTAATATTCCTAGCTTTAGAACAATCTTGCCATTATTCCTAGCTCTGCATTGTAGAGTTAATGACAAGTTTATTCAGAAGCTAAGAATATTGACAGGATTAAGGTAACTTTAATAAATGTTCTTTAAAATCTAATATTTAATTCTAGTGCTTATTTGTTTTTCTTTAATAGATTCTTCTCTCCTGATATATTACTGATGAATTAAAATGTTAAATCCTCAGCCTTTGAAAATACTGTACATTTATATATGTTTACATGTAAGCATACAATGCATTCAGTTTTTTAAAGTGATGTCCACCGTAAAATCTTGTTTTTAGATGTGAACACATATTCATGATGAACTGAATAATTATCTCAGGTGACTTTATGTCTTTAGATAAATTAAAGCACTACTATTTAGTGCTTTTTCAGTTTGAGAGCTAATAGGTGTTAATTACTCTTGCTTTCCTGAGTTATCATCTTAATCAGATGCCTGATAAATTGTTAATTGGTTTAGAAACTCATTTCAAAGTTACTGGGGAAAAACTAGAAAAATATTACAGCAAATGATATCTATCACAGGGCTTGTCCAATATTGTACATCAAAATCTTTATTGTAAGGTATCAGAGAATTTTGAAATTTTTCTGGATGGAAAGCTCTGAAAACAAACTGTCATATTAATTCCAGTTATTGAATTTTAAGGCAACATTACTACCACAATCTTTTATCTTGTTGCTTTTTAATTAAAATCTGTAAACAGTAATGGGTTTTCCCCCCTCCTCCTTTGGTGTCTCATGGGCTTCTGTGACCTTCCCAAAAAAGTTCCTCTGAAAGTCAAAATAAGAATTTGATCACTGTTGGGATAATTTACCTGGTCATAAATAGCTTCTAAAAATTTTTAGTCTAGAACTTGATTGGGTTGAAGCATGATATACGTAGGACTTAATTTTATAGCATGGACGACTTCATCAAAATAAAACCACTCATTTGCATTTAAAATTTTGTTTAGACATAATTTTGTATAGAAATAATTGGAATTAACTTCCAATTACCTTCCAGTATTATAAGAAAATAAATTACCTTCCAGTATTATAAGAAAATAAAGTTTAAGCACCCTCTTCTCTTCTCTTCTCTTCTCTTCTCTTCTCTTCTCTTCTCTTTTCTTTTTTTGCTAATGTTGCTTTTAAGAAAAGGGAAAGAAGAACTTTCTATATTGTTGTTCTAAAAGAAACCTTATATTTATCTGATCAAGGATAGGTTTTTTTTTAAAATAACTTACTCAAAAAACAAAAAAAAACAACAAAAAAAAAAAACCCTGTTAGCAAATGGGTAAGATTTGGAATTCTAGTACTGACAAAGTTTCTTTCCCACAAGCAGACAAATATGTAATATTAATCAGTATCTGATATATCTTTATAGTAGCTCATAAAATAATGCAGAAGAGGAATGCTGTGCTTGTTGGCGGCTTTTAAAAATATACTGTTCTGGCCTTGTGGCTTCTCTAATAGCTCTTTATTATTATTATTATTATTATTATTATTAAAAATGTTTTAAAATCTAGCAATCTTTAGGAATAGAATTTTCTTTTTGCATATTGCTGAAGTCAGCAAATGGTTTTAATGCTGAGAGCTTCAGTCAAGCAAGGCATTTATTGTATTTTGTAAGTCCTTGAACCGTTAGTAAATTGCACTTGAAAGTAAGTTATTAGTCACAGTCATGACGTACCTCCCTCTGTAGGAGATGTAGCAAACAATTGTCATGGAAAAAGTCTTCTTAGGGAATATTGCAAAATACAAATTAAGATTATATATTCATTGCTGTATAAAGAGTCTATTTACTGAACTTACCATAGGCCTACTATGGTAAACAGGTGGAAAAAGGGACATAAGTGTTCTTGTGGCATCTTATTTTTATGACTGCCATCACTTAAGTATCTTGTTCAAAATCCATTAAAAGTTCTTGATGGGAAAGGAATCTAGTGAAACAGCTTCTGTTTTCAAGTTTTTTAAAATTTATTTTTATACCACTTTTATTATTTTTATAAATAACTCAGGGTGGTGAACAAGCATAATATTCGTTCTATTTTTCCACAAAAACAAACCTGAGAGAAGTCACCCAGCCGGCTTTCATGCTTAAGATGGGACTAGAACTCACCATCTCCTGGTGATTGGCTCAAAGTCATCAGTCAGCTTTCCAGCCTAAAGTGGGACTAGAATTCAGAAACTCCTGGTTTATAACCTGGTGCCCTAACCACTAGACCAAACTGGCTCTTAGTAATACCACTTGGCCTTGTAAACATTGATTAAATAATAGAAATAGTGGTTATTTTTCTTTCCCTTTTTTTAAAGTAGTCATTCTGTGACCGGATATTTCATGATGTGCTAAACCCAGCAGATTTCTCTTTTATTTTAAATGTTGATTTCAAATAAAAAGCAGATGGAAGGGAAGGAGACTTTTCCAGGCCACGCTGGAAAAGAACATACCGTATATAATCGAGTATAAGTCGACCCGAATATAAGCCGAGGCACCCAATTTTACCACAAAAAACTGGGAAACCTTATTGACTCAAGTATAAGTCGAGGGTGGGAAATGCAGCAGCTACTGGTAAATTTCAAAAATAAAAATAGATACTAATAAAATTACATTAATTGAGGCATCAGTAGATTAAATGTTTTTGAATATTTATTTCAAAGAAAAACAGATTAATCAATTTGGGAAACGATCTCACCATCATGAAAGGTTTAATTGATTCACTAACCCAAAAGAAGATGACGATGACAGTGGGAGGCAGGAGTCACTCTCTCCCTTGCAAGAAAAAAGCAAGAGCCGTTCTTATGATCTCTCTCTCTCTCTCCCCGTAATACAGTCAAGTCCTTTCCATCACGCGCGATCCGCTGCCGCCGCTTTGCATCCTGCAAATGCAAAATCCCGGGGTTTTTGCATTTGCAAGGTGCAAAGCGGCGGGGGCGGATCCCACGTGCTGGAAAGGGCTTGACTGTATTACGGGGAGAGAGAGAGAGATCATAAGAACGGCTCTTGCTTTTTTCTTGCAAGGGAGAGAGTGACTCCTGCCTCCCACTGTCATCGACATCTTCTTTTGGGTTAGTGAATCAATTAATTTGGGAAATGATCTCACTATTATGAAAGTCAGTGTTCTCTGCCAGTGGGGCATTTGGAAGAAAATGCCCCGCGGCATATCCACGCGCGTGTAAGGGGAATCAGAAATCCCCGCGTTCAATGCCTAGCACAGCAGAAGAGAAAATGCAGCTGTGAGAAAATACTAGGAAAACCTGATTGATCCGAAGGAAGGAGGCAAAAGAGGGAGGGGTGGTGGTGGACGGAGGTCCCACTGGTATTTGTGAAACACTTGGTCGGCAGCGCTTAAAGTCAACGTCCTCGCTCCCACCTACCCAAAGCCACGAAGTCCCCCAATTGCGCAGCCCAGAATCGCCCTCCCCTCGGGGCAGCAACGACGCCCAGTATTTCCCGAGATGAAGCTCCGCCGTGCAATGAAAGCGCCCTGGCTCTAGGCTTGCGGGTTCAGAAAACAACGCGAGGCGAGGTCGCTTCGGCTCCGCTGAGCTTCGTTTCCTAGCTGCTTTCAGTCCGCTCGGGAGGAGGGGGAGGAGGTGGTGGCCTAGAGCTCAGAAAACAACGCAAGCTGCCGCCACCAACTCCTCCCCCTCCTCCCGAGCGGACTGAAAGCAGCTAGGAAACGAAGCTCAGCGGAGCCGAAGCGACCTCGCCTCGCGTTGTTTTCTGAGCCTAGAGCCAGGGCGCTTTCATTGCACGGTGGAGCTTCTTGTCTCGGGAAACACCGGGCATCGTTGCTGCCCCCTGAGGGGAGGGCAATTCTGTGCTGCGCGATTGGGGGACTTCGTCGCTTTGGGTGGGTGGGTGGATGGGAGCGAGGATGGACGGAGTCCATGAAGTGGGGCTTGCCTGCAGGAAAGCGGCTGCCCAGCTCCGGAGCTCCACACCATTTTTTTTTTCAGAGGGGAATCTGACTCAAATATAAGCCGAGGGCGGGTTTTTCAGCACAAAAAATGGGCTGAAAAACTCGGCTTATACTCGAGTATATATGGTACTTCTAAATATCTTTTTCTTTGGAAACCTAGTATAGCTGCTATAATGCAGCCTTTCTTCTTCGGCAACATTTTAAAGTTCTACGTAGTCCAGATTCTGAGTGCATCTACATGAAACATTCCATAACAGCCTGTCCAAAATTAACTGAAAAATGGGACACACTTGGGGTATCTCCTTGATTTTCCTCCATTTATGAAGTTTCAAGAAAATAGGTATTGTCTGAAACTTTGATGCAGTCCTAAACAGATACTGTAGTTATATAAGTATTTCTAACCTAGGTATGAATTCAGCTGCTTATCATCACTTTGTAATGGAAATATTACATTCCATTGTTGTGATTGTTTTACCAATATAGCTGTACATGTAGATCTCAATTTGCAATCATAATGGAGCCTACCAAATATACCGCAGTTATAAGTTGTAACGGTTGTCAAGTGGGTTACCTATGTGACTGGTTAGATTTTGTGGTGGTTGCACTTCCAATGTGAATGTCAGGGTTCCGACCGATGCCCTAATTAAATCATGAGCCTCAGGCCAAGCTTCAAAAGAAATCCAGTTATTTATTAGGAGCTTCATGTCGGCATGTACTAAATGAAGCCAACTCTGATGTCACTTAATTCACGCTTTGGCTCTGACCCTGTTTTCCCCTCCAAGATGTGTCATCAGTCACATTCCCCAACGAAGGGATTTCGCAGGTTGTAGAAGTCATTCCCTCCGGCCACTGTGGATCTCTGGAGATTACCTTGATGTTGCCGGCTGGAACGTGCTTTGTTTTGACTGGAATGCAAGTTCCTCGATGCAGCTGTGAGGTTGGGTTTCCCATCTCCCTTGCCTATGGCAGCTCGAAAGCAGGTTGGGAATGCTTCGCGAGTTGACCATGAACCTGTTATTCGTTATGGGCCATTTTTGTCAAAAACTGGAAATCAGTGACAGTTTTCAGTAAAAGCCTTGTTTTCTTGAAATCATGCGGACAATATTGTTTGGATTTTTGAAGGCATTGCTAAGCCCCATCCCCGTGGTGGGCAGAAGGAATTCTGGACTACCTGTGTTAGTTTAAGTATTCTTTAGACCAGAGGTGGGGAACTATGGCTTCTTTATAACTTGTAGACTTCAAGAATTCTGGGAGTTGAAGTCCACAAGTCATAAAAGGGCCATAATTCCACATCCCTGTTTTAGACCGACACTTTTTAAATTATTTAGAGTTTCAAAAGTTGGAAAATTGAGGAAAGATTTTTGAAAAGGTAGAATGTAAAATCTGTTCATGGGTTTCTATACAGTTTTGCTAAATTCATGTAGAGTAATTATGATGGGGAACATTACCTATAAAGACAAATTACCTCTTGCAAAAAAAAAAAAAAAAAGCTGATTGAAGCTGCATGTGCATTTGAATGATAAATTGGTTATGATTTATTGAATATATTTCACTAGCTAAAATGCCTTCACTTCGGTTTTCCTTTTCAAATTTAGCCTTCACAATCTAGACATTTAATTTTTTTGTTTCTTGATTACAGGGAGAAAAAAATGAAAATTCAAGATATTAAAAATAATATTAAAGAAGCTATAGAGGTAAGTCTACCAGCTGTTCCTTGTTTTGGCTAAATTGTTTTAACTGTAGCATTCTGGTAACATGCTTGAAATCATTTTCTCCACAGACAATAGTAACAGCGATGGGAAACCTGGCACCACCAGTTGAACTAGCTAACACAGAGAATCAGTTTCGAATTGATTATATATTAAACTTAGCAAACCAGATAGATTTTGACTTCCCACCAGTAAGTATACATTTTTATTGAAATGATATTCGATTAATATTTAAGCTTTTGTCTCTTTGCTCCTGTGGGTATTTTGAAAAATAGAAAATAATTTGTTGGATTTTCTGATGTTTCCAACTTGCATGCATTGATTGGTATCCAAGTATTGATCTACAAATGTGAATCTAGAACCTGACTTTTGTTTCTTCTTTGGGATTTTCTGCATGAACTATAGGTTGAATGATACAGATGTATAAACTCTCCAGTGGATGTGCATGTTTTCCAAACAAATTGAAGTAGTCCAATTTTTGAAGTATGTTGAGAGTAAAGTGATGAAAAGGAAGGAGGTATTTTAATGTTTACCATTAGTCTTTCTGTGACCCTTAAATATCTCTGCATTTGTGTACATGCACAAGCATGTGAACAAGCCATCTCTGCAATGTATATTAAAAATGCTAACAAGAAAAGCTCCAATCATATTTTCAGGAAAAATTTGGTTACCCATCAATCAGGATTCTATTACTATGGATTTTGAGTTGAACATGTAAGTTATGTATGGTTGAATGCTTACATTTATATGGATCTTCTCAGTGAGGCTTTAGATCCATGGGGCCATCCACCCCAAATAAATGTTTTCAGTATAATACAATTCAATTTAAAGTGAAGCAAGCTGGAGCAGTGGAGCTAAGATTGGTTTTCATTGGCAACATCACTTCCTCCTATTCAGTTGGTCCTTAATTAAAAAAAAAAGGCTTTTCTGGTAGGGGCCCAATAATAAGTGTGGAGGTTTTCTTTTAGGATCCAAGACAGATTTTATTTAGTATTGTTTCTATCGCTTTTTAAATGCATCAAGGGCCTGTGTCAAATAAACCAAAAATTTTCAACATTGAGCCATGTGTCAGTTCCCTGCCTACTATTTTTTACTTTTGTTAAACCTGCTGAGTCACTATAAAAAGCATTTCCGGATCCTTGTAGCTCTGAAACTGTTGATGTTGGTGTCACTGATAGAAATAACTTTATGAATGGGGCTCCTGATTTCACTACTGTCACCAGTGTCAACTCCTGGTTATCAGAGAGGTTTTTTTTTTTTGCTTGCAGTATAATTTGACAGAAAATTTTCTTACACATCTAGATGGGGAAAAAGTGCAAAGATTAGTCATTTTGGGCCATCTCGAAGCATTTCTGGCTTAGAAACGGCCATTGTCTTACTTGCTAACAAGTGTCTATGGGAGAGGGAGTGAGGGAAAAGCTGAGAAGTTTTCAGTTAGGCAAACCTTCAGAGGAAGTCATGGTTAATAATCTTCCAGTAGTTGAGGATTAATAAGTAGGTTCTTTAGCACTACAGATTTCTAAGTTACAATAAATTCACCCCCTCCCTCTATGCATTGGATATAATGCATGCACAATACCAGGTGCATTGATTGACAGCAATTTGCATACTATGAATAAATCTTACCAGGAAATAAAACCCAGACTAAGCGAGTGCTGAAAACTGTTGTGTTGCTGAATTGTGGATTCCCTTCTCTATTGGCTATCATCTGGAACTGCTATGGATGTTGAGATGCATTTATATTTCACTGTACAGCTTTTTTTTATTTAAAGAAAACTTGTAAGTAGCTCCTTGTGCATATATAATAGAGAAGTATTTTGCTGAAATCTCTGTCAGGTCAGGTCAGATCAGGTGCTTCCACTCCCCAGTCCTTTTGATTGTGAAGCAAAACTGACTGCTACATTAGGTTGTTTACTGCAGCATAGGAGTCGGGAGAGAAAACTATGTCAGGAATATTTGGGGCATCAAATGTCAATTCTGTAGTGCCTTTGCTGGGCTCTACAGAAGATTATACGGCTGCACATGCAGCCTGTTCATCGCATCAGGTTTTCTCCTCTGTGATGTGTCTTCCTGATGCATAGAGTCTCACCTGAGCTCATTTAAATGTTGTATTCCTTTGGTACTAGAAAGAAAAAAAAACCTTGGGTATTAATTATATGTAAAGCAATGTCATACCCTGGAATATCTATACTCTTAACCTCCTGGGCACAATAATTGAAATGAAGAGTCCTCAGAGAAAATTGGAGACTTTATAACCTTAGTTTATACAATTTTTCCTTTCTGAATACTGTAAACAATGGAGAACAGCTTTCTCTGGTGCATTGTGAAGTATGTACAAGTGGCTGGACACATCCAATTTTGTGGTGAAGTTTGAAAATTTGCAATGCTCCATCTTCTTAAAAATAGCATGTATCACAGGTATACAAATAGCATGTATCACAAGTATACAAATAAGAACTTGAATCAGAACTTTTCTGTAAAGTATTCAACTCTGTTGTCTTATTGCAAGCTATTGTTTCCTAGGGCATCTATGGACATGTTTTTGTGTTAATTGTTGATTCAAGTTCTTATTTGTATACTTCTCTTTGATTACCAAGAGCATTTTTGTAAACCTGTTTGTTTGGTACTTTAGCCTAATTTTTCTTCTCTCTTTTTTTTAGAGACTAGTTATTATGGCATCAGTGTCTCAGCCTAAGAAATACAGAGGCAATTTAACATTAAGATGCTTTTTCATTAATATTAACACTTGGCTTACACAAAGCCATCAAGCATACCTGATCTGTCTATGGGCCACCTAGACATTCTCTCCATTTCAGTAATCTATAGACCTGTTTTATGATGCCTTTCTGCTTTATTATGTGATATACCCGTGAGATTGTGGAGCAAAAGAGTAATAAGCAGTTATGACTTGAACTGATCATAGTTCCTTCAGCCTGTAGAACTGGCTTGGCAACTTTACACCTTTCACCTCATGCTTGTTTGAAAAAGGCTCAATAATAGCTGCTGTTTTTTATTTTATTTGTTTATTTGACTATGAAGATGTAAATATCAGGTAACCGTTTTAATAAAACTATTATCTGCAAAAAGTAAAAGCTACTAACTATAGCTGAGATTGGCTTTGGGTAAGATCCATTTTTTTTGTCTTGTGTTTCATGTGATCTCAGCAATTGGATGGAGGCCAAATTTATATGTTTATTTTATTGTATATTTGTAGCCCTCCTTTATTATTTTTACAAATAAGTCAAGGCAGCAAATATATCCAACACCGCTTCTGTCTCTTAATTTCCCCACAACAACTCTGTGAGGTAGGTTGGGCTGTGCCTGACCCAAAATCACCCATGGCTAAAGCGGGATTTGAACTCACAGTCTCTTTGATGGGTTGACAAGTGACTATGGGCATTGAATTGTTGACTTCCATTTAGTGAGATAAATTATACAGAAAGTTTACCACATTACCACATTAACATACTAATTTCGAAGTAATTGAAATTAGTAATTTTGGAATGTTTGTTTCATGCTTTTGGGATTGTTCTCTCATTCCCCTCCTAAAGGTACTAGGAAACTGAAGGCAAACTCATAAATTTCTGCTTGTCTGCTTAGAAGTTAAAATACTTTATGTGGGCTATATTGTTTACCTTTTCCTTTAACAAAGGCAGGTTGGAGAACTGGCGGGAAGGGTTTTTGGAGGGTGGTGAGCAATGTAGTATAGTATTTTTATTTGAAATTTCAGTATTTTTTTTTTTTCACAACAACAAACATAAAATGGTGAGTAAGTTGGGCTGAGAAAGAATAGCTGGCCAAAAGTCACTCTATGAACATCTGGAGTGAGGGCAATTTGATCCTGTTTGTCTGAATGTTCCTAGCACAGGTCTTTAACCACTACACCACTCTGACTCAAGGAGCATTAGGTGAACTTTAGGGAAAGAAGAATGTATGTGATAAAAAAAACAAAAACAGGAATAAATCTAGTTCCTCCTAGCCTGGGGAGATCTTCTCCTTTGTTAAATAATAAATGCTCCAAGCCTGAACAAGGGGATTCATAGACTGAATGGCAGTCTTAGTGGAGTAACCAAATGGGCATGATTCTTTAGGGAACTGTTGCCATAGATTAGCTCCTATCTTTTTTCCCTCCCTTCCCAGGTTGTTGAAGCAGACTTTTGGCATGGTTTCTTTCATGCATTAGATAGGTTAAAAAAAAACAGGCCTTTTCTCTCACTGTTAATGGTGGCTCTGAAGAAGTTGAGGAAGTTGGTGGGTGTTTCCCATATTGCAATGCATATTAAAGAAGAACAGATCACTGAATGCATTGGCAGAAACATCAGGTGTTTCTCTGAAAGACGGGTGGGAAAACATGCTTCCAGAAGCTTATGGCATGAAAATCACCTCCCTCTCTAAACTAGTTAAATTAATTGATGCAGTATTGTAAAACACACACATCAGCCTCCTACTCATTATGAATTTTGTGTGCCGGTGCTATTTAAGAAAAATTGCCAACAGCATTACATAGGCACAAAATTATCATTCAATATCTCTCTGTTCAAGTCATCTCAGTTTAATTTATAGCTTTACAGTACTAAAGTTTTGAATTAAATAAAATATTTATTTTGGTCATTAGCCGGTATATCACGTAAGGATCATGCAATATTATCAAAGACTAAAGTCAAAACAGGGAGATTTGCACAGTTGACATCTCAGAAATAAAAATTAAGTGTTAAATTGTGTGTATGCTATAACGCAGGAGTTCAAATGAGGATGTGGCTTATATTACTTAGCAGAGCTTAAAAGGATGAGCTGACCATATTTGTGCCCACCATGGGTACAGTGTTTAACGTGACCTTCTGTCGAAGGAATGATATTTGTTAATGCAAGATAGTTAAAGATTGAGCACAGTTGGTAATGGTTTACTACGCTTCCTAAGTCGAATGAGTTAGATTTTGTATTAGCTGTACCTTGCCAAGTAACAATAAGGAATTTAGGTGCTTAATAGATGACAGTAACATCCCTTTTTGTAATCATTGCTTCCTGTGCAAGTTTTTTTTTAACCACCAGTAGCCATTTGTGTCTAAAGAAACTCAGCAAAACCAAAGTAGAAATCTTTGCTATAAAAAGACAGAGGGGAAAAACATAAATTTAAAAAAACTTTCTCAGGAAATGGACACTGATTTATATGTTTTCCCCTTATGAAAATGTGCGGAAAATGCATACCTTTTAAAGAATAAAGAAGAAAAAGATCAAATATTGATGAATCAGTGCTAGGAAGGGAAGGTAAAAATTGTTATAAAATCAGTGCCAACAATCATTGAGGACTACCTTCCCTTTTTCCAAGGGACAAAGCAAAGGAAGTTAATGTGGGAATAGGGAAGGAAATGTGTCCACTTCACTAGAGAATAATACCAATATTGTCTATGGAGATTCTCAGTGATCCAGGTCATGGTTGTCCCAAAGCTGCTTTGCAGGAGGCAACTGGACTTTCTTTGTTTTCCTTTGCACATGTTTCGCTTCTCATCCAAAAGAAGCTTCTTCGGTTCTGAGGAAGCTTCTTCAATGAGAAGTGAAATGTTTTCAAGGAAAAATGAAGAAAAAGTCCAGTTGCCTCTTGAAAAAGGCATGGTTCAGTGGTGGGATTCAGATTTATTTTGCTAGTTCTGTGGGCGTGGCTTGGTGGATGTGGCAGGGGAAGGTTACTGCAAAATCCCATTCCCTCCCCACCCCACTAACCTGCTTTCCAACTCTGTTCTCCTGTTCAGGGCAACAAAAGAAGACCCAGCTGGTCAGCTGGGACTCGGGGGCGGGTCCAGTCAGAGGTGGTATTTGCCGGTTCTTCAAACTACTCAAAATTTCTGCTTCTGGTTCTCCAGAACTGGTCAGAACCTGCTGAATTCCATCTCTGACATGGTTGTTAATGTATCAGCACAACATACAAGTTAAGCCTGGGAACAAAGGATTAGACGGATAATATTGAAACATCTTTCCATCCCATACAAAAACTTTTAACTGCTTAACAGTGTCTCAAGAGGGATAAACCAAAGATTAAATGACAGCAGAATCAGTATATTCCCAATTCTTAGATTATTTCTGAGCCCTTTTATGACGGAAAGAATACATTTCATTGGTAAATTTATTGTGCATGTTTACTGTGATATTATTAGTATAACACCATGTAGGGATTCTGTGGGAATTGTGTATGCTATGTTTCCATCAAGTTGCTTCTTAAAGGAATACAGAAAATCAGTTTTCTGTTTTCTGTATTTCCTCTGTATTTCAAAGTCAGCTTTAAAAACTTTTAAATAAATAAAAAGGTTGGTTCTTCTCAGAAAATAAATTTTGGCACATTTTAAACTTTTGTAAAATGTGTTTAATGGTTTTAATACGACCCAAAGAATAAATAATGAGTCTTTTATGACTATGTCTTTGAAATACTGTAAGTGCTGTTAATATTCAGTATTCAATTCTGAAATAAGTATGAAACATTAATGAACGTCTTAGCAAAGTAACTTTATTGTACATTAATTTCTGTAGAAAATGGTAATGTTTTATTGTTCCTTAGCTAGAATATATATTTGCTATATAACTTCTGAATGAGTATCAGAAGTTTTTTTAAATGCTAGCACTGTCTAAAATGAAATACCAAAGCTTGTGGGTGGATGGAGGATGAAGGGGGGAAAAAACTTTGAACTGAGCTTTCTTTCAATGCTACTGCATAGCCACTATTTGCTCGACCGGTAAAGGATTCTGTATGTCCCAAACTAAGTTTATGAACTGAAACAATTGGTTCACTTTATACAATTAAATTTTCAATGGAAATTTCCTTTGACTGTCATAGAAATGAAGTGGTTTGTGTTATTTATGAATACCAATTTAAGAAAAGAACATTAATGAGATTGTTTTGGTGTAGAATGTTGGATTATTTTTTTAAAACGAACCTACGTGATATGTAATTCCTTGACCAAAGAATTATGGGACTTGATTGACTTTATGGAAACTTGGATATGATAAGAATATGAATGAAGGAATCCAACACTTGTTATTTCAGTAATCAAGTAAAAATAAAATCACTTTAATGTTGAGCTCGGCTCCTGGCAACTTACATTGATATCATCATGAAGTTCCCCTTAGAGCTGCTCGGATCATCCAGAGAGTGGGAGGTGCTTCAGTCTGTGCTGTTATAGGCTGAGCTTAATTACTGAGGAACGCTCCACCCTCCATCACTTGGCTCCCTTGCAGCGTTTCCCAGTTTATGCTCAGCCTAGTGAGAGTTAGGCTGTGTTAGTTATCACTCCTTGGCCGATTAAGACTTTCCTCATAGTGTTTCAGGTTTGCTTTACTATTATTTCTTTCCTTTAGCCTCTGCACATTTGCCTGTGTATCTAAAGTATAGGGAGCGTGTTTCTTGCCCCAAGGGGGGAAAAAAGCGGGCAGTTTAGCAGTGCTCCTGTGCTAACCCCCCCCATCCTCGATCAGATCGTTTTTCCTGCCGCTTTCCACGCTGCCCTCATTAGTGGCTAGAATTAATCGCGCTGCTAGCGCCGCTGGTCCCCCCCCCACGAATGCCGATCGCCCCAGGAAAGGGGTGAATTTCCCTTCTCGGCTCCTCTCGGCACTCGGAGGGGCCTAGTTCCATCATGAGCGGCCCCGACAGAGAGATCAGCAGGCAGCCGCCATTTTGGGCGCCGCCTCATGGTCGGGCGCTTTTTTCCGGCTCACTTATCGGCTGTGAGGATACCTAGCTCGCCTAAACAGGCCTGCCAGCCCGTTTAGAGCTACTTCTATTTTAAAAAGTGGCTTTCCGCAGCAGCGCTCAGGGCGAAGTAGCAGCAGCAACATCCTCCCGGTTGTTGTCTGGGAGCAAAAAAAGCTGCTGGAGGCCAAATCTCTAATCTTTGTGCATCGGCCTCAGACGTTCATTTGACTAATTGGATAATAATAACCTGGGTTACTACCCTCCTTGGATCAAGAGCCGAACTTAGTTAATCAACTTATATATTTTTTATATATGTAATCTATATATATATTTATATATATATATATATATATATATATATATATATATATATATATATATATATATATATATATATATATTTGTTTTCTGAGGTTCTCGCGGGTACTTGTATGTGGATCTTTGGTTATTCGGGTTTTCTCCCGCGTAAGATTGGAAGTATCTGGGCAACGTTTCGATGAAGTCTCATTCATCATCTTCAGGCTTGGTCTTCAGCTCTGTGCTTCTCAGAGTGATGTGAGCTTGCAGCTGCTTCTTCCTTTTAACTGCTCCTGGGGGTGTGACTTGATTGGCTGGGGGCTTGGCTGTGTTCTGATTGGATGGGGGGTGTTCTCATTGGTTGGGGGTTTGGCTGTGTTCTGATTGGTTGGGGGGTTGGCTGTGTTCTGATTGGCTGGAGGAGTGTTCTGTTCAGGTGGGGGCTTGATTGTGCTCAGGTTAGTCTTAGTTGCTGGAAGGTTTGAGCTGGTGAGCCGTGATCTTGCTGTTTGGCTTCGAGTTCGTGGTCGTGCTGCATCTTCATGGTGGGGGTCAGTTCGCTTCATGTATGGCTCAGAGGGGTTTGAAAAACCGAACACTTCAGCAGCAGAATCATCAGAGAAGCCATAGAGATAGAAAAACGCCCACACAGCATGAATAAACGAGATGATTCCTCCCGCCTACCAGCCATTTGGAAACCCGCCCTCATGAACAGACACGTACCTAACATGAAGAGTGACACCAGACCCACACCCCTGATAGCCACACAAGATGCCACCACCACACTTCCATGTAGAAAGCAGACTCACACCCACACAGAAGATGAAACACGACCATGGACCAGAAGCTGCACTGCAGCTGCATCACTACCCACCTCAAACCCCTCTGAGCCATACATGAAGCGAACTGACCCCCACCATGAAGATGCAGCACGACCACGAACTCGAAGCCAAACAGCAAGATCACGGCTCACCAGCTCAAACCTTCCAGCAACTAAGACTAACCTGAGCACAATCAAGCCCCCACCTGAACAGAACACGCCTCCAGCCAATCAGAACACAGCCAACCCCCCAACCAATCAGAACACAGCCAAACCCCCAACCAATGAGAACACCCCCCCATCCAATCAGAACACAGCCAAGCCCCCAGCCAATCAAGTCACACCCCCAGGAGCAGTTAAAAGGAAGAAGCAGCTGCAAGCTCACATCACTCTGAGAAGCACAGAGCTGAAGACCAAGCCTGAAGATGATGAATGAGACTTCATCGAAACGTTGCCCAGATACTTCCAATCTTACGCGGGAGAAAACCCGAATAACCAAAGATCCATATGTGTGTGTGTATGTGTGTGTGTGTGTGTGTGTGTGTGTGTATGTATATGTATATGTATATTTATATACATTTATATATTTATTATATATATTTTATATATATTTTATATATATATTTGTTTTCTGAGGTTCTCGCGGGTATTTGTATGTGGATCTTTGCTTATTCGGGTTTTCTCCCGTGTAAGATTGGAAGTATCTAGGCAACGTTTCGATAAAGTCTCATTCATCATCTTCAGGCTTCGTGCAGAGCTGAAGACCTATACAGAAGCCTGATGATGGCAGATGAGATTCTGCTGAAACGTTGCTACAACTTTAAAAGCACCACTACTATGACGTGGGAAAATACCCGAACAAAGCTGAATGCCATACATGTATGTCAGCATGTTCCATTCCCAGAGGGGGAGGATACCCAAAAAGAAGAGGGAGTGGGCCTTGAACCGTTCGGAGAGTACGAAGGTTCTGACAGAGGTTCCTTACAGTATTCAGAACCCTTTCTGGAGGGGGACCTAATGGAGGGAGAAATGTCGGAAGATGAGGGTCTTTCTCCTGAACAACCGGCTGTTGTGGGTCTTTTTAAACCCCATTTATTTAAGTCCTTGCTATTTAAGGCAAAGAACATTTCAGGTCTGGCCTCTCAGCCTCCTTCTGAACCCCCTCCATCGAGTCCAGAAGGTCCTGATGACCTTATGTTTAGACAGCCGACAGTGGCAGCAGACATTATTCCGGCCCCCCCAATCTTCTCAGATCTGGTAGCAAAGCAGTTGGCCTCGGTGGGTCCTTCTCCAGCCCCTTCTAGTCAGGACAAGAGGTTGTTTACCCTGGATTCGGATTTTTCAGCTATGTTAGATACCCCGGAAGTAGATGATCCAATTATAAGGCTTGCTTCTTCTTCCAATCCTACCGATGCAATAGAGGCACTGAAGCCGGAGGATAAGCGAGCGGAGATGGCGCTCCGGCGGGCTCACACCGCTGATGCCTGGGCTATCCGGTCGGCCATGGCCGCTTCCTTTTTCACCCGATCCTCCATCAGGTGGCTCAGACAGCTGAAGCAACACATTTCCTCAGCTGATACCAGAGCCCATCAAGATATTGCAAAGATCACGGCAGCGGCGGAATTTGCAGCCGACGCTACCTTTCATTCGGTTAAGTTCTCATCCTGAGCTATTTCTTCCCATGTTTCTGCCAGACGATTGCTTTGGCTTCGACACTGGCAGGCTGATATTAAAAATAAGTCTAAGTTGGCTTCAGCCCCCATAGTAAAAGGGAAATTATTCGGGCCCGCTCTGGAGCCATTACTCCTGGAGACCCGAAATAAGAAAAAGTTTCTGCCTTCACTTTTTCGTAGGCAGGAAGCCAAGAGTTCCCAGTCCTTTCGGAGGGGCTCCTTTCGTCCCTCCTTCCAGTCATCATTCTCTCCTAGATTTCAGGGCTCTCCCTCATTCCGGCCGTCCTACCAGGACCGGGGTGACTCGGGAGACAGAGGCAAGAGAGGGGGCAGCTACAGAAGGCCCTTCAGGGGTTCCAGGAGTAGAGCGGCCCGCTGGCCCAGGTAGCGTTGCAGGTTTTCTTACTATAGGCGGCCGCCTCAGGCATTTTGCAGACAAGTGGGAGGAATCCACCTCTGATACTTGGGTTACAGATTCAGTGCGCTTTGGCTTGACCCTGCAGTTTCTCTCTCCCTTCGAACATTTCAGGGTTTCACCCATTTCTAGGAATCCTACTAAACGGGCTCTTATGACTTCTGCCATCAAACATCTCTCTGATATTAGGGCTATTCAACCTGTACCCCTCTCCCAACAGGGAAGGGGTTTCTATTCACTTTTATTCTTGGTGCCTAAACATTCCGGGGGATGGAGACCCATTTTAGATCTTAAGAGGTTAAATCGTTTTATTGTACGCCATAAATTCAAAATGCAGACTCTGCAGTCGATTTTACAGGGCATCAGAGAAGGAGACTGGCTTACGTCAATTGACCTTTCCGAGGCTTATCTCCATATTCCCATTCATTCCTCGTATTCTAAATATCTCAGATTTTGTTATAATAATCAGCATTTCCAGTATGTAGCCCTCCCCTTTGGTCTAGCTTCAGCCCCGAGATCTTTCACTAAGGTGTTGGCGGCTATTGCAGCTCACCTTAGACAAATTCCCATCCGGATCCACTGTTACCTTGACGATATCCTGGTTGTATCCCCTTCCCGACATCAAGCCGAGAGCGATACTAGCGCTACCCTCTCGGTACTTCAGTCCCACGGGTTCTTAGTGAACTGGGAAAAGAGTCAGCTTACTCCCTCCACTAGTATATCTCATCTAGGGGCTGTGATTGACTCTGTTGAAGGAAGGGTCTTTCTCTCTCAGGAGAGACTTATTAGTATCCGCACCACTATCAGAGATATCCGGCGGACCAGGAAAGCATCGTTGCTCAATTTATCCAAACTGCTAGGGAAGCTAGTTTCCTGTATTTCCATTATTCCATGGGCTCGCTTGCATTCCAGATCTTTGCAATGGTTCCTCCTGCCATATCAGCGTTCAGGAAGGAGCACGTCAAGGTTTATAGTGAAGGTCCCGCCGAAAGTTCTCGCCTCCCTCCTGTGGTGGATGCGACCATCTGTCAACAGAGGTCAGCTATTCCAGGAACCTCAAAGGGTTGTTCTCACGACAGACGCAAGTCTTTCCGGATGGGGGGCCCATCTACAATCTCTTTCAGCACAGGGAGTTTGGACCCGTTCGGAGCGAAGTCGGAGCATCAACTGGTTGGAGCTTCGTGCAGTGTACCTGGCTCTGCGAACATTTCTTCATCGGGTAAGGGGGCGCCATGTCCTGGTCCTAACGGACAATACTACAACCAAGGCCCACATCAATTGGCAAGGGGGCACCCATTCCCTCCTTCTCATGAGAGAGGCCGAGCGACTGTGTCGATGGGCAGAAGCGTACCTCTTATCCATCAGAGCGGAGCACATTTCCGGGGCCTCCAACGTCCAAGCAGACTGGCTCAGCAGGGCAACACTGGATCAGGCAGAGTGGCGCCTGCACCCACATCTGTTCAGAGAAGCAGCAGCTAGGTTCGGTCAGCCCCTAGTAGACCTTTTTGCGTCTCCGCTCAACGCGCAAACACCGAGGTTCTTCTCCCGTTATCCCTCCAGCGGAGCAGAGAATCACGATGCCTTGCGTTGCCCATGGCCTCCCGGGCTACTGTACGCCTTCCCTCCGCTTCCATTAATCCCCAGGGTGATTCGAAAATTGATAGCCGAGAAAGCAGAGATCCTCATGGTGGCACCTTATTGGCCCAGAAGGCTATGATTTGTGGACCTCCGCAATCTATCAGTAACTCCACCATGGAGGATTCCGTTGGATCAGATTTCGCTGTCGCAAGGCCCGCTGCTCCATCCAGAGCCACAGTGGCTACAGTTGGCCGTTTGGAGGTTGAGCGGGAAAGGATGATTGAGGAAGGCTTATCAGCACAGGTCATTAACATCATTTTGGCGGCTAGAAGACCTTCTACCACTCCCATTTATGATGCAACCTGGAAAAGTTTCTGTAACTGGTGCCACAAATCATTCATCGACCCACGCTCTCCTTCAGTTGCACAGATCCTGGCCTTTTTACAAGATGGCCTAGATGGAGTTTTATCACCTAACACCTTAAGGAGGCAGGTAGCGGCGCTCTCAATGGTGGTTGCTGGCAGTCCTTTCGGTCCCCTTTCCCACCATCCTCGAATCAAGGCTTTTCTTAAAGGGGCTTCTAATTTGCGCCCGTCAGTAGTACATAGGTACCCGACATGGGACCTTAATAAAGTTCTCCTGGCCTTGACTAGATCTCCTTTTGAGCCTCTCAGGGAGGCGTCACTTCAATTTCTTACATTTAAAAGCAGTTTTTCTGGTGGCTATTACTTCGGCTAGAAGGATATCTGAAATTGCAGCTCTATCCGTGAGAAAAGATTTGTGCATTTTTCATTCAGATCGGGTGGTTCTGAGACCAGACCCAGCATTTATGCCGAAGATTAATTCACCGTTCCACAGAGTTGGTCCTGCCTAATTTTTGCCCGAAGCCTCTGCGCGAGCAAGAGAGGCAGTGGCACACCCTTGATGTTCGAAGGGCTTTGCGTATTTACATTTCTCGCAAGCAGTCCATCAGGAAGACAGAGTCTCTCTTTTTGTCCTTTCAGCCAAAGACACTAGGCTGTAAGGTTTCTCCGTCCACGGTAGGCAGATGGATTAGGGCTACCATATCCAAAGCCTATTTAGTTCAAGATATTCCAGTTCCCAGTGGGGTTACCGCTCACTCCACCAGAAGTGCAGCTACCTCAGCAGCCTGGGCTACTCAGGCGTCTATTCTTGATATTTGCCGGGCGGCCACCTGGACTTCCCCATCTCCCTTTATAAGACATTATAAGATTGATGTTTATGCCTCAGCTGAAGCATCTTTTGGCAGGCGAGTTTTGCAGCAAGTGGTTAGAGATCCTGGGGAAGTTCCAATCCAGACGGACTCCCACCCATAGGACACACTGGCTTTGGTATGTCCCACTCTCTGGATGCTCGCAGCAGTTCTATGGAGAATGGGCGTTGGTTCTTACCTGATACGCCTCTTCTCGTGGAACTGCGTAGAGCATCCAGCCCCACCCTGTTGGTCCATCTGTGAAGGGGGAAAACCTGTTTCGGCCAATGATTTCTAATGTTGTAGTTCATGTTGTTTAATACTTAAGAGTAGAGGGGTTTTTTTGTCCTCTCGTCTTCGATAAAACTGGGAGGAACGCATGGAGGAGTCACGTGGAGGAGGAGGGCGTTCCTCAATTTCAGCTCAGCCTGTGAGAAGTGAAGACTGAAGCACCTCCCACTCTCTGGATACTCTACACAGTTCCACGAGAAGAGGCGTATCAGGTAAGAACCAACACCCATTTAGTTTCATAGTCTTTTCTGTCCATTACTACAGTGGCATTCCCTTTATCTGCTGGGAGGATGATTATGCTGCTGTCTCTTTTCAGGGTTTGTAGCACTTTAATTTCATTTTGCTGCAAGTTGCTTTTGGGTGGTTTGCTTGTGCATAGGATGTTGGTAACGTGGTGTCTTATTTTATCAGCTTCATCTGTATTTAATTTAGTTAGGCTGGATTCTACTGCACATATGATGGATTCTGTGGGGATTTTCTGGGGTGCTATAGCATAATTGAATCCTTTGGTTAGGACTTCTGTTTCTGTTTTGGTGAGTTCTCTGTTGGAAACATAGTACACTAATTGTTTCAGGTGTTGTTGTGAGTTGTTGGGGGTTTTCTTGTCATGTTCTAATTTCTTTAATTTTTTCAAGAGCTTTTTTTGCTTGTAAGTGCTTGCAGATTCAGCTCTCCAAGTTGTAAGTTGTTTTATCTTGTCCCAAAGTAGAGGGTGGATTTTGCTGCTCAATTCCAGGTGTAGTGCTAGCAAATCTTTGTTTAACTGATCTAATTGGAATCTCTTACTGTGGAGCTCGTTCCTTAGTAGAGCCATTTCAGTTCTTTTCAGGATACGTTTAGTGGCTGCTGTGCTTTGATGAAATGTTAATTTGAAGCAGGTTGGTGTAGTATTGTTGTCTCTGCAGCTGCGTAGGAATTGGAGGTCACATAGTATTACTGCTCTTTTAATTTCCAGTTTCTCGTAGGTTTTGATCTGGTTGTTTATTCCCTCCCCGTAGAGGTTTGATATTTGTTTTCTTAAGTTTTCGCAGGTACTTACATGTATGGCATTCAGCTTTGTTCGGGTATTTTCCATATAAATTTATACATTTATACATGTACATATATGTATAAATAACAGAACAAATAGATTCTTATATATATTAATAATAATAACAACAACAATAATAATAATATAGATTATATACATCTAAATTCCAAAAGGGGGCGCGGGCCAGCTGAAAGGATATCTGGCCTTTGTTGTAGGCCGAACCTTGGCGAGCCAACCGCCTATAGTATCCTTATATACGATCCTTACTTCTTAAAATGGCAGATAACTTAACTTATTCCATTTTTCTTTAATTATACTCATATCTTTTTATATAATATCTTAAAATTCTTATTTCTTAATATATGATCATTATACTTTTTACTTTTATCTGCCATATTTTCAATTTCATCGCATACTCTTATTTCATTATTCAGTAAATTCCATCTTCATTTTAATAATTCCAAACATTTCCCTCTTAATTGCCCGTTTGAGTGCAACACCCTTTTGTCTTATACATCATTCAGTTTACTCCCCTTTAACCATATTAAAAATTACCATAATATAATCATTTTTAGTTATCACCTAAACACTACCTATCATATATACATGTTAGCTTAGATTCCACATGGTATTCTTTCCATTAACTTCTAAGTCATTTATTATTTCAAATACATTAATCTTTTCAGCTAATAGTAGAAACTGATATTAATCTTTTTAGTACAATTCTTATAGTTCATTTTAGGTATATTCTTAATTTAATTAACATTCTTATAATAGTTTCTCACTTTTACATTTATTCCAATTATAGTTTAACCATCATTCTTAAAAAATAATCAGATAGCAAAAAAACATCAGTTCCAATCATTCCATTTTTAAAAAATTGTAAGTTATACCTCGCTATACGTTACCTTGCAGAATCCCCTCTCTTATTCTTTATCTACCCATTATCTTTAGGACTTCAAGCCATGTAGCTTTTTTTCATTTTTTGGGAGGGGGCTTTCTATCTCCCCTTCTTTTCTGGTCCTTTCCCTTATTCCCCTTTTCCTTTATTTCCCCCCTCCATTTCTGACTCCAATTTTTATCCCCTTCCTTCTTTTGAGCTTTCTCCTGTAATTCCTTTTTGTGCTGTTTTCTTGTTCTTTGTTTGACTTTCCAAACAGTTACCTCTTTAATTGATCCCTCAAACCTCCAAGTTTTGATTTCTATGTTTTCCCCCCCTTGTTTTAATGTTCGTTACTCCATTTGTTCATTGAGACTGGTCTCTTCTCTAATCAACTCCTCCCCTTCTGGATCTCCTTCTCTAACATCGCCATTTCTAAAATTTGTAAGTCAATACTGCACAGTTCCACTCTTTCACATATCATTTCCAATATACTTCTTAAGTCCAGTTTTATTTCCAAACAAAATTCTGCCATTTTTGTGCACCTCTTTCAATTTTAGTTTTTCTTTTGTCTCTTTCTTCAGTTTTTAAGTCCAGTCTGGTTGTCCAGTAGTTTATTTAAACTAGCTTCTAGTCATCCATTTCTGTTAAATCCTGTTTCAATTTTCCAGGGTCAAAATAGTCCAGTGTTTATATATTTTTATTATTAAGTTCCTTTTGTTGAATTTTAAATTTTTCTCGAAGTCACCTAGTATTCCTAGAGTTCAAGCTTCTTTCTTCTTCCTTTATAACATGTTAATTTCACTTTTCAGGGTTTCTATATCTTATTGTATCAAAGTTCCTCTTTGCATCAAGTTCCAATTTTTCGAGAACCAAACACTTTTTAAGGAGTCACTGATTTTTTTCCTTTACTATTAGGTGGCACTCTCTGTTATCCAAGTTCCACCTTTTCTTTTCACTTTCCTTTCCCTTTTAAGCCTTTTAAGTTTCAATTATCCAATAAGTCCAATGGTTAAGTATTATTTCTTTTTGGCACATTCAAATTCAGCTTTTAATTATGCCTGTTTAGTGCCAATATCATATAATTTAATATAATCCAATTTAAGCAAATATTTTCTTCTAGCTTCCTCTTTCAATTTAATTCTTTTTAAAGTTCAAAGCCACTTTCACTTATGTCCAATCCCGCCCCCCAACTCCCTCTGGTCACCACTTTTCCAATCTTTCTTATAAGTCTCTTAAAACTTTAAATCCTTTATATTCAGCTATTGCACCTTTATATTCAGCTATTGCACCTAGTTTGCCTGGTCTCTACACTGTCTGTTTCCTCACCGCTCTTGCACAATCTTTGTCCTGGATAGCTCTCTGTCTTCAGAGTGCCCATATTTAGCCACCGCTGCAGTCTGTCTTTGGGGGGGAGAGTTTAGCCAGGGAGGGGAGATGTGGCTCCCCTCAACCTGACAGATGGTCTCCCCCTTCTTCCCCACTCCTCCAAGGTGGTTCTAGCACCGTTCAGAGCCCTTTAATGAGAACAGCATGGATCGAAGACACGCACGATCGCAGTCTCCAGTCCGTCCTTGATGAAAACACCACCGGAAGTCTGAATAGCAACTATCATTGAGGGTTGTCAAACGAAGCTTGATTAAACTTAAAGCAATCACATTGGTCATATTCTACAATCTATCGAAGCACAACTGAGAAGTATTCTGCATCAAATGAAACTTGCTATTCAATTAGTGGGTGTAGGTGGGCAGTATTTGTGATAAATAGAATTGTTCTATAATTAGGTTCCCTGTCAAACATACCAATTGCTTAAAATCTTCCATAATATTCATTTTCTGCTAATATGCAGTCATAGGTATAAAAAAGTATAGAAAGTCCTTGACATACAGTCACAATTGAACCCAAAATATCTGTTGTTAAGTGTGAGTTTTCTCCCATTTTACGACCTTTCAGGCCACAGTTGTTAAGTGAATCACTACAGTTGATAAGTGAGCAACACGGTTGTTAAATGAATCTGGCTTCTCCATTGATTTTGCATGTCAGAAGGACTTAAAAGGTAATCACATGACCTTGGGACACAGCAGAGGTGGTATTCATCAGGTTCTGACCAGTTCTGGAGAACCAGTAGTGGAAATTTTGAGTAATTCGGAGAACTGGCAGATACCACCTCTGACTGGCCCCACCCCCATTTATTCTCTGCATCCCGAGTCCCAGCTGATTGACTGGGCCTTCTTTGGTTGCCCTGCACAGGACAACGGAGCTGGAAAGCAGTTTAGTGAGATGGGGAGGGAATGGGAATTTTACAGTATCCTTCCCCTGGAGTAGGATGGGAATGGAGATTTTACAGTATCCTTCCCCTGCCACATTTACAAGCCACACCCACCAAGCCATGGCACGCCTACCAAGCCATGCCCAGAGAAAAAAAAATTGAATTCCACCACTGGGCACAGCAATGGTCATAAGTATGAGTCAGTTGCCAAACATATGAATTTTGATCACATGGGATTCTACAAAGATTGTAAATACGAAAAATGGTCAAGTAATTTTTTTCAGTGCTGTTGTAACTTTTTGAACGGTCTCTAAATGAACTGTTGTAAGTTGAGGACTACCTGTATAAAGCAGAAAAGTTCCTGGGTGAATTTACTTAGGAAAGAGAACTTGATGAATTGGCTTTCATGCTTTATATCTGCTTTTATTATCAACATGTTAAGCAACATTTTTACAAATTAAATGGAAATGGAAAGAAGTATTCCTGATTCCTTGAACATAATTTTTTCCTAAATGTATTCATTCTGATTGGTCATCATTGTTTAAGGTTAAATTTTCATTAGTGTGTTATCCAAACTATTTTAAACTAAAGAATGGTTCATTGTGATCCATGTATCAAGTCTCAGTAAATTTATCTTCTTCCTTTGATGGAGTAATTTCTATCAAATTGAAATAGCACAGTTGCCTGCCAGAAACTATATTGTGTTTTGTGGTCCATGCTTGCTCCTTTCATCAGTAGGACACAACTGTTGTTTAGATGTATGGTTTAATTATGCACATGGGCTGCAACAACTCTTCCAGTGTGATTATTAGCCAGCTTTTATGGTGACTTTTTCTGCTGCTGAAAATGACACAACGAGGAAAATGGATGCTCGAGACTTTCTTCATCAATCAGAAAGTTAAAGAATCCATTCATTTCTGTTTTCTCAGATTTAAAATGAGTTTCTCAGATTTAAAATGAGAAAATGTATAACTTGCAGGTTCGAGTAAGTAGCCTGTGAACTCATGGGACTAAAAACTCTGTTACCTTTCCCATGTTAAAATATATTGTCACCAGGTAAGAGTTTGAGAGTCATAATCTCTTGAAAGATAGATAAAAGGGGAAAAATTTGGAAAGGAAGATGGAATCTTATATGTTCTTGATAAGAGAAGGAATAATCCATTCTTTTCATCCTTAGGATTCATTTTTAAGGGTTAGGCTATAAATGAGAAATTATTTTCTTCATTGATTAGAAAAAAAATAACATTCTTTTACTTCTATTTTTGCTTTACTTTATATTTATTTTTGCACATATGTCTACATAGGTAGATGAATCAAAAACTCAACAGGATAAAAAAAGAATGCTTGGAAGAATTTCACCTTTGGTTTTCAATCTCTGCTATTATTTCTAATAACTAAATTCTTTACATGGAAATATAAATAGTAATTGAACAACCCAAACTGCTTCTGAAAAGTGAATGTGCTATATATATTGATAAGTTTTTTTTTAAACAAACTTTATTAGTTTTTTTTACACACACAAACGAAACATAGGATGTAGTAACATAAAATATATTTTACAAAAGAAACAAATAAACTATCTTATTTAAAAAGAAGATAATTCCAAATTATCACATTTCTATAATTTAATATATATACTTATCTAATCAACTTCATATCTTTCCCAAACTTCTCTTTATTACTCCCTTTCCTTCTATTTAATCATATTTCTTCTGCCTTGAAGTTATATACTCATTAAATATAATTTCATTAGTGTTCTTCCACATCCTGTCAACCTTAAACAAACATTACACAAAACATAAATACATAAAACTTCTTTTTGGAAGGTGGCTTACCCCGGGTTAACTCTTTTTATACAGACATCAATCAAAGTTTATACTCACTTAATATACTATCTCATATCTGATTTAACATTCTCTGTTTTCCATATCTTTTCTCTCTCCTACTCATTCTTTTAATTCTATTTTATTTATTCCATCTCAAATAATTATATTTGCATCTTTGGTCCGTTTTCTTTCAATTACCTGCTTATCCTTTCTATACAATACAATTTTTCTCCTGTAAACCCAGATTGAAGTATGACAACTTCTTATCTTTCCCCTAAATAACACTTAAAATAATACATATTTTCCATACTAATTCTGCTCCGTACATTCTAAGTATTACATTTCAAAATAATAAAACAAATAATATTAAATTTAATAAGTAATAATAAAGCTAAAAAAATGAAAAAGGAATATTAAATTTATAATATAATAAGAGCAATGTTTCATAGGAAATTAGATTCTATTATTAATTCTTAAACAATAAAAATAATATTTCATAAGGAATTAAACTCTATAATTAAATCATGGCTTCCCTTTAATACATTTTTAAATCATATAATATTCTGATTTTCTAACTCAGCTTCAAATACTAATGTCTACAATACATTCTTATGTGCTTTTGCAGAATCATTTTTATAAAATTATCTTACCCCTTATCTCTGAAAAAAAATCATTTTTTAGTATCTTGTTTAAAGCCTTTATGACTTCTCTTTCCTTTTCCCCTTTCTTTCTTATCCATTCTAACTTTTGGACACACACACACACCCATCTCTCAAATTTCACTCTCTTAGTCTTCCCTCTCTGTGTATTTCTCTTTTCTGTTGCTTTCTGACATCATATTGCCTTTTCATCTCAATTTTCTTTTTCTTGGTTGCTTTTTTAAGTTCTAAGTTCACCTTTTCCTTGCCCCCCTTCCACTTTTCTTCCTCCACTAAGTGTGTTTGTCCACTAAAGATGGCTTCTTCTCCTTCATCCCAGTCTTCCTGTCGTTGTCGTATTTCCTGATAGGTAGAAATTGCCATTTCTAAAAAGTGAAAAATAGATCCAGAAGAGCCCTTATCTTCTTCTTTCAGTCTTTGAAATTCCATTTGTAGTCCTTCAAAAAATAATGCCATTTTTTCTTTCTTTCTTTTTTGAAACAACCCTAATGTCTTTAGTCCCCCCCCCTTTTTTAAACAAAAATTCACATAAATCTCAAAGTCACAAAGCAAACCAAATCAGAGCAAACAGTTTCATTTAGCACTTTCTTCTTTCTATATTTTCACCTCCTAGGGCAGGATTCAAATACACAGTTCCAAGATGATCTTCTAAAAGTCTTAATGTCTTTTATTTCTGTTCTTATAGGCTCAAAGCAGTCTCCTTCATTACAATCTTGTAAGAAGTCTTTATCTCTTCCTTCCCCTTGTAAAAAATAGAAAGAATTTTAAGTTTTTAAACCCAATGTCCAGAAATCCTTTATCCCTTGGCTTTAAATTTCAAATTGAATTACCTTCGGTGCTCAAGTAGATTTTCCAGATCTCTGTCTGCTATTTCTATGGGAAGGGAGAGTGAAAAAAAAAAAACTTTCCCTTGACAGCTTTCTTCGCCACTTTCCAATCTTCTTTGGGAAACAATGTATCCTTCAAACAATTCAAGCAATTCAGTTTCCAGGGTATTTAAGAGTTCTTATTGTCCTGGTTCAGCCAGCACTTTCACTTCTCCTGCTTCCTCTAGCACAAATCTTACCCGGCTGCAGGCTTCTTTGTGGCGGCCATTACTGACCGCCGCTCCACCACCTTGGGAAAAAGGGTTTTTTCTGGCTGAGGAAGGGGTCTGCGACACCCCCAAACCCCTGTCTGGATCCCCTCTCTCTTCGACTGTCTCTACAGGGCAGCCATATCCCCCAGACCCATTTGGATCAGGGGCACCTTGGCGGCGAGCGCAGCAGGAATCGCGGAGAGTTGCGAATTCCTGCTGCTGCCGAAGCCACGCAAAACCGGAAACCAGTAATACGTTTTTGAATTCCAACAGCAGAATTGGTGTGAAGGAATTTATTTCATAGGTTCAGATAGATGCTTATCTAAACTTTCCCTTATATCCCAAAGAATAAAATTCCCCGATCTTGTAATCAGATTATTCCATTATTAGCGTACAGGAAGTCCTTGACTAATGATCACAATTGAGCCCAAAATTTCTGTTGCTAAACAAAACAGTTGTTAAGTGAATCATTATAAGTTAGTAGCATAATTGTTAAATAAATCTTGCTTTTCAGAAGGTTGGAAAAGGTAATCACATGACCCCAGAACACTGAAACCATTATAAATACATGCTAGTTGCCAACTGTCTAAATTTTGATCACATGACCATTGGTCACTAAATAAATTATTGTAAGTTGAGGACTATATGTAAATGGCTATAGTACAGCACTGTGATTTTAGTACTTGGAACAAGTGACAAGAATTCGGTTCCTGCATAGTGTGGTCTTTGGCCATCACTACTACTACTTCTCTTGGGACAACTTGATACCCTCATAGAGTCACACAGTTGGAATATTTTATTTTTTTAGGCAAAGATCAAATAAAAGTCTTCACAGTACTTTAACTATACACATAGTGAAAGGGAGCCCACAGTGCCTTCTGGCCAAGAAGTTTTTCTTAATGTTCAGTTGGAATCTGCCTTTCTACAACATAACTTCATTATTCTGCACTTTGAAAGGATAGGAAATAAATCTTGATGATCTTCTGTCTTTTAGGAATTGGGAGTACTGTTGCATCATCTCTTAGTGTTCTCCTATCTAAACATCTCTGCTCCTTCAGTTTTTCTGTCAGAGAGTATCTTGCCTTTCTCCAAACCTGTTCATTTGAACATTTCATAACATGTGTCTGTTCTTGTAACCTATGTTTGAAGTGAGATCTGACCACAACAGAATAAAATTGAATTATTACTTCTACTCTGAATTTATAGGAGGAAAAAAGAACATTGCATATAGTAAATCTGAGAAATATTAAATCTAAACCCATGACAGTCACAAACTACATTCCCAGTAATTTACAGTTACATGAGGATCATTCAGGGGCTCAACATGACATCAACATACTCTCAAGATTATCGTGAAATTATAAGCTCTTTATTGCTTTGTTTCATTTAAAAGAGAAAAGTCAGTGACAAGGCGACAAGGCGACAAGGCATCACTTGAAACATTTGCTACAGAGTTCTGCACTGATTTTTCATATTGAAAAATATTCTTCAGATATCTCCAGTTTCAAGACTGCTGGTCTAAAATTTTACAGGTTCTCCCCATTTTTATTTTACCTAATCTTTAATTTAATTTAATTTAATTTCATAATTAAATTAATAATTAATTTCATAATGTATAATTTAATTTCACTGTTTTTTGCTCCCATGAATATGCTTGAAGTTTTCAAATGTATTACCCATGTTATTGTAGCCCAGGAATCTCCAGACTTTAAGACTTGTGGACTTCAACTTCCAGAATTCATGCTGGTTAGAGAATTGAAGTCCACTAATCTTAAAGTTGCCTAGTTTGGAGGCCCCTGTTCTAACCCAAGATTAAATAGATTTTATCTCTAATTTGAATAAATGCGATAGCAATAGAATCCTACAGCTGATGAAAGTGATATCTAAGCATCTCCCATATTTTTATATGCAAACTTGTATTTCTGTTAAATATTAGCTTCATAATCCCTGGTGCTCAGTATTTCTCTCTTTTTGTTTGTTGTGTATGGTTACTTATTTTACGTGATTCAAAATGTCACAAGTCACATTTCTGATTACTTTCTCTTCTCGTCTGCTAAATTGTTGAACCATTTGAGAATGGAATAAGATGAGCATAGCAATCAATTATGGTTTGCATATATGGCCTTACAGCTTGCCTTCTATATCATCTTTCGTATGTGTCATGATCCTCTTTTTAAAAACATTTTTTTAAAGGAGAAAAAAAAGTAAAGATCAAAGATAAACAAAGAAGGCATTTTATATTCCTTAAAAAAGAGTTCATAGGAAGTACTGGTTCTGGACATTGAGGTACTGAGCTTTTTTTGTTTTTGTTTTATGAAAAAAGTGACAAGGCCATCACATTCAGCAGAATATGGAAGAACTAACTGCTTATTAGAAAAATGTTTTGTTAGAGTTTACAATACTAAAAAAAAACCCCTCATAAACCACTTCTGGTATTTTTTTTAAATATTGTATATCAGGGAGACCAGTTCTAGTCTGGCCTTTCGATTGTTATACTGGCTTTATGAACGTTTATAATCTGGAGGCACTTTACAAAATCCAGCCTGTATTTCATAATTGTTTCCACTAATTTTATCTAAATAGATTACTGCTGCATATGTTAAGCCTCACTAAACATTGCCTCCCTCCATGACTTAACATGTTTATTTTCTGCTCCCATTCTCAGTTTTGCTTTTGCTTTTAGCTGATTCCTTTGACTTTCACTTCCTTAAGGAATGAACTCAAATACTCCTTGAGAGATCTGTGGGTTTTATGGCATTATCTACTGATTGAATATGTTGGTTGATAATGTGTTACGTGAGAACTACTTTTAATCTACTAATTTTTATGTGGTTTTTAGTAGTTTTAATTTTAAAGATGCACTGATACTTGAAGAAAAAATGGCCCATGATAAATGAGGATTCTTTCTTTCTTTCTTTCTTTCTTTCTTTCTTTCTTTCTTTCTTTCTTTCTTTCTTTCTTTCTTTCTTTCTCTCTCTCTCTCTCTCTCTCTCTCTCTCTCTCTCTCTTTCTCTTTTTTCTCCCTCCCCCCCTTTTTTCCTCTTTTGAGAATATTGCAACATTATTAAAATAATTTAATTAGTTGCCAATTAAATGCTTTATAAGATTTTTAGGCTGGATACAGGTTATTGAAAGGAATTTGTATGCTATATATCATATCACATTTTAAAATCTTTTAAATCATAATTCTTTAGGAATTGTCTTTTTTGTTTTAATGCATCCAAGGTTGGCCTTAGGATTCTTTTCAGCTGAAGAATCAGGTATAAATGCTTTAAATACATACATTTGCCATCGTTCCTTAGCTTTCTCCTGCCATTAAATATTAAGACACCAATAACAAGGGAAATTGTTTTTGGTTGTGATCTCTTGTTTGTGAAACTTTTTCCCTTTCTACGTTGCTTTTCAGCATCTGGTAAACTACTTTTGATTCTCTTAGGCCATCTAAAGAATTTTTATAATCTTTGTTGACTGTTTTTAATGGGTGCTTTATTCTGTTTGTTTTGTGTTAGCTCTGACTTATGTTTTATTACAAGCTCTAGATACAGAACTTGAACGTTACTTTTTAATGGAAGGTTTTTATAATTTAGTATTTGATTGGATGTTTACATTGCAGTAGAAGAGAACATTGCAATAGAAGAGATTATATGTAGCTGAAGTTCCCGTTTATATTGCATTGCATTAATAAAAATTAATCCTTTTTGTTTTAACTTGGGTAAAAAACAAATTAAAGTTCCTTTCACACTCGTTGAAATCAAAATTATTTAAGAGGCTTACATTTTATTTTTCACTTGTTTTGTACAGATTTTTTTTGCTTTTGAACTGTAGCCTATTTTTTTTATTAATCTGAACATATTAATATGTAATGTGCAACAACTGTTATAGTTTGTGCTGTATTATTACAACACAAGTTTGTGCCTTGTAGAATAGATTTGATTTGACTGTTCTTTGATTATAACACACACAGGGAGATCTAGACTTAAGGAAGCGCAGCCTTATCTTTTCCTGGAGTAATGAAATGCCAGCCTGTTTGAAATTTAGAGAGCCTGTGTAAATCTGTCGCTTTTTTATGCAGTCGTGGGTTGACTGTCTCACTGAATATACTTCCTGTTTCTAAAAAAAGCCTCCCCGTTTAGCTGCTTAAATAAATATGACAGCACCTGCAAAACTGGATGTGTAGCCTCACCATTTGTGTTGAATCATCCAGATTGTTTGGCTGGTAACAGCAGTCTCCAAAGTTAGAGACCAGGGCACCAGTTATATTTAAAGGCTTCAGATAAGTGTTTAGAGGGAGGAGAAGCTGCACATGCCATTAACATCACAATTCCATTAACACTCTTCTCAGCATTGTTAGACCCATTCTGGTTTTTTTTTTTAAAAAAAGAGAGAAAATGCATGCCAAGCTTATTAATCCACAAACACTACAATCTATTTTGCTGAATATGACTAGGAATTTTTTGGTCGTAATAGGGATTAAATGGAGAAAGAGAATTTTTTTGAGTTTTTTGGTTTGGTTTTTATTTATACTCCACTTTTCTATGGTTTCACTGCTGAAATGAGGCAAAATTAAAATTGTACTTTCTCTCATGTTCTTTTAATCTTTTTATTTATTCTTTACTTCCTTTATTGTTGCCTCTAAACAAATCTTGCTTTCAAAATTGTTTTGCCTGAGTGCTGTTATTTTCATTTATTTATTTATTAAACATTTGCCCAACATAGTCTGGCAACTCTCAGCTGCTGACAAAAGTATATTATATAGTCAATGTTAAAATATCCACAGTACAATTAAAAACAGCAGTAACAACACAAAACAAAAAAATAAAGGAATAAAAAAAGCAAGAATAAAGAAATAAAGATATCCCAGTGCTTAAGTTAAAGAGCAATAGCACTTAGACTTATATACCGCTTTATAATGCTTTACAGAGTCAGCATATTGCCCCCAACAATCTGGGTCCTCATTTTACCCACCTCAGAAGGATGGAAGGCTGAATCAACCTTGAGCCAGTGAGACTCAAACTGCTGGCAGCTGGTAGTCAGCAGAAATAGCCTGCAGCACTGCACTCTAACCATTGGACCACCGCGGCTCATAGAACTTTCTATAAAATAGAGTTCCCTAACCATTCTGGCTTTGTGGCCCGGTATGAGGTGGGAATGGTTCCGTGTGAGTGGCATGCTAGCGCATATCTATTTGCAAAAGATATGTGCACGCACTCGGCCACTGCTTGCACAAGTAGGGAGACATACGAGCTCACCCACCATTTCCATGGCTCGGTTCCAAACAGCTTAAGGCCTGGTAATGGGCCACGGCCCATGGGTTGGGGGCCACTGCCGTAGAGTGACTACATGTTCAACATTTTCCTAAGGCCAGTAGGGAGATGGCAATCTTGATCTCCATTGGCATGCATTCCAAAGCATAAGCACTGCCAAATATGTGGTTTTCCAATCTCAGTCCCCTTTATCTATTAGAAGTGTGAGGTTGTTAGCAACTTTTTCCTGCAAGATCAAGTAAAAGTAAGAGTAAAGGTTCCCCTTGCACATACATGCTAGTCATTTCTGGCTCTAGGGGGTAGTGCTCATCTCCGTTACAAAGACGAAGAGCCAGCACTGTCCGAAGACGTCTCTGTGGCCATGTGGCCGGCATGACTAAATGTTGAAGGCCCACGGAACACTGTTACCTCCCCATCAAAGGGGTCCCTATTTTTCTACTTGCATTTTTACATGCTTTCGAACTGCTAGGTTGGCAGAAGCTAGGACAAGTAACGGGAGCTCACTCCATTATGCGGCGCTAGGGATTGGAACTGCCGACCTTTCTGATCGACAAGCTCAGTGTCTTAGCCACTGGACCACTGTGTCCCTGAAAGTGGGTTGGGCCAATTCTGTGTGGAACAAGCAGTCGTGTAGCTATCACCTATCTGGGTGCTCAGGTCTATTAACTTCTATCTCCCAATTGGACAAAATAATGTTAGATCCTCACTCCCCCGTCCCTTTTCACCCTCCACTGGTGAAGTATAGCACTCTCGCACCCACCAACCAGAAACCTATCAATAATTCAGGTGGAAATCCCAATCTCATAGTCCAGTTTGAATAAATCCAATTGTGCTTTACCCTAAGCCAAGGGTCTCCAAACTTGGCAACTTTGTGGACTTCAACTCCCAGAATTTCCCAAATATGTAAAATTTCAGGATATTTTTAACTACAACTTTCCATGAGATTCTGTCGTTATAAGGTGAAGTAATAGTTTGATGTGAGGCCACCTGTTTCACTGCTAAGGTGAACTTTGAATTATGATTTCCGATTCACACCTCATAACCTTAATTGCTTCTCAGTAAATTTACCAGTAAATCTAGTGTCATTTAATGTGCCTTTCCTGGTACAGAAACTGAGTCTAGAAATAAGTAGTTTACGATATTAATTAAAGTTTCAACTT
Organism: Hydrophis major; assembly: GCA_033807585.1. NCBI lineage: Eukaryota > Metazoa > Chordata > Lepidosauria > Squamata > Elapidae > Hydrophis > Hydrophis major. The sequence goes on from CM066330.1 coordinate 248,548,897, forward strand.
CCAGTGTTGAAAGTTGAAATGTGTGCGTAATTATGGGAGTCCCATGGCTTATCACACACTTTGAAAATCCTGTTAATTATATGAAAGGGAAGAATCAGTTGCTCTTCTTTGCACAACAGTATTCAATTTTAATGCATTTGTGATTGAGAAAGAAAAACCTTATCTAAACGATAGTTGTGGATAGTAAAGATTTTTGTAGATACTACTAAATTTTCTCAGCCAATCTCAAAAAAAAAAAAGGTGGTAGTAGTCTGATTTTAAAAACTAACACTTTGTATTCCATTTTATTACTATTCATCCTCTGCATTTGTCTTGCTAAGGAGCTTCACAGTCAGACCTCATAGAAATTTAAGTTCCAAGCTGTATATGATATATATGTAGTCCTCAACTTATGACCACAGTCAGAACCAAAATTTCCATTACTAAATAAGGCAGTTGTTAAATGAGTTGCACCTGATTTTATGGGGGGCGGGTTTGCTATGATTGTTCAGCGAATCACTGTGGTTAAATGAAATCTGCAGTTGTTAAGCAATTCCTGCTTCTCCCATTAACTTTGCTTGCCCGAAGTTATATAATGGCCATCACATGACCCCAGGATGCTACAGCTGACATAAATTGAATTCTTCATTGTCATTGTACATATATACACAGTATACATACAGCAAAATTCACATAAACACCCAGAGACCAGATTCAACATGCACACACACATGACAATCCCCAAACACCTCCCTACCCGCCAAAATTCCTTGCCTCCTAAAAACACACAAGCATCCACATGACAGACCAAGTAATAATATCCAACAGTTCACTGAGGGTGGGCCTTAAGTTCATTGTTAAATGCAGTTATACTTCTGGTATAAAAACTATTCAGAAAATGTGTGGTCCGAGTTTTAATTGTTCTGTATCTTCTGCCAGAAGGCAGCAGTTCATAAAGATTGTAAGCAGGATGGGAAAAGTCTCTGAGAATGTTGTGCAACTTCCTCAAACAGTGAGATACGAAGATATCATCCAGGGCTGGTAGCTGGAGCCCAATGATATTCTGAGCAGTTTTCATGTTTCTCTCTAGAGCTTTTTTGTCCGCTACAGAGCTGCTCCCATATCATATAAAAATGCAGTATGTCAGGACGCTCTCAATACTGTTGCAGTAATAGGACAGAAGTAGATACTGAGATAGATTTATCTTCCTGAGCATTCTCAGGAAGTACAGCCTCTCCTGTGCTTTCTTTACAAGTATGTTAACATTCATAGTCGATGAGAGGTCCTCTGAGATATAAGTGCCCAGAAATTTAAAACTACCAACCCTCTCCACCTCCTCACCATTTATGTACAATGGTAAATGTACATCTCTCTTTGTACTGGTTGCCAAGCACTCAAATTTTGTTCATGTGATAGTGGGGATGTTATGATGTAGGTGCAAGGGCTGGTCATAAATCACTTTTTTCAGTGCTATAGTAACTTTGAATGGTCACTAAACAAATGAATGTAAGTCAAAGATCACCTGTATATTGCAATTTGATTGGTTGAAATTCAGATAAACAGATGTTGAATGGATGGGTTAACCTATCTTATTTTTTGCATAGCCTCATACTTCATAGGGTCCCTTAACTTCCAGAACAACTTGAGGAGAGGAACACTAGTAGAAAGCAGACTATTCCTTGCTATATAGTCCATTAAAACAGAGTTGCACCCCATGTCCAGCACTGAGAGGAATAGAAATGGTTAGATTGTCAAGCTGCATTCACCTATTTTATTGATCACATTGATACTGCTATTCATTTGGGGGCATTGCACCCTCATGTCAAAAATCATTTGAAAGAGCGTAATAATCTAGTAATAAAATGGCTACTTGTAGAAAAGAATTGGGACTATGTAATGAAAGAAAGGAGGCTTCTAGTTGTATTTATGTTACGATAGGACACCAGTCAACTGAGGGCACATGAAAGTATACACCAATATATTTAGCTTCATTTTCATTCTCAAAAAAACAAATCTATGATGAGCTTCAGAAATTTCAAACCTTTTAAATAGATGTAAGCTATCCTTCCCCTTGAATTTAGAACTGGAATCCTAGGCTGCATTAACAGAGGGATAGAATCATGATCGTGAGAAGTGATATTACTGCTGTATAATGCCTTGGTAAGACCACACTTGGAATATAGCATCCAATTTTGATCACCGCAAAATATGTTGAGACCCTGGAAAGAGTGCAGAGAAGAGCATCAAAGATGATGGGAGGGGGGGGCTCTTGAAGGTTATAACATGAAGAACCGTTGCAGGAATTAAGTATGTCTAGTCTAGAGAAAAGAAGGACTACAAGTGACATGATAGCAATGTTCCAATATTGGAGGGGCTGCCACAAAGAAGTGGGGGGGGGGGGGGAGAAGCAACCTATTTTCCAGAGCACATGAAAGCAGGACAAGAAGCAATGAATGGAAACTGAACAAAGAGAGAAGCAACCTAGAACTCAGGAGAAATTTCCTGACAGAACAGTCCACCAGCGTGGAAGAGTTTTCTTCCAAAAGTTACGGGTGCTCCAACACTGGAGGTTTTTAAGAAGAGGCTATACCCATGATGGCGAACCTATGGCACGTATGCCACAGATGGCACACAGAGCCATTTGTGCCAGCATGCGAGCTGTAGGAAAACTTACCTCACTGCTCATGCGCATGCCTCACAGCTGATTTTTTTTGGCTGGTTTGAGGCCTGTTTCGGCCACCTAGAGGCTTGAAAAAAGGCTCTGTGGGCTTTGCAGGACGAATTATAGGCCCGTTTCGTCACTTCCTGTGATGTCAGAAGTGACAAAACAGGCCTATTATTCGTCCTGCAAAGCTTGCAGAGGCTTTTTTTCAAGCCTCTGGGAGGCCGAAAAAGGCCTCAAACCAGCCGAAAATCAGCTGTGAGGCGCAGTGCAGGTCAGGAGACAGCAGGGGCCGGGGAGGGGGGGGGATTTCACGCATTGCCTTCTGGGTGCTGGCACGTGAGCACACACTTGGTATGGAATGGTATGGGGTCTCCTGCTTAAGCAGCAGGTTGAACTAGAAGACTTTCAAAGTCCCTTCCAATTCTGTTAAATCTGGATAACTAAATCATTACTTATTATTACTTATCATCTTCATAAATTAGAAATCAGGCTATGAGATTCTTCTTTTCATTCTATGCTCATTGAACAAGTGAGAGTCGAAATCTCATCAAGAAATAGAGAGCACATGAGACCCTGCCCTCTCTTATCCATCGCTTTGCTTCTCTTCTATGTTCTTCCCCACCCCATTCCTGCCTCCTAAATTGCATATGGACTTTGTCCTCTTTATACAAACTGTTCTGTGAGCAATGCATGCTTAGAATAGTTCTCAAGAAACAAATGCAAGTAGGCGAGTTTGGAGAAACCTTCAGGATTTCTAAAAATTTGAAAGTGGCATGAGCTGAACCTTTTTTCTATTTCTGTTTCACTCATCGTATTAATAGAATTTATTGCAACCACAGACTGCTTTTTGTTCTTAACTTCATTCTGTGAGTTGGTTCCAAGCTTCTCTCTTTTTCTCACCCCCCCATTTAAGGTCATTTAAATACATGATATCTAATGAAAAATTTATTTATCTAGATTTAGAGCAGGGGTATACCTGTTTTTCTCATATGGCTTGAGTGCAATCTGCATCTCCAGAATCTATTTTCTTTTTCTCTTAATGTTATTTAAGGGGAAGGTACAATAATTTTTATTTAAGAAGCTACAATAGTGTTAAATAAATTCATTTCTCTACCTTATGGATTTACTGCAGGGTTTCATCTGTCAGGGCTTTCTGTAATTCCTGACAATTCTGGCTATACTTAGAATGCTTTGGTTGACTCAAGACAACTTCTAGTGTGCTTTATGCGCACTTCTTTTGGAGACCACTTGGACACTACAGCTGGCCCAAAATGTAGCAACCCATTTGATGGTGGGTAGGGGCTCCTGCAAGCATATAATTCCTATGTTGCAGACTCTATGGTGGCTTCCAGTAGGTTACCAGGTGAATTCAGAACATTGGTTTCCACCTAGAAAGCCTGTGTGGTTTGCTCCTAAGCATCTTCAGGATGAGCTGTTCCACATGGCAGCAGCCACCACCTCCCCTCATCTCTGCTGCATTTGCATTGTGCCCCCTCCACCACTCACACAGGTCCTCCCACCCAGTAGCAGCGACCACAAGTCTTGCTGCCTGCTGGCTGCTTATGAACCACCTGAAACTTTTAACTTCCTGCTGGCTTCCCCACTAACTTCAGTTGTTGGGATCCGGCAAGAAGTCATGAGGAGGTACTCGCTTAACAATCCATGATCCTCGCTTAACTACAGGTAGTGCTCGATGTGCAACAGTTCATTTAGTGGCAACTGTCCCATACTTACGACTGTTGCTGTGTCCCAAGGTCATATTATCACCTTTTGCAACTTTCTGACAAGCAAAGTCAATGAGGAAGCCAGATTCACTTAACAACCAGGTTACCAATTTATCAACTGAAGTGATTCACTTAACAACTGTGGCAAAAAAAGGTTGTAAAATGAGGTGAAACTCACTTAACAAATGTCTCGCTTAACAACAAAAATTTTGGGCTCAATTGTAGCCGCAAGTCAAGGACTACCTGTACTATATAGCAGTGGGGATTTCAGATGTTGTTGTTGCTAAGATGTGGTCATTTGATATCACACTTTGTGACCACATTACTTAGCAACATAAATTCCAGTGCCAATTTCCATTGTAGCTTGAGGATTACTTGTACTGCTTGCACCAACACGTTCTGAACATAGTATTTATTAGAAAATGTATAGTATAAAATAGTAGCCACTGAAGTTATGTTGAACATGTACTGTGCCAATAAATGAAAAACAGTTTGAATCCTGACACTCAAGAGTCTTTATAAGAATATTTCTAGACCGATTCTGAAAAATGGTAACAGGTCCTTTAGCTTGTCACAAGTGCTTTGTTTTCTGACTATGTACCAGGGTACAGTTAAAATTTATATTTGTTCCGAGGAATGTTTATTTCCTTTATGATAACATCAGGCCTGCAAGTTTTCAGTCGTAATTAATATGTGGTACCATAGTTACATGCAGCAATACTGAAATATGAGTATAGAAGGGTCGTTTCCTTGTACCACATTTCAGATAAATGAATCCCCTCCCCTTCTTACACAGGTCCAAATCACGCAAAAAAAGATTGAGAGAAAGAGAGATGAAGATGATGACCTGCATCGAACAGAGGTTGGTGACTTCGGAGTCTCCACCATCATAGACGCGAATTCTCTAGTGCAGGGGTCTCCAACCATGGGAACTTTTAAGTTTGGCAGACTTCAACTCCCAGAATTCTGGGAGTCTACCAGGCTTAAAGTTGCCAAGGTTGGAGACCCCTGCTCTATTGTTGGCCTGTCCAACCTGCTACCCACTGGGCTGGAAATGACCCTAGACAGCTAGTAATGTGGCTCCCACAAGATGATAAAAAAAATTTTTTAAAAAATGGAGTTGGTTATTTATATACATTAGTTATATTTTATATGAGGCCCAATACAATTCCTCTTCACTCATTGGGCCCAGGCAAGCAAAAAGGTTGGCCAAACAGGCTCTAATTGCATAGATAAGCTCCTATCTGTTGAGAGATATATAGATATATAGATACACACACACACACACACACATATGTTTTCTTAAGTTTTCGCAGGTACTTACATGTATGGCATTCAGCTTAGTTCGGGTATTTTCCCACGTCATAGTAGCGGTGCTTCTAAAGTTGTAGCAACGTTTCAGCAGAATCTCATCTGCCATCATCAGGCTTCTGTATAGTGTTCGTCTGTGAGTTAGACTTTTACAGTGGTTTCAGATTTAAATTTGGGGCAGTCTATTGCTGTGCCAGAATGGTTTTTTCTTTATCCTGATTGGTTGGGAGTCTTGGTCTGTGTTTATTGGTCTTGGAGTTTTTTGTGTTCTGCTTCTAATATCTTCTGCCTGTTTTTTTGGTTCTTTTTGTATCTTGATTGGCTGGCAACATTGTGTTACTTTATTGGAGGCCTTTAGTGCAGCTTGGCTCCGGGTAAATGGACAGCTAGTTAGGAAGCTAGGTTTCATCTGGGTGCCTGGTTGGGGTGTGTTTGAGCTGGAGGTATCAGGGGGGATCTGTTTGTGTCCAGGTGTTTGCCTGGCTTGTGGTGTGGAGATTTTTTTGTTTGTGAGTGCAGGCTTCCAAATGATTGACAGCCTGGTGGAATCATCTCTTCTGTTCATGCTTTCTGATCTTTTATATATACCGTATATACTCGAGTATATCCTGGGATTTTGCATTTGCAAGGTGCAAAGCGGCGGCGGCAGATCGCGCGTGCTGGAAAGGGCTTGACTGTATTACGGGGAGAGAGAGAGAGAGATCATAAGAACGGCTCTTGCTTTTTTCTTGCAAGGGAGAGAGTGACTCCTGCCTCCCACTGTCATCATCATCTTCTTTTAGGTTAGTGAATCAATTAAACCTTTCATGATAGTGAGATCGTTTCCCAAATTTCCCTTAAATCAGGGAAGAAATCAGAAACAAACCTTTGGTCTGAGAATAAGCCTGTTCCTATGATGCCATTTTTGTTCACTGCAGTGTGAAAAGTGTGAAAAAACACACTTCTTTTTCTTCATCTTCTTGTTCCCTATTTACTGGTCTCTTTCAAAGAAGAAATTGTGAACATCAAACTTATTCTCAACTGTCCTAGTGAAAGTTTTTATTGGTGTCTATTTTTATTTTTGAAATTTACCAGTAGCTGCTGCATTTCCCACCCTCGCCTTATACTCGAGTCAATAAGTTTTCCCAGTTTTTGTGATAAAATTAGGTGCCTCGGCTTATATTCGGGTCGACTTATACTCGAGTATATACGGTATATATTATTGGAGGCCTTTAAGTAACACAATGTTGCCAGCCAATCAAGATACAAAAAGAGCCAAAAAAACAGGCAGAAGATATTAGAAGCAGAACACAGCAAACTCCAAGACCAATAAACACAGACCAAGACTCTCAACCAATCAGGATAAAGAAAAAACCATTCTGGCACAGCAATAGACTGCCCCAAATTTAAATCTGAAACCACTGTAAAAGTCTAACTCACAGACGAACACTATACAGAAGCCTGATGATGGCAGATGAGATTCTGCTGAAACGTTGCTACAACTTTAGAAGCACCGCTACTATGACGTGGGAAAATACCCGAACAAAGCTGAATGTCATACATGTTTTCTGAGGTTCTCGCGGGTATTTGTATGTGGATCTTTGGTTATTCGGGTTTTCTCCTGCGTAAGATTGGAATTATCTAGGCCTAGATACTTCCAATCTTACGCGGGAGAAAACCCGAATAACCAAAGATCCATATATGTATATGTGTGTGTGTGTGTATATATACACACACACACACACACACACACACATATACATATACAGAAGCCTGATGATGGCAGATGAGATTCTGCCGAAACGTTGCTACAACTTTAAAAGCAGAACTACAATGATGTGGGAAAATACCCAATCAAAGCTGAATGCCATACATGTAAGTACCTGCGAAAACTTAAGAAAACAAATATACATATATATATATACACACATACATACATATACATATATATATATACATACACACGCACACACACACACACACATATATATATATATACATACATATACACACACACACACATACAAGCACGCAGCTTAGAGAGACGGGCAAGAAGTAGAATACAGCAAGAAGCACAGCATTTGTTGTTGTCTTGTGTGAATTGAAGTTCCTCTCTCATCCCTTTATAGTTCCACTAGACAGAAATTTTGGGCTAGAAATTAAGCTTGCAGGGATTGTGTTTATCCATTGCATTAAACCATAATGTGGTTCGTTTGCTTTTACCTTAGGGCAGTCTACACACCCAGCCCAAAGGTGGCTTGTTCAACAAACCATAAAAATCATAAACAAACGTAAACAAAAATTGTGTCTTAGAGCAGGGATGCCTAGTTGTAAGTGCAACCAGTACTCAAAACCTCCAAATCCTCTCCAGAAGTTGCTGTAATGTTGAAAATGTGACAAAACTGAGAGCACTACCAGCAGCAGAATAATTGTACTATTTGTATTGAATTGAATTATTGTTTGGTTTTAAATTAAATCGAGCCCATTTTGTTCTAATGCACTCATACTTTTGTATTTCCCTCATTCTGAATTTCACTCTGCAGTACACACACAGAAACTAAGCATGCCCCTTTGCCTTAAAAAAACATTGCAAATTCTATCTTAAAAAAATACGGAGTTTGGCTAATACATTTTCACTGTAGGAAAATTACAACATTTGGAAAAGCCCAGAAAGTGTAGATAATTAATTATATTCCTTCAAGTTTAAAAAAAAAATACAGTCAAGAGTTCCAAACAGGAACGAAGAAAACAATGGTTCCAACTAGCCATGCTAGGAAAAACTGCTTTACAATATTTATTATTTATTTGTTAGTGATACTTCTGTGCCATTCTACTCCAAACATTATTCAGCTGGTAGGAAGTAATAAAAGGTTTTTGTGGAGAAAACAAAATATAGAAGGACAGAATGTGGTTTTCCAGCTTTCAGGTGGGCAACCAACAGTAAAAATGTTGGTCATTGGTGTTCTCTGAGTTTAGTTGTTTTCTTGCAGACATCTCATTACCCACTATGTAACATCATCAATGCACTGATCATCATTGACACCAATAATGTTACCTAGTTGGGTAATGAAATATCTGCAAGAAAACAACCAAGCTCAGAGAGCACCAAGAACCCTGCAGTTCAACTTTGAGCTACAGATATTATCCTCTGTCGATATTAAAAGCATCTTTCCAAGATCTTGCTGTGTTGTGGCTGTGACCTCAGCAGGTATATCTTGTGCTCCGAGTGAAATACATTTGAATTGCTGACCTCAGTAGATAGTAAATGTAACATAGCTATATTTATAAGAAGGTTTGCAGCTGAGGTTTAGGAGTCACATTTGGCTTTAGGAAAAAACGAAGAGGCGTATGTGAGAGAGACAGAGACCTTTTCAAAATATAGCCTAATTCTGACCTTTATTTCTAAGGTTTACTAGGCAATGACCTATTTAAAATTACTATTGCAAAAAGCAGTTTCATGGGGCACTGAACTTTGTCCTAACGAAATTGGATCTCTTGTTTAACAGCAGTGTTGTGCAACTTCTGTGCACACACCTTTCAGTATGGTGTGTGTGTGTGTGTGTGCGCGCACAAGCTTAAAAAAAGCACCATTGCTGTCTTAAACTGCCACTGGTAAATAACAAGATCTCTGTTTTTATTTTACAGCATTGCCTATGTCTGTTCTCAGTGCCTCTTCTCTGGAGTCTGTATATAGCATAATAAATGCAGAGTCATTGCTTTGTATCAGGAGACCTTTGTACAGAGAAATTCTGTTGGAAACACACTGCATTTTTCCTAGCACTGAAACAGCATTATTTTGTAATTGAGAGCTCCTGCAGGTGTTGTCCACAATACGGCCAGCAGCTCCTGCTGCAGTACACCCACAACATTAGCTGGCCTCGCTGCCAGAACATATCAGGGTTTATTGCACACTGTTATTCTAGAAGACAAAAATGAATTTACTGATTCCCAGAACCCCACCCCCAAATTCCCTCCTTCATCTCTGAAAGATTATTCTTGCTCAGCATCAGTAGCCACTAGGTCAGGGGTCTCCAACCTTGGCTCCTGGAAGCCTGGCGGACTTCAACTCCCAGAGTTCCACAGCTGTGGAATTCTGGGAGTTGAAGTCCGCCAGGCTTCCAGGAGCCAAGGTTGGAGACCCCTGCACTAGGTGAATGGCTGTTTTATGGCTAAGTCCGAATGACTCCATCATGCCTGTGGCTTGACATGCACAGGTTGTCTTTATTCTTTGTGACTTTTGGAAAATCTAAAAGATCCTGCGGTGTGACTGCAGTTTCAACAGAAGCAGGACTATTTTCCTCCCTGCATTTTTGCAACCACCTCCGTTGTCTTCATGCTGGTATTAATATGAACCCATTCCAAAATGGACATTATCTTTCAGCTTTCTTTCTTTCTTTCTTTGGTTTCTTTTTTTTCCCCAGGAGTTTCTCAGTTGATTTATTTTGACCTATTTCCTGCTTGCAATTATTACACAAATGACTTGCTGAATTTAAGGTTTTTTTCCTTGGTTTTCATTTAGCATTATTTTAACTTAATATTTAACAACATTTAATTTAACACTGCATAGAGCCTCTCTCTGAGGAAAATGGTTGGTTAAGAAATGGTAAATACAAACAAACAAACAAATAACTTCTACTCCGATACTCGCCAGAAAGTAGAGAGTATCTGTTCTCACTAGCAGAACACATAAATCAATATGAAAGGTGGTAAGTTCTCCAAGTAGAGTATTCATATCTGCAGCAATGTGTTTAGAGTTGTGTGAAATTTAAATGCTGAGGATACTGAGACGTTTTGTGATAGGATGCTTTTTGGTAAGTATCAATTGAGAATGGTGTTAGCTCCATTCTGTTTGTTCTGCCTAGTCAACATTCCGTATGGTTTGAATCAGAAGCTAGACTGGATGGTAGATTATATCTACTTCCATCAATGTGTTGATTTGAACACCGGGAAGACTACAGATACTGCAAAGTAATTCCAATTTCCGAACTGTTGAGCCATGGAAACCTCACTGGAATGCGAAGTAAACAACTCCTCAAATTTGATTTTAACTTTAATATTAATCTTCCTAAGCCTGAGAACCCTAAGTAAGAGTATGTACAATGAACCTTGACTATGGTTAATCAGAAAAATCCTTAACCTGTCCAGCTACTTTCTATAATAAGTGTTCACCATTTCTTCCTTATTTATTGAATGATTATGTTGAGTTGTTTTGATCAATGTGAGGTTTAGAACTATAACCTAATAAAGTAAGATCTGCTGTTACAGTTCAGTTTTCCTTTGCTTAGCTAAAAGTCTGTAGAGATTCTCAGTCATCCAGGTCATGGTTGTCTTTTTCAGGAAGCAACTGGACTTTCTTGCTTTTTTCTTTTGAAGACATTTCGCTTCTCATCCAAGAATCTACTTCTTGGATGAGAAATAGAACATCTTCAAAGAAAAAACCAGAAAAAGCACTTTTGGGTAGTACCAGAATAATTAATTTTAAATGTTTTAAGTCATTTTGATACCATCTATACAAGAAAGGACAAGTGTTGTCCAATGGATCAATAATTCTAACCTGGCGAAGGATTGGGTTGTCATTTAAAACACCTTTTTTCTTTTCCCCAAGCCAAATAATTTAAAATAAGCCTACCGGTATATATGAATAAGATTTTCTCAGTTGCAATCCTGTATAGAATTATTTGCCGGAATAATAGAAGTATACTGGGGTAATGCCCTTAAAAGTTATTTAGAGTCAAGTTTGAAATGTGACAAGCATCACAGATTCCCAGAAAATGTTGTCTTTGGTTTACTATAAACCTACACCTGCTAGGCTAGAAAGATTATTGAATCAAGGAAATTTGAAGTCTATTACATTTTCAGTGTACAAAAAAAATGTTCAGGGCATGTTCTAAAAGTAGATGAAATAACAACATTGTTGAAATGAAGCTGTTCTAAGTTATGGTTTAAATACTAAACCAAAGTAAATATTAAGGACCTTGGGGTTTTCACTCTCTTCTTCATTTATTCAGTACCCAAAACTAGCTTGCTTAAATTGGGACTCCAGTCATGAGGTGTAAGTTGTGTTAGTTGCATTTCCAGGACAAAGTCATAATCATTTTGCTCAATCCAATGAGTTTAAGAATGGATATCAATCTGTCTGTGTGGTCAGATAGGAGTGGAAAACGATTTGATGGCACTTAATAATATATAAGCAGCAATTAACAGGAAAATGGTTCTTCCTTTTGTGGCACTCATTTTCTCAAGTGTCCTGAAATCGGGGTGAGCTGGATCTTTAAGGCTGCTTTTCTGTGCCTTGAGCAAAACAGGATTTTGTAAGAGAGTTGTTCTTGAACAGCATTGCAGAGAAATATTAGATTAAAAAAGTCACTGTGGTGTATATAGACAACCCCAAGCAGACATGACTATCTCTGCTCAGAAAGTATCAATTTTAAGGCTTTTTCTTCCAAAATACACACCTTTTGAAACCTGTAGTAGTTAAGTGTTTTCTACATTGTACTTTGTGTCACAGGTCTTAGGAATATTTCTTTTTAATATGACAAGTGCTTTGATAAGGAAATGCAGATGTTTTACCTAATTCTGTACAAGATCTGTCATTTAATCCCCAAGGTGGAATGTGTTGCTACCTTAAACATGAAAATATCTATTTGAGGTTGGGTTTTTTTTTCACTGAATTCATCGTTTTACCAAATTCATGAGAAGACTCATATTTATTTCTGTTACTGAGAATGGCTGCTTGATCATCTAAATGGGGAGTTAAAAAATGGAAACAAGGTAAATAAGCACATTTATTTATTTATATTCATACCAGAACAACTAGTCATAAGAACAACAGTTTTTCCCCGAATGCCATCACTCTGCTAAACAAATAATTCCCTCAACACTATCCAACTATTTACTAAGTCTGCATTAGTATCACTATTAATCTTCTCATCACTCCTATCACCCATCCCCTCGCACTTGTGACTGTATGACTGTAATTTTGTTTGTATCCTTATGATTTATATTGTCTCCTAGTATGATTTGATTGCCTATTTGTACCCTATGACTATAGTAAGTGTTGTACCTTATGATTCTTGATGAATGTATCTTTTCTTTTTATGTACATTGAGAGCATGTGCACCAAGACAAATTCCTTGTGTGTCTAATCACACTTGACCAATAAAGCATTCATTCATTCATTCATTCATTCATTCATTCATTCATTCTTTAGGCCCCTTAAAGATACAGGTTATCCTCGACTTCGAACTATTCATTCAGTGACTGTTTGAAATTACAACAGCACTGAAAAAAGCGACTTATGATCATTTTTCACATTTACGACCATTGTAGGTCAACATTTGGACAATTGGCAACTGGCATGCATTTATGATGGCTGTAGTATCCTGGAATCATGGGATTTCCTTTTGCGACCTTCTGACAAGCAAAGTCAGTGGGAAGCCAGATTTACTTAACAACTGTATTACTAACTTAAACAACTGCGGTGATTCACTTAACGGTGGGAAGAAAGATCATAAAATGGGGCAAAACTCCCTTAACTGTCTTGCTTAGCAATGGAAATGTTGAGCTCAATTATGGTCATAAGTCAAAGATTACCTGTACTTTTACCCGTTTTAAATTCAGCTTGTTGAAATATGCAGAATTGTTTCACATGGTCAATCACTATTTACCGTATATACTCGAGTATAAGTCGACCCGAATGTAAGCCGAGGCACCTAATTTAACCACAAAAAACTGGGAAAACTTATTGACTCGAGTATAAGGCGAGGGTGGGAAATGCAGCAGCTACTGGTAAATTTCAAAAATAAAAATAGATGCCAATAAAAACTTTCACTAGGACAGTTGAGAATAAGTTTGATGTTCACAATTTCCTCTTTGAAAGAGACCAGTAAATAGGGAACAAGAAGATGAAGAAAAAGAAGTGTGTTTTTTCACACTTTTCACACTGCAGTGAACAAAAATGGCATCATAGGAACAGGCTTATTCTCAGTCCAAAGGTTTGTTTCTGATTTCTTCCCTGATTTAAGGGAAATTTGGGAAACAATCTCACTATCACGAAAGGTTTAATTGATTCACTAACCCAAAAGATGATGATGATGACAGTGGGAGGCAGGAGTCACTCTCTCCCTTGCAAGAAAAAACCAAGAGCCGTTCTTATGATCTCGATCTCTCTCTCTCTCTCCCCCTCCTCCCGAGTGGACTGAAAGCAGCTGGAGCTGAGGAAATGAAACTGAGTGGAGCGACCTTGGCTTGTGTTGCTTTCTCAGCCTAGAGCTCAGAAAAGCCTCCCCCTCCCATGCTTAAAAGTTGCAAAGGAAACAGGGAAGTAGGGAAGCGGCTGCCCAGCTTTGGAGCTCCACACCATTTTTTTTTCAGAGGGGAATCTGACTCGAGTATAAGCCGAGGGGGGTTTTTTCAGCACAAAAAATGTGCTGAAAAACTCGGCTTATACTCGAGTATATACGGTAAATTGCTGGTGGTTCAGAACCTGGAAAAAGGTTGTCTACTTTAATTTATAGCTCCCAGAACATGATTGTTCTTGCCCCCTGAAATCTATTTAACCTTCTCATTTTTTTCCCCTTTTTGGTCACTGGCTGAAAATTTAGCTGTATCCTGAGTTTTGTCTAATTTTGCCATTTTTGTTTTGTTTTATTTTTTTGACTTCTAATTGATTTCCCATGGTTTATTAGAACAGCTTGTTCTTCATCATGGTCTCAGATTCACGGGACTGGGCCAATGTACTGTATTAGGTTCATTTAGATTTTCTAGAGCATTGTTTCCCAACTTTGTGGATGTCAAACCCCAGAATTCCATGGCTAGCAGAGCCATTAATAAGAATTCTGGGGATTGATGTCCGCTTACCTAGAAGCTGCCACATTTGGAAACACTGTTCTGGAGTTTATAGGAGTGTTTGAGAAGTCCGGTGGCCTTGAGGAAAGCTCCCACCAAGCCCCTTCAGTTTGTTTTTGATTTGCCAAATCATCAGCACTTTCATCCTGGAGCGGATTATCCTTTTGCCTTAATAAAACGCTTGGTTTTCCCCTTATTCATTTTCATCTACTCTTCTTAACAATTCGTGTTCAAAACTCCTTAGAGGGTTGTCTGAAGAACAGACCTGCATCCTCCTATCTTTGGCATTATAGCCCCAAAAGGTCTATCTCACAAATGCCATGTTGCAAAAATAATTTTCTCCCCTCAGAGGAGCATAAACCATGTTTTTCTTTCCTAGACATTTGTAGGCACTGTCAAGCATAAGCTGCTGTTAATTTTCATACCACCCCACAGTATATTTTTCCAGAGATAAAAGTAGAACTTGTGGTTGCATAGCTGTCATAAATATCTATGAAGTGTTTCTTGAAGAGGTGATACCTCCAGAGGAGGCATGTTGCAACAATTTGATAGAGACTCTGTTTCTAGGCCTCTTAGTAGCTGTTGCTGCTTTCCTCATAACCCCAAGCAATTTTGCCTTTTTTTCAGCATACAAGAGGAACAAGGAAGTTCCTACAACTTCCTTATGATTTTTCTGAAGAGCCTGGAAGGCTATAAGAACTGTGAACAACTTGGCAGTATCAGAAATGTTGCGTCTTTGCTATCATTCATTGGTGCTTTAAATACAGAATTTTGAGGTTTTTCCAGTGATTTTCCTTTTCACGTGGTTATTTATTCATTTGATTTATATGGTTTCTGAACTCACAGCAAGATTCTTGGTGGGTGACATCTCATTAAAGAGCGAAAAAAAAAAAAATCCTGTTGGGAATGTTGGGGTTAATAGATAATTTAAAATTAAAAAACAACTCTATCTATGAACAGTAATACAATATAAAATTATTTTTAAAACATACCCCATTTCCCAATAGAAAAGTTCTTTGTGGAATGCATTTGAATTAAACACTTTCTCCCCATTTATATATGTGCTATTGAAAATTACTTATTGTACAGGTAGTCCTCAACTTAACAACTATTCACTTAGTGACCATTCAAAGTTACAATGGCACTGAAAAAAGTGACTTATGACCATTTTTCATACTTAACGACCATTGTAGCCTCCCCACAGTCATGTGGTTGCAGTGTCCCGGGGTCATGTGATCACATTTTGCGATCTTCTGACAAGCAAAATCAGTGGGGAAGCCAGATTTATTTAACAACCATGTTGCTAACTTATACTGTAGCAAGAAAAGTTGTAAAATAGAACAAAACTTACTAAACTGTCTTGCTTAGTCATGGAAATTTTGGGTGCAATAGTAGTTGTATGTAAGTCAAGGATTACTTGTACTTTGCAATAAACGTGATAAAAAATTTGTTATTGAAACGTGATGTCGACCTGACCAAAAATCCCCAAATAGTAAGGTGTTTTTTGTTTTGTTTTGCAGCAGTTTGAAGTCTACCATCATTTTTTTGTGGTTGTTTAATTTTAATTGCCACTGAATGTGTCAAGATGAATGCTAAATAATCTATAATTTTCATTCTCTCTATATTCCACTATTATCTCTTTTCCAACAAAAAAAAAGAAAGAAATTTGAAATCTGATACTGATTAGTAACGTATTACTCTTTAATTGTCCTCATTTTGCTGTGCCATTTTCGTACAGGTGTACAATATTTTCTGATTTGCTGTGGGATAGGGACTGAAGTTTTTAGGTGAGAATCTAAACAAGGAAAAAAGGTGTGTATCTGGGTGAGAAACCTCATGTAATATATCTCATTATAGTTCTGCAGCATACAGGAAATCCTCAACTTAACTATCACAATTGCAACCATAATTTCTAAGCAAGGAGGTTGTTAAGTAAGTCACCCACATTTTTATTAGCTTTTCTGCCATGCTTGTTAAGCAGATCACTGCAGTTGTTAGATGAATTATGTGGTTGTTAAGCAAATTTGGCTTCCCCCATTGACTTTGCTAGTCAGTTGTAGATAGTGATCATGTGACCCAGGGATGGTGCCAACTTTGTAAATACATGTCAATTGCCAAGTGCCCAAAATTTGATCGCATGACATTGGGATGCCATAAATGTGAACCAGTTTGGTAAGTCACTTTTTCAGTGCCACTGTAATAGTCACTAAAGGAATGGTTGAAAGTCAAGGACTAATCTGTATTCACACACCATACATTTTGTACAAAATGATTATTTTTTTCTTGTTTGTTTGGGGTGGATTTCTTCTTTTGTGACAATATACAAGCAATCATTTCATGCTACTAGGCCATTTGTTTAAATTGTACTTTCATGGATCAAAAGCTAATTCTTACCAAGACAATTAGATAACCTTATCTAATTTGTCACTTAAGATTAATCCATAATATATATCAGGATAAGTAATGTCCAAACTATGTTTAAATTGATTTACATTGGATTTGAATTTGGAGTGAAAAATTGCAGAATGGAGGGGCTAAATCATGTGGTTCATTTCTTAGGCACTTGTCTATAATCCAGTAAATGTTAGTATTGATTGTAGGTCCTTGTTTTGAAATCTCAATCAATAAGTTCAAAGAGTGGACTTAGTTTCTTTTTCCATCCCACGTGGAAAGTTAATAGCCACATTAAAAAGATAGCATAACAGTTGCTGGGTTATAGTTCAGATTAAAAACACCAAGCGAAATAGTATTCTCATTGATCAAGTATTTTGGCTATGGTTCTGATTTCTGCTTAGTTCAGTAATTGATTCCCAATAAAATGTGATCAAGAAAAAATTCCTCCTGTGACACGTTTGAACAGTTTCATTTTTGTTTTGTTATTTTTCTTTAATTACTTGGAATAGAGTAACAAAGGGGAAAGCATTGCATGCAATTACATTACACATCAATAGCACATCAAGCTCAAATGGATTAAATCCCCTGTTTGAATCTACTGCTACTTGCCCAGTCAAAGAAATAGAATAGATATATTTTTTCAGAAACAAATTTCTTCTGGATACTCCAAAGAGACTCCAAAGTAACTGCTATCAGGACATTAATTATCCCAATATCTGATAGGAGATAAAAAGCTAAGCACAATCCATCCAGAAATTTCCTGAGTTTTGCTGGTGGTAATTGTCTCCTTCAGATGGTATTAATTAGTAGGGGGACTTGGTTAATAAAGGGAATGTGCTAAAAATAATTCTATAATTCACAGAAAAAAGAAAAAGAAAAGTGGGAGAAGGCAATATGACCACACCAGAAATTTAGTGAATATCTTAAAACGGAAAGGATGGATATCAGAATTAGAATGAGGAAAGTTAATCAATTTAGGGATAATCTAGAATTGCACCGAATTAACTGAGGTTACCAAAGGGGGCAGAAGGTGAGAATACAAAGACAACAATGCCCTCCTAAAGGTGCTTTTCCAAAAGGCAACTGGATTTTCTTGACTTTTTCTTTGAAAACATTTCGCTTCTCATCCAAGAAGCTTCTTCAGTTCTAACTGACTGGTGTGGAGAATGTAAGGATTTATATTCTTTGCAGTCATCTGTCATTAGCTCTCTTGAGAGAGCTATTATGAGAGCCAGCTTGGTATAGTGGTTAAGGAACCGGGTTAGAAAGCAGGAGACCGTGAGTTCAAGTCCCACCTTAGCCATGAAAGCCAACTGGGCGACTTTGGGCCACTCACTCTCTTTCAGCCCAATCCACCTCACAAAGTTGTTGTTGTGGGGAAAATAGGAGGAAGAAGATGTGTTGGATATGTTGGATATATTCACCGCTGTGAGTTGTTTGTTTGCGGAATATAAACAAACAAACAAATATTCTGCGAAGCACATACTTTGCAGCACTATTAAACATTGTACCAGTGATGGTGAACCTTTTTGTTGTGGTGTATCAAAAGCGTGCACATGTGCGATAGCGTGCGAGTGCTGGCACCCACAATGCAATGTGCTCCGCCCCTCCTGCACATGCATGCGCAACAAGCCCCGTCCCCTTACCTGCACTGCGCATACACGCACCTCCCAGCTGATTTTTGGATTGTTTGAGGCCTTTTTCGCTCTCCCAGAGGCTAAAGGGAAGCCTCTGCAGCTTCAGGAGGCCGAAAAACGAGCCTTCCAGAAATACTGGAAGTGCCCATTTTCAGCCTCTGGAGCATGGGGAAGGCCATTTTTGCCCTCCTGGGGGCTCAAGGGAAGCCTCTGCAGCCTTTGGAGGCTGAAAAATGGGCTCGTTTTGTTACGTCCAGTATTTCTGGAAGGCCCGTTTTTCGGCCACCTGAGGCTGCAGAGCCTCGAGCCTTTGGGAGACCGAAAACGGCCTCAAGTGGGCCGCAAATCAGGCATGTGCATGTGCAGTGTAGGTAAGTTTGGCTGGGGCTTGCATGCCGCACAAATGGCTCTGCGTGCCACCTGTGGCACGCGTGCCATAGGTTCACCATCATGGCACTATACTGATCCTTCAAGGGTCTTAGATGTAACAGCAATCATTTCATGTAATACACTTAGGTTACTGTATTACATGAAATGATTGCTGTTACATTGTGGATGTCATCTCGGAGCCCCTTCAATAATTGTTGAGAAATCCAGAAGAACAAGTGCACTGCCATAGAATTAGAGGAGGGCAAACATCTCTTATCTTCAAAAAGGTCCTGGCCAACTCTACGCTGATTGGCTTGGTGTCAGTACCAGGCAAAAACAGATTATAAAATAGTCAATTTGTAAGCATTTGGGAAAGAATGCATTGCTTGGCAGAGGCCAGCATGGGTTTATTAGAAAGAAGGCTTGCCAAATCATCCTGATTTGTTTTTCTGATAGAGTGACCAATTCAGTTAACTATGGAGTAGAGTGGGCATTGTGTACTGCGATTTCAGAAAAGCTTTCAACGCTATCTCCCATGAGATCATAGTAGAAAGGATGGTTAAAAAATGGCCTGGGACAACGGACAAGATGAATATTCATTAGTGATAAAATGGAAAGATAAATGCAATTGATTTTTAAAAGACATAATTATAAGGGGGGTATACTAGGCAGTAGTAGATGCATAACGAATCTGGGGTGTTTTGGTGAATCAGCCGATCGTGTTAATGTAGCTTCACCAAAAGAAAATAATCCTAGACTTCATCAGCTCCAGGATTGAAAGAAACAATTCTTCCCTGTTCTCCATTGATCAGACCAACCTAGAACATTGCACTTAGTTTTGGCCATTGCATTTTCAAAAATATATTATCAATATGGGGTAGAATCCGAGGAGAAGAACCAAGATAAGAACCTGGAGAAAATCTTAAGAAGGAATATTTGAAAGTATTCGGTGCGTTAAGTGTGCAGAAAGGAAAACAGTAAAGAAACATGACCTCTATCTTCATGTATCCAAAGAAAAGTCATGTCATAGAAGGAGCAGAATTGTTCAAAATTAGGATAGATCCCTCAAAATGACCCAGATTCAAAGTTCCAATGTCCATCTCCCCCTGTGGTCATCACATTCTGGACATTCAGCAAACGGTCCCTCATTTACAGCTGTTTGCACATCCCATGTGACTGAAATGTTTTTCAAAGTCAGCAACTATAGATGAGTGGATTTCAGCTCCTGCTGGCTGGGGACTTCTGGGAGTTGAAGTTCACACATCTTAAAATTGCCAAGTTTGAAAAACACTGCACTCTAAGGCATCATGAGAATATAGGAAGTGCTGGTAATGGGGAATTGCCTGGTTTGGCACAGATAACATTTACTTTCTTGGAGTCTTTGTTGTATGAATCTGGTTGAAGGTGTAAGAAAGTTCACATAACTTTACTGTATTTTATTATTGTAGTCTTTGCCAGAAATATCTGGGCTTTGATTAGGTGTGTGTGTGTGTGTGTGTGTGTGTGTGTGTGTGTTTTGAACCTGAATTTCCAGTACTTCACTACAGTAATTCAAAATAGATTCCAAAACAAGTCAACACAAGTAAGCAGTGTTTAAGAAATGCTCTTTGGAACTTTCTTAACTAGTTTGATACTTTGCAACATACTTTTAAAAAGTATTTTAAAAAAAGATCTCTCTTAATTAATTTTTTAGATTCACTGAAGATGGCGTCTTCTTCTTCTTTTTCTTCTTCTCCTTCTATTTCCTCCATCTGTTGTTGTGTTTGCTGATAATTAGCAAGCGCCATTTCTAAAGAAAGGAAAGCTTCTTTCACAGCGTCCTTACTTTCTTGGTATTCCTTTCTAAGTTCATCATCAGATAAAGCCATTCTTTGTTCTTCTTAGAGCAACCAAAATGTTTTAAAAGTTAAAACAATTCCTCAAAGTCCCAGAGACATCAATCAGTCCAAACAATGCACAAAGTTCTCGCTTTCTCTTCCTGGGGTGGTATCAGTAAAAGGGAAAAGAAAAAAAACCCAATCTGTATTTTACAGCCTTGTTGCAATCAATTTCTAGTCTCAAGATCTTCAAGGCATCTCCTCCAGTAAGATCTTAATATTTTTTTTCTTGTCCTCTCCCTTCCCACTTATAACAAGAAGCCAAGTTTTTACCTTTTATAAAAAACAACAGGTTTCTCAATGGCCATTTGTTGATTCCATAGGGAAGGAGAGTAAACTTTCCTTTTAGCACCTCAATTTTGCCGCTTGAAATCCTCCTCTGGAAACAAAGTATTTTTCAAAAAGTCATAGTTCTCAGGATTAAACGCCTCTTAAAGTCCTGGATCAGCCAAAAAAACTTTCTCTTGTAAACTTTCTCCCCTCTTCCTCCTGCTCAGTCTTACCCAGCTGCCAGCTTCTCTGTGGCGGCCATTGCAGACCACTGCTCGACCGCCTTGGGAAAAGGGGGTTTTGCCAGCTGGGGAGGGGGTCTGCAACACCCCCAAACCCATCACCAGCTCCCCCCTATCTTCGGCTACCTCTGCAAGGCAGCCTTAGCCTCCAAACCCATCCGGATCGGAGACACCAAAACGGCTAGCGTGGCAGGGATCGCGCAGGATCGCGAAACCCTGCCGCTAGCGAAGCCAACAAACCGGAAGTTCTTTCTTAAAAGAAGTTTTATATTTTTGTGTGTTGTGTATTTATGTTTTGTTTGAGAATTAATAAAACCTCGGAGGAATGTTGGATGAGAATAATGGTAATCAAGTCAGAGAGGAATGAAGATGATGACCATAAACTGGATAAATATAGAAAATAATAATAGTAACAATGAAATTGAATACAAAAAGAGAAATAATGAAAAATTTGTTAAGAGATATTTATATGTTTATATTGAAATGGTGTAAAACAGAATTAGGTTGCATAAAATAATATTCTACTTGACTTGTAAGATTAATAATGGAAAGAGGTTTTATGTACTTAATAGTTAATGATGGTTTGTTTGTCTTTAAAATCAATAAAATTTGTCCCCCCCTCCCCCCCAAAAATATATCTGTTAAACATACAATAGACTTAATAATTTGGAAAAAAAAAACACGTATTTGGTACTGAGTTAACAGCAGCTTGCCTCGTCCTCATGAGTGGGGTTATTATTTCCTATGAGTGAGGAAAATAAGTTGATTAATCTAAGAGTATGGGGAGAAAGACTAACGTAGTAGCTGCAGTGAACATTATTTAAGGTTCTAGTATTCATACTTTAAAAAGGGGGAAATGAACATATCTACATTTTTGAAATTCATTTGAAAATTTTCAAAATCCCAGCGCTTTCAAATCACAACTCATTAAACATAGAATGACAGAGAAACAGATAACACTTCTCTTCTATGTCTGGTTACTCTTAAATTTTACTTTGCATTGTATCTTGTAAGAAGCTTATTTGAAGGCAAGCTTCTTACAAGATACAGGATACAATGCAAGTTGAACATATACAACATAATTGCCATATGTGACTTAATTCTAATATTGAATTAGAATACATAAATTTTGCCTAAGTTAAAGGAGCTTTTTTTTAAAAAAAAAATCATAAATATTACTGTTTATCAAATATCAGCTAAATCACTGGGGATACAGGATTTGGTTAATGCAGAAACCCATTTGAAAATGACTTGAAACTGCCATTTAGTGTTCTGTTTTGTTGGTTGTTGCTCATTATATGAAAGTGTGTTGCATTTTATGTGTTCCTTTTCTAGTTGTTGATATAGATTTATTCTTTCTTTTTCTTTTCTGCTTTCAGGAATTCTATGAACACACAAAAACACTTTGGCAAGATGAAGGTGTGAAAGCGTGCTACGAAAGATCTAATGAATATCAGTTGATTGACTGTGCTCAGTAGTAAGTACAGCTTTTCTTACAATTAATTTTACTGATATATTAGGAGGAGAAACAGTGGAAAGATTCTGTTTTATTAGTGTTGATATAATGACTCAGGAACTCTGGGAGTTGAAGTCCATAAGTCATAAAGAGAGCATAGTTCCCCACCCCTGATCTAAATAGTTAAACTTGAGCCACATATCCATAATATAGTATGTTTTCTGGGTAATCTGATATTGTTGTAACTTTATCCTGCAGCATTTAATTTATACATTTTTAATATTTTGAAGGATAATATGCAGTGGGATTTTCACAGAAAATGAACAATTTCAAATGTATAATTGCAGTATTTGAGAAAGCATTCATTGTGTTGATATATAAGAAAAATCTACTTTATAGCACCGCTAAGGTGTGGACTAGTCTAGGAGAAAATCACAAACTAATGAGTCCTTTTAATTAACTTACATCCACCATTAACTCTACCACTAAAATAAGTCAAATATTATATGCAAATATGAATCAAGTTATTATGTATCTTAATACAAATTAGCATAGCCTTGGTTTGTTGGAACAAGCTCGAATGATGTGTGCTAATATTTCTACTTCTTTTCTTTTGTTTCTTCTAAGACACCCTTGAGAATTAATCCATAATACCATATCATTTTCAAACAGAGCCATCACATGTCTTGCTATATGTCATTTATAGCCTGATTAGCTGTAAAACAATTCCCTGGATATCAACCTCACAGATACAGCTGGAAAACTGCAGTTTTGAGGAATCAAGTAGACTTTCTTTACCCTGTCAGAAGATGAGGTTCATTCTGATCAGACCTTTTTAAAAAAGACCTTTTTAAAACAGTTTTCAAAGACCAAGTAGCCCTTTTTTCTATGTTGTCAGAAGATGAGGTTCATTCCTGATCAGACCATTTTAAAAATATGCTTTTTTAAATGAATGAATGAACCTCATATTCTGACAGAATAGAATAAGTCTAATTGGTCTCTCAAAACTAGTTTTCCAACCATATCTGTGAACATTTATACACAGGAAAATGTTTTACAGCTAATCAGGCAGTATTTATTTGGTAAGATACTTTTTTTACAAAGGTATTTTACCAAATAAAACTCTTGTAGATTGGTCTACAAGATTAAAACCCTTAGAGGTTGGTAGAGATCAATTCTGGTCTAGTGGTGAAGAAGGTACCAGGCTAGAAACCAGAAAACTGTGAGTTATATAGTCTGCTCATGAAAGCCAGCTAGGTGACTTTGGGCCAGGCATTCTTTCTCAACCCAACCCACTTCACAGGATTGTAGAAAATAGGGAGAAGTAGAAAATAGAGGTAGAAAATAGGGAGAAGAAGTTATGGCATGTTCAGTGCCTTCAGTTATTTATACAAATAATAAAAGTGAGATGTTAAAAAATACATTTGAAGAATACAGCAACTACACAGTTACTGTTGTAGTTTGCTCTCAGTTGCCATCTTCTGGCCAGCCAAGAGGTCAGAATTAGGTTGTGCTGATTTGTCATAACTCTTGTTGCAAAGGCTTTAGAAGAAGTAAATTACTTTATAGCTTAGGCCTCTTTATAAAATAAAAATAATAATAAATGGGCACGATACCTCTCCACAATGTCCTAAAATGTGTTTGTGTGAATTACTATTTTACTATTACTAAACTATTATTATTTCATTGGTCATTATTTTAGAAATTTCTTACCCAAGCTCTGCACCTCTTTATGTGTGTAACTTAAAATACTATAATATTTTATATTTGTAACCATGATTGCAGTGTGGATGTATCAGAATGCATGACTAGCAATAAATCTATATTTGCTAGTTTGAAGTGTTTCTGTTGCCTTGTCCAGTTAAATTATACATATTGATTACTAGTTAAACAGCCATGCTTCTCAGTTTTATGTTGCTGGTTTTATTTTCATTGTTGCAGTACTGTTTGTCTGTTATTGCCTGAAGTCCCTTATGAGTTAGCAGATAGTTTTAGAAACTTTAAAATAAGTAGATCAAGCCGAGAATGTGCTTGTGTAACCTTTGTACACTCCCATGGTATAATAATGCTTTCTTAAAATTGCTGAGAGCATCCTCTGTTGGCTCCATCTTCTTTGAAGCCCACAGATGACTTTACTATGGGGTTGATGGGATGACTAAATCAAGAATTCTAGGAAAGGATCTCAGAATACATATCCATCCTACTTAATAAGATGCATGGTGTGACTTCCATCTTTATTCCAAAGTTCTTTGCTGGAATTCCTGATTGAAGTCAATTTTGTTGATGTTGATCTCACAGCAGATAAAAAATATGGTGATTAAGAGCCATGGTGGCGCAGTAGTTAGAATGCAGTATTGTAGGCTAATTCTGCCAACTGCCAGCAGTTCGTCCTTACTGGCTCAAGGTTGACTCAGCCTTCCACCTTTCCGAGGACAGTAAAATGAGGATCCAGATTGATGGGGGCAACATGATGACTCTATAAACCACTTAAAGAGGGCTGTAAAGCACCATGAAGCAGTATACTGGTCTAAGGGCTATTACCATTGCTATACAGTTTCCTTTTCTCTATGAACAAAATACAGTGGGTTATATCATTCAGTGTAATGTATGATGTACTTGTTAAACCTGTTAAAGAACAAAATAAGAATTTCATCAGCAAGAAATCATTGGGCATAAAGAAATAATTACTTTAATATCCATACTATCTTTTTTTAGCTCTTTTTATGAATTCTCCATTCATATATGGGACTTTTTAAGGCAGAGGCTGCAGTCTTCCATCGCACTTTAAATTTATACTTGTTTTCATTATAGATTTTTTTCTCTCTCAATCTAGTCTAGTCTGTTAGAATAGGAAACCTGTCACTTTTCTGCTAAACTTTTTCAGCTTCTGGGAAATTTAGTTCATCGCCACCCACTTTTTAGAAGAAGGATTGCTTGATTCTGTACTTCCTGCTTACTTATGCAGAAGTGAACAGCTTGAGGGGAGGGGAAAAAAGCAATTTCCCTTCCCTTAACTAAGGTTACCAAACTGGTTACTTTCACTGGAGCTTCAAGGAGAAAAAATACCCTGTGATCCTGAGCCAGAGATGTCCCAGTGCATTTTACTTTGCAAGATTAATAAAAGCTAGGAGGGAAGTGTCAATACCCTTTGTCTCTCAACAGACTTTCAGGTGACTATAAAAAGGAAAGGAAAAAATTGGTGGGAAAATGTTGGCCTCACTATTACCATCTAGAATCAGAATAATCGACTTTTCGTTTGATGCCAAGTAATTTCTCCGTATTTAGCATTAAATCGAAAATTATTTTATTGTAATGAGAATGCATGGAGAATGATATTCTTATCAATGTAAATGAGATTCTGGAAGGGGCATAAAATAAAAAGAAAGTGAAAGGAAAATGAACACCTCTTCTAATAGCAAATTACTGTAAAATGTTTGCTTGAAATGTATACCATCTGGTAAATGTTTCCTTGATGTATTGAAAGTCATTTGGAAGAAGTAAGGTGGCTCCATCATGCCATAAGCCTTCCACACATAATGCAAAATTATTTTACTGAGGAGTTATTGGTGGTTGATTTTCAAATATCCAAATCTCTGCAAAAAGAGTACAGGATAAACATATTCAGTGATTTTGATTTAGAACTTTTTTCTACTTTGTATTATTCTTTGCATTATTCTTGTGTTATCATTATATCTTTTATTTTGGCGTAATAATTTGGCATATATTTGGGTCATGTATTTTGTATAGCTCTGATATCCTTAAGAAGTCAGAATAATCTTAAATAACTAAGCATCGAACATGACAATTGTATTACAGTAATACAAGCTCTTCCATTTCCCCCCACAAAATCAAGGCAGAAGGGTTTGTGTATATGTGTGTGTGCGTGTGTATACACACACACACACACACACACGCTCATGCCCTTGTTCTGCTAAAGATTTGCTATATGTATCCTCCATTTAACATTTCCTGGACTTTTACCAGGGTGGAAAAGGAAATAGGGCAAGGGAAACCTTTCGCAAGCTGTTTCACACCCCTTCGACTTCAGGAAGGGCTGGAAGTAGCGTGAGAGAGTTTCTGTTCATGGTGTTTCCTGCAAGAATGCCTCTACGTGTTTTCTTGCTGTCTGCCATTTCAAAGGAAGAGCTTAGGAGGAAAGCATAGAGTCAGGTTAGATTGCCTGCACTTTTATAGTTCCAAAAATCCTTGCTTAGCTTTAGAAGTGGGCCAGGCAGCCATTGAGAGCTCTAGAAATCACATATTTGTAAAATAGTTGGTTTTATGCTATCATTAGAAGAGAGCTGAATACAGCAAATAATAGAGAATCATCGGAGGTGGTAGAACTACACCAACATTATTGCATCCTTTGCGTTGACCGTTCTTTGCATTATTTCTCTGCAGTCCATAAATGTTTGCGCCTATTGACAGCTAACTGTCCCAAACTGGTTCTTGTGTAATTGTCTCCTTTAAATGACCCTTGTAATAACACTCTGGGTTTTTTTTTTTAGTAAGTATTCAGTCCTGTCCCCTTCAACGGTGGGGCATGTGCTTTCAAGATAGATGTTCTGAA
Organism: Hydrophis major; assembly: GCA_033807585.1. NCBI lineage: Eukaryota > Metazoa > Chordata > Lepidosauria > Squamata > Elapidae > Hydrophis > Hydrophis major. The sequence goes on from CM066330.1 coordinate 248,576,217, forward strand.
TGTTGTTATTTTTTTCTGTAAATTTGCATTGATTTTTGTTGTTTGGTTGTTTCCTGCTATTACTTCTGCCCATAATGAAGACATATGGTGAGTTGCTACTTTCTGATATACCCAGAGATATTAACAACATCAATGAAAAAGTGGTCCTTTAGGTCAGGGGTTGCCAACCTTTTGGACCTCAGGGACCACTAAACTCAAAATTTTAAATCTCATGGACCACTAATATGAATTTTGGCTGACAGTGGCTTGCTGATGGTGGGAGGGAGAGAGAGAGAGATCCGATCTAACCTCGGAGGGCTGGCAGTGATGTTTCCACCCCTCCTCTCTCTCTCTCTCACATACACACACACACAGCGCGCGCACACACACCCTCCAAGGCAGCCACATTCCTAATCTGCTTTTCAGCTCTGTTTTTGGAGGGGGGGTTATTTTGGCTTCATGCAATGAAAGCAGCAGAAGCAGCAGAAGTCTTTCTTTCTCTCCCCCAAACTCCGCCAGAAATGAGTCTTTGCCAGCGCAGCCTCTTGGAGCAGGATGCCTTGCAGGGTCCCAAAGACTCATTTCTGGCAGAGTTTGGGGGAGAGAAAGAAAGACTTTCGCTGCTTTCCTTGTGTGCAGACAAAAGCAGAAGAAGAAAGAAGTGGAAACAAGCAGCCTGGTGGCCAGGCCAGATGCGTGGGACTCTTGGGGCAAGTTCCCCCCCTCCGCCCTTTCCCCCGACCCCTCACTACTTTGTGTTATTCGCAATGCAAGCAACGCAAGTCTTGTGTTCCCATGGGCCATGTGGGTGGTGCAGCCTTGTGTTCCTGCACAGCCTGGATTAATTGCTTTGGGGGGTTCTTTGAGGGTGACATTTCTCTGCAGACCACCAAAATTTTCTTGTGGCCCACCGTTTGGCAACCACTGCTTTAGGTGATATAGCAGTCTTTAACCACTGAATCACAAGCCGATCTCATTGCTTAGCATTTAAAATCTGAAGATCAGAAATGGAAGGCAAAATTCCTTGAAAGACTATTTCCTTGCCACTTCCAATATTTTTTTTTTTACAGAACACACCAGATTTCCAGAAGTATATTCATTTTATATGTGTCACCGTTAAGCATGAAATTAAATTCACTCTAGAATAAAAACTAAGAATCTTCCACATCACACAGTGGTTTATTGATCATGCAGGGAAATTTAAAAGAATCTGGGATGCCAAAGTAAATTTATTTTTAAAGTAAAGCATGGAGATAGATGACCACTATTTTTACAATATTGGTAGTCTGTGAAAACAGGAAAGCAGCTAGACCTGATGAACTTCTGATTGAACAGTACAGAATTTTCTTATACATATTGTTAACGATCTATAATCAACCACTTAATCTCTGTGTTCCCTTTGTGATTGTATTATTTCAGTACAATGATATCGCAGCAGAGAAAGAGTCTACTAAAAGTGCAAGCTATAGACTAATGCTTTCACTGATGTAGATAGAAAAATACTAACTAATGATAGCCAGGAAGTTACAAAAAGTAATGCCATCTATAAACCTCCCATCTCGGTATTGATTTATTTAAAAAATAGCAAGCTTTCTGCAATAATTGTCTTGATATTTTGGATGTGGCAACAGATAAATTGGAATTGAATGTCATTGCATATTGAAAAGCTCTTCAAATAGTTCAAATTGAAAGTATATTTTAAGAATAAAAGGGATATTTTTTTTGTTCACGAGATTTCAATTTGCTATTTTTACTCAACAACTAGAACTATTATAGACATATTTGCCTCTCAACCAATCAATTTATACCTTAATAGCCATCAAGGAGTCCCTTGTCTCCTTGGTTCATGAAAATTTTGGTGATTCTTTCAGGCAGTTTCATGATTATCCTATGCAGGAGATGGTTACCAACCCCTGACTTATAGTAGTTGCTTCCAAAGCATCTGTAATGTAAGAATCCTTAATAGATACAGTGCTTGGATGGGAAGAATTCTGTTTTTTAAGGATTGGATCAAATTAAAGTTAATATTTATTATACATCTGAATAGAATTACATATCCACTTTTGCAGAATCCGTGGATACATGCCTTATGAACTGCTAAGCATATTTCTCATGATTTAAGAATGAAATTAATCAGAAAATATTGTTCATGTTTCTTGGGCCCCTCAAAAGTTGTTTACAAAGGGTTGAACATTAGATTTTTCATGCTGGTGTTTTTAAAAATGTGAAGGCTGGCTTCAAGTCATTATCTGTTTCAATACAATTTTGGAAGAAAATATTATAGTTAAAGATCCTAATGTCTTCCGAAAACAGTGGTTCACAACTGTGGTCCACAGATCCCTGGGGGGCCATGATGTCATAGGGTGGCCGGGAAGGCTTGAAGGAATATTAGGAATTAAATCTTGAGTCAAGTCTTGGTGGTCTGTGGCCATCGTCCATGACCACAAAAGGTATTTTAAAGAGGATCGATCCGTGGTGAAGAATAGGTTGAGAACTACTGTCATAAAACATGGGGCATATTACCCCATAACCTTTGCCTCTGGCATGTCTGGACATGATAAGGAAGATAAAGGTAAAGGTTCCCCTTGCACATACGTGCTAGTTGTTCCCGGCTCTAGGGGGGTGGTGCTCATCTCTGTTACAAAGACAAAGAGCCAGCATCTCTGTGGTCATGACTAAATGCTGAAGGCGCATGGAACAGTTATCTCCCCACCAAAACATTTTTACGTGCTTTCGAGCTGCTTGGTTGGCAGAAGCTGCGGCAAGTAACGGGAGCTCACTCCGCTGTGCGGCGCTAGGGATTTGAACTGCCAAACTTTCTGATCGACAAGCTCAGCATCTTAACCACTGAGCCACTCTCTGTCCCTGATAAGGAGGATAATTTTACATAAATGGAAGGAAAGTTATCTTCCTGATAATGAGGAACGGATTCAAGAAATGAGTCATTTTATATGTCATTGTGTTGTAAAAATGAGCATTGGAAGCTCTAGGTTTCTTTATTGTCTAGATTTAATTACATTTAACCATTATCAATCAGAATATTATATGGATCCTTCCCGACTTTTTATGTTTGCTTGTTTACTTTTTTCCTCTTTGTTGCATTTAGTTTGTTCTGATCACAATTTGAAAAAATATTTAACCAGGTGATTTGAAAAATACAAATTGTGTAATCAAGATCACTTGCCACTTTTGCTTCCTCTTTTGAGCCAGTGAAAAAGATGCAGGCTTACTGTAATGGGATACAAACACCTTTGTACTTTATTGCCTTCCTATTATAGATGGATGGCCTTATAAAATAATATAGAATATCATGTTTATTTGAGGTCCAGAGTTCTAAGATTTTTAGAATCAAAGCTAATGCTAGGAAAGATGAAAAACCTGTAGAAAAAATGAGCTGGATTTAATGAAATAATTCTGATCCATTTAAATTGAGCTATAATTTATTGCAATTCAGTATAAAAGTTGACAGTTTAATCTGAATTAATAAAATATTGATCGCCCTCATTTAGTGACTGCCTCATTTAGCAATTGTTACATCAGTGGTGAAAAAGTAACTTTTTACAACCAACTGTCATATTTTTGACCTGCGCAGGTCTCTAAAGCAAAGACCATCTGGGATAAGACCAAAGGCAGAGTTGTGGTTTCATTCAGAAGCAGTTTTGCTCAGCAACTGAATTGTTGGTCCCAGTTGTGATTATTAAATGAAGATTATCTGTATGCATTTGTTACCTATTACTTTTGAATAATTTACATTTAGAATTGTGCATGTATTATTTCCTTTTAAGTAGAGTTACACAGTGGAAATTGATATCACTCCCTATTATAATGTAATGGATAAAATGTATTGTGGAGTTTCAATGTACTTTTCTGCTTTCATTAGTAGAAATTCTGATAGTACAAGTATTCCTCGACCACAATTGAGCCCCAAAAGTGAGACATTTGTTAAGGGGCTTTGGGGCCATTTTATGACTTTTCCTGCCATAGTTGTTAAGTGAATCACTGCGGTTGTTAAATTAGTAACACTGTTGTCAACTGAATCTGGCTTCCCATTGACTTTACTTGTCAGAAAGTCGCAAAAGGTGATCACATGACCACAGGACATTGCAACCGTCATAAATACATGCCAGTTGCCAAGTGTCTGAATTTTGACCATGTGACCATGGGGGATGCCGCAGTGGTTATGTGAAAACTGGTCATAAGTCACTTTTCTTTGGTGCTATTGCAACGTCAAACGGTCACTAAATGAACTGTTGTAAGTCGAGGATTATCAAGAATTCAGTTAATGCATTGACTAGCAATATCAAGGTCATGTTCCAATATTCTCTCAGCCAACTAATTAAAATACGCTGAAATAAAAAGTACTTTTAAAAAAATGTGGATTGTTTGAAGTTTGATAATCCATGTTTGTGTAAAACAGTTAAATTAATTTCAGCTCTAGTATGAACTACATTGACTTGCTCCTTTCATCTCTACCACATTGTGCTGCTTCTTTTTTTCAGGTTTATCAAAAAAAAAAAAAATACACACACACACATACCCCTAGCTGAACAAATTTGTCTCAGCAAGTGTGGCTTCTTTGTTTTGTTTCCTATTCATGTTTTTATAGATTAAAATTAATGAGAGACAATGTTAGCATTGTTGATAGTTCCAAATAATCTCAACAAGGTAGATGCTTCTTGTACTATTTTCTGTTTTAACTGGAAGAATATTGAATGTTGTAATTATAAATAGTAAGCTAAGGGAGATTTTCAACATTCTCTGTTTTGACTAAATGTGTGTGTGTGTGACATGTTCATGTAGTTGAAAAGCTTTGCCAAGATACTGAATGAAAGAATTAATAAAGTGAGGAAAATAACTTTATGGCCATAAGGTATTCATTTTGATTGGTCAAATTTCTACCTTCTTGGTGGAAATTAAGTGGCTACATCTTGATCTTACTTTCAGATTTGCTCTTCAAATTATATCCCATGTAATTCACTTGAAAGTCTGCCTTTTTTTTCCTCTTGTGTGTCTAGCTACAACATTCAGCTTTACATCTGATAGAATTTATTATTGTATGATTATGTCATGTGGCTGAGCATTTAGCTGTTTTTAATTCTTTTCATTTCTCGGATATTAGTTTTCTTGCAAAAGGTACTCCAATAGTATAAAATAGATTGCTAAAATTTTATGAATATAATTGTCATCACATAAACTCTTGGCCTGTAGGCTAGACTGGGGATTTGTAAGATACCTTGGAAAAATATTGTATTGTATTCTTAGATACAGTTGCAAAAAAATCTGCCCTTTTGTGTTCATAAAGTCATCTGCCCTGGACCTCAGCTTGAAGATGAGATTTAATTTTACAAGGATGGCACTTAAATTTAATCAAATGCTAATGGATTTATACAAGTAATGTTCTTCCTTTTTGAATGTCCTTATTCAAACCATCTTAAACCTGAGGCTTGTCCAAGTTGTACATTGGTGGAGGGTTTATTCATTTTTGTTCCCACTCCTTCAGGACAATAGTGTAAAATACGGGTTCTGTATGCTCAAACTGATTTTAAAATCTACAAAATTCCAATAATGTAAAGGTAACAAATATGAAAATGTATTAATTTCAAACTACAGTCCCTTACATTTTTGAGATATGCCATTTTGTGATTACAGTCAAAATGATATAAAATTGAGGAATGCATGTTTGGGTAAAACAGTTATAATTATAAAACTTTATCCAGCAGCTTTATTCTTTATCCTGTTGCCATGTAGCAGATATGATTGGGTAGATCCTGATGGACATCATAATTCATATTAGGGTTGGTTAAAGCTCTATCAGAAAGGCAATGTAGCATAGTGGCTTGAAACTGAGAGACTCTTAAATTCCAGTCCCACCTAAGGCATGAAGGGGGATCTGGGTGACTTTAGGCCAGTCACTTACTCACAGCCCTAGGAGAGAGATAATGGCCAATGACTTCCAAAATCTTGCCAATAAAACTGCAAGGAGACTCCTGAAGACAAGCAGGCAGGCAGACAAACGCCATGTAAATGCCATGCTTCAATTACCAAGTCCTTCTTAGTGGGAATACTTACTTGCCTCATCCATTTCCCCTCCAGTTATTTGGCTTACAGTACATGACATGAGTCATATGATTCAAAGGAGACATTATCCTTCAGAGTCTGAACCAGAATAACTGAAATAAAAATGTAATTGCGGTTTTTCATTCATCACTAAAAATGAGCAGTCTTCAACTCCAAAGCTGCCTGTAATGTGGATGGCAGATTTAGACCAGATTATATACAGTAAGTGGATAACACTTGGAATCCCTTCCCAATCTGATAACCGTGGGAAACAACTGAACAGTGAGAGAGTTGGCACAGTGTTTGGCTATTGCGGGTGCAAAATTGGTGATAGGCTTATTAGCCACATGACCTTCCAGAAAATTCCTATACAGGTAGCCCTCAACTTTCGACCACAATTGCGACCAGAATTTCCATCGCTAAGCAAGGCAGTTGTTTAGTGAATCACACCCTATTTTGTAGCCCTACAATCCCGGCTCTTTTTGCCATCATTACTAAAGAAATCACTGCAGTTGGTAAGTGAATCACACAGCTGTTAAATGAATGAGGCTTCCTCAATTGACTTTGCTTGTAAGAAACCAGTTGGGAAGGTTGCAAATGGTGATGGTGATGACATGACCCTGGGATATTGCAACCATTGTAAATGCACGCTGGTTGCCAAGCACTCAAATTTTGACCATGTGACCATGGGGATGCAGCTACAATTGAAAGTGCGAGGACTGGTCATAAGTCGCTTATTCAGTGGCATTGTAAATTTAAATGGTCAATAAACAAATGGCTGTAAGTTGAGGATTAACCTGCATACGAGAAATCAATATTTAACTAGGATATGGGGGAAGGAATTTACATGGCTGGGCCTCATTTTGCAAAGGATGAAGTTTGCATTGTGATATTGTAATGTATATTTTGCCCCTTGCTGCCTTGTCCACCATTCCCCCAGTGGATGACCGTGGTATCATAATTCAAATTAAAATGAGGGTGGAGGTTCGTTCTTTAAGCTTATGGGTTGGTTTCCAAATGTTTCATTAACATGCTAGGTAACATTTTCAGCGGAGTTTAAGGGGTGTCAGTGTTGGTGTTCTACTTAATAAAGCTTTGTGTGGTCAGTAGATCTTGTGATGGGAAGTAACACCAGGTGAGGGTCTAACTCTAAACTCCACTGAAGATGTTACCTAGATGGTAACAAAATGTTCGGAAAACAACCCACAAGCTCAGAGAACGAACCTCTACCCTCATCCTTTACCTGAGCTACAAATATTCGCCACTATCCCAAATTAAAATACCTATTCAGCTGTTGCCTTTGTAAAATAAAATCCATTTTCTCTCTAGTGTATTATTAGCCCACTACTGAAATTTCAGTAACAGTAAATTCTATCATTTTTACCTCATGATTGTTCTTCTGTGTACTACATTTTGAGATGAAAGAGAACAAGTCTCGACTGCTTCAGGCCTTGTATAACACTCCTTCGGGTTCTTGAAAAGCCCTGTCATATCCTCAGTCAGTCGTCTGTCTGCTCTCACTGCTCTTCCTTCAGACTCTCACCAGGTCTCAGTTTACAGTTAGTTTCTTCTCCATCATTGCCCTGCACCCATCCCAATTCTTCTGAACCATTCTTGAGTTATACAACAGGCGTGGAATGTGTTTGATCAACTTCCATTGCTCTGCAGACTTTCTGTACAGGTGGTCCTCGACTAATGACAACAATTGAGCCCCAAAATTTTGTTGCTGAGTGAGACATTTGTTAAATGAATTTTCTCCCACTTTACGACCTTTCTTGACACAGTTGTAAAGTGAATCATTGCAGTCATTAAGTTAGTAACATGGTTGCTAAGTGAATGACTTCCCCATTGACTTTGCTTGTCAGAAGGTTGCAAAAGATGATCACATGAATCCAGGACACTGCAACCTTCATAAGAATGAGTCAGTTGCCAAGCATCTGAATTTTGATCCCAAGTCCATGGCGATGCTGCAATGGTTGTAAGTGTGAAAAACAATCATAATTTATTTTTTTCAATCCCTTGTAACTTCAAATAATCACTGATGAACTTTTATAAGTCAAGGACCACTGTATTTATACAGAGTAATATCCTGCCTTACAAGAAGTCTAACGTTGTGTTTTTTTTACTAATGGTACATTGCTATGATGAGGGTTGGGTTGCAAGAGAATGACTGACCTCAAGACACCTGGTGAGCTCCATGGACTTCTCTGATCCCAAGCTAATACTTTCCAAAAGAGTTTTAAACCTACACTGTGCATAAAGTATAACATTTAAAACAATTGTATAATATGTTTGACTTTTCAAGACAGCATGTCATGTGACTAGGCATATATGGGAGCAAAATGAGTCCTTCCCACCTAGGATTGTAAAAATGTACCATATTGTCTAACTAAAACTGTATCTTATCATATTTAATATGATATGGAGATACACCTGGCGGGACCCAGAAGAAGAGTCTTCTCCATGATGGCTCCCTCTCTCTGGAACATCATTCTCCCAGATATTAAAATGGTCCCCACCAATGGTGGGATTCAAATTTTTTTTTAATACCGGTTCTGTGGGCATGGCTTGGTGGGCATGGCAGAGGAAGCATACTGTAAAATCTCCAGTCAGAGGTGGTATTTGCTGGTTCTCCGAACTACTCAAAATTTCCACTTCCGGTTCTCCAGAACTGGTCAGAACCTGCTGAATACCACCTCTGGTCCCCACTCTAGCACTCTTCCAGAAGGTGCTGAAGGCCTGGTTTTGCCAGCAGGCCTAGAGAATGCGGAACGGAATGCAGCCCACTAAATGGTTTGTATGATGTGTTGTCGCTGGGGTTATTTTTTATTATTATTATTTATTATATATGATTCTTTTATTAGCTTTATTGCTTTTTATATGAAGTTTGTATAGTTATGTAATCTGCTTTGAGTCACCATGTGCGAATATGCGGCAATATAAATCTCATAAATAAATAAACAAATAAATAAATATAGTTTTCAGGTTACAACCACAATTGAGCCCCAAATCCGCTGTGCTATCCAAGGAATTGTTAAGTACATTTTGCCCCATTTTACAAACTTTTTACCGCAGTTGTTAAGCAAATCATTGCCCTTACTAAATGAAACATGCAGTTGTTAAGCAAATCTGGTTTCCCTCCCTTGTCGGAATGCCGGCTGGGAGAGTGCAACTGCCATAAATGCATGCCAGTTGCCAAGTGCCCGAATTTTGATCATGTGACCTTGGCGAGGCAGCCAAATGTGAAATGGCTATTAGTCACTTTTTTCATTGCTGTTGTGACTTCGAACAACCACTAAACGAACAGATGTAAGTCGAGGACTACTTGTATAGTGTCACCATTAATTCCAGAAGTTTATGTTGGGGAATATCGGTTCTCATGAGACTTCCGTGTGAGTTTCTGGTGTTTGCACTGAGTTGCTGTAGAGACTGAGACAGAGAAGGGCACACGCCATAATTCTCAGTTAACCTCAGATCCCTGGAAAAAAGGCACAACAATCTACTGTGAGGTCTGAATTAGTGAGGCCTTTTTTTGGCATGTGGATCTGGAAGGTGCTTGTCAATGAATGCATTTTGTTTCTCTTGGCCTCTGAGGGCCTGGTATCCATTGCAAAAGGCCCCCTGCCCTGAAACTACTTATGTAAACGAGCAGCAAGCCAAGCAAGGACTATTTTTAGTAAGGCGGCAATAGTTGTGTGGGGAAAAAGTAAACTAGGCACCATTTCTGAGTCATGCAGAGGACTGTTTTAAAGGAAAAGAGGGGATGGGAAGACTTAGGGGAGTGCAACTCCTATGCCCCATAATTTTGAATGTAATTCCAAGCTAGGGTTTTGGTTTTTTTTGGACCTGCATTAAAACATCTGCTTAAAACAGGTTGGTTGTTTTCTGAAATGAAAATAAAATCTCTCTCTATATATAAAAGTGAAATACCACTCACGCATCATTACAAAATCTCCAGAACCGTAAAGCCTACAAACTTGAAATTTAGCACGTATGTTCCTCTTGGCTTCTAGGTACTCGCTAAGGAAAGATTTTTCAAAATGACCATCAGAGCATTAGTATTTCATATATTATTATTAACATGCTCTGATGCTAAGGAGTTCTACTCCCCCTCCCCACCTGAAAAGAAATCTGTTCCAATGCAAAACAAGCAGAGGAGAGGACTTTTAGTTTCATAGCACCAAGCAGCTTTAGTACAGAACAGTTGAGCTAAGCCACACACAGGCTCCTTGCTGTCTCTTTCTTGCTCACACAGCAAATACTATTTCAATTTCCAAACAGCCCTCAACTCTCTCACAAACTGAAAGGACACTAGCCAGATGAATATTGATGGATGCCGGTAAGCAGAGGCACAATTATTTCCCCTTATTCACCAGATGAGCTGTTCAGAGCATCCATTGTTTGGGATGATGCTTCTGTCACTCGTTTGATAGGCTGGCCTTTAGTTGAGAGGACGCTCCTCCTCCTCCACAGGACTCCTCCCTAGCGTCCCCAGTTTTTGCTCAGCCTTTGTGGATATAGGCAGCTTAATTTCCTTTCCCTTGGCCGGAATAGCAAAGGCTTCAAAAGGAGTCAACAAAAAGGTTTGCTTTTAAATTCTAAACAACTCCTTTAAGGCTTTTAGTTTCAATGAGTCAAGCAGCTCCCTACGATATATAACTTGAGCCAAGGGAGCTCACCGTAGCTTCAGATAATGATCTCTCGCCCCCAGGATGATCAGAGGTGATAATACCTCAGCTGCATGGCTAACAACTCACATTACGATGTTTTCAAGCCGAGTCGCTACGATCATTGCTGCCTGTGCCCAACGGGAGAGGCTTCATTTTAAAAGGGTCCGAGGCTTTTTTCTTTCCCCTGGGAACACCGTCTGGGGTGGGGGCATCAGTGCCCATCTGCCCCACCGCGCTTTTTTATTCAAGGGGAAACTCTGCAATATCGACTCCCCACAAGGCGTGGAAGTGCTCACAGAATTAAACAACAGCACCACTGCAAGCACCAAGGCTTGTGTCCGCCTGTGCAGGAAACTGTCACAGGCCTACATCTTATTTCAACAATTCCTCCTTTCTAGGCCTATGAAGTGTTCCTAATTTGGCTAATTCGGAAATAATAATAATAACAATAATAATAGGAACAAGAATAAGAATTCAGTATTCTTACATAAGATTATACAAAACTGGGGAGCATTGTTTTAGGGTTCCCTGGCCATTGCTGGTTCAGGCCCCTGGGCATGCCAACCGCCCAACATTTCAGCCTCATTAATAGTAAAATTTAATAAGTGGTCACAATGGCAAGTGGCAGTAGCTCAAGAGCTATGTCAAATTCTCAAAACAAATTGAAGCATCCTAAGTGTATCTCCTAAGCAGCAGAAAAAGATGCTAACAAGCGCCATAAGGTACTAGAAAAACACATGAAGTTCATGTGGGAGGATGAAGAAAATTCTCAAACCTCATCTCCTCCAGGCCTCCAATCCCCCTCTGCAACCACCCCTGAATCTGTCTGTGTAATCCAGATGCAGCGCAGCTGCACAAGATCAGATAGCCCATCTAGATCAGTACAAGTGATTTGAAGTGACTCTGTGGCCGCATTGCTCCAACAGCGGCCAGATTCTGTCAAGATGATGACTTACCGAAAAAGATCCCCACAAAGATGTGACTGTGAATGGAATTAGCAATACGCCAATGTATCTCTGCGGAGGTTCAGCATACTGCTCTGAACAACAGAGCGCTCCTTCTGACTGGAATTCCCTATAACTCCAGTCACTAAGCAGGACAAAGCATCTTTACGCTCAGGTATCTCTCCACAGGAGATTCTGTAGTTTCAGATATACTCCCGCAAGGTATATAGAAGAAGCAAGGACTATTGATTGGGTGGAGCCAGAGGACTCTGAGTTCTCCTGCTCAAATTCTCAAATTCTAGTTAGATTCACATTGGCTCACATTAAAAGGTGATGGTTGATGCTACATCTTGACGACTAAAACAACGGCGGCATCATTTTGTTTATCAGAATTCCATGGCATTATCTGTTGGGAAGCCACTTCCCCTCACAAGGATCTCCGTGAGGGTCCAGGGGACATTTATGCCGATTATGGACCTCTTTCTGAGGTTGACTATTGGGCTTCCTTTTTCAGTTGGCAGCCTTCACAGAATTCTAGCAGCACAGTAACAGCAAGCACCAAGGCCTGTGTCCATCTGGGCAGGAAGCTGTTGAGAGCCAGTGACTGCAGGATCACCCAATTGCAATGCAGGTCCTGAAAGGTGTTCTCTATTTGGCCTCTCAATTTGATTCCATATTCAGTCATCTAATTATGAGTTTGGTAACAGTACAAAAATTTATGTTAATAGCTGTGCACAGATATAACAAAAATATTATCAATAATAACAATATTAATGATATCAATATTATTATGAATAATAACATAACAACAAATTGAATTTATCCAAAAATGGGGGGGGGAGCAAATATCAAGAGGATTCCCTGCCTCTGTTTATATCAGTCCTCTGAACCAGTCAACAGTTCATTAATATCTCATGCACATATAGATACATAGATATAGATATCTCACCTAGTGGGCTTTAGGTCAGAATCTTCAAGGGCAACCAAAAATACCCCCAGAGGACAATAAACCAACTCAAAGTAGGTAAAAACCTAGAGAGACCTCTAAGAGACGACCTAGAGAGACCTCTAAGGCAAAAAAGGATGCCAAGAGACACCAAAATGCATTAGATGAGCATATCTTAAATTTAAAAAAAATGCATGAGGGAGGTTGAACAGAAGCTTCAGTCCTCTTCCCCAGCCAGGCTGGTCCCAGTTCCAGAGTGCTCGCTTCAGCAGCACATATGATACAGAGAAGATTAGCATGGCCCCGGTGCAAGGATGACACGCAATTTGTGAAGTGTTCCATATTTCACCTTGCCTCCATCCCTGGATCTCTCAATGCCATCCAGGAGAGCCTCAAGAGAGACCAGTTCAACCCAGGCCTTCAGCAGCGCTACTTGCCTGACAGACAGTTGTGGGACCACACCAGAATTCCTCCTCCCAGAGGATATCCCTGATAAATTGAAGGCCTGGAGGGACATGGCAACTTGAAGAGGCATTGCAGCAGGGGTACAGTAGAAGTTGATAGCTAGCAGCCTCCACAATCTGACCTCAATTCTCACTTGATTTAGTTACTATGCAGAATAGACCTTCATTACCAGCAGGTACCTCCTTCAGGGGAGTATTATATAATCCAGTTACACATTCACAGGATGCACAGGATGAGGGAGAACTAGAGACCAGATGGAACAGGTTGAGGAAGGGTCTACTCATAACAGTGACCAAAATCTGTCAGAGGTGGATCCCCTAAAAAAGGGGGGCATGTCAAACATTGAAGGCATTAAGCCAGACAACCGACCTTCAGGTGTGTTTCGCCCTCAGACTTTTTTCAGGTCTCTGTTTCAAACAAAAAACAAAAAACCTACTTCCTGCCTTGATATTCCATTTCCCCTCGGCCCAACAATCGTTACTATGGGGTGTGTGTGTCAGATGATTTAATCTTCTCCCAACCAATAATATAAGAGGAAGTCATAACTGTCCCACAGAGGTTCTTGGACCTTGTCCAGAAACAAGGAGTCTCTTCAGTAGCGTATACCCCTCTTACAGGATATGATAGCAAATTTTTAATTTGGTTTTCTTATTCTGCTAAATTTCTCATCACCACAATAGTAGATAAAACAATAATGACAATTATCATCCTCCTCTGCAATTCCAACGGAAGCAGAAGAGGCTCTCAAGTCAAAGGATATACAGGATCGAATTGTCCCCATGTAGGGCATGTTGATCTGATGTGAGGGCCATAAGAGTGGAGTCGGCCTCATCCCCCTTTTTTTTACTAGATCGTCTCTCAGGTTGCTCCGCCATCTGAGGGAGATTATCTCAAATTCCAATATCAGGGCACACAAGGACGCCGCAAAATTCTATTAAATTACCTGCTCAAGCCAGGGCATCTCAGGTTACTCCTCGTCTACTGCTATGGCTCAGACATTGGCAAGCAGTTATCACACAACTAATGGAAGCTTGCTTCCTCCCCAATATAGGGAGATAATTTGGTTGGTGGTGCCCCGACCTATCTCTGATAGAGACTAGAAGCAGAAAATAAGTTCCTCTCTTTTCATAGACCCCAAAATAGTCCTTCCCAGCTTTTTGGAGGGTTCCTTCGTTCCTCTACCAGGGACTTTTTCTCTCCAGACTCCAGGGACCGTCTGGATGCATGAATCACGAACAGTCAGATAGTTTCCGATCTGGAGATAGATACTGAAGGGGGAGGGCAGAGCAAAAGAATCTCTTGAGGAACATGAAATAGGTCTCCGAGGCACAACATAGACCTCACGACTATGCCCCTATTGGTGGAAGGCTCAAGCCTTTCATGGACGGGATGCCTTTACCTCTGTTTCTTGGGTTACAGGTATCAGATTAGGCCTGGCTATAGAATTTCCATCCTCTCCCCGGAACCTTTGCATTACTTGCTTTCTCTCTGGGGATCCTGTTAAAGGGACCGTGATGGAGACAGCTATTGTTCATTTATTGGAGATCTAGGCAACCAACCTGTGGCACCAGATCAGCAGGGGCAATTTTAGTTTTAAAATGACTTAATTGATCCATAGTTCATAGGAGGCTTAAGATGAGTATACTGAACTCCATACTTCTGAGCTTCAGAAGGGGCGATTTTCTACCCTCCATTGACTTAATGGAGGCCCATCCCCTCATTCCAATTAGATCCCCACATAGCAAAACTCTTAGTTTTTGTTATAGTACTCAATGTTTTGAATACATTGCACTGTCCTTTGGGTTGTCATCTGCCCAAGGTTCTTACGAAGGTTCTGATGGCTCTGGCTGTTCATCTCAGGGGAACACCTGTTAGACGGCAGTGTTATTTATATGACATTTCATTATTATCTTGTTCATATAAACAGGCAAAGGGGAGGCCTTAGCATCGGTCATCACTGGGAGAGACTTGCAGTCCATCTCTCATCACCCACGCATATGCCATTTTCTTGCACGGGGCTACAATCTTATAGCCTCCTGTAGTGCATTGATATCAAACGTAGGACCTCAACAAGGTCCTTACCGCACTCAAGAAAACTCCCTTTGAGCCCATGTAGACCATGCGTCTCCATTCCTAACATACAAGGTGGTTCTCTTGGTTGCCATTACATCGGCCAGTTACATCTTGGATCTAGTAGTCTTGTCAGTTAGACAGGAGCTCTGTATTTTTCACACAGACAAAAATGGTCCTTAGTCCAGATCCATCTTTCACCCATAGATAATTTTGGGTTTCCACAGACCATAGGAACTGATGCTCCCATACATTTGTCTGAAACCGACATAAAATCTGGCACAACAATGCCACAATCTAGATGTAAGGCAAGCTTTCTGCATATATTTCAACTGCACAATGTGTGTTAGGAAACAAAGGTTCTCTTCGTTTCTTTTCAACCACCCACCATTGGGTACAAGACTGCTTCCTCAATTACCATTAAGTGGCTGAGAGCACAATTCCCAAGTCCTTTGAGACACAAGCTCTTCCTGTACCCAGGGGCATCACTGCTCATTCGACCTGGAGCGCTGCGATGTTGACAACATGGGCCACAAGTGCCAATAGTGAAAATTTACAAGGCGACAACATGGGCCTCACCATCACCTTTTATTTAAAAACTATTAGAATGATGTCTTCGCCTCTATGGAGGCTGCCTTTGACAGGAAAGTGTTACAAAGTGTCCATAGGGACCAAGAAAAGGGGAATCCGAACCAGATAGAAGCCTTCCCGTAGGACACGCCAAGCTTTGGTATGTCCCAAACAATGGATGCTCTGAACAGCTCATCTGGAGAAGGGGCATTGGTACTTACCTGACACGCCCTTTCTCTGTGAGCTGTGAAGAGCATCCATCCCCACCCTTATTCATCTGGTGGGATGCTATTCCGGCCAAATATTAGAAAGGGTGAAGGAGAAGAAATGTTTCATCACTTCGACTTCGCCAAAACTGGGGACACAAGGGAGGAGTCCCGTGGAGGAGGAGAAGTGTCCTCTCAATTAAAGCCCAGCCTATCGAACGAGCATCAGAAGCATCATCCCAAACAATGGATGCTCTTCACTGCTCACAGAGAAAGGCCGTGTCAGGTAAGTACCAACGCCCCTTTTCCTCGCCAAAAACTAAGCCTGACCACATAGTTTCATAGCGAAGCAAGGGTATCAAGCTAGTCCTACATAAAAACTGAGTTGATTGACTATGCTGCTGTGTACAGGACATGCTTGCTTTACAACAGTCCACTGAGTGACCGTGCAAAGTTATAGTGGCACTGAAAAAAGTGACTGTTTTTCACACTTGTGACCATTTCAGCATCCCCATGGTCACATGATCAAAATTTGCCAATAAAGGAGAATATTTGTAGCTCAGGATTGAAATGAGAGGTCCTTGGTGCTGTCTGAGTTTGTACCCTAACCAGGTAACCTCATCAGTGCTAGCTAGGTCAGCGAGGATCAAAATTGGGGTGCTTGGCAAACGACTCATATTTATGACACTTGCAGTGTCCAGGAGTCATGTGATCACCTTTTCTGACTTTCTGACAAGCAAAGTCAATGTCAAAGCCAGATTCACTTAACAACTGCAGTTATTCACTTAACTATGGCAAGATAGATTGCAAAGTGGGGCAAAACTCACTTTAAAAATGATTTGGCAACAGAAACGTTTGGGTCAATTCATAAGTCGAAGACTACGTGGATAGTAGAAGTGCTGCAAAATCCATTTCTTTTTAGCAATTTGAGCAGCAGGCATTTTGCAGCAACTTCCTTTGCATAATCCTGTTTGGTTCCAGTCACTCATCAAATAATATCCACGGAGTTTTTCACTTTTTGTGAAACATTATTGTTTCACAAAATTATTTCTATTTTTAATAAATGGAAACTCATGGAAGTAGGTTGGCCAGTTGTTATTATTTATTGTGAAATGGTATTGTATTCATTGCAAAACAGAAGTCTTTTAAGATAGAGTTGAATTTATTAAGATTTTTTTTAAAAAAAAACTGATTAAATTCTCAGAATTCTAAGCGTCTGCCAATTGCACAAAAGAGTCTCAGAAATAGAGCATTCCCCGCCCTGTGTAAAGAAGATTTTACTCTTGCCAGTTTAGCGGTGAATAAGACCTCTATTGTACCCACTTGTTAATAGAAAGCTGTAGTTGGCAATTTTATTAACATACATCTTTCCATCTATAACAGAAACAAAAGCACACGCTTGTGAATTTTACTTTACTACCGAGGTTGGGTTTTTTTTAATCTGTCCTGCTTCTTCAATGTAATGCAATCCAAATTATATTTCTTGCATGGGATTGCAAAAAGCCATCAAATGTTCCATTTCATCTCCTTAATTATCAACAAGTAGTTGTCTGCAATATTAACTGAAAATTGGTTTGCGGGAGTCACAACTGACTGGTTTACCCGCTAAAAATGTTGTCTATGTAATATATCACAGTACTCTATGCACTCACTTAATACTATAATATCTTAAGGATTAGCAAAGATATTATGAAATCAATGTTGGGAAGTCTAAAGCTAACTTGACCTAATCAATTTAAAAAGTGCTGCAATAACTTGGCTAAAGATTTGAAAATATTTTTAGTTTGTTTTGTAGCAGGAAGAAACATAGCTACCCCTCTGGAATTTGGAATGCATATTTTGGAACAGAATGTTCCTGCTGTTTTTTCAGTATTCCATTGGCCAGTTTCTCCACTGTTGCCTTCTTGGCTAGGAAAAGTCCTTATACAGGTGGAAGGCACCAGTTGGAGAGAAAAGAAATCTAGTATAGTCATTGTTACCTGTCTATGGCACTCATAAGAGCATCTTTATGTAGATTACAGCCTAGTTTCCTTGATTCTTGTCTTTATTTATTTTGTATCACATTCCTTCATAAATATTTTAAAGCATTAAGACAAAATTACAAGACAAACAGAAAAACAGTATAACAGAGTTTGAAGGGACTTGGAAGTCTTCTAGTCCAATCGCCTGCTTAGGTAGGATATACAATTTGAGGCAAATTGTTGTTCAATCTCTTCTTTAGAGAAACCCCACAACTTCAGGAGGCAAGTTGTTCCATTGACTAATTTTCCTAACTGTCAAGGAAATTTCTCCTTAGTTCTAGGTTGCTTCCCTCCTTGATTAGTTTCCATCCGTGGCTTCCTGTCCTGCCTTCATGGGCTTTAGAAAATGGATGGTCTCCCTCTTCTTTGTGGCAACTGCTTAGATATTGGAACACTGAAACTCAGGATCTTTCTTTTGATTAAACCAGACACCCAATTCCTGCAATCGTTCTTTATATATGTTTTAGCCTCCAGTCCCGTAATCATCTTTGTTGCTCTTCTCTGTACTCTTTCCAGAGTCAGTGAATTTAAATATATAAAGAAACAAAAATTTAAACGAAGTGACAGGGAAGATAGGAAAAAGCTGACAGGGCTTCACAACACCTGGGAAAGTTCAAAAATAGATTGCGGGGAAAGAGGGAGGCACATTGTGGGTGCCACAAAACAGGACTGTTGTATTTGCAAATGTCTGCAAAATGACAATATACAAATTGTAACATTAGTTTCTGATGATCTCTGCAGCAGGGAAAATACTCTGGCAGGTGTCCTTGTCCTCAGCTGCTCAAGATTTTATCATGGTCTTCATGCAAGTTAAGCAGAATTATTTAAGTGACTTGCAACCTGCTTTATAATAAGCACCATTGATTGATTACATTCTGAGAAAAGTTCCTGCAACTGATACGTGATGTATGCAGTATAATTCAGAATTGCATTAATTACACTTCCCATTTTTGAAGATGACTAAACAGTTACTATATTTAGTAATTTAATATGCAGACTATTATATTTGCTGCTAAAATGTATTTTTCATCAGGCTTCCGTTTTCTTTGTAAAAGAAAAAGACTAAAAATAGACTAATGTCTTTAGTGCTCTCTATGTATGTTACTCTAGCAACTGGAGGCATCTTTCCATTTCATATTTTAAGCATTTTAATGGTTTGAAGAAGTTCTGCTAATTTACAAAATTTATGCTGAAGCTAACTATTTCTTAACTTTCTTGCTTTTCTTAAAGCAGGGAGCCATACAGGTTCAAGGGCAATATTTGGGTGATAAAAACATTTGTTGTAACAGTTGTTGCAATGTATGACAACCTAATCTCTCCCTTCCCTTGCTCTCCTCTTCAAATTTGGATAAACAAACAAGTTAAATCTCTAATTAAAAATCCCAAAAGCATATTTGGTTTACTTAGAAATTTTATGTGCCAGTCACTTCTTTATTAGCCGTAGCACTTGGACTTACATACTGCTTCATAGTGCTTCACAGCCTTTTCTAAGCGGTTTACAAATTGCCCCCAACAATCTGGGTCCTCATTTTACCCACCTCGGAAGGATGGAAGGCTGAGTCAACCTTGAAGCCGGTGAGATTTGTACTGCCAAACTGTCAGCCTGCAGTACTGTGCCACCTTGATTCTCTTTAGGTGGCTTGCAGAGTCCCCATAATGCTTCCAAAATGCTCAGACTGGCCTATTTTGGAGCTCAAAAGGCTATTTTGAACTCACAAAGGTTGAAGTACAAATAGGTTTCTGACAGCATTGGTAGTAAACATAAATATTAAATTAAAATAGAATTAGCTGACCCGGGAAGATAAATATGTTCTGAATCCCCTCCTAACATTGGTGGGAGAGATAAGAGGGTGGTTTCAGCTTTAGTCCATCCCATAATAGTGGCTTTGCCTAGAAAAACGCAAATTGACTGTTGATGTCAAATTTCTCCATGGTGAAACATGTAAAACATCCACTGATGATGTACAAGTAAGGCACAATTAATAATGGAATGGGCAGTCTTGTAAGGATCTTGCATGTAAGCTGTAGAAGACTTTTAAAAACCATTGTGAACATCTTGAATTGAGCCTGGAGGATAATATAGTTTATCTGTGTAAGAAGCATTACAATTAAAATAAAGGCATATTATATGACATAAAATTTAAAATGCAAGATTAAAAACTCTACAAATTAAACAGATCATGCCCAGAATCTAGCAATATAAATTGTTTTCTGTCATGCTGCCATGAGGGCCTTGAGTGTTCATTGATCAGGGCACAAAGGGCAGGTATAAATGTGTGTCTGCATGTCACCACAATCACAAAGAACAGAAGCCACCAAATAGCCCCATTTGTTCAGAGAGTCTGTAGATCTTGTTGTATTCCTGCACAGTCTATTCAATGATTTCCATACTTATCAGCTTTTGTCAGACCCAGGTGGCAGCTTCTCCATTGGTTCCATCCAATTTTGGTTCTTTGTAGCTTTCCATTTGCTTTCTAATTCTTCAAAGCCTTCCATTGACCTAAGGAAGCTTTTCCTGGATTTTAGTCTCTGCTGAGCTAATTGTTGGCCATAGACAAGATGTTGCAGCAATAGCACCTAAACTTACATACCGTTTCACAGTGCTTTACAGCCCTCTCTAAGCGGTTTACAGAGTCAGTATATTGCCCCCAACAATCTGGGTCCTCATTTTACCCACCTCAGAAGGATGGAAAACTAAGTCAACCTTCAGCCTGGTGGGATTCATACTGCCAAATTGCAGTCAGCAGAAGTATCCTGTAGTGCTGCATTCTAACCACTGTGCCATCGAGGGTCATAAATAATTTTGACCCCCATTCTGTATGTTGTGGGGCAATGTCAGCTAGATGGTAGATCTTATCTAGAGGAGTAGGTTTACAGAGGTAAGGTGGGACCACAGTGTGACTCTGTTCAGCAAATCTGTTGCTGCATCTAGGCTCAGTTCCTATACAGTCTTTGATATTGATTCCCCAAATATTACATCACATTACAGGAGATGAGGCTTATATCAGAGGCTTGGAAAAAAAAATTTTTTTTAAAGTTGCTCGCCTACTTTATAAGCAAAATTCCCAATTTCTGCTGGTCGTCCATGTATAACTTGAAAAATGTAAAAGTATGACAGATGCAAAAAGGGCTCTTTTGAATTGATCTCAGCTCCCAGTGATTGCCTGGAAATATTTTTGGCCTTTAGCAATTCGACAAATTCCTTTGTAGTTGGCTCATTTTACATTGTGTATAAGCAAGCATCCAGCTGTTATGATTGCTTGAGAAAAATGTATGACTAACCTGATTGGCACAGAGGTTTCAGGCTTTTCTGGATGGCATTCTTTCAGGTTGGCATTTCCTGGTGGTCTCTCACCCAGGGCCTAACCTCTTTGTTCCTCACAAATACAAAGAGATTATCGCTGACAAAACACTGGAAAAAAACCCACATACAATAGTGAAAAGAGAGCCAGTATGGTGTAGTAATTATGATGCTGGACTAGGAACAAGATTCTTAACATCTTGTCTGAGGGATTTCTAGCAATCACTCTCACTCAATCCAGTTAGCTTCAGGCTCTGCAATCAGGCTGATCAAGAAAGTAAACAGCAAGACAAAGGTAAGTATTGTGCAGAAATAAATGGATTCTGTAACCATGTGAGACAAAAACTAAGAACAACAAATTGCAGTTAAAAATACCTGATATCAGGTACTGGAGCAGGCAAAGGTTAAAAGAACATCATATGCAATGCAACATCTTTCCTTTTATAGAGAAATCATAGTGTGTCACACAGGTAAGAGATGGAGCTTAGGTTGCAACTTCACAATGCTTGTTTTGTCATTTGAAACCACTGGATTCTGTCCTTTGACAACGTTCATGAAGGCAAACAGTGGATCCCTGTTGCATTTTCTGCACAATGTTAATAGGGTCCAATCTGAGTCGGTCACCAGGACCAAAGGTTTATTCTTCCAAGTCCAAAAGGTGCTTTTTCAAAAGGCAGTTGGATTTTGTTTTTCCTTGAAGGCGTTTCACTTCTCATCCAAGAAACTTCTTCAGTACAGTCAGAACTGAAGAAGCTTCTTAGATGAGAAACAGAACACCTTCAAGGAAAAACAAAGTCCAGTGAAACATGACCTGTATGAATGAGAATCTCCATGGACATTCTTCCAAAAGCACGCACATTCTGGAGAGAAAGAAGTTACCTGAAGATGGGCTCCACCCAGCACAAGCCCAAAAGCTTAGAAGAAGAATACATCTTTGGTCCCAGTGACCAACTCAGATTGGATCCTACAACATTATACTGGGACATGTATATTTGCCTGCAATGTTAATAGGGGATGTATTTATTAAATTCGGTAAAGATTTTCTGCTTGGCTGCAGACCAGCAAAAATATATATAATTTGTTTATTAAATTTCTACACTGCCCATGTCACCTAAGTGACTCTGAACACAGTGACAAATATGAACACTAAGATACCGCCCTCCAAGCTGAATTGGTCAAAAACGCAGAAGCAGCAGGTAATATCTAGCTGTGGATCTGATAGCACTGGCATACTATACATCAGGTATGGCCATTGTTTATTCATTTAAGTTATTTCAAATTTAATGATGAAAAATAAAGTCAAAATAACAGAATGTACGTGCTGTTATTTTTTTAAGTCCTTATCAGCTGGAAGCCAAGACTGAATTTGCATAAGATTGATTTTGTATATTTTTTCATTTTGATTTGTCTAGGCAGTCATCTCAACTGTATGACTCTGAGTGGCTTACAACAATTGTAAAAGTACAAAAAATATATAATCAAACCACACAAAGGCTGTACAAAAACCAATAAAAAAGGAACAAAATCTACAGCTGGGGGCAAATTCGTCATTTGAAGGCTTATATAATAGATCTGGAGTACCTAATAAGGTGCAAAAATTTTTTTTTTTTTTGAAACAAATTTTTATTGATTTTAAAGATAAAACAACACATCATTAACTATTAAATACATAAACACATAAAACCTCTTAACATTGTAAATCCCTACAAGTCAAACAAAACATTATTTTTATACAGCATAATTCCAATTTATCCCATCTCCATATGGACACACAAACATCTTTCAGCAAATTTCTCATTTTTTCTCTTTACTCCTATTCAATTTCATTTCTCTTCCATATTTATCCATTTTATAGTCATCATATTCTTTTCTTTCTGGCTTGTATAAATTATTCTCATCTAACATTCCTCCAAGGTTTTATTGATTCTTTCCTTTTTTTTTTTTTTATAAAAAACAAATTTTGTTAGTTTTACCATAAGCACAATACACAAACATACAAACACAAAACATAAACAAAACTAAAAGATCTTTTCTGAAGGTTGTCTGTTCCCGGGTTAAAACTCTTTACACAGACACAAATTCAAACATCATATTCAACCCATATCTCCTTCCAAATCTTATTATCATTTTCTTTTTTATATATATATATAAAAACCATTTTTATCAGTTTTATAAAAACAATGCACAAAGAATCAAGGCATAGCAGCTTATAAATTCTTTTCTAAGAAAAAATAATAATAATAGACCAATAAGGCATAACATTTCCAAATTATAATATCAATATTTCATATAATATTAACTTCATATCTTGTCCCTACTTATCTTTTCCATCCAAATTATTTATTAATTAAAATTTTATTGCCTTTTATCAATATACAAAATCCAAAAAAAAAAAGCATATATATCCTTCCATATCTTATTACCATTTTCAACAACATTCTTTGTCTGTTCTATTTCCAATTATCCATTCATCTTTTTTTTCTTTTACTATACTTCTCCTGTACACCAATTGGAGTAACATCTATAACTCATTACCCTAACTTAGAAATACGACATATAGCAATCTTTCTTGGGATTCTGTTTAAAAAAAATTCTAAAATTACATAATAAATTTTATATTCTAAATATACATATAAAAACACACTCTTATATACCCTCCAGAATCCCTCTTTTAATCTAAATTAAATTCACCCATTGTCTCTAAATAAACTTTTTTTCCTTAGGTCTTGCTTCCCCCCATTAAGGCTTCTCCTCCCCCCCTTTCTCTCTTGCTTATTCTTCTCCTTGCCCTTTCTACCCCTTTGCTTTTTCTCTTCGCTTTTCTTGCTCCTTTTCCTTTGCTTTCTAACCTTGCCTCCATCTTTTCGCTCATTTTTCTCTCTTTTGGTTGTTTTTATAATTCTTAAAATCCCCTTTTTCTTATCCTTTTTCTCCTCCTCTCCAGAAGGGACCCATTGTTCATCAAAGATGGCTTCTTCTTCCTCTTCTTCCTTGTCCCAGTCCTTCTGCTGCGTAATCAACTTTTCAAAGGAACATAACGCCATTTCTAAAAATTGAAACAAAGCGCCCAAAGTATCTTCTTTTTTATATTTTTGATATTCAATCTCTAGTTCATCCACAGACGATGCCATTATGAAAAGGGAAACTTTTTCCAAAACAACCACAAGAATTTTTAATCAAAGACAATCAAAAGCAATTAAAAAAAAGAAAAAAAAGTTCCAAAAGTTAATACTTTTCTTCCTTCTTCTCTTTCTCTTTCTGAATTAATTTTTAATCAAAGAGGTCCAATTACCATATATCTTCTTTTGGGATCCACAAAGACGTTCTAATCAATCTCCTCCTTTTTCAACTTCTGCTCCAATTTTTTTTTTCTCCCTTCCCACTTGCAATGAGAATTTTAATAATCAAAAATCCATACCTCCAGCAGAGATTTTCCAATTTCTCACATTTTTCAATGTCCAAAAATCCCTTTGTCTCTTATCTTAGCTTTCAAAACAATCCACTTTCAATGTCTAATATATCCAAATATTTCTGCTTTTTCCGTGGGGTGGGAGAGTAAAAAAAAAAAAAAAAAAAATCCCTTTAACAGCTTCTCCGCCGCTTTTCGCTCTTCTTAGGGATACAATGTATCCTCCAGCAACAAACAGCTCAATTCCAGGCAATTTAAAAGGTGTTACTTGACCCGGCTCAGACAGAACTTTCACTCTTCACACTTCCTCCAGCACAGTTCTTACCCGGTTGCTGGCTTCTTCGTGGCGGCCATTGCTGACTGCCGCTCCACCGCCTTGAGAAAAAGGGGTTTTCCCGGAGAAAGGGGGGGTCTGCGATGCCCCCACCTCCCTTTCCGACTCCCCTCTGTCTTCAGCTGTCCCTACAGGGCAGCCATATCCCCCTGACCCATCTGGATCGGGGGTACCTCGACGGCTAGCACAGCAGGAATCGCGAGCTGTCGCGAATTCCTGCTGCCCCGAAGCCACGCAAACCGGAAGTCCCTAAGGTGCAAAATTATTGAAACAGCCCTTCTCATGTCTGTCCCCCTAATTAGTTAGTTAGGAATGGGGTAGAAATAGAATCTTCATCTTTTTCTTATATGTTTTGTTCTTCAAAGTGAAAGCATAATACTATTAACCCAGGGATATCTGTGAAGGATCTGTTGACCACTAGAGCGTTTCCTGATTTGGAATTTCTTCTGTTCTTCTCCTCCATTTTTATATCTGTCTAGCTGTCTATTTGAGGACTAGCTGGAATGTGGGCATATTATAGAAAAACATAGTCACTTAGGCCATATTTAAACAAGGAATCAAATTAACATTTATTTTAATAATTTAAAATGGGTTATAAACAAGTTCCCTTAATGATATCACATACAATATATGTGGGCTATCAATCCTTTGTATCTTCATCAACTTGTCACTCTGACAAATGGAGATTTCACAGGGTTCCTAGGACCCTGAGTTTCCTTAGAAGCTATCCTTCCACTGACATCTTTCAAATCCCTCCTCCTCCGTTTGTTCCTCCCTCCAGAACATTGAGTGGCAGTTCTGATACTCAATGATCACAGAGACAGACCTGGCTAGGCATTGGATAGTATTCTAAAGTTGATTAGAAAATAAATGGATGAAAGCAATTTTAAACCACTTATGTATTATTGCCAATTGGAAGGAAGGAAGGAAGGAAGGAAGGAAGGAAGGAAGGAAGGAAGGAAGGAAGGAAGGAAGGAAGGAAGGAAGTCAAATGAAAGCTTTTGTTGGTTTATAGGCAAGAACCAGAAGAAAAAAATATTTATGATATCCTACTCACCATTGAAGCAAATATACAGAAGAGGGTAAACCGAAAATAATCCCTCACAATGATGTAAAATACAATCTTATGCAGAATTAGATCTGGAGATACATAGAAATTTTCCCTGGAACATGTGACATTACAAAATTTAGGTGAGCATCTCCATTACCTGGCATTTTTTCACCCAAGACATCTGCCTTCAATGAAATGAGAAGTAGCAACTTGTTAACACAATTCCAAAAGTAGAAGTAGTAACTTGTTAACACAATTCCAAAAGCTTAAATGCACTTACCGACAGAAGTAAGCATTCAGGCAGTACATACTTTTCTGTTAGCCTTGCCAACATTTTCAGCTCATTGTACAGACTTCAATGCTTGCCTTAATTCTTTGTGTCAGATTATAATGCATATACAGTATAATCATGAATATTGAAAGTGCAGAAAATGTTGTATCTTGCTACTGTGTCTGCATGTTAAACATGACAGCATAGAGATGTTGTACTGGCCTCTCTTATTCTCAACTCAGGGCTGATTTCCCTCTCACACCAGACACTATTGCTCTTTAAAGTCCAGAAAATCTGCAACCTCTAATTATAGTAGTGCTAAACAAATGGAAATCTTGAAATTGTGGGTGCACTGTGACATGCACTGTGCATTAGAAACTAGTCACATCAATATTTAACAATAATAAGTGAGCCAGGAATCCTCTTGTGACTCATCATTGAGGATTAGTCCATGTTATGTCCTGACATATTTTGACCTTCTATATCTCTGAACTAACCCTGGCTTGCAGCAGTTATTGGGACAATTTTTCTAAAATGGCTGACTCCATTCTAAGCAGTAATTACACACTGCTGACTTCTCTCCTTGCACACTCCTACCATGGATTCTAGACTTATCATATTTTCTGTCACTAGCTACAAAAGCTAGTACCTTCCTACCAAGCAAATTGCTATCTCCAAATTTTTTAAAATCATCTATTGGTGATATCTATACTCCAATGCTATTCAGGAAAGATTGCTGAAGAGCTATTATAAACCAAACCTCTATCTTGAGATAACATCTGTTTTGGATAGTGTAGAAAGTTTTCTGGCCATGACTTCTGTAGATGTTTAAACTTATATACAAGGATTCTCATTGTATGTGAAACAATGTTCCCTAAAAGGATCATAAAAAGTAAACTAAATAATGTACCACCATTT
The DNA here is from genome assembly GCA_033807585.1 of Hydrophis major. NCBI lineage: Eukaryota > Metazoa > Chordata > Lepidosauria > Squamata > Elapidae > Hydrophis > Hydrophis major. The sequence continues at coordinate 248,603,429 of CM066330.1, forward strand.
GATTTTCCAAAATACTTATATATACTGTGTTCCAGTTCCAGTTATTCATGAATTGTTTCACCAACTGACAGACATACTTTCCCAATGAAATCTAATTTTATTTTAAAGATATAGCATATTACACTAATTAATTTGTGAACACCTCAGTTGCAGAAACTGAAGTCTTTTCTTCAATTTTTTAAAAGCATGGACACATCTCTGAGGAGAGCAGAAATAAATGCATTTTATAGGATTTCAAACTTTCCAACATTCTAATCCCAACAACATAAAACAACAGTTACCTAGGACAAGGATTAGAAATCTTGTCATGAAGGATTGTCTTTGTTGAATTTTGCTTTGGCTTGAAATGTAGATCCACACCTGGAATTTAAGTTTGTAATTTGGTTTTGTTTTTTTTAAACAATAGCACTTTTATTGCAACAATTGCTTGCAAGTTAAAATGTGGTTGGCAGTTTTATGAGATTCAAAAGATGTTCCTGAACAAAAGCAAGTCTTTATATATCCACATTTGGCTAATATGAATGACTTACAGATTAAATGTAATTTTCCGATAGAAATTAAGTAATGTAAGGAAAAGTATAGTACAGCAAACAATTTTTAGTACTGTATTTTTAATACTGTATCTTCATAATTTAATATTCTCCAACAGGAACGATTTCTCAAATGACACCAGTGTTTTGTATCTTTTTAACTGAAAAACAATGCCCTGTTTCAGTTCTAGACTAAAAACTTTAACAGTCAGCAAGAAAGCCCCACTGATAACTATTTTGCTAGTTACTACATTTGGAGCATTGTTACATAAATTCCATTGGCAGCATCTGTATCTGAAAGCAAGATATTTCAATTTGTTGCGGTAGAAGTTGTCTGATATCTTAATCCCTTCACATCGCACAACTACAACTTTGCCGCCCCAGCAACCCTTGCTTAGCCACAATGTCTGCAAGGTGACTCAGTAAATGGCCAGGTCCCTCTACCACTAATACCTTCGGCTCTATCATGGCGGCTCTTCAGCGGCCACAGGGGAAAAGACTCCGCTCTCTCACATCTACCTGTAATTTAGTTTTTGATGTGATTGTTAAATTGAAGAAAAAACTGCATCGAAAGGATCAGACCTGAGTAATTCTTCACAGTTTTTCAATGTCTTATTAAATACATTAACAATATTATATCTGGGAAAAAAATCATGATAAATCTTCAGGAGTCAGTTCAGTTTTCATAAATCAAATATGACATTTTCTGAATTGGCCCTTTCTTACATATTATTAGTACAGTTTAAAAAAGATTTAATTGGCAAACTAGGTTATTTTATTTTATGTGTTTATTTAGACAAATATGATCTGTTTGTAGGATACATCTAGGTTATATAGTAATGGTGGTAAACCTATGGCAGGTGGCACACAGAGCCTTCTCTATGCTTCCAGGCAGCTAGCTGTTCTCTGTTTTCAGTTCTCTGCTGTACATGTGTGGAGGATAGGGCACATGCAGAGTGGGGCACATGCATACTACATTTTGGGTATGCATGCATGTGCACTTTCGGCAATCATTGCCAAAAAGGTTCGCCATCATTGTTATACAGTAAATAATACTTTAGAGAGCCAGGGTTTTGTATGGTAAAATCCACAGGGAACTCAGGAGTCTCCTGATTAAGATGGCGATATGAAAAGTTGAACCTTGCAATAGGTCCTATGAGATGAAACTTCAATTTTATATTGTTAACTATTCTGGCTAATTATGAGTAAAAATATATACACATGCCATTCCTTTTAGATTTAGAATATTATCAATATATACCTTGGAGTTAAGTTTCCTCTTTTTTCCCAAGTTGATTTTTTAAAAAAATGTAAAATAGTTCTTTTCATTCACGTAGTGATAAGTGGTATGTGCATATTGAGTTTGTAATTTGCAGTCCCAACATTTTCTCACCTTAATTAAAATCTGAAACCCATTTGAATCTCTTTATTTGCTGACAAAGTAGAATACATTTGGTTCAGTAGTCTTTTTAACTTTTTTAATATCTTTTTTTCAAGGAGTTCATCTTTGATTTTTCATTTTCAAAATCATTTGTTGAGCAAACTCCTTATTTAATGGAACATGGAAAAACCATTTTAGTTACAGTATTGAAAAATGGCTGCTGAAATCTAAACAGTTTTAAGAAAACAGTGAAGCTACTTAATTGCTTCAGAGATAGGTTCTCACTTAGGTGGCTTGAGCATTGCAGCGTTTACAGTAAGAAACCTGCTGGAAATGTGGGAGATAAATTTTAAGATGAGCATTCAGGTTACATTAGGCAACAGGGAAGCAACTGGCGCGCGCACACACACCATAACATAAAGTAAATGCATAATGCTTTCTAAGAAGTGCAAAGTATTAGAGCTACTTCTGTTCATTTACTGGCACTTCGCATCTTATATATTCCCTTTGTTGAAGTGGAAGCTTGGAAGAAGGTTCTCCATTTGATTTTTCAAGCTGTTTTGCAAAAAAAAAAAAAAAATGGAATTACTAAAGTTCCACACCTTTTGCTGTCTGCAGCCTCAATTCAGAGAAGTACACTTAGCTGGATTTTAATAGGCTTTTTAGTTTTCTTTTCTGCTTTTGGAAACAGGATACAGCAAATTGCTTTTGAAGACTCCAGTAGTTTTCAGAAAGTTATGAATGCAACATTTGGGGTGGGGGAAAATGCTGGTCTCTTCATTCAGAAAGTTTTTTTAAAATTCAATTATTAGTATTAATAAATTTTTCTCATTCTCTCATTAATACATTTATCTCATTTTCCTGCTGCAATTAGTGAAATGTTTTTGGTTTGGTGATTATGTTAATACTTGTTTGCTTAAACAGATTGCAAAAGCCTAATGTTAAAGAAGTAAGACTGTTAAATTGTATAATAGTATTATACTCATCATAGATAGATCATCATAGAATAATTTGGACATGAGGAGCAGAAGGTTTTGTTCTATATGTAAATATAGCTGTTGTAGGGTTAAATTTAAGGCTTATCATTTAGATTAGACTAGAATGAGCACTGAACAGGCTGAGAGGTTTTTTGCGTACTTTTTCATTTGCATATATTCTACTAAGGAATCTATTTGCAGGATAGAGATTTCTCTAGACGTTCTTAATTGAAAAACTGCTTCTGATTGTATACTTCTTTTTCTAAATGGAACTTGGCAGCAATTTTAGAGCCTTAAACCCTTCGAAGTTGGGTATGTTAAGCTCTGTTCAGTACAAACAAATGCAAATATCAAATGCACATATAACCAGTATGTTACAGCATTAACATTTTCCAAGATATTAAATGCAAGTTGAAATGTATATTGTTCATTTGACAAAATTGTACGTGGTTGGGAGTGAGGACTTAGGAAGACTCTCATATAAGTTTGACAGTGAAAGAAGCTTAAATCTACAATTTGTAGAAGTGAAAATATCCATGTAAGTACCTAAAGGATTCCTGTAGGCTGATGGTGAGATTTGTATAAACACTTGCATTCATTCCTTCCCGGTATTTTCGAGGAATCTTTCTTTCTTTCTTTCTTTCTTTCTTTCTTTCTTTCTTTCTTTCTTTCTTTCTTTCTTTCTTTCTTTCTTTCTTTCTTTCTTTCTTTCTTTCTTTCTTTCTTTCTTCCCGGTATTTTCGAGGAATCTTTCTTTCTTTCTTTCTTTCTTTCTTTCTTTCTTTCTTTCTTTCTTTCTTTCTTTCTTTCTTTCTTTCTTCCTTCCTTCCTTCCTTCCTTCCTTCCTTCCTTCCTTCCTTCCTTCCTTCCTTTCATACCTCCCTCCCTCCCGTAAAGTAGTTTCATTTCATCTGCAGTCCTAATTAAGTTTACCTCATTTTTTAAAGTTATTGTTTTCTTTCAGGTTATTATTTCACTGCTATAGCTGGAAGAATATAAATAGAACTTATGAACCTAATTTTATGGCTATTTCAATTGTAAAGATAACTGAATCTGGGCTATTTAATCAATTTATATAGTGCTTTAATTCCAGCCATATTGATTCCGAGATTATTTAGGATGGCTAACTTGAAAATTATACCAATGTAGTTATATTAATGAATATAGTGGTTAAATTTTCACTAGATAGATAGATAGATAGATAGATAGATAGATAGATAGATAGATAGATCTCATAGATGCATTTCAAAGTGGTTTCTAAATTATATTTTTAAAATTGATTGACCAAAGACCTAGGTTTAAAAATAGAATGTTTCTCCAATATTATGAATGAATTGAACTTTGAGCATAATATTTAATTATGAAAATGAGTTACTGTGATGTGTGACACATCAAAAGTTTTAGGAGCGATACTAGCAAATGTTGTTTTCATTCATTTCCTGTTTTCCTGTGCTCTGATGACAAGAGATTAAAAAAATCCTTCTGCTTTTTGAATGATCCCAGTATAGAATGACGACTGAACCCTAAATCATCATCACTGTTAACAATGGTTCATTGTAATATGACAGATTTACAACCCATCATTAGAAACTGGTTTGTCACAGTAAATTGGTGTGCTGGTTTTAAATGAAACAAGGGAAAGGCAGAAATAGAAGACTCACTGACTTAATTTTCATGTTGCTAAACAAGAATGATGAAGATGGTGATGGTAGAGGTGGCAATGTATATTTAGTTCCACAAGGAGGAATAGAAATCCTTCCATTCCCCACCATCCAGCCAGAGCTGAAGAAGCTCCTCGGATAAGAAGCAAAACATCTTCAAAGAAAAACCAGAAAGTCCAGTTGCCTCTTGAAACAGCACTTTGGGGGTCAAATCAGGTATTAAAGCAATTTGAATTTTCTGGTAAGCTATGCAGGGACAATGTAAAATTAATATCCCCTTTTAAGAATTCCACATCATACTTTATTTTTTCTATGCAAAATTGACAGTATTTTCTGTAAAATGGGTTCTCCATGGAAGGAGTCGTTTGACTGCAGATAAGCAGAAATGCAATCCTATAACTAAAACCTGGAAGAGGAACCCGGGTTTTGTGTGTGTGTGTGTGTGTGTGTGTAAAACACACACCCTCCCCCATTGGGAAGAAATTGCACAGTTCTGAGTCTCAAAATGACACGGTTTGCCACAGACTGCAAGAGGGGGAAGGGAAGGAAAAGGGGGGGGGAGTTGAAATCTTTAAAGCAAAGAATGTAAACGCCTAACTGCGGCTTTTATGTGAATAATGGAGCCTTCGTGTTTTTATAACCCTACTATAAACCCGATCCTGCATTAAAAAGCAATCAGGGTTCTTTCTCCGTTCAGCTCTGATTATCTTTGTCTACGAGTGGAGAGATGCATTGTACCTTTCCAACTGCCAGAGCCTATTTTTATTTGTCAAGCTGGGACTCGCCTGGCCCCTTTCCAGATGTGCCTCACAAGATTTGGTGCTGATGATCTATTTATAGAACTGTGGTTCCATTGTCATGGCAACCGTGCTAGAGGCCAAGACGGCTGGGAGCTATTTCTGGACTTGTGCTGTAATGTAAAACTGATTGGGAAAGTTGGTGCATCTTCTAAGCCAGACTAACTTTAGATCGGCTGAAAGAGAAAAAAAGAAAGACATCTCTTGTGTCTTTAAATAGACTTTCCTTTTTTCTTCTTCTTGCCTTTTTCTTCTGTTAGCTGCTTCGCTAGCTTGTTTGCTGCTTGATTTGCTTTTCTGGTTTGCACCCCAAATGTATATAAAAGCACAGGTTGAATTGTTTTCCCAGTGTACCCATTAAATATTGAATTTTTAAGGAAAGAGTAATTATGCAAAACTTGGTATTCTTGTTCAAGGATTTCTCCTTCTTTCCCCCCCCCCCCTCATTTCTTATTTCTTTCCTTCCCATCCTCACCTCAGTCCCAAACCCTACATTTTATGATAAGAGGGCAAACATCACATTCAGTAGTTTGTGGGGGTTTTGTTTGTTTTTGCTCTGTCTCTAATGTGTACTTGATGCATTCCGTAAGGAATTGCAAAACAATAAAGAAAAATTGGTTTCCAATAAATAGAAAAATCATACTTTACTATTGCCTTGCTATTTGCTTGAAATTTTGAGCACTACTGCCCCTCTGCCTCCAAGTGGTTGGAATGCTATCCTGTGGCCCTGTAATTAAAGCCAATTTATTTGTGAAAGCTGCTTTTTTTAAAAAAAATAAATATTGCACCCATTTTCCCCCTCATCCTGCAAGTCCTACACATTTATTTCATCTACATAATGATACAGTTTGGATCTACTACATTTTTAGACAGCATTCAGAATGCACTTTAGATTTTACTGCCAAACTGCAAGTAAATCCGTTTTTAAAATAAGTTATAAAACAACTAGTTTTTTAATCAACAAATATTTTAATACTGCCCCAGTGAGTTTGAGAATTGATGTGTAACATTCTCCTTCCATGTGCCAGTTTATTAAGAAGCAAAAGAAAGTGATTCACCTCCAAACTCTAAATATAGAGGATAATTTTAGCTAGTTACAATGATTTACTATAAGCTTCATTTGTGGCTTTTTAAGAGTTGGGCAGCTATTTCAGTTTAACAGTGTATTCCCATCTTTCTAAATATTCTAAACTGTGTGACTATTTTGTGAGAGTCATGCAGTGTGTGTCTAGGACACTGAGTCGAGAAATCTCCTGTTCAAATAATCACCTCCAGCTCAAAATATGTGGCAGATCATTCTGCACTCAGCATTAACTTTCCTGCCTGCCAGCACATGGCAATATAAAATAAATGCGTACCCTTACCTCACAGGGCTGTGCATGGGTTGTTGAGATAATAGATTATGTGCTTGGAACAGGAGGTCAAAAAGCAAAGCTGCAGCCGGTTGATTCGTAGTCATTTGGTTTCATTTTAAGAATTTAAGATTTGCTACGGGCAAGGCAAATGCTTTTGGATGTATGTAGGTTGTGTTTATGCTACATCCAATTTACATTTTAAAATCTTTTCATGGCTTTTCCTTCTTACTGAGGCGAAACAAGCTTATTTTAGGCACGTTTTGAATAAAGTTTTTAGAGGGGTCAGTTGCTGTGTTGCTTTTTTTAAAGTTAGCTCTTCTTATTTTAGGTTGGGTTTTTTTTTTAAAAAAAATCCCACCTTAACTGTTTTTATGAATAACTCAACTCAAGGTGGCAAAAGTATCAAATACTCTTCCCTCTTCTCCTATTTGTCTCACAACAGCAACTCTTTGAGGTGATGAGTTGGGCTGAAGAGATAGGGATCAGCCCAGACTAAACTTTGTTCCCGCACATTCTGCAACAATTAAAAACCAGTATGTCTAGATATTGGGATTTGAAAATAGAAACTTAGAAATTTAAATGTTATGGTTTTTGTGGACTTGGTGAAACCTATGCTACACACTTCTAGCTGAAATTGCAAGTTTTGCCTCACCTTTGGTATGCTGACCCTCATTTTCAAAATTGACTGTTGGAGGGGAAAACAAGAGTTTTTGCTACAACAATTAGCCACAGAAAATACCATGTTGTTAAGGATCTGCAAATCAAGTGGTATAAACATATACTGTCAAAAACAGTAAGGGAGGAAAATACCATGAGATCAAATGGTGGCCACTAAATATGTTTAACCTTGAGAAAAGAAGATTGAAAGATTTGATAGCATTCTTCAAATTCAGAAAAGGGATGTAATTTGCAGGCTTGTTCTGTATAATTCCAGAATGCAGGGATCGTAAAATGACTTAAACTTTTAGGAAAACAGCTTTTTTGTTTTAGGGGAGAAAAGCTTTCTAACAGAGCAAACCAGTGTCTTCAAACAGCTGGTGGGACTTCCCTGGAGGAGTAAAGTAGAAGCTGTTTTTCTTATTTCCAGAGGATTTTAATTTTACTTTCTGAATAATCAGCAGTTGGACTTCCAGCTTTGGATTCCAGGAATTATAATTTTGTTTGTATTCATAGGACAAATATGGGCAGTAATCAAACTAGTTTTTTCTCCCTAATCTCCGTTATCTGATAAGATACAAATACTTACAGTTTTCTAGAACAAAAAGAGTTTCATACAAATGCTGAGAAATGTTATGAGTCTGTTATTGTTTTGCTAGGGCACAAATATTAAAAATTGAAATGACTTTGTCGAAAGGATTGGCAAATTGTCTCTGGTTGGTTGTTCTTTATTTCTTAGCATGAAAGTGCATTCATGTTAAAATGGGGCTTGTATTTTTCCTCGTATTTCCAGCATTGGGAAAAATGTAGGTTAATGGCAAGAGAGTTAAAAAATTTTGAAGCTTCTTCTTTAATGTTTTCTTTCCTTTCTCACTGGTCTTTGGTGAATCTTCCTCCTAGTAATCCAAATATTAATATTCTGTTTCAAATTTTTTCTAGTATAGTATATTGTTGTTAGGATTCAAAAGTACATGTAAATAAAAACTCTTTCTGCTGAAGGAAATCAGATTTTATTGTTTCAAAGCTGGAATGTTGGTAAAGAAGTATACAGTCTATACTCTAAATTGAACATATTTAAAATATTTCCAGGTCTAAACTTATATTTCTTTGGTTTTTTCCCCCACCCAATAAGAAAAGGTAGTCTTTGAAATTGGGGAATGCAAGCTTCTGAAATATAATAGGTCACAAAATTGACTTGATTGGAAAGTGTGAAAGATGAAATTAATAAACTGATTTAAATCCTGGCTGTTGTAACATGATATGCAAAACTTTACCGACACCAAAGCAGTTTATCTAACAATCAAAAGATGCATTGTGCTGATGTAACTCCCTTTCAGCATTATATGCATAAAGAAAAATATATATTAAGGATTTTTTTAACTCTATATAATCAAGGTACACATTAACATTTTTCCTTAAACTTTCTGATAGTATTGAGAGATCCTAATAATCTTAGAAACGGGTTACAATAATGCTGTAAAAGGGGTTTTTTTTTAAGCAGGACACAGAAATACACACACACACACACACACGCACACACACACACACAAACATGCATTTTCTGCAATTTGAGAGTTATACTTCAGCACGCTAAGTTGCTTCTGGGTAGATGTTCTTGGAAACTTCTATCCCTTTTGCCCTTTTCTGATTTGGGGGGAAGGGGTTCTTCTTTTATCCCACCACCCCCCCCCAATCTGTCTCACCCTTCCCCCCAAATTTCACTGTATTGTTTCAACTCAGTTTGATATTTACAGCCTGCACTTCCTTCTTCTAAAAAGAAAATACGGTATTGTTTGCCAAATAATGGTTTTCCTTGGTAACTATTCACAAGGACAGGTTTTTCTCTGAAAGTTTTAACTTTTAAATACAGGAAGGTTGAAATGCTGGAACTTGTTTTTTGGGAAAGAAGGCATATTTATGGCATCCTGACCTGTTTTACTTAGCGTGTATGTAGCCATGGAAGGCCACATTCAGCAGGGCGTGCTTTGCTGCCTGGCCTGAGTAGCTGGTGTTTTTCAAGGAAATCACAAGCCTAAAAATAGTCTGCATAAACAACTGCAGAACAGTTTTGCCTCTTTTTTTTTCCTACTTCGCTATTTGGAAATTTCTTGTACGTTCTCTTAACTGTGCCAGTGTATCCGAACCCATTGGCACGAGTAGCAAAAAAAACAACAACAATATTTCTAGGTGATTGCTAGAAATAAATATTGGAAATACAACCTTGTGAAAAAGCAAAACCAGCAAGGATTGTTATGTTTGAATTAGCAAAGCTGAAATGGCACGAGTCAAGCATAGCCATTCAAAGCCCGTAATAATTGTCCTATTTTAGCAGTTTATTGCTATTTGCCGGTTTTGCTTCTCTACTTAGAATTAATCCACTCAGCCTTCCCAGAAATATTTGTCAATTGATTTGATTGATTAAATCAGAGGTGGGGAACAATGCCCCTTTATGACTTGTCGACTTCAATGCCCACAAGTTGAAGTCCACAGATCATTAAAAAAAAGCCATCCTTTGCCACCCCTGCTCTAAGATAGCATGGCTGGCTGGGAAATTCTGGGAGCCTGGATTAAATGATTGTCATTTTCAGCTTCTACCAACCATCTGGATTGATTTTTCTCCTTGACAAACTATCCTAACCTGGTCTTCCACTGTGCACTCATCAGTACTGTCTGGTCTACCTTGCTCTGATAGCAATAGCACTTAGACTTATATATACCACTTCACAGTGCTTTACAGCCCTCTCTATATGGATTACAGAGTCGGCATATTGCCCCCTCTTCTCTTTTCTTCCACCTTTCCCAGCATTAGAGCCTTTTGAAAGAGCCTTCATGTAATGTATGATTATTTGAACCTGGTCAAATGAGAATTCTGGGTTAATTCGTTTGATCCACAGTGTTCTCAGGAGTTTTATCCAACTCCAACATTCAGAAAGTGTCAGTGCTCTTCCTATCCTGCTTCTTCAAAGCCCAACTTTAATTTCCATAAAGTGTCATAGAAAAAAATACCCTGGTTTGCACTATCCTGATCTTTGTAGGTATGGTCACATAACAGACAACAGATAATCAGATTTGGAAGGGACCTTGTAGGTCATCTAGTCCAATCCCCCGCCCAAGTGGGAGACGCTACACCATTTCTGACACTTGAGGCATAGTTTTAATTTGGACTTTAGTTTATTCATGTAGTCCTGCCCAGCAAACCCACATAGAAATCCTGTTTCTGTGACTTCTAAAGTAAAGTTGCCCTTGATCAGGTGTGAATCTGGTTGATTGTAGGGGCATGTGGAGCAACGTGGAAATGGCTTGCTTTCTTCTATTGCCCTTTTCATGAGTTCTATTACATCCACACATAATCTGGCATTTTTTGATACCCTCTCATCCATGCACTATCCAGGTCAAACTCTTCTCTGATTTTTTGACAACAGCAAAGTTGGCTAGGTGCTGCCACCTGATGTTACATCTAAGTGTTGCTCTTTCTTTCCTTTCTTCCTTCCCTCCCTCCCACACTCCCTCCCTCCTTCCTTCCTGCCTTCCTTCCTTCGTCATAGATTCTCCCTCTCTCTCTCTCACTGTAAATTGTAAACAAGTGACTTAAAACCTATTGGAGAATCAGAAAAAGATAGTCTCCCTGCCCCTCTCATAGGATCCCTATAGTATTATAGTTGAAGTCAGTTATTTGTCATTACATTGTTATATTTTTGTTAATACTTTAACAAATATATATTGTTCAGATTACATAGATTGACAAATTATCCCTATTTTTCTTCTCTTACTGTTTAAGTCTAGATAGATGGATAGAAAGACAAATATGAGATTTATTAGGGCCATACCTATGTGTTTTATGTATAAATATGATAAAAACAAAACAAGGAAAACAAAGATACATGATGAATCTAAGTCAAGAATCAGCAAGCACCTTCACATAGTTTTGCACTATGATCAGTGTATCAGCATCTTCCAAGATTAAAAATGTGGCAATCTTGAGAGATGTTGGCCATTTAACTATTTTTGTGCCAGGAGACACAATCTTTCTATAGGTAGTCCTCGACTTACAACCACAATTGAGCCCAACATTTCCTTTGCTAAGCAATACAGTTGTTAAGTGAGTTTTGCCCCATTTTACAACTTTTCTTGCCACAATTGTTAAGTGAATTGCTGCACTTGTTAAGTTAGTAACAGGGTTACTGTGGGTTAATCTGGCTTCCCCATTTACTTTGTTGTCAGCAGGTTGCAAAAGGTGATCACATGACCATGGGACACTGCAACCATCATATAAATACATGCCAGTTGCCAAGTGTCCGAATTTTGATCATGTGACCATGGGGATGCTGCTGTGTGGTTATGTGAAAATCGGCCATGTCACTTTTTTCAGTGCTGTTGTAACTTCATACAGTTACTAAAAGAATGGTTATAACTCAAGGACTACCTATATATGCAATATTGCCAACCCCAATGTGCTGTTTCCATATTCAGACAGTTGCTGTATCTGTTATGACAAGGTCTAGATATTACTCAGGCCGTCTACGGTTCCAAGAAGCTACTCAGGAAACTTCATTTTTCCATAGATTCCTCTGATGCATATGCCAATCTCTCCCTCTGAAACTGCTATGTTAAGCTATCTTCCATTGGTGCCTGAAAGTTCAGGGAGGATTTGTAGCACCCGAGAACAGCACATAAACTAAAAATTCCCTCATTACTCACGTCTTCTGGCTACACGTTGAGTCTGGTCTGCTGGAGCCAAACCAAATATGGCACAGATCCTCAAAATGCATAAGAGGAATCTAAAATGGTGTAATTCCTCTAGGGTTCAATGTGGGGCGGGGGGGTGTTGCTGGACAGACTCCCCATTACCTTCCTTCTAATTTATATTTGTATTAATAAATAGGAAGCAGTTACTTCTAGAGCCTGCAAGAAAGCAAATGAATGATAAATGTACGGTATTTTGAGGCAATCTGCAGTTGAAAAAAATTAACATGATTAATGAAGAGCTGACAGGATATTTGTTTATAATTGGATGTCCTATGAACACAATATTACTTTATTATTTTGCCTCAAATTGCTCACAATGTAAGTCCTGCATCTTGTCCATTAGACTACTTATTCTCTCTGTGTAAGCATCTCTTCAGTCATTACAGTAGAAGCAACATGGATACTTGGATTGTAGGCACCTAATAATTGGGATAAATAATGGTGATTTATTTGTTATTGTTCTGCATTTTTGCTACCCTGTATTCCTATGCAAATGCCACCCCTTTAAACTCCCAAGTTCAAAAACCTGTTAAAAGAAACATAAGAGATTTGAGGGAATACTCCCAGCTTTTGATGAAATATCTTCTTCTGGAGTGACTCAATATGGAATCAATTGATGGAATGATCCATCCTTGTGCTGCTTAGCTTGCAGTATCCTTGAATGTTACTTTGAATTAGTTTGAACAAGCATTTTTTTTCAGGCTTCCAATAAACAGAATGAGAGCCAGACCAATGTACATGTAGTCCTTGACTTAAAGCCACTTGTTTAGCAACAGTTCAAATTTACAATGGCACCAAACAAAGTGACCTAAAACTGGTCACCCTAGTCAAATTTGGGTGCTTGGCAATTAGCATGCATTTATAATGATTGCAGCATCTCAGGCGGTCATCTGATCACCATTTGAGATATTCCTAGTCTGTGCTTCTTGACAAGCAAAGTCGGTGAGGGGAAGCCAGATTCACTTAATGTCTGCATGATTCACAACTGCAGTAACTCATTTAACAATCATGGCAGAAAAAAAAGTTTTTAAAATCAAGCACAATTCACAGCTTGCTTTGCAGTAGAAATTCAGGTTCCAGTTACAGTCAAAAGTTGAGGAGTACCTGTAGTGATTAAGGGCACAGAGCTATGTTTTTATTGCATTTTGTGGTGTGCTATATTGATGTGGTTACAAAAGTAAACTTATTTAATTACCCATTAACAGTGATCTAGAAACTGGAGGGTCCTGCCATAGGCTTTTCAATATGGACTCTTTCCAAAATTATAAAAAATTGTTATGTTCTTGTGTAAATTTATCAGTGAAAATATTTTCTTCCTCTAGTTTCCTAGACAAGATTGACATAGTCAAGCAAAATGAATATACACCTTCTGACCAGGTAAGTAAAATGCTCTTTGAGAAAATGAAGTTACATTTCTTCAAAACATCTAGTCTGTAGATTTCTTTTGTTCAAAACCTGATTGTTTTAGTAGTGTCTGGAACAAAGTAATCAGACCTACCACAGGGTAACTTGCTTGATCACAAGTACTCACAGCCCATTCCAAGTCCCAACTCAAGCTTCGAGTTTTAAATTTTAAAACTCTAAACAATAGAACTATGCAGCACTTCAGATTCTGTTCATACAGGAGCTTCAGAACTCATGGGGATGTAGATGTGACTTTCTCTGCAGCTCTTTAAAAGAGTTCAGTCCAAGTTGCTTGTCACCTGTGGCTGCCATTTGATCCTAAAAAAAAAGGAGTGGCTATTTTAAAGAATTGGAGGTTGGTTGGTTGGTTGATTAAGTGGTTAAGTGCCATCAAATCAGTGTCAGCTCTTGCAACCATATAGATAGGTAGACTTTATCAAAGATGATCTGTCCCCAACGTGGCCCTTAAGGTTTTCCAACAACGCATCTGTTTCTATTGTGATTGAGAGTATCTACCTTCTTCTATTAATCTCCTTTTGTGCCTCCCATGTTTTCTAGCAGGTTCCCTATTCACGTCTTTGTGTGCTCTAGAATATATTTCAGAATAAAATCCATAGTTTCACATAGTCCTAAGATTGTATCTTCCTTGTGTTCTGTCCTGCATATGATTTTCATTTTCTGAGCCTCTGCTTTGCATTGTAGTATAGAATGCCCTTTTGTGAGATTTTCGAAACTTATTTAGTTGTTCGCCTGAAGTAAGTGGAGTTCTAATTAAAGATGAGAGCATGTAGAAAGAAAGTAGGGGAAAATGACCCCAATCCATAAATGAATAACTTTTCTATTTTATTGGTGGGGGGGACCCTACTGTTATAAACATATACAATTAACTTTTATAAACAATAGATATTTTTATCATAGAGGATATTAAAAATTAACTACTACCTATATTTCATTTTTCCAAAACTATGTTTTCTTTTCCTCCACATTTTTCAGAAGTTTTTATCTCTAACTATAATCCACATCAAAATGAAAGAAGGTTTTAGAAGTGTGTCTGTTTTCCATGGTTTCAAATTTTCCTTTGTGTCATGGTTTTCTGAGCTTATGGGTTGCTGTTTTTATCAACTGATTGTTTTGTTTCCAAGTTAGTATATTTTAAACTGTTTCTTAACTTTACAAATTTTATTTATTCTGGTAAGCGGTTGTGTTGCTAGGTAGGACTGGAGGAAATGGAAGAAAAAATATGAGATTAAAAACCTGAGGTATAAATTACATTACTGTACATTTTTTACAAAGAACCTAAACTTGTTATTTCGTTGACCCATTATTCCCTAAGGCTTCCATTTTTTTTAAATAGAATGTTCTTTTAAGGGTAAAAACTCTTCTTTTTTTAAAAAGGACCTTCTTAGATGCAGAGTTCTGACATCAGGAATATTTGAAACCAAGTTTCAAGTGGACAAAGTAAATTTCCAGTAAGTATCACTAATAGTGGATGCTTAAATTGAGACTGGGCATTAAATTAACAGCGAGATAGTAGAAATGTGCAAAATATTCCATAATATAGTGATCTAACTTGAGAAAAAGCCAATTCAAGCAGGGTTTTTCGTGTATTTCTGGAAGTAGGCATGGTTTATGGCCAGACAACATTTGGAATAACATAAAGCACTTCAGCATCCAGACAGTCTAATTTGAGAAATACATTAACACTCTGTCCTACCCCACTCTCTGTTCTTATATTGACCTATTTTTTTTCACAAATTTTATTAATTTTACAAGAACAATGCACAAACAATCAAGACATAACAGCTTACAAATTCTTTTCTAAAAAAAAATAGTTAAAGAAGAAAACCAATAGAACATACAAAATAATTCCAAATTATAATATCAATATTTACGTTATCTATTTAACTTCATATCTTATCCCAACTTCTCCTTTTCATTCTAATTATCCAAGTTATTTCTTGCTAATTAAAATTTTATTGCCTTTATTCAACATACAAAAGACAAAACATAGAAAACAAAACAAAGCCTAAAACATCTTTTCTGAAGGCTGCTTGATCCCGAGTTAAAACTCTTCACACAGACAAAATTCAAACATCATATTCACTTTATATATCCTTCCATATCTTATTACCATTTTCAATATCATTCTTTGTCTGTTCTATTTCCAGCTATCCATTCATCTTTTTTCTTTTAATATACTTCTCCTATACACAAATTGGAGTGACGCCGTTAACTCCTTGCCCTAACTTGAAAGTACTTCATATAACACTTAATTTATCTTGGGATTCTGTTTAGTACATTCTAAAATTACACAATAAATTTTATAAGAAAGGTCAATAACTTAAAAAAAAAACCTATATAACCACTATCCATATCATTTAAAAAGAAAAAAAAACAAATCATATATATTAATATTCATTTATATCTTAAACATTCTACTCTAGATACACATATAAAAACACAATCTTATGTACCTTCCAGAATCCCACCCCTTTTTTTCCCCAATTAAATTCACCCATTGTCTCTAAATAAGCTTTTTTTTCTTTAAATCTTGTTTCCCACCATTAAGGCTTCTCCTCCCCCCCTTTCTCTCTTGCTTATTCTTCTCCTTACCCTTTTTACCCCTTTGTCTCTCCTCCTCCCTTTTCTTGCTCCCTTTCCGTTGCTTTCTAACCTTGCATCTACCTTTCCTCTAATTTTTCTCTTTTTTGGTTGTTTTTTCAAACCTTCAAATCCCCTTTTTCTTATCCTCTTTCTCCTCCTCCCCAGAAAAAACCCATTGTTCATCAAAGATGGCTTCTTCTTCCTCTTCTTCTTTGTCCCAGTCATTCTGCTGCGTAGTCAGCTTTTCATAAGTGCATAACACCATTTCTAAAAAAGATGCCCAAAGTATCTTTTCCATCTTGTTCTTCCTTTTTATATTTTTGATATTCAGTCTTTAGTTCATCCACAAGCGATGCCATCATGAAAAGAGAAACTTTTCCCAAAACAACCACCCGAGTATTTTTAATCAAAAGTAATTCAAAAAAAAGTTCCAAAAATTAATACTTTTTTTTCCTTCTTCTACTTCTCTTTCTGGGGTTACTGTTTAATCAAAGAGGTCCAATTACCATATATCTTTCTTTGGGATTCTAGGCAATCTCCTCCTTTTTCAGCTTCTGCTCCAATATTTTTTTCTCCTCTCCCTTCCCACTTACAATAACAATTTTTTTTTTAAATGATCAGAAATCCATACCTCCAATAAGGGTTTTCCGATTTCTTAAATTATATCCAATGTCCAAAGTGTCTTTTGTCTCTTGCTTCAACTTTCAAAATAATTCACCTTCAGTGCCCAAATAAATTTCACATCTTCATCTGCTGCTTCTATGGGGTAGGAGAGTGAAGAAAAAAAAAGTTTCCCTTTAACAGCTTTCTCCGCCGCTTTCTGATCTTCTTAGAGATACAATGTATCCTCCGGCAATTCAGACAGTTCAATTCCAGAGAGTTTAAGAGATGTTGATTGACCCGGCTCAGCCAGCACTTTCACTTTTCTTGCTTCCTCCAGCACAATCTTACCCGGTTGCTGGCTTCTTCGTGGTGGCCATTACTGACCGCCGCTCCTCCACCTCGGAAAAAGGGGGTTTTCCGGATGAGGCGGGGGTCTGTGGCACCCCCAACCCCCTGTCCGGCTCCCCTCTCTCTTCGGCTGCCTCTACAGGGCAGCCATATCCCCCTGACCCATTTGGATCGGGGGCACCTCAGCAGCAAGCGCAGTAGGAATCGTGAACAGTCACGAATTCCTGCTGCCACCAAAGCCACGCGGAACCGGAAACCCTACATATATTGACCTATTTTTGAGGAAAACAGAATGTTCCAATAACATGTCTATGAAAAATTAATATAACTATATCCATGTTGTGGTAAATAAAAATGTTGTTCAGTTCTGTTCTATTTCATTTTTATAATTTATAATTTTTATAATCATCTAAGTTAGTTTTGAGGGCCAGTTTAGTATAGTGGTTAAGGTCTCAGGCTAGAAACCAGCAGACTGTGAGTTCTAGTCCTGTCTTGGGTACAAAGCTACTAGGAGTCCTTGGTCCAGTCACTTTCTTTCAGTCCTAGAAATGAAGCAGTGGCAAACCACTTCTGAAAAAATCTTGCCAAAAAACTGCAGGGACTTTTCCAGGCAGTCTCTGAAAATCAGACACAATTAAAAAGAAAAAGAAGAAGCAAGATAGTTTTAGCTTTTTTTGTAAGCTATAAAATTTTCAAATAATACAAATTCATAACTACAGCAACAAATAAAAAGTTCACAATCACCTAAATAATGTACTTCAATTTTTAACTTGAAATATTAGTTGTTGGAGAACACCTTCAATGAGCAGGCTGAAAAGACATTTGGAATATACATTTGAAGTATTGTCAGTGTTTGTTTTCCATCATTCTAATAGCATTTTTTGCAGCCTGCAACTGTTTGGTGGGAGGGGGGGTGTTTAATAATCCTGCTTCCCTAGTTCTGAATCCCTCCCATTTTTTTTCTTTTCAGTATGTTTGATGTTGGTGGGCAAAGAGATGAACGTCGAAAATGGATCCAGTGTTTCAATGGTAATATTTGGAAATCTGTTAACTTGTGATAGATATGAACACCTTCCATGTAATATAAACTGTATATTAATGTGAAAGTGCAATTTTCCAATTACCTGAATACCAAATATCTACTGTTTGGCACTTTGAGGTTGTCTCCATACCAGCTCAGCTTTTTAGTTAGTTCATTCATATGTTCTCTCTCTCTCCCTCCCTCCCTCTCTCTGTTTCTCTCCCTCCCCCCCTCCCTCTCTCTCTCTCTCCCTCCCTCCCTCCCTCCCTCCCTCTCTCCCTCCCTCCCTCCCTCTCTCCCTCCCTCTCTCTCTCTCTCTCTCACACACACACACACTGAACTGCATGTTTTATTCCTTTCTATGGACCTATATTATGTATCCTACAAAATATCTTTTTTTCCTCCAGTCACATTAGAGCTGCATTTTAATTGATTTTTTTTCTTCCCTCCCTCAGTATCATACTTATTTTTCTTCTTTTGAACTTATTCTTCTCTAAGTGATTTACTCACATTTGAACTGTTCACCTTTTCCATAAGCTTTTCCATTTTATCTTTTTCTATCTTTTTTTCTTTACGGAGCCCAATTAAAGAAAAATACATTCAAAGCCAAAGATTATTGATTAACGGATGTTTTCCTTTGCTTTTGTTTTTTAGATGTAACTGCTATAATATTTGTGGTAGCCAGCAGTAGCTATAACATGGTTATACGAGAAGACAATCAGACCAACCGGCTTCAAGAAGCATTAAACCTCTTCAAAAGTATCTGGAACAACAGGTCTGTCTCTTTAGTTTTGACCAATCATATCATTCATAATGCTTATGTTTATTCCTGTCTGTATTGTGTAAGACACCAAACGCATACTATTATAAATTCTAAGGGAATGTACATTATTTCAGTGAAGTATTTTTTAATTATTCATTAATTAAATTTGGATGCCACCCTTCTCACTATCAAGCGACTCTGAATAATTAATATAATGTCCTAAAGATTTTGCTTTATATTCCTTTGTTTTATTGCCAGTTAACAGTATATCGGCCTGTTTCTCTAGGTGGCTACGGACCATTTCAGTTATTCTTTTCCTGAACAAACAAGATTTGCTAGCAGAGAAAGTTTTGGCAGGCAAATCTAAAATTGAAGATTACTTTCCAGAATTTGCTCGTTACACCACTCCAGAAGATGGTAAGAAAGTTGATAGCACACTTTGAAAAATGTTTTTCTCTGTTACTATAGAAAAAAAAGTGAGAGAAAGAAAGAAGGGATTGATTTTTCCTGTCTAATCTTTATGTGATAACAATTGTGTATAAAAATTGTGATAAACAATGTATAAATGTTATATACAGTTGTTATAAACAGTGTACGATTGTTTAGGATTTTTTTTTACTCTTTTTGTGATCACTAATTGTTGTTATATTATGTCTGATGCAGTTTTCTTTCTCTCAAACTGCTTGCAGTATAAATCAGACAAATGCTTGATCCATGACGGAGTATTGTCAGTGATAGGCTTCTGTTAAAAATTATTCAGAGTCCATAATTTTCAGGGTAAGCAATGAAGAGCCTTCCAAAAATCATCAAAGTATTTAGCCTAAAACCTGGATATTTTTCCTCTCTGAGACAGAGCAGAATGTATCCACCAAGAGGATTCCTTCTGTTAACAGAAAACTTCTAAAATTTTGGGAACAGCTTTGTATGAGGAAAAAATGTCTCTGATCCAGTGAGATCCTTTTCTTTTGCTGTACTTTTTTCAGTAACATTTTATAGTCCTGTGTAGTTTCTAGACTGGTTCACTTTTTGAAATGTTTATTCACTACATCTCTCTTTCTATAATAAGAAGACCAGAGATCTCTGCAAGCAGATCACCCACAGTCCCCAACACTTAGATTGTGGTTCCAGAATAACCCAGGTCACAGATCCAAAATGCAGTGACAAACCCTGGGCAGAGGTCCCCAACCTTTCTGGCTTTGCAGTCTAGCAGGGAGAAGAGGGGATGGTTCTGTGCAAGTGGCGGGCAAGCACGCGCAGGTCTATTTGCATAAAAGTGCTCATGCAAATTGAGCACATGCATGCCTGCTTGCTACTCCCACAAGGAGGATTGCACCCGCCACTTCTGTGGCCTGGTCCCAAACAACTCAATGCCTGGTAGTGGGCCATGCCAGTGATGGGATTCAAAAAATTTTACTGCCAGTTCTGTGGGCATGGCAGGGTAAGGATACTGTAAAATCTCCATTCCCTCCCCACTCCTGGGGGAAGAATACTGTAAAATCTGCATTCTCACCCCACCCCACTAACCAGCTTTCCAGCTCTATTCTCTTGTGCAGGGCAACAAAAGAAGACCCAGCCAATCAGCTGGGACTCGGGAGGCAGAGAATAGATGGGGGCGGGGACAGTCACAGGTAGTATTTGCTGGTTCTCCGAATTACTCAAAATTTCCACTAATGGTTCTCCAGAACTGGTCAGAACCTGCTGAATACCACCTCTGGCCACAGCCCAGGGATTGGGGACCCCTGAGTTAAGCCATCTACTAATTTTCAGCCCAGTCCTCATTGATGCTTCACCTTACATCTTATTAAGATCAAAAAATAAATAGGAGAAAATAGTGTAAAACAATATATTTATTGTTGTTTGAATTTCAGGTCTTTTATCTGAATCATTTTAATTAACTTGAAGTGAATGGGTCTGAGTAAGATTTATTTTTATTTTATTTATTTATTTAGATAATTTATATGGCTACTCACTCGCTTTCAGGGGCACTAGGTGACTTCCCAAAAAAATAAAATCCCAATATGCAAAGAGTAAAAACAATAACCTTCCCTACCCTTTATGATTGTTGGTGTTTTGTTAAAGCCATTTGAGTGCAACAATAATAATGAAAATGCAGCTGCCAGCTGATCCACTCTTCTGATAGGCAGCCCTTTATACAATGTGAGTCTGTGTTTAAAGAGGTGTTTTGCAATGCTTATACTTTTTCGTGGAATGACACTAAAATATTTTCTTTAATCCCTCCTGCGAATTCAAATAAAAGTAATTCCTATTGCAAGATAACCGTTTTTGTTGTTCTTTACTTTTTTAAAAAACGAGCAGCAACACCAGAACCTGGCGAGGATCCTAGAGTTACAAGGGCCAAGTATTTTATTAGAGATGAATTTCTTGTAAGTAGGCTCTCTTTACTGTTCCTGTTTTTATCAAACATGCCCTTGCTTCTGCTTGCTTTTACAGTCAACTACTTTCAACATTTAGAGCTATTTAAACTTTTTTTGTTTGAGAAGCGTCTCGGTAACTGCGCAAAGCTGAATTGCCATTTGAGAAATATCAATGGACATTTCTGAGATAATGTGATTGGAGTGACCAAGTGTTTTAACTTGGGTTGTCATAGGCAGTCCTCACTTACCGATCACCATTGGGAGCAACAACTCCAGGACTTTTTGGTTGTTAAACAAAAGAATAATAAATCATGTGACAGTGTCAAAGGTATGACATCACTGTGCTTCCATCATTAAGTGAATCCCTGCATTTATAAAACATGCATCGTGTAACTGCAATTTCACTTATAGAATAACAGTGTTGGAAGGGACCTTGGAGGTGTTCTAGTTCAACCCTCTACTCAGGAAGGAAAAACTATAGACCATTTCAGACAGATGGTTGTCCAATCTGTTGAGAATAGAATAGAAGAGCACAGAAGAGAAAGAAATATAGAATAGAATAGAAACATAGAAGAGAATAGAAGAGAATAAAAATGTAGAATAGAAGAGAAATATAGAGTAGAAGAGAGGAGAATATAATATAAATATAGAATAGAGTAGAGTAGAATAGAAATTGAATATGAAACAGAACAGAACAGAATAGAATAGAATAGAATTCTTTATTGGCCAAGTGTGGTTGGACACACAAGGAATTTGTCTTTGGTGTACATAAAAACCTCAGTGTTCTCCCTTGATTATGCTTGTTGGAAGCCAGTTGTGAAACTTGCAAATGGTGATCAAATGATCATAGGATGCTGTGATGGCCATAAATATGAGGACAAGTCACAAAGCTGCTTGTTTTCCAACTACTGTGACTTCAAACAGTTGCTAAACAAGGCAATTGGTAAGCGAGGACACCCTGTACAAATAGTCTTATGATTTACAACCAAAGTTGACTCCAAAATTTCTGTTGTTAAGCGAGACAACTGTTAAGTGAGATTTTCCCCATTTTATGACTTTTCTTGCCACAATTGTTAAGTGAATCACTGTGGTGGTTAAGTTAGTAACACGATTATAAAGTGGAATCTGGCTTCCCCATTGGCTTTGCTTGTCAGAAGATCGCAAAGGGTGATCACATGACCTGGGGACATTGCAACAGTCATAGGAGTCAGTTACTAGGGGGATGCATTGTAACTTCAAACTGTTGTAAGTCAAGGACTTCCTGTACAGCCTTTTTACTTTGGTCGTTCCATCACAGTTTCATGGAATGTAGTAGTGCATTAGCATTGAACCATCACCTTAACAATCATCATTTAATGACCCCATAATCCCTTGCGAGTCTGGGGAACTGAATGGAGCTAGCAGAGTGTTTAATGGCTGGATGCCCTTCCTGTCACCAATGTGGAGTGTTTTGTTCAGCAGATATATTCTCATTGTGCCCAGAGAGAGAAATATTTGCCTCTACCTAGGATCGAACTCACAGCCTCCTGATTGTGAAGCGAGAGCTCCACCTCTAGGCCACCGCTCCATTCTTAACCACCGCCTTAACAATACTGTTTTTAATCTTTTTTAATCATAGATTCAGAAGAGTATGGATTTGAACAAGTGTAATTTGCATCGACCTAGTTATCAGCAATTTAGCCCACAAAAACGCGTATTTTTAAAACCGAATTCTCCATTCAATTTGCTGGCTGATTTTTCCAGAGGATTTATATTCAATCTGTATTTGTCAGGACATATCAGATTCTTAGGGGGGAAAGAGTCTAGAGAAGGGGGAGGAAATAGATGATGTCCTAGAAAAACTGATGTGACTTTTCTATTTGCTGCTCTTCCAGAGAATCAGCACAGCCAGTGGAGATGGACGGCATTACTGCTACCCTCACTTCACCTGCGCCGTAGATACCGAAAACATTCGGAGAGTTTTCAATGACTGTCGGGACATTATTCAAAGGATGCATCTTCGCCAATATGAGTTGTTGTGATGGAGCACACTTTTTCCTCATGTTTTGGACTCCTTGTTCCTTACTAAAAAGAAAACAAAAAACTGGCCCACATAGGGTGGAAGAGAACTATTGCAGTCTCTCTCTTTGATTTGCATCCCTCAGTCTTTTTTCCTTGCTGGACAAAGAGCAGCCTTTCTGTCTCGTTTCACTCCCTTGGAACGGTCGGAAATAGTCCCCGAAAAAAAAAAAAGGCTATTTCTGCGGTTAGGGTGAGGTTTCCTCTTTAAACATGGCCTTTAACGAAACAAAACCCAAACAATGCAAAACAAAAGAATTAACGCGGAAAGGTGAAGCACCTGAGAGGATTTGGGATTTCAATTAAATATTTAAAAGCAGACAAAAACACACACCAAAAAGAGAGAGAGAGAGAGAGAGGAGGGAGAACTTTAGATAATCATTACTGTGGTGGGCATGATCATTTATCCCATGATTTCAACTCTGTATCCATTCACTGCGTCCAACTAAGGAAGGTGCCAAGTTCTAAGGGCAGCCACTTCGGTTTGGGTTTTTTGCCTCTGAATGTGACTTTGAGTGGAAATACTGACATTTCTATGGCAAACCTAGACAGTAGAAAACCATCTGCTACCTTCAGAAAAGCGTTGCTGAACCATGATGATCCTGATTATCAGGAACAGTGCAAAATGAACTGCATTATAGCCTGTGATTACAGAAAGATTTAACCACACACTGTTTTCAGTTTGTCCACTGTCGATCCTATCTTTTTATTTTATATATATATATATATAAAAAAAATATATATATATATATATAAAATCATCTTCTCCTGTTTCTCTGTCTTTCCCCTTCTTCTATTTCCTCTTATCCTCCTTCCATGCCTTCTCCCCCCCCCCCCCACACTTTTTATTTTACTGCTGGATTATTATTCTTGTACAGACTGTAAAATGTATTATTTTGTACAACTTTATTGAAAAAAAAATAACTTGTAGAAGATCTTTGTGCCTTGATTATGGCTGTACCTGTGCAATGAGCTAAGATGTAAGTATGTTTGATTGCGCTGTACAGCTTTGTCAAACCTTTCAGCAGCATTCGCTCAAGGTAGGGAAAAATTTATCTGTAGTTTAGGGATTTTTTTTCTGGTTTATAAAAGGAGGAAAAAATACTGTTTAGTATATTAAAAAAAAAGTACAAATCGTGCAAACTTTAACCACTTTAAAAGTGAGTTCTACAACAAGCGAGCAGATGTTTCAGCATCATGCTTTTTAATTTTTAGCTTTAATTCATTTAAATCTCTATCCAAATGCAAAACATGGCTTGTTTCTACATAAACCAAATTTTGCTACAAATTATCAATGTTAGTCTTTGTCATTCATAGTATTTTTTTTGTGCAAAAAGATAAAAACAGAACAAAAAAAGAATATTAATATTATAGGCACTGCACAGGCCTAGAGGCTGTCTTCATGCTGGGTCTAACTAAGACTTTTCCACCCAACGCTAACTCCTCTAACAGGCATAATGATAAAATGTACCTTGCCCCTAGATCTGGTCACTGAATTTCAGTTTCAAATGACATTTTACTTCTCTTTTAATAAAGAGATAACTTAAAACATTGTTTTATATATTAACTATATAAGTAGCTTAAAGTGGAGACGTGTGGAATTTTTTTTCTTAAACTTGAATAATTTATGCAAATTATATGCTTAGGACAACATGTGGTACAGTTTTTAAAAAAAGCAAAAATCACTGTAGCAATAAGACAGCATGTAATTTTAGTAACTATTACACTGCTTTATATTTTATACTTAGATGTTTCATGTCTTTGTGAGCATATTACTTTTTCATGTGTCTAAACCTACCTGTACAAATTTGTACAAAGTCTAAAATTACAGCTGTAATAACACGTCTAGAACAGTGTTATCCTACTTTCCTCAAGCCCACTTCTTGACCCCTGAAGTAGGGGAACCTGGGTCTTAATACAGCGATTATTTTTTAAAATTGCCTTTTACACACATGCTTCTATTTTCGCAGGGCATCACCTAAGCTTCCCTGTTAGGAAGGCATCCCTTTCAGAAACTGTCTTGTCTCCCCAATTTCTGCTGGTGGCAGGAAGACTTTGTGACATCCAAGGAGTCTACATATTCCAGGTTTTTCACATGGGCAATTGGAGAAAATTGAGAAAACGTATTTCCCTATCAATTTTCATTTTTAATAGACACGAAATGGAGGTGATCATTCCATTTTTAGTTGATTAGCATCATTAGCCAATACGAGGATATATTTCTTCCTGGTAGAATAGAAACAAGTGCAATGTCTTTTACAAAAAAAAATCCTTCTTGGTGTTGGTCCTCCATGCATAAATTTGGGGTAATGGGGCAATCAAGGGGAAGGAGCACATCTTTTCCTGAGTTTTCCTTTCTGGTTTCTGCTACTGCAGTATCCAAGATCAACGAACCACATCAGATTTTAAGAGACAGTGTCTTATCTCCTTGGGTATAGGAGCTGAAGCTGTTGAACAGTTGGCAACAAACAGTTGCCTGTGTATCTGCCCCAGGGCCTTTGCATCTCAGCCTGTGTCTGTCTGCTATTAAGTGGAGTTAAAACATCAAATTGTAATTGTAAAACTCTTTGAAGAGGTACTGCCTTGTGAGCATTAGGAATCTGGCAAAGTCTGATCCAGAAATTCATTTTTAGTTGGTGCCTGCTGGGGATTCGGGGGAAAAGAAAGAAAACCTATACACCAGCATTTCTCAACTTCGGCAACATTAAGCTGTGTGGACTTCAGCTCCCAGAATTCCTCAACCAGTTGGCTGAGGAATTATGGGAGTTGAAGTCTACACAGCTTAAAAGCTGCTGAAGTTGAGAAACACTGGTATATGTATGTAAATGCACTCTCAGACACATATACACAGACCATGAAATGTGAGCCTTAATAATAATTATTTTTTAAACAAAAGCCAAAACTTGTTTAGTGCCAAAATTATTTTATTATCTCTAAATCCTAGGGAAGGGAAAAAGATGAATAATAATTAAATGAAGTATTTACAAGGAATGTAATGTGTGATCTAGGAAAAACAAAATATTGCCTCATCTTTAAAAGTAAGGACTCTTTGGGTGAATAGATAAAAGTTTATGTGATAAAGTATATCTGCATGTGTGCATATGCGCACTTATACACATCCCATTAAAATATACTTCCTATGGAGCTTTATATGAATGGAAACATTTGACAGATTTTTTTTAAAAAGTTGGTTTGGAGGGAGCAGTTTGGTTTGCACATGTCTAGAAAGAAAACCAGTGTGTGTGTGTGTGTCTTTCTGCCTCTGTTAGCACGTCTCTTGAGTTTGTGCAATTTGGTGGCCTGGTTAACCGCGAGTCTTATTTTTAACATTTTTCTTGTTTTGTTTTTCTTTTCAATACAAAAATCCCATAAAGCTTCAGTGCTTGCTATTTAGTTCTGTGTTTTCTTCTGTCTCTAATTTAATTGCCTTAACTTTGGAGTTAGTTGAACTATTTCCATCTAATCTTCATCTTTTCCTTCAATTTCCTATTTATTTATTTGAACTTTTGGTTCAGGTAAATTACCATGACTGGGGAGAAAACTGGTTTTCACAGGTCCAGAAATGTCTAGTTTTTAACAGCCAAGGTATTTTCTAAGTATTTGTCCCCATCCTAAAATGCACGATGCCCCATAGCGCTATCTTGTAAAACTAAAGTGGGTTTTTAGGGTTGCATCATCATAACTATCAGAGTGTGACTTTGGTTACCAATAACAGTGCTATTATGAAAATATTTCTTCCCAGCTACATTACTGCAATGATTCCAACATATGTAGGATTACCCTGGTTTTTGGTTTATTCCCCCCCAGCTCTTTGGATGAATTTAGGCTGCTGCTGTTTCATGTTTTACAAGTGTGTAAATCAAGTGAATTTAAAAGATAACATGCCATGCTACTCCCCTACAACACTGACTGACTATTTGACATATTTTGTATAAAAAATAAAAATAAAATTGTAGAGATATTTTCAAAACGGATCTTTGTAACAAATGGATGTTAAAATACTGCACACTTCCAAGAGTGGAATTGTACTATTTCTCAAGTTCTTTTTATATTAAGATAAATGTCCTGGGAATGAAAGGTTTGTAGAAGTCACCCAGTTCATAACACAAAACTTTGTAGAAGTCACCCAATTCATAATAAATAAGCAAGAATCATAGAGGTAGTCCTTGACTTATAACAGTTTGTTTAGTGACTGTTCAAAGTTACAATGGGGAGCTGAAAAAATTGATCTATGACCATTTTTCACACAAGAGTCATAGCATTCCCATGGTCATGTGATCAGAATCCAGACTCCTGGCAATCAACTCATATTTATAATGGCTGCAGTGTTTCAGGATCATGTGATCACTTTTTGGGACCTTCTGATGAGCAAATTCAATGAGGAAGCCAGATCCACTTTACAACTGTGTTACTAACATAACAACTGCAGTGAGCCACTTAACAACCGTGGCAAGGAAAGTTGTACAAATGGGGCAAACTCAACAAATGTTTTACTTAGCAACAGAAATTTTGGGCTCCACTGTGGTCATAAATCAAGGACTATTTGTACGTGGTAATAATAATAATAACCCTTTTTAATTCTCTCTCATCTCCAACATATTTTGCTATTCTGTCTCAGTAAAATAAATTTGCATGTATTTTGGAATGGCTTAAGACCAGATTGTGGAGAAGTGGCTCCCTACCTCTAAGATTCATTAGAATTCACTGTTCTCTCTGGAGCAGTTCAAACGACGCTACCCACTCAATTATTCTGCCTATTTCATATTATTGTACCCAATTAGACTATGGAAAACCTATCACAACATAATCCTTAATGAAGTCCTAAAATTATTGAATACTCATATTGTGCAAAGCTTATTGATGTTTATAAAGCAGTCAAGTTAATCAAAAATTGCATTATACCAACAATTAAACACGCAGTCATGGTATTACAATAAATTCCCCTGACTATTTTCAACCAGAACATTTTCTTGAGAGTTCAGTAAAGATGGGAATAGTTCCTTAGACCAGCATGGATTAGACCTTGTTCTGCTTGCTGTAAAAATGCATAGAGTGAATGAAAAAAGTAACAGACTGGATAGAATCTTGATTATTGTTTCAAAGATAATTACCATGGAGTTACATATCATCAAAGCAATTGTGTGTATCTGCATAAACTCTGTGAACCTGACTTGTGTGACTTCAAAAACATTTTCCTTGCCAATTTTAAGGAGATAATGTATGATCTATGGTTTATTACAAGAACCGTGATCTTACTGTATAAATATAATGCAGTTTTTGAAGATTTTAGGTTGTCTGGTGTTTCAGACAACTCATTGGAATCAAAGAATGAAAATTGGATTCTCACTATTTATTATGTTCCTTGGTGGTTCTAAAGAATTTTTAAAAAATCAGGGAAAACACTGAAGCAACTAATTTGATTAATAGTATTCAGACAGAAAGATTAGTCTGATACTCAAAGCATTCCAAAGTTAGTATCTCACAAATCTCTTCAGACAACCAGTTTGCTAATGGAACATCATCATTGAATAGAACATTGTTTCAACCTTGGAAGCTTGGAGATGGATGGACTTCAACTCCAGAATTCCCCAGCCAGCATGGTTGGCTGGGGAATTCTGGGAGTTGGTGTCCAACAATCTTCAAGCTGCCCCCCCCCCCCCCCCCGCTGGTTGGGAAACACTGGAATAGAACAATGTTCTATTGACTTTTCCTCCCAAGGTAACTTTTCTTTGAAAATCTTTGAGATTCCCATTCTCTTGATTCTTATCAAACTCATGCATAAATTGAACATACACTTCATTTGTTAGTATCCATGCCAGTTGGTACCTTGAAATAACAGATTACATTATATTTTGGTATTTTTATGAGCTAAATACTAGAACCAGATACTGTATTTGGTGCTGCATTGCTATCTATTTGAATAATGATGGTCTCTGCAATGCATACCAATAACTCCAGCATAATTCTTACCTTCTGATATTGAGAATTCAGCAATAGACTTTGTTAGCTAAGTGTACAAATCTCAATTCCACAGTGAAAAGTATTCTTCACCAAGAAATAAGCTCTATTATAAATGTACAAAAATTTGGACTAATACTTCAAGGTGGCTTCCATTAAAAGAACAATCTATGGCCCTATGCTTGCATATCTATCTGCAGCCTTCGGCTTGAATTCTACTGTTTACTACCTTGTCCCCCCCAAAAATGAGTATTAACTATGCAACAAACCTTGAACTTAACCCTATAAAAAATATTTCAAGCAATTAGCAAAGCCTTTAACTGAAAGACCCAAGGAAGAACTTAGCAATGAATGTGTTGTGGAGTAAGCAATTATTTAGATGTCAAACAATTGGAACTTTAACAAAAATTTTGAAATTTGGACATATTACTACACTGGATAATTGTTGGATAATCCAATATTTTAATTTAATAGTCCAACTATTGGCTTATATATTAGCCCACATAGTATCTAAGCAACCTCCATTATGTTGACTGATGCTTTTTCAATACTCAAGTTGTCACTTCTACAGCAGCTCTCATAACATGTTGCTTTTCAGACTGAATTTTTTTAAAAATATGCATTTTTAACTTTCAAAAGGTATTTAAAGAATTTAAAAAACATACACAGCTTAGTAACATCAAATTAAGAGACATAATGAAATAAGCCAAAGCCAATGCATCGCAACAAAAAGTATCAATGATTATGTGAAATTGGACATTACCTGAACAGAGTAACTCAAGTTCAAATGTGCATATCAAATAAAATAACATTAAATGAAAAAGTATTTTCCCAAAATATGATTCTCTTATATTTACTGAAGACAAGCTTCACGATCCCTGCTGTTATTTGTTTGCTTTTATAGGCCACCCTGGACAACAGGAATTAATTGGGTAATAGAATGATTATGGACATTATTTTGACTTCATGGATATTTTGGCTCTTTATGTTAGCACAGTAACACAATAAGCGTTTATTGAAAAATATGGCTCAAAGTTTCATAGGCTTAATGCTACCTTAAAAATACATTGCATTCTAAATAAAGATGTATCATACTATTTTTAAACTGGGTGTTGTCTCAAAATCCCAAATATCTTCCCAAACTTGAAAAGGTGATATATAATCTTTTATAGTATATAAAATATGGTTGTATTATGCAATTATCTTCATGGGGCTGCTCTTGGAGACTATTTGGAAGCTACAATCGGTCTGAAATGCAGTGGAGTATCCTTGGTGTTTTGTGAACAGCACAAGAGGCCAGTTGTCTTCTGGAGGC
Source organism: Hydrophis major (assembly GCA_033807585.1). NCBI lineage: Eukaryota > Metazoa > Chordata > Lepidosauria > Squamata > Elapidae > Hydrophis > Hydrophis major. Next base: position 248,633,982 of record CM066330.1, read on the forward strand.
AATTCAAGATTTACAAGGCCCTAGAATCTGCCTACTCCAAGGACCATCTGTCTCTGTATGTTTCTGCCCATCCAGTGAGGTCAGTTAAGAATGACCCTATGCCAGGTCCCATCAATTAAACTTTGTGAGATCAGGGAAGTGTATCTTGTCAGTGATGGCTTTTCTGCAAATTATTAGCGGCTCCAGTTGCTATGGAGTTGGATGGCCTCAAAATTGGAATTAATAAATACTTGTAGCCAAGGTATGCAGTGATAGCCAATAATTTAGATAGTTTTAAAATGGAACTGAAGAAATGCATGAAGACTAGAAAGGCTGAGCTCCAGAATCACTAGTGCTATCGTTGAAATGCCAGTTGCTGGAGGAAGAGAACAACTGCTGAAGATCCTCTGTGTTTATGTTTCCCAAATGAAACTAGCTGGGCACCTTGCTGGATTAGACACCTCATCTAGCAGGACTCTGTTTTTATTAACTCCTGCTAATACAAAAGGACAGGAAAGCATTCAGAAGTCCACACATCTTTAAGCTGCTGAGGTTGAAAACAGATTTAGGGCAAGGTGCTGCTGTTTCAGAGATATTGTAGTTCTAAAGTTCATTGTAATGTTTTTGAAGAGATGCAGAATTTCCAAAAGATGTTGAGCAAGCACGCTGAACCATTTTATCCCATCCTGAAGGCACTTGGAGCAGCTTCCCCTGACCAAACCACCCCAGGTGCGTTGCATTTCACACCTCATGCTGGACTTTTACCATAATAAAGATTGGATTGCAATCTTTATTATGGTCATAGTCACAGCAACTCTCTACCATTATATATCAGTTAGGAAACATTTCCTAAGCAAAGAATCTTCCTGTTAAATTCCAGCTATATAAACTTTTCTGTGTAACCCTTTTTATATTAAAACACAGAAAAGCTGCATAACAGCTCATTTATGTAAACTCTGCAGGATTATATGGTTTGATAGTTTTATCCCAAAATGGTAAATGGTATTTTAAGAAAAAGTAAAAAGGTTTTTTTGAACAGGCATCTGACCAAGCAGTGTAAAAATTTAAGGTGTGCTTTGAAAATACTAAGCCTCAATTCCAACATCCAGTTCCGAGTCATAGGAACTCTGCACGTGGTCAGGCATGTCCTTGTACATAGTGAATGGAAGCGTTAAAATGTTAATTCGTCTTCCCCGACGAGAGTTGATATGCTAGCTGCAGGTTACCAGCATCAGATCGGACAAGAGCACTATGGGAGATCTACATGCAGCTAACCCCCTTTGCAGCAAGACTGAACGGGCACGCTGCACCTTTTAAAACACCCTTTCTTTGTCGTTCCGTCCCCTGCGGAGGCAGCCTCATTCTCTCCTGTCCACCAATCACCGCCTGCAGCACGCAAGTATCGAAGAGACACAGGAAGGCTAAATTTCATTAACTTCAAGTTTCACATGGGTTGCCTCTCTACATCGTAGGTTTGCCTGCGGGAATAAGTCGATGAGCACTGCCGAACTCTAAGAAAATACCCGTATGTACCAACACAGCCAATTAGGAAATGGGAGTTTTTGGTGCCGGAAATATTGTTGGAACAAACGGAAGCGCGCTCTCTTTGCTTTGAACCGCCTAACAGTCGAGAACCGCTTTTACCCAGAAATCTGTGCGGCGGCCTCTAGTTCTCATAGATAGATAAGTTGAGAGAGGACTTCCCCTTTTGTCTGAGAATGTTGGGGCTTTTCAGGTCCCTACAGAGAAGCGTGTTAGGAGCAACTTCGAATTGAATACAGAAATCCAATTTTTTTTAGAAAGCTAAAAGATTATGAAGCCACATATTTAGCAATCTGAAGATATGCTCTTGATGTTTCTAATTCTGGTCTTCTTTCCTGTCAAATACTGTGGAGTAAATATTTATCCTTATATCCTTATCTGACTTCAGAACTTTTAGAAAGCAGAAAGAGTTGGGGAAGCTGCTTCAGTCTTGAGCCAACTCTCAAATTGCTACATATCATTTTATGAATCATTCTCTCTCCTAATACAAAACTGGTATTCAAGGCACTTAAGTTTTCATGGCTTCCACGTAGATGCGTTGTGCTTTCAGGTACTATACTCTGAAATGCCATCAATAACACTTAGACTTATATAGCACTCCATTAGACAAGTTGTTTTTTTGTTTCGATTTGCATTTCACCAATATAGTAAATACAAAACACAAATCAGGGTGTTGATATCCATGCTATTCAAATATGATCAAAACATATATTTTAATAATCATAATAAATGTAATATATGGACAGAAAGATAAGGTAGACAGGTTGTCAAAGAAAGTACTAAAGTGGACTTAGATCATTTTTAAGATTATGATCAGGGAGAGAAAGAGGTCATTTGGCCATATGATTGAAAGAGGCTAAACCCAACTGGATGGCACTTAATAAAAAGGAACAACAACAATAATACAATGTCTTCTTTGCCCTGCCTGATAATAATATAACTCCAAACCCAACTTGCTCTACGAAAGTAGCATGTTAGAATAGAATATTTATTTGTTTGTTTGTTTGTCAAACATGTACAAGATAACAAATATAAGTATGAACATAAACAAGACAATGGGAGTAAATACTTTATTGTCACTTTGAATGTTCACTAATTGGCATACATTAAAATGAAATTACATTGTTTACAGCTCTCAAAGGGCCTCCACCTCTAATATAAACATAAAAATGACAAGATAAACACATTAATTAATTAATGCACATACCCACATATATGACATGGAGAAACAAGACAATCTAGTTTGGATGTATACATGTACATAACGAGAAACAAATCTTGCCAGTTTAGCAGACGGAGGGCATAGGGAACAAAGTTCTTACAGAATCTGGTTAGTCCCACTAGAAATAATATATAAAAAGCTGGCTGGCTGGGGGATTCTAGGAATTGAAGTCCATAACATCTTCCAGGGATAAGGTTGGGAAACACTGTTCCACGAGGAGCTATGAAGGGTGGTGTTTTTTTGTTTATTTTTTTCAAAATTGGCTCTGAAAAGCTTTCCAGCTCTTTCGAGCAGAGGTCCCCAAACTTGGCAACTTTAAGACTTGTGGACTTCAACTCCCCAGAATTCTCCAGCCAGGATAACCGGCTGGAGAATTCTGGAAATTGAAGTCCACAAGTTTTCAAGTTGCCTAGTTTGGAGACCTCTGCTTTAGAGCAAAAGTGTCGGAATACTTCAGCACGCAGAATTAGAGAGGAAAGGCAAACACTGGGGCGAAGTAACTCGCATTTGGGGCGAGAGCCTTTGCTCCCCTCTCCGGGGGTGGCTTAGTTCGCTCGTGGACCGCCTTCCCAAAAGCTGGGCTTCCCCTGGCAGCGCCCATTCACCAGCGCCCCGCGACGGAGGCTCCCAGGGGGCTCTCCGCGTGCCGTGGGAGGCGCGCCTCTACCCTTTTCGCGTCTCTGCGGCCGTGCCGCTGCCGGAGCGGGAGGCCAGCGGAGCCCATGGAGGAGTCCGAGTATTTCGCGGCCGGCACGGCGGAGTGGGGCGACGACACCGACGGAGGAGCGGTGAGCGAGGCGCGGCCGAGCGGGAGGTGGGGAGGGGAGACCGGAAAGACCTCGGGGCTCCGCGTCCAACCCGGGAAGCCGCCGCGGGGGTCGCTCTTGCCCTCTCTCTCACACACAAGCCCGGCAGATTTTTATCAGAGATCCCCGGCAAGCACGCGTCCCCTTGTGATATCTAGCAGACACTGATGCGAGATGCAAAAAAACACACATTTTGTTGCATGGGACAAGTTTCTCGCGCTTCCTTGCAAGTGCAGCCTCGGAATATATTTTGTATAGGCATACATGCACGCGCGCACACACACACACATATGCCATATATTTTGCCTATGTGCGTGTATAAGTTATTGCCCATACGTATAGCATATTGTGTGACATTTTGCATATTGTGCACACGTTCGCCTGCAAACACGCGTATTATATCTGTACGTGTGTGTGTGTGTGTTCTTCCAACAAACAAAACATACACGTTTTTTTTCCAGCAGCGAAACCAATGGGGGAAGCTGGATTTGATTAACAATATTGTGATTGATTGATTGATTTTATTTGTCAAGCAAATATTAGATAAAAGGTATAAGTATAAACATGGTTATGAATACATGAAGTGGATATGAATAAAAAAAAAAAACAATAGGACAGGGAAGGTAGGCACATTGGTGCACTTATGCATGCCCCCCTACAGACCTCTTAGGAAAGGGGTGAGGTCAATAGTAGACAGTCTAAGGTTAAAGTTTTTTGGGGTTTGTGGAAGAAACCACAGAGTCAGGTAGAGTATTCCACACATTGACCACTCTGTTGCTAAAGTCATTTATTCATTTAACTGGGCGATTTCTTTCACAGCCCTAGTGATAAAAGTCATAAAATTGGGCATGACTCACTTAATGACCATCTTGTTTTAGCAACCAAAATTCTGGCCCCAGTTGTGCTGGTAAGGCAAGGGCAATTGGCAGTGTTCTAAAGCAGCTTTTCTCACACAAAGCCACACCTTTTTTTCACTGACGCCAAAAGAAGAGACTTCTCCTTTAGGAATTATAATTATAGCAAAACCCAAACTGAAGTGAGTGTCCAAAGTCAACTTCCCAAGGAGGGCTTTAAAGTTTGTCTTCTGAGAAGGTGTCTCAGAAAGTGGCAGCATGAAAATTAAGTTGATTGATCTTGGGAGGGGAAAAAACAAAAACAAAGCAGGCCAGATCTAGTTGAATGAGAAACAACTAGAAAATCCCAGTAATACTGTTTGGACTGAGAAATTAAAAGAACAGGAAACCCCTCATGTTGATCAAGAAAACTGCTTCCCAGTGACCACATAATCACCAGAGTTGGGTTTTTTTTGTAACCCAAAGAAAAACATTTTAAAACACTCCGGACTTTCTAGTACAATTCCTGTCTGGGGGTGGGGGGTGGGGGTCCAATGAATCATTGTAGGTGGGCCTTATTTTGGCCAGGCTGTTGCAATGTGTCCTCTGAAAATGTCCAGAAACACAGAGAGTCCTAAGCAAACAATAAATAGGGTAAAAGGTTTGATTTGGATGGCTGCATGACCACATTTTATGACACTTTTGCCAAAAGTTTGTGTGGCAAATTTTACCTCTGGTTTTTGTCAAAGCCATCTCATAGCAAACAATTGGTTCACGTAATGATTATGGCATTCGTTTAACTGCTTCCACCGAAAAAGGTCATAAAATTGGATTAGTCACATGGGTGACTCATTTTATCATGACTTATGACCGAAACGGATAGGCTCCACTGCAATTGGGAGTCAACCTCTACTGTTTTGGCCATTTTGACTTCTTACAATCCCACCATAGCATGGAGATGGACAGCCTTTTGTAGGTCATTGATTTAGACTTGTCCACAACTACACATAGATGTTGATACATATCTATGCGGCAAAAGAGTTGATGGATATGTAAGTGTAGGTTGTAGATGGTTGCAGATTGACTGATGCACACACTTCCCAAATCTCAACTAAATGTTGTGGTGAGATGAGTATCCTGCATGCTGATTGGTTGATCTGACTCCCTTTTGGTGCTTTCTTCTGAGCGCCCCCTTAAATCTGCAGATTTATGTGAGTAGAATGTATTGAATAATTGAGAAAGTTGGCCATTTCAATTCCTCTCCAATAATTTCCTTGCAGCCTAGCAAGGACAAAGTGCTGGAAACCCCAAAGCTAAAACATGAAACTACAAGTTGCCCTCATCTACCATGACTTGAGGCATCCTAAGATACAGAAATCTGGCTTCCATTAGCATATTTCTTTAAGACTCTAGAACTCCAGTTATGAAATAGATTCATGCTTAGGCTAATGTTGTTGTCTGTTGTCATATAAAATAAATCCAGAGTGGTGGTGAAAATAATGTTGACAATTTTAACTTCCAACCAGCAGGATGATGAATATGGAGGGGAAGATGATGCTGAGGTCCAGCAGGAATGCCTTCACAAATTTTCCACCCGAGATTACATCATGGAGCCCTCCATTTTTAATACTTTAAAGCGGTAAGTGCATATTAATTTAGGCATTGTGGTTGGAAAGGAGGATTGTGGGTGCACTAACTGGCTGAGGAAATAGATCTTCTGCCTTGAGATCTGATATATCTGATTTTCTGGGACAGTGTTTCATTCTCGGAGCTTTAAGATGAGTAGACCAACTCCCAGGTTGCTGGCTGGGGAATTCTGGGAGTTGAAGTACACAAATTTTAAAGCTGCCAGGGTTAAGAAATGCTGCTCTAGAAATTTCTTAAATGAGGATTCTGCATCCTTTCACAGGTACTTCCAAGCAGGTGGTTCTCCAGAGAATGTGATTCAGCTCTTGTCAGAGAATTACACCGCTGTGGCTCAGACAGTGAATCTTTTGGCTGAATGGCTTATTCAAACAGGTAATTTGCTTTGGGGCTGCAGCTATTTTTTCTACTTAAGAAAGACCCCACAGTCGAAAAAAACAAACCAATCAGTTATAGCATGTCTCAAATGATAAAACATGAGATCAACACATATATTTTCAGTTTTAGCTTCGTATTAGATACTCTAGAAATATTTCTCTGTCCTTTGAATCTTGTTTAGTGCAGCAACTACCCATCTCTATGATGCAAAATTGTCTCTATATGAATGAGTACAGATAGCCCTTGACTTACAACCATTCATTTATTGATTGTTCCAAGTTACAACAGCACTCAAAACAGGAGTTACAGCCAGTTCTCACGCTTACCCATCCCTTTGTTCATGTGATCAAAATTCATGTACTTGGCAACAGGAATATACTTATAACAGTTGCACTGTCCCAGGATCACGGGATCACCATTGATGACTTTCTCAGCCAGCTTCTGACCAGCAAAGTCAATGGGGGAAGCCAAATTCACTTAATGACCACATGATTAACTTAACAACTACAGTGATGTGCTTAAAAACGTGGCAAAAAAAAAAGTCATAAAATGAGATATGACTCACTTAATAACTGCACTGCTTATCAACATTAATATTGGGCTCAATTGTGGTCATATGTCAAAGACTACCTGTACCTAACATTTGAATATGTGCTGCAAAGATCATGTTAGAATTAGTGGCACCGAGTCAAATTATTTTGAGAATCAACATATTCTAAAGCTGACTCCAAGTTGAATTTCATTAAAGGACTATGCTTTTTTGCACCAAAGAATATTGTGAGAATTTTGCTGTGTGAAATCTGTAGTGAGTCTCTCTTACTGCAGGCGCTGAGCCCATTCATGTGCAGGAAACCGTGGAAAACCACTTGAAAAGTTTGCTGATTAAACACTTTGATCCCCGTAAAGCGGATTCCATTTTCACAGAGGAGGGAGAGGTAATTTGAAAAGCTTTATTCTGTCAAGTAGGGTAACAGCGCAGTCTCTTTCTCTCAAGTTTAGAGAAGAGCATAGCTGGAAACTCAGAAACGTTTGTGTTTTGAGCACACCATGTTCTCAAAACACATAGATTTCTTATTTATTTAACTGTTGTTTTATCTTTCAAAACAGATTTTTTTTCCCCCAGGACAAAAACATTTCAAATTTACATTTAAATTAAAAATAGCAACTAAAAATACCAAGAAGCAAATGTGATAAGTTTTAAGTAGCAAAAAGTAAAACAGCAGAATTAAATGAAATATACTGAGTTCTGGATGTTTTCTGAGCTGTTCAAAGTGATTCATTCCTGTCCATGGGGTAAAACTGACAGTGAACCTGTACAGCACCATCTCTTTCAAGGCAAGCAAAGCCCCCCCCCCTCCCCCAAGAAAAGAAAAAATAACGTGTGAGCAGCTTTCTCAGACTTTTTCACGTCGACATCAGTTGTGCTTTTGCATACAATTGGATAGAAATGCACCTGCCTTTTTCTGTGAGCTGGCAAACCTTGGAAGCTGTTGCATTCAGTACTTTTCTAGTCTGGTTCTTATAGAAAAGATATACACATTGCCATTTGCACTTTATCTACTTCTTTTTCCTTACGTGCAAGTTATCATACCACTTGCTTAATCTGCTCTCTGAAATAATCCACGTTTGGGCTTCGCACAGTACTTTGAACCACATACTCACCAAGTGGGCTGAATTTTGCTGAGTCACAGGTATCCTTGGGAGGCAAGTGAATGACACCCTATGTACCTTAGCCATCAAAAAAAGTAATCAGTTTAAAGTTCACCAAGCTTAGTATACTGTGTGATTGTATCTGCTTGGATCTTGATCAAGACAGGGCAGCGTATCACCTGACATGGCCATAAATGGTTTGTAAATACTCTGTAAAATGAGTAGTAAAGAGTTCTTGAGAGAGGAAGCACTTGTGTCAATTTTGTGTTTTTCTTTGCACACTTTTAAAGCTATTCTAAAAGCAGGATTGGTTTTCTTGACTGCCCAATCTGTTGTTCTGGTTTTTGATAGACTCCAGCCTGGCTCGAGCAAATGATAGCACATACAACATGGCGAGACCTCTTTTACAAGCTGGCTGAAGCTCATCCAGATTGTCTCATGCTGAACTTCACTGTTAAGGTAAATACAGTTCTTTAATTCAACTAGCAAGCTTGTTAGCTCGCTCCTGTTTTTTTGTGCAAATTTCTAAGTACATTGGGAAGGCTAACATATTAGGAAGCCAGTTGCATAATTGGTCTTTTGGGCATTATATTGCCCTGTTTATTGTTGAATAAGATGCACACAAGATTGCCACGTGGGACGTGAGCTTCTCTATTGTCATATTGCAAGAAGTTCTGCATGCACTCATCCATGTATATAAAGATGGTAGAAATTCCTAGAAGCCAAACTATTTCTAGTTTCGAATATATAATATTTGATCTGAAATATGATCTCTGTGGAGTTGGTGGCAGGATCTAGCCAACCATGGTTGTAAAACAGAGTTGGACTGCCAAGAAATTTGTTGAGACTGACTTATACTCAATTTGAATATGTCTTTATCTCCTCCTCCTCCTCCTCCTCCTCCTCCTCCTCCTCCTCCTCCTCCTCCTCCTCCTCCTCCTCATGATTCTCATTCTACTAATTCTAATTCTTTTAATCCTCCTCCTCCTGCTGAACTAGGAAGAAATCAAATGTTCAAGTTTTATTTCTTGATTTTCATCCCCTGGCCTAGGTGCTGAAGTGCTCTCGTTTCTCCTTCAGTCCTAGCCCACATACGGAATTAAATAAAATGGTATTTGCGATAGTGAGGAATGAATCCTCTTGGGTTGCAAAACTGCTACCGTCTCAGTTGGAAATCCTCTGGTTGGTTGCAGCTTATCTCCGATGCTGGATACCAAGGGGAGATCACCAGTGTATCAACAGCTTGCCAGCAGTTGGAAGTTTTTTCTCGTGTACTGCGGACATCTCTGGCTACTATCTTAGATGGTGGAGAAGAAAATCTGGAGAAAAATCTACCAGAGTTTGCTGTGAGTTTGCAGCCTTGTCTCCTCTTTGTGTGTGCGTGTGTGTGTTTTTAAGGAAATGTCCAGTTCTTAAAAATACTTGCTGTGGAATCAGGGCAAGGGAATGGTAACATTCTAGGCCTGTGGCTAGATCTATCCTATGATGTTTTAACCAATTCTCTCTTCTTATGCTTGATATTCTCACCTACAAGCCCTCTACTAAGTTTTGTATTGCATGGGATAGGGGTTTCCATAATTTTTCATGTCCTGGGTTCACATTTTTCTTTTTACTTCTAATCTCTCATGGAACTCGCATCAAGTTCTCATAGAATCCTAATATTATTTTTAATGGCACAAGGACCAAATCATTCAGTATTCACACAGCTCTTCTATCAGTTAATGCAGGGGTGTCCAACCTTGGCAACTTTAAGACTTGTGGACTTCAACTCCCAGAATTCCTCAGTCAGCAAAGCTGGCTGAGGAATTCTGGGAGTTGAAGTCCACAAGTCTTAAAGTTGCCAAGGTTGGACACCCCTGAGTTAATGGAAGGCATTGCAAGAATGGAGCATTTGATCACATTTCAAAGGAGGTCTGTAATTTTCTAGCCAGCAGGAATTATTCATTCCTCATGCTGGTGAATGCCCATGTTCTTGAAGCCTCAACCTCCAGCTTCTTCCTCCATCCCATAAGGCAAAGGTGAAATTTCTCAGGCCCTGGACCTTTTCAGCCTGATTATCTGCCACCTGTTCCATAGCAATATTTCTTTTTTCAATGTCATCATTCATGTTGGACTTTGTATTTGAAGGCAGAAGCTAAGGTACCAGTTGTATAATACCTTAGCTTCTGAAGTCCAGCAGAGGGACAGGTGAACTGTTAACTTCAAAGCTTTGGACATATCAAGGAAAGAAGAGAACTACGTAACTCTAAACAATGCTTTGTCTAAAGGACTATTTTTGCCTTTTGTTTTTACTACTTAAAAGGTGGTCAATCTTCAGTGGCTATTATTATTGGTAGAAGGGGGAATGGAATGATAAGTAAATCAGTCTGTTCATCTTTTGGGCAAATCCAAGATTTTTAAAGGTGGTTTTTTTTTGGGGGGGGGGGGGGTGATATGAAATATTTAATATTTGGTTAACTATCTTTTTTAAAAAAAAAGAACACTGTGAACTATTCAACAGCTTATGTTAAAGCTTTTATGAGTTCCCACCTCAAACTGGCTGGAAACCCTGCCAGATTTTCAGCACTGATAGTTCAAGGAAATTTAGGTTCTGAGCTGTTTTGTGGTGTTTGTGTGTTCTTCTGTAGACAGAAAACTATAACTACCCCCAACACTTTCATGTTTTTGAATGTTCTGTGACAATGTATTTGCAGAAAATGGTGTGCCATGGTGAGCACACATATCTTTTTGCTCAAGCTATAATGTCCATGTTGGCACAAGAAGAACAAGGGGGCTCTGCCGTGCGTAGAATTGCTCAAGAGGTCCAGCGATTCGCTCATGAGAAGTAAGATCTTGCTTCATTTCTTTTCCAATTTAATTTATGACTCTCCTTGGTTGCATGCCTCAGGATAATTCTAGTCTATAGAAAAGGATGCCTGATTCAATTCTAAGTCTGATCCCCAAATTAAATTTTGCTTGAAAATGGTATCATTAATCCAAAATGTTATGCCAAACACAGCATGTCATCAGAACAACATCAAGTGCACCATGATATCAATATGGCAAATGTCACAGATTGTGTACTTTCAAGGTGACATTGTTTGTGCCTCTATGTGCACTCTTGCCTGGCAGATCATTAAGTGTACAACATACATTAGAATTGGTAATTTAGAAATACAAATTTATAAAGCTTTTTCTGAGTTCTAGATTTTTTACTATAAGACCTGCTTGTTCCACACTGTCTTTTCTAATTGGGATCCTGTCCATGTTGTTTGGTTATCTAAAACAGTGTTTCTCAACCCATGGCAACCTTAAGATGTGTATTCAACCCTCAGAACACCCCCATCTAGTATACATTGGCTGGAAAATTCTGGGAGTTGGTCCAAACTTCTTAAAGTTGCCAAGATTGAGAAACTGTGATCTAGAGACAATCTGCTTATGTTCTATGAAAGGTAAGAGGGTGTAGACCAGAAGGCAAATCTTAATAATGATCCCCCCCCTCCCCAATTATAAAACCCACACCCTTGAGAGGTCTATACCTGCCTCCTTTTCTTAGGACTTTTTAAAGAATAAAGAAAACAATGCAGTTTTAGCAGGCTTTTGGCTTGGAAATTGTAAGCAATCATTTATTTGTTTCTGCAAATTTACATCTCACATTATCCAGTCCCTTAAATTGGGGCAACATATAAAAATGGATGGATGGACAGACAGATGGACGGATGAAGACAGGTTACATACTACATAAATCTAGTTTACTTAATGACGACAATTGTGAGACCCAAAGCTCATGTGAGCAGTTGAATCTCCTCTTTATTTTGTCCATGCAGCACCATTAATTCTGTTTGGCTCTTAATAACAGTTTTAGGAGATTGCTCATTAAGTCTCCACTATTGTTGGTGATCTGTTACCTCTTCTTTTGAAGCGTTCCTAAAGCAAGTTTGCTCTGTCTCTTGTTCTTGCTTAATCTCCTGAAGAGGCCATGATGCCAGTCAGATCACCCTAGCGTTGGGCACTGCAGCTTCCTATCCCCGTGCCTGCCAAGCCCTTGGTGCCATGCTGTCGAAAGGAGCTCTGAATCCAGCAGACATCACAGTCCTCTTCAAGATGTTCACAAGCATGGATCCCCCTCCTGTAGAACTGGTTAGTAGCAGCCTCCCTTGGGGGGCATAAAACCTCTAGGCTTCTTCAAAGCTCCCCATCCTTGCTCACTTATTGAGAAGCAAACATGATTTAGATATGGTTCAGTGACGGTTTCAAAGTATACGGACAGTAGCTCTCTCAGAATAGAAATGTTCATTTCTGAAGTTGGTTAGTTTTTCTACTGGGTAGCAGGGAGAAATATCTTAAAAGAGTTTCTCAGTCTTAGCAACTTTTAAGATAGATGGACTTTAACCCTCAGAATTCCCTGGCCAACTCTGGTATACTTTGCAGCCTGGGGAATTCTGGGTGTTGAAGTGCACCTAACTCTTACCAAGTTACCAATGTTGAGAAATGCAGATCTAAGGAATGATCATTGCCACTGTAATTTGAATTAGAGTCAAAGGAGATGTCTGGGTCATCCTTATTTATTACGCCAAAACCACCCAAGATGCAAGAGGAAATCTGCAGATGTATTCCACTCTCTACTTTTCAAGTCAGGAGTGCAATTCTGCCCTGTTGTGCCAGAGCAGACAAGGTGGTTTTCTTTCCTTGGTCCAGCCCAGTGCTTCAAAGGATCTCTGGCTACCCTAGAGCATTGGCCATCCAGTTTTCTTGGCTTTTTCCTTTCATATATTGACACCCCATTACGGCATACTTGCCTGTAATATTTGTGCATGGAAAGACAGCCTCCAACCTACTGGATTTTAGCAGGACCTTCCTCCCTGTGTTGTAGGTATTGAAAAATATACTTATCTGTTGGCACTTATTTTATGGGACGTCCTCTTCATAAGACATCATTCCTGAAGAGCTTTATGAGTCTTTGTTGCCAAGGTTGACTCAGCCTTCCATCCTTCCGAGGTGGGTAAAATGAGGACCCAGATTGTTGGGGGCAAGAGGCTGACTCTGTAAACCGCTTAGAGAGGGCTGTAAAGCACTGTAAAGTGGTATATAAGTTTAAGTGCTATTGTATTGCTAATGGACACCAACATTTATCTTCATCTTGTTTTGTAACAGGATAATGTTACCCCGTTCTGTAGATGCCTCATTTCTCTTGTATTTTGGATGCTTTGGGCAGCTGTTGCACCATTTCTCACAGTTACGACAGTTTGCTGTGTCCCAGGGTGGTGGTGGTCATGTTATCCCCTTTTGGGACCTTCTGACAAACTCAGTGGGGGAATCCAGATTCACTTAACACCTGTGTTACTAACTTAACAAGTGCAGTTTTCCACTTAACAACTGTGGCAAGAAAGGTCGTAAAATGGAGCAAAATTCATTTAACAAATGTCTCAGCAACAGAAATGTTGAGCTCAATTACAGTCATCAGTTGAGGGCTACCTGTATTAAGTGATACGGTCATGTGACATCAACAACCATATCGCTTAGTGATAGAAATTCCAGTCCCAATTGTGGTGATAAGTCAAGGACTACCTGTATCTTGGCCTTCACAAACTTTTAGATTTCAGTAATTTTGTGTTGTTGTTTTTCTTTTGTAGAGGGGGAGCTGATTTGATTTGACTTATATATTTTTAATGAAGAAATAGTCTTTTAAGTATGAAGAGTCATAATCAAAACGTAACACTTAATCTTAGTTCCAAAATTTACCTTCTTGGAAATGGAAGTATTTTCAGATATAATCAGTGCTTAAAAAAAATAATAATCTGGTTTTCCATAAGCCAGTGTTAACGTTTTTTGTTTCATTTCTCTACAGATTAGAGTTCCCGCTTTTTTAGATCTCTTTATGCTGTCACTGTTTAAGCCAGGAGCAAAAATCAATCAGGACCATAAGCACAAATATATCCACATTTTGGCCTATGCAGCTAGCGTGGTGGAAACATGGAAAAAGGTAAACTTAGGGTGGCTGAATGATGGTTTAGAAGTAAATTGGTGCTTTGGAACAGGATAATAATTAGATTATTTTATGTGCTTGCATTGTTTAGAATAAAACTGTATGCTTGGCTTCCAGGTTTACAGAAATAGCTTTCATTTTCTTTAACCAAAAGAGGTCTTTTGACTCAAGCAGTTTTAGTTCTTCTTTTTTTCTTTTTCTATAAATGCAAAAAAGCTGAATGGCAGGTGATAATGATAGATGTTTGGGACTTCAACAGGAACGAGAAACTGTGATTTCCCTATCCTTGTTTTCCTAAATTACAATTGCCATCATTTTCACTACTAGGACTGAAGATGTACTTATGCTACAGATTCTGCATTCTTGTTTATAGGTGTATTTGTATGTATCCAAGGGATTTTATGGAATTGTGTCATTGGAAGGGACCTAGCCCAACCTTTTGCTATGTCCAGGAAAACCAGTTAAACTGTCCATGAGAGCTGGCTAGCCACCCTCTTCTTCCGAACCTTTTGATGGAGAATCCACAATTTCCATAGTCAGACTGTCCCACAAATCCTACCATCAGAAAGATTTTCCATAAATTGAAATGAAATGTAGGTTTTTGAGCTAGATCATAGGTAATCCAATAAATAGATAACTGTGTTTAACAGTTTTAAACAAGCGACGTCAATGGAGGAAATCAGATTCACTTAATGTTCACATGATTCACTTAACAATGCTGGCAGAAAAGTCATAAAAATAGCATGGCTCACTTAATCACAGCTTTGTTTAGCAAGTGTCCTAATTGTGGTCGTAAGTAGAGAACTGTCTAGTATCAATGAGTCTTCTACTTACTCAGAAATGTATACTTTCAAGAACAATTCATTAAACAGGGCTTTGTACCAATTCAGGTTTCAACAAGAATGTCCTTGTGTCTCCTATACCTTATTTCAACATTTCTTAGAACAAGAGGGTGAGCATCAATAAAGATGAGCTCAAGTCAACTTCAAAAGCGGTTGAAACAGTTCATAATCTTTGCTGTAATGAAAACAAAGGTGCTTCTGAGCTTGTTGCAGAACTGAGTACCCTTTATCAGTGCATCAGGTAAAGCTTACCTTAAAGCATGGTTTCTTTGCTTAAAAATGCAAAATTCTGTTTGCATTAAACAGAATATTAAGGAAGTATACAATTTCTGCTTAAAATTAAACAGATTTTAAATCTGTGTTTGTGGAGAACAGACCTGAGAAATCTGCAGGGTCATCTGGGTAACTATTTCAGAGTCTTGTTGATCTGAGTTTCCGATAAAGAACAATAATAAAGGGAGGAAGTTTCTTACCTTTAGTTTTGTAGAAGAAAATTGATGTGCAACTGGAATAATTCTTGAAAAGGCTGCGGAAGGAAGAGAACTAGGTCCGGCCTTTGACCGATTCTAAATTTGATTCTGGAAAACATTATATGCTTAGCAACTGAAAGATCTATACTGGGAATATGTCAGGCAGTAACTAATTGTTTAATTAGTTGATGACTTAATTTCCCACAATGCCTCACAGTGGAGACATTTCCTGCTATCAGGTAAACCATGTCCTGGTCCTACAGTATTTCATCTTTTTCTAGTTGGTTTTTAAAGGCTGTTTTTGCACAACTTGACAGCCCTTCTCCCAAAGGTGCTTTGGGCAACCAGACTTTGTTTTTCCTTGAAGACATTTCACATCTCATCCAAAAAGCTATCTCAGTTCTCATTGAAGAAGCTTCTTCAGAACTGAAGAACCTCCTTGGATGAGAAGCAAAACATCTTCAAGGAAAAACAAAGAAAGTCCAGTTGCCTTTTGAAACAAAGTGTCAGGATTCCGGCGATTGCCCTAATTACATCATGAGCCGCGAACCAAGCTTCAAAAGAAACCAAAAGATTTATTAGGAGTAACATGTCCGGCATTAACCTGTATGAAGCCAACTCTGGCATACGTAATTTATAGTCACCTGTGACCCTGTTTCCCCCCTCCCCTCTGGGTGTCTCATAAATCAGATTCTGCAATGAGGCACATCTGCTGGGTGTCATCAATCACGTTTCATTGGCAGAAGATCCAGTAGCTTAGGTACAATCTTTGTAAGATAAGTGTTGGAATGTACTTCTGGTTTTAAACTGCTGCCTTGCTCCTTCAGATCCCCCCCCCTCCCCATTTATGGCAACTCTAAAACAGGCATAGGAATGCTTTACAAGTTGACACAAAGTACCTTTGGGACAACCAAGACCATTACCATGGACTCGATAACCCTTGCTTTACTCAGTAAGCCTGTGGTCCATCCCAAAATGTAACTATAATTTTATCTGACTGTCTGAAGAGAGCCAGTTTGATCTGGTCATTAAGGTTCCAGTCTAGAAACTATTCTAATCCAGCCTTAGGCATGAAAGCCAACTGGATGCCTCAGCCAATCACCAGGAGACTGTGACTTCTAGTCCCATTTTAGGCATAAAAGCTGGCTGGGAGACTTTGGGCTAGTCATTCTCTCTCAGACCACGATATCAGGCTTGAGGGAGCAAGCCGGTCAGTTGGTTTCTGTGACAACCAACATTCTGTTGATCTAGATAAAAAGCAGAAGCTGCACCTGCACTAGGAAAACACTAGAAAAAAGAACTAGCTTTCTAAACACAGTTTTAAAGTCTTAGGAATGAGAAGAGGCCAGCCTCTTAACCTATCCTCCTTCCCACCCAGCAGGCTATAGACCTGTTGAAACCTGCTGAAATGCAGTTTATCGGGTTCACACAACACAGCCAGCTACAACTCAACCACATTTTATCCCAGCATATGAATCAAGTGGCTTCTTTTGTAGGCCCTTGCTTTCTGTTTTCTCTTCCTCTAATTTCTCTGGGAGTTTTTTTCCTCTTTTGAGGGAATTGTTTAATATCATTTTGCATTTTATGGTTTTCAGAGTTAAATTGCCAATTTTTAAACTGAATTTTTTTAAAAAAACACTTTGCACTGATCTGATTGGAAATAAAAAATAATAGGGAACCTTCTGATAATTGTTCTGATAATGTCCAAGGAATAGTAGATTAAAGATGATGTCATAGATATTGGGGGCATTTGCCTCAGTTCAACATGTCTTGCTCTGCTTCCTGCTGTCCTTAGATTTCCAGTTGTAGCCATGGGGGTATTGAAATGGGTTGACTGGACAGTGTCAGAACCCCGATATTTCCAGCTTCAGACAGATCACACTCCGGTACATTTGGCGCTGTTGGACGAGGTGAGGTTTTTGAGCTCTGCTGAGTGACAAGTCAGCCTGGCTTTATCTTTTATATATACGTTTGCCATGATAAAATTTCCTTGCTGTCCTTTGAAATGGTGTTTCCCTCAGGGACCTGGATGGCCCCAATCTTGGGGCAATTTTGTAAGACTTTGAAGAGATGGGCATTTCCCCAGGCAATGAAGCTGGGAAGCTAATTCATTAACTGTTGGTGAATCGGTTTATTTTATTGTCTATTGACCCTGGTGTATGCTGTACTTATCATGACTAATATTTTGGATCAGCAGAATTACAATCATTTGGTTAGCAACTGTTCAAAGTTGCAAAGGACCTGAAAAAAGTGACTTACAACTGGTCATTGCACTTAGGATTATCACAGCTTTACAACAATCATGAATTCAAAGTTTGGGCATTTGGCAACCGGCATGTATGTACAATGGTTGCAGTGTCCCAGGGTCATGTGATCACGATTTCCAGTTGAAGAGAAGCGAAATCTTTTTCAGGCCACAGTTCTAAAAATAAGTGGGGAAAACACCACAAGTGGAACTACAAATTTTCATTCCCTGTCTGTTAAATAAGTTCCATTTTTTAAAAAGAAATATTTTATTAATTTTCCAAAATTTAAAAAAACATAAAATAAAACTACATGCACTGTTATCAACATCAAGACATCTTTTACATTTCCTTACATTTTTCAATATATGGTTACTTATTCCATTACCATTACATCTTAATCTTGTTACAAATCAATCTATTTCATCTTACATTTCAATCTTCCCCATAATATATATACTTGTTTATATACTTCCTCATTCTTTACCTAATTGCCATTTTTTTTCTTTTTATTAATAAAACACTCATACCAGGCTCTATAATATATTGAATCTTCTTTGTCTTTTAGTTTCAACGTTAGCCTGTCCATCTCTATACAGTCTATTATTTTCTTTATAACCATGCCCTCTGATGGTACCCTTTTCTCCTTCCAAAGTTGCACATACGAAATCCTTGCAGTTGTTAGTATACGTAATATAATGTACCTATCTTTTTTATTGCATTTTTGTGTTATTATACCTAATAAAAAAATTCTGGATTAAATTCAATTTTCTGATTTATAATTTCTTCTAGACATTGTTTGATTGACACACACAATAAGTTCTATTTTTATTACATCAAGGGTTTCAGTTTACAGGCTGTTTATGGAGGAAAATTATATCCCACTGCAAGAGCTTTATTCATACCCTTTGAAAGGTTCTTTTTAAAAAACTTATAAGTAATCCAGTTTCACTGTATGGGAAGAAAAGTGAGGTAAAAGCCATTCTCTTTCACTCGGGCTTTTAATTCACGAATAATTGTTTTCATACAATCTTTGCAAAAGATTTTTCTGACTTGTACACTAGATTATGCTAATATATTTCACAGTCTCATCTTGTGGCATACATCTGATTAAGGACCAAATTTTTGTATTTGCCAGAGGGCATAAATCCTAGTGGTCATCTACCTTGATTGGTAACATTTCTAAATTTGAGTTCACTGGCAATCGTATATATTCTATGTTTTAAGTATTCAGGAGTTCTTAGTAAGGGTAGTCCCCAACTTACAGCAAGAATTGAGCCCAAAATTTATGTAGCTAAGTGAGACGGTTCCTAAATGAATTTTGCCCTATTTCACAACCTTTCGTGCCACAGTTGTTAAATGACTCACTGCATTTATTAAGTTAGTAACACGGTTGCTAAGAGAATCTGGCTTTCCAATTGAATTTGCTTGTCAGGTTGCAAAAGATGATCACATGATCCTGAAACATTGCAACCATCATAAATATGAGCCAGTTGCCAAGCTTTGATCACGTGACCTTGCAGATGCTGCTAGTAGTCATAAGTGTGAAAAATGGTCATGTCACTTTTTTCAACACCATTGTAATTCCGAACTGTCATTAAACGAATGGTTGTAAGTCGAGCACTACTACATATTCTACATTTTAAGGTTTGTGCCTCATCATAGTTGTCTCATAATCAAGATTGACTCAGCCTTCCATCCTTCTGAGGTGGGTAAAATGAGACCCCAGATTCTTGGGGGCAAGATGCTGACTCTGTAAACTGCTTTGAGAAGGCTGTAAAACACTGTGAAGTGGTATGTAAGTCTAAGCGCTATTGCTATTGTGCATTAATGTAAATGCAGATCTTACCTTTTGTGTTTTGCTCTGCAGATCAGCACCTGTCACCAACTGCTTCATCCTCTAGTCCTGCAACTTCTGGTCAAACTGTTTGAGACTGAGCACTCTCAGCTTGATGTCATGGAACAGGTGATGGCAACTCAAAAAATATGGGATTCTTGACTATTGAGACATCCTGAAGCTGATTAGTTTAGTTTAGTTTATTGCCATTGCACCTCATACAACAAAATCAAACACCATCTTCAATGCACATGACCATGAAAATAAACACAAACACACATCCTTCACACTCCACACATTGAACCGAAACCCCTAACATTGCACCAACACTGCACTATACAGCAGAATTCAAAAGCGCTACTGCCCTGGGATAGAAGCTGTTTTTCAGCCTATTTGTCCTTGTTTTTATTATTCTGTACTGTCTGCCAGATGGTAATAATTCAAAAAAAGGGTTCTCAGGATGAGATGGATCTTTGAAAATGTTTTGAACTTTCTTAATGAAGCTGGAGCTATAAAGCTCTTCCAAAGAGGGGAGAGGGCAACCAATGATCCTCTGGCCAATGACAACCCTCTGGAGTGCTTTCCTATCTGCCACTGTGCAATTGGCAAACCATATGGAGGTGCAGTAAGTTAAAGTGCTCTCTATGGTACAGCGGTAGAAGGCCACCAGTAAATTTTCCTTCAGTTGTTGTTTTCTGAGAAGACTCAGGTAGTATAATCTCTGCTGGGCCCTTTTGACCAGTGTTGCAATATGAGCACCCCAGGTCAGGTCCTCTTTTATGGTAACACCCAGAAACTTAAAACTGGCCATTTGCTCCACTCTGTCTCCATTGATAAGCAAGGGCTGAATGTCTGATCTGTTCCTTCTATAGACCACTATAAGCTCCTTGGTCTTATTGGTGTTGAGGACAAAGTTATTGTCTCCACACCACAAAATTAGCTGAAGAGCTAGGGTGGTGCAGTGAATAGAATGCAGTATAGCAGATTAATTCTGCTGACTTCCAGTACTGAGTTCAATTCTCACCAGCTTAAGATTAACTCATCCTTTTGAGGTTTGTAAAATGAGAACCCAAATTGTTGGGGCCAATATGCTGACTCTGTAAATCATTTAGAGAGAGCTGTAAAGCGCTATGAAGCAGAATATAAATCCAATTGCTATTGCTATTATTTTATTAAATTAATGAAGTGGCTTGCCTGCTTGTAAAATTACCCTTCCCAAGGAGAGAAAAGTGTTGGGAATCCTAAAGTTCATACTCTTGAAAGATCCATTACAGAATGGATCTGTAGAAATAATTCAGAATTATTTTTATTTAACGTAAAAAAAAATGAAGTCAATCGTATTTGAGAGTCTATACTTAATGTAATTGGTTAGGAAAATCATCATGCATTAAAAAGCCTCTTTGTTGTTTTGTATATTGATAAAGAAAGATGCATTCCTGAGTATTGTCTGCAGTTCAGTTAAATACCGAAGATGCTTCAGAGGAAAACTCCATAAATTATATTTCAGTTGAATTTGCTGGTTATGCCCTTCTTTATGTAGTGTTTAAAGAGCCCCAGTTCAAAATTGTATGAAGTCAGAAGGGAGAAACTGTTCTTTGTTCTGTTCTGTTACTTACTTCATTTTTCCGTGTTGTGATATTTTTCTATTTTCCTAATAGAAAACTGATAGACTTTTTCAAATAAACTTACTAGGAAAAAAAACACTGCAGCTGTTTTCTTTATCAGTAGAGGGCACTGGGACACAGACTTTTCTTTCTCCCTCTACTGATCAAATAAAAAACACATTTTTTAAAAAAAAATTTGGGGGAAAAGTCACCAGAATAGGTTGAGCCAAAATACTTAGTGGTGGTGGTGATGATTATTATTTGTTTAGCATAAGATGAGAACATGCAAAAAAAAAAGTAAACATATACACATATTCATAATAATGATGACGATGCGATCTGAATTCACTTGGGTACTTTCATTGTCCAAAAGTCATCCCTCAATCAACTTTTTTTTTTTTAACAAGTTTTATTTTCAAAACAAACAATACATAAATAGACATAAACACAAAACATAAAAGCATAAAAAATCTCTTTTCTGAAAGTTGCTTAGTCCCGGGTTAAAACTCTTGATACAGACACAAATTCAGATTCATATTCATTTTACATACCATTTCATATCTTATTAACATTTTCAATTTTCTATATAACTTCTTCTCTCCTTTAAATTTTCTCTATTTTATTTTATTTTATTTATCTCCTCTCAATTCATATCATAATATTTATTATTCTTTGTCTGTTCTATTCCAGCCAACTGTCCCTCAATCAACTTCTTGATGGAAAGAATGGGTGTGATTGTTAAAGGGCTACAAGGCTTCTCTTACCCCTTAAAACTCCAAAATTGTTCTATTTAAAAAATCCTCAAAAATTTACAAACATTTTGGTCCTGGGCGCAGTGTATATTTGTTTTCACTTATGCCATAAACAGGAGAAAACTATTTTCTTATGGAGCCAAGAAAGTAAATTCCATGATGTAATTCTCCTAGGTAGATTTTAGCTTTTATTTTTTCACCTCTGCTGATGTAAAGCAGGCCAGAAATTGTATGGGAATAATATTTTCTCCGGTAACAATAGAAATCGCTATACAATTTCACGGACTTCTCTTTTTTCAGCTGGAGCTTAAAAAGACTCTTCTGGACAGAATGGTTCACTTATTGAGCCGTGGCTACGTCCTGCCAGTGGTGAGCTATATCCGGAAATGCCTGGAGAAGTTGGACACAGATATATCTCTGATCAGATATTTTGTGACTGAGGTCAGTAAATATTTGGATAGTTAGAGTTTTAAAATGCTGTTTAGATGGATTGATTTGCACTGGTGTGGTAAAATGTAATCCAGATTCCCAGGAGGGAGGGGCTGCATCCCAGAGGACCAAGAGACAGTTGCGAAGTTTAGATATGTTTGGTTAGATATGTTTGTATATCTTTAATGATGCAAGCAATTGCTTTTGTTTGGCAAGATTTCTGTTTATAAGTGAGGAACAATAAAAGAAAACTGCCTAAGAACAGGGGTGTCCAACCTTGGGAACTTTAAGACTTGTGAACTTCAACTCCTGGAATTCCCCAATCAACCATGCTTGCTGGGGAATTCTGGGAGTTGAAGTTACAGGTCTTAAATGTGCCAAGGTTGGATATCAGTGTCTTAAAAGAACTTCAGACTGTCTTTCTTGGGTTTTGGTATTGCAATAACACTGCCACAAGCTGTTTGTGATGTAATTGCTGTGCCCTTTGGGTTTGTTGCCATTCTTAAATTTTTCCTCCCCCTTGGGGAATGGGGAATGAGGGGGGTTGTTGTTTTTTATTGTGAGTTTTGACTTTATTGTGGGAATGAGTGGGCAGCCATACAAGTTCTCCAAATAAGTAAATCAAATGAATTCGGCAAGATGGATGAGAGGATCCAAAAACCAAGAAACACACTTATAAAACTAAGAAACACAATGTTATGACCATTGTGAATTTTATTTACTAGTTTCTTCTCCATTCACTATTCCTTTTTGAAATTATCTTCTTGCTTTCTTTTGTGTAGCAATTTATTTTCAAAATGTTTTAAAATAAAATTACTCAGACCCACTCCCAAAAAAGCAACAACAACAACAACAATCACCATGAAGCTCACAGTCTTTTGTGCTACCTGACTTCGTAGGTATTGGATGTGATTGCTCCTCCCTACACCTCTGACTTTGTGCAGCTTTTTCTTCCAATTTTGGAAAACGACAGCATTGCAGGAACCATTAAGACAGAAGGTGAACATGACCCAGTGACAGAGTTCATAGGTAAATCTTTCTGGCACTGCATTTTTATTTCAAGTTTGCAACGTGTTTACATCCTTGAACACACACATATCTGAAAGAATTTACCTCAAGAACATCTGAGCAGAATCCCTCCTCAGATGCTTTTTCAGCACTAAAAAGGCCAGGTGTTTCTATGACTCTCATGTTTTCAGGGTGTTTGGACTGCACAGAACACGTTTCCACAGTAAAAAAAAAAAAAAAGGCCAAGATGGAAGCCATGATGCTACAATTAAACTCTGCCCATTAAAAAGGGAAAGAGCTTCCATCTTGACTTTTGATTGTGGATATTTCTGAAGATATGTAAGCATCTTGAATTAAGGCTGAGCTGGTAGGAAGAGAAGTGTGTTAGTTTATAGCAATAGCACTTAGACTACTTTTTAGTGCTTTACAGCCCTCTCTAAGCGGTTTACAGAGTCAGCATATTGCCCCCAACAATTTGGGTCATCATTTTAGCCACCTTGGAAGGATGGAAGGCTGAGTCAATCTGGAGCCTGGTGGGATTTGAACTGCCAAATTGTAGGCAGCTGGCTGCAGAGGTAGCTTGCAGTACTGTACTCTAACCACTGCGCCACAGAGGCTCCCTATGGTCTAGAGATACCATTTTTAATAGTGTGGTCCTACCACCCCTGGGAATCACCCAAGACTGTCAGGAATCCTGGAAATCAGAATCATTTGCCAGCCTACAATACTTAAATCTCATCAAGAGACACAATAGCAACCGTAAATGCATCCATTTTAATTTTGCAGTACGTTTATTATAGCTGCCCACTCTAGCAGACATTGGGATATATTATACTGTATGTGACTGTGGACAACTGGGGAATATTTTACAGGAATAGATTAAAGTATTGAAGAATGCATGCAATCAGACCCTGCTTTCTGCTTGAATCAAAAGATTTTGGCACATAAAATTTTGTTCCAAGTCAACTTGTCTTGTTTGTCTTCTTTAAAGCTCACTGCAAATCGAATTTCATCATGGTCAGCTGAAGAAAGGGGGAAACTCCACATCCAGAAGCCATGGTGACCAGGCCCATTTTGTGTCACATAAAGAAATTTCAAATGGTTTGCTGATAGTTTTCAGGTTAAGTAGGAACTCAACCCTGAACAATTTTACTTGCGTAGAAAGCAATTACTGGCACAGATTGCATCAATACGTCAAATCTTGGTCCTCTTGAAGAACTCAAGTTGGTGTAGTTTGTGTGCTCCATGTATATGACCCAGTGAAGTATGATAGCCATGATATTCTTAAGAAATTCATTGTTTAGTATATGACTGGTTACTTCTAGAAAGTAGAGCTGACATCTCTCTGTGTTCCAGTCAGTTTTGTAGACTGCAAAAACAGTGTAATAATCTCTCAGACTTGGTCTCATTCTTGACAATCCTATAAACATGTGAAAATATTTATCAGATATCCCCCATCGGAAAACGCCCTTTCACAAACCTTCAACCTGGCCATCCTTATATATGTTGGGTCTACAGAGCCCATCCTTTGGTGGATCCCCAGGCTGGATAAATCTCCTTGCAATGTCTTTATAACATTGTAGCTTGTAAATCAACCATCAGGGATGATTGTTGAGAAACAGACCTATGCTTAGCATCTGTTACATTCGAGTTCTGAATCAATTTTTTTAAAAGAAAATAATTTGTGCATCACAAATATTTATGTTTGTGAACCCTAGCAAAGAAATACAGGTAGTGTGTCAGGGTGTTCTTTTATGAGAAAATATTACATTAACTATTATCAGTAAGTTTCATTACTTTGACAGAAATACATATATTTGTTGTTACATTTCTCTAAGTGCATAGCATATACAGTAATGTATAACTTTTTCAGATCTGTCTTCTTGTTACATATCAGATGAGTGAAAAGTATGACAGCTTGTAATTTTTAATAAATTTTCTTTTGGGTAAAAAATGTTGCACCTGTTGAATGTAGTCTTCACTGTTTCAATTTGCAAAGCAAACAAGGACACTGGGAAAAATAACTGAAAAGATTCCGTACAGCAAAAAGTTGAATAGAGAAATAGACATCACTTTTCTTCATACTTATTGGCTGACAAAATGTTGAACTATCATGTTACTGAATTTACTGGGTCTTGTGAACCTAACCAAATGGAAATTATCAGTCATTCAGGTCATAGAGGTGTTTTTTTCCCAGAAGCAACTGGACTGGACTTCTTCTTTTCCTTGAGGAAGAAGACGCTTCACTTTTCATCCAAGAAGTTTAATCTTTTGGGCTGGATGGTGGGGACGGGATGGAAGGATTCATTCTGACCGTTAGTCCTACTTTAGGTATAAAATATGGCTGGATCACTGTGCCTGTCCCTCTCAGCTCCAGGAAGAAGATGAAATGCATGTGAGAAATCTCCAGAATAGAGTAGAATAGGAATAGAAGCGGAATAGAGCTGGAAGGGACCTTGGAGGTCTTCTAGTCTCAACACCTTGCTCAGGCAGGAAGACCTATACCATTTCACACAAATGGTTGTCTAATCTCTTCTTAAAAACTTCCAGTGTTGGAGCATTTACAACTTCTGGAGGCAAGCCATTCCATTGATTGTTCTCCCCGTTCTTCTTAGTTCTAGGTTGCTTCTCTCCTTGATTAGTTTCCATCCATTGCTTCTTGTCTTGCCCTCTACCCTTTGAGTAGAGTAGCCAGCTTTTAGGGAGGTATCTAGTGTACCTTGGTGAGAGAAGCAAGTGCTCCATGCTCCTTGGGTGTTATAATTGTGCATGGAAATATTTGGCCAAAATTTGATTGCACTGATGGATATAGGTAGTCCTCAAGGTACAACAATAATGAAGCCTGCCTACTACAGTTCTAAATTGTAACAATTGTGAAATGGGTTGGTCATGTGACTGACCCAATTTTACAAAAAAAAAAAATTGCAGTAGTCATTAAGCAAACCAATAATTCATCATTGGTGTGCTTTTGCTGAAAACTGGAAGAAATTCCTTGGTTGTTTTTTTTACAAAATTATTGTAAAACACAAGACATATGAACATGGGGCATTGCAAATGGCCATAAATGTTCTGGAATTTTGAATCTGGGTCATAAGTGCACTTTTTCAGGTTGGTGGTAAGTCAAGCTCTATATAATATCTGACCATTATCACTTGGCCTCTAGATGCTGCTATATTTGATATATAGGCCATGAGGTATTGTTAGAATCTTGAAATATCAGCACTTTTGTGTTATATAGATTTATTAAGGCTGCTCAGTAGCTTATAAAAAGATGACTGGAAGTCTTTGTTTAGATTAGAATAAAATCAATATGATTAATCTTTTATTTTATTTTATAGAACAACTTTATTGCAAGGATCTCAGGAAGATTTGTCTATCGAGGACAATGTGCAAGCAACCTAGCCTACATTTCCTTACCTGTCAGCCTAGGGTTTAGTATATCCATTCACCACAGAGAGTAGGAAATTTGACATCCATATTATTTTCAGATAATAATTTAAGAATTCTGCTCTCCAATTGTTACACTTTTCAAAAAAATTAAACATGATTATTTGTATTTATTTATTTATTTACTTATTTGATTTTATTTCTATAGCTGTCCTCTCAAGTGAGTCTGGGTAACGTACCTAATAAAACATTAAAATAATTTAAAAGTACAAAATATATATTGCACCAAGTAAAACTGCTACTATGGATGTTAACACAGCCAGGAATGGAGTCATTAACACATTTAGTCTCCAAGACTGGACACACAATTTCACAATTGTGTGAAGGCCCAAAAGTAATGAAAGACCAAAAGGGTTGGGGTCATCCTGATACCTGAAGGGAGAATCTTCCAGAGGGCCCTAGAAGACTCTTCTCATGGTTTCTGCCAGGTGACATTCCTTGGCTAACGGGACCTGCAACATGTCCAACCTGTCTGACTGAGTTGGATGGGTAAAAAGGATTGGGAGAAATGGTCCTGAAGGTAACCCAGCCTCAAGCCGTGTAGGGCAGGGGTGTCACCCTGGAAATAGTGAAGGACCGGCCCGCAGTACTTCTGCCAGCGAAAATGGAGTTCGCGAGGGCCACACATGCCCCCCTGAGCTCCATTTTCGCTGGCAGAGCGTTCAGGAGGCCATCACAGCCAAAAATGGAGCTCACGAGCCCGTTTTCACAGGCAAAGCACTCAGGCCACCACAAGTACTCCCTGACACTGTTGTCATGCTGGCCACAGCCCCTCCTCCCGAAGTCAAATACAACTCTGACGCGGCCCTCAATGAAATCGAGTTTGGTTTGAGACTCCTGATGTAGGGCTTCAATGTGCTTGAATTGCACTTGGAAATATACTGGTAAACAATGCTACTCACAAAGCAGTGGTGCTATATGTGTTGACTATCTTGACACCTTTACTCCCCATGGAGCTGCATTCTCTACCATTTGGGAGTTTCAGAATGCTCTTCGAGGCCAGCCCCATTTAGAGCTCATTGCCTTAGTCCAGAAGAGAAGTCATATGGGCATGAGTGACTGTGAGCAAAGCCTCCCAATCCAGACACAGGCACAACAGGGACATCACCCTAAGGTGTGCAAAGGCCCTCCTGGCCGTGGCTGTCACCTGCTTTTCCAGCAGAAGCCGTGAATCTGAATGCCACCAAATTAAGGACTCTTGGTGAAAAACCTTATCACAGGAAGAAAGGCCCAAAGACCCAAAGCCACTCTGTCTTGTTTGGCCCATTGTGCCCCCATATAGATTCTTACATTTTCCCAGCACTGAGACATGAAATCCATGACATCTTTCAGGCATTCCAGACGGGAGATAGAAAGTTTGCATTTTGATACCTTACCACAAACTGTTGAATTACCTCATCCTGCAAGGCCTCATTCATGTGTCAACTGGGAGAGGAAAGAGAACTGAACCCTGGGGCACCCACAAAGTAAGGGCTGTGGGCTACATCCTCCCACTCCCCCCAAAATCAACTGGAACTGGCCCCAGAGGAAGGAGGAGACCAAGACAGTGTCATTCACCAATCCGGAAGGATGCCATAACCGATGGTATTGAAGGGTGGTGATATGTGATTTTGTTTCTATGCCCTGGGAGTAGGAGGCCCATCCTGCTTCCAGCAGAGATAATCTAAGGAGCACATAGATGCAGTTTCACTCCCAACCCCGACTAAAAAGGATAAAAGCTTAAATCGCAGCTCACTTCCATTTGAAAAACAGTGCCAGGTTTCCTCAGCAGAATCAGTGCATTCATCCTGATAATTTATGAAAAATCTTTAATAGAAAAAAAATAAGGTGGAAAACTCAAGTTTAATTACATGTCCATAGGTTGCCAGCCAACCCTGCAGAAAGTAATTTTCCCTTTCAAAAGCTTTTAAAAAAAAAACCTAGCTGAAAAAGTTCTTGCACAAGAATTCAAGGTATAATGGGGTCTCCGTATGTGCACTGCTCTTCAACCGCCAGGTTGTAGTCTGCTCCTCTCCCACCTTTATACGTACTTGTCACAATGCGCAGCCAGCCCTTTTCACCCTGGAATTACAAACACAGGCACATCGCAAAAGAATTCTGGCCCAACTCTCATTCTCATTTTACAGCTTTGTTCAAAAATGCCACTTAAACCTTGATTATGCCTTGACTTGCGAAAAAGGGGCCAACAATGCAAGCAGCCACTTTTGATGGTGAGCTGGAATAATCAGATGCACCGGGTATCAAGACCTCACCTCCTCCTTGTACCTTCCTTGCTTTTGTGATGGAATGCAGAAAGGAAGGGGGTCCCCAAAAGGGAGGGGTTGCATTCCAGAGGAGTAAGAGGCAACCCAGTCCAGATCTTATGGTGTGAGAGAAAGAGGATGTAGACAGTCCCTCCCTAATAATTCACAAAGAATATTGTATATGCAGATGGTAGATTCTTCAGTCTGGCAGGAATTTGTCTCTAGGTATGAAACAATAAAGAACTCAGCTTGGAATAATCCCCATGTGCAATTCTGAGTGTTGGGCCCGACAGCATTGCTGAATCTGAATTGCACTGCTCTCCGTGGCCACGACTCCACCAGCATATTTGGGAGAAAGTCTGGTGTCCATGAGGATGGGGACATCATTCTGAAGATCCTCTTTAAGCAACACAGAGGATAAAGTAGTTCCTGCCATCTCTCATGGTGGCTTCTTTCGGTTTCAGGGCTTAACATACAGTAATAATAAGGAGCCCTGAGACTTGGTTGCCATTCAAGAGCAGTGGTGGTATTCTACCAGTTCGATGCCGAGCCAGTAGCAGCGATGAGCAGTGGAGACCGAACCGTTCTCTCTGCTGGCTCTGCTGTTGGGCTCACCCATCCGCCCGGCCTGCAATACTCACCTTCATCCTCTGAATTTGAAGCGCAAAGTGCACCCACCAAGCCACGCCCACCGAACCGGCCGCTATGCTGGCTGGAGAATTCTGGGAGTTGAAGTTCACAAGTCTTAAAGTTGCCAAGTTTGGAGACCTTTGGCCTAAACAGACCTATCCTCTGGCTCCACAAAAGTTCCTATATTCCAGCGCAGCCCAGTAACCCCAGTTCCTCATCTTATATTTTCCATCCTCTTTTCCAGGGGTGGGATTCAATTTTTTTTAACAACCGGTTCTGTGGGAGTGGCTTAGGTGGTGGGTATGGCTTGGTGGTGATGTGACTGGCTGGGCGTGGCCAACTCAATATCATTCACATCGAGGCCAGCATCTCCTCACCTGGCCTCTCATGACTGCGGGGATGCTGCAACAGTCGTAAGTGTGAAAAATGGTCATAAGTCACTTTTTTCAGTGCCATTGTTACTTTGAATGGTCACTCCACACAAGCAAAGTACCAGCAAAGGAGGGGGAAAAAAACTCCTGAGAAGTTCCTGAGACAGGAAGTCTAATCCTGCCAAGAATGTAATAAGGGTTGACGGAGAGGCAGTTTCTGTAAGCAACACCAGAATGTTTCCTTCCTGCCTTCCTTACAGGATTAGGCCAGTCATTTCTTCTAACAACCGGTTCTCTGAACTGCTTAGAATGTTAACAATCGGTTCTAGCGAATAGGTCTGAACCTGTAGAATCCCACCTCTGCTCTCTTCATCAAAAGGCCCTTGTGAGATTCCGAAGAACGTCTTTGTTACTTAAGGAATCATTTAATGCAACTGACATGGGAAAAAGTCCTGGAGGATTTATCTCTTTGGTTTCATGGGCAGCCTGGGAATTAATTAAAGCAGGTCTGACGTAAGGATTTTGTGGTCACAACTGCCATCTTCAGTTTTTGCACACTCATAATACGCACACATATACACATACACTCCCATGCTTGTGGACACCCTGCTCCTCACTTATCTATAGTGCCACTGCTGGTTTCTATGCCATTTCTTATTCAGGAGACAAAAGCTGGAATTTTAGTGATCTAATCAAGATCACATACCAACATGCCCTGATGGAGACCAGATCAAATACTACAACTGATTTAATTTCATTTAAATTTGCTGTATCTTGACTTTCTTGGCATGTATTTAAGCATTTCCTTCTTTCGTCACACTCAGAATTACTACTTGCTGAAAAAATTTGCAGATTTCCATTGATGGCAACCAAGAGCTTGATATAGTTCAGGGGCAGGGAAACTTGGCTCTTTCATCACTTATGGAATTCAACTCCCAGAATTCCTGAGTGAGCCATAAAAGTTTCCCCATCCCTGGCCTACTGGTTTTTCAGTTGTGGGGGAAATCCATTTTTGACCTGAATGGGACTGTTTAATATACAAACGTCCTACATTTTGACTTGAATGGAACTGTTTAATATACAAACGTCCTACATTTTGACTTGAATGGAACTGTTTAATATACAAACGTCCTACATTTTGACTTGAATGGAACTGTTTAATATTAAACAGTCCCATTCAAGTCAAAAATGGATTTCCCCCACAACTGAAAAACCAGTAGGCCAGGGATGGGGAACCTTTTATGTCTCACTCAGGAATTCTGGGAGTTGAAGTCCATAAGTGATGAAAGAGCCAAGTTTCCCTACCCCTGGTATAGTTTATGAAGAGTAAAAATAATCTCTGCCCTGAAGTGAAACATACCACTCTAACCATCCTCGAAGCTTTTTTTCCTTAAAAGAAAGATCTGCTTACCCATGGCTCGCCCCATGAGTTGCGGACAATCCAGTATTCAGTTCCATCTTCCATACCCCAACCAGCAACAGAGATAATGTGGTTGATGAAAGATGGAGAGTGATATTCGGTATAAATTCCTCCGGTATAGTTTTCCAAGCCTGGGGTAGCCATGATCCCACAACTGTTTAAATTACATGAAATTAGAAGGTTAGCAAAGTAAACAAGGCTGAAATGTGTGCGATTATCACAGAAGTGAAGAGTTCCCAAGTAGTTTCCAAATTAGCTAGGTGGCCTCAAGTAATATATCATGTGCAATGACACTTGCTGTGAGCCAATCATGGATTTGAATAGACCTAGGAGAGAAATCGAACTTGTACATTTCTAGTGAGATACATATAAGTTATAACCTTAACCCGTTACCAAAGGACTACCTAGTCCTTCACATATATGCTCCATGAACTCCCTCAAAGTACTAATGCTGGAGGGAGGGGAGACAAAATAGGTCAAATTCCTCCACTCCAAGCCCCCACTAAACTTTAATTTCAGACTCCACCTTTTGGGAGTTAAATAAATAAAATAATGGGGGAGGATTTTTCCAGCTGGTGGCAGAGGAATTCTGGGAGTTGAAATCCACACATCTTAAAGTTGCCCTGGGTGGGAAACTTGGCTTTAAACAATTTTTTCTCCTCCAGTGAACCAACATTGCTATCCACACCTACTTCAACCACATCACTTCAACTTGCCACATGAATCTTTCTGAGCCATTAAAACTTATGTTCACTCCGGTACCTGATGGGTCCATTTGCATAGATTTCCGCCATCATTTTCTCTCGACCGCTCACAGATCCATAATCTCCCACTTTCCAGAGGGTGTAATTTTTTATCACGTGGCATTCCCCAAAGGTGGTACACGTTCCACATTGGTTAAATTTCTTGCAGTCTTCAAAAATAATTGCACAAGATAAATGGAAATTTTCTCAGGCTAGCCTATTACAGGCCCTCAACTTATGACCCCCCAATAGAGCCCAAAATTTCAGTGGCTAAGACAGATGTTAAGTGAATTTTGCCCCATTTTACAACCTTTATTGCTACAGTTGTTAAGTGAATCACTGCAGTTAAGTTTGTAATACGAATGTGGCTTCCTCATTGACTTTGCTCGTCAAAGGATCACAAAATGTGATCAAATATATTTGGGACACTGCAACTGTCATTAGGACATGCCAGTTGCTAAGCATCTGAATTATGATCACATGACCATGAGATACAACAGTGTATTTGTAAAAGTGTAAGTGTAAAAATCAATCATAAGCAACTTCTTTCAGTGCCGCTCTAACTTTGAATAATCACTAAACAAATGGTTGTAAGTCAAAGACTGCATTTATCTGCCATCTCAAATTATGAAATGAAGATTCCTTGCAGGGCACCTGATTATTCTTATTCCACTTCCTATATATTTCCACTGAATAATGAAATGTGGGAATTATAAAACAAAATACAAAACTGGCAAGCGTAAAATGATATTATAAACAAATCAATTCCCCCCCTCAATTTTTTTAAAAAAGTCAGGAGGTTTGTGTTATATGATTTTGTGTCATAATAATTTTCAAAGTAAATCCATCCTCAAATTTCTTTCCAAAAGAGGAGAGATAGAATCCGGCTTCACGCTATGTGGGAAGAGAACTCCACAACTGGGAAGTTGTGGGAGGGAACAGAGGTGGTATTCAGCAGATTCTGACCAGTTCTGGAGAACCAGTAGTGGAAATTTTGAATAGTTCAGAGATCCGGTAAATCCCACCTCTGACTGGCCCCGCCCCATCTATTCTCTGCTGCCCGAGTCCCAGCTGATTGGCTGGGTCTTCTTTTGTTGCCCTGCAAAGGAGAACGGAGCTGGAAAGCAGGTTAGTGGGGTGGGGAGGGAATGGAGATTTTGCAGTAACCTTTCCCCAGGAGTGAGGAGGGAATTGAAATTTTCCAGAATCCTTCCCCTAACACGCCCACCAAGCCCCGCCACGGAACTGTGAGGGAAGGTCCTATGATCCACTGATTGGACTTTAGGTAAAGGTGGAAAAGAGAGCTGGGCCTTCAATGCGAATCTGGAGTCTTAGGCCAGGGCTGTCAAACTCCCGACGCATGGGCCATATGTGTCATGCGCTGGCCATACCCTCGCCCAGTTTAGCGAAGGGGGAAAATGTCCCAATATGTCACATGATGCTGCAGTGACAACGTGGCCTAGGCACATTCTGCTAAACAAGGCTAATGTGGATTAGAGTCCATTTTTTAGTGCAAACTATGTGAATTGAAAAATGATGAATACATCTTTTCTCAGCAATAAAAGAATTGCTGGTTTAAAGCTGGCTGTTCTCCTTTTAGCCATAGTCAAATTTGGAAGTAACATATTTATAAAGGCAATTATAAGCTTTTAAGGAAACAATTATCAAAACTTTTGGATGTCACTAGACAATCTATGACCCATTGAGTCATCATTTCAGAAATATTTCCTTACCTAAAGAGAGAAACACAGTGACCAGAGAAAGTCAAGACAGCAGTGGAAGCAAAAGCAAGAGAATCCATTCTAAATTCTTTACTCAGCAGCTTAATGTACATTCAATGTTTTATGTGCTTGAAGGTCAATTTTGTAATCAGCCTGGCTACCTTTGATGGATGCAAATTAGTTCCAACTAATCTGAAAGGGGTTTAGATAAATAACATGGGCATTGGGGAGCTCACAGCCAAACTATCTCAACCTTTGTGGATACATTACCACAGCTACTCAATTTCATTTTCCAACATCAATAGTATAGGGTTTTTTTCCAATGCCTTTAAACACCGCTGCCTTAATATGTTGGGTGAGTAGGGAGGACAAGAGTTGTACTCCAAGACTTTGGCAGAATATCTCATTGGAGAAGACATCGTGAAATTTACAACAATTTTTGCCAAATTGGGATGATTGTTATTACCATTCCTTAGAAGTAACAATCATAATCTCATGTCATTAAATGAGGCATGTAGGCTAGTAAGCGTTGGCGTCCATTGCAAGGCCAATACAAATGATGGTGGGTTGAAATCCCCTTCCCTTTTTCAGAGCCCAACTCATACACATTGTTGCTCTGATCATACACACCTTGGTCTTTAGCTTGATAATTGTTGCAGGTTTCATCCGGGATGCCGTGTTCATGAGCATATTGCCACACGCCACTGTCGTCCCCACCTTCACAAGATCCAGCATTGGCACAGTCAATCACATTTTGAACAGAGAGATATGCTGAGGGCCAGGCCCCTTTCTTCTTGATATTTATGCGGTCTAAGAGAGAGAGAGAGAAACAAGCTTTGAAAAGAACAAAAACTGCAACCCTTCTAAGCCACAGACTGAGTTCCCACAACATGCTAAGCCAAGGCAAAATATTTTTCTTTGAGGTCCTTGGTGGTCTCTGAACTCAGCTGTTTTCTTGCAAATGTTTTATTACCCAACTAGGTAACGGTGCATGTTTTACTTTGATTTGACTGTGGCTTGGTGTGTGTTCTGAATTTAGCCGCGTTTTGTCAGGCCAAGCCAGATCACTTTTATTGTAATTTAATTGCAATCTACAACACAGCAAGCCATGACTTAATTCAAACCTAGTCATGAAGTAGAGATTGTCCAGGTCTAATTTATGTAATACAGGAAAAAGAAATGATTCTCCATTCCATTTTCCCTTCCTGCCACTCACTATTTGTACCAGACCTTATATTCCATTTTTTAAAAAAAAGGATCCTAGAAACCTGCTTTTAGCTCCATAAAGTGACCACATGAATTCCTTCCCTTTTAAATCTCAAATATTCTTTCATTTTTCTCTTCAATAAGAACATACTGGCCAATTCAGTCCTTTACCACAACCATTTCTCATTGTCCATTGTCTTTTAATATGGCAAAACTTTGGCCAAGAACCTGAGCAACGTTGAAGCTGTTTAGTACTTAGGTAAGAGTCAGAAAAAGACTGTAGGCTAAAGCAGTGTTGAAAAGAAATGCCCAGTGGACGACTGTGACAAATGGCTTCCATGCCACTGCCAAGAAAGCAATAGCAATAGAATTTATATATAGCTTCACTGTGCTTTACAGCTCTCTCCAAGCTGTTTACAGAGTCAGCCTATGGCCCCCAACAATCTGGGCCCTCATTTTACCCACCTTGAAAAGGATGGAAGGCTGAGTCAACCTTCAGCTGGTCAGGATTGAACTACTGGCAGTCAGCAGAATTAGCCTGCAATACTGCAATCTAGCCACTGAGCCACCATCAATCAAAGAAATCAATGTGGATGTGAAATTACCCGGAGTTGAACTCAGCTAGAAGGAGACTTTGCCTCCAATCAAGAGGCAGAAAATGGCACAACTAACTCAAAGTTAACACCAATGAGAGAAGCCCTCCAGCTCTCATTCAGTATTGCCCAACCTCAAAAGGCACAACCACATTTTCAAAAGGAAAGACTATTTGA
This sequence comes from Hydrophis major, assembly GCA_033807585.1. Lineage (NCBI taxonomy): Eukaryota > Metazoa > Chordata > Lepidosauria > Squamata > Elapidae > Hydrophis > Hydrophis major. Next base: position 248,669,737 of record CM066330.1, read on the forward strand.
TTTGAAAGGCAGATTGTGGCGTGAGGTGTAGTGACTAAGATTTTTTTTTTTTTTAAATCTATGCATTTCCCCCCTTGAGATTTGTGATTCTCAGTGCTCAGAGGGAGGCCTCCCCACTAGATATTCCCTACCTGCTAGAGCACTGGTGCTGCCATGAGCCCAGCAGGATCCACAGTATTGGGGAATGTGCTGGTTTCGGGTGGTGCTTGCGTAATTGACTCCATCTCTGTTTCTCCAATCCCAGCTCTTGGGCAGCTTAGAGATATCCAAGTATTCATGTGGACGAGGATAGGTTCTTTCAGGGGGAGGGATGGTGGAGAAAAGAATAAGGAAAGTTAACTTTCTGCGAGCAAAGGTAAGAGGGTAATTTCTCTTGCTTATAAATCGCTTGCTCTGATTTATAACCAAGCCTATCCAGGGGTGGGCTGCTGGAGCTTCGCAGGGGTTCGGGAGAGCCCCAAGCTAAAATTCTATGCAATTCAGAGAACCCCCAAATCCCACTCCTGGCTGGCCCTGCTCTGCCCACCCTGCCCGACCCCTCCAAGGAGTCCCCACGCAGCTTGTTTTGAATGCAGGTAAGTGCAGGGCGCACGTGAAGGCTCAGAGAGGATGAAAAATAGGCCTCCTGGAAGTTCCAGAAGGCAGAAATGGGCCCGTTGCCAGCTCCCAGAGAGCCTCTGGAGCCCAGGGAGGCTGTTATTGCGGAAAGCCTCCGGAGCCTGGGGAGGGCAAAAATGCCCCCCCACACACACTGTGGTGCAGAAGGCTGACTAGGCCACGCCCACCATGGCCATGCCTATGCCCCGGGCAGAGAACCCCTTGCTAAAATTTTTGAAGACCACCCTTGAGCCTATCCTAGTCTGAACAGCGTATATAATTCCCACTTTATTTGATCCTCTGGCTGTTTGTGAAATAACTTTGGCAGACAGGAAGTGACTTTATCACAAGGTGCCTTTTTCCCTCGGAATTCTGATGACCTCAACTACTTTCTAAAGTGATGAGATGAACTTTGTTCTCCTGCCTGTTTTGCAAAACTCCAGAAGGTGGAGGGGGAAACATCTCGGGACAGCAAAATTTTAATGTATTGACATTTGCAAAGGGATAGAAAGGAGAGAGGCCAACTGCCCCACTCCGTGTTTTGAATTATATGACCCATAATACCCAGCAGCCATGCTGGCTGAGAAAGATAGGTAATGTAACTTAATTATCCCAAGGAGGAGAAAACTGTAAAAACAAGCTGCAAATGCATTGTGTGTTATCAACAGTGTGCAACTCAGAAGGATCAACGATGGGCAAATATATGTTTCATGGAAAAAGCAGAACCCCAAGAAGGCCCAGCCTGCTTGATAGATAGACCCAGGGCACTTGACAACAAAGAATGTTCTTTCTGCGCCAACTCAGAAAGCTCAAACTGCCTAAGAAGCTGCTAATACAGTTCTACAGAGGAATCATTGATTCTGTCATCGGCACCTCTATAACTGTCTGGTTTGGCTCTGCAACCCAAGAGGACAGACACAGACTTCAGAGGATAATTCGGACTGCAGAAAAAACAATTGCTACCAACCTGCCTTCAATTGAGGACTTGTATACTGCACGAGTCAAAAAGAGGGCTGTGAAAATATCTATAGACCCCCTCACATCTTGGACATAAACTCTTTCAACTCTTACCCTCAAAACGATGCTATAGAGCACTGCACACCAGAACAATTAGACACAAAAACAGTTTTCACCTGAAAGCCACCACTCTGCTAAACAAATAATTCCCTCAACACTGTCCAACTATTTACAAATTCTGCACTAGTATTACTATTAATCTTCTCATCCTGATCGCCCATCCCCTCCCACTTGTAACTGTATGACTGTAACTTTGTCACTTGTATCCTTGTGATTTTTATTGACTGTTTCCTAGTATGATTTGATTGCTTATTGTATCCTGTGACTATCATTAAGTGATATCATTAAGTGATTAACCTTATGATTCTCGACTCTTGATGAATGTATCTTTTCTTTTATGTATACTGAGAGTATTTACACCAAGACAAATTCCTTGTGGGTCTTATCATACTTGGCCAATAAAGAATTCTATTCTATTCTAAAAAGAAAGCTAATGTGGGAAATACTAGAGTGTGGTTAGTTTGCATTCTGATGATTCCCATGAATTAGCACTTCCTTCTGAATCCCTCTTCTCTATTTCTGTTCTGATGAATTATTAGATAATTCTCGACTTACTCATTTAGTACAACAGTATTTAAAAACATGACTGATGACTGTTTTTCACACGGCAAAAATGTTTTGCCGTTTTTCACATGGCAGCATTCCTATGGTCACATGATCTAAATTTGGATGCTTGGCAACTGGTTCATATTTATGACAGTTGCAGCATCCCAGTGTCACTGATCACTTGTGACCTTCCGACAAGAAAAATCAATGGGGAAGCTGGATTCACTTAACTGGGCCCTCACTTAGCAACTGCGGTGATTTACCTAGCAATTGTGTCAAGAAAGGTCATAAAATGAGGCAAAACTCATTTAACAACTGTCTCATTTTCCAGCAGAAATTTGGGGTTCTATTCTGGTCATAAGTTGAGGACGATCTGTACTGTAAAGAGTTAAATGCTGAACACCATCATCAACAAATGCCTAAATGATGTAACCAGGTATTACTCCATGCCTGAGGAGCAGATGCTAGTCTAACTCTCAGAGTCTTTTCTATGATTGACTGTCCCCCTGTCCTTACCCAAGAGACAGATGGACCCAGTGCTAACCCCTTTTTTCTGGGGTATCTCCATTAGGTTGACTTCAGCAGTCCCCAGACCAGAGGTGGTATTCAGCAGGTTCTGACCAGTTCTGGAGAACCGGTAGCAGAAATTTTGAGTAGTTCGGAGAACTGGCAAATACCGCCTGACTGGAGATTTTACAGTATCTTTCCCCCGCCACGCCCACAGAACCGGTAGTAAAAAAAATTGAACCCACCATTGCCCCAGATCATGAATGAGAGTCAGCCTTGGCTACACAGCTATTGAAGTAGCCTTTCCTTCCATATTTAGCCATCCAGGGCTCAGCCTCAAGATATATACAGTTGTTCCCTCTTACCAACTGTGCATGGCTAGTCGAGTGAAGAGAAGGACCAGGGGAGAAAAGATAGCAGTGTTCCAATATTTCAGGGGCTGCCACAGAGAGGAGGTGGTCAAAGCACCTGTAGGCCAGACAAGGAATAATGGATGGAAACTGAACAAGGAGAGATTTAACCTGGAAATAAGGAGAAACTTTCTGACAGTGAGAACAATCAACCAATGGAACAGCTTTCCCTCAGAAGTTGTGGGAGCACCATCACTTGAGACTTTCAAGAAGAGATTGGACTGCCATTTGTCAGAAATGGTGTAGGGTCTCCTGCCTGGGAAGAGGGTTGGACTAGATGACCTACAAGGTCCCTTCCAACTCTGATTATCTGTTATCTGTTACCAGGAGGGAAATAAGGTGAGGACAGTGACCTGGAACAAGGGGCAAGAGAACCAATTTCAGGCTGGATAGGAGATTTTTTTTATTTGCTGACAGCAAAGATTGGTTGGGAGAATTATAAACTGGAGGTGGAGAGATGCCCTTCGGAAACTTCACAGCTGTAAAGTTTTTAATCTGCTATTTTATACTTCAACCAGGGATGGGCTTCAAAAATTTTAGCAAGAGGTTCTCTGCCTGGTTGCTGGATGGGTGTGGCCATGGTGGGTGTGGCCTAGTGTGCACCATGGCCGGGAGGAGCACTTTTGCCCTCCCCGGGCTCTGGAGGCTCTTTGGGAGCCAGAAACAGGCCCATTTCCAGCCTTCCCGAACTTCCGGGAGACCCTGCCTGAACCTCCACACGCCCTACACTTACCTGCATTCAAAATGTCTGTGTGGGGACTCCTGGGAGGGGTGGGGTGGGCGGGGCCAGTCAGGAATGGGATTTGGGGGTTCTCCAAACTGTGCAGAATCTTAGCTAGGGGCTCTCCCAAACCTCTGCAAACCCCCAGCGGCCCACTCCTGACTTCAACTTATAAGAAGCTGCCTTCTGTGATGGATTCATCCAGCTCTGACCAGGGGTGGGATTCTACCGGTTTGCACCTATTCGCTAGAACCGATTGTTAACATTCTAAGCAGTTCGGAGAACCGGTTGTTAGAAGAAATTACTGGCCTAATCCTGTAAGGAAGGCAGGAAGGAAACATTCTGGTGTTGCTTACAGAAACTGCCTCTCCGTTAACCCTTATTACGTTCTTGGCAGGACTAGACTTCCTGTCTCTGGAACTTCTGTGGAGGTTTTTTTTATCTCCTTTGCTGGTACTTTGCTTGTGTGGAGTGACCATTCAAAGTTACAATGGCACTGAAAAAAGCGACTTATGACCATTTTTCACACTTACGACTGTTGCAGCATCTCCACAGTCATGAGAGGCCAGGCGAGGAGATGCTGGCCTGGATGTGAGAGATATTGAGTTGGCCACGCCCAGCCAGTCACAAGCCATGTCCATCCAGACCACCAAGCCACGCCCACAGAATCGGTTGTTAAAAAGTTTGAATCCTACCCCTGGCTCTGACCCATCTTCACCCCAAAAATTATTTTTTTCACCTTGGGCAACTTCAAGTTGTGTGGACAACAAACCCTCAGAATTCCTCAGCTGCCTGATGAATTTCCCCACACTGGCTGTGAAATTCTGGGAATTTTTGTCCACACATCTTGAAGTTGCCCAGGGAGGGGAACTAATGGGAGATATGTCTCAGAGTTGAGAAATGGATCTACATTGATCAGCCCGTGGAGTCCAGCTTTTCAAGAAGAACATTTCCCCACTTCTGAGATGTCGCAGAAATAATTTGAGATTCAATCTCTTTACAAATGTTCAATTTTTAAAATACGCAAATATGTACTTTGCTGCTGAGCTCCAGTTTTACCCAGAGGCAAAATGCCAATTTCTGCTAATAACCTATGCCTACCTCTTTCCCACGTGGATAAATAATTGTTCATAAATTAATAAAAATAATAAAAAATAAATAATTCATTTTAAATCACCTTTGTTTGCCAAGAGACTCAGAAAATTGTAGACGAGATTGCATTCTTTTAAGGTAAAGCTCAATGGTTGCATAAGCCCATTTAGGCAATTTCAGGGTTCAAGCAAGGAGGCGCCGTGAACCCGGGTTCAACCCGGGCCACTTTTTGGCTCCGCGAAAACAGCCTTGAACCGGCGCCGGCTCGTGCAATGCGAGCAAGCAGCGGCTGCAGCCGACTCCCCCAGCCCACCCCCCATCCGTGTCCAGGTTACATCCAGAGCCCGAAAAGCGAGGGAGGCTCCCCAGTCGACTAAATTAAAAAAGCTTACGGGTTTTCCCCAAGCCCGTTGCGCGGAGATCTCCGGCTCTCCTCCCTCCCTCTCTCCCTCCAACCGCTGCTCTGGGATCGCCCGCGGCCCCCTCCCTCCAAAGCTGTGGGACCGGCGAGAGGTTGGCCCGACGGGCCGGTCTAACTTGCTCAATCCACCCTCCAACATTGGAAGTGTTTAAGCAGAGATTGGACAAAATGGTGTCTGAAACGGTCAAGGCTTGCCTGCTTGCCTGCCTGCCTGCCTGCGAAGGGGGTTGGACTAGAAGGCCTCTAAGGTCCCCTTTTCCAACTCTTGTTATTATGTTATTCTGCCTCCCCTTGCTTAAAATCTCCAACCGTACCAGATCACCGTCCCAAATGCCACGCCGGCTGGGAATCCTGAGTTTTGTAGTTAGTTCTCATCTAACGCGCTTCATTGGCTCCCATGGAGGAAAGGCTACTTGCCCAGCCCTCGCATCCCTCGAGCTTCCTTCCCCCCCTTTCCTTGGACCGGGACAATTCCAGAAAAGCCCTTCCGGCCGGTTCAGCCGAGCCTTGGCCCCGATCTCTGCCCGCTTATTCCCCCGCCGACGCATCCTCCGGAACCGGAGCGATTGATCGGGCGCCGCCGCTTTTACCGGACGCCGGGAAGGTTGCGCGGCAGCGGCTTGTAGCAGCTCCGCCCTGCTTGGAAATAGAGGCTGGTGGCGTCCACGGAGGCCACGAGCAGCCCCGGCAGGAGCCAGAGGGCGAGGGAGGAGAGGTCGCGCCCAGCCATGACGATCGCCGGCTCAGCTCGCCGCCGCCGCCGCCGCCGCCGCCGCCTTCGCCTCTTGATACAGTCGCCGGGAAAGGAGCGCGCAGAGCCGAGCGAGACTACTTGGGTCCTTTGTCCGGAGGAGCTGAGGGGAGCGAGTTAGCCAAAGGCCCGTGTAGGCGGCGACGTCATTGGGGGAGGTGGGGGGGGGGGGACGAAGAAAGCAGCCGCTCCGCCTTGGTTCGCTTCAGGCAGGCTGACGGGTTTGCCCGGGATTGCGAGAGTGGGAAGCGGTTGCGAAAGAGGAAACGATCAGGCGGCTCCTCGTGACCCCGGAGGCTGAGACGTGCCGGCGGCCACTGGGCAGTAGCGGACCTCAGCCAAGAGGGAAGGGCCAAGTTTGAATGCCCAGGAGAGGAGCAGAATAGCAGATTAACAGAGTTGGAAGAGATCTTGTAGGTCATCTAGTCCAACCCCCCACTCCCCAAGCCAAGCAAGGAATAATGGAGGGAAACTGAACAAGGAGAGACTCAACCTGGAAATAAGGAGAAACTTTCGGACCTTGAGAACAATCAACCCATGGAACAGAAGTTGCCCTCCGAAGTTGTGGGAGCGCCATCACTTGAGACCTTCAAGGAGAGATTGGATTTGTTAGAAATGGTGTAGGTCTCCTGTTTGGTGGTGTTGGACTAGATGACCTACAGGTCCCTTCCAACTCTAATTATCTGTTATTTGTTATAAAGCAGTCCCAGTCCCAGCCGTCTGGATTTGGGGGGGGGGGGAAGCTGCCGGCATCCTTTTTAGGTCAGCTGTACCAGCAGTCCTCGACTTACAACGGTTCATTTAGTGGCCATTTGAGGTTACAACAGCACTGAAAAAAGTGACTTGGGGCCCTTTCCCACACTTTATGACCGTTGCAGCATCCCCACAGTGACGTGATGTACATTTGAGTGCTTGGTAAGCCTCTCCACATGGTCATCTGATCAAAAGTTTGGACACTTGGCAACTGGTTCATATTTATGACCGTCGCAGTATCCCAGCGGGTCATGTGACCATCTTTTGAGACATTCAGAAGAGCGAAGTCCATGGGCCACTAATTTACAACCAGGTTGCTAATTTAACAACTGCAGGGATCCACTTGACAGAGGCAGGGAGAAAAGTCGTAAAATGGGGACAAAAGCTCACTGAACAGATTTCTCACTTAGCGACATCAATTCTGGGCTCAGTTGTGGTCATAAGATGAGGACTACCTATATTTCAGAGTGCTGCTGGCATTTAACTGAACGCCCCTCCTGGCTCAGGGAAGGCAACCAGAAGGAAGGGCTGAAGCAGATCAGTTTGATAGCATGGAGCAACATAACACATTGTGCCCATTATTTTTAGGGTGCAGTAGCTGGGCACACGTGTTACTTGAGAAAGAGATTTAGGGTTGTTTTCAGATATGATTCATGAGTGCCAAGGCAGCTGTTTTTTTTCTGTATCGCCTACCTCAGGCTCCAGCTGGTTGAAAGAATTATTTCTAGGAAGTATAATTCGTGACCAGGGGGCATGATTTAGGATCTGTAGCAGCAGCTGTGTTACTTTCATAAGAATATGTTCCTCATAATATTACAGTTTGGATTTTACTTTTAAATGAGGAAGTTAACAAATCCCCAGTTTTGGTTGATTTCCTGTTTTTATCATACTCTTTGCAGATACCAACTGTGATTTGAAGGGGATTTCCAATGCCCACAACAGCTGAGATTCAAAAAGAAGTGGCCTTATGACTTACTTTGGAAATTATGTTTCAAGAAATAGACAATAAAAGTGAATTGAAAGTGAATGAAAAATGAATCATCTGGCAAAAAAAAAAATACACAGGAGGTGGTAGAAATTCAAAGCAGCAGAAACTTTGAAAGACTGTTGATCCAGGCACTGTAGGAAAGGATTTTTTTTTTTAAAAAAATCTTTATTAGAGATAGTAAGATATAGGATCCTTCCATCGTACTATTTACCGTCTACTGTGCTACTTTTGCACTCAAAAGAAAGCCAAATAGATCCTTTTTTACTCCTTGGGTAACAGTTTTCTTAACTTGGTGAAATATTTGCATTAAATGAATTTGCATTCTCAGATACTGGCAGAAAAAAAACCCCAAGGAACAGGAAACAATCCTGGCTTTTGGAGATAATAACTTCTTATTTCTGTTGAAGAAGCAGTATTCTCATGACTTTGCTAAAGCAGCCAGTAATATAGTTATAGCCCTTAATTTAGAAGCACCTAACGTGCCGCGTGTTGAATGAAATATCTCTGCAGATCCTTGAAGGTGCTGAATGAAGTGACTCTAAAAGAACTAAATCTCCTACCTCTGTGGCCCAAAGCCCATCCCTGTCAGATTCATCAGAGTTGATGAGAACAGTAATTGAATAGCTGCCTGAGGTTTATATAAATAAATGTTCGTTGTAGAATGAATAATTCAAGTAGGAATCTTATAGAAACCAATCTGCATAAAAATAAGTTTCCATGAAGGAAAATACCTTGTAAAAGTTTTTATAGTTCATATGTTTGATTAAAGAACTGCCATTTGCTTTTGAAGAAAGAACTTCTGTTTCATGAAGATAAACATGCATATGTCAATGTTGCATAATTACCTAACATAGCCTAGCATAGCTGGCTGGAGAATTCTGGGAGTTGAAGTCCACAAGTCTGAAAGTTGCCAAGGTTGGAAAGTCCTGGTCTGGAGAAATCACAGAATGTGACCCACATTGATACTAGACTGTGCTGGAATATAGGAACTTGTGTGCAGCCAGAGGATGGGTTTGTTTTAGGCAAAGGTCTCCAAACTTGGCAACTTTAAGACTTGTGGACTTCAACTCCCAGAATTCTCCACCTGGCTGAAGTTTTGGAGACCTCTGCTCTAATGAGTAGATTTTATTCGGCCACCCCATCTTACATGTGAAGTTGTGAACTGTGGATGGCTAACAACAAATAATTTTTTTTAAAAAAATTAGAATAATTAGGCAGGCAATCCTTAACTTCCATCTGGTCACTCAGCAATTATTTGAAGTTACAACAGAGTTCCCCAGGGATATGGTTGTGATGGCTGCTGCCTCCAGTCATGTGGCTGTATTTTGGGCACTCAGCAACTAGCACCCAACAAATGTGACTACATTTTATGACATTTTTGCCAAAAAATATCATATACTTTTGGATTTGGGCTAAACTGGTCCATAATGAACAATGCCTGCTGCAAAAAAAAAGAAAAGGTTATAAAATGGGATCAGTCATATGGGTGACTTGCTTTATTATAACTTGCAACCTTGGAATGTAGGACCCAAACCATGCCTGGACCTTACTGGGTTATCTAACTCCTGCCAAGGACCTGTAGGGGAAAGCCATATATACACAGCTTCCAATCTAAAGAGGATTGGCTTCCAATCCAAGAGGCTTGGAACCCACCGGATTATAGAGAGGAAACTGTTCCATAGTTTGCTTTGATATTCTACTGTTCTTTGTACTATACTAGGTTAGATATAGATACAGATTAACAGAATTGGAAGGTGCCTTGTAGGTCATCTAGTCCAACCCCCTGCCCAAGCAGGAGACCCTATACCATTTCTGACAGATGGGAGTCCAGTCTTCTTGAAAACTTCCAGTGATGAAGCTCCTACAACTTCTGAAGGCAACTTTTGTTCCATCAGTTGATTGTTCTCACTGCCAGAAAAGTTCTCCTTATTTCTAGGTTGAATCTCTCCTTGATCAGTTTCCATCCATTATTCCTTGTCTGGCCTTCAGGTGCTTTGGAAAATAGCCTGATCCCCTCCTCTCTGTGGCAGCCCCTCAAATATTGGAATGCTGCTTATGGGTTGCATAACATCCCTAAGCTTTAACTTGGTATAAAAGGAATAATAGCTGGAGACCTTCATGGAGGAAGAACAGACAAATTCCTGGACTTACCTGTTTCATTGTCAGTTCTCAATGTAAAAAATGTTCCTCATGAGAACAGAATTGGAAGGGACTTTGGAGGTCTTCTAGTCCAACCCTTACTCAGGCAGGAAACTCTTTACCAGGGGTGTCAAACTCACATCGTCACACAATGTATTAGGACTTTTTTCCCCTTCGCTAAACGAGGTGTGGGCATGGCCAGTGTATGACTCATCTAGCCCATGGGCTGGGATTTTGACAGCCCTGCCTTATACTATTCTGGACTGTCCAATTGAACATGAATGGACTCACCTGCATTTTCAATACACCTCCTGTGGTATTCCTGCACAAGTATTGGAGAACAAATCCCCTTGTTCTCTTGTATGCCAACCCTTCAAATATCTGAAAAGGGTCATCATATGTCATACCCCTGGTGGAGACTGAGGAAGAGGAGGAACAGCCAACAGGGAGTGGGAGTGGGGCTCCAAAGGTGGTGGAGGAGGCTGGGGAAGGGCAGAGGCCGGCTGAGCAATCAGAGGAAGTTCCAGGCCCATCCCCTATCCATCCTAGGTCACGCAGGGAGGAGAGGATCAGGGAAAAGCATGGTCTACTTGGGAGGAGAGGGCCATGATCTTCCTCGTAGCTTGCAGCGGGGAGCTATGTATATACATTTGTAACTGCGCAGTCAGAATTGCTGGAGTCAAAGTTTAGTGTTTACTTTGGAAGAGGTTTATCTTTGCTGGTGTTCTTCCCATGGGCTCTCCTCGGTTATCTTCCTGGAATGTATGATTCTCTTGGCTTGCTTCGGAATTCTTGTCAATGCGGTTTGTTTTGGTTTTCTTTTTGCCCCATTATTTACTTTTGTGACTTTAAACTGTGCCTAATAAAACAGTGAAGTTAAGTTGAAGGCATTACCGGACTTTAATGTATGTTTTGGGTTTGGGGTTATTTTGAGAGACTGCACACATATTTTTCATTAGTCTGTTCTTCTGCACATCTAGTTCATTTAGTGTCCCTCATAAGATTCAATGCTCAGTCTCGTCCCCAGCATGATAGTCCTTCTCTGAATTTGGTTCCAGTTTTTCATGCCTTCATTTTGCAAGGCCCAGAATTTGGTTGCAGTATTTCAAGTGGGGCCCAGTCAAATCAGAATGCAGAGGAACTCTGTTCAACTCCAAACTCATACTTATATTAGAGTATTACACAAATCCAACTCCTGAAAAGTTTTCAGAATATAGGATTAAATCTTAGATTGGAAATCTAGTGATGAAGGAGATATCTCTGTTTTCATGTAACCCATTCTTCTTTCCATTGTATAGCACTGTTTCTCAATCTTGATGTGCTGGCTGTGGAATTCTGAGAGTTGAAGTCCACACATCTTAAGTTGCCCAGGTTGAAAAACACTGCTCTAATGTTGACCTCCTTTTACGGCAGCTCTTTTAAATACAGTCCTATTTCTCAATGCTGTTAGAAAACTGCGGTCATATAAAGGAAGACACTGGAAAGGTGTGGACATCATAATTATGTGCATGTAACAGGAAAGAGGGAGAAAGCTTTCATTAAGTCAATATAAATGCCACCCTTTCAGCTCCGCCCTTTAACTTGCCCCTAGAATAAGAGGCATCAATTTAAAGGTGATTCAGCTGTTTTGAGTTTTTTTACAACACTCAATCCAGCATCAAATGTAATCTCATTTTGCCAAAGCATAGGTGACAACTCATGAATACTTTTCAAGAAGAAAGCAAACTTTCTGGCATTTATTTCCTGTGTACCCAATGAACAGATGCCCATTTGGGAGTGGATAGTGGTGGCCTAACAGCTAAGTTGCTGGGCCTGTCAATCAGAAGGTTGGCATGATGGGATGAGCTTCTGTCTTTAGTACCCCAGCTCCTGCCCACCTCGCAGTTTGAAAGCATGCAAATGCGAGTAGATAAATAGGTACTACTTCAGTGGGAAGGTAATAGCACTCCGTGAGCCTTGATGTACAGCCATTCTGGCCACATGACCGCAGAAAATGTCTCTGGACAACGCTGGTTCCCATAGCGGGAACAGAGACAAGCACCTCTCCCTACAGTCCAATACAATCGGTCAGGAAAAACCTTTATCTTTATTCCTCAATAAAAAGAAAAACTGAATTATGATGATATTTCATCATTAAATGCTACTGAATAGCACTGCCCCTTTCTTAAGAAGAGTACATTTTTCAGGATATTTTCTTTCCTATCAACATCTCCAACAGCACCAGTCAAAGAAAGTGGCAGAGGCAAATTCAAAGGAGTACAGGGTCTCCATAAGCACACTCCTCTTCCAAAGCCAAGTTGTAGTAGCTTCCTTTTCCATCTTTATATGCGCTGGTCACGATCCGAAGCCAGCCACGCTCTCCCTGCAAGACATTAAGTCGCACCCATTCATGTAAGTCTTGTGTTAAGGTAGCACCCCAAAAATATTTCAAATCAGAATCGAGCAGTTGGGTATAAGATACAAAATTACATCGAATCAAGAAGTCAATTTTCCTAAACCGCAACAATGGAATAACATGACTGATAATCACAATAGGGAGCAGAATTTCTGTCGTTAAGTGAGTCACGCTGATTTTACAACCTTTTCACTGCAAATCAATTAAGCCAATCACTGCAGTTGTTAAGTGAATCAGGCAGTCACTAACGGAATCCAGTTTCCCCTATGGACCCTCCTTGTCAGAAGTCATCTGGGAAGGTCCCATGATTACATGAACTGCAACCATTGTAAATAGATGCTGGTTGCCAAGCACCAAATGTTTATCACATGACCAAGAGGGATGCTGTGATGACCATAAGTGTGAAAATTGGTTGTAATTTTAGTGCCGTTGTAACTTTGAAGGGTCACCAAATGTATAATTGTAACTCAAGGACTATCTATTAAGGTTTAACTAAACCCTACCCCTATGTAACTTGTAGAATATGAATAGGAATAGGATAGGATAGGATAGGAAAGAAATAGAAAAGGAGTAAGAATAAAATAGAATAGGAATAAGAATAGAATAGAAAAGAATAGGTTAGGATAGAAATAGGATAGGATAGGACAGAATAGAAATAGGAATAGAATAGAATAGAATTCTTTTATTAGCCAAGTGTGATTGGACACACAAGGAATTTGTCTTGGTGCATATCAGAGATGATATGCAGCAGGTTCTGACCAGTTCTGGAAAATCAGTAGTGGGAATTTTGAATAGTTCAGCGAACCGGCAAATACCACCTCTGACTGGAGATTTTACAGTATCCTTCCCTTGTCACGCCCACTAAGCCGTGCCCACAGAACCAGTAGTAAAAAAAAATTGAAATCCCACCACTGGTGCATATGCTCTCAGTGTACAAAAAAGAAAAGATACTGTTGGTACATTTCAAAGCTGGAACGCTCATAGCCTGCCATACCAAGCAGGGAACTTTACCCACCCAGCTAAATCCTTAAAAAGTAATAATATAGATTGATGTATCATGTCTTCCTTACCCAGGGATCTCCCCAAGAGTTCCGGACAATCCAATACTCTGTTCCATTTTCTACCCCCCAACCAGCAACAGAGACGATATGGTTTATTATAGGCAAGAAACTGAATTCTTCATATAGGCCTCCAGTGTATGCATCCAGTTTGGAAGTGGCCATGATCCCACAACTATATAAAAACAAAAAGCAAGAATAAAACCTTTGGAATGAAAACAAGCAGCTTTAGACACCATCGTGAAGACAAAGGACCACTATCGAACTACAAAGCCTGATTTCGGTCAGATTTAGTGAGAGTCAGTGTTGTGCAGCAACTAAGGTATCAGGCTGACTTTAAGTCCATCCTTAGCCCTGGGAACTCAGATGCTGGATCTTTGCAAGAAAGCGGGGAGGGGGGGGGAATAGACTCAAAGAAGTTGGATTTGTCACTCAAGTACAACATGGACCTGTCCCTGCAGTTTTCTTGACAAGAAGATAGAAAAGGTTTCTTCTACAATTGTTTTATTCTTTCCAACCTGTTGGGATATTTGAAAGAAAATACATAAAAAGATTCCCTGTATTAGCAGGATAACTCTTGAAAAACTGACCAAAACAGGACCATGTTCAGTGTGACTCACCTTAGGCAGGAAGCCAGCTGGGTAATCTTGGGCCAGTTCCTGTTTCTCAGCCCCAGAGAGCAGGCAATGGCAAACAACTTCTGAAATCTTGCCAAGAAAACTGCAGGGACTAATCCAGGCGGTCTCCAGCAAACAACACTTAACCCAGGAGTGTCCAAACTTGGCAACTTTAAGACTTGTGGACTTCAACTCCCAGAATTCTCCAGCCAGCATAGGATAGCTGGCTGGAGAATTCTGGGAGTTGAAGTCCACAAGTCTTTAAAGTTGCCAAGTTTGGAGACCTCTGACTTAACCAAAGGCATTCCACACAAAAAGTTGTAACAGACCAACCTGAAATAATTATGTGAAGGCATATTACCTAGACCAGGGGTCTTCAAACTTGACAGCTTTAAGACTTGTGGACTTCAACTCCCAGAATTCGTCCTCCAGGCATGTTAGCTCAGGAATTCTGGGAGTTGAAATACATAAGTCTTAAACTTGCCAAGTTTGAAGACCCTTGATCTAGACCAGTGTTTTTCAACCTTGAAGTTTAAGATGTGTGGACTTCAACTCCCAGAATTCCCCAGCCATCCTATCTGACACTTGTCAAGGTGTAAGAAACGCTGACCTTGAGGCGTAGCATAAAGTTTGCATTGTTTTACCTGATGGGTCCATTTGCATAGATTTCCGCCATCATCTTCTCTCGACCACTGAGAGTTCCATAATCTCCCACTTTCCAGAGGGTGTAATTTTTTATCACATGGCATTCCCCAAAGGTGGTACACGTTCCACATTGGTTAAATTTCTTGCACTCTATGAAAACCAGAAAGAATTTTGGCACCAGAAAAATCACCTTTCTCCCCCAAAGATGGGGACAATGAAATGCTGTCCTGCTTGTTGTATCTGAGGTAGTGATTTTTTTTATCCAGGAATTGTCTCCTGTTTGGCTTCTAAAGCCCACCCCCCATTTAAAGTGGCAAATATAGCAAATAAAATATAGCAAATAAATAGTTTCATGTAAAAAGCTAAAATTGGATGAGGGCCAGTTTGTACAGTTGTATATGTTCATCTATGTGCAGTCACACTTATCCTTGTGTGCTTGTATACATACATTTTGTTGTGTTTTCCACTGACATATTCATAGATGCCTTGCATATTTGCATACATATATTTATACTTTACTGTTGTTTTGCACTTCTGGTTGGACGCTAACTGCATTTCGTTGCCTGTATCCATAGCAATTTCAATAAAGTTGAATCTAATCTAATCTAATCTAGACTAAAAACTGGGAAATCTTAAATTCTAGTCCTGCTTTGGGCACAAAGTCAGCTGGGTGTCACCTCTCTCTCAGCCCTAGGAAGAAGACTGCAATGGCAAACCACTTCCAATGTTCTAGAAAACGGCAGGGACTTATTCAAGTAGTTCTTAGGGCATATATTGAAATCAATCCATCCATTATCTATCTATCTATCTATCTATCTATCTATCTATCTATCTATCTATCTATCTATCTATCTATCTATCTATCATCTCTCTATCATCTCTGAATAAAAGGGATTAAAGAGTCGTGTGTGTGTATATATATATGTGTGTGTGTGTGTTTGTGTCTGTGTGTATATGTGTATATGTATATGTATAAAAGCTCTATGCCCATGCTGCGCTACGAAACTATGTGATCGGGCTTAGTTTTTGGGGAGAAAAATAAGGGGAAAAATTGTGCCTCTGCCTACCAGCATCCATTGGTATTCATCAGTGTGTGAGAGAGTTGAGGGCTGTTTGGAGACTGAAGCAGTATTTGCTGTGTGAACAAGGAGACAGCAAAGAGCCTGGGCATGGCTTAGCTCAACTGTTCTGTATTAAAGCTGGTTGCTGCTGTGAAACTAAAACTGAAACTCCTCTCTTCTGCTTGTGTTTTGCATTTGGAACAGGTTTCTTTTCAGGTGGGGAGGGGGAGTAGAACTCCTTAGCATCAGAGTGTGTTAATAATCATATACAAAATACTAAAGCTCTGATGGTCATTTCAAAAAATCTTTTCTTAGTGAGCACCTAGAATCCAAGAGGAACATACATGCCAAATTTCAAGTTTGTAGGCTTTACGGTTCTGGAGATTTTGTGATGATGCGTGAGTGGTATTTGGCTTTGATAGATAGATAGATAGATAGATAGATAGATAGATAGATAGATAGATATATAGATAGATCTTTTTATGACCCTTTAATCCCTTTTATTTGGGGTGGTGTTGGGGTGACCAAATTGAGCTGAATGTTTCCTGCCCAGATACCCTTCCTGATATCTATGTGGAGTTCCCAGCTGATATTTTTTATTTAAATATATATATAGCTATGAGAGCCCTATCTGATTAAAACAAGAAAATATAATCTTCTTAAATACTCTACTGTGGAAATGGTCTCTACATACCGCACCAGATGTTTTTGACTTCCACTCCCAAGATGTCCTAGGCTGGAAATTTGTCTAAAATTTGTAAGTGTTATCCTGAGTCCTTTTCTTTTTGTTAGATGTATATCCTATTTTGTACATCCCAAGGCACCAGGCATACCCAATACTCCTCCTCCTATATTCCCAACAACTACCCTATTAGATGGGTTGGGCTGAGAGTGACTGGCCTAAAGTCACTCAGGCCAACTGCTTCCAGGCCTAAGGGAAGACTAGCACTCAGGGTGTTCTGGTTTCTAATCTAGCACCTTAATCTCTACATCAAACTGGTGGGAGAAAACTATTCCACAGATACTTCCAAGAGCATCATGACTCAGAAAGCTTGGTAGCTGTGATACATCTAAAACACCTGGAGACCTTTGGTATCCTACAAGCCTGCCCTATTCTTTCTAACCCGCTTGCAATGGAGGGCTACATCAGAGCTTCTATGGGTGGGATGGAGACAAAGGCCCCTTGGAGCTGATTCCTATCTGCAGGACTTCACAGCAAGTGCAGCAGATGAAGGCCAGAAGCACATTCCACACTTATCTTGTGGAGATTGTAGCGTAGGCTACTGGATCTTCTGCTGGAGAAAATCCTTCATTGGAGAGTGTGATTGATGACACCCAGCCTGTGAACGGGTTTCATTGGAGAATATGAATTATGACACACCCAGGGGAGTGAGGGGAAACAGGGTCATGGGTGATAGTAAATTATGTATCTCAGAGTTGGCTTCATAGGGTTAGTGCCGGACATGTTGCTCCTAATAAGTCTTTTGGATTCCTTTGAAACTTGGCTTGAGGCTCATGATTTAATTAGGGCAATAGTTGGAACCTGACAGCCCCATTCTCTCACTTTGATCTTTTGCCTGGTAGTTGTTGCAGGTCTCATCAGGGATGCCATGCTGGTGAGCATAAGCCCATACGCCTGTGTGGTCTCCACCATGACAGGTCCCTGCCTCAGCACAGTCAATGACGTTCTGAACCGAGAGGTAAGCAGAAGGCCAGGTGCCATTCTTCTTGATGTTGATGCGATCTGAGAGAAAAAGAGCAGAAGATGGTTGGTGTATGGCTTGAGTTGGGGCCTTCAGCATTCTGGACTTTGAGGGGTGCTTTCTTCTGGGGAGAAAGGGAGAAGCCAGCCTTTAGGGGATAAGGGGCCCATGTTGACTTTGAAACTATGTCCGTTATGTTCAGGTGGACTTACAAGATAAGGATCCCAGTGACATCCTCCCCTGGGGTACTTTTAGTTTCTAAGAACAATGTTGTGGCCTTTGTGGGACCATTCCCAGGATGGCAGGTCTAGGAAGGCAACTTGCCTGATCAAAGCCCCCACCCTTTTTTTTTTTTACAGGAGGTAGGGCTTCAATCACACACTTACAACCATCATTTTGACTTTTTCAAACTTCTCCCCATGGCTATTTCTTATTTTAAAAAATTGCAGGTAGTCCTCAAGTTATGACTGGATGCTAAGTAATAATGGACCCCCAAAATCGTACCTATTCCCTGGGTGAAGTTCTAACGGTCACCCCACCCCACTCTGTGGGCCATTCCCTAAAGCAGGGGTTTCCAACCTTGGCAGCTTCAAGCCTTGTGGACTTCAACTCCCGGAATTCTCCAGCTAGCTATGCTGGCTGGAGAATTCTGGGAATTGAAGTCCACAAGTCTTAAAGTTGCCAAGGTTGGAGACCTCTGCTCTAATGTGTAGATTTTATTCGGCTACTCCATCTTACATGTGAAGGCTGAGGAACTCTGGGAGTTGAAGTCCACAAGTCTTAAAGTTGCCAAGGTTGGAGACCTCTGCTCTAATGTGTAGATTTTATTCGGCTACTCCATCTTACATGTGAAGGCTGAGGAACTCTGGGAGTTGAAGTCCACAAGTCTTAAAGTTGCCGACCTCTGCCCTAAAGAACCTGAGAACTTTGAATTGGACATTGGCTGACAGCAGGGGTTGGCCAGGAGAAAAAAGCGGAACTTTATTGAATCATTTTCGTGCCAAGCCAACCAATTCTGCCTTGCAAATATCTGAAATCACTTTGTTCTCAGTAAAGTATATTCTTGGGGAAAAAAATAATGTGCCAGGAGTCTTTCTTTGCTAATTAATTGAAGTGGGATGGATGACAATGAATTTTTTTTGGCTGGAAACCAGCATTTATGTCCAGGTTTGGGAAAAAAAGAAAGAAGAAGCAAATTGCAGACAATGGGTTTACTTAATAACCATCACAAAACATGTCATAAAATTGAGTCAGTCACATGGTGAACCTAATTCCAGTCTCTATTACGACTTACAGTCGTAAATTGAGGACTACTTGCATCTTGAGCAGCTTGCCCATTCTGGGCTGGGGGACTCTAGGTATATAGAGTTTGCTTTGCACAATTTCACAGCAACGGACATGCTTACTGAGAGGGCATCTTAGTGGAGGAAAATTGCTTTGCAATAGGCCAACTTTCCTTTATCATGGAATTAAAAATACCTTGGAAAACAAGTGGAATCCTGTGGGGCAAAAAGAACTGTTTGTGGTTATCATGGGAGCTGGCCACAGACCCAATGCTGCATATCCCTGTTGCTACTCCATAATAGACACCGATAAACCCCCAACCTTTGAATCCAACAGAATTCATCTCTTCAGACTAGACTTGGGAAAAAGTTATAAGAAGTGGGAGAGCTAGTGGAAATATGGGGCAGGCTTAAGGGAACAGAAAGATGAAGGAGAAGGAATGGTGGAAAAGGGAGTGGAATCAAAACAGGAATCAGGTTAGAATCTCTACCTAGTCATAAACAGACTAAGTCCATCCCCTCTTCAACTCCGTTGACCTTTCTCTTACACCAACATAGTGCTATTAGTTGAGTAGATATTTTTGCATAGGCATGTTGAGTAATAAATTACTCAATAAATTACTCAATTTAATTGGAACTTCACGAACGATCTTGATCTTTCAATTTGGGAGCCAACCCACAGAGAAAAGCACTATCAACAAAGATTAAATTATACAGGAAGGGAGCCTCCACAATCATGCATAGTGTATCTTTATAAAGGAGGAAACAAGCACAGCAATAGAACCACCACCTACCTGCTAGAGCACTGGTGCTGCCGTGAGCCCAGCAAGAGCCACAGTATTGGGGAATGTGCTGATTTCGAGTGGCACTCGCGTAGTTGACTCCATCTCTATTTCTCCAGTCCCAACTCTTGGGCAGATTTGAGATATCCAAATATTCATGAGGACGAGGATAGGTTCTGTTAAGAGGGAAGATGAGAATGTCAGAAGGGAGAACCCACTGATACTCTTTCCCCATTTGGCGGGTGGGGGGGAAGGGGCAAAGGGGAATAACACATTCTACCCTTGCTGGAAGATTTTACTCATTTTTCCACTTAGCTGGCAATTGTGTTTAAGCTCCTCGTGATTCTATTGTCTTCCAGACATGCAAACCAATAACCAAAGTTACAAAATGTATTTAGGAAAGTGACTCAAAAGAGAAAAGTATCGAAGACCAAGAGGTGGCATCCCAAAAAAGTATGTGCTTTGTGAAAAAGCAAAAAGCAAACTATGTGAGTCAAACAGAGTCAGCAGGCATAGACAGGAAACTCTGCTCACCCTGTTTACTATCAATAATGAAATTACACCTTTATCATCATCATCTTACGATTGCACCTATGTCAGTGCAACGCAACCTTCAGGCACAGAATGAACAATACTTTTTTAGACCTTTCCAAAGCCAGAATTTTCTGACATCAACAAGGATCTTTACGAGGACCAGGCATGATAAGTGACCTAAATGATAATGTTAGTAGCCAGTTTTGAGCCAGCTTCTTCTGAGAACTTCAGTATGAGGTCTAGGATCTCCCCAATGTTTATGCTCTAAGAAAATGCTTCTGGTTCTTTCCTGTGACCCAACAACTGGAAGCAACCCATGGATATACTGGAAGTTATCTGTAGGGCACTTCGGTGTAGTAAGATCAAGCAGGCTATTTAATCCTGGTGGAAGATAAGATACCCTGGTTGTCCAAGAAAGCAAACAAATGGATCATAAAATCAACCAATTTAGGGTTCCCAAATCTTGAAGATATTACGGACATCTGGCTGTTTTCAGAAATCCACAACACTGGGAAAGATGGAGGGGAAGAGATAGAAGATGACAACCAGCGGCAAAACGGACAGTGATCGCAAACAAGATGCATTGTTGGAAGATCTGAAAGGCCAAGTTGGACAAAGATCATCCTGAAGGAGGTTCATCTATGATGTGGTCACCAATTGTTGACCCTGATTTGATCTCACATTATCTTATCAAGGAGCAGATTGAGAAGGAAGGAAGAATGCCTGACCTTGTTTACTGTGAGTCACAATCTTAAGCCCTAAACAGAAGAACGGAGATCAAAGAGGTCATTAGATAATGAAAAGATGAAAATGAATTTTATCTCGGAAAAGGAGGGAGGGAGCTATTCCTGGATCCCTTGATATTTGACACATATCCTATAGTATGACTGTTTCTGATGTGCTGAGACACACAAAATTACTTTATGAATGCAAGCATTAACACCCACACTGTTCTCTGAATGTATGTGGACATCATACCTAAGGAACTGAATAACTAGTCTGTTCATTTGATCCTTCCCACCAGGGAAACAGGCAACAGAAGTAGCTGCATGAGAGAAATTTCCATGAGGAAATTCCAGGACTCAAGGCTATAATGACCACAGTTGGGGCCAACAACTAGGTTGTTCAGGGAAGTGGTTGCTAAGTGAAACCACAACTGTGCTTACGGTCTGACTTCTGCTTTCCTTTGGTTCACAGACCTTTGAAGGTGGCAAATGTGAAGATTGGTTGCAAAATGACTTTTTCATAACTGCAAATACACTAAATGGAGTGGTGCAGTGGCCTAGAGGTGGAGCTCTCACCTCACAATCAGAAAGCTGTGAGTTCAATCCTACGTAGAGGCAGATATTTCTCTCTCTGGGCACAATGAGAATACATCTGCTGAACAAAACTCCATATTGGCAACAGGAAGGACATCCGGCCATTAAACACTCTGCTTAGCTCCATTTATTTGTCCAGACCCCACCCCACAAAGGGATTATGGGGTCATAAGAAGACGAAGAAGAAATAGTAGTAGTCACTAAATGAGTAAAAAAAGTAAGAAGCTTTTTTTAAAGACATCTTGCAAGAACAGAATGGCAAAGTACTTCTAAGGTGCCACAAAAATAGCCCAATATTTTTAATCTTTTCATTTTGCTTTATTTTTAACCAGCATCATCTACAAATCTCCTCTTCCTCGGTGTATTTTCCCCTTCCCCATCCCCAAAAGGCTTTAATGTTTTCTGGGCTCATGTAGCACCTCCTTGGCTCCTCCTGGGTAAAAATTAAGCGGCCTTCCAAGATCGCAGCTGGGGATTAAGATCCTAAATGCTGCTGGATTGCACCCCAAAGGAGGAGACCAAATTCCACACCAACTCTTGCTTTGCTCTGACCTCCCTTTAACCAGGCCAGCCAAACCATTTTCCAATGCTTCCCACAGCTGCCATCAAATGGTTTTCCCTTCTGTGGGTTTCTTAATGCACTGCTATTTACAAATGAGCACGGTTGGGCGCAAAAGCTGAATTCACACCCACGAAGATGCTCGAGTCGGGTAGCTGCGCTTGCACAAAACGAAGCATCAGGATGCAACCGATGGTGGAGTTCACCCAGCACTTTAAACTCCTCCCCATCCCCATTCAACCGAGCTTGGTGTGATGTGCGAATGCACACCAGGGAAAGGGCAGAAGGGGGGAACTTGCCCCATTCACCCTATGCACCTCTGCCTGGCCACCGGGCTGCTTCTTTCTGCTTCTGCTTTTGGCGGCACACAAGGAAAGCAGCAAAGGTCTTTTTTTCTCCTAAATTGCCCCAGAAATGAGTCTTTGGGACAGCAAGACAAGTTTGACAAAGATTCATTTCTGGCAGAATTTGGGGGAGAGAAAGAAAGACTGCTTCTGCTGCTTTCTTTGCATGAAGCCAAAAATCTCTTTCCCTTTCTCCCCTTAGAATGGAGCTGGAGAGGTATCCTGAGATCCCAAATAAAGAATGATGGATAGATAGGAAAACAGCGTGGGGAATTTTCCTGCAGACTTTTTTGGGGGATTTTTCCCAGGGTCTCTGGTTGGCGGGATTTAAAAATTATGAGTTTGGTGTCCCTGAGGTCCAAAAGGTTGGCGACCCCTGCTTCAGAGCAACGTAATCCAGCCCTCCAACCTCCTCCCTGTAGGAGAGGGTTACTCCTTCTCTCCGCCACCCCCCTTTCCCCTCATCCCCTCCTCCTTTTGCGCCCTTTTGCCAAGATCCCGAGTGGCCGGACATCGCCGCGCTCCCAGCACCGGCTGCGTCTCGGGGATGCCCGCAGCTGCAGCGCCGACTCCCACCCCCACCGTGCTATTGCAACCGGGAGCCCAGCCGGAGCGACGGACGGGATCGCGCCTTGGTTGCCTGCCTTACCGGAGACCGGAGACTTTGCGCGGTAAGGGCTTATGGCAGCTCTGCCCTTCCTGGAAGTGGAGAGCGGCGGTGGTGGAGGGAAGAGAGGCGCAGGCGCTCAGCAGCAGCAGCAGCAGCAGTCGCCACAGGACGAGGACCGGCGGCAGGTGAGGCGCCGGCATGGTGGCCTCTGGCGACGCTTCTTCAACCCACGGCCGGTTTCCCACAGCCGGCCGCTGCTTTATGAGGGAAGACCGAGGACCGGGCGTGGATGACAGCAGCGGCGCGCGCACCCAACCTCACCCACGTGGACGCGCGCTGAAGCTCACCCACGCGCGGCTTCTCGCTGGATTTCTTCCTCCTCCCCCCGCTCCCTACACCACTCGCACCACGCAAAAGCGGAGCCTCGGAAAGGGATCCCGCCCGGCCTCCCCCGGCTTGCAGTAGCGTGGCCCTCCTTGGGCCCGGGAGCGTGTGTGGAAATCACCGGCGGGGCTTGTGGTGGGGATTGGAATCTGTGTTGTTCCAGAAAAGTCCTTTGGGGAGGCTCAGCTGGGCGCCTTCCGATCTAGAAGATCAGTGAAATGGTTGTGGGATCTTTGGGAGAGAACAGAAAATTCCCCACAACAGGGTCAGGACAGAGCTCCTCTCATCCAGCTGGCTGTGGGTCGAGGCCCCCCCAACCGTTGTTTTGTAGGTGTTCTCCAAATCCGGACAAGGATTCCCCTTCCCTCCCATCCCCTCCCTTCCCTTCCCTTCTATTTATTCCTATTCCATTCTATTCTATTCAATTCTAGTTGCCTCTTCCCCCCCCCCCTCCATTCTGCCCAGCAGTTGATCTTTCAAAAGATATTTACTGCCTGGATCTTTGGAGGACCATGAGAACCTTCAAAATCCTTAGCAGGTGGTCCTCGACTTACAACAGTTCATCTAGTGACCGTTCACAGTTAAAACGGCAGTGAAAAAAAGTGACATGACCATTTTTCACACCTTTGACTCTTACAGTTCATGTGATGAAAAAAGTGACTCACATTATTGATGGTTGCAATGTCCTACGCACCTTTTGTGACCTCCTGACCAGCAAAGTCAATGGGGAAGCCAAATTCTCTTAACAACCTTAAAGTACTGCAGCGATTCACTTTTCACAAACGTAGCAAGAAAAATGGTAAAATGGAGCAAATTTTCCTTAACCATGTCATGCTTAGCCACAGAAATTTTGGGCTCAGTTGTGGTTGTAAGTCAAGGATCCACCTGCACTGGTGTCTTCCCTCCCTATAAATTTGACTCAAAACTTTAAACAGAAACCACATGGGTGATCATTGCCATATATCTAAGGGCTAATAAAGTGATACGCTTCTTTGGATTGTTTGGTGGAACTTGGATGCAGAGCATGCTCGTCTGGTCAGTCTCTCCCATATAGTCCTTGATGCTTCCTGATGGTTGTTTGCCTGCAGAGTTTCATTACCCAGCTAGGTAACATCACCAGTATCTAGCTGGGGAATGAGATGTCTTCAAGTAAACAGCCAAGTTCAGGGAGCCGTTCTACCCTGAGCTACGCAGAAGCTCTTCTGCATCATCTCCTTTGTAAGTTCCTCTGTGGTGTAAAAAAAAAAAAGAGTTTAGCAACATGGCTTTTGTGGCAGAGATGGGTCTTGGCTGCAAAGGGAGCTAGAAAGCCACAAAGGGCAGGTTGCTGATGCCCCTTCAGCCCCTAATCAGAATAACAAGGGATCTTGGAGGCTCAGCTGAAAGTGGAAGACTACACAGATACGGGGCTGGTCCAGGCATTTGCCATCTGAGAGAAAGGATAAGAAGGACCTCCTCCCATTTGGTGTGCAAAATGATTGGCAGGGGAATCTTCCACATTGCTCATAGGACACGTGCACACTCTTTTCTAGCATGTACACTGAAAGCTGGAAACTCACGCAGGGCAAGTTGCAAAGCCATAGGCTGCTTCACTCTTCACTCAATTCCTCTCCTCCTCCTAGCATTCCGGCATCAAGTTTCTGAATAACTTTTTGGAACCCAATATTCTCTTTGTTCTACTTTTATGAAACTCCTTAACCTCCAGCAGGATGATCAAAGTGGAATGCAATTAATCCTACCTGGAAAAGAAAAAAAAACCACTGGAGAAAAATGCCATTTATTTTAAAACAATGGTCTTGCTGGAGTGAGAATTCTCTTCTAGCACTGACACTAACCTGTTGCTTAATGCTGCCGCATTCTGAGTTCTGTCCATAGTGGTTCTGGATGAATTTTTAGGAACTTATTATTGAAGGGGTGATCCTGATTGGCCTGAGTAATGCCACTACTTTATAAGCAGTACTGGTTACCAGTTAGGATCCCCATCTATTCAGTGGGGGGGAGGTTGCAGTAGCCAGCTGATTGGGCTAATATTTAAAGTAAAGCAGGGTTGAATGGGTCACTGCCATAGTGGCACAGTGGTTAGAGTGTAGTACTGCAGGCAACTTCTGCTGCCTGCCAGCTGCCTGCAATTTGGTAGTTCGAATCTCACCAGGCTCAAGGTTGACTCAGCCTTCCCTCCTTACGAGGTGTAGTAAAATGAGGACCCAGATTGTTGGGGGCAATACGCTGACTCTCTAAACTGCTTAGAGAGGGCTGTAAAGCACTGTAAAGTGGTATATAAGTCTAAGTGGTACTGCTATTTCAATGTTGGAAACTTGATTGAAAAATTGAAATGTCTTGAAAGTTTTTTTCTTTTCCTTTTTTTGAAAATTTTATTTGGGTTTTCACAAAAACAAAATACAAATAAAACATCTTTTGTTGAAAATAGCATGGTCCCAGGTTATCACTTCTTCATACAGACACAAAACTCAATTTCATGCTCATTTTTCTATTCTATTCCATATCTTACTACTGTTTTATATTTTCTACATAGTTTTTCCCCTCTTTTAATTTTCTCAACTTTATTTTAATGATCTCATCTCAATTCAAATCATTATATTTATACTTTTTGTCTGTCCTGTTTCAAATTCATATTATCTTTTCTCATTAAACAAATTTTTCCCTGTAGTTACCAATTGGAGTATGACACCTTTATATCTTTTTTTTTTTTCCATTCAAACTCTTATTTAAGCTTCATGTATACCTTTAAGATTATAGCATTCAATATAATACATAACTTCCAATCGAATTCTGCTTGGTACATTCTTAAAATACACACTATATTCTTAAAAAGAAAAAATTATATATATATATATGTAAATAAAACACACATTCCATTGCAATTCAAGTCTATCATTAATAGTCATTAAAATCTTAACATCTTTAACATTTCTTTTCAATTAAATATCATACTTCCTTGGGAACACTTATAAACTTTACATAGTTAATTCTTTTTTTTCCATGTTTCTCACTTATATTTTTATAAATCATTACTAATAATTAAAATGTTCCCATTTAATTCTCTCAATCACTTTAATTCATTTATTTATTAACAAACATTCCACTACAATACAGTAAATATTTTATCCATCATTGTAGTCATATTTTCTAAAATTATTTCTGTTTATAATATAACAATGCTATCTTATGTACCTTTGCAGAATCCCTTTTACAATTAATTTTTCACCCATTATCTCTAAACAAGCTTATGGTTACAATCCTTATATCTTTTCCCTGTTTTTCTATTTCTTGTTTCTGTCTTTTACAACTTCTTTTCCTTGCCTTCTTCCCCCTCTTCTTCTCCCTCCCCTTTTTACCCCTCGTCTCTCTACTTCTAACTCTCTCATCTGTAATCCCCTCTTCTGTTGCTTTCTAATATTATACTTATCTTTCAAATTATTCTTCTTTTTGGTTGTTTTTTCTAGTCTTAAACCTTTCACTCTCTTTCCCCCCTTTCCTCCCCCCCGCCTTAAAATTAGACCATTAAAGATGGCTTCTTCCTTGTCCCAATCTTCTTGTTCTGCAAGCGTTTCTTGTTGTTTCTCATAGTTCCAGATCTCCATTTCTAGGAATTGAAATACGAAGCCAAAAGAAACTCTCCCTTCTTGTGCATCTTCTTTCCATTTTTAAAGTTCCATTTTCAGTTCTTCTAAGAGTGATACCATTTTAAAGACTTTTAAATTACCACCCGGTTAATTTTAGTCATCTAGATGCAAAAACCAAAAATCATCAAGTAATCCAAATAATCCAAGGCTGTTTCTTGCTTCTTTTTTCCACTTTCTCTTCCTGGGGTTCTATTATTTTGTTACCAAGTTTCAGTTAAAATGTATTTTTGAGGAATCTTGTTAAAATTTCACTGTAACTTCCTTTTAGTTACAGTTCAATTCCTTAGTTCCAGGCAGTCTCCTCCATTTTTCCAGATCCTGCCCTTTTATTCTTTTTTTTTTCTCCTTTCCTGCTTTAAAAAACTTTTAAATATCCAGAAATCTTTATTATCCCTTTGACTTTTATTTTCAGCTAAGATGCCTATTAATGTCAAAGTGGATTTTTTTCAGTTTCTTGCTTAAGTCTCTAAGCTGTCAGAATAAGGAAGGGAAGAAAAAAAAAACCTAATCCCTTCCCTTCTCTCTCTCCTTCGCAGCTTCAAAATCTTCTTTGGGAATAATGTTATTTAATTTAAATTGCAGGGTGTTTTACGTTGTTGCTTCTTCGGTTTAACCCGGTCAGCCAAAAACTTTCTCTTCTTATCTTCCTCCTGCACATTCTTTTCCAGTTCAGTTCTTCTTTGAGGTGGCCATTTCTGACCAGCCCTGCAACTACCTTCGGGAAAGGGAGTAATGGCCAGCTGGGAAAGAGAGATGCGGCTCTCCTCGACCCTGCTGGCAGTCTCCCCCTTCTTCACCACTTCTACAGGGTGGCTTAGCCCCGAAACCAGCCGGCTTGGGGTGCTCTGGCGGCGAGCACAGATCGAAATCACGCATGATCGTGGATTTCGGTCTGTCGCCGAAGAGACTCAAACCAGAAGCTTGAAATGTCTTGAAAGAATTTTTGATATAACTGCCAAGAAAACTATGTGAATATGTTCATGTCAGGAGTTGACTATGATTTGTGCATCATCATTTTAGCCATTGTCTATCCATTGCTAGATGAAGGCCTCTTCCGTAGATTTCCAACCAATATGGTCCTGAGCTTTCCTTCGTGAATTGAGCCCGCAATACTTGCTAATGTCTTCGATACATCTTGTTTTAGATCTCTTTCATGGATGTTTTTTTTAATCAAATGGGATCCATTCTATGCCTTGGTCCACCTGCCATCAGCTCTTCTTGCTTATGTGAACAACCCATTTCCATTTCAATTCTTTTACTCACTTGGCATATTCAGTAGTAAATAGGGCTCCTTGGAAATATGTATGTGAGAACATAACCTGAATATCTACTCTGTTATGAACTGAGAAATTTGGACAGGAAACAGCAACATCCACAAGGTCACACTGCTTTTGTCACAAAGACTCACTGCTTTTGTCAGCATTTCTTCACTCTCCTACCATTGGGTAGGAGATATTGAAGCATAGGCAGCCACATCAACAGGCTGAAGAACAGTTTCTACCCGTGGGCTGTCAGACTTCTGAACGGGAAATAACTTCATGTTAGCATAGTATGATAGACTTGCGGGGCCGGTGCGTTGTGCAACAAGGTCAGATAGGTTAATAAGGTTGGGTCTGGGTTAGGGACTTCTGTCCTCACTGTGAGTTGTGTTGGGGTGGGTGGGTGCACGAAGGGAGTCTCAGCCAATCTCATTGTACACATGTTGTACTCTGACAATAAAGGTAATAATAATAAGATGAAAGCTGTTTCAAGGCACCATATTATATTTCCTGTGCCTTCTGGGTTGTGTGTATGGTATTGCAATGCATGTGGGAAAGGAGAAGGGCTTGCATCACCATTTCCCGTCTTTGCTTTCCTCAGTCCAGCCTGCCCGCACCTGTGGACATCATCAATAGGAAAAGACAAAAGTTTCCTAATATTTGTAATCCTTGGTTTGTAGGAGATGTTACCAAATGACTCCGTTTTTCTTCCCAGACCAGATAGATTTTAAAAGCAGAATTTAGCTTTGCATTCTGGGAAGTGCCAGAAATTCTGAAAAAAAAAAAACAGTCCTAAATCTTAGAACAAAAAAGCTAACACTTTCGGAAAACTGGTGGCCACCAGAGCTGTTCTTTTGAACTAATGTTCATCTTTGCCCATGTGGTGCCAGTTGATAAGGCCAAGGGCAGTTCACTTGAGTTCCAGCTGTAGTGTGTTTCTGGATACAGCTAAAGAGCTGATTTTACTAAATTAGCCTTTTCTTTTAAAGGGACGTGTCATATATTCTGTGACTCCCTAAGAAACAAGTTTAGAAAAAGTAGGGTGGGAGGAAAGACTGGGCTGGTTGTAGTTTCTGCTTTTTCTGTTTGTAGAGTAGAAAAATATATATTAAATGAGCTAGTGGCAGTTTTGGTGCTAACCAATATAGCAAACTTTTTAATACTGCCTTAACTGCTTGCCAGACACAAGATCAACAGTGTTGGGAGTTATGCAAAAAAAAAAATAGACCAACCGACTGAATAGTGAATGTGTAAGATAGGAGCTCCTCTCCCTCTCTCCACCTCTCCCTCTCCTCCCTCCCCCTCCCTCCCTCTCTCTCTCCCCTTCCCTTCCTCTCCCCCTCTCTCTCCCTCTCCCTCCCCCCCCTCTCTTTTTCCTCTCCTAGAAGTAGGAATGGGGGTCTCTGTTTTGGGGAAAAGAGGGTTAAAAGTCTCCCCAAATTTAAGGGAGAGAGGGCAGAATTTTGGTTGTACAAGTAGTCCTTGGCTTATGACAGTTCATTTGGTGACCATTCAAAGTTACAACTGCACTGAAAAAAGTGACTTACAGCTATTTTTCATGCCGTTGCGGCATCCCTATAGTCATGTGATCAGAATTCAGAGGCCTGGCAACTGACTCGTATTTATCAGAGTTCCAGGGTCATGTGATCAGCTTTTGGGACCTTCTGACAAATGAAATCAATGGGGAAGCCAGATTCCCTTAACAACTGCGTCACTAACTGAACAGCCGCAGTGATTCACTTAACCGCTGTGTCGCAAAAGATTGTAAAATGGGGCAAAATTCACTTAAAGAATGCTTCTCTTAGCAGCACAAATTTTGGGCTCAATTATGGTCGGAAGTTGAGGACTATCTAAGTATCTAAGTAATTTCTTTTTTTTTTAAATTGGTCTCTTCATTGTTCTCCTAAAGATACATTTCAAGTGTGTGAAATTGCCTTGACAGAGGTATAGATCACCAATGAAATATTTTGTACCAGATTGTCCTCAAATGATATCCTGGAATAGTTTTTACTGATTTTTCCTTAGCTCATCCCATTGTCCTCCTCTGAAAACTTCTTTGAAGTTTTTTGCACCCACTTTATCATGCAATTATTAATTTGTTGCATCTCCATCATTTTTTTTTCAAACTAAAACATGCTACCTCCAGCATTTATTTGTTAAATTCCTTTCAGTGCCATCTTGAGTTCAGACATTTGCATCCCCCGTGGAGAGCTGAGTTGATTTTATCCAGTTCCAATAAAATAGCCAATAGATGAAATCAAGCTGGAAAATAGTAAAGGCAGATAGAGACTTAAATATGTGTCTTTCCTTTGGTTCTCCAAAATGCCTGCTTTGATATCTTGGTTGTAAAAAAAGAGATTTTTTTTTTACTTTTTAACAATCCTCTAAAAAGGAAAAAAACTGGAATGGTGTGCATTTCACTTCCCCCATGCTCTCTGCTTTTCAACAGCTTTTATATATAATTATCTTTTGGACTTAACCATGCTATCCGGATCTTAGTCATGGGCAAGAGCACTGGGCACATAATTTCCAGAGTTGTTTTTATCAGAATTTGTCCTGAGTTCCGGTGCACAATTAAAAATAAATTGGGCAGTCCTTCCTCTAATGAAGCTGTAGCCTAAACAAATAAGGTCCCATTCTGCAGCTGAGGAAGGATAACACACTTACAGCATCATTGCAGCCTTTGGGCAACACTGCTGGGAAGCCTGGTGCTTACAGATAAATAGATCTCTCCCTATCACAGTGGAACATGCTTTGCTCTGGCCTCTCCTGGAACAGAGTGCTTTTGTTTTCAGAATGGTGTCTCAGCAAAGACACAGAGTGTTATGGAGGCCATGAAAAAGAAGACCAAAAGAGATAAGCTATGGGGGAATATGTGGCGAAGAACAATTTTCTTCCTGGGAAAGGATTGCTTCAGGATTAGCCACAATCAATCATCAGCCTCTTGGGGAATGGCAGATATTTTGTGAGAACCTCCAAGACAGATATCCAAAATTTCAAAGATGTTCACTGTTCCTCCAGTAAAGTTTGCCTCTATTTGATGCATATCCAAGAACAGAAGAAGAGAAAATGACAAGGAGTCTCCAAAATCTATAAATCCATGCCCAAATGGGAAGGATTACCTTGGCTTTCTCCTAGTGGCAGTTAACTTAGAAAAGAAAAAGAAGATACAATTATGGGTTAAATAATCAATCTGTAGAAAATAATAAACCCAGGCTAGAGATCATCCAGGAGTTTAGCCAAGCCATAAACGCCAGAATTTCACAAAAAGAGAAATATCAAAATACTATATATATATGATTGAGAGATCAAGAAGAAAATGCAGAATGGGGTTCAAGATACTTGACAAAAGACCATGCAAAGTACAGAGCTGGTTTCCAACACTGGGTCATACCTGGATGGATAGTTTTATAAAGCCTGTATTCCCTACGCATGAATATGAATAAATTGGATTGAAGGGCAGCTTAATGACTGATCCCTAATACTACTGCAAGGAGGTTTTTCTTCCACTTTCTGCACCCCGTACTTGTTTGACTTTCTATCCAGCCATAATTATCAGTGTTTTGGAGGTTGTTCCAAAGACTTCAGCAGAACTTCACAATCCAGATTATTGACTCAATCCTTGCTTGTTCTGCTGATCCTGATCAATACATCTGTGACTTCCAAGGTCCCTTTAGCTTCTTACCTTCTCAAGAAGGATTTTAATGGTGGCTATAACAATCTCAGTATCTGGTATGGCTGGCATCTGCCTGCACTATTTGAACACAAAATGTTGGATCTGATGGTCTTGTGCTTTGATAATTATCAATAACACCAGGCAGCATATATGGTTATACATTATTATTTCATCACAGTTAGCTAGGATAAAAGAGAAACACCTGATCTTCTACTAGCACCTGAAGTTGCACATTTGGAAATGTGAGCAGCTGTTTCACGTAGCAGTGGGATTCCACAGCTTGGGCTGGATGGGCTGAGTCCTTGTGCATAAGATTACCTGGATAGGAGGTGCATTCATTAAAGGGACCCTGAATTATTGGAATGCTTTCCTTCTTTGGGACTTTCTTATGAATGTCATATCAGAAGAGCTGTTGCAGTCAGCAGTGGGAGGTGCCAGATATTCCCATGTTGATGCTGTTGTTTGCATTTGCTCTAGAAGTTGCATTTGGCAGATGATAAGAGTAGTTATAGCTGACACTATAGGGGCTGAGTGAGACTTTGAGAGAGAGAACATCTGGAAAAGAGGAACCCACCTTCATTGCTGGATCTAGGCAAGATGCGTGAAATTGTGCATGTCCAGATTGGCCAGTGCGGGAATCAGATTGGTGCTAAGGTAGGACATTGCTTTCATTTGCTGCTAAAAGATAATGAGATATAAGTTCATACCACACAAAGTGTGATGGAAGTTTGAACAATGTTGGGTGAAAATGCACCCATTGTTGGTTGAAAATTACATTTGGCCAACTGGCAAAATCTATTAAAGTGTAACTTTTCAACCTGTCAGAAGAGATGATAATGTGAGGTCAAATAATGATTCATTAAGACCAACATTCTGTTTCATACCAGATGCCTCAAGGAAACCTGCATAATTAAAAGAGATGTTCACTTCTTCCAGTAACGTACTTCCTCTGGAAAACAGGAGTAGCACATAAATATGACAATTAGATTTATTTTTATCCAATTTGTTTGTTGAATCCTTCTTTAAAGACATATTGTGGTGCGAGTAGAGAAGAAAATGGATGCTGGTATGAAAAAATCATCTTAAAATACAAACAGGGTGAGAATATAGTATATTTAGTAAAAATGGCGAAGGCTAAATAAGTTTAATGATCACAGTTCCATCATGCTGGTATATTCCCTCATCTTCTAAAAGGTTTGTCCATTCTTTGCACAAAATGCTCTGGTGGTGCTTGAGTTTTTCAAAGGAATCATTACCAAGCTGTTCTCATAAAGATGTGGCCGAATAAATCCAGATTAGAAAAATAGCATTACAGCATTAATCAGACAATAAAATGATAGTCTGGATTTTAGATCCTGTCAATTCCTGCCAAGAAATTGTTATAGACATTTGGAGTCCCCAGGCTGGGAAAATCTGTGAATATTTATTCAGCAGTAAATCTCTCTTTTTAAATGGTAATTACGCCTGTCCTAGTAAATTATATTTTAAAGTTAACAGTATGGAATTCTTTTCTTATTGTAAAGAAAAAAAGTTTGAAACAAGTTCTGTATTTCTTTCACTTGCAAATATGTTTGGTTGCTGTAAGTATATAAGGCAACCTAAGGCATATGAAGAACAGTTGGAGGAACTGGGCTTGGCTAGTCTAGTAAAGAGAAGGCTCAGGGGAGACATAATAGCAATGTTCCAATATTTGAGGGGCTGCCACAGAGAGGAAGGGGTCAAGCTATTTTCTAAAGCGCCTGAAGGCCAGACAAGAAATAATGGGTGGAAACTGAACAAGGAGAGATTTAACCTGAAAATAAGGAGAAACTTTCTGATAGTGAGAACAATCAACCAATGGAATAGAAGTTGCCCTCGGAAGTTGTGGGAGCTCCATCACTTGAGACTTTCAAGAAGAGATTGTACTGCCATTTGTCAGAAATGGTGTAGGGTCTCCCGCTTGGGTGGGGGGTTGGACTAGATGACCTATAAGGTCTCTTCCAACTCTGATTATCTGTTATTTGTTAAAAAGAAGCTGGCAAAATAATTGGGCAAAATCTAGGCCTGATATAGATCATATGCTGAAAATTTTTGTTCTCACCATAACTGATAGACATAGCAACTATTTCTTGATACAAGTCAGTTATAAATACAGCTAGTCCTCAACTTATAACCACAATTGAGCACAATTTTCTGTTGTGAAGTGAGATATTTAAGTGAGCTTTGCCCTATTTTACGATCTTCCTTGCCACCGTTGTTAAGTGACTGACTGCGGTTGATAAGTTAGTAACCTGGTTGTTAAGTGAATCGGGCTTCCCCATTGACTTTGTTTGTCAAAAGGTTGCAAAAGGTAATCAAATGACCTTGGGATGCAGCAATGGTCATAAGTATGAACCAATTGCCAAGCATATGAATTTTGATCACATGATCATGGAGGCTGCTACAAAGGTTGTAAGACTGTGAAAAATGGTCATAAGTCACTTTTGTTCAATGTTGTTGTATCTTTGAACTAAATGAACTGTTGTGTAAATCAAGAACTACCAGTATTTTCTTAGTAATGATGGAAACAGCTCCCTATAAGAACTAAACAAAACTTCTGGAAATAAATGTCTGTTGAATTGCATATTCCAGGCACTCAGAAGGAGAGTGAATTATCTTCTTGCTTTCCTCTGCATTTCCTAATGACTGTGGAAGAATATAGTCTGATTCAGCATGGCACTTTTGCACACATCCCAGTTTTGAATTGGAGATTATTTGTAATTTTCAAAGTATTCTTTTGATTGCAAACTAAAGGCAAGAGCTGTTTAGAAACCTTGTAGTTCCAAAATGAGGGCGTTCTTGCATTTACACCCTCATAGTCCTAGATAAAGGCTCAGTGGGACTGAATGTCAAAGTGGACATAAAGATAGACATTATGAGGGTAAGAATACAATGCCACACTTAGCTTTCTGTTCCAATCAATGTTGGATTAGTAAATAGTCTGCCTCATTGTTATCACTGTGCTTTTGATTCTTACTACAAGCCTTGTTGAAATGAATGGGTGAACAATTAGTAAGGTAATCAGTAATAATTCATGAATAGCATGCAATGCAATTCAAACACCATGAAGGATGGTCTAAAAACTGAGTTCAGCTATAGGGAGGAAAGTTAAGCAAAGCTGATAAAATGTGTACAGCACACCTTGGGGAATACTTTCCAACCCTGAGTCACGAATGGACAAAACCTCTCGTTATAATAAAGACAGATACTTTATACCTGTGGGTTTGGGTGAAGTCTGCTCTTCCGTCGCGTTGCAGTTGTGTTTGTCTACATGGGTACACAGGGTGAGCTGCACATGCTCTGTTGTAGGTCACATGGCAAAAAAAAGTAGGGGGAGGATTTTTCTGGAGTTTGCAGTCTTCCACCAAATCTGACCCATTTTAAAACTGGACCTTTCTTTTGCAAATTTGGTCTTATTCTGTCCTGCATTGGCAGTTCTGGATGCCATGAAATCTACTTTCTCCCGTTTTCTCCCCACCCGGTTTTGCTAACATGGGAAAGACTTCTCAAGATTTCAGGGAGAGGAATTGACTGATTAAGTGCAAGGAAGGTGGTGTTGACTCTTATTTACCACACTGAGGGAATGGGTAAGGGGGAAAGAGAGAAGGAAGACTGAGAAGACAGCTATGGAGATTCTCGGTCATTGAGGTCATGGATGTCCCAAAAGTGCTTTTTCAAGAGGCAATTGGACTTCCTTGTTTTTCCTTGAAGATGCTTCGCTTGTCACCAGAGAAACTTCTACAGTTCTGACTGAATGATGAAGGATGGAAAGATTTATATTCCTTGCAGTCATCTGGTCGTCAGCTCTCCTTCTGAGAGGTGTTGAGGCCACTTGGAAGTTTATCTGTGCCCTCAGAGTCATCTGAATAATACAAATGGGTGTGGAATCTTCTTGGAACTGCTGAAAGTACTGTGTTGTAAACAAGAGACAGGTGGACTTCAAGGAATATAAATCATTCCATTCTCCACCATTCAGTCAGAACTGAAGAAGCTTCTTGGACGAGAAGCAAAATGGCTTCAAGAAAAAACAAAGTCCAGTTGCCTTTTGAAAAAACAATCTTTGGGAAGACTAGAGAGAGAAACCAGGATAAATGAGAACCTAGAAGTACATGGAGAACTGCCAGAAGATATCTTAAATGTTCACATCTACCCAAAGCAATCCAAATCCATCAAGGGCAAGGGAATCACTCTACTAAATTGTGGCAAATAACCAATTTTCAGTTTCAGGGTTACAGACAGAGGGAACTGTTATTTCCTGATCTGAGTCACATTACTATTTTTATCCGATTTGTTTATCACCTTGATTGATTGATTGATTAATTTATTGATTGTTTATCACCTTGATTGATTGACTAGAGAGGTGGGGGGAGGAAAATTCATGCATGTGTGTAAGAAGTCAAAGGAAAAAAAAAAGAGAGCGTATTCAAATTCCATACATGCTGCCCCATGCAGGAATGCCAGTGATCCAAACCTCTCACAACTTCACCAGGCCAATAAATACAGAAATAACCAGGTGTAATGCTTGTATTGTTTGAGTCTGTTTATCCTCTTTTCAGTTCTGGGAAGTCATCAGTGATGAACACGGGATCGACACCACGGGAAATTATCACGGTGATTCACCATTGCAGCAGGAAAGAATTAATGTGTATTTCAATGAAGCTTACTGTAAGTAACTGGGCAAACAAAATTTGCTTGCACAGACAGTTACAGAGGTTAAAAATAAAACTTATTTATCAATTATTACTATCATTTTTACACAAGAGAGTCAAGAGTATCTTAACGGTATTATTATAACACAATAATAAAATGCTTTGTCATCTTTCACTGCCATAAAATCCACTTCCGTTAAGAACTGTTAAATGAGACTTTCCCTGTGGAGAAACTGCTTTGTGTATTAGAAGTGCAGTGTCAAAAATTTCTTAAGTTTGTGCTAAACTAGGGCTGGCAAATGATAGACTATATGCTATCAATCTGGTCCACTGGCCAGAGAATTCTGGGAGTTGAAGTCTACACATTT
Organism: Hydrophis major; assembly: GCA_033807585.1. Classification (NCBI taxonomy): domain Eukaryota; kingdom Metazoa; phylum Chordata; class Lepidosauria; order Squamata; family Elapidae; genus Hydrophis; species Hydrophis major. The sequence continues at coordinate 248,706,647 of CM066330.1, forward strand.
TAAAGTTGCCAAGTTTAAGATAATTTGTAACCCAGGCAAGAATGACCATCTTATTATTATGTATTAATTGCTTCCAATATTTGAGGTGGAGGAGAAGGGATCAGCCTATTCCCCCAACTGCCAGAAGGCAAGACAAGAAGCAATGGGTGGGAGCTTATTAAAGAGGGATCCAACCTAGAATCAAGGAGAAATTTCCTATCAGTGAGAACAGTTAATCAATGGAATGTCCCCAGAAGTTGTGGGTGATCCATCACTGGAGGTTTTGAAGAAGAGACTGGACAGTCATTTGTCTAGAATGATATAGAGACTCCTGCTTGAGCAAAAGGTTGTGTAGAAGACTTCCAAAGGTCTCTTCCAACTTTACTATTCTGTTACCTTTGCATGGTTTAGGTGACTGAAGGGTTTAAAACACTTCTGGAGTCTTTTAAATGAATTCTGTAGGTTTAAGAAACGTTCAGGTGAGGCCTACAGGTGATTACTTAATCATATCTCTGATCCATTGTGCTGCAGCTCATAAGTATGTTCCTCGTGCTGTCCTGGTAGACTTGGAGCCTGGAACAATGGACAGTGTGCGGTCCAGCAAAATAGGTCCACTCTTTCGGCCCGATAATTTCATTCATGGTATGTATATGACATTACTTATCAAACTAATTTAACAAATTGATATTCTCAGAAACAACGGAGCTGACATTAATCCCTTCGATTCACTAAGGTATCAGTATCTTTAATCACAGCTTCGGAACACCTAACAGTCTAATTTTTGTGAGGGGAAACTTAATTCTGTTTTTTATGCTTTATAGAGTGAAAGCTTAAACAGATCACAGGAAACTTCCCTAAAATGTTCAAAGAAAGATGAAGCCAGATCATTAATCTTAAGAGGAATGTTTCCTCAAGTGTCTTTCCCTGCCTCTGTAACATTTGTTACAAGATAAAATAACTTTTATTGTCTTTTTTTTTTTCTGTGAAAAAAACAGAATTGAAAAACAAAATTCTGATACCCGCTCTCAAAAGAAAATAAAAGTCCACCCAAGCTAAGAGCACTATCTGGGACAAAACGCTTTAACCAAGTTTCTGCTGCAGTGACGACACATCAGTTTCTCACCTGCCGGTTTGTTATTAAATCTGGCTTCATGTAATCCATTTTAGGTTCTAAGGGGCACATTACCAAACAAAATAGATGGTAGCAACACTCCATATGGAGACTTTAGCCTGGTTGTTAGTCTTCCACATTTGCCTTTTTTCCTCTTTCGATCACACTGTTTTCCTCTCAGAAGACACTCAGCAACGGAGTGCTGCAAAAGATGCTGCTCCCTGCTGTCTCTGCCACCCAAAATGCCAAGCACTTTTAGAGATTGCAGCTGATCTCACACCCTCTGCTTAACTCACCAACATTTCTGCCACTGACACCCTTCAACTGAAGCAATCCGAAGCAATGCAGACTTTCCAGAAAAAGCTTTATCAGCAGTTCCTCTCTTGCTATATATATCACTAAAACCAATTAGACTGACGGTCATATAACAGTTTGGTAGTACAATTCCACTTTTTTGTCACAATTCCCAAAGAATGATTCAGATCAGATGTCACTTTCAACTCCAAACCCCCAACACTCTTGAGAGCCAAAGCAGCTGCAGCCAAGCAAGGCGCCGCCATTTTAGAATTAACTCATCCTACATGGAGATAGCAGCTAGCCGGAGGTTGAAAATGTTTTTGTAAGCAAATAATTAAAGATGACAGGTTTTTTTTAAAAAAAATCCCTAGAGATGAAACTGTAAATTCTACAAAAAAAACCCACCCTCATACATGTAACAGTTCCATAATTGTTATCAATCTGCTGAAAATGTTTAAGTCAAACCGACGTCGGCTATTTTTCTCAAATACGTATATCAGTTTTGATATAAAATGTTCTTCCCTAAATATGAGCTGTGGTGGCGCAGTGGTTAGACGGCAGTACTGCAAGCTACTTCTGCTGACTGCTGGCTGACTGCAATTTGGCAGTTCAAATCTCACCAGGCTCAAGGTTGACTCAGCCTTCCATCCTTTCAAGGTCAGTAAAATGAGGACCCAGATTGTTGGGGGCAATATGCTGACTCCGTAAACCGTTTGGAAAGGGCTGTAAAGCATTGTGAAGTGCTATTGCTATTGCTAAATGTCAATGGGTATTTTCATCTACCTGTTAATAACTTACTAGCATTTAGAGAGACTGGCTGAGGTCCTGCCTTGTTTTAGAGCTAAAATTTTGCATTTGGGTAGAATAATTAACTTTTCAAACAAACTGCTAATTATTCAATTGACATTTAGCCAGCTTTCTTTATAACGATGTATATTTACAGGAAATTCAGGTGCTGGTAACAATTGGGCAAAGGGTCATTATACCGAAGGGGCCGAATTGATTGAAAATGTGATGGACATCGTGAGGAATGAATCTGAAGGATGCGACTGCCTCCAGGGCTTCCAGCTCGTCCATTCTCTCGGAGGTGGCACAGGATCTGGAATGGGCACACTTCTGATTAATAAGATCAAAGAAGAATATCCTGATAGGATCATGAACACTTTCAGTGTAGTGCCTTCACCCAAAGTTTCGGACACTGTGGTTGAACCGTACAATGCCATCTTATCGATCCACCAGCTGATAGAAAACACAGATGAAACCTTCTGCATTGACAATGAAGCTCTGTATGACATCTGCTTTAGGACACTGAAGCTCCCCACACCAAGCTATGGAGATCTAAACCACTTGGTGTCCCTCACCATGAGTGGTGTCACGACCTCACTTCGCTTCCCTGGCCAACTCAATGCAGATTTGAGAAAGTTGGCAGTCAACATGGTGCCTTTCCCCAGACTTCACTTCTTTATGCCAGGATTTGCTCCACTGACAGCTCGGGGCAGTCAACAATACCGAGCTTTGTCAGTCCCAGAACTTACACAACAGATGTTCGATGCTCGGAATATGATGGCAGCTTGTGATCCACGCTACGGGCGGTATCTGACGGTGGCCTGCATCTTTAGAGGCCACATGTCTACGAGGGAAGTGGATGAGCAGCTGCTGGCTGTACAGACTAAAAATAGCAGTCACTTTGTGGAATGGATCCCCAACAACGTTAAAGTGGCTGTTTGTGATATTCCTCCTCGTGGGCTAAAAATGTCTGCCACCTTCATAGGCAATAACACGGCCATTCAGCAGCTCTTCAGTCGCATCTCTGATCAATTCTCAGCAATGTTCAGAAGAAAAGCATTTCTCCACTGGTATACTGGTGAAGGGATGGATGAAATGGAATTTTCTGAGGCAGAAGGCAACACAAACGACTTGGTTTCTGAATACCAGCAGTATCAAGATGCGAAAGCAGATGTAGAAGAATATGAGGAAGTGGAGGAGGAAGTCAGGGAAGAAGAAAAGGAAACAGCTTAAACAGAAAAGGGAATGACTGACTTTTGGTCTTTAAAAATAAAAATATTTTTAAAATAATAAAAATAAAAAATAATATATATTTTAGTAATAAAAATATATTAATAAAAACTTTATTAATATAATATGCCAATTGTTACCAAAAAGGATCTGAAATCAAATGCAGGAACAACCATTACTACGCCTTAAGCCAAGTTATATCTATCTTTTAAAAAACATTTAAATGCATTGCAGAAGTAATCCAATGGCTTAGTGCAGGGGTGTCCAACCTTGGCAACTTTAAGACTTGTGGACTTCAACTCCCAGAATTCCTCAGCCAGCTGGCTGAGGAATTCTGGGAGTTGAAGTCCACAAGTCTTAAAGTTGCCAAGGTTGGACACCCCTGGCTTAGTGTTTGATTTAAGAGCTTCACTTTAGGCCAGGGGTGTCAAACTCGTGGCCCATTGGCCAGATGCGTCCCATACTGGACACGCCCACCCCCAGTTTAGTGAAAGGGAGAAAAGTTGTGATATGCCATGTGATGTGTCATCATAAGTTTGACACCCCTGCCTTAGGCAATAAGAATTTCTTCTGAACCAGGGCCTTCATTTCAAACGAAGAAGCAAAGCTAGGCATATGACATGCTAAATGAAGAAGGCAGAAAATGTAATTGGTCAGCTTACAGATTTTGCTGTATCTCTCTAGAACAGTGATGGATAACTTGTTTGTTGAGTGCCAAAAGTGTGCACATGAGCAAATGTAGTGCATGTGCCTGCATCCATAATGCAATGCACATGACCCCCACCCACATGCGCCCTGCCCCCACATGCATGCATGGTAGATACTCAAAAATCAGCTGGCGGGAGCTGCACATGCATACGCAGTGGAACTGAGCTGGGGCTCATGTGCCCACAGAGATGGCTCTGCATGCCACTTCCAGCACGCGCATCATAGGTTTGCCATCACAGCTCTAGGACAACATTTCTAAACTTGGCAACTTTAAAATATGTGGATTTCAATTCCCAAAATTCCCCAGCCAGGGTATACAACTTAAAAGTTGCCATGGTAGAGAGATACACTGACTTAGAACCTTGTACTTGAATGTGCCAGCCAACTTATTTAGTTTATTATGGGGTAGGACCACTACGATTCCCATTTGTGTTTCACTCTTCTAGTATATTTAAGCTTCTGCAGATTTAAGATGAGCAGCCTAATAAATATAAGCTCTAACATAAGCTGTTAACAAGAGATTAAAAATTATTACCCCTTAAATCATTTAGCTGACCTGTATTTTATGTAGACTTTTGAACCTATTAATTGGACAGACATTCCTTTCACTGGATCAGCTCTCCCACATAAGGCAAGAAAATAAGATGATGCAGGATGAAATTGAATGGTCCAAAGTTCCATCAGCTAAACATTCTGGAAAGGGTTCAACAGCCTTGACCCTCACCTACAAACATGTCAATTGCCTTTCAATACAGAGGTTTTATTTAACCATGATAGTTAAAAGCTATTGATAGATCTTGTTCTTATTAATTTACCCAATCATTTCAGGAGTGTAAAAATGATGGATTATGTTAATTTTGAATCAGTTAATGGAACACACTGGGTGGCACGGTGGCTCAGTGGTTAACATGCTGACCTTGTTGGTTGGAAAGCAGGCAGCCCAGGTTTAAGAGCTGAATTCCCAGGTGACGGGATGAGCTCCCATCCTCACTCCAGATCCTGCCAACTTAGCAGTTCGAAAGCATGCAAATGCAAGTAGATAAATAGGTACTTCTTCAGTGGGAAGGTAACATGCTGGTCACGTGACTGCGGAAATGTCTTTGGACAGCGCAAGCTCAATGGCCTTGAAATGGAGATGAGCTTTGCCCTCTTATGGCAATGACTAGCAGAATAAAATCCGCAGGGACTCCTTTATCTTTCTTAATGTAGCACATTACTGGTAATCCTCAATTTATGACTATTCATTTAGGGACTAGTTATGGCAGCATTGAAAAAAGTGACTTATGATTGGTTCTTGCGCTTAATGATTGTCAAAGTTCCCTGCAGTCATGTGATCAATGGTGGATTCTCTTATCAACCATGGTGATTTGCTTAATGGCAGCAAAAAGGTTGTAAAATTGGATGCATCTCATTTACCAATTATCTCATTTAGCAGTGGAAATTTCAATGCCAACTGTGGTTGTAAATGCAGACTTATCTGTATGTATTATGGGAATACTTTTTCTGTTTTGAATGTACTGTAAATTATAGTTCATTGTAACTAACTCCCAAATATCAACACGGAATTAAGATGACTACCTAACACTACCAGTCATTGCTAAGAACTTCAGTGTGGAGAGAAGGGCCAGCGTTGATCCTTTAAATTACCTATTTTATACCGATTCGCTTGCAAAATTCACTAAACCAAATTTGCTTTGAGAATTTAATTGTAATTAAAAGGTTAAATACAGCCATTTAGAAGAATAAATACATTCTGGGAAAGAGGAAGTACTACTTAATGTATCAGAACATATTTTATGTAAAGTATCCAGGTGTATATATGGAATTATGCTTCATATTAGTATATATATATGTATATACAAACACATATACATGTGTTGGTGTGTACTAGGTATGTATAAAAATGTGAGTTTTCAGTGATTTGAACAAAAGCCCTGAATTGTATATATTTTCTTATGAAAATGTTATAGCATTATTTACAAGATTATTAGCTATAGGATTTGTATATATATTTTGTACCAGGCTACAAAATATTAACTCTAGCCCCACTTTAGCTATAAAAGCTGGCTGGGTGACTTTGAGCTAGTCACTCTATCTTAGCCCAATCCACCTCACAGGGTTGTTGTTGTGGGGAAAATAGGAGGAAGGAGTGTCTGGTATGTTCACCGCCTTGAATTACTTATAAAAATAACAAAACAGGATAAAAGAAATCAAAACAAAATTTCATTTATAGGACAGAAAATGTATTATATAATAAATCTATTGGCCTTTAAGTTGCTATTGGACTAGTAGTTTTTCTACTAAAGACTTTTCAAGGTCAAGGCAATTACTTTCTTGTAATTGCTTGTAGAAATAAGTTTGCATTTACCAACTTGATGTTAAGATGTTCTAAATGACATGCTGGCAGCAGAGGTTGGAAATTAACACACCTCAAAAGGTACCAACCAGGGTAAGCTAGAGGCTCAAACAAAACGAGAGTGGATCAGAGAGGTCATCTGGTTTAAGTTTTTTTCCCTGTGTAGTATTCAATACTTTAAACCAGGGGTCTTCAAACTTGACAGCTCTAAGACTTGTGGACTTCAACTCCCAGAATTCCTCCTCCAGTCGTTAGCTTAGGAATTCTGGGAGTTGAAGTCCACAAGTCTTAAACTTGCCCAAGTTTGAAGACCCTTGCTTTAAACAGTAGCGTTATGTAAAACTTTGCACTAAACCAGCCCCCCCAACAGACAAGTCAGAGGCTGCCAGCTACAATATTAATATACATTTTTTATCTTGTACTTTTGTTTGTAGCGTGTTGTGCAGATTTATAGTGAATGTTTATACAAAATATGAGAATATGAGAATCTCCATAGACATACACAATATTTATTTTCCTATCGTAGAAAACTAATTTTGTTAGCAGAAAAATGGAGAAATACTTCTCTTAGTTGCCATTTATTTTACTCGCATCATTCTAATTTTATATAAGCTACTGTTGCAATGCAAGCATTATACAAAATCCAATAAAATGAGATTAAACAGAATTTGAATCCATTTCTATGAATTAAAACACGTCTTGTGGTTTACAATGTTAGTTTGTACGAATTAAAATTTTTTCACCATTCCTCAAAGGTCTCAGAAAAGGTTATCACTATAGAAGTGCAAACATTCCCATTTTCCCTTCTTTTTAAGTCCTCAACCAATCTGTAAAAGATTAAGATGAATCATCACCTTAATGACTGGCACTGTGTTACTTTCTTCGAATGCTCCTTATGTGGTTGTGGTTGAAATGTTCAATTTTTGTTTCATCAATCCAAGCCATTTTTCCCAAAACATTCCAGATTTATCAACATTTTCTTTTGCAGAATTTAGTTGCAGAATTTGGGAGGAAGCAAGACAAAAATTCTCTATCAATTCTCCCATGCAGATCACTGTTGGTGATCCATGGTGCAACTAATGTACTGAATTTATAAACTGCATGCAAGTAAGAACCAACCATTCAAATTGAGAAGGAAAAGTCATTTTACTCTGTGCCATGTAGCAGTTGGTGGCAGCTTCTCTTCTCTTGAAAATTCACTGAAACATACAATTTGACCACAGTAGAATGTTTAGGGTAGCTAATTTTTACAGGAAATCCTATGTAGCAAAACTTCAATAGTAAAAGATTTAAAACTAGCTTTCTACAATATTTTTCATGTGTTAGATTTTTATGCCACTCATCTCATTGATACTGTGACTCTTTGAAGGATTATGAACTCATTGAACACAACTTTGGAAGCTAACTGTTACCTACTTGTTGTCACTGGTTAAAAATGATTTTTATCCTGAATGCAGTTTTCTTGCAACATCCACATTATTGCAAAGTTCAGCAGCATAGAGAATATGGAAAAAACAATGTGAGAAATACTAATAACACCAAGCTAATGTTAAGCCATTTTAAATCTAATTTCTTACACCACAATCAATTTTAAGAGTAACTTTTCTACTAAAAGTAAATGGAATTTGAAAGCACTTACAGTAGCTAGGATTGCAATGTGTTAATATCCATTCATAAAAAAAGAATCAGTGTAAGTTTAAAATATTCAAAATATCATATTAGTACACTTTCTTTGATAAAGATCTCATTGTATTCTTAAATTGCTTTGTTTTAAAGTATCACTATTACTTCCAGGATAAAGTACAGCTTTTTCAAATTTTAAAGGTACCTAAACAAGTGTGATTGCACATCTTTGTCTACATATCTAGTAATAAATTATTCAATGGAATTTAATTCCAAGCAAGCATAATAATTTAAGTTATTATTAAATTCTCCTTTCACTGAATATTTCCTGTTGATTTTCAATATTTCTCTACCACAAAGGATTCAAACATCTTCTGTAATCAGTGACCTTTTTATTCAAAGCAGGCATTAAACTGAAAAAAACTTTTTAATAAATTACTGTCCAATAGAACTTAGACTGCTTAATTCCTTGGAGAGTTATTTTATTATTGCTTGATAAAACATAATCACTAAAATCATTTGCATTAAGTTTCATTTATTGGCATGGTTCATTTATATATATACATGGTGGTTTCACAAAATGGGAAGTGGCTGTCCATTATACCAACGAGTTGTCATTTTTCCTTTTAGAGAATGGGTTCTGTAAAGAGAGGTAAATAAACAGTAAGAATTTAAAGCAGCATAGAATGTGAATTAAAACTGATAGCTTGAGAACTAATATCAATGTACCAGACCCTGTATTTTTTAAGTATTATCCAATTAAATCATTCCATTGCTTCAATGAGCTTCATTCCATTGCTCCAATGCAAAAGGTTAGAACTTGGAAACACTGAAATTGTTTCCACATCTTTGAAACACACACATGAACCTCCATCTTCCTTTGATGTATTTGCTTTAGCAATTGTTTTCAGCACTGGTAGTCTACCAGTGGTAGTCTACTGTCATAGGGACAGACCTATACTGAAGCTGAATAAGGCGACATGTAGGATGAGGCATTGTGAAAAACTTGGATAAGACAGAACTGCACAAAGCTTCTCTCTACCTCAGCATGCTAGTTATTTCCAGTGCTGGAAGTTCCACTTCAATTAGTTTTTGTATATAAAACAAGAAAATCTGGGCCATTGTCTGAGAAGGCAAAATTCATTGGAATAGCCTAACAGGAGGATAAATAAAATGGTTTCTGCCCATCCAGTTCTGTTCCTTGCAACCATATCCATTCAGTACTCTCGTCTCTCATCCATCTATTTAGAAACCATCTATCACCCTCACAGAAAGAAACTGAGCGGCATAAAATGTTAAAAACATAGAAAATTTAAAAGCAAGGCAAGAATAGTTTAAAGTTTACCATTAAAAGTTAAGTAAATGGTGAGGGGATCAGCCTTCAGAACACTAGCCAACCTCACAGTTATAGCACGCTGAAGATGGTATTTAATTTCACTGTATGATGTGCAATGACAATAAAGTAAACTAAACTAAACTAGTCTGCAAGCACCAAGCAAGATAGCAGAGACAGGACTTTAAATATTTTCAAAAGGCTGGGAAAGTGGGAATCAGTCTCAGCTCCAGCAGAAATGAGGGGAGTTCCAAAGGACAGGAGCAACAGCAGAGAAGGCTCCCTTCCTAGGCCCCGCCAGTCGGAATTCTTTGCCTGCCTGGTTGGGATGGGCTGATGTAATGGGGTAAAGAAAGCTCACTAGGTAATTAGAGGTAATCATGATACATTTCTTGCTGGAACTTTGAATGAAATATCTTGATTCATCAAAAACCAATTTGTAATAACCAATGAAACCACAATTTTTATGGCTGCATAGTCTGCATAAACCGAGTAATACAAGATACAGTTTAATGCTTTAAAGCTGTATACAGATCTGAGAGAAACAGAAATCTCTAGAACTTCTTTACTTACTTGTGTCATTCCTTTTTGGGTTTTATAATTTTTACATGGCTTCCAGCTGCTTTCTCTGCCTCTGTTTTAAACTGAGGTTTCAGGGCTGCTCTTACTGCTTTTGCACAGATTTGAGAGTAGCGGATGTAGCTGAAAGAAAAAACAATATGGGTCAAAAGAATATCCATCTCCTGAAGTTGACAGCTATGGAAAATTAGAAAAGCACCCTGGAAAACTGATTATAAACCAGGGCTTCTAATAAAATGGGACATAGTGCCTCAGACATTTATTCAGAGGCACATTCTGAAGGTGATACTGAAGTCAACTGAAAAATGGCCATTGACAACTCTACTCTAAATGTTAATTCCGTTAAAGCCCTCTAAATTGATGGCCTTTACCACATCTTCAGGTGTTACTGTTTACCTCACAACTGTCTATAAGCGATAGTGGGTTATTTTCCATCTTTCACACCCATGATGCATCATCACCTAGCTTTTTCTCAGCCTGTCTTGAAGAAGTATTTTGCAACCTCCCCCCATGCCCGTAGAGAAAAGTTTTCAATCAGTGTGTGCTACCTACTCATACCTACACCTAAAAAGGTAAAGGTTCCCCTCGCACATACTTGCTAGTTGTTTTCGGCTCTGGGGGTGGTGCTCATCTCCGTTACAAAGCCAAAGAGCCAGCGCTGTCGGAAGATGTCTCCATGGATATGTGGCCGGCATGACTAAACACCGAAGGTGCACGGAACATTGTTACCTTCCCACCAAAGTGGTCCCTATTTTTCTACTTGCACTTTTACATGCTTTCGAACTGCTAGGTTGGCAGTAGCTGGGACAAGTTACAGGAGCTCACTCCATTACGCGGCGCTAGGGATTTGAACCACCGAACTGCCACCCTTTCTGATCGACAAGCTCAGCATCTTAGCCATTGTCCCTTATTATGTACACCAAGTGGACACCAAATTCACAACTGATACAAAAGCTATGAATGGCACAAAGAGCCATGGAAAGATACAAACTAGGTATAACAAGACAAGATAGAAAGACCAGCAACACATGGATTAGGGAACAAATTAAAGTATAGATCATCAAGAGAGTAAAAGAACGGGAATGGAAATGGGCTAGTTATATAGCAAGAACAATAGATGGCTGGTGGACCAAGGGCAGTCGTAGAATAGATCCCACTTGACCAAAAGGATCGACGAAAGAGTCCTAAAACAAGATGGATCAATGAGAACAGCAAGTATTGCAGGCCCAATTGGCAAAAGAAAGCTCAGGATCATATGGGTTGGAAACATGTGGAAGAGGCCTTCATCCTGCAGTGCAAGGGTCTCCAAACCCTGGCCACTTTAAGACTTGTGGACTTCAACTCCCAGAATTTACTTGTTTGTCAAACATGTACAAGATAACAAGTATAGGTATGAACATAAATATGAACAATACAGATAAATGGGGAAAGTAAAACAGGGACAGTAGGCATGCTGGTGCGCTTATGCACTCCCCCTTTAAGGACCTCTTAAGAATGGGGTGAGATCCACAAGAGACAGTTTGAGGTTGAAGCTGCGAGGGTTTGAGGCTGTAACATTGGGGTCAGGTAGGGCGTTCCAGGCATTGACCACTCTGTTGCTGAAGTCATATTTTCTGCAATTGAGTTTGGAGCGGTTTACCTTGAGTTTGTATTGGTTGTTTGCCTGTGTATTATTGTGATTGAAGCTGAAGAAGTAGTTGACAAGCAAGATGTTACAGCAGGCAATAGATCGGACCGCAGAGGGGCAGTTCTAGATTGTTCAGGCCCAAAATTTCGAGCCCCTAGGCATAGGGAATTCTATTGTGGGTGGAGGTTCTATTGTTAATTAATAATAGTTAATTAGTTAATTAATTTCACATTAATTCCATTGTAGGTGAATTCTGGGAGTTGAAGTCCACAAGTCTTAAAGTTGCCAAGGTTGGAGGCCCCTGCTGTGGTGGATAAACAATGGCTAAAATGACAATAGTGATAGACTTAGGTATATAAGTCTTTACAGCCCTTTCTAAGCTGTTAAGAGTCAGCATATCGCCCCCAACAATCTGGGTCCTCATCCTTGATCGATGACAGGTATCTCCGTCTGGGAATGAGATTTTATTGGGGTTCCCACCCTGCCTTTTCTAGAATCATAGAATTACAGAGTTGGAAGGGACACCTTGGAGGTCATCTAGTCCAACCCCCTGCTCGAGCAGCAGAGAGTGTCTATTCCAAATATTAGCCTCTACCTAGGGTCGAACTTACAGCCTCCTGATAGTGAGAGGCGAGAGCTCCACCTCTAGGCCACCGGAACTGAGGATTAAAAGGATTTAAAAAATTAAAATTAAAAAAAAGGATTCTGCATTAAAAGGATTTAATTTGCAAGATGGAGAGGAACTACGGAAGCTTTACGCGAGCTTTCCATCTAAGGCGCCCGAACATCAGGGGATCGGCGGCTTCACAAGACGAGCCTGGGGCGGTGGGGGGGAGAGCGAGGGTATTCTGAGGGCGCGGAGGTCGGGGCTGCCCCCTCCAGCCGCCCACCTACCTGAGCCCCGCTTGCCTCCAGTAAGACACCATAACGGCTGCTTGCTTGGTCGAGGAAATCGCCCGCCCAAGGGCCACAAGGTCGTCCAGTCAAACAGCGGGAGGCTGCTTTGCCGGAGTCTAACCCGAAAGACCCGGAAATGAAAACCAAGTTGACCAATCAAAACTCACGTCGCATCGATACCCCGTTCGACTGACTGGCTATTTACGGTTCGGCTATTTTCATTGGTTGCGTTAGCGTAAAGCCTTCGATGAGCGTAAAACCTATCCTCTGGAGCAAAGTTGGCTGAGGAATTGTGGGAGTTGAAGTCCACAAGTCTTAAAGGGGCCCTGGTCTGGAGGAATCGAAGAATTTCGCCCACGTGGTCTAGCACCCTCTGGGGATCGCAGCGCCGCAGAATTTGGAAGTTCTGAGTTGTTGGTGGCGGTGGGTTCGTTTCGTATTGTTGCAATGATTTATTTTTCTTAACGTGTTTTACATCTTTCACTAATCAAAATTATCAAATTTCGACACCATCGACGCTGGGCGGTTTTAGAAATAAAAAGCGTAACGCGATGTGGAAAACAATTAAAAAGCAATTAAAAGCGAAATTAAAATCGCAGGTTAAAAGTTAAGAGGCGAAGGGAGCGCCCTCAAGTATGATCACATTAAGAGCAACTGCATTCTCTTCGCCAATAATGTAAAGCTGTTCAATACCACAGACAATACTGCTACCCTTCAAAAAGATCTTGACTATATATCAGAATGGTCAAACAAATGGCAACTTCAAATCTCAACAAATAAATGCTCTGTCTTACATATTGGCAAAAAAAAAAATCAGAAAATAAAATACAAGCTGAATAGTCAAGACCTTGTTGATGATCCAAGCTCTGTAAAGGACCTTGGAATACTCATCTCTAATCTAAGTGCTGTAACTACTGTAACTACTGTAACTACTTAGCCAAAAAGGAATTAAGGAAAAAGGAATTAAGAATTGTTAACCTAATCCTATCTAGCTTTTTCTCTGGAAATATCACACTACTAACTAGAGCATACAAAACATTTGCTAGACCAATACTTGAATACAGCTCATCAGTCTGAAACCCACATTACATATCTGATACTAGCACAGTTGAGAAAGTCCAGAAATATTTCACAAGAAGAGTTCTCCACCCCTCTACTCATTGCAGAATACCTTATGCCACCAGATTCGAAATTCTAGATCTAGAAAACCTTGAATTACGCCGTCTTCGGTCTGGTCTAAGTACAGTATATAAAATCATACATTGCAATGACTTACCTGTCAATGAATACTTCAGCTTGAACCATAACAACACAAGAGCACACAACAGATACAAACTCAAGGTTAACCGCACCAAACTTGATTGCAGGAAATGCAACTTCAGCAACCAAGTGGTCAATGTGTGGAATACTCTGTCTGACTTTCTTCCCCAAACCCCAAAAACTTTAACCTTAGACTGTCTACTATTGATCTCACCCCTTTCCTAAGAGGTCTGTAGAGGGCGTGCATAAGCGCACCAACGTGCCTACCGTCCCTGTCCTATTGTTTCTTTTATTTTTCTTACATGTACCCATTTCATGTATTCATAACTATGTATATACTTATACCTATTGTAAGCGATTGACAAATCAAAATAAATAAATAAATAAATCCCAAAATCTCCAGACTGTAAAGCCTACAAACTTGAAATTTGGCACATATGTTCCTCTTGGCTTCTAGGTGCTAAGAAACGATTTTTCAAAATGACTATTAGAACATTAGTATTACCTATATTATTATTAACGTGCTGATCTACTCCCCCTCCCCACCTGAAAAGAAATCTGTTTCAAATGCAAAACACAAGCAGGAGAGGAGTTTCAACTTTAGTTTCACAGCAGCAACCAGTTTTAGTACAGAACAGTTGAGCTAAGCCACACCCAGGCTCCTTACTGTCTCCTTGCTCACAGCAAATGTTTCAGTTTCCAAACAGCCCTCAACTCTCACACACTGACAGGACAATAGCCAGATGAATACTGATGGATGCTGGTAAGCAGAGACACAATTCCTCCCCCCCCCCTTATTTTCCTCCCCCCAAACTAAGACTGACTAGTTTTGTAATGAAGCACGGGTATAGAGCTACTACCTTAATATTCCTTCATTGTGCTATTTCTTCAGCAACACTGGCCCTGTGGGTGAATTGGGATGAGAGATTGTCCTTGGTGCTATTGTGGCTTGGTGGCTTGCATGCAGATGTTTTGTTACTCGACTAGTGTTAGCTGAAGTGACTGGCCCAGTTACACAGCTTTCAAAACTTAAATCCATGTATTTTCCTCACTGGTGATGTAAAATTGGGACTGCACTATGGAACTGTGCAGTGCTGATTATCACATTTTCTCTGCTTCTGTATACAAGCAGTCCTCCACTTACAACAGTTCGCTTAGTGACTTTTCAAAGTTACAACGGCACTCAGAAGTGACATATGACCCTTTTTCACACTTATGACCATTGCAACCTCCCCATGGTCATGTGATCTACATTTGGATGCCTGGTAACTGGTTCATATTTAGGATGCTTGCAGTGTCTTGGGATCATGTGATTACCTTTGTGACCTTCTGACAAGCAAAGTCAATGGAGAAGCTTAACAACTGTGTTACTAATTTAACAACTAAGTGATTCACTTAACAAATGTGGCAAGAAAAGTGGTAAAATGGGGCAAAACTCACTCAACAAATTTCCCAGCAACATAAATTTTGGGCTCACTTGTGCTCACTTGTTGAGGACTACCTGTACTGACCCAAACTGAGGGCTATCAGCTTGTTTTGGTGGGGACCAGTGATCCCTGCACCTCTTTTTTTTTTTTTTAAAGAGAAACTCTCCATTGCTCTGCTTTTCATTTCAGTGGAGTTGCCTTTTTTTCCCATGACAATTGAATAACTATTTGGGATCCTAGTAGATATATTTATGCCTGAACATTCTGTTTGACTTATAGCAGTGCTTCCCAACCTGAGTAAATTATCAAAAATTGGGTGGTTTTTTTCCTTTGGAAAACAGTACAGGAACCCATTACCCAATCATAACCAGGACTTTTTAAAATTTCCATTTAAATAATAAAGTGTTTTACCTACATTGGGTAAAAGTGTTCTGATAATTAGTTTTGGATTGTAAAAAAATTGGGAAGCACTGATTTAGATTAACAAGGCATTCTGTCAAACCTCCTCTCTATAACAGAAGATACTTCTCCAAAGCTACTCTATTCTCCAGATTTAAGAAAATCATATAATTGTTGAATTATAAAGTTGGATGGAACCAGAAAACCTCTGTAGTATTCAGGAAAATTAAATTAACAAGAGGTGGGACATCCAGTCACTCCAGATGTGGAAAATGCACAATTGTAGGTAAACTGTTCCACTATTGTCCAATTCTTACTGGAAGGATATTTTTACCTATTTAAATAAATGTAGGTACCTGAAACTTGTATTTATTATTTCTGGTGTTAATTTCTGTGGTAATATTTTCTCTATAGCACATTGACACATCTCTTCCCTCAGTTTTCTTCACATTAAAATAATTTCCTTTCCAAATTCCAAATTAAAAGCCAGCTTGGTTAAGGTCGCAGATTAGAAATTGGGGGACTGAGAGTTTTACAGATAGTCTTAGACCTATAACCTAAGTTGAGATTGGAATTTCTGTCAGTCTTAGATGAAAGTGTCTTACATGTGAAAGTGATGGTGAAAATAGGAGAGAGCATTATATATGCTGCCCTGGGTTGCACAAAATGAAATTGGTCCATAAATCCAATTAATCAAGAGGCCTCGGGATCAGAATGTGTATCTGAGCCCATACAATGACTGTTAATTTGTTACAGGAGAGTTTGTTTATGTTGCTTTTAACTATTGTTAACTACCCAGTGCCCAAAGGCATACATCTGAGATGAGTGGCCATATAAACTGAAAGAGTGAATGAATGAATCAATGACTACTCAGTGCAGAGCCATTAATACAGATTCTCAGAATGTGAGTAGCCAGCCAGTTGTGGATTTATCATATGGAGCCAAACAAACTACACTTTAATGTCCCTAATACTGCTAGAGGATTAGGGAAAAAAATAAAAAAGGCCTGATTGAGAAAAACAAAGAAAAGCAAGTCATACATAATTTAAAAGGGAAATTGAATATATATATAACTTTTCGGCAAAGAGTAGCCACAGGCTGCCACTTTGACTTTCTTAAATGTATTAAAGCTTCTGGCCAAGACAGATCCTTCCCACATACACCCACCCCTTTGGATTCAGTTTGTTTCTATTGTCTGAATGAGACCTCCCCATTCACCATGGTCAACCTGGGCCGCTGCCATTCATCACTCAAGGAGGAGGATTTGACATTTAATTAAAACAGAGATTAGAGTATCAAACATTAACCTTTTTTAATAACATTGTCTCTATAAAATGTTTTTGAAGTTTTTAAAAATGAAAAAGACAAAACATAACCCAGTAGAAAAATATTTTAACATTTAAATGCATTGGTAAATGTTTGCAATCACACCTCACCTCACAAAGAATAAGTACCTTCTACTGAAATATTAACTTTTAAAACTAGCTTCAGGTCCATATTACAGTATTTACAGACATTCTTAAGAACAAAATATTAAATACCGCAGATGAGACAATTAAAGAAATCAGAATTCAGATATTAAGATATGTCTAGAACTCATTAGTTCTTGCCATTTATGACAGATACCAGAGTTCTACTATTGTCCTGCTCATCAAGGATACTTAAATTTTACATTGTACCTGTATCACAGACATAAAAGCCTTTTGGGTTTTCCAGTTTTTGACTACATAAATACTCCTCTGTGAAGAAAGGACTACTTTGAAATTGTAAGGTAACTATTCTTTGACTTATGGAATTTAGATATATTTGTTCTGAAGTACCTAGACTTCTGTAGATAGAAGGTAAGGCAGTATGGATATATAGTAAAGAACAAAACAAAATCTGTTTACATGTGTATATGTAAAGAGAAACAACAAAGTATAATTTAAGAGACTTCAGTTGTCTGGAGTACATAAATCATGATTATGCATTTTAAAAGGGAAGAGTGATTTCTTCCTATGAATGTAATTATTATACAATTTCTGATTCTTAGAAAATGTGGGACCAAAATGAATTAAGTTGAACAAGTTGCATTGTTCAACAATTTAACTATCTTATCAACTAGAGACTTTGAAAAACTGAAATTGTAAGCCACTTTTAGTTCGTATCTAATTATATAGCACGCGATTTCTGCTACATTCAGAATAAGTTTTCAAAACGGTGGAACTTCTGTAAACATGAATGTTAAATATCAAACTTCTCAGGTTAGCAAATGGTAACTTTCATGAAAACAGCCTATAAAAAAACACTAGATCCTATTTCAAGTAATAGTGTTTGTTCTTCAAAGCAGAACCCTGTAACAAACTGCTCAAAATCTTGTGCCCAGAATATATTCTGCAAACACATGAACTGTCTTGAATGCCTGCATTCCAGTTTAAGGAATGTACAATTCAACAGAAAGCCATGCGTCCTACCTTCATGTACAGTTCTCTCCAAAATTTTAATTTAAAAATCTAAACTACAGATCTATTTTTTAAATAGGTATAAGAATAAATATTTCCAGCTTTGAGGAAGCTTGAAAGTGTTCCTTTCAAATTGTTAGGCCTAACAACTTGGTGTAGCTTCTATACTATTCTTCCACAAAGGCTGCTGCTGCCATTGGAGATCTCATATTTCCTCTTGCTGAAGAAGTGAATTCTTCTATTTCGGCATTAAGTTTGCTGATTACCCATTCCAATGCTTCACGTCCCTGTTGAAGACACATCTTTATTGAAACAAGTCCAAGTATCTCAGAGGTCATAGTAATTTACAGAAGTGAAACTGATCATAAATATGAATTACATTGGTATTACTTTAACATTTAGAACCAGTAGGTGAAAGGGTGTAAAGTCTCTGTGTTGAATTAAGAATAAGACTTCTTTTTGTGATGGCCAATTTTTTTTTAAAAAAAATGCTGTTTGCTCAGCCTTTTGGAAGCATTTCATTTATATTATCTATTGGCAGCTACCTTTTGTTTTTATTGTGATACATTTTAATCATTGTTTTTATTGTGATACATTTTAATCATTTTAATCATGAATACCTTGACTCAGAAGAAGGAAAAAGAAAACATGCATAGAGTCATGGAAAAACAGATCAACCCAAAGGAAAAGCTACCCATTGTAAATGTAAAACTGATAGGGAAAACTGACCCCCTAAAGAGATATCACATATGACTATCTTGATGTTCAAACTAAATAGAGACAGCATAAACAGATAATATAATATGAAAGAAGAATCTAAAATTGTGAAAAATTCCACTAGGCCACAAAAGCTTCTCGGGTTCTTCTGCCTCTTAAACGGGAGTGGGCAATGAATTTCCCCAAGGGGCCACATGAGAAACTGGAATTGTTGTGGAGGGCTGCTGACCTGCCCTCTGCTGCCTTTGTTCCATGCCCGTTACAGTTGCCCTGCCTGCACCCACCACTGTGGACCAGACAGGGACCAGCCAGCAGCCAGCAGAGCTGGTGGCAGACTCGGACAGTGAAGAGGTTGGGGAGGAACATGGGCTAGTCCTGGAGTCTGGGGAAGGCTCTGATGAGGGCTCTGCATTGGAGGCAGAGATGGGGCCAGGGATGTCTGACAGTTATCAGCTGTCTTCAGAGTTGGAGATGAGTGGGAAAGAAGAACAGCTGGAGCCTATTCTCAATGTGCGCATGCTCAGAGCTGCCAGAAGAAGGGAACAGTTAAGGAACAAAGGTTGACTTGGTAGTAAAGGCACAGGTGGATGGTGAATGGCGCCTCCCATAAGGAATAAGAGGAGCGAAAGGGGAGTGGTGTTTGCAGGAGACAATTCATTTAATTAGGGTGAAGATTTGTGACTCCTTGCCAAGTATTTTCTGGTAAAGCCCTATGCTTGGAAGCTTTCGGCCTGGCAACCCTCCAAGCCTAATAAGGTCTATAGTTCTAAATCACTCTTGAAAGACTGTTTGCTGGGACTTTGCTGGATATGAATGAGAGGAATTCACATTAGCCTAATAAAAAGAGTTTTATTGGGATGAGGAGTCTGCTTTGTTATTTTGTGAAGCCTATAGGTCAGAACAGAATCTCTGTTAACTTTTGTAAATTCTGGTATGACATCATTAATTTTGATTGTAATGCTTGAATTAAGAAAAAATCCAGTTTTCTACTTCAACACTTCTCAAGGTGGCTGGGGATAAATATAATTCTTCATAATACTTTTGTTATGCTTATCATCTATATGATCAATATTGTTACCTTTTCAATTCTTATAAACATTGATTAAATGGCTAAAAGTAATACATTATCAAAACAAATTCACAATAAAAAAACCTGTTGCAGGATCCAATCTGGTTTAGTCAGTGGGATCAGAGGTGTAATCGTCTGAGGTTTCGGACTTACACTGGAGCCCATTCTCAGGGTACGTCTCTCTTTTTAGAGCTTAGAGGATGAGCTCCAGCACAAGTCCAAAAGCTCAAAGACTAAACCCAGATTGGTCCTGCAATATGTATCCAGGGACACATATGTTTGCCTTCATTTGTGAAAATAAATCTAATTTAATCTCGCAGGTGAACTACTTTTATTTATTTTCCCTACTAACAAATGGAAGAGGGAAGAAATATTCAGGGTATCCTTAAGTTTGAAGTAGGTAATATTCATAAAATATAACACAACCATTAATCATCTCATATTTTCATTCCATCTCAATTCATCCACTATTCTCTCCCGTCTTCTCAAAATAAGTTGGCAATACGTACTTTTTTGGCATTAGAAGAAATTGTGTTTTCCATTAGTCCTTCTAAGTAACTGCTGAGACTAACTCCTTTTACACAGATGGTTGCTTCTTGAGTCAAAATAGTTCTATGAAAAAAAAATAGCAATAGTTTACCAATTTCTCAAAAAGTAATCAGAAGCTACCTTTGTTCTTCCTATATCTATTAAAAGTTCCACACATTACAACTACCACCAATCAATTTCCATAGGGATAGTGTTCACAGGTACACTAAGCTAGTAGGGAATGGGTAACCAATAATCTCACAATTGTTTTAAACATTAAGGTGTGTGTATGCATTTCTGTGTTTGCGTGGATGGCTCTTGGAATTCCTTCTGACAAAGGTTACTGAAGAGAGTACTGTTTTCTACCTTAATACACTGCTCAAAAAAATAAAGGGAACACTTAAACAACACAATGTACCTCCAAGTCAATCACACTTCTGTGAAATCAAACTGTCCACTTAGGTAGCAACACTGATTGACAATCAATTTCACATGCTGTTGTGCAAATGGAACAGACAACAGGTGGAAAGCATAGGCAGTTAGCAAGACATCCCCAATAAAGGAGTGGTTCTGCAGGTGGTGACCACAGACCACTTCTCAGTTCCTATGCTTTCTGGCTGATGGTTTGGTCACTTTTGAATGCTGGCGGTGCTTTCACTCTAGTGGCAGCAGAGTCTACAACCCACACAAGTGGCTCAGGTAGTGCAGCTCATCCAGGATGGCACATCAA
Source organism: Hydrophis major (assembly GCA_033807585.1). Taxonomy (NCBI): domain Eukaryota; kingdom Metazoa; phylum Chordata; class Lepidosauria; order Squamata; family Elapidae; genus Hydrophis; species Hydrophis major. The sequence goes on from CM066330.1 coordinate 248,727,744, forward strand.
TGTGAGCTGTGGCAAGGTTTGCTGTGTCTGTTAGTGTAGTATCCAGAGCAGGAAGGCACTATCAGAAGACAGGCCAGTACATCAGGAGACGTGGAGGAGGCCGTAGGAGGGCAACAACCCAGCATCAGGACTGCTACCCCTGCCTTTGTGCAAGGAGGGACAGGAAGAGCACTGCCAGAGCCCTGCAAAATGACCTCCAGCGAGCCACAAATGTGCATGTGGCTACTCAAACGGTCAGAAACAGACTCCATGAGGGTGGTATGAGGGCCCAACATCCACAGGTGGGGGTTGTGCTTACAGCCCAACACCATGCAGGACGTTTGGCATTTGCCAGAGAACACCAAGATTGGCAAATTCGCCACTGGCGCCCTGTGCTCTTCACAGATGAAAGCAGGTTCACACTGAGCACACGTGACAGATGTGACATGGTCTGGAGACGCCCTGGAGAACATTCTGCTGCCTGCAACATCCTCTAGCATGACCAGTTTGGCAGTGGGTCTGTAATGGTGTGGGGTGGCATTTCTTTAGGGGGCCACACAGCCGTCCATGTGCTCACCAGAGGTAGCCTGACTGCCATTAGGTACCGAGGTGACATCCTCAGACCCCTTGTGAGACCATATGCTGGTGCAGTTGGCCCTGGGTTCCTCATAATGCAAGACAGTGCTTGACCTCATGTGGCTGGAGTATATCAGTAGTTCTTGCAAGACGAAGGCATTGATGCTATGGACTGGCCCACCCCTTCCCCAGACCTGAATCCAATTAAGCATATCTGGGACATCATGTTTCACTCCATCCACCAACGCCACATTGCACCACAGACTGTCCAGGAGTTGGGGGATGCTTTAGTCCAGGTGTGGGAGGAGATCCCCCAGGAGACTATCCACCACTTCATCAAGGGCATGCCCAGACGTTGTAGGGAGGTCATACAGGCACGTGGAGGCCACACATACTACTGAGCCTCATTTTGACTTGTTTTAAGGACATTACATCAAAGTTGGATTGGCCTGTAGTGTTTTTTTCTACTTTAATTTTGAGTGTAACTCCAAATCCAGACCTTCATGGATTGCTAAATTTGATTTCCATTGATAATTTTTATGTGCTTTTATTGTCAGCACATTGAACTGTAATGAACAACTTATTTAATAAGAATATTTCATTCATTCAGATCTAGGATGTCTTATTTTTGTGTTCTTTATTTTTTTTGCGCAGTGTATATAGTACAGATAGTGCTTGACTTATAACCATTCGTTTAGTGACTGAAGTCACAATGACACTGAAAAGTGATTTTTGACTGTTTTTCACACTTACAAGAGCCGTGGTGGTGCAGTGGTTAGAATGCAGTATTGCAGGCTAATTCTGCCAACTGCCAGGAGTTTGATTCTGACCAGTTAAAGGTTGATTCAGCCTTCTATCTTTTGTGGTTGGTAAAATGAAGATGCAGATTGTTGGGGAAAATATACTGACTTTGTAAACTACTTAGAGAGTGCTGTAAAACACTATGATGCGGTACATAAGTCTAAGTGCTACTGCTACAACCATTGCAACATCCACATGGTCACATAATCAAAATTCAGGTGCTTGGCAACTGGCATGTACTTATGATGGTTGCAATGTTCTGGGGTCATGTGGTCTTCTTTTGTGACCTCTTGAAGCCAGATTTACTTAATAACCATGATACTAATAGGTACAGTGATTCACTTAACAATTGTGACAAGAAAGGTTGTAAAATTGGGCAAAACTCACCTAACAACCAACATTTTGGATTCAACTGTGGCCTTAAGACAACTATATGTCTGTATATGTCTCAATATATATGCTAGGGATGCCATCATTGAAAAAGAAAGGGAAACATCAAGATATCTTCCACATGTCTCCTTACTTATGTTTGAATTCTGGAAATGTGTTTGACCCAATCCTCTGCACAAATGTTAAATGTGGCCTCAGTCACAAATATCCATCCCAACAGAAGCATACAACCTGAATTTCAGGGTCACAGATAAATCCTCAAAGCCTTATTTAGGCTCACAGAGCCCTCAAAATGAACTAAATGTATAGTTTTTGATATGACCATAAAAAATAAAAAATAAACATATAGAAATTAACCATATTTAAGTAGAATATTATATATAGATAGTTGGGCTGATTGCAGCTTTGCACTCTAGCACACCCTGAACTAATGCATGCCATGATCTCTCTCACCTTTTGATGCTCCCCTGCATTCTGCTTCGTGAGCAAAGCAGTATGTGGATGCCTTGACTTATGACCAAAATTCTGGTCCCAACTGTAGTTGTAACCTGTATCAGTGAAAATCGTATTTGGGGGCAAAATTCCTTTTCTGTATTCACAAATATCAAATAGGTTATTACTATTGTAAAGTGGCATTTCATATTTGTTTAAGTTTGAATTAAATTACCATAGATTATACCTCTTGCATTTAGTTTGTTTTTATTATTGGTTCAAGTATGTTGAGCAGTATTTTGATTATTTTTAAATGATCTACTGTGATTTGCTGAAGTATTTCATACAATAAAGATAAGTAGAGTAAAATTCTGAAAATACATTACTTACTTTTCTGGCTCTTGAGGATGTGGCTTATAAATTAGTCTCTCATCTACTGACACCAGGTTTGTAAATGAAATCTATAAGAAATTTAATTTAAGCTTCAGCATGAAAAAATAATCCAGTAAATACAATTAACTTGAGACAGCATAATTTAATAAGCATAGATTATATTGGCTTCCTCAGATACAAATTTCATTGTACTTTTTCATAAGACCATGATAGACAAATGCATTATGATCTATAGCTATAATAATAAAGTAATTCATTTCACTTGGGGGGATACCATTTTAGAAAAGATGGTCAATTTTACAAAGTACAAAAAGATAGTTTCTGAGAAAAATCTGAAATTCTAAGGACTTTAGAAGGAGTATCTTTCTAGCATTCTGCCACCTCTGAAGAGATAGTTGGAAGTATGACTTACAGGAATTAAGTCTACTAGAAATGTTTAAGTTCATTTGTGTAATACTTACATTAATAGACTTGAGCTCCATTATTTTCTCAACTGGGTCAACTACAGAGTGCTCTTGAACATAGGTTCTCATTCTACAAGCACCAATAAGCTAGAAGATAAATATAGCATTAGCTGCATTGTGACATAAGCACAGTATCAAAAGCTGAATTACATTATGCTATTTCGGGGGCATGAAATAAAAGAAGAAACAATTTGTAATTTTTGTGCCGAGTTTCCCTTCCATAAAGGTTTGTTTTAAAATATAAATACGATTTTCCTGCTTTTCTACCATGATTTATTTGAACCTCTTTCAAGCCAGCATGTGAATCAAATGCGTACACCCTTTATAATTGTACAAAATTCAATCGTCCATTTACAAGTGTGGCATGCTCTTGATATGTACCCACAATGGAAGAATTTCTGAAAGACTCAATGGGTCATGAGTTGTCTAGTATACATATATATGCATAGAAATATATAAATTAATAAATATCTATAAACTAACTTTTTTTTTCTCAATTTATAAAACTTTACTGCATTTAAGTTGCCATTTGTATAAAAACTGTCCTGATACTTAGTATGTTGCTAAAATTGAAATTACTCAACCAACTAATTTTCATGCTGTCTAAAACAGCATAAAGGATGTAATCTGAGGAAAAAAGAAACAATAAAACAATTCAACTTGCTGCACCATGCAGTTGTTTATGATGTAACAAGCACAATGGATTCATTCATCAGCTATAAGGAGCTGTTGCACAATCCAATGTACCAGTCACCTTTATTATAAAAAATCTAAATGAATACACAATAGTAACTTTTTTTGAGAGAATTTGGTCTATATTCAAATTCTGAATACCACTTGGTTATAGAAATATCCACCTTTTGTATATTAAATAACAGACATTCTAAAGAAAATGTAATGCAATATGCTACAATGTGGACTATATGCTATATTTTGTAAAACCAAAGTCAAATGACATACATTCAAGAAAACTGTTGAAAGCCCTAACTGGCACTTACTGATTTTACAATGGATGGCATTCCCCATTCTGTACTCAGCAGCCGGTGGCTATGTAATTTTCCATTAGTGTCTACATGCCGGTCCAAAACATCAACTCCAACTACACTGGGATTCATGGGATTGGGGTATTTCTGCATAGCAGCTGTAGTAACAGTCTTCCAGGGGTGACTATAAAGCAAAAACAAAAATACAAGGATGGTCATCTTTCATTAGACTACATGACACATAGATGGGCAACCAGCAATTAGCAAGCTGTTTGTTCCTCAGGGGTCAATTTTTTTAAAAAAATCTCAGTCCTCTCCAACTTAGTCTGACAACAAGCCATATGTTTTTTGGTGCATGGGTATATATTATCAAGCCTCCAGCAAGCTTAATTTAAGTACTTTGCTCATAATCATTTCAAAGCAAAATGAAAAAAGTTTAAAAGGTTAACCCAAGGGTATTTTTTTCAAAAGGCAACTGGAACATATTTTGTTTTTTGTTAAAAGATTCCCCATCCAAGAAGCTTCTTCAATTCTGAATGAATGGTGATGTTTAAAAGGTTAAAAATTAATAATTAATTTAATAATTATTAAAAATTAATATTCCCCCAATATCATCCCACATATACAACTATAGGCTATTGTATGGAGAGATAGACAGAAGTATCGTGAAAAGTGAACACTCTTCTCCCTGCAAAATATATAGATAACCTTCAAATTCAACAAATACTTTCACCAAAACATACATATAGCCTTTCCTTCAGAGACTCCTATCAGCCTACATAGCATTTCTAAAACCCTGTTGCAGTAGGCTGAATTAAGAAGCATCATATGTAAAAATGCCTCTCTTCCACACCCAATCCCCTAGAGCTGAAGTATCTGACAAAACAAGATGTACAACTAAACTGAGTTACAGAAACAAAAAAGCTACTTTAAGCAGCTCAAATACATAAAATTAGTTACATGTATATTCTGTCAAGTCAGGAAAAAGATAAATTCCAAGTTAAGTGAGGGAGATCTTATGCACAGAAAATCTTTCAATGGCTAGTTCTGTTTACTTGTGTTTGTTTCTGTGTTAAAAGTAATAGGCTCATCATTTACCTTTACCTCAAATCAAGTACTAAGAGGCTCCTTCAGCAGGTGGTAGCATCTAGCTGACCTTAGATAACGTCGTGTCTCTTTACTTAGATGAGAGAACATCAGGAAATTCAAGGGCTGAAAGGTTGACTAGTAAGTTGAATAAACATCAGGAAAGCTTATGGAAACTGCTCCAATGCTGCTGCAAATGGACAGCAGGAGCCAAACTTAGCTGAAGAGTACTAACCTTTCACTGAAAAGCTTAACAGGGTTCTACAGCTCAATTGCCTGGATCTGCATCCACTTTCAATTTCATAACGGAAAAAACATAAGACAGTGACTAGGACTGTTCAATTGACACGAGAGATCCAGATTCAAAATCCATTCTCAACTGTGGAATTTCATGGGGTGTCTATGGAGTCAGCCACTCTCAGCACAACTTAGAGAGTTGTTGTTTGGGGAAAATTGAAGAAAGTGTGATATGTTTGAATGGAAATATAAAACAAACAAAATACATTGTGTGCCCAAACCTAAGAAAGAAACTTCTAAAATAGTTCATATTAAAATATGTACGAAACTGGATCCTCCACAGAACACATTTTCTCTATTTAAAAAAAGGACATAAAGAACAAGAGACTATAGACTATAGACTAAGAGAGTGACAGACAATATATGATCTAAAGCAGGTTGTCCAATTCATGGGCCATATGCAGCCCCGGGCAGCTAATAATGCAGCCCCACAAGATAATGAAAAATATTAAAAATAAAGGAAGTTTCTTATTTATATCCATTAACTATATATTTTATAAGTAGCCCAAGAGAATTCCTCTTTATTCAATGTGGCCCAGGAACACTAAAAGGTTGGACAATCATGATCTCAAGGTACATATTTTCCAGACATACATGAGGTTCCCCAAAATTTGAACATTTCCCAACCTACTGGTATTTTGAAGGGCCTTAAAGACCTAACTTTCCCCCCAGGCCTTTGGAAAGGTCAACTGATGCCTCTTTCTTCTGGTTCCCCTGTGGGTTTGTTTTCTTTGCCATCACTGTTCTTTTGATTTATGCTATTTTGGGAGGGGGTTGTATTTTTTGTTTTTAAATGTTTTTAACAATTATAAACTCCCAAGAGTTGCTGGGAATTTAATTTTATATAAATTTAACAATATAATTTCTGAAAAAGATACAAAGAAAAGTGAAACATTAGGCATTAATGTTTAATCTTAACAGACGACTTTGGGAAAATGACAGCTCTCCTCAAATACCTGAAGGATTCCACAGTTAAGAGCTGTCCTTTATTACTCCAGACAACTGGCCAGGGAATAAAGAACTTACAGTGGAAGGAGGTTTTTGGTTGAAAGTTTAGAAAAAGCTTCATAAGAACAATTTGATACCTGCTGAGGATGGCAGGTTATGCTCAAGCAGAGCCATTTGCCAAGATGCTTTAATTTGGATTGTAGAACTAGCAAGGGGTTGCTTTTAGAGTGGCGTAAAGGAATCCTTTCAAGTTTACACACCTACCTACCTACCTAGAGAGAGAAGGTAATACTGTAACTGCTTTGTCACAATCATGCTGTAAACAAAAACATAATTGAAAGCTAAACACTAGCATTGTATTATATAATTCCTGCTTCTGAAAAACAGTCAAGCTCATATCTTCAGCTTTTTCTTCTGCCCACCCCCCCTTTCCCTTTACCAATCACAGCGTTTATAATCAAGCATACTGTATGTACATATCACCATTTGTCCTTAAGGCTAGGACAAGGTGAAGAGAGAGAGAGAAAAAAAAAACTACAGATAGTCCTCGACTTACCACAGTTCATTTAGTGATTGAAAAAGTGACTTATGACCATTTGTCACATTTATGACCAGTGCAGCAACCCCAAGGTTCAAGTGATCCAAATTCAGATGCTTGGCGCTTGGCTCATATTTATGATGGCTGCAGTGTCCCAAGGATCATGTGATCCTCTTTGGCGGACCTTCTGACAAGCCAAGTCAACAGGAAGGAAAAGCCAGATTCATTTGACCGTGTTATTTACTTAACAACTACTATGATTCACCATGGAACCACTGTGGGCTGGAAGGTCATAAAGCAGGGCAACATTCACTTCACAAATAGCAACAGAATCGCTTGTATTGCTTCGCCAACCGAAATGGTTAGGCTCCATTGTGGCCATTAAGTCGAGGACTACCTTGCACTGCTCTCTGCAAAAGCAGTTGACGCCTTTGGGAAAGAGACACCTGGAAGGTTTTGCTCAGCCCAGGGAGTGATTTTGTGGCCTCCCCAAAGACAGGTGCGGTGTTACCCCACCCTTCTTCAAGATCCCCAAGGGCAGGGGTCTCCAACCTTGGCCACTTTAAGACTTGTGGACTTCAACTCCCAGAATTCCTCAGCCAGCTGCTGGCTGAGGAATTCTGGGAGTTGAAGTCCACAAGTCTTAAAGTGGCCAAGGTTGGAGACCTCGAGAAAGAAAAGGAGCCGAGGATTGCAGGGCTCCGAGTCTTCTCCCAAGCAAATGCAGGTGGCTTTGACACCCGCGAACCCCGTCACCCGGCTTTGGGAGGAGGATGGGCCCTGTGGTCCCACGCCCTGGGAAGCGGGGGGGGGGGAGCCCACACCTTCTCCGCCAAGGTCAGCCCTGGCGGATTTCCCCGCGCCGAGAGATATATGGAGGAATGAATGAGCTGCCGAAGCTGAGGGCCGCAGGAAGAAGGAGAAGGCTCTCCCCGGGCCCTCCAAGCCTTCACTAGTCCCCTCGCAGCAGGGAGGGAATGGAAGCCTCCGTTACCCTGGTGACGCGACCCCCTCCCAGCCCTCCCGAGGAACGGCCGCTCCTCCGACGCCTCGGCCACTGACTCGAAGGTGTGCTCCGAGGTCCAGATCTTCATCGTGATGGGCGACGGTGCTTCCTCGCAACCCTCGGGGAGACGCTGCCTCCGCCAGCCCGCCGACACCGACCAGGAACTCGCGGTGAGGAAATGTCGCCGAAGAAGCCGGGCGAGGCGGAGACCCAAAGGCGCCTGCGCGGTTGGCGCGAGGAGAGGCCGCAGAAAAGTGGGTGAGACCAAGCCTCAGGGAGGCCTCGGATAGGGCGGCTTCCTATTGAGGGCCGGTGACGTCAGAACTGAAATCAACGTTCCTTTTTTTTTTTTTTTCCACCCGGCCGGCTGGGAGAGTGCGCCTGCGCGAATAAGTAACGGTCTGGCTTAAATTTGGGGAGAGACGTCCAGGATTGTGGGGAGAAGATGGGCGTTATTTTTACCCCCCATCTATGGAGATTCTTAGTCATCCAGGTCATGGTTGTCCTAAAGGTGTTTTTTCAAGAGGCAACTGGACTTCCTTTGTTTTTTCTTTGAAGTCGTTTCCCACCGTCCAGTCAGAACTGAAGAAGCTTCTTGGATAAGAAGTGAAACGTCTTCAAAGAAAAACCAGAAAATCCAGTTGCCTCCTGAAAAAGCATCTTTGGGACTTCAACATTTCCATTAATAACATCCCCAGCATTTGTGGCCTTCAGAACCTCAGTGAAGTGGACCACAAACATACATACTTATATACTGCTCAGAAAAATAAAGGGAACATTTAAACAACACAATGTAGCTCCAAGTCAATCACACTTCTGTGAAATCAAACTGTCCATTTAAGTAGCACACCATTGACAAAATTTCACATGTTGTTGTGTAAATGGAATAGACAACAGGTAGAAAGCATAGGCAGTTAGCAAGACATCCCCAATAAAGGAGTGGTTCTGCAGGTGGTGACTACAGACCACTTCTCAGTTCCTATGCTTTCTGGCTGATGGCTTGGTCACTTTTGAATGCTGGCGGTGCTTTCACTCTCGTGGTAGCATGAGACGGAGTCTACAACTCACACAAGTGGCTCAGGTAGTGCAGCTCATCCAGGATGGCACATCAATGCGAGATGTGGCAAGAAGGTTTGCTGTGTCTATCAGCGTAGTGTCCAGAGCATGGAGGCACTACCAGGAGACAGGCCAGTACATCAGGAGACGTGGAGGAGGCCATAGGAGAGCAACAACCCAGCATCAGGACTGCAACCTCTGCCTTTGTGCAAGGAGGGACAGGAGGAGCACTGCCAGAGCTCTGCAAAATGATCTCCAGCGGGCCACAAATGTGCATGTGGGTGCTCAAACGGTCAGAAACAGACTCCATGAGGGCCCAACATCCACAGGTGGGGGTTGTGCTTACAGCCCAACACCGTGCAGGACGTTTGACATTTGCCAGAGAACACCAAGATTGGCAAATTTGCCACTGGCACCCTGTGCTCTTCCAGATGAAAGCAGCTTCACACTGAGCACATGTGACAAACAAGAAAGGGTCTGGAGATGCCGTGGAGAACATTCTGCTGCCTGCAACATCCTCCAACATGACCGGTTTGGCAGTGGGTCAGTAATGGTGTGGGGTGGCATTTCTTTAGGGGACCGCACAGCCCTCCATGTGCTCACCAGAGGTAGCCTGCTATTAGGTGCCTCAGACCCTTTGTGAGACCATATGCTGGTGCAGTTGGCCCTGGGTTCCTCATAATGCAAGACAATGCTAAACCTCATGGGGCTGGAGTATGTCAGCAGTTTCTGCAAGACGAAGGCATTGATGCTATGGACTGGCCCACCCGTTCCCCAGGCCTGAATCCAACTGAGCACATCTGGGACATCATGTCTCGCTCCATCCACCAATGCCACATTGCACCACAGACTGTCCAGGAGTTGGGGGATGCTTTAGTCCAGGTGTGGGAAGAGATCCCTCAGGAGACCATCCGCCACCTCATCAGGAGCATGCCCAGGCGTTGTAGGGAGGTCATACAGGCACGTGGAGGCCAAACACACTATGAGCCTCATTTTGACTTGTTTTAAGGACATTACATCAAAGTTGGATCAGCCTCTAGTGTTTTTTTCCACTTTAATTTTGAGTGTAACTCCAAATCCAGACCTTCATGGGTTGCTAAATTTGATTTCCATTGATATTTTTTGTGTGCTTTTGTTGTCAGCATATTCAACTATGTAATGAACAACTTCTTTAATAAGAACATTTCATTCATTCAGATCTAGGATGTCTTATTTTTGTATTCCCTTCATTTTTTTTGAGTGGTGTATACTGCATCTCAAGCGCAGATTAAACAATGGTGGAAGAAGACTATTTCAGCAGCTAAAAACAAAAATGTCATACAGGTAGTCCTCAACTTACAACCATTTGTTTAGTGACTGGAGTTACAATGGAACTGAAAAAAGTAATATGATTGTTTTTCACATTTGGGACTGTTGCTGCATCTCCATGGTCATCAAAATTTGGACACAAAATTTGGTAATGGTTCATATTTATGATGGTTGCAATGTCCTGGTCACTTTTGCAACTTTTTGACAACATCAATGGGAAAACAAGATTCACCTAATATTGTTACTAATTAACTGCAGTGATTCACTTAACTAGCAAGAAAGGCCCAAAAAGGAAGAAAACTAACGTAACTGCCTCATCTAGCAACATAAATTTTGGATCAAAAGTTGACAACTACTTGTACTGATAGAAGAGAATATTTGTAGCTTAGGGATGATAATGTTACCTAGTTTGTTAATGAATTCTCTGCAAGAAAACCAAGCTCAGAGAACCCACAAAATGCCATTTAGTCAATCAACCAGACACAATACTGCTGTGATATACATGAATTAAAGGCAAATAAATAGTTTGGAATCCCAAGGCAGCTTTTTTTTTTTTTTAACCTTGCAAATTGGATGGAGTTTGGCTTTGTTTTTAAAATTTTCTCCTGAAGATTCAACCTAGAGCAAATCTGTAAAACTCTTTAGCTTTTCCCAACTTGGGTGCATCTGTTGCTTCAAAACTCACAAACTTTGTTTGGCTTGTATGAATATGGTCCCTGAATTTGAGAGAGATGCTTTTACCTTTGCAAAGGGGTTGCATTGCTCACCTGAAAATATGAATTGCCAATTAATTTGGGCAAAGCAAAAAGCATTTATTAGGTGGGGAGCAGTCAAGACTCCTCATAGGATACAGAAACAAATGATAAGTACATTTGGTATATGTGATGATCAGAAAACAAATGTTCAAATAATAAAAAGACACTGATTATATTTGAAGCTTGAACAATTAAAAAAAAGGTTCTAGATAACATTCCACAAGAGGCAAATTCATGAGTTACATTACTCTTTTCCAGCTGGGTTTGCATGGTTCTTAAAACTTGCAAGTATATTCAAGGACTTTCAGAACGCTGCCTCTATTGTTTAGTGCTGAGAAAAACAAGTCATATTAAAAAGAAATGGCTAAGAAGAAGAAGAAAACATGAAGTTAGAAAAGAGGCCCAGATTGTTCTTTTAAAAATGCTAATAACAGCTAAAATTCCAGGAAAGCTCTTCAGGTTTTCCAAATTAGGTGCATCCCAACTGGGTTGACTGTAACTCCTTTAATAATCTCAGTCAGAATTGTAGCATTGGAAAGGACACAAGGTTTTAGTTCAACCTTCTGCAATTTCAGCTACATTGTTTGCTGGTTCGCTTCCTGGTCCAATTCAAGGTGCTGGCCAGGAATTTTAGGCTTCGTTAGCACTGTAAAAAATGATATTATCTCTTATATCTGCTAGATGTATTTTGGTAAGTCCCAGTGTTGCTTCAAAACTCAGACACCTACCTTCTGGAACATTCTTCCCCCACCCAAAGTTATGTGAGCTCCATCTCTGTTAATGTTCTGGAAATCCTCAGGACATGGTTATATAATCAGGCCTGTGAGTCCCAGAGAACTGGATATACATTAAGATGACTGCATTACTGAGGTTGATATACTCTCTCCATGCCTGAGGTTGATGTATTTTCATTTTAATAATATTTAATTTTTTGTACTGCTTTTTAATATTTTTTGATCATTTTTATACATGCATTGATACACACATTTTATACCCCCATGTAACAAATAAATGTTCAAGAAAATCAAATCAACCAATGAGAGGTGTTTGTTTAGCCTCTTAAAGAAATCCAAAGCTCCATAGCTTCTTTTAGTACCCTGTTCTGTTCTCCTAGAGCAGGGGTATCCAACCTTGGCAACTTTAAGACTTGTGGACTTCAACTCCCAGAATTCCTCAGCCAGCAAAGCTTAAAGTTGCCAAGGTTGGACACCCCTGTCCTAGAGATTTACCTTCAAGATTTTTTCTCCTGAAACTCAAATGATCAATTCACGGTGGTAATGGAAGGGCATTTATTTATTATCGTTCTAACATTTCCATGCTGCCCTACTATCAAAGGCTGACATTCTCAATATGCTTTCTCCTGGAACCATGTTTTTACTATTATTTTTAATGGAAACTCACTAGGGAAGAAGTAGTTATACATGAGGAGGGCAAACTTTCATGAGAGAAATTTTTTATGAAAGTTTTTCATAATTGTAATCTTGCCTATCTGAAAACACTAAACTGGGGAAATCTATTCTTAATGGACCAAAACCAAGCTTGCAATATACCATTTCCTTATGTAATTCACCACCCATGGTGCAACAGGCAAAATATTTGTAATTCTCTACCATTGTGAAGTTGCAAATAGCTCCTCAAATCAGGTTCTATGATTTCTTTAGTCCGCTTAATCAGGGTTGCCTTGGCCTAGTTAGTGTTTCAGAAAGTTCCTGCCACTGAAGTTGCTTTTTCTGTAAGAAGTTGAAAATATTCGCCGCTTAACTGCTTTTTAAACTATATCTCAGAGCAAAACAAGGTATGGCATTAATCCATCCAGACCTCAAACTATACCTTTTCACACATGTAGCAATAATTTTATTAGAGTAACACAACTATAAAGAGAAAAGACTAATACAGAGTATGGAACATGTAAAAAGTAGAGGAAAGAAGAAGAGAAGTGTAAGGAGATGGGGAAAAAAGCAAATAAAAGAAAAATAATGTATAAAAGATGACTGCCCCCCCCTCCAGGCAAGTAGCTGTGCAGCCCTCTTTGATGTTACTCCTGAATACTGCATGGTGGCTGGCTGACCTTTTATCCATCGCAAAATCTTTGGCGTTACAGGCACCGATCTTATATTGTTAGAGATAATGTTCTTCCTGGACAGCAGGTGTGTAGCTTGGGCCAAAGGAGAATTCATCCATGGAAATCTGGTTTTATCATAATTTTGTTCAAAGATAAGATTACACGAAACATTTATTTTTGTTGTAGCAGGCTAATGGCTTTAGGGATGATTGGAATTCTGGAATGTTCCTCAAGGAATTGCTCAGAGGATTTGGATGTTTTGTTTTATAGAGCGCCATTCCTCAGAGTGTTCTCATAGCAAAATTGAGCCACAAAAACATTCTTTTCAACTAAGCTTGCTTTTTTTCTTACCCAAGTTCAGTCTCACTTCAGTCTTGTAAATTGGGAAAATGGGGCTATAATTACAGAATATCTCTGCTGTCTCAAGGCAGTTGTAGCAATCCAAAAGAAAATAGACCTTGTGCACTCTGGAATCATGTGAAAAAATTTCAAGGCTAACTAATGAAACAGAATATCCAAAGACAGCAGGATATTTTTCTCACTTAGGAGGAAGATATTTTTGCATTGTGAAAAATACTAAGGAGTTGCTACAATCACTGTTCGGAAACATGTGTTCATCTTGCTTTTTAAAAGAAACACAATCTGACTACAATAATTGCATCCAAAGAATTGCATCAGAAGAAACTAAGGATTCAAAATTTAAATTTTGCTGTTAAGTCACATTTCTTATGTACTATAAGATGCTCTATACCTGCTGATATTTTGTGTAATTCCTTTGCCTGGATTTGAACTTTGGATAGACAATAGTAATTTTCTTTAACTGAGTAAGCAATTTGGTATCAGTGTTATTCACAGAATAGGGTAACTCACACATTCTTCAATGTCAATTTAGTGTAAAGATAATATACTTTAATAGAATCATCTTTGCCTGGCTTTTTTTCCACAAAGGAATTGGATGTTTACACATGATAAAGACTGATTTGATAAAGGAACTATTGTGTCTCTGGGGAAAGTTCTCTGCTAAAGGAAATCAATGAGGAACTTTGTTTGCACATCCAATTTTTCAAAAGCAGAGCAATTAATTCTTCTTCTATAAGACCTAAATTATACAGCTCAACAAAATATTGATCTGATTATTCAAAGAAGGTACATTTTGAAGAATTGAAAGTAATGGCAGGTTAACTCAAGATAACTGTTTAGAGGAAGCAGGTGAGAAGGGACAGAAGCTAGTTCACCTACGACAAGCCATGGTTGCCAACTTTTTGCTTTGTGAGATATAGAGTCCACATTCCAAAGAGATGATTTAATAGCCAACCAAACGAAATGGATCGCCTCAAAGGATCTGGGACTTTATCTGTCCAAAAGCAGAATAAATCTCTTAAAAATAGCAAAATTGGACCAAATCTGGTATGAAAAGAAAGGCAATTGAAAAAAAGCTGAAATTTAAAAAATGGCCCTGATCAACCCAGGAGATGCAGAAAAACACATTCTTGAAAAAAATTCTGTAGTCTATGCCATTGAGAAGAGGTTTGGAATGCTCCCATTTCCTAAATTCTGGACCTCATCCCCTCTTTTAAAATAATCTCAGCTGCAGAATAGAACATATTCAGCCTATTTCATATTTCCCAGTGCACATATGCAAAAGACAAAAATAGAAGGGAAAGCAGAAATACAACGAAAGAAGAATAGAAGAATATAGATGCCTTCTATTTACCCACTGTTGGTAAAAGGGTGGGAAAGCATTCTAGAAGCTATGTTCATTGTACTATATTAGCATACTCCAAACCCTCACAACTGATTGGTCCGGACGGACAGCGACCTGATTGGTTGAAACCCCGGCTGTGATTGAAGCGCTAAGAATCTACCGTGATTGGCTGCGCTGATTGCAGGAGATTCAAAGCGCTGCCATTGGCCGCAGAGCCGCGAGCCAGCCCTATATGAAGGGATGCCGCGGCTTGTATTATTCAGACTATCCTTATTCTAAGTAAAGAGCTGAACTCACTATGATGGTCTCGCGTCTCCTTTGAACTGATCCACCCCAGATCTAACACTGGCGATGAGGATGGGATCATGAGACAAGGAGACCACCCAGCACATGGCAAAGCGGCATGCAGAAGCAGGCAGCATGGCCTGCATCAACTCACCACCCGCACCCTTCAACCCTGCTACAGAGGACTGTGAATCCTATACCGATAGGTTCCAGATGTTCCTCGAGAGTAGCAATCTTAAGGATGCCAACGGCCACAAGAAACAAGCCGTGTTTCTCACACACTGCGGGCTCGCAGTGTTCAAGATGGCCAAAGCCTTAGCCAAACCAGAGGACATCAAGACCATGGACCTCGACCTCGAACCCCTACTATGAAGCCACTACACCCCCGTTGTGCCAATCCTTATCCGGCAGCACGATTTCTACAGGTGAGATCAACGCAAGGGCAAAGGGCTTGGTGACTTCATGGCGGCACTCAAAGTTTAAAAAGGGAAATGCCAACTACGGACAGAGAGGGTTGAATTTCTAGAGTACCTCCTAGATAAGCAAGGGATCCATTCCACGGAAAAGAAACTGAGAGCCATAAGGGAAGCACCACGACCCAAAAACAAAATGGAGCTACAGGCTTTCTTGGGACTGTTAAATTTTTACAATGTCTTTCTACCTCAAAAGGCGACTGTGGCAGAACCATTGCATAGGCTGTTAGATAAAACAGCCACCTGGACCTGGGGAGCACGTCGAGGTTTAGAGAGCACATTCACCAACACAAAGAACCTGCTAACATCTGATGCGGTACTAATCCAGTACAGAGAGACCCTGCCGCTAAGAGTAACATGTGACGCATCGCCCTTCAGGATCGGCGCCATCCTCAGCCACCAGCTACTGGACGGGAAGGAAGCACCCATCGCTTTCTCATCAAGGACACTTTCAAAACCGGAGAGAAACTACAGCCAGCTCGACAAAGAGGCCGTAGCAGTCGTCGCCGGCGTCAAGAAATTTCACGAATACCTTTACTGTAGGACTTTTACAATCATCACAGGCCACAAGCCACTGCTAGGAATCCTGGCAGGAAATAAGACCACACCGAACATTCTATCACCAAGAATGACAAGTTGGTCTGAATTCCTAGCAGCATACAATTACCAGCTGGTACACAGACCCGGAAAAGACATCACCCACACAGACGCCCAGAGCCGCTCACCCCTGCCCGAACTGGAGGACAACCCGGCACCCATGACAAAGGTATTTCAAATAGAAACAATATCCAACCCACTAGTGACCATGCCAGACATTGCCAGAGAAACAAATAAAGACAAGCGGCTGGCGTGAATCTTGAGCTGGGTTGGAAAAGGGTGGCCGGAAGGGGACAGGGACGAACTATTCAGACCCTTCCGAAACAGACAAACTGAATTTTCACTGAGAAGGGCTGCATACTTTGGAGGGACAGAGTGGTAATCCCGGAAACATTACAAGAAAGGGTATTGGGGATGCTGCATGAGGGGCACCCAGGGATGATCAAAATGAAAAACCTGGCCAGAAGCTACGCACGGTGGCCAGGAATGTATAAACAGATTGAAACCTGGGTAGCCAAATGCAAACAATGCCAAGAATCCAGACCTAATCCTCCCACCGCCCCAACCCAAGAGTGGGAAACACCAAGAAGCCTGTGGTCTAGGATTCACATAGACTTCGCGGGGCCAACCAAGGGACACTTGTACCTTATCACAGTAGATGCTTACTCCAACTGGCTGGAGGTAAGCACCATGAAGTCTACCACAATGGAGGCGGTAATAAAGAAACTGAGTAAACTCTTTGCCACGCACGGCCTGCCAGATGTAATAGTGTCGGACAATGGGCCCCAGTTCACCGCATTAGCATTCGAACAATTTCTGGCAGGCCAAGGCATACGCCATGCGCTAACCGCACCAGCAAACCTGGCGGCGAACGGGTGGGCGGAACGCATGGTCCAATACACAAAGAAAGCCATCCAGAAAATAGAAGCAGCCAACATACAAGACAAAATCAATAAAATGCCCCTCATCCAACACATCACACCTAGCGCGACCACAAATAGAAGCCCGGCAGAACTAATGATGGGCAGGAAACTACGAACGATGCTAGACAGAATGCATCTGACATACAACCCTGAAAAATCCCCGGGTTCCTCCAGCAAACACAGAAGGTTTAACATAGGGGACACAGTATACGCAAAACACCTTTCAGGGGAAGCATAAAAGGAATGAAAATTAAGAAGGAAGAATTTAAACTACAAGCTTTTGCTGATGATTTAGCTTTTATTCTGGAAGACCCGTTAGAAACAGCTCCAAGGTTATTGGAAAAGATAGAGACATATGGTGAGATGGCTGGTTTGAAAATAAATAAAGATAAAACAAAGATTTTGACAAAGAACATGCTATTGAGACAAAGAGAAGAACTGGCAGATCTTTTGAAAATCCAAATTACAAATAAGGTTAAGTATCTGGGGATATATTTGACAGCAAGATGTAGCACATTAAAAGAGAATAATTATATTAAACTCAAACAACAGATAGCTACAGATTTGAAGAAGTGGGAAAACTTGCAATTGTCATTAATAAGGAGAATTTCGACAATCAAGATGAATATTTTACCTAGAATTTTATTTTTGTTCCAAACAATACCAATTAGGCTTGGAAAAGACTATTTTGAAGATTTAAATAAAATCATGTTGAAGTTTATATGGCAAGGTAAAAAAGCGAGAATAAAACTAAAGCTTTTGCAAGACGCTAGAATTAGAGGAGGTTTTGGCCTGCCTAATTGGGAATTGTATTATCAAACTGCAAATTTGATGTGGGTCAAAGAATGGATAACATTAAGAAAGCATAGGTTGTTGACATTAGAAGGGCATGATTTGCTGTTGGGCTGGCATGCTTTTTTATGGTATAAGGGAACTAAAACACAGGGTTATTTTAGAAGACATTATATGCGGGAGTCTTTGTGGTTAAACTGGGAGAAGATAAAAAGACAATGTTATTTGAAAATTCCAGTTTGGTTATCGACTATTGAAGCATTTTCCTATCCTATAATTTATAAGAAGGAACAAACAGTAAGATATGGGGAACTCTTGGATGAAAAGGGTGAACTTAAATCGATCCAAAACTTAGAGGAACAAGGTATAAGGATGAATGGTTTTCATATGCGCAAATACATTCAAGGTATGATGAAGATTCTAAAACGGAGGGATTCTATGATAAGCAGACTGATTTAGATAAGATCTTGATGGGTACTGATGAGAAGGTGATTAAAAAATTATATGGTTATTTACTGGGAATGAAATTAGAGGAAGAACAAGTCAAAGAAACTATGATTGTTTGGGGAAAGAATTTTGGATATGGGATTGATCTAGAGAAATGGCAGAAATTGTGGTCTCAAAATTATAAAATGACAATGTCAACAGCATATAAAGAAAACTTGTATAAGATGTTTTACAGGTGGCACTTTCCCCCGACAAGAATAGCAAGAATGTTTAAGAACAAATCTGAAAAATGCTGGAAATGTCATCAGATACCCGGCTCGTATTACCATATGTGGTGGACTTGTGAGGACGCTAGAAAATATTGGACTATAATTCGCATGTGGTTGGAAAAAATGACAAAGAAACACATAGACTTGAAACCAGAGATCTTCTTATTGGGAATCTTACCTGACATATATAGTAAAGATTTGAAGTACCTGATTGTAAATGTATTAACAGCGGCTAGGATTGTATTTGCTAAAAATTGGAAGAATGAGAAAATACCATTACAAGAAGAAATTATTAAGAAAATATTGGAATGTGCTGAGATGAGTAGATTGACATTTGAAATTAGAGAGCAAGAGGATAAACAATTTTATGAAATTTGGGATCTTTTTTATCAATGGTTAGATGATAAAATACGATAATAGAATATTTAGAATGCTAGACAGTAAGGAATATCTTTATTTTGTTATTTTGCTATTATTTTGTTATTTGACATTATATTTATAAAGGGTTTTTTAGGATTGATTTGATATGATTATATGATTTGTTATAGAGTAAACTGGTTTAAAGTATTGTTAGCTCATAAAGCATGAATGATTAAAAATATAGTCAAAAATTTATTTTTTTTTGGTGATATTAGGATATATAAGTTTGGATTGATAATATGAGTTGTTATGTAACATAATTGTAATTGAGACTACAGAATGAATGCACAAAAATGATGAACCAACTGACACACTGGATGTACATATGAGAGTTGATGTTTTTATGTTTTGTTTGTCTTGTTTGTTTGTAGAAAATTAATAAAATCTTTTTCAAACAAACAAACAAACAAACAAATAAATAAATAAATAATAAATAAATAAATAAATAAATAAATAAATAAAAAGATAAAAAAAAAAAAAAACCTTTCAGGGGAACCACTCTGGGTACCAGCAACAATCACGCAAATAACCGGCCCCTTATCATACCGATTAGAGACAAGCGACGGGAAAAACTGGAAGCGGCACATCGACCAACTAAGGTCAAGAATAGCCACCAACAACAACCATACACCCGAGCAAGAAACTAGAAGGGGGGGGGAAAACGGCAAGCGCTAAAGAAAGAGCCGAAGGGAACCTCCTAGCGCAAGCAGAACACCCCCCACCCAGAACAAATAAGCCACAAATAAACTGGCCCTAATCACCAGTAAGCGCAGAACCAACAGGGCACGAACCACCGGAATCTTCACCTGGAAGGAGCAGCCAAGCCAGTTCAACCAGCCCAGAAAGATCCGGCGGGAACAACAGGAGCAGCAGCTCAACCAGCCCAGGTAGACCAGGAGGGAGCTACCAGGAAAGGCCCGGCTCACCCTTCCAGGCAGTTCCATCCCAAGGAACTGGAGCGACAGAGAAGCCTTCCGAACCGGTCGAAGACCACACTGGGACTGAACCGCGCAGGTCAGCTAGGCAGGTACGAAGGCCCGCCTACCTGCGCAACTATGTCACGACGCACCGACAGACGAAACCAAGAGGGGAGGGGTGTACTATATTAGCATGCTCCAAACCCTCACAACTGATTGGTCCGGACGGACAGCGACCTGATTGGTCGAAACCCCGGCCATGATTGGAGCGCGAAGAATCTACCGCGATTGGCTGCGCCGATCACGGGAGATTCAACGCGCTATATGGTGTATTTGTAATTTGAGCATCCTCAAAACATTCAGGAAAAATAAAAATTCAGTTTGAGAAGCCAACAAGTAATTATAATACCATTTTTATTAGCTTTGATATTTTACCACTTTTATTTTTATCAGCTCTAATCCCTACATAGATCTGACAGTGCCAGATCTTGTTCTTATGCAGAAGGCTATACAAAAAGAAAAAGAAAGGTATTTTTCCTGGTGAAGGTTAGTAGTTTTTTCTTGCTGTTTACTCCTCACTTTTCAAAAATTACTACTACCCATCATATTTTCAAAGAGAACAGTCAATTGGTTCTCTTATTCAAAGATATTATGAACACAGCATTATACCCTTTATATCTATACCATCTTTTCCAATTGCTATTGCCTTGTGAATCATGTTTTATTTTTAAAAGAATACATTTGTTTTCCTTATTACATTAATGACTAATACCTTCACTTTACAAATCTAGTAAACATGCAATATTATTGCCATTAGTAGTAAGAAGTCATTTAAATAAGAATGTGAGAAATACATTTACAATAGTGATTCAACAGCTATCTATTATGACAAACAGCAAGTCATCTAAATAGATACAAGAGAGATTTGCAAAGAAAATTAGCTAAGAGCCTTTAGGAGATACCATAAACATTTATGTTTCTACTTCATTGTAGACAGGTGGCAAAATTCTTCTTGACTTTGTCTTAACCCACGGGTGCTCCATTATTTCTTTCAGAGGAAGTCTCATAAAAGGTGTACGGTTAAGGACTTTAGCAATTAGATCCTTGGCTCCCTCTGATATCCAAGGAGGAAATTTAAAATTCACCTTAAAATAATTTTTTAAAAAGTTAGATTTTGTTATGAAAGCAATTATATTGTACAAAGTTTAACTGGACCACAATGTCAATTTACTTCCTTCTCCAACTGATCTATTTTTTTTTTTACTCTGTTTGACTGACACAAACTGTTGCTGCTGCTTCTCCGGGTACAAGCCTTTTCTGCTTGTTGTGTAATAACCATCAATTCAAGCACTACATGAGGCTTTAGGTGGCATGACAATAGCCAGTCTATTTGTGGATGCAATCAGGGCCCATTTGCAAGTTTCATAGGGTAAGATAATCACATTTCCTGTTAAATCCACCAGCTTTCATCAATACAAAAGAGAGTTCATATTTTTGATCCAACCTTCTCTGAAGACCACAAAAGGGATATTACATCAAGCCATGTGTAACTTTTTTAGATCATATTTTTTGCACTCTTATTGTAAACCAAGAGAGAATATTTTAACTCAGCGGAACAGTGGAACCCTTGCTGTTCTCTGAGTTTGATAACTTTCCTGCAGGCGTTTCATGACCAAACCAGATAACAGTAATACTGATGATGTTACTAAACAATTTGGTTGTGAAACATCTTACTGTAAAGTTTCTTAAATTCTTTCTAGGATTTTTGTCCTATGAATAGAACAAGACATATATGAATTCCTCCTGGCCTCTCCAATGTAATCCTCTGAATTTTAATATACATTCACAAATAAACATAAAATCTGGCCATTAGTTTCCAGTTATTGTTGTAAGCACTATCTCATTTACAGGCCTTTGATTTGGAAGAACCTACCTCCTTTATCCGTCTGAATGTCTCCATACGAGTGGGTGCTTCAAAAGGTGCATATCCTGCAAGACACTCATAACAAAGAATGCCAACACACCACACATCAACATTTTCATCATGAGGACTTCCTTCTATCATTTCTGGAGCAAGATAATCTGTGGTGCCACATAGTGTTGTCCTCCTATTTAAAAAAGAGAAACAAAAACAAAAAATTGTGTTCAAATGACTGCATTTGTGATTTCTTTTCAGTCACTATTCAGAGAAAGATCCAAGTGAAACCAGAGATTCGGTGATGCCTGGGGAAAAAAATCCAGATAACTGATCCATTTTTTACCCACAGAAAAGGCCAAAGGTTAGCAATACTGTAGCACAGGTATTTTGCACATATAAATGCCATTTGATCTCTGGAAACTCTGCTCTTACCTTACCATGACTGGGAAACTATTTTGACAAGAACATTTTAATTAATAAAATTATTTTATCCTACAAACCAGTTAACAGCGTTTTAATACAGCATGCTACAGAAAGAGTAAAGCACCCTGAACCAGAGCCAAGCAGCTTGAACAAATAAATCAACTATTTTCCACACAGAGAGGGTGAACTCAAATCTAAGCAAGAACTAGAGGAACAAGAAATAGAGATGAATTGGTATTCATATGTGCAAATAATTCTAGATATGATAAAGATCGTAGCACAGAAGGATTTTACAAGGAACTTACTGAATTAAATGGAATTTTGACAGAAATGAGAAGGTGATTAAAAATTATATGGATATTTACTTGGAGTAAAATTAGAAGAAGAACAAGTAAAAGAAACAATGATTGCTTGCGGGAGAAATTTTGGATATGGGATAGATTTAGAAAGATGGCAGAAATTATATTCTCTAAATTATAAAATAATGATGTCAACAGCATATAGAGAGAATTTGTGTAAGATGTTTTACAGGTGGCATCTACCCCAGGCAAGAATAGCAAGGATGTTTCAGAATAAATAGGAGAAATGTTGAAAGTGTCATCAGATACCTGGATCATATTATTACATGTGGTGGACGTTTGTGGAAGCAAGAGATACTGGACTAAAATTCATACATGGCTGGAAAAAATGACCAAACAGCATATAGACTTGAAACCACAGATATTTCTATTGGGTATCTTACCTGAAGGATATAGGAGAGAATTTATATATCTGATTATAAATTTATTAACAGCAGCTAGAACTGTATTTGCTAAAAATTGGAAAAGTGAAAATATTCCGATAGAAGAGGAGGTAACTAAGAAAATAATGGAATATGCAGAAATGAGTAAAATAACATTAGCAATTAGAGAGCAAGAAGATAAAGAATATCATAAATTTTGGTATTTATTTTATCAATGGCTAGATAAGAAAATAGGGAAATAAAATATAATATAAATATAATATAATGATATGATATGATAGTTAATGATATAATTGATTATAATGAAATGAATAATATGTATTAGATCATGCAATACTTGAGATTAGCTTGAAAAGAATGATGTGAATTTATAATTAAAGTCTAATAAGTGTTAATAACAATATAATATATGCATAGTTGATATGTATAACATGAATTATAACTTAAATGTAGAAGGGAGAGACTGCTGATATTGTGCACAAAAGATATGTACCAACTGACACACTGTACAATGGAAAGATGGTTTTATTTGTTGCTTTATGTTTATGTTTGTTTTATGTTTATTGTTAAAAAAAATAAAAAACAGCTGGAGAAAACAGCTGCTTCCTTACTATTACAATGAAAACAACACAGATGTGTCCATGTAGCCACCAAAAATAGAACTTGAATTGTGAGAGACCAAGTGGACGATTGTCCACAGGAATCTGTTGGCAACAAGGATCTGTTGGCTCTGTCTCTTGATCTACCAACTGTAGCTCATATTGGGATGGAGTAAATGAAGGCAAAACAGGGCCTTGGACATTAATCCAAATGCATGGATAAAGAAGGAAACAGGTTTGAACATTCTTATTTGGATTAATTGTCTGATTTGTCATAGCCAACACATTCATATTTTAAATAAAATTTGATTTATCTAACCTTGTGCAGAGCTGATATCTTAAAAGATCTTCATCTACGCTCCAGAATTTTAAATGCTCTTCTAGTCCCCAATTCACCATGCAAAGACTTCACAGTTTCACATGAATTAAAATGAATTTCTGAATTTTGCTTATCGGCCATTTCTCCTATTTGTTTTTTCTTTACAAAGAAATGCACATCAGCAAGAGACCTACCTCAGTGAAAGAGTATGCACTGACCATCCAAAATCCGCCAACTTCAGCTCCCCTCTTAATCCTAAAAGGAGATTTTCAGGCTTGATATCTCTGTGGATCACTTTCCGAGCATGGCAGTACATCAGAGCGTCAGATATTTCTTCAATATACTGTTTCGATACATCATGTGTTAAAATATAGCAGTTGGTAATCTCAAAGCTGGATTTCCAGTACATTAGCTATAATATAGATACTACACATATATCTTTCACACCAAGGAGTTTTCTTCTCATGAGTACATGCCCAGCCCCAGCCACTACAGCTGACTCAAAAGCATAAAATGGTCAATGGTATCGAAGGCTAGTGAGAGATCAAGGAGAGTGGGGATGGTTGCACTACCTCTCATCCCGCTCTCAATTATCCAGTTCTGCAATTATTGTTATCTCAGACAAATATATTATGATTACTTGTAATTAATTCAAATATATATATATTTTAACACGTTCTTTTCTTAGATCTTGGTTCCGACAGATTATATTCATCTAACAGGGCAGTACTTACAGTGGCTGTTCTATTATCATCAAATCTATGGTTCTTTTGTAACTCCTTGTACAGCTCTCCCCCTGGAGCATATTCCAGCATCAGAAAAATTCTTGTCCGATCATGAAAGTAGTTATACATTCTTAAAATGTTTGGATGTCTAGGGAGACCAAAGATATTGGGGGGGGGGGGGGGGGGGGAAGAAAGGTACAAACTGTGATTGGTAGTCCAAAAAGGTTTATTAAGAAAACTGACTTTGGAAAGGAAGGTTGATAAGACACTCCTGTTCCAAGGATAGGCCACAAAAGTTAGAGGATGATCTGAAAAAAATTCACTCCCAACTCAAGGAAGGGGACAAACTACTTTTGATTTTAGGACTATATAATCCAAAAGGCATGTGTAATAGCACAGAAGGCTCTTCTCCCGGACTGCCACCTGCCAGAATACCCTGGCCAATGGAGCCTGCACGAATTTGGAATCTTCAGTAGGTCCATGCAGTACCATTTTTAAAAGGAAGTTTTGCTTCAAAGCAGCTAAGTGGCACTTCATTTCAGAGCAGCTACACTGCTTTGTTCTGAATACTCATGGAAACTTTCGTGCTGAAACAGAGTAGCAATAGAATAAAGAAACCATCCAGATCTTGAGGCAATGTCAAAACTATTCTGCACAGATCTTAATGTGTAACTTTTCAATGTTTGGGAATATTGACTATCTTGCTCCAAAAGAATGGTGAGCAGTGAATTTTGGCTGTATGCTAAAACATCATGCTATGGCCTACATTTGTATTTCAAGTCACTGTTTCTAAATCCCTATTTTCCAATGATCCAATTCCAAAGTGGAAAGCTAAAGAGGCATTAGGACAAGGGTAATTCCATCCAACTAAGCACTCAACATTCATCCCATGTCATTCCAGCTGGGTTACCTGAGGTGACTTAGGATTTCTATCTCTCTTCGAAGCTGATGTTCCAGCTGAGCTTTTTCCAAGACAGACTTGAATATGACTTTTAAAGCCAAGATGAAGTGGGTCTTTTTCTCTCTGGCCAAGTAGACTGCTCCAAATCTCCCTTTCCCGAGAGGTTTGCCGAATTCGAAGTCTCCTGTGCCCCATATTTTCCTGTAACCCAGTGGTGAACACAAAAACTGATAATGCTTTCTTTACTAACGATATGATCAACCTTGGCAAGGGCTGTTCCTCACAGTTCTATTAACTATCTACCTTACTGATCTTTGTTTCATCATACTTTGAGTTAGTTTACATATTTATAGAATCAAAGAGTTAGAAGGAAACTAAGAGGTCATGAAGTCCAACTCCCTGCACACTATGCTATGCCTGTCAGATGATTATTCAGCCTCTGGTTGAAAATCTCCAGTGAAAATGAAGGGGACTACTCTGTGTGGGTAACCTGTTTCATTGGTGATGGTTCTTACTATGAAGAAGATCTTGCAAGTGTCTTATCTGTTTCTACATCCTTAAAGGGTTCCCTCCCCCCTTGATTTGAATCTCAGCTTCTGGAACAAATGAGAATAAATCTGGGCTCTCTATCATGTGATAGCTTTGACATACCTGAAGAGGTTATTATGTCCCCTCTCATCTTTCTTCAAGCTAAACCCATCTAGATCTTTCAACCATTCCTTGTAGAACTTAGTTTCCAGTCTTTTCATCAACTTGGCAGCCTTTCTCTGGACTTTGGTTGCAGGATGGTAATGAGAAAACTGACCAAGATGGAACTATGTATGTATGTATTGTATGGAGGAGATCAGATATAATTATTAACTATATATGATTGTTAGTTGCCTTATGGGTAAAATGATGAGATAAAAATGAAATTGTATTTCATTGTACATATGTTTACTTGAACAGTTTCAAGATAAGATACATTTGCCCAATTTTCCTAGAGAGATTTAAAAAGAAAAAGAAAAGAAACACAAGATATTTTAGGGAGATTGTACTTATACTAGGGATAGTGGCTGGGGAATCCGGGGAGTTGAAATCCATAAATTGTGAAATTGCCAAGATTGAGAAACACTGATAAACAGTAGATGAACAGTAGTTTACAATATGGCATTATTAAAAACACACTTTGCTAGTAAGGCAAGTAAATGAGGAAGTGGCCTAAGTAATCTTTATTATGGTGGTGGGGGAGGACCAATAATAAAAAGGCATGGGCACTCCAAATAATATGATGTGGATTAATTGTGGGCCAAATGGAATACTGAATATGAAGCAGCCTGAAAAAGAACTTTATTGAAAGGTCTTTTTCAATTGACCTGCAAAGAAACAATTGGTAGCTCAAGAATGAAAAGGAAGCATAAAACATCTGTACTATACAAAGGTACATTTTCCAGTCAAAAACCAAAACTCCTCTAAAATATGGATGCTCCTTCAGGCAACGTTTGTTTTCCTACCTGCAGAATTCCTTAATAGTTACCTGGGAAGTTGAGAATCGGGGGCATCATTGGGACTTGCTTTTGATTCATTTTTCTCCCCTGCCAAATAAATTTGCATGGATTGAGGGACACAGCAATCTTTGTTATCTAAAAAGCTTTTGCTTGTAATAGTAATTATATTAGAGGTCTACTCAAAAGCCTTTCTGCTTTAGCATACCCAAACCTCAGTAACCCCAGATTGGCAGGATAATTCCTCAAATATATGGCAGT
This sequence comes from Hydrophis major, assembly GCA_033807585.1. Classification (NCBI taxonomy): domain Eukaryota; kingdom Metazoa; phylum Chordata; class Lepidosauria; order Squamata; family Elapidae; genus Hydrophis; species Hydrophis major. Next base: position 248,755,018 of record CM066330.1, read on the forward strand.
ATCACTTGCATATGACACCCAAGAGCAGTGCTGATGTGATCATAGTCCTCGTGATAATTGATAGCAGCATATTCTCCATAGCTTTATCTAGTCCTCCTTTAAAGCTCATAGCTAGGTGGCTATTAGTATCTCTATCTTGAATGATCTTTCATTCAAACACACTGGATACTCTCCTGTATTCTAGTATTAAGAGAAACTGTTTATGTGGACGGCTGCACATTTTTATGTATTAGGATGAATAGAACCACAAGAGTATAAGAACATGATTGAATTTAGTGAAATAGAGATCAAATACCAAAATAAAAGCTCAATACACTGAAATGGAGAGCAGATGAGAAGAAGACAGTGTGAAAAAATATAAAAGAAGGAAGCAAAAAGGACACTAACATTTGTATAACTATTGCTCAAGAGATAACCGATATATTTTCTTTCTATTAATCAAAGTTATGAGAGGCAATAATTACTTCATAAAATGGACTATGTATTAATATACTTCAATACAATAAATTACCTAAATCTGATTAAATTATCACATGATACCAGTAGTAACATACCCATTGATTTTTCTTTGTCTTTTAGGAGATTCTTGAATTTTGGAGACAATCCTCCCTGAATCCTACAAATAGAGAAAAAAGAACTACTGAGCTCCTTGTGTCTATGTGGCTTCTCAATCATCCAGGTCATGGTTGTCTCAAAGGTGCTTCTTCAGAGGCAAGTGGACTTTCTGGTTTTTCTTTGAAAACGTTTCGTTTCTCATCCAAGAAGCTTCTTCAGTTCTGTCTGGCTGGTGGATAGGGGAAGGATTTATGAAATTAATTTATAAAATTAAATCCTTCCATTTCACAACATCAAACCAGAGTCGCAAAAAAGCTTCTTGGATGAGAAGCGAAACGTCTTCAAAGAAAAACCAAAAAAATCCACTTGCCTCTTGAAAAAGCACTTTTGGGACTAGTGAGCTGCTTCTTCTTTGCATAGCAGAATGAGTGGTTTAGTAGCACATGATTGGGCAAGCAATCCAAGCAGTGGTGGCATTCAAAATTTTTTTACTACCGGTTCTGTGGGCATGGCTTGGCGGGCGTGGTGTGGCTTGGTGAGTGTGGCTTGATGGGTGTGGCAGGAGAAGGATACTGCAAAATCTCTATTCCCTCCCTACCCCACTAACCTGCTTTCCAGCTCCGTCCTCCTGTGCAGGGCAACAAAAGAAGACCCAGCTGGGACTCGGGAGGCAGTGAATAGATGGGGGTGGGGTCAGTTAGAGGTGGGATTTGCCGGTTCTCAGAACTACTCTAAATTTCCAAACCTGCTGAATATACCACCTCTGAATCCAAGAGACATTTATATAACCACCTAATAGTTGACAGCAAGAACTTTAGCAGTTCATCATTAGGGAAAGAAGAAAACCAAACTTGAAGAACAAAAAAATATAGATTTTACTTAAGTTTAGTTGCAGAAAGTAAAAAGAAGATGTAAAGAATCTAAAATGCACCCCTGTTCAAAACCCTACAATTTGGGGTCTAAAGCAGAGGTGGCATTTCCAGTCAAAAAGCAAAATTCCTCTAAAATAGGGAGGCTCCTTCATGCAACATTTGTTTTCCTACCTGCAGAATTCCATAATAATTATCTGAGAAGTTGAGAATCAGGGACATAGTTCATACTTGCTTTTGATTCTCCCCTGCCAAACAAATTTGCATGGATTTAGGGATATGGCAATCTTTGTTATTGTTAAGTCTGGAGCATGGGTGCGAATGATGGAGACGAGCCGGTAGAAACAGTGAACTTCAGACTCTTTATTTACATATTGTGACAGCTCAACTCGAGGGCTGCTATAGCCTTCCTTATATAGGCAACTTATTAACTATTCAACCAATAGCAAACCTGGAGCGCTAGCTCCGTTAACCAATGGGAATGGCCTGTTAATGGCCAATCAGATGCTCCTGAACGGACCAATCCAATCCTGCCCTTAACAGCCAATCAGAAGTGCAGGGCCAGAACCCTGCACTTGACTTCAATCTCAAGATAACTTTATTGGTATTATTCATTCACAACAGTTATCTATAAAGCTTTTGCTTGTAAGAGTAAGTAATTATATTAGAGGTCTACTCAAAAGCCTTTCTGCTTTAGCATACCCTAACCTCAGTAACCCCAGATTGGCAGGATAATTCCTCAAATATATGGCAGTATCACTTGCATATGACATCCAAGACCAGTGCTGATATGATCATAGTCCTTGTGATAATTGATAGCTGCATATTCTCCATAGCTTTATCTAGTCCTCCTTTAAAGCTCATAGCAAGGTAGCTATTAGTATCTTTATCCTGAATGATCTTTCATTCAAACACACTGGATACTATCCTATATTCTAGTACCGTGTTTCTCACAAAATAAGGCCAGGCCTTATTTTTCTTTGATACCTCCCCCCAAAATGGCTAGGCCGTCTTTTCAGGGGTGACTTAATTCCCCCCCCCTTGCATCCTCAGGCGGGCAGCAACAGCTTGGATGTTGATCTCGGCATTAATGGGGCACTTTGTATCGGGAGACCTTCTGCCACCATTGCTTTCCCTTCTCCCCATGTGGCTGCGGCATTTAGAGCAACGCCGCAGTGTTTGGCACAGCCATGCGTGGCCAGCCAGGGCTCCTCCCTGCAACTGGAACCTGGCGGAGACACTCGGCTTCAGGCGCTCCTGTTGCCACCTTCCCTTTGCCTTTGAAGGCAAAGCCAATTCTTTTAAAAATGATGCTCTACTACCGGTATGACAAAGCCTCCTCTGCCCGAGAGGGCAAACCAACCCCATGTGGGGAGGTGAATCTCCTGTGGCCGCAACGCAGGATGGGCCCACCCTGAGAGAAGCGCCCAGCCGCCATCCCTGCCTGGCACTGGGCAGAGCGTGAAGAGCTTCGCCTGGGGTGCCAAGTGCAGCTGACAGGTGGGCCCTCCTGCCTGGCGGTGGAGCTTTCGCCAAGGCAGCGAGTGCCTCCCCGCCGGGCCCTCCGCTCATTCCGCTAGGGCCGCACCAGAGCTGTGCAGGCTGGGCAAAGCCAGGAAAGCGAGCAGCAGGTGCACGCCTGCCTGCGAAGTGAAAGAGCCGGGCCAACCCGAGCTTGGCTTCCTTCCCAAGTCCCTCCAGCCTGAACCCGAAGGGGGCACCGGGAGGGGCCACCCGAGGCAGTGATAGCACCCACCCATCCGTGGACAAGTAGGCAAGGTGACGGCCTCCACCATGTCCTCTTCTGAGCTGAGCCCCTGTTAGGAATATGAGTCACCTAACAGCTATTTGGGTTAGAAATATATAAACCAGGATAAACATTTTAAAACTGTATCTTTAAGAAAATGCAAAACTGTAATTAGGTGTGGTTTCTCAAACAGCCATAAAATGGAGCCAGAAACCTGGGTTGTTTAGTTTTAGTCTCAGAAGAGAGTGTGTGTTAAGTTCTGTGTATGGGTGCAAGGATGGAGACGAGCCAGTGAACAGTGAACTTCAAACTCTTTATTTACATGTGAAAACAGCTCAGCTCAATGGCCACAGTGGGGCCCTTTATATAGGCAACTCTTAACTTATTTAACCAATGAAAACACAGGGAGCGCTAGCTCCATTAACCAATGGAAGAGGCTCATTAATAGCCAATCAGATTCTCCTAAACAGACCAATCCGATGTCGCTATTATCGGCCAATCAGAAGTGCAGGGCCAGAACCCTGCACTTTGCTTCAAGCTCTTAATAATCTTTATTAAGTATTTATTGATTCACAACACCCCTTCCCCCCGGGTTCCATTTAAGGGGTGCGGTCACATAGTCTTTGAGGTAGGCAGGTTGTTTTGATTGTCTATTTGATTTTCGTTGTTCTCCCGGTATTTGGCTACAGTCTTGTTGGGGTAGGACGTTATCTGGTGAAGAGGGTGCCTCCCGTTCCGCATTCGAATTTTCGTCATTGCGACTGCTCTCGGCATCTCTTTGAGGTGAGGCCACCCTCATTCCGGATCCATCACATGCTGCCTCTGAGCGGTCATTACTACCGCTTAAACTTTCTGCCGCTTCAAATTTAGCTTCCTCGCTATCTCCACCCCCTCGGTTTGGAAATCAGGGGGCTCGGAGATCCCCGACTGTAGCCTTGAACGCAGCTGATCAATATGGCGCTTCCATATTCTATCGTCGCGACATTTCACGTGGTACAATCTAGGGCCGGTTACTTGTACTATAGTTGCCTCAACCCACAACGGATTGCCCGAAAAGTTCCTAGCGAAAACCAAGTTGCCTACCTGGAAATTGCGGCATTTCCCGCTGGAACCGTGTGGTTTTTCAGGTTCATATGATGGATGTAGACGGTCGAGGTGGGAGCGGAGCTTCCGTCCCATTAACAACTCGGCAGGAGTTTTATTGGTGACGCTGTGCGGAGTGATATGCTGCAAAAGGAGTATCCGGTTAATCTTGTCTTCTATTTCGCCATAGTCAATTTTATGCAAGGTTTTCTTGATGAATTGTACCATGCGCTCAGCCCTTCCGTTGGCCACAGGATGCTCCGGTGAAGTTAGCGCAGGGCTGGTTTTTAATGGCCACTTTCACTTGGATCTTTTTGGCATCAAGAGATGAAGCGTGACCAATCGTGATCGTTTGGTGAGCCTCTTCTCGCTTCGTTGGGTGGTTTAGGGTTTTGTTTCTGTAGGAGTGGTTGTTCCATTGGTGGTTCACGGGTTCTCGCTTCACGGGACGATTTCCCGTCAGTTGGCGATAGTTTGCCCCCCTCGAGGGCTGCTTGGGTCCTGGCTTGCTTCTACAGACCCATCCGATATGGCCTCTTTTCCTGCACACGTGGCAGAGCGCGTCGAGGAATTTGCATTCTGACCGGGGGTGGCTTGCTCCACACCTGGCGCATTGGTACTGCGATTTCTGGCGTTGGTCTTGTTCGGACCGAAGTCGATGGACCTCTTCCTCATCGCTTTCTGACGATGATTCGAGGTCCTCGTGGTGGGCTGTATCTAGCTGTCCCTCTGACTGAGGTGAAATTTCGCAGGCTCATTGGCGAAACGGTGCATGGGTGCGGCGCATTTGGGCAGCCGACTTTCTGGTTGCTTCTGCTGCAGTAGCTTCAGCTATGGCATCTTTAAGGCTAATGTCGCCCTTCGCCATTAGTTTACTCTGAGTCCCTGGTGCATCTAATCCCAGAACTATTCGGTCTCTTAGGGCTTCTTCTAAGTCGGCAAACTCGCATAGGCCTCCCAGATTCCGGAGATCCGCAATGAAATCAGCAACACTTTCACCCTTTCACTGACTTCTCTGATAAAATTCATGCCTTCTCACGAGCGTTGGCACGGTCGGTGCGTAGTGAGCCCTCAGCAGGGGTTCGAGGACGTCCCAGTCCATAGACTTTACTTCTGCTGGTTTTGCTAGTGCCTTGGCCATCTTGAATACGGTTGGCCCGTAATGAGTTACGAATACCGCTTGTTTCTTTCCGGTAGTGGCATCCTTCAAATTGTTGGTTTCCAGAAACATCTGGAAGCGATCCATATATGAGTCCCAGTCTTCTTGTGCCGGGTCGAATGGAGTGGGTGGTATGACGCTGCCGGACATGGTTCTGCCATTGGTGCGTTCAGCCACGTGCTCGGTGATAGTTTTTCGTCGTTCAGTAAGCTCTGACGTCTCCACATCCAATCCTCGTCGCCAGTGTTAAGTTCTGTGCATGGGTGCAAGGATGGAGACGAGCCAGTGAATAGTGAACTTCAAACTCTTTATTTACCAATGAAAACACAGGGAGCGCTAGCTCCATTAACCAATGGGAGAGGCTCATTAATAGCCAATCAGATTATCCTGAATGGACCAATCCGATGTCGCTATTATCAACCAATCAGAAGTGCAGAGTCAGAACCCTGCACTTTGCTTCAAGCTCTTAATAATCTTTATTAAGTATTTATTGATTCACAACAGTGTGAATCAGTCTCTCTTTCTTTCTGTTGGAGAGTATTGCCATTCCTCCATTTTTCCTAATTGACTGATATTCATGGATTTGATATAAGTCTAATTCTCCTAACGGGGAATTACCTCAACACTGGTTATGGGCCCAGGCCATACCAGGCTCAGATAACTGAGAGTTAGTGTGAATACACAGTCCTGTATACAGACATCTGTTTACTGTTTAATTGTGGGTTACTATCCTGGTAAAGATGGCACAAGTCACTTCAACAAGTCTATCACTGATGTTAGGGATAACATTGTTTTACTCTAACTGGTTTAGGTAAATAATAATATGTAATCATAGTTTGTATGTTAAAGTGTCTGCAACTTTAACTGTGGGACAGTAATTAAGGGAGTGGTTGTGAAAGCACTTTAAAAGAGGCAAGACTGCAGCTTGCTCTCTCTCTGGCTTTGATGATCCCTGATTACTGCAAGGACTCAAGACTGCATTGCTCGAACGGGAGAGAAAACAAAGGACTGACTTGTAAGTGAACTGACATAGGATATTCTACACGGACTTTGCTAACTGAATATCCCTGAATGGACTGACTAAATGATACATGACTATTGGACTGTTATTTTGACTATGCGATGAACTCATAATGGAATAAACTATATTTTTGATAGCACAAGCGTATCTGTTATTTTTACTGTATGTTAATAAACATACAAGCTTAGCTCACTCATTTATCTGTGTGCCTATCTGACTAACGCTGCACATTCTGTTTAGCTTGTCTCCCTAACCCTGGTTGGGGAAACCAGGCTTAACAACTGATAACTCAGTTGGATGGAACAAACTATGTTTCCTGGTCTATGAAGTGCAGTCTACTTCTGCGTAGAGAAGGTTTATGGAATGTAGTTCAAGACCCACCGGAATTAAATGCTTGGGATCCAAATAATGAGGATGATGCCAAGAAGTTTGCTGACTTTAAACAGAACAACGAACGAGCTCTTTGTATACCGTATATACTCGTGTATAAGTCGACCCGAATATAAGTCGAGGCACCCAATTTTACCACAAAAAACTGGGAAAACTTATTGATTCGAGTATAAGTCGAGGGTGGGAAATGCAGCAGCTACTGGTAAATTTCAAAAATAAAAATAGATACCAATAAAATTACATGAATTGAGGCATCAGTAGGTTAAATGTTTTTGAATATTTATTTCAAAGAAAAACAGTAAACTAGCTCTGTAAGTGGAAAAGAGAGCCAACAAAACCAATATGGTATCAACAATAACTTTAAAAGTACAAAAACCTTAGCTCAATCAGCAACCAAGCTAACACACAAGAGTTAAAATCCTTCAAAACTGGATTCCTCATCATCATCTGTATGTCCAAACAGAGTCACTCTCTCCCTTGCAAGAAAAAAGCATGTGTATGTGCTGCATGTACATCCTGTTTTGGAGAGCCACCATCTCTTTCACAGCTCTCCCTCATGCCTCCATTGCATGTGCACACATGCCACGGCTCAGTAGTAGGTCAACATACAGATGTCACACTAGGTTCCCTCCTCAAAAGGAACATCCAACCTTTCTTGAGAAGTACAAACTTCATCTGTTCAGGATTGTGGTGACAAAGGTGAAGGAGGATGGGGCTGAGAGAAGGGAAGGGAAGAAAAGATCATTGACAGGGAGAAAGACAGGGAGAAACACCTGGAAGTGTGAGCCCTCGAGTTTCCTTATGGAAGACCAGACAACAAGGGGAGAGGAGAGGAGGAGGAGGAAGAGGAGAGTTAAAAAAAAAAGAGTGGGAAGCCAACTCACGCGTGCCATCAAAGCCAGGGGGAAGTGGGGCTTTCTCCACCTGCTGCCGCCAGAGGAGTGCGGGGGGGGGAGTGTGGGGAAAGGGGGTTCGTGCCGAGGCTCCGCAAGCAATTACCAGATTTGCAGCTCCGTTTGTTGGTGAAGCTGGAAGCGCGCAACGCAGGAGCTCGCGGGGGCCCCGGGCACCCGTTAATGGGGAAGGAGAGGCCGCTTGGGGTTGCCAGGCTCAGGCAGCCTCCCCCGCCCCCTCCCCTAGCAGCGAAGAGCTGCTCCAGGGGCTCCCGCCATGACGCAGCCAGGCACTTTGTCTTGCTGCCCCCGGAGCAGCTCTTCGCTGCTAGGCTAGGGGGTGGGGGAGCCTGGCAGTTTCTTTGTGAAGCTTGAAGCGTGTAACACAGGAGCTCGCGGGGGCCCCGGATGCCCATTAATGGGGAAGAAGAGGCCGCTTGGGGTCGCCAGGCTCAGGCAGCCTCCCCCACCCCCTCCCCTAGCAGCGAAGAGCTGCTCCGGGGGCTCCCGCCACGGCGCAGCTAAGCACTTTGTCTCGCTGCCCCCGGAGCAGCTCTTCGCTGCTAGGCTAGGGGGTGGGGGAGCCTGGCAGTTTCTTTGCGAAGCTGGAAGCGCGCAACACAGGAGCTCGTGGGGGCCCCGGGCGCCCGTTAATGGGGAAGAAGAGGCCGCTTGGGGTCGCCAGGCTCAGGCAGCCTCCCCCACCCCCTAGCTAGCAGCGAAGAGCTGCTCCGGGGGCTCCCGCCATGGCGCAGCCAGGCACTTTGTCTCGCTGCCCCTGGAGCAGCTCTTCGCTGCTAGGCTAGGGGGTGGGGGAGGCTGCCTGAGCCTGGCGGTTTCTTTGCGAAGCTGGAAGCGCACAACACAGGAGCTCGCGGGGGCCCCGGGGGCCCGTTAATGGGGAAGAAGAGGCCGCTTGGGGTCTCCAGGCTCAGGCAGCCTCCCCCACCCCCCCTAGCAGCGAAGAGCTGCTCCGGTGGCTCCCGCCACAGTGCAGCCAGGCACTTTGTCTCGCTGCCCCCGGAGCAGCTCTTCGCTGCTAGGCTAGGGGGTGGGGGAGGCTGCCTGAGCCTGGTGGTTTCTTTGTGAAGCTGGAAGCGCGCAACACAGGAGCTCGCGGGGGCCCCGGGCGTCCGTTAATGGGGAAGAAGAGGCCGCTTGGGGTCGCCTGTGTGTCCCTCAGCGGTTAGACAGCTGCGGTGGCGATGCTGCCCTGGAGGCGCGATCAGTTGCAGCCACGCCAGCGCAGGCCAGGCATGGTGCCGTAGCGGCTGACTCGAGTATAAGCCGAGGGCGGGTTTTTCAGCAGAAAAAATGGGCTGAAAAACTCGGCTTATACTCGAGTATATACGGTAATTGGACTAACACTGAGTGACCAGCAGCTTGTCCATATTCATGGAAAGAGTCTGCTGCTAGGTGTTGGGAGAATTTGAAAAGGATTTATGTTCATGACAGTGTAGGTGCACACATACATCTTACACGTAAACTGTTTAGAGCACGTCTTCTGAAAGGTGGAGATATGTTAGCTCATTTAAACTTCATGAAAATAACTTTTCAAGAGCTACATGAAGGAACTGATATTTTCAGAGCTGCATCAAATTTACATCATTCTTTCCTCATTGGATGAAAGTTATGATGATTATGTATCTTCACTAGAAGTCCTGCTCAGAGGTAAACTGACATTGACTGACATAACTGGAAGGTTGTTAGAGGAAGCAAGAAGGCAATTGGATAGGGACCAACTGAGGAAGGAACAACCACAAGAAGAGAATTTGTCTTCAACTGCCTATAATGTTAGGAAATGTTTTTCTTGTGGGGCTAGGGGACATATAGCTAGATTCTGTAAGAAGGGAAAACAACACAATACTGGTAATCACCAGAAGGCTAAGAAGAATGTTAGTTTAGCTATGTCTAGCAATTCAACTGTAAACCATGATTTGTGGGTTGTTGATAGTGGAGCATCGCAATGCATTAGTAAAGATAGAAAAAGGTTTGTTAAGATGTCTACGAGTAAGCAGCATGTATCATTGGCAAATGGATGGAAGATTAAAGCATCAGGTGAAGGTACTGCATTTAACTATGTTATATGTACCTAAACTGAAATTTAATTTGTTATCAGTAAGGGCTTTAGTTAATATTGGTTATGTAGTAACCTTTAGAGGAGATAACTGTATAATAGAGAAAGAGGGTAAAAGTGTTACTGCTACTTTAAAAAATGATTTATATGTGATACATGATGACCAGTTGAAGATGGCTAACTCAGTTTATAACAATGTTAAGCCACATGATGAATGTATACATTTACTACACAGACGTCTAGGGCACATTAATTTCAAAATGCTCAAACAAACTGTTGAATTGTCAGAGGGAGTAAAATTGAAACCCTGTAGCAAGTATTTAAACGGTAATGCTTGTAGCCAGGAGAAAAGTAAGGTTACTTCAGCAAACCGACTCAATGGGTTTAAGACCAAAGAACCTTTAGAGGTTGTGTTTGCTGTCATAATTGGTCCTAAAAAAACAAGTTTAGGAGGTGCCTGCTATACTTTGAGTATTATGGACCATTACTCACGATATGGTTTCTGCTATCCTATGAAAAACAAAACAGAAACATTCCAACATTTCTTTAACTGGCTAATGCAGGCAGCACCGTATCCGGGTATGCAACAAAAGTACTTCCTAACGGCAAGCCCCCCCCCCCGCAATTCCCCCCATTTTGCATGTTTAATATAGGCCTTAATTTGGGAGGAGGGGCTTAATTTGATTTTATGCCTATAAAACATGCTGGGACTTCCTACTGGGGGAGGCCGTATTGTTAGAGAAACACGGTATTAAGAAGAAAACCAAACCTGAAGAACAAAAAAATATAGATTAAGTTTAGTTGCAGAAAGTAAAAAGAAGATGTAAAGTACACCCCTGTTCAAAACCCTCCAATTTGGGGTTTAAAGCAGAGGTGGTATTCAGACAGTTCTGCCAGGTTCTGGAGAACCGGTAACAGAAATTTTAATTCAGAGAACCAGCAAATCCCACCTCTGACTGGAGATTTTACAGTATCCTTCCCCTGCCATGCCCACCAAGCCATGCCCACAGAACCGGTAGTAAATTTGATTCCTACCTCTGGTCTAATGTTTGTAAATGATTGAGGAAAATCTAATTTGCAATTCCCAAACACCCCTTTCCCTATCTTTTCATTTTCTTATGAATACCTGTTTTAGGTATTAGTTTGGAGTCCATATTAAAACTAATTTGATGGATTGGTAAATGGAGATTCCAGTGAGCTACTTTGATGCAGAGTTTCTTTTGCACATATTACTAGAAAATTAGAAAAAATTGTTTAGTTTTTGTCTATGTTTACAGAAACTTGATTTTATATGTTCTATTTATTTTTACCTCCATACTGCCAAATCCAGAGTCCTAACACTATTCAAAGAAATATTATAAATTATTGAAATGATACTGTAAAAGCTTTACAGCTTATTAGAAATAAGTGAATTACCCTAAATTTGTGTCAGTACCTTGCATAAATATTAGGTAGTGGGAACATGCACAGGTTTATGTTGGTTTGTAAATTAGTTTCTCCATTGTAAAGGTCTCCATTTGCATTGAATAGAGGGCTATGCTGGAGTCAAAACTGCCTTTTGTGCAGGAAGTTCTATGTGAAAAAGTAGAAACTATTAATCTCTCCATTGAATGGAAAACAGATATAAGAAAATAGGGTGGAGAAACTGCTTGGAAGATTGAGAAGAATGATGTTATACTGCACTATCATTAGTTTAGCTAAGAATGGCATAAGCCTATCCAACTCAGATGGACATGAAATCATGGGGATCACAGCAGAAAATTGTTACTACCGTAGGACAACACAATGGTGTTGAACTTAAGCACAAACAGTAAAAGATGATCAGAGCAACTTTAGTAGCTGCAACTAAATTGCTGTGTTGAAAATTATGTCATAATTTTAGTCTTTTTAATTAGTAGAACCTATGGATTTTAAATATCCTGGGGCAGAACTCAAGTGATTGGTTTCTAAACACGTATCGGATAATCCCAGCTTTTATGATACATGAAAATGATGGTGCTGATTTGAAATATACAATGCTGGAATCAGATATTGTCCCGAGCCGTAATTTACTGAGTAGGTTGATCAATGATCTGGGTTTAATAGTATTACACTTAGCATAAATGGCTGGTGTGAGAAGTTTTATATCCAAATTCGTTTTATTCTTTATTCTGTTTCCATCTTCCCTTAAAATATTAACTGAATCCACAATGATGTGAGAATCAGTATCTCCACTAAATAATTGACAATCACACTGAAACTAAGTTAATCAACTAAAATTAACAAACCCCCAAATAAATTATCCGGACTAAATCCACATATCAAAGGATAAGGTCTGCAAACACAGAATTAGTTAAATTAAGTCTCCCAGAATAACTGCCCATTCACAACAACAACAACACACACACACACACACCAGAGGTGGTATTCAGACAGTTCTGCCAGGTTCTGGAGAACCGGTAGCAGAAATTTTGAGTAATTCGGAGAACCGGTAAATACCATCTCTGATTGGTCCTGTCCCCACCTATTTTCTGCCTCCCAAGTCCCAACTGATCGGAGTCCCAGCTGATTGGCTGGGTCTTCTTTTGCTGCCCTGCAAAGAGAACGGAGTTGGAAAGCAGGTTAGTGGGGTGGGGCGGGAATGGGATTTTGCAGTATCCTTCCCCTGCCATACCCACCAAGCCACGCCCACCAAGCCACGCCATGCCCACAAAGCCATACTCACAGAACCGGTAGTAAAAAAATTTGAATATCACCACTGACATACAAACTCCTCAAGTGTCATCCTAGAATCAGCATGTAGACACTTCACCTTGGAAAAGCTACACCCTATAAAAATCTGTTGCTGCACCCCATTTCTCTACAGCTTGGCCCTAAAGGCAAATTGTTTTGCTTTTAGGAATAAACATTTTTTTCTCAAGGATGTCTGGATCTAATTTATATTTATTCTTGCACAGCCCCAGCTCGAGTTGGGACCCCAGATTATTCTTCTGACACTATGCTAAATTACACCAAACAAATCAGCTTATCACGTGTGACTCCAACTGTAAAGCAATTAGGGTACAAATACATTCATTAACTCTGTACACTTAGGGTGACATTCCCAAAATAACCAGGGCTTCCGACCTACTATAAAAAGATACAGCCTATTTGAATTATTCAAACAAAAACAATATAACAAACACTATTCAACATATGAATGTTAAGTTTCATAAGACAGTAAGGCCTTGAGAGCCAGTTTGGTCTAGTGGTTAAGGCATCAGGCTAGAAGGCAGGAGAAGGTCAGTTCAAGTCTTTGGAAAGAAAGCTAGGTGACTTAGGGCCAGTTACACTTTCTCAGCCCAATTCACCTCACAGAGTTATTGTGGGGAATATAGGAGGGGAAAGATATGTTGACTATGTTTGTTGCCTTGAGTTATTTGTAAAACTAATAAATTTGGGATACAAATACATATGTAAATATATCATAAGTTTGAATAAAATATTAACACCCATAGATCCAAATAGTTCGCTTAATAATTCTTGTGCATTGCATTAATCTTATTAACCTTTAAAAATGCCTAATTTACCCACTATACTGAACCAGAATAATAGTTAACCATAATGTATGTCAAAGGTCTTCAAACTTGGCAGCTTTAAGATTTGTGGATTTCAACTTCCAGAATTCCTCCTCCAGTTATGTTAGTTCAGGAATTCCGGGAGTTGAAGTCCACAAGTCTTAAACTTGCCAAGTTTGAAGACCCTTGATGTATGTGGTTAGTAGATTCACACAATATTGTATACTACACCATGTTCCAATGGCTGAGTTCACACAATGCTACTCCAAAATTAAACAAACCATATTATGACTTAATTACAACGCATAAAGCACTTAGCACATATGCCTCTTGTCACAACATAATAATACTGTAATAGAATAACTCAGCTTGCAAAATTCCTTGAAACTCCAAGACACCAAATGATGACTGAGGAATCTTACCACAAACGGTATCTTTCCTACTAGGGCTGGAAAAAGATTTACCTGGAAGCTTTATATTCTCAGATCAAGAAAAAATATGCAAAGGCAACTTTTGATTGGTCAGAGTAACTATCTGTTCTATTTTAGATACCTGCCCACATTTCTCCTCTTAAAGATAAATGGATTTGGTCCTCCTTTGCATTACATCACTTTTGCTGGCCTCACTGAGTACTAGCCACTGGGGGGCAAAGTAGCACTGTCTGTTATTCCACATAAGCCACTTCCTCTTATTTGCGGTGAACTGTTGCAGTGATAATTTGTAGCTTTGCCCTAATTATATAGAGTTCATCAAACTATGTACAGGCATTAGCCAATTTGTTTTGTAACTTTGCTGGCCAGGATAGTTATAAAAGTTAATTATAAAACAGAAGTTATACAAGTTGGTTATAAAACAGAGGTTATAAAAGTTAGTTACAAAACAGTGTTTTTCATTATACTCTGAAGCACCATTTTAGGGCATCTGGAAACCACATCGTGGTTAAAAACTCTGCATGATTTTTGTTGCCTAGCTGAGTCTCCAGTTCTCTTGCACACCTTTAAAAATAACAACAGTAGCAAGCAGAACAGATAGCTATGCAAAGCAGCTGCAGCCACAACTTTTAAAAATGCTATAAAGAAAGTATTTTTTTATTTAGAGCAGAAGAAAATGGAATCATATGTCAGTCTGACACTGGAAAGAAAAAAGAGGTGCTTGTTTTACTTTTTGTAAAAAAAAATCCTTTTGGAAGAATTTTTGATAGCCTTTCATTTTCTTGGCTACATGCTTTTTAAAAAACATAATTCAGAGAATATATATGTTTTGAGGAATCTTTGGTAGGCTTGGATTTAGGCAGGTGTTCCTCCTGCTCCCCCAAATTGAACCCTTCACTGGAATCTCTCTCTCTCTCTCTTTCTTTTCCTTCCTTCTTTCCTTCCCACCTTCCCTCCCTCCCTCCCTCCCTTCCTCACCCAACCATGTTTCGGAACCATGGCTCTCCTTCTGTTTTATTTAATTTGGCTGGCTTGATTCCTCAAGGGAATTTGGAAGAATCTCAAGGAAACCTAGGAAAAGCATACATGGAGGATACTATCCCCAAGTTGTTTTCTCCAGTTGTCCATGATGTTTGGGTTCACCAATGGTCTCTTAAGAAAAAGGCATACCACTGTCTTCTTTAAGGCCGAGGAATCATCTCCTCCTGAAGTGAAGCAGACACCGCTGCATATGCCCAAAGGCAGCCCATCTCTTGGAAATGACCATTCAGGAGGTGCCTGGGTCTAAGGTATCCAAGTAGCCAGGAAACCATATCTCTTTTGTCAGGAGTTCCAGAATCAAACTATAATTAAATTGCTGAGGCTGTGAGAATCCTATCTACTGGTGGGATTCAACATTTTTACTACCGGTTCTGTGGGCATGGCTTGGTGGGTGTGGTGTGGCTTGATGGGAGTGGCGTGGTGGGCATGGCAGGGGAAGGATACTGTAAACCCCTTTCCCTCCGCACCCCACTAACCTGCTTTCCAGCTCCGTTCTCCTGTGCAGGGCAACCAAAGAAGACCCAGCTGATCAGCTGGGACTTGGGAGGCAGAGAATAGATGGGGGCAGGGCCAGTCTCTGAACTACTCAAAATTTCCGCTACCAATTCTCCAGAACTGCTCAGAACTTGCTGAATACAGCCTCTGATCCTATCACTCTTTCTTTCATTCTGAAACTTGTCTGTCCTCCTGTTGGAAGAATGATCCTTCTGGGTTCAGTTCCAAGTGGGGAAAAAAGACACTGGAAACATGGAGGCTGTTTGGAAAGATGATTTAATGGTGGACAGGACCATATGGCTTGGAGCTCCAAAGTGAAAAGGATGATCACATGCTTCAAGGTGAAGGAAAAGAGAGAAGGAAGGACCAAGATGCTGAGAGACCCTCTGTTGGGCCCCACCTTAGTGTTTTCTTTTCCTGTGCAGGAAATATATCCCATTGGCTGTCAGACTCCCAGAGGTGGGAGTCTTAGCTAACTTTGTAGGCTTTGTCTGGACCACATGGCTTCACCTGAACTCCAGGCTTGATTGAGTCTTGCTGAATGATGATGTAATGAGAAGGGCTTGAGGCAATTCCTGGAGATCTTTGATGATGTAATGAGAAGGACTTGAGGCAATTCCTGGAGATCTTTGATGATGTAATGAGAAGGGCTTGAGGCAATTCCTGGAGATCTTTGATGATGTAATGAGAAGGACTTGAGGCAATTCCTGGAGATCTTTGTTATCTAAAATATTCTGGCCCTGGCCCTAATGGCCCATCCATTAACAAAGGTGGGGGTGAGCTTCTGCTTCTGAGGTGAGTTTCTGCTTCTGAGTTTCTACCCTTTTTAGGGGAAATATTCTGCCTTTTTAATATTTCTTAGGATATTTCAATTTTCTAGGAGAGGGGTGGGTGCTAACTTCCGACACTCCTAAATAGACCAGATCAGGAAATCAACTATCCTGGAAGGCTTCCTCAAACCAGGCCAATCAGGACATGCAGCTAAGCCAAATTCATGATGGACTCAAAGGTGTTTTTTTTTTTTTTTTAAATGATCTAACTATACACAGGTAGTCCTCAACTTACAACCATTTGTATAGCCACCATTCCAAATTAGCACAGCATTGCAAAAAGTAACTTGTGAATGTTTTTATACTTACCATGATTGCAGCATCCCCATGAACAAATAATTAGAATTTGGATGCTTGGCATCTGGCATGTATTGATGACAGTTGCTGTGTCCTGGGGTCATGTGATTATTTTTTTGTGACCTGGCAAGCAATGTCAATGGGAAAGCTTGATTTACTTAGCCATGTTACTAACCTAACAACTGCAGTGATGCAGTACTGTACTGGTAAGGCCACACCTGTAGAATATTACATCCAGTTTTGGTCACCACAACACAAAAAAGATGTAGAGACTCTAAAAAGGGTGCAGAGAAGAGCAAGAAAGATGATTAGGGGCCTGGAGCTTAAAGCATAGGATTAATGGTTGCAGGATCTGGGTATGTCTAGTCTAACAAAGAGAAGAACTTGGAGTGACATGATAGCAGTCTTCCAGTATTTGAGGGGTGGTCATAGTGAAAAGGAGGTTGATCTATTCTCCAAAACAGGGGTCGCCAACCTTTTGGACTTCAGGGACCACCAAACTCATAATTTTAGATCCCAGGGACCACTAACTGGTTCTGTGGGTGTGGCCTAATTTGTGGGTGTGGTTTGGTGGTCATGTGACTGGCTGGGCATGGCTTGTATGTAAATATTATAAATATTTATATAAATATTGAATTTTTTTATAAAAAAGAGCAACTTTTACCCAAAATCAGGGAAAGCAGGCAGGCAGATTGAGTTGCTCACAGAATCACAGATTCATTCAGAGATCTATCTATCTGCCATCAGCTAGCTCAGTCTGCCACATAAAATTTGCTTGCAAGCAAACTCACAAAATTAACTCACAACACACCATGCATGTAAATATTGAATTGTTTTTTAAAAAATTATTTAAACATTTTTTTTTTATTGATTAAATATTGAATTTTTTATACATCTTTTAAATATATATTTTTTAATTTTGGCATAGCATGACGCTATGTAGAAGCAAAATCATAATGGTAATCTGTAATTTATGACAGTGTGTTATAGGAGGAATGTTGGACAGATGATCACTGCAAATCTTATGAAGATTCAGAAGTAGTTCTAAAATATTGAGCTGAATTTGCTTTGAAAAAAACCCCTCTTCTTTGGAAAATACAGCTTTGTGCCTATTTTGTTTTCTTCTTTTTTTAGAATGTTTTTAAATAACGCCAACTACAATTGGTTTTTAAGCCTGCATTCTTGAACAAGTGAGTTTTTTTTTTCCTGGTGCAATAAATTCAAATCAATCACTCTTGTTTGACCAATACAATCCTTTCAAGATACAGCATTTTCTTCAGCAGATGTAGTCACCAGATGTCTGAAGAAATATCTGTGGTGAAAATAGTTTAGATATACAAATTATGCACACAGATGATGCCCAGATGGAGGTTGGTCTCTTCTTTTAAAGACAAAGTTTGGCCCTCTGCGGAAGGAATCCCTCTTACTTTTTAAAAAGCCCCCATTATAGGTCCTGCTTTAAACGGATGCTTTTCAGATTGTAGATAAGAAGAAATATCTTTCTTTGAATACTGGGCACTTCCACTGAATACTGGGCTAAATATTTTTCCTCACTGTCCCTATTTATAGCAGGAAGTCAAACCATCATATTATTACGACTCTTATTGTAAAGATATAGTAACAGAATTTTGCAAGTCTGAAAACACTTTCCCGCTCTTTTGCTGTTACTTCTCAAAGAACTAGGGGAGGTTTCTTTTGAGGCATATTCTTCATCCTCATCCTTTCTTTAGATTCAAATTTCTCTTTGGCTGCAGCTCTTCCTTTCCCCTTCCAAAGTTATTCTCAAAGCTCATTAGAAAAATATATTGTGTTTCACAGCAGGATGAGACAGGGACAAATGATACCTAGAGCATATTTGGTGGAGTGAAGGATGTCAAGCAAACGAAGATGGTGGCCATAATTCTACAATAGAAACCCCACATCTTTTAGCTGAATCACAACACATATAAAAAAGGGGGGTGTTTTTCATCATGCTGTGACCCTATTGCTTGATTGTCTTTCTATGGATGCCTATGGGTGGTGGCATGGGATATGTGGGGCACAGATTCTTAAGGGGCCTCTAATCTAGTTCCGAGTAAAACTGCCTTTTGCAATTGACTGATGGTCAGTGCCAATGGTGTTCAAGTGGTGTTCCAGTTGTTTATTTTATTTTATTATTATTGACACAAAAAATGACAGTGTACACAGCAAACGAGATAACTATGCTGGGTTTCATATCATAAATCACTAGTCGAACACTTCCCAAGTGTTTAGGACTGTGTGATGTATTGGAGGATTATGCAAGAAGATCCCAATAAGGTGGCCTTCTGCAATTGACCAATGGTGATTTTGTCAGTGCCAATTTTTTTTTAAGTGCTTGCCTAGGTCTTTAGGCACAGCACCCAGTATGCTGAGTACCACTGGAACCACCTGCACTGGTTTATGCCAGAGTTTTTGCAGTTCGATTTTCAAGTCTTGATATTTGGTGATTTTTTTCAAGTTGTTTCTCGTTGATTCTGCTATCACCAGGTATGGCAATGTCGACAATCCAAACATCATCATCATCATCATCATCATCATCATCATCATCATCATCATCATCATTGTAAGCCACCTAGAATCAGAATACTATAGATTTTGACAGATGGATGGATGAATGGATACATGATAGATAGATAGATAATCATATCTGGCATTCAGCTTAGTTCAGGTATTTTCCCACGTCATAGTAGCTGTGCTTTTAAAGTTGTAGCAACGTTTCGGCAGAATCTCATCTGCCATCATCAGGCTTCTGTATAGTGTTCGTCTGTGAGTCAGACTTTTACAGTGGTTACAGATTTAAATTTGGGGCATCCTATTGCTGGGCCAGAATGTTTTTTTTTTTTTTCATCCTGATTGGTTGGGAGTCTTGGTCTGTGTTTATTGGTCTTGGAGTTTGCTGTGTTCTGCTTGATTGGTGTTTCTAATATCTTCTGTCTGTTTTTTGGCTCTTTTTGTATCTCGATTGGCTGGCAACATTGTGTTACTTTATTGGAGGCCTTTATTGCAGCTTGGCTCCAGGTAAATGGATGGCTATCATTAGTTAGGAAGCTGGGTTTCATCTGGGTGCCTGGTTGGGGTGTGTTTGAGCTGGAGGTATCAGGGGGAATCTGTTTGTGCCCAGGTGTTTGCCTGGCTTGTGGTGTGGATATTTTTTTGTTTGTGAGTGCAGGCTTCCAAATGATTGACGGTCTGGTGGAATCATCTCTTCTATTCATGCTTTCTGGTCTTTTTTCAATCTCTATGGCTTCTCTGATGATTTTGTGGCTGGGGTTTTCTCTAGCGGCTAGGGTTTTGGTGCCATTAAAGTTGATGCTATGACCTGTGGCTTCCATGTGTTGGACTAGTGAGGAAGTGTGTTCCAGTTTTTTGACTGCATTTTTGTGTTCATCCAGGTGGGTACTTATTCTTCTATTGGTCTGTCCAATGTATGTGGCCGGGCATGATGCACAGGGGACTTTGTATATGCCTTGGTTTTCTAGGTCAATTTTATCTTTGGGGTTTCTAAGGATGGCTGCTATTTTTCTGTCTGTTTTGAAGGCAGTCTTGATGTGATGTCTGTGTAGTATCTTACTAATTTTGTCTGTAGTACCTCTTATGTAGGGCAGGACAGCTGTTCCCTAGGTCTGTTCATCTTCTGGGTCTCTATTATGTCTCAGTGTGTTTTGTGGATCAAGTTGGTGATTTTGCTTTTGTGGAAGCTGTTGGCTGTCAGTCCCAATAAAAGAGACCCTTGAAATCATCAAAAATAAATACCAACCAGCTAAACACCTCATGGAACTAACAGAACACTGCTTAACCAACACATATTTCATATACAAAGGACAAAGATACAAACAAATTGAAGGAGCCCCTATGGGATTACCACTGTCACCTGTCATTGCAAACCTGTTCATGGAAGAATTCGAATCCAGAGCCCTGGCCAATGCCACCCACAAACCCAAACTATGGTAAGATACATCAATGACACATTTGTGATTTGGCCCCATGGAAAAGAAAACCTAAACAATTTCCTAACACACCTAAACAGCACACACCCCAAAATCAAGTTCACCATGGAAACGGAAACAAACAACTACCATTCCTAGATGTACTCATCTACAAAAAAACAGATGGCACACTAGGACACACCGTATACCAGAAGAAAACACACACTAACCGCTACCTCAACGCCCAATCCCACCACCACCCCGCACAGATAAACTCCGTGGCTAAAACACTAATTACTAGAACCAAACGCCTGGCAGACAAGACACACATTAAGACTGAACTATGCACCCTGTCTAAAGTACTGACAGCCAACAGCTTCCACAAAAGCAAAATCACCAACTTGATCCACAAAACACACTGAGACATAATAGAGACCCAGAAGATGAACAGACCTAGGGAACAGCTGTCCTGCCCTACATAAGAGGTACTATAGACAAAATTAGTAAGATACTACACAGACATCACATCAAGACTGCCTTCAAAACAGACAGAAAAATAGCAGCCATCCTTAGAAACCCCAAAGATAAAATTGACCTAGAAAACCAAGGCATATACGAAGTCCCCTGTGCATCATGCCCAGCCACATACATTGGATAGACCAATAGAAGAATAAGTACCCACCTGGAGGAACACAAAAATGCAGTCAAAAAGCTGGAATACACTTCCTCACTAGTCCAACACATGGAAGCCACAGGTCATAGCATCAACTTCAATGGCACCAAAACCCTAGCCACTATAGAAAACCCCAGCCATAGAATCATCAGAGAAGCCATAGAGATTGAAAAAAGACCAGAAAGCATGAATAGAAGAGATGATTCCACCAGACCGTCAATCATTTGGAAGCCTGCACTCACAAACAAAAAAATATTCACACCACAAGCCAGGCAAACACCTGGGCACAAACAGATCCCCCCTGATACCTCCAGCTCAAACACACCCCAACCAGGCACCCAGATGAAACCCAGCTTCCTAACTAATGATAGCCGTCCATTTACCCAGAGCCAAGCTGCACTAAAGGCCTCCAATAAAGTAACACAATGTTGCTAGCCAATCAAGATACAAAAAGAGCCACAAAACAGACAGAAGATATTAGAAACACCAATCAAGCAGAACACAGCAAACTCCAAGACCAATAAACACAGACCAAGACTCCCAACCAATCAGGATGAAAAAAAAAAACCATTCTGGCACAGCGATAGGCTGCCCCAAATTTAAATCTGAAACCACTGTAAAAGTCTGACTCACAGATGAACACTATACAGAAGCCTGATGATGGCAGATGAGATTCTGCCAAAACGTTGCTACAACTTTAAAAGCACAGCTACTATGACGTGGGAAAATACCTGAACTAAGCTGAATGCCATACATGTAAGTACCCGCGAAAACTTAAGAAAACAAATAATCATATCTTTTTACAGGACTTAGGAACCAAGGACTATTCTGATCATTTTAGTAGTGTGGAGGCCTAAAAAGTAAGTAAGGCTACGGCAGAGTTTCATGTCCTATCTAAAACAATGGAAAATTGTTCTGTTGACAATTATGTCATCAGTATGGCTTCCAAAGGGGGCAAACTGGGAACGTGTGCAGTGGGAGAGAGTCAGGTTGCTGGCCTTGATTTATTGTATGGTTTTGTGTGAGAACAGCCACCCTCTTTCTTACTCATACAGTATCCTATATTAGCAATTCTGCATGATAACTTAAGCTATGAGTTTTGTACTGGTTCTGGCTGTTCCTAATCATTCTCGACTGGATTACAGAGATTTGGTAACATGAGTTTGGTTGATGCTGAGTCCAAATAACAGCCACTGCAGGCCCTGATTGGTGTTTGTCTTGCTTCTTGCTCTTCTCATCCATTCAGAGAAGCCCTTTTGGCTGGCCCTTGGATGAGTAGGTCTTCCAGTGCCCGCCCTTCCCTTTCAGAGATTGTGTCTCCTCATCTTCCTCATTTCTTTTCCAGATGTTTGAACAGATGGATGCCATCATATACTCTTGCCAGATTCTCTCCTTTGACACTATTATGTGAAAGACATTTTTATTATATCATCATTGCTGTAATGCTACTGTGTTGGCTGTTTCTTTGCTCCTATGCTTCACTGTAGGTCTATGGAACAGGGGGAGAGTTGATGGTTCAACATCATAGAAGCAATCAAGGTTTTAATTTAAACTTGAGCTGGCTGCATTGCAATTTAAAGATATAGGAGGGGGAAAATGGGAAAAGAACACATTGCCATATTATGGCAAAGCTGTGGGAAAGCAAAAGGAGCTGTCAATCTTTTAAGATAGACCAGACTTGGAAAACAAAATTATGAATGCCCCAAAGGTGCTTTTTCAGGAGGCAACTAGACATTCCCATTTTTTCTTTTGAAGACATTTTGCTCCTGATCCAAGAAGCTTCTTCACTTCTGACAGGATAGTGGGGATGGAAGAATTTATATTCCTTGCAAACGGCTGGTAGTTTGCATCCTTTTAGAGGGTCATTGAAGCACTTGGACCTTTATCCAAGTTATGAATGCTAATGCTACTTTTACTATAAAGTTACAGTAACTGAATCATGCAAATCTGAATGCATTCTACTCCCCCTTATTTTCATGAAAACTAGAGTTTCTTGTCTGAGATGCTTGCTCACATTACAGTTCTGCCTCAGATTCAGAATTCTTTTATCTGACTGTTGCTCATGGTAATGGCTCTTCTTCCTATTCCTCAAAGTTATTCCTTCTTCCCATGACATCATCAAACTTCACTCAGCCTGGATAGAAACCAAAAGGATGTCCACTGGGAAATATAAGGGTTGAATGAGCAGTAAGCTTCAGTGGGGGTGGGAAAACAGAGGATAAAGAAAGAGCCTTGACTTAATGGGCTATTGTTAGATCAATGGAAAGATAATAAAAATATAGCTGTTGCTGACCAACAGAGAATATAGAAGCCCAGGACAAAGTAATTGTAGAGAGGTAATGTTGAGTCTTTAGGTCTTTTTCCATTTGAAATTAAGCATGCCCAAGAAGTCTTAGCATCCCTTTTTCTGTCAACTTCCCATGTTTAACTATCTTTTCATACCCAATCCATGAAATCTTATTTAGCTGTTCCCATGTGGGGTTTTGTTTTTACATCAGCATCATCAAAGTAAGGCACCCACCTAGAAACTAGGAGACAGTGACTTCTGTCTTAAGCATGAAAGCCAGCTAGGTGATTCTGAGTCACTCTCTCAACCGAGATGAGTGTCTCGGCTACGGAATTGATCTGTGCTGGGTGGTGGTGTGAGAGTGCGTGTAGATAGCAGTTTGTATGTGTTTTCTTCTGGTAGATGGTGGTCCAAGACAGAAAACAAGAGAATGGCAAAGCCCTCCTCCCATATATAAAAGGCACTACAGACAAACCCCTTTTTCCTGAGGTGGTGGAGTGGCGGTCAGTAATGGCTGCCACGAAGAAGCCTGCAACCGGGTAAGACTGTGCTGGAGGAAGCAGGATAAGTGAAAGTGCTGGCTGAGCCGGGTCAATCAACATCTCTCAAACTCTCTGGAACTGAATTGTTTGAATTGCTGGAGGATACATTGTATCCCTAAGAAGATCGGAAAGCGGCGGAGAAAGCTGTTAAAGGGAAATTTTTTTTTCTTTACTCTCCCACCCCATAGAAACAGCAGATGAAGATTTGAAATTTATTTGGGCACTGAAGGTGAATTATTTTGAAAGTTAAAGCAAAGGGACAAAAGATTCTTTGGACATTGGACTTAATAATTTAAGAAATCGGAAAACCCTTATTGGAGGTATGGATTTCTGATCATTTAAAAATTGTTGTTGTAAGTGGGAAGGGAGAGGAAAAAAATTGGAGCAGAAGTTGAAAAAGGAGGAGATTGCCTAGAATTCTAAAGAAAGATATATGGTAATTGACCTCTTTGATTAAACAGTAACCCCAGAAAGAGAAGTAGAAGAAGGGAAAAAAAAGTATTAACTTTTGGAATCTTTTTTGAATTATTCTTGATTAAAAATACTTGGGTGGTTGTTTTGCGAAAAGTTTCTCTTTTTATGATGGCATCGCTTTTGGATGAATTAAAAACTGAATATCAAAAATATAAAAAGGAAGAACAAGATGGAAAAGATACTTTGGGCACCTTATTTCAATTTTTAGAAATGGCGTTATGTACTTATGAAAAGTTGACTATGCAGCAGAACGACTGGGACAAAGAAGAAGAGGAAGAAGAAGCCATCTTCGATGAACAATGGGTTTTTTCCGGGGAGGAGGAGAAAGAGGATAAGAAAAAGGGGATTTTAAGGTTTGAAAAAACAACTAAAAAAGAGAAAAATGAGATGAAAGGTGGATGCAAGGTTAGAAAACAACGGAAAGGGAGTAAGAAAAGGGAGGAGGAGAGACAAAGGGGTAAAAAGGGTAAGGAGAAGAATAAGCAAGAGAGAAAGGGGGGGGGGAGGAGAAGCCTTAATGGTGGGAAGCAAGATTTAAAGAAAAAAAAGCTTATTTAGAGACAATGGGTGAATCTAATTGAAAAAAAAAGGGAGATTCTGGAAGGTACATAAGATTGCGTCTTTTTGTGTATCTAGAGTAAAATGCTTAAAATATAAATGAGTATTAATATATACGATTTTGTTTTTAATGATATGGATAGTGCTTATATTGGATTTTATGTAGTTATTGCTGGGTTTTTACCTTCTTTATAAAATTTATTGTGTAATTTTAGAATGTATTAAACAGAATCCCAAGATAAATTAAGTGTTATATGAAGTAATTTTAAGTTAGGACAATGAGTTAAAGGCATCACTCCAATCAGTGTATAGGAGAAGTACATTAAAAGAAAAAAGATGAATGGATAGTTGGAAATAGAACAGACAAAGAATGATATTGAAAATGATAATAAGATATGGAAGGATATATAAAGTGAATATGATGTTTGAATTTGTGTCTGTGTGAAGAGTTTCAACCCGGGATCAAGCAGCCTTCAGAAAAGATGTTTTAGGTTGTTTTTTTTTTCTATGTTCTGTGTTTTTTATGTTTATGAAAGGCAATAAAATTTTAATAAGCAAGAAATATAATTTGGATAACTAGAATGAAAAGGAGAAGTCTGGATAAGATATGAAGTTAAATAGATAACGTAAATGTTGATATTACAATTTGGAATTATTTTGTATGTTCTACTGGCTTTTTTCTTTAATTATTATTTTTTTTTAGAAAAGATTTTTCAAGTTGTTATGCCTGGATTATTTGTGTATTGTTTTTGTAAAATTAAATTTGTTATAAAAAAGAAAAAAGAATGAGCTTGTTTACACTTCAGTCATGTTGAGCCTTAATCACCTCTTTCCTTAGCTAAAGAATCTCAAATATTTTAGGCAGTTTTCATGAAGAAGATGTCAAGGCCTCCAGATCGTAATTTAGATTGCTGACTTCTGCCTTTTGTGCAGCTTCTTGAAGTTTTTTTTTTCCAAACATGGCAATTAGAACTACATATATTATTCCAGGTGTGGAAAAGGGAAAGTATTTTACCCAAATCTACTTCACATGATCTCTAGATTTATTTAATGGGGCACACTGTTGCATTATAATTATCATTGTTGGGAAAATGGCTTGAGTATAATATATCTTGGATTAAAGAGAAGCCAGTAGATTATTTCTGCTATTCATGGTGCCCACAAGTGTTTAAGAAGACTATAACATTTGTCTCTTGGGAGACAAGGCATTCCTTTTAGATCTGAAGTCAAATTCCAATTGACCTTCATCTTCCCAAGTGGAATATTCCTTCAGTCAGCCTTCTTGTGATAATTATTGCTCTAGAATTGTTCCATTGTGAAGAGAAAACAGATTGTATTCACATGTGCTCATATTATGCACAGAAGACCAGAAGGCCCTACGTAGGTGGCAAATAACTTTCTTAACGGATGGATTTTTATCTCGGTTTGGGCATGACACATCATTTCAATTAAAAAATGACTCACTCTGCCTGAAATGAAATATACACATTGCATGATTCACCCACCAAAAGCACCATTTTCATAAAGCTGTTCCTCAGTTATAGAAATGAGCTGCATTCCATTAATACGTATGCAAATCTGCCCCTCCCCCTTCAGTTGGAATGATGGTATTTTAAAAAACAAAAATAAAATACCCTCAGACAATTAAGCATTAATTCTGAAGCGACCCTGGCTGAAGCCATCTTGTGCTGCCTCATAGTTGCCATGAAGCCTGAGAGGGGGAAGGGAGGCAGGAAGTAGATAGCCCAGCTAACAGTCAAAATAAAAAGTTTTCCTGTGGGAACCAAGGTCATTGTGACAGGTGGCTTGTGAAGGAGGAGAGGAGCCCACCAGCTGCATTCATTGGATAATGTGACATGGGAGGGGGAGAGTTTCACTTTTTTAATTAGGGGAAAACCGTGGGAACTTTCAGAGTTGATTTTCACCGGCTGTGCCGATATGATGTATCCAATAAACAAGTCCTTAGAGGAATCTACCTGCCTCCGAGTTCTGCTTTGAATGGGTGCATTACTTGGAACACTGACATTAGCATGCAATAATCTGACCATTTTTTCTTAGAAACAATTCTTAATATGTATATTAATAGTAATATATCTATTTGTTGATTGAACCACCACACACACACACAGACAGAGAGACAGACAAAAACAGACACACACACACACACACAGACAGAGACAGAAACAGAGAGACAGACATGGACAGAGACACAGAGACAGAAAGACAGAAAGACACATAGAGAGAGACAGAGACAGAAACAGAAAGACACACAGAGAGAAACAGAGACATAGAGAGAGAGAGAGAGACAGTGAGACAGAGAATAGAGAGACACACACACAAAGACAGAAACAGAAACAGAGAGACAGAAAAAAACAGAGAGACACAGAGAGAGAGAGAGAGAGAGAGAGAGACAGAGACAGAAACAGAGAGACAGACATGGACAGAGAGAGAGAGAGAAAGACAGAAAGACACATAGAGACAGAGACAGTGAGACAGAGAACAGACACACGCACACACACAGAAACAGAAACAGAGAGACAGACAGGGACACTTATGGGAAACTGCCATGTGTTTATGCCAGGTCAAGCTTATTTAGAAACCTTTCAAAGAAAACCCCATGGAACAGTCATAGGTAGGAAACATATGGGCAACCAGATATTGCTGAACTACAGTGCCCCTCATCCCTTACTGTGGGATGCCCATAGCTGTGGCTTCAGTTCAGCAATATCTTGAGTACAGGTAGTCCTTGACTTACAACCATTTGTTTAATGTCCATTCCAATATACAATGACACTGAAAAAAGTGACTTATGACCTGTTTTCACACTTAGGCTTACAACCATTGCAGAATAGCCACATGATTAAAATTCAGGAGTTTGGCAACTGGCATGTTTTTATGATAGTTGCAGTGTCCTGAGTTCATGTGATCACCATTTGTAACCTTTCCAGATAGGTTCTGATAAGCAAAGTTGATGGGGGAAGCTGGATTTCCCTAACAACCACAAGGTTCACTTAACTGCAGTGATTTGCTTAACTACAGTGGGAAAAAGGTCGTAAAATGGGGCACAACTCAGTTAACCTCCGTATTGGATATGTTGGATTCAATTTTGATCATAGGCCAAGGAATGCCTGTAAGAAAAGAACACTGTAGACCAATGTTTCTCAACCGTGGCAACTTGAAGATATGTGGACTTCATTTCCCAGAATTCCCCAGCCAGATGTTGGGAGTTGAAGTCCACACATCTTCAAGTTGCCACGGTTGGGAAACCCTCAAGTAGGCTCTTTGGGCTGCCTTCTGAAGCTCCTATGGCAGGGCTGCCAAACTCCCATCCCACGGCCAGATATATCACTTGCTGGATGCCCCCACCCCCAGTTTAGAGAAAGGGGGGAAAGTCCCAATATGTCACATGACGCTGCCATGATGGCGTGAGTTTAACCACCCTGTCCTATGCACTCTTATGCTGAACACTCCATTTATAAGAAATATGCAAGATCAGACCAGGCAGCCCATCAAGTTGACATTCTGGTTTTTTTTTTGTTCAGTGGTCACCAAATATATTCAGGAAGTTTCAGAAGGCAAGAGCTACACATTGGCCGGTATTTTAGATATGTTCCTTGGGATTCAAGAGGTGGCCCATTGTAACTACATAGCCAAAAAGGCATTAAGACTTGTTAACCTAATCCTACGAAGCTTTTTCTCTGGTAATATCACACTACTAACTAGAGCATACAAAACATTTGCTAGACCAATACTTGAATACAGCTCATCAGTCTGGAACCCTCATTACGTATCTGATATTAACACAGTTGAGAAAGTCCAGAAATATTTCACAAGAAGAGTTCTCCACTCCTCTACTTGTTGCAGAATACACAAGAGCTTGCACAGAAGAGTCCCACTGCGCATGCATGTGCACTGCCGTCCGACAGCTGATTGTCGGGTATCTAGCAAGCATGTGTGCGGGGTGCACGGGAGACATGTGTGCATGTGCAGAGATGTACAGCACATGCTGGGGGTTGCACGCACAGATGTGCAGCGCATGGCGAAGTGATTGCGTGCAGAGGCGCATGGCGCATGGCAGGGGAATTGCGCACACAGGCACAGGGAAGGTGGGGGGGCAGCACGCATTGCCTTATGGGTGCTGGCACGCGAGCGCACGAGCGTGCGTGCAATTATCAGCACGGGAGCCAGGGGTGGGATTCTACAGGTTCGCACCTATTTGCTAGAACCGGTTGTTAACATTCTAAGCAGTTCAGAAAACCAGTTGTTAGAAGAAATGACTGGCCTAATCCTGTAAGGAAGGCAGGAAGGAAACATTCTGGTTTTGCTTACAGAAACTGCCTCTCCGTTAACCCTTATTACATTCTTGGCAGGACTAGACTTCCTGTCTCAGGAACTTCTCTGGAATTTTTTTCCCCTCCTTTGCTGGTACTTTGCTTGTGTGGAGTGACCATTCAAAGTTACAATGGCACTGAAAAAAGTGACTTATGACCATTTTTCACACTTACGGCTGTTGCAGCATCCCCAGTCATGAGAGGCCAGCGAGGAGATACGTGTCTCCATGTGAGTGTTGAGTTGGCCACACCCAGCCAGTTACATGATCACCAAGCCACACCACCAACTAAGCCACGCCCACAGAACCGGTTGTTAAAATTTTTGAATCCCACCCCTGACGGGAGCCAAAAAAGGTTTGCCACCACTAAACTAAGCTATGTATCGCATTGCATCAGATTGCAGTTTGAATACACTGTGCAAAGTATATTTTTTAAAAAAAATTGTAAAAAAAAAATCCACCTAACTTGAATCTCCTCACTTTTAATGAATGTCCCTGATTTTATGGTCAAACGGCAAGAAATCTTCTAAGATATTTTCCATAGCATTTTATTTATCTATCTCTTTGTTACAGTCATTGCAAAGCACATTTACACCTGTTTGAGTGATTTGATTTCATGATCTTTTTTTGTGATAGTGATTAAGTGAACTTCACAGTCAGAAAGCGACCACTGCAATTGTTAAGCAAACCCATTGTTTGCTGTGGGACATTAAATGCGGTCGTAAAAGAGTCATGTGGCCATGGGATGCTGCAAATGGCTATATGTGGACATCGGGGTTCAGGTGGTGGATGGGGAAAAAACAGCCATTGGAACTTTGGGACTGGTTGCAAGTTCTTTTGAGAGTCATAACTTCAACCAGTTGTTAAGCAACTAATCACAAGTCCAGGACTACCTGTAATTGGGTGAATAGCTCAAGTGCTCTGTTCCTAGAGGTTTGTGTGATTTCTGACAATTTCTCTATTCCTCTGCAGCCCACTCCCGTATTCCAAGTACAGTATCTCCTAAATCTGTGGACAGATTTTTAGGAGGCTGTAAAGACAAAGAAAATCCATGTCCTCTTAAATGTTTGTTCCCCTCACAGAAAGCAAATTAAAATTCAAGCTGTTATGTGCTTTGCAACCAAGAAAAACTTTGCCACAGACAATCTAGTGCTCCTCAAATATTTTATAAAAACATCCCTGACAGTTCATAGCATCGGTCTCCAACCACTGGTGGGCCTTGAGAAAATTTTGGTGGGCAGCAGAAATTTGTCACCCCAGAGCACCCCCAAAAGCAATGAATCCAGGCTGCTCAGAAACACAAGGCTGCACCGCCCACATGGCCTGCAAGACCCCCCACCCACCCACTCACTCTTTACCTGGCAAACTTGCCTGTTAAATTGCTACTTTTTTTTCTTTCCGACCATCAGCTCTTCTGCTGTGCCAGGAGATTTAGATTAGCTAGAAAGTAGGAAATGGTTGCTTTTCTTGCTTTCTAGCTAGTCTTTAGATCTTTGGCTCTGCTTTTAAGCACAGCCAAACCTCCCTTAGGACTGAAGGTTCTATTATTCAGTGCAGACTCACAGCAAGCAAATTTTACATGACAGACTGAGCTAGCTGATGGCAGATAGATAGATCTCTGAATGAATCTGATTCTGTGAGCAACTCAACCTGCCTGCCTGCTTTGCCTGCTTTTGGGTAAAAGTTGCTCTTTTTTTATGAAAAATTCAATATTTATATAAATATAATATTTACATACAAGCCATGCCCAGCCAGTCACATGATCAAGCCACACCCACAAAGTAGGCCACACCCACATAACCGGTTAATGGTCCCTGGGATTTACAATTATGAGTTTGGTGGTGCCTGAGGTCCAAAACGTTGGTGACCCCTGCTCTGGACTGTAGTTACCTCATGTGAATTCATTGTGCATGATTTCAAACATACAGCAGTCATGTATTTCAGATTTCACTATTGCAAGACCGTTTTATTACTTGCAGTGTTTATAAATAATGCTAAATAGCAGGGGTGGGATTCTACCGGTTCTGTCCACTTCTGTAGAACCAGTTGCTCTGAAGAGCAGCAAACATAGAACTGGTTCTATGTCTGCTGCTGCTTTGGCCCACCCGCCTGCCTGGGCTCTTACCTGATCTTTATTTCCTGCTTTTTCAACTACAGCTGCTTTGTGCGACACAGCTGCGGTTGAAAAAGCAGGAAAAAAGGGCTTTTCCAACTGCTGCGCACTCGCACGCAGTGCTGCTCAGCTGTCCAGGCAGCTCAGCAGCTTGTAAATTGCAGTCACGCGACGCAGAGCAACAGAACCGATAGTTATGCCAGTCGGCTCCCATCCCTGCTAAATAGGTTTCCAGCTGAGCACTTCCATATCTTACTCACAAAACTGTCTGCTATTAAAATTGGTTACTGTCTTTTAATTCCCAAGCACAATGAGTGATATATCCTGTACTTAAATTAGCTCTGAAATAGCTTTTAAAGTTATAAAACTCATTGGGCCTTAGAATGTAGTAACAAAGCCTAAACCCACAGTGATTCTGTCTCATTTGGGGAAGAAATGTGACAGGAGTATTTTTGAACCCACATACAGTACAGTAAAACCAAGTGTAGATACTATTTCTGGTTGGAATAAAATTAATTTGTTTTCTATTACTCGGTTTTTCTTGTGCTGCTTTTGTTATAGGCTGAACAAAACTGTGAACAATAGCAATCAAGTAAAAAAAAAAAAGATATCTGAATAATTTGGTTCTCCCTAGCTTATTACAAGTAGTCCTCGGGTTATGACAGTTCAGTGCTGTTCAAAGTTATAATAGCACTAAATCTATAATCTATAACCAGTCCTCAAAATTAACAGTTGTTGTGGGGTGCCCATGGTCATGTGATCACAGTTCAAGAACTTGGCTGAGGAGCCCACAGATGGCAGGAGAAGCGTTGGTCCCAGGCTCCCATTTCCCTGTCCATACTTGTGCCAAACTATGGCACCCACTTCCCCACCCATATCTGTGCTGCACCACAACAGCCAACCTCTTGCCCACCTACCCACACTTGCACCGGGTTGTAGCACTGACCTGCATGCCTAGCTATACTCATGCCATATCTTGGCACACCCATCCATCTGCCTGCACTTGTACTTATCCCTACTACTCACTCATCTATGCTCTGGAATACTCACCTGCCCACTGCCCTGCTTGCAAGCCACTTGCCGTGGGTGGGATTAGCAAGTTCCTGCTGGCTTTCCCATTGACTTTGCTTATTGGAAGCTGGCAGGAAGTTGCAATTCACAGTCACATGAGATCCTCATATAATGGCCTGTGGTGTTCACTTAACAACAGCAACAGGGACTGCTGGGATTGCCAACAACAAGCACTGCAGTCACTTGACATCACACTTTATGATCACCTTGCTAAGTGATGGAAATTCCATTACCCTTGTTAAACAAATACTACCTGCAGTGTCTTTGTCAGCCTTTGAATGGACTATATTCCTGGTGCTTACGATGTAATAAATTGTTATTTCTAGTAATGGTGTCTCTGCCATTTCATTGTAATATGTCTGCATGTTTTAGCTTAATTTTAAGAGCCTGGTGTACATATCACTCAGAATTAGCATCAAAGAGTAGTTAATAAGCCTGGTAAATAATATTTCTAGAATAAAGTGACAAAATGAATTATTTACAATACCTGAGAATTACTTTTTGAAGCTTCTTCTTGTTAGTTGTGAAGTCATGTCTGATTCATCACAATCCCATGGACAACGTTCCTCCAGGCCTTCCTGCTTCATTTTGTACTCCAAGACCAAACTTGCCTGTTATTCCTGTTATCTTTTGGCTTCCTGCTTTAGCATTCCAATCCTCCATGATGATAAGGACATTATTTTTTAGTGTTAATTCTATAAGGTACTATAGGGCATCATAGAACCAGTCAATTTCATCCTCTTCAGCACCAGTGGTTGGGGCAAAGACTTGGACTACTGTGATATTGAATGGTTTGCCTTGGATTTGAACTGAGGTCATTCTGTCATTTTGGAGATTGTATCCCAGTATTGCTTTTCCTACTCTTTTCTTTTATTGACTATGAAGGTACTCCATTTCTTCTGAGATTCTTGCCCTCAGTAGTATGCCTGATAGTCATCTGAATTAAATTCACCCATTCCTGTCCATTTTAGTTTACTGATTGTTAAGATGTCGATGTTCAGTCTTGTCATCTCTTGTTTGACTACATCCAGCTTGCTTTGATTCATGGATCTTACATTCCAGGTTCCAATGGAGAATAAATGTTTACAGCATCAAAGTTTCTTTTCACCACCAGATGCATCCAAAGCTGAGCATCCTTTTGGCTTTGGCCCAGTCGCTTCACTCTTTCTGGCGCTACTAGTACTAGCCTTCTGCTCATCCCCACTAGCATATTGGACATCTTCCAACTTGAGGGGCAGCCATTTTCCAGCATCATATCTTTTTGCCTTTGGTACTGTCGATGGAGTTTTCATGGCAAAGATACTGGAGTGGGTTGTCACTTCCTTCTTCAGTGGATCACATTTTGTCAGAACTCTCTGCTATGTAAATAGCAATTTAGCAGGCAAGTTTACCGGGTAAGGAGTGAGTGGGTGCGAAAGGTTCCCGCAGGCCATGTGGGTGGCGCAGCCTTCCGAGCAGCCTGGACTAATTGCTTGGGGGGGGGGGTGACATTTCTCTGCAGCCCACCAATATTTTCTCGAGGCCCACCAGTGGTGACCTCTGGTCCAGAAAAAGGGATTTATATAACTATTCAATGGAGATAATTCTAATGTTATGCTTTGAGATTTCTGTGCTATTTCTGAAACACATGTATGTATTTTTGGCAAAACGGATCAAACATTCCAGATGGATTCACAAGTCATGCCAAGATATGGTGTGATAATTTGTAAAATATTTCCTTCACATGTTGTGTGAATGTAGCCTTTATAGTGGATCCAGATTGGTCATTACATGAATGGAAGGATGCTAATGTTCACCAGATGGTTGCCTAATGTAGACGAATAAGGGAAGATTTATTCTTTCTTTGGTAATTTTTGCTTCTTTTGCTACCCCAGAGAGATCCTCAGTTTCCAGATTAGAACTTCAAAGACCCTTGGTGTTTATAAGAAGAGGAAATATGTGGATTGCTTCTCTGGTCTCTTCCACATTAAGCACAGCTTTGGATTCCTACCATTGTTCCTAAGGTAATGTGGCAACAATAAATCCTTAAGAATTCAAAAACATTTGCAGTTCTCCACAATTGTTTTCCAACCCATCATGTTTATTTAGGCACTAGTTATCATGCAGGATTCCACTTAAAGGGGGGAAAATATCTGATATACTAATGAAGAACATTACTAGGCAGTTCAAGGCAACTTGTTCACTATGGAACTTCTGCTGAGTGACTCATTCTCAGGAATGAGTCATAATATTCTTTTCAGAATTCATGCAATTTATGAAAACATTTGTTTTCTAACAAGGGATGCTCTTGTTTTCCTACGAAATAATTTTTTTTTGATGAAAACATAAATGATGGAAACATAAATATAATTAGAAAAACTATAAACATAACATACCTTTAAAAAAAAACAGCATCTCAGAACTAGTTTTCGAAAACATACAGAGAAGCAGGGGAACGAAGGAAGGACTAGAACCTGCTACTTGTGTGTCGACCACCCTGCCAATAAACTTCCTTAAAAGGGTAGTTAGACTGGACAAAAGTTGTCTAATACTGTAAGTTCCAACAATGGCTTCTTGAGAATGGGGGACATCATCTCCTTCATTCTGATTCAATCTGTGATCCAACAGAAAGTGTCCCTTTCAGACACTCATACTGAAGTTAAATAGAAAGAAGACACAGAATATTATCAAATGCAGAACTTATTCTACCAATGTTTGGGAAAAAGGGGTGGAGATTAAGAATGCAATCTGTACTGCTAAGCAAATAAAATAACCTAGATGATGTTTATCAAGCACTAACACAATGTAAACAATAGAAAATTAATACAACTTTATAGTTTTATTAATTTTCTATTCTTTACATTTTATATAAAGCCTGTGGGATATAGGAAAATCTGAAATTACCCCATGCTCACAATGAAGCATAGTGGTGGCAACATTAGACTTTGGGGCTGCTTTTCTTCAGCTGGAACTGAGGCTTTACTCAGGAAATTATAAACAGTTCCAAATATCAATCAATTTCGGCAAAAAAATCTTCAGGCTTCTGTTAACATGCTGAAGATAAAAAGGAATTTCCCTGTTCAACACAAAAATAACTCAAAGTATAACTCCAAACCAACAAAAGAACAGCTTCACCAGAAGACGATCAAAGTTCTGGAATGACCCAGCCAGAACCAAGATCCGAATCCAATTGAAAACCTGAAGAGGCCTGTACATAAGAGATGACTTTGTACACTGACAGATTTGGAGTGCTTTTGCAAGAACGGGCAAAGATTCCCAAGGCAAGATAGGCCATAATCCTACACCAAAAGACTGAGTGCTGTCATAAAAATCCAAGTGCTTCAACAAATCAAAGAGACAACTAAGGAGAACTTTCTTGACAATTAGAAAAATTAATCAATGGAACAACTTGCCTCCAGAAGTTGTGAATCCTCCAACTTCTTTAAAAGAAGTGATTGGACAACCATTTGTCTGAAATGGGATATGGCAGTGATGGTGAACCTTTCCGGCACAGAGTGCCCAAACTGGAATGTGCCCATGAAAGCAGGGGCACCAGAACCTCGAACACCAACTGCCCAGTGAGCACTGAAAACCAGAAGAACAGCTGGCAATGGTGTGCATGCCCACAGAGAGGGTTCTGCATGCCATCTCTGGCACATGTGCCATAGGTTTGCTCTCACGGATATAGGGTTTCCTGCCTGAGGAGGGGGTTGGACTAGAAGACCTCCAAGGTCCCTTCCAATAACTCTGCTATTCTATTCTATTCTATTCTATTCTATTCTATTCTATTCCTTCTCCCTATTCTATTCTATTCTTTCCTATTTTACTCTTTCCTTTTCTATTCCTTCTCCCTATTCTATTATTTCCTATTCTATTCTTTCCTATTCTGTTCTATCCCATCCCATCCCCATTCTCATTCCCATCCCATTAGTTTTAGGATATGCACACTTATGCAACCACATTATTGTACATTTTTATTGTTACTTTTATCCCCCTAAAAGATTTCAGTTTGTTGCACAATGTAGCCCCATGGTGAGATAGGTAGCAAATAAATTTAACAATAAATACATTGAATAGCTTTTATGTTATATTAAAAGTGGATAAATTCTGAAATAATTTATCTTGATATGATTTTTTTTTACATCTCAAAAACCTGGCATTTTAACAGTGGTGTGTAGACTTTCAATATCTGCAGTATCTGTGGGCTCTTTAATCAAAATTACTTGGCAACTTTAAGATGTGTGTGCTTCAACTCCCAGAATTTCCCAGTCAGCATCTTAAAGTTGCCAAGTCTGAAAATGATTAAACATGACATTGAAGAAAAAGGTGTCAGGTTTCTAAGTGTTAAGAACAACAATATCCAATATTTTATGCACTTTTTGTTATTAAAGAGTATATTTAACCAACATGTTTTTTTAAGAAAATGGGCTTTTAATTAGTTTTCATCTGCTTTGTACATGAAGGAAATAATGTCTGAAAATGGCTAAAAACAATAATGGACACCATGACAATAAATGGCATGCTGGGGAAGTAAATTGTTTCAGTATTCAAGAACTAACATAATGGAACAAAATAGAGGAAGTAAACATGGCATTAAACATGTGGTGTGGCAGTACTTAAAACACAGCACTTCCCTCTTACCCCTATTGGAAATAAATAATAGAAAGCTCTATATATATTGCACCAAAGGAATTTTCATAAGCATTTTGTTTTTCAAGATGTAAATTGAAAATATTATGACTGTTTACTAATCCTGACATTTGAAAATTACACTCTAGATGAATTCTGACAGTAAGTTTGCATAGTTTTAATAACAAATAAAACATCGATTGCTCTGTAGAACTTCTCCAAAAGCCTGACAATCTTAGAGAAAAAAAAATCCAGTCTAACAAAAAAAGTACTACAAAAGACTGATTAGGAGTACAAGTCAAAATAGCCATCCATATTTGGCTATATCAGAATATGGACTTGTATAGGCAAAGAAGAATCTAGATGTCCTATTGGACATCTACTTAAGTATGAGCCAGCAGTGTGCTGCAGATGTCAAAAAAGCCAATGCAGTCCTAGGCTGAATAAACAGAGGGATGATATCAAGATCATGTGAAGTGTTAGAATCACTTTATGCTGCACTGGTAAGTCTATGCTTGGAATACTGTGTCTAGTTTGGTCACCATTGTTCCAAATAAGTTGTCAAGATTCTAGAAAGAGTGCAGAGAAGAGCAACAAAGATGATTAGGGAACTGTAAAATAAAGTGGATGAACAGTTGCAGGAACTAGGTTATCTCTAGTCTAATGCAGCAAAGAACTAGTGGTGACATGATCTCATAGTCATGATAATCCTAATGATAACCGTAACCCCAACCTTAACCCTCTGCTCTCCAATCTCTATCCTTTAAGCAAAAACAGCTCTCTTTCTTTTTTAAAAACTTCATTTGCTGTATTACTGAATGCCTGGAAAGAGGGTGACAAAACCTGTAAGTTATTTGTCTTGACCCCGGGGCTGAATAGTAGATGAAAGGAAGCAAGCAAGCAAGCAAAGAAAATCTTTCTCCAGCATTCAGGACCTGAAGAAAAAGGCAGAAGCAGGCAGCCAATGACCAGGGAAGAAGCTGGATCCTAAAGGGTGTCAGATAGGCACTAAAGTTTTCTAAGCTCTTTACCGAGCCCAACATTTCTATTGTTAAGTGAGACATTTGTTACATGAGTTTTGCCCCATTTTACAAATTTCTTGCCACAGTTGTTGAGTGAATCTCTGCAGTTGATAAATCAGTAACACTTAAGTTAAGTGAATCTGGCTTCCCCACTGACTTGGCTTGTCAAAAGGTTACAAAAGGAATCACACGACCCTGGAACACTGCAACAGTCCTAAGTATGAACCAGTTGCCACGCATCTGAATTTTGATCACGCGATCATTGGGGTGGGGGGGTGGGGATTGCTACAAAGATCATAAGTGTGAAAAACAGCCAGAAGTCTTCTTTTTTCAGTGCTGTTGTAACTTTGAATGGTGACTAAGTGAACTGTTGTAAGTCGAGGACTACCTGTACTTGCCTGTCTGACCCACTTTAGGATCCAGCTTTTGCCATGGCTTTTTACTGAATGAATCGGGAGCTTGTGGCCTTCCAAACTGCTGTTGATTAAAACAATTCCCCTTTCTTGAAGCCACAGTAACTGGCATTGCTGGGAACTGTGGATCAACAACATCTGGAAGACCCAGGATTCTTCCTTTCTGCTCCAAATGAGGAGATTGAAAAAATGTTATTTCCCCCCCTGTAAACAGTAAGAACCAGTTACAATCAATAACTTTTTCTAGGTTCAAGTTGCACTGTATTCCACTGAGTGAGCTTGCCCTTTTAATGAACTGATGTCTTTCTCAGGATCTTCTCGACATGTAATTCTTTCTACGCCTTGCTGTAGGGGAATAAAAGATAAACAGAACGTTAAAACTATTTGGCTATTCTGCAAACTTTCAAATTGACAAATAAATAAATAAAATAAACTTAGCATAGTAATTTATGTTACTGTGGCATCGATAGAAAGACCTCCTGACTTGTTTCCCTTTATATATGGAAGAAATCCCTACAAATTTATGGCCAAAACATTCCTTATTTCAATTGCTGAAATACACAAGGACTACTGCATTGGGCTCAGCTGCTCATGATAACCAGGGTTCTTTTCTATTTCACAAATATTTACATAAACTAGTGAAAATATTAAAAAATTAAATGCCTACCAGAAAAGGAAGCCTGGCCTTTAAGCACATTCACTGAGGATGCTAAGGGGTCTCTCCAAAGAAAGCCCTTCAGAGAAGGGGACTCTTTCCGTGATAGCCACCTGTTGCACCATTAACAGTTAGGTAAGCATGTGGTCTTCTCCAAGGTCCTAGTAGTGCACACTGAATTTAGGTTGATTTTGAGAGAGCCAGGAAAGTGAAATCTGTGTAATTGAAGAGGGGGTGTTAGCCGAACTACTTCATATTCAGGTAGCTGAAAGTCCATCCCTTTTTATTTTTAAAAACGTTATTAAATGATTAAGGCACCCAGATCAATTATGAACTTTTGGTGGTGTACAATATGCACAATTTAAAAGAAGTTACATTAAATGCAATAGTATAAAAGGAGTGTCTGGAGAAACGACCATGTAATCAATCACAAGGGGTCTGCCACTCATTCTAGTCCAAGGTTTAGGACAGTGATGGCAAACCTATGGCACACCTGTGAAAGGTGACAAAACTGACATTTTGGTGACATGCCAGCATGCACTAATGCCCAACAACTATTTTTGAAAGCACTCACCATTCTTGATTTTCAGAGGCTGCGGAGGTCACATGAGAATGGTGTGCACCCTCATGTAGCCTCCAGACCCTTTAGAAATTATTT
This sequence comes from Hydrophis major, assembly GCA_033807585.1. NCBI lineage: Eukaryota > Metazoa > Chordata > Lepidosauria > Squamata > Elapidae > Hydrophis > Hydrophis major. The sequence goes on from CM066330.1 coordinate 248,794,793, forward strand.
CAGGCCAGCCTTGACATTGCCATTGAGTGGTGTTGTTCAGAGTGATGTAGGTCAAACTCAAGGCCTGGGGCCTGATCTGGCCTGCGGGGTGCTTAGATCTGGCCTGTGGAGTTGTCCTGGAAACAGCAAACACTTGCAGTGCCTCTGCCAGTGAAAATGGAGCTAGGGAGAGCTGCCTGCGGTCCTCCTGAGTTCTGTATCGCTAGCAGAGGGTTGCAGGAGGCTGTCGCAGTTAAAAATGGAGTTTGGGAGCCCGTTTTTGCTGGCAGAGTGCTTGGGCCACCACAGGCGCACCCTGACACGAGTGACGTTGAGCTGGCCATGCCCACCCTGACCACGGCCAGCCGCCTAAGGTCAAACATAACCATGATGCAGTCCTCAATCAAGTTTGACACCCCTGATCTAGGTGATAGAGAGATGATCTAGAATTGTTTCTCTTTTCTCTTTTGTTTGGGTATGTGTGTGTGTGTGTGTGTGTGTGTGTGAGAGAGAATGAGAGAGAGAGAGAGATACCAACAGAGTCGATAGGCATTTTCTGCATCTTTGATACATCTTTGAGCCCAAAAGGCTTGCCATCACTGGTTTAAGAAAAGAGCAACTCTTAGGAGCTTGTCTAATAAGATTAAGGCAGAGACTCTAACAGGATGTTATTGCAGAGGGCAACTGCTAGGGCAGAGAAGGCCTATTTCCTGAGTTCTGTCAGATGTCTTCACTTAATCAAAGGTGCCCAAAGCATGCTGACTGCCAGATGGCACAGGTAGCAGGGTGGGATTCTACCAGTTCTGTCCGGCTCTGTAGAACCAGTAGCTCTGAAGAGCAGCAGACACAGAACCACAAATCATAAATCACCAAACCAATAGTTTCACTGGTCTGATCTACCTCTGACAGATAGCAACTATAAAAGACAGGCAGCCCCTTGAGTAATCAGATCCTATATCTTGAAGGGCTACAAAGATAACCAGTACCTTGCATTGCACTGGTAATCATTATGACTGGTACAAGATTCTTTCTTAATGAAAAACAAACTGAAAAATGCTTATTATCTCATGAACACATTAAATCCTGGAAAAGTGTAAGCAGACAGGGCGCTGGAAATGTAGAAAGAGAGGGAAAAAAGCAAAATTTACCCCACAACCATTTTGTTAGGTGCTCCCCAAGGAAATAGAAGATGAACATTATGCCCAAAGCGACAGAGAGAAATACTGCCTTTCCAAGTAGGCCAAGCACTCCTAAAACTGGATAAGCCCAAATCCCTGCTACATGATGTATCCAAATTATCCTAAAACAAAGCAAGACAAACATCATAATGAAACACAAGAAGCCAAAACAGATTAAATATTGTACCTATTTTGAGGTTATCTGAAAATATTTCAGTTGCATAATACTTACAAGTTCAAAAGTTAATATTACATGAACTTGAAGATAATTAAAAATCTAAACTATAACGTGATCTCCAAAGCTAGGCCTCTGAAAAGTTCAGTTTATATGAGGAAAAATGAAATGGTCTTAACTTTCCTATTTAAATCATAGGAGACAAAATGCATGACAATGACTGCTTCCTAATGGTGAATCTGTTATCTTTCAGATACTACTACTTCCAGATTTCCATTACTGTTGTGAAAGATGGATTTGGGCTACTTGGAGTTGAAGTCAGCAATATCTGAATGCTACTGGTTCCATAGTCCATGAAAGATTGAGGTACTAGATTTATGACAGATACATAAGTGGCAGTGAAACCATATATATTACTGTTATAATTTTGCTTGCAAATTTGTATAGTGTTTTTAAATATTCTGGAAGAATTATTCAATTGTTCAGAAAAACAATTGCTCCTCTCCTCTCTCTTTTCTTGTCTTCCTCCTTCCCTCCCAGGTAATACAAAAGAAACATCTGAGCAAAATGAATAAAATGTTTTAAATGCAAATACATTTCTCAAACAATGAATACCTACCATGATATGTATACAGCTGAAAAGATGCCAAGTCCCAATATTCCTTTCCATCTAGGAGGATACTTATGTGAACATATAACCAGCTCTATGAAAAGCAGCGGCAGGATAGTAGTGTGCTAAAAAGCAAAAGGAGAACATAAAAGTATGATGCATGGGAAGAAAAGCAGTTGTATTGCTTCTTAGTCTGGTTTCAGATCACTAGAAGTCATGGTGGCACAGGGGTTAGAATGCAATATTGCAGGCAAACTCTGTTCACAGCCTGGAGTTCGATTGTGACCAGCTCAAAGTTGACTGAGCTTTCCATCTTTCCAAGGTCAGTAAAATGAAGATCAAGATTGTTTGGGTCAATATGCTGATTCTGTAAACTGCTTAGAGGAGGCCGTAAAGCACTATCAAGTGATATATAGTTCTGAGTTTTATTGCTATTGCTTTTCTGTTCCAGCATTATTGCAAGAAAAATACTTTCAAGGTATTTTTTCTGAAAACAGAAAATCCTGTCAAGTTATAGCATTCCTTTTGAAAAGACTATGTGAATACAGATAGTCCTCAAGATATGACTGGCCATTTAAAATGCTGATAATCTAATTCATAACAAATTGCATGTGCCACAAGAAGACCCTAAGCTTCAAATACTTACCATGGTATGGTTAAGCCAATCCGGATTAATATCGTCCAGCTCTTTAGGATACACTAGTTCTCTGTCAATTGCATAAAGGCCCCAGAAAGCAACAGCTACAAACTGAGAGAAAACACCTGAACATTAATGAGAACCTCAAATGTTGGAAATTTTTTAGATATCTGGTAGTCACCATCTTACAAACTGCCTTTGTATGTGTATGAACATAAGATGGTTATCGTTTTCTCCAGATAAACATATGCCTTCAAACATATTCTGGATCATGCAGTGAAACATACATTGTATCTGCACCTGTAAATTCACAGGGAGTCAGGTGGATATCAATTTGCTGAATTATTAGTTGTTTAATTTATAAGCCCTCTCCTTCTCAATTTCAGAGCAACCCTCTTTGCTTTAAAGAATCAGAACTAAATATTATGTAATTTTAACACTATATTTTGTTATGTAAAGATAGATTTACATAATACAATAAAATAAATAAATAAAGTAAGTAGGATGGATGGATGAGAAAATTAAACTTTTTTCCCTACTCTATTAATAAAAATTGCTGTCAAATTTTATTTGCATTTTAAATCTGCTATTGCTGCCAATGAAATTCTCATCTGAAATACAAATAGCTGATTTATAGAGGCAATTTTTCCAGAACTAGGCCAGGAAGGAGAAAAAAAAAGGACATTTCTAGCAATCTTTTAAAGAAAACCAATAGGCACAGAACACTGACCTACTTGGCTGAAACATTAACTTCCCAAAGTACAGTAATTATAAAATTTAAATTATAATTTTTGTACATTGAAAATCAGGAGGAAATTTCAGAGCTAATAATTGGAGCTTTCAATTTTGTGACATACGAATAAGTTTAACACATAAAGTTTCATAAATAAATAATAAGGTATACAAGTTTCACTTCATTGCCCATTTTTACCATTTGAGCTCTGTTTTTTGATCAAGAATTTATTTTTTAATTAACCCCCTAAAAAAGTTTGAAAACCCCAATTTAGGACTCTTCACAAATGAACACGGCTCAATGTGTATTTTAGTCCCTACTATTTGAACAGAAATTCCACTCTATTTGCTGTTGTTGTTTTTTTTTTACTTAAAACTATGCACAAGTATATCTTTACTAATAGATGTCAGAGATATTTTATAAAAACTATTCAGAAATACATTTTTAGTGCCTTTTAGCCAGTGCTGATTCCTGGCAACTGCTTGGCCATTGGCCATTGAACAAGTCTCTCTAATTTTGGCAGCATTTTCATCGCTTCCTTCCTAGGGTTTGCAATCGCTTCCTTCCTAGGGTTAAGCGAGAGTCAAGGGCCCAAGGGCCCTTACCTGATTTTGTGCTTAAGGAGGGACTAGGACTCAGCCTCTGAGTGTCTAGTGTAGTACCTTAACCACTACATCAAACTGGCTCATATTTCTAAGTAAAATAGAATAGTAAAAGCTATCTAACTTATCCTTCTTGAGCTCCTTTTTATATACCTCAAATGGCAATATCTTCATTATAAGAGTTTTGGAATGAAGCAAGATGGTTTAATACAAGCAGTCCTTAACTTATGACCATAACTGAGCCCGAAATTTATGTTGTTAAGTGAGAAATGTGTTAAGTAAATGTTTTGCCCCATTTTATGACTTTTCTTGCCACATTTATTAAGTCAGTCACTGCAGTTGTTAAATTAATAACGTGGATGTTAAGTGAATATGGTTTCCCTGTTGACTTTGCTTGTCAGAAGGTCGCAAAAGGGGATCATGTGACTCCGGGATACTGCAACTGTCATAAATGTGAGTCAGTTGTCCAGCGTTCAAATGTAAGTCACTTTACCATGGGGAAGCTACAGCGGTTGTAAGTGTGAAAAATGGACATGTCACTTTTTTCAATGATGTAACTTTGAACGGTCACTAAATGAACCATTGTAAGCTGATGACTGCCTGTATATAATAAAAGTCTGCAGAGAAAATTCTTTCTAACCCCTTCAGCAGCAATGACCATAGAAGGTTTATTTTCTTTTGTGTAAGTAGCATGTTGTGTGTTTGTTCGTATATGATCTCCCTGTGTGCTGTGGTAGTGTATTCATGAATACTGGGCAGCAGAGGGGGAACTCCACATTCAGTACTATGGGGCATATAACTAGGAAGGAAAACAGGGTCATAGAATGGAGCAGTCACCAACTTCTGAGCCAACTCTTATAGAGCTGCACTTGGGAGCCCCCCCCCCAAAGTTTTTCCCAAGCCAAATCTAGGCCTTTTTCAATGTTTCTTTTGCTAGCACTGAGCTCTGCACACATCTCTTTGTTTATGCCCCTTCATTATGAGAATTGACCATTTACTGACTACTATTTGTTTTCTGTTCTTCAACAGGCCAAGATAATTGCTTTAAAGAACAAAGCCACCAATTTTCTTAGGCAAATGCTACAGTGGAAAAAAATTTGGTGCTATATAGGAGGACAAAATAAATGTCCACCATGATGAGGTTACCATTGAGAAATCAATGTTGCTTTTGTTGATTTTATCAGTAAACAAGCCAATATACTTGTTTACCGTGCTTATGGAAAGGAACATGTGGTTCTTAAGAAAACCATCTAAAATTTCATGTATCTTTAAGCACGGGTGTGGAACGATGGTCCTTTTATGACTTATAGATTTCAACTCCCCAAAATTCTGTGCTCAGGAATTCTGGGACTTGAAGTCCACAAATCATAAAGGGGTCATCATCCCCCACCTCTGCTTTAAGTAAATCTGACTCAATTTAATGCACTTAAAGTACAGCATGGAATTATTTAAATAATAACAGATATAATTACTTACTAAGCCAACAGGGAATACATATGCAGAGAAGATGAAATCTCTAATAGGCAGCACTATAGATGACACTTTCTTTTCTCGGGAAGGGACAAACAGAGCTACAGCATCAATTGTGACACACAATAAGTACAGCAATGTCTGAAAAAGCTATGAATTCAAAAAAGTTATATTCAAAGTGAAGCATACATTTTTTCTATTATTTATAATCCAAGAATAAAATTTAAAGTTAAAAGGTATGACTTGGGATATTTTTATCTCTTCTATTATATTTATCTCTTCTATTAAGTCCCTTAATCAAGATTTCTTCAGTACACTATATCAGGTATTTGAAAAGACTTAAAAAGTGAGAACTCTGAATCTACATTTAAATCAATTACTCTTCACCTCCTGCTTTGCTGATGTTTTGGGATTGCAGTTGGTAGAATTTCCAATGTGGTGGCAAAAGTAACTCAGCAACAATTGAAGGGGATCAACAATTTATCCTTGCAAGCTAGCAGGTTCCAATATGTCTCTGGTCTCTTGTACCCAGAATCACCATAAAAAAGCCATAAGTTTACCTAGTTTTTATGTTGATCAAAGACAATCTGAACATTTAGCAGAGGATCCATATTAGAGAAATAATTGCTTTACAACTGATCTAGCCACAAAGGGAGACATAGGTACCCATCATGGTTTAAAAATCCTGCAGAGACTTTTGTGGAAATGCAATGCAACAGTTTTTACATGCAGGCAAGTTGAGCTAAGATCCCAATGGTTATTTTGACAGGCTGGTTTTAGCAGTAGAGAGATAAGGAGCCATAAGGATAAGGAGAACATAATAATATGGGAAAGAAACTATGTGTTAGTCTAGTGGTGTGGGATTTTATTGACCTAAAACGCCACCCATATGTTTTAATCAATGAATTAAATAATCAATACATTATACATATAAGTAAACTCAAATGCTTACTTATAAGTGTAATACAAATGAAGCCAACCCTAGCATTTATTCCACACATCATTCAATATTGCTAAAAACCACTTCCTGCAAAACAATTAAATAATCATACAATATTATACATACAAGTAAACCCAGATGCTTACTTATAAGTGCAACTGAAATGAATCCAACATGAGTTTTTATTCCACTCATCACTCAGTATTGCTAAAAACCACAGCTGGCAAAATTTGGCTGCCAAAATTCAGGCTTGTGTTGGGAGTAGTTTTCCTTTCCCTGTTTCTGAGGACACCAGGTCGGGGAAGACTGATTTAAGAGTTTCCATCACTTGAGACTTTCAAGAAGAGACTGGACTCCTATCTGTCAGAAATGGTGTAGGGTCTCCTGCTTGGGGAGGGGGTTGGACTAGATGACCTACAAGGTCCTTTCCAACTCTAATTATCTGTTAAGAGACTCTTTGCTCTGCCTGTTAACTTTCCACATGTTCTGGACTGCACTTTCCAGAATCCCCAGCCAGAACGGCCGTCGGCTGGGAATTTTGTAGCCCAACTCTAATCACATTTATGAAGGAACTATCTCCATTACAACCCCAAAGTGTACTAAACTGACCTTTTCGTTTAAGGTAAGCTCACTCCCCTCTCATCCCCCTAGCTTCGCTCTCATTGGCTCATCCTACCCAAAACCCCTCCTCCGCCACGTGCGAAGGAGCTAAGACTGATTTGGGCAAGCGCAACAATGCTTGTCGTTTCGCGTGCCCACCTGGTTGAGGAAGGTCAGATATTTCCATTGGCCGCCATAACTGTCGTCGTGCACTTTCCGGACCGACTTGGGCAACCCCAAATTTTGAGTCAGGGCGAAGGTCGCCCAGAGGAAGCAGAGGAAGTGCAGCAGGGCCACAGCTCTCTGACCTCTTACGGCCAACGGCATGGTTGTTCATTCCACGCCGCGGTGGGTAGAAAGCGGTCATAGGGAGAATAAAAGTTTTAAAGGCGCGGTGGCGCCACGCGTCGGCGGATCCTCCGCGCAGGCGCTGAGAGGGTATTTGGCGCTCAATCGCCCGCCGCCATCTTGGCTGCCTTTGAAGCTTAAAAGGCGAATTTTGGACCGTGACGCTTCCTCACTTCACAGTGGGCCGTGATGTCTCTACCTTGGGGGGCGGAGGGAAAGGAAGAATAGTGATTTTCTTGGTCTAAGTTTCGTTATTCGATAAGTGCAGGTAGAGTTGAGAATATTTGGTATTTCTGAAGCCGTACGAACTGCTTTTAGATATTCGCTCCCGTTGTTAAGGGATGTTTTGTTCACTCCCCCCCCCCATAAACTTTGGAATGGTACTGACCTGACTGAGATAGGAGGGGCCTAAGCATATAGGCGGGTTGTGTAGGGACTAAGAACCAAAGGTATATTATAATAAGCCTGCTGTATGAATGCAGACTTTGACTTTAACATTTGGCCTGAATAAATGACGAGCGTTGAAAATGTTGAGATTTTCTTATAAATTTTATTTTATAATTTACCTTTTTACTGTTGTTTTGCTTAGGAATGTTGATAGTGCAGATTCACGATGCACTTTTAGAAACTATATTTTTTAAGGGGATAGGCACCCATGACATGAGACCTGATTAATGTTGAATGAGAGACCACTAGGAAATAAATCCTAGGCTCTAAATATGTGGAAAATATTACAAAAGAAGGCAATAGTGTACAATTTTTGAATTGCAGCCAAGAAAACCAGAATATGACATGCCTTTAAAAACAGAAGGAACCAAGCTTTATATTTACTTCAAAATGTTTTTTTTAAGTCTACCACAGATTTTTAATATTTTTATTCTTTTGTCTTTATTTAAAAATGGTGGTAGCTTATGTTTGTTATTTATCTGTAAGCCATTTCAAAATTGTTTTATGTGCAAGGTTATGGGAATACTGTGTAATTGTATAAGATCAATTAAAAAATGAAATATGCTTATTTTTGTATGTGTCTACTCAAAAGTGAATTCCACTGATTTCTGTGATACCTGTTTCCAGGAAAATACTGTACTTTTGCAAATTTAGAACTCATTCAAAGGACATTGGGAAAGAAAATATTTAAAATATGTTAAGTCACTATTTGAAGATCAAAGAAATTGTGATTTCCAGTGTAAGGAGTTATTATTTAGTTGTTGATTTAGACTAATTTCTTCATATTTCCTTTGTGTAGTTGTCCCATGGACTATTTTGAAACAGCTGTTGACAACAAATTAAACATAATCTACTGCTATGTTTGTGTGATCCTTCTCTTAGGTATGTAAATTAGTAATCATAACCACAACTTCTTGTGGTAATGGATTTGACTGAGTAAACAAAAATATCTGAATATACTCATAATAGTTTAACTGACACGAATAACCCATGGGGTGTGTGTGTGTGTGAATCATATAAGTTCTTCCAAGTAGCTGTATTAAAACAGTTATGCCCTCACAAGCTTATATTGATTGTCCTTTAAGTATATTTAGCATGTAAAGTATAGAACAGCTTTGTTGTACAAAATGCAGCTGGCTGACATGGAGAATTACTAGAAAAGAATCAGTTCTTGTTTCATTATACAGCTGAGTGCACAAGGAAACATAACACTTTATGCTGTGTAAGAAAGTGCATTCAGTCATAATTCCTCAGTTTTGCAGTAAGTAATAGAATAACTGAGTTGGAAAAGACCTTGGGGGTCTCAAGCAGGAGACCTTATATCAGGGCTGCCAAACTCATGGCCCACAGACCAGATGAGTCATGCACTGGCCATGCTTTAGTGGTTTAGTGAATGGTTTAGTGAAGGGAAAAAAGTCAATATGTCATGTGACACCATGACGTTACAAGTTTGACAACCATGCTCTATGCTGTTTCAGACAAATGGTTGTCCAACCTTTCCTTAAAAACCTGCACTTTTGGACCACCCCCAACTTTTGGAGACAAGCCATTCCCCTGATACAATTAATCAGTGTAATCTTAACTGTCAGGAAATTTTCTCTTTAGTTCTAGGTTAGTTCTCAAGACATTTGTTAAAGAGTACAGACTGTTAGATCTTCTGTACCTTGTAAATAGCACAGTCAGTTAAAATGACTGCCAAATCTATTGAATCTACTACCTCAATATATTACTTATAAAAGTAACATGCAACAAAAAATACAGTTTCCAAATTTAGGTAGAGTATACTTTGTTTCTGGACCTTTTTAGAGATTTTAGAAATAGAATCCAGGATTATATGTTTTGTTTGTTTAATCTGTGAAGTAACAAAGCAACTTCTTTCAATTGTTCCTCTTGCAATTAGCTTTTTAAAAGCTTATTGCTTGTCTATATTTTCTAGCAGTAAAAGGCTCAGCACAATGGGCCATTGTTTACTCATGGTTAATTGCTCTGTTTAAGGCTCATTGAATTTTTTATCCATAATTTTTGTAATACTACAGTTAGGGAGTTATTTTTTTTCCTATTTCTCTTTGTTTGGTTAGCATGTGAGCAGACGTTGACGGGCATATGACAAAACTTTAAAAAGTAAATGCTGTTTGGTGGTAGTGGTGAATAGGATTGGACAGCTTGGTTTTTCAAGTGAAGCCCAAATTTAGAAGCCTTTTGAGGCTGGTAAAAATATTTGGAATATTGCCAAAATATCCTTGTAATTTTCACAAAATGGCTGCCATGGAGGATATGAGCAGTTACAAGTTATTCATTTATCAGGAATAAAAATACTTATGTATAAATACAATATATAGGTTAAAGTTATCTTTTCTGTAAATTTAAACATCTAATAACAGAAATCTTTTTTGTAAAAAGCTGGATGCTTCAATGTTAGCAACAAATTGTGATCTCAAGGCTTTTGGGCAATTAGATGAGTTACCTCTACATATCAAGATAATATTGTCTTTACCATAACTGTTCTAAACATAGAGCTGCAGTAGTAGAAATCTGGTGTTTCCTTGACAACTGATAAAAACACAAGTGCATAAAAACCAAGATAGAAGGATGCGGCACTCATAAATAGCGTGGGTTGGGACAGCAGTAGCTTAATCTGTTGAGGTTACATTTAAAGTGAGGAGTGAAAAGACTTGAGAGAAGTACAGTTATAAACTTCGTAGCATTTGGATTGGATCTACAAGAAAATCAAGGATGCAAGAATCTGACCAAATCTGAGTGATTTGGAATGCTTAAGGTATGCTTGAATTTTTTTTTTTCATGTTAACATATAGAAAGATTCATGAGCCAGTGTAACTTGAGGTAATCATGTTCCTTGTTTATGCTTTTTTTCTTTTTGGTGTCCTTATGGAAACATCCAGTAGTTCATATTAAATTTTCTGCATTTATACATTCGTATCGGCTATTCTTACATCCTTACTGTGTTGAGATTTCAACCTTTCTTCATTCTTGTCCTTATAAGGGTGATTTTTTACTAAGAGTTTATGTTCAAGAGGCATTAATAAAGCAAAGGCATGGTGAGTCCAAAACTGCATTTTTTGAAATTTAATTTCCTTGAACAGAAAAGGAATTTGGTATTTTTTCCAGTATTCTGCAAACAATTGGCACTCAATTTACATTTATAAAGTTTGTCCCATTTTTAATTTTTAAAATATTAACAAAGAATATTGCCATTTAGAATAAATGATTTCAGGTTTAAAAACCTAACTTCTGGAACCAAATACTGCACTTGAGCATAATTATATAAAGTTGGAAAACAGTGCTTGTTTTTATTAAATTGTAATGCTCTGCAGCTTTGATATTTTGTGAAAAACCTAGACTATAAATGGTAACTGACAGAAGAAATTTCTCCAGATAAACTTAAAAAATGCAAATTGCAATCACAAAAATTGTAATGAGTTCATCCAAAAGGAGTTAATAACTACAGCAGGTAGTATTTACATAGCAAGAAGGTGATTATATTTATATCTCCACTATTTCATTCAATTATTTGTTAATCTACTCCATAACAAGATTGGTGACAGAAGGGCACACACCTATGCACACCTGTTGTACTAATGACTTAAGTGTGAAATGAAATGTAACTATAACTGGCAGCTTAAAAGTTCTGTGTTTAGCAATGGAGCTATTTAAGAGCTTTGCTTTTCAGTTTTTCTAATTGATATTAAGCAAGGATAACTCTTAAAAAATGAAAATTCTACTTTTAATGGAAAGTCATCTTTGATTTTATACAATATATTCACTGTTTGAAAATTCCTAGATAGGAACAAGATGAATAGATAAGAAAATTAGATAAATGTTATAAAACCTGTAGTTGATGAGTCAGGAGTAATTTTCAGTTTTCCAGATGTAAAGGGAGAAAAATTCTGTATTGATGTAGGATATGTATATATAAAATGCCCATGTGTATGTGTGTGCGTGCACCCCCCAAAAGAATAGAGCATCAATATGTGTCATAGAAATGCTTATCAGTTACAGTAGAAGATGTGGCTGTGATTCTGTATGGATTGTAAATGCTATGATTAACAACCTTCAGTTATTGCACAATAATCTGTAAAAAAAACTGAAGAGAAGGGAGACCTACTCAAGCTTCTCAGGAATCTCAAAGGTTTTCAAGGTACACATTAAAATGAATAAACTCAAGTTTTGACCATTATGCAAATAATACAACAACCTTAAATTAAACTGGCTGCATAGAATATTTCTCCTTTTTAAAAAAACCTCTTTGAGGTAAACTTTAACCTTCAGTGTTAGGAAATTAACCTCATGTCACGATAGTTAAACTGGAATTGACATGCCAGATCATAAAAACGATAGCCAAACTAGATCAGTGTAGTATTTTATATTATAGACGACAATTTCAACTTTATTAGGAAAATATATAGAATGTTCTTCTATACAGACTGCTCCTAGATTCCTTAAAAGAAAAAAAAATGATAGAAACCACATTTCACTAATTTCACTAGTTACTCCTTTGAATTTTTTAACTCTGATATTTAAAAATGGATCAGCTTCTTTGATGCTACTTTCCAAGTTTCCGTGGTGCTTTATTTTTCAACAAAAATTCTGTGTAGTTTTCAGCAGTCTAGTTATCATCAGTTATTACTTTAACACTATACAGTGATGTCAATTTTGTCTTTTGTTTAATGCTATTTCATTTTTAAAAAATACTTTAGCGCTCCTAAATTTGAAAGTAATTATTTTCATTCTCTAGTTCTAGTTTCAGTTTTATTTAAGATTTATTAACTTTTCCTTTTGCTTTCCCTAACAACTTCGGGCAGATCATAAATAAAAAACATACAGGTAGTACTGGAATTATGACCACAGTTGAGCCCAGTATTTCTATTGCTAAGCCAGGCAGTTGTTCAGTTAATATTGCCCCATTTAACATCTTCTTACCACTGCTGTTAAGTCAATTGCTGCAGTTATTAAGTTAGTAACGGTTGTTAAGTGAATCTAGCTTCCTCACTTACTTTACTTATCAGGAGGTCATGCCCTGGGACATTGCATATGAACGAATTTTGATCATGTGACCATACAGATACATTGCAGTCAGTGAGACCATACTAAAGTATCACAATCATAAGAGCAATTTGTTACATTATTGAATTTTATGTTTCAGTTCTGTGATTATCTACACTTCACTATCCCTGTTCAATATTTAAATGATGTATCTGTTGACTGTTGCTTTTCTTTCAGAAATTATAAGGAAATTTCTGAAAGAAACATGGAAGCAAAAAATTTCTTATCCAAAGCCTTTTATCTTTCATATTACAAAGCAACACAAATTAAATAAGCATTCTCAAATTGGGCATTTTAAAACACCGCAGAACAAGAACAGATGGGCCTTTTTTGCAGCATTTAATATGTTGTCAGTGTCCTTATTAAGACCCCAAAAAAGAACCCCTCTGCTATAGGGAGGCCTATTTTAATATACTCACTGTTGAATTCAGTTTCAAGATCTGCAGCCTAACTCCATTTTTTTTCCATGCGATAAGCCTTGTCTACTCAGGAGGTTTGTGAGAATGTTGGTTTCTTGGTTATGAGTTACTCCAACTTGAAATACATATAGGGTAAATATAGTTACTCAGACTTAAGATAAGGTAAAGGTAGTTTCCCCATGCCCATATGTGCTAGTCATTTCCAGCTCTAGGGGGTGGTGCTCATCTCCTTTACAAAGCTGAAGAGCCAGCGCTGTCAGAAGACGTCTCCGTGGTCATGTGGCCGGCATGATTGCTTTTGAACTGCTAGATTGACAGAAGCTGGGGCAAATAACGGGAGCTCTGTTATGTGATGCTAGGGATTCGAACCGCCAAACTGCCAACTTTTCTGATCGACAAGCTCAGCGTTTTAGCCACTGAGCCAGCGCGTCCCTTTTACTCAGATTTACTTACTATTTATTCCCTTCCCCTCTCCAAATAATTCCTGGCAGTTTATATAACAGTAGAAACAAATTTGCCCACCCAATCAAGACCTTATATATAAGACAAGCCATAAACACTCATTGAGAAAGAATAAAATTTAACTCTTTAATGGAAAGACAAATCCAAGGGTGCCAGAGCTGTCTCTGGAGGCAAGCTGTTGTATTTTAGCTGTTACAGAGAAGGGTTGCCTCTAGGCCCTTGTCTTTTATTAATATACCGTATATACTCGAGTATAAGTCGAGTTTTTCAGCCCATTTTTTGTGCTGAAAAAAACGCCCTCGACTTATACTCGAATCAGATTCCCCTCTGAAAAAAAATGGTGTGGAGCTCCGAAGCTGGGCAGCCGCTTCCCTGCTTCCGTGTTTCCTTTGCAACTTTTAAGCATGGGAGGGGGAGGCTTTTCTGAGCTCTAGGCTGAAAAAGCAACGCGAGCTGAGGTCGCTCCACTCAGTTTCATGTCCTCAGCTCCAGCTGCTTTCAGTCCACTCGGGAGGAGGGGGAGGGGGAGGCTTTTCTGAGCTTTAGGCTGAAAAAGCAACCCCAGCCGAGGTCGCTCCACTCAGTTTCATTTCCTCAGCTCCAGCTGCTTTCAGTCCACTCGGGAGGAGGGGGAGGGGGAGGGGGAGGCTTTTCTGAGCTTTAGGCTGAAAAAGCAACGCGAGCCGAGGTTGCTCCACTCAGTTTCATTTCCTCAGCTCCAGCTGCTTTCAGTCCACTCGGGAGGAGGAGGAGGGGGAGGCTTTTCTGAGCTTTAGGCTGAGAAAGCAACGCAAGTGGAGGTCGCTCCACTCAGTTTCATTTCCTCAGCTCCAGCTGCTTTCAGTCCACTCAGGAGGAGGGGGGGGGAGAGAGAGAGAGAGAGATATCATAAGAACGGCTCTTGGTTTTTTCTTGCAAGGGAGAGAGTGACTCCTGCCTCCCACTGTCATCATCATCATCTTTTGCGTTAGTGAATCAATCAAACCTTTCATGATAGTGAGATCGTTTCCCAAATTTCCCTTAAATCAGGGAAGAAATCAGAAACAAACCTTTGGGCTGAGAATAAGCTTGTTCCTATGATGCCATTTTTGTTCACTTCAGTGTGAAAAGTGTGAAAAAACACACTTCTTTTTCTTCATCTTCTTGTTCCCTATTTACTGGTCTCTTTCAAAGAGGAAATTGTGAACATCAAACTTATTCTCAACTGTCCTAGTGAAAGTTTTTATTGGCATCTATTTTTATTTTTGAAATTTACCAGTAGCTGCTGCATTTCCCACCCTCGACTTATACTCGAGTCAATAAGTTTTCCCAGTTTTTTGTGGTAAAATTGGGTGCCTCGACTTATATTCGGGTCGACTTATACTCGAGTATATACGGTAGTTGCGTTCAATAGAGTTTACATTTGCTTTTGAAGGATATTGTAGAATTTATTGTCTATTTTTATGTGACATATACCAAGAACAAGTAAAAGCAATGAATCCAATGTTAAATTAATCTCTTAGTAATTAAGTAATAAATCCCTTAGTGTGTAGACTTTTAACATTTAATATGTCTTCAGATGAGTATGCAGAATAGCAAGATCTTGTCAACAGTTCTTCATCTGTAGTTTTATTACTTTGATACAGGTTCCATGTTATCTGCACATATAAAGAGAAATTGCTTCCTGGTATTATAAAGTTGATGAATTCAATATGTTTGCTTTATTGATGCCAAGGATATGCCAGCTTGTTCCTTGACATTTATACTTGGTTATAACCATCGGCTTGTTTTAAAGAAGCTTCTCTCAACTTTTCACCTGCAGCATAGTGGAATAATCCTTTTTAGAATATTTTGAGCATTGTAAAAGTTCTAACTAGTTATACTAGAAGTTTTCGCAGAGGTAATCCTTGCTTAATGCCCAGTCACTTAACGACCATTCAAACTCATGATGGACTCAAGAAAAGTTACTTACGACCCATCCTCAAAATTACAACTTCTGCCCATCAATTCCTCCCTTTCCCGATCATGTTTGCACTTGGGTCACTTGGGCATTAGCTTGCATTATGACTGATGGCTGTGTCCCACAGTCACTTGAATACACTGTAACATTTTTCCATTTTTCAGCAGAAAATGATAAAAAAAAAACCCCACCAATTGGATATGCTGGATTCACTAAACCAGTGGTCCCCAACCTTTTTTGTACCAGGGACCAGTTTTACGCAGGAACACTTTTTCAAGGACCGGTTAGGGTTTATTTATTTATTTATTTATTTTTAAATTATTTATTTATTTATATATTTATATTTTTTATTTTATTTACTATTACACTATCAAGTCACCAAAATTAACCAATGTTGGAGGATTACTAAAAATGTGTATAAATGCAAGACTAGACTCCAATAAAGTCATCATGATTCAGTTGATCATGATCAAACAAAAATATATGTTTGGCAAAAATATATGTTTTCTCCAAAAGCATTTTGTAAGCTAATAATCCACAATTCGGATTTTACATTTAGGATGGGTTTGATCTCCCATATGGTCTTTAGCTTTCCACAATCTCAACAATTGTAAAATGTGTGGGGAATTCAGAGAGTCCAAGTCCACACATTTTAAAGTTGTTGAGGTTCAGAAATCCAGGCATATAAGGAATTCCAGAGATTCATTCCAAATACCTGGAGAGCCCACTTCTTTCCGGATCTCTCTCGCCCCTTTCGCTGCAACCCCTCGGCAAGCAGAGCATTGTCTAGAATTCTTCCAGATGAAATAAGACTTTCAATTATCTGGGAATAAATCCATATTAAAGCAGTCAAACTTTTAGTAGATATTCACTGTAGCGTGGCTAAAGCAACATTCTGCCCTGTGTGTTTTAGAATTCTCGTCTCTTTCGCTCTCTTCTCTTCTCCTCTCCTGGTTCTTTCGGGCAGCGACTGCCTTCGCCTCTGCCCGGCACCTTTCATCGCGCACCCTCATCCTCCCCTGACTGACAGCTCCGCTGCCGCCGAGCCATGGCCCCGGTGCCCCTCCGGCACCCCGGCCAAGTGCAGGGCTGCTTTTGGGGGCTCCCACAAGGGGTCTGGATTGGGATCTGAGCCCCTTCATTCCACCCCACTCCTGCTTTTGGCTCACACGCCTCTCTCTCGCTTTCGCTCTCACTCCCTTTCCCCAGGCAGAAAGGGGTGCTTCATGGTGGAGCCGCTGGGGCGAGCTTTCTCCCTACCCCACATTCTTTTCTTCCTCAGGCCGCTGACTGGCGCTGCTGAGGGCAGACTTCGAAACAAGATGGCACCCAAGCAAAGTAGGCGGCCCGGTCCAAAATGATCCACGGACTGGTATCGGTCCGGGGACCGGCGGTTGGGGACCCCTGCACTAAACGACTACATGATTAGTGGTGACTTGTTTAACCACTGTATTAAAAGTGGTTATACAATGACTTGCAACCAAAATTTGAGCTCCATTGTGGGTGTAAATTGAGGACCACCTGTACAATAAATTTGAATGCTTCCAAAATGAGAGCTGTTATCAGATGGAAAACAATAAAAAATATTTGAAAAAAAGAGCTGTTATCATTCCTAATCAAGATAAGATAGACGCAGCAGTAAGAAAACAGAAGATTACAAAAGAAAGTCTATGTCCTCTGGATCCTTACTAATATTTTTTGTTTGAGAAAGATTCTTTTTTTTAAAAACAAATTTTATTAGTTTTTAAAGACAAACAAAACCTAAAACATAAGAACATAAAACCTCTTTTCTGAAAGCTACTTGTAAATTTTAACAAGGCAAATAAAACATTGTTTTATACAGCATAGTTCTAAATTATCACATTTCCATATAAACACATACATATTTTTTTTCAAATTTCTCGTTATTACTCCCTTTACTTTTATTCAATTATATTTCTTTTCTATATTTGTCTATTTTATATGTTTTTATTCATTATACTGATATTTTCATCTGACGTTTACAATTATTCTCTTTTAACATTCCTCCAAGGTTTTATTAATTCTCAATCAAACATAAACACACAAAACACAAAACATAGAAACATAAAACTTCTTTTTGGAAAGTGGCTTAACCCCAGGTTACATCTTTTTATACAGACCTAAATCAAATTCATGCTCATCTTGTATACCATTACTTATCTTATTTACCATTCTATATTTTCTACATAACTTCTCCCCACTTTTCACTCTTAATTCTATTATATTTATTTCATCTTAATTTAAATAATTATACTTGTATCTTTTGTCCGTTCTCTTCCCATTATCTATTTATCTCTTCTCTTTAACACAAAATTTCTCCTGTAATCACTAAATGAAGTATGACGCCTTTCTATCTTTCCCCAAAATTTAACACTTAAAATAATACATAGTTTTCATTCTGATTCTGCTTAGTATACTCTACGCACTACATTTTAAAATAAGAAAACAACAAACCTATAATATAGTTAGATATATAATTTCCATTCTGATTCTGCTTAATACATTTTAAATACATTTTAAAATAAGAAAGTAAGAGAATGATAAGTTTATAATGACATTAAAACAATAGCAAATTAAACTATCATTAAATCTTAAGCATTTTGATATTTTAATATTTTGTTAAATCTTATAATATTCCAATTTTCTATTTCAAATACAAATACTACAGTACAATCTTGTGTACTTTTGCAGAATCTCTTAAAAAATGATTCTGTCTCTTAAAAAAAATCTGCTTTTTCCCATCTTGTTTCAAGCCTTTATGACTTCTTTTCCCCTTTTCCCTTCCTTTCTTATCCAATTTGGCCTTTTTACCCTCCCCCCCTAACCTCTGCCTTTTTAACCTCCCCTCTCTGTTGTATTCCTCTTTTCTGTTGCTTTCTGACATTGTTTCGATTTTTCACCTTATTTTTCTCTTTCTTGGTTGTTTTTTTAAATTTTAAATTCTCCATTTTCCTTTCCCTATTCCTCTCTTCTTTCTTGGCTAAAGTTATTGGTCCATTAAAGATGGCTTCTTCTTCTTCTTGTTGTTGTATTTGCTGGTAGGTAGAAATTGCCATTTCTAAGAAATGAAAAACAGATCCAAAAGAGCCCTTGCCTTCTTGTTCCTCTTCTTTTAATTTTTCAAATTCCATTTTTAATTCTTCCATAGATAATGCCATTGTAAGGTTTTTTCTTCTTTTTTTTTTTAAACAACCCAAATGTTTTTTAATCTTAGAGTAGTTTCCAAAAGTCCCAAAGTCATCAAGCAGTCCAAACAAATACGAAATGTTTCATTTAACACCTTCTTCTCTTTACACTTTCTCCTCCTGGGGCAATATTGATTACAAAGTTCCAAAATATATTTTTGAAGTCGTTATTACAGTTAATATCTAATCTTATAACTTCTAAGCCGTCTCCAGCAAGATCTTAATATAAGTTGTTTTTATTTAATCTCTCCCTTCCCACTTATAGCAAAAAACTTTTGATTTTTACCTTCTGTGCTAAAGCAGGTTTCTCAATGTCCATTTGCTATCTCCGTAAGGAAGGAGAATGAACTTTACCTTTTAACACTTTCGTTCGCCGCTTTCACAATCTCCTTTGGAAACAATATATCATTCAAAAGAAATTAAGTTTCAGGATATTTAGATATATCTTAGAGTCCCAGTTCAGCCAATAAACTTTCACTTTCTGACACTTCTTCCTGCACGATCTTGTCCGGCTGAAGGTTTCTTTGTGGCAGCCATTGCTGATCGCCGATCCACCGCCTTAGGAAAAAGGAGTCTAGCCGGCTGGGGAAAGGGGTTGTGATATCCCCAGACCCCTGCCCGGATCTCCTCTGTCTTCCGTTACCTCTACGGGGTAACGACAGCCTCCAAACCCGGCTGGATCGGAGGCACTTCAGCAGCGAGCGCAGCAGGAACCGCGCACAATCGCGGATTCCAGCCGCCACCGAAGGATTCTGACAACTGCGTGGAAGGCTTCTGCACCTCTAACCCTGGGACAAGAGTTGGGACAAGATGACAGAACCTGTTTGCCACATATGCAGTAGATAAATATATAGCACTACTTGTCTGATTTATAAGAATCATTAAACTCTAGCCTAAACAAACAGATATCCTCATGTAATGTTTGCATCTCTGGAAAAGAACTGAGCTTATTTCCATAGCTTTTTGTTTTCTTTAAGAACCAAGTAAGTTTGTTTAAATCCAGCAGTTGAGCACATCAATAAGGCCACTCTGCACAATGGACATATTGATGGCTCCTTTTAAGAATCAGAATTGGAAATCTTTATTTGGTCATAAACTAGGAAATAAAACAAGAAAATCAAAATTAGAATAAGAAGGAAAAATATTCTAAAATAGTTAAAAAGGTTTAGATGAGACATCTTGGCCTACTGTAAAGACTATAGAATGGTATGGTACTTAACTGTGATTGAACAAGTAAAACCAGACTTTTCTGATAACAAGACAAAGTAAGATGGCCAAGATGCAAAGCAAAGAATGGAAATAATAATTCCGGGTGAGAGTCAGTACAGAAGAGAACAATACAAAATAATATGTTCCATTGTTCCAGTTATTCCTTCACAGCATGCACACAGTCTCTATTTAAAAGGGATCTTTTGGTATCTCACTTCAGTTACAGCTGTTGGAAAGACATTGAATGGAGTCAGGGATAAGGTCTTTCTAAATTTCAGAATTGTTATGTGGCTAAAGTATCTGGCTGATTGGAGAAGGTGTGCAGAGTGGCTCAAGAAGATATTCCTTGGTAGAGTTGGTAGGTCTGCAGCTGTGAATCAGTGACACATTGTTTAAGATCAGTTGTGTGATTATAGCTCATCAAGGTGAAGACTGGCCATGAAAAGCCATAAAATTGCATATATCATTTGGCATTCAGAAGACTGAAAGCTATTGGTCATAATTACGGGGTTCAAGCTGGCTGAAAGAAGGAACCTTTAACCTAAAAGAAAAAAATCTAGGCAGACATTTCAATTTTGAGTAGGTTAGCTTCACGGTAAATATAGATTTAAAAAAACTTGAAACTCTTTTTGAACTCTTTTAAGAGAACGGAATGACTTTTATGGGTCCAATTGAAGTCCAAAAAGAGTTGGCCATGGAGCTCAGGCAAGAAGACTTAATTGCAGCAGGCATATGCTGAGTTTCTTTGCAGAAATAAAAAGTATAGAGCCAAATGCTGTTTTATGTGCATATAGGATAATGTAATAAGTGAAATTTATGGTTGCCTATGGCATGGAAGACAATCCTCAGATATTAAAAGTCTTGACTTGCTTTATTAAATGATTATTTAGCTGCCAGACATGCAAAATTAATCTTTGCTCATAAACATAGGAAAAATTGAGCAGATGAAGCTCTTGAAAAAGAAATAATTAGAGGGGAAAATAGTCCTCGACTTACAGCAGTTTATTAAGTGACTTTTCAAAGTTACAATGGCCCTGAAAAGTGATTTATGACTGGTTCTCCTGAGAGCCGGTCGGGTCATCCAGAGAGTGGGAGGTGCTTCAGTCTGCGTCATTGAAGGCTGAGCTTAATTACTGAGGAATGCTCCGCCCTCCATCACGTGGCTCCTTGCATTCCCCAGTTTATGCTCAGCCTTCGTGAGAGTAGGCTGTGTATTTCCACTCCTTGGCCAATTCAAGCTAATTGCTGCAAAGTCCTTTACCTTTTCAGGTTTGCCTTTTATTCTTGGCTCTTCTTTAGCCTCTGCGCACTTCAGGTAGCTGTAGCAGGGGAGCGCATTTTTTCGCCCCCAGGGGGGATAACGAGTGGGCAGCTTTCACGCTCTGGCGCCAATCCTCCCCCCTCAATTCGGCTCCTTTCCCTGCCGCTTCTCCGCGCTGCAATCGAAGCGGCTCCATTTGATCGCGCTGATAAGCGCAGCTGGTGTCCCCCCCCACCGCGAACGCTGATCGCCCCAGGAAAGGGCGAATACCGTATATACTTGAGTATAAGTCGACCCGAATATAAGCCGAGGCACCTAATTTTACCACAAAAAACTAGGAAAACTTACTGACTCGAGTATAAGCCGAGGGTGGGAAATGCAGCAGCTACTGGTAAATTTCAAAAATAAAAATAGATACCAATAAAAACTTTCACTAGGACAGTTGAGAATAAGTTTGATGTTCACAATTTCCTCTTTGAAAGAGACCAGTAAATAGGGAACAAGAAGATGAAGAAAAAGAAGTGTGTTTTTTCACACTTTTCACATTGCAGTGAACAAAAATGGCATCATAGGAACAGGCTTATTCTCAGTCCAAAGGTTTGTTTCTGATTTCTTCCCTGATTTAAGGGAAATTTGGGAAACGATCTCACTATCATGAAAGGTTTAATTGATTCACTAACCCAAAAGAAGATGACGATGACAGTGGGAGACAGGAGTCACTCTCTCCCTTGCAAGAAAAAAGCAAGAGCCGTTCTTATGATCTCTCTCTCTCTCTCTCCCCGTAATAGAGTCAAGCCCTTTCCAGCACGTGCGATCTGCCGCCGCTGCTTTGCACTCTGCAAATGCAAAATCCTGGGGGTTTTGCATTTGGAAGGTGCAAAGCGGCAGGGGCGGATCCCGCGTGCTGGAAAGGGCTTGACTGTATTACGGGGAGAGAGAGAGAGATCATAAGAACGGCTCTTGCTTTTTTCTTGCAAGGGAGAGAGTGATTCCTGCCTCCCACTGTCATCGACATCTTCTTTTGGGTTAGTGAATCAATTAATTTGGGAAATGATCTCACTATTATGAAAGTCAGTGTTCTCTGCCAGTGGGGCATTTGGAAGAAAATGCCCCGTGGCATATCCACGCGCGTGTAAGGGGAATCAGAAATCCCCGCGTTCAATGCCTAGCACAGCAGAAGAGAAAACGCAGCTGTGAGCAAATACTGGGAAAACCTGATTGATCAGAAGGAAGGAGGCAAAAGAGGGAGGGGTGGTGGTGGACAGAGGTGCCACTGGTATTTGTGAAACACTTGGTCGGCAGCGCTTAAAGTCAACGTCCTCGCTCCCACCTACCCAAAGCCATGAAGTCCCCCAATTGCGCAGCCCAGAATCGCCCTCCCCTCGGGGCAGCAACGACGCCCGGTATTTCCCGAGATGAAGCTCCGCCATGCAATGAAAGCGCCCTGGCTCTAGGCTCGCGGGTTCAGAAAACAACGCGAGGTGAGGTCGCTTCGGCTCCGCTCAGCTTCGTTTCCTGCGAGCCTAGAGCTCAGAAAACAACGCAAGCTGCCGCCACCACCTCCTCCCCCTCCTCCCGAGCGGACTGAAAGCAACTAGGAAACGAAGCTGAGCGGAGCCGAAGCGACCTCGCCTCGCGTTATTTTCTGAACCCGCGAGCCTAGAGCTCAGAAAACAACGCAAGCTGCTGCCACCACCTCCTCCCCCTCCTCCCGAGCGGACTGAAAGCAGCTAGGAAACGAAGCTGAGCGGAACCGAAGCGACCTCGGCTCGCGTTGTTTTCTGAACCCGCGAGCCTAGAGCTCAGAAAACAACGCAAGCTGCCGCCACCACCTCTCCCCCTCCTCCCGAGCGGACTGAAAGCAGCTAAGAAATGAAGCTGAGCGGAGCCGAAGCGACCTCGCCTCGCGTTGTTTTCTGAACCCGTGAGCCTAGAGCTCAGAAAACAACGCAAGCTGCTGCCACCACCTCCTCCCCCTCCTCCCGAGCGGACTGAAAGCAGCTGGGAAGAAGGAAACAAAGCTGAGTGGAGCCGAAGCAACCTCGGCTCGCGTTGTTTTCTGAGCCTAGAGCCAGGGTGCTTTCATTGCACGGTGGAGCTTCTTGTCTCGGGAAACACCGGGCGTCGTTGCTGCCCCCTGAGGGGAGGGCAGTTTTGGGCTGCGCGATTGGGGGACTTCGTCGCTTTGGGTGGGTGGGTAGATGGGAGCGAGGATGGACGGAGTCCATGAAGTGGGGCTTGCCTGCAGGAAAGCGGCTGCCCAGCTCCGGAGCTCCACACCATTTTTTTTTCAGAGGGGAATCTGACTCGAGTATAAGCCGAGGGCGGTTTTTTCAGCACAAAGAATGGGCTGAAAAACTCAGCTTATACTCGAGTATATACGGTAGTTTACCTGGCTGCCTTTCCGGCCTCTAGACATGCCGGAGAGGCTTTTTAATTGCTCTGAGCGGCCTTTGGATAAGAGATCGTGGCTGGCCGCCATTTTGGGTGCCGCCGCGTGTCGGGTGCTATATTTAAAGGCCTCATTGGGCTGCGAAGGAACTAGCTCTAGTCATAGGCCTTCCAGCCTGTGAGAGCTACTAGATTTTAATCACAATTGGCATATACTAGTTGGCTTCCGCAGCACGCTCAGAGCAGAAGCTTGCAGCCTATCCCTCCTGGTTTTTGCCTGGGAGCTCCAGCTGCCAGAGGCCTCATTCCAGCCTCAGGCGTTCATTTGACAGATTGGTGATAACTTACAGCAACCTCTGGGGCCACTCCTTCCTAGGAGCAT
This sequence comes from Hydrophis major, assembly GCA_033807585.1. Lineage (NCBI taxonomy): Eukaryota > Metazoa > Chordata > Lepidosauria > Squamata > Elapidae > Hydrophis > Hydrophis major. Next base: position 248,818,842 of record CM066330.1, read on the forward strand.
CGAGCCAGACCCCGAATTGAATATTATGAAATAAAAATAATAAAAATAATAATAATAATATTAAGAAATATTATATATATATATAGGCATATATAGATATATAAACTTTCTCGCTAAAGGACTATTACACAGTTTCAATGCTAATTGTTTTATATATATTAATAATTATAACAATATTAATTTTATAGGCTATATACGTCTAAATTCCAAAAGGGGGTGCAGGCCAGCTGAAAGGACACCCGGCCTTCGTTGTAGGTCGAACCCTTGGCGAGCCAACCACCTTAAATTGGTATTTCAGTCCTTTCTTATATAATGGCAGATGACATTTCCACAAAAGGCCCCTATTTGGAGGCCAGATCTAAATCCTACCACCTGCGCAAACAGGCTAAGGAAGCCTCAAAGGATACTTCCAAGGCTTCTCAGAGGGATGCCCTAAGACATCATAGGGCATTGGAGAAAGAATTTGAGGCGATCTAGAGAGGCACAACCCATGCTTCCAGCCCTACCATCCTCTGTTCCTTCTACCTCCAGACACCCCCCCTCCTCCAGTTGCTCTTCCCTCTCCAGGCACAGCTCATCCCAGGGACACCAGGTCCCCGGACCAGCCACCAGACAACTGCCCGAAGCTACATTCATGCCCACTGCTGCTAGTCTGTGCCAGGAGGAGGCCGCCACAGTTGAGATCCCTGTGTACATGCAGGCATGGATGGAACGGGCTATCCACCAGGGGATAGCAGACGGCCTTCAACAGATGTCCAGACTCGTCCAGATCCTCGTCCAGATTGGACCCTATTCATGGTCAGGTACCTTTGCAGGGGGACAGTCCTCTCCCAGAAGGGGAACTGGAGGAGGCCATAGAGGACCTGGATCGGTTCGGGGAGGAGGAGGAATTTGAATGGGGTTCTACACACCAAGGGGAAGCCCTATTGGAGATAGACCCGATGGAAGGAGACATGTCTGAGGACAAGGGTCTCATTCCCGATCAACCCACTGTTGTGGGTCTGTTCAAGCCACACATGCTTAAATCGCTCTGATTTTAGGCCAAGAACATTTCTGGCCTGTCTGTTCAGTCCTCCTCGGTTCTCCTTTCCCTGGCGGAGGGACAAGAGGACACCATTTTCAGGCAGCCCGTGGTGGAGGCGGAGGTTATTCCGGCCTCACCCATATTTCACGACCTAGTTTCAAACCATTTGGACTCTACAAGGGCCCCTCCGGTCCCATCCAACCAGGACAAGAGGTTCTTTAACCTTGAGTTGAGCTTCTACAACCTGCTTAACACTCCCGAGGCAGATGAGCCCATATTTGGCTTAGCACCCTCGTCCTCCCCCAGTGATCCCCTGGAGGCTCTGACCCCCAGGACAAGAGGTCCAAACTGGCCTTACGTAGGGCCCATCAAGCGGACACCTGGACCATTAGATCAGCCACGGCCACTTCATTCTTCACCAGGTCTTTAATTCGGTGGCTCCGCCAACTGAAACAACATGTTCCCCCCTCTAAAATTACATAATGAATTTTATACTCTAAATACACATATAAAAACACAAACTTATGTACCCTCCAGAATCCCTCTTTTATCCTAATGTTTTATCCGACTTGTAAAAATTTATAATGTTAAGAGGTTTTATGTACTTAATGGTTAATGATGTGTTGTTTGTCTTTAAAATTAATAAAATTTGTTTCAAAAAAAAAAAACATGTTCCCCCCTCTAACGCAAGGGCACATCAGGACATCGCAAAATTGACGGCCGCAGCAGAATTCTCGGCCGGTGCCACCTACCACGCGGTTAATTTCTCCGCCTGTGCAATAACCTCTCACGTTACAGCTCGCTGCCTGCCCTGGCTTAAACACTGGCAGGCGGTTGTGAAAAACAAGGTCAACTTGGCCACCGCCCCCATTAAGGGGGACAAACCATTTGGCACCGCCCTGGAGCCATTGCTATCCGAAACCCGAAGCAAGAAAAAATTCCTTCCTCCCCTCTTTCGGAGGTCAGAGTCAAGAGCACCTCAGCCTTTCGGAGAGGTTCCCCTGTCCTTTCTTCCAGTATCCTTTCCCGCCCAGGCGTCCGAGACCCCCCTTCTTCTGGCCATTCCAGCCCCAGGATCGAGCCGATCGGGTGACAGGAATAGGAGGGGCGGCAGCTACAGGCGCCCCTTCAGGGGTTCAGGAGGGAAGCCTTTCCGATGCAGCTCTTTGGCAGGTGGCCTAGAGGTGGAGCACTTCCCTCACAGTTAGGAGGTCGTGAGTTCGATCCCAGACAAAGGCAGATATTTGGAATAAACTCCTCAAGGAAGGGGTTGTACTTAGATGACCCAGATAGATCCCATCCCTCCCTTCCCATCGGTGGACGCCTCAAGCATTTCGCCGACTGATGGGATTCCTCTACCCCCAATGCCTGGGCCCGAGACACCATCAGACTGGGCCTCGCGCTTGAATTCCAGCACGCCCCTCCTGATTTTTTTTATGGCATCCCCCCTCCAAGGATCCCAATGGATTCAGCTATCCACCATCTCCTCACCATACAGGCCATACAACCTGTACCACCATCCCAGTGGAGGCGGGGGTTTTACTCCCACCTCTTCGTGGTCCCCAAATCCTCAGGGGGATGGAGGGCTATTCTAGACCTGAAACGTCTTAACCATTACCTGACCTACCACAGGTTTACGATGCATGCCCTACAATCCATTCTACTGGGCATCAGGCAGGGAGACTGGCTATCCTCTATAGACCTTTCAAAGGCGTATCTTTACATTCCAATCTCGCCCTCTCATTCCAAATTCCTCAGGTTCTGCTACAACCATCGCAATTTCCAATATGTGGCCCTTCCCTTTGGAATCTTCACTAAGGTCCTCGCGGCCCTAGTGGCCCACCACAGGGACTGCCCGGTTCGTCTCCACTGTTACCTGGATGACATCCTCATCCTGTCTCACTCCAGAACCCAAGCAGAAAAGGATATCAGAGCTACTCTCTCTGCCCTCCAAGACCATGGGTTCCTAGTAAACTGGCAGTAGAACCATCTATTACCATTGACACGGATCACTCACTTGGGGTCCGTCATTGAATCAGTTCAGGAAAAGGTTTTCCTTTCCTCCGAGAGATTCCATAGCATTCAGGAAACGGTCAAACATATCAGACGATCAAGGAAGGTAACACCTTTAGAATCGTCTAAATTACTTGGTAAAATGGTCTCATTTATCTCCATTGTTCCCTGGGCCCGTTTACACACTATATCCCTACAGTGGTTCCTGATCCCGTTCCAAAGGACCGGCAGAAGCAATTCAAAGGCCGCAGTCAAGGTGTCTTCAAGGGTCCTAATGTCTCTCCTCTGGTGGACCAGTCCCGCCATCAACATGGGATACTGCTTCAAGGAACCCCAACGCCTCACCCTCACCACAGACGCCAGCCTGTCCGGATGGGACGCTCACATCCACTCGCTCTTGACACAGCGCTAATGGTCACAGGTAGAATGGACACGCAGTATAAACTGGTTGGAACTTCGCGCCATCCACCTGGCCCTGCGCAACTGCCTCCCCCACGTACGCGGGCGGCATGTCCTGATACTCTTGGACAACGTCACTGCCAAGTCTCACGTCAACCGACAAGGGGGCACCCAGTCCATAAGTTTGATGAGAGAGGCCGAGCGCCTCTGCTGTTGGGCGGAGCACAATCTCATCTCCCTCAAAGCCGAGCACATCTCAGGGGTCTCAAACACCCAAGCAGATTGGCTGAGTAGGACCACGGTGGACCAGTCCGAGTGGCGCATCCATCTGTCGCCGTTCAGGGAAGCGACCATGATGTTCGGTCTCCCATCAGTAGACCTCTTCGCATCCCCGCTCAACACCCAATTCCCCAGGTTTTTCTCGAGGTACCCCTCCCACGGGACCGAGAATCACAATGCCCTCCGTTGCCCCTGGCTCACAGGGCTTCTATATGCATTCCCTCCGTTGGCCCTGGTCCCCAGAATCATCCAGAAGCTCATCTCCGAGAAAGCAGAGCTGATTCTAGTGGCACCCTACTGGCCCAGGCGCCCATGGTTTGCGGATCTCCGCAACCTATCGGTGGTCCCCCCTTGGAAAATTCCCCCGCACAGGATATCCCTTTCCCAGGGGCCCCCCCAACACCCGGAGCCTCAGTGGCTCCAGTTAGCCATTTGGAGGTTGAGCGGGAACGTCTAAGGAAGGAGCATTCTCTGACCAGGTTATTGATACCACTTTAGCCACCAGGCGGCCCTCAACAACCAGAACATACAAAGTCACTTGGCAGGGGTTCTGCGAGTGGTGCCATAGTCTCCAAGTCAACCCGCTCTCACCCTCCATCCCTCAAGTTTTGGAATTCCTCCAAGAGGGTCTGAGGAAAGGTCTTTCCCCGAGGCGTCAGGTCGCAGCCCTCTCAACTGTCATTGTTTGCGACAACCTGGGTTCCCCTTCCCTCCACCCTAGCATTAGGGCATTTCTCAGAGGAGACTCTAACTTGTGTTCCGCAACTGTACATAGATACCCTACCTGGGACCTCAATAAGGTCCTGGTGTCCCTTACTAAACAACCCTTCGAGCTCTAAGGGAATCCTCACTCTAGTTCCTAACATTCAAAGTCGTGTTCCTGATGGCCATTACTTAGGCTCGCCGAATATCAGAGATAGCAGCCTTGTCGGTGAGGAGGGACCTTTGCATCTTCCATGCCGATCAGGTGGTTCTCCGACCAGACCCTACTTCTTGCCAAGGTCAAATCAGCCTTCCATAGGGCACAGGAACTTATACTTCCGAACCTCTATCCCAATCCCTCGCGGGAAAGGGAGAAGCTTTGGCACACCCAAGATGTAAGACGGGCCCTCCGCATTTACATTAAACGTACCCAGCCCTTTAGGAAGTCCGAATCCTTATTCCTTTCCTTTCAACCTAAATCCTTAGGACACAAAGTGTCCCCGGCAACCATCGGCCGCTGGATTAGAGCTACTATTTCCAAAGCTCACTTGTCCCAGGCTCTGCCGGTGCCCAGAGGAATAATGGCACACTCCACCAGAAGTGCAGCCACCTCGGCAGCTTGGGCCACCCAGGCTCCAATTGCTGATATTTGTCGGGCGGCCACCTGGGCCTCCCCATCTCCCTTCATTAGGCGTTATAAGATCGACATGTTTGCCTCGGCGGAGGCTTCATTTGGTAGACGAGTTCTCCAGCGAGTCCTCAAGGAACCGCAGGGACTTCAGAACCAGACGGAGTCCCTCCCGTAGGACAGCCAAGCTTTGGTATGTCCCACTCTCTGGATGATCCGACCAGCTCTCAGGAGAATGGGCGTTGGTCCTTACCTGACACGCCATTTCTCTGGAGCCGGGAGGATCATCCAGCCCCACCCTTTTAGTTCACCGTCTGGTGGGGTCTTGTTTCGGCCAATGAACCTTTTAGCATAGTAAGATGAGAGCACGATCTTCTCTTCCCTCTTGACTTCGCATAAACTGGGGAACGCAAGGGAGCCACGTGATGGAGGGCGGAGCATTCCTCAGTAATTAAGCTCAGCCTTCAATGACGCAGACTGAAGCACCTCTCACTCTCTGGATGATCCTCCCGGCTCCAGAGAAATGGCGTGTCAGGTAAGGACCAACGCCCATTTTCATGCTTATGACTGTTGCAGTATCCCCATGGTCACATGATCAAAATTTAGATGCTTGGCAAGTGGTTCATATTGCAAGTGTTCCAGGATCATATGATCAACTTTTGTGACCTGACAAACAAAATCAAAGGGGAATGCAGATTCACTTAACCACTATGGCAAGAAAAGTCGTAAAATGAAGCAATCTCATTTAACAAATGTTTCACTTAGCAACATAAATTTTGGGCTCAATTGTCATAACTCGAGCACTACCTGTATTCAGGATGATTGTAGTGAAGTGAAAATGATTTGCCTGTCAAGTTTGAAATTAGTTTACAAAATGCTGCAATTTACATATAGGGAGAATGACTGTGGGTGAATAAAGTAACCCACCTTTTCTCTAGCAGCTCAAGACAGTATATATAGCAGTGGTAGCCACTTGGCCACCTGGTCTTCTGGTTTCTAACATGTATGCACACGCGAAGACCAGCTGGCCAGTGTGTAAAACTTGCCAGGGAGCTGCTCTTCTGATATCTGGTGCTCCGGTGTGCATGAAGACCACTGGACGATGTGCATGCATGCACTGGAACCCAGAAGAGCAGCAGGCGACAGCTGGCATGCCCGGAGAAATGGCTCTGTGGGCCACTTCCGGCATGTGTGCTATAGGTTTGCCATCATGGGTATATGGTATTGTCTCTTTCATTATTTTCTTCACAATTCGGTGAGGTGGATTTAACTGAGAAAAAGTAACCTTCCTCAAGCCAGTCAGTTTACATGGCTAAAGTTAGATTTTAACCTAGATTTTAACAGTTCTAGTCAATATAAGAGCTGTGGTGGCACAGTGCTTAGAGTGCGGTATTGCAGGCTTACTGCTCACTGCCAGGAGTTTGATTCTGACCAGCTCAAGGTTGACTCAGTCTTCCATCCTTCTAAGGTGGGTAAAATGAAGACCAGATTGTTGGGGGCAATATACTGGCTCTATAAACCACTCTGAGAGGGCTGTAAACTTTATGAAGTATATATAAGACTAAATGCTATTGTTATTGCTATCTTAATCATTACATCACACTGAGCAAAGAAAAATGTTACTCGTTGAATTCCTATGAATTTTGGAAAGATGGTTAAAAAATAAACCGTATTATTGTATTCCATATTCTTTTCTATTAGTTGTAAATAAATGCTTACTGGCAGATAATAGTTGAGAGAATGAGAATTGTAAACTGGATACAAAAGAAAATCATTTGCTGAAAGCCTTCAAATTTTGATGGGAGACAGCTGATGAATAGATTTGTGCGATAAAATTAAAAGGTAATTTTTTAAAATGAAGACTGCCATGGGAGAAAGAAGATAGCTTCCCTGTCCCCTCCCCATATTCAATGTGTATGGCTCAAAATTTATGAGTTCAATATTTATTTATTTTTTACCCTCTTGAATCTTAGCCATCCTCTTGTTATTTTGACAGGGCTTCAGTTGCAAGTTATCTGGCACCCAAATAGTCTCTCCAACACTATCAGTAAAAGGCAGTGTCTGTCTGCCCCATCCTTCAAATGAGAAAAATGGCAATTCAGTAGGAAAACAAGAGTGCCAACAGAAGTTGGAGTGCCCTAGATTCCATGAAATGTTTGAATGATGCATTACATAAGTGCACAATGCCAGCTTTGTATGGAAGCCTATTCTAGGTCTTGAGTAACCCAAGCGCTTGAGAAAAGGGTCTTGTAAATTACATTAAAGGCCTTGCTGATACAGGTAGTCCTTCCTTAATAGCTACTAGTTCAGCAACCATTTGAAGTGATTATGGTGCTAAATAAGTGGTACTTATGACTGGCCCTCAAAAATTCTGGCCCTTGCAGTGTCCCCACGGTCCTGCTGTCATGATTTGGGTGCTTGGCAGCCAGCTCACGTGATAGCTGCAGTGCCCCTTCATGTGATCACCATTTGTGACGTTCCCTGCTGGTTTTCAACAAGGAAATAAGTGGGGAAGCCAGCAGAGAGGAGTGCATGTCTCTCTCCCCTGCCCCAAAGCCTTCCTGTGTACTGCAAAGTGCCCTCTTTCCCTTGCCCTCCTTTTTCTCACATGCACCAAAGAACAAAGAAGTCTTCCCTTGGCTTCTCTTCACTTGCACCGTGCCACACTCTGTCCTGCAACTTGCCTATGCTCACATGCACTTCTGTTTCTTCCCTCAGTGCTGCACTTCAGTATTCTCTTCTCCACTTTGTGCTTGTTCCATGTTGGACCTCCCAAAATCATACCAACAACCCCATGCTCCTTATCTAGGGTTCTCACTGCTTTCTGCTTAATGATCATCTTGTCTTTTGAGATTACAATAGCAACCTGCCTGGATTGCCCTCACTAAGGGATGTAATCACCTGCTTTATGACTGTACTGGTTCATGATAACAGTCCTGGTTCCAATTGTCGTCATAATCTGAGGACTATTGCTTGTATAGCTGCAGAAAAACAGTACAAACAAATCTCTAATTTCTGTTAGTAAAGAGTCCTGGTGATTTCATTCCATTCCTTCTGAATCAGTGGTTGAAACACCATGGGGGGGGGGGGGGGTTCATACTGCAAAAAAGCCACCTCTCATTTCTCCAAGAAGCTGCAGATGTGATTAATCCACTTTTCATGAGTGAGGGAGCCAAAGAGAAGTATTGGAAAGAGAACCTTGAGTTATTTAAGGTTAAGGCAAACATGCAAATCAAGCAGACGGACTGATTTTAGTACATATGGCTTTGTGCTTTGTGTCAGCAACACTGTGATGCAACTTTGTCCACAAAATAGAAGCAATTTTAAGATAGGCTTAAATTAGTAACTCTAAATTTAAGCCTATCTTAAAAATGCTTCATTGTGTCCCAAAGACATAAATGACTGAAACAGAAGGTAACTGGGAGCTTTGTATGATTCTACCATCATTTGCTTTGTTTAGAGAAAAACAAAATTGCTGAACTGGTATTCTTGAGATGGAAATTTCTGTGTTCAAAAGAATTTAAAATTCTATCATGCTCTAAGGAGCATTATATTTGTGAAAATAATGGTCATTTTAATTTGTGATATTTTCCTATATTCATCTTAATTTAAAAAGTAGTCTGAGATAGCAGCAACAGTTTTGTAAGCTGTAGTACTATTGTGTTGTAACTATGTATCATTGCAACTATGTATCATTCATGTGTTTGCAACATTGTATCATTCACGTGTAATCATTAACTTCTGTCTCTTCAGTGACCTTTGCAAGGCACGTACAAGGGACAAGGAGCTAGATGGTTGTTAATAAGCTTATCCACACTGTAAATGATCTGTCCGGTATGCAGCTTTGTAAACATGCACATCCTGATGAGATTATCATGTTTGACTTGAGCTTTGATTAAATCATTTTCTTGTAAAAAAGCACAATAAAAGAGCATGTGCCAAGACATTCGGGGCGCGCTCATCAAGAGGAAACCTCGCTTCCTGTCGTTTCTCTTCCCTTCGCTCCCTATCATGAGCCGCCCATCAGATGTGGGATGGCAGATACTGCATTCTGGTGACCCCGACGTGATTCCCTAAGGGGGATACGTTGCGACGCGCCCATATCTTATCAGCTCGATGGGAGCTGTGCATCGCCAGGCCTGAAGCGAATTGCACATCATCGGATCTGAAACACGGTCTCGACTTTCGTAAGTATGGGTGGAAACTTTTCTCAACAACAGACGCAGCATCTGAAGGAATTGAGGGAGTTAGTCGCTTCTTCTTCTAAATATTCTGCTAATTTAAAGGGCTCGCCTGTAAAAATGAAACCTATTGCTACATTATTGGCTTATGTGTGGCAACATTGTCTCAATTATTCAGAGGAAGGGTCCTTAAAAATTTCCACTTGGCAAAAAATTGGTGAACATCTCCATAGTCCTCCTCGTGCACCTATTGGCATTTTGGTCACTTGGAGGAAAATTATGGAGGCTTTAAAAGTCCATTATAAAATAGAAGCAGGGAGTGTGTTTGAATCTCCCCCGCCAAGTTATGATAACTTTTCAATTTTCCCTAACTCAGGCAGAAGCTGCTGCCATTATTCAACAATGCCCCACATGTAGTAAGCAAGGACATTCCATTCCCATAGGAGTAAATCCTAGAGGATTAAAAGCTTGTGAGATTTGGCAAATGGATGTAACTCGGTATCCACCTTTTGCCCCTTGGAAATATTTGCACGTTTCCATCGATACATATTCAGGGTTTATTCTGGCTACTCCTCAAAGGGGAGAAACTGTAAAACATGTCATCAATCATTCAATTCGTACCTTTGCCTCGCTGGGACGTCCAAAAGAAATCAAAACTGACAATGGACCTGCCTATACAAGTTCTGCTTTCCAGGACTTCTGTAACAGATGGGATGTAACCCACAAGTTTGGGATTCCCTACAACAGCCAGGGGCAGGCTATTGTGGAACGAGCGAACTTATCTCTGAAACGTGCTCTTGATCGATATTCGTTGCGGGAAAAACCCCCGAACCTCCCAGCATTGCAAAATTCTCTTAACATTTGTCTTTACACTTTAAACTTTCTTAATCTGACTGGCATTCCTCCCACTTCTGCTGCTTCGCGTCATTTTTCCTCCCCCTCACCCCCGCCTAACAGACCTCTGGTATATTATCGCAGATTGCCAGATCCTGCCTGGCAGGGTCCCACTGAGCTTCTCACTTGGGGACGAGGCTATGCTGCGATCTTACTGCCAGACAAAACCACTTGCTGGATCCCTGGTAGGGCGGTTAGACCCTATCATGGGAATTCCTCTGCTACATCTGTATCTTAAAACTCTTCCTGATATTCTTGCCTATACCTTCTTTGCAATTTCTACCTTACTTCAACAAAACCTATGCTTCCTGTCAAAAGACTATTCGTGTTAAAACCATTTCATTAACAGAAGGCTATTATACTTGCTCCATGTGGGTACGTCATGAAAATGCTACCCGTAGTTTTCACTCTGTCACTTCTGTTTTGTTTAAAGAACACTCTACCACTCGCTCTTTTGTTCCTTCTTTACTCTTCCTATGGAAAGGAACCTTAAAATCTTTTCCTCTATTCAATCTAAAACATAGGGGGACCTAGATGTCCTTCTATTGTATTATGGGTTCCCCCACCCCAACTAACATCTTTGATGAATTACCAAATTAATCTTTATTGTCATTATTGTAATTATCCTTTTTCTACTAATTGAATTCCCTCCTCATCTCGTAAATGTTCTACAACTAACTTGTCCATAGCCCTCTCTTCTGCTTGTGATGTTTTTATATACCCGAACTCTGATCCTGTCAACAAACGACGCTTCAAAAGAACTGTCCATGACGATCCGCAGAAGCCTCATAGAAGATATAATATTGCTTGGACTATAACTGACTTTCAGGGAGTTCGTTTAAGTTCTACAACCAATTTTTCTCGCATAGAAGACTTCTACCCACCATTTCAATTCGATTTGGCAGACGCACCCACACAACCAGGGGATATCCTGCAATCTACACCACTTCAGGAGGAACTTTAACATTACGCCTGAAAGGAATGTATTTTATCCCTGGCAATAATTTTGTTTGGACTTGTTCCACCGGTCTCACGGCATGTGTCCACGGGGATGAAATTGTTAAATCCAAATCATTTTGCATTCAAGTATGGCTTGTGTGTATAACTCTGATGATTTTATATCCCTACAGGTACCCATGGAATACCCCCTCTTGCAAAATCGTAGAGGCTTAGATCTGTTATTTTTTAAAACAAGGGGGATTGTGTGCTGCGCTTAAAGAAGAATGTTGTCTTTATGCTGATAGCGGGGGGGGTTGTTTTCTATTTCGCCATGGTTTACAACCTTTTTAACTGCATTGGCAGGATCATTAATAATCATTATATTGATATGTATTATAGGACCTTGTTGTTTTAATAGAATATTGTAATTTTTTTAAAAAAAATTAATTATCCTCCATAACTGCTGATGTTAATGTGCTATTGCAAGCTCATGTTATATCCTCAACACCGGACGAAAAAATGTCATTGCTGAGTTACCGCTCCTTGGACAACCCTGACGCTGACGGGTCGCACTCTTGCCTAGATGACGGGGACGGCGAACATTTCAGAAAAATGGTTCCTGTCTTCTCGGACGAGGAAGAAGACTCGTCATAAATAATAAAAACAGAGGAGATGTTGTAACTATGTATCATTGCAACTATGTATCATTCATGTGTTTGCAACATTGTATCATTCACGTGTAATCATTAACTTCTGTCTCTTCAGTGACCTTTGCAAGGCACGTACAAGGGACAAGGAACTAGACGGTTGTTAATAAGCTTATCCACACTGTAAATGATCTGTCCGGTATGCAGCTTTGTAAACATGCACATCCTGATGAGATTATCATGTTTGACTTGAGCTTTGATTAAATCATTTTCTTGTAAAAAAGCACAATAAAAGAGCGTGTGCCAAGACATTCGGGGCGCGCTCATCAAGAGGAAACTTCGCTTCCTGTCGTTTCTCTTCCCTTCGCTCCCTATCATGAGCCGCCCATCAGATGCGGGATGGCAGATACCGCACTATTGGATTGGGCTAATTTGATGTTCTCGGAGATTATATTTTGCAGAATATCTGTGTACTATAAAAAATCTTAAGCCTGTTGGTTCGTAACATTCAATTGGGTGAAATGTTGCATCATAGGACAACAGTTTTTGAACCAACATACTTCAGATCAGCTAACTTGCTGATACAGATTGATGAATGTTGCCTGCATAATTCCAAAGCTTTCACAATTTGCATTAACAACCTTTATATTACATTATTTCAATGACATGACAAATAAAAGTCAGGAAGATGGTTACCCAGTGGCGGGTTTAAGGTTCACTGGTGCCCTAAGCATTGACAAATCTTGGTGCCCCCCTCCTTTGTACATACTGTAGTGCCCCTTTGGGTCTGGTGCCCTAGGCACGTGCTTAGTCTGCTTAATGGTTAATATACCAATATGGTTACCCCTCAGTCACGTTCCACTCCAAATACTGGAGAGGGAGTAAAGCTGGACAAGGTTATGCACTGTTTCTCAAGACTTTGCCAGGTGCGATACTGCAGTATTAGCCACAAATGTAAGGCTGTTTTGAAGAGAAGAACAACCTTCGAATTAATGGTGAAACTTCAGTCAATCTATAAACAGATGGACTGTAAATTTTCTAGAGTTTGGAAAGGGGCAATATGAGACATGAACTTAAAATTGTGAAAGCCCACACATTGAATGCAATTATTGCCATTTCCTATGAAGCCAAAATGAAAGTTTTAGAAGAAAAGGAACACTTTTGTATTAACTTTGAAAGATTGTAATAAGTTGAATTATGTAATGTTCAAGGACAACTCACCAGAAACAACTGAAAAACAATCTACCGTATATACTCGAGTATAAGTCGACTCGAATATAAACCAAGGCACCTAATTTTACCACAAAAAACTGGGAAAACTTATTGACTCGAGTATAAGCTGAGGGTGGGAAATGCAGCAGCTACTGGTAAATTTCAAAAATAAAAATAGATACCAATAAAATTACATGAATTGAGGCATCAGTAGGTTAAATGTTTTTGAATATTTATTTCAAAGAAAAACAGTAAACAAGCTCTGTAAGTGGAAAAGAGAGCCAACAAAACCAATATGGTATCAACAATAACTTTAAAAGTACAAAAACCTTAGCTCAATCAGCAATCAAGCTAAAACACAAGAGTTAAAATCCTTCAAAACTGGATTCCTCCTCCTCATCTGTATGTCCAAACAGAGCTTCAACTTCATCTGGTGTGAGGCTATCAGCAAAGACATTGTCGTCATCACTGAGTTCGCAGTCATCACCATCACTGCTGTCGTTCTCATACAAAGCGCTGTCTTCACTGCCATCCATAGCATTACTAATGCCACATTTCTTGAAGGCACGTTGCACCATGTCCTCTGGAATCTCTTCCCATGCATCACGAACCCACTTTGCTATTAATTCTATGTCGGGCTTCATCAGATTTCCAACTTTTGTCAATCGGGCTTGACCAGATGACATCCATTCATGCCACATTTTTCGCACACAGTCTTTAAAAGGTTTGTTTAAACACACATCTAGGGGCTGCAATACAGATGTAAGCCCACCTGGAATAACAGTCAAAGTAACTTGAGAAGACTTTGCCAATTTTTTAATGTCATCAGATGTGTGGGCTCTGAACATCCCAAACTAGCAATGATGGTTTTTTCTTTAAGGCTGTTCCTGGACGTCCATTCCAAATTTCTTCCAGCCATTTTTTTGTTCCGTCTTCATCCAGCCTTTAATATGTGCATGCACTGTAATTCGTGGTGGGAATTTGACCTTTTTAGGCAAGGTCTTTCTTTTGAAAATAATGACAGGCCGCAGCTTAGTTCCATTAGCCAAACATGATGGAACAACTGTGAAATGGTTTTTTTTCATTTCCTGTGGTTCTGAGTAAAATAGTTTTTTCTCCCAAACTTGCCACAGTTCTGTTGCTAGGAAGATCAAAGGTCATAGGTGTTTCATCCATATTCCCAATATCTCCCAGGTCAAAGTTATGAATCCTTCTTGGTTTTATGATGAATGAATGGAATGACATCACTTTCTCATCAAGGTCTTTTGGCAACTTCTGTGAAATCTTTGTTCTTTGTCGCAAACATAAGCCATGTCTATTCATAAAGTGGGTACACCATCCTGCTGACACAACAAAAATTTTAATTCCTGGTGATTTTAATTTGTCATCTTTAGCCAATTGAAGGGCACGTAAGCGAATTCCCATATGTGTCACGCAGTAACCATTTTGACGACACTCCATAACCCATTTATACAATTCAGTCTCTAGAGCTTCATATGAAGGCTTTAAACCACGTCGAGCTTTTTTTGCCTTTGGAATCTTTTCCAAGTCAGCTTTCATTTTCCGCCAGTCCCTCACTTGTTTTTCGTCAACACAAAATTCCCTACTTGCAATACTATTATTGCTCTCTTCTGCTCTTGACACAACCTTAAGTTTGAAACCAGCTTCGTATGACCTGCGTTTTTGTTTTGGTCCAGGATTAGACGTATTGGGATCCATTTCTAACAGGATAAAAAAAAAAAACTTTGAAAACTTTTGAACAGTACGCATGCACTCATATTATTTATGGACAAAAGTGGATATTCATTCAGGCTAGAGTGCTTTAAAATGTAAATAAGGTTAGTTTCACACACACATGCACACCGTTTCGCTTTCCATAAACTAATTTTTTAGTGCATGACAGATGAAGTGCCTGACAGATGAAAGTCCTCTTAGGAAACTTTAGATCTTAACTGGCATTACATTTAAAATCAAACATGTTCACATTATTAACATCTCAATTTTTTTCCATGGGAAAGTGTTTCTCAAATAATCCATAAAAAATTCTCACCCACCTGCAATGACCAAATAAAATAAATACTAATATTTTGAACATGGAGAGAGCTGTATACCTATCTGCCATTTAGCTGCCCAAAATGAGAAGCCAGCCTGAGGGAGGGGAAGGAAACTCATACCACAAACATGAGATTCCACCCATTGACTCTTGCTAAAGTGCATGATAATTGCTAAAGTGCATGATAATCCTTTTTGTAAAAGCACATTAACTAAAGAAGAAATGAATTTGAGGGATGGTGCTCGTGGCAAACTTTCTCTGCTTGGATTTTGGCTCAGAAGTCCTGAGAAACAATCACATTTCAATGGGCTTTAGTATCTGGATATTAGACTTCCAGTATTCCAATATATTGGAGAAGAGTAAAGGGTCTGAGATACTTTTCTCTCTGTTGATAATGGTACTTTTCATCAATCAGGTGGTCGGCCACTATCATGAAAAGTTTAATTGATTCACTAACCCAAAAGATGATGATGATGATGACAGTGGTAGGCAGGAGTCACTCTCTCCCTTGCAAGAAAAAACCAAGAACTGTTCTTATGATCTCTCTCTCTCTCTCTCTCTCCCCCCGAATAAAGTCAAGCCCTTTCCAGCATGTGCGCGCAATCCGCCCCCACCCCTTTGCACCTTGCAAATGCAAAATCCCAAGGTTTTTGCATTTGCAAGGTGCAAAGCGGCGGGGGCGGATCGTGCGTGCTGGAAAGGGCTTGACTATTCCGGAAAGAGAGAGATCATAAGTGAATCAATTAATTTGGACAACGATCTCACTATGAAAGTCAGTGTTCTCTGCCAGTGGGGTGTTTGGAAGAAAATGCCCCACGGCATATCCACGTATCTGTAAGGGGAATCAGAAATCCCCGCGTTAAGCCACGAAGTCCCCCAATCGCACAGCCCAGAATCGTCCTCCCCTCAGAGGGCAGCAACGATGCCCGGCGTTTCCCGAGAAGCTCCACCGTGCAATGAAAGCGCCCTGGCTCTAGGCTCAGAAAACAACGCAAGCCGAGCTGGCTTCGGCTCCGCTTGGTTTTTCCTCAGCCCCAGCTGCCTTCAGTCCGCTCGGGAGGAGGAGGAGGAGGTGGTGGCGGCGGCAGCAGCTCGCATTGTTTTCTGAGCCTGCAAGCCTAGAGCTCAGAAAACAACGTGAGCCACCACCACACCACCACCTCCTCCTACTCCCGAGTGGACTGAAAGCAGCTGGGGCTGAGGAAACGAAGCCAAGCGGAGCTGAAGCCACCTCAGCTCGCGTTGTTTTCTGAGCCTGCGAGCCTAGAGCTCAGAAAACAACGCGAGCCACCACCACACCACCACTACCTCCTCCTCCTGAGTGGACTGAAAGCAGCTGGGGCTGAGGAAACGAAGCCAAGCGGAGCTGAAGCCATCTCAGCTCGCGTTGTTTTCTGAGCCTGCGAGCCTAGAGCCAGGGCGCTTTCATTGCGCGGTGGAGCTTCTTGTCTCGGGAAACACCGGGCGTCCTTGCTGCCCCCTGAGGGAAGGGCGAGTCTGGGCTGCGCGATTGGGGAACTTTGTGGCTTTGGGTGGGAGCGAGGACGGATGGAGTCTGCGAAGTGGGGCTTGCCTGCCCTTGCTGGCTGCCTCTGCTTCCTTAGGGGCGGGGAAGGGGGCTCATCTGGACCATCTGGACCTCAGTTTCCCCAGAAGGATCTTCCGTTGCTTTTGCCTTCTCCCTACGTCTTCCCTCTGTTAAACCTCCCCCCCCCCCACACTTATTTTCGGGAGGATAGATTTTCAAAGGGGAATCTGACTCGAGTATAAGCCGAGGGGTTTTTTTTCAGCACAAAAAAATGGGCTGAAAACCTCGGTTATACTCGAGTATATACAGTATCTTTGGATGTAGTTCTTCTTGATACTCAAAATAGAATAATGTTGATTATCTACTGTTAATATTTTGTCTTTATTGAATACTGGGTTTACTGGTTCTTTTTCTTTTAAAAGTTAGAAAAAAATCCTTCTCAGCATCCTTCATTAACTTCAATTTATTCGATCTTTCACTTTCTTGACACTGATTATACACTTTTGGATTACCTGTCTGTACCTCTCCTCTTCCCATTTTTTTTGTAGTTTTCATAAGTTTGTTGGGCTCTTTTTGAGTTGCCACGCTGGCTTCTTTTATTTGTTCCCATTATTTGCAATTCTGCTTATAATGTTTCCTTTTTCCATGAATTTTTTTCTCTTCTTTGAATGGCTTAAGAGGCCTCATTTTAACAGTACTTATATTTTCTGCAATGCACAAGTGTTTATCTAAAATCTTTACCTATGGCTTTTTTCTTTGCTTCTATTCTCTGAAAGATTCATTTTAAAGCCATCCTAATAAGCATATGTACTGGCCAAATACATTTATACCAATGCATATATGATACAGCCCATCCTGTCTCAGCAGTCTATTATATAGGTCAAAAAAAATTTGTGCCAGAACCCAAATCTCTGTTTACAACATCTGTGTAGCCAATCTAGTATTCTTTCCCTTTTTTTCTTACCTTCCATAGTTGGATGAGATTGCCCTGGGGTCTTGAGCTTTCTTCCAAGGTTATTAAATGTGATAGTCGCAGCTGTTCTTTGCAGTTTCATTTGTCCCCACCTGTATCAACAGGAAGAGATAATTGTCAGTGAACTTGTTAAATTTTGAAAATTGTTTGGTCATGTCCACGAACCTGACAGACATCTCCCTTCGTGAGCTGATGAGTCCAGTCACCATCCATCTGTTTCTGTTGCTTTTAATAATGAAATACCAATAACCAGAGCTATTCTTGTCTGCTTGTGTGGCTGTGTTGTAGTTCTTGTCCTTAGGGGTCTATTGTTTTGTCTTCTGTACTGCAATATTTTTCTTTGCCTCAACCCTCAGAGCCTACCACAAATCATAAGTGCATTTTTCCCCATTTTATGCAAAAAGACCCTAAGAGGTTTCCAATCAGCTATAAATGTAGACATTATTTTTTTTCTAACTGAAGAGGTTAATTTAATCAAGTTTCATCTTCACCATTTCTTCATGGTAGGTAGTATTGAAGTTTTCAACTTTTGAACATATAATAGTCTTGCTATAGATGTCATATATAAAAGCAAAGTTCCATGACTTTTTTCTTGTTGCTTTCCCCATTAGTCCCCAAAGAAAAGTCTTTTATTTCAGTTGTACTTTAATTTATATTTTAGCAGTGATTTTTCATCAGGGTTTTTTGGGAGAGTCCTTAAGGATGGGAGTAAAAGTTGCTTGCTTCCAAGTCTTCTTTCTCATTGCCAGCCCGACAAATTAGACCAGCCCAAGAAACAGACAGCACCTGTGCCTAAAACTACTTTTAAGATTGACTATAATAACAGAATCCTCCAAAGTCTGAACATGCTTTACTTCCTCTCTCCTTTACATATATGTGAATTAGAAGGGAGTCTGAGATATTTTGGTAACCCTCCCTGCAATCTTGGCATTTCAAGCATTTTATTCATTATCAATTTGAAATCATGCAAAGTAGTTTCAGAAGGAATTAATAAAAGATTGATGGCAAGAGTATTATCAAACCTGCTCCTTTATATTTTAAATAGTGCTTGAGTTATTATATGGCCAAAAGGAGGCTTTAGTAGATTGACGTATCATTAATTTTACAATGTCTTAAAAATGAGAATTTTTTTTTTCATTTTTACCTGATGAGTTTTTTATATATATTTATCTATTTTTCAAATGTTTCTCGGATGGTTTGAAACCCAGTCATTTCATTTCTTTACGCCCACACAGAGCTGCAGTAGTGAGACACTGTATAGTACTTGGAAAACCAAATTACAAGCGAGAGCCATTAAAAACTCTTCCCACATCAAATGTGGGTAGAAACATCCCTCTTCTTCCCTACCCAGAGATCACCTAATGCCTCCTAACCTTTTATGGATTGATGATTTTATAGATTAAGAAAAAGAAAGCTGGAGAAAAAGATGATGATTCTGGATTACTCTTTTTTGTAGTTCATCCTGGGCTGTCTCAAAGAAATTTAAACCTCCTCCTTGGTCTATGGACTTGGTCATTTAAAGGTAAGCAAAAGCTTCATTAATTTTAAAATTTAGAAATTTTAATGAGAATCTGCAAGGAGCAGGCTTTTTATTTCAGTAATTTCTGGCTAAAACAATTGCTTGTACTTAATTTAATTTCCTAAAAATTTTTAGAAGGACTGTGTCATCAGGATCTTTAGTTTTTTTGGTTCAGCCACGCACATATTGAAATACAGATATTGTAATAGAAAAGGCATGTCTGTTGCAATTTTTTTTTGGCACAAAGCACATTAGAAATATTTGTACCAATTTTATAGCAAATCCTTTAAAACACATTTTTCTGCAGTTTGTTATGGAAAAGCAGAATAGTATCTTTCCTTTCCCTCTGACAGCACTGATAAAATTTTAATTCTCCCTCAAGCCGCTCGGAACATCCAGAGCGTGGGATGTGCTTCCGAGTCCTCTTATTGCAGGCTGAGCTTTAGCTGAGGAAACGCTCCGCCCCCTTACGTGACTCCACGTAGCGTTCCCCCAGTCTTTTGCTCAGCCTCGAAGAGTCAGGCTGTTATTAAAAGGAGCTCCTTGGCTGATTCTTACTAAGTGCATTCTTCTGGCTATTTTTCCTCATTTCAGGTCTGATATTGCATTTCCTTCTTCCTGCGCAAAAGGTTGGGACTTAGGGGAAGTTTCCCCTCGCCCCTTGGGGCTAAGCGGGCGGGTTCGCAGCACTTCGCGCAACCCCCCCCATTATGAGATCGCATTGCTGCCTCCGCGCTGCCTTGTGGCGCGCAACTTCGCTGGATTCCCCCCCACCCTAAACGCCAACCGGGAAGGGCTAGTCGCTCCTTAAGAGCACCAGGCTTGCTGAGCTAACCGGACAAGCTCTCCTTGCCGTCCCGAAGGCGCCCACCATAGCTCAGCTTGCGGCCGCCATCTTGGGGCCCGCATCGTGGTCGGGCGCCATTTTATTCCTGATTTGGCCTGCTGCGGTGGAAGTACAGTCCAAGATCCCTTGGGGAAGAGTTAGTGGCTTTTAGTGTTCCTTCAGGCTTGCTCGCATTATTTTTCTGTTGGCCTCCCGCAGCCTCTATCAGGGCGAAGTTAGCAGCACCCCCACCCTCCGGCTTGTTGCTGGAGGCCTGCTGCCAGAGGCCTCTCTACCTCTAGGCCTCAGGCGTTTATTTGGTTAATCCGGCCTGTACTGTGGTAACCCTTTGGTTCCTTTCCTACTTCTGCATAAAAAAAAAAAAAAAAGATAAAGAAATAAAATAAAAATAGAAATAAAATAATAGTAATAAATATATCTCCATATCATATATATATATATATATATATATATATATATATATATATATATATATATATATATATATATATATATATATATATATATTTAGACTTTACTGTTGGTTACCACGTGCACATTAAATTCCAAAAGGGGAGAGCGGGCCAGTTTAAACGTCATCAGGCCCTACTCAGGCCAATTCCAGGCGAACCAACTGCCCTTTACTATTTACTATTTACACTGTTATTATTACAGTTATTATAATTATCAATGGCAGACGACAGACCTTCCTTGAAGACTAAGGCAAAGTCCCACTACTTGCGCAGGCAGGACAAGGAACCTTCCAAGGCCTCCCAACGAGACGCCCTAAGGCGCCATAAGGCGTTGGAAAAGGAGTTTGATAGGCGTTCAAGGGAGTCCCGCTCGGGGCCTACAGCCTTTCCTTCTCCCACCCCCTCTACCTCTACCCAACCTCTTCCCCCTCCAGACCAGTCTTCCCTACCTAGGCACAGCCCACTTCAGGGTCACTTGACCCTGGGACCACCGACCAGACTGACCCCTGAAGCTACCTTTATGCCTATGGCCGCTGGCCTGCGTCAGCAAGAACCCTCTACATCTGAGATTCCAGCCCACATCAAGGCTTGGATGGAATCGGCTATCCGCCAAGGCATTGTGGAAGGCCTGCAGCACATGTTCAGATCAGGCTTCTCTCCATGGGCTCCCGACCACGACTCTTTATCCATCAGATCCCTTCCACAGCCGGATCCCCCGGTTGGTCATGTACTCTCTCAGAGGGACAGCCCTCCTCCCGTAGGGGCCCAGGAGGAGGAGGAGGAAGGGGACTTTGGTGACTTCAGGGAAGAGGAAGAGGACTCCCGTATGGGATCCTCCCATTATAGTGAGCCCCTCTTAGAGGCGGTCCTCATGGAGGGGGAGATGTCAGAGGACGAGGGGGCTTCTCCCGACCAATCCATGTTTGGGGGGCTGTTCAAGCCACACTTGTTTAAATCCCTCCTCTTTAAAGCCAAGAATGTCTCTGGTCTTCTTTCCCAGTCTCCCTCTGACTGCTCCCCCGCCTCAGAGAAACCAGAGGACTCCATTTTCTCACAACCAGTGGTGGAAGCTGAGATCATCCCAACCCCACCCATCTTTGTGGACCTAGTGACGAAGCAATTTGCTTCCACGGGAGCCCCCACACACCCTCCAACCTAGACAAGAGATTCTTCAATCTCGATTCAGCAATGTCTACCCTGCTAAACATCCCGGAAGTCGACGATCCCATTGTGGGACTTGCTTCCTTCTCCACCCCCAGTGAGGCCCTAGAGGCCTTGAAACCTGAGGACAAGCGGACGGAACTGGCGTTGCGCCGAGCCCATCTATCTGACGCTTGGGCCATTAAATCAGCTACGGCCGCTTCATTTTTCACGAGGTCCTCTATCCGCTGGCTCCGGCAGCTGAGAGAACATGTCCCCGCGTCCAATGTGAGGGCGCACCAGGACATAGCGAAACTGGTGGCCGCAGCCGAGTTTTCAGCTGATGCCACATACCAATCGGTAAAGTTCTCTTCCAGAGCGATAACATCCCATGTCACAGCTCGCCGCCTACTGTGGCTCAAGCACTGGCAGGCGGATATTAAAAACAAGGTCAAACTGGCCACTGCTCCCGTCAAGGGGGACAAATTATTCGGCCCGGCCTTGGAACCCCTACTGGTCGAGGGCCGCAGCAAAAGGAAGTACCTGCCCTCCCTTTTTCGGAGGCCAGACACAAGAGGCCCCCAGCCCTTTCGGAGGGGCTTCCCCCCTCCCTCCTACTAACTTCCCTTCCCACCTAGATACCCGAGACCCCCTTCCTTCCGCTCTCAGGACCACTCGGATTCAGGCGACAGAAACAGGCGGGGTGGCAACTATAAGAGGTCCTTTAGGGGATCAGGGGGGAGGCCCTACCACCGACCCAGATAGATTTTCTTCTCCCTCCCCATCGGCGGCCGCCTTAGACATTTTGCCGCTCAATGGGATAAATCCACATCCGATGCATGGGTTAGGGACACCGTCAGGTTCGGTCTCGCCCTTGAGTTCCGGTCCGCCCCCGCTGATTTCTTTATGACATCTCCCACCTCAAGAGATCTCGCCAAAAGGGCACTAATGGATGCAGCCATCCAACACCTGCTGGACATCCAGGCCATTCAACCCATTCCACTGGTCCAGAGGGGACAAGGATTCTACTCCCACCTCTTTGTGGTGCCCAAGCATTCTGGGGGATGCAGGGCTATATTAGATTTAAAACAGCTAAACCGCCACCTTATCCAGCGCAAATTCAAGATGCACACCCTGCAATCGATTCTCTTGGGTACCAGGCGGAGTGACTGGTTATCCTCCATAGATCTCTTGGAGGCATACCTGCACATTCCAATTTGGCCCTCTCACTACAAATTCCTTAGTTTCTGTTATAATAACTGTCACTATCAATATGTGGCCCTCCCCTTTGGTCTGGCCTCGGCCCCTAGGACCTTCACCAAGGTCCTAGCGCCCCTGGCTGCTCACCTCAGAAGCTTGCCCATCCGCCTTCACTGCTATTTGGACGATATCCTTATTCTCTCCCCGTCCAAGACCCAGGCAGTCAGGGACACCAGAGCCACCCTCTCCGCCCTCTTGGCACACGGGTCCCTTATTAATTGGAACAAAAGTCAACTGACCCCTTCCACCCGAATCACCCACTTGGGAGCCATAATTGATTCGGTTACAGAAAGGGTCTTCCTCTCTTCGGAGAGGTTTCTCAGCATTCAAGCTCTGGTCAAACAGATTAGGCGATCAAGGAGGGTGGTGTTATTTGACCTTTCTAAATTATTGGGTAAGATGGTTTCATGCATCTCAATTATTCCCTGGGCCCGTTTACACAGCAGATCCCTCCAGTGGTTCCTGCTCCCATTCCAAAGATCTGGAAGAAGCAACTCGAGGTCCAGAGTCAAGGTGCCTCCGAGGGTCCTCACGTCTCTCCTCTGGTGGACCAACACCGCCATCAACAGGGGCCACCTCTTCTCGGAACCTCAGCAGTTAACCCTCACCACGGACACCAGCCTATCCGGTTGGGG
Organism: Hydrophis major; assembly: GCA_033807585.1. NCBI lineage: Eukaryota > Metazoa > Chordata > Lepidosauria > Squamata > Elapidae > Hydrophis > Hydrophis major. The sequence continues at coordinate 248,842,167 of CM066330.1, forward strand.
CGCTCATGTCAATTCGCTCTCGGCACAGGGCAAGTGGTCGCCGATCGAGCAAAGATGCAGCATCAACTGGCTGGAGCTTCACGTCGTCCACCTGGCCCTGCGCAGATTCCTCCCCTTGGTATGCGGACGTCACGTCCTTATTCTCATGGACATCACGGCCAAAGCCCATATCAACAGGCAAGGAGGCACCCAGTCTATTCACTTGATGCGGGAGGCCGAACGCCTTTGCCGTTGGGCAGAATCCAACCTCCTCTCACTCAAAGCCGAGCACATCTCGGGAATCTCCAACATCCAGGCGGACTGGCTGAGCAGGGCCATGGTGGATCAAGCAGAATGGTGCCTTCATCCGTCCCTATTCAAGGAGGCGTCCAGAATATTTGGCCTCCCGAGGGTGGATCTCTTCGCCTCCCTGTCCAACGTACAGCTCCCACGGTTCTTCTCCAGGTACCCGTCTCACGGGTCGGAGAACCACAATGCGCTATAATGCCCATGGCCCCCAGGCCTCTTATATGCCTTCCCATCGCTGCCGCTGATTCCCAGAGTCATAAAGAAACTCATTCACAAGAGGGCAGACCTGCTCCTGGTGGCTCCTTATTGGCCCAGGAGACCGTGGTTCACGGACCTCCGCAATCTGTCGGTAGCGCCCCCATGGAGGATCCCCCCGGACAGGATCTCCCTCTCTCAGGGATCCCTTCTGCATCCGGAGCCCCAATGGCTCCAGCTAGCCGTCTGGAGGTTGAACGGATCCACTTGACAAGAGAAAATCTCTCCAGTCAGGTAATCGACACCATTTTGGCTGCCAGGCGACCCTCCACCACTCGAATTTATGATGCCACTTGGAAGGGCTTTTCCAAGTGGTGTAGCGGGTTCCAAGTTGACCCCCTCTCTCCCTCTATTGTGCAGGTCTTGGAATTCCTTCAAGAAGGCCTACGTAAAGGGCTTGCCCCCAACACCCTGAGAAGGCAGGTCGCTGCCCTCTCAACCGTTGTTTCTTATAATAATTTCAGTTCTCTCTCCCATCACCCCCGGGTTAGAGCTTTCCTTAGGGGCGCCACCAACCTATGCCCACCGACTGTTCACAGGTTTCCCACATGGGACCTCAACAAGGTCCTCGTCTCGCTTACAAAGCACCCATTTGAACCCCTGAGGGAGGCCTCCCTTCAATTTCTAACGTTTAAAGTAGTTTTTCTAGTGGCCATTACTTCTGCTCGTAGGGTCTCGGAAATAGCAGCATTGTCAATCAGAAACGATTTATGCGTGTTTCACGCTGATTGGGTGGTCCTTCGGCCCGACCCCACCTTCTTACCTAAGGTTAACTCACCCTTCCACAGGTCTCAGGAACTGGTCCTCCCAAACTTTTGCCCCAGACCCTCGAGGGATAGGGAAGCCCTTTGGCACACCCTGGATGTTAGAAGGGCCTTGCGCATATATATTAAGCGCACTCAACCCCTGAGAAGATCAGAATCTCTCTTCCTCTCTTTTCAGCCCAGGACATTGGGGCTCAAAGTCTCGCCCTCGACCATCAGTCGCTGGATTAGGGTGACTATCGCCAGGTCCTATCTATCACAATCTCTACCGGTTCCTGGGGGAATAACTGCTCATTCCACCAGGAGTGCAGCTACTTCGGCGGCTTGGGCCATGCAAGCCCCAATCGCCGACATATGTCGGGCAGCCACTTGGTCCTCTCCATCCCCATTCATCAGACATTACAAAATAGACTTATACGCCTCAGCAGAGGCCTCTTTTGGCCGACGAGTCCTACAGAGGGTCATCAGTGACCCGGAAGGGCTTCCGGCCCAGATGGAGTCCCATCCGTAGGACAGCCAAGCTTTGGTATGTCCCACGCTCTGGATGCTCTGAGCGGCTCGAGGGAGAATGGGCGTTGGTTCTTACCTGATACGCCCCTTCTCAGCGAGCCGTGAGGAGCATCCAGCCCCACCCTAACTCCTCCCTCTGGCAGGTACTCTAGTTTCAGCCAAGGAGCCAATAGTTGTTTAGAAGGATTTCTTAACCTTTCTTCTCGTTATCGCAAAAAACTGGGGGAACGCTACGTGGAGTCACGTGAGGGGGCGGAGTATTTCCTCAGCTAAAGCTCAGCCTGCAAGAAGAGGACTCAGAAGCACATCCCACGCTCTGGATGCTCCTCGTGGCTCACCGAGAAGGGGCGTATCAGGTAAGAACCAATGCCCATTTTCTGCAAAATAATTCATATTGTACTTCTGTTATATGATTCACATTAGGTGAAAAAGGAAAGTATATTCATATTAAAATGATAGTGTCTTAAGGAAATTGTTATTTCTTATGTATAATGCAAAGGGTTTTTTTCTTATAACAATTTTTGTTGTATAATGTGCAAAGATGCATCAAGTAAACTACTCATGTTCAATATAGGTAATGACCTGTGACAATAAAATAAACGTATTTATTCTTCAGCATCCCCAAAAATGCTAGCCACATGTTTTAAAAGCTTTCTTAAGCCCTGCTATTTTATTATAGGGGTAATTAACTTTTGGCCTTCCACATGCAGTTGAATTAAAACCAGGTGTTCTTGTTAGCCATGTTAGTTTTGGCTGCATATTTAGAGGGCCACAGGAACTATAACACTGTTTTCTAGTTACATAATTCTAATCCAGAAAGATAGATTCTTCAAAAGTTATTAGTTTTTACTACCAGTTCTGTGGGCGTGGCTAGGTGGGCATAGTCATGTGATTGGATGGGTGTGGCTTTTTTGCAGCACCCCCACCCTGTTTCTTGGGTCTTCTTGGCCTCAGGATGCCCCAGGGGGGTCATTTTTGCTCCCAGAAGGCTCCCCTGGGGCTCAGGAAGGAAAAAATTAGCATAGGAGGGGCATGCAGCACCCTCCCACACTCTGTTTTGGGGCCTTCCTGGCCTCAGAGGAGCCTTGGGGAGGGGTTGCTCTCAGAGGGCTCCCCTGGGGTTCAGGAAGGAAAGAACGGAGCATAGGAGGGGCATGTAGCACCCCTCCACACTCTGTTTTGGGGCCTTCCTGTCCTCAGGAGCCTCTGGGAGATGTTTTTGCTCCCAAGAAGCTTCCCTGGGGTCTAGGAAGGCAAAAAATGGAGGGGGGCTGTGCCCCCTCTCTCCATTTTTTGCCTTCCTGGGCCTCATGGAAGCCTCCTGGGTGAAGCAGTAAGAAGTGAGGGGAATCCCGGCACAGCTGTTCATAGGAATCCTGACCCCCTATCCAGTCCCTAGAGTACCATGGCAGCTGCGAGACACTTAAGTCTGCCTGATAATTGCCGTGCAGCCAGCGCTAGGCTCGCAAGCCTCTGACTTGTCAGAGCTTGCTGCAGTTCAAAGAGTCACCCGTTTTTTTCTAACTTTTTTCTCTGACTCGGCTTTTGAATTGCGGAGCTGGGCTGAGCTCACCACTTTGGGTGCACTAGACTCCTGAAATGGTGGACAGCTACTGTGACTGTAGCAGACAGCGTAGGCTAAATAATTTTTTTTCTTTACTTCTGTTTCCCTTTCTCTCCCCCTGTTAAGTGACAGTTATTTTTGGCGGGCTCAAGATGGCCACCAGGGGAGCTGATCAAGAATTGTCAGTTCTTCAGCAGGGTATAGAGAAGGCTGTAAAGGGATCACCTAAGCCCAGGTCTGCTGGTCTGGAGGCAGCAGCTAGGATTATTGCCAGGACTCTAGCCACTAAAAGACCCTCTAGAGTTGAGGATAGGCAGGCCAGGCATAGACAAAAAGCCATAGACAAACAGTTCATCAGGGCAGTGAGAGAGTCCAGGATGGCTGAAAACAGAGCCACCTCTCAAACTCAGCCTCCACAAGATGACAGGCAGCCAGACCAACTGGCAGATAGGCAATATATGACTGCCTGGTCTCCTGGTGGCTCAAGTACTCAGGATTTGCAGGGAAACCTCCAAATCAGGGCAGAGACTTCTCACAATTTTTCTGAGCCACCTCAGGGGAACTTGATGGTGGCATCTGCAAGCCAAGTCTCCAGCGGAACCAGACCTGTGCCTGCAGCCACCTTTACACCTATAGCAGCTGGCTTATGGCCTGAGGAGACCCAGATGCAAGAAATGTCATCCTTCATGAGAGCCTGGATCTCCCAAACAATAAGACACAGGTCAGCCAGCTGCGCCAGCTGTCTTATTTGGACCCTAACAGAGGTTGTCCTTCAGGGGTAGGCTTCTGCAGAACAGCCGATCCCCTTCAGAAAGCAGCCAATTTTATGCTTCTGAGAGGGACCTCATCAAGCCGACGCCTGGGCCATCAGAGCATCGGCGACCACATCTTTTTTTTACCTGGGCCTCTTTGCAGAGGCTGAGGCAGCTACAGGGCAGAATCCCACCTGAGAATCTCAAGGTGCATCAGGACCTGAATAAGATTATAGTTGCGGCTCAATTGACTGCTGATGCCACCCTCACATCAGCCAAATTTTTTTCCAGAGCCATGGCCTCTTCCATAATAGCACGTAGGCTTCTCTGGCTAAGAAATTGGCAGATGGACATCAGAACCAAATGGAAGCTGGTGTCGGCTCCCTTTAAGGGAGAGAGGCTTTTGGGTGAGGCTCTGGATCCCTTTTTGACGGAAACCAGGGACAAGTGAAAGATCCTGCCCTCCCAGGGGAGGCACTTTGATTACAGGTCTCATCCCTACTACAGGAAGCCCTCCTTTAAACAGGGGGAAGCTGGGGCAGGCTTTCTCTGTCAAAGTAGGCCCTTCTTCCAAAGATCCTCATCTCAGGCCGATAGACAGACCTTTGCTGCCAGAGGGAGTCAGAGGCAAGAAGGCAGAAGGTCTTTTAGGGGCTCCAAGAGACCCTTCAGGCGCAACAAGTGACGCTGAGCCTCATCTTCCATAGGGGGCCGTCTGGGACTGGTCTGGCAGAGGTGGGAACAGACCACGACGGATTCTTGGATCCTGTCCCATCTGCAGGGACCCCTCAAAGAGGGATATCATGGAATTGGTGATTCACCATCTGCTGGATATTCGGGCCATCCAGCCGGTTCCGGTAGACCAGGAGAGGCAGGGTTTCTATTCAATGTTGTTTGTGATTCCAAAGGCCTCGAGCGGGTGGCGAGCAATCCTCAACCTGAAAGGGCTCAACAGACATTTAATCTACCGAAGGTTCAAGATGAACTCCCTCCACTCCATTCTAGAGGGACAGGGGCCTACCTCTATGTGCCCATACACCCCAACCACTGTCAGTTCCTGAGGTTTTGCTATGGCGGTTGCCATTTTCAATACAGGGCTCTCCCCTTCGGCCTGTCATCAGCCCCTCGGACTTTTACCAAGTTCCTGGCAGCGGTAGTGGCTCACCTCAGAGCCTTACCCATAAGGATCCAATGCTATTTGAACAACATTCTGATAGCATCCTCTTCCTGACCCCAAGTGGAGGAGGATCTGATGTCGACAATCAGGATTCTTCGAGAACACAGGTTCTCGATAAACCTGGACAAATGCCACCTACTACCATCGACTCTGCTCATGCATTTGGGGGCTATCATAGACACCTTGGCCGGGCAGGTTTTTCTCTCACAGGAGCATTGAAACATTATCAGGGAGGTCACATTGGTGATCCTATCTTCCAGAGAGGCACCTATCATCTTGCTGTCTCAACTTCTCGGCAAGATGATATTGTGCATCAGGATTGTCCCATGGGCCTGCTTCCATTCCTGAGCCCTTCAGTGTTTTCTGCTCCCCTACCAGAGAGCATGCAGGGATGATTCCCCAAGGAGGGTTCGTGTCCCCTTGCCAGTTCTTTGTTCTCTCCATTGGTGGCAGTCCCAAGCCATGGATCAGGGATGCTTGTACAGGAAGCCCCAGAGGATTACCATCACCACCAACACCAGTCTTTATGGTTGGGGAGCCCGCTTGGGAGTCCAGGTCACCACCAGGGAGCCCACTTGGGAGTCCAGTGGAGGTGGTCATGAGAGGAGCTCGCCCACAACATAAATTGGTTAGAGCTCAGGGCTGCCTGCTTAGCGCTCAAGGATCTAAGGCAGGAGGTGGTGGGAAGACATGTTCTTCTCACGGACTATGTGGCTACCAAGGCCCACATAAACCGGCAGGGGGGCACTCGCTCCAGATCTCTAATGCAGGAGGCGACTCAATTGTGCAGGTGGGTGGAGGACCACCTATTGTCCCTATGAGCAGAACACATCTTGGGAGTGTCCAATGTGCAGGCAGACTGGTTGAGCAGGGCCACGGTCGGCCAGTCGGAATGGCGACTGCATCCCACTCTGTTCCAGGAGATGACAATACTTCAGCTGCCCGATTCTGGATCTCTGCATCACCAGAGAACACACAGCTCCCAAGGTTCGTTGCTCGATTTCCTGCACAGGGAGCAGAAGGAGTCAACGTTGTCTGGTGCAGGTGGCCCCAGGCACTATTGTATTCTTTCCACCCCTTTCCCTGATTCCAGGGACAATCAGGAAAGTAGTGATAGAGAGGGCGGAAGTTCTGTTGGTATCCCCTTACTGGCCCTGGTGTCCTTGGTTCACCGACCTGGTGAGCCTGTCAGTCGACAGACCCTGGAGAATTCCCTTGCACAAGATTTCCCTCAGCCAGGGCCTGATCGAGCACCCAGATCCAGCCTGGTTTCGGTCAACCATCTGGCGCTTGAGCGGGAGATCCTGAAATGGGATAAGTTTTCCACAAAGGTCATTCAGACCATCCAAGTGACCAGAAGACCTTCAATGACGACGATATATAACACAACATGGAAGATTTTCTACGGTTGGTGCGCTAGTCACCAATTGGAACCCACTGTTGTTTCTGTTGCAAATGTATTAGACTTCCTGTAGGATGGGTTGGATAGAGGTCTCTCCCCCAAGAAACAGGTGGCTGCCTTGGCCTCAGTGATTTTGGTCAGGGGCTCCACTACTCTGGCCCAACAACCTAGGGTGAAAGCCTTCCTTGGGGAGCCACGAATTTGAAGCCACCAGTGGTCCACTGTTACCCCACCTGGGATTTGCCTAAGGGATTTGCAGGCACTGACTTCTCCCCCATTTGAACCCTTGCATCAAGTCAGCCTTCGCCTCCTCATGTGCAAGGTGTCATTCTCAGTGGCTATTACCTCGGCCAGGCATATCTCAGAGTTAGCGGCCTTATCCATCAGGAAGGATCTGTGCGTATTCCATGCAGACAGGGTGGTTCTGCAGTTGGAACCCTACCTTTCTACCCAAGGTGAACTCCTTATTGCATTGTTCACAGGAGTTGATTTTGCCTAATTTCTGTCCAGATCCTACCCATGCACTGGAGCGAAAATGGCACATCTTGGATGTTAGGAGGGCCCTCCGTATTTACATTAAAAGAATCTCTTCTCTTAGGAGGACAGAAGCCCTGTTTGTTTCCTTTCAGCTGCCAACTTTGGGTCACAGGGTGATACCTTCCAAGTAGGTCGCTGGCTCAGAGCCTGCATTGCAAAGGCCTATGAGTTACAGAGCCTTCCTGAACCCAGGAGAATCACTGCGCACTCAACCCGGTGCAGTGACCACCGCAGCTTGGGCAATGCAGGCATCGGTTCTGGACATTTGTAGAGCTGTGATCTGGTTATCGGTGACGATCATTCTAAGATATTACAAAATTGACTCCTTTGCCTCAGCAGAGGCATCCTTTGGATGACGAGTCCTGCAGGGTGTTCATATAGAGGTGGGGACTTCCGGCCAATCCAGATCCCCCTGTAGGACAGCCATCAGCCAGCTTTGGTATGTCCCATCCTAGATTCTCCCTTTGGCTCAGTGGAGAAGGGGCATTGATCCTACTTGAACACTTCTTCTCGGGGAGCCAAAGGGAGAATCTAGTCCCACCCTGTATTTTGTCAGGTCGGAGTAGGGAGGAAATGTCCCTTTTTTTCGCAGTATAAACTGAGCTATCAGTTTGAGGATGAGGAGCAGCTGAATTTGCTTCGACGTAGTTCAGAACTGGGGACCGTTACCAGGGGGTGTGTCTTCAGTTTTTCAACTCGGTCTGCAGAGCTAGGAGACTGCTACCTCATCCTGGATTCTTCCTTTGGCTCCCCGAGAAGAAGCATTCAGGTAGGACCAATGCCTCTTTTAATTACAGCAACCCAAAATGTGAAATATTTGCTGTTTATAATTATTTGCAATTTCTGCTGAAATTAAGAAATCTGCACTGTATTTAGGTAGCTTTTCTATCAGGAAATCTTATTGACAACTTATTGTCAAAGTCATAGAGATCTATTTTATAATACAGTTGTAATTTATTTGATACAATGATCTAGTTAGAATGTAATGGACAAACTCTGATTTAGCCATCAAACTCCCAATTCTGATAATCTTGGAGCTTTGCTAAGTAGGAGGAATTCATTCCTCCTCTTCCTCCTTAGCAATTGCTGTTATTTGCTATTGCATTGTGGTTTGTTGCTGTTAGCAAACAATCCATTGTAAATTAAAGTATATAAGAGCATTTTTTAAAAAAGACTTCTGAAGAATCTAGGCCAGGGCTAAACTCCTGGCCCACAGGCTGGATGCCATCTGGATGCCTCCTGCTAAATTTTGAGGTCAATTTGTAGTTACTGAAAATTCCTACCAAATTAATCATTCCCATAATCAACAATCAAATTTCTATTTAGTCTCAAGCTGTTTCATTAAGACTGGGAACTGATATAAAAGTATTTATGTCTCCTTTGCCTCTTGTCTGTCCAATCACACTTGGCCAATAAAGAATTCTATAAGTGGGTAATGGCTTTCAACAGTTGTGGGCGGATCTCTGCATCTGGATATTCTCCGGAATGCAAGGAACCCTCAACAGAGCAGAATATCAGCACTACCAACCACTCTTTCATCTAAGTCATTAAATTCTTCCCTTTTACTCCATATATATTACATAAATTATATTGCTTTTATTATTTAATTCAAGCCAGTTGCTACAGTCATTCACTTGGCAGCTCTGATCATTAAAAGATTTTATCCAGACTTAATTGTATATGAGTATAATTTCTGCATGTAAAAATAAATCGCTCTTCCTATGAGACAGAATGAATGGGAATTTTATTTCTGAACATTACTCTATTTGCTAGATTTTTTTTCATGTTCAGATTTACTAGAAGCTATGAGAGTTCCATATTATTTTTTTAAACACTTTCAGATTATGAGATAAATGTCATAAACAATGAATGCAAGTGTACCTCAGAGATATTTAGGGTTTGGTTCCAGACCAGTGCAATAAAATAAATATTGCAATAAATAACCACATGCTTTTGCAATAAATAATCACATGCTTTTGGTTTCTGATTGCATATCCTTTTCCTGTAGTTATTGAGTATGCGATGGCATGACTAAAAAAAAGTATGTATATTAATTAAAACAATGCTTTATTGCAAAAAAAATACTAATCATCTCATTCTTCAACAAGTTGAAATATTTTTGCTGGTGGAGAATCTTGTAAGAAAATGCCATATTTGTGAAGCACGGTAAAGCAAAGTGCAATAAAATAAAATATGCCCATATCTGTAATTTGGGTGGTTTAGAGTCCTGTTTGTATCAAACAATCAAGAAGTACCTGGATAGCTATAGTAAGGCCATCCTGTAATATTATCAAATGCTAGCTTCCTGATGTAAAGATCACAGTACAATTTACTTTATCATTCAACTATGAAACATTCCTTGGGTATATAACATTTAATTGTGCTTTAGACTGGGACTCTTTTGCATTGTTTTGGCCAGAAGCCCAATGATCCCTGTTGTTGTGCATGTCAATAAACAATATCTTGTGGCATTCATCTCCAAATGCTTTGGTTTCTTTCTAAAGTAGGCATTTTGTCAGCCTACCAACTGAGGTCTGTTTTTAGTTTTTGGCATTTCTCTCTTTTGTCCACAATATCCTTTTTTCCTTCATCTTTCTACATGTCTACTTAATTGTATGGCGTCTCTGCTGGATTCCATTTTAGATTGACCTGCAATCTCCTGTTAGGTCCATTTAATTAGTTCAAGATGAATAGATTACAGAATATGAATTGAGCCTTTCTTTGTTAATTGCCAGTAATGAGGCAAACTCTTTCCAGTACCGTATTTGCCGGCGTATAAGATGACTTTTTTGCCCTGAAAAACATGCCTCCAAGTGGAGGGGGGTGTCTTATACACCGGCAAATACGTTGTTGTCACTCGGTGCAAGAGCGACGGGGGCGGAGCTCCGCAACTTGCGAAGCCCCTTCAAGCCCAGCCGGAGTCTCTCTGTCCCGTCCCTCCTCTTGTCCCCTCCTCCCCTCCCCACTTAAGAGAGAAAGATCCGCCTCCCCGGCACCGAGCTGCCACCCAGTGCCGTGTCTCCCGGCCAGCGTGCGCTTGCGACTTGGGAACCGGCCAAGCGACTTTACCATCCCCCACCCTTGGAGTCCCGATGGCGCGCACGCGGGGGCTGCTTAAGGGAGGAGGCCTTTCACTTTCCCCCGGGGGGAAGGGGCAGGCACGTCACTTTCACTTGCAGGCAGCAGCGTGGCCTCTCCTTTCCCACCTACCCACCCACCCACCCACCGGCAGGCTCCAGGCTTTGCCCCCATCCCTCACCTCCTTCCACCCCCCTCCACCCCCCCCAGTGGCAGAAACTTCGCCGCACATGGGGACGAGTGGAGGGGGTGGGAGAGCAGTGACGCCTCTCAAAGCTGAGAAAGCGCCACCTTTGCTTCTGCGCTTCGGGAAGAGTTTGTGGTTTTTTGTTTTTTTGTTTTCTCCCAGGAGTGGGATGCTGCTCGTGCGATTTTCTTTGGGAAGTTTTCTCTTCCCGGTTTCAGACTTTGCTCCGAATCCTTCCCCCCGCCACCCCCAGATTCACTTCTGGAAAGGATGCTTGTGTAACTCTTTTCCTAAGCATTGCTGGGGTGGAGGGGGGGGCAGTGTGCAGTGTGAGCGAAAGGCTCCTTTCCTTTCTCCCTGAGCGCAAAACTGTCGGCCTTCTCTCTGGGACAGACCGAACAAGGCTAATAAGATAATAATAAGATAAGATCCTAAGCACGTTGTGGAAACAGATCTGGATCTCGTTGCAGAAAGGTAGCAAATGAATGAACTGGACTTTTGGCAAGTCTCGGGGTAGGAACTCGATGCTTTCTGGAAAGTTAGTGAGCAGGAAAATAGACACCCTTTCCGCTTTCTCCCAGTGTGGGTATCTCATTATCCCTCCCTGTAAGAAGTAGCAACCACAAAGCCAAGGGAAAAAAGGACCAGTTTCTTGTGCCTGATCAGTGGGGACACTTTCGCACTCAGAACTCTCTCCTTTGTGCTCGTCCACGGTCCAACGACCGAGCCTCCCCGCGTGGAAATAAGGAGGCCTTCTCTCTTCCGCCCCCCAGCCCCCAACGGTGAGCTGCACATGCGCCAGACTGCTCCGGCCAGTTAGCCATCTGAGTGCAGCCAGAACGATGCGCAGGTAAAAGCCACAGTAGGAAGTCAAGATTTCTCCCCCCCCCTCTCTCAAATAATTAATGTTGCAATCAGTGTGGTGCACCCTTGGAGACAAATTGGTTGGGGAGGTGGAAACATATTAAGAAATAACTCGACTGGGCGTATAAGACGAGCCCCACGACTTTTTTGCCCTGAAAAACATGCCTCCAAGTGGGGGGTGGGGGGTTGTCTTATATGGCGAGTGTATAACAAACTCTATATTTTGAGTGGAAATGTTGGGGGCTCGTCTTATAACGCCCAGTCATCTTATACGCCGGCAAATACGATAATTTTTTTTTATCCCAGGACTGTGTGTTCTTATGGTAAAAAGAAATGCTATCTACAACCACTCTTATCTTTTTTGTAAGGAAGGTGTTCTCTTCATGCAGTCCATGATTATCGACATTCAAATTCTGTAACCATCAGAGAGAGAGTCTTAATCTTGTGACTGACAAGTATATGGGCAAGATTCTGGGTCCTGTTAGATTTGTATGAATTGTTTCCTAATGTTCTGTGTAGTCGTGCATCTGTTTATCTAATCTTGAATTTTCTTGAGAAATATGGTTTAGAGAGAAAATCTAATTGACATATTTGGCACAAAACATGACTTCTGTCCCTGATAATTTAAATTATCTTCTTGGCATTCTTCTCAGTCATTTAATAGTGTTTTTGAGATGTGCTGCCTTGATCTGTATGTAGTATTAGAAATGTGGTTACATTATGCAATTGCACAAAGATATTATAATAACAGCAGGGGTGATGTATGAGCCAAGTCAGTAGGTTGATGTATTTATTGGTTTATTCTTTCTGCAAAACATGGCCTTTTTATGCTGCTTGTCAAGAGCTGACATTTTCTGGGGCAGAAAATGATTCCAAAGTTTCTGGACCAGAGGACCCTATAATTCAGCAGGTAGCTTTTATAGTAGTATTCTGGCTTATATAAAACTCTGCTTCTGCAAAAGGATAAATTGCTTCATGCCTTCAAATAGCCAAATCATAACCATATGTCTTTTCATGCACAAGAATCTTTTTAGTGCATTTAAAAAGTAATTATATTTTGGTAACACAAGTTGGGAAAACAGTAATTGTTCTAATTGTCTCTTCTCCCCCCCCCCCCCCCCAATGCTATGGCACTGAAATGCAGAACCTGGTTTCTTTCCATAGAAAGACCATGGCCAAAAGATATGGAATCTTGTCACTAATGTACAAGCTCTTCAAGCTTTTATGCTTATTTGGGATGATTTGCAAAGGTCCACAGGGATAGATATTATTCACTGTCCTAGAACAACATTAATGTCCCTTAATGCAGTAGGTCTTGTCATTAGATGATCCAGTCTGGAAATACTGTACAAAGGGACACATTTATCTTTTATCACCTATCCATTAAGGGCATTAGTAGAGTTGTAACCTGTACATGGTTTGCTATTATGCTCATTATATTTGATCAAGAGTTTTGCAGGATACAACAGTTCCAAACATTATACAAATGGTCAATTTTCTTTGGTTTTCTCCTTCTAGAGTACTTTATTATTATTTTATATAAACTTGTTTGTCCTTTTAGCTATGGGCACTTACACAACCCTACTTTGGGGCAGCTGCTGCGATAATCTCAATGTTTCACAAAGCTTGCTATTGATAGAAGATCTTGAATTCCTGGTGCCAAGCAGCTGGGCCTGGGAGTCCTTTTATGTAAGAAGTTTTCATTGTCGTGTTGCTGAAAGTATTATGATCAATCTAATCACAGTGCTGCCTTCTGGGAAGAATCTCAGAGGGCATTTGCAGCAAGCTTGAATTGATTAGATTTTCAAGAAGGAAAATAAACCCTAATATTGTCTCATATATGTAAGCTGCTATGGAAACTCAGTTTTTGTATCGTTGTGTTCCGTATCATGTATGGTCAAACTTCAGGGCTGCCAACCTTGAGTGATAGTTCGGAGTGAGACACTGCGAGGGAGCGGAGCGACCGAGGGGGGGATGGTGTGGAAGGGGGGTGTCCCCCCTTCCACGGTAGGGAGCTTTGACAATTTTACATTTTAAATGGTGCAATCTGATGCATACTTTAGTCATGATTTGGACATATACATACATACATACATGCAAGCAGCACCAATGTACTTGAACCGGATTTGTAAGATATTAATAATGCAGTTCACTGACCATGAATAATTGAAGTTCCTGACTTGTAACTGCAGTATTCTACCTCAACTGACTTTATTAGCTTAGTGATGTACTATAGACCACTATAGGATGAATTCAATGTGCAACAAAAAGACAAAAACCCGAAATAACTACAGAGATAATGCAAATACATCAATGGGTATTCTTCTTTCTGTATCAAATACCATACTACATGCCAATATCAAATGCTATAGTCTCAGTCTTTAATTATATACTAACTTGTTGACTGAAATAGGGGTTCATAATTTCAGACATGTATAAACTAAACATTTAATCAAATAATGAGTGCTTCATATAAATATACATATTGTTAACTGTAAAACTCATCTACTGTATTCTGAAGCTTGAGCACAGTGAGGAAACAGTATATTATTTATTGGGTAAGTTTAGATTCTGAACTTAATGGTCTTACTGCTCTTTGGATGGTAAATTGTGTTAAGATTAGAATATGTTCTAGTTGAGTCAGGGCTATCCCAATTTGGGGCTGAGAAGCCTACTGGCATCAGAAAAAGTCCTTATTGAGTCCTTATCTAAGGGTTTGAAAATATGATAATAATGTAGTACAGTCCTGTCGATCTGGTGCATGGAGACCTAGGATTTAAACTCAAAGGAGAAAGAGGAAAAAGTGATTCCTTCATCCACTGCCAGAGATGTAATCCTGTCAGTCCTCCAACCTTTCTATTAAGTATTTTGCAAAAAAGCTGCCCAGCCCCTTTATAGATCAGCCTGGCGCGCTTCTCACCTTGCTGGTTTGGGAAGACTCTTTTGGATCAGCTAAAAGAGAGCATAAGGCGTGTAAAGGGGTGGTAATAATAATTATAATAATAATAAAATTTAAAATAATAATAATTTTATTCAGAGTTGTGTTGGATCTCTTTTTTTTGGGGGGGGGTTGTCCCATTCTTTCTTGGTGTTCTTTCTGTCCTTTTTGCTTTTTTAAATGGTCTTTCTCCCCTGGGTCAGAAATCCAGCCAGAGAAAATAAAGAAACATCTTTGGTGGTTAAATGGAAGCCACTCCGTTGGCTTTGCTTACCATTGTTATTACTGGCCGAGGCTGTAAAGAGGCTTTGCCAGCCCCCTCGTGTCCTTCTTTGGAAAGCCTAGGGCAGCTGGCTTGTCCCAGAGGACATTGCAGAGAGGGAGAGGGCGGGGCAAAGTGGCTGCGAGCGCCCCGGGCGGCGAAGAAGCCTCCTGCTCTTTGCTTTCCTGAAGCGATAATGATCGGCATCGTGACAGTTACGGGACGCCGGCAGAAGGATTAAGGCGGGAAAAGAGGCGCGGTGGGGTGGCTGGGCAGGGTGGGGTGGCTGGGCAGGGCGGGGCGGCGCTGGGAGCTCATCCTTCTCCTAAGCTAAGGGGAATATTCGGAATATAATCAGAGAATGTAGGGATATTTTTGTACATTCCATGATTTTGGGGGTTTAGCGTGAGATTTTGTTTATCAGAGTGAGACAGTCAAAATTGATTGAATTGCGTGAGTCTCACGCTGATTGCGTGAGAGTTGGCAGCCCTGAAACTTTTAACTGCTTCTGAACATGAGATTTGGAAGAAGTTGGTAGAAAAGTTGTTTGGGTGTAGGTATTGTATTCATTTTATAAAAATATGAATGGTCTCAGGTGACTTTATCCATATTTTTCTTGTTAAAAATATTTTAAAAGATAAAGAAGTAATTAGGAAGCACTTTTAACTTGGGCCGAGCAATTATCCCCAAAACATGTGTTTATAATTAGTTATCTTACTTGTCAAGATAGCATATAGAAAAGACCATTCATGTTCACAACTTTCCTCTCCAGCTAGGTAAAATAGGTAAAAGCATATTGTATAATGTTTCCTTATTTATTTTTAATAATTAAAAATTTAAAATGCATAAAAGCCTGGATTTTTTTCTGATATTTTTCTGATACAGAGGGAGTATATTGTTTTATATCTGCAGGTAACAGTAATTTCACACACACAGAACTTTTCTTGGTATCTCAGGTGGTGAGATAACCAACAATCCTAAACTCATATTGGGAACTTTATGGCGGAGGGCAGACTAAAATTCCTCAGTTCTAGGCCTATTGACAGAAGCCTAATGCAAGGCATATTTGAAGAAAAATATTCATTTGTTTTTTAATTTTGAAAATGTCATTTTCAAATAAAAGGGTATTCTTTTATTTTTCCAATATTATGAAGTTCAAATAATTTGATGTTTTGAAAAAAATCTGGAATTTTTCATACTGTTGCCCTGAAATAATGATTGATGTGTTATACTATATGTTACTAAATAAATTAGCTCTTGTGTTAGAGTTGTAATAGATGCTGTCAATTTGTCATGACAAAAGAAACAATTCCATGGCTACAAGATCAGATGAAAATTGTCTTGGAGTTTTTTTTGTTGTTGCTACTTCACATTGATGCCATTTGCTTGGAAAAGAAGAATCATGACGTTGGGAGAAGACGACGAAGAAATAAAACCACAAGAAAGACTAGCCCAGTAAATTATGCTCAGATCTCAGCAGGGAGCCTTTTGCTTAGCTGTACCATTTTTTTCCAATTTATTAATGAAAACTGCATGCAAATACTCTCAGTTTTCGAAAAGGTTGTTTACACAAATATGGTTAGTTGTACGAGACTGACATACTAGTAAAACAAAGCCAGGATAGGAATTTAAAAATGTATTTGTTGAATGGGCTCAGATGAGGGAGGAGCAGGATTCAGGAGTATGAGGAAACTATTTTAAAGCTGGAATCAAAAAGCAACAATGTGGTAGGCGCCGGCTTTTTTATAGCTGGTGCTGTCCAATACTTCAGCCACTGACGGGATTCAAATCTTCCCGCCAGCAGCTGAACCAATGAATGGAGTATGACATCAGAGTCCACTTTGCATATCACGTAACACATGTAAATACAGCGTAATGCATATTTAACACTCTTCCTCTCTTAGTTCAGACTGACCAATCACGGCAGACGTCCTTCAGGTAGGCAAGGCTTTTATGGGTGCAACTGGGCCTGCGCGATTCAGTTGTTCCTGAGGCGGCAACCTGAATGGACAGGTCCGCCACTGCTCCAGACTCTGTCCTTGGAAGCATCTCTAAAGTTTCCAGAGGCATGGCAGTTTCTGTTGAGCTCGAGGCCTGAGATGTACTACACTGGACTTCTCCCCCCAGATAAGTCTTTCGCTATCCTGTTTGGGGTTAGCCTTACTATTATGTGTGTTGAGGTAATTCTCCGCTAGGAGAATGCGTGCACACAGGGAGACGTAGTGAGAGTGGTGAAGAATTAACACACAACCAGCACACAGATACACTGTATAGTAAAATGTAGGTTTTTACTTCCAGTAAAACCTTTAAGCAAAGTTCAACAAACAGTCCAAGTCATTCATGGTTAAAGCAGTCAGTTTTGAGTCCAGGGATAATCCAATAACAAAGTCCAGTATCATAAACAGTTCAGCAACAGACTTACATCAGATCCAAGAAGAACTGTGATCAGCAACAGTCAATAGAGAAAAAAATCAGGAACCAAAAACAGCAATACTCTCAGCAACAACAGAACAGAACAACCCAGGTTTCTGGCTTCATCTTATGGCCATTTGAGGAACCACACCCAATTACAATTTTAGCATTCCCTTAAAGAGACAGTATTAAAATTTCTATCCTGGTTTATATATTTTCCAACCCAACTGTTAGGTGACTTACATTCCTAACAATGTGCCTTTGTGGGGTTTCTAATTCCTGGGGTCTCGTGTTGTTCGGTTCCATGTGGGGGTTGTGATATGCGGCCCC
Source organism: Hydrophis major (assembly GCA_033807585.1). Taxonomy (NCBI): domain Eukaryota; kingdom Metazoa; phylum Chordata; class Lepidosauria; order Squamata; family Elapidae; genus Hydrophis; species Hydrophis major. The sequence continues at coordinate 248,859,487 of CM066330.1, forward strand.
ACATTTGGTCTATGTGCCTGTTCCATGTCTTTCCCCCTTCTACCTCCAGTCTGTATGATCTGGGTTAGGTACTTTCTATTATTTTCGCTGGGACCCAGGTTTCCCCTCCCGTGTAGTTGCGTGCATACACTGTGTCTAGTGGAGTCTAGAGGGGTGTTGCTGTTGTAGTTTGGATGGACCTTGTTCAGGGCGGACCTTAATTTTCTGTTCATGAGCATTTCTGCTGGGCTTCTGTTTGTTGCTGCACTGACTGTTATGCGTTGGATTAGCAGCAATTTGTCTTTGGTTGTTTGGACCATTCTCTTCGCTTGCCCTTTCCCGGCCAGGTGAGCCAGCTCCAGTAGGGCATGTTGGAACTTCAGTTGGGCGAGGAAGCTTTCAAATTGTTGTGCTGTGAATTGCGGGCCATTGTCCGAAACTAGCACATTGGATAGCCTGTGGGTGGCGAATATTTTCCGCAATGCTCTGATCGTTGCCTCGGTTGTAGTGGATTTCATGATGACCACCTCCACCATTTAGAGTAGGCATTGACCACGGTTAGAAATGTTTGCCCCTGGCAGGGTTCGGCAAAGTCTATGTGTATGCGGCCCCATGGTGCTGAGGGCTTTTCCCACTTGAGGGGGGATGCTGAGGAAGGGGCAGATCGGGACTCCTGATATGGTGAGCATGTGGCAACCCAGGTCTCAATATCTGTGTCTATCCCCGGCCACCAGATGTAACTCTTTGCCAGGGCCTTCATTTTTACCATCCCGGGGTGCCCTTCATGCAGCAATCTCAAAACTCTTTCCCTTAACGGCTGCGGTATAATCACCCTGTCTCCCCATAACGAACACCCCCTTAATGCTGACAGCTCTAGTTGTCTGTTTTTAAATGGCTTGAATTCCTCCCCTTCCATCTTGTCCGGCCAGCCCTGTCACACCCAGTTCAAAACCCGCATCAACGTTTTGTCCTTTATGGTGAGTCTCACTGTTCACTGTTTCCAGGGCGACTCTGTGGGTCATATCTAAGTAGTCCTATGGACCAGATCCGGCCCGCGGGCCTTGAGTTTGACACCTCTGTTTTAGGGGAAAAGATACTGAGTAAGAATGAAAGCTCTGGCCCCGATGAACTCAAATATGCAAATGTGAAACAATATAAAGAAATAAGTGGATGCACATGTAATGTGAATAAATGGAAACAATGTACAAATAGATCATTCTGCACTTAATGGTACCATTTGGTACCCTTGCCATACCTTGCCCTATAGTCTACCTATAGGGAAATGCTTTTTGGGCAGAGGGTGATATTTCTGTCATCCCCAGATTACACTGTTTTGTCTTAAAATGGGTAGCATTTTAATGGGTACTGTTTAGTCAGCATGGCATAGTTCGTGAATCTAGAAATTAAGAATAATTTTGCACACCAATCCTGCTCAATACGCTACCTTTCAGATTTATAGATAATCATATTTGGAGATTATCAAGTTGAGGATGGGAAATCAAATATCCTAAGCAGGAAAATGAGAACTTTGTGCTGTATCCAACCCTGGATTATATGTCAGCATTATCTTCATGAATTGGCAACAGCTCTTCAGAACCATACACCACAATCTTTCTCAGTCCTATCTGGAAAGCCAAAGTTTAAGTGTAGCCCCCTTCTCTGTGCAAAACAAGGCCTACCAATATCCATCTTGGAAACATTCGTGAATGTTTTGTAAATGGCTATTTATGTGGAATGTCTTTCTCAGTGGGAAATGGGAAACATTGATACAGTTGTGGTTGCACACTTGATTTAAAGAAATATAAACAGAATGTATAAAAAAAGATTATTCTTTTTTCAGTTAGTAAATGGAAACCCAGACATAATATCTTTCCATTGATGTTTTCCATTGTCAGGGGCAGAAATTGAAGAAAAATACTCAACTCCTTAACTGGTTGTGAATTATCTAACAGGGAAAAAAAGATGCTTAATCCAGAATGACTTTAGTCCTAGTCATTCAAAAGAGAAATCAAGAGATTGCCAGCTATTTTAAGTGACATTTTCAAGAGAAGGGTGTTACCTAATAAATTTATATACCACCATCTCCCCAATAAGGTGACTCTAAATGACTTGCAAATCCTAAAAAAGATAATGGAAAAACAGTTAAAATTTTAAAACCATGTAAATTAAAAATTTGCAAAAAACAGGAACCAAGGGATGGATGGTACAAAGATGAGGTCTTCTTACCCTATCAGCCATCTCCTGTGATGAGTGCACTCCTTGGGGATCCAAGCCAATTGGCAAATCTAACTTTTAATACTTTTTTGGGGGAAAAGAAAAAGAGCAGTGGCAGAGTGTTTCATAGGATCATGTTGTGCATATTAACATAATATTCTCTCTTTCTTCCTTTTATCATGCAGTGCTATTTCATCTAGTTTGCATCTTGTTCATGGGTATATGATTTCTCTTTCAAATACGTGACAGACTAATTAATTTTGAGCCCCAGTAACAATCTGGCACTAAAAGGAAGGGTTAAAGAGTTAGGAGAATATGCATTCTCCCTTAAACTGGATTATTTTACAAGATTTTTTGTACCATTCTTTCTACCCCTGCCCTAGCGTAATTATGCTTGATTATCTGGTGAGGTTTGTATAAATCAGTCTCTTGGGCAGAGTTTTGCTTTTTGCATCGTTTATGGAATTGCATTGCATTTGTGTTAGAAGCACTGAGCCACTTCCGGGTTAAAAGGATTAGCTGGTGACATCACAGTTTCCTACCCAGTTGAGGGCTCCTTTCATGTCAGCAGAAGCTGGAGTGAAAGAATGGACCTCAACCCCACCTCACCGCAGCACTTGGGTCTCAAATGTGGGCTTCCTAACCTCCATCCTAGCATCCTAACCACACAAACCACCAAGCTTCTTATTTATATAATGGTGAAATTTATGCTACCCATCTCACTCTGCAAAGTGACTCTGGGCGACTCACAATTAAAATGTATAAAATGAAATATAGGCATCTTTATTAACTGAGACATTAAGTTTTAAAAAATAATATTAAAAAGAAGCATCTTAGAAACTTTAATTCTAATATTTCTGCTGTTGTAGAACACATTACTGTCCATTCATAGGTACATCAAAAGTTGTAAGTTGTTTTGCATGGCCAGGGAAATAACAGTGTACTGTATAAAGCCAATTATTGTAAGCTTGCTCATTCTCCTTCTAAAAATAAAAAGCTGATGTACTTCAAAATGGGCCTTTATTTCTTTTTTACTTCCAGATGTTGCATGGAACAGCATCTTCTCTTCACAACTTCTCATGGCTACATTTTTTTTTCAGAATTTTATTTTATTTATTATATTTATATGGTGCCTATCTCACTATCAAGTTACTCTGAGCACCTTACAATTCTTGTACACTGGATTTTGCGATAGAAGAATAGATATTCCTAGAGTTCTCATTAATGCAGAAGAGGAATGGAGGAAAATTCAGAGTGGCCATAGCTAACAGTTTTTGTAAAAAACAAAATTCTTCATTAGAAAAAAAATAAAAATATTTACAATGTTAGTGGTGCCATTTAATTCATTCCTCATAGGGATTTTATATTGCTTTGAAGTCAATTAGCCTGATGTAATGCTGTATAAAAATGAGTCCTGATAACTAATTTTGACTTCATTTAATAACATAGAAAAACGCCTTTCATATCCATTGTCACTGGATGGTGGGGAATGGAAGTCAGAGCTGAAGAAGCTTCTTGGATGAGAAGTGAAACATCTTCAAAGAAAAACCAGAAAGTCCAGTTGCCTCTTGAAAAAACAACTTTGGGACAACCATGACCTGGATGACTGAGAATCTCCATAGACGTTCCTTTCCAGTGGTGGTTAATTTCTGGCTCTTCAGATTTGTTACACTGTAGTGCACAACACCTTGATTCTCCCATGAGCTGTTCAGAGCATCCACTAATGGGAGGTGCTTCAGTCTCTGCATGTCTTGGCTGGGCTTAATTTGTGGAATGCTCTTCCTCCTCCATGGGACTCCTCCCCAGCGTTCCCCAGTTTTTGCTCAGCCTCGTTGTGGATAGGCAGTGCTTTTTATTCTTCCTTGGCCGAAACAGGAGTATTGCTCAGCAGGTTTGGCTATAGTCCAGTTCGTTTTTTCAGGCTTTTAGCCTCCAAATCACTTTACGATCTCCTGACGTTAGCTCTCTCCATCTGGTCGTCGGGAGATCATTTGCATTTTCGGGCAGCGCTGTTTCGAGCTGAGCTTGCCCTATGCAGGGCCCATCAGTCTGATGCGTGGGCCATCAGAGCAGCCACGGCCGCTTCCTTCTTTACCCGTGCTTCTCTCAGGTGGCTCCATCTCTTACGGGAGCATGTCCCTAATTTCAACATTAGAGCGCACCAAGATATTGCAAAACTTATATCAGCCACTGAATTCTCAGCTGACGCAACTTATCATGCGGTCAAGTTTTCAGCCAGGGCCATTACCTCACATGTCACAGCGCGACGCTTACTATAGTTAAACATTGGCAAGCGGACATTAGGCACAAATGCAAGCTGGCTTCATCTACTATTGTGGGAGACAGACTCTTTGCCCCTTCTCTCAACCCACTGCTAATCGAAACCCGAAACAAAAAAAATTCTACCTTCCCTTTTTTGGAAGTCAGATTCTAGAAACCCTCAGTCCTTTCAGAGGGGATCCTTTCAGCCCTTTTATCAGGGATTCTTCTCACCCAGATACCAGAGACCCCCATCTTTCAGACCAGGGCAGCAGCCAGAGAGGTCTGATTTCGGGGATAGGAACAGAAGGGGTGGCCAATCCAAGCGATCCTTTTGAGGAGCAGGAGATAGGTCTTTCCGGCATCCAAGATAACTCCCCGGACCTGGCTCCCATTAGCAGATGCCTTAAATTATTTGTGGGCCAATGGGACTCCTCAACGTCTGATTCCTGGGTCAGAGACACGATCAGATTTGGTCTTGCGCTGGAGTTTCAATCCACTCCCCCAGACTTTTTCATGTCATGCCCCTTTTCCAGAGATCCGGTTAAACGTAATCTTATGGAAACAGCTATCCATCATCTACTGGACATATGAGCCATCCAACCAGTAGCTACCAATCAACGAGGGTGAGGTTTCTATTCACATCTTTTTGTTGTTCCCAAAAGTTCGGGGGGATGGAGAGCAATATTGGATCTGAAACGTCTCAACCGTTTCTTAGTATATCGCAAATTTAAAATGTACACCCTGCAATCTATCTTACTTTGCATCAGAAAGAATGACGTACTTACATCCATAGATCTGATGGAGGCCTACCTACATATTGCTATTCAGCCTTCCCACTATAAATTTCTGAGATTCTGTTATAATAACCACCATTTCGAATATGTGGCCCTTCCTTTCGGACTAACTTTTGCCCCCAGGACCTTCACGAAGGTTCTCGCAGCACAAGCTGCTCATCTCCATGATATCCCCATACAACTCCAGTGTTATCTTTTTTTAAAAAAATTTCTCCCTTCACTTTTATTCAGTTATATTTCTTTCTATCAAGGTTTTCTTAATTCTCAATCAAATATAGACATTTATACAGCATATTTCCAAATTATCACATTTTCATTTAAACACCTATATATCTTTTCCAAATTTCTCATTATTTCTCCCTTCACTTATTCAATTATATTTCTTTCTATCAAGGTTTTATTAAATCTCAATCAACATAAACACCCAAAACACAAAACATAAAACAAGACATAAAAAGATAAAACCTCCTTAATTATCATTTGTACATATCTTTTCCAAATTTCTCTCCCTTCAGTTTTATTCCTCCAAGGTTTTATTAATTCACAATCAAACATAGCTAACCAAAACACAAAACATAAAACATAAAACTTCTTTTGAAAAGTAGCTTAGCCCCGGATTACATCTTTTTTTACAGACCGAAATCAAATTCATGCTCACCTTATATACCATTCATATCTCATTGACCATTCTATATTTTCTATATAACATCTCCCTTCTTTTCACTCTCATAATTATATTTTGTTTATTTCATCTTATTTCAAAATCATTATGCTTGTATCTTTTGTCCATTCTTTTCCAATGATCTATTTATCTCTTCTCTTTCACAAAGAATTTCCCCTGTAATCACTTTTAAAGTATGATGCATTTCTATCTTTCCCCTAAAGTAACACTTAAAATAATACATAATTTCCTTCCTGATTCTGCTTAGTACATTCTACATGTTGCATTTTATTCTAGTTCTAATTCTAATTAATACATTATTTTAGAATAAGAAGATAAAATAGTAAATTGATAATAACATTGAAACAATAACAAATTAAACAGTAACTAAGCATTAATCATTTTACACATTCTCTTTAATATTTTATTAAGTATTGAGATCTATCATTATTAAACATTTTAATATTTTGTTAAATCTTAATTCCAATAGACTATTTCAAATGCAAATACTACAATACTATCTTATGTACTCTGGCAGAATCTTTCTTTAATTATACACTATCTTTTATCCCTTATCTCTAAAAAAAGTTTTCTTTTTGGCATCTTGTTTCAGACTGTGGCTTTCTTTCCCTTTTTGCCTCCCTTTCTTCTCTAGTTTGGTCTTTTTGCCCCCCCCTCTCCTAACCTCCACCTTTTTAACTTCCCCTCTCTCTTTAAATCCAAAATAATGAGAAATTTTCAATTGCTTTCTAACATTGTACCTTTTTTTCACCTTATTTTTCTTTTTCTTGATTGTTTTATTGAATCTTAAATTCTCATTTTCCCTTCCTCTCTTCCTATTTTCTTTCCTAATCAAACTTTTTTGCCCATTAAAAATGGCTTCCTTTTCTTCTTCTCTTTCTTCCTCGAGTATTTGCTGGTACGTAGAAACCACCATTTCTAAAAAGTGGAAGACAGCTCCCAATGTATTCTTGCCATTTGGTCCTCTTTCTTTTAATTTTTCATATTCCATTTTTAGTTGATCCACCAATGGTGCCATTGTAAATTTTTAAAAACACCCCATATGTTTTTAATCTTAAAGTAATTTACAAGTGTCAAAGTTATCAAACAATCCAAACAGGCAGAAATTATTTCCTCTTCTTCTCTTTGCAGCTTTTCCTCCTGGGGCAAAATCCCAAATATATTTTAAAGCCCTATTACAATTAGTTGTTAGTCTTATAATCTTCAAAGCGTCTCCTCCAACAAGTCTTTAAGGATTTTTTTTTTTTAGTCCTCTCCTTCCCACTTATAACAAAGAGCTTGTTTTTACCTTAAAGAAGCAGGTTTTTCTGTGCTCATTTGCTTTCTCCGTAAGGAAGGGGAGTGAACTTTCCTTCAGCACATTCGCTGCTGTAACAATCTTTTGGAAACAAATGTATCAATCCACAAGTCAAGTTTCCAGGGTGTTTTAAAAGTAACTTAATGTCCCAGTTCAGCCAAGAAAACTCCTTCTAAAAAACTTCCTCCTGCACATTCTTATCCGGTTGAAGATTCCTTTGAGGCTGCCATTTCTGACAGCCGCTCCTCCGCCTCAGGAATAAGGAGCCTAGCCGGCTGGGGAAGGGGGGTGCGATATCCCCAGACCCCTGCCCGGATCTCCTCTGTCTTCTGCTGCCTCTTCAGGGCAGCAACAACCCCCAAATCCAAATGGATTGGGGGTACCTCAGCAGCGAGCACAGCAGGGACCCGCAGAGAAGCGGATTCCTGCTGCCGCTGAAGCCTTGCAACCGGAAGTCCTCCAGTGTTATCTTGATGACATCTTGATTTTGTCATCATCCTATCATCAAGCAGTCAGAGATACTCAGAACATATTACAATCCCTACAACAACACAGGTTCTCAATAAATTGGAAAAAGAGTCATTTAACACCATTGACTCAGTTAACTCATCTGGGGGCAGTCATAGATATGGTGGAAGGCAAAGTTTACCTGTCAGCAGATAGACTAAATAGCATTCAGCAATTAGTTAAGGAGATCAGGGGTCTTAAGAGGGCGTCCCTAGCAGAACTATCAACATTGTTAGGCAAGACGATCTTATGTATATCTATCATCCCTTGGGCCCGGCTCCACACTAAATCCTTCCAGTGGTTCCTGCTCCCGTACCAACACTCCGGCCGAAGCAACTCCAAATACAAGGTCAAGGTACCATCAAAGGTCTTCATACCTCTGGTGAACCAGACCAGTCATCAACAGAGGCTGCCTCTTCAAAGAGCCACACAGACTTACCATCACCAGCAATGCCAGCCTGTTTGGATGGGGAGCACACGTTCAATCGCTCACAACCCAATCGCTCACAAGCCACTGGTCTGCCATAGAACAGTTGTGCAGCATAAACTGGCTGGAGCTTCAAGCAGTACACCTGGCTCTCTGCAGCTTCCTTCCACAGGTACGCAATCAGCATATACTAATATTGAACGACAATGTAATAGCCAAAGCTCACATAAACAAACGGGGGCACACAGTTGAAACATCTCATGCAGGAAGCGGAGCACTCGTGTCATTGGGCGGAGAGCAGCCTACTTTCCATCAGAGCAGAGCACATTTTGGGCCTGTCGAATACACAGGCGGACTGGCTAAGCAGGGCCATGATTGATCAATCGGAGTGGCGCCTCCATCCGACCCTGTTTCAAGAGGCGGTCAGGACAGCCTCATTTGTACAGCCGGTGGTGGACCTGTTCGCTTCCCCCCTCAATGCTCAGCTCCCGAGATTTTTTTCCAGGTACCCCTTGCAAGGAGCGGAGAACTTCAATTCACTCCGCTGTCGTTGGCCCCCGGGACTTCTGTATGCATTCCTGCCATTTCCACTGCTTCCCAAGGTCAGCCAGAAACTGCTAGATGAGAGGGCGGAGCTTCTTCTAGTAGCTCCTTACTGGCCCAGATGGCCGTGGTTTGCAGACCTCCACAGTCTATCCATATCAATACCATGGAGAATTCCTCCAGACAGGGTCTTGCTAACCCAGGGACCCCTTCAACATCCGGACCCTCAATGGTTGCACCTGACCGTCTGGAGGTTGAGTGGAGTCATCTGAAGAGCGAAAATATCGCCACCATCAAAGCCGCCAGACGCCCCTCAACAACTCACATTTACAATGTCACATGGTCCAGTTTCTGCAAATGGTGTACCAAGTCTCGAATTGATCCCATCTCTCCATCTGTGGCTCAAATCCTAGAGTTCTTGCAAGAGGGACTTGACAAGGGATTATCACCTGATACGTTGAAAAGACAGGTGGCGGCCTTGGCGTCAGTTCTCACTTGTGAAGGTCTATCTCTTTCCCATCATCCACACATACGGAGTTTCCTTCAAGGAGCCACAAATTTACGCCCTCCAGTGGTACACTGTTATCTTTGGTACCTTAAAACAGGGGTCCCCAACCACTGGTCCGTGGGTCATTTGGGACCGGACCGCCTACTTGCTTCGGCCCCATCTTGTTCCGATGTGCTGGATCGAGCGCTGGTTTTGACACTGTCCCTCAGCCTCACTCGACCAAAAACGTCAACTCCATGCTGTGTGTGGCTAGAGAAAAAGGAAAGGTGGTAGCCGTGGAGAAGCTGCTTTCCCTAAGAAGGAGGCTCCTGATTCACCGGGCTTATGCCAGGAGTTCTGCGAGGCTCTGGTGAAGGGAGGCTACGCTGCTGCCGATTACCTCAATCCCAGCCTGCACGAACTCCCTTGCCCTCTTTGGAAGCGGCCGGCGACCTGGTCAAGGCTCACGAGAAGCTCTTCTTCAATCGCCTCACCGACAAGCGGGTACAGGCCACTCAGGTGAACGGCAGGAAATGGGAGCTGGGCAGCCACAGACCAGCCGGCTCTCCGTCTGATGGCCTCAGCAGAATCTCTGCCTCCCAGCACGCTTGGTTCTCCGCCCGCAGGCTTCTCCGGCTCCTTGCCAAACGGGTTTTCCACCCCAGCCCAGCAGGGCCCTCGTTGCCTTCCCCTTGCCTGGCTGGCTGGGCTCCTTGGGCAACCTGGCTGCCTCGTGCCGAGAAGCGCGCTGCCAGGTGGGGGCCACGTGGCGCAGGGCAACATGCCACCCCCCGGCCCTGGCGAGGGAAAGCAATGGGCGCTCCCCTGGTGGTGGCCTTGGCCCCGCCACCAGGGAAGCGGTTGCCCAGCTCCGGAGCTGATCCACACCTGACCGACTGGAAAGGAAGGGTGTGTAGGGTTGGTGTGTGTGTGTGTGATTTCTTGGCGCATAGCGCGGGGTCTCTTTTGGCTGGTCCCGATTTTTTTTTCAGAGGGGAATATGATGCCTGTATTAACCATGATTATTAAATCCAATCCAACTTTGATTATTATTAAATTAAGCCATAACTAGCTTTTCAATGAGTGGAATATATAATAAAATATAATAAAATAAATAAATAATAAAAAAATAAAAACCCTAACCGGTCCTTGAAAAAGTGTTTCTGCGTGAAACCGGTCCCTGGTACAAAAAAGGTTGGGGACCACTGCCTTAACAGGGTCCTCATCACACTCACTAAGGGCCCTTTTGAACCCTTGTCAAGTCTCCAATTTCTGACGTATAAAGTAGTTTTCCTTGTAATCGATCATTTCTGCTTGTCCTATTTCGGAACCTGCAGCCTTGTCTATCAGGCAAGATCTTTGTGTTTTCCATTCTGAATGGGTGGTCCTTCGTCCTGATCCTACATTTATTCCCAAAATTAACTCGGTTTTTCATAGGGCATAAGAGCTGATACTTCCTAATTTTTGTCCCAGACCATCCCAAGGGTTGGAACTACAATGGCATAGGCTGATGTGAGGCAAGCATTGTGAATATATATTAACTGCACAGCAACTTTCAAAAAAACGGAAGCCTTATTTGTGTCATTTCAGCCCAACAGGGATGCAGGGTCTCATCTTCTACAATAGGCCGTTGGCTACGGGCCGCGATAGCGAAAACTTATCAGATTCAATCCCTGCAGGTGCCCAGGGGCATAATAGCTCATTCAACAAGGAGCGCCGCAACATCGGCAACATGGGCCACACAGGCACCAATAACTGAAATTTGTCAAGCCGCAACCTGGGCCTCTCGATCGCCATTCATTAGGCATTATAAAATAGATGTGTTTGCATCAGCTGAGGCCTCCTTTGGCAGAAGAGTTCTGCAACAGGTCCACAGGAACCAGGAGGGGTTTCCAGGCCAGACGGAGTCCCTCCCGTAGGACAGACCAAGCTTTGGTATGTCCTACTACTGGATGCTCTGAATAGGTCATAGGAGAAAGGGCGTTGGTACTTACCTGACACGCCCGTTCTCTTTGAACTGTGAAGAGGATCCAGCCCCACCCTTTTTCCATCTGGTGGGGTCCTGTTTCAGCCAACGAATTGTTAGGGCATTGAGGACGAGGGCGTTTATCTTGTCTTCGCCAAAACTGGGGAACGCTGGGGAGGAGTCCCGTGGAGGAGGAGGAGCATTCCACAAATTAAGCCCAGCCTACACAGGCAGAGACTGAAGCACCTCCCACTACTGGATGCTCTTCACAGCTCAAAGAAAATGGGCGTGTCAGGTAAGTACCAACGCACTTTTTACTGACTGAGACTAGTAAACTGCAGTAGTTTTCTCTTTTCAGTTTCTCATTGGCAGGGCATCACTGTACATCATGATATCATCATAGATAAGCCTAATGGATCAAATGTAGTGATAGGACTGAATTTGCTGCTTCAACTATACTTTTTAACACATCCCTTTATGTCAAAAAACAACCCCAAACTGTAAGCGGAAAATGAATGCACCAGAAAATAGCCTTTCTATTTGACTAATAAGGTGTGCTACCTTCAGTGGAAAGCTTTCAGTAGCAGCATGCTTTATATCTGCAAAGACAACCTTGCTTCCTGAACTGGCACATTGTGATTTAAGAATTGAGTGGGCGTGCAAAGTGCATCTGTGTGCAAAGAAAGAGAATAACTGTCCCAAAGAAGAATTTTCAGAGCTTAGAGTCAGAGGATCAGATTGAAATATGCAAAACACCGGATACCACAAAGAAAAATAAAGTCAGCTTGTTTTGGAAAACACTAGAATACTGTCATCAACTAAGAGCATGAGGCTGCTTCACACCATCTGTATTGTTACTGAGTTCAATATTTTCTTTCTAGAAGCACATTACCGTAGCTGGAGCCTATCAATACAAATGTAATACAACATTTTTTATTTTCAAGTACTGTATGCTTTTCACTTTTCACTTACATGAAAGTTTGCACATGCCAGAGTAACCACGCAGGTCATTCATTAAGGTTTGCTCTAAAACTGCTACCCATGAACAGTATTGCTCATCAGAAAATGATTTTAGGATACCATATTTATAATGTTAGCATCCACACATTTTGTACATTAGAAGTTCTTTTATATTCAGTTTAACGTAAATGTAAAAACCAACATCTAGGGAACAGAAACAATACATTTAGAATGCAGATGGCCATCTACTCTGCCAAACCTCAATGAATCTAACCTCTGAATGCTGTGTTCAAACAACACAATTTGACTGCCTTGCAGAGGACTTATGGTACGTGTGGATGGTGGGGGGATGTTAGGTACATCTCTGGGAGGGAATGGCAAATTTCAGTTCATGTCCCCTTGAATTTTCATAGAAATCCTTACATCCTCTCCCTGACTTGACGCCTGATAAATCTTACTTGAAGAAGTGATTGGCGTGGGATTCTACCGGTTCACACTGGATCTATAGAACCAGTTATTAATGTCAATGGTAGTTCTAAGAACCGGTAAAACCGACCCCTGGCTGGCTCCATCCCTCTCCGCCACCCCTACAGGCCAAAACAGTTTTTTTTCTGCACATGCGCAATATTTTTCACACATGTGAAAATCCTTGCCTCATTCTCTCCTGCCTGCCCTTCCCTTTGCTGGCCCCAGCGCCCGCCCTATCTGCCGCTCCTACGCTAAAAAAATGTTTTTTTTTACTACATATGTGCGACATTTTTCACACATGCTTAAAAACCCTTGCCTCATTCTCCCCCGCCCACCCCTTCCTTCACTGGCCCTGGCCCCCGCCCCTATCCACCCCTGCCTGCCTTCTGCCGCATGAGTGAGGGCAAGCTGCAAGCCCCGGTTGCCATCGCTGCTAAACACCCTCGCCTGGCCAACTGCTGAATTATGGTTCAAAGGATCAATGTTTTTGTCACTCCAACGTGTTCCAACTTTCATAGCCATATGTTACAGTAATAACATGACAATATTTTCATTGTCTGTATAAAGTATTTGCATTTTAATATTCTGTCAGGGTTGTTAAGCCTGGGTTCCCCAACCAGGGTTAAGGAGACAAGCTAAACAGAATGTGCAACGTTAGTCAGATAGGCATACAGATAAATGCGTGAGATAAGTTTGTATGTTTGTTAACATACAGTAAAAATAACAGATATGCTTGTATTATCAAAGATATAGTTTATTCCACTTAGAGTTTTATAGCATAGTCAAAATAACAGTCCATTAGTCATGTATCGTTTTAGTCAGTCCATTCAAGGATATTCAATTAGCAAAATCCGTGTAGAATATCCAATGTCAGTTCACTTACAAATAAATCAGTCCTCTCACCATTGATAAGATCAACAGTCCTTTTTCTCTCCCTTTCCAGTAGGAGAAAAACGCAGTCTTCAGTCTATCCAGCAATTAGGGATCATCAAGCCAGAGAGGGCAAGCTGCAGTACCTTGCTTCTTTTATGGTGCTTTTACAACCACTCCCTTAATTACATTCCTACAGTTAAATTTGCAGACACTTTAACTAATAAACCATGATAACATATTTATTATTTTACCTAAACCAGTTAGGGTAAACAATGTTATCCCTAACATTCTTCCCTTTTAGGTAAATATAATAATACTATAACTATTTACATCTTTAAATCATATTTGTTGCAACTTTCTTTAAACTTGATTACTCCTTGAGCTTTTGTAAACTGGTCTGCAATGTTTTCTTCCGTCATGCAGTATTCTAACTTAACTAGCCCATTCTTTACAGATTCTCTAACATTTAAGTATCTTGAATCAGTATGCTTTGATCCAGTTTTTACAGCAATATTAGTAGCTAACTTTATGGCTGCTCGGTTGTTCTCGTACATAATAATGGAATCTTTAACAGTTACACCCATGTCTAACAATAACTGTTTGTACAAAATTAAGTCAGTGCATAGTAATGACAGACATGAAAATTCTGCTTCCTACAGTTAAAGTTGCAGACACTTTAACTAATAAACCATGATAACATATTTATTATTTTACCTAAACCAGTTAGGGTAAACAATGTTATCCCTAACATGGGTTTGTCATAGTCTTTCTCTCAAGTAACAGGTTTCTTTATTTCATGGCTTTACTTACTTGCAAATATTTAAGCCTAGGAAGGTAAAAGTTTCTTTTTACCTCACATTCTTAAGCTGTTTGTATTAGGTTGGCATTGCTTGATGATCTATGCTTTAAAAAATTGAGCAGATAGCAGATAATCAGAGTTGGAAGGGACCTTGTAGGTCATCTGTCCAACGCCCTGCCCAAGCAGAAGACCCTACACCATTTCTGACAAGTGGCAGACTGCCTTTTTCTTTTAGCAAGAAAATTTCATTTTCAACCATCTAAACCATCATTTTTAGCATATTTGAAGTTTCCAATACTTCTCCTAGCAATGTTATTTTTTATTTTTTTCTGATTAATTCATTTTCTACTTGTTATTTATTTATTTAGCATATGATGAAAACCTGACAGAAAAGTGAATGCATGTAATTACAGTACATACAATACATGTAATTACAGTGCATGTGATTACAGTATATACAAAACTTCTTTGAGGATATGGCAGTGGCCTCATAACTGGATGTCCAATTCAGCTATCCAGGCAATCACCTTGGGCATTGCTTTGTGCAAGTCTTCTAGGGAACCAGGGAATGCAGTCTTGCACAATATATTTAATGGTTTGCCTATCAACATCACAATTGCAACATAGGGAAAACTTTCCATCCTCAATAATATAGGGCAGAGGCATTTCTTCCAGTATCACACCTACTTCTGTTCAATCTTGTCCAGGCAGAGTGAGGTAGGGCAAAGCAAGTGATTTGGTAGAGGGATCAGCAATGGTCAGGCCACAAAAAAACCACCTTGGACCATTCCTCTCTTCATGCATTCTGAGGGTTAAATTGGGTAGATGAAAAGCTGTCATACACGCTGCGAAAAGTGTCCAGGAAATGGGTAGGACTCCTACTGACGTCATAGAGCTGGGTCTGCCACTATAAAACCAATCAGCCTTAGCTGCTCACCATCTTTTTGACTCAGCTCCTGACTTAGAGCTTAATTTCTGGAAGATAGTCTGAGCTTCGCACAAGTTTAAAAGAGTTTACTTGATATTTGATAAGGGTTCCTTTCCCTTGTTGTTTCTGCTACTTCAAGGGCTCTGGTTGAGAAAAGGCTTAAGGAGAACGGGGATCTGCTCTCTGGAAGTGTCAAGGCTTTGGCGCTGCCTTGTTGGCTGGCTGCAGCTACAGGGAGTGTTCTAACGAGCCTCCCACGCAGCCTGAAGATCAGAAAGTGCTGTCGCTCTTCTCCCCGCTTCACAGCTGACTCGAATTTCACCGCTTCGCAGCTGTTCAGGCTAGCACAAAGCAGCTCGGGTCTGGCAGGACCTATTCAGCTGGGAGAGCATTGGGCTGTCACACGTGGCGGGCAGCCATTTGAGAGAAGGTTTCATTTTCATTTTCTCCTTGGTGAATACTGATCGGGTCTCACAGCCTCAGAGCTCATTTGGCCCTCGCTACAGCCTGCACTTAAAGTGGGGAAGCTCTCAGCACCTCCTGTGTCTGTCCTGTTGGCATAATGGAGAAGGAAGCCTCACATGCAGCCTCCATGGGGCCATAAAAACTTTGTGATCCTCCAGCCCCTGTTAAGACAAAGGAAAAGACAAAGGCGTTCTAGAAACAGAAGTGGCTGCTAAAATCAAAGCCAAAAGACTTCCAAATCAGAGCTTAGGGCTTAGAAGAGAAGACATGCTGCTTTGGAAAAGCAGTTGGAAAAGACATTGGCGCAGATGAGAAATCAGATTTATCAGTCCTCTCAGCATGCTGCAGGTTTGCCCTGATATGTCTGTGGGGGGGTGGGGGTGGAAATGGCCTCTACCTCTGCTAGTCACCTTTTAGATTGGTCTCCTGAGAGGGTGGAGGGGGAGCATATGCCTCAAGACTTGAGTAAGAAGGGTCCTTCTTCCAGACAGGCATCCGGGGATCAGGGCCTTCCCTTCCATTGGGTCATTGGGTACAAGCAGGTCACAGGCCTAAGTCAACAGCTAATTATACTCCTATGACTGCTGGTATGTGTCCCTCAGAACCCCCTTCAGGCCACTGCCATGATGACATCAAGGATATGGTGGCTGCCGCCATTAGACAGGGTATATCTGAGGAGTTTCAGCAACTCCTTCGCCCTCAAGGGGGTCAGTCCTTGTTGTCTTCCTTGTTGCCCTAAGGGGTGGCTCCTTCTATCAGAGTTTTCCCTAGCCATTGGCTAGCTCATTCTGATTGGGGGGAAGAGGAGGAAGAAGAAGATTATACTAACCCTTCTGATTACAGTCACTACTCTCACTCTGAGAAAGAGAGTGACGTTGATTGCAATATGTCTGAGGAGGAAGAATTTAAGGTTGATCAGCCTTCTTTTACTGGGGTTTACAAACCTTCCCTTTTCAACCTTCCCTTTTCTCTTACACAAAGCCTTGGTTACGGCACAATTGACAGCTGAGGAAATGGCACCAGAGCCTCAGACAGCCCAGGCTACAGTGATTCTCTGTTCACAAAACCAGTGATTCACACTGAGATTCTCCCTTCTTCCACCATATTCCTGGATCTGGTTAGGGAAAAGGGTATCTCCCCAGGGGCAGGACCATGACCTTCATTGCATGATAGGCGGTTTTATAGCGTGGGACTGGCCTTGGGCAATGCCCTCATTGTCCCTATGGTAGATGCCCCGGTGGTGGCCTCTTCTCATCTGGCACACCCCTGAGCCTGAGGATATGCTTAAGGCAGAGGATAGGAGGTCTG
This sequence comes from Hydrophis major, assembly GCA_033807585.1. Taxonomy (NCBI): domain Eukaryota; kingdom Metazoa; phylum Chordata; class Lepidosauria; order Squamata; family Elapidae; genus Hydrophis; species Hydrophis major. The sequence goes on from CM066330.1 coordinate 248,876,446, forward strand.
AACAAACCCTCAGACACACCCACCAGGCTGTAGCATGGGCTATCAGGGCATCTATGGCTGCCTTGTTTTTCATGAGGTCCTCATTGTGATGGCTCCATCAGCTTCAAAAAAGACTCTTGGCCACTGATTCCAGGGCTCACCAGGATCTTAACAAAATAATTGCGGCTGCGGAATTTACGGCTGATGCGACCTTGGACTCAGCCAAATTCACCTCCAGGGCTATGGCTTCCTCTGTGGTGGCCAGGTGGCTCCTTTGGATTTGGAACTGGCAGTCGGGTGCGAGGCGCAAATGGAAATTGGCATTGGTCCCTTGCTCAGGGGATAAGCTGTTCGGGGAGGCTCTGGAACCTTACTTGGTCAAAACCAAGGACAAGAGAAAAGTTCTCTCTACAGAGGAAAGAGATCAGAATATCGTCCCAGTCGGTACTATCGACCAGCCACGTTCAGATCTGAATCCACATTGGGATTCTCTAGAGGCCAGAGATCATTCCCTCAACGCCAAGACCAACGTCCTGAGGCCTCTGGCAGGCAACAACAGGCCTCAACAGGCCTCTCGGGTAAATGGCCCTTTTGAGGGGGAGGAGGTCGTTCATTCTGTCGCTCAAAGTAAAGAGGTGGTTGACCCCCCCCAATTGGAGGCCGTTCTGCCTTTTTTGCCTCTCAATGGGAGGAGTCAACTTCAGACACCTGGGTACTGGAAATAGTGTGGTTTGGCCTGCGGCTTGAGTTTATATCTCCACTCCCAAGATCTTTTGTTCAGTGCCCGACATCAAGGGACAGCTTTCTATGGGACCTCATGGAGTCAGCCATTCAACAACTGGTCGAAATTAGGGCCATTGAGCCAGTTCTGATGGAACAATGAGGACTGGGTTTTTACTCTCGACTCTTCGTCATCCCGAAGGCTTTGGAGGGGGGTGGAGGGCCATCCTCGACCTTAAACGGCTAAACAGGCTTATTCCGTACAGGTGCTTTAAAATGCAAATTGTGCATTCCATTTTAGAGAGTGTACGAGAGGGCGACCTCCTTTCCTCCATTGATCTCACTGAGGCTTACCTCCATATTCCTATTTGGCCTCATCACTGCCAGTTTCTCTCTTTCTGTTACCAGAATGTCCACTTCCAGTACCGGGCCCTTCCCTTTGATCTTTCATCAGTGCCCAGGGTCTTCACAAAGGTGCTGGCAGCTCTGGCAGTGTCGCTGAGGGCTATTCCGGTGAGGGTCCAGTGCTAGATGGAGAATATCCTGATTCAGTTGCAGTCTGTCAGTTCAGCCCATCGAGATCTTCACATCACGGTACAGTATCTGTGAGACTATGGCTTCTCAATCAACCTCAAGAAAAGCCACCTCTCCCCTATGACCAGGCTGCAACATCTCAGGGCGATCATCGATACTTCCCGCTGCCAAGTTTTCCTCTCCCCAGAACGTGGGGAGAGTCTCAATGCCCTTACTATCTAGATCAGAGGACAATGCACCGTTCTACTGTCTCTCCTGTCTCAGCTCCTGGGGAAGATGATCTGCATTGGCATTGTCCTGTGGGCCCGCCTTCATGCATGAGTGCTTCAGTGGTTCCTGCTGCCATTCCAAAGGGCAGGCATCAGCCATTCATCAATCAGAATGCAAGTTCCACCTCAGGCTCTTCATTCCTTCAGGTGGTGGCAGTCCCAGGCAGTAGGGCGAGGCCTTCCCTTCAGGGAACTAAACAGGGTCCTGCTCACCACGGATGCCAGCCTCCAGGGCTGGGGAGCCCATCTAGAGGGCGAAATAGCTCAAGGCAGCTGGTCCCAGGGAGACAGGACTTGCTCCATCAATTTGCCTTGAACTCAGGGCCATTTCTTTGGCCCTGAAGCATTTCTGACACAGAGTGATGGGTTGCCTTTTCCTAGACAATGTGGCCATAAAGGCTCATGTCAACAGACGGGGCACCAAGTCCAGGGCTCTCATGAGGGAGGTGGAACGCCTGGGGAGATGGGCAGAGAGGCATCTGCTTTCCCTAAAGGCAGATCACATATTGGGGGTCGACAATGTCCAGGCCAACTGGCTGAGTCAGTTCCGGGTCGACCATTTGGAATGGAGCCTCCACCCTTCACTGTTTCTGACATTGTCCCACAGGTTTGGCTCCCCAGCAGTGGACCTATTCGCTACTTCCCTCAACGCTCAGGTATGCAGATTCTTCACCAGGTTTCCAACCCAGGGAGCGGAGGGGACCAACACGCTTCGGAGTCATTGGCCTCCAGGTCTCCTTTACGCCTTTCCCCCTCTTCCAGTCTGTAATCCGGAAGTTGTTGGAAGAACAGGCGGAACTGATTCTCCTGGTCCCCCATTTGCCCAGGAGACCCTGGTTTGCGGATCTGGTGAACCTGTCTGTGGCCCGGCCATGGAGGATCCTGGATGACAGGATCTCCCTTCATCAGGGGGCCTTGATTCACTTGGAACCTCAGTAGTTCCGGCTAACCTCTTGGCGTTTGAGTGGCAGACCTTGAAGGAGGCCAAATTTTCTGATTGGGTGATTGATACCATTCAGGCCTCTCAGAAGCCTTCCATCTCACGCATCTACGATGCTACCTGGAAGGTCTTCTGCTCATGAGCGGTCAAGTCTACTGTTGTGCCTTTTTTGGTGTCCGTTGCGGAGGTGTTAAGTTTCCTCCAGGATGGCCTTGATAAGGGTCTCACCCCCAATACTCTTCGCCACCAAGTGGCGGCTCTGTCCTCTGTTTTGACCTGGGAGGGTTTTGATTCCTTATCTCATCATCCCTCCGTATGCAGGTTTCTAAGGGGGGTGATTAACTTTCGTCCTCCTGCAGTTCACAGATTTCCCATGTGGGATCTCCCTTCAGTTCTACAGGCCCTTACGGGGCCTCCCATTGAACCCCTTAAGTCAGTTTCTCTTCAAATGATGATTTTTAAGGTGGCATTTTTGGTGGCCATCACTTCGGCCAGGAGGGTGTTGGAGTTGGCGGCTTTTTCCATTAGGCAAGATCTTTGTGTGTTCCACGAGAACAGGGTGGTATTGAGATTAGATCCCACATTTGTTCCTAAGGTGAATTCCTGGTTTCACCGGGCACAGGAGGTGGTGTTGCCTAATTTTTGCCCCAACTCACAACATGAGTTGGAGTGTAGGTGGCACAGGCTGGATGTAAGGCGGGCCCTCAAGATTTATATCAAGAGGACAGCAGAATTCTGATGATTGGAGGCCATGTTTGTGTCCTTTCATCCCACCTCCTCGGGTACCAAGGTGGCTCCCTCAATGATTGGGAGGTGGATTCGATCTTGCATCACCAAGGCCTATCAAGCTTTGTCCCTGCCAGTGTCTACGAACATCACGGCCCACTCCGCTAGAAGTGCGGCTACTTCGGCTGCCTGATCTACGCAGGCTTTGCTGGAGGAGATTTGCAGGGCAGCTACCTGGGCATTGCCGTCGCCATTCTTACGTCATTACAGGTTGGATTCTTTTGCTTCAGCAGACTCCTCCTTCGGACGGAGGGTGCTTCAGCAGGCGGTTCCACAGTCGGAGTGACTTGCCCAGACACTGACCCTCCAATGCACATGCAAGCTTTGGTAGGTACCATTTCCTGGACACTCTTAGCAACATGTATGAGAATGGGCATTGGTAGAATTACCCAAGAACGTCCTTTCTATATATGCTGCAAGAATGTCCAGTCCCGCCCTAGTTCGTCAGGGGTGGTGGTGGTGGTTCTAATTTGTTTATCTTCCAGAGACACATTATGTCTGTCAAGAATCTTTGCCTAAAAGATGGCAAGCAGCTAAGGCTTGATTGGTTTTATAGTGGCAGACCCAGCTCTATGACATCAGTAGGAGGAGTCATACCCATTTCCTGGACACTTTTGCAGCATATATAGAAAGGGCGTTCTCAGGTAATTCTACCATCGCCCATTTTCCATGCCGGTCCAAACCAGTGCACCCGAGTGCCAGAGATAACAGGTATTATTTGGCAGAGTTGGACATCAACTATTTGAGTGTGGGTGCTGTTAACCCATGCACTGGCACAATATTCAGCTGGGGAATGAACCAAAACCAAGGCTGTTGCTCTTAAGAGAGTTGGCATCAATACTCCAGGATGTTACCAGCCAGTCTGTTCAGTAATTCAATAAATACACTCATATCTGTAGCATTTCTTAAGCTACATGTGCTCCCTGGACAATGCTAAATGAGTGTCCATGATCAGATGCAGCTGTACTGCCCCTTTGGGTCTCACGACTATGACAAACAAAAGTGCATAAAATCAAATTTTCTACTGGAAGTCCAAGACATCCAGATATTGTCCACAAATCATAGCAACAGGCTGGCCTGGAGGCTTTATATCTCTTTTCCTGGAAGCCTCTGAGTTTGTACATCCTTGTCTGGCCTCCCTGCCCTGATATAGCTCCTGGTTAGTTACTATGGCTACCACCTCTCTTTACAGGGGATGCACCTTTTCCTAGTATTCTCCACAATCAGTGATAGGCCTCCATAGCCTACTTGCCTTATGAGCAAATAGAGAGAGCCAATATGTCAACAGAAAAACTTAAATCTGAAGGGATGTTAATATACATTCCAATAATAATGTAGGGATATTTATAAAAGAGGCTTTTTGAAAAGCAGCAGGTGCACTTGCCAGCATTCATTTATTACACAAAATTTGAATATCTCTAGAAATTTTTGATCAATAATTTCAGAGTATATGGGAAACTCTCGATTCCATTGCAAGCACATTTCATTTTATTGGGTTTTTCTTTAAAGAATTGTTTCTTGCTTATTTATCGGGAAAATATTTGCTGTAATTCATATTCAAAATGCTGGCCAAAATATATGCAATGTAAATAATTTTAATCCGTATGGATTTGAATGGGAATCTGTTTAAATCAATTTAAATCTGTTAAATTAATTTAAATCACTCCCATTGCACTCTATTTAAAAGCCAATACAGTTTGCCTGGATTCTTTATTGTATTGCATATTAAGCTTTAAGAATGACTTAGTTATTAAGTATTGTAATGTAATATTCATGACTTTTAAATATCTACCATATTATACTTTTGTTGTGCCTTTATTATTTTTCATTTTATTTCAAAAGGTGCTTTGAGCATTGGTTCATTAAACCTGATCATCTCTTGATCTTTTATTTGTGTCATGGTCTTTTATTTTATTTGTATCTTGATCTTTTATTTGTGTCATAACTGAATCCTGCCAATGTCTAGTTGTAGTCCAGAAGAGGATGTATTGATTCAATTTTAATTGCTCCCATCCTTCAGTTTCATTTCCCTCCAATGGTACCTGTCTGAACATTTGGCGTTCTTTCTCAGTGTGCCTCAAATACAGTACACAGTTGCTTGTCATAAGTACGTCACAAAGTAGAAGGGCATTTTTTTGGGGGGGGGGGAGTGTTAAAGCGCAGTTTCACAATGGCTCAGATACAAAATAAAGAATAAATATTTGCTAGAATGTTGCAAGCTGCTGCATAAGACTTGTAAAAACATACATTTTAAAAAAAAATCATTAAGCAATTTTTTTATATACAACATCATTTCCATTCATTGCAATGCTTCTGTGACAGTATACATACTTTTACATACATCTTAGCTATCTATACACTTCTCTATATTCCTTTATCTTTGTCCACTATAACTTTTACTTTATTATCCTATTGTCGTCTAATCTATTCATCTCTATATCTATTATTTAGCCAATCATACAGTACATTCCACATCAAATAATAATCCATTTCCTCTCTTTTCTTTATCTCCATGGTCAACTTATCCATCTCGGCAAACTCTAGCATTTGTTTTATCACTTTTTCCTCTGGTGACATACTACCATTTCTCCAATTCTATGCGTAAGTTATTCTTGCCGCCGTTGATAGATTTAGCATTAGATAAAACATACATTTAAGTATTCGTGCATTCGACTGCCAAAATTTCACAGGATTTTTCATTTTTCTTCATTTTATTTATTTCTTAGAAATTAATGAATGTAGGATATTATCTTCATTTTTTGTTATAAGCAACTAAAAAGTATATCACAATACCATTTTGATTTGAATAAAAATAATAAAATCTTATACAGTATATAACTTATGACCACAGTGGAACCCAAAATTTCTGTTGCTAAGTATGTAGAAATGTGTATTAAAAAATAATTTGTGTTCCTGTGAGGACTTTTGAAATAAAATACTTTAAAAAAAAATCTCATCATGGATTAATGTATATATTGGTTAACATGTGCCCATATAGTGACTTGGCATCAGAGTAGTCCTGACATATTTCCGAAAGTGAGGAAAAATGTATTCAGATGTCAAATGTTGGTGTTCTTTGTTTCCCACAGATAGGCCCAAATACAGTGTTGGAACCTTTAAAGGAAATGGAGGGTCAGAGAGTTCCTTGTCCACCTGCTTCCTTAGAAGATCCACCAGTTCAGCTCTCCTGCCTTCAGGCCATTCCAACAGCATCAGATCTCTTGCTGAATCCCATGATTCTCCAGCCAGAACAAGCACTTGCTCAAACTGTATATTTAAAAGCGCTAACTATTCCTTTTTACCAGCCTGTTCAATCAAACCATAAACTTTCCAGAGTCCAGACAAATACCAACATAGACAATAGTAATTTACCTTTGATCCTCAATCCACTTTTACATTCAAAAGGGACAGATCAACTTCATGCAATCATTCAGAAGCAACCCAGTACAATAAACATAGTTAGTCATTTTTCACTTTTGCCACAAAGTTCTTCTACAAGTGCACCAGCTGGAAGCCCGGGGAAGGCCAAAAGTTCTGGGAAGTACCTCTGTAAACATTGTGGGCGTGACTGTCTGAAGCCAAGTGTCCTTGAGAAACATATGCGATCACATACAGGTGAGAGGCCCTTTCCATGTACCACATGTGGCATTGCGTTTAAAACTCAGAGCAATCTGTATAAACACAGGAGAACTCAGACTCATGTCAATAATGCCAGGGTGCCTTCAGAATCTGATAGCAGTAGTCTATTAGAAGAAAATGAGAAGCTGACTGAGGTAGTTGCATCCTCCCAGACCATAGAATCTCATAATAAAAATGATGTCCAGCCAAGTGTAAGGATAAGATCTGCTGCTTCAGAGCCCAGTGACAAACATATTCTTGCTACTTCATTATCGGAAACACTCCTAGTTTCGGAAAGTCAGAGGATAAAAACAAGTAACTCCTGTCAGGGAGAAATAAATCAGAATGCTTTTGAAAAAGAGACCGCCAGAGATGCCACAGATCTACCTCAGAGAAAGAAAATCCAGGATCAAAGGTCTCCAGCAGGAAGCAAACATAGTCAGCTACAGAGACAACAAGCTTTGTATTCAGAGAAGCTGTGGAACAGCAGATCTAAGGACACCAAGCTAAAAAAGTGTGAGAGCACCGACTCGGGTTATCTATCACGCTCCGATAGTGTGGAACATCAGACACCCTCACCTGGCTTCCTGCACAGTCTTTTTGAACACAGCACAGAGTCAGAAGATGATGCAGCGGTCACCAATAAATGCATGACTTACAGTTTCTCAAAAGTAGATTCAACTGAGAAAGCAACAGGAACCTTAACCCTGGAGAAAAAAAAGTTGGAAGAGCATATCTCAAGACTAATATCTCACAATAAAGCAGTTGTGGATGACACCCAGTTGGACAGTGTCAGGCCCAGGAAAACGGTTCTATCCAAACAAGGAAGCATTGACTTGCCAATGCCTTACATGTACAAAGACTCATTCCATTTTGATATACGGCCTCTGGACATCAGCAAGAAAAAGAATATTTCTCTGCGCTCAGCCAAGTCTATCTTCAATCCTGCGGAAAAAACTAAGCCATTGTTTTTTCACTCCGTTCCCACTCAATTCTCAACAACAATTGACTGTGTGCCTGTTACAAGAAGTAACTCTCTGCCTTTTATTGAGAGTACAAAGAAGACACAGGATCAGGCAGATAGTTCAAAATTGCCTTCATTCACTAGAGTGTCCCCAGATGTGGATTTTTCTAACTTGTTGCATAGCAGCAATGTAGACACAAATATGACAAATGTTCTTAACAGCCACCCCCGGGCACTTGTTAGACAGGTGGCAGTAGATGATGTGCCATTAAATTATATGATTGAATCTTCGTCCTCTTTAGAGGAGAAAAAAGGTAAACAGAAATCTGAAGCTGGGGTGGAAGGAGTGAACAGCAAGAATAAGAAATCCAGTCAGAGAAAATTAAAAATGTTTTCTCAGGAAAAATGGCAGGTTTATGGGGATGAGACATTTAAGAAAATTTATCAGAAAGTAAAAAGCAGCCAACCAACCAAAAAACAAAAAAGTAATTTAACAAATGTTTCAAACTTTTATTCAGATACCAAGGAAACTGCCTGTGGGGAGGAAATTACATTGTCGAGAGAAGGCAGAAGCTCTATAACTGAAAACATAATTTCATCACTGGTAGATGTTAGTGCAAAAGCAAATCCTGACACATTGGAAAGCCCCTCTAAAGCCAGCCCTGTTGGCTACCCTACTTTTTCTCAGGAGAATTCAGGACGATTGGCAGAATCAAGAGAAACATTGTGTTCAATTGGTGATTGTGAACAATGCAGCATGGCAAGTGAAACATCATCTGTTGAACATCGATGCAGAGACTTGCATGTTTCAAAACACAACCAGAGTAGCAATAAAGCTTTGCCTTTAAGTAAAGGATGTGAATTAAAAGTCCAACTTAAGCAAACACTGCTGAACCTTGCTACTCGTCCTGATCATGACTTAGAAGATTCACATGGACACATTACTGAATGTGTACAAACATATGAGGATACTGCGGTTAATAGAAGAGGATGCAGGGGGAAAGAAACTGCCCACCTTGGACACACAGCTTTATCACCACCACAGTGCAACACCAGGGAGCTGGCATATGAATCTCAGAATTTACCCTCAGAAAGAAAAAAGCCTAAGGTGGATAAACTGAAAAATATGGAAAATATAACATTTAAAAATAGTAGTTCAACCGAGTTGGTTGTGAAACTGATAGACTGTTATAATCTTAACATAGTTGCTGCGGAATCAGCAAAGTACTCAGGTAAGGGGGGAAAATGGACAGTAATGGTAGGAACAGGTAGCAGTATGGAATGTGAGGAAGGAATCCAACATTCTGCAACAGTATCTAATGATCGAGATTGTATTGCAAGTCTAACAGATGCAACAAGTATATCTACAACATCATTTCCTGAACAATTCAAGACCGATGTAACAGAGGAACACACCAGTAATTTGTTTGCAATAAAAAAACTCGCATCACCCATAACAACAGCAACAGAAGAATTATCAAACTGTAAAGAGTCAGCACCAACCCACACTCAGCATGTGGTACGAAATCAAGTGATTTCTCATCTAAAGAAAAACAAGTTTCTTCCAAAGTACATTTTAAAATATTCACAAGACAGAAACAATATCAGTGTGCCATTGTTTCTTACAAGAGAGCCAGAAAATATACCATATGTTTCATTACCAAGCAGCTCAACCATTTCCATCTATCCTGCCTGTAACAATAAACTACTTGATACTAATTCCATTGATATATCTTTGTGCCCTTTGCAATTGGACCTGAGTCATCCAACCAGAAGAAAAGAGCTAAAATGGGACATGCACACAACATGGACACCTTTGGTAGCTCCTGCACCAACTCTTCTTGAAGCAACAACAATTACAACCATGGTAGATCAAAAATATCATCTTCAAAGTGCAAGTAGGAAAGTTAAAGATACATGTAAAGGAGACAATAAAGACAATTTAGATGATCAAAGTTTGATAACAAAAGAGGATGAATGCATAGTTGCTTGTACATCACACATTCCTGGGAGGAAAGTATGCTTCACCACAATTTATACGGGGGGGCTTTTCTTATCATCAGACATGACTGGGCAAAATTCAGCCTTAAAGTTAATACAATCAGCGAAAGGTTCAGTAATTTCACTCTCTTCATTGGTGGAAAGGGCAGTTTTGTGTGAAAGTAGTGAGAAGGAAGTCAAGGAATGGCAATTGGAGACTAGCTCTTTGCCAGGATTTGGAGACTTGCCCACCTATTCAGGTAGCAGTCCGAAATGTCTGTGCCATTCTTCCAGTATGCTTTATTGTCATTTGCTGTGTACTCAACCAAAGGAGATTTGCTCTCAGCCCCAATTAAGCATAGAATCTCATGCAGCAAACGTACAAATCCCAAGTCTGAATCTATCCTTCCCAACTCTAAATGCAGAGCCTCAGCTGACTTGGTGTTGCTTGACAAGAAGCCTCCCTCTTCCTATTGAACAAAAGGAAATGAAAGATTCTGTATATTCTTCTTTGTATATGAATGAAAACTTCATTTCAAAATGTGGACAGTCCCTCTGCAAAATGAAAAGCTATGGAAAGGCTGCTAGGGAAAGCTGGAAAATTGAAAAACCCCAAACACTGATCTCTTCACCACAAAGACAGGAAACAGAGAAGGTAATGGCTTTATGCTTTTCCTATTCTTAGTTAGAGGAATGCTGTTGATTTAGCTTTAGAATAAAATGGGAACGGTGGTTAAGAGGAAGCTGGTATACCACCTTATTAGATTTAAAGATTGTGGATTCAATGTGATGATTATGGGTTGCACCATTAGGTTAGAAAAATGTAGGTAATCCATCTTGGAATTTTGAGAATATGTTGCCACAAAGGTTACATATTCATCATCAGGATCCTGATCATCTTAAATTAATTAGCCACCCAAGTCCAATTTTCCAGAAGGAAGATTAGCGAGGCTATCTTTGAATTTATCTAACTCAGAAATATTCTGTGAACTGTCTATGGTTAGATAAATTAGTTTCCTGCCACATTGGAAATGCCCTTGAATACCCTATTTCTTCCCCATAATCAGTTTGCAGCCACCTCAGAAGAAGTTGTGTAGCACCGGAAAGACAGATTCCCATTGTTTTGATCCTCTGGGTGCTCTTCTGGAAAGAAGAGAACCATTCTCATTCCTTTTCAAAAATGAGATATTTATAAATAATATGTGCTGTGATTAAAATAACAGAAAACACATTGAAAAATTGGAAGAATAAATGTGTCTTTTCTGGCATTATAGGGACAGCATTGTAATACCACGGTGGCTCTCATAAGATGGAGATGTTTTCTTTATATATAAGATTTATAAGGCTGCCCAAGTCAACCACTGCGACCCTGGGTAGTATACAGCATAAGAACAAAGCAGAAATCAAAGAAGGGTGAAAAAGTTTTTACAATAAACAATACAATATATAAATACCAAATGCAAAATGGTAACCATGCACATAACAAAATAATCACAACTATATTCAACATTCTTTTGAGAGGAGACAAATTGTTCCATTTTTTGTATGTTGTGTGCTGTTATTTACATTTTGATTTTTGTCATGCAATTTTACTCATTTTTTGCATTCACAGAAGTACTTTTTAAACACTGGTACTCGGGAGGTCTCCAAAAGCATCTCAGAACTAGAAAAGAGAAAAGAAAAACTTTACAAAAGGAGAGAAAAGAGAAACTTAAAAAGGATAAAAGTGAAGATCAACCCCAAGCGGTAAGAAATGGGGTCTAGCCTTAGCCTTAGAAAAACAATTTTTATTTCACTATGAACAACGTTCATAACTGAATGATGTGGTGGAAAGACTTTGTGAGGATAATTTCTCAAAATTTTATTTTAGAAAGAAGTAGGACACTTAAATGGATCGTGCTACAGTAGTACTAACACTAACAAAAGTAAATCTAATGTTTAAAATATTTAAATTAAGTTCCTGGATTAACTATTATGTTTTGACTTCAGATGTCATGTATCTCAGTCTTCATAACCTATTGATGTCAAGGGGCAATGGGACAGATGTCTTCAATACAATAACCTACACACAGTAATGTCAACACAGAAATCCTTATCCTACCTGTGCTATAAGTAATTAAGTTTTAGCTTTTGCATCATGGCATACATTTTATCATGTGCAACCCATGATGGAAGAATTAGGAAATTCCTCTGACTTCACTTTCGTTGCTTGGTCTCCTCTTTGTTTATAAAGTCCCTAATGTCAAGAGTTTTTGTTCCCTAAACATACTTTTCTTGAACCTTTCTTGGTAGAATATAGCCAGCTAGTTATATATTGCATTTTCTGTAATTAAGCTTTCTTTCTGTTAAAAATTACAAAAACTGTTCAGTATTTTTTGCAGATTGGACCTCACTCTCCAGGAAAATAAAATGCTCCCTCCAACGTATTATAAGTAGTCCTCGACTTACAAACACAATTGAGCTCAAAATTTCTATTGTTAAGTGAGATTAAAGTGAGTTTTGGTCCATTCTATTATCATTGTTGCCACAGTTGTTAAGTGAATCTGAGTTCTCCATTGATTTTGCTCATCAGAAGGTCACCAAAGGTGATCACGTGACCTTGGGAAACAGCAACAGTCATAAGTATGAACCAGTTGCCAAGCATCTGAATTTTGATCACATGATCATGGGGATTCTACAAAGGTTTTAAGTATGAAAAATGATCATAAGTCACTTTTTTCAATGCCGTTGTAACTTTGAATGGTCACTAAATGAACTGTTGTAAGTTGAGGACTACCTGTATTCTTATTTGATCTCTGTACATCTTTTTCTTTCTTTGATTGCAAAAAATCAAAATGGACACATTAGTAAGAAATGGTAATGCAGACAGGGTAGGAAGAGCCAATATTTAATACTGAAAGCATCAAATAGGATATCTTTTGTTTTTACATTTGATCAATGTGGCATTGAAATGCTGAAGAAAATGATTTTATTCATCCCAAAGTTTAAAGTTGATACAAAAACCATTACAAAAAAGCTTTGCTTAGGTTGGATAAAATCATGAGGCTTGTGTACTGGTAGCTGAAAATTTGTCTGTAGCAGGAAAAAAAAGTCATATTAGACATGGTTAAAATTATATAGAAATCTCCAAAGACAGAACAGCTATTTGGTTTTGGATGAGAACTTGCTTTTCAGCACAACCAATTTTTATATCATCCAGGAGATTTGAAAGTAGGTATAAAAATGGAACATTTTAATGAGATATAATTTCATTTGTTTCAAGTAGGATATTTTCTGGCACCTCAAAAATTCAGAACAGTTAAATTTAATAAGCTGATTGTTGAACATTACGGTTGGTTACATTGAACATAATTTTTTTCCCCTTGAGGTAAAATGTTCAAGAAGGAACATTCATTTTTTCTGGATTACTGAAGTTTGGCAAGTGAAACAGTCCTAAATATTTGTAATGAAATATGAGCTTGAAGGATGTTCTAAAGACATATTAATTTCTAGATTTTTTTATATAGACATGAAGATCATCATGCACAAAGACATCGTCTTCTCAGACGCTACCAGTCAAGCAAGCAATGCTGGGCCTTGAGGACTTCCAGGAGGCATTCACGCATCAACGCTTCTGGCATTTGGGAGCATTGTGGAAAATGCCATTGTTTTCCAATGACTTCACTAGGTAAGCCAGATAGGAGTGGAAACGAAAAAATTCTGAAGTCAAGGGCAGCTGCCCCTTAACATTTGTGGGGTCTTTGTGGGGTAACAGAAAATAGAAACAATATTTATGTTGGTCATCTTCACATTTTTTCTTCAATCTAATAATCTTTTTTGATGGACTTTTAACCTGGGAACAAAGCTTATAAATATTCCTGGAAAAAAAAATTGCAGGCATAGAAGACTCAATGGTTTCATTTCAGTAGTCATACTCCATTGATCCAGCATACCACACAGGCAGAATTGTATGGTTGAAAGTGTCAAGTTGATTGGCATAATGGTATGGTCAAAGTTGTCTGTTTTTAATGCAGCACAAATAAAAAAAATGGGCGGCTTCAGTTGTATCCTTGTGGCCTCTTGACTTTTTTGAGCGTATCTTGCAGACATCTTTGCTCACAAGGTTACTGTTGATGGGAAAAATATGGGAGAGAATCTTATGTTGCCATAATCCATTAAATGAAAGGCAGGATTATAAGTAAAAGAAAATGAAGTATAAGGGAAGCTATTAGGAGTTTAAGGATTTCCTCCAACATCTGTCCTGAAAAATCCCTCATTCGAAGATCCCAACAGATTGTAGGATACCCTTAGGCCATTGCCCAGACTTTTCGGACTTAACAGTCATCCTGCAAAACCTGATAGTTCATCCTAAATATATTTTACTACATTCTTTATTGTTAAGATATCTGTAACTACATAATTTGGTATAGTAATGAAAACAACAAACTAGAAACCAGGAGACCCCGAATTTTAATTTTACTCAAATTATAAAACCAGCAGACTGATTTTGGGCCAGTCATTCTCTCTCAACTCTTAAGAAGATAATGGCAAACCAATTCTAAAACCTTGGTAAGAAAACTTCAGGAAATTAACCCAGGCAGTTGCCAGGAGTAAAAACTGACTTGAAGGCAGGTTAAAGCAAATTGAAATGTTGAAGTGTTATATTGACTGGTAGTAGATAGACAATATAATGATATTACTGCTATTATAAGAAGATATTAATTTTGAAATTTCAATTTCTGTGTTGTTTGCATGTGCTCCAGGATTCCTTTGCAGCTTTTCGTTGAATTATACTTGGAGCTTGGTTTTAGGTTTTGGTTAGTTTCTTGCTTGGTACACTTTTTTCCAGCTTCAAATTCTTTTTAGTCATCCTGGATTAGCTCCTTAATGTCAGTTTCCTTGGAGACTTTGAACTTAAAATAGGCTATGGTAAAGAATGTAACTTGAATTTGTAAGCATACCATTTTACCAGACCCAGCTTTTCTACTGCAGTAAGATAAAAAAAACAAACCATAGCTTGTGTACTGGGTTTCTGAATTCTATCCAGTGTTCTTCAGATCTTAGAATTCAAATAGTATGACAGATTATGAACATGAATTAATCTATCTTTATCTTCCATAGTTATAAAAATAATTATAATTCTGAGAGATATGTAAGAATTGGACTTGTTGCCACCTTATTGCCAAATTTAATAAGCTTTATTAATTTGTTGCTGTACAAATTTTCCATAAGATTTATAGGTGGTACCCATTTTCTTTTGGTAAAAACAGTGTTGTAGAAAAACAGAAAAAAGTAAGAAATAATAGCAAAAGATATGATAGGCATAAGATAGAAAATGGTTACATCATTTACCATTTCTCAGTTATGTGGCATCAAGTTGTCAATTTTAGTAACCACATGGATAATCTATCCACCTTGCTTCTGATTGTCCTTTTTTCGCTTTCCTTCCACCTTTCCCAGCATTAGAGGCAATGTGGAATAATTTCAGCATCTCCGTTCACTGTGCCATTCCATAAACCATCCATCACATCTCTGGACAACTTCACACTCTGCTTTTTATTCTTCATTACATTTCATCTGTCTCTTCTTGATTCCGTCAACTCCTCCCACTTTTTTTACCCTCTTTTTCTTAATCCATTTTTCCTTGTATATTCCTTGTACAATTTGATTCTCATTCATTCTCTAGGACCAAACCTCTTTAATACACTTATATTTTAAAATATAATTTTAATGAAGAAAATTTTAACAAAGCAATATTAGAAAAGAAACAAAATAAAGGAGAATAGTGAATAAGAGAAAATAAGAAAAAAAGTAGAAATAAATAAAAAGATTATAAAGAAGCAACTTCAGATCTTTTTAACAGTGGTTATAAATGCATTTATATTTTACATTCTGAAGGTTACCTAATAATTGTCTTCTTTCAATAAGCTGTTTACAATCTTCAACCTATAAATCACACTTTTTTCTGACAAAAAGTCCATAAGCAGTTTCCAGTCACTGATATATTGATTTTTCTCTAATCAAACAAGTTAGTTTTGCCATCTCTGCTAGTTCAGTCATCTTCACCAACCATTCCTCTATTGCAGTTTGTTTGTTTGTTTATTTATTTATTTATTTATATTTATTGGCAACCGCTTACAAGGTAATAGATATAAGTATAAACATGAGTAACAATACAGGAAATAAGTACAAATAAATGGGGACAATAGGACAGGGACGGTAGGCATAATGGTGCACTTTTGCACACCCCTTACTCTTAGGAATGGGGTGAGGTCAATAGTGGTTAGTTTGAGGTTAAAGGAGTGGGGGTTAGAGGATGTAACAACAGAGCTAGGTAGTGCATTCCCGGCATTGACCACTCTGTTGCTGAAGTCGTAGTTTCTGCAATTAAGTTTGAAGTGGTTTTACATTGAGTGTGTATCTGTTGTGTGCTCTTGTATTGTTGTGGTTGAAGCTGAAGTAGTCATTGACTGGTAGGACATTGTAGCAGATAATTTTGTGTGCTACGCTTAATTCTAACTGTAGGCGGTGTAGTTAGTCCAAGTCCAAAATCTCAAGCCTGGTGATATAGGGCAGGAGTAGGGAAACTTGGGTCTTCTATCACTTATGGACTTCAACTTCCAGAATTCCTGAATGAGCCATAAAAGTTTCCCCATCCCTGGCCTACTGGTTTTTCAGTTGTGGGGAAATCAGTTTTTGATTTGAATGTCTTAAATGTCCTACATTTGTATATTAAACAGTCCCATTCAAGTCAAAAATTGATTTCCCCCACAACTGAAAAAACAGTAGGCCAAAAATGGGGAACCTTTTATGGCTCACTCAGGAATTCTGGGAGTTGAAGTCCATAAGTGATAGAAGACCCAAGTTTCCCTACCCCTGATCTAGGATATTCTGTTGCGAGCAGGGGAATGTAGTACTCTTCTCGTGAAATGCTTCTGGACTGACTTGATTGTATTAATGTCTGATATGCAGTGCGGATTCCAGACTGATGAGCTGTATTTGAGTATTGGTCTGGCAAAAGTTTTGTATGCTCTAGTTAGCAATTCGATATTTCCAGAGGAGAAGCTTTGTAAGATTTAGATTAACAACTCTTAATGCCTTTTTGGCAATGTTGTTACAGTGAGCTCTGGTGCTTAGATCATTTGATATGAGAACTCCAAGATCCTTGACAGAGTGAATATCATCAACAAGGTCATATCTGCCTAGTTTGTATTTGGTGTACTGATTTTTTTTTTACCAATGTGTAGGACAGAGCAGAATCTTCCAATTTTTGTACATAATTTTCCATGGCTTTTTTTCTAATTGATGGTCCATTCATTCTAGCAAAAGTTCTGGTTTCAGTTAAATGTCAATCTATAAAATTTTTGTATCATTTGTACATAGAGGTAGTCCTTAACTTAAGATCATAATTGAGGTCACAATTAGAATTATATCTTAACCATTTTTATCCCTTGGGAATAAATTGGTAAAGTTATCTAATTAAAATTAAAGTGATGCCTATAAATTATTCAATTTCTCAAATGTATTAACAGTGAAATCAGATTTAAGCAAAATCCACATGTATTTAACTTTCTCTGAGAAATGGGTCAGAGTATCAGCATCGAGTTGATAAAAGTATTTTTTTCCAAATAGGAAATGACAAAAATCTGCAACAGCCACATTACAACACAACGGATAAAGCAGCTTTCCATTTGGAAGAGGATAAAATGAAACAAGTAAGGAGTGGCTTATGCATGACATTTTTTCCCATGCAAAATCAGATAACTTCATGCTAATTTGACAAGTGAGTTATTAACTTGATCGTTCTCCAAATGAATAATAACATCTACTTAAAATCCATCAAATAAAATGTTTTCATTAATAGGCCATATTAAGAAGAGCATTTTTAGAATGCAGAGGATTGTTAGGAAGAACTTGGAAAGATGAGATTAAAGATTCTATCAAAACTAAAAACTTTATATAGAGTTGTGCAGTATTGGATAATGAGTGGAATACATTTTGCTTGGTACTAATTTAGAACCAAGAAAGAATAGTATGATATTGTACTGTTGTAGCATTCATGACGGTCAATGACTAAATATATTAAATTAATATTAAGTAAATTAATTCTTAAAAAGGTTTATTGTATTGTGGCCATTCTTATGGAATCCAATTTTATGTGAAAATATGTATTTCACGATTAGTTACATAATTAAGTTGCATGAAATTCTTAACATAAAGCATGTCATAGGGAGACATTCTTACCAATGATGCTATTAGTAGAGGACAGCCATAATCACTGATCTTGTCCAACATTCTCTTCCCAAAATAGCCAATCAGCTGCTCTGAAGTCCTCTAGCAGGTCAAGAATGTATTAATGCTTCTCATTGTTCTTCCCCAAGAAAGTGGAGTTCAGTGACCATACCTATTAATAGTAGTTTATAGCAACTGATGAATTGATAATTTCTTCTTTATGTCTGGTAGGATACACCTGGACTTAACAAATGCTCAAGTGACAGCTTATTTCTTCAAAGAATTTCTACAATTCAAGAAGTACCTACATACTCCTGTCCACTGTCTAATAATGTATCAGCAGAAAAACCTAGCAATCTAGGTAGTTGCTCCTTGAGAATCTTCCCAAAAGAACAATACCCAGATGTGGATTTGGAGTACAACAAACCTTCCACTGAACCTTATCATTTGGAATTCAAAGATACAAAGAAGCAGCTGTGTAACTTTGCTAGATCTCAGATTACTAGACCTGTTTTTGTTTGTTCAGAAAGAGGCTGTAATAACTTAGAATCAAAGGATAAAAATGTTATCATTCTAGAGCCCCCCATTCCTATTGCAGAAAGAACAGAACAATTCATGGAGAGAGATTTGTATCCTTTAAAAAAGCAACAGGCTCCCACATGCCAAAGTCTATGTCCTGTTTCGCTCACATCCACACTATACACCGAGATGTCGGTTTCAACTAAATCCTTATCTGGAATTCCATCTAAACAAAAACAGAGCTTGGAAGCAATGAATAAGCCAATTAATTTGGAATACGATGACATAAGCAGCAGTGATGATGAAGATAGGTTGGTTATAGAAATCTGAGGAGTAAGTTACCTATTTAAGAGAGTTTAATATGGAGGGTAGCCATCATCAGTCTGCCTTTCTCTTGTATCTTAAAAGTCAAAAACTATGTCCATGCAAATATTTGCCAAGGATCTGGGCTTCTTTACATGTACAATTAGTTGTGCATATAAATCCCAATGAGTCTACTAAATAATTTCTCTCTTCATAAAATTCTCTGTACAATCCCATTTTATCACCTCTATTTATACCTCAGAAAGTAGATTAAGAATCACTTTGCCTCCTTTGAGAAGTGGAAAATTGGCCCTGAAGATAGGAAAGCAACTTATTTTCTCAGCTGCTTTGTGCTGCTTATTTAATCTAACTTTTCCCTTCTACAATTTTGCATGAAATCAGTGTCCTTAAATCACTTTACAGTATTTTTTGTATTGCCCAAATATTCTAACTTCTCTTTCAGCCAACAACTCAAGCATGCATTGATTTTTATGCCTTTTCTGTAGAGACCCGTAAATACTTCCTTATCTCTTTGATATGTTATCTTTTCTATAATAGGAAGATATTCTTTGATCTTGTTTCTCAGGTCAGCAGAAAGTATTTATTATGCCAAATGAAAACGTGTATGAGCTTGTCAAAAAGAACTGAAAGCATAAACAAACAAAGTATTCCTTTCCTTTCTTTAAATACCTGTCAAATCCGTGCACTAGAGTGGCAGTTAAATTGAATATTATGCATTTTCCTAAATGCACTTCCATTGCATTGGAACACTGTTGTGAAGCAATGGTCATTTGGAGCTTAACTGTACTGTTGTTATACTTGTTTTATATTTAATATTTCATATATCTTAATAAGCTATTAAAACTTTCATGTAAAAATTTATAGGTGCCTTTTTTTGAGCAGCAGACTGATTGAGCATAATCTGTAGGTTATTCCTAATATGGTGGCCCAGTAAGGCAAGTAACAGATAATCAGAGTTGGAAGGGACCTGGTAGGTCATCTAGTCCAACCCATTGCCCAAGCAGGAGACCCTACACCAATTCTGACAAATGGCAGCCCAATCTCTTCTTGAAAGTCTCAAGTGATCACACTCCCACAACTTCCGAGGGCAAGCTGTCCCATTGGTTGATTGTTCTATCAGAAAGTTTCTCCTTATTTCCAGGTTAAATAATAGAGAAAAACACATTTCTGCAAAATTAAAGCAGAGAAGGATGAGCTTTCTGCTGAATGTATTAATACTGAAAATGACATGTTTAATCATCCAAATTACTGAAATGCTACATATTTTTATTTCTTGAAACTGGAGATATGACAGTATATAGATATACAATATCTATATACTGATATATACTGATATTGTATATAGATATACAATATCTATATACTGATCTTTATGCTTATCTATACAGTATTTTAATTTTCTAAATGCCTTCCCACTATTTTTTTTAAAATGCAACATGTGTTCAAAAGTCCATGGCACGTAACAGTTCTGCTATGAACTTCGAAAAACAGATAGATGGCTTCTGAAAGCTTTCCAGTTAATATTTTGGCTGCTTTTCCATAAAGCCTAAAATTAGCTTTTATCTTTATGCACTCCATAAAACTTTACAGTGTGCTAATAGTGGCAGGGCACAATAATGTCTTAAAAACTATAGTTTTGAAATACAGATGGAAAAGGATGAAATATATTATTTACAGTGACTGGCTTTCTTTAACCTTCAGTTACTATGTCCTTATGACTTAGTGTGAAATTCACTCCTTATTTTTTGCAATATTTATTTTGCCACATCCATAGATGGAGAAACTAGATGGAGTATGAACAGAATAGAAATGACTGCCTAATAGCCTTAAGCCCACATGAAAGTCAAAGTCTGTCAGCATAAAAACTATTGATCATCTCCTCTACCTTCATTTCTAAAATTTCACAGGCACAGCTGTTTTCTAATGGACTCAATTTTTAATCTGAACCTGCATTGTTAGCCTTAATCCCAGCCCTTGATTGCCCAAATGGGCTGCTGATCCATTCTTGTTGCATAGCAATGGGAAAGCTGGCAGAAGAGTTATACAGAAGAAAGGATGGTGAGTTGGAATTCAGTTGCCATGGCAATAGAGATAAGCAGATCCTGGTTGTTTCCCTGGAGGTGGCATACAGATGGGTAGCCCATAGAACTCCATGTGGCTATTTGGAGTCAAATAAATTGATCGGGGAATCTAGAAAAATAAAACACATTTTGTGTTGCATCAGCTTTGTGCTTTTTGCATAAAGTCACTCTAGAGTCCCTTGGGATTTTTTAGGCAGAATGTACAACAATGCAGAATGTTTCAGGTTTTGTTGCTGCTGAATCATTGCTGATTTGAAATTATTCATCAGAATAAACAGAGCATAAGAGTTTAAAATATTTTTTTTTGTTCATGTACATCAGGCAAATATTTGTCTTTATTTCCCCCTGAATATTTTTCAGTTACCAAATTAATATACTACTATGGCAAATGTTTTGTCAGGCTAAAATGCTTCTTGTGAATTTCTGTGCTTCTGTATCCTTATAGACTAATTAAATTAACATTATTAATTAAAAGTGGTTGTGGAAATTAAAAATGTTCCAAAATTATCATTGGCATAGAAAAAGAATCATTTATACAATATTCAGAGATTATGTGAATTATAATTGATATGACCCACCCATACTTTGTTCCAGAAAATAGCCTAATACTGCAAGCAATATCATTTGACTGATATAAGACTTGCATTCACAATCAAATGTATAACTGAACTTTCTTTTCGAGAAACAAAACATATCAAAACAATGGAATGTGTTATGATACTGCGCTATTCTCGTTCAACACAATTTTTATATCACCTCTTCCATAAGAAGGTGGCAACATAATAGAACTGAAATAGTATGTTGGCCAAATGTAGAATGTTTGGAATGAATTATAGCACAAGCTATAAAAACAAAAATATCACATATTCAAAAAGAATGTGAAGGGAAGGGAAGCAAATGACACTTAGCAGGAGAGACATTTACTTTCTGGCATATTTCAATTTTGCCTTCTCACTAACAAACATTTGGAGTTTACTAGGTGGTCTGGGGAGCACAAATATAGTTATTCTTCAAATGGTAATACGGCAACCTGTCCAAAATAACCAGGATGGTTGGAAAAGTAGCAAAGATTAATTTCCTGCATCTGTATTAACCACTTCCGGAATAATCAGCCAGAACTTAAATCTGTACAAGAATAAAACAAAAAACAAAAAAAAACAAAGTTTTTTTAAAAAGTAGACTATATAAAAATGCATTGAAAATGTACCGGTATTCCTTTTTTAAAATAAAAAAGAGCCATCTTGGTATATATGACCACAAGATAACTGTTTGGATGTACTCTGATTTGATTTGTAGATGAGTTTCAAAACTGTCCTGTTCACCCTAGTGGATAATCTGAGCCAAGAAGGTAGGTGAACAATATTATCTTGAAATTTCTGATGACTTTCAGCCTTAGGAACCATAGTATTGC
Source organism: Hydrophis major (assembly GCA_033807585.1). Classification (NCBI taxonomy): domain Eukaryota; kingdom Metazoa; phylum Chordata; class Lepidosauria; order Squamata; family Elapidae; genus Hydrophis; species Hydrophis major. The sequence goes on from CM066330.1 coordinate 248,898,782, forward strand.
AGTAATATTAGTGGTAAGGGTGAGCATGCATCATGACATTAATACATCATCTTGTAAGGCTTCTAAATGAATTTTTTATTCTTGTACAGATTTAAGTTCTGGCTGACTATTCTGGAAGTGGTTAATATAGATGCAGGAAATTAATCTTTGCTACTTTTCCAACCATCCTGGTTATTTTGGACAGGTTGCCGTATTACCATTTGAAGAATAACTATATTTGTGCTCCCCAGACCACCTAGATAAACTCCAAAGTACCAACACTTTGCATATGCAGCTGTTCCTTTTATTTGTTTATTAATTTTAGAGAAACAGTGGAAGTAATACATCAATGTCGGGAGTAAATACAAGAACTTATATGGTCAGGAAGTTCAACTTGAAATCAGATAATATAAATGAGCTATTGGTCTAGATAACAGGTTACATTCCCTGAGGAAAAAAAGGGTAGTATATGTTTTCTACAAGGTTGTAGAAGCACCTTTTCTCTGGATGACACATGATAGGCCATTTGATCATTGTGTGAGATTCACATGCCCCATCCTGGAATTAAAATCTTGCTTCAGTTTCCCATAATGCTTTTGATTATCTAGCTTCACTTGATCCAAACAAACAGCACATATTTTTGCCCAACTTCTACAGTCCAGACTAAAATTCTTGGTTCTTTTAGTTTCACTGTTCACAAATTCCAGGTATTGGGCCTGATAACCGATTCTTAGAAAAGCAGTGAGAAGCAAAATCAGTTACTTCAAGCATGACAGTACAACATGGCAAGTTGTGAGTCTGGTTTCATTTTAATTACAACTGAGAAACTGAGAATTAAATAACTGGATCATTGACAGTACGATGGAAGATATAACATTTTAGTCATCTGTAATGTTACAAGAGAATTGCTTTAATCGCGCACAGCCTAACCATGCTTTACAATGCTGTATAACACATCCAAACCCATCCTGTGGAATCTGCTCTTTTTTCATACATGTGATGGAATGGACTGACTTAAATGTTTCAAAACCTCAGGAATAAATCATTTAGCAAAGTGATTAGTCTCTCTACTGTGTGTGTTTTATCCAGAGTCAAACTTGAGAACTTACTTTGAAAAGCTTCTTTCCAGTTAGAGCTACATACTAATTCAAAGCTCAAAGCTCAAAGCAACGCTTCTGAAGCATGTATAGATGAGAGTGGTAATTTTTATCACTTCTTTCATTGGTTATAAAGCTTAAGTGAAGCTATTTCAAAGACCATACACTGGATGCAGGTTTGAATTCTGTAAACATTGCCTGTATATATCCCAATTTATCCCTGCTTTCTCTGCATAATAATGAACTTTATTATTACAAGTTTTGTGATGTTACAAGCTCTAAAATGGTGTTTATACAAGCAACAATAATTCCCTTTGGCTAAGGAAAATAGCAGATCTTACACAAGACTTGAAGCCGAGCTGTTCAAACTTTCAAATGCTTAATTTCAGTGATGGAAAAATAACACGTGCTAGCAGATGGAAGAACACAGGTGTACTCTGAATGCTTCAGACCTATGAAATATTCTCAGCAATAACAATATATAATACCTTACTCGGCAACTTATTCTGAGAATTGCATCTACTTACAGCCCCCAGCTCCCAATTAGAATAGAATAGAATAGAATAGAATAGAGTTCTTTATTGGCCAAGTGTGATTGGACACACAAGGAATTTGTCTTAGTGTTAATACTCTCTATATACATAAAGAAAAAGTACATTCGTTAAGAATCAAGAATCATAACGTACAACACTTAATGATAATCATAGGGTACAATCAACAACCAAATCATACTAGGAAACAGTCAATATAAATTGTAAGGATACAAGCAACAAAGTTACAGTCCTACAATCAAGTGGGAGGGAATGGGTGATAAGGAGTGATGACAAGATTAATGGTAATAGTAATGCAGACTTTGTAATAGTTGAACAGTGTTGAGGGAATTATTTGTTTAGCAGAGTGATGGCTTTCGGGAAAAACCTGTTCTTCTGTCTAGTTGTTCTGGTGTGCTGCGCTCTATAGCGTCGTTTTGAGGGAAGGAGTTGAAACAGTTTATGTCCGGGATGTGTAAATATTTTCACAGCTCTCTTTTTGACTCATGCAGTATACAGGGCCTCAATGGAAGGCAGGTTGCTAGTAATTGTTTTTTCTGCAGTCCTAATTACTCTCTGAAGTCTGTGTCTGTCTTGTTGGGTTGCTGAACAAAACCAGATGGTTATAGAGGTGCAGATGACAGACTCAATAATTCCTCTATAGATCTGTATCAGCAGCTCCTTTGGCAGTTTGAGCTTTCTGAGTTGGCGCAAACACCTTTCCCCTGGTATTTAACTTTCCACTGATCAAAAAAGGCATATCTGCTCAACATTGGACAATGCTGTTTAATTCAACCCTTTACTTTGAAGAAAACAGGGGACTGAATTTGGAGACAAATACTGCAAACAGCCGTCTTTTTCTTTCTTCTTTGAATGAAAAAGCAGACAGGGATCAGTTGGTTCACAAGAATATTATTGTATATTGCCTTGTATGTTTGTATAACAAAGGTGCAGAGCTGATAAAGTTAATAATACAAATCACATCCAAATACTGTTTAGGAAACTGACAGAAGCATAGTGCAAGTTCAGTAAAAGTGGGCTGCTGCTGCTCAGATTGCAGAACATAAATGCAATTAATGTATCAAACAAATAAGACAGCCTACCAACTTTTCTATGGTGTTAGGCCAGCACTGGAGACTTCCAACGCCATACCCTTTTCTGCCCAACCAGGTATGTCGAATCAACTTGTAGAAAATAAAGATGCCATGATAAATCAATGCAAAACAATAAACATGCCCGGCCTTCAGTGAAGGAGACAAGAACCAAGTAATCCAAGGGTGGGACCGAGGGAGGAGAGACCCGAGTCTCCGTCCACTGGGATACCGGGACTCCCCCAACCCCAGCAAACTGCAAAAGCTTCTTTTTCCCAGATGGCCCATCTTCTTTTGGTTTCAGTTAGTTTACGGGAAGTATATGCACAGTTGCAGAATCCCCGTCTCGTTTGCTTGTAGTAACACCGCCCCGACTGCTACGTCACTCGCATCAGCTTGGATTACAAAAGAAGCATCCATGTCTGGGTGCTTGAGTACTGGTTCAGCAGCAAACAGTCGTTTCAGCTTTTCAAAAGCAGCTTGACATTCCATGGACCACTCCAGTGGTTTACTAGGCTTTGATTTCACCTCCCCTTTGGTTTTTAGGAGATTTGTGATAGGCATGGCAATCTTTGCAAAAGCAGGGATAAATTGATGGTAAAAATTAGCGAATCCCAAGAAACTTTGAAGTTGTTTCCTGGTGTGGGGAGGGGCCCATTCCAAAACGGCACAAACCTTCCCCGGATCCATTTCTATGCCATCATGTGAGATGCGATAACCTAAATAATCAATTTTTTCCTGGTGGAATTCACACTTGGACAACTTTGCATACAGCTCAGCAGCTCGAAGTTTTTCCAGAACTGACCGCACTAGTTTCACATGTTCATCATGAGTCTCCATGTAGATAAGAATATCATCAAGATAAACCAACACTCCTTTGTATAGAAGTTCATGCAACACCTGATTGATCATTTGCATGAATACTGAAGGGGCTCCCTGTAGGCCAAATGGAAGAACGTTGAATTGGAAACAACCCACTGGGCAGTTAAAAGCAGTTTTCCATTCATCCCCTTCCTTAATTCGAACCCGGTAGTATGTTTCCCTCAAGTCAAGTTTTGTAAAAATTTTCCCTTTGGCCAAGTGGGCCAACATATCCTTCATCAAGGGGAGGGGGTACATGTTCTCCACTGAAATAGCGTTGAGGTTTCTGTCATCAACACATAAACGAAGGGAGACATCTTTCTTTTCACAGAAAAATACTGGGGCTGCTACCCGGGGTCTAGCGGGTTGGATGAAACCATGTTCCGAATTCTTATCGATAAATGACCGCAGCTCTTCTAGTTCCCGCTGTGTCATCGAGTACAGTTTTGGTTTTGGGAGTTTCACCCCGGGTAAAATTTCAATACTGCAATCTGTTGAACGATGGGGGGGAAGCTATTCCGAGGCCTTTTAACTGAATACCTCCTTTAAGTCCCAATATTCCTCCGGAGTTTTCTCCTCCCCCTTCAGGTTCTCGGTGCCAGTGGAGGCCAGTTCAGTGGGATTCTTGAGTTTCAGTTGAGATTGCCCCTCCCCTTCTGGGTGCTGGTCAGTATGTATGCGCAATGACCCTCTCCTCCAATCAATGTGGGGGTTCCATTTCCGGAGCCAGGGAAACCCCAGTATTAGGGGCTGCTCCATCCCAGGAGCCACAATAAAACACAAAGTCTCTCTATGCTTCCCCACCATCATTTCTATTAGTTCCATTACAAAATGTGCAGGGCCGCCCCCAGCTACCGATCCATCCAATTGGCAAAAGGCTAGGGTGTTTTCAAAGTCTTTAGCTTTAAGCCCATTTTCTCCTCTACCTCAGAGCTGATTATGCACCTTGTGCACCCAGAGTCTAAGAAGGCCAGCATTTCCCCTTTGGCTCCTGAGTGGGTACCCTTAATCTCACTGGAATGGCTATAGGGCCCTTGTTTGGACTTACCAGTGAGTCGTCTTCCGATTCGGATTCACTCTCTTCAGAAGAGGTTGGAGTTCCCAGCTCCTCTCCTTTCGGAGGGGCGATCTCTATAACCTCCTCTGCTTTAAGCGCCGTTTCGTGAGGCTTTGCTGGGTTTTTTTCAGGTTTTCTTCCTCCTCCTGGCGCCCCCTTTGGTTCTAGCTTGGCATGGTAATCTGCAGCCCGGTGACCTTCCTTCCCACATCGAAAGCAAGCAGTGGTCTTGGGTTTTGCCTCCATTCCTCCCTTTTGAGGTTTTAAGACTTCTCGAGAGCTGGTGGGGGAAGACTTACTCCAACCCCCCCAGCATCTGTTTCAGGTCAGATCAATTTCCACCTCTGCTACCAGCATGTACCACAGCTGCAGCTCACTGGGGTCTCTTCTGGCAATACAGCTTTGATATACATCTTCATTCAACCCATCTTTAAAAGCTTCGACTCCCTGGGACCAGCCTCGAATATGACACGCCAGCTCTCTAAATTCCTGGGTGTAGTTGGCCACTGATCTCCGCCCCTGATTTATGGTCTTCATCCTAATTCTGGCCTTACGTTCAGCAAGCGGGTCTTCAAACCTGGCCCACAGTGCAGTCATGAACAGGCCATAATTCATCAGCTGAGGGGCATTATCATTATGCAAAGTCACCAACCACTTTGCAGCTGTTCCCTCCAGAGCCCTGGTAACACATCTAACTTTGGCTGCTTCTGAGGAAAAATCCACTCCATATTCCTCCATATGGCTCCAGACTTGTGCCAGGAAAAATCCTAACTCCTTGGGATCCCCCCCATATTTTACTTCCAATGGAGGCACCTTTGGAGTTCTATGTCTTCTGGCAATTACTCCCCCCACTGGGGGCCCCTGGGCTAGTGCTGCCTATTGCAGTAGCCCAGGTTGATTTATGGGGGTGGCTGCTAGATCTAATTCTTCTGGCTGGGGCTGCCTCCCCCTCCTCTCCCTCATACCTTTGATCAGTTTGAGGTTCTCCGATAGCTTCATTTAGAAGATGCATGGCTTGAGTTAGAAAAAAATTCTTTCTTTCCTTCTCCTAGCTCCTCTCTTCCACGCTGATGGGTAGTGGTCACTCCTGAAGGAGGCTTTTCCTCAGGATCCTTCCAACCGACTCCCAGGGACCATTTGGGTTTTACAGCTGGTTTTTCCCCAAGATTTAGTTCTGCTAACAAGTCAGCTTCCCCTGCTTCCTCTAGCAGCAGAGAATCTTGTCCTCCAGTTGCTCTCAGGTCTTCTTGGTTGCTGGCTAGATTTGACATTGTGTTCAGACCCCCTCGGAAGAACATTTATTAATTCTCCGGGTGGGCTGGTAATGTGTCAGATTCAGAATAATGTCAGCTAGTGCTCCATTCAAAATCCAAGAAAGAATACTTAGACTCCTTTAATCAGAGAAAAGATATCTTTTACTGGAAATCAAGTGGTAGCAACAAAAGAATTCTGAATCTGAGAAAATGGGCGCGTAAATCACATATACAAAGTAATGGCAATGTTCCCACCCCCAATAGTTCAATTGGCTCATCCAATTAAAAGTTGTGTACAGCATCATGTGGGCATCTCCAGGTGGTGATGAGGCTTCTGTCCATTGACCTTGACATAGTTTGATAAAGGGTTGCAGCTGAGCATAGCATAGAATAGAAATCTAAGTAAGAATGTACCTCCCCCCCCCCAGTTTATACAGTTCTGGTTTGTAACATTTCCAGCTCACTTCCCACAACCATTCCCCCCTCCTCCCCCCATTACTTATGACAGCCCAAAGATGCAAAGCAGAGGGAGAAAATCTTGAAGGCTGACAAAAGTTTTCTTTCTTAGTCATCCTTCCTCTGTCAGAAATAACCTCTAGAGGTTTCTCGGGAACTTAAGATTTAATTTAATTTATATCCCACTTTGTCTTAATAAATAACTCAAGATGGGGATTGCACATAATACTCCTTTCTTCTCTTTTTCTCCACAACAACAATCTTGTGAGGTTGGCTGGGCTGAGAGAGAGGGACTGGCCCAAGGTCACATTAGCTGGAATTCATAATCTAAGTGGCTTCTAGCTTGGTTCCTTAAGCACTTGACCAGACTGGTTCTAAAACTGGTTTGTGGAGTTTTATTTCCTAAATACCTATGTTTCCTGGGAAATTCTGAAAGTTTTAAGTCCATGTATCTTAAAGTTGCTGAAGTTTTGAAAAACACTGTTCTAGGATAGGGCTTGCATTGCTGTCCTGCAAAAATCCAAAAGGCCAGTAGATAGCAACAAAAGATGCAGAAAATTGACAGTTTCATTAAGAAGGGCATGTGTCATCAACAGATATATAGACACAAACTACATTTACACAGCACTGAAAACAGACAACTAAAAAAAAACTAAGAAAAAGACAAATTTCTGCCCTTCCCAGGTATCTTCCCATCTTTTTCATATTTTACGTTGGAGGATATCCAAATGGGATGGAGAGGAGAACAGCAGACAAAAGGGCTGAAAAAATTAATCATTTCTGCTGTAATGCCTTACTTCCCTATGCCGGGGTAGTGACTTGCTGTTGGGAAACAGTGGTAAGTAAACCAGAAATGAGAACCAATAACAAAGAGCACATTTGACAATCAAGGCAACGCTATCTGATAATTATTACATGGAACAGACATGAGAATGAACTCTTCCCTTCTTGATCCTAATTGGCTTCAAAATGCTCTAGCTGCATCTCCTCTAATTTTTTTGAGATAGGATTATATTGTCTTTAATTGTACTGATCTGAACATAAGATTTTCCAAGTCCAATAGCCTCAGAGTATGTCAAATCAGTGAAGCTTTGTCACCTTGGCTGACATCCTGAAGGAAGCAGCGAGACTGCTGGGACTTGAAACAGAGACAATCCAGACAGCAGTATAAGGATTAGGGTTAGAGGGATGGAACAGGAGGAGAATGAGATCTCCAAGGGCTGAAAACACTAGAAACTCAATCCATTTCCAGTGAGAAAAGATACTGCCAAACCAGTTGAAGTCAACTACCCCAGTCCAAGTCTGCACTGGGACGTAGGCAGTTTTCCCCACCCTTGCAGCAATCTAATCCATAACTTTCTCTGGACCATCTAATGATCAAATGGATCCATATTTTTAATTCAAGACAACAAAATGAACCAGTGTTTTGTGTTTTCCACAGATCTCCTGGGCTGCTGATTTCATCAGATATAAAAGAATGAATGACAAAGAGGACACTGACTTAGGACATTGCAAGAAGAGGTGTGTATATTCTGTGAATATTCTGGGATTTTTGAAAAATCTGGGCTGTCCTATCTTGAGCTTGGAAAAGTATTAGTCTTAGAAGTCCACATAAAGCCCCTTTTGGTTAGATATTCTGTGTCCAAGAGGGATAGCATCTTATCACTGAGGTAAATAATAATTTGTAGAACTGATATGCCAAGCTTTCTCCTGTGATTTTGACTGCCAGCACATTTAAGCTTAAACTGGTAGAAAGCTGCATAAACATATTTGCATAATGTGGGATTAGTAAAGTGAAAGTTTCAGATGATGTAAATTCAAAGGAGAAATAATTGTAGGGAGGAAGGCAAGAGCAGATATTTGCTCCAGGAACAAAGTAGGAAGCTTAAAGGATTAGGAAAAAAAGCATTTGCCAACTGCAACAACTGGAAAAAAAACAACCTAGGAAAAATTTTATCATTGTATCTCTGATATGAAGAGCCTCAATGAAAAATAAGCTACTTTGTTTTATTCATATCATATGTAATCTATGGAACTATGTACAGGTCACCATTCCTGAAAGAGCTTATCTCATATTTCAAAGAGTCCAGGATTGTTGAAGATACAAGAATGGGACTGACAAATAAAGTGGAAATTACAGGAGGAAAACAATTAACAAACCAACAATCAAAAATCAAGAATATAACTAATTTATAAATAAAAAGAACCACATCTGTGCTCCATTCTCTATGTGCATATAGGACCGAAGGGTCTGTTCCTTGAAATCATTGAATCAGGTTGTGTGCAAATGATGGCTGGTATCTAGGTAATGGCTGTCACGTAAGTCAATACATTTTGAGACTTCAGAATAATGTCTCTGCTGAATGCATTGAGAAGAAGAAAAGATGGTGATGCTACCATACAGCTAGTCTTTGATTTACAACCACTTGTTTATTGACCTTTTGAAGTTACAATGGCACTGAAAAAAGTGACTTACGGCTTTTTCATACTTATGATCATTGTAGCATTTCCATGGTCACATGATTAACATTCAGATGATTATTGCAGTGTCCAGGGTCCTCTGAACACATTTTGCTACCTTTTGACAAGCAAAGTCAATGGGAGAGCCAGATTCATTTAACAACCATATTACTAATTTAACAACAGTTAATTTAATCAGTTATTCACTTAACTACTATGGCAAGAAATATTGTAAAATGGGGGTAAAACTCACTTAATAGCTCTCTTGCAACATAAATTTTGGGCTCAGTAGTAACTAGCTATATTGAATGAATGTGTATGAGTAATATGATCTGAGACGATAGATAAATACTGCACATGTAACTCAGGGATGGTATGTTTAGCTGTAGGAGCTGGAGCTAAAACATCTAGACCTAAGGAGAAATTTCCTAACAGTTAGAACAATCAACCAGTGGATCAACTTGCTTCTGGAAGGTATGAATGCTCCAACACTGGAAGGTTTAAAGACGAGATTGGACAACCATTTGTCTGAAATAGTATAGGTTTTCCTGCCTGAGCAAGGTGTTGAGACTAGAAGACCTCCAAGATCCCTTCCAACTCTGTCATTTCGTCATTCTATTTTCTTTTTCCAGATGCTTCATTATAGGTGAGAAATTAGGTTTGGGCTTAACACATAGTGAGAACTAAATAATTATGTTTTATAAATTCTGTCTGTCATTTTACAATTTTGTAATTCTACATCTGTATGAAACCAGCTAGTTGTAGCTCATTCAATTCACTGTGCATAAGTAAACCACAGGATTAGCATAATGGATAAATCAACTTGGATCCATATAAAATGGCTGTGCACATGGATGCTGCGGCTAACTGTTACTTCTTTCAGTATATGGTGTGTATGATTCTCTGTGTGTTTTGGATCCTTTCCTTGATTGAATCCTGTGGGGCAAGGAGCATCTATAGTCGGCAAGCCTTGTTACAAATTGGACTGAAATGTGAAAAGGCTATTACAGATGATTTTATACATTCTCATAAAATACCGAAGGAGGCAGCTAGGCCCCTGGGGGAGCCATGAATCACTATCCCTGTAGGAAGGAGGAAGAGGTGGAGAAAGAAGAACAGAAGAGGAAGAGAGGATGCTGTGCTGGGGTTTTCTTTAAGCTGAGTAAGTTTCCACACAAGCCTTCAATTCCAAGTTTATTTCTTACCAATGCAAGATCTCTGACTAACAAAATGGAAGAATTAAGGCTTGCAAAGATTACAAAGACTAAATTAATCAAGAACTGCTGTGTTTTGCTAATCATAGAAACTTGACTTCATTCACTCATTCCAGATGCAGCTGTTGAGCTGGAAGGCTACATAGCTCACTGGCAAGATCAAAGGGGGAGGTTTAAGCCTTTATGTGAACAAAAGCTGGTGTATCAATACAAAGACTGTAGACAGCCACTGTTCAATGGATCTGGAGTATATGACTCTTAAATGTAGACCCAGAAATCTTCCTCAGGAATTCAGCGTGGTTTTGATTACCGCAGTCTATGTCCCACCCGATGCCAATACTACCATAGCTTTGAGATTCTTGTATAACATTGTTAGTATTCAGCAGAATAAGTATCCTGATGCTGTGCATATCATAGCAGGGGACTTTAATCAAGCTGATTTAAAAGAAGTGCTCCCTAAATTCTATCAGCATGTTAAGTGTGCTACTAGAGGAGCAAACATATTGGACAAAATATATACCAACATCAAACATGGCTATAAGGTTATACAATTACCATATTTGGGACAATCAGACCATATGTTACTGCTTTTAGCACCAACGTTCATCCCTCTTGGGAGACAGGCTCTGCCTATAATAAAGACAGTGAAATCTTGGCCAGAAGATGCTTCCCAACAACTTCAGGATTGTTTTGAGAACACAAATTGGGACATCTTTTACCACCCTGACCTAGAAGAGCACACTGCAATTGTTCTATGCTAGATCAAACACTGCATAGATACTATCACTGTGGATAAATGTATCTATCCCAATTAGAAACCCTGGATGACCAAGGAAATCCAGCGCCTCTTGCATGACTGGACCAAGGCCTTTAGGTCCAGTGATGGGGCAAGATACAGTGTTGCCAGAGCTAATCTGAAGAAAGGTATTTGGAAGGCCAAGACTGATTATAAGAGGAAGATTGAGGATAATTATTATAGCAATAACATGAGGCAGGTGTGGCGAGGGATTCAACAAATTACAAACCATCAACCAACTAATGTCATCCCTGTTGAGGGGGATGCTTCATTGACAGAGGAACTGAATCATTTCTTTGCTCGTTTTGAAGTGGAGACATCAAAGACAGATAAAATGCAACCACCAGCCAATTGTAGCCCCTACCTCATTGTGGAGGAACAGGAGGTGAGGAGCATTCTGAGGGCTATGGACCCAAGAAAGGCTGCTGGTCCTGATGGTATCTCTGGCTGAGTGCTTAAAGACTGTGCTGATCAATTGGCTGGAATCTTTACCAGGATCTTCAATTGGTCTTTATCCCAGTCTACTATTCCATCTTGTTTGAAGGCTTCCACCATAGTTCCTCTGCCAAAGAAGTTCCCTGTCAATAACCTCAATGATTACAGACCAGTGGCACTCACTCCTATCATCATGAAGTGCTTTGAGAAATTGGTCTGCTGGCACATCATTTCTGGTCTTCTGCATACATTTGATAAGCACAAGTTTGCATACAAAAAAAATAGACCTACAAAGGACGCTATAGCTATCACTCTTCACACTACTCTGACTCATCTAGAACAGTGGGGGGCTATGTGAGGATGCTTTTTGTGGATTCTAGTTCTGCGTTTAACACAATTCTTCCACATATATTAATGTCTAAACTTCTGGACCTTGTGCTTTCTAATTCAATCTGCCTTTGGATTATGGATTTCCTGTCTGGCCACTCACAGAGGGTCAGATTAGGTACCGTACCTCTTCAGCCCTTATTCTTAACACTGGTACACCACAGGGTTGCGTGTTGAGTCCCTTACTTTATACTCTTTATGTGCATGTTGATCTCCATAGACATTTACATCAGTCAGAATAGGTAGTTCTGAGAACAGTTCTAGAAACAGTATGAACTTGATCAAAATCTCATTTCATTAGGGTTTGTATGGAAGGCTTGTCACCTTTGTTGCAGCCAAAGATAGCAAGAGGCACACATAGGCATGTATGTCCACAGCAAAGTCAGGATAAAATAGAACAAAGATATCACAGCTCAGATATTTTTCCATAAATTAACCAACATTCTGATCAACATATAGCTTCCAATAATTCCTAGATTGTTCTCTTTTTTCTTGTTCTTCAACCTAGCCTATGGATCAGGGTTCTGCCTACCATGGTTTTCCATGCTTTGATTGTCTCTACCCTATTTTGATTGTCAGGTTAGATATGACTGAAGAATAAGGTTCAGGTTTTCCTTGAACTTTTTCATGTTTTAATTTCTTGGAATGAAATTCCTCTCCATTCACTACACTCTTTGACAACAAACTTCTGTAGCCTTCCAAGCTGCTAATGCTAACATGCTTGTAATTATGTATTTCAAATATTGCCAAATCATGTGCCCTGTTATGACAAGATTCTAGGAGCTAAAAGAATAAATGAAAGAATCAGGATGCATAGAGCAGTGGTATGTCATTTCTGAAGCATTTATTTCTTTAAATCCAACTTCACTATCCAAGATATAATGCTATAAATGTTAAAAAAATCTACAAATACCAATGTCTATGCCATGTAACCATTGAGGCACAACATTGTTTATATGAAAAAAAATCAGATAATGGACCATTATATGCCTTCAGCTTACAGCTGGTCATGAATCAGATGTGATCTATAGTTTGATGAGGATCCCACAGTCTCACTCAGGGGAGGATACTATGCTCCGTTTTACAGAGTTCCAACAAATGCTGGGTAAGGTGCAAATTCTATTCAGGATTTTCCATTGCTGATATGGTAATTCAAAGCCTGGCACCTTTTTTGTGTGGTCATTTATGTCTTCCTATGTCTGGGCATTCAGTTTCCCATTTAGCTTTCCATTGGGAATCGATGTTAAACTTGATGGGAAGATATTATGCAAGTGCTAATGAAGGTTTCCTGGATTTGAGTATTTCAGCTGATAAATAAGGAAGGTCAACAGGAACCAGTAGGAGTACATCGTTCATAATTTTTCTGTATTCAAACACAAGATAGATAGGACCTGACCCAGAAATAATACATGTGCCATACTGCAGCTAAGAGCTAAAAAAAACAGCTAAGGCAATCTTGGGCTGTATCAGTAGAAGGATGATGTCGAGATCACAGGAATTATCATTCTTCTCTATGCTGCATATATCAGACCACATCTGGAATACTATGTCCACTAGTGGTTGCCAGAATATACTGTAAGAAGGCTGCTGAGGAACCAGAGAAAATGCAGAAAAGAGCAACAAAGATGGTGAAGCTCTAGGGAGACTTCTGGTTTGGGCTTCTTCAGTGATGGACTGAAATCTGCGATTGTGCATGGTTTCGATCTGTACTCGCCACCGGAGCACCCCGATCCTTTGGATTTGGGGCTGAAGCCATCCCATAGAGGTGTCAAAGAGGGGGGAGACTGATAGCTGAATAGAGGGGAGCTGCATCTCTCCTCAGCTGGTCTAAACTCCCTTTCCCGAAGACAGTTGTAGCGGTGGTCAGAAATGGCCACCTCAAAAAAGAACCCAACTGGACAAGATTGAGCAGGAGGAAGACAAAAGGGAATGCAGGACAGACCGGGCTAAGCAGAGACAACATCTAAGCAAGGGACCCTGGATTTAAAAGTATTAAGAGTGTTATTCCTAAAAGAAGATTTTTAAAGCAGCGAAGAAGAGAGAAAAGGAGGGGCAAAAATCCTTTTTTCTAATTTCATCTTGACAGTTACAATTGGCTTTGAATGTTAAAAAGACGAAATCTAAGTAAGAAATTTATGATAATTTACTTTGACACTAATAGGCAATCTTAAGCTGAAATTAAGGTGTCAAAAGGAAAATAAAGACTTTCTGGATACTTTAAAGCCCTTGAAAGGAGAGGAATGGAGGAAAAAGGGTGCAACTTGGAAAGAATAACGGAGTGCCACCTGGAAATAAAAGGGATTAACAGTGAAACTTTGAAAAGACTTCCAAAGGATACATTGTAACTGAGACTTTATGAAAAGATAACAGACCCCCCGGAAAGGAAAAGTAGAAGAAAGAAACAAGAAGAAATAGCTTTGGATTGCTTGGTGATTTTTAAAATTTTGGGTGTTGGATTTTTAATTAAAGTCAATTAGGTGGTTGTTTAAAAGTACTTAAGATGGCATCACTCCTTGAGGAATTAAAAATGAAACTTAAAAAACAGAAAAAAGACACACAAGAGGGAAGAGGATCTTTTGGCTTTGTATTTCAAGTTTTAGAAATGGAGATTTTGAACTATGAAAAACAAGAAATCCCTGAAGAGCAAGAAGAAGGGCGGGACAAAGAAGAAGCCATTTTTAATGATCAAATAATGTAATGTGGAGTAAAAGGGGAAAAAGGGGAAAAAGGAATTAAAAGCTTAAGATTAAAGGGAAGAAGTAAAAAAAACAGTTTGAAAAAGAAGCACAACAGTAAGGAGAAGCAGAAAAGAGAATTAGAGAAGGGGGGGAATTAGAGGAAGAAGGGAACAAAAAAAGGGGTGAGAAAAAAGGGGGGAAGATAAAGAGGAAAAGAAGTTATAAAGGACAAAACCTGGAAATAAAGAAACAAGGGAAACGTACAAGGATCAAAGGCATTAGCTTATTTAGAAGACGTAGAGATAATGGTTAAATCAAACTAAAAGTTTGAATGCTGCAAGGGTACAAAAGGTAGTGTTGTTATAGTAGAATATGGTTATGAGTTAGAAATGAAATAGGTGATTACATTACAAGATAAAACTGTATTGTTATGTAAAGATATCAGATGTGGTATTCAGCCGGTTCGCACTGGTTCTGGTGACCCAGTAGCAAAAATTTGGCGTGGGTTGCAGAACCAGTAGCAACTTCTGGCTGGCCACATCCCCGAACCGGTACCTGGTACCTGAGTGGTCACCCCTTGCTCACTTGCTTGCCCCACCCACCATCTCATGGCTTACTTGCCCCACTTGTCCTCTCACCGCTTGCTTGTCCCACCCCCACAATGCTCAGCCCACCCATCCCAATCCCACCCTATCAAAATGCACCACCATATGGTCTTATTGCTTACACATGCTAGTCTGCTCTGTGGCTGCTTGCATAAGCTGATTTGAGACTAATTTACTCTTCCCCAGTGGACTTCCTACAGGGCCTGTCTACAGGACCAGGTAAGCACTGAGCCCCCGGCGCCCGGCCCCAGCCCTGGGCTGAATCCCTGGCATACCTTCCTGCCTCCCAGCTTTGCCCCAAGCTTCTGGCAGCCTCCTCCGGCCATGGCCTCAATCCATGGCCTGGCATAGCTCCCCAAGCTGCTGCAGGTCCCTTGTGGGCCGGTTGCTACCCTTGCGGCAGGCTGCCCCCACTGCCGGGCTTCCAAAAGTCCGTGGAGCTCCTTGCCAGCTGTGGCTTCAATCCAGGGCCTGACATAACTCCCCAAGCCACCGCGGGTCCTTTGTGGGCTGGCCACTACCCTTGCAGCCATCCGCCCCCTTCCAAAAGCCTGTGGAGCTCCTTGTCACCATCTGGCCTCTTCCTGGGCCTCTGGAGGCCATGGTCTCCAGCCCGGGGCTTCGAGTACCCAGCCAAGACATCGTGATGTCTTGCGCCATGTTGCCTGGAGTTCCTTCCCTCAGTCGAGCCTCATCCTGAACTTCCCAGCCGCTGCCATGATCCCCCTCCCCCCCTCACAGGCTTCTAAAAGCCCTCAGAGATCCTTGCTGGCCAGGCTGATGTCCATAGGCTCCTAGGCAGCCTTGCCAGCCTTGTTAAACTAATCTACTTCCCTCCCCCTCCAGCAAGCAGCACTTACCTCCTTCAGACACCTTCTGCCTTGCTTGTGCTGCATCCAGCTCATCGTTGATGCCTGCCTGCTTTTTTCAATTGGGTAAGTAAGTTGCTTTTGTTTTTCTTATTCAAATCAGGGCAGGGTCTTCAAACTCAGCAAGACTTGTGGATTTCAATTCTCAGAATTCCTGAGCTAACATGAGTGGAGGAGGAATTCTGGGAGTTGAAATTCACAAGTCTTAAAGCTATCAAGTTTGAAGTCCCCTGATTTAAAAAAATAGTTACGTGTGTTAATTTTTTCCTAAAAAACCAGTCATATAAAATTTGGGAAATTTTAGCTGCTTTTCTATTTTTAGAAAGCAGCTGCTTTGTGAGGTTGTCATTTTGTGTGTATGGAAGTTCTTTTAAATTGTATGGAATGTTCTGTGCCTAGAAATGGAAATGTATTTTTAGACTTTTCCAGCTGTATCTGTTTTGTGAGTGTGTATGTGTGGTTTTCAGTTGTGTAGGGAGTGTGTTTTCAGTTGTGTAGTTTTGTGGGTCTGCTGCCAATCCAAATGACTGATATTTATTATGTTTTGTTAAAACCCAATAAAACTTTTACCAAAAAAAAAAAAAAAAGGTGGTCAAGCTCTTGGAGGCTAAATCCTGAGAAGAATGGTTAAAGGAACTGCATTTGTACTTGACAAAATGACACAAGAAAGAGGATATGAATATATTTGTTGTAATGCCTGAGGATAGGATAAGAATTAATTAATTAAAGTATTTCAGAAAGAGATGCAAATTCAAAGTAAAAGGAATTTCCTGGGCATGGAACCATGGAACAATCTACTTCTTGGAGACATGGGTGTTCCATCACTGGTAGTTTTCAAGAAAAAGTGGGATAGGTCTGGTTGATAAGAAGATTCCTGCCCTGGGTAGGAAATTCAACTTGAAAACCACCAAGAGTCATTTTAACCCTATGTTTCTGTGATTCTAAGTAAATTTCAGGTATAAAAAACTTCAGCATAAACCTCCTTACCATCATAGGAAAAGACTATATTTGAGCTTCGCAATACCATTTTTTTTGTTTTTTTGTTAGAGTAATAGCCAATGCGATTCTTCACTGATTACAATAGAATTATCCTTTCTCCAGAATGGTTTTGATAGGATTAAAAGAGCATAAATTAAGCCTTTATATTGTCTTCTGCAATTTTGGGATCTTCTGATTCTTACATGATGTAAGCATCATGTACTTTGTTTGTGGCTTAGTCTGGTTTATGATTGCCTCATTTAAAGATATTGTTAAAGATCTTTAAAATCCTTAAAAATAACTGCTGACTTGAGCCAATAGTCCAAGTAATTTTGCTGATGTCTCCTCTATGTACTAATCAGTTGTGACTCTCATTAACTTTACCAGATTAGACAAGGTCAGCTAAATGCTGACACCTTGTGATAGACAGTTTAATTCTCAAGAATTGCAGAGCAAGAAAGATTCTTTAATCTCTGTTTCCATGTTGGAACAGAACTGAGGAATTAAAAGCCACAGAAGAAATACTTTGATTCATTCATTTGCTTTCATCTGGTATGGCTCAAATCATAGCTATTCTCTGATATGAGTGTAAGAGTGGAATTGCATGTAATGATAAATACATGATTTGCACTTCTTTTGTTTTTTAAAGTGTTATTTATGTGTGTCAGAGATTATATATGTATATCTGTGTGTATATGAAACAGGAATCTGAGTTGGAAGTGTCTTTAATGCCAACATTGAGCTAAAAAATTGTCCTGTGTGATCTCCAAATTAAAGGAGTGGCAACAACGCATTCCCAGATTCCATATTTGCAGGCCTAATTATTTGTTGCTGGGTTGGCTTGTATTTAACTTTCATAATATCTGTTGCAAGCTACAACGTTTAATAGCCTAACCCCCTTCCTCTCATTGCCATTTCTTCTGTTTTCCTTGCCTTGGAAACTTAATCTATGGAAATAAAATGATTTCCCTATGGTATCATTTCTAGCATATGTGATAAGGACTGAGTGGGAGGGGAAGGGAGGGGTGAGTGGACTGAGTGGGAGGGGAAGGGAGGGGTGAGTGGAGGGGGCAGGGGCAGCCAGAGGCACGATTTTTCGGTTCTCTGAACTGTGCAGAATCATAACAACCGGTTCCATAGAACCAGTCAGAACCAATAGTATCCCATCCCTGCATTTATGGTTATTTACTGGGAATTAAGTTAGAGGAAGAACAAGTTAAAGAAACTATGATTGTTTGGGGGAAGAATTTTGGATATGGGATTGATCTAGAGAAATGGCAAAAATTGTGGTCTCAAAATTATAAAATGACAATGTGAACAGCATATAAAGAAAATTTGTATAAGATGTTTTACAGGTGGCACTTTCCCCTGACAAGAATAGCAAGAATGTTCAAGAATAAATCTGAAAAATGCTGGAAATGTCATCAGATACCTGGCTCATATTACCATATGTGGTGGACTTGTGAGGACGCTAGAAAATATTGGACTAAAATTCGCATGTGGTTGGAAAAAATGACAAAGAAACACATAGATTTGAAACTGGAGTTTTTTTTTTTGGGAATCTTACCAGATACATACAGTAAAGATTTGAAATATCTGATTGTAAATGTATTAACAGCGGCTAGGATTGTATTTGCTAAAAATTGGAAGAATGAGAAAATACCATCACAGGAAGAAATTATTAAGAAAATTGTTAAGCCTGGGTTCCCCAACCAGTGTTAAGGAGACAAGCTAAACAGAATGTGCAGCATTAGTCAGATAGGCACACAGATAAATGAGTGAGATAAGCTTGTATGTTAGTTAACATACAGTAAAAATAACAGATACGCTTGTGTTATCAAAAATATAGTTTATTCCATTTAGAGTTTTATAGCATAGTCAAAATAACAGTCCATTAGTCATGTATCGTTTTAGCCAGTCCATTCAAAGATATTCAATTAGCAAAATCCGTGTAGAATATCCAATGTCAGTTCACTTATAATAAATCAGTCCTCTCACCGTTGATAAATCAACAGTCCTTTCTCTCTCCCGTCCCAGTAGGGGAAAAACGCAGTCTTCAGTCTATCCAGTAATTAGGGATCATCAAGCCAGAGAGAGCAAGCTGCCATGCCTTGCTTCTTTTATGGTGCTTTTACAACCACTCCCTTAATTACATTCTTACAGTTAAAGTTACAGACACTTTAACTAACAAACCATGATAACATATTTATTATTTTACCTAAACCAGTTAGGGTAAACAATGTTATCCCTAACAAAAATATTGGAATGTGGTGAGATGAGTAGATTGACATTTGAAATTAGAGAGCAAGAAGATAAACAATTTTATGAAATTTGGGATCTTTCTATCAATGGTTGGATGACAAAATACAATAATAGAATACCTAGAATGTTAGACAGCAAGGAATATCTTTGTTTTTTCTATCTCTTTTGTTATTTGACATCACATCTATAAAGTGTTTTTAGGATAAATCTGGTATGATTATATGATTTGTTATAGAATAAATTCTTTAAAGTATTGTTATCTCATAAAGTATGAATGATTAAAAGTATAGTCAAATGATTTTCTAATAGCGATATTAGGATATATAAGTTTGGATTGACAATAATGAGCTATTATGTAATATAACTGTAATTGAGACTACAAAATGAATGCACAAAACTGATGAACCAACCGACACACTGTATGTATATAAGAGAGTTGATGTTTTTATGTTTTGATTTGTTTTGTTTGTTTGTAGAAAATCAATAAAATTGTTTAAAAAAAAAAACACCTCTGCCTATTTTGTACTTGCAGCATGAAGCCACATATAAATATATAAGGGTGGAGCTTGTGTTAAGACACCATGTCATCTTTTTTTTGCTTTTAAAGTAACAGAAAAAGAAATAAAAGGGACAAAACCGAAAGATACATACATTATTTAAAAAGTGCTTTAAAAATAAGGGAAAAAACAACAAAAAAATAAAATACAGAGTACAATATATCATTGCAACAGTAAATGCAATGCTATATATAATTAATGCAAACATGCATATATATCTGTAATATACTTATGGAACTATCATGCTTTTTTAAACCATGTTTTATATAAATGGGTCCCATATTTCTTATACGTTTCCATACCTTTTTATAATACAAAAAGTATAATATAAATATAGCATAAATCCTATAATTACTTAATGTTGGGAGAAATAATAGACTATATAAAGCTGACTATATGACAAAAGCTAAAATTGTTAAAAGATAGCATTCTCTTGAATTACATACCTAGATGTACATGGAATTTAACAATCTAACATATGGATTCTCTGTACTCTAACCATAACTAAAGTCTGATATTACAACTTTGGAAAGTATTAGCCCATTTATGCATTGGATTGAAAACCTGATTACATTAACTACTTATGAATGGATTTCCTATAAATATATACTTTGTATGGATAAATATAATGAAATATGGGATCATTTAGAAGTTTCCCCATTTTGATGAAGTCTCCGCTTGTGGATGTACCCATATTTATGCTCAACTTTACCTCCCCCATGCATTTTCTTAGTCCTTTCTATTAAAGTTCTAAGCCAAGTTCAGTAAGCCTTCCTCAGGCTAGATTCTCATTCTCAGGATTGGGATGCATATACATTTGCTTTCTTCAATGGAAAGGTTAGTATGCTTTCCAACATTTGACTTCACATAATTCATATTTCTCTAAACCCCTCTTTAAAGAACATGTTGCATGTGCATCTTTCACCTTCTCAAGGGCACTTTTAAAGTTGTGTAAATAAGTCAGACTGTCCAAATCGGGACTAACAAATCATTTAGAAAAATTGGCAGGGCTGCTTTAGAAGCTGCCTCTAATTGTCTCCACCTGTGTGTTTATGTAATCTGTTTCACGTCATCTGCAGTCCCAGAATTTTGTCTTAACTGCACGTACAGATGGAAGTGGAAAAGGCTTTAAAGCAGCCCCACCAAAGCACCCTGGGGATGTGATTGCTTCAAGGAGAAGCACTTTGCTCTGCAGTATCCCTTAAATACTTTGTGTTCTGATCTGTTTCAGAAGAACAGTATTCTGGTTTTGTTAATTTACTCTCGGTAGGATGAATGCCCTGGCTATCAATCTGGTACCCTAGAAACTCAACACTGTCAGTATACAATTGACATTTATTTTTTTTCACCTTAAGTCTGGCCTCTTGGAATTTTTTTAGAACGCATTTCAAACGGTCCTGTAAGATTTTTTTGGTAGGGGCTGTAATTAATACGTCATCAAAATAAGGGACCACGCCCTTGATTCCTTGTAATAATCTTTCCATAAGGCTCTGGAAGATCCCCGGGGCTACACTAACTCCGAATTGCAGTCGGGTACATTTAAAGGCACCCCTGTGCGTTATAATAGTTTGGGCCTGAGCCGTTTTTTCATCCACTGGTAATTGTTGATAAGCTTGAGCTAAATCCAATTTAGCGAAAACCTTCCCGTCCCCCAAGGAATGGAGGAGGTGCTGCACCACCGGAACTGGATACGCATTCTGCTGTAGGGCGTGGTTCAAAGTGGCCCAGTAGTCCCCACAAATTCGGATTGACCCGTCTGGCTTAATGGGTGTTACAATAGGGGTTTCCCATGGAGAGTGATCGATGGGCTTCAACACCCCTTGAGCAATTAGCTTGTTGAGTTGTTCGTCGATTTTTGATTTTGGAGTGAATGGAACTCGACGGGGTTTCAAGCGAATGGGAGCTACTTTTGGATCTAGACTGAATGAGATCAGGGTCCCCTTATACTCGCCTAAGCTGTCCGCGAAGACGTCACTGAACTCAGAGATAAAGTCTTCCTCCCACTCACAACCACCGACTCGGTTCACGCCGGCCACTTCAATGCCGAGTGGCGTGAACCATTGGAGGCCTAGTAGGCTAGGCCTATCTCTATCGATGACCGTTAGGGGTAAGTACGCTGTATGCTTCTTGAAGGAGACTCGGACTCGGCAGGACCTGACAACGGGGATTCGATTCCCCTGGTAGTCCTTGAGGATGAGGCGTTGGAAACGGAAATCTTGGTGTTGAATTGTGGGGATGAGTTGCTTGAGTGTCTTCCAGGACACCATCGAGAGAGACAATCCCGAGTCGACCTCCATGTGGCAAGGCTGGTTCTCGATGGCTACCGTGACTCGGATTTTCTTAGTGTCCAAGGCTGAGGCGTGACCGATAGTGATAGTATGGTGAGCCTCTTCTCTCTGCAAAGCTCGATTTCTGTAGGAGTGGTTTACTGGCTCTCGCCTGACAGGATGGTTTCCTGTCAATTGGCGATAGTTACCCCCCTTTGAGGCCTGGCTGAGTCCTGGCAAGCTGCGGCAGACCCGCCCGATGTGGCCTCGTTTTCCGCACTCATGGCAGAGTGCGTCGCAGAATTTGCATTCGGACATGGCATGGTTGGCTCCACAGCCAGCGCAAGGGCGTAAGGGCTTTGGGCGAGGGTCCCAGTCGGACCGCAGTCGATGGACCCCTTCTTCGTCGCTGTCTGACAACGGAGAGAGGTCCTCGTGGTGCATTGTTACCAGCTGCCCTTCTGAACTAGGTGAGATTTCGCTGGCTGGTGGTGGTACCGGAGTGTGGCTTCGCCGTAGTTATGCAGCTGACTTTTTGGTCGCCTCTGCTGCTGTGGCTTCAGCGATGGCGTCAGCAAGGCTGATGTCGTCTTTTGCCATCAGCTTGCTTTGCAAGCCCAGTGCATCTAGTCCCAGAACTATTCGATCTCTTAGTGCCTCTTCTAAATCGGCGAACCCGCAGAAGCCCCCTAAATTTCGGAGGTCCGCCACGAAATCGGCCATGCTTTCCCCTTTTCGTTGGTTCCTCTGAAAAAACTTGTGGCGTCTCACGAGCGTAGGCATGGTTGGCGCGTAATGGCTTCTCAGGATGGGTTCGAGTCGTCCCAGCTCATGGCCTTCACTTCTCGAGGTTTGGCGAGTGCTTTAGCCATCTTAAATACGGTTGGGCCGCAATGCGTCAGGAACAACACCCTTTTCTTTGCTGGCGTGGCGTCCTTTAAGTTGTTCGTCTCGAGAAACATTTGGAAGCGATCCATGTAGGATTTCCAATCCTCTTGGTTTGGATTGAACGGAGTGGGTGGTATGATGCCGCCGGACATGGTTCCGTTGTTGGCGTCGTCTGTCATGTGCTCGGTGTTGCTTCCTGGCTTCTTTGGTTCAGACATCTCCAAATCCCACCCTTGTCGCCAGTGTTAAGTACTGAGCATGGGTTGAAATAAATGGAGACAGCCTCTGAACGGTGAACTTTCAGCTCTTTATTTACATAGTGACTTCTCAATCCAACAACAGTGAACTCTGCCTTATATAGACAACCCTTGTAAGATTTATCCAATAACGAGCTATGAACGCTAGCTCTTTCAACCAATAAGAACTCTCTGTTAAGGGCCAATCGGATTCCTCAGAACTAACCAATCCGATCTGGCCGCCTAACAGCCAATCAGAAGTGCAGGGCCAGAACCCTGCACTTTACCTCAAGCTCATACTTTTGTGCATACACAACAGTTTCCAGATGTACTTCCATGGGCTTATTGTCACCTTTAAAGCCTTATATGGCATGGGAGTAGATGGTAAGACTACCTCTTCCATCAGATCTGACAGAGTAGCATTCTTTGTATATCCTGGATGAAATAATAGGACCAGGTGGGTCCCCCAGGAAGTGTGCCTTCTCTGTCATGGCACTTATCTTGTGGAATATCCTCCTCTTTTCCTGTAATACAACAGTGAAGACCTGGGTCTTCCTCCACACATTGGAGCCAGAATGTTAGAGATGAGGGTTCTGACATGAGTCTATATGATTAGTGAAGATTTTTTTGAACCTTTACTTTTTTGTTTTTGTTTTGATTTAATGGAAAGTATTGTTTTCAGTAGTGGTATGCTGCTGGTTCGGATCAGTTCAAATGAACTGGTAGTTCCAGTGATCAGTTGGCCCTACTGACCCACCCCCATGCTATCCTGTCTTTTATTTCCTGCTTTGTAGCTCATCTCAACCACGCACAGAGATGATTCCACCCCCTTCTTGCTGTTCTACTTATCGTTGCTGATTTGGAAGATAAGCACCTGAGCTCCTAAATGCTCCATTTTCAGCACTGCATGCAAGCGCCTTAGGTTAAACTGGCAGCATCCCACCACTGATTATTTTGTTTCTGTTGTGTTTGTCACCCAGCATTCCTTGGGATAGATGGATGACCTTATAAATTGGATTAAATAAATAAGTAAATCAGGAGGAAGAGAACAGACCTTGTGGTTGAAGGGTGATAAAATTCAGTCACCTGCCATGCAATTTATATTAAAGTATTTTTCTGTTAATTCAAGGATAAAAAATACATTGCAGCAATTGTCTGGGTAAGTTTTCTGATTCTGACATGGGTTTCTATTTCAGAATCTGTTTGGGTGGTGGAGGTGGAAGTTGACAATTTCAGGTAGCAAAGTGTATTATTCTCAGGCAGTTTTGTCATACCTCCATTCTTTATCAGCCAGCATAGCTGTGCTGGTTAGAAACAAAGGGAAGCCAAAATGGGAGACACAACCATGAGATCAAACACTTTCCCTTTTTACTTTTGTTATGAGGAATAGTTTGATCATATGGTTGTGGCTGCCTCTTAACTTTTTTGACCCCCCCCCCCAATCGTCCACTGACCCCTATGGTCTTTTCCTTTCCCTTTTTAAACCTCTTTGGAGATTTAGGTTATGCTTTGTATGTGTTTCCTGACTTCATACTGTGGGAAATCATTCCACTAGGAACCACTGAAGACCACATGCAATGTTGGAGCTTCGTCTATTCACCCTAAGGTTAAGGAGGTTTAGCTTAGCTTTTGCTAACTACCCACCTTTGTAGTATGTTCGCAATTATAGGAAAAGAAATCCTTTTTCCTCCCTTGTATTTAACTTGGAACAAAACTAAAATCCCTTTGGCAATAGAACCAAAGAAGGAAATTAATTTTCTTGATTGGAAAGATCAACTGTTGTTGGTTTGAAAAGAGCACAGAATTATGCTTACGAAAAATTTCCGTGGTGTGGGACATATCATGCCAGTGAAAAGGGATATTAAGTGAACCAATCTGGACTGCAATAAAAAGGCAGCACAGATAGTAAAATAATTAGAAGAAATAGGATAAAAGACTTGAACTACATGCGTGAAAAAACCTGATGTCCCTAATGTTGTAAATAATCTTCAGAGGACTACAGTACCACATCATTGAATGATCTCAATGTCTCAAATGATAATTCCTCATACTTATTTTTTCCTCCATGACTTGCATTGGATTCATCTATGCTGTTGTAACTAGGTGATTAAATGAATGTCAGCAAGTCGAGCACTATCCGTACTTATATATTTAACTTGTATGCTTCACCCAAATCTTCAATAAATCATTAGAGATGTGGTATATTCCTTCTTGCTTCAAACGCTCTATTATCATCCTAGTGCCAAAGAAGTCCTCCATCAGGGAACTGAATAACTACAATCCAATTGCTGTAACGTCTGTAGTTATGAAAACCTTTGAAAGGCTAGTACTGTCCTATCTGAAAATCATCATGGATCCATAGTTAGATCCCATGCAATTTGCATACCGAGCAAATAGATTGACAGATGATGCTTTTATTATGGCTCTGCACTACATCCTACAACACCGTGAATTTCCAAATACCTACACAAGGGTCCTCTTTGTAGACTTTGTAGTTCAGCATTCAATACCATCATTCCAGACATTCTTCTAACTAAATTAAACCATCTAGCAGTGCCTGAATACACTTGTAAATGGATCATAAGCTTCCTAAACACACAGGAGCCAGCAGGTGAAGCTAGGCAGAATCACATCTGATACCTGTACAATTAGTACAAGTCTCCCCCAAGGCTGTGTGCTTTCTCCACTTCTCCCTATGTATCAATGACTGCATCTCAAATCATCCATCTGTTAAAATACTGAAGTTTGCATATGACACATCCGATTGGTCTCATTTGAGACAATGACGAATCCACATACAGACAGGAGGTTGTAAAACTTGCCTCGTGTTGTGACCGGAATAGTCTGGACCTGAACACACTCAAAACCATAGAAATGGTGGTAGACTTTAGGAGAAACTCTCCTATACTACCACCTCTTACAATACTAGACAACACAGTATCAACAGTAGAGACCTTCAAATTTCTAGGTTCTCCTATATCACATGACCTAAAATGGACACCTAACATCAAAAGGTTATCAAAAATAGAACAACAAAGAATGTTCTTTCTGCACCAACTCAGAAAGCTCAAACTGTCCAAGGAGCTGCTGATCCAGTTCTACAGAGGAATTATTGAGTCTATCATCTGCACTTCTATAACTGTCTGGTTTGGTTCTGCAATCCAACCGGACAGACACAGACTTCAGAGGATAATTAGGATTGCAGTAAAAACAGTTACTACCAACCTGCCTTCCATTGAGGCCCTGTATACTGCATGAGTCAAAAAGAGGGCTGTGAAAATATTTACAGACCTCTCACGTCCCGGAGAGGTGTCAACTGTGTCAACTCCTACCTTCAAACCGACACTATAGAGTACTGCACATCAGAGCAACTAGACACAAAAGCAGTTTTTCCCGAACGCCATCTCTGCTAAACAAATTATTCCCTCAACACTGTCAAACTATTTACTAAGTCTGCATTACTATTAATCCTCCTTCCTTTCACCCATCTTCTTCCACTCATGACTGTATGACTGTAACCTTGTTGCTTGTATCTAACGATTTTTATTGACTGTTTCCTAGTATGACTTGATTGCTTATTGTACCCGATGAATATTATTAAGTGATGTACCTTATGATTCTAGACTCTTGATGAATGTATCTTTTCTTTTATGTACACTGAGAGCATTTGCACTAAGACAAATTCCTTGTGTATCCAATCGCACTTGGCCAATAAAGAATTCTATTATTAAATTCAATTCTCAGTAACTCTAAACTAAATAATCAGCTGCTTAATTTTATTCTCCAATGAATTGGGAGTCAATTCCATTGAACCCAGATGGATTTAGCTATCTTGGAAGGGAGAACACACTCAGTTTAATTCCCTTGGTTCATGGTGGGAATCTAAAAGCCTGTCTGGCCTGTACTGGAGCACCTTCAGTGAATATTATTGGCTCCATTTTGAACTGCTCTTCCTCTGTTAGGAAAGTCCTCCCCCCCCCCATAACTTTCAGCTTGTACTAAAGTAGGACTAAAGTAGAACTGATACACTTCCAAGAGATTGTAGTAGGCGACAGTCTAGACCATGTCCTGAGATTTTCTTATCCTTCTGGATAGACCACCTCAGTGAGTTTAAATGGCTTTAGAGATTGTTGATGCTTTGAATGCTTTTACAGATTACTTGTATTGCTTTTGGACAGTCCTATGTATGTTTCCTGGAGCAAAATTATGAAGATTATTTACTCAGAGTGATGCTGGTTTAGTGGCTTTCTCTAATGTGTTTGCTTTTTGGCTCACTAAAAATACCTCTCACCTCAAATAAACTGCAACAGTTTTGCTGAATTACTCAATGTGTTACCATAATGATGCATAATGGCATTCCTCTCCTTAATTTCAGTATTAAGACTAACTCATATTTTCTTAAGTAATGCCTTTGGAAGCACTATGATAATTAGGACAATCTGTATTTTTAATATTCAGTATGTGTTGCAACCAATTAACAAATGTAGAGAATTGGTGTGGGTTTTGAAAGAAACCGGATGATGGGCTGTGCAATGGTATCAGCAATTATCTTACCTGAATCTTACATACTTCATTTATTTCAACCTTACCTGTTATTTCAGGGCTAGAGAACCTTCAGGCTATTATTTGTGTTTCAGCCTCGCCCAAGCCATTTCTCTTTATTGTTCCCTCTCGAGGTTACTAATGTGAATTGTTCAGTTTACAGCAGGGGTGGGCAAACTATGGCCCGCGGGCCACATCCGTCCCGTTGGTCTGTCCAATCCGGCCCGCCCCTGAAAAAAAATCGCTGGCCGTGGTGTATTGCCCTGCGCCACGTGGCCCCCAAAGCTGCAAAACAATGCAGAGCGCTCTCAGGGCAGGAAAGAAAAGAACTTTGCAAAGACCTCAGCTGGGAGTTTGAAATCACCTTCGAGTGCGACCTCTCCGAAAGTGAGTCCCCATCGATCCCTCCCTTTTTTCCGGGGCTTCCAGGCTTAAACTTTGCAAAGACAAAGTTTGCAGGTGGGAGTGTCTTCCCGCTGAGGAGCAAGAAGGGTTCTGCCTGGGAGGTGGGTGGGCTGCTTGGAGCAGGCTTCTTGGAGCCACCTAAAGCTAGGCCGCTGCTGGTGGAGCCTTGCCCTGCCTTGGTGCCCTGTTTCCCGGCTCGGCGGTCCTGCTCGGGTGGCACTTTAAAAGGCTGCTCCCAGCACCTGAGCAACTTCCCAGCAACTTGCGGCTTCCTTTTTCCTCGCGGGTGCTTGTGCCTGGCCCCGAGCCACGCGGTGGAGGGGAAACCTGGAGCACCACCGGGTCACCCCAAGCAGCCCGCCCGGGCGCCCGCTGGGCTGGAACCCTTCCCGCTCCTTGGCGGAAAGACGCTCCCGCCTGCAAACTTTGCCTGTGCAAAGTTTAAGCCTGGAAGCCCCGAAAACACAAGCAACTTCCCAGCAACTTGCGGTTTTCTTTTTCCTCGCGGGCGCTCGCGCCTGGCCCTGAACCACGCGGTGGAGCGGAAGCCCGGTGGGCGGGTGGGCTGCTTGGAGGAGGTGACCCGGCGGTGCTCCAGGCTTCCCACGCGGCTCGGGGCCAGGCGCGAGCACCCGCGAGTTAAAAGGAAGCCGAAAGTTGCTGGGAAGTTGCTCGGGTTTCCGGGGCTTCCAGGCTTAAACTTTGCAAAGGCAATGTTTGCAGGTGGGAGCGTCTTCCCGCCGAGGAGTGGGAGGGGTTCTGCCCAGTGGGTGGGTGGGCTGCTTGGAGGAGGCGATCCGGTGGCGCTCTGGGTTTCCTCTCCGCTGTGCGGCTTGGGGCCAGGCGCGAGCGCCTGAGAGGTAAAAGCAAGCCACAAGTTGCTGGGAACGACAGCAACCTCATTGTGAAGTTTGCTGATGACACCACAGTGGTTGGACTCATTTCGAAGGGAGACGAGGCAGCTTACAGGAAGGAGGTCCTGATGTTAACAGCTTGGTGTTCGGACAACAACTTAGTTCTGAACACCAAGAAAACTAAGGAACTCATTGTGGATTTTAGGAGGCATAACACCGATTTGGCTCCCCTTTACATCGATGGAGAGCAGGTGGAGAGGATCCACACCTTCCGGTTTCTGGGTGTCATCATTGCTGATAAAATCTCTTGGACGGAAAATACCACGGCGGTCATTAAGAAGGCCCAGCAGAGACTCCATTTCCTGCGGGTGCTCAGGAAGCACAATCTGGACTCTAACCTGCTGATTACCTTCTACCGTGCGTCCATTGAAAGTCTGTTGACATACTGCATCACAGTGTGGTATGGCAACTGCACCATGGCAGACAGGAAGAGATTACAGAGGGTAGTCAAAGCAGCTCAGAAGATCATCGGCTGCCCTCTTCCCTCCCTGTCGGACATTTATTCCTCCCGCTGTCTTAGTAGAGCTGTGAACATCATAAAAGACAGCTCTCATCCTGGTTATGGACTGTTTGACCTGTTGCCCTCAGGGAGGCGTTACAGGAGCATCTGGTCAAGGACAAACCGCCTTAAAAACAGTTTTTTCCCGAAAGCCATAACTACCTTGAATTTGCACATGCACTGATTTTAAATACTGCCAGATACACTGTAAATAATTGTGAACAAATTTTGTGCAATATGATCACTATTGTTGTTGTGTTGGCGGGCATGTGCAATAATTCCTACTGGGACAGGCACAGTAGGGTATTTTTATTCTTTTATTCTTTTATTCTTTTTATTCTTTTATCATAATTTTTTTAGAGATTTTATGTATATTTCTGGTGTGTATGTTGCACTGAAGGACGAGTCGCTTAATTTCACTGTGTATGCGTATGATGCAAATTGTACACGTGGATAGTGACAATAAAGGTATTCTGATTCTGATTCTGATTCTGGAAGTTGCTCGGGTGCTGGGAGCCGCCGTTGTGGTGAGCAGCTCCCAGCACCCGAGGAGGGCTTTTAAAGTGCCGCCCGAGCAGGACCGCCAAGCCGGAAAACGGGGCACCAAGGCAGGGCAAGGCTCCACCAGCAGCGGCCTCACTTTAGGTGGGCTTGGATGCCCCTGAGCGTGGTTTGTTCTCTCCTGGGACTCGCGTTTGGAAAGCATGGAAAGTAGTAGCAGGAGCAGCCGCGGTATAATATATATATATATTATAAAGGACCCATTATAAAATGCAGCAAATTATATATAAGAATATTATTGAAATTTATATTTATATTTATATTTATATTTATATTTATATTTATATTTATATTTATATTTATATTTATATTTATATTTATATTTATATTTATATTTATATTTATATTTATATTTATATTTATATTTATATTTATATTTATATTTATATTTGGTAATTCGGGTTTTCTCCCGCGTAAGATTGGAAGTATCTAGGCAACGTTTCGATGAAGTCTCATTCATCATCTTCAGGCTTGGTCTTCAGCTCTGTGCTTCTCAGAGTGATGTGAGCTTGCAGCTGCTTCTTCCTTTTAACTGCTAGTGTGGGTGTGACTTGATTGGTTGGGGTTTTGGCTGTGTTCTGATTGGGTGGGGGTTGGCTGTGTTCTGATTGGCTGGAGGCGTGTTTTGTTCAGGTGGGGGCTTGGTTGTGCTCAGGTTAGTCTTAATTGCTGGGGGATTTGAGCTGGTGAGCTGTGATCTTGCTGTTTGGCTTCGAGTTCGTGGTCGTGCTGCATCTCCATGGTGGGGGTCAGTTCGCTTCATGTATGGCTCAGAGGAGTTTGAAGTGGGTAGTGATGCAGCTGAAGTGTGGCTTCTGGTCCGTGGTTGTATCTCATCTTCTGTGTGGGTGTGAGTCTGCTTTCTACGTGGAAGTGTGGTGGTGGCATCTTGTGTGGCTCTCAGGGGTGTGGGTCTGGTGTCATTCTTCATGTTAGGTACTCGTTTGTTCATGAGGGTGGGTTTCCAAATGGCTGGTAGGTGGGAGGTATCATCTCATTTTTTCATGCTGTGTGGGCATTTTTCTATCTCTATGGCTTCTCTGATGATTCTGCTGCTGAAGTGTTCGGTTTTGATGATAGTTCTGGTATTTTTAAAGTCAATCTCATGTCCTGTGGCTTTGAGGTGTTGGACCAGGGAAGAGGTCGGTTCTTCCTTTTTGATTGAGTTCTTATGTTCTTCAATGCATGCACTTATTCTTCTATTAGTTTGTCCAATGTATGTGGTGGGGCAGGCAGTGCAAGGGATTTCGTATACTCCTTGATTTTCTAACTTGATTTTGTCTTTAGGGTTTCTTAGGATGGTGGATATCTTTCTGTTTGTGCAGAATGCTGTCTTAATGTTGTGTTTTTGGAGGATCTTGCTGATTTTGTCTGTAGTGCCTTTTATATATGGGAGGAGGGCTTTGCCCACGAGAAATACCCACGAGAACCTCAGAAAACACACACACACACACACATATATATAAAATGGCCTTTTATAAAATTGGTTCAGCCCTCGAACGCAAATCTGATTTTTCATGTGGCCCCCGACAGAAATTAATTGCCCACCCCTGGTTTACAGTGACAGGAGAGTGGCCAAAATGGAGTGGAGAATAGACTGGATGAATTTTCTCCATTATTATCTGTTTTAGTCCTTTGTAAGCCTCACCTCTCGTTTCCCACTTTATTTCATAATTCGATAAAATCCTGGAAGAAATCCTCAGCAAACTGGGTTGCATTGTTACTCATACATGTTGACTTGTTGTTGTATATATCTCTTTTTGTCTATTATCAGAGAACTTGTTGAGTTGTTGTAAATCATTCTCTTATGGCAGTAACTGTCTTGATGAAGACTCAACAGTGAAATGATCCAGGCAGGATAAAGATATCCTATCAAGAAGCAGACAGACTTGTGCATAGGATTTCTACCAGTTTTGAATAGAACAATAGATCTGCACTCTGAAGGCACAGTTTGATTACAGTTTTGTGTGGAAAAGTGGTGGACAGTGGTGTCACCCAAGCAGGAAAAGCCCAAAGGGAACATCAGGCCAGCCATAAAACAAACTTGCATAGGAAAAGGAATCAAATAAAAGGTATTAAAGAAGCCCCTTAGACAAAAGCCCAAATAATTAAGAAAACTAGGGAAACAAGAAAAGAAAACCCTTACAAACACAAGACATGCCAAATCAGCAAAACAAACAGACAAAAGACACAAAACATATCACAAAGGAGACAGACAGGAGATTGCTACAAAACAAATATAAGAAACCATTAAGCTGAAAGAGATTAGGACGAAACTGATAATACAATCAAACCACCCCGCAAAGTTTGCCTTCCGCACCCCGTGGAGTTTACCCTCCGGTGGAAATCAAGACAACCCCTGACAGGATTTAAAACATTAAGAAATACAAACACAAGCACACACACACACAAAAGGAGAAAAAGGGTATAAAAAATCAGGGACTTTCCATACGAAGCTAGCTAGCCCAGGAACACAGACTTCTTGCTATCTCTCGCCTTCCTGAAAAATAAAAAGATTCAGCTTTCAAGCAGTTGTCCGTATCCTTGCACCGGAGCTCTCCCAGCAGGAAAATCGAATCCTCAGAAGAAAGGCATTGTGACAGCCTTTCAACAATTGCACCTAAAGTTTACCTGGAGCACAGAGTGCTTTAAATTGATGCGCCAATAAATGTGCTTCTCCTTGATGAAGTCAGTCTTGCCTTAGCAAAGTACAAGTTACATCCTGTTTTGCATCTTTGCAGTATGTTCTACATGGAGGTATCTTTGAGATGTCTTTGGAAATGGCAATTAGTTGAGAATATGGTAGCTGCTTACAAGCAAAATCTTGATAGTGGTGGCCCTACAAGTTAGTTTTCCTTTAGGGGAAATCATGTAAAGCCCTTAATGGCTAGAGATATTCCTACTTTGAATTGGATTAGGCAAGACTGTGTGATCTCATTTCTGCTATTCAGCGTCACAGTTGATGCTATGATAAGGAAAGTTTTTGATGGCAGGCAAGGAATCTAGCAATATGAATCTTACTATGCAGCCAATTTCATGTTTGTCAATGATGAGGCTGTATTTGCAAACAACGATACGGAGGCCACTAGTAATTGTGCATGATATCTCATACATTGTCCATTCCTATGACTTGAAAATTAATGCCAAGAAAATAAAGTTTTGTCAATTGATGGATAACAATCTGCAGTCTTCTTGAACAGGACCTGTGAGCTGCTTGGCTTTATTCAGCCAGCCGGCAGCTCGGCGGCCAATGACAACGCTTTGAATTTGGCCAATCGCGGTAGATTCTTAGCGTGCCAATCACAGTCATTTAGTTAACCAATCAGGTTGTGGTCCATGCGGACCAATCAGAACTCAGGATTTGGAGAATGTTAATATAGAACACCCCTCCCCTCTTGGTTTCGCCCGACGGAACATGGTGACATAGTTGTGCAGGTAGGCGGGGCTCTGTACCTGCCTAGTTGACTTGCGTGGCTCAGTCTGTGTGTGATCGTCGGCCGGTTCAGACGGGCTCCTCGTCACTCTCAACCCCATCGATGGAACCACCTGGAAGGGTGAGCTGGGCCTATTGATGCAGCTCCCGCCCAGTCTACTTGGGTCGGTCGAGTTGCAGCTTCTGCTGTTCCCGCCTGGTCTTTCCGGGCTGGTTGAGCTGGCTTGGCTGCTCCTTCCAGGTGAAGCTTCCGTCTGCAACGGTTTGAGGTCTACCAGTGAGTATGGCTGGTTTATTATTTGGGGTTGGCTTGTTCTAGTTGTGAGGTGTTCTGCTTGTGTTTGGGGATGTTCTGCCTGTGCGTTAGGTCTTTTATCTTCCCCTTGCTTGGTTGTTGCAGTTTCCCCCCCCTCTGGTTCCTTTAGTCATTGTCGGGGTGTCAGAGTTGTTAGTGGTTAGTCTTGACCGTAGCTGGTCGATGTGCTGCTTCCAGCTCCTTCCATTGGTGGTTTGCAGTCTGTATGACCGGGGACCCGTTACTTGGGTTATTTTTGCTGGTATCCAGAGTGGGTCTCCTGTGAAGTTTTTCGTGTAGACCATGCCTCCGATGTTAAATGCCTGGTATCTACTGGATGAGGCTGGGTTTTTTTCTGGGTTGTAAGTGGGGTACAGTCAGTCCAGTGGGGATCTTAATTTTCTGCCCATCAATAGTTCTGCTGGGCTTTTATTAGTGGTTGTGCTGGGTGTAATGTGCTGTGTGAATAGCATTTTATTTTTTTTCCTGTATTTCACCGGTTTCTATTTTTTAGATGGTTTTTTTTGTGTATTGAACCATCCATTCCACCCGTCCGTTTGCCGCCGGGTGAGCTGGTGAGGTTAATGCGTGCCGGATTCCCCGTTTGGCTAGGTATTTTTCAAAGGCTAGTGCCATGAACTGTGGGCCGTTGTCTGACACTAGTACATCGGGCAGCCCGTGCGTCACGAAAAGTTTGTTCAGTTTATCTATGATGGCTTCTGTTGTCGTTGTTCTCATGGTGCTTACTTCTAGCCAGTTGGAGTAAGCATCCATGGTGATGAGAAATGTATGTCCCTTGGTTGACCCGGCAAAGTCTGTATGGATTCACGACCATGGGCCTCTGGGGTTTTCCCATTCCAGTACCGGGGTGGCGGGGGGGGTGGACTTTGTCTTTTGGCACCTGTTGCACCCAGCTACCCATGTCTCCATTTGTTTGTCCATCCCTGGCCACCAAGCGTAACTTCTGGCCAGGGCTTTCATCTTGACCATGCTTGGATGCCCTTCGTGCAGCATTGCTGGTACTTTTTTTCGTAATGTCTCTGGTATAACCACCTGGCCCCCCAAAAGTATGCACCCCTTCTGTGTGAACAGTTTGGTTTGCCGGTTCCGGAAGGCTTTGAACTGTTCGCTTCCATCGCTTTCTGGCCACCCCCTCTCTACCCAGCTCAATACCCGCGCCAGCCGTTTGTCTTTATTTGTTTCTCGGGCAATGTCTGGTGCGGTTAGGAGTGGGCTGGGTAGAGTCTTTATTTGCAGGGTTGTTGTTGTGGGTGCTGGTTCGTCGTTCAGGTCTGGTAGGGGGGATCGGCTTAGTGCGTCTGCGTGCAAAATGTTCTTGCTGGGCCGGTGTGTCAATTCGTAGGTGTAGGCGGCAAGGAACTTGGACCACCTTGTCATCCTGTGGCCTTGTTCCCTGCCAGTATCCCAAGTAGAGGTTTGTGGTCCGTGATGATTGAAAAGGTCCTACCGTAAAGATACTCGTGGAACCTTTTCACTCTGGAGATGATTGCCAGGGCTTCTTTGACCAGCTGGCTGTAATTCCTCTCTGGCTTGGACAGCGTTCTCGAGAAGAAAGAGATGGGTGCTTCCTTCCCGTCCGATAGGGTGTGACTGAGGACTTCCCCGATGCCGAAGGGTGATTCATTGCATGTAACCGTCAGCGGCAGGGTCTCGCTGTACTGGATCAGTATGGCGTCTGACATTAGCAGGTTTTTGGTCTGTTGGAATGCGTTTTCCTCCTGCTTCCCCCAAGTCCAGGTGGCTGTTTTATCCAGCAGCCTATGCAAGGGTTCTGCCGCGGTCGCCTTTTGGGGTAGGAAAACATTGTAAAAGTTAATAAGTCCCAAAAACACCTGCAGTTCTGCCTTGTTCATGGGTGTGGGGGCTTCCTTGATGGCTTTTAGTTTCTTTCCGGTGGGGTGGATTCCGTGTCGGTCGACCCTTTCAGTGCAGAGCTGGCATTTCCCTTTTCTAACTTTAAGGCTGGCGTCTTTGAACTTTTGCACCACTGCCCTTAGTCGGGTTTCCAATTGTTTTTTGTTGGTGGCTGCCACCAGCAAATCATCAAAGTAGGGCACCACTCCTTTTATTCCCTGGAGGAGTCTTTCCATGAGGCTTTGGAAGACTCCTGGCGCGACGCTGACTCCAAACTGGAGTCGTTGCATTGGAATGCCCCCTGGTATGTAACAATCGTTTGCGCCTCAGCTGTTTCGGCATCGACTGGCAGTTGCTGATAGGCCTGTGCCAGGTCAAGCTTCGCGAAGACCCGGCCTCCCCCCAGTGAGTGCAGAAGGTGCTGTACCACTGGGACGGGGTAGGCGCTTTGCTGCAGTGCATGGTTGAGGGTGGCCTTATAGTCACTGCAGATTCTTATTGAGCCATCTGGTTTGAAGGGGGTGACTATGGGTGTTCCCCAGCGGGCATGGTCAATTGGCTCCAAGACCCTTTGTGAGATGAGCTTATCTAGCTGCTCATCGATTTTGGGCTTGAGCACAAATGGCACTCACCGCGGTTTGAGGTGGATGGGGGTGACGTTTGGGTTGATGTTGAAGGAAATAGGGGCCCCTTGGTACTTGCCTAGGGTGTCGTCGAACACTTCCTGGAAGCACCGTTTCCTAGTCTGCCTCGTCAGTGTGGTGGATGCCCGTCACCTCAATTCCCAGCAGGGAAAACCATTGCAGTCCGAGCAGGCTGGGGTGGTCTCTGTCTACGATCATGAGTGGTAGTTCCTCGGTGTGGCCTTTGAAGGTGATCTTGAAGTGTCCGATGCCGACAACAGGGATGAGGTTTCCCTGGTAGTCTTTCAGGGTCAGCTTTTGGTCGTCCAGTTCACGGCGGTGGATGGTAGGCACTAGGCACTTGATCGTGCGCCAGGAAACCATGGAGAGGTAGGACCCGGAGTCTACCTCCATTTCGCAGGGTTGGTCTTCGATGCCTACCTCCATGCATATCTTCCGGGCGTCGGTGGTCGAGGAGTGGCCGATGATGACCGTTTGGTGTGTTTCCTCTCGTCGCTGTGCTTCGTTGAGTTGCCTGCTCCGGCTGTCTCAGCTCCATCGGCTCTTGGCTTGGCGGTCTCGGTTCCTGGGAGGGGTGCCATCTCATGGTCGGGGGCTGCTGCCTCAACACTGGGGGCTGCTGTTCCGCCTGTTTCAGCATAACTTGGCGATGTGGCCCTGCTTCTCACAATGCCGGCAGATAGCGTCAAGAAAACAGCATTTGGAGCGGGGGTGATCGCCGCACAGCTGGCGCAGTGGAATCCGGGTTTACATCCCCTCCGGTCCCACCGATCGTGCTCTGCCTGGAGCCGGTGGATCTCCTCCTCCTCGTCTTCGGTGTTGGAGTGGGAGTTGACATGGTGGGTGGTCATTTCTCAGTGGCCGGTCTCCATGGTACTGGCTGGTGCTGGGGTCATCTCGAGGGTTGTTGGGCATTCCATCGTGTTCGCTTGCCTCATGCGGGCTGCCGATTTGCGGGTGGCCTCAGCTGCAGTCGGTGAGGGTGTTGGCGAGGGAGATGTTGCCCTTGGCCATCAGTCTGCTCTGCAGCAAGGGATCTCTGAATCCGAGGACAACTTGGTTGTGTAGGGCCTCGTCTAGGTCGGTGAACCCGCACAGCCCTCCGAGATCTCTCAGCTGGGCCACGAAGTCGCTGATGGCTTCACCTTCGCGCTGGTCTCGCTGGTAGAAGTCATGCCTTCGGATGAGGGTAGGCATGGCCGGGGCGTAATGGTGGCGCAGGATGGGCTCGAGGTCAGCCCAGTCCATTTCCTTTACGTCGTGGGCTTTGCCAATGCTTTGGCCATCTTGAATACTGCAGGCCCGCAGTATGTCAAGAATACGGCTCATTTTCTTTGCCCGTTAGCATCATTGAGGTTGCTGCATTCCAGGAACATCTGGAATCGGTCGGTGTAGGACTCCCAGTCCTCGGTGGCTGGGTCGAAGGGAACAGGTGGCGGGGTGCTGCTGGCCATCTTGCTGGTTGTTTCGCTCCATTTGCCATGTGCTTGCTGGTCTCTTGTCTCATGATCCCACCTTCGTTGCCAGTATTATGCTGGGAGATCAGGTCCGGGTATATCGGTCCCGGGTAGATCGGGCCGCATGGAGCCGCGAGACTCAAAGTGCACATTCAGCTCTTTATTGAAGAATATACAGTTGGGTCCAGGACCTGCGAGCCACTTGGCTTTATTCAGCCGGCCGGCGGCTCGGCGGCCAATGACAATGTTTCGAATTTCCCGCAATCGGCTCAGCCAATCGCGGTAGATTCTTAGTGCGTCAATCACAGTCATTTAGTTAACCAATCTGGTTGTGGTCCGTGCGGACCAATCAGAACTCAGGATTTGGAGAATGTTAATATAGAACAGTAGCTTCAAATAAATCCTCTTAAGTTTTGGGAGTGTGACTCAAGGCTCATGATTTAATTGGAGTAACTGCCAGAACTCTGACAGATAGTGAACTCTGAGATACGTAATTCACTTTCACCCTTGATCCTGACTTCCCCCCCGCCCCACCACTCTAGGTATATCAGTGTCAGGAACCCTGACACTGTATATATTTTTGAAAAATATTTTCACTGACTAACTTTGCCCTCCCACTTTTATAGAATCATATGAAAGTCCAATGGATACTCTTTTCCACTTGTAATCATGTATATTTTGTATATGAATATAGTAATTCATATATTCAACGGTATATAAAGAATATTCAAAATAGGAACATCATTTAATTATATTAAGTTAATTCACTGCCTGAAATGTACTTCTATCTTTCCCTCACTCTCCCTTCCATAAATATGTTTTGTTTACAGTATTAGGAGCTGTTTGACTGGAATACCGCACACTATACCAAACATATAGAAACCAAAATCCAATAACATATAGCAATAGTATAGCAATAGCACTTAGGCATCTATTACTTCATAGATGTCATAGCACTTCATAGTGCTTTACAGCCCTCTCTAGCAGTTTACAATGTTAGCATATTGCCCCAACAATTTGGGT
The DNA here is from genome assembly GCA_033807585.1 of Hydrophis major. Taxonomy (NCBI): domain Eukaryota; kingdom Metazoa; phylum Chordata; class Lepidosauria; order Squamata; family Elapidae; genus Hydrophis; species Hydrophis major. The sequence goes on from CM066330.1 coordinate 248,937,386, forward strand.
CCTCATTTTACTGAACTTGGAAGGATGGAAGCCTGAGTCAACTTTGAGCAATTCAAAACTGAACTCCTGGAGTGAGCAGTGAGTTAGCCTAAAGTACTGCATTCTAATCACTGCGCCACCATGGGTCTTATGCTAACTTTCCAGTTTTAATTTAGTCAGATTTCCTCCGAGATTTCTGCAAGATTGTTGAATTATAATTTTATATTGTGACAACTGTTTGCCATATTTCTAGATTTCATCCATTAGAATCTGAATACTTTTTAACAACAATAACATTTAAATCATATAGCTATATGGGACTAATCTAAATGTAATGAATAACATAAAGGAATAGACCAGCTCCATAAAATTTACAGACAGTAACTAGGAAAGACATTCCATTAGAATAGAATAGAATAGAATAGAATAGAATAGAATAGAATAGAATAGAATAGAATAGAATAGAATAGAATAGAATAGAATAGTTTTATTGGCCAAGTGTGATTGGACACACAAGGAATTTGTCTTGGTGTAAATACTATCAGGGTACATAAAAGAAAAGATACATTCGTCAGGAGTCAAGAATCATAAGGTACGACACTTGATTGTCATAGAGTACAATAAGCAATCAATCATACTAGGAAACAGTCAATATAAATCGTACTATACAAGAGACAAAGTTGCAGTCATACAGTCACAAGTGGGAGGGGATGGGTGGTAAGGAGTGATGACAAGATTAACAGTAATAGTAATGCAGACTTTGTAATAGTTGAACAGGGTTGAGGGAATTATTTGTTTAGCAGAGTGATGGCTTTCGGGGGAAAAACTGTTCTTGTGTCTGGTTGTTCTGATGTGCAATGGTCTTCGTTTTGAGGGAAGGAGTTGAAACAGTTTATGTCCAGGATGTGAGGGGTCTGTAAATATTTTCACAGCCCTCTTTTTGACTTGTGCAGTATAAAGGTCCTTGATTGAAAACAGGCGGGTAGAAATTGTTTTTTCTGCAGTCCTAATTACTCTCTGAAGTCTGTGTCTGTCCTCTTGGGTTGTAGAACAGTTATAGAGGTGCAGATGACAGGCTCAATCATTCCTCTGTGGAACTGGATCAGCAGCTCCTTGGGCAGTTTGAGCTTTCTGAGTTGGCGCAGAAAGAACATTCTTTGTTGTGCTTTTTTGATGATGTTTTTGATGTTAGGTGTCCTTTTTAGGTCATGTGATATAGTAGAACCTAGAAATTTAAAGTCTCTACTGTTGATACTGTGTTGTCTAGTATTGTAAGAGGAGGTAGTATGAGAGGGTTTCTTCTAAAGGCCAGCACCATTTGTACGATTTTGAGTGTGTTCAGTTCCAGATTGTTCCAGTTACACCATGAGGCAATTTGTATAACCTCCTGTCTGTATGCAGATTCATCATGTCTCGAATGAGACCAATGACTGTTGTGTCATCAGCAAGCTTCAGTATTTTAACAGATGGATGATTTGAGATGCAGTCACTGATACATAGGAAGAAATGGAGAAAGCACACAGCCTTGACGGCCCCCTGTGCTGATTGTACAGGTATCGGATATGATTCTGCCAAGTTTCACCTGCTGCTTCCTGTCTGTTAGGAAGCTTATGATCCACTTACAGGTGTGTTCAGGTACCACCAGTTGGTTTAATTTGCTTAAAAGTGTCCAAAAAAATAAATAAATTCATATGCAGAAAATCATTAATTTTTAGATAAATATTATTCTCTAAGCATTTTATTTTTGTTTAACTTTGGCATTTCTAGTTAGTTACTATTATACCATTTTGGTGTTCTTACATAGAGAACTCTCTCACAAGATTTAGATCTAGAAGAACTATCAAGCTATCTAAAATGATTGAACCAGTGTCTTTTAATGTTCCCTAGAATTTTGCACAAAATTATCTAGTGGCTACACTAAGCTTATGAGACCAGTCCATGATTTATTAGAACAAATAAGGCAGTATATTTTGGTCTATGTTTGAAAGCCACATTTACAATATCCAAACAAATATTCAAACCCAGTAAGAGTGACAGTTTGAAACAAAATATGTGGAAGAGATTCTGCTACTAGAACTCAGAAATAGCTTTCATGCATTCACAGAATAAATAGTCTCTGAACTTCCAGGGATAGAACAAAAAAAAAAAAAGTAACAGCAGTTGAGAAGCTAAGCCCTGAATGGCAAAAGTGATACCATTGCTATTACTAGCAAGGAAGCAAAGAAGAGAATTGTAGTACTTAGTAATTTTCTATTGTGAAGAATAAGAATAGTCTTTGCCAACTAGACCTCATGATTTTTGAACTATATTGTCCTCCTGGAGCGTAGGTTTAAAATATGATGGTGCATATGAGCTGCTATAATCACAACCCTTGGACTCAGAAACTTTAGAATGGAAGCTAAAAAGTTGGAGGTTTGAGTAATATTCATATCATTTTTTTTCTTAATCCATGGGAGAAGTTTTGAAAGGGAGAGAAACAAGCTTTAGCTTACCAAAATGTTGTTAATACCATAGATGCGCACGTTGCAGCCTTGATTGATGAAATTGTAGTCTACATGATCTGGATTGTGGCTGCTAGGATGAGATGGGTTTCATTTTAAAAACACCTGGAAGGACACCTTTTGCTGATTTATAGAAGGAATAGATCAGATATACAGCCCTTGCTTATCAGTGGAGACCAAAAGCAAAGGTGCAAAATAGTAGTGAAAGAAATTTAATTACCTTGGCACCTGTTGGGAAACAAGTTCTAACAAGTATGATTCTTTAGAGGGTGAAGCAAGGCATCTGCGGGGCAGAGTCACCTATAATTTCATCTCAACCAAATTACTTTAATTTGGTAGATTATGTAGTAGCATTATACACAGAGCTCTCTGTTAGGGATAACATAGTTTACCCTAACTGGTTTAGGTAAAATAATAAATATGTTATCATGGTTTATAAGTTAAAGTGTCTGCAACTTTAAATATAGGAATGTAATTAGGGGAGTGGTTGTGAAAGCACTTTAAAAGAAGCAAGACGACAGCTTGCTCTCTCTGGCTTTGATGATCCCTAATTACTGTATGGATTCAAGACTACGTTACTCGAATGGGAGAGAGATAAAGGACTGATTTGTAAGTGAACTGACATAGGATATTCTACACGGACTTTGCTAACTGAATATCCTTGAATGGACTGACTAAATGATACATGACTAATGGACTGTTATTTTGACTATGCTATGAAATCATAATGGAATAAACTATATTTTTGATAGCACAAGCGTATCTGTTATTTTTACTGTATGTTAATAAACATACAAGCTTATCTCACTCATTTATCTATATGCCTATCTGACTAATGCTGCGCATTCTGTTTAGCTTGTCTCCTTAACCCTGGTTGGGGAAACCAGGCTTAACACTGGTTATGGGCCCAGAGGCTGCAAAGTCAGTTTAACTAGGATAAAACAGATTTATGTAAAAGTGAGAGTTTGTGTTGTTATACGTTACAGTAAACAGACAGCTGTGTTTTATTAATTATAGTTTTATATCCAAATAAGAAAACATGGCACAAGTCAATCTACAAAGTTTGTCCCTTATATCCAAGCTGGATGGAAAAAACTATGTATCATGGTCTATGAAATGTAGTCTACTTCTACGAAGAGAAGGTCTGTGGAACATCATTGAAAACCCACCAAACGTAGAGGAATGGGATCCAGAGGATGATGAAGATAGACTAAAGATAAAAGATTTTATGCATAAAAATGAACAAGCTATTTGCATAATAGGATTAACATTAACTGACCAGCAACTTGTTCATATCCATGGAGAACAAACGGCTGTTGGGTGTTGGCAGAAGCTGAAGAGGATTTATGTCCGAGATAACGTTGGTGCACACATAAATCTAACACGGAAGCTTTTCAGGACGCATCTCCAGACGAATGGTGATATGCTGAGTCATTTGGAAACTATGAAAAGCATTTTTCAAGAACTGCACAAGAAAGAGCTTATTTTCTCTGAACTACACCAAGTCTACATAATTCTATCTTCACTAGATAAAAGTTATGACAACTACGTCACTTCCCTTGAAATTTTGCCTAAGGAAAGTTTAACTTTAACTGATATAACTGGCAGATTGATTGAAGAGGCAAGAAGAAGACTTGAAAGAGATGAATTAAGGAGTCAGCAACCTCAAAAAGAAGATAATAAATCTCCTACTGCATATGCAATTAAAAAGTGTTTTAATTGTGGAGAAAGAGGACATTTGGCAAGATTTTGTAAAAAAGCAAAGCGCCAGAATGCTGGCCAGAATACTAAAAGTAACCAAAAGATAAATAAAAATTTAGAGTTAGCCATGTATATTAACGGAGCTGTAAAAAATAATTTATGGGTGGTTGACAGTGGAGCATCCCACTGTATAACAAATGATAACAAAAATTTTATTAAAATGTCCAAGAGTACACAGCAGATATCGTTAGCCAATGGCTGGAAACTGAAAGCTAAAGGTCAAGGTATAGCATATTGTTCTTTTACAAAAGAGAATGTAAAAATGTTATATGTACCACAACTTAAGTTTAATTTAATTTCAGTTAGAATTTTGGTTAAACTAGGATATGTAGTTACATTTAAAGGAGATAACTGCATAATTGAGAAAGAAGATAAGAAAATTACTGCATCTTTAAGAGGTGAATTATATGTGTTAAATGATAATGGTTTAGAGGTGGCTAACACGGTTTTTGATAATAAGAAACCTCATGATGAATGTATTCACTTGTTACACCGAAGGCTAGGGCATTTAAATTTTAAAATGCTTAAGAAAACTGTTGAATTATCTAAAGGAATAAGTTTGAAACCTTGTAATAAGTATTTGCAATGTTCTATTTGTAATCAAAGCAAAGCCAAGGTCACACGGGCTAATAGAGTTGATGGATTTACTACCAAAGAGCCTTTAGAAGTAGTATTTGCTGATTTAATAGGTCCAAAAAAACCAAGTGTAGGAGGAGCTCGATACATACTAAGTATAATGGACCACTATTCTAGATATGGGTTTTGCTATTTAATGAAGAGCAAAACTGAAACGTATCTAAATCTCTTTAATTGGATAAAATTTGCTGAAAGGAAAACTAAAAAGAAATTAGTAACTCTAATAACAGATAATGGTACGGAATTTACAAATAATAAATTCCAGAATAGACTTAGAATGTTAGGTATTCAACATAAAAAATCTGCACCATATAGGCCACAACATAATGCCTTTATAGAGAGACGAGGCCAAACATTACAATCAATGACACGAACTATGATGTCTGATTCAGGATTACCTGACGATTTGTGGGGAGAAGCAATAATGTGTGGTAATCATATATTAAATAACGTTGTTAATTCAACAACAGGTGAATTACCATTCACACTGTGGCATGGTACAAAACCTGATTTAAGTTACATGAACACATTTGGAGCACCAGCATGGGTGCATATCCCTTCACAACTCAGACACAAAGGACAGCATAGAGCTAAAAGATTATTTTTTGTAGGATATAAATCTAATCATAGATCTTATAGATTCTGGGAACCAGGTACATCTAGAGTTTACACCAGAGCTAGTGCTAAATTCCTAGAACATGTAGGATGGAATAGATTAGAGCAAGATTTAAATAACGAAGTAATTATTGAACCCTACAAAAGGCAGAAAGAACAGATTAGTTATAAGAAGAGTCCAATTAAAAGAAGAAGTCCACGAAGAGCAAATAGGACCAGAATAAGAGAAAACTGTTGATCAGGAAGAGTTAGATAATCAAGAAGAGTTAGTTAATGAAAGTCCACCTGTAAGTCCTGTAATACCTAGAGGTACTACATATGTAACTAGACCACCTGATAGGTATCAAGCATGTATAGTTTGCCAAGTAACTAAAGCTCCAACTAGTATAGATGAACTTAGGATGTATCCTGCTAAGGATCAGGAGAATTGGCAAAAGGCAATGGAAAAAGAACTAAATTCATTTAAGGTAATGAAAGTATATGAAGATGCTAAATTACCTCCAGGAAAAAAATCCATTGGGTGCAAATGGATATTTAAAGTAAAAACTGGAAATGATGGGACTGTTTCCCATAAAGCTAGGTTGGTAGCTCAAGGATTTAATCAAACTGCATCTGATTACGATGAAGTTTTTGCACCAAGTCTTAAGGCAACATCTTTGAGAGCAGCATTATTGTGGGCAGCTAAGAAAAACTGTGTCATTAACCATTTAGATAGTAGAAACTGCTTATTTGCATGCACCATTGCAGCACACTATATATTTGAAAAAGCCAATTATTTTAAAAGATAATAAAATAAATAGTAATGATTGTTGGAAACTCAAAAAGAGTCTTTACGGGTTGAAACAATCTGGCTTTGAGTGGAACCAATATATTGTGAAAGAGTTAAACAATATAGGTTTTAAATCTGGTTTAGTAGATCCATGTGTGTTTAAAAGAGAAAATAATGGAACGGTGTTATTATTGTTATTATTTACAGATGATATTGCTTTGATAACTAAGACTAATAATGAAGCTAATGAGATTATATTATTATTAGCCAAAAAGATAAAATTAAAGCATTTAGGTGAAATTAAAAAGTATCTAGGATTGACAATTTACAAAACAAAAAATGGTTTTAAGATATCTCAAGAAGATAAAATTTGCCAATTAATTAAAACGAATAAAATGGAACTTTGTAAACCAGCAAAGACTCCAATGAGTCAGGAAGTTTGCCAAACTGATGATCAAAGTCCCAAATTTGATAAGTCCATATATCAATCTTTGATTGGTAGTTTATCATATATAAGCAATTGGTCTAGGCCAGATATAGCTTATAGTGTAAATCAGCTGGCACATTTTAATTCAGATCCACATCAATGTCATTGGCAATCATTAAAGAGAATTTTAAGATATCTTAAAGGAACAATGAACCATGCATTGTATATAGAACCAAAGGGTGATTTGAGTCTTAGTGCCTATGCAGATGCAAGTTTTGCAACTGATATAAACACTAGAAAATCAACATCTGGGATGGCTATATTATTTGGTAAGACACTAATAGGATGGAGGTCAATCAGACAACAGCATATTAGCTTGTCCACGATGGAAGCGGAATTTTCATGTCTGTCATTATTATGCACTGACTTAATTTTGTACAAACAGTTATTATTAGACATGGGTATAACTGTTAAAGATTCCATTATTGTGTACGAGGACAACCAGGCAGCCATAAAGTTAGCTACTAATATTGCTGTAAAAACTAGATCAAAGCATACTGATTTAAGATACTTAAATGTTAGAGAATCTGTAAAGAATGGGCTAATTAAATTGGAATACTGCATGACAGAAGAAAACATTGCAGACCAATTTACAAAAGCTCAAGGAGTAATTAAGTTTAAAGAAAGTTGTAACTACTATAATTTAAAAGTGTAAATAGTTATTATTATTATTTAACCTAAAAGGGGAGAATGTTAGGGATAACATTGTTTACCCTAACTGGTTTAGGTAAAATAATAAATATGTTATCATGGTTTATAAGTTAAAGTGTCTGCAACTTTAAATATAGGAATGTAATTAGGGGAGTGGTTGTGAAAGCACTTTAAAAGAAGCAAGACGACAGCTTGCTCTCTCTCTGGCTTTGATGATCCCTAATTACTGCATGGACTCAAGATTGTGTTACTCGAACGGGAGAGAGACAAAGGACTGATTTGTAAGTGAACTGACATAGGATATTCTACACGGACTTTGCTAACTGAATATCCTTGAATGGACTGACTAAATGATACATGACTAGTGGACTGTTCTTTTGACTATGCTATGAAATCATAATGGAATAAACTATATTTTTGATAGCACAAGTGTATCTGTTATTTTTACTGTATGTTAATAAACATACAAGCTTATCTCACTCATTTATCTGTATGCCTATCTGACTAACGCTGCACATTCTGTTTAGCTTGTCTCCTTAACCCTGTTTGGGGAACCCAGGCTTAACACTCTCTAACTATAATTTTTTCATTGTATTTTATAAAGGAGAAGTCTGGCAAATTCTAGTCTGCTCATACTGTATGTACCACTCTTAGCCATAGTGACTGATAATTCTTTGAATATTTTTCAATCTGTTATTTTAGGCTGAAAATACCAGTTCATGGTACCCAGGAGCCCAAAATGAACTGTACTCAAAACACAATGTGCTGTCCACCCAGTGTATGGAAATTGGATAGTTAGGTAGCAATTGTGGGCTGTCCCTTTAAGGGAATGCATCATGGTAAATGTAGTTAAGGTGTCCTGGGAAATGTAGTCCATATCACATGACCAAATCTGTAATCCTGATTGGTCACTAAATTGACCCTTGAGGGGTTGGAGGAGGTTTTCCTCACTCTTGGCTGAACTCACGGACTCGTAGTAACTGTTTTACTTCTATCACTACAACATGAGGGAAAAAGGATAGAAGATAAACCATCTTTTTACTAATAAGATATATACAAATGTGGGTTATGAGGATACCTGATGAACCAATAAATGTACTTTGTTATGGATGTCTTGTTGAGTTTATCTATCTGCATCTGTACAGCTTACAAATCCACTACTGTACAGAATACAGAACAGTAAAAAAAAAAAGGTTAATTTGAAGTCCTGAAGCCTATTAGTATAAAGACTGTTAATTTGGATTTGTGATAAAGCAAAGTAATGTTGAAGCCAGGAGTGAATGTAGAATGCTAAGCTCTGTGCCTCAGTTTGAATTGCAGGGAGGGCAGGAATCCCCCCTTCCCCTTTTACTCAAGAGACTCTTCAAATATGGAGAGAGTCCTTGAAGATCATTCCTTTCTTAAGGACCACAGAAAATCTGAAAGCATTCACAAAACACTGCAGGCAGAGTTGGGATTTTCACTCTTGTGTGGGCATACCAATACCTAAACACTCTTGCTTATTTACTTATTAAACAAGGAAGCTGCCTATTTCAGAGGCATTCCCTTTTACAATGGATTATTTTCTTGAGTTTGATGATGTAGAATACGCCCAACTTTTCATTTGAATGATTAACATGCAAGGAGTACTGCAGAGCAGGCAAAAATCCTAGGTAATTACTCTACATAGAAACTATTCTTATATTTTCATATGTAAATATCTTTACCCAAGTGATATAGGAACTATCAGTAGTTAGATGCTGGTCTAATCAGAGACTTGAGAATTCAGAATCAGATAAGATGAAAAAAGGGCAGGAAGCTTGGTTTATCTCATAGGTAGTTGGCCCTCCAATGAATTTTGTAGATTATTTTCAAGAATATGTAATGGTGGATGATTGGAGGAGAGCAAATATTCAAAATATTTCAAAATAGAAATATAGAGGGTAAGAGTAACTACAATCATGTCAGTCTGACATCAATACTTGATATTCTAGAACAAACAAATTGATTGATTTATATCAATGGAAAAACTTAGTGATTATAAGATTTTAGCACTGATTTATCGAACAAATCTTGTCATACTCATCACAGGTATTTCATTTTTTGATACTTTATTAAATTATTTCATTTTTATTTTCCTAGTAGTTAGTATATATACTACATTTATATTTTGACTTTAGGAAAATATTTAATAAAATACCTTTTGAACACTGTTTTGGAAGTTATTAAGTCAGTTGGATAGCATGTCACAGACATATTTGGTGGAGCCATCATTAATTTGAAAACTATCTTCAAAGAAGAGTTCTTTGTAAAACTGCAATGGGTATGAATAGAATTTTATCATGAATCTAGTATTATTACCATCTTGTATGATTTGCAGATGACACAAAACCAGGTAGGATAGTTGGAAAAAAAAAAGAAATGGACTGAAATAAAACAATGAATTTTAAGAGAGGAAAATGTAAAATTATTCCCTTACAGGGGAAAAAGCATCAAATCCATGATGATAGGATGGAGGGTACTTGGATTAATAATAGTACATATAAAAAGAATCTTGAAACTGGAACTAATCATAAGTTGAGTTTGAATCAGCCATTTTAGCAACATGATTGTCAAAAATACCAATGGAGTTTTTTGATGCATCGACAGGAATATTGTTTCCATATGTCTATTATTAATTGTTCTGCATTGCCCAGTCTCCAATCTCAACTATTATATCTAATAGTGTGTCATGCATTTTAAGAGTCAGTGAAACCAACGAAAAGCATAGTTAGAATAATCAGGAGACTGAAAATAGATGCTATCAAGAAAGCCTGAAAGAATTGCATATGTCTGGCTTCAAACAAATGACTGAGGAGATAAACTAGAAGGTGACCTATTTATTCTCCGTCATCCTAGGATGTAGGAATGAAGTGATGATATTATGTTACAGAAAGGCAGATTTGGAATGGTGGAAAAACATTCCTAACCATAAGAACACTACAACGGTAGACCCAGGGAATTGATTCTTCTTCCCTGCAACTCTTAGGTTATGTCTGAATGAATGGCTTGTTGAAAATGATTTAGTTTGGACTGAAGTAGAATTGAAGTAAATGACAATGACTGTCTCATTCTTTTTTTAAAAAAATATAGACTTGTATAATATAGCCTTACCCAACAGCATCAAATCATTTTGACTGAATTTAAAATGTTATAGTCTTAGGTAAAAATGTATATATTTAGCAAGAAAAACACACTTGCATGTCCAATCCAGATCTCTCTACAGATGTCTATTCTGTTTGCTGATATTGTTTGTATAACTTGCAAAATCTGGAGATCTTTGCAATCATAGCACAGTGTTTGAAAAATGGGAGATTATAGTTTTCTCATCCAGGGTTAAGACACTATTTTTATTTTACTCTTTGATCCAAATGGATCAGCAAAAGGTTTATAAAAATGGAAAACTTACAAGGAGAATATGGACAAAGCAGAATATGCTGTTGTCATAACAGAAAAAAGGTCCTTGTTCCGTTGTTATCTTCCCTGGTATAAATAAAGAAACATCTAATCCATGAACACATGGGCTTTGAGGCTGATCATTCCTTGAGGATTATTATTGTATCACTTCAGTTACTGGCAACAACTGTAACAATAAAATTAAACAAATCTTCTACTTGCATATGAGGAAACACTTACCTCCTAATTAACAATAGAAAAACTGGCTGGTTTTATGAAATATATTTTCTTTACAAATGGCTGCAAGGACACAAAACTAATTGAATCCAGATGCAGCAGTCCACTGACATTTTATGTGTGAGCCTTTAAAAAAAATTCAGAGAAAGTACCAGACTTGTGCATTCATGAGGATGAATAAGGATGAGGATTTAATAATAAAATGCTAAGTTTATTTTTCAAGCTGTTACTCTTCAGAAGTTTTTGGGTATCAATTTTGATAATCCTTCTGAGAGGTATAATCCAAATTTTTTGAAAGGGGAAAATCAAAGAAGCCTGATATTTACTCACAGATTTCTCCCAGTTAAATTAATGAAAAAACTTGTTTATGAGCATCAAAATTCCCAGGCAACTGTATTTTGTTCAGTAGTTGTATGTACAATTAGTTTTTTAGGACAGAATTCTACATTGCCTGTCTGGATGCCCATACTTCAGTTGTGCTACCAGAGTGACTTTTCGAAGGTACAGGGCTTGTCAATAGTGCTTGCAGTTTTTCTACTTTTGGGAATACCTCAATTCAGCTAATGTAACATTGCTTTTAGGAGAGATGTGAATTGAATTCCTAAGTAAACAATAGTGACCCCAGGGTCTCACTGCTTTCATCAGAATAATGAAAGCAGTATCCCCTTCTCCATGAAAAAAAAAAAAACTACTAAAGCAATGCCTTTTAATTTATAAATAAGAACCACGGTAATTATTGACTTCATTGCAGCTTCAAAATGTTTATCTGGGCTAATTTATCCGTATTTATTTATATTAAATTTATATACCATTCATTTTACTATCAAATGACACTGGGCAGCTAACATCATTAAAAAAAAAAACAATTAGAACATTAAAACAATTAGAGTCCTTAAATTTTCTTCAGGTTTGTTATTTACCCAATTTAAAGAAGAGCACCATGTCAACTTTCATGTGATTTTTACCTGGTATCAAGTGATTGACATCTTTTTTTGGCTTGTATCCCTTTTGTCAGCCTCATTTGTCTCTGTGACTCACTTCAATATCCACTCTTAAGATATACATCATAAACTATAGCAGTTTTCTGTATTCATGCTGCTGAAATTAGCACAGAGAATGAGATGTGAGGATAACAACAAAATGATTATATGCTTGGATGACACCTCAGAAACTTACTATGACCCCCTACAAATATGACATGTTCCCTAATGGGGTCTCATGATCCCTGTTTGGGACTCACTTATATAATTCCACCAAATTTGCTGATCTTCAGGGCCTGGTCATACACAAGATTAAAGCCATTCTTGCTTTTGGAAGCAAATGTAAACACAGGCATTTTGTTCTTCTCAGGTTGCAGGTGTATCTCTCCCTTTCATCAAAATAATCACACAGAAAGGACCACTTTGAGAATATTTTATTTACTTATTTTGACAGTGTTTTTTTCTGTAATGAAAGTTCAGTCAGATCCTTTGCATCATATACTAAAGAACATAATTGGATCCAAGCCCAGAACTGGGATGTTTTATTTCTGCACTTTGATTGCATTTAAAGAAAGTGTTTGGTTACTGCTAAAGCTGACTTTGCTCTTGAGGCAAAGACCAAAGTGCTCCTCCTTTTCTACTGTACCGTATTTGTTTTCTTCTTTAAGAAAATCCTTCCTTGCCTGTATAGAATCCAGACCTTTGTACAAAATTGCTCTTGTTACTTTAATATATCTGGAAATGTTTACACTTGATTAAAACAATAATAAAAAGCAGACAATCTTTTTGGATACATACAGAATAGGCAAGTAGAAAATTCAACACTGGATATGTTGCTAGTATACCATATAAGCAATAATTTCAGTTGCAAAGTTCTGCTATTTCCCAGCATTTCATTGTTACCAGATCATTTCAAGTACTCTTTTTAAAACTGTTAAGAAAAAAACTCCATATTATATTGAGCGCTTTCAGTAAATTTGGAGCACCACTTGAATACTATCTGCATGGACAAAATCAACACCAGTCAATTGTAAAAGGCAGCTTTACTTGGAACAGTTTATATCCTGCAATGATACTTTTAACACCACCAAACAATATTTGCCAATCCCAGGTCCTTGGGAAGGATTTGATCGATAAAAACACTTAAAAGGTGCTTTTTATATATGCTGCACTTACATGTTCCTGACTTTCAGTTTTATTGTACTTTTGAACCAAATGGTTCCTTAACAAAGATTGACAAGTTAGGTTTTTGTCCTTCAGCACAAGATCTAGGAAGTGTAAATTATTTCCCAGTGACAGAGAGTTGTGTGGTGTATTACGGCAGTGGCTCTTCTATAAATGAGGCACAATTACGCTTGTGGCAGAGGCATTTAGCCACACTTAAGAGCTGCAGATTTTTAGAAGAAACTTTTCAAGAGTTTTGTGAATGTATTTCATTGTTCCTGCTAAATGTGATCTGGCATTAGCTTAGATTTATTTCCTCTGTAGTTACATGTTGTGTAAATTTTTGATGCATAAAAAAGGGCCATAACATTCATAAATTAATGGATGTTTGAGTTTTGAAAGCAAATCGTATTGGAAATTCAGTAAATGTCACTGAGCACTCCTTTTTCAGCCTTGCTGATAAGGAAGAGGAAGACTAAATTCACATAAGTGTACTGTCATATGTTGCTTGCTTTGGCTTAGCATTTTGTGTGAATTAAAAAAATTGCATTGATTTAGCAGACTAAGTTTGTGCAAATCCTTGTTTAGCATGTGTGAACCAAACCATGGAGAAAGTGTACTTTTGTGAATTTTTTCAACATGGTTGGGGTAAGGAAACACTGAGATATCCTGGGTGCGTATCATTAATTAAGCCTACCTATATCAGAGATGCACATTGAAACAAAGCTTTATCTGGCTTGGTTTAACTGTAGCTTGACCAAGCCATAAATTCATGAAATGCACATCTGGTTTAATTTTGGTTTATCACCCTGTATGAATCTAGTTATGAGCTATTGTTTAATCTTTTGCGAATCTTTTCCATGGAGGAATATGCTACATATTTCTATGTAGTTTACAATTTTCAGTCAATTGTTGAGTTCACAAAACCATGGCTTAGCTTAGCTTAGTCTGGCTCTGTTTGATGTTGTAAACTCAACCTATATACTTATAGCTGAGTGGGGCAGCTCCAATGTTTTCCACTGAAGCCTTTCGACAAATCCTTTTAGAGAAATTCATTTTAGTCTTTCGCAGGGGCACCCCTTGAGTCCTCGCTAAGGGGCACTCTCAGCCTCGACGGACCTCAGCACGTAAAAACCGGCCTAAGGCATAACCAACCAGCACCAAGACCTCTGGGGGAACCGCGCCCCATCTTCTCCCGGGGTTCCCCGCCCACAGCCGAGGGAAGCGCTCCCTTGAAGTGCAGCATTGCGCTCGGCGCGCAGACTCTCGCTTTCGGCTGAGGTTGTCTGATCCCGTGGTCTCGGCGTGGGAGCAGCGCGTGCCGGCTCTTCTTGCCTCGGCGTCTCGCGTGGGTCAAGCGCCGGAGGAAGCACGATGCGACAACCTGGACAGGCGAAGCGATAAACAGCCAGACGACCTCGCTTGGAAACGGCTCTATGCTCGACGGCGTCTAATGGAAAAACAAGGGTCCAGTTTAGGGTCGGATTGAAGGCTGCCGAGGAAGAGAGAAAGGAGCGAGAAAAGAGCAGGCGAGCTATGGAGCTAGAGGTGGTTTTGTCCCGTATTTAGACTAGCTTACAAAAAAAAAAAAAAAAAAAAAAAGGGGGGGGGGAAGGTGGAAGGAAGGCTTCCCCGGTGTTTCGAGACTTCAGACACTGAGAAGACCTGGGCGCGCGTGGCAACTGAGAGTCAACCAGGAGAAATTTGGCGCGTTGCAAATATTAACTGGATTTGGATTTGTGTTTTATTTATTTTTTTGGACCGCGTTTCTCTTGCTCCCGGAATTTACTGCAAGTTGAGAAGCTTGCAATCTGGATTTCATGGAGCGGGGATTCTTGATACTGGTTGGACTTACGTTTCTCTCGAGCGCAGGTAAAACGCAAAGAAAAATAACTAACCAATTAAATAAATAAAGAGTTGCGTGTGAGAAAGATGCCTATGTCGCCTGATGATTTCTGATCCATTTCTTGACAGCGGCTTTCTGTTAGCCGAGCGAAGAAAGGTTGCTTTTTCACCGCGAGCCTAGGCAAGTTGGCTTGGAATTATTTGCCCAAAATACGGGCTCCTGTGTTACTGCCTGGAAAACGGGCATCAGAGTGCAATCGTGCAGGGCAATTCCAGATGTGAATTGCTTCGTAAATAACGTTGTTTCGGGCCTCGGAGAAATCGAGGCATCCCGAATAAACTTATTTAAAAACAATGACATAATTATAATATTTTTTTAATGTTTTTGAAGCATATAAAGACAGGATGCTGGATCGGACAGAGAGATTGTAATGTCAGAAATCACATTTCTAAAGCCATCGGTTAAAATTTTGAAAGCTTTTTAGTAGCCAACTTTGTTAAGGTTATCTATCTTTTATCCCAATCCATCCCAATCCAAAGGAAATATGCAGAAATACATTCTTTTTCGTTCTGCATGTTAAGGGAAAATATATTTTTCTTTTGGTGTATAGAATGAAACAAAACTTTTTCTGCCTTGAGTAAGAGAGTTGAAGACCTCCTAGGTCCCTTCCAGCCCCATGATTCTATAATATTTCTTTCTGCCAAGGGAGAGAGATCCCTTCTTTGCAAAGCTTTATGTTGCTGATATTATATGTGGTGGCCAAATCATGTTGTTCGGTTCTAACTCAAAGAGAATCCAATTTCTTTTGCTAGGAGTTGGGATCGTGGAGAGATGGACTGTGAAACTGGCACCTGAAAGTCCTAAAATAAGAATTAGCCAGCAGCCCAAAAATGATTTAAAAAAAACAGTCTTGGTTGGAATTTGGAGATGGCAGGCCTTGCTTGTTATGACAGTTATGACTAGAGTGCTTTGAAGATGGAAAAACATAATAGTAACATTTCTAGCTGAGTTTGTTTGAATGAAAAAGTGCTTTCAGGATTCTGGGTTCTCTTTCTTGAGAAAGCTTCTTCCCCAGCTTTCATTCATTACGGTGAACTGGAGGTGGAGGTGTGGGGGTAGGCATTTCAATGGTTTCTGTTCAAATGTTGCCTGGTGATTTATCACAGTTGTAATTCGAGAAGTTGAGAAAAAGAAATCCAAACCTGACACCACTTACTTTCAAGATGTGGAACTAAGAGTTTTTGGACTGCTTTGCTTGGAACAGCTTCAACCTAATTTGGCCTCTTTTTCCCCTACCCCCACTTCCCCCCTGCCCTCCCCAATTTGCAGGTTTCTCGCTATCCACCTCTCATCCCCTGTTGCTTCCCAGTGTGAGCAAGAGTAACAGCACAGGGCTGAATTTTCTGGGGCTCTCAGAGAGAGTTAGCAAAGAAACCAGCACAGAAACCGGAAGGCTGAATTCAGCTACCAGCTCCAAACTGGACAACATGGCTGACCTGGGGCAGGTCCACCACAGAGCCAAACGCTGTACTTGCTACACCTACAAAGATAAAGAGTGTGTTTACTACTGCCACCTGGATATCATCTGGATCACCACCCCAGAGTGAGTGGGGATACTCTATAGGGAGCTGGGGCAAAGGGATAAGTTGGCATGTCAAGCAGGAAAAGGATCTTTCTTTTCCTCAAAAGTTAATTTTGTCTCATTTCAGCATGTGAAGTGTTGTATCTAAGAGGATAAAACCACTTATGTAAGTTTCTGTTTCCAGGAGAAATATACTCCCAAATTGCAGATGCTGGGCAAGAAATACTTTCTGGAGAAGTAGAATTGGTTAAAATTGTATGAAAAAGATTGGGCTTAATAGAAGCTTATTGCTATTTATTATATATATATATATATATATATATATATATATATATATATATATATATATATATATATATATATATATATATGGGTGGAGCAAACCCAATAAATAGCAATATATATATATATATATATATATATATATATATATATATATATATATATATATATATATATATATGACCCAAATATATTGACAAAATGTGGTTATCAAATTAGTCTTCCTGGTCCTAGTCCAGTGATGATGAATCTTTTGGGCTTGGTGTGTCAAACTTGGCTTTGCTGACCTGATGGCACCCCCAACCCCACCCAAAAAGAGAAACAACCCTATTTGATAGTTGCCTAGAATATTCTTCACAATAGCCCTACAGATCTCTCCTGCTCAATTAAGGACTACTGGCTGGCTACCTGAGGAGGTGATTGAATAGTAAAATACATTTTGCTGCCTTTATCCCTATGTGGAAAATACCAACAAAAGTTTTGACCCATGTTCAGTGAGATATAATCTTTGTTCACCAGCAGCATTTCTGATGACCCAAGGGACTCCCAGATCCAGATCCAGAGGGTGGTCCACAGAGGCCATCGTTGGACTCTCATTCCAGGAAGCGGAAAATAATCATTTGTTCAGTGACTGTTCAAAGTTAGGATGGTGCTGAAAAAAAAATGGATCCTCACACCACCATTGCATTATCTCTGGGGTCACATGATCAAAATTTGGGCGCTTAGCAATCAGTGAACATTTATGATGGTCAAAGTATCTTAGCGATCTCTCTCTCTCCCATCTCTGCCCTTTTGGCCATCCTGCACAGAAGGTGGTAGTGAAGAGCCCTCTGACCTTAATAGGTCTTCCTTGTACTACTTTCTCATCATCCTGGGGGAATGGTGGCACCAGGAATTCTGTTGTTGCTGGATTTGTCCCAGGCTCTCACCTCAACTATGAGAGGATAAATAAAATAGGAGGAAGGTCTGCTGTATGGTTTATTAATTATTTAAGCTAGTCTGTGTACTTGATTTAATGTTTTAGCTGTTTTATGTTCTTTCCACTGGAATTGGGCAGCCAATAAATTTAAGTAATAAAATATATTAATACAGCCTGCTCTTCTCTTTAAATGACTAGTCTATTTGTAAGATCTTTTCACAAACTGCATTTTAGCATCTACTTTTAAAAATGTAACAATACCAGCAATTTGCAAATATGAGTCTTGTGTAAGTCTTGTATAAGCCAGGACTGGCAGCAGCATCACCCAAGGCATAACATATGGCATATACATATTCCCAATGGCAATATATTTTTTATTTATTGGTTAGGAATATGCAACATGATTAATGAAATCATGTAGCCAAATAGCAGTAATATTTGCCTGAAGTGCTGAATTCATTAAGTGTTAATTCTTATTAGGTGTGGGGTGTTTTTGTTTTTTTTTTTAAATATAACTTAGGATATTCTGCAAATTCAGTCATTTGCTTAGTTTGTTTCAAAAGTGTAGGCAAACTCAGATAATGGGTTTACTTTATTTCATTAATCAGATTAACCAGATGGGTGTGCAGCTGTTGAAGTTGCATTCTAAGCTACATTAGGGGATAAAGCCAGGATACGGTTTCTGGACTAGTTATGCTTCTGGACTAGTTATTCTTCAATGTTCGGTAGAGTTTGATGACATTATGCTCAAAATCCTGGGAAGCAGTGCAGTTTAACCTATATCAGGAGAGCTGTTTGGCCCCAGCCAAAATTTACTTTACTTATTTATATCCCACCTTTATTTTTTTATAAATAGCTCAAGGTAGTGAATATATCTAATATTCCTTCCTCCTCCTATTTTGGCCACAACAGCCTTGTAAAGTGAGAGAGAGAGTGAGTGGCTCAGGGATACCCAGGGATTTTATAGCTAAGGCTCTTGGTCTTTTAGTTTCTCACCTGGTGCCTTAACCATCAGACCAAACTGGCATCCCATCAACACAGATCAGATAAGTTTAATCATACCAATGAAGATTGAGAAATCAGGCTGAAATCAAACAGAAGCTGGTCCAATGTGTCATTTGAGGCTCAGAGTTAGCTGTTATAGTAGCCACCCTACAATTCCACATGTTTATATACGGGGCAGCTGGGAAAATGAGGTAATTCCCCAGTTCAAATTCTCCTGTGTTAGAATCTCTTAGTACACCCTCCCATTTACTTGGAAGAGGGGTAAAGGCAGGGGTGGGAAATGCACACAAAGCATTTTTAAGAGCAGAATAACAGGGAAATTGATGTCTGCTGTCTTTGAGGTGAGTTGAACTTCATCTCCCATAATTTCCAGGCACTGCATCCTGCTTGTGTGTACTCTATAATCCAAGGACTATTAAGGACAAGAGATTGGGGGTGCAAAGTGACCCCCAATCTCTGCAAAGTGATGCTTCTACTATTACTCCTGGTAGGACCAGATGCAGCTGATAGCCTCAAGGCAGTTATTATTCACTGCAGACTGTGTGGCTACAGGTAATTGTATTATTGCTTTCAGCCACATGAAAATAATAAAGGATGCCTATAAGGCTAACAATTTAATAATATTCCCATTGTAGGCTAGATTCTTCAAAGAGTTTTTCTTTAAGACCTCAAAAGTATTCCTTCTGCCTCCTTTTAGAAATCTTTCCAGCAGTTTGTTGAGATCTCACAGCTTTAGTTGATTCATGAGACATACCCTGTCTTATGTTCAGAAACACAAGGCAACATACACAAGCCTTCTGCAACAAACCTGTGAAGTAGGTTGACTTAGATAAAGTAACTTTCCCAAAGTCACTCAAGAATCTTATAGGATTGAGAGGAGACTAGAAGTTGGGTTCTCCCACACATACCCTATAACATTGTTGGCTTTCCAAAAAGATTTATATCTTGTTTTCCCTCTGGGAGGTCCCGGTTTGGTGTAGTGGTTCAGGCACGGAGCTAGAAAATGGGAGAATGGGAGTTTTAGTCTTGCCTGAGGTACAAAACCTGCTTGGTGACCCCGGGTCAGTTATTCTCTCTTAGTCCTAGGAAATAGACGATGGCAAACTTCTGAAAAACCTTGCTAAGAAAACTGCAGGGACTTGCCAGGAATCAATACTGACTTGATGGCACACACAAGTGTGAGTGAGTGAGTGAGAGACCCACTTCTAGGAGCTCATGGTGGCCATTGAGCACTCCTTTCCTGCATCCCCTCCCCTTCCAGAACAACTGCCCTATCAGCTAAGTTGGGCAAAGAATGACTGACTTAAAAGTTTTCATCCATGGCTGAGGTGGAGTTTGAACCTATGTTTCCTCACTTTTAATCCAGTACCTTACCCAGATATTATATAACAACGGCCATTGACTTTGCCTGGAGCTATGCAACAACTTGCCAGGGATTGGGGCTGAGGTGCACCACAGGTTAGGACTCAAAGCCTGCCACAGGATCTGCGTCCTCTTATCTTACATTCATGTTAGCTTCCCTCTTTTCTTTTTCCCACGGTTCAGTGTTTCTCTGAATGATATCTCCAATTATTCTTAGCTAAATATCACCTATCCTCCACTTTTCCTGAAAATAAATATGTGGCTAAAAATACTGTATGTAGTGGGGTACCAGGTTCATAAATAGGAATGTTTCACAGCATTTAATGCAAAGTGTTCTTTGCTATGCTAGGCCTTGCTGGATCTCATTTGTTGTTCACAGGGCTAGATACTAACTGGTTAGAGGATAGAGTGCAGATCTTTCAGTTGCAAAGTTTGAAGATCCTTTCAAACCATAATGGCAAAGTTTTGTTTAGTAGTTGTCACTCAGGTCAACATGTTTGATTAGCAGTGTGTACAATGGCTCTTTGCAATAATTTGGAGTAGGTCTGCAGTTCTCTTGTTATTATTATTATTATTATTATTATTATTATTATTATTATTATTATTGTTGTTGTTGTTGTTGTTGTTGTCGTCTTTATTTGCCTAAGAGATCTATTAATATTTGAGTGGCTTAATAAATTATCTTGTTTAAAATATGTAACCTCCTCTGAAGAATGCAGTAAACAGCTGAAACCTGCTGATCAATTTAAATCACTAATTCAAATTGGAAATTGGGATTTTATTTCCCAATATCAGGTGACAATTCTAGAATTTGTTAGGATTTGAATATTTAGAAAACCTTTCTATCAGGTCCCTTTCTGTATACAGTATCATATGGATTCTGCACTGCAGAACTGAATATCCATATCATATTCTACAAATATGGTTAGAACCGGTGTCTAATCTATTAAGGCTGCACAGAGCTTCATAACAGCCTCAAAGCTTGCAGAAGTGTGAAGTTATAACTCTACAGTTGTGTTGCAATTGTTGTTTGAGCCATTAAAAAGGAGTAGAGCTGTTCTTGAGTCACAGACAGATGATACATTTGTATTGCTGCATGTGCTGAAACATTTTTTGGGGATCATATTCAAAATGCTTCCAAGTCTACAATTGAACATGTAGATAAATGTTAGTTTCCTTTAAAATATGGCAATGGAGCATGAAGGTATCCTCAGGGAGAAGAGATCCCACAAATAACCCATCTCTATGTCATTCAGAGCTTAAAGGTGATAATCAGCACCTTGAAATCACCTGAAATGAAACTGGAAGGCAGTATAGTTCATATAAGAGTGGCTCAACATGGACAAATCAGGTGCCCAAAACTATGTGTGCTGCTTTATTGTGGATCAGTTTTAATTTTGGGACAGACTTCAAGGGCAGTCCCATATAGAGTATATTGAATTAATCTAACCAGGAAGTAACAGAATAACAAAGTAGGAAGGGGTCTTGGAAATCTTCTAATCTAATCTAATCCCCTGCTCAAGCAGGAAATCCTATAACATTAACAAATGGTCATTGAAACTCTTCTTAAAAATTTCCAGTGTTGGAACACTCACAACTTCTAGAGGCAAATTGTTCTACTGGTTAATTGTTCTAACTGTCAGGAAATTTCTCCTTAGTTCTCATTTGGTTCTCTCCTTGATTAGTTTTCATTCATTGCTTCTTGTTCTGCCATCAGGTGCTTTTGTTAAACCCCTCTTCTTTGCAGCAGCCCCTTAGATATTGGAACTAGACGTACATAATTCTTATCACTATTCTTCATATGTTTTAGTCTTCAATCCCCTAATAATCTCTGTTGCTCTTTACTGCACTCCTTCGAGAGTCACAAAATCTTTTTAAAGTTGTGTTGACCAAAACTGGATGCAATATTCCAAGCTCTCTAGAATAGAATTAATGTCAGTTTTGTCCATTTTCTTTCTTCTTATTCTTTTTTTTTCCTATCCTATTTAGTTATTTCAATAGTTTTGTTACTGTATGTGTAACTCACAAATGAAGCCATATTGCTTTTCAGGCTATAGCTAATCTTTATGTGTTTGACAGTTAGAAATCCTTGGAAGAGAAACTAGATTTTTTTTCCATAAGATGACAGTTTCAAAAATTCTTTTACAATGTGTAGTATTTTTTTTTTTTCAAGTGAATTAAAACAGTTTCTGGATAAACTACCACATGCCATCTTATCATATATATGCACATAAAAACCCATCTGCAAATAAGATGAGATTCAAATTTTTCACTAAAATATCTTGAAAAATGCATCACTTGTAGATAACTGACCCTCAAAGTTTTTATATTTTTTAATTTTCATAATTGACTTATAATTGACTTATCCATGGGTGGTATATTTTTTAATTTTCATAATTGACTTATAATTGACTTATCCATGGGTGGTACTTTATTCATGGTATTTGGGCTAAAAATTTGAAGATCTCCTTATCCATGTATGGGCTTATGCTCAAATATATATATATAAATTTTGAGTAGTTTGGAGAACCAGCAAATACCACCTCTGACTGGACATTTTATGGTATCCTTCCCCTGCCACGCCCACCAAGCCATGCCCACAGAACCAGTAGTAAAAATTTTGAATCCCACCACTGCACTAGACAATGCTGTCTTTAGTCTGTGAAAACTGACTGGCCCATAGTCACTCAAGGAGTTTCTGTGCTTGTGAATCAACTTGAATCTCAGTCTTTCAGATGCCATTCTAACTCCTTAATTATGATGCCCAATTTGCCTGGAGTCTCTTGGGTTTTGTAGAGCTGAGGTACAATCATCAACTAGGAATTAAGAGCTAACTACAGAATTTGCCCTTCCCTTCTTTAACCCCTCTGCAAATTTGCTTTCCCTTCTATTCTTTTTGCCATGATTCTGTACTATCTCAGGCTTCAGTCTATATTTATTTGCCAATGTGAGCAGAGGCCATGCAGGTGGAATATACTGGACCTATAGCACAACACATACCGAGAGCAACAGACTTATAATGGAATGCCTCATCACATATATTGAATAAAGTGTTCTCTGGATCCTGTCTTGTGAAGGGTAAATTGCTGTTGTCTAATTGGGAAATTAAACTTTCCTAATTATATCTGGTACATTCTTGACCACTATAGGGTATTATTATAAGTGAATTTTCCAAGGTCCTCTTGTGTAGCTGTTGAGGTTTTTTTCTTCAAGTAAGCCAGATCATGTCAAGGTGTCCACTAGAAGCCATGCTATTCTTACGATATTATTAGACAGGTAACATAATTCATATCAGCATTTAATGACATTATAAAAGTCATAACATTACAACCCACCTCGTTTCTATTGTTGCCTGTGTAGCAAGGGTAATTGTAATTGTACATTGGCAACCCAATATCAGAAAGGGAATCTGAATAACAACTGCCCAGCTGTAATATTCATTTAAAGTCAATGGGAAGAAATATGGCTCACCAGCTTTCCTCTGAGAGTCTTTAACCAGCTGAATCATGTACTACAAATATTTTTAATGCCAAGATCCCACTGACTGAATTGAAAAGTGAAAAATGCCTGGTCTATTTTCTTAACCTAATGCCTAAAAAGTCTTTGAAAGAAGAAAATTTGTGAGTTGAAAGAGTTTCTGGTGTGATAAATTTCTATGTAGTATTTTAATTATATTATAATTTGCTGTTTTATAATATATAATTTGTTATTATATAATTGCTTTGGCTATAACCAGAAAAAACATGGGTACTAATCGTAAAATGGGTGGGAAAAGCTTAAATACCATCTTCAAAAGCATTAACATATCCATCTATAAACCTGATTTTTTTTGTTCATCCATACACCTCCTATAATCATTCTGGAATAATTAGTAGCTTGATGGACTTATTGTTAGTGATATGTTTCAGAGTTGGCCAACTCCTGGATTCTAAGGCAGAGGGGATTAATTCAGAGATTCATGTACCTGAAATGAACGAAGTGAGGTTAAATCTATTGTATTCCAGTTCTGGACTTCCATAAAGTTTTAGCTCCAGCATTGTTCAATTTCTCTGGCATCTTAGCAATGTTTGTCAACTTTGGCAACTTTAAGATGTGTGGAATTCAGTTTCCAAAATTCCCTAGTCATGTCTTTGTTTACCAAAAGACTAAATCTCGTTCTGAAAATGAGCTCTAGGGCTTAATCATCACACAAGAATTTTAAATTTTCTCCTGCTTGGGTGGCAGGTAGGACTAGATGACTAGATGACCTACAAGGTCCCTTCCAACTCTGTTAATCTGTTAAAAATATTTATTAAGGTGAAAAGTAAAGGTTTCTCCTATCCAGTAGTGTCTGAATTTAGGGGCAGTGCTCATCTCTGTTTCTTAGCCAAGGGAGTCAGGATTGTACGAAGATATTTCTGTGGACATGTGGCCAATATGAATATCTGCCTAAGCTCACAGAATGCTGTTACCTTCCCAGTGAAGTGCTATCTATGTATCTACTCCCATTTGCATGATTTTGAACTGCAAGGTGGGTAGGAGCTGGGGCAGATAAAAGGAGTTCACCTTGTTGGGCAGAGCTCAGGTTACCTTGTACAATGAAATTAAATGCCATCTTCAGTTTATATCATACATTAGAAAAGTATAAAAATAAAACAAAAACACACATCCTTCACACAATATACAATTAATTTGAAAACTCATACTGCATTAGTATTACACTACACAGTAGAATTCAATATATACTGCTCAAAAAAATAAAGGGAACACAAAAATAAGACATCTTTGATCTGAATGAATGAAATATTCGTATTAAATACTTCATTCATTACATAGTTGAATGTGCTGACAACAAAATCACACAAAAATTATCAATGGAAGTCAAATTTAGCAACCCATGGAGGTCTGGATTTGGAGTTACACCCAAAATTAAAGTGGAAAAAAACACTACAGGCTGATCCAACTTTGATGTAATGTCCTTAAAACAAGTCAAAATGAGGCTCAGTAGTGTGTGTGGCCTCCACGTGCCTGTATGACTTCCCTACAATGCCTGGGCATGCTCCTGATGAGGTGGCGGATGGTCTCCTGAGGGATCTCCTCCCACACCTAGACTAAAGCATCCCCCAACACTTGGACAGTCTGTGGTGCAATGTGGCGTTGGTGGATGGAGTGAAACATGATGTCCCAGATATGCTCAATTGGATTCAGGTCTGGGGAATGGGCGGACCAGTCCATAGCATCAATGCCTTCATCTTGCAGGAACTGCAGACACACTCCAGCCACATGAGGTCTTGCATTGTCTTACATTAGAAGGAAGCCAGAGCTAACCGCACAAGCATATGGGCTCACAAGAGGTCTGAGGATCTCATCTCGGTATCTAATGGCAGTCAGGCTACCTCTGGTGAGCACATGGAGGGCTGTGCAGCCCCCTAAAGAAATGCCATTCCACACCATTACAGACCCACTGCCAAACTGGTCATGCTGGAGGATGTTGCAGGCAGCAGAACCTTCTCCAAGGTATCTCCAGACCCTGTCATGTGTCACGTGTGCTCAGTGTGAACCTGCTTTCATCTGTGAAGAGCACAGGGCGCCAGTGGCAAATTTGCCAATCTTGGTGTTCTCTGGCAAATGCCAAATGTCCTGCACGGTGTTGGGCTGTAAGCCCAACCCCCACCTGTGGACGTTGGGCCCTCATACCACCCTCATGGTGTCTGTTTCTGACTGTTTGAGCAGCCACGTGCACATTTGTGGCCCGCTAGAGGTCATTTTGCAGGACTCTGGCAGTGCTCCTCCTGTCCCTCCTTGCACAAAGGCGGAGGTAGACTTTGTTGGGCTGTTGCCCTCCTATGGCCTCCTCTACATCTCCTGATGTACTTGCCTGTCTCCTGGTAGCGCCTCCATGCTCTGGACACTACGCTGACAGACACAGCAAACCTTCTTGCCACAGCTCGCATTGATGTGCCATCCTGGATGAGCTGCACTACCTGAGCCATTTGTGTGGGTTGTAGACTCCGTCTCATGCTACCACTAGAGTGACAGCACCGCCAGCATTCAAAAGTGACCAAACCATCAGCCAGAAAGCATAGGAACTGAGAAGTGGTCTGTGGTCACCATCTGCAGAACCACTCCTTTATTGGGGATGTCTTGCTAACTGCCTATGCTTTCCACCTGTTGTCTATTCCATTTGCACAACAGCATGTGAAATTGATTGTCAATCAGTGTTGCTACCTAAGTGGACAGTTTGATTTCACAGAAGTGTGATTGACTTGGAATTACATTGTGTTGTTTAAGTGCTCCCTTTATTTTTTTGAGCAGTGTAATTACTGCTCTGGGATAGAAGCTGTTTTTCAGTCTATTTGTCCTTGTTTTATTATCCTGCACCATCTGCCAGATGGTAATAGTTCAAAAAAAAGGTGCCCCAGATAAGATGGATCTTTTAAGAATGTTTTAAACTTTCTTAAGGCAACGGGAGCTATAAAGCTCTTCCAAAGAGGGGAGAGGGCAACCAATGATCCTCTGGGCAATGATGTTAATCCTCTAGAACGCTGTCCTATCTGCCACTGTGTAACTGGCAAACCATACACAGGTCTCGAACATGGGCTGTCAATTTTCCAGATGACAAGCTCAGCATTTTTACTCAATGAGTCATTGTGCCTCTGAATATTTATTACCTATAGCAATAATAGAAAATTAGAAGAAAAATAATGGGAGATGGGACAGTTAATTTTTGAAGAGTTGTGATATCAGCTGCTACTTCCGGCCCAAAATCTCATACCAGAATTTATTCTCACAGCCCAGATCCCAAGTAAAACTCCAGTATATGGGGTCACTGGCCTTACCCATCCAAGCTTGCTGTACACATTATAAGCTTCAGTTCTTTTATTGAAGGCTGGAGCTTTGTTCTTGCATTCAACTCTGCAGAAGAAGATTGTCTACCCATCTCCTGACTGGCTTCTGAGATTCTGATAAACTCCCTGTTACCTGGATAGATAGGTTAGCTGATTTTATTTCAATCCTTGTAATGTTTGGGCTTCTTAATCTGGAATTTCCTTAAATTCTGTACAGCAGCATTTTTCAACTTGGTGCCCTCCAGATACCTTGAGTCAGCTTCTATATAATTTCTACCCAACCTAGATCCATATGTTCAGAAATACTTTCAGAAATAAACAAGGAAGTTTTGCAGGCCAATCTGGAATGTTTCCTTCCCCTTACGCCCACTCAGCTCCTCCACCCGCCCGTTCAAAAAAATCAGAAGGCAATGGCAAACCATAACTAAATTCTTGCCAAGCATCAAGCTCAACTTCAGGGAAATTTTTAAAAATAAGAAAAGTCTCCCACATATAGATAGTTACAAATTTTATGGACAGAATTTACCTTTATTGATAATGTGTGTATAAATTAGTTTATAGAAACCAATAAAGTATAACTTTTCTTTGGATTAACTCTACCTGAAGTCATAGTTGTTTCAAAGATACTTTTTCAAAAGGCAATTGAACTGTTTTTCTTTATTTCTTCTTAAGTCCCGTTGCCTTTGAAAAAGTACCTGAAGGCATTTTATGCTGAACACTGCATATTATTTCTCCATAATATTCTGTATTTCTAAATTTCTAATTGTTTTAGATCAGTCCCATACAATAAGTGGCTCCAGGCCATAGGTAGCCTTGGATGTCCCACCAGCTTTTTTTAGAAAAATAACCAATCTACTGCTGCCCAAAGATGGCACTGCTAAGAAGGATCAGTCTTCCACAGACTCTTCTGTCTTGAAGGATGTTGTCAAGTGTCTTCAATGCCTCCATGTCTCACTCAACACCATCACCAGTACCACACCATTAACTGCCAAATAGCCAATAGGCACACAAGCTGCTCCTTATTATTTTTAAGGTGTTAGTTAATCTCTTTCCCCTCTGTGCAGGCCTGTTCTAGATTTCCCTTCTAATGGAAAGGAAACAAGACCAGGGCTGACATTTCAACCCCATCCATTAAAGAACTTATAATAACATTTAGTCCTTTTCTCACAACACATTTCACAGTTCTTTCCTGGTACATTAA
The DNA here is from genome assembly GCA_033807585.1 of Hydrophis major. NCBI lineage: Eukaryota > Metazoa > Chordata > Lepidosauria > Squamata > Elapidae > Hydrophis > Hydrophis major. The sequence continues at coordinate 248,965,604 of CM066330.1, forward strand.
TTGTTGTCTTCCCTTGTGCGCAATTTGTGGATGAAATTATGAGTTTATGTTTTCCAATTCACTTGAAATGTTTTCAGTCTCACCAAAGGCTGAAATTGCACTTAGCATATTTGGAACATTCTAAGAAAATTAAATAAAGGAATGTTTCCATCTTTGGGTAGCAATATTTAGTTGCAGGGCTTGTGCTGATACTGCATGATGATATGGAAGTGCTTTACAATCCTAATTTTTGTGACTCTCATCAGTCAAGGAAAGAAAAGCATATGCGACTGAGATGTATAAAGAAATACTGCTTCTTTGTAAGCATTTCAGATGTCAAAAGATTTTCATAATGTTTCTTCATAATCTTTGTCATTTTGACCGCCAATCATGTGAATGCAACAGCACAGGTCCAAGCCTTTTTAAGGTTTCTTGATATTTGACATTTATTCCTTTCAGTCCTTAACACATTTTATCTAAATTATTTCAATAATTCTGGCAGTATTCCTGAACTGACTACAGTACCATCCAACATCGAAGTATCTTGGCATGACACTCGACGGGACACTCTCTTTTTTAACAGCATTGCCTGAACACTAAGACTAAACTACAAAGTCAGGAACAATATCATCAGGAAAACAATAAACTGCACATGGCGAGCTCAACATTATGCACATCAGCTTTGGTCTTGAGCATCTCTACAGTAGAATATGTTGCTCCATTGTGAGATGCATCCTGTCATGTCTCCAGAGCATGCTGGAGCCGTGACACCATGCATTGTGCCATGTCAGACTATGCTATCAAGGGGGGAAGTGCTGTTAACCACCCAACCTGGGGCTTTGACTGTTCCATGGAGATAACGAGCCTTACTGATGTCACACGCTGAGCTGTTACAGCCTGCAGGCAATTGTAGACAAAGTGATTTGTTTGCTGCCTGTTGAACTAACAATCTCGGGAGGGGTGGAGGGTCACTTCATAGGCATAAATACAATGTTGGAATATGATATTTGTACAAGTATAGTAAATAGGGGTAAATAATTAATGTATAAAAAGCATGGTGTTTAGGTTGTTACATGGTGACCGGATGTGATCCAGTAGCGCTCACTGGATGGTGGATAAACTCATTAAGTTTTTAACTGGTGTATAAATACAACTCTGGCTGCGAGGTGTGGCAGAGCTGACTTTAATTCCTTTTGGTTACTCGTTGCTACCTGAATCTGGAACATTGTATGGATGAATAAAGACTCACTTGATCATTACCTTGAGACCTTTGTTTCCCTTCCTGCCTGGAATTCGGTGAAACAGCTTAGAAGAAAGTCAGCTCTCTTCAAATCCTCTTGTGCGCCTGTCATCCCTCCCCAATCCCCGTGAACTGTTTGGTGTGCTGCGTTGGGGAGCAATGGTGGAAGGCATAAACGTGGATTCGGTTTTGCCACTTGCATCGGAGGTGGATAAGGAAGAGATTTCTTTGTGGTATGACGGAGTGCGTGAGAGTCTACAGAGGGTTTTATAAGTGGAGACACACCATCTGCTGGTGATACTGGGGGTATTCCCAAAGATGTACAAAGAGTTACTAGACCTAAACTACATAAGATGAGGGAAGATCGTAGGAGTGATTTGGAGTTCCAGGAGGAGTGTGGGGGACGATGCGTTTGTGGAAAAACCCCTGCTTTTGCACCTCTCAATACTGGAGTGTTTGAGAAGTGGAGAGAAAGGAAAATAGTTGAGGAAGATGCCTGGAGTACCTCCACCTCCAGTTTGGGAGCCAGTACTATAGAACTATTAAGAATAAAGTATGGAGAACTGAGTATGCAGGATTCCAGCCCAAAAGGAAGATGGAGCTTGTACTGATGATACTTCATGTTTCAGTTCTATCCCTAGGGAGGGGAGAGAACGTAATAATAAGAGGACTGGAAGTGACTTGACACCGATAAAAAGGCTTCCTGGATATGGGGACGGAGAGAAGAGCACGCTTTTCACCAAATAAAAAACCTTTTGACCTCAGACGCAATCCTTATTCAATATAATGAAACACTACCACTGATTGTTACTTGCGACACATCGCCTTTCAGTGTTGGCACCATCCTGAGCCACGTTTTGCCGAATGGAACAGAAGCCCAGTTGCCTTCTTTTCCAGAACCTTGTCCAAGCCAGAGAGGAACTATAGCCAGCTGGACAAAGAAGCCCTCACCATCGTTTCTGCAGTAAAGAGATTCCACGAATACATTTATGGTAGGACATTTTCCATTATTACAGACCATAAGCCCCTACTTGGCATATTGCCGGGTGACAAACCCACTCCATACATCTTGTCACCCAGAATGACAAGATGGTCTGAATTTCTTGCCGCTTACAATTACAAATTGATACATCGCCCAGGCAAGACTATCTCGCACGCCGATGCCTTAAGCTGTTCCCCCTTGCCGGACTTACAAGATGACCCAGCACCCTCATTACCAGTCTTGCAAATTGAAACTATACCCATGCCACCAGTCACCGTGCAAGACATCACACACAAAACTAAAAGGGACAAACGCTTGGCACGAGTTCTCAGCTGGGTGGAGAGGGGATGGCCAGAAACCGAGCCAAACAAACTTTTTAAACCATTTAAAAACAGACAAACTGAACTCTTTTCGCAAAAAGGTTGCATGTTGGGGAGACCGGGTAGTAATACCAGAGACACTACAGAAAAAAGTTTTAGACTTGCTACATGAAGGGCACCTGGGTGTTGTGCGCATGAAAGCCCTGGCCAGGAGCTATGCTTGGTGGCCAGGCACGGACAAGCAAATTGAAACCTGGGTCGCCACTTGTAACAGATGCCAAGAGACTTGTTCGGCTCCTCCAAAAGCCCCACCATTAGAATGGGAAACACCCAGAGGCCCTTGGTCGTGCATCCATATTGACTTCGCAGGGCCAACCAAGGGCCATACCTTCTTTATCACTGTTGACGCTTATTCCAATTGGCTCAAGGTGAGCACAATGAAGACAACCACCACGGAAGCTGTCGCCAAAAAATTAAATAGACTTTTCGCCACACATGGTCTGCCAGACATTATAGTATCTGACAATGGCCCACAATTTACCGCCTTGGCTTTCGAGCAATACTTGGCATCCGACATGCATTGACATCGCCAGCTCACTCGGCAGCGAATGGTAGAGCTGAACGCATGGTTCAATTTACAAAAAAAAACACTGCACAAAATGGAACATGGCAACATCCACAAGAAAATCACCAAGATGCTTCTCCTACAGCATATCACATCAAATACCACTACCAACAAGACCTCAGCAGAATTTCTAATGGGCAGAAGACTCAGATCACCTCTAGACAGCCTGCAACCTGCTTACACCCCGGAAAAACCCATTGGTTCCAGCAGCAAGCACCGCGCTTTCAAGGTAGGAGACACTGTGTTTGCCAAAAACTTTACAGGGGACCCAATTTGGATCCCTGCAAAAATCATTCAAATCACAGGCCCCCACTCCTACCGGCTCGAGACCACCGACAGGAGGTCATGGAAACATCACATTGACCAGCTAAGATCCAGGCTGGCCACTTCCCCCTAATAGACTCTAACCAAGAAATCAGAGGGGGGGGGGAACCTCAAGTGCGGAAAAAGAACAAACACCTGTGCAAGCAGAACACCCCCCACATTAAACAAAAACCAACAATATTTACCAGCCAGAAGGGAGTCGTGATAGACGGGTACTTCGCCTGGAAGCAGCTGCCAGACAAGCTCTACCAGCCCAGAGAACCCAGGCAGGAGCAGCAGAGCAAACGACTCAACCGACCCGGAATCACCAGGTGGGAGTCGCAGCTATAGGACCGGCTCACCCTTCCAGACAGTTCCATCTAGCAGCTTGAGAGCGATGCGGAGCCTGTCTGAACCCGATGGCGAACAGAGACTTTGTGAACTGCGCAAGTCCAGTAGGCAGGTCCGAAGACCCGCCTACTTGGGTGACTACGTTACCCCACCCCTTGGACGGAACCAAGAGGGGAGGGGTGTTCCATAATAGCAGGCTTGTAGGCCTGCGTTCCTATTGGTCTGGAAAAGCCGGGCCGTGATTGGACAGTTTAAGCAATCCTGATATACGGGCTGCCGTGATTGGGTAAAACCAAGCGCGGCAAGCTCAAAATCATGTCATAGGCTGCCTAGCCGCAGCCAGCTCTATAAAAAGGGCTGCTGCAGCTAGGGTCAATGTCTCAGTATCTGATTTCCTAATAAAGAGCTGTTGTTAGTACTTTGAGTCTCACCTCTCCTTGGGACCCACCACCCAGACATAACACCACAAATATTTCACAAGAAGAGTTCTCCACTCCTCTACTTGTTGCAGAATATCTTATGCCACCAGACTTGAAATTCTAGACCTAGAAAATGTAAAACTACACCACCTTCGGTTTGATCTAAGTATAGTATATAAAATCATACATTGCAATGTCCTACCTGTCAATGAATACTGCAGCTTCAACCATAACAATACAAGAGCACACAATAGATACAAACTCAAAGTTAATCACACCAAACCTGATTGCAGGAGGTACGACTTCAGCAACAGAGTGGTCAATGTCTGGAATACTCTACTGACTCTGTTGTTTCTTCCCCAAACCCCAAAAACGTTAACCTTAGACTTTCTACTATTGACCTCACCCCTTTTCTAAGAGGTCTGTCTAATGTCCCTGTCCTATTGTTGTTGTTGTTTTTTCTTATATGTATCCATGTATTCATAAGTATGTTTTTACTTATACCTATTATCTTGTAAGCAATTGACAAACCAAATAAAATAAAAATAAAAAAATAAATAACCACATAACAGTGACCACATAACATTGTGTCCTGAAGTTCCTAAGTTCACCCTCCATATTCTCTTGTTAAATATACAGCATAATTGATATGAGTTAAAATTTGATTTTATCAGAAAAGATTAGATGGAGCTAGATATGCTTTGACAGGCAGTGTTTGCTAAATTAAAGGTTAAATAGGCCAATGACTGTACAATTTAAAACTTGTATAGTTTCCATAAGTTACTTGGTTAGCTGTTTTTAATAGTTGTATTTGCTGTTTATTTGATAAACTCTTGAGATTAATAGCTGACAAATACATCTAGATTACAAACAAAAGCCCAAATCCCAAATTCCCAAAATTTTTCCTTGTTCAGTTCAGTTTTCCTGAATTGAATATGTCTCATATTGTTGTCATTATATGTCAAAGATACCCCTTACACTCATATTCATATGTAGTCTGTTGCATAATATATTTTATTTTTTTGCCAAGCTTATTCTTTTTTCCTTTAGTAAAAACATATTTAATAAATAATAGAGGAAAAAGAATTGAATACATGTAGACTCTTAACTATCCACCCAACAAAATTGGATGCTAGTTTATTCAGATTTAATGCAGTACAATGCTTAATTACTTTGATAGCCTTAATTTCTGCCAATGGTGGATATTATCCTATTTTTAGAGTAATTTAATCTGTGTTCTCTCAGTCATGAAGTCTTATAAGGTGGTATGTAGGAGGCCGAGAACTCTGGAATTAAATCACTGCATACATCAGAAACACAGTGATTTCAAAGTTTCAGACAGTTTCTGAATTAATTAAGGACGAAACTGGCTTTAGAAACAAATGCTGTCATTCTGAAGAACTATGGAATGCACATATTGATAGTTGAAGTTCTCAATACTTTCTCTTTTCCTCTGTTCCCATAGTAAATATAGGGAGTTCTGTGGATTTTTTTACTCTACTAGTCATTGCTGACTATAGGGAGTGGTACTCATCTCTGTTTCAAGGCCATTGAGCCAGTACTGTCCAAAGACATTTCCATGGTCATGTAACCAGCATGAAATCACTGAGCACTGTTACCTTCCCATAAAAGTGTTACCTATTTATCTACTTGCATTTGTATGCTTTCGAACTGCCAGGTTGATAGGAGCTAGGATGAGGATGGGAGCTCATCGCATCATGTAGACCTCAGGTCTTGAACCTTGGCTGCCAGCTTTCCAGCCAACAATCCTAGCATCTTAACCGCTGAGCCACCATGGTGCCCCTTTTCCCATAGAGGAACTACTATATTTCAATAGAAATTGGTCATGTTTTTGCTTGCTGAAAATAGTTTGATGGGATGAGAGTAGAACCAATATATTTCCTGAAAAACATTACAGCAAACAAGCTGCTACCAATTTCTTCACTTCTTCTGATTCCTGTTTGCTGTATTCTAAATGTGCCAAGTAGTCAGTTTTGTTCTCTGAGAGATCTAGGATAAACTAGGCTATATTCTACTGTTAAATACTTAGTTCTTCCTCAATAATTAAACTTTGAGGTTTTATTGTCATTATTTGATGCTTTTGAAATTCCATGAGAACTTTAGGTGATTCAATTTCTTAAATTTGAAAAGGAATAAAATAAAATAATGATGAAAATTTTTAATTCTGTATGAACTGACAGAGATTGGTTCAGGATTTTACATTTCTTTTCACCTCATGTCTCAAAATAACATTGAATCAAAGACATTTCTGCTTTTGGAAAACAAGAAAAGAAAGAGGTTTATCATCTTTTTCAAAATTAAACTCCAGTACATTTTCAGATGGTTGGTTTGGATCACATAAATTAGAAGTGACTTGTTGCAGCTAAGTGAATGGAACGGGAGAAGGCACCTTCCTGACTTCATATGTGAACTTTTTCCCCCTCCCTCTGGACGTCCCACTTGAAAACTGATAAGACTGCATATGCGCTTGAGGTGTGGAATGTCCATTGCCTAAGATGACAGGTTGGCAATTAGTAAGTAACTTATATCTCTGTTTTCCAGCATACCTGACATAGACATTCTGCCATGAGACATGCTGAACTTGGGTTCAGGTAGAAGTCTTAACAGCCTCCTTCTAAAAGTTCCTTTCCTTTCTTTTTAGATGTCAAAATATAGGTGAACATTATTAAGCTTCTCACTCATTTTTGGGTGGATTTTTAATTTGGTTTGGAGAAGAATTTCCAGATTTGTCTACTGCTGTTTCCACCAAAGCCCTTCTCCCTCATTCACTTTCTTATAGGAGAAATTATAAGAATAATTTTGAAGTGTGATGAGATTTCTGCATCTCTTGTTACAGGAAAATTGTTCCATATGGGTTGGCTAATTACAGGAGAAATTTCCGCATCAAAAGGTCTACAGAACAGCTCCACAAGAGCTTGCATTCATCAGAAAGATCTCCATCACGTTGTTCTTGCACAGATCGACGTGACAAGTTGTGCCTGCAGTTTTGCACATGGAGTGTCCAATGGTAAGATACGTTGATATTTCAAAGAAATAACACATGGCTTAGGAAAATGAAAAGAGATTTCCACCTCTCGCCCCTTAATATTAGAAACCTAATTAAATAATTAAGAAACAAATGGATGTTTTCAAATACTATGTGAGAGATTGAGGCTTTTTATTTCATCATTTTTTATATTGAGAAAGATATCACAGTGATATACACAACTAGATAATGTAGCCACCCAACTCACACTAACTTCACTGTGGTAAAAATGCTACCCAAATATATGTAAGAGCATTTGTTAAACACTGGAAAACATGGAAAGGTATACCCTTTCCCTTTAAACCACAGGTCTTTATTCATATAGATTCAGTTACATCAGAAATATTTTTCTGATGCAGAAATTATTCAGAATTATTCAGTTGTAATGTTTGTCTGAATACAGTACCTTCCCATCTATTTAGGAATGGAACACAGATGATTGGCACAGCTTGTGTGATCATGAAAATTCCCATACATGCTACAGCTGCATGGCATAGCATCATGGAAGGAGCTCCCACATGAATGAATGTCCACATAGGAAGGGCGTAGATGGATTTTAAATGCTGAGACAGATTTGTGAACAATTATCAATTGATGTGTGTGGTTTCTTTGGAAGCTGAAGTTGGAAGACTCAGTTTAAATAATGACATTGATTTAATTTGAAAATGCAATATAACATGTATATTCCTGTGTAAAATACACTGACTTTTTAAATTGTTTGGAAGAGATAGATTAATTGTCTGAAAGGCTGCTTCAAGCAAATCAAAGTTTTGAATTAAAGTTTCACCCATCCCTATTATTGGCTTTGAGAGTTATTTGGAACCTTTTTTTTTTTTTTTTTTGGTTAAGAAGATACTAAGTAAACAGAAAAGTTGAAGGTATAGTGTGAGCTTTTCAAAGTATCTGGCTGGTACTGCTGAAAGTGGACAAAGGAAGTAGCTCATCTTGATCTGCTTTAATGTAGAAACTTTGATATTCTTAAAGGTTTTTTTCATTAGTGAAAGTTTTGGCATTGTTGGATAGCTCTGATCAACTTAACCCATGTAGATTCTTCTTTATTCTCCAATTTGAATATTTCTTTTTTGGAAACTTGTTTTTAAGAGCAACAAACAGATTCTTAAAATTATTTAGGTTTGTACACAAAATTGTTGGAACCTTGAGATTTTTCTTTCTATTGCAAGTTGTCCTGAGCAGTCAGTCTGGTTCTTATTATATATGCAGTAGTTTTGCTCTGCTGCTTTTATCCATTATTGGAAAGTACTGTAGCTTATGTAGAAAATGCCTTGAAAGGTGAGGTAAACGTAAGAAGGGAGGCAGAAAAATAAAAGAATCAAATCTGGCCAAATCCAAAGAGAAGATCAAAACCCAGCTGCTGTATATATTTTAATTATCTACCGTGTTTCTCACATAATAAGGCCGGGCCTTATTTTTTTTTGACCCCCGAAAAACCAGCTAGGCCGTCTTTGGGGGTGACTTAATTCCCCCCCGTTGCATCCTCGGGTGGGCGGGCAGCAACAGCTTGGATGTTCGGGAGACCTTCCATCACCATTGCTTTTCCTTCTCCCTTGCTCCCAATGCTGCGGCGTTTGGCGCAGCCACGTGCAGCCAGTCAGGGCTCCTCCCTGCAACCGGAGCCCTGAGGAGACACTTGGCTTCAGGCGCTCCTGTGGCCGCCTTCCCTTTGCCTTCAAAGGTAAAGCGAATTATTTTAAAAACCTCCGCTCATCCCATTAGGGCCGTGCTGGAGCCGTGTGAGCTGGGCAGAGCCAGGAAAGTGAGCCGCGGGTGTTTCCTGGTTCTGCCCAGCCTGCACGGCTCTGCTGCGGCCCTGGCGGGATGAGCGGAGGTTTTTAAAATAATTCACTTTACCTTCGAAGGCAAAGGGAAGGCGGCGACAGGAGCGCCTGAAGCCAAGTATACCAACAACAAAAGGCAAATCTTCAAGGTAGGATGGAGGGAGGTGGCTACGTGCCCCCCCGGCTGCTTCAATGCAAGGTCCTGACTTGCAGCATCCTGCCATTACCGCTGCGTCCTTTTCGCCGCCGCCTCCCTCTCCAACTGCGAAACTCGTGTGCTTCGCTGAACGCTCCGAACGAGGCGAGCTCGTATGAAAGAACATGTGTAGCTGAGGTATTGGCTGTGTATCCATCAGCCTCCTGTGTTGTAACAACCTGGGTAATGGGCTGTGTGATGACCTTCTATATTCTATTGTTTTGACATCCTGGGGCCTGTGCTGTAATCTCCTGGGTCGTTGGCTGTGTTGTGTGTATATGTTAAAAACAAACCTTCTCATCCCCAGCAATCTGAAGCAAACCAATCACCCAGCAGAAAGAACTCTTCTTCAAGAAGAAAAGCGTGCTCATACCCAGTAACTTGGAAAAAATCATCTGGTTTGAACTGGAGAGGTATGATCTATGTTAATTATGAGAATGTGTGGTAATGTGAGGAATCAGGAGATGAAATTATGAACCATGGTTTAATGATGTATTTTTTTGCTGCTTTAGAAAGATGCTTTGCTCCCTTTCTGAAGTACCATTCTGAGAGGTTTGTTCAGCTCTGTGATAGTATTTGTTCAGACCTACATCTAGCCAACATTGTATACTAAAAGAGCAGGGTCTCCATTTTGAGGACTAAAATGACTGCTATCTTGTACATAGGTATCTGGGAGTAAGCCCTATTGTGGGATTTTTCTTCTGAGCACTAAAATGTTTTGAGATACTGGAAATCTTATTGGAGAACTTTTAACTATATTTCAAGATCTCAAAGGATTTTGAAATTTTTCTTTCGAAGAGGAAAGAGGACCTAGGAGGGAACAAGAGAACAAAAAGATTACCTTCTGTGGAATCTCATTCTCCATAATTGCATTCTCTTGTTATGTTCTGCTTTACTTTGGAAGTAAAGACTAGATTCCTCCTGCTTGACAATCAATGAGTGAATGTTTTAAAGGAGGTAATAGAATATATTCTGTTGAACTTGAATGTGTATCCCTGTACTGATTTTTTAAAAACTTATCTCATACCTTTGATTCTTGCAGGAAGATCCATTATATTCATGATATTCTGAGGTTTTGTGCCTAATAATAAATAATCTCAAACTGGTCTCCTATTAAAATTTCTTTCAGTTGTAGGGCATGACCAAAGGAAAAATGGAGAGGGACTCATATCAGAATTTTTTTCTGCTACTGCCCTATAAGACTTCTGAGAGTCCAAAGGGAAAACAGATAATAGATAATCAGAGTTGGAAGAGACCTTGTAGGCCAACCCCCCACCCAAGCAGGAGACCCTACACCATTCCTGACAAATCGCAGTCCAATCTCTTCTTGAAAGTCTCAAGTGATGACGCTACCACAACTTCTGAGGGCAAACTCTTCCATTGGTTGATTATTTTCACTGTCAGAAAGTTTTTCCTTATTTCCAAGTTAAATCTCTCCTTATTCAGTTTCCATCCATTATTCCTTGTCTGGCCTACAATATTGTTCATATTGATCTCTGGGGCAGAAGTGTACAACTGTGTTCATTCTGAGAATGTACTCAGTTATTATCTAATGGATTGGAACTGCACCCCAAGAAGTGGATGAGTCAGGATAAAAAAATGGGTGGAGTCAGGACTAAAAACATAATTGTAATTAAGAGCAAACAAAATAAATTAATTACAGTTAAGCAGATGCTGTCCTATGTGTTTCATCATTTACTAAATTATTTACGTTCAGTATTTTAAATTATTCTTCAGTAATAGAAATCATAGTTCAGTTGCAGCCTTTGGAAGGGTTCCGGGGATAGCCTTTAATCTCTAGGGGCTTTTAAGGCTTTAGGCTCTGCATCTTTTCTCTAGGAGGTCGAAATTCTCTTCACACAGGACATGATGCTTTTTTAAGGTAGGGGTGGTTGAGAAAAAAAGAATGAAAATTTAAAATGAATTTAAATTTTACATTTTTTTTTCAAGTGCTGCTGTGATGTTTTAGATTTGTAGGTTGACCCTATTACCCCTTTCCCCAGTCTCAATGTCATTAACACAGAAACAAACACAGACACACATTCCAGATTCTATTATCTTACCCAAACATCTGGATAAGGGCAGCCTCAAGCTGGATCCTTATCTCACAAACCATGACTTACATATTGCATAATTACCCCCAAGATATATCAACATCGCCTTCTTGGGGGCAATTACTCCCAGTTTAAGAACTTAGAGCAGTGTTTCTGAACTTTGGCAACTCAAAGATATGTTGACTTCAACTTCAGAATCGATTCATTCAGAAGATTTCAGAAGAAAAATTCTGGGAGTTGAAGTCCACACCTCTTCAAGTTGTCAAGGTTGAGAAACAGTGACTTAGAGTCTGCATAGTAATTATACTGTGTCTCAGGATCTGTTTATTATTTTTCAAGCCACCTTTGGCCTTGATAATTGTCATGCTTTTGTAATGTGGGATATGTTCAACAAATATCTGTCCCAATGAGGCTGTCTTTTTCCTTAACTATTGATAGACAAATGTGTTTTCTTCCCAAGGTAAGACATTGAGAACACTACCTAAGATATGGAAGAAAAAAACCTCATAGAAAGTCAACATTGTGCCCAGATATTCAGATGGATTTTCCAACAGTTTATGTTTCCTGAATGGTGGTTTTTTTTCAAAGTGAGGACTTCATGTGCTTGAAGAACATTGTACTGACCATCATCTCTAACATGGTTACAGTTCCATGACGAAAGATGACAATGATGAATGATAATGATGATTTGCCATGTTAAGATTGTTCCTATATCAGAAATGCTGATGTATATTGAGGAAAAATACCACTTTCACTTGCTTGTTGTATATGTGTATACAAGTGCCTTATTTCCTGCAGGCTGATGTCATGAAAGAAATTGGTACAGTTTAAAAGAATACCTATATAGGATGTCATGTCTTGTATGCTAAAAAAAACCCTTTTCCTAATCTTAAACCTGTCCTTTTGTAATTTCAGTGGCATTTTTTAAAAATGACAATATCTATGCAGATGAAATAAGAATGGCTATTAATATTATAATATATAACAAGCTAACAGAAATGCATATTTCTTAGATTCTTGGATTCAAGAAATGATCCCTGCAATAAAATTGAATTTTAAAGCAAATCTACAGGATAAATTTTGAGATAAGGATTCATATACTACATGTATTTATCCAAGCCTGCAGTGCTCCAAAACCCTTCATTTGATCTTAAATTCTGAAAGATTAAAAATACATTTTGCTAATGACAATCAGGGATGCAATTCTTAATTTAAATTTCTAGAAGGGTTGAGTAAACAGTTATCTGGAGTTCTGACATTACTCCTTCAAGTTTTGATATTTCAACACAGCTGAAAAAAGGGCACAGAATAGACCCTGTGACTGGAATTGATTGCATGTTGATTTAAAGAAGATGTCAGGAGTATATTGATTTGGCATTTGTTATTCAAAGAGGAATAAGGAGTGCACTGGTAACAGTTGGAACCCTTTTGAAGGGCACAATGAAAACTGGGATTTTTCCACATATATAGTGCTATATTGTTTGTTAGAAGACAACTATTATGACTCTGAGTTGAATGCATTAACTCTTGGACCTACTGCAGAACAAAAAAACCCAAAAAAACCAAACTAACTCCCAAACTGGTTGCATAATGTTTGCAAAGTGATACTGGATTTTTTGTTATGTTTTGCAAAAGAAGAAGAGATCTTATGTTAAAATATATATAGAGATATATTATATATAAATGTGTATATGAGTATATTACATAAATAAATTATTCTAATTACAAAAGTAAGATATTTTTCTCATGTCCTATTTCAATTAATTTTCTGTTTTTTTTCATACTTTATAGTTTCCAGTTGGAATTATGTATTATTTATTGTACTGAAAAATATCTCCTTGAATATTATGCGTTTCTTTGAAAAGGTGACTCTGAACACATATTGCAAATTGCTGTTAGCTTTTCAAACTTGTGTAACACATGGATATATGACAAAGCTGACTTTTCCATCTAAAACAAAGTTATAAACCAGCTGAGTTTTCACTTAAATTCTTATTTTCATTCCCCTAATTTTGAGAAACTGTTTACATTTGTCCTGTGTATATTCTTGTTGCAGTTGATCTCAAAACCCTGGAAACTTCACAGGAATTATGGACAGTTCCTGAATTGAAAGGGTAGAACATGGTACCAGCCAGTGACCTAAGCCCCCTGCCTTCTCTGAAGAAGGGGATCTGGAAGCTAAACCCTGGGATGCCTGATTGAGGGAACTAGGTACGTCTAGCCTATTGAAGAGAAGGACTAGAGTGATATGATAGCAGTGTTCCAATACTTGAGGGACTGTCACAGAGAAGGGGGGGGAATGTTATTCTGCCTGTCCTATACAAATACTGTACAAAGGCAGATAGATAAACTCCACAAAGTATCCATACAAAGTCTTTTTTATTGGTTCATCAGGCATCCTGTCAACTCACATTTATGATGAGGTTCTTCTTAATATCCAATCCTTTGCATATCTGAATTGTGGTGTAGGAAGATAATAAGGTCTCAACCCCATGATGATTGAAGCAGCTGCATGGTAATGACTTCAGGCAAGAGTTAGGGAGCCTCCCCCAACCCAATAAGGGTCAATTTAGTGACCAATCAGGATTACAGATGTGACCACATGACATGGACTACATTTCCCAGGATACCTTAACTACATTTACCATGATGCATTCCTTTCAGGGGACAGCTCACAAATCCTAACTATCCCAATCCCATTAACTCTAAACTGTCTGGACAGCACAGATGTCAACCTATTCTCCAAAGTACCAGATGGCAGGACAGGAAGTAAGGGGGGGAGATAATTAAAGAGAGGTCCAAACCTAGAAATAAGGATAAATTTCTTGACATTGAGAATGATTAGTCAGTGGAATGGCTTACGTCTGGAATTTGTGGATTCTCCATTTGTCTGGAATGGTGTAGGGCAGGGGTCTCCAACCTTGGCCCCTGGAAGCCTGGCGGACTTCAACTCCCAGAATTCCACAGCCAGCTGGCTGTGGAACTCTGGGAGTTGAAGTCCGCCAGGCTTCCAGGAGCCAAGGTTGGAGACCCCTGGTGTAGGGTTTCCTGCCTGTGCAAGGGGTTGGACTAGGCTAGGGGTATCAAACTCATGGTGTCACGGTGTCATCACATGATGTATTGGGACTTTTTTCACATTTACTGGGTGTGGCCAGTGCATGACACATCTGGCCTGTACTTTGACAGCCCTGGACTCTACCAACCCCTTGCTCAAAACCTCCAAGGACCCTTCCAACCCTTCTGTGTTCTTTATTCTAAAAACCATCAAGGTGTGATTGAATGAAAAGCCATCACAATTCTATCCTTCTTGCATAGGGCTTGAAAGCTGGTGAAATGCTGTTTCCAATCATGGAGTGAGACCCAGGAAACAGGAATTATTGTAGTGGGAAAATGAACAACTCTAAGTGTAAAATCAGAAGAGTAGTTTATTTATGGTGTATAGCAACTCATTTGGGAGGAAAAATGACCCAACTGCTGACAAAATCAACAGAATGGAATCATAGAAGGATGGAGAAAATTAAAGAAGTGCTGAAATGCTGCCTTTGGGGCAGACTTGTTTCACTGATAAAGGGGGGAAAAAAGCAACATGTCTCTTGGGTGAATGTCATACATATTTAAAGTTTAAATACTATCCTCTACACATCCTTGAAAAAAAAAGCAAATATGTTTTTAAATGTCTGCTGCTATACTCTAATGCTTCATGGCAGGCATCTTTTATTTCACAGACCTTGGTACTAGATCAGAAGTGAACAGGATGCTACCCTGTCCCTAGTTTCCTGTCTGATCTCACTTTTAATGTTTTAAAAAAATGTTTAAATGAAAAGGAATTTGAATTCAGTTCCCGATTTTGTTTGAATCAAACATGCATGTTTGAAGGATGCAATAATGAAGGATGCTATATTACATTGCTGTATAAATGGCATTTGTTCTGGATTAGTATAAATCACAGTCCTCAGAAAGACTTTTAAGAATGAATTGGCCCCAATTCTGTTATTCTTATCAAACTATTTATAAAATAAAAGAAAACCAAAATGACTCTCCCCAGCAATATCATTTTATATTTTTTCTTGCCTGAATAGCCATAAAACAAGGACATTCTTTTTTTACAGTGGAAAGAATTCTTAATGCAGGTGTGAATCTGTTGATTTTAATTTTTAATAACATAAATCCCTTTCAATATGTTAATTTTAAGGTCTATTTGTCTAGATAATAGAGCTGGTGGCCTTTGCACAATGGGTCAGTTTAGAATTTTTTAGTTTCCATCAGTTAGACAGGATACATTGCTTCAGTGATATATCTCAAATGCCATGAATGCAGAATTTAGTGAACTAGCTCCTTTAATATAACCAAAGGACAATAACCATTTGGAGGAATAAAGAAATCCTTTTTTGTGTTGTAGTACTCTTTCCTTTAAATAATGCAAGATATTCAAGAACAGTTGCATATGTAGCACTCTTGATGTTCTCCAACGTTTCTCTCCCTGCTAATATTTTATTAGGCCAAGTGACATAATTAGTACAGTAGGGAGTGGAGTTTGCTGCCTGTTTATATATAGCAGCTTGTCCTACCCATTGTTGATTGGATCATTGTTTTTTTCTTTGGTTGCTTTTGGGGTTAGCTGTTGACTGTTTCATTTTACTCTCCTCACCATATGAGCCAAAGCCACCACATCCTTCAGTAAACATATGCACCTAAACACAGATGCAACATGAAGAGCAGAAACACATAGACAGAACACATTTGTAATAGTCTCTTTCAGAGTGAGGTGAGTGGTATATAAATTAAAATAAAGTAAGTAAATAAATTGGAATGAATTCTGGAAGCCACAGAATAGCCGAATTTCCCTGAATTTTTACTCTATGAAATCACATAAAGGGGGCTTTACTATGTGCCTATCAGCAAACAGAAATCTTAATAAAGTGGGAACAAATCAACTGTTAGAAAAAAGACTGCCCTTTTTCCTAACTGAAATAGCAGAGGAAACAAAATGCTCCAATGTATTCTGGGAGAAACATTTGGGTTACAGTTCACAATGTTGCCTACATTTCCATTGTAAGCCTCCCTCCCTCTTTGCTCCTGGTTGTATGAGCAAGAGCAGAAATAATGTTTAAAGGACTAAAAGAATTCTGAATTTCCCAGTTATTTAAACCAATAGTGCTCACAAGTGAAAATTCAAATAGGGACATGGTGGCTCTTGATTTTGGATGCAGGGAAGCAGAAAATATTTGAAAATGGATTATAATGTCTTGAACAAGCTAATCTAATTTCTATATTTTTAAAGAAAGGTTTCCAGGGAGGAAATCCAGGCATGACCTCAAACTGCAATCTCTTACATGAGGGATTGTTTAAGATGGGATTGACTCGAGTATGTTTAAAATATTTGTAATGTAGCTCTGAATGTAGCTTTGAAAACACTCTGCTTAATAAACCAAGAAAAAAGTTGATGCACACACATCATTCACAACAAAAGAATTATTCATCACCCACAACGATTTAAGGTTTTTCAATGTATTTGTTGGAAGCTGCTAGGACAGCAATAGGAGCAAGGTGGATTTCTGAAATAAGTGACATGCTTCTAATGTCTGTATGGAAAGGTTTATAATATAGCAAAATATTCCAAGATTAAATGGTTTACAATATATCAGGGAAGTTAAACAAACACCATCTAAATTCTCTGTTTGTTATCTTGGTATTTGGCTGAGCTGTATTTTGAAGAAAGTGCTTCCTTTCCTAACACTTTTTACTTGCTTGATGTTTGTAAGTCGGTTTGCTGGGAGGTAGGGGTTCATATCAAGAGCTTTTTGAGTCATAGCCTTGATTCAGACCTCTGGGAATTTCCCTTTGAAATGTTTAAAATGTCAGCTAAAGCTTCAGATTCTTGCATGGTTTGGATCACCAGGAAAAGAAATACTGTAAAATAAAAGAACAACAATAATAAACAGTGGGCACTGTGGTCTATATTAAGCTCCTGTTGTTTTTCCAAAACTGGCTATCTTAATTGTAGTAGTACTGATTTACGAAGGTTCTGAATAGAGCTGGCTCTACTGTTAAGCATAGAGTAGCTATTTCCTCTCCAATGATATTAACTGACCCTTTGTTAATGATTTTTCAGTCTTAAGTAGTTGCCAGATAGGAATTAGGAAAATAAATTAGGAATACTTGCCAAATGCACAATTGCTGCACTCTTTCCTAAATTTGTTATTACCTCCAGCTGAAATTCCTTCCTCATTACTCTTTACCTTCAACTAAATATTAGGTTCATATACAGCAGGAAAAAGCTATTGCAAAGTGGCTTCTCTGTTTCTTAACTATTTCAAAACTTTGCCAAACTTGCGTTCCAATGGATTAAATTTAGTAAATGAAAGGATATTGAGAGCTATTGATCTTTGAAAACATAAAACAAAATGCTGAAGCAAACCAGACTTATCTAGCCTGGAAAAAATGCTGTCCTTAAAACAGCTTGCAAATTTCTTTGCAATTCCTTTCCTTTGCAAAAGATGCTTTATTCTGAGGAGTTTTAGTAATTTTTTTTAAATTATTTTGAAGAGGGAGGGAACAACCCAATTTTTAAATTTACCGTATCACTGAGAATTTAGGACTTCAATTTGTGTTTTATATTAAACTGCTTCAGTGGACCATTCTTATTCCTCTCTCCTTTTATTCTTACCCAAATACTTTCAGTATAGTACAACATAGTTCCTACCATCTTCATTGGATCCCTTCCTTTTGAATAAAATCTTCCACCTTTTTCTGTCAAATGTAAGCATCATCTCCCCTCCAAATCAATGATACCTATTTAACTTCCTGAATCAGGATCTATACTCCCCTATTTATTTCACAAACTTGATACAGTAGAGTAGAAACATGAGAAGTTTTGAATAGCAACTGTTGCATCCCTCATATAGTATCCTGGGAAACTGTAAGTGGCACCTGGCTTCCTGCTTCTACCTTTATGCCAGCTTCTTGAACCCGGTCTTTGACTGCATAGACAGTTCTGGACTTTTGCCACCTCCCCGCTTTTGTTCCAATTTAACAGTTTCCTAATGAAACTAGCATGGCCACTGCCAAATGTGTCCTTCCCGGTTCTCGTAGGATGTGCCCAGCCTCTTTGAAGGCTCCTTTATGAAAGAAACTGGAAGATTTGCTTCTACTGTTTATACCTCTGGTAGACCCAATCCAGTTGGTGAGTGTATGAGATCCAGAGTAACTTCTGAAAGTGGAGGTATCAGAGGAACTTGAATATAAACTCAAATAAAAGCCAAAGTTTGCTGCAGTATAAACAGCCCACTCGACATCAGGGAAGGACTTAATTTAAAATAGTCAAGATGGATAACATGGACAAGAATAATTATCAAGTTTTTAAGGAAGGAGTATTGCAACTATTGTTGGTGGACCTTGTGTCTGAAAAGAATAAAATCTGAATCCAACAAATGTTGAACTAGAAAAATGCTGCCATTGAGCTAAGAAAACAAAATCAGGAAGACTTACACTTCTGAGTAATTACAACGGTTTGAGCTAAAAAGGGAGAAAATGTTTTTTTCTGAAAAAAATTTAATCACTTTAAGTAATTAAATATTAATTGGCATAGGTATTTTTGCTCTCGTGTACTGTATTTGCAAACTTGTGGATAACGAAAAGAATTGGTAAGTAGAAACTTTTACTCAATAAAATTTTTTATTTATGCAAATGCACAGAGTTTGTTAATGACCATGAGACTTGGAATACTAATATGCTCCAAAACTGGCTTTGAAATTTCTCTGATTGGTTTATCTCCTTACTGCTGCATACACACACAAAGATCTTAAAGATGAAACATTGGGGGGGAAAGCCCCTGCAACATGTAATCGAGGATAAAAGGCTCCAAATGCATACAGTTTAGCATTATCTCACTTTTTAAAAGTCTTCTTATCTGCTTCATGTCAAAACTGCAGTATTGATGAACTGAGTATTCTAATAAGATGGCGTTCCTGGTGAATGGGATCATCCGGGCTAAAGTTACAGAGCAGCTTTGTTCAAGAAAGGGATACGGAGACTTGAGTGACGAGGTTCCCCCACTCCACAATAGGGAAAGGTCAGTTTCAGGCATGGGTGGTCAGCATTTGAATAGTTTCTAGACTCACCTGGGTTTTTAAGAACATGTCATAGGGACTCTCTTAACCTGGTTTCCATGAGGGGCATTTATGTGCACAAAACACTAGTCCATTTTATTGAGAGAAAACTGCTTATCCGGTACCTCTGAACTTCTTCTCATTTTCTTCTTTGGGCTTAGTTTGTTTTTTTATTCTGCCCAGATTTCTTTTCAAAAATAGTTTTATGCTGGATCATTTTATTTTCTAATGGTTGCTCTGAACTCTCAGTGAGGTCCAGAGGCAGTCTTAGAAATAAGCTGGAAGCTGGAACAATGCTCTTTTCAGAATGGTACCTTTTGGTTTAATTTATTCTTTTAATGAACAGAACATAGAAAAAGAAGTCACTGAGGTATGAAGTGCCAGAAATCAAGAGATGCACTTATTACATCAGACAGCCTCTCCCTGATTTGGGGCAAGACAGAAATTCAGGCAATAAAAAGATCAAATGTCCATTCTATTTTTTTTAAATATCCAAATTTTGTCATTGAGAAAAAGTTATACAGGTTTTTTAAAAAATGAAAAAGCAAAAGATGCAGTTGCTTTTAAGGAGTCAATTGAAGACAAGATTATATTAATCAGAAGTATTTGTTTTTCTGCAACTTCTAAAGCACTGCATTCCAATTATTTTTGAAGAGGGTACAGGCCAAAGATATTTCCAAACAAAAAAATGATAAAGGGTAAAGAATTCAGTCTACTGTTCCTAACAAATGCTCACAATACTATATGATATCAGGTCTGTTCTGTCTTTTAATTGCTGGTTGAATATAAAGACAGTCAGGCAAACTCTACAAAGGCTTCCACACAAAGTTTCTTTATTGGGTCACAAGGCATCCTCAAAGTATAACTCACAGTTATGTTGAGATCCATCTAATGTTCAATCTTTATATAGTTGACTTCATAGTGTAAAAATACAGTTATCTTCATCCCATAACAATGGAGCAAAGAAGGCACGATGCTGCTAGGGTCCAAGCAAGAAAGGAAACAAAGGCTTCCCCCAACCCAACCAAGGGTCAATTCAGTGACCAATCAGGATTACAGATGTGACCACATGACATGAACTACATTTTCCATGATTCATTCCCTTAAGGGGACAGCTCCCAATTCCCAATTAACTATCCCAATTCACCATTAACTATATACTGTCTAGACAGCACAAGGTCAATCAGGTCCGAAGCCATTTTTATGTTATCTTGTTTTTCTAGCACTTGGAAGATTATTCCATTCTTATAATTTTTCTCATTTATGTATTCAATTTGTACGGCCATCCCTCTCAACAAGTGACTCAGGGGAGTAAGCAAAATTAAAGTAAAAACAAATTTCCATCCTAAATACCAAAATAAAATACATAGCAGCCAAGAAAATAGAGACTTATGGAAGGCCAGCAGGATGGAGCCATACCAAAGGGGAACATTCCATAGGGCAGGCGCTAGGGAAGAAAGTACATGTCTTCTGAGCTGATGGGATCCAAGCATGCCTGTCCTGCCTGACCAGACTGACCAGCTAGAAACAACTGGAGATAGTCCCTCATGATGTGATGCACATGACATCATTTGCTACCTGGTTGCATTGGAGATGTATAGATATTTAAGTTTTAGCTTTTCTCTTTCTTCTATATTCTTGCCATAATTGGCAATTAAACAGGCTTACAGGTGAATTTGGCTTTTTTCATCTCCACCTGAACTGTTAATTTAGAAGCAGAAAATAGTAAGTTAAATGTAGATGCCCGCATAGAATAAAGTATCATGTTTCCCCCAAAATTATGACCTATCCCAAAAGTAAGCCCTGGCTTGATTTTTACATGTGCACCCAATATAAGCCCTACCCCCCAAATAAGCCCCAATTAAGACCCCACCCACTCCAAGATGCATGGGTAAAAATTAGGATAGGGTTTCTTAGGATGGTGGATATCTTGCTGTTTGTGCAGAATGCTGTTTGTGCAGAATGCTGCAGAATCCACCATCCTAAGAAACCCTAAGGACAAAATCGAGTTAGAAAATCAAGGAGTATACGAAATCCCTTGCACTGCCTGCCCCACCACATACATTGGACAAACTAATAGAAGAATAAGTGCACGCATTGAAGAACATAAGAACTCAATCAAAAAGGAAGAACCGACCTCTTCCCTGGTCCAACACCTCAAAGCCACAGGACATGAGATTGACTTTAAAAATACCAGAACTATCGCCAAAACCGAACACTTCAGCAGCGGAATAATCAGAGAAGCCATAGAGATAGAAAAACACCCACACAGCATGAATAAACGAGATGATACCTCCCGCCTACCAGCCATTTGGAAACCCGCCCTCATGAACAGACGAGTACCTAACACGAAGAATGACACCAGACCCACACTTCTGAGAGCCACACAAGATGCCACCACCACACTTCCACATAGAAAGCAGACTCACACCCACACAGAAGATGAGACACGACCACAGACCAGAAGCCGCACTGCAGCTACATCACTACCCACTTCAAACTCCTCTGAGCCATACATGAAGTGAACTGACCGCCACCATGAAGATGCAGCACGACCATGAACTCGAAGCCAAACAGCAAGATCACAGCTCACCAGCTCAAATCCCCCAGCAACTAAGACTAACCTGAGCACAACCAAGCCCCCACCTGAACAGAACACGCCTCCAGCCAATCAGAACACAGCCAACCCCCCAACCAATCAGAACACAGCCAAACCCCCTACCAATGAGAACACCCCCCCACCCAATCAGAACACAGCCAAGCCCCCACCCAATCAAGTCACACCCCCACTAGCAGTTAAAAGGAAGAAGCAGCTGCAAGCTCACATCACTCTGAGAAGCACAGAGCTGAAGACCAAGCCTGAAGATGATGAATGAGACTTCATCGAAACGTTGCCTAGATACTTCCAATCTTACGCGGGAGAAAACCCGAATAAGCAAAGATCCACATACAAATACCCGCGAGAACCTCAGAAAACATATATATATATGTGTGTGTGTGTGTGTGTGTGTGTATAAGACAGGATCTTATTTTTGGGAAAACATTTTTTGTGAGTGATTTGGATTTTAATGTTTATTTCAAGGGAAGTCTAGAGGACTTAGGTTGACCTAAATTTTTTTGCAGGAATATCCAGGCCTTTTTAATTTGTACTTTTTACTTCAGTTCACCCATCACTCAAAGGAAATGTGCTAACTTCAGAGGAATTAAGTTAAAATTTAACACCTTCTGGTGTCAATTTATCAAGTCACGGGTTAACTGGAAGTCAAGCTGGTTAGCAGTTGAAAGATGAATCAAGTTAGCCAATTTTTTTTTCCAATTGTGCAGACCTTTCCTCCAAATATTCTGATTTCCATCAAACAGAACATAGATTACTAAAACTGAGGTACAAACTCCCAGCCTGAAACAAGCTTATATCTTATGCCTTTCAAGACTGCATGAAATATATCTACAGTAAGATGGAAATTGTTCCACTTCAGCTTGTTGGACTTCTTGAAACAGAAACCATAAAGGTCTGAGGGCTTTTTGTAATCTGAGCTCCTGTCTAGAGCCTGAAAGATGAGCCAAGCAAGGAATGTGGTCTTAAAATCAGTTACGAGAGAATGCCTAGATTTAAGGTGATGCTGGCTCCACGGGAGCCTTAGAATATTGACTATGTTTACAGTCAGTTGTCTTTTTTCCAAAGATTTCTCCAGTCTGTAACTGCAAGATGAAATGGTAATGCAAATGATAAGCAGAACTGATGATTGCAGGAAATACGACTTCAGCAACAGAATGGTCAATGTCTGGAATACTCTGCCTGACTCTGTGGTTTCTTCCCCAAACCCTAAAAACTTTAACCTAGGACTGTCTACTTTCCTAAGAGGTCTGTAGGGGGCATGCATAAGCGCACCAATGTGCCTACTGTCCCTGTCTTATCATTTCTTTTTATTTTTCTTATATGTATCCATTTCATGTATTCATAACTATATATACTTATACTTATTATCTTGTAAGTGATTGACAAATCAAATAAAAATTTTAAAAAATGTTAATGATTCTGGCAGCAGCTTTTCCCATGATGAGTGGGTTTAATAAGCCTGCAGAATTCTTTCACTTTGGTTTGAAACAGCAAATAATGGGACCAGGAACCAAGAACACAATACAGGTAGTCCTTGACTTATGACCACAACTGAGCCCAGAATTTATGTTGCGATGAGAGATTTGTTAAGTGAGTTTTGCTTTATTTTATGACTTTTCTTGCCACATTTGTTAAGTGAATCACTGCAGTTGTTAAAGGTTCCCTTAACAACATGGTTGTTAAGGAATCTGCATTCCCATTGACTCTGTCAGAAGGTGACAAAATATGATCACATGATGCTAGGACACTGGAAATGTCATAAATATGAAGCAGTTGCCAATCGTCCGAATGTAAATCGTGTGACCCTGGGGCTGCTGCAACAGTCATAAGTGTGAAAAATGGTCATAAGTCACTTATTTCAGTGCCATTGTATGTTCAGGCATTAAACTGTTGTAAGTCGAGGACTACCTGTACTAGCAACAATAATACTACTGAGCTGGAAAAAGATGCACACTACATTCATGCTTAATCACCTGGTACAAACTGCTGTGACCAGAAAATGATGGAAAATGAATTGTGATGGTGAGATAAGCCCTGGTCTTTTGTATTTACCACCCAATACAGGAAACAAATGTTATATCTACATGGTTTGCATTGAGATATCACAAATGGATTTTGTTTGGTAATTTGCCTAATTTCCTTGCTTCCCGGCCATGTCTTTGCCTCTCTATCATTTCTTGGCAAGATTACTGACTACTGACATGATTTGCCACTGCCTTCCTTCAGGATTTTGTTTTCCACCTTCCCAATCTAACTTTCAGCTCTGGAATTTCCAAGTGATCTCCATCCAAGTGGGATAAGGATAGGTTCATCCTAAGCCTGCTGTGCTTTGTGTCTGAAATAAACCAAAATCACATTCTGTTGCTTGCTTTGGATTACAGGCAGAGCAGCTAAAACCAACTGTTGCAAAGAAGACGTCATTAAGTTTTTTGGAGTCTTGTTATAATAAATCAGGCAACTAGCAACACAAACAGATTCTGTTTGTTTGTGCTACACCACCATTTTCAGCCAAGTTATTGCTGTAAGTTATGCTGATCATTAAGTGGGTCCCCACATGATTTTATTATCTTTTTTCAGTGGTTAACCAACGCATTTTAGCCAATGAGTATCCCCACCCCACAAACCTGGCAGTTCCTGACAAAAAACTGTGCAAATCAGGGATGTGGAACTATGAGCCTTTTTTGGCTTGTGGACTTCTACTCCCAGAATTCCCAGCTATGCTGTCTCGGGAATTCTGGGAGTTGAACTCCACAAGTCATAAAGGGGCCATAGTTCCCCATCTCTGTTGTAAATCATGATCATGAAACTGCAGGATGCTGCAAATGGCTAAAAAAGCAGACCAGTTCCGGATCACCCAAAATGCAATTGTGACCACAGACAGGCAATTGTCAGAATTTCGAATCCAGGTTCTGTAGAGCCCTGGGGAGGTCCATCATAATTCTGAGCAGTTAGAAGTGATGGGTCATAAGTGGAATGCTACCTGTATTTGCAGTAATGGTTGATATTCAAGACCAATTTTCCCACTTGGCGCCCACAAATATCCTGGATTTAGAATCTTCAATCAATATATTTTAAAGGCAGCATTTTGAGAAAGAAAGGACATGTTCAACTTGGAGCCATAGAAAAAATAAAGGAGAAAGCACTTGGAGGAGACTTTGTGCAGGAAGTAGGTAGACTTAAATTACTGGAATCACAGCAGCAGCACTTAGGATCAAAAGTGTGGCAGCCGAGATATTAGAGATCCATTTAATGGCCTTGAAATAAACTTGATTGTGCCTTACCGAGTAACATCGCTATGGTCTGCTTAACCCTGATAGAGAAGATGTAGATAGGCAGCTTTTGACTTTGAGATTTATTTAGTCTTTGAATGTGTGTCTGCTAAGAGATTTCATGCATTGTTCTTTTAACTTTTTCTGACAAAATGCAAAAACACAGAGATAAACACTATTAAATTAAATGACACATCTGTCGAACTCTCCAGGCCTGTTTGCCAAAAACGT
Organism: Hydrophis major; assembly: GCA_033807585.1. NCBI lineage: Eukaryota > Metazoa > Chordata > Lepidosauria > Squamata > Elapidae > Hydrophis > Hydrophis major. The sequence goes on from CM066330.1 coordinate 248,991,140, forward strand.
CTGAGCCAATAAAAAATAAATCTCTCTTCTGCTCTGTACATCTAAAGAGGGATGAAGAGTGCCATATGGACCGCAGGACCCTTTGACCACAGAGTATGGTGAACAGCTGTGCAAAATTCCCCATTGAAGGAGTTCCCTCCGTCCACCCCTTTCTTCTCAGATGCCACCCAGGAGACCAACTCATGTGATGAGTTATCTAAATGCACATATCTGACACAGGTCATCAGGAAGCTTTTCAGGGGTGGGGGTGCGATTTATGATTGAGGACCTGGCTCAATGTGATTTTGCCCTCCTGTCTCAGAGGTTAACAGCCCAAGTGCCCTCAAGTGTTTGCCTAAGCAGACACATTTGCTGACATAAGCCAACTTTGATGGCAGCATGTGCTCTCAGGCTGAATCTTGTTCCCAGAGAGGTAGCTGGTACATAATGGGATTCTTTTCCCGTCTTCAAAAGGATTCACCTATAAATTAAATGTTAATTTCTCTATCATGAATCTAATCTACTGCAATTCAATCCAATCTATTCACCTATTGCCCCCGCTTCTTTCTCTCTCTCTCTCTCTTTCTCTCTCTGTCTTTCTCTCTCTGTGTCTCTGTTTCTCAATCCAACCCACCTCACAGGGTTGTTGTGGGAAAATAGGAGGAGGTAGGTGTGCTGGAGATGTTTGCCTCCTTGAGTTATTTGGAAAAATAATAAAGGTGGGATACAAATAAATAAAAAATAAAAAATAGAGACTGAGAGACTGAGTTCACATGATATTTAACCAGGACACAAACATTGCTTCCTGAAGCGTGGTTAGTTTTAGCTTTGATTTTTGTGGGATTTGCCCTGTGAACATTTTGTTAGCTGGTGGCTGTATGGTGCATGATTTGATTTGGCAATTGTGACACATTCTATGCAAACTCAGCCACAATATTACCCTGGGATATAAATGGAGAGTTTGTTTTTAATTCTACAACCGCAGACCACACTCTTTTCAGTTAAAGCTCAGGGGAAGTGGAGAAAGGAACAGCAGAAACAATAGCAGAAACGAGAAGTAAGACATTCCAGTATTTAGAGAAATCCTAAAATGTTTTGGGAATGATCATTCTTCAAAACACACAGGCATCTGCAGGAGCCCAAGGCTGCATCAAAATGATGCCAAACATAATGATGTTACAGTACAAACTCCACTTTTTCATACTCGTGTCCCAGTGAATATTTTAAGTGCTGATTTTGATCTCATGATTTCATGATTCATTTTGTAACTTGATCTCATCTTCTCCCCGCACCTTGGAGGGAAATATTTTTTCTTGTGGGAGAAACAGAAATTCCCTCAAGCCTATTTGTTATGTGAAAGAGGATACTTTGAAGGCACAAGACAGGCTATTGGAAATGAGTTTGCACCTAGCGTGAATTACAACATGTGGAGGTCTAACTATCAAATGAGGGTCATAGTAAAGATGTTGGAAATTTCTCTTTATCTATTTTCCTGGCTCTAGTTTCCTTTCCTTCTTCCAGTTCTGAAAGAAGACTAGTCAAATTTATGCTTCTTTGCATTGTTCTGTTCCTTGAGGAATTATAACATGATAAAAATAAGCTAGCAAGGGAAGTTCATGTAACAGTGCTTGGCAGTCATTCTTGATGGGAAAACTGTTGTGTATGTACCATAGTTAATAAAGTATGAGCTTGAGGTAAAGTGCAGGGTTCTGGCCCTGCACTTCTGATTGGCTGTTAGGCGGCCAGATCGGATTGATTAGTTCTGAGGAATCCGATTGGCCCTTAACAGAGGATTCTTATTGGTTAAAAGAGCTAGTGTTCATAGCTCACTATTGGACAATTCTTACAAGGGTTGCCTATATAAGGCAGAGTTCACTGTTGTTGTTTTGAGAAGTCACTATGCTAATAAAGAGCTGAAAGTCACTATTCAGAGGCTGTCTCTATTTACTCCGACCCATGTCTAAGTACTTAACACTGGCAACGAGGATGGGATGTGGAGACGTCTGAACCGAAGAAGCCAGGAAGTGATACCGAGCACGTGATAAAACAACGCCAACAACGGAACCATGTCCAGCGGCATCGTACCACCCGCTCCGTTCGATCCGAACCAAGAGGATTGGGAATCCTACATGGATCATTTCCAAATGTTTCTTGAGACGAATAACTTGAAGGACGCCACACCAGCAAAGAAGCGGACATTGTTCCTATCGCATTGCAGCCCAGCTGTATTTAAGATGGCTAAAGCACTTGCCAAACCTCGAGAAGTGAAAGCCATGAGCTGGGACGACCTTGAACCCATCCTGAGAGACCATTACGCGCCAACCGTGCCTACACTCGTGAGACGCCACGAGTTTTATCAGAGAAACCAACGAAAAGGGGAGAGTGTGGCCAATTTCATGGCGGACCTCCGAAATTTAGGGGGTCTTTGCGGGTTCGCAGATTTAGAAGAGGAACTAAGAGATCGAGTAATTCTGGGATTAGATGCACTAGGCGTGCAAAGCAAGCTGATGGCAAAAGGCGACATCAGCCTTGCTGATGCCATTGCCGAAGCCACGGCTGCGGAGGTGACTAAAAAGTTGGCTGCACAACTACGGCGAAGCCGCACTCCGGCAACACCACCGACCAGTGAAATCTTACCCAACTCAGAAGGGCAGCTCTCGACAATGCACTATGAGGACCTCTCTTCATCGTCAGACAGCGACAAAGAAGGGGTCCATCGACTGCGGTCCAACCGGGATCCTCGCCTGAAACCCTTACACCCTTGCGCTGGCTGTGGAGCAAACCATGCCAGGGCCGAATGCAAATTCCGCGACGCACTCTGCCATGAGTGCGGGAAACGAGGCCACATCGGCCGGGTCTGCCGCAGCTTACCAGGACCCAGCCAGGCCTCAAAAGGGGCCAACTATCGCCAATCGACAAGAAACCGTCCTGTAAGGCGAGAGCCAGTAAAACACTCCTACAGAAATCGAGCTTTGCAAAAAGAAGAGGCTCACCATACTATCACTATAGGTCACGCCTTAGTTTTGGACACTAAGAAAATCCGAGTCACGGTAGCCATCGAGAACCAGCGTTGCCACATGGAGGTCGACTCGGGATCGTCCCTCTCGATGGTGTCTTGGAAGACACTCAAGCAGCTCATCCCCACAATTCAATGCCAAGACCTCCAATTTCAACGCCTCATCCTCAAGGACTACCAAGGAAATCGAATCCCCATTGTTGGGTCCTGCCGAGTCCGAGTCTCCTTCAAGAAGCATACAGCGTACTTACCTCTAACGATCATCGATAGAGATAGGCCTAGTCTATTAGGCCTCCAATGGTTTGCGCCACTCGGCATTGAAGTGGCCGGCGTGAACCAAGTCGGTGGTTGTGAGTGGGAGGAAGACCTTATCTCTGAGTTCAGCAACGTCTTCGTGGACAGCTTAGGCAAGTATAAGGGGACCCCAATCTCATTTAGTCTAGATCAAAAGGTAGCCCCCATTCGCTTGAAGCCCCGTCGAGTTCCATTCGCTCTTAAAGCAAAGATCGACAAACAACTCGACAAGCTAATTGCTCAAGGGGTGTTGAAGCCCATCGATCACTCTCCATGGGAAACCCCTATTGTAACACCCATTAAGCCAGACGGGTCAATTCGAATTTGTGGGGACTACTGGGCCACTTTAAACCACGCCCTACAGCAGAATGCGTATCCAGTTCCTGTGGTGCAGCACCTCCTCCATTCCTTGAGGGGCGGAAAGGTTTTCGCTAAATTAGATTTAGCTCAAGCTTATCAACAACTACCAGTGGATGAAAAAACGGCCCAAACCCAAACAATTGTAACACACAGAGGTGCCTTTAAATGTACCCGATTGCAATTTGGAGTTAGTGTAGCCCCGGGGATATTCCAGAGCCTCATGGAAAGGTTATTACAGGGAATCAAGGGCGTGGTTCCTTATTTTGATGATGTACTAATTGCAGCCCCTACCAAAAAAATCTTGCAGGATCATTTGAAATGCGTTCTTAAAAAATTCCAAGAGGCTGGACTTTAGGTGAAAAAAAATAAATGTCACTTATATACTGACAATGTTGAGTTTTTAGGATACCGAATTGATAGCCAGGGCATTCATCCTACCGAGAGTAAATTAAAAGCGATCAAAAATGCTCCCAGACCACGCAACAAGGCCGATCTACAGGCGTTCTTAGGCCTCATTAATTTCTATAATGTGTTTTTACCGCACAAAGCAACTGTCGCTGAACCGTTACACCGACTATTAGATAAGAAAGCATTGTGGGTATGGGGTTACCGGGAAGAGCAAGCATTCCGGAATGTTAAAAAAATTGCTCACATCTGACTCTGTACTTATGCAGTATAACGAGACTTTGCCGTAAGTTATAACCTGTGATGCATTGCCTTTCAGGGTGGGCGCTATTTTAAGCCATGTACTGCCTAATGGGAACGAAGCCCCTGTTGCATACTTTTTGAAGACTCTTTCACAAGCAGAGCGAAACTATGGACAAATTGATAAAGAAGCTCTCGCAATCGTTTCAGCTTTAAAGAAATTTCATGAATATGTGTATGGAAGGACATTTACCATTATAACTGACCACAAACTGTTGCTAGGGATAATAGCCGGGGACAAGCCAACCCCCTACATAATATCCCCTAGAATGACCCGATGGTCAGAGTTCCTAGCTGCTTATAATTATTGCCTGCAATATCGCCCGGGGAAAGCCATTCCCCACGCCGATGCATTAAGCCGAACACCGCTTCCAGAGACCCTCGACGATCCGGCACCAATGGCAACTACGTTGCAGATCGAAACACTCAACTCGCCGCCTATGACCGCCCGAGACATCGCGAGAGAAACCAAACGAGATCACACCCTAGCTCGAGTCCTAGGCTGGGTAGAACGTGGATGGCCATTGGATCAAGTCCCAGATGACTTCGCACCATTTAAATCTCGACAGACTGAACTTTTTTCCCAAAAAGGCTGTATCATCTGGGGCGATAGAGTCGTTGTCCCAGAACGACTCCGGAAGACGCTGCTACGAATTCTGCATGAGGGCCACCCCAGCATCGTGCGGATGAAAGTGCTTGCACGAAGCTACGCATGGTGGCCGGGCATGGACTGGCAAATCGAGCAGTGGGTCAAAGAGTGTGCCAATTGCCAACAAGTCAGCAACGCCCCACCAAAAGCCATGCCTACTGAATGGGAGACACCACGTGGACCCTGGTACAGAATCCACCTGGATTTCGCGGGACCAACCAAGGGCTATACCTTCCTGCTGACAGTCGACGCGTACTCCAATTGGTTAGAAATTCATCGTATGAGGGCTACAACGTCCAAGGCGGTGATCAAGATCCTAAACAGATTCTTTGCAACCCACGGATTGCCTGACGTCCTGGTGTCCGATAACGGGCCACAGTTTACGGCTCTAATGTTCGAGCAGTACCTCGTTGACCACGGCATCTGCCATGCGCTCACCTCGCCTGCGCACCCTGCGACCAATGGCCAAGCAGAACGCATGGTCCAATTTGTTAAAAAGACCTTGCAAAAAGTGGACTATGACAATATCGATGACAAGGTCAACCAAATTCTCTTTTTGCAACACATAATTCCACATAGCGTCACCGGTAGAACTCCCGCCGAACTACTGATGGGAAGAAGACTCCGCTCCCACCTCGACCGGTTGCACCCTGCTTACGAACCGGAAAAGCCAGTAGGATCCAGTGGCCGCTGTCGCACCTTCCAGGTAGGAGACCTCGTTTACGCACGAAACTTATCAGGCAATCCGTTATGGATAGAGGCAACAGTAGGACGAGTGACCGGCCCCAAATCCTACGTAGTGAAATGCTGTGACAATAGACTGTGGAAACGGCATATCGACCAATTACGGTCACGACTCACAACAGCCAGTGAACAACTCTCCCATGACCAAACCAAGGGGGGGGAGGTACAGAAGAAGATGAAGTTCCAGGGAACCTGCTCGAAGGGAGCGACGAACTATGTGATACTCAGGAAATGGAGCAGGAAGGAGAATCGTTTGCACCACAAGAAATTGCACCTGAGCAAGTAGCAGATCCACTGCCAAACAACAATCTACCTCAACAGGATTGCAACCAACCAGTCCAATGAAAATCCGAAAGACTTAAAAGACAACCGTCCTATTTAAAGGACTATATAACTACACCGTAATTAAGAAGCCAGGGGGAAGGGGTGTTGTGTATGTACCATAGTTAATAAAGTATGAGCTTGAGGTAAAGTGCAGGGTTCTGGCCCTGCACTTCTGATTGGCTGTTCGGCGGCCAGATCGGATTGGTTAGATCTGAGGAATGCGATTGGCCCTTAACAGAGGATTCTTATTGGTTAAAAGAGCTAGCGTTCATAGCTCACTATTGGACAATTCTTACAAGGGTTGCCTATATAAGGCAGAGTTCACTGTTGTTTTGAGAAGTCACTATGCTAATAAAGAGCTGAAAGTCACTATTCAGAGGCTGTCTCCATTTACTCCGACCCATGTCTAAGTACTTAACAAAAACAATTTTCTCTCTTGTCATCTCTTCAGTGTTGGCAGGTAGGGCCAACTTATTTTCAGGTTGCTTAACAGGAGGGAATGACAATGTTGGAAGAATGATCCTTCTGGGTTCAGTTCCAAGTGGGAAAAAAGACACTGGAAACATGGAGGCTGTTTGGAAAGATGGTTTAATGGTGGACAGGACCACATGGCTTAGAGCTCCAAAGTGAAAAGGACAATCACATGTTTCAAGGTAAAGGAAAAAGAGAGAAGGAAGGATCAAGATGTTGAGAGACCCTTATATGCCTTCTGTTGGACTCCACCTTAGTGTGTTCTCTTCCTGTGCAAGAAATGTATCCCATTGGCTGTCAGACTCCCATGGGCAAGGGGTCTTAGCTAACTTTATAGGCTTTGTCCGGACAACATGGCTTCACCTGAGCGCTAGCTGATGCAATCTTCCTAGGCCATATGGTGAGATGGGTTTTGTTATGTAAAATACTCTGGCCCAGGCCTTAACAGCCCACCCATTAACAAAGATGGGGGTGAGCTTCTGCTTCTGAGGTGACTTTCTGCTTCTGAGTTTCTACTCTTTTTAGGGGAAATATTCCGCCTTTTTAATATTTCCTAGGATATTTCATTTTTCTAGGAGGGGGATGGGTGCTAACTTCCTATAACAGCAAGCAAGAGAAACTGAGGAGTTGTGGGTGGTGGGAAAGGAATGAATCCTTGCTTTTAATCCTTGAAATATAAACTATATACACAACCCCTTTCCCCCTTCAAACAGCTGCTTCCAGATTGTAGCTTTTGGTGACATTTGGGTGAAGAAGTTGGGGAGGGGGAAAATTATTCCTTTTCTTTTAGCATCAACCCAGCTTGAGACTGTTGGATTCAAGGAGAAGCAGCAACAGAAACAGGCCAAAATTTCAAAGAACTTTAATAGCACCTTTTCCGACTTACATATGTTCTCAAAAAGCAAATGCTTCTGTGAGCTATAGTTCACTTCATCAGAAACTGGTTTTGGTTACTCCATGCATCTCATGAGGTGAGCTGGAATCCACAACAGCTTATGCTTTTCAATAAAATGTGTTAGTTGGAAAAGATGTTACCCCAATCCTCATTTTTGGTTACCACAGACAAACACAATTCTTCAACAAGGCAACAAGAATGAGGGAGAAAGGCTCTTGACATTATTCTTATCCTCAATAATTTCAAAGCAACCAAGTCCCAACTTTGCAAGCTGATTCAATCTTGTGAAACAGATTTTACGATATGTGAATGGAGGCTTGCATCCAAGATGTTAACTTCTGCGCATGGGTGCAAGGAACGGAGACGAGGCAGTGAACAGAGAACTTCAACTCTTTATTAATCATTCTGAACAGAGCAAAACCCCAGGGCAGCAGCAGCCCTTTTATAGGGAAAGCTGCTGACCTATTAACCAATGAGAACAAGGAAGTGTTAAACCCTTGAACCAATGAGAGTGGCTCGTTAGCAGCCAATCAGATTCCCCAGAACGGACCAATCCGATATCGCTATTATCGGCCAATCAGAAGTGCAGGATTAGAACCCTGCTTTTTCTTTAAGGTTTGTTAAACTTTATTTAAGTGCTTTTATTAGTTCATAACACCCCTTCCCCCCGGGTTCCGTTTGAGGGGTGCGGTGACATAATCCCTAAGATATGTAGGTTGTTTTAACTGTCTATTAGATTTGCGCTGTCCCACCGGTTCCTGTCTGTAGTCCGGTTTCGGTGGGACATTTTTGGACATATCTGGTACAGGCGGTTCTGTTTTCTCACTGGACGACTTGGTGCTGCTAATTCTGTCGTTGTTGTTGTCCTCCGATCTTTGCGGGCTAGCCTCCGTTGAGGTATTCCTCTGTGGCAAGGACACTCCCCTCCTTGATTCTTCTTCATCGCGCCCGATTGCTGACTTCCTTCGCTTCTGCTTTCTACCATCTCGAATTCGGTTTCTTCGACATCCCCTCCCCCCTCAGTTTGGGAGTCACAGGAGTCACGGGAACTGGGTTGTAGCCTAGACCGAAGCTGATTTATATGGTGTTTCCATATTTTTCCGTCGCAGGTTTGCACACGGTACGATCTGGGCCCGGTGGTTTGAATTACGGTTGCTTCGACTCATAATGGTTCGCCAGAGAGGTTTTGGCAAAAACTAAGTCGTCTACCTTGAACTCGTGGCATTTTCCGCTAGATCCACAGGGTTTCTCTGGCTCGTAGGACGGGTGAAGCCGGTCGAGGTGGGAACGGAGCTTGCGTCCCATCAACAATTCAGCTGGGATCTTGTTGGTGATGCTGTGCAGAGTGATGTGTTGGAGTAGGAGTATTCTGTTTATTTTGTCATCAACGTCCCCATAGTCCATTTTGTGGAGAGTTTTTTTAACAAATTGTACCATGTGCTCGGCCCTGCCGTTAGCCGCAGGGTGCGCTGGCGAAGTTAGCGCATGGCGGATACCCCGGTCCGCTAAGTACTGTTCAAAAACCAGGGCGGTGAACTGGGGTCCATTGTCGGAGACCAGAACGTCTGGCAGCCCGTGCGTTGTGAATAGCCTATTCAATTTTCGGATGACGGACTCCGTTGTAGTATTCTTCATTTTGTGGATCTTGTGCCAGTTGGAATAGGCATCCACTGTTCGGAGGAACATATGTCCTTTAGTAGGTCCCACAAAATCAACATGGATGCGGGACCACGGCCCCCGGGGGGTTTTCCATTCTGTTGGAGTTGCTCTAGGTGGGGCACTGCTGACTTCTTGGCACTTTAAGCAAGTCTTTACCCAGGCTTCAATCTGTTTGTCGATGCCCAGCCACCACACATAGCTTTGTGTGAGCGCTTTCATATGTACGATGCCGGGGTGACCGTCATGCAATGTTTTCAATACTGCTTGTTGTAACCGCTCTGGGACGACGACTCTATCTCCCCATAGGATGCAGCCATTTTGCGAAAAAAGTTCTGTTTGCCAGTTTCTGAAAGGGGTGAAGTCGTCAGGGGTTTGTTCTATTGGCCATCCTCGTTCGACCCAGCTAAGAACTCGTGCCAAGACAGGATCTCGTTTTGTTTTGATTGCAATGTCTCTGGCTGTTAGCGGTGGTGAATGTAGCATTTCAATCTGGAGTATCGTAAGGGTTGGAGCTGGGTCGTTGATGGTTTCCGGAAGTGGGGCACAGCTCAATACATCAGTGTGGGGAATGGCTTTCCCCGGGCAGTGTTGTAATTTATAGTTGTATGCAACTAAAAACTCCGACCAGCGAGTCATTCTAGGTGACAATATATAGGGGGTTGGCTTGTCTCCCGCTATAATCCCTAGCAAAGGTTTGTGATTGGTAACAATAGTAAAAACTCGTCCATACACATATTCATGAAATCGTTTCACAGCAGATACAACAGCAAGAGCCTCTTTGTCGATCTGGCTATAGTTACGTTCAGCCTTTGATAGGGTCCTTGAAAAATAGGCAACAGAGGCCTCACTACCATTTGGTAACACATGACTCAAAATGGCTCCTACTCCAAACGGTGATGCGTCACATGTAATTGTTAAGGGCAGAGTTTCGTTATACTGCATTAAAACAGCATCTGAGGTCAGTAAGTTTTTCACTTGTCGGAATGCGTGCTCCTTGCGGTGTTCCCAGACCCAGGTTGCTTTTTTGTCGAGAAGTCTATGTAGGGGCTCAGCTATGGTCGCTTTCTGGGCCAAGAAGATGTTGTAAAAGTTAATGAGCCCCAGGAAAGCTTGGAGATCAGTCCTATTTCTGGGTCTTGGGGCATTTTTGATTGCCCTTAGTTTGCTATTAGTGGGGTGAATGCCTTGTTTATTGATTAGGTACCCCAGGAACTCTACTTTATCTGTACACAGTTGACATTTATTTTTTTTAACCTTAAGGCCACAGTCTTTAAATTTCTGGAGAACCATTTTAAGATGCTTTTCAAGTATTTCTCTATTCGGGGCAGCAATTAAAATGTCATCAAAGTATGGCACAACCCCCTTGATCCCTTGCAAAAGTCTCTCCATCAGACTTTGAAAAATCCCTGGGGCTACACTCAGTCCGAATTGGAGTCGGTTGCACTTAAAGGCGCCTCGGTGCGTAGCGATCGTCTGTGCCTCTGCGTTTTTTTTTTATCTACAGGCAGTTGTTGGTACGCCTGTGCTAAATCCAATTTAGCAAAGACTTTTCCGCCCCCCCAGGGAATGGAGAAGGTGTTGTACCACCGGCACTGGGTAAGCGTTCTGTTGAAGGGCGTGATTAAGGGTGGCCTGGTAGTCCCCACAAATCCTTAACGATCCATCCAGTTTGATGGGTGTTACAATTGGAGTTTCCCAATGAGTGTGGTCAGTTGGTTCTAAAACATCCTGGGCTGTTAATTTATCGAGCTGCTCATCAATTTTTGGTTTAAGGGCAAAAGGCACCTGACGAGGCTTAAGGCGGATAGGGGCTACTTCAGGGTTAAGGTTAAATGATATCGGGGTCCCCTTGTACCCGCCTAGTTTGTCTGCAAAGACGTCCTGGAATTCCTGGACGATGGCCTCCTCCCAGTCATCACTTCTGATTTGGTGAATGCTGGCTACCTCAATCCCGAGTGGCGCGAACCATTGAAGTCCTAACAAGCTAGGCCGGTCATGGTCGACGACGGTCAGTGGTAATGATGCAGTACGATTTTTGAAGGATACTTGGACTTGGCTGGATCCAACGACCGGAAATCGGTTCCCCTGATAATCTTTGAGTATGATTCTTTGGGCTCTGAGGTCTTGTCGCCAGATGGCAGGGATCAATTGTTTAAGGGTCTTCCAGGAAACCATCGAGAGGGACGATCCTGAATCGACTTCCATCATGCAAGGCTGGTTTTTGATGGCGACCTTCACTCGGATCTTCTTTGCATCTAGTGATGAGGCATGACCGATTGTAATGGTTTGGTGTGCCTCTTCTCGTCTTGTTGAAATGGCCCTTGTTTTATTTCTGTAGGAGTGGTTGTTCCATTGGTGGTTCAAATGTTCCCGACTCACAGGGTGATTCCCTGTGGTCTGGCGGTAATTGTTTCCCCTCTGAAGTGGGCTGGATCCTTGCTTGCTTCTACAGACCTTCCCGATGTGGCCTCTTTTCCCACAGAAATGGCAGAGCGTGTCGAGGAATTTGCAGTCTGATCACAGGTGGTTTGCCCTACAACCTGCGCATTGGTACGGTAGTCTTTGATTCCGCTAATGGCGTTGGTCACGTTCAGACCGGAGCCGGTTGACCTCCTCCTCCTCCTCACTTTCTGATGGCGATTCGAGGTCCTCGTGGTGGGTAGCTGTTGTGTGCCTCTCTAGGCAAGGTGAGGGATTGTTGGCGAGTTGACGGAGCGGTGCGTTGGTGCGATGCATTCGGGCGGCCGACTTCCTGGTTGCTTCTGCTACAGTAGCGTCCTTGATGACATCAGCAAGGTCGATGTCCCCTTTGGCCATGATCTTGCTCTGCGTAATGTGGTCATCTAATGCCAGAACTATTCGGTCTCTCAGAGCTTCTTCGAGGTCTGCGAATTCACAGAGGCCTCCCAGGTTCCGGAGATCCGAGATGAAATCTGCAACGCTCTCTCCTTTCCGCTGGTCCCTCTGGTAAAATTCATGTCTTCGGACAAGCGTTGGTACGGTGGGTGCATAGTGGGCCCATAGAAGGGGCATGGGGACGTCCTAGTCCATGGTTTTCACCTCAGCCGGTTTCGCTAGTGCCTTGGCCATCTTAAAGATGGCAGTCCCGCAATGGGTCAGGAATACTGCTCGCTTTTTCCCCGTAGTGGCATCCTTCAAGTTGTTGGTCTCCAGAAACATCTGGAAACGGTCTATGTACGAGTCCCAGTCTTCTTGTGCCGGGTCAAATGGAGCGGGTGGTATGGCGCTGCCGGACATGGTTTCCATTGTCGATGTGCCTTCAGCCACGTGCTCTGTTTGATGCTCTGTAGTGTTCAGTCAGCTCTGATGTCTCCGCATCCCACCTTCGTCACCAGTGTTAAGTTCTGCGCATGGGTGCAAGGAATGGAGACAAGGCAGTGAACAGTGAACTTCAACTCTTTATTAATCATTCTGAACAGAATAGGGAAAGCTGCTGACCTATTAACCAATGAGAATATGGAAGTGTTAAACCCTTGAACCAATGAGAGTGGCTCGTTAACAGCCAATCAGATTCCCCAGAACGGACCAATCTGATATCGCTATTATCGGCCAATCAGAAGTGCAGGATTAGAACCCTGCTTTTTCTTTAAGGTTTGTTAAACTTTATTTAAACGCTTTTATTAGTTCATAACACAAGAGGCCTATCTCAGCAACTTTTGAGAGCCATTAATTTATAGATGCATTGGAAACTATTGTTTGGTTAACCTTCGTTCACATCAATTATTTTCCTTTGCTGAACATCTGGTTTTTATGATAAAGTCATGTGAGAATAGCTGGGCAGAGACCTTTCTTGCACCAAACACCCTTTGGTAGTGTTGGAAGAAATATCCTTCTCGGTTCAGTTCCAAGTGGGGAAGAAAGACACTGGAAACATGGTGACTTCTTGGAAAGTGGTTTAATGGTGGACCAGAGGACATGACTTAGAGCTCTAAAGTGAAAAGAACGATCACATGCTTCAAGATGAAGGAAAGGAAGGAAGGGCTGATATGCTGAGTGTGCCTGGGTTTTATAAATAACCCTCTGTTGGGATTTGAATTTGAGCTTGTATTCTGATTAGTTGTCAGACTCCCATGGGGCCATGCAGGGGCAACTCTGTAGGCTGTCCTGAGTCCCAGGCTTGGTTGAGCCTTGCTGGATGATGATGTAATGAAGGGGCTTTGGGCAATTCCTATAGCTCTACCTGGAGATCTTTGTTATGTAAAATAGGCTGGCCTAGGTCAGAGTAATGGCATATTAGCAAAGGAGTGGGGGGGCTGAGTTTCTGCTTTTGAAGTGAATTTCTGCTTCTGAGTTTTTACTCTTTTTAGAGGAAATATTGTGCCTTTTTAATATTTCCTAGGATATTTCATTTTTCTAGGAGAGGAGTGGGTGATAACTTCCTACAGTAGATTTGGGGTCTGGTTTTCTCTCATCTTTTGTGGGTACAGCCATCAAAGCCAGCTAAAGTTTGAAGGCAACTTGCAAAGGTCAAGAGTTCACTTATCTTTTTTTTTTTATAAATTTTATTGATTTTACAATTAAAGCAAGCCAACAACACATACATAAATGAAAGAGAGAAAAAGAAGAAAGGGAGAAGAAAATAGAAAGAAAAAAATAGAAAACAATTAAAAACAATTAAAAACATTCTCATCTTCAACAGTTTGTAAGACCTCTTTTTTATCCTTATTTTATGCCATATACACATACCTAATCCTTACATATATCTGTGTATCAATACTATGGATTTATCCTATCCTCTTTTGCCTTTTAGTGTGAAGTCTATCTTTGGTCTATCCATTTGTACCAGCAGTTCCAGCTGTTGTAGTATATTGAAGTGTCTTTATTTTTTAATGCGAAAGTTAATTTGTCCATTTCTGCACAACTTGAAATTTTTTGAATGATCATCTCCTCTGATGGAACATGAGGCTGCTTCCAACATTGTGCAAAAGCCAATCTGGCCGCTGTAAAAATGTGTATTATTATATATTTCACTTTTTTTGATATTTGTTTATCAAAGATCCCTAACAGGAAGGATTCTGGTTTGAATTCGATCTGTTCTGTTGTCATTTCTTCCAGCCAATTTCTAATTTTCTGCCAATATTTTTGAGCTTCTGTACAGGACCACCACATATGGAAAAAAATTCCCTCTTTTTTTTTTTGCATTTCCAGCAATTTGGACTCATATTGGGGTGCATCTTCACTAATCTTGAAGGAGGAAGGTGCCATCTATAAAACATTTTATAGGTGTTTTCTTTGTATGTTACTGATTTTGTAATTTTATTATTTCTACCCCAGACCTTTTCCCATTCTGTTATGGTGATACTACATCCTATAGTCCTACTCCAGGCTATCATGTTCCCTTTTACAATTTCTTCTTCTAATTCTACTTCTATTAAATAATTATAAAATTTTGTTATATTTTTTTTGCCTGATCCTAATAAAATTTTATGTAATTGCTGGGGTTTATTGTTAATTCCAAATTCTTTCTTGTCCTATTTATATTTACTTTGAATTTGAAGATATGCCCACTGATCAATTTTTAGTCCCCGCTCTTGAAGTTCTTGCCACGATTTCAAATTTCCTTGCGTATCCAATAGATCTGTATATTTAATCATTTTAGTGATATCTAGATTATTTGGGTGAATCATTGCCTCCATTGTTGAAATCCAAATTGGTATTTTTAAATAGTGTTTTTTCCGTATTTTCTTCCAATTAGTTAATAATGAGTCTCTGATAAGGTGTCTGTGAAAATATTTCTAGCTAGTTTTCCCTACATCCCATAAAAAAGCATGTCACCCCCTTTGCATGTCATGGCCTTCTAAGAATAATATTCTCTTATTGATTAAATTCACCCATCCCTTCAACCATACTAAAGAGGCTGCATTATAATACAACTCCCAATTTGGAAGTGCCAGCCCTCCCCTGCTCTTCATATCCTGCATTGCCTTTAAATTTATTCTAGGTTTTTGGAAGAATATTCATTTTAATAGCAGCAATCCTGCATAATAATGAAAGTTGCAGCTTGCCCCATGTTTCTAAATCCTTCTTTACCTGTTGCATCAATTTATCATAATTATTTTCCTTAAGTATCTTACAATGTGCTATATACCATATTCCTAAGTATTTAACTTTCTTTATCATTTGTATTCCCATAACTTCTAGTTCTATTTTCTGTTTTTCTGTTAAATTTTTAGTTATTAATTTTGTTTTCTTCCCATTAATTTTAAGCCCTGCTACTGCTCCAAATTGTTCTAATTCATTCATCAATTTTTGTCCTCTTTCTATTGGTTCCTCAATAAAAAAAATCATATAATCTTCAAACGCTTGCAACTTATATTCTTCTTTCTTAACCTTTAATCCTTTTATGTCTGGGTTCTTCTAATTCGCATTAGTAATGCTTCTAATGATAATATGAAGAGCAGGGGTGAGAGTGGGCAGCCCTGTCTGACTCCTTTTTCTATTTTTATTGGGCGGGTATATTCCCCGTTTATTGTAATATTAACCTGTTGTGTATCATAAATGGTTGTTATATTTTCAAATTTGATGCCTAAATTCATATTATAATTTTTTTGGATTAAAAATTGCCAATTTAAATTATCAAAAGCCTTCTCTGCATCTAAAAACATAAGTGCGATTTGTTTTTCGGGGTGGGCTTCATAAAATTCTAAGACATCTAGTATTATTCTTAAGTTGTTCCTGATTTGTCTGGTTGGGAGAAATCCATTTTGATCTTCATATATATGCTCATTTAACATTCTTTTTAGTCTACTTGCTACAATAGAAGTGAATATTTTGTAATCAGTATTTAACAGTGAAATCGGCCTATATTTATGTATATATCGGGGATCCGAATCCTCCTTCGGGATCACCGAAATCAATGCCCCTCTCTATGAGTCCGGCATCCTGGCTGCCAATAAGACGTCATTAAAAACTTCCACCTTAAGAGGTCCTATTTGTTCTGCTGTTGCCTTGTACAGCTCCCCTGGAATCCCATCTGGTCCCAGGGATTTATTGTTTTTCTGGTTCTCTATTGCTGATTTCAATTCAAACCAAGTAATGTCTTTGTTTAATAATTCTTCCATTTCTTCCCCAATTGCTTTATCCTTCACTTCATCTAAATAGTTCCTTATTCTATCTTTGTTAACTTCTTCCTTTTTATATAACTCTTCAAAATACTTATGGGCAATTTTTTTTTCTGTTCTATCTCCTGTTGTATATCCCCCTTTCCATCTATTAGCTGGTATATCAATCTCTTTTCTTTCCTTTTTTTTAGTCTATATGATAGCCATCTCCCTGGCTTATCAGCATGCTCAAAACAAGTTTGTCTACTTGTATTCAAATTTATAATCATTCTCTCTTGTTCAATTAAATTCAGTTTATGTTTAGTTATTGTGAATGAATAAATGTTAAATAAAGTTATCTTGAGCTTGAAGTCAAGTGCAGGGTTCTGGCCCTGCACTTCTGATTGGCTGTTAATGGCAAGATCGGATTGGTCCATTCAGGAGAATCTGATTGGCCGTTAACAGGCCATTCTCATTGGTTAACGGAGCTAGCGCTCCTGGATTGCTATTGGTTGAATAGTTAATAAGTTGCCTATATAAGGAAGGCTATAGCAGCCATCCAGTTTGAGCTGTCACACCATGTAAATAAAGAGTTTGAAGTTCACTGTTTCTACCGGCTCGTCTCCATTATTCGCACCCATGCTCCAGACTTAACACTGGCGACAAGAGTGGGCTGTGGAGACATCAGAACTGACTAAACAACGAAGAAGACAACCGAGCACGTGGCTGAAATGCACAACGGTGGAACCATGTCCGGCAGCATAGTACCACCCGCTCTGTTCGACCCAGCACAAGAGGACTGGGAGTCCTACATGGACCGTTTCCAAATTTTCTTGGAAATGAATAATCTGAAGGATGCCACAACCGGGAAGAAACGGGCAGTATTCCTGATGCATTGAGGGCCGACCGTATTCAAGATGGCCAAGGCGCTCGCAAAACCGGCTGAAATGAAGGCCATGGACTGGGACTTCCTCGAACCGCTACTAAGGGCCCACTATGCACCGACCGTTCCAACGCTCGTAAGACGGCACGAGTTCTACCAAAGAAACCAGCGGAAAGGAGAAAGTGTTGCCGATTTCGTTGCGGACCTCCAAAACTTGGGAGGCCTCTGCGATTTCGCCAACCTAGAAGAGGCTTTGAGAGACCGAGTAGTTCTAGGATTAGATGCTCTAAACGTGCAGAGCAAAATAATGGCTAAGGGCGACATTAGCCTTGCCGATGCCATCGCTGAGGCTACGGCAGCGGAAGCGACCAAGAAGTCGGCTGCCCAACTACGCTGAAATCACGCTCCAACACACCAACCAACTGGCAAATTTTCACCTAAGTCGGAAGGACAGCTTTCGAAGTCCCACCATAAGGACCTTTCTTCATCATCAGACAGCGACGAAGAAGAGGTCCATCGACTGCGGTCTGATCGGGACCATTACCCGAAGTCCCAGCAACTGTGCACTGGCTGCGGGGCCAACCATTACCGCTCTGATTGCAAATTCTGTGACGCGCTCTGCCATGAGTGCGGGAAACGAGGCCATATCGGAGGGGTCTGCAGAAGTCTCCTCGGACCCAGCCAGACCTCGAAGGGGGCCAATCTTCACCAATCGACAGGAAACCATTCTGTAAGGTGAGAACCAGCAAACCACTCCTACAGAAACCGACCCGTGAATCGCCTAATGAGGCGAGAAGAGGCTCACCAAACAACCACTATCAGCCACGGCTCTTCATTGGATGCCAAGAAAATTCGAGTTAAAGTGGACATCGAAAATTAGCCTTGCCAAATGGAAGTTGACTCGGGATCGTCTCTTTCAATGGTCTCCTGGAAGACCCTCAAGCAACTCATCCCTACTATCCGGTGCCAAGACCTTAAATTCCAAAGGCTCGTGCTAAAAGACTACCAGGGGAACTGGATTCCAGTTGTAGGATCCAGTTGAGTCCGGGTTTCATTCCAGTTGTAGGATCCAGTTGAGTCCGGGTTTCGTTCAAGAAGCGCACAGCGTACTTACCCCAACGGTGATCGACAAGCACCGGCCTAGCCTGTTAGGCCTGCAATGGTTCGCACCACTCGGCATTGAAGTGGCAGGCATTAACCGAATCGGCAGCAGTGACTGGGAGGAGGACCTCACCCATGAATTCAAGGACGTCTTCGCGGAAAAGCTAGGTGAGTACAAGGGGACCCCGATATCTTTTAGCCTTAATCCAAAAATAGCTCCCATCCGCCTTAAGCCTCGTCGAGTTCCGTTCGCACTAAAGCCGAAAATCGACGAACAGCTTGATAAGTTGATAGCCCAGGGAGTGTTAAAGCCAACCGATCACTCTCTCTGGGATACCCCAATCGTGACACCAATTAAGCCGGACGGCTCAATTAGAATTTGTGGGGATTACCAAGCCACCCTAAACCATGCCCTGCAACAAAATCCATATCTGGTGCCAGTGGTGCAACACCTCCTCCATTCCCTGGGGGGTGGAAAAGTCTTCGCTAAACTAGACTTAGCTCAGGCTTATTAGCAACTGCCGGTTGATGAAAAAACGGCACAGGCACAGACAATTGTAACGCACCGAGGTGCCTTTAAGTGTACGCGGCTCCCAATTCGGAGTCAGTGTAACCCCGGGGATCTTTCAGAGCCTAATGGAGAGACTTTTGCAGGGGATCAAAGGCATTGTCCCCTACTTTGACGATGTGCTAATTGCTGCCCCCACTCCAAAAATTTTACGGGATCGTTTAAGGCTGGTTCTACAAAAATTCCAAGAAGCAGGCCTTAAGGTGAAGAAAAATAAGTGCAAGCTGTGTACAGATCGTGTTGAATTCTTAGGGTACTTAATTGACAGTCAGGGTATTCACCCTACCGATAGCAAATTGAGAGCAATAAAAAACGCTCCCAGACCCTGGAACAAGGCCGACCTCCAGGTGTTTTTAGGCCTCATCAGTTTCTATAATGTATTCTTGCCGCACAAGGCGACTGTTGCTGAACCTTTACATCGCTTACTAGACAAAAAAGCCAATTTGGGTATGGGGTCATAGAGAAGAGCAGGCGTTCCGTAATGTAAAAAAGCTACTGACTTCTGACGCTGTACTAATGCAGTACAATGAAACTTTACCGTTTCATTGTGATGCTGAGCACATGTGATGCATCGCCTTTCGGAGTGGGCGCCATTTTGAGCCATGTATTACCTAACGGTAGTGAGGCCCCTGTTGCTTATTTTTCAAAAACACTCTCAAAAACCAAGCGAAATTATAGCCAGATTGATAAAGAAGCCCTGGCAATTGTATCGGCTGTTAAAAGATTCCATGAGTACGTGTACGGCCGGGCTTTTACTATAGTGACTGACCACAAACCATTGCTGGGGATAATCGCTGGGGATAAGCCAACCCACTATATCCTATCTCCCAGGATGACCCCTGGTCAGAATTCTTGCTGCCTATAATTATCAGCTACAATACCGCCCCGGTAAAGCTATTCCCCACGGCGATACGTTGAGCGGTGCACCGCTTCCAGAAACCATCAACGATCCCGTGCCAATGATGACAACGTTGCAGATCGAGACACTTCATACGCCGCCATTAACTGCCCGTGATATCGCGAGAGAAACAAAACGCGACCCCATCTTAGCACGAGTCCTCACGTGGGTAGAACGCGGATGGCCATTGGACCAAGTACCAGACGACTTCGCACCATTCAAAAGTCGTCAGAGTTGTTTTTGCAAAAGGGCTGTCTCATCTGGGGTGATAGAGTCCTTATCCCAGAACGACTCCAACAGGCACTGCTAAGAACCTTGCACGATGTCCACCCTGGCATTGTGCGCATGAAGGGCCTCGCACGAAGCTATGTGTGGTGGCCAGGCATCGACAGACAAATCGAATCGTGGGTCAAAACTTGCCAGAGATGCCAAGAAGTAAGCAACGTTCCACCAAAGGCAACCCCAACCAAATGGGAGACGCCGCGGGGACCCTGGTCCCATATCCATCTAGATTTTGCTGGGCCGACCAAAGGCCACACATTCTTGTTAACCATCGACGCCTGCTCAAATTGGCTTGAGATTCACTGAATGAGGAACACAACCACCAAAGCAGTCATCAAAAGACTGGAAAGACTGTTTTCAACCCACGGATTACCAGACGTTCTGATATCCGACAATGGTCCCCAATTTACCGTGCTGTCTTTTGAGCAGTACCTGGCTGACCGCGATATCCGACATGCGCTTACTTCACCTGTGCACCCTGCAGCCAACGGTAGGGCTGAGCACATGGTACAATTCGTCAAGAAAACGCTACAAAAAATAGACTACGACAACATCGACGAGAAAATCAACCGAATGCTTTTTCTACAGCACATCACACCACACAATGTCACCAACAAAACTCCCACCGAGCTGCTCATGGGACGAAAGCTCCACTCCCACCTCGACCGGTTACACCCAGCTTACGAACCGAAAAAAGCACTCAGATCCAGCAGCCGATGCCGTACCTTCCAGGTAGGCGATTTAGTATTTGCTAAAAACTTATCGGGTGATCCGCTGTGGGTAGAAGCGACGGTAATCCGTTTAACCGGCCCAAGATCATACCTTGTACAGTGCCCTGATGATAGACTTTGGAAGTGCCATATCGATCAACTATGATCATGGCTGCAGTCAGGCAATTCCGAACTCCCTTATAACCAAACTTAGGGGGGGGGGTTGGAGATACAGAGGAAGACGAATTTCAACTTGAGGAAAACCTTTTTGAAGGGAACGATAGCAGAACAGAAACGTGGGAACAGAAACCAGGGATGGAAGTGATTTCACCTCAGGGAGTTGCTGAAGATATTGGTGACAACGAAAACCCGAACTCTGAACCAGAGGCACCCCTTTCGCCAAACAACGCTCTACCTCAACAAGAGTGCAGCCAAATGCTAGGCACACAGCAAAAATCAAAAAGACTAATAAAACAACCGTCCTACCTCAAGGACTACGTGACCGTGCCCCATAAACAGAAGCCAGGGGGAAGGGGTGTTGTGAATGAATAAATATTAAATAAAGTTATCTTGAGCTTGAAGTCAAGTGCAGGGTTCTGGCCCTGCACTTCTGATTGGCTGTTAATGGCAAGATCAGATTGGTCTGTTCAGGAGAATCTGATTGGCCATTAACAGGCCATTCTCATTGGTTAACGGAGCTAGCACTCCCGGATTGCTATTGGTTGAATAGTTAATAAGTTGCCTATATAAGGAAGGCTATAGCAGCCATCCAGTTTGAGCTGTCACACCATGTAAATAAAGAGTTTGAAGTTCACTGTTTCTACTGGCTCGTCTCCATTATTCGCACCCATGCTCCAGACTTAACAGTTATTATTATCTGATTTTGCAATTTTGAATCCTTTGGGGTACTCTGTAATTGAGTTTCTAATTCCTTAATATTTTGTTGTAATTTGTTTTGCTGGGCATATTTTTCCTTATTCCTCTTGGAGTTATAAGAGATTGTTATACCTCTTATTACTGCCTTCATTGTTGCTCCATTATCATTTTCCTTTAAGAAATAATTTAATTCCTCCTTGAGTTTGTTAGTGTATTCTTTTTCTCTTATTAACTAAGTATTTAATGGCCATCTTTTCTTGGGTTTTTCCCCACCCTTCCATATTATCTGAATTGGATTGTGATCTGCCAATTCATTAGGTAACATTTCAATCCCTTTTATCTCATTTGCTATTTCCCTATTCATCCATGCCATATCAATTTGTGTCCATATTTGATGAGGATTTGAATAGAATGTAAATTGTTTTTTCTCGGGATGTGATTTTCTCCATATATCAATCAAATTTAACTCCTTCATCATTTCCATACATATCTTGGGAAGCTCTCTTTCCCCCCCTTTGTTCCCCCCCTCCCCCCATTACTGTGGTCTTTTTGATAATCAGCAATAGAATTAAAATCTCCTATGATACAAATATTTCTTTTTTCCAATCCTACTATTTTTCTATAAAGATGCTTAAAAAACTCTTTTTGATCTCCGTTCAGGGCATAGATTACCACTAAGAGATTGGGATGGCATTAATCCAGATCTGCAAAACCAGAGTTCTTCCCTAAGAATCCGACCATATTAAATCTGCTTTCAAATTCTCTTTAACATATACTGCAATCCCTTTCTTTTTCCCCATGTCTGCTGGCGCGGTAAATAGCTTCCCTAATTTTGGACATTCTAGGTATTTTTCATCTGTTTTCTTTATATGAGTTTCTTGTAGGCATATTATATTTTGTTTGATTAGTTTAGCTATTATCCTTTTCCTTTTTATCATCGAGTTTAAACCATTTATATTAATTGATAGTAGTTTCTTTTCTGCCTTTTAAATATTTCCTAGGATATTTCATTTTTCTAGGAGAGGGGTGGGTGATAACTTCCTACAGTAGATTTGGGGTCTGGTTTTCTCTCATCTTTTGTGGATACAGCCATCAAAGCCAGCTAAAGTTCGAAGGCAACATGCAAAGGTCAAGAGTTCACTTATCTTGAGTTCACACTGAATGATGTATTTTCCTTCATGCCACAAGAGGCAAAACTACTGGAAAAAAAAGTTTCAGATTAAGTATCCTTAATTTAAAAAAAGAGATTAGCTGCTGGGACACAAATAGAAGCTGTTTTAAAATTTACAGCAAAATTTAAATCATGTGTTTCTTTTCTCACATTTGCATCATGCTTTTCATCCGTGGAGCTCAGGTTCTCCTTTTGTCCTTACTACAACTGAAAAACATAAGAGGCTTGCTGGTTCATGTAAACACCTAAATGTCCTGCATTCTGCATATGGCGGTCAACTAAAATATAACAGGAAGCATTCACACAGAGACAGGAAGAAGCTGAAAGACATTTTTCACTATCGCTCCTCTATGATTCAGGAGATCTATAGCCATCAAGTTGAGGAGCAATAGTAGGGTTTAAAGCTTTATCATACTGGGCCCTCCTTGAAATATCAAATTGATGTAGGTGCAATGCAGAAAATCATTGTTACTCTCAGAGGGTTTATTTACATATTTTGATTTCTCCTTCCTATAAAGAAAAGTCTAAAAGTTTAGAAGTAATTCTGCACAAACCAGCTTGTCTTTTTACTCTTGTTTACTGACTAAAGGAGAAGGGGAAAATCTTCACACAGCAGCAAAGCTTTTCTTCCTGTGAATCAGAGGCTTTCACGATCCCAATGGTTTCTTATCCCAATGTCACATGCCACCTAATCAAGGTCGGGTCTTGGAGTTTCATCATCATAGCACGGTTAGGAAGTTGTGATGAGTTTTAATAAAAATCCTAGTATTGGCCTTTAAGTGGGGAGCTTCTGTACAGAGTTTAGCATTGGGAATTGTGGAATAAGGGTACTTTCCTTGGGGTATCTCTGTTGCTAAATCTATATTTAGGAGTTCCTGACAACTAATAAGAGGCTTGGATAGTATCTTGCTTGATATGTATGCATTTTAGACTATACTTTTAGGTCCATTTGTTTAAGCTAATTGACAAAGCTTAAAATCCCTTTATTTCCTGCTGTGCTTATGGTCTCTGAATTCAAAAGAACCAATTGCCTGGCTACCCTGATCACTACCTTGACCCTTGACAAGGGTGGGGCCTGTGTTGTGATACCACAACACTGTTGACATCTTAATCCCTCCCCTTCTGCATGAGTGGCACTTTGATTATCCAATTTGCCACAAATGTCTCTATCCCACTTTTAAAACAATCTCCATTGGGGCAGTAATGGCAATGAATTTCATATTTTAAGAATAGAATGTGTAAAAAAGTATCTGTTTTTTATTCCAAGTGGCCCCATCATTTGTAGGTAGCTTAGACCAAGAATTATTTGGTAATTTTGCCTCAAGGATAAAACCTGAACCCCAAAACTTGGGGTCCAAGAGGAAAACCTTCATTAGCTTCTTTCATCAACATTTGGGTTTGGCTTAATAAAATGTAGGTGGAATAATAAACATTTCTAAGCCATAACTGAACACATGAAGTGCTTACAAGACAATGGTTGAAGAGTGAACCATTTCCAGTCTTTTGCCTACAAAGCAGGGTTGTTACAAAACACATTCCTAGTCACCCCCAAACTGAACAGCCTTAAAATCCTCAGAACAACAATTAGCTAAAATGAAAACTGTTCTGTCCTGAATTTGCATACTCGAAATCCCCGCGCCTTGATTGGCTAAGGCGCGGGGATTTCTGATTGGCCAGGCGAGCCGCGCTGATTGGCCCGATTGAAGTCTCCCGCGATTGGCTCACTCCAAGAGCGGGAGACTTGAATCGCTGCCATTGGCCGCGGCCGCCGCAGCGAAAAGGATAAAAGCCGCGGGCTTTTTCCTTTTCGCCGGTTCGGTTCACAACTGTTTAATAAAGAGCTTGAATGATAGTCACCGACTCAGAGCGTCTTTTTGCGGACACGACACTGGCGACGAGGGTGGGATCCTGACCCTGAACCGAACCCCGTGTCCAACAAGAGCCAATTCCAGCGCAAGAGATGGCGAAGATCGCACCGCCCGCCCCCTTCAACCCCGCCACCGAGGACTGGGAATCGTACTCAGACCGGTTCCGTATGTACCTTGAATGCGCCGGAATGAAGGACGCCCCGGGCCCGCTAAAACGCGCCGTCTTCCTTACTCACTGCGGACCAGAGGTCTTCCAGATGGCCAAAGCATTGGCCAAGCCGGCAGACGCAACCGCCATGGACTGGGACGTCCTCGAACCTATACTGCGGCGCCATTACGCCCCCGAGGTCCCCATCCTAATACGGCGCAACGAGTTTTACCACCGAAATCAGAAACCAGACGAAAAATTGAGCGACTTCGTCGCCGAGCTGCGGCGCCTAGGAGGACTCTGCGAGTTTGAAGGTCTGAACAGCCTCATAAGAGACCGATTCGTGCTCGGCCTATGGGACCCTACACTCCAGAGCCGACTTATGGCCAAGGGCGACATCAGCCTAGCAGATGCCCTCACCGCAGCCGCAGCCGCAGAAGCAACCCGCTCGTCTGCTGACAGCATGCGAAGATCTGACGCGAAGGGCGGAAACAACAACCCGGCAAGGTCGGCCGACCCTAGAAGCGAATCAACCGCACACTACGGAGAATTCCAGTCAACCTCCAGCACGTCGGAAGACGAGGAGGACATACATCGCGTGCAGACGGGACGCGGCGACCAACGGAATCGAAGAGGTCGTAGGTCGAGGACCAACTGCGCCGGGTGCGGCGGCGACCACCCCAGGTCAGAATGCCGATTTTTTGACTATATCTGTAGGCATTGTGAACGACGGGGTCACATCGCTCGAGTTTGCCGCCAAAAGAAGACCCGCAGCCCGCCCAAATGGGAACAACACGACCGGAAGAAGGAAAGCCCCCCGCCCAGGACCAGAGAGCGCCAACCGGACGGTCGGTGGGACCGTGCCCAACGATATTCAAGAGGCGGCGACGGTCGGCGAAAGGAAGAGACACACCAGACGGTGACCATCGGCCACGCCATCTCCGACGGCGCCAGAAAGGTACACGTAGAAGTCCATATTGAAGGCCAACCATGCAAGATGGAAGTGGACTCCGGGTCCTACCTCTCCATGATTGCATGGCGCGAGATTAAACGGCTAATACCCACCCTCCATAAGAGGAACATTCATACCCAAAAAATCATTATAAAAGACTACCAAGGGAATCGCGTCCCGGTAGTGGGCACCAAGAGCTTTAATGTAACCTACAAGGGCCGCACCGAACAACTGCCACTCACTATCGTCGATCGCGACCGCCCAAGCCTACTGGGTTTACAATGGTTCGCCCCGCTTGACATCGCGCTGACAGGAGTCAACCACGTCGCCGACGACGGTTGGGAACAGCGGCTAGCCCAGGAGTTCCAGGAGGTCTTCGATGGAAGCTTGGGCAAGTACCAGGGGCCCCTTATCTCGTTTGACCTAGACCCAAAGGTTCCCCCCAAGCGGCTTAAACCTAGGAGGGTACCATTCGCCCTGAAGCCTAAAATTGATGAGCAGATCGACAAGCTCGTCAAACAGGGGGTGTTGCAGCCAATAGACCATGCCCGATGGGAGACCCCTATAGTGACCCCAGTCAAGCCAGACGGGTCCGTGAGAATTTGCGGGGACTACAAGGCCACCCTAAATGGCGCATTACAACAAAGCGCCTACCCAGTCCCAATCGTGCAACATCTGCTGCACTCACTGGGAGGGGGCAAGGTCTTTGCCAAGCTCGATCTCGCCCAGGCATATCAGCAGTTGCCAGTAGATGAGAAAACGGCGGAAGCCCAGACCATCGTGACCCATCGGGGGGCCTTCAAGTGTAACCGACTCCAATTCGGAGTCAGCGTGGCACCAGGCATCTTTCAAAGCCTGATGGAACGTTTGCTACAGGGCATCGAGGGGGTGGTGCCCTATTTTGATGACGTATTAGTGGCGGCGCCAAACGAAGCCGAATTAGAAAACCGACTCAGACAGGTCTTAACAAAATTTAAAGTGACGGGACTTAAAGTTAAACGAGAAAAATGCCAACTATGCACAGAGCAAGTGGAATTCTTGGGCTACCTTCTAGACCGGCATGGCATTCACCCTACAATTAAAAAAGTGAAAGCCATCAAAGAAGCCCCCACCCCAAAGTCTAAAACGGAACTACAAGCGTTCTTAGGGTTGCTGAATTTTTATAATGTTTTCCTACCCCAAAAGGCTACGGCGGCGGAGCCTTTGCATAGACTCCTGGATAAGGCGGCAACCTGGACTTGGGGGAGACGAGAGCAAGCCGCCTTTCAAAAAACCAAAGACCTCCTCACCTCCGACGCCGACCTGATTCAATTCAGCGAAACCTTGCCCTTAGCTGTCACTTGCGACGCATCACCTTTCGGCGTCGGCGCTGTCCTCAGCCATACCCTCCCCGACAAAAGAGAAGCACCCATCGCCTTTTTCTCCAGGACTCTGACTAAACCGGAGCGGAACTATAGCCAGCTGGACAAAGAAGCTTTGGCTATAGTTGCCGCCGTTAAGTGATTCCACGAATACCTGTATGGCCGCCCGTTCACCATTGTGACAGATCATAAGCCATTGCTG
Organism: Hydrophis major; assembly: GCA_033807585.1. Taxonomy (NCBI): domain Eukaryota; kingdom Metazoa; phylum Chordata; class Lepidosauria; order Squamata; family Elapidae; genus Hydrophis; species Hydrophis major. The sequence continues at coordinate 249,018,317 of CM066330.1, forward strand.
GGCATCCTCGCTGGAAACCGAGCCACCCCGAACATTTTATCACCCCGGATGACAAGGTGGTCCGAGTTCCTGGCAGCCTACAGCTATGAACTGTTACACAAGCCAGGTAAGAAAATTTCGCACGCGGACGCCTTAAGCCGTTCACCCTTACCAGACTCTGATCCTGACCCAGCACCAACAACAAACACCCTTAGCATCGAGAACCTACCCATTACCGCATCGGACATTGCCAGGGAGACTATTAAGGATAGGCGTCTGGCGCGAATCCTACACTGGCTAGAAAAAGGTTGGCCTGAAAGGGACAATGACGAATCCATTAAAACATTCAGAAACCGCCAGACTGAACTCTCACTGCTTAAAGGATGTATTTTGTGGGGTGACAGGGTGGTCATCCCGGACAGATTGCAAGGGAGGGTCTTAGAGATGCTGCATGAAGGTCATCCTGGCATCGTCAGGACTAAAGCCCTGGCCAGGAGTTACGCTTGGTGGCCAGGGATGGACAAACAGATTGAGGCGTGGGTCGCCAAATGCCATCGTTGCCAGGAGACCAGACCCAGCCCACCCGCAGCACCCATCCGGGACTGGGAAACACCAAGGGGGCCCTGGTCCAGAATCCATTTAGACTTTGCTGGTCCAACGAATGGGCATACTTTTCTGATCACAGTTGACGCTTACTCCAATTGGTTGGAGGTAAGCGACATGAAATCCACTACCACGGAGGCCGTCATCAAAGAACTGTGTAAACTGTTTTCCACGCACGGCCTCCCAGACGTCGTCGTCTCAGACAACGGGCCCCAGTTTACTTCCCTCGATTTTGAGAGGTTCTTGGCGGAGAGGGGCATCCGCCACGCATTAACAGCACCGGCGCATCCGGCAGCGAACGGTAGGGCGGAACGGATGGTACAGTTTACAAAAAAAACCCTCCGGAAAATGGACCACGGGGAGATCAACGACAAAATCAATAAACTCCTCTTCATACAACACATCACCCCGAACACCACTACCAACAAAAGCCCAGCCGAGTTACTGATGGGCAGGAAGCTGAGGTCCCCACTCGACAGGTTACACCCAACATACAACCCGGAGCGGCCCCCAGACTCCAGTTCCAAATACCGGACATTTGCCCCCGGTGACTTAGTCTACGCAAAAAACCTGACGGGGGACCCCCTATGGATCCCAGCCGTCATCACTCAAATTACAGGTCCACGGTCGTACCGGCTCCAAACCACCGACGGGCGAGCCTGGAAATGACACATCGACCAGCTCAGGTCACGAATGGCAACAGACCTCAACCCCCAAGACTCGAACCAAGGGGGGAGGGAATACCCAAATAAACTAGCGCAGGAAAAAATCCAAAAGTACTCACCGGAACGCAGCCATCGCGAGTCCCCACCGGAGAAGAACCACCTGGCCAGCTCAACCGACTCGGAGAAACCAAGCGGGAGCGGCGAAACCCGTAGCTCAACCGACCCGGTAGGCCCAGGCGGGAGCCACGGAGAACGAACCGGCCCGATCATCCAGCCGGTTCACACAGAGGGAGGAGCAGCCAAAAAGATGACCGCTCCGGCCGAGATACAGCTTGCAACTGAGTTGCGCAGGTCAACTAGGGCTAGACGGAGCCCCGCCTACCTGCGTGACTACGCTACGTGATGGACTATACCAAGAGGGGAGGGGTGTTCTGTCCTGAATTTGCATACTCGAAATCCCCGCGCCTTGATTGGCTAAGGCGCGGGGATTTCTGATTGGCCAGGCGAGCCGCGCTGATTGGCCCGATTGAAGTCTCCCGCGATTGGCTCACTCCAAGAGCGGGAGACTTGAATTGCTGCCATTGGCCGCGGCCGCCGCAGCGAAAAGGATAAAAGCCGCGGGCTTTTTCCTTTTCGCCGGTTCGGTTCACAACTGTTTAATAAAGAGCTTGAATGATAGTCACCGACTCAGAGCGTCTTTTTGCGGACACGACAAAAACCTGTTAAAAATAACCCTGGGACCAGCTGTCTTGGGGAGGGTGAATTTAAAAAAAATAAGGGAGCAGTCACAATCATAAACCTTCTAAAGTAAATGTGTGAGGCATTTGCACATATATAAAATGAGTTTTATTCTGCAAGAAGTTAGAACCTATCCCTCTCCTAGAAAATTGAAATATCCTAGGAAATATTAAAAAGGCACAATATTTCCTCTAAAAAGAGTAGAAACTCAGAAGCAGAAACTCACCCCCACCTTTGTCAATGGGCGGGCCATTAAGGCCTGGGCCAGAATACTTTGCATAGAAAAAATCTCCAGGTAGGATTGTGGCAATTGCCAAACGCCCTTTTAAGGGCATGGTCATCCAGCAAGCCTGGAACTCAGGACAACCTACAGAGTTGTCCCTGCATGGCCCCGTGGGAGTCTGAGAAACCAATCAGAATACAAGCTCAAATTCAAATCCCAACAGAGGGTATAAAACCCAGGCACTCTCAGCACCTCAGCCCTTTTTTTTGATCATCCTTCCTTTTCACTCCAGAGCTCCAGGCCATGTGGTCCTGATATTAAACCTTCCAAACAGCCTCTATGTTTCCAGTGTCTTTTTTCCCACTTGGAACTGAACCCAGAAGGATATTTCTTCCAACAATTCAAATAGGCATAATTCCCATTTTGTCTTTCTTAAATTCTCCCCCTCTCCAGCTGGCAATTTTGGATCCCAAACAGTAAGATTGAATCTGTACCCAAAGACTTCATTTCAACTATTTTAAACATATTTGCTAGTTATTTCGGTTCATGGATTTTCCACTTCATAGCTTGATCACATAACATTTCAAGGCAGGTTATCAAAATGAAGCATTGCAAACTATACACCATGTCAAATAAAAATGCAGGATCCTGATGGTAGAATTTAACAGTTCAAAGTCTATTATCCATACAATTTAAAACTGTCCTAAAGTTGCAAGCAATATACTAATTTTGGGATCTAAATAAAATTAAAATGAAAGTTGGTGTCAAGAAAATATATTTGCAAATAAATAATTCCACAGTTGGGATACAACAATAGAAAAGAAAGTAAGCCTTTCCTTTTGACTGTCCTAAATATATTTGGTGACAACTTGGTTGCAAGGAAAAAAATATGGCCAGCTTTAAAAGGTGGCATCTTTCTCTAATGTTATTGGAATAAAATGTCAGGACCTTTTATATACATGTTATATTCTCTGCTACTGTAATACAACTTTTTCCAATTAAATAGATTAAAAGAATAGAAGAGCCATTTATACAGATTGGGATGTAAACATTTAAAAGATGAAAAGCTATGGACATAGCCGGGAGAATCAGTAATGTGTAATGTTTTTCTGCTTCTAATATGATCAAAGAGAAATCTCTTCCAAATTCCTCCTTTGCACATGCACATACTCCAGAATTCCTAGGTTGATCGGCTGCCACCAAGCTAGCGGGAGTGGTGTTGAGTAGAGGACAGGGAACACCCAAGTTAAACAAGACAAAACACTGTGCACGGACTTGCAGTTCTCACCATTGTTCTCCAGCTGCACTTCTCACTGGGACTTCATGTGTAATATTATCAGCCAAATCAGCAGCACTTAGCACCACCCTGGCCAAATGTGTCCCCCTCCCAAGTATTTCCATCTAGGCATTAAAGTTTATTTAATTAGGGTAGTAGCTGCAATATTTGAGGCACTTCACAAGCCATCAAGCTCTTTTAAGCACATTCCCAAGGGGTTCTACAGTTCATTTTTTTGTTCTATTACAAATAATGAACTGTAGAATGGGGCCCTGCATTATTATTCCTTTTCAAAAGTAGCAAGAAAAATAAATGTTGATAAAAATCACAGTTTGGAAATGTTGCACATATCTGTGGTCAGGTCTTGTTCCCAATAATATGAAAAATAATTATTTTCAAATCTCTGTTTTGAAATTCTATTCAACCTGGCAAACAGGAGGTAGGCGGTGATAGCTTTCCAAGGCTGAGGACCAATTTTGGTATCACAACAGACCTAGCCCACCTTCGTAGATGACCCATGTCAGAAGCATCCTGGTTCTGTTGGACTTCAGTATAGTCTTTTTAAGACTCTTGGTCTATAGGAGAGCTTGGAGATGCTTCTGGTTCTAGTTCTTGAAAGATTATTTCTCAGACTTTGGGATTGTAGGAATGTTGGTGAAGAGCCTGTTTCATTCTTTGTTGTTCTCAACATTATGAAGCCACAAAAAATGATCGTACAGAACTGTGTGATTAATTCTCATTGCACAAGCAAAATTTATTAGAACAATATTATGCTTGTCTGTCCAAATTAACTCCCAGTAAGTTCAATAGAAAGGATGAGCTTGGGGTGGTTAAAGACTGGGGAATTTTTGACTTTTAGTCCTACCTTAAGTTATGGAAGCCAGTGGTGTAACTTTGGGCCAGTCACTCCCTCTCAGCCGTTAGAAAAAAGCACTGGCAAATCACTTCTGAAAATGCTGCCAAGAAAATTGGAGGGATTTATCCATGTAGTTGTTAGGAGTCAAGATTGACTCAGAGGCACTCAAATAAAATGACAAATTAAAAACTCCGATAGAACTTCCTTTCAAGTAAGCATGCATACATTTCTACCATAGCCTAAAACAAGAAACTGATGTTTAAAAAAATGAATGCTTCATGTATGGCAGAATTTTCATGGAAGGCATGGCATAAAACAGACCAGGCAAGGCATAAAACAGACCAGCCTTGGCCACTAAAGAAGCCTTACCAATCACAATTTTGGAGCACAGAGGAAAGTAGGTGATTTTAACAGCTGTATGCTAGAAAAGGATGATCCTTCCAGTATTCTGTTTGCAAACTGTAGAGAGCTAAACCTAGGAGTTCCTGGAGGCCAGGATAGAAGCTAGGGTCATAGCTTAAAACTAAAAGTAGTTCCACACATGGTTCTTGTCTCATCTCTGCAGTAAGATTTATTGACAAGAACCTTGAGTTCTAGTCCTGCTTTGAAGCCAGCCAAGTGACCTTGGGCCAGTCATTTTCTCTCAGCCTTAGAAAGGAGGCAATGGCAAACCACTTTTGAAAAACCTTGCCAAGAAAACTGCTGGGTCTTGTACAGGAAATCTGTAAGAATCTGACGCAACGGAACAGAGGGGGAAAAAAAACATATGCATACGTTTCTTATCCTTCAGAGGAGATAACAAATGGTTACAGGACAGCCACCTTTTCATTATCCAAACCTTACATTATGCAAATGCTGATGTCTAATCAAATGTGTTCAAGTACTTACTGTATGCAGGGGTGGGATTCAAAAATCCTAGCAACCAGTTCTCTGCCCAGTTGCTGGGTGGGCATGGCCATGATGGGCGTGGCCTCCCAGAACTTTCGGGAGGGCTGTTTTTCACTTTCCCCAGAGTCCAGAGGCTTCCCTCGGGCCTCTGGGAGGGTGAAAATGGCCTTCCCGGGGCTCCAGAGGGCCTCCAGAAGCCGGAGACAGGTCCGTTTCTGGACTTCTGAAACTTCTGATTCAGCTGTTTTTCACCTTCCCCAGAGTCCAGAGGTTTCTCTTGGGCCTCTGGGAGGGTGAAAGCGGCCTCCCCCAGGCTTCGGAGGGCCTCTGGAAGCTGGAAATTGGCCTGTTTCCAGATTTCCAGAACTTCTGGTTTGGCCTGTTTTTTGCCCTCCCAGAGCCTCCTTGCAGACTCCTGCATTTACCTACATCCAAAATGGGCCACATGGAGACTCTTGGGAGAAACAGGGTGGGCAGGGCCAACCGGTTGGTTCAACTACCGGTTTGGTGAACCAGATGTAAATTTAACATCTGGTTCACCTGAACCTGTCCGAACCGCTAGAATCCCACCCCTGACTGTAGGTCCACTGCTTTCCAAACAGTGCCAATCTAAGACTCCAGAGATTCAGAGACTAGAAGTTTGGACTGGAAGATCTCCAATGTCCGTTCCAGCCTTATGATTCTATGTTTATGGCATTGGCTTTATCTTTGTATATTGTATATTACATCTTGATTGCATTCACTACTTTGTTATTTCTTTGCATATTGTTGTTATTGCTGCTGCTGTTGTCATTTCAGTGTCAGGTTAGCCAGAAGTAAAATGTTCATTCTGTTTCAGGTGACAGGTTTGGTCTTTAAAAGCTTTATAACATGTAGCATGCAATCGCAATACATTTGTTCATAGAGATGAACTGGACTGGCAAAGCAAGGTATGTTTAATTTCTGCAAATCCTGTAGTCCTTGCCATCATAGAGGTCTTGTCATTAAAAAATAAAAGTGACAATCTTTAACTAGTGATGCTGCATGCATACAACTCCCTCAGTTACAAATCTAATGTCTGCACTCATTCAACGTTCCATCCTTTTTTGATCTTCTTCTTTGATTTAACTTACTATGCACATTCAATTTTCTAGTGTACAAAAACTCTTCATTTTTTTTTGTCTTGCCAATTGTTATTCTGAAGATTGACTCCAGTTTTCATTCTAAAATTAACAGCATTAATTTTAGCATTAATTAACGACATCAGTTGTAGCATTTTTATATTCTGTATTTTTGTGGCTGGAAGCAAACATGTGTTGGAATAAATAGGAAGGCCATGTTATAAAATCTATAATAAATACTACATACCACACAAGCTCCTAAAATGGACAAATTCAGTACACCCTATAAACAAATTACATACAAAGTTATATTATTATTCAAAGAAAACTGGTCTATTATTTATTTTGCAATATTTACATTATACCACAATCCAATGTGGTATCTTATAATGTACAATTCCTACATGAATTATAAACAGATTTATTATTAGCTTGTCCCAAACATTGGATAGTGCTTAGAGGAAAAGAAATCATAAATAAAACAAGATTTTTCTTTTTAAAAAATATTTCAGATAGTTTTATTACATAAACATGAAGAATAAATTAAATTATTCTACAATTTTTGGAGACTTGGATATTGCCTATGTGTAAAACACAAAGCTGGATAATTTTCCCAAGATGACCAAGCTGATATTTTATGTGTCTTTTTATTATTCTATTTTCTAATCAGCTCGTGCTATTGCAATGCTTTTACTGGTTTAATTGTTTTTAAAAAAGATGCAGATGTGAAGAACCTGTTTATTTAACCTAGGCTATATAGAAAATAATAAAACCCAAGCAAATATCTGATGTACCTTTATGGATAATTTGATTAATTCTATATTCTGAACTCCTGAGTTTAAGAAATAAAAAGTCAATTCAGTTGTTTTCTGAGGACTGTTGATCACAGTAACTGAATTTTTAAATTCAAAAATAAGCCCCATTGAATGAAAGAATGAATGACTGTGTGTGTGTGATTGTGTGCGTGCAAAATTTTCTTGGCAGCAAAAGAGATGTGGCTTGTCATTGTTTTCTTCTGGAAAGTTTTTTTAATTACTTCCCAATTTATCTTAGAACCCTGGATTTTCCCGGTGGTCTTTTCATTCCAGTGTTTAAATAAGCTTGATTCTTTTTAGCTTTTTAAGATCAACCAAAGCCTGTTAAGTGCTGCCAAAATATTTATAGAAAAGCACAAAGATGACCATGGAGAAGTAATGCAGTAGTTAGCAAACATGGGTTAAGGAAGGAAAAGGAAGACAGCATTAGAAAGAAAATTAAAGTGACCACTTCACCCCCTCTTTGGGTATAAGAGGAAGGAAAGAGATACACAATAGGCTTTCAAGATTCAAGAATTGATTGATTGATTGATTAGGTACCATCAGAGTGTTTTCAACTTTTACCAACCACATAGATAGTTTTTCCCCATGAGGGAAATTTGTATGCTTGATCAATAAAAGAGACTGTTTGTAGCTCAGGGTTGAAATGAGAGGTCCTTGATGCTCTCTGAGCTTGGTTGTTTTTTTGCAGATGTTTCTTTACCCAAACTAGGTGGCATCATCAATGCTGGTCATCTTCCAGTTTCTGTAATAGCAGCTGCTAGGATTGCCAAGTCAAGTTACTTGAAGATAGGTGTGTCAACATGGGTTAAAAAATATGGCAGGAATTCTGGGGAAGAAATGGCAAATTGAAGATTATCGCGGTGGACTGAAGAGTCAACAAGTAGATTGGCTCTCTGTAACTTCTCTCCAGACAAGGAGAGAACTTGAGATTGCCCTCAAATGCTCCAAACAGTTGTTCCTTGTGAGGAGACCTCAAGAATATGGTCCAGTCAGTTTAGAGCTCGGGGAGATAAAGGAATAAACATCTTGCTCAAACTACAATTGACCCTTTTGAGGACACTAGAATTGCACCCTTCCTTTTCTAATCACTTTTGGATATTGTTTGTTAATTACTTGTTAGCCATTGGGAGTATTTCAAACCGCATGTTTTACACCAGTGGATGAAGTTCCTTCTTCGCAAAAAAGTTATAATACAAAGATTTTTTTTCTGGAATAAACAACAAAGGAGTGAATAAAACTTTGATTTTAGAAAGTTACAAATGGATTAGAAGTCCAGATATATTTAAAACAAGATTTTGGAATTCATTATAAGAAACCTTCCCATGAAAATATTTAAATAAAGTTACTATTAAAATAAAAATAAAAATGGCAACCACAACCATGTGATTAAATCTTTTTATGTGATTTAAACAGGTTGTAAGAAAGTTTCTGAACTAACATTTTGTGAATGTAGTGTTTTGAATAACCATCTTTCCTTAAAAAAAAATGAAAGCAGTAATAAAGTCCCCCCTTCCCTGTCAAATCCTATTTACTTCAAATCACATCAATATTTATTAAAAATGTTTTCTACTTCTGTGCTGTCCAGACAGTTTAGGGTTAATGGGATTTGGGATAGTTAGTTAGGAATTGTGAGCTGTCCCCTTAAGGGAATGTATCATGGTAAATATAGTCAAGGCATCCTGGAAAATGTAGTCCATGTCATGTGGTCACATCTGTAATCTGGATTGGTCACTAAATTGATCCTTGTTGGGTTGGGGGAGGCTCCCTCACTCTTGCCTGTAAACAGCCTCATGGAAGCAGCTCTACCCACTGCTTCTATGACTATGGGATGAAATATGGGGTAGAAAGATTACTATCATTTACATTACGATTTCAACTATGCAAAGAATTGGACATTAGATGCATCTCGACAAAACTGTGAGTCACCTTGAGAATACATATTATAATCCAATAAAAGCAACTTTGTATGGAAGAATTTGTAGAGTTTTTCTATCTGTCTTTATATTCAGCAAGTGAATCATAAGACAGAATAATTTCCAATTCCAACAATCCTGTGGGAGGTCACACTAGTTTTCACATTGCTTTGACCAGAGACAAACTGACAAACTACTCTGCCAGTAAATTAAACTTTTCTCACTGGAGTCTCCTGTCTTTTAAAATGCCAGACAACAACTGAGCAAATAAATGGAAGTTGCTATCATATTATAACTTTCAGAATCATAGAATAAAAGTGATGGAAGAAACTTTGAAGATCCGTTAGCTGTACCATCTGCCAAGTCCAGGAACCCATTACATACTTATCCAACCTCCATTTAAAATCCTGAGCAAATAAAAGTTTACCACAGTTCTCACCATTAAATGTTTTATTTATGTTTTAATTAAATGCTTTAATTTCTGGAATCTGCTTTTCTTTCATGAGAGAATGATACAATAAAACATATAGTTACCACGTCACCCCTTTCCCTTTACTAAGTTTCATCAAAAGTTTCTGCTTTCAGTTAAAGTGCAACTGTGTAGTGTTGTAAGAAATGTCCATCTGGGTTCAGTTCCAAGTGGGGACAAAGACACTGGAAACATGGAGGCTGATTGGAAAGATGGTTTATTGATGAACAGGACCACATGGGTTTTAGATCCTGGGAAACTTGAGCACACAGAGTGAAGGATGAAAGGTATGTATAGCCTCTCTGGGCTTTGAACTTGAGCTTCCTGTTCCTGTGGCAAGGGCATGTACCGTATATACTCGAGTATAAGTCGACCCGAATAAAAGCCGAGGCACCTAATTTTACCACAAAAAACTGGGAAAACGTATTGACTCGAGTATAAGCCGAGGGTGGGAAATGCAGCAGCTACTGGTAAATTTCAAAAATAAAAATAGATACCAATAAAAACTTTCACTAGGACAGTTGAGAATAAGTTTGATGTTCACAATTTCCTCTTTGAAAGAGACCAGTAAATAGGGAACAAGAAGATGAAGAAAAAGAAGTGTGTTTTTTCACACTTTTCACACTGCAGTGAACAAAAATGGCATCATAGGAACAGGCTTATTCTCAGCCCAAAGGTTTGTTTCTGATTTCTTCCCTGATTTAAGGGAAATTTGGGAAACGATCTCACTATCATGAAAGGTTTAATTGATTCACTAACCCAAAAGATGATGATGATGACAGTGGTAGGCAGGAGTAACTCTCTCCCTTGCAAGAAAAAACCAAGAGCCGTTCTTATGATATCTCTCTCTCTCTCCCCCTGAATAAAGTCAAGCCCTTTCCAGCACGTGTGCGCAATCCGCCACCGCCCCTTTGCACCTTGCAAATGCAAAACCCCAGGGTTTTTGCATTTGCAAGGTGCAAAGCGGCGGGGGCGGATCGCGCGCGCGTGCTGGAAAGGGCTTGACTTTATTACGGGGAGAAAGAGAGAGAGGGAGAGATCATAAGAACGGTTCTTGCTTTTTTCTTGCAAGGGAGAGAATGACTCCTGCCTCCCACTGCCATCAACATCTTCTTCTTTTGGGTTAGTGAATCAATTAATTTGGGAAATGATCTCACTATCAGAAAACAACGCGAGCTGCCACCACCACCTCCTCCTCCCCCTCCTCCCGAGTGGACTGAAAGCAGCTGGAGCGGAGGAAATGAAGCTGAGTGGAGCAACCTCGGCTCACGTTGTTTTCTCAGCCTCGAGCTCAGAAAACAACGCGAGCTGCCACCACCACCTCCTCCCCCTCCTTCCGAGTGGACTGAAAGCAGCTGGAGCTGAGGAAATGAAGCTGAGTGGAGCGACCTCGGCTCGCGTTGTTTTCTCAGCCTAGAGCTCAAAAAACAACGCGAGCTGCCACCACCACCTCCTCCCCCTCCTCCCGAGTGGATTGAAAGCAGCTGGAGCTGAGGAAATGAAGCTGAGTGGAGCGACCTCAGCTCGCGTTGTTTTCTCAGCCTCGAGCTCAGAAAACAACGCGAGCTGCCACCACCACCTCCTCCCCCTCCTTCCGAGTGGACTGAAAGCAGCTGGAGCTGAGGAAATGAAGCTGAGTGGAGCGACCTCAGCTCGCGTTGTTTTCTCAGCCTAGAGCTTAGAAAACAACGCAAGCTGCCACCACCACCTCCTTCCCCTCCTCCCGAGTGGACTGAAAGCAGCTGGATCTGAGGAAATGAAGCTGAGTGAAGCCGAAGCAACCTCGGCTCGCGTTGTTTTTTCAGCCTGGAGAAAGGGGAAGGGGGCTCATCTGGACCAAGGGTGAGTCTCCCCCTCAGTTTCCCCTGAAGGATCTTCCGTCGCTTTTGCCTTCTCCCTACATCTTCCCTCTGTTAAAATCCCCCCCCACACACACACTTATTTTCGGTTGGATAGATTTCGTGTCTGAGCATTCTCACATGGCGGTGGGTCTTCCCCCCAAAAAAATCAGTTAAAAAAAGAAAAAACAATATATCCTCAAGCAAGAACTTTTCTGCTTCCAATTACCCCCATGCTTAAAAGTTGCAAAGGAAACACGGAAGCAGGGAAGCGGCTGCCCAGCTTCGGAGCTCCACACCATTTTTTTTTCAGAGGGGAATCTGACTCGAGTATAAGCCGAGGGGGTTTTTTTCAGCACAAAAAATGTGCTGAAAAACTCGGCTTATACTCGAGTATATACAGTATTCTATTGGTTGCTGTCAGATTCCCATGGGGCTATGCAGGGGTCATTTTTCTCTTGAAGTCAAGTTTTGTTGAAACTTGGAGAGTGATGATGTAATGAAGAGGCTTGTGTTCTGTGGGCAATTCCTGTTGTGTCTTAATGGCTTTGTCCTGGTTTGGATCTTGAGTGAGGGCTAATCCTACCATTCTACCTTTGTTCAAAATATCCTGTCTTGAATGGATTACCAAATCTGCATTTCCAAATGCTGGCAGCTTAATATCTGCATGGGGGCAGGGAACTGTGGCTCTGAATTTCTGTTTCCTTTAAGATTTCTATAATATTCTGCCTTTTTTTTTTGTAAACAATTTTATTGATTTTTAAAGACAAACAAAACAAACAAAACATAAAAACATCCAGCTTTCTTCCATAAATATACAAGCAGTGTGTTGGTTGGTTTACCAATTTTTTGTGCATCCATTTCATAGTCTCAATTACAGTTACATCACATAATAACTCACATTATCAATCAAAGATTAAATACCCTAGTATCACTATTAAACAATCATTTGACTATAATTTTAGTCATTCATACTTTGCGAGATAACTATAATTTACTTATTTTATTTTATAACAATTCATATAATCCTACCTGATCTATCCAAAAAACATTTTATAGATATTATATCGGGAAAAAAAATGTCTTTATATATTCGTTATTTTCTGAAATTCTAGATATTCTATTATTGTGTAAAATTATCTAACCATTGATAGAAAAGGTCCCAAATTTTATAAAATTGTTTATCCTCTTGTTCTCTAATTTCAAATGTCAATCGACTCATTTCAGCACATTCCAATATTTTCTTAATGATTTCTTCCTGCGATGGTATTTTCTCAATTTTCCAATTTTTAGCAAATACAACCCTAGCTGCTGTTAACACATTTACAATCAAGTATTTCAATTCTTTACTGTATGTATCAGGTAAAATTCCCAATAAAAAAATCTCTGGTTTCAAGTCTATATGTTTCTTTGTCAATTTTTCCAACCACATGCAAATTTTAGTCCTGTATTTTCTAGCATCCTCACAGGTCCACCACATATGGTAATATGAGCCAGGTATCTAATGACCTTTCTAGCATTTTTCATATTCTGCCTTTTTAAATATTTCTCAAAGTATTCCATTCTTCTAGGAGAGGGGTGGGTGCTAACTTTCTACAGTAGTTATAATCCTCCTCAAATTTTTTAGTCCCATGAAGACATGTTCAAAGCCTAGCATCGTTTCTTTCATCTTTCACCTGACAAATGAAGATTCAAAGGTGAAAGCAATTATTTACTGTGCATTTTAAAAATTCAGGTTTTCCTTCCTTAAGGCTACAAATAGTTGTACAACAGAAGATCCTTCCAACAGCCCAGTATGAGAATAAGAGCCAAGAAACCTCTCTGTTTTCCTAGACCAGTCGGTTAAAATAGATCCAATATTAAACGTCCTAAAGGCCTGTTCTACTCTGTAGTCAAAATCAGTCGAAGCTTTCAGACAGACCCTGGAGAAGCAGGTCTCTTAATTAAGATATCATCAAGAAATGTTTTCAATCTTGCAGGAAAATAATGTCAGAAGACTTGGGTGAAAGATATTAAGATATTGTTTGGATGAAGTAACTCATCTCATAACCTGTGTGTAATAAATTCTGAATATGATTATCCATATTGAAAAATAATGATACCTTTTACTGTTTAGTTTGGAATGATATCTGGTATCATTCAGCACTTTTAATCTTTGGGGGTTTCTGTTAAGTCTGGAGCATGGGTGCGAATAATGGAGACGAGCCGGTAGAAACAGTGAACTTCAAACTCTTTATTTACATGGTGTGACAGCTCAAACTGGATGGCTGCTATAGCCTTCCTTATATAGGCAACTTATTAACTATTCAACCAATAGCAATCCGGGAGCGCTAGCTCCGTTAACCAATGAGACTGGCCTGTTAATGGCCAATCAGATGCTCCTGAATGGACCAATCCGATCCTGCCATCAACAGCCAATCAGAAGTGCAGGGCCAGAACCCTGTACTTGACTTCAAGCTCAGGATAACTTTATTTGATATTATTCATTCACAACACCCCTTTCCCCCGGCTTCTGCTTATGGGGCGCGGTTACATAGTCCTTGAGGTAGGATGGTTGTTTTATCAGTCTTTTTGATTTTCACAAAGTGCCTGGCAATTGGCAGCACTTCTGCTGAGGTAGATCATTGTTTAACGACAGGGGTGCCTCTGGTTCAAAGTTCACGTTTCCGTCGTCACCAATATCTTCGGCCACTCCCTGAGGTGAACTCACTCCCATCCCCGGTTCTTGTTCCTGCGTTTCAGTTCCATTGAAAAGATTTTCATCTAGTGGAAATTCGTCTTCCTCTGTATCTCCCCCCCCTCAGTTTGGTCATAACGGAGTTCGGAATTGCATGACTGCAGCCGTGATTGTAGTTGATCTATGTGACACTTCCAAAGTCTATCGTCAGGGCACTGTACAAGGTATGATCTTGGGCCGGTTACGCAGATTATGGTCGCTTCTACCCACAGCGGATCGCCCGATAAGTTTTTAGCGAATACTAAATCGCCTACCTGGAAGGTACGGCATCGGCTGCTGGATCCGAGTGGATTTTCTGGTTCGTAGGCTGGGTGTAACCGGCTGAGGTGGGAGTGGAGCTTTCGTCCCATGAGCAGCTCAGCGGGAGTTTTGTTGGTGATGCTGTGAGGTGTGATGTGATGTAGGAAAAGGATTCGGTTGATTTTCTCGTCGATGTTGTCGTAGTGTATCTTTTGTAGTGTTCTCTTGACAAATTGTACCATGCAATCAGCCCTACCGTTGGCTGCAGGGTGCGCAGGCGAAGTGAGCACATGTCAGATACCGCAGTCAGCCAGGTACTGTTCAAAAGACAGCGCAGTAAATTGGGGCCCGTTGTCGGATACCAGAACGTCTGGTAATCCGTGGGTTGCAAACAGTCTTTCCAGTCTTTTGATGACCGCTTCGATGGTTGTGTTCCTCATTCGGTGAATCTCAAGCCAATTCGAGTAGGCATAGATGGTTAGCAAGAATGTGTGGCCTTTGGTCGGCCCAGCAAAATCCAGATGGATGCGGGACCAGGGTCCCCGCAGCGTCTCCCATTCGGTTGGGGTTGCCTTTGGTGGAGCGTTGCTTACTTCTTGGCATCTCTAGCAAGTTTTAACCCACGATTCGATTTGTCTGTCTATGCCTGGCCACCACACATAGCTACGTGCGAGGCCCTTCATGCACACAATGCCAGGGTGGCCACCGTGCAAGGTTCTTAGCAGTGCCTGTTGGAGTCGTTCTGGGATAACGACTCTATCGCCCCAGATGATACAGCCCTTTTGTGAGAACAATTATGCTTGATGACTTTTGAATGGTGCAAAGTCGTCTGGTACTTGGTCCAATGGTCATCCGCGTTCCACCCATGTGAGGACTCGTGCTAAGATGGGGTCACGTTTTGTTTCTCTTGCGATGTCATGGGCAGTTAATGGCGGCGTATGGAGTGTCTCGATCTGCAACGTTGTCATCGTTGGTGCAGGATTGTTGATTGTTTCAGGGAGCGGTGCACAGCTCAACACGTTGGCGTGGGGAATGGCTTTACCGGGACGATATTGTAGCTGATAATTGTAGGCAGCCAAGAATTCTGACCAGCGGGTCATCCTGGGAGAAAGTATGTAGGGAGTTGGCTTATCCCCAGCGATGATCCCCAGCAATGGTTTGTGGTCAGTTACTATAGTAAAAGCCCGGCCGTACACATACCCATGGAATCTTTTAACAGCCGATACAATTGCCAGGGCTTCTTTATCGATCTGGCTGTAATTTCGCTTGGTTTTCAAGAGCGTTTTTGAAAAGTAAGCAACAGGGGCTTCGCTACCGTTAGGTAATACATGGCTCAAAATGGCACCCACTCCAAAAGGCGATGCATCACACATAATGTTTAACGGCAAAGTCTCATTGTATTGCATTAGTACGGCGTCAGAAGTCAGTAGTTTTTTTACATTACGGAACGCCTGCTCTTCTTTGTGACCCCATACCCAAATTGCTTTTTTATCTAATAGGCGATGTAAAGGTTCAGCAACAGTCGCCTTGTGCGGCAAGAATACGTTATAGAAATTGATGAGGCCTAAGAACGCCTGGAGGTCGGCCTTGTTCCGGGGTCTGGGAGTGTTTTTTATTGCTCTCAATTTGCTATCGGTAGGGTGAATACCCTGACTGTCAATTAAGTACCCTAAGAATTCAACATGATCTGTACATAGCTTGCACTTATTTTTCTTCACTTTCAGGCCTGCTTCTTGGAATTTTTGTAGAACCAGTCTTAAATGATCCCGTAAAATTTTTTGAGTGGGGGCAGCAATGAGTACATCATCAAAATAGGAGACAACGGCCTTTGATCCCCTGTAATAGTCTCTCCATTAGGCTCTGAAAGATCCCCGGGGCTACACTGACTCCGAATTGAAGCCGCATACACTTAAAGGCACCTCGGTGTGTTACGATAGTCTGTGCCTGTGCCGTTTTTTCGTCAATTGGCAGTTGCTGATAAGCCTGAGCTAAATCTAGTTTAGCGAAGACTTTTCCACCCCTCAGGGAATGGAGGAGGTGTTGCACCACCAGCACCAGATATGGATTTTGTTGCAGGGCGTGATTTAGGGTGGCTCGATAGTCCCCACAAATTCTAATGGAGCCGTCCGGTTTAATTTGTGTCACGATTGGTGTTTCCCATGGGGAGTGGTCGGTTGGCTTTAACACTCCCTGGGCTATCAACTTATCAAGCTGTTCGTTGATTTTCGGCTTTAGAGTGAACGGAACTTGACGAGGTTTAAGGCGGATGGGAGCTATCTTTGGATTAAGGCTAAAGGATATCGGGGTCCATTTGTACTCACCTAGCTTTTCTGTGAAGACGTCCCTGAATTCGTGGGCGAGGTCCTTCTCCCAGTCACTGCCACCGATTCGGTTAATGCCTGCCACTTCAATGCTGAGTGGTGCGAACCATTGCAGGCCTAACGGGCTAGGCCGGTCCTTGTCAATCACCATCAGGGGTAAGTACGCTGTGCGGTTCTTGAATGCAACCTGGACTCTACTGGATCCTACGACTGGAATCCGGTTCCCCTGGTAGTCCTTTAACACGAGCCGTTGTAATTGAAGGTCTTGGTGCTGGATAGTGGGGATGAGTTGCTTGAGGGTCTTCCAGGAGACCATTGAAAGAGACGATCCCGAGTCAACTTCCATTTGGCAAGGCTGATTTTCGATGTCCACTTTGACCAAAATTTTCTTAGCATCTAGTGAAGAGGCGTGGCCGATAGTGAGTGTTTGGTGGGCCTCTTCCCGTCTCGTTAGGCGATTCATGGGTCGGTTTCTGTAGGAGTGGTTTGCTGATTCTTGCCTTACAGGGCGATTCCCTGTCGATTGGTGGAGATTGGTACCCTTTGAGGTCTGGCTGGGTCCGAGGAGACTTCTGCAGACTCGTCCGATGTGGCCTCATTTCCCGCACTCGTGGCAGAGTGCGTCGCGGAATTTGCAATCGGAACGGTAATGGTTGGCCCCGCAGCCAGCGCACGGTTGCTGGGATTTCGGGTAACGGTCCTGGTCGGACCGCAGGCGATGGACCTCTTCTTCGTCGCTGTCTGACGATGAAGAGAGTTCCTCATGGTGTCCTTCTGACTTAGGTGAAACTTCGCTGGCTGGTTGGTGTGCTGGAGCGTGTTTCTGGCGTAGTTGGGCAGCTGACTTCTTGGTCGCCTCCGCTGCCGTAGCCTCAGCGATGGCATCGGCAAGGCTAATGTCGCCCTTAGCCATTATTTTGTTCTGTACATTTAGAGCGTCTAACCCGAGAACTACTCGGTCTCTCAAGGCCTCCTCTAGGTTGGCGAAATTGCAAAGGCCTCCCAAGTTCCGGAGATCTGCAACGAAATTGGCAACGCTTTCTCCTTTCCGCTGGTTTCTTTGATAGAACTCGTGTCGTCTTACGAGCGTTGGAATGGTCGGTGCATAGTGGGCCCTTAGTAGCGGTTCGAGGACATCCCAGTCCATGGCCTTCACTTCAGCCGGTTTCGCTAATGCCTTAGCCATTTTGAATACCGTCGGTCCGCAGTGCGTTAGGAACACTGCCCGTTTCTTCCCGGTTGTGGCATCCTTCAGATTATTCGTTTCCAAAAACATTTGGAAACGGTCCATGTAGGACTCCCAGTCCTCTTGAGCTGGATCAAACGGAGCGGGTGGTACTACGCCGCCGGAAATGGTTCTGCCGTTGTGCGTTTCAGCCACGTGCTTGGTTGTCTTCGTCATTGTTTTAGTTGGCTCTGATGTCATCCAATCCCACCTTCATCGCCAGTGTTAAGTCTGGAGCATGGGTGCGAATAATGGAGACGAGCCGGTAGAAACAGTGAACTTCAAACTCTTTATTTACATGGTGTGACAGCTCAAACTGGATGGCTGCTATAGCCTTCCTTATATAGGCAACTTATATAAGCAATCCGGGAGCGCTAGCTCCGTTAACCAATGAGACTGGCTTGTTAATGGCCAATCAGATGCTCCTGAACGGACCAATCCAATCCTGCCATTAATAGCCAATCAGAAGTGCAGGGCCAGAATCCTGCACTAGACTTCAAGCTCAGGATAACTTTATTTGATATATTCATTCACAACAGTTTCCTTTTGGCTATCTTTCACAAGCAATGAATCACAATCTGAGCACATTATTTATGTTACAAGAGCTACAGTAACTAATACAGAGATGAGGGACTTCCCCTATCTATCCCAATCCTCTCAATTTTCCACCCCCACCCAAAATCTAGCTTAACAAGTAGAGCTTGTACATTGCAGTTTAGGGTTGGCACATTTCTAGAGTCCCCAATTCTAAGTGCCAAATTATTTGCATTTTAAAAAAATACTGATGAGTTCTGGATACATAAATTGTTTGGTTCTCTTCCTCTGTTGGAAGAAATAGCCTTCTGGGTTCAGTTCCAAGTGGGGAAGAACGACACTGGACACATGATGACTGCTTGGAAAGTGGTTTTGTTATGTCCTGAATTGGAATACTCGAAATCCCCGAGCCTTGATTGGCTAAGGCGCGGGGATTTCTGATTGGCCAGGCGAGCCGCGCTGATTGGCCCGATTGGAGTCTCCCGCGATTGGTGCAAACCAAGAGCGGGAGACTTGAATCGCTGCCATTGGCCGCGGCCGCCGCTGCGAAAGGTATAAAAGCCGCGGGCTTTTTGCCTTTCGCTGGTTCGGTTCTCCCATTGTTAATAAAGAGCTTTGAATGAAAGTCACCGACTCTGAGCATCTTTTGCGGACACGACACTGGCGACGAAGGTGGGATCTCGCCCCTGAACCGAACCCCGTGTCCACCCAAGAACCAGCTCCAGCGCAGAGATGGCGAAGATAGCACCGCCCGCCCCCGTCAACCCCGCCGCCGAGGATTGGGAATCGTACTCGGATCGGTTCCGGATGTACCTGGAATGCACCGGAATGAAGGACGCCCCGGGCCCGCTAAAACGCGCCGTCTTCCTTACGCACTGCGGACCAGAGGTCTTCCAGATGGCCAAAGCATTGGCCAAGCCGGCAGACGCAACCGCCATGGACTGGGACGTCCTCGAACCTATACTGCGGCGCCATTACGCCCCCGAAGTCCCCATCCTGATACGGCGCAACGAGTTCTACCGCCGAAACCAGAAACCAGACGAAAAATTGAGCGACTTCGTCGCAGAGCTACGGCACCTAGGAGGACTCTGCGAGTTCGAAGGTCTGAACAGTCTCATAAGAGACCGCTTCGTACTCGGCTTATGGGATCCTACACTCCAGAGCCGACTTATGGCCAAGGGTGACATCAGCCTAGCCGATGCCCTTACCGCAGCCGCAGCCGCTGAAGCAACCCGCACGTCGGCAGACAGCATGCGAAGATCTGACGCGAAGGGCGGAAACAACAACCCGGCAAGGTCGGCCGACACAAGAAACGAAGCAACCGCACACTACGGTGAATACCAATCAACCTCCAGCACGTCGGAAGACGAGGAGGACATACATCGCGTGCAGACGGGACGCGGCGACCAACGAAGTCGAAAAGGTCGTAGGTCGAGGACCAACTGCGCCGGGTGCGGCGGCGATCACCCCAGGTCAGAATGCCGATTTTTTGACTCTATCTGTAGGCATTGTGAACGACGGGGTCACATCGCCCGAGTTTGCCGCCAAAAGAAGACCCGCAGCCCGCCCAAATGGGAACAGCACGACAGACGGAGAGAAAGCTCCCCGCCCAGAACCAGAGAGCGCCAGCCAGACGGTCGGTGGGACCGCACTCAACGATCTCAAAGAAGCGGCGACGGTCGGCGAAAAGAAGAAACCCACCAGACGGTGACCATCGGCCACGCCATCTCCGACGGCGCCAGAAAGGTACACGTAGAAGTCCATATCGAAGGCCAGCCATGCAAAATGGAAGTGGACTCCGGGTCCTACCTTTCCATGATTGCATGGCGCGAAATCAAAAGACTGGTGCCTACACTACAAAAAGGAAACGTGCATGCCCAAAAGATCATCATTAAAGACTACCAAGGGAATCGCGTCCCGGTAGTGGGCACCAAGAACTTCAATATAACTTACAAAGGCCACACCGAACAACTGCCACTCACAATCGTCGAGCGCGACCGCCCAAGCCTACTGGGTTTACAATGGTTCGCCCCGCTTAACATCGCGCTGACAGGTGTCAACCACGTCACCATCGAAGCTTGGGAACAGCGGCTAGCCCAGGAGTTCCAGGAGGTCTTCGATGGAGGCTTGGGCAAGTACCAGGGGCCCCTTATCTCGTTTGACCTAGACCCAGGGGTTCCCCCTAAGCGGCTTAAACCTAGAAGGGTACCATTCGCCTTAAAGCCTAAAATTGACGAGCAGATCGACAAGCTCGTCAAACAAGGGGTATTGCAACCGATAGACCATGCCAGATGGGAAACCCCTATAGTGACCCCAGTAAAGCCAGACGGGTCCGTGAGAATCTGCGGGGACTATAAGGCCACCCTAAATGGCGCGTTGCAACAAAGCGCCTACCCAGTCCCAATAGTGCAACATTTACTGCACTCACTGGGAGGGGGCAAAGTCTTTGCCAAGCTCGACCTCGCCCAGGCATATCAGCAGCTACCTGTGGACAAGAAAACGGCGGAAGCCCAAACAATCATGACCCATCGGGGGGCTTTCAAGTGTAACCGGCTCCAATTTGGAGTCAGCGTGGCACCAGGCATCTTTCAGAGCCTGATGGAACGTTTGCTACAGGGCATCAAGGGGGTGGTGCCCTATTTCGATGACGTATTAGTGGCGGCGCCAAACGAAGCCGAACTAGAAAACCGACTCAGACAAGTCTTAACAAAATTTAAAGAAACAGGACTTAAAGTCAAACGAGAAAAATGCCAACTATGTACAAAGCAAGTAGAGTTTTTGGGCTATCTCCTAGACCGGCATGGCATTCACCCTACGACTAAAAAAGTAAAAGCCATCAAGGAAGCCCCCACCCCAAAGTCCAAAACGGAACTACAAGCGTTCCTAGGCTTACTAAATTTTTATAATGTTTTCCTACCTCAAAAGGCAACGGCGGCGGAACCTTTACATAGACTCCTAGACAAGAAGGCAGCCTGGACTTGGGGGAGACGAGAGCAAGCCGCCTTTCAAAAAACCAAAGACCTCCTCACCTCCGACGCCGTCCTGATGCAATTCAGCGAAACCTTGCCCTTAGCTGTCACTTGCGACGCATCACCCTTCGGCGTCGGCGCTGTCCTCAGCCACACCCTCCCAGACCAGAGAGAAGCACCCATCGCTTTTTTCTCCAGGACTCTGACTAAACCGGAACGGAACTATAGCCAGCTGGACAAAGAAGCTTTGGCTATAGTTGCCGCCGTTAAATGTTTTCACGAATACCTGTATGGCCGCCCGTTCACCATCGTGACGGATCATAAGCCATTGCTGGGCATCCTCGCTGGAAACCGAGCCACGCCAAACATCTTGTCACCCCGGATGACAAGATGGTCCGAATTCCTGGCAGCCTACAGTTACGAACTGCTACACAAGCCAGGTAAGAAAATTTCGCACGCGGACGCTTTAAGCCGCTCGCCTTTACCTGACTCTGAACCTGACCCAGCACCAACAACAAACACCCTAAGTATCGAGAGTTTACCTATTACCGCATCAGACATTGCCAGAGAAACCGTTAAGGACAGGCGTCTGGCGCGAATCTTACACTGGTTAGAAAAAGGCTGGCCGGAGAAAGACAGTGACGAGACTTTTAAAACATTCCGTCAGCGCCAGACTGAACTTTCACTACTAAGAGGGTGTATTCTGTGGGGTGACCGGGTGGTAATTCCGGACAGATTGCAAGAGAGGGTATTAGAGATGCTACATGAGGGTCATCCTGGCATCGTCAGGACTAAAGCCCTGGCCAGGAGTTACGCTTGGTGGCCGGGGATGGACAAGCAAATCGAAGCATGGGTCGCCAAATGCCACCGATGCCAGGAGACCAGATCCAGCCCACCCGCAGCACCTATCCGGGACTGGGAAACACCACGGGGGCCCTGGTCCAGAATCCATCTAGACTTTGCTGGCCCCACAAATGGGCATACTTTTCTAATCACAGTTGACGCGTACTCCAATTGGTTGGAAGTAAGCGACATGAAATCCACTACCACAGAGGCCGTCGTTAAAGAACTGTGTAAACTGTTTTCCACACACGGCCTCCCAGACGTCGTCGTCTCAGACAACGGGCCCCAGTTCATTTCCATCGATTTTGAACAGTTCCTGGCGGAGAGGGGTATCCGCCATGCATTAACAGCACCGGCGCATCCGGCGGCGAACGGTAGGGCGGAACGGATGGTCCAGTTTACGAAAAAGACCCTCCAGAAAATGGACCACGGGGAGATCAGCGACAAAATCAACCGACTGCTCTTCATACAGCACATCACTCCCAATACCACAACTAACAAGAGCCCTGCAGAGCTTCTGATGGGCAGAAAGCTGAGGTCCCCACTCGACAGATTGCACCCGACCTATAACCCGGAGCGGCCCCCAGACTCCAGCTCCAGGTACCGGACATTTGACCCAGGTGACTTAGTCTATGCAAAGAACATGACGGGGGACCCCCTATGGATCCCAGCCGTCATAACTCAAGTCACTGGTCCACGGTCATACCGGCTCCAAACCATCGATGGGCGAGCCTGGAAACGACATATCGACCAGCTCAGGTCACGAACAGCGACTGACCTCAACCCCCAAGACACGAACCAAGGGGGTAGGGAATACCCGGAGAGACAATCGCAGGAAAAAATAAACCAAAAATACTCACCGGAACACAGCCATCGCGAGTCCCCTCCGGAGAAGAACCACCTGGCCAGCTCTACCGACTCGGAGAAGCCAAGCGGGAGCGGCGAAATCCGTAACTCAACCGACCCGGTAGGCCCAGGCGGGAGCCACGGCGAAAGAACCGGCCCGATCATCCAGCCGGTTCGCACAGAGGCAGGAGCAGCCAAAAAGATGACCGCTCCGGCCGAGTTACAGCATGCAAGTGAGTTGCGCAGGTCAACTAGGACTCGACGGAGCCCCGCCTACCTGCGTGACTACACCACGTGATGGACCATACCAAGAGGGGAGGGGTGTTATGTCCTGAATTGGAATACTCGAAATCCCCGAGCCTTGATTGGCTAAGGCGCGGGGATTTCTGATTGGCCAGGCGAGCCGCGCTGATTGGCCTGATTGGAGTCTCCCGCGATTGGTGCAAACCAAGAGCGGGAGACTTGAATCGCTGCCATTGGCTGCGGCCGCCGCTGCGAAAGGTATAAAAGCCGCGGGCTTTTTGCCTTTCGCTGGTTCGGTTCTCCCATTGTTAATAAAGAGCTTTGAATGAAAGTCACCGACTCTGAGCATCTTTTGCGGACACGACAGTTTAATGGTGGACAGGATCACATGTCTTGGGTGAAGAAAGAAGGGCTGAGATGGAATTTGTTCCTCTCAGGAGTTTTAAAATGGCAGGAAACTACTATTAAATTAACTCAGAATCAGCTCTGCAGAGATAAAAGAATGACCTTAACTATAAGGTTCTGTTGGAAGTTATAACAGTTTCAGGAACTGGGTATGTCTAGTCTAATAAAAAGAAGGACTAGGGGAGACGTGATAGCAGTATTCCAATATCTCAGGGGCTTCCACAAAGAAGAGGAAGGGCTCAAGCTATTCTCCAAAGCACCTGAAGGCAGGACAAGAAGCAATGGGTGGAAACTAATCAAGGAGAGAAGCAACTTTGAACTAAGGACATTTCCTGAGAGTCAGAACAATTAATCAGTGGAACAACTTGCCTCCAGAAGTTGTGAATGCTCCAATACTAGAAGTTTTTTTAAAAAAAGATGTTGAATAACTATTTGTCTGGGGTGGTGTATGCAGGGGGATGGACTAAAAGACCTCCAAGATCCCTTCCAACTCTATTCTATTCTATTCTATTCTATTCTATTCTACCCTACTCTACTCTATTCTATTCTAAAACCCACCCCTCTCCTAGGAAAATGAAATATTTTAGAATATACTAAAAAGGCAGAATATTTCCCTTAAAAGAGAAGTAGAAACTCAGAGAAGCAGAAACTCAGCTCCCCCCACCTTTGCTGTTAAGGCCTGAGCCAGTCTGTTCTACATAACAAAGACCTACCTCCTTCAGGCAGAGCCATGATAGGAATTGCCCAAAGCCCTTTCATTATACCAGCAAGAGTCAACAAAGCCTGGGACTCAAAAAACAACTTACAGGGTTACCCCTGCATGGCCCCATTGGAGTCTGACAACCAATTAGAACACAAGCTCAAATTCAAAGCCCAACAGAGGGCATAAAACCCAGGCACCCTCAGCATCTCTTCCCTTTTCACTCAGGAGCTCCAAGGCATGTGATCCTGACCACCATTAAACCATCTTTCCAAGCAGTCACCATGTTTCCAGTGTCATTCTTCCCCATTTGGAACTGAACCCAGAAGGTTATTTCTTTCATTCATTGTAAATGCTATTGAATTATTCTCTGTGAAATGGTTCTGTAATTGATTCCTTCTCTTCTTGCGTGTGAACCTTATTTCTTGCCATGATTAATTGGCAGCTTTTTTTTTTAAAGAGCTAGGCAGATGTAAGTGATGCACAGCCTGAGGGTAAATGTCAAGTATTCTCAAATTGAAGCTTGAGAATTGTGTTTATTGAGAAAGGATCTTGTGCTGTTTACGCCGTACCTGCCCAAGTCAGTCTGCTTCCAGTTAAAACAATTAAATAAGAACCCTTTTTGTAAACCAAGACATTCCTAGAAATGCCAAGTGGTGTCATGACTTTGGGCAGCTTTCACAGCTGGAGAAGAAGAGGGTAACAAAAGGGGAGGGAAATGGAGATCCAGACTTTAAAAAGCATAAGAACAGCCAGCTTAGTCCAACAGTCCATGGAAAAGAATTCACATTTCATTATTGGATAACACTTCGAATAGGAGAAGCCAATGTGTTACAAAAATGTCCAGCATTTCTTTCTTGGTTTTCCAGAAGCCTTCATTAAATGTGGAGTTACAAAAAACAGTGGAAACCAATAACCATATATACTCGAGTATAAGTCGACCCGAATAAAAGCCGAGGCACCTAATTTAACCACAAAAAACTGGGAAAACTTACTGACTCGAGTATAAGCCGAGGGTGGGAAATGCAGCAGCTACTGGTAAATTTCAAAAATAAAAATAGATACCAATAAAAACTTTCACTAGGACAGTTGAGAATAAGTTTGATGTTCACAAATTCCTCTTTGAAAGAGACCAGTAAATAGGGAACAAGAAGATGAAGAAAAAGAAGTGTGTTTTTTCACACTTTTCACACTGCAGTGAACAAAAATGGCATCATAGGAACAGGCTTATTCTCAGCCCAAAGGTTTGTTTCTGATTTCTTCCCTGATTTAAGGGAAATTTGGGAAACGATCTCACTATCATGAAAGGTTTGATTGATTCACTAACCCAAAAGATGATGATGATGACAGTGGGAGGCAGGAGTCACTCTCTCCCTTGCAAGAAAAAACCAAGAGCCGTTCTTATGATCTCGATCTCTCTCTCTCTCCCCCCCCCACCAATAAAGTGAAGCCCTTTCCAGCACACACGCGCGATTTGCCCCCGCCCCTTTGCACCTTGCAAATGCAAAACCCCAGGGTTTTTGCATTTGCAAGGTGCAAAGCAGTGGGGGCGGATCGCGCGTGTGTGCTGGAAAGGGCTTTACTGTATTACGGGGAGAAAGAGAAAGAGGGAGAGATCATAAGAACGGCTCTTGCTTTTTTCTTGCAAGGGAGAGAGTGACTCCTGCCTCCCACTGTCATCAACATCTTCTTCTTTTGGGTTAGTGAATCAATTAATTTGGGAAATGATCTCACTATCAGAAAACAACGTGAGCTGCCACCACCACCTCCTCCTCCCCCTCCTCCTGAGTGGACTGAAAGCAGCTGGAGCTGAGGAAATGAAGCTGAGTGGAGCGACCTCGGCTCGCGTTGCTTTCTCAGCCTAGAGCTCAGAAAACAACGCGAGCTGCCTCCCCTCCTCCTCCCCCTCCTCCCGAGTGGACTGAAAGCAGCTGGAGCTGAGGAAATGAAGCTGGGTGGAGCCGAAGCAACCTCGGCTCACGTTGTTTTCTCAGCCTAGAGAAAGGGGAAGGGGGCTCATCTGGACCAAGGGTGAGTCTCCCTCTCAGTTTCCCCTGAAGGATCTTCTGTCGCTTTTGCCTTCTCCCTACATCTTCCCTCTGTTAAAATCCCCCCCCCACACACACACATTTATTTTCGGTCGGATAGATTTCGTGTCTGAGCATTCTCACATGGCGGTGGGTCTTCCCCCCAAAAAAAACAGTTAAAAAAAGAAAAAACAATATATCCTCAAGCAAGAACTTTTCTGCTTCCGATTACCCCCATGCTTAAAAGTTGCAAAGGAAACACGGAAGCAGGGAAGCGGCTGCCCAGCTTCGGAGCTCCACACCATTTTTTTTCAGAGGGGAATCTGACTCGAGTATAAGCCGAGGGGGGTTTTTTTCAGCACAAAAAATGTGCTGAAAAACTCGGCTTATACTCGAGTATATACGGTAAATACTCCTTCAGATTATGCTGGATTCTTTTTTTAAACAAATTTTATTGATCTTGAAAGACAATACACAAAAAAACAAAACATAAAACATAAAAGCATAAAACATCTTTTCTGAAAGCTGCTTAATCCCGGGTTACATCTCTTCGTACAGACACAAATTCAAATTCATGTTCATTTTATATACCGTTCCACATCTTATTACTATTTTCCATTTTCTATATAGCTTCTCACCTCTTTGAACTCTCTTAGTTTTATTTTATTTATTTCATCTCAGTTCAGATCATAATATTTATTATTCTTTGTCTGTTCTGTTTCAAGCTATCTATTTCTCTTTTCTTTTTAAACAAAACTTCTCCTGTACACTGATTGGAGTGTGACGTCTTTCACTCTTTCCCCTAAATTTATAGTACTTAATATAATACATGACTTCCATTGGGATTCTGTTTAGTACATTCTAAAATTACACATTATATTTTATAAAAAGAAAATTTTTTTGAGTATATAATATAATTAAAACAACTATCAATGCCAATATAAATCTAATCATTAATATTAATATTCATTTATATCTTAAACATTTTACACATTACTTTTCAATTGAATATCATACTTTTATGGGAACACTTATACCTTCCATAGTTATTTCCCCCCCACATCACATATTTTAAATCATTGTGTTTAAGTCATTGTATCATTAAAATGTTCCCATTTCCTCCTACTTCAATTCTCTAATTATTTCATTGCCTTCTTTTTTGTCACAAAAATTTCACTGTTACACTAAATATTTTATCCCATTTTTGGTCACATGTTGTTTCCAATTTTCTAACAATATTTCTAAGTACCAATATAAGAATAAAATCTTATGTACCTTTGCAGAATCCCTTTTTCAATTAAATTTACCCATTATCTCTAAATGAATCTTGTTTCTTTACATCTTGCTCCCAACCATTAAGGCTTCTCATCTCTCCCTTCCTCCCTTGCTTGTTCTTCTCCCCGCCCTTTTTACCCCCTTGTCTCTCCACCTCCCTTTTCTTCTTCTGCCTTCCCCCTTTCTGTTGTTTTCCAATATTACATCCACTTTTCACCTTATTTTTCTCTTTTTTGGTTGTTTTTTCAAGTAAAGTCCCCTTTTTCTTTTCCTCTTTCTCCTTTTCTTCCCCAAATAAAGTTACTTGTTCATCAAAGATGGCTTCTTCTTTGTCCCAATCATCGTGTTGCACAGTCAGTTTCTCATAGGTGCAAATCACCATTTCTAAAAATTGAAAGAGGGTGCCAAGAGAGTCTTTCCCTACTTGTTCTTCTTTGTATTTTTTGTATTTAATTTTCAATTCATCCACAAGTGATGCCATTGTAGAAAGAAAAACAACCACCCAAGTGTTCTTAGTCAAAAATAATTCCCAAAAATCCCAAAGTCACCAAACAATCCAAATAAGCTGTTTCTTTTAGCACTTTCTTCTTTCTTCACTTTCTCTTTCTGGGGTTACTGTTTAGTTACAAAGTTCCAGTTAAAATGTATCTTTTAGAAATCTTGTTAATATTTAATAGTTCTTTGAGGTTCTAGGCAATCTCCTCCTTACTTCCAATTCCTGCTCCAATTCGTTTCCTCTCCCTTCCCACTTACAGCAAAAAAGATTTTTTTTAAATATTCAGAAATCCTTATCCCTTTAGCATTTAATTACCTATTAGTGCCAATGTGGGTTTTTCCGATTTCTCTTGCATTTCCATTCGCTGTCACGTTAGGAAGGAGAGTGAAAAAAACAAAAACTTTCCCTTTTAACTTTCATTTGCCGCTTGCAAATCTCTGGAAACGATGTGTCTTTTGCAAATTTTAGGTTCCAGGGTACTTTCGTGTTGCTTTGTCCCGATCAGCAAAAAACTTTCACTTTTTCTCGACTCCTCCTGCACTTTCTTTTTCCGGCTGAGTGCTTCTGTGTGGTGGCTATTTCTGACCCCTGCTCAGCTGCCTTCGGAGAAGGGGGTTTAGCTGGCTAGGGAAGACAGGTGCGATATATCTCAACCCTGCCAGATCCCCCCTATCTTCGCCACCTTCCACAGAGGTGGCTAGCCCTGAAGCCAGGTGGCTCAGGGCACTCCGGCAGTGAGCGCAGGCAGAAACCACGCACAGTCGCAGATTCCTGTCTGTCCCAAAGTGCTGCAGACCGGAAGTCCAGATTATGCTGGATTCTTGAAAACTGGATGGATAACTCCCTGCAATTTTGTTGGGGGGATAATAATTTGACATTGGCATGCCATCATTTTCTCCATGATGTATAGTAACCTAACCTACAGCCCATGGATTTCCTAGTAGTCTCCCATCCAAATATTAGTTCTCTTTAAGCAAGTGCCAAAAAATTAAGACCTCTTTCAGGCATGGATCTGCATTTCCAAGCTAGTCTGAAAAAGAAAAGAAATGGAATGTTGTAATTAGTGGTAGATGTTATGCATGTCAGATTACTTCTGTCATGATGGAAAGAAAGAAAACACTGCTTGGCATTCCCAGCTTTGAAGAGACAAAGGACTTTGTTCCTATTCTGTCTCCATCCATAAGTGTGGGAAGTTAAAACCCCTCTCCTAGAAAAATGAAATATTTTAGGATATATTAAAAAGGCAGAATATCTTCCCTAAAAGGGATGTAGAAACTCAGTCCCTTTGTTAATGAGCCATTAAAGTCTGGGCCAGTTTATTCTACATAACAAAGATCTACCTTCTTCTGGCAGAGCCATTTAATTGCCCTTCATTGCACCACCCACCACATGGACCCTGCCCCGCGCATGCCTGGCAGAGACCTGAAGACCAGCTGGCCAGCAGGAGGCACACGCACACATGCGTGGCAGAGCTGAGCTTGGACGATAGCTCGCGTGCCCAGAGAGAGGACTCTGTGTGCCACCTTGGCAAGTGTGCCATAGGTTTGCCATCATGGGTATAGAGTCTCCTGACTGGACAGAGGGTTGGACTAGATGACCTACAAGGTCCCTTCCAACTCTGTTATTGTAATTTCATTAAATTTCTTTGTTTATTTTCATAATCTTGATTTGTTTTTAAATGAACTTGTATATCACATGAACAATTACATCCTATAAGATCCACTTTCTTCTATGCTTCTTCCTGAACCTTTAATATTTCTCCCTCTGCTGACAATTTTATCTGGTTCTATGAACTCAGCTACTTTCACAGTTAACACAATACTCATTACCTATCCCTAAAAATCATCAGATCATGATCCTTTGAATACTTCCTTGCCCAACTTTTTAAAATAAATGGTGTATTAGCAAATAAAGCATTCATTCTTTTTTTTTTTTTTAAAAAAAAGGTTAAAAATGGAAGAGTAGAAGGAATGCTTGATAAGCATCAGCAAAAGTTCATTGTGGTCTTAAGCTCCCAATGTCCACAAGAAATTTAATTCTTCCTGTGAACTACAGATTTGCTTATGTTGGAAGAAATGTCCTTCTGGATTCAATTCCAAGAGGGGAAATAGACAATGGATTCATGGAAGTTGCTTGGAAAGAAGGTTTATTGATGAACAGGATCACATGGCTTGGAGATCTTGGGTGAAAAAAAAGGGAAGAGATGCTGAAAGTCCCTGGGTTTTATACCCTGTCTGGCTTTGAATTTCCTGGGGCACAGGAAGAGTATCCTGATTGGTTGCTGTCAGAGGTCATAGCTAGCTTTGTAGGTTGTCTCTGTGTTAAGTTTGGTTGAAAATTGGTGGGTGGTGCAATGAAGGGCAATTAAATGGCTCTGCCTGAAGAAGGTAGATCTTTGTTATGTAGAATAAACTGACCCAGACTTAATGGCTCATTAACAAAGGTAGGGGGACTGAGTTTCTACCTCCCTTTTAGGGAAGATATTCTGCCTTTTTAATATATCCTAAAATATTTCATTTTTCTTGGAGAGGGGTTTTAACTTCCCACACTTATGGATGGAGACAGAATAGGAACAAAAGTCCTTTGTCTCTTCAGAACTGGGAATGCCAAGCAGTGTTTTCTTTCTTTCCATCATGACAGAAGTAATCTGACATGAGCAGGTGTGTGCATACATTGCATTTTGGGGATGCACACAAGCGTACTTTGGGCACTTGATGCCGAAAAGGTTAGCCATCACTGCCTTATACCATTTCTGACAGATGACAGTCCAGTCCCTTCTTGAAAACTTCCAGTGATGAAGCTCCCACAACTTCCACAGACAACTTCTGTACCATTGGTTAATTGTTCTCACTGTCAGAAAGTTTCTCCTTATATACAGGTTAAATCTCTCCTTGTTCAATTTCCATTCATTATTCCTTGACTGGCATACAGGTGTTTTAGAAAACAGCTTGACCCCTTCCTCTCTGTGGCAGCCCCTCAAATATTGGAAGACTGCTATCATGTCTCCCCTGGTCCTTCTCTTCACTAGACTAGCCATGCCCAGTTCCCTGTAACCATTCTTCATACATTTTAGCCACCATCTCCTAATCGTCTTTTTAAAAGCCCTTTAAAACTTCTAATAACTTAAGTTTTTGAAAAGTGCTCTGATTTAGGAGTTGGAAATTTTATTAACAGGACGTTATCATAGGGAATATGTTACCTATGCTTTGAAAATTTAACAATTGAAGCAACCTTATCAGTTATGGAGGCAGAAATACCAATATTTCCCAGAATGCAATGGAAATACAACTATTGTACTTCTAAAAATCCTGCTGGATTAGTTCAAGAGCAATTCTATGTTGGGTTTTCACAGTGGCCATCCAGATAGTCATGCAGGCCAATCTAGAGTAATCTCATAAACAAGGATTGAACTGATCCATCTCCCCACAGGTTTCCTTTACTGTAGGATTTGGAGGTCTTCTTCTCCCAATCTGAAGGCAACATTGAATCTCAAAACTAGTGTAGGAAGAAAAATCCATCTGGTTCCATTCCAAGCCAGGAGAAAGACACTGAAAACATGGAGTCTGACTGAAAAGAAGGTTGAATGATGAACAGAATCACCAAGCACATGGTTCTGGTGCAGCTGACAAAATGGAGTTGAGAGTGGTTGGCTTTTATACCTTCTCTTGGGCTTTGCACTTCAGCTTCCTGTTCCTGTGCAAGAACATGTATTCTATTGGTTGTAGGGGTTATGTAGGAGTCATAGCTGGCTCTATATGTTGTTTGAGCTCCCAGGTTTGGTTGCTGGGGGTAGTGCAACTGAAAGGAAGTTGGACAATTCCTACTGTAGCTGAGGACTTTGTCCAAACCTTGCAATTTCAAAATATCCTGTCTTGAATAGATTTCTGCTTGCAATATTTGCTTTGCCTTTGAATAGAGCTATCTGGATACTTGGCGTCTTTCAATAAGCTCTTTATCTCTTAAGTGCTGACATCTACTGAGGGCTATTAAGAAGGGTGAGAGCTGCTTTCTGTCTCCAAGAGCATGTTTCTCCATTCCTCCTTTAGGGAAATATAATGTTCTGCCTTTTTAATATTATTTATTTATTTAATATTTTAATATTCCCTAAACATTTCATTCTTCTAGGAGGGTGGGTGCTGACTTTCTACACTAGTAACCATTTGTAAGGTCTATCTCCAGACAAACATCCAGTCTCCATAAGCTGTAGGAGTTAGTGGCCTTCATTATGACTTGTGGCAATGAATTTCACAACTTAATAATGCACTGTATAGTGAGTACTCTTTTTCTTTGTTCTAAAGCTTTTTCCAATCATCTTAATTAGATTATTCACATTTTAATGTTTTAAGATAGAGAGAAAAATTCCCTGACCACATAATTTTGCACATCTGAATCATGTCTCTCTTTGTAAGGTATCTGGAAGAAATTCCAGTGCACTGACTAGAACATCTTGATATTATCATGCAAATGATGTCAATTAAATAATTTTCCACAGTCACATCATGAGTAAATGATATACAGTATATATTGCAAGAAAATGACCTGGGTAACAACTTTGTACTGGATTTATAAAAAAGTTTGGTGAAAGCCTCAATGAAACCTTTGCAATGAGGGGAAAAAAATTAAAGCAAGACCAAATCGCACAACATCTCAATGAATTAAAGATCAATATTTTGAGAACTACAAGGAGGGAATATAGAATGTTAAAACCTGTTTAATCCAGGTTTTAAAACAAGGCACATTTTTATAAAGTTCTGGTTATCCTTTAGGCATATTCTGCTGATACCAGAACTGAAAAGTTGATGATTTATGGATCGGCAGCAACTAGATAAAAAATAGGTTATGGATAGAAAATATATTTATTTATAACCAGGGGTGGAATTCTACCAGTTTGCACCTGTTTGCTAGAACCGGTTGTTATTCTAAGCAGTTCAGAGAACCGGTTGTTAGTAGAACTTAGTGGCCTAATCCTGTAAGGAAGGAGGAAGGAAACATTCTGGTATTGCTTACAGAAACTGCCTCTCTGTTAACCCTTATTACATTCTTGACAGGACTAGACTTCTTGTCTCAGGAACTTCTCTGGAGTTTTTTTCCCCTCCTTTGCTAGTACTTTGCTTGTGTGGAGGGACCATTCAAAGTTACAATGGCACTGAAAAAAGTGACTTATGACCATTTTTCACACTTACGACTGTTGCAGCATCCCCACAGTCATGAGAGGACAGGCGAGGAGATGCATGCCTCAATGTGAGTGATATTGAGCCATGTCCACCCACTCACGTGACCACCTAAGCCACGCCCACCACCTAAGCCATGCCTACAGAACCGGTTGTTAAAAAATTTGAATCCTACCCCTGTTTATAACTCTGTGGAGCAAATAGATATCAGATTTGTTTTCAAATGTTGGGAACAAGATTGGAAGTCATATTTTTTCATATTTTCTTCATCATCTTCTTTCCTTCTTTTTTCCTTTTCTTTTTTGCACTTTTTATCTTTCTATTTTTTTTCTAAGGATAGTTTGAATTAGATTTTGTTATTGTAATTAAAATCTTTAATAACATATTATGAAAAAAGTCATTTGCATGATAGTGTCAAGATGTAAATACCATGACCTTCTCATACCTTCTCAATTTTCTTATTTCCAAGCAAAAGAGTTCCAAACACTTCCACTTTTTTTTGTAGAACAGGCATTCAAAGCCGTCTCCTGTGTTTTGCCAGCTCTCCTATATTCACTTTCAGTTATAGTGAACCAAAGTATCCATAATATCTAAGAGGCAGACATAGAATAGATTTGTATGAGAGCAATACAATGTTGGCTGTTTTGTTTTCAATCCCTTCCTGAATGATCTGTAGCACTAACGCAAGCACCCTGAGTTGAAACAATCATTGCACATTTACCATAATTGTAAGTAATTACTAACAGTTCAGATCTCAAAACTGTACTGCATATGTAAAACCTGAGCGTACTACTCCAGGGTACAATTGCTCTATCTCAGGGATGTCAAACTCGATTTCATTGAGGGCTGTATCAGAGCTGTGTTTGACCCATGGGGGTGGGCGTGGCCAGGGTGGGTGTGGCCAGCTTGACATCACTCATTTTGTGGGCGCCTTTGGTGGCCTGAATGCTCTGCCAGTGAAAACAGGCTCCTGAGCTCCGTTTTTGGCTGCGATAGCCTCCTGCAACCTTCTGCCAGTGAAAACAGAGCTCAGGACAGCTGCCCGCGGCCCTCCTGAGCTTCATTTTCACTGGCAGAGGCACCGCGGGCTGGTCCTTCACTGTTTCCAGGATAGCCTCACAGGCCTGATCTGAGCCTGGGCCAGATACCACCCCCAGGCCTTGAGTTTGATACTCCTGCTCTATCTCCTTGAACCGAACAATGCTTGCCGTCTCATTGATGATCATGGTTTTTAACCAAAATTTTAACCCTGATAGCCCTTCTGGGTAGACTCCCCAATGGAAGTATATTGATACAGGCTACAATAACAGAGACGCAAAAGCTTGACTGCGTTTTCCCTTTCTTCTCGTTTATAAAACCCAGGACATTAAGGCAGAACCAGGCTGAGTTTCTTTCTAATTTTTTTTTCATTTCCTAGGCTTAAAATATGTTTTTATAGCTCTTACCACATGCTGTAGTTTCTCCAAGGTCATCTCTCTAGCCCTCTACTGTTTCTGACCAATTTGCTGTCATCCACAGACTTGGCGAGCTCATTTTTTTACCCCAAAGTGAAGGTCATTTATGAACATGTTTTAAAAGCTTATAAAGAAGAAAATAAAAGCAGGATGTTGCAGAGAACAGAGACTCTAGAAAGAGTGCATAGAAGATGTTTAGGGGACTAGAGGCTAAAACATATATGTATATTTCTTACTACAAATTATTTTTGCAGCTCAGATCTTTATGTGCTGAAGGAAGCACTTTTGTACAGTACAGTCCTAATCCTAATCCCCCACACTCATACATTTTATTAATTTAGACATCTTTTTTTAAAAAAATCGGTGCTAATTACATATCTCTAACTCCTGCTTAAAAGCTAACACAGAGATGAAGATTGATTAATTAAGTGCTATTGAAGGAAAAAACTGGAAACAAATAACTTTGGTTGTAGGCCATAAATATATTAATATTTGAATGTGTCAAGTTTTTCAGGAGTAAACATCCTTTTAGCTATTGGGCATTGGAGAGTTAAATGTGGAACACATACTAAATATAATTAAACAAAATATAAACAAAATATTAATGCTTTAAAGGCAGTTAGAATTCTGACAGATCAGTACATTTGAGGGAAGATCTCTCTCTCCCTCTCTTTTTTTTTGGTCAATAGCCAAGCTTCTATTTCCTGTTTTATGACTATTTTATGAGAACTGTGAGTTAACTGGAAGAGAGTTAGTTATATTTTTTGATGTGATATCAGCATATTTATATCTTCAAGCTGCATGTTTTAGTTCAAAGGACCAATGCGGCAGTAACAAGCTTCTGTTTAATTAATTACATTTTACCTGAGGGAAGAACTCGGCTAGAGAATATTATTGGCAAGCTAAAAAAAGGATGAATTAGGGAAATGCCAGCTTAGATGGGATTACTTGTGTCCTAGATTCAGGCATGGGTAGAATGAATGAGACAGTCTTAGTTGGTGAACTTTCAACTCTTTATTGCATTGTGACTTCTGACTTGTATAACAACAACTCTGCTTTATATAGGCAATGCTAATGTGAAATAACCAATAGGAGCTGTGAAACGCTAGCTCCAGTACCAATAAGAGTCCTTCGTTAAGGGCCAATCAGATTCTCAGAACCCGAGCAATCCGATCTAGCCGCTTAACACCCAATCAGAAGTGCAGGGCCTGAACCCTGCACTTTACCCCAAGCTTGCCTTTATTCAACATAACACCCCTTCCCCCTGGCTTCACAATTAGTTTGTGACTATGTAGTCCTTTAAATAGGACGGTTGTCTCTTGGGTCTGTCAGATTTTCTTTGGACTGGCTGCGTGAAGTCCCGTTGAGGTAGGGTGTTGTTTTGTAGTGGCTCAGCTTCTCCTTCTGGTGTGATTTCCCTTGGAGCGTACGATTCTTCTTCCTGCTCCATTTCCTGGGTTTCACTTGATTCATCGCTTTCCTGGAACAGGTTTCCTGGCATATCGTCATCTTCTCTTCCTTCCCCCCGCCCCCCCAGTTTGGTCGTTGGGAAGTTGTTGGCTAGCAGTTATAAGTCGTGACCGTAATTGGTCAATATGTCTTTTCCATAGTCTCTCATCAATACATTTTACAATATAGGATCTGGGCTCAGTCTCGCGTATTACTGTTGCTTCAATCCAAACTGGGTCGCCCGATAAATTTCTTGCATAAATGGGGTCGCCTACCTTGAAGGTACGGTAGCGTCCGCTGGATCCTGGAGGCTTTTCTGGCTCGTAAGCAGGGTGCAGTCGGTTGAGGCGGGAACGGAGTTTTCGCCCCATGAGAAGTTCAGCGGGAGTTCTGCTGGTTTCGCTGTGCGGAGTGATGTGTTGTAGAAGTAGAATGCGGTTTATTTTTTCATCAAGATTATCATAGTCCATCTTTTGTAAAATCTTTTTTACAAATTGTACCATGTGTTCCGCTCGGCCATTGGTAGCAGGATACACCGGCGAGGTGAGTGCATGGTGGATGCCGTTGTCAGCAAGGTACTGTTCAAACATTAGCGCTGTAAACTGTGGTCCGTTCTCAGACACCAGGACGTCCGGCAATCCATGAGTTGCAAAGAGTCTATTGAGGACTTTAATGACTGCCTCGGAGGTTGTATTGGCCATTGATGAATTTCTAACCAATTAGAGTATGCATCGACAGTCAACAGCAATGTCTGTCCTTTGATCGGCCCTGCGAAATCCAGGTGGATTCTGGACCAGGGTCCACGTGGCGTCTCCCATTCAGTCAGTGCAGCTTTTGGCGGTGCGTTGCTGTTTTGTTGGCACTTGGTGCAGGCCTTGACCCATTGCTCGATGTGTCGGTCCATGCCTGGCCACCAAGCGTAGCTCCGTGCGAGTGTCTTCATTCGCACGATCCCGGGATGTCCATCGTGCAAGATTTGTAACAGCGTCTTTTGGAGTCGTTCTGGGACGACGACTCTATTGCCCCAGATAACGCAGCCTTTTTGAGAAAAAAGTTCAGTCTGTCTTGTTTTAAATGGCGCGAAGTCATCTGGGATCTGGTCCAATGGCCATCCATGTTCTACCCAGCCTAGGACTCATGCTAGGGTGTGGTCTCGTCTGGTCTCCCTCGCGATATCTCGAGCGGTCATAGGAGGCGAGTTGAGCATTTCGATTTGTAACGCTGATACTGTTGGTGCCGGATTGTCGAGGGTCTCTGGTAGCGGTGCTCTGCTGAGTGCGTCGGCATGGGGAATGGCTTTCCCCGGTCGATGTAACAATCGATAATTATAAGCAGCTAGAAACTCTGACCATCGAGTCATTCTTGGGGACAATATATAGGGAGTTGGTTTGTCCCCAGCGATTATCCCCAATAAAGGTTTGTGGTCGGTTACAATTGTAAATGTCCTTCCATATACATACTCATGGAATTTTTTTACGGCTGATACAATTGCAAGAACCTCCTTGTCTATTTGTCCATAGTTACCTTCTGCCTGGGATAGAGTCTTCGAAAAGTATGCAACGGGAGCCTCATTTCCATTAGGTAGCACATGGCTCAAATAGCGCCCACCCCAAACGGTGAGGCATCACAAGTTATAACCAAGGGTAATGTTTCATTATATTGCATAAGTACAGAATCAGATGTAAGTAATCTTTTACATTTCTAAACGCTTTTTCTTCTCGGTAACCCCAAACCCATAATGCTTTCTTATCTAATAACCGGTGTAATGGTTTAGCCACAGTCGCCTTATGCAGTAAAAACACATTGTAGAAATTGATAAGGCCTAAAAATGCTTGAAGATCAGTTTTGTTACGAGGTCTGGGAGCATTTCTAATCGCCCTTAATTTACTCTCAGTTGGGTGAATACCCTGACTATCAATGCGATAACCTAGAAATTCAACACTGTTGGTATACAGATGACATTTATCCCTTTTTACTTTCAATCCCACTTCTTGGAATTTTTTAAGCACACATTTTAAATGATTCTGCAGAATTTTTTTACTAGGAGCTGCAATCAATACGTCATCAAAATACGGAACCACGCCCTTGATTCCCTGTAACAATCGTTCCATTAAACTTTGGAATATTCCCGGGGCCACACTCACCCCGAACTGCAATTGGGTACATTTGGGTACCTCTGTGCGTTACTATCGTTTGGGCTTGGGCTCTTTTATCGTCCACGGGCAATTGTTGATAGGTTTGAGCTAAATCTAGCTTAGCGAAAACCTTTCCACCTCCCAGAGAATGAAGGAGATGCTGCACCACCGGCACTGGATACGCGTTCTGTTGGAGGGCGTGGTTTAGAGTGGCCTGGTAGTCCCCACAGATTCGGATTAACCCATCTGGTTTAATGGGGGTTACAATAGGAGTTTCCCATGGGGAATGATCAATGGGTTGCAGTACCCCTTGTTTAATTAGTTTGTCAAGTTGTTCATCTATCTTGGCCTTAAGGGCGAACGGAACTTGACGGGACTTTAAACGGATCGGGGCGACCTTAGGGTCGAGGCTGAACGAAATTGGGGTCCCCTTATACTTGCCCAGACGATCTGCGAAGATATCGCTGAATTCAGACATAAGATCCTCCTCCCACTCGCAATCACCGACTTGGTTCACGCCAGCTAGTTCGATGCCGAGTGGCGCAAACCATTGGAGGCCCAACAAACTAGGCCTGTCCCTATCGATGACCTGGATCGCTGCTGCCTTGAATCAATTTATTTTTCTTTTTTAGGTTGAGGCTTATTTGCAGGCTTTGTTTTGGGAAGAAAAGACTTCCTTTGGGGATGCTTTGGGGAGTACTGGAACTGACCCCTGTTGTATCCACTGGAGGTCAGGGAGTTATCATAAGAATATTTTCTCTTTCTATTTGAGCCCTAACACTTGATCTGCACCTTTGAGGTTGGAGAACAATAGGAGAGTCCTAGAATTCCAGAGAGTAGCTGCAGTATATATTTAAAAAGGGTGGGGCTACCATTGTGTGGTCTTGGTTGCCATTTTTATTCTTCTGCCACTGTGCATAGGAAGCAAATATTCTTTGTAGTTTTACTACCCCTAAGCAACAACATGTCTGCAGCTGGTTTTGTTTTCTGTTTATTGTATGTTCTATTTATTGTAAGCTTAATTTGGTTAATGAATTAATGTGCTTCTGAAGCAATTCATTATCTGGGTTTAATGATATAACAATACCATTCTATCTTTTGTCCGTTCTTTTCCAATCATCTATTTATCTCTTCTCTTTAGCAAAGAATTTCCCCTGTAATCACTTTTAAAGTATGACGCCTTTCTATCTTTCCCCTAAAGTAACACTTAAAATAATACATAATTTCCTTCCTGATTCTGCTTAGTACATTCTACATGTTGCATTTTATTCTAGTTCTAATTCTAATTAATACATTATTTTAGAATAAGAAGATAAAATAGTAAATTGATAATAACATTGAAACAATAATGAATTAAACAGTAACTAAGCATTAATCATTTTACACATTCTCTTTAATATTTTATTAAGTATTGAGATCTATCATTATTAAACATTTTAATATTTTAATATTTTGTTAAATCTTAATTCCAATAGATTATTTCAAATGCTACAATACTACAATACTATCTTATGTACTCTGGCAGAATCTTTCTTTAATTATACACTATCTTTTATCCCTTATCTCTGAAAAAAATTTCCTTTTTGGCATCTTGTTTCAGACTGTGGCTTTCTTTCCCTTTTTGCCTCCCTTTCTTCTCCAGTCTGGTCTTTTTGCCCCCCCCTCTCCCAACCTCCACCTTTTTAACTTCCCCTCTCCGTTGTAGTTCTCTTTTCAATTGCTTTCTAACATTGTACCTTTTTTTCACCTTATTTTTCTTTTTCTTGGTTTTATTGAATCTTAAATTCTCATTTTCCCTCCCTCTCTTCCTATTTTCTTTCTTAATCAAACTTTTTTGCCCATTAAAAATGGCTTCCTTTTCTTCTTCTTCTTCTCTTTCTCTTTCTTCCTCGAGTATTTGCTGATACGTAGAAACCGCCATTTCTAAAAAGTGGAAGACAGCTCCCAATGTATTCTTGCCATTTGGTCCTCTTTCTTTTAATTTTTCATATTCCATTTTTAGTTGATCCACCAATGGTGCCATTGTAAATTTTTAAAAACAACCCAGATGTTTTTAATCTTAAAGTAATTTACAAATGTCAAAGTTATCAAACAATCCAAACAGGCAGAAATTATTTCCTCTTCTTCTCTTTGCAGCTTTTCCTCCTGGGGCAAAATCCCAAATATATTTTAAAGCCGTATTACAATTAGTTGTTAGTCTTATAATCTTCAAAGCGTCTCCTCCAACAAGTCTTTAAGGATTTTTTTTTTTTTAGTCCTCTCCTTCCCACTTATAACAAAGAGTTTGTTTTTACCTTAAAGAAGCAGGTTTTTCTGTGCTCATTTGCTTTCTCTGTAAGGAAGGGGAGTGAACTTTCCTTCAGCACTTTTGCCACTGTAACAATCTTTTAGAAACAAATGTATTAATCCATAAGTCAGGTTTCCAGGGTGTTTTAAAAGTAACTTAATGTCCCAGTTCAGCCAAGAAAACTCCTTCTAAAAAACTTCCTCCTGCACAGTCTTATCCAGTTGAAGATTCCTTTGAGGCTGCCATTTCTGACAGCCACTCCTCCGCCTCAGGAAAAAGGAGTCTAGCCGGCTGGGGAAGGGGGGTGCGATATCCCCAGACCCCTGCTTGGATCTCCTCTGTCTTCTGCTGCCTCTTCGGGGCAGCGACAACCCCCAAATCCAAATGGATTGGGGGTACCTCAGTAGCGAGCGCAGCAGGGACCTGCAGAGAAGCGGATTTGTGCCGCCACCGAAGCCTTGCAACCGGAAGTTCCCAATGATTTTGAAATAAGATGAAATAAACAAAATATAATTAAGAGAGTGAAAAGAAGGGAGAAGTTATATAGAAAATATAGAATGGTCAATAAGATATGAATGGTATATAAGGTGAGCATGAATTTGATTTAGGTCTGTAAAAAAAGATGTAACCCGGGGCTAAGCCACTTTTCAAAAGAAGTTTTATGTTTTGTGTTTTGGTTAGCTATGTTTGATTGTGAATTAATAAAAACTTGGAGGAATAAAATTAAAGGGAGAGAAATTTGGAAAAGATATGTACGAATGATAATTAAGGAGGTTTTATCTTTTTATGTCTTGTTTTATGTTTTGTATTTTGGGTGTTTATGTTTGACTGAGAATTAATAAAACCTTGATAGAAAGAAATATAATAGAATAAAAGTGAAGGGAGAAATAATGAGAAATTTGGAAAAGATATATAGGTGTTTAAATGGAAATGTGATAATTTGGAAATATGCTGTATAAATGTCTATATTCAATTGAGAATTAATAAAACCTTGATAGAAAGAAATATAATTGAATAAAAGTGAAGGGAGAAATAATGAGAAATTTGGAAAAGATATATATGTGCTTAAATGGAAATGTGACAATGTGGAACTATGCCTTAAAAATGATGCTTTATTTGCCTTGTTAAAACTTATAAGTAATTTTTAGAAAGGAGGTTTTATGCTTTTATGTTCTATGTTTTGTTTGTCTTCAAAAATTAATAAAATTTGTTTTAAAAAAAACCCAATACCATTCTAAACGAATAAAACAAATTTAAGTTGTGTGACACATTAATCCTGGAGAATTAATCAAAATTAAAATGAAGCCAACCTAACATGTGTTGGCAAGCCAGAATGTTATCTTTGCTAGAGAAGTGTATTTTTTGAACCAGTGGCAGGTTTCAAAGAGGTTTACCCAGTTGAAGATTCAGTGGGCGTTGCTTGATGGGCACGTTTTGCATGCACGCACACACTTTGTGCACACATGCGTGCCAAACACACACTTTGCACATGTGCAGAGGCTTTCCCACTCACCTCCTGCAATCCCTGTAGCTTCAACAGATGTGGTGCACAAAGCAGCTTCACTTCAAAAGCAGGGAATAAAGGTCAGTATGGGAGCCCAGGCGGGCGGGTGAGCCCAACAACAGCTCCTCAAAGAGAACCGGTTCGGTCTCAGCTGATCTTTAGCACTACCGGTATGCCAGAACTGGGCCGAACCAGTAGAATACCACCATTGGTTTGAACTCAGACACATATTTTTTGTTCCTTTATGTCAAGGGTCTTCAAACTTGGCAAGTTTAAGACTTGTGAACATCAACTCCCAGAATTCCTTAGCTAACATGACTGGAGGAGGAATTCTGGGAGTTGAAGTCCACAAGTCTTAAAGCTGTCAAGTTTGAAGACTCCTGATTTATGCATTTTGGCTGTACGCAATTCCCTTTGATTTGTAGAAACCTGTAGATTACTGCTACCAACCCATAAAATCAATCTATTATGCTTACCTTGTGTACTAAGAAGGCATTATGTTGTAACATATTTATGTTTTGACCACACATAGGGTCTTGTCCTTCTGTATAGTACAAGGCTTTTAACTCCATCTATGAGCAAATCATGTAAGAAAGAGATCAGTCTTTGACTGTCATAACTATTATCTTCAGTTTTTAAAAAAATTAATGGCATTAAAAGTGGAACTTAGAAATATGAAAGAAATATTACAAAAACGAGGTGAAACGCTGGGCTTTGCTTTACAATTCATTGAAAATGCGATTGCAGAGCATGAACAACAAAGACAAAGGACAGAAGAGGAGGTGGAGCAAATCATAGAAGGGGCCATCTTTAATTACCATCGAGAACAAAGAAAAAGAGTTGGAAATAAATATTAGAGATTTGGAGAATTGAGTAAAAAGGGAAATATCCAGAAAATTAAAAAAGAGAAAAAGAATCAGCAGAAATTCAAAGAGCGGAAGGGAATTATAAATAGAAAGGGGGACAAAAACTGGAGTGAAAGAATAACAGGAAAAATACAAGGGGAAAGAAGGGATAAGAAACAGGCCTTGGGAACAAAGAAATATGGGATTTTTTTAAAAAATGGGGAAAATTGTTTAATTAGACGTAGAGATAATGGCTGATTGTTATTTGGAGAGGCGATGCTACAAGGTGCTGAAGGGTAACAAACAAATTTGTAGTTGTGAAATGGGGACATATAGATTGATAAGATGGAAAATAGAATAGTTATTTTTTGATAATGGAATTCATTTTCCTTTATGCATAGAGATAATTGTAACAAATAATGGAATCCGTTTATTAAATATATTGAAATACTTTAAATATACTGAAATAAATGAAATGATATGGGAGGAGAGCTGAAATGGAATTAACATCAGGGTTTAGGATTAAATGAGTAGATTAATATGTCCTTTTTTCTGAAATTATAGATAAACCTTATGAAATGAAAAAGGGGAAACCATGCAGAATCTGATTTCTATATGTTATGTAGTTTTAAATGGGATTATTAATTTTAAAGTTTTAGGTAATAAAAAGTTAAACATTTAATGGGATTTAATAAAGGGAGATAATTAATGAATATGTAACTGAGAGGTGGCACACTTAAACTGATATTTTAGGGGGGAAATAAATTTATAGAAGGAGTGTTATTTATCAGAATTTAAGAGGAATATACAAATGTGCCAGTTAAAAGTACGAAAGTATAATAATTATGAAGTTAATATATGTGACTTAAATAATGAGATAAGCATTTGGAATTATATAATAAAAT
Organism: Hydrophis major; assembly: GCA_033807585.1. Lineage (NCBI taxonomy): Eukaryota > Metazoa > Chordata > Lepidosauria > Squamata > Elapidae > Hydrophis > Hydrophis major. The sequence goes on from CM066330.1 coordinate 249,062,294, forward strand.
AGAAAATGTATAAAAGCATTGTTAAGAAATTGAATTACAAAAATTGAATATGTAATTATGGTCATATGTATATGTGAAACCTGTAATCATGCTGTTCATAAAAAGAAATGTTAAAATGTGGAAAACTGAATAAAATTTGTTTTTTAAAAAAATGCTCTCTAGGGTGCAGTGGTAGAAGATCACCAGCAGTTTTTCATTCAGTTTTTCATTCGGTTAGCTGCAGCATCCATGTGCGCAGCCATCTTGAAAACTGTTTTGCTAAAAGGTTTTGCTAACCTTTAAAATATAGCAGTCTCTGGGGTGTAGCTATTAAGGCATTTTAGTTCCTCTGACTTAATTTCTACTGACAAGGATTATATTTAAATAGAATACACAATCCAGACATTCTTCAAAATATGGCCTGAAAGCAATATTGGTGTGCATTGCTGAGAAGAAGGATCCAATTAAAATATGCCACTATTCTCTGAATAGGAAAGTACAGCAGTTAAGCATAGATCATCATGAATAAATATTTATTCCCCAATAATTTTTCACTTCTGTACTGAAAATGGATCTTCTCTTTTGCTATTCTTGACAGTCAGAGCATGTGCTTCTGTGAAGATTACAGTTTGAATTAGAAGTAAAAAAAATTACACAATGCCTTCTCAGCTAAAGAGCTAAATGGGTGGTCTAGAGAAATATAACTTTAATTCAGAGGTTTTTTTTTTAAACTTCTTGAGATGTAGACATCATGACTCATTGGCTAATTAATTTGGAAGCCAGACTAACACCTACAACAGTGTTTCTCAACCATGGCAACTTTAAGATGCGTGGACTTCAACTCCCAGAATTTTAGCCAAGGTTGAGAAACACTGGTTTGGCCAAGGTTGAGAAACACTGGTCTTGGAAGTGAGTGTTGATTACATGGGTATTCCTCTGATTTGTTGATATATCTGTTCATTGAACTGAAAGTAGGTGGTCAAGCAGAGGTTGATGAGGTCCATAGGCTTAGCATACATGCTTAGTGTATTTGACTAGGTCAGGTGTGTTGTGTAGTATTGCTGCCATGATTTATTTCACTAGTTCATTAGTTCTGGGTGTAAACAGTGCTATGATAATAAATGAAACTATATTTTCATCTTCTTCTATTTTTAGGTCTTACATTTTTCTATAGACTCTATAGTGGATAGTTGATAGAATATTCAATCTGTTCTGTTAAATATCCAAAGTTTTGTGTAGATTCTTTGTTTGCATTGTGTGTCGGACTCTCTGGTAACAATACAACAGCATAAAGAGGCTTATCAGGCTTGTGTATTTTGAGGCATCCATAGAATTGTAGCATGATAGGTCTACTAATTTTCATTTAGTTCTTACAGTTCTTGTGATTTGATCTTTCTTGATTAGATTGTTGAAGGTTCACTTGATCAATTTGTCCAGTTTCTCTATTGGGTTGATGGAATGTAGGTTTCTTTGTTTTCCAGTGATTCTTTGGCTTTTTGTATGTATTGTGTTGTGTCCGTGATAATCATGGTTTGGCCTTTATCTGTTGGGAGATTGGTGATGGTTTAGTCCTTCTTTAGGTTTTGAGAGCTGATCTGACCTCTGCTTTGAGCTGAGTCTCAAAATAGCCTCAGTCAGGCCAGCTTCAGGGTTGACATGGACATGACATAAGATGTCTGAATGGTGCTAATGATCTTTTAGTATGTATGTGTTGCTTGCAAGTTATTGCCTGAATTTTACATTATTTTCCCCAAATGAAATTCCATGGAAGAAGGATTTCAAATATTTTAAAGAGAGATATTTTATAATATACAGGTAGAGCTCACTTATCTATCATCTTATTTAGCGACTGTTCAAAGTTATAAGAGTGTAACAAAAAAAAACCCAATAACTTTGAAACCCATCCTCACTTTTATGACTGTTACAGAATCCCTTGATGACAGGATCACCATTCAGGCACATTGTAACTAGCACACATTTACACCCCATGATCAATGACCATCATTCATGTGCTTCACAACCAGCTTGCAACAAGCAGAGTTAATGGAGAATGCAAAAGCAAAATTGCAAGTCATGTGGTCACATGATGTTGCACTTGATGACCAAAGCAAAAGTGAGGTTGTAAGTCTGTCATGCTTGCATGATTTTCTGTTTAGTGACTATGGTGCTTAGTGATGGAATTGTCATTGTGGTTGTTAAGTGAGGACCACCAATACTTCATGCAAGCATTTGCAATTCAAGTGATGATTCCTCTGACTATCAATCATCCTTTCAAGTTTACAGGATGTGGCATATGATAGAGATTTGTATGAGAAAATTCTAATTTATCAAATTAAATTTACTTCAGCTAAGTATATATACTTGAGGTATTCTGGCAGGCCAAAATATCTCTTTAAGAGGCTTTCACTAAAGCTTATTATAGCTGGTAACCCTCAAGCTGCAATTGAAGCACTTCTTTCAATCATTTTTGAAGCCTGGACCTCCTCTTAAAAGTCTCACTTGGCTATGGTCAAGGATGCTGAAGAACAAAGTCCTCCCTATTCACCAGGACTATCCACAGTCCATCATAAGATTGAAATCCCATAAGCCAGCATGGAAAACAGCTACTCTCTTAACATCCACCCAGTTTAATCCTGATAATTCCTGGAGAGAGAAATGGTCTGAGTTTCCTTCTTATGGCCTGACCTTTAGTGATCCTTCTACCAAACCACCTGGTTTTAATCAACCTCTCTCTATCTGGATGAAATTGAACAGAAGTAGATGTGACACTGGAAGAAGTGCCTCTGCCCTATATCAACAGGGCTGGAAAGATTCTCCTTGTTGTGATTATGGTGCTAATACACAAACTATTAAATGCATTGTGCAAAATTGCCCATGCCATGCATTCTCTGGTTCCTTAGAAGATCTGCATGATGCAGCGTCAGAGGTGATTGCCTAGATAGCTGAACTGGACATCCATTTATGAGGCCACTGCCATACCCCCATAGAAGTTTTTTAAAATATAATTATGTGGAGTGTGCATATATGTTTACTTGTCTTTGATGTTTCCCCATCATACACTAAATAAATAATACCAATTCCTCTTATAGACAGGTAGACCCAGGAAAGAGGTTAATTCAATTGCTAGGTTAGGTATGGAGGTGTTAATGTAGCCCAGAGGTAGAAATTATCATAGGAGAAAGAGAATCTGATGGCTTCACATGGCTTTGGGTCATGATTCAACACTTTATGTATTTATCTCATGTCATCCTTTTAGTGGATAAATTTGGCCCTTAGACTATTTAAGTACACAATTTAAGCTTGCTTAGGGGAAAAAAGATCATTGCCAAAATAGGACTTAGATGTAGCAAAATTCAGAACCTCTCAAATAAGCTATTTTAATGGGCACTGGTTCTTTTCCATAAATTGTTTTTCTGAAACAACATGGCTGGGAAAGCTCTCTTTGGAAATTATGTGAATTCTCTTATGTAAACTATTTTAAGATATCAAGCCACGGACTTGCAAAATATGAGATGAGCTAAATCCAGCACTCAAGTCAGATAGCATCATGGATAAAGTCAGACCAAAGTCAGGTTGTCTGAATTAATTTAAAAGATGACAAGTCAGGTCATAATAAATCATAGCAACAATGGTCAATTCAGGTCAAAATAAGTTGGTGGCATAATCTTGGCAGACTTTGTAGAGCAGGGGTGTCAAAGTGCTGGCCCATGGGCTGGATGCATTACATGCAGGCCATGCCCACCCCAGCTTTGCAAAGGGGGTGGTGGAAATTACAATATATCATGTAATGGCAACGTAACACTGCAAGTTGGACACCCATGTTGTAGAGCATCAAAGGTTACAAGTACAGTTTATATGAAACCTGGCTCAAAAGCAATAACTGTGAGAGGAAGCTTGGAGTCCTAATAAACAATGACTTGAATGTGCGGCAGCAGCCAAAAAAAGCTAATATAATCATTGGTTGTATAAACAGAGGCATAGAATCAAAATCACATGAAGTATTAGTGCCGCTTTATAAATCCTTAGTAAGACCACACCTGGAATACTGCATTCAGGTTTGGTCACCACATTAAAAAAAGATGTTAAGACTTTGGAAAACATGCAAAGAAGAGCAACTAAGACGATTAAAGGCCTGGAGACAAAAAACATATAAAAGAACAGTTGCAGGAATTGGGCCTGGACTGTCTAGAGAAAAGAAGGACTAGGAATAACATGATAGCAATATTCCAGTATTTGAGGGGCCACCACAAAGAAGAAGGAGTGAGCTTATTTTTCAAAGCACCAGAAGGCAAGGCAAGAAACAATGGATGGAAACTAATCAAGGAAAAAAGCGACCTGAGGTTAAGGAAAAACTTCCTAATAGTGAGAACAATTAACTGGTGGAACAGCTTGCCTTCAGAAGTTGTAGGTGCTTCATCACTGGAGACTTTTAAGAAAAGACAGGGCAGCCACTTGTTTGAAATGGTATAAGTTCTCCTGTTTGAGCAGGGGGTTGGACTAGAAGACCTCCAAGGTCCCTTCCAGTTCTATTCTGGTTCACCATCAGGACCTTGGATAGCTCCTGATACACATTACTAGTTGCATTGTGTACAAAGATGTTGTTTCAGCAATGAGCTGGGGGCAGTTGCAATTTTGAAAACTGCTGGCAGGAATCTCAAAAAGCCCTTCCCCCCCAGTCAGTCTAACCATTATTAGATGTCTAAAAGGGACTGATTTATGATTCTACATGCTCATTCTTTTAAACAGTTGTTCTTTAAGTCTATAGTTAATAAGAAACTCATATAAGACTGAAGGTGACTATGAAGATTTTAAGAACTCCTCTTGGAGTTCTAGTTAGACATCTCAATTTCATCTATTTTTTCACTGGAATTTGGATGTAGGGGAAATATGGTAACTGGGATCACACAAATGCTTAGCTATAAACCTGGATCAAGAAAACAGTATATCAAGCAATGGTGGTGCAGTGGCCAGAGTGCAGTCCTAGAGGCTACTTCTGCTGCCAGCTGCCTGCCTACAATTTGGCAGTTTGATTCTCACCAGGCTCAAGGTTGACTCGGCCTTCCAACCTTCCGAGGTGGGTAAAATGAGGACCCAGACTGATGGGGGCAACATGCTGACTCTGTAAAACCACTTAGAGAAGGCTGTAATGCATTGTGAAGCGGTATATAAGTCTACACTAAGTGCTATTGCTATCTACATGGTACATCATGCTCTCCAAAAAAAAAAAAAAAATCACATTATTAGTATGACGTTCTATTTTATGATGTTCTTGACGAACGTGTCTTTTCTTTTTTTATGTACACTGAGAGCATCAGAGGTTGTATTCAGCAGGTTCCAACAAGTTCTGAAGAACCAGTAGTGGAAATTTTGAGTAATTCCGAGAACTGGCAAATACCACCTCTGATTAGAGATTTTTACAGTAGCAGCCCACCAAGCTACACCCACAGAACCGATAGTAAAAAAGATTGAATCCTACCAATGGAGAGTATATGCACCAAGACAAATTCCTTGTGTGTCTAATCATACTTGGCCAATAAAGAATTCATTCATTCATTTAAATGTGAACTGTTTAGAGAGGGCTATGAAGTGCTATATAAGTCTAACTGCTATTGCTATATAATATACAACTGGCTGAGTTTCTCATTATATCCTGAATCGTAAGCTATCCAGCCCTGTTGTAAGAACCAGGGCAATTGTGGCTTAGCTAGATTGAGAGCAATTTCCTGTCAGGAAGTAATTACAAATAATCCCTGACTCATGACCTCAATTGATACCAGCATTTTTATTGTTAAGCAATGCATCTGTTCAGTGAGTCACTGCCAATTTTAATTTTTTTTTGTATGTGAAATCACTAAAGTTGTTAAGTGAATAATGCAGTTATTAAGAGAAAGGAAGGTTACAAATGGTGATCACACTGCAACTGTGGTAAACACACATTGGTTGCCAAGTGCCCAAATTTTGATCACATGACTGTGGTGATGCTGCAATGCCCAGAAGTGCAGGGACTAGTCATAAGTCACTTTTTTTCAGTGCCATTATAACCTCAAACAATTATTAAACACAAGGCTGTAGGTTAAGCACTACCTGTAAGCCAATGGTGGGATTCATATTTTTTTACTACTGATTCTGTGGCCGTGGCTTGGTGGGAGTGGCAGGGGAAGGATACTGTAAATCTCCAGTCAGAGGCGGTATTTGCCAGTTCCCTAAACTGCTCAAAATTTCCACTACCGGTTCTTCAGAATTGGTCAGAACCTGTTGAATACCACCTCTGCTGTAAGCTGTAATATTTGATGATTCTAAACTTTAAAATATGAAGTGTAGAGACTGTATTTTTTGGACTATAAGATGCACCCCCCCAAAAAAAAAAGTAGATGGAAATGTCTGTACGTCTTATAGAGCAAATACGGGCCTGTTTTTACCCTCTCTGGCATCTAGAAGCACTCTGTCAGCCAAAAATGGGCCCGTTTTTAGCTTCCAGAGGCCACTGGTGTTGTGAATGTATAAAGTTTTAATAAAGCGTGAGCTTGGAGTAAAGTGCAGGGTTCTGGCCCTGCACTTCTGATTGGCTGTTAAATGGCCGGATTGGATTGGCCTGCTCCGGGGAATCCAATTGGCCCTTAAACAGAGAGTCCTATTGGTTATGAGAGCTAGTGCTCCTCGTTGGTTATTGGTTAATAGTTACGGGGTTTGCCTATATAAGGCGGGTTAAAACTGTTATAGATGCCAGAAGTCACTATGTAAATAAAGAGCTGAAGTTCACTGTTCAGAGGCTTGTCTCCATTCTTTCTCGCCCATGCTCCAAACATAACACTGGTGATGAGGATGGTATGTGGAGACATCTGAACCAACGAAACTTTGAAGAACACCGAGCACGTGACAGACAACGCTACACAATGGAACCGTGTCCGGCGGCGTCTTACCACCCGCTCCGTTCGATCCAGTACAGGAGGACTGGGAGTCCTACATGGATCATTTCCAAATGTTCTTAAAAACCAACAACTTAAAGGACGCCACACCAGGAAAGAAACGGGCGGTGTTCCTAACGCATTGCGGTCCAACCGTATTTAAGATGGCTAAAGCACTAGCAAAACCCCGAGAAGTGAAGGAGATGGATTGGGACGACCTTGAACCTCTCCTACAAGATCACTACGCACCGACCGTGCCTACGCTCGTGAGACAGCACGAGTTTTATCAGAGGAGCCAGCGAAAGGGAGAAAGCGTGGCCGACTTCATAGCAGACCTCCAAAATTTGGGAGGCCTCTGTGGATTCACCGATTTAGAAGAAGCACTAAGAGATCGCATAGTTCTGGGACTAGATGCACCAGGCGTTCAAAGCAAGCTGATGGCGAAAGGCAACATCAGCCTTGCCGACGCCATCGCTGATGCTACTGCAGCAGAAGCAACCAGGAAGTCGGCTGCACAACTATGCCAAAACCGCACTCCAGTATCACCACCGACAAGCGACATTTTATCCAGGTCAGAAGGACAGCTTGCAACGACGCACCACGAGGACCTCTCTTAGTCATCGACTGCAGTCCAACCAGGACCACCACCCGAAGCCTTTACGCCCTTGCACTGGCTGTGGGGCCAACCATGCCAGGTCCGAATGCAAATTCCGTGATGCGCTCTGCCATGAGTGCAGGAAGCAAGGCCACATCGGATGGGTCTGCCAAAGCTTACCAGGACCCGGCCAGGCCTCAAAAGGGACTAACTATCGCCAATTGACAGGAAACCGTCCTGTACAGTGAGAGCCAGTAAACCACTCCTACAGAAATCAAGTTTTGCAGAGAGAAGAGGCTCACCATACTATCACTATCGGTCACGCCTCAGCTTTAGACACCAAGAAAATACGAATCACAATAGCCATCAAGAACCAGCCTTGCCACATGGAAGTCGACTCAGGATCGTCCCTCTAGATGGTGTCCTGGAAGATCCTTTGAACAACTCATCCCCACGATTCAATGCCAAGATCTCTGTTTCCAAAGACTCATCCTCAAGGACTACCAAGGGAATCAAATCCCCGTCGTTGGTTTCTGCTGAGTCCGAGTCTCCTTCAAGAAGCACACAGCATACTTACCACTAACTGTCATCAATAGAGACAGGCCTAGCCTGCTAGGCCTCCAATGGTTCGTGCCACTCGGCATTGAAGTGGCCGGCATAAACCAAGTCAGCGGAAGTGACTGGGAGGGAGACCTCATCCATGAGTTCAGGGATGTCTTTGCGGACAGCTTAGGTGAGTACAAGGGGACCCCAATCTCGTTCAGTCTAGACCCAAAGATAGCTCCCATTCGACTTAAGCCCTGTCGAGTTCCGTTTGTCTTAAAGTCGAAAATCGATGAACAACTCGACAAACTGATAGCTCAGGGGGTGTTAGCGCCCATCGATCACTCCCCCTGGGAAACCCCAATCGTAACACCCATTAAGCAAACGGGTCGATCCGAATTTGTGGGGACTACCGGGCCACTTTGAACCACGCCCTACAGCAGAACGCATATCCAGTGCCGGTGGTGCAGCACCTCCTCCATTCCTGGGGGGCGGGAAAGTCTTCGCTAAATTAGATTTAGCTCAGGCATATCAGCAACTACCTGTTGATGAAAAGATGGCACTGGCACAAATGATTGTGATGCACCGAGGTGCCTTTAAATGTACCCGGCTTCAATTTGGAGTTAGTGTAGGCCCGGGGATTTTTCAGAGCCTTATGGAGAGGTTATTACAAGGGATTAAAGGCGTGGTCCCTTATTTTGACGATGTATTAATTGCGGCCCCTACAAAAAAAATCTTACAGGACCAGTTAAAATTAGTCCTAAAAAAATTCCAAGAGGCCGGTAAAGTAAAGAAAAACAAATGTAAATTGTGTACTGACAGTGTTGAGTTTTTAGGGTACCTAATTGATAGCCAGGGTATTCACCCTACTGAAAGTAAACTAAGGGCGATAAAAAATGCTCCCAGGCCACGAAACAGGGCCGATCTCCAGGTATTCCTAGGCCTCATAAATTTTTATAATGTATTTTTACCGCATAAAGCAACAGTCGCTGAACCGTTACACCGGTTGTAAGATAAGAAAGCAAATTGGTTATGGGGTCACCGAGAAGAACAGGCGTTCCGCAACGTAAAAAAACTGCTCATTTCTGACTCTGTACTCATGCAGTATAACGAGACTTTGCTGTTAAATATAACATGTGATGCTTCGCCTTTCGGAGTGGGCGCCATTTTGAGCCACGTACTGCCTAATGGGAATGAAGCCCCTGTTGCATATTTTTCAAAGACACTTTTAAAGACTGAGCGAAATTATGGACAAATCAATAAAGAAGCCCTTGCAATTGTGTCAGCCGTTAAAAGATTCCACGAGTACGTGTATGGCCGGGCTTTTACTATTGTGACTGACCACAAACCATTATTGGGGATAATAGCCGGAGATAAGCCGACTCCCTACATATTATCCCCTAGGATGACTCGATGGTCAGAATTCTTAGCTGCTTATAACTATCGGCTGCAATACCACCCAGGGAAAGCCATTCCCCATGCCGATGCATTGAGCCGAGCATCGCTTCCAGAGACTCTCAACGATCCTGCACCAACGGTAACCACGTTGCAAATTGAAACACTCAACTCGCCACCATTAACCGCCCGAGATATCGTGAGAGAAACCAAACGTGACCCCACCTTAGTGCGAGTCCTAAGCTGGGTAGAACACGGATGGCCATTGGACCAATTATCAGATGACTTCACACCATTCAAGACTCGACAAACCGAGTTGTTCTCCCAAAAAGGCTGTGTCATCTGGGGCGATAGAGTCGTTATCCCAGAATGACTCCAGAAAGCAATTCTGAGAACCTTGCACGATGGCCACCCCGGCATCGTGCGAATGAAAGCCCTTGTGCGAAGCTACGCATGGTGGCCGGGCATTGAAAAGCAAATCGAACATTGGGTTAAAGCTTGTCCAAAATGCCAGGAAGTGAGCAACGCCCCACCTAAAGCCATTCCTACTGAATGGGAGACACCACGCGGATCCTGGTCCCGAATTCACTTGGACTTCGCGGGACCGACCAAAGGCCACACCTTTCTACTAACCGTTGACGCCTATTCAAATTGGCTCGAGATTCATCGCATGACGACTACAACCTCCGAGGCGGTCATCAAAATCTTGGAAAGACTATTTGCAACCCATGGACTACCAGACGTCCTGGTATCCGATAATGGGCCCCAATTTACAGCACTGTCGTTCGAGCAGTACCTCGCTGACCGTGGCATTCGACATACGCTCACCTCGCCTGCGCACTCTGCGACCAATGGCAAAGCAGAACGCATGGTACAATTTGTGAAGAAAACCTTACAGAAGGTAGACTACAACAACATTGACGACAAGATCAATCGAATCCTTTTTTTACAACACATCACACCACATAGCGTCACCAACAAAACTCCCGCCAAACTGCTAATGGGACGAAAACTCCGCTCCCACCTCGACCGGTTATACCCAGCTTACGAACCGGAAAAACCACTAGGATCCAGCGGCCGCTGTCGTGCCTTCCAGGTAGGAGATTTGGCATCCGCTAAAAACTTATCGGGCGACCCATAGTGGGTGGAGGCAACAGTAGTTCGTGTAACCGGCCCAAGATCCTACATTGTACAATGCCCTGACGATAGACTATGGAAACGCCATATCGATCAATTACGATCGCGGCTTCCGGCAGGCAGTCCTGAACTCCCCTATGACCAGACTGAGGGGGGGGGAGGTACAGAAGAAGAGGAATTCCAAGGAGAAGAAAACCCGTTCGAAGGGAACGACGGTATAATAGAGACTCAGGAAGTGGAACCAGAGAGGGAAACAGTTGAACCTCAGGGAAGTACAGAGAACATGGGCAACGACGAGGAAATGAACTCTGAACCAGAAACAGCCCCACTGCCAAACAACGATCTACCTCAGCGTGATTGCAGCCAAATGACACAGCGAAAATCAAAGAGACTAATAAAACAACCATCCTACCTAAAGGACTATGTAACTGCACCCTGCAAACAGAAGCCAGGAGGAAGGGGTGTTGTGAATGTATAAAGTTTTAATAAAGCGTGAGCTTGGAGTAAAGTGCAGGGTTCTGGCCCTGCTCTTCTGATTGGCTGTTAAACGGCCGGATCGGATTGGCCCGCTCCTGGGAATCCGATTGGCCCTTAAACAGAGAGTCCTATTGGTTATGAGAGCTAGTGCTCCTCGTTGGTTATTGGTTAATAGTTACGGGGTTTGCCTATATAAGGCGGGTTAAAACTGTTATAGATGCCAGAAGTCACTATGTAAATAAAGAGCTGAAGTTCACCATTCAGAGGCTTGTCTCCATTCTTTCTCGCCCATGCTCCAAACATAACAACTGCGGTTAGCACCAGGGAGGAAACAGGACATGCAGAGGGTTTGGGAGGCCAAAAGCAGGCCTGTTTTTGGCCTGCAGGGTGCGTCTGAATGCCGGAGAGGGCAAAAACAGGACGTGCGATGGCATAAAAAACTATTTTTTTCTTGTTTTCCTCCTCTAAAGGAAAACATATGTTCTGGTGTGTCTTATAGTCCAAAAATATGGTATTCCTCCAGTAATATCATGGACCATAAATTTTTTATTGGTGGAACATTTGTGTATGATAAAAGGAGAAGTATAAGCAACTCACTTTTCTTCTATTGTTTTTCCATTAGAACCCAATGCTATAATATAAATGATTATTCCACTTAGTTGCGCTTTGGTATGGGAGAAAGCTCCTGAGAGTACTATGGCTAGTCAAGAAAACAAACCAGCGGATTTTTGTTTTGTTTTGCTGACCTCAAATGGAACAAGATTTTTTATTCCCTATCCTCTCTTTTATCCGTATTTCAGGAAGTGATGCTAGAATATGCTCTGTAAGTTCTGAATATTGCAATCCTATGACAAACAGGATTGAGGAACAGTAGTACACAATATACCAAGATAAAACTTATTAATTAATTCAATTTATATGTCCCCCCTCTTGCTATTGAAATGACTCTGGATGGCTTATTGAACTAGTTTAGTCATATTTGTTTGTATACTTCAATTTGTATGGGCATCTGTTTGTGCATGACCCTATATTTATAAAATTAATACATTGATAATTTGACTAAAATGAACTTTTAAATGGATTATCCACAAAGCTATGTCCTATTAGTCTCCTGTTGAATTTGAAACTTATTACTATATCAGCTCTCTTCCCCCTCTTCCCCCATCCCCTTCTTCACAGAGTAGGGTTTGTTAGGAATAACAAGGTTACCTAATGTAGTTTGGGTAAAATAATATATATAAACTATGATAGTAAGTTTAAGTGTGTGTCACTTTAAACAGCAAAGCATGTAATTTTGGGTGCGGTTGTGAAACCACCATAAGAGGGAGCAAGAGAACTTGCTTGCTTGCTGGATTGACTGGATCACTGACTATGCTGGATTGATGGTTTGCTAACTGCGTGTTTCCTGCTGCTGAGTTTTTGAACGTCGAAGGAAGAAAGGAGGTTTGACTTCATATCTCTACTGCAAGGAGATATATTACTGGACTGATATTTGTAAGTTTACTGACCTCTTTTTCGACATTGGACTTTGCAACTGAATAATCCCTGGATGGACTGAACTAGTGAATGATATATGGACTGTTTGACTATGCTAAAACTCTTACTGGAATAAACTATTTAACTAGCACAGTGTATCTGTTTTACTGAGTGTAAGCTACAAAAACGTTTATCTCACATATTTGCCTGCCTGCCTGCCTGCCATGCAGATTCTGCCAGGGTGTATCCCTGACACTGGTTATGGGCCCAGCTGCACAGTCAGACTAACCAGGATATAACAGGCTTATATAAAGTGAGAGTTAGTGTAGTTACACAATATTGTAAACAGACAGCTGCGTTTTTATTAATTATAGTTTAATATCCAGAGAAAGATGGCACAAGTCAATTTACCAAGTTTGTCTCTAATATCCAAACTGGATGGAACAAACTATGTTTCATGGTCTATGAAATGCAGCCTACTTCTATACAGAGAAGGTTTGTGGAGTATAATTCAAAACCCACCAGAGGTAGATGCTTGGGATCCAGAAGATGAGGATGATGCCCAGAAAATACAAGAATATAAACTGAAGAATGAGCAAGCTCTCTGTATAATAGGACTGACACTCTGTGACCAGCAGCTTGTCCATATTCGTGGAAAAGAAACAGCTGTGAAATGTTGGGAGAATTTAAAGAAGATTTATGTTCGAGACAGTTTAGGAGCACATATAAATCTTACATGGAAACTGTTCAGAACACATCTTCAAAAGAATGGAGACATGTTGACTCATATAAACACTATGAAGATAATTTTTTAGGAACTGCATGAAAAAGAACTTATCTTCACAGAACTACATCAGGTTTATATAATTTTGTCTTCGTTAGATGAGAGCTATGATGACTATGTAACTTCACTGGAAGTACTGCCAAAAGATAACCTCACATTAACTGACATTACTGGCAGATTAATTGAAGAAGCCAGGAGAAGGCTTGAAAGGGATCAACTCAGAAGGGAACAACCTCAAGAAGATAAAGAATCTCCGACAGCCTATACAATTAGAAAATGTTTTAATTGTGGAGGAAAAGGACATTTGGCTAGATTCTGCAAGAAAGGAAAACGCCACAATGCCAGCCAGAATGCTAAAAGGCATCAAAAGAGTGAAAAAATGCATAGAGTTAGCCATGTATAGCAACAAAACTGTGAATAATCTAATTTATAGACAGTGGAGCATCACACTGTATAACAAAAGATAAGAAAAGATTTGTTAAGATGTCCACGAGTTCACAGCAGATATCATTAGCTAATGGCTGGAAACTGAAAGCAAAAGGTGAAGGTATTGCACATTGTTCTTGCATAAAAGAAAATGTAAAAATGTTATATGTACCACAACTTAAGTTTAATTTGCTTTCGGTTAGAGTTTTGGTTAAACTAGGTTATGTAGTTACCTTTAAGGGAGAAAAATGCATAATAGAAAAGGAAGGTAAAAAAGTGACTGCAACTTTAAAAGGTGAATTGTATGTGTTAAATGATAATCAATTCGAGGTAGCTAACACAGCGTATAATAACGTTAAACCTCATGATGAATGCATACATTTGTTACACAGACGTTTGGGGCATATAAATTTTAAAACGCTCAAGCAAACAGTTGAACTGTCTAAAGCAGGGGTCTCCAACCTTGGCCCCTGGAAGCCTGGTGGACTTCAACTCCCAGAATTCCACAGCCTGCTGGGTGTGGAACTCTGGGAGTTGAAGTCCGCCAGGCTTCCAGGAGCCAAGGTTGGAGACCCCTGGTCTAAAGGTATAAAACTGAAGCCTTGCAGTAAGTATTTGCACTTCAATGCTTGCAGTCAAGAAAAAAGCAAGGTAATGCCAGCAAATAGAATAAATGGATTTAAGACTAAGGAGCCTCTAGAGGTCATATTTGCTGATATTATAGGTCCTAAAAAACCAAGTGTGGGAGGTGCTCATTATATACTAAGTATAATGGATCATTATTCCAGATATGGTTTCTGTTATTTAATGAAGAGTAAAACGGAAACATATCAGAATTTCTTTAATTGGTTGAAGTTTGCAGAAAGAAAAACTAAAAGGAAACTAGTAACTCTTGTAACTGATAATGGTACGGAATTTATAAATAAGAAATTCCAAAATAGACTGAAGATGGCAGGTGTTGAACATAAAAAGTCTGCACCATATAGGCCACAATATAATTCCTTTATAGAAAGACAAGGCCAAACAATACAGGCAATGGCTCATACTATGTTGTCGGATTCAGGATTACCTGCAAGCAATAATGTGTGGTAATCATATATTGAATAATGTTGTTAACTCAACAACAGGTGAATTACCATTCACACGGTGGCATGGTAGAAAAGCTGACCTAAGCTACATGCACACATTTGGAGCACCAGCATGGGTGCATATTCCTACGCAACTGAGACATAAGGGGCAGCATAGGGCTAAAAGGTTATTCTTTGTAGGTTATGAATCTAATCACAAATCATACAGATTGTGGGGAAAAGGTACATCTAGCATTTACTGTAGTGCTAGTGCACAATTCCTTGAACATGCAGGATGGAAAAAACTGGAGCAAGATTTAAGTAAGGATGTAATCATAGAAACCTACAAAAGACCAAAACAACATATCAGTAATAAGAAGAGTACAATTAAAGAGGAAGTACAGGAAGAGCACATAGGAAGAACAGGAAGAAATAGGTGAACAGGAAGAAATAGATAACCAGGAACAGGTAGTACATGAAAGTCCACCTGTAAGCCTGTAATACCTAGACATTCAACACGTGAAACCAGACCACCTGACAGGTACCAAGCAAGTGTAGTTTGCCAAGTTAGTAAAGTTCCAACTACTGTTGAAGAACTTAGAATGTATCCTGCAAAGGATCAAGAAAATTGGCACAGAGCGATGGAGAAAGAATTAAATTCATTGAAACAAATGGAAGTTTATGAAAATGTTAAATTACTTTCAGGTGAAAAGTCCATTGGCTGTAAATGGATATTTAAATTAAAAACAGGTAAAAATGGGACTGTTACCCATAAGGCTAGGTTGGTAGGTCAAGGATTTAATCAAACTGCATGTGATTATGATGAAGTATTTGCACTGAGTCTAAAGGCAACAACCTTGAGAGCAGCTTTAGTGTGGGCAGCTAAGAAGAACTATATTATAAATCACTTAGATGTAGAAACTGCCTATCTGCATGCACCATTGCAGCACACTATATACCTAAAGAAACCTGTAGGAATCAAGGATGATAAAATGAATAATGACTGTTGGAAGCTTAAAAAGAGTCTCTATGGATTAAAACAATCTGGTTATGAATGGAACCAATATATTGTTAAGGAATTAAACAATATAGGGTTTAAAGCAGGTTTAGTTGATCCATGTGTATTTAAGAGAGAGAAAAATAGAATAGTGTCATTATTATTGTTGTTTACAGATGATATTGCATTAATTACAAAAACTAATAATGAAGCTACTGAAATAATATCATCATTAGGTAAGAGGATAAAATTAAAGCAATTAGAAGAGATAAAACAGTATCTAGGATTAACAATAAATAAAACCAAAGGTGGCTATAAGATATCTCAAGAGGATAAGATTTATCAATTATTAAAAACATACAAGATGGAACTTTGTAAACTGGCTAAAACTCCAATGAGTCAGGAATTTGGCCACACTGATGCTCAAAGTCCAAAATTTGATAAGACCATTTATCAATCATTAATTGGTAGTTTATCGTACATTAGTAATTAGTCAAGGCCAGATATTGCCTATAGCATTACTCAATTGGCAAGATTCAATGCTGAACCCGCTGAACGACACTGGCAAGCGACAAAACGTATCTTAAGATATCTTAAAAGGACAATGCACTATGCATTGTATTTGGAGCCAAAAGATGATCTGATTTTAAGTGCATATGCTGATGCAAGTTTTGCAACAGACATAAACACTAGGAAATCAACTTCAGGTATGGCTATACTGTTAGGAAAAGCACTGATTGGTTGGAGGTCAATTAGACAGCAACACATAAGTATGTCTACAATGGAAGCAGAATTTTCATGTCTATCTTTATTATGCACTGATTTAATTTTGTATAAACAGTTGTTATTGGATATGGGAATAACTGTTAATGATTCCATTGTAGTTTATGAGGACAATCAAGCAGCCATACGGTTGGCTACAAATATTGCTGTGAAAACGAGATCTAAGCATACAGATCTTAGATATCTGAATGTAAGGCAATCTGTAAAAAATGGTTTGATAAGATTGGAATATTGTATGACTGAAGAAAATATTGCTGATCAGTTTACAAATCCCAAGGTTCAGTCAAATACAAAGAAAGTTGTGATAACTATGGTTTAAGGTTGTAAATATATATATATATATATATATTATTATATTACCCCAAAGGGGAGTATGTTAGGAATAACAAGGTTACCTAATGTAGTTTGGGTAAAATAATATATATAAACTATGATAGTAAGTTTATGTGTGTGTCACTTTAAACAGCAAAGCATGTAATTTTGGGTGCGGCTGTAAAACCACCACAAGAGGGAGCAAGAGAACTTGATTGATTACTGGCGTACTGGATTGTTTGCTGACGATGATGGGTTGATGATTTGATAACTGCATATTCCCTGCTGCTGCTGCTGAAGGAAGAAAGGAGGTTTGACTTTCTTCATATCTCTACTGCAAAGAGATATATTACTGGACTGATATTTGTAAGTTTACTGACCTCTTTTTCGGCACTGGACTTTGCAACTGAATAATCCCTGGACGGACTGAACTAGTGAATGATATATAGACTGTTTGACTATGCTAAAAACTCTTACTGGAATAAACTATTTAACTAGCACATTGTATCTGTTTTACTGAGTGTAAGCTACAAAACGTTTATCTCACATATTTGCCTGCCTGCCTGACTGCTGTGCAGATTCTGCTAGGGTGTATCCCTAACACGGTTATATTGAAAAAATAGGACAGCTAATACAAGACTTCCAAAGACTTTATTTTCATTAGAATTATATATGACTGTGACTTGACTAAAGAGGTCAAGATTCAGCTAACATTTTTCAGTAGAGTGTACAGCCTTTAGCATTCAGGTGAGAAATGTTCATGATAATAAATAACAATGTTAATCCCTAAATTAAAATTTATCACTGTACTCATCTTTTATACATGCTAAATCTCAATAAGCTGCATATCTTCTAATATGTTGACTTTAAAAGTAGTTTCAAGATTAGAGGTCTTGTTTGAAGAGTATTAGCATGGGTAGTATGTATGTGGTAAAACCAGACTGTGGTTGTGCTCATGGTATACTGGTTAAAGTATGTCAAAATTATTAATATTTACATGACCATTACCAAGGAATGATGCATGTTGCAAAACCTGGTAACTTAGTTTAGTCTTTCTCACTAAAAATGTTAGCTGTAAACCTCAATTGTCCAAATTCATGATGGGTTACAGAGACCAATGTTGATGAGCTGATTAGGTGACAATCATGGCAAACGAAGGATTTGACTTAGAAAGTAAACAGAGTTAAAAGTGTCATGGTTCAGGATTCAGATTTTCATCCTGAAGAAGCTGAACCTGTGGAGTGTGAACTTCAGGAGATATCAAACCGGGAATTACCAGAGGCTGATCAAACATAAACTTCATCATAAGAGCTGGAGCTGTCTGATCATACTCGAAGGTTCCTTCCAGCCATACGATTCAGTCATTCCATAAGAATAAGTATTACAGATATTTCTCATTTAGTGACTGCCTCATCTGATAATCGTTTGCTGTTACAATGGAGATGAAAAAGTAATATTATGATCAATCCCCACATTTATGGCTTTTGCAGGTCTGTAAAGCAAAGGGGACGTGGTAGCTCAGTGGCTAAGAAGCTGAGCTTGTTGATCAGAAAGGTCAGCAATTTGACGGTTTGAATCCCTAGCACTTCATAATGGAGTGAGCTCCCATTCGTTGTCCCAGCTTCTGCCAACCTAGCAGTTTGAAAGCATGTAAAAATGCAAGTAGAAAAATAGGGACCACCTTGGTGAGAAGGTAATAGCGTTCCATGCACCTTTGGTATTTAGTCATGTTGGCCACATGACCACGGAGATATCTTTGGACAGTGCTGGCTCTTCGGCTTTGAAATGGAGATGAGCATTGCCCCCTGAAGCTAGAAATGACTAGCACGTATGTGTGAGGGGAACCTTTACCTTTACCTAAAGCAAAGGAAGGTTGCAGTAAGACTGTTAAGTGCAGTAGAGGTTTCACTTAGTAATTGCTTTGCTTCCCTGTCCTGATTGTGGTCATTAAATGAGGATTATCTGTACAAGATTATCTGTACAAGATCCCACCAACTTGAATGGAATATGAGGATAAGGAAAGGGTCCATGTAAGTTGTTTGGAACAAGTTAAAGGAATAATGAAAAAAAGTTAAAGAATGAAAAAAAAGTCTACAGATGAGAAAACAATGCATTAATGGAAATGGTTAGTGGAAAAATGAAAATGAGAGAAATCTATGACATGCATAGAAAAAAAAATAATTATTTCAAAAAATGTGATTAAAGGAACAATTAAGGTTAAATTAAGACCCATCATGGTTCAGTGGTTAGGATGCAGTATTACAGGCTAATTCTTTATCTGCTGGCTGCCAGCAGTTCGACAGCTGAATTCTGACCAGCTCAAGGTTGACCCAACCTTCTATCCTTCCAAGGTCAGTAAAATGAGGACCCAGATTGTTGAGGGCAATATGCTGGCTCTAACACAGAGAGGGCTGTAAAGCACTGTGAAGTGGAATATAAGTCTAAGTGCTATTAAAAGATGCAGAGAAAATGCAGGGTAATTTTGTTAGAAATTAAAATATAAAATCTGGACGTGAGTGAGTATAAACAACAAGCTTTTCATGAAGTGAACAAAACTAACAATAAACATAATGAAATATTTGATGTAAAGATACTCGATCATTTTTGTCCTAGTACCATGTTCTTCAGCAGATGTGTTTGTGTGCAACCTTCTTATGAAAGTAATGGGAATGAAGGACTGCAGTGAATGGCATAAGAATCTATAAGGAAGCCCAGCTTACTTAAAAAGTAGCAGGATCTTTGCAGAGATACTACTGTCCTTCAATGGTCATTCCACTAAGTCCTGGAGTACAGCAATATAGTCTCTGAGCATACCACATTACAGTCTTTGTACTGGTCTTTAACAAAGTTGAAAGAGACTTTTGGAATACCTGTATATCAAGTTTTACTAGTAGATTCCTGATTTGGGCTGGGTGATGCCACATTTCCTTTCCAAATATTACATCCTATGCTTGCCTCTGATCAGGTCTGGAAGTGTGTGTGTGTGTGTGTGTGTGTGTGTGAGAGAGAGAGAGAGAGAGATGTGGAGTGCTTAAGGAAAAAAGATGAAATGAAAAATTGCTCAATAAAATGAAATGGGTTTTTGTAGGTCTGCATATCCTTAGGTAGAAGAAGAATATTAAGATTTCTGAAAATGAGCTAATCTTAGCTGAAGCACCTAAATCACACTTTTTTTCTTACCAGGACAGCGATGATAAATGGAAAGGAAATAAGAAACAGGTATATGCTTGTTGTTGAATGAAACCTGGACATGACTAAGTCAGATTTGAAGCTGATGTTTCATCTAAAGGTTCCCAGGGTGTTTCCATACAGAAATCCTCTTATCACCAGGTTTATGCTGCTGGAGCAGGCTACATCAGTTGTGGTATGTTTAAATATCTGCACACTAAAAATAGCTATTGATGAAGATGTAACCCCAGAGCATCATACAATAGCCTTGAAAGTAGGCCTGGCATACCAACAGATTAACAGAGTTGGAAGGGACCTTGTACTGTAGGTCATCTAGTCCAACCCACCCAAGCAGGAAACCCTACACCTACAATACTGGAGCCTACAATACCTTTCAATACTGGAGCTATGCCTGGAAATGTGGGAGCATTCAGGGATAACCCAGAAAATGACTTGTGATTAAAACAAACTTGCTGGGAAGATCTGTAGTTGCAGAATTTACACCTTGAGAACCGACTTTGATTCCCAGTAGGCTTCTGGATTTGAGTCAAGGTTCTGGCTATCTCTTCGAATGCCTTCTGCCTTGCAGCATCAGGATCAGCGGTGGGATTCACCCGGTTTACACTGGTTCAGGCAAACTGGTTGTTAAATTACCCTCCCCCCAGCTATCAAAGTGGATCCTGGGTGCTGTGCTGCAATGGAGAAACTGGTAATGGAGCAGCCGGCACAAGGGAAGGAGAAGGCTGATTACCCTTTCTCTTCTCCCTGCTCCTCCTGCTCTCTTGCTGACTGGTCCATTGCCCATTTCTCCATTGCAGCACAGGGCAGTGCAGTGCCGAGGATCTACTTTGATAGTGTGTGTATGGGAGGGGGAGGTAATTCAACAACTGGTTCACCCAGGGTCAGGTTGGCCATCACCTCGTCCCACATGTGTGGCAGAGTTGGAAGACGGGGATGGGCCATGCCTCCCATGATAGCCAACCTGACCCTGGGCGATCCAGTTGTTAAATCATTTGAATCCCACCACTGATCAGGATATACTCACCAATTGTGAGGTTCCTCCCCAATCTGATCATTACACTGAAGGAAGATCTTTAGTTGAAACTCTAGCGGCCCACTTGATAGCAGCCCTCACGTTACTCCATATGCATATGATTAGAGCTGTGGTGGTGCAGTTATTAGAATACAGTATTGCAGGCTGCCCATTGCTAGGAATTTAGTCTTCATTGGCTCAAGGTTGACTCAGCCTTCCATTCTTCTGAGGTTAGTAAAATAGGACCCAGATTGTTGGGAGCAATGTGCTGACTCTGTAAACCACTTAGAGAGGGCTGCAAAACACTATGAAGCTGTACAGAAGTCTAAGTGCTATTGCTCTATGATTATCTTCCATTCACTTTTCATTTGGGAAGGCTTTTTATACTGTTTTGTTTCACTGGGAACTTCAGAACCTAGGAAGATTAGGGAGAGATGGTCAATATTATTGCTTTTTGTATTATTTTAATTACTGACATATTGTTTCCAATTTGCTCTTATACATTGTCCAGAATTGATAAATCTTACAGTATAAAGAGAAGAAAGGAAAAACAGAAGGAAAAGATAAATCATTGTGTGAGAATGATCAGCTACAGAACTTATGCAAGGATTCCTGAAACTCTGTGGCTGTTGAGAAGAACTTTAAAACTTTAAAGGTTTATGTTTATATGGGTTTGTGATGTTTCTGGATCCCATAATAAGCTTTGGTTCTTTGACATCACTGGTTAAGCAACTTGACCCGGGAGCAAGTCGAGTTCTCTTACTTCACCATACATATGTTAGATGGCATATATAATTTATATATATATATATAATTTTAAAAAGACTTTTGGAAGTCATATGAGAATTCAGGTTACTCTAACTTTCCTGCAAAACCAGATTAGCTGATGCCTTCAGAGATATGAGGTATCCGCCCATGTTTGTTAAGCCTTAAGTAAAGGAGTATTATTATTATTCTCTTTAATTTATAGGAACACACACACAGACACACGCACACACAAATTCTTTCTGTTGAAATTTAAGCTGTATTTTAAAAAGTGACATTTAATGTCCCCAATGAAAACAATCTGGAAGTCTTTATGGTCATTATCAAAAAGTAGAGTAGAACAGCTTGTAGCCACTAAAGACATGGCCTGTATTAAATGAGCATATATTTTAATGGATCATGTCTCCTGCTTACATCTAAACCCAGGATCAACCCTGAACAAAGATGACTGATGTTGATGCAGTCAGCTACATACCATTTGCAATCCTTCAGGCAACAGATTTGGCCGTGAGAGAACTTGTCGTTAATTAGTTATACATTTTTGAGGGATAATGTAACAAGCTGTATGTAAGGCTGTCTTTGAATCTATTTAGAAATTGCTGCTTCTGAATTACAGGTACATGACTCGGCACATTTTCTTTCTTTTTTTAAAAAAATATTTTTTATTAAGCATATTTCATCATTTACACCACATTTCCAATCTTTATAGCACTTCAGTATCAGTATCACTCATAAATACATAATAGTATTTTCATTTTTCTTCCTTTCCACTTATACATATATTGCTGTTTTTATATCAATATTCTTACATATATATTTTACCTTTTCACAAATACAAATACATATATTTCCCTTTCACCTTACTATCACTCTGAAGTAACTTTATTTATAATCTTTACATCTAATCTCTAACCATTTGTACCATGTGTCCCAGATCATGTGGTATTCTGTTTCTGCTTTGTTTCTTAGTTCCATAGTCAATCTATCCATCTCTGCACAATCAAGCACCTTTTAAATCACTATACCCTCTGAGGGAGTGTTGTCCTGTTTGCAATTTTGTGCGTAGACAATTCTAGCTGCCGTTGTTATGTGGAGTATAATATATTGAATTTTCTTACTTAAGTTTCCTTTTATTATACCTAGTAGAAATAATTCTGGTTTCAACTCAATTTTTTGTTTCGTAACTTCCTCTAGCCATTTCCTTATTTTAATCCAATATTTTCCTGGCTTCTATGCATGTCCACCACATATGAAAAAAAAAAGTACCTTGTTTGTGCTTACATCTCCAACATTCCGCCGATTTATTTGGGAACATTTTTGCTAATCTTGCTGGGGGTAAATGCCACTGATAAAACATTTTATATAAATTTTCTTGAGACGTTAACACATTTTCATTGACTCTCATCAGGGCAAGAAATAAGGAACTGGGATAGATTTTTTTTAAAGTACAGCAAGTTTATTTCATTTTACCTATACACAGGAATCTAATCTAAACAGCTGGAGTAGGAATATAATAGGGAAAAGAAGAGAAATGAAGGGAAAGGACCAAAAAATGATGGGAAAGGGAAAGCAAGCTAAAATGAGAAGAAATTATGTAGTTCAGAGAATTAGAGATGATGGGTAACAGGAGATTAGCAAAAGAGATTCTGCATGGGAATATATTGAGGTTATTCAGAATATAGATCTAATATATATATATAAATTAGAGCTGATGTTACATAATTATTGAAAAATCAGATACAAACTTAATTTGATATAGATATGGAAATGAGAATATGTTAAAAGCGAGAAATATATATTGAATAGATTAAAAAGGAGGGATATAAAGTTATTATGTAACTGTTTCTTGGAGTGAATGTATGATTTAAATGTATTAGAAAATGAATTTTGATAAAGAGAGGACCATGTGGAATCTGTCTTAAAATATATCTGCATATGTTTACTCAATTAATAGTAGTTAAAGATCAGTATGGCTATGCTGTTATAAATTTTTGTGATGGGTTAAAGGGAACAAAATGGGGGGAAATTTATAAGTAAAGGGGTGCAAAACTTAAATTAATAATAAACTAGGAAAAACCTTTGAATGGAATAATTGGATGAGGGAAAAACAAAAACAAAAAACAAAACTGCAAATGTGATGAATATAAGAAAATGTGTATACATTACTATAGAAATTGAATAAGAATATGGTTAATATTATTAAATAAGACAAAAACTATCTAAAGAAAAAGGGAATAAGTTATAATATGAAATGAAATTATGTAAAATAAGATAATATTAATATATAAGGCATAAGAGTATTTGAAGAAAAATGTTATAAGCAATAATATGATATGAATTTGGATATGATATGGTTAATATTGTTATATAAGAAAAAAGAATATTTAAAGAAAAATGAAATAAGCTATAATAAGAAATGAAACTATATAAAATAAGATAATATTGTCAAGTAATATATGAAAATATTCAAAGAAAAATGTAACATGTAACAATACAATATGAATTTGGATATGAAAGCTGATATGTAACTATGGTCATGTTTGTATGGAATTGTGAAAACCTGGAATCATATTGTTCACATAATGAGATCTTTTGAAAGGGGAAAAAATAAAAAAAAATATTTAAAAAAGAGGAATCTGATCTACTAATGGTCAAGGCAAAATAGTGCCAGAAAAGAGTCAACAGAATTCACTGGGGGACTGGACTTAGGTCTCTTCTGGGAGCATAGTGACTGCAAATTAATGAGGTAGGGCTCAGCCTGGTCATCTCTTACATAGCCCCTTTCTGATAACAATCACAAGCCCAGGTTATGATCTACAAAATCTTCTTTTCCCTGTTCCCACAATTGCCTAGCTGATATGGTCATTGATGAGAATTCTAGGAAACAAGACCATGGATCTGGAGGGTGCCCAACTAAGCAAAAGTTGAGATCAGGCCATTTAAGTCACCAGCTTGCTTTACCTCTGTTATTGTTCCCACTGGAAGGCAAATACTATCTTTATTTAACCAGAAGTAGCCTTTGAAACTAACTTGTTGGCTTCAGAACATTTTGATCTTTGTTTTAGATCTGTTTTCCTGTATTTTAAGGGATACACTAGGTTTTAATTAAATTTAATTAAAATAAAATATAGTTTATGTTTTAATTATAACTATAAGCACCATCGTTAGTGGAAAGGGAGAGTATAAAAAGAAATCCAGAAACAGTATCTTTCTCATGCAGAGAAAGATCTCATCTGATTGTCAATGAAAAATTCTCAGTGACTTCCGGTTTGCAAGGCTTCGGCAGCGGCAGGGATTTGCGATACCGCACGATCCCTGCTGCGCTCGCTGCCAAGGTGCCCCCGATCCATTTGGATTTGGGGGATAGAGGCAACTGAAGATAGGGGGGATCCAGATAGGGGCTTGGGGATGTCACAGACCCCCTCCCCAGCTGGCAAAACCCCCTTTTCCCAAGGCGGAGGAGTGGTGGTCAGTAATGGCCACCACAAAGAAACCTGCAGCTGGACAAGATTGTGCAGGAGGAAGAAAGTCAGAAGAGTTGTGAAAGTGGTTTTTGACTGGAATAAAGTAAGAGAAAATACCCTGGAATTTGAAAGTTGCCAAGATAAATTGTTTCCAGAGAGAGTTACAAGCGGCGAATGGAATTCTAAAAGGGAAAGGTTTTTTTTCCACTCTCCTTCCTAATGTGACAGTGGATGGAACTACAAGAGAAATTGGAAAACCTGCATTGGAAGTAACTAAATGCTGAAGGGATAAGGATTTCTAATTTTTTTTTTTTAAAAAAAAAAACCTTTTTTGCTGTGAGTGGGAAGGGAGAGGAAAAAAAATTGGAGCAGAATTTGAAAACAAGGAGAAGATTGCCTAGAACTTTAAAGAGTTATTAAACATTAATAAGACTTCTGAAAGATATATTTTAAATGGAACCTGGTGATTAAATACTAACCCCAGAAAGAGAAAGCGAAGAAGGAGAAAGTACTTAAAAGAAACAGCTCATTTGGATTGCTTGGTGATTTTGGAACTTCTGAGAACTATCTTTGATTAAAAGCACTTGGGTGGTTGTTTGGAAAAACCTTTTCTCTCTATAATGGCATCATTTGTGGATGGATTGAAACTTGAATACCAAAAATATAAAAAAGAAGAACAGGAAGGGAAGGATTCTCTTGGCACTCTTTTTCAATTTTTAGAAATGGCGGTTTGTACTTATGAAAAGCTGACTGTGCAACAGGATGACTGGGATAAAGAAGAAGCCATTTTTGATGAACAAGTGACTTTAGTTGGGGAAGGAAAGGAGAAAGAGAAAAAGGAAAAGGGGACTTTAAGACTTAGAAAAACAACCAAAAAAGAGAAGAATAAGGTGAAAAGTGGTTACCATGTTAGAAAACAACAGAAAGGAGGAAAGCAGAACAAAAGGGAGGTGGAGAGACAAGGGGTAAAGAGGGCAAGGAGAAGAATAAGCAAGGGAGAAAGGAAGGGATGAGAAGCCTTAATGGTGGGGAGCAAGATGCAAAGAAACAAAAGTCTTTTAGAGATAATGGGTAAACTTTATTGAAAAAGGGATTCTGGAAAGGTACACAAGATTGTATTTTTATATTTGTATTTAGAAATAATCTTAGAAAATTGGAAATAATATGTAATTTAAAATGTGATAAAATATTTAGTGTAATTTAGTGAAATTTTTGTTAAGAAAAAGAAAGCAATGAAATAAATGGGAGAATTGGAGTAGGAGAAGGGGGAACATTTTAACGAAATAATGATTTAAAATATGCGATGTGGGGGGGGGGAAATAACTATGGAAAATAGGTGTCCCCATAAAAGTATAATATTTAACTGAAAAACAATGTGTTAAGTGTTTAAGATATAAATGAATATTAATATTAATGAATAAATTTGTTTTGGCATTGATAATATTGTATAATTTTAGAATGTACCAAACAGAATCCCAATGTAAGCTATGTATTTTATATTAAGCATTATAAATGTAGGGGAAAGAGATAAAGGCGTCATTAGTGTAATTAGTGTACAGGAGAAGTTTTGTTTAAAGAAGAAAGATAAATGGATAGCTGGAAATAGAACAGACAAAGAATAATAAATATTATGATTTGAATTGAGATGAGATAAATAAAATAAAGCTAAGAAAATTTAAAAGAGATGAGAAGCTGTATAGAAAATTGAAAATGGTAATAAGATATGGAATTGTATACAAAATGAATCTGAATCTGAATTTGTGTCTGTACCAAGAGTTGTAACCTGGGACTAAGCAACTTTCAGAAAAGATGTTTTTTATGTTTCTATGTTTTGTGTTTTTGTGTGTTTTATTTTTGATTGAGTTAATAAAACCTTGGAGGAATGTTAGAAAAGAACAATGGTGAATAAAAGATAGAAGAGAATAAAGTAAGTCAGAAGGAAATTCAGTATACTGAATAAAAACATATAAAATAGATAAATATAAGAAAAGAAATATAATTGAATAAAAGTAAAGGGAGAAATAATGAGAAACTTGAAAGGATATGTATGTGTCTATAAGGATATGTGTCAATGGTGTATAAAATGTTTTATTTGTTTTGTTAAAATTTACAAATAACTTTCAGAAAAGAGGTTTTATGTTCTTATGTTTTATGTCTTGTATGTCTTTAAAAATCAATAAAATTTGTTTTTTTTAAAAAAAGAAAAATTCTCAGTCATCTAGATACAGTTGTTTGAAGGTTGAGTCATGGCAATTGGACTTACTTTGTCTTGTTAGTTTGAGTTGTTTCACTGATCATCCAAACAGTGTGCACCAGCCTTGGGTTCACTCCCAAAATTGTGTTCCAGTGTGTCCCACAGAAAAGGCTCTACCAATGAATTCTATTCTCCTTCCCTTGTGTTTATTTTGTTTAGAGGACAGACAGTGACTTTAAGGGATGGGAAGAAGAGACGCCACTAAGAAAATGGTCAGATAAAAGAGAATTGAGCCTAGGCCAAGAATGTAACATGAGTAAGCTTCTCAGATATGTTGTGAAGATAAAGAGAGAAAGGGGGAAATTTCATTAGAATGTCAAAACTACCTTACAATAAATGTAGTGCTGACCGACATGACATTGGATTTCTAGTTTCATCTACCTTGAAGGACTGACATACTGCAGGAAATGTGCTTTTTACAATTTTGTAAACCACAAACTAAAAGACTCAAAGTCCATCCCACCCCTGATAGGACCTAATGGTGAAGACTGCAATGATGACACCATTAAAGCCAACATCTTTAACACATTCTTTGGCTCAGTATTTGTAAACAGCAATGGATCATACCCAGTATTTCCTAACCAAACCACAGAAAACTACAATGATCTAATACATATCAATTTTATAGAAGACAATGTTGAAAAACCACTATGCAATCTAAAACCATCTCTATCTATTGGACTGGACGGAATATGTGCCTACTTCTTAAAAAAGCTATCTACTGCCATAGCAGAACCTCTAAGCATAATCTTTGAAAAATCTTTCAAGACCAGCTCCTTGCCTAACCTATGGTCACAAGCCACGGTCATCCCCATCTTCAAAAAGGGAGACCCCAGCCTAGTTGAAAATTACAGACCAATCTCTTATGCTGCATCACCTGTAAAATCATGGAATCAATTATTAACCAATCCATTATCCTCCACTTAGAGACAAACAACCTACTCTCTAATAAACAATTTGGTTTCAGGAAAAAACTATCCTGTAATCTGCAACTCTTACATGCAAAAAACATATGAACTACACAACTCGATCAAGCAAAACAATAGACACAATCTACATAGAGTTCTGTAAAGCCTTTGATTCAGTGATACATGACAAAGTACTCCTAAACTAAAATCTTATGGTATCTCTGGACCACTGCATAACTGGATAGAAGCATTCCTGTCAAACAGACAACAAATGGTCAAAATTGGGAGTGTCCTATCAAATTCTGTACCTGTCAATAGTGGTGTCCCCCAAGGCAGTGTTCTAGGACCAATTCTTTTCATACTCTACATAAATGTGATCATATTAAGAGCACTGCGTTCTCTTCACTGATGATATAAAGCTATTCAACACCACAGACAATACTGCTACCCTTCAAAAAGATCTTGACTATGTATCAGAATGGTCAAACAAATGGCAACTTCAAATCTCAACAAATAAATGCTCTGTCTTACATATTGGCAAAAAAAAATCAGAAAATAAAATACAAGCTGAATAGTCAAGACCTTGTTGATGATTCAAACTCTGTCAAGGACCTTGGAATACTCATCTCTAATGATCTAAGTACTAGAGACCACTGTAACTATATAGCCAAAAAGCATTAAGAATTGTTAACCTAATCTTACATAGCTTTTTCTCTGGTAATATTTCACTACTAACTAGAGCATACAAAACATTTGCTAGACCAATACTCAAATACAACTCATCAGTTTGGAACCCACATTACGTATCTGATATTAGCACAGTTGAGAAAGTCCAGAAATATTTCACAAGAAGAGTTCTCCACTCCTCTACTCATTGCAGAATACCTTATGCCACCAGACTTGAAATTTTAGACCTAGAAAACCTTGAATTACACCGTCTTCGGTCTGATCTAAGTATGGTATATAAAATCATACATTGCAATTTTCTACCTGTCAATGAATACTTCAGCTTCAACCATAACAATACAAGAACAAACAACAGATACAAACTCAAGGTTAATCACACCAAACTTAATTGCAGGAAGTACAACTTCAGTAACAGAGTGGTCAATGTCTGGAATACTCTACCTGACTCTGTGGTTTCTTCCCCAAACCCCAAAAACTTTAACCTTAGACTGTCTACTATTGACTCACCCCTTTCCTAAGAGGTCTGTAGGGGGCATGCATAAGCGCACCAATGTGTCTACCATCCCTGTCCTATTTTTTCTTTTTCTTTTTCTTATATGTACCCATTTCATTTATTCATAATTATGTATATACTTATACCTATTATCTGTAAGTGATTGACAAATCAAAATAAATAAAAAAATAAAAAATGTATACTCAATGAATAAAGGAAGTATTGCTGATCTTTTGAGCCTGACGCCATATTGAAGTATGGCTTCATATTTGCAGAAGTTAGATTCCTGTTTTGTTTTTTTCTTAAATCTGCTTTCCCAACCTGTCCATCTCCCTCCCTCCTTCTCTCATATGCGCTTATATGCTGCTCCAGTCTGAGCAAAACCTGCTTTAATACATACACAAATTCCTCGCACATATTTGCAACTCACTTGGATAAGCTTAGATTTCTTAAAGTTCAAAGTGGGCTGATTCATCTAACTACCAGGCATGTGCATTTACTAGACCAAGAAGGGAAACTCTGATGCAGAAAGTTATGACCAGAAGATCCTAAGTGATCTTGGAAATCAGACAAACTATTCAATCATCTGGAGCAGCGTTCCCCAACCTTTCTGGTACACCTCACACACATACTTACACACACACTCACCCTCTGCCTCCTTGGCCTGGTTCTGAACAGGCTGTGGCCCGGTATTGGAGCATGGCTTGGGGGTTGGGGACTCTGGTCTAGAATATTCCAAGCTTAAATGAAAAAAATCTATTTCAGTTCTCATATGAATTAGAAAATGTTTGATCTCAGAATTGATCTAGCTTGTATATTTTAAATCTAGATAAATGACCCATTTTGGCTCATCTAGCATTATCATATGTTTTTTTATTGTTGCTTTTACTGTATGGTAACCAAAGCAGATGCAAAGTAGGGTTTTTTATTTTTATTTTTATGCACAGAGCATTCTTATTGCTGTCAACCTATGTAACATTGAGCAGCTGCTCTGAGAGGTGTGGTTGAACAGCAGAAAGAGGTTAGCAGAGATTCTCTCACCAGGCAACCCCCCCTCCCAGCGTGACCATTGCAGAGAATTTTGAGAACTGAACCTAGTTGAAGTTAACACTTCTAGCTTCTAATTATCCTTCATGACGTTTCCATTGTGGGAATATGACAAAGGATTACCAATCCTACTTCCTCTTCAGTCCTTAGGAACTGTGGTGACAAAGATGGCTTTGTTCAACTTTGTTGAATCCTGGAGGAAATTTTTAGATTTCCCCCCCTTCATTCAGGGGTGGGATTCTACTGGTTCGGCCTGGTTCAGCCAAAGTAAGAGCTCACCAAACCAGTTGTTACACTGGTTGAATCATACCCTTGCCTTCATTTTACAGAAAAATTGCCAAGCAATTTTGGAGCATTCAAGAGTCCTAACTTCAGAAAGGTTTGAAAAAAAGTAAAAACTCTAAGGGCAGACACACATCTGTATGTTTTCCATATGATCTCAGTGCAGTGATCAACCTCAAGGAAGATTAGGATAAAGGGAAAAGAATACACATTGAACAGGTTTTGCGGCAGTTCACGAAACTGAATTGGAATCTGGACAATAAGAAAAAAGCAGGCATGTACCTGTAATTAACTTTACTCATTATCTTTTATTAAGTAAGCAATTTTTGCAGCTTCACTTCCATTACAGGGTGGAACTACATTCTTGGAAGTGTAAAATTCCCCACAGAGAATAAACATATTTGGTATAGGCAAGTTGCTAAGTGAAAATTAAATCTTGGGTGTGAAATTACAAGGCCTGTCATCAATAAAATGTGTTGCTCACAGGTTCAGGCAATTAATTGTCTTCCACCCTTTCATAGCCCTGAGGGATTTTACTGAGTTACGAGCTTTTCCCACTTCTTTTTCATCCATATGAGTTATACAATAATTGCTTTTCCACCAGCTTCAGGGCTACTGGCGATCTGCAAATTCCTATTGGTGTCTGAGAATCAGTTTTTTTAACATAGCATTTGTGTGAGAACGTAATCAGAATGCAAGGATCAAAACAGAGGCCCAGCATCCATCACAAGTTCCAAATGGATCTCAACAGACTCGAACCCTGGGCCCTATCTGTCAAAATGAAATCCAACAGAGAGGAAACTAAGGCTCTACATTTAGACAAGAAAATCCAAATGTAAGATACAGATAAGGTGAAACTTGGCTCAATAGCAGTAACCATGAGTGGACAGCTTCTTCATCTGTACCTTCTGATGAGTGCACTGTTGAGAGATTTGAAAGAGTAGGTTAGGGACAGATCATCCTGGAGAAGATCTATCTATTAGTTTCTAGAGGTCAAAAATAACTTGATGTTACATAGTTAATCAATCAATCTCCTCCCACGTGTGACTGTATGACTGTAACTTTGTCGCTTGTACACTTACAATTTATATTGACTGTTTCCTAGTATGATTTGATTACTTATTGTACCCTATGACTATCATTAAGTGTTGTACCTTATGATTCTCAACTCTTGATGAATGTATCTTTTCTTTTATGTATACTGAGAGTATTTACACCAAGACAATAAAGTATTCTATTCTATTCTATTCTATTCTATTCTATTCTATTCTATTCTATTCTATTCTATTCTATTCTATTCTATTCTAACCACTTCCAATGAGCATCATAAATGAAAATGAGACTTAGTACCCATGTATCTCTTTAAGATCTATGAATAAAACAAGATAATTCCTAAGGTGGGGAACAAAATCATTCCCATCAAGTTCAAATGCCTTTTTTTATCAGTTGAAATATCATTGGCCATAGGAGTTGGAAATTGTGAGAATTGGAGGCCAACACTTTGGGAGAACTGGAGCATGAGAAAGCTTGTTGAATTGCTCTCAAATGGCTCTGCAAGTTTCATTCTGTATTAATATGGACATCAGTTAAAGCCTGGGAAGTCCTCATCCCTGCACCCAGTACAAGGATATTTTTAATAACATGGAGTATCAATTCATTACTTCTATTCTTGTGGAAGAATAGAGTACCATCTCTCATTCATCAACACCCCCCCCCCCCGAAATATAATATAATGGAGAATTTGGTCTAATAGTTAAGGTGTTAGCCTAGAAACCAGGAGATTGTGAGTTCTAGTCCCACTTTAGGCATGAAAGCTGGCTGGATAATCTTGGCCTGGACCATCCTCTCTCTCTCTTAGTCCATGTCACCTCACAAGGTCATTATTGTGGAGAAAATAGGAGGAGGAAAGATTTTCTGCCTTGAGTTATTTATAAAAATAATAAAGGCATAATATAAATAAATAATATGTTATATAATATAATGAAACCCTTTTAAACAAAGTTTAAAAACACAGCTGTAGGACATTTTACAAAAGCCTTGGACCTAGGTTGGAGAAATCCAGATGGTTGCTAGTCAGTAGCAAATAGACACAGAAATCTAGCACTTATCTGGTCTAATTTCAATAAATATTCTTCAATTTTCAGATTTTTCACCTGCCTGCCTCTTATTTTGGGAGAAAGACCCAAGCATAGAGCACACCCTTCTGATCCTTGGTGGTATAATTCGGAAAAACAATCACCTGATCTTCCTTGAAGGAATGGAGATTCTCTGTGGTAGTTACAAAACACCTTAGTTCCTATTAAACCATTTTTCTGGATTTGTACAATGCAGTGATTCATAAACCATGAGCTGAGTCCACACAACACATTGACCTTCAAAACATTGGCAACTGTTTGGTTAGTATGTTGTGTGAATATAACCTGGTTAAATGTGTGATGCAAATACTGATTTCATGTGACTATATGTACAGTGAAATATAGTGTTTTTCCTATACACTGAAGCTAAATATCACTGTATGCAATAGAGCATTTATGAGCCTTCTTATTCAAGAACAATTGTGCAAATAAATCAGACATTAGTGACTTTTTTTCCAGGAACTCCAGGCAGCAAATTGAAAAAAATGTTCACAATTTAGGATGTCACTGGCTAAGAATCCCTCGAGGCTTATTATTATTATTATTATTTTTTTAAAAAAGAATGTCTCTCAGATGGAAAAAAAAACTCCTCACCTCTGAAATAAAAGAATAGTTATATGATTCAACCTGAAATTCTGACTGGATGTAAATAAAGCTTTCCTTTACTGCGTATTAAAGAAGCTTAGTATTTCCCAATCAAAATCATAATACACAAATTAAACAGCATGAGAAAACAATAAATCCCAAAGTGCTTTTTCAGGAGGCAACTGGACTTTCTTATTTTTTTTTTTTGTTTGAAGACATTTCACATCTCATCCAAGAAGCTTCTTCAGCTCTGAATGGATGGGAATGCAAGGATTTATATTCTTTGCAAACAGCTGGTCATTTACATTCTTTAAGAGAGTCATTGAGGCCACTTGGATGTTTATCTGTGTCCTCAGGGTCACCTGAGTAGTACAAATATGTGTGGAGCCTTCTTGGCTGCAGGATGTTTTATGGTCTGTATCCCTTCACTGTTGAAGACAGGTGCAGGCTGTGGAGATGAGTCTGTGCTGTCTTCCTCTCAAACTGAAGCATAAATGGTTCCAGTATGCAATTTTTGTGGAAATCCATTCATACTCCCACACCATTTGAAGGATGTTCATCCCAAAGTACATAGCTAAGTCTATGGAGATTCCAAGATTCCAGGTATCAAGCTTCTTCTTCTTCTTCTTCTTCTTCTTCTTCTTCTTCTTCTTCTTCTTCTTCTTCTTCTTCTTCTTCTTCTTCTTCTTCTTCTTCTTCTTCTTCTTCTTCTTCTTCTTCTTCTTCTTCTTCTTCTTCTTCTTCTTCTTCTTCTTCTTCTTCCTGTCCTCCTCCTCCTCCTCCTCCTCCTCCTCCTCCTCCTCCTCCTCTTTGAAGATGAGAATGGATGAGAAGCTAAATATTTTCCAAAAACAACAACAACAACAAGTCTTATTGCCTCCTGAAAAAGCACCTTTGGGACAATCTGAATGACTGAAAATCTCCATAGACACTCTGCAAGGTTAACACAATCATTTTGTGCAAGTTTTTGGGGAAAAATACTGAAATCTTATAAGATCTCATGAACTTATGTGACTATGATTATATTTCTTTCAGACAATCTTACAAAATGTGATGTTGTGATCCAGTAGTTTGCAAACACTTTGTATATATAGAACAAATTAATATTTAACAAAGTTTATAGCTGAGGCATGTTATTAATATTATAATGGATATTTAAACCGAGGTAGATATATCGTTATTACATTTCCTCCACTTGTCTTGAAATGTTTGAGGCAGGAATAGACTTGTGAGGAGAGAAGAAAGAGGGACATAGTTTGTTTACTAGTAACAGGATTAGGTTGTTGGCTTCTATCCTTATCAGGATCAGGGAGATAAATTCTCTTCTCTTTGCTCCCTGTGCTTTTCATTTAATTTGAAGAAAGTGAATTCCTTTAGAAATAATTTAGAAAGAGAAGAGAAATCTAGAGAAAGTCTCATGCACTGGAATATGACTGATTTTGCACTTAGGTAAGGCCAAAGAATTTATATGAAACCTGAGTTTTGTCTAGACTAGAGCAAGGGTGTACAACCTTGGCAATTTTAAGATGGCTGGTTGGGGAATTCTGGGAGTTGAAGTCCACAAGTCTTAAAGTTACCAAGGTTGGACATCCCTGTTCGAAAGAACCACCTCTCCAGCAGTCCTCAATCTCCCTGGTTTAGACTTCTATTAAAACACAAAAGAAGGGCATTCATGGATTGCTCTTCACCCAATAACATCAGCAGCAAATTGTGATGATGTTCATAGGAGGGGTGATGGTGTCATAGTTTGGATAGCTATTTGCCTTGGCTGGTCTGAGAATATCTGCCTTGTGCAATGGGTTGGACTAAAACAGCATTTCTCAACCTTGGTCATTCTAAGATATCTGGACTTCAACTCCCACATCCTAGAGTTGCCAAGGTTGAGAAACATTGGACTGGAAGAGCTCTAAGATCTCTTCCCATTTTATGATATAAGAAGTTAAGAAGTTCGCACATTCTTCAAATGATTCTTTTATAACAAGTCTTAAAGATTTAATATTAAAATCAGAAAAAAACATTTATTTAATGAGAAAAGATTATATTTATGACATCAGCCTCATTCTCCTCCCTTCTGCATTCCCTGAGCATCTTAACATTTGTTCTCGATAATCTCACAGCACAGATTTTGGGATGAAGGGAGAGGCGCACAAAGGAAGTGTAAAAGAACAAAATCTGAGTCTTCCCACACACACTTGAGTTTGAATGGACAGTTTTAGATATATTGAAGTATATTTTTAAAGTTTTTGGATAGGTTCAGCTTGATTCATGCAGTCCCTCTAGAGCAGAGGTCTCATTCTCGCAACCCGCGGGCCAATTGCGGCCCGCAGGACGATATCCTGTGTCCCCCATCGTGATATGAAAGTATAATATTAGTGCGTTCTCCATGTGTCGCTAGCTGGCTAAACACTTCTATGTGCAGCCCAGCCTCACCCAGACTCTGCCTCCAGCGGCCCCCAGGTAAATTGTGTTCGAGACCCCTGCTCTAGAGCATTTTGGTTAATAACAGTATAGAACTGCTTTACATTGTCTTATCCTGAGATTTCTTTTGACTTTCCAGTTAAGGCTACTGCCTTGAAATTCCCTCTTAGTCTTTCAGCTAAGTTCTCACCAAGCCTGATGCCTGCTTAGCAACTGGGCTTAAGCTCTTGCTATTTATCAGAGTTTGTTGCAGGAAATCAAATCCAGAAAGCACACACAGATAACTGATTCAGTAGGATTCATTAACTTCTTTATATACATAATAACGCATGAAGTAAACATACAATACTAATAGCAGATTCTTCCAACGTGGTAGTAGTTACAAGCAAAACACAAGCAGAGAGAACAGCAGAGAACAGTATCAGTTTTGATTCAGAGTTGCAGACTAATTGGCTAATTTTGTTACCATGCCTCTGCCAGGATGCTGCAGCCATTGCAAATACAGGCTGGTTGCCAAGTACCCAAATTTTGATCATGTTGCCATAGAAATGCTTTGCCAATCATATGCAAAGAACCGATTATAAGTCACTTTTTTTCAGTGCAGTTGTAAATTCAAATGGACACTAAATAAATGGACGTAAGTTGAGGACTCCCTGTATTGTTTTTTTTTCAGCTACTATCTATTCAGGAGGTCTGAAAATTTAACAATCCACTTTCTACAATAGTGTCCCTGCCTTCTGAGCAATCACCTCCAAAGGACCTCAGACTGACGTTATGGTGGCAGGTGGAGAAACATTATCTGCAAAAGATTTTTCTCCTGGTCTTCCACAACCGGTGTGAACTAACAGCAGCCCACATTTGGCTGCTGTGGATTCCCCAGGCTGATAATCTCCTGGCAGCAACTATGGGGTTTCCTAAAACTTTCATCAATCACATGTTTTACTCTGTTATGTTCTGTAATCCTAACAATACTAAGGTAATACATCTGCTTAGCTAAATTTTTGTGACTTGCAATTAGAAAAACAGCTCTTGTTGTTTTGATCTCTACCGTGACAGCTGTGTGATGGGACATTTACCTTGGGGTTTATCTCCTGCTTTATTTGGCAGCTTCCTTGAAGTTGAAGATATATAAGCATCCTTCTGAGAGCAGAATAAAATCTATTTTACTACAAATGTTGTGATCAATCTCTTGAAACCCGGACAAGTGGCACATGGTCAGACCAGGAAGGTATAATAGCCACCTTACAATGATGTCATCCAAGACACACCACTAGTGTGTTGGCCTCAATTGCTGTGCCCAAACAAATAAACCATGCTATTAGTTAAGGCATGATGGCCTGATTATAACAAGAGCTATGGTATTGCAGTGGTTAGAATGCAGTATTGCAGGGTAACTGCCTACTGCCAGGAGTTTGATCCTGACCTGCTCAAGGTTGATTCAGCTTTCATCTTTTCAAGGTTGGTAAAATGAGAATCCAGATTGTTGGGGGCGATATGTTGACTTTGTAATCCGCTTAGAGAGGGCTGTTAAACACTGTGAAGCAGTATATAAGTCTAAGTGCTATTGCTATAGACAGTCACTGGTTTGAAATATTTATTTATCAAAATGTTCCTATCTGATGACCTGTAGCAAAGAGGGAGTTGAGCTGTCCCACAAAATGCAATGTGCTGCACCTTTAACTGTACAGATAAAGGAGAATATTTATTGCTCAGGGTTGACATGAGGGGACCTTGGTGCTCTCTGAGCTTGTTCATTACTCAAACTAGGTAACACATCATCAGTGACCAGCACTGATGATGTGTTACCTCGTTGGGATAATGAATGGTCTGTAAGAAAACAACCAAGCTCAGAGAGCACCAAGGACCCTTCAACTTTAACTGTCCATTTCCATTTAAGCCTGGTCTAATGTTTCATGAACTTACATCAGTGTGAGGTCCTTCTCTCAGGATGCCTACAGTACTTTGTCTTAGGTATCATAGTATGTTCTATTTTTTAAATGTTTGAGGCAGTCTAATTTTTCTGTAGTTAGATCTACATAATTTTTTACATTATAATCTACATTCTAATTTTTCTGTAGTTAGCCAGATGTGCAGCCAACTACTAGGGAGTGAGAGGAGAATGCCTTCACAGAATAAGATTGGTCTTTAAGAGAGAATTTGGGGGTAATAGGAGGTCAACTTTATTTTAATATCTTCTCTCTTGAGAAATTACACTAGCATCCTACCTCTCCTATATGTCTTCTTTTTTAAACACTTAAAATTGCAGAATGCTGATTGACAGTTTTGGATGTTGCAATTCCATTAGTAGTATAACTCCAATACATTTGGAGGATAATAGTTTCAGAATGGATGGTTTTGCTAAATTAAGTCCAGTTTAAATTTATGACTTCATTAAACATTTACAAGTAGTAAAACCTGGATGTCGCAATATTAGCAATGATTCAGGAACAATTTCTAATGATGCCTCATAAGGCCTAAATTATTATATACAGGGATTGATTTTGGAGTGATTTAATCATATACATTCACTCCATTCATTCTATTGTTCCCTGCACCCATGATCCTTGCTTGAACTTGTAACCTGGTCTCTAAGAGATGGAACAGATACAGCATCACTCAAAGAAGATAATCAGGATCTTAATAATGTTTTGGGAGAGAGGCAGGACTTTGCCATCACCCTTTCTGGCTACTTTGCCATCACATAAATTGGAGAATGGGGAACAGTTTGGTATAATGGTTAAGGCAAGGGTCTTCAAACTTGGCAAGTTTAAGACTTGTAGACTTCAACTCCCAGAATTCCTGAACTAACATGACTGGAGGAGGAATTCTGGGAGTTGAAGTCCACAAGTCTTAAAGCTGTCAAGTTTGAAGACTCCTGGGTTAAGACATCAGGCTAGAAACTAAGAATTTGTGGAGTCTAGTCCCACTTTAGACCATCTGGGTGATCTTGAGCCAGTCACTTTCTCTCAATCCTTGAAGGAAAGCAATGGTAAACCACGCCTGGAAAACCTTGCCAAGAAAACTGTGGGAACTTGTCCAGACAATCACTGAGATTCAGACACCATTCAATGGAAGAAAAAAAAAAAAGACAACACATAATCACCTTTTTCTACTTGTTGTTGCATTTGACAATGAGTCTATAACAGCGGAAATCTTTCTATATTTAATAACTCCTCTGAAGGATCCCCATTTACTGATTGCTGAAATGTCTGTGTTAGTATGGTTTGGTTAGGAAAGTTGACATGGCTCATGTAAACAATGGACACCTAAGGTTACATGGCTTATATATATATAAAAAAACAAAAGCCTCCTTTGAACTGAGCTCAACTCTTATGATATAATGGATATTATTCAGCAATGGTATGAAAGTAGATTACCACTGCCATCTAGTATACATTTATTGACTGCTCATACGGGTATCTGGTCTCATATCAGGGTTGTACTCGATGACCTACAAGGTCCCTTCCAAATTTGTTAAATGATGTATGTTGAATAACTAAAGGATATTATCAGCAGATAAATTCTTTTTGAGGATTATTCATTGGTAAGTGGAGAATCTGTAACACAATTCCTAAAAAGCTAATGAAAGTTACTTGGATTTGTTAATCGGGGGTAGCACATTGACTTTTAATTGAATTTGAAGGAATCTTTCAATTTGTGCAAGGGCTATTAAGTGCTCTGACAAACTTAAAAATCTATTGTTACATTTTAAAAGGTTGTGTCATGATATTTACTTGTTAAGGTAAACTAAAACCCAGGTAATTTTGCCTCCCAAGAGATGTGAGAATAAGAAATTAGCTTCATTTAGAATAAGTGTATTTTAAAACATCTGTGGTTTTCCCTTTCACTTTCCATGATCGCTCGCAGTGATCATAATCTAGTTATCAATACAACATTAATGTTTAAGAGATGTGATTAAGGTAGGAGCAACTCTGGGTATATTAAAATGGAGAAACTCTGGCAGTAAAAGCTAAAGAAGATCAATCTTTCGTTTATGTGTTTTCTCTGTTGAACAGAAAGCCAGAAATAGCATCGGGGAAACAACTGGGAATGTTATAAGAATGTTTTACAAGTCTGGGATATGATATCATTAGAACTCCCCATGAAAGTCCACGTGAGACTCAGAGATTTCATAACAACTGCAATATTATTTGGGATCACTCTAATTTATAGATGGCATGTATTTGTATAATTTTTTTTTTCCTGTCTAAGGGTGACCTCTTGTGGTTATGTGGCTGTTTTAGTTTTCACTCACTGAGATAACACACAATGGGGGTTTTCTTCCCAGTTCAATAGTGTGTGATTTCAGAGACTTTCTGGATAAATCCCTGTAGTTTTTCTTGGCAAGGCTTTTCAGAAGTGGTTTGCCATTGCATCACTACCTACAGTAGAGAGAAAGTGACTGGCCCAAGGTCACCCACCTGGCTTTGTGGCTAAGGGGAGACTAGAATTCAGAGTGGTCTGTAGCCGATGCTTTAATCACTTAAAGCAGGGGTGTCCAACCTTGGCAACTTTAAGACTTGTGGACTTCAACTCCCAGAGTTCCTCAGCCAGCTTTGCTTAAAGTTGCCAAGGTTGGACACCCCTGACTTAAAGAGTATTAAATAAAGCTGACCCTAAACCTTTTGTCATTGGATATGAAGGGCCAGTTTCTCCTTCCTATTCTAGAAGCAGAATTTTATTGAGCAAATTCTTAAGTGCTCTATTTTGGGATATTTCCCTATTCATTGTTCAAGAATCCCCCTTGAGCATGAGTAGGGAAATATCCTGAAATAAAGTTCTTTTCTTCTGTATGAGAGAATAGGCAGGTGTTCTCTTCCAGTGCTCCATTTACACCACCTTGTATTTGTTACTTTAAACAATCACCCCAGATTACCTAAAAATAAACAAAATCTGGTCCTGATTTTAAAAGAGGTTGAATTGTTTCTTATTTTTGTTTAATTACTGTTAGTCCAGACGTTGTGCAAAAAGGATCTCAGAAGACATTAAAACCACATGGGCATTTAAAGGGCAGCAGCACCAGCACCATAATAAAGTACAATTTCAAAAAGCTCTAGAGCAGAGGTGTCAAACTCAAGGTGGGGTGCTTAGATCTGGCCTGTGGGGGCCACCCTGGAAACAGTGGAGGACCGGCCTGCAGTCCCTCTGCCAGAGAAAACAGAGCTCAGGTTTTGCTGGCAGAGGGTTGCAAGAGGCATCGCAGCCAGAAACAGAGCTCAGGAGCCCGTTTTTGCTGGCAGAGTGCTTAGGCCACCACAAGTGCCCTCAACATGAGTGACATTGAGCTGGCCACGCCCACTCTGGCCACATACCTTCCCTCCAAGATTAAACACAACCCTGATGTGGTCCTCTATGAAACTGAGTTTGACACCCCTGCTCTAGAGGAAGCAAATTAGTAAGTATCATGCTAAGATTTTTCCAGCATGGGGAGTTTTCAGATGCTAAAATTAATTTAGACACATTTTGAACTTTAGTGTTGGCAAAGTTTCCTGGGAATACCAGAGAGCCAGAAAAACAAACAAATCATTTCACAGCTCTCACTAGAAGCACAAATAACCAGCTCAAATTATGCTCTAATGCTCAGAAAGATGGAAGGAAAGAGAAGAAGAGGATGACCAACAGCAAGGTAGATGGACTCAGATGGACTTATACCAAGACAAATTCCTTGTGTGTCCAATCACACTTGGCCAATAAAGTATTCTATTCTATTCTATTCTATTCTATTCTATTCTATTCTATTCTATTCTATTCTATTCTATTCTATTCTACTCTACTCTGCTCTATTCTTCTTTTAATTCCATATTTTTTCTGGTTTTGAGGATGTAGCCATGATACTATGATGTAAATGGAAGAGACAGAGCAAAATTATCATCCTTTTGTCTCTTTCTCTCTCTCTTTGTGTATTTCAAACTAAAACAGTGGACTGAATGAATAAACATGCTGTTTCAATTTTTTTTTTTTAAGCAAAAAGCAAAAAATTGCACCATCTTTATTTGATGACCACTTGCTAAATTTCAGGGATGAATTTTTTTGGTAAGAAATTTAAAGCTAAGAGGGATGTTAGCCATTTAGAAGGAATTGGGTATAAATTTGATCGTATGGAGAACATGATCAAAAGTAGCACAGTGAAAATCAGCAGAGACAAATGTAATATTCTGCATTCAGAGAAAACTAAAAAAGTAAACTAAGAACATGAACTTATAATAATAACTATCCTCTTGCAGGGCTCAACTAAATTTGATAGGACCAGGTGAGAAAAGGCTGAATTACAAAATAGTTGGTTGAACATTGGAAGAAAGATTTCGATTGTACAAGTCAAATTTATTCTAGAGGAAGTGATTTTTCAGTTATGTGTCTACATCTATATGTAGATGTGCAGCATTGAACTGTTCTCACCATAGATGGTCCAGCTTCCAGCTTCCATTTTTCATTTGTTTATTTAATTGCAACCCCCGGCACTAGGGATTCAGAAGAGTGCACAAGAGTCCAAATATAGAACATACAAAACCAGAAACAAAATCAATGAAGCATATATCCATATAATCTTATGATCACTGTATTAAAAAGGCCTTTCTTAACCTGGTAGTTCTGAAATATAATAGATTGCAGGTCCCACCATTTGTTTAATTGTCTTTCTGAATGCCAGGGGATTTATTCTCCAAAACCTTTGAAAAATGAGTGCAGAGAAGAGCAACAAAGATGATTAGGGGACTGGAGGATAAAACATACAATTGGGTATGATAGCAGTGTTCTCATATTTCAAGGGCTGCCACAAAAAAAAGTCAACATATTCTCCAAAGCACCTGAAAGCAGGACAAAAAGCAATGGCGTGAAACTAATCAAGGAGAGATCTTGATTAGAACTAAAGAGAAATTTCCTGATAGTGAGAATAAATAATCAGTGGAATGGCTTGCCTCCAGAAGTTGTAAATGCTCCAACACTGCAGATTTTAAAGAAGAGATTGGACAATCATTTATCTAAAATGGTATACGATCTCCTGTTTGAGCAAGGGGCTGGACTAGAAGACCTTTCCAATTCTAAAGTCCCTTCCAATTCTCTGATTCTGTTATTGCATGGAG
Source organism: Hydrophis major (assembly GCA_033807585.1). Classification (NCBI taxonomy): domain Eukaryota; kingdom Metazoa; phylum Chordata; class Lepidosauria; order Squamata; family Elapidae; genus Hydrophis; species Hydrophis major. Next base: position 249,105,488 of record CM066330.1, read on the forward strand.
TTGTAGAATGTGCAGGGAAAATTAATTCAACCATTCCCAAGACATGGACTGTCTTTCTTCTTTTTAAACACTTCAATAGCATTATTATTTGTTTGCACTCTGCTGTAGAGTAAGGAGGATGCTATTGTTATTGTTGTTACCATTTTGGCAATCTTTCCTCTGGGCATTTTTCCTTTTCAAGTGGAAAAAAGGGAAATCAGGCAGCACAGAAGATTGGTTAGTGATCACAAACAGCTTGCTGAATCACGCAAATGAGAGGGTTTTAAAATTTTGCTGATTCATAGAATACAATCAACTTGGGATGATTCATTCCTTGCTTTGATTTGCAAGGAAACTGACGCCAATTGCAAACATGTTTTTCAATGTCTTTCGTAATCTTCTACTCTGTTTTCAAAGCACATTGTTCTACTTTGTGAAAGTGGTATTTGAACATCTATTCATTCTGTTCTCCTGTTGTGTATTCAGGTCACTGAAAAACAAAGATTTTTCTATCCTTACTTTAATTAGTATGTGGATAGACATAAACAGCACACAACATTCGTATTCGTATCCATTTATCGTATCCATTATTCATATCCATTTCATGTATTCATAACCATGCCTACCTGTTATATAATACTTGCTTGACAAATAAATAAATAAAAAAAAGCATCGGAGACTGCTTCCTAACTGGGAAATGAACTCAGGAAATTTCATCCAATATCACAGGAAAATGCACCCTGTAGTCCTACAAACTTTATTAAATTGCAACCTCTGGGTAGGATGGCCAATGGTTAGAGATGCTGGAAGTTTTAGTTTAGCTTTAGTTTAGTTTAGTTTGGAAAATTACAAATGTCTTCCCTCTGGGATAGCTCTGAGTATGTAGATTGATGATTTAATCTTGAGGTAGAGCATGATAAAAACATGTGCTGGACCATAGCATTTGACTTCAGGGGCATCCATGTGGAGGTGGGGATGGACATGTCAAAATCTGCATGGTTGTGGTCATGGTGTCATGATCAATGCCCTGCCCCAAATTCACATACAAAAGGAGAAGGACTTTCACTGTCTATGGAGATTCTCAGTCATCCAGGTCATGGTTGTCCCAAAGGGGCTTTCTTTCAAAAGGCAACTGGGCTTTCTTTGTTTTTCCTTGAAAACATTTTGCTTCTCATCCAAGAAGCGTCTACTGAAACAACTACTGAAAGACAATCAAAACTGAAGAAGTTTCTTGGATGAGAGGCAAAAAGCCTTCAAGGAAAAACAAAGAAAGTCCAGTTACCTCTTGAAAAAACACCTTTGGGACAAAAGCTTTAATTGTATCATTATCTTGCAGATTTTTGACATATCCACCCCCAATTCCATGTTTGAATCCTGCTCCTGCTTATGACTGCTCCTAGGTATTCCTTTAACTAAACTGATTGAACTGGCGGAGGAAATTAATTTTTCATAAGCTGTATGAGTTTATGAAACAAGCCTCGGAACTAGTGCTATTATAAATTTCCTTAATAAATAATACAGGTAAAGATTTTCCTGTCAGTCATGTTCAGCTGTAGGGCATGGTGCTCATCTCTGTTTTTTGGGCAAGGGAACCAGTGTTGTCCGAAGACAACTTTTGTGGTCATGTGGCCACCATGACTATAGGCCAAAGGCACATGGAATGCTGTTACCTTCCCACCAAAGTGGTACCTATTAATCTATTTGCATTTGCATGCTTTCAAAATGCTATGTGGGCAGAAGCTGTGGCAACTAATGGGAGCTCAACCCATTGTGTTCAGCTTGGGTTTGAAACTGGGCTGTCAGCTCTTCTGCTGACAAGCTCAGCGTCTTTAACTGCGGAGCCACCACACCCCTTTAATAAATAATTAAACTGGTTAATTCTGGTCTCGTCATCTCAAGAGGGCTTCCTGAGACTCCAGCCTTCTGGCAGTACACTGTCTCTGTAATAGCTCCCATTCTGGAACCAACTTCCTTGGAAAGCTTGAATGGTGTCCTCCTACCCACATTCCAGATTATTAAAACTTCCTTGTTTTTTTTTTTTTTTTAAAAAAAACTCCATTTGATTGGACTCTTGTATATGGTATGTCTTTCTCTGCATATTTTGTGCTAGATTATATCGGGAGTCTTACCATTTCACTTCTCTGTATAGTCACTTCCCTATCAAATGATTGAACTGGTCAATACATGTGGCAAATAATAGTAACAATATAAAAGAGTTGGAAGGGACCTTGGAGGTCTTCTAGTCCAACCTTCTGCTCAAGCAGGAGAGCCTATGCCATTCCAAACAAATGGCTGTTCATTCTCTTCTTATAAATCTCCAGTATTGGAGCACCCACAACTTCTGAAGGCAAGCTGTTCCACTGGTTAATTGTTCTCACTGTCAGGAAATTCCTCCTTAGTTCTGTGATGGGTCTCTCTTTGATAAGTTTCTATCCATTACTGCTTATCCTGCCCCCAGGTGCTTTGGAGAATGACCCCATATGCTCTGTGACAGTCCCTTAAACATTGGAAGATGCTATCATGACACCTCTAGTCCTTGACTAGACATATTCGGTTCCTGCAACCTCATCTCAAGCTAGTTTTCTTAAAGTCCACCATTCACACAATCAGCTATGAGTCAATAAGAGCCACGGTGGCGCAGTAGTTCGAGTCCAGTACTGCAGGCTGCTTCTGCTGATTGCCAGCTGCCTGCAATTTAGCCGTTCAAATCTCACCAGGCTCAAGGTTGACTCAGCCTTCCATCCTTCTGAGATGGGTAAAATGAGGACCCAGAATTGTTGGAGGCAATATGCTGATGCTGTAAACTGCTTAGAGAGGGCTATAAAGCACTGTAAAGCGGTATATAAGTCTAAGTGCTATTGCCATTTCATGTTTTATGATCAAGTCAGAAGCACTAGACAGAGGTCCCTTCCACTTCTGTTTTCTCTAGCTTCCATCCTTTTGAAACAGAGTAGGGCTTTACCAGACCTACCAGCAAAAATGAGAAGAAAGTGGCAATTTTCATTTCATACAAAATCAAAAGGAGATAAGATGCAAGGAAGGAGCCATTTGGCCTATTACATTCCCCAAACACTACATTTCTCTTATGTTTCTCCTGTAAGACATCCAGAAAGTATCCATGATATCAAGCACTCTGAGACATTTTCTCTCCAATTGATGTATTTAGAAACAGATCTGGAATGTCAAAGGCAATTTCCCAAAGTGAAATTATTTTCAAGCATTACATAGAATCCACCTTCTTTCCTACCTTCTCTCCTCCCACTTCTACACTTCATAAATCACGAGAACCAATTAACTGCAACTGGAATTTCTTAATACGACATACAGAATAACCTTGAACTTTTCAACTCTTCCACCCTTCTTCCATGAAATGTGTCAGCTGAATTTTAAAGCTGACATCTCCTTTTTCTCCTCAAGATTTCATGCTGAAGGCTGTAATTGACTGTGTTGTGGCTGCAGTGTGTGTGTGTGAGTTGAGTTTTTATATTGTGAATTTTAATATATGTGAGTTGGCTGGCCATAAACTCATATTTTTTTAAAAATCCATCAAAGGTGTCATTCTTTTTGTTTGTTATTTGCACTATGTCATTTTGTCATGAATCAACGCATATGAAACAATCTTTCAAGAAGATGCTAATATATGTCCAATCAATGCAGCCCTTTTTCCTTATCCTAGTGATGGTTTTCCTTATCCTGGTGATGGTTTTCACTAATCTGGTAGTTCCAGGTGCCTCCAGTTATGACTGCTCTCATTGCTGAGCAATGCCCAGGAATGATAGAAACCATAATCTGATGCATTTAGAGATTGGCAGATTAGGGAAGATTGGTTTAGACCAAGGACCTCCAAACTGAGCCACTTTAAGACTTGTGGACTTCAACTCCCAGAATTCCCCAGCCAGCATGTGGAATTCTGGGGAAGTCCACATCTTAAAGTGGTCAGGTTTGAAGGCCCCTGGTTTAGAAAAAGAATTTAAAATCAAGGTGCCCATCTTTTAGCTAATATCGGCAGTAATATGTGCAGCTCAGCTTTTTATCCCTGTGTTTAAGAAGAGGCAGAAATACAAGGAGGAGTGTACAAGTGGGTGAAATGGCATAAAGGATTTAGGTGTAAGAGTGGGTGGGGCACAGCCGTTTCAAAGACATATTACACACCCAGTCTTCTCTTAAGATGAAAAAAAAAAGACTGTGTAGGAGGATCTCCTTGTTCTCACCGTCCTTAAAACTTTCCTCCCTTCCTCTGTTTCCAGGAATGGCTGCATTCACACAAACAAGAGGAACCTGGTGGTCGAGCCCATTTTGGGGGTTAGCATGGAGCCGGAAAGTAGACTAACCTGAGATACCTCAATGCCCACAACCTTAAGCAGACTTAACTTAGGTCGAATTTGGCAGGTTGTGCCAAGGCAGCAACTGCTAGATCTTCGCTGGATCTGATTGGAGGAGTGGGGGAGGGGTTGTGTGAACGGCCTCCGCGAGTCCAGGAATGCCCCTGCGGAGGAGTCCTCTGAAGGGCTCGCCCGCTCCAGGTCTGGCCTCCGGGAGCGCCATCGCTCTCCGGCCCCTCCCCCTCCCTTCGCCGGGGAAATGAAGAGGTGGGAAGGAATTTCTCTCCCCCCCCCCCCACACATATACACACACAGACACACGCGCGCTCCGGTTACCTCCCTCCCTCCCTCCCTCCCCTCCTCCTCCTCCTCTTTGTGCAGTGCAGGTAAGCTCCGGGTCCTCCTCCTCCTCTCTCCCCCCTCCCCGTGATGTCACACCTACTCTCGCAGGGCATGATGGGAGAATCCCACTGCTTCCCAAGAGATGCGCTAAGGAGAGCGAAAGACTGAGGCGATTCGGAGCCGCGGCAGAGCTCCCCAATTTCTATTCGGCTGTTTCATCCACCCGCACCTCTCAACCCTCTTCTTCCCGCCTCGCCGGCTGGCGTTCCCATCCGCTGCGCGGGAAACCATGAGGGGCAGAAGGGAGACCCGCGCTTAAGGGGGGGAGGGCTCTGCCCAGCTTTTTTTTCTCCCTCCCCTCACCCCCCCCCCCCCCCCGTCCGCTCGCTCGCTCGCTCGCTTGGCTTCCTCTCACCTGATTCCCCACGAAGGACCTGACGGATTTCCCTGAACGGAAATGCCCGGGAAGAAACTTCTCCAGCGCTTTGAGCAGCAATAAGGAGCCGGGCGGATCCCCGGGGCTGTAGCCCCCCCACCCCCGCTTTGCTGGATGGTGCCAGCCGAGTGCCGGGCAGGGCGCCGGCAGGAGGGGCTACGCCAGGATGCTCTGCTTGCTGGGGCTCCCGGGCTGAAAACGGGGCCCCTCTGCACCGCAGGCTCCCCTCCCGCCTGGTGGTGACCTTGGATTTCATGAAGGCTCCCCTTCCCCCCGGCCTCTGAAGTCTGCTTGCCTCCCGCCCCCTTCCTCAGACCCCCCCCCCTCTCCCCGCCCCCCTGCCCATGGCTGCCTCGGAAGAAGGGACCGGCTGCTTGTTCCCCAGAGGCCGGTCCCAGAGCGATCCCAGCATCCTCGCTGACACCGCAGGCACTGGAGGCCAAGCGCGCCCAGGTAAAGCCCGGGACTCTTCCCGGGGCGCGGGGCAGGGGCCGCGGGCGGCCGGGTCGGCGGGCGAGGGGAGTGGTCGTGGGGGCTCCGGGAGATGGAGTGTGGAGGTGGGGGGGCGGGGGGCGGGCCTGGCTCGTGTTATCCGCCGATCCGGCAGCAGGAGCCGGTCGGAAGAGAATTGGGAACCGATTTGCTTGTTCGGCTCCTGCAACAGCAGCAGCAGCTCCAGCTCCGGGGGTGAGAAAGTGATGCAGTGACTGAACTGTAAATAAGGTGGCCTTGGAGGAAGGAGGCTCCGGCTGGGGTTTCGGAAGGCGGAAAGGTCGCCGGAAGCCGCGGCGAGAAGGAGAAAGAGGAGGGGAACAAACCCCTGCAGAACCGCCTGGGGATTTCGGTCAGCCCCCACTGGGCCAAAAGCATCCTTAGCTTTGTCGGGCTTGGAAGGGACTTTTGTCCAAGGAAGGATTGACCAGCCCAGAGGAGTTTTGACAGCTGCCCAGATTTCAGCCTCTTACTGAATTGAATCAAGAACAGGGTTATCCTCCCTCCCTCCCTCCCTTCTTTACTTCCTCCCTCCCTTCTTTCTTCCCTCCCTCCCTTCCCATCTCTTCTCTCCTTCCCCCTCCCTTCCTTCTTTTCTTCCTTCCTCTTTCTTTCTCTCTCTCTCCTTCCTTCCTTCCTTCCTTCCCTCCCTCCCTCCCTCCCTCTTTCTTTCTTTCTTTCTTTCTTTCTTTCTTTCTTTCTTTCTTTCTTTCTTTCTTTCTTTCTTTCTTTCCTTCCTTCCTTCCTTCCTTCCTTCCTTCCTTCCTTCCTTCCTTCCTTCCTTCCTTCCTTTTCCTTCCTTCCTTCCCTCCTTCCTTCCTCCTTCCTTCCTTCCGTCCCTCCCTCCCTCCCTTCCTTCTTTTCTTCCTTCCTCTTTCTTTCTCTCTCTCTCCTTCCTTCCTTCCCTCCCTGCCTCTTTCCTTCCCATCTCTCTCTCTCTCTCTCTCTCTCTCTCTCTCTCTCTCTCTCTCTCTCTCTCTCTCTCTTTCTTTCTTTCTTTCTTTCTTTCTTTCTTTCTTTTCCTTCCTTCCTTCCTTCCCTCCTTCCTTCCTTCCTTCCCTCCCTCCCTTTCTTCCTTTCCCCCATGCTGCAAATTCACAAGAGGCAATTGGTGGTGAGATCTCTGCCCGATCTAGCTGGTTTTAGAAAATGCCCAGCCGATAGTACAGTATTTGTTCAGATTATAGCCCCATTTCTCACTCATACCATCCTTTCACAAGGATGCTCAGGGCAAAATGATTAGAGCGGCTTCCCTAGCCTGCTCTGTGGCCTTCAGAACCACAGCCTAATCACCGTCTTTAAAATCAGGAGAGCCTGAAAAGGATTCCTGAATACTGAGAGAAAAGGGGCTGCAGCTGGGAAGATAGGCAGACATGACTGGCTGGCTTAAACCTCCTGGCTGGATATCACATATTGCTACTTACCTAGCAAATAATGAATGCCTCAATTTAAGACAGGGCATTCTTGATTTACGGTGCAGCAGAAAGGGAGAGAGAAGAGGTCAAATAAAGCAGAAGGGAACAGGTTATTGGCATGAGGTTTCCATGGAGACAAAGGAAGCAGAATTATAATTAAGCTACAATTTCCACTCTATCATCCACAACGGGGTGTGTGTGTGTGGGGAACCACCCTACACAGCAAGAAAGTATAATCTGGAGTAGAAGACTGTGCCAGAGAATGGATCTTATGTATTCAAACAATATTTTCTATTTGCGAGTCAGTAAGAATAATTATTTCACCCACTGCCAGATTTTCTCTTCTTTGGGAAGGATAATCCTGCTGCCTTTGAAAAAAGAGCCAGTTTGGTCTAGTGGTTAAGACATCAAGCTAGAAACGAGGAGATGTGAGTTCTAGTTCCACCTTAGGCATGAAAGCCAGTTGGGTGACTTTGGGCCAGTCACTCTCTGCCCATGTCACAGAGTAGTTGTGGGGAAAAGAGGAGGTCTGTTCACTACCTTGACTTACAACAATAATATAGGCAGGATTTTTTTTTTTTTTTTTAAATGCTCCAAGAATGACTTACCCATTTTAGCAAAGAAGCAACCACCACAGTATGCCTGAATGGAAAGGGCAATCAAGATGGGTCTTTGCTATCCCAGCCGGTTTGAGTAACAGTACCATTTCTTGGCATCTATGCAGTTTATTACTTATTTGGGTGGAAAGTTGGTTTGCACAGCAAGAAAAGGCAAGGGGAATTTGCTAGAAGGAAAGGCTGGGAATTAACAATGTGTTGCTTGCCCTTCTTGACTCAGGATCTTGGCTAAAGGTTAATAGAGGCAAAGGCTGGGTCATTTTTAGAATCAATGGTATTGGACAAAATAATAATAATAATCTTTGAGTCCAGGAAGTAGAAAAAAATAACCTGCATATATAAGATTTCCACCTCCCTCTCCATAAAATGCTCTGAACCACAAATATCACAGCCGGATTACATTTTGTTTTGCACCACGAACTTTCCATTTTAATTTTTTGGGGTCCAATGTTTCTTTTTCTCTCTTATCATATCAAATTCTGGCTGTTTAGATTGATTACAAGGTTTATTATTTATTGATAGGGGTATGGAATAGTAGCTTTATATAGAAGGGATAAATAAAAGAAAAGTACTTTACAAATAACTTTTGCTTTGTTTTATATTTTAAATCGCCTATCCTGAATTTCTTTATGCATGTTATCCTTTTGCTTTCTTGTTCGGCGTTTCAACTCCAATCTGTTCCTTCTTTGCAATATTGAAATATGAGCCCAAAAATCTGTTTAATGTCTGATTTGAAACAGTGAAACACTAGTTCTCTTTTTACTCCTGACAGTCTTCATGTCAGAGGTATTTGCTTATTATATTTTGGTCCTTTATTCTGTTCTTTTCATAGTTTTGCTTGCCAGAAGATGCAAAAGTGTCAATAATAAATACTGACAGCTTTTAAGATCCATTTTCCACAATCAAATAATTTATGATCCTTGTTGCTATAGGTTTTTTTTTAAGAGAGAAACTAATGAAAGCAGCTTATGAATCTTTGTAGTCCAGCTATGCTGGTATACTGAGTCATGGAAACAAAGAATGCTAGTAATCAAATAGATTAAAGGTTTTTCTGCTGTAATAGGTTGTGAATAAGTGAAAAACTTTGCACGCTTAAGGTAGAAGAAATCTAATCACCAAACTTCAGTTTCATTTACTTTTTTGTTGTTGCCAGTTTGCAAGTTATGAAAAACAAAGCTGGCATGTTTGCAATCTGAGTATCATGTAGTGACACTTGCAGGGTATTGCACTGGTACTTCAGAAAACATGATGCCCATCAAGGGATAAAAATAAAAACAAGGAATCAGTCCACCCCATCAAAAATGAATGCAAGAAATTCAGCCCTCTGAGGTGGCTTGGCTTAAGGGTTGTCCTTTCTCCTTGCCAGAAATTTAAGAGTATGGGTTATCTGTGGAGATTCTCCATCATCCAGGTCATGGTTGTCTCAAAGGTGTTTTTTCTAAGCAACTGGACTGTTTTTTCTTTGAGGAAGAGAGGAGAAAACATTTCGCTTCTCATCCAAGAAGCTTCATCAGTTCTGATGGTGGGGAGATGGAAGGATAGGTACTCCAACATCCACTCTTAACTGTCAGCATCTATCCTATTCTGGAACCATCACAACTGATGAAGCTTCTTGGATGAGACACGAACATTTTCTTCTTCTTCCTCAAGGAAAAAAGCACCTTTAGAAAAAAGCACCTTTGAGTTAATAGTGTGGATGTTTTATGGCTGAAGATGTGAGAGGTGAAAAAGCACTTTCATTTTCTCCAAGAAAGGCTATATTTTGCAGAAAACATTTACAATAGCTTGAGCTCTTTATCCTTTTTTAAAAAAGGAATGAATTTATGTACTCCATAGCGGAGTACATAAAGCAATAAATTATTTCATAGTATCGCTTCTCCAATATGTTTTCCAAAGTGCTTCACTTTCTCAAAGCTACCAACAAACAGCAGGGAATTATGGGAACTGATGTCCTGCATATCTACTAATGTGCCAGCCTCAGGAAGGTTACCATAAATTACATGGAATGAAAAAAATTATATGAACCTATTCCAGAATTTGTAGATAATAAAACATGCATAAAATCAAATAGTTTAATATGCAGTAGCAATAAATGTTCATCTGTCCATCAATATCTATCATGTCATTTTTCCCATAACCAATGCAGTGTCCTTCTTGTATTACAGATTTAGTTTCCCATAAAGATTTAGGCTTTATTCTATAGTAATTTGACGATGTTTAGAGGTTTGAAACAATGCTTACATTCCCATTTATTCTAATATAATTTCAATAAAGTCCCATGGAAAGTAATAAATGCAATCAATCAAATGCTGGCATTGTGATGGCTGAGTTTGTTTTATTTGGAAGGATGCCCACAGTAACCTCTAATGCTATTTTGTCCACATCAACTCATTATGGATTGGTTACGTAGTTGAGACCTGTCATTGTTTTGATGCATTTTTGAAGCGTGGGACTATAACAGAATACTTCTGCTTACGTCCAGCTCTAGAGTTGTGAGAGGGGAAGCAAGCATGGAACTATCTGGCAAAATAATGGATGGGGTACATCATCTGTGTTTCTTTCATTTGGGAGACAACATAAGAAAGTGGCAGCAATGGTCAAATAAAGTTTTATAGTTATGCATAATGGAAACAATGACTTCTGTCTCCTCCCTCCCTCTGGAATTTGTTAATGGATGATTTGTTAATGGATAAAATAGCTTTAGGGCAGGAAAAAATGGTTTACTGTCAGATTATACGGTACCATTCAATTTGACTGAATGCTATTTCTTTTTAGCTATGTGTACATAAGGCATATAGAGGTTTTAATAACTTAAAGTAAGACAAGAAAACCCAACTAGCTATATATCAATAGAACGGACTGCAGAATTTACAATGAAACACAAAGAAAAACAACTGTCACTGTATATAAGAATTAGGAAGAATAACATGTGAAGAAATTATGAACAAATTATTAATTATCACTGAAAAGTTCTTAATAGTGGCTTCTGTAAGACTACTATATTGCTGCTAAGTTTGCACTTATGTTTACGATGGAGTCCTCTGATTGCAATAAGATATTCAAGTTTAAGTGTTACTAAATTCTTATTTCACAAATTATCATGATGTGTGAATTATATATCCTTCTTTTGGTCTTTTTCCAAACACCAATTTTGTGTGTTCGATACATGATGAGTACATGTGTTAATTTTCTGATCAATACATAAAAAACAATAAAGAATTCTATATATCCTTAATTGTTAGAAATCATAACCATAACCCCACAATGGCAAAGTAGGAACAAACTGCAGTTGGAAAAAAAGTACTAAATGTGTGAAAATTACAGGGGAATTTATTGATCATTACGGTTAATAAAATGTAGTTCTTAAGTAAATCAAGTGGCTCTCCTCTTACAATCCATACTTTTATCCTATTTTGACTTTATTTTTCAAGCCATGCTCTCTTTAGAAAGAAGAAAGCAGCCTTCCTTCTTTTATTTATCATCATCATCATCATCATCTTAGCCATTGTCTATCCCAGAGGTCTCCAAACTTGGCAACTTTAAGACCTGTGGACTTCAACACCCAGAATTCTCCAGCCAGCATAGCATAGGGGGAAGGTTACTGCATAGCTGGCTGGAGAATTCTGGGAGTTAAAGTCCACAGGTCTTAAAGTTGCCAAGTTTGGGGACCCCTGGTCCATTGTAGGACAAAGGTCTCTTCCACATGTTTCTAACCAATATGATCCTGAGCTTTCTTTTGCCAACTGGGCCCACAATACTTACTGATCTTATTGATCCATATCGTTTTAGGTCTCTTTCATGAATGCTTTTGATCAAGTGGGATCTGTTCCAAGATTGTCTTGGTCCACCTACCATCAGTGCTTCTTGCGATGTGACTAGCCCATTTCCATTTCCATTCTTTTACTTTCTCGATGATATCATGTGCTATCATTAGTTCTTTAATCCATGTGTGGGTCTTTCTATCTTGTCTTGTAATGCTGAGTATGTATCTTTCCACGGCTCTTTGCGCCACTTGTAGCTTTTGTATCGATTGTGAGGTTAGTGTCTATATTTCGCCAGCATATGTTAGAGCAAGGAGCACACACTGATCAAAATTTTTTCTCTTTACAGGTGAAACTCGAAAAATTAGAATATCGTGCAAAAGTTCATTTATTTCAGTAATACAACTGAAAAAGTGGTCCTTTGAGATAGACTCATTACATGCAAAGCAAGATAGTTCAAGGCGTGATTTGTCATAATTGTGATGATTATGGCTTATACAGCTAATGAAAACCCCAAATCCACAATCTCAGAAAATTAGAATATTACATGCAATCAATAAAACAAGGATGGTACATAGAACAATATCAGACCTCTGAAAAGTATAAGTATGCATATGTACTCAGTACTTGGTTTGGGCCCCTTTTGCAGCAGTTACTGCCTCAATGAGGCATGGCATGGAAGCTATCAGCCTGTAGCACTGCGGAGGTATTATGGAAGACCAGGATGCTTCAGTAGTGGCCTTCAGCTCTTCTGCATTGTTCGGTCTCATGTCTCTCATCTTTCTCTTGGCAATGCCCCATAGATTCTCTATGGGGTACAGGTCAGGCACGTTTGCTGGCCAATCAAGCACAGTAATCCCACGGTCATTGAACCAGGTTTTGGTGCTTTTGGCAGTGTGGACAGGTGCCAAGTCCTGCTGGAAAATGAAGTCAGCATCCCCATAAAGGTCATCTATGGAAGGAAGCATGAAGTGCTCCAAAATTTCCTGGTAGACGGCTGCATTGACCATGGATGTAATGAAGCACAGTGAACCAACACCAGCAGATGACATGGCTGCCCAAATTCTTCCTCCAGACTCTGGGTCCTTGGTTTCCAAATGAGGTGCCAAAGTTGTTCTCATCATAAAAGAGGACTTTGGACCACTGAGCAACAGATCAGTTCTGTTTTTCTTTAGCTCAGGTAAGACACTTCTGATGTTGTTTGTTGTTCAGGAGTGGCTTGACAAGAGGAATACAACATTTGAAGCTCATGTCCAGGATCCGTCTGTGTGTGGTGGCTCTTGATGCACTGACTCCAGCCTCAGTCCACTCCTTGTGAAAGTCCCCAACACTTTTGAATGGCCTTTTCCTGACAATCCTCTCCAGGCTGCTGTCATCCCTGCTGCTTGTGCACCTTTTTTTTCCCACACTTTTCCCTTCCACATAACTTTCTATTAATGTGCTTTGATACAGCACTTTAGGAACATCCAACTTCTTTTGCAATTACCTTTTGAGGCTTTCCCTCCTTATGGAGGGTGTCAATGATGGTTTTCTGCACAACTGTCAGGTCAGGAGTCTTTCCCATGATTGTGATTCCTACTCAACCAGACTGAGAAACCATTTAAAGGCTCAGGAACCCTTTGCAGGTGTTATGGCTTCAATAGCTGATTAGAGTTGGACACTTTGAGCCTATAATATTGAACCTTTTCACAATATTCTAATTTTCTGAAATTGTGGATTTGGGTTTTCATGAGCTGTAAGCCATAATCATCTCAATCGTGACACATCACGGCTTGAACTATCTTGCTTTGTATGTAATGAGTCTATCTGATATATTAGGTTCACCTTTTAAGTTGCATTACTGAAATAAATGAACTTTTTTGCGTGATATTCTAATTTTTCGAGTTTCACCTGTAATTTGTTTTCTTTCTTTGGTGAATTTATTAAACATAACCTGGCTCTTTTTTAGATGTATTTTTAAGCCAAATGGTCCTCCTGCTTTGTGCAGCTTTTGTATGGGTCTTTGTAGCTCTTCTAGGTTTTTATTATTTATATAAATAACTTAAAGTGGTAAACCTACAACAACCCCCTGTGAGATGGAATGGCTGGTCCAAAAGTCAACCAGCTATAGATGATAGCTGTGACATTCACACCATTCTGGTTGTGCTTCATGGGATTTTTTGTTTTTTGTTTTGCACATTTATTATGGGTAGTATTGGCAGCCCATTTCTCATCATTGGTATCAAAATTTAAGGTGTAGCCCTTTGGAGAAGAGCATTAGGTCAGTGATGGAATTCATGTATTCCATGTAAGAAGGTCTGGTTCAAGCCTTGTCCTCTCGAGTTGCTGATGGGAAGTACCAACCACCCACAGAAGATAATTGAACTGTGGGTTCTTTGATGGTGTCTGAACTTGATTCATTTCTTGTAAATGTTTCATTACCAAATTAGGTAACACCATCAGTGCTAGCCTATTTCTATAAGAAAACAACCAAGCTCAGAGAGCACCGAATAGCCCAAAGTATGACCCATGATACCAAGTATACCAAGTGATTTGTCAGACACAAAACCAAATATTTTCGTTTTTAGTCTTTTAATGACCCCGTAATCCCTTGCATCGGAGTGGAGTCAGGGCAACCGAACCAAGGCATGGCAACTTCAATGTTGATAATGCCCTTGGTCAAGATTATCACTCCCTTTGATCAAGGGTTAATTCTTCTTCTGGTTATGGACCTGAAGCCCTGGAGAAGGAACAGGAGTGGATTCCATTACAGTGCAGGTAGTCCTCCACTAGGACTAGTTGCTTACCCACCATTAAAAGTTAAGGCAGACCTCCACAGAACTACTTATTACCCAGGTTTGAAATTCTGACAGGTTTCCTTCCCATGGTCACATGATTGCATTTTGATCATCTCGCAAGCACTCCACATTTACAGCCATTTATAGTGTCCTATGGTCACATGACTAAATTTATGACTTTTTGTACTGGAAACTAGCATTTACTTCCAGGTTCTAGCAAAAAATGCCCTTGAGGACAATGGATTTGCTTAATGACTTCTGCAAAAAAATGTCATAAAAGTGGGTGTGGTCACATGGTGACCTGCTTAATGATGGACATGACTTATGACCATAATTCAAGGCTCAATTATAGTCATAAGTCAAGGACAACCTGCACATTAGAGTGGTATCTCGATACTCATTGTTAATTAATTCCCAGAGGTGCGATGAATACAAAAAATGATGAGTACCAAACAAATTTTTCCCATAAGGAAAAATGTAATAGTCACAAAGCAACTGACACTGACAAGTTCTAACTTGTGTGTTGAGTATCAAACAAACGATGCGTACTGGGACAAAGTTTTTGCACCAAAATGCATTGAGTAGCAAATTTAACAAGTTTCAAAGCAGTTGAGTACCAAGGTACCACTGTATTTAAGTTGACTCCACTGTCCCCAAGATTAAAGAAGAGAACAAGCTACCCTATAGTAATGGTAAGGAGGGATAGTAATTGAGATGTTGTTTTTGATGGAATAGAGCAGGGGTATCATCTTCAAGGCCTGTGGGCCAGATCTGGCTCACAGGGTGCTTAGAGCTGGCCCACAGAGACAGCAAAGGACTGGCCAGGGCCTCTGCCAGTGAAATGGAGTGGGGGGGGGGCTGTGCACCCCTCTGAGCTCCATTTTTGCTGGAAGGGGGCTGCTGTGGCCGAAAACGACACCACCCTGAGCATTTTTGCTGGCAGAAGGCTATCAAAACAAACTAAAATCCAAACAAAAGGAGAAATGTTTTGCCTTTTACATTTGAGCATGCAAGGAGAAAGTGAAAGAGGAAAGAAAAAGAAGGAAAGATGGGAAGAGAGCAAGGAAGGAAAAAGAAGGAAAGAGGGGAAGGAAGAAGAAAGGAAAATGAAGAGGGAAGGAAAAAGAAAAGGACGGAAAGAGATTATAATGAGAGTGAGGGAGGGTCTCAGGGAAGTCCTGCCTTAGCACTTGGCCACCACAGGTGTCCCCTGACTCGAGTGGCATTGATCTGGCCATGCCCACCATGGCCCTTCAAAGTCAAACACAACCCTGATGCAGCCCTCAATGAAACCAAATTTGACACTCCTGGAATAGAGGTTTCTGCAAATGCTCAGAGATGCTTAATTCTTGATTCAAGCTGCATAGTGGCAATCTTATCTTGAGGTGACAGTTATCTTGAGGCACTGCAGAGGAATAATATTGAGGCAAATTGCCACAAGATGACCTTTGTCTGACATTTTTCTAAGCAGTCACTCCATCTTGCATATAATGGTAGTTGTAGTGAGTTGCATCACAAGTTCAGTAAATGTATAGTCTATCAAGAGGTCAAAAACAAAAATCACCTTGTGGTGAGAAGCAAAGAATGCAGGAAATTCAGCCTTTGAGGAAGCTTGGTTTAAAAGTTTTCCTTTCCACTTGTCCAAAATGCAATGGTTTTTAATGTCATTTGACTATCTGAATAAGGGATTCTCTTTTAATTTTCTTTTAGTGGCTAACACAAAAATTCTGCCACAATGATGAAACCCCCCCCACAAAGATACCATTTTTCTAAGGATAAATGGTTCTTTATCACCTTTCCCCCAATGCTTTTGGCAAATTAGCCCTAACAACTTTATTTCTTAGCATCTGGCAGGCTCATTTGATTCTTGGATCTGGCAGTCGGTTTGGTCAATGGTAGCCTTTTTTTTGTATTGAATTAATATTCTATGGAAGTTCTTTTTTTAAAAAAAGGTTCATTGTGAAGTTGAACTTTCACAACTTCTGCTGTATTTTGGTAAAGGATTCCTTGGATCTTCTTTAAATCACACTAATTTGTGCTGTTTTCTTTATCTTATTAAGTCTGTGACTTAATTACTAATGCCTAGTGTGGGGTGGGGGCTTGAAAAACCACCAAAGATTCGATATTAATCCAAGGAAAACAGCTTTATTATAGCATTTCTGCAGAAACGGGTTCCTACCCGGGAGGAACCCAGAGCAAAGTTTGCATTCTATTTTATACCCTAACCTACCCATCCTATGATAGCTTGGTTTACAATCTACCTATTGAATTTCAGTATACAATTCATCACCAAATATGGGACATCAGGAAGATATATGTTCCCTAACATGTACACATTTTCCCAGATTTTCCCAGAGCACAAGGTGTGATTGTTCAATGTTTCAATGTCCCTTTTGCAGTAGAAAAGTATCAACTTGCAGTTTTGAAGTTTGAGTCACAATTACACAATGGATTTTATTCATGTTTTCCTCTTACACTAGTATAATTTTGTTTGTGGAAGGTACCAGCAAAAGAGTGTATTAGAACTATGCCTTCCTAAATGGCTCCTTTCATGATCCTGTTGACTAGATTCAAGCAGCATGCTAAGCACTAAACTCAAGTTAACAAAACCCAATTGCAGTTATATGGACATTAGAGCCAGTTGGGTGTAATGGTTAAGACACTAGGCTAGAAACCAGGCAACCGTGAGTTCTAGTCCTACTTTAGGCATGAAAGACAGTTGGATGACTGTTCTGACCCAGATCCCCAAACATGACGAACCCTCAAATGCGAACTCAAAAAATTCCTTTATTAGGAGTGCCAGAAGCCCCAGCAAAAAGTTTCTTTTGCAGGCTAACAAGTCTGTCCGCCTGGAAGATGAATAGTTGACTGCTACACCTATTCCTCTCTTCCCCCTGTCTTTTAGGTGGGGTCTAGCCTAGCAGCGGTGGCTCTTCCTTCCCCAGGATCAGCCCACGGCTTTCCACTGCTCTCCTCTTCTCTGCCTTCTGCATCGCTGTGTGTCAGGCACTGGACCCAGCCATTCTTCCTCTTCCTCATCAGCCAGCTCCAGACCTGGGGGCTGTTGATTCTCCATCTGAGGAATGATGAATAGCCCAGGCTATTCCTCTGTCTTTCTCTCTCCGACAGCTCCATTCCCTCTTCCCCCTTGGAGCTCTCAGGTTGCCTTGATGCTGGCCCTGATTCCCATGCCTCTTCCTCCTCCTCTGATTCAGCTGCTGGAAGGGCTGGTGGCCAACTGATTTTTGGACAAGTCACTCTCTTTCTGTTCAATCCACTTCACAGGGTTGTTGTTGTTATTGTGGGGAAAATAGGAAAAGGAAAGAGTGTTAGGTATATAAGCCTCCACTTATTTATAAAAAAAAATACATGAAGATGGAATATAAACAAATAATCTTATGGCTAGATTTTGGCCTAGATCATATTATAGGCAAAGACAGGGGATGCTTCGCCATGAAAATGCTACATGAAGAGGCTATATCAAAAAGTAAGGTTTTGCATTGAGGCAAGAAAAATCAAATGCCATAGGACAGTGATGGCAAATCTTTTTGGGCTCCTGTGCCAAAAATTGCCAGCACCACCCAGAAGACAATGCATGCCCCCCCACGCCCCTTGCACATGTACGTGCAATTCCCACCAGCACCACCGCTGCCTTACCTGCATTGTACCTACAGCTGATTTTTGGCTGGTATGAGGCCTTTTTCGGCCTCCCAGAGGCTTGAAAAAAGCCTCTGCAGGCTTTGCAGGATGAATAATAGGCCCGTTTCATCACTTCTGGAAGTGACAAAACAGGCATGCGTATGCACAGTGAGGTAAGTTTACCTATGGTTCGTGTGCCAGTACAAATGGCTCTCCATTCCCCCTGTGACACGTGTACCATAGGTTTGCCATCATGGGTATAGGAGGTACCTGGTTCAGTAGTAGTAACTGTGAGAGGGATTCTGGAGTCCTAGTGGACAATCAACTGTGCTGCAGCTGCCAAAAAAAGCCAACACAGTTCTAGGCTGCATTAACAGAGGGATAGAAACAAGATCACATAAAGTGTTAATACCACTTTGTAATGCCTTGGTATGGCCACTCTTGGAATATTGCATCCAATTTTGGTCTCCATGATGTAAAAAAGACTCTAGAACAGGGTGTCAAACTCATGTTATCATAGTGTCACGTGATGTATCGTGACTTTTCCCCTCTTTACTAAACTGGGAGTGGGCATGGCCAGTGTGTGAAGCATCCAACCCACAGGCCACAAGTTTGACACCTCTGCTCTAGAAAGAGTACAGAGAAGGGCAACAAAGATCATTAGGAGACTGGAGGCTAAAAAATATGAAGAATGGTTATAGGAATTGGATATGTTTAGTTTGATGAAAAGAAGGACTAGGGGTGACATGATAGCAGTCTTCCAATATCTAAGAGACTGCTACAAAGAAGAGAGGGTCAACCTATTCTCTAAACAGTGGTGGGATTCAAATATTTTTACTACTGGTTCTGTGGGTGTGGCTTGGTGGGCGTGGCTTGGTGGGCATGGCTTGGTTGGCATGGCAGGAGAAGAATACTGTAAAATCCCCATTCCCTCCCCACCCCACTAACCTGCTTTCCAGCTCTGTTCTCCTGTGCAGGGCAACAAAAGAAGACCCAGCCAATCAGCTGGGACTCAGGAGACAGAATAGATGGGGGCAGGGCCAGAGGGGGTATTTGCGGGTTCTCTGAACTACTCAAAATTTCAGCTACCGGTTCTCCAGAAGTGGTCAGAACCTGCTCAATACCACCTCTGGTGTGCTGGCATTTGTTAGTCTGAGGTGAGCATCTGTGATCATTAGCCATATCATTTGTCTGAAATGGCATAGAGTCTCATGCTTGAGCAGGGAGTTGGACTAGAAGACCTCCAAGGTTCCTTCCCAATTCTGTTATTCTGTTATTCGTTAAAAAGTTGTAAATCTCTGTGATGTGTTTTTGTGAAATTGACTGACTTTGGCTGATATGGCCTTCCTTTGGGAGGCAAAAAAACCCAACAACCACTGGCTGAGAGGACACCAAAGAAGTGCAGAGAACTCTTGAATTTTCAACCAAGCTCTAGTACCCATAATGAAATGTTTCTTTGTTGAAGCAAAGCATACACAGCAATTGTACTTGGCTAATTTGGGCATGCGGTCTAACAGATTGCATCAGTGAAACTTCTAAATGGCTCATGCTGTAAACGCAGAAGAAATTGCTCTCCAAACTGGCGGTGGAGTTCCTTAAAAGTCATGGAGGCATGACTTTAGGAGGAAAAGAAATCAAAGGAGTTTCCAGTTTAATTTCTCAGTATCTTCACAAGTGACTGGGCTTGAATTCCAGGCAGTTTCTAATATGGCTTGATTGGGCTACCACCCCAGAACTCTGTGTATATGTGTCTGTCTGTCTGTCTGTCTCTCTCTCTCTCTCTCTCTCGTGTTTCTCCAACAACACGGCCTCCCCCAATAGGAAGTCCCAGCATGTTTTATAGGCATAAAATCAAATTAAGCCCCCCCCCCCAAATTAAGGACTACATTAAACATGCTAAATGGGAGAAATGGTGGTGGTGGGGCTTGCCGTTAGAAAGTACTTTTGTTGCATACCCGGATATGGTGCTGCCTGCATTGATTTTGGCGTTTGTGGGGATCTATCTATCTATCTATCTATCTATCTATCTATCTATCTATCTATCTATCTATCTATCTATCCATCCATCTATCCATCCATCCACTGTATCTATCTAACTTCTCTCTTTCTCTCTCTCTCTCTCCCTCCCTTCCCCCCCCCCTCTGCTATCCTTTAGGATTGTCTGGATTTCTGTAACTAGGATATCATAGCTCTTAACCTTGAATTCTTGGTTTTCATCCTGAAGCTCCACTTTTCATTCTTCCTGATCTATTCATAGACAATGAAAAAAGGGACCAGACTCTGATGCATTTATAAGCACTCCACAGCAATTCAAGGCCCTTCAAGATGTAATTGAGGAAGGAGTGATGGAGATGAGAAATGTGATAGGAAAGTATTTAACCAATTTTCTAAAACATCATGAAGTTCCCATCCTTCCAGATTTCAAATGCATGCTTTCCAAACAGGCACAGAGGTTATCCATAATTTACGGCCACAACTGGGAATGGAATTTCTGTCGCTAAGTGATGTGGTTGTTAAGTGAGTCCCATCCAGGGGTGGGATATGACAGGGTTAACAACAGGTTTGGGATTACGAGTTTCCCTGCTGGCTGTGAGCCACCTGCCTGTCATTAGCACCCATTAGCACACTGCTACTGCAGCTGCTGCTGAGAAGCAGCCTTTGAAACAGCCCTCTTTTCTTGTTTTTTTAGCTGCAGCTGTGGCTAGTTCGGCAGCTGAAGTTGAAAAATCAGGAAATAAAGATCAGGTAACAGCCCGGGTGGGCAGGTGGGCAAAAACATCAGCAGACATAGAACCGGTTCGATGTCTGCTGCTCTTCAGAGCTACTGGTTCTACAGAGGTGGACAGAACCAGTAGAAACCCACCCCTGGTCCTGTGACTGCTTTTTCTCCATGGTCGTGAAACAAATCCATGTCCCATCATCAACTTTGCTTATTGGAAACTGGCTTGGAAGGTTGTAAGTGGCAATCACAGGATCCTGCAACCATTGTAAATGCAAGCTTGGTTGCCAAAGCACCCAGGTTGCAATCTCATGACTGCAGAGATGCTTCAACGATTGTAATGCGAGAATCAGTCAGAAGGCACTTTCTTCAGTATTGTCATAACTTCAAACAGGCACTAAATGAATGATCAAAAGTTGAGGACTTTATATACAACTGTATATAAAGTTTGTCTGCTGTGGGTATCTATCTTCACAAGGTAGAATCCAAAACAAATTCAACTAAAGCCGTATCTCTTTGCTTATAAGTCCGATTGATATCCCACCTTTCTTCAAGAAACATGAAACAATATGCTATGTCCTCCCTTCTCCATGTCTGTCCTCGCAACATTGACTACACTTTGGGTTGAGAGGTAGCAAGTAGAAGAGAAGGACCAGGGTGACATGCTGGCAGTGTTCCAGTGTTTGAGGGGCTGCTACCGAGAGGAGGTGGACAATCTATTTTCCAAAGCATCTCGAAGGCCAGATAAGGAACAAGGGATGGAAACCAGTCAAGGAGATAGTCAACCTAGAAATAAGGAGAAATTTTCTGACAGTGAGAACAATCAGCCAATGGAACAGCTTGCCTTCAGAAGATGTGGGAGCTCCATCACTGGAAGCTTTCAGGGAAAGATTGGACAGCCACTTGTCAGAAATGGTGTAGGTCGCCTGCTTGAGCAGGGGTTTGGACTAGATGACCTACAAGACCCCTTCCAACTCTCTTATTCTGTATTCTATTCTGTACGTGACTTTTGATTGTCCCTTAGATAATTCTATATTTGAGCAGGGACTTAGTTCTGCCTCTTCTTTGTCTCATTGCAGTGACTGGATGCTGTCCTTCGATGGCTGTCAAACAAATGTTTTGTCAAAATAATGAAACCAGGCATTCTAAATCTGGTTTGCCAAACATACAACACAATCACTAGAAGATGGCAGAGAGATGAAACCTCTGTGGCCGCCTGATAGCCATCTAATTCCTTGCAGCCCAGACCTAGTATGTGCAGAAAAAGATGAAAAAGCTAAAAAGAGATATTGGAACATCAGACCAATGTGATGTTATTTAATACCATCTACATGTTATTTGCTAGTTAAAATGAGCTGCAGAGCATCTGCTTAAAATCAAGTGAAATTGAATCAACAAAGCCCCTAATGCTTGCTTGTTGCCCTGCAGAGAGGAAAATGCAACAGGGAAGCAATCTAAAATAGCAGGGAAGGAATTAAACAGCCCCTTTCTGACACCTTCTGTTTGCTCTTAGTCAAGATTTAAAGTCTTAATTTTAAAAGATTGGACTATAGTTACAGTCACCTTGCCAACTTGTCTTTACAACTGCATTCTGAAGAGGAAAAAGTTGCAACTTCTGGCTTTTTCACATATTCATCCTAGATAAATTCTTCCTATAAAATCTTGCATTTCTACAAAAGACTTGCATTTTGCTCAGCTTTGACCTTGACACAAGCAGCAAAGCACCCAAAGTCATACACTGTGAGTCATTGGGATCAGCTGGGCTAAGAGCCCAGGAACCTTCTGGTTTGATCACAGAACTGCATGGAATGGTTCAGAGGGGGAAAAAAACCAAGGAAATCAGAAGTGGCAGCTTGGACAGATTAAGCAGAAGCAATTCTTTGATCAGCAAAATATCTTGAAAAATAGAAATGGTTTATTTTAGTCATAGAATAGTTATCTGATATATGTCAGTAGACAGAATAAGAAAATATAAGACAGTCTCCTGCTCTTTTAATACTGATTGTTTATCTATCTATCTATCTATCTATCTATCTATCTATCTATCTATCTATCTATCTATCTATCTATCTTTATCTATCCATCCATTCCTTTCTCCAAAATTTACAGTGGTGCTATTCTTAGAATCATACAATTGGAAGTCACTTAAAAGGTCACCAAGTCCAACCTTCTGCATACTGCAGGATTCATTACATCATCCCTGATGGATGATTATCCAGCCTTTCTTTGAGAACCTTCAGTGAAGGGAAGAAACCACTCCATGGGATATCCTATCCCATTGTTTGTCAGCTTCTTACTGTTAAGAAGTTCATCCTAACATGTCATTTCTGTCTACATCCTTGAAATTTCATCTCATCAGTCCTAGTATTACCCTCTGGAACAGGGGTCGCCAATCTTTTGGGCTTCAGGGACTACCAAACTCATAATTTTAAATCCTGCAGACCAGAGACCCTGGGAAAATCCCCCGAAAAGTCTGCAAGAAAATTCCTCATTTTCCTACCGATCGATCATTCTTTATTTGGGATTGCAAGATACCGTCTCCAGCTCTGTTCTTGAGGGGAGGGGGAGAGAGAGAGAGAGAGAGACAGACAGACTTTTGGCTTCATGCAAGGAAAGCAGCAGAAGCAGCAGAAGTCTTTCTTTCTCTCCCCCAAATTCTGCCAGAAATGAGTCTTTGCTGGCACAGCCTCTTAGAGTAGGATGCCTTGCAGGGTCCCAAAGACTCATTTCTGGCAGAGTTTGGGGAGAGAAAGAAAGGTTTTTGCTCACTCACAGCAAGGGGTGCCTACAGCCAAAAGCAGAAGAAAGAAACTGAAAGAAGCAGCCCACTGGCCAGGCCAGGCGTGTGGAGTGAGTGGGGCAAGTTTCCCCCCTCCCTTCCCCCTCCCCTCACGATCTCGTGTTGTTCTCAATGCAAGTGATGCAAGCCTTGTGTTCCCGCAGGCCATGTGGGCGGTGCAGCCTTGTGTTCTCATGCAGCCTGGATTAATTTCTTTGGGGGGTATTTTGGGAGGTGACATTTCTCTGCAGACCGCCAAATTTTTCTTGCAGACCACCAGTGGTCCCCAGCCCACTGGTTGGCAATCATTGCTCTGGAGCATGTAAGAATAAATCTGAATCCTTGACAACATGACAGCCCTTCAGATATCTCAAAACAGCCATCATGTCCTCTCTCAACTGTCTCTTCTGAAAGCTAAACATACCTAGGATTTTTAACCGTTCCTTGTAGGATTTTGTTTTTCAGAATGGTGACCATTTTGGTAGCTCTGCTGTGGATGTGCTCCCTGTTAAAGTTGCCAGGCCTGACACCAAGGAATGATAAAAGCCGCAAGGTTGCTGGAAGAACTCTGAAATATGTCCTTTCTTAGAGATGCTGTTGGACCAAACTGGCATTCCAAGAAGTTCATAGTTGGAAAAAGAGGTTCTGAACTTTCCAGGCTATCAAAATAGGGGGTCCTTGGTGTTCTCTGAACTTGGTTGCTTTCTTGCAAACATTTCACTACCCAAACTAGATAACATCATCAGTGCTAGTGACAATCAGGGTGGGATTCTACCAGTTTGCACCTATTCGCTAGAACCGGTTGTTAACATTCTAAGCAGTTCGGAGAACCGGTTGTTAGAAGAAATTACTGGCCTAATCCTGTAAGGAAGGCAGGAAGGAAACATTCTGGTGCTGCTTACAGAAACTGCCTCTCCGTTAACCCTTATTACATTCTTGGCAGGACTAGACTTCCTGTCTCAGGAACTTGTCTGGAGTTTTTTTTTCACCTCCTTTGCTGGTACTTTGCTTGTGTGGAATGACCATTCAAAGTTACAATGGCACTGAAAAAAGTGACTTATGACCATTTTTCACACTTACGACTGTTGCAGCATCCCCACAGTCTTGAGGGGCCAGGCGAGGAGATGTGTGCCTCGATGTGAATGACATTGAGTTGGCCATGCCCAGCCAGTCACATGACCACCAAACCATGTTCCCCCAGTCACATGACCACCAAGCCATACCCACCAACTAAGCCATGCCCACAGAACTGGTTGTTAAAAAGTTTGAATCCCACCCCTGGTGCCAACACCTAGTTTGGGTAATAAAAGGTCTACACTAGCACTGATGACTAGTTACCTAGTTCTTTACCTGGGTAAAGAAATGTCTGCAGGAAAACAACCAAGTTCAGAGAGCACCAAGGACCCCTCATTTTAACCCTGAGCTACAAATATTCTCCTTTATTGGTCCAATCACAATAATATATCTCAAACACGAACACACTTTCCATAGGGAAGATAGTTCTTCTCTAAAGTATTGCCTTTCTCAAGATTGTTGGCGCTCATTAACACGATGATTATTATTGTTCAGTTTGTGCCCCAGGAGATGTCATTTATTCAGAATCCCTATCAGTAATTACTTCTTGTAAAGTTTTCACATTGGTGATAGTATTTACTATCTACTCTTCTGTCAGCCTCCTTTTTGGATTGTCTTTTCTCCCCCCTCCCCCAACATCAGGATCTTCTCCAGTTGCTCTCATCTTTGCATCATATTTCCAAAGTATTTCAGTGTTAGCTTCATTATTCATGCTCCAAATGAGCGGTCAGATGCCACAGTTCAAAGAACACCATCTGGTTGCATGGATAAAAACATCATTTCTTGCTGTTTCTGGATGAGTCCAGATTCAGCCTATATGACCTTGATTCATTTTTGCATCCTACTTCCAAAAGGATGTGAATTAGCCTTCAGGGACTTTAATGCTTAAGGTTTTCAAATAGTTGTCAAAGTCAAAATGTTCCAGATTGCCTTTTGTGCAGGATTCCTGACTGCTTAGAGCCCACAACCACCTTCAGCCAAATGGATTTACTGTTTTTCTTCAGACCTTTTCTGAACCCAGAGGAAAGAACAATTGAAATATATATCTCCTACTCACAACCAACAATTTTAGTTAAGGAGAGGAATGAGCACACAGGGTGTCTATAATTCTACAGCTTCATCAGATCTTTGAGAATCTTGCTTATACAGGTAATCCTCAATTTGCAACCATTTGTTTAATGACTGTTCGAAGTTACACCAGCACAAAAAAAAAAAAAAAAGACTTATGGTCGTTTTTCACACAGCCATTTCAGCTTCCCCATGAACACCTGCGTATGCAGTGTGACTGCTATTGTGAGACAACCCAGGAGCAAAACACAGCACACAGAGGCTTAGACATTAACAGTGGTTTATATACAAGACATATACAGAAATATAAATGTTAGGCAAATACCTGACAAGCAACCAATCCTTTTAACTCTGTATGGAAAATTCTGCAATGGAGACAGGACACAAGGAGAGAGAAATACGCCCTCTAATGGCTGCCTTATATAACACCTCTTAAAGTGGTAAAACTCCTGTGGACCCATACATAGTCTTAAAACGGCAATACCTTTGCTGATTCATCCTTCAGGCATCAGCCTTATATTTCATCAGCCTTATGTTGCATTATCCTTACAGCAGCTGGTCAGCTCTTAAATCTCAATACCTTAACAACATGATCAAAATTTGAACCCTTGGCCACTGGTTCATACTTACGATGGTTGCAGTGTCCCAGGGTCATGTGATCCCTTTTTGTTGCAATCTTCTGACAAGTCAATGGAGAAGCCAGATTCACTTTACAACCATGTTACTAACCTAACATTAAGAGATTCATTTAACAACCGAGGCAAGAAAAGTTTTAAAAATTGTTAAGATTAACCATTGTCTTGTTTAACATCATAACTTTGGGGCTCAGTTGTGGTTCTAAATTAGGACTACCTGTAGTACATCTTCAGGCTTAGCTTATCTAATTTTGGAGGGTGGAGAATTCTTGGTATAGACAATTTGCACGGTTTAGTATTGGTTGCACTGAGAGGCCATCATCTGCTTTATACAATATAGCAATAGCATTTAGAATTATATACTGCTTTACAGTCCTGTGGTTTAGAGAATCAGCATATTGCCCCCAACAATTTGGCTCCTCATTTTACCCACCTTAGAATGATGGAAGGTTGTGTCAACCTTGAGCGATTTGAACCACCAAATTGCAGTCAGCCAGCAGTCAGCAGAAGTAACCTGCCGTATTGCACTCTAACCACTCGCCACCCTGGCTCATATGCTATTGATGTGAAATCAGGTGAGATTTCTGGGATAAAACTTCCTTCTCTAAACTAGTAGACTAAAGCGTGAAGAACGGTTGCAGGCACTGGATATGGCTAGAGAAAAGAAGGTCTAGGGGTAACATGATAGCAGTATTCCAGTACTTGGGGGGTTGCCACAAAAAACGGAGGGTCAACTTATTTTCCAAAGCACCAACCATCAAGACAAGAAACAATGGATGGAAACCAATCAAGGAGAGAAACAGTTTGGAATCAAGGAGAAACTTTTTAGCAGTGAGGAAAATTAACCAGTGGAACAGTTTTGCCTTCAGAAGTTATGGGTACTTCATCACGCAATATTAACAGTCGTCAAAGGGCGATGCTGTTGGAGACATATTTGTTGTTTTTCCATTGTCTGAAGTTTCTTTTTGTTGTGGTTTCAGCTGTTTCTACATCTGATAATATGGATCCCAATTGATTTTTTTTTTTTTAAAAAAAATCACTTTCTAGTGGCCAAAATAGCTCAGTGATGGATTCAATTTTCGTGAGAATTGATGGATTTCCCATTCTGTTCCCCATGGATACAGTCAAGAAAACACTGGACAGCCATCTGTGAGAGATGCTTTAATTTGAATTACTGCTCTAAGCAGGGGGTTGTACTGGGCCTTAAATGGCCCCCTCTCAGTTCATGTTTCATTGATTCTAAGTCCAACATTCAACATCTGGATTCCAGACACATTCTTCTCCCAGACTCACACATGTTGATCTTTCCACATAAGAGGGATTCCAGTAGCCAAACTGATTTAAAGCTGGTTTGGGAGGAAAAATTCCCTGGAAACTGCTTAATACAATTAAGTCAAAACTTCGTCTTCCCTAGAGGCACCAAAGGATTCATGTTATTCATCCTTTCTGTTTTAGAGAGGCTGGAAAAATGTATAATTAATTTCTGATACACATGAGATTTTAAAATGGCAGTAATCTTAATGCTCGAGCTTCAGCATTAACAAAGGCAAAGGCATTTCACTTCAGAGCAAATGTGCCTTTAAACTCCACATTGTTACTGTGCTGAAAACTTTTCATTTTGAACCTAATTGAAAGCAGAATACCATGCATCTAAGTACCCATGAAAACTTAAGAAAACAACTATATATATACATATACATATACATATACATATACATATACATATACATATACATATACATATACATATACATATACATATACATATACATATACATATACATATATACATACATACATTGACAGCCAACGGTTTCCACAAAAGCAAAATCACCAACTTGATCCACAAAAACACACTGAGACATAATAGAGACCCAGAAGATGAACAGACCTCTGGAACAGCTGTCCTGCCCTACATAAGAGGCACTACAGACAAAATTAGTAAGATTCTATACAGACACCACATCAAGACTGCCTTCAAAACAGACAGAAAAATAGCAGCCATCCTCAGGAACACCAAAGACAAAATTGACCTGGAAAACCAAGGCATATATGAAGTCCCCTGTGCATCATGCCCGGCCACATACATTGGACAGACCAATAGAAGAATAAGCACCCGCCTGGATGAACACAAAAATGCAGTCAAAAAGCTGGAACACACTTCCTCACTAGTCCAACACATGGAAGCCACAGATCATAACATCAACTTCAATGGCACCAAAACCCTAGCCAACATAGAAAATCCCAGCCACAGAATCATCAGAGAAGCCATAGAGATTGAAAAAAGACCAGAAAGCATGAACAGAAGAGATGATTCCACCAGGCTGTCAATCATTTGGAAGCCTGCACTCACAAACAAAAAAATCTCCACACCACAAGCCAGGCAAACACCTGGGCACAAACAGATCCCCCCGATACCTCCAGCTCAAACACACCCCAACCAGGCACCCAGATGAAACCCAGCTTCCTAACTAATGATAGCCGTCCATTTACCCGAAGCCAAGCTGCACTAAAGGCCTCCAATAAAGTAACACAATGTTGCCAGCCAATCAAGATACAAAAAGAGCCCCCCCCCAAAAAAAACAGACAGAAGATATTAGTAGCAGAACACAGCAAACTCCAAGACCAATAAACACAGACCAAGACTCTCAACCAATCAGGAGGAAGAAAAAACCATTCTGACACAGCAATAGGCTGCCCCAAATTTAAATCTGAAACCACTGTAAAAGTCTGACTCACAGACAAACACTATACAGAAGCCTGATGATGGCAGATGAGATTCTGCTGAAACGTTGCTACAACTTTAAAAGCACCACTATTATGACGTGGGAAAATACCCGAACAAAGCTGAATGCCAGACATGTAAGTACCTGCGAAAACTTAAGAAAACATATATTTTCTTAAGTTTTCGCGGGTACTTACATGTTTGGCATTCAGCTTTGTTCGGGTATTTTCCCACGTCATGGTAGTGGTGCTTTTAAAGTTGTAGCAACGTTTCAGCAGAATCTCATCTGCCATCATCAGGCTTCTATATAGTGTTTATAAACACTATATAGTGTTTATAAAAAATATATATATATATTCTTAAGTTTTCGCGGCATTCATGTATGGCATTCAGCTTAGTTCGGGTATTTTCCCACATCATAGTAGTTGTGCTTTTAAAGCTGAAACGTTGCTACAACTTTAAAAGCACAACTCCTATGACGTGGGAAAATACCCGAACGAAGCTGAATGCCATACATTCATACATACATACATACATACATACATATATATATATTTGTTTTCTTAAGTTTTCGCAGGTACTTACATGTATGGCATTCAGCTTCGTTCGGGTATTTTCCCACGTCATAATAGTTGTGCTTTTAAAGTTGTAGCAATGTTTCAGCAGAATCTCATCTGCCATCATCAGGCTTCTGTATAGTGTTCATCTGTGAGTCAGACTTTTACAGTGGTTTCAGATTTAAATTTGGGGCAGCCTATTGCTGTGCCAGAATGGTTTTTTCTTCCTCCTGATTGGTTGGGAGTCTTGGTCTGTGTTTATTGGTCTTGGAGTTTGCTGTGTTCTGCTTGATTGGTGTTTCTGATATCTTCTGTCTTTTTTTTTTTTTTTTTGGCTCTTTTTGTATCTTGATTGGCTGGCAGCATTGTGTTACTTTATTTAAGGCCTTTAGTGCAGCTTGGCTTCGGGTAAATGGACGGCTATCATTAGTTAGGAAGCTGGGTTTCATCTGGGTGCCTGGTTGGGGTGTGTTTGAGCTGGAGGTATCAGGGGGGATCTGTTTGTGCCCAGGTGTTTGCCTGGCTTGTGGTGTGGATATTTTTTTGTTTGTGAGTGCAGGCTTCCAAATGATTGACAGCCTGGTGGAATCATCTCTTCTGTTCTTTCTGGTCTTTTTTCAATCTCTATGGCTTCTCTGATGATTCTGTGGCTAGGGTTTTCTATAATGGCTAGGGTTTTGGTGCCATTGAAGTTGATGCTATGACCTGTGGCTTCCATGTGTTGGACTAGTGAGGAAGTGTGTTCCAGCTTTTTGAAAAATGCTTTTTGCATTTTTGTGTTCACCCAGGCAGGTACTTATTCTTCTATTGGTCTGTCCAATGTATGTGGCCGGGCATGATGCACAGGGGACTTCTTATATGCCTTGGTCAATTTTATCTTTGGGGTTTCTAAGGATGGCTGCTATTTTTCTGTCTGTTTTGAAGGCAGTCTTGATGTGATGTGTGTGTAGTACCTTACTTATTTTGTCTGTAGTACCTCTTATGTAGGGCAGGACAGCTGTTCCATAGGTCTGTTCATCTTCTGGGTCTCTATTATGTTTCAGTGTGTTTTTGTGGATCAAGCTGGTGATTTTGCTTCTGTGGAAGCCATTGGCTGTCAGTACTTTAGTCAGGATGCATAGTTCAGTCTTAATGTGTGTCTTGTCTGCCAGGCATTTGGTTCTAGTAATTAGTGTTTTAGCCACGGAGTTTATCTGTGCTGGGTGGTGGTGGGATTGGGCATTGAGGTAGCGGTTAGTGTGTGTTTTCTTCTGGTATACGGTGTGTCCTAGTGTGCCATCTGTTTTTTTGTAGATTAGTACATCTAGGAATGGTAGTTGTTTGTTTGTTTCCGTTTCCATGGTGAACTTGATTTTGGGGTGTGTGTTGTTTAGGTGTGTTAGGAAATTGTTTATGTTTTCTTTTCCATGGGGCCAAATCACGAATGTGTCATCGATGTATCTTAACCATAGTTTGGGTTTGTGGCTCTGGATTCGAATTCTTCCATGAACAGGTTTGCAATGACGGGTGACAGTGGTGATCCCATAGGGGCTCTTCAATTTGTTTGCATCTTTGTCCTTTGTCTATGAAATATGTGTTGGTTAAGCAGTGTTCTGTTAGTTCCATGAGGTATTTAGCTGGTTGGTATTTATTTTTGATGATTTCAAGGGTCTCTTTTATCGGGACTTGAGTGAATAGTGAAACCATGTCGAAACTTACAAGCAGATCTTCTTGCTCCACATGTAGATCTTTGATCATTTCCAAGAAGTGGTATGAGTTTTGTACATGTGAAGCTGCTGTTTCAGCATGGGGCTGTATATATATATATATATATATATATATATATATATATATATATATATATATATATATATATATATATATATATATATATATATATATATATCTTTGGTTATTCGGGTTTTCTCCCGCGTAAGATTGGAATTATCTAGGCAACGTTTCGATGAAGTCTCATTCATCATCTTCAGGCTTGGTCTTCAGCTCTGTGCTTCTCAGAGTGATGTGAGCTCGCAGCTACACCCCCCCATCCAATCAGAACACAGCCAAGCCCCCAGCCAATCAAGTCACACCCCCAGGAGCAGTTAAAAGGAAAAAGCAGCTGCGAGCTCACATCACTCTGAGAAGCACAGAGCTGAAGACCAAGCCTGAAGATGATGAATGAGACTTCATCGAAACGTTGCCTAGATAATTCCAATCTTACGCGGGAGAAAACCCGAATAACCAAAGATCCACATACAAATACCCGCGAGAACCTCAGAAAACATATATATATATATATATATATATATATATATATATATATATATATATATATATATATATATATATATATTTTATATATCTATAATATAATATAAATTGTAAAATAATATAAATTGTAAAATAATATAAATTGTATAATATATAATTTATATATTTATATATATGCAAGAAATCTTACACATTTCTTACATAATTGCCAAATATAGGTAGCCCTTGACTTACAATCACAATTAAGGCCAAAATTTATGTTGCTAAGTGAGATGTTTGTTAAGTGAATCAGTTTTACAACCTTTGTTGAAATAGTTGCTAAGTGAATCACTGCACTCATTCAGTTAGTAACATAGTAAGTCATGAACAGTAGAGTCACGGTGAGGGTGATTTATAAAAGTCAAGATAGCAGATTTGACCTCATGACTGAAGTCTTAACCCCTATTTACACAGGTTACTGAATACACTGCAACTTCTGAGATTTAGAAAAATGATCTTACATACTGTATGAAGGTAAAAGCAAGGACAACTTACTGAACAAGCCTGTTTATGTTTCTCTCCTTGATCATTTTGATAACTAACTCAAGGCAGCTAGCACTTTCTATTTTCCCTACAACAATAACCCCCGCGAGGTGAATTGGGATGAAAAAGATTAGAATTAACTGTGGAAGTATCTAAAATAAGGTGAACAAGGAAAGCAATGCAGAAGAAGTGATGAAATCTTGTATCTCTTCAGCTATCAAATCCATTCTCCTGCTCTGAGTAGAAAATTGAACAAAACTGTTCAAGGCCAAGTAGTATATACAATACAATAGTCCTCAATTTACAACAGTTCATTTAGTGACTGATCAAAATTACAACAGGACTGAAAAAAGTGTCTTATGACCATTTTCCAGAGTTATAATCTTTGTAGCATCCTCATGATCATGTGATTAAAATTCAAATGTTTCGCAGTTGGTTTACACTTATGACCATTGCTGTTTCTCAAGGTCTTATGATCCCCTTTTGCAATCATTTGACAAGCCAAGTCAATGGGGAAGCCCAATTCACTTAACAACCAGGTGACTAATTTATCAACTGCAGTGATTCACTTAACAACAGTGTCAGGAAAGGTCGTAAAAGGGGGCAAAGCTCACTTAACAAATGTCTCACTTAACAAATGTTGGGATCTATTGTGGTCTTAAGTCGAGGACTACCTCTTTACTCTTTTAGGATTCTACCTGCTTTGTGATTCCACTCTTGAGAAAGTTCCCAAACTTTTGGTTGCAAAGAACCAAAATTCATGCACCCAATTAGCCCTTTCTATTGCTTGTAACAGCTTTGCGTGCTCAAATGGCTGATCTTCCTCTGAGTAGCTCTCCTCAAGGCATGTTTTAAAAAAATAACAAGTCTTAGAAATCGAAAGTACCTAACTGGCAAGCTTGCAAGAAGAAGGAGAACATACAGTTACTTTATTCAAGTGAAAACCTTAAAAACCTGTTATGCACAGGGGAAAATTGACACCCCTGAACCCAAAGGTGATTTGTCAAGAGGCAACTGGAGGTTTTTGTTTTTGTAATCTAACGGTTAGCACGCTCTCTGAGAATCATTGAGGCCACTTGGAGGTTTATCCAAGAAGTTTAGGAGTAATGGAAACTGACCAAGGAGAGATTCAACCTAGAAATAAGGAGAAATTTTCTGAGAGTGAGAACAACCAACCAATGGAATAGAAGTTGCTTTCAAAAGTTGTGGGAGCTTCATCCCTGGAGATTGGACTCCTCTTGAAAGCTTCCATCTGTCAGAGTTGGTGTAGGGTCTCCTGTTTGGGCAGGGAGTTGGACTCCAATCTCCTTTCCAACTCGGTTAATCTGTAAAAACCTATTTACACTATTCAGGTGACCCTGAAGGCACAGATAAACCTCCAAGTGGCTTCAACGACTCTCACAAAGAGTGCTAGCCATCAGACGACTGCAAGGAATGTAAATTCTTCCATTCTCCACCATTCAGTCTGAAGAACTGAAGAAGATTCTTGGATGAGAAGCAAAATGTCTTCAAGGAAAAAATAAAGTCCAGTTGCCTCTTGAAAAAAACATCTTTGGGACAACCGTAATCTGGATGACTGAGAATCTCCATAGACATACACTCCTGAACCTCCTCACCATGATCAAACATTTTTTTGTAATACCACTATATCAATAATCAAAACTACAATACTGTAATTATTCTGAGAAGTCTCTGAAACCATAATTCAAAGCTCTCAGTGGTTGTGCATCTCTACAGTATAGGAAAAGATCAACCAAGCATCATTCTGTAACAGAGGTTAAAAATATCCTTGTTGTGAACGTGGACAAATACAAGCTACTCGGTGTGTTGCCTGATCAGCGCCTTTCCTTTTACTCAGGGTGTGGTGGAATACATAGTGGTTATATCTGAGCAGCCCAAGTTCCTAAAGGCAATACTTGGATAGAGAATTTTGAAGTAAAGGTGTATATTTGTAGCTCAGAGTTGAAATGAGGGACCTTTGGTTGCTCTCTGTGTTTGGCTGTTTTCTTGCAGATGTTTCATTACCCAGAATAGGTAACATCTTTGATGTTAATAAGGAGTGGAGTTTGCACTCAATTTATATTCAAATGCAGGGGTGTCAAACTCAAGGCCAACGGGCCAGGCAGATCCGGTTTGCAATATGGTTAGATCTGGCTCGCAGGCTGCCCTGCAAACAGTGAAGGACTGGACTAATCCCCTTCAGAGTAGTGAGTGGTATGGACTTCGCCCTCATGAAAGGGATCCACCCTCAGTCAGCCTGACTGAGTGGATGTCAATGCTGAAAGCAATTTGGGCAGTAGTGGGATTTATTTATTTTTACTTCCAGTTCTGTGGGTGTGGCTTGGTGGGCGTGGCAGGGGAAGGATACTGTAAAATCTCCATTCCCTCCCCACTCCTGGGGGAAGGATACTGCAAAATCTTCATTTTCAACCCACTAACCTGCTTTCCAGCTCCGTTCTCCTGTGCAGGGCAACAAAAGAAGACCAAGCCGATCAGCTGGGACTTGGGAGGCAGAGAATAGATGGGGGTGGGACCAGTCAGAGGTGGGATTTGCCGGTTCTCCAAACTACTCAAAATTTCAATTACTGGTTCTCCAGAACTGGTCAGAATCTGCTGAATACCACCTCTGAATTTGGGAGAATGTTAAAAAAGTGCTAAAAAAAGTTAAAGCAGCACAGACCTATAAAAAACAGGCAGACAAACACTGAGTCCCACAGCAGCCATTCCAGATGGAGGAGAAAGTCTGTCTCTCCACAAAATATCTGAGGCTAAAACTCCTTAGAAAGAAACTGGAGCCAAGTCAGCCGGGCACTGAATCTAAAACTTGGGCTAAAACATGGTCAGCCTTAGATCTGCAGGGCCACCCTGGAGCCAGCAAGTGGCTGCTGCTGCCCCCCGGGCATGCGCTGGAGACAATGAATCCCCCCCCACCAGAGATGGTATTCAGCAGGTTCTGACCAGTTCTGAAGAACCGGTAGCGGAAATTTTGAGTAGTTTGGAGAACCGGCAAATCCAACCTCTGACTGGAGATTTTACAGTCTCCTTCCCCACCACACCCAGCAAGCCGCACCCACAGAACCAGTAATAAAAAAATTGAATCCCACCACTGCCCCCAGCCCCACTTTGGCCACGACCACCCAGTCGGTTGCAATTACTAGTCTATGACCACCCCAGCCATGCCCACCTGGCCCCCTGAGGTCAACCACAACTTTGATGAGGCCCTCAATGAAATAGAGTTTGACACCTTTGTTCTAGTAGCTTGCTTTGAATATAAACTAAGAGCAAACCACATTCCTTACTAGCACTGATAATGTTATGTAGTTTAGTAATGAAATGTCTGTAAGAAAATCACCAAACTCAGATAGCATCAAGGACCCCTCAGAACTTCCAAGCCCTGGGTAATGGGTGATTCATTCTCCCTTGCAGAATGGTCAGGGCCAGTTATGGAATTTGTTCCACAACCTAGCTTAAAATGTCTGGACTGAGGAAATTATGTTGGAAAGAATGATAGACGAATTCCTTCTGATGGAGCTTTGACTGGATTAAAATGCACACTGTTGGACTCAGAACAGAGCTGCCTTAATGTTACATCTGGTTTTGAGAAAGGTCTCAGATTTGCTTCCTTGATAATCAATGGAAAAATATTTTTTTTGCCTGCCTAGCTGCAGGACATTTACTTGAGGATAAGGTTCAGGATATATAATTCTCTATTCACCCAATATGGTTATAAAACTCTAACCCAATTAACTGCCTCCCTCAAGACTTGTAAGTTACTTTTAGCTCAAAATAAGTTCCAAATGTATCTGGGATTAAAGCTTCTCTCATTCAGCTGTGTTGTATGAACTATTTACTGTAGAGTTGACTATCAGTTTTGGGTTCTGAGACAGAGAGGAAGTCCCATGGAGACCCCCACAAGTACGGGGCTTCTCTAGGAACTCCAACTCTGTAGAAAAGAATATTTGTAGCTCAGGGTTGAACTGTGGACTTCTTGCTGTTCAATTGCTGGTACAGGGGTGGGTGTGGTAGCTGAGAAAGGGATTGACTGCATCAATCATGTTGTGCAAGCCCAGCCAATGGATCACAGAATATAGAATAATAGAGTTGGAAGGGACCTTGGAGTCTTCTAGTCCAACCCTCTGCTCAAGCAGGAGACCTTATACCATTTCAGGCAAATGATTGTCCAGTCTCTTTTTGAAAGCCTCCAGTGATGGAGCACCCACAATTTCTAAAGGCAAGCTGCTCCACTGGTTAATTGTTCTCACTGTTTATGCCTCCATAAATCATGGGCCCTCCATCACTGGATGTTTTTAAGAAAAGTCTAGACAGTCACTTGTCTGAAATAGTATATTCTCCTGCTTGAGCAGGACTAGAAGACCTCCAAGGTACCTTCCAACTCTGTTCTGTTTCTATTTTCTATTCTATTCTAGTAATGGGCTAAACCAGGACACACAATTTTTTAAGTTCAAGGTCAAGGCTTTGGGCAATATGCAGGGATGCGATTCAACCAGCATAACAACTGGTTTGGTGAGCATGCGCTTCGCATGTGTGCAGAGTGTTTACTACTGACCTTCTCCAGCAATCCCTGTGTGTTAAACAGCTGGTGTGTGGCAATCCACTCTGCTGCTTGAATCAGCTGAGCTTGAAAACCAGGATATAAAGCACAGACTAGAGCTGGGGCAGGTGGTAGGCCCAACAGCTGATCGTTGGATCGGTTCGCCCAAACTGAGCTGAATCGGTAGAATCCCACCCATGGCAACATATCAATATTTTCTGTTATTTGTTATTTTATTGCTTAATGTTTTATAATTTTTACTTTTGTTTTGTTCTCCTTTATCTGGTAATAGCCAGAAATAAGCAGTAGGGCTTTTTTTTTTTCCATTGGTAGAACCTGTTAGAACAAAAGAAAGCTGCAGGGCTTATTTTGCCCAAATAGATGGAAAGTAGAAGAAGGAAGAGTAGCAAAGGTGGCTGAGGAATTCTCACATTTGAGGGGATTTGGGGATGGCGTGAAGCTATAAAGGGGCCTTTAAGTCCTGCAAAAGGACCAGGCACCAAATTTGCCTCCTAAATCCTGATGAGAAAGTTGAACCAGCTTGGGGATTTTAAAGGTATGCCATGAGTATCTAATGTATTTTGAAGATTTAAGATGCCTCTTAAACAAGGGATCGCCAACCTTTTGGACCTTAGGCACTACCAAACTCATAATTTTAAATCACGGGGACCACTAATGTGAATTTTGACTGACAGTGGCTTGCTGACTTTGGTGGCGGAGAGAGAGGGAGGGAGGCAGGGAGGCAGGGAGAGAGAGATCTGATCTATCCTCTCTCTCTCCCTCCCTCTCTCTTTCTCTCTCACTCTCATACACACACACACAGAGGCAGGGGTGAGATTCAAATTTCTTAACAACAGGTTCTTGGGCATGGCCTAATTTGTGGGTGTGGCTTGATGGTCATATGACTGGCTGGGCATGGCTTATATGTGAATATTATAAACATTTATGTAAATATTGATTTTTTTTATAACAAAGAGCAACTTTTACCCAAATCAAGCAAAGCAGGCAGGCAGATTGAGTTGCTCACAGAATCACAGATTCACTTAGAGATCTGGGTTTGTGCCATTGGCTGAGTCTGCAGTGAATAATACACTGCTAA
Organism: Hydrophis major; assembly: GCA_033807585.1. Taxonomy (NCBI): domain Eukaryota; kingdom Metazoa; phylum Chordata; class Lepidosauria; order Squamata; family Elapidae; genus Hydrophis; species Hydrophis major. The sequence goes on from CM066330.1 coordinate 249,143,248, forward strand.
AAAAAATAAAGGGAACACAGAAATAAGACATCCTAGATCTGGATGAATGAAATATTCTTATTTAATACTTTGTTCATTACATAGTTGAATGTGCTGAAACCAAAATCATACAAAAATTATCAGTGGAAATCAAATTTAGCAACCCATAGAGGTCTGGATTTGGAGTTACACTCAAAATTAAAGTGGAAAAAAACACTACAGGCTGATCCAACTTTGATGTAATGTTCTTAAAACAAGTCAAAATGAGGCTCAGTAGTGTGTGTGGCCTCCACATGCCTGTATGACCTCCCTACAATGCCTGGGCATGCTCCTGATGAGGTGGCGGATGGTCTCCTGAGGGATCTCCTCCCACACCTGGACTAAGCATCCTCCAACTCCTGGACAGTCTGTGGTGCAATGTGGCGTTGGTGGATGGAGTGAGACATGATGTCCCAGATGTGCTCAATTGAATTCAGGTCTGGGGAACAGGCGGGCCAGTCTATAGCATCAATGCCTTCGTCTTGCAGGAACAGCTGACACACTCCAGCCTCATGAAGTCTAGCATTGTCTTGCATTAGGAGGAACCAAGGGCCAACTGCACCAGCATATGGTCTCACAAAGGGTCTGAGGTACCTAATGGCAGGCTACCTCTGGCGAGCACATGGAGGGCTATGCAGCCCTCTAAAGAAATGCCACCCCACACCATTACTGACCCATTGCCAAACCGGTCATGCTGGAGGATGTTGCAGCAGCAGAACGTTCTTCACGGTGTCTTCAGACCCTGTCACGTTTGTCACATGTGCTCAGTGTGAGCCTGCTTTCAACTGTGAAGAGCACAGGGTGCCAGTGGCAAATTTGCCAATCTTAGTGTTCTCTGGCAAATGCCAAACATCCTGCACAGTGTTGGGCTGTAAGCACAACCCCCACCTGTGGATGTTGGGCCCTCATACCACCCCCATGGAGTCTGTTTCTGACCATTTGAGCAGCCACATGCACATTTGTGGCCTGCTGGTGGTCATTTTGCAGAGCTCTGGCAGTGCTCCTCCTGTCCCTCCTTGCAAAAAGGCGGAGGTAGCGGTCCTGATGTTGGGTTGTTGCCCTCCTACGGCCTCCTCCACATCTCCTGATGTACTGGCCTGTCTCCTGGTAGCACCTCCATGCTCTGAACACTACGCTGACAGACACAGCAAACCTTCTTGCCACAGCTCGCATTGATGTGCCATCCTGGATGAGCTGCACTACCTGAGCCACTTGTGTGGGTTGTAGACTCCGTCTCATGCTACCACTAGCGTGAAAGCACCGCCAGCATTCAAAAGTGACCAAACCATCAGCCAGAAAGCATAGGAACTGAGAAGTGGTCTGTGGTCACCATCTGCAGAACCACTCCTTTATTGGAGATGTCTTGCTAACTGCCTATGCTTTCCACCTGTTGTCTATTCCATTTGCACAACAGCATGTAAAATTGATTGTCAATCAGTGTTGCTACTTAAGTGGACAGTTTGATTTCACAGAAGTGTGACTGACTTGGAGTTACATTTGTTAAGTATTGAGCATGGGTTGAAATAAAATGGAGACAGCCTCTGAACGGTGAACTTCAGCTCTTTATTTACATAGTGACTTCTCTATCTAACAACAGTGAACTCTGCCTTATATAGGCAACCCTTGTAAGATTTATCCAATAACGAGCTATGAACGCTAGCTCTTTCAACCAATAAGAACTCTCTGTTAAGGGCCAATCGGATTCCTCAGAACTAACCAATCCGATCTGGCCGCCTAACAGCCAATCAGAAGTGCAGGGCCAGAACCCTGCACTTTACCTCAAGCTCATACTTTATTAACTATAGTGCATACACAACACCCCTTCCCCCTGGCTTCTTAATTCTGGTGTAGTTATGTAGTCCCTTAGATAGGACGGTTGTCTTTTAAGTCTTTCGGATTTTCGTTGGATTGGTTGGTTGCAATCCTGTTGAGGAAGATTGTTGTTTGGCAGTGGCTCTGCCTCTTGCTCAGCTGCAATTTCCTGCGGTGCAAACATTTCTCCTTCCTGCTCCATTTCCTGAGTATCACTTAGTTCGTCGTTCCCTTCGAGCGGGTTCCCTGGAAATTCATCTTCTTCCGTACCTCCCCCCCCTTGGTTTGGTCATGGGGGAGTTGTTGACTGGCCATTGCGAGTCGTGACCGCAATTGGTCGATATGCCATTTCCACAATTTATTATCACAGCATTTCACCACGTAGGATTTGGGGCCGGTCACCCATACTACTGTCACCTCTATCCATATTGGGTCACCCGATAAGTTTCGTGAGTAAACAAGGTCTCCTACCTGGAAGGTGTGACAGCGGCCGCTGGATCCTATTGGCTTTTCCGGTTCGTAAGCAAGGTGCAACCGGTCGAGGTGGGAGCGGAGTCTTCGTCCCATCAGTAGCTCGGCGGGAGTGCTGCCGGTGACGCTATGTGGAGTTATGTGTTGCAAAAAGAGAATTTGGTTGACCTTGTCATGGATATTGTCATAGTCTACCTTTTGCAAGGTCTTTTTTACAAATTGGACCATGCGTTCAGCTTGGCCATTGGTCGCAGGGTGCGCAGGCGAGGTGAGCGCATGGCGGATGCCGCGGTCAGCGAGGTACTGCTCGAACATTAGTGCAGTAAACTGTGGCCCGTTATTGGACACCAGGACGTCTGGCAATCCGTGGGTTGCAAAGAGTCTGTTTAGAATCTTGATCACCGCCTCGGAGGTCGTAGTCGTCATACGATGAATTTCTAGCCAATTGGAGTAGGCGTCGACTATAAGCAGGAAGGTATAGCCCTTGGTTGGCCCCGCGAAATCCAGGTGGATTCTGGACCAGGGTCCACGTGGCGTCTCCCATTCAGTAGGCATGGCTTTTGGTGGGGCATTGCTGACTTGTTGGCAATTGGGACACGCTTTAACCCACTGCTCGATTTGCCAGTCCATGCCCGGCCACCATGTGTAGCTTCGTGCAAGCGCCTTCATTCGCACGATCCGGGGTGGCCCTCATGCAGAATTCGCAGCAGCGTCTTCCGGAGTCGTTCTGGGACAATGACTCTATCGCCCCAGATGATACAGCCCTTTTGGGAGAAAAGTTCAGTCTGTCGAGATTTGAATGGTGCGAAGTCATCTGATACTTGGTCCAATGGCCATCCATGTTCTACCCAGCCTAGGACTCGAGCTAGGGTGCAGTCTTGTTTGGTTTCTCTCACGATGTCTCGGGCGGTCATAGGCGGCGCGTTGAGTGTTTCGATTTGCAATGTGGTTGCCGTTGGTGCCGGATCATCGAGAGTCTCTGGAAGTGGTGCTTGGCTTAATGCATCGGCGTGGGGAATGGCTTTCCCCGGGCGATATTGCAGCCGATAATTATAAGCAGCTAGGAATTCTGACCATCGGGTCATTCTAGGGGATAATATGTAGGGGGTTGGCTTGTCCCTGGCTATTATCCCTAGCAACGGTTTGTGGTCAGTTACAATAGTAAAGATCCTCCCATACACGTATTCATGAAATTTTTTTACAGCTGAGATGATTGCGAGGGCTTCTTTATCAATTTGTCCATAGTTCCGCTCTTCTTTTGAAAGAGTCTTCAAAAAGTATGCAACAGGGGCTTCAATCCCATTAGGCAGTACCTGGCTCAAAATGGCGCCCACCCCGAAAGGCGATGCATCGCAGGTTATAACTAACGGCAAAGTCTCGTTATACTGCATAAGTACAGAGTCAGATGTGAGCAGTTTTTTAACATTCCGAAATGCTTGTTCTTCCCGGTAACCCCATAACCACAATGCTTTTTTATCTAATAACCGGTGTAACGGTTCAGCAACAGTTGCCTTGTGCAGTAAAAATACATTATAGAAATTGATGAGGCCGAAGAATGCCTGGAGATCGGCCTTGTTGTGTGGCCTGGGAGCGTTTTTGATCGCTTTTAATTTATTCTCGGTAGGATGAATGCCCTGGCTATCAATCCGGTACCCTAGAAACTCAACACTGTCAGTATACAATTGACATTTATTTTTTTTCACCTTAAGTCCGGCCTCTTGGAATTTTTTTAGAACGCATTTCAAACGGTCCTGTAAGATTTTTTTGGTAGGGGCTGCAATTAATACGTCATCAAAATAAGGGACCACGCCCTTGATTCCTTGTAATAACCTTTCCATAAGGCTCTGGAAGATCCCCGGGGCTACACTAACTCCGAATTGCAGTCGGGTACATTTAAAGGCACCCCTGTGCGTTACAATAGTTTGGGCCTGAGCCGTTTTTTCATCCACTGGTAATTGTTGATAAGCTTGAGCTAAATCCAATTCAGCGAAAACCTTTCCGCTCCCCAAGGAATGCAGGAGGTGCTGCATCACTGGAACTGGATACACATTCTGCTGTAGGGCGTGGTTCAAAGTGGCCCGGTGGTCCCCACAAATTCGGATTGACCCATCTGGCTTAATGGGTGTTACAATAGGGGTTTCCCATGGAGAGTGATCAATGGGCTTCAACACCCCTTGAGCAATTAGCTTGTCGAGTTGTTCGTCGATTTTTTATTTTAGAGCGAACGGAACTCGATGGGGCTTCAAGCGAATGGGAGCTACTTTTGGATCTTGACTGAATGAGATCGGGGTCCCCTTATACTCGCCTAAACTGTCCGCGAAGACGTCACTGAACTCAGAGATAAGGTCTTCCTCCCACTCACAACCACCGACTCGGTTCACGCCGGCCACTTCAATGCCGAGTGGCGTGAACCATTGGAGGCCTAGTAGGCTAGGCCTATCTCTATCGATGACCGTTAGAGGTAAGTACGCTGTATGCTTCTTGAAGGAGACTCGGACTCGGCAGGACCCGACAACGGGGATTCGATTCCCTTGGTAATCCTTGAGGATGAGGCGTTGAAATTGGAGGTCTTGGCGTTGAATTTTGGGGATGAGTTGCTTGAGTGTCTTCCAAGACACCATCGAGAGGGACGATCCCGAGTCAACTTCCATGTGGCACGGCTGGTTCTCGATGGCTACCGTGACTCGGATTTTCTTAGTGTTCAAGGTTGAGGCGTGACCGATAGTGATAGTATGGTGAGCCTCTTCTCTCTGCAAGGCTGGATTTCTGTAGGAGTGGTTTACTGGCATTCGCCTTACAGGACAGCTTCCTGTCGATTGGCGATAGTTAGCCCCTTTTGAGTCCTGGCTGAGTCCTGGCAAGCTGCGGCAGACCCGCCCGATGTGGCCTTGTTTTCTGCACTCATGGCAGAGTGCGTCGCGGAATTTGCATTCGGACCTGGCATGGTTGGCTCCACAGCCAGCGCAAGGGCGTAAGGGCTTCAGGCGAGGGTCCCGGTCAGACCGCAGTCGATGGACCCCTTCTTCGTCGCTGTCTGACGACGAAGAGAGGTCCTCGTGGTGCGTTGTCACCAGCTGCCCTTCTGAACTAGGTGAGATTTCGCTGGCCGGTGGTGGTACCAGAGTGCGGCTTTGCCGTAGTTGTGCAGCTGACTTCTTGGTCGCCTCTGCCGCCGTGGCTTCGGCGATGGCGTCAGCAAGGCTGATGTCGCCTTTCGCCATCAGCTTGCTTTGCAGGCCCAGTGCATCTAGTCCCAGAACTATTCGATCTCTTAGTGCCTCTTCTAAATCGGCGAACCCACAGAGGCCCCCTAAATTTCGGAGGTCCACCACAAAATCGGCCACACTTTCCCCTTTTCGTTGATTCCTCTGATAAAACTCGTGGCGTCTCATGAGCGTAGGCACGGTTGGCGCGTAATGGCCTCTCAGGATGGGTTCGAGGTTGTCCCAGCTCATGGCCTTCACTTCTCGAGGTTTGGCAAGGGCTTTAGCCATCTTAAATATGGCTGGGCCACAATATGTCAGGAACAACGCCCTTTTCTTTGCTGGCGTGGCGTCCTTTAAGTTGTTCATCTCAAGAAACATTTGGAAGCGATCCATGTAGGATTCCCAATCCTCTTGGTTTGGATCGAACGGAGCGGGTGGTACGATGCCGCCGGAAATGGTTCCGTTGTTGGCGTCGTCTGTCACGTGCTCGGTGTTGCTTCCTGGCTTCTTCGGTTCAGACGTCTCCAAATCCCACCCTCGTCGGCAGTGTTAAGTATTGAGCATGGGTTGAAATAAAATGGAGACAGCCTCTGAACGGTGAACTTCAGCTCTTTATTTACATAGTGACTTCTCTATCTAACAACAGTGAACTCTGCCTTATATAGACAACCCTTGTAAGATTTATCCAATAACGAGCTATGAACGCTAGCTCTTTCAACCAATAAGAACTCTCTGTTAAGGGCCAATCGGATTCCTCAGAACTAACCAATCCGATCTGGCCGCCTAACAGCCAATCAGAAGTGCAGGGCCAGAACCCTGCACTTTACCTCAAGCTCATACTTTATTAACTATAGTGCATACACAACAACATTGTGTTGTTTAAGTGTTCCCGTTATTTTTTTGCGCAGTGTAGAATCTTCAGTCTTAAGGGAGGTTTGGCTCTGCTTAAAAGCAGAGCCGAAGATTTAAAGATTAGCTAGAAAGCAAGAAATCCAACAATTTCCTGCTTTCTAGCTAATCTAAATCTCCTGGCACAGCAGAACTGCTGATAGTCGGGAAAAAAAACAGGAAAAATAGCAATTTAGCAGGCAAGTTTGCCAGGTAAGGAATGAGTGGGCAGGGAGGGTTCCCATGGGCCATATGGGCAGGGCAGACTTATGTTCATGCACAGCCTGGATTAATTGCTTTGGGGGGGGGGTGCTCTGGGGGTGACATTTCTCTGCAGACCATCAAAGTTTTAGAATTAGACTCCAAGGAAAACATGAGCAGGATCCCTTCACCACTAAACCAAATTGTGTATGCCTGTGTGTGAATGCTATTCCTTGTTTTGTGTATGGAACATCTTCTATTACAGTGTCCTTGATTTTTTTAAAAATGGTCATCACAATGAACTTGAGAATGGCTGTGGGGGTTATCACTGCTCTTGGTCCTCCTTTTCTTACGATAATAGCTCTTTCATAGAACTGTGTTCCCTACTTCAAATTAAAGTGGCCTGTGATTCATGAAAGCTTAAGAAAGAATAAATTGATTTCTTATTTAAAGTGCCTCAAAATCCATTGCTTTTACTGCTGCGGCCATCCCTACAGAGCAGTGTTTCTCAGAGTTGGCAACTTTAAGATGTGTGGACTTCAACTCCCAGAGTTCCCTGGGGAATAGTTGCCAAGTTTGAGAAACAGTGCTGTAGAGATATGACGTAAGACAGTTTTGATTTGTGCAGAGTACTTTTTATTTATTTATAAAAATGCAGTGGTGTCTGTGGGCGTTTCTGCTTTTGTTTTATGGCATGAAAATAAATACGATCCTTGATGCAAAAGGTTTTTCCACAGAGACTTAGGGGAGGGGGCTTTTAAAAATGCATAGGGTATCCAATGAATGAAATAGTTTGATTCCAGGCACCAATTGCACCCACAGCTTTTGACAAGGCAGTTGGCAAAATGTGGACTAAGCATTTTGCTTACTGCTCTCTTTAAGGAGCTGTGAAGTGTTTACATTAATTATTAGTTAAGTAAATAGCACATCATTTCATCCTTGCCTGTAGCTCTGAAAGGAGATACATTCAAGAGTTCTTGAATGTTGTGGCAGCTGCCGATGGATTTTCTAAGTTTATTTATCTGCAACAGTTGGTCCATTGTTTCTGACCAAATTGACAGCTTTGCAGCATGCAATTAATATGTCAAATTAATAACCACGGACCATTGCAAAATGCCGGTTTTGTACAGCTAAAATAGAGAGCATCAAATTACATGTTGTCTCACTCAAGTTTTAATACAATGATCTTCAGTGCCAATTAAGTTCACCGATGGTTGATATTGTCTTTTGTTCTTTCTTTGGCTGCTTGCAATTCAAGCTGATTTATTGCACTTAATGCCTGTCCAATCTGTTGAGCCCTTGGGATCCCCTCATTTAACTACATGCAAGAAGTCAATAAGTCAAGTGTTTGAGATAACATAAATATTTAAGAGGGATAGCCTTAATCATGCCTTTGGAATACAGGCAGTTCCCACTGGACAGGCAGCTGAAACAGTTGTGCTCAGCAGACAATCCCAGGCAGGAATGAATTGGGCTGCAATCAGATCCAGCAACAAATAAAAATGGAAATTGATGGAAGTTTCCCAATATTATTTTTGTTTTTGTTTATATGCTATATTTTTTATTTGTTTTCTCTTTACATACACTATGTGCTTAATGGACAGCATATTGTCTGGGTTGATTCATTTACATAGTAATACTTATTCAGTTCCTAATTTCTACTTCTTTTATCCAGCCATTGATAAAACAAGTCCCAAGTTTGAAAATATTCTGTCTTTTCTTTTATCTTCAGTGTTAGTCTGTTCATTTCTGCACAGTCCAATATTATGATTTATATTGACTGTTTCCTAGTATGATTTGATTGTTGATTGTACCCTATGACTATCATTAAATGTTGCATGTTATGATTTTTGATTCTTATGATTATTGATTCTTCTTTTCTTTATGTTTGTAGAGAGTATTTACACCAAGACAAATTCCTTGTGTGTCCAACCACACTTGGCCAATAAAGTATACTTCTTCTATCAATCATCTATCTATCACCTATCTATTTACTTTCTATCTTTTATCTATTATCTCTCTCTATCAATCATCTATCAATCATCTATCATTTCTCTCTCTCTATCATCCATCCTCTCTCTCTCTCTCTCTCTCTCATCTCTCTCTCTCTATCATCCATCCACCTATTATCTACCTATTTATCATCCATCCATCCCAGATGAAAATATTTGTTTTCCTGAAATTTGGCAAAGTTGGTGATTTACTTTAAACCAGGTCACTTATCATAAGTAAAATTATACAAATTGCCCCCCAAACATTTTTACATGTGAAAATATTGTCATTGCTAATAGACCTTAGTAAAGTCATCCCTCAAATAACAACTCAGGGAGAATGCCACTGAGCTAGATATTCTTTGATAAAACAAAAAGAATCGGTAAATCTACTGGATGCTAAATTGGAGGTGGTGGGATGGGGGGGGGGAATGATACGTTTCCTTTTTTTTTTTTTTGTAGTGCTCCAAATCCCTCTAAATTTCTAGTCATGTCATCCTAAAAATAAACATAAGCAATTTGTCTCCTCTTTGTGCTAAGAAGTATTTATGGCTGTCCATTTTGGAACCACAGCTGAAAGTTATTTTGAGCTGAGTCACAATGAAATTGGCCAATGTTTGTATCTAGTGTGGTGTGATTTTCTAAACAAATGTTACTGCTTTAAAACATAGCAAATAAAGAAGAAAAATTACTCTGTTTCCTCAACTTTCGGCATAATTGAAAAGTTGCCTTAGCATCTTACAATGTCTTGGTAGATATTTTTGAGGCTGATGCGTTGGTCTATATTCGTCATCATCTCAACAATCAAGTTCATGAATGATACTGGCAGGGAACAGCAGAGGATCTAATCTAGAAATTATCTGAGTAAAAGGAGAGGTGGAGTAAGACTGTTTACAGCAGGGGTGTCAAACTCAAGGCCCAAGGGCCAGATCCGGCACATGGGATGCTTAGATGTGGCCTGCGAGGCTGCCTGAGAAACAGCAAAGATCAGCCTGAGGTGCTTCTGCCAGTGAAAATGGAGCTCAGGAGTCTGCATACATCCCCCCAAGCTGGCAGGGGGTTGCAGGAGGCCCTCACAGCTGAAAATGGAGCTCAGGAGCCTGTTTTTGCCACCACAGGTGCTTTGGCCGCTACAGGTGCCCCTGACATGAATGATGTTGAGCTGGCCATGCCTACCCTGACCACATCTACCCCAGCCCTTTGAGGTCAAACACAACCCTGATGCGCCCTCAATGAAATTGAGTTTGAGTTTTCTCCCAACAGAAGAATTAATTTTACTGTGCTGAAATGGATATGCTCACACTAAAAATAAAGGAAAAAGAAGACTTTGAACACTACTCTGTTTGGCATAGATGGTACATGTGGCTAGAAAAGAGAGATAAGAATTAGAAAGGATGACTATAAGAGAATTCTCAAGAGAGTGATACATAATATGTAAATAGGTAGACAAAAAGGTTAAAGATTAATAATAATAGTAATTGTACATAAAGGTAATATGTATTAATGATATGTATGAATAGATGATGGAAATGTAAGATAATACATATTGATGCAAAAGCTATTGAAAAAATTAACTAAGATTTGCACTGGTGGAAAACAATAAAAATCTATTGATAATAAAAAAAATTGAGTTTGATATAATTATATTATATTAATATTATATTATATGAAATTTAGCATAGGTTAAGACCTCAAGACCTTGTTCCCATTATGTTCTAGTGCAGGGGTGTCAAACTCGATTTCATTGAGGTCCACATCAGGGTTGTGTTTGACCTTGGGTGGAGTGGGTGTGGCTGGGGGGGCGTGCCAACTTGACATCACTTGTGTCAGAGGGTGTCTGTGGCCAGAGCGCTCCCTCAGCGAAAACAGGCTCTTGAACTCCATTTTCATGCGTGATGGCCTCCTGCAGCCCTATGCCAGCAAGAATGGAGTTCGAGGGTAGGGGCTTCCATTTTTGCTGGCAAAGGGCTGCAGGAGGCTATCATGACCTAAAATGGAGCTCAGGAGGGCCTCCTGTTTTCACTGGCAGAAGCACTATGGGTTGGACCTTCGCTGCTTGCAGAGCAGCCCTGCGGGCCAGATCTAAGCACCCCATGATGCAGCCTGCGGGCCTTGAGTTTGACACCCCTGTTCTAATGCATAATAGGAACAGGGATTAGAGGCCAAAACATAGAGTTATGGTGCTAATTATGCAGTGTTTTCAATGAAGTTCATGACTTACTACTGGATTCCTTACAGGTAATGTCTAAGATAGCCATCCTTTACATAGGCGCCTACAGTAGGGAAAAGTTGAAATGTAAGTTGGAGTCTTTGGCCCTGAATTAAGATACACCAGGACTGGAGTTTTATAACTCTAGAAGGACCTATCGATCACCATCATTGGGGTTGACAGGGCACCATGTATGATCATAACTTTTTGCTGCCGCTTGAGCCTGGCTGTCGCATGCCTGCTAAAGGACTGGAATGGCCTGGCTGTGAATCTGAGTTTGATCCCAAACCTTCTTATCTGCACTTGCAAATGCATCTTTCTTAACCAAGCCTGGCCATTAACTGGTCACCCAGGGAGATGGCATCTGAGTAGACTCAGCATGTAGAATGGAGCTTGTAAAGGATAAATGAGCTTTGGGAGAGAGAAAGGGGTTGCTTAGGTAATGTTTTTACTGTAGCTGTTACCAATCTCTTTTACTGTGCTCTTTTGGAGCAACTTAATGAAGGGACCAAAGACCTTCAAAAGCACGTAATTTTTAAAAACTGTAAAATCTGTTCCTAGCTGCCTCTTTTGAATAGATGTTCCACGGCAGCTGTTTCCACAGAATGCAGATTTTTAGAACTGTGTATAGGTAGTTTTCAACTTACAACCACAATAAAGTCCCAAATTTCTATTGCCAATCGAGGAGGGAGGAGCACTAAGTATGTTCACCACCTTGAGATATTTATAAAAACAAAGGTAGTATGAGTGAATTTTGCCTCATTTCCCCATCTTTTGCCATAGTTGTTAAGTGAATCACAGCCAGGGGTGGGATTCAAATTTTTTAACAACCGGTTCTGTGGGTGTGGCTTAAGTGGTGGGCGTAGCTTGGTGGTTATGTGACTGGGTGGACATGACTTGGTGGTCATGTTATTGGCTGGGCGTGACCAACTCAATATCACTCACATCGAGGCATGCATCTCCTCGCCTGGCCTCTCATGACTGTGGGGATGCTGCAACAGTCATAAGTGTGAAAAATGGTCATAAGTCACCTTTTTCAGTGCCATTGTAACTTTGAATGGTCACTCCACACAAGCAAAGTACCAGCAAAGGAGGTGAAAAAAACTCCAGAGAAGTTCCTGAGACAGGAAGTCTGTCAAGAATGTAATAAGGGTTAACGGAGAGGCAGTTTCTGTAAGCAACACCAGAATGTTTCCTTTCTGCCTTCCTTACAGGATTAGGCCAGTAATTTCTTCTAACAACCGGTTCTCCGAACTGCTTAGAATGTTAACAACCGGTTCTAGCGAATAGGTGCGAACTGGTAGAATCTCACCTTTGATCACAGCAGTTGTTAAAGTGAATCATGTGGTCCAGTGGTGGGATTCAAACATTTTTACTACTGGTTCTGTGGGTGTGGCTTGGTGGACGTGGCAGGGGAAAAATACTGCAAAATCCTCATTCCCTCCCCACCTCATAACCTGGTTTCCAGCTCCGTTCTCCTGTGCAGGGCAACAAAAGAAGACCCAGCCGATCAGCTGGGACTCAGGAGGCAGAAAATAGATGGGGGCAGGACCAGTCATTTGCTGGTTCTTCAAACTACTCAAAATTTCTGCTACTGGTTCTCCAGAACTGGTCAGAACCTGCTGAATACCACCTCTGATGTGGTCATTAAGTGAATCTGCCTCTCGTACTGACTTGGCTTGTCTGAAACCAACTGGAAAGGTTACAAACGGTGATCCCAGGACAGTGCAACTCTCATAAAGACATGCCAGTTGCCAAGCACCCACATTTTGATCACATGACTTATGGGGATGTTGCATGTGTGAAACTGGATTACAAGTCACTTTTGTTCAATGTCATTGTAACTTTGAAGGTTTTCTAAACATGGTTGTGAGTCAAGGACTACCTGTAAAATAGGATTCTATTTAAAATCGGGCTTACTCTCTTGATCAGATGATGGACTGTGTAAGAGAGGGGTATCAAACTCAGGTCATTATGGTGTTGTCACATGAAATATCACAACTTTTTCTCCCTTCACTAAACCTGGCCTGGGTGTGTCCAGCACGTGACACATCTGGACCATGGGCCGTGAGTTTGACAGCTGTGGTGTAAAAGAAAAAAAAAATATCCTAAAATAATTCTTGAAGCTGGGAATAGATGTTTTCTTCTTCCCCATTCAAGTTTTGTAGCCGTATTTTAGATCAGTCTCTTCCATAGGAATCTCCAGTACGCTCGGATTGCCAAGCGCTCCACTAAACAGGCCTGAAGAATGTAGAACTTTGCTGGTTGGCTTGACAGGCCCCTGTGTTTGCAGAGCCAACCAGAAATAAGAGCAAAGCTACCTGCAGGATGCAAGAAAAGAAAAGAAAACTACTTCTAAACCTTTTTCCAGAGTGCAAATAGTACAGGAAATTTCTCTTGCTGTCTTGGAAGAGGATAGCTTCCCCTGGACAAGAATATGCTATAAGGCCGGGCCAAGGCTAATTTCCCCAGCATTATGCAAACGAGGTGATTTAAAGGAAGGCCCTCAATAATGTTGCCATTTTCTTGCAACGGTTTGGGATATTGGCTGCCATAACGTAAGGCCTTTGCGCTCAGCATATCAAGAAGTGGAGGACTCTTGAAAGCTCTGAACTTGCCTCGCTGACTAGCCTCTCCCATCAGGTGCCATGGGAGAAGTGCTCCCACGCTGTTCTGCAACAGAACAAGAACATTATTATTAATAGAGTTTCAAAAGAGCCTGCAGCTCTTTAAAAAAGTAGCACAGCCAAAAAAAACAATTCCCAACTGAGAGAGTTTACAGCTGAAATTTTGACAGTAAGAATAAGAGAGGAGGTAAAGAGAACAAAAGGGGTAGCTAAGAAACTAATGTAAGCCAATACAGTTCTACAGTTCTTTTTTTTTTTTTTAAAGTTATTTTTGGTTTTCCCTTCTGCTGTCCCTGATGCCATTAAAGTTCAGATTAAAGATACCCTTCCCTTTCCCCAAGGGACAACCGTTCTCAAATGCAATAGGATATGCATCTTCCAATCCTCTTTTAACCTCCGTATAACCTCTTCAGATATGATAGGGACGTGGTGGTTCAGTGGCTAAGACATTGAGCTTGTCAATCAGAAAGGTCAGCCGTTCAGCAGTTCAAATCCCAAGCACCACGTGACGGAGTGAGTTCCCGTTACTTGTCCCGGCTTCTGCCAACCTAACAGTTCGAAAGCATGTAAAAATGCAAGTAGAAAAATAGGGACCACTTTGGTGGGAAGGTAACAGCGTTCCGTGCACCTTCGGCATTTAGTCATGCTGGCCACATGACCACGGAGATCGTCTTCGGACAGTGCGGACTCTTCTGCTTTGAAATGGAGATGAGCACCACCCCCTAGAGTCAGAAACAACTAGCACGTATGTGCAAGGGGAACCTTTATCTTTAGCTTTTACCCTCCAGATTGTTCCTAAGATGTAGTGGTATGTAGGTCATTTTGGCAGACATGTTTCACTCAAAATCTAGTAAAATTCATCAAAGCTTTGCTTCTTTGTAGAATTTTCCAGTTTCCTTCTATAATACAAGGGGCAGAGAATTGCTTAATATTTAATGCACCAAAGGACCAAAAATTAGTTCTCATTGAACCAGCTCTTTTTGAAGGAATAGGATGGCATGTCTACATGTTCCACAAAGTTGTTAGCACTGGACCTGCTCCTGTTATGGTACAGGTAGTTCTCAACTTACAACCATTTATTGAATGACTGTTCAAAGTTACAATAGCCCCCCAAAATGACTTATAACCAGTTCTTGGACTAAGAACCATCGGAGCAACCTCACAGTCATAGGATTAAAGTTTGGGTCTTGGGAAACGAGCATGTATTTATGACGGTTGCAATGGAGTCCTGGAGTCACATGATTGCCATTTGCAAACTTCCCAGCTGGCTTTTGACAGGCAAACTCAGTGGGGAAGCTGGATTCATTTAATGACTGCATGATCACTTAATGCCTTCTCTAATTGACTTAACAGTGATGGTAGAAAAAGCTGCAAAACTGGACATGACTCACTTAGCAACTGCTTGACTTAGCCATGGAAATTCTGGTCCCAGTTGCGGTCATAAGCCGAGAACCACTTGTAGAGATTAACAGTACTTGTTTTTCCTCCAGCAACCCCTTCACTTCTTAATAATATTCCTCCCCAAATTGAAGGATCTACTGAATGGGCTGAGGCAGAGGGAGCAACAGAGAACAGCCAACATTTGAGCAGAGTTAAATTAAATTCCCCAAATTCTGCAACTGTTTCCCCCCTTTGCTTCTATTTCTTTCTGTTATACCCCAGATCTCAGCTCAGGCTCCTCCTGTTTCCAGAGAAACGATTTGAGAGGGCTAGAAACAGAGATGAGATAATCAATCCCTTTTTAATTGCATGCACATTGATTTGAATCATTTTTTCTGTTTAATAATAATGTTCTTCCTCATTAAAAGCATTCTTCTATTGGAAAGATGTGAATTTAGCTATATGTGACACCTGCATCTTTCTCCTCTGTTCTTGAAATTAAAAACAAAACCAGGGCACTGAGAGCATTATGCAACTGCAGTTTCATGTTATCAATTGATCGATTTTTATTATGGTCACAGACCAGCATCATGATTTAGAACTTAGAATAATGGAGTTGGATGGGACTTTGGCGATCTCCTGCTTGAGCCGAAGACCCTACCCCATTCCTTACAAATGGCTTTCCAATCTCTTCTTTCAAACCTCCAATGATAGAACATTCACAACTTCTGGAGGTGAGCCGTTCTACTGACTAATTGTTCTCCTTCCTGTTATAAATAAAATGGGAATCAAGGGCTTGTTGAAGACATTTTGTCCATCAGTCTTTTTTACATAGGTAGTCCTCAATGTATGACCACAATTGAGCTCAAAATTTCCTTTGCTAAGTGAGACAGTTATTAAGTGAGTTTTCCCTGTTTTAAGGCCTTTCTTGCCACAACTGTTAAGTGAATCACTGCACTTGTTAAGTTAGTAACACAATTGTTAAGTGAATCTGGCTTCCCCATTGACTTGGCTTGTCAGAAAGTTGCAAAAGGTGATCATACAACCTGGGACACTGCAACATGCCAGTTGCCAAAGTGTTTGAATTTTGATCATGTGATCATGATTGTTGCATCAATCATGCAATAATCATAAGTGTGAGAAATGGTCATAGGTCACTCTTTTCAGTGCCATTGTAACTTTGAACGGTCACTAAACAAACTGTTGTAAGTTGAGGGCTACTTATATGAAAACCATACACCTTAAAAGCTGAAGGACAATGCAATTCATGAACTCTAATGATTTATTGGTAGTTTACTGATCCCTGCAGTCTTCAGAGAGTTAAGATTTGGGGAAGTGACAGTATGACATATTGAAAAAGTGAAAGGTTTTAACAATAGTGCAAAGGCCTCAATTACCTTGCAGTAGACAAATAACTTATCCTTTCTGTTTCACTCTCTTGTTATTAATTAGCACTCCTCTAACCAGTGCATACAATCAATTAAGCCTCTGTGCAGATGTTCGCCTTTGTCTTCACATCCCATTAGCTGGCAGTAAGTTTTCTTATTCTAATTAAGCAGAGAAGCTGGGCTCTTTGCAGTTAAATTTGCTAAACAAACCTTGTTGAGTTTGCTTGGCCATTGTATGCTTCATTTATTTATTTAGAAGATTTATATGCCTACCCATATTATAAAGTATAATTCTGGATGACTGATATATAATAAAATAAGTCAACAAAAATAATATATTTGCCAATAGCCAAGGTGTCATGATACTCCCATCTGAATATACACATTTCCTTACATTATACATATAATATACATACACACACACACACACACACACACACACACACTGTGTATATTTCTATATTTCTATATGTTTAGCATACACTTCCATATGAATACATTGCTGAGCTCAACTCTCATCTTTATGGTGTATTTAAACTTTCTTTGCAATTCATGAGAAGCCATATTCCATTCCTTGGTTCACAGTATGATTTCCAAAGAGTTCTCCTTCAAGTTCTAAAAAAAAAAAGACTATCATGGCTATGTTTTTTTACAATATTCATAAATACATCAAACAAAAACTCAGCAGATGCATTTGGAAAGCCAACTAAGCTTGGTTATGTATTGATGGTTTCAGATCATTTGGTTATTTCAGTGTGTTATGAAAAAAAAAAGATTGATTCAGTAAGTAGATTAAGCATGAATGAACTTAACTATTTTGCATGGAAGATGGGAATTGGGATTTAAGGATATGATATATAAAGCCTGTTCCTTCCAGTATCATGAAACTATCTGCTATCAGCTTGAGATTGTTGCCATTGCTTTAAGATATTTTAAGTTCATTATGAATTGCTGATACTCCTAAGTTGTCTGTGATAGTATAATGAACCAAATATGTTTCTGTGTAAGAAATTGTGTAATAATGAAGACATTCTGATGGAATTCCATATGTTGGTTCAGCAGCATTGTCCCTGATAGGACAAAAAAAATAAAGTTGACCTGTGGACTGAGCTAGCAAAAGGAAGGGTGAGAAAAATGGAGGAACTGTCCATGGTACTGAACTTCTAGCTTCCAGCCACTGATTTTCCACACAATTTCAGATTCAAAAGAATCAGTAGGTGCTAAGTCCCTTTGTAACTCCATGGACTTTCTGTTGTCTTTTGAACATACTATTAACGTCTAATTAACTGACATGAGATGTATTATCAATGTCTGAGGAGGAAATTATGTTAGAAATTGTCTTGTGCTCATTTCTATGATCAGATGAATGTGTCACCTTAAATATCCCTGTCTTATTACAAAGAGAGCTTTTCTTTGTGGTTGCTCTTAAATGCTCTTCAACTTCATCTTTGCCAGAACATTTTCCTGGGCTAGCTTATTGTCCATGGATAAACAAAAGCTTATATTAGCTGTATATTTGCAAACGTGTTTGTTAAATGTTTTTGCTTCAGACAATTACTGATCTTGTAGATAAAAGGGATTATAAATATAATAAATGCATGCAGAATATTTTTTCAAGAGTAAAACATACAATTCTGTGAAAAGGTATAAGTTCCTTTTTAGAATGTCTGGATTTGTGTATATTTTTTGCCACTGAATTTTATTAGAGCTTTGTTTATCTCCTGGTAATGTATCAAAAGAGTTTTCAGAAACAAATCACCTTATTTAATTTGTTTCATAATCCAAAACACTAGTGTCTAATGGGGGAAAGATTCTACATAAAATGTTTTAAGGGGCTTTGGACAAGTTCATCAAGGACTTTAACTTACAATATTGGCTGTGTTTACATTGGTTGCAAAATCCTGGGAATGACATGATCATCATTTGCAAACTTTCCAGCCAGTTTCTGACAACAAAGCCAATTTGGGACACTGGATTCACTTAACAATGGTATGATTCTCTTAACCATTGCAGTGAATTGTTTAACAACCATGGCAAAAAAGGTCATAAAATCAACCATGACTCACTTAGCAACATAAATTCTGCTTCCTGTTGTGGTCATAAGTTTAGGACTGCCCATATGCAGTGAAAGGAAGGTTCTGCTTATATGAATCTCATGGCTAATTTAAGAAGCAAAATGGTGCTTCTTTCAATACTAGGCTGGTTATATAGCACTGAGTATTGGATCAAATAGCTCATTGTTCTTATTCATAAAACATGTATGTGTTAATGTGTGTTTCTGCCTATCTGCCTAGCTCCAAGTAAATTAAAATACTATGACTATTTAAATAGTAGATTGTAATCTTTTCAGCATATCTTGAGTTTTGTGTTTCTCATAAAATATCGGTTTTTCCCACATCCTTTGGTTGCACATCAGAAAGAATTTGGGCAGCCTTAGTTTAACTTGCATGGTTAAAAACCTTCAAGTCTGATTGCATTTCTATCAATAAAGGCTGGATTAAATAAAAGTTTCCTGTCTCTCCTTCTCTCCCCTTTTCTTCTATTTCTTTGTTTCTCCATTTCTCTTGTTATAGAATAATGCAAATTATGATAGTGCTGCTAGCATTATGTAAGTTGCTAAATGTAACTCACATGCAGGCAAACCAGAAAAAAAAATCAATATTTTTGAAAAATGACAGAATCCAGGAAAGCAGCACATATTTCCAATAAAAACAAGACATAAAAAATCCCCCTAAAAGCTAAATAACCTAAATACAGTCACTAAACTGACCAAGCTCAAGGATTGTACTTCCTCATATGAATTTATCCTACTATTCAGATAATTCTTTCAGGGCCCATTTTATGGCTGTTATTTGTTCAAAAAACAAAAGCCATATTTTTTTTGGCAGCAGCAGCAACAGAAATTATATTTCCCTGTTTGTTTGAAATATGCTTTAGTATTTTCCCCCACACCTGAACCCTTTTTATAATTTATAAAAATTGTAGTTTATAATTTTTCTACCAACATTGACAAGTTTAGTTCAGTTTTGTGCTTTGGTGTTGTAAACTCTCTGGATTATTTCTACTATTTCCATTTGCATCTGTTTACTTACTTTATTACCCATTGTGGGAATAAAGTTTTTAAAAGGCTAGATACAAATGTATAAGGTAAAGAATTTAAACTAAACTTAGGCTAGATTATGCTTTTCCTGTCCTTCCTGTTGTTTTGTCAAATTCACAGATAAGAAAAATATTTTTACAGAGGCTGTAGCATTGAGATCATTTTAGTCCTTCAGATCATAGCATAGTGAACAACAACAACACAGAGATAAAAGCAAAACATTGACAGCAGCATCCTAAATATTTGCCAGTATTAGCACACGCACAGTTGAATAAATCAACAAATAACACACAGTCTGCATTCAAAGGCTGAAGGCAGAGAGTGCCAGCTAAATATAGGCAGCTGTTGTTTAATCTTACAAAACCAATTTGGCAAGAGTGCCTCCCAGCTCCCAGTGATTTGCACTACCATTTAGAACTACATTCATTTCCATAAATCACAATTAATCAAAAGCCATACACATAAAATCAGAAGGACAATCTCACATTGTGTGAGAAAACTCATTAAGTGCAGATCACTCGAAGGCTGGCAAGGATGATTTCCTGAGCTGCCATTGCAAGAAAAAAAAAAAAACCATGATCAGTGTACATCTTGTTTCACAAGACAACATCAATAAAAAAAGGATGAAGGCTAAGGCTGTTGATAGAGCACTCATTCTGCCTGGACAAAGTCTGAGGTCCATCTTTTGGCAACTTTAGCAAGAAGAATCATAGGTAGCAGGTAGGAGAAAAGTAAATTTCTCTGCATGCAAAACAGAAGAGTGACTTCCAGACAAAGTCGGCAATAGAAGAGAATATTTGTAGCTCAAGTTTGAACTGCAGGGTCCTTGGTACTCTCTGAGCTTGGTTGTTTTCTTTCACTACTCAATTAGGAAACATCATCAATGCATCAGTATGAACATCCTAAATCATGGATCTCCAAACTTGGTAACCAAACTCCAAACTTGGACTTCAACTCCCAAAATTCCCCATTCTGGGCTGAGGAATTCTGGGAGTTGAAGTCCAAAAGTGTTGAAGTACAAGTGATGGAGACCTTTGTCCTAGATCACAAGCCAACTCCAAAAAAGCCAGAAAATTCCTGCTGGCCTGGCACTCAGACAAATTGGCCCTCAACAAGCACATAGAGATAGACAACATCTACATATCTCTAAAAAGAAACAAAAAGAAACAAAAACACCAAGGCACCCCTTCACCAGCAATCAACATCCATATGAGCACAGATTAACACTAGACCAGCAATCAAAAGTAATAATACCCCAACCAAGGAACTATAACAAAGACAAACAAGCTAACAGTAAACAACAGCTTTAATCAAAGAACCACCAAGAACACTCTACCAACACTGACAGGGGAAGCCGCTAGTTTATAAAAATAAGAGCAAAGCCCATTCCCTTCTAGCACTGATGATTTTGCCTAGTTTGGTAAAGAAATGTCTGAAAGAAAACAACCCAACTCAGAGATACCAAAGACTCACCAAGTAGGCATTGTTGAGCTAAATGAAGTGATGAATTTCATTTATATTTATATATTTATTTACATATCAAAATTTAAGACTGCTCATTTCTATACTGTATAATGTTCAGCTGATCCTTGGCTAAGCAGGAAAGGAAGCAATATCTATGAAGAGATGGGGAAAAAAGCAATTATCTCAAGAGGGAGATACGAACAAACAGCTGTTTCTCAAGAGAAGATATTGGTGCATTGTACTCTAGCAATTCCATCTTTTCCTTTAAGGTTACTTTAGATGCTTACCGAAGCAAAATAACAGATAATAAATGGATTTGCTTTGTAGAATCATAGCGTCGGGAAGGACTGGTTTGGTCACTGTGGTGTTTTCTTTGCACAACATACAATTAAACTGTGTCACTTAATGTTTTTGAATGTGATTATGTTTTTTTTTAAAAAAAGCTTGAGAATTACTTGGTCTTATTTGGTCAGCCACTCCATAAAAAAAAGCTGGACTAGATGAGGTTTTAGCTTGATTCATGACTTCTTGTGATCTAATTTACCATTCTTGGAAAGAGGTATAGAAAGAAGTATCTGAGATAACTGATCAGATACCGGTAGACAAAGGTCAAATTTAATGATCCACAAAGGTCAAGAGACAGGAGAAATGGGAGATTATGAAAAAGAAATTATCCTTTTTTGCTACGGAAGACTAACATGATTACCTCCCCATTGAAGAATAACCTGTTACAACTGGCTTCCATTAATATTCCTATTATTGATGAATGCCTTGCATTTCTGAATGTGTGATGACCCAGAGTGTAACACAAACATTACAACATCCAAAAGATAAATAAATGTCCTTTAATGCCTCCAACTTGTCCCAACTGTTCAATAATACTCAGTTGGAGATAAAACATACTCAAAAATAGTCTTCAAAAGAAAGCAATACAGTCCAAACTTAATGAGCAACTAGAGGTAAAATAACAAACCAAAAAAACTACAATGATGAAATTTCCATAACGGAAAAGGAGAAGTATTTACCAAATTCAAGGAGATAACAAGGCACAGTCTGTTGAAAGGACGCCAACCAAGATAACTTCAGACCAAGATAAAACACACTTTGTTTCCAGCGTTTGCCAGTACACAGGTCCAAACTCTTATTCAGTTCTGACACCTGCAGCCCATGAAGAGGATCAAGGCCCTCTCCTCCTGAGGAGACCAAGTCTCTCCCTGATCCTCTCCTCCCTGCGTGCCCTAGGATGGCTAGGTTATGGGCCTGGGTTCTCCTCTGACTGCTCAGCCGGCCTCTGCCCTTCCCCAGCCTCCTCCACAATCTCCGGAGCCATACTTCTACTCCCTGTTGGCTGTTCCTCCTCTCCCTCAGTCAGTCAGTCTCCACCAGGGGCATGACAATATGTATGTCCATCTCTGTGTAGGTACTACAATATTACCCGCTGAGTTGTAAAATAATGGATTCTCCTGCTGATTGTCTCTTATTAGTATGTGTTCTGGGGCAGCAGCAGGAGCCCATGTTAAATGAGCAGAACCATCTTTCTCAGTTCCCATCACAGTTGGTCTCTAAATTAAACATTGGCTTAATGAGGAAGAAGCTCTCACAAAAGTAGGAAGACAAATGGAAAACCTCTTCCTTTCATTTTTGTCTAGGTTCTTTGTCCTTTTCCATCATTAAAATATATCAGAATTGCATGCAGAAATGTTTGGGGGAGGTATAAAAAGTCATGATAATGCTATAATCATGTGATCAAACCTCACCCCTTTTATATGTGCATCTCAATTGTGACACTTAAAAAAGGGCATGACTTCAACTGACCATCTCATAGATGCTCCTGGTTGCAAAACATCCTTGTCAGAAGAATTAACTCTAGGCCTATCATGAGGCCTGACTTTTATAGTAAGTTTATTAAAAACAAATGGGCTTCCAATCAAGAATCTCAAAGCAGATATATAAACCCTTCTAGGTAGACCATATCAGAAAACAAACACCAGAAAAAATGAAGTCTACTTCATTGATATAATCATCATATCTTAAAAGCCTGGCTGAGTTTCTCTTTCACTGCCTCTTACACTCATGAGTATCAAGGCACATCAGTCTTGAGGTTTTTTCTCAACCCTTCCTGTCTTTCTGGGCTAAGCTGATGTTTTTGTTACAAGTTGGTGCAAACTCTCTTCAAGGCTTTGTCTTTCCAAGTTACTTTTTCATTCTAGCCATTCCTGGATGGCAGTTGTAACATAGCAGCTGAAAGTCAGCTGTGAATCAAGAGTTCCATTTCTTACAACTCACCTCTTGTCTTCAGGCAAATGAACAAATAATGTTGACTTATCCTAGTGGATTACTACAGGAAAATCTGAGACAGTGAGTGCAGGGTAAATAGTGAGAAACCGCTTTGTAGATCTTGCATTGTAAGCCATAGCTAATCTGTGTATAAGTAAGTGTTAAGATAGCTAAGATGCCAGTCAGGCAGTATGAACTGAAGTATGACAATGCAATCATGAGGGACTACTTGAAAACTGGCTTAAAAGCTGCAGGTGGTGCATAATGAGACAGATGAATTGCTTTTAAATGATTTTTTAAAAAGATCCGTCTGTCCATCCATCTATCCATCCTATCTATCATCTATCTGTCTGTCTGTCTATCTATCTATCTATCTATCTATCTATCTATCTATCTATCTATCTATCTATCTATCCTGTTTCTCCAACAATACGGCCTCCCCCAATAGGAAGTTCCAGCATGTTTTATAGGCATGAAATGAAATTAAGCCCCTTCCCCCAAATTAAGGCCTATATTAAAACATGCGAAATGGGGGGGAATGGTGGGGGGGCTTGCTGTTAGGAAGTACTTTTGTTGCACACCCGGATATGGTGCTGCCTGCGTTGACCCCGATACGAAGTGCCTCATCAACACCGAGGTCAACATCCAAGCCGTCACACCCACCCACCCAAAGATGCAAGGTGGAGGAATTAAGTCACCCCCGAAAAGACAGCCTAGCCATTTTTTCAGGGCTCAAAAATAATAAGACCCAGCCTTATTATATGAGAAACACGGTATCTATCTATCTATCTATCTATCTATCTATCTATCTATCTATCTATCTATCTACCTACCTATCATCCATCTATCTATCTATCTATCTATCTATCTATCTATCTATCTATCTATCTATCTATCATCTCTCTCTCTCTCTCTCTCTCATATTCCCATTTTATTTTTATAAATGATTCAATAGCACAAAGCAACAAACATACCCAATACTACTACTTCTTATTTTCCCCACACACAAAAATCCCCCCTGTGAGGTAGACTGAGAGTATGTGACCAGCCTAAAATCATCCAGTTGGTTCAGATGGCCAAGGCAAGACTAGAACCTGCTGTCTCCAAGTGATTAACCAAAAGTTGCCCAATTGGCTTTCATGCCTAAGATTGGGCTACCACTCAGTCTCCTGGTTTCTAGTCTGGTGCCTTAAGCAACAGACCAAAGATGCTTTAGCTTCTCTATTTATGCCTTGCCTGAGCTATAATAGTAATAATACTTCAATCTCAGATGTTCAAAGTATTTTTTCATACATAAAATTCCAGCTTTAATCTTCCAGAAATCCAGAGAGAATTGAGTCTGAGAATTGAAAAATTGAGTCCCAGAAAGAGGTTGCGCATCTGAATAATATGTAATAATACATATTGAGAATCAATTCTGTGCTGAAGTAACTTCATCTAGTTAGACCCATCCTTTACAGAGGTTGGCTAATCATTTGGTTCCACTCCAGTTTTATATGTTCAAGCAGCCTCAGAATTGCACTGTTCTTGCTCTGAATGAAATGGAATTTTTGAACCTACTTAAAGAACTCTTGAGCTGACCTTGGTGCTGAAATTTTTTTGAAAGAGTCAGAACAAATTACTTTCAAAGTCCTATCAAACTATAATTGAAAGTATGAGCTACATAATGCTGGACATTATGCTGAGAGCACTTGATTTTTATTAGCTGAAGTAGGCAATATTCTGCTCTAGAATTCTTTTTGAAGTGGTCAGTGATGGTTGCAGGAGAAAAAAACCTCAGCATTCAATATGCAGATTTTAGTTTGGACAGCAAATGATGAAACTTGTAAATCCATATTGTTGTCTACACATGTGAGTCTCTGGATAAAAGTGGTCAAGTATCACTGGGATATAACAAAAGGCTTTTTTATATCCCTCAGTATGACACTCTTAGCTATATTTGAATATGTGTATGTGTCTTCCTGCAATAGTAATGAAATATTTTTGGAAGAAAATAGCCCCCTCTCTGTGTGTATAAAATTAATACTTTTAGCTATTGCTCTTATACTTTCCCCCTTATAAACCAGAAGTGGATCTGATTCTATAGGTAGATCTCAGCCTGATTTACAATGGGTTAAGATTTTTGGATTCTGGTTGCTTAATGCAACAATGACATTCCCTTTCCAGTTTAAATGTTGTTGCTGAAATAAAGATACTTTGGGATGTGTTCTGGGCTCAGAATTCTTTAAGTCCAAGTGTTTGTATTAAATAATATCATCTAACCAGATAGGAATGTATGTTTTATGATAGTATGAAGACATAGCTGAGAGAAGTTTCCAACAATTTTTAAAAAATTCAGGCTGGAGATGTAGAATGTGTTAATATTTATCCCCAGATCTGAGGAAGTTATTAAAATGTCTCTTATAAAGTATGTTTGAAGTGGTATCCATTACATCCAAGTGTTCTTGTTCTGGCTGTGTAGTAACTCAATATGAACCCTTTGGCTGGGTTCATCTCCAATTGTGATCAGAAGTTGAGGATTACCCATAGATGACTAATAGTTATTGGAGCAAGAAAGGGATTGACCATTCCAAATGAGTCTTGCCTTAAGATGTCATAAATCATAAAGCACATCCATTTATTCTACAGGCCTGCCTAATGCTGAAGGAACATCAAACTTAAATGAAAATTCCCAGGTAAATCTGTCTTTGATCACAGACAGAGAGCTAACCAGCTGCACTATTATAAGCTAGTGGGGAATGGAAAACCAGCTGACATTTTCTCTTCCTTGCCTAAATTGATCTGGCCCAGAAATGATTAAACGAGGCAGTATGTTTTTCTCTGATTACAGTGGACAATGTTTAGAAAACAAGACAGTAAATTCAGTGGTGCTGAAAATAGGAAAAAAAGCCACTGAATAATTCCAGGAGCAAAGTTACCTTATTACACTAACAAGCTGAGAAATAATGAGACACAAATACGGTTCAATAACCATCAGCATCTCTGTAATTGATTGGAAAAGTAATCCTGTTCAGCACCTGC
Source organism: Hydrophis major (assembly GCA_033807585.1). Taxonomy (NCBI): domain Eukaryota; kingdom Metazoa; phylum Chordata; class Lepidosauria; order Squamata; family Elapidae; genus Hydrophis; species Hydrophis major. Next base: position 249,169,301 of record CM066330.1, read on the forward strand.
CACTCCAGTTTCTGTTTCAATAAAGTCCTGATTCTTACATAGAGCAAGTGAATAGTTCCCATTAAATTGATTTTATGAGACGTCAAAGACAAGTTCTTTTCCAATCCCATTTCTCTTAGCTAGGGATAGTTTGTACATGTTCTGCTGATTAAATTTCTCTTACTTAGGGATCTACTCCCACACCATTCAAAGGGTGTTCATCCCAAATGAGGTCACTGGACTTCCTTGTTTTTTTTCTTTAAACATAAGTATGACTCACAGAATAACCCAAAGGACATATTCCAGTAGAGATAAGTTTCCTCAAGAGGGGCTCCAGAATGAGTCCGAAAGTTCAAAAGAGTAAATCTCTGGTTCCGGTGACCGACTTGAATTCGATCTTGCAAAAAAAAAAGCCACACAAAACAAAACAAAACAAAAACATGCCCATTTCATGATGTGAAATCTCAAAGTGAATGTTGATACATTTAGTGCAAATTTAGAAAAACATGTAACTCTCTAATGTCACTTTCAGTAAGCGGGCAAATATCTTCATTCATTTCAAGAACAAGATACCTAATCTTTATATATAAAAGTGAAATACCACTCACGGATCATCACAAAATCTCCAGAACCGTAAAGCCTACAAACTTGAAATTTGGCACCTATGTTCCTCTTGCTTCTAGGTACTCACTAAAAAAGGATTTTTCGAAATGACCATCAGAGCATTAGTATTTTTTTTTTTTTTGAAAAAGTTTTTATTAATTTTCTACAAACAAACAAGACAAACAAAACATAAAAACATCAACTCTTATATGTACATCCAGTGTGTCAGTTGGTTCATCATTTTTGTGCATTCATTCTGTAGTCTCAATTACAATTATGTTACATAACAACTCATATTGTCAATCCAAACTTATATATCCTAATATCACTAAAAAAAGAAGTTTTTGACTATATTTTTAATCATTCATGCTTAATGAGCTAACAGTACTTTAAACCAGTTTACTCTATAACAAATCATCTAGTCATATCAAATCAATCCTAAAAAATCCTTTATAAATATAATATCAAATAGCAAAATAATAGCAAAATAAAGATATTCCTTACTATCTAGCATTCTAAATATTCTATTATCGTATTTTATCATCTAGCCATTTATAAAAAAGATCCCAAATTTCGTAAAATTGTTTATCCTCTTGCTCTCTAATTTCAAATGTCAATCTGCTCATCTCAGCACATTCCAATATTTTCTTAATAATTTCTTCCTGTAATGGTATTTTCTCATTCTTCCAATTTTTAGCAAATACAATCCTGGCCACTGTTAATACATTTACAATCAGGTATTTCAAATCTTTACTATATATATCAGGTAAAATTCCCAATAAGAAGATCTCTGGTTTCAAATCTATATGTTTCTTTGTCATTTTTTCCAACCACATGCGAATTATAGTCCAATATTTTCTAGCATCCTCACAAGTCCACCACATATGGTAATACGAGCCGGGTATCTGATGACATTTCCAGCATTTTTCAGATTTGTTCTTAAACATTCTTGCTATTCTTGTCGGAGGAAAGTGCCACCTGTAAAACATCTTATACAAGTTTTCTTTATATGCTGTTGACATTGTCATTTTATAATTTTGAGACCACAATTTCTGCCATTTCTCTAAATCAATCCCATATCCAAAATTCTTCCCCCAAACAATCATAGTTTCTTTGACTTGTTCTTCCTCTAATTTCATTCCCAGTAAATAACCATATAGTTTTTTAATCATTTAATCAGAGCATTAGTATTTTGTATGTTATTGTTAAAACACACTGATGCTAAGGAGTTCTACTCCCCCTGCCCACCTGAAAAGAAATATGTTCCAAATGCAAAGCACAAGCAGAGGTGAGGAGTTTCATCTTCAGTTTTAGTTTCACAGCAGCAACCAGTTTTAGTGCATATCAGTTGAGCTAAGCTACGCCCAGGCTCCTTGCTGTTTCCTTCTTGCTCACACAGCAAATACTGCTTCAGTTTCCAAACAGCTCTCAACTCTCTCATACACTGACAGGACACTAGCTAGATGAATACCAATGGATGCTGGTTGGCAGAGGCAGAATTTTCCCCCCTTATTTTTCCTCCCCCAAAACTAAGCCCGATCACATAGTTTCATAGCAAAGCATGAGTATCAAGCTTATCTCTTTGTGAAATGGCTAGGAATTTTTGTCCATATGTGACAGTGGCTAAAAGTTATTATATGGAGGAATATGGTTTTATTTTATTGAAATGCAATGAAAATGTATGCAATTACTGAGCGAGAGATGCTATGCTTTCAAATCATAAAGTGGACGGTGTTTGCATGTAATCAGCAATTCCCTTAAACATAGCAACATATCCACCGGACATTTTACTCTTATTTAGGGATCTAACCAATGAAAGTTTTTATACCAATTAAAAAAAAATCTCAGATCATATTAAAGGAAGTTGAATGTGTGAACTGAACCAATTTCATAGAATAAGGCACCACAGGAAGGTCCCTCCAGTACATTTCAATCCATTCTGTTTCCCAAAGAAATACTGTAGATGCATTTATATGTTTATATATTTCCTAAGCACATTTATAAGCGGCCCAGTTCCAGATGGCCCGGAAAGGCTTCCAAAAACACATTAATGAAAACCCAACCAATAAAATCAACTCCAGCACTTAAAGTGTAAAATAAGCAACATAAAATGGTAAAACTGCCCCATGGTGTTTCATGCTTCACTATAACCAGAATGGATGTGACATGATACTGTTAGTTAAGACAAGGAGGTCAAAAGGGGACACGTCATTTTCCTCCGGTCTCCTCTCAAACTCCTCCAAGCACTCCTGAATCTGGAAGAGGCTTCTGGGTAGGTGTTGATGTTGTACAGAAATCTTGTTCAGCTTTTGCGAAATAATAAAAAATAAATAATAAATAAAACAGAGATGAGCTCCAGAAGAGGGAGAAAATTCAAGCATCAGGTCTGCTTCTCTTCATTTGTAAAAAATAAGTGGATAATATTGATTTTTTTTTTTTTTTACATTGTGGCAACCAAAACTGGATGCAATATTCCAAGTATGGCCTCACTATAAAGTGATATTAACACTTTATTTTAGATTAACAGAGTTGGAAGAGACCTTGTAAGCCATCTAGTCCAACACCAACACCCCATCCAAGCACCCTACACCAGGGGTGTCAAATTCAAGGCCTGAGGGCTGGATCCAACCCATGGGGTGCTTAGATCTGGCCTGTGGGACTGCCCTGGAAACAGCAAAGGACTGGGCCACAGTGCCTCTGCCAGCAAAAATGGAACTCAGGGCCGCGTGTTCCGTTTTCGCTGGCAGGGGGTTGCAGGAGGCTGTCCTAGCTGAAAACAGAGCTCAAGAGGATCACGTGTGCCCCCCGAGCTCCGTTTTCACTGGCAGAGTTTTGGCTGTCCTAGCCAAAAATGGAGCTCAGGAGCCCATTTTCACTGGCAGAGCACTTGGCCTGTATTGGTGCCCCTGACACGAGTAATGTCAAGGTGCCACCACCACCCTAGCCACCCCCACCCCCCAGCCCTCCAAGGCCAAACACAACCCTGTTGTGGCCCTCAATGAAATTGAGTTTGACAACCCCTTCCCTACACCATTTCTGACTTGTAAATGGCTTTAACAGGAATACTTTTTCTGTACCTTAATTGAAGGAAATAACATACATAGTTGAGATCAGCAGAGCCCCTAATTGTAGTATGATGGGTTAGTGGGAAAGAATCATAATCGAAATTCGTTTTCTTTTCCTTTTCTTTTTAAGGCAGATAGACACATTTTCTGATTGGATCTCCCTAGCTCTGAAGTTCTGGCAGTGGCATAAGAATAGTTTGGTCTAGTGGTTAAGACACCAGATTAGAAACCAGGAGAATGTGAATTCTAGTCTCATTTAGGCATCAAAGCTGGCTGGGTGACTTTGGGACAGTGACTCGTCTCCACCCAGGCTGGTTGTTGTAAGGAAAATAGGAGGAGGAAGCGCTGCTGATGTTACCTAGTTGGTTAATGAAACATCTGGAACAAGACAACCAAGCTTAGAGAGCATCAAGGACCCCACAGGAGGAAGGAGTATTATGTATGTTTGCCACCTTAGGTTATTTATAAAGGAGAGATAAAAATCTAATCAATAATAATAAAATCATTTTCTCTTTTTTTCACAATGGGTATCAGAGACACTCTTTCACTGAAGCAAAAAAAAAAAAAATGGTTTACTTATAGTACCAGAAAATATCTAAAATGCTATATGCCCGCTATATAGAAATATGCAAATTGGGATACAGCAGCAAGCAATTTGATTGGATGTCAGTTGTTCTGTGCGATAATGAGGGTAGCGATGAAAAGACTTCAGTTTATTAAATTACATCAAGAATTTCCCAACTTTAACACACGCAGACTTCAATTCCCAGAATTCTTTGCTGGCTGGGAATTTCTGGGAATTGAAGTCCACGCATCTTAAAATGGCCAAGATTGGGAAACCCTGAATTAGACCAAATCAACAACTTTCAACAACAGTTACGATTGCTGTGGTGTTTTTGTTAGGTGTAATCATTAAATGGCCTCTCTTCCCAGCATCGGTTCTCGTACCTAGTTTCTTAATCACCGTTCTTTATGTCTAAATGTTTCTATGGTTCTGCTGCAACTTTACCTTCCCTGGGAAAGTGCATTTGAGGCATGAGTAATGTGTTTGCTTTTGCTTCCTTTGATTAACATCGTATTTTCTACTACAAATGCTTTATGATTGCATTCAACTTTACTTCTCCCCCCTTGCTTTTATAAATTGCTGAGCTCGGAAGAGATTGAGAATCTCACAGTTTATCTATCGATTAGATAGACAGACAGACACACAATTTTTAAACTGCCACAATCATACAATTCTCAGCAGCGTACTAAACAGAGATAAAGCCATAAAAATGACAGGGGCTTCCATTGCATGTGGACCCAAAAGAGGGGATCTGCTTACAGTAGACACAACTCTGGTCATTTTGTTTGAAAGCATCTGTTCCTATGGCTGATCTTGTTCCATCATATAACAATTATGTAGAAATAAATTTAGAAGTAGCCTTGAGAATAAGGAAGATGTAAACAAGAGAGACTTGCAGAAAAGATTACATAATCCATAGAAAAAGGAAAACCTAACAAAGAAGTTCAAAACAAGCCCACCTTGATTTTGTTTAGTAAATATAGCAGTATTTCTCAATTGTGGCAACTTTAATATATGTGGACTTCAACTCCCAGAATTCCTCAGCCAGCATAGTGGCTGAAAGAATTCTGGGAATTGAATTCTATGCATCTTAATGTTGCCCCCATTGTGGAACATTGATATAAAGGCTAGACAAGGAGACACTTGGTCAGGCTGTTGCGGTTTTGTTATTCCCCCTTACTATAATAAAGAACGTTCCTGGAACCCTTGCCTGCTTCTGGATCTTTAATTGTGACAAAAATAAAACAAGAGTTCAAACATTTTAAAATGACACCCAGAAAGCTAATTGGAGTAATGTAAAATACTCCTGTGGCATTGCATAATTAATTTTAAAAGCCCTATGGAAGCACTACATTTAACCTGCTCCTGGAAGGCGAGATGGAGATGGTTAGCTCCAAGGAAAGAGCTATTCCATAAAATGGAACCATTCTGGATAAATGCCTTGATTTCCCTCATTTCATTCAGGACTTAAATATTTTTTTTCCTAGGATGTTGGACAGATTGATTCCAGTTGAAGAAGGTGATCCTGAGATTGCTTTGTTACCAACTCATCATTTTTAATGATTCCATAATCCCTTGCAGGGTGGAGTCTGGGCAACTGAATGGAGCTGAGTGTTTATTGGCTGGATGCCCTTCCTTTTTTTTTTTTTTTTTGAACAAATTTTATTAATTTTAAAGACATACAAATCAAACTCAATCAAACATAAACACACAAAAACATAAAACATAGAAACATAAAAAACCTCTTTTCTGAAAGTTGCTTAGTCCCGGGTTAAAACTCTCCGTACAGACACAAATTCAAATTCATATTCATTTTATATACCATTCCATATCTTATTGGCATTTTCAATTTTCTATATAGCTTCTCCTCTCTTTTAAATTTTCTTAATTTTATTTTATTTATCTCATCTCAATTCGAATCATAATATTTATTATTCTTTGTCTGTTCTATTTCCAGCTATCCATTTATCTTTCTTCTTTAAAGAAAACTTCTCCTGTACACTAATTGGAGTATGACGCCTTTATCTCTTTCCCCTACATTTATAATACTTAATATAAAATACATAGCTTACATTGGGATTCTGTTTGGTACATTCTAAAATTATACAATAATATCAATACCAATACAAATCTATTCATTAATATTAATATTCATTTATATCTTAAACACTTAGCACATTACTTTTCAGTTAAATCACATACTTTTATGGGAGCACCTACTTTCCATAGTTATCCCCCCCCCCATATCACATATTATAAATCATTATTTCATTAGAATGTTCCCCCTTCTCCAACTTCAAATCTCTCATTTCACAAAAAAATTCACTAGGATAACATAGTCTAATCATTAGTATTAACAATCATTTATATCTTAAACATTTTACCAATTTCAGTTAAATATCATGCCTTTATGGGAACACTTATGCTTTCCATAGTTATCCCCCCCCCCCACATCACATATCTTAAATCATTGTTTCATTAAAGTATTCCCCTTTTCTTGACAAAAATTTCACTAAATTATACTTAATATCTTATCACATTTTAAATTATATATTGTTTCCAGTTTTCTAAGATTATTTCTAAGTGCAAATGTAAAAATACAATCTTATGTACCTTTCCAGAATCCCTTTTTCAATAAAGTTTACCCATTTTCTCTAAAAGACTTGTTTCTTTGCATCTTGCTCCCCACCATTAAGGCTTCTCGTCCCTTCCTTTCTCCCTTGCTTATTCTTCTCCTTGTCCTCTTTACCCCCTTGTCTCTCCACCTCCCTTTTATTCTGTTTTCCTCCTTTCTGTTGTTTTCTAACATAATATCCCCTTTTCACCTTATTCTTTTCTTTTTTGGTTGTTTTTCCAAGTCTTAAAGTCTTCTTTTCCTCTTTCTCTTTCTCCTTTCCTTCCCCAGCCAAAGTCACTTGTTCATCAAAAATGGCTTCTTCTTTGTCCCAGTCATCCTGTTGCACGTTCAGCTTTACATAAGTACAAACTGCCATTTCTAAAAATTGAAAAAAGAGTGCCAAGAGAATCCTTCCCTTCTTGCTTTTCTTTTTCATATTTTTGGTATACAAGTTTCAATCCATCCACAAGTGATGCCATTATAGAGAGAAAAAGTTTTTCCAAACAACCACCCAAGTGCTTTTAATCAGATATAATTCTCAGAAGTTCCAAAATCACCAAACAATCCAAACAAGCTGTTTCTTTTAATACTTTTCTCTCTCTTCCATTTCTCTTTCTGGGGTTGCTGTTTAATCAAAAAGTTCCAATTAAGATATATCTTTTAGAAGTCTTATTAATATTCTTATTAATATTCAATGGCTCTTTAAAATTCTAGGCAGTCTCCTCCTTGTTTTCAAATTCTGCTCCAATTTTTTTTCCTCTCCCTTCCCACTTACAGCCAAAAGATTTTCCTTTAAATGTTCAGAAATCCATACCTCCAATGCGGGTTTTCCAATTTCTCTTAAAGTTCTATCGCTGTTAGAGTGAAAAGAAAAAAAACCCTTTTCCTTTAACTTCCATTCACTGCTTGACACATTCTGGAAACGATGTTTCTTTAGTAAGTTTTAAGTTCCAGGGTACTTTCACTGTTACTTTGTCCCGGTCAGCAAAGATCACTTTCATTTCTTCACAGCTCCTCCTGCACTTTCTTTTTCCGGCTGAGCTCTTCTATGTGGCGGCCATTGCTGACCACCACTCAGCTGCCTTTGGAAAAGGGGGTTTAGCTGGCTAGGGAAGAGAGGTGCGATATCTCTCAACCCTGCCAGATCCCCCTGTCTTCGCCACCTTCTATGAAGATGGCTTAGCCCTGAAGCCAAATGGCTCGGGGCACTCGGGCAGTGAACACAGGCAGAAACCGCAACAGTCGCGGATTCCTGCCTGCTCCGAAGCGCTGCAGACCGGAAATCGGCTGGATGCCCTTCCTGTCGCCAGTATGGAATTTTGTTCAGCCGATACATTCTCATTGTGTCCAGATAGAGAAATATCTGCCTCTTCTTTTGTGATTGAACTCACAGCCTTCTGATTGTGAGGTGAGAGCTTTACCTCTAGGTTACCGCACCACTCACTTTGTTATCAAGTCATAAGGGTTATAAAATCAGCCCTGCAAGGCAGTGGTGGGATTCAATTTTTTTTACTACCAGTGCTGTGGGTGTGGCTTGGTGAGTGTGGCTTGGCTTGGTGGGCATGATAGGGGAAGGTTACTGCAAAATCCCCACTCCCTTCCCACCCCACTAACCGTTTTCCAGTTCCGTTCTCCTGTGCAGGGCAACAAAAGGAGATTGAGCCAATCATCTGGGACTCAAGAGGCAGAGAATAAATAGGGGCGGGGCCAGTCAGAGGTGGGATTTGCCGGTTCTCCAAACTACTCAAAATTTCCACTACCGGTTCTCCAGAACTGGTCAGGACCTGCTGAATACCACCTGTGCTACAAGGTAGTCTAGAGAGGAAATCAAAACCATGAGAATAACATTACAAATATTCCTCAACTTACACCCTCAGCGGGGGCCAGAATTTTCATTGCTAAGCAGGGCAGTTGTTAAGTGAGTTGTGCCTGATTTTATGACCTTTTTTTGTGCCGTGATTGTTAAGTGAATCATCAGTTATTAACCTGTCTTCCCCCATTGATTTTTCTTTTGGAAGCCAGCATATGGTGATCACATGACCCCAGGACGTTGCAACTGTCAAAATATATGCCGGTTGCCAAGCACATGGATTTGGCTTACCTGACTGTAGGGATGTTGTGATGGTCACAAGTGTGAGGACCAGTTGCAGCTTTTTTCAGTGTTATTGTAACTTTGAACAGTCACTAAATGAATGGTTGTATGTTAAGCATACCTGTACCTGTACAGTAACAGAATTTTTGCAAGTCTGAAAGCCTTTTCCCCATTTTATTTTATTTTATTTTTGTTTATTTTATTAATTTAGTTTAGTTTAGTTTCTCCTCTCCACTTCTTTCCTCTCCCTTCCCCTCCCTTATCCCCCCTTCCCCTCTCCTCTCTTCTCCCCTCCCCTCCCTTATCCCCCCTCCCCCTTCCCCTCTCCTCTCTTCTCCACTCCTCTCCCCTCTCCTCCTGTCTCCTCTCCCCTCCTTTTCCCTCCCCTCCTCCCCTCCCCTCCCCTCCTCTCTTCCCTCCTCCCCTCCTCCTCTCCCTCTCCCTTCCCCTCCCCTCTCCCCTTCTTTCCTCTCTTCCCCTCCTCCTCTCCCCTCCCCTCCCTTATCCCCTTCCCCTCTCCTCTCCTCTCCTCTCCCCTCTCCTCCTGTCTCCTCTCCCCTCCTTTTCCCTCCCCTCCTCCCCTCTCCTCTCAGTAGGGTCCCTTCTAATATGTTTTCTCTAGCCCTATTCCTTCTGTATTCATGTCTGACCGTTGTCTAGACTGCAGTTCTTCCTTCTTTCTCCCAAGGTCATTCTCCCAGACCACTGCATACAGTTATGGTTTTTAATAACTTTTAAAATTGAACTTAGAAGTCTGTTTGCTGCCACCCATGGCAGAGGTATCACAGGCTTGTGATGCCTAGAACCAGTTAACACATAGGCTGATGCATTTTGAACAGATCATTTGAAAGTTATATTTTTTGATGGGGTTTGTGCAGCCTGAGTGCTCAGCATCTACATGGCCCCTAGAAACCTCTAGACATTGTTAACAATTATTTGATCCAATTATTAAATACTTGACTGGAGAAACATTGCATTAATTATAATTAATTTCAACAGCATGTGAATACAAATTTAATACGTTGAAATTGAGGTTTCCTTTTGCCCCAATCACTGCTTTCTGCCTTACCCTTTAAAGCAGAGCCATGCTTTAGAAGAAAATATTTTTCCCAAATTGTCATATTTACTACTGAAATATGGAAAATATGTAATAAGATCCTATAAGATGTGGTAGAGACCTTGCTAAACTGTTGTTTGCCTTTATTTTTCTTGGGCAGCTAATATAGGATCTTGTAAACTATCAACTGTCACAGATGCAATTGCACTCAAAATTGTCAAACAGAATCACCATCACCATCACCATCATCGAATCCTAGAGTTGAAAGGGAACTTAGAAGCTATCTAGTCCAATCAATTGTTTAGTGCAGGACCCTTTAGTGTTTGTTGGGCAGATTAACATCCCGACTTGGTTTGAAAAGAATTTGCCTCTTTAGGTGTTGGTCCATGACCATAATAAAAATGGATTGATTGCCACTTGATGTGGCAATCTGTTCCATTGGCCATAAGTTATGAGAAGGAGTTGTCTGAAAACTGATGACTGAATATTTATCTTGCCTTGCCTCACTATCAGGGGTGGGATATGACAGGGTTAACTACCGGTTCGGGATTTATGAGCTTCCCTGCCTGCTGTGAGCTGTGTACCTGTTAATCATCTTAGCATGCTGTGTGCTGAGAAGCAGCCTTTGAAACAGCCCTCTTTTCTTGTTTTTTAACTGCAGCTGTGCCTTGCTGAAGTTGAAAAATCAGGAAATAAAGATCAAGTAAGAGCCCAGGTGGACATGTCGGCAAAAACATCAGCAGACATAGAACTGGTGGACAGAACCGGTAGAAACCCACCCCTGCTTACTATCTCATCTCATCTACCTACCAACCTACCTATCCTATCTGTCTGTCTCTCCTGTCTGTCAGTCAGTCAGTCAGTCTTTCTGTCTGTATCTCTCTCCCTTTCTTGTCTGACTCTCTCTTGTCTGTCTATCTATCCTATCTATGTATCCTATCTATCCTCTCTCTCTCTCTCTCTCTCTCTCTCTCTCTCTCTCTCTCTCTCTCTCTCTGCAGCTTGCAACTTATAAAATAGAAAAAACTAATTAAAATATTAAAACATTGCAACTACACAGCTTAACAAACATTCAGCACTATTGCCTGTTAACAATCATAGGAATGATCATGCCATTTAGTTAATAGAGTCAGTTTGTTGTTATGCTTAAAGTGGTGACCTAGAAAACAGAAGATAATGAATTTTAATCCTGCCTTAGGCATGAAAGTCAATTGGGTGAGTTAGGGCCAGTCATCCCCACTCAGCCCAACTCACCTTACAGGATTGTTGTTGTGGGAAAAATAGGAGAAAGAAGGCATATTTAAGTATGTTTTGCCACCTTGAGTTATATAAAATCATAAAACGTGGGATAAAAATTGAATGAATGAATAAATAAGAATAAATAATAGTATCAGATATTATACAGTCCTGCATGGAAAGAAAAGTCAAGCGAATTACCATTACAAGCAGGTCAATGTATTGTATCAATTACAACACCAAAATGTTCCCATAGTCTTAAGATTAAACCTGTTTGATTGAATGTGCAAAATATTTGACATCAAACATTTGGGGAATCATTTCAGTTCATCTTTGGGGACAAAAATGGATTTTCCCTTACTATTTCATCTATAAAAAGCCTACGAATCTGTTGTACTGTTCTTATCTCTGTTTCAAAAGACACTTCCCTGGGACAGGAATTAGAAAGGAATTTCAGGTCAGGAGACAGCAACATTAATGCCAAAAAAGGCTACCCAAAAATAACATGCTCTGCTAACCTCTTACCACAATACATGTACTGAGCAGTTCCTAATCCTGCTAAGGACCATAAAATTTAAAAAAATGAAAGAGAGGGAAGAAAGGATCTCATTAGAAGGGACAATTTTTTTTCAGGCAAACAGCACGGAGATTCAATTGCTGGTGAAACATTATCTCTCACCAGAACATTGGAGCATATTGATTAATCTCAGAGAGTACAGCATGTCTATAGCACTCTTTCTAGCTTAGTTCCAGGTGATGCTTATCAAAAGCACTTGACACCTTGAAGAAAGTGGTGCAATTCTTCTCCACTGCACTGGGGAAATAGGGACAAGTTTAAGATGCATGGACTAAGGGTGCTACCTGGGGAATTCCGGAAGTTGAAGCCGTGAGGCTGCAAAACCAAGAAAGATACATTGAGTCAAACCCACAGAAGTTCCCTTTATTGTTCCTCAACTATAGACAGAAGTCTTGCCATATTAAAGCAAACTACTAGCATCAATGAAGAAGGGAACTTCTAAGGAGGAACTGTCTTGATTCTCTTTATCCCAACCAAAGTATCTAAACTTTGCTGTCTCTTGCTTTCTCTGAAATGAAGTCTCTTCCTCCTGGGAATCCAGACTACATGCCACAGCAGTCGTCCTTAAAGTTGCTAAGGTTGAGATAACTGGTTCTAGGGTGTTGCCTGGGTCTTCTGCAGAGAAGAACCAATTACTTTAAATGAAGATGAAGGCTCCCTCAAGTGGAGTTTGATTTGTGGTTGTGAAATGGACAGGATGATGTATTTGGCAACAAATTAAAAGTCGCAGAAGGTTGTTTCATTTTCTAGTCTTGCCTGGGAGTATTGTAGCGGTACCCTATTCAAGAATGAACTCCCTTGATTCAGCTTAGGTTGGGTGTCAAGTAGGTGCCTACATTGCATAGGTGGCAAAAGGCAGGCAGGGGGAGGAAAGGGAGGTAAGGGAGGGCAAATAGATAGGTAGGTAGGTAGGTAGGTAGATAGGTAGATAGATAGATAGATAGATAGATAGATAGATAGATAGATAGATAGATAGATAGATAAAATGCATTGCCAAGCATGGCTGCAGACTGTTTATGGAGATCCTTCTAAAGGTGCTCTGTGCAATGGCTCGGTGGGATGTAGAAAATTCTTCAGAAGATAGCAATAGTGATGGCACTTAGACTTATACACTGCTTCACAGTGCTTTTGACAGCCCTCTCTAAGTGGTTTACAGAATCAGCCTATTGCCCCCAACAATCTGGGCCCTCATTTTACCCACCTCAGAAGGAGGGAAGGCTGAGTCAATCTTGAGCCTGGTGAGATTCGATCTGCCAAATAGCAGTCAGCCAGCAGTCAGCAGAAGTAGCCTGCAGTACTGTAATCTAATCACTGTGCCACTGCAGCTCAGATATGGCTTAAGGCCCTGCAGGAATGCAAGAGTTGTTTTGATGGGCATCAAGTTCATTAGGAATAAAAGCCAAATAGGTAACTTTGGGCCAATCACTAGGAGATGATGAGTTATAATCCCATTTTAGGCATGAAAGCCGGCTGGGTGATTTCAGGCCAGTCCCCCTCTCTCTCAGCCCAACTCACTTCAGAGGGTTATTGTCATCAGGAAAATAGGAGGAAGGAGGAGTATTGGTTATCTGTGCCTCCCTGAATTATTTATAAAAATAATAGAGGAAGGATAAAAATCAATCAATAAATGGCAGTGATTCACACTTGTGGCACATATTTCTTTACAGTAGGCAGCTGCAATTTGTTGCTGGTGGCGGAAAAAATCCGTCACTAGTTGAGAAGGGACTCTAAATAAATTATATAGGAGAAATGGCAGTGATACCTCTGCTGTATAAAATACTAGAATGAATTATAATTTTGAAGTGGGTTTGGCGTCAGCACTTAAGATGACTCAGGGACTTTCTATCCCAGTTTTTCCCCGTTCCGTTTCCTTCTTTTCCACATCTGGTGGGAAAAAAAATAGCAGAGAAAATATATTCTTGCTACAGGAACTAAAGATTTTGTAGAAATATAGGTGGCAGGAAGTATTCCTGGGTAGACTTTAGGAAGAATTACAGTAGTTTATGTCAGGGGTTGCCAACCTTTTGGACCTCAGGGACCACCAAATTTATAATTTTAAATACCGCAGTCCACTAATATGAATTTTGACTGAAGTGGCTTGCTCACATTTTCCCAGGTTCTCTGCAGAAAGCAAAGCTACTGGGAAAACCCCCCAAAAAGTCTGCAGGAAAATTCCTCACCTCGTTTTCCTACCGATTGATCATTCTTTATTTGGGATTGCAGGATACAGTCTCCAGCTCTGTTCTCAGGGGGAGGGAAAGAAAGAGAGACTTTTGGTTTCATGCAAGAAAAGCAGCAGAAGCAGCAGAAGCCTTCCTTTCTCTCCCCCAAACTCTGCCAGAAATTAGACTTGTTGTGCCAGCGCAGCCTCTTGGAGCAGGATGCCTTGCAGGGTCCCAAAGACTCATTTCTGGTGGAGTTTGGGGGAGAAAAAGAAAGACTTTTGCTGGTTTCCTTGCATGCAGCCAAAAGCAGAAGAAAAAAGAAGTGGAAAGAAGCAGCCTGGTGGCCAGGCCAGGCACGTGGGGATGAGTGGGGCAAGTTCCCCCCTCCGCCCTTTCTCCCCTCCCCTCACTACCTCATGTTGTTCACAATGCAAGCGACACAAGCCTTGTGTTCCCGCGGGCCATGTGGGCAGCACAGCCTTGTGTTCCCGGCAGCCTGGATTAATTACTTTGGGGGTGACATTTCTCTGTGGAACACCAACATTTTCTCACAACCACTGATTTAGATTAACAGAGTTGGAAGGGACCTTGTAGGTCATCTAGTCCTTGAGTTACAAGGCTTGGTTTAGTGACCATTACAGCGACCCTGAAAAAAGCAACTTATGCCCATATTTCACACTTACGGCCCTCTTAGCATCTCTATGGTCATGGTCCAAATTTAAATGCTTGGCAACTGACTCGTATTTATGACAGTTGCAGTGTCCCTGGGTTCATGGCTTTGGCGACCTTCTTACAAGCAAAATCAGTGGGGAAGTCCGATTCACTTAACAACCATGTTACTAATCTAACAACTGTGGTAAGACAGGTTGTAAAATGGGGCGCAACTCACTTACACAGCTGTCTCACTGTGGTCATAAGTCGATGACTATTTGTCATGGGTTTTCAAGACAGAGTAGCTGCCTCTTAAGCAGGATGGAAATCATCTTACTGTCCACATTGCAACAGGCCCTCTGCAGCTCTCCAATCTTCCTAGCTTAAATGGGACGACGGTGCAGCCATTGTCTGTCCAGACGGTCAATAAAAAATGTCTAGACTCCAGAGAATGTAATCAGGCTTTGAAAAGGAAATGGCTTTTTAAACATTTATCCTACGGGAACCCACAAGGGAACGAATTGTGGGTTTTCCCTTCCCCCACCTCAATTCTGCCGCATTGAAGAGTTATGCAAAGGGAAGATCCGTAAATGTTTGTTTGGGCTGAATGGTGGCATTTTACCAGGACATATTAGACAAATAAAGCTCCACCAAGTGCGCTTTTATTTCAGACAATAGAGATGGTTAATGTCAAAATCATTCAAATGTATACCAGGTTTTTTTTTCCTTCTTCACCTTCCTTTCTCTTTGCTGCTACTTTATGTTAGATATCAACATGACAGCCATCTGTGTAAAGGAACATTTTTAAATAAAGAAAGTTTATTTTTTCTAGCTCTGGGCAGACTTGAGAACCACAAGAATAAGAGGGAGATATTTCCTCTATTGGATCTTTCTAGCAGGCCTCAGAATATACATGTGTGTTCTGACGAATGAATACGAGCATCTTAATGTCAAACTATTTTAATTTTTTGCCATTTTTTTTGAAGCATTAAATAGAAACTCTAAAAAAGATAAAAGGAAAAAGAGAAAAAGAAATACAAAGGCTGTGATCCTAACTTAACAACTGCAATGGTTCACTTAACAACAGTGGCAAAAAAGGTTGTGAAATGCGGCAGAACTCATTTAACAACTGCCTTACTTAGCTATGGAAATTTTGGGCTGAATTGTGGTTGTAAATCAAGGATTACCTGTATGTTCTGTTGCAACTTCCAAAATTCCTAGCTAGTATGGTTTATAGTTAGTTTTGGAATTCACATTTTTGCCAGACCAGAAGAATGCCAGATTAGGTCAATTTACTTCAACTGAGTAAGTACAGATATGATTATCCTAAAAATTGCAATTATTGCATCTGCTATGCTCAAAAAAAGAAGTACCACAGTAGAAAGATGACCTCTTTCATATTCTTAGACTACTATAAACTGTTAGCTGGAGAAGGATTGGATGGCAGAGCTGATGGTGTTCTTTAGGATGCAAGAGAAAAAGAGTAATTTTTCTGAATGCAAAGGATCGATGAATATTCAGTAAAGTGTTTGCTGCGATGAATTACAGTCCAAGAGGCATTAAAACAATGTGTTCAACAAATGTACCAGCTGGCCACTGTATCATTGCCATGAGTGAAAATAAGACCATCACCACGGTGAGGAAAAATGTTGCCAATGGCTGGATTGGAGGGGAGAGGACTTGTCTGGCTGGCACATTCTTTTATTTCTATGGCTGGTCGCATAGATGTTTAGACAGAGCAGCCAGATGTTTAGACTGAATTTGGCATTTTTATCCATACTTCCAACTTCTGGGATAGGCAGAAGTTGTTATTTCATGGTGTTAAAGGTATTGTTTGGAGCTTCTGTGGTGCAGTGGTTAGAGTGCAGTACTGCAAGCTACCTCTGAAGCCAGCTGCCTACAATTTAGCAGTTCAAATCCCACCAGGCTCAAGGTTAACTCAGCCTTCCATCCTTCTGAGATGGCTAAAATGATGACCCAAATTGTTGGGGGCAATATGCTGACTCTGTAAACCGCTTAGAGAGGGCTGTAAAGCACTATATAGCAGTACATAAGTCTAAGTGCTATTGCTATATAAGCAAGTACTATTTCTTGCAGATAATTCCAATGCACTCATTATTGCTACTTTGTCATGCTGTTGCTTATAGTCAGTCTGTGTGATCTTGTAGTAACTAACTAGGTGCTGCTGTTCCAACTTCTGTGCAGAAGTTCAGCTGTTTCTGTCTTCTCAATTCTTCTCATTTTCTGTCTTTGAATGCATTTGTACTTATTATTAACATAATATTGATGTTGCCCAACTCCAACCAAGTCTATTAAAGAAATATGCACAGAGATATCTGAATATTGGGTAAGTTTTAGATATCCAACTTGTAGCAATGTAAAGGATGTATAATATAAGGCTAGATATAATATAAGTTAAAGATATCAGACTTTAGATTCTAATAAAGGAGTATATTTGTAGCTCATGTTGAAATGCGGGATCCTTGGTGCTCTCTAATGTTGGTTGTTTTCTTGCAGATGTTCATTACCCAACTAGGTAACATTGCCAGCACTGATGATGTTACCTAGTTTGGTTAATGAAACATCTGCAAATAAACAACCAATCTTGGGGAGCACCAAGGACCCTTCAGACTTTATATTATTCTTAAAATTAATTTATGTGTTTCTACTTAATCTGAATTTTTCTTCAATAAACTTCCTATTTGTTTGTTTAGGCTCATTTTTAGGGTCTAGAGTGCAGTGCAAAAACTTACTTCTAAATAAATACACCATGTAAATCATATTGGGTTATATGAAGAAAATCAGTATCTATAATAGGCAATTCTAAGATCAACCAATATGGCACCAAAGAATGTGCATACTTTTAACACCTTCAGAGATTTTCATTGGATTAGACATTCTAGGAATACAAGTTGGGGAGAGAAACAGGACAATAAAAAAAAAAATAGGCCGTGTACTTCTATACAGATGCCTGCAATTTAAAACCAGTCTTGAGAGAAAATTAGGCTGAAAATGTTAGTTAAAAGTATGGTGAAGCCTGCTATTTAGCTGTCTCTTTATCTAGAACTAACTGATATGGGGGGCAAAAATCTGGATGATCACTAGATCTTTATGGTATCATCCTGAGGCTTTCTATACTTTCTATAATTTCTCAGAGTTCCCTCTTATCTTCCTCATAATACTACCAAAGGGGTCAACTCAGGATAGGGGAATTCTCAAGTGGGAGGGTACTCAACAAAGCCAAGATGGCAGCTTCAATTAGATAATTGTGGCTGCAATCTTGAATTGATCCCACCCAGAAATCCTTAGTTCGGAAGTAACCAGGAATACAAGAGTTGTATAAATGGAGAATAAGATGTTTAGCTTGTTCTCCCTCTCAAATTTCCTTCTCTCAGTAAATAACTGAAAAAAGCCTTTTTTCAGTCAGGCATGTGTAGAACAATTATTGTTCCAAGACCAGACTGTCTTTAGATAATCTGTTTTATTGCCTTCCTTTTTGCTTTTCCACCAACAGAACTATCTTTTATTTTATTTTTGTGTGTGTTGATTTTAAGCATTGTTGGTTCATTGTGATGGTCTTTGTTTAAGAATATATTTATTGTTCTCTAGTAAACCATTCTCAGCTCTTTGGGGAAGAACAATATTGATATAAAACAAGCCAATAAAATAGACTAGTAGTTCTCTACGTACCAAGAGACGTACAAATCTTATAGCAGACTAACAAGATTCCAAATGAATTTTCTTTGAATTGTGACCCCTAATAAAAATCAGTGGGGGTCGTATGACATGCTTAATTAGGTTAAGTAAAAACATAGCAAGTATATTTGCATAGCAGGGCAGGCTAAGCAAAGAGAACTTTAATCTTGAGGAGGATTTGAATGTTTGTGCATGTTGTGCAAATCAACCATTTTGGTTCATATGTGGACCAATGAATTGTGCAATCTGAGAAAATGAATTAATTCAATAACCTAGTTAAGCATGATGCATTTATATAGGATATTTTAATTAGATTGATTAGGCTAGGTTTTCAGTTTCAGATCTTTGCCATCAACAGCATTCTCTGCTAGTGGTAAGAATAGCCCTGATCACAACCAGTGGTTGTGATTAACCAGTTAACCAGGTTAACCAGTGGTTAACCACAATGGTTAAAGTACTCTATGCTTGGTATGTGGTTAATGTTTGGAATTGGTGGAATGGGATGATGGAATAGATACATATGGAAGGAAGGGCAGATGGTGGTCAATGCAAGCTGCTTTCTTTTTTGACCTGCAGGCAATATGATGCCTAAATTCTCAAAATAAACAAAACAACTATAATGTTTATTGCTTTGCTCAAGATAGCATATGGCAGAAACATTATTTCCAATATAATACTCTAAATGAAGGCATTGGAGCTTTTGAGAAAGATATATGCAGATTTGTCTGGGTATCTGACACATATATTAAGCAGCTTGTTTCCAATGATGCTCCTTAGGCTGGAAAATGTTGATGTGGGGAAAAAAGTAGAGAAATGTTCTTGAGCACATAAGGCAAAAGTTATGAGTGGGTTTATCATTCTTTTATGTGATTGTCCTTTGCCTGCCTGCCTTCATAAATTCATTATGAATAGTTTGCTAACAGTCTCTAGTGCCCCATCTAAACAACTTTGAATTCCTCCAAATAAATAATTAATACATCTTTTTACAAAGGAAGTTTAACTGTTTTAGGCAGCATCATACAGAGAGACAGCTTGGAAGCTGCCATTAGATTTGCAATGGGGCCAAAATACATTTCTTTTCCTTTTTATAATATTATCCCTCGGATTTTCTTGATAGGAATTTTTTGGTTGATAATGTATAAAGGTAAAGGTATATATGTGCTCGTCATTTCCAGCTCTAAGGGGCAGTGCTCATCTCTGTTACAAAGCCGAAGAGTCAGCACTGTCTGAAGACATCTCCGTGGTCATGTGGCCGGCATGACTAAACACTGAAGGCACATGGAACGCTGTTACCTTCCCACCAAAGTGGACTGCTAGGTTGACAGAACCTGGGACAAGTAATGGGAGCTCACTCTGTTACACGATGCTAGGGATTTGAACCGCTGAACCACTGACCTTTCTGATTGACAACTCAGGATATAACATTTTAGGGAAGATACTCACAAACAGGGACAAGTCAGGGAAAGCAACCAAGTTAATAAGGGTCTTGGGAGGAAAACCTTATGCTTAGAGGTATATGAAAGGTTCATGTTGGATAAGAAAAGGCTGTTGGGGTGAGATCTTATCCAGGATGACAGTGAAGATGCTTATAGAGAAGAGGTGAAGGCTGTGGTGGACTGGTGTAATAAAAGTAACCTGGTTCTAAATGTTAATAAAACAAAGGAGATCATCATAGATTTTAGAAAGAGCCACCATGATCATATTCCACTCGGTATCAAGGATGCAGCTGTAGAGATGGTCAACAGTATTAAGGATCTGGTGGTGCAGATAACTTAAAAATCTGAATTGGTCTCTCCATATGTCATCGTTATTGAAGCATGCAAACCAGTGTCTACATTTCCTGCATTGGATGAGGAGAGCACATCTTTCTCCTGTCCTGGCCACTTTTTACAGTGGCATGACTGAGAACATTTTAACAAACTGCATCACTGTTTGGTTTGGTGGCAGCAGTACCTCAGATAGAAAGTCCATACAGAGAGTGTTGAGGACAGCCAAGAAGATTATAGGAAGCCCGCTTCCTGTTATTCAGGATACTGCTTATAAGTGCTATGTGCTTAGAGTTCAAAGCATTGTTAGAGATTTCACACACCTACTTTAGGGTCTGTTTCTGTTGCTTCCCTCTGGGAGGAGGTTTCAAAGTATTCCTAGCAAGACTACCAGATTCTGCAACGTCTTTGTTCCCTATGCCATCCATCTGGTAAACTCACAAGATTCATTTTTCTCATCATGTACATGTATACATCTGAACTAGACTGTGCTGTTTCTCTGTGCCATATGATATATATAGGTATATGCATAATTTTGTATTTTTTTTGTTTATTCTGTAATGGTTATGTAGTGTATATTGGAGGTAGAGATCTTTTGAAAGCTGTATGCAATGAAATTTCATTTTAATGTATGCTGATTAGTGTACATTCAAAGTGGCAATACAGTTATTCTAAGTCTAAAGGAATGGAAGGTCTGTCACCGAGCGAATATACCTCCTATTCCCACTTTGAAACCAGTTTGTTTGTTTTAAGAATAATCATGTGATGAAATGTAGTGAGGGGGTGCATTCCAGAGGAGTAAGAGACAACTCAGGCCAGATGTTATGGTGTGAGAGAAAGAGAGTGAAGACAGCCTCTCCCAAATAGGTGGAGATCAGAAGTGGTATTCAGCCAGTTCTGACAGGTTCTGGAGAACCAGTAGCAGCAATTTTGAGTAGTTTGGAGAACCGGCAAATACCACCTCTGGTTAACCCTGCCCCCATCTATTCTCTGCCTCCTGAGTCCCAGCTGATAAGCTGGGTCTTCTTTTGTTGCCTTGTACAGGAGAATGCAGCTGGAAAGCAGGTTAGTGAGGTGGGGAGGGAATGGAGATTTTACAGTAACCTTCCCCCAGGAGTTGGGAGGGAATGAAGATTTTGCAATATCCTTCCCTTGCCACACCCACCAAGCTACAACATGCCCAGCAAGCCACGCCCACAGAACCGGTAGTAAAAAAAATTGAATACCACCACTGGTGGAGATGGAGACACTTTGAAAGCTTTTTGTATGCAACAAAATGTCATTTTAATGTATGCCGATTCATGTACACTCAAAGCAACAATACAGTTAGAGAGCTGGCTGGGAAATTCTGAAAATTGAAGGCTACACATGTTAAAGTTGCCAAGATTGAGAATCTCTGATCTAAATCAGTGTTTCTCAACCTTGACAGCTTTAAAATGTGCTTGTCCAAGGGATTTGGAGAGTTGAAGTCTCTACATCTTAAAGTTACTAAGAATAAGAAACATAGATCTAGGCAATGGAAGGATTCTTCAGCATTAGTCTGGAGCAGGGATCTTCAAACTTGACAGCTTTAAGACTTGTGGACTTCAACTCCCAGAATTCCTCCTCCAGTCATGTTAACTCAGGGATTCTTGGATTTGAAGTCCACAAGTATTAAACTTGCCAAGTCTGAATACCCTTGGTCTGGAGCAATGGCTTTAATCACAAGGATGCAGAGTTTGGTGAGACATCAGAAAAATATCCTAATGGTCAGAATTATTCTAGTGGAACAGTCAGTCTCAAGAGATAGTGGATTGTCTTTTGCTGGAGGTGTTTAAATAAAGTCTGGGTGGTCATCTGATTTGATTTGTTGTGTGCAGTATATATAGTGATGTGATTTGTATTCTGAGCAACGGGTTGAATTACATGATCTCCAAGTCACCATTTGTCAAATTAAGCAATTTTAAGATTACTCACTTTATTTGGTTTTCCACTATTCTAAGCCACTTGAATTAGTACATTCCTTTTAAGTAATTTTACAGTAATTTAAGAAAGTAATTGTATTTGTGTTTTTATACACAGGACCTCTCAACCATCTCTACCTTGATGCTCTCCTCTGTATTGGATCTCAACTCTCACTACCCCTAGTTATCATGTAAATTATGGAAGCTGATATCCAAGACATTTCATGAGTACAATATTAAGAACAAAATGTTGCAGCTGAAAAAAAACAGAGCCTGACACAAACTACTGGAAATAGAAATACGTACATAGAATGATAGGGCTGGAAGGTATCTTTGAAGTAGTCCAGCCCTTGTGCATTAAAATATCCTTAGCAGATGACCATTCAGCTTCTTTGAGAGACCTCCAGTAATTCTGTTTACAGACCTTCATGCGGCACTCTCTTCTACTGGCTAATAAATCATAATTATCAGAAAGTTCCTTCTGGCCTCAACCTCCGTGCAGTTTTAATCCACAGGTTCTGGTTCTGCCCTCTGGTGCAACAATGAATAAATTTATTCCCACATCAAATAACCAGATATTTGAAGACAGCTATTATATTTTTTCTTGGTTATCTCAGTTATCTCTTTTATAGCTTCATTATTTGTTGATGTAATCTTTTTATATTGCAGTTCACCCCCCCAGGGGCTGATAATGGATAATAAGATATTAAAAAGGAAATAATCAATATTAATAATTGACATCCAGAGCACCACTTGAACACCATTGGCAATGACAAAATTGCCACTAGTCAATTGCAAAAGGCAGCTTTACTGGGAACAGCTTAAATCCTGCAATGATACATTTGATATCATCAAACAACAGCACCTGCCTATCTCAAGTCCTTAGGAAAGGCTCAATAAGTGGATAAAAATGCCAAATCCAGTTTAATATCTGGCTGACTATGTCACCAATCATAATGTCTATGGAGATTCTCAGTTGTCCAGGTCACGGTTCTCCCAAAGGTGCTTTTTCAAGAGGCAACTGGACTTTCTGGTTTTTCTTTGAAGATGTTTCACTTCTCATCTAAGAAGCTTCTTTGGCTCTGACAAGGAATGGAAGGATTTATATTCCTTGCAGACAGCTGGTCACTTGCATTCTTTTAGAGGGTTGTTGAAGCACTTGGAGGTTTATCTGTGTCCTCAGGGTAGCCTGAGTAGTGCTCCTGGTTTCCTGTAGTCTGCAATTTTTGTCTCTGGGAATGCAAATCATACTCCCACATCATTTAAAGAGTGTTCATCCTAAATTGTATAGCTAAAAGTCTGCAGAGATCCTCAGTCATGCATGGTTGTCCCAACGGTGCTTTTTCAGGAGGCAACTGGACTTTCTTGTTGTTTTTTTCTTTAAACATGTCTTTAAAGAAGGGAGCATTCCCCACCACCCAGTCAGAGCTGAAGACACGAACCATAATAATAATAAAAATCACAAACCTACAATGCAACTGTCAAATGATTGTCATATCACCCAAGTTGAGCAAAAGAAAAAGAAAGAAAAACAGGTGTTTAATACCTTATGAAAGG
Source organism: Hydrophis major (assembly GCA_033807585.1). Classification (NCBI taxonomy): domain Eukaryota; kingdom Metazoa; phylum Chordata; class Lepidosauria; order Squamata; family Elapidae; genus Hydrophis; species Hydrophis major. The sequence continues at coordinate 249,192,870 of CM066330.1, forward strand.
CTAGCAGAATTGGGGCCAATTACATTTTCAGGGGAAATTATTCCAGAGGGTGATCACTGCCACAGAAAAGTTCAGCCAAATGGCAAAGAAGAGACCTGGAAAATGTATAAGCTAGAACAGGATATGGTACGGGGCAACATAACCGGAGGCAGACAGTCGTGTAAATACAATCCTGCCTGGGCCATGTAGTGGCGTCTTGTTGATATGTGTGAAATGGTCTAAGACTGAAAATGCTGCCGTCTGAAATATAAAGCAATTAAAAGGAATCAGAGGCTGTCACTGCCATCCTGCCATTTATCTGCTTATGAAATAGGGATCCTTTGTTCATTATGTCTGAGTGTGCTTGGCAAATGTCACCACTTAGAGTGTTTGATGAGAAAAATGCATGGAAATGTAACAATGAAAGCAGCACAGTAATTTGGCATGGGAAGACAGAATGGATCCTCCTCTCAGGCCGACAAAGACACCACAACAAAACATGAAATGAGATCATGATAACTGGGAAATGAAATTAACTCAACTGCCCAAAAACCCAGAAAGCGGTAGGTGTGGGAGAACAAAAAGAAAAAGAAAAAAAAGGAAAGGAAAGGAAATAATGTTAGTATATAAAGGAGTAAAATTGTCAGGTGCAAAGATCAGGACCATATGTTGAGTTGCAGTTCAAGGGTTTATTCCTCAAGAATGTCGTCAACTGAAATTCAGTACTAAATTGGCACCAGATGAGGGTCCATGGAATTCAAGAGAGGTTGGACTTGCACCATTTGTGGCAACATAATGATTTTAAGCTGTTGATACACTTAACTCTGCTCCCACTCAGCTCTGCCTGCTCTTCTTCTACAGATTAACAGATAATCAGAGTTGGAAGGGACCTTGTAGGTCATCTAATCCAACCCTCCACCCAAGCGGGAGACCCTACACTATTTCTGACAAATGGCAGTCCAATTTTTTCTTGAAAGTCTCAAGTTATGACTCTCTCACAACTGCTCAGGGCAAACTGTTCCATCGTTGATTGTTCTCACTGTCAGAAAGTTTCTTCTTATTTCCAGGTTAAATCTCTCCTTGTTCAGTTTCCATCCATTATTTCTTGTCTGACTTACAGGTGCTTTAGAAAATAGCTTGACCCCTTCCTCTCTGTGGCAGCCCTTCAAATATTGGAAGACTGCTATCCTGTCTCCCCTGGTCCTTCTCTTCACTAGACTAGCCATGCCCAGTTCCTGTAACCGTTCTTCATATGTTTTAGTCTCCAGTCCCCTAATCATCCTGGTTGCTCTTCTCTGTACTTTTTCTAGAGTCTCAACATCTTTTTTATAATGTGGTGACCAAAACTGGATGCAGTACTCTAGGTGTGGTCTTACTAAGGCTTTATAGCAGGGGTGGGCAAACTTTTTGGCTTGGGGGCCGCATTGACTTTTAAAATTTGACAGACGGACCAGGTCAGCACACAGCTCTGCAAAATCAAGTCACTGTGCCTAAGGCACAGACATAATATTCTTCCAATTAAAAACACAGCATAGATAGATAGATGATAGATAGATAGACAGATTCTTCCCCTACGAATAAATGATTTTGTGTGTGTGTGTGTGTGTGTGTGTATGTATGTATGCATGAATGTACCCCCTCAGCTTACACAAGTTGGCCACTTATAAGAAATAAATAAACGCCCACTCCCCAAAACATAACTCCTCCGGTGCCCACGGATAAACTGTGAACCACCAATTAGTAGCAGGGCTGACCCTCCCTCTTGAATCAACGTCTAATTGGGGGGAGCAGACCGGCCTTCAGTCTCTTGCGAGAAATTGCTGGCTAACCCTGCAAACCGCTTGCTAAGGTGTGTGTGTGAGGAGGCTTTTGCCTGCCTTTCCCCCCGCCCGCCCAGCACCCATCCTGCTGCTGCTTTTGCCTTTAAACCGCAAGTCCTCTTGGGCACTTGGGAAGCCCACTCGGCAGAAAACATCTGCGCACCTCTCCCAGGACCTGCCCACTCTGCCCAGCTAGGACGTCCACCACCAAGCGTGCCTCGGTCCGGCTGCGAGGTCCCAGCACCGGCGCACTGAGGGCGCCGCTGTTCTTCTCTCCCATCTTACTGCAGGGGAAGGCCGTGGAGGGAGGTGTGAAGTGCCTGCTGGTGCTCGGGTCTACGGAAATACGCATCACAACAGCGGGCGTTAGGGGAGGAAGGAGGCGGCAGTGGAGCTGCTGCTGCTGGCTGAGAGGTGAGGGAAAGGCGTGCCCAGGACGCAGCGAGCCAGATGCCCAAGAGTGCATGGCAGGCCGCTCCGAAGCTGGATGTGGGAGAAAACCGCCCCAGGCCCCCCCTGTGCAGATCGGCCCCTCGCCGCCACTGCCAGTCCCGGCCACTCTGGCTGCCAGTTGCTCCTTGGGCCGCAGCTCTTAAAAGCCTGCTCCCAGCACCCGAGCAACTTCCCAGCAACTTTTAGCTTCCTTTTAACTCACGGGCGCTCATGCCTGGCCCTGAGCCGCATGGCAGAGGGGAAGCCCAGAGTGCCGCCAGGTCGCCTCCTCCAAGCAGCCCGCCCGCCCGCCCACCGGGCGGAACCCTTCCCACTCCTTGGCGGGAAGATGCTCCTGCCTGCAAACTTTGCCTGTGCAAAGTTTAAGCCTGAAAGCCCCGGAAACCCGAGCAACTTCCCAGCAACTTTCAGCTTCCTTTTAACTCGCGCCTGGCCCCGAGCCGCGCGGCGGAGGGGAAGCCCGGAGCGCCGCTGGGTCACCTCCTCCAAGCAGCCCACCTGCCCGCCTATCAGGCTTCCCCTCCGCCCTGTGGCTTGGGGCCAGGCGCAAGCGCCCATGAGGAAAAAGGAAGCCGAAAGTTGCTGGGAAGTTGCTCGGGTGCTGGGAGCAGGCTTTTAAAGTGCTGCCCGAGCAGGACTGCCGAGCCGGGAAACGGGGCACCAAGGAAGGGCAAGGCTCCACCAGCAGTGGCCTAGCTTTAGGTGGCTCCAATCAGCCCGCTCCAAGCAGCCCGCCCGCTGGCCGGGCAGAACCCTTCCCGCTCCTCGGCAGGAAGACGCTCCAGCCTGAAAACTTTGCCTTTGCAATGTTTAAGCCTGGAAGCCCCGGAAAAAAAAGGGGGATCGGCGGGGACTCACCTTCGGAGAGGTTGCACTCGAAGGTGATTTTGAACTCCGAGCCGAGGCCTTTGCAAAATTCTTTTCTTTCCTACCCCGAGAGCGCACCACACTGTTTTGCAGCTTTGGGGGCCATGCGGCACAGGGCAATACGCCACGCCCAGTGATTTTTTTTCAGGGGCGGATCGGATTGAACAGACCAATGGGCCGGATGTGGCCCACGGGCCGTAGTTTGCCCACCCCTGCTTTATAGAGTGGTATTAGTACAGAAATGTACTAGAAATGACTCTATTGAATATTTCCTATGATTCCATTTACTCCCCCTGCTTTCGTCTCACAATATTTGTTTTTTATGGTGATAATGAAACCTCTGCCACACCCCCTGTGAATTTTGTTATGTACCTTCCACATGCTGGTCTACTTGGAGTCACATTTTCAGTTTCTGATGCATAGTTGGGTTTGAAATCCTCAGTGCTGGATGTCTCAGTGCTGGATGTCATCAGTTTTTTTTCTACATAGGAAGTAATACATGGATCTTAAATTGAAGGATTTTATTTTATTTTAAAAATCCTAATATTAAGGGCAAGCAGAGATGCAGAAATGGGATTGTCTGTGATGATGTTGGATATATTCTGCTCCATCAATAAAAACTTATTGTTGATAAGAGCCACAGTGGTGCAGTGATTATAATGCAGTACCACTTCTGTTGACTGCAATTTAGCAGTTCGAATCTCATCACTAAGAAATAAAAGAAAAAGAAAGAAAGAAAGAAAGAAAGAAAGAAAGAAAGAAAGAAAGAAAGAAAGAAAGAAAGAAAGAAAGAAAAAGAAAGAGTCCCTCCTTCCTGTATTAGCCTCCTGTTAAGCACATGACTTAAAATTCATGTTTCTTCTTAGAGGTAATGAGGAACATCAACCCTCTGAAAATCATTCTAACCTTACTTTGCAATAATTTATGAAATTATGTTAATTCAAGAGTCATGTTGAAGACAGTGATGTATATTTGATAAAGCCCCTCTGAGTATTTAGTAGCTGCGACATCCTATGCTACTGTAAATAAATGATGGGTCCTGTTGAGGGAATAAGGAGAACGGAGGTGTAAATGGATATTCAATAGGATATTTAAAGTGCTCTTTTCTGGGGAATGGCATCTACAGGCTTAATCTGTTTTGGAAGTGCATATGAATTTGGCATGCATGAAGAAAAGGGGCAGGGCTTACATTAGGATGTTGCAACACTGCTTTCATCACTCTGACCCCCATTGCTCTTCCCTACACTTTCAGCCATGGTTGCTCCTGGTCCATGATGCAACTGGTCTTTGTAGTTGACTGTAAATGGAAAATTGTAATGGAATGCAGTGGGCGCCTTTGGGAATGCAAGGGAGCAGGTGTGTTCCAGATGAATAAGAAGCAAGTAAATTTAGATAGCTTGTGTGGGAGAAAGTGGGTGAAGGCAGCCCCTCCCTGATAGTCCTCAAAGTTTATGCTTGATGTACCATAGGTAATAGATTGCTTTAATTTGGTAAGATTCTATCTATAGATGTAGAACAATTTGGAACCTGACATTAATCTTTCAAAACATGTACCTACTGCACATCAGAATAACAGAGTTGGAAGGGACTTTGGAGGTCTTCTAGTCCAACCCCTTGCTCAAGCAGGAACCCCTATAGTTCTTCTGTTATTTTGTTATTCTGTAACAGGAACAAAATCTGTTTCTATTTATTTCTATATTGAAACTTTTTTTATATTGAAACTTTCCTAGCACAATTAATGGTTCAATTCACAATTCACTGTCAAAGATTGCTGAGAGATTTCCTGATTAATTCAAAGAACTTGACAAAAATGACTAATTGGGCATTGCCATTCACCATGAAGTTATGTCCCCATTGACTCATAATTCCATCAACACATTTGGGAAAACTGGCTTAATTTATAAGTGATGCTGAAGGATATTGATAGACAGTGTCAATCTTTATTAGCCATTTGAGTGCCTTTGGGAATGAACAGGCAACAGGCACAAATTAAATAAAAATTAATACATAAAACAGGAAGGATACCAATTCCTTTTTTAAAAAAATTTATTCTTTAAAAACAAAAAATACAAAAATCTCATTTCCATTAACAGTTATTGTGTCATTGTATATACATGTTTCTTATTTTGAGACTATACATTATTTTTATCCTTATCCTTCACCCATTCGTACCACCTCTCCCATGTCGCATAGTATTCTCGATCCTCTTTGCCTTTCAGGATATCGATTCTAGTATTCCCTGTAGATGGTACACACCAATTTAGCGATACACCTGTGCAAGTCATTCACATTTTGTAGCATCAGTTAATGAAGATTGGCACTAGTTAGCATGGATAGTGCCCTATTTCCATCATCAAAGTGTCCAAATTCTTCATTTTTTCCCATGAATTGGGTAAGCCTTTCTTATATGCATTCAACCCTCATCTAGCTTGCACACACAAGAGTGCAACAGCACTATCACGGTTAGATTTAGTAAAACCCTAGCATTTCCAACCTCCATTTTCACTAGCAATAGCACAAAGACATACATACTGCTTTGTAGTGCTTTACGGCACTCTCTAAGTGATTTACAGAGCCATCATATTGCCCCCAACAATTTGGGGCCTCATTTTAACCACCTCAGAAGGATGGAAGGCTGAGTCAACCCTGAGCCAGTTGGGATCAAACTCCTGGCAGTCATCAGTGGGCCAGCCTGCAATATTGCATTCTAACCACTGCGCCACCATGGTTCTTTATAATGGAGCAATAACCTCCATTACTCTTTTATAGGCAGGAAATGTATCCTGTATTCTTCTACTCATTTGTTTTGATGAAAAAGATAAGGAACATCAACTACTTTGAAAGTAAAGGGTATTTTAATGAAATTCTGATATTACAGTGCAGTGCTTTGCAATTATTTAGTAACAGGTGGTCACTTTATGATGTGGTATGATGGAAGATTCTTAGCATAGATCTACCAAACTTTGTCTGATAATTTTGGCTATGGGTATTTTAAGTCGCTTCTCTGTAGACCTGTCTAATACTCCAGCTGCAGTCATACCACCAATCTGTCTCATTGCAATATTACAAACTATTTCCCATTCATTGATCAGAGTGAGGAAATGACCTGTTCCCTAATCTTTTGTATAACTTAGCAGCTAAAAGGGCCCACTGTGATGATGCTTTTAATAAATGAAGGTCACAAGAAAAGAAGGAAGAAAACTGGAATGTGAGTCTGATCCTGGGCCTCTTGGTACAGGTGGATTGAAAAAGCAGAGGCACAAAACGAATTGATTTTTTCAGCAATATTACAATAATAAGAGGATCTATTTGTAAGCCTGCAGGCCACTTGTTCTATTAAACTGAACTATTAAACTCTATTTCTGTTAAACTCCAATGGAACAAATTATTACTATGCTGATGTCAATCCCAATGTGTTTCATGGAACTTATCCCTAATTAAATATGTGCATTTGGAATTAATTTATTCACTGTGTTGGGTCTCAGTGGTAAAAATGATAATTTCATGAGGATCACAATGAACTATGGTAGACTGCCAACTTGTTTCAAAAAATTCAAACAAAATTTGCACATGACACCAAGTTGGCAGGAATAACCAACACTCCAGAAGATAGGCTTAAGATACATCAGAATCTTGACAGATATGACAGACAGGCCCTATCTAACAAAATGAAATTTAATGATGAAAAAAGTAAGGCTCTGCATTTACGGTAGGCAAGAAAAACCAAATGCACAGGTATAGTATAGGTCAGGGGCCTTCAAACTTGAAAGTTTTAAGACTTGTGGACTTCAAGTCACAGAATTCCTCCTCCAATCACATTAGCTCAGGAATTCTGGGAGTTGAATTCCACAAGTCTTAAACTTGCCAAGTTTGAAGACCCTTGGTTATAGGTGGTACCTGGCTCAATATTAGTAATCATAATAGGGATCTTGAAGTCCTAGTGGACAATCACTTAAATATGAGCCAGCAGCTGATGCAGTCCTAGGCTGCATTAACAGAGGCATAGAATCAAGATCTATAATATGAGCTAGTTTAATGAAAAGAAGGACTAAGAGTAACATGATAGCAGTGTTCCAGTGTCTAAGAGGCTGCCACAAAGAAGAAGGAGGTCAAGTTATTTTCCAAAGCACCTGAAGGCAGGACAAGAAGCAATGGATGGAAACTAATCAAGGAGAGAAGCAACCTAGAACCAAGGAGAAATTCCATGACAGAACAATTAAAATCAGTGGAACAACTTGCCTCCAGAAATTGTGAATACTCCAACACTAGAAGTTTTTAAAAAGAGATTGGACAACCATTTGTATAACATGGAACATGGAACTTATTATTTCTTCATGAAATGATCATTCACTTGCTAAACTGTAGATTTAGAAGGAAAAGATGAAAACTTGTCAAATTAAATTCCTAATGACTTTTCAACATCCCAGTTTTATCAGTTTTCCTGTCTTATTTCCTGGTGGTGTCCAATCCTTGTATTAATCAAGTCAGATCCTACTTAGCTTTTTTTTCAAGATGATCCAGGGTTAGGCTAATTGGCATTGCATTGGGTTGGGTTAATTGAGCTTTGGGCTAGCAAGGCTAAATTGCACAAAATCTGGACAATCACGAGATGGCATTAATGTCTTCATTTTCTAGGTTCTTTTCTTGAATCTAGTAGCATCTGGATGTTCCTATTCTCCTGATTTTCTGATCCTTTCGGAAAAAAAGTAGATTCCCAGAATAGAATTGGAAAATGGAAGGATAATATTTTATACTGAATTGTTGGCTGTAATTGATGGAATTTCAGAGCCATAATCTTGATTAGCTAAGGAAGTGTTACTATCATAAGCTATTACTGGTTTTAGGCAAGCTAGTTTTGAGTTAACATATTTCTAGCTTCCATCCTTTCTTGAGCTAAAAAGCTGATAACTTAATTGCATCTGGCTGATTTTTTTTTTGGCATACAGAAAAAAAAATCATGCATTAATTCCAATTTCTCCCTCTTTTTGTTTCTCAGCATGGCTTCAAGTTAATCTTTTTAAATAAAAATAAAATGTTTCACAGATTGAGGGATATTTGAAGTGGCAAAGCTTGACTTTATTTCATTTCTTGCTTTGCCAGTTTTAAATATATTGTGTCCCATTTCTGTCTCTATTTTTTTAATGGCATGAATATTCCTGTAACTTTTCCCACAACACACATTTGGGTGTGCAATCTGTATTTTCCAATAGATCACTTTTTGAGATTATTTTTTTCAGTTGTGAACTGCACCACAACATTCAGGAAAGTGTAGCTTTCAATAGATAATTGCATTTTGGATTGCATATAAGCTTGTGAAATGGAAGAGGTGAAATTATTACGTGAACTGAACAAATTTCTCCCTACAGAGAGCATAACTAGGAGCAGACTCAGTGGCTTCACAGAATAGAATAGAATATTAAGACCCTACAATGTTTTGCATTAAATTCCTAAACACTAACTTACAAAAAAAAATCCCTTTCCTCATCGCTACAAGTTCTGAAGCATATTTTTGGATTGAAACCCAAAACGTTGTATTAATCCTGCTGAAAATTTCCCAATGGTGCTGTTAAGTTTGAGCATGGGCGAGAAAGAATAGAGACAAGTTTCTGAATGGTGAACTTCAGCTCTTTATTTACATCGTGACTTGCTCATTTAATATCAGTAAAACCTGCCTTATATCGGCAAACCTTGTAACGTTTTAACCAATAACAAGCTAGGAACGCTAGCTTTTATAACCAATAAGAACTCTCTGTTAAGGGCCAATCGGATTCCCCGGAACGGGCCAATCCAGTCTGGCCGCTTAACAGCCAATCAGAAGTGCAGGGCCAGAACCCTGCACTTACTCCAAGCTCACACTTTATTAATTATATTGCATACACAACACCCCTTCCCCCTGGTTCCTTAGTTCAGGGCGCAGTTACATAGTCCCTTAAATAGGACGATTGTCTTTTTAGTCTCTTTGATTTTCGTTGTATTGGCTGGTTGCAATCCTGCTGAGGTAGATCGTTGTCTGGCAGTGGGGCTGTCTCTGGTTCAGAGTTCACTTCTACGTCGTTGCCCACATTTTCCTCGATTCCCTAAGGTGCAAACGTTTCTCCCTCCGGCTCCACTTCCTGAGTTTCAATTAAATCGTCGTTTCCTTCAAATGGGTTTCCTAGGGCTTCATCTTCTTCCGTAACTCCCCCCCCTCAGTTTGGTCATAGGGGAGTTGCGAATTGGCCGCTGCAAGCTGCGACCGTAATTGGTCGATATGCCGTTTCCAAAGTTTATCATCAAGGCATTGCACGAGGTAGGATCTAGGGCCGGTTACACGTATTACTGTTGCTTCCACCCACATCGGGTCGCCCAATAGGTTTTTTGCATAAACCAGGTCTCCTACCTGGAAGGTGCGATAGCGGCCACTGGATCCTAGTGGTTTCTCTGGTTCATATGCAGGGTGCAACCGGTCAAGGTGGGAGCAGAGCTTTCGTCCCATTAGCAGTTCAGCGGAAGTTTTGTTGGTGACGCTATGTGGGGTGATGTGTTGCAAAAAGAGGATTTGGTTGACCTTGTCATCAATGTTGTCATAGTCTACCTTTTGCAAGGTTTTCTTCACAAATTGAACCATGCATTCTGCTCGGCCATTACTCGCAGGGTGTGCAGGTGAGGTGAGCGCATGGCGGATGCCGCGGTCAGCGAGGTACTACTCGAACGCTAGTGCAGTAAATTGTGGGCCGTTATCGGATACCAGGACGTCTGGTTATCCGTGGGTTGCAAAGAGTCTGTTTAGAATCTTGATGACCGCCTCGGAGGTCGTAGTCGTCATGCGATGAATTTCGAGCCAATTGGAGTAGGCATCGACGGTAAGCAGGAAGGTGTGGCCCTTGGTTGGCCCCACGAAGTCCAGGTGAATTTGGGACCAGGGTCCACGTGGTGTCTCCCATTCAGTAGGCATGGCTTTTGGTGAGGTGTTGCTGACTTCTTGGCATTTGGGACAAGCTTTAACCCACTATTTGATTTGCTTGTCAATGCCCGGCCACCATGCGTAGCTTCGTGCAAGGGCTTTCATTCACACGATGCCGGGATGGCCATCATGCAAGGTTCTCAGCAGCACTTTTCAGAGTCATTCTGGAATAACGACTCTATCGCCCCAGATGACACAGCCTTTCTGGGAGAAGAGTTTGGTCTGTCGAGTTTTGAATGGTGTGAAGTCATCTGATAACTGGTCCAATGGCCACCCGCGTTCTACCCAGCCTAGGACTCGTGCTAGGGTGTGGTCGTGTTTGGTTTCTCTCACGATATCTCGGGCAGTCAGTGGCGGCGAGTTGAGCGCTTCGATTTGCAACGTGGTTACCATTGGTGCCGGATTGTTGAGAGTCTCTGGAAGTGGTGCTCGGCTCAATGCGTCAGCATGGGGAATGGCCTTCCCCGGGCGGTATTGTAGCCGATAGTTATAAGCAGCTAAGAATTCTGACCATCGGGTCATCCTAGGGGATAATATGTAGGGAGTTGGCTTATCTCCAGCTATTATCCCCAATAACGGCTTGTGGTCAGTCACAATAGTAAAAGCCCTACCATAAATGTATTTATGAAATCTTTTCACAGCTGAGACAATTGCGAGGGCTTCTTTATCAATTTGTCCATAGTTCCACTCCGTTTTTGACAGAGTCTTTGAAAAATATGCAACAGGGGCTTCGTTCCCATTAAGCAGTACGTGGCTCAAAATGGTGCCCACCCCAAAAGGCGATGCATCACAGGTTATAACTAACGGCAAAGTCTCGTTATACTGCATGAGTACAGAGTCAGAAGTGAGCAGTTTTTTAACATTTCGGAACGCCTGTTCTTCATGGTAACCCCATAACCAAATTGCTTTTTTATCTAACAATCGGTGTAACGGTTCAGCGACAGTTGCTTTGTGCGGTAAAAATACATTATAAAAATTGATGAGACCTAGGAATGCCTGGAGATCGGCCTTGTTTCTTGGCCTGGGAGCGTTTTTGATCACTTTTAATTTACTTTCGGTAGGGTGAATGCCCTGGCTATCAATCAGGTTACCCTAAAAACTCAACACTGTCTATACACAATTTACATTTGTTTTTTTTAACCTTAAGACCGGCCTCTTGGAATTTTTTTAGGACTAATTTTAACCGGTCCTGTAAGATTTTTTTTGTAGGGGCTGCAATTCATACATCGTCAAAATAGGGGACCACGCCCTTAATCCCTTGCAATAACCTTTCCATAAGGCTCTGAAAAATCCCCGGGGCTACACTTACTCCGAATTGCAGCCGGGTACATTTAAAGGCACCTCGGTGCATCACAATAGTTTGGGCCTGTGCCGTTTTTTCATCTACTGGTAATTGCTGATATGCCTGAGCTAAATCCAATTTAGCGAAAACTTTCCTGCCCCCCAGGGAATGGAGGAGGTGCTGCACCACCGGAACTGGATATGTGTTCTGCTGCAGGGCGTGGTTCAAAGTGGCCCAGTAGTCCCCACAAATTCGGATTGACCCGTCTGGCTTAATGGGTGTTACAATAGGGGTTTCCCACGGGGAGTGATCGATGGGCTCCAACATCCCCTGAGCTATCAGTTTGTCGAGTTGTTCGTCGATTTTCGATTTTAAGGCAAACGGAACTCGACGGGGCTTTAGGCGAATGGAAGCTATTTTTGGATCTAAGCTGAATGAGATCGGGTTCCCCTTGTACTCGCCTAAGCTGTCCGCGAAGACGTCCCTGAACTCAGAGATAAGATCTTCCTCCCAGTCACAGCCACCCACTCGGTTTACGCCGGCCACTTCAATGCCGAGTGGCGCGAACCATTGGAGGCCCAGTAGGCTAGTCCTATCTCTATCAATGACTGTTAAAGGTAAGTATGCTGTGTGCTTCTTGAAAGAGACTCGGACTCGGCAGGACCTGACGACGGGGATTTGATTCCCCTGGTAGTCCTTGAGGATGAGGCGCTGGAAACAGAGATCTTAGCATTGAATTGTGGGGATGAGTTGCTTGAGTGTCTTCCATTACACCATCGAGAGGGACGATCCCGAGTTGACCTCCATGTGGCAAGGCTGGTTCTTGATGGCTACTGTGACTCGGATTTTCTTAGTGTCCAAGGCTGAGGCATGACTGATAGTGATAGTATGGTGAGCCTCTTCTCTCTGCAAAGCTTGATTTCTGTAGGAGTGGTTTACTGGCTCTCGCCTTACAGGACGGTTTCCTGTCGATTGGTGGTAGTTAGCCCCTTTTGAGGCCTGGCTGGGTCCTGGCAAGCTGCAGCAGACCCGTCCGATGTGGCCTCGTTTCCCGCACTCATGGCAGAGTGCGTCGCGGAATCTGCATTCGAATCTGGCATGGTTGGCTCCACAGCCAGCGCAAGGGCGTAAGGGCTTCAGCCGAGGGTCCCGGTCGGACCGCTGTCGATGGACCCCTTCTTCGTCGCTGTCTGACGACGAAGAGAGGTCCTCGTGGTGCGTTGTCACAAGCTGCCCTTCTGAACTAGGTGAGATTTCACTGGCTAGTGGTGGTACCGGAGTGCGGTTTTGGCGTAGTTGTGCAGCCGACTTCTTGGTTGCCTCCGCTGCGGTAGCATCGGCAATGGCATCAGCAAGGCTGATGTTGCCTTTCGCCATCAGCTTGCTTTGAACGCCTGATGCATCTAATCCCAGAACTATGCGATCTCTTAGTGCTTCTTCTAGATCAGTGAATCCGCAGAGGCCTCCCAAATTTTGGAGGTCTGCTATGAAGTCGGCTACGCTCTCTCCCTTTCGCTGGCTTCTTTGGTAAAACTCGTGGCGTCTCACGAGCGTAGGCACAGTCGGGGCATAATGGTCTCGCAGGATAGGTTTGAGGTCGTCCCAATCCATGGCCTTCTTCTCGGGGTTTGGCTAGTGCCTTAGCCATCTTAAATACGGTTGGACCACAATGTGTCAGGAACACCACCCGTTTCTTCCTGGCTGTGGCATCCTTTAAGTTGTTCGTCTCTAGGATCATTTGGAAATGATCCATGTAAGACTCCCAGTCTTCTTGTGATGGATCGAACGGAGCGGGTGGTACGATGCCGCCGGACATGGTTCCGTTGTTGGCGTCGTCTGTCACGTGCTCAGTGTTTTTCGAAGTTTTGTTGGTTCAAATGTCTCCAAATCCTACCCTCGTCGCCAGTGTTAAGTTTGAGCATGGGCGAGAAAAAATGGAGACAAGTTTCTGAACGGTGAACTTCAGCTCTTTATTTACATTGTGACTTGCTCATTTAATATCAGTAAAACCCGCCTTATATAGGCAAACCTTGTAACGTTTTAACCAATAACAAGCTAGGAATGCTAGCTTTTATAACCAATAAGAATTCTCTGTTAGGGGCCAATCGGATTCCCCGGAACGGGCCAATCCGGTCCAGCCACTTAACAGCCAATCAGAAGTGCAGGGCCAGAACCCTGCACTTACTCCAAGCTCACACTTTATTAATTATATTGCATACACAACAGGTACAATAACTAATGTTGGTTTTCTTTTGTCAAAGACAATGGCTTTGTTTAATGTTGTATGCTATTGCTTTTGTGACTGAAATATTGTTTCAGAGCTGGGGAAAAAGTCTCAAAGACTTGCTAATATTGGTTGAATTACAAATCATTTTTTTTTACAGAAGTAGTTTCCCCTATTATTCATTTGAAGTATTTCTCTTGCTTCCACTGCTATGGCTTTGAGGTTAGATACCATTATTTAGAATGGAAATATGGTCAACATATCTGGACAAAATCCAGAGAACAAATATAGAAAGCAGAACCCTAGTCCAAAACAAGAGAAGTGATAGGTTAATTAATAGCATCACTACAACCATTTTCACTGCCTAGAAACAATGAAATTAAATGAAATCTCTAAGCTATATCTCTTGGCACATTTCTGCAAAATGTTGGGTATGGAAGAACAAAAACTAATTTTCCATTTTCTTTTTAAAAACAATAAAACAAGTGGATAGCTACAGTGGGCCCTAGATTTTATCTGTTATGCCAGCTGCTGATGCCAGATCTGATTAAGCTTAAAAATGAGCTCAGAATACTTTTGAAGTTTATCAGGCATAATTGAATGTCAAGCCGAGCACAGCAGTTACTTATTACAACTTGAAGAATGGAAGGCAGAGAGGAACAAGGGAGGTGAATTCTCCTTTGCACAACGACACTTAGATCTCTGAATGAAAATGCAAATACCACTTAATAATAGAGCTGTATATGAAAAAGCAAAACGAAAACAGAATACAATTTCTGCACTTTTCCTCCATGTACCGATATTGTGTTTGGTTCTATTAATAGCAGATCCTGCTTCATCTTTTTTGGTTGATTTGCCCTGCTAAAGCTGAAGATTGGGAGAACAAGAGAGTCAGAAGGCCACCATTTGACTATAGCAGGGGTGTCAAATTCAAGGCCGGGGGGCTGGATCCAGCCCATGGGGTGCTTAGATCTGGCCCATGGCGCTATCCTGGAAACAGTGAAGGACTGGCCCACAATGCCTCTGCCAGCAAAAATGGAGCTCAGGAGGATTGCACTGCACGTGGTTGGTTGGTTGGATATATGGACAGACAGACAGACAAATAGATGATAGTCTGTGCTCAATTCAAAATCCAAAAAAGAAATACTTAGACTCCATAGATTAGAGGAAAGATATCTTTTACTGAAATTCAAAGTGGAAGCTACAGGTAGAATTCTGAATCTAAGGAATTAGGCACGCAGATCACATATACAAAGGGATGGAATTGTTCCCACCCCCCAAAGTTCAAAACATTCTTCCAATTAAAAGTTCTGAATATGATCATGTGGGCATCTTCAGGTGGTGATGAGGCCTCTGTCCATTAATCTTGACATATTTTGATAAAGATTCGCAGTTGTGCAAAGGAAAGACGGCTAAGCAAGGAAATAGAAACTTAAGAGCAGGAATTTATACTCCCCCCCATTCCTTATTTATACAACACAAGAATGTAACACCTCCAGCTCTCTTCCCAGACGCAAACCCCGCCCCCCGTTACTCATGGCAGCCGAAAGATGCAAAGCAGTAGAAAAGTAGAAAAGATCTTGAAGGCTGATAGCAGATGACAGATGACAGCCAAACAGACAGACAGATACATAGATGGATGGATGGATTATAAAGAAACAGACAGACAGACACACAGAGAGACAGACAGACAGACCAAAAATGCAAATCCTCAATAGATCACTAAGTACATTTCTCTGACGCCCTTCCCTAGTCCATTTTGACAGGGGAAAACACCTCAACATAGATCAAGAGGGATGCCCTATGTTTCTGTTTTATTAGGCCTGGAAATGGCTTGGATCTGATGTTGACTGCCTGTAGGTACACACTGTAGGCAAAGCATGACTTTTGAATGTTCCAGTGACAGCAGCAAAATATGAATTTCATGGCATCCTTGCTTAGTTGCACAAAGTCCACGGATATATCTGAAAGCCTTTGGGCTTTTGATAAACAAAGTAGACACGAAGCTCCAGATCACGTTTCAATAAATAGTTTTTTCTTCTTCCCATTTTTGTTTATCCGTTTAACTTTGTAGGTGTTGTTGTAAGAACTCCTGCCAAATAGTTTAGGGATCTGTATTCTGATGACTGAGCAATTTCTGCCTTTAGATCAAGGAATGGAACTTTGATGTGAGAGGGATGAAATATGAGCAATGGTTATTTTATCTCCTCTCTCTATTGCCGCTCATGTGGCTGTGGTCAAAAATCTGGAATATAGAAGAGACAAATGCCTGGGTTTTTTCTTCTTCTTCTCCCCTTCTACAACAGACAGCTTCGAACATGGACATGTGGTTCTAGGGCTTCTGCTCAGATGGCTGTGACCTTAAAATAAGTTGGCATTTACTGTAGGGCAATTCCTGTCTCTCTGAGGCAGATTGTTCAGTGGAAAAAACCCCCCCAAAAGACAGAAGTTTTATAAGACGGTCATAAATAGCTACAGACTGAGGAAGTGCTGGTGGGCATCAGCAGACTTAATGGTCAGTTTGAAAAATTTAGAATATCAGCCTGTCACACAGCCGAGTCCTTTTTAAAAACGAAGGGGTTTCATAACAGATTCTTGAAAGCCTGTCAGAGTTTCTCCTGGCCCTCTTTTATACAAAGCAGGATCCAGGTAGGATTATTGGAGTTTCTTCCTCACATATTCCATTTTCCCAATATAGAGTGGCTGTTTCTTCTCCTCAATGGTCCATCCATTTCTTCCCCAAGGGTCATTTGTGTCAGGTGTCTGTCTGCCTGTCTCTGCATTGGAATAGGATTATGGATTCCCTCTTGATGTTATCCGACATGATTGAATTATGTTGAGGTAATTTCCCATTAGGAGAATGAGCACACACAGGGAAACGTAGTGAGAGTGGTGAAGAATAACACACAACCAGCACACAGATACACTGTATAGTAAAATGTAGGTTTTTACTTCCAATAAACGTTTAAGCAAAGTCCAACAAACAGTCCAAGTCATTCATGGTTAAAGCAGTCAGTTTTCAGTCCAGGGATAATCCAAATAACAAAGTCCAGTATCACAAACAGTTCAATAAAAGACTCACATCAAATCCAAGAAGAACTATGATCAGCAACAGTAAATAGGGAAATGCAGGAACGGCAACACTCTCAACAACAGGACTAAACAACCCAGGTTTCTGGCTCCATCTTATGGCCATTTGAGGAACCACACCCAATTACCATTTTAGCATTCCCTTAAAGAGACAGTATTAAACGTCTCTCCTGGTTTATATATTTCAAACCCAACTGTTAGGTGACTTACATTAGGTGACCTAACAAATTATCATAAATTCCTTAGGCATTAATAGCTGAGAAGATCCAAATTAACCTAAAGGTTTGATTCATTCAACAGGTTATCTTGGTTACTAAAACTAAAAGCCAATACACTGTATGCATTGGTACAATATGTTAAGATGGGTTAATTTTAACTACTTTTTTTGTTTTTATTTAGCCTGGGACATGAGCCCATATTGTGTTGTTAGGTAATGATTTGGTATATTCCAAAAAAAAGGTAAGTTAATTAAATAACCAGGTATTCCTGTGAGTTTATGCTTAGCATTCAGCACCCATGACTATGCGAGTGGACCAATAAATATTTTCTTCAGCATTTTCAAATATTTGATATGTTTGATGGTAATTTTTTTACTGCACTCATTAGAAGGGGGTTCAGGTTAATTCCCCTATTTTGCAAATCAGAAAGCATTCATGATGGAGGGATATGAAGATTTCCTTTCATTAATCCCTTGATCTTGCAACTCTATCTCTATGAATAATGGAAAGTATAAATATCTTTTTGGACATTCATGTGATATTTAAACATTTTATTGGATCTAGACAAAATTGCTACAACATGGAAATCTATTTACAAGTAATCCTCCTCATCCTCATCCACATCCATCCATCCATCCACCATCCATTATTCTATGTTATAAGTTATATGTTCTATTCACTTACCCATTAACATTGTATCACTTTGGAAAAAATCTAGTGTTTTCATTATGGAACATAACATATTGGAATTGTCTTTCTGAATCTATGTGCAACCACACTTGTAAACTATAATAAATGTCAGCATTCTTACAGTTGGAAGTTGTATTAACTGAGAAGGTAATCCAGGAATGCATAACCTATAGTCCTTGGGCCACTTGCAGCCCATAGGACCTGTGATGGAGCAATGGTTAGAATGCAGTATTGCAGTCAACTCTGCCCACAGTCTGAAGTTCAATCCTGAGCAGCTCAAGGTTGATTCAGCCTTCCATCCTTCCAAGTTTGGTAAAATGAGGACCGAGATTGTTGGAGGCAATATGCTGACTTTGTAAACTGCTTGGAGAGGCCTGTAAAGCACTATGAAGCAGTATATAAATCTAAATGTCATTGCTAGTGCTGTTGCGTGCACAGATCAGCCAGATTTTTTTTTTCCTGGCATTGTTTATCCACCCAAACTAAAGGAAGGATAAATTAAAGATGTGCAGGAGACTTTGAGGAGGCAAAATTTACTATTAACACATGGACATAATAGAAAACCATGTATAAAATGTTTTCTGGCCAAATTGGAAGACTTATTTCCTCTTGGAAGGGTTTGAATAGCAGAAATAAGACTGTATTATTTCCCTGTAGACTCCATAGACTTTTATTTATAGTCCTGACAAAAGGAGACAAACAAGAAGACAATATCTGTTGATATTATCATTATGTCTCTAAATGGTCTTCTCTAGCTCTGCTAGGTTAGGTAAGGTAAGGAAAGAACAACAATTGCCAACAATGCAGGTAAGAAAATAGATTATTTGATAAGAAACGATCCCGTTGAAGGGTTTTTCTAGAAACTGACATTCCATGACGAGCAATTACTAAACCAAATTTTCAAGTGGCAAGGAGTTTTATTTTGCATGTGTCCTAAATTATAAATAAGAGAGTGATTATTCTCTATTATAAGAGCCGTGGTGGTGCAGAGATTAGAATGCAATACTTCAGGCTAAATTGGCTCACTACCAGCAGCTATTCACTTACTTGCAAGTGAGACCTTGTGTGTTTAGTGAGAGCATGGAATATTACTGGGCTATTCACAGGGTTGGGCTGCAGGAGAGCCCCTAGCTAAGATTCTGTGCAGTTCAGAGGACCCCCAAATCCCACTCCTGGCTGGCCCCACCACCCCTCCCCTCCCCTCTCAGGAGTCCCCATGTGGCCTGTTTTGGATACAGGTAAGTGCATGGCACACACAAAGGCTCAGGGAGGGTGAAAAACTGGTCTCCCACAAGTTTGGGAAGGCCAGAAATGGGTCTGTTTCCAGCTTCCAGAGAGCCTCCAGAGCCTGGGGAGGCGGTTTTCACCTTCCCGGAGGCACGAGGAAAGCCTCCAGAGCCCGGGAAGAACAAAATTGCACCTCCTTGCCATGGTGCAGGAGGCTGATTAGGCCACGCCCACCATGGCCACACCCATCCAACAACCAGGCAGAGAACCTGTTGCTAAAATATTTGAAGCCCATCTCTGGCTATTCTTATACACTATAGGACAGGTAGCCCTTGACCTGCAACCACAACCAAGCCCAAAAATTCTCTTGGTGACAAGACAAGTTGTTAAATGAGTTTTGGTCCATTTTATGGCCTTTCTTTCCCCGTTTGTTAAGTGAATCACTGCAGTTGTTAAATTAGTAACATGGTTGTTAAGTGAATCTGGCTTCTCCCTGTGTTTGCATGTCAGAAGGTCACAAAGGGTGATCCCTGAACACAGCAATGGTCATAAATATGAACCAGTTGCCAAACATCTGGATTTTTGATCATGCGATTATGGGGAATGAAACAAACAAAACGTTAAGTGATATTGATGGAGTTACTTACCAAGCACAATTAAATTATATTAATAGGTGCCTCATTACCGTTTGGCAGGACATGGCTTAAAACGGCTCCCACTCCGTGAGGCATCACAGGTAACCGTTAAGGGTAGAGTCTCGTTGTATTGTATCAATACAGCACCAGAAGTTAAGAGATCTTTTACTTGTTGAAATGCTCGTTCTTCACGCTGTCCCCAGACCCAGGAAGCCTTTTTGTCAAGAAGTCTATGTAGGGGCTTGGCTATGGTCGCCTTCTGGAGCAAGAAGATGTTATAAAAGTTAATGAGTTCCAGGAAGGCTTGGAGGTCTGTCTTATTTCTAGGTCTTGGGGTGTTTTTGATTGCAGTTAGTTTTTTTTCAGTGGGATGGATTCCTTGTCTGTCGAGAAGGTATCCCAGGAACTCCACTCTCTCCATACAAAGTTGACACTTGTCCCTTTTTACCTTCAGGCCAGCGTCTTTAAATTTTTGAAGAACCCTTCTGAGTCGTTGTCCTAATAACTCTTTAGTAGGGGCAGCTATTAAGACGTCATCAAAATAAGGCACGACACCTTTTATGCCTTGTAATAGTCTCTCCATCAAACTTTGGAAAATACCTGGCACCACGCTTACTCCAAATTGGAGTCTATTGCACTTGAAGGCACCTCTATGTGTAACTATTGTCTAGGCTTCTGCAGTCGTCGCATCTATGGGTAGCTATTGGTACGCCTGAGCTAAGTCCAATTTCGCAAATATTTTTCTGCCACCCAGGGAGTGAAGAAGGTGTTGGACCACCGGTACTGGGTAAGCACTCTGCTGAAGCATGTGATTTAGGGTGGCCCGGTAATCCCCACAAATTCTTAACGAGCCATCTGGCTTTATGGGTGTTACTATTGGAGTTTCCCATCGGGCATGGTCAATCGGTTCCAACACACCCTGGGCTATTAATTTGTCTAGTGACGATCTTTGGCTTGAGGGCAAAAGGCACCCGACAAGGCTTAAGGTGAATGGGAGCCACATCGGGACTGAGATTAAATGATATAGGGGTCCCCTTGTACTTGCCTAACATTCTTGTGAACACATCCTGGAATTCCTGGATGAGGGCCTCTTCCCAGTCATCACTTCCGGTTTGATGTATGCCAGCTAGTTCAATTCTGAGTGGGGCGATCCACTATAACCCTAACAAACTGGGCCGGTCATGATCGACGACAGTCAGGGGAAGCATCGCGGTGTAGTCCTTGAAGGATACTTGGACGTGGCTGGAACCGACAACTGGAATTCTGTTCCCCTGGTAGTCTTTTAGGATGATTCCTTGAGTGCTGAGGTCCTGGCGACAGATGGCAGGGATCAGCTGTTTGAGGGTTTTCCAGGAGACCATCGATAGGGATGACCCCGAATTGACTTCCATCACACATGGTCAATTCTCAATAGTGACCTTTACGTGGATCTTTCTTGCATCTAGTGATGAAGCGTGGCCGATAGTGATAGTTTGGTGTGCCTCTTCTTATCTCGTTGAAGCGGCAGGTGCTCGATTTCTGTAGTAGTGGTTGTTCCATTGGTGGTTCAGGCGGTCCCAATTTCCAGGTGGTTTGCCTGTCTCCCGGCAGAGGTTATTCTTCCTCCGGCTTGGACTGGACTCTTGCTTGCTTCTGCAGACCTTTGCGATGTGGCCTCTTTTCCCACAGGAACGGCAGAGTGCATCGAGGAATTTGCAGTCCGATCGCGGGTGGTTTGCCCCGCAACCAGTACATTGGCGCAGAAGTCTCTGATTCCTTTGCTCTCGTTCCGAGCGGAGCTGGTTGATTTCCTCTTCCTCACTGTCTGAGGATGACTCAAGGTCTTCATGATGGGCAGTAATAGTGTGCCTCTCAGAGGAGAGCAGACTATCGCTAGCGAGTTGGCGGTGTGGTGCGTTCGCTCAGCGCATTCGAGCGGCTGACTTCCTGGTTGCTTCTGCGGCAGTAGCGTCGGCGATGACATCGGCAAGGCTGATGTCTCCTTTCACCATGATTTTGCTCTGCGACGTGTGTTCATCTAATCCCAGAACTATGCGGTCTCTCAGGGCTTCCTCGAGGTTTGCAAAACCACAGAGTCCTCCCAGGTTCCGGAGGTCGGCTACGAAGTCCCCAATGCTCTCGTTCTTCCGTTGGTCCCTCTGGTAAAACTCGTGTCTTCGTATCAGTGTAGGTACTGCGGGTGCGTAATGGGCCCGGAGGATCGGCGCGAGGTTATCCCAATCCATGGTCTTCACTTCCGCCGGTTTGGCAAGTGCTTTAGCCATTTTAAAAACGGCGGGGCCGCAGTGGGTCAGGAACACCGCTCATTTCTTGCCAAGCATAGCATCTTTCAGATTGTTGGTCTCCAGGAACATCTGGAAACAGTCTATATACGAGTCCCAGTCTTCGTTTACCGGGTCAAATGGAGCGGGTAGTATGGCGCCGCTGGTCATTCTGCCGTTTGTTGTGTGCGCTCTCAGCCACATGCTCTGTCTTGTTCGATGAGTATCTAGTCAGCTCTATTGTCTCCCACATCCCACCTTCGTTGCCAGTGTTAAGTCCTGAGCATGGGTGCAAGGAATGGAGACGAGACATCGAACTGTGATTTCAACTCTTTATTCGTGACTTCAGAACAGAGCAAAATACTTGGGCAGCAGCAGCTCTTTTATAGAGCTGGCTGCTGTCAAAACAACCAATGATTTGAGTTTACCGCTCTAACAAGCGTCCAATCAGAGAGACTGCTGTCAGCCAATCAAATTGGCCAGAAACAACCAATCACGACCCGCTGTTCACGGGCCAATGAGAAGTGCAGGATTACGAGCCTGCTGTTAAAGTAAAGCTATTAGGGTTGTTACTGATGTGTTGGCTTAGTCCATAACACAAAGGGCAACAAGACAATTAGAATTAAAGTGCAACAAACATATTTTGTTTTTAAATTAATGCAATATTTACACTTGACACACCAATCAGTCTGACAAATGAATGGACTGATTAGAAGATATAATGATTTTGAGATTTGGTGAATGGTTTGTTTAAAAACATTGACTCAGCACGGGGCAGGTGTGAAGTAGGTGATTTCCATGTTTGGAATCACTTGAACAGAGACTGAAAATAAAATCACCAATTAAAAAGAATTCCTTCACAGTTGTGGGTTCTTTTTTTAAAATAATACTCAATTAGATTGACCAAGTCTCAAAAGTGCCACACAAGCACTTGATCCTGGGCAGGTGTGTGTGTGTGTATGTGTGTATTAACTTTCTGTTAGCTTTTCCAAAATAAAATATCTCCCCAACCCATATAAGGATAGATAGATAGATAGATAGATATTCCTTATAAGACAGGTGTGTGTGTGTATCTATCTATCTATCTATCTATCTATCTATCTATCTATCTATCTATCTATCTATCTATCCATCCATTCATCTTTTATGCCTTTGGCATGAAAGCTGATTGGGTGACTTAGAGCCAATCAGCAGGATGATTGAGAGTTCTAGTCCCACCCTAGCCATAAAGCCAGCTGGGTGACTTTAGGTCAATCATTCTCAATCAACCCAACCCACCTCAAGGGTTGTTATTGTGTGGACAATAGGAGGAGGAAGGTGTGTTGGATTGTTCATCACCTTGGACTGCCTGTAAAAATAATAGCAATAGCATTTAGACTTATATACCGTTTCACAGAGCTTTACAGCCCTCTCTAAGCAGTTTACAGAGTCAGCATATTGCTTTCCACAATCCGGGTACTCACTGACTTCATCACTGATTTCTTCTGGGATGTTTTTTCAACTTATCCATCTTGCCTACGAGGAGATTTTAGTGGTCTCCAAACATGCTTTTCATGCTGATCAATGAGGCTTTTTTTGATCAGTCAAAAACCGTAAGATGTTAGTTCTTCAGTTATGATGGGTTGCTTCATGACCATTTGAAGTTATGACAAACCTGGAAAAAGCTACAAATAATCCAAATTTGAAGTTCCAACATCAGCTCTATTCCATGGTCATGTTTCTGCACGTTGAGCATTTGGCAACTGGGCCATATTTACAACTGTTTATAGCATCCCATGCTTAAATAACCATGATTTCCAACATTTTTTCCCGGAAACTATTTACTTCTGGTTTCTGGGGGTAAAAAATGTCCCATAACAAACAATGGGTCTGCTTAATGATCGTGGCATTTGCGTCATGACAATGGCATTGGCTTGATGACTGCCACAACAAATGTTGTAAAATTGGATGCAGTCCTGTGATAGAATAGAATAGAAAGAGTTGGAAGGGACCTTGGAGGTCTTCTAGTCCAACCCCCTGCTTAGGCAGGAAACCTATACCATTTCAGATGAATAATTGTCCAATCTCTTCTTGGCAAGTTTTAGACTTGTGGACTTCAACTCCCAGAATTCCTGAGCTAACATGACCGGAGGAGGAATTCTGGGAGTTGAAGTCCACAAGTCCTAAAGATATCAAGTTTAAAGACTTACAACCTTGAAACTTCTTGGTGGCCTCCAAGTTTTAATCAGATCCAACCTTGCATAGTTTTTAAAAGATGAGCTAAAATTTAGTTAGGGGTAGCCACTATGAATCTGTGACGAATTCGTTCAGTCCTTCTCCATTAAAAAAAACACAAAATACCACCAGAGTAATAATGAAGACAGAGTTTTAAAAACGAAGGGAAATTTTTACACTATAAATGTAAATTATAGACACTGGCAGACCATCCAGTCTGCAATGGCTCATGAGAGAGCCACTCCCCATTAGGGGCTTCTGTCAAGGGTAGTTAAGCAGGCTGGGAAAATGGTGAATTCAAGAACACAAAGCTATCAAGCCCCATGCAATTTTCATGAGCATATGCACACTTGAATGAAAAGGTTTTCAAAAATTGAAGCCAGATGCAACGCTTTCTAGCACCAGATTCATAAATTAATAAAGGCCTGACCACCCCCTCTCCTCCCTAGCAGCCTGCCTTTTTGGCTTGGTGCCCAATTTGCATAAACTATGTCTCTCTGGTCTTTAAAATCATCTTCACTGCTATCAGGCCTTGCTCCTTTTGTAGGTTCTCTGACTTTTGTCTTCAGCTAACAACACTTGGCTGCCCAGGGTAGCAGGATGAAAAGGATGGTTGACTGTGCTTCTTATAAGAACTGCATAAACTAAAGTTCTTCAGCCAATAGGCTTGTTGGGTTGAAATCAATGTGGATTCTGATGCTTTTGCTGGCTGCCTGCAGTTTGGCAGATCAAATCCCACCAGGCTCAAGGTTGACTCAGCCTTCCATCCTTCTGAGGTGGGTTAAATGAGGACCCAGATCACTGAGGGCAATAGGCTGACTATGTAAACCGCTTAGAGTGGGCTGTAAAGTGGTATAGAAGTCTAAGTTCTATTGTTATTGCAAGTCTAAAAATTAATCTGGTGACAATTACTTTCTGTATAAATAGACCTTGACACGAACACAATTCAGCCTGTTGCTAAATGAGACTGTTAAGTGGGGTTTTGCTCCATCATACAACCTTTCTTGCAGCAGTTGTAAAGTTAGCAACATGCTTGTTAAGTGAATCTGGCTTCCCAATTGACTTTGCTTGTCAGAAGATCACCAAAGGAGATTTTGTGACCTGGGAAACTGCAGCCGTCATAAATATGAATCAGTGACCAGGCATCTGAATTCTGATCCTATGGGCATCAGAATGCTGCAATGGTTTTAAGTGTGAAAAAAGGTCACAAGTCACTTGTTTACACTGCCATGGTAACTTCAAACAGTGGCTAAATGAACTGTTGTAAATCGAGGACTACTTGTATGTTTCCATTGGAAGGAGACATTCTGAGTAGCAAAACAAAGCTTGTTCAAACCCTTCACTTGGTTGACCGTACTATTCCTTCCAAGAGAGGGTACTATCCAGGGGTGAGATTCACATTTCTTAACAACCGGTTCTGTGGATGTGGCCTAATTTGTGGGTGTGGCTTGGTGGTCATATGACTGGTTGGGCATGGCTTGCTGATTGAGCATGGCTTGGTGGTCATGTGATTGGCTGGGCATGGCTTGTATGTAAATAGTATAAATATTTATGTAAATATTGAATGCACTAGCAAGCAAACTCACAAAATTAACTTACAACACACTATGTATGTAAATATTGAATCTTTTATAAAAAAAAGAGCAATTTTTACCCAAAATCAGGCAAAGTAGGCAGGCAGATTGAGTTGCTCACAGAATCACAGATTCACTTAGAGATCTGTGTTTCTGCCATCTGCTACCTAAGTCTGCACTGAATAATACAAGCTTCAGGCTCAGCTCTGCTTTTAGATTAGCTAGAAAGCAAGAAATCCAATGATGATAGGCAAAAATCATCCTGATGATTTTCAACTGGGACAGGTGCGAAATCCTGCATCTGAGTAGGAAAAAAAACAAAGACATGGATATTGGATAAAAGAAGGGATTGTAGTAGTTCATCAAAAAGAAAACTCTAGGGCATGGGTGTCAAACTCATGGTGTCACGTTGCCGTCATGTGACGTTTCACAATGTTTTTTTCCCTTTGTGGAATGGGGTAGGTGTGGCGGATGCATGACACATCTGGGCAACTGGCCACCAGTTTGACACCTCTGCTCTAGGTAGGTTCTTGGTAGATCACAAACTAAGCACAACCAAGTGTGATACAACTGTCAAAGAACCAAATGCAGTTCTGGGTTGCAGTAGCAGAAATATGGTGTTAAGATCATGAGAAACAATTGCTTATGCATTGTTCAGACTATACCTGGAATATTGCATCCCGTTCTGGATGCCACATCCAGAAAGGTACTGACAAACTAGAAAATATCCAGAAGAAAGTGGCAAACATGATTATGGCCTGTCATGGATCCACCCCCAGACCTCTCTCTGGATGCGAGTTCAGAGGAGGAGGGTAAGATTGAGTCAGCAGAGGAAAGAGCAGAACTGAGTGTTGGTCAGGATTGAGACTCAGAGGGTGCTCGCCTGACAGAGCAGCCTCAGCTGCAGGCTGAGCAAGACAAGCCACAGCTGTAGCAAGTTGGCTAGGAGGCTACAGGCAAGGACCAGGAGAAGCTGCCAATGGTTAGTAATGAGGAGGAGGTGGAGGCCACAACTCCTCTTGAGCAAAGGACATGTAGAGCAGAGAGGAGACAGGCACAAAGCTGATCAGCTAAACTACTTGTGAGGAGGCAACCTCACCTTTTGTGAAGGGCTGCACTGGCATTGCTTACTTAAGCCCGTCCTGAAGATTTGAGCATTGCTGGAGCAATGTGCCTGGTTCCATGCCTTGTGTGCTCATGCCATTCATATCGTGGACTGCTTTCCTGGACTTCGTGTAGGCCTGTTGGACTCAGTTACTCAGTGACTTTTGCTGTACTGAGCTTGGAATCCAGACTTGTGCAATGGGGGTGCTTTTTGAGGATCTGTTTGGGGGGAATTAACGCCTGCAGAAGTCTTGCCATGTGTGTCTGTGGGGGAGTTGGGTGGGGGGAGAGTGGGGCAACCCATGGCCCTAGAAAGAAAGGGGGAAAAACTCTATGAGGAATGATGGGAGATGCTTAGTACTCCACATACTATGACTTAATTCCAAATGTTACAATGCTTGAAATCCTGCAAGATTAGTTGTGTTAAAACATAGCCCACTCAAAACCTTCCAACAGAACATTTTAAGTTATTGTGGCTGTTTTTTTTTTTCTTCTGAGCTGGAACAAGAAGTCCTCACCCCCCCCTCCACCCATTCATTTTGCACGCACCCTTTCCAATGGAGCTGGACTGTACCAGCATTTTTCTTGTGCGTGCTGCAATTGTTTTGCTGTGGTTGTAATTTAGAACTGTAATTGTACAGTTTTAAACTATTCAAATTGCTGCAAGGAATGGCCAGCTGTACAAAAGACCCAGCACAGAGTCAGGCTTCATGGAATGGGAAACATCAGCACTTCTTTGTCTTTGTGAGCACTGATAGGGGAGGGTGGTGATTGCTTTTCTTGTTTGCTTTCTACTGTCTCTGCAATGATTTTGATGAGGAAAAATTGCATGGCCCCATTATCTCTCTATTCATCCCCAGCTTGCTGTATGGGGGACCCTGTGCGGTTGACGGGATTCTCATAATGATTTGTTGAGAAATTGGAGAATGGTGGGGCCTATAAAGCTTATACAAAAAGGGCTGCCATTGGTCTATTTCAGATAGGGATGAAGACCAATCAGAATTGATACTGCATTCCCCTCCCCTATGTATGTGTTGTACCTCCTTGACCAAAGATCTGTGTATACATCCTGTCTAGGATGGTTGTCCCCTTCGACCATGCATGCAGGTTTAGGAGGGACACATGTAGCAGTGAGGGAGGAAGAAGACACTTACATAGTCAGCTAAATCAGCTGAATTAACTCTGCCAATCAGTGGGGTGATAGATGTCACACCCAGATCAATCTCACAGCTCATGTTTGCATATCTGCAATGGTTAGAATGCAGCATTTCAGGCAAATTCTTTTTGGATTATGGAGTCTTGGGGTCTCTATTTTGCTGATTTTTGACACACCTCTCTCACTTCATAAACACCACTGGTCAGGGAAATCCTGAGGTAAAAATTTGAGGAGGTCAAAAAAGTTGAGAGAGCAGTGGCAGCCATGTGAAGTGATGCCCACTTGATTTTATAGTTGCAGGGGCCATATTGATTTTTTTTCTCCCCATGGATCTCTCTGCTGTCCATTCTTCATTCATTCATTTATTCCTGAGCCAAGAGATTCAGCAGCCCCTGCAGGAAATTAGAAAAAAATATATTCAGGGAAGCAGCTTTTGCTAGGCCTCTGGGCCACCAGTCCTTAGTATAGCAGGAATTAGAGTGTATTGTTTATTCCTTGCCATTCTATTGAAAGGTGATTTTGATTTATTGAAACCCTTATCTTCTCTCCCTTCACTGTTCTTGTCAAAATGGATTATTATTGCTTGCTCTTCTTGTTCTCTCAAATGGGATGGAGAGGCTAAATATATTCAACAGACAGGAAAAAATATGGAAACATCCGAAACTTGTTTTTAGCTAATCCAGGCAATGATTCTTGTATGCTAGTTTTGAAACCAAATTTACTGGGTACTTTTTGCATTATTCATTAGTGCAAAATGGGGTTCAGGCTCTATATCAGATGCAGAGCTTGGTTTTGAGGGTTAACACAGTTGCGTGTTAACCCTCAAAACCTTAAGTGCAGCTCCCAGAGTTTCCCAAACTTCCAGATTGGAAATTTTAATGACACAGAAAAGGGGAAAAAAGATAAATCTGTGGAGAATTGCATATAATTTCATTTTAAATGAATTAAATTCAAGGATATAAACAGCTCGCTGGAAACCAAATACAAACCAGAGGATAGCCTAATTTCTTTAGAGCATTTCAAAGCATTTCAAAATACTTCGTGTGAGATCCTTGAAATATTTACAATTTTCTGTTGATCTCTCCAAATGTGGGGGGAGAAGGAAGGCTTGACAAGAGATGGACAAACACTGAACAACTGAAAGCTATATTTAGCTTTTAGTCCTCCCTCCAAAAAGTTTAAAATTGTACTGGCCAAATGCAAAGGCAAAATGGCCAAACTTTGATAGCATGCTTTCGGATTATTTGTGAACATTGATTTAAGGGGAAACTTGGAAGCTCTGTTTCCCAGAGACATTTCCCTTCCTTCCTATTTCTAATTTTCAAAAATAAAATCAGGGATAAT
Source organism: Hydrophis major (assembly GCA_033807585.1). NCBI lineage: Eukaryota > Metazoa > Chordata > Lepidosauria > Squamata > Elapidae > Hydrophis > Hydrophis major. The sequence continues at coordinate 249,221,951 of CM066330.1, forward strand.
TGTTCTGCTGAAAATGAAAATGCCTCTGACTTTCAGCCCTATGGCGTCTGTGGGCTGCCATCTGGTTTAGTGAGAAAAGTGACTTACTGAGACCATGTAGCTCTTTTCTGACAGATAATGAAATGTTTTTGAGATAGAGTGTGTTATTAAGCTACACCAAGTTCACCTTTCAAAAACATCACAATATGGTGGAGAAAATTAACAAACAAAATGCAGAGATGCAACCTTGAATTAAGGAGAAATTTCCCAACAATGAGAACAATTAATCAGTGGAACAGTTTGCCTCCAGAAGTTGCGGGTGCTTCATCACTGGAGTTTTTCAAGAAGAAATTGGATAACCATTTGTCTAAAATGGTTTATGGTCTCCAGCTTCCTTCCAATTCTGTTGTTCTCTTATTCTGTTTTCTATTCCATTCTATTCTATTCCATTCCATTCCACTCCACTCTACTCCACTCCATTTTCCTTCCTGTCCTTTGGACATGGCCGGAGTCAAACCCAGTTCATCTTTTTGCCCAAAAAGAAAAGAAAAAGGAGACTGAATTCATGGCCAGAATTGAATTTTGTGGTATCTCATCTCACTTCAATTTGATGACGAACTATTGGTGAGTACTGATTTTGTCATGCAATCCAGCCCGCAGCAAATTAACTTCCTAATTGCGATATCACTGGATGCTTAGTTAAATGTTTTCCTGAAATCCAAATACTTCATTTACAGCTTTTCCATTATCTACTAAGAAATATGCCCAATCAAAAATGAGATAATCTTGCAAAGTTTGTTCTTGAGAAACCCATGTTGACTTCTAGTAATTACTGCTTTGTTTTCAAATGGTGTATAGATTGAATTTGTGATTATCTCCCATAGAATCTTTTCAGGATCAGCATGCAGCTGACTGGCCTTTAATTCCCAACATCCCCCTTTCCCCCCATCGTTCTTGTTCTCATCTGCTCATCCGTCCACTCTTCAGGATTAAAACAATACATAAACGTTCATTAAGAATAGCATAATTCTTTCAGGGTCCTAGGATGCAATTCATTGGCTTTGGAACTTCAAATTCTTTCTGAGTAAATAGAAATTAGCAGCACATATTTCTATGAGACTTCATTTATCATATTGTTCTTTACAATTGCTTAGTGGAACACATGTGTCCTTTTCTGTGAAGACCAAGCAAAATTTTCCTTTTCACCGCTTAACATTTTGCCATCTTCACTGGTATATGTTTTTTTCTCTTTCTCTTGTTTTAAGTTATACAAATACAGGTTTGTTTGTTTTTTTGTTATTCTTCCATCTGTCAGCTCTACCATAAAAGTGATTGCCTTCAATCTATTGAGAACTTGGATCTAGCTCAAGAGCTTTCATTGAGGGCTGTGATCTTGGGGGGGGGGGGGGGGAGAGCAGAATGAGCATTGCCAGCTCATGTCTGGGGCACGTGTTGTGGCCCAAGTGCTCCACCAGCGAAAACAGGCTCCCAAGCTTTGTTTTAGGCTGCAGTGGCCTCCTGCAACTCTCTGTCAGCAAAAACAGAGTTCTGAAGGACCTCTGGAGCTCCATTTCCAGTGGCAGAGGCACCAAGGACCAATCCTTCACTTTTTCCAGGTCAGCCCCATGGGCCAGATCTAAGAAACCTGTGTGCCTGATCTGGCCCGCTGTAAGGGTTTGAAGGCAGCACTCCAGTTACATACTAATACCCAGATTTTACATGAACAAAAATATTTATTTATTTGTCACATTTCTACAACACCCATCTCACCTAAATGACTGTTAATATATGTCTTGTGGGGCAGGACTAGCAAATAAAATTTGGCCTCCATTATTTGGAGATATGATTTCCAATTATGAACTTTAAGTTTCAAAGTTAAAGATCATTTCATGGATCTTGCTACAACATTAGCTATTCTATTAGCATGGTTTTAGAGGTTTGGAAAGCAACAGAACAATAAATGTAGGACTTAAATAAATGAATATTTTATTATGGTCACTCACCAGAGTTGCAAAGAGAAACATATTAAAAATAAAACTGAAATAAAAACAAAACAGACTGGTAGGTTTGCCAGTGGATAATAAAAGTTCAATTTTTCAGCCAGAATAACAAAATTTAACTACATTCAAGGAGACTGAATTATAGCAATCTGATAACTCTACATAAAAACAACCAGAATTTTCCAAATGTTTTACCAAATAAAGAATTATGTGGTGGGTCCTTCAGTCCTTATAGATTAGAAGATATAATTTAGTATGACATAAACTGTAGTTTCAACAGCAACGTGTCTCCCAGGGACACTACCTTTTTTGTATCACTCTTCCAAAACAGTAGTGAAGTGTGCTAGAGTGAATGCTTTTCAGAATTTGTAAACACTTATGTAGTAGAAGTATCTCAGTTTGTAAAAGGGGGCATGACTGTTCAAAAAAAATGTTCTTAGGTAGAGAAGGCTGATCTGTTGGGTTTCCAGGTCTTTGATATATTGTTTAAAAGAATAACAGAATAGCAGAGTTGAAAGGGACCTTAGAGGTCCTCTAGTCAAAACTCCTACAACCCTATACCATTCCAGACAAGTGGCTATCCAGTCTCTTCTTAAAAGCCTCCAGTGATGAAGTACCCACAACCTCCCACAAGTCAAGCTGTTCCACTGGTTAATTGTCCTCACTGTTAGAAAGTTTCTCCTTAGTTCTAGGCTGCTTCTCTCCTTGATTAGTTTCCATCCATTGTTTCTTGTCCTGCCCTCTGGTGTTTCCGAAAATAAATGGACTTCCTCTTCTTTGTGGCAACCCCTGAGATATCAGAACACTGTGACATATCGAAGCACTGATTTGTGATTGGTTAACAGCCGATAAGGTGAGGATAACCATTGCAATCGTGGTCTGTTCCCCAGAGTGGTAGGAGTGACAAACCATATACAGGTTTTGTGGCAGCCTCTCAAATGCTGGAATACTGCTATCATGTCCCCCCCTAGTCTTTCTCTTCTCTAGACTAGCCAAACCCAAATCCTGTAACAGTTCTTCATATGTTTTAGTCTCCAGGCTTCCAATCATCTTAGTTTTTCTCTGCACTTTTTCCAGAGTCTCAACATCTTTTTTGTAATGTTATGATCAAAGCTGGTTGCAGTATTCAGTTTTGGTCACTCCATTACAAAAAGGATGTTGAGACTTTGGATGGAAACTAAATCAAGGAGAGAAGCAATCTGATATTAAGGAGACACTTCCTAACATTGAGGACAATTAACCAGTGGAACAGCTTCACCACTGGTGTCTAGTGTTTGGTTACTTGGTACATTGATTGAAGGGTTATGAACTCCAATTCCAGTTTTTCCTAGCTATCGTGCCTGAGATTGTTGTTATGTTTACTGACTGACACAGGTCTGCAAGGAATAAGAATGAATAATGCATGGCTCAAGTCCTTGGGAGATATATACATCGAATTTTGTTTCTGTTTTTCCTAGAATTGGGTCGAGAAGACGCCTTTTAGAAGAACAGGCTTACAAAAGGAAGCATTATACATATTGTTGCCTAATCCCTGCCCTCCTCCAATTTCCTAGGGGACCGATTTAATTTGTTGCCTCATTTGGTTTATTTCAATTTGCTTGTCTGCAGTTTGTCTGTAGACCATTTACTGCAGTTGCTGAATTAGTTAACGGCTGCTTTATTTCTCCCTTATTTTTGTAAGCTGGCTCATGGTGGATGGTGATTTTTTTGCAGTGTTTTGTTAAAGACGTCTTGAAAGATGTTTGGCTCCCAAAGCTGACATATACTCCGAGTAAACCATTGCCCCCCCCCTCCCCCGTCGCCTACTCTCCAATTGTATTGCTTCTTTTTCCTGCCGTGTGCGGCTCCGTAGCTAAATTTAACTTATTGTTCAGTTATGAAAGAAAACCCCTAACATATTCTAAGCCCTGTGGAGAAATTGCAAGATCAAGTAGTCCACATTTTGTGGGCTTGAAAATTCATGAGCATCATTAAAAAAAAAAGAAAAGAAGTAAAAAAGAACTGGATGCACCAAAGACTGAAACCAGCCTTGGAGTAGCAGTACCTTTTTTTTGGCTGTGGCTCTACCATCAGTATATGCCATTACAAAATGGAAAAGGGATCAAGTTAGAAGAGAAACTGTGTGTCTGTCATAGCCTGCTGCTCTGACAGCTGCTGCCTGGACTTGATTGGCAGGTAACATGGAATATAATGGCAACAGAAGGTTGCTGTTTTCCCTTTGACAACCCAAGGCTTTATTATAGAGCTGCTGGTTATATGTGAAGCGAGACAGGGAAGAAGCATTGTGTTCTCCATACCATTTCTGTTTTGGTTCGCTTGGGATGGTTAGTAGTGACATGGTTAAAATCCTTTCAGCAGGGCCAAGGATGATATTTATCTTATTGTTTAGGTTCTGTTGGGTTCCTTGGTCCCCTCTAGGCTTGGTTGTTTTGGTTCTGTTTCTAGTTTAGAATAGAACAACAGAGTTGGAAGGGACCTTGGAGGTCTTCTAGTCCAACCCCCTGCTTAGGCAGGAAACCGAAAACTGAAACAACAGCACCCACAACTTCAGGAGGCAAGTTGTTTCACTGAATAGCTGTGTTAACCTCCTTAGTTCCAGGCTGTTCCCTTTCCTTGATTAGTTTCCACCCATTGCTTCTTGTCCTGCCCTCAGGTGCTTTGGAGAATAGATAGTGACTCCCTCTTCTTTGTGGCAGCCCCTGAGATATTGGAACACTGTGACACATCGGAACACTGACTTGTGATTGGTTAATAGCCTGTAAGGTGAGAATAACCGTTGCAATCATGGTCTGTTCCCCAGAGGGGTGGAAAAAACACAAACCATATACAGGTTTTATGTCTGTCTCTGGTTTTCAGTTCCTTTTTTTAAAAAAAAATCTTTCTAAATTTCCAAAATAAACATTAAAATACAAACTAATATTAAAAAAAGAAAAAAGGGAATAAGGCAAGTTAGAAAGATCAAAAATACATCAAACATATAACAAAAGTAAACTCCAATTTTTTTTCAGTACAGAGATCATAATAACAATGCAACAACCTCCAGGTTTAAATGAATAATCAATACTTTAAATACCTTAAAATATTAATAATCTACATTCTAAAAAAAAACTGAAGAAAAAATTATAATACAATTTTCCCTTTAGTTTTAATATAGTACCTAATAATTTGCCAAGCATGAATAATTACTGTATATTTTTGAAAAAGCCATAATATTTATCTAGTCAATTCAGATCTAGTCCTTGAATTCCGGTGACAAGACCTCTGTTTCCAAAGACTCATACTTAAAGACTATCAGGGGAACCGGATTCCAGTTGTATGATCCAGTCGAGTCCGGGTCTCGTTCAAGAACCGTACAGCATCCCTACACCTGACTGTGATCGACAAGGACCGGCCTAGTCTGTTAGGCCTCCAATGGTTCGCTCCACTTGGCATTGAAGTGGCAGGCATTCACCGAATCGGCAGCAGCGACTGGGAGGAGGACCTTGTCCAAGAATTCAGGGACGACTTTGCAGAAACACTAGGCAAGTACAAGGGGACCCTGATATCATTTAACCTTAATCCAAAAATATCTCCCATCCGCCTTAAGCCTCGTCAGGTTCCATTTGCCCTTAAACCAAAGATTGACGAGCAGCTTGATAAATTAATAGCCCAGGGTGTGTTAGAGCCAACCGATCACTCTCCCTGGGAGACCCCAATCGTGACATCCATTAAGCCGGATGGATCAATAAGAATTTGTGGGGACTACCGAGCCACCCTGAACCACGCCCTACAGCAAAACGTGTATCCGGTACCAGTGGTGCAGCACCTCCTCCATTCCCTGGGGGGCGGAAAAGTCTTCGCTAAACTAGACTTAGCTCAGGCATATCAACAACTGCCAGTAGATGAAAAACGGCACAGGCACAGACGATCGTGATGCACCGAGGTGCCTTTAAATGTACCTGACTCCAATTCAGAGTGAGTGTAGCCCCAGGGATCTTTCAAAGCTTGATAGAAAGACTATTACAGGGGATAAAAGGCATTGTCCCATACTTGGGTGATGTGTTAATCGCTGCCCCTACCCCGAAAATTTTACGGGATCGCCTGAGGATGGTTCTCCAAAGATTCAAAGACACAGGTCTTAAAGTGAAGAAAAATAAGTGTAAACTGTGTACAGATCGTGTCGAATTTTTAGGGTATTTAATTGATAGTCAGGGCATTCACCCTACCGATAGCAAACTGAGGGCAATCAAAAATGCTCCAAAACCCCAGAATAAGGCCGACCTCCAGGCGTTTCTAGGCCTTATCAATTTTATAACGTTTTCCTGCCACACAAAGCAACCGTAGCCGAACCCCTACATCATTTATTGGACAAAAAAGCAATCTGGGTATGGGGACATAGAGAAGAGCAGGCATTTCAAAATGTAAAAAAATTATTGACTTCTGACGCTGTTCTAATGCAGTACAATGAGACCTTGCCGTTAACGATCACGTGTGATGCATCGCCTTTTGGGGTAGGTGCCATTTTGAGCCACGTCTTGCCAAACGGTAGTGAAGCTCCTGTTGCCTATTTCTCAAAGACGCTTTCAAAAACAGAACGCAATTACAGTCAGATCGATAAAGAAGCCCTTGCTATTGTGTCTGCTGTCAAGAGATTTCATGAGTACGTGTACGGCCGAGCCTTTACTATAGTGACTGACCAAAAACCTTTGCTGGGAATAATAGCGGGAGATAAGCCAATCCCCTATATATTATCTCCCAGAATGACTCGCTGGTCAGAATTTTTGGCTGCCTATAATTATTGGCTGTAACACCTCCCGGGGAAGGCCATTCCCCACGCCGATGCATTGAGCCGAGCACCACTTCCACAGACTATTGGTGACCCCGTGCCTACAGTAACTACGTTGCAGATTGAGACACTTCAAACACCGCCATTAACAGCTCGAGATATCGCGATGGAAACGAAGTGCGACCCCACCTTAGCACGAGTCCTTAATTGGGTCGAGCGGGGATGGCCATTGGACCAGATACCTGATGACTACGCCCCATTCAAGAGTCGACAAACAGAATTGTTTTCACAGAAGGGCTGCATTTTCTGGGGAGATAGAGTTGTTGTCCCAGAGCGACTACAACGAGCAGTACTGAGAACCTTGCACAATGGCCACCCCGGCATCATGTGCATGAAAGCCCTCGCACGAAGCTATGCGTGGTGGCCAGGCATCGACAAGCAAATCGAGACATGGGTCAAAGCTTGTCACAAATGCCAGGAAGTAAGCAACGACCCACCGAAAACAACCCCAACCGAATGGGAAACACTGCAGGGACCCTAGTCCTGTATCCATCTGGACTTTGCAGGGCCTACCAAAGGCCACACATTCTTGTTAACAGTGGATGCCTACTCAAACTGGCTCGAAATCCATGAAATGAAGAACACAACAACCGAAGCGGTCATTAAGAAACTGGACAGACTGTTTGCAACACACGGATTACCAAACGTTCTGGTATCCAACAACGGGCCCCAATTTACCGCGCTGTCCTTTGAACAGTACCTGGCAGACTGCGGTATTCGCCATGCGCTGACTTCGCCTGCGCATCCTGCAGCCAACGGAAGGGCCGAGCACATGGTACAATTTGTCAAGAAAACACTACAAAAAATGGACTATGAAAACATCGAAGAAAAAATAAACCGGATCCTCCTTTTGCAGCATATCACTCCGCACAGCGTCACCAACAAAACTCCCACCGAATTGCTAATAGGGCGGAAGATCCATTCCCACCTCGACCAGCTACACCCATCGTACGAACCTGAGAAACCACACGGATCCAGCGGGCAATGCCGTACCTTCCAGGTAGGCGACTTGGTATTCGCTAAAAACTTGTCGAGTGATCCATTGTGGGTCGAGGCGACTGTGGTCCGAGTAACTGGTTCTCGATCGTACCTCGTGCAATGCCGCGATGATAGGCTATGGAAGCGCCATATTGATCAACTACGATCAAGGCTGCAGTCAGGGATCTCCGAGTCCCCTGATGCCCAAACTGAGGGGGGAGGAGATACGGAGGAAGATGAACTTGAATTAGCAGAAAATCTTTTTGAAAGGAACGATAGCGAAACGGAAACACGTGAAGAGGAATCAGGGATGGGAGCGAGCTCGCCTCATGGTGATACCAAAGATGTTGGTGACAACGGAAATTTGAACTCAGCGTCAGAGGTACCCCTTTCACCAAACAACGCCCTACCTCAACAAGATTGCAGCCAAATACCGGGTGCACAACGAAAGTCAAATAGACTAACAAAACAACTGGCCTACCTCAAGCACTATGTAACTGCACCCCGTAAACAGAACCCGGGGGGAAGGGGTGTTGTGAATGAACAAATGTGTTAATAAAGTTATTAAGAGCTTGAAGTCAAGTGCAGGGTTCTGGTCCTGCACTTCTGATTGGCCATTAATGGCGATATCAGATTGGTCCGTTCAAGTGAATTTGATTGGCCATTAACGAGCCTCTCTCATTGGTTAATGGAGCTAGCGCTCCCTGGTTTTCATTGGTTGAATATCTAATAAGTTGCCTATATAAGGAAGGCTGTAACAGCCATTGAGTTTGAGCTGTCACACCATGTAATAAAGAGTTTTGAAGTTCACCGTTTCACCGGCTCGTTTCCATTCTTCGCGCCCACGCTCAGTACTTAACAAATCCCATGTTTTCTTTCCAACTGTTTATCTGCCATTCCCAAAATAAAAACTTCAGGTTTCCATTTCACTGGTCTTTTCCTTTGAGTTCAATCCCAATGAGGAATGTAGCTTTTGTTTTTTAAAGAGCGTTTTTGTTCATATATGACATTTAGCCTAATATGTAGCTGGAGATAATAGGCACCATTGATTCCCTGGACTTGGGATAGTTGTCTACTGGGTTGATGTCAATTTTTAGACAAGTGTTCTTCCTCTATTGTTTCTCAGAGATAAGGGAGGTTGCTGTTTCTTAAAAATAAACATGGAATTTAAGTAACAGACTGCCTGTGTATGGGGTATTCTTAGAAATAATGAAACCTTTTCATGACAGAATTTGACAGTTTTAGTGGGGTTGGCTTTTAACATCATAACATCACACTCAGAAGTCCTACTACATTATGCATCACCAGGTCTATATTCTAGCTTTGGGAATTGTTGTTTGTTGATGTTGGTCTCACCTCTTCTGAACTCTTCAGTCTGTAGATGTGTAATAGCTTTGGGTTCTTGGCCCTGGAAATCCACTGTTCACCCCATCATAGCTGTAGGACAAATGACTGATCTATAGGTAGAGAGTTGGGAAGAAGTTTGAAGAGGGAAAAGCATATGAAACATATGGGAATCAGTGGCTATCAGCCTTGGTGGCACTGTGGTCATCTCTGAAGGCCATCTGTTGTGGCATTAATCCTCCTTGTGCTTTTGGTTGGCCACAATGAGAACAGATTGCTGGACCAGGTGGGTCTGATTCAGAAGTCTTTTTATGGTTGTGTTGGCTCCCAGATTGATTGGCTTCAAGAAGAGTTTGGACCATTCATGGAAGTCATGAGAATCAGCATGACAGTATGAGTGCCTCTGAAGGCCATCTGCTGGGAGTCTACTGGGTTCCTTCATGCAATTGGTTGGCTTAAAGGAGAAAAGGCTGTTAGGCTAGTTGGATCAGGGATCCAGTCCATCAGGGCATAGTTTATGTTCTTATGTTATTAAACTTAGTTGAGAAGATATTTTTTCCATTATCTTTTGGAATAGCCTTTCCCCAGACTTTTGGATGGAAGCTTCCCTGCCAATATCTATGTACAAAGTTAAGATGGACCTGTTCCCCAAAGCTTTTAATGTGTAAGGATTGTTGGTTTAGGCATGTAAGACGGATCTGATGGCTTTTTAATTACTTTATTGATACTGGATTCTATGAACTTCTTGGACAGTGTGTGTCTGTGTATGTCTGTGTGTATGTCTGTGTATGTATTTCTCTCTCTCTCTGTATATAATTACTTGGACATATATTTGTACAAGACTGAAATTCTTGCTTTGAAATCCAGTGCTTCTTAACAATTTGATTGATGGAAAAATTGACTCCAAATTGACAGAAAAACAAGTGTGAACAGGAAGATCTGGATCCATCAATCTAAACTAATAATAGGCTTTCTCGGATCAGAATCATCTTTGTAGCAACAGGCATATGTTTCTGCAGCAGAAAAGTTTGTATTTTGTGGTCTAAGAGTTTCACTCAAGTTGGGAATTAGATTCATCTGAAATAATCCTGGAGATGTTCAGAAAGCTCACCTTGTCATCAAGGTGTCTGTGTCTCCCCCCCTTTTTTTTTTTGCCACCAAGGACGAAAATAACGATTGCCCATAAATCTGGCATACAAGGATTCTGCTGGCATGAATGAGAGACAGCACAAAACAGATGGGCTTAGTGAGATGAATTTGTTTCTGAAAAAGTAGACACCAAAATAATTTTGGCTCTGTGCCTCTCTTCTGGTTGATTGTTTGGTACGGTACAGATCTCCCAACGTTATCCTCTAATTTGTGGCCAAGTCATCAGTAGAGAGCATACAATAATGTGAATAATCTTATGATCTCACATCTTAGGCTGTATTTCTCAAGATTGGCATGCTAGCTGGGGAATTCTGGGAGTTGAACTCTTAAAATTGTTAAGGTTGAGAAACACTATTGCTGTAGTACAGAGGCACATTGGTCTGCTCCTAAGTGAAAACTTCATTGTCTTTGCCTCTAGAGCTTCTATCCAGTGGTAGATATATACTGTGTCTTGCCAGCAGAAACCCAGTATTTTCTGTCTCTTTGCTGTGCTCTACTGATGGTTTGGAATTTTGCAGACTGGAAATGGTACAGAAGAACAAGGGAAGACAGACAAAAAGAGCTACTCAGCAGTAATTATTAGGGAGACATTTTAGTGAAATAGTTAAAGTGCTGTCCTAGACCCTGGGAGATTGTGAGTTCTAGGCTATCAAAGTGCCAGGAAAATCAGAAGATCCAGGCAGTTCCAATGGGTATAAAGATTTATTGCAAACTGAAGCCTTCTACAAGAATCTGACTTACTAACAGTCCAAGCAAATTGGTGCTAGAAAAGAATTACAAGAATTCAAGGTGGGCTGGACTTAGATCTCTTGGGTATGAGGGAACTCATGACTGATGATGCATTTGATTCCTCCCTCAGGCTCATCTTGGTCATCTCCTGCATAGGCGTGAAATCTGGCTGAATGACTTTGGGTCAGTCATTCTCTCTGCCCAGTAGAATTGTCACTGTGGAAAAAATAGGAGGCAGGAGTATTAGGTACTGTATGTTTGCTGCCTTGAGTTATATTCATTCTAGCATTGGACCTCAGTTAATTACATTCCCGAGAGCTCAGTGATTCATTGCCACCACCCCTTGCTCCCTTGCACATTGGATTTAGCTTTCAGAATTTGGCTATTCCAGGGGATAGAACTATATTCTTTTGACCCTTTCTACATTATCAGATGAGACATTCTTCAGAAACATGTAGAACGACAGAAGGAAACTTTAATGTCCCTCAAATCACATTATTTTATTATTATTTTCTGCATTCCTTTTGAGTAAGATGGTTATTCCTCTCCTCTCCCAGACCTCTAAACCTCTAAATAGTTGCTCCTCACTAGGATACCACAAGATAGCAACTTCCAGGTAACTGTTATCTTGCGATCTCCTTGTGAGGAGCAACTGTTGGAGCAGTTGTGGGCAATCCCAAGTCCTCTCTTTGTCCAGGGAGGAATTATGAAAGAGCTGGTCTATTCACCAGCTCTGCATTCCATTTCAGTTGCTGATTCCACTTTTAATGGAGTTGTCTTTGGTCTGCCATTTCTTTCCTGAAAGTCTGCTTTCATTTAGAGGTTATGGCCAGGTCAGGAGACCCTTTACACCAGTGGTTGCCAATCAGTGGGCTGGGGACCACTGGTGGTCTGTGAGAAAATTTTGATGGTTCGCAGAGAAATGTCACCCCTAAAGCAATTAGTCCAGGCTGTGTGGGAACACAAGGCTATGCCTCCCACATGGCCCGTGGAACACAAGGCTTGTGTCACTTGCATTGCGAACAACTTGAGGTAGTGGGGGGGGGGAAGGGCGGAGGGGAGAAACTTGCCCCACTCATCCCCACGTGCCTCACCTGGTCACCAGGCTGCTTCTTTCCACTTCTTTCTTCTGCTTTGGGCTGCACATAAAGAAAGCAGCAAAAGTCTTTCTTTCTCTCTCCCAAACTCCACTAGAAATGAGTCTTTGGGACCCTGCAAGGCATCCTGCTCCAAGAGGCTGTGCTACTATGACAAGTCTCACAAAAACTCATTTTTGGCGGAATTTGGGGGAGAGAAAGAAAGACTTCTGCTGCTTTCCATCTCTCTCTCTCTCTCTCTCCCTGAGAACAGAGCTGGAGATGGTATCCTTTGATCCCAAATAAAGAATGATTGAATGGTAGGAAAATGGGGTGGGGAATTTTCCTGCATATTTTTTGGGGTATTTCTCAGGGTCTCTGGTCCGCGGGATTTAAAATTATTAGTGGTCCCTGAGGTCCAAAAGGTTGGCGACCCCTGCTTTACACAGCCATATTGGAAAAGCAGCTGTTGCCCTTTTCGGAATGACATGCCTGGACAATAGAGACTTCTGCTTTCTCTACTAATGACCCTGGATTACTGTAACACATTCTAATTGGTGCTGCCCTTGATGACTACTTGGAAACTGCAATTAGTTTTAAATGGTGATACTTGCTTGTTCACCAGAGAGCTGTTAGAGCACATTAACAATTAAGTTGGGTCATGGCACTTGCTGCCATGGGATTTCCATGAACAATTCTAAATGCTTAACATACATAACTCAAAATAACCTTCAAAGCCATTAGGTCATCAATATTTAAAGGACCGTCTTTTCTAGTCTTGTCCCTTCGGTGCATTTAATCCAATGGTCCCCAAACCCCATCAGCTTATCTAACCCTTCATGAAGTTGGACATTGTTCACTGACATCCCCCCAAATATTTATTAAATGAAAATAAATACTTTAACTAACAGTAGAGTAGAGTAGGGTAGAGTTGAATAGAGTAGAATGGAATATTTTATTTGGCTAAGTGTGATTAGATAAACAAGGAATTGTCTCTGTTGAAGTACAATAATAAAAACAACAGCATAAACTCTTTGGATATACTCATAGACCTTTATGGGTCCATATTGATCAAATTGGGAAAGCCTGATTTAAATCAAGAAGGGATGCTTTGGGAGTCATACCAGAGTTTAGAAATACCAGGGTTTAGACAAGTCTTAATAACAGTCTGGACTCTTTTTTTTTTTTTAATTAAATTGAGATTGTTATAATATGATTTTTTTATTTGTGTCAGAAGCACCTACAAATTATAGACATATAACATTCAACACTGAGAGAATAAAGTAGGTATAAAACAGGTCATAGAAATATAACACATGTAAAAATATGTAGAATAAATAGACTTAAAGCTAAATGACATTCGCCCACTATTGGGCCATGTCGACAGCATTTTCCCATGCCAGACATGAGGTCTTCCTCCTTACATGTTGAAGGACACCATACTCACCATAGCATCCACCATAGAGATGGATTGTTCTTCTCTCCATTCACACAGAGTATCTGAGATATGATATAGCTTAGACTTACATTTCGCCTTATGGTGCTTTACAGCCCTCTCTAAGCAGTTTACAGAGTCAGCCTATTGCCCTCAACAATTTGGGTCCTCATTTTACCAACCTCGGAAGGCTGGAAGGCTGAGTCAACCTTGAGCCTGGTGGGATTCGATCTGCCAAATTGCAGTAGGAGTAGCTTGCAGTACTGCACTCTAACTACTGCACCACTAAGGCCCATAATTGTATACTATAATTATATGTTATAATTATAATTAGATATGATGATATATGAAATGATATGTATATAAACGTTTTCTGGTGAGGTAAGGAATGCCTCCATTTTCATGGCATTGTGAAAGGCTGTGAAGATAGTAACGTTTGTGGGGGTGTTACTATTTACTCATGTTATTTTTATCTGCGTTAATTTACATCTGATTTTAGGTATTTAAAGCTGGTTAATTTTAATGGACCATGCTGAGCATGATTTATCTGTTACAAGACTTCTTACACTGAGGCAACAGACAAATTCTATCATTAATTTTGCTCTCAGGGAAAGTCCTAGCTTCTTTGAAACATCACATGCCAGGATAAAGCATGAGACACACACAAGCATGATGATGCATATAATATTTATACAAGCATTTAACATACTTACAATGTGTAATCAACAGGAATCTTGTCCTCATGAACATTTTTCATAGTGAACATCCTGAATCCATACAATAAAAGAAATTATTGCCATGAGAGGCACTAAAATTTTCTCTGGGACTACAGAAGTGAGTGATTGAAACTATTTCCCCAAGCAACTACTCCTAAATCTGCCAGAGAAAGCTAGCAAACAAGAGGGTGAATCGAGTAGGCAAGGCAACAGATTGAATTTTCAAAAAATAAATAAGGAGAAGTAATTAATGACTTATCTTGATTGAACTCTTACAGGGCGAGGGAGAGAGAAACAGGGGTGTTTGTGCTTCCAATCCCTCCTTATTGTAGGGAGAGGCAATAATTCCTTAGCTGAACACTGCAAATTTGTTTGTTTGTTTTCTGGCCTTCCAAGGAGATATGCTCCGGGCTGCAGAGACATTAAGCTACCTCCTTGTGGAAAAATAATAAACTCCTTGAATACTGTCCAGAGGGGTTATTCAGCAGGTTCTGACCAGTTCTGGAGAACCAGTAGTGGGAATTTTGAGTAGTTCAGAGAACCAGCAAATGCCTTCTCTGACTGGAGGTTTTATAGTATCCTTCCCCTGCCACATCCACCAAGCCATGCTCACAATGAAAAAAATTGAATCCCACCACTGATACTGCCATTGACTTTTACAGGTCCATATTGATCAATTTGGGAAATCGTGATTTAAATCAAGAAGGGATGCTTCCTCCTTTTTCCCGGAAGTTTTCTCCCCCCCTAATAGCAGCTCATCTTGTCTGAGTTTGAAAGATAAGAAGAGTTGGGTCTGGTTAGTACCAGAAGACCACAGGGAATTTCAGGGTTATAGAACTAGAAGTAAAAAAAAACCATAGAAGGTAACAGGGAAAAAAGTTATGTCTCTATCTATCTATAATTCTCTCTATCTCCTCCCTCTCCCTCTCCCCCCCCTCTCTGTGTGTGTATATATGTTGTGACTGAAAGGATCGATCCTGCTGTGAGTTTTGACTCTGATGACTCTGAAGATGAAAGGGTGGAGCCTGCTGTGAATGTGGAGTCTGAATTATCAGAGGACACAGATGTGAGCCAGGAGAGATTGTCAGACAGACAGTCCTCACCAGAACCTTCAACTTCATTCATGCCAGCAACTGATCCACAAAATGAGTCAGAGGCTTCTAATGGGGAAACTGACAGATCGTGGATTGACGCTAGAATCAGGAGAAGACTAAAACGTCAAGTTGAAGGGAGGCGTCAAGCCAGACATTGATTAGAGAGACTGACACGCCCATCCAGGTGATTTAAGGAGGATTGCTGATTCTCAAACTTTGCTTGGAAGCAAAGTGTTTGATGTGTCAAAAGGATACGTGTGGAGCAGCCTTTGTAATTTATGGACATTCTGAATTACCAGACAGATTCCAGGAAGTCTGCCAAGGACTGGAAGATAATACTGTTAACCCTTTTTTAGTCTGGCTCTGTTTTGTTTGAATATTTTGAACTGTGGAACTCCTTGTTCTCACTTGTGGATATAGGTGAGACATAACATTTTTGCTTCCAAGCCTAACAAACCATCTTTCAACCAAGATGGACCAAACCCAAATGCAGAGTTTGGTGGAGCAGCAACAGCAACAGATAAATCAATTGATTCAAAGCAATCAGATACTCCAAAATCAGGTGACACAATTAGCGAACTATGTTTCAAGTTTGCAAAGTCCTGCTGCTACTCCTTCAGCCCCTCCCTTGAGGAAAAGCCCGGTATCCATGCCGGAGAAATTTTCAGGGCAAACAGACATGTTCCCGGCATTTATGGGGCAGTGCCAATTATTTATAACCTTGAGGCCTGAAGACTTCCCAAATGACCAGGCTAAGGTAGGATTTATGATTAGCCTTTTATCTGGGCAGGCTGCCAAATGGGCTACTCCCTTGTTAATTCAAGATAACCCTTTGTTGGATAATTTTCAAGGTTTTTTGCAGCAAATGAGGGTTATGTTTGAAAACCCAATTAAAATGCAAACTGTGGCAAGACGGTTATGGAACATTTATCAGGGGAAACGTCCCCTGCAGGAATACATTGCAGAATTTCGTTTGCTGTGTATGGACTCTAATTGGAACGAACTGACTCATATGGATGCATTCCAGGAAGGCTTGTCTGATACCATCAAGGATGAGTTGGTCCATGCAGAGCAGGCTTCAACTCTGGATGCATTGGTAATCCAGTGCTTACGTATTGAAGCCCGTTTACAACAACGTGGAAGTAAACAGCCCGTTATAGAACCACCTTCTTTTTCTCGTGCACAAACCACGCCACCGAGAGTTTTTCAAACCATGGTTAAGACTGAGGAGCCGATGGAGTTGGGTGCACTCTGCCCTCTCTTAATGGTGCGAGAACATTCGAGAAGGTTCCAGGAAGGCTTGTGCCTTTATTGCGGGGGTCCGGGACATTTTGCAAATTCCTGCACTCGAAGAGGGACTCGCAGACCCATGCCTAAAACCACTCCTAGTTCATCAGGAAACGGGGTAGGCCCGACCTCGGGGGAAACCCTAGGTCGGATATGTTCTACACCCCCACCCCAAATTGCTGAAGTAAATCCTGGCCCTCCTCGGCATTTACTTTTGGACACTCGAATCTTTTTGCAGTCCCAGAAGGAGGGAATTTCCGCCATTGTGCTGGTGGATTCAGGGGCTACAACCAGCTTTATGGACTGGGCTTTTGTGAAACATTATGAAATCCCATTGGTTGCTATGGATCCACCCATTAAGGTGGAAACCGTAGATGGGTGTGAACTCAAGTCTGGGCCCATTTGTTTCGCCACCCAGCCAGTGCGTATGTTTCTATGTCACCTTGAACCTCCATCTCCCTTTGGTTCTCGGAGTGTCCTGGCTGTGTTTGCATGATCCGTTGGTGGCTTGGGCGCAGAACGCCATTTCTTTTCCAAGTCTCCAATGTGTGGACCACCTGAGACATATCTGCGCTGGCCAAGATATCACCGCTCCTGCTGTCTCAATACCTTCGGAGCTGTCGGACTTCTCCGATGTTTTCAGCAAACAGGAGGCAGATCAATTACCACCACATCGTGCTTATGATTGTCCCGTGGACCTGATACCGGATGCTCCATTGCCAAAGGAATGGTTATACTCCATGTCGGAGCCCGAGTTGGTGGCACTCCGAGAGTTTTTAGATAAAAACTTAGCTCGGGGATTTATTCGACCCTCATCGTCCCCTCTTTTGGCTCCCATTCTTTTTGTTAAAAAAAGTCAGGAGAGCTCCATTTATGCTGTGACTACCGACGGTTGAACTCCATCATAGTGAAGAATAGCTATCCTTTGCCGCTCATTCCAGAATTGATGGAGCAGTTGCGGGAGGCTACTATCTTCACTAAACTAGATCTGCATGGAGCCTACAACCTGGTTCGGATGTGCAAGGGGGACAAATGGAAGACGGCGTTTGGCACTCATTATGGTCATTTCGAGTACACCGTCATGCCATTTGGTCTGACCAACGCTCCTGCTGTATTCCAGCATTTGATGAACGACATTTTCCGGGACATGCTGGATAGATTTGTCGTGGTGTATCTGGATGACATTTTAATCTACTCGCGGTCCAGAGATCACCACCTTCAGCAGGTTCGTCAAGTGCTTCAGCGTCTTCGGGAGCATAAACTCTACGCGAAACTGGAGAAGTGCTTCTTTTTTCAGTCGTCGATAGAGTTTTTAGGGCATATCATCTCTCCCGAGGGCATTGCTATGGACACTAAAAACATCGAGGCCTTGTGTAGTTGGGAAGCCCCTCGTCGAGTCAAGGACGTGCAATGTCTTTTGGGGTTCACCAATTACTATAGGACCTTCATTCCGGACTTTGCTAAGTTAATGGATCCTGTTAAGCCTGGTTTCCCCAACCAGGGTTAGGGAGACAAGCTAAACAGAATGTGCAGCGTTAGTCAGATAGGCACACAGATAAATGAGTGAGCTAAGCTTGTATGTTTATTAACATACAGTAAAAATAACAGATATGCTTGTGCTATCAAAAATATAGTTTATTCCATTATGAGTTCATAGCATAGTCAAAATAACAGTCCAATAGTCATGTATCATTTAGTCAGTCCATTCAGGGATATTCAGTTAGCAAAGTCCGTGCAGAATATCCTATGTCAGTTCACTTACAAATCAGTCCTTTGTTTCTCTCCCGTTTGAGCAATGCAGTCTTGAGTCCTTGCAGTAATCAGGGATCATCAAAGCCAGAGAGAGAGCAAGCTGCAGTCTTGCCTCTTTTAAAGTGCTTTCACAACCACTCCCTTAATTACTATCCCACAGTTAAAGTTGCAGACACTTTAACTTACAAACTATGATTACTTAGTTATTATTTTACCTAAACCAGTTAGGGAAAACAACGTTATCCCTAACATTCTCCCCTTTTAGGTTAAATAATAATATAACTATTTACATCTTTAAATCATATTTTTTACAACTCTCTTTAAACTTGCTTACTCCTTGAGCTTTTGTAAATTGGTCTGCAATGTTTTCTTCTGTCATGCAGTATTCCAATTTAATTAGCCCATTCTTTACAGATTCTCTAACATTTAAGTATCTTAAATCAGTATGCTTTGATCTAGTTTTTACAGCAATACTAGTAGCTAACTGTATAGCTGCTTGGTTATCCTCGTACACAATAATGGAATCTTTTACAGTTATACCCATGTCTAATAATAACTGTTTGTACAAAATCAAATCAGTGCATAGTAATGACAGACATGAAAATTCCGCTTCCATCGTGGACAAGCTGATATGCTGTTGTCTGATTGACCTCCATCCTATTAGTGTCTTACCAAATAATATAGCCATCCCAGATGTTGATTTTCTAGTGTTTATATCAGTTGCAAAACTTGCATCTGCATAGGCACTAAGATTCAAATCACCCTTTGGTTCTATATACAATGCATGGTTCATTGTTCCTTTAAGATATCTTAAAATTCTCTTTAATGATTGCCAATGACATTGATGTGGATCCAAATTAAAACGTGCCAGCTGATTTACACTATAAGCTATATCTGGCCTAGACCAATTGCTTATATATGATAAGCTGCCAATCAAAGATTGATATATGGACTTATCAAATTTGGGACTTTGATCATCAGTTTGGCAAACTTCCTGACTCATTGGAGTCTTTGCCGGTTTACAAAGTTCCATTTTAAATGTTTTAATTAATTGGCAAATTTTATCTTCTTGAGATATCTTAAAACCATTTTTTGTTTTGTTAATTGTCAATCCTAGATATTTTTTAATTTCACCTAAATGCTTTAATTTTATCTTTTTGGCTAATAATGATATAATCTCATTAGCTTCATTATTAGTCTTAGTTATCAAAGCAATATCATCTGTAAATAATAACAATAATGACACCGTTCCATTATTTTCTCTTTTAAACACACATGGATCTGCTAAACCAGATTTAAAACCTATATTGTTTAACTCTTTCACAATATATTGGTTCCACTCAAACCCAGATTGTTTCAACCCGTAAAGACTCTTTTTGAGTTTCCAACAATCATGACTATTTACTTTATTGTCTTTTATACCTACTGGTTTTCTTAAATATATAGTGTGCTGCAATGGTGCATGCAGATAGGCAGTTTCTACATCTAAATGGTTTATGACATAGTTTTTCTTAGCTGCCCACACTAAAGCTGCTCTCAAAGATGTTGCTTTAAGACTTGGTGCAAAAACGTCATCGTAATCAGATGCAGTTTGATTAAATCCTTGAGCTACCAACCTAGCCTTATGGGTAACAGTCCCATCATTTCCAGTTTTTACTTTAAATATCCATTTGCACCCAATGGATTTTTCTCCTGGAGGTAATTTAGCATCTTCATATACTTTCATTATCTTTAATGAATTTAATTCTTTTTCCATTGCCTTTTGCCAATTCTCCTGATCCTTAGCAGGATACATCCTAAGTTCATCTATACTAGTTGGAACTTTAGTTACTTAGCAAACTATACTTGCTTGATATCTATCAGGTGGTCTAGTTATACGTGTAGTACGTCTAGGTATTACAGGACTTACAGGTGGACTTTCATTTATTAACTCTTCTTGATTATCTAACTCTTCCTGATCAACTGTTTCCTCTTGTTCTGGTCCTATTTGTTCTTCATGGACTTCTTCTTTAATTGGACTCTTCTTATAACTAGTCTGTTCTTTCTGCCTTTTGTAGGGTTCAATAATTACTTCATTATTTAAATCTTGCTCTAATCTATTCCATCCTACATGTTCTAGGAATTTAGCACTAGCACTGGTGTAAACTCTAGATGTACCTGGTTCCCAGAATCTATAAGATCTATGATTAGATGTATATCCTACAAAATATAATCTTTTAGCTCTATGCTGTTCTTTTTGTCTAAGTTGTGTAGGGATATGCACCCATGCTGGTGCTCCAAATGTGTGGATGTAACTTAAATCAGGTTTTGTACCATGCCACAGTGTGAATGGTAATTCACCTGTTGTTGAATTAACAACATTATTTAAT
Organism: Hydrophis major; assembly: GCA_033807585.1. NCBI lineage: Eukaryota > Metazoa > Chordata > Lepidosauria > Squamata > Elapidae > Hydrophis > Hydrophis major. The sequence continues at coordinate 249,242,684 of CM066330.1, forward strand.
ATATGATTACCACACATTATTGCTTCTCCCCACAAATTGTCAGGTAATCCTGAATCAGACATCATAGTTCGTGTCATTGATTGTAATGTTTGGCCTCTTCTCTCTATAAAGGCATTATGTTGTGGCCTATATGGTGCAGACATTTTATGTTGAATACCTAACATTCTTAGTCTGTTCTGGAATTTATTATTTGTAAATTCTGCACCATTATCTGTTATAAGAGTTACTAATTTCTTTTTAGTTTTTCTTTTTGCAAATTTAATCCAATTAAAGAGATTTTGATACGTTTCAGTTTTGCTTTTCATTAAATAGCAAAACCCATATCTAGAATAATGGTCCATTATACTTAGTATGTAACGAGCTCCTCCTACACTTGGTTTTTTCGGACCTATTAAATCTGCAAATACTACCTCTAAAGGTTCTTTGGTAGTAAATCCATCAACTCTATTAGCCGGTGTGACCCTGCTCTTACTTTGATTACAGGCATTACATTGCAAATACTTATTACAAGGTTTCAAACTTATTCCCTTAGATAATTCAACAGTTTTCTTAAGCATTTTAAAATTTAAATGCCCTAGCCTTCGATGTAACAAGTGAATACATTCATCATGAGGTTTCTTATTTTCATAAATTGTGTTAGCCACCTTTAAACCATTATCATTTAACACATATAATTCACCTCTTAAAGATGCAGTAATTTTTTTATTTTCTTTCTCAATTATGCAGTTATCTCCTTTAAATGTAACTACATATCCTAGTTTAACCAAAATTCTAACTGAAATTAAATTAAACTTAAGTTGTGGTACATATAACATTTTTACATTCTCTTTTATGAAAGAACAATATGCTATACCTTGACCTTTAGCTTTCAGTTTCCAGCCATTGGCTAACGATATCTGCTGTGTACTCTTGGACATTTTAATAAAATTTCTGTTATCATTTGTTATACAGTGGGATGCTCCACTGTCAACCACCCATAAAATATTTTTTACAGCTCCGTTAGTATACATGGCTAATTCTAAATTTTTATTTATCTTTTGATGACTTTTAGTATTCTGGCTAGCGTTCTGGCGCTTTGCCTTTTTACAAAATCTTGCCAAATGTCCTCTTCCTCCACAATTAAAACACTTTTTAATTGCGTATGCAGTAGGAGATTCATTATCTTCTTTTTGAGGTTGCTGCCTCCTTAACTGATCTCTTTTAAGCCTTCTTCTGGCCTCTTCAATCAATCTGCCAGTTATATCAGTTAAAGTTAGACTTTCCTTTGGCAAAATTTCAAGGGAAGTTACATAGTTGTCATAACTTTCATCAAGTGAAGATAGAATTATGTAGACTTGGTGTAGTTCAGAGAAAATAAGTTCTTTCTCGTGCAGTTCTTGAAAAATGCTTTGCATAGTTTTCAAATGACTCAGCATATCACCATTCGTCTGGAGATGCGTACTGAAAAGCTTCCGTGTTAGATTTATGTGAGCACCAACATTATCTCGAACATAAATCCTCTTCAGCTTCTGCCAACACCCAACAGCCGTTTTCTCTCCGTGGATATAAACAAGCTGTTGATCAGTTAAGGTTAACCCAATTATGCAAATAGCTTGTTGATTTTTATGCATAAATTCTTCTATCTTTAGTTTATCTTCATCATCCTCTGCATCCCATTCTTCTACGTTTGGTGGATTTTCAATTATGTTCCACAAACCTTCTCTTCGTAGAAGTAGACTACATTTCATAGACCATGATACATAGTTTGTTCCATCCAACTTGGATATAAAGGACAAACTTTGTAGATTGACTTGTGCCATGTTTTCTTATATGGATATAAAACTATAATTAATAAAACACAGCTGTCTGTTTTCTGTAATGTATAACAACACAAACTCTCACTTTTTACATAAATCTGTTTTATCTTAGTTAAACTGACTTTGCAGCCTCTGGGCCCATAACCAGTGTTAAGCCTGGTTTCCCCAACCAGGGTTAGGGAGACAAGCTAAACAGAATGTGCAGCATTAGTCAGATAGGCACACAGATAAATGAGTGAGCTAAGCTTGTATGTTTATTAACATACAGTAAAAATAACAGATACGCTTGTGCTATCAAAAATATAGTTTATTCCATTATGAGTTCATAGCATAGTCAAAATAACAGTCCAATAGTCATGTATCATTTAGTCAGTCCATTCAGGGATATTCAGTTAGCAAAGTCCGTGCAGAATATCCTATGTCAGTTCACTTACAAATCAGTCCTTTGTTTCTCTCCCGTTTGAGCAATGCAGTCTTGAGTCCTTGCAGTAATCAGGGATCATCAAAGCCAGAGAGAGAGCAAGCTGCAGTCTTGCCTCTTTTAAAGTGCTTTCACAACCACTCCCTTAATTACTATCCCACAGTTAAAGTTGCAGACACTTTAACTTATAAACTATGATTACTTAGTTATTATTTTACCTAAACCAGTTAGGAAAAACAACGTTATCCCTAACAGATCCCATCACTCAGCTCCTCTGAAAGAAGGTCCCATTCCAGTGGGGGACTCCGCAACAACAAGCTTTTGAAACTTTAAAGAAAGCGTTTGTGGCCGAGCCAATATTGAGGCATCCTGATCCGAATTGTCCATTTGTGGTCAAGACAGATGCCTCTAATGTCGCTATCAGGGCGGTATTGTTGCAAGCTCCGAAGGATGGTACACCTCTTTTCCCCTGCGCATACTATTCTAGGAAGCTCACAGCTTCTGAGCACAATTACACCATCTGGGAAAAGGAGTTGTTGGCTATTAAGGCTGCATTTGAGACCTGGCAACATCATCTAGAGGGGGCTCGGCATAAGGTGGAGGTTCAGATGGATCACCGAAACTTGGAACATTTGTCTACCGCTAAGAAGTTGAACCAACGCCAGATCCGGTGGTTGTTGTTTTTTGCAAGGTTCAATTTTTCCGTCACTTATGTTCCAAGTGGACAGAATTGGAGGGCAGACACGTTGTCTCGGAAACCCGAATATATCAGTCCCGAAGATCCTCTTCCTCCATGAATGGTGTTGCCACCAGAATCCTTGGCCGTACTTCAAGATCCGGTAGATTTACGGGATCGAATATGGGAGGCGCAGCGATTGGATGCGTGGACGCAGCAGAGAAGGGGGGAAGTTGGACCCGATTCCCCATAGTCCTTTGAAGAGGGCTTGCTACGACATTGGGGTTTATTGTACGTACCCACCAGGATGCTTAGAGCCCTCATCATGACACAATGTCATGACAACCCTGCTGCTGGTCATTTTGGTTTTCACAAAACTGTGCACTTGGTCACCCAGACTTTTTGGTGGCCTTGGGTTCAACACGATGTGTTTTCCTACGTCGCTTCTTGCGCACAATGTCGACAAGCGAAAGAGGCATCGGATGCACCTCCTGGACTTTTTCAACAACTGCCGACTTCGAGCAGACCATAGGGAGCGATCTCCATGGACTTTCTAATGCACTTGCCCCCTTCATCGGGTTATACGACAGTGCTCATGGTGGTTGACATGCTCACTAACATGGTCCATTTCATCCCGTGTAGATTACCCTCGGCTCGTGTTACTGCCCGGTTTTTCATACAACACGTGTTCCATTCACATGGAATGGAACCGGACAGAGTTGTTTCAGATCACGGTGTTCAGTTCACTGCTCAATTCTGGAAAAGTCTAATGAACGCACTACAAGTATGTTTAACGTCAGCGCACCATCCGGAAACCGATGGTGGGACTGAGAAGGTAATTGGCATCCTCACCCAATACCTCAGATGTTTTGTAAATCAAAGACAAAACGACTGGGTGACCTATCTTCCATTGGCAGAGTTTGCCTTTAATAATTCTCGGCACACTTCCACCCACATGACGCCTTTTTACACAAATGTGGGTTACCATCCGAGGTTTTTTCCCCCCTGTCAATCGCAGATTCTCCAGTTCCAGAGGTATGAGATTTTTTGAGATTTTTTTGATGCTGTGCATCAATTAATTTCCAGACAATTGGAACGAGCGAAAGCAGATTATAAAGGTTTCGTAGATCGTTCGTGTCAAGCGATGCCTCCATTGGCTGTGGGTGACAAGATGTGGTTGTCAATGAAACATCTTTGGGTCGATCGTCCGATTAGGAAGTTGGATCATCACTTTATTGGTCCCTTCCTATCGAGGCGGTTATTAACCCTGTCGTTTATCGACTCACTCTACCGTGCTCCATGTGCATTCACCCTGTTTTTCACCGCTCCCTGTTAGTACCTGACACCCCATCGTGTACTCTCCATTCTCCAGCAAATACAGGTTCTCCATCTAGGCCCAGCACTGAACCTTTTACGGATACTACAGTGGTCGGAATTTATGATTCACAATGGCGAAAGAGAAGATTCCAGTACTTTGTGGGAAGACTGGAAAATAAAACGGAGATTCGCTCTTGGCAGGATATGTCCAAGGTGCATGCCCCAGACCTTATTTGAATATATCATGCACAATTCCCTTCAAAACCACATCCTGATCATCAGACTCGGGGGAAGGGCCCTGCGTTGAGGGATAGTGTTGTGACTGAAAGGATCGATCCTGCTGTGAGTTTTGACTCTGATGACTCTGAAGATGAAAGGGTGGAGCCTGCTGTGTATGTGGAGTCTGAATTATCAGAGGACACAGATGTGAGCCAGGAGGATGAGAGATTGTCAGACAGACAGTCCTCGCCAGAAACTTCGACTTCATTCATGCCAGCAACTGATCCACAAAATGAGTCAGAGGCTTCTAATGGGGAAACTGACAGATTGTGGATTGACACTAAAACCAGGAGAAGAATGAAATGTCAAGTTGAAGGGAGGCATCAAGCCAGACATTGATTAGAGAGACTGACACGCCCATCCAGGTGATTTAAGGAGGATTGCTGATTCTCAAACTTTGCTTGGAAGCAAAGTGTTTGATGTGTTGAAAGGATATGTGTGGAGCGGCCTTTGTAATTTATGGACATTCTGAATTACCAGACAGATTCCAGGAAGTCTGCCAAGGACTGGAAGATAATACTGTTAACCCTTTTTTAGTCTGGCTCTGTTTTGTTTGAATATTTTGAACTGTGGAACTCCTTGTTCTCACTTGTGGATATAGGTGAGACATAACATTTTTGCTTCCAAGCCTAACAAACCATCTTTCAACCAAGATGGACCAAACCCAAATGCAGAGTTTGGTGGAGCAGCAACAGCAACAGATAAATCAATTCAAACCCCTCTGAGCCATACATGAAGTGAACTGAGCCCCACCATGAAGATGCAGCACGACCACGATCTAGAAGCCAAACAGCAAGATCACAGCTCACTAGCTCAAATCCCCCAGCAACTAAGACTAACCTGAGCACAACCAAGCCCCCACCGGAGTTGAAGACCAAGCCTGAAGATGATGAATGAGACTCCATTGAAACGTATATATGTGGATCTTTGGTTATTCGGGTTTTCTCCCACATAAGATTGGAAGTACTCGCGAGAACCTCAGAAAACAAAACCGGAGTCAGAAGATTGAATTGCTCTGTTATCACAGTCCTTTGGCAATCCTAGAATCTGTCCGGCAATTCTGTAAAGTTCGTAACTCACAATGAGTAAATCAGACGCAAGTCTTTCCAAGGCAAGATTCACTTTGTTTTCCAGCAAATATTTCAAAGTCATGTGCACCCTTATATCCTCTAAGAAAGGGTGTGTTAGTCTCATTAATTAATCCTTTGCTGGACGTCTCTTTTCTAATTGAGATTGACGTCTCAATCTTCTAGTTCGGGCATCCAGCCAGCATCCGGCAGTTTCATCACAGCTGGAATCCTCTGATACACTTTCCTGATTAACAGTTAACACCTGAGGTGCAATCAGGGAGGGAGTTCCAGAAGAGGAAGACGTCTCTGAAACTTCTAATAAATCAGGTTCATCTCTCAGATTCAATTCCTCCTCTTCTCCCAGACTCCTCTCAAGGTCGCTCAGCAATGCAGGCTCAAATCTCAGTGCCAGATTGTCTTCCTCACTCAAACCACATCTGATGATTGATTAGGTTCAAGTCTCGGAGTCACAACACTATCCCTCACCACAGGACCCTTCCCCTGAGCGTGACAAGCTGGATGCGGTTTCGACGGGAAGTGTTCATGGAACCTCCAGATAAAGTTTGAAGCACGAACCATGGAAGCATCCACCCAAGAGAAAACCTCCACGCCATCTGCCATCCTTCTGATGAGGTACTGAAAGCGTCCTTTCAACCAGCGAGAATCCTGTACGCTGACACCAGGAAGATCCTGGAAGACAGGATGAATGCGCATGGAGCGTGGCAGGGTGAGTCAATACGCGACGGGATTGATGACCGCCTCAATAGGGAATGGACCAATGAAGCGGTGGTCCAACTTCTTAATCGGGCGATCAACCCGAAGGTGCTTTGTGGATAATCACACCTTGTCACCCACAGCTAGCGGAGGCATTGCCCGACGTGAACGATCCACAAACTGTTTGTAATCCTCCTTCGCCCGTTCCAGTTGTTGCGCCACTAATCGGTGAACCGATTGCAACCTCAAGAAATTCTCACGTTTCTGAGACTGGGGAGTCCACAGTTGACAATGGGAAAAATCATGGATGGTAGCCCACATTCGCATAAAACGGCATTACGCGAGTAGATGTATGCTGCAAATTGTTAAAGGCAAACTCCACCAAAGGGATGTAAGTCACCCAATCGTTCTGCTGATGGTTGACTGCGGCTTTGCTCCGCATAAGGAAGGCTTCTCACTGGGTGGTCGAATGCATCAAGAAAGATACCAGTCCGGTTCTATCTTGGGTGAGCTGCCCTGATCACGAGCTCGGGAAGCTCTTTTATTAAAAACATACAGTGATACGTCACAAGCAGTGAATTCTATCCAATCATTATGTTACATGAGCAGAAATATTAGTGCACACATAGTAACATCCAATAACAGTGTTATATGTTCATTTTAGCACAAAGTAGCCATTCAGCGTTTGCAGTCCAGTTATCAGCCCATGATGACATGTTGTTGATTGATGTTCGTTGTTCCTGGTACGCTTTCAGCCTTCGTGAGGCCTGGCCTGTACTGAAACTTGTTGATTCATTACTGCATCTCCTCTGTTTTAGTTTTATATGGAGGAAATTCTTCTGGAACTTCGTCACTGCCCATGCGAAAATCTGTGCGAGCGTGCACATCAGGGTCTTCTGAGGGTATGACCTTGGACAGAGGTTCCTTTTCCCAGAGGGCATTAACCTGTGCAATGGCACGCTTTTCAGCTAATAAAGACAGACTATTGGTAATAGTGCGAATAAAAATTGGTAACACACATGGAAGAATAACGCATCCTGCAGCAATCATACCTATGAGAGCTACTGTAGCTTGTAATCCTGGTAGTTTTGGGAACCAGGAACTAAAAATATTTTTAAGATCAATACTTTAGGATTATAGGTTAATTGTCGCATCTCAGTTGTAAATTGTGCTACTACTTTGCCAACCTTATCAATTTGAAGACAACAATTCGTGAGATTGAACCTACCACATACCCCTCCTTCTTTGGCTAGTATGTAATCTAAAGCTAAGCGATTTTGGTAGACAGCTGTGCATAATTTGTCTGTAGCAGTTGCTAGAGTGTTTAGAGCTTTGTCTATTCATTGGCCTGCTAAATCTAAAACAGCTTGTAAACAAATGATTAATTATATACATGGGGGTTCTATATCCATAGGACGCGTCTTGGGAAGATATTGTGTCATTGAGATAAGGGAGGAGGAAGGTATTGAATTTGACAGGTGTGGTGATAGCATTGTCAGGTGCTGTCCAAGTCCAGTAGGAGTTATCCCATATACCTAAGCAAAGGAGGTGTCCTACTGGAGTGGACCCATTTCTGGAAAAGCAGTTTCTACCAATTAAGTTGGTGATAATTATCCAGATAAGTGGATCGGAAGCTGTTCTAGCTGTTATGTTTCCTACAGAAGACATGTTATTGAACAGTGATGGTGAGGCTTCTAAGGCTTGCCATGGTCATTGTTCTCCTATGGTGGTTCCCCCACAGACAAAACAATTGGTTATTGCAAGTTGTTTTGCAATTTTTTCTGCCATGCCCATGAACAAGTTTTTTGCAATAACACTGGTATCAGGGGCTTACCAACCAGCCTCATGATATTTCCTTACCTTCATATATTATTTCGGTTGTTATGGTAGTGTAAGTGTTTGGATCCGATCCTGTGCCATCAATAAGTATCCAAAGCAAGGTGTTGCCTGGAGATGGTGATTTCTACCTTATTGTCTGTGGTAGACCCTGATATTCATTTGAAATGTGACAGATGATTGCAGCCTGAGTACCCTCCCCCAGTATAATCACAGACACAAAACCAACCCGAGCACTCGATGGAACCTCCACAAGGGATCCATTGATTGGGGTTCCCTGTGGCCCAGTTAATGGGTGTAGGACACAAGTATTTATGATTGTGGGCGTATGTTGTTTTCCAGTCAACCGACCCGCATGAATGTCCCCCTGGTTTAGAACAAGCAATACAAACATCAAAGGTTAAAACATAGGTTGGAATAATTCCAAATTTGAAAAAACACACAGTAGTATAGTCCAAGACGGAATATATTTCGGGGGCAATTGTTTAACCCCCTTGTTCACCCGCGAAGTACAATAAGGCAAATGTTAAAAACGTTAAAACCATCATAACCCGTTATAAAACCAAGGATGACCCTTGCTCCTTGGTTTTATAACGGGTTATGATGGTTTTAACGTTTTTAACATTTGCCTTATTGTACTTCGCGGGTGAACAAGGGGGTTAAACAATTGCCCCCGAAATATATTCCGTCTTGGACTATACTACTGTGTGTTTTTTCAAATTTGGAATTATTCCAACCTATGGATTCAAACTCCACAGTCACAAGTTTTTTCTCTCGTTTGCGTAAAGGTTAAAACAATTGGGTTAGTACCATCCTTGAGCACAGTGGTGTGGTTTAGGTAGATGGTACATGGTCCCGTTGTTTTGGCAAGTTTTTAGGAAGGCACTTCTGCGGTTGTTGGGTATGGTAGATGAGAGTTAGTTGAATGGAGCCTGCTTGCGCGGTTTTGGTCAGGCAGGGTGTTCAAAGATGTTGATCTGGCGTGAAGTACGTCACTCGAGACAGAATGGAGACCTTGGAGGCATGGATGGCAAAAAGGAGGAAGAGGGTCAGCAAGGCAACGAGACGAATCATGTTGATACGTCTGCAGGTGGTGATTTTTCTATCTTGGGGTGGTATGGTCTGACGTGTTGTCCAGGAACCCACAGGACATGATCTGGAAGCTGGATAGCTGCGTAGCCACGACCCCAGGTGAGGAGAGCAGCAGGACCCTTCCAAGTAGGGTCTGGCAGTTGACGGTGATATACTTGTGGTTTGGGAGAATCAGGGGAAGGGGGGGAGGAAAAATGTCACTCCGCTGCTGTCGTAGCAGGGGTGCCGGAGAGATTGAGGAAGTTGAGGGTATAAAGACAGAGATTAAGGGTATCTTGCATCGCCGGGAGGCCAAGGGCTTTTTTCCCTTTGATCAAATGTCATTCTAACGCTGTTTTTAGCGTTAAGTTGGCTCTCTCTACCAGGGCTTGTCCCTGACTGTTGTAAGGGATCCCAAATTTGTGGGTAACTTGCCACTTAGCGCAAAATTCTGACATGGCTGTGCTAGTGTATGCGGAACCATTATCTGTTTTTATTTCATTTAGGCGTCCCAACGATGCAAAAGTGCGAATGCAATGGTTGATGACATGTTTGGAGGCTTCTCCTCTTTGCGGGGTTGCCATTATAAACCCTGAATAAGTATCAATTGTGACATGCAGATACTTCCAGGGGGCAAATGGAGGAAACTGAGTAATGTCCATCTGCCATATTTCACAGGTTTTCAAGCCCACGGGGATTTACCCCTAAGGGAATGGAATGGGCTTGTTGACTGCAGGTGGGGTACTGCTGTCTAATGGCTGAGGCTTTGGTCATAGTGAGGTTGAAATGTTTCATGAGAGCTTTAGTGTTTTGATGGAAGTATGAATGGCTCTTCCAAGGAGTTAATGTGTGTGAGGTCATGATACCTGCAGCCGCTTGATCAGCCACATCATTGCCTTCCTGGAGGATTCCTGGGAAGGGTTGGTGGCTAAAATGACCATATCTAGAGGAGTATTGGCAGCAGCTCTGTCTACCCATATTTTTCGGATATTCTCTTCTATTTGAGTTATTGCTTGAAGCTGAGGTTGCTGCAAGGATATTATGTCAGCAGGCTTTTTTCTCCAGGTAAGGGCTTCGAACAATGGAGAAAGAATATCAGTGGTTAAAGAGAGGAAAGTTTGAGCCCAGTTTATGGTACCCAGATATTGCTGAAGTTGAACCAGGGTGGGTTGAGAAGGCAGAGATAGAGAGGGAAGTGAAGGATAGGCAGTAGCAGAAAGCATTTTATAGCCCAGATATGCGTATGGAGTTAGTACTTGCACCTTTTCAGGTACTATGTGCAAGCCTCCTTTTGCAAGAACGGCTTTTAGGAAGGAAAATGAAGTACACTCTACCACCAACATAGTTGTAGCAGCCACAGCCTGCACACACACCAGCCATCCTCTCACCACTGGCTCCAGAGTTTTGCTCAGAAAAGCGATGGGCTGGTATTGGCGCCCCCTTTCTTTGGTAATTTGGTGAAATCAATCTGTGTTCTCTGGAAAGGCCAGCCCACTAGGGGTCGCCCTCCCATTTCTTTTTTCCTTGCTGCTTTCTTGTTTACTTTCAAACATATACTTTTTCCAGAATTCCCCTCATTGCATTCACAGAAACCACCTTCACCCCTTCTCAGTCTGCACACATCCTTCTTTTTCCAAATCATCTTTCTCTTTTCTCTCAGGTTTCCATTCCTCATCCTCTTCCACTTCTAGCAAAGGAATTGATATCATCACCAGCTCTATCTCCCCTGCAGCTTCTTTTGCCCACTTGTCTGTCCACCTGTTCCCAACTACCTCTGGGGTGCTTCCTTTCTGATGAGCATTCACATGCACTATTGCCACTTGATTTGGCAGTTGTAGGGTCTCCAAGGCCTGTTCCACAAGCTGCAATTGTTCAACTTGTTTTCCATCAGCCTTGATAAATCCCCTCTCCTGCCAGATCTTACCAAAGGTATGGACCACACCCCAGGCATATTTGGAATCAGTCCAGACTGTCACATCAATCCCTTCAGCTAACTTCAGAGCCCTCTTCAAAGCAAACAGCTCACTGACTTCCTCTTCCCTTCCTCAACCCTGCTTGATCCATCTACAAACCATTTCTCTCCTTTCTTCAAAGGAGTCTTTTCCAGATCCTCCCTCACCTTTGTCATCAGATCTACTTGCAACAAACAATCATGGTCCTCAGTTTCCCACTCCTGTCTTCTCCCTTCCAGGAAGGAAAATGAAGTACACCAGAAATTGTGCAAAAGCAGAACGATAGGGTAGCAAGACATTATTTACATAGTGTTGACACATGGTGGGGCTATTGAGCATACCTAAACAGGTTCTGTGGTTTTTAATTGTAGCTGTAGTGAAGTTCTAGCAAAAGATTCCATTAATCAATAATGAGTTTTGTGTTAAGTTGAGACATAAGATCACGGCCCCACAGGTTAGTATGTAATGGAAGAACCAAGGGTTGGAGGTAGGCAGTGTGAGAAATATCAGAGGAACTCACCAGTAGCCAGTGTTTGCTACGGTGGGCGTGTTGAACTCCTCCCACTCCCCTAACAGCTGGGGCAGTTTCCAAAGGCCAATCGTCCGGCCACTCAGCCATTCGGAGTATCTATGAGACCTGAAAAGACTTTGTTATGGATTGTGAATTGTAACACAGGCCTGGCTTGTTCCACTGTCTGATGGACAGTAAATGCCCTTGCATCAGCCATTTTAACAGGCATCGGAACAGCGGTTGCTACTAATTCTCCCTTGCTAAATTTTGTGGGAGTATTTCCAATTACTGCCATGGCCACTGAGGAAAAGTCATTGGAATCTCTCAGAAATGGAGAAGCAATGATTCCCCTTGCCATGAGGTCTCGGGTGGGATAATTTATGAGGGGTGTCATGGCAGGAGGGATTGTTTTCAGGCGTGTGGGGAGAAAGTAAACAGTGCCTGGAATGTCAATTTCCATATCTTCTGAGGCAATTAGTTGGAACGATATGGAGTCAGCCTTGGGAGCGGGGCTGGCTGATCGCTCCCCTTCTAGTTTCCCTGTGGCTGAGGAGTGCTGCTGCAACACTGGTTTGCCCAGTAGTACCCTTTCTTGCACCTTGGGCATATAGTTTTAGGCTTGGTGTTGTTTAGTGTTGTCTCTGGCTCTGCATTGTGCTTTGAAATGGTCTGGCTTCCCACAATTGAAACAGTTGCTGGCTGGCCTGTTTTGAGAAATTGCTTGCTGCAAGGCCATGGCCAGATGCTCCATATTGTAAGAGACAGTTCCCACAATTCTGCAAGCCTTTAGATAGTCCGAGAGGGAAGCCCCCCCTCAGGCAGATAGAGGCTGCAGAATCCTCTTGCAATCCTCATTTGCATTTTCAACAGCCAGTTTTAACAGAAGCTCTTTACGGGCTTCTTCATTTGAGATTTGTCTCTGAATGGCTTTCTGAAGTTCCTCTATGAACTCAGCATAAGGCTGATGTGAGCCTTGAGTAATTTTTGAAAGAGATCTTACAATAGTATTAATGAAGCCTCTGACTTCATTAGAGGATGCCGTACATGGCCACGGTTTGTTTTAAATCTCTGATTAATTTCATGAGTAAAGGTTCAAGTCTAGGCACCATATTTCCGGCTCCATCCGCTATATATTCAACAGGAGAGAGGGAGAGAGCTCCTCCAGGGTAAGAGAGACTTCCCTGCTTGCGTGATCGCTCCGATGGGTGTTTGATCCTCCGCTGAATTTGAGTTAGGAGGATTTATAGGTTTAGGAGCAGTGGGGGAGGAAGCTTCTAACAGGAGAGCGTCCTTTGTTTTGGTTTCAGCTGTATAGGGAGGAGGATCCTTCTTAAAGGAGGGGGCTTTGGTAAGTGTTAAACCATGGATTTTTAAACATTCCATGACTTTTCTCCATGTGGTCAGAATCTTTGGCGGAGCCCTGGGGTTATGAAAACAGTCACCCAAATGTTGCCATGTGGAGACTTTCAAGGACCCTTCCTCTGGATAAGTCGGACATTGTGTGTAAATGTAAGTTAAAAGGGTGATAAGGTCCTTTTTAGTTGGAACCAGGAGCGTTTTGCCCTGATTCCTAAGAATAATAATTGAGCTCTTCATTAGTTCTTCTAATTCCTGCAAATGTGCTATCTGCGCTTTAGAGAACTTTCTGCCCATACTCACCTGAAGGGAGGATGTCTTCTTTGCAGAAGATTCCTGGGGAGGGATCCGTGACACAAGACGGCATCCCTGAGTTGCAACTGGCTCGTCGGGCCGGGTGAGATAAGCAGTCGAAGATAGACGCACCCATTTCATTTAATGGATCATGTCGGGGTCACCAGATGCGGCTTTGCTCCGCATAAGGAAGGCTTCTCACTGGGTGGTCGAATGCATCAAGAAAGATACCAGTCCGGTTCTATCTTGGGTGAGCTGCCCTGATCACGAGCTCGGGAAGCTCTTTTATTAAAAACATACAGTGATACGTCACAAGCAGTGAATTCTATCCAATCATTATGTTACATGAGCAGAAATATTAGTGCACACATAGTAACATCCAATAACAGTGTTATATGTTCATTTTAGCACAAAGTAGCCATTCAGCGTTTGTAGTCCAGTTATCAACCCATGATGACATGTTGTTGATTGATGTTCGTTGTTCCTGGTACGCTTTCAGCCTACGTGAGGCCTGGCCTGTACCGAAACTTGTTGATTCATTACTGCAGTTGACAAAACATCTCAGATATGGGGTGAGGATACCAATCACTTTCTCAGTCCCGCCATCAGTCTCTGGATGGTGCACTGACGCCAAACACACCTGCACTCGTAACACCACCATGAGATTCTTGCAAAACCGAGTGGTAAACTGGACACCGCAATCCGAAACCACCCTGTCTGGCAGATCATGTAAATGAAAAACATGCTGCAGAAATAACTGGGCAGTAGTGCGGGCCGATGGCAACTTCCGACAAGGGATAAAATGAGCCATCTTGGTAAGCATGTCAACCACCACGAGTACCATCATATACCCTGATGACTAGGGTAAGTGCATCAGAAAGTCCATGGAGATCGCCCCCCATGGTCTACCCGGAGTTGGCAGTGGTTCAAGGAGTCCAGGAGGCGCACCCAACGTGGCTTTTGCTTGTCGACACATAATACAAGAGGCGACGTAAGAAAAAATGTCATGTCAGACTCGCGGCCACCAAAAAGTCCATGTGATGAGGTGAAGAGTTTTAAAGTAGCCAAAATGGCCAGCAGCAGGATTGTCATGACATTGAATCATGATGAGGGCTCTAAGCGTCCTGGTGGGTACATACAATAGTCCTTGATGCCATAGCAAACTCTCCTCTAGAGTCCATGGAGAGTCAGGTCCAATTTCCCCCATCCTTTGCTGTGACCAAGCGTCTACGCACTGCGCTTCTTTTACTCGAGCCCTCAAATCCACCAGGTCCTGAATAACAGCCAAAGCTTCCGGTGGCAGAACCGTACGTGGAGGAAGAGGGTCTTCGGGACTATGATACTCGGGTTTATGAGATAGGGCATCTGCCCTCTGATTTTGTCCACTGGGAACGTATGTGACTGAAAAGTTGAACCTAGCGAAGAACAACAACTACCGAATCTGTCGTTGGCTCAACTTCTTGGCAGTGGACAAATGTTCCAGTTACGGTGATCCATCCAAACCTCCACCTTGTGTCGAGCCCCCTCCAGATGATGTTGCCAGGTCTCGAACGCAGCCTTGATGGCCAGCAACTCCTTTTCCCAAATGGTATAATTGAACTCAGAAGTTGTGAGCTTCCTTGAATAATATGCGCACGAGAAAAAAGGTGCGCCATCCATTGGGGCTTGTAGCAACACCGCCCCAATAGCTACGTTGGAGGCGTCTGTCTCAACCACAAATGGACGATTCAGATCAGGATGCCTCAATATCGGTTCGGCAATGAAGGTTTTCTTTAGAGCCTCAAAAGCACATTGTTGCGGGGGTCCCCACTGGAACGGGACCTTCTTGCGAAGGAGCTGGGTGACGGGATCCATCAGCTTGGCAAAGTCCAGGGTGAAGGTCCTGTAGTAATTAGTGAACCCCAAGAGACGTTGCATGTCCTTTACTCGACGAGGGGGTTCCCAACTACACAAGGCCTCAACTTTCCTCGGGTCCATAGCAATGCCCTCAGGAGAAATGATAATGATGTTTGGGTTGACCAACGCTCCTGTGGTTTTCCAGCACTTAATGAACGACATTTTATGGGACATGCTGGATCGGTTCGTGGTGGTGTACCTGGATGACATTTTGATCTACTCACCCCAAGAACTCTATGGAAGTCTGGAAAAAGAGGCATTTCTCCAGCTTCGCATAGAGTTTATGCTCGTGAAGACGTAATACCTGACAGACTTGGTGAAGGTGGCTATCCCTGGACTGCGAGTAGATGAAAATGTCATCCAGGTACACCACCACGAACCGATCCAGCATGTTCCGTAAAATGTCGTTCATTAAGTGCTGGAAAACCGCAGGAGCGTTGGTCAACCCAAACGGCATTACGATGTATTCAAAATGTCAGTATCGGGTGCCAAACGCCGTCTTCCACTCGTCCCCCTTGTGCATCCACACCAGGTTGTAGGCCCTTCAAAGATCGAGCTTGGTGAACATAGTGGCCTCCTGCAACCGCTCCATCAACTCTGGAATGAGCGGCAAGGGATAACTATTTCTCACCGTGATGGTGTTCAACCGGCGGTAGTCACAGCACAAATGTAACTCCCCCATCTTCTTTTTTACAAAAAGAATGGGAGCAGAAAGAGGAGACGAGGATGGTCTGATAAATCACCGGGCCAAGTTCTTATCCAGAAACTCTCAAAGAGCAGCCAATTGGGGCTCAGACATGGAATATAATCGACCCTTGGGCAGTGGAGCATCAGGTAAAAGGTCCACAGGACAGTCATAGGCTCGATGCGGTGGTAACTGATCCACCTCCTTCTCACTGAAAATGTCGGAGAAGTCCGATAGCTCCGGTGGTATGGAAACAGCGGGGGCAGCGATGTCCTGACCAGCGCAGATATGTCTCAGATGATCCATGTACTGAAGACTTGGGAACGAAATGGCATTTTGCGCCCAAGCCACCAAAGGATCATGCAATCGTAGCCAGGACATGCCGAGAACCAAAGGGAGATGAAGGTCCGAGATGATATAGAAGCTAATCGCCTCCTTGTGGTCTCCGATAATCAAATGCAGTGGTTGGGTAGCAAAGCGAATGGGTCCCGACCTAAGCTCACGCCCGTCAATGGTTTCCACCTTGATGGGTGGTTCCACAGCAACCAAAGGGACATCAAAGTGAGTTGCAAAGGCCCGGCCCATAAAACTAGTTGTAGCCCCGGAGTCCACCAATGCACCTGCAGGAATCCCCTCCTTCCGGGACTGTAGGAAAACCTGCATGTCCAAAAGTAGATGCCGGGGAGGGCCAGGGTTCACCTCAGCCACTTCGGGTGGTGGGGAGATACGTGCCCAACCTAAGGTTTCCCCGAGGTAAGGCCCACCTCATTTCCCGACAGCCCAGGATTCGATTCTGGCACTGGTCTTTGTGTCCCCCTCCATTTACAAGAACTGGCAAAATGTCCCGATCCTCCACAATAAAGGCACAAACCTCCCTGGAACTTTCACGAGCATTCCTGTGCTGTCAACCGCGGGCGAAGTGCACCTAACTCCATCGGCTTCTCGGTCTTGGTCACAGTATTGCGGGATACCAAGGGCGCGGGTTGTACTGGAGGTTGCGGCCGTGAGTGAGAGGGCGGTTCCAGAACTGGTTGTTTGCTTTTGTGTTGATGAAGCCAAGCGTCAATACGTAGACATTGTATGACCAAGGCATCCAGGGTTAGAGCCCACTCTGCATGCACCAGTTCATCCTGGATGTCGTCAGCCAAGCCATCCTGAAAGGCATCCATGTGGGCTGATTCATTCCAAGTAGAGTCCATGCAGAGCAGGCAAAACTCCACAATCAATTCTTGCAAAGGACGTTTCCCCTGACGAATGTCCTTCAAGCGTCTGGCCACAGTTTGTCTTTTAATGGGATTCTCAAACATGACCCATAATTGCTGCTGGAAACCCTGATAGTCAGTTAGAAAGGGCTATCTTGTATCAGCAGAGGAGTAGCCCATTTAGCAGCCGGACCTGATAAGAGGCTAATAAGAAATCCCACCTTAGCGTTTTCCGGTTTCGCGTGGCTTCGGGGCAGCAGGAATTCGCGACAGCTCGCGATTCCTGCTGTGCTAGCCGTCGAGGTACCCCCGATCCAGATGGGTCAGGGGGATATGGCTGCCCTGTAGGGACAGCTGAAGAGAGAGGGGAGTCGGATAGGGGGGTGGGGATGTCGCAGACCCCCCCCTTCGCCGGAAAAACCCCTTTTTCCCAAGGCGGTGGAGCGGCGGTCAGCAATGGCTGCCACGAAGAAGCCAGCAACCGGGTAAGATTGCGCTGGAGGAGAAGAGTGAAAGTGATGTCTGAGCCGGGTCAAGTAACATCCTTTAAATTGCCTGGAACTGAGCTGTTTGAATTGCTGGAGGATACATTGTATCCCTAAGAAGAGCGAAAGCGGCGGAGAAGCTGTTAAAGGGAACTTTTTTTTTTTTCTTCACTCTCCCACCCCATGGAAACAGCAGAAATGTTTGGATATATTGGACATTGAAAGTGAATTGTTTTGAGAGTTGAAGCTAAGGGACAAAAGGATTTTTGGACATTGAAAAATTTAAGAAATTGGAAAACCCTTGTTGGAGGTATGGATTTCTGATTATTTAAAATTGATATTGCAAGTGGGAAGGGAGAGGAGAAAAAATTGGAGCAGAAGCTGAAAAAGGAGGAGATTGCCTAGAATCCCAAAGGAAGATATATGGTAATTGGACCTCTTTGATTAAACATTAACCCCAGAAAGAGAAAGAGAAGAAGGAAGAAAAGTATTAACTTTTGGAACTTTTTTTTGAATTGTTTTTGATTAAAAATACTTGTGGTTGTTTTGGGAAAAGTTTCTCTTTTCATAATGGCATCGCTTGTGGATGAACTAAAGACTGAATATCAAAAATATAAAAAGGAAGATACTTTGGGCGCTTTGTTTCAATTTTTAGAAATGGCGTTATGTACTTATGAAAAGTTGATTACGCAGCAGAAGGACTGGGACAAGGAAGAAGAGGAAGAAGAAGCCATCTTTGATGAACAATGGGTCCTTTCCGGAGAGGAGGAGAAAAAGGATAAGAAAAAGGGGATTTTAAGAATTATAAAAACAACCAAAGAAGAGAAAAATGAGCGAAAAGGTGGAGGCAAGGTTAGAAAGCAAAGGAAAAGGAGTAAGAAAAGGGAGGAGGAAAAACAAAGGAGTAAAAAGGGCAAGGAAAAGAATAAGCAAGAGAGAAAGGGGGGGAGGAGAAGCCTCAATGGGGGGAAGCAAGATCTAAAGAAAAAAAGTTTATTTAGAGACAATGGGTGAATTTAATTTAGGATAAAAGAGGGATTCTGGAGGGTACATAAGATTGTGTTTTTATATGTGTATTTAGAGTATAAAATTTATTATGTAATTTTAGAATTTTTTAAACAGAATCCCAAGAAAAATTGTTATACGAAGTACTTTTAAGTTAGGGTAATGAGTTATAGACGTTACTCCAATTGGTGTATAGGAGAAGTATCGTAAAAGAAAAAAGATGAATGGATAGTTGGAAACAGAACAGACAAAGAATGTTATTGAAAATGGTAATAAGATATGAAAGGATATATAAAGGTTTTGTTATGGGTTTTTTTTTTTGGATTTTGTATATTGATAAAAGGCAATAAAATTTTAATTAACAAGAAATAACTTGGATGAAAAGGAGAAGTAGGGATAAGATATGAAGTTAAATAGATAAAGTATTGATACTATAATTTGGAATTGTTATGTTCTATTGATTTTTTATTATTATTTTTTCCTAGAAAAGAATTTATAAGCTGTTATGCCTTGATTTTTTGTGCATTGTTTTTATAAAATTGATAAAAATGGTTTATATATATATATATATAAAAAGAAAATGATAATAAGATATGGAAGGATATACAAAGTGAATATGATGTTTGAATTTGTGTCTGTGTGAAGAGTTTTAACCCGGGATCAGACAACCTTCAGAAAAGATATTTTAGTTTTGTTTATGTTTTGTGTTTTGTATGTTTGTGTATTGTGTTTTCTGTAAAATTAATAAAATTTGTTTAAAAAAAAAAAAGAAATCCCACCTTAGCCTGATCATCCGGAAAATCTTCATGCCTCAAAGACATAAATAATTGGCATTGTCCTATAAACACCGGAAACATATCAGTCTGTCCCAAAAATTTATCTGGCACAGATACCGGGCATTTCTTAAGGGGAGGAACTGGGGGAGGAACAGGGGCCTGTAGCTGTAAAAGATGGTTTACCAACTGTGTTACCGGGTGTTGCAGAACCTGATTGTTCTGTAAGAGTTGGTCAATTTGTTGTTCTTGTTGCTCCACCAGTTGCTTCAATTGGTTTGGGTCCATCTTGGTTTAAGATGGTTTAGTTAGGCTGGAAAACAATAATGTTCTGTCCCACCTGTATCCACAGATGAAACTTCAAGTAATATAGTTCAAATACTTTACGTAAACAAAACCGGAGTCAGAAGATTGAATTGCTCTGTTATCACAGTCCTTTGGCAATCCTCCTAGAATCTGTCTGGCAATTCTGTAAAGTTCGTAACTCACAATGCAGTAAATCAGACGCAAGTCTTTCCAAGGCAAGATTCACTTTGTTTTCCAGCAAATATTTCAAAGTCATGTGCACCCTTATATCCTCTAAGAAAGGGCGTGTTAGTCTCATTAATTAATCCTTTGCTGGACGTCTCTTTTCTAATTGAGATTGACGTCTAAGTCTTCTCCTAGTTCTGGCATCCAGCCAGCATCCGGCAGTTTCATCACAGCTGGAATCCTCTGATACACTTTCCTGATTAACAGTTAACACCTGAGGTGCAATCAGGGAGGGAGTTCCAGAAGAGGAAGACGTCTCTGAAACTTCTAATAAATCAGGTTCATCTCTCAGATTCAACTCCTCCTCTTCTCCCAGACTCCTCTCAAGGTCGCTCAGCAATGCAGGCTCAAATCTCAGTGCCAGATTGTCTTCTTCGCTCAAACCCACATCTGCTGATTGATTAGGTTCAAGTCTCGGAGTCACAACATATATGTGTGTGTGTGTGTGTGTGTGTGTGTGTGTGTGTGTGTGTGTGTCCGTCCGTCCATCCATCCATCTCTATCATCCATCCACCTCTATATCTATCTATCTGTCTATCTATCTATCTATCTATCTATCTATCTATCTATCTATCTATCTATCTATCTATCTATCTATCTATCTTTCAGTCTTTCTATCTGTCTGTCTGTCTATCTGTCTGTCTATCTATCTATCTATCTATCTATTTATTTATCTATCTTAACTATCCATCTATCAATCTATCAATCTATCTTATCTATCTTAACTATCTATCTATCTAGCTTATCTATCTGTCTTGTATCACTATGTATCATCTATCTATCAAATCTGTTACTCTCTTTGAACTGAGTTGCCAAGATAGAGGGTTAAAACTTAGAGCAGTCAGCTGAGCCGCCTTTTTGAATTGTTTTTGACTGAGTCATCCTTTTGGAAGACTCAATATCTATTTTTTTTTCTTGAAAGTGTCATGGAGACAAAGCTTGCATCCTGCTGTCCAAACTGCTCTCCATTTTTCTTTTCAATTTAATGGGGTCACATCTCCTTCTGCTCATGATTTTGACAGGTTCATTATTCAGGAAATTGTATTTGCACTTGTATAACACCAGTTAATTTCTCTGTTGCATAATAAAGTTATTAGTCAGGCAGCAAAGACTGGTAATGCAGAGGATAATCTAGGAGGCAGCATTCTAAGAAATTGTAGATATTTCTTCCCCCCATCCATGCATCTATCCATCCATCTGCAAGATAATCTGGTGTATATAAAAAGGCATGTCCAATTTCTTCTTTAATGTGAGGCCTTTATCATATCATCATTCTGCCTCACTCATAGTGCTTCACAGGACCTTCAGATATTATTATCTGTTTGTAACCATCCAGTGTTTACCCACCATGCCTTCCATCTTCTGTGTTTGAACTGAAGGTATCGGGGAGGGGTCTGTTTGTGCACAGGTGTTTGCTTGGCTTGTGGTGTACCTCCAGCTCAAACACACCCCAACCAGGCACCCAGATGAAACCTAGCTTCCTAATAAATGATAGACATCTGTTTACTCGAAGCCAAGCTGCACTAAAAGCCTCTAATACAGGAAACACAATGTTGCCAGCCAATCAAGACAAAAACAATGCTACAAAACAGACAGAAGATATTAGAAACACCAATCAAGCAGAACACAGCAAATTCCAATAAATACAAACCAAGACTCCCAACCAATCAGGTTGAAGAAAAAACCATTCTAACACAGCAGTAAGCTAGCCCCAAATTTAAAACTGAAACAACTGTAAAAGTCTGACTCACAGATGAACCCAATACAGAAGCCTGATGGTGGCAGATGAGATTCTGCCGAAATGTCGCCACAACTTTAAAAGCACAACTATAATGACGTGGGAAAATACCCGAACAAAGCTGAATACCATACATATAGATGCCCACGAAAACTTAAGAAAACAACTAAGAGTAGAGAATTAATACCAATGTAATGATTATGGCTGAAAACTTCAATTGTTATTGCACAAGATATTGTATCTGGATGACATACTGTTTAATGGATGATGGATTGTTTGTACTAAAAAGAAAAGAAAAAGTATATTTCAAGAATATCCCAGTTTTGTAAATTGAAATCAACAAAGCTATTCTCAGAATCCAATGATTTCCCTGCCCCCAGTATTGTTAATACTGCAATCACAGATGAAGCTGAAAGCAAATGTAAACCATCCAAAATCCCATCCAACTTCTAACCAGGTTTGATTCTGATTTGCTTCATACAAAGTCTCTCTCAAACTGAGCTAATTCTTGGTGACTATCTCTGTGATGTTTTCTTGGGCAATATTGAAGAAATGATTTGCAATCATCTTAGTTTACTCTGCTATTTTCCCAGACTAGTTCATGGGGCCTTAATCACACATCCAGATACTAACTGGATCTAACCCTAATTAGCTTTTGAAGGAATCAGCTATGCTTGGCTGCTGGTACACCAAAAATCCAATCTGCCTTTTCTTGCCTTCTTACACCTATATTAGAATCTGTTGCAAAAATAATCATGCTATTATAGAGGAAACTTTCATAGACATGAAGGAAAGTAAATAATTGATCATCCATGTTACAAGTAATGCTTGACTTACGCCTTTTTGTTTCATGACCATTCAAAGTTAAAATGGTATTGAAAAAGTGACATAACCAAGCTTCAAAGTTTTTAACAACTGGTTCTGTGGGCATGGCTAGGTGAGCGTGGCTAGATGGGCAAGGCTAGGTGGGTGTGGTCATGTGACTGGG
This sequence comes from Hydrophis major, assembly GCA_033807585.1. Taxonomy (NCBI): domain Eukaryota; kingdom Metazoa; phylum Chordata; class Lepidosauria; order Squamata; family Elapidae; genus Hydrophis; species Hydrophis major. The sequence continues at coordinate 249,265,280 of CM066330.1, forward strand.
TGGGTTGTTGTTGTTGTTGTTGTTGTTGTTGTTGTTGTTGTTGTTGTTGTTGTTCTTCTTCTTCTTCTTCTTCTTCTTCTTCTTCTTCTTCTTCTTCTTCTTCTTCTTCTTCTTCTTCCTCTTCCTCTTCCTCTTCCTCTTCCTCTTCCTCTTCCTCTTCCTCTTCCTCTTCCTCTTCCTCTTCTTCTTCTTCTTCTTCTTCTTCTTCTTCTTCTTCTTCTTCTTCTTCTGGCAGCACCCCCCCCCCATTTTTTGCCTCCTGGGCCTCAGGGAAACCTCCTGGAAGATGTTTTTTGCTCCCAGAAGGCTTTCCTGGGGCCCAGGAAAGCAAAAACAGAGTGCGGGGGGCTGTGTGTGCAGCACCCATAAACACACCCTGCGCACCACTTTTTTGCCTCCTGGGCCTTAGGGAAGCCTCCTGGGTGAAGCAGTAAGACAGTGTGGAGGATCCTGGCACAGCTGATCATTGGAACAGCTGATCATCAGGAGGGGGAAAAAAGAAATACCTTAAGGAGTGACTGGGCGGGGGAGAACGCCGAGATGTTGGGCATGCATGCGATGTTGCACATGCGCAATAAGGACTGACTGGGCAGGAAGGGAAAGGGCAGGCAGGGTCACGATTTGCTGGTTCTTTGAACTGTGCAGAATCATAACAACCAGTCCTATAGAACCAGTCCAAACCGGTAGAATCCCAACTGTTTATAACTGGTCCTTGCATTTGTGACCATTGCAGCATCCCCATGGTCATGTAATCAAAATATGTATGCTTGATAATCAGTATCTATTTACTGCATCCTGGGATCATGTGATTACATTTGTGACTTTCCCAGCCAACCTTTGACAACTGAAATCAGTGGGTGAAGGTGGGTTCACTTAATGACCTGTGATTCACTTTACTGCTTAACAACCCTGGTAAAAGGTCATAAAATCAGATATGACTCACTTAACAACTTCCTTGCTTAGCAACAGGAATTTTGGTCCCAATTGTGATCATAAGCCAAGGACTATCTATATTGCAGCATAGTTATCAAAGTTAGGATTCTTTAATGCAAAGCAGGGGTCATATAGGTTTATCCACTCCAGAAAGCAAACCATCTCATTGTCCAGGGAGGCAATGAGATCCTTCTTCCATGAGCTCCACTGAAGAGAAAACAACAATTTTTCAAACATCAGTTCAGTCACTTATTTAAGCCAGAGAACAGTATGTCATATCCTAACAGGTTTTCACACAAATGAGATGAGACCCAATTAACAAACTGATTTCTGAAGACATCCTGGCAAGTTGCTAATCTTTGAAACTCATGAATCCAGAAATCTACAATACTATTTGTTTGAAGCATCACATCAAGCCTTTTATGAAACATCACAGACTCCAGCGACATGGCTTCTGTTGAGAGAGAAAGGCAGGAGGAGTTCAGAGATATCTTTTGATTTTTTGTTTGTTTGTTTCTTGCCTTGAATATATTTAGATGTGACAGAAAATCTAGCTCTGCCAAATGGCCAGGTTCCAGATGGGGCACTCCATGTTGGAGATGGTTAGAATTAGAATTAGAATAACAGAGTTGGAAGGGACCTTGAAGGTCTCTTAGTGAACTTCCAGTGTTGGAACATTTAAACCTTTTGGAGGCAAGTTGTCCCACTGATTAATTGTTCTAGCTCTCAGGACATTTCTCCTTAGTTCTAAGTTGCTTCTCTCCTTGGTTAGTTTCCACCCATTGCTTCTTGTCCTGCCCTCGGTGTACGATATTAGCATACTCCGAAACCCTCGCAACCGATTGGTCCGGACAGGCGGAGACCTGATTGGTCGAAGGCTCGGCCGTGATTGGAGCACTAGGAATCTACCACGATTGGCTGTGCCGATCGCGGGGGATTCAACGTGCTGCCATTGGCCGCCGAGCCGTGAGCCAGCCCTATATGAAGGGCTGCCGTGGCTTGCATTGTCAGACTATTCTCATTCCAATAAAAAGCTGAAATCACTAGAATGGTCTCGAACCGATCCACCCCAGATCTAACACTCCGGTGCTTTGGAGAATAGCTTGACTCCCTCTTCTTTGTGGCAGCCCCTGAGATAGTGGACCATGAAGAAGATCCCACCTCTGAGTGACTAATCCCACCTAGAACATGAGATGGACAGCAAATAAATAAATAATAATAATAATAATAATAATAATAATAATAATAATAATAATAATAAGAAGAAGAAGAAAGAAAGAAAGAAAGAAAGAAAGAAAGAAAGAAAGAAAGAAAGAAAGAAAGAAAGAAAGAAAGAAAGTTCTGGGTAAGACCCTGTAAAGAAGTCTATGGAGATTCTCAATCATCCAGGTCATGGTTATCTCAAAGGTCCTTTGCCAACAGGCAACTGGACATTCTTTGTTTTTTCCCAAAAGTCACTCACTTCTCATCCAAGAAACTTTTTCAGTTCTGTAGAAGCTTCTTGGATGAGAAGAAATACATCTTAACGGAAAAACAAATAAAGTCCAGTTGCCTCTTGACAAGGCACCATTGGGACCCTACAGAGAAGGTTTTGTACACCCCTAGTCACAACTTTTTCTCGCTTGACTATAATATGCTTTTCTAAAAATAAATAATCAGTTTTGACCCACAGAGCACAGGTAGTTTTGAAAGGTCTGTAGCTTTTTGAGGTGGAGATTTTGTTCAGCTGACAACTTATTTGTAAGTTGTTGCGTTTGTGTGTCCTTGCACATTTTAAAAATATCTTCTATCCTAATAGTGTGTCTGGACTTATATAAAATGTAGCTCAATATAACAGAGTTTATGGGACTTGTGCTAATATTGGGCTGAATCTACCCTACAAAAGTGTGGCTGTTGTTTTTCTACCTCATTACATTAGAGATTTTTTGGATTGGTTTGAAATGTTTTGGTATTTTTTCTTTTCTTTTACTCTTGCCAAGTTACACAAGATGCAGTTCTGTTTTTGTTTTTCCTGTTCTTACGTCTCTATCCTGTGGCAGCCTCTCTGGTTTCTTGATCTGGAAGAAAAACCCTCATCAAAAAAGCTTTCTCTCTTTTGTTAAACTGTAAAGGAGGTAGTAATTACATATTCACATTAAGACTTACTTGTAAATATGACACCAATAATGATAACAAATAAGGAACCACAAACTGTTGATAGCGGAATTGCTTGCTTTTATTTGTTTATTTTTTGTGGGTTTTTTTCTTTTCCACTTTTTTCTATGTTGTGTATGTGTTTGTTCGTTATTTTAGTTGTATATTCAATAGTTTGTTTAAAAAAATTAAAAAACAAAAAAACAAACAAAAAAGCTTTCTCTCTCTTTTTTCCACGTTGCCCTGTTTTATTAATCCATTTTTAAACAAACATGCCTAACATAAAAATGATCAATCACCAAAGAGAATGAGAAAAAAAAATATGCAACAAGAAAACACAAAAAGAAAAAAGAAAAAGAAAACAAGAAAAATGTCTGTAATTGAAACTTTCTTCTGATGCCATGTGCTGGGATTTTATTAAAGTTTAGAAGCTCACAAGATGTACTTGTCAAGCCCGAAATTGACACATGCGTAGCCATTTTATTTATCCTTATTATATATTCCTTTTCTTTCTTTCTCTTTGCTGGTTATGGGGGGGGGAAGGGTTTTGGGCTTGCCACATTTCTAAGGTGGGAGGAGTGGAGATGAGAGAGTTGTTTAGGCTAGGTGGTTCTTCTTCCTGTGGGAATAAAAGCTGACCATGCTGACATCTGGAGGTGGAGATTGATGACACCAGAAAATGTTGATTTACTTTTATTGGGGAATGTGCCTTTTGGGGGCTACTTTTAACTTCCAATATTATGTGATATAATTCCGGGTTGTGTCAGATCCAGAATTACAACAGACTTTGCCAATTTGATGCTTTCCTAAATAAAAGAAATTGTTTTGGAAGATGGACTTGGCTCTTTTCCTTTTAAATGGATTTCATCACTTGGAAACCTAACAGTACTATGACAGAAAGGATATACATGTTGGCACATATCCTTCTCTATATTTTAATTATAGTAAGGGTAGGTTTTATGTCAGATACAATGTTCAGCTGCTATGTTTTTAGGTTTTGTATTGCAAGTAGTTTTTCTAGTTTTTACCATGAACTTCTTAGAGTCACAGGTGTGAGATGAATGGCTATACAAATTAAATAAATCAAATCAAATCAGTCAATCGGTACATTTTGCTTCTCTTTAACAACATTCCCCCAGAATTTTCTTGTTTGAAAATTTCTTTTCATCCTTTTGAGGGAAGGTCACAGAAAATGGCCATTCTTTTCAATTCCATTCACTGAATGTTGGTTCAGAGAGTCATGCATGCTGCAATCACCTTATGTTTGGATTACTGCAATACACTATATAGGAAGAGGCCCTTGAAGATCACATAGAGCAGGGATTTCCAACCTTGGCAACTTTACAACTGGGACTTCAACTCCCAGAATTCCTCAACCAGCAAGTGGTAAAGTTGCCAAGGTTCGAGACCCCCAACTTAGAAGCTACAACATTCCAGAACGCAACTGTGAACAACAATGGGCACGTCTCAATATGCCCATGTGAACCCTTGCATCAGTTAGCTTTTAAGTGGACTGGAAGCTAGTCTTAGTGGACTGGAGGTTAAAACATATAAAGAACAGTTGCTGGAACTGGGTACGATGAAAAGAAAGACTAGGGGTGACATCATAGCAGTCTTCCAATATCTCATGGGCTACTCCAAAGAAGAGGGAGTCAAGCTATTTTCCAAAGCACCTGAGGGCAGGACAAGAAACAATGGGTGAAAACTAATCAAGCAGAGAAGCAGCTTAGAACTAAGGAGAAATTTCTTGGCAGTTAGAACAATTAATCAGTGGAACAACTTGCCTCCAGAAGTTGTAAATGCTCCAACACTGGAAGTTTTAAAGAAGAGATTGAATAACTATTTGTCTGAAGTGGTGTAGGGTTTCCTGCCTAAGCAGGGGGTTGGACTAGAAGACCTCCAAGGTCCCTTCCAACTCTGTTATTCTATAATATGATATTCTATAAGTGTGATCTACGTTGCTGGTTACCACCGGTGGGCCATGAGAAAATTTTGGTGGGCCACAGAGAACCCCCCCCAAAAGCAATTTAATCCAGGCTGCACAGAAACTCAAGGCTGCAATGCCCACATGGCCCATGGGAACCCTCCCTGCCCACTCACTCCTTACCTGGCAAACTTGCCTGCTAAATTGCTATTTTTCCTTTTTCTGACCATCATCTATCTGTTCTGCTGTGCCAGGAGTTTTAGATTAGCTAGGAAGCAGGAAATGGTTGATTTCTTGCTTTCTAGCTAGTCTTTAGATCTTTGGCTCAGCACAGCTGAACCTCCCTTAGAACTGAAGGTTTGCTTGCAAGCAAATTCAGTGCAGACTCAAAGCAAGCAAATTTGAGAGACTGAGCAAGCCGATGGCAGGTAGGTAGATCACTGAATGATTCTGTGAGCAACTCAGTCTGCCTGCTTTGCCTGATTTTGGGTAAAAGTTGCTCTTTTTAAAAAAAAATTCAATATTTACATGCATGGTGTGTTGTGAGTTAATTTTATGAGTTTGCTTGCTAGCAAATTTTATGAGTTTGCTTGCTAGCAAATTTTATGAGTTTGCTTGCAAACAAATTTTATGTGACAGAGCTAGCCAATGGCAGATAGATAGACCTCTGAATGAATCTGTGATTCTGTGAGCCACTCAATCTGCCTGCTTTGCCTGATTTTGGGTAAAAGTTGCTCTTTTTTTATAAAAAAATCAATATTTATATTAATATTTATTATATTTACATACAAGCCATGCCCCGTCAGTCACATGACCACCAAGCCACACCCACAAATTAGGCCACAGAACTGGTTAGTGGTCCCTGGGATTTAAAATTATGAGTTTGGTGGTCCCTGAGGTCCAAAAGGTTAGAAATCCCTGCTCCAGAGATCAAAAAGTGCCCCTACTCTAACAGTGTTATAACCTGACTGTTTCTCCAAGCTTGGGGTTTAGGATGGGTGGTGATCTACCAATCCCATTAGGTAGGACAGAGCACAAAATCAACTCTGCAAGGTGGCTAAAATGACTTCTATTGAGATTGGCTATAATTATAGAACATCTGGTTGACTGTTCTTTGTCCTTCTTCTTATACTTCAGTAAATTAGGGAGGTGTCTGCCTGAGCCCTTTCCAAATGTTATTTTGTTCTGCACTTTAAAAACTCTTTAGCTCCTTTTGTCTAGGAAACAGTTTCTGTCAATGTCATCCTCCTTGCCCTCTACCCAAGCCTTTGATAAGATTTTATGTTAGTTGAAATGTTTCTCTTGTAGATGTACAGTCCATTTTTCTTTTCCTTGTTTAATGTTCTACCCTGCCTGGAGTTTTTATGGATTTGGCCATCCTTCCAAACAAATAGATGCCAAATTAAAATGTAGACATGGAATTTTGTTACACTAGGAATCAAGCCCAAGAAAAAGTCAAACTCCTTTCATGCTTCCACATCATGGGGTTTTCCCTGGAAAGTAGGGTTGGTTTTCCATGCAGTGTGAGCCCTGGTAGACCAACTGGGACTTTAGTAGACAGTGGGGAACTTCAGTCAGAGATAGATTGCTGAGTGTGTCTGCTATTGACAGGGGAAGATAAATGTTCCCATTAATGTCAAATGAGCTATTTTTACTTGTTAAATGGAATTGGGAGTTAGCTCGTTTTTCTTCTTCTTCTTCTCCTTTGTGTGTTCCAACATAGGAACCCAATTAAGCATTATTTTTCTGCAAAACAACAAAAAACCCTGACACCAACTGATCCTTTGCAACATCAAGCCTAACTGTACTTCAATCTCTTTAAGATGTTTTCCTTTCCTCCACCACTAATGTTGTTTTCTCTCGCCCCCTTCTCAGAGGAAATGGATCAGCCCCCCGCAGTGCATTCTGAATATCTGGTCTCAGGGATCCGAACTCCTCCTGTCCGAAGGAATAGCAAGCTAGCCACGTTGGGCAGGATTTTCAAACCATGGAAGTGGAGGAAAAAGAAGAATGAGAAACTGAAGCAGTCATCTACAGGTAAGTGGCAGGCATACCTGTATGGCAGAGCAAAGTTAAGGGCAGGATTTCCTTGTAAGTGGGCGGCTGGAAGTGTTTGCCTCTGAAAAAGTGCCAGGACCATACAAATTACACATTTGTTTTCAAGTGTGGAGAAAATAGAAAGTATTCTGTAGGTTTCCAAAAAAAAAAAGCTGATCTGAGAATTGTGGCTTTTACTCTTTAAGGAGTTTCAAATTTCAAAGAGCGGTGCCTTAATGGAAACTATGTGGGAAGTAAGTTGATACAATTCCAGAAGTACAGTTGGATAAACATTTTGGAAGTCTAGGATCGTAAAGAGTGTAGTCTAGTTCCCATGATGTTTACATACACACATGCACACACAGATGAGGGAGGGGGGAATAGAAATGGATGGATAGTAGATAGATAGAGAGAGATAGAGATAAAGAGAAAGAGATAGAAATAGAGATGGATGGACATATCGCTAGATAGATGCAGGGGTGGGTTTCTACCGGTTCTGTCCACCTCTATAGAACAGTAGCTCTGAAGAGCAGCAGACATAGAACCAGTTTGATGTTTTTGCCCACCCGCCTACTCGGGCTCTTACCTGATCTTTATTTCCTGATTTTTTTCAACTTCAGCTGCCGTGCAAGGCACAGCTGCAATTTAAAAAAGCAGGAAAAAAGGGCTTTTTGAAAGGCTGCTTCTCTGTATGCAGCATGCTGATGTCGATTTACAGGCATGTGCCGACAGCACATCATAAATCACCGAACCTCATAAATGATCGAACTGGTAGTTAACCCTGTTGGATCCCACCTCTGGATAGATGGATGGATGGATGGATAAATGGATAGATGGACAGACGTAGATAGATATTAGAATCCATCTTTTTTTCATATATAATTTGTTTTAAAGTTCAACATAGAAACACCAAGGAGCTGGTGCCTCTGCATATTAATTCTTATTAGGAAATCTCATCCTCTCTATTATTTTTTTCTTGTCATCCCACTCGATTTCAAGTGTGACTACAGGGTTTCCTTTTTTCTTTGTTTCTTCTCTGTGACAAGGGATTGGCAAATGCAAAAGAGTGGCATACCCAGCTTGTATGTTAAAGTTCCACCTCTTCAGTACAGAATAAGAACAATGGTCCTGGTTGCTGTTCAATCTGTTAGATGGCCTCCTCTGGTTCAAAATGAATCCAGAAAGGAGTCTAAAATAAACATCTCCCAATTATTTTGAGACTTAATCTCAGAATGTAGCCTTCAGCCATGTTCAGCTATGTTGATAAAATTCTTCAACCTTAATTTTGTAAACTTATATTATAAAGGTTGGTAACTGTTCTACTATCTCTATAACTATTATGGGAGCCCGATAGACTGATCTTTAGCAGATTAAATATTTTGAAGGCTGCATTTTAATATAGCTTTATTTGCTATGTTTCTTCACAATTCTGCAACATTCAGCAAAAGTATATTATTGGGAACTGCCTTATAGTAGGATAAACTAAGTTGTGCACCATTATTGACTCCAACTATCAGCAGTTCTTTGAGTTTCTAAAAGATCCCTAACCCAGAATTTGATTTTAAAACAAGAAAACTAAGCTGGCCAGACAATATTTCGTAGCCAGTGATCTGGTAGGAATATTGTGAACATCTCTTGGACACTTTCCCACATGGACATCATTAGAGGAGGTTCACCTATTCATGAATGGCTGCCATCATGGATGTTAGGGGGTGCAGAATATTCATTTATAAGAATGCAGATTCCTATGCCTGTTTCTGTGTGATTCCTTTTTATCCCAGCATTCTTTCTCTCTCTTGCACACTCTTTCTCTCTCTCTCTCTCTCTCTCTCTCTCTCTCTCCCCCTCTCCCTCTCCCTCTCCCGCTCCCTCTCTCTCTCTTTCTCATTCTCGGCAGACAATTTTGGGCAACATTTGTTTGTGTTTTATTTTGGAAAAATGACCAAAGCTTACATGGGGTCATTTCTAAGAAAACTGGCGCTAAAAGCTGGTGCTTTGCTCCACAGCCTTCCCATTTTTAATAATTAACTACAGGTAATAGAGACACTCTACCAGGTGGCATATAAATACAGTAAAACAAGTGAATAATTGCATAAGGGAAAGCCAGTTTGGTGTAGTGATCAAAGCATGTTAGAAACAAAGAGCTATGAGTTCTAGTCCTGCTTGAGGTATGAAGCCAACTGAGTGACATTGGGCCAGTCCAGTTCTCTCATAATAGGAAGAAGATGGACATGGCAAGCACTGCCCCCCCCCCCAATACTAAGAAAACCGCCCAGACCTAAAGTTTTTTTTCAAGAGGCAACTGCACTTTCTGTTTTTTCTTTGAAGACATTTTGCTTCTCATCCAAGAAGCTTCTTCAGCTCTGACTGGATGGTGGGGAATAGAAGGATTTATGCTCCTTCTTATGGTACACAAACTTCAAAAGCTGAAATCATTTCTTCTACCAACGGAAGCATTGGAACAGGTCACAGAATTTATAAAGAAGGCACAACTAAGACAACATAACAAGAGCATATCTTCAAAGAAAAACTAGAAAGTCCAATTGCCTCTTGAAAAAGCACCTTTGGGACAACAACCATGACTTGGATGATTGAGAATCTCCATAGACATCACTCAGGCTTGTTCATAGAGTTGCCAGGAGTCAAAACTGACCCAGAAATAAAATAAAACAAAGAAATCTGGTGACAGAGATATGTCTGCAGACACACTGGTACCTCAGGGTTGTTGCGTTCCTCTCTGTACACATTGATTCTATTAGCCCAGGAATTTTTTTCATTCTAGATTTCAGAAACAATCCTTCCACCAAAGAAATTGGTCCAGGTAATCCTCAACTTACCACCCTACTTGAGCCCAGAGTTATTGCAGCTATGGCAGCTATTAAGTGGGTTGCCATGTAATCAAACCCAATGGAATATGACCTTATGGAATATGTGATGATCATTAAGCAAATGCTGCCATTGTTAAGAGAGCCATGGTGGCCCAGTGGTTAGAATGCAGTACTGCCACTAATTCTGCTGATTGCCAGCTGCCCAGCAGTTTGGCAGTTCAATCCTGACTGGCTCAAGGTTGACTCAGCCTTCCATCCTTCTGAGGTGGGTAAAATGAGGGCCCAGATTGTTGGGGGGCAATACAATGACTCTGTAAACTGCTTAGAGATGGCTGGGAAGCACTGTGAAACGGTATATAAGTCCAAGTGCTATTGCTATTGCTAAGTAAATGCCACAGTCAAATGAATTCATTATATCCAGTGGATGCTTCCCCACCCCAGAAACTGGGAAATCCAGAAAGTGTCAAAAAAAAAGTGTCAAAAATGGTGCTCAGGTGATTGTGGGATGCTGGAAACAGCTGTAAATCCAAGCTGATTGACAAGCAACCAAAATGCGATCAAGTGATGGTGTGGGGTATGTGCTTATGTGGCCATTGGCACTTTGAAATTGGATGATAAGTACCTGGTTTTTTTTTGGGGGGGGGGGGTTAGTCATAACTTCAAGCAGTGCTAAATGACTGGTCATTAAGCGAGGATTACCTGTAGTGTGGTTGCCCAGAGTGCTATTTGAAGGCAAGGCAGAAGATTTCAGAAGGAGATTATAGACAAAATACTTGGGATAAATGGCTTTGATGGGTTTATGGTAAATCAAAGAAAATAAAATGTTGGAAATAGCCCACAATAACTAGCAATATTTCCAGTAAAAGACCCAAACAGCAAAAAAGGAAAAGAAAAAGTTATGACAATTTTTAAAAAAAAACTTATTATCTCATAGTCCAGAAAAAAATACTCTAATAAATTTGACAGCATTTAAAACAGAGTCTGAAACTTCAGAAAAGTCTTGGATATGTCCCCACATCGACTCCAACCATTTAGTCTTTTTAGGCTGACAAAGGATGATGGGTGGCACGATCTAGTTCAGCTTAGATGATTTCAACCAAAACTAAACATGTCAGATTTGATTAGATCTCTCTCTACTCTATCCATCTCCATCTCCTTTCTCCATCTCCATCCTCTTCTTTTCTCCTTCTCTATAACTTTTCATCTCCATTTCCATATCTGTCCATCTTTGTATCTCTTTATCTCTCCAATCCATTTCAATCTACCTTTACCTCTATCATCTCTATCTCTGTCTCTAATCTCTGTCTGTCTATCTCTGTCTTTCTCTCTCTGTGTGTGTCTCTGTTTCTATTTTTCTCTCTTTCTCTGTATCTATTATCTTTCTCTCTTTCTATATCTATCTATTATCTTTCTCTCTTTCTATATCTATCTATCTATCTATCTATCATTTATTTATTATCTTTCTATCATCTATATCTGTTTCTCATCTATTCTCTTTGTGTCTCCATTATCTTCATCATATCATCATCATCATCTATCTAGATATCTCTAACTGTCTCTCTCTCTCTTGTGACTCTGTCATAATAGTTTGTAGCTTATACTTTTATATTTGTAATGATATTAATGAGGAAGAATCACATGTAGTCTAACTCGCTCTCATCTCCAAAATGTTCTTGCTTCTTGTGATCCCTTTTGCAGATAGCTGCCAATAGCCCTGTCTAACTATGAACAGCTTCACCTGGGCCAGCAAAGGAAAAGATCAGTGTTCCTATAGAGAACTTAGGGCACATTAGTGCTTTATTATATGGCTTTAGAGCAAACTATGAACCAAACAAAGATTTCCTGCTTGCAGTTTAGTTTTTACTTCTCTCAGCAAGACCTGTTGGTTCCCTCCAGTTTTATCCCTCTTTCATCATCCTTCCTATTTTAGCGGAAGGAAGCTATCACACTCTACCCCAAAATGCTGACCAATGAGCTTTTGGAAATCTATTGGCTTCTCCTAAACTTCTGTAAGGTCTCCACTTGTATGTTTTTCTGGCACTGACTGCACCACTGAGCAATAGTTGTACTTCAACACATGGAGGCAACTGTGGGATATTCTGCATTTTAGAAATCCCACAGTGCTATGATATAATCTCATGCTTACTATATGCTCACTATACATTGTTTGAAATTGGAGTCATCCTATTATCTCTTGGTCAAGCTAAAAACTGTGATAGGAGGTGGGAAAACCAGTGCTCTCAGAGTGGGGTTTTAACCATTTGGAATAGTTTTTAGTGATGGGTTGGGAATAGATGATATATTAATTATTTTAGCTCAGCTATAAACCAAGCATTTCCCACGATGACATGAAAAGGGCCAACTTTGGACTAAGGTAAGTAGCTATTTGCCAGGAGTACCAATGCTGCCTCTCCTTCTGAATCATTCTAAAACTGCCAATCTTTACATTGGTGGGATGTGATACTATCACTCTAGGAGTGCCATAGACACCTGACCTGGCACTGAACACAGATAGACAACTTGAGCATCTGTTAATTCCCTAAAATCTTTGGTATGGCTCTGAGAGATTTCAAAATGGGTCTAGTGGTTAAGGTTTGGTCTAGTTTGGTTTAGTTTGGTCTAATGGTTAAGGCACTAAGCTAGAAATCAAGAAAGTATGAGTTCAAGTCCCACCTTAGCCATGGAAGCTAGCTGGGTGTTCCTGGGCCAGTTATTCTCTTTCAGCCCAACTCACAGGATTGTTGATGTAGAGAAAATAGGAGGAGGAAGGTATGTTGGATATGTTTTCTGTCTTGAGTTATTTGTAAAAATAATAAAGACGGGATATAAATAAATAAAATATATTAGCAAGTTGTAATTAATAATATGAGAAAAGAAGAAAATGGTTAAATCCATGATTAAGGAATAATTGCAGTTTAGGAATATTTGAGGAATATTTCAGTTTAATTATATTTAAATGCAAATGAAATCAAATTTAATTTTTGTCCTACCTCTACTCCACATTTTGGCCTAGTATACCAGGGTCTTTAGTCTATTCCAGGCATAGACCAGTCCTTGGCCCAGAAAAAAATATATATGCAACCTTACTTTAGGTTTTCTCCTTGAGTGTAATAATGGGACTTGAAAGCCTTCGAGATGTCATTTGATGCCCATGGATGATTAGGAAAAAAGTGTGGGTTCAATTTGATTACAGAAAGCAAAATATCTGACCTGATTAATGCAACCAGTTTGGTGTAATGTTTAAAGTCAACTGGGAAAAACTGGACTTGTATCCTAACTCAGACTTTCCTGACCTGACTTGCTTCAATGTAATTGCCACTCCTTTCAGCCAATGTTGACATGCTGGTTGTACGTGGTACTATCCATTTTTTTTTTTTTTGAAAAGATGCGTGTTTAAGAATGACTGCTAGCTCTAAATGTTTGAAATAGTCCCCTGAACTGCTTGATGAAGAATGGAATACAAAAATTAGGAATCATTGATACAGTTTGCATAAAACAGAGGAAAAAATATACTTTTATTGGTGATCTTCCATTCACTATGCCATATTTCAAGCTGGACATCCTTCATTCATTCATGCAGTCTTCTTAGGCGATTCATTTCCATTGACTGTCAACTCTGATGTTCCATGTTGATCATACTCACCCCCCCCCCCTTTTTGCAGTGTTAGAGAAGAAGACATCCACAAGGCAAAGCCGGGACGAGCTAATTAAGAAAGGCCTCCTGGAAATTATGGAACAAGGCAAGTGAAAGCAATATTTGTGATATTGTATCCCCTCCTTCCTCTAAGAACCTGGAGAGAACGTTGCTATTAAATAATGATGCTAGATGGCTTAGCATACATTGAGAAGGTCCAGAAAAGGGCAGCAGAAATGCGGAACTGATTCAATATAGTGTGTTGCCTGAGGCAAAGGAAGAGAAATGGCACTCACTAAAATTCCATTATAAACTTGTTGGTCACGCTGCAGTTGAATTTTATTTCATTTCCTGCACTAAACAGAAGGCTCACCTCAATGGCTTTCTTGTCCCACTTCTATGATTCATAGAATTCTATGAAGCTGCCCGGAGTTGCTCTTAACATATAAATTTAATAAATAAATACAATCAATGCTTCAGCATTTTATGATTCTCTTGTCTTTGAGAGTAGGGTCTTAACTGTGATACTCATACATACTTTTCCATCTCATTTACACTGTCCAGGATCTGCTGCATCAGATCATTGCCCTATTTTGCCTAAGGGTTTGGTGAAATTTCCGCAGCCCATACATTAGGGGAAAAGGTGGAGTGAACTAGGAAGAGATGGATGTGAATAATCTTTTGCACGCTTTTGAGAGAGGAGAGAGAAATGCTTCTTTCTCGTCATTATCATACAAGATTACACAGGGGGAAATTGAGGATGATTCAAAGGAAGAGCAGTACATAGTGAAACTAGAGAATTCGGGTTCAGAAAATACAGTGGTAGCTGCCAACTCCATTAACTTTAAAAATGGAATGGACACATTTTATGGAGGAGAGAATAAAGCTATATGCAATCATAATGGCTTTATATCACTTGCTTACCACAAGCAGTATTAGAATTAGTGGCTTCTGCTTGCCATCTTAAATGATTGCCTTTTTAATGTTCATAATGAAGGTGTAAAGGTGTCCAGTTTATCCACAAACCCCTTACTCCTCTTTTTTCCCTCCTGTAACAGAACCTTCTTCCAACTGGGACTCTCTAGATTTGATATAATCACAATGTTTGCCATCTTTTGCTAAGAGAGCTTTGGGAAGCCAATATTTAATTGATTAAAACAAGTGATAGATATCAGATCATCTGAAGCTGACAGTAGGAATTAGAAGACATGATTTCACTCTGTTGGGATAATATTTGGAGCCTCATTTTTCGACACTCCAATCTTTGTCCACTTTCCCCACGTTGTCAACTCACACCCCAAAGATTCACTTCCATTGCAGTTCTGCCTCTCTTCAACCTTCCATGTTCTGGATATTTTAATTTTCCCCTGGAAATCTTTTTTCTTCAAATATAGCTATCAAACCTTGATTAATTTTTTTCTAGAAAAAAGGCCCCTTAATTTTATAAAACCCAAACACCTTTATATTCTGGGAGATCTACTCCAGATTCACCTCCTGGTCATGTATGATACTTAAACTCCATTTTGAAAGAATACAAAATACTTGTCCATTGTATAAACTTGACAAATGCGGTCAAAATCAGTTGGACAATCTTTATTAGTGCTTTGAATGCAGATATAATATACAAGTAGTTTTTAAAGGGACGTCTATTTCCTACTTTCTTGAATCACTGGTTGTGCTGGACTGTAACCGAACAATTGTAAAATTCTGTCATCTCATAACGAAGGATCAGAAGTAGAATATTAGCAAATGTTTTCTTGAAAGAGGCTTAGCTGAGCCTGATAGATAGCAGGTTTTTTTTTTTTCAAATTAGACTGTCTCTGGCTCCATAATAGAAATTAACAAGAGTGGGATGGGATGGGGGGAAAAATTCTAGTCCTTTCACCATCTTCATGTCCTTGGCCATTCCCTATATTTGCGTCTTCCCCTCCACCACCAATTTTCCTGTTTTCATTATGGTCATAGGTAATGTGGATGAACTATTGTTTCCATCTGACTTCTGAACATGGCTTGTGCCTCCCCAGCATGCC
The DNA here is from genome assembly GCA_033807585.1 of Hydrophis major. Classification (NCBI taxonomy): domain Eukaryota; kingdom Metazoa; phylum Chordata; class Lepidosauria; order Squamata; family Elapidae; genus Hydrophis; species Hydrophis major. The sequence goes on from CM066330.1 coordinate 249,280,799, forward strand.
TACCAATTTGTGCTATTTTGTGTCTTTTAGCTCTGTGGATGTCATTGCACTTGTGTGATGTTAAAGCTAAAAAAGGAAAAAGGATACGTGGCCATAAAGGAATCGAATAAACGACTCTAGGAATGAGGCCAGAGACCATTAACATCAATTCATTTTTATGGCTGACATTGCAGTGAAAAATATTGTCCCATTTGACCTGGAGGGGTTATGACTCTTGTAGACATCTGACAAAAGTTTTTCCAGTCCTTCTTTGAAGATGCTCAGAATGGCAAGATATTTTGACTTGAGTTACATCCCCTTCTACTCCTGTATGCTTCCTAGGAAGTTTGATCTGTGTGTAAACTTGGAATGTATTTCTATAAAGCTGTCCAAGAATACAGGTAGTATTCTTCACTTGTGTCCACAATTGAGCCCAAAATTCCTGTTGCTAAGTGAGACATTTGTTAAGTGAGCTTTGTCCCAGTTTATGACTTTTCTTGCCACAGTTGTTAAATGAACCAGTGCTGTTATTACGTTAGTAACATGGTTGTTAAAGCAAATCTGGCTTCCGTATTGACTTTGCTTGTCATAAGGCCACAAATAGTGATGACATGACCCCTCACCACCATCACCACAGTACTGCAACTTCATAAATACGAACCACTTGTCAAGCATCTGAATTTTGATTATGGAACCGCAGGGATGCTCTAATGGCCATAAGTGTGAAAAATGGTCATGTCACTTTTTTTCAGTACCACTGTAATTTCAGTCATTAAATGAACTGTTGTAAGTCATGTGCCTGATTTTAGGTATCAAATACCTTGTTTTGGGGCTACCAAACTAAACTAGATGAGAAGTTTGTGTATCGGTTCATTCATTTCAGCAACTCGGGATAAAGTTAAGATTTGGTTTTAGGACAGAACTGTTTTTCTGGATGGCTGCTTTAAAGATCAGGGCTATTGCCCGGACAATAAATTAGGTTCCTAGGAAAAGCATTTGTCTTTCATAGTAATGACAGAATCTCTAAGAACTGGGGTTTCCCCAAAGCAACAAGCAGTCTGATAGAAAACAACAAATACAGAATAGATGACTGGGATCTCAGGGGTTTATTTTACAGCCCCTTTTAAAAATTCGCCTGAAGTGTCTCTTTTAATAACTATTCATAAGCCTGTTCCGATTAAAGCAAGATAGGCAGCAATTACATCCTAACCTTTCCCAATTAAATTGTACTTTAATGCAATAATTTGTGTCTTTCAGATCTGCAATATTAAGTGAAGCGTAGTACATTAAATCTTGAAGCCTCTTGAGTTTCTTTTGTATCACATTGACATGCAATTATCTAAAGGAGTAGCCCTCGTCCATCTTCCTTCTCCCTAACTTCCAGTTGGATCCTAGCTCTAATGAGGGTATTGTTTTAATACGTGGATCATAGGAGTTATTGACCCATCAGTTTTAAATGTCAATGCTTTACCCTTGCACTGACCTTATATTAAGAGAACGATGAGCATCACTGCTACATATTTTTGATATTTGTAATGCATGTATCGTGATGGTTTGGTGTGCTTTGGAGAACATAGGTCAAATGAAGAATCAGTGAATTCTAAATTTAAATCTGACTTTTAAACAATGCTTAAAGGGCAGAGTGTGTTCCTTGCATTTTGTATATCCTAGCTGTTTAATGAATCCTAAAAAAAGACAATGATACTTAAATATAGGATGGAACAAATTCTGAACTCCATACCCTTCAGATTAGATTGTTTCCAGAGGTGGCGCTTTGGGGAAAAAAAGTATGGTTTAGCATAGACAAAGAAATCAAATCCACATGGGAATTGGTCATGTGAAAAGGATCTTGAAAGTGAAGTTGACAACTTTATGGCCAAACCCTATCTAGATCCTACTGGCTGCTACCGAATTCTGGGATGGCATCCTTTAAATCAGAATCAGAGAGTTGGAAGGGACCTTGAAGGTCTTCTAGTCCAATCTTTTGTTCAAGCAGGAGACCCTATACCATTTCAGACAAATGTCTTAAAAGCCTCCAACGATGGAGTCCCCACAACCTCTGAGGGCAAGCCATTCCACTCGTTTATTGTTCTCATAATCAGGAAATTGCTCCTTAGTTCTAGGTTGGTTTTTTCCTTGATTAGTTTCCATCCTTTCTTGTCTTACTATCTGGTGCTTTGGAAAATAGGTTGACCCCCTCTTCTTTAATAGCCTCTCCAATGTTGGAACATTGCTATCATGTCACCCCTAATCCTTCTTTTCACTAGATTAGACAAACCCAATTACTGCAACGGTTCTTCATATATTTTATCAATTTAGACAAGTTGGAATAGATGTGAAAAGGATGGTCTGGAGCTTGGAAACTAACTTTTAAAAAGGAATGTTTGAGGGAACTGGGGATCTTTAGTTTTGAGAAAACATAGTGAATAGGAACACATGATAGTATTTTTTAAATACTTGAAGGATGCTCAGCAAAAAAACCACCAAGAACTCTTTTTTAACATTCCAGAATGCAGAACATGGAATAATGGGCTTTAGTTACAGAAAGGAATTTTTGCTTACACAATGTGTAATTGAACTTTGGAACTTGACTACCACAAGATGTGCTGGATACCAACTTGGCTGCCTTCAAAAAAGGCCTCTTCAGCTTCTGCCAACACCCAACAGCTGTTTTTTCTCCATGGATATAAACAAGTTGCTTATCAGTTAAGGTTAAAGCAATAATGCAAATAGCTTGTTGATTTTTATGCATAAATTCTTCTATCTTTAATTTATCTTCATCATCCTCTGGATCCCATTCTTCTACGTTTGGTGGATTTTCAATTATGTTCCACAAACCTTCTCTTCGTAGAAGCAGACTACATTTCATAGACCATGATACATAGTTTGTTCCATCCAACTTGGATATAAGGGACAAACTTTGTTGATTGACTTGTGCCATGTTTTCTTATATGGATATAAAACTATAATTAATAAAACACAGCTGTCTGTTTACTGTAATGTATAACAACACAAACTCTCACTTTTACATAAATCTGTTTTATCCTAGTTAAACTGACTTTGCAGCCTCTGGGCCCATAACCAGTGTTAAGCCTGGTTTCCCCAACCAGGGTTAGGGAGACAAGCTAAACAGAATGTGCAGCGTTAGTCAGATAGGCACACAGATAAATGAGTGAGCTAAGCTTGTATGTTTATTAACATACAGTAAAAATAACAGATACGCTTGTGCTATCAAAAATATAGTTTATTCCATTATGAGTTCATAGCATAGTCAAAATAACAGTCCAATAGTCATGTATCATTTAGTCAGTCCATTCAGGGATATTCAGTTAGCAAAGTCCGTGTTAGAATATCCTATGTCAATTCACTTACAAGTCAGTCCTTTGTTTTCTCTCCCGTTCGAGCAATGCAGTCTTGTGACCTTGCAGTAATCAGGGATCATCAAAGCCAGAGAGAGAGCAAGCTGCAGCCTTGCTTCTTTTAAAGTGCTTTCACAACCACTCCCTTAATTACTATCCCACAGTTAAAGTTGCAGACACTTTAACATAGAAACTATGATTACATATTATTATTTACCTAAACCAGTTAGGGTAAAATAATGTTATCCCTAACAGGCTGGACCAATTATGAAAATCATGGTGCTCAGTGACTGTTAGCCTTTATGGTAGTGTGACTGACTCTGAAAACTTAGTCTTCTGCTGCAAGACTAATAGAGTTCCTTGGGCAGTTCCTTTTAGAGAACAGACTGCTGTTCTAGATAGGTCATGGGTCTGATGCAGCTGGACATTGCTCAAGTCCTTGTGTTCCTAAAGGGAAACTTTGATTGAGTGTTAGAAAAAAAACAAACTTCACCAGCTGGAATAAGGAAGAGACCTACTGGCCTAATTTATTTGGAACAGAGCAGTTATGAAGTGGCCAAAACAAAACTGCACTTAAAGGCATTCCATTGAGATGTGAGTAATTGTGGAGAGGCTTGAAAAGGAATGGAAGAAAGAGCATCCACAAATAAACTTAAACTTTAAACTTTCCAAAATTTTGGATTTTTCCCTTAAACTTTCCAAAATCCTGAAATTGGGTGTGTGTGTGCCAGAAAAGTCAAGATGGTTGTTCAAGACAGTGCAATTAACACTTCAGTTATTTGTCGTGCTTCTGGCAGGTTGATTGCATTGTTGTGGCTACCATTTTTATATTTCTGAATCAACCCAGCAGACACCCAATTTCTTTCTTTCTTTCTCTCCTTCTCCCTCCCTAATATTTATTTATTGTTACATTGATATCTTGTTTGTTTCTTTCAGAAGTGGAAGATGGCATACCTTGCATTCCTTCCTTCCTTCCTTCCTTCCTTCCTTCCTTCCTTCCTTCCTTCCTTCCTTCCTTCCTTCCTTCCCGCAAACAATCTGTGAGATTGATCAGAGAGATACTGATTGTCCCCAAAAGAAGCACTTCTATTTATATCTGAGGAAAGGATGTAGCTTTTTTGAAGGGCCAACTGATTACCGTTAGCTTGCCTCTGAAAGCAGCCGCACCATTTTTTTTCCAACTTGCAGAGAAACCTGAAAATATTATAACACTCCATCTGAATCCTTTTCAAAGTATGCACAGCTCTTCACTTTTTACTTTTTATAAAAAAAATTACCACCTTTTTCGGACTGGGGGATTGGATTTAAATGGCATTAGATTATTCAGCCATCCAATTCAATAACTGGCATTCGTGAGTCTTTTAACTAAAATTATTCCCAGTTGCACCTGGGCATGGCTAGAACTGAGAGGCAGCTCTTTGCAGGCAAAGTACATCAGGAACTTTCCTCCATCAAGACCTCAACCATTTCTCTCTTAAGCCCATGCAGCATTTTACAGATGCAGCTTCCCTCTGATCCTCTGACCCTCTGGAAAGTGGGTGGAATTTTTCCCTTTTAGGGTTTGGTTTCAGTCTTCAAGTGGAAGTTTCATCAAAATGCCTGGATTGAATAGAGTTGAGTGGGGGGAAAGAAAAAATAGAACCAGTGCACAATGTGAGAGGCGGGTAATATGCCCATGATTATTCATGGATTGGCTTTCCAACTCCTTCCCTTCCCCTTCCCACAGTATCATAGCAACCGTGGTGCTGCAAAAAGCTATTTTAAGAACAGTGACTTTTCACTGAACGTGCCTATGAGGTAGAGTGGGTGAACTCAGGCTTTAAAAATTGTGCACTGGCGAACTGTGTGGCAAGAAAGTCAGATCTTCTTCTTCTTCTTCTTCTTCTTCTTCTTCTTCTTCTTCTTCTTCTTCTTCTTCTTCTTCTTCTTCTTCTTCTTCTTCTTCTTCTTCTTCTTCTTCTTCTTCTTCTTCTTCTTCTTCTTCTTCTTCTTCTTCTTCTTCTTCTTCTTCTTCTTCTTCTTCTTCTTCTTCCTCCTCCTGTCCTTATATTGCCAGAAGCAATTCTGAGCTGAATTTGCAGACCCTTAATGCCAGAGCATAAACACTGATTCCTGAACAGCCATTACTTTAAATTGATTTAAAGGAATTGCTTTTCTGAAAATGATCTTTATGTTCAGTTCTCCGAAAATTCTAGCTGAAATAATAACAAGGGTGAAGGAATCTTACATTGAAGATTGTTGAAAAACCCCATCATTTCCTATGCTCATACAAACATTAGAAACTGAACTGGATTTGCCAGAAAAAGTATTTTTTAAAAAAAATCTGGTCAGCCAGAGTAAAGACTTTTGAGCAGAAATGTCAGGGATGGAGAAATCTAACTAGAGACCTATATTTTTGGATCAAATTTAACTAGAGACCTATATTTTTGAGAAATCTAACTAGAGACCTAAAATTTTGGATCAAATTTGCTTAATCTTGGGTCACAGAGGTCATCTTGTTATATTTGAGGAAAGAAAGGAGAAGGAAATAGGTATCAAGTCCATTCAGAAAAACATATGATTAATCCAAAATAAGAAAAGCATCAACAACTCTCAAGAGCTTGCTTCCTGTAGCCCAATAAATATTTATCTCATGGAACATAGAAAAACAGAATTGGAAGGTACCTTGGAGCTCACCTAGTCCAACCCCCTACATGAGCAAGAGACCGTATACCATGCTGGACAAATGGCTGTCTAGGCTCTTCTTAAAAGCCTCCAGTAATGGAGCACCCACAACATCTGAAATCAAGCTGTTCCACTGGTTGATTGTTCTCACCATTAGGAAATTTCTCCTTAGTTCTAGGTTGCTTCCCTCCTTGATTAGTTTCCATTCATTGGCTCTTGTCTTGCCTTCTGGTGCTTTGGAAAATAGTTTGCCCCACCTCCCCCCTCTTTGTGGCAGCCTCTCAAAGATTGGAACACTCCTAAGATATTCATTACAATCAATGTATAATATTGATTCCCAGAAAGGCACCTGCATTAGAAGAAGACATTTGAGAAATTTGTGAGCAGCATGCCAATTTTTAATTGATTATGACAAAAGATCCATGGGAGATGTTTCTCTTCTTTAACATTTGAAATATTATTTAACATTTAAAATGCACAAAAGAATAATATTAAGAAAATTCGGGATGCTCATTCTGGATGAATAGAGTGATTTCCCCCCATCAGCATATTAAATTCTTTGTGGATTATTAGGTCTTCCAGTTGTTTGGAAGTATCATATGTAACTATAGAAATGAATATCACCTACATGCTACTTTTAGGAGTAAGCTTTTTTATTTTTAGTTTATATATACACATACAGATGTTTCTACTGTCTGTACAGAAAAGTTAATCTTATTAGTGTCACAAATCTTAATTTCACTGCTTTGTGGAAAATTTCATTTTAATTGTTGCCTAAGAAGGAAGGAACAATAGCTGCTATAGGGAGCTGTCCCAGGTGCTGATAAGTCATCTATTATTAACAAACAACTAACTCATCCATATCATTGCATATGTTTTACTAATGCTAGTAACATTAACTTAAACCCGTAAAACAGACACAGAGTATTTTCCATGGGTTCAGGATACATTTTACAGGGGAATGGTTATCTTTAATCAGTAATCAGAACCTAAAACCCTACAAATACTAAAACTTGTGAATAATAAAAGAAATAATTGAGTTAACATACCTAATTTAACCACTCCTGTTTTTTATGTAATTCTTTGACAACTCTAGATATTTTTTTAAAGCTATGGTCTTCTAGACAATCACTTTTCCTTTACTTAGCCCTTTCTTCTGTGAAAGAAGCCTGAGACTATCAGATATTTATGAATTGCCTCTTTAAAATTTACTAGGAAGATAGATGGCAAAGCAGTTCTTACATTTAAGATAAGGACATATCTGATAGGCATAAGTAATTATTTACAAATAATCACAATGCTTATCATATCTCAGTGTATCAGACAACCCCTTGTCATCTAGAACACACAAAGAGATATAACCCCCTCTAGCACATGTGATAATTAGGTGTCACGGTCTGGAAATCATTTTTTTTAAGAGCACAACTGCAGTCTTTAAAAATGCAGAGTTCCTTATGTCTCTGCCAAGCCCCCAAATAACTATAAAATGGCAAGCATGTGTTTATAGAAGGAAGTTAAAGCAGTACATTCTGATGAGATGGATTCTATTGGGGAAAAGGAAAGGGGCCAGATAAAGACAGAAATGTGTCTGAGTGGGAAGAAAAATTGCTTGAACATTTGGTCCCTTTGAGAGGGGTTGAGAGGGGTTATTATGAAGGAGCACACAGTTTTGGTTAGGAGTGCTTTGAATTTATCAGATGGGCTCTTAGAGTTGAAATCTTCTGTTTTTTTGTGCCTCTCAATGTAGATAGCAAAACTCTGGGTTTTTCTCTTTGTCACATTAGTAGCATATAATAAAGTGTTTTAATAGCCTTTTAATAGCCTCTTCCACTGAAGTTTGCATGCCACTACTCCCAAAAACAGAATTGAATTCAGAACAAATACTAATAGAATAAAATCCTTCTTTGTGATGTGTGGGCATTTTTACTAGAGATGATGAGAATGATTGTCCCACACATTTAGAAGGCCTCCTCTCACCCATCACAATAAATAGTGCCTGATTATATGTTGGTCCAGGGGTCTCCAAATCTGACTGAGGAATTCTGGGAGTTGAAGTCCACAAGTCTTAAAGTTGCCAAGGTTGGAGACTCCTGTGTTGGTCTATTCCAGAAAGAGCTATACTACATTTCAAGTGATAGGTCCCAAGGAAATGAGGGTCCTTGGTGCTCTCTGAGTTTGGTTGATTTTTTTTGGTAGGTGTTTCATTGCCCAAACTAGCTAACATCAAGCTAACAGTAAACAATCCAACCAGAGAACCTCCAAGACCACTTCCACCAACACTGTCAAAGGAAGCCAGTAGAAGAGGGGTCTCCAAACTCGACAGCTTTAAGACTTGTGGGCTTCCACTCCCAGAATTCCTCTTCTAGCTCAGTTCTGGGAGTTGAAGTCCACAAGTCTTAAACTTGCCAAGTTTGAAGACCCTTGCACTAGAATATAAGTTGAGAGCAAACCACATTCCCCTTACTAGCACTGATGTCACCTAGTTTGGATAATGAAACATCTGCAAGAAAACCACCAAGGCCAGAAGTACCAAAGACTCCTCATTGCAACCCTATGCTACAAATCTTCTCCCTGAGTGTTTTCCTTTAAACTCTCCTCTCAAGGGAGGCCCCCTTCTGATTGAACATTATAGTATGGAACATGAGCTTAAGCCATCACGAATGGTTGAACTAATGCCAGAATGTCATGGTATCCTAGATTCTGAAGGGAAAGCATGCACTGCTGATGGTGCCACCAGAACAATGCTGAGTGACCCTTCATCCCCCCCATGCCAGGCATTCACCTCAGAAGAGATGCAACAGGAACATAGATCAGCCACCATCAAGGCCGCCTCACTTGGCGAGGAGCTGCACTCAGAAGAACTGAGAGAAGATTCAGGTATTAGCCTTTCCTTTCCACTGAGCTTCAGCTAAGTCACCTTAAGGCAGAGATCTTCAAACTTGGCCACTTTAAGACTTGTGGACTTCAACTCCCAGAATTCTCCAGCCAGCATGGCTGGCTAGAGAATTCTAGGAGTTGAAGTCCACAAGTCTTAAAGTGGTCAAGTTTGGGGATCCCTGGCTTAAGGCCAAGAGAAGATTGCAATAGGGAATGATCCAAGCTCTTTGCAGAGACTGCAAAGATGTTTAATTCTTGGTTAGTAATGAATCATAAAACAACTTCAGGTGATTTAAGAACACCATTAAACTATCTATACAAGTGACAAAGGGTGGGGGAAAGGGAACTGAAAGAAACTTTTCTTGATTGATGTTAGGATCTAGTAGTGACCTGAAAGGGGAACTGCATTTGGCTCTGCAATTTATAATAAAGAAGATTAGGTCCGATTTGGATTAAATATAATAAAGAAATTTGCATTCTTTGTCTGGCAAGCACATGACTAGAATCTGCCTTCATTTCATGTGCTTGTAAGACTAAGGATGTTGTACAGGTTTGCACCATTATTGAGCTATTAATATTTTGAATTCCATGTTATTGCTGATGGTTTTGATGTCCTGAAGTTGTTTTATTATCAAGACAACTGGAGTTATTTCAACATGCCCTCTTTAGAATAAGGCTTCCTGCAAGCATGCAAGTATGCGCATGAAGGCACCATGCTTTCCTGGAGATTTTATTTATAAAATAATTTTCCTTGTATGATAGTAGATATAATTTTATTGCTGATTCTAATCGAGGTGTAGAATTTTAGAGGTAGGGATACTCATTAGAGGTTTCTTGGAGTTATTTCTGCTTGGCAGAAGTGATCCATGGATAATATACACAGGATCTTCCCATCACTGTTTCAAAGGCTGCACAGGCCAACTGATGAGATCAAGTCCCAAGCTTGTTTATAGGAAGGTGGCGATTGGTTGAATCAACAGTTTTAAATTGGAATGTCTGCCATAGTAAGTACATTTGCCAAATCAAGGGAAAATACCTCAGTGTGGAAATTAAAGTTGCAATCATCTTGCAGTTGCTAGCAGATTATGCACGAATCTTCAGTCCTCTATTTTCTACGAGGATTTGGGACCTTCTAGGAAAGAGGTTGGGAATGCTAGTTCTTTTATGACTTATAGACTTCAACTCCCAGAATTCCTGAGGCCAGTATAGGTAGCTCAGGAATTCTGGGAGTTGAAGTCCACAAGTCATAAAAGGGGCCATAGTTCCCACCCCTGTTCCAGGTGGTGTTAAACCAGGGGTGTCAAACTCGCAGCCTGCAACATGCTGGCCATACCCACCCCCATTTTAGCAAAGGGGGAAAAAAGTTGCAATAGGCCACGTGACAATGTGTAATCGTAAGTGTTCTGTCCCCTCATTAGAATTCTTGAGATCCCCACGCTTTGATTGGCCAAAGTGCGGGGCACTCTGATTGGCTAGGTGAGCCGCGCCGATTGGCTCGCTAGGAATCTCCCGCGATTGGTCTATTCGAATCGCGGGAGATTCAAAGTGGTGCCATTGGCCGCGGCCGCCGCGGCTAAAGAAATAAAAGCCGCGAAGTTTCTCAATAGCCCCAGTTCGGTTCCCACATCAATAAAAGAGCTTGATACAAAGTCACCGACTCCTGGCATCATTTCCGAAGACACGACAATAAGTTTGACACCCCTGTGCTAAACTATCAAGCTTGGTCTGTGTAATTCATTGATTAGTCAGATGCCATCTTGTTTATAAAGTATTGTGTTTTTATCTCGTTATTTGTTTGATGAGCCACCCACAGACAATTTGTGAGCCACCCACAGACAATCTGGAGTTGGGTAGTGCCAAAATCTAATAAAATAAATAATTAAGCAATGAGTGGCCAGAATTTCAGTTAGTTTAGGATTGGTCACACTTGCAATTCAGCTGCATGTGGATTTTTTTTCATCCTTTTCTGGCAGATCAAAGAGTATAAAAATATCTCCAGTAGTTGATTCAGATGTATATGACTGAAGAATAATCCTTTCAATAGCTACATATAACATTCTTTTTAAAATATCCACCAGCATGAAAAAAATATATGCTGAATTATTTTTTTCAACTATTTGCCATCTAAAAGCAGTAATTCTGTTCAGCTTCTTTTTTTTTAAAAAAAGGGTAGGGTTAAAAAACATAAATATAAATATTAAAAAAGACAGTCTGCAACCACTGAATGGCCTGGAAGAATAAGCCAGAGTTGGCAATAAGCATTTATCACCAGAAGTGTCATATATATTTAAGTTGTTGTTGTTAGTCATGAAGTCATGTCTGACCCATCACGACCCCATGGACAACGTTCCTCCAGGCCTCACTGTCCTCTACCATCCCCCAGAGTCCATTTAAGCTGACACCAACTATTTCAGTGACTCCATCCAGCCACCTCATTCTCTGCCGTCCCCTTCTTCTATATCTCTATATGTAAGTACTTGTATGTAAAGTTTTGCCATTAAAGTCCCTACTCCTAAGTACCTAAGAAAGGGAAGAAAAATCAATTTAAAGTCAAATAAAGAACAACATGGCTTTAAAAAAATTAAAGCAAAGTCAACAGAGGAGACCAGAGTGGCAAATCCAAGTAAAAGGTACATGAAATAAGGTCATAATAATTCTCAGAAAAGTAAATATGCTGAAATTTGGAGAAGTGGCTTCAGAAGGAAGGATTTTATAGCAATGACTGAGAGAAGCAACAAAGGAGAATGAAAGGAAACGAGATTGGACTATGGTATAAAATCGCTGATCTGAAAGATCCTTTGTGCATGAATTTCTACTGTATGTTTTTAAGTTTTTTTTAAAAAAAAGAAAAATTGAACTTGTCAACTTTTAAGTTTTTTTTTTTTTTTAAAGAAAAGTTGAACTTATCAATTTTCTGAAGAAAGGGCTGCTGGGTAAATTCTCAGAACTAATCAGAGGGTCTTCAAAATCTACATTTTCCTCCTGATTAGTAGGCAGTGCAAACCAATGGATACTACTGTGAAATCACTGTAGTGCCTTGAAGATATTATACACAAAGAAGGCTGTGATATTGGGTGCCTAAAAGGATAGTTTAATACTTCATTGATTGGGTTTATATTGCACTGTGTTGGTGAAAGATTTCCACTTCCTTGACATTTTTCTTTCCTTGACACTCTGTGTCAATACATTGAATTATCTACTTAAAGTTTTTTTTTTTTTAAATATTATTTTTAACTATTCCTGCACTCCCTTGTCATTTATCTTTAGTAATATTCCATAAAATTGTTTTCAAAAGACAACTAAATATTTCTGGGGCCATGTCTATGGTGATTCTCAATTATCCAGGTCATGGTTGTCCCAAAGGTGCTTTTTTCAAGAGGCAACTAAACTTTCTGGTTTTTCTTTGAAGATGTTTTGCTTTTCATCCAAGAAACTTCTTCAGCTCTGACTGGGTGTTGGGGAATGGAAGGATTTATTTCTGAGCACTTTCTCCCTTTCCTAGCAATCTTGTCTTTGGTGGGATAGAAGAAGAGAATAATTTCCTGTACAGTGTAAATTGTAAACCTGAACTTCAAGGATGAAATTAATTTAAATGAAATTCCATGAAATTAATTACTACAAGTTGGAAAGCATCTGAAGAATGTCTGTATGTTTCATTGAAGGAATAGAAATAGAAGTAAATGTAAGCTAGGATGATGGGGAACGGTGGAATCCTTGTTTGAAGCCTTCTTAGAACAGACGGAAAAGCTAAATGTTGGATATGAACTACTGTATTTTGTATAAGTGTTGTCATCCATAAAGTCAGTCAAAAGTTAGTGTGTTGTAATGCAGTGGCTGGCCTGCACCTTTTGGGGTACCAGAGGCCAGTGGTGGGATTCAAATTTTTTTACTACCGGTTATGTGTCCAACCCTTGGTGGGCGTGGTGTGGCTTGGTGGGCATGACAGGGGAAAGATACTGCAAAATCTCCATTCCCTCCCCACCCCACTAACCTGCTTTCCAGCTCCGTTCTCCTGTGCAGGGCAACAAAAGAAGACCCAGCTGATCAGCTGGGATTTGGGAGGCAGAGAATAGATGGGGGTGGGGTCAGTCAGAGGTGGTATTTGCTGGTTCTCCAAACTACTCAAAATTTCTGCTACCGGTTCTCCAGAACTGGTCAGAACCTGCTGAATACTACCTTTGCCAGAGACTGGTTGCATGGAGAGAGGTTTTTCCACAGACCAGAGAGGTTGTAGTTTCATGTGCTGCTTGCATCCTGGTGATGGAGCTTCACTTGTTTTCACAGCCCGGTTTCTGGCATACCACAGACCAGGGGTTGGAGACCTCTTGTTCTAATGGATGAAAATTTGGTACTCAGGCTAAGAAAAACAGAAAAACAGAGTTGGAAGGGACCTTGGAGGTCTTCTAGTCCAACCACCTGCTCAGGCAGGAAACCCTATATAGACAAATGGCTGTAAGAAAACTCCCATGGTTAGAAGGTGGCTTAATTAATTCACAAGGAAGTGGGAAACATGTGCTATTTGATTTATTTAGAGTAGTAATGTGATCAATAAATCAACTAAAATAAGCAATCTATGGTCATTGTTCAAAGACTGGTATCAATGCCACTTTCACAATAAAATAAAAAGCAGGATTCTGTTCCAAAATGCTCAGAGAGTCTGTTTTATGAAAGGTAATAAAAGAAAGGAAGATTGATAGGCAGACAGGAAATAGGGAGGGATATGCACAAATTTCATGTGTGTCTTCAAGGTTTAGTTTCTTGAGGAATAAGGACTACCTGGGGCAGAGGTGGGGAACCATGGTCTTTTTATGACTTTTGGACTTCAACTCCCAGAATTCCTGAGCTGGTCATCATTCTCCTGAACTAGAGGAACCACAAGTTGGGTTGCTGAAAGTTTCATTGAACAGATAAACTTGGAAAAATACGGTACTGAATGTTCCATCATATGTTCAGTCTAGAGAGATCAATGAATTGGTTCATGACATTCCTATTTCAACTTTTTTTGCCAACAGCTGAAGCGAAAATGGCTTTTGAGAAGTTAAAGTAACTTTCAACCTCCTTTGTTTCATTTTTCCCCCCCATTTTTTCCCGGTAGTCAAAAAAATAGTTGTATCAGCCTTGTTGCTTTTAAAGAAATCAGTTCCCATTTTGCTCAGTTCCATTTCTAGCCAATAAGGGAATAACACCACTAAAATGAGCATCATGGTAGTGTTGGAGATCAACTGGAATGAAACAGATGATGGACAAAGCTCTTTCTTGCCCTTATTCTGAATGGTCTTTCCAGAGCCAGTGTAGTATGTTATGGAGGTTACAGGGTCGGACCAGTGAACCCCTGGTTCACGTCTTGCTTAAAACATGAATTTGCTTAGTCCAAGATACCTCAAACAGTATTGTTGTGAGGAAAATATGACGAAGTGCTGTGAAAGCTGATTTAAGTTGGAGAAAAGGCAGTAAGGTAGTCTTCAACTTATGACCACAATAGAGCCCAAAAATTAGGTGGTGATTGTGAGAAATTGGTTAACTGAGTTTCGCCCCATTTTACAACTTTCCTTGCCACATTTGTTAAGTGAATCACTGCAGTTGTTAAATTAGTAACACAGTTGTTAAGTGATTCTGATTTCCCCATTGACTGACTTTCTTTCTTTCTTTCTTTCTTTCTTTCTTTCTTTCTTTCTTTCTTTCTTTCTTTCTTTCTTTCTTCATTTTTTATTTATTTGTTTATTTATTTATGGAAATTTATATTGCCACTTATTCACACATGGTGACTCAAGGCAGCTTACAAGAATATAAAAACCTCATATAAAAATAATAAAACTAATAAAAGAGAGAATCTTATAATAAATTAATAAAATAATATAATAAAATAACCCCCTGCCCGCCCGCCTGCCCCTCACCTCAGTGGCAACACATCATACAAGCCATTGAATGGACTCCATCCCACTCTGGGTTCCCCAGGCCCACTGGCAGAACCAGGTCTTCAGTGCCTTCCGAAAGAGTGTTAGAGTGGGGGCCACTATAATTTCTGAGGGAATGATATTCCAGAGAGAGGGAGTTGCCATGGAGAAGGCCTTTCTTCTGGTGGGACCCACAACATTCCTTATCTCCCCACTCTGGTCGGTCAGGTAGATGTGACCAGTAAGAGATAACCACAACCAGATGTCAGAAGGTCACAAAAGGTGATCTCATGGGACACTGCAACCATCATAAATGTGAGTCAGTTCTCAAGCATCTGAATGTAAATCATGTGACCATGGAGATGCTGCAGCGTTTATAAGTGGGGAAAATGACCGTAAGTCACTCTTTTCAGTGTTGTTTTAACTTTGAATGGTCACTAAATGAACTGTTGTAAGTTAAGGACACCTGTATCAAAATCTAACAAATACATCAATAAATTAAGAGGGAGGATAAGAAAATATTACCCTTACATTTTTGATGTAAATTCTTCTTTCAGCTTTGCAGAAGAAGGAGAAAGTAGGGATACCCCACTGGAAATCTCAGGTAGCATTTTGACCTACCATGAAGAGTAGGTTGCATTTAAAAGTAAACTCAGTTCAGCTGCAAGAAAAAAAGCCATGGGGGAAGTTCAGCTATGGGGAAATGTCTGTGGAGATTCTCAGTCATCCAGGTCATAGTTGTCTCAAAGTTGCTTTTTTAAAAAGGCAATTAGACTTTTGTTTGTTTTCGAAGAAGTTTGCTTTCTCATCCAAAAAGCTTCATCAGTTGTCACACCTGATGAAGTTTCTTGGATGAAGCTCCATCAGTTGTCTTCTTCATCAGAGAAGAAGCTTTATCAGTTGTTTTCTTCATCCAAGAGGAAGCTTCATCAGTTGTCTTCTTCATCCAAGAGGAAGCTTCATCAGTTGTCTTCTTCATCCAAGAAGAAGCTTCATCAGTTGTCTTCGTCTTCTTTTTTCTTCTTTCTCAAAAAACCATTCAGCTATGGGGGTTGACATAATACAGAAATAGACTGGAGATCAGTGAAAGAATTTAAGGACCTGAACTGTAAAAAGGGAAACATGAATATGACAACACAGTTCTGTGTGAGATGTGATTAAAAAGCTCCTGACAATGTTGGCAATCTTCTCAACAGAGGAACAATAAGTGATGTTACAAAGTCATGTCAAAGGACTGACAATTTGGCCTGTATGTCTGTAACAGCTGTGCGTTTTGACACACGAAGCCATATATTTTCCCTTCACAAATAATGAATGCGATTTGCACTGTGCATGGCTCTAGTGTAGATACACTAAAATATCCTCTGAGTAGATACACCATGATTAAACATAAAATATTCATATATGGAGTGTATCAGGGTGTATTGCAACAAAAGCTAGTTTTCATAAAAGTATACATCTTATGCTTTCCTAGAAAATGGAAAAAATATGAGAATCAATGTACATATCTTACTGGAAACGATTTTGAAAAACTGTGAGTAGCAAATAGCTTTTGTAAAATCCCTACAATATTCTCACAGAGAGAAATGTAAAGAAAAACCTTAAAACATCTGTTCCCTTCATTAGCTGCCCTCTAGTGGCTAAGCTGCCAAGCATCTGAATTGCTTCAATAGTGCATTCTTTGTTTTAATTTTATTATATTGTGTTCAGGACAGTCCAACTCATTTCCTGAAGTTTAACTACCATGGATAATTCACTCACTCAGTAGATTTTTGAAGGCTATCTGGTTTCAAAAAGACTTTGGGTGGCTTACAAATATAAAATTTAAATCTCTCTCCTTCTCTCTCAATGGGATTTTTTCCAAGGCAGAAAATAAATGAAAAACAAAAAGTAGAATGCAAGAAATTAAGAAATACAGAGTTAAAATTAAAACTCCAGAAAGTGTAGTTGAAAATCAAGCAATTGAAAATCAAGACCTGCCCCTTGCTTCTCATTTATTCATTTACTCAAACATATACACAGACAATTCTGAAAGCAAATATAAATATTTCTGGACTTCCATCTTTAATATTTCTGCTCAGAATGATATTTGTAAAGTAAAGGTAACCTATTAGGCAACATGTTTATGAAAGGCCTACTTGGAGACAGTTCATCCTGCAGAATCTCTATCTAAATAGTCATTGAGTGTCAAAACCAACTTGATAATAATGGAACGGAATGGAATGGAATAGAATAGAAACAATAGAATAGATTAGAAATAGAAATAGAAATAGAAATAATAGAAATAGAAATAGAAATAGAAATAGAAATAGAAATAGAAATAGAAATAGAAATAGAAATAGAAATAGAAATAGAAATAGAAATAGAAATAGAAATAGAAATAGAATATTCTTTATTGGCCAAGTGTGATTGAACACACAAGAAATTTGTCTCTGGTGCATATGCTCTCAGTGTGCATACAAGCAACAAAGTTGATAAATCATAAAATACAATAATAAACCAATCAATTAAATCAGTAATATCATAAATCATTTGATTTGTTGGGGATTATACACTGTTGCCATTACCAGAATTCTGTGGCTAAACAGCCAATGGCATATTTTTATGGCTTGTTGGGATAAATTTAAAAGGAAGTCTGGGTGGGGGTTCAAATAGTATTACCAAAATGACTGTATTTCTTTTATTTTAAATGATTGTTTCTTTTAAAAACAAGGCAGTTAGAATCCTGTGTGAATTTTCTTCAGAGCAAGCCTTCTAGTGGCCAGTAATGAATATAACACTGCTGGCTCATATTTAAATGATTGTCCATTAGCACTCCAAGATCCCTATCAAAGTTACTACTATTGAGCCAGGTACCACATATACTATACCTGTGCATTTTGTTTTCCTTGCCTAAATGTAGAACCTTACTTTTTTCACAGTTGAATTTCATTTTGTTAGATAGATCTTATGGTTGGAGAAGAAAGACACAGAACATAACAATAAGCACCTCATATTCCACAGATATTAATGGTTCTCCTCCATTCCATTCTCCCCAGAAACTCTTTGAGAATTCCCTCAGAAATATCCCATCTCTCCAATCATTGCAGGTATTTTAAATTCTGTTTGGCCACACATTTGCTTTACTAAGTAGACTTGAATTGACTTCCTTCCTGGGTGAAATACACTGATCTTCAAAAGATTACAGCGAAACATGACTTGGTTTTTCCCCTCTATGAAGCCCAAACCTATCCATGTTTGCTCAGATACAAATTCATTTCATTTCAGCTCAGCTTAATCAAAAAAATAAACCATTCAGTTCAGATATAATTGTTCAATCCTTTATAATTTTGTTTAAAGTAATGAAATTCTGTCATCTCCAAGAGCAACTTTCAGCTTTGAATAGAGTAGTTACTGACTCTTTCTCTTCTTTTGTATTGTTCTTATAATTAGAACTAAATTGTTTTTTTTTAAAAAAATAGTTAAAAAATGTGTCATTTTTTTCTTATGATAATAGATCCGCTCTTTTCAGTATACATTAGAATGTTCAAACACTCATGTTTGAATAAGGGTAGTTAATCAACATCTCTTGAGCATTTAAGAGCATGGCTCCTTTGTAGTTTTATATTGTCATTTTAGCTATTGAATTTTAGAAGTTTAGGAGGGGTATGGTTCAGCTAAAATGGTAGATAGGAAACCAACATGAGATTTCTGCATTTAATTAATGCCATCCTTAATTTTCTTTCAGGAACTCAACCTTTGAGGCATATACCGTGTTATCCACTTACACTCAGGAGCAATTCTGGCCGTAGTAAAATAAATACAGAGTCTGCTATCCCCTAACTTCTGATATTACTGGGATCAATATTTTTCAAACAGTAGAGCTGGCCTTTAAAGCCCACCACACATTCTTCAAAGCATTTGAACTCATTTTCCAGAAGAGAGGAGGGAGGAAGAGAAGTGAGATATTTTGTGTTGTAAATAAGCCCTCTCAGTGCTACCCTTTTCCTTAAAAGAGAATTGTGTGGTGAAGCTATGGACCCTTTTTTATCTACAATCCAGATGGCCTGGTTCCTGGAAGGGTCTGTTGGCCACAAGTGGACACAAGGAGTTCTTTGTTGTGTGCTATACCACCATGCCTATATTTTCTTCTCTCTCTTTCTTGCCCTTCCCCTTGTGCTGCTGTCATGGTGTATTTCATGTCCCATTGCCTCTGATCCTGTCTCCTCTCAGCCAAGAAGACATCAGCATCCACAGAAGAACGAGAAAATGCCAGCCTGCCAACCTCTGAAGAAACTCCACAAGCCTTACTACTTTTGGGATCCACTGAATCCCCCCAGAAACAGATGGAAAGGAACACAGCCCAGGCCCCTAACCCTCCTTCCTCACTTCCAGTTCCACCACCTAAGATTGTACCCAAAGTCTCAAAGATTGTACCAGGTGAGTCTCATTCAGCCAAAGGGAGCTGTCTTTTATTAGAAGGAAGACTGGTCAGCCATGGAGTCATGAAGATGGGAAAAGATCTCACAAATGTCCCAGGAAAGGCATAGTCCCATAATTTAAAGAAACTGCAAGTTTCCATGTAGTGTGTGAGGGTTACCTTATAATGAACATAGCTTAAATGTCTGTGCTGGTGATACATTTTGCCACAGCAATTATACCTTGTTGTTGTTGTCATGTCCAACCCATCATGACCCCATGGATAATGTTCCTCCAGGCCTTCCTGTCCTCTACCATCTTCTGGAGTCTATTTAAGCTCATGCCTACTGCTTCATTCCATCCATCCACCTCATTCTCTGTCATCCCCTTCTTGTTCTTTTGCCTTCAGCCATTCTCAGTATTAGGCTCTTCTCCAGTTGAGTCCTTCCTTCTCATTAGGTGGCCAAAGTATTTGAGTTTCATCTTCAGGATCTGGCCTTCTAAAGAGCAGTCAGGGTTGATCTCTAGGACTGAACAGTTTGATCACCTTACAATCCAAGGGACTTGCAGGAATCTTCTACCTACAGTTCAATAATTTGTAGACTCAGAGCATGTTTAAAAACTAACATGTTTGAGTACTGGCTTTTGGTTGATAACATACATTTATGTTTGACAGCAGAAGTCTTTTCAGATTTGATACTTCTCAAGGACCAAAAAGATGAGATATGAAAGCGCTTTATGACCAAATCCAAATTCACTTCTAAATCCCAATTCAGATTTCATATTCCAAAATGCACAATTCAACCAAAGCTGCAGGAGATGAAAGAACTGGTGTTTGAGTATGATGCCTATCTTTGTATGTTGGTTCAACTGAACAAAGAACTGGATCCCAGGCAGAAATCAATATGCTGCCAAAAAAAAGAAATTACTAGAAGAGCTTTTAGCTTGGCTTAATGTGACCTGTTCTTCTGGAAGACAGAGGCTGAAAAATCCCTAAGTCAATGTTCACACAGAAGCAGTTTATATAATCTAAGATATGCTTATATATTGTCCTGTTTCTCTGAAGGAGGACTTGTTTTTGATAGAAAAAGAGAAATGGATTGGGAAGTTGGAAGATTTCTGGACAGCTTATATATTTTCATATCAGGATGAAATCATTATAAAGTATCACTGGATTCTCTGATAATTCTTAGGCCGTGTATGTTTAAACTGACTCTTGGGCCACCCAACCAAACTTTTCTCTGATAGAGTTATTCTGTTTCTTCTCTTACGCTTATTTTAATTCTACTCTTTAACCTCCTAGCATCAAAAACAAATAGAAACTTCAGGACTTCTCATTGTCAATCCAAATTATGAATTTAAGTGCTGTGCTATATAACCATATGCGTGTATAGCCTTGCCAAAGAGGATGATCTCTACATGTAGATAGATACAGATTTAGAAGCAGATGCTAAATAGAAATACAGTATTGTTCAATTTAAAACTACAATGGGGGAAAATATACCTAGGCAACTAGATTTACTACTTTTAATTCTACTTTCCAAGTGCTATTTGCTTTCCCTACTTAGAGTTATCTTTAAACTAGAACCCAAGGGAATCTTCAAACACCTATTACCACTACAACTAAGTCCATCCACCATGCTGCTAATTGTCTTCTTCTCTTTCTTTCTACCTTTCCCAACCTTAAAGCTTTTGTCCAGCATTAGGACCTTTTCCAGAAAGCTGAGTCTCTGCATAATGTGCCCGGAGTAAGATAATTTGGGCCTGGCCATTTGTGTCTCAACTGAGAATTCTGCGTTGACTTCCTGATCATCCATTGTTTTGTTTTCTTGGCCATCCATGGTGCTCTCAGAAGTCTTCTCCAACACCAAAGTTCAAAGAACTCAGTACTCTTCCTATCCAGCTTTTCAAAGCCCCATTCATAAATCTCAGTAAAAAGTAAGAGTTATCTGAGAAGACATCATAGGGTTGCCCTCTGAAGTTTTCCATTTAAACTACCATGTTTCGCTGATATCTAGAAACAGCTGGAGGAAATCTACAATTTTTCATCTCCTTGCACCTTAAACAAAAACATACTGCTTTTTCCCCCAGGCATGTTTTAAAGGATATTGAATTAAGTATCCTGTGAAATAGACTACTTAATAAGCCCTAAGCCTGAAGCTCTAGCATACATGAAATGCTGTTGGTTTCACTCATATGCTAATACGCAGCCCTCTACTTTCAATCAGAATTCATATTTATGAAGACCTCCATCACAATGCATATTTTAGAAATGATATCAGGGTTATGCCAATATACCTCCAAAGTAAATAACAGCAAGACTTCACATGGTGAGGCTGCACAGATCTCTGTTGGAGATTTATTTCAATGAAGGCCTGAGCAAAGCAATCCCTTCAAATTTGCTTCATGATACAATACAGGGTCTTCATCTCTAAAAGCAAATGAAGAAGTTCCCTCCTGTAGTGTTGCAGATGCTGGGAGAAGCACCTGCCAACTTTGGTTGACTGCATTACAAAGATTTGATGGAAAGTTAATCCCTGTGGTCAGCTATATTTTCTTGGGTACAGAAGTATCTAGAGGAGAGTCCAAAAATAATAAAATAAAACAAGGCAGCTGCAATCATAAGACTGAGGTTTCTCCCCATTTTTTTGCATGCATCACATGTGTAATGTACAAAAGAAAGGAGTAGGCCTTTGCATAATTGCTTTCAGGCCCAAAGAACAAAGAATGACATGGGGAAGGACTTCTGAGTTAGTTTTTATTGTTATTCACCTGCAAATAGAAAACCTGCCAGACGAAAGCAATTCTCTGCAATAATTGTAGATATGCTCTGTGAATGCTAGAGTGGTACAGTGGCCTAGAGGTATTGCTCTCAGCTCACAATCAGGAGGCTGTGAGTTCGATCCTAGGTAGAAGCAGATATTGCTCATGCTGAGCATGCTGAGAATATATCTGGTGAAAAAAACAACAACTCCGCATTGGCAACAGGAAGGGCATCTGGCCAGTAAACACTCAGCTCCATTCAGTTCCCCAGACTCCACCCCGCAAGGGATTGTGGGGTCGTTAAAAGGAGATGATGATACTCTATGAATTGCTAGGGAGAGTGTGATTTTTCTCTCTTCCTGCCCACCAGAGATTCCAAGCTCTAGTGTCTCTTTGCCTTCAGGGGAATACCCCTCCCTCCTGCAACTCTGGACTTGCAGTCCTCTTGCCTTGGTTTTTTTTTTTAAAAAAAGCTGCCCTCCCAATAGAGAAGGAAGGCAAGGGGATTTCTGAGATTTGCCCTTTGGAAGGAGTCAGTTAAAGACCAGCAGTGCAGGTGTCTTTTCCATGTGTGGAATGAATAAAAAGCTGCCATTTGCATCCCACCCCCAATGACTTTTTCTGATTTTCTTTCCAGCTGCAGGAAGTGAAGGCGATGAGACAGCCTTGAAATCTCCCCCATCCACCATCTTGAAAAATTACATAATTGTTGGCTCCTCGCAACACTCAGGACAAGCTGTTCCCTTCCAGTCCTCAGGACCGAAAGTCTCCGATCCCCACCTCAGAGGACAGCATTCGACGCCAACTGGATCCCCTCACCTGGCTGCTGTCCACCTACCTTTACCTCCTAGTCGAGTCATCGAGGAACTTCACAGAGCCTTGGCCACGAAACATCGGCAGGATAGGTAAACACTTGCAATACTCTATGAAGCAAGCCTCCTGTGAAGCAACAGCAGCAATAGATATCCCTTAGCTCAAATTTGTCTTTCACGTTGGCCCAAATCAGTGGTGGTATTCTACCAGTTCAGCCCAATTCGGGGAAACGAAATGTTACCATTTGGCTGAACCGGTAGTAAAAAAAAATAGCTACTGGTTTGGCCAAACCGGTATTTCTTTTTTCTTTCCTCCCAACAATCAGCTGTTCCAACGATCAGCTGTGCCGGGATACCCCTCGCTGTCTTACTGCTTCGCCCGGGAGGCTTCCCTGAGGCCCAGGAGGCAAAAAACAGAGCACAGGGTGGGGTGCTGCAAAAAAAGCCACATCCGCCCAATCACATGGACACACCCACCTGGACACGCCCACCTAGCCACGCCCACAGAACAGTTAGTAAAAATATTTGCATCCTACCCCTGGCCCAAATCATTTTTCCTTCACTTACAGCTATAATATCCGATACAAATCTAAGAATGACATGATTTATTCTTAGAATGTCTAATGAAAGACAGAAGCAACCTTGAACTAAGGAGAAATGGAATGGTATAGGATTTCCTGCTAGAGCAGGTGATTGGACTAGAAGACCTCTAACGTCCCTTCCCAAATCTTTGATTCTGTTACAATGAATCAGTGCAACAGCTGGCCCTCCCAGAATCATGAGTTCTTCATCACTGGAAGTTTTCAAGAAAAGATTGGATAGTTATTTGTGCAGGATGATATAAGGTCTCCTGCCTTGAGCAGGGGTCAGACTAGAAGACCTTCAAGGTCCCTTCCAGCCCTATGTTCTATGATTCAGATGCTTACCAAGTGGCAAGCTGATTTCTATAATATAATAATTGTCAGGCCTAAACCTAGAGAAGACAGAGCAAAACTCAATTGAAATGGATCTTTATTTGCTTATACTTAAGGGACAGAATCTTGCCAAACTAAAGCTATAACCTTTTTAACCTACTAGACATATCCTGAGAGATTCTAGAGTGTGGCTACCCTGAACTTATAGAGGAGAAAATTTGTACATCAGGGTTGAACTGTGGGGTCTGAAACTTGAAGACATTTCATTATCCAACTAGTTAACATCATCATGAATGTCTTCAAGAAAACAACTAAGCTCAGAGAGCACCAAGGACTCCTACAATACCTGAACCACGCTTCCGTATCCAACTCAGGGATGCATATTCTCTTCATCCGGGCTCCTTTTTGGGAAAGCCTCTTTGTTGCCAAAACTCTCCCTCACAGGTTCCATCACATGAATAGACAAACCCACCTCACCATATTGTAGATGTGTTAATTCCTATGTTTTGGAGGAGGCCTGACTAGTAGAATCTTGCTGTTCTTTCTCCAACAAGGAATCCAAGCAAACATAGTGTAAAAGTGGCTGTGATGACCTGGAGTGTAACACAAACGTAACAAAATCCAAAACGTAAATAAATGTCCTTTAATGCCTCCAACTTGGCCCCACAGTTCAATAATTCTCAGTTGGAGCTAAAACCTATTCAAAAATAGTCTTCAAAAGACTATACAAAAGAAAGCAATACAGTCCGAACTTAATAAGTAGATAGAGGTGAAATAAAAAACCAAAACAAACTACAATGAAGGAATTTCCACAACGGACCAGGATAAGTAATTACCAACTTCAAGGAGATAACAAGGCATAGTCTGTTGGAAGGATGCCAACCAAGATAAGTTCAGCCCAAAATAACACACGCTTTGCTTCTGGCAACACTGTGTTTTAACCGTCTCTCTTATATACTATTCTCCCCAGCTGCAACTAATGAGGGGGATCATGGCCGCCTCTTCTCTTGTAAGCCAAGATGTTTCCTTCTCTGTTCCTCCCTGAGTGCCCTAGGATGAAGAGGGGATGGGCATGGTTCTTCCTCTGACTGCCCAGCTGGCCTCTGCCCTTCCCCAGCCTCCTCCACAACCTCCGGAGCCATACCTCCACTCCCTGTCAGCTGTTCCTCCTCTCCCTCAGAGTTTGACTCTAACAAGAGCATGACAGTGGCTTGAGCAGAATGATGTAGGCAATATTGGATATGGGAGAGAAATGTATTCAGTTCAGGTTTTTTTTTTTTTTTTGCATTTTTAATGCAAACGATCTGAGGTCTTGCCTCCTGGACCAGAAGCACATTGGTGTGCCCTTCTTTTTTATTTTTGAGAAATGTGTGGTGCAGCTCACCAAGGAAAAGTGTGCATGGCTTTTGCAGAACAAAAGGAAAATGTGTACAACAGGGTGGGCATTAGAGGGAAACCTGCAGAAAACTTGTTTAAGCAAAGGAAAGTATATTAAGAAAAGTGGTTTGCTGAATGCATCTGTTGGGAGAAATGAAACATTAAGTGAAACTCTGCAGTGGTTAAGTGAATCATGCAGTCATTAAGCAAATGGGGTTCCCCCATTGGCTTTGTCAGAAGCCAGTTGGGAAGGTGACAAATGTATGAAAATGTGATCAGATGTTTGTGAGAATGGTTTTGTGGCTGATGGGGAAACCAAGAAAGAATAGAATAGAATAACAGAGTTCAAAGGGACCTTGGAGGTCTTCTAGTCCAACCCCCTGCTTAGGCGTGATCGCGTGCTTCCTTTGCATGTGGTTTTTGCATTTTTGTTATTTTTCCATAAAATGATAAATAATCAGAATATGTTTTGCTTTAATTAAGGTTTATATTAGAAACACACATGCTGTTCTTTGAAAAGGTCAGCCTGGCATGCCATGTTAGCATATTTCAACGCTATGCCTCCATCACTGTCATCTTGTTCCTTCAACTTGTGGTATATATTCAGATCCAGCTTTCCCATCTTGAATGTTGAAATCTCCTGCCACCTACGCCAGGAGTCTCCAACCTTGGCAACTTTAAGACTTGTGGACTTCAACTCCCTGGGAGCTGAAGTCCACAAGTCTTAAAGTTGCCAAGGTTGGAGACCCCTGACCTATACTACAGCTCCAGAGGTGGCATTCAGCAGGTTCTGAACAGCTCAGGAGAACCGGTAGCGGAAATTTTGAGTAGTTTGGAGAACCAGCAAATACCACCTGTGACTGGCCCCGCCCCCAATTATTCTCTGCCTCCTGAGTCCCAGCTGATTGGCTGGGTCTTCTTTTGTTGCACAGGAGGTTAGTGGGGTGGGGAGGGAATGGGATTTTGCAGTAACCTTCCCCTGCCATGCCCACCAAGTCACGCCCACAGAACTGGTAGTAAAACAATTTGAATCCCACCAATGCACAGCCCCCTGCCTTGTGTTTGGGAGAACATGTTGCAAGCGTTGATCCCTGGTGTGAAACCCAATTCTGTCTGCATTTTGTCTCCAGCTTTCATGGAAGAGAAAATAAAGCATCTCCCAAAAAACGAATGGAGATCCGCTTGTCCAGAACATCCAGCACTGAACATGGCAAAGAGAAGGATGGGTCAATGAGCTATAACAGCGATCCAGAAAACAAATGGAATTTGGTTAAGGAGTCGGATGAGAACAAAGAAAACCTGATCATGGACTCTGAAATCAAGGATGATTCAGTTTTCTACGAGGACGAAGAAGTTTTGAATGATTCCATAATTTCTGGTAAGAAAAACCAGTTTATGAACCTTCTATCAGTCTTCCATCCTTCTGAGGTCGGGTAAAATGAGGACCCAGATTGTTGGGGGCAATGTGCTGATTCTGTAAACCACTTAGAAAGAGGGTTGTAAAGCACTGTGAAGCGGTATATAAGTCTAAGTGCTTATTCTATTCTATTCGATTTGATTTGATTTGATTCGATTCGATTGCCATGGTGGCACAATGATTGGAATACAGTACCGCAGGCTAACTCAGCTCACTGCCAGCAGTTCGATCTTGACTGGCTCAAGGTTGACTCAGCCTTCCATCTTTCTGAAGTTGGTAAAACGAGGACCCAGATTGTTGGGGGCAAACCATTTAGAGAGGGCTGTACAAGCATTGTGAAGTGGTATAGACGTTTAATTGCTAAATTTCTAAATAAATAAAAACTTATCCTGAAAAACTGGTCCATGGGGATGTCTCCTTGTGTTGGGTTTGTGGGGTTACTAGAAATATCAATCATGCTCAGAGAACATCAAGAGTTTGACAGTTCACTCCTGAGCTACATACAGAAGGTTTTGTCATGCATAAAGATAAAGGTTCCCCTTGCACATATGTGCTAGTCGTTTCTGGCTCTAGGGGGCAGTGCTCAACTCCATTACAAAGCTGAAGAGCCAGCACTGTCCCAAGACGTCTCTGTGGTCATGTGGTCAGCATGACTAAATGCCGAAGGCGCAGGGAACGCTGTTACCTTCCCACCAAAGGGGTTCCTATGTTTCTACTCGATTTTTACATGTTCTCGAACTGCTAGGTTGGCAGAAGCTGAGAGAGGAGCTCATTCCGTTACGCAGCGCTAGGCATTCAAACCGCCAAACTGCCGACCTTTCTGATCGACAAGCTGAGCATTCTTAATTGCTGAAAATGGTTGTCCCATGGATGCTGCTGTCCAGTTCTGAATCATTGTTCTTTCTCTTTTATTTGAAGTTTTATTTTGTTGGATTCCATTTCCTATGCATCTCTATTTTCTTCTCCCGGATGGCTTTCTCTTTTTCACTTTCATTTCAGACTTTTTCCTCCTGGACAATAGTTGCATTTTGTTCTTTTGATTATATAAAGTGCCATAGTGATAGTCCTTGAAGGATGAAATAGTCTCTTTTCTGTCCTGTATTAGTTCTGGATAGGACACACCACTCTTTGTTGATTCCTTACTCTGGCACTTCTGTTTTCTTATGTTTTGCTGCCATCCCTTGGAGTCTCTTTTGAACTGCATCTCCAATAAGTGATTTTATATTCACTACCTGGCTAATGGACACTCGTTCAAATGTCTATTTATCATCTCCTTTGCAACCTGAGGATGTAACAAAGCTTTAAATAATCTATCTAGTCATCAGGAAAGTCTCTGGAGCAATGCAAAACATAACATTAAAATGATCCTACAATTACATTGAAAGAAATCTGCAGTTAATTTTGTCTGCTCCCTCTGGTTATTATCCAGATGATTGTCATAGCAATTGGTGTGCAATGCTCATCCACCAAATGATCTTGAAGTTTCTTTCTTCAGAAACTAATTCAGCAATCTCAGTCGCATGTGCAGGCATCATGTTCAATGGTGCTCTTTCAATGATTTATTTTAAGTTATTTTATTTCTTCCCCACCTTTATTGTTTATCTCCCACCTTTATTATTTTGATAAATAACTCAAGGTAGTTAACTTGGTTAATACCCCTTCCTTCTCCTCCTTTCCCCACAATAAAAATTCTGTGAGATGAGTTGGGCTGAGAGAGATTTATTTTATTTTATTTATTTTGTTTGTCAAGCATGTATGAGAAAACAAATATAAGTATGAACATAACATATATTGATATAAGTATAAACAGGTATAAGTACATACATAATAAATGAGTATGAATACATGGATAAATGGATAAATGGGAACAGTAGGACAGAGATGGTAGGCATGTTGGTGCGCTTATGCACGCCCCCTTACAGACCTCTTAGGAATGGAGTGAGGTCCACAGTAGACAGATTAAGGTTAAAGTTTAAGATTGACTGGTCAAAGTCACCCAGTTGGCTCTCATGCCTAAGGCAGGACTAGAACACATTGTCTCCTGGTGATTGGCCCAAAGTCACCCAGTTGGCTTACATGCCTAAGGCGGGACTAGAACACATTGTCTCCTGGTGATTGGCCCAAAGTCACCCAGCATGCCTAAGACAGGACTACAATTCATAGTCTCTACCACGGTGTCTTAACCACCACACCATATTGGCTCTTGACATCTCAATGATGTCTCTTCCAACTCTCTTCCATTGCTTCTCCTAACTTAGAAGTCCAGTCTTTAACAAACTTGAACAGTATTTATTCATTGTCCTCTCTAAAGGATTCTATTCAGTCTCATTTTGTTTGACCACTTTTTTTTTGTTTGTGATTGCCTTCTTGTGATTTCCATTATGCCCTAGATCTCTGATTCTTGCTTAGCTCATCTTTCAGTGTTAAATCCAATCATTTTTCTGATGCTCACATGTGAGGAAGCTCCTTTGCTCCTACTGGAATTTCTTCCACCAGGAACTATCCAAACTTAATTTCTATTTTCAGAGTAAGAGCAAACATGAACAATCACTTTTCTTTTTTAATTCTTTCCACCTTACATCTCCATCTAGCCCTTCGATATTTCATGTGGATGCTTCATTCAGTCTTGAAAGGGCAATGACCAAAATTCCCTTTCCAAGTTCTTTTATCTTCTTCCATTTTTCTCACCCATTAATGTTCACCTTGTTTGATAATTGGCTACCTGCTGCTTTTTCGTTCTTTTTATTTTCTTTTGTTTTTCCTTTCTTCATAGTTTATTTTTGCTTTCTGGTTCAGTTACAATTGAAGAGAAGATCATGCAATTTGGAGACACAGGAGCATATAGCAATAGCAATAGCACTTTTACTTATGTACTGCTTCACAGCCCTCTCTAAGCGTTTTATAGTGTCAGCTTATTGCCCCCAACAATTTGGGTCCTCATTTTACCCACCTCGGAAGGATGGAAGGCTGAGTTAACCTTGAGCCTGGTGAGAGTTGAACTGCCAAATTTCAGAAAGCTGGCAGTCAGCAGAAGTAGGCTGCAGTACTGCACTCTGCCACTGCACCACCCTGACTCACTTTAGATTTTAGCCTAATTTCAAAAAGTTGACCTCTGGAAACAGAAAACAATACTTACTGCAGGAGAAGGGTTGGCAGAGCTGGAGGGTGGAGTTAAACGCATCCTCAGTTTAGAGTCCTTGCAAGAGATCCAATCCATTCCTCTTAAATTATGTTGATCCTTGTCTAGATGCCAATTTAGTGCTGACCACTATTTGATTAGATTCTTTTGTATAGGCATCAGCAATACATCTTTCTGAGCTACAACTGAACCAGTAATCCTGATCCTTTGTGCCTGACACTTTGCTAGCAAAAAAATGTCTTATCTGAGTAGGAAGGAAGAAAGGAAAGAGATGTAAGAAAGAAGGAAGGGCAGTGAAAAAACAATACAAATGGGCCTTGGCCTTCAGTTAGAGCTGAAGAAGCTTCTTAAATGAAAAGTGAAATGTTTTCAAAGGAAAAACCAAGGAAGTCCAGTTGTCTTTTCGGAAAAAAAACCCCACCTTTGGAATATACAGCAGCTTAGTACGCAGCCCCCACAGATAAAAGCAATCTGCTTAAGACAATAAATGTAATCCTGCTGGAAATTTATCAGGATCAATGATTATATGAGAGCTACATTTTTTAAACCAGCCACCCTACCAAGAGTTGTTTCACTGAACCCTATAAAACTATATGGAAGTGGTCAAAGGGTCTTTTTAATTTAGTGGTAAGTATGAATACATCTTTTTTATTATACATTTGGGATTCCTGTTGATTACTTCAGCTAAGAGGCCCAGGCTTTCATTGTCAAACCACAGCAGTCATAAGGGAGATAATGATATCTCCATAGTATCTTGGATTACAACTTTCATATTTTGCTACAATTATATTATTTTATGGTTGCAAGAATTGGGTATGTCTAGTCTAGTAAACAAAGATCATGGCACCCAGCCCTCTCAATTCCTGGCAAATAGATGGGGAAGAAATGGAGGTAGTGACAGATTTTATTTTCCTGGGCTCCAAGATCACTGCAGATGGGGACTGCAGCCAAGAAATTAAAAGATGCTTGCACCTGATGAGGAAAGCAATGGCAAATCTAGACAGCATACTAAAAAGCAGAGACATCATGCTGGCAACAAAAGTGCATATAGTCGAGGCTATGATTTTCCCAGTTGCAAGGTATGGCTGTGAAAGTTGGACCATAAGAAAGGCTGAGCGCCAAAGAATTTAGGCCTTTGAACTATGGTGCTGGAAAAGACTCCTGCGAGTCCCTTGGACTGCAAGGCGATCAAACCAGTCAGTCTTAGAGGAGATCAACCCTGATTGCTCTTTAGAAGGCCAGATCCTGAAGATGAAACTCAAATACTTTGGTCACCTAATGAGAAGGAAGGACTCATAGGAGAAGAGCCTAATGCTGGGAATGATTGAGGGCAATAAAAGAAGAAGGGGACGACAGAGAATGAGGTGGCTGGTTGGAGTCACTAAGCAGTCGGTGTGAGCTTAAATGGACTCCAGAAGATGACAGAGGACAGGAAGGCCTGGAGGAACGTGGTCCACGGGGGTTGCGATGGGTCAGACACGACTCCTCAACTAACAACAAGTCTAGTGAAAAGAAGAACTGGGGTGACCTGATAGCAACCTTCCAATATTTGAGGGGCTGCCACAAAGAAGAGGGGGTCAACTATTTTCCAAAACACCAATAGGCAAGAGAAGAAACAATGAATGGAAACTAATCAAGAGAAAAGCAACCTAGAACTAGGGAGAAATTTCCTGACATTTAAAACAACCAGTGGAACGGCTTTTCTTCAATAGTTGTTGGTGCTTCATCACTGGAGCCTTTAAGAAGATACTGGACAGCCATTTGTCTGGAATGTTATAGGGTCTCCTGCTTGAGCAGGGGGCTGGACTAGAAGACCTCCAAGGTCCCTTCCAACTCTGTTATTCTATTAGAGTAGTCCTCAACTTACAATAATTCATTTAGTAATTGTGTAAAGTTAATAATGGCACTGAAAAATGTGACTTATGACCATTTTTAATAGTTACGACCTTTGAAGCATCATGTGATCAAAATTCAATGCTTGGCAACTGGTTCATATTTATGACCTCTGCTGTGTCCTAGGCTCCTGTGATCCCTTTTTGCGACCTTCTGACAAGCTAAGTCAATGAGGAAGCCAGGTTCACTTAACCAGGTTACTAACTTGTCAACTGCAGCGATTCACTTAACAACTGTGGCAAGAAAAGTCATAAATGGGGGCAAAATTCACTTTACAAAAATTGTGGGCTTCATTGTGGTCATAAATCAAGGACTACCTGTATTCTGTTATTCTGCTGTTTTTCCAGTAGGAGGAATGTTTTTCATTTTGGGCACTGGGTGGCGCTAGATTCATTGAACAATGAAGGAGAAAGCTCTCCAGCCTTTTAAAGAAGTGATGTAGATGTGGGATTCCCATGAATCCATCTAGAAAGATTTTTGCAGTGTATTTCTTTTTCAGTGTTTGTGTGTGTGTCTCTATATCTAAAACAGAGACTTGGCCCTCTTGTGTTTAGTAGTCATATTGATTATCGGAGTATTCGTATAATTGCAGTTATGGGGATAGTAACTAGAACAAGTAAGAGAACAAGAAACTGGAACAAGCAAGCACTGGTGGCTCAGTAGCTAAGACGCTGAGCTTGTTGATCAGGAAGGTCGGCAGTTCAGCGGTTCGAACCCCTAGTATCACGTAACAGAGTGAGCTCCTGTTACTTGCCCCAGCTTCTTGCAACCTAGCAGTTCAAAAGCATGTAAAAATGCAAGGAGAAAAATGGGGACCATTTTGGTGGGAAGGTAACAGAATTCAGTGCGCCTTCAGCATTTTGTCATGCCGGCCACATGACCATAGAGACGTCTTCGGACAGTGCTGGCTCTTTGGCTTTGTAATGGAGATGAGCACCGTCCCCTAGAGCTGGAAACAACTAGCACCTATGTGCAAAGGGAACCTTTGCCTTTATCTTTTAACTGGAGCAAAATACAAAATTCTTGGAGCAACTCACAAAATTTCTCTTTTACTTCAGGCCCTCCCATTCCAGCTTTATTTCCAATTTCATTTTTTCCCAGCAAATTCATCCCTCCTTCCTTCCATAGGTGGAAAAACTAATACGTATTGATTTTTTTTAAAGTTTCCCTTGAAATGAACTCAGTTCTCAGTGACTTGCTAATAAGAGTTCAGACTGATTCAAAAAATTTTAAAAATGTATGTTAAATTTAAATCCTAAATAGGAGGATTGTCTCTGGAAAAATGTAACCTGACTTGAAGTATAGTGTGCCAAGTAGAGAAATTATCTGAATCACTGAGGCTTCTGATCTGTATTTCAGCATTAATACAAGTTGTCCTTGGCTTACAGTCATTTGCTTAACAACATTTGAAATTAGAATGGCAATTTTTTTAAAAAAGACATGACCTATTGTCATGCTTACAACTATCCCCACATTCACATGTTCAAAATTCAGGCATTTGGCAACCAGCACATATTTACAATGGTTACAGCCTCCTATGATCACCATTTTTGGTTTTTGCTACAAACCTGCCTTCCATCGAAGACCTGTATACTGCAAGAGTCAAAAAGAGGGATATGAAAATATCTACAGGCCTCTCACATCCCGGACATAAATTGTTTCAACTCCTACCTTCAAAATGACACTATAGGTCACTGCACACCAGAACAATTAGACACAAGAACAGTTTTTCCGCAAATGCCATCACTCTGCTAAACAATTAATTCCCACAACACTGTCAAACTATTTAGTAAGACTATATTACTATTCTTCTTCTCATCCTTCCTATTACCTATCTCTTTCAACTTATAACTATAACTATGTTGCTTGTATATTTACAATTTATATTGTTTTATTTGTTCCCTAGTATGATTTGATTGCTTATTAGTAACCTATGACTATCACTAAGTGTTGGATCTTGTGATTCTTTTTTTTTTTTTTGAAACAAATTTTATTAATTTTAAAGACAAACAACACATTATTGACCATTAAGTACATAAAACCTCTTAACATTATAAATTTTTACAAGTCGGATAAAACATTATTTTTATACAACATATTTCTAATTTATCCCATTTCCATATGGACACATAAATATCTTTCAGCAAATTTCTCA
The DNA here is from genome assembly GCA_033807585.1 of Hydrophis major. Taxonomy (NCBI): domain Eukaryota; kingdom Metazoa; phylum Chordata; class Lepidosauria; order Squamata; family Elapidae; genus Hydrophis; species Hydrophis major. The sequence goes on from CM066330.1 coordinate 249,314,440, forward strand.
TTATTTCTCTTTACTCTTATTCAATTTCATTTCTTTTCTATATTTATCCATTTTATAGTCGTCATATTCATTTCTTTCTGACTTGTTTACAATTACATTCCTCCAAGGTTTTATTAATTCTTTTTTTTTTTTTAAAGATTTTTAACAATTTTACAGAAAACACAATACACAAACATACAAAACACAAAACATAAACAAAACTAAAAGATTTTTTCTGAAGATTGTCTGATCCCGGGTTAGAACTCTTCACACAGACACAAATTCAAATATCATATTCACCCCATATATCCTTCCATATCTTATTATCATTTTCTTTTTATATATATATATATATAAACCATTTTTACAAAAACAATGCACAAAGAATCAAGGCATAATAGCTTATAAATTCTTTTCTAGGAAAAAATAATAGTAAAAAACCAATAGAGCATAACAATTCCAAATTATAGTATCAATACTTTATCTATTTAACTTCATATCTTATCCCTACTTCTCCTTTTCATCCAAGTTATTTCTTGTTAATTAAAATTTTATTGCCTTTTATCAATATACAAAATCCAAAAAAAAAACAAAACATAACAAAACCTTTATATATCCTTCCATATCTTATTACCATTTTCAATAACATTCTTTGTCTGTTCTATTTCCAACTATCCATTCATCTTTTTTCTTTTACTATACTTCTCCTATACACCAATTGGAGTAACATCTATAACTCATTACCCTAACTTAAGAGTACCTCGTGTAACAATTTTTCTTGGGATTCTGTTTAAAAGATTCTAAAATTACATAATGAATTTTATACTCTAAATACACATATAAAAACACAAACCCATGTACCCTCCAGAATCCCTCTCTTATCCTAAATTAAATTCACCCATTGTCTCTAAATAAACTTTTTTTCTTTAGATCTTGCTTCCCCCCACCAAGTCCTCTCCTCCCCCCTTTTCTCTCCTGCTTATTCTTCTCCTTGCCCTTTTTACCCCTTTGTTTTTTCTCCTCTCTTTTTCCACTCCTTTTCCTTTGCTTTCTAACCTTGCCTCCACCTTTTCGCTCATTTTTCTCTCCTTTGGTTGTTTTTACAATTCTTAAAATCCCCTTTTTCTTATCCTTTTTCTCCTCCTCTCCGGAAGGGACCCATTGTTCATCAAAGATGGCTTCTTCTTCCTCTTCTTCCTTGTCCCAGTCCTTCTGCTGCGTAATCAACTTTTCATAAGTACATAACGCCATTTCCAAGAATTGAAACAAAGCGCCCAAAGAGTCTTCCTTTTTGTATTTTTGATATTCAGTCTTTAGTTCATCCACAAACAATGCCATTATGAAAAGAGAAACTTTTCCCAAAACAACCACCAGTATTTTTAATCAAAAACAATTAAAAAAAAAATTCCAAAAGTTAATACTTTTCTTCCTTCTTCTCTTTCTCTTTCTGGGGTTAATGTTTAGTCAAAGAGGTCCAATTACCATATATCTTTCTTTGGGATTCTAGGCAATCTCCTCCTTTTTCAGCTTCTGCTCCAATTTTTTTTTCCTCTCCCTTCCCACTTAAAATGTCAATTTTAAATAATCAGAAATCCATACCTCCAACAAGGGTTTCCAATTTCTTAAATTTTTCAATGTCCAAAAATCCTTTTGTTCCTTAGCTTCAACTCTCAAATCAATTCACTTTCGATGTCCAATATACCCAAACATTTCTGCTGTTTCCATGGGGTGGGAGAGTGAAGAAAAAACGAAAGTTCCCTTTAACAGCTTCTCCGCCGCTTTCTCTCTTCTTAGGGATACAATGTATCCTCCAGCAATTCAAACAGCTCAGATCCAGGCAATTTAAAGGATGTTACTTGACCCGGCTCAGACAAAACTTTCACTCTTCACATTTCCTCCAGCGCAATCTTACCCGGTTGCTGGCTTCTTCGTGGCGGCCATTGCTGACCGCCGCTCCACCGCCTTGGGAAAAAGGGGTTTTTCCGGAGAAGGGGGGGGTCTGCGACACCCCCACCTCCCTATCCGACTCCCCTCTCTCTTCAGCTGTCCCTACAGGGCAGCCATATCCCCCGACCCAGATGGGTCGGGGGTACCTCGACGGCTAGCACAGCAGGAATCGCGAGCTGTCGCGAATTCCTGCTGCCCCGAAGCCACGCGAAACCGGAAACCAGGATCTTGTGATTCTTGATGAATGTATTTTATTTTTTCTTTATGTATACTGAGAGGTTATGCACCAAAGATAAATTCCTTGTGTGTCCAATCACACTTTCTATTCTATTTGTGACTTTCTCAGCTGGCTTCTGAGAAATGGAATGGATAGAATGGAATGGAATAATAACTTTATTGTCACTTTGAATGTACACTAATCAGCATACATTAAAATGAAATAATCAGCATACATTAAAATGTTTTTAATTGTTTTCTATTTTTTCTTTCTATTTTCTTCTCCCTTTCTTCTCTCTTTTATGTGTTGTCGGTTTGTTTTAATTGTAAAATCAATAAAATTTATTTATTAAATGAACTTTCATTGCCTACAGCTCTCAAAGGGTCATCATATCCAATACACAAAATAAATACAAAATGATGCATATACCCACATATATTATATGACACAGAGAAACGACACAGCATAGCAATAGCAACAGCACTTAGACTTATACATCGTTTCACAGTGCTTTACAACCCTCTCTAAGTGGTTTACAATGTCAGCATAATTGCCCCCAACAATTTAGATCCTTGTTTTACCCACTTCCAAAGGATGGAAGGCTGAGTCAAACTTGAGCCTGGTGAGATTTGAACTGCCAAATTGCAGGCAGCCGATAGTCAACAGAAGTAGCCTGCAGTACTGCACTCTAACCACTGCTCCACTATGGCTCAGTTTGGATGTATACATGTACATGGCAAGGAAAACAAATCTTGAGAGTTTATCAGACGAATGGCATAGGGAACAAAGCTGTTACAGAATCTGGTAGTTCTGCTAGAAATACTTCAAAATCTCTTCCAAGAGGGGAGCAATCTAACAATCCCTTGAACTCTAAGCACACAGCACTTATAAGCACTATCCTGAATAACAGGAAGTGAGCTTCCTATAATTTTCTCAGCTGTCCTCACCACTCTCTGTATGGACTTTCTATCTGAGGCACTGCTGCCACCAAACAGTGATGCACTCTCAGTCGTGACTCTGTTAAAATTGACCAGGACAGAAGGAGAAAGATGTGGACATGGGCAGATGGAGGAAGGCAAATTTGCTTAATGACTAATGATTCACTTAACAACTGTAGTGATTCACTTAACAACCAGGGCAAAAAGGTTGAGAAGTCAGATGTAACTGAACATCTGCCTTGCTTAACAATGGAACTTCTGGTCCTACTTGACATAAGTGAAGGACTAACTATATCTCCTTTGTGATTAACCCCCGTTCTTCCTACATAGACCCATTAGCAGAAGATATTTCTAGTAGCCGCACCTTATATATATTAATCACAAGATATACTTTGCTATTTTAGGGCTCATCTCCTTGACACATTCCCATTGTCTTTCATTGCACGCTCCAGGTACGTTGCCGAGAAAATGCAAGAAAGAGATTCTGGCAGTGAAACTGCGGAACAGGCCAAGCAAACAGGAGTTGGAAGATAGGAACATTTTCCCAAGAAGGACTGACGAAGAAAGGCAGGAGATCCGGCAACAAATAGAAATGAAGTTATCCAAGTAAGTCTAATTACAATAAGACAAGAGGTGGGAAGTGGGGCTGGTGAGAGAATAGATTTACTGCTTTTTTGTATGATAAACTTTCTTGGCAATTCAGTTATTGGGGCTCCAAAAAGAGAGGGACAAAACAGGTCATCATTTGATAGGACTCTTCAAACTTGGCAACTTTAAGACTTGTGGACTTCAACTCCCAGAATTCCCCAGCCAATACATCTAGCTGGGGAATTCTGGGAGTTGAAGTCCACAAGTCTTAAAGTTGCCAAGTTTGGAGATCTCTTTTTTAGAACAAAGAAGTGACTAATTTTTCCATAAATAAAACTGAACATCAATGGTTTTCCCCGTTTCAGTACCCTCAATTGTTATACTGTTGTGCAGTAGACTTGTGAAGGATGGACAGAATTGAACTGTGGCAAAAATAAAAACATTGTATTTTGGGGTTTCTGGAATTTAAATTTCTTATAGGAAATATGTAAAAGTGTTGACCATGTGAACTGGAAAATGTGGTTCCCAGCTGTTGTAGACATAACTCGCCTATCCTTGGGGTTGATCAGTATCTATTGGAAAGTTGTGACTGGGTGGTGTGAGGGGGGATGGAAGGATAGATTCTGACTGTTGAGACTGGATGTTAAACCATGTTTGAGACAACAACCTGGATGACTGAGAATCTCCATAGAGAAAGTGCAAGGCATCCGCCTCTGATATCCAACTGTGTTTTAAAGAAATCATTTTCAGATATATTTCACTGTGAAATAGTCCCAAAATGAAATTACCATGTACAATAGTCCCAAAGGTGCTTTTTCAAGAGGCAACTGGACTTGAAGTTGTTTCGCATCTCATCCAAGAAGTTTCTTCAGCTCTGACTGAAGAAACCTCCAAATGGCCTCAATGACTCTAACAAAATGCAAATGACCAGCGGTCTGCAAGGAGTATAAATCCTTCCATTCCCCACCATCCAGTCAGAAGTTTCCTGGATGACTATTGGCTGCCTGCAATTTGGCAGTTCGAATCACACCAGGCTAAAGGTTGACTCAGCCTTCCATCCTTCCGAGGTTGTGAAATGAGGACCCAGATTGTTGGGAGCAATAGGCTGACTCTGTAAACCGCTTAGAGAGGGCTGTAAAAGCACTGTGAAGTGGTATATAAGTCTAAGTGCTATTGCTACAATTCCCCCATCAGGATTTTTGGACTAACATCTAAGACATGCTAAATGTGGATACTTTTCAATTGATATAAGTTTAGCATTTATTAATATTTTTTAAATCCACGCAGAGCACACTTTCAGCAAATCAGATGCTGTGGTGTGTTTTGTAGGACAATTGTTCTTAATCCTCAATTTCAGTTCATAGAGCAGGATCTCTTCTGCACTAGCAATCCTCTTTTGCCGTCTGCTTGGCCTCATTCAGGTTCTAGGCTGTGGGCTATGTCATTTAGAAAGAAAGCGCAGCTGAAAATATTAAAATATTTTGCTGTTTAGACTTGGAAAATCTTTGGAGGTAAATCAGCTGTATTTAGTGCTATTGGTAAGAAGCAAAGATTTTATCAAAATGAGAAAACATGTACCAATAAAGGTCAATATTTGTAGCTCAAGGTTGAAATGAGATTATCTGAGCTTCCGTGTTTTTTTGCAGACATTTCATTGCTTTAACTACAGAGGTGGTATTCAGCAGGTTCTGACCAGTTCTGGAGAACCGGCAGTGGAAATTTGAGTAGTTTGGAGAACCGGCAATACCACCTCTGACTGGCTCCACCCCCATCTATTCTCTGCCTCCCGAGTCCCAGTTGATTGGCTGGGTCTCCTTTGGTTGCCCTGTACAGGAGAATGGAGCTGGAAAGTAGGTTAGTGGGGTGGGGAGGGAATGGGATTTTGCAATAATCTTCCCCCTGGAATGGGGTGGGAATGGAGATTTTATAGTATCCTTCCCCTGACACACCCACCAAGCCATGCCCACAGAACTGGTAGTAATTTTTTTTGAATTCCCATCACTGCCTAACTACATAACTTCATCAATGCTAGTAAAGAGTGCAGTTTGCTGTCAGTTTATATTCTGGTGACTTGCCTGTCTTGTGTGTGGGGGGGGGGAGGAAGGGGGACAGTTTTAAATGATTCTTTGGTTGGGCTTTTACTGATAGCTCTTTGGCAGTTCCTTGACTGGGGTATTGTTTACTTGATTGTTGGTCTAAAGTTAACCTTGGAGTTAATCTATGCTGATCTGGTTGCTGATTCCTGGTGGAGAGATGCTAGAGTCTTTTTGTTCTCTTTTGGTCTTGGTTGATTGTCTCTTTTGCATAGTCTATAGATGTTGCTACTCCTTCATGAAGTACTGCCTTGTCCTGGTGAAGGGGCTTGCATAGCTCAATGAAGCTATGAGCTATGCCGTGCAGGGCCACCCAAGACGGACAGGTCATAGCAGAGAGCTATGCTATTAAAGTCTATGTGTCTACTGATGGCTGGTTTGTCAGAGTGCCAGGTTTCTAGAACAAAAGGACTTCAGCACTTCTCCACCAGTAACCAGCAACCAGATCAAGATAGATTAACTCCAAGGTTAATTTCAGTCCAACAATCAAATAAGTAATACTCCAATCAAGAAACTGGCAAAGAGCCATCAGTAAACAGCCCAACCAGATCACTTCCTGACCACACAGACAGGCAAGACACCAGAATATAAATGGACAGCAAACAGCACTCCTTACTAGCACTGAGGCTATTACCTAATTTGGTGAATGAAGCGTCTACAAGAAAACGAGCAAGCTCAGAGAGCACTGAGAAAATATGTGTTGTGAACTTATGCAAGCCCACTTTTGAAATACTTGAGCATGGTGCAAGGGTGGAACGTATGTCATAATCATAGGTAATCCTCCACTTATGACCATTTGTTTAGTGACTGTTCAAAATAATGACATTGCTGAAAACAGTGACTTACAACTGGTCCTAAGAAGCATCGTGGTATCCCTTCAGTCACATGACTGTGATCTAGGTGCTTGGCAACCAATTTGTATTTATGATGGTTGCAACATCCTAGATCATGTGATCATTATAGGTGAACTTCCCAGCCAGCTTCCAACAAGCAAAATCAATGGGGAAGTCAGCAGGAAAGATCACAAAATCATGATAACATGATATCTCGGTTAACAATTGCAGCAAAAGTCATAAAATCAGGTGTAGTTAGGCAATGCTTCACACATCACAATGCTCACACATCACACATCACATCACACTGAATCTGGTCCCAATTATGGTCATAAGTTGAGGACCACTTGTATATGTTTTGTGAGTCAAACGCCACCACCACCATAAAAGAAACCCATGGCTATATTTAAAATGGGGGTGGCATGGTTGCAAATGGGATAATGGTGCAAAGCATGGAGTCTATCCCATAGACGTGGGTTGCAGAAATTTTAGTTTTTCCTGGGGTTAACAGTTAATTGGTAAGGAATGAATTCCTTTCTTCATTCTCATGATTCCTTTAACTATCAGTTGGCCAGATTCTTGTAGAGAACTTAAACTTGCAATAAATCTTTTATTATATTCATTTGAACTACCTGAATCTCCTGATTTCCCCTGGTGCTTGACATTACTCTGTAACCATTAAGGGAAATGTGTGGAAGTTAAGAAATGAATTCAAGGTGGGCTGTACTTAGAGATCTTGCGGGCATGCAGGGACTCATGATTTATGACTTATTATCCAGTGTGTTTAATTTTTTGGCATTAATACAATGCACCGTTGCTTATTTAGTAAACTAGAGTTCAACAATCCATAGTTTAACATGATATGTAAGTCCCACCAAAGAAGTGTGCTATTGAGTCCCAGTCTATTAAATTTGGCCCCACAAGGTTTAAGAGACTTTGAGGATAAGATGATCTCTTGTAATCTGATTCCTTTCCAGGAATCTGAACCCGTTCCTCAGCAAACATGATCATTGCCAAGGCTCACACATTATGGAAGCTATATACAACACAGGTGTGTGAGATCTAAATAGGAAAGTTAAGTTTAAAATGATACTTGCATTCATCTTTAGCAATGACTTGATTCAAGTTGTTCAGCTGGTAGAAACTTTGTGTATCATTATGAATAGTTTAACCAGCTTTAATGAACTGTAATTTTTTCCATTAATGATTTAGATAACCCTGGACCCAAGGAAGTAACACATGACTTCTAAACTTGTCTTCTAGCCATCTGCAATACCATCTTTGGTGCTGATTTAATTTTAACATGCTTCAATTTCTTCAATGCGCTCATATTTATTTTAGAATCTATGAATGGAAGCTTTTCCTAACATGGACTAGGATGGAATTATGACTGATAAGCTTTCCCAAACTGAGTAGCCTTCCCAGACAGTGTTTGGTCAGCTCTTTGGCCTCAAAATGAACAGTTCCTCAATTCATGTGCCAACACAGTTCTACGCTGCATAAACAGATGGATAAAAGGAACATCAGGTGAAGTGTTAATACCACTTTATAATGGCACACTTGGAATACTGCATCTAATTTTAGTCTCCATGATGGAAAAAAAAGATATTGAGACTCAAGAAAGAGTGCAGAGAAGAGCAACAAAGATGATTAGGGGACTGGAACTGGGCATGTCTAGTTTGATGAAAAGAAGGACTAGAGGAGACAAGATAACAGTATTCCAATATCTCAGGGACTGCCACAAAGAAGAGGGAGTCTATTCTGCAAAGCACCAGAAGGCAGGACAAGAAGCAATGCTTCCAGAAGTTGTGAATGCTCCAACACTGGAAGTTTTTAAGAAGAGATTAGATAACCATTTGTCCGAAGTGGTGTAGAGTTTCCTGCCTAAGCAGAGGGTTGGACTAGAAGACCTCCAAGGTCCCTTCCAACTCTGTTATTCTGTTCTGTTCTGTTCTATTCTGTTCTATTCTTATGAGAATGCTATGTTCAAACAACACAGCGCTCTTAATTCTACTTTACTCAATTAACTCAGTTTTCTGCTACTTGGGGTGTCTTTTCACAACTCACTAAGCTAGAATGTTGTGAGCTTGTTTGCTCTTCAGTGTCTTTTATGAACACAAACAATAAATGGGAAGCACAGATACAAGGGGAACATAGATATAAGATCGATATAGCATATCTTATAAGAAGGTTGCAAAGGTGAACACATGACGCTGGGACACTACAACCATCATAAATATGAACCAGTTGTCAAGATGTTGATCACATGACCATGGGGATGCTGCAAAACAGTCATAAATCACATTTTTTAGTGTCATTGTAACTTTGAACAGTCACTAAATGAACTGTTGCAAGTTGAGGACTACCTGTATTCACTTCTCCTTGTGAAATCTTGAATAGCAAAAGAAACATTAAACATTAAACTTTTGTTTCATGGACTGTAGAATATGCCTTCAGAACAATGAAGTATTTGCCTTTGGTTCCCCTTGTTGGCTTTGCTTTGCTTTGCTTAGTGTATATTTACACACATACACACACGCTCTACAAGTCTCTAAATCATATTACATAAAGGATACCAACAGCAGCAAAGAATAAGCTAAATAAATTAAAAGGCATTCCTTACATCCCTTCATGCCTATCTATTCTTGTAAGCCATCCTTGCTTCCACCCCACCCATCCACAAATTCATCCACTGCCTTTTGTTTTTAAACTTCTAACCTCACTTCCGAGATCTCGATGCTATCCAATTGTGACTCTCTCAATCTTCCCCTTCCTCTTGACCTATGTAACTCGTCCTTTCTTTATTTTTTCTGCAATCCAATCCTTTCTATTTGAGAAAACAATCTTGACATATTTATTTTGTACTATCATTCACAGTCAACAGCCATTCAACACCCATTCATTCTTGTTGCTATCTCTTCTGGATGTCTGGATTTACTGCATTTAAAAAAAAAAAAATCTCATTCCCACCAAATTTCATATGTGTGTGTGTGCATGTGTGTGCATGTGAGATCTTGTGAGATCATATATATGACAATTTTTCAAATTTATGACAGTTATAGCATCTCCATGGTCACCAGAGGTGGTATTCAGCAGGTTCTGACCAGTTCTGGAGAACTGGTAGCGGAAACTTTGAGTAGTTTGGAGAACCGGCAAATACTACCTCTGGCTGGAGATTTTACAGTATCCTTCCCCTGCCACACCCACCAAGCCACAGCCACAGAACTGGTAGTAAAAAAATTTGAATCACACCACTGGTTCTGAACAGTTCTGGAGAACCGGTAGCGGAAATTTTGAGTAGTTCGGAGAACCAGCAAAAACCACCTCTGACTGGCCCTATCCCATCTATTCTCTGCCTCCCAAGTCCCAGCTGATTTGTTGACCTGCATAGGAGAACGGAGCTGGAAAGCAGGTTAGTGGAGTGGGGAGGAAATGGGGATTTTGCAGTAACCTTCTCCTGCCACGCCCACCAAGCCATTCCCACCAACCCATGCCACTCCCACCAAGCCACACCCACAGAACCGGTAGTAAAAAAATCTGAATCCCACCACCACTGATGGTCACAGGATCAAAATTTGGACTCTTGGCAACTGGTTCATATTTATGACCGTTGCATTGTCCCAGGGTCATGTGATCACCTTTTGTGACCTTCTGACAAGCAATGTCAATAGAGAAGTCAGATTCACTTAAGAACCATGTGATTAACTTCATATCTGCAGTTATTCACTTAACAACTGTGGCAAGAAAGGTCATAAATGGGGCAAAGCTCACTTAACAACTGCCTCATTTAGCAAACAGAAATTTTATGCTCAGTTGTGGTTGTAAGTCAAGGTTATTATTACTTATAATAGGCCCATTTTTTATTGAAATTGATTGTTGATATGAGTTTATTCTATGGTTGTTACTATATAAATGCCACTGTAAAACTACTTTTAATGTTGTAATGACTTCTGTGATGCGACTGTTTTATTGTATTGTGGTACACCACTTTTAAATTAGATTTTTTAAATAACAGTGGAATCAAAATCTGGCTAACTAAGAAAGAAATATAATATAATAGAAAGAAATATAATAGAAGCAGAAAGAAATATAATAGAAGCAGAGATATTCAGAAAGCTGTACAACACTGTTCTAATCGCAATAATACACATGCGAACAAAATATTTAAACTCAATGTAAATCGTTCTAAACTTGACTGTAAAAAAATACGATTTTTGTAAGAGAGTTGTCAACATCTGGAATGCTCTGCCTGGTTCAGTTGTTTCAGCCACAAATTTTCACAGTTTTAGCCACAAATTGATTCTGTGGACCTCACTTCATAACTAAATAACTAACTAAATAAATACATAAATAAATAAATACCACTCCCTTCCTCTCTTCCTGGCTATTGCTCAAGCAAATCCTAAACTCTTGAGCCGCAAAGCAAATAGCCAGCTCTAGAATACAGATGGGACACCATTGGCTAGGCTCGTTCATTTGCCATCTTTAACCTTTGCCAGTAGTAACTTCAAAAAGGGCATGTTTCCCAGGAATGCCAGAAAGGTAAATCCTTTCTTGATTAAATGAGCTTCAAATTAGCATTTCCAAAGTAGGCTCTGGAGAGAAAAAGAAAAATGTATTAAAGTACAAATAAAACTATTGATTTCAGTTGTCTGGATCATGAGATAAGATTTTGGGAAAAAACACGTGGTACTTCAAGACATTTGTGGTCAGTCTCAGGTAGGTTACTTTCTAAGTTGCAGGCACCAGAGCTATAACACTTGGTGCCAAAGAGTTACAGTGAATGGTTTATGCTAGTCAGCTTCATAAATATATACAGCGGATTGGCCATTGTGTTTTAAGGCGCTGGACTAAAGGAAACTTTGACCTGATCTAACCGGCCTTTCCTTCTATCCCTACAAAGTCATCCAGTTTCTTTGCAGAAGATCACTATGCAAAGGTACAGTTTACTCATGACTATAGGACAGGAGTGTCAAACTCAAGGCCTGCAGGCCTAGTGTGGCCTATGCAGGGGTGGGATTCAACCGGTGTTACTACCGGTTTGGTGACTACATTTTGCTGCGTGCACATGTTTAAAAAACCATCAGCTATGCCGCCTAGACAGCTGAAAAACGCTGTGTGCAAGTGCACAGCATTTGAAAAGCCTCTTTTTTTCCTGCTTTTTCAACCTCAACTGTGCCATGCAAAGCAGCTGAGGTTGAAAAAGCAGGAAATAAAGGACAGGTAAGAGCCTGGGCGGGTCGGTGGGCCAAACAGCAGCAAACACAGAACCGGTTCTGTGTCTGCTGCTCTTCAGAGCTACCAGTTCTTTAGAACTGGACAGAATCGGTAGCATCCCACCCCTGGGCCTATGGGGTGTTTAGATCTGGCCCACGGGGCCACCCTGGAAACAGCAAAGGACTGGCCCACAGTGCCTTTGCCAGAAAAAATGGAGCTCGGGAATACCGTGTGTGCCCCCTTTTCCAAGCTCCATTATCGCTGGAAGAGGGCCAGTGGTGGGATTCAAAAAAAATTTACTACCGGTTCTATGGATGTGGCTTGGTGAGCGTGGCAGGGAAAGGATACTGCAAAATCTTCATTCCCTCCCCACTCCACTAACCTGTTTTCCAGCTCCGTTCTCCTGTGCAGGGCAACAAAAGGATACCCAGCCAATCAGCTGGGACTCAGGAGGCAGAGAATAGATGGGGCAGGGCCAATCAGAGGTGGTATTTGTCAGTTCTCTGAACTACTCAAAATTTCCTCTACCGCTTCTCCAGAACTGGTCAGAACCTGCTGAATGCCACCTCTGCAGAGGGCTAGCAAAACAAACTAAAAACAAAACAAAAGGAGAAATGTTTCCCCTTTTGCATTTCAGCATGCAAGAAGGGACAGGAAAGGAAAAGGGGAAAGAGGAAAGAAAAAGAAGGAAAGATGGGAAGATGGGAAGAGAGCAAGGAAGGAAAAATAAGGAAAGAGGGGAAGGAAGAAGAAAGGAGATTGAAGAGGGGAGGGAGGGAGGGAGGGAGGGAGGGAGGAAGGAAGGAAGGAAGGAAGGAAGGAAGGAAGGAAGGAAGGAAGGAAGGAAGGAGATTATGAGAGTGAGGGAGAGTCTGAGGAAGTACTGCATTAGCAGTTGGCCACCACAGGTGCCCCCGCATTGAATGACATTGAGCTGGCCATGCCCACCCTGGCCCATAACCCTAATGCGTCCCTCAATGAAATCGAGTTTGAACACCCCTGCTACAGGGTGTCCTTAATGTACGACCACAATGGAGCCCAAAATTCCTGTTGTTGAATGAGGTTTGCCCCATTTTGCGATCTTTAAAGCAAAGACCATGGGGAAGCCAGATTCACTTAACAACCAGGTCACTAACTTATCAACTGCAGTGATTCACTTAACAACAGCAGCAAGAAAGGTTGTAAAATGGGGTAAAACTCACTTAACAAATGTCTCACTTGACAGCAGAAGGTTTGGACTCAATTGTGGGGGTACATTGAGGACTTCCTGCACAGGTGCATATATTCTTTGTTCTGCTTAGTATACTGTTTACTTGTAAACGTCCATCTGCTCCAAAAAAAACCCCACATCAGAGTCACTTGCCACTAGCAGGAAAAAGAAATTAAAATGCAATCCTACTCCCCTTGCCTCTGATTTACACCCTAGAGCAAGTGTTTTACATGGATCATCTCTGTCTGCTTGAAGGAGGGGAGGAAAACAAATCACACTTCCCAGACGTAACATTTTCTCAGCGACCTCCATCATGTAGCTCTGTCCTTATGCTGCAAATTTTGGGTGAGTGAAAGGAAGCCGCCTGCACAGCTCATCTGTAATGAGCAAAGGACAAAGCCATGGGGCGGCGGTGAGGAAATGATCTTTTAACTTGCTCGTTAGAGCACCAAGCTAAATTTGGCTACATTTGCAAATATGAATATTGCAGCGGTGTTTCACAGAGGGGAGAAGACATCAATGTTGGGGCCTCCCACGCCGGCTTACTCGCTTGAAGTGTTGGAGACTAATTGAAAAAGCATGGCAGAGATGCTTCCTGCAGTTTATTAAATATTTAAAATGCGCACTTGTATCTCCAAAGAATACTTATGTTTTAAAATGCCCAGCATTCATCTTCCCTTATTCTGAAGAATTCGAAAGAGCCATTGCAGGCAATACCAAACATCTTAAATCCTTAAGATGTTTTTTTTTGTTCTTGCCTTGGCTTGCATCCATAGGGAAGTTCCCTATATTACTGGCACAATATTAAAACAGAATAAAACAGAATAACAGAGTTGGAAGGGACCTTGCAGGTCATCTAGTCCAACCCCTTGCCCAAGCAGGAGACCCTACACCATTTCTGATAAATGGGAGTCCAATCTCTTCTTGAAAGCTTCCAGGGATGAAGCTCCCATAACTTCCAAAATCAAGCTGTTACATTGGTTGATTGTTCTCACTGTCACAAAATATCTCATTTCTAGGTTGAATCTCTCCTTGATCAGCTTCCATCCATTATTTCTTGTCTGGCCTTCGGGTGCTTTAGAAAATAGCTTGATCCCTTCTTCTCTGTGGCAGCCCCTCAAATATTGGAAGACTGCTATCATCTCTCTCCTGGTCCTTCTCTTCATTAGACTCGTCATGCCCAGTTCCTGCAACCGTTCATCATATGTTTTAGCCTCCAGTCCCCTAATCATCTTGGTTGCTCTTGTCTGTACTTTTTCTAGAGTCTTTTTATAGTGTGCTGATCAAAACTGGATGCAATATTCTAGGTGTGGTCTTTCTAAGGTTTTATAGAGTGGTACCTCACATAATCTTGATTTAATTCCTGTGTTAAACAAAAGGAAAGGAAGCTACATTATTTCCTGATTGTAGCTGGAAGCTTTGCTTCCTTCTATATGCACGGAACATCAACATCACATTCTTGTGTTGTGACAGTGACAAGAGGCTGTTATGGAGGTTGATTAGCAATCAGTCCATTTCTCTCAAGAAACCACCCCTTCCTTGCAAAGGCAGTTTGGGATTGTAGGACAGATATTTTCCTACAGTTGTGGAACTCAAAAGTGACATGCAAATGCAATGAGACAAGAAAGCGGGTTGAAGACGTAGAAGCAATCGGCATCTGCTTTTCATGACACTCCATTGGGCATCTGGGAGGGAGAGGTGGCTGGCTTAGTTGGTAGAAGGAACACACAGCAGTGTAGACACATGCACGGTGGCATGAAGCTAGTCCAAAGGTCTGGAAGCCAGGGTGAGTGGCCATATTAACTACTATATTTATGTATTGCAAAATTCTAATTGCAATTTCATGGCTGTTATTCACTCTCTAGTATTAAGTCAGGTTCAAGCAATCTGCTACAGTACTTTAAAGATGAAGCCAAGAGCAACATCTTTCTTTAAACAAAATCTTTAAGAATCCAAGCTACAACCTAAATCTGAAACATCTGTCTGTCTGTCTTTCATCTATCTATCTGTCTGTCTGTCTATCTATCTATCTATCTATCTATCTATCTATCTATCTATCTATCTATCTATCATTTTCTTCCAACACAATGCTGAATTGAAAGTAATTAAAAATGAGAGAAGAATCCTGTTGATTTTACTATTTCACTGATATTTTACACCAGAGCCTCTCTCTCTCTCTCCCTCCCTCTCTCGCTCCCCCTCCCTCCTCCCTCCAATATTTATAAGCTGCCACAATCAGCTAAGACAATGAAATGAAGAATGCAATCTGTAAACAATTAAAACCATAATATATACCCAGAACAAATAAACATTAAATATACAAGGGGCCCTAGGTTAAATTGAATACCCACTGGAATAACATGGTTTAAATTTAAGGAAAAGGGGAACTGATCTCATTCCTGGGAATGAAGTCTTCCAAAGTGAATGGGCCACCACCAAGAAGGCCTGTCACCTGGCCCATGTCACACACACAAACTGGCGGTGGGGAACCTGAATAAGCTCTGTCTAGGTGTTTCTTCTAGCTGGGCAAATTCTTTCTTGACAAGGTGTTGCCTGGTGCAATGGCCATGAAGAGTGACTTTCAAAGGGAAGCCTCATCTTTTAAACTGGGCCCAGTACTTTCAGTTCCTGGCTTCTACCCTGTTACGGTTGTTCTACCAAGATGCTTTTATGATGTGTTTCGAACCAGCTGCAGCTTTTGAGTAATCTCTAAAGGCAGCCTGACATGGAGCAGTATAAGGATTTGGTGATCGGTACATGAATCACCATTGCCAGGATATCTTGATTGAGATAGGAGTGAAGGTAATGCTGAACAAAGTTCCCCTTGGTGAAGTCTTCCATTTGCTGTTTCAACAGGAACTTTGAAACCAGAAAGCCCTTCAGATCACACCCTGAAAGAGTTGGCATACTACCCGTCCCCGTGACTACCAGGATCCCTGTTAAGGGAATGCTCTGAGGTTTACTGACCGCAGCAGTTCAATGTTGCCAAAGTTTAAATTCGTTATTTAGTTTATTATTGGGTTTCGTTCACTGAGGGAAATAGGGTTTTTTTTATTGTAATCCTTTGACCTTCCCTCTAATCACCTCACCTTTGGTTGGAGATCTGGAGGAGGTTTCCAGCATGCTTGGATGATAAGAAGGAAGGTTTCCTTTTTTTTTGAGAGATCTTTGGCGAATTCATCCCTCTCTAATAGTAAGACTCTTTCTCATTGCAGCTCAGACTCAAAAGATTAAAAACGTTTCACACCTTTTAACGAAGTTGGAAGTTCCTTAGATATCATACTGTTTCTGAAGGAAGACAAAGCCACATGCAGTGGGCTTTTTGTTCCTCCAGCTCATCTTAAATAGATCTTCTTTCCTTCTTTTCTTGAAGATGCCAACTAATCACATACTGAGAAGTTCTGCAGTTCCCAGTATGAAGCAATATCAATATTCTATTTAAAAAGATATGAACGTACAGAAACATAAGAATTGCCAGAGCCTTCTCATGCTGAACACATCAACACTACCCCCAGGCCCAAGTTATTCATAAGCCAGATTGGTGGGCAAAAATTACAGGTGCAGATGGCTGAGGAGAGCAAGGACTCAGATGAGGGGCCAGGACCATTAGGGAGTGAATTGCTGCCTTCAGAGATTGTGGGGGCTGGCAGCAGGGATAAGAAGGTTCCTGAGGAGCCTGTGCCATGTGTGCATGTGCGCAGGGCTGCTCGCAGGAAAGAGCAGCTGCAGCAGCACGTGCGACTCAGGAGTAAGGCTGCAAGGTAATGGCCCCTCCTTCAAGAAGATAAAAGCCAGCTGTGAATCGGACATTCTTTGCAGGAAGCAAAGGCGTTTTGAAACTCGAGCCTCGTGGACATTGCAGTATCTTAGTTGGTATTTGAAGACTCTTGTGTTGTAAAATATTTCTAGGTAACTGTTGTGTATGTACCATAGTTAATAAAGTATGAGCTTGAGGTAAAGTGCAGGGTTCTGGCCCTGAACTTCTGATTGGCTGTTAGGCGGCCAGATCGGATTGGTTAGTCCTTAGGAATCCGATTGGCCCTTAACAGAGGATTATTATTGGTTTAAAGAGCTAGCGTTCATAGCTCTCTATTGGACAATTCTCACAAGGGTTGCCTATATAAGGCAGTGTTCACTGTTATTGTTTTGAGAAGTCACTATGCAATAAAGAGCTGAAAGTTCACATTCAAAGGCTGTCTCCATTTACTCCAACCCATGTCCAAGTACTTAACAGTAACCTTATCTGTTATTCTTGGCAGCCTCGCACAGTTTTGG
The DNA here is from genome assembly GCA_033807585.1 of Hydrophis major. Taxonomy (NCBI): domain Eukaryota; kingdom Metazoa; phylum Chordata; class Lepidosauria; order Squamata; family Elapidae; genus Hydrophis; species Hydrophis major. Next base: position 249,331,737 of record CM066330.1, read on the forward strand.
CATGGCTCGTGCTTATCAAAGTTAATTAGTTTGCAGCAGCCTTTTAAGCGGAGATTTGTAAGAATCATTAAAAGGTTTCTGTTCCCTTTGGTTCATGTTTGTTTTATTGGGAAAGGGTTTGGGTCAGAACACAGTGTTATTTTTTGGTTCCAAATTTTTTTATTCTCGAATTATGGAATATCATATACATGTAGTCCTCAATTTACAACCATTCCTTTAGGGAATGTCCAAAGTTACGACAACATTGAAAAAAGTGACTTATGACTGTTTTTTCACACTTATACAACCCTTGCAGCACCCCCACAGACACGTGATCAAAATTCATATGCTTCGCAACTGTCTCACATTTATGACACTTGCAGTGTCCCATGAGATCGCCTTTTGTGACCTTCTGACAAGCAAAGACAGTGGGGAAGCCAGATTCACTTAACAACCATGTTACAATTGCAGCTATTCACTTAACAACTGTATTACAACTGCAGCTATTCACTTAACAACCGCGGTCAGAAATGGGGCAAAATTAACAACTATTTCAGCAATAAAAGTTTTGTGCTCCATTTTGGCCCCTAGGAGCCAAAAAGACAAGTACTAGACAGCCAATCAAGGAGAAAACAGTACTATAATCAAGAAACTACCCTAGAGAAAACTGCTATAAGGTAAACTGTCATGTATAAACAAGCAGCAAAGCTCACACTTACTTGGAACAAAAAGATGGAATGTTTTTCCACGTGTGGTGGCAATGCCCAAAAGCTAGAAAATATTGCACGAAGATACAAAGATGGTTACAAGAGATTACAGAACACCAAATAGAATTTAAACCTGAAATATTCTTATTGGGAATAATTAAAGGGAAATTTAGCAAACAAATAGAATGGAATGGAATGGAATGGAATGGAATGGAATAGAATAGAATAGAATAGAATAGAATAGAATAGAATAGAATAGAATAGAATAGAATAGAATACTTTATTGGCCAAGTGTGATTTGACACACAAGGAATTTGTCTTGGTGTAAATACTCTCAGTATACATAAAGAAAAGGTTATCCAATACATCATATTACATATAATCCAATACATCTTATTACATATAATAACAGTGGTGAGGATAATTTTTGCACAGGGCTGGAAAACAGAAAAGATACCATCCGAAGAGATGTTTGATACAAAAAATACTAGACTGTGCTGAGATGGATAAACTTACAGCAGAACTAAAAGGAAAGGAGGAATCAGAATATTATGCGGTTTGGGATAGATGGTATAAATGAATAGAACATAGGAATAAGGATGAATGTATAGGAAAAAATGTATATATATATATATATATGTATGTATGTATATATATATATATATATATATATATATATATATATATATATATATATATATATATATATATATATGTATGGCATTCAGCTTTGTTCGGGTATTTTCCCACATCATAGTAGTGGTACTTTTAAAGTTGTAGCAACATTTCAGCAGAATCTCATCTGCCATCATCAGGCTTCTGTTGGCAGATGAGATTCTGCTGAAACGTTGCTACAACTTTAAAAGCACCACTACTATGACGTGGGAAAATACCCGAACAAAGCTGAATGCCATACATGTAAGTACTCGCGAAAACTTAAGAATATATATATATATATATAAACCACTGTAAAAGTCTGACTCACAGACAAACACTATACAGAAGCCTGATGATGGCAGATGAGATTCTGCTGAAACGTTGCTACAACTTTAAAAGCACCACTATTATGACATGGGAAAATACCCGAACAAAGCTGAATGCCAGATATATATATATATATATATATATATATATATATATATATATATATATATATATATATATATATATATATATATATATATTGATGACACAATAGTGTTAACAATGTAAATAGAGATGTGTAATTTTTTTAAATATATATATATATTAGTGCAGCACACACATACACATATATGAGAAAACAGTACTGTAATCAAGAGACCACCTTATAGGAAACTGCTGTAAGGTAAACTGTCATATATAAACAAGCAGCAAAGCTCACACTTATTTGGACTGATACTGTTACGTAGTTGGGTAATGAAACATCTGTAAGCAAACAACTAAGGTCAGCGGGCACACCGAGAGCTTCACAAATTCTAGGTGAACTTTTAAAAGATTAAGCAAGATTGAACCTGATTAATGTTTTAATTATTTTATTATACATAGATTGGAAGCTGTTTCGAAAATTGAGATTGTAGGCTAGCCTGAATTTTTTTAAAAAAAAATTAGTCTAATGGAAAAAAGCATTGGACAATATGTTTGTGCATTACTGCCAAAGCTCAACATAATCACCGGGAATCAGATTTGTCAAGCTGAAAATAACTAGTTTATTTTGAGTAGATTCTAATAGTGAATTCATATGCACAGATAAATTGTTGCAGAGGATAAATTTGTGGGTTTGCATGTTAGAGTGTTCGATTTCTTGGAGCAAGCAGGGCAAAACAATACTTCCCCTGCAGAAAGCAAGCTTGCCAGGAAGGGCAGAGAGATTTTGAGGTAGAGCAGTATTTCTAGCCTTGTCCATTTGAAAACATGTGGACCTTCAACTCCCAGAATTCTTTAGCCAGCATGCTGACTGAAGAATTCTGGGAATTAGAATAGAATAAAATGAGCTGGAAGAGATCTTGGAGGACAGTCACTTTTGTTGTATGTGTTAAGTCCTGGGCATGGGTGTAAGAACGGAGACGAGACATCGGACCGTGACTTCAACTCTTTATTTAACAAGAAAGACTGGAGCGGAAAACCTGGGCAGCAGTAGCTCTTTTATAGGGCTTGCTGCCGTTAAACAACCAATGAACTGAGTCATTTCACAAGTGTCCAATCAGGGGCCTCCGTTAACAGCCAATCGGACTGGCCAAGCCTGACCAATCACGACTCGCTATTCACGGGCCAATAAGAATTGCAGGATTACAAGCCTGTTGTAAGATGAAGCTGTTTCGGTTGTATCGCTGCAATGGTTTAATCCATAACAGTATGTACATTGAAAGCTTATGCACCGGAAACAAATTCCTTGTGTGTCTAAAGACACTGGGCCAATAAAGAATTCTATTCTATTCTATTCTATTCTATTCTATTCTATTCTATTCTATTCTATTCTATTCTGTTCTGTTCTGTTCTGTTCTGTTCTGTTCTGTTCTGCGCTGTGCTGTGCTGTGCTACGCTACTCTACTCTACTCTACTCTTCTCTACTCTACTCTATCCAATCCCATTCCATCCCATCCCATCCCCATGCTCAAGCAGGAGAACCTATACCATTTCAGATAGGTGACTATCTAAACTCTTCATAAAAACATCCAGTGATACAACTTCTGAAGGCAAAGCTGTTCCACTGGTTAATTGTCCTCACTGTTACGATGTTTCTCCCTAATTCCAGGTTGTTTCTCTGCTTGATTAGTTTCTAACCATTGTTTCTTGTCCTGCCCTCTGGTGCTTTGGAGAATAATTTGACCCCCTCTTCTTTGTGGTAGCCCCTCAAATACTGGAATACTGCTACCGTGTCACCCCTATTTTTTTTCTCTCTAGACTAGCCAAACCCAAATCCCACAGCTATTCTTCATAAGATTTAGTCTCCAGGCTTTTGATGATCTCAGTTGCTCTTCTCTGAACCTTTTCCAAAGTCTCAACATCTTTTTTGTAAGATGGCGACCAAAATTGGTTGCAGTATTCCAGGTGTGGTATTTTACTAGGGTTTTATAAACCCTCATATAAAGACGGATTCATAGGTAAGTTATTCAGATAACAGATAACAGATCATCAGAATTGGAAGGGACTTTGTAGGTCATCTAGTCCAATCCCCTGCCCAAGCGGGACCTTGTAGGTCATCTAGTCCCCAAGCAGGAGACCTTACACAATTTCTGATAAATGGCAGTCCAATCTGCGTACCACACATATGCTAAAGTGCTTCAGTTTCTGGAAGGCTGGGCCATGCCATATGCTTTAATAGCAGGGCAGTCAGCCCCAAGAGAGAACTTGCTGTCGCTTCAGAATTTCCCAGAAACTCAAATGACAGCAGCAAGTTTTAAATATAAGCAACAACCAGTTAGAGTTAAGTGTAGGTCATCCAGTCATAAGAACTGGCCTAAATCCAGTAATTGCTGATTACAACAGAGAAGGACTTACTCTTTCATCATCTGCTCCAAATACATGCTGTCTTCCATTGATTTTTTTCCCTTTTCAGTAGGACACAGCAGGCTCTGGTCATTCCGTGAAACAGCAAGTGCTGAGATGACCTCACATGCGATTGTCAAGCACATGTTCATATTGAAAAAGCTGCACTCTTTGTGTATTCAAAAGCTACCTTGAGTCACTAACATGCCCATTGCAAAGGACCCAAATGTTTCCACAAAGAGAGACCAATATTGTTCAGATACTCATGGTTTTTTTCCTCTGTCTTCCAAAATTTTAAATGTTTTACCAGTAGTCCTCCACTTACAACCTTTCATTGAGTGACTTTTCAAAATTACAACGGCACTGAAAAAAGTGACTTCGACCATTTTTCACACTTATGACCCATGCACTGTCCCCAGGCTCCTGTGATCAAAATTCGGACGCTTGGCAACTGGTTCATATTTATAATGGTTGCAATGTCTCGGGATCCTGTGATCTCTTTTTGGGGCCTTCTGACAAGCAATGTCCATGCGGAAGCCAGATTCAGTCTATAATTGTGTTACTCACTTAACAACTGCAGTGATTCACTTAACTGTGGCGAGAAAGGTTGTAAAATGGAGCAAAGCTTACTTAACAGTTGTCTCGCTTGGCAACAGAAATGTTGGGCTCAATTGTGGTCATACATAGAGGACACCTATATTTATTTGTTTGTTTCTTTTGTTACTTATGTATGTATCTCCCACCTTTATTATTTATACAAATAACTCAAGGTGGCAAACAGATTCAAAACACTTTTCTCTCCCTATTTTCCCCACAGCAACAACCCTATGAGGTGGGGAGAGAGAGAGAGAGAGAGAGAGAGAGAATGAATAACCCAATGTCCGCAGCTGGCTTTCATGGCTGAGGCAGGACTTGAACTCACAACCTCCCACTTTTTAGTCTGGTTCCTTAACCACCAGACCAAACAGGACCAAATATAGTCAGGCGTTGAAGCATTGCCCTAAAAGTGTATTTGAGGCAAACTTCTCATACAGCAAACGAATCTCACTCTCCCCCCGCCCCTCAAAAAAAAGGAATTGGATAGCATGTACCAAAGCAATTTCTCTGCCAGACAGTTTGATGTGGAGGCATTTGTCAGTTTTAAATTTCATGAATTAGTTATGGGAAATGTTACGATGTACTTCCCACCCTTATAATGTCATACTGTGTTTTTTTTTTTCAGGGAAATGTGCCACCAAACAACTTTTTTATGTTTCCACACATGGCAACAGACCAAATGCTAGGTCTAGTCTCTAGTCTCTTTCAGAAGACATCTAGTCTCTTTCAGAAGACTAAAAATTATGCCTATGAGTGCACGGATGCAAAAAATGGGATATTCATCTGAGATACCACTGAATTCTTTAACGCACTAAGTTTTTGGCTTTGTTCTGTGAAGTATTTCATACAGTTGGGTTCTGGATCTGAATTCTCAACATAGTTGAATTCTGAAGTTGATCAGGTTCACACTGGTTCTAATTTACAACCAGTAACTTGTTGGCAGAATGGGAACGTGCCAGCTGCAGGCTCTGAAAAAATGTGGCAGCTACAGGTTTCTCATGCTGAAAAAAAAGTGTTTTTTCTGTCTTTATTCTGTTGCCTTAAGTACTATATTAAACTGGATCTCACATGGAATTTATATGATGATTTTTCAACTGATTGTAGCACATCATTGTAAGTTTTATTCTAATTGTAGATTAGATTAGATTAGATTGGAATAGAATAGAATAGAATAAACAGAGTTGGAAGGGACCTTGGAGGTCTTTCAGTCCAACCCCCTACTCAGGCAGGAAACCATAAACTATTTCAGACAAATGGTTGTCTAATCTCTTCTTTAAAATTTCCACTATTGGAGAATTCAAAACTTCTGCAGATAAGCTGTTCCACTCTTTAATCGTCCTAACTTTTAGGAAATTTATCCTTGGTGCTAAATTGCTTCTCTCCTTTCCACCCATTTCTTCTTGTCCTGCCTTCAGGTGCTTTGGAGAATAGCTTGACTGCCTCTTCGTTGTGGCAGCCCCTGAGATCTTGGAAGACTGCTATCATGTCACCCCTTGTCCTTCTTTTAATTAAACTAGACCTATCCAGTTTCAGCAACCATTCTTCATATGTTTTAGCCTGCAGTCCCCTAACCACCTTTCTTGCTCTCCTCTGCAATATATAATAATGTATATAATTATTCTTAGTTGTAGATATAGAGTATAATAAAATTAATTTGATTATTGTTATACCTGAAAGCTAGAGTTTTGGGGCCCTACATCTAACACATTTAAATTATGATGACCCAAAGTGTCACCTAGGTAGTTTGATCTCATTCCAGAAAACATTTGTTAGATTTTTTTTTCCAGCTCCACCCAGGGATAAGATGTTGGCTCTTGATAGTAAGCTTACAAGCCTGCTCCAGCCAATCCAAGCTTGGTGTCCTTCTACTTAATGCAAGAAGAGGTCTCTTCACACTGGGATGCCAACATACTATATACCTTGGAGTAATTGTACGTTTATTTGATGGCATAAAAAGTTTTCAGTTCCCTTATAGTTATCTCTGTGGGGAAAGATTAAGCACTGTGGTTGGGAAGAAAGAGGATAAGAGCAAACTGAACAACTTATCAGCACTCTCTGTTGCCCAATTTAGAGAGCATTCCTGGTGTTGAATTGGTTAAGGTTTTTTAATTCTCAGAGTCACATTCCAACACATTCATATGGTGTCTGACTGAACAAGGCTCATTTTTGATGACAGATCTGGCTAGCTACAAAAATATGGACAGGAACTTCCTAAAGAAATAAACCAAGGAATTCTTCATCCTTTCTGGAACTCCTTTGCAGGATATGTCTTGTATCTTCCAGTATGGTACCATCTATGTTTCCTTAGAAAAAGAATCTGGAAAGCTGTTACCATAGCAATGTTTTTCTCTCTCCTCCTTTGTTTTCTTCCAGCTATCTTGCGATGGGGGTTTCTCTCTTTCAACCATTTTTCTTGTCTCCTCTTAAATTAATTCATCCATGCCTGATTCCTGAGGCCCTAACACTTTTTAGGGGTAGTAATCTGTTGTCTGTGAGATGAGTGTTGCTCTCCTTCTAAAGGATCCTGGTGTTCTGTGTAAACCCTTCATTATACTTTCCTGAGTGCAGATAATGAACCCTCTGTGGCATTAAATAGCATTAAATGAATTGAGGCTTTTGTGACAAGAAAAACCAAGGAGTTAGTAATTACTATTATTTACTATAAGTGCTGCTTGGCATTCTGAGCTTGTGCTATACTACCGTGATACCATCTTTATGCCTCCACGTACAACACTAAACCCCTTGGGGAGTTAAAAATGGTGGCTTCTCCCCCTCCTCTCCAGAAAAGAGATGATGAGGGTGAAGGGAGGGAGGAAGAAACAAGAGCATTTGGTTAGATTTGGAGAATATCTAATAATAGAAGTATCAAAGAATTGCTTCCGCAGGACAGCCTGTCCACCTTGCAAGCCAACATCTTCCATCCATTGTTATTTAAGATTGAAAGGAAATCTCTGATTCCCACAGAACAATTATAGTTGTTCTTCCACTTCATATTCTGTTCATTTGTTCAAGGATTTGCACAAAGAGACACGATGCATTGAGTGTATATCAGCCCCAATGTATAGACATTCACTTATACCTGTTTATATCTCTTAGAAAATTATGCCCTCTCCCCAAATCTTTCTGAAGAACAATTTGTCATTCCCTAACCATGGATTTTTCTGACTGGGGCTAAAGAAAGTTGGAAGCTAACAACACCATTTTCTTCCCCTATCTGAATATGGAAGGATGTATTGTTATAGTTAAAGAATAAAAGTTATTTTCAAGGTTCCAAATAACATATCCCATTCCATAAGAACTCAGTGGCAGGCATATTCCTCAAAGAACATTTTATTGGGACATATCAAATTGGCATATACTTGGTGGAAAACCGGCTCTAGGTTCCCGCCAGTTTTACACCCACTTCCCCCCAGAGTCACCAATCACATGGTCCAATTAGCATGTAGCCCAGTTGCTAGGTGACCTCAGCCTCCACCTTTCGAACACCTGCACCAACGTCCTTGATTCCCAGGGGAAAGAATTTTGTTTTGGCTACAACGCCGCTATCTCTACACTTCCACCCCTGGCCCCTTCGCTCCAGGCTATGTCAGCCCTGAAGCAATGGGAAGAAAATGGCCACAGTTCGGCCAACTTCAGGGTTGGTACAGTTATAGCTGTAGAAGGGTAACTATTTAATATTTCATGTTTCCCATTGTGAGTTTTCATTTAGCCAGTGAGTTAATTACAAGCTGGTTGTGACTGGAAAGCAGAGAATTTTCTCTCTTTTACTTCTTGTCTGAAGTTGTGCTTCCCAAACTTTTTTCTTCATTATCCAAAACTGCTTATCAAAAAGAACTTTGAGGACTGAGAGTAAATCTGTTCCTTCAACTGTAAGAATGCTGTAATTTCGCAGAATAAAAGGTTGTTATCTTGAGAATTACCTCTTTTATAAAAATGATATCATAGAATGAACTTGAATTATCATTGGTAATTTCATCAATTCTCATCTTATTTTTGGAAATTTTCAAATATATCTTAGTACATTTGGCAATCTTTATGTTGTTTTAAATGGCCCTGTTATGATAGGCAATAGGTTTATGTGTCTTTTCTCAAAATAAATAAATAAATAACACTCTTGCTTTTATCCAATTTTGGGAAGCACTGGCCTAGAGAAAGATAGAGAGGAAATATTTCCTAACACTGCACACTAAATGGTATGTGATTATTCCTTTAAGTTTTTATTTGGCTTTGATAGGAAATTGTTTACAAACTACAATGTTTCTGGAAGAACAAGTTGTAGCCTTCAAAGATGTTGGCAACCATTCTTAGATAAGCTCTATGCTATTTGCAGTATTAAAAAAACCTACATTATCTTGCTGTTTCTTTACTGCTGTACTGCAATCATTCCAGTAAACTTTAAAACATCATCCATCGTGGTGCATAGTGGGATTTCTTCAAATTTCCCAGGTGAAATATATGTGACGGAAGATGGTTTTTCCCTCCCCTTCTGTAGATCCATAAAAAATTAGAGTAATTTGCAACAACCCAGAAAAAAGACTTTCTATCCATAAATAAATGCTTAAGATTTACATTCAGTCCTTTAGGACATGTCGAAGTAGGTTTGGCATTTTGCTATTGCTAAACATTAAGAGTGGTGGTCTCACCCCTCTCCCACCCCAATCTTTCACTTCATTGTAGTACTATTCCACAGAGGACAAGTCAGATGTTTAAAATGCATAGGGAACGGAGAGAGATGATGATTTTGTCGTAACTGTCATCTTAACCCTTTCTATTTCTTTAAGTGTCCTGTGCTCACCTCTGTTCCACCGTATGGTTGATTTTAAGGCCAGGCTTGGCAATTGTATGCTCATTGATTTCGTGGCAAGTACAGCAACTGCCAAAGGTAACTGTGATGTTCCACTATTTAAAATTGTTAAGTGTCTCCATCAGCATCAGAAGTGCGAGGAAGAGGAACAAATAATGATATGTACGCTACCAGGTTTTTGAGCAAATGACATGACATACATATCGGAATGAGACACCAGGATGTGGCTAGCACAAATTGTACAATCATATCATGTGCATGGATGCTTCCCTGAGTTTGATAAGGAAGCCTATAAGTGATTCAAATCTTGTAAGAGTGCCTGAAATCTTGCAACACTTTAAGTGGGAAGATCGGGATGATGATAATGATTGCTTTTGTTGTTTTGGATTCTCTACCTTTATGCAAAACTATTCTAGCTTCTATAACTTGGCACCTGAAGACAGTGTCAGTTTAACAGATTAACAGAGTTGGAAGGGACCTTGTAGGTTATCTAGTCCAACTCCCCACCCAAGCAGGAAATACAATTTCTGACAGATGGCAGTCCAATCTCTTCTTGAAAGCCTCCAGTGATGAAACTCCCACTTCTGAAGGCAAGTTGTTCCATTGGTTGATTGTTCTCACTGTCAGGAATTCCTTCCTTATTTCTAGTTGAATATCTCCTTGATCAATTTCCATCCAGTCCTGGTTTGTAGAGTGACAACTACAGGTGCTGTAGTCCTTGATTTACAACTATCCAGTTAATGACTGTTCTACTGATTTAGGGAGTGGCGGAGAGAAGAATTTTAATCCTGTTCCTCGGGAAGGACCATATGTCAAAGATCATACTAGTAATTTGTAATAAAATTATGCACGCTGATATTATATTAATGAAGAATTCTTCTAACTTTGTATAGAGCTGTTTTGTAAGCATAGTAAACATTGAGGAAATCCATAAGCAGAACACTCCTTCACTTTCAAAATATAACTGATTGCATGATTAAAAATACAATTTTTCTCATGTTCTCTCAGAAATAAGCTGCATTGTGTTCAACAAGGAGTATCTCCTTACCAGAAAGATTATCTCCTTATCAGATTATCTTTTTATCAGAAATTATCAAAAAGTTGAAAGCAATTGGATCTCCAGAATAATGCCATAGTCGCCTCATAGTCACCTCATGTTAGGTCTCCTTTGGTGACACGAGGCTTCTGATTTTGTTTTAGATTGTTTTAACATGCATCATGTTGCAAAACAAAGCATTAGAGACTTTAGTTTCAAGAATGCTTTGAGGCTCAATATACTCAGAAGAAATTCTTAAGAAACAAAAATGATAGAGGGCTATAGCCAGAGGTGGTATTCAGCAGGTTCTGACCAGTTCTGGAGAACCGGTAGTGGAAATTTTGAGTAGTTGAGAGAACCGGCAAATACCACCTCTGACTGGAGATTTTACAATATCTTTCCCCTGCCACGCCCACCAAGCCACACCCACAGAACCAGTAGTAAAAAAATTTGAATCCCACCCCTGGCTATAGCTTAATGCTTTGTCTTCTCATCTATTCAGAAAACAAGACAATATGAGGTAGCAAAGAGGATCCTGTAAGCTTGGGATGAGGCACATCAGTATTTTTTTTTTCCTGTTCTGCTAAATGGGTGGCTTGTGATCCATGTCAGCCATTTTCAAAGAGTCTTGAAAACACGCATTCCCAATTCCAGACATGTGTGCCAGTGCAAAGTGATTGGAGACTGTTGGTATATACAGGATATATACCTGGGACTGCCCTTGAAGATTATTTGGAAGCTTCAGTTAGTTCAGAATGCAGTGGCCTAAACAGTTTTGCACAAGCCTAGACTTACCCTTTACCTTCACTGGCTACCAGTCTACTTCCAGGTATAATTTGTTGTGGCTCTATCGTAACCCAGTTCGGAGGAGGAGAAGGAGTTGGAACTGGGACTGTCCAACAGGGATGGCACGACTCCCTTGGCATGTTTAGAGAGGTCAGAAATTGAGGAGATGCCAGAGATTCAGGCCTTGGGGGAGGTAGTTGTTAGGAATAACAAGGTTACCTAATGTAGTTTGGGTAAAATAATATATATAAACTATGATAGTGAGTTTAAGTGTGTGTCACTTTAATTGCAAAGCATGTAATTTTGGGTGCGGCTGTAAAACCGCCAAAAGAGGGAGCAAGAGAACTTGATTGATTGCTGGCTTACTTAATTGCTTGCTGACTATGATGGATTGATGGTTTGATACTGATATAGTTTCAGGCATGGGTGAAATGACTGGAGACAATCTAGTTGGTGAACTTTCAGCTCTTTATTACACAGTGACTTAAGAGAGTGAACAACAACAACTCTGCCTTATATAGGTGACCTTAATGTGAAATAACCAATAGAGAGCTGTAAGACGCTAGCTCCAGAACCAATAAGAGTCCTTCGTTAAGGGCCAATCGGATTCTCTGAACCCAACCAATCCGATCGAGCCGCTTAACACCCAATCAGAAGTGCAGGGCCAGAACCCTGCACTTTACCCCAAGCTTGCTTTTATTTAAACTATTTACATACATAACACCCCTTCCCCCTGGCTCCTCAATTATGGTGTGGTTATATAGTCCTTCAAATAGGACGGTTGTCTTTTGGGTCTATTAGATTTTCTTTGGACTGGCTATGTGCAGTCCTGTTGAGGTAAAATGTTGTTTGGTAGTGGTTCAGCTTCTCGTTCTAGTGTGATTTCCCTTGGAGTGTACGATTCTTCCTCCTGCTCCATTTCCTGAGTTTCACTAGATTCATTGTTCTCTTGGAACAGGTTCCCTGGAATGTCGTCTTCTTCCATTCCTTTCCCCCCCCCCTCAGTTTGGTCGTAGGGGAGTTGCTGGCTGGCCGAAAGGAGTCGTGACCGTCATTGGTCAATATGTCGTTTCCACAGTCTTTCATCAACACATTTTACAATATAGGATTTGGGCCCTGTCTGGTGTATTACGTTGCTTCAATCCAAACCGGGTCGCCCGATAAATTTCTTGTATAAACGGGGTCGCCTACCTTGAAGGTACAGTAGCGTCCGCTGGATCCTGCAGGCTTTTCTGGCTCGTAAGCAGGGTGCAATCGGTCGAGGCTGGAACGGAGTTTTCGCCCCATGAGGAGTTCTGCGGGAGTTCTGCCGGTTATGCTGTGCAGAGTGATGTATTGTAGCAGTAGAATGCGGTTTATTTTTTCGTCAATATTATCATAGTCCACTTTTTGCAAAGTCTTTTTTACAAATTGGACCATGCGTTCCGCTCGGCCGTTGGTAGCAGGATGCGCTGGCGAGGTGAGCGCATGGCGGATGCCATTATCAGCAAGGTACTGTTCAAACATTAGCGCTGTAAACTGTGGTCCATTGTCGGACACTAGGACGTCCGGCAATCCATGAGTTGCAAAGAGTCTATTGAGGACTTTAATGACAGCTTCGGAGGTTGTATGGGTCATTCGATGAATTTCCAACCAATTAGAGTATGCATCGACAGTCAATAGTAATGTATGTCCTTTAATCGGCCCTGGGAAATCCAGGTGGATTCTGGACCAGGGCCCGCGTGGCGTCTCCCATTCAGTCGGTGCAGCTTTTGGTGGTGCGTTGCTGTTTTGTTGGCACTTGGTGCAGGCCTTGACCCATTGCTCGATGTGTCGGTCCATGCCTGGCCACCAAGCATAGCTCCGTGCGAGTGCTTTCATCCGCACGATCCCGGGATGTCTTTCGTGCAAAATTTGTAACAGCGAGTTTTGGAGTCATTCTGGAACGACGACTCTATCGCCCCAGATGACACAGCCTTTTTGCGAAAAAAGTTCAGTCTGTCTTGTTTTAAATTGTGCGAAGTCATCTGGGACCTGGTCCAATGGCCATCCACGTTCTACCCAGCCTAGGACTTGAGCTAGGGTGTGATCTCATCTGGTCTCTCTCGCGATATCTCGAGTGGTCATAGGAGGCGAGTTGAGCGTCTCGATTTGTAACGCCGATACTGTTGGTGCCAGATCGTCGAGAGTCTCTGGTAGCGGTGCTCTGCTGAGTGCGTCAGCGTGGGGAATGGCTTTCCCCGGGCGATGTAACAATCGATAATTATAAGCAGCTAGGAACTCTGACCATCGAGTCATTCTTGGGGACAATATATAGGGACAATATATAGGTTTGTCCCCAGCGATTATCCCCAGTAAAGGTTTGTGGTCAGTTACAATGGTAAATGTCCTTCCATATACATACTCATGGAATTTTTTTACGGCTGCCACAATTGCAAGAGCTTCCTTATCTATTTGTCCATAGTTACGTTCTGCCTGAGAAAGAGTCTTCGAAAAGTATGCAACAGGGGCCTCGTTTCCATTAGGCAGCACATGGCTCAAAATAGCGCCCACCCCAAACGGTGAGGCATCACAAGTTATAACCAATGGTAATGTTTCATTATATTGCATAAGTACAGAATCAGATGTAAGTAAATCTTTTACATTTCTAAACGCTTTTTCCTCCTGGTAACCCCAAACCCACAATGCTTTCTTATCTAATAACCGGTGTAACGGTTCAGCCACAGTCGCCTTATGTGGTAAAAACACATTATAGAAATTAATAAGGCCTAAAAATGCCTGGAGATCTGTTTTGTTACGGGGTCTGGGAGCATTTTTTATCACCCTTAATTTATTCTCAGTAGGGTGGATACCTTGACTATCAATGCGATAACCTAGAAATTCAACACTGTCTGTATACAGATGACATTTATCCTTTTTTACTTTCAATCCCACTTCTTGGAATTTCTTCAGAACACATTTTAAACGATTCTGTAGAATTTTTTTACTAGGAGCTGCAATTAACACGTCATCAAAATACGGAACCACGCCCTTGATTCCCTGCAATAATTGTTCCATTAAACTTTGGAATATTCCCGGGGCTACACTTACCCCGAATTGCAATCGGGTACATTTAAAAGCACCTCTGTGCGTTACTATCGTTTGAGCTTGGGCTGTTTTATTGTCCACGGGCAATTGTTGATAGGCTTGAGCTAAATCTAACTTAGCAAAAACCTTTCCGCCTCCCAGGGAATGAAGGAGGTGCTGTACCACCGGCACTGGATATGCGTTCTGCTGGAGGGCGTGGTTTAGAGTGGCCCGGTAGTCCCCACAAATTCGGATTGACCCATCTGGTTTAATGGGGGTTACAATAGGAGTTTCCCATGGAGAATGATCAATGGGTTGCAGTACCTCTTGTTTAATTAGTTTGTCAAGTTGTTCATCTATCTTGGCCTTAAGGGCAAACGGAACTCGACGGGGCTTTAAACGGATCGGGGCGACCTTAGGGTCGAGGCTAAATGAAATTGGGGTCCCCTTATACTCGCCCAGATGATCTGCGAAGACATCGCTGAATTCAGTAATAAGGTCCTCCTCCCACTCGCAATCACCGACTCGGTTCACCCCGGCTACTTCGATGCCAAATGGCGCAAACCATTGGAGGCCCAACAAACTTGGCCTGTCCCTATAGATGATCGTTAGAGGTAAGTATGCCGTATGTTTTTTAAACGAGACGTGGACTCGACAAGACCCAACCACAGGGATCCGATTCCCTTGGTAGTCTTTAAGGATGAGACGTTGCATTCGAAGGTCTTGGCGTTGGATGGTAGGAATGAGTTGCTTTAATGTCTTCCACGACACCATCGAGAGGGACGATCCGGAATCGACCTCCATGTGGCAAGGTTGGTTCTCTATGGCTACTGTGACTCGAATCTTCTTAGCGTCCATGGCTGAGGCGTGACCTATAGTGATAGTATGGTGGGCCTCTTCTTTCTGCAATGCTCGATATCTGTAGGAGTGGTTTGCTGGATCTCGCCTTACAGGACAGTTTCCTGCATTGGCGAGAGCTGGTTCCCCTTGAGGCCTGACTTGGTCCCGGTAAACTGCGACAGACTCGACTGATGTGGCCTCGTTTTCCGCACTCATGACAGATCGCATCACGGAATTTGCAGTCTGCCCTGGGGTGGTTTGCCCCGCAACCAGCGCAAGGGCGTGAGGGTTTAGCCTGAGGGACCCGGTCGAACCGCAGTCGATGGACCCCTTCTTCGTCGCTGTCTGACAACGAAGAGAGGTCCTCGTGGTGCGTCGTAACAAGCTGCTCTTCTGACTTGGATAAAAGGTCGCCTGTCTGTGGGGTCATTGGGTTTCGGCTTCGCCGTAGTTGCGCCGTGGACTTTTTGGTCGCCTCAGCAGCAGTGGCTTCGGCGATGGCATCAGCAAGGTCAATGTCGCCTTTCGCCATCAGCTTGCTTTGCATGCCCAGCGCATCTAATCTCAGAATTAACCGGTCTCTCAGTGCTTCATCTAAGTCTGCGAATCCGCAGAGGCCTCCCAAGTGTCGGAGGTCTGCCACGAAGTCAGCCACACTCTCTCCTTTTCGCTGGCTTCTTTGATAGAATTCGTGACGTCTCACAAGTGTAGGTACGGTTGGCGCGTAATGGTCTCTCAGGAAAGGTTCGAGGTCATCCCAGCTCATTGCTTTAACTTCTCGAGGTTTCGCAAGTGCCTTTGCCATTTTAAAGACAGCCGGGCCGCAATACGTCAGGAACAGCACCTGCTTCTTGGCTGGTGTGGCGTCCTTCAGGTTGTTTGTTTCAAGGAACATTTGGAAGCGATCCATATAGGATTCCCAATCCTCTTGGTTCGGATCGAACGGAGCGGGTGGTACGATGCCGCTGGACATGGTTTCCGTTGGTGGCGTCGTCTTGGCACGTGCTCTGTTTTTCTTGCCGGTTCCTTAAGATCAGATGTCTCCAAATCCCATCCTCGTCGCCAGTGATATAGTTTCAGGCATGGGTGAAATGACTGGAGACAATCTTGGTGAACTTTCAGCTCTTTATTACATAGTGACTTAAGAGGGTGAACAACAACAACTCTGCCTTATATAGGTGACCTTAATTTGAAATAACCAATAGGGAGCTGTAAGATGCTAGCTCCAGAACCAATAAGAGTCCTTCGTTAAGGGCCAATCGGATTCTCTGAACCCAACCAATCCGATCGAGCCGCTTAACACCCAATCAGAAGTGCAGGGCCAGAACCCTGCACTTTACCCCAAGCTTGCTTTTATTTAAACTATTTACATACATAACAATAACTGCTTGTTCCCTGCTGCCGTTGTTGAAGGAAGAAAGGAGGTTTGACTTCTTTATATCTCTACTGCAAAGAGATATATTACTGGACTGATATTTGTAAGTTTACTGACCTCTTTTTCGACACTGGACTTTGCAACTGAATAATCCCTGGACGGACTGAACTAGTGAATGATATATGGACTGTTTGACTATGCTAAAACTATTACTGAAATAAACTATTTAACTGGCACAGTGTATCTGTTTTACTGAGTGTAAGCTACAAAAACATTTGTCTCACATATTTGCCTGCCTGCCTGACTGCCGTGCACATTCTGCAAGGGTGTATCCCTAACAGTGGTCAACCAGACGGAGAGCTACCTGCCTGGACAGGCACAGGGGAGGATCGGCTGCTCACAGGCAGTGCTACTGATAGGCAGTGGGTCTCCTCTAATGAGGAACATCTGCCTCCTCCACTGATCTAAGGGTAAGGAGAGCAGAGCGGAGACAAGCCCAGAGAAGAGCTGCAAGGCTACTTGGGAGGAGGTCACCCCCACCCCTCCTCACATGGAGTAACTAAAGGAGAAGCCTTGGGGACTTATTCTTTGCCAGGAAATATTGCTTGCTTTGGCTTACACTCCCCCAGCTTCGACTAGTCTCTGTTGCTGTTTGCCTTGCCTTGCTTCGAAGATTGCTCTTCACCTTTTGTCTTGGACCTTGCCCTTGTCTTGTGGACTGCTTTTGGCCTTTGCTTCACTGTGCCTTTGGAACTGCTTCTGGCCTGGAATTTGTTTCTTGTCCTGCCCTTGTCTTGTGCCTAGACTCTGCCTTGTGGACTGGACTTGGAACCTTGGACCTTGCCCTGTGAACATGCTCATGAGGGCTTTATTTGTGCTACAGGGGCTATTATTTGCAGGGGACTGAGTGTCTGGCTGCCTTCAGGGTAGCATGGGGGTGGAGACTTACTGGTCATTAAAGAACCATTTGTGAACCTTTTGTTGAAAGGAATAAAGGACACTGTAGAGCAGGGGTGTCAAACTCAAGGCCCGGGGGCCAGATCCAGTTCATGGGGTGCTTAGATTTGGCCTGTGGGACACCCTGGAAACAGCAAAGGACCGGCCAGCAGTGCCTCTGCCAGCGAAAACAGAGCCTGGGTGTGTGTGTGTGGCAAGTGTGGCCTACTCAAGCTCTGTTTTTACTGGCAGAGGGCTGCAGGAGCCCATTTTTGCTGGCAGAGTGCTTGGGCCCCCGACATGAGTGACATCAAGTTGGCCAGGCCCACCCTGGCCAAATGCACCCCAGCCCCTGAGGTAAAACACAACCCTGATGCAGCCCTTTAATGAAATTGAGTTTGATACCTCTGCTCTAGAGGCTTGCCTTGTCTTGACCACCTGGGTCATAACACAATTCAAGGTGCTGGTAACCATCTTGAAGGCCTTGTATGACTTGGGGTCAGGACAATCTCCCCCTTGTTACATATCCCTAAACCTCCAGGACAGATAGGCAGCAGAGGTGGTATTCATCAGGTTCTGACCAGTTCTGGAGAACAAGTAGTGGAAATTTTGAGTAGTTCAGAGAACCAGCCAATGCCCCCTCTGACTGGCTCCGCCCCCATCTATTCTCTGTCTCTTGAGTCCCAGCTGATCTGCTGGGTCTTCTTTGGTTGCCCTGCACAGGAGAATGGAGCTGGAAAGCCAGTTAGTGGGATGGGGAGGGAATGGAGATTTTGCAGTATCCTTCCCCCAGGAGTGGGGTGGGAATGGAGAGTTTATAGTATCCTTCCCCTGCCACGCCCACCAAGCCATGCCCACAGAACTGGTAGTAAATTTTTTTGAATCCCACCACTGGTAGGCAGGGTTTATTATGGGTTGCATTAATTAGAGATTTTAATCATGGGATTAAAAAGGGGATCACAAAGAAGAGCTTTCTCAATGGTGGCCCCTTCTTTATGGAACATCATTCCCCCAAAGGTAAAGTGAACTCCCCCAGCATGCTGATTTTCTGAAAGGCCTTAAAAACATGGTTTTGTCAGAAGGCCTGAGGAACACAAATTGATCAGTTGGTTGTTGCTGCCATGGAGGAAGGGAGGTGGGGGAGTTATTGTATGACAGATTTTCAAAATATTCTAAGTTGCCCAGAATCATCTATGCATGAGTTGGATGTCTGTATAAATTGGCTTAATAATTGAATAAATACCAGCAAATGGAGTTTGTAAAGAGTTTGTAAAAACCAGCTTCCTGTCCCATACAACAGTTATTGCTAGTGTAATTGTCAGACTGGTCAAGCATTAACAGTAGTGGTATATTTTGTATATGTGTATCTTGGGCTACAGACTTCTGGAATGGTCCAGGTGAGAGGAATGGCATCTGTTGTATGGATGTTGGCCCTAAGAGTTCCTCCAAAACATAGGATTGCCTGATCTCCAACAACCTTAAACTGCTGAAATTCTTCTCGTCTTTGTGACAATTGTGAATGAATGTTGGCTCCCAGGAGGGGTCCAGGGAAGCAAAGGCAGTTGATCTCTGTCACCGCTTATCAGTACATTTGACATGACAAGTACCATGCTTAGCTCTCGAAAAGTCATCCCAGGGCGAAACCTATTGCTTCCCAGGCTAAAAATACCCAGATGAGATAGCAGATTGGATAGTAAAATTCTATTCTTTCAATCATGTGGCTGCACGTTTAAAGAACAAGTCACCTTAAGAAAAATTGTCCCCGCTTACTAAAAATACTCCTACCTGATTGATAGTTTGGGATGGCGCCAAGACTTCCACAGATGCATTTAGGTATTTATAGCATGGTAACAATTTCTACCTGCCTGTCTCTCATAGCATGGAGTACAAATCATTGTAGTTCTGCAGCGTAATCTTCCAAGTTGTAAGAGCTCCTATGTGGTCAAACATTACTCCAGGCTTTGCTTCCTTTCCAATAACACCACTGGGGATGTTCATTGTGTGACATTTTTTAGCTCAGTTCAATTTGATATTTCATGCAAGGTAAACCTAGGAAGCACTGAAGGATGCTGCATATGGAATGAGACAATTCATCACAGCCAACTGCCTGTGTCCAATTCTCCCTAGCCAACTTGCAATGGCAACTCACCACAGGACAACTTGCGGTGGCCATCTCACTGCGAGACAACTTGCTGCGGGATTCACATAGTTCCTTTTATTTTTGTTGACCAGGTTTTCATCAAAGCTACTTTATCTCTTGTATTAAAGGAAATCTATTCCTATGACTATCCACTTTTGTAATGCTTTGATGAATAATAAAAGGAACGAATCCTACATTGAATTGTCCAATGGCGAGTTGCCCATGGCAAGTTGGCCGCAGTGAGTAAGCCACAGTGAGTTGGCTGTGGCAAGTTGGCCATGGTGACTTGTCATAGACTTGCTGCATCAGTGGCTAAAACAAAGTAAATCATTCTAGATCAGGGCTGTCAAACTTGTGGCCCACCAGCCGGATGCTTCACGCACTGGCCACTCCCACAACTGGTTTAGTGAAGAGGAAAAAAGTTCTGATACATCACATGTGTGTGTGTGTGTGTGTGTGTGTGTGTGTGTGAGAGAGAGAGAGAGAGAGAGAGAGAGAGAGAGAGAGAGAGAGAGAGAGAGAGAGAGAGAGAGAGAGAGAGAGAGAGAGATCACACACACACACATGATGTATCGGGACTTTTTCCCACAGTGTCAGGGAATGAGTCATAGAGGGCTATGAGAAACTCCAGCCTGGAGAACAGATGGGATTATTTTATCTGTCTGTCTGTCTATCTATCTATCTATCTATCTATCTATCTATCTATCTATCTATCTATCTATCTACTGTATCTATCTGGAAACTTTGTGTGAATTTGTTTGTCAAGGATATGAATACTTCTGTTATGTACCTGGTGACTCCTTAGCCATTCCTAGAGTTCAGAAAAGGAGTCAACTCCCTTGGGTTGATAGGTGGGTGGAAGGTGATACTTGACTTAGTTGTTTTGGGAGGTATGTTTGTTGTTTGTTTGTTTGTTTGTTTATTATTTCATCAATGTATACAGCTGTCCATTTCAGAATTATATGAGCAGTAAACATATCGCAGTAAATGCAGGATTACAAGCCAAGAGCGAAAGCTAAAAGGACAAAATAATAATAATAATAATAATAATAATAATAATAATAATAATAATAATAATGATGATGATGATGATGATGATATCATCACTATAATACAATTATGTTACTTGAGGGCATAATCAAACCCAATCCATAAAAATCCCATCAATAGACTCCCCCAACCTCCGGAACCCATTTTATACTTATTGTAGGGCATGTAAAGAAGGTATTCTTTGTTTATTATCTCAAAATAATCAGAAAGGATTCTTAATGGAAATGTCCCTGAGGCTTTAGTTGACACAGTTACCACACAAGTTATGTAAAAGAGAATGTGTGGTTTGAGAGAGAGCCTTGATCAAGCACTAGGCAAAATTGGATTTAAATATTTGCAAAACTGAGTACTCTCCTTTTCTTTCAGCCTACATTAATTGGGGAATTACTCTTGTACCACCACACTGTTGTTAGTTTCCATAAATTACTGTAATCACCTTAAATATATATATATATATAGTCCAGGGGTGGGATTCTACAAGTTCGCACCTATTCGCTAGAACCAGTTGTTAACATTCTAAGCAGTTCAGAGAACCGGTTGTTAGAAGAAATTACTGGGCTAATCCTGTAAGGAAGGCAGGAAGGAAACATTCTGGTGTTGCTTACAGAAACTGCCTCTCCGTCAACCCTTATTACATTCTTGGCAGGATTAGACTTCCTGTCTCAGGAACTTCTCTGGAGTTTTTTTCTCCTCCTTTGCTGGTACTTTGCCTGTGTGTTGTGACCATTCAAAGTTACAATGACACTGAAAAAAGTGACTTATAACCATTTTTCACACTTAGGACTATTGCAGCATCGCCACAGTCACGAGAGGCCAGGCGAGGAGATGTGTGCCTCGATGTGAATGATGTTGAGTTGGCCATGCCCAGCCAGTCATATGACCAAGCTACGCCCACCAACTAAGCCACGCCCACAGAACCGGTTGTTAAAAAAAATGAATCCCACCCATGATATAGTCTACGACAAAGGTCTCCATAACTGGCAATTTTAAGACTTGTGAACTTCAGCCCCCAGAATTCCTCAGCTAGCATGAAGTCCACAAGTCTTGAAGTTGCCAAGTTTGAATGCCCCGTTGTAGGAAACTAGCAAGCTATGCCCAGTGGTGGGCAACCTTCAGAAATAGTCCATTATCTGAGATGATTTCCAAATGTCCTGGAAATTTTCCAACTTGCATAAGAGTGATTGAGAATTCTGGGGACTGAAATCTACACATCTGGAGGCAATCTAGGTTGGAGAATTGAAATAGAAGGATGATTTTAGTTTCCAGCTTTGAACACGTATTGGATCACTCATTAAATTTGGCACTTGAGTGTGACCAGAAAATGGGATGGGGATAATTCCATAATTAAATTAGAAATGCATAATATAAATTAGAAGTAGCAATCCTCAGAATGGGGTTTCCTTATGTCACCTACTCACCAGCCTGATCCCCTGTTTAAAACATCTGGAAGGAGGCCAGATTTGAGAGCTATTTATACTGAATATTATGTCAATATGGCTGTGCTAAAACTCATGGACATTTTACTTCATTCTCAAGGAGATATGCTCATCTTTTATTCAGGGCTTAGCGGTGGACTTCAAGGTTATTCTGGAAGGGAAAAAACTTAGGACATTGAGAATTCAATCCAGAATTACTTGGGGGAAAAAAAATGATTATCATCCAATTTGCTTTGCATCTGAGTTCACTCTTCGTTCTCTCACTTTGGGTTCTTTGAAAAGTTGCTGTTTTGAAACATATTCATTAACTACGCATATGCACATACACATCAATATACAAAAAGTAATAACTTATACTCCAGCAGTCCCCAATCTTTGTTGATGGTTGGGCCAGTGGGTGGGGAGAGGGGAACTGGGCTGTGCGAATGGTGGGTCAGTGGGCTGGCACAGAGGCAGCTCTTGCAGTCCATTTGCAAATAGGTCATAGCCCACTAATGGGCCATGGCCCGGTGTTTGGGGGCCCCTGCTATACATGTAGTCTTCAAATTATACAACTAGTCATTTTCTGACCTTTCTAAGTTATAATGGCCCATAAAGCACCCCAAATGTTGTACACATAAATATCACCCCACAGTATTAGGCATATCAGGCAAGTCATCTTTACAACTGGTTGTGGTATGCTGCATTCATGTGATCATGATTTTCAATGGATTTTTTTTTTGCCAGTTTCCAGCAAAATCCACCCATTCAAATGAATAGGTTTGCTTCATGTTCACCATGAAAGAAAAGTTAAAAATTTACTTCTGGCCATGTGGGTGCCTTGACTTATGACTTATAATGACTTATGACTAGATGTCCAGTTTCAATTATGGTAATAAGTCTAGGATTAGCTGTAAGGTAATGGCTCAGCAGTTAAAGATGCTGAGCTTGTCAGCTGGAAAGCCTGGGTTCAAGACCCTGGGTGCTGCATAATGGGATGAGCCCCCATTCTTTGCTCCAGCTCCTGCCCACCTAGCAGTTCGAAAGCAAGCAAGTGGATAAATAGATAAATAGGTACCACTTCAGTAGGAAGGCAACAGCGTTCCATGCACCTTTGGCATATAGGCATGCTGATGATATCATCATCATCACCATCTTCTTTTAATGAGCCCATAATCCTTTGTGGGGTGGAGTCTGAGCAACTGAACGGAGCTAAGTGTTTACTGGCCGGATGTCCTTCCTGTCACCAATGCAGAGTTTTGTTCAGCAGATGTATTCTCATTGTGCCCAGAGAGAGAAATATCTACCTCTACCTAGGATCGAACTCACAGCCTCTTGATTGTGAGGCGAGAGCTCCACTTCTAGGCCACTGCATCACTCAGCCATACTGACGATATGATCCTCAGACAATGCTAGCGCCATTGGCCAAGAAACGGAAATGAGCACTGTGCTCTAGAGTTGAACATGACTCGACAGGGAAACTTTTACCTTTACCTTCCCTATAATGTACTGAACCATCACTTTATGTCTGCTGTACACTGTGCCAAGCCCCCAAACACAATACTGATAGTTTAGCAGGAGGCACCGTAATTTCATTTGGGGAAATGCCTCATTAACACATAAGGGGATTGTGCTCATCAGTGATACTGAAAGCACACACAAGGCTGGAAATACACAAGATCTATTGCAGCAGCTGAGACCTGAGGGAGAATGTGCTTTGACATGATTGAAAAACAATCTTTAGAAACTGAAAATGCCTTAAGGTAAGGGTTGAAACCACCTTGAAATCCGGTGATTCATTTTGATTCATTATAAGTAGCTGTTTTCTTGAAAATATTGAGATGGGTTTGGTCATCATTTTCCGTATGGATGCTTTTTGGACTTCTTAGCCTAGCCTAAAGCCCTATGAGTTTTTGATGGTTTTTCATCCAAGAACTAACTAGATCCCATCTGCCTTAAGCATCAACTCTGCAGCTGGCCTGACTGAGGCCAAATTGGAGGCTTCAGCATTGCCACAATTGAGATGAGGTCTAGGGAGGGGGGAATAGAGATGGCTGGGAATTTGTAGTCAAAACAACATATTTTCCTCTGGGAACCAAGGGCATTCTAACAGGTAGCTGACATGGGGTGGAGTGATGTTTCCAAGCAACTGAACAGCACCCTGATTGGACCATGTGACTGTTTGTTTGGGAAAAGGGGAAAACTTTTACTTATAATTAGGTGAAAACCGTTGGAACCTTTAGAGTCAGTTTTCACCAGTCTGTGTGCCAATATAATATATCCAATAAAACTATTCTTTGAGGAGTCTATCTGCCTCGAAGTTCTGTTTGCTATAGGTGTATTACTTGAAACCCTGACATTAAGTTTAACAAGCTCAGCCATGTTCCACTACTCTGTCATATTAAAGTTATTAGTGTTAAGCCTGGGTTCCCCAACCAGGGTTAAGGAGACAAGCTAAACAGAATGTGCAGCGTCAGTCAGATAGGCATACAGATAAATGTGTGAGATAAGTTTGTATGTTAGTTAACATACAGTAAAAATAACAGATACGCTTGTGTTATCAAAAATATAGTTTATTCCATTTAGAGTTTTATAGCATAGTCAAAATAACAGTCCATTAGTCATGTATCATTTTAGTCAGTCCATTCAAAGATATTCAATTAGCAAAGTCCGTGTAGAATATCCAATGTCAGTTCACTTACAATAAATCAGTTATGGTAGCGGGGACCCACAATGGGTCACCAGTAAAGTTTTTTGCAAAAAACAGGTTGCCTACCTTGAACATGCGATACTTGCTGTTGAACCCCAGGGCTTTTCCGGCATGTAGGCAGGGTGTAGTCGGTCAAGATGTGATTGAAGTTTCCTGCCCATCAGGAGTTCGGCTGGGGTTTTGTTTGTGGTGCTGTTTGGAATAATAGGTTGGAGGAGAAGCATCCTGGTCACCTTGTCATGGATGTTCCCTTGTTCCATCTTGTGTAAGGTTTTCTTTATGAACTGGACCATTCGTTCAGCCCTACCGTTGGCCGCAGGGTGAACCGGCGATGTTAAAGCATGGCGTATCCCCTGGTCTGCTAGGTACTGTTCAAATGCCAAGGCGGTGAATTGTGGGCCATTGTCTGAAACCAAGACATTTGGCAAGCCGTGTGTAGCAAATAGTCTGTTTAGTTTTTTAACGACTGCCTCTATGGTGGTGCTCTTCATTTGTGGACCTCAAGCCAGTTGGAATAGGCATCCACTGTTATGAGAAATGTATGCCCCTTGGTGGGTCCTGCAAAATCGATGTGGATACGGGACCAGGGACCTCGGGGTGCTTTCCATTCAGTTGTGGTACTTTAGGTGGAGCTGAGCGTGTTTCCTGGCACTTGTTGCAGGTGGGGACCCAGGTTTCTATTTGCTTATCTATACCTGGCCACCAAACATAGCTCCTTGCTGGTGCCTTCATTCGCACGATGCCCGGATGTCCATCATGCAATAGTTTTAGGACCTTATGCTGCAGTCTTCCTGGGATGACGACTCTGTCTCCCCATAAAACACATCCTTTTTGGGAGAAAAGTTCTGTCTGCCTGTGTTTGAAAGGCTTGAAGGTGTCGTTGAGTTCGTTGTCAGGCCAACCTCTTTCCACCCAGCTGAGGACTCATGCCAAACAAGGGTCCTTCCTTGTTTCGGATGCAATGTCTTGTGTAGTCAGTGGTGGTGAAGGAAGTGTCTCGATTTGTAGTGTAACTAGGGTTGGAGCTGGGTCGTCCAGGACTTCTGATAGTGGAGAGCAGCTCAGGGCGTCAGCATGGGGAATGGCTTTCCCTGGTCAGTGTCGTAGTTGGTAATCTTATGTGGCTAAAAACTCTGACCAGCGTGTCATTCTTGGCGATAAGATGTGGGGAGTTGGTTTATCCCCCGCCAAGATGCCAAGTAATGGTTTGTGATCAGTGATTATAGAAAAGGATCTTCTATATACATACTCATGGAATCATTTGATCGCAGACACAATAGCAAGAACCTCTTTATCTAGATGGCTATAGTTTCTCTCAGTTTTAGATAAAATTCTAGAAAAAAATGCAATGGGCACCTCAGTACCGTTTGGCAGGATGTGGCTCAGGATGGCTCCTACTCCAAACGGTGAGGCGTCATAGGTAACAGTTAAGGGTAAAGTCTCATTAAATTGTATCAATACAGCATCTGAAGTTAAAAGGTCTTTTACTTGCTGAAAAGCTTGCTCTTCTCGATGTCCCCAGACCCAGGAAGCCTTCTTATCGAGGAGCCTATGCAGGGGTTCAGCAACAGTCGCCTTCTGGGGAAGGAAGATGTTATAAAAGTTAATGAGTCCCAGGAAGGCTTGGAGATCTGTTTTGTTCCTAGGTCTCAGGGCGTTTTTTAGTGCAGCCAATTTTTTCTCAGTAGGGTGAATTCCCTGTTTGTCAAGAAGGTAACCAAGGAATTCAACCCTCTCAGTACATAGTTGGCACTTGTCCTTCTTGACCTTCAGGCCAGCATCTTTAAATTTTTGGAGGACCATTCTTAGTCGCTTTTCTAGTAGACTTCTAGTGGGGGCGGCTATCAAGACATCATCGAAATATGGCACGACCCCTTTTATACCTTGTAGCAATCTCTCCATCAGACTTTGGAAGATGCCAGGTGCTACGCTCACTCCAAACTGGAGTCTATTACATTTGAACGCACCTCTGTGCGTGACTATAGTTTGGACTTCTGCGGTCTCTGCATCTATGGGCAGCTGCTGGTACGCCTGGGCAAGGTCCAATTTTGCAAATATTTTTCCACCCCCAAGGGAATGAAGGAGGTGTTGGACCACAGGCACAGGGTAAGCACTCTGCTGAAGTGCGTGGTTTAGGGTGGCCTTGTAATCCCCACAAATTCTCAAAGATCCGTCAGGTTTTTTTTTTTTTTTTGAAAAAGTTTTTATTAATTTTCTACAAACAAACAAGACAAACAAAACATAAAAACATCAACTCTTATATGTACATCCAGTGTGTCAGTTGGTTCATCATTTTTGTGCATTCATTCTGTAGTCTCAATTACAATTATGTTACATAACAACTCATATTGTCAATCCAAACTTATATATCCCAATATCACTAAAAAAAGAAGTTTTTGACTATTTTTTTAATCATTCATGCTTAATGAGCTAACAATACTTTAAACCAGTTTACTCTATAACAAATCATCTAGTCATATCAAATCAATCCTAAAAAATCCTTTAAAAATATAATAGCAAATAGCAAAATAATAGCAAAATAAAGATATTCCTTACTATCTAGCATTCTAAATATTCTATTATCGTATTTTATCATCTAGCCATTTATAAAAAAGATCCCAAATTTCGTAAAATTGTTTATCCTCTTGCTCTCTAATTTCAAATGTCAATCTGCTCATCTCAGCACATTCCAATATTTTCTTAATAATTTCTTCCTGTAATGGTATTTTCTCATTCTTCCAATTTTTAGCAAATACAATCCTGGCCGCTGTTAATACATTTACAATCAGGTATTTCAAATCTTTACTATATATATCAGGTAAAATTCCCAATAAGAAAATCTCTGGTTTCAAATCTATATGTTTCTTTGTCATTTTTTCCAACCACATGCGAATTATAGTCCAATATTTTCTAGCATCCTCACAAGTCCACCACATATGGTAATACGAGCCGGGTATCTGATGACATTTCCAGCATTTTTCAGATTTGTTCTTAAACATTCTTGCTATTCTTGTCGGAGGAAAGTGCCACCTGTAAAACATCTTATACAAGTTTTCTTTATATGCTGTTGACATTGTCATTTTATAATTTTGAGACCACAATTTCTGCCATTTCTCTAAATCAATCCCATATCCAAAATTCTTCCCCCAAACAATCATAGTTTCTTTGACTTGTTCTTCCTCTAATTTCATTCCCAGTAAATAACCATATAGTTTTTTAATCACCTTCTCATCAGTACCCATCAAGATCTTATCTAAATCAGTCTGCTTATCATAAAATCCCTCCGTTTTAGAATGTTCATCATACCTTGAGTGTATTTGTGCATATGAAAACCAATTCATCCTTATACCTTGTTCCTCTAAGTTTTGGATCGATTTAAGTTCACCCTTTTCATCCAAAAGTTCCCCATATCTAACTGTTTGTTCCTTCTTGTAGATTATAGGATAGGAAAATGCTTCAATGGTCGATAACCAAACTGGAATTTTCAAATAACATTGTCTTTTTATCTTCTCCCAATTTAACCACAAAGACTCCCGTACATAATGTCTTCTAAAATAACCCTGTGTTTTAGTTCCCTTATACCATAAAAAAGCATGCCAACCCAACAGCAAGTCATGCCCTTCTAATGTCAACAACCTATATTTCCTTAATGTTATCCATTCTTTGACCCACATCAAACTTGCAGCTTGATAATACAATTCCCAATTAGGCAGACCAAAACCTCCTCTAATTCTAGCATCTTGCAAAAGCTTTAGCTTTATTCTCGCTTTTTTACCTTGCCATATAAACTTCAACATAATTTTATTTAAATCTTCAAAATAGTCTTTTCCAAGCCTAATTGGTATTGTTTGAAACAAAAATAAAATTCTAGGTAAGATATTCATCTTAATTGTTGAAATTCTCCCTATTAATGACAATTGCAAGTTTTCCCACTTCTTCAAATCTGTAGTTATCTGTTGTTTAAGTTTAATATAATTATTCTCCTTTAATGTGCTGCATCTTGTTGTCAAATATATCCCCAGATACTTAACCTTATTTGTAACTTGAATTTTCAAAAGATCTGCCAATTCTTCTCTCTGTCTCAATAGCATATTCTTTGTCAAAATCTTTGTTTTGTCTTTATTTATTTTCAAACCAGCCACCTCTCCATATGTCTCTATCCTTTCCAGTAACTTTGGAGCTGTTTCTAGCGGATCTTCCAAAATAAAAGCTAAGTCATCAGCAAAAGCTTGTAGCTTAAATTCTTCCTTCTTAATTTTCATTCCTTTTATGCTTTTATCATCCCTAATATTTCTATTCAACACTTCCAAGGTCAACACAAATAGCAAAGGAGATAGGGGGCATCCTTGTCTTGTGCCTTTCCTTATATTAATAAAATCTGTAAGTTCCCCCTCCATCATTACCCTTGCTGTCTGTTTATTATATATAGCTTCTATTGCTTGAATAAATTTTTTAGCGAAACCCATCTGCTCCAATAATAATAACATAAATCTCCAGTTCACGTTGTCAAATGCTTTTTGAGCATCTAGGAATATCAAAGCCATTTGCTTTTCAGGATGAGCCTCATAGTATTCCAAAGTGTCCAAGATTAATCTCATATTGTCTCTAATTTGTCTCTTTGGCAGAAATCCATTTTGATCTGAGTGAATAAAATTATTTAAATATTTTTTAAGTCTTTCTGCTAAGATTGAAGCAAAGATTTTATAGTCTGCATTCAATAAAGAAATAGGTCTATAATTCTTAATTTGCAATGGGTCAGTCTCTTCCTTTGGTATGAGTGTAATATAAGCCTCTGACCATGTTTTAGGTATCATCTTTTTTAACATAACTTCATTCATAACTTCTAACAATGGGATGCTCAATAATTCTTGAAATGTTTTATAAAATTCTACTGGAAGCCCATCTGGACCCGGAGCTTTCCCATTATTTTGTCTCTTAAATGCTTCATTTAGTTCCATCATTGTTATATTGCTTTCTAGCATTTCTTCAGTCTCTTTAGGTATCTTTGGTAAATTAGCTTCCTGTAAATACTGTTTGACTTTTTCTTCATCAATATTCTCCTGTTTATATAATTGCCCATAAAAATCTCGAATAATTTCTTTTTTCTCCTTATCCCCATAACAAACTTGGCCTTGTTCATCTATTAACTTCAATATTTTTCTTGATTCCTTCTCTTTTCTCAATTTATATGCTAGCCATCTACCTGGTTTATTTGCATCTTCAAAATAATTCTGTTTAGAGTTTCTAATTTTCTGTGCCAGTTCTTCTTTCTCTATTAATTCCATTTTATGTTTGATTACATCCAGCTTCAATTTAATATCCTTTTTCTGTGGCATTTTCTGTAATTTTTTTTCAAGAATTTTATACTCATCTTCCAAGGCCTTAGAAGCTTGCCTTTTCCTAATATTCTTTTTTCTTGTATAATCTATTATCAAACCTCTAGCGTATGCCTTCATTGTGTCCCACACATTTTGCATTGAAGTATCTTCTTTTTTATTTTCTCTGAAGAAAAAAGCCAATTCCTTCTCCATCCATTGTGTAAAATCTTTCTCCTTTAAAATAGTATTATTTAATGTCCATCTCGATCTTTTTTTTTGTCCCTTCCATTTAATTGTCAATGGGCTATGATCTGCCCAGGTACTTGTTTCAATATTTGTTTCTTTAATATTAGATATTAGTTCTGTTGAGATCCAAATCATATCTAATCTGGACCATGATAAATGTCTATTTGAATAAAAAGTATATTGTTTAGCTTTAACATTTCTTTCTCTCCAAATATCTTTTAAAGTTAATTCATCTGTCATTTTAAAAAAGGACCTTGGGAGAGCCTTTCTATTTTGCTTTGTTGTTGTTGCTATATAGTCCAGTTTATTGTCCACAATTCCATTAAAATCTCCCATCATAATTATATTAACATAGTCCAGTCCAATTATTTTCATGTGTAGCTTTTTATAAAACTCTTCTTGTTTATCATTCGGAGCATAAATTGCAATCAAGAGTATTTTTATATTATTGTCCATTATTTCTACCATTAATACTCTTCCATCTTCATCCGTGTAAATCAATTTTGCTGGAATAGCCTCTTTAATGTATAAAACCACACCTCTTTTCTTACATTGAGTCAAAGAGGTAAATATTTTCCCTAATTTTGGCTGTAATAACAATTGTTCATGTTGTTTTTTAATGTGAACTTCTTGTAAACAAATTATATCAAATTTTAATTTCTCTAATTTATGAAAAGTTTTCCTTCTTTTAACAGCTGAATTAAGTCCATTTATATTCATTGTAATCAGTTTTTTTTCCTCCATGATTATGCTTTATATTTAGGTCTAACAGCTCTCGTGGATCTCACTTCACGCTGTTCTTTATTATCCATCTGTCCCCCTGCTGCTCCTTTCTCTTTTTCAGTCTCCAGTTGTTCATCTTGAAACTCAATTGATAAAGCCTCTTTCTCTGCTTCCTCTCTTCTTCCACCAAAAAATTCTGCATGAAAAAGTTCTGCTTTCTCAATTGTATCAATTCTATATCTCTGCTCTTGCCACCCAAACACTAGTCCTTCTGGAATCAGCCATCTATAATTCACTTCGTTTTCCAATAGTTTTTTGGTCAGAAATCGATATTCTCTTCTCATCTCTCTCACTCTTCTGGGTATTTGTTTTAAAACCACAACCTCTTTACCCTTGTATTTCAGTGTTTTCTCTCTTACTACTTGTAATATTTGCGTTTTAATGGATTTTTTGGTAAATCTAATATGGACTTCCTTGGGTAATTTATTTCTCATCGCATATCTTGTATAGACTCGATATATCTCATCTATTCCATCCATCATCTTTTCCTCTGTAATTTCCAAAGCATCTGCCAAAATTTCTATCATTACCGCTGCCAAATTTTCTCCTTTTTCCTCTTCTATATTTTGAAATCTGAGGTAAAATTCTGACCTTTCCATCTCCCACCTCAACATCCCACCTTTTTCTTGTTCAACCGCTGTTAGTCTGCTGTCAATATTTCCAATCTTCTTCTCTCTTTGTTTTCCTTCGTCCTCAATTTTTTGGAATCTCTCCTCATACTTAACCATCATTTGTTTAATATTTTCCACTTTTTCATCAGTCTTCTCTATTCTTTGTTCAATATTTTCTGCTCTTTGTTCAATATTTTCTGCTCTTTGTTCAATATTTTCTATTCTTTGTTCAATATTTTCTGTTCTTTGTTCAATATTTCCTGTTCTTTGTTCAATGATATCTGATTTTGTCTTGAGATCTTGGATTCCTTGCATAATCATCTGTAAAGTTATTTTTTCTTGTTCCTTATCTTGCTTCAACATTGTCTGAATTAAACGTTGTCCTCCAGCTGGTGGGGAAGCAGAGGTAGAAGCAGAAATGCCAGATGGTATTGGTTTCCTGCTCATTTCAATGTTTCCAAAACTTCAAATTCTTCTTGACTTTTAATCCAACTGGTAGAGCAGCTAATTATAAACCAAAATGGAGAACTCCAATAGTAAAAAACACGAAACCAAAGAAGAAACAGGAAAAAAGGAAGAAGAAAGATCTTCAGGTTCTTCTAGACCCTAATCCAATTACGAGATAGTCCACCATAAAAAAGGAAAAAATAGAAAGGAAAAAACAAACAAATCCAAAAATAATAATATTGATTAAGAGCAAAAGAAAAAGGAAAAAAGAAAAAGCAAAAAGAGAAAAAAAAACAAAAAGTTCCTTCAGATAATCCAATTAAAAAGTCTCAATAATCCAAAAAAAAACAAAAAAAAAACAACCTCAACAACAAAGTAGTCCAAAAACATAAATATGAAAAGCAAAAAAGTCCCAATAAAAAAGAAAAGAAAAATAAAGAAGAAAAAAGAAAAAAAAAACTCTGAGGCTTTCCCTTTAAAATAAAAGGCAAAAATAAAAATATTACTAAAATTAAAATTTAGAAAAAGGCTAGCGAATGGGGTATATATAAGAAAACACACTGCACTTTGTTATTTATCCAAGGCTCTTGTTATGACTCTCTTCTCCAGCAGCTTCAAAGCCAAACCTCAAGTGTTGTTGATAACAGTCCAGGAAAGCACCTGCAATAATATTTTGCTGTGCTCTCCCTCTATCTTATCACGTTAAAAAGTCCTTGAGATGAGGTCTTTTTGCAATTCTCTCCAATTCACATAAAGATACTTTCAAGCCTCTAGTTGGCAGTGTTACAAAGTTTCTTAATGCTCTTTCTCCCCGCCCGCCAGAAAAAAGGAATAATATATACAGAAAAAAAAGAAAAAATAGCCAAAGGGAGCCTCTATCCTAAAGAAAGTTAAAAAATAAAAGGGAGCATAAAATCCAAGGGAGCATAGAAATATATATAAGAGAAAATTCAATCCGGTTACCTACAAAGTCACAGTAAAATCTTTCCCAAAAAGTATAAAGAAAAGAAAAAAAAAAAACCAAGCCTCAATTTGACATCACTTTAAAAAACGCCGCTCAAAACAATTTCAGTCAAAAAAAAATCTCACAGCTTTCTTCTTTATATCGGATGAACTTTCCGACCTTAGCGAATTTACAGCACAAAAGAGTTTTTCTCACCCAGCCGACACACTTCACTCCAATCACTTTCTTTCCGGAGCTGTCCCGACTTCAGCAGCTATGGAGGCTGCCTCTCCGCCGCCAGCAAAAGGGCTTCTTCCGGATCAAACCAGAGATTTTGCGATATCTCTGGGATCCTGGAACAATGCCCTTCACAATCACCGTCTCTACGGGACGGTTTAGGTCCGTTAGGACTGACCAGGGGCGAAAATATCGGCTACGATCTCAGAGCCCCGAGATCGCAGCTGTATCGCCGGAATGAAGCTCCGCCTTCTCCTAAAGATCCGTCAGGTTTTATGGGGTTACAATTGGGGTCTCCCATCAGGCATGGTCAATCAGTTCCAACACACCCTGGGCTATTAATTTGTCCAATTGTTCATCAATCTTTGGTTTGAGTGCAAAGGGCACTCAACGAGGCTTAAGGCGATTGGGCGCAATATCAGGGCAGAGATTAAACGATATGGGGGATCCCTTGTACTTGCCTAGCTTCTCGGTGAAAACTTCCTGGAATTCCTGGACAAGGGCCACTTCCCAGTCATCGCCTTCGGTCTGGTTGATGCCCGCCAGTTTGATTCCTAGTGGCACGAATCACTGCAAGCCTAGTAAGCTGGGTCGATCTTTATCGATGACGGTAAGAGGTAGGGTTGCGGTGTGGTCTTTGAAGGAGACTTGGACATGGCTGGAACTGGTGACTGGGATCCTATTTCCTTGGTAGTCCTTTAATATAATTCTCTGAGTGCTGAGGTCCTGGCAAAGGATGTCAGGGATCAGCTGTTTGAGGGTTTTCCAGGAAACCATTGATAGGGAAGACCTAGAGTCGACTTCCACAACGCATGGTCGATTCTCAATGGTGACCTTTACTCGTATCTTTCTTGCATCAAGGGATGAAGCGTGGCCGATGGTGATGGTTTGGTGCACCTCTTCTCGTCTGGTAGAAGTGGCTGGTGCTCGATTTCTGTAGTAGTGGTTCCATTGGTTGCTTGGGCGGTCCCGATTTACTGGTGGGGTGCCTGTTGTCTGCTGGAAATTATTTTCTCTTCAGTTTGGGCTGGACCCTCGCTTGCTTCTACAGACCTTTGCAATGTGGCCCCTCTTTCCACAGGAATGGCAGAGGGCATCTAGGAATTTGCAGTCTGATCACGGGTGGGTTCCACTGCATCCAGCACACTGATATGGGGGCTTACGATTCCATTGATCTCGCTGATTGCATTCTGACCTGAGTCTGTTGACCTCCTCTTCCTCGCTTTCTGATGTGGATTCGAGGTCTTCATGGTGGGTGGTCATTGTGTGCCTCTCGGAAAGGGGCTAATGTCACTGGCGAGTTGGCGGTGTGGTCCGTTTGCTCGGCGCATTCGAGCTGCCGACTTCCTGGTTGCTTCTGCTGCAATAGCATTGGCGATGACATCCGCGAGGCCAATGTCTCCTTTCGCCATAATCTTGCTCTGGGTTTTGGGGTCTCTTAGACCCAGAACAATTCGATCTCTCAAGGCTTCTTCGAGATTTGCAAAGCCACAGAGTCCCCCCAGGTTTCTGAGGTCCACGATGAAGTCTCCAACACTCTCGCTTTCCTGTTGGTCCCTCTGGTAAAACTCGTGTCTCCTGATGAGTATTGGCAATGCTGGGCCATAATGGGCCCAGAGGATTGGGGCGAGGTTGTCCCAGTCCATCGTCTTGACTTCAGCTGTTTTTGCGAGTGCCTTTGCCATCTTAAAAACGGCGGGCCCACAATGGGTCAGGAATACAGCTCGTTTCTTGCCAGGCGTAGCATCCTTCAGGTTGTTGGTTTCCAGGAATATCTGAAACCTGTCCATATACGAGTCCCAGTCTTCGTTAGCCAGATCAAATGGAGTGGGTGGTATGGTGCCGCTGGTCATTCTGCTGCTATTGGTGCGTCCTCAGCCACGTGCTCTGTTAGTGTTCAATGAGTGTTCAGTCAGCTCTATCGTCTCCGCATCCCATCCTCGTTGCCAGTGTTAGATCTGGGAGAGTGGGCGCAAAGAACAGAGACGAGGCATCGAATAGTGACACCAACTCTTTATTAGTGACTTCAGAACAGAGCAAAATACTAGGGCAGCAGCAGCTCCTTTTATAGAGCTGGCTGCTGTCACAACACCCAATAATTTGTGTTTGCCACGCTGAGAGCGTCCAATCAGCGGCGACCCGCTAACAGCCAATCAGATCAGCCAACAATGACCAATCATGATCCGCTATAAGCGGGCCAATCAGAAGTGCAGGTTTACGAGCCTGTCGTGGAAGGAAAACTATTAGAATTGGAAACTAACGAGTTTGCTTAGTTTGGAACAGTGTGACAAGGAGAAAAAAAATGACAAGCACCAAACAAACCATGTGATTTAACACGTGACCTTTTGTTTTGGCTGGAAAGGATAGCGAGTCATGAAGCAGCCAATACTGACAAGTGCTAACTTGCGGGTCGAGTATCAAACAGAAGAAGGACTCCAAAATTGCTTTTGAAATTTGTTAATTTAGGATTATATTTATTTTCCACCTTTATGCTAGAAGCTCAAGATAGCATTCAAAGGGAAGATCTCTCATTTTAGTGCCACCGCCACAACCCTGTACTCTTTTGTCTTATAATGTATAAAAAGATCAATTCCCTTTCTCACCACGAAATGAGAACATAACCCTTCCTATTCATTACATAAGGATAAAGAAGGTTGCCAGGTAAATTCTGAGGAGCTCCTGTGGCTAAAAATAAGTGCTGGGAATTCCCCTTGCTCCATGAATAGGGCAGTTTTTAAGGGTTTTGAAATCTATTTCCCCATGTTAATGAATCATGCTCTATTTCATGGATTTCTAAGGCATTTCATTTCAGAAAATTACAGTTCAATTCAATGATACTAATAGGTTCGGACTTTGGTGCTAATGTTGAAATCCTTCTTCTAATTTCTTTCTTTTTTTTAAAAAAAATATCCTCTGGTGAAAGGGTTTGCTTTTCTACCTTATCTCAGGCTACTTTGCCATTTACTGTTTTTGGTACTTTTGAGTTTATTTGGTTGGTTGGAGGCAGGGGAAGATACTCCAATTTTACATTACTCTATAGAAAAGATCTCCAAATTCTTCCACTCATTGACCCTTCATGAAATTTCAGATTGTTCATTCCCCCCCGCCAACATTTATTAACTGAAAATAATCTAATAAATTCTACTTTCAAATAATCTAATGACTATTAATAATACCATGAATCATAGCAATAGGAATAGCACTTAGACTTATATACCACTTCACAGTGCTTTACAGCCTTCTCTAAGTGGTTTACCCAACAATTGCCCCCAACAATTTCGGTCCTCATTTTACCCACCTCAGAAGGATGGAAGGCTGAGTCAACCTTGAGCCAGTGAGATTCGAACTGCCAAATTGCAGTCATCTGGCAGTCAGCAGGAGTAGCCTACAGTACTGCACTCGAACCCCTGCACCAATGGGGCTCATAATAACGACAGTGATAATAATAAGCAAACAATGGCATGACAAAGTAACACAATGGTGCATTGGGAGTTCTGCAAGAAATGTTGTTTGCCTGCAAGCAAGAATTGGTAGAACCATAACATAGAGGAAGTCACAGAAAATGGAGAAGTTATGTTGCTCTGGGATTGTAGAATACAAACAGGCAGGCACCTGCCACATAACACCTCAGATACTACTGTAATGTTAACCAATTACAATCACCCCAATTGTCAATAAGAAAGACAAAAAAAAGTCTGGATAGTAGACATGGAGATAGCAAATTAGAAGAGGAAGAACTGGAGCAAATAACAAAATACAAACACTTACAAATAGAAATAGAATTACTTTGACAAAAGAAAGCAAAGATGGTACCAAATGTAACAGGCACTTTGGGTGCAATATCAAAACATCTGGAGCACCAATTTGAATACCATCTGCACTGACAAATTTACCATCAGTCAATTGCAAAAGTCAGCTTTACATGTAACAACTAACATCCCGAAACCTTTAACACCATCAAACAATAACATCTGCCTATTCTTTGGGAAGGGCTTGATAGATGGATAAAAATGCCAAATCTAGTCTAAATATCTGGCTGGCTGTATGTTCAGCCATTATAATGAATAGTACCATCAAACCTTGGGAGTCAGTATTAACCATTTGAGGGAATGGTCTACTCTACAGTTTCCTAGGCAACCCCCAATGGAAAAGCTCAGGGGGAAGAGTTTTCTTTAAAAAAATCCATCCCAAAATCCATCCCAAAAGAAATGTAGTTCAAGACTGGGAAGCCAAAAAGGAGACTACTGGAGAATGGATTCTGCAGTGGCAGAGAAGAAATTCATTCACCTACAATGGCTATCTTGTGATTAGAGCTCCACACGGTGTTCTAAAGTAAGTTTTCTTCTAATTCAATAAGAAATTATAGAAGAGCAGAAAAGAAGACATCAGTCCAACTGAAGTCCACAAACTATCTGTAGGAGAGGAAAAAGCTGAATTGGAAGGTGGAATTAAACCTGTCATCATTTTGGAGTCATTGCGTAGATTAATGCCAGGTGCAGATAACAAGAACCATACATTGAATTTAAAACATATAAGAGTTTATTATTGCTACCTCTATACAAGAATCTGGCCAACTAATGGCCAAAACTAAAGTTGTGCTCAATAATGATCAACAGAATTAATGGGGGTTGGACTTGGGTCTCTTGTGGCAACACAATGATTCCAAACTGATGCCACATTTAACTTCACCTTCCAGCTAAACTTGCTCTTCTCCTACCCTCGCTCAGCAATTTAAGCAATTTAAGTTCCTCTCTCTCAATTACAGGAAGGATTGCACCACATATGTTAAAATTAATTAAGTAATATTCTTTTCCATCAGAAACAGGGACTCCCCAAAGTCTAGATTTAAAATTCCCTAACTGCATTAATTGGTCAGCTCTGAAAATACAGTGGGACTGTGGATTAGAAAAAAGATTTCAGTGACAAAATGTCTAGTTTTACAGCTCTGTCTCGCCTTCTCATAGAGTCCTGTAGGATTATCCTTGCATTTCATTAAGGCTTCCATCCTAAGTCCTAATTCCCCTTTAGGAAAAAGACTGCTGCTGGATTGCTGTTATCCTGCAAAAGTGGGTCAGTCTGAAATGTGCAGGGTTTATATGCAAAAGAAGTGGCATGATAGAAATACAAGGATATAGCATGATAACATTTGAAATAGAGAACTATTTTTCTTAATACAACAATAAACCTGTTTCTGGAAAGTGTCCTTTTGGTCTGTTTGGTCAGGTAAGGAAGAATTACATAGTTTAATCCTCTTGTGCTCAACAACACAATTGCTCCCTTTTCATGACCCTGTAGTTTGTATTCAGGGTAGAGTTGGGGCAACTGGATGGAGCTGAGCATTTACTGACTGGATTCCCTTCCTGATGCCTATGAGGAGTACACAGCAGATATTTTTTCTTTGAGCCTTAGGCGAGAAACATCTGCTACTAGCTAGAATTGAACTTTCAACCTTCCAAAGTGGGAGATTAGTGTCTTTACCACTATGCTACCATACTCCTCTACTCACAACAACACAATATTAAAAATCCACAAAGTGCAGAAAATCCCCAATTCAAGGTCCCCAAAAGGAGTACCAAAAGAAGTCTGATCTTGTCCAAATTGTCCCAGAGTAGTCTTGTCCAGCTTGATGCTTCCATCCAGAGTGAGATTTGGAAAAGTAAAAATCTATTATTCCATCATCTAAAATGGCTGAAATACAAGTGACAATAATTGTGTTGGACTCTCCCCCCCCCCCCCACCGCCCCCATTAAGTGGGATTGATGCTGCAGGAATGCTAGATCTTTGTTTATAAAATTTCCTAATTGTGTAAAAATAATCATAGGAATTTTGGGATTACCTTTCTTTTTAAAAGGTGTTTTTCAGTGTAGTTACAATAGAGTTATTTTGGAATAGTGTGAGGGAAGTTCCAGCAATAGAAGCCATTGTAACAAGAAACACTTACAGTATTCTTCACTTCAGAAACAATGAATGAGGAAATTTTGCAGAAAGTTTGAGGTTTTTTAAAGCCTCTTCTTGAATATGATGAAACTTCAGAGGCTGAGGGTCAATTGGAATAAAGTCCAGTTGGAATAAATTAAGAGAAGGGCAGCTGAGACGATTCGATGATGCGGCTCTCCTCAACCCTGCAGGCACTCTCCCCCTTCTTCACCACCTCTATGGGGTGGCTTAGCCCTAAAACCAGCTGGCTCGCGGAGCTCCAGCAGCGAGCATGGGTCGAAACCATGCAGAGACATGGTTTTGGTCTGTCGCCGAAAGCTCAAACCGGAGTCCGTCCTAATTGGAAGCTAGAAGCTGTATCTTTAAGATATTTGAAGTTGAATTCCTATATTGATTAGACTAGAGCAGGCGTGTCAAACTTGTGGTGTCACATGACATACCAGGACTTTCCCCTGCTTCACTAGCATGTGATGCATCTGGCCCGCGGGCTATAAGTTTGACAACCCTGGATCAGAGGTGGGATACAACAGGGTTAACTACCGGTTCAGGATTTACAAGCTTCCCTGCAGGCTGCGAGCTGAGCTGCGTGCCTGTAAATCGTCATCAGCAACTGCCTGCAGAGAAGCAGCCTTTGAAACAGCCCTCTTTTCTTGCTTTTCTAACTGCAGCTGTGCCTTGTTCGGCAGCTGAAGTTGAAAAATCAGGAAATAAAGATCAGGGAAGAGCCCGGGTGGGTGGGTGGACAAAAAAAATCAGCAGACATAGAACCAGTTCTATGTCTGCTGCTCTTCAGAGCTACCGGTTCTACAGAGGTAGACAGTGGTTCTACAGAGAAACCCACCCCTGCCCTGGACTAGAGGGACTAAATTATCTCTTCCAATTGTAGTAGCATACTGTATTTCTTCATGTCCTTCTGAATTCTCCTAAGGTCAATTTTCATGTTGACTTTGTCAGCAAACTAATATGAGAGGCTTAGGCAATATATGATATAGGCAAGCTTGATTGTTTCCTTTAATTAGAAAAGGGTGGGTTGAGTTTTTGCTCTGTCCATTTTCTGTCAATTAGTCACATTTTTATGATTATGAAAATGTCTGACCTTTAAGAGTTCTCTGTGATGACCTCATGCGGAATAGAATTTATTTCCTCAGGGTACGTAATATTTATTTTACCAAGGCACTTTCCATACAAAGAGGTCAAAAGGACCCTTAGGATTATATATATGCCTCTGGTGACAGAGAGAGGAAATCAAAGGACTTGAAATGTCAAGAGCTTTACTGAAGATGCCCCACTTTTGATGGCTGCTGGAAGAAGCAATTTCAGTATAAGAAATTAGTCAGAGTGGAAATTCCTTCTTCAGAATTTCTCTATAAATATTCTCCCCAACACCCCCAATTCTTTTAAGCCAGTTTGGTTTTCCTTTGGTTTCTGCTTCTCAGGTTTTCCTCATTCCTCTTTTAAATAATTCCACCTCTTTACACATTGTTAAGAAGAAACAAAGGATTACAAGGCTCTGTGAGCTGCCATCATTCTCGGTGCAGCCTTGTCTGGTTCAGATTTATTGGAATGAAGGACGTAGGTGGCTAAGAGTTATAGTTAATTTCAGCTGAACATGATGCAATCTAGGTCCCCTTAGTAAAACAGTGCCATCTTGAAGAACCTCAGAGATGGACCATCTCTGTGGCTGTCATCTTCCCTATAGAACAGGGGCATCCAACCTTGGCAGCTTTAAGACCTTCAACTTCAGAATCAATTCCCAGAATTCTGGGAGTTGAAGTCCACAAGTCTCAAAGTTGCCTGGGAATTGATTCTGAAGTTGAAGTCCATAGGCCTTAAAGCTGCCAAGGTTG
Source organism: Hydrophis major (assembly GCA_033807585.1). Lineage (NCBI taxonomy): Eukaryota > Metazoa > Chordata > Lepidosauria > Squamata > Elapidae > Hydrophis > Hydrophis major. The sequence goes on from CM066330.1 coordinate 249,372,994, forward strand.
GATACCCCTGCCGTAGAACATCATTCTCCTTGACATTGCCCAACCCTGTTATGCTTTCTTACTGCTTTAAAAATGTAATTCTTTCAGCAGGCCTGGGATAGAATGGATTATGATCCACTCCCTAGTAGAGGATTTCTGTCTTAGATCTGTGACTTGAGTTTGATTGTCCTTATTTATGGAGCATCCAGGTCATGGATGTCCCAATGGTGCTTTTTTTTTTTTTTTTTAAAGAAAACTGGACTTGTTTTTCCTTGAAGACAAGTACTGAAGAAGCTTCTTGCATGAGAAGCAAAATGTCTTCAAGGAAGAACAAAGAAAGTTCAGTTGCCTTTCGAGAAAACAAAAGCACCTTTGGGGTTGTCCTTCTCCCATGCCATTGGGTATTATTGTTGTTGTTGTTTTTATTTTATCACCATGTTGCTTTTCATTCTAATGTGTGAGATGGCTAGAATTGTTCTGGTGAATGAAATGCTATAAAAATTGAATGATTTGATTGATTAAAATGCACAAGAGTACAAGATCTTTTATGAACTTGGACCCTGATAAAAAATAATAAATATTCAATAAATAAGCAAAAGTTGCAATAAATGTTTCAGAACTGTTAGAAAGAAGAAGGATTTGTTAACAATTTCATCATTTTGGTGAAAATTGGTGAAGTTCTTTCATTCTGAGCTTTTGTAAGCAGATGAAAACAATGTGCTTGACTCCTTCAGCACCAATGGTTTTACATGGACTAGAGCTCAGAATGTGAATTTTGGGGAGTTATTTGTACAGTAGACCAGGAATCCAGGAAAGCTTGAACATTGGGGTAGGGGGGAATATCTTTTTAATTTTCTGTAGCAATTTCTAAGAGAGCGCCATCTTGATTTTAGAAACTGTTTTACAGTGGAATGAAAAATATGAAGTAAAACTGGCCCAGAAGGAAATTTCATCATCCTAAATATACTTTCTTTTAATCTGTTCTTTGTGTTTCTGGAAAAGTGGCATTTTCTGACTCTAAGTGCACATTAGTTCTCATTCTAGCATAAATGTTTATTGTGGCCAAGTCAAAATGACAACCAACTTCCTATTGCTCATCGTTCTTTTGTCTTTCAAGTACCCATCGGCATGTTGCTGCATTTGCTGAGTTCTGTTTACTCAGATCCTCCAGTTGTACTTAAAATTTGAGCATCAATGCACGAAACCAGCATCCAAGAAGCATTTCTTAAAATCAAGTAGCAATTTCTATAGTCACTTATACTTGAGATTAATTGGTGTAGGCTCAAGGCCAGCGACAGACATTTCTGCATTTTCAGAGAAAAGCTAAAAATAATTATCTATTTCCAAATTTGGAGTGCAAGTTTATTTAATGGCAAAGAATTGTCAATGTGTCCTCTTTTCAGCTGCACGTCCAGATGGATGCAGGAATGAAGAGACTTTTTTCCCCCAGAAGTGTGGCATACGCATCCCAGATTCAAGCATGGTATTTCACGTACATAGAAAAATTAGTAAAGAAGGGAGTAAATACTTCAAAGAAGCACGGGAATCCTAAATTAGAGTGTTTACACGGACAAAGAACCTTGACTTATGTGTATTTCCATTTGTTAGAATTTAGGCTGCTATACTATTTCTGATAGTCCTAACAGAGATCCTGAGTAAACTGGAAAATTAGTATTTTCTAAATATGGAGGATTTAACCATATCTATGGATGGCAAATTTAATCTGTCTGCAAAAGGCAACAAAAACAAGATGCAAGCTAATTTACTAAAGATAGTTTTTTAGTATCTTTTCCATCTTCAAAAATTAGCTTCCTTTCTTCATGGTGATTTCCAGACTAATCTACAATATGTGTCATTTTACTCTTTTATATAACTTTGTGTTATTTACACAGCAGAGAAACACAATGTTCTTTGACCGAGAGCTGGGCATAAGATGATGGTAGGTTAGGACTTCTGTAATTGTCTTATTCCAGGTTTCACAGTAATAAATGTGATCTGTTGCCTGGCATGTTTGAAAGCTCTCAAGATAGGCTGGCTCAACCATCAGGCCCAGCAAGAATGTTCTTTATTGCTGCGAGATAAAATAATAAAAAATCTCGAACTCTTCTACTACTACTTCTATCACACAAAATCAGTACAGCATCATGCTGAGTTTCTTTCTCATCTGTTCTTCTTTCCCAGCAATCTTTTCTGAACATCCTTGTCCAGTAATGAATCTCTTCCCCGTTCACAGGGCGATGTGTACATTTTACCACAATATTGTACTTTTTGTAGCCAAGTGTCCTGTTTCAGACCAGGCTTTTTAAAAAAAACTCATCAACATGACTGTGAGAGTCGCACTTGAGCATCATTGAACATGATGTTTCATTTCATGGTTAGCAGTCTTGGACTTATTGTTACCTGAAGAGAATGTTGAAGTAAAGATACATAAAATAATCCAGACTCTAAATGAAGCTCTAAAATTTCATTTACTTTTCTTCCTAGCAAATAGATCATGGATTTGCACAACAGACCTGAATATTATGAACTGTGAATGTACTTACTGTCATGTACTAATCACAACAAGGGGAAAAGGGGACTGAATGACTGAAGTGTATTTCTGAAATAAATGAACACTGGATGTTCTCATTTCATCTTACATCTATTTTTCATCTTGAGAGACTTAGATTTCCCATAAAACAAGCTCTGGAGCAAACGTGAGGTTTGTCCTTCAGGCAAAACTTCTGAAAGAATTTCATATGAAGGGGTTTGATTTCACACATCCCAGAAAGAAGCCAACAAAGAATGAAAGAATGAATGGTGCATCTTACTGGGGATGTTTTGATTAAATCCTTAAAGACAGTTAATCATTTCCTCCAGCAATTTACTTAGATTAGTAAATCATTTTTATTACCCCCAAATGAATGATAGGATTTCCACACTATCCATGTTTTTAAAAAAGATAGTGGAGAAAAGAAGAATTTTTTTCATTAAAAAAAAGGCTCATGACAAACCACTGAAATAGATGACTATTAGAATATGTGTTAAAATGATGAAGTGCTTGTCAGGTAGAGGTATAATCATCATTCTGAAATATCTGTCCATAATCACGAAAGTTTGTTCTTTGTCAATTCATAGCATGTAATTAAGTTGTATAAGTGAGTCATTTGGTCTAGTGGGTAAGGTGCTAGCTTAGAAACCAGGAGATTGTGAGTTCTAGACTCCCCTTGGGCATGAAAGTCACCTGACTTCGGGCCAATTTCCAGGAGACTGTGAGTTCTAGTTCTGTCTTAGGCATGAAATCCAGCTGGGTGATTTTGCACCAATCACTCTTTCTCAGCCCAATCCATTCCCTTAAATAGGTATGTTTGCCACCTTGAGTTATTTCTCTAAATAATAAAGACAAAATGCAAACAAATAAAGTAAAAAAAAATTGTGATGAATCAGATTATGGCTAAGCATGTGAGCAGGTCTCCAAATAGTAGACAAGTCAATTTTTGTGGCAGTCAAAATATTTGAACTGATGGGCAATTTGGAGTTTTCTCTTCCTTTGCATTTCCGTGATTATTCTCTGCCAATCCTTCCCAGGATGTTCTGTATCATCCAGCTTTCATTTCCCTTTTTCTTTGGCAGGTGGGCATCCTTTTGAACCAACACTGAGTTGCAGTTATCCCCTGTTTTTATTTCCAAAGACTGCTTTGTCTTTGGGTCCCCTAAAATAATAACAGTATAACAATGTTTTAAAAGAAGGCAAGTGCAGGGGACCTGTGGACATCCAGGAAAGTGGCACCTTGTTGTGGAATCCTTGCTGTTGTCTGAGCTTGGTTGTTTTCTTGCAGATGTTCCATTACCAAACTACATTACACCATCCGATCTAGCACTGATGATGTTACCTAGTTTGGTAATGAAAAGTCTGTAAGAAAACAGCCAAGCTCACAAAGGACCAGGGACTCTACAACAAGGTGTCCAAGAACACCAAGGACTCCACAGTTCAACCCTGAGCCACAAAGATTCTCTTCTGTTGGACACCTTGTTGCTTGCCTTTTACTAGATGCTTCCTTCTGGTTCTTCACACTCCATCATAGAGCCATGAAGTTTGCAGTTGCTTATGGTCTTTGCAACGATGATGCTTTTGACAAGATCAGGACAAATTGGAGCTGGAGCTTGTAACGCTGAGAGGCCAGAAACTTCCCAATGATAAGAGGTAGGCTCCTGATCCAACTTGGCTGGATGCCAACCTCCTCCGTGTTGGAGCAGAGTCTGCACCCACTTGGCATGTGGCTGCCTGTTCTTAAAATGCTGCCAAATCCAAAAGACGCTCCTGGCTCACATAGCAAGAGGCTCTGATGCCAGAGACGTGGTTATGTGGGGTCTCTTCAGTATTAGTTACTTACTTCCATTCACTTTTCTCTCATTCATTTTGATGATCTCTTTCGGGCTCCCCATTTTCTTTTCTCCTGCCCTACTCCCCATTGCTCTTATTACAAGTTTTTCTGGCTGAAAGTCACAGAGAATTATCACAGGGCTATGCCCAACAGAGCAAGACAACCCTGCCTACATGGAGTATCTAGTATATATAGGAGAATGAACAAAGTAGTAGAACTACTGCTTAGTTCATGAACTACCACAAAAAATGTAAAACTCTCCTGGTGGGACAAGGAAGAGAAAGATCCATTATTATTTTCAAGATGATTTATGTATTTGGTTAAATTTACATCCTGCCTTTAATTCAAGAACTTGGTATGTATTCTGCTTCTTTCTCTAACCTTCTGAGATAGGTTGAGCTGAAATAGAATCACCATGCTAGTCATACCAGTGCAACTTGGGTTTTCTAGCACAACATATGCTTTGGGGGCCCTAGATAGTGTATGTGCTAAATAGCGTAAGGGTTCGTTTGAATCTGTGGGACAACAAAGTCCAGAGGCTTTAGATCAGGGGTGTCAAACTCAAACCATGGAGTGTTTAGATCTGGCCCACAGGGCCACCCTGGAAACAGTAAAGAACCAGCCCACTGTGCCTCTGCCAGTGAAAATGGAGCTGAGGGGGCCACATGCATTTTCGCTAGCAGAAGGTTGCAGCCGAAAATGGAGCTCGGGAGCCATTTTCACTGGCAGAGTCAGGGCCACCACAGGTGCTGACATAAATGATGCTGGGCTGGCCATGCCCATCCCAACCCCCCGAGGTCAAACACAACCTTGATGTGGCCCTCAATGAAATCAAGTTTGACACGCCTGCTTTAGATGTTGTGGACCATCTTCTAGACCAGGGATGTCAAACTTGTGAGCCATGGGCCAGATTCATCACGCTCTGGCCACCCAACCCCGGTTTTAGCAAATGGGGAAAAGTTGCAATATGTCACGTGGCGACAACATGTCATCGCAACTTTGACACCCCTGTTCCAGACAGATGGTTCTGGGCAGCCCCTTCCTTTTGAGAGCAAGACCCAGAAGAACCTGCCAAACAGTGCCATCCAGCATTAAAGTTGAACAGAATGTTCAGGAGAAGTTTATGGAAAGAAGTATGAATGGCAAGGGTACAATTTCATCATCCAGTTCCTAGTGTAGGTTATTCCCTGAAATAACCACAGTAGCCTCAATCTACATGAACAACAGGGTGGGATTCTCCCAGTTCAGACCGGTTTGGGTAAACCTCTAGCTGTGATGATCAGCTGGCTCCAAACCGGTTTGATCTGACAATCATATGGGCCCACCCCACCTGCTCCTGTGTTGTACTCATCTATATCTGCTCAGCTGATTTGTGCATCAGAGTGGATTGACGTGCCTCAGCTGTGTTACTTCCACGAAGTAACATTAAAGGTAAGTAATTGTGATAGCTGTGCCCACGTGCAAAGCATACAATAAGCATGTGCCTGAAAGCGAAGCACGCGATCCACGAACTGGTTGTTACACCGGGATAATCCCACCCTTGCTGAATATTCAAGTCATTCATAGGTCTGCTAGTTGATCATCAGTAATGATGCATTGGAAACCAAACCCCCAATTTTCCAGTTCATTCTGGTCCAGAGGAGATTCCTTTTTGTCTTGTGACCTTCCAGAAGTCAGCCTTGAACTGTATGAAAGTAAATCATTGGGCTAGGCGAGAATAGACTGGAATATGTTTTTCTCCTTGTTGCCCTGGTAACAGGTTTATCAATAGGATTTGAGAGAGACCCTGGAAACAAAGGGAGGCAGAGGTGATTGCATGCAAGCAGGGAAATCCCTGGATCAAGAAAAGAAAGGCAGTGTGGGTGGAGAAAGCAGTTGCTAGGGAGACACTTGTAGCAAAGTTGCTTGCGATCTGAGCACAAACAGGGATGTGGGTTTGGTCCCCGTTAGGTTCTGTGAATTCCTTCTGGCTTTTTTTTTTTTTTAAAAAAATCAGAGTCACATTACTGGTTTCAGGCTTTTGCTAAAAAGAGGAACATGATAGTTTTCCCATGAAAAAAAAAAAGTCCCCAGTTTTGGGCAGGATAGAGACCACTAGACCAGAGAGTGAGTAAGAACTGGTTTAGCAGTAGCCAGAACATGACTACATTCTCTTTGAGAAGATGTGTCATGCTCTTTGCACATGAAACACTGCCCACCTGGTCAAAGTCAGAAGTGTGCGTCTTCCAATTTCTTCCAATCCTTTACCAGCGGCCAGAAGAATATTATGATTAATTCAATCGAGATCTCATGAAGTGTTGGTATCAATTTTATAGTGCTTTGGTGAAACCATACTTGGAGTACTGCATCCAGTTTTGGTCACCATCAAAGGTGGCATTCAGCAGGTTCTGACCAGTTCTGGAGAATCGGTAGCGGAAATTTTGAGTAGTTGAGAGAACCAGCAAATACCACCTCTGATTGGAGATTTTACAGTGTCCTTCCCCTGCCATACCCACCAAGCCATGCCCACAGAACTGGTAGTAAAAAAATTTGAATCCCACCACTGGTCACCATGCTATGAAAAAGATGTTGAGACTTTAAAAAGAGTGCAGAGAAGAGCAACAAAGATGATTAGGGGACTGGTGGCTAAAACAGATGAAGAATGGCTGCATGAATTGTGTTTAGTCTAGTGAAAGGCAGGACTAGGGGATGACATGATAGCAGTGTTCTAATGTTTGTCTGGCTGCCAAAAAGAAGGGGAGGAGGGTAAATTTCCCCCAAACACCTGAAGGCAGAACAAGAAGCAATGGATGGAAACTAATCAAGGAGAGAAACAACCTAGAACCAAGGAGAAATTTCTGAACAGAACAATTAACCAGAGGAACAGCTTGCCTCCAGAAATTATGGGTGCTCCATCAATGGAAACTTTTAACCAGAGATTGGACAGCCATTTATCTGAAATGGTATAGTTTCCTACTTGAGCAGGGGTTAGACTAGAAGACCTCCAAGGTCCCTTCAAACTCTATTATTCTGTTCATTGGAAATGCAAAGGAAGAGAAGGCTCACTGCTCCAGATCATGCCTTTTTTTTTGAAAACATACGCAGGCATCCAATGTAAAGAAGTATGGTGCAGATTTAAACATCATTTTCTTCCTTCTCTAACCAAAGTGCCTGTTTTTATTATCTTACTAGGAAATATTGTAGATTAAACAATGGAACACAATATTGTTTCCTACTGACAAACTCCCACAGCTTTTGTTAGGGCTGTGAGTGATTCAGTGTCTGTGAAGAAAAAATGCTGCCCATGGCCCAGAGTGGAATCACGGTGGAAGTATGAATTTTTAAAGAAGACCATTTTTAACTCAGTTGTTAAAAAAAAATGCTTGTGAATGAGATTCATCTTTGAGATTATTCACTAATCCGAATAAATTTCATTACGAATGTCTAATGTCCTTCATAATGCTTCTCAATGCGTCTGGAAAGTGGCCCAAAATCAAAACTGATCAGTAGAGGGATAAATATTTCACAACTCGCTAAGAGTCCATAGTGACTAGATGGTACTTCCTTAATCAATCAAAGCAATGTATCAGAGAAGGCTGGATGGACAGATGAGAAATTAATGCAAACGTCCACTGTGACAATTCAATTTGACTGACTTTTAGCAGTTTGATCTATCTTCTTTGTTTGTTGAACTAGACCAAATGATACAATTTTGTTGATGGGCGGGTCTTCTGTGCATGAAAGCAAGCTTTTGTTTAATCCAAACTGAATCAGCTAAGAGAAAGAGGAAAACTGAGGAAAGGAAAGAGGATGAAAGAGACTGATAGAAACTTCATCTCAAATTGGCTCTAGTAAAATTGAGGGAAAGGAACAGATTGTATTTGCTTTCTCCTACTTAAAGAATAGATGGAAGTGGCATCATGTATTTTCTACTTTCATTTATTCATGAGCCCAGCGATCATCCTCTTTAATATTTCCTATTGCGATGAAATGTTAGTTTTCCTTTAAACATTTTACTCATAGCAAGATATCATTTTTCCCCTCCTTTCCTCCAGTAATCCATGAGAGATGAAATTCTCTCATTCTTAATCATGCTGCTTCAGTTGATTTTCTCGTAGTATTGAGAACATTAAGTACCTGTCGCTTCCAGCACTTTGGAATTTAGATGTTCTTGTGTTGTACTCTAGTGCAAAATGAATTTATCTCCTGGTTATCCTGAAACTGGGATGGTTTAGACAGTCTTGCCTTCCAGTTAAGGCTTCTGAAGGAGAAGGAGAGATGCCAATATCTATATGATGACACTTCCACAAGGCCACTTGGTTTCCTTCTCCTGTTGATGGTGTGCCCATGGATATCTGGGGGAAGAAAGGACTTGTTGGAAAAGACCCTGATGTTGGGAAAGATTGAAGGCAAAAGGAGAAGGGGACAGCAGAGAATGAGATGGTTAGATAGTGTCGTCAACACAATGAACATGAATTTGGGCAAACTCTGGAAGACAGTGGAGGACAAAGGGGCTTGGCATGCTATGGTCCATGGGGTTGCAAAGACTTGGACATGACATAGTGATTGAACAACAGCAAATGAAATTGATATGAGTACAGCTTTCCAGCAGGACCTCTAAAGACTGGTAGTAGTAGGAGATTGTAGGGAATCACACTTCACTTTTCTTTCTGAATCATTTCTTCCTGTAAAGGTTAAGACAAATGACATTTACACTACTATTTTTAATTGAGTAAAGAGGTGACTTAGAATATCTACTCCGTAGAGACATTTTAAGAAGTTGTCAAAGAAGTAAAGAATAAAAGATGGACAGGAGATACTCTGAATAAGCACTGATGATATTAGTTGGACAGTGAAATGTTTGTAAGCAAACAATCAAGCTCAGAAAGCACCAAGAGTTCACAGTAAGTAGAATGCTTGCAAGAAGAAAGAGTTTGTGCCCCTTTGCAAATGAACCCTGGAACACACATTCCTGCACACTGTTTTAAGCCACTGATTTGCTGAATGTAAAAGGTTGGGAATGTATCATTTTCAAGCTTAGGGGAAACTGAGGATCAGTAGTATCAAAAGAAAAGAGTATCTGTAGCTCAGGATTGAATGGTGGAGTTCTTGATGCTCTCTGAACTTGGCTGCTTGCTTGCAGACTGATAATGTTATCTGGTTGGGTAATTAAACATCTACAAACAAACAACTGAGTTCAGGGAACACCAAGAAATCTTTGGATCAATAGCATAATATGGGCTTGAGATATGGAAGGTCCTTATCCAACATTAAGAGCCTTATGCAGATTCCTGGAGAGTTGTTTGCCAATCAGAATAACAGAGTTGGAAGGTACCTTGGAGGTCTTCTAGTCCAATCCCTCTGCTCAAGCCATCAGTAATACATGAACAGAATGGTAGAAGCTTTTTTTTGGATCATGTCAGCATTTGTAGACCTCCTATGCTATGATCCAAGAATTATTTTTACCAAAAGATCTTTCCTTTGGGATATTTGCACATCTGTGTTATTCTGTGCTTTCTTCCTCTTTAAATCAGTTCTTACCTACAGCCTAGAACAAAAGGAATATTACAAACTGGATTCTCATTTAATCTGACAGTTGGCTAGGATTTGGCCCATTGCATCAACTTTAGAAAATTCTCTATAATGCTCTGGAAAATCCTACTACCAGATTTAGTAGCTTTATTTTAGTGCTGGTGATACATTTTTGCATATATCTATATGGGAGTTCAAACTAAGTTTTGAAAAGGAAGAGGAGGAATGAGAACAACAATAGCAATGAAGTCCCTTCTATGGACAACCACTTGTCATGGGGGAGGGGCTTTGTGATATTATAATGAACCTCAGAGGTGTGTGTGTGTGTGTGTGTGTGTATGTATGTATGATAGTGTATTTTACCAGAAGGGCCACCCATGCCAGAAGATCTTAGCAGAGCTACTCTTAAATGTATCCATCAACCCATTTAATATAGTGAGGATAAAAGAAAAGAATCCTATATTGGATTGGTCATTGCCTAGGTCAACAAGGACTGCATCAGAGTTTTTGGGTTTGGCTAGTCTAGAGAAAAAAATAATTAGAGGTGACATGATAGCAGTATTCCAATATTTGAGGGGCTGCCACAATGAAGAGAGGATCAAATTATTCTCCAAAGTACCTGAGGGCAGGACAAGAAATAATGGTTAGAAACTGACCAAGGAGAGAAGCAAACTGGAATTAAGGAAAGACTTCCTAACAGTGAGGACAATTAATAAGCGGAAGAGCTCACCTTCAGAAATTGTGGGCACTCCATCACTGGATGTTTTTGAGAAGAGACTGGGCAGTCACTTGTCTGAAGTGGTATAGGGTCTCCTGCCAGAGCAGGGGGCTGGGCTAGAAGACCTCCAAGGTCCCTGCCAGCTCCTATTCTGTTCTATTCTATTTGGTTCCATTCCATTCCTTTCTATTCCCATCAACAGACAAGACAAAAATATATATTTTTGAAAATCATGTCATTATGACCTGTTACTATAAATTGGAGCCAATAAAGCAGGGATACCTAAAAGGGATGCTTGAAACAAATGGTGGGAATGTAGACCTGGAAAAGTAGACGAAAAAAAGCAGGTAAGAATATTGTGAGACTTCCAGATACAGACTGATAATGCCTTGGTTCATAACACATCAGATTTAACTGTGATTGAAAGGAAGAAAGTGTGGGCAATTGATGTGGCAATACTAGGAGACAGCCAAATAGAAGACAAAGAATTGGAGAAGGTCACAAAAATATAAGGTCTGAAAATTGAAGATGAAAGATTATGGCTGTGACGGTCCCAGTAGTTTTGGCCCACTGGGTGCCATACCAAAGCACCTTGGGTTGGGTGCCACTTAGAAAACCTGTGTATTGACAAAATTTCCATCTGACAAATAGAAGAGGCCTCATGCTGATACATTATGATATCCTAGGGATATTTTTAGGAAGATGTGTATACAGGCCAATGCCAGCTAAAGAACTGGCAACTGTGATTTCAAACTATTGTGTACATAATAATTTAAGAATTGAGAAGATGGCAACAGACAGCAAAGAGACTGAAGAAACAGTGGACTACTTAGCTAGCTGCTGCAAGAAGATTGCACAGACTGATTAAGAACAACAGCACAACAAAGTAGCCACAATGTAATACCATTTCCTTGCAAGCAAGAACTGCTGGGTCTACACAAAGACAAAGTAATAGAAAATGAAGAAGCTAAAGTACTCTGGGACCTTTGAATTCAAACAGTCTAGCATCAAGCATAACACGCCAGATTTAACAACTGTTTATAAGACAAAAAATTTCTGACAAAAAGTCTCATTAGTTAACATTGCTGTACCTGAAGACAGCAGAAGAGAAGAGAAAGAACTGGAATCACAAAACACAAAGAACTGCAAATAGAAGTAGAATGATTGTGGCAAAGTAAAGTCAAGATAGTACTAATAGGTGCCTCAGGTGCAATCCCCAAAATTTGGAGCATCACCTGAATACCATCGACGTTGACAATATCTTTATTAGTCAATTCCAAAAGGAAACTTTACTTGGAACAGCTTACATCTTGCAATGACATCTTTAATATTATTAAATGACAGCATCTGCCTATCCCAGGCCTTTGAGAAAGACTTGATAGATAGATAAAAATATCAAATGTCTAAACTTCTGGCTAACTATGTGACCAACCATAATGATGATGATGATGATGATGATGGTGGTGGTGGTGGTGGTGGTGGTGGTGGTGGTAGTAGTAGTAGTAGCAGTAGTAGTAGTAGCTCAACTCTAGATGACTTCATGGATGCATCTATGTTACATTCTTGACAACAGTAGAAAAAGGTTGGTTTCCTACTGCCTTCTTCCAGGACACTTTTGCACTTTTAAACAGTGTGGTTTTGAAAAAATACAGAAATTGGACACAGATAACACAATAAATCCACACCTTAAGTCCAGGTATGTATCAAATGGAAACTTGTAGCACAAGGCAGCAACCATTTGATGATAGTTAGAGCTAAGTCCAGACATTTTACTGCCAGAAGCAAAGGACGATAATATGTACACAGACACACACACACACACAGGCACACACACACACCGCTTTCCCAAACTGTCTAGACCTGTAATTGAATCTTCCTTCAACAATGGAATGGAATAACATCTTATGTTGTCCCTGATGGCAGAAGGTACATTTAGGAGGCTGCATCACAGACGTAGAATACAGTGCTTGGTGTTCCAATGGAGCAATTCCTAGGAGTTGAACACACGATCTTCTGTACACTACCAATAGTGTGCTGCTTAAGAGAGTAACCTTGTCTTGCTAAATGACTATCTTAGAATACACAGAGTAAATAAAACAAGAATCTGTATTTGAATGGTACAGCAAATCTCTTTAAGCTGTAGCCCTGGCTGAGAAGAAGGCACACAAGCCCCATTTTAAGCAGCAAAATGTTCTTGATTCATTTTGTACATTTTTCTGAACTATAAATTGACCAACCATTCCCTTTGGTATTCTTCATTGTATTACTGCACAGGTTGCACAGAATCATTGTGTATTTCCATGCATCTTTCCTCCTTGCTACCTTTTTGTTTATCACTATTTGGTTGACTATTTTCCAGATGCAGCCAACCTTCTTTCCTTCGGCCCTCATATGTTGTCCTTGAGGCAAAATGTACATTGCTGCTGGGCCTTTTATGGAATGTCTTTCAAAGCATTTATCTTGTCAATTCCCATGTTGCCTGGGGAATTCTGGGAAGTCCACACATTTTGAAGAGTCTACCGGTAAACCTGGTCTTAATAGACATCTGCTCTGGGTTAAATAGGCAGGGGATTATTTTCATTCCCCTCTAAGAATTTGCCATCTATTGAAGCAGTCTCAAATCAGTGCCAGGTCTTTCCTCTAGTGTAGTTCATCTCCAACTCTGTGCTGGCAGAATGCCTTCATTAGTAATTCCACTGATTGAGCATAAAACACATAAAGACAAAAGAGATGTTCTGCCAATAAAGTGTCATTCCTTCTTCAAACACTAATCTAGCCCCAAACTTGCAATCTGTCAAAGAAAAGTAGGATGTGAACCTTTACAGAGATGACCTTGGCCGATCTTGAATAAAGCTAAGTGGGGTAAGACTAGATAATTTTTGTGGTGGTAAAATGTATCCTCCCCATACACACAGAAACTGCTTTCACTATCATCCCAAAACAGATGAACTACTTAAAGTACCCTTATAAGAAAACATTTACAGCAAGCTGAATTGAAGACTCAGTCAGGAAAGCCCAGTAGATCAAAAGGTTTCTAAGCACTGGCCATATTTCAAAGATAGTATGGTAGTACTATGTACTATGTATGTATGGTAGTACTATGTACTATGTATGGTAGTACTAGTATGTTGATAGGTAGGAAGGAATCAACAATGATAGAGTTCAATGGGCAGGTTTATCTAAAACAGTGGTTGCCAACCAGTGGGCCACGGCCCTTTGGGGGGCCTCGAGAAAATTTTGGTGGGCTGCAGAGAAATGTCACCCCAAAGAACCCCCCAAAGCAATTAATCCAGGCTGCTCAGAAAAACAAGGTTGCGCTGCCCAAATGGCCTGCATGAACCGTCCCCGCCCATTCACTCTTTACCTGGCAAACTTGCCTGCTAAATTGCTATTTTTTTTTCTTTCCAACCATTCGCTGTTCTGCTGTGCCGGGAGATTTAGATTAGCTAGAAAGCAGGAAATGATTGCATTTCTTGCTTTCTAGTTAGTCTTTAGATCTTCAGCTCTGCTTTTAAGCACAGCCAAACCTCCCTTAGGACTGAAGGTTCTATTATTCAGTGCAGACTCATGGCAAGAAAATTCCATGTGACAGACTGAGCTAGCCAATGGCAGATAGATAGATCTCTGAATGAATCTGTGATTCTGTGAGCAACTCAAGCTGCCTGCCTGCTTTGCCTGCTTTTGGGTAAAAGTTGATATTTTTTTAAAAAAAAATTCAATATTTATATAAATATTTATAATATTTACATACAAGCCATGCCCAGCCAGTCACATGACCACCAAGCCACACCCACAAATTAGGCCACACCCACAGAACCGGTTAGTGGTCACTGGGATTTAAAATTATGAGTTTGGTGGTCCCTGAGGTCCAAAAGGTTGATGACCCCTGATCTAAAATATTCCAAAGTCACACTCTGATTTCCACTGCAACTGCCTTTTTCTTTGTCATATGGTATGGTAGCATGTTGCAGTATATATAAAACCAAAGTTATATAAACTCAGATTGTGCTTTTCCTTGTGGCCACTTGGCAGACTATGAAACCTTTTCTGGGTGTCTAGTGTTACACTGAATTACTGCTTGTGTGCATGCAAATAAAATTATGTTGTATCTTCAAAGGGATCTGGAGCCAAGGTTTGGAAGAGAGACATTGAGAAATTTTTGAGGTTGTAGATTAGATTGGAAAGAAAAGAAAAGAAAAAACAGAAGAAAGCAATGGTAAACTAGATTTGCATTGTTGTCAATGCAGACACATGTGAGTCGATTGTGACTTAAGGGAGACTTTAAGATGTGAACCAACCTCATCCTGTCAATGCACCACATTCAGCAGATCCAGGTACACTGGGAAGAAAGCCAGATCATTGAAGTACATCAACAGAGCATGCATTTCCCATTTGTATACATGCAGAACCTTCCTGCAGGATTTATTGCCCATAATTGTACAATGTAAAGAGGAAAGGTGCACATGTCTCAATGATTCAGAAACTGATGTGTTTTCACTCTGAGGCTCCTAATAGAAAACATGGAAATAACCAACCTGACCGATTGTGTATAATATTCCAGGAATAGAGATCCCAATTTTAGATCTGGGGTTTTTTCCCTCTTGGTGCACAGCCTTGGCATGAAGTTCCCATGGAGGAAAGGTTGCAAAAATGATGCATCTGTAATTCGATTGCTATTCTTCCATGCAGTACCATGATAACTGCTTGGTTATTCTGTTTTCCTTGGAATTAAAGAGTAAGGTTTATGCAAGCGGATGAATGAATCTGTTTCAAGAACCACTCCTGATCTTCTTCCCAGAAAGTTGTTTTCTGCACTACATGCTGTATATTTCTTGAATATAGGAATCTGATTTCTCCTAATTTCTCTAAGTTTAGGACTTAATTTTGGTAAAGAATGTTGCTGATTATTTATACTCAGTTGAAATCTGTGGTTTAGTTTGTTCTGACCCAGGTCGTGTTGGCAAATGTAGGCAGCAATAAAGTCTTTTATTACACCACTAAACCATGACAGGCGGTCCTCCAGGGGTGTTGGTAAACCTCCATTCCACTTTTCCCTACAAAACAACCACCAACAGTCAATGTAACCCAATCCCACTAGCTTGGACCAAGCCCCCAAAGGGGAAGAAAGTCAAGATTCACAAACTAGGAGCAGAGTTTGCAAAACAAAGTCTGTAAACCACAATCCAGAGTCAGAATCTGCAAAGCAAAGTATGCAGATCCAAAGGCTGAAATATGGGTCAAAACAGGTCTCCAAAAGTCAGGGAAGTATGTGCTGAGACAAAATGGTTGTTCCCAACGAACACATCCCCTTCTGGCCTCTGGTAAATCACCTAAGCCACATGTTCCTTGCAGGCAGCCTCACAGACTTCCTCTGAGCTGCCCTCAGCTCGACTCTCTATGCCCGCAGATCGGGGGGGGGGGAGGCACAGGGGTGGATTTCTACCGGTTCAGACTGGTTCTATAGAACCGGTTGTTACGATTCTGCCCAGTTCGGAGAACCAGCAAATTGTGTCGCTCGCTGCCCCTGCCCCCTCCACCCAGTCAGTCCTTATCACCCACGTGCAACATTGTGTACATTGCTGACTGCATTCTCCCCCGCCTGTCCCATCCCACCCAGTCACTCCTTATAGTATTTTTCTTTTCCTTTTCCTCCTGATGATCAGCTATATAGATGATCAGCTGTGCTGGGATCGCCCTGGCTGTCTTACTGCTTTGCCCAGGAGGCTTCCCTGAGGCCCGGGAGGCAAAAAAAAAAAGGGGGGGGACATGGGGAGGTGCTGCATTCCACCCCTGCTCCATTTTTTGCCTCCTGTGCTTCAGGTAAAATTTATTGGAGCAAAAAAAGGAGGCAAAAAAAAAAATGGAGCACGGGGGGAAGGACTGCAAAAAAAAGAAAGAAGAAGCCATGCCCACCTAGTCACATGGCCTAGCACTCCCACCTAGCCATGCCCACAGAACTGATAGTACAATATTTGCACCCCACCCCTGCCACCCAGTCAGGTGACCACCAAGCCACACCCAGTCAGCAAGTCTCACCCACCCAGTCACATGACCACCACACCACACCCACAAATTAAGCCACACCCACAGAACCAGTTGTTAAGAAATTTGAATCCCACCCCTGGGGAGGTAGCTGTTCCTCATCAGAGGGGATCTGTTGTCTCTCATCATCACTGTCCATCTGCAGATGATCCTCCCCTGCATTGGTGAAGACAGATGGCTCCCCGTCTGGTTGACCACTGTCCCCAATGATGGGGGGGCCTGGGATATCATCATCCTCAGCCCCTGGATTTTCTGGGAGTTCCAGGGGAGACGTGCCATCCCTGTTGGATAGACCTGCTTCCAACTTCTCCTCGTTCAAACCAGGATCCAAGGAATCATGATGGAGCTGCTAAAATCAGAACTTTATTGAATATTGCTAGAACTGCCTTGTATTCACAGGACATGTGGTATATCTGGGTTTAGAGTTGTTGCTTTCTGGAAATTCTAGCTGTTATTCTTTAAAAGAGCCATTGCCTAGTCTTCAGGGTTGTTGTAAAAAGAATATAGTATGTACGTAAGTTTTGGATTTGCAGCGTACTTTAATTCTGATGCCATGTTGGCCAATATAGGCTTTAAGGACTGTGCCCTTGGGCTTTATTAATTATTCTGGGACATAGAAGACACATAAAATTAGCATGATAAAAAAAATATGCCTTTGTAGCAGTAAATCTCCATCATCCCAAATATAACTCACATGACATCTTCTCACTTTCTATATTTTGTCTCCCTTAATATTTGGGATCCAAGCTGTATTTTTGCTAAAATATTAACCATAACTATAAATAGTAACAAGAGTATCTTCAGTGCTTAGAAAGCCACAGGTTACTAGAATAACATTAATGCAATCATTCCAATCTGTATCTCAGTCTTATATATTTATTCTATATATAGTTGCAGTTATATATCTTATATATTTATCCAATATATAGTTGCAGTTATATATCCTATACACAGTTGCACTTATCTTGATGCTAAAAATGTTCTTTTTAAGAAAAGCTTTATCCTGCTGTTAATGGAGCTTCTGCAATTAATCTCATCATCTCAAGGCATTTACTTAAAGAGATTGGGTAATATATTATTCTACCTTGCAGGATTATCCCTTTCCCCCAGCAATAAAGACTTAATGGATCTATAGAAACAATTCAAGAAGAGTCAAACTTTTGACATTATTTGTTTTGTTTTAAAAAAACAAAATTTGGATACTTTTTGTTTTGTTTTTAAAACTATTTACTTTCTTTTAAAAAAATGTGTGAAAACAATACTTGGCTTGAAAAAGTACAAAGGCCTTGCTAGCTTCTGGTTGTTTTCTAAAGACAGCTATCATTTCAGTCCTAGAAAGTCTTCAAATACCTCTTGGCTTCCCAACAGTCTGAGAAGTGAATCTTTCCCAAAGGAATTACAACTTTCCACACACTTTGTCTGTCTTGCTTTCTCACAAGAGTCCTGGTGGCATAGAGGTTAGAATGCACTATTGCAGGCTAAACCTGTCCACAGTCTGGAGTTCAGTCTTGATGGGCTTGAAGTTGACTCAGTTTTCCATCCTTCTGAAGTTGGTAAAATGAGGACCCAGTTTACTCTGTAAACCACTTAGATAATGCTTTAAAGCAGGGGTGTCAAACTCAAGGCCTAGGCCCAAATCCAGCCTGTGAGGTATTTAGATCTGGCCCATGAGCCACCCTGGAAACAGTGAAGGACCAGCCTGTGGTGCTTCTGTCAGCGAGAACAGAGTTGGGGAGGGCTGCATGCTGCCCTCACAAGCTCTGTTTTCACTGGAGAGGGTTGCAGGAAGCTGTGGCAGCCAAAACGGAGCTTAGCAGCCAGGGGTAGGATGCTACCGGTTCTGCCCGGTTCTATAGAACTGATAGCTCTGAAGAGCAGCAGATACTGAACCTGTTAGATATGGAAGCATGGGCGCAAGTAACAGAGACGAGGCATCGAATAGTGACTCCAACTCTTTATTAATGACTTCAAAACAGAGCAAAAAGCTAGAGCAGCAGCAGCTCCTTTTATAGAGCTGGCTGCTGTCACAACATCCAACTATAGTTTGGGCTTCTGCGGTCTCTGCATCTACAGGCAGCTGCTGGTATGCCTAAGCTAGGTCCAATTTTGCGAATATTTTCCCGCCCCCAAGGGAATGAAGGAGGTGTTGGACCACAGGCCCGGGATAAGCACTCTGCTGAAGCGCGTGATTTAGGGTGGCCTTGTAATCCCCACAAATTCTCAGAGATCCGTCAGGCTTTATGGGGGTTACAATTGGGGTCTCCCATCGGGTGTGGTTGATTGGTTCCAACACGCCTTGGGCTATTAATTTGTCCAATTGTTCATCAATCTTTGGTTTAAGTGCAAAAGGCACTCGACGGAGCTTAAGGTGAATGGGCGCAATATCTGGGCAGAAATTAAACGATATGGGGGATCCCTTGTACTTGCCTAGCTTCTCGGTGAAACTTCCTGGAATTCTTGGACGAGAGCCGCTTCCCAGTCATCACTTTCAGTTTGGTTGATGCCCGCCAGTTCAATTCCTAGTGGTGCGAACCACTGCAAGCCTAGTAAGCTGGGTTGATCTTTATCGATGACTGTAAGTGGTAGAGTTGCGGCGTGGTCTTTGAAGGAGACGTGGAAGTGGCTGGAACCGGCGACTGGGATCCTATTTCCTTGGTAGTCCTTTGAGGGCTGAGATCCTGGCGACGGATGTCAGGGATCAGCTGTTTGAGGGTTTTCCAGGAGACCATTGATAGGGATGACCCAGAGTCGACTTCCATAACACATGGACGCTTCTCAATGGTGACCTTTACTCGGATCTTTCTTGCATCAAGGGATGAAGCATGGCTGATGGTGATGGTTTGGTGTGCCTCTTCTCGTCTGGTAGAAGTGGCTGGTGCTCGATTTCTGTAGTAGTGGTTCCATTGGTTGCTTGGGCGGTCCCGATTTACTGGTGGGGTGCCTGTTGTCTGAAGGAAGTTATTTTCTCTGCGGGTTGGGCTGGACCCTCACTTGCTTCTACAGACTTTTGCAATGTGGCCTCTCTTTGCACAGGAATGACAGAGGGCGCCTAGGAATTTGCAGTCTGATCGTGGGTGGTTTCCCCCGCATCCAGCACACTGATACGAGGGCTTATGAGCCCATTGATCTCGCTGATTGCAGTCTGACCTGAGTCTGTTGACCTCTTCCTCGCTTTCTGAGGAGGATTCGAGATCTTCATGGTGCGTGGTTGTTGCGTGTCTTTCGGAAAGGGGCGTATGGTCACTGGCGAGTTGGCGCTGTGGTGCGTTCGCTCGGCGCATTCGAGCTGCCGATTTTCTGGTTGCTTCTGCTGCAGTAGTATCGGCGATGACATCCACGAGGGCAATGTCCCCCTTTGCCATGATTTTGCTCTGGGTTGTGGGGTCTTTTAGACCCAAAACAATTCAATCTCTCATTGCTTCTTCGAGGTTTGCGAAGCCACAGAGTCCCCCCAGGTTTCTGAGGTCCGCGATGAAGTCTCCAACATTTTCATTTTCCTGTTGGTCCCTCTGTTAAAACTCGTGTCTCCTGATGAGTGTTGGCACCGCTGGGGCATAATGGGCCCGGAGGATTGGGGCGAGGTTGTCCCAGTCCACCGTCTTGACTTCAGCTGGTTTTGTAAGTGTCTTTGCTGTTTTAAAAACGGCGGGCCCGCAATGGGTCAGGAACACCGCTCGTTTCTTGCCAGGCATTGCATCCTTCAGGTTGTTGGTCTCCAGGAACATCTGAAACCTGTCCATATACGAGTCCCAGTCTTCGTTAGCCAGATCAAATGGAGTGGGTGGTATGGCGCCGCTGGTCATTCTGCCGTGATTGGTGCACTCTCAACCACGTGCTCTGTTAACGTTCAATGAGTGTTCATTCAGCTCTCTCATCTCCTCATCCCATCCTCATCGCCAGTGTTAGATCTGGAAGCGTGGGCGCAAGTAACGGAGACAAGGCATCGAATAGTGACTCCAACTCTTTATTCGTGACTTCAGAACAGAGCGAAAAGCTAGGGCAGCAGCAGCTCCTTTTATAGAGCTGGCTGCTGTCACAACATCCAATGATTTGAGTTTGCCGCGCTGGAAAGCGTCCAATCAGCAGTGACCCTCTAACAGCCAATCAGATCAGCCAACAACGACCAATCACGATCCGCTATTAGCGGGCTAATCAGAAGTGCAGGTTTACGAGCCTGCTGTGAAAGCAAAACTATTTAGAATCACAAGCTAATGAGTTCGCTTAGTTCGTAACAGAACCAGTTCTGTGTTTGCTGTTGTTTGGCCCACCCACCCACCGAGGCTCTTACCTGTTTTTTATTTTCTGCTTTTTCAACCTCAACTGCTTTGCATGGCACAGCTGAGGTTGAAAAAGCAGGAAAAAACAGGCTTTTCAAATGTTGTGCACCCACTTGCAGTGCTTTTCAGCTGCCTGGGCGGCACAACTTAAGTTTTATGCGCACATAGCACACAAAACATAGTTATCAAACTGGTAGTAACACCAGTTCAATCCCACCCCTGTTGGCAGCCAATTTTCGCTGGCAAAATGCTCAGGCCGCCACAGGTACACCCAATATGAATTACATTGAGCTTCCCATACCCATCCAGGCCCCCGGAGGTCAAACACAACTCTGATGCGGCCCTCAATGAAATTGAGTTTGACACTCCTGCTGTAAAGCACTATGGAGCAATTTATATGTCTAAGTAGTAGTGCTACTGCTATTGCCCTGTGCATGCCACCATATGTTTAAAATTTTGGTATGTTTGTCTAATGACAACCATGTTGATGGGAGTGAGTTTGTCTGTTTTTTTTTTACCACATTCACCACTTTTTGCAGTGCCTCTTTGGTCTAATAAGGACCAGAGATCTGGTTCTTTCTCTAAAACATTGGGCTGGGGGAGAGAAAATTGTTATAGGAAATTAAGCGGTCTTCCAATATTTGAGGGGTTGTCACCCAGAAAAAGGGGGTTAAGCAGGGGTGGGATGCAAATATTTTTATTACCAGTTCTGTGGGTGTGGCTAGGTGGTCATAGCTAGGCCATGTGACAGGGTGGGCATGGCTATTTTTGCTGCACCCACCCTCCAGGCTTTTTTGGGGGGGGGCTCCTGGGTGTTAGGGAAGCCTCCGGGGGAGACGTTTTTGCTCCCAGGAGGCTTCCCTGAGGCCCAGGAGGCCAAAATGGAGCACGGGGGGGGGCACAGCCCTTTCCGCTTCCCCCTTGCACCCCTTTTTGCCTCCTGGGCCTCAGGGAAGCCTCCTGGGTGAAGCAGTAAGACAGCGAGGGAGATCCTGGCACAGCTGATCATCAGAACAGCTGATTTTGGGGAGAGGAAAAAAAGAAATACCATAAGGAGTGACTGCACAGGACAGGGCGGGTGGGGAAAATGCAGTCAACGATGCGCGTGCATACGTGATAAGGACTGATTGGAAGGGGCAGCCAGTGACATGATTTGCCAGTTCTCTAAAATGGGCACATTGTAACAACCAGTTCTATAGAACCGGTCGGAACTGGTAGAATCCCACCCCGGGGGTTAAGCTATTTTCCAAAGCACCTGAAACCAGGATAAGAAGCAATGGATAGAAGTTTATCAAATAGAGATCCAACCTAGAACTAAGGAGAAATTTCCTGATAGTGAGAATAAATTAATCAGTGGAATGGTTTGCTTTCAGAAGTTGTGGGTGCTCCATCACTGGAGGTTTTTAGAAAGAGATTGGACAACTTATTATCTAAAATGGCCTGGGGCCGTGATGGCAAACCTATGGCATGTGTGCTGGAAGTGGCATGCAGAGCCACTTCTGCTGGCATGCGAGAGGTTGCCCAGAAGAGCTCCACTGTGCATGTGCACGCACCACCCACCTGACAGCTGATTGTCAGGTATCTGGTGTGCATGCACGGCGGGGCACGGGAGATACATGAGCATGCACAGAACTGCACTGGGTGCACGGGGCATTGCACGTGAATGTGCAGAGATGCATTGTGTGCATTTGGATCGTGCATGCATGCACAAAGATGCACAGCACAGGGGAGTCACGCACGCATGCGCAGAGGGCATGGGGCCCCTGCCCGTATTGCTTTCTGGGTGCTGGCATGAGTGCACATGCAATTTTTGGCACAGGAGGCCCAAAAGGTTAGCCACCACTGGCCTAGGGTCTCCTGCTTGAACCGGGGACTCTCCCAAACCTGTTATTCTGTTGTCTGTTGATGGCCCAATTGCCCATAGTGACATGCCTAGGATCTAGGAAAAATCTCTTCCATCTGAGACAAATGGTAAGACAGCCAAGTTAGGATCTTGCACTCTATCTGGAAAAGCACAAAAGTATATGAACGGTTTTCTACAAAGGAGCATCAAGATGAAACTTCAGGAGTTTAGTCCTTTGTGCAGCTTCATCCCCCTCCAAATGCTCTTAAAATTGTGAAATTATTTTCTGAGAAGAGTAAATGTACAGGTCCCTTGGAGAATCGCCTTTAAAAAAATAATAATAATGACTCTGCTGAATGGCTCATTTTGAGGAGGACTTTGTGAAACTCAGATAGCTGAGATTAGCATGCCCACTCAGCAATTAGGATCTCTCTTCTAGTGTGGGTTTTTTTTTTTTCCTGTCAAGAAAATATAATCTGAGCATTCATTTAGGTGGGTCTTTCTGGAAACTATTAATGCTTCCTGGGGGTTTTTTTCATTAGAAGGAGATTGAGAGCAAATTATCACTCGTTTGATTTTATTCAGCACTTGAAGTCCTGGACCTTTTGCCACCCTGAATGAATTATTAAGTGGTGTTTCCCTCATTAACTTTTCCCATCCATAAAAGATGAGTTTTTTGGAATTGAAATGATTAAAGGGGGAAACTACTTCCTTATGAGTAAGACTGTAGCAATTATGGCTTTTTAATCTGGAGTGAAAACAAATCAGGGAAGACACAAGAAGAATAAATAAATCATGCATGACATGGAAACGATTCTCAAAGACATTTTTCTTTCTCTCTTATAACTGCACTCTACAGCAGTGACTGTAGCACCGCTCCAGAGCTAGCGCTTCCAATGTGGAAGCGGTAGCACGTTACAACCGCCATGGCCGTGTTCGATGCACCGCCCCCCTGCCGCCTCTGAGCACCCCTCTGCTGGCCCCCTTGGGGACGCTAAGAGGTTCCTGCAGGTTCACCCATTGCCTGTAGTAATGCTCTAGAACTGGTGCCTCGAATGCAGCAGCACGTTGGGAAAAGCTGCTGCCACCGCTTTCCCAAAGTGCTGCCGCTGTTGCATTCTGTCTGTCTGTCCGTCCATCCATCCATCCATCCATCCAAAAGGTCTGTCTGTTTGCCTGCCTGCCTACCTACCTGCCTGCCTGACTGTCTGTCTGTCTCTCTCTATGTATCCATCCATCCATCCATCCATGTTCGAAGCGCTGGCCCTGCAGGCACATCGGGAAAGTAGAGCAAACCCAGTCTGGGAAGGAGGGAGGGAGAGAGAGAGAGAGAGACCTGGTGCATCAGATTGAATGAGGCCTAGTTTAGACTGAGGGCCTTTTCCACATTGAAACATCTTTGCCACATTTTAAACCTCTTTGGCTTCTATTAAAGGTTTTGTGGACAAAACATAGTCAAGACTATCAGGAAACTCTCACATTTTGTTGAGGCTTTAAACAGGATCCATTGGACCAGATCTCCACCCTAAAAATTACTTTTCCCCAATTATTACAGTGCCAGTTCTGAAGAAGGCAAAACCAAAATGTAGTGGTAAATTACAAGGAGAACACACACACACACACACACACACTCCCATCTAACCCTGCTGGAGCAGGTGATTGGACTAGAATAGATGTCTCATTATCTTTCTCCTCCCTCCCTCCTTTATTTCTTTTTCTTTCTGTCCCTTCCTTCCATCCATCCCTCTTTCTTTGTCCCTTTTCTTTCTTTCCCCTTTCTCTTTATTTTCCTTCTCTCTTTCTTTTCTCTCTCTCTTTCCCTCTCTCAGGCTCATCCCTTTGGATCAGGGGTCGTCAAACTTTTGGACCTCAGGGACCACCAAACTCATAATTTTAAATCCCGGAGACCACTGATATGAATTTTGACTGACGGTGGCTTTCTGGTGTTGGTGGAAGAGAGAGAGAGAGAGATCTGATCCAACCTCTCTCTCTTCCTCTCTTTCTCACACACAGGCAGGGGTGGGATTTAGACCTTTGATCTAAAGCTGTTAAAACTCCAAAAACTGGTCAAGTAGCTCTGGGGAGGCCAGTCATAAATTAGAACACTTGCCAAACAACCGGTCATTAAGTGAGGACCACTTGTAGTTGGTTTGCCAGTCACCTGGCCACACCCACCCAGTCACATGACCAGCAAGCTACGTCCACCCAGTCATGTGACCAGCAAACCACACCCTCAAATTAGGCCACACCCACAGAAATTTGAATCCCACCCCTGGGTGGTGGGCACCAAGGATGAGTTTGTAGCACCAAGGGGGCAGTGGACCGAAAAAGTTTGGGAACCACTGCTCTACAGGAAGAGAAATGCAGAGAAATTCAAGGCCAATAAAATTCATGAATTAAATTAGTTGCTTTTCCAGGTCGTGGTGTCCAGAGATAGCTAAATGATAGAGAAAAGGGAGGGGGGAATTATGATGAAAACAGGGTTGGATTTCAAACTCTTACCCTTTGTTGATGCAATGTGACATCACAGCCATGAATAACAAAGGGCAGAACTTTTTATGATGCTGCTGGTGTCATTTTTGACAAAAGCATTGGATTTCAGAGAGACCTCTGTGGTGACCACCAATTTAGATGGTTTTAAAAGAGATTTGGACAAACTCATGGAGAACTGAGTTTTCAAACGCTCCTTGTTTTAGCACTGTGTATCTTGTGAATCACAGATAACAAAACAGTTGCTGGGGAACATTAAAGGGCTATCAGCATTTTGTTCCCTGGGTGTTTTTGATTGCTTTTTGTAAAACAGCAAGGTAAGCAAAAAAGACTTTGATCTGCTCTTCATTTTTAATATTTGCAGGCAAAAGGAAGTTTATTCATTAAAAGCATATTGACCCCCCCTCCAAATAAATGATCCTTAATTGCTGATGAAGAAGCACCATCCATAGATCATAGATTCATAGGACTCAGGGGTGGGATTCTAATGGTTTGGCCCAGTTCAGATAAACTGGTAGCTCTGAAGATCAGCTGGGAGTGAACCGGTTCGCTCCAAAGATCAAAGGTATTTCTTTTTTTCCCCCCAACAATCAGCTGTTTTCTGAAGATCAACTGTGCTGCGTGATTTAGAATACTAGAAAGCAGGAAATCGTCAGATTTCTTGCTTTCTAGTTAATCTAAACCATGCGGCACAGCTGATTCCCCCACTCGCTATTGTACTGCTTCTCCTAGGAGGCTTCCCTGAGGCCCAGGAAGCAAAAAACTGGAATGTGGGGGGAAGGGGTACTTATTTATATTTTTTGCCTACTGGGCCTCGGAAGCCTCCTGGGAACAAAAACGAGATCTTGGATCTTCTTTTGTTGCCCTGCACAGGAGAATGGAACTGGAAAGCAAGTTAGTGGGGTATGGAGGGAATGGGATTTTGCAGTATCCTTCTCCTGTCATGACCACCAAGCCATGCCCATCCATCAAACCACGGCCACAAGACCTATAGTAAAAAAAAAAAAAAATGAATCCCACCACTGAAGTAATGGTTCCAATAACGTTATGAGAAGTGGGTCCTTCTCTTGCTAGTAGTTTCATTTCGCACCGTGCCCTTTAATGGTTCTCTCCAAGGGACATCATGGGAAGTCCACATGATGATTAGATACCCCAACGTTGTTTGGAGTATAAAGTTGGAAATTAATACAGATATCAGTGATTGTGGGTATTTTGTCCCTGGCAGTTACTCAAGAAGAGAGACAAGGATGGTGGCTGAGAGCTGGTGGGTTTTATAGAGGGAGGAGGATGTGTCACCTCCCTCCCTACCAAACATGCTTTAGTGCTTCTCATTCCCACAATTCAGGTAGGATTTCAGGAGAATGGGGGGAATATTATATTTTATGATTGAGCTTATACCCAAATGCTATATCATAACATTATACCTCCTCATATATATGGAGAAATACTGGAAGTTAACGTTAAGAAAAGGACTAAATTTGAATCATGTTTTGCTCAATAGGTATGTAATCCATTTGCTTAAAAGCAATATTGAATTGTTTCATTGTTGTCTGTTTGGGGAATTTTGTAAAAAAAAAACCTTCCCAATCTATCTTTTCCATGCAATTTTATGGCAGTTTCCCATTTATATTCTCAACTGGTGCTATTCTGGAATAGCCAGGATTGAGCCAAACCTGCTACTTGGTATAGATAATATAGGAGGTAGGTTTACGAGACTGAGTAGAAGGTGCATGATTGCACTGTAGCAAGAAACCATGACTTGTTCACAAGGTATTTAACATATTTGTGGAAGTAATCTATTTTTGCGGTTTGTATAGTATTTCAAATCATAAAAAGATGAAATTGGCTGGGCTAGTTTGATTTAAATAAGCCAAAGTCTTCAACTTGGTAAGTGAACTTCAACTCCCAGAATTCCTGAGCTAACATGACTGGAGGAGGAATTCTGGGAGTTGAAGTCCACAAGTCTTAAAGCTGTCAAGTGTGAAGACCCCTGAACTAAGCCATAACAACCAACCAAGGATAAAAGTAACCTAGCTTAGATTTTTAATTTAATTTAAGAAAACTGCATGATGTTGACTTTCCAACTAACCAACTCCAAACCATTAAACTCCAAGACAAACAATTCCTCAAAGTTCCATTTTATTAGAGCTGTCATACTGGCACATCTGAGAAAACCTGAATCTGAGAGTTCTGGGTTTTCCCTTCCCAAAAGAAAAATCAAAGATCCATCCCCTGATCCCATCAGTCCATCACACAGCCCAATCAAATCTTTGTCCCAACTGGAGATATCTCTCCCAGTCACTCCCCTCCAGGTGCAGGGCAACGTGTCCTTGACTCTCTGAGAAAGAATGTTGTTGTGTCTAGTCCTCTACCCCCTATGAAATTCCCCCTCCCAATTTCCCAGGCACTGATTGTGGCAGCCTCGAAGCTTCCAAGAAAAACATAGCTTCCAAGGCTGACACATGAACACTATCTAAGACTGAGCAGGTAAACTTTTGCTTTACTGTGCAAAATTGTAACAAGACATTTTAGCTGGCTTTGGAAGATTCTGATTGAATTCCACATGAACTGACACATTCTGATTTAGAAGCGTAAGAGACCCTCTTGCAGGAAGTCAGAGTCCAGATTCCCATAATTCAATGTTGCTGATCTGTCTATTGGTGACTTCTCAATGTCAGAAAGGGGATTTTTTTTTCCCCCTGTCCATCTTCAACCTGATACTTTCTGTATGCAAATCCAGTGCTTTTTAGTTTGACCTTCTCAGTGTGGATTTGGCAATGCTCCCTCACCTCTTTCCATATGACCAAGTGATCACGTGGCAAGCATGGACGTGGATCACACCTTGGCTGGGCTAGTTTTCTATCATGTTATACAGGAGTTTCTTTTGAGAAGACTGGGCTGATAGCAAGTGAATTGTCTCCAACACCCAGTAAGCTGCAGCACATGGACCGCATGCCATGTGAAAACAGCTGTCAGGTGGTATCATGCTAAACATATTCCACGTTTCATCGACAGTTCGTGTATAATTTGTCTTTTAAGACTCATTGATTTCAAAGGTAGTGGTTTCCTAGTGAGTGTACAGATTACAGACACTGTGGGAATCCATGTACTGTAGTCCTTAATTTGATGCCATTAGAGAGTATAATTAGAGGGAACTCATCTGTTTCTGTATTATTTCTGAAACAAGATGTGTCCACTTCTGTGTCTCCACAAAGGCTCATGGAGTTAAAGAATGCATCGTTGTGTCACAGGTTTGTTTATCATTCCTCCTTATCTAGAATTGTTCTGTCCAATTATTTCAATCCAGAACTTCTTCTAAGGCTTATTAATTCCTTTAATGAGCAGAGGAAACACCCCACTGAGAAGTATTGACCTTTAGATTGAGAGGCATACCATAATCACACTCACATGCATATTGTGGTCAGAATGGAAGACCAACTAACTGCGGCCAACTCACCATGATTAACTCGCCATGGCCAACTTGCATCAGGACAACTCACCATGGCCAACTAACTGCAGGACAATTTAACAATTTGAGTTAATTATTCCAAATATATATAAAAAAATTTTTTTTAATGTTTGTCATTCACATTCCTTTCTGTCCTTCCTTTTGCATCCCTTTAATGACTCTATTCCACCATTTCTTTGATATTAGTATAACTCTTGCCCCACAGTGAATTGTCCTATGAAGTGGTGGGATTCAAAATAAATTTACTACCGGTTCTGTGGGCATGGTTTGGCAGGCGTGAAATGGCTTGGTGGGCATGGCTTAGTGGGCATGGCAGGAGAAGGATACTGTAAAAATCTCCATTCCCACCCCACACCTGGGGGAAGGTTACTGAAAAGTCCCATTCCCTCCCCATCCCACTAACCTGCTTTCCAGCTCTGTTCTCCTGTGCAGGGGAACCAAAGAAGACCCAGCCGATCAGCTGGGACTCAATGGGAGGCAGAGAATAGATGGGGGCGGGACCAGTCAGAGGTGGGATTTGCTGGTTCTCTGAACTGCTCAAAATTTCCACTACCAGTTCTCCACAACCGGTCAAACCTGCTGAATACCACCTCTGGTCCCATGGCGATGGGACAATTACAAATTTAATGTCCTGATTTTCTCCACCCATAAATTTTTTTTAGCCCAAATCAGATTGAAATAGCATGGATGATCTCTGACAGGAACAGGATAGTGCATTCATAGTTGCTCTACTTGACTTCTTAGCAGCCTTTGATACCATTAATCAAGGTATCCTTCTAAAGTGAGAGTTAAGTGTGGGAGGCACAGTTCTGGGGTATGTTCCATCCAGTGTTGATATGAGGGGAGAGTTGTTGCCCACAGTTGCTGCTTTGTCTCAGGGTTCAACATTTTCTCCATTCTTGTTTCACAAGTATATGAAACCCCTGAATGAACTCATCCTGTGGCACAGAAAGAGGTTATAATGATAAGCAGGGAATACTCGGTTGTCCCAAAGGTGCTTTTTCAAAAGGGGACTGGACTTTGCTTTTCCTTAAAGAGGTTTTGCTTCTCGTCCAAGAAGCTTCTTTAGACCCGGATGACTGAGAATCTCCATAAGCAACATATTCAGTTGTATAACTTCCCTGGCTGAGCTGACCAACAATGCCATGAAGGTCTTGACTCAGTGTCTGGAGGCTGTAGGGTCTGGATGAAGAAAATTCAACTCTAGAAAAACTGAGTTCCTTTGTTTTTTAGGTCTGAGCTCCAGGTCTGGTAATGTTCCATCTTTATTTCAATGTGGGATTGCGTTACTGCACCAGGCCTGTGAAACTGGCAGTCTGTGGGCCACGCCTACCTGGACTCCGCAAAGGCAAAAAATGTCATGCTACATCACAGTACATCAGGTGATGCGATCGACATATGCTGTAGACTGAACTAGACTGAACTATTTGGAGGGCCTTGGACTCAGGTTCAGGATATTTAAAAGGCTTTCAATCCAGGATATTTAAAGACTTTTCTTTCTCCAAAGGTCTTGCCCCATTCTTTTCACTCTGGCAGGAGGGACATGTTTGGGTCTCATCCATCAAAGAATGTCATCTGACAGGACCCAGGAAGCATATATTTTCTGCCATGATACTGGCCTCTGGAACCCCTGAACCCCTGAGCTCAGATCAATCCCAAACCTGCCGGCTTTCTGGAAAGCATTGAAAACCTAGCTGTTTCCCCAGCTGTGGGGGGATTGTGAAACCCAGTGGGATTTATATGACATGATATTGCTTTTATTTTTGGCTGCCATTTTTCCTTTGAATTATAAGTTTTATAATGTATGTTTTAAGGTTTTGTACTGTGGTTTCCATTTCAATTTGGTTTACCACCCAGAGTTGATGTAGTGAGAAAGAAAGAAAGAAAGAAAGAAAGAAAGAAAGAAAGAAAGAAAGAAAGAAAGAAAGAAAGAAAGAAAGAAAGAAAGAAAGAAAGAAAGAGAAAAAGAAAAAGAAAAAGAGAGAGAAAAAGAGAAAAAGAGAGAGGGAAAGAGAAAGAAAGAAAGAAAGAAAGAAAGAAAGAAAGAAAGAAAGAAAGAAAGAAAGAAAGAAAGAAAGAAAGAAAGAAAGACCAGTGGAATTGGGAGCAAATATAAGATTATGGCTACCACATTTCTTCTTGTGTCTTTTTATTAACCAAAGTAGACATCAGATTTAAAAAAAAACATCCTCAGCCTTGTTCTTTTTCTTAAAAAGAAAACAAAAAACACAGTTCTGTTCCTATGTTTCTCTACCTGGCGTTTCCAGGAGCTTTTACAATAGCATTCTTTGTAGTTCTTTCCTGTCAGAGAACATACTGATCTAAAAAAAAAAGTCTGTGATGGTAAGGAATAGTGAGAATATTTCTCCCTCCCTGCTTTCTTAAGTTTTTCTCTCTTTCATATGCCTTCCCTTTTCTGATTTTGATGCCTTAGTTTTTTAAAAAAAGAATCTGAGGTAAGGACATCTTGTTCTGCACTGAATGTTAAATGGTTCAGGGACAGTCCCTTGATTTCTAAGCTTAGAAAATAATTTGCACAGAACAAAATTAACAGGTTTATTCTAGAGTGTCTCTGTGTGGGGGCGAGCACATGTACAATCAGAGTATAATAGTATAATATTTGGAATTCATCCATGAAAAAAGGGTTTCTCCCAATCTGTATTCTGCATGGAATTGTTAATTATAGCTATATAGAAAGCAGTGGACTGGACTGATTCTTAAATAAACCCTTTAATGTATAGTATGCATCTTTTAAAAAATAAATAATAGCTGGGGGAGAGAGAACAAATCATTGTGGAATGAAATATATGCACCCATGCTCTGCTGTATTGCTGAGGAAAACCTCTTCTGAGATATTTTTGGGCATTATAACTAATTTTCCCACCAGTGACAGCAAGAGATTTTAGCCGGGGATCTTTGAGTCTGTCTGTTTCAACCTATTTCCCAGTGTCATCTGGCTGGGTAATATAGCTACAAAAAATGCTATCATTGATTGTAATTTTTGTTTTCGTCAACCAAGCTATAGTTTCTAAATCATGGGAAGGGACCACGCCACTCAATTCTGCTTAATCAACCCATAGCTTCACTTTTATTTTAGTTTTGGAGCCCATGCTTTAGAAAGGATTCCAGCAAACTGGAACTGGTTCAAAGAAGAGCAACAAGAATGATTAGGAGGCAAGGAATGGGATGGAAGGAACTGGATGCGCCCAGGGGTGGGCTTCAAAATTTTAGCCAGGGGTTTTCTGCCCAGTTGTGGGCAGGTGGGTGTGGCCATGGTGGGTGTGGCCTAATCAGCCTCCTGCACCATGATGAGGTAAGTGCATTTTCCCTCCCTGGGCTCTCGAGGCTTTCTTCAAGCTTCTAGGAGGGCAAAAAATGGCCTCCTGGGCTCCGGAGGCTCTCTGAAAGCCAGAAACAGGCCTATTTACGGCCTTCCCAGACTTCCAGGAGGCCCATTTTTTGCCTCTGTGCGCACCCTACACTTACTTGCCTCCAAAATGGGCCACGTGGGGACTCCTGGGAGGGGAGGAGCAGGGTGGACAGGGCCAGCCAGGAGCGGGATGGGGGGGGGGGTTCTTCAAACTGAACCCGTTGCTAAAATTTTTGTAGCCCACCCCTGACTAGACCCAACATTATCCTTCAGCATTGATGTAGCCTCCCTGATACATTTTGGAAATTGTGCCCATCATTTAAACAGCTATTTGGATGCATGCATATTTTATCAGGGTCTGTTGGAATAACTGTGATTCTGGATTTAGCATATCTAGACATGTCGGTAACTTTGTAATCTTGTTGTGCCAAAAGAGGATTCACGGGGAATATACCCTGAGGTGAGTGGGCAGAAAAGCAAATTATCTTTATTTTCCAAGGAGAAGGGCAGCTTAAGTTTTGTTTCTGTTATATTTTCCTGATATTTTTTTTGCAGGTACTGAAATAAGATTATGACAAACATATCTAGGATGTTTCCGTGGGTGTTGCATACAATTTTGCTTAGGTGTAAGTGTGTGTTTATGAGCTATGATAAGCTCCGAGGCTTACGGTATGTAAAAACACCAAACCTTCATCCTCAGAAGAGATTAGGACACAGCTTTCCTTTCTCCACCTTGAGATGAAGAGTGAGACATACAAGCTCCCTTTTCTCACTCAATTCCCGTTTACATAACACTTGTAATCTAATAAAGCTTCTCAGAAAATCCCCACAGAGGACAGTGACTGTTTTCAAATGGATTAGAATTGGGGAAATGTGACTAGAAAGCCTGGTGATCCTGTGATGTGGAGATGAGCTTTAAGAAAAATCAGTGTGTTGTGGCCCACTGGTGGCTAACAGAGCTTGGAGCAGAGTCAGATAGTGAATGGTTGGGGAGGAACCTGGGACAGTCCTGGAGGCTGAGGAAGACTTGGATGAGGAATCTGCATCAGAGGCAGAGATGGGGCCAGGGCAGGCTGGCAGTTATCAGCTGCCTTTAGAGTCGGACAACAGTGAGGTGGGGGAGCAGCTGGAGCCAGTTCCCAGCCTGCTCATGCGCAGAGCTGCCAAAAGGAAAGAACAATTACAAACTAAGGGTCAACGTGGGAGCAAACCTACAGGTGGATGGTGAATGCCCCTCCCATAGGGATTAAAAGAGGAGCTAAAGGGGACGGGACTTTTGCAGGAAACAATGAGTTTGTTGTATCAGGGTGAAGATTTGTCTGTGCATCTCAGAGACTCTGTGCTGAGTCCTTCCTTGTCAGCACTGCATTTAAAAATATTTACCTGGCAGCTCTCCAAGCTACATAAGGTCTGTGCTCCTCATTACACCCTTGAAAGACTGTTTGCCAGGCCTTTGGCTGAATGTGAATGCAAGAACTTCACCTTTGTTTAATAAAAGGGGTTTTGCCGGGACAAAAAGTCTGCTTAGTACTTTCTGGGGAAGCCTAGGTCAGAACTAACAGTCTCCTGGTGATTAGCCCAAAGTCATCCAGTCAGCTGTTGTACCTAAGGCATGACTCAATCTCAACATCTCTCAGTTTTTAGCCTGGTGCTTTAACCACTAAACCAAGATGCCCACCTATCCTGCTTGCAATTAACTTCCCAATGTAGTGCCCTTAGTGTGTGTTAGACTGTAGTTCCATCATTCCCATCAGTCAAGTGATGTAGTGCTGTTACTGAGATTGACTAAAATGAAGTGGTAGTATTATTAACATGCGTTTGTCAAACTCCATTTGGGACAAGGGGTTAGTTGAGTCCCAATGACCAGAATTGGACAAGGACTAATCACTTTTAAGGGTTGACCTACATGTGTAAATGGGAGGTCCTAGATTTAATAAGCATGACTGGATTTTCTTTTTACTACCAGAAATGTTCATTCTTTAATTCTGATTTTGGGGCACACAATGATTTGGCTTTGGGGGGACTTTGAAATGTCGAGGCATACAATTGTCTTGGGGTTCTTCAAATTCCTTGATAAAAACAAAATAGCAAGTTCATTTTTCCTGCATGAAGTTTGATCTTATTTCTGCATCACTTTGCATTTTTTTCCCCTATGCGTCAGCAGGAAAATCCAAATGTATATTAGCATGCATTTCTTTTAATTTTATATCGTTGTCTATGCACACT
This sequence comes from Hydrophis major, assembly GCA_033807585.1. NCBI lineage: Eukaryota > Metazoa > Chordata > Lepidosauria > Squamata > Elapidae > Hydrophis > Hydrophis major. Next base: position 249,407,283 of record CM066330.1, read on the forward strand.
TCCTAATAAGCAATTTCTATAAGTGATTTTATCTAACAGAAGGCTTTTTAATACACATATTTCCCCTGAATTGATTTTTTCTGATGATATACACATTTTTTATGCATTTTTGAGCTGAGACTTTGATGAAAAATGCAGATTTCAGCACAATACAATTTATTGTATTTATCCAGTTTATTCCTAGGTTTGGGAATGTGGATGAAGTGTGTGTGTGTGTGTGTGTGTGTGTATGAGTGTGTGCATGTGTATATATGAGTGTGTGTGTGTGTGTATTTATATATACATATATTACACACACACACACACACACACACAATCTATCCAGGGCTGGGCTTCAAAAAATTTAGCAACCAGTTCTCTGCCCAGTGGCTGGGTGGGCGTGACCATAGTGGGCGTGGCCTAGTCAGCCTCCTCCACCATCCTGGCCTGGGAGTGAAAACAGGCTGTGAGGGGAGCGTTTTTGCCCTCCCTAGGCTCTGGAGACTTTCTTGAGCCTCCGGGAGGGCGCAAAAATGGCCTCCCTGTATTCTGGAGATTCTCTGGAGGCTGGAAACAAACTTCTCGAACTTCCAGGAGGCCCATTTTTTCACCTTCCCCAAGCCTCTGCATGTGCCCTGCACTTGCCTGTGATCAAAAATGAGCCATGTGGGGACTCCTGGGAGGGGCAGGGTGGGTGGGCCCATCCATGGGTGGGATTTGGTGGTTCAGTGAACTGGCCATAAAATTAACAACCGGGTCACCTGAACCGGTGCGAACTAGTAGCAGCCCCTCCCTCCCTCCCTCCGTCTGTCTGTCTGTCTATCTATCTATCTATCTATCTGTCTGTCTGTCTGTCTGTCTGTCTGTCTTTCTATCTAATATATTTATATTTATATATAAATATATTATACACACACAGATAGATAATTTCTTGCTGAGAAAGTAAACATGTTGAACAGCAACAACAGCAAAGAGCTTACATCCAAGGCACACTTTTCATAGAAATCAACCCTCAACTTCATTGAATAGCAAGTACATTTAACTCAGAGCATAAACCACTTTAAAGAATAGAGTGGTAAAATAGAGACCAAATGGCAAAACTCCATATGGTCACTAGGTATCAGAACAGAGGTGTATAAAATATCATTTGCACCATCTGGTGGTCAACTCTATTCTTTTAGCAGCACAGATCCAATAGTATAAGAAACCAAGTGCAGGAGAAGAAGTGGAGTACATGAGTAGCACATATGAATATGCTCATCAATAGTATGATTAGTTTTCCTCTAATAAGGGGGTTATGGGACATAAATTCCAAATTGGGGAAATGTGGTTCAAACTTTTTTGTGCTGAATTGCTGATCTTCAGGATTGACCACACATTGGGCTAGGATGGAGGGCTAGGTTTTTAACTGTTTTAGGGATTACAAATAGTCCCCGACTTACAACAGTTCATTTAGTGGCCATTCAAAGTTACAATGGCACTGAAAAAAGAGACTTATGACCGCTTTTTACACTTAACAACCATTGCAGCATTCCCATGGTCAGGTGCTCAACATTCAGGCACTTGGCAACTGGCTCATGTTTCTGAGGGTTGCAACATCCCGGGATCATGTAGTCAATTTTTGTGAGCTTCTAACCAGCAAAGTCAATGAGAAAGTCAGATTTATTTAACAACCGTATTGTTAACTGAACAAATGCCGTGATTTACTTAAGAACGTTGGCAAGAAAGGGCAAGAAATGGGGCAAAACTCATTTATTGTCTGTCTTTCTTACCATAGCAACCAAAATATTGGCCTCAGTTGTGGTCATAAGTTGAGGACTACCTGTATAGTGAGCGTCTCAGTGCCATGATGGCGATCCTATGGCACGTGTGTCACAAGTGGCATGCAAAGCCATTTGTGCTGGCACGCAAGCCTCAGGAAAACTTATCTCACTGAGCACGTGTGTGCCTCACAACTGATTTTTGTTGTTGTTGTTGTTGGTTTGAGGCTTTTTCCGGCCTCCCAGAGGCTTGGGAAAAAGCCTCTGCAAGGCTTTTCAGGATGATAGGCCCATTTCATCACTTCCTGTAATACTGGAAGTGACAAAACAGGCCTATCATTCGTCTTGAAAGGCCTTGCAAGCCTCTGGGAGGCCAAAAAAGGCTTCAAACCAGCCCAAAAATCAGCCGTGCAGGTAAAGGAGGGGTTGCGCTTGCCTGTGCAGGGGGTGTGAGGAGGGGAGAGGCACATTGCATTCTGGTGCTGGCATGCAGGTGTGTGCATGCTGGCACACACACAATTTTTGGCACAGGAGCCCAAAAAGGTTAGCCACCACTGTCCTAGAGTCATTGTATGAGATAGACGGTCATATAAGTCCAATAAGCTTCTCTCTCTCCCTCTCTCTTATTGTGAATCAATAAATACTTAATAAAGAACATTAAGAGCTTGAAGCAAAGTGCAGGGTTCTGGCCCTGCACTTCTTATTGGCCGATAATAGCGACATCGGATTGGTCCGTTCAGGAGAATCTGATTAGCTATTAACGAGCCTCTCCCATTGGTTAATGGAGCTAGCGCTCCCTGTGCTTTCATTGGTTAAATAAGTTAAGAGTTGCCTATATAAAGGGGCGCATCGTGGCTATTGAGCTGAGCTGTTTTCACATGTAAATAAAGAGTTGAAGTTCATTGTTTCACTGGCTCGTCTCCATCCCTGCACCCATGCACAGAACATAACATCTCTCTCTCTCTCTCTCTCTTTCCCCCACTGCCTCTCCCTCCCTCCCTCCCTCCCTCTCCCTCTCTCTGTTACACACACACACACACACACACACACACACACACACACACACACGGCGGGGGAGGGGGGAGGAAATAATACAATATATTTAGAACTAAATCCCTATACCACTTAATGGATTGATTTCCGGTCACCTCTTTCTGTTCAAGAACAGAACTGAGATCCAGAAGCTTCACATTGAAGGTACAAATGATTCTCTGATGCCTTGATCCCATCATCCTTTAACCAACTCATGTGCTGCTCTGGGGGGGGGGGGAATTGCCCAACTCCCTTGTGGATCAGGGATCTGCAGGAAGAAAAAAAAAAATCTGTCGCTCTCTTTCGGCAGGAGTGGATCTCTGTCTAAATACATAGACGGAGGGAAAATGCAATATTTTGTTTTATATAGTGATCATCCATGTCATTCCTCTATCATTTCATTTGTAATACCGTAAAAATACAATCTCCCCCCCCTCCTCTTTTGGGCCCACACTTTCATCTGTTTTGCCACATACTAAATCATTTTCTGCCTACCTGCCTACCTTCCAACTTCCCCTTTCCTTTGATCAGCATTAGCAGAACTTGTTTGCTTATTGAATAAGGAAAAATTTCATCCATTTCCTTGAAAACCATTTCCTTATTTTTTTTGGTACACCAGCAAACCAACCTCAGCTTTCGATCCACCCCATGCATTCTTTCTTTGCTTCCTTCCCTCTTTTGTTTCTCTTCTTCTCTATCCCATTGTTCATTATAGGTATTTAGCATTTCGCAGGCTGTGGTTTAAACCCCTACCCTTTAACTCCCCTCCCCCGCCCCCATAAAAGCCTCTGCGGGGACAGGAGATGTTCTTGTGAGATTACAGATTAAATATTACAAAGCATATCTCTGGGACTGGGGAAGAGACGGAGGGTTGTAGTCCCATTGGGGATGCAGGATCCAATCACAGTGGCTGTGACCACCTGATCCTGCAGAGGCAATCCGGAGGCTCTAGTAAAAGGGGAGGCATTACAAACATTGCAAGTAGATGCTTCGTGATGCTGTGTGCTGCTACACACACATACACACACACTCACAGGCGCAGCTATTATATGCAGCCAGTTAGCGGGCATTGCTGTCACATTTTTGATCAGGGAACCACCTGCTCACACAATCTGAATTATCTTCTGCCAAAGAGCAATGCTGTCCTGACATATCTCATTGGTGATAACTAATTAAGGAAACAACCCAAAAACTGGCAGAAAATGTATTTTTATTCTTTTTAATTTAATTTTTTTTAAAAAAGGAAAGATGAATAGAAGTGCCTTCTGATGCTTGATGCCAAGTTCCCAGTTTTTTCTTTTTCTGCCAAGAGTCAGGGAAATATATGGGTCAGTGAAGTCAACTATTGAAATAGCTATACTCTGTTTAGCCAAGAACTAACTTTCTTACATTTGGGAAGAAACAGAGAAAGTTCTTTAAGGGCAGACAGAGTGCCTTTGATTCCAGCTCTTGATCTAACTCTTAAAAGCCAACTCCAATTGGTCTCGGGACACACTGGACTTGAGCAACTGAAAAAAGAAGAAGAAGATCTGACAAACCAAATCCAAGAGACAATGGTACAAAACGTCATTTTGATTTTCTTTCGCAGGCGATTGAGCCAAAGACCAGCTGTTGAGGAGCTTGAAAGACGAAATATCTTGAAACGTGAGTATCGGAATGCATTTTCTTCCTGGCAACTTATTTAATTGTTTTGTGGGTAGATATGGAATGTTCCCCTCTACAAAGAGAAAGTATGTTTTATTATTCTGTGCATGATTAGTAAGCAGAAATTTTCTCCAATCTAAATTTGTTGGGCTCAGAAAATAATAGTTATTCTTAGAGTAACTCTATAGTCATGAAGAAAATGGACAGACTACTCCAGTATAGTAATATATGTATTCCTATGAATACAGTATATAGGAGATCTAAAGTGTGCTCAAATCTTTGTTCTCTTTGCTCTCAGAAGATCCATAGGAACTATTTCACAATTATTCCCATTCTGCTTGTTGAACACTGAGGCTAAGTGAAAAGTCACTTGGAGGACAACACTCACTGAGTCTTGCAGAATTTTGGAGCTGTGTTTGCACTTATTAGCTTCTTGACCTAATGTACCAGGAACCAAGTTTAGATTGTAGGTTTTTTAAGAAGGAAAATTAAAAATGACCCCCAAACTGGATATTCTTACTATTAAAAGTACAATGTGCTACTTCCAGGCAGAAGAAGGATAAGATTGTTTTCAGAATGCTCGAACCTTGCTAGGCGACACAGATTTTAATTAAACCACTAAGAGGTAAATTTCTCTGCCATCGCAATGTAAGTTCTGCAGCAATATCATCACTTTTCATCCAACTTTATTTCACCAACTGCATCCTGTTTCACTAACTGCACATTTCTCAGGGCTTCAGACATTATCCCTTCTAGTCAACAGCAGACAACTATCGAGTCATTGAACTTTTTCAAAGTTTTTCAGTATCACACAGCACCCTTTGTCAAATTAAGTGGTAATAGTCCTAGCAGCTGCAGTCATTCAACATGCTAAGCTTGGTAATGGAGTGTGTGGGAAGGAGTAGGGAAGAGCTCTGCTTATATCATTCTATATGGCTCAGTGTATTTACAAATTCAGGAAAAAATGGACTGATTAAGTATCCAGGTTAAGACATGCAGCCAGTAAGTGAGTCATCTGATTTATGCTTTTTCAAATCACATGCTATCAAAAGATTAAGGCAGATGCAATTCCTTTCATCTCCAACACAGAGAGCACAAGCCCAGATATTTCACAAAAATAAGGGAGATTGCACTCCTCAAGTCAATTTCCTGCAAACAACTGCCATGCATTAAAGCAGGCCTCTCTCTCCTATATATACTTGTATCACTTTGGGCTGGGCATGATTTGGCCAAAGCCTGTTGCTGAGTTCATGCAGCTGCCTGCTGGACTCTCTTTTTTTTCTGGCATAGCCTTCTGCAATGGATTCAGATAACTGCCCCTGAGCTCCCTTATTTGCAATATAAGGACTGCAATAGACTAATTCTACCATAAAGTCATTCAAAGGGTTATTAAGGAAATGCATTTTGAAATCTCTAAAGATGAGAGTGTCTTTTTAGAATGGTCTTTGCCCCATATGATCCTCTCCAGAAGGATCCCTAGCTTCCAGAATTAACATATCTGTTACACTCCTGACACATTTGGACTGAGATTATGCATAAATGTTAAATCTCTTCCAGCCAAATGGGCTATTATGCTCCATAGATTCCCATGAAGGAGAGTCAACTGTGACATGGAATTTGTCACATGTTATTCACCTTGTGCATTCAAAGAGGCAATGGCTTGATGTTGGAGTAAGTCTGGGAGATCCAGATTCAAGAACAGCTGACCGGGTAACTCTGAAATGGCCAATGGCTATACTCGGACATCATGCTTTAAACATGGCTGGATCAGTTGCATTCATGCTTGCTAAAGTTGTTCCTCATTAGTCTTTTTAATGTCTTAAAATGTTGGGCAGCCTCTTTGGTTTCCTGGTTTAATTTACTGGGCAAATCAAGAAAATGGATTAATTCAATAAGCAACTATAGTAACCAGAGATACTCTTTCTTAGCTAACATGTCTAACAGGTTTGTTACTGTAGAATAAAATTGGAGGAGAAAATACTATGTGCATCATCTTGAGTTCTTATAGAAAGGCATGAAGAAAGGATAGATGGAGCTGAGGTGGTTCTGTGGTTAGATTGCAGTACTGCAGGCTACTTCTGCTGCTGTTGGCTGTCTGCAATTTGGCAATTCAAATCTCACCAAGTACAAGATTGATTCAACCTTCCATTTCTCCAAGGTCATTAAAATGAGGACCCAGATTGTTGGGGGCAATATACTGACTCTGTAAACTGCTTAGAGAGAGCTATACCACTGTGAAGCATAAATCTAAGTGCTATTGCCGTTGCAAGGGAAGGAAGGAAGGAAGGAAGGAAGGAAGGAAGGAAGGAAGGAAGGAAGGAAGGAAGGAAGGAAGGAAGGAAGGAAGGAAGGAAGGAAGGAAGGAAGGACATTTGAGAGAGATAAAGGTGCTAGTGATGTATAGTGATCTTAACTACACACAAACACACACATGCAAATGTTAGTAATCTTCACAGTTGGTCATGCAACTATCTCTATATAGAAATGTGTGCAACTGATGTCTAATCCAGAGTGGATTGGTAAATGTGACAAGGAGTTCTACATCCAACTTTATTATCCTTTTATTATCACACTTTCAGCAAGACATAGCATTGGTAGATTCCTCCTTCTCTGTAGGGATGGTCTTGCAGAACCAGAAGGAACCTTCGTCTCATATCTTGTTATAAGGAGTTGAACACAGGCAGTGAAGCCAATGGCATGGCCTGAGCTTGACAGCAAGATGGTCAGAATTTTTTTTTTAGAAATGAGACCATCCTCCACACTGGATGATGATCATTTTGCAACATCAGTTATTTCCTGTGGGAAAATGCCTGATGGTTTTAATTTACTCCCATCTTTCAAATGAAAGTCCCAGTCTCTGTGTGCCAGACATGCCACCAAGCAGATGGCTATGCACATACATCAAGAAAGCATGTTGGAAGCTGTTCGAAAAGTTAGCTCTACAAAGGTATCCAAAAGCTGAGGAGTGCTTCTGCCTGCAGGTTAGCATAAGCCTGAACTAGGTTTGGTAGCAAGCTGATAGGTAATATCTCCTGTAAATTCTGTAAATGAGGAATATGATTTTAGATCAGAGAGCAAGGTTTTGCTTTTGTCATTGGCTGCATTTCTGTGCACAAACTTCTTGGAGCCATAATAGTTGCCCATAGCTACCTTTTCATGAGCTAATGCAATACCATGACCTAATGTTGTGTGAGCATCAAAAGGTCTTCCTTGGCTCCATGAATGTGGAGCTGTAAGTGTTTTGTCCTGCTGCTTAAGTGGTAACGATAGCAAGTGAAAAACATTTAGATTATGAAACAAGTATTTTTGTTACATAGTTTTCGTGTGTGTGTGTGTGTTCTACATTTTTGTTCATAAGGCATTTAGTCTATTCACTCAAAGGAAGCGGCATGTGGCGGAATCGCTTCTGCATCTTACTCAGATTTCTCCAACCAGGCTCAGCCAAAGGAGAACCAAAGCAAAATGATCTCTGGGACCTCCTCAGTCACAAAATATGGGTAGACATTTTCTTTGTAACTTCTTAGAGATTAACTGATAGTCCATACTGGTAAATTAAGATCCTGCAGTGCCCCAACCTGTCTTCTTCTGGAAATCACCAGCATCTGTTTGGTTCTATGGTCCATATAAGCTGGTTGGCCAGGTTTAGAACAAAAAGTACTAGGCTAAAACAAATTGCAGGAATATAATTACAGAATAGTTAAATTGGGATATCTTCATTCAGCAGTGCCTTTAGAACAAGGATAAAATAGGTTTTTGAGGTTTGTTCTTCTTCCAGGAATTTGTTCTGGAAAATATTTCTGTACAGGGAGTGAAATATATTTCTGGACAGGGAAGAGAAGATATTTCTGGACAGGGAGAGGAAGATATTGGACAGGTAGCCATGCAGTGATTGATCTTTAAGCATGGCAAAAATCTATCTTAATGCAGTACTATGTATGGGAATTGAGCTGAAAACGTACTGGTAAGGAGGAGAAGATAAAAACTATGGATGGATGGATCGCTATAAGCTGTGACATATATTCAGTCATGTTGGATGTTCTGGGTTTGCTGACATCAAAAGTATTTTTAAACCTTAAGCATGAGGAACATTAGCAACCACATCAGCATACTTCTGGCAAGCACCCTGCTTTCCTGGTTGTGCTAGGAAATTACACCAGCATTTCCAGCAGATAGATGTGAAAATTATTCAGACTATATTCCACATGATTATGCAGTCATGTAGGACTGATATCACCTGTCCACTCATCCTCCTTGCAGTTGCTGCTTCCCAACTATTCAGGATAATATCAGTGGTTTAGTTGGCAAAACAAAAACAAAAAAACAGAAGCATCTCCCTGATCAGCCTAATTCAAATGGAGACAGGGAGAGAATGGCAGCATGGGTTTTGAAGTACTTGCTTTCAGTGGAGAACTATTCTTATTGATAAGTTGCAGATCATACAATGATGGTGCAGAAGAGATTTTGCGATTCCCACTGCGAAGCAGCAGTTGATGGGGTGAATGCACAAAAGCTTTAAAAAAAAGACCCTCTCTTTTGCACAGCATGAAATGTAGACCTATATGTTGGGTTAAATAGGATCAAATAGCAGCTTTCCAGCAACAAACACTGATTATAATTTTGTTTGCTGCCTCAAATGGTCTTGTTTAAATGAATGAGATGCCCAAGTTATTCGAACTTCATCCTAACCCTACACACATGACTTTCTTTTTCTAATGTCCTATGCCAGTATCATGTTTTTCCTCCATTATTTTTCTTTCTTTTCTAGTCAATGACAATGGTTCTAGCCAGGCAAACCCCAAATCTTGAAATAGCCCTCAGGCTTATAGGTTAGCCTAGTGCAGGGGTCTTCAAACTTGACAGCTTTTAAGATTTGTGGACTTCAACTCCCAGAATTCCTCCTCCAGTCATGTTAGCTTGGGAATTCTGGGAGTTGACCTCCACAAGTCTTAAAAGCTGCCAAGTTTGAAGACCCTTGGCCTAGTGATTCTCAGCCTTTTGACTCACCAGCCATGCTATCAAAGCACCTTGGTGCTGCTTTTCTCAAGAAGAGCCCTTTTAGGTTCACAAGAAGTCATTTGTAATCCATCACATTTCTATGAGATGGGTGGCATATAAATATGATAAATAGATATATGAGATAGAAGGGGGGAGAGAGGGAGGGAGATTTAATGATACTTACCGTAAGTTTGACAGACAATTATTTTTACTGCTGCAACTTTACTGTAATGAAAACTAACTAGGGCTGAACCAGCATTTGTCACTGTGAGACCAGCCTTCTCCTACTCCAGCTAACAACTTTGAAACATTACCTTGTTTTGCTTCTAAAGCCCAAACCTTTTCAAGACTGCTCCAGTCCTGGTTTCAGTCAACATTTTCAGTTCTTTTTGCCTTCATGCGCCCCACAGGAGAGTGTCAATTCTAGTGTCATACTAGCTTGAGAAGAACCTTTTTAATTAGTGTTACTGCTGTATCTTCTTCTTCTTCTTCTTCTTCTTCTTCTTCTTCTTCTTCTTCTTCTTCTTCTTCTTCTTCTTCTTCTTCTTCTTCTTCTTCTTCTTCTTCTTCTTCTTCTTCTTCTTCTTCTTCTTCTTCCTCTCTTCCTCCTCCTCCTCCTTGCTGTATTACTGCTAGTATTGACAAATACTGTTCCACCTGAAGGGATTCCAAAGCTGAATCCCCCTTTAGAGGGAGTACCCTCCATCTCACCATATGTCAGCCTTTCAAAGTAGTGCAGGCAGAAAACTAAATGCGTAAATACCAACACTAACTTTATTGTTAATAGGAACAGAATGAAAGCTTTTGTCCCTTCCCTTTCCAAAGAAGTAGGGAAGGTGCCTTCTGAGAACTAAGGAAAGTGCCCCTCTCCCCAGTTCTTCCTCTGGATTCAATTCTCTCTTATCTAGGCTGTGTTTCTTTCTCATATCTCCCAAGGTAATTCTCACAACCCTATTTCATTATATGGGCTACTTTAGCCAGGGAGATGTCCATAATACCGTAGCAGTGGTGCCATAGAAACCCAAGGGTTTTCCTGGGTGGTTTTGGGAAGAAAAAGAGAGTGGTTTGGTTTTGCTGTCCTGTCCCTGCAGGCTCACTTTACTGATTCTTTCAGTGTTGTAAGCTAATTTAGAAACCTTGTCAAGAGCAAGGGCATAAATAACCCTCAAGCATTTGGCACTTCAGAGCTGAAGGAATTGTCTCATTAAAATGACAGCCTGCAGGCAGATACTTAATTATTAATCAGTGGGAGAGCAGACTGCGATTACGGGGCTCATTCATTTTCCTGGCAGCGGTGTAACTTTACGATACTATAAATCCTTCTTGCATGGCACAATTTGGTCACAGTGGGTCTTCAGGGAAGAACAAACAATCAGCCCATCCCCCCAAGGGCAGGAAGAAGCAGCCCCCTAAGCAGGAGCAGTGGCTTCTTCCCTGGGGAGAAAAGGCCACCCAGTTCAGATCATGTGGGATGGACACATCGTGGACTATTGTCACACGAGCAACACACCTTCTTGACAGTGACTGGTAGTGGTGTTATATGATGCCATGGAAACCTGCTGGATTTGCTGAAGCTATTATTAAGTGAATTTACTATGGCAGTGCAGCCCTTTGGAACTGAGCCATGAAACACACAGGAACATATATATATATGACACCTGCCTTAAAGCACCTGCATCTTTGCAATCTTTGGAAAGGACCCGTGTCAGGGCTCCAGTAGTTATCCCCATTTAAATCATAACTCTCAAGCGGAACTTCCAAAACTTAAAGAAGATTTATTAGGAGTAAACATGCCGGCACTGCCTGGGTGTAGCCGACTCTGAGACACATCATTCATTGTCACCCTTGTCCCTGGTTTCCCCCCACTCCCTGGGTGTATCATAATTCATATTCTCCAATGGGACACATCCATAGCCAAGAGTCATCAATCATGCTCTCCAGTTAGAATTTTGCACGGCAGAAACTTCAGTCACCTAGTTACTATCTTTCAAAATTATTGATGGAATGCAAGCGCCCCCCTCCCTTTCTGTTGGCAACTCTAAAAAGACCATAGAAATATTTTATGAGTTGACAACATGAGCATTTTAAGAAAGCTGGGCAGATGCTACTGCATGCTCTGAAGCACCTTTAAGATATCAGATCCAAAATACAAGCCTGTTATTTACATGAGACTGAAACCAAATGGATATCAATTCAGGGAAACACCAGTAATGTATAAACTGGGTATGAAAATGTGATCCAATTTTCTTTTGAACAGACATGAAGCCTCTTTGTGTCTCTTTCTTGGATATGGAGTGCTGTCCAATAGCAATAGCACTTAGACTTACATACCACTTTACAGTGCTTTACAGCCCTCTCTAAGCGGTTTAAAGAGTCAGCCTATGGCCCCCAACAACCTGGGTCCTCATTTTACCAACCTCGGAAGGATGGAAGGCTGAGTCAACCTTGAGCCAGTCAGGATCAAACTCCTAATAGTGGAAATACAGAGTTGGCCTGCAATATTGCCTTCTAATCCCTGCATCACAACAGATGATCAAACAATACAGGGTAGAATGAATGGGTTAAGGATGCAAATGAGATTAGTGTAGATTAGATTCCATTTAGACTGTCTTTAATCATCTATTCCACCTCATAATACACTATAATTTGCTAGCAATTTGAGGGAGGACCTTAGGGCAATACCCACTCCTTGTCTATGGAGATTCTCAGTCATCCATGATTGTCCCAAAGGTGTTTTTTCAAGAGGCAACTGGACTTTCTGGTTTTTCTTTGAAGATGTTTCTCTTCTCATCTAAGAAGCACCAGGTGATCTTAACGACTGGCTAAAAGAATGCAAATGTCCAGCTGTCTGCAAAGAGTATAAATCCTTCCATTCCCCACCATCCAGTCAGAGCTGAAGAAACTTCTTGGAGAAGAAGTGAAATGTCTTCAAAGAAAAACTAGAAAGTCCAATTGTCTCTTGAAAAAACACCTTTGGGACCCACTCCTTGTGTAATATTAAGAGATAATCAGAGTTGGAAAGGACCTTACAGATCATCTAGCCCAAGCGGGAGACCCTACACCATTTCTGACAAATGGCAGTCCAATCTCTTCTTGAAAGTCTCAAGTGATGGCACTCCCACAACTTCTGAGGGCAAGCTGTTCCGTTGGTTGATTGTTCTCACTGTCAGAAAGTTTCTCCTTATTTTCCAGGTTAAATCTCTCCACGTTCAGTTTCCATCCATTATTCCTTGTCTGGCCTACAGGCACTTTAGAAAATAGCTTGACCCCTTCCTCCCCGTGGGAACCCCTCAAATATTGGAAGACTGTTATCATGTCTCCCCTGGTCCTTCTCTTCACTAGACTAGCCAAGCCCAATTCCTGCAACCGTTCTTCATATGTTTTAGTCTCCAGTCACCTAATCATCCTGGTTGCTCTTCTCTGTACTTTTTCTAGAGTATCAACATCTTTTTTATAATGTGGTGACCAAAATTGAATGCAGTACTCTAGGTGTGGTCTTACTTACAAGGGGTGTGTGTGTGTGTGTGTCTAGATCTTGGATCTTGAAAGTCCTAAAAGGGGTGTATATTCTAGTTTCCTCAACATTTTCAGCCAGCTCCTAGACATCTGTGATTAGTAGTTATTTCAGGATGTTCATGAATATTCCCATTAGGCAAAAATTAAAACTGCTTCCTTGACAATTTTTTCCATAACAGCTGAGGTAGTGATTTCCACTGCAACTCTATCCCCCACTCCCTCCTCCTTCTGTTTGTAACCAGCAATTCCGGCTAAATTAGAAATTAATTATTAGGGCTGTTGTCGCATTCAGGAGCTACTGGGAGATCCTAATTGAAGTCCAACCTCAGTCACGGGAGCTATAAGGCTATAATCTATAAGGCTTTTCTTTTTCTTTTTCTTTTAAAAAAAGCTATTTCATTGCCTTTAGCTTTTGAACAAAGTGCAGAATATACATCCAACAAAGAAAAACAAAGAGCTAGTCATATCCAGAAAAGTGCTTTAGAGAATGCCAGAGCAAATGTCGTAGCATCTACAACTCTTTAAAGCAGCTACCTCTTTTCCTAGAACTACCGTTTTGCCGTTTGCAGCTGCCACATGATCTTGGAAAACAAGGAGGCAGTTGTGAAAAGTTGTATATAAGTGTTACAAGCATTCACACATTCATTCTGAAATGTCTCTTGGAAATAAAATCTGAAGGACTGCACGGTCCTATGAATTCTTTCTCAAATGCAAATTCATAGGTAATAACAAGATGCCCCAGCAGATATGTTGCTACCATTTTATAATCACTGGTGGCATGTGTTCCTCCTTTTTAAAAATATATCTGAGACTACCTAAGCAGAAACTACATCTTTGCCGAAGCCTCTAATTCATATGCAAGGCTCAGCCTCAGCTGCTCATTGTCAAGTCTACGAAGATTTCAGTCTCCCTCCAGTTACGATTTGCTTGAAAACAGCTACTATCCTACCTTCCATAAATAGCACCATGTGGCTGCCTCTGTTCTGAGAGTTTGGGAGGGAGCAAATATAGAAATCTGGACTCTAAAAATACCTTCCCTTCCCCCCCCCACTTCAAGCACTATTTTTTTAACACTTGTTAACCAATTGATAGATGCAGAAATTGTGCTTTTGATTTAATGCAGAAAATGCCCTCTAGTAGGGCTGGTGTGACAACGTGCAATGTAAAATTGTTTGACAATCTTCCTTCCTTCCTTCCTTCCTTCCTTCCTTCCTTCCTTCCTTCCTTCCTTCCTTCCTTCCTTCCTTCCTTCCATCCTTCCCTTCCCTTCCCTTCCCTTCCCCCCTCCTGGTATTCCCCTCCATCCATCCCTTCCTTCCCCCTTCCTGTATTCCCCTTCCTTCCTCCCTCCCTCCTTCCTTTCCTTTCTTCTTTCCTTCTTTCCCTCTCCCTGTATTCCCCTTCCTTCCTTCCTTCCATCCATCCATCCATGCATGCATACATACATACATCCTTTCATCCCCCCTCTTGATATTCCCCTTCCTTCCTTCCTTCCTTCCTTCCTTCCTTCCTTCCTTCCTTCCTTCCTTCCTTCCTTCCATCTATCCCTTCCCCGCCTCTCAGTATTCCTCTTCCTTCCTTCTTTCCTTCCCCCTCCCTGTATTCCCCTTCCTTCCTCCCTCCCTTCCTTCTTTCCTTCCTTCTTTCCTTCCTTCTTTCCTTCCTTCCCCCATATTCCCCTTCTTTCCTTCCTCCCTTCCCTTCCTTCCTTCCTTCCTTCCTTCCCCCATATTCCCCTTCTTTCCTTCCTTCCTTCCCTTCCTTCCTTCCTTCCTTCCATCCATCCCTTCCCCACCTCTCAGTATTCCTCCTCCTTCCTTCCTTCTTTCCTTCCCCCTCCCTGCCTTCCCCTTCCTTCCTTCCTTCCTCCCTCCCTTCCCCCTTCCTGTGTTCCCCTCCCTCCCTCCCTTCTTTCCTTCCTTCTTTCCTTCTTCCCCCCATATTTCCCTTCCTTCCTTCCTTCCTCCCTCCCTTCCCCCTTCCTGTGTTCCCCTCCCTCCCTTCTTTCCTTCCTTCTTTCCTTCTTCCCCCCATATTTCCCTTCCTTCCTTCCTTCCTTCCTCCCTCCCTTCCCCCTTCCTGTGTTCCCCTCCCTCCCTTCTTTCCTTCCTTCTTTCCTTCTTCCCCCCATATTTTCCTTCCTTCCTTCCTTCCTTCCTTCCATCCCTTCCCCACCTCTCAGTTTTCCTCTTCCTTCCTTCCTTCTTTCCTTTCCCCTCCCTGTATTCCCCTCCCTCCCTCCCTCCCTCCTTTCCTTCCTTCTTTCCTTCTTCCCCCCATATTGCCCTTCCTTCCTTCCTTCCTTCCTCCTTCGTTCCTTCCTTCCTTCCCTTCTAAAATGGTTTTAAAAACCTGGGTTTTTTTCCCCCAGGTCACATATGCGTAGCTTAATTTAGCAACAGGCAGCCCTTGATATAGTGAATCCATTAACTCATATCTGAAGACTAAGGCTATATTTCATGCAGTGTTACCACAGCTGCAGCAATGCTTATTTTTAGCCCCACTGTGTGAACTTGATCAAGCTTGAATTAACAGTTAACAGTTTCGGTGTATAAAAAAAGGGAAGGGATTTGCAGAGAGTAGTATCTCTTTAAGAAATGATTTCATTTCTAGACAAGGAATCCCTTCTTCCCCCGCCCTCTCTGCCAAATGTAGGAAGAATCTATAATAAGATTGGCATCATCAGAATATTAGAAGGCAAAGGAATGCGTGGGTGTAGATCGCTGGCTATTGTTATAAATTAATCAACAAAATTACAGGAGCCTAGCCGAATAAGTGTACAAGGAACGTGTGTTCCCTGAAGCAGCTTCTCTACAATGTTCCAGCTCGTAAGGGCAGCACGGATGACTCAGAGAGAGATGTGGCATCACAAAACGATCATTTAGACTTCTAAAAGTCTATTGATTTTCCCTCTGAAAACACTCCTCATTGTCCTGATGGAGGAACGGGGTTGGCTGATCCACATTTGTTGAAGTCCGGTTTAATTGGCCACCAGCGAGGAGAGCTGACATTGGCATCCGTGTAACCCTCACGCTAAGGAGTATGTGATGCTTCTGGCGGAATACCAAACCAACTGAGTGGTGTAAAAGCAAAGACAGGGCAGCAAAGTTGGTCTTGATGAGGAAAGTCATCTCTCTCTTCATATTTTCTGCAGAAAGGAATGATCAAACAGAACAAGAAGAAAGGAGAGAAATCAAGCAGAGGCTGACGAGGAAGGTAAGCTCCCTCTTACATCTTCTGTCTCGACCAAATATTTAAACACAGAGTTACTGTGATGCTGTACTGCAGCCAGACTGATTTGCTCACCAATGCTATCTGAGCTACTGAATCCTGACTAGCAGTGAGAAGATGCTATGGGGGGTGGATCCTGCAACTTTTTTTTTTATCACCTCTAATAACAGCTTTGATTGAATTATACCATATTTTGGATACAGTCCAAGAATAAGCATCATCATTAAGTCCTACCCTTTGCTGGATAGTGATTTGCAATTTGCATTTAGCTTAATAAGGAATGTGTGAGTTGGCTAATACCTCGGAGGACACATTCAAACTTTTCTTGACAGGCTTGGTAATTGAGCCAAGCTAGAAGTGTAAGGTTCTGCTATGACAAGTGTATTGCTCTCTGGATAAGCAAAATTAAACACATAGACAGAGGAGACTTGGCTGGGCAATAGAGGGTATGAGAAGGTTCTTGGAAATTTACTGGATCACCATCTAAGTGGGAGAAAACAGTGTGATGCAGCAGCTAAAAAAGCCAATGCAGTCTTAGTCTACATTAATGAATGCATTGCATTCGAATCACAGGAGGCAATAGTGTTGCAGTACTCTCTACTCTACCCCCTAGACAACACTTGGGATGTTGTATCCACTTGTGGCATTAAGTGGGGTTATGGAGTTAGTTCAGAGCTACTGTAATACTAAGGAAACTGGAAACCAAACCTTACGAAGACTTAGGTGTGTTTTAGCTTTGCAAATTAGATGACTAAGATACATGTAAAAGACTACACCAGACAGAATTCTCCTTTTACAAGAGGGAGTTCTTGCAATCAATGGGTTGAATCAATGGGTTGAAATAAAAGAAAATCAGATTCATGTTGAATAGCAAGTGGGAAGCCCTGATCATAGGAATTTGAATCAATAGAATGGTTTATCTAGAGTGAGGGTTGATTCCATCTCTCCTGAAGTTTTCAAATATAGCTGGATGGTTATTTGTCAGGAATAATTTGGTGAATGATTAGTCTGGACTGGACTAAAGGATCTCTCATAAATCTATAAATTCTGTGGTTTTATGAAACAGTGGATTATGTCTGATCAGCTTGGGCTTGAGATTCAGTTGGAAGATAGGCTGAATGTATCACAATGTTACAAATGAGGAAGATTTCTACTGTATCACACCCAAGCAAATTGCACACGAACTGAATGGAAGGCAAGGATTTTGCAATCCTCCTCCTCAGTATTAATACAGTGCTCAGTCTGCAGACTCCTTCCACCCAAAATCTCAATACACACAGTTAAAAGTGGGACTTGGTGTTTATTTAGAAGGGACAAGGTCCTAATACAAGCAATTTGGAACAAATGCTGAGCCAAAAGTTTCTGATCATCAGCCACATTACATCTTTCTATGCCAGGAACAAGAAGTGCTGCCTAAAGACAATTTTCAGAAAGGGATTCATTCGGTCGGTCATTCATTCCCCAAGAGAATGAACAAATCTTTTGTGGAAGTTCTAAATATAGTCTGGCATTAAAAATACATTGCAAAAGCTGCTACAAGTTTCCCTCTCGATGTACCTTCAGACTCTATGAATAGAAAGTACAGTACAGAGGAGAATGACATTTTTTGCCATTTCATCAAAGTTCCTCATGTAGGATTTTCGAACACACCCAGATGTTGAGTGACTGAATGAGCAGAAAGTAGTACTATATTACCTGGCAACCAATGTACATTGTGTGCTTCTTTGTTCTTGGGCATCCATTCCTGAATTGGTCTTGTTCACAGTGAATTTCACAATTATTGTCTGTTTGATTATAGGAAATTATTGAAGGCAACAAATCTGCTGGTTATCAGGAAGTGCCTAGCAACCCATTTGTTGTTCTCTCTATTCCTTAAGGGAGAGAATATCTGTATATAGGTAGTCCTTAATTTATGACTGGTTGCTTAGCAACCGTTTTGGGCAGGGGGTTGGACTAGAAAACCTCCAAGGTCCCTTCCTGCCCTGTGATTTGATATTTCTATGAACCCTGAAAAGATATTCATTCAGATTTGAACCTCCTATGGTGGGAGCTACCCTGTGGTCATGTGACTGTATTTTGAGCCCTGAGCAATGAGCCTGTGTTTATGGCTGCTATGGTCATGATTTCCAGCAACAAACACCCATGGGGAACAAAGAGTTTGCTTAACAAAAGTAAAGGTTCCCCTCGCACTTACGTGCAAATTGTTTCCGGCTCTAGGAGGCAGTGCTCATCTCTGTTACAAAGCTGAAGAGCCAGCACTGTCCGAAGACATCTCTGTGGTCATGTAGCCAGCATGACTAAATGCCAAAGGCACACGGAACACTGTTACCTTCCCACCAAAGTGGTTCCTGTTTTTCTACTTGCATTTTTACATGCTTTCAAACTGCTAGGTTGGCAGAAGCTGGGGCAAGTAAGGAGAGCTCACTCCATTATGCGGTGCTAGGGAACTGCTGAACTGCTGACCTTTCTGATCGCCAAGCTCAGCGTCTTAGCCACTGAGCTACTACGTCCCCTTTTTAACAACCTAGCATTTGCTTCATGACTATGGTGTTCGTTTAACAACCACCACAAGAAAGGTTGTAAGATTGGATGCAGTCATGTGACAACTTTCTTAATGATTGTCCCAATTTACAATTCTAATTGCAGCTCAATTATGGTCAAAAGTCAAGGATTACCTGTAGTCCCTTAGCAAGACAGCAGACAGTATTAGGTAGTCCTCGACTTACAACCACAATTGAGCCCAAACTTTCTGTTGCTAAGTGAAACATTTATTGAGTGAATTTTGTCTCATTTTATGACCTTTCTTGCCATAGTTGTTAAGTGAGTCCCTTCAGTGGTTAAGTTAGTAACAGGGTTGTTAAGTGAATTTGGCTTCTCCCATTGATTTTGCACATCAGAAGACTGCAAAAAGTGATCACATGATCTCGGGACACTGCAACTGTCATAAATATGAGTCAGTTGCCAAGCGTTTGGATTTTGATCATATGACCACGTGGATGCTGCAATGGTGTGAAAAATAAGTGTGAAAAATAGTCATGTCACTTTTTTCAGTGCCATTGTAACTTTGAATGGACACTAAACAATGGTCACTGAACAAACTGTTGTAAGCCAAGGACTACCTGTACAGATTCCAGCAAGAGGGCTGCGGCAAGCAACTTATGTTTGACTGAAAAACAGAAGTGTGCCATGAAGGGATGGCAACTCAGTTTCATTACCTTGAACTATATATATCTATCCATCCATCATCTATCTATCTATCTATCTATCTATCTATCTATCTATCTATCTATCTATCTATCCATCTATGCATCCATCATCCATCCATCCACTCACCCACTTACCTACCTATCTGTCATCTATCCATCCATCCATCCATCCATCCATGCATCCATCAACTATATATATGTATGTATATATATGTATGTATGTATCCATCTATGCATCCATCATCTCTATCTATCCATCTATGCATCCATCATCCATCTATCCACCCATCCACCCACCCAACCGATCTATCTATCTATCTATCTATCTATCTATCTATCTATCTATCTATCTATCTATCTACCCATCCATCCATCTATGCATCCATCATCCATCCATCTATTCACCCACCCAACTACCTACCTACCTCCATCCATCCATCCATCCATTTCCTATCTATATTATTTTTATAAATAACTTAAGGTAGTGAACATACACAATGCTCCTTCCTCCTCCTATGTTCCCTACAACAACCACCCTGTGAGGTGGATTGGGCTAAAAGAGCTCAAAGTCACGCAACCAGCTTTCTAGCTTGGTGCCTTAACCACTAGACCAAGTCTGTTTTCCTGCAGTGTTACCTCAGGAAAGACTGAGATAGTTTGGAAAGCAGGGTAACGTGGAGCAACAAACAGGCTTGCTTCATGCTTACAAGGGAAGGGTCCTTCTTGATCTGCAAACCAACCGTGAGGGTGTTTTTGAATGAACCTTCATGGAAGTGAAAGATCCTTCTAAAGACATGCCTGGTCTTAGTTCCAAGCACTCATTTTCTCTCACTGCTGCCAGGAGCTGAGTGAGCAAGCTGGCAGCAGAAATAGGAAAGATTGTAAGAACATTGAAGAGGGCTGTAAACAATTTTTGGCATGACTACCTCCTACAGGTATCCAGAGGCTTTCTACCGCAGTTTCATGGCAAGTTTTGCCATCTAGAGCCAAGAACACACTGGAATGCACATTGAGTGCAGGAAAGTTTGTCACATGGATCTATAAAAATGACATCACCTGTCCTCCTATACCCACATTATTGATCATAGAAATGTCACCTGCAGAGCACCACCTGCTCTTGCTGAAATGGGGATGGGCACATCCAACACAAAGTTGTAGAATGACAATGCATGGCATTCATTTTTGAATGCCAGTCCATCAAAGCATAAGAAATGCTTTGTGAGACTAGACCTACAGTCCATTTAGTCCAGTATTCTGTGTGACCTAATGATCAACTTGACATAAGTTGGAAGTTTAACTTTGGTGATAGGTTTTTCATGTTTATAGTTTTATTAGGTTGCATTTTAAAATATAGGTTGAAGTTTGCCTTCCTAACGGTATATCCTGCTGGGAACTCAGATCTAACTTGAGAAATCATGCACCTAATGTAAAAAATAAAAAAGGGGTTAGGGTTAGGGTTTTTAGACGTTTTCAAGCTACTAAATGCAGCATTAAAAAAGAAAAGTTTCTTAGGAGATATCCTGAGTTTACAACTGAGCCGTGGTGATGCAGTGGTTAGAATGCAGTATTGCAGACTAATTATGCTGATTGCCAGCAGTTCGAATTTCATCTGCTCAAGGTTGACTCAGCCTTCCCTCCTTCTGAGGTGGGTAAAATGAGAACCCAGATTGTTGGGGGCCATAGGCTGACTCTGTAAACTGCTTAGAGAGGGGCTGTAAAGCACTATCAAGCGGCATATAAGTCTAGGTGCTATTGCTATTGCGATTACAACAGAGCAATTGTAAAGTAGCCCAAGGAGTGTCTAAATTTTGGTCTTGAATGAACAAGTGTATCAAATAGAAACATCTTCTTACATTCCTAAATGTGTTCCAAAGAAGTCAGCAGAAATGAAATGTAGGCATTTTTGTTAATATTCTCCACCCAAGTTTCTTTACAGTTCTCACATTTCATGATTTTTTTTTTCCTCCCAAAGCTTAATCAACGACCTACAGTTGATGAATTAAGAGACAGAAAAATCCTCATCCGATTCAGCGATTATGTGGAGGTGGCAAAAGCACAGGATTACGACCGACGAGCAGACAAGCCATGGACCAGGCTTTCAGCAGCAGACAAGGTACTAAGGTGTTTTTTGTTTTTATGGTCATATGCCTGCCAAAGGCGTAATGTGCCACCCTTCCCTTGATGCCAGATTATACAGATAGTTCTGGACTTATGACTGTGATGGAACCTGCCCATGACAGTCATAAGTCATCATAGTTGCAAAGCAGGTTAAGGACCTCTTTTGTGTCAGTCATTAAACCAATCACCCTACTCATTAAATGAACACCGCAGACATTAAGTGAACCCATTGTTTGCTATGGGGTATTTTTGCCGAAAACTGGAAGTAAACGCCATTTTTTCAGCAAAAAGGTAAATCATGGTTGTGTGATCATGGGATGCTGCAAACAGCTGTAAATGTAGACCAATTGCCAAGCACCCAAAATGCAGTTATGGGATGAGGGTGGAGCAGCTGTCATAACTTCAGAACCAGGTCATCAGTACCTTTAGGGTTGGGTCATGGTAATCTCAAACGGTCCCTAAGTGAGTGGCTGGAAGTCCCCTGGACATTAAACCAAAGCCACACAAACATTGAGTTGTAAGAAGCTATTTAGGGCCTTGGGTCCAACTTCCTAGCTCAGAACAGACATCCAAATGAAAACATCCCCAATGGAGAGCGTGTATAGCCTCTCCTTGAATACATCCAATCTGGGTTGCTGGTCCTACCGTCGGACTGGTATTAACAGATTAACAGAATGACAAAGTTGAAAGGGACCTTGGAGGTCCTCTAGTCCAGCCCCCTTTGCCATTTCAGACAAATGGTTGTCTAATCTATTCTTCAAACCCTCCAGTGTTGGAACACTCACAATTTCCGAAGGCAAGTTGTTCCGCTGATTAATTTTTCTCACTGCCAGGAAATTCTTCCTTAGTTCTAGGTTCGTTCTTTCCTTGATTAGTTTCCATCCATTGTTTCTATCCTGCTTTCAGGTGCTTTAGAGAATAGGTTGACCCTCTCTTCTTTGACAGTCTCACAGCCACAAGTCAATCCCTGATGTTTTGCTTTTGAACAATATTGTTTAGCTACAATGTTTCCCAACCGTGACAATTTAAAGTTATGTAGTTCCCAGAATTCCCCAGCCAGCATACAACTATTGTAAATTCCTGCTGATTGCTTTTACTTATTCACACATGGCAATCCCTCAATTTGATTTAAGTATGGTGGAAAAACAGAATTTATTAAGGAGCTATTTCATGGACCCCTCCACTTATGGAGTTAGTGTGTTGCCACCCATTGCTTGGGATGTGGAGGAGACTTCAACAAACGGTTCAACTGGAAGAGCTTATGGTTCTTATAGAGAGGGATATCATTTCATTTAAATTTTAAGCTGTGCCTTTTCTTACCAGTTTTAAAGAATTAATTCACCTTGTTTCTGTTTGAATTTTCCAGGCAGCCATTCGTAAAGAGCTAAATGAATACAAAAGTAATGAAATGGAGGTGCATGCATCAAGCAAACATTTGACAAGGTCAGTTGCCCAGATAGTATGTATTCATCCATTGAATATCAATTTCTCTCTCTCTCTCTCTCTCTCTCATATTCATTTATCATCTATCAATCATCTATCTATCTATCTATCTATCTATCTATCTATCTATCTATCTATCTATCTATCATCTCTCTCTCTATCTCAAAAACCTGCAGAATGTTCTCACCCACTGCAGCACTCTTCCAGAACTTGGAACAGTTGCTAGGGTCCAATCTGGGTCAGTCAACAGGATGAGAGGTTTAGTCTTCCGAGCTTTTGAACTTGTGCTGCAATCCATCTCTATCATCTCTCACCTTCTGTTAAGAGAGAAGTTTCCTGAAGATGGATTCCAGCACAGGTATGAATACCTCGGAAGACTAAACCTCTGGCTCCAGTGATCGGTCCAATTTGGATCCTGCAACATTATGCTGGATCATGCATGTTAGCCTTAACTTGTGAGTTGCTGAGGCATCCAATGTGGTTGAAATGAAACTGACCTATCTACTTTTTATCCCAAACTCACCATCAATTTACTTGATAATTCTCTAAGCATAAGAATTTAACTTCAGGTCGGTCAAATAATGAAAAATACATTCGCTGTTATGCAAAGAACAGGAACAAAAACAAACCCTGTAAACATTCAGCACAATTTGAGTGAGCACAGACCATTTTTAAACAAAAGATAACTTGCGATGTACCCAGAAATACTAATTCAGTAGTCTATATTGATCTGCCTATGGAGGAAATTAAAGAAAACAGCGTAGGAAATCTAGCTGTTTGCTAAGATTTCAGATCAGGCCCATAAATATGATAATATTCAGCAGTGAAAATTACAAAAGGCAGTTTTGTAATTATTCTCTTGAAACAATTCTTCTCTTATTCTCTTGAAACATGCACATTGATCTTTTAATTGCAACCAATCTGTGAATATAATCTACTGATCAATTTCCTCACCTGAGCAAAATTGATCAGACAATGTCTATGCACTTGAAATTCTTCAGATGCTGTGTTTGCTCGGTATAGGAAGATTGACAATAATCACAATCAGAGTTGCTACCAAAGCCCAGTCTAAACTGAAAATTGAAATGAATTTAGAGATTTCAGCTCAGGTGAAACATTTAACTTTAAGGCACGCAGATGAAATTGGTGGTATTTCTTTGGGCAGAAGCCATTTAATTCTTAAATTGTTATTAAGTATCACCAAAATAAAAATTTAGTAGAAATGTAAGAACTCCACTTTAACTTTAAAATGTTGAAGATAAAAGTTTTGCTTTGACTACCAATAGGTAGGTAGATAGGTAGGTAACTAACTTGTCCTTAGATCCTTGCTTTTTTTTTTTCTTACATGAAATTGATTTTTGTGATAGAACTTCTAAACAATTGCCATAATCACTTATGTCTTCTCCTTTTAACTTCTAGATTCCACAGGCCATAGAGATTTTCTTCTGCGAAGAATTTGTCTACTTTTTTTGATATCCACTACTGAACACGCATCAGGGAAAACATGAAGGCCTTTCTCTGAGGTTCAGTCTACGAGAAGCGGATGTTTCAGGTTCTGGAAAGACTGCAGATTCTCTCTCTGCAGCTCGTATTTAAAACGAACTAATCCGTCACCTTGGAGCCGCAACCCTCAAGGTGTGGGAGAACTCACTGACAATATTGAACTCATCCAAAAGGAAATGACTGCATTCCTTTGCTACTTGTTTTAAACTGAATTGCTGCATATCTTGAGAAAGGAGATGTTGTGCATGTACAGGCTCTACCATTCCAAGGCCTCCGACATAATGGACACGGCGCACACCATCATTCAGTATTATCATGGTGATGAGACATTGGGAACTTATTGCGATTAGTTTGTACAAAACACTTAAGTTCATGTTCTACAAAGTTATTTACGATATTGTTTCTTTTCTTTTTTTATATATATAATGTCTAACAAAACACTCCTCTTTTTTTTTTTGAACTCCTGTTCATTTTTTTGTTAATTAAATGATTACTTACTGCAGAAAACAATTCCACAGACTTCCATGTTTTATGGGATTTAGCATCAGAGTTTAAAGGAACATGGGAAATAATTTGATTTTCTCTCTCTGTCTTCTTCCCTCCCTCCCTCCCTCTCTCTCCCTCCCTCAAGCAAGTTTTATATTAGCGGCTTCCATTTTCCAAAAGGAAGATTCAAGTGTAGGACTAAAAAAATGGATAGTATTGGGTCAATTTTTGTTGTGGTGACTGAGAAGTTGAACTAGTTCGTTGGAAAAGGGGTAGTTAAAGGGTGAGGACCTATTTTAGGCTACTATTATTCAAAAGGGCAGGATTAAAATGCAGAATATCTGTACATATGAAATGGTTGCAATCCACCTGTATGCACAGTGTGATGTGAAATTTGACAATGGCCTACCTTAATGGAGAAAGTGCTCCTACTAGTAGAGTTACAGAAGTAAATGAGTAAAAAAAATTAGAACATCTGAATCCTAATTGGGGATATTTTCCACAAGAGGCACAACCACAACTGCTTGGGTATCTGGGTATCTGGTGAATGCAGTTGTACACCTAATGATCTCAGATCACTTCCCACCAATACTTTTAGGTAAGTCTTGCAAGAGTAAAATCAACGGACAAAAATATGTAATGTTGCAAACAGAATGTTACAGCTCATGTCTAATATATTCTGTGAGAATTACAAGTCCTCCAGTTGCAGACAAAATGCAAAGAGCAGCTGAGTAAAACCATGGTATGGAAAATGCAGACCTATGCAATCTTTAACGCATTCAGGTAGACATAATGCATGAGGCATAAACAGCAGCCAGCTAGAAATTTCTAATCTCATAAACAGCTCACTGTTGGAAGAACTAAAAGACCAGTTAGGAATAGATCATCAGGGGAAAAAAATTGGTTTATGGTGGTTGCTAAAAGTTGAGAACAACTTGAAGGAACGTTACATAATCAGTCAACCATCAATCCATCAAACAGCTTGCCTTGATAGATAATCATGTGCCAACATCTGATTGATCACTAGTGGTGGAAACCTGAGTTGAAGCATTAAAAATGATATCAGAGAAAAGAATAAAACACACAGCAAACTCATGTCACACAGTGAAATTCCCAACAGGACTAACACTGTCTCGCTCCAATAGTGAATTATTAATATATGTACTGAATCTGGTTTATGCATGCTTAAAAATATTCTGGTTTTGCATTATGCAAGATGTTATTTGTAAATGTGTTGCAGTTTATATGCGTGAGTAATCCCCATTCCTAAAATTGGGAGGATGATTATGCTGAAAAATGTTTCAAAGGTCTATTATCCTTAAAGTCCTGGGCTGCACTTTCATACATATTGAACATTTTGCTTTCCTTTTCCATAATTCATTTTAATTGGGAAAACTTTTGTGCAGAAAAGATCACCATAGATTACTGTTTACTGAAACTGAAATCAGAATTGACTAAATTATAATGAACTGCTATCTCAATATGAAGTCCACAATATATACAATACATACAATTCTTCATAAAGAAACATGTGCATCAGCACAAGCAAGAGGCTATGAGGTGGGGAGTATGAGGTGCAATCTGGAACATATTTTCATTTGCCTGTTCTATTCTAATTTTTGGTTCCAAGAAAGCTGACAGCAAACAAATAAAGAAGGAAGGAGGGGAGGGAGGGGAAGCTTTGGATCCAGTGGAACCAGTGATTGACAAGTCGACCCTCCAATCAGAATAATTTGCAATTGCCCAATCACTGATCATTTCATTCAGTGAAAAGAGATAAGAGATGATCTCTGGATAAGAAAGTGGGGAATTTTCTGCTGCATAGACTTAATACTGACACTATCAGTATTAAGTCTGTGCAACAGAAAATTCCCCATTTAAGAAAGTTGCTCCAGAACAGGGCTGTCAAACTCGGGGCCCACAGGCCAGATGTGTCACACGGTGGCCATGCCCATGCCCGCTTTAGCGAATCATGGCATCACATGATGTCCTAATATGTCACATGGTACTGCTATGATGACGTGAGTTTGACACTCAGGGGTGAGATTCTACCAGTTTGGACCGGTTCGGTTTTTTACCTGGTTTGCTGAACCAGTATTTCAACCGATCGGCTGGCCCCTCCCACCCAGCCCCTCCCAGGAGTCTCACGCAATGAAGGTAAGTGCAGGGTCCATGTGGAGGGTCTGGGAGGGGGAAAATGGGCCTTCCAGAAGTCCAGAAACGGGCCTGCTTCCAGCTTCCAGAGGGCCTCCAGAGCCCAGGGGAGATGTTTTTGGGGGAGGCCTCCAGATCCTTGGGAAGGTGAAAATCGATCCTCCCAAAGTTCCAGTAGGCTATACCTACCATTTTTGAATCCTACCCCCGCCCCTATTGCAGAATGATCTGATTTGGATTTAATGTTTTGGTTGGCCAGTCTATATATGCTTAAAAAATTGTAATTTCTCCAGTGTTGCAGTCACATTTCTTGTCCCAAAGGTGCTTTTTCTGGAGGCAACTGGACTTTTTTTTTTTTTAAGACGTTTCTTCTCATCCAAGAAGCTTCTTCAGCTCTGACAGGACAGCAAGGAATGGAAGGATTTATATTCCTTGCAGACAGCTGATCATTTGCATTCTTTTAGAGGGTTGTTGAAGCACTTGGAGGTTTAATTGTGTCCTCAGGGTCACATGAGTGGTGCTCCTGGTTCCTGTAGTCTGCAATTTTTCCTCTGGAAATCCATTCCTATTCCCATACCATACCGTTCATCCCAAATTGTATAGCTAAAAGTCTGTAGAGATTCTCAGTCATCCAGATCATGGTTGTCCCAAAGGTGCTTTTTCAGGAGGCAGCTGGACTTCCTTTTCTTTTGAAGATGCTTCATTTCAGAACCAGCAGCACTACTCAACTGATCCTGAGGACACAGATAACCCTCCAAGTGGCCTCAATGACTCTCTAAAAAGATGCAATTGACCAGCTGTCTGCAAGGACTACAAATCCTTCCATTCCGCACTATCCTAGTCAGAGCTGGAGAAGCTTCTTGGATGAGAAGCGAAACGTCTTCAAAGAAAAAAAACAAGAAAGTCCAGTTGCCTCCTGAAGAAAGCACCTTTGGGACAACCTTGACCTGGATGATTGAGAATCTCTAGACTTTTAGTCACGTTTCTTATTCCACTATGAGGAATTGAAAAGGCTGCCTTAACTGCTGATTGGAGCACTCTAACCTCACAAAATATATAAATATTTATAGCACACATTACTACACGAAGGGGATTTCTCTGTGTAGCTATTTTCCAAGCTCTAAACTGCTTTGACCGCATCCATCACCTTTAGCAGAATGAAGATGTAAGGAAAGACCTGTATTTAAAGCAATCTAGATCTAAGGAGAAATTTCCTGACAATGAGAACTATTATTAGTGGAACAGCTTGCCTCCAAAAGTTGTAAGTGCTTCATCACTGGAGACCATTTGTCTGAAATTGTATAGGGAGGGTCTCCTGCTTGAGCAGGAGGTAGGAACAGAAGACCTCCAAGGTGTAAGGTCCAGCCTCTCCCCATCTCCTTCAAAACAAGTATAGACTCTTGAAAACTTTGTATTTCAAAAGGAACCTTATTGAAAAGCGGTGAAAGCAAGTCAGAATTCAGAGCAGGCTCTGAGGTCCCTCCGCATACAATTAAAATATAGGAAATTAGAAACCCCTCCCAACAGTCTGATGTATATTCCACCAATCCGCATGTGTGAAGATGTTATTGTACCGGTGCCTCTGAGAAAGCAGATAAGAAACGTTTTCTTAGGGATATCTTCCAACGTTGCAATCCACATGGCCCCCTCCTCCCCTTGTATTCCCTCAAAAGCTGAGAATTTTCTGGGCATTTGAGGTGCCAGGCAATGGTTATAAATCAAGTAAGAGGTTATGTAAAAGACAAGGCAAGAAATAAGATACTTAGGATACATAGAGAGGAAAAAGAACAAAATGTATCAAATCCAACCCTCCCATGCCACCCTTTCTTTCACTGAAGAATGGCAGATACACGGGTCTGACACAAGATCTCTTCCAACTACGTTATTCTGTTGGTCTTCCACCTGCTATGTCATAGATGCATACATAAACTCTATGTATAAAGCTTTTAAAGCTGGAGGTAAGGCTTTTGGTAGATATGTGCATTTCCATGTATAGACTGTTGCAGGACCAAGAGAGGTGCACAACAGATTTTCATCATTAGTCCCTTAAATGAGAAATGAAAATGCCTGCAATCTCATCTCTTATCTCTTGAAGTTGTTTCTAACAAATTCAGTTGGTTTCAATCAAAATTCAGGAGGACCACCTAGTGGGAATAAAAATTACTGCAGAGAGAGTTTTCAAAGTAAATTGTATGCAACTCAGCTCCACAGAAAGTCTAATTGCAGGTTAGTCATTAGGGTGTAAAACGATTAAAGAATTTTGAGTTGAATGAGCAGCTTCTTTTAAAAATATGATTCACCCCTTTAATACAAATACTGCTGATTTTCAATACAAATACTGCTGATTGTTGGGGTGGTTGGGAAGAAAATGTTTAATTTTTAGTTCCATAATTTGGAAATTCAGAATACCTTAGTTCTCATTGGTCCTATTAAATTCATACAACCTTAGCTCTCAATGCTGTCCAGCCAGAAAAAAAAAATGTTCTCTTGATGTATCCTTTGAATCTCAAGTTGGTTAAATCTTTTGACCAATCTTCTCATCCCTATTAGATTATAAATTACATAGAAACAATTCTACAGCATATTTCTAGATTTGGGGAAATAAAACCACAGCAGCAGAGAAGCAGATTTAATATCTATGTCAGTTTCAATTGTTAATGCAGTCATTATGAGGCCACGTGATCTAGCATGTAAAAAACAGAGAATAATATTTGTACCTCAGGGTTACAAAATTTGGGTAATAAAAAGTCTGCAAGAAAACAACCAACCTCTGCAAAATACTGCATAGATAAATGGCAGCAGACTTCTCCAAGAAAGATAAAAAAGCGTGTGGGCAGAATGCCGCCCATGTTAGTAGTGTATTTAGCTTGTTTACATGTTCAATGTCATCATCAGGGGCTCTGTAACATAGTAAGAACCGAAATGTGAGATTTAAGGACAGTTCACAGATGATGGTCTCAGGAAGAGCAAGCTCCTGGGTAACTTAGATCTTTTTTAGATGTAGGGACTTTTTATAGAAGATAGCAACACCACCTCCTCTACAGATTTCACGATCTGATCGGTAAACATGATAGTCTCTTACTGTGGTAATGGAGTCAGGGAGAGATGCCTTGAGCCATGTTTCACAGACAAATATAATGTCGCATTTAGCTGTATTTAGTAAGAGGAGAAATTCAGGTATTTTATTTACAAGGCTTCTTGCATTGAGTCGCTTGCATTTAAGGCCAGTTGTGGTTGGAATAGAGGAAGTTAGGGGCATGCGTGCCTAGTTTTGAGTGATGCTGGATTGGATGGGATGGGGTTGGATGCGGGTTGTGGGTTGTGTGACTTTCTTTTGATGCAAACTGCTCTGTAGTCAATGTATAGGTCCTTTTCTCCATTGTCTAGACAGTTTTTGAGTTCTGCGCGGAGTTCACAGGAGCGGATTCTTTGCAGTATGGATAAGTCTGGTCTTGAGTGAAGTTGTTTGTGGTTGGGATTGGTTTTTGCAATGGTGCTTATTGTATGAATGAATATGCATTTGCTGGATTCATTTTTGCATACAACTCTACGAAATCTTGGAACCACAGAGCCGTCATTGTATTTGCACCCAGGGCCATCTCTGGTTATTTCAATGATATCTTCAGGAGAGATGTTTGTTGTATTTGAGTTGCTTATAATATTGCAAACTTTGGTGATGTCATCTGATTTGTTGGTGTCTTTGAGACCAAATAAGATGGCTTTTGGACCTTTCTGTTCACATTCCATGGTGTCTCTGATGAGTAAGGAGATATTATTTGTGGAATTATTTGAAGGAATAGTAATTGTTTGTGGCTGTGGTTTGCTGGTTATTTTTGGTTGTAGTTGTGATTGTAGTTGAGGTAGTGGTTGTGGTTGTTGTGGGATTTGATTTTGAGCTGAAAGGTACTCACTTATATATGCTGTATTTTTTTTCCAAGAGAGATGAGGCTTGCTTGTATAGTTGTTTCAAAACATGTTGCTAAGTGTTCTTCTATTGAGTGAATGAGTGATTCTATGCTTTCAACTCTGTCAGGTAGGGTACTCAGTTTGTTTAGCTTAGGAGAACATGATGGATATAGATAAAAGAATGTATCTGAATTTTTAACCATATCAGCTAGGCTTTTTTTTGCGTTTAAGCAGGCAGGGAGTTCTAGATTGTCACATAGGTGGCATTTGATGTAAATTTCGCTTTCATTGATGGTTTCAAGACATCTGAAACATGTGCAGGAGTCTGGGAGGTCATTGGTAGAGATATTTTTCTTTTGTTTTGGTTTGGAGTTTTTGGCTGGCGTGGTCAATGGCAATAGTACACTAATTACAATAGCTACTTAATGTGATAGGTAGACAGTTACTTAAAGAATGTTGGTAATTAATGAATGTTAATTGATATGTTAGGGAACAAATCAAAAGTAAGGTTACTTATTAGTAAAACTCAATCAATCAATCAATTGGTTATTCAAATCACTCTAATCAAATAATTTTGCTAAGCAACAAACAGCCTAATTTATTACAGTAATTACTAAATTCAATTAAATTCATTAAATCACTGATTTTACTAATCAGATATTCAGTAATTACACTATATGCACTAAACACTCAATCATACTAATCAATAAAAACAATTAATCAATTAATCATTTGATAAAAATTAAGTATTTTAAAGAAATTGATTTGGAGATATCATTATCTAATCTTTGATATAGGTCTTGAGGTAGAAAGTTATAAGTTTTGAGATAATGAAGGTAATGAAGTAATATTGTGAATCAGTAAGTAAAGGGTTATTACTTTGCTTAGCTGTTGCTGATATCTGAGAATAGGTTTATAACCCCTAATAAACTGGCAGGAGGCCTCTTTTTCTGGGCTGGCGAAACAGCAGTTTCTCTTTCCTCTTGAAAACAATGAGTGAGCAAGGGTTTACACTCTCTTTCTTGTTTTGTAGATTGAGTTTTTGAGATAGTAAAGATGCAAAGATGCTGAAGGGGGGATCTCTGGCCCATTCTTCAGCAGAGATAAACAGAACAATTCACAGGGAGGCAACAGGAAACTTTTTGTTTTTGTTTTCCCTTGATGAATGGGATTTCTGGACCCCTCCTAGTTAATTTAAGTACAATTTCAAAGTTTGTTGCTTTAAGAGAAAGAGGCACGTAGATAGTCTTGCATTGGCAATTCGAACAGTTTATATTTTTACTGTGTAGACTCAGATTTGTATTGAGCATTTGCTCCTGGCTTCAATATACTTCTGCTTTTATCACAGGAAATAAAATTGCTTCCAATCTTCACAGGAGTTCAGTTGTAACAAACTAAGTTACTGTCCTTTTAAAGAGGGAGTCCGGATTAGCAATTTGGTGAAGAGGGAAGGAAGGGCTGCAGGGGGAGAAGCAGTCTGCTTCACACCCTGGCTGAAAATGTCTGAAGACCGACTCACAGCTCCCGGTGCTCACCACCTTGCAAGGATGGGATGAATCTCACCATCTCACCGCCCTGTAAGGATGATCACAGAGCCCCCTGTACTGGTGAGCCCCACTGCTTTACCTTCTAGTAAGGATGGGTCAAGTCACAGATCGTTGAGCGTTTTTGAATACTGCCCTTTGAATTTAGCGCTTACTGAGGAATGAGCTCTTTTCTGGCATGCTGGTCAAGGAGAGGAGGAATTGGAAATTTCCAAGTACCGTATATACTCGAGTATAAGCCGAGTTTTTCAGCCCATTTTTTGTGCTGAAAAACCCACCCTCGGCTTATACTCGAGTCAGCCGCTACGGCACCATGCCTGGCCTGCGCTGGCGTGGCTGCAATCGATCGCACCTCCAGGGCAGCATCGCCGCTGCGGCTGTCTACCCGCTGAGGGCCACACAGGCGACCCCAAGCGGCCTCTCCTTCCCCATTAACGAGCGCCCGGGGCCTCCGCGAGCTCCTGCGTTGCGTGCTTCCAGCTTCGCCAAGAAGCGAAGAGCTGCTCCGGAGGCAGCGAGACAAAGTGCCTGGCTGTGCCGTGGCGGGAACCCCCCGGAGCAGCTCTTCGCTGCTAGGGGAGGGGGCGGGGGAGGCTGCCTGAGCCTGGCGACCCCAAGCGGCCTCTCCTTCCCCATTAACGGGCGCCCGGGGCCCCCGCGAGCTCCTGTGTTGTGCGCTTCCAGCTTCGCCAAGAAACCGCCAGGCTCAGGCAGCCTCCCCCGCCCCCTAGCCTAGCAGCGAAGAGCTGCTCCGGAGGCAGCGAGACAAAGTGCCTGGCTGTGCCGTGGCGGGAACCCCCCGGAGCAGCTCTTCGCTGCTAGGGGAGGGGGCAGGGGAGGCTGCCTGAGCCTGGCGACCCCAAGTGGCCTCTCCTTCCCCATTAACGGGCGCCCAGGCCCCCCGCGAGCTCCTGTGTTGCGCGCTTCCAGCTTCACCAACAAACGGAGCTGCAAATCTGGTAATCGCTTGCGGAGCCTTAGCACGAACCCCCTTTCCCCGCATTCCCCCCCCGCACTCCTCTGGCAGCAGCAGGCAGAGAAAGCCCCGCTTCCCCCTGGCTTTGATGGCACGCGTGAGTTGGCTTCCCACTTTTTTTTTAACTCTCCTCCTCCTCCTCCTCCTCTCCTCTCCCCTTGTTGTCTGATCTTCCCTAAGGAAACTCAAGGGCTCACACTTCCAGGTGTTTCTCCCTGTCTTTCTCCCTGTCAATGATCTTTTCTTCCCTTCCCTTCTCTCAGCCCCATCCTCCTTCACCTTTGTCACCACAATCCTGAACAGATGAAGTTTGTACTTCTCAAGAAAGGTTGGATGTTCCTTTTGAGGAGGGAACCTAGTGTGACATCTGTATGTTGACCTACTACTGAGCCATGACATGTGTGCAGATGCAATGGAGGCATGAGGGAGAGCTGTGAAAGAGATGGTGGCTCTCCAAAACAGGATGTACATGCAGCACATACACATGCTTTTTTCTTGCAAGGGAGAGAGTGACTCTGTTTGGACATACAGATGATGAGGAGGAATCCAGTTTTGAAGGATTTTAACTCTTGTGTTTTAGCTTGGTTGCTGATTGAGCTAAGGTTTTTGTACTTTTAAAGTTATTGTTGATACCATATTGGTTTTGTTGGCTCTCTTTTCCACTTACAGAGCTAGTTTACTGTTTTTCTTTGAAATAAATATTCAAAAACATTTAACCTACTGATGCCTCAATTCATGTAATTTTATTGGTATCTATTTTTATTTTTGAAATTTACCAGTAGCTGCTGCATTTCCCACCCTCGACTTATACTCGAGTCAATAAGTTTTCCCAGTTTTTTGTGGTAAAATTGGGTGCCTCGGTTTATATTCGGGTCGACTTATACTCGAGTATATACGGTACTTTTGAATTGAGTGTTTCCTGAGGAATGGAGCTCTTTTCTGGCTTGATGGCAAGTCTCGGGCATTAGGCTTTCTAGCTCGCTGGCTGGATCCGCAGGGATTAGAGGGCTTGTTGCCTGGCACTGCCCATTCCCGCCGGAGCTCCTCATACTGCCACTACTGCCACCATCTTTTCTGCATTCTTCTTATCATGCCTTTCCTATCACCCCTTTCCTAAGAGGTCTGTAGGGGGCATGCATAAGCGCACCAACATGCCTACCGTCCCTGTCCTATTGTTTTATTTTTCTTATATGTGTCCATGTATTTATAACTATGTTTTTACTTATACCTATTATCTTGTAAGCAATTGACAAAAATAAATACATAAATAAATAAATAAAAAAGATTGGAGCCCCCTCTCCCAAATCCCCCCATTTCTAACTACATAAATAGGGAGGGTTCAAACTTAATTGCACTGGAATCAATAAAGCAGAAATTGGCTTCAACTCACTTTTCACATTGATTTCAATGGAAGAAAATTGCAACTAAGATAGATTGGACCCAATGCACAGTATATTTGGTGACGTATGAGAATGTGATCCAGAAAACCACAATCTGACAGGATGAGAAATGGATAGCTCCAGAGAATATTGAACACTGATAATGGCTATTCCATAAAGAGCAACAGTAAGAATACAGAATCAACAAAAATCTGAGAGACCTAGCATGATTCAAGGATTCCAGCCTAATGGGGCTGCTACCTTAAAAAAAAAACCCCTAATATGGTAAATTTTCTTTGGTAAAACAGCAATGGGAACTTGATGCCCTAAAATGGTTACTTGCTTATTTATTTTTCATAATTTAACCCTAATATATTTATTTGTTTATGACATATATATGTCGACTATGGTCCAGGCAACTCTGAGAGGCTATGAAAAAGTAAAATTAGAAATAAACCCCAGAAGATAGTGTCATCAAAGGGAACAACAACCAACCAACTTCCTGCACCCACAGACATAGGAAGTGGACAAAAGGTCCCTCGGTTACCCCAGTACAAGGCCTGGGGAATTGCTATGTTTTTCATTCTCCTTCAAAGCTTTTTCAGGTGAGCAACATGCAAATTTTCAAAGGGGTGCTGTTAAAAGGGGGCAGGAGCTACAACAGAGAAGACCTGGGTCCTGCTAGATGACATTGCTCAATTGATGGGACTAAGGGCAAGCCAACTCTGATATATCTGATAGGGCAGGCAGAACCAGGCAGAGACAACCCTTATGCTAGGGCTTATGAAATGTAGGACTTAAAGGTGACAAGCAGCAGCTTGAATTGCATCTGGAAGGCGACTGATAAAGCATTGCATATGGGTGTTACGTTGGTATGAGCTATAACTTCAAAATGATTTTTTAAAGAGACCCTCGTGTAGAGTATATTTCACCAGTGTCCATCCATGAGGTGACCAATACATACATGACTGTATGGAAGAGAAGGCACACAACCTGGACTTACTTGTATGAAGGTTTTCCTGATCACAGTTTCTACCAGCTGTTCAAACAGGAACCGTGAGTCAAGGAGGACTCAAGTTATGCACCAGGTTTGAACAGGACAGTGGAGGATCTACAGAACAGTGAGATACTCAAGTACACACAGATATTTAACCTTGCCAGGATTTTGCCTGTGCTTGTTTCTCCCACCCAATCACCAACTTGCAGTCGGCTCAGGAAGATACCACGATCAAAGTATTGAAAAGAAACAAAAAGCATCCAGGATGGTTCCACTTTTGCCATCCAGACACTGCCCCAGGTCATCAACAAGAGTAATCAGTGCCATCTCCACACTATGCCCCAGCCTGTAAACCCAAACCTCACACCAATGGCTTGTATAGGTAGAAACTCTTAAATTGTAATTATATAACTCAGCAATATCTGGAGGGTATAATAAGCTATATTTATAAAAGAAAAGTGGTAATTTGGGTCATTATTTCACCTCCCTATTTTGTCTATTTGCCTATAGGCTTAAAAATTGTCTATACTTTCAGTGTTTATCCAAAGAAAAATATATTAGATATTTGTTACTGTTAATATGCCACTCAAATGGGAATTATATGGTAAGCAAAATCATTAACTTTAAAACTCCTGGCAGATTTTCTCTCTAAAACCTGATGAAGTAGGGTTTTTTAGTGGGAAAAGTGGAAGAACATATGCTTCAATGAACTCATATACTTCATAGTTATAATTGTGAAAATGTGACTTTCTATGAAAATACAATATGTAGAAACTTTATCTCTGCAAAATTACATTAGTATTAAATTAGAAGGAAGCATTTAAGCCATCATTCCACTACCTCCCAGAGTAGTACATTAAATTAAATGTATCACCAAATATATATTTCTCTATATAACTGCATCAAATGACAGAGGAAAAATTACCACCAATTTTTCTTTATCAACCTTTTGTTAAAAAAATACTTTAATCTTCTAAAATACAATTTTCTGTAATTTTAAAAATACACTTACAATACAGCCAAAGGATAGAGTTACAATTTTAGACCAGCAATTTCATTTAAAACTATAGTGGCAAGGAACTTGGAAAAAAAACTTAAGAAAACTTTTAAATTTATTTTTTAATCTCTAAAGATTTCTAATTATTATATACTTAGTATATTGCTATTTTTAATGGTAAATTTATGAAAATATTCAATGTATCTGATGAACCTGCATATTGAATTTAGATTTACTCTCTGTTAAAGAAATTCAATAAAATAAATAGGCCAACACATAACAAATGTATTCATTATATGATAAGTTTTATCCAGTAATTCCTCAAGGACAATACTCCTGAGAACACATACCAGATCAAATTATCTTCTTCCTATTAGTTATTTCTGAGATTTTAAAAGCCCAACCTCATAAACTACAAAAGAAGACATGGTGTTGCTGGATATTGTGCAGGATAAAGAGGAACATTACATCTGAAGGATTTAATGGACATTGGTCCCACATTATGTCCCAAACATAATGGCAAAAAGAAATAGTTTACTTTATAAATTACTGGTTAGGAAACTGAATTTCTCAGAATATACAGAATTGGATTTTAGATCACCTTTTGTAAATTAGATACAAGTCATCTAAAGTTATTTATGACGAAGTTCTATGAATTTCAGTTGTAGTTAGGTGGCCACTGTATATTAGAAATATCTCCAATATTGCTTTTATAATGGCATTAAAAACATTAACAGAATCCTTATCTTGAACGAGTTATAATAACAATTGAATTTTTTTTTCATGAAAATTGTTTGTGCTTTATAATTATGTCTAACACATAATGTCCCAGAGGACTGGACAGTCACATTAAAATGCAGTATAAATATATACAGTCTTTTATTTTTTCGCATTTACATTCTAAATTATATTACAACTTTCTATCTTCTGCCATAAATAGTGATTGCAATCCTTTGCGAACATTAAGCAATTCTTCTTCATGCTATGATAAAAAATAAACATAATTTATTTTTAAAAATAATTTCCTAAAAACTGTTTAAAATTACATAATGAATACAGAATTGAATGTGTATATGATGAAAAGATAACAATATTTACCATTTCCTTAAGAAATTTATCTTGAATCCCGTTAATATCTTCTTTCAAATAATGTACCTAAAATGCATCCAAAATAATTATTTACTTTGAAGCAAACTTTAATCTATAATTGATAGCAAGGGTAAATCAATAGCTTTACAGTGCTTCCAACACACAGTCATTTCAGAATTCTGTGTTGGCATAACACAACTTCTAGGCTGCAACTTATCATTACTCTGTAACAGAGTTCAAGAGTCATAAAAGGTTGAGAGTTAGTCCTCTTCTTTTTAAAAAGGTTGAGAGTTAGCTCTCTTCTTTCGTTTCCTTTTTAGTTCCCAAATCCACATTTTCTATGTTTCCAAAACTTCAAACAGAAACCTTTGAGGGAGGTGGGAGGTTCAGAAATGTGATAAACAAAACCAAAACAAAACCAAAAGTGGTAATATTCCTCCATGTTTGTAAGCAATCCCTATGTTTTTCAATAACTGTTCTGACTTTGCTTGTAAGACTAAACTACTAATTATCTTGTCTACTGATTGGGGAGGTGGGGGGACTGAGAACAGTAATAGACATATAAATCCTACACTCATATAAATTCCTCCGGGGTGGACATATTACTACAATTCTATATTGAGAGTGATTCAGTGACCCAAAAATATCATGGCAGAACTATTTACTGATAGTCAAAACTAATTAAAAAAAACTATGGTAACTGCACAGAGAAACAGCAGTTAGCACACACTATGATTGGGAAATTATGCTCACAGATGCCAACATATGCTTGCTGAATCATATTCCACTTGTGGGACTACCTTAAACACTATATATAATTAAGCACAGGTTGGGAGCACAAAGAGGTGAGTACCAGTAGCGCAAAAGTTATGAGGAAGGAAAACAGGAAAAGTCATATTTTATGCTCCAGAAGATGGAGGGAAGGAGGGAGGGAAGGCCGCATTGACTGGTCATTTTCCACAAGGAAAGTTTAACATTCATACTAGTTTTGCAACATAAACACTAATAACTGATACAATGAGTAAAAAATCCAGACCATATTAACTTTTTGGGGTAGTAGTATTTCAATTTGCAGATTTTTTTGTATATTGAAAATAGGTGTTAGAAACAGTATGTTTAGAGGAGAAGTGTATTTTAAATAAACTGTGCTTTTGACCAGCATACAAAACCTTGCTTATTCAAGCTAATATCTTCCTTGTTTTATCAATGAAACCCTAAGTACTTTATTTTATGCTAGCTAATGATAAGGACCTTCCTGCTCTGATCCCAATTAGATCATTATTTCCCTCTTTTGCCTTAACCAATTGCCTGCTAGATATTTTATAAATACAAAAGAACTTTGTTTTGTAAAATTACAGAAGTGATTACTAAATTTTTGTTGATTTTGTTCATTCTGATTTCTGAACTTAACTGAATTAAATTATGATCACCTCAGCCAGTCATAAGGAGAAATACATACCTGAGATAGAAAAATATTTTCCTCTTGATCAGCAGTATGGTAAATGTTCTTCTCAAATGAAGTTCTAAGATTCTGAAGTCTAAGAAACCATAGATCAAACCAATATTTGATTTATTTGTTTTGACATAGAGAAAAATATAATTAAAAATACTTGTTTCCATTTTATTAGAGTTAAACTTATAGTCACAAGAATGCAGCCCTTCTGGATCAAGGCCAGCTGCTTTAGCAACCTGTTATTACTGTGAGCAAAATAAATTCTCAGAGGAATGGGAGCATATCAGCAAAATAGAAACCTGGAAGGAATGTGTGTTAATCATATAGACACATAGAGGTCTTGAAGTGTCACAGTGTCTCAGTAAACTTTATCAACATTTACATGGCAACCTACTGACATGTTTTTTTCTAAGACTTTCTTGAAGATAATAACTTTCCTTTCTTGAAGATAACAGTAGAAGGTAACTTGAGAAATTGTATGCATGCTTACATCACTTATTACTTATACATCAAAATTATTTGGAGGAGATTCCTCCATTGGGCACAATTAAATGTAAATACTGCAGTCAGCCTTGATTATTGGCTTTGAGTCCTGCATTTTGAGTCCACATTACTGATAGCTAATGAAATATCTCTGGAAATATTTTTCAACAAGAAATAAAGACAATAGGTGCTCCCTGCTGATTCCTATCTGCCAAATAGTATTCAGTGGCACATTGTCTATAAACATTTGAAGGTAACACTTAAGCACTATGGATTGTATTAAATAAAGGGTTATGAAAAGGAAAAATTTCTTAAAGAAAAAAGATAACTACTTGGACTACCTTGACAGTCTTATACCATAATTTATCAAATTTGATTTCAGATATTGTTATTAACTATAAGCCTCCTAAGGAATGTAAATTAATGGCTTTTAAAAGTATAATTATAATAACTATAATTACACTGATAACATAATGTCTTTGTTGTATTATAATAAAAAGAAACTATACTAACCTCTGCTGTTCATTCTTGTTGTAAGTGCTAAACGTTTCAAAATGCTTCTTTGAAAAATTCTAAAAATAGCCAATGTGAAATACAAATTTGAATTTCATTAGTCTTTAAATATAAATCAAAAAATAACGTTACTGCAAACTGTAATATAATGTTACTTTTACCAACTGTGATGATTTCATGCTCTATTTTAATCACTTGCTTACAAGAATTTCTGCTTAGGCCCATAAATTTTTAGATAACATCATGAAGTCAGCATGGATTGCCATTTTCACTGAACAGTCACTTGTAAAATGTGCCGTGAAGCAAGAGATACAGTGATCATATTCTTAAAATATGATGTCATTCTTTCTTTTAAAAAAAACTGATTCCAGTCTTGGAAATTTTAATCCAAATATTCATACTTGGATATTGATACTTTTGAGTTGCACCAAATCAAAAATGGTCCAGTGTTGATAAATGAGTTGACTTTTCTTTAAAAAAATAAATAGTGCTTGCAGTTACAAGTTGGTATTGATGCTGGAAAGTACTTTGTCTCCTTCCTATTTAGAAGTGGGTCAGTTCCAAGCATTGGTTGGGGAAATAAAACTATGGAGCAATTTACTACTACTGGAATGGTTTAGTACAATTAGTTGCAAAATTTTGTTTTATAATCTGTGATATCAAAGCCAGCCTTAGAAGGCGGCTAGTACATTTTCCTTTTTTGTACCAATTCAAAGAATATATTTCCCTTTAATATTTTTAAAAGTCATTAATTAAAATATAATGTTTAAGTAATTTAATATTTTTGTAAAGGAAAATAACATACTGAAAAATCTTTTTCGATATTTCTCAATAGTTGTGAATCTCTTTCAAAACTTTCAAGCTCTTTCAGGAGGCAGGAATGAAGATTTTCCAGCTGTCTGGATCTAGAAAAATATAAGCAAAAGTTAAATATACAACAAATATAACAATAACATGAAACTCTGGGAACTCATTCTATACAAACCTGTACTTCTGTAATTCTCTTCCCATTGTGTTCATATGCTGATGTGTTGTTTTCAGTGACTGTTTTGCAAAACAGTCAATTTTCTTTGATCGGCTCTAAAAATACAAGGGTTACATCATTATTCCTTTCAAACTGAGTATAGATTGAAATAAAAAAAAGTTTTAAAAAATTATGAAATCATATCATGTCCATCTAACCTAAAAATAGCAAAACTTCAAATTCTGTTCTGTTCTATTCATATGTGTGTGTGTGTGTGTGTGCACAAGGTGGGGAGGAGTGCACATACATAAATACTGTATATACATGGCAGTAATCATTTAAAAAGAGTATTAGAAAAACAAACCAGAAAACATCTAGTAAGATACTACTGGCTTTTTTATATTCTTGCTATAGACAAATGTGTGAGCAAAAATTATAAATTCAAGTTTCTGTAATATTCTGAATAGACATGGAAATATGACCTTACAATGAGATTATAAAGAATAACTTTTATAAAAGAGAATGAATGTTTGTTACAGGCATAAACACACGTGTTCATCATTACCAGCATATTTGAGACAAAGACAGTATACACTAAATATGTATCTCCAAGAAAGATATATTTACCTGTATTTTCCTAGCAAATTCCTTATGAAGCGTCTGACAAATTGTTTCTACATTTGAACAGCCTTCCCCATCAAAAGGAGATGTCTCATTGATAGAAAATGTAGATAAGTTTTCAGATACTGGAAAAAGAATATTTTAAGATTTAGATGTTGTTTACTCAACTGTATTATCCTTTTAATACTAATATTATAATCTTAACAATCTTCTTCAAA
Source organism: Hydrophis major (assembly GCA_033807585.1). Lineage (NCBI taxonomy): Eukaryota > Metazoa > Chordata > Lepidosauria > Squamata > Elapidae > Hydrophis > Hydrophis major. The sequence continues at coordinate 249,449,490 of CM066330.1, forward strand.
GAAAGAATATTCCCCTAATAATCAATGACTTAAGCAATTTTCTCATAAGTGTTGGGAAGAAATGGACAGAAAAGCAGGAGGTCACTGCCTCTTTGGACCATTTTAGAAAGTTACCAGAGGGCTTTATTCTCTGAACAGAAAAATAATTACAGCTTCCTATAAAGAGAGTAAATACTAATATATAGAGGTCATTTTGTTTTTGAACTGCAGGTTGACAAAAATAAATTCATGTGAAACCATCATTGATGATATCTTTATTCAAAGTAACTTCCTACTGTTATTAACTATTACTGTTAATATTCCCTACTATTATTAATTACTACACATAATTAAATACAATTTTTATTAAACTACAAAATTATCCTTTATAGGCTACCTGCACAAAAATACTCAAAAAAATCTGACAGTTATTGACTCTAGCAAATCTTAAATGAAATTAAAAGAGCTTTTCGAATTGAAAAGTAATATAAAGTGACATAAATCAACAGGTTTATTATATGTTATATGTCTTCTGTCATTTCTTACTCCAATGTTTTTTACAGCTCAATTTAAGCTTCAGCTCACCTCTGTAAGTACTATCATCTGCTTTGAATAACTTTCTAGGGATAAGCTTTATTGTCCTTTCCTCCTTCCTGATTTCTTCTTCATCAGAATAATTTTCTGTATCTTCCTGATATAGTCGTTTGAAATTAGGATGTATTGTAGGTCCTTTAATAAGATTATATTTAAACACATTATAAACAACAGTAACAGTGCTGTTATCCTGAAGAGGATGTCTCCAAATAATGTGCAAACATGTCAGAGGGAACTGCCACTGATTTTTTATTTTGGTAACATAATCTCTTCTATTAGTGCAACATGTAGCTTTAAAAAATATGTTCAAGAAAGTATTTATTAAAACATTCATACATGCAACATTTACAGAAATTCCAATTTTATTCTAATTCTTATGATTCAAGAAGATGTATATCTTTTCTTTGTCCTTTTTAAGGCACTGATTATTGCTATCATTTACTTTAAATGAATACAGTAATTTTTAAAAAATGTTTTTTTAAAAAATCTTCTTAGTCCACTAGAAACTGCAAGTGGCAATACAACAAGAGGTAGAATAGAATAGAATAGAAAACCATTCTGTGGTTTCTTCCCCAAACACTTTAACCTTAGACTGTCTACCATTGACCTCACCCATTGCATGTAAGAGGTCTGTAGGAGGCGTGCATAACCGGACCAACATGCGAACCATCCCTGTCCTATTATTTCTTTTATTTTTTCTTTTTCTTATACGTATCCATGTATTCATAACTATGTTTTTACTTATACCTATTATCTTGTAAGCAATTGACATAAATAAATAAATAAAAGAAAAAAAAGAATAGAATGGAATGGAATAGAATAGAATAAATAGAATAGAATAGAATAGAATAGAATAGAATAAGAGTTGGAAGGGATCTTGGAGGTCTTCTAATCTAGTCCAACCCCTGGCTTAAGCAGGAAACCCTATACCATTTCAGGCAAATGGTTATCCAATCTCTCCTTAAAAATGCTCCAATGTTGGAGCATTTACAACTTCTGGACGCAAGTTGTTCCACTGAGGTGAATGAGCAATATTATGACAAGAAAGTTTCCATGAATAATGCAATGATTAGTAATAACGAGTTAAAGAAATTGGGATGGGGAGAACTTCTATTTGATTCATTTATTTACTAATCAGATTTATACAATGTCCATCACACTTTCTAAATGACTCTGGGCAGTTTACAATTTTAGTAAATAGGACTGTATTTTAAAATAACTAGCCTGCACATGGCCTGAAAATGCAGAGATTTTCATCTTCTGTATAGTTAAATTGTAGAATATTTGTATTTATAATTGTTTATGAAACTATACCAGATTCATGTACATCGGTAAAACATTCTTCATGCTGTAATTCTTCTCTGCTTCTGCAAGGTGTGGTTAATTGAGATGGAGATAAAGAACCCTAAAAATAAAGATATATTAACCAACCTAAACCTTTGTAAGAGGATCAGTTTGTGAAACAATATAATTCCAATTTGAACCTTTCTTTTAAAACAATATTAATAAAGGCATATAAAAAGTATTATCAAAAAGAACAGGGCTAATAATCATAGGAATTTAATATTAATTTTCTGGAGTGCTGTTAATGAAGATATACAGTCCAACTAAAGTTTAAACAATATATTATTCATAGTAGAAAATCAAAGATGGATATATTATTTTCAATATATTTTTCAAGAATCCTATTTTTCAAGACCAGGTCTTACATTACTGAGTTATGGTTCGTGGTTCTAGAGAAGATATAAGCAATTTAAAGATGATAAACCTACTGAAGATGGTACAAAATCGTTAAACCACAAATATCAGGTATATACTGTACCTCCATCTCTAGTAATCACTCTACAGAAGAACCTCCAAAATACATCTACGATTCTTTAGGGAAAATGTAACCTTGTTTAAAATTGAACTATATTTCCAGCACCCAGATCATTCCAGGATTTAAGCATACACCTGTTTGTCTTCAACCATCCAATATTTCACTCTTGATATCAATTAAAAATTTCAAAATTTCTCTAGGATATGGTGAAGGAAAACAAATAGAGCAGTTCATCGTGTACTTACTAATATCACTGCAGCCCAAACCTACAGATCTGAAAGGTTAAAAATTATGACGTTTTTAAATACAAAGAGGAAGAACAATCTGCAGAGCCAAAAGGCAAGTTTCCCATCCAAAAGCTTCCTAAGCTTTAGCATTTCTCTAATGCTTATTCCATTCTTTCTTTTATCAAACAAGTCTGTTCTTCCTGAACTCATATCTTCTCACTTATTGCTATACTGATGAAATTGGCATATTGACTGTTATTCCTGAACAAATGTTCTGTTTCCCAGCATGCAGTGCTTGATTAATTGTGTCTGTCCTACAGTACTAAAAATTTCTTTATCATTGGATATGGACAGACGTATATTTTCACACGTGTAAATATGGACATAGAAATGTGGTAATATCTGCTGAAAATTCCTTGTACAAAGTACAGAAATCAAGGGAACGAGCAACTGTTAAATGGATATCTGAGACATAGCATTACTATTACCCTGTATATCAAAATGAGGTTCAAACTACATTCCATACCTTGAAAAAACTCAACTGAAAGAGACTTTTTCTCTTTTAAAATTTAGATTCTTCTTATATACATCAGTATACATGTATACAATTCTAAAATGGATTCTTAATAATTTGACATTCATAAGGTATGTTTTACATTTCAGGGCAAATTATTCTTTTGATGTAAAATAAGCAATATATAAATGGCAAGTAGGATGCTTTTCTTTATAAAAGAGCAATTCTGGATTGGTTTGTTTCATTAGTTTGAAATGCAATAAGCTATTTAAACTAGAAACACATTTAAACTGAACTTGTTAGTAACAGCAACAGAATTATATTACATAAAACTAATTTATCAAAAAGAGTAAAGATTATCTTGACAATATTATACCTCTCTTCTACTCTTCATATTTTCAGATGTATCTTCCATTTCTGTACGAAATGATTTATTTAAAAGGCCCCTTGTAATGCTCACTGCTTCATCAGCGTAACAGATTTCGTCCTTAGCAATTTCTGAATTTTTATAATTGATAAATGGTTTTTTTCTATTGAAGGGACTATTGTTGGACTACAACAAAAATTAACAGTAGTAAATACACAACCATATAAATTTAATAATATTCTTCAATTTGAAGACACAACAGAAATATTTAAGATTGTAATCCTATCCATTATTTTCAGCATACAAAGTCTTACTGAAAAATTACACTGCAAACCTTCAATTCTAAGTACATTCATTCCACAATTAAGGTTGATTATTCTGTAAGAACTTCCTAGAATGTAACTCCCAGTATGATTAGTTGCACATTATAATTCCAATATTCTTAATAATTAAACTAAATATCCCCATCCAAATTATCTGTGAAGAACAGAAGCAGAAATGACAATGTAGGCTCTTCTACATTGCATCTAAATTCATTTAAAGTTTAGCAAAGATAAAAAGTAATCTTAGAGCCTTTACTCTCAATTCCAAGGGAAATTAAGATGGCTTCTATATTCTCTTCTTTTAAAAATTAACTGAAAACATTCACATTTACTTGACATTTGTAGAATAACTACTGTTCCAGGATCACAGTGGAGAGACCTTCCAGTTTTTATATTTTATCCAAAATAAACTTTTAATAATTGTATTTATTCTTTATAAACATTGTTCAGTTTATTGAGTTGGTTTTTATATAAAGGCATTTTGTTATTCATTCATTCATTATATACCACCTCAACTTGGCCAAATTCTTGGAGGACCTCTCTGAACCATTCTGGGTTTATAGTATCAGTGCAGAAGATTGGAAGTTTTAAATTAATATGGAAAAGTAAACTCATGGAGTGGAAAACTCATTTTAAAATAGTTTGTAAATATTTACCAAAGAAAGCGGACTTATCACAGGTGAGAGATCCTCCATTTCAAATACCAGTTTTCTTCCCTTTTCAGGAAGATCCTTCAATAGTTCACTCTCCGAATTAATTTTTCCCATAATAAAATCTTCTTTAATATTTTCTAATGATTTCTCCTTTTCAGGTGTTAATTCTTCAAGATAGGACGATAAGGACGACCTTCTCACTGATATGTGCTCTTCAGTAGATTCTTCTGTATGTTTCTCATAACCTTAACAAACCCCATAAACAGATTTTAAAACATTGGCTACCTGTTGTTGTAACATTGAATCAACCTTAACAATATAAGAGGCTCACATGTGTATTCTCATCTCTGGCACAGCCCAGGTCAGAAGCTTCTATTTTAGACCTATCATTGAAATCCCATTTAGTGGGGTGGTGTTGGTGTTAAATATAGCTAATTTCATGAACTGAACGTTGAAACAGGTGATTAAACCTAAAGAAATTGATTGGATCCATTTCTGACCTACCCAATGCCTTTTTTAAAAATTTAAGATGTATTACAATCGATCCTCCAGCTTTAAAAAACATGCCAAGTTACATAATTCATACAAAGTTACAACTAATCTAAAACAGAAGTGAAATTGCAAATTTCTGCTGGAAAGGGAACAAGCAGACATAAACACTAATTGTTATATTCCTTGAAATGTTAAACTATGAACAATTCAAATGAAGAAACTACATCTGAAAAATAAAACTATAAATTTGTGTTTATCGTACAGTACATTAGTCCCTGAAGCTCAGTACTCTGAAAGCAAAAAAGCTTTCCTACTTTCCAATACATTTTTCATGAGAAATGTTGTGCTGCTGAGCTTTAGTCCTCTACAATATTATTACATTGCACAATACATAACAGTGTTTTTAAGAACTGATGCCCACAGTTTTTTGTTATGGGCTATGGTATATCTGAGAAAATACAATAAAAACTCCCTTTTTACAACTCCACAATCCCTTAATTCGGGGTAGAGTCGGGGTGACTGGATGGAATTGAGCATTTACTGCCTGGAAAACTCTTCCTGATGCCTATGCAAAGTTCGCAGCAGATAGTTTTCCTTTGCACCATATGAGACAATCTACTGTTGCTACCTAGAATTGAATTCTCAACCTTCTGAGTGGGAGGTAAGTATCTTCACCACTAGGCCATCACACCGCTCATCTGAGAGAATACATTGACTTTTCTAAAACATTTAATATATTTTTATTTCATCACAAGATAGAAATTGTAACAGAAATTAAGAAAAGACAAGATGTGGTTCATATATGAATTGCATTTGCTTTTCTGGGCAATCTTGTGTAGAAAGAACATCTTTTAAATATACTTTTTAAAACTGGGCATCTTCAATTTGTTTTTACAGTTTTTCTTGTGACTGAAATGAGTTTGGAAATGATAATTTCACTTGGCCAGCAGTCTCAGCAGAAGTGCCTGTGCATGGACAGATGGACTATTACAACCTGGGAAAGCTTCCAAAGTGCCTGTGAACCTTTCTGAGGATACGAACATCTCAATTTTTGGGAGGGCAGTTGGGTTCCATCAACATAACGTGGCAAGTACTCCTTTAAATATTTTTTTCAGCCTCAGTACTGGAAAGTGAATAGCAAGCCATTTTATTTTAGACCAAAACTATTTACCGAAGCAAAACAGCATCGCTTAAAAATAATTTTGGGTATTTCACTTATACTGGACTTCAGAATGGGGCAAAGATTAGCATTAAACTGCCAATATCCAGCTTTGTCTTATTAAAAGTCCATCCAAAATATATCTAAGGGGGGAAAAGCACTCTCATGGAAATTACATTCAAATAATGTGGCTTACGTTTAAAAAGCAAATTGCTACAAGAATATTTAGACTAATCTAAGCTATAAACTAAAATAGTATCCTTTTCTTCATGCAAATTACAGTTTTCTTTTTAAAAAAATGTGATTCCCAAGTGCAGCCGTAAGAAGATTTTCTTACGGGAATCGTATCTTTTAAAAAAGAAAACACTGTGATTTGCACGAAGAAAAGGATACAATTTCAGTTTATAGTTTTGGGTCGGGCCTGTTGGTAGTTAATATACAATATATACAGATAATATAAGTAGTGGTTATTTATAGCTTTATGGTTAATTGTAAATATACCTGATTGCATGAGCTGGCTCTTCCCTGCAGCTACATATGGGTGGGATTCTGCCGGTTTGGCCTTGTTTGGGCGAACTGGTATCTTTGAGGATCAGCTGGGAGTGAACTGGTTAGGTTTGCTCCGACGATCAGCTGTTGGGCCCACCCACTTCCCCGGGCTCTAAGCTGTGCTTTATATCCTGTTTTTCAAGCTCAGCTGGTTCACGTGGCACAGCTGGAGAAGGTCAGTAGCAAATGCTCTACGCATGTGCATTTGGTGCATGCAAAGCCCGCACTCACCAAACCAGTTGTTACACCAGTTGAATCGCACCCGTGGCTACAGACATTACCAACTAGTGTGGATAAGGCATAACCGTGTCAAGATGTCTGAACATAGTGCTGGAAAAGTATTATAGCAAAATTGCTGGAGCTTACTGAGTTGACCTGATATACTTTATAGTTATTCAAAAATTGTTAACTGGTGAAAAATCTCAAGTACATAAATTTAAGTTAAGACTATCCTATTATAGCTAAATATAACAACAAAACATATATCTTACATCTCATTATCTCAGAGAAAGGTGGACTCCCAGATGAAAGAGATGATGGTAATTCCATTTGGTTTTTTGTCATGTCATCTTTTGCTTTAGTAGATCTTTGGGGCTGATTTATCAATTTTCCTCTGACTGCCTCACTGGCAATTGTATGTTGTTGTATCTTGGGTTGATTAACAGCTCTAGATTTTGCTGTGATTTTGTGTTCTGGCTAAAGATACAAAAACCTATCAGACAGAGTTTCACTGCACACTAATTAAACTGTGCATTTTAGAAAGAAGCAAAATAGTATTTTATGTTATTTTTTAAAAATCTAGTTTCTCTTAAACAAAATGGAAGCTTAAGGTGGAAACATGGGTAAAATGTCTACTGTGCTAAAATCATATTTGCACCCATTTTTTTCCCTTCGGCTTATAAATTTTGTCTTTTCGTTAGTCTTTTAAGTAGTAAAATTACTCATAAAGAATTGTAGACCTATGTTTTAATAGTTAAGGACAGATAATGCCTTGTATTTTTCAAGAATTATGCTGCTTAAATTGAATTCATATAAATTTTTTTTGATAACATTTTAAATGACATTGTAAGTGAACTTATTAAAACCAGCTGTGATAATGGTTTTGTAAAACCTAACGTTACTTTTAAAACCATTTAACATTTATATAAAATATTTTTCACAGTTTATTGTAAAATATGTAAAATATTTTTCACACTGTTTATTGTAAAATATGTAAAATATTTTTCACACTGTTTATTGTTATTCTTCTTTGTTAAATACTATTCCATTCCTTTGAAAATCAAATTCTAGCTAAAGCAGAAGCAAAAGTAATGATTTTCTAAAATACAAATTCTAGGAACATATAATTTTAGTAAACATACAATAAAGTACAAAGCTTACATGTTCATTTGAAGTGTTCTTCTTATGCAAATATTCATAAATTTCCTCTTCACTCTCTATCCCTGAACTTGAGAGTTCTTTGTAACATTTTTTGGCTAGTGCTGCTTTTCTGAGTTTTGTTGATCTGGTCAGTAGTGTTCTTTCCCCATCACCGTTATCATTCTGATTTTTAGAAATAGGTACTTTAAAAAAATACTTTGCATACCATTTTAACATTAAAGTTAGATCTTTTTCTAATTGTTCAGCATGTCTCATAGCTACTTACAATGTAAAATTCAGTACGGAGATTGACTTCAGAGACTCTCTGTATGTTAGCCATCCCTTTATTTTTTTTTATTTTTTTTTTTTGAAACAAATTTTTATTAATTTTAAAGATAAAACAACACATCATTAACTATTAAATACATAAACACATAAAACCTCTTAACATTGTAAATCCTTACAAGTCAAACAAAACATTATTTTTATACAGCATAATTCCAATTTATCCCATCTCCATATGGACACACAAACATCTTTCAGCAAATTTCTCATTTTTTCTCTTTACTCCTATTCAATTTCATTTCTCTTCCATATTTATCCATTTTATAGTCATCATATTCTTTTCTTTCTGGCTTGTATAAATTATTCTCGTCTAACATTCCTCCAAGGTTTTATTGATTCTTTCCTTTTTTTTTTTTTTATAAAAAACAAATTTTGTTAGTTTTACTATAAGCACAATACACAAACATACAAACACAAAACATAAACAAAACTAAAAGATCTTTTCTGAAGGTTGTCTGTTCCCGGGTTAAAACTCTTTACACAGACACAAATTCAAACATCATATTCAACCCATATCTCCTTCCAAATCTTATCATCATTTTCTTTTATATATATATATATATAAAAACCATTTTTATCAGTTTTATAAAAACAATGCACAAAAAATCAAGGCATAGCAGCTTATAAATTCTTTTCTAAGAAAAAATAATAATAATAGACCAATAAGGCATAACATTTCCAGATTATAATATCAATATTTCATATAATATTAACTTCATATCTTGTCCCTACTTCTCTTTTCCATCCAAATTATTTATTAATTAAAATTTTATTGCCTTTTATCAATATACAAAATCCAAAAAAAAAAAAGCATATATATCCTTCCATATCTTATTACCATTTTCAACAACATTCTTTGTCTGTTCTATTTCCAATTATCCATTCATCTTTTTTTTTCTTTTACTATACTTCTCCTGTACACCAATTGGAGTAACATCTATAACTCATTACCCTAACTTAGAAATACTACATATAGCAATCTTTCTTGGGATTCTGTTTAAAAAAAATTCTAAAATTACATAATAAATTTTATATTCTAAATATACATATAAAAACACACTCTTATATACCCTCCAGAATCCCTCTTTTAATCTAAATTAAATTCACCCATTGTCTCTAAATAAACTTTTTTTCCTTAAGTCTTGCTTCCCCCCATTAAGGCTTCTCCTCCCCCCTTTTCTCTCTTGCTTAATCTTCTCCTTGCCCTTTCTACCCCTTTGCTTTTTCTCTTCGCTTTTCTTGCTCCTTTTCCTTTGCTTTCTAACCTTGCCTCCATCTTTTCGCTCATTTTTCTCTCTTTTGGTTGTTTTTATAATTCTTAAAATCCCCTTTTTCTTATCCTTTTTCTCCTCCTCTCCAGAAGGGACCCATTGTTCATCAAAGATGGCTTCTTCTTCCTCTTCTTCCTTGTCCCAGTCCTTCTGCTGCGTAATCAACTTTTCAAAGGAACATAACGCCATTTCTAAAAATTGAAACAAAGCGCCCAAAGTATCTTCTTTTTTATATTTTTGATATTCAATCTCTAGTTCATCCACAGACGAAACCATTATGAAAAGGGAAACTTTTTCCAAAACAACCACAAGTATTTTTAATCAAAGACAATCAAAAGCAATTAAAAAAAGAAAAAAAAGTTCCAAAAGTTAATACTTTTCTTCCTTCTTCTCTTTCTCTTTCTGAATTAATTTTTAATCAAAGAGGTCCAATTACCATATATCTTCTTTTGGGATCCACAAAGACGTTCTAATCAATCTCCTCCTTTTTCAGCTTCTGCTCCAATTTTTTTTTTTTCTCCCTTCCCACTTGCAGTGAGAATTTTAATAATCAAAAATCCATACCTCCAGCAGAGATTTTCCAATTTCTCACATTTTTCAATGTCCAAAAATCCCTTTGTCTCTTATCTTAGCTTTCAAAACAATCCACTTTCAATGTCTAATATATCCAAATATTTCTGCTTTTTCCGTGGGGTGGGAGAGTAAAAAAAAAAAAAAAAAATATTCCCTTTAACAGCTTCTCCGCCGCTTTTCGCTCTTCTTAGGGATACAATGTATCCTCCAGCAACAAACAGCTCAATTCCAGGCAATTTAAAAGGTGTTACTTGACCCGGCTCAGACAGAACTTTCACTCTTCACACTTCCTCCAGCACAGTTCTTACCCGGTTGCTGGCTTCTTCGTGGCGGCCATTGCTGACCGCCGCTCCACCGCCTTGGGAAAAAGGGGTTTTCCCGGAGAAAGGGGGGGTCTGCGATGCCCCCACCTCCCTTTCCGACTCCCCTCTGTCTTCAGCTGTCCCTACAGGGCAGCCATATCCCCCTGACCCATCTGGATTGGGGGTACCTCGACGGCTAGCCCAGCAGGAATCGCGAGCTGTCGCGAATTCCTGCTGCCCCGAAGCCACGCAAACCGGAAGTCGTTAGCCATCCCTTTTTGGTGCTGTCTGGTGCAGGGGTATTGTTAGGGATACACCCTAGCAGAATGTGCACGGCAGTCAGGCAGGCAGGCAAATATGTGAGGTAAACGTTTTTGTAGCTTACACTCAGTAAAAACAGATACACTGTGCTAGTTAAATAGTTTATTCCAGTAAGAGTTTTAGCATAGTCAAACAGTCCATATATCATTTACTAGTTCAGTCCGTCCGGTGCAAAGTCCAGTTGCAAAGTCCAGTGTCAAAAAAGAGGTCAGTAAACTTACAAATATAAGTCCAGTAATATATCTCCTTGCAGTAGAGATATGAAGAAGTCAAACCTCCTTTCTTCCTTCGACGTTCAAAAACTCAGCAGCAGGAAACACGCAGTTAGCAAACCATCAATCCAGCATAGTCAGTGATCCAGTCAATCCAGCAAGCAAGCAAGTTCTCTTGCTCCCTCTTATGGCAGTTTCACAACCGCACCCAAAATTACATGCTTTGCAGTTTAAAGTAACACACACTTAAACGTACTATCATAGTTTATATATATTATTTTACCCCAACTACGTTAGGTAACCTTGTTATTCCTAACATACTCTCCTTTTGGGTAATATAATAATATATATATATATCTATTTACAACCTTAACTCATAGTCATCACAACTTTCTTTGTGTTTGACTGAACCTTGGGCTTTAGTAAATTGATCAGCAATATTTTCTTCAGTCATACAATATTCCAGTCTTATCAAACCATTTTATACAGATTGCCTTACATTCAGATATCTAAGATCTGTATGCTTAGATCTCGTTTTCAAAGCAATATTTGTAGCCATCCGTATGGCTGCTTGATTGTCCTCATATACTACAATAGAATCATTAACAGTTATTCCCATATCCAATAACAACTGTTTATACAGAATTAAATCAGTACATAATAAAGATAGACATTAAAATTCTGCTTCCATTGTGGACATACTTATGTGTTGCTGTCTAATTGACCTCCAACCAATCAGTGCTTTTCCTAACAGTATAGCTGTACCTGAAATTGATTTCCTAGTGTTTATGTCTGTTGCAAAACTTGCATCAGCATATGCACTTAAAATCAGATCATCTTTTGGCTCCAAATGCAACACATAGTGCATTGTCCTTTTAAGATATCTTAAGATACGCTTTGTTGCTTGCCAGTGTTGTTCAGTGGGTTCAGCGTTGAATCATGCCAATTGGTAATATAGGCAATATCTGGCCTTGACCAATTACTAATGTACGATAAACTACCAATTAGCGATTGATAGATAGTCTTATCGAATTTAGGACTTTGAACATCAGTGTGGCCAAATTCCTGACTCATTGGAGTTTTTGCCGGTTTACAAAGTTCCATCTTGTATGTTTTTAGAAATTGATAAATCTTATCCTCTTGAGTTATCTTATAGCCACCTTTGGGTTTTTTTTTTTGTTAATCCTAGATATTGTTTTATCTCTCCTAATTGCTTTAATTTTATCCTCTTACCTAATAATGATATTATTTCAGTAGCTTCATTATTAGTTTTTGTAATTAAGGCAATATCATCAGTGAACAACAATAACAATGACACTGTTCCATTTGTCTCTTTCTTAAATACACATGGATCAGCTAAACCTGCTTTAAACCCTATATTGTTTAACTCCTTCAGAATATATTGGTTCCATTCGTAACCAGATTGTTTTAATCCATAAAGACTCTTTTTAAGCTTCCAACAGTCATTATTTGTTTTATCATCCTAAATTCCTACAGGTTTCTTTAGGTATATAGTGTGCTGCAATGGTGCATGCAGATAAGCAGTTTCTACATCTAAGTGATTTATGATATAATTCTTCTTAGCTGCCCACATTAAAGAAGCTCTCAAGGTTGTTGCTTTTAGACTCGGTGCAAATACTTCATCATAATCACATGCAGTTTGATTAAATCCTTGAGCTACCAACCTAGCCTTATGGGTAACAGTCCCATTTTTACCTGTTTTTAATTTAAATATCCATTTACAGTCAATGGACTTTTCACCTGGAGGTAATTTAACATTTTCATAAACTTCCATTTGTTTCAATGAATTTAGTTCCTTCTCCATCGCTCTATGCCAATTTTCTTGATCCTTTGCAGGCTACATTCTAAGTTCTTCAACAGTAGTTGGAACTTTACTAACTTGGTAAACTACATTTGCTTGGTACCTGTCAGGTGGTCTGGTTTCACGTGTTGAATGTCTAGATATTACAGGGCTTACAGGTGGACTTTCATGTACTACCTGTTCCTGGTTATCTATTTCTTCCTGTTCACCTATTTCTTCCTGTTCTTCCTATGTGCTCTTCCTGTACTTCCTCTTTAATTGTACTCTTCTTATTACTGATATGTTGTTTTGGTCTTTTGTAGGTTTCTATGATTACATCCTTACTTGAATCTTGCTCCAGTTTTTCCCATCCTACATGTTCAAGGAATTGTGCACTAGCACTACAGTAAACGCTTGATGTACCTTTTCCCCACAATCTGTATGATTTGTGATTAGATTCATAACCTACAAAGAATAACCTTTTAGCCCTATGCTGCCCCTTATGTCTCAGTTGCGTAGGAATATGCACCCATGCTGGTGCTCCAAATGTGTGCATGTAGCTTAGGTCAGGTTTTCTACCATGCCACCGTGTGAATAGTAATTCACCTGTTGTTGAGTTAACAACATTATTCAATATATGATTACCACACATTATTGCTTCTCCCCACAAAGTTTCAGGTAATCCTGAATCCGACAACATAGTATGAGCCATTGCCTGTATTGTTTGGCCTTGTCTTTCTATAAAGGAATTATGTTGTGGCCTATATGGTGCAGACTTTTTATGTTCAACACCTGCCATCTTCAGTCTATTTTGGAATTTCTTATTTATAAATTCCGTACCATTATCAGTTACAAGAGTTTCTAGTTTCCTTTTAGTTTTTCTTTCTGCAAACTTCAACCAATTAAAGAAATTCTGATATGTTTCCGTTTTACTCTTCATTAAATAACAGAAACCATGTCTAGAATAATGATCCATTATACTTAATATATAACGAGCACCTCCCACACTTGGTTTTTTGGGACTTATAATATCAGCAAATACAGAGGCTCTTTAGTTTTAAATCCATTAATTCTATTTGCTGGTATTACCTTGCTTTTTTCTTGACTGCAAGCATTGCAGTGCAAATACTTACTGCAAGGCTTCACTTTTATACCTTTAGACAGTTCAACCATTTGCTTGAGCATTTTAAAATTTATATGCCCTAAACGTCTGTGTAACAAATGTATGCATTCGTCATGAGGTTTAACGTTATTATACACTGTGTTAGTCACTTCTTATTGATTATCTTTTAACACATACAATTCACCTTTTAAAGTTGCAGTCACTTTTTTACCTTCCTTTTCTATTATGCAGTTTTCTCCCCTAAAGGTAACTACATAACCTAGTTTAATCAAAACTCTAACCGAAAGCAAATTAAACTTAAGTTGTGGTACATGTAACATTTTTACATTTTCTTTTATGCAAGAACAATGTGCAATACCTTCACCTTTTGCTTTCATTTTTCAGCCATTAGCTAACGATATCTGTTGTGAACTCGTAGACATCTTAACAAATCTTTTCTTATCTTTCGTTATGCAGTGTGATGCTCCACTATCTACAACCCATAAATTATTATTCACAGTTTCGTTGCTATACATGGCTAACTCTAAGCATTTTTTATCCTTTTGATGCCTTTTAGCATTCTGGCTGGCATTGTGGCGTTTTCCTTTCTTGCAGAATTTAGCCAAATGTCCTTTTCCTCCACAATTAAAACATTTTCTAATTGTATAGGCTGTCGAAGATAATTTCTCTTCTTGTGGTTGTTCCCTTCTTAGTTGATCCCTTTCAAGCCTTCTCCTGGCTTCTTCAATTAATCAGCCAGTAATGTCAGTTAATGTGAGGTTATCTTTTGGCAGTACTTCCAGTGAAGTTACATAGTTGTCATAGCTCTCATCTAATGAAGACAAAATTATATAAACCTGATGTAGTTCTGTGAAGATAAGTTCTTTTTCATGCAGTTCCTGAAAAATTCTCTTCATAGTGTTTATATGAGTCAACATGTCTCCATTCTTTTGAAGATGTGTTCTGAACAGCTTCTGTATAAGATTTATATGTGCTCCTACACTGTCTCGAACATAAATCTTCTTTAAATTCTCCCAACATTTCGCAGCTGTTTCTTCTCCACGAATATGGATAAGCTGCTGGTCACAGAGTGTCAGTCCTATTATACAGAGAGCTTGCTCATTCTTCAGTTTATATTCTTGTATTTTCTGGGCATCATCCTCATCCTCCGGATCCCAAGCATCTACCTCTGGTGGGTTTTGAATTATACTCCACAAACCTTCTCTGTATAGAAGTAGGCTGCATTTCATAGACCATGAAACATAGTTTGTTCCATCTAGTTTGGATATTAGAGACAAACTTGGTAAATTGACTTGTGCCATCTTTCTCTGGATATTAAACTATAATTAATAAAACACAGCTGTCTGTTTACAGTATTGTGTAACTACACTAACTCTCACTTTATATAAGCCTGTTATATCCTGGTTAGTCTGACTGTGCAGCTGGGCCCATAACCAGTGTTAGGGATACACCTTCGCAGAATGTGCACGGCAGTCAGGCAGGCAGGCAAATATGTGAGGTAAACGTTTTTGTAGCTTACACTTAGTAAAAACAGATACACTGTGCTAGTTAAATAGTTTATTCCAGTAAAAGTTTTAGCATAGTCAAACAGTCCATATATCATTTACTAGTTCAGTCCGTCCGGGGATTATTCAGTTGCAAAGTCCAGTGTCGAAAAAGAGGTCAGTAAACTTACAAATATCAGTCCAGTAATATATCTCCTCACAGTAGAGATATGAAGAAGTCAAACCTCCTTTCTTCCTTCGACGTTCAAAAAACTCAGCAGCAGGAAACACGCAGTTAGCAAACCATCAATCCAGCATAGTCAGTGATCCAGTCAATCCAGCAAGCAAGCAAGTTTTCTTGCTCCCTCTTATGGTGGTTTCACAACCGCACCCAAAATTAAATGCTTTGCAGTTTAAAGTGACACACACTTAAACGTACTATCATAGTTTATATATATTATTTTACCCAAACTACGTTAGGTAACCTTGTTATTCCTAACAGGTATCAAACTCGATTTCATTGTGGGACACATCAGGGTTGTGTTTGGCCTGGTGGTCGTGGCTGGGGGTGGGCATGGCCAGCTCAAAATCACTTGTGTTGAGGGTGCCTATGGTGGCCTGAGTCCTCTGCCAGTGAAAACAGGCTTCTGAGCTCCGTTTTAGGCTAAAACGGCCTCCTGCAACCCTCTGCCAGTGAAAATGCCTGCAGCTCTCTGGAGCTCCATTTTTACAAGCAGCGGCACCATGGCTGGTCCTTTGTTGTTTTCAGGGTGGCCCCACAGGCCATATCTAAGCATCCCATGGGCCGGATCTGGCCCACAGGCCTTGAGTTTGACACTCCTGTTCTAGTGACATAACACTGTTATTTATTATATCTCAACTAAACACATATTGTTGGGAAATTTCAGTGTCTTAATTCACCACAAAAGGGGACAAACTGATCAAAACTGGATTGCCAATTAGGTGCAGATAGTCCTCGACTTACAACAATTCATTTAGGGACTGTTCAAAATAACAATAGCACTGAAAAGGGTGACTTACAACCATTTTTCACACTTAAAACTATTGCAGCATCCCCATGATCACATTCAGACACTTGGCAACTGACTCGAATTTACAACAGTGTCCTGGGTTCATAGGGTCACCTTTTGCACCCTTCTAACATGCAAAGTCAATGGGAAAACCAGATTCACTTAGCACCTGTATTACTAACTTAACAATTGCAATGATTTGCTTAACAACTGGGGCAAGAAAGGTCATAACATGGAGCAAAACTCACTTCCAAAATGTTTCGTTTAACAACATAAAGTTTGGGCTCAATTGAGGTCATAAATCAAGGACTACCTGTATAATATCTATGAGAAATATAATCATCCCTACCAGCTTAATACAATAGGCTTCAAAATATTAACATACCACATTAGAAAACAAAGGACAGTCCACGAAGACAAGAATAGCAGAGTAGAAAAATTGGTAGTTATTTTTCTTATGCTCAGGATAAAGGAATATTTTTCTTGAACAAAAACTGCTCAGATTGGCTTATTCCATTCCAATCTGCTGAACAGTCAATCTTAAAAAACAATCTGATCATTTAACTTTTTCTGTGTGGAAAGCAGCTTCAATACTTGTAAACAAAAACAATTGAAAGAATTACGGTACCTTATTACTTCTGCTTTTTTGGGGTGGAGATATTTCCCTCATGCCTGGTGATATAGAGAATTTATCTAAAAATTCAACATTAATGACAAAACAAGCCCAAGATTAATTAAATCCTACTACAATGATCAAAACAATTATCATTCAATTTTCACTGCTTCTGATCATCTCAACAAGAAATTACCAAGGCATTTTAAACATGAGTTTAGAATTACGCACTCAATCTACAATTACACAAAGATGATTGAAGAATAATGGGTATAATTGGAAGGCCACTAGCATAAGACATTTACTGTTATTTATTGCTTGTATTTAGTCTTTTTTTAAGCTATGGTGGCTGCCCTGAGCTGCTGTTGAAAGATATAAATTGAAAGAATGAATAAATAAGTAAATAAAATCAATAAAAGTAAATAAAATAAAATGAATTAAAAATAAAGTTGAAGGACCACTTCTATCCAGTTATATCTACTCAGCCCACCAGAGCAAGAAGGCAGAGTATGATATGGGTTCCAACTGGTAAGAAAGGAGTATTATGTTTGTTCGCCCTAGAGATACTTATAAAGTAACAGAATACAGAGAATACAGAGCCCCCTCTAGGCAAGACGGCTGGCATGCAAATCAAATACATAAATATAATAAACAAACAAACCTAAAAATAAATTAAGGGAGTACACCTCATGGGACCAAGAAGAAGGGCCTTCTCTGTAGTGACTCCTTCCCTTTGGAACATCATTCCTCAGAAATAAGATTGCCCCCCTTTTTGTTACTTTTCTAGAAGTTATGCCAAGGGGGGGCTGGGGTTTCTGAGTTTTTTATAGTCTTAATTTGTAATGTTGTACACTGCCTAGAGTCACTGTGTGTGAGTTGGACTGCCATATAAATCTATGTAGTATTTATTTTATTTATTTATTATTTATGTATTCAATTTGGGTGCAGCCCATCTTGCCTAGAGGTGACTCTGAGCCAAATAAATAAATCCTTTATTAACATTTATCTCAGACTGAAGTCTACCTTCATCTTCTTGAAGATACAAGACTCTCCATAAATTATTAGATGGTATCTAATATGGGACCCTAATATGGGACTAGGCACCCTAAGCTGCTTTTCTCCTGCTCTTAAACTAACTTCAGAAATTCCAGTCCAATTACAGTGATTTGGCAACAGGGCCAAGCAGTAATCAATATGGACTATGGCCACCTCAGTATTTGGCTCCTTGCTTCCCTGCTTCTTGTCCTTCAAACATGTGCATAACTTTTTTCTGTCACTCAGATAAAATACTGCAGAAATGTTGTCTATAAGTGCTGAAACAGTGAGTAGTAAAAGTCATGCCATAATTCTCTATTTTCCTAGGGTAGGGAGTTCGAAAGATTTTCTTATTTAAAATAAATTAAAGCTTAATGAGGGAAGGGGCTTTGCCTGATTTTGTTTGAATGTGTTTTGAATGCCTTCCTGTGGCAAAAACGAGGCCAGGCATTTTTGGTGACTGTGACTGGAGGAGAAATCTGGAAGCTACAGAAAGTTGCTCAAGGCCAACATCTAATCTTGGAACATCAAATTTCTAACTGTGCCTTCAGGAAAAGCACAACTGGAGCTGGAGAAAATATTTTATGTATATGTGAAATATTTACATATTTTCTCAATGACATCAAATTAATTATTGATAAATAAAATAATAACATGCAAAAATCAAGGGACACGTAAAAATACAGTTAAGATAAAAAAATGTAAACGTTTTTAATGTTTTCTTATTGGAATGTAATGTGCTAGAATGTAATTTAAGATATGCAAAGTGTGCTATATTTAGAAGCAAAGGTGTAACATTAGTATAAGAGTCGGGATGTTTGGGGTCATATACATTTGCAAAAGTAGTGGAAGAACAAAAAACAAAGCAGTATAGAAAAAGTTTGCAAAAGGATTAGGAAGTATAGAACAGTCTTTTAAAATGCAATGTGAAAAGCTATATTTTAAAAATATTTTTATGCTTTTAGGGAAAATGAAACATGTATTCTGATAAGAAATAACAAGAAGAATATCCAATTCCAGAGATGAATCAGAGCTGCTTTATGCACAATAAACTGAAAATCTGAGAGATAGCAAAAACTTGCATTTTTCTCTGTATGTATAATACAAATAAATAATTTATGGCCAATCCTCATTGTGAATACCACTAAACTTAACAGAGCTTACTTTTGAATATGTATTTAGCAGGCAAATATAAAGCTGTTCTATTTCCTTTCTATTAAGTCCAACAATTTCTAGGTCTATTTTTTATTAAAAATACAACCATAAATGGATAATTATAGGAGGATAAGAGAGTTTAACCTATACCAATTACCAATTGCTAATATTATCAATTGTGTATGAGTGTGTTGTGTAAGGATGGACATTAGTTGGATTGTATTCTGTCTAACAAACCTCCTGCTTGGAACCTTGAGGGAACATTCCTACCAAGATTCTGCAATTCATTTAAATACCAATATTTTAATTGACCCCTGCATTTTAATTAAAGAAAAATAATCTGATTTATAGGCTTTGTAATAAATAGACATCTTGCCTGGTTCCAGAGTTTTGAACTTCCTTGGCTTTCTGGCTCTGCCGTAATTTACGAGCTGAGGTTTAGGCTTTCTATTCGATTCCCTTAACCAGCTAATTTCTGTGTTGGTATCATCACCTCTATATTCGGTGTCTGTGTCACTAAAAAGATGCTTGTAGTTTCTATTTTTCCTGCCCTAAGAGAGAAAAAAATCATTTTCTTTGAAAAATAAGTATTTTTTTAATTTTAAAAGAACTTTTATTCTTTTATAGAACTGCAAAACACTTGTTCTAATTAGATATGGCAAAACAACAACACCATGCCATTTTATTTACTAGTATATTTTAGAAGCAATTGCTGATTAATTGAAAGGTCTGTTAAAATATTCTAACCTATCCTATACCATGCATATAAATGAAAATCTAGATCTTAATTTGCTAACAAATTCAAGCTGATGCATTTTCTCAAATGTCAAAGATACAAGTTCTTCAAAGACTTAAATAACTTCATTAACATATTCTACTTGAAAACCAGTACAATCCTGTAAAAACCATTATTAAATTTATGTAAATTAATTATAATTAAGTCTTACTCAACACAGTTCTACTAATCTAATTAACTGTAACTGATTTGTCTATTTGCTATCAAGGAGATTTAACTCAGCACAGATTTAACATCTCCGATATATAGTATTTTAAATTAAAGCAAGTAAGATTCAACTAAATTAAAAAATTAAAAAGCAGTTAAAAAAAATCTCAAGATGTTATTTTGAGTTTCACATTGTAAAATTGTGGTATTTCTTCCCCCATGCTACCTTCTGTATAGCTGTCCATCTGGCAACAGCAACATATAATATAACATTAAAAACACAATCCAACCTAGCAATCATACTAAATATGCATAATACCAGCTAAGGAGAACTATTACTATAAATAAACATCCTTGTGAGGATGTTTGGATTGGTTTGGTGGATTGGTTTCTGAATGTTTTGTTACCAGGCTAGGTAACATCTTCAGTGGAGTTTAGGGGAAGTCACAGTGTCAGTGTTGTTTTAGGCTTCAGACAGTGGTGGGTTTTTTTACTACTGGTTCTGTGGGCGTGACTTGGTAGACGTAGCTTGGCTTGGTGGGCATGGCAGAGGAAGGATACTGCAAAATCTGCATTCCCTCCCCACCCCACTAACCTGCTTTCCAGCTCCATTCCCCTGTGCAGGGCAACAAAAGAAGATCCAGCGAATCAGCTGGGATTCAAAAGGCAGAGAATAGGTGGGGGTGGGGCCAGTCAGAAGTGGTATTTGCTGGTTCTCTGAACTACTCAAAATTTCCACTACCGGTTCTCCAGAACTGTCAAAACTGGCTGAATACTACCTCTGGCTTCAAGCAAAGGTGTGTCAAATGAGGGTCTTCTGATGGATCAGTTGTGAGTCACCAGCAAATCTTGTGATGGGTCTTGTGATTACCGGAAACCAACCCACAAGCTCGGAGAATGAACCTTTACCTTCATCCTACATTCAAGCTATACATATTCGCCACTATTGCAAACATCCTGGAATTTACAAAATGCAACTTTTATTAAAATTATGTTCCTTTTAAAAAAATACCTTCTTTTCCTTCTTCTTTTGGGTTATACTTGTTTCATTTTTTTGAGTCCTAAAACAAATTAAAAAATGCTTATTTTAGTAATTAGAATGGAAATAAACACTTCATTTGGATTAATTTTTTATTTACTTGCATATGTGGAAGACAAGCACTTTCCACAGGTAAAGCATCCACCACATATCATCTAGAGATTTTTTCCCCTACCAAGCCAATGTAAAACATGTATTTAGAAACTTGCCATTATCTCATTTTATTATAATAGCTCTCATTTATGAGTTTTCTGCTGATAGCAAGAATACTTACATTTTCTTTGGGGGTACATCAGTAGTTTCTAAACTAATAAGATGTAATTCCTGGACCTAAATAAATAGAACAATTATTGCAGTTCCATCTGTAGGTGAATTTTCTGCCTATTTGTAAACCTTTGTCAAGTAAACAAGCCCTATATTTTTCAATGAAAATTGTATATATTTTTATAATTGTATATCTATAATTTTTTTTATAAATACTGTTTTACAAAAGATAACTGGTACTTATTTAAAATGACCTCACAATATCACATACTGTTTTAAAATCTTTATTTTCTTTACAAATACCATTTGTCTTTATTACTCTGTGAGCAGGACAATACTAATGTTTTAATACTGATTACATTTTAAAAATAAATGTATCTTGATGTGTATTTTCTAATGGTGGGATATAGGAAACAATAGAATGCAAGGTTCAGCAAAGTTATTTTCCTCAGCTTATGACAATTGGGGCCAGAATTTCTATTGCTAAGCAAAGCAATTGTTAAAGCAAGTCACACTCAGTTTTATATCTTTGCTGTGGTTGTTAAGTGAATCACTGCAGTTGTTAAGCGAATCCAGCTCCCCTCATTGAGTTTGTTTGTTGGGAAGCTGGCTGAGAAGGTCACACATGGTGATTATGTGACTCCAGGATGTTGCAACTGTGGTAAATACAGGCAGGTTGTCAAGTGCCTGAATTTTGATCATATGATGGTGGGGATAGTGTGAGAGCCTTAAGTGCAAGGAGACCAGTTGTAATTTTTTTTCGTGCCATTGTAACTTTGGACTGTCACTAAATGAATGATAGTAAATTAAGGACTATCTGTACAGAAGGTCTAGCCCAATTTCCTGCTCAATGCGTCAGCATTGTTAACCAATGGTGATCTAGCCTAATGTTTTTCAACCTTGGTAAGATGTGTGGACTTCAATTCTGCCTTGCTAGCTGCAGAATTCTGGGTGTTGAAGTCCACACATCTTAAAGTTATCAAGGTTGAGAAACACTTATCCTCTCCAGTAAAGTTGAGTCCATTGAATGTTGCTTTGCAAATCTCTAGGCTTGTGTTCTTAGCTTGAATACAGCAGCCTGAACATGCTCATGTAAAACTGGATTTGTGATAACACTGACCAAAATGCACCAAAACTAACCAGAAATATTCTTACTATAATAAGGAAAACTGCATTTGGCATGGAGATGACTAATTCTAATAACTTTGTCTATTCTTTTTTTAAAAAAATACCAGTAATATAATTGGGTAGCTACAGCAGAATACAATTTTAACATAAGCCAAGAGGTTGAAACTGCTATAGAATCAAACTATATTTTGGAGTGAATTAATAAGTGCAAATTCCAAATAATAAGTAATGTTGAATATAATTATTGACATATTAATATGCTATAATTTTCTTACTCCAAGCTTTATTGTAGGTTCATCAAATCCACTTCGATTAAAGTCATAGACATCATCACTATCAAAAGAGATAAAACTTTGTTTAATATTTTATCTTTTCATCTCTTAAATGGCTAGATTTGTAATAGATTACTATTTACTTACACAGATTGTTCATTAGTATTGTTGTGTAGTATAGTTCTGAAATTTCCAGTCCTTCTATTCTGTCTTTTTTTCTAGGCATAAAAAAGTAATTATACAAGGAGATGTATAACCAATGCTACCCCTTTTTCTGAGGTTTTTTTTTTTTTTTCAATTTGTTTAAATAAAATTTCTGGATCACTCAGCCAAACAATAAAGGGCAAAGGGAGCAGTTAAATCCATTCATGTTCACAATCAGTACATCTCCTCTCAGAGGTTTTCCTAATGCTTAGTTTTAAAACAAAAACATTCTTCTAGCAGCTTTTCTGTAAGAGCTAACAGCTTACTTATTTAGCAACATCAAGTAACAGATTATGGTAAGTGCAAAGCAATTACTGGTGGGGTTTTTTGCTGATGTTTTTCCTTCCACATAAAGGTGATTCCTGACTTTAAAAAAAAAAAAAATCAATGAACTCAGAGTCTCCCATGGCAAAGTTTTGTTTTGGCAGTTACTGAGCTGTGAGAAGTCTTCTTATGTCTAGTCAAAAGTTCGGCTCCTACTTTCCTCCCAGCTCCACCTTATCCCATTCAGTCTGTTGGTGATGGTGAACCAATGACATATCACTGGTGACATGGCATGCCATTTTTGGTGATACACCAAATCTCCAGACCTGGAAGTTGCGTGAGGGGGCTCTGCTAGGGGGCCTCTGAAAGGCTTCTGGAGACATGCAAAAGCATGTGAGACCAGGGCATACTTTCCTGCTCTTTTCAGAGGTCACAAGGCCACACAACAGCATTCTCTGAAGTTTGCAGACCTTATGCAACCTGGAACTACCTCCTACTGACATTTATGCAGGTCTTTTATTTAATAATAAATGTAAATAATTTAATGTAATATAATTCATCACTCTTTACTATGAATTGTTGTGTGTGTGTGTAAAACGGGGGGGGGGGGGGGGGGGAAGAGGACATGCCAGCAAAGTCAAGTTAAGCAATTTCTGAATTTCTGAGCAGCCCAGTGATAAAACATTAAAGAGCAGCCTAGACCAATGTTTTCCAACCTTGAGAACTTTAAAATGTGTGGATTTCAGCTCCCAGAATTCTCCAGACAACATTCACCAACCAGAATTCTGGAAGTTGAATCCATATATCGTAAAGATGCCAAGGTTCAGAAACACTGGCCTAGACATGTTCAATACAAAACCTGAAAAAAATGCCACTATAAATTGTCACTCTTGAAACTTTGAACTCTTGGTTCAGAGTTCAAACATATTTAATCTACCGTGTCTAAAAATAAATTCCTAAAACCATTTTCAGACAAATTTGTAAAGAAAGAAAATACCTTATCATCGCTATCAATTTTATTTAACGATGTGCTGTAAGAAAAGTGGATGGAATACAGATCAATACCAAGCTAGAAATCTTCATTTGTAAATAAAAGTTGTATTTAAATACCGATCTTAGGTAATACATTTAAACAATGAAATACATTCCTTCAGAAGATTTTGAGAACAGCCAAGTTAATCTGCTGAATAAAAAAGTAAGAAAAAGTTGTAGGCACATATTATGGCATTGATGAACTTTTATAAACTATGAAATGCTGAACTGTAGTCTATGCTTTGTGGTGCTTTGGACTGGTCAATTTTGGCTCTCAAATGGCTCTACTACTTTAGTAGCAGAGCAAAGAGCCCTCAGCTTCTAGTTTAGGTGCCAGTTCAGGTGCTTTTACTAGGTTCCAGGTTTTTTTTTTAACCAGGTGCCACTGAGGAAAATAAATCTGTAAACTAATACAGAGAGCCCTCAACTTACAACCCTGATTTGAACTGGAACTTCCTCTGCTAAGTAGTTGTTAAGTGAGTCATGCCCAATTTTATAACCATTTTATGGCCCATCATCAAGTAAATCCATTTTCTCCGACTGACTTTGCTTGTTGAAAGCCCTGTGGGAAGATCACAAATTACGATCATTTGACCCAGGATGCTGCAACTGCCAAGCACCCACATTTGATCAGGTGACCACAAGAATACTACAATGGTTGGAAGTGCAAGGACCAGTCATAAGTCACTATTTTCTATTTCTCCAACTTTCTTCTCTGTTCTATCTCCCCTTTCTTCCATCGTTTCCATTCTTTCTTCATACTTCACCACCATCCATTGTATATTTTCCACTTTCTCTTCAACACGTTTCCCTTGTTCTTGTATTGTTTGTATTGCTTGCATCATTGTTCTTAACTCCTGCATTGGAAACTCCTTTTCTTTGTCTCTTTCTTTCTCTTTTTCCTTTTCTTGCTGTATCATAGTATGTATTGATCGCTGACCAGCTGGGCTTAGTGAGGCAGAACTAGGGATCGAAGATATTGTTGCAGCTGTCTTCCTCATCTCAAATTAGTTGTAATCCCAAACAAAGAATATCTGCCAATGAATCCAAGTTCTGCTTTCTTCAGGTTCTTCTCTTCCTTAATCCAATGATAAAAGAAACAAGCTTTCCATATCCAAAAACAAAAAATAAAAAGTAAAATAAGGATAAAATAGAGGAATTAAAAATAGGTTATTAAATAGCAAACGAAATCCACAAGGAGACAAAAGTAAAAAACACACTAAAAATTAAAAAAGAAAGAGTTCCAAAAATAATCCACTTGTAATAGTCCAGTAATAAAAAATAGGGAGAACTAAAATGTTCCAAATAGGAGGCTAATCAAAGGGGGAAAAAAAAGGAAACAAACGGCTGCAAACAAGCTTGAAATAGTAAAAAGGCCCAGAAGAGATACCAACAGTAAAAGATAAAACAAAATAGAATAGCCATAATCATTTTAAATAGCAGTCACAAAGCAATTCCAAGGCACCATATTGTGTCCAGAAAGCCAAGTCAAGCCAAGTCTTTCTCTTTTTCTTCTATCTCCAGCTGTTTAGATTGCCAGAATAGCACCTGTTTCAACAATCTTTTAGCACTTTGCTCTTTATCTTCCTTTTGGGTCGAAATAGCCTGCTATCAGAAAAACAATTTTTAAATCTTTCCAATTTTTCTATAACCTCTAGGTGGCACTATTGCTTTACTTTGCTTTCATTCCTTTGTTATATTGTATCCCGAAAATTCAAAAATTTAATTCAATTTTTTTTTTAAAAGAAAACTTTCACTTTTAGAGTTATAGGTTATTAAATAGCAAACTAAAAAGGGAAAAATAATCCAGAATTAAAATTAAAATTAATACTTTGTATTTTCCAAATTGTTAGACCAGTCCAGTTAAAAAAGAAAAAAATAATCTTTCCACGCAGTAAAATACCCTTAATTGGATCTGACAGTTATAAACATGCTTTCCCGCCACTAACTTTCTCTTCTGTCTTCAATCTTCTTAGATTTTTTTTTTCCCCTTAGGGTGCTCTTTAATCCTTAGCGAAATTTTTTTTTAAAAAAAAACTCACCCAGTTCCGACACACTTTACTTCTGCTTTTCCTTTCATTATGGAGCTGTCCCAGCTTCCCAGCAGCCTTAATGGCCACTTTCCTCTGCCGCTGGTTCAGGAAGCTTTCCTGGATCAACCAGGGACTTTGTGATGTACCTGGGATCGACAGGATGTGCCCACTTCTGTCACCATCTCTCTGGGATGGTTTAGGTCCAAGAGGACTGTCCAGTAGCAGGGATATCAACGATTCTTTCGGGAGCTCCAGAATCCCTGTCTTCCCGCCGCAATGGCAGCTCTGCCCTCTTAGTCACTATTTTCTATTTTCATTGCTATCATTTTGAACCATAATTAAAGAAAGGGTTTTAAGGCACGAACTATCTGTACAGTATTGCCATCAGCAATTTTCTAATAGATGTTAATGGTACTAAAGATGTTGAAATCATTTACTTTTATAACATTAATTCCAGTTTGCATTTGTTTACTTTTAGTATATTTCATTAATATTTTCAGGCAACAGAGAATTGAAAAGCTCCAAACCTTTAAACTTCAAAATATGATAATTAA
This sequence comes from Hydrophis major, assembly GCA_033807585.1. NCBI lineage: Eukaryota > Metazoa > Chordata > Lepidosauria > Squamata > Elapidae > Hydrophis > Hydrophis major. Next base: position 249,476,524 of record CM066330.1, read on the forward strand.
CATTTGTTTAAAAAATGTAACATTACTCATAAACTGAAATATAACCTTATAAGTGTATTAAAAGTGAAGGTAAAGGTTCCTCTCATTTCCATTATAAAGCCGAAGAGCCAGCACTGTCCAAAGATGTCTCCATAGTCATGTGGCTGGCATGACTAAATGCTGAAGGCACACAGAATGCTGTTACCTTCCTACCAAAATGGTCCCAATTTTTCTACGCTTTTGAACTGCTAGTTGGCAGAAGGTGGGACAAGTAAAGGGAGCTCACTCTATTAGGCGATGCTAGGGATTCGAACCGCCTAACTGTCAACCTTTCTGATCGGCAAGCTCAGTGTCTTAGCCATTGAGCCACCATGTCTCTTTTTACACAGTATATACTGTATTACTCTTATGTAAAAGAATCATCTAATCTATCAGATGGGTGGCATGTAAATTTAATAAATAAAATAAATATAATGCAACTAATAGCACAGAAAAAATGAAAGACTAGGAAAATACGGGATCATTAAAAATTTTGTTCTGTTTCATAATATTAGTACATTTTAAAGAAATGAAAGATAAACTTTAGAAAATGTAGAAAATTACATTAAGAAAACTAAAGAAGATAAAAAAATATCTATTGCAAAACTATTTACTTTTGACATATAATATCTATCTATATTTCAGTTACATAAAAAGAAAATATATGTACAATACCTCCCATCGGAAAATGACTGGCACACTTTTGATGTATTTTTTATACCATCCTTTTCTTTATATCTTTTGCTGATTTTACTTATTAACATTTCTGCTGCTTCAATTACATCTTTTGATTTTGTTTTCTGAAAAGAAAAACAATGCTGTGATGTCCATCTGTTCTTGGTTGTTTGCTAAACTATTGAGAAATAGTTAAACCAAAACCAATCACTATTTTGATTTACTATACAACTAGAAGAGTAATGCTGAGGTTATTTACCTTCTCATAATTTACTTGATCAGTTTTCTTATTAGCAGTCTCTTTTGCAGAAGGTGATATATTCAATCTAATATCATGATCATTCATTTCAGAGATTGATTTGGAGTGCCTTGAAGTTGTTAGAGAACTATTATTCTTTTTGGTAGCAATGTTGGAAACACTCTTTCTACTTTTACTTTTTGGTGTTTTCTCATCCAAATGCTTAAAACAGGTTTGTGAATCTGGTATATTATTGGTTTTGCTGTGTTGTTCTTCTGTGATTTTGCCTCTGCAATGCTGTTTATTTCTTAACTCAGAACAAGACATTTCAAATATTGAAGCAAAAGCTCTTTGCTTAGCAGCTCTGTCACTTCGATTAGCAGCTAATAGAAAACAAAAACAAAAGTTTAAAATTAAATAAAGTGTTATAAATTATCATAATTATTCAAAAGGAAGTCTACTCAGAATTTCATGTTTTTACAGGCACAAAAATCACACAGCTTATCAACTTAGGGCTGCCAACTCCAGGTAAAACTACTTCTAGGGATTTCACCCAATCCCAATATGTTTGCATGTATTTCACATTTGTATGCCTGTGCGTATATATAGATATTGATTTGAAGCCACATCCTTAAAAGGGCAATTCTAGGATAAATTAATAAATATTAATTGAATTAATAACTATTGCTTAAAATTAATTGCCTGTAAAGATGCCATCAAATCTTAGAAATTAATTGATCCTCTATCTGTACATCACTGTGTCTCTCATGCACAGGCCATACTTCCTGTTTTCAGAGGGGGGGGGGAGATCCTGAGATCTATCCTAAGCTATGGTTGCATGCAAACCATTCACTTTCTTTCAATCCAACCTACCTCACAGATATGTTAAAGAGCAAAAATAAGTCTTGTCCCATAGTTAGATATTAAGTGCATATCAGATAAAAATAGTAAAGAGGAAAACAGGATGCTGGTAGGATGAGGGGAAGGACAGGAAAGCTAAAGTGGAGAACAGAACTAGATAAAGAAATGGAGAGGAGGCAAGGAACAATAAATGGGCCATTATGGGTAACAGGGAGAAAGGAAAGAAACCTTTTCTCAACTGGCAGAAAGAATTAATTCTTCCATTGAGCAGGTAGGATAAATTCTCTTATTAAGTCATGCTGGTGGTTGCTGAAAGCTTGGATATTGAGATTAAACATTCCCAGACTGACTGTAGAGTGTAGACTGTAGACTGTTTGCTTAAATGTTGACTTTTAACTTTTTTATATTAAGGCCTAAAATGTTTGTCCTCTACATGATGAGGTTGCGTCTCAGCAGCGAAGCAGGAAAAACGGACTGGGAGAAACATGGACAATCATGAAAATAATGGATTGGATAATCATATTAGAGTCCTAACTTAATAATGAGTCAAAAATGGCTACCCCTTTCAACAGTTATCTGCTGTTTTTCACATATCTGCTTCTTTTCTGCTATTAGAAAATAACCAACAGATACACAAACACACATATACAAAGACACACACAAAGACACAAACAGTTTAAAGGCAACTATTTTGTTTCTAAATTCTTTATTTGGATAATTGTGAAAAAAACTAATATAACTTTGCTATGATTTTTTATATAAAGACTTAACCTTGATATACTATACTTTCTGATGTAGTAATATGTTGACATTGAGTTATTATTGTTTCAGGTATCCAGCACTTTGTTTTTTTCTGAGTTTTAATTTCATCAACAAAATTGTTTGAAAGGCCAGGCAATCTTAAAAAAAAAAAAGCACACATATTTTAGCAACTTTTGAATATGTTTATAATTTGACACATGATTATTTCAAATATAAAATGCATTCTGTTTAAAACATTAGCCAACTTGTGCAACTACCTGCACCATTTGGATGCTTATATGTATCCAAATGTATTTTCCCATACAAAGGCTGGGGAGTTAATTACAGTTTTCCCAATGTTTATGGCAATTCACATTTCTTGATATTCATTTTTCTGGGGGTTTTCCAATCAAAATTATAACATTCTGAATGCCAAGCTACTGTTTATCAATCTTTCTGCTTTCAAATTACTGACTAATCAGTTCAACAATGATCTGTATACAATGTTGCCTTTCCGCATTTTGTAAATATTCTAAAACTCAACCTTCCTAAAATCATCCTAATAGTATGCTATCAAGTGTAATGATTTTTGTAAATCAACAGACAAATGAATAGAGATGCACCTGTACAGACACCTGAACGCCGTGCATGTTTTTGGAGAAAAGAAAGCTAGAATGTTTTTATTTCTTTGCTTTGGAGGAAGTGGAGGAAGTAAAGCCGCTAGTATTCTCAGTGCCCTTTCAGTCAGACAATTAGTGAACATGACACTCTGACGGCTTGAAGTGGAAACAGTTGGCATTGATTGGCTTGCATTTTGTTGTTCAACTATTATCCAGCTTGAGCTGAGCAATGATTGGTTGAAGATGCTGTCTACAATATCATGATATCCAGGGATGGAAATATAAAGATAACCATACTAAACAAACTTTTCTTTGCATCAGTGCATGGTGTGGAAAAACAGTCATAGCAACAAGAATTGCTTACTTATGGAGGAGGCCCACTATACAATCAATCACTAAAAGCTTTCCTGAATGTTAGCAAAGTTGATACTAATCTGACTCAGTGGAACATTTTGGCAAAGGAAAGGGGTAGCAACAGAAAAGGCAGGCCTTCATGGTCCCTGATGACAACAAACCCTTCCCGGTAAGAGTGTATTTAATAGGCAAACACTGCTGTAATAAGTTGGCTGTGAAAATTTCCAGGTTCGAATCCTGGAGTTCAGAGTTCAAGAATTTTGTCATAATTATATACACTGCTCAAAAAAAATAAAGGGGACACAAAAATAAGACATCCTAGATCTGAATGAATGAAATATTCTTATTAAATACAGTACTTTGTTCATTACATAATTGAATATGCTGACAACAAAATCACACAAAAATTATCAATGGAAATCAAATTTAGCAACCCATGGAGGTCTGGATTTGGAGTTACACTCAAAATTAAAGTGGAAAAAAACACTATAGGCTGATCCAACTTTAATATAATGTCCTTAAAACAAGTCAAAATGAGGCTCACTAGTGTGTGTGGCCTCCACATGCCTGTATGACCTCCCTACAATGCCTGGGCATGCTCCTGATAAGGTGGCAGATGGTCTCCTGAGGGATCTCCTCCCACACCAGGACTAAAGCATCCCCCAACTCCTGGACAGTCTGTGGTGCAACGTGGCGTTGATGGATGGAGCAAGACATTATGTCCCAGATATGCTCAATTGGATTCAGGTCTAGGGAACGGGCGGGCCAGTCCATAGCATCAGTGCCATCATCTTGCAGGAACTGCTGATGCACTCCAGCCACATGAGGTCTAGCATTGTCTTGCATTAGGACGAACCCAAGTTGGTATGTACTGTTTTCTAGTGTTATACAAGAACAACTACAAAGCTGAAAACCACTCCTTTCTAATGTCCATGTAAATGCTTGTTGGGAAATCAATTGTATTCCTGAAGTATATATACTGAAAATCTCTACCAACATGAAATTAGAGCAGAATGTGTTGTTCAAATTAGGCATATTAGCGTATATATTTCTTATCTATAATTATTTGTAGTACTTACAATGATTTGTCACTTTTGTATATTGGTGGTTGGGAATCAGGAACAATATCACTTAACTCATCTATGTGAAACATATATATTAAATTAGACATGAAATGCAATCCTAAGATTTTCTCGAACATGAAAACTATTTTAAAGGATGTCTATTGAAATATGTTGAACAATTTACCTAAACTTTGCTTTCCATTAATATCTAGATCTTCTTCACTGTAGATTATATTTTTCATTTTCTCAGCTGGAGCTTGCTATATGTATACATAGTAAATCATAAACAGTATTAAGATGCATATTTATTTATAAACAGGATACAAAAAATATCCCTGATTAAAAGTGAATTTATTTTTTTCTAATAATATTCCCACATATCTATGGCAATGTGTTATAAAACTATTTTTCCAAGCAAGTTTGATATCCTCTTATGTATACTTTCCAAGCAATCTGTTGGAAGATTAAGCTATCCTCTAATTTTTTTCCCATATAAAATTTGTTCTTTCTCTTCTTGCAATTATTCTACTTCACTTTTGTTTCTTTCACTTCTTCTCTTTTTTAATGATTATTTTTTTCCTGAGATCCACTTTACTAAATTGGATTGTTATCATCAAAAACATTGTACTTCAAATACAGAATTTTTCAACTGCCTTGTATACTTCATTAACTCTTAATTTAAAAAAAAAGCTTACTATTTGGGGGAATGTGTAGCTTTTAACCAAACTTTGGAAGTTAGAAAATATCCATGTAGTTTTCAGAATAAAATTTGTTGTACAAATCTAAAGCAGTTACCTTCTCAACAGAATTATTTCTATTAAGAGCCTTGGTTGCAGAAAATAGAGGTGCACAATTATCTCCTCGGCCAGTCTTCATAGCTCTTGTCTCAGGTACTGAGAAATCTCCATTTCTTTCCACTAAACTCATCATCTGAAGTGGGGTTTTAATCTTCCCTTTTTGTGGAGTTGCTGGGAAGGAACCCATAGTTCATTTCTTTTAATGCAATTTGTACTGCTTTGTGCCATTGCCACAAAAATTACAGTAAATGAATTTGCTGTTTCATGGAAAAGAATTGTTCAAGGTGTCCTTCAGATTTCCGTGGATTAACCAATATTCATCACCCTGAGATCCTGCCTTTTGAGAACCCATACAAGATTCTGATAAACCAAATGCTACATGTCAGTGGAAGTTAAGGTGGGTTAAGCTTCTACAACCAGCAGAGGAAGGTTATAGAACAGTCTGGATGTAAACAAAATGCACTCTTGATGTTTGCATTAAAACATAAGGCGTTGTTTTTCTCCAGACTATCATTGCTAGTAAATTGGGCATTATCATAAGAAAAACCCAGAGTAAAATTGTTTCCACAGAACTTGATTTCTAGAAATACTGCTTGTTGAGTTTTCTAAACTGTGATGTTCTTTTGTCTCTTGATGGCTGTGTGACATTTAGAAGCTCCCCTGCCAGCTCCCTTTATCCCTTTAAGGCAATACATGAACTCATATTCAAATGGTTGGGAAGTTTTCAGAACTTCCAGTGCTTATCAAAAATTCTGTTTCCATAGCACACAGGAGGAAATATTCCCTTTTAGTGATTATGGAAGGCTCAATATTTCTTTATCCACCACAAACTAGTCTCCTGTTACATATAAAAATTTTGTCAAATCTAGGGCTGGAGAAAGAAGACACTAAAATGATTCATCACAGCTTATCAGGAAAGTGTTTCCAGGCTATTTGGTTCCCACTGTATATTGGGAACATAATCTATCAACTCACTAGGCCTTAAATGATACCACTTATGATACTCATGTTAATAGCTCTATGTACAGGGAATCATAGAGTAAAATATTTTTTACAAAATTTGAAATGATTTTATGAGGTCAACTTGACCAACCCACAAACTCACTAACATCATTTCTAGAGGCTAATGATAACTATTGACCCATGATGATAGAGGAACACTTTCTAAAACTAATAAAATACATTAACAAACATACGGAATTAATGCAATATGTCATTTAACTTACAAGTATTAATTATAGGAAATGGACTCTGCACAGAAAACCTGGAAGTGGATGACACAATCATTGATGCCTCAGACATTTTCCTTTTAGCAGGGGTGGTCTTGAAATAAAATGAGAAGTATCATTTAACCTAACATTCATACATTTAATCAAATATCACAAAACAAGATTTCTTTTCTATTTAAAAGCTTAAACTACCTTGGTTTGTCCTGTTTGGAAGTCCATCTCAGTTGTTTTTTTACTTAGATTTATCTCTGTCTGAGGATATTGATGTTGAGAGGAGAAACTATTTTTTTCTTCCTGTAATTTACATTCTTTCTCTTTCATAGGTGATATCTGACTTTCTGGTACAAGAACCTAGTCATTTCAAATATTTTTTTTTTAAATCCCATTATTACTATGCTTTCAAATAATAGATTATAAACTTATAAAAAAAATAATAGATTATAAACTCCAGCCATCAATGAAGACATTTATATTATAAAGTAGTTAGGCTTTTCTAAATCTTTTGAAACCCTAGCCCTGATCCGTAAAATTTTAAGGATACTAGCTAGTGATTCCCTTACTCTGGTTATCCTATGCAATACATTTCCCCCCCTATGATACTGGTAATTGTCTGATTTTTTTTTAGATCAAAAAACTATTGGATGACTGGTCAACTGTTTGACTTACTGACCAGTGGATGGCAGCAAAGAGAGAGGAAGGGTGGTAAGTGGGCTACATAAACCTCCCATCAGCTTGCCTGGCACCTTTCTCCTTTTATTCTAAAATTCCCCATTAATTTCATATGATATTAGTATAATAATGCATAGAAGTATTATGGTTCAGAATAACCAGCCTGTAATTTCCAATTGTTAAAAATTAACTTCACTGTTCTAACAGAAAAATCCTTCATATTGGGATCCAATTGTTTGCTGAATAAGGGTAGGATTAATTTTCTAAATTAATGGGAGGTTTTTATGAAAGGCATGTTGACAAAAAATAATCTACTGTATACCATAATCTACTGTATACCATCTGTAGCTTCAAAATTTGCATTCCATATGTATAGCCCAGATTAAACACATGTACTCAATATTTATCATTGTAACTTAAATATTTACCTGTGATCCACTTTCATCAAAAACTACATGTACTGTTGTTTTTGCAACTGACACAGTATTCTTCCTTGTAAACACCTGAAGCAATATATATAGGCAAAAAAGGCATTACATAAAAAGTTCATATTTCTTCTAGTTTATGTCATAACATGACATATTATGATAAAAATGTGATTCAATTGGTTTTGTTGCTTTCTCTTTCACTTGGGAAACAAATCCTCCATGTTGCAAACATTTACAAAATATTTTTTTCAATTCTTTCATTTTAACCTTACTTGAAAGTAACACTGCAATTCAGTATTTTTTTTAAACAACTAGATGTGAAGAGTGTATGTGCATGTACACACACATGCACACCTTTAAGTCAGAGTTGACTCCTGTCAACTACCTGGACAAATCCCTGCCATTTTTTTAAAGAAGATTTCAGAATTTTTAGATCTTAAAGATTCTGAAATCTTAGATCTGAAATCTTAGATCACCTAGCTAGCCTTGTACCTAAGGCAGGACTAAAACTCACAATCTCCCCAGTTTTTAGTCTGATGTCTTAAGCATAACACTAAACTGGCTCTCTAGATGAAATGTTGATGACTTATTATTTGATATGGTAATTCAAAGCGCAGGAATATTATATGATTTATTGGTTTTAAAAATGTGAGCAAATGTATATCTCATTCTTTCCTTATTTTATGGCTGTGATTCAGGCAATAACTGCTGAAATTATGCTATCTTCAACTGTGTAGATAGAGATAAGTACAACCAACTACAAATATAAACAGTTGTTAATCATTTTTATTCCACAAGAGAAAAAGATATTACCTGACATTTTGTTGCTTCATAAACTTTTCTTACTGCATCCATAATTTCCAATGCAGAATCGAAATGCAAGATTATTTTTTCCCCTTCCTGGGCACCAACTGACATTGGGTTGTTTAGATGTACCATTAACAATTTCTCTTTTTCTTTTTCTACACAGAAATAAAACATATTCTTTAATTGTTTATTTGGAAATAACATATTTGCTTTGCAAACATTAAAAACATATCAATAAAATAATAAAAGTTTTTTTCTGAAATAGAAATAGCAATTTTGAATATCATACTTATCCTTAACATTCTGAAAATAAGAAATACATTAAAATCAAAAAATACCTTCAATTATGTAGGTCCTAACATCTTCTTCTGGTATGCACACAGTTTCCCACTGTTGACCCTAGAAGTTAAATGTATGAAAAAAGTATTGTTTACTGTTATAGATTACAGCTGAAGATTTAGTGTAGTATTTCCAAAATATAGTTCTTCAGGATGCCAACTGTTTGTCAGTAGTTTGTGTTAATGATATTAACTTTTGTCTCTGGTACAGGTTTTCTTTCCCAGCAGATCAAAACAAGAATGTGGATTTGATAATAACTTTCCCAAAGGAAAGTTTAGCTAAACATAGGATATATTTTTTATGTATACACAATGTTACAGATTAAAATAACAACAGTTTTGAAACTGTTCTTCATCCCTCTTTTTTATTCCCAGATAATATGGACCTTAGATGAGCAGACAGTTGGTTTTGAAAAGGAATAATGTTTTGCCTGTGAATCAAAGGCTTTTTCATGTTATAAGCAGTAAGTATTAAGATGGAATTAAACAGCTAAGTAGATTAATCACAATGACATGGCAGTATGTGCAATCAAATTAAATAGTCACTAGTAAGTGCTCTGGCATGCCAATAGAATGAAAATGTTTTTCCAAATTTGATATGTGGTACTTAACATCAGGGACAGAGGTGGTATTCAGCAGGTTCTGACTAGTTCTGGAGAACCGGTAGTAGAAATTTTGACTAGTTCGGAAAACCAGCGAATACCACCTCTGACTGGAGATTTTATAGTATCCTTCCCCTGCCATGCCCACCAAGCCACGCCCACAGAACCGGTAGTAAAAAAATTTGAATCCCACCACTGATCAGAGAAAAAGAAGTCTTTTGGAGACTATCTAGATCCCACTGTCAGCAATATGGACTCTTTAGGAGGACCATAACACCAGCCAAACTGAGCAGAAAACACTTCCAGAGGTATCAAAAAACCATTAGAATGTATTTTCCTGAAAAATTTATTCTAATTTCCATTCCAACCTTACAAATTGGGAAAGCTGCTTAAATATTCAGTCTTAGCAGCCAATTATCTCCTCATGACACTGTGCTAAGTATTAGATCAGTCATTTTAGTTCGTTCTGCCCAACCCTGAAAATCAAATCCTAAATATGCTGTCAGTGGTTACCATGACTTGAACAAAATAGAACAGGTTCATCATATACATGAAAAACCCACTGGATCACCGATCAAGGAATCATCAACAATAAAACTTAGATCATAGATGTCATGCTGGTAAGATGATTGCTGTATAATGGAATGCCTAAGCAACAGCAATGGAAAGGGACTGATCTTCATCAGGAAGAGAGGGAGCATATATGTATAATGTATTATAAACTTAATAATTATTTAATTTGAAAGGAAGTATCCATCTCCAAAGAAAACCCACTGAGAAATAGGTTGATATTCTTTTCTTTGTATACTTTAAAAACCATGGATTCTTTTTTATGTTTTAAATATGATCATATTAAAACTTAACTAGCAAGTTGTAGCATAGAAGGAAGAAAAGAAGGAAAGAAGGAAGGAAGAAGCTATTTTAACATTTGATTTTCACAATAAATTATTCTGATAACTGAAAAGGTTGCTACAATCTAAAAAAGTTGGATTAAATAAAGAAAACTTAACCTACTTCATCATCTGCAGCAACATAAAAGGATATACTTTTACTACCAACGTTAAAGTCAATCCAACATTCTTCAAGGTTTTCATCTGCTGGCATCTGTAGCTATAATTAGAATCAGATTTTTAAAAAAGAACCATTATAAATCTTTTATAGCATTTTGTAATGTTCTCATTGTAATAATTATGGGTTATCACGCCAAGGGTAAGTTGATCATAGTGTATTCACTCTTCTTGTAGAACAGCTTCAGTGCTTTATTTTAGTATTTAAACTTCAGTTTTATGTTTGAAAATAGGCGCTGTGATTTAACATTGGTTTCAAACTCAAGTTAAAGCACAAGGCCAGAACATAAAGCATAAAGCAAAGGCACAAAGGCCAGGACTTAAAAGGAGGTGAGAAAAGATATGAAGTTAATTGCCATTCTCAGTTTAGCTAAGTAGCTAATTTCTCTCCTAAAATAGGTTATGTCTGAACAGGCCCTCCATGTTGTGCTGATGTCTGCATTCAAATGACTAGTTCTAATATTAGTTTAACAACATTCTGTTCCCATTTCTAAATAAAAACTCTTTGAATTATTACCAGTTAGATGCAAAATTCTTGAATTCAAATAAAGCATCACGAAGTTTCATATAATATATTGTGAAATATAGTCAAAAGAAAAGAACTAACCTCATGTTTACCAAGGGCAGCTGATAAACAAGGATAGGTAAATACCCTGTAAAACAGTACAGTATTTTCATATAATAAAAGTAATTTAATTACTTCATTCTTCATCTCTACTCAGAAAAATAGAACTCCCATTTCCATTCACCCTTTTCTTTGGGGAAAAAAGTTAAAACATATACTACTGATAAAATCATCCAAGATTTTCCCTCCATAAGATATCTGGAATACTACTTATTATGTAATTGGTTTTATCCTAGCCTTTGCCATACAATAGGACAGACCCTCAAAATACTAATGAGATAAAATTTAACTGGATGTACTAATTAAGTTTCATTAACAGCTAATGCTACATCTGGATTGCTGAAGTTGGCAAACATGAATAAAAATGCCAAAGAATGACTCATTTTTTTAACTTATGAAAAGCCGTGTCTATTTAGGGTGTATATTCTGTCATTAGAAATCTATTTAATTAATGTTATGCATACCTTCTTTTGTCTCCAAGCATGGCATTAACTTGGTTAAGGAACTTCCTACAGTCCTGTTTAAAGAGAAAAATAGTATAAGCCCTTTGACAATTTTCCTATTTTGAAAGAACCAGTATTTGAATTTGACTTACTGTTTCAAACTCAGAATCTTTAATTTGTTTAAATGCACTGCTGACAAAATCCATTGGAAACCACTGTATTGCCAGCTCTCTTCTTTGTTTTTCTGACGTCATTCTGCATAATGCTTCAGTAATGGCAACTTGGAGATCATAGTCTATAATATATATGGCAGGAGCATTAACATAAAACATTTTGATAGTAATTAAGTATTACTGCCTGAAAATTAACCACATATACACATTCACAAACAATACATATAAATTGTTGCATATATCTAAAATACTCAATGTAGTATTCATAGGAATGAATATATTTGTGGACACGTTTCTTAGCACCCATAAGAATCTCTACCATTCTATTTGAATTTTTTAAACATTCTTTTGCATCTAACAAAATGGGAAGCTAGCTTATAGGCCAGTACCACCTGCATTTTCAAGCCTCCTTCAGGATCTACATAAAAATAGTGGCTGGCTATTCTTCAGTTCCTTATTTGAAAATATCCTTAGAAAAGCTATTTTATGAAATGGTCCGTCATCTACTCTTAAAATTCCAAACACAATCACTAGCTTAAAACACAATTTCTTTCAATACTCTGACTTAACTTGAGGTGCTGCATTTAAATACTATATACTGTAGTCAAAACAAAGCAGCTATAGAACAGAATTGACATGTCAGGGAAAAACAAATAAGTAAACCAACAAAGTGAGAATAGCAATAATATTATTTAGACTTATATACTACTTCACAGAGCTTTACAGCCCTTTCTAAGCGGTTTACAGAGTCAGTCTATTGCCCCCCAACAATCTGGGTCCTCATTTTACCAACCTCGGAAGGATAGAAGGCTGAGTCAACCTTGAGCCTGGTGAGATTCAAACTGCCAAATTGCAGGCAGCCAGCAGTCAGCAGAAGTAGCCTACAGAACTTTATTAATGATTGGGTGGAATATAATGAACGAAATAATGTCTCTACTGGCCCTATGAAAAGATTGTTTTATGTATGGCATGGAAGCTATAGAAAACCTGTAAAATAAAACTTAGATTTAAACAGCTCTGAATAACATTAATACATATGTTGAAATCATAATCTGTGCTTACCCCCAGCATCCAAAATTCTTTTCCCCATATCATTCCTGTCAAATAAATACCATGATTCAGTTTGACTGGATTTTAAAACATGACATATATTATAAAATTATGTCCGCTTAATGCAATTAGCCCGTTGACTCTGCACAACTTACAACTGAAAGTAAAATAAAATCAAAAGACAAATAACAGACCAGAAGCAGTTTGAAGAAAACATATAAACCCCAAACTCCACCCAATAGGGACTCAACCATTACCCTGCCCAAAGCCTGGAAGTGCAGTCTGATCTTTAACTTCTTGAATGTCATCAGATTGAACACCAACCAGTTCTCAGAGAGTTTAGTATTTTCAATCAAAATTTCCAGATGATGCCCAGAACTAAGAACAAACTAGGCATGAAGCATTGTTACGTTTTTAAGAATTATTTCTTAAAAAGCATGTATCCAAACTTATTTGCATGTATAGTTTTTGTTAATAATGATTTGTCGTTAACTTTTGATTTTATAAAAAAAAAGAACAAATAAAAATGTTTAATAGGAGTCGGTGACTTTGTTTCAAGCTCTTTTTATTAGGCTGGTACCGAACGGAGCATATGGGAAAACTTCGTGGCTTTTTATTTCCAAGCCGCCGCGGCCGCAGCCAATGGCACTGCTTTGAATCTCCCGCGATTCGAATGGACCAATCGCGGGAGATTCTCAGCGAGCCAATCAGCACGGCTCACCTAGCCAATCAGAGCGCTCCGCGCTTTGGCCAATCAAAGCGCGGGGATCTCAAGAATGCAAATGAGGGGACAGAACAATGTCATTAACCATTTAGATGTAGAAACTGCTTATTTGCATGCACCATTGCAGCACACTATATATTTGAAAAAGCCAATTATTATAAAAGACAATAAATTAAATAGTAATTAATGATTGTTGGAAACTTAAAAAGAGTCTTTACGGGTTGAAACAATCTGGCTTTGAGTGGAACCAATATATTATGAAAGAATTAAGCAATATAGGTTTTAAATCTGGTTTAGCAGATCCATGTGTGTTTAAAAGAGAAAACAATGGAACGTGTCATTATTGTTATTATTTACAGATGATATTGCTTTGATAACTAAGACTAATAATGAAGCTAATGAGATTATATCATTATTAGCCAAAAAGATAAAATTAAAGCATTTAGGTGAAATTAAAAGGTATCTAGGATTGACAATTAACAAAACAAAAAATGGTTTTAAGATATCTCAAGAAGATAAAATTTGCCAATTAATTAAAACGTATAAAATGGATCTTTGTAAACCGGCAAAGATTCCAATGAGTCAGGAAGTTTGCCAAACTGATGATCAAAGTCCCAAATTTGATAAGTCCATATATCAATCTTTGATTGGTAGCTTATCATATATAAGCAATTGGTCAAGGCCAGATATAGCTTATAGTGTTAATCAGCTGGCACGTTTTAATTCAGATCCACATCAATGTGTCATTGGCAATCAATGTATCATTGGCGATCAATGTGTCATTGGCAAGAGAATTTTAAGATATCTTAAAGGAACAATGAACCATGCATTGTATATAGAACCAAAGGGTGATTTGAGTCTTAGTGCCTATGCAGATGCAAGTTTTGCAACTGACATAAAAACTAGAAAATCAACATCTGGGATGGCTATATTATTTGGTAAGACACTAATAGGGTGGAGGTCAATCAGACAACAGCATATCAGCTTGTCCATTCCATGGAAGCGGAATTTTCATGTCTGTCATTACTATGCACTGACTTAATTCTGTACAAAAAGTTATTATTAGACATGGGTGTAACTGCTAAGGATTCTATTATTGTGTTCGAGGACAACCAAGCAGCCATAAAGTTGGCTACTACTATTGCTGTAAAAACTAGATCAAAGCATACTGATTTAAGATACTTAAATGTTAGAGAATCTGTAAAGAATGGGCTAATTAAATTGGAATACTGCATGACAGAAGAAAACATTGCAGACCAATTTACAAAAGCTCAAGGAGTAATTAAGTTTAAAGAGAGTTGTAACAAATATAATTTAAAAGTGTAAATAGTTATATTATTATTATTACCTAAAAGGGGAGAATGTTAGGGATAACATTGTTTACCCTAACTGGTTTAGGTAAAAATAATAAATATGTTATCATGGTTTATTAGTTAAAGTGTCTGCAACTTTAACTGTAGGAATGTAATTAAGGGAGTGGTTGTGAAAACACCATAAAAGAAGCAAGGAATGTCAGCTTGCTCTCTCTGACTTGATGATCCCTAATTACTGGATGAAGACTGCGTTTTTCCCTACTGGAACGAGAGAGATAAAGGACTGATTTATATTGTAAGTGAACTGACATTGGATATTCTACACGGACTTTGCTAACTGAATATCCTTGAATGGACTGACTAAAATGATACATGACTAATGGACTGTTATTTTTGACTATGCTATAAAACTCTAAATGGAATAAACTATATTTTGATAGCACAAGTGTATCTGTTATTTTTACTGTATGTTAATAAACATACAAACTTATCTCACTCATTTATCTGTGTGCCTATCTGACTAACGCTGCACATTCTGTTTAGCTTGTCTCCTTAACCCCGGTTGGGGAACACAGGTTTAACAGTTTATATATTTTATTGATTATTGGTTTATCTCTCTACATCTCCCTTCTTTTATATTTGCTTCTTCACATGGACCGATCTCTCCTTTTCAGAGCTTTTAAGGTTAGGAGGATTGAAGTTATAGATAAACTGTATGCATTTATTAATTAACTTTTCTCTTAACCAGGACAATTTAGCTGTGGTATGATTTTGTTCCATAGGGGACAGATTAAAAATGTTTATAAGTTCTATTTCTTCAGGAAAGGAATTCCTGTCTTCCTGTATTGGATTGTGTCAATTAATCTATAGGAGTTACAGAAATATTCTTACAACACCTAGCTATTCAAGCTCTTTTGCCTGAAGAAGACATTTAAATTGATAAACCGTCTATCTTATTCACAGAATCAAAAGTTACCAGTGGTCTTGCTGACACAATATTATAATACAAATATTTCATTTTTAAAGTATCATCTGAAGCAAGATGAAAATTTGAGGAAGACTCCCCAAATGCAATCTTTGTTCCATCTATGAGAAGATGATTTTGGAAAATGCAATGGGATAGCCATAAATCAATTTAAACTGTTTGTAAGTTGTGGCTAATTCAAAATACTGCACATTATTAATAATGAACAGAACAATATCATATTTACATCAGCTATTTAAGATTAACTTTAAAAACGTTTAACTTTGAACAAATTTTGCTTAAATATAAGTGAAATTATCTCAACATCATCCTAACAAGATTTTAGGTTTCCACAAGGGATCCAGGGTACATATTAAAGTTAAATGTGAACATTATATTAAAGTTAATTACATGACTTGTAGCATTTCCTTTGTAGAAATTGTTTTCTTTCTAATATCTCGAGGCATAGCAGTAAGCATGGTGTTCAGTTTTCTTACTGCCTAAAGATAATAAAAACAGGTAATTGAATATTAAGCATATTTTAAAAACTCAATGTAATGACCAAAACACCTTTAAATACCTACATAATATAATGAAGGAGGTTTTAGTTTTAATTACTGTGCTTTTCAAGAGGTTAGTTGTGCTACATGCAATTATATTTCCTAGCACAATAAAAGCAATCAATGGAGCAAAGGGAAGACCTTCCCTTACAAGGGAAGTAATTTTTAACACGATCACAATTACCACCTAAACAAATTTACTGAAAAATAAACCGTGGAATCAAAATCAATGGCTACCAGAATCAATGCTGAGCAGGAGCAGAGGTGGCATTCAGCAGGTGCTGATTAGTTCTGGAGAATCGGTAGCAGAAATTTTGAGTAGTTCGAAGAACCAGCAAATACCACCGCTGACTGGAGATTTTACAGTATCCTTCTCCTACACCCACAGAACTGGTAGTAAAAATTTTTTAATCCCACCACTGAGCAGGAGGTAGTATCAGCCTAAGGTTTTGCTCTGCGGGGTTTCTCAGGGCTCAACATTCTTACCTCTATTTAATATTTACAAGAGACATATTTCAGTGTCGACCTCCAACTGTCTGAGGTTAGGTATAATCAATATACATGTAGTCATTGACTTAGAACAGTTCATTTAGTGATCATTCAAAGTTCCAAAGGCATTGAAAAATATGACATGACCGTTTTTCATAGTTATGACCCATGATCACATGATCAAAATTCAGATGCTTGGCAACTGACTCATATTTATGATGGTTACAGTGTCCCAAGGTCATGTGATCACCAACCTTCCAATAAGCAAAGTCAATGGGGAAGTTCAGATTCTCTGAACAACCAGGTTATCAACTTATCAACTGCAGTGATTTAACAACTGTAACAAGAAAAGTCATAAAATGGGGCTAAAACCCACTTAACAAATGTCTCACTTTGCAACAGAAATTTTGGGCTCAATTGTGATCGTAAGTCAAGGACTACCTGTACTGCTAACACCCAGTTGTACATCTTGGCCTCTGGCTTTACCAAGTGATGCCGTCAAGATTCTGTCATAGTGTCAAGAGGTTGAGTGTTGAGGTCTGGATGGGAAGAAACAGCTTGAGGCTCAATCCTAGTAGGACTGAGGAATGGAGAGTGCAGGGTTTTCCAGGGACTCTCCAACTTTAGTTTCTGGATTTCTCTACAAGTAACCTATGTTTTGAAAGTCCTCCCAGCCTCTGTAGTTCTGCTCAAAGTGATAGTAGTAATGGTTAGAAGGATCTTCACAGAGTTATGGGCACATTTGGTACACCTGTATGAGACATCTTTATCTGCAAGTTGCACTGACTGCCAGTTGGTTTCCGAGTGTAATTCAAGGTGCCGAAAGTATCTGTAGAGTTCTTTGTTGCTCAGGACCTAGATATTTGGGGGCCATCTTTCTTTCATTGTTTCTGGACACTGTTTAAGATCACGAAAGGTCAGTATGCTCTGAGTTTCAATTGACAAAACAACGACATATTATAGGCATACCATCTCTGTTATCATGCCTGCCATCTGGGACAGGATTTCTCTTGAGGTCCATGTGATCCCAAGTCTGCTATCATTCAGAAGGCCTTAAAAGTTGGCTCTTCCAGACACTTGCCCAGAGTAATACTGTGAAGTTACTGCAGCGGAATGTAATTTTTGTCTTCCCTGTGTATGATGGTTTTGTCTTTTTGTTTCTTTCTTGTTATTATGATCTGCTTATTAAATTTTTTGTTTATTACCTTAAACTACTTTGTAGTTGGGCAGCCATAGTTATTGGACAAGTAAATAGATGTATCTAATGCAATAGCATTGTTTTGTTTCTTTTTATCCCACTTTTCTTATTTTTATAAATGACTCATGGTGTTGCACGATACGTGATAAAATACAAATACAAAGTTTCAAATTATGTACAGCTAGTCTTTAACTTACAACCACAATTGAGCCTGGAATTTTGGTCATAAATCATGGGTTCGTAAGTTCAGTCATCATGTGACCAGGGTTGATTTTATGACAATTTTTATGATGGTTGTAGTTATAAGCGAATAACTATGGTCATTAAGCAACTCATAGGATCATAAGTCCATATCCAATTTAATCAAGAGGAGTTTTTTGCTGGATTGTGATTATGTGACTATGGGTCACTTTAACTGGTGCTAAATACAAGCTTGTTTGCCAAGTGCCTGAAATGCAATCATGGGATTGCTGAGGTGATGTAACAATCATAACTTCAAGGATGTGTCAGAAGTAACTTTTTTCAAGTCTGTCATAACTTCAAATAATTGTTAAGTGACTGGTCGTATGTTGAGAACTACCTATATAGTACACAGCGGTTCAGAAAGATGAATATTTAGATACTAGAAATTATAGAATGGAACAAATAGGTAAATAAAGTACACATTACTGAATGAATATATCTGTATGGTTAATTTAAATCAATACAGTAGGGTTTTAAAAAAATAGATTTCCTCTTTTCCTAACATTTAGAAGCGAAGCTTGAGTGCTAGATATATGTATCTAATATCCTATTCAAATATCTGAAACACAGAAAACTAATATTGCAACTAAAACATAGTAAGATAGCTAATTCAAAGTTTAAAAGGCAAGAAAGATAATATTAAAAAGAATTCTTACCTCCTGCTGAATATAAATACTAATTCTCTTATCAGCAGAAAGAGCGCTTATTCGCAATAGGAAATTTTCAAGTGTTTGAATTTTACCTAGATGAAAATATAAGGCATTATTTACAGAATCATATAATTAAACTTCAGAGGCATTCATGATCATTGGTATAAATGAAAATTCAAGATAAAATAAGTGCATTTAAATTACAAAATCATTGTGTCATAATTGATTTTCAGACATACCTTCACTGTTGGTATCATGTACTATCTACAATTAAAATAAACAATATATTAAAATTATACTCTAGTCCTGGGTAGCACATGCCACACTGTTTCAGAAAGTTTTTCAAAAAATAATAAATAATGCATTCTTTTGGATATACATAAATGGAACCTATTCTTTTTGAGATTAATGTAAAATGAATTCCTAAGTGTTATAATCATCATCTGCATATGGTAAGAATTGAAATTAAATACATACTTTCAATTGTTAATCTCAGTCCATCTTATTCTAGGCATATCAATGAGGAAAAATAAAGCCAAATATGAAAAAAAGCTTTTCAAAGTAATGTGAATATTAAATTTATCACATAATTTGTGAAAGAATAAATATGGGATATATTTACCATTAGGACATCAAAGAAATCTTCAAAGAGAGTAGTAAATGCCTCATTACATTCACAGTCTTTTTTTTTCAAAATCTCTTTGGCCTTTTCAAACCAATTAACCATGTACAAAAAGAAAATAAAAATTGTACAATTACTATGGCTATATGTTCATTTATACAAAAAATAATTGCAGAATAACATTAACAATAATGTTAAACCATTAAGCAGTCAAACAAATGCAGATAACAAACCTATGCAGACCTGTTATCTATTGTAATTAGTCTTAGAATTATTTTCCAATATTATATACTTATCTTTTGAATAAGACCATATTCAATCATGGCTGGAAATCCAACTTCACCTAATATGTTAATATTTCTGCCATGGTTCTGAAGAGTATTCAACAAAGTGGAAACCTTGTTAACTTCTTCACTGTCAAGTTGCTGAAATTTTTGAAAAGTGCACATAAAGAAAATCAAGACTTGTTTCAGTTTTGATGCAAAAATCCATACTAATACAATAACAAAATGTGGCGTCTGAATTCTACAGCAATTATGTACTATTATTTTAACAAGTTTATCAAATAAATATATGCCTGCACATCAATAGAAAGTTTGCTATCAAATATGCAGAAAGTTGTTCTGTTTAAATTTGTACCATGCAGAGATTGTGTCAGGGAATTTATTAAAAATACAATTTAACAAGGAATGCCTAAACTGTATAACTGTATGTGAGTTTTGAAATTTTGTGACTATCAAAATCACATTATAGACTGCTATAATAAAACTATCCTGTTTTCAGAGCACCATCTTTACAAAAAGCAAAAAAAAAAAAAAAAAAGGAATGAAAAAGGCACAGGGAATGTGAACAGAGGGGGAATACATGTAAGTCCTTGACTAACAACAATTCGTTTACTGATCAAAGTTGCAATGGCTCTGAAAAAAGTGACTTATGACCATTTTTTCACACTTATGGCTGTTGCAACATCCCCAGGGTCATGTGATCAAAATTCAGTCACTTGGCAACTGGCTCATTTAACACACGTCTCACTTAGTAACAGACATTTTGGGCTCAACCGTGGTCATAAGTCAAGGACTACCTGTATTTATTTTCCCTTCATCCTGCTTTGCTGGAATAATGTTAGGAATTGTTCAGATCAGTAAAAATGTATCTACTTTAATGACTTGGGAAGAGATGCATTTTATACACTTCTGCAAAACATACCTTTAAAAGAATTTGCACAGCCCTGAGTTTTCCTGGTGGGTCAGAATAGAACACAATAACAGAGTTGGAAGGGATCTTGGAGGTCTTCTAGTCCAACCCCCTGCTCAGGCAGGAAACCCTATACCATTTCAGACAAATGGTTGTCCAATCTCTTCTTAAACACTTCTAATGTTGAGAATTCACAACTTCTGGAGGCAAGTCATTGATTAATTGTTCCAACTGTCAGGAAATTTCTCCTTAGTTCTAGGTTGCTTCTCTCCTTGATTAGTTTCTACCCATTGGTTCTTGTCCTGCCCTCAGGAGTTTTGGAGAATAGCTTGACTCCCTGTTCTTTGTGGCAACCCTTGAGATATTGGAAGACTGCTATGTCACTCCTATTCCTTCTTTTCATTAAACTATTCTCCAATTTAAGTGTTAAGTAAGTCTTAATCTGTTTAGCTTTTTGAAATTAAGCAATATTGACTGGGTAAGCTACTTAACTAACTGAAAGCCACTAACCACTTAAGGATATTGAAGAAGCAGAATATTGACATTTGTGACATTTGTGGCTGAAGAAAAACCCCGAGGATACCACGAATAGCCAAGAAAACAAATAGATCAAACAAATCAGCTTAAAGTTCTCATTTAAAACTCAAATGATTGGGCTCCAATGACCATACTTTGGACACATCTGTGCAAAACCTAACTCCCTTGAAAGGTCTATAATGCTTTGAAAGTTGGAAGGAATGAGAAGATGTCCAGCAACAAAGTGGAAAGATTCAACTACAGCAAAAATGGGCATACTGTTGGAAGACCTCAAGGACCATGTTAGAGACTGATTGTCTTGGAGAAATCTATTTGATTGTATGAGTCAAGGCCAACTTAACAGCACATAATCAGTCAAACAATCACTGCCACCTAGTAATCATAAATATGTACTGCATGTTTTTCATCTGCAAGGTTTGATGTTGCATTTATAATGCTATGAATAATTTTAAAAGTTAAAACTATTTTAAACTGTATTTGATATAAATTCCTATCTTAATTTATATAGTTCCAAAAAGAATTTCATCACCTGGCATATAAGCTTGTCTAATTTGCTGAGAAACTGCTTGCTGCATTTATGGGACATATCATCAGAAAAATCTGTTTGCAAAAACTGTTGCAATGCGTGAAGATCATGTTTTCTTATAGCTTCATCTACACATTTTTCAAGCTGTCAGAAATAATATATATACATATTATTACACTCTTTTAACAATAATTTCTATCTAATTTATGTCTGGGGCACAGGTGGAAAAATAAGAGAATTATATAACGTGGTTAACTATAAAACACGTATTGCAAGTTTGTTGGTAAAACTGCATGTTAAATAACTGACAACCAATGATACTAAACCATTTTTTTCCTTCTATCGACATGTCCATTTCTCAGAAACTGCGTAGATTAGTCCCTGCAGTTTTTTTGCCAAGGGTTTTCAGAGGTGGTTTGCCATTACCTCCTTCTTAGGGCTGAGTGAAAGTGACCAGCCCAAGGTCACCCAGCTGGCTTCATGCCTAAGGTAACACTAAAACTCACAGTCACGTGGTTTATAGCCTGATACTTTAACCACTACTCTCAAATTAGACCAGGGTTTCCCAACTCCTGATCTGTGGACTAGCACTGGGCCATGGCATGCCAGAAACCGGTCCAGGCAAACAAAGCCCCATCTGCAGGATGTAGGCAGCATGGGAAAGCGCGTCCCCTCCTGTCCATGGAAAAACCTCTCTCCATGGAATCAGTCCCTGGTACCCAAAAAGTTGGGGGTCGCTATTCTAGACCATAGTAATATGCTAACTCTGCCAGAAGGCCTCTACAGTTGGAGATCTGATTCACAACCTTGCACATGATTTTAGATCACAAAAGTAGAATAGATCTTATTTGGTGTACAGTCCTCTCAGACATGCCTACTGAATAACTCACATGCTTTGGTGTTGTGGGGTTTTAATATTCAGAATGGGGCCAGTCTAAATTTAAACTGCCTTAATGACAACCATGGGTCATTCTCAATATAACACTGAGTCAAATCATTTCATGGAACTTGTTTTGGATCTGGTAAAGATGGAAAGGCCTAAGAAATGGAAATTATTCTGTATCTTTCTGTTTCTACTTCTGATGACAGAGGCATGAGAACATTTGAAATATTCTATCTTCTTCAACTAATGGGAGAAACCAGATAAGTTCTAGATGGTAAAACAAACAAATTTTATATAATTCATTTTCATAGGCCTGGATTGATCATTGAAAACAGTTACTGTGTGTGAAAGGAAAACGAACACATCCATATAGTTTTCTTGAGAATGATACAAAAAATGTTTGCTATTTCTTTTCTCCAGGATTTCATTTTTAATTCCAGCCTATCCTGGAATTAGATATGTGCGGTGGCATAATTATATATTTAAAATGTCAATTATTAAACTATATTACTTAATAATTCTACAATCTGAAGATACCTGTCCTTCATGCCTAATAGGCATTTTGGTTGTTTCATATACTTAAGCAATATAATCTAAAATGAAATAAAAAAATTAATGTTATATATTTACATTTTTATCTGCACAATTATTTTTCATGTAGAAAAGTAGGTCAATTTATTAATAATTTTTCATTTAAAATGTTATGCATTAAAACAATCAGTTGTTTTGTATCAAATCTCTAAACATCTGCTTTACATCAGTATGTATTCATTATGGTAGTATTTAATAACCATTTTTCCTCTTAATTTTTTTTTTTATCTATGCATTCAGTGAAAGCTGACACTCAATTGATGGCACATAATCAAAAGCAAACCATTCCTTCATATTGTAATAAGGTAAAGATAGAAACTATTCAGCTATTTTGAGAAGCTATCTTTATTA
Source organism: Hydrophis major (assembly GCA_033807585.1). NCBI lineage: Eukaryota > Metazoa > Chordata > Lepidosauria > Squamata > Elapidae > Hydrophis > Hydrophis major. The sequence continues at coordinate 249,500,168 of CM066330.1, forward strand.
AGCTTTTTCCTAAGCCATCAGCCATCCAGCAACTATTTATCATGCTACATAGGTAAGACAAGAAGCAGGGCAAAGTTATTCAATTAAAAGACCAAAATTGATGGTTTTTTCTGAAATGCTTTCATCCCATTTACCTTAATAGAAACAAAAACATCTAACTACATTCAACTATTATTTTATTTTTTCAATAAGTGTCATAAATAAAAATGAAAAAATAAAACTGTTATAGCTGGCCATCAAAAGAATTATACAAAAATATAATACAATTATATAGCATTAGAATTTTATGTCTGAATTATTTTTGTGTTTCCTATTCTATCCTATTTCATTTTACATGTTCTTAAACATAAAAACTTAATTTTTATTATTGTACTTCTAAGCCATATTTGCAACTCAGAACAAGCTTTAAAATAAAATAAAAATATCAGAACTTAAATGATTGTCAGCCTCAAGATACCTTCCCCTTCTACCTTTTCGCTAAGATACCTTCCCCTTCTACCTTTCTGCTATTATTTCATTATTTCTCTCAGCTGTCATGGCAACGGTGGGAGGGGGGATTTTATATGGGAAGAAAGCTGGAGGTGTTTGCATTCCTTGCTGGGTTAGCAAGGGGAGGGGGGATTCTTGTCTTTAACTTTCCGTTTCTTGGCTATCTTTTTCCTCTTTTGCGCAACTGCGAACTTTTATCAAAAATGTCAAGGTCATTTGACAAGACGTCTCATCACCATCTGGAGATGACCACATGAGCCGTTTCAAAAGTTTTAATTGGAAGAATCATTTGAACTTTGGGGGGTGGGAGCAAACCTATTTCTTTGTATGTGCATTCTACCCGCCAATTTCTCAGTTTCGGAATTGCTTTGTAGCTACCACTTTATTTCCCAGTAAAAGGATAACTTTGCTCTACACCATGGAGTCTGAGTATTTCTTTCTTGGGATCTAGAAGGAGCGCAGCCTGACATAATTCCGAAACTGAGAAATTGGCGGGTAGAATGCACATACAAAGAAATAGGTTTGCTCCCACCCCCCAAAGTTCAAATGATTCTTCCAATTAAAACTTTTGAAACGGCTCATGTGGTCATCTCCAGATGGTGATGAGACGTCTTGTCAAATGACCTTGACATATTTTGATAAAAGTTCGCAGTTGCGCAAAAGAGGAAAAAGATAGCCAAGAAACGGAAAGTTAAAGACAAGAATCCCCCCTCCCCTTGCTAACCCAGCAAGGAATGCAAACACCTCCAGCTTTCTTCCCATATAAAATCCCCCCTCCCACCGTTGCCATGACAGCCGAGAGAAATAATGAAATAATAGCAGAAAGGTAGAAGGGGAAGGTATCTTAGCGAAAAGGTAGAAGGGGAAGGTATCTTGAGGCTGACATTGATATTGATACAATACAGATATTTTTAACATTGACCTGGAATGACTACTGATTGCACTATTATTTGTTAGATAAAGCACATTTTTATAAACAAATTTATCACAGAATGTAAATGTTGAAATAATTGTAACTAATTGTTCCTTCATTTTGCCTTCTGAACCTGCACAGTACTCTGCAAGTTAGGAATACTAAGAAACAAAAAACTGTATCCACTCCTTTATGATGGCTATATGTTTATTTATTTACTGCATTTGTGAATCACCCATTTTAAAATTTTGGATAGCGTACAATTGGGTAAACAAAACATATTCAAATATTAATCAAATAAATATGGAACAAAAATACAAATGTGTGACAGAATCTCCAAGCACCAATCAGTTTAAGTCTGTTGAAAAACAAGTTTCACCATTTTTGTGAATACCAGAATGGAAAGTGTCTCCCAAGTCTACTTGGAGACCAACATGGAAAAAGTCAGTTTATACTTTTAGAAAGCTGGATTGAGCAAACCATGATATTAAACAACAAGTCTTAAATAGAATTGTTAAATTACAGTAAGCCAATAATGATTGAATCAGCCTTTGTGGATATTGCTTTATACCAGAGGTGGGGAATGATGGCCTCTTTATGACTTATGGACTTCAACTCCCAGAATTCCTGAGTCAGCATTCTGGCACTTGAAGTCCATAAGTCATTGGGGGGGGGGGGGTGTCATCATTCCCCAGTCTGCTTTATACCTACATAAATGTATCATATTTTGAATGAGTGTGATATGTAAACCTAGTTCTTAGAGTTTAGAATCCTGAAAGTATCTTTGCGGTTCCAGTTATCCTAAATATGTAATACTACGTAAATCTGAGAGTCATAAAAATCATGCACTCACAACTATACATACGAACTATACTCAGGTTCTCCTTCTGAAGGAAGGAAAGTTAATTATGATATCTGTCTCTGTATCTTTTGCTTGAAAGTTGGTTTGGAATTTATCAGTGCTTAATTTTGATTACAGATTGTAGCCGCCAATCTTAACAAATCCTGAATCTACCACAAACCATGTAGCTTAAAAAAGAACTAAAATAAAGTATTTAAGCACAAGAAATCTTCTGGCCCTACAGAAATATAACGATGTTCTTAGCAGCCTTTATTTCTATAATTTATTTATACTTAAAGCTCTGCATTTATTGGAATAGTTTTCATTAAACAATCAAAGCAACAGTAACTATTGAAACAATTCTTTATTATACAATAAAAGGAAACCATTACATTGATCATACAGTAAATGCCATCAAGTAATTGAAAAAATACAAACCTTAAGGCTATGTGAATGAACTAAGATGGCTTAAACTCAGAAAATTACTTTCCATGAAATGGATAGTGCATTTTAAAATGTTAGCATTATTTTGTAACATGCAATTCTGTTCTCTCAATTAAAGTTCTCTACTAAGCTTATCATCTGAAAGGCCAAGATGGTAAGTGCAACTACATGATCAAAATCCTATTTTTTATGTGCATTGGCATCACATATACACCAAGGGACAGCGTTTCAATTGTGTCTACCATCTTTGGTCCCCTGTGCAGCTGCTTGGAATGACACAATGGTAGAATGTTTATCTACTTCATTTTGTCAACAATGACAACAGAAGAGACTCTCAAAAGCTTTAGAAACCATAATTGTACAATGATACTGTTTCATTTCATTTCATTTCATTTCATTTCATTTCAGACAAGTTTGGAAAGTGAAAGTACTGTTTTGTAGAACAGTCCAGTCTTTTTTTTTTTTAACCTTTTATTGTATCCTTAGAGTACGAAAAAGGTTTGATGACTTTCTCCTGAAATAAGGCCAAGATGGTAAGTGCATTAACCCAAGGTGGGTTAATAAAACAAAGTGCAAAAGTCAGATATATAAACCAGTGAATAGGTTAACACAACATACTAAACAAGGAATACCCAGACCATATGTTAGCTTTGTGTGAAGTAAGCCTGCAAGAGAAAACATCTGCCATGTCTGTTTCAGGATATTCAAAACAAATTGTATTTGTGAGGGAAATAATTAATTTAAGGAGATGGAAGTTGAAAAGTTGGGACAAATTGGTGTAATAGAATATGCTTGTTTTTAGATTATAACCTAACCTAAGCATAAGGCCGATATTTTTATACATTTTAGAAAATTTTCATGCTAGGATAGGCAAGCTACTGTCCTCCAGAAGTTTTGGACTTTAACATTAACCATCAGTGTAATGGTCAATGGTAATGGTGACTGGATTTAAATATGTTATTTACTGTGATCGTCCAATATTGAATTATTGGGCTCTGCATACTTTAAAAATAATTTACAATGACTTGTTGTGACCTTGTTTGAGCACTTATGTCTCTATTCCTTAAAGCAGTCTTTTTCTCAGGCTAACAAAAGCATAGCTGCTTTAAACAATTAAAATTACTGTAATGTCGCATGGCAGATGCACTTTTTTTTTTCACCAGCTCAGAAGCTGGCAAAAGGATTGCCTTCATACAGTTAGAGCAATGTTGTGCTTGTGCAAGGTTTGATGCCTACAGAGCTCTAGTGAATTATGTCCTTCAATGCCATAATTCAATGAAAAAACTCCCAAAAGAAGACAGGTCTTCCTATCGCCACAGCACAGACTGTGTAGTGCTATACAAAGTAAAGGTTTTCCTTATTAAACTGCAAAGCTGGGGCTAAATGCATTGTTTTGCACAACAGTGCAAGAGTCAACCCCACTGCTTCTTCAAGGATGCTCTATTCCCAGTCAGTCTGCAGCAATGGGGATTCCAAATCCCAGGTCCCACTGACCTTGCTTAGCTCACCCCCCCACCCCACATCACTGCTCTGCTGTAATTGTCAAACCCTTTTAATCCTTAAGGAGAAAACGGCATGAGGAAAAACATATATATTAGGCAGAATATTCAGTACACGCTACAGAAAAGTGGAAAGGGGAAGGAAAGCATGGGTGGCAAGCGAGGCAGGGTCAAAAAAGTCAAAATGGCAGCCCCGATCAGGCGTCACACAGAAAAGGTGGAGGTTCGATCGCGTCTTGACAGCCGTCACCTTGACTTTTCTGACCATGCCTATTGCAAATACCTCCGCCCTCTCGTCGTTTCTTATTCCTGAGGCGGTTGGAAGGACAATCGGACCCTATTACTGACGAAACCCCGGTAAGGAATAGTATTACCACCGCGGAGGGGGCATGCGAGGCAACGCATGAAAAAGGATGGAACTCTCATTTAGCTTCCCTCACAAGCTTCGCCGCCATCCGCGGGGCTGGCAAGAACTCGACGGGGCGCCACTTCTTCCCTCAGCCAATCAACGCAGAGCGAAGCGTTTTTGCACCAATCCCTGGTTTCGTGGCTAACCGGAGCCAATGACTAAAAGTGGGGGTGGGGGAAGCGGCTCTTTGTACCTTCGCTTCCACTCGCTTTCCCCGCCTTTGGAGCCGGTTCGGCCAATCAGATGGCGATTAGTCTGGGAGCGAGTAACGGTTTTCAATTGTCCACGGCGTCCGGTGCTGTTGCCTTGTCCCTTTGAGAGGAGGCTGCCACTTTTTTTTTTTCACTTCATACCGTTCGAGCTAAAAGTCCTCACGACTATAATGTAGTTGCACAAATTTTCACAAATCTACAGTCTCTTATTCATATCTCGCGCGCTCAAGAGATTCCGAGGATTTCCCGCGGACTCTGAAGTGATTACTTCGCTGCGTTCCCGCCCTTGACTTTCCTCATTAATAAGAATAGAATGGGAATGGGAAATAGCATAGCATAGCAAAGCATAGCATAGTATAAAGTTGGATGGGACCTTGGAGGTCTTCTAGTCTAGCCTCCTGCTCAACCAGAAGAACCTATACCATCTCAGACAAGTGGCTGTCCAGTCTCTTTTTAAAAACCTCCAGTGATGGAGCGCCCACAATTTCTGGAGGCAAGCTGTTCCACTGGTTAATTGTTCTCACTGTTTGGAAGTTTCCTTAATTCCAGGTTGCTTCTCTGATTAGTTTCCAACCATTATTTCTTGTCCTGTCCTCCGGTGTTTTGGAGAATAATTTGACCCCCTCTTCTTCGGGCAGTCCCTCAAATACTGAAACACTGCTATTGTGTGGCCTCTAATTCTTCTTTTCTTTAGACTATCCAAACCCAAATCCAGCAGCGGTTCTTCATGTTTTAGTCTCCAAGACTTTGATCATCTTAGTTGCTCTTCTCTGAACTTTTTTCAAAGTCTCAACATCTTTTTTGCAGTATGGTGACCAAAACTGGTTGCAGTATTCCAGGTGTGGTCTTACATAAGATTTTGTAAAGTGGTACTAATACTTTTTGATTCTATGCCAGGATTGTATTAGCTTTTTTGGCGGCGGCTGCATATTGCTGGCTCATATTCAAGTGATCATCCACTAGGACTCCAAGGTCCCTCTCACAGTTATTTTTTTTGAGTCAGGTCTCATTTAATTTGTACTTATACCTTTAATTTTTCCTGCCTAAATGTAAATCTTTGCTTTTCTCCACATTAAAATTCATTTTGTTGGATAGGGCCCACTGTTCAAGTCTGTCAAGATCTTTTTGGAGTTTGTCTTCTGGGGTGTTAGCCAGTTTTGTTATTCCTGCCAATGATCCATCGAAGCGCTTCCCCATCCCACAACTCGCTTGGATGACTTTTAGATATAGTTAACTACAATTCTTCTCACCTTAGTACAGCAAGGTTTTTCACTAGCCGGCTTCAGAGGATGGGAGTGGCAATCCTGAGCTTAAACCAAGAACCTGAATAAATATTTGAGGCAACGGGAGGCAACAAGATACTCTAGTTGCTCTCTGACTGAATATAGGTTTAATCCACAAAACTCACACAACGGACTAAGCAATTTATTCAGTTTGCATGGTTTTGGTTTTCATGTGTTGTGTGAACTCGGTCATGGTTTGTAAACAATGGTTAACACACCAACCTTCATATGGAGGTGTGTTAAATTGCTGTATTATTTTTACATTGAACGTTAAGCTTTATTTTAATAGAATAGAAATCTTTATTGTCCAAGTGTGATTGGACACGCAAGGAATTTGTCTCTGGTGTATAAGTTCTCTGTACATACAAACAAGTGATAAATCATCATCATAATCATGAAATACAATCATCATAAATCATGAGATATGACACTCACTGATAGTCATAGGATACTAAATAAGCAAACAACATAAATCATAATAGGATACTAAATAAAAGCAACATAAATCATAGATGCAAACAACAAAATTTTAGTCATAAGAAGTGAAGGAAATAGAGAAAATGAAAAGGATAATAGTAATATAGCCCTACTAGGTAGTTTGACAAACCAGGAGATAAGACAATGTTGTGAGAGTTAGTTGTTCCCACAACTAATTATTAAATATCAAACTTGATAACAGTATTTTGGCATCAAAGCTTCCTTTTGAAGCTTAGGAAACTTCAAAGCCATTTCCTTTGATGTATAAAAACTACACTTTAAAAGGGACCCTCAATCAAACAATAAAACAGTATTCTGAAGTCCTTGAATGTTGCAAATGTTAAGAAAAAATGAATCTGGGTTGCAAAGAAGGAGATCTATTTTAAGGGTGCCTGTCTTTTCTCATGTCTAACAAAATAAAGCTTTTATTGCACATCAGTGGCTTTTATTATGTGGCTTTCTGAAACATCACATCTATCAAATGTATGTAATCATTTATTTTTGTACGCTATGTAACCCATCCTAATAAGCTCTGCTGGAAATAATCTGTATTGTCAGTAGGGAGAGTTTGATACATCTTAAACTAAATTTTAGTTAAACAGAGCCCTTCCTTGAGAGAGACAGGCAGTGTAGCTACATGAAATATAAATAAATAAGTATAATTTCATTAATGCCATCTTTATTTATTCAATAAATGATACTAGTTTTAATCATATAAGCTGTCCAAAGTCCTGTTTGTGAAATGGGTGGACATTGAATACATTTAAAAAACGTTGTGTTTTACACCTCTTGTGAACCCAGCCACTATTTCATAGGATTTGTCATAGGGTTTCTAAAATATTCTGAGTGCAACTTCCTAAGCTGCTCCATGAATCACATTACAGACGTTTATTTAATCTTTAAGAGATGCTGGTTTGGATAGATGATGCAGCACTCATTTCATGCCTCCTATTTTTATTGTTTATTTATTTATTTTTTATCTATTTTTTTTACACTGCCTAATTTTGAGTGGTTCACAGATTAAAAACACAAAAGAAAAATACAATAACAGAATGGTAAAAAGCAACCTCAAGTTATCCAGATGTATGTTGAACCAATCTTGTCAAAGGCCCAAGTCAAGAGCCAAGTCTTCAAGGCCTCTGAAATATCAGCACAGTAGGGGCCACCAAAATCTCATTGGGGACTTCATTCAGTGTTGCAAGAGAAAGTAATTTCCAAAGTCTCAATTGATGACATTTTTTTAAACAAAGGAACTCAGGGCATGCTTACCTTGCTACATCAAATTGGGCAAGCAGATACTATGGGAGAAAGTTTTTATTCACCTATGTATGAATCTGTACATAGGTTTGCTCTATCCAAAAAACTTATCCAGAATAATTTTTCTTTTTTTTCTTTTCTTCTGTAAATGTGGCATTGTAATGATGCAAAATGCTAGAATAATTTTCACCCAGTTAGGATCAGAGAAAAGATTTTTAGGAAGGCCCTGAGGCTGTGAGTGGGAAGATGTATATTGATCACAGATGAATGGATGGATAGATAGATAGATCACCAGATAAATATATCTCAGAGGAAGGCAATGGCAAATCATTTGTATTGCTGTCCAGAAAACTACACAAATCTTCCCACATACTTTAGTTACCTGAGTTAAATTTAGTGAGACTTCAACAATTGGCAGAGTGGGGAAGTATTCTGTAAATCAGTGAAATCCTTATTGCTATTATTTTTAAAAATTGTGTTTTATTTACTACATTTTCTAAATATACAAAGGAAAACAGTTTAGCAATAACAAACATTAAAAAGTGAAATATAAATAAATACTGTTTGTCATCTTGGATAATTAGCATGTACAGCTTGTCAGTAAGTCATTCGAAAAATTTCAAGATGTGAAAGACTAATAATAATAACATACGGTTTTTTTAAAAAGGCAATTAAAAGGCATCATAAAAGTATAGTTTCAGGAAATAATTTAAGACATCCACCACCAGATGCCTCTGCTACCTAAGAAAATTAATTTACAGTAAAGCAAAAAAAAAACAAAACAAATTAATTTTTATTAGATCTTGGATTAGAGATAGATATTTATACAAGATGGCAAAAAAGCCATTCCTCTTTATTTTGTATTGTTGTTCTAAGTCTAAAATTCAGGTACCACATTTCCGGAAGGATGCTGACAAACTGGAATAATCCAGAGGAAGTAATCAAGGGTGTAAAAGGCCTGGAAGGAACAAATTATGAGGAATGCTTGGAGGCATTATAGTCAGGGAAGCAGAAATAGAAAAGATTCAGAAAAAAATGAAAATGAAAACCCCAAGCAATAATAGAATAGTAGAAAAATAGTTGTTATCAGATAACAACAAATGGAAATATAAAAGAAGCAATTGACATGAACTACACAAATGATAACTTAGAAAATGTGGTACTTTCCGGCATGCAAGTTTCTTTTAATTTTACCTTGCAATTGTGGGAAGCCACCCCCTCCCAAAAGAATGAAATATTTTAGGAAATATTAAAAAGGCAGAATATTATATTTCCTCCAAAAGAGAAATAGAAATCTTAAGGGAGACAGAAGGTCAGGCCCAGCTCCCTACCCTCAGCAGATATTTGGTGCCCATTAAAAAGGAATGGGCCAGCCTATCTACAAAACAAATGACCTTAAGCTCTAGAGTGATGGGATTAAGACATAACCCTTCAGGACACAATAGGATTATCTATCAGCAGGGCTCCTTATATTGCAAAATCACCTGGGGGCGTTATATCACCCTCCAGGCTTCAACCAAATTTGATTCAGACAAATATGATCCCACATGGCCCCGTGGAAATCTGACTACAGCCAATAGAATATATTTCTTGCACAGGAACAGAAAACTCAAGGGCAAGGCCCAAAAGAGGGTATAAATAACCTTCACTCTCCACTCCATGTGTTCAACTGCCCAGGACCTCAAACCCATGTGGTCCTCTTCATCACTAAACCATCTTTCCAATCAGCCTCCATGTTTCCAGTGTCTTTCTCCCCCTTGGAACTGAACCAGATGGATATTTCTTCCAACACAATAAAAGAGAATTTGTTCTTTCTGGCCATGTTTGGTCTACTTGGGAAGGCTGACATTAATTTTGCAAGTCTGAAAGTACAAATCACATGCCATCTCCTTTACAATCTGGGATGTTGGATGGGAGGGGGCATCCCTTCTGAGTTCTTGCTGTGCCCATTATGCAGCTGTGAGCTATGTGGTGTTTTCTCTGACGATTTCCTGATCGTTCCCCAGAACTTTCCTACATACATACCATGGCGTGCAAAGGTGGGATTCAATTTTTGTAACAACCGGTTCTGTGGGCATGGCTTAGTTGGTGACGTGGCTTGGTGGTCATGTGACTGGGTGGACATGGCTTGGTGGTCATGTTATTGTCTGGGCATGGCCAACTCACATCAAGGCACTCATCTCCTCGCCTGTCCTCTCTTGATTGTGGGGATGCTGCAACAGTCGTAAGTGTGAAAAATGGTCATAAGTCACTTTTTTTCAGTGCCACTGTAACTTTGAATGGTCACTCCACACAAGCAAAGTACCAGAAAAGGAGGGGAAAAAAACTCCAGAGAAGTTCCTGAGACAGGAAGTCTAGTCCTGCCAAGAATATAATAAGGCTTAACGGAGAGGCAGTTTCTGTAAGCAACACCAGAATGTTTCCTTCCTGCCTTCCTTACAGGATTAGGCCAGTAATTGCTTCTAATAACCGGTTCTCTGAACTGCTTAGAATGTTAACAACTGGTTCTACCAAATAGGTGTGAACTGGTAGAATCCCACCCCTGATTGCATGGAATCTTGCATTAGATAAGGGTTTGGACTAGACAATTCGCAACCCCCCTTCCAATCTTCTACAATTCTTTCAGAAAAAATACACTGATCGGATGTTCTTTGTATAAAGGCAAAACAATATGTATCCTGTCAGAAATAAGTCCCACTCCCACTGATTCCAATTCCAAGTCCCTAAGTCCTGGGCTGTGGATTGGAACTGGGCCAGGCAAGGGAGTGAAGCTTCAGCTGCACATGTGCATGATCTAGGTAGCACACAGATAACAGATAATCAGAGTTGGAAGGGACCTTGTAGGTCATCTAGTCCAACCCACCACCCAAGCGGGAGACCCTACACCATTTCTGACAAATGGCAGTCCAATCTCTTCTTGAAGGTCTCAAGTGATGGCGCTCCCACAACTTCCAAGGGCAAGCTGTTCCATTGGTTGATTGTTTTCACTGTTAGAAAGTTTCTCCTTATTTCCAGGTTAATTCTCTCCTTGTTCAGCTTCCATCCATTATTCTTTGTCTGGCCTACAGGCACTTTAGAAAATAGATTGACCCCTTTCTCCCTGTGGCAGCCCCTCAAATATTGGAAGACTGCTATCATGTCTTCACTGGTCCTTCTCTTTACTGGACTAATCAAGCCCAGTTCCTGGAACTGTTCGTTGTATGTTTTATCCCCCAGTCCCCTAATCATCCTGGTTGCTCTTCTCTGCACTTTTTCTAGAGTCTCAACATCTTTTTATAATGTGGTGACCAAAACTGGATGCAGTACTCTATGTGTGATCTTACTAAGGCTTTATAGAGTGGTATTAGTACTTCACTTGATCTTGATTGTATCCCTCTGTTAATACAACTTAGGATTGCATTTGCTTTTTTGGCTGCTGTTGCACATATTTAGCTGGTTGTCCACTAAGACTCCAAGATCCCTCTTACAGTTACTGCTATTGAGCCTAGTTTCACCCAGTCTATAAGTGTACTTTTGGTTTTTCTTGCCTAAGTGTAGGACTTTACTTTTGTCTACACTGAATTTCATTTTGTTAGATACGGCCCAGTGTTCTAGTCTGTCAAGATACATCTGCACCTTGAACCTATCTTCTTGGGTGTTAACTACTCCTGCCATCATCTGCAAATTTAGTAAGTTCCCCTTCTATCCCCTCATTTAAGTCGTTAATGAAGACATTGAAGAGTACTGGGCCTAAGATGGAACCTTGTGGCACCCCACTGCTTACTTCCCTCCATGTAGACTTAGACCCATTAAGGACAAATGGCGTTCGCTGCCCGGTTGCTGGGTGGGCGGGGTCATGGTGGGTGTGGCCTATCGGAACTTCCGGGGGAGGCATTTTTTGCCTTCCCCAGTTTCTGGACTCTTCCCTCGAGCCTCTGGGAGGATGAAAATGGCTTCCTCTGGGTCTGGAGGCCCTCCGGAAGCCAGAAACAGTCCAAACTCCTGATGACTCCCATTTTGTGATCCAGTGGGTGGTGGGAATAAAAATGTAAATATTGATCTGTGTGCGTGTATTGGGGGTGTTTCTGAACACTTCAGTATTAAGGCTTTTGTCTTCTTTAATGTGTACTGCATAGTCCAGGAAGACTAGACTATTTTCCTTAAAATGATATTCTGGAGAGAAAATTTCTCAGGTTGGGTTTCAGTATGATTCTGAAAACTTAGAAGACTAAATCCCTGTTCCTGGCAACTGACTCAGATTGAATCCCGCAACATTATCCTGGACATGTATATTTGCCTTCATTCGTTTTCAGTACTGTATAACACCTTGAGTATGAAACAGACCCAAATGAACACCAGTGGAACTAAATCAGATTTGCTGATATTGTATCCTAAAGTGGCTCTTAAGTTTTGCCGTTGTTGCTTATTTCAAAATCCTTGAAGCCGGATATCAGTATGGCTTGGTAGTTTGAAATGCTCTTTGCTGATTTTGGAATGATTCAGATTGGTGATTATTTATTCAACACTTCAGAATTCCATCTGTTGCTCCTAGGTAGACATGCAGGCATTCCAGAATAAGCTTTTATTAAACTACAAAAGAATGGAAGCAAAGTATTTGCTATTGTGGAATGTCTATGAGGGTTCTCAATCATCCAACTCAAGTTTGTCCCAAAAATGCTTTTCCAAAAGGCAACTGGGCTTGCTCGGGTTTTTCCTTGAAAATATTTCACTTGTTGTCTAAGAACCTTCTGTTAGAACTGAAGAAGCTTCTTGGATGATAAGCAAAATGTTTTCAAGGAAGTCCAGTTGCCTTTTGGAAAAGCATCTTTGGGACTACTGAATATTATTTATTGCCATAAACTGAATAATATACTATATATCAACAAAAAAAATTTAAAAATCATACTTGCCTGAAATGGGTGAACAGTAAGGCATCCATGTCCCTCAACCTCTTTTTTTTCTTGGTTATTAACTTGTAACCTATTAATCTATTCATTTTCTGCACACAGTGAGTTCATTACTCATTCTGCAATCCTTTGCAGAGATAGCAAAAAGAAAATATATGATTTCTGCTTGTTATATGCACTGCAGAGCAATTTGAGAAATACTCATCTGACAAGCTCTCACTTTTAGGGTAATTTATCACGTGTCACAGGGTAGATATCGCCAAGATAGGAACTGTCACTGCAGTAATTATTCTACAGTACAATTGTTCTTTTATATGAATATATCTGTCAATCATTTGCTAGACTGACTCCCCCTCCCCCCCGACAAATGGAGAATTGTCCATCATTAAGGACTTAAATACTCCAAACAAATGAAACAGATAGCATGACATTTATTTAGTTTACAATGTTTATAAACTGCTGCAGTCATGCAACTCTTAAGTGGCATACAAGTATTTTGCTTACTTATTAAATGTGTATGTCACCCATCTCATTGTTAGATTGACTCTATAGCAAATCAAGTATACATGGATGTTGGAATATTTTTGCAATTATGCAATGTAGGATACAGTCAAGGTATTACCTGGATATCGCACAGCCATTATCCAGGCCTAATTCTACTCAGCTTTCCAGACCAGGCAATACTGTTCAGATATTGTCAGTTAACAAGGAACAATGTGAGAATGTAACCTACACAGACACACAAATGATACACATAATTTTAAAACATGTGTTCTCTTTGTTAAACCCGAGCAAATGATTCAATACCTAGAATCATCCAATGAGTTTCTATATCTCTGCAAATCATGCAGACCCAAACTGGATCTGTTTGAAAGAGTTGATACCATAGAAACATGAATAACATCCCTTGACACCATAGTAGCATCCCTAGACGCCTTAAAAGAAAGATTATCCAACCTTGGAAAAAAAGACACAACGCAAAACCTGAACATCCAATAGCTACAAACCACATCTCTACCCAACAACTACAACCAATCCACAACCCAATCCACAAAAAAACATAAGCCAGAGAAATAATGATATCTCAATCCTCATCAGAGAAGCTGTTGAGCGTGAACGTAAACGTCCATACGCCATCTTATTTGGTCTAGAGGACATCAATTACAATGATGACATCACAACTGTCCAAAACATCATCAGTGATTATTAAGCATCAACCATCTCACCTGATGAAATACTTGACATTTCCCGCGTTGGCTGAGAGCTCAAAAACAGAGACGGCTCTGTGGCCCCACGCTTCTGCAGGGTCATTTGCAAAACTGAATCAAGCAAACGTAAATTCATTTATACTATAAATTCACTTGACAAAACCAACACCAACCATAAGAACCTCCGTTCTCACCCTGACCTAACCATACAGCAATGTGCCCACTCCCGTGTAATCCGCACTGAACTCAAAAAACGTCTAGACAATGGAGAGGACCTGTACATTGGCTGCCATGCTGACTGTATCAAAAGTAAGTCACACAACCCGCAACTCAGATTTAACCATCAACCACAACCCTACCTCAACCAGTCCACCATCACCCAAGACTAGGCATGCTCGCCCCTAACTACCTCAATTCCAACTACTGCTGACCTTAAATGCAAGCGACTCAATGCAAGAAGCCTTGTGAATAAAATACCTGAATTTCTCCTCTTACTAAATATTGCTAAATTTGATATCATATTTATCTGTGAAACATGGCTCAATGCATCTCTCCCTGACTCCATTACCACAGTAAGAGACTATCATGTTTACCGATCCGATCGTGAAATCCATAGAGGAGGTGGTGTTGCTATCTTCTATAAAAAGTCCTTACATCTAAAAAACATCCAAGTTACCCAGGAGCTTGCTCTTCCTGAGACCATCATCTGTGAACTGTCCTTAAATCTCATATTTTGGTTCTTACTATGTTACAGAGCCCCTGATTATGACATCGAACATGTAAACAAGCTAAATACACCACTAACATGGGCAGCATCCTGCCCACATGCTTTTATCTTTCTTGGTGATTTCAATCTACCTCATATTGACTGGACCCTAAATGAATGTATAACTGAACCCATACACGCAACCTTCTACAATGCTGTTACAAATCTGGGACTGGAACAACTAGTAACCAACAACACTAAACTAAACAACTGCCTCGATCTCATCTTCTGCAATAGTTTGAATTTAATTTATGGAATACAAACTAAAGAACCCTTTTCCAGCAGTGACCACAATATGATTGACTTTTGTCTCAACATACACCCACACAAAAATCATCACAATGATATAATCCCCAATTATAACTTCAAAAAAGACAACTATGATCTTATAGACAATGATCTCTCATCCCTTGATTGTCAATCTCTATTCGCTGGATGCAATTATGTTGAAGACTATTACAACATATTTTTACTTGAAGTCAAAAGAGTCATCAAACTATATGTACCAGCAACAACTCCTAAAGCAAACAGACAAAAAAAAACCAGATTACTCATAACAATAAGGAAACTTCAATCCAAAAAGAGGTCACTCTGGTGGAAAAACAAATCTGGTCACGTTGCCAATTTCAAAAGCCGATACAAAAATTTATGCCACCAGATAAAGATTGAATGAACTAATTATCACATTAAACAAGAGGAAAATCTTCTACGCACCAATTCCACCCACGCTTTTTACAATTTTGTGAATAACAAACTAAAAGACTCAAGGTCCATCCCACCCCTGATAGGACCTAATGGTAAAGACTGTAACGACGACACCATTAAAGCCAACATCTTTAATACATTCTTCGGCTCAGTATTTGTAAACAGCAATGGATCATGTAATTAATGGCCAGTAATTCCTAGCCATACCACAGACAACTACAATGATCTAGTACATATCGATTTTACAGAAGACAATGTTGAAAAAGCACTGCACAATCTAAAACCATCTATTGGACTGGATGGAATATGTGCCTACTTCTTAAAAAAGCTATCTACTGCCATAGCAGAACCTCTAAGCATAATCTTTGAAAAATCTTTCAAGACCAGCTCTTTACCTAACCTATGGTCACAAACCACGGTCATCCCCATCTTCAAAAAGGGAGACTCCAGCCTAGTTGAAAATTACAGACCAATCTCCTTATGCTGCATCACCTGTAAAGTCATGGAATCAATTATTAACTAATCCATTATCCTCCACTTAGAGACAAACAACCTACTCTCCAATAAACAATTTGGTTTCAGGAAAAAACTATCCTGTAATCTGCAACTCTTACACTGAAAAAACATATGGACTACACAACTCGATCAGGACAAAGCAATAGACGCAATCTACATAGACTTCTATAAAGCTTTGATTCAGTGGTACACGACAAATTACTCCTAAAACTAAAATGTTATGGTATCTCTGGACAACTGCATAACTGGATAGGAGCATTCCTGTCAAACAGACAACAAATGGTCAAAATTGGGAGTGTCCTATCAAATTCTGTACCTGCCAATAGTGGTGTCCCCCAAGACAGTGTTCTAGGACCAACTCTCTTCATACTCTACATAAATGACTTCTGTGATCGTATCAAGAGCAATTGCGTTCTCTTTGCTGATGATGTAAAGCTGTTCAATACCACAGACAATACTACTACCCTTCAAAAAGATCTTGACTATGTATCAGAATGGTCAAACAAATGGCAACTTCAAATCTCAACAAATAAATGCTCTGTCTTATATATTGGCAAAAAAAATCAGAAAATAAAATACAAGCTGAATAGTCAAGATCTTGTTGATGATCCAAGTTCTGTAAAGGACCTTGGAATATGCATCTCTAATAATCTAAGTGCTAGAGCCCACTGTAACTACATAGCCAAAAAGGCATCAAGAGTTGCTAACCTAATCCTACGTAGTTTTTTCTCTGGTAATATCACACTATTAACTAGAGCATACAAAACATTTGCTAGACCAATACTTGAATACAACTCATCAGTCTGGAATCCACATTACATATCTGATATTAGCACAGTTGAGAAAGTCCAGAAATATTTCACAAGAAGAGTTCTCCGCTCTTCTACTCATTGTAGAATACCTTATGCCACTTTAGACTCAAAATTCTAGACCTAGAAAACCTTGAATTACGCCGTCTTTGGTCTGATCTAAGGATGGTATATAAAATCATACATTGCAATGACTTACCTGTAAATGAATACTTCAGCTTCAACCATAACAACACAAGAGCACACAATAGATACAAACTCAAGGTTAACCGCACCAAACTTGATTGCAGGAAATACGACTTCAGCAACAGAATGGTCAATGTCTAGAATACTCTACCTGACTCTGTGGTTTCTTCCCCTAACCCCAAAAACTTTAACCTTAGACTGTCTACTATTGACCTCATCCCTTTCCTAAGAGGTCTGTAGGGGGCGTGCATAAGCGCACCAATGTGTCTATCGTCCCTATCCTATTGTTTCTTTTATTTTTCTTACATGTACCTATTTCATGTATTCATAACTATGTATATACTTATACCTATTATCTTGTAAGCGATTGACAAATCAAATAAATCAAATCAAACTTATTCCGACATGATTTTTTGTATCTCTTTTTTAACAGATTAATTACTTTCATTGATCCAGGGATACCACAGATGCAATACACTCTGATCTTAGTATAAAGCATTTGAAAAGCTTCTTGCTATATTCTTGTGGATAAATTGTATATATTTTGTAGAAAGTCAACACCCATGTACCCTCCAAGAAAGTGAAATATTTTGGGGAATATTAAAAAGGCCGGATAGAATATTTCCCCGAAAGGAGAAATGGAAAAAAAAATCTTAAGGGAGGCAGAAACCAGTTCCAGTCTCCCTGACCCAAGCAGAAACTGAGGAGGCCAGCTTTTAGAAATGCAGATTTGGTCATCCATTCAGAAAGAATGGGTCAGAGAGAAACTCCAGATAAGCACTTAGGCTCAATTAACTCAGACAAACACCTAGGATTTGCATTTCCCCTTCTGCCTATGGAGCCAGCCATGACCCTTATATGACCCCATATGGATCCAAAAAATACAAAACCCTATTCTCAACTACATTTTGGTAAGCTGTCCCAGAATTGCATGCTGTGTGTGTGTGTTGGGTCTGTTCCCCAATAAACAGAAACTTTCTTTCCAATCAGCCTTTATTTTATTCCCAGCTTGGAACTGGAACTGGATTTTTCTTCCAACAATACATGAGCTAGAGATTATTGAGGTCCAGCCAATTTGCAACACTTTGAACAACTGCACATCAAAATGGTTGTAAATGATTCCACTTCATCCTGAACAGAGCTACTGAATAGAGTCTCCAGTGCATCACCCTTGACCTACTATGGTTTTTGATATATTTATAAATAACCTAAAGGATAAAATGGGTTATCTCATGTGCAGCTGACAACATGCTAGAGCAGGTGTGTCTAACTTTTGGGCTTGACTGAGCCACAATGATTGAAGAGGAATGATCTTGGGCACATATAAAATAAATAATTAATGTATTATATGTATGTGCATATGTATAAATAATGTTAAAATTATAAAATTGTGGCACTGCATCACTAGCTGTTCAGGGTCTCACATGGCTCATGGGCTGCAGGTTAGACACACCTGTGCAAGAGGAATTGCTCAGAAAACAAAGCAGTCTTGCACATTGACTCAAGTGCCATTCAATAATGAATCATAATGAATATTTACTTAGGCCTGTAGTAGTCTGGGAGGTTGGTAGAGCACCACAAGTAGCAGAGAAGTGGGATTTCATCTCATCAGTTCATATAAGAAAAGAATGTAAATAAATAACCCAAATAATCAATGGGAGACAGGTGTGTGTGTGTGTGTGTGTGTATGTGTGTGCGTATGTGTGTGATAGAGAGAGAGAGAGAGAGAGAGAGAGAGAGAGAGAGAGAGTCAAGCTTAAAAAATGAAGTTTGTTTATTTATATCCTGCCTTTATTGTTTTTTTTACAAATAACTTAAGGCAGCAAACATACTCCTTTTCCTCCTCTTTTCTCTCTCTCCTCCACCTTGTGAGGTGAGGGAGAGAGAGAGGGAGGGGGTGAGAGAGAGGGAGAGGGAGAATCTGGCCCAAGGACAACCCTGTCTGCTTTCCTGGCAAAGGCAGAACTATAACTCAAAATTTCCAACTTTCTAGTGCTTTAACTGTCGTGTCCTCGAAAATGATGCCAGGAGTCGGTGACTTCAAATCATGCTCTTTTATTTAAGTAGGAACCGAACTGGCTCTTTGCAAAAGGTTCGCGGCTTTTATTCTTTTAGCCGTGGCGGCTGCGGCCAATGGCACCACTTTGAATCTCCCGCGATTCGAATAGACCAATCGCGGGAGATTCTTAGCGAGCCAATCGGCGCAGCTTGCCTGACCAATCAGAGTGCCCCGCGCTTTAGCCAATCAAAGCGCGGGGATCTCAAGAATGCTAATTAAGGGACAGAACACCCCTCCCCTCTTGGTATGGTCCTTACGTCACGTAGTCACGTAGGTAAGTGGGGCTCCGTCTGAGCCTACTGGACCTGCGCAGCTCAGTCATAGGTTGGATCCCGGCTGGTTCGGTCGGGATCTCTGTTGCTCCTGATGCCGTCGTGGGAACCGGCTGGTCGGTCGGGCCGGGCCGCTCTCCGTAGCTCCCTCCTGGGCCTTCCAGGTTGGTTGAGCTGCGGGTTTCGCCGCTCCCGCTCAGTCTTCCAGGGTCGGTCGAGCTGGCCTGGCTGTCTCTTCCTGGCGAGGGGTCGTGCTGGCTGCTTTCCAGTAAGTATGGCTGGTTTATTCTTCTTTGGTTTTGGTCCCCTGGGTATTCCCTCCCCCCTTGGTTTGTGTTGTGGGGGTCGGTTTCGCCTGTTTGTGCGTCGGTGGTCTCTTGGTTGGTAGTCCTCGACCTTAGTTGGTCGATGTGGCGTTTCCAGGCTCGTCCGTCTGCTGTTTGTAGACGGTACGAGTGTGGGCCTGTTATTTGTGTGATGACGGCCAGTACCCATAGTGGGTCTCCCGTCAGGTTTCTTGCGTATACGGGGTCGCCTGGTGCAAAAGTTCGGTGTTTGCTGTTTGAGTCTGGGGGCTTCTCCGGGTTATACGTGGGGTGTAACCTGTTGAGTGGGGACCTTAATTTCCTCCCCATTAATAGTTCGGCTGGGCTCTTATTCGTTGTGGTATTTGGAGTTATGTGTTGGGTGAAGAGAAGTTTGTTTATTTTCTCCTGGATCTCCCCGTGGTCTATTTTCCGGATGGTCTTCTTACTGAATTGCACCATCCGTTCCGCCCTACCGTTCGCCGCCGGGTGCGCCGGTGCTGTCAGCGCGTGGCGGATGCCCCTTTCCGCTAGGAATTTTTCGAATTCCAGCGAGGTGAATTGGGGCCCGTTGTCGGAAACGACGACGTCTGGGAGGCCGTGAGTTGCAAAGAGTTTGCAGAGTTCCTTGATCACGGCCTCCGTGGTTGTTGTTTTCATGTTGCTTACCTCCAGCCAGTTGGAGTAAGTGTCTACTGTTATAAGGAAGGTGTGTCCTTTTGTGGGCCCAGCGAAGTCTATGTGGATCCTAGAGCAAGGTCCCCTTGGGGTTTCCCACTCTAGGACGGGTGCTGTGGCTAGGCTTGGCCTAGTTTCCTGGCATCGTTGGCACCTTGCTACCCAGGTCTCAATTTGTTTGTCCATCCCTGGCCACCAAGCGTAGCTTCTGGCCAGGGCTTTAGTCCTAACGATGCCAGGGTGCCCCTCGTGTAGTAGTTCCAGAACCTTCCCTTGTAGTTTTTCTGGAATGACCACCCTATCCCCCCATAGTATGCACCCTTTTAATAACGAGAGTTCCGTTTGGTGGTTTTGGAACGTTTTGACGGACTCGTCGTTGTCCCTTTCTGGCCACCCTTTCTCTACCCAATGCAACACCCGCGCCAGACGTTTGTCTTTATTAGTCTCTCGGGCAATGTCTGACGCGGTTATGGGCAGGTTGGGTAGAGTCTCTATGCTGAGGGTGGTCATCGTGGGTGCTGGGTCGGTGTCAGGTTCCGGTAGCGGCGAGCGGCTTAAGGCGTCTGCATGGGAGATTGTCTTACCCGGTCTGTGTATGAGTCCGTAGTTGTAGGCTGCCAGGAACTCGGACCACCTTGTCATTTGGGGAGACAGAATGTTCGGGGTGGCCCGGTTTCCTGCAAGGATTCCCAGCAGCGGCTTGTGGTCGGTTATGATGGTGAATGTCCGGCCGTAGAGGTACTCGTGGAATCTTTTTACGGCGGCAACGATAGCCAGAGCCTCTTTGTCCAGCTGGCTATAGTTCCGCTCCGGTTTGGTCAGGATCCTTGAAAAGAACGCGATGGGCGCTTCTTTTCCGTCGGGGAGGGTATGGCTGAGGACAGTGCCGACGCCGAAGGGTGATGCGTCGCATGTGATGGCCAGAGGTAGGGTCTCGTTATACTGTATAAGGACGACGTCCGAAGTGAGGAGGTCCTTTGTTCTTTGGAAGGCGGCTTGCTCGCATTTCCCCCAAGTCCAAGTCGCTGCCTTGTCCAGGAGCCAATGCAAGGGCTCCGCCACCGTCGCCTTTTGGGGCAGGAAAACATTGTAAAAGTTAAGTAGCCCCAGGAATGCCTGTAGTTCCGTCTTCGACTTGGGTGTGGGGGCTTCTTTGATGGCCTTGATTTTTTGGTTTGTGGGGTGAATGCCGTGACGGTCTAGGAGGTATCCTAGGAATTCAACCCGTTCCATGTATAATTGGCATTTCTCCCTCTTTACTTTGAGCCTGGTCTCTTTGAATTTGGTTAGGACCTCCCTTAGGCGACCCTCTAGTTCGGCTTGGTTGCTGACACTAGGACGTCATCGAAGTAAGGTACCACCCCCTTGATGCCTTTCCATTAGGCTTTGGAATATTCCCGGTGCCACGCTGACTCCGAATTGGAGTCGGTTGCATTTAAATGCTCCCCGGTGGGTGACTATGGTTTGCGCTTCTGCCGTTTGCTCGTCGACTGGCAACTGTTGGTATGCCTGGGCGAGGTCGAGCTTGGCGAAAACCTTACCCTCTCCTAGTGAGTGCAGTAGGTGTTGCACTACTGGGACGGGGAAGGCGCTTTGTTGCAGCGCGCCATTTAGGGTGGCCTTATAGTCCTCACAGATCCTCACCGACCCATCGGGCTTGATCGGGGTGACTATGGGGGTCTCCCACCGGGCGTGGTCTATTGGCTGTAGGACCCCTTGCTTCACGAGCTTCTCAATTGGCTCGTCTATCTTGGGTTTAAGTGCGAATGGCACCCGCCTTGGTTTCAGGTGTTTTGGGGGGACATTTGGGTCTAGGCTGAATGATATAAGGGGCCCTCGGTACTTGCCTAGGTTTCTGTCGAAGACCTCTTAGAATTCCCGGGCCAGTTGTTGCTCCCAGCTGTCATCGGTGACGTGGTCGACTCCCGTGACTGCAATGCCGAGCGGGGCGAACCATTGCAGTCCTAGTAGGCTTGGGCGGTTGCGGTCGACGATTGTCAGGGGAAGCCTCTCGGTGTGCCCTTTATATGTGATGTTGAAGTGTTTGGTTCCGACTACCGGGATGCGGTTTCCCTGGTAGTCCTTTACGATGAGTCTCTGGCTGTCTAGGTTCCTCCTTTGGATGGTAGGCACCAAGCGCTTTATTTCATGCCATGCTATCATGGAGAGGTAGCACCCGAAGTCCACCTCCATTTTGCATGGCTGGCCCTCGATGCCTACCTCCACGTGGACCTTCTGGGCGTCATTGGTTATGGCGTGGCCGATGGTGACCGTCTGATGGGTCTCCTCTCTTCGCCGGTTATCGCCGCCTCGTAGGGATCGTCCGTTCCGGTCCCATCTATTGTCCGAGGGGCGATCTCTGGTCCGGGGTGGTGTGCTCTCTCTCCTCCGGTCGCTCTGGTCCCACCGGGCCGGGCTGCGGTTCTTTTTAAGGCGGCAGACACGGGCGATGTGTCCCTTCTTGTCACAATGCCGGCAGATCGACTCGAAAAACCGGCATTCGGACCTGGGGTGGTCACCTCCGCAACCGGCACAGTTGGTCCTCAACTTATGACCCCGCCGGTTCCGTGGGTCATGGCCTGTCTGGAGGCGATGAATGTCCTCCTCATCATCGGAAGTGCCCGATGCTGAGTGGAAATCGCCCTGGTGGGTGATCGTCTCGGGTTGGGCCTCGGCCGACCTTGCAGGGTTGTTGCTCCCGCTAAGGTCCCCAGCGTTCGGTCTGCGCATGCGGTCGGCGGATGTTCGGGTTGCTTCGGCGGCTGCGGCGGCTGCGGTTGCGGTGAGGGTGTCTGCTAGGCTGATGTTGCCCTTGGCCATCAGCCGGCTCTGGAGGACGATTCTGTCTCGCAGGGCGTCATTCAGGTTGTCGAATTCGCAGAGCCCCTCTAGGCGTCGTAGTTCGGCGACGAAGTCACTGAAACTCTCACCCGACCGTTGGTCCCGACGGTAGAACTCGTTGCGCCGGATCAGGATGGGTACCTCTGGAGCGTAGTGCCGCTGCGGTTGCGGTGAGGGTGTCTGCTAGGCTGATGTTGCCCTTGGCCATCAGCCGGCTCTGGAGGACGATTCTGTCTCGCAGGGCGTCATTCAGGTTGTCGAATTCGCAGAGCCCCTCTAGGCGTTGTAGTTCGGCGACGAAGTCGCTGAAACTCTCACCCGACCGTTGGTCCCGACGGTAGAATTCATTGCGCCGGATCAGGATGGGTACCTCTGGAGCGTAGTGCCGCTGAAGTATTGGCTCGAGGACGTCCCAGTCCATCGCGGTCGCGTCGGCGGGCTTGGCAAGCGCCTTGGCCATCTTGAATACCTCGGTCCCGCAGTGGGTCAGGAAGACGGCGCGCTTCATGGGGCCGGTGGCGTCCTTCAGATCGCTGTACTCGAGGAACATGCGGAATCGGTCGGAGTACGATTCCCAGTCCTCGCTGGCGGGGTTGAAGGGTGCGGGGGGTGCGATTTTCGCCATCGTGGTGATTCGTCTGGCTTCCGTCGGACACATGGTTCGGTTCAGGGTCTGGATCCCATCCTCATCGCCAGTGTCGTGTCCTCGAAAATGATGCCAGGAGTCGGTGACTTCAAATCATGCTCTTTTATTTAAGTAGGAACCGAACTGGCTCTTTGCAAAAGGTTCGCGGCTTTTATTCTTTTAGCCGCCGCGGCCGCGGCCAATGGCACCACTTTGAATCTCCCGTGATTCGAATAGACCAATCGCGGGAGATTCTTAGCGAGCCAATCGGCGCAGCTCGCCTGACCAATCAGAATGCCCCGCGCTTTAGCCAATCAAAGCGCGGGGATCTCAAGAATGCTAATTAAGGGACAGAACATTAACCACTAGTCCAAACTGGCTTTCCCTATCTGTGCAAACAATTAAAATAATCAAACAGTCTTCTTTTTGAATTTGGGGGCTGCTTCATCACTGGAGGTTTTGAAGAAAAAGTTAGATATCCTTTTTATCCTTAGCAGCAGTGTTTATAAACTTTAGGAGCCCTGCTAAACAAAAGCAAACAGTGTGATGCAGCCACTAAAAGCCAAGAGGTTGCATTGCTTGCCAAAAGCACTGAGAATCTAGGTTACAGGGATTCTATTGTACTCTGGGCTAATTATTTATATCCTTGGAGAACTGCCTCTTCTGGAATTTTAAAAAGAAGCTGGAAGAACAATAGAGATCTGGAACTCAAGCACCTAGGAAAAATGGTTGAAAGAGCCGAGCAAACCGAAAGACTAGGGAAATATGGCGATAATTTATAAATTTTTAAAATAGTCACAGCTGAGAGATGGGTGACCAAGCAAAGCTGTTATGAACTAATAAAACGCTTAAATAAAGTTTTATCAAACCTTTAGAAAATAGCAGGGCTCTAATCCTTCACTTCTGATTGGCCGATAATAGCGATATCGGATTGGTCCGTTCAGGAGAATCTGATTGGCTATTAACGAGCTACTCTCATTGGTTCAAGGGGTTAACACTCCATGTTTCTCATTGGTTACTGGATCAGCAGCCTGCCCTATAAAAGGGCTGCTGCTGCCCTGGGGTTTTGCTCTGTTCAAAATGATTAATAAAGAGTTGAAGTTCACTGTTCACTGCCTCGTCTCCGTTCCTTGCGCCCATGCGCAGAACTTAACAAAAGCTATTCTTGAAAATCAGGGTAGGACTAGAACAAACATGTTGAAATTAAAGGAAAGAGATTTGGTCTACTATTAGGAGGAATTTCCTGACATAACTGAATCAATCTGCCAGGAATAACAATATACTCTTCTTTCCTGTGGTTTTCAAGTGACCTGTGTTACTCATATTGCAACATGCCTGATTTTATGATTTATCCAATTATGGAAAAAGTTTGTGCTAAAGCTTGAAACTGAATTTTAGCAGAATAACTTATCTTGCTGTACATCTGTAAACTGTGCACGTCTGCAGCATTGTTATTACCATAACCCAATACTGTAAGCATTGTTACTTACTATTACTGAGCATATTTACAGCACTGTAAAAAGGAAAATAAATAAATACAGCCATAAAAGAATAGGCTCTCTCGCTTCTAGCAGCACTTAGAAACAGACAGTAATAATACAGAGAAGATAGGAAAAAAATAAAAAGTTATTTGGGGACATAAAAACATTCAAACATTTACACTCTTGCGTAATATAAGTGATCTTATAGGTTATTACATCTGGGATGCAGAGATGATATTCAGCAGGTTCTGACCAGTTCTGGAGAACCAGTAGTGGAAATTTTTAAGTAGTTTGGAGAACCGGCAAATACCACCCATGGCTGGCCCGCTCCCATCTATTCTCTGCCTCCCGAGTCCCAGCTGATCGGCTGGGTCTTCTTTTGTTGCCCTGCACAGGAGAACGGAACTGGAAAGCAGATTAGTGGGGTGGGGAGGGAATGAGACTTTGCAGCAACCTTCCCCCAGGAGTGGGAAGGGAATGGAGATTTTGCAGCATCCTTCCACTGCCACACCCACCAAGCCACATCCATAGAACCAGTAGTACAAATTTTTTGAATTCCACCACAACTGGGATACATATATTTGAAAAGAAGATAGCAGATACTTTCTTGCATCTCTTTGCTGCTGCCTAATCATTGTCCAGCTTTTTACAGCTCAGTTCTGGTAGCTAAAATTGTTTTATTGGTCTATTTTGTTTTATTGTTGCCTTCCAGAACTCGATGTGGACAGATTGGGGCCATGATGACCAACTAGCAGGGATAGATAACTTGCCTATTTTAGAAATTGTAGGACAGCAGGTTTGGGAAGATGATTTACAGATAGCTTACACTCATATGTTCTGTGACCATTCAAAGTTACAGTGGTACTAAATAAATGGACATACAACCGATCCCCAAAGTTCTGCCATCAACCACACCAAGGCAGTCACATGACTGCAATCCAGGTGCTTGTGTCTGACTTGCAATTATATCAGTGCGGAGAGCTGTGATCACATTCACCATCAGTGACCTTCCTTGCCAGCTTTCCACAAGCAAAGTCAATTGAGAAGTCAGCAGGGAAGTTTGCAAATTTATGGTGCTTTGTGTTATGTTTGAGAATGGGTGAGGAGGAATGGAGACAAGCCTCTGAACGGTGAACTTCAGCTCTTTATTTACATAGTGACTTCTCAATAAAACAACAGTAACCCTCGCCTTATATAGGCAACCCTTGTAACGTTTTAACCAATAACAGGCTAGGAACGTTAGCTTTTATGACCAATAGGAACTCTCTGTTAAGGGCCAATCGGATTCCCTGGAACGGGCCAATCCGGTACGGCTGCTTAACAGCCAATCAGAAGTGCAGGGCCAGGACCCTGCACTTTCTCCAAGCTCACACTTTATTACTTATATACATACACAACACCCCTTCCCCCTAGTTCCTTAGTCCAAGTCATAGTCCCTTAAATAGGACGGTTGTTTTTTCAGTCTTTTGGATTTCCTTTGTATTGGCTGGTTGCAATCCAGCTGAGGTAGATCGCCGCTTGGTGGTGGGGCTGCCTCTGGTTCAGAGTTCACTTCCAAGTCATTGCCCACATTTTCTGCAATTCCCCGAGGCGCAAACGTTTCTCCCTCCAGCTCCGCTTCTTGAATTACATTTAAATCATCGTTTCCTTCGAGCGGGTTCTCTAGGATTTCCACATCTTCCGTACCTCCCCCCCCCCAGTTTGGTCATAGGGGAGTTGCGGACTGGCTGCTGCAAGTCGTGACCGTAATTGGTCGATATGCCGTTTCCAAAGTTTATTGTCAAGGCATTGCACAAGGTAGGATCTGGGGCCGGTTACACGTACTACTGTCGCTTCCACCCACAACGGGTCGCCCGATAAGTTCTTTGCATACACGAGGTCTCCTACCTGGAAGGTGCGACAGCGGCCGCTGGATCCTAGTGGTTTCTCCGGTTCATAAGCAGGGTGCAACCGGTCGAGGTGGGAGCGGAGCCTTCGTCCCATAAGCAGTTCGGCGGGAGTTCTGCCAGTGACGCTATATGGGGTGATGCGTTGCAAGAAGAGGATTTGATTGACCTTGTCGTCAATGTTGTCGTAGTCTACTTTTTGCAAGGTTCTCTTCACAATTTGGACCATGTGTTCTGCTCGGCCATTGGTTGCAGGATGCGCAGGTGAGGTGAGCGCATGGCGGATGCCACGATCAGCAAGATACTGCTCAAACACTAGTGCAGTAAACTGTGGCCCGTTATCGGACACCAGGATGTCTGGTAATCCGTGGGTTGCAAAGAGTCTGTTGAGAACCTTGATGACTGCCTCGGAGGTCGTAGTCGTCATACAATGAATTTCGAGCCAATTTGAGTAGGCATCGACTGTAAGCAGAAAGGTGTGGCCCTTGGTTGGTCCCGCGAAATCCAGGTGAATTCGGGACCAGGGTCCACAAGGTGTCTCCCATTCAGTAGGCATGGCTTTTGGTGGGGCGTTGCTGACTTCTTGGCACCGGGGGCAAGCTTTAACCCACTGTTCGATTTGCTTGTCAATGCCCGGCCACCATGCGTAGCTTCGTGCAAGTGCTTTCATTCGCACGATGCCGGGGTGGCCCTCGTGCAACGTTCTCAGCAACGTTTTATGGAGCCGCTCTGGAATAACGACTCTATCGCCCCAGATGATACAGCCCTTCTGGGAGAAGAGTTCAGTCTGCCTAGACTTGAATGGTGTGAAGTCATCTGATACTTGGTCATCCGCGTTCTACCCAACCCAGGATTCGTGCTAGGGTGTGGTTGCGCTTGGTTTCTCTCGCGATATCTCGTGCAGTCAGTGGCAGCGAGTTGAGTGCCTTGATTTGCAACGTGGTTACCGTTGGTGCTGGATTGTCGAGAGTCTCTGGAAGCGGTGCTCGGCTCAATGCGTCGGCGTGGGGAATGGCTTTCCCCAGCCGATATTGCAACCGATAATTATAAGCAGCTAAGAATTCTGACCATCGGGTCATCCTAGGGGATAATATGTAGGGAGTCGGCTTATCCCCGGCTATTATCCCTAGCAACGGTTTGTGGTCAGTCACAATAGTAAAAACCCTACCATACACGTATTCGTGAAATCTTTTCACAGCTGAGACGATTTCGAGGGCTTCTTCATCAATTTGTCCATAGTTCCGCTCTGTTTTCGAAAGAGTCTTTGAAAAATATGCAACAGGGGCTTCGTTCCCATTAGGCAGCACGTGGCTCAAAATGGCGCCCATCCCAAAAAGCGATGCATCGCAGGTTATAACTAACGGCAAAGTCTCGTTATACTGCATGAGTACAGAGTCAGATGTGAGCAGTTTTTTAACATTTCGGAATGCCTGTTCTTCTCGGTGACCCCATAACCACATTGCTTTTTTATATAACAACCGGTGTAACGGTTCAGCGACGGTTGCTTTGTGCGGTAAAAATACATTATAGAAATTGATGAGGCCTAGGAACGCCTGGAGATCAGCCTTGCTTCGTGTCCTGGGAGCGTTTGATCGCCTTTAACTTACTCTCGGTAGGGTGAATGCCCTGGCTATCAATCAGGTACCCCAGAAACTCAACACTGTCAGTGCATAATTTACATTTGTTTTTTTTAACCCTAAGACCAGCTTCTTGGAATTTTTTTAGGACTGATTTTAACCGGTCTTGTAAAAAATTTTTTGTAGGGGCTGCTATTAAAACATCGTCAAAATAAGGGACCACGCCCTTAATTCCTTGCAATAACCTTTCCATAAGGCTCTGGAAAATCTCCGGGGCTACACTAACTCCGAATTGCAGCCGGGTACATTTAAAGGCACCACGGTGCGTCACAATAGTTTGGGCCTGTGCCGTTTTTTCATCCACTGGTAATTGTTGATATGCTTGAGCTAAATCCAATTTAGCAAAAACTTTCCCGCCCCCCAGGGAATGGAGGAGGTGCTGCACCACCGGGACTGGATATGCGTTCTGCTGCAGGGCGTGGTTCAAGGTGGCCTGGTAGTCCCCACAAATTCGGATTGACCCATCTGGCTTGATGGGTGTTACAATAGGGGTTTCAACACCCCCTGAGCTATCAGTTTGTAGAGTTGTTCGTCGATTTTCGGTTTTAAAGCGAACGGAACTCGACGGGGTTTCAAATGAATAGGAGCTATTTTTGGATCTAAGCTGAATGAGATCGGGGTCCCTTTGTACTCACCTAAGCTGTCCGCGAAGACGTCCCCGAACTCAGATATAAGGTCTTCCTCCCAGTCACAGCCACTGACTCGGTTTACGCCGGCCACTTCAATGCCGAGTGGCGCGAACCATTGGAGGCCCAGTAGGCTAGGCCTATCTCTATCAATGACCGTTAAAGGTAAGTATGCTGTGTGCTTCTTGAAGGAGACTCGGACTCGGCAGGACCCGACAACGGGGATTCGATTCCTCTGGTAGTCCTTGAGGATGAGGTGTTGGAAACAGAGATCTTGGTGTTGAATTGTGGGGATGAGTTGCTTGAATTGTGGGGATGAGCTTTCCACAAGCAAAGTCAATTGAGAAGTCAGCAGGGAAGTTTGCAAATTTATGGTGCTTTGTGTTATGTTTGAGAATGGGTGAGGAGGAATGGAGACAAGCCTCTGAACGGTGAACTTCAGCTCTTTATTTACATAGTGACTTCTCAATAAAACAACAGTAACCCTCGCCTTATATAGGCAACCCTTGTAATGTTTTAACCAATAACAGGCTAGGAACGTTAGCTTTTATGACCAATAGGAACTCTCTGTTAAGGGCCAATCGGATTCCCTGGAACGGGCCAATCCGGTACGGCCGCTTAACAGCCAATCAGAAGTGCAGGGCCAGAACCCCGCACCTACTCCAAGCTCACATTTTATTACTTATATACATACACAACGCTTTGGTTTTTAAATAAACATAGAAGGGCAAGAGTTATGAACTCTCTGAAAGGAATCTATCTATCTATCTATCTATCTATCTATCTATCTATCTATCTATCATATATCTTTATCTATACATCTGTAATACTCTTTATATAAATGGAGAAAGCATTTTCAATACCAGCCAACCCAGAAAATAGAATATTGGAATGCTTGTCATTTACTATGTTATCTTTTCTCTTTCATTTCAGATGCAGAAATGATATCAAATCCAGAGCCATTTTTATTGGATAAGAACATGTTGTTATATTGCCGGCTTGAAGGAAACTCAGGAGGCAGTGACAAGTTCAGCTCTTTTATTAGGTTCCTGGATTCGCTTGCTTGAACCAGATCAGTCCTGGCTTATATTCAGTTGGCCATGCGAGCCGCGGCCAATGGCACCGCTTTGAATCTCCCGCGATTGATTCTTACCAATTGCGGGGATTCGTGGCAGGCCAATCAGTGCGGCTCGCTCAGCCAATCCGGTTGCCGTACGCCCTGATCAATCAGGGCGTGGTGTTTACAAGAATGTTAATGAAGCTATACAGAACACCCCTCCCCTCTTGGTAGAGTCCTACATAATGTAATCCCATAAGTAGGTGGGGCTCCGCACTTGCCTACTTGACCTGCACAATTTAGTTGATGCCTGGCCGTCGGCCGGTTCGGTCGGGTTCTGTGTTGCTCTGTGGCTCGTTGATGAAACCACCTGGAATGAGCCAGGCCTCTTGTGGTGGCTACCTCCCAGTCTACCTGGGCTGGTCAGGCTGCTGGCTTCGCCGCTCCCGCCCGGTCTGTCCGGTCTGGTTCAGCTGGCCTGGCTGCTTCTTCTCAGTGAGAATTTGAGCTGGTTGTCTGCTTCTGCTTTGGTTGGTGAGTAGTTTTGGTTTCTTCCTGGTTGGGCTTGGTTCCTGGCGTTCTTCCTCCGCTCTTGGTTTGTGCTTGGGTGGTTTTCTTCCCTTTCTGGGTTTATGTTTGTGTCTGTTTGCGTGTCGGTTGTGTTTCCCGTGATCGTTCTCGATCTTATTTGATCGATGTGTCGTTTCCATGCTCGTCCATCGGCTGTTTGTAGCTGGTACGAGTGGGGACCTGTGGCCTGGGTTACCATTGCCGGTACCCAGAGGGGGTCCCCTCTGAGGTTTTTCGCGTATACTGCATCTCCTGGTGCGAATGTTCGGTGCTTGCTTGATGAGTCGGTGGGTTTCTCGGGGTTGTAAGTGGGGTGAAGCCTGTCTAGTGAGGATCTTAATTTTCTCCCCATTAGTCGCTCTGCAGGGCTTTTGTTGGTTGTTGTGTTTGGTATTATGTGTTGGATAAAAAGTGGTTTATTTATTTTTTCTTGCATCTCCCCGGTTTCGATTTTTTGGATTGTTTTTTTTGTAAATTGTACCATCCGTTCCACCCTACCATTCGCCGCCGGATGTACCGGTGCTGTTAGGGCGTGTCATATGCCCCTCTCTGCTAGTAATTTTTCAAAGTCCAGTGCTGTAAATTGTGGCCCATTATCGGACACAATTGCATCTAGGAGGCCATGGTTTGAGAATAGTTTGTTTAGTTCTTTGACGACGGTTTCGGTTGTGGTATTTTTCATGTCACTTACCTCCAGCCAATTAGAGTAAGCGTTTACCATTATGAGGAATGTGTGTCCATTTGTGGGTCCGGTGAAATCTATGTGTATCCTGGACCACGGCCCTCTAAGGGTTTCCCATTCCAGGATTGGAGCGGCGGGTGGGCTTGGCCTGGATTCCTGGCATTGTCTACAATTTGCCACCCAGACTTCGATTTGTTTGTCCATCCCTGGCCACCAAGCGTAACTTCTGGCCAGGGCTTTTGTCCTGACGATGCCCGGGTGCCCCTCATGTAACAATCCCAGGACCCTTTTTTGTAATTTCTCTGGGTTGACGACCCTGTCCCCCCATAGTACATAACCTTTTTGCGTAAAAAGTTCCGTTTGTCTGTTCTGAAAAGTCCTGAATGTTTTGTTGTCATCTTTCTCTGGCCATCCTTTCTCTACCCACTGTAAAACCCGCGCCAGACATTTGTCTTTATTAGTTTTGCAGGCAATGTCTGACGTGGTTATGGGTAGATCGGGCAGAGTCTCTATGCTAAGGGTGGACGTTGTTGGCGCGGGATCGGAGGCCAGCTCGGGTAGCGGCGTGCGGCTCAGGGAGTCTGCATGGGTGATTGTCTTACCGGGTCGGTGTGTTAGCCGGTAGCCATAGGCGGCAAGGAATTCGGACCACCTTGTCATTCTTGGGGATAGAATGTTCGGGGTGGCCCTGTTCCCTGCCAGGATTCCCAGCAACGGCTTGTGGTGGGTGATGATGGTGAAAGTCCTGCCGTAGAGGTACTCGTGGAACCTCTTTACTGTGGCGACGATTGCCAGGGCCTCTTTATCCAGCTGACTGTAATTTCTTTCTGGCTTGGAGAGGGTTCTTGAAAAGAACACGATGGGTGCTTCTTTTCCATTGGGAAGAATGTGGCTGAGGACGACTCCAATGCTGAACGGTGATGCGTCGCTTGTGACTGCTAGGGGTAGGGTCTCGTTGTACTGGATGAGGACGGCATCCGAAGTGAGCAGGTCTTTGGTCTTGTTGAATACGGCTTCCTCACATTTCCCCTAGTTCCAGGTGGCCTCTTTGTCCAAGAGTCTATGCAACGGTTCCGCCACGGTTGCCTTCTGGGGCAGGAAAACATTATAGAAATTAAGCAGTCCTAGAAATGCCTGCAGCTCCGTTTTATTCCCTGGTTGGGGTGCTTCCTTGATTGCTCTGATCTTTTTCTCGGTTGGGTGAATTCTGTGGCGGTCTAAAAGGTACCCTAGGAATTCGACCCTCTCAGTGTGCAGTTGGCATTTCTCTTTTTTGACTTTTAGCCCTGCTTCTTTGAATTTTTGCAGTACCTCCCTTAGACGACTTTCTAGTTGTTTCTGATTTTCCGCTGACACTAGTAAGTCATCGAAGTAGGGAACCACCCCCTTGATCCCTTGCAGGAGTCTTTCCATGAGACTCTGGAAAATTCCTGGGGCTACGCTGACTCCAAACTGGAGTCTCTTACAGTGAAAAGCCCCCCGGTGGGTTACTATGGTTTGTGCTTCCGTGGTTTCCGCATCGACCGGTAGTTGCTGGTAGGCTTGCGCCAGGTCGAGCCTCGTGAAAACCTTGCCTCCCCCCAGTGAGTGCAGGAGATGCTGTACTACTGGGACGGGATAAGCACTTTGCTGTAAGGCACAATTTAGGGTGGCCTTATAGTCCCCACAAATTCTCACCGACCCGTCGGGCTTGATTGGTTGGTTCTAGGACTCCCTGTTTGATGAGCTTGTCTATCTGCTCATCGATCTTGGGTCTGAGTGCAAAAGGTACTCGCCGCGGTTTTAAGCGTATTGGGGGAATGCTGGGGTCTAGAATGGACGAAATAGGGGGCCCTCAGTACTTGCCTAGGGTGCCGTCGAACACTTCCTGCAAGTTCCTCGCGAGTTGCTCTTCCCAGTCGGCCTCTGCGATGTGGTCGATGCCCGTTACTTCGATCCCGAGCGGCACGAACCACTGGAGTCCCAGGAAGCTGGACTGGTCTCTGTCCACGATCGTCAGGGGAAGCCTTGCTGTGCGCCCCTTGAATGTGAAGTGTCCTGTTCCGACTACAGGGATGCGGTTCCCTTGGTAGTCCTTTAGGATTAACTTCTGGCTTTCCAAACGTCTTTTGTGGATGGTGGGCACCAGACGCTGGATTTCCCGCCATGCAACCATGGAGAGGTAGGACCTGGAGTCCACCTCCATTTTGCATGGCTTTCCCTCGATGCCCAACTCCACGTACACTTTCGAGCGTCCATGCTCGATGAGTGGCCAATGACGACCGTCTGGTGGGTCTCCTCTCTCTGCCGGTTCTCGCTGCTCCATCGGCCTCGTCCATCCCAGTTCCAGTAGCTCTCGGGTTGATGGTCCCTTGTGCTGGGGGGGTTTCCGTTCCATCTGCGCTCGCTGTTGTCGCGTCGTCGGGGGCTGTATGATTTTTTGAGGCGGCAGACTCGGGTGATGTGGCCTTTCTTTCCGCACTGTCGGCAGATCGTCTCGAAGAAAACGGCACTCCAAGCGAGGGTGGTCACTCCCGCAACCGGCGCATTGGAGCCCCAACTTAGAATTCCGCCATTTGTGCCGGTCTCATTCTGTCTGGAGTCGATGGATGTCCCCCTGCTCATCCGTGGTGTCGGATGTGGAGTCGAGGTCGCCGTGGTGGGTGGTTGTGGTCGCTCAGTGGCTTACTTCAGGGTGTGTGTCGGAGGTTGTGGCTCGGTCCCCAGCATCGGGTCTCCGCATTCGGGCTGCTGATTTCCGGGTCACCTCTGCTGCGGTGGCCTCGGCAAGGGCGTCAGTGAGGGAGATGTCACCCCTTGCCATCAGGCGGTTTTGCAGGAACGGGTCCCTGAGCCTGAGGACAACACAATCTCGTAGTGCCTCGTCCATGTCCGTGAAGCTGCACCCCCCCCCCAGGTTCTGCAGGTCTGCTATGAAATCGCTGATGCTCTCACCCGGTTTCTGGTCTCGCCGGTAGAAGTCGTGCCACCTGATGAGGGTGGGCACAGCGGGGGCATAGTGGCTTCGTAGTAGCGGTTCGAGATTGGCCCAGTCAATCGTCTTCACGTCCTCGGGTTTTGCGAGGGCTTTTGCCATTTTGAACACTGCGGGCCTGCAGTGTGTCAGGAAAACAGCCCTTTTTTTCTGCCCGTTTGCCTCCTTGAGATTGCTACTCTCAAGGAACATCAGGAACCGGTCAATGTACGATTCCCAGTCCTCGGTAGCTTGGTTAAAGGGTGCAGGCAGTGCGATGCTGGCCATTTCGAGGATCTCGTTGTTCTCGGTGCCACGTGTTCGGTGGGTGCTAGTTCTGCGATCCCACCTTCGTCGCCAGTGTTATATCGCCGGCTTGAAGGAAACTCAGGAGGCAGTGACAAGTTCAACTCTTTTATTAGGTTCCTGGATTCGCTTGCTTGAACCAGATCGGCCCTGGCTTATATTCAGTTGGCCGCGCGAGCTGCGGCCAATGGCACCGCTTTGAATCTCCCGTGATTGATTCTTACCAATTGTGGGGATTCGTGGCGGGCCAATCAGTGCGGCTCGCTCAGCGAATCCGGTTGCCATGCGCCCTGACCAATCAGGGTGCGGCATTTACAAGAATGTTAATGAAGCTATACAGAACACATGTCATGTTTGGTACAGCTTGCATTAAACCACAGGTTTTTTTCCTCCCTAGTCCCTACTCTGCTATATGTATCCCTCAAGTTCCAGAATACATTCAGGAAAGAGCACTACATGATGATAATGGACTAATGATATGATTAAGGTTCTAATTTTCCCATTCTACAGACTAACATATATTCCAAATTGCACCCTAAACAAACATAAACAAGGCAATACTGCAATCATTAGTTTGTAATGGGCATATAATCGCTCAAACATTCATTTGCTTCATATTTTCCAAATCCACATATCAAAATATCTTCAAGCATCCTGCAGTAACTGAAAAGGCACAAAACTCAGTGATCTGTTTTTGGAGATTCTTAGTTATACAGGTCATTGTTGTCTCAAAGGTGCTTTTTTCTACAGAGGAATTATTGAGTCTATCATCTACACCTCTATAACCGTCTGGTTTGGTTCTGCAACCCAACAGGACAGACACAGACTTCAGAGGATAATTAGGACTTGCAAAAAAAACAATTAGTACCAACCTGTCTTCCATCAACGACCCGTATACTGCATGAGTGAAAAAGAGGCCTGTGAAAATATTTAGACCCCTCACATCCTAGACATAAACTGTTTCAACTCCTTCCCTCAAAACGACGCTATGGAGACCAGAACACCAGAACAACTAGACACAAGAGCAGTTTTTTTCCAAATGCCATCACTTTGCTAAACAAATAAATCTCTCAACACTGTTCAACTATTACAAAGCCTGCACTACTATTACTGTTAATCTTCTCACCACTCCTTCTCACCCATCCCCTCCCACTTGTTACTGTATGACTGTAACTTTATCGCTTGTATCCTTACGATTTATATTGACTGTTTCCTAGTATGATTTGATTGCTTATTTGTACCTTATGACGATCATTAAGTGTTGTACCTGATGATTTCTGACTCTTGATGAATGTATCTTTTCTTTTATGTATACCGAGAGCATTTGCACCAAGACAAATTCCTTGTGTGTCCAATCACACTTGGCCAATAAAGAATTCTATTTTTCTTAAGGCAACTGGGTTGTTTTTTCTTCCCTTGAGGAAGAATGTCTATGGAGATTCTCAGTCACCCAGTCCATGGTTGTCCCAAAGGTGCTTTTTCAAGGGGCAACTAGACTTTCTGATTTTTCTCTGAAGACGTTTTGCTTCTCATCCAAGAAGCTTCTTCAGCTCCCCATCCTATCAGAACTTATCTTTCTACCCCACCCGACCCCCATTAGAACCTATCCTTCTATTCTCCTTCCCACCATCAGAACTGATGAAGTTTCTTGGATGAGAAACGAAATATTTTCTTCTTCCTCAAGGAAAAAAACAGCCCAGTTGCCTTTTGAAGAAAAAAGCGCCCCTGAGATTCAGTGATCTACATCGGGCAGATGTATTTCAAAAGGGCACCCTGGAAAAGGTGTTTTAATTATAAAAACATTACAAACAAAAGATACCATGCATGATATATGCCTCCCATTAAAAAATTAAATTATACAATAGCTTTTTTAAAAAAATGTTTGCAATATATTCAGATACACAGCCATAGTTTATTCTTATACAGTATTATAAATGGCAATATTATACATTCTTTCCAATGACAGCATCTCTTAAACAGAGCCACAAAGATCTTTTAATGATATGTTAGACACATCAGTTTCCAAAAGAATACAGCATTTTAAATACAGCATGGCATTAAAGTGCTTTTAAAATGGCAAGGCATCAACTAAACATGGAAAGGTTATTAATTGCCCTGAGAATAGTACTAAATACAAAATGGTGACAGAACGGTCCCCAGGCCATGGAAATTAATTGCTTCAAGGTAAATGCCTGCAGGATTGAAAGTGACCTCATTCACAGAGAACCCAGCTGATTTGGGAGGAGACACATTTGAACAAGAGGGGAATGGGAGGTAGCAAACAGCTCTCCATGATCACAGTGGCAACCCCCCCCCCCCCCCAAAAAAAATATTAGGCATTCTGTTTAATACAGGCTAAGAAGAAGAGGAAAAAAATTATCCACCGGCTGTTTTTGCACTATTACTTTAACAATTTGCTTTAACAATTTCCTGTTAAGCAGTTTCCGGTTTCCTCATGAAACTACTTACAGGAACACAGCAGGATTTTTGCAGTGTGATAGTAAAGGTCTAAGTTATAGATCTAAGGTCCCTCTGTTACATATTTAAGTGGCTTTCCTCCTGTCCCAACAAGGCACTCCAGTAGAGATGACACGTCCTTTCAAGAATCCTTTCTTAGCGTGTTCCAATATGGCTAACCTTTAGCCTCCACAAATGCCAGTCTTTTGGCATTTGCCAGCATTCTTTCAGATTCATACCATCTAATGATACCAGTCACGCAGTCCCTCTGTGGGGTTTTCAGTATTCTTTTACACAGCAATCTTCCAAATGAAGTTACATTTCCAGTGTTTTCCCTTGGATCATTTTTCTTTCCTCCCTTATGAAAAGTTCTCTCTCTCTCTCTCTCTCTGTGTCTGTCTCTGTCTCTGTCTCTCTCCTCCCTCCCTCCTCCCGATACATGGTTCAGGAATGGACTTACTACATTCAGTGGTCACTGATCTTTAAAAATGGACTTATTGCAGTGAGCCATCAATCTCTCTCTGTGTCTCTCTCCACAGAGAGGGGGAGGGAGAGAGGGAGAGGGAGAGGGAGAGGGAGAGAGAGAGAGAGAGAGATGGCTCACTGCAATAAGTCCATTTTTAAAGATCAGTGCCCACTGAATGCAGTAAGTCCATTCCTGAGCCATGTGTGCTATTGAACAAAACAATCCAGAATTTAGTCCTGCTGGGCTTAAAGCAATGTTATTTTGCAAATGACTTGTTATACCGGAATAGCAATCCGATGCCCTTAATGTGTGGATTGCAAGTTCCCAATTGTGATCGGGGTTCCCCCTCCCCCATGGAATAATCCCCTCCCCCATTATCCTTGCCTATTTATGCTCACAGCGGAGAGATTGATGACACAGGTAGTCCTCGGTTTACAACCATAATGGAACCCCAAATTTCTGTGGTTAAGCATGACATTGGTTAAGTGAGTTTTCTCCCATTTTATGATCTTTCTGGTTCCATGAATTACTGCCGTTGTTAAGTTAATACAACGGCGGTTCCGTGAATCTGGCTTTGTCAGAAGATCGCAAAAGGTAATCACATGACCACAGGATGGAGCACAGACTGACAGGGAGCAAGTCAGTCACAAACGCAAGCATCGATCAAGTGACCATGGGGACACTGCAATGGTTGCTAGTGGGAAAAATAATGTCATTTTTTTCAATGCTGCTGTAACTTTGAACAGTCACTAAACAAACAGTTTTAAGTCGAGGCCTACCTGTATTATCAAATCTTTACATCTCAAGTGACACTAGCACTTATTCTTTAATAAATCATATAGAACCCAAGTCCTTAACCACTTTGTTTTTGTGCCTTTGAATTTGTCTTGATGCCTGGCACCTGCCTGGACAAGTGACAGTCCCTGCATTGCCTTGGCAATGTTTTCCAAAGTGGTTTGCCATTGTCTTCTTCCTAGGGCCCAAGGTCATCCAGCTGCCCAACGAACAGTTTCTCAATCCCTTGCTTGATTGCCTTTAACCACTACACCAAATTGGCTCCGAGTTAATTATTTTACAGTAATGAAATGACCAAATAGTCACTATTTGGTCATAAAATTACTGTTAAATAATTAACTCGGAGCCAATTTGGTATAGCGGTTAAAGGCAATCAAGCAAGGAATCGAGAAACTGTTTGTACAGATTCTCAGTCATCCAGGACATGGTTGTCAGAAGGCAACTGGACTTTCTTGTTCAGCTGAAGAAGTTTCTTGGATGAGAAGCAAAAAGTCTTCAAAAGAAAAAAAACAGAAAGTCCAGTTACCTCTGAAAAAAAGCACCTTTGGGACATTTATTTGGCATGCATTTATTCTGAACGCATCTTTCCTTTGCCTTGGGGATGTTTTGGAAACTTTCCAGTAATCAATACTTAAAACATGCTAAATATTTAAAACTGTCTTCAGCCAGAAATTCATATCTGAAGCTATTGCCTTTGGGAGTCGAGCAGTACAAAAATATAATGAACAAATCCGATTTGCGTGGGCTGTGATAATTGTTCAGGTTCTTGTTTTGGGACACAGAAAGGATTATTAAAAAATAAATGTAACATGTATTTCCCTGAGTTTGCAGAGGGGGGAAAATAATCTCCCAATGTCCTTCTGTGCTTCTTTTCTTTTCCCCCAGGTCTTTGGTATGTTGCCATTCTCTATTTGTGAATCCCAGAAAGGCCTTCTTGCAACTGCTCTTAAATGAAATATCTGTATTCCTCAGCAGTATAACTCCAAGTACAGAGCACTTGGGGATAAACCAGGGTGAGCTATGACCTTCATGCCAAGCTGATGAGATTTCACTTCCAGAGGCTGGTAGGACATCGCTGGATGTAGAATGCTGGACCAAAAGCACTTGGCCTTGATTCAGTAAGGCAAGCGAGAGATTTTTATTTGCATCACTCGTCTAGTGTTACAGATTTGGATCCTGCCTAGACATCTCTGCCCTGATGAGCTGGAAGGTAAATGGATCTGCTACAAGGAACAGTGCATTTCCAGAGCATGGAATATTTATAACTCAAAGAGACCCAGGACTGGTTCTGGCACCGATATAAAAGGATGCAAAGAGGCTAAAGAAAGTGGAAAACAGTTTTTTTTAAAAAAACAAAAGTGATTAAGAAGCCTGGAATACAGGTAGTCCCCAATTTACAACTCCTTTGGACCAGAATCTCCATTGCTAAGTGAAACAGTTTTCAAGTAAGCAGCACCCAAATTTATAACCTTTTTTGTGATTATTGATTTGCAGAGTTGTTAAGTGAAGCATGTGGTTATTAAGCAAATAACCAACTTTTCCTATTGACTTTACTTGTTGGAAGCTTGGCTGGAAAGATCACAAATGGCCATCATGTGACCCAAGGATGTTGCAACCGTTGTAAACACGTGTTGGTTGCCAATCACCCAAAGTTTGATTATATGACTGTGGGGATGCTACAACGGTCATAAGTATGAGGAGCGGACTTCAATCACTTTTTTCACTGCTGTTGTAACTTCAAATGGCTAAATGAATGATTGTAAGTCAAAGACTACCTGTATTGTTTCCAGAAGCAGCAGTATGTAGTATATATATTTTCCAAATATCCTTGGAAAATTTCAAGTCCATTGTACTACTAATTAAGAAAGGACGGGAAATATACATACAGCATATATTATATACACATGCACATATATATATAATCTGACACCTAAAAGGGTATAATTATATAACCCATTTGAAAAATATCCTACCTGCCTACCCATCACTTTTCTTCATTTCATTATTAAAATTCTGTGATAATAAACACAAAAATAATTTGTGTTTGCTTTCTAAAAGCTTCTACTTGAAAATACTGTAGCACATTTAGTCATTATGTAATCATCATTTGTGTCACATTTCTAAAACACAATACATATGGACTTATTTATACAATTAGAATTTAAAACTGTGTTAAATTTCAACATGGGTTGCAAAGCGTATTTGTCTCAAAAAGATCTGAATCTGTATATAAAATACAGAGTGAAAGCACAGGATTTAATTCTTTTTGTTTGGTTTCCTGATTCTGATAAATGTCTAAAAGAATACTTATAAGGCAAATCTACTAGATAGAATATTCAAAAGCAAAGGGGCAAATATGACAAAGTGAATCACAAAAAGGGAAAAGAGACCAAATTGTTAAGAAGTTACAGATCATCAGTGCAACTCAAATGAATGTTGTAGAAAGCTTTCATTAAAAATATATCGATTTTTTAATGCCTTTACATTCTACAGATTCAGATGCTGGCAGAAAAACGGGGGCTGCTTGGGTACTGACAACAAACCACAAACTGCTTATCTCAAACAATTCTGAATGAAAAGCTTAGAATAGATTTGTTTGGAACTGTATTCCTTTAATTGCCAGGCATGATGGACAACTTATAGAAATTTTAATATGATTTAGAGGATATAGGATCAAGCAAAGCTAGTTTATAGGTTGCAAATTCAAATTACATTTTTCTTGCCATC
Source organism: Hydrophis major (assembly GCA_033807585.1). Taxonomy (NCBI): domain Eukaryota; kingdom Metazoa; phylum Chordata; class Lepidosauria; order Squamata; family Elapidae; genus Hydrophis; species Hydrophis major. The sequence goes on from CM066330.1 coordinate 249,541,491, forward strand.
ATGGGACTATATCTGTAATAGAACATATAATAAACTTTTTTAATAGCACTAAAATAAGAATAAAAAGAATTCTATGCAATGTCTTTTCTGAAGTGGAATTGATTGCTTAGAAAAGTGCAAAATTATTCATGTGCAAAAATGAATATAGAAAATGCAATGACCTGTCCTAGCAGTTAGACATCATCATTGACAGAACTATGCATTGGCCTATCCCTTATATCTTTTGAGATACATTATGGCTAAAACGCTCAGGTTTCTCAATCTGGAAAGATAATGGTAAGGACATGACGATGGAGGGGAAAAAAAACAAAATAATGTCAAGGAAAAAAAATTACCTCTGTAAGGATCAATGGCCATCCTGGCTATTTTCACTCCTCCCTAAAACAATTAATTAGTTTTTTTATAAAAGCATTTCTCAACTGAATGAATGGACTTCAAATCCCAGAATTTCTCAGCCAGTAATAGAGTTGAAATCCTCCCACCCCATCTTAAAGTTGCCAAGGCTGAGAAAAACTGTTTTATAGCTACTGGCATTTATATTAAGCTTTTGAGAGGGGTTCCCTTTAGCCCCATCTAAAAAATGTGTGCGTTCTTTATAATTTTTTGAAACCCGCCTTCCTCTGACCCAGTGCTTCTCAAATAGTGGGGCGCACCCCCCTGGGGGGGCGCGAGGCTCCGTCAAGGGGGGCGCGTTTGACCTCGGAGAACATGCTTTTTTATTTTTATTTTATTTTATTTTGATACTATTTATAGTCACGCGGGGGCGCGAGATGTTTTATTCTTACTAGGGGGGGCATGACAGAAAATAATTGAGAAGCACTGCTCTGACCTAAGGAACCAAGTTCAAAAACCAAATTTGCTGCACTATATTTGTAATGAAATCAACAGACTGGATATTTGTTTGAAACGCCCAGTCTATCTGTTTGATAAACAAGAGACCTAAATACACTTCTTGGCTTGGTCACCCATAAAGAAAACAGATTTTCCATTACCCACTATTCAGGCATTTTCAAAGGAACTTTCCACTCAAAAGAATGGTCCCTTGAGACAAAATCTTGTACAGAAGTGTTTGTTAGCAGATACAGGGCTGACATGAGTTTCTACTCTGGAACTGGGATCCTTTCCAGCTCCTATGAGATACAAAACATGTTGGCCAGAATGTACTGCGATATAGCAGCCTGAAGGTTATTCAAGGCACAGTATCAGTCCAAAATGCAGGAAATCAGAAACCAAAGTACATTAGTCTTCCTTATATCATAAGCAAAGCGGGGAACCCCCCCCCCCCCAAGTCATATGCGTGGTGAGGGGAGAGGGTGAAGATAGGAGAATATAATTTGCAGGGACTTTGCTGGGAAACCTTGTATAAACATATACACCATATAGCCTGGATAATTTATTGGGAGCCACTGAGTGGATAATGCCAGAGCCAAAAGCAAATGTAGTCATTTGCTACATTTGGATGGGATCATCTATTTCAGGAGACTCCAAAGTTTGGCAACTTTTAAGACTGATGGACTTCAACTCCTAGAATTGAATGCTAGTTAGAGAATTCTGAGGACTAAAGTCCCCAAGTCTTAAAGTTATATATTGATATATTTCCTTAACCCAAAGGATCTTCAAACTTGGCAAGGGTAAGACTTGTGGACTTCAACTCTCAGAATTCCTGAACTAACATAACTGGAGGAGGAATTCTGGGAGCTCCACAAGTGTTAAAGCTGTCAAGTTTGAAGACCCCAGCCTCAAATATGTTTTCCTTCTGATACTTGTTCTTCTTTCTCAAGTAGTAATCCAACAGAAAGGCAAGATGGTTCTTATTTGAACCGATCTCTTGCAGGAAGTTTTGAAATTAACCTGGGGGTTTGCAAGAAATGAGTTTGAATCTCTATTCCATACACGGAGTAGAGATGCAATCTCTATCTGCCCAGTCTTAGAGATGGAGCCAAAGTAGGTGGAACTCAGTCTAAGCTTGCTTGCTACAGAACTCCAAAATCATGTCATAAAAATGGCAGGGAAGAGATTAAGAACAGAAAGACTTTGTACCGTATTCACTCATACTTCACTGCACAAGGTGATTCATCCTGAACTAATGAATATAAACTAGACCTCCAATTTTAGAAGTCTATACTTTTCAGGTCCATTGGCAATCACAAGTTCATCTCTCATTAGTTGTTTGCAGACATGATTCTTAGCTTAGTATACACAACCCACTCATTGCTAGCTTTACCACATCACAAGGAGCTCTTCCGAAGAATGAATAAATAGACGCATTCCTTACAGACTTAATGGTATATGCAGACATCTCAATCCAGGGCAGTGACAGCAATCTCCCAAACATGTGAGCATGCAAAATGGTGACAGAAACAACATGGAACTCAATCCTTAACTGCACCTGTAACTTGTATCCCAGGAGTTGGTAATGCTTGACATCTAAAGTGCCAATATTTCATATGATCTATAGAAATCTAACACATTTCAGTGTTGTTTTGATCTGAAGCTAGGTGGTTATACTATATTGCCAAAGGCTGGTAAAATATAACCTATATTAATTGTATATGCAAAGAAGCATTCTCATTTCTTCTCAAAGAAAATCGTGGCACTCAAGTTGTCATCAAACAGTTTCATATTTTAAAAAGTGTGATTCAGGATGACCTCTTTGTTAATGTAAAAATGCCTCTGACTCTGTATACATAGATACACCCATGAAGTTTTATTGGCACAAAAAATAAGTGGTTTCTTAATGCCAGCTTCTTACATTTGTATTCCACTCTAGCCATGGCTTCCTTAGAAACAAACCAATGTAAGAAAATCTAAGACTGGCTGCAGCACTTGCATTTGGGCTAAACTGCAGTTTATTAAACTATAGTGGCATGAACTTACTTTAACTCTGACCTGGAAGACTAAAATAAAATAACATAAAACATAAAATTCCCCAAAAAGCAAACTGCATTTCCTCTTCTAATAACAAAAAGTCCTCTAAAACAGGAATATTAAGGGACTAATGCCAAAAGTATAAGAATACTGTCATATAAACTGCAGTGTAAATTTTCATTTTTATTTAAATAGTTACATTTTGCCCCCTCCCTAACCCTACAGCATTTGACCAGTGCAGAAAAGTGCAACATTTTTTTCTGACTAGAAGTTAACAGAAATATGCTCATGTCCCACCAAAGACAGTTTTGTAAAAAGTGCAAAAAGTGAAGTGCAAAACTACAGAGCATTGAGTATGGTATGCTTTAAAATACTGCATAATCAGAACATTCTAACATTTGATCAAAGAAATAAAATACATTAGCTTCCTTCTAATAACTGCAACTTTTGACAATGATTCCCTCACATTTCAAGTGAATTTAGTGCAAATAACTGAAAATTAAGGCCCCTTTTATCCTTATTTTCTTCAGAAAAACAATAGCTTCTCAAAATTGCTTTTGTGAAGATCGCTTGTTATTCTTTTATTCTGAAGGATCTTTTGCCATTTCGGAAGAGTTTCTTTGGTGCCTCAGCGCGAAGAAAAATGGTCAAACGAAGGCGTAACCCCTTTGTTTCGCTTTTAGATGAAATGAATCCAGCTCTCTTCACATTCTCTGGGCATCTTAAGTGGATGGTTCCTACAAGTCAGGGTGTAATTCTTGTCCTGATTGTTATCCCAGTGTTCCTGACCGTTGACTTGGTATAAGACCGCAAACTCAATTACTGAGCTAAGCTGAAGAAGAAAGGGGGGCATAGGAAGGAAGAAGGTGAAAATGTCCACTTGGGTCTCACCATTTTCACCAGCAGCACTGCTGTGCCACTGAGCGTTTATTTCATGCTGGCTCTTCCAGTGATTAAAAGTATAACGCACAGCCACCTGCTTCTCAAAGGATAAATTGACCACTCTGATTGTGCCATTCAGGCCCAGATCTGAGCTGGACACGCGTTCCAAACACACCTTTTGCTGCTGTAGGCGGCTGAGAAAGTCTTCGCAATCTCCCGGCTGCTGGAAATCAGGTACCAGGCACTGCATGGTGAATTCCAGGTCGAGCCTGCTGCAACAGAGATCCGAATTAATGGACAGCCGAGAAAGGACGTGAAGCGGGATGGATGGGTCTTCCCCGGCTTGGAAGACTTTCACTTCTGCCAGCTCCAGGCCCAAGGCATCAGCAAACCTGACACGGTTCTTGCGGGTGTTGCAACCCGGAACACGACAGGGAGTCACCCCGTTATGCTTTCTCTCTGGGGAGCTGGGCAAGGACCGGGCCCGACGACGTATGATGGGTCGGAGATGTGGGTCACAACTTGTAACCATGGTGCTCTGAGGAATTCTACCCTCCTCTTTCTCAGGAAGACAGGAAGTCAGTTGGCTGGCGCTGCTGCTGCTATGCAAGGGTTGGCACCTTTCCACAAATTGGGTTTCTTTGCCTTGGACCATCTTCTGGTACAGATCAGAGAAACAGTTGGAACTCCGCTGGGGAGTTCTCAGCACCTTTTGCTCCTGAGGGCGAACCGTTTGAGTGAACATCACTGCTGCCAGGAACCGTCTTTTGCCAAGATGTGAAGGAGAAGGATCAGATCAGCAAGGAAGGAAAGAAGCACTGAGTGATAAGTCCAACGATGCTACCCACAGTCCTTGTCTGACTAGCATAAGTCTATGGCAAAACTGACTGAAAGAATCTGCCACAGGCTTGGGTCAAACACTGTAAGAACCAGAGCAATGCTGCAGAGCGTTGGGTGTCTCCAGGCTATCACACAAGCTGCAGGGGGACTCAAGGCTGTCCGTGAGAATACTGGACGCCTGGGTGTTGTCCCCTAAACTGGCCACCGACTGCAGGCTGTCCAGCTGGATACTGGAGGTCTCAAGACTGTCCCCGAGGCTAAAGATGGACTGGAAGTTGGCCGGGTAAAGCCTCAGACAGTCCCTGCGGTCCCAAGGATTCAGGCTGTCCTGAGGAAAACTGACCGGGCTTTCTTGCTGCCCAGCAAAAGATTCAAGGCTGTCGCTTTGGATGCTGGAAGATTCTGGAAGGCTGCCCACGCTGGAAGTTGCTTGGAGGTGGCTGGGCTGGACAGAGAGGGAATCGAGGCTGCTGGGCAAGCTGGAAGGCGTCTGGAGGCCGTCCCTTGGAGCGACGGGAGCTTGGAGGCTGTCAGCTTGAACGCTGCTGATGATAGTGGTGGAAGAAGAGGCGGCCAAGCTGGGGCACGAACTTGAGATGGGGTCTGTAATGGGAGATGCTGGAGCCCACATCCAGTCGAGCTGTGGACGGTGCTGGTTTCTTCTGCGGCGACCCCTGTTCAGTTCCAGGCGTGCCAGAGCAACAAGCAACACCGAGAAGGGAGAGGCAGGCAGGCAGTCGGGCGAGCAACCGGCGGCTTCCGATCTTTTGCTCACTGGAGAGGATCCGCTAACGTGCAAAAAGGAGTTTGAGGAAGAAAAAAAAAAAAGCTGGTGCAACCGGAGAACTACGTGAAAGCCCCCTCTGACGTCACGGGCTGCTGCCACCCCCACCTCGCTGTAACGTGTAGCCGTTTCGTTGCAGTACCTTGTTCAGCCTTGTGCGTCGTCGCTCCATTAAGCTGTCATACCTGCGCCCCGCCTGCGCACAAGCACGAAGGAAGCTTTTCGTCTTCCGAATGAAAGAAAGAGGCGGAGCAATTATGGGTTACCAAAAGTCACCTCCCCCCCCGCCTCAAAAAAAAGGAAAAATAAAGGAAGCCGATTGACGAAAGTCCTCTCACTGACATGTTTTATTACCAGACTTGGTGCACTTTGAAGCATACCGACCTAAAAGTTGGCTTTTTAACTCCAAGGACTTAAATATGCTTGGAAGTGAGCTGCCTTCAGTTCTATGGTGTTTCATACTTTCTCTGGTCTCTTTAATGGATCTTTTTCCAACTGATTTTTTAAAAATGCAGCGCCCTGTTTTTAAACTGGGGTTAACACATTCAGATTAACTGCTTCAAGTCTGGCTCCAGTTTGTGTGACTCTTTGCTTCATTAGCTTCCTCCTCTATTAGCATATCAAAATTAGATTTTAAGGTGGGCCTTTGTAGTGGCAGAGAATTTCAAATGCAGAAAGTAAATCATGTAATCTGCCAAGTTTTGCTGTTCATTTATCATTTATGCCCCCCACCCCTTTCAGGAGACAGAAGCAAAAATATGTTTTACTATTGTTATCCCCAATGGCTGGGAATTCCTGTGCATTGCAGAAGATCCTTCAGAAGTCTACTGTATCAATATTCCCCAGCCTGGAGCCCATTGAGTGCTAAAATATAAATCCCTAAATATGGCTATGTGGGTTGAGGATGAAGGAAGTTGTAGTCCAAATCATCTCAAAGACAGCAGGTTGTGGATGGCTGCTTAAAATATGGTTTCTATTTTTATATGGATGAAAGGCCTTGGAGGATTTTTGATTGCCTAAATTGAATGGGAAGTGCCTCCTAGAACATAGCTGTCAGGCTCCTCCATCCTGGTCAAAAGGAGAGAAGGAAAAGCATTGGAAAAATGGGCATACAAAAAGCTATGTGGGATATGCCACTCTTATCAGCTTGGGGAGAGAAGGAATGCACTGGAAACATCAGAGTTGGGTAGCTAGTGAGATGGTAATTTGCTGAGGGGGAGAAGGGACAATTCTGGAGACCTATGACCTTGGCTTTTTCCCTGTTCTCTCCTCCTCCCCAAAAGTCTCATTTAGCTCTTGTGTGCTGACCAAAACAGTGCTGTTGTGTGCCATGTACAGACCTTGAAACATATTTAGGTTCTGATCCAAGCCATTTAAACGTTGATATTTCATACAGAGAGTATTTTTGATTACCTGTTTACCTTAGTGTCCAGAGAAGAATACTCTAATGATTATTCTTGCATAGCTAGGACTGGCATTATGCTAAGCCCCAATTGTCTTAATATGGATATGTTAGATATTTACATAGATTATGTGCCATGAAGTCAGTGTGGACTCTTAGTCACCACAAAATTGCATTTCCGATGACAATCAGCTTCTTAAGATATTTACTATGAATGTTTTAATTAGTTTGATGAATAAACCCACTACCTGATTGGATAAATTTGGACAGCCTTTCAAGATTGTCCTTTTATACCATACAAAATTTAAACAGCATTCCTAAAACTCCTGTAGGGTCTACTGACATCAATCTTGAAAGTGTCTCAAGAGTTTCTCTGTATCCCATCTTATACAAAATAAAATTAAGGCATGGTTACTTTGACCTTCTTTCTCATATGTAGTTCAACTTCTGGACTGTGTAATTGCATCTCCAGGTCCCCTTCTTAAAGGCTCCTTCCTCTCTCCACCAAGATCCACTGCTAATTCCTTTATAATCTGGTTTACAGTTTAGCACAGGGCATGATGAACTCAACCAATTTAAGCAGAAAGAGGCAGCTCGGAAGAGTAAATCTCTGGTTCCGGTGACTGACCCAAATTCAATCTTGCATCATTATCCTGGGGCACATGCCTTCATTCCAGAAAGAGGTATCTAGAGAGCAACCTAGTGCAAGCCATTAGGGTAGCAGCCAGTAGTCTCACAAATGGCCTCATCTGCACAACTACATGGCACATGACATCACTTCCCCCCAGCAAGCATCCACAATTACATGATTACAGTGCTGGACTTGAACTTGGAAAATCCAGGTTTACAAATAATCAGAGTTGGAAAGGACCTTGTAGGTCATCTAGTCCAACCCCCTGCCTCATACCATTTCTGACAAATGGCAGTCCATTCTCTTCTTGAAAGTCTCAAATGATGATGCTCCCACAACTTCCGAGCGCAAGCTGTTCCATTGGTTGATTGTTCTGTCAGAAATTTTCTCCTTATTTCCAGGTTAAATCTCTCCTTGTTCAGTTTCCATCCATTATTCCTTGTCTGGCCTTAAGGTGCTTTGGAAAATAGCTTGGAAAATAACTTCCACTCTGTGGCAACCCCTCAAATATTGGAAGACTGCTATCATGACTCCCCTGGTCCTTCTCTTCACTAGACTAGCCAAGCCCAGTTCCTGTAACAGTTCTTCATATGTTTTAGTCTCCAGTCCCCTAATCATCCTAGTTGCTCTTCTCTGTACTTTTTCTAGAATCTCAACATCTTTTTTATAGTGTGGTGACCAAAACTGGATGCAGTACTCTAGGTGTGGTCTTACTAAGGATTTTACTTACTAAGTAAGTAAAGTTCATCCTTGAAAGCCAAATCTGGCCCTAGGTTCTCCCTCAGTTTACCTTCCCAATAAGCAACTGAGTTGGAAGATCATTTAAAAGCAGTTTATTGGGGTACGCTAATAAAGTGGGATATCTCTCTCTCTTTTATAATTAACATGACAAAGGAAATGCAAGAGGAAAATTGATTGGACATGGTAAACGTAACCTCCCCTTTGCCTAGGAAATCAGTTACATGTAGTCAAAACATGTTACACATTTGCATATCACACACTTTCATTAAAACGAGGTCCAACATCAGAAGGGGCGTAATTGTCAGGGGAAAAACTTTATTTTATTTTGTCAAGCAATTATTAGATCACAGGTATAAGTATAAACACTGTTATGAATACATGAAATGGATACATATAAGAAAAATAAAAAGAAACAATAGGACATGCACGCCCCCTACAGGCCTCTTAGGAAAGGGGTGAGGTCAATAGTAGACAGTCTAAGGTTAGAGTTGTTTGGAGTTCTCAAAAGAGCTAAAACAGAACTCAATTTATTTATTGTTTAATAAAGTTTTATTGAGTTTGAACAAAACAAACAAAACATCTTATTTGAGTACAGCATGGTTCCGGGTTATCACATTTCCACACAGACACAATTTCATATGCATATTCATCTTATGTATTCAACTTCATATCTTATTACTCTTTTTTCAACTTCTCACTATTTCTCCCCTTACTTCTCTTAATTTTCTTTTATGGCTATCTCATTTTCTTCTTATTCAATTGTATTTCTTTTACCTAAATTTCTATATCTTTTTAATCATTGTACTTATACTTTCGTCTGTCTTGTTTACAATTTCATATGTTCTCTTCCAACATTCTTAAGAAGCAAAATTCCCCCTATGATTGCCAATCGCTTTAAATCTTATTATTATCACATAAACTCTCATTAAACACTGAATTTGTGCATTCTAAAATTATAACATTCAAATTCTAATACCAGACCTCAGTTTATACTAGGAAACTTTTTCTTCTCTGGAGCTAGTCTCCCGCTTGTTTCTCTAGGAATGTTAAAAGCTAACAAACCGGAACATCATTTTAAACGAGAGAAAATAAATTCAAATACAAAGTAATTATGTTAGTTAACAAATGACAAAACCCATGTCATTTGCGCCGCCTCCCCCCCTCCCCCCGCCCAATCCTGGCTGCCTAAATTCCCTGGATGACAAGTTAGTCGTTCTCAGCCCCAAGCAAGGTCGTTGGGGTGGAAAATGGAGCGTTGTCCCCAGGCTGCCTGGTTACGTAATGCTCGGCTCCTTCGGTAAACCATGGTTAAGCGAATGAAGGCTTAGCAGAAGAGATTGCGCGGGCCCATCCCCAACCCGCTGGGGTCGACGCATGTCTCCCCCTCCGCCCACAATGCTTTGCGGGCGACTTGGCTGAGCTTTCCCCGGGGGACGGTCGCGGGAGGTCGTGAGCGCGTCTTCGGGGCTTCTCGGCCGGGCCGGCTTCGCGGGGAGGGGGCGGCGGCGGCGGCAGGTAGCGGTGGACGATGGCGGGCGGCGATCCCCTGAGCCAGCGCTGGCTGAAGCCGCCGGGGAACGGACTTCTGCTTCGATGCCAGCCGACAGCTGCGATGCAACGCAGCTCCCCGAGCGGAGGAATGAAGCGGAGAACCGGACCAGGGCTTGCAGCGGCTCTTCTATAAGATGCGGCGAGGGGTCGCCCGCTAATTTGCGGGCTGGCTCGATTGCAAAGACCCGGGGAAAAACTAAAGCGCATCTCTCTCTCCCTCCCTCCCCCCCCCCCCATAATGGGACCGGGCATCGGAGGTTATCCCGTCTCCCTGCACAGAGGGAGCCTGCAAAACCTGGTTCATGAGACCTACGAAGGCAGCGGAATGGTAACGTAAGGATCCCTCGTTTTGGAAGATGCATGCAGGTGGATGGCTTGTGTTTTCCCGAAGTTCGGGGACGAAATAATGAATTGTCAGTACAGTTTCCCCCATGGCATCCCTTTCTGGGGTTTTCTTTTGATGCCTGCATTCCTGGCTATTTTAAATCGCTGAGTATAGATAATTTTTTGCTTAGTGATAGATGCCGCTTCTCTTCCCCCCCCTCCCAAACCTAGTTATTTTGAGATATATTCTAAAATAATCTCTATATTCTGCAGAAACCTTGTTAGTATTGGGAGGGGAATAGCTGGCCCATGTTCTGAAGAACGTGTGAAAAAAACCCAAGCAACAAGTACCCTGCGTTTATATTACGGAATAAATTGCCAGATGAAATTTAAGGTCTAAAAGGGGTTTTGCAATGTTGAAGATTGCAAAAACAGAACATCTTATGGGATACCTGCAAAGGCATCAATGCTTATGCCTCCCAGATAGTAGCAGTGGCTAATATATGCAGCAATCTTCTTCAGTCTTGGCAAGTTTAAGATCTGTGGACTTCCACACCCAGAATTCCCCAGCCAGCCTGGAAACCTGTCTTTCTGAATCTGGCTTCCTCCATGTTGCTGGATTGCAATTCCTGAAATTGGAGGCTATGCAGCTTGGAATTCTGGAAATTCAAGTCTCAGAAAGGTGAGAGATTCATCCCTTTGCCCTTGCAAACCCTCACAAGAATATAAGTGAGCCTTAAAAAGTATTAATCTTCTGGTCTGGCTTGACTTATAAACTTGGGAGATTTGGGGTTTGTTTGTTTGTTTGTTTTTGCTTAGTATGGCCATGGATTGTCTTCACTTTTCCCAACCTAGTCTATATTTCTGGTATTTCCTAATGGTCTCCCATCCAAGCACAGATCAACCCTGACCTGACTTAGATTTCTAAACAAGCTAAGGTGACATTTGTTGCAAAACAGTACTTAAAAAGCTCCTTCATGTCTTTCCTTGGTATTTTATGAGGAAAGCACTTGGATATGTGCAGGGCTGTCTTATGGACCCTGGGCAAAGCAATGTACCCCCTGTGACAACTACCCACAGCAATAAAAACATAAATGGATGATTAAATTAAACATATTTGCATTAATTAAAAAATGCAGTAAAATGTAATAAATATGTTACTGTATTTATAGGATACAAGGTGCATTGAAGGGTTAACATACACAGATTAGTATGGGGCCCCTTTGCTCGTATATGCTTCATATATCCAGGGCTTAAGACAGTCCTGGATATATGAATCCCACTTGCAACAGCAAGTGCACTTTCCCACTAGCAGAAATTATAGACCAGAAGGAGAATTAGGTCTGAAACCAGTTAATCTGGATGATGATGATAAACTTATATACCACTTGATTATCAGTGACTCTGGGTAACTCACATCAATGAAATAAAATAATTGCAATAAAATCAATAAAACACACACACACACAAATAAATACAGGTACTTTTTGATGTATGACCGCAAATTAAGCCCAGAATTTTGATTGTAAGTTGTTAAGCAGGTCACCATTTGACCATGCCTGATTTTACAACCGTTTTATGATGGCTAAGAGAATCAGATGGTCATTCACTGAATCACACAGTTATTAAGTGAATCCAGCTTATCCAATGGTGCTTTTTTTTCTAATAGAATTCTGATAGATGACCTTATTTAATCCAAGGAATCCAGAGTCTACCAATCTTGCAGGATCCAATTTTCCAGGCAGGTAGATGTCAACTAACAAAGCCCTATGCCTTGCTCAGTAGTTCCTGAGTTATTGATTCCTTACAGATTATTTAGTTAAAGGTTGGGTTCTTTCCATGAGCTGATAATGTCCCAGTTACAGGTTTATACTTTTAAAATATATAATGGTACAACAGATTGCACAGGAGATTGTTTGGAGACTTAAAATCGTAACCTTTCCTTTATTCTCTTTTTAATGTCAGATATTTATTTGTTTGAAGGGGGGGGGAGAGAGACCTTGATCTAATCATGCATTAGAAAATGCAAGTTTAGAAATTTTGTAAATGTTTTACCACCATTGTCGTCCTATCAGTGCCCATCCATTTAATTCATATGGATACACATTTTACAGGAAAGAAAGAGAAATGGATTTGCTTGAATGAAAATGCTGTGTATTTTAATAAGTTTTTTATGAGAATAATCACCAGAAAAAAGTGAAGAGATTTCTAAGGCAAAAGAACAATATATGTGTAAATTTGTCCTGTTAAAATAAAGGTGTAATTTTTGTTCCCCCATGTAACATCCATCTTTGACAAAACTCCTTTCTTTAATCAATTCGTTCCAGTGGAGGAAAGAACCACTCAAGCACAAAAGAACTAAAGAAATCATCGTTTCTAAAACCTTCTTCCAAGAAGCCAACGAAAAATATATCTACGATTGCAGAAAAGGTCAGACCACTTATATTTTTATTGAATGCAAATTATCCTTAGATGCTCATGTCTTCCTTACCACTGCAATTACAATTAAATGTCAATTCATTTCTTTTAGGCTCCTGTAGAGGCCACAGACAGACAGATAATAGCTCGATACAAAGAGAAAAAGCAAGTTTACGAAGGGCATCAACCAAACAGGTGAAGTTCTTTTGTAAAAAATGATTGCACTTTTGAAATAAGAAGTAGATTTGTTTTTCACGGGGATTTGGGAATGGATAAAGGGAGATAGAATAACCTTAAAAAGGATGGGAGATGAAAATTTAATCGAGGTACTTATCAGTTGAAAATGCAACCTCTGTGATCACTGGTTAATATCTTGTTCAGTTCTGATAGGATGGTGCCAATTTCCTGGCATTAATTTCCTTAAGCATGAATACTGAAAATACTTTGATTGCCTTGATCACTGATTTACCCTGATATAATGATCATCACAATTGAAAATAGATGCCACCAGATGAGAGGGCTCTTTAAGTCTTCTGGATAAGAGTTCAGAGCACTGGGTGACCTTGAGCGCTGATTCCAGAATGTGGACTAAGCATCTTAGTACAGGTAATAGCAATAGCACTTAGACTTATATACCACTTTATAATGCTTTACAGCCCTCTCAAAGCGGTTTACAGAGTCGTACAGCGTAATAGAGTCAGCCTATTGCCCCCCAACAATATGGGTCCTCATTTTACCCACCTCGGAAGGATGGAAGGCTCATCTTTGAGCCTGGTGGGATTTGAACTGCCAAATTGCAGTAGGAGTAGCTTGCAGTACTGTACTCTGACCACTGTGCCGCCGAGGCTCCCTAATCCTTGACTTATGACCACAATTGAGCCTCAGGTTTCTGCTGCTAAGTGAGGCAGCTGTTAAGTGACCTTTGCCCCATTTTATGACCTTTCTTGCCACAGTTAAGTGAATCGCTGCTGTGGCTAAGTTAGTAACACAATTGTTAAGTGAATCTGGTTTTCCCCATTGACTTTGCTTGTCAGATGGTTTGCAAAAGGTGATCACATGACCCCGGGACCCTGCAACCATCATAAATATGAGTCAGTTGCCCAGCATCTGAATTTTGATCACTTGGGGATGCTGCAGCAGTTGTAAGTGTGAAAAATAGTCATGTCACTTTTTTCAGTGCTGTTGTAACCTCGAATAGTCATTAAACAAAGTGTTAAGTCGAGGAGCATCTGTAAGTCAAGGATACAGGTTTTTAGGCCCTGCTTTCCAGTGGTGGGATTCAAACTTTTTTTACTACTGGTTCTGTGGGTGTGGCTTGGTGGGCATGGTAGGGAAGGATACTGCAAAATCCCCATTCTCTCCCCACCCCGCTAACCTGCTTTACAGCTCTGTTTTCCTGTGCAGGGCAACCAAAGGAGACTCAGCCAATCAGCTGGGACTCAGGAGGCAGCGAATAGATGGGGGCGGGGCCAGTCAGAGGGGTCATTTGCTGGTTCTCCAAACTACTCAAAATTTCTTCTACCAGTTCTCCAGAACTGGTCAGAAATTGCTGAATAGCACCTCCGTTGCTTTCTCACCCAAACACCTTGATTCCCGTTGAAAGAAAAGTCATAAAAGTTTGAGCATGGGTGTCAAACTGGCGGCCCGTGGGCCAGATGTGTTAACGTGCAGGCCACGCCCACCCCAGCTCCGCAAATGGGGAAAATGTCATGAAATGTCACGTGACGGCAACGTGCCGTGGCTAGTTTGACACCCGTGAGTTAGAGAATCATTCAATGAAATGCAAAATGGCTGTATCTGAAAGAGCAAAATTGGTGACTTTTCTTTTGGATGAGTCGAAGTTTTAAGCACCCTGAATATAATTTGTCCCGGTGGAAACATCTACTACTATGCCTTTAATCCTAGGGGACCATGTGATTTCTGTTATGCATTATAATGGCAATAACCAGTAATCAACGTCAATATCTGAAAAAGAGTTACACCTATTTTATTTTGTATACTTAGGTTCAGGAATTAGAAGCCACTGGTGAAAAGTTGCCAGCTGATGTTTTTTTCATCTTTTTTTTCTCTTGGGAAAAAAAAAAAACATTAAAAGTCATTAGATTATAAAATAGGAAATTTGGAACTTTTTTTCTAGAATAAGAGTGAACTTTGCAAAGCTGCTCGCCTTTCACGAGGCTTTCCCAAAGTGTTGCAAAGGCCTTGCAAAGTTAACTGCTGCCTTCACTGGGCACATTTGTCATCAGTAGGAGGGAAAAGATGGCGAAAGGTCAGCTGAGGGCATCAGGGGTGGTGGTAGAGTGCCGGACAACCAAGAGGACAGAGATTAATGGGGAGAGAGACAGATAGGCAGATGGAGCAGGGCAGGAGAAATAGAAATAGAATAGAATAACAGAGTTGGAAGGGACTTTGGAGGTCTTCTAGTCTAACCCTCTGCCTAGGCAGGAAACCCTACATCACTTCAGACAAATGGTTATCCAACATCTTTTTAAAAACTTCCAGCGTTGGAGCATTTACAAATTCTGGAGGCAAATTGTTCCACTAATTAATTGTTCTAACTGTCAGGAAATTTCTCCTTAGTTCTAAGTTGCTTCTCTCCTTGATTAGTTTCCACCCATTGCTTTTTGTCCTGCCCTCAGGTGCTTTGGATAATGTTATTCTCTGTTATTCTAACTCTAATCTTGAAGAAAACAACCAAGCTAAGAGAGCAACAAAAACCCCTCATGTTTGTTGATGTCATTGCCTTACTGATCTGTTGGTGCGTTTTTGTGTTTTCTTTTTTTCCGTTTTATAATGTTAGGCTCCTGAGTGACTTAGGATTGAGTCAGATACATTGTTTTAGGATCTTTTTAAAGCTTTCCCTTTTTATGGAAAACACTTGTGTACTAACTTGTACTAACAAACACTTGTACTTTCTCACATAGAGTGGCCAGGTCGAAAAGAGAATTTCTGGTTAGAAAAAGTCATGAGGCCGGGGACAACAAAATTCTTCCTGCGTTTAAAGATGTCTCATGTAGTCCTTTCAGCGGAACAGAAGATGTGATGATCCAGAGCTTTTATTGCAGACATAAAGGCAGTTTGGAAAGAAACTTTGGGGAGGAGGTGGAGGAAGCAGGTCCTAGCGGTCTTTCCTGTCCGGAGGCTATGACTGAGGCAATGTTTCTGGACTTCGGATCTTTGCAAATGATGAAAGAGGAAGATTCTGAGGAAGACGATGCCAGTGATCTTTCAGATTCTGAAAGAATTCCCATCCCTCCATCGCCTTGCACACCTCCAGAGCTCAATCTGCGAGCAGAGGAGATCGATCCTGTTTGCTTCGAACACCACTTCGAGACACAACGGAAGCAACCAGACTACCATTACCCGGACTTCCTCCCGCCACCTTTTAACACCTGGGACTTGAAAGGGTTGGCTGCATTCATCAACACCGAGTGCAAATCGGAACCCAGGCCGGAACCGACGGGATTCCTTGAGAAGTACGTGGATCGTCTTTTGGAACTGGAATGGCTGCAGATGCAAACTGTGCAAACTGAAAAAGGAAAGATAACCAAAGCTCGGGTTCAGACTGCACCCAGCGTCCTCCGGTCCTTGAAAAGTTCCGGCAAAAGCAAACTATTGCATAGCCCTTTAGCAAATAAACAGTCGATTCTCCCCGGAAACATTCCAAGACTCCCCAGTGCAGGTCTCAAAAAGGACTTTCCTGGGGAAAAAACCAACCCGGTGACATCCCTTGAGAGTCACTTGAAGGCCACTGGATCCACCCAAAGCTCATCCGCCCATCAGAGGAGACCATCTGAAGCAAAGAATGAGACCAAAAAACAGTCTGCCCTCAAGCAGCATTTGGCCAGTATGCCTTCTTTTGAGATCCAGGAATCCTGCATGATCCATGGAGCTGGTAACATGAGACCTCCCAAGCCGCCATCTTCATTCCATGGCTCCACTGTCCCGCTTAAGGGGTTACCAGCCCATATATGCCCAAATCCCAAGAATGGAAAGGCAAATAATTACACTCCTCCCAAAAAAGCCTCTGTGGATCCCAAGCTAAAAACAAACGGCCTGAAACAAACACGGTGCAAATTTAAATAATGCTGGGATGGGGTTTGTTGCTTTGGTACAGCGGCCCTTTTCTTGGTTGCAGGAAGAATCTAGAATGGCAGTTCTTGAACTTCAAGGTAGACTTTCATAGGGAGATTTCATCATGTCCTGAACTTCTCATCCCATGTTGTGATTGCTCCTGAAGACAAGAATCCTGATCCTTCATCTCTGCCTCATATATGCCATTGGACATGCAGGTGTCCTCACCCTTGTGATGTTTGCAATGACAAGACACTACAGTATGAGATCTTTGGTCTTCCTGGGATTCCTTCCATAAGCATGTAACATCAAAAAATGCTCACAGCCTATATACTCATAGCCTCTTTTTTAAAAAAAGTTGTGATGTGTGGCCAGCCATTTTTTTCCTCCTGTGGTAAATTTTTGCAGTTGTTGTTTTTTTTAATAGGGAATTATCACCTTTAAAGTTCATTCTTCCATGATGTACGACGTTGTGGGTCAAACTAAATATTGAGCGGTAAAAAGTATACATAAACAAGTAAGAAAACTTTATCCCAATTCCCATGATTTCAACATACAAGAACATTTCTCTCCCTGTGCTCAAAAGTTTCCTTTTGAAATTATACATTTGATGTCACTTTTTTTTTTAAGGATGGCATTCATAGACTGCTTTTCAATCTGCACCAAAGAGAATCCCAAAGTGGTTTACAAGGCCTGTGTATTGGGAGAGGTTGCTGGGCTGGTGTTATTGCAACTAGAATATTTTGCAACTTTTAATTTGGGACTGGCCTGGGGGGGGGGGGGGTGTCGGTCAATGGTGGTATGCTACCGGTTCAGACTGGTTCAGCCAAACGAATAGTCGGAAAAAAAAGCCTCCGAATCAGCTGCGAGGAGAAAGAAGAGAAAAACACAGGGTCTGCCCTCCCACTTGCCCTGTGCTTTTCCTTATCCTCTCAGCTGATTGGCAGGCCACAGCTGGTGTGAGGAAAGCTGCACATGTGCATTAGGTGTGCACACAATCACCAAACCAGCAGTGGAACAGGTAGGATCCCACTGGGTAGGTCAGTATATATTTTTTGTATTTGATAGAACTGCAAAGAAAGATTGTAGGGTATAATGAGTTGATGGTGCTTTCAAAGACTGATAATAGGTTTTTGGAAGACCTATATGGAAGAAAAGATGCTGGAGAATATGGAGAAATAAGAAAGAATCAGGAGTAGTAAATGGAGGAAAGACTGAAAGTTACTTCTTGAAGAATCCAGTGACCTTTTGCCTGGGAATTCTGCCACTTTCAGTCTCCATACATGTAGCATGTGCTATGTTAGGGACTTTGTGCCCATGGTTCATAGCTGAACAAAAGATTAATTTTCTAATTTTATCTTCTTTACTTCCACATTTACCACCTCAGGTGTCAAGGGTATCTAATTTATCAAGAAGGAGAAATTATAGTTCAATGGGTAGGAGGATCATTTCAAATTTCCTCTTTCTTGACTTTGGAACAGTTGAGCAACATAAATGAGACAAAGCTCTTGGCTAAGTAATTACAGAACCTGTCTTACATATAGTTTTTTTTTTTAAAAAAACTTTATGCTCCTTCCAAAGCCTTGGGAGTTTTTAAAACAGAACCAGCTTTATCTAATCAATATCAAAGACACTCATATTCTGTTTCTCCACTATCATTTTTATTGTTACTTAGAAGAGTAAACTAAGGGCATTTCCAGACATTGATGTTCTCAGCAGTTGTATTTGTAACTTGAACACTGAATCTTCAGCTTCTGTACAGCTATTGAACAAAGATCAGACCATCTGGCTCATCAGCCATTTAAGTTACCCACAAAAATACCACAATTATGAAAGAAACATGCATAGTTGATATTCTGGTTTTGTTCTCATGGAATAATCAATGGGAAGAAGTTATTAAAGGGATCGCTTGATCCAATCAATGAACCTCCATGGGCAGGGATGCCTGCAGCAAAGTGGGACCTGGTGTGGGAAGGCCTATTCTTCATTGACATCATTATACAAATTCTTTTTTTAAAGTATCTTCAAAAAGAAATCCGCTTAGACTTTTAATTTTTTTTTTTTGGGGGGGGGGAATCAAATGAACATGAATTGGCTTCACTGGTTTCAGTGCAGTTGCTCTGCCTAAGGATTAGGATAGGAGTTTTTTAACCTTGGCAACTTTAAGGGTTGTGGATTTCAGCTCCCAGAATTCCCCTGCATGGGTGGCTGGGGAATTCTGGGAGTTGAAGTTCACAGTTGTCTCAAAGGTGCTTTTTCAAAAGGCAACTGGACTGGTTTTTTTCTTTAAGAAGAAGAAGACATTTTGCTTCTCATTCAAGAATCTTCATTGATTCTGGCAGGATGGTGGGACAATGGAAGGATTAGTGCTGATAGGATGGGGGCGGGGGATGTTTGGAAGGATCATATTGCTTTGCAGTCATCTGGTCGTTTGCACTCTTTGGGAGCTCTTGAGGCCACTTGGGGTTTAACTGAGAATTCTGCACTGAGAATCTCCACAGACAAGTCCATAGTTCTTAAAGTTCCCAAGGTTGGACAACCCTGGATTAGGACTAACCCCAAGCCAACCAGTGTTTTCTTGGATACCGTCTGCAAGTCAAAAATCAGTCTACTCTTACCAAAAGATTATCCCTTTCACATAATGTCCTTAGTCGATAATATGATCCTAGACAGTCTTTCTAAATCAAGAGTTTTTCAACCTGGCAATATCCAGATATGTGGATTTCAGTTCCCAAAATTCTCATCAGTGACCATGCTGGCTAAGGAATTCTGAAATTTGAAATCCAGGCACCAAGAGATTGTCAAGGTGCTGGAAATTTTCTGTCTCTGTGATTGTTTTAGTTGTCCCAGCAGAAAGTTTGAAGTAGAAAAAATATAGGCGTGTACAGCTGTAAATCTATTGACCAATTGCACCTTTCCCTAATGAAGAGGCCCTTAAGGCAAGAAACAAAGACAAATAAACGCCTCTCAGCTGCTTTGTGACAACTAGAAGGTATAAAAAATATTGTTATATGGTATATTGCCAGCATGCAAAAGGGAATCAAAAGTGAGTGAAAAAAAAATAGCTGGATAGCTTCTGCTATTAAAATAGGGTCACCAAGAAAAATATAAAAGTGAATTTGGTTAGGTTTTTCTTTTTCTTTCTTTTTTTATAATGAAACGTTTCATTTACCGGTATTTTTTTATTTTATTTTAAGATTCGTACTTAGTTAGATTGGCCTGCTCCTTTCCATTCCTGCAAAAACATACTGAATATTATATACTGAAAATTAGACATCATAATGCTCTGCTAGCCGTTTGTCAGTAACTGCCAATAATAAAAGCAGGGAAGAAGAGACTGTTAATTTTTTTTTTACTAAGCGTTATTGAAAGGGGGATTCAGGGCACAACTGCATTTTTGGGTATATAGCAGCCCTGTTGTAACCATAATGGCTAATTTGATCATTATAATAAGTCAGTTCTTTCATCTCAGCTTGTATCCTAAGGATGGTCTATTTCAAAGCATCTGAAACACTTAAAAGCAGTTCAAAATGAAGTGAAATACGGGGTCCTTGGTGCTCTCTGAGCTTGGTTTTCTTGCAAACGTTTTGTTACCCAAACTGGGTAACATCATCAGTCATTTTAGCCCTGAGCTACAACTATTCTCCTTTAAAGTGAAATACTTCACCCTGTTTTTGTATGTAGCTGTATTGATAAGGCCCGATTTGAAGATCTCTGGATCCTTCCAAAAGTTTCAATGTTTTATAAGAATTTTGGGTAAGAAATCTATAGTTTTGAAGACAGAGTAAATCAAACTCAGAAATACTATTTGATAGTAGTGGGAAATTTCACAGCGAATGCCAGGATGTGCAAATAAAAACTGCCTTCTTGAGAGGTTTTATGTGGAGTGCCCAAAGTTTTTATCCCCTGGATTACACTTATTTTGTACTTGGTAAGCAGAATATAATTATGTACTAAATAATCATGGCATTTTCCTATCATCCTTTACTGAGCCATTCACTTGATGTGGTTCTCCGGGTTTTTTGGAAGTTATGGTTGATGTGCGAGGTGAATTGAGACATATATGTCATTAAATTGACTTCATTATTTATACTGTGGTTTTATCCCCCACTGTCTTTCTCCAACCATAGCAGTGTAAACTTATAAACCATGGTATTTTGATTGTAAAAACAAATAAAAAATATGGATTTGAATGATGTATAAGTAGTCCTCAACTTACAACCGTCCATTTAGCAACTGTTCAAAGTTACAGCGACACTGAAAAAAATCGTATTTGCTTAACTACCATGTGCTTCACTTAACAACAGCAGTGATTTTCTTAACAATTGCAAAAAAGGTCATAAAATCAGGCACAATGCACTTAAACAACCAGCGGTGGTGGCGCAGTGGTTCGAGTGCAGTACTGCAGGCTACTTCTGCTAACTGCCGGCTGACTGCAATTTGTCAGTTCAAATCTCATCAGGCTCAAGGTTGACTCAGCCTCCCATCCTTCCGAGGTGGGTAATATGAGGATGCAGATTGTTGGGGGCAATAGGCTGACTGTAAACTACTTAGAGAGTGCTGTAAATTGTAAAGCAGTATATAAGTGCTATTGTTTAGCAGTAGAAATTCTGGTCTCAATTGTGGTCATAAGTTGAGAACTATCTCTACTTGATTTTTTGATACCTCAAAAATGATGGAAAACTATGGTGTTCTTTTAAACTTCATGGATGCTTTCGGTCAGATTTCAACTTAATTATGTTATTGAGAGATCGAGTAACACATCATTATTCAAAGGTCACATGTTGTGATTATCGAAATGTTCTACGTGCACAAGCATGCGTGGTCAGAATTTCCGAGTTTTCTCTGAAAAAAATAAATACTTTGTTCAAAGAACTTTGCAATCAGCCCTGGTCAGATTTAAAAAAAAAAAAAAAACACCACTACCACTAAGTACTTATTATCTGCACAGAACTTATGAATAGTTGTATGAAATACATGTGTGGGGTTTGCTAGAGCTAAATGTAGTATGACATATGTCCACATGTCCAGTATTCTCCCTCATGAGCAGACAGACCCCAGTTGGGATACCATGTCCAGTTTGGGCCACCACAATTCAGAAGGGAACATGAAAATGTTCAGAGGAGGCTACCAAGATGGGTCTGCAAACCAAGCCATGTGAGGAAATGTTAAACGATCTGAGCACGTCTGACTAATGGAAAATACAACTGGGGAGATAATGATGGCACTCTTCAAATGACTGAAGGGTCGTCAAAGAGAGAATGAATCTCTTCTATTGCTCCAGAGAGCAATAAATGTAAAGTGAAGGGCAATAAATTAAGCCAGCCTGAAGAGATTGAATGTACTATGTGGTATCCTTGGTGCGCTCTGAGCTTGGTGGTTTTCTTGCAGATGTTTCATTACCAAACTAGGTGATGTCATCAGTGCTAGAAGGGAATGGGGTTTGCTCTTATTTTTATATTCTAGTGGCTTGCTCTGTTGGTATTGGTAGGAGTGTTCTAGGAGGTTCCTTGATTAGGTTGTTGGCTTGTTTCTTGGCATTGGTAGTTAATCAGTGTTTCTCAACCTTGGCCACTTGAAGATGTGTGGACTTCAATTCCCAGAATTCCCCAGCCAGCATGGGAATTATGGCCATGCTGAAAATGGTGGCCATTTCCAGAAGGCCTTTGCACGGCCTAAACCGATCTGTTTTGCTTCCTTAGCATGGTCTTCACAACATTGCAGAAAGCTCCAAAGATCTTCAAAAAGTAAGTGCATAATGGGTGATGGGATTGGGAGGAGATCCAAGCTGGGTGGGGGAGGGTGTGATTTAAGAGCTGACCAGCTAATGCAATGATGTAATGATGGGAATGAGTCAGCAAGGTTTTTGGCTGTTGTCTCTTTAAGAGCCTGTATAATAAGAGGCCCTGTTAAGGCGTCTTGCTCTCACTGTGTGTTCTTCCCTGCTGTAATTGCTGCTTGTTTGACCTCTGCCTATTGTACGTGTATTGTATATGGTATATATTTTGTAGATAAAACCACTATTATAAACCTCTATTTGCTATTATTGCTCCTGGGTTATCTCATGTAGTAAAGCTGTGCACACTCTTGACAGGAGGAAGGCCTTCAGGGACCTGTTTGGTGGTAGTGGTGGGAAAACAGGATCAAGATTTTGGGGCGATCTCCAGAGACAGGAAGCAGAATACAGGGTATCCTAGGGTGTGGGGAAAGACTTAGGAGGCTCAAGACTTTTCCCCATCCCCAAGGTACCTTATGATCTGCTTAACAACTCCCATGTTCATTTAGCAACCATATCAAGAAGACAATGGCATGGGTTGTCAGGGGTGTCTCCCTTAACGGGCATTACCCTGGCAACCATAATGGGCGGGCTCTTTTGTGATCATAGGTTAAGGAAATGTCTTCAAGGCAACTTCCTACAATAAAGAGATATAGACACTTTATGCAGAAAAGCAACAATAATGTTGAAGAGCGGATAAAATCTGACAGCCATAAAAGTATCTCAATTTAATCATCTCTCTCTCTCTCTGGCCAGTTTTGCAGTTGCCTTGTGACAGTTTTTGTCTGTCTCAGCAGTCCCCTTATGCCAAAATCCCAAATACAAACCAAGATCAAACACCCTTGAAAGGAATCCAACATTTGGAGTCTGTTTGGTTCATTCATTGTTTTCATTTCCTTGGAATTTCTGTTTAATAACTTTATTCTATCTAAACAAACCCTGAAGAAAGACACATGCCTCATTTACATCTTGCCCACTTCTGACTCTGTAAAAATGGCTCATAAGTAGAATAATAAATTTCCTGGGAATTTAAGGTTGTCTGGTTCATTCTTTCCAATTCCTTAGAATATGAGGAGAAGTCTAAACAATAAACCCCGAATAAACACCAACAAACCTCATTTACACCTTACACTGTAAATGCTTACTGTTTGAAGAAATTTCCACCACTCTCCTTCACTGCCAAATGCTGCAGTTTGTAAACAAAAATGAGATCCTTACTAGGGTATTCCTGGTTGTGACAAAGTGGTTGGAATATATCAGTCCATTTAAATTACCACCTCAAAATTTGGGGACATTTTATTAAAATCTACCTAGCAATTCTGACTGGAGTGAGAATTACTGCTTTCCAAATTGCCATCTTCAACCATTGCCCTGGGAAGGCTGTGTTAGAGTGACAAGTATGATATTGTGTTAATAAAATGTGGGTGGTGATAAGGTCCCTGAACTTGTCTTGCCAAAAACATATGCCCCCAAATAGCAATATGGTTTTCTGCTAGCTTTCAATGGAAGATACCAGATACTACGATGCAAATTTAAGCGGATAATTTTATCTTTAGAGGCGAACTACACACACACTGTTTCTCTCACACAAAGTGTATCTCTCACACAAAGCCACAATTTTGGAACTTCTCCTTTCTTAAAGCAGCTGCATAATACATTAGGCCACTGAAGTGGTGGGAAACATCAGGCTTTTCATAAGGTAGTTGTCGTGTCCGCGAAATGACGCCAGGAGTCGGTGATTTCAAGCAAAGCTCTTTATTTGCAAAACTGGAACCAAACCGGCGAAAGGAAAAAAGCCTGCGGCTTTTATTCCTTTCGCCGCGGCGGCCGCGGCCAATGGCAGCACTTAGAATCTCCCGCGCTCTGAACGAGCCAATTGCGGGAGATTCTTAATGAGCCAATCGGCGCGGCTCGCCTGACCAATTAGAAAGCCCCGCGCTTTGGCCAATCAAAGCGCGGGGATTTCAAGTATGTTAATGAGGACAGAACACCCCTCCCCTCTTGGTTCAGTCCTTACGTTGCGTAGTCACGTAGGTAGGCGGGGCTCCGTCTGGTCCTACTTGACCTGCGCAACTCAGTTGTAAGCGGGATCCCGGCCGGTTCGGTAGGGTTTTTGGTCGCTCTTGCTTCTGTGAGAACCGGCTGGTCGATCGGGCCGGTTCTTTCTCCGTGGCTCCCTCCTGAGCCTTCCGGGTTGGTTGAGCTACGGGTTTCGCCGCTCCCGCTCGGTCTTTCCGGGTCGGTCGAGCTGGCTTGGCTGTTCGTTTTTGGCGAGGGGTCATGATGGCTGCGTTTCGGTAAGTACTGCTGGTTTATTTTTTCTTGTAATCGGTCACCTGGGTATTCCCTCCCCCTTTGGCTTGCGTTTTGGGAGGTGGGTTCGTTTGCGGTCCTCGACCTAAGTTGGTCGATGTGTCGTTTCCACGCTCGTCTGTCTGCCGTTTGTAGCCGGTACGAGTGTGGGCCTGTTGCTTGGGTGATGACGGCTGGGATCCATAGGGGGTCTCCCGTCAGGTTTTTCGCATATACAGGGTCCCCGGGTGCGAACGTTCGGTTTTTTGTGCTTGAGTCTGGGGGCCGCTCCGGGTTATACGTAGGGTGTAACCTGTCAAGTGGGGACCTGAGCTTTCTACCCATTAGTAGTTCGGCTGGGCTTTTGTTGGTCGTGGTATTCGGGGTTATGTGTTGTGTAAAGAGAAGTCTGTTGATTTTTTCTTGGATCTCCCCGTGGTCCATTTTCTGGATGGTCTTTTTGGTAAATTGGACCATCCGTTCCGCCCTACCGTTCGCCGCCCGGTGCGCCGGTGCTGTTAGTGCGTGGCAGATGCCCCTTTCCGCCAGGAATTTCTCGAACTCCAGTGAGGTAAACTGGGGCCCGTTGTCAGAGACGACGACGTCTGGGAGGCCGTGTGTTGCAAAGAGTTTGCAGAGTTCTTTGGTCACGGCCTCCGTGGTTGTTGTCTTCATGTTGCTTACCTCCAGCCAGTTGGAGTAAGCGTCAACTGTTATGAGGAAGGTGTGTCCATTTGTGGGCCCGGCGAAGTCTATATGGATTCTGGACCAAGGTCCCCTTGGGGTTTCCCACTCTAGGACGGGTGCTGTGGGTGGGCTGGGCCTAGTCTCCTGGCATCGCTGGCACCTAGCTACCCAGGCCTCTATCTGTTTGTCCATCCCTGGCCACCAAGCGTAACTTCTGGCCAGGACTTTAGTTCTTACGATGCCAGGATGCCCCTCGTGCAACATTTCCAAAACCTTCCCCTGTAGTTTGTCCGGAATGACCACCCTGTCGCCCCATAAGATGCACCCTTTTAACAACGAGAGTTCCGTTTGGCGGTTTCGAAACGTCTTGACGGACTCATCGTTGTCCCTTTCCGGCCACCCTTTTTCTACCCAATGCAAAACCCGCGCCAGACGCCTGTCTTTATTGGTTTCCCGGGCAATGTCTGACGCGGTTATGGGCAGGTTGGGTAGAGTCTCGATGCTGAGGGTGGTCGTCGTGGGTGCTGGGTCAGAGTCGGGTTCCGGTAGCGGCGAGCGGCTTAATGCGTCTGCATGTGAGATCGTCTTACCCGGTCTGTGGATGAGTTCGTAGTTGTAGGCCGCCAGGAACTCGGACCACCTTGTCATTCGAGGAGACAGAATGTTCGGGGTGGCCTGGTTTCCTGCAAGGATTCCCAGCAACGGCTTGTGGTCCGTTATAATGGTGAAAGGGCGGCCGTAGAGATATTCGTGGAACCGTTTTATGGCGGCAACTATAGCCAGAGCCTCTTTGTCCAGTTGGCTATAGTTCTGCTCCGGTTTGGTGAGGGTCCTTGAAAAGAACGCGATGGGTGCTTCTTTTCTGTCGGGAAGGGTATGGCTGAGGACGGCGCCGATGCCGAAGGGTGATGCATCGCAAGTGACGGCCAGAGGCAGGGTTTCGTTGAATTGTATGAGGACGGCGTCGGAGGTAAGGAGGTCCTTTGTTTTTTGGAAGGCGGCTTGCTCCCGTTTCCCCCAAGTCCAGGTCGCCGCCTTGTCCAGGAACCTATGCAAGGGCTCCGCCGCCGTCGCCTTTTGGGGTAGGAAAACATTGTAAAAGTTCAGTAACCCCAAGAATGCTTGTAGTTCAGTCTTTGATTTAGGGGTGGGGGCCTCTTTGATGGCCTTGATTTTTTTGCTTATGGGGTGAATGCCGTGCCGGTCTAGGAGGTAGCCCAAGAATTCCACTCGTTCCGTGCACAGTTGGCATTTCTCCCTTTTTACTTTAAGTCCCGTCTCTTTAAATTTAGTTAGGACCTCTCTTAGTCGACTTTCTAGTTCGGCTTGGTTGGGCGCCGACACTAGAACGTCATCGAAATAAGGTACCACCCCCTTAATACCTTGCAATAACCTCTCCATCAGGCTCTGAAATATGCCCGGTGCCACGCTGACTCCGAATTGGAGTCGGTTGCATTTGAAAGCTCCCCGGTGGGTGACGATGGTCTGAGCTTCTGCCGTTTGCTCGTCGACCGGCAACTGTTGGTATGCCTGGGCGAGATCAAGCTTGGCGAAAACCTTGCCCCCTCCCTGTGAGTGCAGTAGGTGTTGCACTATTGGGACGGGGTAGGCACTTTGTTGCAGCGCGCCATTTAGGGTGGCCTTATAGTCCCCACAGATTCTCACGGACCCGTCTGGCTTGATTGGGGTGACTATGGGGGTCTCCCACCGGGCGTGATCTATGGGCTGCAATACCCCCTGTTTGACGAGCTTATCAATTTGCTCGTCTATTTTGGGTTTCAGTGCGAATGGCACCCGCCTAGGTTTTAGGCATTTGGGGGGGACCTTAGGGTCGAGGTCGAACGATATAAGGGGCCCTTGGTACTTGCCCAGGTTTCCGTCGAAGACCTCTTGGAACTCCTGGGCTAGTCACTGTTCCCAGCCGTCGTCGGTGACGTGGTTGACTCCCGTGAGGGTGATGTCGAGCAGGGCGAACCATTGCAGTCCCAGTAGGCTTGGGCGGTCGCGGTCGACGATCGTTAGGGGGAGTCGTTCGGTGCGCCCCTTATATGTTATGTTAAAGTTTTTGGTGCCGACTACCGGGATGCGGTTTCCCTGGTAGTCCTTTACAATGAGTCTCTGGCTGTCTACGTTTCTCCTTTGGAGGGTAGGCACCAACCGCTTTATCTCGTGCCATGCAATCATGGAGAGGTAGGACCCGGAGTCTACCTCCATTTTGCACGGCTGGCCCTCGATGCGTACCTCGACATGGATTTTCCGGGCGTCGTTGGTGATGGCGTGGCCGATGGTGACCGTCTGGTGGGTCTCCTCTCTCCGCCGGTTGTCGCCGCCTCGCGAGGATCGTCCGATCCGGTCCCATCGGCTGTCCGAGTGGCGATCTCTGGGCCGGGGTGGTGTGCTCTCCCTCCTCCGGTCGTTCTGGTCCCATCGAGCCGGACTGCGGTTTTTCTTCAGGCGGCAAACCCGGGCGATGTGCCCCTCTTTGTCGCAATGCGGGCAGATGGAATCGAAAAACCGGCATTCCGACCTGGGGTGGTCGCCGCCGCAACCGGCACAGTTGGTCCTTGACTTACGACCTCTCCGGTTCCGTTGGTCGCGCCCAGTCTGAAGTCGATGGATGTCTTCTTCGTCTTCGGATGTGCTGGATGCAGAGTGGAAATCGCCCTGGTGTGTAGTCGTCTCGGTTTTTTGTTCGGTCGACCTCGCCGGGTTGTTGTTTCCGCCGCGGTCCTTCGTGTCAGGTCTGCGCATGCTATCGGCGGAAGTTCGGGTTGCTTCTGCGGCTGCGGCTGCGGTGAGGGCGTCTGCTAAGCTGATGTCGCCCTTAGCCATCAGCCGGCTCTGGAGGGCGGGGTCCCACAGACCGAGCACGATTCGGTCTCTCAGGGCGTTGTTTAGGTTATCAAATTCACAGAGCCCCCCTAGGCGCCGCAGCTCGGCGACGAAGTCGCTTAATTTCTCACCCGATCTCTGGTCCCGCCGGTAGAATTCGTTGCGCCGGATCAGGATGGGGACCTCGGGAGCGTAGTGTCGCCGAAGGATGGGTTCAAGGACGTCCCAGTCCATGGCGGTTGCGTCGGCGGGCTTGGCCAACGCTTTGGCCATCTGGAAGACTTCGGTCCCGCAGTGGGTGAGGAAGACAGCGCGTTTTAGCGGGCCCGAGGCGTCCTTCATGCCGGTGCACTCGAGGTACATGCGGAATCGGTCGGAGAACGATTCCCAGTCTTCGGTGGCGGGGTTGAAGGGGGCGGGCGGTGCGATTTTCGCCATCTCGGTGCTTTGTCTGGCTTCCGTCGGACACGGGGTTCGGTTCAGGGTCTGGATCCCACCTTCGTCGCCAGTGTCGTGTCCGCGAAATGACGCCAGGAGTCGGTGATTTCAAGCAAAGCTCTTTATTTGCAAAACTGGAACCGAACCGGCGAAAGGAAAAAAGCCCGCAGCTTTTATTCCTTTCGCCGCGGCGGCCGCGGCCAATGGCAGCACTTCGAATATCCCGCGCTCTGAACGAGCCAATCGCGGGAGATTCTTAATGAGCCAATCGGCGCGGCTCGCCTGACCAATTAGAAAGCCCCGCGCTTTGGCCAATCAAAGCACGGGGATTTCAAGTATGTTAATGAGGACAGAACAGTAGTCATAGTTCCTGGGTGTAAGGGCCTATAGATATCAGGGCTAGTAAGTTTAAAGGTTGCTCAGTCCAAGGTGCAACTTGCCAAGGGGTGTGTCAGCAGAAATTCCCCTTATCAAATCCTGTATAAACAGATTCCACCATTTTTCCTCTGCTGCCTGGGACTCAAGTCATTTTTCAGGTACAGAATGGAAAACCTTATTTTAGAAGAAAGGAAGGGGCCAAAGTCCTCTAAAGAAGAGACTGGCCTTTATTGCAACACTCATTGAGTTTGCAGATACAAAAATAATAAAGAGGATAAACTGTTACATGAATACATTT
The DNA here is from genome assembly GCA_033807585.1 of Hydrophis major. Lineage (NCBI taxonomy): Eukaryota > Metazoa > Chordata > Lepidosauria > Squamata > Elapidae > Hydrophis > Hydrophis major. The sequence goes on from CM066330.1 coordinate 249,570,707, forward strand.
AAATAAATTGCTTTTGGATTCTTGGTTTGGCCTGCTAATCGGCCAAAGACTGTATTTATTTTCAAGTCCTCACCTTGAATGCTTCATGGGACTTGCACATATGTGTGAGGGGAACCTTTACCTTAAGCCTATGCTACAGTTTGAATGTTTTTTGTCTCAAGACGGACCAGAGTTGGGCAAACTGAATGTGCCAACTTGGAGCAGATTCTTGGGGTCTCAGCGGGAGGGGGAGGTATTGTTCATCTCTGTATTACATAAATAAATCTCCTGTGGTTTCTAATAGTTTTCGATGCATCAGTTGAGAATGTTACCTAAATATATATTTGAAGTGGAAAAACCTTCTGGATGGATTTTGAGGATGACTGTGAACCTCTTTTTCCTCCTACCTCCTTTCTGTAGGTGACCCATTGGCCAAATTACAACACAAAAATATTGGAGTTTTTGAAAATAGTGGAAGTTCCAACATCAGTGGTCCAATTTGTTCTATGATTGTTTTATAAAATTCTACAGGTATCCCATCTGGTCCTGGCGATTTGTTGTTGCTTTGCTTCTCTATTGCTGACTTCAGTTCGGACCATGTAATATTTTTATTTAATAGTTCTATCTCTTCCTCTCCAATTGCTTTCTCGTTTGCTTCCTCTAGGTATTTCCTTATTTTATCCTCACTAACTTCTTCCTTTTTATATAATTTCCCGAAGTATTTATGGGTGATCTCTTTTTTCTTCTCTATCTCATCTTGCAAGTTGCCCCTCTCGTCCATTAATTGGTGTATCAGTTTTTTTTCCTTCGTTTTTTTGAGTTTGTGGGCTAGCCATCTCCCTGGCTTGTTTGCATGCTCAAAATAGATTTGTTTGGTCATTTTCAGACTTATCTGCAATTTTTCTTGATCCAGTAAATTCAGTTTGTGTTTAATTGTCATTAACTGATTTTGTATTTTTTGGTTTTTGGGGTTCTTTTGTAGTTGGGTTTCTAAATCTTTAATTTCTTGTTGTAGGTTACTTTGTTGGGCATACTTTCTTTTATTTCTCATAGCATTGTAAGAAATTGTTGTTCCTCTTATAATTGATTTTACTGTGTCCCATATATTTTGTTTCGAAGTTAGCTCATTATTGGTTTCCTTTAAAAAAAAGTTGAGTTCTTCTTTCAATTTATTAGTGTATTCTTCTTCTTTTATAAAGTGGGTGTTAAGTGTCCATCTACCTCTCCAAGTTATTTGAATTGGGTTGTGGTCAGCCCAGTCATTTGGTAAGATTTCACTATCTTTGACTTCGTTTACTAGTTCACCGTTTATCCAAGCCATATCTATTCTTGTCCAGATTTTATGTGGGTTAGAAGAATAAGTAAACTGTTCTTTTTTGGGGTTTAGTTTTCTCCAGGTATCTACCATTCATCATATCCTTACATGGCTTCGAAAATTCTCTTTTTCCTTTTTTATTCTTACTCGTGTTACTGTGATCTTTCCGATAGTCAGCAATAGAGTTAAAATCACCAATCAAACAAATATTGCCTTTTTCGAAGCCTATTATTTTTTGGTGGAGATGTTTGAAAAATTTACCTTGATCATCATTTGGGGCATAGATTACTACCAGTAAAAATGTAATACAATTAATCAAAATTTGTACCACCAGAGTTCTTCCTTCAGGATCCACCCAAATTAACTCCGCTTTTAAGTCATCTCTCACATATATTGTAATACCTTTCTTTTTGTGCTTATCTGCTGGTGCTGTGAATAATTTTCCCAGTTTCGGACAATCTAAAAATTTCTCATCATTTTTCCTAATGTGTGTTTCTTGTATGCAAATTATATCAACATTTTGTTTTATTAGTTTGGTTAGAATCCTTTTCCTTTTGGGTCTTGAATTTAAACCATTTATATTGATGGAAAGAATTTTCCTTCCTTCCTCCATTTACCTAAGTCTGCTTCGCTTTTTGTCTTGTAACTATATGGCTCTCTTCTTGTGGTTGATATAGGGTTGTTTCTTCTCTTTCCTGTTGTAAGTTGTCTTTCCCTTGGATTTGGACGTGTCATTCTTTTTTGTTCCTATGGCGGTTATGGTCTTCCTGCATGTTCCCTTTGAGTTTCCTCCCTAGCATGTTGGTCCTCCATGGTTGTTAGCTGTTCTAGGTGTGGGAATAAACTTTGACTTCAGTATTGGGTAATGATTAGTCTAAGACCTTATACATACATGTCTGCCTAAGGGTCACTGAGATAAAGCAAGGAAATTAAAAGCAAACACCAGAAACATTTAAGCAGCTCAGACGACTGTAAACAATTCTGTGTAATCATTTTAATCCACAATGTGAATGCTTACTATGTACAAAATTCTCAATAAAAGGGAGCACTAGAATTTGCTCTGGACTCCCATCCTGAGTACACCAGCCTGTGTCTCATTCTTTCCATGGGACACCACCACAAGTGGTGACCCCGACATGATCCACTGCAGGTGGTACATGTCCGGACCTCCGTGTTTTCTTGCCTGGAATAGGTAAAGTACGTACTTAAATATTGCTGGACAATAGGATTTTTTCAGGGAACATGGGGGGAAAACTCTCTCAGCCACAGGAATGGCATGTTAGTGAGCTGCTGAAGTTAGTCAGGACAAACTTCTTTATCTTTAAACCCTCTGGGGGGGAGCAAATAGTTCTTTCAAAAGATAATGTGAGAGAGCTGCTGCAAGAGATCTGGTGGCAATGTCCCTGGTATCCAGAGAAAGGCTCTTTAAAGTTAGATACATGGAGGAGAATTGGAACTATCCTTCATGAAGAGCCACGGGCAACAGTTGAAATTTTGATATATTGGAAGGTTGTTATGACTGCTTTAGAGACCCAGCAACAACCTCTTTTAAAAACTTTAGTAGAACCTCCTCCTTATAAAGGAATTGTATTGCACCCTCCTATCCCAAAACTGGAGTGTGCTTTATCATTTCCAACAGCTCCTATGCCTGTGGATGATAAAATCCAATCAAAAATGGGAAAAGTTCAAGCAATGATGCATCAGGCTTTCAATGAGGGGAAATTAGAGCCTGATGAGATTCCCCAGATGAATTTGTTTCCAGTCAATAGGCAAGTGAATGCTCAAGGCAATCTGCAGACTGAATGGGTTCCGATTCCTTTAGCAGTTCTTAGGGAAATTAAAAAAGCAGTTAAAGATTATGGTATTCAAAGTCCTTTTACAAAGGGGCTCCTGACAAGTTTGGCTACCTCAAGCATGATTCCTAGTGACTGGAAAGATTTAATGAGAATGATATTGAGCTCTACTCAGTATGTGGTTTTTGACTCAGAATACCAAAGAGAAGCTATCACTAGGGGAAGGAATTTGGGGGGGGGGGTGTATACGCCAGACCAAATCTATGGGACAGGCTTGTTTGAATCCACTGCTGATCAAGCTGCTAATTTGCCTGATCACATATTTCCAGTGGTTATGGCAGCTGTCCTTGGGGCATTGTCCCGCATCCAGGATGTGGGAACCCCAGCACGGTCTTTTTCTCAAATTAAGCAAACAGCATCTGAGTCTTATAATGATTTTGTGGAAAGGCTACAATTGGCTATTACCAGGGAAATCTTTAATGAGGAAGCTGCAAAAGAACTTTTGCTGAAATTGGCAGTTGAAAATGCAAACACTGACTGCAAGCGTATATTACAGCCCTTGGTGGCTAGAGGTGAGGTTACTCTGGCTGATCTGTTAAAGGCATGTGCAGTGGTGGGTTCTCAGGCTTACAACATGGAGACTTTGGCTATGGCATTGCAAAAAGGGATGAAACCTACAGGGAATTGTTTTAATTGTGGAAAGCCTGGCCATTTTAAAGCCCAGTGCCGTGCCCCTGGGGGTGGTGGTGGCATTTAACAAAAACAAAATTAAGGACGTCCGTCCAAAATCGGTCTATCCAAAATGCAAAAAAGGATTTCATTGGGCAAATCAATGTTGCTCTGATCAGAACCCAAATCCGGGAAACTAAATTTGGGGCGTGCAGCTAGCCCTGCTCCCAAGGCTGTCACAAAAGCATCGCCTGCAATTACTGGGAGTGCAGGTTTGGGTTTAAAAATGTTGAACTCAATTAATGTGACTTTTCCTAATCAAGTGTACATTGAGGACACTCATTTGCATGGGCCACTGCCAGAAAAAACAGTGGGATTAGTACTTCCCATGTCTTCTGCATCAGAAAAAGGGTTTTTTGTTATTCCAGGAGTTATTGATCAAGATTATAAAGGAGTTATTAAGATACAATTGTACACTGATACTCCTGCATCATTAATGGCCGATGACTCTATTGCCCAGTTATTATTGCTTCCATACATCCCTATAAATCCTTTAATTGGGATCCCACGAACTGGTGGTTTTGGGTCCACTGAAATGGCAAGTTCTCCAGTTGCTGCAGAATTGCTAGTGCTGACAAAAAATTTGACTACAGACCAACCAAAAATGACAATTGAAATTCAGGGAAAATCATTTTCTGGCCTTATAGATTCCGGAGCAGATGTCTCTGTGATACGCCAAAAGGAATGGCCAGATGAATGGGCACTTGAGGACTCTCTGGCTGTTCGTGGAGTGGGTGGTATGCAGTTTGCAAGAAGTAGTGTATGTTGGTTAAAGGCATTGCATAGAGAAACTGATGAGACTGCAAGGATTCAACCTCTTGTGTTGCCCCTGCATATAAACTTGTGGGGTAGAGATTTACTGTCACAATTTCGCACAAAAATTGTGATTGGATAATGGAAAAATTACATGATCGATGCATTCCTGATACTCCGTTTGCTTTGGCAATTTTACAAACTCCAGCCTTGCCTACTGCAGCTTTATTTCAATTACATAAGCGCAGGTTTATATCATTGAATGGTTGCATTTGCAAAATACTCCCAGAAAAACAATTTCTACTATGGCTATGCTTTATAGTGAGTTAATCATCAAAGGCTGAAATCGCAGTATGCATTTATATGGCATAGATCTAGTTCAGTTATTTTTACCTATCTCCCTCACTCTGTGGGAAACTTGGTATAGTCAATCCATTGAATTGCAAATTGCTCTTGAAAATTGGCCAGGGAAGATTTCTTGCCACACCCCCAGTGACCCTTGTTTCCAGTTGCTTCGAAACGTATCTGTAAATTTTAATTCAGTTATTGCTAAGCAGCCAGTTGGGGGAGTGACCATTTATGCGGATGGTAGTAAGACCTACGGTGCTTGTGCATGGAGACAGGAAGGGGTATGGAAAACAAAAATTACCCCTCCTCAGCAATCAGCACAAAGGGCTGAATTAGCTGCTGCTATTTTGGCCTGACAGGAATTTGCACAAGAACCACTAAATCTTATTGTGGATTCTCTTTATGTTTATCAATTATACTTAACATTGAATTTGCTTATCTTTCTCCATCTGTTGATGCTAATCTTGTGAGTTTGTTTCTAGCTCTGCAAAGCTGTCTTCATTCTCGCACACATTTTCTACATATCGCACACATTTGCAGCCACCAGCCACTTCCCGGGGAGCTGCAGGAAGGGAATGACGTGGCTGACGCAGCGGCCTCGGCCATGTCCTGTCTCTCGCTTTCTCCTGTTACTCCATGGGACTCACATAGTTATTTTCATCAAAATGCCAAAGCTCTTTGAAAACAATTTGGTCTCACTGCTGCAGAAGCTGCAGCTATTATTCAACAATGTCCTAGTTGCAGTGCTCAATCCACTGCTCTTCCTCAAGGAGTAAATCCTCGGGGGACATCTGCTTGTCAACTATGGCAGATGGATGTCACACAATATCCTCCCTTCAAACCATGGCACCATCTGCATGTCACCATTGATACCTATTCAGGATTTATTATGGCAACACCTCAACGAGGAGAGTCTACAAAACATGTAGTCAACCATTGCCTCCGTACCTTCACACATGTGGGGCCACCAATGGAGATCAAAACCGATAATGGCCCTGCTTACATTAGCACCACCTTTGCGGAATTTTGTCATCGATGGTCAATTATACATAAATTTGGCATTCCCTACAATTCCACTGGTCAGGCCATTGTGGAACGAGCTCATCAGCTGCTAAAACAAGCACTCCTTCACACAAAAACAAAAATGGGGGAAGTGGATGGATATGGCTTGCCTTACATACAAAACATTCTTAATATTACCTTATACACTTTAAATTTTTTAAACATGACAGGATCTCCCACTGCTACGGCAGCCAGTAGGCATTTTGCTTCCTCCCCTTCTGCAGGTACGCCAAGACTGAAAGTTCAGTATAAGAGACTACCAGATCCAACGTGGAAAGGACCTGTCCTGCTGATAACTTGGGGCCGAGGATACGCTGCTGTTGAAGATGAGGGGACAGTTGTTTGGGTTCCTGCTCACTGTGTGCGTCCTTATCATCAGCCAAAGGGGCAAGGGGATGGATTTGGGGGAATGGAAAAGAAACACGTTGAACCAGGACATGGGGAAGCTAGCAAACCTTCATAATAAAACTGATTGTTGGATATGTATGCACATGCCAACTCACAAAACATCAGGGCTTCCAATGGTTGCAGTACCTCTGGCCGAAGGTGACTGGTATAAGGGACAATGCTATGGTTGTTCAGGGATGTGGTCTAACAGTTGGACTACAAGTAACATAAATACATTGCATCTTGGAAGCCGAATCCAAGAGGTGGCGGGTATCTGCTGGACCCATAATGAGAGAGTAGAGAATATGACTTACTTGGGAACATATCCATTTTGTAACAAAACAATTATTATTGGCAATGGAAATCGGGTTTATCCGGATGAAATGAAAACTAAAAATCTCACTTACTTTGTACATAATATTTCTAAATTTGATATCATATCTTTGATCAATGAAAATTGGTGTCCATTTATCCCTGCCACATGTTGTCCCACCATGAGAGAAAACCAGCTGCCCAAATGTGCAAATGGGAAATATGCACCACCGCCCACTTATTTGGCTATGTTAATGGAATCCTTTGCACAATTAATATATGCTGAACCAAATACGGTTGGTCATCTCCTGGGAGCAAATCTATGGTTGCTGTGTGGACGGATGGCCTATGATCGCATGCCAGCACGATGGAAAGGAGTCTGCACCTTTGAGAAAGTAATCCCATCTCATGTCATTTTAAAATCTTTGGGGACTGCTCATAACCGCAATGCGCATTCCGCAACGGAAGTAAACTCTGTTTTGAATCATGACTACTGGACACAGATATCAAGGGGAGTTATTCCTCCTTTAGGAGTCATGATGAACTATAGAGATTTGCATTGTTTAAACAACTGGACAGTTACTATGTTTAAAGACACCATTAAAACTCTAAAGCTGCTTGAAGAAGAGCAAGGAAAAATCCTTGACTTTGTCCTGCAAATGAGATATGCGGTGGACACTATTTTGGCTGTGCAAGGGGGAGTTTGTGCTGTGATTCATATACATTGTTGCATGTATATCTCTGATTATTCTCCAAACATTACAGCTACCATACAGCATAAGGAACAAACCTTGAAGGAGAATCCATTACAATCGGAGGGTGAGGGACTGGACGTGTGGTCTGCACTTTGGTCCTGGTTGCCAGATGGTTCATGGATTCGTCACCTAATTGTTGGAGTGATATTGTTTTTTATACTTTTTCTTTGTGTATGTTGTTGTATCCAATGTCTCCCTGGACTTTTAGGAATGTGTCAGGTAAAGCCTACGGAAGGAGAACTGTTGTTGCAGATGGTGAAAAGCTACCGAGGCATCTGCAATCATCAAAAAACTAAAACAGGGGAGATGTGGGAATAAACTTTGACTTCAGTATTGGGTAATGATTAGTCTAAGACCTTATACATACATGTCTGCCTAAGGGTCACTGAGATAAAGCAAGGAAATTAAAAGCAAACACCAGAAACATTTAAGCAGCTCAGATGACTGTAAACAATTCTGTGTAATTATTTTAATCCACAATGTGAATGCTTACTATGTACAAAATTCTCAATAAAAGGGAGCACTAGAATTTGCTCTGGACTCCCATCCCGAGTACACCAGCCTGTGTCTCATTCTTTCCATGGGAGACCACCACACTAGAAAGTCTTGTGCTTGTTCTATTGAATCAATTTTAATTTTTCTTCCCTTCCATGATATTAACATCCCTTCTGGGATTAGCCATTTGAATGAAATTTCTTTTTTATTTAAGTAATTGGCTAAAAATTTATATTCTTGCCTTATGGCCCTCACTTTTCTTGGAATTTGCTTAAGAACAATGATCTCTTTGCCCTTATATAATATTCTCTCATCTTTGGCCATTCTCAGTATTAGGTCTCTCACGTATCTTCTTGAAAAACGGATATGTATCTCCCTTGGGCAGTTGTGACGCCTTGCATAATTGGTATTCACCCTATAGACTTCATCAAATTCTTTGAGTAAGTCATCTTTCTCTTTTTCTATTAGTTCAGCCAGCAGATCTGCCATTAGTTGCTCTAGTTCTTCATTTTTGGATTCCTCCATGTTCTGGAACCTTAAGTATGCCGCTGCTCTGTCCATCTCTAGTTGGACCAAGGAATCTTCCATTTCTCTGTTTACGTTTTTAAAGTCTTCCTCAGTCCTTTCTAGGTTGTTCTCCGCTCGTTCCGTCCTCTTCTCTATTTCTTTTATTTTTATTTCAGTTCTTTCCATGGCCAATTGCATTGTCCCAACCTTTTCTTCAACTTTCTGTATTTCTGCTCTCATCTCCGCTTTTAGTTTACCCATTTCTTCCTTCAGTTTGCTAATATCAGCTCTAGTCTCATTGTGGTTCTTGAACATAATCTCCTGCATTCTGGACATTGATTCTTGCAGGGATAATAATGTCACTTGTAAATTAGCATTGGTAACGGTCGGTTGTTTTTTTCCTATCAGGGTCTCTTCTATAGTTTTCTGTGTTGTTGGGGAGGCTGATGCCAAAGTTGTCATCAAGGTCTGGGTGCTCTTCCTTCCCATTTTCAGGGCCGTGGTTGTTGTGGAAGTCATCTCTAATAAAATTTGTTTTTGCAATTGGACTAAGTTAAGTATATTGTCCCAAATCACCATTCGGTGTTATAGCCCCTTGAATGTTATTACAAGTCTGTTTACTAAAATTACACCACCATGTTGTTTTAGATCTCTTTCTTCAGCCTAATTTGTTGTTTGGGCGATTTAAATTCCAATATTATAAGATGTTATCAAATACTATGTATTATTCTCTATAATAAGTTTATATACCAAAGTTAATAATATTTTACAACTAATAAATACCATGTCAAATCAAACTTGTTTAAAGCTTACAAACAACTCTAAGATTTCTCTCTCTATGTATACCTTTATCCTATATTGTGTATTGATGTTGAGAGTTCCAGTTAATCTAAGTCAACCATATTTAACAGTCCTTAGAATTATTGTATATTCAAGACACTCTAATCAGTTAATACTTATATCTATAAAAAGCAATTTACCTTTATACCTAAATTTATAAATATTGCAGAGAAAGAGAAAAGACTAAGAGAGGGAGAAAGAGAGGATGTGGAAGGAAAAGGGTATTTTAGATTTTGAGGGGTCATTAGACACGTGTCTGTGGAATTAGTACCAAAGGAAGACAAGTCTGAGTTGAGGCTGGCGTTTCTGCCTTATAGTCTTTCTTCCTGGATGTACCAGAGGAGCATAGGGAGGAAGTGCTAATTAATTGCCGTCAGCGCTCCACGACCAGTCTTTACCAGGCTTCTGTCTGTCCCTTTCCTTCTTCTTCTTCCCTCTTCTTCCCTTTTGCCAGCAATTATCAATCCACTGTCACTTAGAGTGTCCGCTCCAAACCAGTCACGTTAGAAATCAGTTTTGTAAGCAACGTTGCTAACAGGCAGAAGACCTTTCACATAAGAATCAGCGGATCGCTATCTCACTCTCTGCACCCCACTCTTCCCTCCTTTGCAGCTATAATCCTTTTCTAATCTCTGGTCTTTTCAGGAACCGGTCTCAGATGGCCGGTCACAAGACTCTTGAATTCCCCGCAGCCTTCTTCTCTCCCCGGCAATCTCCTTCCGAACGCTCCAATCCACACTTTCACTTTAAGTAACGAGCCTCTCCGCCCGCTTTTGTCCCCCCTTTTACTTTTCAGACTGCTTTTCTAGCTGCTTATCTCCAGCTTCCGACAACTGTTACTCACACTAAAACAGGGAGGATCAGACACTGATCTCTGTCACGACTTTTATAGTCCTTCCGCCCTTTTCTGCTCAGATCTTTCAGACTGTCACTTTTCGTTTTGTCAGTTCAGTGACAGGCCGGACTTTGGAGCCACCATTTGCTGGCAGCTGGTTCATTCACGCTGGTCTCAGAGGCTCTTCCTTCATTGCTGGGGGGTTGCCTTCCCCCAAACAACAACCTGGAAGTCCTCTATGCTGACACGAAGCTCTACGGGTTTCCTGTATCCACTGAGGATCGCTCCAAACGCGAGAAGAAGTGTTCGAAAGCCACAGCTGGGCTTCTCCACCTCTGGACGTCCCTGTCCTTTCACCAGAAGTCCCCCCCCCCCCAAAAAAAAAATATGGGGAACATTTTTTTTTCCAGGATCTGAAAAAATGACAACTCCAGGGAGTGGTTAAATTGGCCAGGAATGTGGAACTCTGGCACGGATGCTTGTGTGTAAACTGTCAGTAGCAGAAGGACAGAAAGAAAGAAAGAAAAAGAAAAGGAAGGAAGGAAGGAAGGAAGGAAATGAATGAATGAATGAATGAAATAATGACAACTCCAGGGAGTGGTTAAATTGGCCAGAGATGTGGAACTCTGGCACAGATGCTTGCGTGTAAACTATCAATAGCAGAAGGACAGACAAACAGAAAGAAAGAAAGAAAGAAAGAAAGAAAGAAAGAAAGAAAGAAAGAAAGAAAGAAAAGGGAAGGAAGGGAATGAATGAACGAACAAACGAACAAACGAACGAACGAATGAACGAACAAAAGCACGAACGAATGAATGAATGAATGAATGAAAAAATGACAACTCCAGGGAGTGGTTAAATTGGCCAGAGATGTGGAACTCTGCATGGATGCTTGTGTTTAAACTGTCAGTAGCGGAAGGACAGAAAGGAAGGAAGGAATCTCCTCTTAAGTTTCTGGGAGAAAAGTATGAGCTGTGCTAAATCATGAGGAAGTGTGATGGGCAGAAATGTAGCTGTTTTTCTTGTCATGCAGTCAGCAATCTCCACTTCTCTTCCTTAGAAATGCAAAGAAATCAACAACCGGGTGGACAACATGGTTTCTTATATGCCACATGTTTATGCAGAAGAAGGACCATTGGAGACAAGCAAATCTTTATTGTCTCTGCTTGGTCGAGATGAAAAAAACAGCTTCCCTAGCAATCTCCTGGATGACATGGGATCTATATTTGATCCTCTTAGAAAAATCTACAGCAAATGATGACTGTTGTACTCCGCTCAATTCATCTGAGAATGAGATTTTTTAAAAAGGAATATACTAAGAAATACACTCTGAAAAGGGTGTTTCAGTATTTCTCACTTCCAGATTTTAAAAGATTTTAAAACGTAGATGGCAATTTTAGCAGAGAAGGGATACTATCCGTTTTATGATTTGATTTACGTTTGCAGAAGGCTGTTTGCTTAAAAAAAAAAATATCGGATTCTACTTGTGCAAAATTTACTAGGGACTGAAGGTTGGCAGGCAGATAACATAGACAAGCAAGTGCTTATTAGATGTCTTTTGTGATGCCAGATTTTATATGTTGGGATAGTTTGTTCAATAATAAATCCCTTTTATAACATTTCTTCTTACATAAAAATGTAATGGCTCCGAGGGGATTTTTCTGTTCATCTTTCTGAAGTATTATTATCAAAAAAGGTAAAGAGGATGCTAACACTGGCAGTGTTGAAGGAACTGAACAGGAAGGCTGTTTGATCGGGCACCTGGGAGAGGGAGAAGAATATTAATGTTTTTAATCTTTATGAATTGATGTGAACTGCCTAGAATCATTATACTAGATAGGCAGCTATATACCGTGTTCCTCCAACAATACAGCCTCCACCAATAGGAAGCCCCACCATGTTTCTTTGGCATAAAATCAAATTAAGCCCCTCCCCCCAAATTTAGGCCTATTTTAAAACATGCAAAATAAGGGGGAAGGGCGGGGGACTTGCCATTAGGAGTGCCCCCGGGCAGCAATTCCTCGCCACTAGCTGCTCCTAACGGGTGATCCTGGTGAAGCGCGGAGCTCCCTACTCCCACCTTTGCTGCAGACACCTTTGGCACCCGCTGCTGTTGCTTTCCCTTCTGCCCATTCCGCCACGTTTGGAGCTGCCACTTCCGTGTTTGGAGTGCCACCGCCATTTGGGGCTCCAAACAATGGCAGTGCTCCAAATGCGGAAGTGGCAGCTCCAAACATGACGGCGGGCAATCTTTTTATTTTGGTCCGCGTGAAGCTCACAGCGAGCAAGAGAGGGAGACTGCGATGCCTCCATCCGAAATGGCAACCTCACTAGTGGATCACAATGTGGCTAGAAGCCCAAATCAGTGGGAAACGATGGCGATCTTTTTGGAGCAAGAGGAAAGCGAGAGGAAAGGGAGAAAAGAGTTGCGAGGCGTAATTTGCAGGAGGAAGTGGGTGTACCCCACGGCAGGGAGCCCAAGGAAGAAGGGCCAGTAGGCAACGGAGAGCGTCCCGTAGCTCCAGAAGCAGCCTAGAGACGCGCCCGGGAAGAGGCGCAGATGCTGCATTGTAGTCCCCAAGCCAACTGCGTGCGCCACCTTTAGTTATGTGCTTTGGGCGTCTCCGTGTGATCGCGACCCTGTCCTTTCCACCTGGCGCCCTTGCTGCTTTCTTGCTCTTTAGCAAGGCATCGCGGTCTCCCTCTCATGCTCGCTCTGAGCTTCGCACGGACCAAAATAAAAAGATCGCCCACCGTCATGTTTAAAGCTTCCGCATTTGGAGCTTCCGCTGCCATTTGAAGCTCCAAACAGCGGCAGTGCTCCAAAGGCGAAGCCGGTTGCTAAAGAGCCAGAAAGCAGCAAGGGCGAGGAGATGCGTGTCTCGATGTGAGTGATATTGAGTTGGCCGCACCCAGCCAATAACATATCCACCAAGCCACGCCCACCAACTAAACCATGCCCACAGAACCGGTTGTTAAAAAAATTGCATCCCACTCCTGGTTTTAAGTAATTGTTTCTTAACAGTATTGCAGGCAAGTTTGGTAGACCCATCTCCAAAGGAATCCTTTGAACTATAACTCTTCTAATTCTCAGTAGGTATGCTTAGCTGGGACTCAAGGTATTGAAGATACATGATCAGAGTGTTATGCTGAGGGTGCTGCAATACACACTTTATGGTTGCCCAGAAATGAGCCTTGCTGGTTCACAGCAAGAAAGTGACATCAAAAAGAAAGGAGAAAATCCCGAGGAAGTTTCCTCTCTGTTAGTATCTGAATAGTTCAAAGGCCCTATGATTAGAAAAGCATAATTTTCTTATAAGCTGTAATACAACAGAAGTGGGCATTCTGAGTATGGGAATTTGGCAGAGGTTATTCCTTTGTTTTCATTATGGCAGTGGATACAGTTTAGAAAATTCTGCTTGTAGTTTGAATGTTTATGAAAACATTTTCTTTTCTGAGAGAGTAGAGATGAAAGGTAGCAGATTACTGTGTGTCCCATCCACCAGCCAGAAGAACAAGAGGGATATAATCAAAATCAAGTGAGGTACTAATACCACTCTATAAAGCCTTAGTAATACTGTATCCAGCTATGGTCACCACTATACAAAAAGTTGTTGAAACTCTAGAAAAGGTGCAGAGAATAGCAACCAGGATGATTAGGGGACTGGAGGCTAAAACATACAATGAGCGGTTGCAGGAACTGGGCATGGCTAGTCTAGTGAAGAGAAGGACCAGGGGAAACATGATAGCAATATTTGAAGGGCTGCCACAGAGAGGAAGGGATCAAGCTATTTCCCAAAGCACCCAAAGGCCAAACAAGGAACAATGGAGGGAAACTGATCAAGGAGAGATCCAACCTAGAAATAAGGAAAAACTTTCTGACAGTGAGAACAATCAACTGATGGAACAGCTTGTCTTTGGACCAGAGGTGGTATTCAGCAGGTTCTGACTAGTTCTGGAGAACAGGTAGCAGAAATTTTGAGTAGTTCGGAGAACCAGCCAATACCACCTCTGACTGTCCCCGCCTCCATTTATTCTCTGCCTCCCGAGTCCCAGCTGATCATCTGGGTCTTCTTATGTTGCCCTGCACAGGAGAACAGAGCTGGAAAGCAGGTTAGCGGGGTGGGGAGGGAATGGGATTTTGCAGTAACCTTCCCCTGCCATGCCCACCAAGCCAAGCCATGCCCACAGAACCAGTAGTAAAAAAATTTGAATCCCACCACTGCTTTGGATGTTGTGGGAGCTTCATCCCTTGAGACATTCAAGAAGAGATTGGCTTGCTATTTGTCAGAAATAGTGTAGGATCTCCTGCTTGGGTAGGGGGTTGGACTAGATGACCTACAAGGTCCCTTCCAACTCTGTTAATCTGTTAAAGAGCCATCAGAACAAGGGATGAACAGCTGGGCCTAAAGTGCATTTCAATAAGAACACTTGCTGTTTCTTTCTGGTCAAAATATTTGTCCTTCTGCCTCCACCTTGTCATCTAACTGGAATCAAAAAATTTTAGATCATCAGCCTTTGTCTCCTTTTAAATTGTTGTCCATCACTTTAGGAGAGAATGAGTGTATAAATATAGTGATTCAGGAAAGGAAATAAAGTAAAAAATATATTTTATGACAATAGGCCAAGTGTGCTTAATAAGCACAGGATGGAATCTGTTTGCAGTCCGCTAGCAAATTAAGGTTAATACTTTGGAATCCTTTTTTTTTAAAATGAGGATTGGGAGGTTACAGGGCAAAATTGAATGCCTTAATTTTGCATGTGCTAAATTCACCCATTTCATGACTTCAAACTATTACATTCTAAAACATCAATTTTAGTGAGTCACAAACATCTCAGTGTAGCCTTTGAGCTGCTAGACCTTGTACAGCTCTGCAAACCCCAGAAATAAGAGAAAGGAGCAATAAAATTAGTGTGAAATTCTTGATGGAGTTTGGGATCTACTTCTGCCAATTTGGACAATTTCAATGTTTCAAAGCACCCTTTAAATAATATTATTTAAATAATACAATACACATATAATATTTATGTTATTTGTTCAGCAAAGGAGTCTTGATTACTTGCCAAAGATGCAGTTTACCCAATTCTGAAGTGTGTGGGAAAATCTGGGTGCCCCATGTGTTTGAGAAGAATTTTAAAGTTTAAATATAAGATTATCTGTCAAACACTATGCTTCTTTTTTGCAGCCATTATTTAAGAGAGATAGTATTTCATCCTGCACATATAGGTTGAGTGAGGTACATTCAATGTTTGTGGCAATGGTTCAGAAGCCTGTTCCCAATCACTCAACACCGATTATTTCTTCATCCTCATGATGTAATTTAAATTTATTTCCAGTTGAACGGCTAATGCTAACTGACATTATCAAGATCACTAGATGGTTTTTGCATTTAAAGGGCATCCAGAAGGTGTTGGCACTACAGAATTAAAAGGAGCAAATTAAATGGTTGGGAGAACAGGCACTTTCCATGCAATTTTTTTCATAAGGAAACCTACTCAATATGGTTACTAAAGTACCTCATTTTCTGAATTTCCAAATACATTGAGTATTTGGAAATTATTGAGTATATAGAATTCACACAGCACAGTAAACCACAAAAACATGAGCCATATTAACACTAATGAAACCTAGCATGCCATATAAACTTGACAGATCTTAACTTGATGTGCTTTATATAGGTAATGTAAATTATCTGAATGCAATTACTTTCTCATTCATGCCAAAGTGGATTTTGATTTGATTTGTTTACTTAATGGAGATGGCAGATATTGCACGGCATTGCCAGAATATTCTCAAATTCTGTCTTACCATTTCCTGAAACTACAAGAATCACACAAACAAAACTGATCATGCGAGCCCTTTTCTAAAAGGGTGGAAAAATAATGCCTTTACCAATGTTTTGTAGAAAATCTGCTCCAACAAGTCAAGGGAAGCAGTTCGTTGCAACCACTATTGGCTCAGGTTTGAAGAGTCTTTGAAAACAACTGACTATGAAAGATAGAGATGGGGATGTCTTAAAAAATAAAGGCACAAAGGGGGGCACAAAGCTAGAGGTGTTTTGGCTTGCTGACAATGCTTGAATTAAAACACACTCCCTTTATGAAATTACTTGCCTAGTTCTTTTTCAGCCACTGAAAGCAGAGAGTCTACCAAAACAAAGGTATATAGTCATATTTCTGAGATTTGGTAGCAAAACGCACAACTTTTTTTTTAAAACAAACTTTATTGATTATAGAACTAAAATATCAAACAAACGCATACACAACACACAGAAAAAAAAGAAAACGGAAAAAAGAAAATGATTAAAAACTAACAATTCTACTATCGACAGTCTATGGTTCCTTGTTTGTTATCAATATTGGTGATATATTTACAAATACATCTTATTGTGAATATATAATTACTACCTCTTTTACATCTTATGTTGTTCACTAATATATTTTCTATTTTTGTTCTATCCAATCATACCAGCATTCCTAGCTTCTATAATATTCTGATGTTTCTTTTTCCTTAAGTGCTAAGGTTAACGTATCCATCTCTGCACAGGCTGTTATCTTCTGAATAACCATTTCCTCTGTTGGAATATCTGCTTGTTTCCAACACTGTGCAAAGGTTATTCTGGCTGCAGTAAGAATGTGCAGTATTATATATTTGACTTTTTTAGAAATTTGTCTGTTAAATATCCCCAATAGGAAGAATTCTGGTTTTAATTCAATTTGCTCTGCCGTTATTTCCTCTAACCATTTTTTTATTCTATGCCAGTATCTTTGGGATTCAGTGCAGGACCACCACATGTGAAAAAATGTTTCCTGTTTTTTTTTACATTTCCAGCAATTTGGATTCATGTCAGGAGACATTTTCACTATTCTCAAGGGTGAGAGATGCCATCTATAAAACATTTTATAGGCATTTTCTTTATATGTTGCTGATTTTGTAATTTTATAATTCCTTGTCCAGACCTTTTCCCATTCTAATAATGTAATGCTACGTCCTATGTTTCTACTTCCTTTGCCTTTGACTACTTCCTCTTCTAATTCCATCTCTAATAAGGAACTGTAAAATTTAGTTATATTTTTTTTATCTGGACCTAATAGGATTTTATCTAATTGTTGTGCCTTAGTATAAATTCCAAAATTTTTCTTGTCCTGGCTATATCTATTTTGAATTTGCAAATAAGCCCACTGGTCAACTTGTAGCCCTTGTTCTTGGAGATCTTGCCATGATTTTAAAGTTCCTTGTGCATCAAGAAGGTCTTTGTATTTTATCATTTTATTAAGATCTAGATTATTTGGATGTATCATCACCTTCATCGTTGAGATCCAGATTGGGATTTTTAAATAATGGTTGTTGTTTTTTTGTTCCAATTAGCCAATAAGGAATCTCTAATTATATGTCTGTGGAAATACTTCTGTTTAATTTTTCCAGTGTCCCATAAAAATGTGTGCCATCCCCTCTGTAAATCATGGCCTTCTAAAAATAAAATCCTTTTATTCGATAGATTTACCCACTCTTTCAACCAAAGTAAGGAGGCTGCACTATAGTATAATTCCCAATTTGGGAGTGCCATAACTCCCCTGCTCTTAGGAATTGCCAATTTAGATTGTCAAAGGCCTTCTGTGCATCCAAGAATACAAGGGCTATTTGTTTTTCTGGATGGGCTTTGTAGTATTCCAAAACATTTAATACTATTCTTAAATTGTTCCTAATTTGTCTATTAGGAAGAAATCTGTTTTGATCTCTATGTATATATTCATTCATATTTTTTTAATCTATTTGCTATAATTGTGGTAAATATTTTATAATCAGTATTTAACAGGGAAATTGGTCTATAATTTTGTATAAGTCGTAAATCTGAATCTTCTTTCGGAATGAATGATATCAGTGTCTCCTTCCTTGAATCCGGCATTCTTGCTGTTATGAACTAATAAAAGCGCTTAAATAAAGTTTTAACAAACCTTAAGAAAAAGCAGGGTTCTAACCCTGCACTTCTGATTGGCCGATAATAGCGATATCGGATTGGTCCATTCTGGGGAATCTGATTGGCTGTTAACGAGCCACTTTCATTGGTTCAAGGGTTTAACACTTCCATGTTTCTCATTGCTAATAGGTCAGCAGCCTGCCCTATAAAAGGGCTGCTGTTGCCCTAGGGTTTTGCTCTGTTTAGAATGATTAATAAAGAGTTGAAATTCACTGTTCACTGCCTCGTCTCCGTTCCTTGCACCCATGCGCAGAACATAACACTGGCGATGAGGATGGGATGCGGAGACATCAGAGCTGACTGAACACTACAGAGAACCAAACAGAGCACATAGCTGAAGGCACATCAACAACGGAAACCATGTCCGGTGGCGCCATACCACCCGCTCCATTTGACCCGGCACAAGAAGACTGGGACTCGTACATAGAACGGTTCCAGATGTTTCTGGAGACCAACAACTTGAAGAATGCCACTATGGTGAAAAAGCAAGCAGTATTCCTGGCCCATTGCAGGCCTGCCGTCTTTAAGATGGCCAAGGCACTAGCGAAACTGGCTGAGGTGAAAACCATGGACTGGGACGTCCTCGCGCCCCTTCTACGGGCCCACTATGCACCCGCCATACCAACGCTTGTCTGAAGACATGAATTTTACCAGAGGGACCAGTGGAAAGGAGAGAGTGTTGCAGATTTCATCGTGTATCTCTGGAACCTGGGAGGCCTCTGTGAGTTCGCAGACCTCGAAGAAGCTCTGAGAGACCGAATAGTTCTGAGATTAGGTGACCACACTATGCAGAGCAAGATCATGGCCAAAGGGGACATCGACCTTGCTGATGTCATCAAGGACGCTACTGCAGCAGAAGCAACCAGGAAGTTGGCCGCCTGAATGCGCCGCACCAATGCACTGCTCCGTCAACTTGCCAGCGATACCTCACCTCGCCTAGAGAGGCACACAACAGCGACCCACCACGAGGACCTCGAATCGCCATCAGAAAGTGATGAGGAGGAGGTCAACCGGCTCCGGTCTGAACGTGACCAACGCCACCAGCGGAATCAAAGACTACTGCACCAATGCGCGGGTTGTGGGGCAAACCACCCGTGATCAGACTGCAAATTCCTCGACGCGCTGTGCCATTTCTGTGGGAAAAGAGGCCACATCGGGAAGGTCTGTAGAAGCAAGCAAGGATCCAGCCCACTTCAGAGGGGAAACAACTACCGCCAGACCACAGGGAATCGTCCTGTGAGTCGGGAACATTTGAACCACCAATGGAACAACCACTCCTACAGAAATAAACCACTGGCCACTTCAACGAGATGAGAAGAGACACACCAAACCATTACAATTGGTCACGCCTCATCACTAGATGCAAAGAAGATCCAAGTGAAGGTCGCCATTGAAAACCAGCCTTGCATGATGGAAGTTGATTCAGGATCGTCCCTCTCGATGGTTTCCTGGAAGACCCTTAAACAATTAATCCCTGCCGTCCGGTGTCAAGACCTCAGAGCCCAAAGAATCATGCTCAAAGATTATCAGGGGAACCGAATTTCAGTCGTTGGATCCAGCCAAGTCCAAGTATCATTCAAAAATCGTACTGTGTCATTACCACTGACCGTCATCAACCGTGACTGGCCTAGCTTGTTAGGCCTTCAATGGTTCACCCCACTCGGGATCGAGGTAGCTGGCATTCACCAAACCAGAAGCGGGAGGAGGCCCTCGTCCAAGAATTCCAGGTCATCTTTGCAGACAAACTAGGCAAGTACAAGGGGACCCCGATATCATTTAACCTTAATCCTGAAGTAGCCCCCATCCGCCTTAAGCCTTGTCGGGTGCCTTTTGCCCTTAAACCAAAGATTGGCGAGCAGCTCGATAAATTAATAGCCCAGGATGTTTTAGAACCAACTGACCACGCTCGTTGGGAAACCCCAATCGTAACACCCATCAAACCGGATGGATCGTTAAGGATTTGTGGGGACTACCGGGCCACCCTTAATCACGCCCTTCAACAGAACGCTTACCCGGTGCCAGTGGTACAACACCTTCTCCATTCCCTGGGGGGCAGAAAAGTCTTCTCTAAATTGGATTTAGCACATGCATACCAACAACTGCCTGTAGATAAAAAAACAGCAGAGGCACAGACGATCGTTACGCACCGAGGCGCCTTTAAGTGCAACCGACTCCAATTCGGAGTGAGCGTAGCCCCAGGGATTTTTCAAAGTCTGATGGAGAGGTTCTTGCAAGGGATCAAGGGGGTCGTGCCGTACTTTGATGACGTTTTAATTGCTGCCCCGAATAGAGAAATACTAGAAAAGCGTCTTAAAATGGTTCTCCAGAAATTTAAAGACTCTGGCCTTGAGGTTAAAAAAAATAAATGTCAACTGTGTACAGATAAAGTAGAGTTCCTGGGGTACCTAATCAATAAACAAGGCATTCACCCCACTAATAGCAAACTAAAAGCAATCAAAAACGCCCCAAGACCCAGAAATAAGACTGATCTCCAAGCTTTCCTGGGGCTCATTAACTTTTACAACATCTTCTTGCCCCAGAAAGCGACCGTAGCTGAGCCCCTACATAGACTTCTCGACAAAAAAGCAACTTGGGTCTGGGGACACCGAGAGGAGCACGCATTCCGACAAGTGAAAAACTTACTAACCTCAGATGCTGTTTTAATGCAGTGTAACGAGACTTTGCCTTGAACAATTACATGTGACGCGTCACCATTTGGAGTAGGAGCCATTTTGAGTCATGTGTTACCAAATGGTAGTGAGGCCCCTATTGCCTATTTTTCAAGGACCCTATCAAAGGCTGAACGTAACTATAGCCAGATTGACAAAGAGGCTCTTGCTGTTGTATCTGCTGTGAAACAGTTTCATGAATATGTGTACGGACGAGTTTTTACTATTGTTACCGACCACAAACCTTTGCTAGGGATTATAGCAGGGGACAAGCCAACCCCCTATATATTGTCACCTAGAATGACTCGCTGGTCGGAGTTCTTAGCTGCGTATAACTATAAATTACAACACCGCCCGGGGAAAGCCATTCCCCATGCTGATGCATTGAGCCGTGCCCCACTTCCGGAAACCGTCAACAACCCAGCTCCAACCCTTACGACACTCCAGATTGAAATGCTACATTCACCGCTGCTAACAGCCAGAGACATTGCGAGCGAAACAAAATGAGATCCTATCTTGGCGCGAGTTCTTAGCTGGGTCGAACGAGGATGGCCAGTAGAACAAATCCCTGACGACTTCACCCCTTTCAGAAACTGGCAAACAGAACTTTTTTTGCAAAAAGGCTGCATCCTATGGGGAGATAGAGTCGTCGTCCCAGAGTGGTTTCAATGAGCAGTATTGAAAACATTTCATAACGGTCACCCCGGCATTGTGCGTTTGAAAGCGCTCGCACGAAGCTACACGTGGTGGCCGGGCATCGACAAACAGATCAAAGCCTGGGTAAAGACTTGTTTAAAGTGCCAAGAAGTCAGCAGTGCCCCACCTAGAGCAACTCCAACAGAGTGGGAAACCCCCCAGGGGCCATGGTCCCACATCCACGTTGACTTTGCGGGACCTACTAAGGAACATACGTTCCTCCTAACAGTGGATGCCTATTCCAACTGGCTTGAGATCCACGAAATGAAGAATACTACAACCGAGTCCGTCATCCGAAAATTGAATAGGTTATTCGCAACACACGGGCTGCCAGTCGTTCTGGTCTCCGACAATGGACCCCAGTTCACTGCCCTGGCATTTGAACAATGCTTAGCGGACCGAGGTATCTGCCATGCGCTAACTTCACCAGCACACCTTGCGGCTAATGGCAGGGCCGAGTGCACGGTACAATTTGTTAAAAAAACTCTCCACAAAATGGACTATGGGACATTGACGACAAAATAAACAGAATACTCCTACTCCAACACATCATTCTGCACAGTGTCACCAACAAGACTCCAGCTGAACTTAATGGGATGCAAGCTCCGTTCCCACCTCGACCGGCTTCACCCGTCCTAGGAGCCAGAGAAACCCTGTGGATCTAGCGGAAAATACCACGAGTTCAAGGTAGGCGACTTAGTTTTCGCCAAAAACCTCTCCGGCGAACCATTATGGGTCGAAGCAACCGTAGTTCAAACTACCGGGCCCAGATCGTACCGTGTGCAAACCTGCGATGGAAAAATATGGAAATGCCATATAGATCAGCTTTGCTCTAGGCTACAACCCAGTTCCCGCGACTCCTGTGGCTTACAAAGTGAGGGGGGAGGGGATGTTGAAGAAACCGAATTCGAGATGGTGGAAAGCAGAAGCGAAGGAAGTCAGCAATCGGGCGCGATAAATGAGGAAGAATCAAGGAGGGGAGTGTCCTCGCCACAGAGGAATACCTCAACGGAGGCTAGTCCGCAAAGATCGGAGGACAACAACGGCAAATTAGCGGCACCGAGTCGTCCAGTGAGGATGCGGAACCGCCTGTACCAGATATGTCCAAAAACGTCCCACCGAAACCGGATTACAGACAGGAACCGGTGTAACAGCGCAAATCTAATAGACAGTTAAAACAACCTACATATCTTAGGGATTACATCACCGCACCCCTCAAACGGAACCCGGGGGGAAGGGGTGTTATGAACTAATAAAAAGCGCTTAAATAAAGTTTTAACAAACCTTAAGAAAAAACAGGGTTCTAATCCTGCACTTCTGATTGGCCGATAATAGCGATATCGGATTGGTCCGTTCTGGGGAATCTGATTGGCTGTTAACGAGCCACTTTCATTGGTTCAAGGGTTTAACACTTCCATGTTTCTCATTGGCTAATAGGTCAGCAGCCTGCCCTATAAAAGGGCTGCTGCTGCCCTAGGGTTTTGCTCTGTTCAGAATGATTAATAAAGAGTAGAAGTTCACTGTTCACTGCCTTGTCTCTGTTCCTTGCACCCATACGCAGAACATAACACTTGCTGCTAGTAAAACCTCATTATATACTTCCACCATGAGAGGTCCTATTTGTTCTCCTATTTTCTTATAAAGTTCCCCTGGTATTCCGTCGGGTCCTGGGGTTTTATTGTTCTTTTGGTTTTCTATTGCTGCTTTTAACTCGGGCCACGTAATATCTCGAATTGACATTTCCTTCATCTCCTCCTTGATTATTTTATCTTTAGTAATACCCAACTAGTTTCTTATCATGTTCTCATTTACCTCCTTCTTTTTATAAAGATCTTCAAAAAATTTACATGCAATTTCTTTTTTCTGTTCTATCCCTTGTTGGGCATTCCCGTTCTCATTTATTAATTGGTAGATCAATCTTTTTTGTTTTTCCTTTTTAAGATTATAGGCCAACCACCTTCCTGGTTTATTGGCCTGTTCAAAAAATATCTGTCTGGCTGTATTCAATTTTGAAACCATTCCTTCTTGTTCAATTAAATTAAATTTATGTTTAGTTATTATCATCTGTTTTTTCAATTAGCAATCTTTTGGGGTGGCAAAACGCCCATCTTTTGATGGAACCATTTGGGCCGTTTCCAAGTAGTTTGAAAGGTTAAGATGCAGAGATGTGTCATGGGTTCTTTTGGGTTGAATACCAGTAATCTGATTGACCCAAACTTAGTAGACATAAAACAAAGGAAACAGGAAAATGGGGTTTTAGTATCTCCTTTCAATCATTTCACATGCTAGCAAGGTCATGCTCAAAATCTGACGAGGTAGGCTTCAGCAATATCTGAACCAAGAACCATGAGAAGTGCAAGTAGGTTTGAAAGAGGTAAGGGAACTAGAGATCAAATTGCCGACATTGGCTGGATTATGGAGAAAGCAAGGAAGAAAAATATCTACTTTTGCTACAGTAAAACCTTTGGTTGAGTGGATAACAACAAACCATAACAAAGTCTTAAAGAGATGGGAGTAATCTTGGTCACCTTCCCTGTCTTCTGAGAAACATGTACGTACATATGTATGTATGCATGCATGCATGTGGGTCAAGAAGCAACAATTAGAACTAGACATGGAACAACTGATTGGTTCAAAATAGGAAAAAGAGTATGACAAGGCTGTAAATTATCACCTTGCTTATTTAACATATACAGAGTACATCATGTGAAATGCTGGGCTGGACAAGTCAGAATTAAGATTGTCAGGATAAATCTTGACAACCTTGGATATGCAGACAATACCTCTCTAATGGCAGAAAGTAAAGAGGAACTGAAGTTCCTCCTGATGAGGGTGAAAGAGGAGAGTGCAAAAGTTGGCTTGAAACTCAACGTTATATCAATTAAGATCATGGTATCTGATCCCATCACTTCCTGGCAAATAGAAGAGGAAGAAATGGAAGCAGTGACAGATTTAATTTTCTTGGGTTCCAAGATCACCGCAGATGGTGACTGCAGCCATTGAATTAAAAGACACTTGTTCCTGGGGAGGAAAGCTATGGCAAACCTAGACAGCATATTAAAAAGTAGAGATATCATCTTGCCAACAAAGTTCTATGTACTGTAGTTAAAGCTATAGTTTTCCCAACAGTAATGTATGGCTATGAGAGTTGGACCATAAGGAAGGTAGTGTGCCAAATAATTGATGCTTTTGATTGTAGTGTTGGAGAAGACTTGAGAGTCCCTTGGACTGCAAGGAGATCAAATCAGTCAATCCAAAAGGAAATCAATCCTGAATGTTCTTTGGAAGGAAAAATAGTGAAGCTGAAGCTCAAATATTTTGACAACCAAATGAGAAAAGAAAAAGACCCTGATGTTGGGAAAAACTGAAGGCAAAGAAGAAGGTGATAGCAGAGGGTGATTTGGTTAGATACTGGTAATATCATCAACATGAATTTGGGCAAACTCTGGAAGACAGGAGTGTGTGTTGTGGCCCATGGGATCATGAAAACTCAAACATGACTTAACAGCTGAACAACAATATCTCCTATTAGTGGCTGGGAGGGGGAGACTTTTATTTTACACAAGCAAAGTTTAGCAAATGAAACAAAAGACCAAAGGAATTGTAAATTATAAATGTCTTCAACTAGTTCATAAATAATACAATTATTTTCTGTTTTAACTATTTTCTGTTCTGTCCTTCATTTACATACTCGAAATCCCCGCGCTTTGATTGGCTAAAGCGCGGGGATTTCTAATTGGCCAGGCGAGCCGCGCCGATTGGCTCGTTGAGAGTCTCCCGCGATTGGCTCGCTCCAAGAGCGGGAGACTTGAAACGCTGCCATTGGCCGCGGCCGCCGCGGCGAAAAGAATAAAAGCCGCGAGCTTTTTCCTTTTCACCGGTTCGGTTCCTAGCTTCACAATAAAGAGCATTTAACGAAGTCACCGACTCCTGGCGTCTTTTGCGGATACGACTCTGGCGACGAGGGTAGGATCCAGCCCCTGAACCGAACCCCGTATCCGACGAAAGCCAGACTTAGCACCGAAATGGTGAAAATTGCACTGCCCGCCCCCTTCAACCCCGCCACCGAGGACTGGGAATCGTTCTCCGACCGTTTCCGCATGTACCTCGAGTGCACCGGAATGAAGGACGCCTTGGGCCCACTAAAACGCGCCGTTTTCCTCACCCATTGCGGAACCGAAGTTTTCCAGATGGCCAAAGCATTGGCCAAGCCGGCCGACGCAACCGCCATGGATTGGGACGTCCTCGAACCTATCCTTCGGCGACATTACGCCCCCGAGGTCCCCATCCTGATCCGGCGCAACGAATTCTACCGGCGGGACCAGAGACTGGGTGAAAAACTGAGTGACTTTGTCGCTGAGCTGCAGCGCCTAGGGGGGCTCTGCGAATTTGACGGCCTGAACAGCCTCCTGAGAGACTGATTCGTGCTCGGCCTATGGGACCCTGCGCTCCAGAGCCGGCTTATGGCTAAGGGCGACATCAGTCTAGCAGACGCCCTCACCGCAGCCGCAGCCGCAGAAGCAACCCGCACTTCTGCCGACAGCATGCGCAGACCAGACGCGAAGGACCGCGGCGGAAACAACAACCCGGCAAGGTCGGCCGACCTAAAAAACGAAACAACCACACACCACGGCGATTTCCATTCTACGTCCAGCACGTCCGAAGACGAAGAAGACATACATCGCTTGCAGACGGGGCGCGACCAACGGAACCGCAGAGGTCGTAGGTCGAGGACCAACTGTGCCGGTTGCGGCGGCGACCACCCCAGGTCAGAATGCCGATTTTTTGATTCCATCTGCCGGCATTGCGAGAAGAAAGGACACATCGCCCGGGTTTGCCGCCAGAAGAGAACTCGCAGTCCACCCCGATGGGACCAACACGATTGAAGAAGGGAAAGCCCAGCGCCCCGGCCCAAAGATGGCCAATCGGACAGCCGATGGGACCGGAACCAACGACCCTCGAGAGGCGGCGACAATCGGCGCAGAGAAGAGACCCACCAGACGGTAACTATCGGCCACGCCATCTCCGACGGCGCCAGAAAAGTCCACGTCGAGGTCCACATCGAGGGCCAACCATGCAAAATGGAAGTGGACTCCGGGTCCTACCTCTCCATGATTGCATGGCACGAGATAAAACGGTTAGTGCCTACCCTCCAAAGGAGGAACATAGACGCCCAAAGACTTATTGTAAAAGACTACCAGGGAAACCGCGTCCCGGTAGTGGGCACCAAAAACTTTAATGTGATATATAAGGGGCGCACCGAACAACTCCCCCTCACAATCGTCGATCGCGACCGCCCAAGCCTGCTGGGCCTACAATGGTTCGCCCCGCTCGACATCACTCTCACGGGAGTCAACCATGTCACCGACGACGATTGGGAACAGCGGCTAGCCCAGGAGTTCCGGGAGGTCTTCGACGGAAGCCTGGGCAAGTACCAGGGGCCCCTTATCTCATTTGATCTAGACCCTAGCGTCCCCCCCAAGCGACTAAAACCTAGGCGGGTACCATTCGCCCTAAAACCTAAGATAGACGAGCAAATTGACAAGCTCGTCAAACAAGGGGTGTTGCAACCAATAGACCATGCCCGGTGGGAGACCCCCATAGTGACCCCGGTCAAGCCAGACGGGTCAGTGAGAATCTGTGGGGACTATAAGGCCACCCTAAATGGCGCGCTGCAACAAAGCGCCTACCCTGTCCCAATCGTGCAACACCTACTGCACTCACTGGGAGGGGGCAGGGTCTTTGCCAAGCTTGATCTCGCCCAGGCATACCAGCAGTTGCCGGTCGACGAACAAACGGCGGAAGCCCAGACCATCGTTACCCATCGGGGGGCTTTCAAGTGCAACCGACTCCAATTCGGAGTCAGCGTGGCACCAGGCATCTTTCAGAGCCTGATGGAATGGTTGCTGCAGGGCATCAAGGGGGTGGTGCCCTATTTCGATGACGTGTTAGTGGCGGCGCCAAACGAAGCCGAATTAGAAAACCGACTGAGGGAGGTCTTGACAAAATTTAAAGTAACGGGACTTAAAGTTAAAAGGGAGAAATGCCAACTGTGCACGGAACGAGTGGAATTCTTGGGCTACCTACTAGACCGGCACGGCATTCACCCCACGAGTAAAAAAGTCAAAGCTATCAAAGAGGCCCCCACCCCTAGATCAAAGACTGAACTACAGGCATTCTTGGGGTTACTGAACTTTTATAATGTTTTCCTACCCCAAAAGGCAACGGCGGCGGAGCCTTTGCATAGGCTCCTGGATAAGGCGGCAACCTGGACTTGGGGGAAACGGGAGCAAGCCGCCTTCCAAAAAACTAAAGACCTCCTCACCTCCGACGCCGTCCTGATTCAATTCAACGAAACCTTGCCCCTGGCCGTCACTTGCGACGCATCACCTTTCGGCGTCGGCGCTGTCCTCAGCCATACCCTTCCTGACAGAAAAGAAGCACCCATCGCGTTCTTTTCAAGGACTCTAACCAAGCCAGAGCGGAACTATAGCCAACTGGACAAAGAAGCTTTGGCTATAGTTGCCGCCATTAAACGGTTCCACGAATATCTTTACGGCTGCCCCTTCACCATTGTAACAGACCATAAGCCGTTACTAGGCATCCTTGCAGGAAATCGGGCCACCCCGAACATTCTGTCTCCCCGGATGACAAGGTGGTCCGAGTTCCTGGCAGCCTACAGCTACGAACTTATACACAAACCGGGTAAGAAGATTTCACATGCGGACGCTCTAAGCCGCTCGCCGTTACCGGACTCCGACCCTGACCCAGCACCAACGACAAACACCCTTAGCATCGAGACCCTACCCAACCTACCCATAACCGCATCAGACATTGCCCGGGAAACTATTAAAGACAGGCGTCTGGCGCGGATTTTGCATTGGGTGGAAAAAGGTTGGCCAGAAAGGGACAACGACGAGTCCGTCAAGACATTTAGGAACCGCCAAACCGAACTCTCGCTGCTTAAGGGGTGCATCTTATGGGGTGACAGGGTGGTCATTCCGGACAAACTACAGGGGAAGGTTTTAGAAATGTTGCATGAGGGGCATCCTGGCATCGTAAGAACTAAAGCCCTGGCCAGAAGTTACGCTTGGTGGCCAGGGATGGACAAGCAGATAGAGGCCTGGGTAGCTAGGTGCCAGCGATGCCAGGAGACTAGACCCAGCCCACCTACAGCACCCATCCTGGAGTGGGAAATACCAAGGGGGCCCTGGTCCAGAATCCATTTGGACTTTGCCGGTCCCACAAATGGACATACCTTCCTCATAACAGTTGACGCTTACTCCAACTGGTTGGAGGTAAGCGACATGAAATCTACAACCACGGAGGCCGTGATCAAAGAACTTTGCAAACTATTTGCAACACACGGCCTCCCAGACGTCGTCGTCTCCGACAACGGGCCCCAGTTCACTTCCCTCGACTTCGAGAAATTCCTGGCGGAAAAGGGCATCCGCCACGCATTAATAGCACCGGCGCATCCGGCGGCGAACGGTAGGGTGGAACGGATGGTCCAATTTACCAAAAAAACCATCCGGAAAATGGACCACGGGGAGATCCAAGACAAAATTAACAGACTCCTCTTTATACAACACATCACCCCGAACACCACTACCAACAAGAGCCCAGCCGAATTACTAATGGGTAGAAAGCTGAGGTCCTCACTCGACAGGTTACACCCAACATATAACCCGGAGCGACCCCCAGACTCAAGTACAAAATACCGAACATTCACACCCGGGGACCTCGTGTATGCGAAAAACCTGACGGGGGACCCCCTATGGATCCCAGCCGTCATCACCCAAATCACAGGCCCACGCTCATACCGGCTCCAAACCACAGATGGGCGAGCCTGGAAACGACACATAGACCAACTCAGGTCTAGGACAGCAAAAGAACCCACCTCCCAAAACACAAACCAAGGGGGGAGGGAATACCCGAATAACCAAACGCAAGAAAAAATAAACCAGCAGTACTTACCGGAACGCAGCCATCGCGATCCCCCACCGGAGAAGAACCGCCAAGCCAGCTCGACCGACCCGGAAAGACCGAGCGTGAGCGGCGAAACCCGTAGCTCAACCAACCCGGAAGGCCCAGGTGGGAGCCACGGAGAAGAAACCGGCCCGATCAACCAACCGGTTCGCACAGAAGAGGGAGCAGCCAAAAACCCGACTGCTCCGGCCGAAATCCAGCTTACAACTGAGTTGCGCAGGTCAAGTAGGACTAGACGGAGCCCCGCCTACCTACGTGACTACGCAACGTAAGGACTGAACCAAGAGGGGAGGGGTGTTCTGTCCTTCATTTACATACTCGAAATCCCCGCGCTTTGATTGGCTAAAGCGCGGGGATTTCTAATTGGCCAGGCGAGCCGCGCCGATTGGCTCGTTGAGAGTCTCCCGCGATTGGCTTGCTCCAAGAGCGGGAGACTTGAAACGCTGCCATTGGCCGCGGCCGCGGCGGCGAAAAGAATAAAAGCCGCGAGCTTTTTCCTTTTCGCCGGTTCGGTTCCTAGCTTCACAATAAAGAGCATTTAACGAAGTCACCGACTCCTGGCGTCTTTTGCGGATACGACATTTTCTACACTCTCTTTAACTATACATTGTCTTAATTTCTCTATATGTCACTTAATTTCACCATAGCATTCTATTCTATATCTCTAACAGATTTGTTTATAGTTATTTTTGATATTTCTATTGGCACTCTCTCTAGAGATACACTACCTTTTTCTACAAAGTTCAATCTGTCTTTAATGTTTTTCTGGTTTCTATTTTTTTTAAATTTCTTTTCTGTCAAAGCTTTGACTTTTTTCTTCATCTTTTTTTTCCTTTTTGCTCCTGACTAGGCTTCTTGATTCTTTTCCTCTTCTCAGAAATCTTTGTTCCATCTGAGGGAAACAGCTTGAAGAACTGTTCTTTCAAGTCAGGTCTTTCAAGTTTCAAGTCTTTCCTTAGTGTTCTCAGTTGCTTCTCCTTTCCAGTTGCACCTTTCTT
Organism: Hydrophis major; assembly: GCA_033807585.1. Taxonomy (NCBI): domain Eukaryota; kingdom Metazoa; phylum Chordata; class Lepidosauria; order Squamata; family Elapidae; genus Hydrophis; species Hydrophis major. The sequence goes on from CM066330.1 coordinate 249,601,145, forward strand.
ATTAGGGCAGTTGATTTTTAATTTCCCTCTTAATTTGATTTCTGGGCTTTGCTCTTGTTTTTTTAATCCAACCTCTTTCTCATGAGGCCTATGGCTGCAGAGGTCCCAGGCAGCCATTGTGTACATAAGTACAATATGCATGTATTATATATGCATGTTTTTATTTATTTTCCACTTTTATTAGTTTTATAAATAATTCAAGGCAGTAAACATACCCAATATACCTTCCTCCTTCTCTCCTGACTAATGCTCCTGTTTGATTGGTGGATGCTATTTGACTTCTACCCAGTTATGTAGCCTTACAGACTTAGGGAATTTTTACACTAATAAAAGAAATTAGTGATGGTGGCAGCAGAAGAAAGAATAATAATAATTAAAAAACAACAACAGGCCATTTTACTTTCAACCTCAAAAATTGGGGACATCTAATCAAACAATTTAGTCTGGAGTGAAAAATTATTACTTTCTCAATTGCTATCTTCAGCCATTGCTGTGTTAGAGTGACAAGTTTGAGAATGTTGTTTCTGATAAATCATGGGTGGACTATTGTTGGTGTTTGAAATAAGATCCAGAACTTGTGCTACCAGGTGTTGGCACCATTCATCTTGCCAAGGCACTTAGCACTACAAAGCACTTAGCAAATCAACATAAAATGGTTTAGGAGGAGCCACTAGGAAACAAGGCAATTGGTAAAATGAAGGGCTTTTTTTTTTCATCTCTCAACTCCACCCTAGATACTGTGATTGGAGTGACAGTCTTTAAACTTTCAATGAGTAATTCATCCGAAAAGATAAAATGATCAACATAAACATCAAAAATTACCTATGCTATATATTGAAAACAACAAATATAAATTCCAGTAAAGTGTGCAAACTATCTTTCCAACATAATGATGTTCAAAACTGTCTGGTTCTTAGAATCACTCTGATTTAAGAGCAAATGTTCTTACTTTTTTTCTACATATGTTCTATCCCAAATTTGGACGAGGCTATTGGCACACTGGAGAAAGAGACTGGGACCAGCTAGAATTATGTGAAGATACAGATTTGTAATGGATGAATTCAAATGTGACAGTTTCACTTGCTGTTTCCAAACTTTTAAAAATCTGTTCTGCTTTAGCTTCATTGGATAAAAATACTACCTCACATTTATGACTGTATCTGGTTTTCTCTTATGGCTGCTTAGAATCCACAATTGATCTTACATGTGATAAATGGTGTGTGTGTGTGTGTATGAGTCTGGTTTACTTCTATCAACCTAACTGTGAAGGTTTTAGTTGGATTCCATTTATTGCTTATTCCAGTCAAATAGCTGTATCCTCCTTATTTTGAGTAATCCAGATTTTATCCAAGCAATTGAATGAATTGATTGCACCTGTTTTATCTTCAATCTTCTGAATAGGTTTATTATTTTTTATAAAAACAGTGAAGGCAAATTGCAAAACAGAGGGAATCCTGTGTTATCTCCCTCATGGGCAAAATCATTCTACTTAGTTCAACATGTAAAATTATTCCCAGTTTTATCTAAAGAATGACACAAGATATTTTTGAAGAATGTTAAAAACAAGGTGTTTTTCAATAGAACTATTTATTATGTGACATTACAGTAATGTGCACTGTAACTGTAATGAGATGTTAGTGTTTATAATTAAGATTAACTACCAACAGTAAAGGAAATACACTGAACAGTGAAGAAATACACTGCAGACTAGCACCCAATACAGCACCCATGAAGGCCCTGGAAAAGATATTCAAATGCCATGACGTATTTAGATCAGAACTGTGAAAGTCATCACTGTAACACGGTATGGAAGACAAAGTCAGAATATAGGATTGACATTTTTGAACTTGGTACCAGAGAAGACCCAACTCTCTGGAAAAGGCTGTCATGCCAAAGATGAAAGAAAGAGAAGATGACTGCAGCAACATGAATAAACTGTTACAGTGGCAATAAACACACCACTGGAAGACATGAAAACCCAGATTAGGAATAAGAGCATATTGGGAGAAATCTATCTTATGTGGTTACTAGGAGTTAAAAAAATAACTCGATGGCACATCATCAATCAACCAAAAAAGTTTAGTCTTGCGATAAGTACTGGAGAACTAAATTACTACTGTTTCGTAATATGGAAGGACTGTCTGCTCATTATGCTTTTTTTTTTTTTTCCCTGTAAAGAAAACAACAACAAAAAAGCTACTTCCCAATGATTGGCTAATTTCTAAATCGGTTTTACTTAAAAAAAACCAACAACTTACTTTCCAATTTTTACTTTGATTCTTGCTTTAACCCAAAGCGAACAACAACAAGAATCCGCCAAGGGGCTGCAGTGGATTCCTCAATGGGAAGGCGGAGTAAAAAGAAGCCGAGGTACTACATTTCCTTAAACCGTAGCTGTTGCCAAGGCAATCAGGGTGGGGCAGCGTTCCTCCCCCCTCTCTGTTTCCCCCCTCTCTTTAGCAGGTGGCCAGTTTATAATCTCAGCGCGCCTTCATTGACTCTCCAGTCGAGCGCGCTGCCCCGGAGTATCCGCCAGCCTCTCTCGACCCCCAAAGCCCAGCGGTTCCACGATGCCGGCTTCGCCCCAGGGCAAGTGGGGCTCTACCGTCGCGCGTTTCCTCCTGGCGGTATGGAAGGGGAAGGGATGGGGGGAGGTGGGGAGGGAATCGGGGAGCAGATCCTAATGCTGGAGCCCCATGATTGACCAGCCAGGGGGTTCCCTTGTGGAACACGCGAGACTCTGGATTGAGAACCCCCTTTTCCAGGCAAAGTCTCGGCTAGCTGCAGGTGGCTTCCCTTCTTTCACTTTGTGCACTGTTGACCTTGGCAACCCGGGATGAGAGTCTGTAGAGATTCTTAGTCATCCAGGTCATGGTTGTTCCAAAGGTGCTTTTTCAGGAGGCAACTTTTTTTTTTTTTCTTTTGAAGACTTTTAGCTATACAATTTGGGATGAATACCCTTTGAAAGGTGTGGGAATAGGAATGGATTTCCAGAGGAAAAATTGCAGACTACAGGAACCAGGAGCATCACTCATGTGACCCTGAAGACACAATTAAACCTCCAAGTGCTTCAACAATCCTCTAAAACAGGGGTCTCCAACCTTGGCTCCTGGAAGCCTGGCGGACTTCAACTCCCAGAGTTCCACAGCCAGCTGGCTGTGGAATTCTGGGAGTTGAAGTCTACCAGGCTTCCAGGGGCCAAGGTTGGAGACCCCTGCTCTAAAAGAATGCAAATGATCAGCTGTCTGCAAGGAATATAAATCCTTCCATTCCCCACCATCCTGTCAGAGCTGAAGAAACTTCTTGGAGAAGAGAAACTTCCTCAAAAGGAAAAAAAAACAAGAAAATTCAGTTGCCTCCTGAAAAAACGCCTTTGACTGGAATATGCCTGGTGTGTGTGTGTGTGTGTATGTGTGTGTTGTCCAATCACTTCTTAAAAACTTCCAGTGTTGGAACAACTTCTGGAGGCAAGTTGTTCCACTGATTAATTATTCTAACTGTCAGGAAATTCCTCCTTAATTCTATATTGGTTTTCTCCTTGATTAGTTTCCACCCATTGCTTCTTGTCCTGCTTCAGTTTGCTTTGGAGAATAGCTTGACTCCCTCTACTTTGGGGCAGCCCCTGAGATATTGGAACAATACTATCATGTCACCCCTCGTCCTTCTTTTCATCCGACTAGCCACACCCTGTTCTGCTACCGTTTTTTATACTGTATGTTTTTATGTTTATATGTTTTAGCTTGCAGTCTCCTAATCATCTTTATTGCTCTTCTCTTCACTCTTTCTAGAATCTCAACATCTTTATTACATCATAAAATATCAAATGGCAAACTTAATGAATAAACCAAACAAAACAGAAAGAAATTAAGATACCAGATATTATCAAATATTAACTGATAAACAAGTAAAACGAACTAAAAATAATGTATTTTATATTTTCATTTTTTTGTTGGTCACCTCAAGTTAATATACAAAATCAATGTTTCTGTCTCCTGTTTTCCCCATCAGAAACATCCTATGAGGTGAGCTGGGTTGAGTACATCCCATTCATATTTTCTTCTTAGACTAATTAGATGGCTGAATCTTCTGCTGCAAAAAAATCTAATTGGAGAGCATGATTGATGACTTGGCTATGGACATTTTTTCGTTGGATGATACACCCAGAGGGGTGGGGGCAAAACCAGGATAAAGGATGACAGTGAATTACATATCTCAGAGTTGGCTATGCCCAGATTAGCACCAGATGTAGAATGTTACCTTCAAATAAATCCTCTTTGGTTTTGGGAGTGTGGCTCAAGGGTCATGATTTAATTGGAGTAACTGCCGGAACCCTGACACTCTGCCCTAATGATATCTTCCAACAACCAGTTCACCAAACTGCTTAGAAAGTTAACAACCGGTTTACCTGAAATGGTGTCAACTGGCTGAATCCCACCATTGAATCCCTCCCTACCTGGAGAAGGAGGATGGACTTCAAAAGGAACAAGCTGTTTCCAAGGATCCAAAGAAAAATGACTGGTTCCCTCCCCCTCCCATGGCATTTCATCGCCCCCTCCAGATAATTTTGAGGGTCCCCCAAGAGGGTATACAGAGCTGCCTGTGACTTGGGGGTGGGACTGGGAATTATCTACCGATTAAAAGTAGGGTTAATTCCCACATGGAAATGAGAAATCAGAGGGGATGGGGCAGTAGTGGGATTCAAATAATTTAACAATCGGTTCTTCTCCCTCATGATTTCTTCCAACAACTAGTTCGCTAAACTGCTCAGAAAGTTAACAACCGGTTCTCCCGAAGTGGTGCGAACTGGATGAATCCCACCACTGGTTGCAGTGTCCTGGGGTCATGTGTTGAGCTTTTGCGAACTTTTGACAAGCAAAGTCCATGGGGAAGCCAGATTCATTTAACCACCGTGCTACTAACCTATCAATTACAATGATTCACTTAAGAACAGTGACAAGAAAAGGCATAAAATAAGGCAAAACCCAACTAAAAATGTTTCACTTAGCAATATAAATGTTGGGCTCAACTGTGAACATAAGTCGAGGATTACCTGTGAAGATGAATACAATGCTGAACTTCTCACTTCCTGTTTCACAGCAAGGCATATATATTTAAGATAGCACAGTGATTAGAATGCAGTATTGTAGGCTAATTCTGCGGACTGCCAGCAGTTCAGCAGTTCAGTTCCCACTGGCTCGAGGCTGATTCAACCCTCCATCCTTCCGACATCCATAAAATAAGGACCCAGATTGTTAGAGGCAATATGGTGACTCTGTAAACTGCTTAGAGAGGGCTGTAAAGAACTGTGAAGCGGCATAAATCTAAGACCTGATGCTATTGCTATATATTTGATTTTCATAGTGGGACCCATGTATCAATAATTTGACTTACAGAATAACAGAAAACAGAGTTGGAAGGGACATTGGAGGTCTTCTAGTCCAACCCCCTGCTCAAGCAGCAAAACCTGTTCCATTTCAGACAAACGGTTGTCTAATCTTTTCTTAAAACCCTCCAGTGTTGGAACACCCGCAACTTCTTGGAGGCAAGTCATTCCATTGGTTGATGGTTCTAACTCTCAGGAAATTTCTCCTTAGTTCTAGGTTGCTTCTCTCCTTGATTAGTTTCCATCCATTGTTTCTTGCTTTGCCTTCTGGTGTTTTGAATAATAGCTTGACTTCACAAACATTGGAACACTGTTATCAGATCATCCTTCTTATCATTAAATTAGATGGCAACTCTAAAAAGACCAACAAATACACTGCACAAAAAAATAAAGGGAACACTTAAACAACACAATGTAACTCCAAGTCAGTCACACTTCTGTGAAATCAAACTGTCCAGTGTTGGGTAGCAACACTGATTGACAATCAATTTCACATGCTGTTGTGTAAATGGAATAGACAACAGGTGGAAAGCATAGGCAGTTAGCAAGGCATCCCCAATAAAGGAGTGGTTCTGCAGGTGGTGACCACAGACCACTTCTCAGTTCCTATGCTTTCTGGCTGATGGTTTAGTCACTTTTGAAAGCTGGCGGAGATAGCATGAGACGGAGTCTACAATTCACACAAGTGGCTCAGGTAGTGCAGCTCATCCAAGATGGCACATCAATGCGAGCTGTGGCAAGAAAGTTTGCTGTGCCTGTTAGCGTAGTGTCCAGAGCATGGAGGCACTACCAGGAGACAGGCTAGCACATCAGGAGATGTGGAGGAGGCCGTAGGAGGGAAACAACCCAGCCTCAGGACCCCTATCTCCGCCTTTGTGCAAGGAGGGACAGGAGGAGCACTGCCAGAGCCCTGCAAAATGACCTCCAGCAGGCCACAAATGTGCATGTGGCTGCTCAAACGGTCAGAAGCAGACTCCATGAGGGTGGTTTGAGGGCCCGACGTCCACAGGTGGGGGTTGTGCTTACAGCCCAACACCATGCAGCACGTTTGGCATTTGCCAGAGAACACCAAGATTGGCAAATTCGCCATTGGCGCCCTGTGCTCTTCACAGATGACAGCAGGTTCACACTGAGCACTTGTGATAGATGTGACAGGGTCTGGAGATGCCGTGGGGAACATTCTGCTGCCTGCAACATCCTCCAGCATGACCGGTTTGGCAGTGGGTCAGTAACAGTGTGGGGTGGCATTTCTTTAGGGGGCCACACAGCCCTCCATGTGCTTGCCAGAGGTAGCCTGACTGCCATTAGGTACCGAGATGAGATCCTCAGTCTCCTTGTGAGACCATATGCTGGTGCAGTTGGCCCTGGGTTCCTCCTAATGCAAGAAAATGCTAGACCTCATGTGGCTGGAGTGTGTCTGCAGTTCCTGCAAGACGAAGGCATTGATGCTATGGACTGGCCCACCCATTCCCCAGACCTGAATCCAATTAAGCACATCTGGGACATCATATCTCGCTCCATCCACCAATGCCACATTGCACCACAGACTCTCCAGGAGTTGGGGGATGCTTTAGTCCAGGTGTGGGAGGAGATCCCTCAGAGATCATCCGCCACCTCATCAGGAGCATGCCCAGGCATTGTAGGGAGGTCATACAGGCATGTGGAGGCCATACACACTACTGAGCCTCATTTTGACTTGTTTTAAGGCCATTACATCAAAGTTGGATCAGCCTGTAGTGTTTTTTTCCACTTTAATTTTGAGTGTAACTCCAAATCCAGACCTCCATGGGTAGCTAAATTTGATTTCCATTGATAATATTTTTGTGATGTTGTCAGCACATTCAATTATGTAATGAACAAAGTATTTAATAAGAATATTTCATTCATTCAGATCTAGGATGTCTTATTTTTGTGTCCCCTTTATTTTTTTGAGCAGTGTATTTTATGAGTTGACTTATGATTTAACTGGGGTAACTATCCAAGGGCAGTAGCTCTTTTGAATTCTGCTGTATAGTGCAGTCTTGATGTGGTGTCGGGGGTTTCCGGTTCAATGCATGAAGGATGTGTGTTTGTGTTTATTTTCATGGCCATGGTTATGATGTGCACTGAAGATGGTGTTTGATTTTGTACAAGGTGCAACAAGTAAACTAAACTAAACTTCCAGAATCCTGACACTAGACATACTTCTTTAGAACTGTATACATTTCTAAGTCAGTTTTCCTCAAAAGTTTCCACTATAAACTCCTGACATAAACAATGTCTTGGCATGTCCTTGGATTAATACTTGGATAATGTTTCACCCACATGTTCCACTTCTGAGTCACCAAGAACAGGTTATGCATTCATAAAATGCATGAGCAAATAACATTAGAAATGTTTTTGTTTCCTCCTTCTGAACGGTAAATAGCTCTGAAGACCATTTTGTTATTTTTGCTTCCATGGAGCAGGTTCCAGAACCTGCAATCTTTCATATTGCTCTACCTAAGAATGGGTAGCTTTTGTCATTTTTTTCAGAGTGTTGGTTTTTGTGAATCGTGGAATGGAAGAACACAGGGGTGGGCTTCAAACCTTTTAGCAAGGGGTTCTCTGCCCAGTTGATGGGTGGGCATGGCATAGTTAACTTCCTGCACCATGCCCGGGCTCTGGAGGCTTTCCTTGAGCCTCTGGGAGGGCGAAAATAGCCTCCCTGGACTGTGGAGGCCCTCTGGAGGCCAGAAGCGGGCCCATTCCCAGCCTTCCAGAACTTCCAGGAGGGCCATTTTTCATCCTCCCCATATGTCTGTGCATGTCCTGCACTTACCTGCATCCAAAACAGGCCATGTGGGGACTCCTGGAGTCCTGGGTGGGGTGAGCAGGGCCAGACAGGAATGGGACTTGGGGGTTCTCAGAACTGCACGGATTCTTAGTTAGGGGCTCTTCCAAACCTCTGCGGCTCCCCAGCAGCCCACCCCTGGAAGAACATAAGAATGGCTCTGCTGGATCAGGTCAAACTCCATCTTGGTTTCTCACAATGGCCAACCACTTACCTCCAAGGTGCTTACAACTAAGAATAGAGACATACTTTTCTTTGGGTAGCGTTCCCGGATGCTGTGTATGAACCATGTTGCTCCCACACAGAAGAAGCATCATTTATGAAACACACATAAAAAAATAAACAAGGTGGCAACAATCTTCACTTTTTCAAATAATACCCTGTGAACACCTCTGATAGAGCCCTAGAATTAATATCACTGGAACTATCTTTTTATCCATGGATTTATTCAGTTTCAAAATCAATGTTATCCAACATTGTTTCTGGAAGATGAGTGAATATGAGAAGAGTTGGCTGAAAATGTCCTCCATTTCTTCTAAATGTTCCATTGCTTGTTTTGATAGTTATTTCTGCGCATTTTTATTTTACAATATTTTATTTATATCATTTATAAATTTTGTATAGTTTCATATAGTCTTGTCTTTTTAAAATTGCAAGCCACCCAGAGTTAAATAAATGTCAAAAACAAACAGACAAACAAACAAACAAGTATTTTTTTCCCTGGCTATCTAATTTAATCTGAATTTGGTTTTCGAGGACACTGTGTATGCTAGGTTGAAGATCAACCTAGCATACTTTATGTTGCATAATTCCCTTGAAATCTGGCAGGTTTTCTCAAAAATGGAGCTGGGGTTCATAACCATCGACCAGGTTCAATTGGTGGCCGGAATGCGGATTTCCCTACAACTTAATGAAGCTAAGCATGGGTCTTCCTAAACTAGAAATTCCTTTTCAGCTCAAACTATTTTTTCTGCTTATAGAAGTAGTCATAATATGAATCAAAGTATTATGATATGCATGTAAAGACATCCCTTTGAGCCATTATATATTTAAAGCAACGAATGATAATAAATCTTGCAAGACTTGCTGTATATACCCTGGTGTCATAAGCAAGGAGACCAGTTCTTCCTTTACATCTCCAAGCACATGTCTTTGTTTCCATCAGAAATAAAATAACATCAATAAGAATTATGACCATTTCAATAATAACAATGAAACAATGAAATTTAAAAATGCCTAAAAGCTAGCATTGCCAACATAATGTTCTACACGTCAATGACTACTTCAGCTTCAACCACAACAATACACAAGCACACAATAGATCAAACTCAAGGTAAATCACACCAAACCTGATTGCAGGAAATATGACTTCAGCAACAGAGTGGTCAATGTCTGGAATACTCTATCTGACTCTGTGGTTTCTTCCCCAAACCCCAAAAACTTTAATCTTAGACTGTTGATCTCACCCCATTCCTAAGAGGTCTGTAAGGGGCGTGCATAAGTGCACCAACGTGCCTACCACCCCTGTCCTAATGTTCCCTTTTATTCATATTCATTTCATGTATTCATAATCATTTTTATATTTATATCTGTTTTCTAATACATGCTTGACAAATAAAATAAATAAATAAATAATACTGTAACACTACTGATTTCTTTATACAGGATTTCTTCATATTAAAATTAAAATATTTAAATATGATTTCTTCATATTTAAACAAGGAATGTAAATGTTCCTTTTTAAAAAATATAACGTGAAATGAACAAATAGTTAACAAGATATTAGATTGTGCAGAAATGGAAAGATTATTGAAAATTTAGCAGAAAGAGGATGTAGAATATTATCAAACATGGAATTTATTTTACCAATGGTTGGAAAAAAGGGGTGGAAATTAAGAATGTAATTTGTATTGTTAAGCAAATTAAATACCTAGACAACACAATGTTTATAAAGCACCATGAAATGTACAGTATTTAATAGAAAATATTTTTTAAAAAAAGATTCCTTTACATCACCAGCTCAGCTATGAGCATGGAGATTTGATCTTTTTATTTTTGGATTGATTATACAGCATGAAGGTAATGTCTGAACTGAGCAATTATACAATTAGACATGACCATTATTGTATTATATGCCAGTGAGCTCAGATTTTGAAAGCTATATCAAGAAGTTGTTGTAAGTGATTTTACATTCTTTCTTGGGATAGGACATGTTGTGTATGTACCATAGTTAATAAAGTATGAGCTTGAGGTAAAGTGCAGGGTTCTGGCCCTGCACTTCTGATTGGCTGTTAGGAGGCCAGATCGGATTGGTTAGTTCTTAGGAATCCGATTGGCCCTTAACAGAGGATTATTATTGGTTTAAAGAGCTAGCGTTCATAGCTCGCTATTGGACAATTCTCACAAAGGTTGCCTATATAAGGCAGAGTTCACTGTTATTGTTTTGAGAAGTCACTATGCAATAAAGAGCTGAAAGTTCACATTCAAAGACTGTCTCCATTTACTCCAACCCATGTCCAAGTACTTAACACTGGTGACGAGGATGGGATTGGAGACGTCTGAACCTAAGAAGCCAGGAAGCAATACTGAGCACGTGATAAGATGACGCCAACAACGGAAACATGTCCAGCGGCATCGTACCACCCGCTCCGTTCGATCCAAACCAAGAGGATTGGGAATCCTACATGGATCGCTTCCAAATGTTTCTTGAGACGAATAATTTGAAGGACGCCACACCAGCAAAGAAGCGGGCACTGTTCCTGACGCACTGTGGCCCAGCTGTATTTAAAATGGCTAAAGCACTCGCCAAACCTCGAGAAGTGAAAGCCATGAGCTGGGACGACCTCGAACCCATCCTGAGAGACCATTACGCGCCAACCGTGGCTACACTCGTGAGACACCATGAGTTTTATCAGAGAAACCAGCGAAAAGGAGAGAGCGTGGCCAATTTCGTGGCGGACCTCCAGAATTTAGGGGGCCTCTGCGGGTTCGCTGATTTAGAAGAAGCACTAAGAGATCGAGTAATTCTGGGATTAGATGCACTAGGCGTGCAAAGCAAGCTGATGGCAAAAGGTGACATCAGCCTTGCTGACGCCATCGCTGAAGCCATGGCTGTGGAGGCGACCAAAAAGTCGGCTGCACAATTACAGCGAAGCCGCACTCCGGCAACACAACCGACCGGCGAAATCTTACCCAACTCAGAAGGGCAGCTTGCAACAACGCACCACGAGGACCTCTCTTCGTCGTCAGACAGCGACGAAGAAGGGGTCCATCGACTGCGGTCTGACCAGGACCCTCGCCCTAAGCCCTTACGCTGGTTGTGGAGCAAACCATGCCAGGGCCGAATGCAAATTCCGCGACGCACTCTGCCATGAGTGAGGGAAATGAGGCTACATCAGCCAGGTCTGCCGCAGCTTACCAGGACCCAGTCAGGCCTCAAAAGGGGTCAACTATCGCCAATCGATAGGAAACCGTCCTGTAAGACGAGAACCAGTAAACCACTCCTACAGAAATCGAGCTTTGCAAAAAGAAGAGGCTCACCATACTATCACTATAGGTCACGCCTCAGTTTTGGACACTAAGAAAATTCGAGTCACGGTAGCCATCGAGAACCAGCCTTGCCACATGGAGGTCAACTCGGGATCGTCCCTCTCGATGGTGTCTTGGAAGACACTCAAGCAACTTATCCCCATAATCCAATGCCAAGACCTCCAATTTCAATGCCTCATCCTCAAGGACTACCAAGGAAATCGAATTCCCGTGGTTGGGTCCTGCCGAGTCCGAGTCTCCTTCAAAAAGCATACAGCATACTTACCTCTAACGATCATCAATAGAGATAGGCCTAGTCTATTAGGCCTCCAATGGTTCATGCCACTCGGCATCGAAGTGGCCGGCGTGAACCGAGTCGATGGTTCTGAGTGGGAGGAAGACCTTATTTCTGAGTTCAGCGATGTCTTCGCGGACCGTTTAGGCGAGTATAAAGGGACCCCAATCTCATTTAGTCTAGACCCAAAGGTAGCTCCCATTCGACTTAAGCCCCGTCGAGTTCCATTCGCTCTTAAAGCTAAGATCGACAAACAACTCGACAAGCTAATTGCTCAAGGGGTGTTGAAGCCCATCGATCACTCTCCATGGGAAACCCCTATTGTAACACCCATTAAGCCAGACGGGTCAATCCGAATTTGTGGGGACTACCGGGCCACTTTAAACCACGCCCTACAGCAGAATGCGTATCCAGTTCCAGTGGTGCAGCACCTCCTCCATTCCTTGGGGGGCGGAAAGGTTTTCGCTAAATTAGATTTAGCTCAAGCTTATCAACAACTACCAGTGGATGAAAAGACGGCCCAAGCCCAAACAATTGTAACGCACAGAGGTGCTTTTAAATGTACTTGATTGCAATTTGGGGTTAGTCTAGCCCCGGGGATATTCCAAAGCCTCATGGAAAGGTTGTTACAGGGAATCAAGGGCGTGGTTCCGTATTTTGATGACGTATTAATTGCAGCCCCTACCAAAAAAATCTTGCAGGATCATTTGAAATGTGTTCTTAAAAAATTCCAAGAGGCAGGACTGAAGGTGAAAAAAAATAAATGTCACTTATATACTGACAGTGTTGAGTTTCTATGGTATCGGATTGATAGCCAGGGCATTCACCCTACCGAAAGTAAATTAAAGGCGATAAAAAAAATGCTCCCAGGCCACGTAACAAGGCATATCTCCAGGCATTCTTAGGCCTCATTAATTTCTATAATGTATTTTTACCGCACAAGGCGACTGTTGCTGAACCGTTACACTGGTTATTAGATAAAAAAGCATTGTGGGTATGGGGTTACCGGGAAGAACAAGCGTTCCGGAATGTTAAAAAATTGCTCACATCTGACTCTGTACTTATGCAGTATAACGAGACTTTACCATTAGTTATAACCTGCAATGCCTCGCCCTTCGGGGTGGGCGCCATTTTGAGTCATGTACTGCCTAATGGGAACGAAGCCCCTGTTGCATACTTTTCGAAGACTCTTTCACAAGCAGAGCGGAACTATGGACAAATTGATAAAGAAGCTCTCGCAATCGTTTCAGCTGTAAAGAAATTTCATGAATATGTGTATGGAAGGACATTTACCATTATAACTGACCACAAACCGTTGCTAGGGATAATAGCCGGGGACAAGCCAACCCCCTACATATTATCCCCTAGAATGACCCGATGGTCAGAATTCCTAGCTGCTTATAATTATCGCCTGCAATATCGCCCGGGGAAAGCCATTCCCCACGCCGATGCATTAAGCCGAGCACCGCTTCCAGAGACTCGACGATCCGGCACCAACGGCAACCACGTTGCAGATTGAAACACTCAACTTGCCGCCTACCCAAGACATCGCGAGAGAAACCAAACGAGACCACACCCTAGCTCGAGTCCTAGGCTGGGTAGAACGCGGATGGCCATTGGACCAAGTCCCAGATGACTTCGCGCCGTTTAAAGCAAGACAGACTGAACTTTTTTCCCAAAAAGGCTGTGTCATCTGGGGCGATAGAGTCATTGTCCCAGAACAACTCCGGAAGACGCTGCTACAAATTCTGCACGAGAGCCACCCCGGCATCGTGCGGATGAAAGCGCTTGCACGAAGCTACGCATGGTGGCCGGGCATGGACCGGCAAATCGAGCAGTGGGTCAAAGCGTGTACCAATTGCCAACAAGCCAGCAACGCCCCACCAAAAGCCATGCCTACTGAATGGGAGACGCCACGTAGACCCTGGTCCAGAATCCACCTGGATTTCGCGGGGCCAACCAAAGGATATACCTTCCTGCTGACAGTCGACGCATACTCCAATTGGTTAGAAATTCATTGTATGAGGGCCATAACTTCCGAGGCAGTGATTAAGATCCTAAATAGACTCTTTGCAACCCACGGATTGCCTGACGTCCTGGTGTCCGATAACGGGCCACAGTTTACGGCACTAATGTTCGAGCAGTACCTCACTGACTGCGGCATCCGCCATGCGCTCACCTCGCCTGCTCACCCTGCGACCAATGGTTGAGCGGAACGCATGGTCCAATTTGTTAAAAAGACTTTGCAAAAAGTGGACTATGACAATATCGATGACAAAGTCAACCAAATTCTCTTTTTGCAACATATAACTCCACATAGCATCACCGGCAGAACTCCCGCGGAACTACTGATGGGACGAAGACTCCGTTCCCACCTCGACCGGTTGCACCCTGCTTACGAACCAGAAAAGCCAATCGGATCCAGTGGCCGCTATCGCACCTTCCAGGTAGGAGACCACGTTTACGCACGAAACTTTTCAGGCGATCCGTTATGGATAGAGGCAACGGTAGTGCGAGTGACCGGCCCCAAATCCTACGTAGTGAAATGCTGTGACAATAGACTGTGGAAATGGCATATCGACCAATTACGGTCACGACACACAACGGCCAGTCAACAACTCCCCCATGACCAAACCGAGGGGGGGGGGAGGTACAGAAGAAGATGACGTTCCAGGGAACCTGCTCGAAGGGAGCGATGAATCAAGTGAGACTCAGGAAATGGAGCAGGAAGGAGAATTGTTTGCACCGCAAGAAATTGCACCTGAGCAAGAAGCAGAGACACTGCCAAACAACAATCTACCTCAACAGGATTGCAATCAACCAGTCCAACGAAAATCCGAAAGACTTAAAAGACAACCGTCCTATTTAAAGGACTATATAACTACACCGTAATTAAGAAGCCAGGGGGAAGGGGTGTTGTGTATGTACCATAGTTAATAAAGTATGAGCTTGAGGTAAAGTGCAGGGTTCTGGCCCTGCACTTCTGATTGGCTGTTAGGCGGCCAGATCGGATTGGTTAGTTCTTAGGAATCCGATTTGCCCTTAACAGAGGATTATTATTGGTTTAAAGAGCTAGCGTTCATAGCTTGCTATTGGACAATTCTCACAAAGGTTGCCTATATAAGGCAGAGTTCACTGTTATTGTTTTGAGAAGTCACTATGCAATAAAGAGCTGAAAGTTCACATTCAAAGACTGTCTCCATTTACTCCAACCCATGTCCAAGTACTTAACAGGACAGATGCTTGGATTAAGGTGTAGGAACTTTGTCACACAGTTTTCTGTTCAGTTTCTGTTTGGCATGATGAAATCTTGCATTCCTAAAGTTAGAAATGTGCCATTGCAGTTTATTTCATCATTTGGTATCAACCTATGATTTATCTCATATAAACAACCATTCCTTTCCAAAACTCAGAAAAAAAGCATATTGTAGAATGTGTCTAAAGTACAGGCCTTAATGGAGAGAGCTGTTTTTCCTTGACTGAGCTTAAAAATGCTGAACAGGTTAGTACTTAGATGAGAACACCAGGAAAATTAAAAAAATAAATGAAAGCCAGTTTAGTGTTGTAGTTAAGATGCCAACTTAGGAACCAGAAGTATTTTAGTCCAGCCTTAGGCATGAAAGCCAGTTGGGTCCCTTTGGGCCACTCATTGTTTCTCAACCTAGACCACCTCACAGAGGGAAAATAGAAGGAGGAGTGAGTATTAGATATCTTCACTATCTTGAGTTATTTATAAAAACAATAAATAAAAAAAAATCTAAGGATTTACTAGGCCTAGTAGGAAATTGACATATTGGAAGAAGGCTGTGGCAAATCACTTTCATAACATAACCAAATGAATGAAGGAATGAAACCTAATAGCAATAACACTTAGAGTTACATATTGCTTCACACTGCTTTACAAAGGTGGTTACTCTAGGTGGTTTACAAAGTCAGCATATTGCCCCCAACAATCTCAGTCCTCATTTTACTGACATCAGAAGGATGGAAGACTGAGTCAAGCTTGAGCCTGGTTGAGATTTGAACTTCCAAACTGTTGGCAATCAGCAGTCAGAAGAAGTAGCTAGCAGTACTGCATTCTAACCACTGCCCCACCATAGTACTTATACTGTGTAATGTGGACTAGAGTGGAGCAGTAATTTAAGAGAAACTTTACTTTTTCTTTTCACAAAAAAGATCAGTGGTGAGAACCAAGATTTATTGCCATTAATTTTATGTTAAATAGCTAAGAATCGTTTATCCATGTCCTTTTTCAAAACTTTATTTTCCATCCAAGGAAATCTGAGCTGCATACTTAAATCTTGAGAAGTAGGCTAAGCTAGTCAATGATCTGGTTAGCCAGTTTGATTTCAGACCTCATGCAAGAAAGATGAGGCTGGTTTGATACAAGACAGAAAGCATATTCAAGGTGATGAACACAAGTTAAATATATAAATCCCAATTCATGTCGCTTTTCAGCCATAAGCATAGAAACATGGAGTTGTGTTTAGAAATCTGAGAGGGTACATAGAATCTCAGTTAAGTGCCTTTCTGGAAATCTTTCACCTAGGGGAAAATACTTTTGTTGGGAGATAAATGTAATTTCATGGAGTAAGTTATCACTGTTTTAGTGGAGAGTAGTCGCCTATTCTGTTCCTTGGACTTTCAGAAAACATAATGTATGGAATTGTGGTAGGATTTCTTAAATTGCCTTCTTAAATTGTTAGATCTGGCAGGTGGTACAGTACTTAAATGACTAAGCCACAATGAACACATCTATTTATAAAATGACTAAAGTAATTTCTTTACTACTGACTTACAACAGATTTTAGAGTCCTCGGTAATGGTGATAGTCTTTTTTAAATGTCAACAATGGTTAGATGTTGTGTGAAGTTTCTAAAATTCATTAGTGGGAAAGTGACTGAAGGAGAATACATCCCAATTGGTAATTGGGAAAAACATTATATGGGAAGTAGAAATGTATCATACATTTTTCATAAAAAATATAACCTAATATGTCTACCAAAATACATTAAATAAGTATTCTTTTTTTCCATTGGAATGGGTGCCAAATAACCTCTTTACTAAATTGTGTAGAGTCTTTCTTTCATAGTAATATTTTAGAAACATGTAGATAAGTGCTTCAGGACCCGATTTAGAAGCACAAGGTCAACTGTAGTAATACAACAAGTTAAACAAGCTTATTGTGCTTAGTTAGACAGAGTTTGTTGCTAATTGACAATTGCATTGTAGTTGATATAATCCTTTTAAGAAATGTAGCCTCCTTACTAAATCTTTCTTGCCAAGGGAAATTGTTGGGGGACTGACACAGAACGGGAAAAGCTGGTAATGTGAACAGACCTGATTCTACTTGCTAAGATCATAGAAACATAATATATGTCACAAATTTTGAGGAGGAAGTAAATAAATGGGTTTTGTTCTTGTTCATGGTTGAGAAACCAAGAGCTCAGTCCTTTTAACATCACTTCTACTTTAACTTTTTAAACCAACAACTAAATAATCAATGATTCAAAGCAGGTTTGTTTTCTTTTTCTCAACAAGCAAGATACCATCACTGTTGTGTCATGTTATAAGTGCTGTTAGGTAATATTTGTTTATCGGTCATTTCTAAAACAATTTCTTTTCCTGTGAAGTGCTTAGGACATTACATTTATAAGAAAGTTGAATATCAATTTATACCATATTTGAGTTTGGGAAATATTTGTAGGAATATTTTAGAAACATGTAGATGTTGTGCCTCCGGGTTTGGATTCTGCTCCTGTGGCAGATATGAGGTCAAGTGATGAGGACATGGCAGCAAAATATGAGCTGACATTGCTTAGTGATTGGGATAGTAACCAGGATGAGGAGATGGATGTAACAAGGGAAGATAGACCTGAAATAATAGAGTTGTCAGGACCTTCGACCTCCTCTGGTTCTTTATCTGATCAGCAGCTGGGAATGGCTGACAGGGAAGGCAGGAGAGAGTTTTCCAGGGGAGATGAGAATCTGGAAAACTTATGGTTAGACATAAGAAACAGAAGGAAGCTAAGAAGACAAACCCAGTTAGAAAGAAAGCGTAGAGCTAGTCAATAATTAGGGAAATTAGCACGCTTCATAAGTGAATAAAAGGACATGGCTGGGCTGGTGGAATTCGCCAGAAGCAAAGTGACTAATTGGGAGTGAAGACATGTAGCAAACTTTCTGAAGCTTGAGATTTACTGCCATGCCAAGGTTGCCGGACAGAGTGGGGATTTATTGCTGTATATTGGAATTTACTCCAGCCGTTATTTTGTGAGGGTTTGTTTGTGAGTTGAAGTAATTCTGAAACAGCTGCGTTTTGTTTTGCTCGCCTGAAATTAAAGGGGAGACATAACATTTTTGCTTCTGGCCACACAAACCATCTTTAACCCAAGATGGATCAAAACCAATTGCAGCGTTTGGTGGAGCAGCAACAGCAACAGATAAATCAATTGATTCAAAGCAATCAGACTCTTCAAAACCAGGTGACACAACTGGTGAATCATATTTCCAGCTTGCAAAGCCCTGCTGCTGCTCCCTCAGCCCCTCCCTTGAAGAAAAGCCCGGTATCCATGCCGGAGAAATTTTCAGGGCAAATGGACATGTTCCCGGCATTCATGGGGCAATGCCAATTATTTCTATCTTTAAGGCCTGAAGACTTCCCAAATGACCGGGCTAAGGTAGGATTTATGATTAGCCTATTATCTGGGCAGGCTGCCAAATGGACTACTTCCTTGTTAATTCAAGATAGCCCATTGTTGGACAATTTTCAGGGTTTTCTACAACAAATGAGAGTTATGTTTGAAAATCCAATTAAAATACAAACTGTGGCTAGACGGTTATGGGACATTTATCAGGGGAAACGTCCCCTGCAGGAATACATTGCAGAATTTCATTTGCTGTGTATGGACTCTAACTGGAAACGAACCGGGTCATATGGATGCGTTCCAGGAAGGCTTATCTGATGCCATCAAGGATGAGTTAGTCCATGCAGAGCAGGCTTCAACTCTGGATGCATTGGTAATCCAGTGCTTACATATTGAAGCCTGTTTACAACAGCGTGGAAGTAAACAGCCCGTTGTAGAACCACCTTCTTTTTCTCATGCATGGACCACGCCACCGAAAGTTTTTCAAACCATGGTTAGGACTGAGGAGCCGATGGAGTTGGGTGCACTCCGCTCTCGCTTAACGGCGCGAGAACGTTCAAGAAGGTTCGAGGAAGGCTTGTGCCTTTATTGCGGGGGTCCGGGTCATTTTGCAAATTCCTGCACTTGGAAAGGGACTTGCAGGCCTGTGCCTGAAACCACTCCTGGCCCGTCGGGAAACAGGGTAGGCCCAACCTCGGGGAAACCCTAGGTCGGGCACATTCTACACCCCTACCCCAAATTGCTGAAGTAAATCCTGGCCTTCCTCGGAATTTACTTTTGGACACTCGTATCTTTTTGCAGTCCCAGAAGGAGGGAATTCCCACCGTTGCGCTGGTGGATTCAGGGGCTACAACCAGCTTTATGGACTGGGCTTTTGTCAAACATTTTGAAATCCCATTGATTGCTGTGGATCCACCCATTAAGGTGGAAACCGTAGATGGGCGTGAACTCAAGTCTGGGCCCATTCGTTTCGCCACCCAGCCAGTGCGTATGCTTATTGGGGATCATGAGGAGGCGATAAGTTTTTATGTCACCTCGAACCTTCATCTCCCTTTGGTTCCTGGCTGCATATGCATGATCCGTTGGTGGCTTGGGCGCAGAATGCCATTTCTTTTCCAAGTCTCCAATGTGCGGACCACCTAAGACATATCTGCGCTGGCCAAGACATTGCCGCACCTGCTGTCTCAATACCTTCAGAGCTGTCTGACTTCTCCGATGTTTTCAGCGAACAGGAGGCGGATCAATTACCACCACATTATGCTTATGATTGTCCCGTGGACCTGATACCGGATGCTCCATTGCCAAATGGGCGGTTATACTCCATGTTGGACCCCGAGTTGGTTGCGCTCCGAGAGTTTTTAGATAAAAACTTAGCTCGGGGATTTATTCGACCCTTGTTGTCCCCTCTTTCGGCTCCCGTTCTTTTTGTTAAAAAGAAGTCGGGAGAGCTCTGTTATGCTGCGACTACTGACGGTTGAACTCTATCACAGTGAGGAATAGCTATCCCTTGCCGCTCATTCCGGAATTGATGGAGCGGTTGCGGGAGGCTACTATCTTCACTAAATTCGATCTGCGTGGGGCATACAACCTGGTTCGGATGCGCAAGGGGGATGAGTGAAAGACAGCATTTGGCACTCGTTATGGTCATTTCGAGTACACTGTCATGCCATTTGGTTTGACCAACGCTCCCGCTATATTCCAGCATTTGATGAATGACATTTTTTGGGACATGCTGGATAGGTTTGTCGTGGTGTATCTGGATGACATTTTAATCTACTCTTGGTCCAGGGATCACCACCTTCAGCAGGTTCGTCAAGTGCTACAGCGTCTTTGGGAGCATAAACTCTACGCGAGACTGGAGAAGTGCTTCTTTTTTCAGTCGTCGATAGAGTTTTTAGGGCATATCATCTCTCCCAATGGCATTGCTATGGATCCTAAAAAAGTCGAGGCCTTGTGTAGTTAGGAAGCCCCTCGTCGAGTCAAGGACATGCAATGTCTTCTGGGGTTTGCCAATTACTATAGGACCTTCATTCCGGACTTTGCTAAGTTAATGGATCCCATCACTCAGCTCCTCTGTAAGAAGGTCCCGTTTCGGTGGGGGCCTCCACAACAACAAGCTTTTGAAACTTTAAAGAAAGCATTTGTGGCCGAGCCGATATTAAGGCATCCTGATCTGAATCATCCATTTGTGGTTGAGACAGATGCCTCTAATGTAGCTATTGGGGTGGTATTGTTGCAAGCTCTGAAGAATGGCGCGCCTCTTTTCCCCTGCGCATACTATTCTAGGAAGCTCACAACTTCTGAGCGCAATTACACCATCTGGGAAAAGGAGTTGCTGGCTATTAAGGCTGCATTTGAGACCTGGTGATATCATCTAGAGGGGGGCTCGGCACAAGGTGGAGGTTTGGACGGATCACCGAAACTTGGAACATTTGTCTACTGCTAAGAAGTTGAACCAACACCAGATCCGGTGGTCATTGTTTTTTGCAAGGTTCAATTTTTCCATCACTTATGTTCCAAGTGGACAGAATCGGAGGGCAGATGTGTTGTCTCAGAAACCCGAATATATCGGTCCTGAGGATCCTCTTCCTCCATGAATGGTGTTGCCACCAGAATCCTTGGCCGTACTTCAAGATCCAGTAGATTTGCAGGCTCGCATACGGGAAGCGCAACGATTGGATGCGTGGACACAGCAGAGATGGGGGGACTTTGGACCTGATTCCCCATGGTCCTTTGAAGAGGGCTTGCTATGACATCGGGGTTTATTGTATGTACCCACCAGGTCGCTCAGAGTTCTCATCATGACGCAATGTCATGACAACCCCACTGCGGGTCATTTTGGATTTTATAAAACTTTGCATTTGGTCACCCAGACTTTTTGGTGGCCTCGGGTTCGACACGATGTGTTCTCTTACGTCGCTTCTTGTGTACAGTGTAGACAAGCGAAAGCGGCATCGGTTGCGCCCCCTGGACTCCTCCAACCATTGCCGACTCCGGGTAGACCATGGGAAGCGATCTCCATGGACTTTCTCATGCATTTACCATCCTCGTCGGGCTTCACGACGGTGCTCGTGGTAGTTGATATGCTGACTAAAATGGCTTATTTCATTCCCTGTCGGAGATTACCATCATCCCGCACTACGGCCCAGTTATTTTTACAGCATATCTTTCGTCTACATGGACTGCCGGATAGAGTGGTTTTAGATCGTGGGGTCCAGTTTACTGCACAGTTTTGGAAACAGTTAATGGCGGCGTTACAAGTTCAGGTATGCTTAGCATCAGCGCACCATCCGGAAACTGATGGCGGGACTGAGAAGGTTATTGGCATTCTCACTCAATATTTGAGATGTTTTGTTAATCATCAACAAAACGATTGGGCGAAATACCTCCCATTGGCAGAATTCGCCTTTAATAACTCTCAACACACCTCCACTTGTGTAACGCCATTTTTTGCGAATGTGGGTTATCATCCGCGCTTCTTCCCATTAACTTTGATGGATTCCCCGGTTCCTGAGACACAAGATTTTCTGGAGGAATTACAAGCGGTTCACCGTTTAGTAGTGCAACAACTCGAAAGGGCGAAAGAAGACTATAAACGGTTTGCAGACCAGTCACGTCGAGCAACGCCTCCATTAGCTGTGGGTGACAAGGTGTGGTTATCCACAAGGCATCTTCGGGTTGATCGCCCAATTAGGAAGTTGGACCATCGTTTCATCGGTCCATTCCCGACTGAGGCGGTTATCAACCCTGTGGCATACCGACTCATCTTACCACGCTCCATGCGCATTCACCCTGTCTTCCATCATTCCCTTTTGGTTCCTGACTCCCTGGAGTGTCATCTGCGTGCTCCCGCTGGTACGACTTCCCCATCAACGCACCGCGAGGAGGCTGATGTTGATGACACGGTGATCAGCGTTACTGATTCGCGTTGGCTAAAGGGTCATTTCCAGTACATAGTTGGGAGGAGAGCGGATGACTCGGAGGTTTTTTCATGGACAGATGTATCCGCAGTTCATGCTCCAGACATTATTCGGGACTTTCATGAACGTTTCCCTTTGAAACCGCATCCGGATCGTCGGATCCGGGGGAAGGGCCCTCAGTGAGGGATAATGTTGTGGCTCCGGGTTTGGATTCTGCTCCTGTGGCAGATATGAGTTCAAGTGATGAGGACATGGCAGCAAAATATGAGCCGGCAGTGCTTAGTGATTGGGATAGTAACCAGGATGAGGAGATGGATGTAACAAGGGAAGATAGACCTGAAATAATAGAGTTATTATTTAGTTATAAGCAGGTTTGTTTTCTTTTTCTCAACAAGCAAGATACCATCACTGTTGTGTCATGTTATAAGTGCTGTTAGGTAATATTTGTTTATCGGTCATTTCTAAAACAATTTTTTTTCCTGTGAAGTGCTTAGGACATTGCATTTATAAGAAATTTGAATATCAATTTATACCACATTTGAGTTTAGGGAAATAGAATGAATCACCTTGCTTCTTCTATCTTCTGTCTCTTTTCCCTTCTCATCTCCTATGCATTCGTTTAATGGTGGTATAACATTGAGTCTTCAATAGTACAAATTAAAACCAACCATATCCCTGTAATGAGGATTTTAAGCCAAAGCTTGAAAGCATTCAAGCATGCATCATGGTTAGCACCTAGACTTGGTGATGGTCATCAAAAGTTAAGTATTTCCCCACAAGTCAAACTTGAGTCTAAGTCAAGGCTGACTCAGTCCTTTAAAATGAAGACTTAAGGCAATATGCTGACTGTGTAAACTGCTGAGAGATGGCTGTAAAACACTGTGAAGCTGTATATAAGTCTAAGTGCTATTGCTATTAAGGCTATAGGTTAGACTGGGAATTATCCATTATCCTCCACTTAGAGACAAACAACCTACTCTCCAATAAATAATTTGGTTTCAGGAAAAAACTATCCTGTAATCTGCAACTCTTATACTGCAAAAACTTATGGACTACACAACTTGATCAGGGCAAAACAATAGACGCAATCTACATAGACTTCTGTAAAGCCTTTGATTCAGTGGTACATGCCAAACTACTCCTAAAACTAAAATCTTTCGGTATCTCTGGACAACTGCATAACTGGATAGAAGCATTCTTGTCAAACAGACAACAAATGATCAAAATTGGGAGTGTCCTATCGAATTCTGTACCTGTCAATAGTGGTGTCCCCCAAGGCAGTGTTCTAGGACCAACTCTCTTCATACTCTACATAAATAACCTCTGATCATATTAAGAGCAACTGCGTTCTCTTTGCTGATGATGTAAAGCTGTTCAATACCACAGACAATACTACGACCCTTCAAAAAGATCTTGACTATGTATCAGAATGGTCAAACAAACGGCAACTTCAAATCTCAACAAATAAATGCTCTGTCTTATATATTGGCAAAAAAAATCAGAAAAGAAAATACAAGCTGAATAGTCAAGACCTTGTTGATGATCCAAGCTCTTTAAAGGACCTTGGAATACTCATCTCTAATGATATAAGTGCTAGAACCCATTGTAACTACATAGCCAAAAAGGCATTAAAAGTTGTTAACCTAATCCTACGTAGCTTTTTCTTTGGTAATATCACACTACTTATTAGAGCAAACAAAACATTTGCTTGACCAATATTCGAATACAGCTCATCAGTCTGGAACCCACACTACGTATCTAATATTAGCACAGTTGAGAAAGTCCAGAAATATTTCACAAGAAGAGTTCTCCACTCCTCTACTCATTGTAGAACACCTTATGCCACCAGACTTGAAATTCTAGATCTAGAAAACCTTGAATTACACCGTCTTCGGTCTGATCTAAGTATGGTTGCAATGACTTACCTGTCAATGAATACTTCAGCTTCAACCATAACAACATAAGAGTACACAATAGATACAAACTCAAGGTTAACTGTACCAAACTTGATTGCAGGAAATATGACTTCAGCAACAGAGTGGTCAATGTCTGGAATACTTTACTTGACTCTGGTTTCTTCCCCAAACCCCAAAAACTTTAACTTTAGACTGTCTACTATTGACCTCACCCCTTTCCTAAGAGGTCTATAGCAGGCGTGCATAAGTGCACCAACCATCCCTGTCCTATTGTTTCTTTTATTTTTCTTATATGTACTCATTTCATGTATTCATAACTATGCATATACATATACCTATTATCTTTTAAGCGATTGACAAATCAAATCAAATGAATGAATGAATGAATGAATGAATGAATGAATGAATAAATAAATAAATAAATTCTGAAAAACATCCTGCCAATCAAACAAACTCCATAATACTGCCAAGTATACTATATGGTTGTATAATCTCTAGGAGTCCAATTCAACTCAAGAGTGATTTTTATATCTTTATTAAATGTATATTTAATCAAACACCAGGCAACTATGGGTTACAAGAATGTGGCTGAATTCTCATATAATATTTAGCCAGGAGTTTTAGTCTTCATTTAAACAGCATGGTGCTAAATGATAATATAGTTGCATCCTTTTGTTTTACTATGTGTGAAAGCTGTATTAGGTTTAACGTTATATGGTGATAAGCAGGGGTGGGATTCAAATTTCTTAACAACTGGTTCTGTGGGTGTGGCCTAATTTTTGGGTGTGGCTTGGTGGTCATGTGACTGGGGTGGGAGTAGCTTGCTGACTGGGTGTGGCTAGGTGGTCATGTGACTGGGGTGGGCGTGGCTTCATGGTCATGTGACGGGTGGGTGTGGCCAGGTGGCCGGCAACCCAAATTTAAGTGGTCCTCGCTTAATGGCCAGGTCACTTAGTGGCCAGTTGCTTAGCAAGTGTTTTTTGCCAGTTTCCAAGGCCTTGCGGAATCCTGGGGAGGGCAAGGTGAGGCTCGGGCAGCTACGAGGAGCTACAAGGAGGGCTGGGTGAGGCTCGGGCAGCTACAGAGAGCTATGGGGAACTCAAAGTAGATTTGAAAATGACAGTCTATAAAAAAGATGCTGCACTGTGTATATAAAAGAATGGCTGATATTTTCATAATTACAATTCATTAATTGAAAAAGAAACACTTAAAATGGAAATACTATTAAGAAACCAAGGGAGTTTGTTATTTTGTGCCAGCAGTGGCCCAAAAGCCAAGACTACTTACCTGGACCAACAGTCCAGGATGGAATGCTGTCTCTATAGCAGGGAGAGAGAGAAGCCAGGGGAAGCCATGTTTGGTCACCTAACCTTTTTAGAATGCAGCTTAAAAATGTACTGAAGCTTTTTACAGCCTTATGCAGATATATATATAGCACAAAAAACCCATAATAGTACAAAATCATCTAATAAGTTAGATTACGAATGGAATTGATAGGCACATTTACAGAGCAATACTAAATTCTTTTTCTGAAATTTATTCCTCAGTTTAAAAAACTGGAATATATGAATTAGGTTCAGTATTGTGATCTGGTAGTACTCAAAAAGATATTCAAGATTGTGTCAAGGTTAGCAAAAATGGTAAGGCAATATAGATTTAAATTTTGAGTTCCAAAATATTTTTGTTGGTACCCACATAAATAAAGGGAGTACAAAATATATTTAATGTTACACGTGTTAACAGCAGCTAGAATTATGTTTGCACAGTGGAAAAACGAAGATGAAAATGAAATTAGAAAATTACAATGTGCAGAAATGGATAGAGATAAGAGGTAGAAATTAGGTGGATAATGATCATTGCTATGTATGAATTAAATACAGAAGGTTGATAATTATAAACATGTTGATATAATTAACAAAATTAGAAATAAGCCAACACAAAGAAATTTAAATAATTTTTCTGTTATACTGCTGTACTTACTGATATTTGTTTCAGCTTTGCTTTCTCATTTAAGAAATATTTTATAATACTTTATAATATAAGTATAATAGAATTACAGAGATAAGGTAAAGTAAAAAATATATTGTTATAGAATAGATTGGTGATGATGAAATGAACATTATAAAGTAGATTAAGTAAAAATGGTGATCTGCTCGCATAAAATGATGTAATATTAGTAAAGTCTAGTAAGTAATTAATAATAGTGATAATATAAATATAGTGAATTTATGATATAAGTATTAATGAAAATTGGAAGGGAAAGACTGCAGAGATTGTGCACAAGTGATTTGTGTTGTAGAGCGGCGGTTACAAAGAGAGGCGGAGCCAGGCTAAAGGCTAACAACTTTATTCTACCAAATAAAGGGTCGCCGTGGCTGCCGGGGCTATCTGACAGCCAGCTGGCGGCAACAGCTGATGCCGTTTGACAGGTCCCTTTTATAGCCGGCTGTCAAACGGCATCAGCCAATGGGAGCGATTGGCGCTCCCACATTGGCGGCGGACCGGAGGGAGGACTGCTGCTAGTCTTTAAACACAGCACTCCTTCCCCTGGCCATGAGCATGCATAGTCCTTCAACCAGGATGGCTGCTTTCGTTCACGGCCCGATCATCATAGTTCCCGAGGCTTGTCAGCAGCTGGCGAGACCTGTTCCTTCCGGGCGGTGACAGGAACCTGCAGAGGGTTGTTGGCCATCCTTGGACTGCTGTCTGGCGGCTGCTCGGGTGAGTCTTCTCACGGCGGTTGGTTGGTCGCGTTGTCAGGTGGCGGGTAGACTGGGTCCTTCGGCGTGTTGGCTGCGGTAGGCGGTGAGTAGACCGGGTCGTCCAGCGGCGGGTAGACCGGGATTTCGGTGGCAGGCTTGCTCCAACGCCTCCTTAGCTGGTCCATGTGCCTTCTCAGATCTGGCCATCTTCCAGGAGGACTCTGTATGACCTGGGTCCTGTAACAAAGACTATCTGCCCTGGCAGCCGTAAGGGGTGCCCTGCATAGTTCCTGGCATACACCAGGTCTTGCAGGGTGAATTCCCTGGCATGGCTGTCAGAGGTCAGTGGCGTGCTGGGAGCGTAGTAGGTGTGCAACCTGTCCAGGGTGGTCCTGAGGCGTCTGCCCATTAATAGTTCAGCAGGGGACTTGTTGGTGGAAGAGCACGGGGTGGCATGTTGCGTAAGTAGGTAAGTTGACAGTTTGGAGTGCCAATCTGCCTGGCCCAGCTTGGCCAGAACTTCCTTGGCAGACCTGACAGCTCTTTCTGCCATTCCGTTGTTTGTAGGGTGAAAGGGGGCTGTGAGAGCGTATCTGATGCCCAGGTTAGCTGTGAAGATGGCAAACTCATTAGAACTGAATTGGGGGCCATTATCTGAAACTAATGTGTCAGGAAGTCCATGAGTAACAAACAGTCTGATCAAGGCCCTTGTGACAGCCAGTGTTGTGGTGGAGGGTAACAAGGCCACTTCAGTCCATTTGGAGAATGAGTCTACAACAACCAGGAATGTCCTCCCCTGTATGGGACCAGCCTGGCCCAAGGGCCCCCCGAATCTTCCTATTTGGTTGGGGCAGCTGTTGGCTCTTGTTGCCTGGCAGGGCTGGCACGTGTTAACCCAGTTGACAATCCGGGCATCCAATCCTGGCCACCAGACATAGCTTCAGGCCAAAGCCTTCATCCTTATGATGCCAGGGTGACCCTTGTGCAGTGCCCTTAAAACTGGTTCTTGCAAGGTGGGTGGTATGACCACCCTTGTCCCCCATAACAGACAGCCCTGTAGTGAAGAAAGCTCCTGCCTGCGGGTCTTAAATGGCATGAATTCAGGGGCGAACTGAATGTCAGACCACCCCCTCCCTACCCAGTCCAGGACTTGGGAAATAACATGGTCCCTCTTGGAGTGTGCAGCAATATCCCCAGCTGAGACTGGTAGGTTAAGTTCATTGCAGTCGAAGATTGCGTGGATGGGAGCTGGGTCCTCGACTGGTGTTGGCAGGGGGCATCTGCTGAGGGCATCTGCGTGGCACAGGGTCCTCCCCGGGCGATGTACCAGTGTGTAAGAGTAGGCGGCCAGAAACAGCGTCCATCTGGTCATTCTTGGGGATAACACCTGTGGGGTCTGCTTATCACCAGCTAACAGTCCTAATAGAGGTTTGTGATCTGTTACAAGTTCAAAACTATGGCCATAAAGAAACTCATGGAATTTTTTTACAGCAGCCACAGCTGCTAAGGCCTCCTTATCGATCTGACTATAGTTCCTCTCTGCAGCAGAGAAAGTTCTTGAAAAATAGGCAATGGGTGCCTCTGATCCATTTGAGAGCCTATGGCTCAATACTGCTCCTATACCAAAGGGTGAGGCATCAGAGGCTAACACTAGGGGAAGGTTTTGGTTAAATTGAACTAACACAGAGTTTGAAGTTAAGAGAGACTTCACTGCTTGGAAAGCGTTGGCTTCCCTCTGTCCCCATTGCCATGGGGCTTTCTTATCTAGGAGCCTATGTAGGGGTTCAGCTACAGAGGCCTTGTGAGGCAAAAAAGAAGCATAAAAATTAAGGAGTCCTAAAAAGGCCTGCAATTCAGTTTTGTTAGAGGGAGTGGGTGCCTCGTGAATAGCTCTAACTTTACTCTCCATGGGGTGAATTCCAGATCCATCAATTCGATAGCCAAGGAAGTCTACCTGTTTGGTGGCAATGGTGCATTTGTCTTTTTTCAATTTAAGCCCATTTTGCCTGAACCTGTCAAGGACAGATCTCACTCTGAGTAAAAGTTGTATTTTGTTGGTGGCAGAAACTAAAATGTTGTTGAAGTATGGAACCACCCCAGGTAGGCCCTGGAGGATACTTTCCATGAGTGATTGAAAAATGCCAGGGGCTACGCTAACTCCAAATTGTAAGGGTTTACATCTAAACGCGCCCCTGTGTGTAACTATAGTTTGTAGGTCAGCAGTGCATTGGTCAACGGGAAATTGCTGGTATGCCTGGGACATGTCTAACTTTGCAAAAATTATGCCTGGCTCAAAAGACTGGAGCAGGTGTTGGATTACAGGTACTGGATATGCACTAATTTGTAGGAAACGGTTGAGGGACGTTTTATAGTCAGTGCAAATTCTTACGCTGCCATCTTTTTTTAAAGGGGTGACTATGGGGGTCTCCCACTTGGCGAAGTCTATCTGTTCTAGCACTCCCTGTTTGATAAGTTTGTCTAATTCAGCATCCAATTTAGGCCAAATGGCAAAAGGTACCCTTCGCGGTTTTAAACGAATTGGGGTGGCTTGTGGGCCCACATTGAAAGAGATAGGGGTGCCAGAATAACAACCTAGTTCACTACTGAAAACATCAGAGTAGTCCCTGAAAAGGGAATCTACTTCAGAATTTACCACAGAGTGAATCCCTGTGATGTTAAGGCCTAGGGCAGGGAACCAATCTAGTCCTAGCAAGCTAGGAAGGGCACCATCTACAACCACCAGTGGCAAGTGACCTCTAAAGTTTTGGAATTGAATGAGGAATTTTCCCTTACCCAGGACTGGAATGGTCTTTCCCTGGTAGTCTCGAAGAGTCAGGTGGCAGTTGGTCAGCTTCTTCTTTGAGGGCGAAGGCAGCAACTTCTTCAGGGAGGCCCACGAAATGATGGAGAGAGCTGACCCGGTGTCTACCTCCATCCGGCAGGGTTTACTTCTATAAAAAGAGAAATGCTTATTTTGTTAGATCTAGAAGTGGTGTTGTTTGCATGGTAATAAGTATAACAATGTTCCACTTGCCTTTGGTAGGAGGCAGAAACTTGAGGTCTTTGTATGGAGGCCTGCTCAGCTTGGCAAACTCTGGCTATGTGCCCTCTCTTCTGGCAGTTCAGACAGATAACGTTTCTGAACCTGCAAGTTGATCTATGGTGGTTACCCCCACAGCTCACGCAAGGGGTTTGCTGTTTGGTTGTCTGACTATTGTATTTCTTAGGTGGCCCTGGGGGGGGGCGGTCTTGGACGCGTGAGGCGGTTTACCTCCAGAGGTTCTTCTTCCACTTCTTGGGAGACCTCATCATAGTGGATTGTAGCCTGCCCTTGCTTAGAGGTGTTTCCCTGAATTTCACCTGCAGATAATTCTGACAATTCAGCAGCCTGAGCTTCCTCAATAGCTAAGGCTAGGGTTAAATCTTTTTTAGCCAGTAACCGCCTCTGCAGTTTTAGGTCCCTTACTCCTCCCACAATTTGGTCGAGCAGCATGTCCTCAAGGTAGTCCCTAAAACTGCAGTGTATGGCAGCTTATCCTAATGCTGCCATGTACTGACTCACAGTTTCCCCTTCAGCCTGAGTTCTCCTTCTAAAAGCCAGTCTCCTGGATATCTGAGAGGGTCCGGGGGAGTAGGGACACTAGCGCAGAGGCTGTGTCAAAAACTGTAGCCCCACAGAAACTTAAAAAATAGGACCTTTTCCTTAGATCCGTAGCTTCAATCAGATCAATGGCATTTAAAAAACATTCAAATCTATTCATATATGATTCCCATGTTTCTGCCCCCGGTTGGAAGTGCGGGAAAGTCGGATTTGAGGCCATTAGAGTGGCAGCGTTGGTTTCCTCAGCTGAGGAAAGTTCGAGTTTTCGCTTTAAGAAAAGCATTTCTGGCTGTGCCTGTCAGCGGCGTTCGGCTATCTGAGAGGGTCTGGGGGAGTAGTGATTTGACAAGATTTCTCTCAGCTCATCCCAGGGAATAGCCCTTTTATAGCCGGCTGTCAAACGGCATCAGCCAATGGGAGCGATCGGCGCTCCCGCGTTGGCGGCGGACCGGAGGGAGGACTGCTGCTAGTCTTTGAACATAGCAATTTGTACCAACAGACACGTTGTATGTAACCGAAGATGGTTTGTTTTATGGTTTGTTTTGTTTATGTTTGTGTTTAAAAAAAATAAAAAACTTTTATTTAAATTTTTTTCCATTTATGAATGCAGGCAGCTTCTTGTTACATTGATGTTGCTATATATTGATTTAAGCAGAAACAGATAATGTATAACAACAACGTAACAAGAAGTTGCCTGCCTCATTTTTGGTAAATTGCTTTTTTTATTTATGTATTTATTTCTTCAGTATCTGTTTTGTTTTTAATAAAAACAAAAGCAGATACTAAAAAAATAAATAAATACATAAAAGGGGCGGGGCAGGTGGCGGAGAATGAGGCAAGGATTCATGCACATGCAAAGTAGAAAAAATGGTTTGGAGCATAGGAGTGGTGGAGAGTGGCAGGGGTGGTGCCAGTGAAGGGAGGGGCGGGTGGGGGAGAGAATGAGGCAAGGATTGCCACACATGCACGAAAAATGTCATGCATGCATTGTAAAAAAGACTGGGTTTTGGAGTGTAGGGGTGGCGGAGATTGGTGGGGACAGGGCCAGTGAAGGGAGGAGTGGTCAAAGGAGAAAATGAGTAAAAAAAACTCAGAGTTTTGGCCCATAGGAGCAGCAGAGAGGGGCGGGCCAGCCAGGGGTTGGTTTTACCAGTTCGAAGAACTACCTGTGACATTAACAACCAGTTCTATAGAGTTGGTGTGAACTGGTAGAATCCCACCCCTGGTAATAAGTTACTTTTCCAATGATTAAAATATTAACATTAATATTAATTGTAATAAATATTGAAACTTCCAGTTTGTCGGCTTCGCCAGCGGCAGGGTTTTGCGATCCTGCGCGATCCCTGCCGCGCTAGCCGTTTTGGTGCCTCCGATCCAGACGGGTTTGGAGGGTAAGGCTGCCTTGCAGAGGCAGCCGAAGATAGGGGGGAGCTGGTGAGGGGTTTGGGGGTGTTGCAGAGCCCCTCCCCAGCTGGCAAAACCCCCTTTTCTCAAGGCGGTCGACTGGTGGTCTGTAATGGCCGCCACAAAGAAGCCGGCAGCTGGGTAAGACTGAGCAGGAGGAAGAGGGGAGAAAGTTTACAAGAGAAAGTTTTTTGGCTGATCCAGGACTTTAAGAGGCGTTTAATCCTGAGAACTATGACTTTTTGAAAAATACTTGGTTTCCAGTGGAGGATTTCAAGCGGCAAAATTGAGGTGCTGAAAGGAAAGTTTACTCTCCTTCCTTATGGAATCAACAAATGGCCATTGAGAAACCTGTTGTTTTTTATAAAAGGTAAAAACTTGGCTTCTTGTTATAAGTGGGAAGGGAGAGGACAAAAAAAAAATATTAAGATCTTGCTGGAGGAGATACCTTGAAGATCTTGAGACTAGAAATTGATTGTAACAAGGCTGTAAAATACAGATTGGGCTTTTTTTCTTTTCCCTTTTACTGATACCACCCCAGGAAGAGAAAGCGAGAACTTTGTGCGTTGTTTGGACTGATTGCTGTCTCTGGAACTTTGAGGAATTGTTTTAACTTTTGAAACATTTTGGTTGCTCTAAGAAGAACAAAGAATGGCTTTATCTGATGATGAACTTAGAAAGGAATATCAAGAAAGTAAGGACGCTGTGAAAGAAGCTTTCCTTTCTTTAGAAATGGCGCTTGCTATTTATCAGCAAACACAACAACAGATGGAGGAAATAGAAGGAGAAGAAGAAAAAGAAGAAGAAGATGCCATCTTCAAGGAATCTAAAAAATTAATTAAGAGAGAAAGGAAGGAAAATGAAGGACTTAAGACCTAAAAAAACACTTAAGAAAGGGAAAAATAAGATGCAAAACCAACTCAATGTTTCTGAGCAAAAGGAGAAAGGATTACAACAGAAGGAAAGCTAAAAAGGTGGAGGTTAGTGGGGGGGGGGGTAAAAAGGCCAGGGGGGATAAGAAAGGAAGGGAAGAGGGAGGGAAAAGCCACAAAGGTATGAAACAAGATGGGAAAAAAGGGGGGGGGGGTTTAGGGATGAAGGGTAAGATATAATTTTTTTTAAAAAAGAAGATTCTGCAAGGTACATAAGATGGTGCTATGTATTAGAAATAGAAAACTAGAATGTTATAAGAATTAATAAAAGATTAAAATATTGAAATGTTTAGTAATGACAGATTTTAAAATTTAATAAAATTGTAGCACTTGTTTTTTGAAATAGACAATCGGAATGTTATAAGATTTAATATTTAGATTTATTATCTAATTATATTAATTATTATGAATTTATTATTTTTTCTCTTTAAAGGTTAGTAGGTAGAATATATTAAGCAGAATCAGATTGGGTATCAGGCGTTATTTTAAAATTAATTGAGGGGGAGGATAGAAAGGCATCATACTCTGATCAGTGATTTTAGGAGAAATTCTTTTATTTTTCTTACTATAGGGAATGAGATAAATGGATAATTTGGAAAGAATGGAGAAAAAATACAAATACAATGATTTAAATTAAAATGAATTAAATAAAATAGAAATAAGAAGAATGAAAAGCAGGGAGAAGTTATATAGAGGATATAGAATGGTAAATAAGATAGGTAATGGTATATAAGATGAGCACGAATTTAATTGAAATCCATACAAAGAGAGGTAATCTGGGGCCAAACTACTTTCTTAAAAGAAGTTTTATATTTTTGTATTTTGTGTATCTATGTTTTGTTTGAGAATTAATAAAACCTCGGAGGAATGTTGAATGAGAATAATGGTAATCAAGTCAGAGAGGAATGAAGATGATGACTATAAATTCGATAAATATAGAAAATAATAATAGTAACAATGAAATTGAATACGAAAAGAGAAATAATGAGAAATTTGTTAAGAGATATCTATATGTTTATATTGAAATGGTGTAAAACAGAATTATGTTGCATAAAATAATATTCTACTTGACTTGTAAAATTAATAATGGAAAGAGGTTTTATGTATTTAATGGTTAATAATGGTTTGTTTGTCTTTAAAATCAATAAAATTTGTTCAAAAAAAAGATTAACTGTAATAAATATTAATATTAAATATTTATTACAATTAAAATATCCTGGGTTGGTTCAGTAAGGAGACTCAATTGAACAGAGAAACAGACGCACATGTGGTGTAGTGCCATGTATGGAGTTGGCTTGTTTATTTTCTCATGATAGTTCTTGATGTTAGGCCCACCTTTGCTATAGTAGCATTTTTACCTTAGTTCTTTTTCTTGTCCATTAAGGTTCTTGCCATCCATAACCTCCATTACACCCTGGGCAATGACTTCATTGTACATAAGAATCAACTCAAGAGAAGCAAGCAGGTGGGTACACTATTAAATTCTTCAGTGAAGCACATTCATTTGAAAGATGAAATAAAACTCATAGTAAAATTATATCTCATTCTTGTTTCTGTAAACTGGAATACTCATTGTAGTCTGAAGTAAAATATGGATTAGATTCATTCAAAGATAAACTTAATCTGAAATCTGGATCAGTAAAGTGCAATTGTTCTATTTTTCTGAAACAGATATGATGGTTGGTTTACTATCATGGCTGGTTTCTCATGACTTTCTGAACTACGATTTTAGCATGGCAATTGATTACTGCCAGCAAATCTCTGGCAGTATGCTGATAAGCTTTAAAAGATTTCAGGTCTGTGATCTATGGGTTACACCCAACCTTCTAATTTTTATTCCCAAAATTCATGGTCAAAACCCATTGATTTGGTGAAGTTTGATTTTTTTTGTTGTTGTCCTCATTTCATCTCGTCTGCTCCCTGACAAAAGATTAAAAATGGAGGCTTAGCGGATTTCACATATCTATTTTGCATTTTTAAACTTCACAGGTTTATTTTTAAAAGTAGAATGTTGCTAGCTCCATTCCCTCAGTTATGTCATCTTGCTGAAGGACGTCCCCTCTTACTGCTTTTGGAAGCTGTTTTTAAATTCCTTTGCTTCATCAGAGAGTACAATACCAGGAGGTGGTTGCACTTGGCTGACTTTGTTTGGGCCTCAGTGGTGAGAAGAGTTGAACCTAGTTAATATTTGCAGGGCAGATCATCAGGGAATCCCAAGATTAGGCTAGTCAAGGGAGTCAAGAACTATCCTAGAAGAAGGCAATAACAGAGGCACTGCCTCTTCACTATTGCCTGGAAAATGATGTGTGCATGTATAACTGAGGACCTGAAACAAGAGCAAAAACTGCTTGAATAATGTGTCGAAGTTCACCTTGAAAGATGCCATCCATAACTGCTCTTGTTTCTGGTCCTCAGTTATACATGCATACATCATTTAGAGCAAGGGTGTCAAACTCAATTTCATTGAGGGCCGCATCAGGGTTGACCTCGGGGGGTGGGGGCAGGCAGGCATGGCCAACTGGGTGGGCATGGCCAACTTGACACTACTCCCCAAACTGCTGGCCTGATCTTTCCTCTTTGCATTGGGTAGAATGTAAAGCCATGCTGGTCTGATTTTTCTTCTTCATCCTGGATAGGCCATGCTGACTTGATTGCTCCTCTTCAGATTGGATAGACTGGGCCGAAGCCATGCTGGCCTGATCTTTCCTCTTTGCATTGGGTAGAATGTAAAGCCACGCTGGTCTGATTTTTCTTCTTCACCCTGGATAGGCCATGCTGACTTGATTGCTCCTCTTCAGATTGGATAGACTGGGCCGAAGCCATGCTGGCCTGATCTTTCCTCTTTGCATTGGGTAGACCAGGATGGCCTCGTGGGCTGGATTCAACCACATCATGGCCGAGGTGGTATTCAGTAGGTTCTGAACAGTTCTGGAGAACTAGTAGCAGAAATTTTGAGTAGTTCAAAGAACTGGCAAAAACCACCTCTGACTGGAAATTTTACAGTATCCTTCATTTGCCACACCCACCAAGCCATGCCAACAGAACCGGTAGTACAAAAATTTGAATGTCACCACTGCATCATGAGTTGAATGCATCCCGCAGGCCTTGAGTTTGATACCCCTGATTTAGAGTATATTGTATAATGAAAAGGTGACTATATCAGTGCAGAAATGGATGGAGTTTTCTGTTTAGCTCAGCGCTGTGGACCCTATTGGAAGCATCTCTGCAGGTTTGCAGGCAGATTCCTCCCCATTCTTACCTATTGATGTTGAGGACCTATCCAGCAACCTTCCTTCTGAGCAGCAGACTTTCTGTCCAGATTTATATTTATTTGTGTTTTCTATAGCTTATAGAATGGGCTGGGCTGGGCTAGAATAATATAGAATAGAATAGAATAGAATAGAATAGAATAGAATAGAATAGAATAGAATAGAATAGAATTCTTTATCGGCCAAGTATGATTGGGCAAACAAGGAATTTGTCTCTGGTGCATAAGCCCTCAGTGTACATACAAGCAATAAGTGATAAGTCATGATCATAATCTTAAAATACAATAATCATAAGATGCAACAGTCAGTGATAGTCATAGGATACTAAATAAAAGCAATAAACATAAATCATAACATTCCTAACAGACAGGTAGCTGCAGGTGTAGCTAGGCAGAATCACATCTGATACCTGTACAATTAGCACAGCACCCCCAAGACTGTGCTTGTTCCACTTCTCTTCTCCCTATTACCAATGACGGCATCTCAAATGATCCATCTGTTAAAATACTGAAGTTTGCAGATGATACAACAGTGACTGGTCTCATTCGAGACAATGATGAACCGCATACAGATGGGAGGTTGTACAACTTGCCTCATGGTGTAACTGGAACAATCTGGAACTGAACACACTCAAAACTGTAGAAATGGTGGTAGATTTTAGGAGAAACCCTCCCATACTACCACCTGTTACAATACTAGACAACACAGTATCAAGAGTAGAGACCTTCAAATTTCTGGGTTCTATCATGTCACATTAAATGGACACCTAACACCAAAAACATCATTAAAAAAGCACAACAAAGAATGTTCTTTTTGTGCCAACTCAGAAAGCTCAAACTGCTCAAGGAGCTGCTTATACAGTTCTACAGAGGAATTATCGAGTCTATCATCTGCACCTCTATGACTGTCTGGTTTGGTTCTGCAACCCAACAGGACAGACACAGACTTCAGATAATAAGGACTGCAGAAAAAACAATTACTACCCACTTGCCCTCAATCAAGGCCCTGTATACTACACGAGTCAAAAAGAGGGCTGTGAAAATATTTACAGACCCCTCACATCCCGGACATAAACTGTTTCAACTCCTTTCCTCAAAACAACGCTATAGAGCACTACACAACAGAACAATTTTTTCCCTGAATGCCATCACTGTGCTAAACAAATAATTCCCTCAACACTGTCCAACTATTTAAAAAGTCTGCATTACTATTACTGTTAATCTTCTCATGACTCTTTATGACCCATCCCCTCCCACTTGTGACTGTAACTTTGTTACTTGTATCCTCACGATTTATATTGACTGTTTCCTAGTATGATTTGATTGCTTATCATATCCTGTGACTATTATTAAGTGTTGAACCTTGATGAATGTATCTTTTATGCGCACTGAGAGCATATGCAGCAAGACAAATTCCTTGTGTGTCCAATCACGCTTGGACAATAAAGAATTCAATTCAATTCAATTCAATTCATTTCAGTTCTATTCTACAAACAACAAAGTTGTAGTCATAAGATGCTAAAGGAATTGTTAATAGGAAAGATGAGAAGGATAATAGTAATACAGCCCTTTTACATGGTTTCACATTTTAGAATATAAGACAGAGTATAGGTTGTGGTAATTAGTTGGGAGGAATAAGCTGTCCTTGTGTTTACTTGTTTCATTCATAGGATTGGGATCCTTCCAGTAGTTTGCGTCCATTGCATCGTACAAAACGGAGATGGGTGATTACTACTATTGAACTTGAAGAAGAAGGCAGAGGACCCTTCCCCAAAATGATTGGAGAGGTAAAAATGAAAATGCTGACTTCTTGGCATTACCAACATTTTTTTCTCTCTACTATTGAGCATTGCTGATAGTGAGGCCAAAATAAATAAACAGCAAATAAAGGCACATAGGAATTGATGACTCGGTCCCACATTTGGGATCTATTATCTCCAGCATATTTTCTTCATGACCACCAGGTTCACCTGATTTATTCACTTATTTTTCATGTTTTCAATTCAAAAATAAATAAACAAAAAGGTAACAAGCTGCAAAGCAAAAAGGCAGCTTCAAGTATAATCTCTATTGCCAAAAATATTTCTTCATCCTATATGTGCCCCGAGGTGGTAGTAATAGTAGCAGTAGTAGTAGGTCATACTAATAATAGTAATGATTTTTAATTAGAAGAGTTAAGAATACTTAGAAATCTTACTTAATATTTCCAATCTGTTTTGTTTGTAGCTCTTCAATAAAGCATCCCAAAATACATCTATAAAATATTCAATTAGTGGACCTGGTGTGGATGAATTTCCGGAATATGGATTGTTTTCTATCGAGGATGATGCCAGAGGCCTTGTATATGTGCATCATTCCATAGATCGAGAGAGGACGCCCTCTTTTCCAGTACTTATATATTTTATAATGTTTTTCATCTGTTTCAGTCTTGAAGAATTCTGAACAAAATCCTTCAGTTAATTGAAAAAAAGGAATCCCAACTAGTGCAAATTTCTCTTCAGCCGATCACAACATGACCAATAAAGTTTTATATCTTGTTCCATATATGTGACATAGAGGGGGTATTCTCAAGAGGCATTCGTATGTTGACTGTTCAGGGAAGGCAGATTTTATTTTGTCAGTATCAGGGCTGCCAACCTTGAGTGATAGTTTGGAGTGAGACACTGCGAGGGAGCGGAGCGACCGAGGGGGGGGGGATGGTGTGGAAGGGGGGTGTCCCCCCTTCCACGGTAGGGAGCTTTGACAATTTTACATTTTAAATGGTGCAATCTGATGCATACTTTAGTCATGATTTGGACATATACATACATACATACATGCAAGCAGCACCAATGTACTTGAACCGGATTTGTAAGATATTAATAATGCAGTTCACTGACCATGAATAATTGAAGTTCCTGACTTGTAACTGCAGTATTCTACCTCAACTGACTTTATTAGCTTAGTGATGTACTATAGACCACTATAGGATGAATTCAATGTGCAACAAAAAGACAAAAACCCGAAATAACTACAGAGATAATGCAAATACATCAATGGGTATTCTTCTTTCTGTATCAAATACCATACTACATGCCAATATCAAATGCTATAGTCTCAGTCTTTAATTATATACTAACTTGTTGACTGAAATAGGGGTTCATAATTTCAGACATGTATAAACTAAACATTTAATCAAATAATGAGTGCTTCATATAAATATACATATTGTTAACTGTAAAACTCATCTACTATATTCTGAAGCTTGAGCACAGTGAGGAAACAGTATATTATTTATTGGGTAAGTTTAGATTCTGAACTTAATGGTCTTACTGCTCTTTGGATGGTAAATTGTGTTAAGATTAGAATATGTTCTAGTTGAGTCAGGGCTATCCCAATTTGGGGCTGAGAAGCCTACTGGCATAAAAAAAAGTCCTTATTGAGTCCTTATCTAAGGGTTTGAAAATATGATAATAATGTAGTACAGTCCTGTCGATCTGGTGCATGGAGACCTAGGATTTAAACTCAAAGGAGAAAGAGGAAAAAGTGATTCCTTCATCCACTGCCAGAGATGTAATCCTGTCAGTCCTCCAACCTTTCTATTAAGTATTTTGCAAAAAAGCTGCCCAGCCCCTTTATAGATCAGCCTGGCGTGCTTCTCGCCTTGCTGGTTTGGGAAGACTCTTTTGGATCAGCTAAAAGAGAGCATAAGGCGTGTAAAGGGGTGGTAATAATAATTATAATAATAATAAAATTTAAAATAATAATAATTTTATTCAGAGTTGTGTTGGATCTCTTTTTTTGGGGGGGGGGTTGTCCCATTCTTTCTTGGTGTTCTTTCTGTCCTTTTTGCTTTTTTAAATGGTCTTTCTCCCCTGGGTCAGAAATCCAGCCAGAGAAAATAAAGAAACATCACCAAAGATTTAGACACCAAAGGGTTAAATGGAAGCCACTCCGTTGGCTTTGCTTACCATTGTTATTACTGGCCGAGGCTGTAAAGAGGCTTTGCCAGCCCCCTCGTGTCCTTCTTTGGAAAGCCTAGGGCAGCTGGCTTGTCCCAGAGGACATTGCAGAGAGGGAGAGGGCGGGGCAAAGTGGCTGCGAGCGCCCCGGGCGGCGAAGAAGCCTCCTGCTCTTCGCTTTCCTGAAGCGATAATGATCGGCATCGTGACAGTTACGGGACGCCGGCAGAAGGATTAAGGCGGGAAAAGAGGCGCGGTGGGGTGGCTGGGCAGGGCGGGGTGGCTGGGCAGGGCGGGGCGGCGCTGGGAGCTCATCCTTCTCCTAAGCTAAGGGGAATATTCGGAATATAATCAGAGAATGTAGGGATATTTTTGTACATTCCATGATTTTGGGGGTTTAGCGTGAGATTTTGTTTATCAGAGTGAGACAGTCAAAATTGATTGAATTGCGTGAGTCTCACGCTGATTGCGTGAGAGTTGGCAGCCCTGCAATATATTGCCTGGTATAACCCAGCATCATATTATGTGAGGCTTTAAAGGTATGAATCAACATGATTTGGGCCTAGAAATCTATTTAATCACCATGCAGCAACCTTAAGAATTTATCTTCTGCATTGAAATGGTGGTCAGCAGGTTAACCACTGCGTAGCAGCGCCTGGGTTGATTGTGTAAGAATAGTCCAATTCAGTAGTAACTATGGCATGAGTTAGTGTTGGTAGATCAATTTGGGCTATGTAGGGCCATAATGAAGCACAGTAGTCCTTGATTAACAACAGTTCATTTAGTTGTTTTGCCAATTTCATGTATGGCTCTGTAGGAATAAAGACAAAGTCCAGGTATTTGCCTCAGTAAACTTTGATTCAGCTGAATAAAAATGGGCTCCTCCAAGCAAGAGGGAACCCTGAACCCACAGTGACACTCATATTTATATGCTTGCTGTTTACTTCATTATACAGAGAAGGTTACACTCTATACTCTAGACCCTAGAAAAAGTACAGAGAAGAGCAACCAGGATGATTGGAGGCTAAAACATACAACGAAGGTTGCAGGAACTGGGCTTGGCTCGTCTAGGGAAGAGAAGGACCAGGGGAGACATGATAGCACTCTTCCAATATTTGAGGGGCTGCCACAGGGAGGAAGAGGTCAAGCTATTTTCTAAAGCGTCTGTAGGCCAGACAAGGAATAATGGATGGAAACTGAACAGGAGAGATTTAATCTGGAAATAAAGAGAAACTTTCTGACAGTGAGAACAATCAACCAATGGAACAGCTTGCCCTCTGAAGTTGTGGGAGCACCATCAGTTGAGACTTTCAAGAAGAGATTGGACTGCCATTTGTGAGAGATGGTGTAGGATCTCCTGCTTGGGTAGGGGGTTGGACTAGATGACCTACAACGTCCCTTCCAACTCTGATTATCTGTTATCTATAGATACAATAAAGAAGCAGACAAGTACCACAAGCACCTCCCTTGGAGGTCTTTCAAGGATATTGGGTGGTGGTACCTCAGGGGCATTGGATGTTTCCTGAGGTAATTTCCATGACTCTGAAGGCCTATTGAGGTAAAGATGCCAAATGTACACAGGTTTCCTCAAGGCTGTCGTTAGAATGATTCAATTCCCGATTAACATAATGACCATTCAAAATTGCAACGACATTGAAAAAAAGTGACTTATGACTGTTTTTCACAGTTACGACCTTTCCAGCATCTCCATGATCATGTGACCAAGATTCAGATGCTTGGCAGCTGGTTCATATTTATGATTGTTGCTGTGTCCCAAACATCTCCTGTTGTGACCTTCTGACAAGCAAAGTCAATGGGGAAACCAAATTCATTTAACAACTGGTCCAATTTCTTTTTAAACTGTATATTATACCAATTTCATTTTAAATCATATTTTATTTCAATTTAAATTGTTTTTGTCATATTTTAGTCATCATTTGTGTCTGGAAGTCTGTACTTTGATATGACCCAAGGGCTAACCAATAGAGTAAACTAACTAACCTAACAGTTGGGTTATTAACTTCTCAGCTGCAGTGATTCAGTTAATAACTGAGGCAAGACAGGTCATAAAATGAAGCAAAATTCAATTAATGAATGTGTCATTTAGCAACAAAAATTTTGGACTCAATTGTGG
Organism: Hydrophis major; assembly: GCA_033807585.1. Lineage (NCBI taxonomy): Eukaryota > Metazoa > Chordata > Lepidosauria > Squamata > Elapidae > Hydrophis > Hydrophis major. The sequence goes on from CM066330.1 coordinate 249,643,628, forward strand.
TCGTAAGTCAAGGATTATCTATATCAGCCAAAGCAGAGTGAAGATCTCCCTAACCCTTGGTCTTCATTTGCTGCCTATGCATAACATAAAGTGAAAATCCTAGGGATTCCCAAGTTACAGGCCAGCTCCTTTAGAAGGATTGCAGCTCCCATCCAGAACAACTAAAAAATGTTGCTGGGTACTGTTTTTTGTGAACAGCAGCTTTATCTTGCAGAGATTTTGCCTGAATTTATTTTTACCTCATCCAAATCCTCAAAATTTCCAACCATCAATTCAGGACTTTCCTGGCATCTACAGATTGGCTTCGGTAAGGTTATGGAAGTTGATATCATCAGCATAATGAGGATACCACACCCTGAATTGAGAAATGATTGAACAATTTCCTAACTTCTCTCCCAATGGAAATATTTTCTATTATTTCATCTTGGGTTGGTCGATAATTCCCAGGAGTTAATTTTCAAGAGTTTGTTTAGTGGTGTAATTTTGCAGTAGTTATGCAGTAGGGTATGTGTCAACATTTTGCCTTCTGGCAAACCTTTATATCTTAATAAATGTTGGTTTTGACCTTTTGTTCAGCCAACGTGTGTCAAACAAACAGAAAAAGAACTAAACATGGGTTTGCTTAATTATCCTTAAAGGTCAAATGTGGTTGTTTCTAACCTCAAAAATAAAACAGGAGCAATAATACATTTCCCTGTTCCTGTTTCAAACAAACAAAAATTCTCTGTTCAAATCACTGAAGAGCTAGCTAAGTGTTCAGTTATGGTGATAACATTACCTTATTCTCAGGGGTGGGCTTCAAAGATTTTAGCAAAAGGTTCTCTACCTGGTTGCTGGATGGCGTGGCTATGGTGGGCATGGTGGGGGGGCATTTTTGTCCTCCCCAGGCTCCGGAGGCTGTCCTCAAGCCTTCGGGAGGGTGAAAATGGCCTCCCCGGGCTCCGGAGGCTCTTTGGAAGCCAGAGACGAGCCCATTTCCGGCCTTCCTGAACTTCTGGGAGGCCCATTTTTTGCCCTCCCCAAGCCTCTACACGTACCCTGCATCCAAAACAGGCCGTGTGGTGATTCCTGGGAGGGGCAGAGAGGGATGGGGTAGGTTGGGCCAGCCAGGAGTGGGATTTGTGGATTCTCTGAACTGCACAGAATCTTAACTAAGTGCTCTCCTGAACCCCTGTGAACTCCCAGCTGCTCACCCCTGCTCATTCCAGTTATTAACATCCTTATTATTGACCTGCAAGTGAGATTAAGATTTTAAAAGATAATTTTTTGTCAACTTCTAGAGCATGGGTGTCAAACTTGTGGCGTCACATTGCTGTCATGTGACTTATCTTGACATTGCGGAGCTGGGGTGGGCATGGCCTATGCATCTGGCCCATAGGCTGAGAGTTTGACACCTCTGTTCTAGAGGATCATTTTCTAAGATAGTTACTAATTGATCATGGGAAAAAAGGAAATAGTTTTCCATAGTTCATTTCATAATTATATAACAAGACTATATCTTAGTGGATAATCAATTTGCTTGCACATGCTACTGTCCAGCTACTAAGTTACGAATGAAGTATTCCTGGTCTGTACTGTTTTTCATTTCATTTGTACCCATTATTTTGTACCTTCTTTAACCAGATTTTTAAAGGTAGCATAGTTTGTAAGGATAGTTGAAAAACAGCCAACCTTTTGCTATTTACACGGAGCAGGCAACCCATGGTCATCCTTTCAGACATATTTTCTTACCTCAATGCCTTCAACAGTGGCAGAGCTTTTAAAGTATTTGAAAACATCTTAAAAATCCAGGGAGACATTTAGAGATATATTTGCCACGAAAGTAGTCCATGGTTAACTGGATAGCACAATTGAACGTTAGGAGTTGACCACAGGATATGTTTGATTACAGTTTGCCCTACGTCATAAAATGCATTATAGATCAGTAATGTTTATATCATAAAATATTTTATAACATTTGCCAAATTTCAATTCCACGGGAGTTGTGGTTTAAAAAGATTTGCTGTATGAGGCACTGTTTCACCCAGTTAAAGATTATAGACATAGTATGAAAACTGAGCTTTAGGAGAAAAAACTGAAGAAGCTAGATTTTATATATAGCAAAAAGGATGATGATAGTCATCTGATTTCATCTAAACTCATCTAAAACTCAGCCCTTGTATGCTGAGTTTAAGCTTTTAAACTCATGATAATTCTCCCCAAACTAATGGCTTCAAGGTATTTGAGATTGGAAACTTAATCATGAAGGCTGGGGCTGGTTAGTTCAATTAATCTATTGATTATATTTTAAAGCACAGTCCCCTAATATACCTTGGAGGCTTAACACAAGTTTTTAAATCTCCCCTCTGAATTCAACAACTTTTGACAAATCAAGGCCATACCCACATATATAGCTCCCCTTCATTTGAACTACTTAATATGGCTCTCAGTGATTGAAAGCTTGTCTGTCTTTATTATCAACAAAAATAATTTTTGCTTTGTCTTATCACTTTTAACCTAATTTTCTTATTTATCTACTATTTAGATACGTTTTGATGTTCACGATAGAAAGACTGGAGCAATACTAGACAGTTCCTTGTTCTTCAACATTCAGATTAAGGATATAAATGACAATGCTCCCGAATTTCTCCAAAAGGAATTTAACATTAATATAAAAGAAAATCACAACAAAAGTGAGTATCCTTGAAAATTTGGGCAAGTATCAGGTAAAACGGGGTCCATTGTTTTCACTTTTATAAAGATTTTACATGTTTTTCTTTTCTTGGCTATGTTGGGATCTACGTAACAAAATCTGAGGAGATGTCTCACAATATACATAAATAAATACATTCATCCTCATATACATTACATATACTTTCTAGTTTCACTATTTTTTTAGACGAAACTCAACCCTGTATTATGTCATGCCACTGCCCTGAGAGAAGGTTGAACAAAGTTTTCCAGTTTAGAACTAAAACATGTTCTTTTTTTCACCTCAGTTCATCTCACCTCACTTCACCTCACCTGACCTTATCTCAATTTGAACCTCTCTCCTCTCCTCTCCTCTCTCTCCTCTTCCTCCACTCCATGTTGGAAGGAGACCCTGGAAGAGGAATTCTACTGTCCTATATTGTCCATTGTACATATGGTTTCTTGAACCTTTCTTGCTGCTTCATTCATTGTTTTTTTACTTTCCAGGATTTTTTCACTGTCAGTACAATGTAAAGTCCCTTTTGATGAAGTCTACATTTTTCCTCTTTTTTATTTCCACTTACAAATGCAACAGTAATACATGATCAATACTGAGAGCCCACAGGGAGTATGCAATTGAATGCATCATTCAGGTGCATGCTTCAAGATACATCTTATTTATTTCCTGATTTAACAAGGAGACATAACCAAGTTCCTTTCCACAATCAACTGCGTATCTGTTTAGTACTGAATCTGAGATAGCTACGCATATATGTCCAGATTGTCCAATCTATCATCCCTGGTGTCAGAAAGCAGAATCGAACAAACCCTTTGATAGCAAAATATTCATATTGCCACCAAGAAACAACAATGTACTTTTTAGTAAGTGTCCAGTACACTTAATGTTTCCAGGAATACAGCTGAAATGGCTAACCCTGTTTCTGTTGGTATCAAATGCCACTAGAATCAGCTGGAATTTTCATACTCAAAATTCACCATCTTCAATTATTGTACCTTACTCCCATCTTTTTTTTTTGTTTTAAGGTCTTAATTGAATGAATTATAATTAATTTTTATTGTATATTGTATATGGAACCTTGGTCCACATATTTTAAGCTGTTGGGCTTTTCCTGTAATAAAGCCCATCCATTTGTCCTTGCAGCCCTTTCTGAAGAAGGGAAAAAAGGAGATTAATGTTTTATTTTCTTCACATCATATCCTTGTCTAGTAAGAGCTAAGGCTAGATGATTGTCTAGCTGGCAAATATGGGTAGAGGGTGATCTTTTCTGGACAGAAACACTAGGTATGGGTGATTTCACTTGAAAATATATATTCTTCTCCCGCATAAGATTGGAAGTATCTAGGCAACATTTCGATGAAGTCTCATTCATCATCTTCAGGCTTGGTCTTCAGCTCTGTGTTTCTCAGAGTGATGTGAGCTTGCAGCTGCTTCTTCCTTTTAACTGTTTGTGGGGGTGTGACTTGATTGGGTGGGGGCTTGGCTGTGTTCTGATTGGGTGGGAGTGTGTTCTGATTGGTGGGGGGGTTGGCTGTGTTCTGATTGGTTGCCTACACCCCAAAATACAATTCACCATGGAAACAGAAGCTAACAACCAACTTCCCTTCCTAAATGTCTTGGTATACAAAAAATCCAATGGCTCCCTAGGACACACCATCTACCAGAAGAAAACACATACAATCAAGGAGTATACGAAATCCCTTGCACTGCCTGCCCCACCACATACATTGGACAAACTAACAGAAGAATAAGTGCACGCATTGAAGAACATAAGAACTCAATCAAAAAGGAAGAACCAACCTCTTCCCTGATCCAACACCTCAAAGCCACAGGACATGAGATTGACTTTAAAAATACCAGAACTATCGCCAAAACCGAACACTTCAGCAGCAGAATCATCAGAGAAGCCATAGAGATAGAAAATCGCCCACACAGCATGAATAAACGAGATGATACCTCCCGCCTACCAGCCATTTGGAAACCCGCCCTCATGAACAGACGAGTACCTAACATGAAGAATGACACCAGACCCACACCCCTGAGAGCCACACAAGATGCCACCACCACACTTCCACATAGAAAGCAGACTCACACCCACACAGAAGATGAGACACAACCATGGACCAGAAGCTGCACTGCAGCTGCATCACTACCCACTTCAAACCCCTCTGAGCCATACATGAAGCGAACTGACCCCCACCATGAAGATGCAGCACGACCACGAACTCGAAGCCAAACAGCAAGATCACAGCTCACCAGCTCAAATTCCCCAGCAACTAAGACTAACCTGAGCACAACCAAGCCCCCACCTGAACAGAACACGCCTCCAGCCAATCAGAACACAGCCAACCCCCCAACCAAAAAGAACACAGCCAAACCTCCAACCAATGAGAACACACCCCCACCCAATCAGAACACAGCCAAGTCCCCACCCAATCAAGTCACACCCCCACTAGCAGTTAAAAGAAAGAAGCAGCTGCAAGCTCACATCACTCTGAGAAGCACAGAGCTGAAGACCAAGCCTGAAGGTTTTCGTGGGTACTTACATGTATGGCATTCACCTTTGTTCAGGTATTTTCCCAAACAAAGCTGAATGCCATAGATAGATAGATAGATAGATAGATAGATAGATAGATAGATAGATAGATAGATAGATAGATCGATCTATATCTATATCTATATCTATATCTATATCTATATCTATATCTATATCTATATCTATATCTATATCTCTATATCTATCTATCTATCTATCTATCTATCTATCTATCTATCTATCTATCTTCAGCTTTGTTCGGGCATTTTCCCACGTCGTAGTACTATGAACAAAGCTGAATGCCATACATGTAAGTACCCACGAAAACTTAAGAATATATATATATATATATATATATGTATGTATGTCTATCTATCTATCTATCTATCTATCTATCTATCTATCTATCTATCTATCTATCTATGAATGAATGAATGAATGAACGAATGAATGAAAGAATGAATGTATGTGAAATACCACTCATGTATCATCGCAAAATCTCCAGAACCGTAAAGCCTACAAACTTGAAATTTGGCACTATGTTCCTCTTGGCTTCTAGGTGCTCACTAAGAAAGGATTTTTCAAAATGACCATCAGGGTATTAGTATTTCCTATATTATTATTAACACACTATTATTAACACACTCTGATGCTAAGGAGTTCTACTCCCCCTCTCCACCTGAAAAGAAGTCTGTTCCAAATGCAAAACACAAGCAGAGGAGAGGAGTTTCAGTTTCAGTTTTAGTTTCACAGCACCAAGCAGCTTTAGTACAGAACAGTTGAGCTAATCCACGCCAAGGCTCCTTGCTGTCTCCTTCTTGCTCACACAGCAAATACTGTTTCAGTTTCCAAACAGCTCTCAACTGTCTCACACACTGACAGGACACCAGCCAGATGAATACCGATGGATGCTGGTAGGCAGAGGCAGAATTTCCCCCCCTTACTTTCCTCCCCAAAAACTAAGCCCAAGCACATAGTTTCGTAGCGAAGCATGGGTATCAAGCTAGTGCACAATATTGTAATATGCTTCAATTTTCCCTGTTGCAGAGGAACCTGTTTTCAAAGTCATAGCAGTGGATAAGGACCAAGAAGGCACTGCAAATTCTGAAGTGGTATTTTGCCTGGTCTCACAAACCCCTGAACTAAAGCCTCTTCTTTTCACCATTGATTCCACTAGTGGCTTAATATACATCACACAATGCTTGGATTTTGAGGTACAGTCCTTACAAACAAACTTACAATGATGCTTAACTGAGATCTGTATCTTGGCATGCATACTTTCCAGTAAAACCATCCAATAAAATTTGTCTGTTGCCAGTGCTTGTTGATTCTGTCTTCCAGTCTTGTAGCTGAATTGCTAATGTTAATCTATCACCTTAAACCAAATGCTCATCTTAGCTTTTAGGAGTATTGCGAATTAACAGTTTAATGACACGGTAGATTGAAGGAATGTGGATAGAGTTGGTATTTGGAACTTGGCTAAATTTAACTGCATGTTAGCAAATCACCGAGTTATATTGATCTATTTTCTCCTAGCTGACCCAACTTCACAATGTGAGTTGGAAGATAAAATAAGAGGTAAACACCAATGTCTGGCATACAAATCTTCTTGCAAGATAAGAGGCTAAAATGCATATTATTTATACAGATGTTACAAGATAACATTCCAATTTGCCTAACACAACGGGTTCTTCACTGGAGTTTAAACTTATGGCTATAGAATATCATGAAGATACAGAATATATTTCAGAGTGAATGCATGTAATGGATACTTTGATAGATGAATCAAAGCGATTCTTAGCTATTTGACAGAACAGAGACTTTGTGCATTAAACTCTAGCATCTCATGTAGTCTATTTAATCACGATCTTATATTTTAGCACTCTATCATTATTATTCGGAGAACTGCATCTTTAGGGAGGAATTACACAAACCACATTCTTATTTTATATTTTTTTCCAAAGGTTAAGGATAATGTCAAATTTATTTTGGTAAAAAAAAATTCTGTTCTTAAACTTTACTGTCATTTAGACCAATAGGAATTTCAGACTTGTGATTAGGGCTTCAGACCGTGGTTCTCCATCCTTATCGTCAACTGCAACAATCAATATTTCCATGGAAGATTCTAACAACAATTTGCCTGTATTCACTCAAGAAAATGTAAGTTGTTTAAGATTACTACTCATCATCATAATCTTTTATGATCCCATAATCCCTTGCGAGGTGGAGTCTTTATATTTTAGGTATCAGAGAATTCTTTCTTTGTTTTCCAAGTATTATGCAGACGTCCCAGAAGGTAAAACGAAAGATAATATCCTTCGCCTCAAGGTGGAAGACAAAGATAGTCCTAATACACCTGCTTGGAGAGCTGAGTATACCATAAAGAAAGGAAATGAAAGAGGAAATTTTGCCATTGTGACAGATCCTAAAACTAATGAAGGTGTTTTAAGTGTTATCAAGGTAAGGCAGGCTGACAAACATAGAGATAAGATTTCTAGAGTCACTTCACTACTACATTAACCGTGGGACATGCAATGCCACTCTTCTGGATAGTATCCTATTTGGAAAGGTGCAAGAATAGTCAGAATGTATTAATGGAAACTTTTTTTGTTTTTATTAGCCTTTGGTCTACAGTACACCTTCTGAGAGAAGACTTCTCATTGTTGTGAAGAATGAAGAGTCCTTCTTTATATGCCAGAGAGACTTTGTGAACACGAATGCTTCTCCACAATTGCCTGAAGTGTCAGTGAGCATTAATGTCACTGATGAAAACAATGCCCCTCAGTTCAATCCTCCAATTCTTAAACTTTCTCAAGAAGAAGGGGTGATGCCAGGAACCAAACTTGTACAATATGAAGCTCAGGATCCAGACACAGGACAACACAAAATAAAGTAAGTGTTCATGGCTGGTGTTCCTCTGTTAATGTTGCTGGAGATCTCTTGAAGCAGCTTTCATAAATTTACTCCTTAGCACAAAATCTTCATGATCCTAGTTTTTTTTCAATGGCTGAAATTTAAGCACAGAATTAATTTTTCAAGTAGTTTTGCCAAACTTAAGTTACTTTTTGACAGAAGGAGCATCAATCATTATAATCACCATCACTTTTTAAATAAAACATCAAAACAACATGCATTTTGGGGGAAGGGATGTTCAACTTTTCAAAGCAAATCATGTGGACCTAATGATTTACAAGTGGGATGAATTTGCCAATTTCAGCTTGTTAACTTTATCAGTTTTATATTTGAGTAACGTGAAAGGATCCTTTATAATATCACTAAAAATTTCAGATTTGATTAGGTTAGGAAACATAATGTAGTCTATGGTCATGCTGTTGATATTGCTTGAATCTAACTCCCATAATTCTTATCTATGGAAATTCTCAGTTGCTTCTTCCTCTTCTTGTGCCATATCTGTCATTGGAAGTTGGTGATCCTATTTTTATCAACAGTCGCACAAAAAAGTGCTGTTGGGTTTTGTCCAAAGCAGTCCCTTAGATTTTGAAGCCATGATGTACTAAATCTAATCTCAGTTGCTAAAAGAATGCGAATGACCAACTGGATGGTGGGGAATGGAACGATTTATAGTATAAATCGTTCCATTCCCCACCATCCAGTCAGAGCTGAAGAAGCTTCGTGGATGAGAAGTGAAATGTCTTTAAAGAAAAACCAGAAAGTCCTGTTGCCTCTTGAAAAAACACCTTGGGGTCCCTTAATTTTTGCATGGGAAATTAAATCTCATAATTATACAGTAGACTTTTTTCAGAGAAACTTTATCTTTAAGATTAAAAGTTTATTGATCTGTTCTTTACATTCTTTGTTTGCCACTCATGTTTCAAACATTTGCTTTTTAAAAGATATAAACTAGTGTCAGATCCAGCTGGTTGGGTGACGATCGATGAAAATTCTGGAATTGTGACAGCTGCAAAAACTCTTGACAGAGAATCCCCATTTGTGAACAACAACACGTACACCATTGTGATTCATGCCACTGATGATGGTAAGTCCATTCTCTTTGTTTATTTGTGAGTTCTTGAATTTGGGCAAGGTAAAGGCTCAGCAAGAATTCAAAGTCATCCCAAAGTCGTCCTAATACAGTTTTGGAACTGGTTTTTCTCTATGTGTGTTGTAAAAGTTGTAATGCTAGTATCTTTTTCAGAGGTAGCCTTTTCTAGACATTATACAAGTGTTCCCTAGCCCATAGGAAACATCGCTATATTTGTGATGTTTGCGTTCCTATTTGTAGAAGGTTGGATGTATGTTTCACTATGTAATGCATGTAATAGGTCAAGAAATTTAGGCTATTATTTGGATTTGAATCATTTAATCAGTTCAACTTTTTTTTACGAAGATGGAAGAGTTTATTTTTATTGCTGTTGTTAAAAATAATAGGATGCTTTAAATACCTACAAAGGAAAATATGAACAAAGCGATAAGGGTTTCTTCCATATATTTTAAAGATGAGAATCTGTCTTAAAATGCTTTTCTGTCATAAACCATTTCTTGAAACTAGTTCAACTCTGGCCACTGAACTGTCCATTTATTTTGAAAGATGCCTGGTTGGGATGATGAATGAGGACTTTAAGTTTAGAACACATAAGATTTCTATATTGATAATAGAGATGGCCTCTCAAAGACAGTGATGTGGAAAGTTTGCTGAGGAGGTCAGATGTCTACCATAATAGTTAAAATCCATCATCACATTCAGTGATGCATTACATTTTTTCAAAACTACTTTTACCTTCCAGGTTTTGTGTTAGGCTGTGCCTCAAAAGACAGATAAGACCAAAAGAGGAAAAAAGAAATGTGAGGAGGAGGCAGAGGAAAAAAAAATCTATGTATGACATAGTTGGATTTACACTGTTTAATGTATTGATTAAAATGTAAATAATGTCCCCGTTAAGAAGAATTGATGGCAGGTGATGGCAAGTGAACCAAGGCAGTCGTAGAATGGATTCCACTTGATAAAAAGCATTCACGAAAGAGATCTAAAACAAGATGGATCAGTGACATCAGCAAATATTGCAGGTCCAATTGGCAAAAGAAAGCTCGGGACCATATTGGTTGGCAACATGTAAGAGAGACAATGGCTAGAATAATGATGATGAATGTCTCCATATATTTGACTGTTTTCCTCTTGTACTATATCAGGGGTGTCAAACTTGATTTCATTGAGGGCCACATCAGCATTGTGTTTGATCTCGGGGGGCCAGGGTGGGCATGGCCAGCTTGATGTCACTCGTGTCAGGGACTCCTTTTTCAGTTGTGATGGCCTCCATGCGGCCCTCCCGAGCTCCGTTTTTGCTGGCAGAGGCACCGCGGTCTCTGTTTCTGATCTGTTTCCAGGGCAGCCCTGTGGGCCAGATCTAAGCACCTGGTGGGCTGCATCCAGCCCCACCCAGGCCTTGAGTTTGATACCCCTGTACTGTATTGTAACTAGGCAGCAACTTACAGCTTCTTCCCTAATTTTTGAGAACTGCATGCAAACCAAATTATGTAATCTAAATTATATAGTTCTGTCTCAATTTGAAGATTCTGTCCTGCTTCCGTATTTTTTTCTTTTTTTAAAAAAAAAATCTAAATATTGTTTTTTCTCTCTCAGGTGTTCCACTATTAACTGGCACAGGTACCATTCAACTTTACCTTTCTGACCTGAATGACAATGCTCCAATGCTAGTTACAACATCCTTGACCATCTGTGAGGGAAATGAAACGGGTCCTTTTCATATAGAAGCTGAGGACAAAGATTCCTATCCATACGCAGAACCTTTTACATTCCAATTGGAAGATGCCTTAGAGGGTACTGAAAAACTCTGGAGGCTGGGAGAGAGCACTGGTAAATGACTGCTAATTGGGGATTATCGTATCCTTTGATTTCACCTCTTGGCAAGGTTTCTCCTGGGAATGGAAAAGAAGGATTGAAGTCTCAAGGATTGTCAGTCCTTCAAGGAAGGCCTGGTCCAGTGGTGTGTACAGGGATGACGCCGCTTGCTTACATCCCAGTTGCTGGCAGGCTGCAGATTGGTGCTGGTTCTTGGCTTGGAGATTGTGGATCCCTGGTTAAGCTATAATAAGGGAATCTTGAAAGCCTATTTTGAGTATCTCTGTCTGCCATTTTAGAATAAAACCAAGGTGGAATTATTTTGAGTTTCTCTCTCATGTTTAGTTCCATTTCTTGACTCTGTAATCATTTCTCTAAATCTTTCCTAACAGACCTTTCATATTTCTCCAAAGTGATCTTTAAATTCCTTTGATTAACTAATCCAATGGTCTTCAAACTTGGCAAGTTTAAGACTTGTGGACTTCAACTTCAATTCCTGAGCTAACATGACTGGAGGAGGAATTCTGAGAGTTGAAGTCCACAAATCTTAAAGCTGTCAAGTTTGAAGACCCTGAACTAGTTGATTGATTATGTTTCTTCAATCATTTTCAGCTTCTCATGATCATATAGATAGATTTTCACCGGGCAATCTATTCCTTACCTGTTCTTTCCAGTCTCCCCAAAATACCCTCATGACCACTATAACTGAGTTCATTCCCCTTCCTGATGGCCATGCTCTTCTACTTTTCGTTTCCATTTTTTCCAGGATTAGGACCTTCTCCAGAGAACTTGGTCTTCACATATGTTTATAGTTAGTTGATTTGAGCCTGATCTCTTCTCTGCCTCCTGAGTCCCAGCTGATCGGCTGGGTCTTCTTTTGTTGCCCTGCACAGGATTCTATTCTATTCTATTCTATTCTATTCTATTCTATTCTATTCTATTCTATTCTATTCCATTCCATTCCATTCCATTCCATTCCATTCCACTCCACTCCACTCCATTCCATATTATTATTCTATTCCATTCCACTCCACTCCATTCCACTCCACTCCATATTTTCTATTCTATCCTAGGCTATCCTATGCTATGCTATCGTCATGTTGCATCTTTTGCAACCTTCTGACAAGCAAAGTCAATGTGGAAGCCGGGTTCATTTAACTGTGTTGCTGCAGTGATTTATTTAACAACTGTGGTCAGGAAGGTCATAAAAATGGGGCAAAACTACTTAAATATATCACTTAGGAACAGAAATCTTGGAGGTCAATCGAGGTTGTAAGTCAAGGACTACCTATAGTAGCGTAATTAACTTAGCAAGGATGTAATAATTGAAGTTTGGTGTCCATTTCTCTTCCTTATCTCTGTTTTGTAGATAATGCTGTCGAGCTTTTTATCCTGCAAAGACTCCCTCCTGGTGAATACTTTGTGCCATTCTTTGTACGAGATTTGCAAGGGTTTTCCAGGCAAGAGACCCTGGATCTCCAGGTCTGCTCCTGTCCTAATGGGGTCACTTGCGAGCAACGTTATTCATTGAAAACTGTATCACTGAGTCTCAGCGGAGGAGCAGTGGGCATAATTATGGTTGCATTTCTATTACTGTCATGTGAGTAATGTGATGGTTATTGCCTTGTTATTTTGACTTATGGAAGAGCAATAAACCAAGGATTATGGTTTGTGTGACATCTAGATAAGCTGGGGTCCCCAAACTTGGCAACTTTAAGACTTGTGGACTTCAACTCCCAGAATTCTCCAGCCAGCATAGCTGAAAGTCTTAAAGTTGCCAAGTTTGGGGACCTCTGAGATAAGCCACAGATGATTATTTCCTACTTCATTTAGCCATTCCCACTGTTAGGATTTATACTAATTGGGAATGATCAATCATCCTCTGCCATCAAATTTAGTAAGCCAGATTTCAGAAGAATTGTAATTGCTTATGATGTGTAAAGTAGACCACATCTTTTATTTAATTATAATTTATTTTCACACTCTAATTGTATATACCAACTTTTGTATCCTAGATTGTTCTTAAAATCACTTTATAGTCTGCTTTTGGGTAGTTGAGGAGCTTTACAGAGAGCGGTATTAAAATGTTAAATAAATCTTGGCCAAGTTCACATTATGGTAAAGTGGGAATTTAAAACTGGGTTTTTGAGCAAACAGTAATGACCTTGACTAAGGTTTACACAATTCTAGTATAATAGATAAATAGAGTAGTTTGATAACCATGCAAACCAACTTACAATGGCTTCACTCAGGCCTGTATATGGATTGTCATGTGACATAGGGATGAAATTGTAAAGCAAGCCAGTATAAGAAAATGGCTTGTTTCCAGAAGATCAAGATCATTTGAAATATAACTGGGCAAGAATGTTATATACCTCCTCTTTATTATTCTCCTTAACCTATATTTCTTAAGGATTCTTTTTAGCTGGGAGTATATATAGAACTTTGTGTGGAATATTCTTCTTTCTAGTCTGATATAAATTCCACAGTTGGATAAAGACAGCTGATTCAATATATTTCCACTTGATTCCAGCGCATGGGAAATGCTGTCAGGTCATGGTTAATACAATCACTGCACTTCCAATATTGTCTCCACATTATAACTAGTATTCCTTTCTTACCGAAGTGTTCGGCCTTCACTTAATTGAGGGTCTAAGTGTAACTGGATATACGAAACACACTAAATCACAATTTGTTTAGTTGGTTTGCTGGCTAAACCACATGTGGCTAGGTCCAACCCTTCTGTTGGGCCATAACCTATGGTTTATAAATCATCATGTTTTGGATTCACCTTATGTCAGTGTTGTGAATGAATAAATGTGTAATAAAGTTATCTTGAGCTTGAAGTTAAATGCAGGGTTCTGGCCCTGCACTTCTGATTGGCTATTAAATGGCGAGATCAGATTGGTCCGTTCAGGAGAATCTGATTGGCCATTAACGAGCCGTTCTCATTGGTCAACGGAACTAGCGCTCCCCGGTTTTCATTGGTTGAATAGTTAATAAGTTGCCTATATAAGGAAGGATGTAGCAGCCATCCAGTTTGAGCTGTCACACCATGTAAATAAAGAGTTTGAAGTTCACCATTTCACCGGCTTGTCTCCATTATTCGCACCCGTGCTCCAAACTTAACACTGGCAATGAGGGTGGGATTTGGAGACGTCAGAGCTGACTGAACAACAAAGAAGATAACCAAGCACGTGGCTGGAAACGCACAACGACGGAACCATGTCGGGCGGCGTCATACCACCCGCTCCGTTCGACCCAGCGCAAGAAGACTGGGAGTCCTACATGGATCGTTTCCAAATGTTCTTGGAAACCAATAATTTGAAGGATGCCACGACCGGGAAGAAACGGGCAGTATTCCTAACGCATTGCGGGCCTACCATATTCAAGATGGCCAAGGCCCTAGCAAAACTGAAGTGAAGGCTATGGACTGGGACGTCCTCGAACGCCTACTGAGAGCCCACTATGCACCGACCATACCAACGCTTGTAAGGCGGCATGAGTTCTACCAAAGAAACCAGCGGAAAGGAGAGAGCGTTGCCGATTTCATCGCAGACCTCTGAAACCTGGGAGGCCTCTGCAGGTTCGCCGACCTGGAAGAGGCTTTGAGAGATCGAATAGTTCTGGGATTAGATGCACTAAATGTGCAGAGTAAGCTGATGGCGAAAGGCAACATCAGCCTTGCCAATGCCATCGCTGATGCTACTGCAGCAGAAGCAACCAGGAAGTTGGCTGCCCAACTGCACCGCAACCGCGCTCCAGTACCCCAACCGACCAGCGACATTTCACCCAAGTCAGAACGACAGCTTTTAACGGCCCACCACAAGGACCTCTCTTCGTCGTCAGACAGTGACGAAGAAGAGGTCCATCGACTGCGGTCCAATCGGGACCATTACCCGAAGTCCCAACACCCATGCACTGGCTGTGGGGCCAACCATTCCAGGTCCGAATGCAAATTCCGTGACGCGCTCTGCCATGAGTGCGGGAAACGAGGCCACATCGGACGAGTCTGTAGAAGCTTCCTAGGACCCAGCCAGACCTCGAAGGGGATTAACTATCGCCAATCGACAGGAAACCATCCTGTAAGGCGAGAACCAGTAAACCACTCCTACAGAAACCGAACCTTAAATCACCCCACAAAGCGAGAGGAGGCTCACCAAACTATCACTATCGGTCACGCGTCTTCCTTGGATGCCAAGAAAATCTGAATTAAAGTGGCCATTGAAAACCAGCTCTGCCAAATGGAAGTCGACTTGGGATCATCTCTCTTGATGGTTTCCGGAAAGACCCTCAAGCAACTCATCCCTACTATCTGTGCCAAGACCTCCGTTCCCAAAGGCTCATACTTAAAGACTATCAGGGGAATAGGATTCCAGTCGTAGGATCCAGTCGAGTCCGGGTCTCGTTCCAAAACCGCACAGCGTACTTACCTCTGACTGTGATCGACAAGGACCAGCCTAGCCTGTTAGGCCTCCAATGGTTCGCGCCACTCGGCATTGAAGTGGCAGGCATTAACCGAATCGGCGGCAGTCACTGGGAGGAGGACCTCGTCCATGAATTCAAGAACGTCTTCACAGAAAAACTAGGTGAGTACAAGGGGACCCAGATATCATTTAACCTTAATCCAAAAATAGCTCCCATCCGCCTTAAGCCTCGTCGAGTTCCATTTGCCCTAAAACCGAAAATCGACGAACAGCTTGATAAGTTAATAGCCCAGGGAGTGTTAGAGCCAACCAATCACTCTCCATGGGAGACCCCAATCGTGACACCCATCAAACCGGATGGTTCGATTAGAATTTGTGGGGACTACCGAGCCACCCTGAACCACGCCCTGCAGCAAAACGCATATCCGGTGCCGGTGGTGCAGCACCTCCTCCATTCCCTGGGGGGTGGAAAAGTCTTCGCTAAACTAGACTTAGCTCAGGCATATCAGCAACTGCCAGTTGATGAAAAAATGGCACAGGCCCAGATGATTGTTACACACCGAGGTGCCTTTAAATGTACACGGCTCCAGTTCAGAGTGCGTGTAGCCCCGGGGATTTTCCAGAGCATGATGGAAAGACTATTACAAGGGATTAAAGGCGTTGTCCCCTACTTTGACGATGTGTTAATCACTGCCCCTACTTCAAAAATATTCCGGGATCGCTAAAAATTGGTCCTCCAGAAATTCAAAGACGCAGGTCTTAAAGTGAAGAAAAATAAGTGTAAGCTGTGTACAGATTGTGTCGAATTTTTAGGGTATTTAATTGACAATCAGGGCATTCACTCTACCGATAGCAAATTGAGAGCAATAAAAAACGCTCCCAGACCCCGGAATAAGGCCGACCTCCAGGCGTTTCTAGGCCTTATCAATTTTTATAACGTATTCCTGCCGCACGAAGCGACTGTCGCTGAACCTTTACATCGTTTACTGGACAAAAAAGCAATTTGGGTATGGGGCCATAGAGAAGAACAGGCGTTCCGTAATGTGAAAAAACTACTGACTTCTGACGCCGTACTAATGCAGTACAATGAAACCTTGCCGTCAACTATCACGTGTGATGCATCGCCTTTTGGAGTAGGCACCATTTTGAGCCACATATTGCCTAATGGTAGCGAAGCCCCTGTTGCCTATTTTTCAAAGACACTTCCAAAAACTGAGCGAAATTATAACCAGATTGATAAAGAAGCCCTTGTTATTGTGTCTGCTGTTAAAAGATTTCATGAGTACGTGTATGGCCGGGCTTTTACTATAGTGACTGACCACAAATCTTTGCTGGGAATAATAGCCGGAGATAAACTGACTCCCTATATATTATCTCCCAGAATGACTCGCTGGTCAGAATTCTTGGCGGCTTATAATTATCGGCTGCAATACCGCCCAGGGAAAGCCATTCCCCACGCCGACACATTGAGCCGAGCACCGCTTCCAGAGACTATTGACAACCCCGTGCCTACAGTGACAATGTTGCAGATCGAGGCGCTTCGCACACCACCATTAACCGCCCATGATATCGCGAGAGAAACAAAACGCGACCCCGCCTTAGCACGAGTCCTCAGTTGGGTGGAACGCGGATGGCCATTGGACCAAGTACCAGACGACTTCGCACCATTCAAAAGTCGACAAACAGAGTTGTTTTCTCAAAAGGGCTGTATCATCTGGAGCGATAGAGTCGTTATCCCAGAGCGACTCCAACAAGCAGTACTGAGAACCTTGCATGATGGCCACCCCAGCATCATGCGCTCTGGGTTTGCTGAGAATATATCTGGTGAAAAAAACAACAACTCCACATTGGCAACAGGAAGGGCCAGTAAACATTCAGCCCCATTCAGTTGCCCAGATTTCACCCTGCAAAGGATTTTGGGGTCGTTAAAAGAAGATGATGTTTAGGTTTTCCGGTTCCGCATGGCTTCAGGGCAGCAGGAATTCGCGATCGTCTGCAATTCCTGCTGTGCTTGCCGCTGAGATGCCCCCGATCCAAATGGATCCAGGGGATATGGCTGCCCTGTAGAGGCAGTCGAAGAGAGAGGGGAGCTGGACAGGGGGTTGGGGGGTGTCGCAGACCCCCTCCTCATCCGAAAAAACCCCTTTTTCCTGAGGTGGTGGAGTGGCGGTCAGTAATGGCTGCCACGAAGAAGCCTGCAACCGGGTAAGATTGTGCTGGAGGAAGCAGGAAAAGTGAAAATGCTGGCTGAGCCGGGCGAATCAACATCTCTCAAACTCTCTGGAACTGAATTGTTTGAATTGCTGGAGAATACATTGTATCCCTAAGAAGATCAGCAAGCGGCGGAGAAAGCTGTTAAAGGGAAACTTTTTTTTTTCTACACTCTCCCACCCCATAGAAACAGCAGATGAAGATTTGAAATTTATTTGGGCATTGAAGGTGAATTATTTTGAAAGTTAAAGCCAAGGGACAAAAGACTCTTTGGACATTGGACTTAATAATTCAAGAAATTGGAAAACCCTTATTGGAGGTATGGATTTCTGATCATTTAAAAGTTGTTGCAAGTGGGAAGGGAGAGGAAAAAAATTGGAGCAGAAGTTGAAAAAGGAGGAGATTGCCTAGAATTCTAAAGAAAGATATATGGTAATTGGACCTCTTTGATTAAACAGTAACCCCAGAAAGAGAAGTAGAAGAAGGAAAAAAAAAAAGCATTAACTTTTGGAATCTTTTTTGAATTATTCTTGATTAAAAATACTTGGGTGGTTATTTTGTGAAAAGTTTCTCTTTTTATGATGGCATCGCTTGTGGATGAATTAAAAATTGAATATCAAAAATATAAAAAGGAAGAACAAGATGGAAAAGATACATTGGGCACTTTATTTCAATTTTTAGAAATGGCGTTATGCATTTATGAAAAGTTGACTACGCAGCAGAACGACTGGGACAAAGAAGAAGAGGAAGAAGAAGCCATCTTCGATGAACAATGGGTTTTTTCTGGAGAGGAGGAGAAAGAGGATAAGAAAAAGGGGATTTTAAGGTTTGAAAAAACAACTAAAAAAGAGAAAAATGAGATGAAAGGTGGATGCAAGGTTAGAAAACAACGGAAAGGGAGTAAGAAAAGGGAGGAGGAGAGACAAAGGGGTAAAAAGGGCAAGGAGAAGAATAAGCAAGAGGGAAAGGGGGAGGAGGAGAAGCTTTAATGGTGGGAAGCAAGATTTAAAGAAAAAAAGCTTATTTAGAGACAATGGGTGAATCTAATTGAAAAAAAAAGGGGATTCTGGAAGGTACATAAGATTGTGTCTTTATATGTGTATTTAGAGTAAAATGCTTAAGATATAAATGAGTATTAATATATACGATTAGTTTTTTTTTTAATGATATGGATAGTGCTTATATAGGATTTTACTTAGTTATTGTTGGGTCTTTACCTTTTTTATAAAATTTATTGTGTAATTTTAGAATGTACTAAACAGAATCCCAAGATAAAATTAAGTGTTATATGAAGTAATTTTAAGTTAGGACAATGAGTTAAAGGCGTCACTCCAGTCAGTGTATAGGAGAAATATATTTAAAAAAAAAAAGATGAATGGATAGTTGGAAATAGAACAGACAAAGAATGATATTGAAAATGATAATAAGATATGGAAGGATATATAAAGTGAATATGATGTTTGAATTTGTGTCTGTGTGAAGAATTTCAACCCGGGATCAAGCAGCCTTCAGAAAAGATGTTTTAGGTTTTTTTTTCTATGTTCTGTGTTTTGTATGTTTATGAAAGGCAATAAAATTTTAATAAGCAAGAAATATAATTTGGATAACTAGAATGAAAAGGAGAAGTTGGGATAAGATATGAAGTTAAATAGATAACATAAATATTGATATTGCAATTTGGAATTATTTTGTATGTTCTATTGGCTTTCTTCTTTAATAATAATAATAATTATTATTTTTAGAAAAGAATTTTCAGATTGTTATGCCTGGATTATTTGTGTATTGTTTTTGTAAAATTAATAAAATTTGTTTAAAAAAAAAAAGATGATGATGTTTCATGACTCAAATTAGGTAACATCATTAGTGCTTGTAAGTAGTACGGTTTGCTGTCAGTTTATATTGACAGCAAATCACACTCCTTAATAGCACTGATGATGTTATTTAGCTTGGGTAATGAAATGTTAACAAGAAAACAAGCAAGCTCAGAGAGCACCAAGAACCCCTCATTTCCATCCTGAGCTACAAACGTTGTCCTTTATTGCTGCTGAAGACAGTTGTCGACATTGCTTGTTTACACTTTCTCTCTATGCAGTGGGCCTGGCACTCCTGTTGTGTTCCTGCAACTCTGAAGAGAAGGAAGCACCTACATTCATTCCATATGAAGCAGGCAACCAATCCTTGATCCACTACAATGAGGAGAGTGAACAAGTTTTGGTGAGAAATAATATCGTTGGCTACTTTCCTTGACATTTTATGGGACTGATCCTAGATTTCTAGCATAAGCCTTGTGCATCGTACTCTAAAGGAGATTTCATTGAGTTCAATGCAATGTAAGTCAAAACAAGTATTAGTACGCCAGATTTTAAAGTTTTGTCAATTGCAGCTATCCCAAAAGACTTTTTTTGTTTTTTACTTTATCCATCTGCCTTGTTGTCACTTTTAGAATGTACCTGACTCAGGGAACCAAGGAACAGCATCCTCAGTATATGCAAAAATTGCGAAGGAGAAACCACAAGCTCTTGAGGTAACTGGAATGGAGCGTCACCCTTTCTGCAGGTGATCCAGTGCTTACAGAAATTATCCAATAAGGAGTGATGTGCAGCAGCCAGAATGAAATGAGTAACATGATTTCCACTTCAACACTAGTGCCTCCTTCCCACACTTGTCCGAGGCACCCCTAATCTTGACTTTAAAAATGGATTGATGTGCTTTTGGACAGAAAACGTGATTGTGAGCATTTGATCACCTAGGATTCATCTGATTTTTTTCCCGCTATTTCTTGAACTGGTCTACAAGCATAGAATATTTTTTACCAATTAGAGTGGTTTTGGCCCCAGACTTAGGTAGTTCTAATCTTTTTGACAGACTCTTGATGAATGTATCTTTCTTTTTCCTTTTTGGTTCATTACGATTTATTTCATCTATATTTGACAAGAAATCTAGGGATACATTTTTAAAAGGTTGCAAATCAATTTTAAAAGTACGATTCTGTTAGTTTCACTGGATTCTTTTTTTTTTTTTGTAAATATTTTTTTATTTTTATTACAAAAACAAAAAATAAACCATCTTTCAGTTATACAGTGTGTCATCTGGATACATATATCTTGTGCACATATTAATATTTGTATACAAATCTTACTAAGTTTACATTCACATTGTAGCCTATTCAGCATTATTTTCATAATGTAACATTATTACGGTATCATTTAATTTCTTACTTTATTTTCCATCCATCCATAAGATAAATCCCACATCTTATAATAATCTATTTCTTCTTGTTCTCTAATTGCCAGTGTTAACCTACTCATTTCTGCACATTCCAGTATTTTCTTAATCACTTCCTCCTGCATCAAAACTTTTTCATTGTTCCAATTTTGAGCAAATACAATTCTAGCTGCTGTTAATGTATGTATAATTAAGTATGTTATTTCTTTACTATAGGTCTTGGGTAAAATCCCCAATAGAAATATCTCAGGCTTTAAGTCTATCTGTTGTTTTATCATCTTTTCCAACCGTATGAATGTATCTTTCTTGATGAATGAAGCTTTTCTTTTTATGTACACTGAGACAGAGGTGGTATTCAGCAGGTTCTGACCAGTTCTGAAGAACTGGTAGTGGAAATTTAGAGTAGTTTGGAGAACTGGCAAATGCCATCTCTGACTGGAGATTTTACAGTATCCTTCCCCTGCCATGACCACCAAGCCACACCCGCAGAACCGGTGGTAATTTTTTTTTTTAATTCCACCACTGCACTTGAGAGCATATGCACCAAGACATTCATTCATTCATTCATTCAAAGACATAATAGTATAGGGATCTGAGTCAGATGCTTCAATTCACCTATCATTGAGCACAATTATACCAAAAGTAGGATTATTTACCTTCAAACTTTACCCTCAAACTAACCTCCATTGACCTCATCCCATTCCTAAGAGGTCTGTAAGGGCTGTGCATAAGTGCACAATCATGCCTACCATCCCTGTCCTATTGTCCCCAATTATTAGTTACTATCTCATGTATTTAAACTTATTCTTATTTCTATTATAAGTGTTTGACTAAATAAATAAACAAACAAACAAATAAATAAACAATTTTGTGCAGAATAATTCCTTTAATCCTGCAGTTGTATCTAAGAAAGGTTTATCCACCAGAACTCCTTTTAACTCCCCCCCCCCCACACCATGTTTTAGCTATGAACAAGAGGTAGGACTATTCAATATCACGCCCAATTTCTTTGGCATTTAGCAGTAACAACCGTAGAAGTGGTCAGAGAGTGGCAAAAAGACAAAACTAGGATTGTGCCATCATGATGCAAGACACACCCTTTGGTAACTATATTCGGACATCGCTTATGTGCCTCAAAATGATGGAACTTGTGATGTTGTGGAGTGTCACTGCTTCTAACATTTGCTATGATTAAGAGGTATCATCTGCCTTTCCTCTGACTAGCCATGACTGAAGGTGAGAAGAAGACAAATGTCATAAGTATTCAGCTGCCAGATAGGACAGACCTAGGGAAGATGGTCTTCAGGGAGATAAATATTTTATTGAGAATTCTTCTAATGATTCTAGATCCTAAAATATCCAAAACATAAAAAGTGAGGTGTAACTTGATTATTTATAAGTAGCATAGAATAACAGAAGGGACCTTGGAGGTCTTCTAGTCCAACCCCCTGCTTAGGCAGGAAACCCTATATCATTTCAGACAAATAGTTGTTCAATCTCTTCTTTAAAACTTCCAGTGTTGGAGCATTCACAACTTCTGGGGGCAAGTTGTTCCATTAATTGTTCTAACTCTCAGGAAATTCCTCCCTAGTTCTAGATAGCTTCTCTCCTTGATTAGTTTCCATCCGTTGCTTCTTGTCCTGCCCTCAGGTGCTTTGGAGAATAGCTGGACTCCCCCTTCTTCGTGGCAGCCCCTGAGATATTGGAACACTGGTATCTTGTCACCCCTAGTCCTTTTCATCAAACTACACATACCCAGTTCCAGCAACCGTTCTTCATATAATAAATTCTGTATTTCCTTTTGTTCTCTAAAGAATGTCTCTGCAGTGATGCAAATGAATCCTATAGAAAACCAACAACACCCTAATGGAAACGTAACCTCTCCCTTCAACACTATCAAAGCTTGGAATCAGGTTAGATAAATCATGTGAATTGGGATTAGAAATTTATTGGTAGAGTGGGAGGCAATTAATGCTTTTCTAGTCTTTCTGAACTGTAAGGTAGATGGGAGTGTATTACAAACAGGAACCAGAGTTGTTAATACCCCTTTGTTCAATGGTGGAGTAGATTCTTTGTTTCAATAACAGAATACAGCATAACAGAGTTGGAAGGGACCTTGGAGGTCTTCTAGTCCAAGCCCCTGAAGGAACTTCATATAGACCCCATACAACTCCCAGAATTCTCCAGCCAGCTGCCAAGTTGGAGCAGACGCTGGAGGTGTTGGACAAGTGACCCAGAAATTTCCCAGTTCTGTATTACACAATTAATGAAATCCTTCCTCTCACTGTTTCCAATAGCTTTGGATGCATCCATGTAGAACAGGTGGCTGGGCATTGATGTGTTTGAAAGCAAAGTGATAAAATGGACAGGTGGGTTTTAAGTTGGAGTTGACTGTGACTTTTTTTTCTTTCTTTCCGTAGCTGGAGCCTTTGAACCATCAGAACATTAAAACATACAAGATAAATCCACTTGAGAAGATTTCAGAAATAGTAGCTATTGCCTTGAAACAAGTAAGTCAACTGCAGAGCAAACAGAGGCTGCCTTTTCCCAAATACTTAGAATGGCAAAATATAGGATATGTTTTGAGCATGGGCTCAACCACCAGATTTAAGGTTTCCTTGTGGTTTCCCCTGCTCAGTCAAATTACCAGTGATTTCTTTCAGGTTGCGAAAGATAAAAGTAGATATCTATTTTGGAAATGAATTGCTTCTTTGTCACATGAAGAAAGCTGGGGCTTAGAGGTTAGGATTGCAGCTGCTAGATAGGAAGATTTCTGTAGAGCGCTATAGAGTTCATTCCTTTCCATCTGCCATTCTCCATATGAAATGCCACTCGGCACCATCCCTGATGCCACTCTTAAAGCATTTTTTTTCTTTTTATGACCCTTTGTTTTGGGGTGACTGAGTGGAACTGAGTATTTATTTTCCGGATGCCCTTCCTGACACCTATACAGAGTTCACAGCAGATATTTTCTCTTTGTGCTCTGATAGAAAAACATTTGCCACTGCCTAAAATTCTCAGCCTTCTGAGTGGGAGGCAAGTGTCTTTACCTCTTAGGCCACCATGCTTCTCCCACCCTTAAAGCAATAACCAACAGAGAAGTGGGAAAGCTCCTGGCTGTGACCTCAAACCTTCAGAGTAACTGAAGGGAACTTCTAATTGGTGTGACCCTAAGTGGCTTGAAGCAAAACATTTTCAAGAAAAAACAAACCAGAAAAATCCAGTTTCCTTTTGGAAAAATACTTTTGGGACAACCATGAGTGGATGATTGAGAATCTCCATAGATAATTGGTGGAACCATCTTCTCTTCCACAATACCAGTTACCCCCTACCCTTTGAAATATTCTCTCCCCCAGAGGTAAGCTAAGCCCCCTTCCCCACTCTTTTGGCCTTCTAAAAAGGTGTTAAAACGTGGCTCTGTGGCCTTGTGAGGGGAGCTCAAGGGACCATGCAACCATGGGGCTGGTTGGTACTCTGAGAGCCCTCCCTTGGCCTAATTAATTTTTAACAGCAATTTATTATTCTTGCTTCCTTCTAAAATTTTAATTCTAACATTTTAATTTTTAAACAACGTTTTTGTATTTTAACATTTGATTGTATACCGGCAAGAGAGGATTGTATATCCTCTCCGAGGAAGATGGGCAGTTCAGAAATGTCATAAATAAACAAATAAATAAATAATGTTATTCAAATGTTATGTGGCTGGCGCCAAATAAACAAACAAATAAATAAATAATGTTATTCAAATGTTATTCAAAAAGTGGCTGGCGCCATTTTTGCCAAGATCAGCAATAGAATCAAGGCTAGTCAGGATGGTTTTCACTCCACAGTGGAAAAAGAGTAATTTCCCACCCATTCCCATACTTGCCATCATGAAGTTTTTAAAACTAAAACTACATTCCCATGCTCTATACAAGGAGTCCTCGATTTGTGACCCCAATCGGCCCCAAATTTTGTTACGAAGCGAGACAGTTAAGTGAGTTTTGCCTCATTTTATGGCCTTTCTTGCCACAGTTGTTAAGTGAATCACCGCCATTGTTAAGTTAGTAACCCGGGTGCAAAGTGAATCTGGCTTCCCCACTGACTTTGCCGATCAGAAGGTCACAATCGTCACAAATTCATGCCAGTTGCCAAGCATCTGAGTTTTAATCATGTGACCATGGGGATGCTACAATGATTATAACTGCAAAAAACAGTCATTTTCCATGCCATTGTAACTTCAAACGGTCATAAATGGATGGCTCATAAGTCAAGAACTACCTGTAGTGCACAGCTTTGCGATTAGGTTCAACAGTCTAAATCCACGATGGTAGAATCCCACCTCTGGTTTGCATGCAAAAATGTGTGGCGTGCATGCGGAGTGTTGTACATGCATGTGCAGGGGGAGTGGGGTCCCCCACGTGCATTATCTTATGGGTGCTGGCACTTGTGCACGTGCCCACATGTGTGCTTGCACACTTTGGCATGCAAGGACGAAAAGGTTAGCCATCACTGGTCTAAATGTTTACTTTCTTTCTTTGCAGAAATGTGAAGACATGGCCAACATGGAGGATAATATAGTTTCTTATGTGCCATGTGTTTATGCAAGTGAAGGAGCATTGGAAAAAAACTATTCTTCCTGGTCCCTTTCCATCCTAGAAGATGACAAAAACAGCCTGCCTGAAGATTTCCTGGGTGTCCTGGAACCTAGATTTATTCCTCTTGCAAAAATATGCAGTAAATGATTGTCATTTTTGGCCTCTTTTTAACAAGAGTTTGCCACAGGACTACTTTTATATGCTAAAGAAAAGTTTTATATGCTCCAGAAAGGTTCATTTTGTATGCCTATTGAGTGAATGAGAGAATAAACTCATTCTGAGGACTCATGTTCAGATCATTAGAAAACTTTTTCTTTGAGACTAAATGGAGTCTGTGGAGAGGTAGAAAATAAGTTTCAATTTTAACTGTTCAGTTACGGCATCATTCGTTTGTCCTCCATGATTGACTGCTTACCCATAGCCATCTTGAGTTATTATTTATGTGCAGTGAGAATCTTATGTGCAAAAAGATGGAAACACGCTAATTCCCACAATGGAAGATTAGATGGTAAAAATGATCGAAGTAACAAAACTGATTTTTGGCAGAGGTAGAAAAACTGATTGTTTTAATTAGAGAGAAGAATTAGTCTAGTTTCATTCTACTTGGAAAGCATTTCTGGACTTTTTCCTCCAATTCTGAACAAAAAAAAAGATTATTTTGATTTTAGGTTTTTTTAAAAAAGTTTTATTGTTTTTAAAACAAACAGACAAACTAAAACATAAAAACATCAAGCCATCTTCCATATATATACATACAGTGTGTCGGTTGATTTACAAATTGTTTTGTGCTTTCACATCATAGTCTTCACTTACAATTACATTGTATATGTTCTCATATTGTCAATCAAATATTCCTAAATACATGAATATCATAGTTAATCAATCATTTGACTATACTATTATTCAAGATAATCCATATTTTACTTAATTTGTTTTATAGCAATTCATGTTATCATCTCAAATCTATCCTATAATCATTTTGTAGATATAATAAAAATAATACATCTTTATATATTCATTATATTCTGAAAATCTACATATTTCATTACCATGTTTTATTGTCTAACCATTGATAGAATAGATCCCAAATCTTATAAAATTGTTTATCTTCTTGTTCGCTGATTTCAAATGTCAGTCTACTCATTTTAGCATATTCCAATATTTTCTTAATAACTTCCTCCTGTGTTGGTATTTTCTCATTTTTCCAGTTTTTAGCAAATACAATCCTAGCCGCTGTTAATACATTTACAATTAAATATTTCAATTCCTTACTGTATATTTCAGGTAAAATTCCCAATAAGAATATCTCTGATTTCAAGTCTATATGCTTTTTTGTCCTTTTTTCCAACCATTTGTGGATTTTAGTCCAATATTTTTTAGCATCCGTGCACATCCACCACATATGGTAATATGATCCAGGTATCTGATGACATTTCCAACATTTCTCAGATGTTTTCTTGAATGTTCTTGCAATTCTTGTTGGAGGGAAATGCCATCTGTATAACATATTATACAAATTTTCTTTATATGCTGTTGACATTGTCATTTTATAATTTTGAGACCACAATTTTTGCCATTTCTCTAGCTCAATCCCATATCCAAAATTTTCCCCCCAAGCAATCATTGTTTCTTTGACTTGTTCTTTTTCTAGTTTAGTTTCTAATAAATACCCATACAATTTTTTAATCATCAGTTTTTTCATCAGTACCTGTCAAAATCTTATCTAAGTCAGTCAATTTATCATAGAAATGTTCTGTTTTAGAATTTTTATCATACCTAGAATGTATTTGCGCATATGAAAAACTAATTCATCTTTATATCTTGTTCCTCTAGTTTTTACATAGATTTAAGTTCACCCTTTTCATTCAATATTTCACCATATCTAATTGTTTGTTCCTTTTTATATATTATAGGATACTAAAATGCTTCAATAGTTGATAACCAGACTGGAATTTTCAAATAACATTGTCTTTTAATCTTCTCCCAGTTTAACCACAGAGACTCCCGTATATAATGTCTTCTAAAGTACCCCTGTGTTTTAGTTTCTTTATACCATAAAAAAGCATGCCACCCCAACAACAGGTCATGTCAACAATCTAGCATTTCTTAATGTTATCCATTCCTTAACCCACATCAAGTTTGTAGCTTGGTAGTACAACTCCCAATTTGGCAAACCAAATCCTCCTCTTATTCTAGCATCTTGCAAAAGTTTTAATTTTATTCTCGCTTTCTTACCTTGCCATATATATTTCAACACAATTTTATTTAAATCTTCAAAATAATCTTTTCCAAGCCTAACTGGAATTGTTTGGAACAGATATAAAATTCTGGGTAATATATTCATCTTGATTGTTGATATTCTCCCTATTAATGACAGTTGTAAGTTTTCCCATTTCGCCAGATCTAGCGCTATCTGCTGTTTAAGTTTGATATAATTATTCTCTTTTAGTGCACTACATCTTGCTGTCAAATATATCCCCAAATACTTGATCTTATTCGTGACTTGAATTTTCAATAGGTCTGCCAGTTCTTCCTTTTGTCTTAATAGCATATTCTTTGTCAAAATCTTTGTTTTGTCTTTATTTATTTTCAAACCGGCCACCTTCCCATATACCTCTATCTTTTCTATCAATTTTAATGCTGTTTCTAGTGGATCTTCTAAAATGAAAACCATCTGCGAATGCTTGCAATTTAAATTCTTCCTTTTTAATTTTCATCCCTTTTATATCCTTTTCTTCTCTAATATTTCTATTTAGCACTTCCAAGGTTAACACAAACAACAAGGGTGACAGTGGGCACCCTTGTATTGTTCCTTTTCTTTCATCAATAGAGTCCGTCAAATCTCCCTCTATCATTATCTTTGCCATTTGCTTATGATATATAGCTCCTATTGCTTGGATAAATTTTTTACCAAAGCCCATCTGTTCCAGCTGTAACAACATAAATCGCCAATTCACATTGTCAAATGCCTTCTGTGCATCTAAAAATATCAAAGCCATTTGTTTTTCAGTGTGTGCCTCATAGTATTCCAAAGTGTCCAAGATTACTCTCATATTGTCTTTAATTTGTCTCTTTGGCAGAAATCCATTTTGATTAGGGTGGATAAAGTTATGCAGGTATGTTTTGAGTCTTTCTGCCAATATTGAAGCAAAAAATTTATCATCTGCGTTTAGTAGGGAAATAGGTCTATAGTTCTTGGTAGACTATTTCTCATTGCATATTTTGTGAAGACTCAAAAGACCTTGTCTATTCCATCCATCATCTTCTCTTTAGTTATTTCCAGAGCTTCAGACAAGATTTCTATTATTTATCTCAGCTAAGTTTTGTCCATTTTCTTCCTCTATATTTTGGGATCTGAGATAAAATTCTGATCTGTCCATCTCCCATCTCAGCATCCCACTTTTATCTTGTTCAACCACAGTTAATCTGCCATCAATATCTCCAATCTTATTATCTCTTTGTTTATCTTCTTCAATTTTTTGGAATCTCTCATCATACTTCATCATTTGTTGAAAATTCTCCGCCTTTTCATCAGTTTTTTTCTATTCTCTTTTCAATATTCTCTGTTCTTGCTTGTATGTTTTGAATTCCTTACATTATCATCTGCAGTGTCACCTTTTCCTGTTCTTTTTCTTGTAACATTGTCTGTATTGAGCGTTGTCCTCCAGATGATGAAGAGGAAGAAGTTGGAATTGAAGAACCAGCCACTGTTAGTTTCCTGCTCATTTCAGATGATTCAAAATTTTCAGGTTCTTCTAGACCTTAATCCACTTGTGTAATAACCAATTGTAATTCCAAGTAAAAATAGTAGAAGGAAAAAAGCAAGATATAAAAAAAGTTTCTTCAAGTTCTTTTACACCCCAATTCAATCGATTGGTTAAATAGCAGTAAAAACTCAAAAAAGGAAGAAAAAACCATAAACAGAAAAAGGAAAAATTGTTAAATCTTATACGTGGCAGAAAAAAAAAAGGAGTAAAATTTAAAGAAGAAGAAAAAAGAAATTCTTCAGGTTCTTCAACACCTTAATCCAATTAAAAAGTCTCAGGTGTGAAAAGGTATACAAAAAAAAGAGGCCACAAAAGAAAAACCAATATGGAAAATGGATAAAAAAAATGCAGGAGAGGGAGAGAGAAAAAAGACTACTCCCTTAAAAAAAAAAAAGAGAGAACACTAATACTAAGACTTGTCCTTTAAAATGAAATGCAAAAGTAAAAATTAGGCTCCAAAAGCAAAAAGAAAGACCAAGGCAAGTTCCAAAAGGCCAAAGATCCAAATGACTATAACAAATAATAAGCTGATAAGGAGGGGGTTTGTTAAAGTAAGGAATAGCCCGGCTTAAAAAAGGAAAAAGAACACACTGCACCTTATTTAATTATCCAAGGCTTTTGTTAAGTTTTCTAACTCTAACTCTCTTTTCTAAAATCTTATCATCTTTTTCCTGTAAACTTTAACGCCAGACTTCAGTTACTGATAGAAACCCAGAGGAGCAACTGCAATAACACTCTCCCATGCTCTTCTCTCTATCTTATCAAACAGGCTCAAAGTCCTTGAAAAGAAGTCTCAATTCTTTCTCAGCTTTGTCTGGTCAAGAGAGAGAGAAAAAAGAGAAACAATAGCCTCTAGTTGGCAGTATTACAAAGTTTCCTCTGCTTTCACTTTCTCCCTACTTTTTCAAACAAAATATAATAAAAATTAATTAAAAGGAAAAAAAAAAGATTTAGAAAAAAAGGACTAAAAGGGAGTCTCTAGCCTAAAATATTATAAAGTCAAAAAGGAGAAGAAACAAAAAAGAAGAAATAAGGTAGAAAAAAAGACCAGTCCAGTTTCAAAGTAAAAAAATCATATTTGAGGAGACCAACAACAACAACAAAAAAGAAATCACTTCTAAGATTTTACAGATTCTTTCTTTTCCTTAGGGTGTCCTTTGAAATCTTAAAGTAAAGAAAAAATTCTCACCAAACCGGCACACTTTCTCTTTCCATTCCCTTCCATTTCGGAGTTGTCCCAACTTCAGCAGCTTTAATGGCTGCCTCTTTGCCGCTGGCAAAAAGAGCTTCTCCTGGATCTACCAGGGACTTTGTGGTATCCCTGAGATCGACAGGATGTGCTCTTTACATTCACCATCTCTTTGGGACAGTTTAGATCTGTTTGGACTGTCCAGAAGAAAAGATATCGGCGGCGATCTCGGACCTTCAAGATCGCACACTGTATCATCGTGCCAGCTCCGCCCTCCGATTTTAGGGTTTTGAAGGTTAGAATGGCTTTGTTGTTATAAAAATGGCTTGAAATGTTGAGAAATGTAAAGCAAGGGGTTGAGATTGTAATTCTTTTTCTGTATTTTACTGTCTGAAAATATCAGATGTGACTATTTTTTTCTTCCTTTCTCTCAGCACTCTTCTTCCTTCTTCTAGCTTCCTAACTCTTTGTGATCTATATTTTTCTTTTTGTACTTTTGTCTTATAATAAACTAATACTTTTTTTAAGTGTGCTGTCAAAACACAAATATTTCTGGATTTTAAAATGTAAAGAACAAATGTAGCTTAATTCTTGAGGGGATCATGTCAATCCTGTGATTTGTTCTAATTTATGCAGAAGACTTTCTTGATAAGAGGTTTTCTTGGAAAACTGGCTTGGATGACTTTGAGCCAGTCATACACTCTCTCTCAGCGCAACTTACCTCACATGGTTGTTGTTTTAGGGAAAATAGGAGGAGAAAGGATATTAGGGAAGTTTGCTGCCTTGAGATACTTATAAAGCAATAAAGGCAAAATAAAAATCAAATGAATGAATGCATGAATGAATGAATACATGGATGAGTATCTTATTCTAGCATGCAGGCAGAAAATCGTGGATTGATATTACAGGAAGACAGAACTCAACTGAACAACAAGAACAGATTGGACAAGAAGAAACAGCAGAGAATTGGAAGGCTTTCTTGTTGCATGTTCAGGCTGGTGCTAAACAGCCATCTGTCTGGAATGCCTTGATTTGGATTTAACATTGAGCAGGGATTGGATCCAATGGCTTAATTGACCCTTCAAATGTTATGCTACCATGATTCAGGTTGTTGCATACTATGGGTTGTCTCACTTATTTTGGCCATGTCATGTGAGTGAATTCACTGGAGAAAGCAATTATGTTTGGAAGCATTAACGGTAAAGGGAAGCCAGGACACCCAGGAAGACAGTGACTGGACACCATCAAAAGTGATACCAGCCAGAGCATAGAACAACTCAAAGAATTATGCAAGATTTGAAAATATGTAGTGACCTGGCCAATGGTGGGATTCAGCTGGTTCACACCAGTTCGGGCGACTGGTTCTTAAATTACCCATGCCCCCCTCACTATCAAAGTGGATCCTGGGAGCAGCATTGCAATGGAGAAACAGGCAATAGAGCAGTGATGGCTAACCTTTTTTGTTGTCGAGTGCCAAAAATATGCATATACACACGCGAGAGCATGCACGCATGCCTGCCCCCATAATGCAATACACATGGGACCTCCCCATGCTCCCCTGCCCCCGTGCATGCACACATGTCTCCCACATATGTCCCTCCCCTCACACATGCACGGCAGATTCCTGAAAATCAGCTGGCTGTCAGGAGGCACATGCGCATGCGCAGTGGAACTGAGTTAGGGTGATGGTTCACGTGCCCATTGAGATGACTCTGCATACCTCTTGTGGCATGCATGCCGTAGGTTTGCTATCACGGCAACAGAGCATCCAATGTGAGAGAAGGAAAAGACCACTTTCATTCTTTCTTCTCCCTGCTCTGCCTCCTTCCCTCCTGCCGGCCACTCCATTGCCCATTTCTCCATTGCAGCACAACACAGCACCCTGGATTCACTTTGATAGCAGTGGTGGTGGTGGTAATCAGTTTGCCCAAGGTCAAGTTCACCATCGCAGGAGGCTCGTTCTGCATGTGCGATGGAGCTGGAGGATGGGAATGGGCTATGCCTCCCACGATAGCCAACTTGACCCTGGGTGAACAGATTGTTAAATTATTTGAATTCCACCGCTAGACCTGGCCCATAGAATCTCCAAGATTTGGACATGACTGACTGAATAATATCATCATGGGTTGTTCCTAATTTTATGTCATTGTGGAAACATATAAAAACACACCTGGTTTTCTTGCAAATGAGTAATCTTTTCTCTGGCACTGTTCTTAAGTTTCATAGCATACTTTTATATTATTATGAGCAGCTGCCTGCACCAGATTTTAAACAGCAGAATGTGTTTGTAAAATAAGCAAATGTATTTTATAATATAATTTGCACAAAAGGTAAATGTTCTGAAGCTCAGCTGTCATCCTTCCAAGAAGAATAAATGAAACAACAATCTAAAAAAGTCTCAACAAATTATTTTTAGAATTATTTAACGTTGGATGAATCATTCATTCATGCAGTTTATTTGAAAAACATACTCCCACAACCATAAGGAAGGCAAGCTAGCAGTGTGTTATGCTGCCTCCGTGTGGCACATTTAGTCCACTTTTAAAAAAATTAATATACTTTTGCTTTTAAATAATAACAGAAAAACAAAAAGGAACAAATGCAGATACATACATTATCAAAAAACACGTACCTGCTCAAAAGGTGCAAAATACAAAAGAAAAATAAAAAATGCATAATGTAAGTCATACAACAGTAAATAGTTACAATTCTATATCTAATATCTAATGCAAACATTCTATCATCCTATCATTTATCTATCTATCTATCTATCTATCTATCTATCTATCTATCTATCTATCTATCATCATCATCTTTCTTTCTTTCTTTCTTTCTTTCTTTCTTTCTTTCTTTCTTTCTTTCTTTCTTTCTTTCTTCCTTCCTTCCTTCCTTCCTCCATCCATCCATCCATCCATCCATCCATCCATCTATCTATCTATCTATCTATCTATCTATCTATCTATCTATCTATCTATCTATCTATCTATCTATCTATATCTTATCATCTCTTATGGAACAATCCAAAATTGCTTCAGGAAACATTTGTGCTTCAGTTTTAGATGCAGACAACACAGACTCATCACCAACAGCCTGCTCCTGTCTTCAACAGTGAAGGGATATAGACCATAAAACATCCTGCAACCAAGAAGGCTCCACACCCATTTGCACTACTCAGGTGACCCCAAGGACACAGATAAACCTCCAAGTGGCCTCAATGTCTCTCTAAAAGGATGCAAATGACCAGCTGTCTGCAAGGAATATAAATCCTTCCTTTCCCCACCATTCAATCAGAGAAAACCCTGCCATGGTATTTATAACGTGTCCTTCACTTGGAACATATAGTGAGAAAACACAGGCTAGACTTAGAAAATGATTGCGATAGCAACTCCTTGAATTTAGACAATGCTACCATTAGACCAGAAGATGGCAGCCATTAGTTTACTAAAGATGGAAGGGAAGGGAGCTACAGCTATGTGGAAATTCAACTAGTTTTCTCTCTACTTTTCTAAATGACGGTCATTTTCTTTTCCTTTTTTGTAAATTTTATTTGAGCTTTCACAAAAAGAAAAGAAATACAAATAAAACATCTTTTTTGAAAGCAGCATAATCCCGGGTTACATTTCTTCGTACAGATGCAAATTCAGGTTCATGCTCATTTTTATATTCTATTCCATATCTTATTACTATTTTACATTTTCTGCATAGCTTCTCCCCTCTTTTAATTTTCTCAATTTTATTTTATTTCATCTCAATTCAAATCATTATATTTATATTTTTTGTCTGCAAATGACAGTCATTTTCAAAGAGCTCCTCTGATGATTGTCCCATTTGCTGTCAATCGCCTGTTACACCTGATGAGAAATGAACAGGTACATTGCTGCCTCTGCAGGCAGTTTTGCTGGAAGGAAGCATCTTCACAGGGAAACATGACTGAGAAGAGGAACTTCAGGAGACGATAGATCTAAATCAAGAAACACAATCTGCTATCTTACAGCAATTCTTCACCCGCTCCACCTTCAGGAGTTCTGCTAAACTTGCCCCCAAAGAGTCATTTGCAAAGAGATAAAAAGAAGGGATTATTTAATGCATGGGATTTTAATTGCGTTATCTGTATTTAATGACTGTAACTTGATTTTAAATAATTTAAGATTAAATTCAGCAGGGGATACTTTAGGAACTGAAGTTCTACATGGCTAAGAGTGGAACTTGAGAGTGATGCAAATGGTTGATCATCAGTAAACTCAGAATGAATTCTCAGTAACTTGTGACTGGGTTGTATCTCAGGAGTAGATTTGGGTTGGCTACTTCAAACAAAAGTATTAATATTTGCAAAAGGACCTCCATGCTGGGCCAGATAATTTCCAGTGAGGACTGGTCTCTGTGGTTCCTTGTGTTAGCAAGCCTCATGTTTATGGGTTAATTTGATTTTTGAAGGAAACAGTTATGTGAGCATGTTCTTAGAGAGGTAATGCTGTCTTTCTTCTCTTCAGAATGTGCTGTAATTGTGGTATTCCAAAGCAGACAGTGCAACATATTGTAGAACAGAGCCCTCTGGCTCCATATCAGAGAAACCCAGAGACTTTCTGTATGCAATTCTATCATGTATTGCAGGGGTGTGATTCAACCAGTATAATACCTGGTTCAGTGAGTACGCGATTTGTGCACACTTTATGTATGTGCAGAGAATTTGCTACTAACCTTCCCCAGCAATCTCTCTGTGTTAAGCAGCTGACGGGTGGCAATCCGCTGTGCCACATGAATCAGCTGAGCTGGAAAACCAGGATATAATGCACAGACTAGAGCCAGGGCAGGCCCAACAGCTGATCATCGGAGCGAACCAGTTTGCTCATAACTGATCCTCAGAGATACCAGTTCGGCTGAATCAGGCCGAACCGGTAAAATCCCATCCCTGATGTATTGACTATATAAACAGTTTCCCTTTGAATTTGCAAAATTGTTTCATATTTGCTGATTGAGAATGTAATTGTGATTAGGCTTTTTTTTTAATATTTTTGCCACATGCTAAATAAATAAACAGATTTAAAAAGCCACAGAAGCATAAAAGAAAAAGTAGGGAAAAGAAAGAAAATACAGAGAACAAGAAAGAAAGAAAAAAAAAAGAATCTAAAGAAAGTGTCTTCCTATCTTTGCAGCAGATATAAACACAATAGTTGCCATCTTCACCCTCTCAAATTGCATATCATGTTCCCTTTTTCTAATAAACAAACCTTTTTTAATCTATAAAGCCTGAAATTACCAGATGATTTTTTATCCTTTTCCAGCAAAAATTCCATAGAGTTTCCAATCTTTTATAAATGTAATTATCGTGCCTTAATCATATGACCAACTCAACATTAAGAAAACTAATCCTGGCATCCAGCCCTCTCAATTCCTGGCAAATAGATGGGGAAGAAATGGAGGTAGTGACAGATTCTATTTTTCTGGTCTCCAAGATCACCGCAGATGGAAAATACAGCCAAGAAATTAAAAGATGCTTGCTTCTGAGGGGGGAAGCTATGACAAATCTAGATAGCCTACAAAAAAGCACCCTGCCAACAAAAGTGTGTACAGTCAAGATTATTGTTTTACCAGTTGCAATGTATGGCTGCAAAAGTTGGACCATAAGGAAGGCTGAGCACCAAAGAATTAAGGCCTTTGAACTATGGTGCTGGAGAAGACTCCTGCGAGTCCCCTGGACTGCAAGGCAATCAAAACGGTCAGTCATAGAGGAGATCAACCCTGATTGCTCTTTAGAAGGCCAGATCCTGAAGTTGAAACTCAAATACTTTGGCCACCTCATGAGAAGGAAGGACTCACTGGAGAAGAGCCTAATGCTGGGAAAGGTTGAGGGCAATAGAAGAAGGGAACGACAGAGAATGAGGTGGCTGGATGGAGTCACTGAAGCAGTAGGCGTGAGCTTAAATGGACTCCAGAGGATGGTAGAGGACAGGAAGGCCTGGAGGAACATTGTCCATGGGGTTGCGATGGGTCGGACACAACTTCTCAACTAACAACAACAAATCAAATCATCAATCACATTAATTTAGGCATTTCTGCAAACTTAACCCTCTTCACAATCACAACATTCCCCAGAACAAGTTTTTGTTTCCCTGTTCTAAAACCTGCACTTCACTTGTGAAATCTGTTTTCTCAGAACCTAGTTCAGAGGCATTTGCTTTGGTTATGGTAAAAACATCAATAAAAAGCCCAAAACAGGAGAAGGCGGAGCTTCGTTTTGGCGATACAGCTGCGATCTTGGGGCTCTGAGATAGCAGCCGATATTTTCGCCCCTGGTCGGTCCCAACGGACCTAAACCGTCCCGTAGAGACGGGGATTGAGAAGGGTACAGCCCCCATAGCTGCTGAAGTCGGGACAGCTCCAGAAAGAAAGTGGCTGGAAAGAAGTGTGTCGGTTGGGTGAGAAATTTCTTTTGTGTTGTAAATTCGCTGAGGTTTGAAAGGGCATCCTGAACAAAGAAGAAACCTGTGAGACTTTTTTTGGTTTTTTTGACCAAAACTGTTTGAGCGGCGTTTTTCAAAGTGATGTCAAATAGAGGCTTGGATTTTTTTTTCTTTTTCTTACTTTTTTTCTTAAGTGTGACTTTGTAGGTAACCGGATTGAATTTTCTCTTATATATATTTTTATGCTCCTTTTGATTTTTTAATTTTCTCTAGGATAGAGGCTCCCTTTAGCTATTTTCTTTTTCTTTTTTTTTTGTATACATTATTCATTTTTTCTGGCTGGGAAGAGCATTAAGAAACATTGCAACACTGCCAACGAGGCTTGAAAATACTTTATTTGAATTGGAAAGAATTGTAAGAAGACTCCTTCTCAAGGACATTTCAACGTGATAAGATAGAGGGAGAGCACAGCAAAATATTATTACAGGTGTTTTCCTGGACTCTTATCAATATTTCAACACTTGAGGCTTAGCTTTGAAGCTGCTGGAGAAGAGAGTCATAATAAGAGCCTTGGATAAATAAATAAAGTGCAGTGTGCTCATATATATATATATATATATATATATATATATATATATATATATATATATATTCTGAGGTACTCGCGGGTATTTGTATGTGGATCTTTGGTTATTCGGGTTTTCTCCTACGTAAGATTGGAAGTATCTAGGCAACTTTTCGATGAAGTCTCATTCATCATCTTCAGGCTTGGTCTTCAGCTCTGTGCTTCTCAGAGTGATGTGAGCTTGCAGCTGCTTCTTCCTTTTAACTGCTAGTGGGGGTGTGACTTGATTGGCTGGGGGCTTGGCTGTGTTCTGATTGGGTGGGGGTGTGTTCTGTTCAGGTGGGGGCTTGGTTGTGCTCAGGTTAGTCTTAGTTGCTGGGGGATTTGAGCTGGTGAGCTGTGATCTTGCTGTTTGGCTTCGAGTTCACAGTCATGCTGCATCTTCATGGTGGGGGTCAGTTCGCTTCATGTATGGCTCAGAGGGGTTTGAAGTGGGTAGTGAGGCAGCTGCAATGCGGCTTCTGGTCTGTGGTCATGTCTCATCTTCTGTGTGGGTGTGAGTCTGCTTTCTACATGGAAGTGTGGTGGTGGCATCTTGTGTGGCTCTCAGGGGTGTGGGTCTGGTGTCATTCTTCATGTTAGGTACTCATCTGTTCATGAGGGCGGGTTTCCAAATGGCTGGTAGGCGGGAGGTATCATCTCGTTTATTCATGCTGTGTGGGCGTTTTTCTATCTCTATGGCTTCTCTGATTATTCTGCTGCTGAAGTGTTCGGTTTTGGCGATAGTTCTGGTATTTTTAAAGTCAATCTCATGGCCTGTGGCTTTGAGGTGTTGGACCAGGGAAGAGGTTGGTTCTTCCTTTTTGATTGAGTTCTTATGTTCTTCAATGTGTGCACTTATTCTTCTGTTAGTTTGTCCAATGTATGTGGTGGGGCAGGCAGTGCAAGGGATTTCGTATACTCCTTGATTTTCTAACTCGATTTTGTCCTTAGGGTTTCTTAGGATGGTGGATATCTTTCTGTTTGTGCAGAATGCTGTCTTAATGTTGTGTTTTTGGAGGATCTTGCTGATTTTGTCTGTAGTGCCTTTTATATATGGGAGGAGGGCTTTGCCATTCTCTTGTTCTCTGTCTTGGATTTTGGTTGAGGTTTCTTTTTGGATTAGGTGGGTGATCTTCTTTCTTTGGAATCCATTGGCTGTCAGCACGCCGGTGAGAGTGTGTAGTTCAGTCTCTAGGTGTTGTTCGTCGGCTAAGCATTTTGTTCTGGAGATGAGTATCTCGGCTAGGGAATTGATCTGTGCTGGGTGGTGGTGTGAGAGTGCTTGTAGATAGCGGTTTGTATGTGTTTTCTTCTGGTAGATGGTGTGTCCTAGGGAGCCATTGGATTTTTTGTATACCAAGACATCTAGGAAGGGAAGTTGGTTGTTAGCTTCTGTTTCCATGGTGAATTGTATTTTGGGGTGTAGGCTGTTGAGGTGTGTGAGGAAGTTGTTCAGTTTTTCTTTCCCGTGTGGCCAGATTATGAAGGTGTCATCTACGTATCTGAGCCAGAGTTTGGGTTTGTGATCATATTTTACTAGAGCTTGTGTTTCAAAGTGTTCCATGTAGAGTTTAGCGATGACAGGTGAGAGGGGTGATCCCATGGGTGCTCATTCTATTTGTTTGTATTTTTGTCCGTTGTAGGTGAAGTATGTATTGGATAGGCAGTGGTTGGTCAGATCTAGGATGTGCTTGGGGGGGTTGTATTTGTTTTGGATGGCTGTCAAGGCTTCTTTTATTGGCACTTGGGTGAAGAGGACACAGCCAACCCCCCAACCAATCAGAACACAGCCAAACCCCCAACCACACACCCCCACCCAATCAGAACACAGCCAAGCCCCCAGCCAATCAAGTCACACCCCCAGTAGCAGTTAATATATATACTACCCACCTCAAACCCCTCTGAGCCATACATGAAGCGAACTGACCCCCACCATGAAGATGCAGCACGACCACGAACTCGAAGCCAAACAGCAAGATCACAGCTCACCAGCTCAAACCTTCCAGCAACTAAGACTAACCTGAGCACAATCAAGCCCCCACCTGAACAGAACACGCCTCCAGCCAATCAGAACACAGCCAACCCCCCAACCAATCAGAACACAGCCAAACCCCCAACCAATGAGAACACCCCCCATCCAATCAGAACACAGCCAAGCCCCCAGCCAATCAAGTCACACCCCCAGGAGCAGTTAAAAGGAAGAAGCAGCTGCAAGCTCACATCACTCTGAGAAGCACAGAGCTGAAGACCAAGCCTGAAGATGATGAATGAGACTTCATCGAAACGTTGCCTAGATACTTCCAATCTTACGCGGGAGAAAACCCGAATAACCAAAGATCCACATACAAGTACCCGCGAGAACCTCAGAAAATATATATATATATATATATATATATATATATATATATATATATATATATATATATATATATATATATATATAATTCGCCAGCCTTTTTGTAAATTTCAATTCTAGTAATATTCTTATTTTTGCCTTTTATTTTAAAGGGAAAGTCTCAGAGTTTTTTCTTTATTTTTCTTTTTTTCTCTTTATTTTTATTGGGACTTCTTTGCTTTTCCTATCCATGTTTTTGGACCACTTTGTTTTTCTTTTTTGATTATTGAGATTAAGGTGTGAAGAACCTGAAGGAAGTTCTTTTTTTCTTTTGTTTTTGTTTTTGCTCTTAATCAATAATATCATTTTTGGGGTTGTTTGTTTTTTTCCTTTCTATTTTTCCTTTTTTATGATGGACTACTTTGTAATTGGATTAGGGTCAAGAAGAACCTGAAGATTTTTCTTCTTTCTTTTTTCCTTTTTCTTCTTTGGTTTTGGGTCTTTTACTATTGGATTTTTCTATTTTGGATTATAATTGACTACTCTACCAGTTGGATTAAAAATCAAAAAGAATTTGAAGCTTTGGAGGCATTAAAATGAGCAGGAAACCAATACCAGTTGGCATTTCTACTTCTGCCTCTGCTTCCCCACCAGCTGGAGGACAACGTTTAATTCAGACAATGTTGAAGCAAAATAAAGAACAAGAAATAGTAACTTTACAGATGATTATGCAATGAATCCAAGATCTCAAGATAAAATCAGACATCATTGAACAAAGAATAGAGAAGACTGATGAAAAAGTGGAAAATATTAAACAAATGATGGGGAAGTATGAGGAGAGATTCCAAAAAATTGAGGAAGAAGGAAAACAAAGAGAGGAGAAGATTGGAAATATTGACAGTAGATTAACAGTGGTTGAACAAGAAAAAAATGGGATGTTGAGGTGGGAGATGGAAAGGTCAGAATTTTATCTCAGATTTCAAAATATAGAAGAGGAAAAAGGAGAAAATTTGGCTGCGATAATGAAAGAAATTTTGGCAGATGCTTTGGAAATTACAGAGGAAAAGATGATGGATGGAGTAGATGAGATATATCGAGTTTATACAAGATATGCGATGAGAAATAAATTACCAAAGGAAGTCCATATTAGATTTACCAAAAAATCCATCAAAACACAAATATTACAAGTGGTAAGAGAGAAAACATTGAAATACAAAGGTAAAGAGATTGTGGTTTTAAAACAAATACCCAGAAGAGTGCGAGAGATGAGAAGAGAATATCGATTCCTGACCAAAATGCTACTGGAAAACGAAGTGAATTATAGATGGCTGATTCCAGAAGGATTAATGTTTACGTGGCAAGAGCAGAGACATAGAATTGATTCAATTGAGAAAGCAGAACTTTTCTGTTCTGTCGTTAATTTGAATACTTGAAATCCCCGCGCTTTGATTGGCTAAAGCGCGGGGATTTCTGATTGGCCAGGCGAGCCGCGCTTATTGGTCCGATTGAGGTCTCCCGCGATTGGCTCGCTCCAAGAGCGGGAGACTTGAATCGTTGCCATTGGCCGCGGCCGCCGCAGCGAAAAGGATAAAAGCCGCGGGCTTTTTCCTTTTCGCCGGTTCGGTTCACAAGTATTAAATAAAGAGCTTGAAACTTAGTCACCGACTCCTGGCTTCTTTTGCGGACACGACACTGGTGACGAAGGTGGGATCCTGACCCTGAACCGAACCCCGTGTCCAACAAGAGCCAGTTTCAGCACGGAGATGGCGAAAATCGCACCGCCCGCCCCCTTCAACCCCGCCACCAAGGACTGGGAATCGTTTTCAGACCGTTTCCGCATGTACCTCGAGTGCACCGGAATGAAGGACGCCCCGGGCCCGCTAAAACGCGCCGTCTTCCTCACACACTGCGGAACCGAGGTCTTCCAGATGGCCAAGGCATTGGCCAAGCCGGCAGACGCAACCGCCATGGACTGGGACGTCCTCGAACCTATCCTGCGGCACCATTATGCCCCCGAGGTCCCCATCCTAATCCGGCGCAACGAATTTTACCGCCGAGATCAGAAACCAGGCGAAAAACTGAGCGATTTCGTCGCCGAGTTGCGGCGCCTAGGAGGACTCTGTGAGTTTG
Organism: Hydrophis major; assembly: GCA_033807585.1. NCBI lineage: Eukaryota > Metazoa > Chordata > Lepidosauria > Squamata > Elapidae > Hydrophis > Hydrophis major. The sequence goes on from CM066330.1 coordinate 249,685,540, forward strand.
AAGGTCTGAACAGCCTTCTAAGAGACCGATTCATACTCGGCCTATGGGACTCTACCCTCCAGAGCCTGCTTATGGCCAAAGGCGACATCAGCCTAGCAGACGCCCTCACCGCAGCCGCAGCCGCAGAAGCAACCCGCACTTCCGCTGACAGCATGCGAAAATCAGACGCGAAGGGCGGAAACAACAACCCGGCAAGGTCGGCCGACCCAAAAAACGAATCAACCGCACACTACGGAGAATTCCAGTCTACGTCCAGCACGTCAGAAGACGAGGAGGACATACATCGCGTGCAGATGGGCCGCGGCGACCAGCGGAACCGAAGAAGTCGCAGGTCGAGGACCAACTGTGCCGGGTGCGGCGGCGACCACCCCAGATCAGAATGCCGATTTTTTGACTCTATCTGTAGGCATTGTGAAAGACGGGGACACATCGCTCGAGTTTGCCGCCAAAAAAAGACCCGCAGCCCGCCCAGATGGGAACATCACGACCGAAAGAAGGAAAGTCCCCCGCCCAGGACCAGAGATCGCCAATCGGACGGTCGGTGGGACCGAATCCAACGATCTTCAAGAGGCGGCGACAGTCGGTGAAAGGAAGATACCCACCAGACGGTGACCATTGGCCATGCCATCTCCGACGGCGCCAGAAAGGTACACGTCGAAGTCCATATAGAAGGCCAACCATGCAAGATGGAGGTGGACTCCGGGTCCTACCTCTCCATGATTGCATGGCACGAGATTAAACGGCTAGTGCCCACCCTCCATAAGAGGAACATTAATGCCCAAAAAATCATCATAAAAGACTACCAGGGAAACCGCGTCCCGGTAGTGGGCACCAAGAACTTTAATGTAACTTACAAAGGCCGCACCGAACAACTCCCACTCACAATCGTCGATCGCGACCGCCCAAGCCTGCTGGGCCTACAATGGTTCGCCCCGCTTGACATCGCGCTGACAGAAGTCAACCACGTCGTCGACGATGGCTGGGAACAGCGGCTAACCCAGGAGTTCCGGGAGGTCTTCGACGGAAGCCTGGGCAAGTACCAGGGGCCCCTTATCTCATTCGACCTAGACCCTAGGGTTCCCCCCAAGCGGCTAAAACCTAGGAGGGTGCCATTCACCCTAAAACCTAAAATTGACGAGCAGCTCGACAAGCTCGTCAAACAGGGGGTGTTGCAGCCGATAGACCATGCCCGATGGGAGACCCCTATAGTGACCCCAGTCAAGCCAGACGGGTCCATGAGAATTTGTGGGGACTATAAGGCCACCCTAAATGGCGCGTTGCAACAAAGTGCCTACCCCGTCCCAATCGTGCAACACCTACTGCACTCACTGGGAGGGGGCAAGGTCTTTGCCAAGCTCGATCTCGCCCAGGCATATCAGCAGTTACCGGTCGACGAAAAAACAGCGGAAGCCCAGACCATCGTTACCCATCGGGGGGCATTCAAATGTAACCGGCTCCAGTTCGGAGTCAGCGTGGCACCAGGCATCTTTCAGAGCCTGATGGAACGTTTACTACAGGGCATCAAGGGGGTGGTGCCCTATTTTGATGACGTATTAGTGGCGGCGCCAAACGAAGCCGAATTAGAAAACCAACTCAGGGAGGTCTTAACAAAATTTAAAGTAACGGGACTCAAAGTAAAACGAGAAAAATGCCAACTATGCACAGAGCGAGTGGAATTTTTGGGCTACCTTCTAGACCGGCAGGGCATTCACCCTACAATTAAAAAAGTGAAAGCCATCAAAGAAGCCCCCGCCCCAAAGTCTAAAACGGAACTACAGGCTTTCTTAGGCTTGCTGAATTTTTACAATGTTTTCCTACCCCAAAAGGCTACGGCGGCGGAGCCTCTGCATAGGCTCCTGGATAAGGCGGCAACTTGGACTTGGGGGAGACGAGAGCAAGCCGCCTTTCAAAAAACCAAAGACCTCCTCACCTCCGACGCCGTCCTGATTCAATTCAGCGAAACCTTGCCCTTGGTTGTCACTTGCGACGCATCACCTTTCGGCGTCGGCGCTGTCCTCAGCCATACTCTCCCCGACAAAAGAGAAGCACCCATCGCCTTCTTTTCCAGGACTCTAACTAAACCGGAGTGGAACTATAGCCAGCTGGACAAAGAAGCTTTGGCTATAGTTGCCGCCGTTAAGCGATTCCACGAATACCTTTATGGCCGCCCGTTTACCATTGTGACAGATCACAAGCCGTTGCTGGGCATCCTCGCTGGAAACCGAGCCACCCCGAACATTTTATCACCCCGGATGACAAGGTGGTCCGAGTTCCTGGCAGCCTACAGCTACGAACTATTACACAAGCCAGGTAAGAAAATTTCGCATGCGGACGCTTTAAGCCGCTCGCCTTTACCAGACTCTGATCCTGACCCAGCACCAACAACAAACACCCTTAGCATCGAAAACTTGCCCAACCTACCCATTACCGCGTCAGACATTGCCAGGGAAACTATCAAGGACAGGCGTCTGGCGCGAATTTTACATTGGGTGGAAAAAGGCTGGCCTGAAAGGGACAGTGACGAATCCGTTAAGATATTCAGAAACCGCCAGACTGAACTTTCACTACTCAAGGGATGTATTTTGTGGGGTGACAGGGTGGTCATCCCGGACAGGTTGCAAGGGAGGGTCTTAGAGATGCTGCACGAAGGGCATCCTGGCATCGTCAGAACTAAAGCCCTGGCCAGGAGTTACGCTTGGTGGCCAGGGATGGACAAGCAGATAGAGGCATGGGTAGCCAAATGCCAACGATGCCAGGAGACCAGACCCAGCCCACCCGCAGCACCCATCCTGGACTGGGAAACACCAAGGGGACCCTGGTCCAGAATCCATTTAGACTTTGCCGGTCCCACGAATGGACATACCTTTCTGATCACAGTTGATGCTTACTCTAACTGGTTGGAGGTAAGCGACATGAAATCCACTACCACGGAGTCCGTTATTAAAGAACTTTGCAAACTCTTTTCCACGCACGGCCTCCCAGACGTCGTCGTCTCAGACAACGGGCCCCAGTTTACTTCCCTCGACTTCGAGAGGTTCCTGGCGGAGAGGGGCATCCGCCACGCATTAACAGCACCGGCGCATCCGGCGGCGAACGGTAGGGCGGAACGGATGGTCCAATTTACCAAAAAAACCATCCGGAAAATGGACCACGGGGAGATCAACGACAAAATCAATAAACTCCTCTTTATACAACACATCACCCCGAACACCACTACCAACAAAAGCCCAGCCGAGTTGTTGATGGGTAGGAAGCTGAGGTCCCCGCTCGACAGGTTACACCCAACATATAACCCGGAGCGACCCCCAGACTCCAGTACAAAATACCGGACCTTTGCCCCCGGTGACTTAGTGTACGCAAAAAATCTGACGGGGGACCCCCTATGGATCCCAGCCGTCATCACTCAAATCACAGGTCCACGGTCGTACCGGCTCCAAACCACCGATGGGCGAGCCTGGAAACGACACATAGACCAGCTCAGGTCACGAACTGCAACAGACCTCAACCCCCAAAACACAAACCAAGGGGGGAGGGAATACCCGAATAAACAAACGCAAGAAAAAATAAACCAGCAGTACTTACCGGAACGCAGCCATCGCGAGTCCCCACCGGAGAAGAACCACCCAGCCAGCTCTACCGACTCGGAGAAGCCAAGCGGGAGCGGCGAAACCCGTAGCTCAACCAACCCGGAAGGTCCAGGTGGGAGCCACGGAGAAGGAACCGGCCCGATCATCCAGCCGGTTCGCACAGAAGAGGGAGCAGCCAAGAACATGACCGCTCCGACCGAAATCCAGCTTGCAACTGAGTTGCGCAGGTCAAGTAGGACTAGACGGAGCCCCGCCTACCTACGTGACTATGCAACGTGATGGACTATACCAAGAGGGGAGGGGTGTTCTGTCCTTAATTTGAATACTTGAAATCCCCGCGCTTTGATTGGCTAAAGCGCGGGGATTTCTGATTGGCCAGGCGAGCCGCGCTTATTGGTCCGATTGAGGTCTCCCGCGATTGGCTCGCTCCAAGAGCGGGAGACTTGAATCGCTGCCATTGGCCACGGCCGCCGCAGCGAAAAGGATAAAAGCCGCGGGCTTTTTCCTTTTCGCCGGTTCGGTTCACAACTATTAAATAAAGAGCTTGAAACTTAGTCACCGACTCCTGGCTTCTTTTGCGGACACGACATTTTCCATGCAGAATTTTTTGGAAGAAGAAGAGAGGAGGCAGAGAAAGAGGTCTCATTAATTGAGTTTCAAGAGGAACAACTGGAGACTGAAAAAGAGAAAGGAGCTGTAGGTGGACAGGTGGATAGTAAAGAACAGCGTGAAGTGAGATCCACGAGAGCTGTTAGACCTAAATATAAAGCATAATCATGGAAGAAAGAAAATTGATTACAATGAAGATAAATGGACTTAATTCAGCTGTTAAAAGAAGGAAAACTTTTCATAAATTAGAGAAATTAAAATTTGATATAATTTGCTTACAAGAAGTTCATATTAAAAACCAACATGAACAATTGTTAGTACAGCCAGAATTGGGGAAAATATTTACTTCTTTGACTCAATGTAAGAAAAGAGGAGTGGTTCTATACATTAAAGAGGCTATCCCAGCAAAACTGATCTACACTGATGAAGATGGAAGAGTATTAATGGTGGAAATAATGGACAATAATATAAAAATACTCTTGATTGCAATTTATGCTCCGAATGAAAAACAAGAAGAGTTTTATAAAAAGCTACACATGAAAATAACTGGACTGGACTATGTTAATATAATTATGATGGGAGACTTTAATGGAATTGTGGACAATAAATTGGACTATATAGCAACAACAACCAAGCAAAATAGAAAGGCTCTCCCTAAATCTTTTTTTAAAATGACAGACGAACTATCTTTAAAAGATATTTGGAGAGAAAGAAATGTTAAAGCTGAACAATATACTTTTTATTCAAATAGACATTTATCATGGTTCAGATTAGATATGATTTGGATATCAACAGAATTAATATCCAATATTCAAGAAACAAATATTGAAGCAAGTACTTGGGCAGATCATAGCCCAATGACAATTCAATGGAAGGGACAAAAAAAAAAAGATCGAGATGGACATTAAATAATACTATTTTAAAGGAGAAAGATTTTATACAATGGACGGGGAAGGAATTGGCTTTTTTTTTCAGAGAAAATAAAAAAGAAGATACTTCAACGCAGAATGTTTGGGATACAATGAAGGCATATGCTAGAGGTCTGATAATAGATTATACAAGAAAAAGGAATATTAGGAAAAGGCAAGCTTCTAAGGCCTTGGAAGATGAGTATAAAAGACTTGAAAAAGAATTACAGAAAATGCCACAGAAAAAAGATATTAAATTGAAGCTGGATGTAATTAAACATAAAATGGAATTAATAGAGAAAGAAGAATTGGCACAGAAAATCAGAAATTCTAAACAGAATTACTTTGAAGATGCGAATAAACCAGGTAGATGGCTAGCATATAAATTGAGAAAAGAGAAGGAATCAAGAAAAATATTGAAGTTAATAGATGATCAAGGCCAAGTTTGTTATGGTAATAAGGAGAAAAAGGAAATTATTCGAGATTTTTATGAGCAACTATATAAACAAGAGAATATTGATGAGGAAAAAGTCAAACAATATTTACAGAATGCTAATTTACCAAAGATACCTAAAGAGACTGAAGAAATGTTAGAAAGCAATATAACAATGATGGAATTAAATGAAGCATTTAAGAGACAAAACAATGGGAAAGCACCAGGTCCAGATGGGCTTCCGGCAGAATTCTATAAAACATTTCAAGAATCATTGAGTATCCCATTGTTAGAAGTCATGAATGAAGTTATGTTAAAGAAGATGATACCCAAAACATGGTCAGAGGCTTATATCACGCTTATTCCAAAAGAAGAGACTGACCCACTGCAAATTAAGAACTATAGACCTATCTCCTTATTGAATGCAGACTATAAAATCTTTGCTTCAATTTTAGCAGAAAGACTTAAAAAATATTTAAATAATTTTATTCACCCAGATCAAAATGGATTTTTGCCAAAGAGACAAATCAGGGACAATATGAGAGTAATCTTGGATACTTTGGAATACTATGAGGCTCATCCTGAAAAGCAAATGGCTTTGATATTTTTAGATGCTCAAAAGGCATTTGACAACGTGAACTGGAGATTTATGTTATTACTATTGGAACAGATGGGTTTTGCTAAAAAATTTATTCAAGCAATCGAAGCCATATATAATAAACAGACAGCAAAGGTAATGATGGAGGGGGAACTTACAGATTTTATTAATATAAGAAAAGGCACAAGACAAGGGTGTCCCCTATCTCCTTTGCTATTTGTGTTGACCTTGGAAGTGTTGAATAGAAATATTAGGGATGATAAAAGCATAAAAGGAATGAAAATTAAGAAAGAAAAATTTAAACTACAAGCTTTTGCTGATGATTTAGCTTTTATTCTGGAAGAGCCGTTAGAAACAGCTCCAAGGTTATTGGAAAAGATAGAGACATATGGTGAGATGGCTGGTTTGAAAATAAATAAAGATAAAACAAAGATTTTGACAAAGAACATGCTATTGAGACAAAGAGAAGAACTGGCAGATCTTTTGAAAATCCAAATTACAAATATGGTTAAGTATCTGGGGATATATTTGACAGCAAGATGTAGCACATTAAAAGAGAATAATTATATTAAACTTAAACAACAGATAGCTACAGATTTGAAGAAGTGGGAAAACTTGCAATTGTCATTAATAGGGAGAATTTCAACAATCAAGATGAATATTTTACCTAGAATTTTATTTTTGTTCCAAACAATACCAATTAGGCTTGGAAAAGACTATTTTGAAGATTTAAATAAAATCATGTTGAAGTTTATATGGCAAGGTAAAAAAGCGAGAATAAAGCTAAAGCTTTTGCAAGATGCTAGAATTAGAGGAGGTTTTGGCCTGCCTAATTGGGAATTGTATTATCAAGCTGCAAGTTTGATGTGGGTCAAAGAATGGATAACATTAAGAAAGCATAGGTTGTTGACATTAGAAGGGCATGATTTGCTGTTGGGCTGGCATGCTTTTTTATGGTATAAGGGAACTAAAACACAGGGTTATTTTAGAAGACATTATATACGGCAATCTTTGTGGTTAAACTGGGAGAAGATAAAAAGATAATGTTATTTGAAAATTCCAGTTTGGTTATCGACTATTGAAGCATTTTCCTATCCTATAATTTATAAGAAGGAACAAACAGTTAGATATGGGGAACTCTTGGATGAAAAGGATGAACTTAAATCGATCCAAAATTTAGAGGAACAAGGTATAAGGATGAATTGGTTTTCATATGCGCAAATACATTCAAGGTATGATGAAGATTCTAAAACGGAGGGATTCTATGATAAGCAGACTGATTTAGATAAGATCTTGATGGGTACTGATGAGAAGTTGGTTAAAAAATTATATGGTTATTTACTGGGAATGAAATTAGAGGAAGAACAAGTCAAAGAAACTATGATTGTTTGGGGGAAGAATTTTGGATATGGGATTGATCTAGAGAAATGGCAGAAATTGTGGTCTCAAAATTATAAAATGACAATGTCAACAGCATATAAAGAAAACTTGTATAAGATGTTTTACAGGTGGCACTTTCCCCCGACAAGAATAGCAAGAATGTTTAAGAACAAATTTGAAAAATGCTGGAAATGTCATCAGATACCTGGCTCGTATTACCATATGTAGTGGACTTGTGAGGACGCTAGAAAATATTGGACTATAATTCATATGTGGTTGGAAAAAATGACAAAGAAACACATAGACTTGAAACCAGAGATCTTCTTATTGGGAATTTTATCTGATATATATAGTAAAGATTTGAAATACCTGATTGTAAATGTATTAACAGCGGCTAGGATTGTATTTGCTAAAAATTGGAAGAATGAGAAAATACCATTACAGGAAGAAATTATTAAGAAAATATTGGAATGTGCTGAGATGAGTAGATTGACATTTGAAATTAGAGAGCAAGAAGATAAACAATTTTATGAAATTTGGGATCTTTTTTTATCAATGGCTAGATGATAAAATATGATAATAGAATATTTAGAATGCTAGACAGTAAGGAATATCTTTATTTTGCTATTTTGCTATTATTTTGTTATTTGACATTATATATATAAAGGGTTTTTTAGGATTGATTTGATATGATTATATGATTTGTTATAGAATAAACTGGTTTAAGGTATTGTTAGCTCATAAAGCATGAATGATGAAAAATATAGTCAAAAACTTTTTTTAGTGATATTAGGATATATAAGTTTGGATTGACAATATGAGTTGTTATGTAACATAATTGTAATTGAGACTACAGAATGAATGCACAAAAATGATGAACCAACTGACACACTGGATGTACATATGAGAGTTGATGTTTTTATGTTTTGTTTGTAGAAAATTAATAAAATCTTTTTCAAAAAAAAATAAAAATAAAAAGCCCAAAACAATAATTTTGCTACTTCTGAAAATAGCCTGTTTATCTTCTGAATTTTGTTCTGTTCTGTAACTAACCATATGCTTAGAGATTTTGTGGCAAAAACGAGGCTTCCTCCATCTGTTATTCCTGGTGGGATGCTTGCTTTTAAACCAAGGCCTTACTCTGGGTTCAGAGAGAAGAGTCTACTTGTCTCCTGGCAACCATATACACCTTCTCAAGAAGTTTCTCCACGCACACTGACTTGCTGGGAGCATCTCTGTTCAAAGTACTGATTCTGCATGTTCTTAGAATATTAATGTTTATGAATCAAATACAGCAATATACCCAGTTTTTTCGTGCTTCCAAATACTGAATACATATTATGGATATTGGCTGTTTTCAGACTGAAAAGATATGTGATTTTTTTTTAACTGAGGAAAAATAAGAAAGCAGGCTGCTGCCACTGCTATGTTATAAGGCAGAGAGCAAAATTCATAAAGAGAAACATCTGGATTGCAGTTCAAAAATCCCACTAGCTCAATTCCCTTTGATCTCTTTTAAATCACATGCTGGAGGCCTTCTACCCAGCTGCAGGAGAAAAGATGCACAAGTCAATATTTGTGGTGTTCAGTGAGTTGGAAAACTCCCAGCCCAATCAAATTTCTCCTCTAACCCACCAGCTCTCCCTGGAAAATGTGATGATCACCTAAGCGCTGGATTATAATGGATCCAATTCCATTGACTTCAGTGATCTTTGGATCAAGTGTCTCAGGATGGAACTTAGTCCTTTGCAAATTGCATCTGCAGGCAGCTCTATGGGTTCAAAGATAGTTCACCTGCCTTACATATGGTGAAATAGTTACCAGACAATTAACTTGAAGCTTCAACTTCAAACAAACCATTTTTATCATTTGAGAACAAGATGACCTTAGGGAAAAAAAAGAAGAAATGGAATGTGTTCTCTGTTGCTAAGGAGATCAGCTTCAGGAAGAGAGAGAGAGAGAGAGAGAGAGAGAGAAAAGATGCAATTGTATTTTGAATTGGTGAGCTGGTGCTATTTCAGCCCCTTTTCTGCTATTATTTTAATTGCCTGAACCCTTACATTTAAGCTGTTATTTATATAGACTTTCTTGCTTTCAGCCATTATAAGCATCCCATTGCTAAATCTTCAACCAAACCCCCTATAGGTCCACAGGATGCAACTAATTTATTTGACTTCCAGATGAGTCCAAAATTTCATGTACTCCAGAGGGACATCTGTCCTCTTGGTAACCTTTTATGATTCTCCGGAATGCTTTGTAAAGTCTTCCAAGGAAGATAGAGGAAATAATAAATTCTCTCTCCCCCTCATCTCCAGTGGACTTCTCCCTGGTTGTTTGGAAGCCTTTGCAAATGAAATTGTGGATGCAGATATTTTGAGGATGAGACTATGGGGACAAGGCTGGAAAAAGAGACAGGATGCAGAAGAACTTCATGTGAAATCCTAGAGCAGACAACCAACCAACCCTTCTGCCTGTTGCCAGAAGCAAATCATTTAACTGGAAGACAAAATACTTTCCACCTACGAATAACAGCTGAAGATGAAAGCTGTACACTAAAACGAGAATGTAATTACAGGAATGTTTACTTTTAATTTTATCTATCTATATACAGACAGGGATGCGATGGCTCAGCGTCTAAGACGCTGAGCTTGCTGATCAGAAAGGTCGACAGTTTGGTGGTTCGAATCCCTAGTGCCGCGTAACAGAGTGAGCTCCCAATACTTGTCCCAGCTTCTGCCAACCTAGCAGTTTGAAAGCATGTAAAAATGCAAGTAGAAAAATAGGGACCACTGGTGAAAAGGTAACAGTGTTCCATGCCCCTTTGGCATTTAGTCATGCTAGCCAATCTCATTGTACATATGTTGTACTCTGACAATAAAGGCCACATGACCACAGAGATGTCTTCGGACAGCGCTGGCTCATCAGCTTTGTAATGGAGATGAGCACCACCCCCTAGAGCTGGAAATGATTAGCACTTATGTGAGAGAGGAACATTTACCTTTACCTACACACACACACACACACACACACACACACAGGAAATATATTAATGTGCATTCATAGGTTTATTTAAAAATTTAATGCAATTAAATCAACATAGGACACTTCTATCACTGTGTGCACAATAGCAATAAAAATCACACCTAGGCTTATATACTGCCCCATGGTGCTTTATAGCATTCTCTAGGTGGTTTACAATGTCAGCATATTGCCCCCAACAATCTGAGTCCTCTGACCTCTGAAGGATGGAAGGCTAAGTCAATCTTGAACCCCATCAGGACTGAACTCCAGACTGTGGGCAGAGTTTGCTTACAGTACTACAATTCTTTAATTTCACAACATAACCATAGTTTCAATTGGAAAAATGTCCAAGTCCAAGTCCAAAATGGAATTTCTACCCTGTTTCTCCAACAATATGGCCTCCCCCAATAGGAAGTCCCAGCATGTTTTATAGGCATGAAATGAAATTAAGCCCCTCCCCCCAAATTAAGGCCTATATTAAAACATGCGAAATGGGGGGGATGGTGGGGGTGCTTGCAGTTAGGAAGTACTTTTGTTGCACACCCGGATATGGTACTGCCTGCGTTGACCCTGATATGAAGTGCCCCACGAATGCCAAGCCATCGCCGCCTGCCCGCCCAAAGATGCAAGGGGGGGAAATTAAGTCACCTCCGAAAAGATGGCCTAGCCATTTTTCGGGGCTAAAAATAATAATAAAAAGACCCGGCCTTATTATATGAGAAACATGGTAGAAGCCCGGCACTGACAAATCAGCCACCAACAGACACATAGACATTAATAACATCTATAGATTACACATAAGAGACAATCAACCAGCCCAAAAGATTATAAAAAGACTCCAGCACCTCTCCACCAGTCATCAGCACCTGTTGTAGTTCGCTGGCAGCAGGTGCGGACAGCTGAGATCTTGGAGAGTGAGGGTTCAGATGAGGGGCCTGCGTGTGATGCGGGGATGGGGCTAGGACCACCAGGGAATGGAATGCTGTCTTCAGGGATTGTGGAGGCTGGCAGCAATGATGAAGAGGTCCCTGAGGAGCTTGTGCCCAGTGTGTGTGCGTGCAGGGCTGCTTGAAGGAAACAGCAGCTGCAGCAGCACGGGTGACTCAGGAGTAAGGCTGCAAGGTAATGGCCTCTCCCTTAAGAGATAAAAGCCAGCTGAGAAACCAGTGTTCTTTGCAGGAAACAAAGACATTTTTTCCCTCGAGCCTTGTGGACATTCAGAATATCTTGTGGTGTTTGGAGACTTTTTGTGTTTGAAATATTTCTTAGTAACTTTATCTAGTATTATTGGTAGCCTTGCACAACCTTGGCAAGGCTCGTTCTTATCAGAGATAATTAGTTTGAAATAGCCTTTTAACCATGAAGGAACGGAATTTGTAAAGAATCATTAAAAGGTTTTGCTGTTACTTCTGTTTCGTGTTTGTTTCCTTGGAACAAGGTTTGGATCAGAACAGCACCTGGACCAGCATAGATTAACTTCAGACCAACAATCAAATATTAAAAAATTAAGAAACTGCAAGGAGCATTAGTAAACAACCCAACCAAAGAATCTCTAAGGGATGTCAAACTCATGGTGTTATGCTGTCATCATGTGACATAATGTGACTTTTCCCCCCTTTGCTAAACTGGGAGTGGGAGTGGCCAGTATGTGATGCATCTGGCTCACAGGCTGCGAGTTTGACATCCCTGCTCTAAGACCTCCTCACACACAGAAATAGCTAAGACACCAGAATATAAACTGACAGCAAACAGCACTCCTTAGTAGCACGGATGATATTACTTTGTTTGGGTAATGAAATGTCTGTAAGAAAACAAGGAACCTTAGAGAGCATCAAGGGCCTCTCATTTCAGCCCTGAGCTACAAATATTCTCCTTTATTGGTACTGTGCTTAACGGCTGTGCCAATAGGGCACTTCTGGCTGTCCTTAGGTTCACCATATTGCACCACTGTCGCAGAAACTTCACTGGCTCCCAGTTTTCTTCCAACTACAATTCAAGATGCTGGTTATTGTCTTTAAACCTTGCATGGCACAGCCCCAAGTTATTTGTGGGATTGCCTCTCCTAGAAGGTATCTGTACATTCCACCTGGAAGTGTGGGCTGCATTTTATGGAATTTAGAAAGTGTACCTTTTCCTTGTCACTTACCACTTGCCCTGCAGAACACCCTTCTCTCTGAGATCCAGCAGGTAGCTAGCCTTTTAATCACCCAGAAATCTGTAAAGAGCCAACTTTTCCCTCAAGTGCTAGGATAGGGCAAAATCAGAGTTGGCAGAGAACATTCTTGGTTGTATCAAGGGAGCGGGATTGTAGTGCCAGGTTACTATATTTTTGTTTTGCTTTTATTTTTAAATGATGTTAGTTTATATATATTTATATATATATTTGAGCTACCCAGAGTTGTTCTAAGATAGAGAACAATTCAAATTGAATGAGTGAGTGAGTGAATGAATGAATGAATCTATCTATCTATCTATCTATCTATCTATCTATCTATCTATCTATCATCTATCTGTCATGTCACATATTGTGACTTTGTTTGTTTGTTTTTTGTTTGTTTTTGCTTTCCCAAATTCTGTTCTGTTGTACTTTATTAATTTAGGTTTTATTGTTTTTTATTTTTATTTTTATTAATTTAGGTTTTATTGTTTTTTATTTTTATTTTTTGTTTTAAATATGGTTTACATTGTATAAGCTACCTCAAGTCGCCATGGGCGAATAGACGGCAATATTAAATAAATAAATAAATAAATAAATAAATAAATAAATAAATAAATAAATAAATAAATAAATCTATCTATCTATCTATCTATCTATCTATCTATCTATCTATCTATCTATCTATCTATCTATCTGCTGGAATCTGACTTTTAATTTTGCACACTTTCTCCTCCTACTTCTTTTCTGCCCTATCTTATTTTCAGGAGTCTTGAAAAGTTTGAATTTGTCTCCATTAAGTTTTTGAAGGAGGACTGCCTGCCTGTAATGATGCCCCCTGCTGGTCAATATCCCAGACAGGTTTAGCAAGCGGAGAAGTGTGAGGAAACAGGGAGTGGAGACGAGCCCATTATAGGCAGGCTGGTTCCTTGTCATGCAAATTATAGCAATTAGTCCGTTATTACCCTGCAGTTCATTTCTATCCCTCATTCATATGCAAGGCCAGGATTTACTAGGCAGAATTGTTTGTTCAAATTTTAATGACTTAATTGAGAAATGCAGGATCAATCTTCTACTGTATTTCTAACCTTCTACAGAGGGTGAAAAGTTCTATGGATGTAGGCCCCATCACTTTCAAGAGAGGGGGCATTATTAGATGGGCCTCTTTTCACACTTGAGTATAGTGTATGAATAGTCATAGGAAACACATTATTTTAATTTTGACATTTCAATCTTCCTTCCTTCCTTCCTTCCTTCCTTCCTTCCTTCCTTCCTTCCTTCCTTCCTTCCTTCCTTCCTTTCTCCCTCCCTCCCTCCCTCCCTCCCTCCCTTCCTTTCTTTCCTATCATCTGAATTCTGGGAAATCTGAGCTAAATCTTCTTTGCTTAAATATTTTCTGCATGGGTTGACATTTTGAATATTTAACGTTCTCAGTGATTGATGGGAGGTCATTGCACTACGATTGCGAACATGGCCTTGCAATACATGGTAGGCCTCCTCACTATATAATCTGGGACTAGTAAAAGAAACCAGAAACAGATGAGTAGCTGATGGGGGAAACATAAAATCTAGAGAATGAGGAACACAGGTGATAAAAATACATCCCAAAATTCATACCGTAGAATATTTCACTGCAGTTAAACATGAAATAGTATATTTCCAGTTCTGGGAGATCATGGGGTTCATTCCCCAGTTTATTAAGTCATTTTCCCTACTAGTGACTTATGGTGGCTTTTGAATCATCTGGCCACCATTGTGCTAAAATAATTTTGTGAAGAAAGGTTTTATAGCACTTCAGTAATGGCTGGCTGATGTCAGTTCTTCTGTGACAGACAAGATCAGGCAACAGAAGTTGCTAGAAGTTTTGGAAAGTAATTTAATATGGTTAAGATAGTGCAGCAGAATCTTGAAAGCCTGTCAAGGTCCTTTCTATTTCATCTTATTTCTAGAGGAAGTTGCTTTCAGTTTCTCATGCTTTCTACTTTTCCAAGGCTGACATTTCTTTTCACACTAGTTCCACATTCTCTTGATATTCTGTTAAGATTCTCTAAATCACTGATGGAGAACTTCTTTTTCAGCAGAAGTACTCAACAGATCTCTAGATCCAGGAATCTGAACTAACCCCCACACTGCCATCTTAATTCTATTTATCCATCCATCGATTCATCCAGCCAGCCAGACAACCTTCAATTCATATCTATATAAAGGTAAAGGTTCCCCTCGCACATACCTGCTCATCTCCATTACATAGTCAAAGAGCCAGAGCTGTCTGAAGACGTCTCTGTGGTCATGTGGCTGGCATGACTAAATGCTGAAGGCACACGGACCCACCAAAGTGGTCCCTATTTTTCTACTTGCATTTTTACATGCTTTCGAACTGCTAGGTTGGCAGAAGTCGGGAAAGTAACAGGAGCTCACCCCATTACACGGTGCTAGGGATTCAAACCGCTGAACTGCCGACCTTTCTGATTGACAAGCTCAGTGTCTTAGCCACTGAGCCACCACATCTCTCCATATAAAAATATCCAAATCATTATAGTAAATCCTGATTTACATAGGACAGAGTTACTAGTGTAAAAAAGCCAGTGAATATTTGTTATATCCGATTCTATTTGATTCAATTCAATTCAATTGGCTGCCCATTTTGAAAATGCGATTCTGGGAGGCCATCAACATGTTTAAACAATAAAAAGCCAATATTAGCAAGAATTAAAAACAAACAGACAAAGGTCATGAAGGATAAACTCAAGAATCTATCCTTAGCTTGTGGAACACCTTGCAGGTCCAAATTTTTTGCCAAAGGTCAGCACTATATATTGGACATTAATACAATTGAGCAAGTCCAGAAGTATTTCACGAGAAGAGTACTACACTCCTCTGCCCGCAACAGAATACCCTATATCACCAGGCTTGAAATTTTGGGCTTGGACAATCTTGAACTACGCTGCCTACAGTTGGACTTAAGCGTAGTATACAAAATTATCTGCTACAATATCCTACCAGTCAATGACTACTTCAGCTTCAACTGCAACAATATAAGAGCACACAACAGATACAAACTCAATGTAAACCACTCCAAACTTGATTGCAGAAAGTACGACTTCAGCAACAGAGTGGTCAATGCCTGGAATGCACTACCTGACTCTGTTGTTACATCCTCTAACCCCCACTCCTGTAACCTCAAACTATCCACAATTGACCTCACCACATTCCTAAGAGGTCTGTAAGGAGCGTGCATAAGTGCACAATTGTGCCTCCCATCCCTGTCCTATCATCCCGATTTATTTCTGTATGTTTATACTTATACTCTATAAGTATAAACTCATGTTTATACTTATACCTATTATCTTGTAAGCGGTTGACAAATCAAATAAATAAATAAGAGTCTATCCTTAGGTTCTGGAGCAACTTGCATGTCCAAATTCTTTTGCCAAAGGTCAGCAGAGTCAGGGGCAACCTGATCTTGGGGAATGGGGGGTGTATGAAGTACCATGGGGGAGATGCCATAAGAGAAAGGTGTGCTTCCAAATTCACATAAAGCAACAATCTTTAATTGAAGAGATCTGGAGCATGCCCACTCAGTTGGACCTTGTGAAATTGGTCGAAACAACTGGGGAGAAGTGGTCCCATAAATAATTCTCCCCTAGCAATGAAGGGTTTTTTAGGTGACAACCAGCACTAAATGAATAGATTTTCCATTATTGCTTGCATTTTTTTAAAGCAAGAAACAACTTAGATATGAAAAGGCCTATATGTTTTAGAGTTCTTTCCTAATTATCCCTTTTGGGGTGTATTATATTTTTCAATTGCATTGCCCAATTTGCAAACACATTTTTGTATTTTGTTTTCAGGAACACGGGCATTTTTGTCAACCTTGCCTTATAATACAGGCATTTGTCATATTTCTCTCCCCCCCCCCCCCCGCAAATGGGGAATGACAATTGCAC
The DNA here is from genome assembly GCA_033807585.1 of Hydrophis major. Lineage (NCBI taxonomy): Eukaryota > Metazoa > Chordata > Lepidosauria > Squamata > Elapidae > Hydrophis > Hydrophis major. Next base: position 249,702,178 of record CM066330.1, read on the forward strand.
AATTTAGAAAATGGCAATTATTGAAGCATCACTCTATATCCACTTCGAAAGCATCAATTTGGCAAGTTTGCATAAAAATGCAAAGAAAAGACACATCTCTGTTATTCCTAATATTTTGTGTTTCTGCTATATGAGCCCCTGAAATCCATTTAGAAGCAGCAGCCAGAATTTCTGTAGCCTTTAAGAATAAAATTATTAGTGACAGCCAAATGATACCATCTTCCTTCTATACTCTGGTGTTGTCTTTTCACCCTCCCCAGCTAATTTCTATGGTAACTGGGAATTATGGGTTTTGCAACTCTACATATCTGGGAAAGAAGGTTGGAGAAAGCATAATCAAACCCATTGAAGTCCTGGTGATTGTGTATTTGTGTGGATCCTACTTGGTACTGTTTGTGGTGGTCTCTCATGGAAAGGATAAGACATAAGCAAGTGTTCTCGGGATGAGAGCCCAGAGTAAAATCCAGCACTCCCTTTTATTGAGATTTTAGTACATGGTAAACATAGCAAGCATGACCCCCTGATGGGTTACAATAATTAGATATAGTACAGACTTGTTTACAATCGTCCGAGCTGCTTCCTTAATCCTTGTGTTTGTTTTTTACCGTTCTCATGATGAGATTTCCTTGCACTATCTCAGTGACCTTTAAACAAGCCTGTGTGTATAAAACATTAGATTAATCATTACTCAAACCAAAGTTTTATTCCCACACTGTTGAAAGGCCTGTGTTGTAAATAAGAGATAAGTGGTGTCGTATCCCACTTCAATGTTAATATAGATGGCCTCTTTAACCCCCTCTTTCAAACCAGATGTCCTCTCTGTCCCGAATGTAGATTTTGCTGTCTTCAAAATAGTGACCTTTGTCTTTCAGATGCAGATGGACTTGCTAACTCCTGTCCTGATGGGTTTGTTGTTTGATGGGTTTGTTTTGAACAATGCCTTTGGGACAACCATAACCTGAGTGACCAACAATCTCCATAGACATTGGAATTATTCTATTATCATGACTTTAGCACCTTTCATCTAGACCATGACTTAGAATAACTTAGAACAAAACATTTGCAAGAAAATGTATGTGGAGATTCTCAGTCATCCAGGTCATGGTTGTCCCAAAGGTGCTTTTTTCGAGAGGCAACTGGATTTTCTGGTGTTTTCTTTGAAGTCATTTCACTTCTCATCCAAGAAGCTTCTTCAGCTTTGAATGGATGGTGGGGATGGAAGGATTTATACTCCTTGCAGACAGCTGGTCATTTGTATTCTTTTAGTGAGTCGTTAAGGTCACCTGAAGGTTTATCTGTGTCCTCAACTTAGAACCTTGAAGAGGAGGGGGAGGAGCTTCTTGCCATGGTGGATCTCAGAACACACAAGGCAGAGAACTGTCTGTATGCCACTCCTTGAATCAGCTGTCTACTGTTATTGTATTTTTCATGGCTCATGTGAGAACATTGAACACTTTTGGGTACCATGTGTCCAGAGGTGGTATTTAGCAGATTCTGACCCATTCTGGAGAACTGGTAGCGGAAATTTTGAGTAATTTGGAGAACCAGCAAATATCACTCTGACTGGAGATTTTACAGTATCCTTCCCCTGCCACACCCATGAAGCCACGCCCACAGAACCGGTAGTAAAAATATTTGAATCCCACCACTGCATGTGTCCAAAGGACAGGAGGAGAATGAAAAGTGCACGATTTCCAGCTCTCTGCTATTGCTAATGGGAATTTCATAGATAATGCTCTACTGAAAATTTACTCCTAGAGTGTGATTTCAATTTAGCAGGTAGACCGAAGGAACAATAAGTTGGAACTGAGTTACTTTCCTCCAGGAACATCTGGAGGTCATTATTCAAATCGTTGCTATTGAATATGCAAATGCATAATGCTTCCCAAGCATAACAAACATGTTCAAACAAGATAGGAAATTGCAAGGTAAAAAGAGTGAAGGCCTCATCAGTTACAATGCTAGACTGTTGTGTAATGAAATGCCTCCTGTTTAATTATGAGGTGGGGAAACCTACACAGAATAGCGACATTAATCATGGAGGCACTGTTACTTGGAAGAAATTCTTCCTAGGTGTATCTTAACTTTCATTTCCAGACCTCTCCAATTTGGTGCAATCATCTATGAATTAACAGAGGAAGAAGAGAGGGCCCAGCTGGAACTCTGATTTTTACTCAGCTGCTGACTAGGAATGTGGGAGAAATGTATCTAATTTACATTTGAATATGAGCTTATTGCATTTGATATTTTGAACTACAGGTAATGCTCAATTTAAGTTGACGGGTTCTTATGAGGGATTCTTCCAAAGGTATTTATGGCCCAGTTTTAAAGTTATGATGTTGGCCCTCACCAATTTTATGCTCTTGGGACCACATTTTGGGTACTTGCAAGTTACCAGCATTTATGGCAGAGTGGTATTCAGCAGGTTCTGACCAGTTCTGGAGAAAAGGTAGCGGAAATTTTGAGTAGTTTGGAGAACTGACAAATACCACCTCTGACTGGAGATTTTACAGTATCCTTCCCCTGCCACATCCACCAAGCCATCCACAGAACCGGTAATAAAAAAAAATTGAACCCCACACTAATTTATGGCCATTTACAATACTCTGCAGGCATGTCAATGTGATATAAATTTGATTTTTGCCAGAAAAAGGCATTTAATTCCAGTTTCCGGCCAAAACTGGCTTACAGCCAACAATGGGTTTGCTTAATGACTTAACAATTGTGCCTTTCACTTAACAACTGCAGCATTTGCTTTAGGATTGTTGTATTGGTCTAATGACTGCCACAAAAAACACATCTAGTTACATGATGACCGGTTTTATGACTGTCACAATTTACGATCATAATTGCCAGGCTCAATTAGTGTTATAACTTGAGGACCACCTGTTATGGACTAAGCCAACACAGTGATACAACCCTAAACAGCTTTTACTTTACAGCAGGCTTGTAATCCTTCACTTCTCATTGGCCCGCAAATAGCGTGTTGTGATTGGTCGTTTTTGGCCAGTCTGATTGGCTGTTAATGGGCGCCTCTGATTGGACGCTTGCAAAAGCGGTAAACTCAAACCATTGGTTGTTTTGACAGCAGTCAGCTCTATAAAAGAGCTGCTGCTGCCCAAGTATTTGCTCTGTTCTTAGTTTACAATAAAGAGTTGAAGTCACCGTTTGATGTCTCGTTTCCGTTCCTTGCGCCCATGCCCAGGACTTAACACTGGCGATGAAGGTGGGATGCGGAGACAATAGAGCTGACTAAGTACACATCGAACAAGACAGAGCATGTGGCGAAAGAGCGCACGTAACAAACGGCAAGATGACTAGCAGTGCCATACCACCCGCTCCATTTGACCCAGCAACCGAAGACTGGGACTCGTATATAGATCGCTTCCAGATGTTCCTGGAGATCAACAATTTAAAAGATGGTTCGCCTGGCAAGAAACGAGCGGTGTTCCTGACTCATTGCGACCCCGCCATTTTCAAAATGGCTATAGCACTGGCAAAACCGGCAGAAGTGAAGACCATGGATTGGGATACCTTCGCCCCAATCCTCTGGGCCCATTACGCACCCACAGTACCTACACTGATATGAAGACACAAATTTTACCAGAGGGACCAATGGAAGGATGAGAGCGTTGGAAATTTCGTAGCCGACATCCGGAACCTAGGAGGCCTTTGTGGTTTTGCAAACTTAGAGGAAGCCCTAAGAGACCTCATAGTTCTGGGATTAAATGCACTGCACGTGCAGAGTAAACTGATGGCGAAAGGCGACATCAGCCTTACAGATGTCATCGCCGACGCTACTGCCGCAGAAGCAACCGGGAAGTCAGCCGCTCGAATGCGCCGAGTGAACGCACCGCTTTGCCAACTCGCTAACGATAGCCCACTCGCCGCTGGAGAAGCACGCTACCACCACCCACCACGAAGACCTTGAGTCATCCTCAGACAGTGAGGAAGAGGAGGTCAACCGGCTCCACTCAGAACGAGAGCAAAGGAACCAGAGACGTCCACGCCAATGTGCTGGTTGCAGGGCAAACCACCCACGATCGGACTGCAAATTTCTCGACACACTCTGCCATTCTTGCGGAAAAAGAGGCCACATCGCAAAAGTCTGCAAAAGCAAGCGAGAGTCCAGTCCCAGCCGAAGGCAAACAGGCAAACCTCCAGAGAACCAAGACCATCTGAATCACCAATGGAACAAACCTCCGGGAGACAGGCAAACCTCCAGAGAACCAAGACTATCTGAACCACCAATGGAACAACCACTACTACTACAGAAATTGAGCACCTGCCTCTTCAACGAGATGAGAAGAGGCCCACCAAACCATTATTATCAGCCACGCTTCATCATTCGATGCAAGAAAGATCCGCGTAAGGGTTACTATTGAGAATCGACCGTGCGTGATGGAAGTCGATTCGGGATCATCGATGGTATCCTGGAAAACCCTCAAACAGCTGATCCCTGCCATCTGCCGCCAGGACCTCAGCACGCAACGAATCATCCTGAAAGACTACCAGGGAAACAGAATTCCAGTCGTCGGTTCCAGCCACGTCCAAGTATCCTTCAAGGACCGCACAGCGACGCTTCCCCTGACTGTTGTCAATCGTGACCGGCCCAGTTTGTTAGGGTTACAGTGGTTCGCCCCACTCGGAATTGAACTAGCTGGCATACACCAAACTGGAAGTGATGACTGGGAAGAGGCCCTCATCCAGGAATTCCAGGACGTGTTCACAGGAACATCAGGCAAGTACAAGGGGACCCCTATATCATTTAATCTCAGCCCCGATGTAGCTCCCATTTGGCTTAAGCCTTGTCGGGTGCCTTTTGCCCTCAAGCTGAAGATCAACGAGCAGCTAGATAAATTGATAGCCCAGGGCGTATTGGAACTGATTGACCATGCCCGCTGGGAAACTCCAATAGTAACGCCCATGAAGCCAGATGGTTCATTAAGAATTTGTGGGGATTACCGGGCCACCCTAAATCATGCTTTTCAATAGAGCACTTATCCAGTACCAGTGGTTCAACACCTTCTTCATTCCCTGGGTAGTGGAAAAATATTTGCGAAATTGGACTTAGCTCAGGCGTACCAGCAACTACCTGTAGACGTGACAACTGCAGAAGCCCAGACAATAGTTACACATAGAGGTGCCTTCAAGTACAATAGGCTCCAATTCGGAGTAAGCGTGGTGCTGGGCATTTTCCAAAGGCTGCATAGTGTGGGGAGACAGAGTCATAATCCCAGAGAAATTGCAACATAGAGTATTAAAAATGTTGCATGATGGACATCCAGGCATTGTGCGGATGAAGGCATTGGCCAGGAGTTACGCATGGTGGCCTGGGTTAGATAAACAAATAGAGACCTGGGTGGCAAAGTGCAGCAAATGCCAGGAGACTCACTCTACTCCTCCAAAAACTCCCCAAACCCAGTGGGAAATGCCTCGAGGTCCTTGGTCCCATATCCACATTGATTTTATGGGACCCACAAGAAGACACACTTTCCTCCTAACAGTGGATGCCTATTCAAACTGGCTCGAAGTCCACAAGATGAAAAGCACCACCACAGAGGCGGTCACTAAAAAGCTGAATAAGCTATTCGCTACCCACGGATTTCCGGATGTCCTGGTCTCCGATAATGGCTCCCAATTCACTGCCCTGCCATTCGAACAGTCCCTGGCAGATCGGGGCATCCACCATGCCTTAATATCACCAGCTCACCCTGTGGCCAATGGTAGGGCTGAGCGAATGGTTCAATTTGTAAAAAAGACCTTGCACAAAATGGACCACGGCGACATTGACGACAGAATAAACCGGATGCTTCTCCTCCAGCACATAACCCCAAACAGTACCACGAACAAAACCCCAGCTGAACTCCTGATGGGCCGCAAACTTCGTTCGCATCTCGATTGCCTCCACCCAAACTACACGCTGGAACAACCCCCAGGATCCACCAGCAAGTGTCGAGCATTCCAGGAAGGTGACCTCGTGTTTGTGAAAAACTTCTCGGGTGACCCATTGTGGGTCCCCGCTACCATAACGCAACTTATGGGACCCCGATCCTATCGCCTGCAAACTAACAGATGGTAAGATGTGGAAACGCCACATAGACCAACTCCGTTCCAGATTAGCACCTAGTCCTATCTTAGCCCCGGAATCTCTAGCTGGGGGTGGGTGGGAACATTGAGGAGGCCGAAGAAGAATTAACAATCGAAACCCAGCAGTCTACACAACCAACCAGGGGATACTCATCGTCAGAAGGAGAACCGAGCCAGGGAGTGGCCTCACCACGTGACAGCACTGTGATGGAAACGGATCCAGGGAACCCAGAAGACAGCACTGGCGTAAGCAGAGAAAGCAGCCCAGGGCCATAAATTTCACCATCCAACCCAGCTAGCAGCCCACCAGAACCAGAGCAAGGACAGAAACCGGTGGAACAGCGCAGGTCGAGCAGACAGGTGAAGCGATCTGCCTATTTATGAGAATACGTCATCCCACCCCTCAGACGGAACCTACGGGGGAGGGGTGTTATGGACTAAGCTAACACAGCGATACAACCCTAAACAGCTTTTACTTTACAGCAGGCTTATAATCCTGAACTTCTCATTGGCCCGCAAATGGCGAGTCATGATTGGTCGTTTTTGCCCAGTCTGATTGGCTGTTAATGGGCGCCTCTGATTGGACGCTTGCAAAAGCGGTAAACTCAAACCATTGGTTGTTTTGACAGCAGTCAGCTCTATAAAAGAGCTGCTGCTGCCCAAGTATTTGCTCTGTTCTTATTTTACAATAAAGAGTTGAAGTCACCGTTCGATGTCTCGTTTCCGTTCCTTGCGCCCGTGCCCAGGACTTAACACCACCTATGCAATTCATCTTCAGAGAGTTCTCCCTTCTCTGATTTTCACTGTACAATTCACGAAATAGAAGAAAAAGGGACATAGTGTTGTGGTTCACTGGCAGCCTGTGCAGATGACAGTGGAATCAGACAGTGGGAAAGAACGAGGACCAGTCAGGGAGTCTTGAGAGGACTTGGATGAGTGTCCTGCATCTGATGCAGAGATGGGGCCAGGACCATCTGGGAGGGAGGTGCTGTTTCCGGAGTCTGGCAGCAGTGAGGCAGAGGGCCCAGGGAAGCCTGTTCCCAGTGCGTGTGTGTGCAGAGCTGATGGAAGGCGAGAACAGCTGAAACAAAAGGGGCAACTTGGACGTAAGGCTGGGAGGTGATTGCCTCTCCCATAAGATATAAACGTTAGGAAAAGATGATGAAACCTTTGCAGGAAGCAGAGTAGTTTCTTCAGTTCAGATTCATTCTTGAAGCTCTTTGCATTTCGGTTGGGTTTTTTTTTCTAGTTCATTTGATACTTCTGTTACTGGCAGCACTTCACAGAAAAGAAAGGTGGGTGCTTATTTCAAGAGACTGTTTGACATTAATTTTGGCTGGGAATGAAAACAATCCCCAGCATTGCAATAAAATAAGTCTTGTTTTTAAAATAAGCGTGTGCATAGTTACGGTCTAGGAAGCCTTGGTCAGAGCACATAGGAAAGTGTGTATACTCAAGAAAATAATGTACAGAATGCATCACGTTCTTTGTCTTCCTGCTTTTTCTGATAATTCAGATTTCTATTGGGACAAAATCTTATTTCTTATTTCAATGTTCCAAAGATTAGACTTAGACTTAGAACACTTTATTGTCACTTTAAATGTACACTAATTGACATACTTTAAAATAAAATTTAATTGCATATAACTCTCAAAGGGTTTCTACCTCCAATATACACTACATAAACATGCTAATAAATAAATAAATATGCATATACCCTGTGTCATATTATGTTATATGACACAGAGAAACAACACAGTCTAATTCGAATGCATACATGTACATGGCAAGAAAATGGTTTACCAGGTGATGGCATAGGGAACAAAGCTATTACACTATCTGATAGTCCTGCTAGAAATAGTTTGAAATCTCCTTCCAGAGGGAAGCAACAGAAATAGACCATGAAGTTGGTCTTTGGGGTCTCTAACAATGCTTCACACTCTAAGCACGTGGATAATGGGAAGCAAGCTTTCTATAATCTTCTTGGCTGTCCTTACCACTTTCTGTAGGGATTTTCTATCTGATGTACTGCTGCCAGCAAACCAAACAGTGATGCAGTTTGTTAAAACACTCTCAATCATGCCACTGTAAAAAGTGGCCGGGACAGAAGGAGAAAGATGTGCTCTCCTCATCCGATGCAGGAAATGCAAACACTGGTTTGCATGCTTCACTATTACTAAGGATCATGTGTGGAGGGACCAATTCAGATATCTGGGCTCATACAACAGGGTAAGCTGTAAAACAAGCAACAAGATCATAACTAATCAAGCTGGATATGATGGGTGCTTGATATTCATATTCATAGGTATCCTTATCTTCCCATCAATTTTTTCTTTATTTGTCACACAATCTTTCTTAAGTTCTTTTTAGTTCAATATCCAGCTTTCTTGCCTGTTAACGAAACAGTTTCTGTAACTTCCTTGCTTTTGTTTAATTGACTCTATTTGCTGCTTTTAGTTGATTTGCTTAAATCTTAGTGTGCAAAGTCCAAAATCCCTATTTTGGTAGGAGCGGGAGTGTGGGATGGGAGGTATGTTACAATTTAATATATGAGTAAATGCGGAGCCCTTAGTGCTGTCTGAGCTTGGTTGTTTCCTTGCAGGTGTTTCATTTCGCAAACTCAGAAAGCACTAAGGACACCTTATTTCAAACCCTGAGCTGCAAATATTCTCCTTTAGTGGTAATGAATAAATACACTAAGAAGAAGTTGAGGGAGTCAAGCTATTCTCCAAAGCACTTGAGGGTAGAACAAGAAGCAACAGGTGGAAACTAATCAAGCAGAGACACAACCTGGAACTAAGACGAAATTTCCTGACAGTTAATCAGTGGAATAACTTTCCTCCAGAAGTTGAGTGCTCCAATATTGGAAGTTTTAAAAAGAGATTGAATAACATTTGTCTGGAGTGGTGTAGGGTTTCCTGCCTAAGCAAGGGGTTGGACTAAAACATCTCCAAGATCCCTTTCAACTCTGTTATTCTATTCTATATTAGGTTACTGTTCAATTTGCATAGGAAGTTTCTAGTTTTCTGAGGAGGGAGAGAAAAGATTTGTTATTACCCCAAACAGGAGTCTCGTGTTTGTGTGAGTTATATGTATGTCAAAAACAACAACAACTCAAAATGGCAGCTGGTTTGACTGCAATGGGAAATGGGATGTTAGGTACATTAACAGTGGTACAAGAAAATCAGTCACCTGTTCCATGGTGCAGTCATCTCATTTTGCAAAATGTTATTTAGTTTACTAAATTGAGGCACATTTGCTTCCCAGTAGATGGCACTCATTCCTTGCAGATTCACAAGGCTTTCCCTGTTTTTTTTTTTTTTGTGTGTGTGTGTAATAAAAGCATCATATCAACTGTTGCAAAATTAGCCATTCCAAACAGGTAATCTCAAAGGTGTGGATGCATTTAATTAGTATCCTGTCAACATAGACAGGTACCCTTTCTGACCAGTGTCCATATGCCGGGATCTGACATGCTTTAGCAGTGTGTAAAAGATTGAAATCAGATGTGAGAGTGAACTTCTGCTGGCTCTGCAGGAACATGAGGAACTGACTGTATTCGAGCTTTCTCCCTGCTGCAGATGATTCAAAGTCTAGCTGCAAATATAGAATAGATAGAATAGAATTCTTTATTGGCCAAGTGTGGATGGATACACAAGGAATTTGTCTTGGTGCAAATGCTCTCAGTGAAAAGATACATTCGTCAAGAGTCAAGAATCATAAGGTACAACACTTAATAATAGTCATAGGGTACAATAAACAATCAGATCATACTAAGAAACAGTCAATATAAATCATAAGGATACAAGCAACAAAGTTACAGTCATACAGTCACAAGTGGAAGGGGATGAGTGATAAGAAATGATGAGAAGATTAATAGTAAGAGTAGTGCAGACTTTGTAAATAGTTGGACAGTATTGAGGGAATTATTTATTAAGCAGAGTGATGGCATTCGGGGAAAAAACTGTTCTTGTGTCTAGTTGTTCTGGTGTGCAATGCTCTATAGCGTCGTTTTGAGGGAAGGAGTTGAAATAGTGTATATCTGGGATGTGAGGGGTCTGTAAATATTTTCACAGCCCTCTTTTTGACTCATGTAGTACACAGGTCCTCAATGGAAGACAGGTTGGTAGTAATGGTTTTTTCTGCAGTTCTGATTACTCTTGTTCGGTTGCAGAACCAAACCAGACAGTTATAGAGGTGCAGATGACAAACTTAATAATCCCTCTGTAGAACTGTATCAGCAGCTCCTTGGGCAGTTTGAGTTTTCTGAATTGGTGCAGATATACCAAAGGGTGTAACGGTGGTGTACATCCTTATCGGCTCTAGAAGGAACTATTGTATTGTGCCACTATTGTAATGGTCTGAAGCTGCAACTGTGTAAAATAGAACTAATTTGGTCTAATGGTTAAGAGACCAGGCTAGAAACCAAGAAACTGTAGTTAGTCCCATCTTAGGCCTGAGAGCCAGTTGGGTGACTTTGGGCCAATCACCAATACATTGGAAATTCTAGTTCTGATTTAGGCATGAAAGCCGGTTGAGTACTCAAGCTTACAAGATTGAGAAACACTGCTCTAAATGTTCCACCCCTTTTTTTGCATGCATTGTAATGTCATGTGTACACCCCAAATGGGTGGAGCTTGCATCACAAATTCTCATGAATGCCACTACTTCATACAGGCTTCCAAGTCTAATTCAGGTTGTTTGTTTTAAGTTTAACCCTCAAAGCTCTTTATAGTTTAGCTCCTGGGTTCTTACAAGACCATCTCCCAGGACCATCTAGTCTTGGGGTCCCCAAACTTGACATGTTTAAGACTTGTGGACTTCATCTCCCAAAATTCTCCAGCCAGCATAGCTGGTTGGAGTATCCTGGGAGATGAAGTCCACAAGTCTTAAAGCATAGCTGGCTGGAAAATTCTGGGAGTTGAAGTCCACAAGTCTTAATGTTGCCAAATTTGAAGACCTCTGATCTAGTCCAACAAACTACTTTCTTCTGGAATGTACTTCAGATTTCCCCCTCTGGCCTACATGGTTCCACCATCCAAGTGTTTTTTGTTTTTTTTTAATCAAGGCAACCTGGTCTACCCAATTATGGGATGGAGCATATTGCTCTGCTTTTGTGTTTCAGCCCCAAGCTTTTGCAACAAACTATTTTTGTGTTGAATTTGTGTTTTACCAACAAAGAAATAAAGGGAGTAGTAGAATTGATCTATTTCAAGCTTTTTACTTTTCATCAGCTAGCCATACCCTTCTGGGATTTGAACCTGGACTACTTTGCATATCAGGTAAATGTATTAACCTCTAAGCCATGGGCTCTCTTCATTTTGTCAGCTATACCAGGAGAAAGATTAAGTGTTTTTTTTTTAATAAGGGCAAACTGGTCTACCCAATTATGGGACTGAATATACTGGTCTGCTTTCACCTTTCAGCCCCAGTCCAGGAACCTTCGCAGGTAGTCATTTTCTCAACGAACTATTTTTGTATTGAATTTATGTTTTAAATTCACCCATCCAAATATTAATTAGTCCTTCCCTGTTTAGTCTTCAAGTTTGGGCAAAACCATATCATTTCTGCCACTCACAGGAGTGGCCTTACTGTGTTCAGACATATAACTGTAGAGTACTTGGTGCTTTCTGAGCTTGGTTTTCTTGCAGACATTTCATTACCTAACCAGATAACATCATCAGTGCTAGAAGGGAGTAGAATTTTCTCCCTTTTTCTATATATAGTTGCACTGTCAGTGTTTGTGTGAGTGTTGTTTTCTTCTTGGCAGTATCATACCCCTGTCAGAGTCTGAATCCAAGGAGGAAGACAAAGAGCTGACAGGGGTGAGAGTTTGGCTCCATTGGCTGGAGGAGGCTGGGTGAGGGCAAAGTTTGGCTGGGCTGAGCAGGGGAGGAGGGGGAGTTCGGAGGAAGACCCAGGCCCACCCCCTCTTCATCCTAGGACACACAGGGAGGAATGGAGAAGAGAGCAACATGGGTTGCATGGCTTATTGGGGAGGAAAGGGCCCTGATTCCCTTTATTAGGGAAGGGAATCACACCTGCGAATGAAAGTTTAAAAGAACTGAATGCTGACTGTGGCAGCTGCTAGGAGCAAACATGATTTTATTCTGTATTGTCTTTGATTATCTGTGTTCCTGTCTTTCCAAATGTGTTGAGTTTTGCCATGCCTTCATGTCTGGAATTCTTGCTCCTGCCCTGCCAAACTAAATACTTCAGTTTGGCTTGATTGGACTTAAAGTTACTGTTGTGTCCACGAAATGATGCCAGGAGTCGGTGACTTCAAATCATGCTCTTTATTTGAAAGTTGCAACCGAACTGGCGTAAAGGAAAAAGCCCGCGGCTTTTATTCCTTTAGCCGCCGCGGCCGCGGCCAATGGCACCGCTTTGAATCTCCCGCGATTCGAATGGACCAATCGCGGGAGATTCTCAGCGAGCCAATCGGCGCAGCTCGCCTGACCAATCAGAGAGCCCCGCGCTTTGGCCAATCAAAGCGCGGGGATCTCAAGAATGCTAATTAAGGACAGAACACCCCTCCCCTCTTGGTTCAGTCCTTACGTCGCATAGTCACGTAGGTAGGCGGGGCTCCGTCTGAGCCTACTGGACTTGCGCAGCTCAGTCGTAGGTTGGATCCCGGCCGGTTCGGTCGGGATCTCCACTGCTCCTGCTGCCGTCGTGGGAACCGGCTGGTCGGTCGGGCCGGTCCGCTCTCCGTAGCTCCCTCCTGGGCCTCCCGGGTTGGTTGAGCTGCGGGTTTCGCTGCTCCCGCTCAGTCTTTCCGGGTCGGTCGAGCTGGCCTGGCTGTCTCTTCCTGGCGAGGGGTTGTGATGGCTGCTTTCCGGTAAGTACGGCTGGTTTATTCTTCTTTGGTTTTGGTCCCCTGGGTATTCCCTCCCCCCTTGGTTTGTGTTGTGGGGGTTGGTTTCACCTGTTTGTGCATCGGCGGTCTCTTGGTTGGTAGTCCTCGACCTTAGTTGGACGATGTGGCGTTTCCACGCTCGTCCGTCTGCTGTTTGTAGCCGGTACGAGTGTGGGCCTGTTATTTGTGTGATGACGGCCGGTATCCATAGTGGGTCTCCCATCAGGTTTCTTGCGTATACGGGGTCACCGGGTGCGAAGGTTCGGTGTTTGCTGTTTGAGTCTGGGGGCTTCTCCGGGTTATACGTGGGGTGTAACCTGTCGAGTGGGGACCTTAGTTTCCTGCCCATTAGTAGTTCGGCTGGGCTCTTATTGGTTGTGGTATTTGGGGTTATGTGTTGGGTGAAGAGTAGTTTGTTTATTTTCTCCTGGATCTCCCCGTGGTCTATTTTCCGGATGGTCTTCTTAGTGAATTGGACCATCCGTTCCGCCCTACCGTTCGCCGCCGGGTGCGCCGGTGCTATCAGCGCGTGGCGGATGCCCCTTTCCGCTAGGAATTTTTCGAATTCCAGCGAGGTGAATTGGGGCCCGTTGTCGGAAACGACGACGTCTGGGAAGCCGTGTGTTGCAAAGAGTTTGCAGAGTTCCTTGATCACGGCCTCCGTGGTTGTCGTCTTCATGTTGCTTACCTCCAGCCAGTTGGAATAAGCGTCAACTGTTATGAGGAAGGTGTGTCCTTTTGTGGGCCCGGCGAAGTCTATGTGAATCCTAGACCAAGTTCCCCTTGGGGTTTCCCACTCTAGGACGGGAGCTGTGGGTGGGCTTGGCCTAGTTTCCTGGCATCGTTGGCACCTTGCTACCCAGGCCTCAATTTGTTGGTCCATCCCTGGCCACCAAGTGAAACTTCTGGCCAGGGCTTTAGTCCTAACGATGCCAGGGTGCCCCTCGTGTAGCAGTTCCAGAACCTTCCCTTGTAGCTTTTCTGGAATGACCACCCTATCCCCCCATAGTATGCACCTTTTAATAGCGAGAGTTCCGTTTGGCGGTTTCGGAACGTTTTGACGGACTCGTCGTTGTCCCTTTCCGGCCACCCTTTTTCTACCCAATGCAACACCCGCGCCAGACGTTTGTCTTTATTAGTCTCTTGGGCAATGTCTGACGCGGTTATGGGCAGGTTGGGTAGAGTCTCTATGGTGAAGGTGGTCATCGTGGGTGCTGGGTCGGTGTCAGGTTCTGGTAGCGGCGAGCAGCTTAAGGCGTCTGCATGGGAGATCGTCTTACCCGGTCTGTGTATGAGTCCGTAGTTGTAGGCTGCCAGGAACTCGGACCACCTTGTCATTCGGGGAGACAGAATGTTTGGGGTGGCCCGGTTTCCTGCAAGGATTCCCAGCAGCGGCTTGTGGTCGGTTATGATGGTGAAAGTCTGGCCGTAGAGATACTCGTGGAATCGTTTTAAGGCGGCAACGATAGCCAGAGCCTCTTTGTCCAGCTGGCTATAGTTCTGCTCCGGTTTGGTGAGGGTCCTTGAAAAGAACGCGATGGGTGCTTCTTTTCCGTTGGGGAGGGTATGGCTGAGGACAGCGCCGACGCCGAAGGGTGATGTGTCGCATGTGACGGCCAGAGGTAGGGTCTCATTATACTGTATAAGGATGGCGTCCGAAGTGAGGAGGTCCTTTGTTCTTTGGAAGGCGGCTTGCTCGCGTTTCCCCCAAGTCCAGGTCGCCGCCTTGTCCAGGAGCCTATGCAAAGGCTCCGCCGCCGTCGCCCTTTGGGGCAGGAAAACATTGTAAAAGTTCAGTAGCCCCAGGAATGCCTGTAGTTCCGTCTTCGACTTGGGTGTGGGGGCTTCTTTGATGGCCTTGATTTTTTGGTTTGTGGGGTGAATGCCGTGACGGTCTAGGAGATATCCTCGGAATTCTTCCCGTTCCGTGCATAGCTGGCATTTCTCCCTCTTGACTTTTAGTCCGGTCTCTTTAAATTTGGTTAGGACCTCCCTTAGGTGACCCTCTAGTTCGGCTTGGTTGGCTGCCGACACTAGGACGTCATCGAAGTAAGGTACCACCCCCTTGATGCCTTGCAGTAGTCTTTCCATTAGGCTTTGGAATATTCCCGGTGCCACGCTGACTCCGAATTGGAGTCGGTTGCATTTAAATGCTCCCCGGTGGGTGACTATGGTTTGCGCTTCTGTTGTTTGCTCATCGACTGGCAACTGTTGGTATGCCTGGGCGAGGTCGAGCTTGACGAAAACCTTACCCTCTCCTAGTGAGTGCAGTAGGTGTTGCACTACTGGGACGGGGTAGGCGCTTTGTTGTAGCGCGCCATTTAGGGTGGCCTTATAGTCCCCACAGATCCTCACCGACCCATCGGACTTGATCGGGGTGACTATGGGGGTCTCCCACCGGGCGTGGTCTATGGGCTGTAGGACCCCTTGCTTGACGAGCTTGTCAATTTGCTCGTCTATCTTGGGTTTAAGTGCGAATGGCACCCGCCTTGGTTTCAGGCATTTTGGGGGGACGTTAGGGTCTAAGTCGAAAGATATAAGGGGCCCTCGGTACTTGCCTAGGTTTCCGTCAAAGATCTCTTGGAATTCCCGGGCCAGTTGCTGCTCCCAGCTGTCGTTGGTGACGTGGTCGACTCCCGTGAGTGCGATGTCGAGCGGGGCGAACCATTGCAGTCCCAGTAGGCTTGGGCGGTCGCGGTCGACGATTGTCAGGGGAAGTCTTTCGGTGTGCCCTTTATAGGTGATGTTGAAGTGTTTGGTTCTGACTACCGGGATGCGGTTTCCCTGGTAGTCCTTTACAATGAGTCTCTGGCTGTCTAGGTTCCTCCTTTGGAGGGTAGGCACCAAGCGCTTTATTTCATGCCATGCTATCATGGAGAGGTAGGACCCGGAGTCCACCTCCATTTTGCATGGCTGGCCCTCGATGCCTACCTCCATGTGGACCTTCCGGACATCATTGGTTATGGCGTGGCCGATGGTGACCGTCTGATGGGTCTCCTCTCTTCGCCGGTTATCGCCGCCTCGCAGGGATCGTCCGTTCCGGTCCCATCTGTTGTCCGAGGGGCGATCTCTGGTCCGGGGTGGTGTGCTCTCTCTCCTCCGGTCGGTCTGGTCCCATTGTGCCGGGCTGCGATTCTTCTTTAGGCGGCAGACACGGGCGATGTGTCCCTTCTTGTCACAATGCCGGCAGATTGATTCGAAAAACCGGCATTCCGACCTGGGGTGGTCGCCGCCGCAACCGGCATAGTTGGTCCTCGACTTACGACCCCGCCGGTTCCGTGGGTCGCGGCCTGTCTGGAGGCAATGGATGTCCTCCTCGTCATCTGAAGTGCCCGATGCCGAGTGGAAGTCGCCCTGGTGGGTGGTCATCTCGGGTTGGGCCTCGGTCGACCTCACCGGGTTGTTGTTTCCGCTGCGGTCCCCAGTGTTCGGTCTGCGCATGCGGTCGGCGGAAGTTCGGGTTGCTTCGGCGGCTGCGGCTGCGGTGAGGGTGTCTGCTAGGCTGATGTTGCCCTTGGCCATCAGCCGGCTCTGGAGGACGGGGTCCCACAAACCGAGCACGATTCGGTCTCGCAGGGTGTCATTCTGGTTGTCGAATTCACAGAGCCCCCCTAGGTGCCGCAGCTCGGTGACAAAGTCGCTGAAGCTCTCACCCGACCGTTGGTCCCGACGGTAGAATTCGTTGTGTCGGATCAGGATGGGTAACTCTGGAGCGTAGTGCCGCTGAAGTATTGGCTCGAGGACGTCCCAGTCCATCGCGGTCGCATCGGCGGGTTTGGCCAGCGCCTTGGCCATCTTGAAGACCTCGGTCCCGCAGTGGGTCAGGAAGACGGCGCGCTTCATGGGGCTGGTGGCGTCCTTCAGGTCGCTGCACTCGAGGAACATGTGGAATCGGTTGGAGTACGATTCCCAGTCCTCGGTGGCGGGGTTGAAGGGTGCGGGGGGTGCGATTTTCGCCATCGCGGTGGTTCGTCTGGCTTCCGTCGGACACGTGGTTCAGTTCAGGGTCTGGATCCCATCCTCGTCGCCAGTGTTGTGTCCGCGAAATGATGCCAGGAGTCGGTGACTTCAAATCATGCTCTTTATTTGAAAGTTGGAACTGAACTGGCGTAAAGGAAAAAGCCCGCGGCTTTTATTCCTTTAGCCGCGGCGGCCGCGGCCAATGGCACCGCTTTGAATCTCCCGCGATTCGAATGGACCAATCGCGGGAGATTCTCAGCGAGCCAATCGGCGCGGCTCGCCTGACCAATCAGAGAGCCCTACGCTTTGGCCAATCAAAGCGCGGGGATCTCAAGAATGCTAATTAAGGACAGAACAGTTACAGTTTTTGTTGACCGTATTTTGGACTTGATTCCCTGAAGTTAAAGGCTGTTCCTGGGAGAGTTTTTCTCCAGCCAGAAGGTAACCTGGACATTGGGGGCAAAGTTGGAGCCATTAAAGAGACTCTTATTGATTATCTGACTGTGTTGCCTTTGTGCCATGCCCTGGGTCATCACAGGCAGTTGCTTGGTTAGCCTATTGTTCACAAAGACCCCACAGTTCAAACCTGAGTTACAAATATGATCTTCTATTGAAACTACATAACTGCTTAATGAACTTAATTAACTTGCTGAACTACAAATTTCTATATGCACTCTAGCGGAATACCATCACTTTATTTTCTTTTCCCCCTTCAAGAGTTGAGTTTCTCACAATCATATATTTTGTATTGAGTAGAGGGGGAAAATACAGTGAATCTTCCTAGTTTCTCTGCTGGTGTTCAATGCTCAAGCCAACCATCAATAATTCAACGTAGGTCAGTTTTGATTTTTGAGAGGTTGTGTGTATTTTCTGGCTCTAATTTTGTCTTCTGTTGCTTTTGTAGCGAAGTTCCACAAGCTAGAGATACAACAGGGAGCCTGTCTCTGGAGCACACCGCTTCAAAGCAAAGAGGAGTAATTCTACAGCATGTAGCAAATGCCTGTATATTTCTGTAAGGAATAAATTAGTCCAGGATATCCTTCGCATAAATGTCTGCTGAGTAAATCTTGCATACTTTCATGAATCCAGTTTTCTCACGTGTATGGGGCTTTTGCACACCATTTTCTCATATTTAGATTCTCACAAAGTTTGCTTTAGCACGTTACACTCTTTTACTTGTGGAAAAATTTATGATGGATTTCTCTGACACCCCAAATATGTACTGAATATTATGTATTTCTGGGCACAGTGATTCCCTCCTCCCTCCCTGATTAGACAAAAGGAGACATTCAATTGTGATGTGGCTGTACCTTGGTGGCCTAAAGTCAGGGGTGGGATGCAAATATTTTTACTACTGGTTCAGTGGGCATGGCTAGGTGGGAGTGGCTAGGTGGACATGGCCATGTGACAGGGTGGGTGCGGCTTCTTCTTTTTTGTGTGTGCAGCACCCTCCCATGTTTCCTTTTTTGGCCTCCTGGGCCTCAGGGAAGCCTCCTGGGGGGCTGTTTTTGCTCCCAGGAGGCTTTCCTGAGGCCTAGGAAGGCAAAAAAAATGAAGTGTGCTCCCCTGCACTCCTTTTTGCCTCCTGGGCCTCAGGGAAGCCTCCTGGGTGAAGCAGTAAGACAGTGAGGGGGATCGCAGCATAGCTGATTGTCAGGAGAAAAAAAAAATATTGGTTTAGCTGAACAGTAGTACTTTTTACTACCGGTTTGAGTGAACCGGGCTGAACTGGTAGAATTCCACCACTGTCTAAAGTAACACAATCCACAAACAACTATCCTTCTTGCAGCTTCCATGGCTGTTTTGAGGAGATCGAATATGTTATGTATTAAAATGGACTACTCGAAATCCCTGCGCCTTGATTGGCTAAGGCGCGGGGATTTCTGATTGGCCAGGCGAGCCGCGCCGATTGGCCCGATTGAAGTCTCCCGCGATTGGTTCAAACCAAGAGCGGGAGACTTGAATCGCTGCCATTGGCCGCGGCCGCCGCGGCAAAAGGTATAAAAGCCGGAGGCTTTTTGCCTTTTGCCGGTTCGGTTCAACTTTTAGAAATAAAGAGCTGTTAATGAAAGTCACCGACTCAGAACCGTTTTTTCGCGGACACGACACTGGCGACGAAGGTGGGATCTCGCCCCTGAACTGAACCCCGTGTCCATCTAAGAACTAGCGACAGCAAAATGGCGAAGATAGCACCGCCCGCCCCCTTCAACCCCGCCGCCGAGGACTGGGAATCGTACTCGGATAGATTCCGTATGTACCTGGAATGTGCCGGCATGAAGGACGCCCCGGGCCCGCTAAAACGCGCCGTCTTCCTTACGCATTGTGGACCAGAGGTTTTCCAGATGGCCAAGGCATTGGCCAAACCGGCAGACGCAACTGCCATGGATTGGGACGTCCTCGAACCCATACTGAGGCGCCATTACGCCCCCGAGGTCCCCATCCTAATACGACGAAATGAATTTTACCGAAGAAACCAGAGACCAGACGAAAAACTGAGCGACTTCGTCGCTGAATTAAGGCGCCTAGGCGGACTCTGTGAGTTTGAAGGATTGAATAGTCTCATAAGAGACCGTTTCGTACTCGGATTGTGGGATCCGACACTCCAGAGCCGACTTATGGCCAAAGGCGACATCAGCCTAGCCGATGCCCTCACCGCAGCCGCAGCCGCAGAAGCAACCCGCACGTCAGCAGACACCATGCGAAGATCCGACGCGAAGGGCGGAAACAACAACCCCGCGAGGTCGGCCGACGCAAGAAACGAAGCAACCGCACACTACGGCGACTACCAGTCAACCTCCAGCACGTCAGATGATGAGGAGGACATACATCGCGTGCAGACGGGACGCGGAAACCAACAAAGCCAAAACAGTCGTAGGTCGAGGACCAACTGCGCCGGGTGCGGCGGCGACCACCCCAGGTCTGAATGCCGTTTCTTTGATGCTATCTGCAGGCATTGCGACCGAAGGGGCCACATCGCTCGAGTTTGCCGCCAAAAGAAGACCCGCAGCCCGCCAAGATGGGAACAGCAGGACAGAAGAAGAGAGAACTCCCCGCCCAGAGCCAGAGAGCGCCAGCCAGCAGGTAGATGGGACCAGAAGCAACGACCTCAAAGAAGCGGCGACGGTCGGCGGAAAGAAGAAACCCACCAGACGGTGACCATCGGCCACGCCATCTCCGACGGCGCCAGAAAGGTACACGTAGAAGTCCACATCGAAGGCCGGCCATGCAAAATGGAAGTGGACTCCGGGTCCTACCTTTCCATGATTGCATGGCGCGAAATAAAAAAACTAGTGCCTACTCTACAAAGAAAAAACGTGCTTGCCCAGAAAATCATCATAAAAGACTACCAAGGTAATCGCGTTCCGGTAGTGGGCACCAAGAACTTTAACATAACCTACAAAGGCCACACCGAACAACTGCCACTCACAATAGTCGATCGTGACCGCCCGAGCCTGCTGGGTCTGCAATGGTTCGCCCCGCTTAACATCGCGCTGACAGGTGTCAACCAAGTCTCCATTGAAGCCTGGGAACAGCAGCTAGTCCAGGAGTTCCAGGAGGTCTTCGATGGAGGCTTGGGCAAGTACAAGGGGCCCCCTATCTCATTTGATTTAGACCCAAGGGTTCCCCCCAAGCGGCTTAAACCTAGAAGGGTGCCCTTTGCTTTAAAGCCAAAAATTGACGAGCAGATCAACAAACTCGTCAAACAAGGGGTATTAAAACCGGTAGACCACGCCAGATGGGAGACCCCTATAGTGACCCCAGTAAAGCCAGACGGGTCCGTGAGAATCTGCGGGGACTATAAGGCCACCCTAAACAGCGCGCTACAGCAAAGCGCCTACCCAGTTCCAATAGTGCAACATTTACTGCACTCACTGGGAGGGGGAAAAATTTTTGCCAAGCTCGACCTCGCCCAGGCATACCAGCAACTGCCTGTGGACGAGGAAACGGCAGAAGCCCAAACAATTGTGACACACCGGGGGGCTTTCAAGTGTAACAGACTCCAATTTGGAGTCAGCGTGGCACCAGGCATCTTCCAGAGCCTGATGGAACGTTTACTACAGGGCATCAAGGGGGTGGTGCCCTATTTCGATGACGTATTAATAGCGGCGCCAAACGAAGCCGAATTAGAAAACCGATTAAGACAAGTCTTAACAAAATTTAAAGAAACAGGACTTAAAGTCAAACGCGAAAAATGCCAACTTTGTACACAGCAAATAGAGTTTTTGGGTTACCTCCTAGACCGGCAGGGCATCCACCCTACAACTAAAAAAGTTAAAGCCATCAAGGAAGCCCCCACCCCGAAGTCCAAAACAGAACTACAAGCATTCCTAGGCTTACTAAATTTTTATAATGTCTTCCTACCTCAGAAGGCAACGGCGGCGGAACCTTTACATAGACTCCTTGACAAGAGGGCAGCATGGATTTGGGGGAGACGAGAACAAGCCGCCTTTCAGAAAACCAAAGACCTCCTCACCTCCGACGCCGTCCTGATGCAATTCAGTGAGACTTTGCCCTTAGCTGTCACTTGCGACGCATCACCTTTCGGCGTCGGCGCTGTCCTCAGCCATACCCTCCCAGACCAGAGAGAAGCACCTATCGCATTTTTTTCCAGAACTCTGACTAAACCGGAACGGAACTATAGCCAGCTGGACAAAGAAGCTTTGGCTATAGTTGCCGCCGTTAAGCGTTTCCACGAGTACCTGTACGGCCGCCCATTCAAAATAGTCACTGATCATAAACCACTGCTGGGCATCCTCGCTGGAAACCGTGCTACACCAAACATCTTGTCGCCCCGCATGACAAGATGGTCTGAATTCCTGGCAGCCTACAGCTACGAACTGT
Organism: Hydrophis major; assembly: GCA_033807585.1. Lineage (NCBI taxonomy): Eukaryota > Metazoa > Chordata > Lepidosauria > Squamata > Elapidae > Hydrophis > Hydrophis major. The sequence goes on from CM066330.1 coordinate 249,723,929, forward strand.
TACACAAGCCAGGTAAGAAAATTTCGCATGCGGACGCTTTAAGCCGCTCGCCCTTGCCGGACTCTGACCCTGACCCCGCACCAACAACAAACACCCTGAGTATCGAGAGTTTGCCCATAACTGCATCTGATATTGCCAGAGAAACCGTTAGGGACAGACAATTGGCGCAAGTCTTACATTGGTTAGAAAAAGGCTGGCCGGAAAGAGACATTGACGAGACTTTTAAAACATTCCGGCAGCGCCAGACTGAACTTTCACTGTTAAGAGGTTGCATCCTGTGGGGTGATCGGGTGGTAATTCCGGGTAAATTGCAAAACAGGGTCCTAGAGATGTTACACGAGGGTCATCCTGGCATCGTCAGGACAAAAGCCCTGGCCAGGAGTTATGCTTGGTGGCCAGGGATGGACAAACAAATTGAAGCATGGGTAGCCAAATGCCACCGGTGTCAGGAAACCAGATCCAGCCCACCCACAGCACCTATCCGGGACTGGGAAATACCACGGGGACCCTGGTCCAGAATCCACTTAGACTTTGCTGGCCCCACAAATGGACACACTTTTCTAATCACAGTCGATGCATACTCAAATTGGTTAGAGGTGGCTGACATGAAATCCACCACCACAGAGGCTGTCATTAAAGAGCTGTGTAAACTGTTCTCCACACATGGCCTCCCAGACGTCATTGTCTCAGACAACGGGCCCCAATTCACCTCCATCGATTTCGAACGGTTCCTGGCCGAGAGGGGTATCCGCCACGCATTGACAGCACCGGCGCATCTGGCGGCGAACGGTAGGGCGGAACGGATGGTCCAGTTTACAAAAAAGACCCTCCGGAAAATGGACCACGGGGAGATCAACGAAAAAATCAACAAACTACTTTTCATACAGCACATCACACCCAATACCACAACCAACAAAAGCCCCGCAGAGCTCCTGATGGGCAGAAAGCTGCGGTCCCCACTCGATCGTCTGCACCCAACCTATAACCCGGAGCGACCCCCAGACTCAAGCTCCAGGTACCGGACTTTTGAACCAGGCGACTTGGTCTACGCCAAAAACATGACGGGGGACCCCCTATGGATCCCAGCCGTCATAACCCAAATCACCGGCCCGCGGTCGTACCGGCTCCAAACCATCGATGGGCGAGCCTGGAAACGACATATCGACCAGCTCCGGTCGCGAGCAATGACTGACCTCAACCCCCAAGACACGAACCAAGGGGGGAGGGAATACCCGGTAAGACAAACGCAGGAGAAAATTAAATTTAAAAACTCACCGGAACGCAGCCTTCGCGAGTCCCATCCGGAGAAGAGCCGTCCGGCCAACTCTACCGACTCGGAGAAGCCAAGCGGGAGCGGCGAAATCCGTGACTCAACCGACCCGGTAGGCCCAGGCGGGAGCCACGGCGAGAGAACCGGCCCGATCATCCAGCCGGTTCTCACAGAGCCAGGAGCAGCCAAAAAGATGACCGCTCCGGCCGAGTTACAACAAGGAAGTGAGCTGCGCAGGTCAACTAGGACCCGACGGAGCCCCGCCTACCTGCGTGATTACACCACGTGAAAGACCGTACCAAGAGGGGAGGGGTGTTATGTATTAAAATGGACTACTCGAAATCCCTGCGCCTTGATTGGCTAAGGCGCGGAGATTTCTGATTGGCCAGGCGAGCCGCGCCGATTGGCCCGATTGAAGTCTCCCGCGATTGGTTCAAACCAAGAGCGGGAGACTTGAATCGCTGCCATTGGCCGCGGCCGCCGCGGCAAAAGGTATAAAAGCCGGAGGCTTTTTGCCTTTTGCCGGTTCGGTTCAACTATTAGAAATAAAGAGCTGTTAATGAAAGTCACCGACTCAGAACCTTTTTTTCGCGGACACGACAGAATACCTTCAGGCTAAAAGCTACTGAGAAGACAAAGTGCATGATTGGGGAAGAGACAATTCTCTTGACTTTATCTCATTTTCTTCTCTTTTATCTTTGAAAAAAAACACCACATCCTTCTAAACAAAGCAGTCAAGGCAAACACACCGTTGTTATAAAAGTTTGTATGGAATCTGCCTGTCAAAGTAATGAAACTGAGAAAGGGAGGTTTGGGTTTGTTTGTTTTTTTTATTTGCCAGACAGGTATATCATAATAATCAGTGCATTATGTATGTCCCCTGTGCCTTGTGTACTTTATCACATCAATAAGAGCTGCAACATCATCTGGAACGGCTGAATGTGAGGCTGTTCAAACCGTTCTATGTAAAATAATGCCATTACTGGACCAGCCAGGAAAACAAACCTTTGAGAAGGCATAAATTCCCTACAGGAGATTTTTTTTCCTTTTCACTTTGGTTGCTTCCAATTTTTCAGAGTTCTTTGTGGTTCCAAATGCTGCTCTTTGGAAGGAATATATTTCAGTACTCTTTTGCAGAGGTGGGCAGCATCCATCCCTTCTTGAAACCTGGCTGTGTTATAAGCACTTCCAGGTTTCCATCACTGAAAGTTTTTAAGAAGAGATTGAACAATCGTTTGTCCAGAATGGTATAGAGTCTTCTGCTTGTGTGGAAGATTGGACTAGAATATTCAGGTTATATGAATATCTTTGGAATAAATGGTAGATTCATTGTAGATCTGGGGAAAATACCATGTGGATCCTAAACGGGGAAAAAAAAACACATGTAAATAGGGACTTATTGTTGTTAGTTGGAAGGTAACAATTAAGAATGACTATATTGATATTAGTTGTATTTTATTTTTGTTTTTTGTTTTCTATATATCGGCTTTGAGAAAGTAAAAAAAGAAAATATGTAAAACAAAATAGGTGGTAAGATGGAAATGAAAATAAAAGGGGATAAATAGTGGAAAATATGTTTTAGGATGAAAATGTTTTTGTTAGTGGGATTAATGAATGAAAAAATATGAAGCAAAAATTTATTAAAAGAAAAATGGAATAGATAATGACTTGATACAAAACTAGATAAGAAAGCTGGAAATGTAACTGTGATTATGTATGTATGTTGTAATCAGGAATCACTTTGCTCACTTGAAGAGATGTATAAAAAATAAAAAAAATATTTGTAAAAAAAAAAAGACTTGTGGACTTTAACTTCCTGAATTCCCCAGCCAGCCAACTTTAAGACTTGTGTTCTGGGAGTTGAAGTCCAGCAAGTCTTAAAGTTTCAAAGTTTGGAATTAAATGATTCAGTAGCTTAAAAGATTGGTTGAATTTGACCTCCTCCCACCTTCAAACATCTTACGTGGTTCCTGCCATTTCTAACATACATTCAAAAGCTATGCCGTCCTTACCTAATGCAGCCTAGGTTGTGTTTTGCACCCAAACTCCCTGGGTCAAATCAAGCTGGTATCCCAGAAGACCCATTGGAGCCAATTTTGCTAAACGTTAGAAAACCACGGTGTCTAATTGAGTTTTGTTTGCATCTGGCACACGCCCAGTCAATCCTCAGATTCAGACCAGAGCAAACACGCCCATCATTCAGTGCAGCTAGCAAAAAAACCAAAACAAAACACCATACAGTTTGATGTTTATTATTGAACATGAACAGACATCAAAAACAGTTAATTGGAAAAATGGGACAAAAAACAAATGAAAGCAAGCTGGGGGCCAGGGGGAGAGTGGAACAACAGGCAGGAGATAAAAGGTATGAGGCTTAATTAACAACTATCCACATCCTCAATATATCCCTATCGGTAGACACAGAACTTTCCAGAGCTGCTAAAAACAAAACTGAGGGTAATTAACAGGCCAAGGCCCTAAAGGAAGGGCCTTTGGATTCTCCAGCTTTAACAGACAATAGAAATGACACCAGCTGATCCCTTCTCTCTTCTGAACTTGAGAATGGAATAATTTGATGGATGGGGATGAGGCAGCTAACACCAAATAAGGCAATCTGGAATAATAAATACCTGCAAAACAAATTTTGGGTGTCCCTGGGACACAAAAACATACAGGGAGTCCTCAACCGCAATTGGTACCAGAATTTCAGCTGTAAGTCATGATGGTGATATGTCGAGGCACCCATGTGACTGGACAGCAGAGGTGGTACTCAGCAGGTTCTGACAGTTCTGGAGAACCGGTAGCAGAAATTTTGAGTAGTTCATAGAACTGGCAAATACCATGTCTGACTGCCCTTTCCCCCATCTCTTCTCTGCCTCCTGAGTCCCAGCTGATCGGCTGGGTCTACCTTGGTTGCCCTGCACAGGAGAATGGAGCTGGAAAGCAGGTTAGTGAGGTGGGGAGGGAATAGGGATTTCCCAGTAACCTTCTCCTGCCATACCCACCAAGCCACGCCCACAGAATTGGTAGTAAAATTTTTTGAATCCCACCACTGGACTGGACCCAACTGTATGATCTCTGATGGTTGTTAATAGCATAGCATTAGCATTTATACTTATATACTGCTTTAAAGTGCTTTACAGAACATAGTTGAAAAAGAATGGGTTTTTCTTAACAGATTAACAGTTGGAAGGGACATTGTAGGTCATTCAGTCCAACCCCACCACACAAGCAGGAGGCCCTAGACCATTTCTGACAGATGGCAGTTGTGATGAAGTAATAAAATGCTTAAATAAAGTTTATCAAAACCTTTAGAAAATAGTCCTGCACTTCTGATTGGCCGATAATAGCGATATCGGATTGGTCCGTTCAGGAGAATCTGATTGGCTGTTAACGAGCCTCTCTCATTGGTTAAGGAGGTTAACGCTCCACGTTTCTTATTGGTTACTAGATCAGCAGCTTGCCTATAAAAGGGCTGCTGCTGCCCTAGGTTTTTGCTCTGTTCAGAATGATTAATAAAGAGTTGAAGTTCACTGTTCACTGTCTCGTCTCCGTTCCTTGTGTCCATACGCAGAACTTAACAGCAGTCCAGTCTCTTCTTGAAAGCTTCCAGTGATGAAGCTCCCACAACTTTCGAGGGCAAGCTGTTCCATTGGTTGATTGCTCTCACCATCAGAAAATTCCTCCTTATTTCCAGGCTAAATCTCTCCTTGTTCAGTTTCCATCCATTATTCCTCGTCTGGCCTTCAGGCGCCTTGAAAAACAGCTTGATCCTTTTCTCCTCTCTGTGGCAGCGCCTCAATTATTGGAGCACTGCTATCATCTCGCCCCTGGTCCTTCTCTTCACTAGACAAGTCGTGCCCAGTTCCTGTAACCATTCATATGTGACCCAGGATAATGCTACAGGATACTGTCTGTGACCAGGGTTTTGTCTTCTGAGCTTTCAGAGTCATGCTGGAACCCATCTTCAGGCAACTTCTAGCTAATCATCTAAAAAAGTTAGCTCTCTTCTTTTACTGGGACTGGAGCAGAGGTGGTATTCAGCAGATTCTGACCAGTTCTGGAGAACCGGTAGTGGAACTTTTGAGTAGTTCAGAGAACCAGCAAATACCACCTCCGACTGGGGATTTTACAATATCCTTCCCCTGCCACACCCACCAAGCCACGTCCACAGAACCGGTAATAAAAAAATTTGAATCCCACCACTGGACTGAAGGCTAAAACATATAAAAATTGGGTGCTGGAATTGGGCATGTCTACTTTAATGAAAAGAAGGATTGTGTGTGTGTGTGTGTGTGTGTGTGTGACACATGATAGCAGTGTTCCAATATCTCAGCGGCTGCCACAAAGAAGAGGGAGTTAAGCACCTGAAGGCAGGACAAGAAGCAATGGGTGGAAATTAATCAAGGAGAGAAGCAACCTAGAATTAAGGGGAAAAAAATCCCAACAGAACAATTAATCAGTGGAACGACTTGCCTCCAGAAATTGTGGCTGCTCCAACACTGGCAGTTTTTAAGAAGAGATTGGACAGTCACATGTCTGAAATGGTTTCTTGCCTGAGGAAACTGCCTAAACTGCCTGAGTTTCCTGCCTGAGCAGGGGGTTGGACTAGAAGACCTCCAAGATCCCTTCCAACTCTGTTCTGTTCTATTTTGTTCTGTTTCATTCTATTCTGCTCCATCCTGTCCCATCCCATACCACTTTACCCTACCCTATCCTACCCTCTAATATAGTTTTGTTTAAGGCCTGGAATTTTTTATCTCTCTGTTTTGCATCGCTTGGTATTCTACTCTAAAGGCAGGCAAGCATTTTGCACCAGTAGACATATGTGGGAGTTTTGAGAGTTTGTCATTGGCACATTACAATATGACAGGCTTGTGCATTCACAAAATGACTGCCACAAAGTCTCCATGGCTGAATGGAAAACACTCTTTGACGAGAAGGCAAGCTTTGGCCCCTGATGGACATGTACAATAGCAGACATAAATATTGAATATAAATAGATTTTTTTTTTATCCCTACGCTTTATAAAAATTCACACCTTTAAGGATCCCAAACCCTGAACTTTTCCTTGGGAATAAAATAGATTTATTTAATTTCATTTTGCAGAGGAAACAAAAGTATTTCTTTCTTTAAAAAAGAAAGTAGAGCACCATTGGATAGAAGCAGGAGTAATGCAGCTCGCTGAGGCACAAAGAGCTCAGCCTTGACAGGCTGGGAGTATGCACTTGGCAGATGGTACGTCCTTGTGCCGAAATAGAAGAGGTGGCTGACACTGCGGTTGTAAATAAACAGGCCTCATAGGTGTTGCTGTGAAAAGGATCAGAAGGGTTACATTGCTTAGAAGGAATAAGAATAGGGATGTGCACAAATACACACAGACACAAACATATTCAGAGGCACCTGCATCCATTTAGACTAGCCTTTAGCACAGGATTAGACGTTTGGGTACTTATGGGACCAGTGAATTTATTATTCCCACTTGCAGTTTGTGCATGTTTGCAAAGAATGGAATCTACTTTTCCACTCCTATTGTTTACTCAGAAATGGTAACCTTGAGCTCACGCCACTCGGTCTTGAGCTAGGAAGTTAAATACTACAAAGGGGACAAGTGTCCTTTAAGTGTCAGGGATACCAGCTTCTACAGTATTTCTGACAACTATTTCTGTTGCACTCTCTCTCCCTCTGTGCCCCCAACCCCACTTTCCAGCCTCTGCATATATAATATAAATGAGCAGAGATACCGGATGATGCATTAGTAAGCAACAGCCACAGTCAGTGCAAAGGACTTCTTGGAATTACTTCGTAATTTGCCCCCAAGAGTGAGTCTGTCTTGTGTCTGTATGTGTCTGTCTACACATATACATAAATGCATATAATTGAAGTAGGATTAACACTTCTCCTTACTTCTCATGAAAATTAAAGAGAGGAAGGTGTGTGTGTGTGTGTGTGTGTGTGTGTGTATGTAAACATGTTCAGATTTATAAGACTGATGTCAACCTTCAAAGTACAACAAAGGTGTCCAACCGTGGCAACTTTAAGACCTATGGGCCTCAACATGCTGGCTGGGGAATTCTGGGAATTGAAATACATAAGTCTTAAAGTTGCCAAGAATGGACATACCTGAGGAAGATCATATTAGGATGTCAGAGTTAATATCACAATTAGTATCAATGATAATACTACTCTAAAAACTCCCTTTTTTATGACCCTGTAATCTCTTAATTCGGGGTAGAGTCAGGGTGACTGGATGGAGCTGGCCAGATGCCCTTCCTGACACCTACAGGAAGTTTGCAGCAGATATTTTTTCTTTGCTCCTCATGAGACAGAAATATCTGCCACTAGCTAGGACTGAACTCTCAACCTTTTGAGTGGGAGTGAACATCTTCACCACTAGGTCACCACATCACTCTAATGCTAATGCTATTTTATTGTAAGGTTATAGTAATGGAATCTTCCAAGTCTGAATTTATTTCTCCCCTCTCTCACTTTATCCATGAGGACTACTGCAGGGAGGGTCTTGTTTTCTTTCTTAGGTTACTTTTTTTGTCCCAGATTCAGATTCCTTTCTCTGATTGATGCCTTGATCGCAGCTCTTCCTTTTATTCCTCAAGATTATTCCTGCCTCCTTTTTACAAGATTGCAGCTGCAATCATGCAATCAGAGTTCTTTTATTTGTGCAACACAGATGGATGCCCTAATTAATTCATGAGCCTCGAGCCAAGTTTCAAAAGAAATCCAATTATTTATTAGGAGCAACATGTTGGCATTTTCCCAAGCGCAGTCAACTCTGCCCCACGTAATTTACTGCCCACTGATGACCTTGTTTCCCCCCCTCCCAACACAGATAAGAAGCAAGGACTTCAATCATGAGATTGTGGCCACAATATTGATTTTTTTTTTTGACCCGTTTCCCTTGGAGGCTTCCAGAAACAGAATGGGCTAACTCACTCACCGCAGCCAATTCACCATGGTCAATTCACCACAGTCAATTTGCCACATCCAATTCACTGCAGCCAACTCACTATGGCCAATTCACTACAGCCAATTCACCACAATCAAATTGCCATGGCCGATTTGCTGCGGGACAACTTGTCACAATCAACTTGCTCCAGTACAACTGGCTGTGGAACAATTCAACAATTCAATTTAATTATATATTTAAAATATATATTTTATTTGTTGTGATTCCCATTTCACATTGTCCCTTCTTTGGCATCCTTTCTTTAATGATTCTATTCCACTATTTCTTCAATATTAGTGTAACCCTTGTCCTGTGATGAGTTGTTTCATGATGAGTTGTCTCATGGCGAGATGTTCTGTGGTGCGTTGGCCATGGAAAGTTGGCTGTGGTGAGTTGGCTGTGATGATGAGTTGTCATAAACCCTTCCAGAAAAGGGGTTCTCTTCCCAAGTTGCTTTCCCTTGAGTTATCCTAATTCAAGTTGCATTAACAGAGGGATACAACCAAGATCAAGAGGGGTACTAATACCACTCTATAAAGCCTTAGTAAGGTCACACCTAGAGTACTGCATCCAGTTTTGTTTACAACATTATAAAAAAGATGTTGAGACTCTAGAAAAAGTACAGAATAGAGCAACCAGGATGATTAGGGGACTGGAGATTAAAACATATAAAGAATGGTTACAGGAACTGGGCTTGGCTAGTCTAGTAAAGAGAAGGACCTGGGGAGACAAGATAGAAATGTTCCAATATTGGAGGGGCTGCCACAGAGAGGAAGGGGTCAAGCTATTTTCCAAAGCACCCGAAAGCCAGACAAGGAATAATGGATGGAAACTGAACAAGGAGAGATTTAGCCTGGAAATAAGGATAAACTTTCTGACAGTGAGAACAATCAACCAATGCCCTTGGAAGCTGTGAGAGCATCATCACTTTAGACTTTCAAGAAGAGATTGGACTGCCATTTGTCAGAAATGGTGTAGGGTCTCCTGCTTGGGTGGGGGGTTGGACTAGATGACCTATAAAGTCTCTTCCAACTCTGATTATCTGTTATCTGTTATCATCTTTACCAAAGAAGGAAGAAAGTCATAGCCAGATCTAATAGGCTTGATTTTGTGTTTGGTATGAGATCAGCTGCTATTTTGAAGAATTTCATTTAACAAGCAACAAAAGAGAGGATTTTTGGGGGGGAGGTATATTGGATTAGCTCCTGCCTGGAATGATGCATTGGCTTTGAATAACATTGCTGTAAAAAAAAAAAATCACCCAAAGTGAAATTTGATAGGATCCAATTTTGAGGAGGTGAACAAAAAAGGCCTCCTTGGGCAAAACACCTGTGAAGTTTCAATTTTTTTGCTAACATCAACTCCTTTTCTCACACCTGCTTTAGTCCATCCTTGGACTGTCAGTGAAATATGCCCAAAGCTAACACTGAAGCACATTTGAAAATCTTCCTTGGGTGAAATATAAACATCGATAAATTAGGATTCCCCTGAAATGCACCAATGCATTTCAATGCAAAGGATAGATCAGAAAAAGTTGATTTGGGGCTGGCTTCATTTTTGACTTGGAGAGATTGTTATTGCTTGTTCAATTTTAATTGAACATATTTAATAGGACTCCTAGATTGCTATGCAAATAAGTAAATTATATCAGAATCAACAAGCCTATCAATGTTTGTAATGCAGCTCTTGATTAGAAAGCTGAATTGAAGGAGCTGGGTATTAGAGAATGTTGTGTACAAAAGAATATTGTCTGTCCTCAAATGCATATATTAGGTTAATTAGTGTACAGTATAAATGCTAAGGAACTAAATTGCCTGGGAATATATAAACATAGCACAGTTTCTTGATATTATCCAGCATTACAATGTTAGATAATACTATGCTTGTTACACTATCTTCCTCTGAAAATAGTGTCCAAAAAAAGAACAATGGACAGCAAAAGAATCTATTGTAAATCAAAACAATGACAGATGACAGATAATCAGAGTTGGAAGGGACCTTGTAGGTCATCTAGTCCAACCCTCCACCCAAGCAGGAAACCCTACACCATTTCTTACAAATGGCAGTCCAATCTCTTCTTGAAAGCCTCCAGTGTTGAAGCTCCCACACCTTCCGAAGGCAAGCTGTTCCATTGGTTGATTGTTCTTACTGTCAGAAAATGTCTCCTTATTTGTAGGTTGAATCTTTCCTTGTCTGGCCTTTGGAAAATAGCTTGACCCCCTCTTCTCTATGGCAGCTCCTCAGATATTGGAACCCTGCTATCATGTCCCCCTGGTCCTTCTCTTCACTAGACTAGCCATGCCCAGTTCCTGCAGCTGTTCTTCATATGTTTTAAATTAAAGTAATTAATTAAATTAATCATGCAATTAAAATAATCATACAAATATCAAAAGAAAGATGATTTACAATGCAGTCTGAAAGCAGTCTGTGCTTGGAGCAATTGATAAGCTACAAAGGTCTGGATGGAAAAATGTTTTTAGTTGTTTATATGGAATAGCACAGGAACTACCCATCCTTTTCTCCTGAAAATAAATGCAAATTTTTGTGCATATCTTTGGATTTGCAGACAGATGCAATGGTTGGACAGAACAGACTTTTTTTTTTTTATTGGACAGAACAGACTTTTGATCGAGAACACTGTATGTGAAGCTGACAAGGGTCCAAAATATTCTGCTTTGCCCAGACCTATTTTTTATCCATGAAATCCATTCCTTTCTTTTTCTGCCCTACAGTGCAGTAAAAATAATAATAGAGAATTCATACTGAAATACACACATCAAAAACATTTTCTATCAAAATAATACATTTATAGCTATCGTTGTTTTTAAAATAGGCATTTGAAAACATAACCTCCTGCATCGCTTAGGCAGAATACACTGTCAGCACATTTAGAAAAACTACAGTAGGCTAAATTATTTCTGATTTCCATGTTAGTTCAAGAGAGTATATATTAGGTTTGCATAGTTTATATCACAGTTTGCAGAGATTGAATTTCTCAAGCATCCTTAGTGCAGTGTAAAGTCACATAATACCTTTTCTGACACATTGGAAGTAAATAAGTCTCTCCTCCTCCTCCTCCTCCTCCTCCTCCTCCTCCTCCTCCTCCTCCTCTACTATTTCCCAGATTTGGGGAGTTGAATTTCTGCAGCATGGGAAAATGCACTATTTTTATAGATTCCCAGGCAAGTGCAGACTTTGGGAACATAATAATTTCACTGTGGTATTTGGGATAAAGGTAATTTATCTCTTTTAGCAAAACAAATGCCACGGTGAATATGTTTGTTTTTTCTTGATGCATCTTGTACAGCAAAATTGTACAGCTAATTGAATAATGATCTCCAGAGTCTGAGTTCAGTCAGATTGAACTGTAGAGCTATTCCTTAATTCCTTCATCTACTTTTTAAGTCAACCTCATAGCTTTTCAGGCCCATGCTTACTGACCTCATGACTGTTTTACTTAATGACGGTTTTCTTATCTACTTGTCACTGTTCTGTACCATAAAGGTTGAGGTTCCAGGCTTAGGAGGACAATGTCTTATCTGGAACATGAATCTTCTTTCTCTGAATTCCAATGAAGCCTGGACAGATAAGAAATTTCATGCACAGAGCAGAGGCAACCTGATTTTGACTGATATTGATATTTTGTAAGTACATCTATAGCCTTGTTCTTCACTTCCTCTATGAGTAATAGATGAATAGATTGAGTGTCAGAACTCTGCAGAGATGCTACTTCTCGTTAGGCCAGTGAGACAGACAGCTACAGAATGGTGAAGGCTAGATTTGAGATCCAGCTGCTATACAGACTGAAAGTAGGAGAGAGGTGTTGATTATCTGTCCAGGCTTCATTGGAATTCAGAGAAAGAATTCATAGTGAAAACAGCTCAGCTCAATGGCTGCAACGGCTCTCCTTATATAGGCAGCTTATTAAATATTCAACCAATGAAAACCATGGGAGAGGCTCATTAATAGCCAATCAGATTCACCAGAATGGACCAATCTGATGTCGCTATTAACGGCCAATCAGAAGTGCAGGGCCAGAACCCTGCACCTAACTTCAAGCTCTAATAAACTTTATTAAACATTTATTCATTCACAACAACAGTGATGGTTTGTTTTGAGACTAGGATATGAGAAGAAAGTACACCTGGGTTGTGGATTAGTGCATTTTCCTTTTTCTAAGGTTGCTGCTACTACCTAGTTTATGATAGCTCAATTCTTTTCCTGCTGGTGAACACAAGATCTGTACAAAATAAGATGTTATCCATCCACAGTGTGATAGTAGATAAGCAGGTAAACCTGATATTATAACTGAAACTTGACTGGACAACGGTGAAGAAGTAGCCCTATCAGAAATCTGCCCACCCAGGTTTCAGGTCCTATATAAAGTGTATATAAAGTCCCCTTGGGTGGACAGTTGAGCAGAAGAACATGTTGGCTCAGGAGTCTGAAAGCTGTAATCCCAGCATGTATAGAGGGTGCTTTTCTAGCACCTGGTCTTATGGTTTTGAGAGTCCCTGAACTTTTGAGACCAGATACTTTTGGGTGTGGCAAAATAATGTTCTGTATTGAAGTGGAAATAAAAATCTTAATCAAAAGTGGACTTTATGTGGCCTTCATCACAGGGTCCCATGTTGGCTTGCATGATGCAGGTATGTCCTAGAAGAGTGCTTCTCAACCTTAGCAACTTTAAAATGTGTGGACTTCAACTCCCAGAATTTCCAGCCAGTCATGATGGCTGAAGAATACTGGGAGTTGAAGTCCACAAGCCTCAAAGTTGTCAAGTTTGGAGATCGCTGCCCTTGAACTTTCCTAGCAGGAAAATCCATTTCCATATATCATCTTCTTTGGTAAAACATTTGCCAGAAATGTTTTTTTTTTTTTTTTTTTTTGTTCTTCTGACTTGTTCAGCGGTGTCCCAATTTTTCTGAGATTTTTCTGCATTTTACCCAATTTAATCAAGATAGTTTGATATTCAACTTTGGTATGCCCAGTAACTAAATTCTAAGGAGTACCTAGGAAATGCATTGCACCAGACAGGTGAGAAAGAAAACAAAATAAAACAAAAGCACAATGGATTTCAAAATAGAAGAAGACATTAAAGGAACAGATTTTCTAGCTTTCTTCAAGAAACATCCTTTATCTGTAAATCTCCTGCTGTGGCTTGGACTGCTAGCTTGGACCAAGGCAGATGGAAAGTTTACTATCAATGTGTAAGTAACTGGTATCTCTGAGAGCAGAGTATAAACACATTTTTCTGGAAAAAAAAAAGAGAGAATGTGTTCTTTGTTATTTTTGTTATTTCTTTGTCATCACTTGAGACTTTCAAGAAGAGATTGGACTGCCATTTGTCAGAAATGGTGTAGGGTCTCCTGTTTGGGTGGGAGGTTGGACTAGATGACCTACAAAGTCCCTTCCTACTGATTATCTGTTATCTGTTATTTGCCCCCCCCTTTTTTTTTCCTGAATTGAAATAATGATCTTTCTTCAGGCCTCAAAAAATCACACAATATTTTGACAAAGAATTCATAACATCCTACAGAAATAGTTTTGCAAAGCTGGCCATTTTAGAATCTCCAACTTTATGCCCCCCGTCTAGGGCTCCTTCCAGAAGGCAAGCTCTTCTTCTTTCCCTCCACTGATGCAAGAGACACAGTCAGATCACTCTGAGGAACAAAAACCATAGAGTCTTTTACTGAGCTCCTTAGCTGCCTGCAGTCAGATTCAAAAGCCTCTCCAGCAGAAGGCAGATTCACCAGAGCCACTCCAGGATCTTCCTTGAAGAGGGAAAGATCCTCCCTGCCCCCATCTCCCCAAAAAGATAGGAGCAACCTTTGACCTGGAAAGTCCAAGAAGCCAGCCAAAGCTGGCTTGGCCTCCTCCATGACTCAGCAGAACCAGGAAAAATGGCTACCTTTCCTGCCAAGGCAATAGAAGACTGATCCAGAATGGAACAAAAGCCCAAACTCTGACAAAGAAGCTCATAGGACACCCCCCGCCAAGGGGTGGGATTTAGATGGTTCGGACCGGTTCAGGTGAACTGGTAGTTCCGATGATTAGTTGGCCCTGCCCACCTGCCCCTACCCTAGTTTGTCCTATATTTCTGTGTTTTGCAGCCCAGCTGATTCGTGCGGCTGCAGCAGAATATAGGTTTCAGAGCTGAAAATGGGTGGTTTTCAAATGCTGTGAAACGTGCGCTCACTGAATCGGTTGTTACACTGGTTGAATTTCCCCACTTCCCCTCCCACTTGCACCAAGGGGTGCCCCCTTTTCCCCACATATAGGGCCACTCAAAAAGACTGCCCAGCAAAGTTTCTTACCACTCAAAATCAATCACAGATGCTTCAGCCACAGGAGCAACAGAAGTAACTTTGAGGACATGTTGTAAGTCACTTTTTTCAGTGCCATCGTAACTTTTAACCATTGTTAAATGAATAGATAGATAGATAGATAGATAGATAGATGATAGATAAGATAGATAGAATTCTTTATTGGCCAAGTGTGGTTGGACACACAAGGGATTTGTCTTGGTGCAAATACTCCCAGTATACATAAAAGAAAAGATACATTCATCAAGAGTCAAGAATCATAAGGTACAACACTTAATAATAGTCATAGGGTACAATAAGCAATCAAATCATCCTAGGAAACAGTCAATATAAATGGTAAGGATACAAGTGACAAAGTTACAGTCATACAGTCACAAGTGGGAGGGGATGGGTGATAAGGAGTAATGAGAAGATTAATAGTAATAGTAATGCAGACTTAGAAAATAGTTGAACAGTATTGAGGGAATTATTTGTTTAGCAGAGTGATAGCGTTTGGGGAAAAACTGTCCTTGTGTCTAGTTGTTCTGGTGTGCAGTGCTCTATAGCATCCTTTTGAGGAAAGGAGTTGAAACAGTTTATGTCCTGGATGTGAGGAGTCTGTAAATGTCTTAAGACTCTTGTACTGCATGAGTATAAATATCTTTGTTTTTAGAGTAAAGTTTCTCATTTGTTTAAGTGCCCTACAGGGTTATGCCTCTATCAGCGCCTATCCTGATCCATTCTCTGAGAGTATGGCCTCCCACACCAAGACACACATCCAAAAGACCAACAGGCATCTAAATGCATTGTCCATCAGCCTAACAGTCCATCATACAATATAAATACTTTGGGTGAATAACAGTTTCTAAGAGCGATGAGGTTTAGCCATCACTCATTCAAAAAACCAAACAGAATATAATTCTGGCTTCCCCTGTGTGTGCAAAGGAGACATCTCTTTCTCCAAATTTGGCATGGAGATGCAGAAAGAAAATAAAAGTTGCCGGTTCTTAAAGCTTCTGTAAGCAAAGGCACTTAGAGGGTCTTTGTTCTATACTGGCTGTTGTTCACTCAAGGAAGATCAAGATGAGGTAAGCCTCAGGTATACAGTAAGAAAGGGACAAGTTTAAATGAACAGAATTTTGCCTAGACTTGGGAAATCCACTACCCAAGTAATGATATGATCTTAAATGTGCCAGTGAGATAAAAATCCTGGAATGCTAGAAACAACATAATCTCAAGATACACTCATTCCTGCAATAACTGTCATCCTTTTGGACAACCCCAGATTGTCTTCTTTGAAAATCAACACTGGCTAAATTGAAAAATAATTTGAGTTGGGGCCTTTCCTCACTAACTAGTGATGGAGCTTTTTGTATGAAGGGTGTTGACATTGCCAATCCATATCCTGACTTCTTACCTCCATTTCATGTTACTGTGATCCTCTAATTTCCTTCCAAAGAAATAAGTGACAAAGCCTCATGGGTCATATAGATCATAAAGCTGCACTTGGTGACATCCAAACAAGGAGAAAAATGGTACATCAACATCTGTAGATCTTGTAAGACTCAAAAGCACGTGAGGTTCAACTGTCTCTTCTTCCAGATTCCCCAGAAGTCCTGCTCTGTTTATGAAATGAGTAGGTCACACTGTCTGTCTGTGATTCTCTATTTACATGAGTGGGAAATACGGATTGCAGAAATTCCTGTTTGCTTACAATTTCCTTCATCAGGATTGTACAGCTAAAGATGCCTTAAGCCTGTTTCATTTGCAGGTTGGAATGAGATAGAAGCAATATTTATTTATTTATTTATTTGTTTGTTTGTTTGTTTATTTATTTATTTGATTTGTCAATTGCTTACAAAATAATAAGTATAAGTATATACATAGTTATGAATACATGAAATGGGTATATATAAGAAAAATAAAAGAAACAATAGGACAGGGACGGTAGGCACATTGGTGCGCTTATGCATGCCCCCTACAGACCTCTTAGGAAAGGGGTGAGGTCAATAGTAGACAGTCTAAGGTTAAAGTTTTTGGGGTTTGGGGAAGAAACTATAGAGTCAGGTAGAGTATTTCAGACATTGACCACTCTGTTGCTGAAGTCGTATTTCCTGCGATCAAGTTTGGTGTGGTTAACCTTGAATTTGTATCTATTGTGTGCTCTTGTGTTGTTATGGTTGAACCTGAAGTATTCATCGACAGGTAGGACATTGCAATGTATGATTTTATATACCATCCTTAGATCAGACCGAAGACAGCATAATTCAAGGTTTTCTAGGTCTAGAATTTCGAGTCTGGTGGCATAAGGAATTCTGCAACGAGTAGAGGAGTGGAGAACTCTTCTTGTGAAATATTTCTGGATTTTGTCAGCTGTATTAATATCAGATACGTAATGTGGGTTCCAGACTGATGAGCTGTATTCGAGTATTGGTCTAGCAAATGTTTTGTATGCTCTAGTTAGTAGTGTGATATTATCAGAGAAAAAGCTATGTAAGATTAGGTTAACAACTCTTAATGCCTTTTTGGTTATGTAGTTACAGTGGGCTCTAGCACTTATATAATTAGAGATGAGTATTCCAAGGTCCTTTACAGAGCTTGGATGATCAACAAGATCTTGACTATTCAGCTTGTATTTTCTTTTCTGATTTTTTTTGCCAATATGTCAGACAGAGCATTTATTTCTTGAGATTTGAAGTTACTATTTGTTTGACCATTCTGATACATAGTCAAGATCTTTTTGAAGGGTAGCAGTATTGTCTGTGGTATTGAACAGCTTTTCATCATCAGCTAAAAGAACACAGTTGCTCCTAATATGATCACAGAGGTCATTTATTTAGAGTATGAAGAGAGTTGGTCCTAGAACACAGCCTTGGGGGACACCACTATTGACAGGTACAGAATTTGATAGGACACTCCCAATTGACCATTTGTTGTTTGCTTCTATCCAGTTATGCAGTTGTCCAGAGATACCATAAGGTTTTAGTTTTAGGAGTAGTTTGTCATGTACCACTGAATCAAAGGCTTTACAGAAGTCTATGTAGATTGCATCTATTGCTTTGCCCTGATTGAGTTGTGTAGCCCATATGTTTTTGCAGTGTAAGAGTTGCAAATTACAGTATAGTTTTTTTCCTGAAACCAAATTGTTTATTGGAAGTTGTTTGTCTCTAAGTGGAGGATAATGGATTGGTTAATAATTGATTCCATGACTTTGCAGATGATGCAGCATAAGGAGATTGGTCTGTAATTTTCAACTAGGCTGGGGTCTCCCTTTTTGAAGATGGGGATGACCGTGGCTTGTGACCATAGGTTTGGCAAGGAGCTGGTCCTGAAAGATTTTTCAAAGATTATGCATAGAGGTTCTGCTATGGCAGTGGATAGCTTTTTTAAGAAGTAGGCACATATTCCATCCGGTCCAATAGATAGAGATGGTTTTAGATTGTGTAGTGCTTTTTCAATGTTGTCTTCTGTAAAATCGATATATATTAGATCATTGTAGTTGTCTGTAGTTTGGCTAAGAAATACTGGGCATGATCCATTGCTGTTTACAAATACTGAGCCGAAGAATATGTTAAAGATGTTGGCTTTAATGGTGTCATCGTTGCAGTCTTTACCATTAGGTCCTATTAGGGGTGGGAGGGACCTTGAATCTTTTAGTTTGTTGCTTACAAAATTGTAAAAAGCGTGGGTGGAATTGGTGCATAGAAGGTTTTTGTCTTGTTTAATGTGATAATTGGTGCATTCAGTCTTTATCTGGTGGCATAATTTTTTTTTTGTAAATTTTATTTGAGTTTTCACAAAGAGAAAAAAAAATACAAATAAAACATTTTTTTTGAAAGTAGCATAATCCCGGGTTACATTTCTTCGTACAGACACAAATTCAGGTTCATGCTCATTTTTATATTTTATTCCATATCTTATTACTATTTTACATTTTCTGCATAGCTTCTCCCCTCTTTTAATTTTCTCAATTTTATTTTAATTATCTCATCTCAATTCAAATCATTGTATTTATATTTTTTGTCTGTCCTGTTTCAATTATCTATTATCTTTTCTCATTAAACAAAATTGCTCCTGTAGTTACTGATTGGAGTATGACGCCTTTATATCTTTTCCTTAAAGTTGTAACATTCAATATAATACATAACTTCCATTCGGATTCTGCTTGGTACATTCTTAAAATACACACTGTATTCTTAAAAAAAGAAAAAATTATAAATCTATATAATTAAAACAACATTCCACTCCAATTCAATTAATATTCATTAAAGTCTTAACATCTTTAACATTACTTTTCAATTAAATATCATACTTCTATGGGAACAATTATAAGCTTTCCATAGTTAATTCCCCCCCTTCACTTAGATTTTATAAAGCATTAACTAATTAAAAAGTTCCCGTTCCTTCCTAATTCAATTTTCTCATTTATTTTATTTCACTAATTTTATTCACAAACATTTCACCAAATTACACTAACTATTTTATCCCTCATTTTAATCATATGTTGTTCCCAATTTTCTAAAGTTATTTCTATTACTAATATAACAATACAATCTTACCTACCTTTACAGAATCCTTTTTTCAGTTAGATTTTCACCCATTATCTCTAAATAGGTCCTGTTTCTCTATATTTTGATCCGGTCCTTTGTAACCTCTTTTCCTTTCCTTCTTCCCTCTCTTTTTCTCTCTGCCCTTTTTACCCCCTTGTCTCTCTACCTCTATTTCTCTCTTCTGTATTTCCCTTTTCTGTTGCTTTCCAATATTATACTTATTTTTCAATTTATTTTTCTTTTCTTTGGTTGTTTTTTTTAAGTCTTAAATGCTCCATTTTCTTTCCCCCCTTTCCTTTTTCTTCCCCACATAGAATTACTTGTTCATTAAAGATGGATTCTTCTTTGTCCCAGTTGTTGTGAAAGAATAAATGTGTTAATAAAGTTATCAAGAGCTTGAAGTCAAGTGCAGGGTTCTGGCCCTGCACTTCTGATTGGCCGTTAAATGGTGAGATCAGATTGGTCCGTTCAGGAGGATCTGATTGGCCATTAACGAGCCTTTCTGACTGGTTAATGGAGCTAGCGCTCCCTGGTTTTTCATTGGTTGAATATCTAATAAGTTGCCTATATAAGGAAGGATGTAGCAGCCATCCAGTTCGAGCTGTCACACCATGTAAATAAAGAGTTGAAGTTCATCGTTTCACCGGCTCGTCTCCATTCTTCGCGCCCACGCTCAGTACTTAACACTGGTGATGAAGGTGGGATGTAGAGACATCAGAGCTGACTGAACAACGAAGATGTTGCAGATGCCATCATGGATGCTACTGCAGCAGAAGCAACTAGGAAGTCGGCTGCCCAAATGTGCCGCCACCACGCTCCGGTTCACCAACCGACCGGCAACATTTCACCCAAGTCAGAAGGACAGCTTGTGACGGCCCACCACGAGGACCTCTCTTCGTCGTCAGACAGCGATGAAGAAGAGGTCCATTGACTGCGGTCCGATCAGGACCATTACCAGAAGTCCCAACACACATGCGCTGGTTATGGGGTAAGCCACCCCAGGTCCGAATGCAAATTCCGCGACGTGCTCTGCCATGAGTGCGGGAAACGAGGCCATATCGGATGGGTCTGTAGAAGTCTCCTAGGACCCAGCCAGCCCTTGAAGGGGGCTAACTATCGCCAAGCGACAGCAAATCATCTTGTAAGGCGAGAACCAGTGAACCACCAATGGAACAACCACTCCTACAGAAACAGAAACAGAACCCTAACCCGCCTCACGAAGCGAGAAGAGGCTCACCAAACTATCACGATCAGTCATGCCTCCTCTCTGGATGCCAAGAAGATCCGAGTGAAAGTGGCCATCGGAAACCAGCCCTGCCTGATGGAAGTCGACTCAGGATCGTCTCTCTCGATGGTTTCCTGGAAGACCCTCAAGCAACTCATCCCTACTGTCCGGCGACAAGACCTCCATTTCCAAAGACTCATACTTAAAGACTATCAGGGGAACCAGATTCCAGTCGTAGGATCCAGTCAAGTCCAGGTCTCGTTCAAAAACCGTACAGCATACCTACCCCTGACTGTGATCGACAAGGACCGGCCTAGCCTGTTAGGCCTCCAATGGTTCGTGCCACTTGGCATTGAAGTGGTAGGCATTCACTGAATCGGCAGCAGCAACTGGGAGGAGGACCTCATCCAAGAATTCAAGGATGTCTTTGTGGAAAAACTAGACGAGTACAAGGGGACCCCAATATCATTTAACCTTAATCCAAAAGTAGCTCCCATCCGCCTTAAGCCTCGTCGGGTTCCATTTGCCCTTAAACCAAAGATTGACGAGCAGCTCGATAAGTGAATAGCCCAGGGTGTGTTAGAGCCAACCAATCACTCTCCCTGGGAGACCCCAATCATGACACCCATTAAGCCGGATGGATCAATAAGAATTTGTGGGGACTACCGAGCCACCCTGAACCATGCCCTGCAGCAAAACTGGTGGTGCAGCACCTCCTCCATTCCCTGGGGGGCAGAAAAGTCTTCGCTAAACTACACTTAGCTCAGGCATATCAACAACTGCCTGTAGATGAAAAAATGGCACAGGCACAAATGATCGTGATGCACCGAGGTGCCTTTAAATGTACCTGACTCCAATTCGGAGTGAGCGTAGCTCTGGGGATTTTTCAGAGCTTGATGGAAAGACTGTTACAAGGGATTAAAGGCGTCGTCCCCTACTTTGATGATGTGTTAATCGCTGCCCCTACTTCAAAAATTTTACGGGATCATCTGAGAATGGTCCTCCAGAAATTCAAAGACGCAGGTCTTAAAGTGAACAAAAATAAGTGTAAACTGTGTACAGATCGTGTCGAATTTTTAGGGTATTTAATTGACAGTCAGGGCATTCACCCTACTGATAGCAAATTAAGAGCAATAAAAAATGCTCCCAAACCCCAGAATAAGGCTGACCTCCAGGCATTTCTAGGCCTTATCAATTTTTATAACATATTCCTGCCGCACAAAGCAACTGTAGCTGAACCCCAACATCGTTTATTGGACAAAAAAGTAATTTGGGTATGGGGACATAGAGAAGAGCAGGTGTTTCGGAATGTAAAAAAACTATTGACTTCTGACACTGTACTGATGTAGTACAATGAGACTTTGCCATTAATGATCACGTGTGATGCATCACCTTTCGGAGTAGGCGCCATTTTGAGCCACGTTTTGCCTAACGGGAGCAAAGCCCCTGTTGCCTATTTCTCAAAGACGCTTTCAAAAACCGAGTGAAATTATAGTCAGATTGATAAAGAAGCCCTTGCTATTGTGTCTGCTGTTAAGAGATTTCATGAGTACGTTTACGGCCGAGCTTTTACTATAGTGACTGACCACAAACCTTTGCTGGGGATAATAGTGGGAGATAAGCCAACCCCCTATATATTATCTCCCAGAATGACTCGCTGGTCAGAATTCTTGGCTGCTTATAATTATCGGCTGCAACACCACCCGGGGAAGGCCATTCCCCACGCTGACGCATTGAGCCGAGCACCGCTTCCAGAGACCATCGACGACCCCGTGCCTACAGTGACAACATTGCAGATTGAGGCACTTCGTACACCGCCATTAACAGCCCGAGATATCGCGATGGAAACAAAACATGACCCCGCCTTAGCATGAGTCCTCAGTTGGGTGGAACGCGGATGGCCATTGGACCAAGTACCTGATGACTTCACCCCATTCAAAAGTCGACAAACAGAGTTGTTTTCACAAAAGGGCTGCATTATCTGGGGCGATAGAGTCGTTGTCCCAGAGAGACTACAACAAGCAGTACTGAGAACCTTGCACGATGGCCACCCCGGCATCGTGCACATGAAAGCCCTCACGTGAAGCTATGTGTGGTAGCCAGGCATCAACAAGCAAATCGAGACTTGGGTCAAAGCTTGTCACAAATGCCAGGAAGTAAACAATGCCCCACCAAAAGCAATCCCAACCGAATGGGAAACACCGCGGGGACCCTGGTCCCGTATCCATCTGGACTTTGCAGGGCCTATCAAAGGCCACACATTCTTGTTAACCGTGGATGCCTGCTCGAATTGGCTCGAAATCCACCAAATGAAGAACACAATAACCGAAAGCGGTTATTAAGAAACTGGACACACTGTTTGCAACCCACAGATTACCAGACGTTCTGGTATCCAACAACGGGCCTCAATTTACCATGCTGTCTTTTGAACAGTACCTGGCGGACCGCAGTATTCAACATGCGCTGACTTCACCTGCGCATGCTGTGGCCAACGGAAGGGCCGAGCGCATGGTACAATTTGTCAAGAAAACGCTACAAAAAATGGACTATGACAACATCGAAGAAAAAATAAACCGGATCCTCTTTTTACAGCATATCACTCCGCATAGCGTCACCAACAAAACTCCCGCCGAGTTGCTGTTCCGGTTTCGCGTGGCTTTGGGGCAGCAGGAATTCGCGACAGCTTGCGATTCCTGCTGTGCTAGCCGCCGAGGTACCCCCGATCCAGATGGGTCAGGGGGATATGGCTGCCCTGTAAGGACAGCTGAAGAGAGAGGGGAGTCGGACAGGGGGTTGGGGGTGTCGCAGACCCCCTCTTCCTCCGGAAAAACCCCTTTTTCCCAAGGCGGTGGAGTGGCAGTCAGCAATGGCCGCCACGAAGAAGCCAGCAACCGGGTAAGATTGCGCTGGAGGAAGTAAGAAGAGTGAAAGTGCTGTCTGAGCCGGGTCAAGTAACATCTTTCAAATTGGTTGGAACTGAGCTGTTTGAATTGCTGGAGGATACATTGTATCCCTAAGAAGATCGAAAGCGGCGGAGAAGCTGTTAAAGGGAACTTTTTTTTTCTTTACTCTCCCACCCCATGGAAACAGCAGAAATGTTTGGACATATTGGACATTGAAAGTGAATTGTTTTGAGAGTTGAAGCTAAGGGACAAGAGGATTTTTGGACATTGAAAAACTTAAGAAATTGGAAAACCCTTGTTGGAGGTATGGATTTCTGATTATTTAAAATTGATATTGCAAGTGGGAAGGGAGAGGAAAAAAATTGGAGCAGAAGCTGAAAAAGGAGGAGATTGCCTAGAATCCCAAAGAAAGGTATATGGTAATTGGACCTCTTTGATTAAACATTAACCCCAGAAAGAGAAAGAGAAGAAGGAAGAAAAGTATTAATTTTTGGAACTTTTTTTTGAATTATTTTTGATTAAAAATACTTGTGGTTGTTTTGGGAAAAGTTTCTCTTTTCATAATGGCATCGCTTGTGGATGAACTAAAGACTGAATATCAAAAATATAAAAAGGAAGATACTTTGGGCAGTTTGTTTCAATTCTTAGAAATGGCGTTATGTACTTATGAAAAGTTGACTACGCAGCAGAAGGACTGGGACAAAGAAGAAGAGGAAGAAGAAGCCATCTTTGATGAACAATGGGTTCTTTCCGGGGAGGAGGAGAAAAAGGATAAGAAAAAGGGGATTTTAAGAATTATAAAAACAACCAAAGAAGAGAAAAATGAGCGGAAAGGTGGAGGCAAGGTTAGAAAGCAAAGGAAAAGGAGTAAGAAAAGGGAGGAGGAAAGACAAAGGGGTAAAAAGGGCAAGGAGAAGAATCAGCAAGAGAGAAAGGGGGGGGAGGAGAAGCCTCAATGGGGGGAAGCAAGATCTAAAGAAAAAAAGTTTATTCAGAGACAATGGGTGAATTTAATTTAGGATAAAAGGGGGATTCTGGAGGGTGCATAAGATTGTGTTTTTTATATGTGTATTTAGAGTATAAAATTCAATGTGTAATTTTAGAATCTTTTAAACAGAATCCCAAGAAAAATTGTTATATGAAGTACTTTTAAGTTAGGGTAATGAGTTATAGACGTTACTCCAATTGGTGTATAGGAGAAGTATAATAAAAGAAAAAAGATGAATGGATAGTTGGAAATAGAACAGACAAAGAATATTATTGAAAATGGTAATAAGATATGAAAGGATATATAAAGGTTTTGTTATGCTTTTTTTTTTTTTTTGGATATTGCATATTGAAAAAAGGCAAAAAAAATTTTTTTTAATTAATAAGAAATAATTTGGATGAAAAGGAGAAGTTGGGATAAGATATGAAGTTAAATAGACAAAGTATTGATACTATAATTTGGGATTGTTATGTTCTATTGGTTTTCTTCTTTTATTATTTTTTCTTAGAAAAGAACTTATAAGCTGTTATGCCTTGTGCATTGTTTATATAAAATTGATAAAAATGGTTTATATATATAATATAAAAAAGAAAATGATAATAAGATATGGAAGGATATATAAAGTGAATATGATGTTTGAATTTGTGTCTGTGCGAAGAGTTTCAACCTGGGATCAGACAACCTTCAGAAAAGATCTTTTAGTTTTGTTTGTGTTTTATAAAATCAATAAAATTTGTTTAAAAAAAAAAAAAACAACTCCCGCTGAGTTGCTAATGGGACGGAAGCTCCGCTCCCACCTCGACCGGTTACACCCATCGTATGAACCTGAGAAACCACATGGATCCAGCGGGCGATGCCGTACCTACCTCCTACTTGGTATTCGCTAAAAACTTGTCGGGCGATCCGTTGTGGGTCAAAGCGACTGTAGTCCGTGTAACCGGCCCTAGATCAAACCTCGTGCAATGCCTCGATGATAGACTATGGAAGCGCCATATCGATCAACTACGATCAAGGCTGCAGTCAGGGATCTCCGAGTCCCCTGATGACCAAACTAAGGGGGGAGGAGATACAGTGGAAGATGAACTTGAATTAGCAGAAAATCTTTTTGAAAGGAACGATAGCGGAACGGAAACACGTGAAGAGGAATCAGGGATGGGAGTGAGCTCGCCTCATGGTGATACCGAAGATGTTGGTGACAACGAAAATTCGAACTCAGAGTCAGAGGCACCCCTTTCGCCAAACAACGCCCTACCTCAACAAGAGTGCAGCCAAATACCGGGTGCACAACGAAAATCAAATAGACTAACAAAACAACCATCCTACCTCAAGGACTACGTCACCGCACCCCGTAAACGGAACCCGGGGGGAAGGGGTGTTGTAAATGAATAAATGTGTTAATAAAGTTATCAAGAGCTTGAAGTCAAGTGCAGGGTTCTGGCCCTGCACTTCTGATTGGCCGTTAAATGGCGAGATCAGATTGGTCTTTTCAGGAGGATTTGACTGGCCATTAATGAGCCTTTCTGACTGGTTAACGGAGCTAGCGCTCCCTGGTTTTTCATTGGTTGAATATCTAATAAGTTTCCTATATAAGGAAGGCTGTAGCAGCCATCCAGTTCACACCGTGTAAATAAAGAGTTGAAGTTCACCGTTTCACCGGCTCATCTCCATTCTTCGCGCCCACGCTCAGTACTTAACACCAGTCTTCTTGTTTTGCAGTCATTTCTTGTTGTTTCTCATCGTTCGAAATCTCCATTTCTAAGACTTGAAAAATGAAGCCAAAAGAACCCTTCCCTTCTTGTGCATCTTCTTTGTACTTTTTAAGTTCCATTTTCAATTCATCCAGAAGTGGTGCCATTGTATAAATTTTTAAACAACCACCTGATTGATTTTAGTCATTCAAATATAATAACCAAGAATCCAAAGATCACCAAATAATCCAAATACATGCAAGCTGTTTCTTTTTTGCTCTTTTTTTTCACTTTCTCTTCTTGGGGTTACTATTTAGTTGCAAAGTTTCAGTTAAAATGTATCTTTTAGAAGTCTTGTTGAAGTTTTACTGTAGATTCTTTTTAATTCCTGGCAGTCTCCTCCCTCTTCCAGACCCTGCCCTTATTCTTTTTCTCTCCCTTTCTGCTTATGAAAAAGAAAAATTTTAATGTCCAGAAATCAACGCAACAGTATTGCATCCAGTGAATAGAGATTACCAATCAAGGGATGAGAGATCATTGTCTATAAGATCATAGTTGTTAAGTTCACCGTCTGGAAGAAGGCTCGGGAGACAGTGACTCAATTTCAGCTCTTTATTAAGTCCCGAGACCGGCTCAGCTTGGCTAGGGTATGTGGCAGCTTATATTGAACTTCCCGGCCAAGCCGCGGCCAATGACACCACTTTGAATCTCCCATGATCCAATCGTAGGGATTCACCACGGGCCAATCAGTGCGGCTCAATCGGCCAATCACATAGCAGTGTGTCTTAGCCAATCAGAACAGTTATTTACAAGAATGCTAATTACAGTACAGAACACCCCTTCCCTCTTGGTATGGTCCTATGTGACATAGTCCCTTAAGTAGGCGGGGCTCCGTACTTGTCTACTGGACCTGTGCAGGTTAGTTGGTGTCTGGTCTTCGAGCGGTTCGGTCGGGTTTTGTGTCGCTCCTTGCCTCATTGGTGGAACCACCTGGAAGAGTGGGCCGGGCCTTCCACCACAGCTCCCTCCCGGTCTACTTAGGCTGGGTGAGCTGCTGGCTCTGTTGTTCCCGCCTGGTCTTTCCAGGCTGGTTGAACTTGCTTGGCTGCTCCTTCCCGGCGAGGCTTTGAGCTGGTCATCCGTCGGTGGCTCTGCTGGTGAGTATTGTTGGTTTCTTTCTTGTGCAGGGTGGTTATTTTGGTTTTCCGGACTTTCCCTCCCCTCTTGGCTGGTATCAGGGTTTCCCCTTCCCCCTGTGGTTTCTTCCTTCATGTGTGTTTGCATGTCGGTTGTATTTCCCGTGTAGGTTCTCAATCTTAACTGATCAATGTGTCTTTTCCATGCTCGTCCGTTGGTTGTCTGAAGCCAGTACGAGCGGGGACCTGTCACTTGGGTTATGGTTGCTGGTACCCAGAGGTTTTTTGCGTATACTGCGTTGCCCGGTGTGATTGTTCGGTGTTTGCTAGATGAGTCGGGGGGGGGGGGTTCTGGGTTGTATGTGGGCTGTAGTCTGTCGAGTGGGGACCTTAATTTCCTCCCCATTAATAGTTCTGCCGGGCTTTTGTTCGTTGTCGTGTTTGGAATTATGTGTTGTATAAATAGCATTTTATTAATTTTTTCTTGAATTTCCCCGGTTTCTATTTTTTGGATTGTTTTTTTTGTAAATTGTACCATTCGTTCCACCCTCCCATTTGCCACCGGATGTGCTGGCGCTGTCAGCACATGCCATATTCCTCGTTCCGCTAGGAATTTTTTGAATTCCAGCGAGGTAAATTGGGGCCCATTATCTGATACGATGACATCTGGGAGGCCGTGGGTTGTGAATAGTCTGTTGAGTTCTTTGGTGATGGCCTCTGTGGTGGTAGTTCTCATGTTGCTTACCTCCAGCCAGTTGGAGTAAGCATCTACCGTGATGAGGAAGGTGTGTCCCTTCGTAGGTCCAGCAAAATCTATGTGCAGTCTGGACCATGGTCCCCTGGGGGTTTCCCATTCCAGGATTGGGGCGGAAGGAGGGCTTGGCCTGGTTTCCTGGCATTGTCTACATGCTGCCACCCAAGCCTCGATTTGTCTGTCCATCCCTGGCCACCAGGTGTAACTCTTGGCCAAGGCTTTTGTCCTGACAATGCCCGGGTGCCCCTCATGTAATAACTCTAAGACTCTTTCTTGTAATTTTTCTGGGATGACAACCCTATCCCCCCCATAGTAAGCAACCTTTTTGTAATGACAGTTCTGTTTTCCAGTTCCAAAATGTCCTGAATTTCTCGTTGTCGTCTTTTTCCGGCCACCCTTTCTCTACCCAATGTAACACCCACACCAGACGTTTGTCTTTATTGGTTTCACGGGCAATGTCTGACGCGGTTATGGGTCGATCAGGCAGAGTCTCTATGCTAAGGGTGGACATTGTGGGTTCTGAGTCAGTGTCCAGGTCGGGCAGCGGTGTGCGGCTCAGGGCATCTGCGTGGGTGATAGTCTTACCGGGTCGGTGTGTTAGCCAGTAACTATAGGCGGCAAGGAATTCGGACCACCTTGTCATTCTTGGAGATAGAATGTTCGGGGTGGCCCTGTTCCCTGCCAGGATTCCCAGCAGTGGCTTGTGATCGGTGATGATAGTGAAAGTCCTGCCGTAGAGGTACTCGTGGAACCTCTTTACTGTGGCAATGATTGCCAGGGCCTCTTTGCCCAGTTGACTTTGAGAGGGTTCTTGAAAAGAAAGCGATGGGTGCTTCTTTTCCGTCAGGGAGAGCGTGGCTGAGGACAGCTCCAACACCGAACGGCGATACGTCGCATGTGACTGCTAGTGGTAGGGTTTCGTTGTACTGGATGAGGATGGCATCCGAAGTGAGCAGATCCTTGGTTTTGTTGAATGCGGCTTCCTCACGTTTCCCCCAGTTCCAGGCAGCTGCTTTGTCCAGGAGCCTATGCAATGGTTCCACCGCGGTCGCCTTCTGGGGCAGGAAAACATTATAGAAGTTAAGCAGTCCTAGAAATGCCTGCAGCTCAGTTTTATTCCTCGGCCTGGGGGCTTCCTTGATTGCTCTGATCTTTTTCTCTGTTGGGTGAATTCTGTGCCGGTCTAAAAGGTATCCTCGGAATTCGACCCTCTCGGTGTGCAATTGGCATTTTTCTTTTTTGACTTTTAGCCCCGTGTCTTTGAATTTTTGTAGTACCTCCCTTAGACGACCTTCCAGTTGTTTTTGATTGGCCGCTAACACCAGTACGTCATCGAAATAGGGAGCCACCTCCTTGATCCCTTGTAGGAGTCTCTCCATGAGACTCTGGAAAATTCCTGGGGCTACGCTGACTCCAAACTGGAGTCTCTTGCAGCGAAAAGCCTCCCGGTGGGTGACTATGGTCTGTGCCTCCGCGGTTTCCGCATCGACTGGTAGCTGTTGGTAGGCTTGCACCAGGTTGAGCTTTGCAAAAACCTTGCCCCCCCCCAGTGAGTGCAGAAGGTGCTGTACTACTGGGACGGGGTAAGCGCTTTGTTGTAAGGCACAATTTAGGGTGGCCTTATAGTCCCCACAAATTCTCACCGACCCGTCAGGCTTCATGGGGCTGACTATGGGGGTCTCCCACCAGGTGTGATCAGTTGGCTCTAGGACTCCTTGTTTGATGAGCTTGTCTATCTGCTCATCAATCTTGGGTCTGAGTGTGAAAGGTACTCACCGCAGTTTTAAACGTATTGGGGGAATGCTGGGGTCTAGACTGAAAGAAATAGGGGGCCCTCGGTACTTACCTAGGGTGCTGTTGAACACTTCCTGGAAGTCTCTTTCGAGTTGCTCCTCCCAGTCTGCCTCTGCGATGTGGTCGATGCCCGTTACTTCGATCCCGAGAGGCGCGAACCACTAGTTCCAAAAGGCTGGGTCGATCACTGTCCATGACTGTCAGGGGAAGCCTTGCTGTGCGCCCCTTGAATGTGACTTCAAAGTGTCCTGTTCCAACTACAGGGATGCGGTTCCCTTGGTAGTCCTTTAGGATTAACTTCTGGCTTTCCAAATGTCTCTTGTGGATGGCAGGCACCAGGAGCTTGATTTCCCACCATGTAACCATGGAGAGGTAGGACCTGGAGTCCACCTCCATCTTGCATGGCTTGCCCTTGATGCCTACTTCCACATATACCTTTCGGGCGTCCGTGCTTGATGAATGGCCGATGACGACTGTCTGGTGGGTTTCCTTTCTCTGTCTGTTCTCACTGTTCCATCGGCCTCATCTGTCCTGGTTCCAATGATTCTCAGTTTGGCAGTCCCTTGTTCTGAGGGGGTTGCCGTCCCACCTGCAGCCGCTGTTGTCACATTGTCAGGGGCTGTAAGCTTTCTTGAGGTGGCAGACTCGTGCGATGTGACCTCTTTTGTCGCATTGTCGGCAGATCGCGTTGAAAAATCGGCACTCTGATCGGGGATGGTCGCCTCCACACCCGGCGCATTGGAGTCCCGACTTACAACCCTGCCATTCGCGCCGGTCTCATTCTGCTTGGAGTCGATGGATGTCCTCCTCTTCATCCATGGTGTCGGAGGTGGAGTCAAGGTTGCCATGGTGGGTGATGGTGGTCACTTGGCGGCTTGCTTCTGGATGCATTTCAGCCATTGGGGTCGCTTCGGAGGTTGTGGCTCGGTCTCCGCTGTCCAATCTCCTCATTCGGGCCGTTGATTTTCGGGTCGCCTCGGCAAGGGCATCAGTGCGGGAGATTTCTCCCTTTGCCATCAGCCGGCTTTGTAGGACCAGGTCCCTGAGCCCGAGGATGACACGATCT
Source organism: Hydrophis major (assembly GCA_033807585.1). Taxonomy (NCBI): domain Eukaryota; kingdom Metazoa; phylum Chordata; class Lepidosauria; order Squamata; family Elapidae; genus Hydrophis; species Hydrophis major. The sequence goes on from CM066330.1 coordinate 249,754,572, forward strand.
TGTAATGCCTCATCCATGTCTGTGAAACTGCACATGCCTCCCAGATTTCGTAGGTTGGCTACGAAATCGCTGATGCTCTCACCCGATTTCTGGTCTCACCTGTACAAGTCGTGCCGCCTGATGAGGATGGGCACGGCAGGGGCATAGTGGCTTCATAGCATCGGTTTGAGGTCAGCCCAGTCCATCGCCTTCACGTCCTCGAGTTTCACGAGGGCTTTTGCCATTTTGAACACCGCGGGCCCGCAGTGTATCAGGAAAACGGCCCTTTTTTTCTGCCCTTTTGCCTCCTTGAGATTGCTACTCTCTAGGAACATCAGGAACCAATCAATGTAAGATTCCCAGTCCTCAGTAGCTTAGTTAAAGGGTGCAGGTGGTGCAATGCTGGCCATCTCGATGATCTCATTTTTCTCGGTGCCATGTGCTCGGTGGGTATCAATCCCGCGATCCCACCCTCCTCTCCAGTGTTAAGTTCGCTGTCTGGAAGAAGGCTCGGAAAACAGTGACTCAGTTTCAGCTCTTTATTAAGTCCCGAGACCGGCTTGGCTTGGCTAGGGTATGCGGTGGCTTATATTGAACTTCCCGGCCGAGCCGCAGCCAATGACATCGCTTTGAATCTCCCATGATCGGTTTCCTCCAATCGCGGGGATTCACCGCGGGCCAATCAGTGTGGCTCGCTCGGCCAATCACACAGCAGTGCGTCTTAGCCAATCAGAACAGTTATTTACAAGAATGCTAATTACAGTACAGAACAATAGTTGCCTTTTTTGAAGTTATTATTGGGGATTACATCATTGTGATGATTTTTGTGTGGGTGTATGTTGAGACAAAAGTCAATCATATTGTGGTCACTGCTGGAAAAGAGTTCTTTAGTTTGCATTCCATAAATTAAATTCAAACTATTGCAGAAGATGAGATCGAGGCGGTTGTTTAGTCTAAAGTTGTTGGTTACTAGTTGTTCCAGTCCCAGATTTGTAACAGCATTGTAGAAGGTTGCGTGTATGGGTTCAGTTGTACATTCATTTAGGGTCCAGTCAATATGAGGTAGATTGAAATCACCATGTTAGTAGTGTATTTAGCTTGTTTACATGTTCGATGTCATAATCAGGGGCTCTGTAACATAGTAAGAACCAAAATGTGAGATTTAAGGACAGTTCACAGATGATGGTCTCAGGAAGAGCAAGCTCCTGGATAACTTGGATGTTTTTTAGATGTAAGGACTTTTTATAGAAGATAGCAACACCACCTCCTCTATGAATTTCATGATCTGATTGGTAAACATGATAGTCTCTTACTGTGGTAATGGAGTCAGGGAGAGATGCGTAGAGCCATGTTTCACAGACAAATATGATGTCGAATTAAGCCATATTTAGTAAGAGGAAAAATTCAGGTATTTTATTCACATCTGAGGGTCCAGCAGAGAAAAAAGTCAGTGAGGCAAGTATGTGATTAGGAAAGACTTTCAGAGTAAGATAACATCCGAAGCTTCTAAAGAAGCTCAAAGTAATTAAAATCAGCAGAGATAGCAGCAGCTTTCAAACTTCTGTCATTGAAGATCAACTTCATACAACTATTTAAAAGATGAGTGTTTGTCTTGAGGTTTGAGACCAACTGAGTTTAAGAGAAGCTGGCTTGGCCTTCCTGTTCTTAGCACCAGGGGTCCATGGACTATGTTTGCAGGATCGGCTTCCCCAGAATTTTAGCCCTGGGTCAAGGTGATTATGAGCCAACTTTGCCTCTTCACTAGGCCTCCAACCTCATACTTAATGGCCCAGGTATGATGGCACCCTGCTGAAGGGATAATGTTGTTCTCATCATCAAACAACATTTGCCATGAATCTGCCCTTGTTTGATGTGTTTGGAAGGAATGAAACCGGCCTTACTGATTCTTGAAGACAAGATAGAATCTTCTCAGGAGGCTTTGAAGTGAACATTTATACTCTATTATTCATGATGCTTGAGGCAGTATTTTTAGCAATGCTTATTATTGTTGCTTTGCTTCATATTGCTCTTATACTTACTTCTATTTACTCTGATACCTTCCTCTTGCTTTGTTCAGATGTTAGGTGACACTGAAGAATGCTAAATCAAAGCTTTGAGTGAGTGAAAACGTTTTACAATCTGTTCCCTGCATTCAGAGTCCATTCTGACAAGATGCAAACAGCTGCAAAATTTTCTGACTTAATTTCTTCCAATCAAAAGTATCAAAGAGCTCATTATTTAGACGGTTTTGTCTTCTTCATCCCAATTAACAGGTAAAGGCAACAGATGTTCAACCAGAACCAGAGGAAGTTGAGGCTCTTTTGACAATCATTGATTTATTGCATCTGGTGTCTTTTTGTTATTTCTCCTAACAACAATCCTGCTGTTCGATATAGTATTTCTATGCACCAAGTTGTTTTCTTTAATGGTTCAGAATAGAGAATGAATCACCTGGTGTCCTACTGTCCCTCCCTATTATGATGCCATTTTGTCCATAAAAGGATTAAGGTTGAAATAACTGAAGACCACTCCTTTTGGGGCTTTCTATGCCAGTGTTTCTCACCCTTTGCAACTTTACGTTGTGTGGAGTTCAACTCTTACAATTCTGGAAGCTTCTCAGCCTTGACAATTTAAAGTCATCAAGATTGAGAAACTCTGCTCCATGCTAATTACCCACAGTATTTGGGTGGAAAGTACTGGAATGTTCTAGAAAGTTCTATATTTTTTGACCTAGATAGATACATAGAAATACATAGAAAATGTAGGTTGTTAACTGTCTGACTGAAACAGAACATGTTTCTTGCTTTTGCCTGCTTTTTGTCCCAATTTGTCAATTAATTTTTTTTGTGGCTTGCTGATGTTTAATAAACACCGAGCTTTATTTTTTGCTAGCAGTAGTAAGCAGTTATTCGTGCTTTCTCTAATCTGGGATACAGACTCTGTGTGTGTAAGGTACAAACTATATCGGAAATTACTCAGAATAATTTTTAAGTACTTGTTGGACAGAGAAGGATTGTGGTTGAAAGGGGACTTGAAGTGGAGTTTCTCCGATCCAACTGGAACATCTTAATCACTCCTGCATACTGGCTTTTAATCACAGTTTACATGGTTAACCCCATTTTCTGGACTGTACAATACACTGAACCATAAAATATCCATATGGTATCTTTGGATACCTTTGGCTAAAACGCGACTGACTAATTCATGGTTCATTATGTCATATTAACTTAGCTTCTGCCTGATAAATTTTCCCAGATTTACAAAATTGGGCAGAATACAGCTTGAAAGTCTTTGGTGTGTAAACCCAGTTGTCCTTCCACTGACCCTCTTTAGAATGTTTTAGCTCTTCTCTTTGTGTATCCTACAGATTTCTTTAGAATAAATCTGTTTCTGATAAAACCCACCCTTTTAATGCCATTATAGTTGCTTTGGACAGCAATTCCCCCTTATTTCATTTTGGCCCTTAACATTTTCCAACAGAGCTGAAATAACATTGGATGGCCAGAGTTGAACTCAGACAAAAGATTATGTGTTAGGCACAAAGACAAGTCAGGGCCACATGTTAAGTTACAGTTAACCTGATTTATTGCTCATGCCTTTACACACAAGAATCTAATTAACCAACAATCAGTACTAAATTGGCGCTGGGAAAAAGTTAACAGAATTATAGAAGAGCTGGATTTGGGCTATTTGTGGCAATTTAATGATTCTAGGCAGATTCCTCAGAATCAGAATCAAAATCAGAATAGAGCTGGAAAGGACATTGGAGGTCATCTAGTCCAGCCCCCTGCTCAAGCACCCACAACTTCTGGGGGCAAGCTGTTCCATTGGTTAATTGTCCTCACTGTTAGGAAGTTATTCCTCAATTCCAAGGTTGCTTCTTTCCTTGATTAGTTTCCATCCATTGTTTCTTGTGCATTGCCTCTGGTGCTTTGCAAAAATAAGTTGACCCCTTCTTCTTCGTGGCAGCCTTTCAAATACTGGAATACTGCTCTCATGTCACCTAGTCTTATCCTTCTAGACTAGCCAAACCCAAATCCTCCAAACATTTTTCATATGTTTTAGTTTCCAGGCCTTTAATCATCTTAGTTGCTCTTCTTTGCACTTTTTCCAACATCTTTTTGTAATGTGCTGATCAAAACTGGATGTAGTATTTCAGGTGTGGTCTTTTCAAGGCTTTATAAAGTGGTACTGAAGTAATAGGCATGAGTTTAAATGGACCAGAGCATGGTAGAGGACAGGAAGGCCTGGAGGAACATTGTCCATGAGGTCACAATGGGTCAGACATGACTTCACAACTAACAGCTAATACTTCACGTGATTTTGATTTTATGCTTCGTTTTATATAACCAAGGATTGTATTAGCTTTTTGGCTGCTGCTGCACACTGCCGGCTCATGTTTAAGAGATTGTCGATTAAGACTCCAAGGTCCCTCTCACAGTTACTGTTTTTCAGCCAGGTTTTGCCTAATCTGTACTTATATCTTTGTTTTTTTCTGCTCAAGTGTAAAACTTTTCTCAGCTTTTCTCCACATTACATTTCACTTTGTTGGATAGGGTCCATTGTTCCTCTCTGGACTTTACCCTCAAGCTCTGCCTCTTTTTCTCCTACATTATGGCCCACTTGAAATGCATGTAGATCCTTGATCACTGAAAATGTTATGTATGTAAATAGTTTAAATAAAAGCAAGCTTGGGGTAAAGTGCAGGGTTCTGGCCCTGCACTTCTGATTGGTTGTTAAGCGGCTCGATCGGATTGGTGGAGTTCAGAGAATCCGATTGGCCTTTAATGAAGGACTCTTATTGGTTCTGGAGCTAGCGTCTTACAGCTCCCTATTGGTTATTTCACATTAAGGTTACCTATATAAGGCAGAGTTGTTGTTGTTCAAGCTCTGAAGTCACTATGTAATAAAGAGATGAAAGTTCACCAACTAAGATTGTCTCCATTCATTTCACCTATGCCTGAAACTATATCACTGGCGACGAGGGTGGGATCTGGAGACATCTGATCTTAAGGAACCGGGAAGAAAAAACAGAGCACGTGCCAAGACGACGCCACCAATGGAAACCATGTCCAGCGGCATCGTACCACCTGCTCCGTTCGATCCGAACCAAGAGGATTGGGAATCCTACATGGATTGCTTCCAAATGTTCCTTGAAACAAACAACCTGAAGGACGCCACACCAGCCAAGAAGCGGGCACTGTTCCTGACGTACTGCGGCCCGGCTGTCTTTAAAATGGCAAAGGCACTTGCGAAACCTCGAGAAGTTAAAGCAATGAGCTGGGACGACCTCGAACCTCTCCTGAGAGACCATTACGCGCCAACCGTACCTACGCTCGTGAGACGCCACAAATCCTATCAAAGAAGCCAGCGAAAAGGAGAGAGTGTGGCTGACTTCGTGGCAGACCTCCGACACTTGGGAGGCCTCTGCGGGTTCGCAGACTTAGATGAAGCACTGAGAGACTGCTTAATTCTGGGATTAGATGCACTAGGTGTGCAGAGCAAGCTGATGGCGAAAGGCGACATCGACCTGGCTGATGCCATCGCTGAAGCCACTGCTGCTGAGGTGACCAAAAAGTCCACGGCGCAACTACGGTGAAGCCGAAACTCAACGACCCCACAGACAGGAGAACTTTTATTCAAGTCAGAAGAGCAGCTTGTTACGACGCACCACGAGGACCTCTCTTCGTCGTCAGACAACGACGAAGAAGGGGTCCATTGACTGCGGTTCGACCGGGACCCTTGCTCTAAATCCTCATGCCCTTGCGCTGGTTGCGGGGCAAACCACCCCAGGGCAGACTGCAAATTCCATGATGCGATCTGTCATGAGTGCGGAAAACGAGGCTACATCAGTCGAGTCTGTCGCAGTTTACCAGGACCAAGTCAGGCCTCAAGGGGAACCAGCTCTCGCTAATCGGCAGGAAACCGTCCTGTAAGGCGAGATCCAGCAAACCACTCCTACAGATATCGAGCGTTGCAGAAAGAAGAGGCCCACCATACTATCACTATAGGTCATGCCTCAGCCATGGACGCTAAGAAGATTCAAGTCACAGTAGCCATAGAGAACCAACCTTGCCATATGGAGGTCGATTCCGGATCGTCCCTCTCGATGGTGTCGTGGAAGACATTAAAGCAACTCATTCCTACCATCCAACGCCAAGACCTTCGAATGCAACGTCTCATCCTTAAAGACTACCAAGGGAATTGGATCCCTGTGGTTGGGTCTTGTCGAGTCCGCGTCTTGTTTAAAAAACATACGGCATACTTACCTCTAATGATCATCAATAGGGACAGGCCTAGTTTGTTAGGCCTCCAATGGTTTGCGCCACTCGGCATCGAAGTAGCCGGCGTGAACCGAGTCGGTGATTGCGAGTGGGAGGAGGACCTTATTACTGAATTCAGCGATGTCTTCGCAGATCATCTGGGCGAGTATAAGGGGACCCCAATTTCATTTAGCCTTGACCCTAAGGTTGCCCTGATCCGCTTAAAGCCCCGTCGAGTTCTGTTCGCCCTTAAGGCCAAGATAGATGAACAACTTGACAAACTAATTAAACAAGGGGTACTGCAACCCATTGATCATTCTCCATGGGAAACTCCTATTGTAACCCCCATTAAGCCAGATGGGTCAATCCGAATCTGTGGGGACAACCGGGCCACTCTAAACCACGCCCTCCAGCAGAACGCGTATCCAGTGCCGGTGGTACAACATCTCCTTCATTCCCTGGGAGGCGGAAAGGTTTTTGCTAAGTTAGATTTAGCTCAAGCCTATCAACAATTGCCCATGGACGATAAAACAGCCCAAGCTCAAATGATAGTAATGCACAGAGGTGCTTTTAAATGTACCCGATTGCAATTCGGGGTAAGTGTAGCCCCGGGAATATTCCAAAGTTTAATGGAACGATTATTGCAGGGAATCAAGGGCGTGGTTCCGTATTTTGAGGACGTGTTAATTGCAGCTCCTAGTAAGAAAATTCTACAGAATCGTTTAAAATGTGTTCTTAAGAAATTCCAAGAAGCGGGATTGAAAGTAAAAAAGGATAAATGTCATCTGTATACTGACAGTGTTGAATTTCTAGGTTATCGCATTGATAGTCAGGGTATCCACCCTACTGAGAGTAAATTAAGGGCGATAAAAAATGCTCCCAGACCCCGTAACAAAACAGATCTCCAGGCATTTTTAGGCCTTATTAATTTCTATAATGTGTTTTTACCACATAAGGCGACTATGGCTGAACCGTTACACCGGTTATTAGATAAGAAAGCATTGTGGGTTTGTGGTTACCGGGAGGAAAAAGCGTTTCGAAATGTAAAAGATTTACTTACATCTGATTCCGTACTTACGCAATATAATGAAACATTACCATTGGTTATAACTTGTGATGCCTCACCGTTTGGGGTGGGCGCTATTTTGAGCCATGTGTTGCCTAATGGAAACGAGGCCCCCGTTGCATACTTTTCGAAGACTCTTTCTCAGGCAGAACGTAACTATGGACAAATAGATAAGGAAGCTCTTGCAATTGTGTCAGCCGTAAAAAAATTCCATGAGTATGTATATGGAAGGACATTTACCATTGTAACTGACCACAAACATTTACTGGGGATAATCGCTGGGGACAAACCAACCCCCTATATATTGTCCCCAAGAATGACTCGATGGTCAGAGTTCCTAGCTGCTTATAATTATCGATTGTTACATTGCCCGGGGAAAGCCATTCCCCACGCCGACGCACTCAGCAGAGCACCGCTACCAGAAACTCTCGACGATCCGGCACCAACAGTATCGGCGTTACAAATCGAGACGCTCAACTCGCCTCCTATGACCGCTCGAGATATCGCGAGAGAGACCAGAGGAGGTCACACCCTAGCTCGAGTCCTAGGCTGGGTAGAACGTGGATGGCCATTGGACCAGGTCCCAGATGACTTCGCGCCATTTAAAACAAGACAGACTGAACTTTTTTTCGCAAAAAGGCTGTGTCATCTGGGGCGATAGAGTCATCGTTCCAGAACGACTCCAAAACTCGCTGTTACAAATTTTGCACGAAGGACATCCCGGGATCGTGCGGAAGAAAGCACTCGCACGGAGCTACGCTTGGTAGCCAGGCATGGACCGACACATCAAGCAATGGGTCAAGGCCTACACCAAGTGCCAACAAAACAGCAATGCACTGCCAAAAGCTGCACCGACTGAATGGGAGACGCCACGCGGGCCCTGGTCCAGAATCCACCTGGATTTTGCAGGGCCGATTAAAGGATATACGTTACTATTGACTGTCGATGCATACTCTAATTGGTTGGAAATTCATCGAATGACCCATACAACCTCCGAAGCTGTCATTAAAGTCCTCAATAGACTCTTTGCAACTCATGGATTGCCGGACGTCCTGGTGTCCGACAACGGACCACAGTTTACAGCGCTGATGTTTGAACATTACCTTGCTGATAATGGCATCCTCCATGCGCTCACCTCGCCAGTGCATCCTGCTACCAACGGCCGAGCGGAACGCATGGTCCAATTTGTAAAAAAGACTTTGCAAAAAGTGGACTATGATAATATTGATGAAAAAATAAACTGCATTCTACTTCTACAACACATCACTCCGCACAGCGTAACCGGCAGAACTCCCGCAGAACTTCTCATGGGGCGAAAACTCCGTTCCCGCCTCGACCGACTGCACCCTGCTTACGAGCCAGAAAAGCCTGCAAGATGTAGCGGACGCTACCATACCTTCAAGGTAGGCGACCCCGTTTATGCAAGAAATTGATCGGGCGACCCAGTTTGGATTGAAGCAACGATAATACGCGAGACTGGGCCCAAATCCTATATTGTAAGATGTATTGATGAAAGACTGTGGAAACGACATATTGACCAATTACGGTCACGACTCCCTTCGGCCAGCCAGCAACTCCCCTGCGACCAAACTGAGGGGGGGGGGAAGGAAGGGAAGAAAACGACATTCCAGAGAACCTGTTCCAAGAGAGCGATGAATCTAGTGGAACTCAGGAAATGGAGCAGGAGGAAGAATCGTACACTCCAAGGGAAATCACACCAGAACGAGAAGCTGAGCCGGTGCCAAACAATATTTTACCTCAACAGGACTGCACACAGCCAGTCCAAAGAAAATCTAATAGACCCAAAAGACAACCATCCTATTTGAAGGACTATATAACCACACCATAATTGAGGAGCCAGGGGGAAGGGGTGTTATGTATGTAAATAGTTTAAATAAAAGCAAGCTTGGGGTAAAGTGCAGGGTTCTGGCCCTGCACTTCTGATTGGTTGTTAAGCGGCTCGATCGGATTGGTGGAGTTCAGAGAATCCGATTGGCCCTTAACGAAGGACTCTTATTGGTTCTGGAGCTAGCGTCTTACAGCTCCCTATTGGTTATTTCACATTAAGGTTACCTATATAAGGCAGAGTTGTTGTTGTTCAAGCTCTGAAGTCACTATGTAATAAAGAGCTGAAAGTTCACCAACTAAGATTGTCTCCATTCATTTCACCCATGCCTGAAACTATATCAGAAAGATTAATAGTATGAATGGAATGGCAGCTACAATTACCTGATCTGTTCTGATGGATTTTTCTTTAATCTGTTCATGTTGTGCAAATGTTTATAAGACGGATTGACAATTGTTTTCTTAAAAAATTTCTTTCATATTAAATCCTCTGATTTGTTCCTTGGAAGATTCAACTCTATCTGCCTTTGTACAATAAAGAACATTAATGGCCAGTTCTTTATTTTCCTTTTTATTTCAAAAGCCTTCCTTTGGCTTGGGGGAAAAAAATCACTGGGAGATCTGAAAGGTTGAAAGGTAATCCTTCCTGCGAACAAAAAACAGTGGCAGTCACATGGATTTGTTTCATATTCCAGCAATGAAATCCATAGAAACTGTTTGAAGATTTGAGTTCACTAGGAACTTGGTTAGAGAATGTGCTTCTGAGCTCATGAAAAATACGGGGTGATTAAGTAGCAGAAAGTACTGTTAAAAAGAATGTGGTGCTCTTAATATAATTGCCTTGCTTGTGGAATGTGGCTTAGCTGAGCTATCAATGAATGCCAGCAGATATTCATTATAACGGAAGTAAAAGTTAGATTTAACTACATAACACAGGAAAGCTTATCTAGGCTATGTCTTAAGGAAAAGGAACCATGAGAAAGAATTTGGAAATACTTTTGCTTCTTGGAACAATGTTGAACTTACAATAGGCCAAGTCGACACGGGGCAGTGTGTGAAGATCCTGTCTCTTATATTTACCCTTGGATTCAAAATGGCTTATAGATGCAAAGAAGTAATGGAGGCTCCAACAAAACCCTCCTTATTTGGAAGGCAGCCATGAAGAGCACACAAGTCAGTGATGGTATTCTACCGGTTTGGTCTGGTTTGGCCGAACTGGTAGCTCTGAGGATCAGCTACTTGTTGAGGTAATTCCTCATTAGGAAAATGAGCGCATACAGGGAGACTAGTGAGAGAAGTGTTTGAATAATACACACATAGCACACAGATACACTGTACAGTTAATGTAGGTTTTTACTTTCAATAAACGTTTAAGCACAGTCCAAACAAGCAGTCCAAGTCAATTCACATTTAAATGAGTCAGTGTTCATTTCAGGGATAATCCGAATATCAAAGTCCGGTATCAAAAACAGTTTAGTAACAGACTTACATCAAATCCAAGAATAACAGTCAATAAGGAAAAAATGGAGGAACGGCAACTTTTTCCAACAGAAGGAAACAGAGACTCACTCACTTCACTGAGATTCTCTTCTGAGACTTCTGGGACTAAAACACCCCAGGTTTCTGGCTCCATCTTATGGCCATTTGAGTAATCACACCCAATTACAATTTTAGCATGCTGTAAAAGAGACAGCATTAAAATGTCTATGCTGGTTTATATAGTTCCATCCCAAATAGCTGTTAGGTGACTCACATTCCTAACATGACTGACCTTTATTTCCTGCTTTTCAACTTCAGCTGCTTCGCTCAGCACAGCTGATTGCTGAGGGTCAGCTGTTTACACACAGGGCTTGCAGCAGAAGGTGAGTTGCAAATGCTGCACAGATGCAAAGCACAGGTTTGGTGCATGTGTGCTTAGAAACAAATCCGTTGAGGAGGTAATATGGTTTCCTTTAGAAGCATACTTGGTAACAAACTAAGAATACCCTAGTGAGGCTTAATCCCCCTTCTCCTTAAAACTAGGTCTTAATGGTTTTTCTGCACTCTAGAAAATTTAGCAGTAGTCTCAAGGAAGGAAGATCCTATCCAGAGAAATAGGGAAGCCACTACCTGTCCCAGGTCTGACATGCATATGCACAAGAAATACAGATTCAAAGCTGGATGTGCTTTGAAGTGACAGGAAGAGCATATATGCAGAAGCACACATGATTTCAAGCAGCCCCAATATCATGGCTCCATCAGATCCCAGTTCAGAGGAGGAAGAGGAGTTGGAACAAGGACCACCTGATGTGGATGGCATGGTCTCCTTGTGTTCTGACCAAGGCTTTCTGAGATTGTAATTAAGCACACAGTTAAAACCAATCTTGTTTTATTTCAACGCTGGGAATTATTTTCATTCCCAGCTGGTAATGAGTCCCAAACAGTCCTTTTGAGATAAGAACCCCCTTTCTGTCCTTTGAATTACTGCCAACAGCTAGCGTGCCAAATGAATTATAAAAAAACAACTGTAGTACAAAATCCACACAGAGCTTCAAGGATTAATCTGAACAGAATGAATGACTTTGCTTCCTGCAAAGGTTTCATCACCTTTACCTGTCCTTTATAATTTATGGGAGGGGCAGTCACCTCCCAGTCTTACTCCCAAGTCACCTCTTTTGTTTCAGTTGCTCTTGCCGTCTAGCAGCTCTGCACACACATGCACTGGGAACAGGCTCCCCTGGGTCCTCTGCCTTGCTGCTGTCAGACTCTGGAGGGTCCGGATGCAGCATCCCACTCCCCAGTGGGGTCCTGGTCCCATCTCTGCATTGGATGCAGGACCATCATCTGAGTCCTCTCTAGACTCCTGGACTGTTCCCTGTTCTTCCCCACTGTCTGATTCTGCTGTGGTGAACCATAACACCTTGAATGGAGAGTCGAGGGGCTGAGAATGAGGCAGTCCCAGGGCAATCTGGCAGTGCAGGAGGCAGAGGAATGGATGGAGAGCTGCTGCAGGAGCAGATAAGCTGTAGAGGGACAGCAGAGATGATAGGCTCCAGACCATCTACGATGAGGAACACCTGTGTCCCCCACCAGATTTGTGAGCAGCAGAGCAGAGGGAGGCACAGAAGAGTTTGGTGAGGTTGCTCGCAAGGAAACAGCCCCATCCCTCCTCACAAGGAACACCTGGGGAATGGATTTAACTGAACATTGGGGGAACGTGTTTTTGTTGGGTACATCTGTTTGCTTTGATGCACATCTTCCCCACTTTTGTGAATACTATCTTGTGAATCTTGGATTGTCCTAGAGTCTGGGGAAGGCTCTGATGAGGGCTCTGTGTTAGAGACAGAGATGGAGCCAGGAGTGGGGCAGAAGAATAGCTGGAGCCTGTTCCCAATCTGTGCATGTGCAGAGCTGGCAGGAGAAGGGGAACAGTTAAGGAACAAGGGTCGACTCAGGAATAAAGGCACAGGTGGATGGTGAATGGTGCCTCACATAGGGAATAAAGTGGAGTGAAAGGGGAGTGGTGTTTGCAGGAGACAATTATTTCCTTTAATGAGGGTGAAGATCTGCTCCTGACTTCTTGCCACGTAATTTCTGCTGCAGTGTGGCATTTGGCAGCTATCGGCCTGGCAACTTTCCAAGCCTGATAAAGGTCTGCAGTTGTGAAATCTCATGAAAGACTGTTTGCCCGGACTTTGCTAGAGAGGAATTCACTTTAACTTAAATAACTTAATAACTTAAACTTTTATTGGGGTGATGAGTCTGCTTCATGATTTTGGAAAGCCTAGGTCAGAACAATAGGTTGGAATGAGTGGGACTGACTCAAGTTATCCAGTAACTGTCTCAATCCAACATTTTATCCACTTTGCTGGTTGAATTCATTCTCCTGATTTCTGGAGGCAATAGACTCATCCGTACCCTCTCTGCAGTTGGAGTTTCAAATTTGGGGAGTAAATTAAATTCCTTTCTGAATGACTTCACTAGGCCTCCAGATTAAACCTCATCATCTAACTGACTACAAATTTATCCAACTTTCTGGTATTAGAAAACTAGACGAGCATTCTTTGTGAAGGTTTATTACAGTCATGCTCACTCTCATACAGATTATAGACCTCTTATTAATTCCCATGCAATAACTTCTTTGTGAAAAACCCAGCCTGGTAAATCATATTGGGGGATGATTTATTCAGCAAGCAAAAAGAGCTTAAACATACCAGAATAAATTTTGAAAGTCACTGCAGGTTGATATTGGAGCAGCTTTTTAATGAAGGTATTAGGTAAATAAGTATCAGATGCAGTTCTATCAACTCTGCTAGCATCATATTGCTGTTTTAATTAGCATTTTATTTTAGCAAACATTTGCAAAAAGAAGTTTTCACAGCCTTCAAAAAACTTCTCCCCCCAAAGAGAGTTGACTTTCACCCTGTTTATTTTATTTTTAGGTCTGTTTTTCTCATCCTACAGCATTTACTGGGCTTAGTTGTGTGTTTATGTCTCTGGGTATAAAGAATTGTTCACCATCCAGTTTAGGAATTCAAGTATTTGGGGGTCCAACACTGTCCAATTGTAGAAACTATAATGTGAGGGATGATATATGAATATTATTGTTTATTAAATTTATATGCTACCCATTTTACTGTCAAGTGATATTGGCTGGCTTGAATACTGTATATTTTATGCTCAACCCTAATCTACCTTTTAAGGTAACCCTCAATTTACAACCATTCATCTTGTGGCCATTCAAAGTTTCAAAAGCCCTGAAAAAAGTGACTTGCAATTATTCTTGTACTTATGACTGTTGCAGCATCCCCACAATCACATGATCAAAATTTGGGTGCTTGGCAACTGGCATGTATTTATGATGGTTGCAGGGTCCCAGGGTCACTTGATCTACCATTTATAACCTTCCAACAAGCAAAGTCCATGGGAGAAGCCAGATTCACTTAACAACATCATGAGTCACTTAACAACTGCAATGATTTGCTTAACAACCATGGCAAAATCTGTAAAATCTGGCATGTCTCACTTAACAACAGAAATTCTGGTCCTCATTGCGTTGTTGAATGCCTATAGTTCAATTGCATGTTTTTTCCCCAAAAAATCTAGGGAGGAAAGAGGTTAGTGGTAATGATTTTCATAGACCTGAGGCCTTCTCTGAAAATGTTTCTTAGAACTTCTTGGTTGGGTCCTATGACAAAATACATACAATTGGTTATTCTACAATCACCATCTTTTAATGACGCTATAATCCCTTGAGGGGTGGAGTCTGGCAACCGAATGGAGATGAGTGTTTACTGGCCAGATGCCCTTCCTGTCACCAATGTGGAGTTATATTCAGCAGATAAAATTTTCATCTTGCCCAGAGAGATAAATATCTACCTCTATCTAGGATCAAACTCATAGCCTCCTGATTGTGAGGCGAGAGCTTTACCCTCTAAGCCACCACACCATTCAATTGGTTATTCTACAATAGCATGGTATAAAATTATACTAAAACAATTACTTCCATTTGCTCATGAATGAACTACTAATCCTATTTCTGAGGGGTCCTTGGGGTCTCTGAGCTTGCTTGTTTTCTTGCAGACGTTTCATTACCCAAACTTGGTAACATCATCAGCACTGAAGATGTTACCTAGTTAGGGTAAGGCAACATCTCAAAACACCAAGGCCCCCTCATGTCAACCCTGAGCTACAAATATTTTCCTTTATTAATCCTATTTCTATCATCCTATGGTAAATATTTCTTTCTTAACTGGATTTAAGCTACATAAATTTTAGGGTGGATTGCTGCCTTTAAATCTAGTCAGAATTCCAAAGGCTATGCTCCAAAAAGATAAGATTGGCAGGAAAACCAAGTTTGTTTTTATTAAATATGATCAAAATACCATCAACTTTCTAGAACTGATAAGAAAAGCCTCCCTACTCTCTTTTTGAATAATAACTTCCCTTTCTGTTGCATTAAAAAAAAATCAATTTTCTGCGGAAAAGATCTACAGCCTGTATTGGGATTCAGGATTTTGAGTAGCCTCACGTAGCTTGAATCCATAGATTGTGGATCTCTGATTCTGTTTTATTTTTAAAAAATTTAATCCCCTCCCTCTCCCTCAAGGCTATTCACATATATAAAAACCTTTAAAATAGACGATAACATGCAATAATTAAAACAGAATAATTTAAATAGAAGGAGTTCAAACAACTGACCCCATGCCAGGTGTTATACCAGCTCCAGATGATCACAGAAGATCTTCTTTTTTTTTTTTTTTCATTTTTAGACAAGAAATCTTTAACTATTTCTGTTCTCCTGTGGACAATTAGCAGAAGTACATCTTAATAGAGGTCTTGCATCATCTTTTATGGGCATGCCAACTCATGTGCAATTAAGTTTAGATTGTATAATAAAATGCAGTGACATTTTAGCCTGGAGTTTATGTCCCAAGAAGAAGTTCTGAATGTTATTTTCAGAAGACTTCATGGTGGGATCCCGGAAGAGAAATCTTTGTGCTCCAGCCTTAAGAGGTGAAGACACAGGCAGGCAAGCAAGTAAGTAGGAAGATTGTCTGGTTAATATGTAGGCATTAAGCAGAGCTGTAGGATGAGCTGTGATGGCGCAGTGGTTAGAGTGCAGTACTGCAGGCTACTTCTGTTGACTGCTGGCTGTCTGCAATTTGGCAGTTCAAATCTCACCAGGCTCAAGGTTGATTCAGCCTTCCTGTCAAGCCTGAATTTAATTTGCTGGAGGAATTCAGTTTGACACACTTGAGGACTGGAAGGGGAGAGACCTGAGGTTGGATGAAGCTCCAGCCAAAACAACATAGCTGGGCGCTGCTCGGCCAGAGAAAGGAAGAGCAAAGTTGCCAGGAAACTATCCTGGTTGGATAATGTGACTTATTGTTTTGGAAAAATGAGAACCTTTTAGTCATAGTGATGTGGAAGCCCGGGAAACTTTCAGTACTGGCTTCCACCAGTTGGTGCCAAGATGTGTAATTAAATAAAATAGTTCTTTGAGGAATTACAATGCCTCTCAGTTCATTTTATGATGATTGCATTACTTGGAACTTGACACTTCCATTCTTTCAAGGTGGGTAAAATGAGGATGCAGATTGTTAGGGGCAATATGCGGACTCTGTAAACCATTTTGAGAGGGCTATAAAGCACTGTAAAGCGGTATATAAGTCTAAGAGCTATTGCAATTTCATATTATTTCCCATTTTCCCCCCTCTTTCCACTTTCTGCTCTAAAGCAGGGGGAGAAACAAAGGTGCAAGATTATTCCCTTTCATTTTGAAGGGCCAGCTGAAAGCTAAACATTTTATTTATGCATCTTTGAACAGAAGAAGGAGAAAATTCCAAAGAAGTTGTCAGACAGAGATGGAGAGAAGCCAAAGCTTAGGCAAATGAAATATTTTGTTTTCCTAAATAGTGATATTCCAGAGAAGAATTCATCTTCAAAAGAGGCTCTGGCTCTTCCTTTTTTTTTTGAATAAAAGGGAGGAGCAAAATGCACTTTAAAGAATCATCTTAAGAGACATTCAAACATTCAGCATTTTTCAACTCCAAAGCCAGAAAAATTGAGGTCAATAACATTTCCAAAACCTCATTATTATTCTTTAAAGTATCAATAGCCTTGGAGGCAAAATAACCATAAAATATGCCAGTGTTATGCTCTTGGTTTTTAGCATAGCTAGGGGCATTTGTGTGAGGGCAGAGGTGGTATTCAACAGGTTCTGACCAGTTCTAGAGAACTGGTAGTGGAAATTTTGAGTAGTTTGGAGAACCAGCAAATACCACCTCTGACTGGAGATTTTAGAGTCTCCTTCCCCTGCCACGCCCAACAAGCCATGTGCCACAGAACCGGTAGTAAAAAAAAATTGAATCCCACCACTGGTGAGGGTGGTAAAAAAGTCAAGATGGCAGCCATTGGCCATGTCATCAGTGCTCCATCCCTTTTTACATTTGTTGAACCATAGAATCATGGTTGCCATCGTTTCTCATTGTGGATGACCTTGGAGCTAGCAAAGCAACAGAGTCTGTTAGAGAGTGCCCAGTAAACCAATCCAGACCTTCCTTTGCAGGTATAATGACTTCAAAAAGTGCAGCAGCATTCATCATACCTCCTATCCTTGAACTTTTGCATTTGAGAGTTCAATATCTTAATTTCTGTCTTTATTTATTTACCGCTTTTGGTATTTTGCCTTATATCCAGGAACACAAAGATGTATGCACAGTGCTCCTTCCGCCTGTTTCCCCCACCCCATAGCAAGAACCTTGTGAGATATTTTAGGCTGGGACAGAATGACCCACCTGGTGACCTTATATGGCTGAGCATGAACCAGACTTCTCTGCTAGTTCACTGTCTTTACTATTCCACCTTCTTGCAAATGAAAGCAAATATGTGTTTCCTAGGATAATGTTGCAGGATCCAATATGAATTCCTCTTTGGGACCAAAGATTTTTTTCTTCCAAGCTTTTGAAGTTGTACTGGAACCCATCCTTGGGGAACTTCTTTCTCTCCAGAATGTGTGCACTGTTTATATGGTGCCTGGTTGTGTGTAGCTTTTAATTGTTAATTAGGGTGTTGATGGCCAGCTACTAAGTCCTTAATTGTTGTTTCCTTGTGCTGCCACACCCTCAGCTCCTAAGTACCTAGCAAACTGGTGGTAAATGAGCTCTCCTATTGATTGATAAAGGGCCTGTTTCCCAGGCTTCAATAATTTCTCTGGCTATTTTTGTCCCAGATCATCCAACAATCATAGTAGCTGCAAAATTGAATGCATGTCATTGTTATTGCAATGTTAGGCTTCCAAAAAGTGTGGGTCTCCTCATCTAACCACTCACTCATGTTCACTCACTCATGTTCTTGTAATCTGGTGGTTAGCTTCTTCCCCATAATCAGGGGTGGGATTCTACCAGTTTGCACCTATTCGCTAGAACCAGTTGTTAACGTTCTAAGCAGTTTAGAGAATCGGTTGTTAGAAGAAATTACTGGCCTAATCCTGTAAGGAAGGCTGGAAGGAAACATTCTGGTGTTGCTTACAGAAACTGCCTCTCTGTTAACCCTTATTACATTCTTGGCAGAACTAAGCTTCCTGTCTCAGGAACGCCTCTGGAGTTTTTCCCCCCTCTTTTGCTGGTACTTTGCTTGTGTGTTGTGACCATTCAAGGTTACAATGACACTGAAAAAAGTGACTTATGACCATTTCTCACACTTACGACTATTGCTGCATCCCCACCGTCACGAGAGGCCAGGCGAGGAGATGCGTGCCTTGATGTGAGTGATGTTGAGTTGGCCAAGTCAAGCCAGTCACATTACCACCAAGCCACGCCCACCAACTAAGCCATGCCCACAGAACCGGTTGTTAAAAAAAACGAATCCCATCCCTACCCATAATCCTACATAGTCGCAGTGCAATCCATGTGGGGAATCTGGTAAATTACATTCAAAGTTTCTCCCACCAAATGATCTTTGTAGTGCATGATTTTTTTTGAATGCATCTTCTGTTTGAATTATTTTGTTTCCATTATTTCAGCTAATTGATTTTTAGGAAAATACTGGATCTAGAATTTGGGACTCCCATTGACACAAATATGTGCATCCATTATGGATATATGCATATCCAATATGAATTGGGACTGTTTAAGTTTGCAGAGAGAATTTTAATGTTCACCTGGGAATATTCTGCTATAGCTGCAAAAATTCAGTTTCCATTAAGAGAGCAAATAATAAGAAAAAGGAAAAAGATGCATTTCATCCTTCTGACTGACTTGATATCCTGCTGGTGAGGCTTTCTAAAAAATAATAATTATTTTCAATATATATTACAGTGTTATTTTTAACCTAGAAAGGTCCTTTTGTAGAGAAGTGATTTAAATGATGAAAATAAACAGAACTGAAAAAAGGGTATCATAAGCTCTAGTTGCAGCTGAGAACTGCTTGAGGATTTTGCTGCTTATATTCTACAGATGACAAAGCGTTTATTCCAAACTGTTATAGTTTGTTAAAATTTTATTTAAAAATTTGGAATGCACATGCATAGACATGCTCACACACTTATCAGATCACATTATACAGTGCATTCCTTGAAAAGATAAGTGAATTGTCAAAAGCAATGGATATAAATGGCCTTTCTCTGTTTCATCCTCATGCAATATTTACAGTATTCAGCAAAGAGAAGAAGGCAGATAACAGGAGCTCAGCTTTTGTAGGATACAGTAATTACTCTGGGTTTCAGCAAAATCCTTTCAAAGGCCGTCAGGTAAACATTAGCTTGAATACAGAGGTGGTATTCAGCAGGTTCTGACCAGTTGTGGAGAACCGGTAGCAGAAATTTTGAGTAGTTTGGAGAACTGGCATATACCACCTCTGACTGGAGATTTTACAGTATCCTTCCCCTGCCACGCCCACCAAGCCACACCTACAGAACCAAGAGTAAAAAAAATTGAATCCCACCACTGCCTGAATGGCAGAAGTATGTCATATTTTCAGGGAAACTTGATTTACATTAGACCTAATGGCTGAACTGGGTATTTAAATAGACAGTAATCATGTGTAATGAAAGTCATCTGCACTTCCTGGGATGTTGACTGAGGTGGAGCCCAACCATTCACCCTTCTAGCTTAGTTTTATTAATAATGATTGGTCATGACTCTCCACAGGTTCGGGCAGAGATCTGTTTCCCCTCTTCATGAAATTGATCTCCTGAGGAGAAAGCATGTGATCAAACTCTGAGCCTGGTATGGTCTTTGTGGATATTTTTCTCACAACCACGAAACCTCTTAGGGCAGAGGTCTTCGAACATGGCAATTTTAAGACTTGTAGAATTCAACTTCCAGAAATCTGCAGCCAACATGGCTGGCTGAAGAATTCTGGGAATTGAAGTCCACAAATATTAAAGTTGCCATGTTTGGAGTCCCTGTTAGGGACTGTTAGGAAGTTTCTCCTTAATTCCAGGTTGCATCTCTCCTTGATCGATTTCTATCCATTGTTTCTAGTCTTACCCTTGTGCTTTAGAAAATAAATTGACCCCCTCCTCTTTGTGGCAGCCCTTCAAATACTAAAATACTACTATCATGTCACCCCTAGTCCTTTTTTCCTCTAGACTAGCAGAACTGCCTCTTTCTGGGGGTATCAACTTGCCCTCCCGTTTTGGGCTTCCTTGTCCTCCACCGTCTCTCAGAGTTTGCCCAAATTCATGTTTGTTGTTTCAATGACACTATATAACCATCTCATCCTCTACCATGGCCTTCTTCTTTTGCTTTCAATTTTTCCCAACATCAGGGTCTTTTTCAATGAGACCTCTCTTCCCATTAAGTAGCTAAAGTATTTGAGCTCCAGCTCCAGGCCCTGTTCTTCCAAAGAACAATCAGGGTTGTTTTTCTTTAGGGAAATAAATAAACTTACACTATTTCATTGAACGGTAACTCCAGATGACCTATCCTAATATTCAGGTCAGCAAAAATTCCTTTGCAAAGTATTCTCACTTTGTAGGTCCTGTTGATGGAACACAAGAGAGAAAACCTCTGAAGGAATGACCCCAAATATGAAGCTGATGACCAAAACTCCATCTTAAAAAAAAAATTGTATTGGACATAAAAATGGGTGCAGCATTATTTGCAGTATTGTGGTTGTCATCTTGATTTTCTATACATCAGAGGTGGTATTCAGCAGGTTCTGATCAGTTCTGGAGAACCAATAGCGGAAATTTTGAGTAGTTTGGAGAATCAGCAAATACCACCTCTGACTGGAGATTTTACAGTATCCTTCCCCTGCTACGCCCACCAAGCCCACTACGTTCCACAGAACGTAGTAAAAAAATTTGAATCTCACCACTGCTATACACTGTGACTGGATTTTCTATACCCTCATATCTCTCCCAGGCTACCAAGTGCCTTTACTCAGCTGTCATCCTTGGCCTTCTCTTTCGGTTTCAGGACAGGAATCTGACCTTCCTCTTTAGCCAGAACTTTTCAGCTCGAGTTATATCAGTGATGAATATAACGCTTTCATGCTATTCTGAATGGTTATATTTTCCTTTTCACGGTTAACCTTCAGTGCCCTCGGGGGTGAAAGGAAGCATATAACGGATGAAAATAAATACACTTTGAAGCCAAACACAGCAAACTACCTCTCAAAACCCAAAAGAGCAGTCTCCTCTCTCTCTCTCTCTCTCTCTGCCTCAAAATGTCCACATGTCACATTAGAAGTAGGACAAATATATTATGTGCTAGAAAAGGAAAGCAAAATATTAGAAAAACAATAAACCTTTTGTTCCGAACTAAGCAAACTCGTTAGCTTGAAATTCTAATAGTTTTCCTTCCACGACAGGCTCGTAAACCTGCACTTCTGATTGGCCCGCTGATAGCGGATCGTGATTGGTCGTTGTTGGCTGATCTGATTGGCTGTTAGCGGGTCGCTGCTGATTGGATGCTCCCAGCATGGCAAACTCAAATCATTGGGTGTTGTGACAGCAGCCAGCTCTATAAAAGGAGCTGCTGCTGCCCTAGTATTTTGCTCTGTTCTGAAGTCACTAATAAAGCGTTGAAGTCACTGTTCGATGCCTCGTCTCCGTTCTTTGCGCCCACTCTCCCAGATCTAACACTGGCGACAAGGTTGGGATGCGGAGATGATAGAGCTGATTGAACACTCATTGAACGCTAACAGAGCACGTGGCCGAGGGTGCACCAATAGTGGCAGAATGACCAGCGGTGCCATACCACCCGCTCCATTTGATCCAGCTAATGAAGACTGGGACTCGTATATGGACAGGTTTCAGATGTTCCTGGAAACCAACAACTTGAAGGATGCTATGCCTGGCAAGAAAAGAGCTGTATTTCTGACCCATTGCGGGCCCGCCATTTTTAAGATGGCAAAGGCACTCCCAAAGCCAGCTGAAGTTAAGACGATGGACTGGGACAACCTCGCCCCAATCCTCTGGGCCCATTATGCCCCAGCGATGCCAACACTCATCAAGAGACACGAGTTTTACCAGAGGGACCAACAGGAAAGCAAAAGTGTTGGAGACTTCATCGCGGACCTCAAAAACCTGGGGGGACTCTGTGGCTTCGCAAATCTCGAAGAAGCCACGAGAGATCAAATTGTTCTGGGCCTAAGGGACCCCAAAACCCAGAGCAAGATTATGGCAAACGGGGATATCGGCCTCGCAGATGTCATTGCCGATGCTACTGCAGCAGAAGCAACCAGGAAGTCGGCAGCTCGAATGCGCCGAGCAAACGGACCGCACCGCCAACTCGCCAGTGACACTACGCCCCTTCCCGAGAAGCACACAATGACCATCCACCATGAAGACCTCGAATCCTCATCAGAAAGCAAGGAAGAGGAGGTCAACAGACTCAGGTCAGAACGTGATCAGCGAGATCAACAGAACCGTAAGCCCTCATATCAGTGTGCTGGATGCGGGGGAAACCACCCGCGATCAGAATGCAAATTCCTAGACGCCCTCTGCCGTTCCTGTGGAAAGAGGGGCCACATTGCAAAAGTCTGTAGAAGCAAGTGAGGGTCCAGCCCAAACTGAAGAGAAAATAATTTCCAGCAGACAACTGGCACCCCACCAGTAAATTGGGACCGCCCAAGCAACCAATGGAACCACTACTACAGAAATTGAGCACCAGCCACTTCTACCAGATAAGAAGAGGTGCACCAGACCATCACCATTGGCCACACTTCATCCCTTGATGCAAGAAAAATCCGAATAAAGGTCACCATTGAGAATTGACCATGCATTATGGAAGTCGACTCTGGGTCTTCCCTATCAATGGTTTCCTGGAAAACCCTCAAACAGCTGATCCCTGACATCCGTCACCAGGACCTCAGCACTCAGAGGATTATATTAAAAGACTACCAAGGAAATAGGATCCCAGTTGCCAGTTCCAGCCACGTTCAAGTCTCCTTCAAAGACCACACCGCAACCCTACCTCTTACCGTCATCGATAAAGATCGACCCAGCTTACTAGGCTTGCAGTGGTTCGCACCACTAGGAATCAAACTGGCGGGCATCAACCAGACCGAAGGCGATGACTGGGAAGTGGCCCTTGTCCAGGAATTCCAGGAAGTTTTCACCGAGAAGCTAGGCAAGTACAAGGGATCCCCCATATTGTTTAATCTCTGCCCTGATATTGCGCCCAATCGCCTTAAGCCTCGTTGAGTGCCCTTTGCACTCAAACCAAAGATTGATGAACAATTGGACAAATTAATAGCCCAGGGCGTGTTGGAACTGATTGACTACGCCCGATGGGAGACCCCAATTGTAACCCCCATAAAACCTGACGGATCTTTGAGAATTTGTGGGAATTACAAGGCCACCCTAAACCACGCACTTCAGCAGAGCGCTTACCCCGTGCCGGTGGTCCAACACCTACTTCACTCCCTTGGGGGTGGAAAAATATTCACAAAATTGGACCTAGCCCAGGCATACCAGCAGCTGCCCGTAGATGCAGAGACCACAGAAACCCAAACTATAGTCATGCACAGAGGTGCGTTCAAATGTAATAGACTCCAGTTTGGAGTGAGCGTAGCACCTGGCATCTTCCAAAGTCTGATAGAGAGATTGCTACAAGACATAAAAGGGGTTGTGCCATATTTCGATGATATCTTGATAGCCGCCCCCACTAGAAGTCTACTAGAAAAGTGACTAGGAATGGTCCTCCAAAAATTTAAAGACGCTGGCCTGAAGGTCAAGAAGGACAAGTGCCAACTATGTACTGAGAGGGTTGAATTCCTCGGTTACCTTCTTGACAAACAGGGAATTCACCCTACTGAGAAAAAAATAGCTGCTCTAAAAAACGCCCCGAGACCTAGGAACAAAATAGATCTCCAAGCCTTCCTGGGACTCATTAACTTTTATAACATCTTCCTACCCAAAAAGGTGACTGTTGCTGAACCCCTGCATAGGCTCCTCGATAAGAAGACTTCCTGGGTCTGGGGACATCGAGAAGAGCGAGCTTTTCAGCAAGTAAAAGACCTTTTAACTTTTCAGCAAGTAAAAGACCTTTTAACATCATATATTGTATTGATACAATATAACGAGATTTTACCCTTAACTGTCACCTGTGACGCCTCACCGTTTGGAGTAGAAGCCATCCTGAGCCATGTCCTGCCAAACGGTATTGAGGTGCCCATTGCATTTTTTCCCAGAACTTTATCTAAAATTGAAAGAAACTATAGCCAACTAGATAAAGAGGCTCTCGCTATTGTGTCTGCGATCAAACGATTCCATGAGTATGTATATGGGAGATCCTTTTCTATAATCACTGATCACAAACCATTACTTGGCATCTTGGCGGGGGATAAACCAACTCCCCACATCTTATCGCCAAGAATGACACGCTGGTCAGAGTTTCTAGCCGCATACGATTACCAACTGCTACACCGATCGGGGAAAGCCATTCCCCATGCTGACGCCCTTAGCCGCTCTCCGC
This sequence comes from Hydrophis major, assembly GCA_033807585.1. Taxonomy (NCBI): domain Eukaryota; kingdom Metazoa; phylum Chordata; class Lepidosauria; order Squamata; family Elapidae; genus Hydrophis; species Hydrophis major. The sequence goes on from CM066330.1 coordinate 249,779,135, forward strand.
TACCAGAAGTCCTGCACGACCCAGCTCCAACCCTAGCTACACTACAAATCGAGACACTTCCATCACCACCACTGACTGCACAAGACATCATATCCGAAACAAGGAAGGACCCTTGTCTGGCACGAGTCCTCAGCTGGGTGGAAAGAGGTTGGCCTGACAATGAACTCAACAACACCTTCAAGCTTTTCAAACACAGGCAGACAGAACTTTTCTCCCAAAAAGGATGTGTTTTATGGGGAGACAGAGTCATCATCCCAGGAAGACTGCAGCATAAGGTCCTAAAACTATTGCATGATGGACATCCGGGCATCGTGCGAATGAAGGCACTGGCAAGGAGCTATGCTTGGTGGCCAGGTATAGATAAGCAAATAGAAACCTGGGTCGCAACCTGCAACAAGTGCCAGGAAACACACTCAGCTCCACCAAAAACACCACCAACTGAATGGGAAGCACCCCGAGGTCCCTGGTCCCGTATCCACATCGATTTTGCAGGACCCACCAAGGGGCATACATTTCTCATAGCAGTGGATGCCTATTCCAACTGGCTTGAGGTCCACAAAATGAAGAGCACCACCACAGAGGCAGTCGTTAAAAAACTAAACAGACTATTTGCTACACACGGCTTGCCAGATGTCTTGGTTTCAGACAATGGCCCACAATTCACCACCTTGGCATTTGAACAGTACCTAGCAGACCGGGGGATACGCCATGCTTTAACATCGCCGGTTCACCCTGCGGCCAACGGTAGGGCTGAACGAATGGTCCAGTTCATAAAGAAAACCTTACACAAGATGGAACAAGGGAACATTCACGACAAGGTGACTAGGATGCTTCTCTTCCAACATATTATTCCAAACAGCACCACAAACAAAACCCCAGCCGAACTCCTGATGGGCAGGAAACTTCGATCACATCTTGACCAACTACACCCTGCCTACACACCAGAAAAGCCCCTGGGTTCCAGCAGCAAGTATCGCACGTTCAAGATAGGCGACCCGGTTTTTGCAAAAAACTTTACCGGTGACCCATTTTGGGTCCCTGCTACCATAACTCAATTTACGGGTCCCCATTCCTACCATTTACAAACTGCTGATGGGAGACTGTGGAAGCACCACAGCTATGCTCCAGGCTGGCACCTACCCCCTTCACAAGTCCTGAATGCCAAACCAGGGGGGGAAGGGAAACTGAGGGGGCTGAAAACGAACTAGTACTCGACCCAGTACTTGAAACCCAGCAATCAGCATGACCAAACCTGGAATATTCACCTTCTGAAGAAGAGCCAGGGCAGATGGTCATCTCTCCATGAAGCAGCATGGCGGCATCAGCAAACCCAGAGAACCCAAATGACAGCCTTGACGGGAGTAGAGATGACAACCCCGAGTCACCCAACGGAGCAGCCAGCTCACCATTACTGCTGAGTTCAACAAACAGCCCACTGGAACCAGAGTCCGGGCAAAGACTGGTGGAGCAATGAAGATCTGGTAGACAGGTGAGACAACCTGCCTACCTGCAAGAATACATCACCCCACCCTTGAGACAGAACCTAGGGGGGAGGGGTGTTCTGAACTGAGCAAACTCGTTAGCTTGCAATTCTAATAGTTTTCCTTCCATGATAGGCTCGTAAACCTGCACTTCTGATTGGCCTGCTGATAGCGGATCGTGATTGGTCGTTGTTGGCTGATCTGATTGGCTGTTAGTGGGTCACCGCTGATTGGATGCTCCCAGCGCGGCAAACTCAAATCATTGGGTGTTGTGACAGCAGCCAGCTCTATAAAAGGAGCTGCTGCTGCCCGAGTATTTTGCTCTGTTCTGAAATCACTAATAAAGAGTTGGAGTCACTATTCGATGCTTCGTCTCCGTTCTTTGTGCCCACTCTCCCAGATCTAACACCTTTCTTCAGGGTGGAAACAGTTTGCACTGAAAATGTTCCTGGACATGCTGCTTTTGGGAGAGCTTTTTGGCTGCTTTAGTGGGGGATTTTTTTGCATACCTCTGTGATCACTTCCAGAGATGCTGCCCTATACCTCTCTGGATGCCAGCAGACAGATGGAGACGATGCTGGGAATGATGTGTTCAGTTACTAGTTGCATTGTGATCCCTGCCTTGCTTTAGATTGACACCGTGCCTTGACTTTGGATTGTGCTTTGCGAACTCTGGGCTTTTCTTGCCAATCCTCTTGTGTTGTGAATTTAATTTTGCCTGGTGGATTTGTTTTGTTTGGGAAACTTTCAAGTGCCTCTTGGACTCATTGGTCATTGCTCTGTGGACTAGTATTGGTTTGCTTTTGGCTGGACTCAGTTGGAGCAATTCTTGCTTTTGGGTGAAGAGAATTGCTGGGGAATATTAATAAATGCAGTAAACCACTGTTATGTGTACATGTGAGTGACCAGGATATCACAAGCTCCATGAAAAGGAATGAATGACTGAAAATGCAGATATACATTCAACATGCACAGTCACTTTTTGTACTTGTCAAATAGTGTTTATCTCAGCTCAGATTATCTGTCTGTCTGTCTATCTATCTATCTATCTATCTATCTATCTATCTATCTATCTATCTATCTATCTATCTATCTACAGTATATAAAAGCAAAATGCCACTCACACATCTTCACAAAATCTCCAGAACCTTAAAGCCTACAAACTTGAAATTTGGCACGGATGATCCTCTTGGCTTCTAGGTGCTCACTAAGAAAGGATTTCTTGAAATGACCATCAGAGCTTTAGTATTTCCTATATTATTATTAACATCAGAGGTGGGATTCAGCAGGTTCTGACCAGCTCTGGAGAACCGGTAGTGGAAATTTTGAGTAGTTCAGAAAACCAGCAAATACCACCTCTGACTGGAGATTTTACAGTATCCTTCCTCTGCCATGCCCACCAAGTCACACCCACAGAACCGGTAGTAAAATTTTTTGAATCCCACCACTGATTAACATGTTCTGATGCTAAGGAGTTCTACTCCTCCTCCTCACCTGAAAACAAATCTATTGCAAATGCAAAACATAAGCAGAGGAGAGGAGTTTCAGTTTCAGTTTCACAGCAGCAAGCAACTTTACTACAGAACAGTTGAGCTAAGCCATGCCCAGGCTCCTTGCTGTCTTCCTCTTGCTCTCACAGCTTCAGTTTCCAAATAGCCCTCAACTCTCTCACACAATGACAGGACACTAACTAGATGACTACCAATGGATACTGGTTAGGGTTAGGGTCCACAAGTACAGAAGTCTTAAAGTTGCCATGTTTGGGGACCCCTGCTTTAGTTCAAGATGTATGATGGACAGACCATGTTTAATAGAAAAGCCTGATTGAATACTATCATCTTCAATGAAATGCATTCTCCCTTTCAATCAATATCCAAGAAAGGATCTCTTGATGCATACGGAGATGGCCTTGAAGATATGTGGCAATCTTTAGTAAAACATGAGATTAGTCGGGGAAAACAAGAAATTTATGTATTTATTTGTATGTTTGTTAAGTTTATGAGTAGTCTATCTCACTGTGAGGCTACTTTAGGTGGCTTACAATAATATAATGAAGAAAATCGACAGGGGTGAAAACAGAACAGAAGTAAAATAATAGAATGATGAAACAAACAATTACAAGGAACACAATGAGAACAAATAGGAGAACCAAAAGGATGGATGAGTAGAGAGTAGAGAGCAAAGAGGAGGGGAGTCTGCCATTGATCTAAAGGTAAAGGTAAAGGTTGCCCTCGCACATACGTGCTAGTCGTTTCTGGCTCTAGGAGGCAGTGCTCATCTCTGTTACAAAGCTGAGCAGCCAGCACTGTCTGAAGACGTCTCTGTGGTCATGTGGCCAGCATGATTAAATGCCAAAGTGCACTGAAGGCTGTTACCTTTCCACCAAAGTGGTCCCTATTTTTCCACTTGCATTTTTATATGCTTTTGAACTGCTAAGTTGGCAGAAGCTGGGACAAGCAATGGAAGCTCACTCCGTTACGTAGCACTAGAGATTCGAACCACCGAACTGCCGACCTTTCTGATCAACAAGCTCAGTGTCTTAGCCGCTGAGCCACTGCACCATTGATCTAGTAGTGTGGAACTCCCCCATTTGATCCCCAAGCCAACCAGCAGAGTCAGATCTTCAGGCTATTGCAGGAAGTTCATATAGTGTGGTACATGCAGTCTGTACAGCCAATGATACATTTAAACCACGTTTGAGCCATGATGGTGCAGTGGTTTAGAGTGCAATACTGCAGGCTACTTCTGCTGACTGCCGGCTGCCTGCAATTTGGCAGTTCAAATATAACCAGGCTCAAGGTTGACCCAGCCTTCCATCCTTCCAAGGTGGGTAGAATGAGGAAACAAAATTGTTGGGGGCAATATGCTGACTCTGTAAACTGCTTAGAGAGGGCTGTAAAAGCATTGTGAAGTGGTATATAAGTCTAAGTGCTACTGCTATTGCTAAACAATTTGCTGTTAATCCATTTTTTTAAATTTACACATTACATTTAATCAACTGACCAAGCAGATTGAATGTACACAACATCTTAAACCAACCTAGTAGCCTAATCTTAATCCAAACATAGTTGTATCTACCAGATCTTTATGCGACCTGGCATATTTTGTGAACATAGCCCCCAAAGTCAGCATCTTCATGCTTTATGGGAGGAAGAGATTTAGGATTTATTGATTCATTGAAAATATTTGCCTTTAGAGTGTTGGTTTATTCTATCTAAAAGAGTACTTATTAATGGTTACAGGTGTACTGCAAACTCATCAAATTCTCCTTCAATTCTTATGTTGGGTTCCTGGGAAGGGAGCTTAGTCTTGCAATTAGGAAAACCCTCCCCCCCCTTTTTTTCCTATCCCAGTTAAAAAATCCACATGAAGTCATAAAGGACCGTGGATTGTTTTTAAGAAGGAAAATCTGACTATTTCATTTAACTGGACAGATGCAATCAGGTAGTGAAACCTTTTATATATGAGATTGGAAAGATGGTTTAATGATGAAGCAGAAGCAGATAGGTGGTTCTGGTGCAACTGACCACATGGAGTTGAGAGTGAGCGGTTTTTGTACCTTCTTTTGGGCTTTGCACTTGAACTTCCTGTTCCTGTGCAAGAACATGTATTCTGTTGGCTGTTGTAGGGGTTATGTAGGGGTCATAGCTGGCTCTGTAGGTTGTCTGAGCTCCCATGTTTGGTTGAAGTTTGAACTGCTGAGATGATGTGATGAAGGGACTTGTATTCTGAAAGGGTGTTGGACAGTTCCTATTATGGCTTAATGGCATTGTCCTGGTTTAGATTTTGAGTGAAGGCTATTTGCTTATGAATAGAGCTACCTAGATACTTAACTTCTTTCAATAAGCTCTTTATCTTTTAAGTGCTGACATCTGCTGAGGGCTATTAAGGAAGGTAGGGGCTGCTTTCCAAGGGCATGTTTCTCCATTTCTCATCCAAGGAAATATAATATTCTGCCTTTTTAATATTTCTCAAAATATTTCATTCTTTTAGGAGAGGGGTGGGTGATAACTTTCCATAGAACAATACTATGAAAATGAATGGTCACAGACTTCAGTGTATACATTGGAATGATGTACCCATCATTTGACTGTCAGTGGTTTAAAACATTTTTTGTGTTGAGTTTGGATGCCAGGGGGGTTAAATAAAAAAGAGAAAATATTCAGCTTAATCTACATCAGGGGAAAAAAATGAACAAGGTAATATTTTACTGCAGCAGTAAATTAGGCCTGGTGCTTGTTTTGTTTTTACTACTCCGTGTATTTTATATCCTTCCCATTATTTGCAAATGTGCAGCGATCAAGAAAAACCGACTAATAGAATGTTCCTGCTTAATATTTTTCATACTACAGGTAACACTTTTCATTGTGCTGAAATAAAATTGCTTCCCTTTAATGATTTCTCCCTTATTGGTTATTATGAGAGGGAGAATTTGAAAATGAAGGGGCTTCCCGCTAGAGGTTTCACGTTAACATTTAGTATTTATGATGCAGAAAGGGCAAAGTGCAAAAACTTTCTACAGATTGAGTTCACATTAAATGCAAGGAATGTAGGTGGGCCTGCACCGAGCAGGTGGTTTTATAGACAACATATTTATATTTGCAAACATAAAATTAAAGTTAATTGAGCCACTGTGTTATAGCCTTCTTGAAAATAATACAGCTTGTCTGGCTGTATTACATTTCAAAGTCTGATAATGGACCCCTGAGATAGTTAGTGTTGTGAATGAATAATACCAATAAAGTTATCTTGAGCTTGAAGTCAAGTGCAGGGTTCTGGCCCTGCACTTCTGATTGGCTGTTAATGGCAGGATCGGATTGGCCCATTCAGGAGCATCTGATTGGCCATTAACAGGCCATTCCCATTGGTTAACGGAGCTAGCGCTCCAGGTTTGCTATTGGTTGAATAGTTAATAAGTTGCCTATATAAGGAAGGCTATAGCAGCCCTCCAGTTTGAGCTGTCACAATATGTAAGTAAAGAGTTTGAAGTTCACTGTTTCTACTGGCTCGTCTCCATCATTCGCACCGATGCTCCAGACTTAACACTGGCGACGAAGGTGGGATTGGATGACATCAGAGCTAACTAAGACAACTAAGCACATGGCTGAAGCGCACAACGGCGGAACCATGTCCGGCGGCGTAGTACCACCCGCTCCGTTCGATCCAGCTCAAGAGGACTGGGAGTCCTACATGGATCGTTTTCAAATGTTTTTGGAAACGAATAATCTGAAGGATGCCACACCGGGAAAAAATGGGCGGTATTCCTAATGCACTGCGGCCCAACGGTATTCAAAATGGCTAAGGCATTAGTGAAACCGGCGGAAGCGAAGGCCATGGATTGGGACGTCCTTGAACCGCTACTAAGGGCCCACTATGCACCAACCATTCCAACGCTTGTAAGACAACATGAGTTCTATCAAAGAAACCAGTGGAAAGGAGAAAGCGTCGCCGATTTTGTTGCAGACCTCCGGAACTTGGGAGGCCTTTGCGATTTCATCAACCTAGAAGAGGTCTTGAGAGACCGAGTAGTCCTCGGGTTAGACGCTCTAAACGTACAGAGCAAAATAATGGCACCCTTAAAGACGCCATAGCTGAAGCTACAGCAGCGGAGGAGACCAAGAAGTCGGCTGCCCAACTACGCCGAAATCACACTCCAGCACACCCACTGGCCGGCGAAATTTCACCTAATGCAGACGGGCAGCTGCAGATGGCCCACCATGAGGACCTCTCTTTGTCATCAGACAGCGACGAAGAAGAGGTCCATCACCTGCGGTCCGATCGGGACCATTACCCGAAGTCCCAACAACCGTGTGCTGGCTGTAGGGCCAACCATTACTGCTCCGACTGCAAATTCCGCGACGCGCTCTGCCACAAGTGCGGGAAACAAGGCCACATTGGACAGGTCTGCGGAAGCCTCCGCAGACCCAGCCAGACCTCAAAAGGAACCAACCTCCGCCAATCGACAGGGAATCACCCTGTAAGGCGAGAACCAGTAAACCACTCCTACAGAAACCGACCCGTGAATCATCTAGCGAGACGGGAAGAGGCCCACCAAACACTCACTATTGGCCATGCCTCTTCACTAGACGCTAAGAAAATTCAGGTCAACGTGAACATTGAAAATCGACCCTGCCAAATGGAAGTTGACTCGGGATCATCTCTTTCAATGGTCTCATGGAAGACCCTCAAGCAACTCATCCCCACTATCCAGCGCCAAGACCTTCAATTCCAACGGCTCGTGTTAAAGGACTATCAGGGGAACTGAATTCCAGTCGCAGGATCCAGTCGAGTCCGGGTTGCATTCAAGAACCGCACGGCGTACTTACCCCTGACGGTGATCGATGAGGACCGGCCTAGTCTGTTAGGCCTGCAATGGTTCACACCACTCGGCATTGAAGTGGCTGGCATTAACCGAATCGGTGGCAATGACTGGGAGGAAGACCTCACCCACGAATTCAGGGATGTCTTCGAGGAAAAGCTAGGCGAGCACAAGGGGACACCGATATCCTTTAGCCTTAATCCAAAAATAGCTCCCATCCGCCTTAAACCTCGTTGAGTTCCATTCGCTCTAAAGCCAAAAATCGACGAGCAGCTTGATAAGTTGATTGCCCAGGGAGTGTTAAAGCCATCTGACCACTCCCCATGGAAAATGCCGATTGTGACACCAATTAAGCCGGTCGGCTCCATTAGAATTTGTGGGGACTACCGAGCCACCCTAAACCACGTCCTGCAACAGAAACCATATCCGGTGCCGGTGGTGCAACACCTCCTCCATTCCCTGGGGGGCGGAAAAGTCTTTGCTAAACTAGACTTAGCTCAGGCTTATCAGCAACTGCCGGTTGACGAAAAAATGGCACAGGCTCAGACTATCGTAACACACCGAGGTGCCTTTAAGTGTACGCGGCTTCAATTCGAAAAGACTAACAACTACCGGCTCGTCTCCATCATTCGCACCCATGCTCCAGACTTAACAGTTCGAGTTGGGCTGATTCACAGAATATAAAATAATAGAGTTGGAAGGGACCTTGGAGGTCTTCTAGTCCAATCCCCTGCTCGAGCAGGTTTGTCCTATATCATTTACCAGAAATGGTTGTCAATCTGTTTTTGAAAGTCTTCAGAGATGCACCCACAACTTCTGAAGGCACGTTATTCCATTATATCTCATGACTTCCCCTTTATATCTGGTAGATTTCATAGTCATCTTTAATGGCAATTTAGACTTAATCCTTCAAGACATTTTTTTAAAAAAATATACATCATTTTTACTTTATTTGCTTACATAACAATGCGCTTTAAACTGGTGCCCTAGATGAGTTATTAATTTTTTTCCTCTTCCTCTCTCCTGTCTCCCTTCCCTTCCCAACATTTGCACATGGACATGCAATATCAGCAATGTTAAAATGGCAGGTGCTTCTGGACAACTGAAGTTATTTTTACATCTTTGCAATACACGTATTAAAAAGGGAAGGATTTTGTTCCTACGGTTATGTCATCCATTTTCAACTGCTTGTAAAAATGGGTTCTCGTATCATTTTTGCCGTTTTCACTGGAAATTGATATGCATTGATGGCCACAATCTTCTCTCAGTAGCAACAGCTCAAATGTTGAGGATGACTTACCAAACATCATGTTTTGAAATGGACTTCCAGGGAGATACGAAGAATGCAAAAGCAGGACCAATAACTGTGGCAAAGACCAAGGAACTTGTGGGTAGAACAGTTCCTTGCAATCTCTCCAGATAAGGATGGGACAAGAGATTTCCCCTTAACAGCTGCTTCTCACCCGTAGATTATTGTGGTTTTCTGGAAGCTGGTGCAAACAGCAGTGGAATTGGACAGTGGGGAAGAACGGGGACCAGTCAGGGAGTCTGGAGATGACTCGGAGGAGGGTCCTGCATCTGATGCAGAGATGGGGCCAGGACTATCTGGGAGTGGGGTGCTGCCTCTGGACCCTCTGGAGTTGGGCAGCAGTGAGGCAGAGGACCCAGGGAAACCTGTTCCCAGTGCATGTGTGCGCAGAGCTGCTAGAAGGTGAGAGCAGCTGAAACAAAAGTGGCAGCTCTGGAGTAAGGCTGGGAGGTGATTGCCCCTCCCATAAGGTATAAAGGACAGACAAAGATGACAAAACCTTTGCAGGAAGCAAAGTAGTTTGTTCAGTTCAGATTCATTCTTGAAGTTCTTTATACTTCAGTTGGTTTCTTTTTTAGTTCATTTGACACTTCTGTTATTGGCAGCACTTTACAAGAAAGAAAAGTGGGTACTTACCTCAAGGGACTGTTTGAGATTCATTTCTGGCTGGGAATGAAAATAATTCCCAGCATTGCAATAAAACAAGACTTATTTTTAAAATAAGCGTGCCATATGGTCTCAGAAGAAAAAAAGATAGTGGTTTTCCATGGGTCTCAATGCTGGGAGACGAAGGGGTTACAACCAAGGAAGATCTTTTTAAAGGACACTAAATTCACAATCCTCTTTATAATTGCTTTAGGAAAATTTAAAACTATAAGAGACTGTCTTAAAACTATAAGGGACCTTTAGAAAGACACATTTGAAAAATAAGTGGGTGAATTTTATTCTTCAACTCTGAACAAAAGAAAAATTAATTGCAAGCTTAGGAACTTAAAGAATTTGAAGTAAAGAACAAAAAGCTTAGTAAGATTTTGATATAAGAAAGTTATAAATTGATTAAGGTCTAGATAAAATGTGGAGTAAGATAAGATTTTGGAATTAACTATAAAAATAAATAGCTTCTCATGGAAAACAGCTTTAATTAAGTTAAACTAATTATAAGCCATAACAAAGGTAAATTACTTTATAATTTTAAAAACTAGGTACTAGAGAGGACTAAATTCTGAGCAGGGAAAGAAAAAGCAAGCCTGTGTATCATGATTAATTAATACTGGGACTTACAAAATGACACAAAACATTACAACATTGAAAACATTAAAAGAGATCTTTGAAGAATGGAGTCAGAATGGAGTCAGAAATTCATAACTTGCAATATCAACAATGTCAGTAATGTTTGTTTCTATGGGTAGACTATATCAAAAAGATGTTAAGGAAAGAATAACAGATGTGGAACAAATTTTGGCAAATAAGATAGAGTCTCTTCCCAGCTTCTAGACTCACTATCCGGCTGCAGACTAAGCTGTCTCTTATCTGACAATTTCCTTGGCAGTATCTCTAGTCAGCACCCCATCTCCCAAGATCTTTCCCATATATCATTATAGTAAGAGGGGCAGTGTCAAGGTTCCAACTAATGTACCCAAACTCTGAGACTGGAATCCTCCTCAAAGTACTTCTTTATTGACTATATCATCCCCTTCCACTTGTGACTGTATGACTGTAACTTTGTTGCTTGTATCCTTATAATTTGCACCAAGGCAAATTCCTTGTGTGTCCAATCACACTTGGCTAATAAAGAATTCTATTCTATTCTATTCTATTCTATTCTATTCTATTCTATTCTATTCTATTCTATTCTATTCTATTCTATTTATATTGACTGTTCCTAGTATGATTTGATTACTTATTGTACCCTATGACTATTATTAAGTGTTGTACCTTATGATTCTTGACTCTTGACGAATGTATCTTTTCTTTTATGTACACTGAGAGTATTTGCACCAAGACAAATTCCTTGTGTGTCCAATCACACTTGTCCAATAAAAAATTATATTCTATTTTATTCTATCATATCGGCATGCTTTAAAGGAAAACAACTCTAAATATTTCCTGTGGTTTCAGTATAATTGAAATAGGAAATAACCTCATCCCCAAGTGTCCACAGGTCACATTGGCCAATTAGGTCAATTGGCAGGCTCTCCAATCACTCCTTCCCCAACCTTATCTGTTTTCAGTAGAGATGACCTTGGTTCTCATGAGAAAGCTCTCTGTTTTGTCTTGTAAGGCATTCCAACCTCCTTCCCCCCTTCCCCCTCTGTGCGGAAACTGAGGAGCAGGAAAATGGCTGCTGCCTGGTTCGATTAGAAGTTGACAGTAAGATTCTCTTCCCTTACTTAAGGGAGCTCTACAAGCAAAAGCAATAGCACTTAGACTTATATACCATTCCATTACAACCCTTTCTAAATGGTTTACGGAGTCAGCATATTGTTCCCAATCTGGGTCCTCATTTTACTGACCTGGGAAGGATGGACAGCTGAGTCAGCCTTGAGACAGTCAGGATCAAACTCCTGGCAGTCAGCAGAATTAGCCTGCAATATTGTATTATAACCACTGCACCACCATGAGTCTGGCCTCTTACTTCACTTCCTACGGACAGACAGCAATAATCACACATTAAGATGACCAGCTTGACTATCCATTTTTTTTTAAAGAATTTTTATTTTTAAAAATAGACATGCACATATAAAAACATAAAACCATCTTCCATTTTATATACATACATACATACAGTGTGTCAGTTGGTTACAAATTCTTTGTGCTATTCTTTTGTAGTCATTTGCTCACAATTTATATCAATTTTCACATGGTCGAACTAACATATGCTTGTATATTTATCAGTTATTAATCATCCATGACTAAACTATTTATTCCATCATTTTATACGAGATATTCCAAGTTTTATCTTAAAATTTATGTTATACTTTCAACCAATGGTTATATATGTCTATATTATATCTTATATGAATCTATTAAATTTCTATTACAAAATTATCTAGTCTATTACATTACCATGTCTTTTTGTCCAAACATTGATAAAATAAATCCCATATCATATAAAATTGTTTATCTTCTTGTTTTCTAATTTCAAATGTCCATTTACTCATTTCAGCACAGTCCATAATTTTCTTAAAAACTTCCTCCTGCATAGGTATTTTATCATTTTTCCAATTCTTAGCAAATACAATCCTAGCTGCTGTTAGTACATTTACAATCAAATATTTCAACTCTTTGTTGTATATTTCTGGTATAATTCCCAATAAAAAGATCTCTGGTTTAAAGTATATATGTTGTGTTAGGGATAACATTGTTTACCCTAACTGATTTAGGTAAAATAATAAATATGTTATCATGGTTTATAAGTTAAAGTGTCTGCAACTTTAAATATAGGAATGTAATTAAGGGAGTGGTTGTGAAAGCACTTTAAAAGAAGCAAGACGACAGCTTGTTCTCTCTCTGGCTTTGATGATCCCTAATTACTGCATGGATTCAAGACTGCATTACTCGAAAGGGAGAGAGACAAAGGACTGATTTGTAAGTGAACTGACATAGGATATTCTACACGGACTTTGCTAACTGAATATCCTTGAATGGACTGACTAAATGATACATGACTAATGCACTGTTATTTTGACTATTCTATAAATGGAATAAACTATATTTTTGATAGCACAAGCGTATCTGTAATTTTTACTGTATGTTAACAAACATACAAACTTATATCACTCATTTATCTGTGTGCCTATCTGACTAACGCTGCACATTCTGTTTAGCTTGTCTCCTTAACCCTGGTTAGGGAACCCAGGCTTAACACTGGTTATGGACCCAGAGGCTGCAAAGTCAGTTTAACTAGGATAAAACAGATTTATATAAAAAATGAGAGTTTGTGTTGTTAAACGTTACAGTAAACAGACAACTGTGTTTTATTAATTATAGTTTTATATCCATATAAAGAAAACATGGCACAAGTCAATCTACAAAGTTTGTCCCTTATATCCAAGCTGGATGGAACAAACTATGTATCATGGTCAATAAAATGTAGTCTACTTCTACGAAGAGAAGGTTTGTGGAACATAATTTAAAACCCACCAAACGTAGAAGAATGGGATCCAGAGATTGAAGAAGATAGACTAAAGATAGAAAGTTTTATGCATAAAAATGAACAAGCTATTTGCATAATAAGATTAACACTAACTGACCAGCAACTTGTTCATATCCATGGAGAGCAAATGGCTGTTGGGTGTTGGCAGAAGCTGAAGAGGATTTATGTTCGAGATAACGTTGGTGCACACATAAATCTAACATGGAAGCTTTTCAGGACGCATCTCCAGACGAATGGTGATATGCTGAGTCATTTGGAAACTATGAAAAGCATTTTTCAAGAACTGCATGAGAAAGAGCTTATTTTCTCTGAACTACACCAAGTCTACATAATTCTATCTTCACTAAATGAAAGTTATGACAACTACGTCACTTCCCTTGAAGTTTTGCCTAAGGAAAGTCTAACTTTAACTGATATAACTGGCTGATTGAAGAGGCCAGAAGAAGACTTGAAAGAGACGATTTAAGGAGGGAGCAACCTCAAAAAGAAGATAATGAATCTCCTACTGTATACAAAATTAAAAAGTGTTTTAATTGTGGAGGAAGAGGACATTTGGCAAGATTTTGTAAAAAAGCAAAGCGCCAGAATGCTGGCCAGAATACTAAAAGTCATCAAAATAAAAATAAAAATTTAGAGTTAGCCATGTATATTAACGGAGCTGTAAAAAATAATTTATGGGTGGTTGACAGTGGAGCATCCCACTGTATAACAAATGATAACAGAAATTTTATTAAAATGTCCCAGAGTACACAGCAGATATCGTTAGCCAATGGCTGGAAACTGAAAGCTAAAGGTCAAGGTATAGCATATTGTTCTTTCATAAAAGAGAATGTAAAAATGTTATATGTACCACAACTTAAGTTTAATTTAATTTCAGTTAGAATTTTGGTTAAACTAGGATATGTAGTTACCTTTAAAGGAGATAACTGCATAACTGAAAAAGAAGATAAAAAGATTACTGCATCTTTAAGAGGTGAATTATATGTGTTAAATGACAATGGTTTAGAGGTGGCTAACACAGTTTATGATAATAAGAAACCTCATGATGAATGTATTCACTTGTTACACTGACGGCTAGGGCATTTAAATTTTAAAATGCTTAAGAAAACTGTTGAATTATCTAAGGGAATAAGTTTGAAACCTTGTAATAAGTATTTGCAATGTAATGCTTGTAATCAAAGCAAAGCCAGGGTCACACTGGCTAATAGAGTTGATGGATTTACTACCAAAGAGCCTTTAGAGGTAGTATTTGCTGATTTAATAGGTCCGAAAAAACCAAGTGTAGGAGGAGCTCGATACATATTAAGTATAATGGACCACTATTCTAGATATGGGTTTTGCTATTTAATGAAGAGCAAAACTGAAACGTATCTAAATCTCTTTAATTGGATAAAATTTGCTGAAAGGAAAACTAAAAAGAAATTAGTAACTCTTATAACAGATAATGGTGCGGAATTTACAAATAATAAATTCCAGAATAGACTTAGGATGTTAGGTATTCAACATAAAAAGTCTGCACTATATAGGCCACAACATAATGCCTTTATAGAGAGACGAGGCCAAACACTACAATCAATGGCACGTACTATGATGTCTGATTCAGGATTACCTGACAATTTGTGGGGAGAAGCAATAATGTGTGGTAATCATATATTAAATAATGTTGTTAATTCAACAACAGGTGAATTACCATTCACACTGTGGCATGGTACAAAACCTGATTTAAGTTACATGCACACATTTGGAGCACCAGCATGGGTGCATATCCCTTCACAACTCAGACAAAAAGGACAGCATAGAGCTAAAAGATTATTTTTTGTAGGATATGAATCTAATCATAGATCTTATAGATTCTGGGAACCAGGTACATCTAGAGTTTACACCAGTGCTAGTGCTAAATTCCTAGAACATGTAGGATGGAATAGATTAGAGCAAGATTTAAATAACGAAGTAATTATTGAACCCTACAAAAGGCAGAAAGATCAGACTAGTTATAAGAAGAGTCCGATTAAAGAAGAAGTCCATGAAGAGCAAATAGGACCAGAACTAGAGGAAACAGTTGATCAGGAAAAGTTAGATAATCAAGAAGAGTTAATAAATGAAAGTCCACCTGTAAGTCCTGCAATACCTAGACATACTACACGTGTAACTAGACCACCTGATAGGTATCAAGCAAGTATAGTTTGTCAAGTACCGTATATACTCGGGTATAAGCCGAGTTTTTCAGCCCATTTTTTGTGCTGAAAAAACCGCCCTCGGCTTATACTCAAGTCAGATTCCCCTCTGAAAAAAAAATGACCCACCGCCATGTGAGAATGCTCAGACACGAAATCTATCCGACCAAAAATAAGTGTGTGTGTGTGTGGGGAGGGATTTTAACAGAGGGAAGATGTAGGGAGAAGGCAAAAGCGACGGAAGATCCTTCAGGGAAAACTGAGGGGGAGACTCACTTGGGAGAAGGGGGAGGAGGAGATGGTGGTGGCGGCTTTCTCCCTTGCAAGAAAAAAGCAAGAGCTGTTCTTATGATCTCTCCCTCTCTCTCTCTCTCCCTGTAAAACAGTCAAGCCCTTTCCAACACGCGGGATCCGCCCCCGCCACTTTGCACCTTGCAAAAACCCCAGGATTTTGCATTTGCAAGGTGCAAAGTGGCGAAGTGAGTGTGTGTGTATGTCTCTCTCTCTCTCTCTCTCTCTCTCTCTCTCTCTCTCTCTCTCTCTCTCTCTCCTTCCTCGCACCAGCGCGCCTTCCTTCCACTGCTACACATTTGGGCTGCTTTGTGCCCCCCTCCCTCCCCGCCGTCTTTTATTTTCTCCTTTCCAATGAACGGGAACGAACAAACCAGGATTAGCTTCAAGAGCCCCAAGGAGCAGCAGCGGCAGCAGCAGCACCCAGCATCCTCAACTTGAAAGTTACTGCTGGGTAAAGGAGCCGTTCTTGGAGCTCGGCGGCGCTTTGCAAGAAGAGCAAGAGAAGGAGGTGAGGTGCGGCCCGGCTCGGCTCTGCAAAAGGCTGCGCCTGCAATGCTGCCCCGGGCGCTGAGCGAGTCTGACTAGCGGCGCCTGGGCTGTTTGGGAGTGGGAAGCGGCTGTGCCCCTGGCCGGACAGGGGAATGGGGACCCTGCCTGAGCGGGAGGCGGCGGCGGCGGTGGGGTCTTTCCAGTTAGGATCCAGGGGCGGCAGCCGCCCGGGCGTCCTCCTCTCGGCTTTTGGCTGGCCGTTTGCAGGGCTCAGCGAGTCACGTCGGACTTCGGGCCAGTCTGCGACAGGAGTTGCCCTGCCGCCGCGCACCGGGGAAGTGGTGGCCGCTTGCCTTCGCTGCAGTCGGAGCTCTTCGGGGGCGCCCCTCGTCTCTGTCTGACCTCGTGGTCTCTGCCATCGCGGCTGCAATCGCGTCCCGTCAGGGCGCTCATCTGGAGGAGGAGGCAGTGGCTTGCGGAGCCTCGGCATGAACCCCCTTTCCCCACACTCCCCCCGCACCCCTCTGGCAGCAGCAGGCGGAGAAAGCCCCGCTTCCCCCTGGCCTGTCTTGGGGAGAGGAAGCGAAGGGCCCCGTCTCGGCTCTCGTCCTTCTCAGATACCTCTGGGTTTTTTTCCCCCTTCCAACTGGATGATGGCGATGTCCTTTAGCAAGTCTTAAAATGCCGGTGATGAGGAGCCTCCTGGCTCCCCAAAACACCTTCCTGGATACCATAGCAACCCGCTTTGATGGCACGCATGAGTTGGCTTCCCACTCTTTTTTTTTAACTCTCCTCCTCCTCCTCCTCCTCCTCCTCTCCTCTCCCCTTGTTGTCTGGTCTTCCCTAAGGAAACTCGAGGGCTCACACTTCCAGGTGTTTCTCCCTGTCTTTCTCCCTGTCAATGATCTTTTCTTCCCTTCCCTTCTCTCAGCCCCATCCTCCTTCACCTTTGTCACCACAATACTGAACAGATGAAGTTTGTACTTCTCAAGAAAGGTTGGATGTTCCTTTTGAGGAGGGAATCTAGTGTGACATCTGTATGTTGACCTACTACTGAGCCATGGCATGTGTGCACATGCAATGGAGGCTTGAGGGAGAGCTGTGAAAGAGATGGTGGCTCTCTAAAACAGGATGTACATGCAGCACATACACATGCTTTTTTCTTGCAAGGGAGAGAGTGACTCTGTTTGGACATACAGATGATGATGAGGAATCCAGTTTTGAAGGATTTTAACTCTTGTGTTTTAGCTTGGTTGCTGATTGAGCAAAGGTTTTTGTACTTTTAAAGTTAATGTTGATACCATATTGGTTTTGTTGGCTCTCTTTTCCACTTACAGAGCTAGTTTACTGTTTTTCTTTGAAATAAATATTCAGAAACATTTAACCTACTGATGCCTCAATTAATGTAATTTTATTGGTATCTATTTTTATTTTTGAAATTTACCAGTAGCTGCTGCATTTCCCACCCTTGACTTATACTCGAGTCAATAAGTTTTCCCAGTTTTTTGTGGTAAAATTGGGTGCCTCGGCTTATATTCGGGTCGACTTATACTCGAGCATATACGGTAACTAAAGTTCCAACTAGTATAGATGAACTTAGGATGCTAAGGATCAGGAGAATTGGCAAAAGGCAATGGAAAAAGAACTAACTTCATTAAAGATAATGAAAGTATATGAAGATGCTAAATTACCTCCAGGAGAAAAATCCATTGGGTGCAAATGGATATTTAAAGTAAAAACTGGAAATGATGGGACTATTACCCATAAAGCTAGGTTGGTAGCTCAAGGATTTAATCAAACTGCATCTGATTACGATGAAGTTTTTGCACCAAGTCTTAAAGCAACATCTTTGAGAGCAGCTTTAGTATGGGCAGCTAAGAAAAACTATGTCATTAACCATTTAGATGTAGAAACTGCTTATTTGCATGCACCATTGCAGCACACTATATATTTGAAAAAGCCAATTGTTATAAAAGACAATAAAGTAAATAGTAATGATTGTTGGAAACTCAAAAAGAGTCTTTACGGGTTGAAACAATCTGGTTTTGAGTGGAACCAATATATTGTGAAAGAATTAAACAATATAGGTTTTAAATCTGGTTTAGCAGATCCACGTGTGTTTAAAAGAGAAAATAATGGAACGGTGTCATTATTGTTATTATTTACAGATGATATTGCTTTGATAACTAAGACTAATAATGAAGCTAATGAAATTATATCATTATTAGCCAAAAAGATAAAATTAAAGCATTTAGGTAAAATTAAAAAGTATCTAGGATTGACAATTAACAAAACAAAAAATGGATTTAAGATATCTCAAGAAGATAAAATTTGCCAATTAATTAAAACATATAAAATGGAACTTTGTAAACTGGCAAAGACTCCAATGAGTCAGGAAGTTTGCCAAACTAATGATCAAAGTCCCAAATTTGATAAGTCCATATATCAATCTTTGATTGGTAGCTTATCATATATAAGCAATTGGTCAAGGCCTGATATAGCTTATAGTATTAATCAGCTGGCTCGTTTTAATTCAGATCCACATCAATGTCATTGGCAATCATTGGCAAAAGAGAATTTTAAGATATCTTAAAGGAACAATGAACCATGCATTGTATATAGAACCAAAGGGTGATTTGAGTCTTAGTGCCTATGCAGATGCAAGTTTTGCAACTGATATAAACACTAGAAAATCAACATCTGGGATGGCTATATTATTTGGTAAGACACTAATAGGATGGAGGTCAATCAGACAACAGCATATTAGCTTGTCCACAATGGAAGCGGAATTTTCATGTCTGTCATTACTATGCACTGACTTAATTCTGTACAGGTATTATTAGACATTGATGTAACTGTTAAAGATTCCATTATTGTGTATGAGGACAACCAGGCAGCTATACAGTTAGCTACTAATATAGCTGTAAAAACTAGATCAAAGCATACTGATTTAAGATACTTAAATGTTAGAGAATCTGTAAAGAATGGGCTAATTAAATTGGAATACTGCATGACAGAAGAAAACATTGCAGACCAATTTACAAAAGCTCAAGGAGTAATTAAGTTTAAAGAGAGTTGTAACAAATATGATTTAAAGATGTAAACAGTTATTAGTTATATTATTATTAAACCTAAAAGGGGAGAATATTAGGGATAACATTGTTTACCCTAACTGGTTTAGGTAAAATAATAAATATGTTATCATGGTTTATAAGTTAAAGTGTCTGCAACTTTAAATATAGGAATGTAATTAAGGGAGTGGTTGTGAAAGCACTTTAAAAGAAGCAAGTCGACAGCTTGCTCTCTCTCTGGCTTTGATGATCCCTAATTACTGCATGGACTCAAGACTGCATTACTCGAATGGGAGAGAGACAAAGGACTGATTTGTAAGTGAACTGACATAGGATATTCTACACGGACTTTGCTAACTGAATATCCTTGAATGGACTGACTAAATGATACATGACTAATGGACTGTTATTTTGACTATGCTATAAATGGAATAAACTATATTTTTGATAGCACAAGCGTATCTGTTATTTTTACTGTATGTTAACAAACATACAAACTTATATCACTCATTTATCTGTGTGCCTATCTGACGAACGCTGCACATTCTGTTCAGCTTGTCTCCTTAACCCTGGTTAGGGAACCCAGGCTTAACATGTTGTTTTATCATTTTTTCCAACCATGTGTGGATTTTAGTCCAATATTTCTTTGCATCCGAGCATGTCCACCACATATGGTAATATGAACCAGGTATTTGTTGACATTTCCAACATTTATTTGATTTATTCTTAAACATTCTCGCAAGTCTCATTGGGGGTAGATGCTACCTATAAAACATCTTATACAAATTTTCTTTATATGCCGTTGACATTGTCATTTTCTAATTTTGAGACCACAATTTTTGCCATTTTTCTAAATCAATCCCATATCCAAAATTTTTCCCCCAAGCAATCATCGTTTCTTTAACTTGTTCCTCCTCCAATTTAACTTCTAATAAGTGTCCACAAAGTTTTTTGATTATCTTTTCATCAGTACCCATCAAAATCTTATCTAAGTCAGTCAACTTATCATAAATACCTTCTGCTTTAACATCTTTGTCAAATCTAGATTGTATTTGCAAATATGAAAACCAATTCATTTTTACACCTTGTTCTTCCAATGCTTGCATAGATTTAAGTTCACCCTTTTCACTCAATATCTCACTATATCTAACTGTTTGTTCCTTTTTATATATTTTTGGATAAGAAAAAGCTTCAATGGTAGATATCCATAGTGGAATTTTTAAATAATATTGTCTTTTTATCTTCTCCCAATTCAAAAACAATGCCTCTCAAATATGTCTTCTAAAATACCCCTGTGTTTTAGTTCCCTTGTAAAAGGAAGGCATGCCATCCTAACAGCAAATCATGCTCTTCTAAGTCAATAGTCTATTGTTCCTTAATGTTATCCATTCCTTTACCCACATCAAATTCGTTGCTTGGTAATACAACTCCCAGTTAGGCAAGGCAAACCCTCCTCTTATTCTTGCCTCCTGCAACAATTTTAATTTTATTCTTGTTTTTTTGCCCTGCCAAATATATTTCAACACAATTATATTTAAATCTTCAAAAAACTCCTTCCCTAGTCGGATTGGAATTGTCTGCAATAAATATAAAATTCTAGGCAATACATTCATCTTAATTGTAGATATTCTCCCAATGATAATTGTAAGTTTCCCCATTTTGTCAAATCTGTCTCAATCTGCTGTTTGAGTTTAAGATAATTATCCTCCTTCAGTGTGCTGCATCTTGGTGTGATGTATATCCCTAAATACTTAACCTTGTTTGTGACCTGTATTTCTAAAACTTCTTCCAACTCTTTCTTTCATCTTACTAGTATATTCTTTGTTAGTATCTTTGTTTATTTTCAAACCTGCTACTTTTCCATATTCTTCTATTTTTTTTCTATTAATTTAGGTGCTGTTTCCAATGGATCTTGTACTTGGCTATCTTAACTAGATAGTGGTGACCAGTGGTCTTGATGGATCCAAACATGACCCCAGTAAATAATAAAGTAGTTGGATAACACAAAAAGATGATGAAGAAAAGAAAACCAGCATTATTTATTTTATTATTTATTTATTTATTTGATTTGTCAATTGCTTACAAGATAATAGGTATAAGAGTAAATATGAGTATGAATACAGGAAATAGGTATGAAAAAATGGGGACAATAAGACAGGGACGGAAGGCACGATTGTGCGCTTATGCACACCCCTTATAGACCTCTTAGGAATGGGGTGAGTGGATAGTTTGGGGGCAAAAAAGTGGGGGTTTGAGGATATAACAACTGAGTCAAGTAGCATGGATCTGTTTTGGGTAGTCTCCTATTGTGGCATTGTCCTAATTAATAAGAAATCATCTGTTGGAAAACCATCCACAAATAAAGTCTGAAGAGGCATTTTGTAAGATTTTTTGATCAGTATTATGCCCCTAGTAGCTTCAGTTTCCTCAGAAGCAGGTTGTTTGAAGCCTGATTCTTGTGATCATTTATTTACATGCACTCTGCTCAGGAGAAGCCATTTCTTAGGTGTTTTGTATGCAATCCAGATTCTGACAAGTAATTGTCAGCCGGCTGCATTTTGCAACCAGATTAGACATATGGAAAAATGTTTATTGTGTCAAAAGCTGTGCAATATACACCGAGACAATGTTATTTGATAATGAAATGCTTATCAGGACCATTACTTTCTGGCTCATGGGAAGATATATTAGAGGCACATTGGCAGTTTGGGATATTTTTTTAAGACTTTGAGAGAGCGATCGGTAATTCATTTCCCACTCCCAACCACATAGGATTAAAAATAAAGATAACTTAAGGCCAACCTGTTGCACATTATGAGCAAAAGAGCTAAAACTGCCATCAGACCTTAAATATTTGATTCAAGGCAAAAATGGACCTCAGGAATGGTGCATAATTTTTTCTCTCCCATTAACTTGCTTACCTGTTCATCATTAAAACGACAAACAACCCATTCAGAAATGGATTTCAGAGATGAAATAAAATTGACTTTAACAAATTATGTCAGCTGCACAAGCCTACAGTTTGAATAGTCATCCTATAATGATTTTTACTGATGTGCACGTAATGGCTTATGAAGGTGTGTGGATGTGAAACAATCTGATATTAAATATTCTAACTGTTCCTATTATTTTTGATTAGCCAAGCACAAGGAAGAGTGTGAATAAAAGCTACAAGATCCAGGCTGCCCAAATTTAGACTCCTATGGATGCCCCCATTGTCTCCATGTCTTCTGCATCTCTTTGGTGCCCATCAAGTGATCATCTGGATATTGACAGCCCAGTTCTGATAGTCTTATTTAAGCACTGAAAAATATGAACAAGGAGACACATACCTTTTGGTTACTGGGCACCATGGGGATTTTGAAAATGTATTGTATCTGTAGGCCAGTGTTCCTCAAGCTTGCTGGCTGAGGAATTCTGGGAATTGAAGTCCACACATAAAGTTGCCAAAGTTGAGAAACACTGCTGTAGGCACTTTCAAGGAAGCAGAAGTTGGAGTATGTGGCCACTCAGAACAAATCCATTTCACCATAGCAAAATGTCATGATTGTTCCAGGTCAACCTTTCTAGCCCAGAAGATGCTTCCAGCTTATTTTTATTTGGTTTTAGGTGGGTGCAAATTCTTCCAAATAAATCAATGGCCCATGGAAACACAATTGTTGGAGGGCCTAGAGATAATCTTTTCAATAAAAAAATATTTTGAAGTCAGCTGCTTTGTTACATCCTGGCTTTTCCTTTTTTAAAAAAATTAAAAACTCAAAATGACAACAAAATAAAGTCAAGTGGGGCAGAGAGCCCACACAAGATATGCATTGCTCTTCCTAAAATTCTAGCCAGCCAGGTGAAATTTGGAATAACAGAGTGTTTTGAAACAATGGAGTTGGGGCAGTGATGCAATGGGGAAAGAGAATTTCATATGGCTTTCAATGGCTAGAATGAAGTATTTCATCTCCTAAATGCCCATACTTAGGAAGGATTGGTTAAAAACAAGTTTATTTGACATGCAGCCAGAATCCTGTTGCTAGACATCCCAATTAGGCTTATGGATACATCCAGATAAAGTAAGTAGAATTAATGCCAGGCAGATCGGACCAGAAATTAGATCTAAGTTGCAGAATAAATAATCAAAAAGAAGACAAGGTGATACCTGGCACAATAGTAGTAACCATGAGAAGAATATTGGAGTCCTAGAAGACAATCACTTAAATATGAGCCAGCAGTGTGCTGCAGCTGCCAAAAAAGCCAGTGCTAGGCTTGCCTTAACAAAGGGATGATATCAAGATCATGTGAAGTTTAGTACCACTTTTAATGCCTTGGTGAGACCACACTAGGAATGCTGCACCCAGTTTGGTTGCCCCAATTCCAGAGAGATGTTGAGACTGTAAAAAGAGTGCAAAGAAGTACAAGAAAGATTAGAGAATCAGAGGCTAAAACATTTAAAGAAAATTTGTAAGACTAGGAATGTCTAGACCAGGGGTCAGCAACCTTAAACACTCAAAGACCCACAAAGGTCCTAACCAGAAGCCCCCCATTCAATTTTGGAGCCAAACAGAAGTCTGGTTCCCCCACCAGAGAATTTCCTCTGAGTGTGGCATACTTTTCCCTCCTACCAACTGGAAGTCTGGTTCCCCCACCAGAGAGTCTTCTTCTAGCATGGTGTCCTTTTTCCTCCACCTATCCCAACCAAAAGCCCTATCAATTGTGGAACTGATCGGATAACCCGCCCCTTACCATAGAATCTCCTCCTGGTGCATTGTACTTTCCTCTCCCTAAGCGGAAGCTCTGCTCAAAATTGTGGCACTGACCGGTAACAGGAGCTGCAGCAGAGGGATGAAAAGCCACATGTGGCTCCAGAGCCATGGGTTGCCGACCCCTGGTTTAGACTGATGAAAAGAAACACTAGTGGACACACAATAGCAGTATTGTGGGACTGCTCCAAAGAAGAGGGAGTCAACCCATTCTCCAAAGCACCTGAAAGGAAACTAATTAAGGAAAGAACCAACCTAGAACTAAGGATAAATTTCCCAACAGTTAGAAGAATTAATCAGTGGAATGGCTCACCTCCAGAAGTTGTAAGTGTTCCACACTGGAGATTTTCAAGAAGATATTGAATAACCATTTGTCTGAAATAGTATAGGATTTCTTGCTTGAGCCAGGTTTTGGACTAGAAGACTTCCAAGGTCCCTCCCAATTCTGCTACTGTTATTCTAAACTTTATCAGGCAGGACAAAGATATGGAGGATGAAGATAATCAGAAGGACTTTGGGAGAAACAGGAATAACATAGTCTGGCAATATATTGTAATAGATGAAGTTTAGTGGCAGGTACTAGAAAACACTTCTTATTGCAGCACAGGAGGAAATTGTCTTCAATTTTTTGTTCAATTTTCATAAATCTCTTTATCCTACTTAGGCTCTGCAGACAGAAATGTTTTCTGTAGATGTCTCAATGCAAATTGTACTCTAAGGTTTCCTAATGGAAGCTCAAACACACATCAGGATATGGAGGGTTAAGCAACACTTTAGTTGGCTTCCAAGATGAGAAAGCAATTAAGGAGGTGATTGACTCAATTTCTTTTCCATGCTAAATATAATGGAACAAAAGTGGTTGTGTTTTTTTTTTTAATCCCCGCCTTTCAAGAGAATGCCTCACCGGTATAAATGCAGAAGCTTTTTCTTGCCTTGAATTTCAGTCGCTACCCCTTGAGTGTTGAATTAAGCCTTTGAAGAAGATTGCAAGAGGCTGTTTTGTCTTTCAGGAATCACATGGTCTTTTTTGGGAAAAAAAGTTGTCTTTCATTGATTTACCTAACCCGCCTGTAGTGCGTGAGGACTGAAACCATATCTGAAACGCCACGTACTGTTTGCAGGAAGAAAGAGGTACCAATTAAAGGTGTCATGAAGTTAATGAAAATAATAGAGCAATGTTGATTGCAGTACTTTCAGTGACTTTCAGCTGGCCATTAGTGGAGCTCATAAAGTACTCATCAGCGCCTCGGTGCCTAAATTCATCTACACATCTTTTCAATTTACTTGGGCTAATTTCATGATTTAATGAAAATGTCTGTAATCATGTACTTTATAATAATGAGAGTTGTAGTTTATTAACTCTGGACTATGTCAGACTTCGATGGAATGTAATTGCACTGAGTTTTAAGGCAGCATGACACCCCATGAATATATTTCAATTTTGGGTGTTGTTGTTAGAGAAATTCTGGCATTTGAAGGCAGGTAATGAAGATTTGAGCTAAATATATACTCCAGCTTTTGACGGTAGGATGCCTAGCTGCTCCCAGTCTGCAGCATTTGTAGATTCTTGATATTGTTCGATGTCATTTCCCAAAGCAGGAAATGTTTTAATGAAAGGTTGATGCCATACTTTAATTTCCAAAAATGGACATTACATGTGTCGGAGTGCTCAGCTTGAATTTCACAGAATTTACCCTGTCTTTATACTTGCATGCCCGAGTCTTAATCTGTTTGTCCTTCCCAAGCATGAGACTGCAATCCCTTCTCCTATAGATAGTCCTTGATTTACAGACACTTGTTTAGCAATGGTTTGAAGTTGCAGCATCCTCATGTCATCTGATTGCCATTGGTGACCTTCTCAGCTGGTTTCCAGCAAGCAAAATCAATAAGAAAACTTGGATTCACTTAATAACTGTATGAGTCACTTAACAGCTGAGCTGATTTTGCTTAAGAACTGGGACAAAGATGTTTGTGAAACTGGATGCAACTCACTTAACAACCTCCTTGAGCCGTGGTGGTGCAGTGGTTAGAATGCACCCCGTGGGCTAGATTTGGCCTGCAGGCATTGAGTCTGACACCCCTGGCTTAGTCCATGATGCAGCTGAGTTGGATTTCAATAGAAGAGAATCTATTCAGTTTAGGGTGGATTTCAATAGAAGAGAATCTATTCAGTTTAGGGTGGAGCTGTGGTATTTTTGGTACTCTCTGAGCTTAGTTATTCACTTGCAGATATTTCATTATGCAATGATTATAGTCCTAACTAAGGATCTAACAATTATTAAGGTAGCATTTAAGACTGTAGCCAGTTTATTTGAGTTCAATATGGCAGAGGAATTAGTGACAGGCCCGATGATAGCATGGGCAAGAAATGTGGGACACAACATTGATTTGGAGGATTGGGAAAGAATTTGGAGAAAGAATTATATGATAACAAAATCGGCGGTATATAAAGAGAACCAGTACAAAATTTATTATAGGTGATATTTGCCCCTTTGAGATTAGCCAAAATGTACCCCAACTTAAGCCCAATCTGCTGGGAATGGTAGCAGACACAAGACACCTTCTTCCACGTCTGGTGGCTTTGCCCCAAAGTTAAGAAATATTGGACAAAAATACAAACATGGATGAAAGAAATTACAACCTTTTAAACAGAACTCAAACCAGAATTTTTTTTTATTGGGGATAATAAAAGGAGACTGCACAAAAGAGATAAAATATTTAATTTTGCATATAATCACTGCAATGAGACTAGCGCTCGCACAATGTTGGAAAAGAGACCTCATGCCAACAATGAGTTTAATTCAAAAAATCTACAATTGCGCTGAAATGGATAAACTTACTCTAAAATTAAAAGAAAAAGAAGACTCAAAGTATTATACAGTCTGGGAAAACTAGTACAAATGGATAATTGATAGAAATAAGTGAATAAATAAATAAGGAAGGAATAGTTTAAAAAAGTTAATGTATGAAAAATAACCAGAGGTGGAATGCTACCAGCTCTATAGAACCGGTAGCTCTGAAGAGCAGCAGACACTGAACCGGTTCTGTGTTTGCTGCTGTTTGACCCATCTGCCCACCCAGGCTCTTACCTGTCCTTTATTTCCTGCTTTTTCAATCTCAGCTGTTTTGCACAGCATAGCTGAGGTTAAAAAAGCAGCAAAAAAGTGGTTTTTCAAGTGCTGTGCACTCCCACACAGCACTTTTCAGCTGTCTGGGAGGCACAGCTTAAGGTGTTTTACATGTGCATGCAGCAAAACATGATCAAAACGTAATCACCAAACCGGTAGTAACACCAGTTGAATCCTACCCCTGGAAATAACCAGGAATTTGAAATATGTATTGGATTAATAACTGGTATACCAGCACCATCAAAATGATTTGTAATGATTTGTAAAGTTTATAGTGTTTTTCATTTGAATGAGATATTGTATTTTGTATTTAATCTTTTTTAATGTTTAATAAAAGTTTTTCTTTAAAAAAAAGCAAAACAAAAAAAAACAAAAAGAATGTAGCCAGTTCCAAGCTAAGTGTTTATAATTAGGGTGTTCACATATGTACTATTACTATGATTTTATTAAATTACACCAAAGTGCTCCAGTGGCACAGTGGTTAGAATGCAGTACTGCAAGCAAACTCTGCCCACAGCCTGGAGTTTGATCCTGATGGATTTCAAAGTTGACTCAGCCTTTCATCCTTCTGAGGTTGGATGAGAACTCAGATGATTGGGGGCAGTACACTGACTTTGTAAACTGCTTAGAGAGGGCCGTAAAGTACTATGAAGCGGTATATAAGTCTAAGTGTTATTGCTATTATTTAATTATTACTATTATATGGTTCATTGCTCAATCAGCCAGATTATCATTAATGCCTTGCCTTCAGAAGTTGTGGGTGCTCCATCACTGGAGGTTTTTAAGAAGAGATTGGACAAACATTTCTCTGAAATGGTCTAGGGTTTCCTGCTCAAGCAGGGGGTTAGACTAGAAGACCTCCAAGGTTCCTTTTAATTCTTTTATTCTGTTATAACTCATAATAGCAAGCCACCATTTTAAAAACCAAGTATTATGACCCATGGCAGAAAACTATGTACTTTTTTCCTTTGGGCTTTAGTCTTCTAAATCCATTAAAAAGAGCTGAGGATGAAGAAAGTAAAAGGCTGAATGTTGGGCAGTTGTGGCCCAGGGTAAAGATATTGATTCATCACAGGTATATCAGTGAGCTGATTCTACCCTTAGTCTTAATTAGAGGAGTCTGCTTGAAATCAAGGACCTGTAAATTAGTTATGATGATTTCAATGGCCTTATCCTAAGCACCATCAATCATCTCTCTCTCTCTCTCTCTCTCTCTGTAACTATGGCACTACAGATATTTATGTGATGCTCCCTTGTTTTCATGCTCATTACTGCATAAGAAATGTCCATGCATTTGTAGAAACATGGTCACAGAAGAGGCTTTCTACCTCTTTCATGTCTCATTACCAAATGCCCATAGTGAGAAACGATAGAGCACCATTTATTGCCAATACTGAACTGCAATTTTGCATGCTTTGTCATAATGTACGGTAGGTCTTCTGTGCAAAGGAACTTATCTCCAGAAAGGTGGAAACTCTACTAAAGAGGCCAGCTCACTGAAGGAGGGAAGCCATCTGTCCCATTCCCTTATACGCTCATTGGCTCGCAATTTGCATCAATGGGAGGGTGGAAGCAAAAGATCAAATGCTGAGGCCAACTGACTGGTTTGCCAATGTTCAGCAACTGAACATCTGTGCTGAAAGATGTGCAAAACCAAATTTTCTTACGCTGAGTTTCTTGTAAATGAATGTTGTTTTCCTCAAAGCATAAACCACTTAAAATTATATTTTGGTGCCTTATGTTAATAGATTTCTGGGAACAGCATCTTTCTAATTTCCCACACTGGTAAGTCCTTGTCATGCCATCTCCTGGCCATGAAATGAGTCACGCTGTATGCTGATATGAGTGGCTGTCTGTCTCATAGCAACAGCCACTAGGGTAGAAAACACCAAGAAGGGGGAAGGGTTAGGAAGAGAGAAGACATTCGACAAATATTGTCACTGTTTTCCAGAATTCTCATGAAAGAATCTCAGTCCTGAGCTAGAGATTTTCAGCACTGAAGTGGGAGCATGTCCTTCTTTGGCACACTAAAACAAATTGTGAAAATGATGAGGATATATATTTAGCCCCACCTCTTCCTTTGTGATCTCCCCATCTCAATGGGCAGTGCTTGTTGGAAAGAAGGAAATAACAGAAGTTTGGATTGTTCAATGAACATCCGTTGTCTTCTTTGGAAGATGGAACCCCTGCTACTTTAGCTTTTCTGTCCCAGTATTTCTCAACCATGGTAACTTTAAGAGACTTGAACTTCAACTCCCAGGATTTTTCGGCCAGAATTCTGGGAGTTGAAATCCACACCTCTTAAAGATGCTAAGATTGAGAAATATTGGGCTATTCTATACAATTCTTCCCTTGTTGCAGCAAAGCAAGGGTCCTCAAACTTGGCAAGTTTAAAACTTGTGGATTTCAACTCCCAGAATTCCTGAGCTAACATGACTGGGGGAGGAATTCTTGGAGTTGAAGTTCACAAGTCTTAAAGCTGTCAAGTTTGAAGACCCCTGCCACAAAGCCACTTTGTCTGATAGGCCATCCAGCTGCCTGCCTGATATGCTGCTGGAGAGGTCTTCATCACGAACCATTGTGAGGTACCTGGGGCAGATGCCTATGCAGGCAGATTCTATGGTCACCTCACAATGCTTCATCCCAAGAACTTCTTATTCAGGACTTGTACAAAGTCTAGGGATGGCATGATACTTTGGAGTTCTGCATGGTTTAGGTAGATAAGAAAATGATTCAGAGGTTCAAAGCCTGGCAATATCTTTTGAGGAGGATAAGATCTGCAATGAGTAGATGAGGTTGTTTGGCAGAATTAGGTCTAAATTATTGATTCTAGTGTTCTCTATGAGACTGTGGGAAAGAAGCTATACAAGGTAGATCAGGAGTCTACCTATCAGAAGAATAACTCATTTAGCTTATAGTGGAATCTATGCAGGATACCCCAGGAGTCACAATTCATATAGCAAGAGCCTACAGATACAATAGCAATAGCATTTAAACTTATATACTTTATTTTACCACAATAGAAGGATGGAAGGCTGAGTCACCCTTGAGCCCTGTTATGATTGAACTGCAGCAGTGGTGGGATTCAATTTTTATTTTACTACCGGCTCTGTGGGCATGGCTTGGTGGGCATGGCAGGGGAAGGATACTGCAAAATCGCTATTCCCTCCCCACTCCTGGGAGAAGGATACTGCAAAATCCCATTCCCTCCCTGCCCTAGTAACCTGCTTTCCAGCTCCATTCTCCTATGCAGGGCAACCAAAGAAAACCCAGCTGATCAGCTGGGACTCGGGCGGCAGAGAAAAGATGGAGGTGGGGTCTGTCAGAGGTGGCATTTGCCGGGTCTCTGAACTACTCAAAATTTCTGCTACCAGTTCTCCAGAACTAGTCAGAATCTGCTGAATACCACCTCTGAACTCCAGGCTGTGAGCAGAGTTTGCATGCAATGCTGCATTTTAACCACTGTGCCATCATGGCTCATACAACAAGAGGGGAGAGTAGAAACACACATGCATACCAAACACATACCAGACATTCAAAGATATGTTGTTTTATTACACAGAAAAAAAGATTGTTGCCTCCTAAGACCATTGCTGGGAATGCATTGGAAATAATTCTGTAAGTTGTACTTTGCTTGGTTTATTATTTTTTTCTAACCCAACAGGATGTTAGAAATAAATGATGGAAAGTGTCTTGGGCCATATGTCAGTCTGTCCAACCTTTCTAAAAATTGAATGGAATGGCTCCAAATTTGGTAAAAGTCAGCAGAACAATGATGGGCTTTGAAAATGGTCCAATATGGCCGAGGGCTACAGAGGAAATAATCTAGATAACCCCCTCCCCAAGTGCACTTGTGTGGGAGAAACACCTAGGTAGCAGCTTGAAAGGGTCTAATCTCCTTGCTCCTCTTTCTTGGATACAAGATCCGGAGAAGAGATATCAAGGAATAGTTCTAGAAGCCTGACTCTTTGTATTTCCCCTATACTGCTTTCACGGCTGTGTTAATCCTACAATTCTGCTCAAAATGGTGGGAAATAATATTGATTTTGACAATTGTCATGCTAGGAGTAGCACTGATGATGTTACCTAGTTTGGGTAATGAAACATCTGCAAGAAAACAACCAAGCTCAGAGATTTCCAAGATCCCTCATTTGAACCCCAGCACAGCCAACAGTTCTAGGCTGCATAAACAGAGGGAGAGAATCAAGATCACATGAAGTGTTAATTCCACTTTATAATGCCTTGGAATGCTGCATTCAGTTTTGGGTGCCACGATGTAAAAAAGGATGTTGAGACTCTAGAAAGAGTGCAGAGAAGAGCAACAAAGACGATTAGGAGACTGGAGGCTAAAACATATGAAGAACAGTTGCAGGATTGGGTATGTCTAGTCTAATGAAAAGAAGGACTAGGGGTGACATGTTAGTAGTGTTCAAATATCTCAGGGGCTGCCACAAAGAAGAGGGAGTCAAGCGATTCACCTGAGGGCAGGACAAGAAGCAATGGGTGGAAACTAATCAAGGAGAGAAACAACTTAGAATGAAGGAGAATTTTCCTGACAGTCAGAACAATTAATCAGTGGAACAACTTGCCTCCAGAAGTTGTGAATGCACCAACACTGGAAGTTTTTAAAAAGATGTTGGATAACCATTTATATGAAGTGGTGTAGGGTTTCCTGCCTAGGCAGGGGATTGGGCTAGAAGACCCCCAAGGTCCCCTCCAACTCTGTTATTCTATTCTATTCTATTCTATTCTATTCTATTCTATTCTATTCTATTCTATTCTATTCTATCCCTGCCATACAAATATTCTTCTTCACTGAGACATGAAAATGGCATCAGGGAAGGCTTGGCTCCATCCTGATCTCTGCCCAAAGCAGCCACTTCATTCCATCATGGATCAAATTCTGAAGTCCGCCCGCCCCAATGGAGGGATCTAAGACAATTCAAGTCAAAACGTATAACTCCGTAACATTCTTCGCAACCAACACAAGGACAATGGAGATGGAGGGACCACAGTGTGTATCTTTCCATCTTCTTTTCCAGAGATATCAGATGGAGCCAGACTGGCTGTAATGATGTGACACATCTAGGAGCCTTCACCTGCTATGGAACAGCGGGTTTTCTGAGTTAGTAGAAAACTACGCCAAGATGAAATTGATCATCTCCATTGTCAATCCCTATCCTTTCTCTCTAGCCTCTGTTTCCAGTCACAGCCAGACACTCAACTTTTCTTCAAGGCAACAGATGACAGAAGCTAACTGATTTTATTCACCTTGACACAGCTGGAATAAGACAGACCTAGGCTTCTCTTTCTGGGGGAATGAGATGAAAGCAACATCATGAGTAGTTGTCATTAAAAATAGACTGCAGGGGCATGTCTGGGCTGTCATTAGATGCAAGTGAGGTAAAGTTCTAGGGTTGCCATGTGAGTCTTTAAAAGGAGAAAACTGAGAGGGAGGGTGACATGGTGACATCACTGTTTGTTCCTTTATTGAATGGGGGGAGAGTTGAGAGTTCCTCCAGATAGGTGCCTTGTCCCTCTTAGAGGTGAACAGTTTTTGTTAGTGGGCTAAATTTGTACGCCCAAAGGAAAGTGCAAATTTCACGTCGCCAACGATGTGTATTTTGCTGCTGGGTTTTCACACCTGTTAGGCAAGGCTGAGCAAGTCAGAGAGATGGACCTGAGGTTGTACTGAGCTGTGAATTTCACTTTAGTGAAATTTGAAAGAGGAGAGGTGCTTACTCTCAGCTCATGCTTTTATCCTATTTTGAAACTGTCATGCTGGGTGTAAGCAAAGAATGCTTCCATGTTAAGAGAGTTTTATTGCCTAATTTGAATGCAATGCCTGTATTTTGGCTTCCATACAAACAGAATTAGCCATGTCGGTGCCAGCTATCTGTAGCTGGATAGACACATGGCCAACCTGCTAAGCATGAGCCTAAGCATGAGGCTATGAAGATCAATCTGAAAAGGCACCACATGCCATTTTTACAAAGTTATGCTCCCCAGTCAGGAACACATCTAAATCAGGCATCAGTTCAAAACTCACCTAGACTGCCTTGTGTCCTCATAAACAGAAGTCTATTCTAAAGATAGGTGATTGAATCTGTTTATTGGATATCTGCACACAAACCCTGATTTTACAGATTGCTCTAAGCTTCTACAATACTCATTGTTAATGATGTGTGGTCTAGCAAACAAAACTTGATTGTGGCTGGGGAAAAAAGCAGTCCTATTTTTGGCTCACACCTCTGTCTAGATGAGATATTATATTTGTTCTGTAGATGTCTACAGATAATATAGAACCGCCAACCCTTGCTGTATTATCATTTGTAGCAACTTTTAATCACTACTTTAAATCTAGTTTTGCCTTTCTATAATTAAACCAAGGAGAGTATCTACACCATTATGCCATCTAAATTGTTTAATATGCTCTGAGCTGCAAGCTGATAAACTTTTGGTGTCCATCTGTATTCATAGCACATTTTGGGAAGAGTGTTAGTAATTGTATAAATAAAACAAATACAATCTTGCTACGCCTGTTGGTACTGCAGACAGGCAAACTTTTGCATTATAGTAAACAAGTTTTGGAAGAAAATAATAACCAAATTTAAAATCATAAAATGGAGAGGCTTTCCTAAAGAAAGTTAGATGATCAAATCTATTTATTGGACTTCTGTACATGAACCCTGATTTTATGAATTTTCTATAAGCTTGCATAATACAGTTAATGACTTGTGGTCTAGCAACCAAAACTTCATTGTGACTGGAAAAAAAACTCCCTTTTTTTGTTCATCTCTGTCAAACTTATGTTGTTGCAACCATTATCACTTCTCAATTTGCCAAAGAACTAGTAGCGAGAGTGAGATGGAATGTAGGCTTCAAACTTCAAGAAGAGTCATGAGAACCAAGGACACTTTGGCAGGTGTTTTCCAAGACCAGAAACTTTTTCTCACAACAATGCAATGATATTCAATTGGGCAATGTGACCTGCACTAATAAGGGGAAGGGGAATTCCATATTGTAACTATACAGATTTGGATCGGGATTAGGTAGAGCTTGTTTTGCCTTCATCAAAGCCAATGATGTACTCAATAAAGTTTTCAATTCAGATATCTGAAGGTCTCCAATGTGCTTTCTTTGCTTGGATTCATCAGTCAGAATCTCCCTGTATATGTCTGAGATGGACAGACATATAAACACTGTGAAATAATTGAAATAAATACAATTTAAATACAGGTAATCCTCAAGTTATGACTATTCATTTAGCAAGCGTTCAAAATTGTGATGGTGTCGAAAGGATTTACAATCTCTAACCAAAATTATGGCTGCTGCAATGCCCCCTCCATGGTCACATGATGGCAGTTTGGTTGCCTACCCTTACAACTGACCACAGAGATGGTGCAACTGCTCTCACTTGCCTATATTTCCCTACCATAGTGCCCTACTGGCTGGTTCCCTGCAGGATTTGGGCCTGTTTTCTGTCCTGCTGGGTCCCACAGCCTTGGTCCTTCTCCCCACCCTGCCACATCTTGTTCCTCTTACCTATTCTGAGAATTCCCTTTCCAAAAAAGTGCAGCTTTACTGCAGTTGTGATCACCTTTGTGTGATCTCTCAGAAAACATGATTTCCCAAATTTGGAAATTTTGCAATTTGGAAACTCATGCCCTTTTGAGAGATTGCATGAATGGCACTCACTTCCATAATGGTACAAGGTGGCTGTGGAGGATGCATAACACATATTAATAGTTTGGATTACTCTGAATTGATTTTTCAAGTGCATCAGAACAATTTGTGAATCCATACAGAATTTTCACAGTGACCAGGCTTAAATGATCAAAATCTGGATGCATTATTTGGGAACAGAACTATTTTAAGATATCATAAGATATCATATGTGGTGGCAATGCCCCAAAGTTAAAAAATACTGGGAAAAAAAAATGGACAAAGAGAAATTACAGGGTACGATATGGAATTTAAGCCAGAAGCTTTTTTGCTGGGGATGATTAAAGGAAACCCAAAGAAACATATCTAATACCTGGTACAACATATATTAATAGCGGCAAGAATTACTTATGCCCAAAGCTGGAAAATAGATGATGTCCCTTCAGAAAATATGATAATAAATAAAACACTTGATTGTACTGAGACGGATAGACTGACAAGAAAACTAAAAGGTAAAGAAGAGTCTGAGTTCTATGAGGTTTGGGAAATATTATATATACAGTTAGATAAGAGAAATAAGGTTTGATATGGAGAAGAATTGTAAATATTGTATATAAGTATATAAGTAATACTTGACACAGAACTGTTAAAATGTAAATTTTATATGTGTTGTGAATTAATAAAAGTGCTTAAATAAAGATTATTAAAACCTTTAGAAAAGTGCAGGGTTCTGGCCCTGCACTTCTGATTGGCCGATAATAGCGACATCTGATTTCAGGAGAATCTGATTGGCTATTAGCGGGCTTCTTTCATTGGTTAAGGGAACTAACGCTTCCTGTTTCTTATTGGTTATTTGATCAGCAGCTTGCCTATAAAAAGGGCTATTGCTGCCGTAGTTTTTGCTCTGTTCCACAATGTTAAATAAAGAGTTGAAGTTCACAATGTTAAATAAAGAGTTGAAGTTCACTGTTCATCGTCTCATCTCCACTTCTTGCGCCCATGCGCAGAACTTAACACTGGCGACGAGGATGGGATTTGGAGACGTCAGAGCTGACTGAGCACTACAGAGCGCTAAACAGAGCACGTGGCTGAAGACGCACCAACGGCTGAACCATGTCTAGCAGCGTCATACCACCCGCTCCATTCGACTCGGCACAAGAAGACTGGGACTCATATATGGACCGATTCCAGATGTTTCTGGAGACCAACAACTTGAAGGATGCCACTACCGGAAAGAAGCAAGAGGTATTCCTAACTCACTGTGGGCTGACCATGTTTAAGATGGCCAAGGCACTAGCCAAACCAGCTGAGGTGAAGTCCATGGACTGGGACGTCCTCGAGCCCCTTCTACGGGCTCACTATGCACCAACCGTACCAACTCTTGTTCGAAGGCATGAATTTTATCAGAGAACCAGCGGAAGGGAGAAAGCGTTGCAGATTTCATTGCGGATCTCTGGAATTTGGGAGGCCTCTGCGGGTTCCCGGACCTCGAAGAGACCCTGAGAGACCGAATAGTTCTGGGACTAGATGCTCCAGCTATACAAAGTAAGCTGATGGCGAAAGGCGACATTAGCCTTACAGATGCCATTGCTGACGCTACTGCAGCAGAAGCAACCAGGAAGTCGGCTGCATGAATGGGCCGCACCCACGCCCCGCTCCGCCAACTCGCCGGCGAAATCTCACCTCACCTGGAAGGACAGGCAACAACAGCCCACCACAAGGACCTCCAATCATCATCAGAAAGTGATGAAGAAGAGGTCAACCGGCTCCGGTCTGAACGAGACCAATGCCATCATCGTAACCAGAGAGTGCAGTACCAATGCACTGGTTGTGGGGCAAACCACCCACGATCAGACTGCAAATTCCTCGACGCGCTCTGCCATGTGTGCGGGAAAGAGGTCACATCAGAAGAGTCTGTAGAAGCAAGCAAGGATCCAACCCACCTCAGAGGGGGACCAACTACTGCCAGCCCACAGGAAGTCATCCTGTGAATCGGGAATACTTAAACCACCAATGGAATAACCACTCCTACAGAAACAAACCACCAGCCCAGTCAACGAAACGAGAAGAGGCACACCAAACCATTACGATTGGTCACGCCTCATCATTAGACACCAAGAAGATCCAGGTGAAGGTTGCCATTGAAAACCAGCCTTGCATGATGGAAGTCGATTCAGGATCGTCCCTCTCGATGGTTTCCTGGAAGACCCTTAAACAATTAATTCCCACCGTCTGGCGGCAAGACCTCAGATTCCAAAGAATCATACTTAAGGACTATCAGGGAAATCGAATTCCAGTCGTTGGATCCAGCAAAGTCCGTGTCTCATTTAAAAATCGTACTGCATCCCTACCACTAACCGTAGTCGACAGGGATCGGCCTAGTTTGTAGGGCCTCCAATGGTTTGCCCCACTTGGAATTGAAGTAGCCAGCATTCGCCGAACCTGCAGCAGCAACAACTGGGAAGAGGCCATCGTCCAGGAATTCCAGGACGTCTTTACAGATAAATTAGGTGAGTACAAGGGGACCCCGATATCATTTAACCTTAACCCCGAAGTAGCTCCCATCCGCCTTAAGCCTTGTCGAGTTCCATTTGCCCTTAAACCAAAGATTGACGAGCAGCTTGATAAATTAATAGCCCAGGGTGTGTTAGAACCAACCGACCACACTCCCTGGGAAACCCCAATCGTAACACCCATCAAGCCGGATGGATCGTTAAGAATTTGTGGGGACTACCGAGCCACCCTGAATCATGCCCTTCAGCAGAACGCTTACCCGGTACCGGTGGTACAACACCTTCTCCATTTCCTGGGGGGCGGAAAAGTCTTCGCTAAATTGGATTTAGCACAGGCATACCAACAACTGCCTGTAGTTAAAAAAACGGCAGAGGCACAAACGATCGTTACGCACCGAGGTGCATTTAAGTGCAACCGACTCCAATTCGGAGTTAGCATGGCCCCAGGAATTTTTCAGAGCTTGATGGAGAGACTACTACAGGGTATAAGAGGGGTTGTACCTTATTTTGATGACGTTTTAATTGCTGCTCTGACTAGAGATATACTAAGGGAGCGCCTGAGGTTAGTTCTCCAGAAATTTAAAGACTCTGGCCTTAAAGTAAAAAAAAATAAGTGTCAATTGTGTATGGATAAAGTAGAATTTTTGGGGTACTTAATCGATAAACAAGGCATTCACCCCACCGATGGCAAGCTAAGGGCAATCAAAAACGTCCCAAGGCCCAGAAATAAGACTGATCTCCAAGCTTTCCGGGCCTTATCAATTTTTACAATGTTTTCCTGCCCCACAAAGTGACTGTAGCCAAGTCCCTACATTGTCTGTTGGACAAAAAGGCAATCTGGGAACACCGAGAGGAACACGCGTTCCGACAAGTAAAAAACTTATTGACTTCAGATGCTGTTTTGATACAGTATAATGAGACTTTGCCTTTAATGATTACATGTGATGCATCACCATTCAGAGTGGGTGCCATTTTGAGCCATGTGTTACCAAACTTTGTGTTGCCTACTTTTCAAAAACGCTATCAAAAGCTGAACGTAACTATAGTCAAATCGATAAAGAGGCTCTTGCTGTCGTTTCTGCTGTTAAACAATTTCATGAATATATTTATGGGTGAGTTTTTACTATAGTTACTGACCATAAACTTTGCTGGGGATTATAGCGGGGGACAAGCCAACCCCTTATATATTATCTCCCAGAATGACTCGCTGGTCGGAATTCTTGGCTGCACATAATTATAAGCTGCAACACTGTCCGGGGAAAGCCATCCCCCACGCTGAAGCACTAAGCCATGCACCACTTCCGGAAACCATTGATGACCCAGCTCCAACCGTCACAATGCTCCAGATTGAGACACTTCAATCACCACCATTGACAGCTCGAGATATCGCAATCGAAACCAAATGCGATCCCATTTTGGCACGAGTTCTTAGCTGGGTCGAGCGAGGATGGCCATTGGATCAAATCCCTGACAACTTCAGTCCTTTCAAGAATCGACAGATGGAACTGTTTTCCCAGAAAGGCTGCATCATTTGGGGGGATAGAGTCGTCGTCCCAGAGCGGCTGCAATGAGCGGTATTGAAAACCTTGCATGAAGGCCACCCTGGCATTGTGCGCATGAAGGTGCTCGCACGAAGCTACGCGTGGTGGCTGGGTATCGACAAGCAAATCGAGGCCTGGGTAAAGACTTGTTGCAAATGCCAGGAAGTTAGCAATGCCCCACCGAAAGCAACCCCAACAGAGTGGGAAACACCCAGGGGACCATGGTCCCGTATTCATATTGACTTTGCGGGACCTACTAAAGGACACACATTCCTAGTAACGGTGGATACCTACTCAAACTGGCTTGAAATCCATGAAATGAAAAGTACCACAACCGAATCCGTCATCAGAAAATTGGACAGATTATTCGCAACCCATAGACTGCCAGACATTCTGGGATCCTACAACGGCCCCCAGTTTACCGCGCTTTCTTTTGAACAGTATTTGGCGGACCGTGGTATTCGCCATGCGCTAACTTTGCCGGCACATCCTGCGGCCAATGGAAGAGCCGAGCGCATGGTACAATTCGTCAAAAAGACCCTACATAAAATGGACTATGGCGATATCGAAGATAAGATTAACCAGATACTCTTTCTTCAACACATCACTCCGCACAGCATCACCAACAAGACTCCGGCTGAATTGTTAATGGGACGAAAACTCCGCTCCCACCTTGACCGACTACACCCATTGTATGAACCAGAAAAACCACACCGATCCAGTGGGAAATGCCACGAATTCCAGATAGGTGACTTAGTCTTCGCTAGAAACTTTTCTGGCGATCCTTTGTGGGTTGAGGCAACTGTAATCCAAGTCACAGGACCCAGGTCGCACCGAGTAAGAAGTCGCGATGAAAGAATATGGAAGCGCCATATTGATCAGCTGCGTTCAAGGCTGCAACCTCGTTTCTGTGACTCCGGTAACTTCCAAACTGAGCGGGGAGGAGGTGCTGAGGAGACCGAGTTCGAAATGGCAGAAAGCACGAGTGGAAGAAGTAAGCATTTGGACTTAACGCATAAAGAAGGATCAGAGAGGGTGGTGGACTTGCCTCAAAGAGACACCTCGTCAGAGGCAAGCCCACAAAGGCTAGAGGACAATGAGGACATTAGCGGCACCGAGTTTTTAAATGAAGGACCGGAGGCATCCTACTCGCCAGAAAACATCCCGCCCAAACAAGATTATAAACAAGTACTGGGGGGACAGCGAAAATCTAATAGACAATCTAAACAACCTGCCTACCTCAAAGATTACATCACCGCACCCCTTAAACAGAACCCGGGTGGAAGGGGTGTTGTGAATGAATAAAAGTTCTTAAATAAAGATTATTAAAACCTTTAGAAAAGTGCAGGGTTCTGGCCCTGCACTTCTGATTGGCCGATAATAGCGACATCTGATCAGGAGAATCTGATTGGCTATTAGCGGGCCTCTTTCATTGGTTAAGGGAACTAACGCTTCCCGTTTCTTATTGGTTATTTGATCAGCAGCTTGCCTGTAAAAAGGGCCATTGCTGCCGTAGTTTTTGCTCTGTTCCACAATGTTAAATAAAGAGTTGAAGTTCACTGTTCATCGTCTCATCTCCACTTCTTGCGCCCATGCGCAGAACTTAACAATATGTATTTTGAAAATAAATAAAATTAAAAAAAAAGATGTCTGCTGGAGAAGACAGAAGATAAGAGAAGCTAACTAGCAGTAAGAGGGATGGACATCATAAATCCTGAAGGACTAGATTTAAGGACAGATTATCTTGGCTAAAGTTCATCTACTGTAATCATTAAGTCTCAACATTGATTTGATGTCACATTATCTATCAATATTGATACTATGGTGTGCAGATCCCTTTGGGAAAGGTACCTTTGGGATAATCATAAGGCACTTTTTCAATGGTGTTATAACTCCAAATGGTCATTAA
Organism: Hydrophis major; assembly: GCA_033807585.1. Classification (NCBI taxonomy): domain Eukaryota; kingdom Metazoa; phylum Chordata; class Lepidosauria; order Squamata; family Elapidae; genus Hydrophis; species Hydrophis major. The sequence continues at coordinate 249,819,932 of CM066330.1, forward strand.
ATAAATAGTTGCAAGTCAAGGACTATCTACACTCTTGTTCATTACATACAGTGCATAGTCAGATATAATGTGAAAGGATTATGGGAAAGAGGCAATAAATAGTTTCCCTTTTTCAAATAAAGGACAAGAAAATCTTCTCCTCTGAATCTTGTATTATACTTTTTATGTACAAATTGAATTATTTACTGTGGAAGCAAATATGTTGAATTTTCTCTCTCTGTCTCTCTCTCTCTTTTCCCTCTTAAGCACAAAATAAATGAGTGTACTTTTTAGACTTCAGAGAACATTTTTAAGGGAGTTGAATCAGCAAGACATTCTGTGACATCTTGAAATAAATTGGTTATTGCTTGGGTGAAATTAATTTATTTGATTAATTAGCCTTGGGGCTGTTTGTTTATCTTAGAGTTTCCTTGACAAATGCTAAGACTGCATAGAATAATTAAGTGTAGCCAACTTTAAATGCTCATAAGATGCTGAAATGAATCAATTTCCCTATACAGTTATTGTTATCCCACTGGGATGCTTTAATTAACACAATTCAAAATCATTTGACTGAAAAGATGAAGAAAATCACGTCTCAATGATATTGGGGAGCTCATTTCTACAGGAGAACTGGACCCAGTCAAAAAAGAGATTTTCTTTAAAGCAAACAGACAACAATTTTTTGCTTTATTGTAAATGAAGATAAATAAAGTTTAGCCCAGGAACAAAAAGGCAATGAACCATCAAGAGGCATGCAACAAATTGACCTCAATTAATTGTTCAATCAATTAAATAATACAGCGTAAATGCAGCTTTTCATAAGGTCCAACATTCAAAGCAGCTTATGAAACTCTAAGAAAAAATATTTAAAAAAATAAATGCAACTGCGTATTTGTTTAATTTGACTCAGATTCTCATTTTTTTCAGGTCATTATTTCAATTTCCTGCACCAGTTTATATGTGTTTTTAAAGTCAGTATAAAAATCTAGACATGTAATCAACTATTTCTACATAATATTTCTCTAGATACACATATTCTGTACATGTTTTCTTGAAGAAGATGTAGAACCAGCTTGGTGTAATGGTTAAAGTGCTATCAGGAGGCTGTGAATTCTAGTCTTACATTAGGCATGAAATCTGGCTGGATGGAAATCAGCCCAACCTCACCTCACAGAGAAAATAGAAGAAAGAAGGACTATTATCGGGATGTCAAACTGGTGGCCTATGGGTCAGATGCATCATGCCATGCCACAAAGCAAAAAAACTTCATGATATGTCACAAGATGTCACATGATGTGATCAAGTTTGACATCCATGGACTATTAGGTACACTGACTGCTCTGAGTTATTTATAAAAATAATAAAGGGCAGATAAAAATAAATATACATGATTGATGTAGGTCAGGGTTAGGGTTCAAACTCACGGTCTGCAGGCTGGGTGCATAACACACTGGTCACACCCATGCCCAGTTTAGCATACGGGGAAAAAGTCACAATACATCATGTGATGACGCTGTGACACTGTGAGTTTGACACTCCTGATGTAAACAATGCCTTTCTAATAAAGCTTGCTTCTGTGCACATTTCCCCTTAACATGTTATTTATTTATTTATCAAATTTAAACACCGCTCATTTCACCATCCAAGTGATGCTAGGCAGTTTACAGATACAAATGATAAAATCATATAAAAGACATAGAATTAAAATAGGGTGAAGAATAAAAGAAGAACAAAGTTAAAAGACAAGTTAAAAAGATGAGGAGAATGCCCTCAAGCTATCAGTCTAACACTAAAGTTGTGTGCCACTTTTCAGTCTTCACCAGTTGGCAGAGCCAGCTCTTCACATTCTTCTGGAAGGCAAAAAGCAGAATAAGCAGGAGGAGGAGGTGGAGAAGAAAAAGGAGGAGGAGGAGGAGGAGGAGGAGGAGGAGGAGGAGGAGGAGGAGGAGGAGGAGGAGGAGAAGAAGAAGAAGAAGAAGAAGAAGAAGAAGAAGAAGAAGAAGAAGAAGAAGAAGAAGAAGAAGAAGAAGAAGAAGAAGAAGAAGAAGAAGAAGAAGAAAGTTCATTTATGTTCTGTAGGCTTATTGTCTAGTTTAAGTTTAGCATATCTATTTTTTTTAAAGAAATGTATCCTTCTAGAAAGCATTTCTTTTTCTTGAAGTCCACCTACCACCCACAAAGTTTATTAAGTTTGTCCTTTCAGCTATTATCAAATTCACTTGAAATCCAGTGCTTCAGAAGCTTAATGTTCTTGTCAGAAATGCACTGCCAAAATCCTGGGGGAAATGCCAACATTTCAGATGAATTTCTGTTTTGAGTTTGTGACAAATTTTATCCTAATTGTATTTAGTGTATTCCGAGCATGGTTTGTTGACATTGCAAGCAAAGGAGTTCTCCTCTTAACTTGCCTTGAGATGCATTTGCTCAATGTGAGCCTCTCAACAAAAAAAATTGCTGGGTTGCATTCATTCCTCCCTCTTACTTTCTAAAACAACTGATTTTCTGATATCACAGTTTCCATCTTTCTCCAATACCAACCCTAACTATAAAAGGAAGGGCTCATTGGGTAAGAGTTCTTTGGATGATAAGATTAAGTTTTTGGGAGGTAAGTAACCTAGCTGGGAGGTTTTTTGGGTGGCTCCAGAAGTGGGAAGGTCGGGGTGCATGTGGGGGGGTTTCTTATGAGCTTCTTTTTCTGAGTTTAGGCCCTTGTTCCATCTGGACTATTCCCTTGGATATCTGGTTCTGCTGGGTCAATGGAAGAGGCCAAGCCAGGTTAGGCTGGCTTCTTAGACTTTCAAGACCCAAGGACTGCTCCTACTTCGGTGGGAGAGGGAGGTGATCCTTCCCTCTTCATAGAGGATCCTGGAGGGACTATGGAAGTCTGCCTTCTGCAGGGGGTTCTGAATCTGATTGCAGGCAGGCTGAGGAGGGCAGAAAAATGCTCCACCGGTGTTTCCTGCATTAGTGGAGGGAAAGGAGGAACCAAGAAAGACAGGAAGAGCTTGCTTTTTTGACCCTTCAGGGAAGAGTGGTACTAGAGATTCAGGGGTAGGAATGGAGAACAGGTGTCTTTGGAGGTCTGGCACTCAGACAAATTGGCCATCAGCAAGCACATAAAGATAAACAGCATCTACACTCCACTCAAAAGAGACAATTGAAAAGCCCAAAAGGAAACAAAAAGATCAAAACAATAGCAATCAACATATTAGGATGTATTAATATCAAGATTAACACTAGATTGACAATCAAGAAGTAAACAATACTCCAACCAAGGAATTACCAACTCAGACAAAGAACTAGCAGTAAACAACAGCCTAATTAAGGAACCCACAAAAACCCCATCCACCAACATTGAAAGGGCTAACCAGGGGTGGGCTGCTGGGGGTTTGCAGGGGTTCAGGAGAGCCCCTAGCTAAGATTCTGTGCAGTTCAGAGAACCCCCAAATCCCACTCCTGGCTGGACCTGCCCACCTCACCTAGCCCCTCCCAGGAGTCACCATGTGGCCTGTTTTGGATGCAGGTAAGTGCAGGGTGCACATGGAGGCTTGAGGAGGGCCTCCCGGAAGTACAAGAAGGCCACAAATGGGCCCGTTTCCAGCTCCCAGAGAGCTCCAGTCCTAGGGAGGCCATTTTTGCCCTCCCGGAGGCTTGAGGAAAGCCTCCAGAGCCCAGTGAGAGCAAAAATGTCCTCCCCCCCATGGTGCAGGAGGCCAGCTAGGCCACGCACACCATGGCCACATCTACCCAGAAACCTGGCAGGGAGCCCTTTGCTAAAATTTTTGAAGCCCACTCCTGAGGTTAACCATTAGTATATGAAAAGGGGAGCAAACCCCACATCCTCCCAGCACTGCTGATGTAACCTATTGTGGTTGTTAGGAATAACAAGGTTACCTAACGTAGTTTGGGTAAAATAATATATATAAACTATGATAGTAAGTTTAAGTGTGTGTCACTTTAAACTGCAAAGCATGTAATTTTGGGTGCGGTTGTAAAACCACCATAAAAGGGAGCAAGATAACCTGCTGGACTATCCTGGATTGATGGTTTGCTAACTGCGTGTTCCCTGCTGCTGAGTTTTTGAACGTCGAAGGAAGAAAGGAGGTTTGACTTCTTCATGTCTCTACTGCAAGGAGATATATTACTGGACTGATATTTGTATGTTTACTGACCTCTTTTTCGACACTGGACTTTGCAGCTGAATAATCCCCGGACGGACTGAACTAGTGAATGATATATGGACTGTTTGACTATGCTAAAACTCTTGCTGGAATAAACTATTTAACTAGCACAGTGTATCTGTTTTACTGAGTGTAAGCTACAAAAACGTTTATCTCACATATTTGCCTGCCTGCCTGACTGCCGTGCAGATTCTGCTAGGGTGTATCCCTAACAGTAGTAATCAAACTTCAACAAAAAAACCCATCAAGCTCAGAGAGCACCAAGGACCCCACAGTTCAACCCCAAGCAATAAGCATTCACTTCTCTCAGTGTCTCTTGTTAGGGATAACAATGTTTACCCTAACTGGTTTAGGTAAAATAATAAATATGTAATCATGGTTTATAAGTTAAAGTGTCTGCAACTTTAAATATAGGAATGTAATTAAGGGAGTGGTTGTGAAAGCACTTTAAAAGAAGCAAGCTTGCTCTCTCTTTGGCTTTGATGATCCCTAATTACTGCATGGACTCAAGACTGCGTTACTCGAACGGGAGAGAGACAAAGGACTGATTTGTAAGTGAACTGACATAGGATATTCTACATGGACTTTGCTAACTGAATATCCTTGAATGGACTGACTAAATGATACATGACTAATGGACTGTTATTTTGACTATGCTATAAATGGAATAAACTATATTTTTGATAACACAAGCGTATCTGTTATTTTTACTGTATGTTAATAAACATACAAACTGAATGATATATGGACTGTTTGACTATGCTAAAACTCTTGCTGGAATAAACTATTTAACTAGCACAGTGTATCTGTTTTACTGAGTGTAAGCTACAAAAACGTTTATCTCACATATTTGCCTGCTTGCCTGACTGCTGTGCAGATTCTGCAAGGGTGTTTCCCTAACACTGGTTATGGGCCCAGGCTGCACAGTCAGACTAACCAGGATATAACAGGCTTATATAAATTGAGAGTTAGTGAAGTTACACAATACTGTAAACCGACAGCTGTGTTTTATTAGTTTATTATAGTTTAATATCCAAAGAAAAATGGCACAAGTCAATTTACCAAGATTGTCTCTAATATCCAAACTGAATGGAACAAACTATGTTTCATGGTCTATGAAATGCAGCCTACTTTCACGCAGAGAAGGTTTGTGGAGTATAATTCAAAACCCACCAGAGGTAGATGTTTGCGATCCGGAGGATGAGGATGATGCCCAGAAAACACAAGAATATAAACTAAAGAATGAGCAAGCTCTCTGTACAATAGGACTGACACTCTGTGACCAGCAGCTTATCCATATTCATGGAGAAGAAACAGCTGCGAAATGTTGGGAGAATTTAAAGAAGATTTATGTTCGAGACAGTGTAGGAGCACATATAAATCTTATACGGAAGCTGTTCAGAACACATCTTCAAAAGAATGGAGACATGTTGACTCATATAAACACTATGAAGAGAATTTTTCAGGAACTGCATGTAAAAGAACTTATCTTCACAGAACTACATCAGGTTTCTATAATTTTGTCTTCGTTAGATGAGAGCTATGATGACTATGTAACTTCACTGGAAGTACTGCCAAAAGATAACCTCACATTAACTGACATTACTGGCAGATTAATTGAAGAAGCCAGGAGAAGACTTGAAAGAGATCAACTCAGAAGGGAACAACCTCAAGAAGATAAAGAATCTTCAACAGCCTACACAATTAGAAAATGTTTTAATTGTGGAGGAAAAGGACATTTGGCTAGATTCTGCAAAAAAGGAAAACACCACAATGCCAGCCAGAATGCTAAAAGGCATCAAAAGGATGAAAAATGCTTAGAGTTAGCCATGTATAGCAATGAAACTGTGAATAATAATTTATGGGTTGTAGATAGTGGAGCATCGCACTGCATAACAAAAGATAAGAAAAGATTTGTTAAGATGTCCACGAGTTCACAGCAGATATCTTTAGCTAATGGATGGAAAATGAAAGCAAAAGGTGAAGGTATTGCACATTGTTCTTGCATAAAAGAAAATGTAAAAATGTTACATGTACCACAACTTAAGTTTAATTTGTTTTCGGTTCGAGTTTTGATTAAACTAGGTTATGTAAGTACCTTTAGGGGAGAAAACTGCATAATAGAAAAGGAAGGTAAAAAAGTGACTGCAACTTTAAAAGGTGAATTGTATGTGTTAAATGATAATTAATTAGAGGTGGCTAACACAGTGTATAATAACGTTAAACCTCATGACGAATGCATACATTTGTTACACAGACGTTTAGGGTATATAAATTTTAAAACACTCAAGCAAACGGTTGAACTGTCTAAAGGTATAAAACTGAAGCCTTGCAGTAAGTATTTGCACTGCAATGCTTGCAGTCAAGAAAAAAGCAAGGTAATACCAGCAAATAGAATTAATGGATTTAAAATTAAAGAGCCTCTAGAGGTTGTATTTGCTGATATTATAGGTCCTAAAAAACCAAGTGTGGGAGGTGCTCGTTATTTACTAAGTATAATGGATCATTATTCTAGATATAGTTTCTGTTATTTAATGAAGAGTAAAACGGAAACATATCAGAATTTCTTTAATTGGTTGAAGTTTGCAGAAAGAAAAACTAAAAGGAAATTAGTAACTCTTGTAATTGATAATGGTACGGAATTTATAAATAATAAATTTCAAAATAGACTGAAGATGGCAGGTGTTGAACATAAAAAGTCTGCACCGTATAGGCCACAACATAATTTATAGAAAGACGAGGCCAAACAATGCAGGCAATGGCTCGTACTATGTTGTTGGATTCAGGATTACCTGAAACTTTGTGGGGAGAAGCAATAATGTGTGGTAATCATATATTGAATAATGTTGTTAACTCAACAACAGGTGAATTACCATTCACACAGTGGCATGGTAGAAAACCTGACCTAAGCTACATGCACACATTTGGAGCACCAGCATGGGTGCATATTCCTACGCAACTGAGACATAAGGGGCAGCATAGGGCTAAAAGGTTATTCTTTGCAGGTTTTGAATCTAATCAAAATCATACAGATTCTGGGAAAAAGGTACATCTAGCGTTTACTGTAGTGCTAGTGCACAATTCCTTGAACATGCAGGATGGGAAAAACTGGAGCAAGATTCAAGTAAGGATGTAATCATAGAAACCTACAAAAGACCAAAACAACGTATCAGTAACAAGAAGAATACAATTAAAGAGGAAGTAGAGGAAGAGCACATAGGGCCAGAATAGGAAGAAATAGGTGAACAGGAAGAAATAGATAACCAGGAACAGGTAGTACATGAAAGTCCACCTGTAAGCCCTGTAATACCTAGACGTTCAACACGTGAAACCAGACCACCTGACAGGTACCAAGCAAGTGTAGTTTGCCAAGTTAGTAAAGTTCCAACTACTGTTGAAGAACTTAGAATGTATCCAGCAAAGGAACAAGAAAATTGGCATAGAGCGATGGAGAAGGAACTAAATTCATTGAAACAAATAGAAGTTTATAAAATGTTAAATTACCTTCAGGTGAAAAGTCCATTGGCTGTAAATGGATATTTAAATTAAAAACAGGTAAAATGGGACTATTACCCATAAGGCTAGGTTGGCAGCTCAAGGATTTAATCAAACTGCATGTGATTATGATGAAGTATTTGCACCAAGTCTAAAAGCAACAATCTTGAGAGCAGCTTTAGTATGGGCAGCTAAGAAGAACTATATCATAAATCACTTAGATGTAGAAACTGCCTATCTGCATGCACCATTGCAGCACACTATATACCTAAAGAAACCTGTAGGAATCAAGGATGATAAAACAAATAATGACTGTTGGAAGCTTAAAAAGAGTCTCTATGGATTAAAACAATCTGGTTACAAATGGAACCAATATATTGTTAAGGATATAGGGTTTGTTAACAATATAGGATTTAAAGCAGGTTTAGCTGATCCATGTGTATTTAAGAAAGATACAAATGGAACAGTGTCATTGTTATTGTTGTTCACTGATGATATTGCCTTAATTACACAAACTAATAATGAAGCTACTGAAATAATATCATTATTAGGTAAGAGGATAAAATTAAAGCAATTAGGAGAAATAAAACAGTATCTAGGATTAACAATAAATAAACCAAAGGTGACTATAAGATATCTCAAGAGGATAAGATTTATCAATTACTAAAAACATACAAGATGGAACCAGCAAAATGGAACCGGCTATTTGCTATTTGTAAACCGGCAAAAACTCCCATGAGTCAGGAATTTGGCCACACTGATGTTCAAAGTCCAAAATTTGATAAGACTATCTATCAATCGCTAATTGGTAGTTTATCGTACATTAGTAATTGGTCAAGGGCAGATATTGCCTATACGTTAATCAATTGGCACGATTCAACACTGAACCCACTGAACAACACTGGCAAGTGACAAAGCGTATATTAAGATATCTTAAAAGGACAATGCACTATGCATTGCATTTGGAGCCAAAACATGATCTGATTTTAAGTGCATATGCTGATGCAAGTTTTGCAACAGACATAAACACCTGGAAATCAACTTCAGGTATGGGTATACTGTTAGGAAAAGCACTGATTGGCTGGAGGTCAATTAGACAGCAACACATAAGTATGTCCACAATGGAAACAGAATTTTCATGTCCATCTTTATTATGTACTGATTTAATTCTGCATAAACAGTTGTTATTGGATATGGGAATAACTGTTAATGATTCCATTGTGGTATATGAGGACAATCAAGCAGCCATACGGTTGGCTACAATTATTGCTGTGAAAACGAGATTTAAGCATGCAGATCTTAGATATCTGAATGTAAGGCAATCTGTAAAAAATGGTTTGATAAGACTGGAATATTGTATGACTGAAGAAAATATTGCTGATCAATTTACAAAAGCCCAAGGTTCAGCCAAACACAAAGAAAGTTGTGATGACTATGGGTTAAGGTTGTAAATAGATATATATATATATATTATTATGTTACCCAAAAGGGGAGGATGTTAGGAATAACAAGGTTACCTAACGTAGTTTGGGTAAAATAATATATATAAACTATGATAGTAAGTTTAAGTGTGTGTCACTTTAAACTGCAAAGCATGTAATTTTGGGTGCGGTTGTAAAACCACCATAAAAGGGAGCAAGATAACCTGCTGGACTATCCTGGATTGATGGTTTGCTAACTGCGTGTTCCCTGCTGCTGAGTTTTTGAACGTCGAAGGAAGAAAGGAGGTTTGACTTCTTCATGTCTCTACTGCAAGGAGATATATTACTGGACTGATATTTGTATGTTTACTGACCTCTTTTTCGACACTGGACTTTGCAGCTGAATAATCCCCGGACGGACTGAACTAGTGAATGATATATGGACTGTTTGACTATGCTAAAACTCTTGCTGGAATAAACTATTTAACTAGCACAGTGTATCTGTTTTACTGAGTGTAAGCTACAAAAACGTTTATCTCACATATTTGCCTGCCTGCCTGACTGCCGTGCAGATTCTGCTAGGGTGTATCCCTAACAGTAGTAATCAAACTTCAACAAAAAAACCCATCAAGCTCAGAGAGCACCAAGGACCCCACAGTTCAACCCCAAGCAATAAGCATTCACTTCTCTCAGTGTCTCTTGTTAGGGATAACAATGTTTACCCTAACTGGTTTAGGTAAAATAATAAATATGTAATCATGGTTTATAAGTTAAAGTGTCTGCAACTTTAAATATAGGAATGTAATTAAGGGAGTGGTTGTGAAAGCACTTTAAAAGAAGCAAGCTTGCTCTCTCTTTGGCTTTGATGATCCCTAATTACTGCATGGACTCAAGACTGCGTTACTCGAACGGGAGAGAGACAAAGGACTGATTTGTAAGTGAACTGACATAGGATATTCTACATGGACTTTGCTAACTGAATATCCTTGAATGGACTGACTAAATGATACATGACTAATGGACTGTTATTTTGACTATGCTATAAATGGAATAAACTATATTTTTGATAACACAAGCGTATCTGTTATTTTTACTGTATGTTAATAAACATACAAACTTATCTCACTCATTTATCTGTGTGCCTATCTGACTAACGCTGCACATTCTGTTTAGCTTGTCTCCTTAACCCTGGTTGGGGAATCCAGACTTAACATCTCTGTTTTAAAAAACAAATCTAAGAAGAAAACCAAGTTGCCCCAACCATAATTTTTGAATGTTAAGATATTTCAGTACAATTTGCATGTAACCTTAACTACAGTTTATGTTATGTATGTAAATAATTGAATAAAGGCAAGCTTGGGGTAAAGTGCAGGGTTCTGGCCCTGCACTTCTGATTGGGTGTTAAGCGGCTAGATCGGATTGGTCGGGTTCTGAGAATCTGATTGGCCCTTAACGAAGGACTCTTATTGGTACTGGAGCTAGCGTTTCACAAGCTCCTATTGGTTATTTAACATTAGCATTACCTATATAAGCAGAGTTGTTGTTATACAAGTTAGAAGTCACTATGCAATAAAGAGTTGAAAGTTCACCAACTAAGATTGTCTCCATTCATTCTACCCATGCGTGAATCTGACACTGGGACGAGGATGGGATTTGGAGACATCTGATCTTAAGGAACTTGGAAGAAAAACAGTGCACGTGTAAAAAAAACGGCGCCACCAACGGAAACCATGTCCGGCGGCATCGTACCACCCGCTCCATACAATCCATCCCAAGAGGATTGGGAATCCTACATGGATCGCTTTCAGATGTTCCTTGAAACGAACAACCTGAAGGACGCCACACCAGCCAAGAAGCGGGCGCTGTTCCTGACGTACTGCGGCCTGGCTGTCTTTAAAATGGCTAAAGCCCTCGCAAAGCCTCGAGAAGTGAAAGCAATAAGCTGGGACGACCTCAAACCTCTCCTGAGAGACCATTATGCGCCAACCGTACCCACACTCGTGAGACGCCACGAATTCTATCAACGAAGCCAACGAAAAGGAGAGAGTGTGGCTGACTTCGTGGCAGACCTCCGGCACTTGGGAGGCCTCTGCGGGTTCGCAGACTTAGATGAAGCATTGAGAGACCGCCTAATTCTGGGATTAGATGCACCAAAGGTGCAGAGCAAGATAATGGCGAAGGGCGACATCGGCCTTGTTGACGCCATTGCCGAAGCCACCGCCGTTGAGGCAACAAAAAAGTCAGCGGCGCAGCTACGGCGAAGCCAAAACCCCACAAACCCACCGACAGGCGACATCTCACCCAGCTCAGAAGGGCAGTTGGCAACAACGCACTACGAGGACCTCTCTTCGTCGTCAGACAGCGACGAAGAAGGGGTCCATCGACTGCGTTCCGACCGGGACCCTCGTCCCAAAACCTCACGCCCCTGCGCTGGCTGTGGGGCAAACCATCCCAGGGCAGACTGCAAATTCCGCGACGCACTCTGCCACGAGTGCGGGAAATGAGGCCACATCGGTCGAGTCTGTCGCAGTTTACCGGGACCAAGCCCGGCCTCAAAGGGAACCAACTTTCGCCAATCGGCAGGAAACCGTCCTGTAAGGCGAGACCCAGCAAACCACTCCTACAGATATCGAGCGTTGCAGAAAGAAGAGGCTCACCATACTATCACTATAGATCAGGCCTCGTCCCTGGACGCTAAGAAGATTCGAGTTACAGTAGCCATAGAGAACCAACCCTGCCACATGAGGTCGATTCGGGATCGTCCCTCTCGATGGTGTTGTGGAAGACATTAAAGCAGCTCATTCCTACCATCCAACGCCAAGACCTTCGAATGCAATGCCTTATCCTTAAAGATTACCAAGGGAATCGGATCCCTGTGGTCGGGTCTTGTCGAGTCCGCGTCTCGTTTAAAAAGCATATGGCATACTTACCTCTAATGATCATCGATAGGGACAGGCCTAGTTTGTTGGGCCTCCAATGGTTTGCGCCACTCGGCATCGAAGTAGCCAGCGTGAACCGAGTCGGTGATTGCGAGTGGGAGGAGGATCTTATTTCTGAATTCAGCAATGTCTTCGCAGATCATCTGGGCGAGTATAAGGGGACCCCAATTTCGTTCAGCCTCGACCCTAAGGTCGCCCCGATCAGTTTAAAGCCCCGTCGTGTTCCGTTCGCCCTTAAGGCCAAGATAGATGAACAACTTGACAAACTAATTAAACAAGGGCTACTGCAACCCATTGATCATTCCCCACGGGAAACTCCTAGTGTAACCCCCATTAAACCAGATGGGTCAATCCGAATCTGTGGGGACTACCGGGCCACTCTAAACCACGCCCTCCAGCAGAACGCGTATCCAGTGCTGGTGGTGCAGCACCTCCTTCATTCTCTGGGAGGTGGAAAGGTTTTTGCTAAGCTAGATTTAGCTCAAGCCTGTCAACAATTGCCCGTGGACGATAAAACAGCCCAAGCCCAAATGATAGTAACGCACAGAGGTGCTTTTAAATGTACCCAATTGCAGTTCGGGGTGAGTGTGGCCCCGGGAATATTCCAAAGTTTAATGGAACGATTGTTACAGGGAATCAAGGGCGTGGTTCCGTATTTTGATGACGTATTGATTGCAGCTCCTAGTAAAAAAATTCTGCAGAATCGTTTAAAATGTGTTCTTAAAAAATTCCAAGAAGCGGGATTGAAAGTAAAAAGGGATAAATGTCATCTGTATACCGACAGTGTTGAATTTCTAGGTTATCGCATTGATAGTCAGGGTATCCACCCTACTGAGAGTAAATTAAGGGCAATTAGGAACGCTCCCAGACCTCGTAACAAAACTGATCTTCAAGCATTTTTAGGCCTTATCAATTTCTACAATGTGTTTTTACCGCATAAAGCGACTGTGGCTGAACCATTACACCGGTTATTAGATAAGAAAGCCTTATGGGTTTGGGGTTACCGAGAAGAAAAAGTGTTTAGAAATGTAAAAGATTTACTTACATCTGATTCTGTACTTATGCAATATAATGAAACATTACCCTTGGTTATAACTTGTGATGCCTCACCGTTTGGGGTGGGCGCTATTTTGAGCCATGTGCTACCTAATGGAAATGAGGCTCCCGTTGCATACTTTTCAAAGACTCTATCCCAGGCAGAACGTAACTGTGGACAAATAGACAAGGAGGCTCTTGCAATTGTGTCAGCCGTAAAAAAATTCCATGAGTATGTATATGGAAGGACATTTACAATTGTAACCGACCACAAACCTTTATTGGGGATAATCGCTGGGGACAAACCAACTCCCTATATATTGTCCCCAAGAATGACTCGATGGTCAGATTGTTACATCGACCGGGGAAAGCCATTCCCCATGCCGACACACTCAGCAGAGCACCGCTACCAGAGACCCTCGACGATCCGGCACCAACAGTATCAGCATTACAATCGAAATGCTCAACTCGCCTCCTATGACCGATCAAGATATCGTGAGGGAGACCAGACGAGACCACACCCTAGCACGAGTCCTAGGCTGGGTAGACTGTGGATGGCCATTGGACCAGGTCCCAGATGACTTCGCACAATTTAAAACAAGACAGACTGAACTTTTTTCGCAAAAAGGCTGTGTCATCTGGGGCGATAGAGTCGTCGTTCCAGAACGACTCCAAAACTCACTGTTACAAATTTTGCACGAGGGACATCCCAGGATCGTACGAATGAAGGCACTCGCACGGATCTACGCATGGTGGCCAGGCATGGACCGACACATCGAGCAATGGGTCAAGGCCTGCACCAAGTGCCAACAAACCAGCAATGCACTGCCAAAAGCTGCACCGACTGAATGGGAGACGCCACGTGGACCCTGGTCCAGAATCCACCTGGATTTCGCAGGGCAGACATTGCTGTTGACTGTCGATGCATACTCTAATTGGTTGGAAATTCATCGGATGGCCAATACAACCTCCGAGGCAGTAATTAAAGTCCTCAATAGACTCTTTGCAACTCATGGATTGCCGGACGTCCTAGTGTCCGATGACGGACCACAGTTTACAGCGCTAATGTTTGAACAGTACCTTGCTGACAACGGCATCCGCCATGCGCTCACCTCGCCGGCACATCCTGCTACCAACGGCCGAGCGGAACGCATGGTACAATTTGTAAAAAAGACCTTACAAAAGATGGACTATGATAATCTTGACGAAAAAATAAACCGCATTCTATTCCTACAACACATCACTCCGCACAGCGAAACCGGCAGAACTCCCGCTGAACTTCTCATGGGGCGAAAACTCCGTTCCCGCCTCGACCGACTGCACCCTGCTTACGAGCCAGAGAAGCCTCCAGGATCCAGCGGACGCTACCGTACCTTCAAGGTAGGCGACCCCGTTTATGCAAGGAATTTATCGGGCGACCCAGTTTGGATTGAAGCAACGAGAATACGCGAGACTGGGCCCAGATCCTATATTGTAAAATGTATTGGTGAGAGACTATGGAAAAGACATATTGACCAATTATGGTCACGACTTATAACTGCTAGCCAACAACTTCCCAACGACCAAACTGAGGGGGGGGGGGAAGGAAGAGAAGATGATGATATGCCAGAAAACCTGTTCCAGAAAAGCGATGAATCAAGTGAAACCCAGGAAATGGAGCAGGAAGAAGAATCGTATGCTCCAAGGGAAATCACACCAGAACGAGAAGCCGAGCCACTACAAAACAACACCCTACCTCAACGGGACTGCACGCAGCCAGTCCAAAGAAAATCTGACAGACCCAAGAGACAACCGTCCTATTTAAAGGACTACATAGTCACAAACTAATTGTGAAGCCAGGGGGAAGGGGTGTTATGTATGTAAATAATTGAATAAAGGCAAGCTTGGGGTAAAGTGCAGGGTTCTGGCCCTGCACTTCTGATTGGGTGTTAAGCGGCTAGATCGGATTGGTAGGGTTCTGAGAATCTGATTGGCCCTTAACGAAGGACTCTTATTGGTACTGGAGCTAGCATTTCACAAGCTCCTATTGGTTATTTAACATTAGCATTACCTGTATCAGCAGAGTTGTTGTTGTACAAGTTAGAAGTCACTATGCAATAAAGAGTTGAAAGTTCACCAACTAAGACTGTCTCCATTCATTCTACCCATGCCTGAATCTATGACAGTTTAGATCTTTAGTAATGTCTTGGATTACTCTTGCCTATTAATGTGCTCATTTTGCCTTCTTATTCATGGCTTTTATTAGGAGCTGTTTTTATGTGTTTTAAATCTTCAGAGTTTGAGTTGATTTTGAAGTACTTTAGTAAAAATACAGAAAGATGACAACACATTTTAGAAATGCATTTTGCCAGATATTATGGCAACAGAAGACATGCAGTTGACTTTTGTTTTTGCTGACAATTTTGCATCTACAGCCCCAGTTTTCAAATTGCGTTGCCAAAATGTGACAGTTAGACTGCCAATTTTCAGCAACTTCAATCCCCCAATGTAAAATAGGTTTATTAAGATTGCATAAAGCTTAATATATCTATTTAGCCTCATCATACTGAGAAATAGCAGCTATTAATGATACCACTGCATTCCTTCTATTGTTCATGCCTTCTATTGCACTTGGAAGTTGCAGAGTAAATCAACGCCTAAATTTAAAATTAAAATTAAATCTAATCCTAATCCTAGACCAAGACCTAAGACTAAGACTAAGCCAATCTAGATCTAAACTTAAACCTAAACCTAAACTGTGTGGCTCAGTGGTGGGATTCAATTTTTTTTTACTACCAGTTCTGTGAGTGTGACTTTGTGGGTATGGTGTAGAAAGTTAGCACCTACACCTCTCCTAGAAAATTGAAATATCCCAGGAAATATTAAAAAGGCAGAATATTTTCACTGAAAAGAGTAGAAACTCACCCCACCTTTGTTAATGGGTAGGCCATTAAGGCCTGGGCCAGAATACTTTATATAACAAAGATCTCCAGGTAAAGGTATAGCAATTGCCCAAGAGCCCTTTCAGTGCATCATTATCCAGCAAGGCTCAACCAAGCCTGGAACTCAGGAAAGCCTACATAGTTAGCTAAGACCCCTGCCCCTGGGAGTCTGACAGCCAATGGGATACATTTCTTGCCCAGGAACAGGAAACACTAAGGTAGGGCCCAACAGAGAGTATATAAGGGTCTCTCAACATCTTGGCCAACTCTTTTTTTCTCTTTTCCTTCACCTTGGAGCATGTGATCATCCTTCTTTGGAGCTTCGAGCCATGTGGTCCTGTCTACCGTTAACCATCTTTCCAAATAGTCTCCATGTTTCCAGTGTTTTTTTCCCCATTTGGAACTGAACCCAGAAGGATATTTGTTCCAACAATTGTGTTGCTTGGTTGTCCTGGCAGGGGAAGGATATTACAAAATCCCATTCCCTCCCCACTCCACTAACCTGCTTTCCAGCTCCGTTCTCCTGTGCAGCGCAACAAAAGAAGACCCAGCCAATCAGCTGGGACTCAGGAGGTAGAGAATCGATGGGGGCAGGGCCAGCCAGAGGTGGTATTGGCCAGTTCTCTGAACCACTCAAAATTTCTGCCACTGGTTCTCAGAGATGGTATTTCAGCAGGTTCTGACCAGTTCTGGAGAACTGGTAGCCGAAATTTTAAGTAGTTAGGAGAACAGGACAATACTACTTCTGACTGGAGATTTTACAGTATCCTCCCCCTGTCATGCCCACCAAGCCACACCCACAGAACCGGTAGTAAAAAAAAATTGAATCTCATCACTGCTGGTTCACCAGAAACTATCAGAACCTGCTGAATATCATCTCTGGTGTGGCTGCTAGCCCCATTCTCTATAATTTTTTTATTATCCTTCATGTAGAGCAGAGATCTTCAGCCTTGGCAACTTTAAGACTTGTGGACTTCAACTCCCAGAATTCTGGAGAATTCATGACCTGCTGGAGAAATCTGGGAGTTGAAATCCACAAGTCTTAAAGTTGACAAGAATTGGGTACCCCTGATTTAGAGCTTTTACACATGCTCTTAAAAGAAAGTTAAAAGTTCTTTAAAAGTTCTTTAAAAAGCAGAAGAGGCTGAAATCCAAATGTGTGAAAAATCAGCAGGTTCTTGATTAGGCATGTCTGCAAATAATCAGATGGACAATCTAAGAGTATCAGGATTGGATGTCAATTTTAATTTTCTTAGTTATTTTAATTCATTTTGTCAAAAGTGCTTTCAGGTATCAGCTGAACACAAACATGTATCCTTATCCTGTTTATCTTTTAAACATTTAACATCCATCATCCCGGTGTTATCTTCATCACCTGACAAAGTTTAATTTCTCACACAGATCTGAGCCAATACATAATTTTCATACTCCATCTTAACTCTCTGGGAAAGTCATGGGACACTGAAAGAGAATGCCATTTGTTGATTGACTCTAATAGCTTGAAATAATTTATAACAGAAGTAATTCCTGGAAAACCAATTATTGCGTGCTACCCAGAGTCACTTTTGGTAAGAGGGGTTGGTCTACAAACTTGATAAATCAATAAATCAATAAAAACAAGAAGCAGACAAATAAAGCAACAGGGAAAAAAAAAACTTCCTTATTTATCGAATAAAGTATCCTGGGAATAACAAGAACATTAGCTTGGCACAAACTTTCTGACTTATTCATCATCAGTATTTATTATTAATATCTTATCTGTTTCAATGTGGAGAATCATTGCCTCGGGATGAGGTGTTCCAAGCTACAACAAAATACAAGTTTATGAGATTTGCATAATAACTTGCAAAGAATATTAGCTTGAAACAATGTGAGACTGGGATCAACTTCACGGCCCCTTTGGTGTTTAAAGTTGGTAAATATTTAAACAACAACAAGCATATATAATTATAAAGATTCTTCTTCTTTAAATGGGCTAAGATGTAAATGTGTTGCAAATTACGTACAATTGTACTTCCCCCACCCCCAAAAATAGTTGGTTGAAGAGCAAAGAACTCATTTAAAGATGTATGTTATATTAATTTGAAACTGCATAATTTACCTTTGAAGGAATTAGATTATTTCTACTACAGACTGCCAACTTGTAGTCAGAGAGAACTGTAGCTTAGTGGTAGATCTGAAATTCTTTGGTCAAATCTTCCCATACCTGAATTTCTCTAAGATGTAACAGATAACAGATAATCAGAGTTGGAAGGGACCTTGTAGGTCATCTAGTCCAACCCCCTGCCCAAGTAGCAGACTCAATACCATTTCTAACAAATGGCAGTTCAATCTCTTCTTGAAAGCTTCCAGTGATGAAGCTCCCACAACTTCCAAAGGTAAGCTTGTTGATTGGTTGATTGTTCTCACTGTCAGAAAGTTTCCAGGTTAAATCTCTCCTTGTTCAGTTTTAATCCATAATTATGTAATGGAAGTACAGTTTCTAGATTCTCTAGCAGAACAAGTATTGTTGGAAAATTCTGAGAGAATAAATCATAACACATCCAAAAGGCATTAAATATAAGAAACTAGAATAGGACCAAAAGGAATTGGAAGGGGCTATTGAAAACATTGAATCCAATTCCTGCTCAGTAAAGAATTCAAATTAAACCTAAGATTTATAACAATCTGACTTCTTAAATACACCCAGCAAATGATATCTCTTTTTTCCCCCTCCAGATAATTGGTTCTAAATGTGAACTGTTCTTACTGTTAGGAAATACTTTATAACATTCACTTGGAATATATATTTCTGTAAATCATCTCCATGTCTCAGTGTCCAGCACTCTAGAACAATAGATTAGAAAAGAGGCTTTCATGTACATGATGAACTTTCAGGAACTCAAAAAGAACAATCATATATCTCTTCTTTTTATGACTAGCCATCTGAATTCTGTCTCATAAAAGGTTTAGTCTCCACTTCCTGATCTGGTTGTTCTTCTCTTAACCAGCTTGTTCAATTCCTCTTTTGTGTGTGTCGTGTCCGCGAAATGACGCCAGGAGTCGGTGACTTAGTGCAAAGCTCTTTATTTGAGAAACTGGAACCGAACCGCCGAAAGGAAAAAAGCCCGCGGCTTTTATTCCTTTCGCGGCGGCGGCCGCGGCCAATGGCAGCGCTTCGAATCTCCCGCGCTCTGAACGAACCAATCGCGGGAGATTCTTAACGAGCCAATCAGCGCGGCTCGCCTGACCAATCGGAAAGCCCCGCGCTTTGGCCAATCAAAGCGCGGGGATTTCGAGTATGTTAATGAGGACAGAACACCCCTCCCCTCTTGGTTCAGTCCTTACGTTGCGTAGTCACGTAGGTAGGCGGGGCTCCGTCTGGTCCTACTTGACCTGCGCAACTCAGTTGTAGGCTGGATCTCGGCCGGTTCGGTCGGGATCTTCGTTGCTCCTGCTGCTGTGGGAACCGGCTGGTTGATCGGGCCGGGCCTTTCTCCGTAGCTCCCTCCTGGGCCTTCCGGGTTGGTTGAGCTATGGGTTTCGCCGCTCCCGCTTGGTCTTTCTGGGTCGTTCGAGCTGGCTTGGCTGTTCTTGTCTAGCGAGGGGTCGTGATGGCTGCGTTTCGGTGAGTACTGCTGGTTTATTTTTCCTTGTATTCGGTCTCCTGGGTATTCCCTCCCCCCTTGGCTTTCGTTACAGGGGTTGGGTTCGCTTGCGGTCCTCGACCTAAGTTGGTCGATGTGGCGTTTCCACGCTCGTCCGTCTGCTGTTTGTAGCCGGTACGAGTGTGGGCCTGTTGCTTGGGTGATGACGGCTGGGATCCATAGAGGGTCTCCCGTCAGGTTTTTTGCGTATACGGGGTCCCCGGGTGCGAACGTTCGGTTTTTTGTGCTTGAGTCTGGGGGCTGCTCTGGGTTATACGTAGGGTGTAACCTGTCGAGTGGGGACCTAAGCTTTCTACCCATTAGCAGTTCGGCTGGGCTCTTGTTGGTAGTGGTATTCGGGGTTATGTGTTGGGTAAAGAGTAGTCCGTTGATTTTCTCTTGGATCTCCCCGTGGTCCATTTTCCGAATGGTCTTTTTGGTGAATTGGACCATCCGTTCCGCCCTACCGTTCGCCGCCGGGTGCGCCGGTGCTGTTAGTGCGTGGCGGATGCCCCTCTCCGTCAGGAATTTCTCGAAGTCCAGAGAGGTAAACTGGGGCCCGTTGTCGGAGACGACGACGTCTGGGAGGCCGTGTGTTGCAAAGAGTTTGCAAAGTTCTTTGGTCACGGCCTCCGTGGTTGTTGTCTTCATGTTGCTTACCTCCAGCCAGTTGGAGTAAGCGTCAACTGTTATAAGGAAGGTGTGTCCATTTGTGGGCCCAGCGAAGTCTATATGGATTCTGGACCAAGGTCCTCTTGGGGTTTCCCACTCTAGGACGGGTGCTGTGGGTGGGCAGGGCCTTGTTTCCTGGCATCGTTGGCACTTAGCCACCCAGGCCTCTATTTGTTTGTCCATTCCTGGCCACCAAGCGTAACTTCTGGCCAGGGCTTTAGTTCGTATGATGCCAGGGTGCCCTTCGTGCAGCATTTCCAAAACCCTTCCCTGTAGTTTGTCCGGAATGACCACCCTGTCTCCCCATAGGATGCACCCTTTTAACAACGAGAGTTCTGTTTGGCGGTTCCGAAACGTTTTGACGGACTCGTCGTTGTCCCTTTCCGGCCACCCTTTCTCTACCCAATGCAACACCCGCGCCAGACGCCTATCTTTATTAGTTTCTCTGGCAATGTCTGACGCGGTTATGGGCAGGTTGGGTAGAGTCTCGATGCTGAGGGTGGTCGTCGTGGGTGCTGGGTCGGAGTCGGGTTCCGGTAGCGGCGAGCGGCTTAAGGCGTCTGCATGGGAGATCGTCTTATCCGGTCTGTGTATGAGTTCGTAGTTGTAGGCCGCCAGGAACTCGGACCACCTTGTCATTCGGGGAGACAGAATGTTCGGGGTGGCCCGGTTCCCTGCAAGGATTCCCAGCAACGGCTTGTGGTCCGTTATAATGGTGAAAGGCCGGCCGTAGAGGTATTCGTGGAATCGTTTTATGGCGGCAACTATAGCCAGAGCCTCTTTGTCCAGTTGGTTATAGTTCCGCTCCGGTTTGGTGAGGATCCTTGAAAAGAAGGCGATGGGTGCTTCTTTTCTGTCGGGGAGGGTGTGGCTGAGGACAGCGCCGACGCCGAAGGGTGATGCGTCGCAAGTGATGGCCAGAGGCAAGGTCTCGTTGAATTGTATGAGGACGGCGTCGGAGGTGAGGAGGTCCTTTGTTTTTTGGAAGGCGGCTTGCTCCCGCTTCCCCCAAGTCCAGGTCGCCGCCTTGTCCAGGAGCCTATGCAAGGGCTCCGCCGCCGTAGCCTTTAGGGGTAGGAAAACATTGTAAAAGTTCAGTAACCCCAAGAATGCTTGTAGTTCAGTCTTTGATTTAGGGGTGGGGGCTTCTTTGATGGCCCTGATTTTTTTGCTTGTGGGGTGAATGCCGTGCCGGTCTAGGAGATAGCCCAAGAATTCCACTCGTTCCGTGCAAAGCTGGCATTTTTCCCTCTTTACTTTTAGTCCTGTCTCTTTAAATTTAGTTAGGACCTCTCTTAGTCGACCTTCTAGTTCGGCTTGGTTGGGCGTTGACACTAGGACGTCGTCGAAATACGGTACCACCCCCTTGATACCTTGCAATAGCCTCTCCATTAGGCTCTGAAATATGCCCGGTGCCACGCTGACTCCGAATTGGAGTCGGTTGCATTTGAATGCTCCCCGGTGGGTGACAATAGTTTGAGCTTCTGCCGTTTGCTCGTCGACCGGCAACTGTTGGTATGCCTGGGCGAGATCGAGCTTGGCAAAGACCTTGCCCCCTCCCAGTGAGTGCAGTAGGTGTTGCACTATTGGGATGGGGTAGGCACTTTGTTGCAGCGCGCCATTTAGGGTGGCCTTATAGTCCCCACAGATTCTCACCGACCCGTCTGGCTTGATCGGGGTGACTATGGGGGTCTCCCACCGGGCGTGGTCTATGGGCTGCAGTACCCCTTGTTTGACGAGCTTATCAATTTGCTCGTCTATTTTAGGTTTCAGTGCGAATGGCACCCGCCTAGGTTTCAGGCGTTTGGGGGGGACGTTAGGGTCTAGGTCGAATGAGATAAGGGGCCCTCAGTACTTGCCCAGGTTTCCATCGAAGACATCTTGGAACTCCTGGGCTAGTCGTTGTTCCCAGCCGTCGTCGGTGACGTGGTTGACTCCCGTGAGGGCGATGTCGAGCGGGGCGAATCATTGCAGTCCCAGTAGGCTTGGGCGGTTGCGGTCGACGATCGTTAGGGGGAGTCGTTCGGTGCGCCCCTTATATGATATTTCAAAACTTTTGGTGCCGACTACCGGGATGCGGTTTCCCTGGTAGTCCTTTACAATGAGTCTTTGGTTGTCTATGTTCCTCCTTTGGAGGGTAGGCACCAACCGCTTTATCTCGTGCCAAGCAATCATGGAGAGGTAGGACCCAGAGTCCATCTCCATTTTGCACGGCTGGCCCTCGATGTGTACCTCGACGTGGATTTTCCGGGCATCGTTGGTGATGGCGTGGCCGATGGTGACCGTCTGGTGGGTCTCCTCTCTCCGCCGGTTGTTGCCGCCTCGCGAGGATCGTCCGCTCCGGTCCCATCGGCTGTCCGAGTGGCGATCGCTGGTCCGGGGCGGTGTGGTCTCCCTCCTGCGGTCGTTCTGGTCCCATCGAGCCGGACTGCGGTTTTTCTTCAGGAGGCAAACCCGGGCGATGTGTCCCTTTTTATCGCAATGCCGGCAGATGGAATCAAAAAACCGGCATTCCGACCTGGGGTGGTCGCCGCCGCAACCGGCACAGTTGGTCCTTGACTTACGACCTCTCCGGTTTCGTTGGTCGCGCCCAGTCTGAAGTCGATGGATGTCCTCCTCGTCTTCGGATGTGCTGGATGCCGAGTGGAGATTGCCTTGGTGTGTTGTCGTCTCGGTTTTCCGTTCGGTCGACCTTGCCGGGTTGTTGTTTCCGCCGCGGTCCCTCGTGTCAGGTCTGCGCATGCTATCGGCGGAAGTTCGGGTTGCTTCTGCGGCTGCGGCTGCGGTGAGGGCGTCTGCTAAGCTGATGTCGCCCTTAGCCATCAGCCGGCTCTGGAGGGTGGAGTCCCACAGACCAAGCACTAGTCGGTCTCTTAAGGCGTTGTTTAGGTTATCAAATTCGCAGAGCCCCCCTAGGCGCCGCAGCTCGGCGACGAAGTCGCTTAATTTCTCACCCGATCTCTGGTCCCGCCGGTAGAACTCGTTGCGCCGGATCAGGATGGGGACCTCCGGAGCGTAGTGTCGCCGAAGGATGGGTTCAAGGACGTCCCAGTCCATGGCGGTTGCGTCGGCGGGCTTGGCCAACGCTTTGGCCATCTGGAAGACCTCGGTCCCGCAGTGGGTGAGGAAGACGGCGCGTTTTAGCGGGTCCGAGGCGTCCTTCATGCCAGTGCACTCGAGGTACATGCGGAATCGGTCGGAGAACGACTCCCAGTCTTCGGTGGCGGGGTTGAAGGGGGTGGGCGGTGCGATTTTCGCCATCTCGGTGCTTTGTCTGGCTTCCGTCGGACACGGGGTTCGGTTCAGGGTCTGTATCCCATCCTCGTCGCCAGTGTCGTGTCCGCGAAATGACGCCAGGAGTCGGTGACTTAGTGCAAAGCTCTTTATTTGAGAAACTGGAACCGAACCGCCGAAAGGAAAAAAGCCCGCGGCTTTTATTCCTTTCGCGGCGGCGGCCACGGCCAATGGCAGCGCTTCGAATCTCCCGCGCTCTGAACGAACCAATCGCGGGAGATTCTTAATGAGCCAATCGGCGCAGCTCGCCTGACCAATCGGAAAGCCCCGCGCTTTGGCCAATCAAAGCGCGGGGATTTCGAGTATGTTAATGAGGACAGAACACTCTTTTGTGTGGTACCAAAAACAGGATGCAATATTTGAGGTGTAGGTCTGGTCAACATAAACTAACATGCAACAATGACTTACATTGTTGGTAGCTATTTCCTTTTTACATCTTCAAACATCAGAGCTTGATGATAAATAAAAAGCATAAAATGTTCTGACAAGATATGGGCAAATTTGAGATTGGATCTCCAATACAAGATCAGAGAGCTGAATGTCAGGGTTCCAAGTAACATACCCATAGCAGTGGTGGGATTCAAAAATTTTTTTTTACTACTGGTACTGTGGGTATGGCTTGGTGGGCATGGCTTGGTGGGCATGGCTTGGTGGGCATGGCAGGAGAAGGATACTGCAAAATCTCCATTCCCTCCCCACCACACTAACCTGCTTTCCAGCACAATTCTTCTGTGCAGGGCAACAAAAGAAGACCCAGTTGATCAGCTGGACTCGGGAGGCAGAGAATAGATGGGGGTGGGGTCAGCCAGAGCTGGTATTTGCCAGTTCTCCGAACTACTCAAAATGTCCTCTACTGGTTCTCCAGAACTGGTCAGAACCTGCTGAATACCACCTCTAACCCATAGCAAACAAAACTCTGAGGCAGGTAGATTTCTCAAAGAATAAGTTTATTTGATATGTCATATTGGCACAGGCTGGTGAAAACCAACTCTGAATATTGCCATAGTTCTCACCTAATTAAAAGTAAAAGTTTGTCACTTTCCCAAAACAACCAGTCACATGGCCCAATCAGGATACAGTCTAGTTGCTAGGTGACATCAGTCCCCTCCTTTCGAACAGCTGCAGGAATGTCCTTGATTCCCAAGATAAAGTATTTTGTTTTGACTATAATACCCCAACTATCTCTATTCCACTCTCTCTATTCCTCAGCTCCAGTGTGTCAGCACTGAAGTCTCAAAATGGCCTCAGTCAGTGTTGACATCAAAGACATGGAGAATCCAATATTTCTTCGGTAATACATCTGGTAGTATGTTCATATGGACTTTATCACCCTTAATTACATTCTACAATGAAATTTATCCAGTATCCAACACTAATTTCATGAATGCAAGCACATTATTATTTTAATTTCTTAATCTTATTTAATTCAATAAAGCTTAACTTGATGACCCAGTTTCAACCTCCAGATAGTTATTGATGAAGAAGACCTATTAAGTATATCTGGACATGTGTAGGCAATCACATCAATTCAGCCTTTAAGTTATTGGGTAGCTCCACTTTATATATATATTGATCATGTGACCCCCAAGAAGAAAAAGTTTAGAAGTTATGTATTGTTAGGTTTCAGATAGTGTAAAAACTCTTATTCTGTTGAAATGCTTTCATTTCCCCCAGTGTATTCATAGGTTATTTGCTTGAGCAGGAGGATCTCCTCAGATAAGTCCAAATTTGCTTTTAGTAACATTTGGTGAATTTATTCTTAAAATAGTTCTTGAGAGTTAAACTGGGCATAGCCTAGGATCAAGGTGTGTGAAGGAAAAAAAAAATCACCCTTGGAGAATGACTGCGTTTCTTTCACTCTCAATTAAAGCCATTATAATTTTTCCATACTTGAGTCATTTTTGACCCTTTGTATTCGAGAACAAAATTAAAATGTAAAATCAAGGAAATAAGTATAAGGAAAAGAAAACAGCATTTTTTTCCTACATGAAATGTAAATGCACTAAAAAGAATTTATACCCTGGCATATCTATAGATTGCAGGAGGAATGCCTGACAGTATAAAATATTGCAGTGACACAAGATATGTTGTATTTGTTCTGCATTTTTTTTTAAATAAAGCAAAACTAAAAGGGAGAAATTGCCTTTTCTGATGATCACTCTTCCATTGAGTGTCTGTTGTCACTCTCTTTTTTCAATGCTCCATATTTTCTCATTTTATGAGATGATGTGACTTTAATAGGAACCAAGGGATTACTCACAAAATGCCAGTTGAATGCTGGTACAGCAAAAATAGAGTGAGGCTAACTTTATAGATACATACATACATACATACATACATACATACATGTATGTGTGTATATATATATATATATATATATATATATATATATATATATATATATATATATATATATATATATTTCTTAATATGTACTTACATGTATGGCATTCAGCTTAGTTCGGGTATTTTCCCATGTCATAGTAGTTGTGCTTTTAAAGTTGTAGCAACGTTTCAGCAGAATCTCATCTGCCATCATCAGGCTTCTGTATAGTGTTCATATAGCTGTACAGCCGTCCATTTACCTGGAGCCAAGCTGCATTAAAGGCCTCCAATAAAGTAACACAATGTTGCCAGCCAATCAAGATACAAAAAGAGCCAAAAAACAGACAGAAGATATTAGAAACACCAATCAAGCAGAACACAGCAAACTCCAAGACCAATAAACACAGACCAAGACTCCCAACCAATCAGGAGGAGAAAAAACCTTTCTGGCACAGCAATAGGCTGCCCCAAATTTAAATCTGAAACCACTGTAAAAGTCTGACTCACAGACAAACACCATACAGAAGCCTGATGATGGCAGATGAGATTCTGCTGAAACGTTGCTACAACTTTAAAAGCACCACGTGGGAAAATACCCGAACAAAGCTGAATGCCATACATGTAAGTATCCGCGAAAACTTAAGAATATATATATATATATATATATATAATATCCCTCTAATAATGACATATAACATTTTAGTTTGTCTTTACATTCCTGAATAGTTACATTTAGGAAAGCCTTCGTAAGGCCACACTTGGAAAACTGCATCCAGTTTTTGTCACCACGATGTAAAAAAGATGTTGAGACTCTAGAAAGAGTATAGAGAAGAGCAACAAAGATGATTAGGGGACTGGAGGCTAAAACATATGAAGAACGGTTGCAGGAACTGGGCATGTCTAGTCTAATGAAAAGAAGGACGAAGAGAGACATGATAGCTGTGTTCCAATATCTCAGGGCTGCCCCAAAGAAGAGGGAGTCAAGCTATTCTCCAAAGCTCCTGAGGGCAGGACAAGAAGCAAAGAGTAGAAACTAATCAAGGAGAGAAGCAACTCAGAAATAAGGAGAAATTTCCGAACAGTGAGAACAATTAACCAGTGGAACATTTTGCCTCCAGAAGTTGTAAATGCTCCAGCACTGGGGTTTTTGAAGAAGAGATTAGAAGACCTTCAGAGTTGTCCCTTCCAACTCTGTTATTCTCTTCTATTTTACTACATGGGAAAACTAGATGTAATTTTGGAAAGTGTGACACCTCATACACAAGTCTGCTTAATTTGAGTTTTGCTGCCTGAGTGATTTTGCGCTTTTAATCTCATTGCAGGAGACATTTTCTTTGTAACTCTTAGCCAAATTTTTTAAATGTAACTGTTTTTTTAAAAAACAGAATTCAGGCGGCCTCTTAAGGATTAAAACCACCAGCAGTCTTTCTGTTCAATACTGAACTGACACATACATATAAAACAAAAACAGCAAGCATATTAATTTCTGTAACAGTTCTGTCAATACAGCCAGCATGGATCTAGTTTAGTGAGGAGCAATTACCTTTTGGAGAACTGCAGCCGTATCTACAATTTGTGAAGAAGAAGAAAGCTGTATCAATATATACCAAGCCAGTAAGACTGAGTTTGTCAGACAAACAATCTAACACTAAACAACAGCCTAATCTGGAACCACCAAATCTATTCCCACCAACACTGACAGGGCAATCCAGTACAGGTAGTTTAGTTCTTGACTTATAGCCACAATTGAGCCCAAAATTCCAGTTGCTAAATGAGACATTTGTTAAGTAAATTTTACGACCTTCCTTGACACAGCAATTAAGTGAATCACTGCAGTTGTTACATAAGTAACAACAGTTGTTGAGTGAATCTGTTTTCCGTTGACTTTGCTTGTCAGAAGGTCACAAAAGGTGATCACTTGACCCCGGGACACTGCAATTGTCATAAGTATGAGTTAGCTGCCAAGTGTTTGAGTTATGATCATGTGACCATGGGGATGCTATAACAATTGTAAGTGTGAAAAAATGGTCATAATTCACTTTTTTCAGTGCCATTGTAACTTTGAATGGTCATTAAATTAACCATTGTACGCTGAGGACTACCTATAGAATATAAAATGAGAAAAAAACCACTCCTCCTTCTAGAATTGATGATGTTACTTAGTTGGGTAATGAAATGTCTGCAAGAAAACAAACAAGTTCAGTGAGCACAAAGAACTCCCACAGTTTAACTCTGAGCTACGAGTATTCTCTTCTATCAGTTATGTTGGATAGTCTACATTGGGGGGGGGGGTTCTTCCAACTTGACAGTTTTAAGACTTGTGTACTTCAACTCTCAGAATTCCTCCTCCAGTCATGTTAGCCCAGGAATTCTGGGAGTTGAAGTCCACAAGTCTTAAACTTGCCAAATTTGAAGAGCTTTGGTCTACATTCTTAAAACTTTAGAAGTTTTGACTTCCACTCACCTCAATCCTGTGTTGGACTCATATTCAGTCTGCCTTTTTCTTCTCTACTAGCTCTACACAAGGCTAATGGCTTCTTCAAGACAGCAATTGAGATATAAAAATTTCTTACTCCTTGCTGAACGTAGTAGTTGTCCAATATTTGCAGACAAGATCTAGAACAGGGGTAGGGAACGTTGGCTCTTTTATCACTTACGGACTTCAACTCCCAGAATTCCTGAGGGAGCCATAAAAGGTTCTCCATCCCTGGCCTACTGGTTTTTTCAGTTGTGAGGGAAATCAATTTTTGACTTGAATGGGACTGTTTAATATACAAATGTAGGACATATTTTTATATATATTCTTTGTATGTCCTACATTTGTATATTAAACAGTCCCATTCAAGTCAAAAATTGATTTCCCTCACAACTGAAAAAACCAGTAGGCCAGGGATGGGGAACCTTTTATGGCTCCCTCAGGAATTCTGGGAGTTGAAGTCCATAAGTGATAAAAGAGCCAACGTTCCCTACCCCTGATCTAGAATATAGAACATAAAATAACAGAGTTGGAAGGGACCTTGGAGGTCTTCTAATCCAAGCAGGAAACCCTATACCATTTTAGGCAAATGGCTGTCCAGTCTCTTCTTAAAAACCAGTGATGGAGCATGTTGTGTTTGTGAAATGATGCCAGGAGTCAGTGACTTCAAATCATGCTCTTTATTTGAGGTTGGAACCGAACTGGGGCAAAAGGAAAAAGATCGCGGCTTTTATTCTTTTAGCCGTGGCGGCCGCGGCCAATGGCACCGCTTTGAATCTCCTGCGATCCGAATGGACCAATCGCAGGAGATTCTTAGCGAGCCAATCGGCGCGGCTCGCCTGACCAATCAGAGTGCCCTGCGCTTTGGCCAATCAAAGCGCGGGGATCTCAAGAATGCTAATTAAGGACAGAACAGAGCACCCACAAAGTTTGAAGGCAAGCTGTTCCACTGATTAATTGTTCTCACTGTTCAGGAAATTTCTCCTTTGTTCTAGGTTGCTTCTCTTCTTGTTTACTTTCCATCCATTCTTTCTTATCTTGCCTTTTGGGGTTTTGAAAAATAGGTTGACCCTCCCTCTTCTTTGTGGCAGCCCCTCAAATATTGAAACACTGCTATCATGACTCCCCTTGTCCTTAAAGAACAAGAACAAAAACAGGGCAATAAAAAAGAGAAAACAAATCCACATTCTTGAGTATGAGGGAGATGGGGAGAAGATTACATAATGAATTACCTGAGTCTCTTATTCTGGCTCCACCTGTCTTCTGTTTTTATAATGGTCAGCTTTATTGTTGTATTGTTTTTCACTGACGGTGCGGGAACTGATTCTCATATCCTATTGATGTAGTTCTTGCCTCTCATATTGTGACGGTGTTCCTTAATTTCAACATTTATTATCACCTTCTATCATTTTACCTCACGGAAGGCTTCATAACTTTGATTTGAAGTTCTAATTGCTCCAAAGTTGACTGTTTGCTGTGTGATTTAGGGCCAAGCACAGACCAGCTCTTATACAGAAGTCGTAAGCAAACATCATCATCGTAGGAAGCAAAACTTAAAAGGGGATTATGCACAAGGAAAAGCACAGCTGTAGTTTCAATCAATCCCAAACAATAAATACATTTCTTCAGAAGTTAAATGTGTCCTGATGAGAAGAGCCTCAGGCGACATCATTAGGCTAATTGTTAGTGACACAGAAAAATTATTAATTTCATGAACGGGAAAATCAGTAATGCTGGATTTCAAGCTCCAGACATCTGCTTTAGCTGCTCTTCCTGGGCAAATAAGGATCTTAAAGAGGTTGTGGATTCTAATAAGAATATGGGCTGCAAAATACACACACAAACTGGACAACTACTAAATTCAGCAAGGAATAGTGAATTTGGGGCTCTCACCAACCAGCTACACTTATGGCCTTTTGCAGTGTCCCACAATTTACTCCCCCCCCCGAAACCAATGTTAACTACTGGTTTCAGAAAAATGCCCATAATTAGCAATGTGTTGCTTAACAACTGCAGTTTGCTTAGGGACTGCAGTGTTCATTTTAAGAATGCCACATTCACTTTACAATGAGTCAAATCAAGTCTGGTTATGTGATGACCTACTTTATGATCATAAATGATTTATGAACATAATGCAGGGCTCCATTATGGTTGTATGCAGTGGTGCGATTGAACCGCGTGCATGCCCTATATTAAGAAAAAAGACCATTTTCAACTCAAGTACTTACCTTCTGCTGCATCCCCGGTGAGTAAAACAGCTGATGTGCAGCAAACCACTCTGCTGTGTGAATCAGCTGTGCTAAAAAAGAAAACCCCAGGAAATAAAGCACAGGAAAGAGCAGGGGCAGGTGGGGCCAAATGCTCACCAGAACTACCAGTTCACTTGAACTGGTCTGAACTGGTAGAATCGCACTCCTGGTCATAGGTTGAGGAGAACTGTTGTGAATTAATAAAAGTACTTGAATAAAGATAATTAAGAGCTTGAAGTAAAGTGCAGGGTTCTGGCCCTGCACTTCTGATTGGCCGATAATAGTGACATCGGATTGGTCCGTTCAGGAGAATCTGATTGGCTATTAGCGAGCCTCTCCCATTGATTAACGGAGCTAGCGCTCCCTGTGTTTTTATTGGTTAAATACTCAAGAGCTTGCCTATATAAAGGGGGCCATTGCGGCCATGGAGCTGAGCTGTTACACATGTAAATAAAGAGTTTGAAGTTCACTGTTCACCGGGTAAAAGCTTGTCACAAATGCCAGGAAGTAAGCAAAGCAACGCCCCTCCGAAAGCAACCCCGACTGAATGGGAAACACCGAGAGGACCATGGTCCCGTATTCATCTGGACTTTGCGGGACCTACCAAAGGACACACATTTTTATTAACGGTGGATGCCTACTTGAACTGGCTTGAAATCCATGAGATGAGGAATACAACAATCGAATCAGTCATCAGAAAACTAGACAGACTATTTTCAACACACGAATTACCAGATATTCTAGTATCCGACAACGGGCCCCAATTTACCGCACTGTCCTTTGAACAGTACCTGGCGGACCGCAGTATTCGCCATGCGCTGACCTCGCCAGCACATCCTGCGGCCAACGGAAGGGCCGAGTGCATGGTACAATTCTTCAAGAAAACCTTGCATAAAATGGACTATGGCGATATAGAAGACAAGATTAACTGGATACTCCTTTTGCAGCATATCACTCCTCACAGTGTCACCAATAAAACTCCCACCAAGTTATTAATGGGGCAGAAACTCCGCTCCCACCTCGACCGTCTGCACCCATCATATGAACCTGAAAAACCACACGGTTCCAGCAGGAAATGCCGTAACTTCCAGGTAGGTGACTTGGTTTTCGCTAGGAACTTTTCGGGCGATCCGTTGTGGGTCAAGGCAACTGTAGTCCAAATAACCGGCCCTAGATCGTACCGCGTGAGATGTCGCGATGATAGAATATGGAAGCACCATATTGATCAGCTGTGTTCAAGGCTACAGTCGGGGATCTCCGAGTCCCCTGACTTCCAAACCGAGGGGAGAGGAGATACCGAAGAAGCTGAATTTGAAACGGCAGAAAGCTTAAGTGGAAGTAATGACCGCTCAGAGGCAACACGTGAAGAAGGATTGGGGATGGGGGTGAGCTCGCCTCGAGGAGATGCCGAGAACATTAGCGGCAATGAAAATTTGAATACAGAACGGGAGGCACCCTCTTCACCAGATAACGTCCTACCCCAACAAGACTGTAGCCAAATACCGGGAGAACAATGTAAATCAAATAGACAATCAAAACAACCTGCCTACCTCAAAGACTATGTGACCGCACCTTTTAAATGAAACCCGGGGGGAAGGGGTGTTGTGAATTAATAAAAGTACTTGAATAAAGATTATTAAGAGCTTGGAGTAAAGTGCAGGGTTCTGGCCCTGCACTTCTGATTGGCTGATAATAGCGACATCAGATTGGTCCGTTCAGCAGAATCTGATTGGCTATTAGCGAGCCTCTCCCATTGGTTAACGGAGCTAGCGCTCCCTGTGTTTTCATTGGTTAAATTCTCAAGAGCTTGCCTATATAAAGGGGGCCGTTGCGGCCATAGAGCTGAGCTTTTACACATGTAAATAAAGAGTTTGAAGTTCACTGTTCACCGGCTCGTCTCCATCCTTAGCGCCGATGCACAGAACTTAACAAGAACCAGTAGAGCAGGCAAGAAGGAATAGGATTTTTTTATCCTTTATTTTTCTTCTGTGAACATTTTTTTCCCCAGATTCAGTTTTGCCGCTATCAAGTGTAATCTGTCAAACATTCAGAATCTCCCATCACCATTGTGCTCTGTATGAATACTCTCAGTCTTTTATCCCTAACAGTCAATCAAGCTTTTAGCTTTAGCTTTATTCTTTTGCCATGTGTATATATGAATGGACTCATGCTTAACCAAGTGTTCAGAACAAACAAAACTTTTTCAAAGCAGATCCCCACAAAACAGTAATTATTCTCTTTCATACTTAGATCTCTGAAAAACTCAGTCACTTTTTTGTTTGCTCTCTTACTTTTACCCTTTCACATCATCTCGCAGAATTCTCCCCCCCCCCTCTGGATAGTATTTATTCATAATGTTAGGACATTTTTCCTTTAAACTCATCTCTCTTTCTTCCATTATCAGAATTCATTGGAGCATAACATGCAAATATCAGCAACCTATTGTTTACTACTTTCATACACATGACAATATTATAAGAATATTATGAGACAATATTACAAGAATGGGAAAGAAGATGGGAATACAGTAATTTTTCTATGACCAGGTAAACTATGAATGATGGTGATGCATCTTACATATCCTTTGTTTTCCAATAAAAAATTAAAATATGTAAAACAGGTACTCTGTAACACAGGCATGGACAAATAGCAACCTCTGGTCACACACAGCCTCCCAACAAGCTATTTTGCAACACAGAGTGGCCCTGGGATCATATCGCCAATGTTCAGCAGCTGATCTTTGGTACAATTGATGCCACCTTTACTTGCCAAAGAAACAAAAAAATAAAGACTGTTAAGGCAACAGAGTTAGTGTACTTTTAGGGCAGCAATAAATGAGTTGATCTGACCACTTGTTAATTTGTGGGAAAAGAATGCATTGAAGCCAACAAAGAAGAGCATATTGAGATTACATCAATTAATTTATGGATCTAATCCATCCAGAAACAATAAACTACCAGAACCAGAAGCAGAACAATTAAGGAGGAAGGTATCTGCAGCCCTCATCAGTGCCAAAACACCATCTTCTAATCTCACAATTCAAGAAAGGAGAGCAGTGACATCTCTAGGAAGAGACTCAAACATCACCATCCTACCAGCTGATAAAGAAAGGTGCACAGTCATCCTAAATGCAGATGACTACAAGGCCAAGGTGAACAATCTTCTGAAGAACACTGCTACCTATGAGACTCTGAAGAGAGACCCTACCAACAGTTACAAGAAAAAGTTCTCTGATTTCTTGCAACACCTACTGAAGGGCAATGCCATCAGCAAGCCCCACTATTACTGTCTTTACCCCGGGGAAGCTACCCCATGCATATATGGACTCCCCAAAATCCACAAAGAGAGAACTTCACAAAGACCAATTGTCAACAGCATCAACTCTGTCATGTACAACATTGCAAAACATCTCACCATCTTATTAACTCCTCTAGTTGGCAATACCACCCATCACATCAACAATTCACAGGACTCCACCAGCAAAGTTTGGAAATTAAAACTGGACCCAGAACATAACAATCCCAAATTATAGTATCAATACTTTGTCTATTTAACTTCATATCTTATCCCAACTTCTCCTTTTCATCCAAATTATTTCTTATTAATTAAAAAAATATACAACATCCAAAAAAAAGCATTACAAAACCTTTATATATCCTTTCATATCTTATTACCATTTTCAATAATATTCTTTGTCTGTTCTATTTCCAACTATCCATTCATCTTTTTTCTTTTATTATACTTCTCCTATACACCAATTGGAGTAACGTCTATAACTCATTACCCTAACATAAAAGTACTTCATATAACAATTTTTCTTGGGATTCTGTTTAAAAGATTCTAAAATTACACAATGAATTTTATACTCTAAATACACATATAAAAAACACAATCTTATGTACCCTCCAGAATCCCTCTTTTATCCTAAATTAAATTCACCCATTGTCTCTGAATAAACTTTTTTTCTTTATATCTTGCTTCCCCCCATTGAGGCTTCTCCTCCCCCCCTTTCTCTCTTGCTTATTCTTCTCCTTGCCCTTTTTACTCCTTTGTCTTTCCTCCTCCCTTTTCTTACTCCTTTTCCTTTGCTTTCTAACCTTGCCTCCACCTTTCCGCTCATTTTTCTCTTCTTTGGTTGTTTTTATAATTCTTAAAATCCTCTTTTTCTTATCCTTTTTCTCCTCCTCCCCGGAAAGAACCCATTGTTCATCAAAGATGGCTTCTTCTTCCTCTTCTTCTTTGTCCCAGTCCTTCTGCTGCGTAGTCAACTTTTCATAAGTACATAACGCCATTTCTAAGAATTGAAACAAAGTGCCCAAAGTATCTTCCTTTTTATATTTTTGATATTCAGTCTTTAGTTCATCCACAAGCAATGCCATTATGAAAAGAGAAACTTTTCCCAAAACAACCATAAGTATTTTTAATCAAAAATAATTCAAAAAAAGTTCCAAAAATTAATACTTTTCTTCCTTCTTCTCTTTCTCTTTCTGGGGTTAATGTTTAATCAAAGAGGTCCAATTACCATATACCTTTCTTTGGGATTCTAGGCAATCTCCTCCTTTTTCAGCTTCTGCTCCAATTTTTTTTCCTCTCCCTTCCCACTTGCAATATCAATTTTAAATAATCAGAAATCCATACCTCCAACAAGGGTTTTCCAATTTCTTAAGTTTTTCAATGTCCAAAAATCCTTTTGTCCCTACTGTCTTTACCCCGGGGAAGCTACCCCATGCATATATGGACTCCCCAAAATCCACAAAGAGAGAACTTCACAAAGACCAATTGTCAACAGCATCAACTCTGTCATGTACAACATTGCAAAACATCTCACCATCTTATTAACTCCTCTAGTTGGCAATACCACCCATCACATCAACAATTCACAGGACTCCACCAGCAAAGTTTGGAAATTAAAACTGGACCCAGATGAGACCATGGTTTCCTATGATGTGATTCTCTCTTCCCCTGCATTCCAGCTACTGAAGTTGTCATGGTAGTGAAAAAAAATGACTGCTACAAGACAGAACCTTAGATGACAGAACCAACCTCAGCCCAGAACACAAATGTGCCATGCTGGACCCTGGTTTGACCACTACCTATTTTAAATACAATGTAGGTTTCTACAGACAAAAATATGGTTGTACCATATTCATTGGTGTCCCCCATCTGCCAATCTGTACATGGAAGAGGTAGAAACCAAAGTTCTAGACTTCTTCACAGGAGTTCCACCCACTCACTGGTATAGTTATGTGGATGATACTTGGGTCAAGATTAAAACACAGGAATTAGAAGCATTCACCAAACATATCAACTCTGTGGACAGATATGTCAAATTCACAAGGGAAGATGTTAAGGAAAATAGTGTAGCCTTCCTGGACTGTGCAGTGCACATTAAGAAAGACAGAAGCCTCACCCTTGAAGTTTACAGAAAGCCCACTCACACAGATAAATATTTACATTTCATTCCCACCACCCACTGGAGCACAAAATGGGAGTCATCAGAACCTTACATAGAATAAGCTGGATACAACTTCATAGAATAACAGAGTTGAAAGGGACCTTGGAGGTCACCTAGTCCAACCTCCTGCACAAGCAGGAGAGTCCTATTCCAAATATTACCTATGAACTCACAGCCTCCTGATTGTGAGGTGAGAGCTCCACCTCTAGGCCACCGGACATCTTAACCGAGCTGAAGGCCTGCTACCAGCAAAAATGGGAAAGAAAAAGAATCAATCAAACCCTCAGAACGTGTGGCTATTTATTTATTTATTGGTTTGTTTGTCAAACATGTACAAGATAACAAGTATAGGTATGAACATACACATGAACAGAGGAAGTAAAGGGGGTCAGTAAGACAGGGACGGTAGGCACGCTGGTGCCCTTATGCACGCCCCCTTTAAGGACCTCTTAGGAAAGGGGTGAGGTCCACGGTAGACAGGTTGAAGCTGTGAAAGGTTGAGGCTGTAATAACGGAGTTGGTTGGGTGTTCCAGGCATTGACCACTCTGTTGCTGAAGTTGTATTTTCTGCAATCAAGTTTGAAGCAGTTTGCCTTGAGTTTGTATTGGTTGTTTGCCCATGTATTGTTGTGGTTGAAGCTGAAGAAGTCATTGACAGGCAAGAGATTGTAGCAGACAATTTGTGTACTATGCTTGGGTTGGACCGCAGGTGGCGCAGTTCCAGATTGTCCAAGCCCAAAATTTCAAGCCTGGCCTTCATCAAATCTCAAAAAAGAACCTACAGAAGCTCCTCTGTAACAGACAATGACCATAAACGAAGCAACGTTGTCATTCTATGTGTTGCAGGCATATCAGAAAAGCTCAGGAGGATCTCCAGCCAACATAACATACGTGCCCACTTCAAACCCAACAATGCACGAAAGCAGAAGTTTGTCTATCCCAAGGATACAACATCCAGAGAGAAACTGAACAATGTGGTATATGCAGTACAATGCAGTGAACCATGTGCAGATCTGTATATGGGGGAAACAAAGCAACCCGCTTCATAAATGTATGGCACAATATAGGAGAACAAACCCATCAGGACTAGGTTCAGCAGTCCATTGGCATTTAAAAGACAGAGGCCACTTTTCTGAAGACAACAAAGTCCATATTTTAGACAGAGAGGATTACTGGTATGAAATAGGGGTTAAAGAAATCAATCTATGTCAAAATTGAACAGCCCTCTCTCAACAAAAGGGGAGGGATACAACATTATCTACCTCCAATCTACAACACAGTCCTTTCAATAGTTCCAAGAAGGCTCCACGCCCATTTGCACCACTCAGGTGACCCTGATGACATAGATAAACCTCCAGGTGACCTTAATGACCCACTAAAAAAATGCAAATGACCAGGTATCTGCAAGGAGTTTAAATCCTTCCATTTCCCACCATCCAGCCAGAGCTTCTTGGATGAGAAGCAAATTGTCTTCAAAGAAAAAAACAGAAAATCCAGTTGCTGCTTGAAAAAAAGCACTGGATAGTCACTTCTCTGAGATGGTATAGGTTCTCCTGCTTGAGCAGGGGGGCTGGACTAGAAGACCTCCAAGATCCCTCCCAGCTCTATTCTATTCTAAACATTCTAGACATACCTAGCTCCCTCAACCGTTTGTTGTACGATTTAGCTTCCAGATCCTTTATCTTTGTTGTTCTTTTCTGCCCACTTTCCAGAAAGAAATAGTCCAGAGTATGAATATAGTATAAGAGAAAACAATGTCATGTATTTCCCCGCTGCTTTTGTGTGTAAAGGAATGAATGATCCAGCAAGACAATTTTTGGATGCACTCTTTTGCAAAAGTCCTTTGTTTGGAAAGAGTTTGTCATATAACCTCTAGATGGTGCTGTTGTTTTTCCCTGGTCACTGCTAGGATGACAATGCAAGAGATTTTTTGCTGAGAAAAGATGGAACAATGCAGAATAGCTTCCCTCTGTCCCTTTTCATATGGAATCTAGATGACTGTATGATCTGCTTTAAATCAGCACAGAAGGATAAGAAGCAAATGTTTGATTGTAATGAAGAACTTTTGGATTGTTTGTTTGTTTATTTATTTGTAGTGGAGAAAATAGGAGAGAGGTGTTTTCCTTTGGATGTATTGTGATACGGCTTAGGAGCAACTGGGCTAAAGAAAGTTTAAATTCTGCCTGAAAGATGGATTTTAACTCTGAGATTTTCCTACTTACTTAGTTTTCATCAAAGGAGGGGAAAATAGTTAAATCTGGGATTGTTTAAAAGGCATCAAGTGAAATAGTTTACCCATCACGCCAGCATAGGAAGAAAGATACACAAGTAAATGAGTGTGTAAAGATGGGATAGAATCAACAAGGCTAGGAGAAAGTGACAGCGGTGTACCAATATCTGAGGGGCTGCCACAAAGAAGAGGGAGTCAAGCTATTCTCCAAAGCACCTGAAGGCAGGATAAGAAGCAATGGATGGAAACTAATCAAGGAGAGAAGCAACCTAGAGAGAAATTTCCTGAAAGATAGAACAATTAATCAGTGGAACAACTTGCCTCCAGAAGTTGTTCCAACACTGGAAGTTTTTAAGAAAAGACTGGACAACCATTTCTGTGAAATGGTATAAGGTTCGTTTCAACTCTTCTCTTCTCTTCTCTTCTCTTCTCTTCTCTTCTCTTCTCTTCTCTTCTATTCTATTCTATTCTATTCTATTCTATTCTATTCTTTCCTATTATATTCTATTCCTTCTCCCTATTCTATTCTATTCTATTTTATTCTATTCTATTCTATCCTATCCTATCTGTGAAATGGTATAAGGTCCGTTCCAACTCTGCTATTCTATTCTATTCTATTCTATTCTATTCTATTCTATTCTATTCTATTCTATTCTATTCTATTCTATTCTATTCTACTCTACTCTACTCTACTCTACTCTACTGTTTATTTCTCAATGTGTGGGCAGTATTTTTAGGACTGATTTAAAGGCATATAAGGTTATACAACTAGATCAGTGTTTGTTGACTTGGCAACATTAAGATATAAGAGCTTCAATTCCCAGAATTCCTCAGCCAGCCGGCTGAAGAATTCTGGGAGTTGAAGTCTCTGCATCTTAAAGTTCTTAAGGTTAGGACACACTGAATTAGTCTACTTCCTGGAAGGCCATTGACTCCAATCATTTATTTGCTGATGCAGCATATCCTCAATTAGAGGAATCATTTCAAAATAAATCATTAAATCATTTCAAAATAAATCATTGATCAATAAATACAATAATGTATTTTTGATGTCATCTTTTCTTGTTTTCTTTAACTGTCCCTTTCATGAAATTTGATTCCTAGGGCTATAACACATTTATATACTGTAGTTTTCTTGGCAACAATGTGGAAGTATATTTCTTCTAGGTTTCTTTATTTTTTTCATTTTCTGGGGCGTTGTATTCCCCCCACCCCCAAATCCACTTCTAAAAGACAAATCTACAATCTTCACTTTCATTATTCTGCTGTTCTTTTATATATATATAAACAGACGAACACAATACAGAAATCTGATGATGGCAGATGAGATTCTGCCAAAACGTTGCTACAACGTTAAAAGCACAACTATATGTAAACAGCTTATAAAGAAAATTTGTATAAGATGTTTTACAGGTGGCACTCCCCCCCCCCCCCCAACAACAAGAATAGCAAGAATGTTCAAGAATAAATCTGAAAAATGCTGGAAATGTCATCAGATACCTGGCTCATATTACCATATATGGTGGACTTACGAGGACGCTAGAAAATATTGGACTAAAATTCGCATGTGATTGGAAAAAATGACAAAGAAACACATAGATTTGAAACCAGAGATCTTTTTATTT
Source organism: Hydrophis major (assembly GCA_033807585.1). Taxonomy (NCBI): domain Eukaryota; kingdom Metazoa; phylum Chordata; class Lepidosauria; order Squamata; family Elapidae; genus Hydrophis; species Hydrophis major. The sequence goes on from CM066330.1 coordinate 249,859,858, forward strand.
GGAATCTTACCTGATATATACAGTAAAGATTTGAAATACCTGATTGTAAATGTATTAACAGCGGCTAGGATTGCAGGGCTGCCAACCTTGAGTGATAGTTCGGAGTGAGACACTGCGAGGGAGCGGAGTGACCGAGGGGGGGATGGTGTGGAAGGGGGGTGTCCCCCCTTCCACGGTAGGGAGCTTTGACAATTTTACATTTTAAATGGTGCAATCTGATGCATACTTTAGTCATGATTTGGACATATACATACATACATACATGCAAGCAGCACCAATGTACTTGAACTGGATTTGTAAGATATTAATAATGCAGTTCACTGACCATCTTGGCCGGAAAGGGTCCACATTCTTGGGCCTCTGCCCATCTGCTCCGTCCCTTTGGGCTGCTCCGGCTCTCCTCCTCCTCCAGGGTCCCTGGCTGAGAGGGGCGTCCCAAGTGCCTGGGATCCGGCCCCTCCAGGCTGCCTCTTCAGGGCCACAGAAGCCTCCCTCACATGGCCCCGGGGGTGGAGGGGGCCTTGCCAGGGTTCCTGGCCTTGGAGCTGGGCAGAAACGGCCCTTCCCAGCCCTCTCCCACCCTCTGGGCCTCCCACCTGCGGAGGGGAGGGGGATCCAGGCTGAGTCTTGGACCCACCAGCCTCACAGTCCAGCTGAAGGGTCGGAAAGGGCCAGGCAGGCAGATGGACACACACACACACACACACAGAATGGGGGGGGGAGGCTGGTGTCCTTCACTCCCCAAACGCCCCCCTCCCAGTCTGTGCATGGGACCCCCAGCAATGCTGTCATCAGCTGCTCCCCTGCAGGGAAGTCCTGGATTGTCTGGGGGAGGAGAGGAGAGGACAGTGGCCACTCCCCTACCCTTTGCTTGGCATTTGTGGGGAGACCCCTCAAGGCGAGATTCCTTCCCAGGGGCTCCCAAAGAGCATCCAAACGTTCCTGGCATCAAGTGGGGAAAGAAGCCTAAAAAGAGAGAAACTCCTGCACCGGCTGCGATTGGGGCTCGGAGGGGACAGGAACCCCCCTCCTTGCGAGCCCCCCCCGCCCCGCTCCAGCCTGTCCTCTGGCGGGACCCCCTTCCTGGAGAGGCTCCTCCCTGCCAGACCCTCTTGCAGCCTCTTGGAACCAGGGGAGGCTGGGGGGGGCGCATATCTAGGTGCAAAGGGCGGGGGGAGGGACACAATGTACCCGGGAAGGAGCCCTCCCCCCCTCTTCCCCCTCCCTCTCCAGGGACTTCCCATCAGGCTGGGGAGCGAGAGAAGCCGAGGCGCGCAAGAGGCCAGCCACGGCAGCTCCCCTTGCGAGAGGGAGGCCGGAGAGGGACGCGCCTTTGCGCCCCAATCCCAGCGGCCTTGAGACCAGACGGGTGCGGGGAGGGGATGATGGGAGCTCAGCTCTCGAGAAAGGCCCAGGGATGCCCTGTAGTCGTACTTCATGGGGGATAGAGAGTTCGTCTCTCTCATCTCCGCCTGCCAGAGCAGAGTGCAGCGCAAGGGTTAAGCCCAGAGAGTTGTGACATCCTAGAGCGGAAAGGAGCAACCGCTTCCTGCAGCGTGGAATTCTCTCCTCACCCCAGTACAGAAATCAATGCGGGCAACGTCCTCTCGCACATGCTCTGTTCGCCCTCTGAAGCCGCCCAGGATCGGAGGCTTCACTTCTCGAAACTTTGGGCTTGGGCATATCGATATTCGGAATATCAGAGAATGTAGAGATATATTTATTTTTGTTCATTCCATTTTGGGGGTTTAGCGTGAGATTTCGTTTATCAGAGTGAGACAGTCAAAATTGGTTGAATTGCGTGAGTCTCACGCTGATTGCGTGAGAGTTGGCAGCCATGGGATTGTATTTGCTAAGAACTGGAAAAATGAGAAAATACCATTACAGGAAGAAATTATTAAGAAAATATTGGAATGTGCTGAGATGAGTAGATTGACATTTGAAATTAGAGAACAAGAGGATAAACAATTTTATAAAATTTGGGACCTTTTCTATCAATGGTTGGATGATAAAATACAATAATAGAATATTTAGAATTTTAGATAATAATGAATATATAAAGAGATATTTTTTTTCTTTTTCATTTGATATCACATCTATAAAATGCTTTCAGGATAGATTTGGTATGATTTTATGATTTGTTATAAAATAAATTAAGTAAATTATAGTTATCTCACAAAGTATGAATGAATAAAATTATAGTCAAATGATTGTTTAATAGTGATATAAGGGTATATAATTTCTGATTGATAATATGAGTAATTATGTAATGTAACTGTAATTGAGACTACGAAATGAATGCACAAAATCTGGTAAACCAATCGACACACTGTTTGTATATCTATGAAAGAAAGCTGGATGTTTTTATGTTTTGTTTGTTTTGTTTGTCTTTAAAAACTAATAAAATTGTTTTGTTTTGTTTTTAAAAAAGTACAACTATAATGATGTGGGAAAATACCCGAACAAAGCTGAATACCATGGTATTCAGCTTTGTTCGGGTATTTTCCCACATCATTATAGTTGTGCTTTTAAAGTATTTATATATAAATTCGTATTTAAATATGTATTTCAATAATGATTTTAATGCACCTCTCTCTGCCTTTGTCTTTCAAACTATGCATTTCTGTGTGCATCGTAAAGCATGCTTTTCTTCACACACAATTTGTACATTATAACATATTTTTTAAAAAACTCAAAATCCAAATAATATTTCTATCCTGCTTTTCAGCTGTAGACCAACACCAAGCTGATTTTTAGTTTGAAATATGGAATAAATAAAATTTTTCCAGAAAAGTAAAATCTGTTCCCTCCAACATATTCTCCTTCAATTTCTGCTTGAAGATATCTAGGGAAGGAGAATCTATCGATTGTGCAGGTATTTGGATCAATTTTAGCAATCAAATTTGTATAAAATGGTATTTAATAAGTGTATAATAATTAAATACAACATTAATATATATTAAAATGCTTTTTGAGCAGATAAGTACAATGTCAATTATATCAGTCAATGAATTAGTCTGTTATGTCATGCGTTATTTTTAATATTTGATAATAGGAAGTCTAATTATATAGACAAATCTAATTCTTGCAAAGACCTGGCAGCCTTTTCAAAAAATCTGAGCCCAGAATCAAAAGGGAAAACAGCCATTTTAATTTAGAACTAGACTAGGTCGTGCAGAAGCAATAGCAATGAAAAATAATATTAAGGCACATATTTTTATTTTCCCATTCTTCACTCTGATGGTTCTCTCCAAAAGGACATGATTTAATGGGCATTTCAGAGAGCAACTCGCCTAGTGGTATATATGGCATTAATGTGCAATCAGCACAAAGGGAGAATGAACAATGTCAAATTTTCAAACTAGTTTCTGCACTTCTCCATTACAGCAAGTCAACATGATCAGTTGTAACAGCTCATCTTAATATGAGGGTTTTTTGAGGGGCCGGGAATGGTTTCTTTGGATCTAGCAGGCCAGAGAGATAATGAGACATTAAGTATTTGTTGTTTGTTACCTTCCACAAACCTTGACCCTACTGGACTTGTCTAACTTTACCCTGTACCCACTGTCTTAAAACTTAGATGTATAAGTAAAACTATAATATATATTATCTGCCTATTTGTCTGTAATCTATCTATCTATCTATCTATCTATCTATCTATCTATCTATCTATCTATCTATCTATCTATCTATCTATCATATTCAACTAGTTATTGAATGTCACCAGGGTCAAGAAAGAGGCGCAAAAGGAATGTTCTTCATAGTTGGCAAGATAGAATAACCAAATTCTGAAAGCCTATCAAGGCTATTTTCACTTTCTTTCTCTATTTTCTTCCACTTTCCTCTTCCTTTAATGGCACTTTTCTGTTTTCTCTTCCCAAGGCCAAATCTACACTCTTTCACAATGTATGATGAAAGTAAAGCAAGTGGGAGAATAAATGGAACACTTAGCAAATAGCTGAATGGAAGTAAGACAAAGATGGGTGATATCATGTGGTGGCTTTACATATTTAGGAGTCAAAAGATATGGAGTGATTGTGGTGATGTTCAAGGTTTGCTGTTTGGAAATGTGAAAGTACATAGAATTTATGCAGATGATGCCAAGTTGCTGGATACAGACACAAAAGAGTTGAGGCAAATGTTAGACTGTAAGATACAACAAGTTTCATGGATTTTAAAAATAGTGTCTCAAATATTAAGGTAACTATATCAGAAGAGGAAAGTGGAGTGAACACTTGCAGATATATAAAAATACATTAAAAATGAAAAATGACAATAAATGAATAACTTCCTAGAATGTTTACTAAATATGAGGAAATGGATTTAAGTCATGCAAATATTTTTGTTCCACCAAGAGTTTCATTGATGGAGATACTTAGATAACAGTTAGTTTAGACTGGATTGCTCTCTTTTATTATTGTTATTGTGAAATGCCTTGAATCCCTCTGAATCCTATTCATCTGTCTGTCTGTCCTCTCTCTCTCTCTCTCTCTCTCTCCCTCCCTCTCTCTCTCTCTCACACACACCTATCTATCTATCTATCTATCTATTTTCTTCTTCTTCTTCTTCTTCTTCTTCTTCTTCTTCTTCTTCTTCTTCTTCTTCTTCTTCTTCTTCTTCTTCTTCTTCTTCTTCTTCTTCTTCTTCTTCTTCTCCTTCTCCTTCTCCCTCTCCCTCTCCCTCTCCCTCTCCCTCTCCCTCTCCCTCTCCCTCTCCCTCTCCTTCTCCTTCTCCTTCTCCTTCTCCTTCTCCTTCTCCTTCTCCTTCTCCTTCTCCTTCTCCTTCTCCTTCTCCTTCTTCTTCTTCTTCTTCTTCTTCTTCTTCTTCTTCTTCTTCTTCTTCATCATCATCATCATCATAATCATGTATATTGTTTCATTTTAGGGAATGGGCCATGAAATATTCTTTCAGTTAGTATGAAGTTCATAAAGGAAAAGGAAAACCATCAGACAGATGGAGGTTAAAGTCAGACACCTGCAATCAAACATACTGTAGTAAGAGATCTGTTGGCTGCTAGCAATGAATTTCTGTTACAAGAAGCAAATATGTCAATGTGTTCATCCATACTTCTGCCTGTTTTCTCACATAGAAATGAGAAATAAGTAACTCAGGAAAATCCCCAGCGATGGAACACCCACAACCCACAGGAGATGCATCAAACTTTGGTGAATAGCATGGAATATGGCACTTAGAAAGGTGAATGATAAAACAAGAAAATGATTGGAGAATGAATGGGTAATGCATGTATGTAGGATAAATGGATAACTGATATGAAAGACTAGCACTGATGATGTCACCTAGTTTGGGTAATGAAATATCTGCAAGAAAACAATCAAGTTCAGAGAGCACCCGGGACCCATTGCTGCCCTATCCTGTTCCAATCTATTCAAGGGTCATGACCATGGATTTTAAGAGGTTACTATGGAATACCGGGTGTATCTTCCCTAGCAATCAGGGCAAATTCAATTGCACCATGACTGGGTTGATAATCTTTACTATGGGGAATGGCCCCATAAGTTTCAGCCCCAGTTTCTTGCTAGGGAGTTTTAGGCTAGATATTCTGTGGAGAGGTAGACCTTCTCCCCAACCTGGAATGGTCATTGCAGGCACTCAGTGTTTGCCTGCCTGTTTTTTATAGGTCCATGGGCCACTTTTGACTCTTCAGAGGCAAACATAGCTCCTGGAAAACAGGCAGGCCTTACCTCAAAGGATATATGGATGGATGAGTCTGAGTATGCCATTATTCATTCTCCTTTTTACCCTAAATCTTACTGTCAAATATGTTAGAACTTCTACCATGGTTTCTGCCCATCCAGTAAGATCAGACACTGTAGATGATCTTCAGGTCACCTTGATTAAACAAGACTATCCATCAGGACCCAGGAAGTCTGTCTTCTCTATCACAGTGTCTGCCTTCTGGAATGATATTCCCCTAGAGAGCCATAGAGCCTCCATGCTGATTTATATATTTATTAATCCAATCTAAATGGCTACCCATCTATCAAAGGTCCTCTGGGCAACAAACAAAGATAAAAACTTGATCCACAAACCAGCAAAGGAAAAAACAAACAAACAGTGCCATAAAAACGTATCAAGGACATGCATTTTTATAGGATTTTATTTATTTATTTTATTTATTTACCTATCACATTTTGGAACTGCCCTTTTTTTTTTTTTTTTTTTTCTAACAGAGGAATGTGGGTTGCAAGTGAACTCACTTACCTCTGGTTGCTTATCCTCAAATCTGACAAATAACTTCCTCTCAGGCTTTGAGGGATTGTAGAGATCATGACAATTGCTGATCAATTGCACACCTGCTTTTTTCACAAAGAAGTGCTTGCACATGATGGGATTTGCACTTCTTTGCAAATGTGCCTAGCATTGCAGTTTTGAATTTCAAAGTAGCACATCCAGAGCATTACTTCATTCATAAGGAAATCCTTGGCTTTTTTGAGGATATTGAGGGAAAAAGAGTTTTGATTATTTGCTTTGCAAAAATGGATGAAGAGGAGGAGGAGGAGGAGGAGGAAGGAGGAGGAGGAGGAGGAGGAGGAGGAGGAGGAGGAGGAGGAGGAGGAGGAGGAGGAGGAGAAGAAGAAGAAGAAGAAGAAGAAGAAGAAGAAGAAGAAGAAGAAGAAGAAGAAGAAGAAGAAGAAGAAGAAGAAGAAGAAGAAGAAGAAGAAAGTAATCAATATGTTATAGATACTTTCATGACTTTGCAAGAATGGTTTAACTCAGGTACTTCTAATTGGAAGGTTGCCATACATTATTTTTATTTTTAATAAAGTGGTAAGTAATATGATCTGTGAAATAGCCTCAAAATTGATAACACCCCAAAATAGCTCCAGTGGATCTACTTCCAATTGAAGTATAGGTAGTCCTCAACCGATGGCTCTAATTAGAACCAGAATTTCCATTGCTCAGCAAGGCAGTTGTTAAATGAAATCTTACTTGATTTTATTTCCTGTTTGGCCAAGATTGTTAAGTGAATCATTGTACTAGTTAAGTGATTCAAAGGATCATTAAGTGAATCTGGCTCCCTCCCTTGACTTTGCTTGTTGGAAATGGCTAGGAAAATCACAAATGGTGTCATGTATCCCTGGGATACTGCAACTGTAGCAAATAGATGCAAGTTGCTATGCGCCTGAATTTTGATCACATGATGCTATGATGGTCACAAATGCAACGACTGGTTGTAAGCCACTTTTTTCATTGCTATTAAAACTTAGAATGGTCACTAAATGACTGGTTGTAAATTGAGGACAACCTGTATCAAAAAGAGGGCTTAAAGGGTCAAAGATTAGAGGCAGTGGGCTTTATTGCCTACCAAAGGGCAGGTCCAGAACCCATGATTAAAGCTACAAGGAAAGAGATTCAGGCTATATAGAATAGAATAGAATAGAATAGAATAGAATAGAATAGAATAGAATAGAATAGAATAGAATAACAGAGTTGGAAGGGACCTTGGAGGTCTTCTAGTCCAACCCCCTGCTTAGGCAGGAAATCCTACACCACTTCAGACAAATGGTTGTTCAACATCTTTTTTTGTCAGGAGGATATGTCAGGAGGAACTGTTTGACAAGGTGAGCTTTTGGCCAATGGAACAGGCCATCTCATGAAATAAGCTTTTTTTTTTAATTCTAGAAGTCTTCAAACAAAGCTTTTTTAAAAATATTCTAGAGCAGGGGTGTCAAACTCAATTTCATTGAGGGCCGCATCAGGGCTGTGGTTGACCTTGGGGGGCTGGGGAGAGGAGCATGGCTGACTGGATGGTTGTGGTTGACTAGGTGGGCTTGGCCAGCTTGATGCCACTTCCCCAAACTGCTGGCATGTTTCCTCTTCACATTGATTAGACCAGGACAAAGCCACACTGATCTAATTGGGTAGACCAAGCCGAAGCTACATTTGCCTGATCTTTCCTCTTTGCATTGGGTAGACTGGGCCAAAGCGACGTGAGTGGACCAGGCCAAGTCAATGCAGGTAGACTGGGACAGCCCTGCAGGCTGGATCCAACCACATTGCGGGCTGGATCTGGCCCACAGGCCTTGAGTTTGACACCCCTGTTCTAGAGCTCTTCAAACAAAGCTGGATATTCAAGATATGCTGTAGTGCATCTTGCCCTGAACAAAGGTTGAATTAGATGTCCACTAAAGTTCCTTCCAACTCCATCATACTCTTATCATCAATGCTACCAGGAGGTTAGCTTAATTCTGTCCAAAATCTTCCCATTCAAAGTGTCTAGAAAGAGGGAAAAGTAACAGCAACTGCAGCAACTATATTGGGCATTGTTCCAAATATCCTGAAGCTAAATGGTTAAAAGAAGAATGTGCCAACTTTCCTGTTAACTGCTATGCAACAAGCTGTCATTCTCCAAACCCGAGTAACACAAAGAGCTTTGCAAACAACTTGAGTCACTTGATTCAGAAGAAGGTCTGTTACTTGGAATCTCCATCTGAGATGCAGTAAAGATAACTATAAACGATGATGATCTGAATTTATTTCTGTTGCTCTAAAGTTCTAACCAAAGCTCATTCAATGAAATTCATTTCATTTACATTTTATTTATATTTATATACTATAAGTACTGAATTTCTGTCTCACACTTTCTCTCTGCCCATCCGTCCATCCATCCATCCATCTGTCCATCCATCCATCCATCCATCCATCCATCCCATGAAGTTTCAAGATTATCTTCATCAATTTTCTGTAAGTCTATAGCATTGCTCTTTCTTTATAGATGACAGGGATGGGAAGGATTCAGGACTTTGGGTTGCCTAAATTGTAATGGGCAATTTTGTGGTCCAAGAACATTTCATGGAAGTTAGAACAAAATGATCAAAGTCCCTTACCTTAAAGTTTATTCTCCCCAAAATGTCTATCTCAAGGTAAAGGATACGGTGAAGTAAGAGGATATCTGTTCATCCCAGTGTCAGATTATTCTTTGATAGTGCAAATCCTTGCACCTTCAGACAGAGAAAGACAGAAAATGACCTGGATGAGCAAAGCAAGGATCCACACAAGAAAGTGCCATATTTCCAAAATGAAGCAGGAGAATAACTTATTTGGTTTGTCAGTCTAATAATTTCATCATTGATAAGGCTTCAAAACAAGCCAAATAACTTAAAACATGGACATCATCTGATAGACTATGACCAAAATTTTTGTTGATAAGTGAGACATTTGTTAAGTGAGTTTGGCCCATTTTATGACCTTTCTTGCCACCGTTGTTAAGTAAATCACTGCAGTTGTTAAGTTAGTAACTCAGTTGTTAATTGAATCTGGCTTCCCTATTGACTTTGCTTGTGAGAAGATTGAAAAAGGTGATCACATGACCTGGGATATTACAACCATCATAAATGTGAGTGTCAGTTGTCAACTCAAAAATATTTCTCTGGTCTTTTAGAGTTGTCAGCAGAAAGGGAGTTGGGGAAGTAATGCATACCTCAAATATTTTCATAAATAATTTCTAGATGGCCGAAGCTTCTGGTGAGCAAGATTATTACTGGAGAGCATGACTGATGACTTTTGGCTATGGATGTGTCCCATTGGAGAATATACATCCAGGGGGCGGGGAAAGACCTGGGTCAACCATTAGGTGAATGATGTTTCTCAGAGTTAGCTACACCTAGGTAACTCTGACATGTTCACTCTTAATAAATGATTATTTTTAACTCTGAGAGGTGCAGCTAGAGACTCATGATTTGAATGGGGATGGATTGTTGGAGCCCTGACATCAGCATTCCAGCAAACCTCCACTCCAACCAATAACTCAGAGACAGACATCTTCTTAGTTCTTATTATTTTGGATAGTAAACTGGCACAACTGGGGAATCCCCAATCTGAAAGTTCTGGCCTTCCTTGCAATAAGTAAAAACTACAAATCCATCCCTTGCACCCATCATTACATCACATGGTCCAATCACCATCTGTCCCAACTTGAGACTTCCCCTCACTTATGCACAAAAATAACATGACCTTGAATTAGAAAAAGAATGTTATTATCTCTAACTACATACACTCCAAGAAATTCCGCCTCCCACTTTCTCAGGCAGCATGGGAGCATCTGGTCTCAATGTGGCTTTCAAAGCTGACAGTGAGTCAGTTATCAAGCATCTGAATTTTGATCACATGATCATGATGCTGCAACAGTTGTAAGGGTGTAAAATGGCCATAAATCACTTTTTTCAGTGCCATTATAACTTTGAATGATCACTAAATGAACTGTTGCAAGTCAAGGACCACCTGTATTGTAAATCAATCAATATCAGTGGTTCATGAAGAGCTCAGTTATAAAGCAAAGAGGTAATCAAGAGCTAAATATGGAAGAGATAATAACTGCTCATGTGCAAGTTCTAAACTAAAGCAGAACAAAGCCAATATGATCTTGGGTCTATGCCCTCCATTTACAAAGAAAACACCAAGAACTGCTTTTAAATCTTGAACCTTATTGCGAGGGAACAGTAGAATGAAGTAAAAGAAATTGTCAAGATAAATGTGAAAAGAGACTGCCAAAGACCCAAGGAACAGAAGAAACTGGGTGACAGAACAAATTATGGATGTTATCAAGGAGAGAAACTAAAGTCAAGAAGGACGAAGAACTCAGGGAGAAAATTCACAAAGAATCTTATAAAGATGTTAGAAGAGACAAGAAGTATTACAATAATGTCTACACAGGCATCAATGATGGAAACAGATGCAGTAAAAGGAAGTCTTCCAAAAAATCTTTGGACAGAAGAAGTTCCAACCTCAAATTGATAGGCTGAGGTGGTCGAGTGCCAATGGACCAACAATAATTGATTCTGTAATTCAATACAGTAGAGATGCCAACATCTAAGTTAACCTAGAAGATATATCCTACTTAGAAGAACCTGCAATATTAGAAATTGTTAGATCCATGCAAGTCAAAAGACAACAAAAATTCATGGAATAGCTACAGAAATATGACAAGCAACAGAAGAAGAATCTAACCAAACCACATTGGCAAATATGGCAAAAGACCAATAACCAACAGACCAGAAGAGGTCAGTCTACATACTCATACCAAAAAAAGAAAAGGAAATGTAACAGAATTGATGAACTATTGTACAATATTAGGCTAGCAAAATACTGCTTAAAACTGACCATCAAACTATTGAAGTGTTGTATAGCTTCTGCCTTTTAAGACTGCTTTTCAACATAGAAGAACTGTCAGTCAAGAAATATGCTGTAGAATAGCATTTGGTAGAGAAATAATGAAAGCCTTGGAAAAGACATTGAGATCCTGGTATTCTCAGGAATCTTCTCCAACACAAATGTTCCAAAGCATCAATACTTTTTCTACCCTGCTTCTTCAAAGTCTAAGTTTTGCTTTCCTTCACTATGATTAATCTGTTCTTAACAGATAACAGATAATCAGAGTTGGAAGGGACCTTTGTAAATATTGAATTTTTTATTAAAAGAGCAACTTTTACCCAAAATCAGACAAAGCAGGCAGGCAGATTTAATTGCTCACAGAATCACAGATTCACTTAGAAATCTGTGTTTCTGCAAATCGGCTATCTGAGTCTGCAACTGAATAATAGAACCTTCAATCCTAAGGGAGGTTCAGCTCTGCTTAAAAGCAGAGCCAAAGATCTAAAGATTAGCTAGAAAGCAAGAAATCCAACAATTTCCTGATTTTTAGTTAATCTAAATCTCCCAGCATAGCAGAATAACTGATGGTCGGAGAGGGAAAAAAGAGGAAAAATAGCAACTTAGCAGGCAAGTTTGTCAGGTAATGAGTGAGTGGGCAGGGAGGGTTCCCACGAACCATGTGGGCTGAGCAGCCTTGTTTTTCTGGGCAGCCTGGATTAATTGCTTTGAGGGGCTGCTCTGGGGGTGACATTTCTCTGTGGCCCACCAACATTTTCTCATGGACCACCGGTGGGCCATAGCCCACCGGTTGATGACTGCTGGACTAGAAGACCTCCAAGGTCCCTTCCAACTCTGTTATTCTGAGGTCTGAAATCTTGAAAGTATCTGGCTGAAAGTCTGCAGTGTTAATTCTTTTGAAAGGATCTAAGTTCAGCCTACCTTGAATTCCGTTGACTCTTATATACCGCTAATTTGCTTGAACCATTAGTAGTTCAGATTATTGTAGAGAGCTTAAACTTGCAATAAATCTTTATAACCATTGGATCTTCTGATTTCCCTGGCGCATGACACTTGGTTTGCAAATCTTGAAACTCAGGTTCATCCTGAATCTTGTCAGCTTTATATTTTGATTGGCTTATTTGCATACTTCTTCATAGACTAATTGTGAATGTAACCCATTTATGCAACAGAATCCTTTCCCAGACCTAGCAGGACCATATCATTAAATGACTTTAAGGTCATTCCCAATGCTTTGAAACTAGGATCAGAGCCAACCTCTGCATCAGAGAGCTGCTATCTATGTAACTAGAGGATTCTGTCTGGGAAATCAATGCACAGCAATCAAAGGCAGAGATCAGAAAGCTAAACAAATCTAATCTAGTTCAATACAAAGTATTGTATTTATTTTAAGGCAAATAGTGCCTCGCATAAGAGATAAGGATGAAAGGGAAGTGAAAACATACTTGCTTGGATGTCCTTTCCAACAGCTTAGACATCCTTTGCTTAACCACAAAAGCCCTCTTGAAAGGAATTTCGGAGAGGAAGTTAGGCAGCCAAAGTCAAATAAATTCCTGATTCTCTGCCAGCTTCTGCAATCCAACCATGGAGTCATATAACATCAGTTGAAAGGAAAAGCTCAGAAGTTTGAAGGAAAAAAGTGTTAGGAAAGGATAAGGAAACCTAGGAAATGAGATATTAAATGCAAAATTGCAAACAATTCATGCTGGAAGGACATGGGTGACATCTAAACAGATCAGAATGGTTGAATTTAGAGCTTTCTAAAATATTGAGAAGGAAAGGATGCATATAGAGGAAACAGAAGGAGGAGAACATAACCAAAGAATTAAATAATAGAAGAATATAAGTGATTATGGCATCAGGTAGAAGCCAGGAGACTGGGAGTTCTAGTCCAACCTTAGGCAAGGAAGCCAGCTGTGTGATTTTGGGCCAATCACCAGGAGACTGGGAGTTCTAGTCCCACCTTAGGCAAGAAAGCCAGCTGGGTGACTCTGGGCCAGTCACTCTCCCTCAACCCAACCCAACTCACAATGTTGTTGTGGGGAAATAGAAGGAGAAAGGAGTATTGTGTGTGTGTTCACTTCTTTGAGTTATAAAAGAATAAAGGGTGGATGCCAATAAAAATAATAAATAAATAAATAAAATATAAGAAGAACATAACAATCACTAGAAACTGTAGAGATTGTGCAAGATATGCTGAAGTTCAGGGTGAACTGAGGTTTGCAAGAAATGCCCAAAACAATAGCAAAAAAGGTTTTAGGTAGGCCAATAATGAAAAGAAAGACATTATTAGGGGTGTTGTGAAGGCACGGGAGTAACAGATGTTGGCAAGAAGGCAGAATAACTTAACTTGCTTTTTATGTCTGTATTCAGAAGACAAATGAAGCCCCAGCTAAGCCAATGTTGTGCCCCTGGCAGAAGGAGGGAGCTGGAGAGGATAAAATAAAATTTAATTATGGTGTCCTTGGTGCTCTCCAAGCTTGGCGGTTTGCTTGTAGATGTTTCATTACTTGATGTTTCATTACCTGACATTTCATTACTAGTCTGCAAGCAAACCTCCAAACTTGGAGAGCTTTACACTTCAACCCTGAGCTACATATATTCTGTTCCATTAAAACTTAATTAATTTAAACAAATGCTAGTCTCCAGAGCCAGATGAGCTACATCCTAGCAAAGGGAGTTGCATTAACTTTATTTTTATTTTTTTCCTATTTTATTATTTTATTTTATGACTTCTGTTTTGATTTACCTTTCATTATCTTTGATAACTCCTGGAGAAGTTTGCAAAATCCCAGGAGAATTGATGGGAAATTATTGACCTTATCATCAGAAAAAGGAAAACTCAGGAAATTACAGACTTCACAGCTTCGCATCTATATTGGGCCAAGTTTTAGAGCAAGTTTGCGAGCACTTGGACATAGAAACATAAAAACATGTAAAACTGAGGGCAGAAAAAGACCTAGCGGTTCACTCCCTTTTGAGTTTTTTATTTTATTTTTTTTAATTTTTGTCAGATGATGGAGATGTCTTTATTATCCCAAGCATGTTTAAGCTCAATTACTGAAGACTGACCCACGAGATCATCTGGAAGCTTCTGCTACTTTTTCGATGAAGTCATACTTTTTAACATTACTTTTAAACTTCCCTCCTATCAGTTCAAAGTTATGCCCTCTCTGCTCTTCATTTTTTCTTAATATTGAGAATATTAATATTAAAAAAATATTAATCAAGGAGAGAACCAACCAATGATGGGATTCAACAAACAAACCTCAACCAATAAATGCTCTGTTCTACATATTGGCAAAAAAATATATATATCAGAAAATAAAATACAGGATGAATAGTCAAGACCTTGTTGATGATCCAAATTTTGTCAAGGATCTTGGAGTACTTATCTCTAATGCTAGAGCCCACTGTAACTACATAGCCAAAAAGGCATTAAGAGTTGCTAACCTAATCTTATGTAGCTTTTTCACTGATAATATCACACTAATAACTAGAGCATACAAAACATTTGTTAGACCAATACTCAAATACAGCTCATCAGTCTGGAACCCACATTATGTATCTGATATTAACACAGTTGATGTCCAGAAAGTCCAGAAATATTTCACAAGAAGAGTTCTCCACTCTACTCGTTGCAGAATACCTTATGCCACCAGACTTGAAATTCTAGACCTAGAAAATCTAGAACTACGCTACCTTCAGACCGATCTAAGTACAGTATATAAAATCATACATTGCAATGTCCTACCTGTCAATGAATACTTCAGCTTCAACCATAACAACACAAGAGCAAACAATAGATACAAACTCAAGGTTGATCGCACCAAACTTGATTGCAGGAAATACGACTTCAGCAACAGAGTGAACAATGTCTGGAATACTCTACCTGACTCTGTGGTTTCTTCCCCAAACCCCCAAACCTTTAACCTGAGACCGTCTACTATTGACCTCACCCCTTTCCTAAGAGGTCTGTAGGGGGTGTGCATAAGCGCACCAATGTGTCTACCGTCCCTGTCCTATTGTTTCTTTTATATTTTTATTTTTCTTATATGTATCCATGTATTCATAACTATGTTTTTACTTATACCTATTATCTTGCAAGCAATTGACAAAAATCAATCAATCAATCAATTTTTTTTACTCCCAGTTCTGTGGGCGTAGCTTGGTGGGCATGGCAGGTGAAGGTTACTGCAAAATCTCCTTTCTCTCCCCACCCCACTAACCTGCTTTCCAGCTCCGTACTCCTGTGCAGAGCAACAAAAGAAGACCCAGCCAATCAGCTGGGACTCAGGAGGTGGAGAATAGATGGGGGCGGGGCCAGTCAGAGGTGATATTTGCCGGTTCTCAGAACTACTCAAAATTTCCACTTCTGGTTCTCCAGAACTGGTCAGAACCTGCTGAATACCATCTCTGGAACCAACCTAGAACTAAGGAGAATTTTCCTGACAGTTAAAACAATTAATCAGTGGGACAACTTGCCTCCAGAAGTTGTGGGTGCTCCTACATCAGTAGTGGGATCCTACCTTAGTCGTTACCAGTTCAGCATATGCATACGCATATGCACGCACACCAAACAAGCCAATCAGCTGAGAGGATGAAGAAACAAAAAGCTAGGAGCCACCTTCTCACCCTCCCATGTGGTTTTCAGTCTTTTATCCTCTCAGCTAATTGTCAGAAGTTTTGTTTTCCTCCTCTTAGCTGATCAGAGGTTTTTTTTTAAAACTATCAGTTTGGCTGAACTGATTGTGATTTTTACTACCGGTTTGGCCAAACCGGAAGCATACTACCTCTGGAACCGGCTTCTACCGGCAATTCATCCCCTTCTTTGCAAGGATTGCCAAACCTATGATGGAGCTTCTAAAGACAGGGAAGACAGAAACAAAACCTCAGCCGGGACAACCCCGACAGTGGGACCTAACCTGCCAAACCCTCACCCCACCACTGTCCAACACTGGAGATTTTCAAGAAAAGATTTGTCTGAAATGGTCTGTCTAACTGGGGGAGGGGTTGGACTAGAAGGCGTCCAAAATCCCTTCCAACTCTGTTATTCTGCTAATATGAATGCAACAGCAGCAAGGATTGGCCACAAGCAAAGCCTGCTAGACTAAAATTCCCTTTTCTTTCAAGGTTTTGAGAATATTTTGCTTTCTCTTTGTCATTTCAACTGTGTTAAAACGACTTCTTCTGGCTTGACTTTGCTTGTCAGAAGGTCGCAAAAGGGGGAACCACATGACCCTGGGACACCACAACCTTCATAACTACGAGTCAGTTGCTAAGCGCCTGAATTTTGATCACATAGCCATGGGGATGCTGCAGTGGTTGTACGTATGGAAAATGGTCATAAGTCACTTTTTTTCAGTGCCGTTGTAACTTGGAATGGTCACTAAATGAATTGTCATGGACTATTTGTAGTGTATTTCATGATTTATCTATTTACAGCATGGAGCTGAGAGTGCTAGTAGAGCTGGAGAGCAAAATCTATTTTTAAGAAGAGATTGGATAACCTTTTGTCTGAAATGGTATCGAGTTTCCTGCCTGAGCATGGGTTGGATTAGAAGACCTCCAAGGTCCCTTCCAACTCTGTAATTCTATTCTATTCTATTCTATTCTATTCTATTCTATTCTATTCTATTCTATTCTATTCTCTATTCTATTTTTTTATTCTATTCAATTCTCTATTCTACTCTTTTCTTTTCTTTTCTGTTCTATTCTATTCTGTTTTCTTTTCTTTTCTACTCTACTCTATTCTATTCCATTCTCTTCAATGTTCTTTTCTATTCTATTCTATCTTCTATTCTTTTCTATTCTCTATTCTATTTTTTATTCTATTCTATTCTATTCTATTCTCTATTCTGCTCTTTTCTATTCCTTTCTTTTCTGTTCTGTTCTATTCTATTCTATTTTCTATTCTTTTCTATT
Source organism: Hydrophis major (assembly GCA_033807585.1). Taxonomy (NCBI): domain Eukaryota; kingdom Metazoa; phylum Chordata; class Lepidosauria; order Squamata; family Elapidae; genus Hydrophis; species Hydrophis major. The sequence goes on from CM066330.1 coordinate 249,876,913, forward strand.
CTCTATTCTCTATTCTATTCTATTCTATTCTATTCTATTCTCTATTCTACTCTACTCTATGTTCTTTTCTATTCTCTTTTCTTTTCTTTTCTTTTCTTTTCTATTTTCTATTCTTTTCTGTTCTATTCTCTATTCTATTTTTTATTCTATTCTATTTTCTATGCTACTCTTTTCTTTTCCATTCTTTTCTGTTCTATTCTATTATTTTCTATTATTCTCTATTCTATTCTGTTCTATTTTCTATTCTAGTTTTTATTCTATTCTATTCTCTATTCTGCTATTTTTTTCTGTTCTATTCTATTCTATTCTATTTTCTACTCTACTCTACTCTATTCCATTCTAGTCTATCTTCTTTTATATTCTATCTTCTATTCTATTTTCTATTTTTTTCTCTTCTATTCTCTCTTCTAGTTTTTATTCTATTTTATTCTCTATTCTACTCTTTTCTTTTCTATTCTTTTCTATTATTCTCTATTCTATTCTATTCTATTTTCTATTCTACTCTACTCTACTCTATGTTCTTTTTTTCTCTTTTCATTTCATTTCATTTCATTTCATTTCTATTCTATTCTATTCTATTCTATTCTATTCTATTCTATTCTATTCTATTCTATTCTATTCTATTCTATTCTATTCTTCCTCCCAGTAAGCTCCAGTGCAAAGGTTTATGCGCTCAGTGACTTACATATTATTTCTCCTTTTCTAAGTTTGTGGATATCTACTGCCATTGCTGCTGTTTTGAGATGTCTCAAAACGAAAGCAGATTCTACATAAGAAAGCCTGGGTTGGCTTTTTAATGTTTAACAATTAAAAAGTGGAGAATGTTTGAAAACCTCTCTTAATGCACTGTGAGGGGGACATGCTTGATAATGAATGCTTCCATTTAGAAACGTGACACATATTTGCATTTGCTCGAAGGGAGGCTAATATAACGGCATGCAGGTAAAGAGAAGGCAGATGATTTAATCATAGAATGCTACTGTCTCAATAAACTATAACTGTGTGGCAACCAATGAAAGAATCTATAGCTCTGATGAGAGAGGGGAAAAATCTTTTTATTAATGGAAAAACAGTTCCCATGCCAGCCTGTGTTTCTAAAGCAATCTCTCAGCTCAGGTGTTCCCTTTTGACTTTCTGTAATTATAGCCCATGGTTTACATGTTCAGGAAATAAACAGAAAACAAGCATGGGAGGATGATGACTCAAGTGTGCAGGCCTATCGATTCATTCTTTCTCCCCGTTTTATATGTAGAAAAAGTACAGCGAAGAGCAACCAGGATGATGAAGGGACTGGGGGCTAAAACATACAATGAATGGTTGCAGGAACTGGGCTTGGCTAGTCTAGTAAAGAGAAGGACCAAGGGAGACAGGATAGCAGTCCTCCAATATTTGAGGGGCTGCCACAGGGAGGAAGGGGTCAAGCTATCTTCTAAAGCACTTGTAGGCCAGACAAGGAATAATGGATGGAAACTGAACAAGGAGAGATTTAACCTGGAAATAAGGAGAAACTTTCTGACAGTGAGAACAATCAACCAAGGGAACAAATTGCCCTCAGAAGTTGTAGGAGTGCCATCACTTGAGACTTTCAGGAAGAGATTGGGCTGCCATTTGTCAGAAATGGTGTAGAGCGGGGGGTTGGACTAGATGACCTACAAGGTCCCTTCCAACTCTGATTATCTGTTATTTGTTACATTCTATTTTTTTTAACCAGAGAGAAGGCAAGGTAATATTAATGTACAGGCCAACGCCTGTAATCTAAGAAGCAGGTCTGGTTGGAGGAAACTTGTGTTGTTGTTTTCTTCCAGTTCTTACTTAGATGAATGGAAATTTGGTTTAGAAATGCCTTTCAAAGGAAAAGAAAAGTGGGGTGAAATTCTTGTGGATCAGGAATGTTTCTGCAATGGAGATTCTCAGTCATCCAAGTCATGGTTGTCCCAAAGACGTTTTTTCAAGAGGCAATTGGATTCTTTCTGTTTTTCCTTGAAGATGTTTCACTTTTCTTCCAAGAAGCTTCTTCAGTTCTGGAAGATGTTCAGTACTGGAGAAGAACTGAACTTCTTCTAAAAACTGAAGAAGCTTCTTGGATGATAAGTGAAATGTCTTCAAAGAAAAACAAAAAAAGTCCAGTTGCCTCTTGAAATAGCACCTTTGGTATACATCCTTGCCTTTGTTGAGAGACAAGAACGTATTCCAGCACCCTGCTGGTTGGCACTTGCTGCTTTTTAAAATAATTTTGTGATGGATGCAACAATCATCCATTTTAGTCCATTCAAGAGTCATGTATCCCAGAGGGTACCCTTTTGGTTTCTGCCAAGGCTGGATAAAGTATGCACCTCTTGTTTCTCATTCCACAAAACTTTATCTCCCTTTCCTTTTATTATTCTCTTTAAAGATCACTTTAAGGTGCAATAGGAACATTGCTTCCTTGTTTCCAGGGAAGCCAAACAATCAGATCAATATTATGGCATAGTTTTCAGAGATCTACAGAGCAACTTAGGAACAAGTGGACAAGCTGTTCCTTACTGTTTTGATGGCTGTAGCATCACAGAAAGGATAGTTTTAAAAGAGAAAGGAGGAAGGGGAAGGGATGGAAAGGGAGTGAAGAAAAAAAGATAGGCAGGTAGGCAGGAAGGGAGAAAGGCAGGAGAGGAGAAGGGAGAAAGGGTGGAAGGAATGGAGACAGCGAGGGAGGGGAGAGGGAGAGGGAGAGGGAGGGAAGGAAGGAAGAAAGGAAGGAAGGAAGAGAGGGTGAAAGGAAGGAAGATGGGGAAAAGGAAGGGAGGGAGGGGAAGGGGAGGGAGGGAAGGAAAGAAGAAAGGCAGGCAGGAGGAAGGGAGGGAGGGAGAAAGGGTGGAGGGGAGAAGGGAGGGAGGGAGGAAAGAAGGAACAAAGGAAGGAAAGATGGATCTACAGGACTATAGTCATATATCTGTGCAAATATTTGGGAAAGTAAAGAAAAGGCCCAGCGACTGAGCTGGGGAATTCTGCGAGTTGAAATCCATAGATCTTAATGTTGACAAGGTTGAGAAATAGTGATCTGGTTAGTTTATCAGCCCAATTAATGCTGACAATCCAAAGTAGCAGGTCTTATAAAAGACGTTGTTTCAAATTCCTGGCGATGGTGGCCCAGGAATGTTTCATTCAGGATGGGCTGCTCAATTTTTTTGGAGCTGTAATCTACTTTATGGAAGGGACAGTTTCTGAAAATCCATTTGCTAGGATAACCCAGAATTACACAGAAAATTACAATTTTGCTTTAAAAAGATTTACAGCTGGATTCAATGTTGATTTATTCCAAAGTCCTTCCCACTGAGTTCAATGGGATTTCACTTCTGAACAGGTATGCAGATAATATAATTAAAGCCTCACTTCCTTCAAATCATGACAAACCCTTTGCAAACATTTCCAGTCTTTGGTTATAAATGTCATTGAAATCAGCTTTTTTGAGGGTTGGAGGTATGTGCTGTGACGGTACCATTCATGTTTTCCTACAATTCCTAGAGAAATAAATGATACTGAAGGATCAGAATTCCAATGCACCCAGGAATCAAAAGCCATCTCTTCTAAATTTCATTTGAACCTGATTAATAATAAGACTCTTTTATGGCTGGGACCAGGCCATATTTTTAATAACTCCCCTGGCTTTGTGCATCTGCTTTTTGTACATCTGCTTCCCAATTCTCAGCATATTTGGCCTTCAAATTGATATCCTACCCAGTAAATTATTTAGTTGCCTAAATTCAAGGGAAAATTCTTTGCTTTGACAGTTGGACAGAGTCTTTTATCTTGCATACTCTTTTATGGTTGAATTCAATACATTGATGACCGTTACTGACCATTCCCTAATGACATTCAGTTTAGTGTTGTGTTTTACCTACATTATATTAGGAGAAGCAACTTGCTCTGGTAGGCTATAGTACAATATGCTTTCATCTTCTTTGTCCTCTTTTCACCTTTAGCAATTTTGTTTTTCATGCAGTTCAAGATCTTTATTATAAAGATGTCCATCTTGAATAGATGAATTGTGATGTGAATATCTGAGTCTTCTTGTTTTCTGGTTCATGTCTTCCTAGTATAGGTTTTTCTTTCTATCAGCCCAGGCTGTGATGTGTAAAATTTCCAATGAGGGGTCCTTGGTGCTCTCTGAACTTGGTTGTTTTTTTTTTTTTGCAGATATTCCATTACCCAAACTGATGATATTACCTAGTTTGGTAATGAAACATCTGAAAGAAAAAAAAAAAAACAAAGTTCAGAAAGCACCAAGCCCCCCCTCATTTCAACCCTGAGTTACAAATATTCTTTAATGATACAAATCTCAGATTGCTGCAAGATACATTATCTTTCCTTGTGCCTGCTGCTCCGCCATCTTAAAAGATATTCAATACCATCATAACTCTCCATAACTTTCTTTCCACTAATCTCCTTGCCTGGGCCATGTGATTTAGCTGCTCTAGACTTTTAAAGGATTTTTTGTTTTTGCAGAATGCATAAAACAACTGCCAAAGTCGAAAAGCACTGATTACTTCTAATCCTTTGCTTGCTGCAGTATCCACTTCAGCAGATCTGGTTTCTGTTTGAAAATATTTCTGGCCTGTTAGAAAGATCCCTGTTTCAAGGCATGAAGTGTAGGAGGAACGTGATGCACTGCTCAAAGCACTGAATTTCTAATGGTCACTCCCCATGTATGGCATAATTTCCTTCTCCTGGTTCATTAAACATTTGTGGCAGGGAGCAAAATTCTACATTAGTACCTCTAGGAGCTTTTACTCAAGTAAACTTTGAAATAAATTCTCAAGCTCCCTAAAAATAAAGTACAAAAACAGAAGCTTCTTTCCCCGATGAAGAACATGTGCAAAATGGTAAGCTAGGTTTTATCATAGTACAGTATTCATTCAGCTGTCATTCAGCGGCAACTTTTGAAAGGCTGTTTGTTATCTGCATATAAGGAGCCTCAGTGGCACAGTGGTGAGAGTGCAGTACTGCAAGCTACTCCCACTGCAATTTGGCAGATCAAATCCCACCAGGCTTAAGGTTGGCTCAGCCTTCCATCCTTCTGAGGTGGGTAAAATGAGGACCCAAATTGTAGGCTGACTCTGTAAACTGCTTTGAGAGGGCTGTAAAGTGTTATTGCTATTGCTATATTGACCTGAGAATTAGGATGCATCTCCTTCTATGAAAGAATGTTACCTATACTCATATGAAGAGCTAGAATCAGAATAGAGCTAGAAGGGACCTTCAAGATCTTCTAGTCCAACCCCCTGCTCAAGCAGGAGACCCTATACCATTTCAGACACGTGACTGTCCAGTCTCTTCTTGAAAACCTCCAGTGTTGGATCATCCACAACTTCTGAAGGCAAGCCGTTCCACTAGTTAATTGTCCTCACTGTTAGGAAGTTTCTCCTTAATTCTAGGTTGCTTCTCTCCTTGATTAGTTTCCATCCATTGTTTCTTGTGCATTGTCTCTGATGCTTTGCAAAAATAAGTTGACCCCCCTCTTCTTCGTGGCAAGCTCTCAAATACTGGAATACTACTATCATGTCCATCTAGTCTTTCTTTTCTCTCGACTAGACAAACCCAAATCCTGCAACTGTTCTTCATATGCTTTAGTCTCCAGGCCTTTAAACATCTTAGTTGTTCTCCTTTGCACTTTTTTTTCAAAGTTTCAACATCTTTTTTGTAATGTGGTGACCAAAACTGGATGCTATATTCCAGGTATAGCCTTACTAAGGCTTTATAGAGCGGTTCTAATACTTCATGTGATTGATTCTATGCCTCTGTTTATACAACCAATAACTTTTTTGACTGTTGCTGCACCTTAATGGCTCATCTTTAAGTGATTGTCCACTAGGATTCCCTCTCACAGTTACTGTTTTTGACCCAGTTTTCACCTAATCTGTACCCATACCTTTGATTTTTCCTGCTTACATGTAAAGCCTTGCTTTTCTCCACATTAAATTTCATTTTGTTGGATAGGGCCCATTGTTCAAGTCTGTCAAGATCTTTCCAGATCCTGAGCTTATCTTCAAGGATATTAGTTATTCCTGCCAGCTTAATGTCATCTGCAAATTTGATGAGTTCCCCTTCTATTCCCTCACCTAAATCATTTATGAAGATATTGAAGAGCTACTTATATAAGGAGCAAATTGCTTTAAGGAGTATGATATGATAGTATGATATGTGATATGATAGTTTTTCTCCAAGTTGGGTGTCCTTCAATAAATTTCCCAGTAACAAATTCAAGGAGTTAACAATTAGAAGACTCCTAAATTTGAGAAGGCTACTTTAGTCCTTCACAAAGGGAATGATGGAAGTTTTCTTCACCTAGATCCAGAAAAATGTGATTCCTTATTTCAGGAATACTTTTGCTTTAATAGAAATCATCGTTCTGATATAGATTTGAGCAGAAAAGAATTCTATTCCCTTTCTATTTCTGGTTCCATTTTAGCATGTTAAATCAACTGAGATAGATCTATGCAGGAAAAAGTTAGAATATATATTATGCTAACAACTCAGCTTCCACCAAAAAGAACTGTCTATTATTCCATCTTCTATATTATATTATCTTGTCAAACATTGGGTCTTATTTGATCTTGAGGTGCTTCTCCATTTCTCACCAGACAAAATGCACAATGGTATGAAAGTAAACAAAGACAGTTATCACAACTGATACCTTGTCGAAAACTAGAGGTTGGATTGAATGTACCATTGTAACTTAGCAGACTTTGAGGAGGTCCTTTGTGTTTTCTGAACTTGGTTATTTTCTTGCAGACATTTCATTACCAAACTAGGTAACACCATCAGTGTTTAATACAGTTCTTGGTATACTTTTAAGGTTTGCTCAGAACAACTGAGAAAGCTGTATGAGTTAAACTGGTACTTTCATAATATTTTCAGATGGTATATCTTAGAAAAATTGGTCCATGATAGGTTCATACTTAAATTGATTAAATGTTTAGCTTTTATTTAAAGCTGGCATGTCCAACCCACTGCCCATGGGCTGTATATGGCGTGGAACAGCTAGTAATGTGGCCCCACAAGATCATAAACTTTTAATAGATTGACATTGGAAATTAAAGAAAAGTTGAATATTATGGCATTTATTTTACCAGTGGTTAGAAAATAAAACAAATTAAAATGGACTATATGTATATATAGAACAATACTTATATGGAAATGTGATTATTATTATTTTGTGATATTGATAAGAAGAATATTCATTATAAATTGTAAGCATATGAAGTATGTACCTAATTGACACATGGTTGAAATGAAATGGATTTATTGTATATAAAAAAATAAAATTAAAAAAACACATCATAAACTTTTAACATTGTGGTAGGATTTATATACATTAACCATATTATATATTTTATATGTAGCTCAATACAATTCCTCTTCACTCAATGAGGCCCAGGCAAGCCAAAAGGTTAGACAATCATGATTTAAAGGATAACAATGTACCTGCAGGAGACAGAACATTTCTCTATTAATAGTCTAAGAACAAAAGTAACCATTAATACAAGTTTGGATACTTTTATGGAGAAAAGGTAAAGGTTTCCCCTGTCCAGTTGTATTAGAATACAACTAGACAGGGGAAACCTTTACCTTTTCTCCAGGGGGTGATACTCATATCTATTTCTTAGCTGAGGGAGCCAGGATCATGTGACCAGCATGACTATATGCCAAGGTGTACCAGGTGCTATTACTTTTCCACCAATGTGATACCTATTAATTTATTCACATTTGCATGTTTTTGAACTGGAGCAAATAACAGGAGCTCACCCCATTCTGTGACACCTGAGTCTCGAACCCAGGCTGTCAGTTTTCCATTGAGCCATTGTACCTCCCCCCTTTATGGAGAACTTTAAAAAGGATAATTCTTTCAAAATTAATTAAAAAAAACAGCTTGTTCAACTTTCAACTACCTGCTTTACTGATAAAAATGCATCTTAAAATGTAACCTATTAGTTGTATCTATAAAAAAGCATAATTTCAAATGATCATTTAGAAACTACTAAAAAACTAAGACTTTAAAAAATAGTCTCAACTTTGTCTTTATTTTTCAAAAAAAGGGAATCTAGACCAGTTCACTTCAATTGATTTTAATGAACTATAGGCATTTTGCCAAGATTAAATTCCACTGCCCATATATTTGCACTTCCAATTTACCTACCTGCATATTTCCCCTTCATTTGCACAAAGTGTGGGAAGTAACAGTGTCATGTGCTAAATTTGATATTTAGTGATATCTACCAAGCTTGGAATTTGTATAGTAAAATATGCCAGGGTGACACCTTTAGGTGTGAAGCGCTAAGTGTAAGGAATGAAAATAGCTATTGCTGAAGTTTAACTTTTCTAAACAGGTGAAGTTCTGAAAAAAAGCTGTGCAGGTGATTAACCCTAAGATGATTCTAGTCACGTTTAAGGAGTGGAAACCTGTGTGAGTGACTTTGGGCCAATCACCAGGAGATTGTGAATTTTAGTCCTGCTGTAGTCGTGAAAATCAGTTGGATAATTTTGGGCTAATCACCCAGGAGACTGTGAGTTCTAGTTCTGTCTTAGATATGAAAACCCAACTGAGTGACTTTGGGCAATCACCTTCTCTTAGTCCAATCCACCTCACTTAATTGTGTGGAAACTAGGAGGAAGAAGTATTAGGAGGAAGAGGTATGTTTGTTCTTTGAGTTACTTATAAAGCTATAAAAGCAGGATTTAAAAAAAACCTAATAAATAAACATATCTTGAGGGGAGCAGGCAAGTGAGTGCCTTAGCTGTGGACTGAATAAAAGTAACTCCATGAACACATGAGATATAAAAAGAATTGTTTGACATGTTTGTGCTGTGGTTAGATGGATGAGGATGAAGCTTAGGCCTTCCTAACCGAAAGAGTTTGATTTGACTCACACATTCCTTATTTTACAAAATGGAACTTCCTGCATTTTATATGATCCATTTGGCTTTGCTGGTATAAAGTTTCCAAATATAACTTTAGAATCTGCATTATATTTTAGAAATGGACTACTCATTAAAGGAGAAGTGAGAGAGTTGTCCTACAATTAAAACAGGTATTTGAATTTTTTTCCCCATGGGGACAAAGGGTTGAACTCAAATTCTTAGATCAATACCTTAATATGAGATGCTTCTGTAAATACATTTTGTTCAGATTTTGTTTTTATTTGAAAGATCTCCCATCACTAAGGAATATCATTTTATTATTGTTCTTCTTTATAGCAGTTCCACTGCTGCTGGATATTGCATGGAATTAAAATGACATACAACTCAATATTATGTTTTAATTTTTATTTTTAATCCAAACAGCTCTGTACCGAAGGGAAAAACTCTTCTCAGTTCACTCTTTAATAAAGATGAACTCTTTTAGCTTGTTGCAAATTTAAACACATTTTGATCACAATATTTAAGATGGCATGAATGTTAAGCAAATTAATTTTTTACCCTTAAATTTTATTGCCAACATGCTTGAAAATGTACCAACTCTGAATGAAATGAAGAATGCAAGTTGAAATAGAGAAACTCTGTTCCTTGCATTTTTTTGCCAAATTCTCTAGTGAAGACCTATGTATATGTATATATATATGTATATTGTGTATATATAGATGCACATTGCCTATCTATATGGATACTAGTAGACCACAACTTAAGATCACAATTGAGCCCCAAATTTCCATTGCTAATTGTTAAGTGAGTTTTACAAAGTTTTCCACCATAGTTAAGCTAAGTACTGCAGTTGTATTCTGACCCAAATCTTATTCCAAGGAAACAAACATGAAACGAAGGTAACAGCAAAATTTTTAATGATTCTTTACAAGTTCTGTTCCTTCCCCGATTAAAAGGCTGTTTCAAACTAAGTGTCTCTGATAAGAACAAGCCTTGCCAAGGTTGTGCAAGGCTGCCAAGAACATTAGATAAAGTTGCCAAGGAATATTTCAAACACAAAGAGTTTCCAAACACAAATTAAGAGAGTCCGAATATCCACAAGGCTTGAGTGCAAAAACTTCTTTGCTTCCTGCAAAGAACTCCAGTTTCTCAGCTGGCTTTTATCTTTTGAGGGAGGACCCACTACCTTGCAGCCTTACTCCCAAGTTGCCCCCGCTGCTGCAGCTACTCTTTCCTTCAAGCAACCCTGTGTGCATGCGCACTTGGCACAGGCTCCTTGGGGACCTCTTCATCACTGCTGCTAGCCTCCACAATCTCCAAACGCAGCATTCCACTCCCTGATAGTCCTGGCCCCATTCCTGCATCACACGCAGGCCCCTCATCTGAGTCCTCACTCTCCGAGACCTCAGCCATCCGCACCTGCTGCTAGCAAACCACAACAAGTTGTTAGATGAATCATGTACTTGTTAAGTGAATCTGGTTTCCCCTATAGTCTTTGCTTGTCGGAAGCTGGTTGGGAATGTTATAGACAATGCAACTGTCATAAATACATGCCTGTTGCCAAGCATCTGGATTTTGATCACATGACTCTGGGGATGCTGTTACGGTCATAAGTGTGAAAAAAACAACCAGTCACATGTCACTTTTTTCAGTGCCATTGTAACTGTGGACAATCACTAAAGGAATGGTTATAAGTCAAAGACTGTATATATCATTTTATTTCCATGTGGTTTCTCTTCTCCAAGCTTAGCATGTCTCACTATTATGATTGCAACAAAATGTAGATTTGGGTGGAAGCTTGTTGAACCCTAGTGAAGATAATTCAGCACTAGTGAGAAAATAGCAATTTTAGTTATCATTAGTAGAGGAATACAACCTTTTTTTTGGGGGGGGGGGGCTTGGGAAGGGAACTTTAGTTTGGTCGTGCCTGATGTTGTGCCAAGTCATTTGTCCAAACATCTATGGAGTTTCTCAGTCATTCAAGTCATGGTTGTCCCAAAGGTGCTTTTTCAAGACGCAACTGGACTTTCTTTGTTTTTCCTTGAAGACACTTTCTTAGCAGAAAGAGTACCAGCCACCAGATGACTGCAAGGAATATAAATCCTTCCAATCCCCAACATTCATTCAGAATTGAAGAAGCCTCCTGGATGAGAAGCGAAACATCTTCAAGGAAAATCAAAGAAAGTCTTGTTGCCTCTTGAAAAAGTGCATTTGGGATATTTGCCTAAACCTTTCTAAAAAAAATTGTTTTTTTTTAAAGGGACCAAAGATATCTAGAAGGGACAAATGACAAGAACACTGTTGAATAATTCAATGCAAGCCAACCCTGTTGTATTGTATATGTGTACTGCTCGATCTTACAGGTGACTCTATTAGTGATTGATGACCTGGTTTTAAGGGGGGTCAGGTTTTATGAGGTAAAACTAGATGTATTAAGCTTTGAAAGACTACCCATATTCTCCTTTACTGTATTAGATTTCAAGTTCCAGGAGGTGATGGGGAAGACAAATCACATTTTCAGAAGTTCACTGTGGGCAATAAATAGTGTGCTGAGGTCCTTTCTCTAACCTGAATCTATGAAACCTAAAAAATAGAAAATCTGCCCCCAAACCACAATATTTAGATTCTTTTCATTTCCCTCCAAAATCTTGTTTGTGGATGCAATAAATTAAGGAGGTCTAACTTCAAAAATAATCAATTTTCTTGATTATTTGAAGGATAACTCTCTTTGGCATTTAGTCTTTTCCAGTGAGAAAATCAGCTTGAAGTAGCCTCTTAAAGAAAACATGTTATAAAAGACTTGTCTCAAGGAAGAGGAATTAAACCAAAGAGTTCAAGATCATGCTTCAGAAACTTAGAAATGTGGGATGTGGATCCAGAGACCTTCAAAGGTTGTTATTAAATTGTGATGGGTTGGTCTAATAAAAGAGGGGAATAATTAAATATATAACAAAACAGCAATCATATTAACAATACATACAGATAGTCCTTGACTTACAACAATTGCTGGTTGTCACCTTTAAAGCCCTTCATGGCTTGAAGGGCTTGGGCCCGGGTTATCTGAGGAAACATCTCTTGCCAGTCACATCTACCTGACTCATTAGAGTGAGGAGGCAGGGAATGTTGCGGGTCCCATTCCTGAGGGAGATACACCTAGGCAGCAATGTAAATTAAATAAATAAATAAATAAAAATAAAATAAATTGGGAGCAGGGTTTTTGTTGCCAAGCGTGGCAGTTGCCAGGTGACTCAATTCCTTTTTACCTTTTTGTCATGATTATTAAGTCAATCATGACAGCTGATAAGTGAATCCATGGCTGTTATGCAAATCCAGCTTCCTCCATTATTTTTACTTGTCGAAAACTGGGAAAGTCACAAATGGTGATCACGTGACCTTGGGGACATTGCACAGCCATCAATACCTGCTAGTTGCCAAGATATTGATCACGTTACTGTGGGGATACTGCAGAGGTCATAAGTGAAAGGAAAGTCATTTTTCTCAGTGCTGCTGCAACTTCAGAGGGTTGCTAAACAGAAGGTTTTATTACTGTATGAGTTCTTGAATATATGAACTTTTAAGTGTAGTGCAGTGAAATATGTGGATATTGTGGGATTCCATACTATACAAGACATACACAAAAAGAAGAGAAGGTCAAAGAATATGAGGAAGATCCAGAAAAAGATGGAGAGAGAACATCAAAGATAACTACCAATTGACAGTGGTTTAAACCAGTGGCCGCCAACTGGTGGGCCAGGGACCACTGGTGGTCTGTGAGAAAATGTTGGTGGTCCTCAGAGAAATGTCCCCCCCAAAGGAATTACCAGAGCAGCTGCTCCTCCACCCGGGTGCATCAGCCTGCCATGGACTGGAGGAACTGCTCCGGGATGACCAAAGGGCCAGTCCTGTGACTCCTGCAGCTCTGGAATATGGGACTGAGTTTACCACCAACCTTAGCAAGCCACCCCAGGGCAGATTTTCCTCCCCCGCCATTGGTCTTACCTTCCAGTTCCAGCTTGTGTGACTCTATTCAAGGTAAGGTTTGCACTTGGCCAAAGGGTGGGGGTCAGAGGGTGGGTGGGCCATGTGGGCAGCGCAACCCAGTGCTGCCTAGGTGTATCTCCCTCAGGAATGGGACCTGCAACATTCCCTGCCTCCTCACTCTAATGAGTCAGGTAGATGTGACTGGCAAGAGATGTTTCCTCAGATAATTGGAAATTCTACATTCCTAAGCTGCTTCCATTGTTCAACAGCTCCTTGGTGAAACATTTCTTCTGCTTTGTTCTGACCCAAGGCCCCGCATTTCATCTTGTTTTTTTTTTGAACCAGAGGTTTAGTCCAAGGAGACAAGTCCTCCCTGGGTAGTGTAGATTGTTGCTGATATATTAAATTTGTAATCTCAACAATTCAGATACTGTATATTCTTTAGCTTTAGGAAGGAAGGAAGGAAGGAAAGGAAGGAGGGAGGGGAGAAGACAGAACAAAAGAAAATAGAAAGGAGGGAGGAAAGAAAGAATAAAAAGGAAAGAAAAAAGAGAAGGAAAGAAAGAATGAAAGAAAGAGAAGGGAGGGGGAGGAAGGAAGGAGAAAAGACAAAAAAAGAAAGGAGAGAGGGGAAAAAGAATAAAGAAGCAAAGAAAAAGAAAGAGAGAAAAAGAAGGAAAAAAGAAAGAAAGAAAGAAAGAAAGAAAGAAAGAAAGAAAGAAAGAAAGAAAGAAAGAAAGAAAGAAAGAAAGGTGGAGGGAAGGAGATAGGAAAGGAAGGAAGAAAAAAGGAAAGAAGGAAGAAAAGAAAGGAAGGAAGGAAGAAAAGAAAGGAAGGAAGGAAGAAGACAAATAAATAAAAAAGAAAGGAGTGAGGGAAGGAAGGAAGGAAGGAAGGAAGGAAGGAAGGAAGGAAGGAAGGAAGGAAGGAAGGAAGGAAGGAAGGAAAGGAGGAAGGAAGGAAGGAAAGAAGGAAGGAAGGATCTCCCACATCTATAAACAAAGGTATCATTGAAATTAGTGATTTGACAGCATTTCTTGGTGGAACTGTATTAAGTTCCTGTATTAAGTTTAGTGAATTAAATAAACAGTTAATTAATGGCCATCTTATAGGTTATCCATATGGTTTGGCACAAGCTGTGCAAGATCCATTTTCTTCTCACCACAGGCATCATCCACTATTCTAGAATTCTCTCAGCCATCCATCCATTCTCAGCTTGGCACACATACAATATGTTGGGACTACAGCTCCCAGCATTCTCACTCAGCATTCCCTTTGGCTGCCTTGGCTGAGAATTCTGGGAGCTTTAGTCTCTAAAAGTTGCCCAGAGGCACCAATCTTCTCATAGCATTTAACTCTGGGTTTCTAGCTGCTCAAGATCACATGCTTCAGAACATGAACCCTGCTCAACATTTGTCCACGATTTTAATCCACGAGTTTCTGTACAGCCTCATTTTTAACATTCTGACAAATAATTGTACTTTACTTTGCAATAGGATAATGCTTTCTTTGGAGAGTTGTAAATATCTCTCTGCTGCCAGTGACCAAATGAGAATTTGCTAGCAGTAGAAGAAACCAATCGATTTTTATTACCTGGGTATGGCCTAACCAAAATAATTGAAATGTCCTTAGCTTGTTTTGGGGAGAGCAGAGGGGGCTATTCTGAGAATTATATATTGATTAGACCATGGGCTAGTTCCAGTTAAGCAAGTTGCCAACATTGGAAACAGCATCTCTGCCTCTGCCATTAACTAATCACATGGCATAAAAAACTTGGCCTGATTTGGGCCAACAAAAGCGTTGTCTGCTTTTATTTTTTATTTTAGATTTTTTTTTAATCCCACCTTTATTATTTTACAAAAATAACTCAAAGTGGCAAAGGTATCCAACACTCCTTCCTTCCTCCTATCTTCCCTACGTGGGTTGGACTGAGAAAGAGTGTATGACGTGGTGCGGATTGGTGGGCATGACATGGCTTGGTGAGCATGACTTGGTGGGCATGGCAGGGAAAGGACACTGCAAAATTTCCACTCCCACCCCACTCCAGGGGAAGGATACCGTAAAATCCCCCTCCCCTCCCCACCCTACTAACCTGCTTTCCAGCTCTGTTCTCCTGTGCAGGGCAACAAAAGTAGATCCAGCCAATCAGCTGGGACTCGGGAGGCAGAGAATAGATGGGGGCGGGGCCAGTCAGAGGTGTTATTTGCTGGTTCTTTGAACTACTCAAATTTCTGCTACTGGTTCTCCAGAACCTGCCAGAATTGGCTGAATACCACCTCTGCATTAGACCAAACTGGCTCCAATTCTTTGACAAACAGGGTGAAGTCCTCTGAAGTATAAGTTTTGCGAAAAGAAAACAACATTGTCACGTGTGAATATGTTTTTTATTGCAGGTGACTGCAGTGATGATATGAAGTGACTGCTTACACTTTTTTACATGCATACCCAAAAATTAAAGTGGGAAATAAATAAATAAATAAATAAATAAATAAATACTCATCATATATTGTTAATTGTCTTCCCCTCTGTCTCCCGAGGATTTGAAATCCATCCAAAAATGACTTTCAGAGTCAACAATGGATGGAAACTAAACAAGAAGAGAACCAACCTAGAACTATGGAGAAATTTCCTGACAGTTAGAATAATTAATCAGTGGAACTGCTTGCCACCAGAAGTTGTGAATGCTTCAACACTGGAAGTTTTTAAGAAAAGATTGGATAACCATTTGTCTGAAGTGGTATAGGGTTTCCTGCCTAAGCAGTGGGTTGGATTAGAAGGTGCCTTCCAACTCTGTTATTCTTAATCCTTTTACTCTTCTTCCATATTATTTGTTTTGCAATTCAATCCTGTGTCATTCTCTGTGGATGATCAAATAATCTCAGGGTGCTTGTAGTCATTTACTCCACTTTCCCTGTCAAACTTAATTGTCTCTCTTGGACTTATTAATTTTCAGGTTGATATTCCTTATTACATCATAACATATTTCTCAGATTTGCTGCACATCCTATGGACCCTCAGCCCAAAACATAACACGTGGTCTTTTCAGAACACACACATTCATGATCCCAACAGCACAACTTGAATGTTACCACAAAAAAATAACCCGTATACTATTATCGATGCATTTATTGAACAACAAATTGTTAAACTGTCTTGTTTTAGTAGCCGTGGTGGCCCAGTGGTTAAAATGCAGTATTGCAGGCTGACTCTGCCAACTGCCAGGAGTTTGATCCTGACTGGCTCCGGTTGACTCAGCCTTCCATTCTTCCAAAGTGAGTAAAATGAGGACCTTGATTGTTGGGGACAATATGTTGACTCTGTAAACTGCTTAGAGAGGGCTGTAAAGCACTATGGATATGTAAATTTAAGGGCTATTGCTATAATGCTATTACTGAATGTTGATTTTTTTAAAAAATACCTTTTTTAAAATTGAAGAAATAAAATAGAGACAAAATACATTCATGTTATAAAACTAAACCCAAAATGGTGTGGGGAAAAATGAAGCTTATATTCTGAGAGTACAGAATTGTTTGCTAATGCACCTATAAATGAGGAGAACAGAAAAAACATATCATCAACATTTAATATGTTTGTCCAAAATGAGATCTGAAGCGGAGAGGCAATCTATCAAGGAAAACCTGTTCAGTGTCAAACCATTTGCTAACCATTCCATTAATTCTCAGATATCCTACAAATATACATATTACATTTGTTATTTTTTTAAAGATTAATATTATCAGGTCTTGACCTTGACTGATTGATCATGCATGATTCCACAATCCCTGCTGGGAGAAATATGTAATAGTGAGGAGGTAAAGGAGGAGATGGTCATATTTCATTCAATTTCCAGTCCATCTTCCTCCCTGTTGGAAACTTCAACATGGCTGATGTTCAGAGTAGAAAACCAATAAGCTTCAATATATTTGGTGTTTCTCTATTGAATTTTTATTATTCCTTTTCAATCTCCCATTAATCTCCTGCTGTCAAGATTCTCATTCATTTCTTTTGTCTATATCCTGAAACTTCATGCATAGATTTCTTTACCTTGTTAATACAAATTATAATATCTCCCTCACTCCCTTTCTCTTTCTCCCTCTCTCATGTGCATAAGTGTGTGTTTTGTGTGTGTTTTTAAAACAGGAAGAAAGGAGAGATGTGTGTGTGTGTGTGTGTGTGTGTGTGAGAGAGAGAGAGAGAGAGAGAGAGAGAGAGAGGAGGAGGAGGAGGAGGAGGAGGAGGAAAGAATCAATTCTCTATCCAGGTTCTTGACAGGAAGAGAGGAAGGATCAGGATCTTTAGATGAATTGTATCAAGACTTTAATTTCTCCCTTGCATTTCAGCTTTATTACAGTTTTAATCTTTCATAATAAAACTCCTCTATACCCTGGTGACAATAAAATTAATGTGTGCAAACTTTCCCTTACAATTTATACAGGTTCTCATATTCCATCTTGGCCATTGTACCTATAGTGCATCTGTCACTGTGTGCTCCAAAACAGATGATTTTTGAAATGTATGCTGATTAGTGAAACACTGGTTGATTTCCATCCCCTCTCCTCCTCCTCCTCCTCCTCCTCCTCCTCCTCCTCCTCCTCCTCCTCCTCCTCCTCCTCCTCCTCCTCCTCCTCCTCCTCCTCCTCCTCCTCTACAACTTTTGTGTCAAGGGAGATACAAAGTTTTGGTTCTACCTCATGCTCTTTCACCTTCTATTTTAATGTATATTATTCATATGTCCTTATCATTTCTCCCCCTCTTCAACTGTGTCTGATTTTTGGGAACTGCAAGGAGAAGTCCCTGCGGTTTTCTTGGCAAGGTTTTCCAGAGGTGGTTTGCCATTGTCTCCTTCCTAAGGTTGAGAGAAAGTGACTGGCCCAAGGTCACCCAATTGGCTTCATGCCCATAGTACGTGTCATGGTTGCCATTCTGTTAAGTCACACATCGCAAGCTGATAGCCTGATATCAGTAATGAGTGGAGGGAACAGTAGAGGTAGGGATGCAATGAGGGAACTCAGAAGAATCGAAACCAAGCAGTACCAACCTGTAAGAAGGTCACACCATCTCAAGGTCACACCAAAAGAATTAGGAGCTGGAGAGCATGCAAAGATAGGGACTGTTTCCCAAATGATTTGTTAACACCTGATTGGACATTGACTGATAACCAGGGGGCTGGCCAGGAATGAGGGAAAGTTAATTGTATCTTTTGTACAAGAAAATCTCAGATCCAGCATTGCCTCTTCTTTAACCATTTCAGCTTCAGAAAAATATACTTTTGGCAAATCATGGACCAGAAGTCTTTCTTTCTTTTCTAACTGAGCAAGATGGTTGACATTAACCTGGATCTGAGATTTGAGAACTCATAGTCTGCCAGTTTCTAGCTCAATACCTTAACCACTAAACTAAATCCAGCATTAAACTGGATTTCTTTGGATCATTAAACATAGCTTTTACCCAAGTGCTGTGATCAGGTTAAATGCAGAGTTCTGAATCTGGTGGTCTTAACATATATATATCCCAGTTGTATAGTTTTTTAACTGTTATTTGTTTTAATTTGTTTTACATTGTTATTTGTTTTTTGTTTTTTGTTTTGGTGTTGTTTGGTTTTATGTTGTGAAAGAGCACCTTATTTCGTTGTTCTCAGATCATCATATCTTGTTAATGCTCTTGAGGAAAGCTTGGAAATCTATAAAACAGCTGAATATCTCATTGTTATTTATTGAAATATTTTAAGTAGAATCCAATAAAGTTATATTACCGTTTAAAATTTAACTTTATCATCTCCAGCCACTCTATAATAGGGATTTAATCTACCACTCTGGATTTCAACACAATCCATGTTTGGAAGAGAAGGAGTTGGTTCTTTCTATTTCAAGCCAAGAAGCCCAAAATGGGTAGGGAGATCTGAAATTTTGAGAACATGTTATGGATGCTTTCAGAAAATGGCAGATATAACCACTCATAAAAGACTGTTTATCAAAGGACAAGATCATAAAGTTATTTCTCATTGGTTATTTGTAATATCCTGAGGAGCCCTGGTTGCACAGTGCTTAGAATAAAATATTTCCGGCTAACTCTGCCCATAGCCAGCAGTTTGATCCTGACCGGCTCGAGGTTGATTCAACCTTCCATCCTTCCAAGGTCAGTAACATGAGGTTTCAGATTGTTGGAGGCAATATGTTCACTCTGTTTAGAGAGCACTGTGAAACATTGTGGGGCAGTATATAAGTCTAAGTGCTATTGCTATTTCCATTACCCCTATATGCTTCAACATTTTTATGGGGTGGTGATCCTTCTTTCAAGTCAAGTACTGCAATCCAGTTACCCTAAATTTCTTCAATTGGAGAACAGATTACTGTTCTGTACAAATTTGTAAATTGCAAAGAGATAATCACCCGTTTCGCTCTGGGTTCAAATAAACTACTGCACAAACCAGCAACCTCTATAACTAGATTATTGAGACGTGTAGAAGACACAGTGGAGATGCAGTGAATTGCAAAGAAGGACAAGCAAGAGGCATAAGCACAGATTCCAGCCATTCCCAGATCCTGCACAAAATTAATAAGTGTATGTAGAGTGAATTAAAAGTGTGGCCTTAATTACTTAATATCTAAGCCTTGCTTTCTCCTGCTGTAATTCTATTCACTAAGCACTATGACTTTTGATTGGCATGCAAATGACTTTTCAAAGAAAAGTGTAATTACTCACTAGCCTCTGAAGATTTTGTAACTTTTTTTTTTTGTAATATACTTCTCAAAATACAAAACAATGCCTATTGTATGATTTGTGATCAGTTTGCTATTTGCTGATCTGGCCATTTTTTTCCTGTCTCCCCACCCTTTATGGATAAGTCACTAGTTTAATTCTTTTATCCAATTTATTTTTTAGAAAGAGCCGGCATGATCATACTCCACTCAGCATCAAGGAAGCAGCTGTAGAGGTGGTCAACAGTGTTAAGTATCTGAAGGTGCAGATAACTAACAATCTGAATTGGTCTTTCCACAAGACATCCTAATGAAGCATGCAAATCAATGTCAGTATTTCCTATGTTGGATGAGGAGAGCACATCTTTCTCCTTCTGTCCTGGCCACTTTTTATAGAAGCATAATTGAGAGCATTTCAACAAACTGCATCACTGTTTGGTTTGGTGGCAGCAGTGCCTCAGATAGAAAGTCCTTACAGAGAGTGGTGAGGACAGCCAAGATTACAGGAAGCTAATTTCCTGTTATTCAGGATACTGCTTATAAGTGCTATGGGTTTAAAGCTCAAAGCATTGTTAGAGACCCTACATTCCCCACTTTATGGTCTGTTTCTGTTGCTCCTCTCTAGGAGGGGGTTTTGAAGTATTTCTAACAGGACTACCAGATACTATAACAGCTTTGTTCCCTATCTGGTAAACTCTCAAGATTCATTTTTTTCACGATGTACATGTGTATATCCAAACTAGATTATGTTGTTTCTCTGTGTCATATAAGTGGGAAAATGCATATTTATTTAGTTATTTAGTTATGTTTATGTAGTGTATATTGGAGGTGGAAACCCTTTGAGAGCTGTATGCAATGAAATTTCATTTTAATGTATGCCAATTAGCATACAGTCAGTGACAATAAAGTTATTCTAAGTCTACTGAGATGTAGGTATAGATTAAATTATTCCACTTTGAAGGTGAGCTTTCCTTCTTTTAGCTTTACCTGAAGTTACCTTGGCAGCAATACAGAAAGCTAGCTACTGCTTTCTTTTAAGATGTGATGATGTTACTTAGTTTGAGTAATCAAACATCTGCAAGAAAAACAACCAAACTCAGAGAGCACCAAGAATCCCTCAGGCCTGGAATTTCCTGGAAGAGTCTTGTCCAAGAAGTAACTAGGCTCAAGTCTGCTTAGCTTCTGAGCCCAGAGTTGGTCAGGCAAGATTGTAGTTCTAAACGAGAAACAAATTATTGGACAAAAAAGGAAGGACCCAGCTCTGCAAACTGAGCACAGGAAGAGATGTTTTGACATAGTTTCAAAGGGTATCATTTAGCTTTGGATATTTGCTTTTATAGCACTACTCCCTGGATCAAATAGAGAAAATCTGAAGTGGCCAATTCATTTTTGCTTTTAACCTCTGAAGTAGAAAGTAATTAGAAATTTTCCCCAGAATTACCTGACTATTATCCCATTTCAGTGTATTAGATTCTCAAGCGCCCTTGAGCGCCTGTCATATAGATATAGTGGTTTGTCAATTTGAACTCAAGTTGGAGTCTCTTAATTAGGGATGTGCCGAAGTAGCTGAATGTAATGTGGAAAAGCTGGCAGGCAGTTCCCTCATTGACCCTATTCCTACTTAATGACAGCTGGGCTGATTAATGTCTACAGAAACCATACCTCCATTTTTTTTCCTCCTACAAAACATCCATAAATGTTTCAGTGGCAATGATATCATTGACTTATATTTTTGCCCATGGTTTTCCTCATTCTTTTGGGAGATCTTTAACAAACATTTCTGTGATGGAACATCCTCTGTGCACTTTAATTGTTTAACAGTGTGTTGCTTGGCCCTTTAATTATTGAGACCCTGCAATTTGGCTTTGATAGTTCCCTGGATTGTTGGTGCCGAAAAAGGATTTGTGTGTGGTCTGAACTAATGTCAATCTTTGGCATATTTACAGGCCAGTTTTGTTGTGGAAAGGGAAGGTTTTAAGATGTAAAGTACAAGTAAAGTCACTTAATGGGACAAGCTGAAGATGGGGAAGAGATTTCAGAAGAGACAAGCTGTCTCAATTTCTCAGCATAAACTTTTTAACATAACATAACATAACATAACATAACATAACATAACATAACATAACATAACATAACATAACATAACATAACATAACATAACATAACATAACATAACACAACACAACATAACATAACACAACACAACATAACACAACATAACAAAACATAACAAAACATAACATAACATAACATTAGAAGAGCTTCTGTGGCACAGTGGTTAGAGTGCAGCACTGCAAGCTACTTCTGCAGCCAGCTGCCTACACTTTGGCAGTTCAAATCCCACCAGGCTCAAGGTTGACTCAGTCTTCCCTCCTTCCGAGGTGGGTAAAATGAGGACCCAGATTGTTGGGGGCAATATGCTGACTCTGTAAACTGCTTAGAGAGGTCTATAAAATAGTATATAAGTCTAAGTGCTAGTGCTATTACGATAACATAACATACAGAACAGAACAACAGAATAGAACAATGTGTAACATAACATAACAAGCCTTTTAAAAGAATATAATCAATAGATTTTGAGGCTTTTGAGAAGCCTCTAGTTCTTGAAAAGATAGAATAACAGAGTTGGAAGGGACTTTGGAGGTCTTCTAGTCCAATACCCTGCTCAAATAGGAAACCTTATACCCTTTCAGACAAATGGTTGATAATCACTTCTTTAAAACCTCCAGGAACAGAAGAGGGAAACTTACCAAATTAAGAGACTATCATGTTTACTGATCAGATCGTGGAATCCATAGAGGAGGTGGTGTTGCTATCTTCTATAAAAAGTCCCTACATCTAAAAAACATCCAAGTTACCCAGGAGCTTGCTCTTCCTGAGACCATCATCTATGAACTGTCCTTAAATATCATATTTCAGTTCTTACTATGTTACAGAGCCCCTGATTATGACATCGAACATGCAAACAAGCTAAATACACTACTAACATGGGCAACATCCCACCCACCCACTTTTATTTTTCTTGGTGACTTCAATCTACTTCATATTAACTGGACCCTTAACGAATGTACAACTGAACCCACACATGCAAACTTCTACAATGCAGTAACAAATCTGGGACTAGAACAACTAGTAACCAACAACACTAGACTAAACAACTGCCTTGATCTCATATTCTGCAATAGTTTGAATTCAATTTATGGAACACAAATTAAAGAACCCTTTTCTAACAGTGACCACAACATGATTGACTTTTCTCTCAACATATGTCCACACAAAAATCATCACAATGATGGAATCCCCAAGTATAACTTTAAAAAAGGCAACTATGATCTTGTAAACAATGACCTCTCATCCTTTGATTGGCAATTTCTATTCTCTGGATGCAATACTGTAGAAGACCATTACAATATATATTTTACTTGAAGTCAAAAAAGTCATCAAACTATATGTAACATTAACAACTCCCCAAACCAGAAAAAACAAATTACCCAAAACAATATGGAAGCTTCAATCCCAAAAAAAAATCACTTTGGTGGAAAAAAAAATCTGGTCACGTTGCCAACTTCAAAAACCGATACAAAAATTTATGCCACCAGATAAAAACTGAATGCACCAATTATCACATTAAACAAGAAGAAAACCTATGCACCAATTCCACCCGCGCTTTCTACAATTTTATAAACAACAAACTAAAAGAATCAATGTCCATCCCACCCCTGAAAGGACCTAATGGTAAAGACTGCAACGACGACGCTTTTAAAGCCAACCTCTTTAACACATTATTTGGTTCAGTATTTGTAAACAGCAATGGATCATGCCCAGTATTTCCTAGTTGAACCACAGACAACTACAATGATCAATTTTACATAATACATTGTGGAAAAAGCAGTGTGCAATCTAAAACTATCTCTATCTATTGGACCGGATAAAATGTGTGCCTACTTCTTAAAAAAGCTACCCACTGCCATAGCTGAACCTCTAAGAATAATCTTTGAAAAATCTTTCAGGACTAGCTCTTTGCCAAAACTATGGTCACAAGCCACAGTCATCCTCATCTTCAAAAAGGGAGACTCCAGCCTAGTTGAAAATTACAGACCAATCTCTTTATGTTGCGTTACCTGTAAAGTCATGGAATCAATTATTAACCAATCCATCACCCTCCACTTAAAAACAAACAACCTACTCTCTAATGAATAATTTGGTTTTAGGAAAAAAACTATCATGTAATCTGCAACTCTTACACTGCAAAAACATATGGACTACACAACTCAATCAGGGCAAAGCAATAGACACAATCTACATAGACTTCTGTAAAGCCTTTCATTCAGTGGTACACGACAAACTACTCCTAAAACTAAAATCTTACGGTATCTCTGGACACCTGCATTACTGGATAGACAGGTACAGGAATGCTGTACCTGTCAACAGTGGTGTCCCCCAAGGCTGTGTTCTAGGACCAACTCTTTTCATACTCTACATAAATGACCTCTGTGATCATATCAAGAGCAACTGCGTTTTCTTTGCTGATGATGTAAAGCTATTCAACACCACAGACAATACTGCTACCCTTCAAAAAGACTTTGACTATGGATCAGAATGGGCAAACAAATGGCAACTTCAAATTTCAACAAATAAATGCTCTGTCCTACATATTGGCAAAAAAAATCAGAAAATAAAATAAAGGCTGAATAGTCAAGACCTTGTTGATGATCCAAACTATGTCAAGGATCTTGGAGTACTCATCTCAAATGATCTAAGTGCTACAGTCCACTGTAACTACATAGCCAAAAAGGTATTAAGAGTTGTTAACCTAATCCTACATAGCTTTTTCTCTGGTAATATTACAATAATAACTAGAGCATACAAAACATTTGCTAGCCCAATACTTGAATACAGCTCATCAGTCTGGAACCCACATTACATATCTGATATTAACACAGTTGAGAAAGTGACTGTGGTTTTTCCCCAAACCCCAAAAACTTGAACCTTAGACTGTCTACCATTGACCTCACCCCTTTCCTAAGAGGTCTGTAGGGGGTGTGCATAAGCACATCAATGTGCCTACGGTCCCTGTCCTATTATTTCTTTTATATTTTTTTAATTTTTGTTATATGTATCCATGTATTCATAACTATGTTTTTACTTATGCCTATTATCTTGTAAGCAATTGATAAATAAAAATAAAATAAAGAAATGAATAAATAAATAAAACCTTTGTGTCCTGTTTTTGAAGTGCAGCTGCTTTGCGAGGCAAGCGGATTGTCGCACGGCAGCTGCTGAAGTGACAGGGAGATTGCAGACTTGCAGGAGGTGAGTCAGAAAGCCTCTGTGCCTATGTAAAGCATACGTTTGGGGTGCATGCACGTGCAAAGTGTGTGAATGCATGCAAAGCACGCCCACCAAGTCACGCCCACTGAACTGGTGGTAAAAATATTTGAAATGCATCATTGCGAAGAGTCATTAGTAAATAGTTATAATCATGACAATTATTCTTTAGATGGATGTAAAAATAAGAAATTCTTCTTTATATCTGTCTACCAAACCTTGCTGGCAAGAGCACTCAGAGAAAAACTGAAGCTGCAGATAAGTGCACATGGGAGTAGAAATAGGCCTCAAAGCATCACGGTGCAGAGCACCTGGATTATCTTGTTGAAAAATGTCTATTTCAGATGGCAAGTATAAATACTCTATTCCATGGGGGGGGGGGAGTCTTTTTCCTTGAACACACAAAACAGAGGGATCATCTCTGGCTTTCCCGATGACAGCTTTGCAATTACTAAAGAGCAGCTTTGAAACATTAGGGGAAGGAGGATGTCAAAGATCAAACTGTCAAAGATCAAACTGTCTTTCTAAATGAGCACTGTGTCATTTAGATAGACTAGCCTGGCAAGGGCCTGGTTCCCACTGTTCTCACGTTTAATCAGCAAGCAAAGAGCCTGTGGCTTTTAAGAGCAGAAGATGGCAGGGAGTCAATATCTTTCACAGAAAAGATTTTAACCTTTATAACTCTGCATGGCTTAGCTCTGAGACAGTGGTGGGATTCAATTTTTTTTTTTTTTTTACTACCGGTTCAGTGGGCATGGTGTGGCTTGGTGGATGTGGCTTGGTGGGCATGGCAGAGGAAGGATACTGTAAAATCCCCATTCCCTCTCCACCCCACTAACCTGCTTTCCAGCTCCGTTCTCCTTTGTAGGGTAACAAAAGAAGACCCAGCCAATCAGCTGGGACTCAGGAGCCAGAGAATAGATGGGGGCAGGGCCAGTCAGAGGTGGGATTTGCCCATTCTCCTAACTACTCGACATTTCTGCTACCGGTTCTCCAGAACTGATCAGAACCTGTTGAATACCACCTCTGCTCTAAGATATATATTGTCAGAGTTCCAAGTAATGCGTCCATAGCTAACAGAACTCTGAGGCAGGTAGATTTATCAAAAAATAGTTTCATTTGTCATATCATATTGGCACTGGCTGGTGAAAACCAACTCTGAATGTTCCTCTGGTTTTCACCTTATTAAAGTGAAAGCTTTCTCCTTTCCCCAAACAACCAGTTACATGGTCCAATCAAGGTATCACCTGGTTGCCTAGTAACTTTACTCCTCCTCTCTCTGGCCACCTGTGGGAATGTCCTTGGTTTCCAGGACAAAGTATTTTGTTTTGGCTACCTACAAACCCCAACTATCTCTATTCCCCCCTCCCTATCCCCCAGTTCCAATGTAGTAACACTGAAGCGTCAAAATGGCTTCAGGCTTGACATATCCAGGACCATCTTCTCCAGTCACTTAAGTGGATGTTCTAGGACATCCATTTAGCAGAGTTGTCCAACCTTTAAGACAACTTTATGATTTGTGGACTTCAACTCCCAAATATTCCCTATGCTGGCTGGGGAATTCTGGGAGTTGAAGTCCATAGGTTTTAAAGTTGCCAAGGTTGGATATTCCTGGGATAAAGACTGGCACGTAATGCTTCTCTGTTGTTACAAATGCTTTGCGGTATAATTTTCCTCCTAAGATAGAGTTATTTCCTCCACTATATTAACATTTTGCTCAAAAGACAGTATTTTAAAAATACATTGGAATAGTAATGATTGCAACAAACTTCTTTATTGACTTCATTTCTTTAATTTTTAAAGTTGTTCATACATTTTGTTCTAGGTGTCTTTTTAAAGTTCTATATTTAGTAATAATATAGTATTTACTAGCATAAATGTTATGTATATGGCACTTGTCAGCTATAGTTATCACATAGATAGATTTCCAGCCTCCAGATTTGGTAATAAATTCAAGAGTTAGTATAGTGACAAAGAATTCATGAAATAAAACTTTTCCATGAAAGACAATCTCAATACCAAGATTCTGGAGACATTCTATAGCTGGCACAAACAATATTTTTCAAGAGAGACCTTCTCTGCTCTTTCCCTCCTTTTCTTCAATGCCTGATGGAGGCACGGCAAACAAAGGATTGTTTCACTGTTTTTCCAACTTGCTTTGAAAAGCAAGACAAAATGAAACAGGAAAGGAAAGTGAATTGAACCACCTGATTCAGAAGGTGAAGCTTTCAAGTCAATCTCACCTTTAGTGACTGAGAGACATATCTGTAGCAGTGGAAAAATTACACATAAAGCACTTTTATATTGAGCAGAAGTCCCCCAATTCTCCAAAACTTTGCTTAATACAATATTGTGCAAAACCACAAAGTTACTGAACCAAGGAACTAGCCAGTAAGCAAGGGTGGATATGGAAAATAACATGGTGTAAGATAAAATGAATAATTAAATGTACTTTTCCTTTTTTGGTAGAGAAACGCCCCGGGCTAAGCTGAGGTCACAAAATATATAAAAGTGATGCCTCAGGAAGAGCCAGGGGTTCAGAATTTGCCATTCTAATGCTTTGAACCTTGTGCACAAATAAAAACCTGTATTCTCCAACCTTTCGTGGTCTTGTGTCCTGATTTGGAAACAGGATCTGCTGCAACATATCCATGCCATTTCTTTGGCAACAGTTTCGATGTAGTTTGCCATGGCTGTCTCCTGGGGTATTTTCCCAACTAGCCAGTCTAGTTTATAGCCTGATTGTATTCCCTGGTAGTCTCTCCTGTGAATATTATCCAGCTCTGAGTCTGCATAGCTTTATGGTATTTAGTCTAGATCAGAGGTGGGAAACGAGGGCCTTTTTATGACTTGTGGACTTCAATTTCCAGAATTCCTGAGCCAGCCATGGTTGCTCTGGATTTCTGGTCGTTGAAATCCACAAGTCATAAAAGGGGCCATCTCTGGTCCAGATCATCAATAGCTTATTGCAGGGGTCCCCAACAGGGGTGGTGTTCAGCAGGTTCTGACCAGTTCTGGAGAATTGGTAGCAGACTCTTTGAGTAGTTCAGAGAACCGGTAGCGGAAATTTTTAGTACTTTGGAATTCCACTTCTGACTGGGCCCACCGCCATCTATTCTCTGCCTCCCGAGTTCCAGCTGATCGGCTGGGTCTTCTTTTGTTACCCTGCATAGGAGAATGGAGCTGGAAAGCAGATTAGTGGGCAGGGAGAGAATGGGAATGTTACAGTATCCTTCTCCTGGAGTGGGGTGGGAATGGAGATTTTGCAATATCCTTCCCCTGTCACACCCACCAAGCCACATTATGCCCACCAAGCCATGCCCACAGAACTGGTAGTAAAAATTTTTGAATGCTACCACTGGTCCCCAAACTAAGACTTGTGAACTTCAACTCCCAGAATTTGTTCACAAGTCTTAAAGTTGCCAAATTTGGAGACCTCTGGCTTAATGTAACTTTTACTTCTTACTTTGACACCAACCTCAACCCCACCTCCAAAGCCATGGAAATGTCATTTATTTATTTGTTGTGAATCAATAAATACTTAATAAAGATCATTAAGAGCTTGAAGCAAAGTGCAGGGTTCTGGCCCTGCACTTCTGATTGGCCAATGATAGCGACATCAGATTGGTCCGTTCAGGAGAATCTGATTGGCTATTAACGAGCTTCTCCCATTGTTTAATGGAGCTAGCGCTCCCTGTGTTTTCATTGGTTAAATAAGTTAAGAGTTGCCTATATAAAGGGGCCCATCGTGACCATTGAGCTGAGCTGTTTTCACATGTAAATAAAGAGTTTGAAGTTCACTGTTTCACTGGCTCGTCTCCATCCTTGCACCCATGCACAGAACTTAACACTGGCGACGAAGGTGGGATGTGGAGACATCAGAGCTTACTGAACAACGAAGAACCATAACTGAGCATGTGGCTGAACGCACCAATGGTGGAACTATGTCTGGCAGCGTCATACCACCCGCTCCATTCAACCCGGCACAAGAAGACTGGGACTCATATATGGATCGCTTCCAGATGTTTCTGGAAATCAACAATTTGAAGGATGCCACTATTGGAAAGAAACGAGCGGTATTCCTAACTCATTGTAGGCCAACCGTATTCAAGATGGCCAAGGCACTAGCAAAACTGGCAGAAGTAAAGTCTATGGACTGGGATGTCCTCGAACCACTGCTGAGGACTCACTATGCACCGACCATGCCAACGCTCGTGAGAAGGCATGAATTCTATCAGAGAAGTCAGCGGAAGGGCGAAAGTGTTGCTGATTTCATCTCCGGAATCTGGGAGGCCGATGCAAGTTTACCAACTTAGAAGAAGCCCTAAGAGACCGAATCGTTCTGGGATTAGATGCACCAGGCACTCAGAGTAAATTAATGGCGAAGGGTGACATTAGCCTTAAAGATGCCATAGCTGAAGCTACTGCAGCAGAAGCTACCAGGAAGTTGGCTGCCCAAATGCGCCGCACCCACGCACCAGTTCGCCAATGAGCCTGCGGCATTTCACCTCAGTCAGAGAGACAGCTAGACACAGCCCACCACGAGGACCTCGAATCGTCAGAAAGTGATGAGGAAGAGGTCCATCGACTTCAGTCCGAACGGGACCAATGCCAGAAATCGCAGTACCAATGGCCGGGTGTGGAGCAAGCCACCCCTGGTCAGAATGCAAATTCCTCGACGCGCTCTGCCATGTGTGTGGGAAAAGAGGCCATATAGGTCGGGTCTGTAGAAGCAAGCCAGGATCCAGCCAACCCTCAAGGGGGGCTAACTATCACCAACCGACAGGAAGTCGTCCCATGAAGCGAGAACACGTGAACCACCAATGGAACAACCACTCCTACAGAAACAAAACCCTAAACCACCCAACGAAGCGAGAAGAGGCTCACCAAATGATCACGATCGGTCACACCTCATCTCTGGACACCAAAAGATCCGAGTGAAAGTAACCATCAAAAACCAGCCCTGCCTGATGGAAGTCGATTCAGGATCGTCCCTCTCGATGGTTTCCTGGAAGACCCTCAAACAGCTCATCCCCACTATCCATAGGCAAGACCTCAGATTCCAAAGGCTCATACTCAAGGACTATCAAGGAAATCGAATCCCGGTCGTTGGATCCAGTTGAGTACGGGTATCGTTTAAGAACCGTACAGCATTTCTACCCCTGACTGTAATCAACAAGGATCGGCTTAGTTTGTTAGGCCTCCAATGGTTCGCTCCACTTGGAATTGAAGTAGCCGGCATTCCCCGAACCTGCAGCAGCGATTGGGAAGAAGACCTCATCCACGAATTTCAGGACGTCTTCGCAGAAAAATTAGGCGAGTACAAGGGGACCCTGATATCATTTAACCTCAATCCCAAAATAGCTCCCATCCGCCTTAAGCCTCGTCGAGTTCCATTTGCCCTTAAACCAAAGATTGACGAGCAGCTTCATAAATTAATAGCTCAGGGTGTGTTAGAACCAACTGATCACCCTCCCTGGGAAACCCCAATCATAACACCCATCAAGCCGGATGGATCGATAAGAATTTGTGGGGACTACCGAGCCACCCTGAACCATACCCTTCAACAAAACGCTTACCCGGTACCGGTGGTGCAACACCTCCTCCATTCCCTGGGGGGCGGAAAAGTCTTCGCTAAACTAGACTTAGCCCAGGCATACCAACAACTGCCTGTTGACAAAAAAATGGCAGAGGCCCAAACAATCGTTATGCACAGAGGTGCGTTTAAATGTAACCGACTTCAGTTCAGAGTGAGCGTAGCCCCGGGAATCTTTCAAAGCTTGATGGAAAGGCTATTACAAGGGATAAAAGGTGTTGTCCCATATTTTGATGATGTGTTAATCGCAGCCCCAACTCAGAAAATACTAAAGGAATGCCTGAGGTTGGTTCTCCAGAGATTTAAAGACTCAGGTCTCAAAGTTAAAAAGAACAAGTATTATTTATATACGAATCGTGTAGAATTTTTGGGATATTTAATTGATAGTCAAGGCATTCACCCCACCAATAACAAACTCAAGAACACCCCAAAACCCTGGAACAAGGCCGACTTCCAGGCTTTTCTGGACCTTATCAATTTTCATAACGTTTTCCTGCCTCACAAAGCAGCCGTAGCTGAACCCCTACATCGTTTATTGGACAAAAAAGCAACCTGGGTATGGGGACACAGAGAAGAACAGACGTTTCGACATGTAAAAAATTTATTGACTTCCGATGCTGTTCGGATGCAGTATAACGAAACTTTGCCTTTAATGATCACGTGTGATGCATCCCCATTTGGAGTGGGCGCCATTTTAAGCCACGTTTTGCCAAACGGTAATGAAGCCCCTGTTGCCTATTTCTCAAAGATGTTTTCAAAAACAGAACGCAACTACAGTCAAATTGATAAGGAGGCCCTTGCTATAGTATCCGCGGTTAAGAGATTTCATGAATATGTGTATGGCCGAGCCTTTACCATAGTGACTGACCACAAAACTTTGCTGGGCGGGCTGCTTGGAGGAGGCAACCCGGTGGCACTCCGGGCTTCCCTTCATCGCGTGGCTTGGGGCCAGGCGTGAGCACCCGCGAGTTAAAAGGAAGCTGGAAGGCTTCCAGGCTTAAACTTTGCACAGTGCAGCGGAGGGGAAACCCAGAGCGCCGCTGGGTCGCCTCCTCCAAGCAGCCCGCCCAACCGCTTACCGGGCGGAACCCTTCCCTTTCCTCGGCGGGAAGACGCTCCTGCCTGTAAACTTTGCCTGTGCAAAGTTTAAGTCTGGAAGCCCTTTCGGCTTCCTTTTAACTCGCGGGTGCTCGCGCCTGGCCCTGAGCCACGCGGTGGAGGGAAGCCTAGTAGGTGGGTGGGCTGCTTGGAGGAGGCAACCCGGTGGCGCTCCGGGTTTCCCCTCCACCGCACTGTGCAAAGTTTAAGCCAGGAAGCCCTTTTGGCTTCCTTTTAACTTGCGGGCACTCGCGCCTGACCCCGAGCCGCGCGGTGGAGGGAAGCCTTGCGGGTGGGCAGGCTGCTTGGAGGAGGCAACCCAGCAGCGCTCCGGGCTTCCCTCCACAGCGCGACTTGGGGCTAGGCGCGAACGCCCATGAGTTAAAAGGAAACCGAAAGGGCTTCCAGGCTTAAACTTTGCACAGTGTGGCGGAGGGGAAACCCAGAGCGCCACTGGGTTGGCTCCTCCAAGCAGCCCGCCCAACCATCCACCGGGCGAAACCCTTCCCTTTCCTTGGCGGGAAGACGCTCCTGCCTGCAAACTTTGCCTCTGCAAAGTTTAAGCCTGGAAGCCCTTTTGGCTTCCTTTTAACTCGCGGGCACTCATGCCTGACCCCGAGCTGCGCAGCGGAGGGAAGCCTAGCGGGTGGGCGGGCTGCTTGGAGGAGGTGACCCAGCAGCACTCCAGGCTTTCCTCCACTGCGCGGCTCGGGGCCAGGCGTGAGCGCCCGCGAGTTAAAAGGAAACCAAAAGGGCTTCCAGGCTTAAACTTTGCACAGCGCAGTGGAGGGGAAACCCGGAGCGCCGCCGGGTCACCTCCTCCAAGCAGCCCGCCCACCCGCCTGCCGGGCGGAACCCTTCCCTTTCCTCGGCGGGAAGACGCTCCCACCTGCAAGCTTTGCCTTTGCAAAGTTTAAGCCTGGAAGCCCCAGGAAAAAAAGGGGGATCAGCGGGGACTCACCTTCGGAGAGGTCACACTCGAAGGTGATTTCAAACTCTCAGCCGAGGCCTTTGCAACGTTCTTTTCTTTCCTACTCCGAGAGCGCTCCGCACTGTTTTGCAGCCTTGGGGGCCATGCGGCGCAGGGCAATACGCCATGCCCAGCAATTTTTTTTCAGGGGCGGGCTGGATTGGACAGACCAACGGGCCGGATGTGGCCCGCGGGCCGTAGTTTGTCCACCCCTGGTCTAGAGTAATAGCTGTTTTGCAGTTACTCATAAACTAAAGGCTAAAAATAAGTAATAATGTTTTTTTTTCCATAACACATTTTATTTTCTGTCCCAGAAAGCATATTTGGGGGGGGGGGTATCATTGGGCTTTTTCTCACCACAGTTTTCAAGCTCACTTGATTAAGCCTAAGGAGTGAAGCATATTTTTTTTCTGTTTTTCATTTTTTTCAATGTTACATTTATTTCATTCTGTTTCATTATGGATGTGATGAGGTTGACTTTTGATCTGGAGGTCTATTGATTTGCAAAGATGGCAATTGTTCCAGAAATACACAATTGTGGAGGATTTTTTTTTTTTTGGTGGAAAAGAAAGGATAGACCAGGATTACAGGGAGTAAGTTGTATCATCTGACTTTCTCCAGCTCAACTGGAGCACCTTATCCTTCTGTACCTGGGAAATATCTCTCTTAGGGTCTTCTGTCCATTTTTCCCCCACCCTAAACCCACCCCCAGGAATTTCCCATCTCTCAAATTTTGGGTTGGACTAGCAGCATGCCCTTTAATCACTGAGGAGGTGGATCTTCTCCTGGGACTCAAGTCCCTGATATGTACACTTTATTGCATCAATGAGACTACTTCCTGGAAAATCTTCCCATACAACTGCTGAATAGCAGCCAGGTCAACCCATCAAGCCTCATGACAGCACAACTATCCTTCAAGACCAGAATTGAGTTTTTTCTACTTCTTTTCTTTACTCTTTAATGTGCATCTGGAGAAGCATTGCAGGACAATTTGGGCAACCCAGAGCTTTTTCAGAGAAAGGCTTGGATGAAGAGACTGCACGGTCCCAAACTGGATGCAGGAGGAGGGGAAGAAGTTCAGGATAGCCACATTGTAGAATCTCTCAGGCTATAGCTAGTAACTTAGAAGGTTATAGCTTTAATTTGGCAAGATTCCGTCCACTAGGTCTATGCAAATAAAGTATTGAATGCAATTGGATTTCATTGTGCTGCCTGACAAATGGCTATCTCATGCCAACAAAACAGCAGTCATGCTGCCACGAAATCATATGCCATAACGTATTCATCTTCCAAACATTCCATAACTTTTGCAAACATTGCTGTGTATATCCTCCAGATACACAGATTTTTGTAGGCAACTTCCCATGACATACATATTTACATATATAAATGCATAAATTTTGAACCATGAATTGCAATCTCAAGTTTGGAGAACAATGTCGGGCTAAAGGGAACTATGTTCTGATTCTGTTTTTATTGCAAATGCAAATTAAAATAGTTTTCTTTAAAATGAAAGCAAGGAGGTAGTTTTCTTACCTTAGCTTTTTGGACAGAGAAATTCTTATTCTGAGAGTGTTCTATCCAGCAAAAGGCTTAGAATTTTTAATGTAGTTATATTTTGAGCATCTCCTGGATATGGATAGTCAAAAAAGGCATGATAGTAGTTGTAGCATCATGATAAGAGCTGTATCCTTTGTATTCACATATTATATTGTAGCCACTTGGTGCTCTATATATTAAGATATGTTGAGGATTTACTTCTCATTTTGTTCCTCTCAGATTGGAGAATATGGATAACTAGGGAGGCTTCAGATATATAACTGAAAACAGACCATGGAATGCTCTGCCATCTTCAGACCATCCCCTGCCATCTTCCACGAGAAAGTAAATTTCTAAACATTAGCAAGAGAAACTTTGAATAGTAAAGTAGGAAACTAATACTTTCATGACATCATGTCTTACTAGAAAGTTCTTACTGTCTTTAATCTACATTCAGTACTTACTCTTTTGCTCAATCTTCTGTATTTTTCTTTTTTGGTATTTCACTATTTTAAGAGCAAAATGAATAAAAAAGAATTTAGAAGTGTCTTTCACAGAAAAAAAGAAATAAAACTCTGAAAACTGTAGGACAGATTATGTCAATTCATCAGCTAGTTGATTTCCTGTGCATTGACCATGAAGCATTTTGCATGAAAAATCAAGTTTTTTAGAATCTACACAGTAAAGCATTTGTTTCAGGTGTTATGATAACTCAGGACTCAATTATTGGGTAGAATTTTTGAGACATGTTCAACCATTATATACTGGCATTTTTAATAATTATGTCTTAAAAGTTTATTGTGAAAATTAGCAAGGTCACAATGTCAACAAGGTGAGCATAATTTCTCAAAGCCCATCCCTTTTTTACCTGCATATGATGCTCATTAGACACACAAAAAGATGATGGAGCTTTGATAATCAGTCACCCCTACCATCTTGATCTTTTAATTCCCTTCCACCAACATTTTTTTTAATGCTTAAGAGAATATCTGAACAAAAAAGCAGCTTTCCCATGGCTTCTTGGAATATAATAAAGATGTAGGTTGGTTGGTTGAAGAAACATTTTGCCATATAACCCATAAAATAGAAGAATGTAATTTTTCTATATCCCTCTTTGAGGACGATGGGTGGGAACCTTTATCTATAGATCAAGAACTCTTGAAGTAGGCAATCAGGGTGATATCTCCTGATGCAAATCTCTTTATAAAGGTCATTTTAAGTTTAAAGCACCCATTAGGTGGTAAATGTGGCTTCTCAGCACTAATTCATTAACACCCTGACTCTAGTGCTTTCATATTGTTGGCACTTTTCTGTGGTGGTTGAGCAGGAGAAGACATTGCTTTCAGCTTTTACTATTTTTATCTACCTACCAAGAAGCTCTGCAGAAATTGACTAACCCTCAACTTTAATCATTATTTTTCACTTTTTTAAAGGAGTAAAGAATAAAGTACTAGGGAAACAGCAGTTGCAATCTATAATAGTATAGTATAGTATAGTATAGTATAGTATAGTATAGTATAGTATAGTATAGTATAGTATAGTATAGTACAGTATAGTATTACAATACAATACAATACAATACAATACAGTACAGTACAGTACAGTACAGTACAGTACAGTACAGTACAGTACAATACAATACAATACAATACAGTACAATACAATACAATTATAATACTGTTGCTATGCCATGCCATACAATATAATATATAGACCCAGTTTGGGCTAGAGCCTAGACTTTAAGATACAAGGTTAGAAACTGGGAGACTGTGAGTTTTAGTCCACCTTAGACATAAAAGCCATCTGGGTGACTTCGGGCCAACCACCAGTTGACTGTGAGTTTTATTTCCGCCTTTGACACGCAAGCTGTTTGGATGATTTTGTGCCAGTCTCTCTCTCTCTCCCTCTCGCCCCCCCTCTCCCTCCCTCCCTCTGTTCACTCGATCTTACAGGGTTATTGTGAGGAAATAGAAGGAGGAAAGAGAATTAGGTATGTTCACCACCTTCAGTTGTTTGTTAAAAACGGTAAAGTAGGAATACAAATGAATAAATATTCTGGAGATAAGTGACTGGCAATGTTTCTAATAACTCAGGTTTCAATATCAACCACAAATTTCTATTCAAGGGCTGAATCTAGAAATATAAAAAGGGTTTGATGTTCTTCGGACAAACTCAATAATTTCTTTCTCTGAATCTTTATGTAGCAGAAGAGAATTAAAAATGACGCTTATTTTTTGTTTTTTTAATTAAAAACTACTTTGTTGCCAATTAAATCTTTGTGATAGGAATTGTGCTAAACTTTATAGAAACTATGACAAGGGTTTTAAAGTTTGCTTTATGAAAAATAAAATTCTCATTTCGATACAAAATATGCTAACATTTGCAAAGTTAGCAAAATGGAGAGAGATGGCTTCCATTCTTTAAAAATGGTTTTATGCAAATCATTTCAGCCATAAATTACTGCAGGCACTTTGTAACAGAAGGAAAAACCATCCACATAATTTTATTTGGTTGAGAATATTACTGAATCAAATGCAAACAATCTCCTAGGAAAAAAAAGGCCAATGAAGCAATAATGATGCTGGGAAGAAATGGAAATTTAATTGAGCAAAGCATTATTTTTTTCCTATCCAAACTTTGACCTCAACTTGAAGGCAATGCAAGTGGAATTTACAGAAGAAATGTGGAAAATGTGAAATGTTAAAGTCATAATATTCTTGCATGACTCTCAAACAATCAGACCTCTAGAAAATGATACAAAAGTTGTTAAAAGAAGATACCATATAGATAGATCAAGTGCTGGGAGTTTTACTTTATGAAAGTCTAAATCACGAATATTGGTTGGGGTACTACTTGTATTTATCTGAAAAATAAGCAAATAATATGTTGAATGATATAGTTGACATAGAAACAGTGGTACCTTGGTACTATTTTTAATTAGTTCTGGGAGGTATGATGAATACAAAAAATGATGAGTACCAAACAAATTTTTTTCCATAAGGAATAATATAGTCACAAGGCAGAATAATAGAGTCACAAGGCAGCTGACACCAACAAGTTGTGGGTTGAATACCAAACAAATGATGAGTACCAGGACAACATTTTCATGTCAAAATGCATTGAGTATCAAACTCGATGAGTTTCAGAGCAGTTGAGTACCTGTTGTAATCTCAGTGAATAAGGGAATGCAGCTATTCAGTTATTTTATGCTCTGATTTTATCCATTAACATAGAAGAAATAGTAATTCTATTCTCATAGGTAGGCATCAAAATTGTATAGAGAAAAAGGCTCCAGCACCTCTCCAAAAGTAATCAGCACTCATATCAGCATAAATTAAATTCAAGGTCAACTTCAGACCAGTGGTGACTGGTTTGGCCGAACTGGTGGTAAAAAAAGTCTCCGATGATTTTCTTTTCTCTTCTTTATCGTCTCAACTGATTGATGTTACAGGCCTCAGCTGCTGTGGGGAAAGCTGCGGTGCGCACGCACACGATCACCGAACCAGTAATGGAACAGGTAGTGTCCCACTGCTGCTTTAGACCAACAATCAAGTAAGCAATATCCCAAACAAGAAACTGCCAAAGAAACCAACAACAAATAGTCCCAGCAAAGAATCTCTAAGACCACCCACACGGACAGGCAAGACACCAGAATATAAACTGACAAGGAACAGAACTACTTGCTAGCACTGATGATCTTACTTAGTGTTTGGTAATGAAATGTCTGCAAGACAACAAGCAAGCTCAGAGAGCACCAAGGACCCTTCATTTCAACCCTGAGCTACAAATATTCTCCTTTGTTGTATAGTATCTGTTCTCAAAAACTGCAGAAATATTCAGTTTTAACTTTTTGGCCAAAGATTTCAAGGTTGGTGCCAATCAGAATATTCTCTGGAGCTGATTCTGTCTGGAAAAGATGGTACTTACCATAGCAAGTGCTTTAAAGGTCAAAACACACATTTTGAACAAACTGAATTATTTTATTTTTTTCACAACATCCAATAATCAAAGTTCTCAGGTCGCTTATAATAAACCACACTAAAAATACAATTTGAGTTATAAGTATAGATTGGGGTGTCTAACCTTGGCACCTTTAAGACTTGTGCACTTCAATTCCCAGAACTCCCTACGTGGCCATGTTGGGTTCTGGGGATTCTGGGAGTTGAAATGCAGAAGTTTTAAAGGTGCCAAGGTTGGACATCCCCGATAAAGACAATCAAAACAGAAACAAATCTAAAAGGAAGACATCCTACCAAGTAGATTAAGCCAAATTAAAAACAATACTGCTTGATTGTATGAATGCTGTACCATGCTAAGCTGTGTAATTTCTAGGCATGAATAATATATCACTTTGAACCTGCAAATATTTGTGTTTTAATAAAACAAAAGACATTGGTGGTCTTAGGGATTGATTGAAAGATAAAATATTGCAAATTCAAAACCTTAGGAAATCTATATTTCCAGGGAAGTTTGATGATGTTCTTCAAAATTTGAAGATTGCAACAAGCACAGAGTTCTATTGATGTACCTTTTAAAAG
This sequence comes from Hydrophis major, assembly GCA_033807585.1. NCBI lineage: Eukaryota > Metazoa > Chordata > Lepidosauria > Squamata > Elapidae > Hydrophis > Hydrophis major. The sequence goes on from CM066330.1 coordinate 249,915,556, forward strand.
AGGGAAATGAACACCTCTCTCTCTTTCCCTTTTGTCCTCCCTCCCTCCCTGTGTGTATGTGTGCGTGTGCGTGTGCTATATGATTGCTAAATAAAGCTCTAATTGTGGAGTCTTTGATACTTTCCAAGCTTAATGTTTCTTGCCAATGTTTCATTACTCAATTAAGTAACACCATCAATACAACAAGAGAGCAGATTTTGCTCTTTTGATGCACCAGAGGCTTGCCCTATTAAGCAATGGTGTGACTCCTACAGTTTTAGCCATAAGCTACAAATATTCTAAAGCTTTAATTATTTTTTAAAAAATAATTAAAAAGTCTACGTTTGTCCATAAGTCATATGCCAATGGCTTATTCTTAATTTTACAAAGAGAATTTTTGAATATATTCAATTCAACCTTTATTCAATTCAACCTTTATTGTCAATGCACAACATGTGTTCAATGAGATTGACTGAGCCTCCCTTAATACACCCTCCCAAGATAAATACATTTCAATAACTCACAGTGAAAGAAAGAAAATCCCTAACCCAATAAATCATATTAACCACGCACAATCCTCTATACATATAGGCACACAACATTAGATTATAATACAGTATATTGCATATATATAATATATAACATTAGATAACAAAAAAGCACAACATGTAGCATTGGACAGAAAGAAGCAGTTGTGATAATCCATCATGGTCTTCTCACAAGCAAGCCATGTCAGTCTAATATTAGCTCTTTTTTGTTGTTGTAGTTACCTCCTCGATAAAGTGAGAAAATGTCTTTACCTTAGCCAAACGTGAAAGTTTGTTCTTACACAGCCAAAATAAACAACTTAGATTAGTTTGTTACTGTTCTGTCCTCATTAACATACTTGAAATCCCCGCGCTTTGATTGGCCAAAGCGCGGGGCTTTCCAATTGGTCAGGCGAGCCGCGCCGATTGGCTCGTTAAGAATCTCCCGCGATTGGTTCATTCAGAGCGCGGGAGATTCGAAGTGCTGCCATTGGCCGCGGCCGCCGCGGCAAAAGGAATAAAAGCCGCAGGCTTTTTTCCTTTCGCCGGTTCGGTTCCAGTTTCTCAAATAAAGAGCTTTGTACGAAATCACCGACTCCTGGCGTCATTTCGCGGACACGACACTGGCGACGAGGATGGGATCCAGACCCTGAACCGAACCCCGTGTCCGACGGAAGCCAGACAAAGCACCGAGATGGCGAAAATCGCACCGCCCGCCCCCTTCAACCCCGCCACCGAAGACTGGGAATCGTTCTCCGACCGATTCTGCATGTACCTCGAGTGCACCGGCATGAAGGACGCCTCGGGCCCGCTAAAACGCGCCGTCTTCCTCACCCACTGCAGGACCGAAGTCTTCCAGATGGCCAAAGCGTTGGCCAAGCCCGCTGACGCAACCGCCATGGACTGGGACGTCCTTGAACCCATCCTTCGGCGACACTACGCTCCCGAGGTCCCCATCCTGATCCGGCGCAACGAATTCTACCGGCGGGACCAGAGATCAGGTGAGAAATTAAGCGACTTCGTCGCCGAGCTGCGGCGCCTAGGGGGGCTCTGCGAATTTGATAACCTAAACAACGCCTTAAGAGACCGAATAGTGCTCGGTCTGTGGGACCCCGCCCTCCAGAGCCGGCTGATGGCTAAGGGCAACATCAGCTTAGCAGACGCCCTCACCGCAGCCGCAGCTGCAGAAGCAACCCGAACTTCCGCCGATAGCATGCGCAGACCTGACATGAGGGACCGCGGCGGAAACAACAACCCGGCAAGGTCGACCGAACAAAAAGCCGAGACGACTACACACCAGGGCAATTTCCACTCTGCATCCAGCACGTCCGAAGACGAGGAAGACATCCATCGACTTCAGACTGGGCGCGACCAACGGAACCGGAGAGGTCGTAAGTCAAGGACCAACTGTGCCGGTTGCGGCGGCGACCACCCCAGGTCGGAATGCCGGTTTTTCAATTCCATCTGCCGGCATTGCGACAAAAAGGGGCACATCGCCCGGGTTTGCCGCCTGAAGAAAAACCGCAGTCCGGCTCGATGGGACCAGAACGACCGGAGGAGGGAAAGCACACCACCCCGGACCAGAGATCGCCACTCGGACAGCCGATGGGACCGGATCGGACGATCCTCGCGAGGCGGCGACAACCGGCGAAGAGAGGAGACCCACCAGACGGTCACCATCAGCCACGCCATCACCAACGACGCCTGGAAAATCCATGTCGAGGTACGCATCGAGGGCCAGCCGTGCAAAATGGAGGTAGACTCCGGGTCCTACCTCTCCATGATTGCATGGCACGAGATAAAGCGGTTGGTGCCTACCCTCCAAAGGAGGAACATAGACAGCCAGAGACTCATTGTAAAGGACTACCAGGGAAACTGCATCCCGGTAGTCGGCACCAAAACTTTAACATAACATATAAGGGGCGCACTGAACGACTCCCCCTAACGATCGTCGACCGCGATCGCCCAAGCCTACTGGGACTGCAATGGTTCGCCCCGCTCGACATCACTCTCACGGGAGTCAACCACGTCACCGACGATGGCTGGGAACAGCGACTAGCCCAGGAGTTCCAAGAAGTCTTCGACGGAAACCTGGGCAAGTACCAAGGGCCCCTTATCTCGTTCGACCTAGACCCTAACGTTCCCCCCAAACGACTGAAACCTAGGCGGGTGCCATTCGCACTGAAACCCAAAATAGACAAGCAAATTGATAAGCTCGTCAAACAGGGGGTATTGCAGCCCATAGATCACGCCCAGTGGGAGACCCCCATAGTCACCCCAATCAAGCCAGACGGGTCGGTGAGAATCTGTGGGGACTATAAGGCCACCCTAAATGGCGCGCTGCAACAAAGTGCCTACCCCGTCCCAATAGTGCAACACCTACTGCACTCACTGGGAGGGGGCAAGGTTTTCGCCAAGCTCGATCTCGCCCAGGCATACCAACAGTTGCCGGTCGACGAGCAGACGGCAGAAGCTCAGACCATCGTCACCCACCGGGGAGCTTTCAAATGCAACCGACTCCAATTCGGAGTCAGCGTGGCACCGGGCATATTTCAGAGCCTGATGGAGAGGTTATTGCAAGGTATCAAGGGGGTGGTACCTTATTTCGATGACGTTCTAGTGTCGGCGCCCAACCAAGCCGAACTAGAAAGTCAACTAAGAGAAGTCCTAACTAAATTTAAAGAGACGGGACTTAAAGTAAAAAGGGAGAAATGCCAACTGTGCACGGAACAAGTGGAATTCTTGGGCTACCTCCTAGACCGGCACGGCATTCACCCCACAAGCAAAAAAATCAAGGCCATCAAAGAGGCCCCCACCCCTAAATCAAAGACTGAACTACAAGCATTCTTGGGGTTACTGAACTATTACAATGTTTTCCTACCCCTAAAGGCGACGGCGGCGGAGCCCTTGCATAGGCTCCTGGACAAGGCGGCGACCTGGACTTGGGGGAAACGGGAGCAAGCCACCTTCCAAAAAACAAAAGACCTCCTCACCTCCGACGCCGTCCTCATACAATTCAACGAAACCCTGCCTCTGGCCGTCACTTGCGACGCATCACCCTTCGGCGTCGGCGCCGTCCTCAGCCATACCCTTCCCGACAGAAAAGAAGCACCCGTCGCGTTCTTTTCAAGGACCCTCACCAAACCGGAGCGGAACTATAGCCAACTGGACAAAGAGGCTCTGGCTATAGTTGCCGCCATAAAACGGTTCCACGAATATCTCTACGGCCGGCCCTTCACCATTATAACGGACCACAAGCCGTTGCTGGGAATCCTTGCAGGGAACCGGGCCACCCCGAACATTCTGTCTCCCCGAATGACAAGGTGGTCCGAGTTCCTGGCGGCCTACAACTACGAACTCATACACAGACCGGGTAAGACGATCTCACATGCAGACGCCTTAAGCCACTCGCCGCTACCGGAACCCGACTCTGACCCAGCACCCACGACGACCACCCTCAGCATCGAGACTCTACCCAACCTGCCCATAACCGCGTCAGACATTGCCCGGGAAACTAATAAAGACAGGCGTCTGGCGCGGGTTTTGCATTGGGTAGAAAAAGGGTGGCCGGAAAGGGACAACGACGAGTCCGTCAAAATGTTTCGAAACCGCCAAACGGAACTCTCGTTGTTAAAAGGGTGCATCTTATGGGGTGACAGGGTGGTCATTCCGGACAAACTACAGGGGAAGGTTTTGGAAATGTTGCACGAGGGGCACCCTGGCATCGTAAGAACTAAAGCCCTGGCCAGAAGTTACGCTTGGTGGCCAGGGATGGACAAACAAATAGAAGCCTGGGTAGCTAGGTGCCAGCGATGCCAGGAGACTAGGCCCAGCCCACCCACAGCACCCGTCCTAGAGTGGGAAACCCCAAGGGGACCTTGGTCCAGAATCCATATAGACTTCGCCGGGCCCACAAATGGACACACCTTCCTCATAACAGTTGACGCTTACTCCAACTGGCTGGAGGTAAGCAACATGAAGACAACAACCACGGAGGCCGTGACCAAAGAACTCTGCAAACTCTTTGCAACACACGGCCTCCCAGACGTCGTCGTCTTCGACAACGGGCCCCAGTTTACCTCACTAGAGTTCGAGAAATTCCTGGCGGAAAGGGGCATCCGCCACGCACTAACAGCACCGGCACACCCGGCGGCGAACGGTAGGGTGGAACGGATGGTCCAATTTACCAAAAAGACCATCCGGAAAATGGACCATGGGGAGATCCAAGAAAAAATCAAGAGACTTCTCTTTACACAACACATAACCCCGAATACCACTACCAACAAAAGCCCAGCCGAACTACTAATGGGTAGAAAGCTCAGGTCCCCACTCAACAGGTTACACCCTACGTATAACCCGGAGCGGCCCCCAGACTCTAGCACAAAAAACCGAACGTTCGCACCCGGGGACCCCGTATATGTGAAAAACCTGACGGGAGACCCCCTATGGATCCCAGCCGTCATCACCCAAGCAACAGGCCCACACTCATACCGGCTACAAACGGCAGACGGACGAGCGTGGAAACAACACATCGACCAACTTAGGTCGAGGACCACAAGCGAACCCACCTCCCAAAACGCAAGCCAAGGGAGGAGGGAATACCCAGGGGACCGATTACAAGAAAAAATAAACCAGCAGTACTTACCGAAACGCAGCCATCACGACCCCTCGCCAGAAAAGAACAGCCAAGCCAGCTCGACCGACCCGGAAAGACCGAGCGGGAGCGGCGGAACCCGTAGCTCAACCAACCCAGGAGGGAGCCACGGAGAAAGAACCGGCCCGATCGACCAACCGGTTCTCACAGCAGCAAGAGCAACCAAAAACCCGACCGAACCGGCCGGGATCCCGCTTACAACTGAGTTGCGCAGGTCAAGTAGGACCAGACGGAGCTCCGCCTACCTACGTGACTACGCAACGTAAGGACTGAACCAAGAGGGGAGGGGTGTTCTGTCCTCATTAACATACTTGAAATCCCCGCGCTTTGATTGGCCAAAGCGCGGGGCTTTCCAATTGGTCAGGCGAGCCGCGCCGATTGGCTCGTTAAGAATCTCCCGCGATTGGTTCATTCAGAGCGCGGGAGATTCGAAGTGCTGCCATTGGCCGCGGCCATGGCGGCGAAAGGAATAAAAGCCGCGGGCTTTTTTCCTTTCGCCGGTTCGGTTCCAGTTTCTCAAATAAAGAGCTTTGTACGAAATCACCGACTCCTGGCGTCATTTCGCGGACACGACAGTTACTATAACAAGAATGAGATGGATACCGTATCTTGCATCTAAAATAGATCCATTTCTAGCCCTTTATGTAGAACAGGTAGAAAAAAAGGAAGACTATTATAAAATGAAATCATATTTCATACCCAACAATTGCTGGAATTTATTTGTATGGCTTTATAGTTTGTAAGAGGGACATGGTGGCTCAGTGGCTAAGATGCTGAGCTTGTTGATCAGAAAGGTTGGCAGTCTGGCGGTTTGAATCCCTAGCACTGTGTAACAGTGTGAGCTTCTGTTACTTGTACCAGCTTCTGCCAACCTAGCAGTTCAAAAGCATGTAAAAATGTAAGTAGAAAAATAAAGACCACTTTGGTGGGAAGGTAACAGTGTTCTGAGTGCCTTTGGCATTTAGTCATGCCAGAGACATGACCATGGAGATGTCTTTGGACAGCGCTGGCTCTTCGACTTTGAAATGGAGATGAGCATTGCCCCCTAAAGACAGAAACAACTAGCACATATATGTGAAGGGAACCTTTACCTATAGTTTGTGAAATCTATGGGCTGTCAAACTCATGGTCTACAGGCAGATGGTATAGCGAAAGGGGGGAAAGTCACTAAACGTCATATGACACCGCTGTGATGATGCAAGTATAAAATCCCTGTATTTGAGCCTTTGTTTCTTTGGACATGTTCTCCTGCAAAGTTTGCCTTGTCAGATTAATGGGGTGTGTCAGAAATCATTCAGTAAAGTCTCTCATTATGTCTTTATTAATAAAATGTAAAATTGGGGTTAGATGATGCTTCTGTCAGATGGAGGAATAATTGGTTCAATGACCACATCTAGGGAATACTTATAAATGGTTCTGCAAGAGCTTGGAAAGTCCTGCTGAATGCAGTGCCTCAGGGCTCTGTCTTCACTTTATGCTATTCAACAATTTTATTAATGACCTGGATGAAAGCTTGAAGTGATGATAATTAACTCTGTGGATGACACAAAACTAGAAGGCTGCCTAACACTTGAAAAGAAAAAGAAGTTTCAGAAGAACTAGGTAGGACAGAACAGTGGATCAAAAAGAGAAGCAATTGGGAAAAAATGTGAAGTCCTGCACTGGAGGAGGAAAATGAAAAAGAGCACATATAGGATAGGGAGACATGGCTCAGCAGTACAGGTAGTCCTTAGCTTATGACCACAATTGTAACCAGAATTTCTGTTGCTTAGCAAAATGGTTGTTAAATGAGGGACACCTGATATTATCACTTTTTTGCCATTTTTGTTAAGCAAGTCAATGTGGTTGTTAAGTAAATCATGTAGTTATTAAGTAAGTCTGGCTTCCCCCATTGTCTTTGCTTGTTGGAAGCAACTGCAAAGATCACAAATGAGGATCATATGACCCTGGGACACCATAAATATATAAGTTTCTGGGTGTGCAGCTGATGAGGAGGCTGGCTTGGTTGCTCAACAATGAGACACTGATGAAGCAGACACAGCAGCACCTGAATTTTCTGTGTCGCATGAGAAAAGTTCATCTTTTTTCTCCTGTCCTTACCACTTTCTAAAGAGCATCTTGTCATGTTGAATTACTGGTGTGGAAGCAGAGGTGGCATTCAGCAGGTTCTGGCCAGTTCTGGAAATTTTGAGTAGTTCAGAGAACCAGCAAATACCACCTCTGACTGAATATTTTACAGTATCCTTCCCCTGCCACGCCCACCAAGCCACGCCCACAGAACCGGTAGTAAAAATTTTTGAATCCCACCACTGTTTGGAAGCATTATTGCTTCGGACAATGAAGACAATGCAGAGTGATGAGGTTAGCAGAAAAGATAATTGGTAGTTCACTTCCTTTTATCCAGGACATGACACATAAGTGATGCTTGATCAGGGTCTGCAATATTGTCTGGGATGCTACCCTCACCCAAGACCCAACTCAGGAAAAAGCTGTTAAGCCATAATAGGAATTGCCCAACACTCTTTCAGAACACAAGCCTTTTCATTGCATCACCTCAGCAGTTCAAACTTCAACCAAACCTGGAAGCTCAGACAACCTATAGAATCAGCTATGACCCCTACAACAGGCAATAGAATACATGTTCTTGCACAGGAACAGGAAGTTCAAGTGCAAAGTGTCATGTATGCAAATGGACTACTCGAAATCCCCGTGCCTTGATTGGCTAAGGCGCGGGGATTTCTGATTGGCCAGGCGAGCCGCGCCTGATTGGCCCGATTGGAGTCTCCCGCGATTGGTTAAAGCCAAGAGCGGGAGACTTGAATCGCTGCCATTGGCCGCGGCTGCCGAAGCAAAAGATATAAAAGCCGCGAGCTTTTTGTCTTTTGCGGTTCGGTTCCACCAGTGTTAATAAAGAGCTTGAATTGAAAGTCACTGACTACGAGCCTTATTTACGGATACGACACTGGCGACGAGGATGGGATCTCGCCATTGAACCGAACCCCGTATCTGTTTAAGAACCAGCGACAGCGAAGATGGCGAAAATAGCACCGCCCGCTCCCTTCAACCCCGCCGCCGAGGACTGGGAATCGTACTCGGATCGATTCCGGATGTACCTGGAATGCGCCGGCATGAAGGACGCCCCGGGCCCGCTAAAACGCGCCGTCTTTCTCACACACTGCGGACCAGAGGTCTTCCAGATGGCCAAGGCATTGGCCAAACCAGCAGACGCAACCGCCATCGACTGGGACGTCCTCGAGCCCATACTGAGACGCCATTACGCCCCCGAGGTCCCCATCCTGATACGGCGAAACGAGTTTTACCGCAGAAACCAGAAGCCGAACGAAAAATTAAGCGACTTTGTCGCTGAATTACGGCGCCTGGGAGGACTCTGTGAGTTTGAAGGGCTTAATAGTCTCATCAGAGACCGCTTCGTGCTCGGGCTATGGGATCCGACACTCCAGAGCCGACTCATGGCCAAAGGCGACATCAGCCTAGCCGATGCCCTCACTGCGGCCGCAGCAGCAGAAGCCACCCGCACGTCAGCAGACACCATGCGAAGATCTGACGCGAAGGGCGGGAACAACAACCCCGCGAGGTCGGCCGACACCAGAAGCGAAGCGACCGCACACTACGGCGAATACCAATCAACCTCCAGCGTGTCAGATGACGAGGAGGACATACACCGTGTACAAATGGGACGAGGCGAACAGCGAAGTCAAAGAGGTCGCAGGTCGAGGACCAACTGCGCCGGTTGCGGCGGCGACCACCCCAGGTCAGAATGCCGATTCTTCGACGCTATCTGCAGGCATTGTGACCGACGAGGCCACATCGCCCGAGTTTGCCGCCAGAAAAAACCCCGCAGCCCGCCCAAACGTGAACAACTTGACAGGAAAAGAGAAAGCTCCCCGCCCAGAGCCAGAGAGCGCCAGCCAACAGGTCGATGGGACCAGAGACAACGATCGCAAAGAAGCGGTGACAGCCGACGTAAAGAGGAAACCCACCAGACGGTGACCATTGGCCACGCCATTTCCGACGGAGCTAGAAAGGTTCACGTAGAAGTTCACATAGAGGGTCGACCATGTAAGATGGAAGTGGACTCCGGTTCCTACCTTTCTATGATTGCTTGGCGCGAAATCAAGCAACTAGTGCCTACACTACAAAGAAGAAACGTACCTGCCCAAAAAATCATCATAAAAGACTATCAAGGTAATCGCGTTCCGGTAGTGGGCACCAAGAACTTTAACATAACCTACAAAGGCCACACAGAACAACTTCCACTCACAATAGTCGACCGCGACCACCCTAGCCTGCTGGGGTTACAATGGTTTGCTCCGCTTAACATCGCGCTGACAGGTGTCAACCACGTATCCATTGAAGCTTGGGAACAGCGGCTAACCCAAGAATTCCAGGAGGTCTTCAATGGAGAATTGGGCAAGTACCAGGGGCCCCTTATTTCATTTGATTTAGACCCAAGGGTTCCCCCGAAGCGGCTTAAGCCTAGAAGGGTACCCTTTGCATTAAAGCCCAAAATCGACGAGCAGCTAGACAAGCTCGTCAGACAAGGGGTGTTACAACCGACAGATCACGCCAGATGGGAAACCCCTATAGTGACCCCAGTAAAACCAGACGGGTCCGTGAGAATCTGCGGGGACTATAAGGCCACCCTAAATGGCGCGTTGCAACAAAGCGCCTACCCAGTCCCGGTAGTGCAACATTTACTGCACTCACTGGGAGGGGGCAAAGTTTTTGCTAAGCTCGACCTCGCACAAGCCTATCAACAACTACCTGTGGACGAGGAAACGGCAGAGGCCCAAACAATAGTGACCCACCGGGGGGCTTTTAAATGTAACAGACTTCAATTTGGGGTCAGCGTGGCACCAGGCATCTTCCAGAGCCTGATGGAACGCTTGCTGCAAGGCATCAAGGGGGTGGTGCCCTACTTCGATGACGTATTAGTGGCGGCGCCAAATGAAGCCGAACTAGAAAACCGTTTAAGACAAGTCTTAACGAAATTTAAAGAAACAGGACTTAAAGTCAAACGCGAAAAATGCCAACTTTGTACAAAGCAAGTAGAGTTTCTGGGCTACCTCCTAGACCAGCAGGGCATCCACCCCACAACAAAAAAAGTAAAGGCCATCAAAGAAGCCCCCACCCCAAAGTCCAAATTAGAGCTGCAAGCATTCTTAGGTTTACTAAACTTCTATAATGTCTTCCTACCTCAAAAGGCTACGGCGGCGGAACCTTTACATAGACTCCTGGACAAGAAGGCAGCCTGGACTTGGGGGAGACGGGAACAAACAGCTTTTCAAAAGACCAAAGACCTCCTCACCTCTGATGCCGTCCTAATGCAATTCTGCGAAACCCTGCCTGTAGCTGTCACTTGCGACGCATCACCCTTCGGCGTCGGCGCTGTCCTCAGCCATACCCTCCCAGACCAGAGAGAAGCACCTATCGCCTTTTTCTCGAGAACTCTGACTAAACCAGAGCGGAACTATAGCCAGCTGGACAAAGAAGCTTTGGCTATAGTGGCCGCCGTTAAGCGTTTCCACGAGTACCTTTACGGCCGCCCATTCAAAATAGTGACTGACCATAAACCGTTGCTGGGCATTCTCGCGGGAAACCGTCCCACACCAAACATCTTGTCACCCCGGATGACAAGATGGTCTGAATTCCTGGCAGCCTACAACTATGAACTGCTACACAAGCCAGGTAAGAAGATATCGCACGCGGACGCTTTAAGCCGTTCCCCCTTACCTGACTCTGACCCTGACCCTGCACCAACAACAAATACCCTGTCCATCGAGTGTTTATCCATTACCGCATCGGACATAGCGAGGGAAATGGTTAAGGACAAACACTTAGCGCCAATCTTACATTGGCTACAAAAAGGCTGGCCGGAAAAAGACGATAACGAGACTTTTAAACCTTTCCGCCAGCGCCAGACGGAACTTTCACTACTGAGAGGATGTATCCTTTGGGGAGACCGGGTGGTGATTCCGACTAAATTACAGAACAGGGTCCTAGAGATGTTGCACGAGGGTCATCCTGGCATCGTCAGGACCAAAGCCCTGGCCAGGAGTTACGCTTGGTGGCCTGGCATGGACAAACAAATTGAAACATGGGTCGCCAAATGCCACCGGTGCCAGGAGACCAGATCCAGCCCACCCACGGCACCTATCCGGGACTGGGAGACACCTCGGGGACCCTGGTCCAGAATACATTTAGACTTTGCCGGCCCCACAAATGGGCACACCTTTTTAATCACAGTTGACGCATACTCAAACTGGCTAGAGGTGGCCGACATGAAATCCACCACCACAGAGGCCGTCATTAAAGAACTGTGTAAGCTGTTTGCCACCCACGGCCTCCCAGACGTCGTTGTCTCGGACAACGGACCACAGTTTACATCCATCGACTTTGAACGGTTCCTGGCAGAAAAAGGCATCCGCCACGCGTTAACGGCACCGGCGCATCCGGCGGCGAACGGTAGGGCGGAACGGATGGTCCAGTTTACAAAAAAGACCCTCCGGAAAATGGACCACGGGGAGATCAACGACAAGATCAACAGGCTGCTCTTCATACAGCACATCACGCCAAACACAACCACCAACAAGAGCCCTGCAGAGCTCCTGATGGGCAGGAAGCTGCGATCCCCACTCGACCGTTTACACCCAACCTACAACCCGGAGCAGCCCCCAGACTCCAGCTCCAGGTATCGGACATTTGAACCAGGCGACCTAGTATACGCCAAAAACATGACGGGGGACCCCCTATGGATCCCAGCCGTCATAACTCAGATCACTGGTCCAAAGTCGTACCGGCTCCAAACCACCGACGGGCGAGCCTGGAAACGACATATCGACCAGCTCCGGTCACGAACATTGACTAACCTCAACCCCCAAGACACGAACCAAGGGGGGAGGGAACACCCGGTTAAACAACCGCAAGAACAAATAAAATTTAAAAACTCACCAGAACGCAGCCTTCGCGAATCACAGCCGGAGAAGAACCGTCTGGCCAGCTCTACCGACTCGGAGAAGCCAAGCGGGAGCGGCGGAATCCGCGACTCAACCGACCCGGTAGGCCCAGGCGGGAGCCGCGGCGAAGGAACCGGCCCGATCATCCAGCCGGTTCGCTCAGAGGCAGGAGCAGCCAAAAAGATGACCGCTCCTGCCGAGATACAACAGGAAAATGAGTTGCGCAGGTCAACTAGGACTCGACGGAGCCCCGCCTACCTGCGTGACTACACCACGTGAGAAGACCATACCAAGAGGGGAGGGGTGTCATGTATGCAAATGGACTACTCGAAATCCCCGTGCCTTGATTGGCTAAGGCGCGGGGATTTCTGATTGGCCAGGCGAGCCGCGCCTGATTGGCCCGATTGGAGTCTCCCGCGATTGGTTAAAGCCAAGAGCGGGAGACTTGAATCGCTGCCATTGGCCGCGGCCGCCGAAGCAAAAGATATAAAAGCCGCGAGCTTTTTGTCTTTTGCGGTTCGGTTCCACCAGTGTTAATAAAGAGCTTGAATTGAAAGTCACTGACTACGAGCCTTATTTACGGATACGACACAAAGCCCAAGAGAAGGTATAACTCTCAACTCTATGTGGTCAGCTGCCCAGAACCACACATGCTTGGTGGTTCTGCTTCATTAATAAATGGACCCTCTTTCCAATCAGTCTCCAGCCTCCATTTTGTCTCCAGTGCCTTTCTCCCAGCTTGGAACTGAACCAGATGGATATTTCTTCCAAAATACACATGGCTTTTGGATGCAGTTTTTGTTCATTTCCCATGGTTGTCTCCAAGTACAGACTCATTCAGTCCATTTATTCAGAATATTGAGGATCACAGAATAAAGTTAAGCATGATAGACATGATGCTATGAAATGGCTATACAGTGTGAAGAGGCTTCATTTATATATATGGGTGTAATAGGAATTTTCCATTTTGTTAAGATTTGATAGTATATTCTGCAAGCTAGTATATTAGTAGCATAGTAGTATTAAATAATGTATTTTACAAAATTGTCTGCAAGCAAACAACCAAGCTCAGAGAGCACCAAGGAGCCACAGTTCAATCCTGAGCTACAAATATTCTCTTCTACCCAAAATATATTCTGCTTTTTAGCCCAACCTGAATGTTTATTCCAGTGTCCAAAAACAAAGGAGCAAACAAATCCCGATTACCTTTATGTATTTAACACCTTTCTTTTTTTTCCCAAAGTTTTTTTATTTTTATTTTTTACACATCGCTTCACGTGAGCAATGATTCCAGATTACAATATTTATACATAGTCATAGTTACATTTTCAACTTTCTTAATTAATATCACTTCAAATTATTATCCCTTCAACCAATCTTTAGATAAATTTCCATTTTATATTTCAATTCATTAATTCAATATCAAAATCATTCCATCCTCACATATATTTTCAATTCTTTATCCCCTATTATTTCCATTTTCAGCTTACCATCTATTTTATGTTACCTTATGTGTTATTATAATCTATAACTTTCTCAAGACCAATATGTAATTAGACAGTCAATGAAAGAAAAAATGAGTAAAAGTAAAGTAAGATTAATACATTTGGGATCCACATGGTATATTCCCCCCATCTACAATATATCTTATATATATTCTAGAGATATTCATATACCGTATATACTCGAGTATAAGTCGACCCGAATATAAGTCGAGGCACCCAATTTTACCACAAAAAAACTGGGAAAACTTATTGACTCGAGTATAAGTCGAGGGTGGGAAATGCAGCAGCTACTGGTAAATTTCAAAAATAAAAATAGATGCCAATAAAAACTTTCACTAGGACAGTTAAGAATAAGTTTGATGTTCACAATTTCCTCTTTGAAAGAGACCAGTAAATAGGGAACAAGAAGATGAAGAAAAAGAAGTGTGTTTTTTCACACTTTTCACACTGAAGTGAACAAAAATGGCATCATAGGAACAAGCTTATTCTCAGCCCAAAGGTTTGTTTCTGATTTTTTCCCTGATTTAAGGGAAATTTGGGAAACGATCTCACTATCATGAAAGGTTTGATTAATTCACTAACGCAAAAGATGATGATGATGACAGTGGTAGGCAGGAGTCACCTTGCAAGAAAAAACCAAGAGCCGTTCTTATGATATCTCTCTCTCTCTCTCCCCCCCCCTCCTCCCCCTCCTCCCGAGTGGACTGAAAGCAGCTGGAGCTGAGGAAATGAAACTGAGTGGAGCGACCTCCACTTGCGTTGCTTTCTCAGCCTAAAGCTCAGAAAAGCCTCCCCCTCCTCCTCCCCCTCCCCCTCCTCCCGAGTGGACTGAAAGCAGCTGGAGCTGAGGAAATGAAACTGAGTGGAGCAACCTCGGCTCGCGTTGCTTTTTCAGCCTAAAGCTCAGAAAAGCCTCCCCCTCCCCCTCCCCCTCCTCCCGAGTGGACTGAAAGCAGCTGGAGCTGAGGAAATGAAACTGAATGGAGCGACCTCCGCTCGCGTTGCTTTTTCAGCCTAAAGCTCAGAAAAGCCTCCCCCTCCTCCTCCCCCTCCCCCTCCTCCCGAGTGGACTGAAAGCAGCTGGAGCTGAGGAAATGAAACTGAGTGGAGCGACCTCAGCTCCGTTGCTTTTTCAGCCTAGAGCTCAGAAAAGCCTCCCCCTCCCATGCTTAAAAGTTGCAAAGGAAACACGGAAGCAGGGAAGCGGCTGCCCAGCTTCGGAGCTCCACACCATTTTTTTTTCAGAGGGGAATCTGACTCGAGTATAAGTTGAGGGCGGTTTTTTCAGCACAAAAAATGGGCTGAAAAACTCGACTTATACTCGAGTATATACGGTAATCATTTCATATTTTTTCTTTGTTTCCAAAATGTACCCATATAATTTTAATACCCATATAATTTTTCATTCCCCTGCTTTTGATTATAGTATTATTCATTCATTATAAATATTTTACATTCCCACATAATCCCTTCTAGTTTTATTTTCTATTTTCTCATATCCTTTGTATAATCAATTATATTTTCTATTTCATGTATACCACAAAGAAAGAAAAATAAAAACAGAGTTAATTTCCCCTTTTACTTCTCTATGACCAATTTCAACCTATAGCATTTATACAACCCCAATTCACACTTTTTGAACATAATTAATACCAGATTTTCACCGAAGTAATCATATTCTGTTTTCCTAATGTCATTTAAATAGTCATTTGCATATTTTAGAATATGTATATACACACAAACACACACACATATAAGAAAGGATTAATAATAATAGAATCCTCTTAATATCACTCACTTCATATTTATTTTTTCTCATTTATAATTATCTAATAATCTTAAGATAGTTCCCAGTAAGTTATAAACTTCAAATCTCCCCAGTCTACATTTCCAATAAAAAATACAAATATACATTTCCATGTGGTATCCCCCTTTTATGCTATATCTAACACTTATCTCTAAATCTCTTGGCTTTGTCATTTCTCTTAGTTTTAGTCAGCTTTCCCTTTACTAAGTTTTCCTGGCCTTTCCTCTTTATCCCTCTTTTTTCCTCTAATAATACATTTATTTCCATCTGCCAATCCCCCCCCCCATTTCCATCTGCCAATCCCCCTTTCCTTTTCTCATTTTTGAAATTTCTTCTTGTACAGCCAGGGCTGCCAACTCTCACGCAATCAACGTGAGACTCACGCAATTCAATCAATTTTGACTGTCTCACTCTGATAAACAAAATCTCATGCTAAACCCCCAAAATCATGGAATGTACAAAAATATCCCTACATTCTCTGATTATATTCCGAATATTCCCCTTAGCTTAGGAGAAGGATGAGCTCCCAGCGCCGCCCCGCCCTGCCCAGCCACCCCGCCCTGCCCAGCCACCCCACCGCGCCTCTTTTCCCGCCTTAATCCTTCTGCCGGCGTCCCGTAACTGTCACGATGCCGATATTATCGCTTCAGGAAAGCGAAGAGCAGGAGGCTTCTTCGCCGCCCGGGGCGCTCGCAGCCACTTTGCCCCGCCCTCTCCCTCTCTGCAATGTCCTCTGGGACAAGCCAGCTGCCCTAGGCTTTCCAAAGAAGGACACGAGGGGGCTGGCAAAGCCTCTTTACAGCCTCGGCCAGTAATAACAATGGTAAGCAAAGCCAACGGAGTGGCTTCCATTTAACCCTTTGGTGTTTAAATCTTTGGTGATGTTTCTTTATTTTCTCTGGCTGGATTTCTGACCCAGGGGAGAAAGACCATTTAAAAAAGCAAAAAGGACAGAAAGAACACCAAGAAAGAATGGGACAACCCCCCCCCCCAAAAAAAGAGATCCAACACAACTCTGAATAAAATTATTATTATTTTAAATTTTATTATTATTATAATTATTATTACCACCCCTTTACACGCCTTATGCTCTCTTTTAGCTGATCCAAAAGAGTCTTCCCAAACCAGCAAGGCGAGAAGCGCGCCAGGCTGATCTATAAAGGGGCTGGGCAGCTTTTTTGCAAAATACTTAATAGAAAGGTTGGAGGACTGACAGGATTACATCTCTGGCAGTGGATGAAGGAATCACTTTTTCCTCTTTCTCCTTTGAGTTTAAATCCTAGGTCTCCATGCACCAGATCGACAGGACTGTACTACATTATTATCATATTTTCAAACCCTTAGATAAGGACTCAATAAGGACTTTTTTTGATGCCAGTAGGCTTCTCAGCCCCAAATTGGGATAGCCCTGACTCAACTAGAACATATTCTAATCTTAACACAATTTACCATCCAAAGAGCAGTAAGACCATTAAGTTCAGAATCTAAACTTACCCAATAAATAATATACTGTTTCCTCACTGTGCTCAAGCTTCAGAATATAGTAGATGAGTTTTACAGTTAACAATATGTATATTTATATGAAGCACTCATTATTTGATTAAATGTTTAGTTTATACATGTCTGAAATTATGAACCCCTATTTCAGTCAACAAGTTAGTATATAATTAAAGACTGAGACTATAGCATTTGATATTGGCATGTAGTATGGTATTTGATACAGAAAGAAGAATACCCATTGATGTATTTGCATTATCTCTGTAGTTGTTTCGGGTTTTTGTCTTTTTGTTGCACATTGAATTCATCCTATAGTGGTCTATAGTACATCACTAAGCTAATAAAGTCAGTTGAGGTAGAATACTGCAGTTACAAGTCAGGAACTTCAATTATTCATGGTCAGTGAACTGCATTATTAATATCTTACAAATCCGGTTCAAGTACATTGGTGCTGCTTGCATGTATGTATGTATGTATATTTCCAAATCATGACTAAAGTATGCATCAGATTGCACCATTTAAAATGTAAAATTGTCAAAGCTCCCTACCGTGGAAGGGGGGACACCCCCCTTCCACACCATCCCCCCCCCTCGGTCGCTTCGCTCCCTCACAGTGTCTCACTCCGAACTATCACTCAAGGTTGGCAGCCCTGGTACAGCTTCTTCTTCTTCTGCTTACTCTTGGCAGCTTTTTTCTCTTTTATTTATTATCTCTATAATCAATGTCTTAGTTTTAGTTCCTTTTGTGTCTTTTGATAATGTCTCTGAATCGTCATGTTCATCTTGGCTGTTTTCCTCTGGCTCCTCCTCTCTAGAATTCCTTTGTTCTGCTATAAATTGCATTACTTTTTCTGCCACTGTGTCCAATAAACCCCTTCTTTCTTTTATCATTTCTTTCAGTTTGCAGTTCCAACTTAAATTCTTTGCTTGCTTCTTCCATTTTGTAATCAATTGTGTTATTCTTTATTTTATTAAAGCTAATTGTATTCCTTGCCAAGAGACTCTGTTCATATCTCTTTTCCTTGTTGGTCCTTCTTTTTCCTTTGCTCAGTTATCCCCCAACAGTCCCAAGATATTGCCTTCCTTTGTCCTCTTGCTGCAATCTCCCCCTTTTTCTTTTAAGCTTTTGGGGTTCTTGTTATGTTAAAGTCTTTTATTTCATGTCTTTTCTCATTCACACATTTAACAGACCAGTAATTTTCCACAAAGTCATCCAGGAAAAAATGTCTTGTACCATTAGGTGGCGCTCTATATCACTTCCACTTTTCAAAGTTCTTTTTTTCAATTATATTAATGTTAATTTTCATTTTAAGTATAATCAATTCCAAGCAAGTTCAGCATTTTATCCAATGCCAGGTTCTGTATATTATTCCCAATTCCGTCCTTAATTTCGTTATAGCTCTTTTGTAGTCCTGTTTTTTATTTATCTTATATAGTCCTCTTGTTTTCTATTCGCCACTGTTGTACTCTCAAATGAGGAATCTTTCTACTTTTTGGATTATTAAAACAAAAGTTTCAGCTTCTCTTGTCTGGGTACATGCCACTCACCACTTCACCTCTCCAGCACACACTTAGGTCCTGGTAGTTTCCTGTCTTCAGAGCAGCCATTAAAATTACTTCTTCTCCCTGTCTTCCAGGGGAATATACCAAGCCAGGGAGGGGAGATGAAGCTCCCCTCAACCCAGCTGGCAGTCTCCCCCTCTTTCCCCACCCCTTCGAGGTGGGTCTGTTGGTTCTGGTCCCATAGCGACCCCTCCAACAGGGTAAGCACAGATCTAAGCTGCACATGATGGCGGTCTCCATCCATCCTCGACAGAAGTGCCACTGGAAGTCAACACCTTTCTGACATTGTCCAAGCTTGACACAGTAGATAATATTCTAACAGCTTTGTTCCTTATGCCATCCTTTTTGTAAATCCACAGGATTATTTCTTTTTGCCATGTATATGTGTTGTGACTGAAAGGATCAATCCTGCTGTGAGTTTGACTCTGATGACTCTGAAGATGGAAGGCTGGAGCCTTCTGTGAATGTGGAGTCTAAATTATTAGAGGACACAGATGTGAGCCAGGAGGATGAGAGTTTATTACAGAGACAACCCCCCTCAGAGCCTTCGACGTCATTCATGCCAGCAACTGATCCACAAAATGAGTCAGAGGCTTCGAGTGGGGAAACTGATAGATCATGGCTTGATGCTAGAACTAGGAGGAGACTGAAACATCAAGCTGAGGGGAGGCGTCAAGCCAGACACTGATTAGAGAGACTGACACGCCCATCCAGGTGATTTAAGGTGGCGTGATGATTCTCAAACTTTGCTTGGAAGCAAAGTGTTAGATGAGTCGAAAGCATACGTGTGGAGCAGCCTCTGTGATTGATGAACAATTCTGAATTACCAGACAGATTCCGGGAAGTCTACCAAGGACTGGAAAAATAGTTCTTTTAACCCTTTTTAGTCTGGTTTTGTTCTTGTTTGAATATTTTGAACTCTGGAACTCTGTATGCTCACTTGAGAATATAGGTGAGACATAACATATATGTATACCCTCGAACTAGACTGTGATGTTCCTTTGTATCATGTGTGCATGTATTTGTGTAGATATATGTATAATGGTTAGCTTTTGAGAGCTGTATGCAATGACATTTCATTTTAATGTATGCTGATTAGTGAACATTTAAAGTGACAATAAAGTCTGTTCTGTTCTGTTATTTTCCCTTCCCTTCCCTTCTCCTCTCATCTTCTCTCCTCTCCCCTCCTCTCCTCTTCTCTTCCCTTCACCTGATATTGGGATGGCAAAGACCAGGAAATATTTTGAGGAGTGGGAGGCAGATCATATCACTAGAGAAAATAAGATACTTCAGCTAATTTTCTTTAAAAAAAAAAAAACATTAAGCCTGTGTTAAACCTAGGTTTAATTAGAAACTAAGTGAAACTTCTAAGTCAACTCCACTTTTGATGACTTTACAAACAGAAAAGGTTTAGAAGCAAAACAGACTGATCTATTTTCACTAAGTGTTAATTATGTTCATACAAACTGTAGCTAAGTTAGCAGAACATGTTTGCGATATGTCAGTGAGCATAATTTTGACTGTATGCAAAGGAACATACTTGCTATTAAGAGAAATAAATTGGAAACATGAGCATTTTGTTCCCCTTACAGATTAGTTACCTTTATTTTTGGCTATCTCAAATACTAACAACAGAATTGCACTTTTCCATAAAAATACATTCAGTTTTGAATGTTCTACCAAGGGAATATAATTTTTGTGGGCATTGCAGAAGCTGAATTCAACTCGATGCTTTTGCTTCTCATTAAAAGGAGAAAAATAAACTCCAGCAGATCATTATATTTTTGTCCTCAGGTGTGTTTCTTTCTCTTTTTGCTATTAACATGCTGCTATTGGCAGAAAATGTTCTTGCATTAATGCACATATTGCAAAATGTGCCATTAACAATCATCTGTGACTTCATCCTTCTTCTCAGGATAACACACTGCACTTTCAATTATCACACTGGATTGTTGTGGTTCACTGGATGGAAATATATATATTAAAATTGACAAAAAGGGAGACAAAGCCATCATTAAGCAACGGGCAAAGGCCAAGGATGATTCTCCTTTTTGGAGATGGAAGTTTTAGTCAGCTTAATTTCTATTCTATCTCCAATAGCCATTGTACAGGGAAATTCTTCAACTGAAAAGATGCAAACTAGACAGGAATCTCTTTGAAGAATTTCTTTCTTTGAAGAGCTGTCTGACCGAAGTGCAAACTTTCATTTACACTCCTCTGTTTGAAGATGTCAAATGATAGCTAGATAATTTGAATAACTATCAAAAGGCACTCTTTTATTTGAAAGTTGGCTATCCAATTAAAGTCTACTTTGAAGACCCAAGCCACAAGAAAGGAGAACACACCCATAACTATCTGGACAGCTGTGTTGCCTCTCTCTCTCTCTCTCTCTCTCTCACACACACACACACACAAATAACCATGGTTTAGTGAGTTTATTAATATTCCCCAGCAATTCTCTTCACCAGGACTCAGAACTGTCCCAATTAAGCCCAGCCATGAGCAGACCAAGATTAGTCCACAAAGCAATTGAAAGTTGTGCAAACAAAATGACTCCACCGGACAAACACAAGAGAGAGCTCACGAGACAGAAAAAAGTTCAGAGTCTACAAGGCATGAATTAGTTCCAAACTTGGTGTCAATCCAGAGTGAAGCAGGAAACACAATGACCAAAAACATACAGCTAGAAAATCAACACTGTTCCCATAGCAGCAGGGGTTGGATTCTACCGGTATAACAACTGGTTCGGTGATCATGTGCTTTGCTCTGTGTGCATGCTCCACATTTAAAAAAGGCAAGCCCATGCTTATATTCAGCTACAGCCTCTGTGAAGAAAACAGCTGAGGCACAACAAATCACTCTGCCATGCAAATCTGCTGGGCTCTAAACAAAGGCATAAAGCACAGGAAAGAACAGGGGTGGGGGGACGGCAGTTACTCATCATCAGGAACTAGTTTGGAGTGAGCTGAATATTGGAACAAGGGGTTTGCCTGAACCAGGACGAACTGGTATAATCCCACTCCTGCACAGCAGCTTCGGTCCATTGTGATAAATAGCCAGCTTTCCAATGCAGCCCATCAAGACCAGTGGGACTTTTTCCAAGTAGCCTGGCTGACTGCTGCTGCATTTGCCTTTTCTCTGCCCTGTGTGTTCTTGGATCAGCTGCAGAAGGCAGTTCTTCCTCCTCTTCACTGGCAGTCTGCCACTGCAAGCTTTTCCCAGCTGAAGCCTCCTTTAAATCTCTTCTGGAGGCTTCAGAGCCACCAACCAAATTAGTTCCTAAGATGACATATGAGGAGAAATCTGGGGAGTAATCCAAGGGAGCCATCACAACGGTAGACCAAGCAGGAACATATGTTCTCTAATCTTCATTGAGATAAAATATTATTTTATTGTTGTTTATGCTAATTATTTGTTATGAGTCTGTCACTTCCTACTTTTGGTAAAAGCAACATCCATTTTCCTTTTTTGGTAGTATTGCTTGAAGTGAAGTGATCTATAAAGCCAATAAAGAAATAACTCAGGATATAACTTCTGGACAATCTGGCCTCCTTGGCCTTTAAAATTGGCAAACTGTTTGGTAAACTGCTTCAATCTGAAAACAATGCAACTTTCATGTCAACATTGTCAATGTATATTTAGTGATACCTTTCTGGAAAGAAAATCAGGAATTCATGATTCAGTAGTCAGGAATATATACCTAGGCCAGAGGTCTCTAGACTTGGCAACTTTAAGACTTTTGGACTTCAACTCCCAGAATTCTTCAGCCAGCTATGCTAGCTGGAGAATTCTGGGAGTTGAAGTCCACAAGTCTTAAAAGTTGCCAAGTTTGGGCACCCCTGACCTAGACAATGAGTGGCAGAACTTAGCTGAATTTGGCTGATTTAAAAAGAAAGGAGAACAGACACAGACAAAACATGGACAAGAACCAATAGAGGGAAGTTTTTCAGATGGACAAACTTGGCATAAGAATTTCCTGACTATGAGAATTATAGTGCTGAATGGGTAGTTTTCAAGCAGAACTTGGATAGCTGTTTATCTGGAATGATCGGGGGATTCCTGACAGAGTATCTCCAAAGTTCTTCCCAAACCTATGATTCTCTGATCTGTACTTGAATAAGATGCAGGAAGTTGTAAGGACTATACACCAGACCAAACTGGGTCTTCAAACTGGGCAAGTTTAAGCCTTGTGGACTTCAACTCCCAGAATTCCTCCTCCAGTTATGTTAGCTCTGGAATTCTGGGAGTTGAAGTCCACAAGCCTTAAACTTGTCCAGTTTGAAGACCCTTGCACCAGACCAAAGTCTATTAACCTTGGCAACTTGAATTTTCCCCAGACAAAGCTGGCCGAGTAATTTTGGAAGTTGAAGTCTATATATCTTTAAATTGCCAAGGCTGAGAAACATTGCATTAGACTAAAAAAAATCCAAAGAAATGACCCTGAAGAGGACAATGGACAACCAGTTTCATATTTTTATTAAGGAAACAACATAGACACATCTACAAAATCACCAGGGATTCAGCTTGATTTGAAAAGCTTTGCCTTGAGATACCATTTGGGATTTAAATGTAGCAGAGAAAACAAAATCATTTGAATGACCTGAGTAAATATATGAGGTCTTCACCCAGACTATATCTGGGACACCCATTAAACACAATCACATTCTCCATGAGGTGATTATTCTGGACAGGGATCCTCATAATGTCATGTCCCCACTAACTGCAGTTTTAATAAGAGATAATCTGTCTAAACAGCAAAGCCATTTACCCTTGCATAAGACTGCAGTTTATGACAAGAAGTATAATAGCATCTTTGAGCATTTTAATTAAAAATTAATTGGAAGATTTTAAAGAACAAACTCGTGTTGGGGGGGATGTCACTGTACAATGGCTTGTTTACAAAATTAGCCTGGCTTTTCTCTCTCACTGTCCCTCCCCTCCCCCAAGTATTTCAATCAATTCCATGTCTATTAAATATAATTATGGAAGATGCTCCCTCAAAATTATAATGCAGCATTCAAAAAAACAACTGGGGAGAAAAAACCTGCAATTTTTACTGCAGAATGAGTGTAGCTATTAAAATGCAAATAGGTGATAAAGAGAATGTTGGCGATGAGGAAAAGATTTTGAGCAGTTAATCTTGCCCTGACAATAATTTTCAGTTAACTGCTATTTATTATGTTCAGTGTCCAAGCACTTTCATGAAACATGGTGACAGAATTATTGGAGAGCAACCAATAATTGGGAGGGGGACTCAAGAGGAAATTAGCTGGACTCACTATGCAAATACAAGAAAACAACGTCTGACACCATCCCCAAATGCTTTTGAGTCTTATCTGGAATTTCCCAGTAGAAAGCTGCCATTTGGGAAAATTCCTGTTCCAAAAGATGCATCGGAGCTGATTTTCCAGTTAGGTCTTATTTTGGAGGATACACGTTACTAAAATGCATCCATCCGGCTGACAATCTTAACTGGGGCTTATTTTGGGGGGCTAGGACTTATATTACAAGCAACCTGAAAAATCATGCTAGGGCTTATTTTCTGGTTGAGTCTTACTTTTGGGGAAACAGGGTAGAATTGTAACTTCTGCTTATAATGAAGCAATATACTGTACTCACATCCCTAACAGGGAAACATTTCTCTCTGAAATATAAAGGCACACAATTTTCTAAGTGATTTTCAGCTCAACTCTTCCACAAATCTTTGGCTTATTTATTTTATGTTCTCTTGGCTCATAACTGCCCTTTAGACTATTATGGTGTAACCAGATTTGATTAGCTGCTTAGAATCATGATGTCTACCCTGGATCTATAAAAGTTTAGATGGCAAATGTTCTGGTTACTTGAGTTACCCTTGTGGTTGAAGAGGTACAAGTAGTGGAGAATTGCTTATGATTCTTAAATATCTTGTCTACAATTGAACATAGTATTACAAATGCAGGCTGATATCAAATGGGATGAATTTGATGAGCAAATCAATTCTTTATTATAGTCATAGACAGCATAAGAAGAATGAAATACTAATAATTAATAATTTTAACCCTTCCCACACACATACACACACAGATAAATTTAAACAAACATAAAAGGAGTATTTGAATATGTGTTCTGGGGTGGCCAACATGATCACCTCTGACTATTGTTGACTACAATTTCCCCAATCTCTAGTTATGGTGGCTGATGCTGATGAGAGCTGATAGGAGCTTTTATCCAACATACTGGATGGAACCTGGAATTTAGTTTACTTAAAAAAAAAGGAACCATCACTATCCCAGCTCATAATTAGTTATAACTAACATGATACTTAAGGGAACCTTTATATGCATACATAAGTAGTTCCATAAGAATTGGGTATGGTATGAATCAGATGGCTCAAAATAAGCATTATTACCTTTAGTGCATATCTCTTACAATACTGGAATGCTAGTTTCACAGTTTGTGTGGGTGAGGAAACCAAAGAAAGCAACTCAGAACTTCACTCAGATGCTCAGAGGCCTGGATGTGGTAAGACCTTTATCTGTGAATAATGAAGAACAAGAAAACAAATTAAATGCACACCCCCTCTGCATTGTTCTAGAGAGATTGTCAGGGTTCCAAGTAGGAGACACAACTCAATCAAACCTCTGAGGCTTGGGGTTTCCTCAAGGCATGAATTTATTAGGCATGCCATATTGGCACAACTAGTGAAAACCCCTCCTCCACATACCTGTCACATGGTCCAATCAGGTCATAGCTCCAACTCCAGCTGGCTTCAGTCCAAGCCTCCCCAGCACCTGGTGCGAATGTCCTTAGTTCACAAGAGAAATAATTTTATTTTGACTACGAGTCCCCCAGCTATCTATGCCCACCTTCCCTTTCCCACAGCTCCAAATGGCCGCACTGTGGCAGCCCTGAAGATGCTCCAATATGGCTTCAGGGCTGACACAGATATCACATTGTAATGGTCTTATAGCACACACTCTTTATCTGAATTGCATAGAAGAAGTTGAATCAATCACAGATTCTTTTATACTGTGCATTTTATTTGAAAATGGACCAAAATTTTACTTTGCCTCTTCTAGCAGCAATTTCTGACCATTTAAATGAATTCCATGTTGTTGTTTTTCTCGTAGACAAAACTTATCTACAAAACTTATCTACTGTATCCACTATGCAATGTATACAACATAGTGAAATTCTGCTTCTTAGCTTTAAAACTGAAACAGGAAAACCACAGTGAAAAATAAATCTGCATGCTATATGTGTTTGTATGTGCCCCCCCCCCTTTCACTTTTGGTCTTTGATATATTCTAGTTAAAGGACAGAAAGTAATGAAACTCAATATCAACTCTGTATTCACATTTTTAACATAAAAAGGTAGGCTGAAATTGCTATCAATTTGGGGAGATGAGGAAATTTTCTGTCACTCTTTCCTAGCTACTACCAATGGACATGTATACCTGCTTTTGTAATGAACTTTCAACTTCAATTTTATCCCATTATAACAAGAATAAGTAAGAGTAATATTCACTCTCCCTGGAAGTTCAAGAATTATGGCATGTGATATCTGAATCTTGATTCTGAGTCATCAGCTAGAACTTGTTTGAGTGACATAGTCATTAGCATTCATTGAGAAGCTCATGTCTATAATATACAGTGCCACTTTGATGCATTCAATGTGTTTTTTCCTAACACTTCAGCTACTTTCTAGAACAAACATATAGCAGCCTGTTCACTCAGAGACACCTAACAGAATAACAGAATTGGAAAGGACCTTGGAGGTCTTCTAGTCCAACGCCCTGCTCAGGCAGGAAACCCTGTAGCATTTCAGAAAAATGGTTTTCCAATCCCTTCTTAAAAACTTCCAATATTGGGGCACTCATAACTTCCCAAGGCAAATTATTCCACTTCTTAATTGTTCTGTCAGGAAATTTCTCCTTAGTTCTTAGTTGCTTCTCTCCTTGATCAGTTTCCACTTCTTGTCCTGCCCTCAGGTGCTTTGGAGAATAGCTTGACTCCCTCTTCTTTGTGGCCGTCCCTTAGATATTGGAACACTGCTATCATATCACCCCTAGTCCTTCTTTTCACCAAGCTAGACGTACCCAATTCCTGCAACCATTCTTTATATGTTTTAGCCTCTAGTCTCTCATGGGCAAGTTTCAAGTGGACAAACAAAGCCAATTAGTTTCCATGACATGAATGTGAGCATATAACGGGTAGTCCTGAAGTCACAACAGCAATGGACCCTGCCCATCATGGTAGTTGATATTAATATATAATCTGAACGTTTTGGGCTTCCTTGCAAAAGTAGAAACTACAAATCCATCCCCCATACCCATCACCACATCACATGGCCCAATCACCACCCGTCCCAAAGTAAGACTTCCTTTTCACTATGTGCAACAGTACGTGACCTTGAACCAGCAAAAGATTTTTTATTTTGTCTAACTAGATATACTCAAATGAATTCCCCCCTCCCACTTTTCCTGTTTCAATTGTGGCAGCGTGGGAGCATCGGATCTCAATATTGCTTCCAAAGCTGACAGAGATATTAACCTAATCTGTACTTTTTCTATATTTCTTTAAGAATTATGGGAAAGCCCTTATTAACCAAAGCTATGATGGTAAGAGGTCAGTATCTGAGTATCCATCTGATAAAAAAACATGGTATATAGAAGACGGTAGCTTGGAAGAAGAAAATAATGAAAACAAGAATGAATGAATATCAAATTAAATATGCTGTGGTCTGTGAAACTAAGGGATTTAAAATATTACTTGACCACCTGAAAGCAGTGTATAGTTTTGCTCTTTCTGGGACTCATTAGATACACAGATTCATTTCAGTTAACTCTGGCTTTTAGAAACCATTGGCCACCTTCATCCAATCCAGTTACCCTCATTATATATTCAGCATATAGGTTGAATAAATAATGGGTTGAATATAACTTCTTTGAAAACCTGGAATCAGTTTGTTTCACCATGTTCTGTCTTATGGCACAGGTTTCACATGAACCTATTGAGATATTCAGAAATTTCCATTTTCCTAAGCATATTCTACAGTTTGAATAGGCAACACACTGACCAGTTGTGTGATTGATCTGCTTTATGACTGTCATGAGCTGCCACCATGATGGGCAGGCCCCATTACCATTGTAACTTGAGGACTACCTGTATTATGCTCACGTTCATATCATGGAAACTAGTTGGCTTTGTTTTTCCACTTGGAATTTGCCCGTGAGTGATTCATAACTTGTTCTGTAGTTAATCTTTGTTGTTGTAATTGAGGTTTTTCACTTCCTTGTATTAATAATACAATGATTTCTATGTATTCTATCATGTGATGTCCATGCACACACTATACATATGCCCTTTTAAAAGATTTTGCTAGTAATAAAAATAATTGGATTGCTAGAAGCAGCTACATTATTCTCCTGACTCATTTCTGTTCCCTGGATCATCTAGTCCAAGGATGCCAATCTCGATTTCATTGAGGGCCACATCAGGATTGTGTTTGATCTCAGGGGATCAGGGGGAAGCATGACCATGAGGGGCATGGCCAGCTCAACGTCACATATGTCCGGGATGCCTGTGATGACCCAATCACTCTGTCAGCAAAAATAGGCTCCCAAGCTCTGTTTTCAGTTGTGGCAGCCTCCTGTAACCCTCTGCCAGTGAAAACAGAGCTTGGGAGGACCACAGGCGGCCAGCGTGAACTCCGTTTTTGGCTGTGAGGGCATCCTGCAATCCTCTGCCAGCTAAAATGGAGCAGCCCTCCTAAAGTTCCGTTTTCACTGCAGAGGCACTGCGGGCCGATCCTTCGCTGTTTCCGGGACAGCCCTAAGGGCTAGATCTAAACACCCTGTGGGCCAGATCCAGCCTAAGGGCCTTGATACCCCTGATCTAGTCCAACTATGTTTACCCTTTCCAATTTTTGGCATTCAGTCTCCAACCATAAGGAACACACATTGCTTCCATATCAATTTTAGATTGAACATAACCACAAAGCTAATCTGTCTCTCTCTGTTTTTTTGTATCCGTGTTTGGAGCATAAACTTGGAAAGCTGTCATATTACAGGGTTGTCCAAGAAATTGAACTGACTGCCTTCTATCCGAGTACTATTTTTACTATAACCTTTGCTGACTATGAAAGCAATACTGTTCCCTCTGCATTTCTCATGTGCCAAGGAATAAACAGTATGACATGCCCAAAGCCAGTCTGTTTCAATTTACTGATGCCTTAGGTGTCAATGTACAGTTGATGCAGTTCATTTTTTTTATCAGGTTGAGCTTTCTTATGATCAAGTTTCTTATATCCCATATTACAATTATAATCCAATCTTTGCTGCATCAGATTGCTTTTCCCGCATGGCAGCTTCAGCAACTCAAAGACTTTAATCTAGTTGGATCATAAATACCATTAGCACTGTCAAAGATTTTGAATTTTTTTTTCTCAATGTGCCATCTGACCTGAGGGGCCCACTTGACAGTACACCATCAATCACTTTATCTGGTCTATACAGGAGTGGATTTTTCCACTGTCTTCTCCTATATAATACACTATGATCCCTTTCCCTATTGTCACAAAAAACAATCATCCATTTCCAGCCCCTTCTTATACAGGTAGTCTTTGACATACAACCACAACTGAACTCAACATTTCTGTTGCTAAACAAGACAGTTGTTAAGTGACAATGATAAGTAAAATGGACAATTGCTCAGTGGCACAGTGGTTAGAATGCTGTACTGCAGGCTACTTCTGCTGACTGCCAGCTGCCTGAGATTTGGCAGTTCAAATCCCACCAAGCTCAAGGTTGACTCAGTCATTCATCCTTCTGTGATCGGTAAAATGAGGACCCAGGTTATTGGGGGCAATAGGCTGACTCTGAAAACCCATTTAGAGGGGCCTGTAAAACACCGTGAAGCAGTATATAATCTAAGTGCTATGGCTATGGCTATTTTATGATCCTTCTTGCCACAGTTGTTAAGTGAATCACTGCAGTTGTTAAGTTAGTAACACGGTTGTTAAGTGAATGTCAACCAAAATGTTGACTAAGAATTTCCACATCAGTGATGGAGAATGGATCAGTCCCGACAAGAAGTAAGGGAGCCAGGACAGAGGAAAACAGCTGGGTTTTTGTCCCACGGAAGCCATGGGAGGGACCTGGACAGTCCCCAAGGCCTTGTCGACATGGTAGTGTGGGACAAAGCAACCCCAAAATTGCAGGCAACAGGTGGTTTTTTTTTTTTGCCCCATTTCTTTCTCCCTCCCCATTGTTGTTGGAAGTTTGTAAAAGATGATCCCAGGAAAATTTCCCCTGTCCAAGACACAGCAACCATCATAAATAAATGACCTTCATGCCATGGATGACACTGCTGGGAGCAGAAGTGGTATTCAGCAGGTTCTGACCAGCTCTGGACAAACAGTAGTTGAAATTTTGAGTAGTTTGGAGAACTGGCAAATCCCACCTCTGACTGGCCCTGCCCCCATCTATTCCCTGTCTCTTGAGTCCCAGCTGATTGTCTGGGTTTTCTTTTGTTACCCTGCACAGGAGAACACAGCTGGAAAGCAGGTTAATGGGGAGGGAATGGGATTTTGCAGTAACCTTCCCCTGTCATGCCCACCAAGCCACACTCATCAAGACATGCCCACAGAACCAGTATTAAAAAAATTGAATCCCACCACTGGCTGGGAGCAGAGGTGGTATTCTGCAGGTTCTGACCAGTTCTGGAGAATCAGTAGCGGAAAATTTGAGTTGTTCAGAAAACCAGCAAATACTACCTCTGACTGGAGATTTTACAGTGTCCTTCCCCTGCCACACCCACCAAGCCACAGAACCAATAGCAAAACTATTTAAATCCCACCACTGGATGGGACTATACAATATATTCTTGGCGAACCTCCTGGTGTTCTTTGTTTTATTACTCTAAGGAACATCCTTTAATATTGCTAGCTTGATGAGGCTGCATAGCAGGGTTTCTGGAGGGTGGAGAAAATACATTGAAGACAATGATAACTGCAAAAAAATGAGTATGAAAGGTGCAAACATTTAAAAGGTAGTTGCAAAAATATAGATAATACAGAAGGGTTTAAGACTAAAACCTGCAAAAATGCAGAGTGATGTGGAGGGAAATAAAAAACATTTTTTTGAAAGTGAGACAGTGGATGGAATTAAAAATAAATGTGATGACATAGCTTTGCATCATTATTTTGAAGTGAAGAATTTTTAGAAGATGTATGTTAAAGATTTGTGAAGGACTGACATGCTTAAGAGTGAATTAATGCAATAAATATTCGTGGTGACAAAAAATATGACAAAAATAAAATCTCCCATGCAATCAGAATGTTGTAAAATGGTAAAGCTGTGGGTTCAGATCAAGGCATTGAAAAAAATAAAATAAAATATGATTGTCATTTGTTTACATTTGTAATTTGTTTAGCAACCATTCAAAGTTGCAACAGCACTGAAAAAAGGGACTTACATCTATTTTTCATATTTACAACCATTGCAGCCACCATCATGGGATCAAAATTTGGATGCTCAGCAACTGGTTCATATTTATGACGATTGCAATGTCCCAGGATCAGGTGACCAGCTTTTGTAAATTTCTGATAAGCAAAATCAATGGGGGAGCCAGATCCACACAACAACCATCTTGCTAACGTAACAACTGGAGTGATTCACTTAACAACTCTGACAAGAAAAGCCATACATACAATGGGACAAAACTCACTTAACAAATGCCTCCTCACTTAGCAACATAAATCTTGGGCTCAATTGTAGTTGTAAATTGAGGACTACCTGTATAAGAAGGAACAGTGAATGGACTGAGAAGGTAAAGATTATGAAAGCTGTGTTTGAGAGACCAGATGTGTTATGAACTAATAAAGGCGTTTAATAAAGTTTTAACAACCTTAAGTAAAAAGCAGGGTTCTAATCCTGCACTTCTGATTGGCCGATAATAGCGACACCCAGATTTCTGGGAAATCTGATTGGCTGTTAACGAGCCAACTCTCATTGGTTCAAGGGTTTAACACTTCCATGTTTTTCATTGGCTAATAGGACAGCAGCCAACCCTATAAAAGGTCTGCTGCTGCCCTAGGTGATTGCTCTGTTCAGTATGCTTAATAAAGAGTAGAAGTTCACTGTCACTGCTTCGTCTCCGCTCCTTGCACCCATGTGCAGAACTTAACACTGGCGACGAGGATGGGATGCGGAGACATCAGAGCTGATTGAACACTACAGAGCACCAAACAGAGCACGTGGCTGAAGGCGCATCGACAATGGAAACCATGTCCGGCGGTGCTATACCACCCGCTCCATTTGACCTGGCACAAGAAGACTGGGACTCGTACATGGACCGGTTCCAGATGTTTCTGGAGACCAACAACTTGAAAGACGCAACTACAGGAAAAAAGCGAGCAGTGTTCCTGACCCATTGCGGGCCTGCCATCTTTAAGATGGCCAAGGCACTAGCAAAACCGGCTGAGGTGAAGTCCATGGACTGGGACATCCTCGCGCCCCTTCTATGGGCCCACTATGCACCCGCCGTACCAACACTTGTCCGAAGACATGAGTTTTATCAGAGCGACCAACGGAAAGGAGAGAGAGTTGCAGATTTCATCGCGGATCTCCAGAACTTGGGAGGCCTCTATGGGTTTGCAGACCTCCAAGAAGCTCTGAGAGACCGAATAGTTTTGGGATTAGATGACCATATGGCACAGAGCAAGATCATGGCCAAAGGGAACATCGATCTTGCCAACGTCATCAAAGACACGACAGCAGCAGAAGCAACCAGGAAGTCGGCCGCCCGAATGTGCTGCACCAACACACCGCTCCAACAATACCTCACCTCGCCTAGAGAGGCACACAACAGCAGCCCACCACGAGGACCTTGAATCTCCATCAGAAAGTGATGAGGAGGAGGTCAACCGACTCTGGTCCGAACGCAACCAACGCAACCAGCGGAATTGAAGACTACCGCACCAATGCGCAGGTTGTGGGGCAAACCACCCGCGATCAGATTGCAATTCCTCGACGCGCTCTGCCATTCCTGTGGGAAAAGAGGCCACATCGGGAAAGGCTGTAGAAGCAAGCGAGGGTCCAGCCCAATTTGGAGAGAAAAGAACTATTGCCAAATCACAGGGAATCATCCTATGAGTCGAGAACATTTGAACCACCAATGGAACAACCACTCCTAAAGAAATAAAACACTTGCCACTTCAACGAGATGGGAAGAGGCACACCAAACCATTACCACCGGTCACGCTTCATCGTTAGATGCAAAGAAGATCTGAGTGAGGGTCGCCATTGAGAA
Organism: Hydrophis major; assembly: GCA_033807585.1. Lineage (NCBI taxonomy): Eukaryota > Metazoa > Chordata > Lepidosauria > Squamata > Elapidae > Hydrophis > Hydrophis major. The sequence continues at coordinate 249,948,359 of CM066330.1, forward strand.
CCAACCTTGCGTAATGGAAGTCGACTCAGGATTGTCTCTCTTGATGGTTTCCTGGAAGACCCTTAAACAGTTGATACCTGCCGTCCGGCATCAAGACCTCAGAGACCAAAGAATTATACTCAAAGACTACCAGGGGAACCGAATTCCGGTCGTCAGTTCCAGCCAAGTCCAAGTATCATTCAAAAATCGTACTGCGTCATTACCGCTGACCGTCGTCGACCGCAACCGGCCTAGTCTGTTAGGCCTTCAATGGTTTGCCCCACTCGGGATCGAGATAGCCAGTATTCACCAAATCAGAAGCAACGACTGGGAGGAGGCCCTCGTCCAGAAATTCCAGGACGTCTTTGCAGACAAACTAGGTGAGTATTAGGGGACCCTGATATCATTTAACCTTAACCCTGAAGTAGCCCCCATCCGCCTTAAGCCTCGTCAAGTACCTTTTGCCCTAAAACCAAAGATCGACGAGCAGCTCGATAAATTAATAGCCCAGGGTGTTTTAGAACCAACTGACCACACCCATTGGGAAACCCCAATCATAACATCCATCAAACCAGATGGATCATTAAGGATTTGTGGGGACTACTGGGCCACCCTTAATCATGCCCTTCAACAGAATGCTTACCCGTTGCTGGTGGTTCAACACCTTCTCCATTCCCTGGGGGGCGGAAAAGTCTTTGCTAAATTGGATTTAGCACAGGCGTACCAACAACTGCCTATAGATAATAAACCCGTGGAAGCACAGATGATCGTGACACACCGGGGCGCTTTTTAATGCAACCGACTCCAATTCGGAGTGAGCATGGCCCCAGGGATTTTTCAAAGTCTGATGGAGAGACTTTTGCAAGGGATCAAGGGCATCGTGCCATATTTTGATGACGTTTTAATTGCGGCCCTGAATAGAGAAGTACTAGAGAGGCGTCTTAAAATGGTTCTCCAAAAATTTAGACTCTGGCCTAAAGGTTAAAAAAAATAAATGTCAACTGTGTACAAAGAAAGTAGAGTTCCTGGGGTACCTAATCGATAAGCAAGGCATTCACCCCACTAATAGCAAACCAAAAGCGATCAAAAACGCCCCAAGACCCAAGAACAGAACAGACCTCCAAGCTTTCTTGGGGCTCATTAACTTTTACAACATCTTCTTGCCCCAGAAGGCGACTGTAGCTGAGCCCCTACAAAGACTGCTCGACAAAAAAGCCACCTGGGTCTGGGGACACCAAGAGGAGCACACATTCCAACAAGTGAAAAACTTACTAACCTCCGATGCTGTTTTAATGCAGTATAACGAGACTTTGCCTTTAACCATTACATGTGATGCGTCACCATTTGGAGTAGGAGCCATTTTGAGTCATGTGTTACCAAATGGTAGTGAGGCCCCTATTGCCTATTTTTCAAGGACCTTATCGAGACCTGAAAGTAACTATAGCCAAATTGACAAAGAAGCTCTTGCTGTTGTATCTGCTGTGAAACGGTTTCATGAATATGTGTATGGACGAGCTTTTACTGTTATTACTGATCACAAACCTTTGCTGGAGATTATAGCGGGAGACAAGCCAACTCCCTATATACTGTCACCTAGAATGACTCTTTGGTCGGAGTTCTTAGCTGCATACAATTATAAATTGCAACACCGCCCGGGGAAAGCCATTCCCCACGCTGATGGATTGAGCCGTGCCCCACTTCTGGAAACCGTCGACGAGCCAGCTCCAACCCTCACGACACTCCAGATTGAAACACTACATTCACCACCGCTAACAGCCAGAGACATCGCTGTTAGGGATAACATTGTTTACCCTAACTGGTTTAGGTAAAATAATAAATATGTTATCATGGTTTATAAGTTAAAGTGTCTGCAACTTTAAATATAGGAATGTAATTAAGGGAGTGGTTGTGAAAGCACCATAAAAGAAGCAAGGAACGTCAGCTTGCTCTCTCTGGCTTGATGATCCCTAATTACTGGATGAAGACTGCGTTTTTTCCCCTACTGGAACGGGAGAGAGAAAGGACTGATTTATTGTAAGTGAACTGACATTGGATATTCTACATGGACTTTGCTAACTGAATATTCTTGAATGGACTGACTAAAATGATACATGACTAAAGGACTGTTATTTTGACTATGCTATAAACTAAATGGAATAAACTATATTTTGATAGCACAAGCGTATCTGTTATTTTTACTGTATGTTTACAAACATACAAGCTTATCTCACTCATTTATCTGTGTGCCTATCTGACTAACGCTGCACATTCTGTTTAGCTTGTCTCCTTAACCCTGGTTGGGGAACCCAGGCTTAACACTGGTTATGGGCCCAGAGGCTGCAAAGTCAGTTTAACTAGGATAAAACACATTTATGTAAAAAGTGAGATTTTGTGTTGTTAAACGTTACAGTAAACAGACAGCTGTGTTTTATTAATTATAGTTTTATATCCATATAAAGAAAACATGGCACAAGTCAATCTACAAAGTTTGTCCCTTATATCCATGTTGGATGGAACAAACTATGTATCATGGTCTATGAAATGTAGTCTACTTCTACGAAGAGAAGGTCTGTGGAACATAATTGAAAACCCACCTAACGTAGAGGAATGGGATCCAGAGATTGAGGAAGATAGACTAAAGATAGAAGAATTTAAGCAAAAAAATGAACAAGCTATTTGCATAATAGGACTAACACTGTCTGACCAGCAACTTGTTCTTATCCGTGGAGAGCAAACGGCTGTTGGGTGTTGGCAGAAGCTGAAGAGGATTTATGTCCGAGATAACATTGGTGCTCACATAAATCTTACACAAAAGCTTTTCAGGATGAATCTCCAGACAAATGGTGATATGCTTAGTCATTTGAATTCTATAAAAAGCATTTTTCAAGAACTGCACGAGAAAGAACTTATTTTCTCTGAAGTACATCAAGTCTACATAATTCTATCATCACTAAATGAAAGTTATGATAACTACGTCACTTCCCTTGAAATATTGCCTAAGGAAAGTTTAACTTTAACTGATATAACTGGCAGATTGATTGAAGAGGCAAGAAGAAGACTTGAAAGAGATGAGTTAAGGAGGGAGCAACCTCAAAAAGAAGATAATGAATCTCCTACTGCATACGCAATTAAAAAGTGTTTTAATTGTGGAGGAAGAGGACATTTGGCAAGATTTTGTAAAAAAAGCAAAGCGCCAGAACGCTGACCAGAATACTAAAAGTCATCAAAAGATAAATAAAAATTTAGAGTTAGCCATGTATACTAACGGAGCTGTAAAAAATAATTTATGGGTGGTTGACAGTTGAGCATCCCACTGTATAACAAATGATCACAAAATTTTTTTAAAAATGTCCCAGAGTACACAGCAGATATCGTTAGCCAATGGCTGGAAACTGAAAGCTAAAGGTCAAGGTATAGCATATTGTTCTTTCATAAAAGAGAATGTAAAAATGTTTTTTTGAAAGAAAATTTTATTAATTTTCTACAAACAAACAAGACAAACAAAACATTAAAACATTCAACTCTCGTATGTACATCCAGTGTGTCAGTTGGTTCATCATTTTTGTGCATTCATTCTGTAGTTCCAGTTACAATTATGTTACATAACAACTCATATTATTAATCCAAACTTATATATCCTATAATCACTAAAAAAAAAAAAAAATTTGACGATACTTTTAATCATTCATGCTTTATGAGCTAACAATACTTTAACCAGATTATTCAACAAATCAAATAATCATACCAAATCAATCCTAAAAAAACCCTTTATAAATATAATATCAAATAACAAAATAATAGCAAAATAGCAAGATAAAGATATTTCTTACTATCTAAAATATTCTATTATCGTATTTTATCATCTAGCCATTTATAAAAAAGATCCCAAATTTCATAAAATTGTTTATTCTCTTGCTCTCTAATTTCAAATGTCAATCTGCTCATCTCAGCACATTCCAATATTTTCTTAATAATTTCTTCCTGTAATGGTATTTTCTCATTCTTCCAATTTTTAGCAAATACAATCCTGGCCGCTGTTAATACATTTACAATCAGGTATTTCAAATCTTTACTATATATGTCAGGTAAAATTCCCAATAAGAAGATCTCTGGTTTCAAGTCTATATGTTTCTTTGTCATTTTTTCCAACCACATGCGAATTATAGTCCAATATTTTCTAGCACCCTCACAAGTCCACCACATATGGTAATACGAGCCGGGTATCTGATGACATTTCCAGCATTTTTCAGATTTGTTCTTAAACATTCTTGCTATTCTTGTCGGAGGAAAGTGCCACCTGTAAAACATCTTATACAAGTTTTCTTTATATGCTGTTGACATTGTCATTTTATAATTTTGAGACCACAATTTCTGCCATTTCTCTAAATCAATCCCATATCCAAAATTCTTCCCTCAAACAATCATAGTTTCTTTGACTTGTTCTTCCTCTAATTTCATTCCCAGTAAATATCCATATAATTTTTTAATCACCTTCTCATCAGTACCCATCAAGATCTTATCTAAATCAGTCTGCTTATCATAAAATCCCTCCGTTTTGGAATCTTCATCATGCCTTGAATGTATTTGCGCATATGAAAACCAATTCATCCTTATACCTTGTTCCTCAAAGTTTTGGATCGATTTAAGTTCACCCTTTTCATCCAAAAGTTCCCCATATCTAACCGTTTGTTCCTTCTTAAAGATTATAGGATAGAAAAATGCTTCAATGGTTGATAACCAAACTGGAATTTTCAAATAACATTGTCTTTTTATCTTCTCCCAATTTAACCACAAAGACTCCCGTACATAATGTCTTCTAAAATAACCCTGTGTTTTAGTTCCCTTATACCATAAAAAAGCATGCCAGCCCAACAGCAAGTCATGCCCTTCTAATGTCAACAACCTATGTTTCCTTAATGTTATCCATTCTTTGACCCACATCAAACTTGCAGCTTGATAATACAATTCCCAATTAGGCAGGCCAAAACCTCCTCTAATTCTAGCATCTTGCAAAATCTTTAGTTTTATTCTCGCTTTTTTACCTTGCCATATAAACTTCAACATAATTTTATTTAAAGTTTCAAAATAATCTTTTCCAAGCCTAATTGGTATTGTTTGAAACAAAAATAAAATTCTAGGTAAAATATTCATCTTAATTGTTGAAATTCTCCCTATTAATGACAATTGCAAGTTTTCCCACTTCTTCAAATCTGTAGCTATCTGTTGTTTGAGTTTCATATAATTATTCTCCTTTAATGTGCTCCATCTTGTTGTCAAATATATCCCCAGATACTTAACCTTATTTTTAACTTGAATTTTCAAAAGATCTGCCAGTTCTTCTCTCTGTCTCAATAGCATATTCTTTGTCAAAATCTTTGTTTTATCTTTATTTATTTTCAAACCAGCCACCTCTCCATATATCTCTATCCTTTCCAATAACTTTGGAGCTGTTTCTGGCGGGTCTTCCAAAATAAAAACTAAATCATCAGCAAAAGCTTGTAGCTTAAATTCTTCCTTCTTAATTTTCATTCCTTTTATGCTTTTATCATCCCTAATATTTCTATTCAACACTTCCAAGGTCAACACAAATAGCAAAGGAGATAGGGGGCATCCTTGTCTTGTGCCTTTCCTTATATTAATAAAATCTGTAAGTTCCCCCTCCATCATTACCCTTGCTGTCTGTTTATTATATATGGCTTCTATTGCTTGAATAAATTTTTTAGCAAAACCCATCTGCTCCAATAATAATAACATAAATCTCCAGTTCACGTTGTCAAATGCTTTTTGAGCATCTAGGAATATCAAAGCCATTTGCTTTTCAGGATGAGCCTCATAATATTCCAAAGTGTCCAAGATTACTCTCATATTGTCTCTAATTTGTCTCTTTGGCAGAAATCCATTTTGATCTGGGTGAATAAAATTATTTAAATATTTTTTAAGTCTTTTTGCTAAGATTGAAGCAAAGATTTTATAGTCTGCATTCAATAAAGAAATAGGTCTATAATTCTTAATTTGCAGTGGGTCAGTCTCTTCCTTCGGTATAAGTGTAATATAAGCCTCTGACCATGTTTTGGGTATCATCTTTTTTAACATAACTTCATTCATAACTTCTAAAAATGGGATGCTCAATGATTCTTGAAATGTTTTATAGAATTCTGCTGGAAGCCCATCTGGACCCGGTGCTTTCCCATTATTTTGTCTCTTAAATGCTTCATTTAGTTCCATCATTGTTATATTGCTTTCTAGCATTTCTTCAGTCTCTTTAGGTATCTTTGGTAAATTAGCTTCCTGTAAATACTGTTTGACTTTTTCCTCATCAATATTCTCTTGTTTATATGGTTGCCCATAAAAATCTTGAATAATTTCTTTTTTCTCCTTATTCCCATAACAAACTTGGCCTTGTTCATCTATTAACTTCAATATTTTTCTTGATTCCTTCTCTTTTCTCAATTTATATGCTAGCCATCTACCTGGTTTATTTGCATCTTCAAAATAATTCTGTTTAGAGTTTCTGATTTTCTGTGCCAGTTCTTCTTTCTCTATTAATTCCATTTTATGTTTAATTACATCCAGCTTCAATTTAATATCCTTTTTCTGTGGCATTTTCTGTAATTCTTTTTCAAGAATTTTATACTCATCTTCCAAGGCCTTAGAAGCTTGCCTTTTCCTAATATTCTTTTTTCTTGTATAATCTATTATCAAACCTCTAGCATATGCCTTCATTGTATCCCAAACATTCTGCGTTGAAGTATCTTCTTTTTTATTTTCTCTGAAGAAAAAAGCCAATTCCTTCTCCATCCATTGTATAAAATCTTTCTCCTTTAAAATAGTATTATTTAATGTCCATCTCGATTTTTTTTTTTTGTCCCTTCCATTTAATTGTCATTGGGCTATAATCTGCCCAAGTCCTTGTTTCAATATTTGTTTCTTGAATATTGGATATTAATTCTGTTGAGATCCAAATCATATCTAATCTGGACCATGATAAATGTCTATTTGAATAAAAAGTATATTGTTTAGCTTTAACATTTCTTTCTCAAATATCTTTTAAAGTTAATTCATCTGTCATTTTAAAAAAAGACCTTGGGAGAGCCTTTCTATTTTGCTTTGTTGTTGTTGCTATATAGTCCAATTTATTGTCCACAATTACATTAAAATCTCCCATCATAATTATATTAACATAGTCCAGTCCAATTATTTTCATGTGTAGCTTTTTATAAAACTCTTCTTGTTTATCATTCGGAGCATAAATTGCAATCAAGAGTATTTTTATATTAATGTCCATTATTTCTACTATTAATACTCTTCCATCTTCATCTGTGTAAATCAATTTTGCTGGGATAGCCTCTTTAATGTATAGAACCTCTCCTCTTTTCTTACATTGAGTCAAAGAAGTAAATATTTTCCCCAATTTTGGCTGTAATAACAATTGTTCATGTTGTTTTTTAATATGAACTTCTTGTAGACAAATTATATTAAATTTTAATTTCTCTAATTTATGAAAAGTTTTCCTTCTTTTAACAGCTGAATTAAGTCCATTTATATTCATTGTAATCAGTTTTTTTTCTTCCATGATTATGCTTTATATTTAGGTCTAACCGCTCTCGTGGATCTCACTTCACGCTGTTCTTTGCTATCCATCTGTCCCCCTACTGCTCCTTTCTCTTTTTCAGTCTCCAGTTGTTCCTCTTGAAACTCAATTAATGAGACCTCTTTCTCTGCCTCCTCTCTTCTTCTTCCAAAAAATTCTGCATGGAAAAGTTCTGCTTTCTCAATTGAATCAATTCTATATCTCTGCTCTTGCCACCTAACCATTAGTCCTTCTGAATCAGCCATCTATAATTCACTTCGTTTTCCAATTGCATTTTAGTCAGAAATCGATATTCTCTTCTCATCTCTCTCACTCTTCTGAGTATTTGTTTTAAAACCACAAACTCTTTACCTTTGTATTTCAATGTTTTCTCTCTTACTACTTGTAATATTTGCATTTTAATGGATTTTTTGGTAAATCTAATATGGACTTCCTTGGGTAATTTATTTCTCATCGCATACCTTGTATAGACTCGATATATCTCATCCATCATCTTTTCCTCTGTAATGTCCAAAGCATCTGCCAAAATTTCTATCATTACCGCTGCCAAGTTTTCTCCTTTTTCCTCTTCTATATTTTGAAATCTGAGGTAAAATTCTGACCTTTCCATCTCCCACCTCAACATCCCACTTTTTTCTTGTTCAACCGCTGTTAATCTACTGTCAATATTTCCAATCTTCTTCTCTCTTTGTTTTCCTTCTTCCTCAATTTTTTGGAATCTCTCCTCATACTTGACCATCATTTGTTTAATGTTTTCCACTTTTTCATCAGTCTTCTCTATTCTTTGTTCAATATTTTCTGTTCTTTGTTCAATATTTTCTGTTCTTTGTTCAATATTTCCTGTTCTTTGTTCAATGATGTCTGATTTTGTCTTGAGATCTTGGATTCCTTGCATAATCATCTGTAAAGTTACTCTTTCTTGTTCCTTATCTTGCTTCAACATTGTCTGAATTAAACGTTGTCCTCCAGCTGGTGGGGAAGCAGAGGTAGAAGCAGAAATGCCAGATGGTATTGGTTTCCTGCTCATTTCAATGCTTCCAAAACTTCAAATTCTTCTTGACTTTTTATCCAACTGGTAGAGCAGCCAATTATAATCCAAAATGGAAAACTCCAATTGTTAAATACACGAAAGCAAAGAAGAAACAGGAAAAAAAGGAAGAAGAAAGATCTTCAGGTTCTTCTAGACCCTAATCCAATTACGAAGTAGTCCACCATAAAAAAGAAAAAATAGAAAGGAGAAAAACAAACAAATCCAAAAATAATAATATTGATTAAGAGCAAAAAAAAAAAAAAAAGCAAAAAGAGAAAAAACAAAAAGTTCCTTCAGATTCTTCACACCTTAATCCAGTTGAAAAGTCTCAATAATAAACAAAAAACAAAAAAAAACAAAGTGGTCCAAAAACATAGATAGGAAAAGCAAAAAAGTCCCAATAAAAAAGAAAAGAAAAATAAAGAAAAAACTCTGAGGCTTTCCCTTTAAAATAAAAGGCAGAAATAAGAATATTACTAGAATTGAAATTTAGAAAAAGGCTGGCGAATGGGATATATATATATATATATATATATATATATATATATATATATATATCTTTGGTTATTCGGGTTTTCTCCCGCGTAAGATTGGAAGTATCTAGGCAACGTTTCGATGAAGTCTCATTCATCATCTTCAGGCTTGGTCTTCAGCTCTGTGCTTCTCAGAGTGATGTGAGCTTGCAGCTGCTTCTTCCTTTTAACTGCTAGTGGGGGTGTGACTTGATTGGGTGGGGGTTTGGCTGTGTTCTGATTGGTTGGGGGGTTGGCTGTGTTCTGATTGGCTGGAGGCGTGTTCTGTTCAGGTGGGGGCTTGATTGTGCTCAGGTTAGTCTTGGTTGCTGGAGGGTTTGAGCTGGTGAGCTGTGATCTTGCTGTTTGGCTTCGAGTTTGTGGTCATGTTGCATCTTCATGGTGGAGGTCAGTTCGCTTCATGTATGGCTCAGAGGGGTTTGAAGTGGGTAGTGATGGAGCTGCAGTGCGGCTTCTGGTCCCTGGTCGTGTTTCATCTTCTATGTGGGTGTGAGTCTGCTTTCTACATGGAAGTGTGGTGGTGGCATCTTGGGTGGCTCTCAGGGGTGTGGGTGTGGTGTTATTCTTCATGTTAGGTACGCGTCTGTTCATGAGGGCGGGTTTCCAAATGGCTGGTAGGTGGGAGGTGTCATCTCGTTTATTCATGCTGTGTGGGCTTTTTTCTATCTCTATGGCTTCTCTGATGATTCTGCTGCTGAAGTGTTCGCCAAAACCGAACTATCGCCAAAACCGAACCTCCACCATGAAGATGCAACACGACCACAAACTCGAAGCCAAACAGCAAGATCACAGCTCACCAGCTCAAACCCTCCAGCAACCAAGACTAACCTGAGCACAATCAAGCCCCCACCTGAACAGAACACGCCTCCAGCCAATCAGAACACAGCCAACCCCCCAACCAATCAGAACACAGCCAGACCCCCACCCAATCAAGTCACACCCCCACTAGCAGTTAAAAGGAAGAAGCAGCTGCAAGCTCACATCACTCTGAGAAGCACAGAACTGAAGACCAAGCCTGAAGATGATGAATGAGACTTCATCGAAACGTTGCCTAGATACTTCCAATCTTACGCGGGAGAAAACCCGAATAACCAAATATCCACATACAAATACCCGCGAGAACCTCAGAAAACAAATATATGAAAGCACACTGCACTTTATTTATTTATCCAAGGCTCTTGTAATGACCCTCTTCTCCAGCAGCTTCAAAGCCAAACCTCAAGTGTTATTGATAACAGTCCAGGAAAGCACCTGCAATAATATTTTGCTGTGCTCTCCCTCTATCTTATCACGTTAAAATGTCCTTGAGAAGAGGTCTTTTTGCAATTCTTTCCAATTCAAATAAAATACTTTCAAGCCTCTAGTTGGCAGTGTTGCAAAGTTTCTTAATGCTCTTCCTCCCCCCCAGCCAGAAAAAAGGAGTAATATACACAGAAACAAAACAAAAAAAAATAGCCAAAGGGAGCCTCTATCCTAAAGAAAGTTAAAAAATCAAAGGGAGCATAAAATATATATATAAGAGAAAATTCAATCCGGTTACCTACAAAGTCACACTAAAATCCCCCCCAAAAAATATAGAGAAAAGAAAAAAGAAACCCAAGCCTCAATTTGACATCACTTTAAAAAACGCCGCTCAGACAATTTCAGTCAAAAAAAAAAAGTCTCACAGATTTCTTCTTTGTTCAGGATGTCCTTTCCAACCTCAGCGAATTTACAACACAAAAGAGTTTTTCTCACCCAGCCGACACACTTTCTTTCCAGCCACTTTCTTTCCGGAGCTGTCCCGACTTCAGCAGCTATGGGGGCTGCCTCTCCGCCGCCAGCAAAAGGGCTTCTTCCGGATCAAACCAGAGATTTTGCGATATCTCTGGGATCCTGGAACAGTACCCTTCTCAATCCCCATCTCTACGGGACGGTTTAGGTCCGTTGGGACCGACCAGGGGTGAAAATATTGGCTGCGATCTTAGAGCCCCGAGATCGCAGCTGTATCGTCGAAACAAAGCTCCGCCTTCTCCAAGAGAATGTAAAAATGTTATATGTACCACAACTTAAGTTTAATTTAATTTCAGTTAGAATTTTGGTTAAACTAGGATATGTAGTTACCTTTAAAGGAGATAACTGCATAATTGAAAAAGAAGATAAGAAAATTACTGCATCTTTAAGAGGTGAATTATATGTGTTAAATGATAATGGTTTAGAGGTGGCTAACACGGTTTATGATAATAAGAAACCTCATGATGGATGTATTCACTTGTTACACCGAAGACTAGGGCATTTAAATTTTGAAATGCTTAAGAGAACTGTTGAATTATCGAAAGGAATAAGTTTGAAACCTTGTAATAAGTATTTGCAATGTTCTATTTGTAATCAAAGCAAAAGCAGAGTCATACCGGCTAATAGAGCTGATGGATTTCCTACCAAAGAGCCTTTAGAAGTAGTTTTTGCCGATTTAATAGGTCCGAAAAAACCAAGTGTAGGAGGAGCTCGATACATATTAAGTATAATGGACCGCTATTCTAGATATGGGTTTTGCTATTTAATGAAGAGCAAAACTGAAACGTATCTAAATCTCTTTAATTGGATAAAATTTGCTGAAAGGAAAACTAAAAAGAAATTAGTAACTCTTATAACAGATAATGATGCAGAATTTACAAATAATAAATTCCAGAATAGACTTAGAATGTTAGGTATTCAACATAAAAAGTCTGCACCATATAGGCCACAACATAATGCCTTTATAGAGAGATGAGGCCAAACACTACAATCAATGGCATGTACTATGTTGTCTGATTCAGGATTATCTGACAATTTATGGGGAGAAGCAATAACGTGTGGTAATCATATATTAAATAATGTTGTTAATTCAACAACAGGTGAATTACCATTCACACTGTGGCATGGTACAAAACCTGATTTAAGTTACATGCACACATTTGGAGCACCAGCATGGGTGCATATCCCTTCACAACTCAGACAAAAAGGACAGCATAGAGCTAAAAGATTATTTTTTGTAGGATATGAATCTAATCATAGATCTTATAGATTCTGGGAACCAGGTACATCTAGAGTTTACACCAGTGCTAGTGCAAAATTCCTAGAACATGTAGGATGGAATAGATTAGAGCAAGATTTAAATAACGAAGTAATTATTGAACACTACAAAAGGCAAAAAGATCAGACTAGTTATAAGAAGAGTCCAATTAAAGAAGAAGTCCACAAAGAGCAAATAGGACCAGAACAAGAGGAAGCAGTTGATCAGGAAGAGTTAGATAATCAAGAAGAGTTAATAAATGAAAGTCCACCTGTAAGTCCTGTAATACTGAGACGTACTACACGTGTAACTAGACCACCTGATAGGTATCAAGCAAGTATAGTTTGCCAAGTAAAGTTCCAACTAGTGTAGATGAACTTAAGATGTATCCTGCTAAGGATCAGGAGAATTGGCAAAAGGCAATGGAAAAAGAACTAAATTCATTAAAGGTAATGAAAGTATATGAAGATGCTAAATTACCTCCAGGAGAAAAATCCATTGGGTGCAAATGGATATTTAAAGTAAAAACTGGAAATGATGGGACTGTTTCCCATAAGGCTAGGTTGGTAGCTCAAGGATTTAATCAAACTGCATCTGATTACAATGAAGTTTTTGCACCAAGTCTTAAGGCAACATCTTTGAGAGCAGCTTTAGTTTTTGCACCAAGTCTTAAAGCAACATCTTTGAGGGCAGCTAAAGAAAAACTATGTCATTAACCATTTAGATGTAGAAACTGCTTATTTGCATGCACCATTGCAGCACACTATATATTTGAGAAAGCCAATTATTATAAAAGATAATAAAGTAAATAGTAATGATTGTTGGAAACTCAAAAAGAGTCTTTACGGGTTGAAACAATCTGGCTTTGAGTGGAATCAATGTATTGTGAAAGAATTAAACAATATAGGTTTTAAATCTGGTTTAGCAGATCCATGTGTGTTTAAAAGAGAAAATAATGGAACGGTGTCATTATTGTTATTATTTACAGATGATTGCTTTGATAACTAAGACTAATAATGAAGCTAATGAGATTATATCATTATTAGCCAAAAAGATAAAATTAAAGCATTTAGGTGAAATTAAAAGGTATCTAGGATTGACAATTAACAAAACAAAAAATGGATTTAAGATATCTCAAGAAGATAAAATTTGCCAATTAATTAAAACATATAAAATGGAACTTTGTAAACCGGCAAAGACTCCAATGAGTCAGGAAGTTTGCCAAACTGATGATCAAAGTCCCAAATTTGATAAGTCTATATATCAATCTTTGATTGGCAGCTTATCATATATGAGCAATTGGTCTAGGCCAGATATAGCTTATAGTGTAAATCAGCTGGCACGTTTTAATTCAGATCCACATCAATGTCATTGGCAATCATTAAAGAGAATTTTAAGATATCTTAAAGGAACAATGAACCATGCATTGTATATAGAACAAAAGGGTGATTCAACATCTGGGATGGCTATATTATTTGGTAAGACACTAATAGGGTGGAGGTCAATCAGACAACAGCATATTAGCTTGTCCACAATGGAAGCGGAATTTTCATGTCTGTCATTACAATGCACTGTCTTAATTTTGTACAAACAGTTATTATTAGACATGGGTATTACTGTTAAAGATTCCATTATTGTGTATGAGGACAACCAGGCAGCCATAAAGTTAGCTACTAATATAGCTGTAAAAACTAGATCAAAGCATACTGACTTAAGATACTTAAATGTTAGAGAATCTGTAAAGAATGGGCTAATTAAATTGGAATACTGCATGACGGAAGAAAACATTGCAGACCAATTTACAAAAGCTTAAGGAGTAATTAAGTTTAAAGAGAGTTGTAACAAATATGATTTAAAGATGTAAATAGTTATAGTATTATTATTATTTAACCTAAAAGGGGAGAATGTTAGGGATAACATTGTTTACCCTAACTGGTTTAGGTAAAATAATAAATATGTTATCATGGTTTATAAGTTAAAGTGTCTGCAACTTTAAATATATGAATGTAATTAAGGGAGTGGTTGTGAAAGCACCATAAAAGAAGCAAGGAACGTCAGCTTGCTCTCTCTGGCTTTATGATCCTAATTACTGGATGGATTCAAGACTGTGTTTTTCCCTACTGGAACAGGAGAGAGATAAAGGACTGATTTATTGTAAGTGAACTGACATTGGATATTCTTCACGGACTTTGCTAACTGAATATCCTTGAATGGACTGACTAAAATGATACATGACTTAAGGACTGTTATTTTGACTATGCTATAAACTAAATGGAATAAACTATATTTTGATAGCACAAGCGTATCTGTTATTTTTACTGTATGTTAACAAACATACAAGCTTATCTCACTCATTTATCTGTGTGCCTATCTGACTAACGCTGCACATACTGTTTAGCTTGTCTCCTTAACCTTGGTTGGGGAACCCAGGCTTAACAATCGCTATCAAAATGAAACGAGACCCTGTCCTGGCTTGAGTTCTCAGCTGGGTCGAATGAGGATGGCCAGTAGAACAAACCCCTGATGACTTCACCCCTTTCAGAAACCGGCAAACAGAACTTTTCTCGCAGAAAGGCTGAATCCTATGGGGAGACAGAGTCGTCATCCCAGAGCAGTTACAATGAGCAGTTTTGAAAGCATTACATGACGGTCACCCTGGCATCGTGCGTATGAAAGCGCTCGCACAAAGCTACGCGTGGTGGCCGGGCATCGATAAGCAAATCGAAGCCTGGGTGAAGACTTGTTTAAAATGCCAAGAAGTCAGCAGTGCCCCACCTAGAGCAACTCCAATGGAGTGGGAAACCCCTCGGGGGCCGTGGTCCTGCATCCACATTGATTTTGCAGGACCTACTAAGGGACATACATTCCTCCTAACAGTGGATGCCTATTCCAACTGGCTCGAAATCCACAAGATGAAGACTACTACAACTGATTCAGTCATCCACAAATTAAATATACTATTCACAACACATGGACTGCCAGACGTTCTAGTCTCCGACAACGGACCCCAGTTCACGGCTTAGCGGACCGGGGCATCCGCCATGCGCTAACCTTGCCGGTGCACCCTGCGGCCAATGGAAGGTGCACCCTGCGGCCAATGGTCCAATTTCTTTAAAAAACTCTCCACAAGATGGACCATGGGGACATTGATGACAAACTGAACAGAATACTCCTACTCCAACACATCACCCCGCACAGCGTAACCAACAAAATGCCAGCTGAACTGTTGATGGGACGCAGGCTTCGCTCCTACCTCGACCGTCTCCACCCGGCCTATGCGCCAGAGAAACCCTGTGGATCTAGCGGAAAGTGCTGTGAATTCAAGGAAGGCGATTTAGTCTTCGCTAAAAATCTTTCTGGCAAACCGTTGTGGATCGAAGCAACCGTAACCCAAGCCACCGGGCCCAGATCGTACCGCGTACAAACAAGGAATGGGAAAATATGGAAACGCCATATAGATCAGCTTCATTCTAGGTTGCAACCCAGTTCCCATGACTTCTGTGACCCTCAAACTGAGGGGGGAGGGGATGTTGAGGGAACCGAATTCGAGATGCTGGATGATGAAATCGAAGGAAGCCAGCAGCCCAGTGCATTACCTGAAGAAGAATCAGGAATGAGAGTTGCCTCGCCACAGAGAAATACCTCAACGGAGGCGAGCCCGCAGAGACCGGAGGACAACAATGACAGAATCAGTGGCGCCGAGTCGTCCTGTGAGGATGTGGAACCGCCTGTACAGATAAATCAAAAAACGTTCCACCGAAACCGGACTACAGACAGGAACCGGTGGGACAGCGCAAATCTAATAGACAGTTGAAACAACCTGCATATCTACAGGATTACATCACTGCACCCCTCAAACGGAACCTAGGGGAAAGGGGTGTTATGAACTAATAAAGGCATTTAATAAATGAAGATGCAGCACGACTACGAACTCGAAGCCAAACAGCAAGATCACAGCTCACCAGCTCAAACCCTCCAGCAACTAAGACTAACCTGAGCACAATCAAGCCCCCACCTGAACAGAACACGCCTCCAGCCAATCAGAACACAGCCAACCCCCCAACCAATCAGAACACAGCCAAACCCCCACCCAATCAAGTCACACCCCCACTAGCAGTTAAAAGGAAGAAGCAGCTGCAAGCTCACATCACTCTGAGAAGCACAGAGCTGAAGACCAAGCCTGAAGATGATGAATGAGACTTCATCGAAATGTTGCCTAGATACTTCCAATCTTACGCGGGAGAAAACCCGAATAACCAAAAAAAAAAACCCTGTAATGTTTAACCAATAACGAGCTAGGAACGCTAGCTCTTATAACCAATAAGAACTCTCTGTTTAGGGCCAATCGGATTCCCCAGAATGGGCCAATCCGGTCCGGCCGCTTAACAGCCAATCAGAAGTGCAGGGCCAGAACCCTGCACTTACTCCAAGCTCACACTTTATTAATCTTATTGCATACACAACAGATTTTATCCTGTATTTTTTCATATTCAACTGAGGGCAGTGAAGGTACCCGATACTTCTTCCTTCTCCAGTGTTTCCTATAACCACAACTCTGTTGGGCTTAGGGAAAGTGATTGGCCCAAGGTCACCCAACCAGTTTCATGTTTAAGGCATGACTGGTATTCACAGTCTCCTGGTGATTGCCCCAAAATGACTGCCATGCCCCAGCATATAACCTTTATAGACTGTTGTTATGCTCTAGCCCCATCTAGGGGCCAGAGAGACAAAATACCAAGTATGTTGTTTGAAGCTGACCCAACCCATTTACCCGTCAGCTCACACTCTCTAATCAAGTGCATGCTGAGAAGCTAGACTCCATTTCCTTAGCATTTGGAGAAGGCAGAAGCACAAAGAAGAATCCATCTTAATCTGTGGCACATGGTCATGCAAGGAAAAACCCACATCCCACACACAGAGCATCACTGGTGAGATTTAAATTACTTGTATTTATTAATTGTTATGTTTAACAGTAACTCAATACTGCCTATCTTGTATTTGGTTCTCATTTTATGTATCCCTGTTTTCCCCAGTTTCACCATATCCTGTTTTTTCAATAAAACAGTTAGATCTATGCACATGGTCTGTTTTATTGGAGGATAGGTAAGTTTAGTTGCATGTCGAGCTGCACACAGACTAACATGTAGTGAGGATAGAACAATGACCCAACCAGCTTTCATGCCTAAGGCAGATCTAGAACTCACAGTCTCCTAGTTTCTAGGCCAGCAGCTTAACCAGTACATCAAACTAGCTCTAAAAAGCAAAAAATATGATAAATTATGGATATGTGGCTAATAAATTATAGTTTATTCTTTGTGCCAATCCAATCTGTTTGGCTAATTGATGTTTCAGTGTATTTGTATGGGACACAAAGCAACCATAGAGACAAATAGATAACCAAGTTTAAGTTGTTAATTCAGCTTCTGAGTGAGTGGCCCTTATATGAAACGTGTGCCACAGAAGTATCTCTAGTTAGTGAATTCATATTTTTACTGTTAAAGTATTGGTTACTTCTAGATCTTGATAACTTTAAAACTATCTCTAACATTTTCTTTAGAGGTGCATATTTAGTGCAAAATCTTCAGAATCCACGAGTGATAGGAATGCATTCCAAATGAAAATGGTTGTGTTAAAAAAAAAAAAAATCCAACAGAAACCTTTAGTTCAACCTCAGGGTGCAGATTTTAAGCAGTGGTACTGAAGTAAGAATGGGGAAAAAAGTTAATTGGTTGCAAAAATGACCTTGGTCCTTTCTGTTGCTAGAGTGAAAATAGAAATGCACTGTTTAAATAATAAAGATCCAGGCCAGGGTTAAGATAACTTGACATCAAGTTCATTGGTGTGTCATTTGTAAATTGTTTTTCCGATTCCTTATGGACACAAACACATCCAGCTCTCCCTTGATCAGTTTCATAAGCGAGGGCAACCTTCTAACTATAGCACTAAGGGGGGGGGAGGGGAGAGAAAGCAGAAAGGCAAAAAAATCAGAATGAGGGTGTTTTTACAGCTGAAAAATTAAGTGTGTATGTTTCTGTGTGTATTTAGAGATGGAATAAAATGAAGGAAGAAGAGGAAGAGATGGTGGCACTGGAGGAAAAGGGTGGTCAAAATTATGATATATTTAGAAAGTACTTTCCCCAAATGTTCCTTTCCAATACATAAGGGGGAGATTACATTTGTATACTACACTGAGGACAATTAACCAGTGGAGCAGCTTTTCTTTAGAAGTTGTGGGCACTTCATCACTGGAGGCTTTTAAGAAAAGACTGGACAGCCACCTATCTGAAATGGTATAGGGTCTCCTATTTGAGCAGGGGGTTGAACTAAAAGACTTCTAAGCTCTATTCAGATAGAAGATAGATAGACAGAGAGAGAGAGAGAGAGAGAGAGAGAGAGAGAGGTCAATCTTATGCATTGTTGAACTACTGCACATAACTTCCCTGTTGTCCATGCAGGCTGTGTTATTAAGTGGTCATAGTTTTCACACTTCTCTTTGGATGCTCATCTAGGAGACACCAAAATCCTGATGTTGAGGCAGAAGTTAAGGCATCCCACTATTCCTGATCCTGGAGAAGATCTCTTAGCAGAAGCTATAATAGTTTAGCATCTGTGGTAGGGGTTGGAACAACCTTAAATATATAATGTGAAGCTGCTTCAGCTCATTTTGCTACATATTTTTTGGGGGGTGGTAGTGGTGGATAAAACTAAATAAAGATGTGGTCTCAAATCTTGGAGCCTGTCCCCATCCTTCTCTTTGTTCCAGGTGATGGGTGCAAAGCACCCTCATCTGACATAGAACCTAGAGCCAGATGTAGTAATATCATCTTGTTAAATGGGGGGCTTTTGTTTCCCATTTCCCAGTGACATCAATCTTGACAAAAACCTGCCCCATTGTGCTTTTGGAGATGAGAAACTTTTCATAAGCCATTTGAAATGGGTTCGAAATCCAGACAGATAATTAACATCAACTCCAGAATTGTGTATCTCTCAGCAAAGGGTAGGTTTTGTCGCTGAACATATTTTCATGGTGTGACTCATCTTTTAAGAGCCCCTCATTCCACTTAGAAATGCATGCCAGGCAAAGGTTAATTAAGCCTAAAAGGTTTAAGCTAGATGTAGTGACTTCATAAAAGATCATTAAGAGATATGCATGAAAATACTAAATAGCAATGGTTAAAATAATGGGATTGGGGGTTGAGGAGAAGGGAGAGGAAAGGAATACAGAAAAATAACTAACAAAGGCAATATTCGTGAAGAACTTTTGGTCATATCTTTCTTCACCTGAAATCTGAGCGTTTTTTCAGAGCTTATGCCTCACCCCAATGCCCCATCCCACTTGGCCCAGCAGAAAGGACATGCTGAAGACTCAACTGGTCAAAGGATCTAGGTGGAGAGCTTTTTCTGTTCTGACTTCCAGTCTATGGAATATCGCTCCCGTGAGGTGAGATCCTCTCTCACCCTTTTGGCCTTCAAGAAGAGCAACAAAATGTGGCTCAGTCAGTTAGTCTGGGGTCTAATAGCCAATGCAATCCTAAATTGCATTAACAGAGGGATTGAATCAAGACCACATAAAGTACTGATACCACCCTATAAATCCTTAGTAAGACCACACCTAGAATACTACATCCAGTTTTGGTCACCACGCTATAAAAAAAGATGTTGAGGAAGAGTGCAGATAAAAGCAACAAACATGATTAGGGAACGAGAGGCTAAAACATATGAAGAATGGCTATAGGAACTGGGCATGGCTAGTTTAGTGAAGAGAAAGACCAAGGACGACATGATAACAGTGTTTCAATATTTAAGGGGCTGTCACGGAGAATAGGGGGACAATCAATTTTGCAAAGCGTCCAAAGGCCAGACAAGGAACCATGAATGGAAACTGATCAAGAAGAAATTCAACTTGGAAATAAGGAGAACTTTTCTGACAATGAGAGCAATCAACCCATGGAAAAGCTTGCCTTAAGAAGTTGTGGGAGCTTCATCACTGGAGACTTTCAAGAAGAGATTCTCCTGGGTGAGCAGGGGATTGGACAACAAGGTCCCTTCAACTCTGTTATTCTGTATTCTGTGTCTTGATGGTGGCATTCAGCATTGGAAGTGGTTGATGACTTAATGCCGAAGAGGCTGTCCCTGTATTGATCTGGCCATTTTCACTTCTTACCTTGGTATTTAATATTTTTAATATTTATGGTTCTTATTGTAAGCTATCTGAAATTGCTTTTCAGAATGAGATGGGCAGCATATAAATTTAATCAACAAATAAACAAGATATAGGGGAGCATACAAAAGGCATGAATATCCTGGTTTTGGGATTGCATCAGAGGTGGTATTCAGTAGGTTCTGGCCAGTTCTGGAGAACTGGTAGCAGAAATTTTGAGCAGTTTGGAGAACCGGCAAATACTACCTCTGACTGGCTGCCATTTTATTCTCTGCCTCCCGAGTCCCAGCTGATCAGCTGGGTCTTCTTTTGTTGCCTTGTACAGCAGAATGGAGCTGGAAAGCAGGTGGGGTGGGGAGGGAATGGCATTTTGCAGTAACCTTCCCCTGCCATGCCCACCAAGCCATGCCCACTGAACCATTAGTAAAAAAAAAATGAATCCCAGCACTGGATTGCATGTATTGGTCCTGTATTCCAAAGAGTCTGTCAGCCATAATGAGAATACAGAAAGAAAAAAGGTTTCTTTCTGTATTCATTCGAGGCAGCCTTATAAGAGCAGAGTTCCTATTTCCAGATAATTGATGGGTAGGGACAGCTAAGATGATTTTGAGTAGAGAGAGCTAAAAGGACTTTGAACATTCTCTTAGGGGAATGTTATCTGACTAATCTTCACTGTAAAGATGTGGGGAAAAATCCACAATTCAGGAAATGAAGCATTTGTTTCCCCACCAAACATGCTAAGCCTCTTCCACATCATGATAGTCTGAAAGCAATCTAGGTGTGTCCAGAAATAAATTTCTAAATTGGAAAAAGTTTGAGATGGTGTTTGGGCATATGAATGCGATGTGTGGGTCGCCTTGAATTCTCTGTTTGGAAATTAATTTATTTTTTTTAAAAAAACATTCTAATGCCCCTGGAATGGCATGATATAGAGGAGGAATAGAATATTCCTGAATCCACCATAATTTGTACATCCCTACTTTCCTTAAATTGAAAGAATGAAGATGGTTTACCCCGAGGCAGGAACAAGACGAAATCAATGCTTATCTTTTGGTGATGCCTTAAGGAATAGAAGTGAAGATGAAAAAAAGCTAACTCTGCAATGATATTCTGCAATTTTTATGCCATGTTTATGTTCCTATCCCAAACAACCTCAAACATATTTGCAGTGAGTGCATCCTTTTAGTGATGCTTGGGGGAAAAAAATCAGAGGATTAGAGAAGGCAATTGGACATAGTTCAACTCATAACAGAAGATGATTTATTGGACCAGACAAGGGAGACACTGTAAAAGGAATTGACAGATGAAGCAGCTGTTCATAAAAGAGAGATTCCAAAAAAAAAGAAAAAGAAAGAAAAGACAGAAAAGAAAAGAAACAAGTTTAGCAGACAAGAAAGACTACCAGAAATAAGAGATATAGAAGATTTTGAGAAAGTTGAAGAGCATGATGGTTGGTTCATGAAGTGTTTTCATTCTTTTAGTAATTCATGGAAGATGAAATGAGAAAGAAAAAGAAAGAAAGAAAGAAAGAAAGAAAGAAAGAAAGAAAGAAAGAAAGAAAGAAAGAAAGAAAGAAAGAAAGAGAGAGAGAGAGAGAGAGAAAGAAAGAAAGAAAGAAAGAAAGAAAGAAAGAAAGAAAGAAAGAAAGAAAGAAAGAAAGAAAGAAAGAAAGAAAGAAAGAATGAGGGAGGGAGGGAGGGAGAGAAGAAGGCAGGCAGGCAGGAACAAACAAAAGAAGAAAGAAATGAAAGAAGGGAGAGGGGAATGAAGGAAGGAACAAACAAAAGAAGGAACAAAGGAGCACACTTCTTTGTGCAGGAAATGGTGTGATTTGATTTCTGAGACTATTGGTGTGTGATGTCTAAATGAGGGATTATTTGTTAGCATGAGATAATTGCACCTCCACAGAATTGAGAAGAATGTATATGACTAACATTGTTGAATTTCCTTTGGAGGATTTAAAGTGAACCTGTGAATTTGCAGTTGTAATGCAGAAATAAGAATTTCAGTTGAAGATATATACCCACTGTAAGAACGAGGAACTAAACCAGGCTCACTGAAGTCTATATATTAAAACTCAGAGTATAGACAATAAACAGGATGAGCTTGTTAAGAACTTTTGTGGATGACTTGGTTCTGGTTCTTTAAAGAGTATTACACATTTAATGAATCAATTAAAACTATTTGAGGCATTGGCAGGTTTCAAGGTTAATAAACAGAAGACAAAGATTGTCACAAAAATACAAAAGTACAAGATCAAACAGAATGGATGAATAAGTGGCTTTTAAGATTGAAAAGGTAAAATACTTGAACAAAATTAAGACAAATAGGAGTGGTATGTTATTTCAAAATAAATATGTTAAGATGTGGAATGAAGTTAATAAAGATGTCTCCACAAGCTACAATTGTCATTGTTGGGTGGAATTTCTGTGATTAAGATGAATGTTTTTCCTAGAATGTTATTTTTGTTTCAAATAATACTTCTTTTGGCAACTGATATATATAATTTAAACAATGGCAGAAGGATATAACTAAATTTGTACATCAGGGGGAAATCCTACAAGGTATTACAAGATGCAAAGGAAAGAGGGGGGATTGGATTTATCAGACTTAAAATTATATTTTGCAGCCTACTATTTAATTTGGATGAAAGAGCGGGGGTAAGTAAGAAATAGGTTTGTCAGCTGCCACCTGACGCCTGTGCTGCACTATCGCTTGGTACCAGTCTGCCATGAACTCTAGGGAGGAGGACTGTATGGGAAGGAAGAGATTTCCCAGGTAATGAAGACTTCACTTTATCTCCCTGAGATGTGGCTTCAAGGTCTATGGGCTGTATTCTGTTCACTTGAAGTGACCAGTCTGAAAACATCTTCTTTGAATTTGATTGGACATTGGGGGGAACGGCAATTTTTCAATTCTGGCTTTGCAATTACTGTATTTCACTTGACTTCTACTAAACTATACCTTTCTCAACCAATGGAGTCAAGGATCATTGTTGCTTGGAGATTCAAGTTGAGGCAAGTCTGACAAGGTTATTGGAGTTAGAAGAATATAATCCGAGAATTGGGTGGGATAGATATTTACGTCCAATAAAGTTAAGTTTAATGTAGATTTCAGAAATTTTTATGTCAGGTGATCTATTCTTAAAACTATAGAATAAATATAAATTTAGTTTTGCCTGAAAATATCTTTGTGTCTTTCAGCACAGGAAGCATTTTATAGATGAAAAATGATAAGTAAACATAAATAGTTAACTTACCATGATGTACTAGGATTTTCTCAAGTGGACTGCAAATAAAATACAAGAGAAGCTTTGACAATAGAATCATATGCTTATCCTTGGTTTTCTTAGATATAGTTACGAGAAAGATTTGAAATGGATAAAAGATTTTATGGTTTTGAACAATGTAAGTCTGAGTTATGTGCTAATGATAAACATGTCACTGCTAAAATATATAAACCTTTGTTAAATTATGAGATACAAGTTAGGTAAAAGAATGTATGATAAAATGGGCCAAACGCTTTTGTTATAATATACAAATGAACAATGAGAAAATATGTGAGTGAAAGATGTTCTAACCTTAAAGAGGATTTATGTAAAATGATGTATTGTTGGCATTTGTCACCAGAGAAATTGTTTAGAATGTATAAAGATGCTTTGAATTTTTGCTGAAAATATGGGCAAAATGGCATGTTATTATGTTTGGTGGTTGTGTAAAAAAGAAAAAAAATGGATACAAATAAGTCTATTAATTTAGATGAATTTGAAGATTATAGTACAACTGAAACAAGAGAGTTTTCTTTCAGGACTAATAGGCAGGAAACTAGGAAAAAAAACATGGAGCTTTGTTTTCATAAGTGACAACTGAACCAAAATTACTATATGCTCAAAATTGGAAAGAATTGACACTGCCCGAAATGGAGGAATGGATGGTGAAGACGAAACTTATGGAAATGGCTAATTTAATCTCTTCGTTTAGAGAAAATATAATACCTACATTTATGATTGACTAGAAATCCCTTGAAGACTTTTTGCATGAAGTGGAAAAAAGAAAAGCATTTATGATTGGTGGTTTTGACAATTAGAAAAAATCAATTTTTTGCAACCATAGAGGAAGAGATAATTTTGTAATCATACTTATATTTGCTACAGAGGATACCAGAAGTTTCCACTTTCTATTTCTTTTTATTCCTTCTCACTTCACTTTTGTTTTTGTTTTTTCTTTTGTCCTTCTGTCTTCTTTTTTTTATTATTATTTTAAAGCTTTGATGGCACAGTGGTTAGAATGAAGTATTGCAGGCTACTTTGCCTGCTGTCTGGAGTTTGATCCTGACAGGCTTAAGGTTGACTCAGCCTTCCATCCTTCCGAGGTTGGTAAAATGAGTACCTAGATTGTTGCTGATATGGTAAACTACTCAGAGAGTGCTGTAAATCGCTATAGGGTGATATATAAACCTAAGTGCTATTGCTATTTTGTATTGGCTTGTGTTGGTTTTTATGTTGTCTCTAACACTTTTAATAAGATTAATTAAAAGGAATTAAACAGGATGTGCTTATCTCTTACCACAACAAGAAACATTACTTTTATACTTTTCATTGTTTACAGTGTCATAAAAACAATATATAAAATGTGAAAAGTTACTAATATTAAAACATGAACATTAAAACAAATAGCATTTAAGAGCTGTGGTGGTGGAGGGGTCAGAAGGCAGTATTGCAGGCTGACTCATTGCTTACTGCTAGGAATTTGATTCTGACTGGCTCAAGGTTGCCTCAGACTTTCATCCTTCTGAGGTTGGTAAAATGAGGACCCAGATTGTTGGGGGGCAAAATGTTGACTTTGTAAATCACTTACAGAGGGCTGTAAAGCACTGTGAAGCTGTATATAAGTCGAAGTGCTATTGCTGTTGTTGTTTAACAACAGGTGCTTTAATAAGCTTGACTGAGGCTTAGTGGGCTGATTCTCAGGATCAGAATATAATGATTGCAGGTTGCAATTTGTTGAACAGGAAGAAAGAGAAATGGACGAGGATTTTCATTATGTGCTTAAAATATTCATCTCTGAACAGACATCCAAGAGATAGTGAAGTTGATAAAAATGTTTAAGTTAAAATAAGTAAAAGGAAGAATAAATGCAGGAACTTCATTGACACCAGTTTTGAGCTGCCCAATGAAGAATAGAAAATGAATGATACTTACCAAAAGTAAATTGCAAATACATTTTTTTAAAGTTAAAATAATAGCAGTAAGGAATTTTAATTACTTTAGGGCATAAATCTGGCTAAGCACCATCCTTTCATTAAATTCCAACTTGTCTTGTTGATAACTTTATATTTATCCTTGGTTTGACTATAACCACAGGAGCCTCCAACCTTGGCAACATGCTGGCTGAGGAATTCTGGAAGTTGAAGTCCACAAGTCTTAAAAGTTGCCAAGGTTGGAGATCCCTGCTGTAACCAATACCGAAGATGATGAACCAGCGTTTCTCCACCTCAGTGACTTTTAATGTGTGTGGACTTCAATGCCCAGAATTCCCTAGCCAGCTAAGGATAGTTGTGTAAGATGCACTAACTATCAATGAAGTCAATTGAGAGAGAAGGCAATGCTCTCTGAATTAGTTAAAAATGGGACCCCATCCAATCAGGAATCAAACTGAAATGACATTATTAAGGAAAGGCACTGCTACTGGGAGCAGAAATATTTCACCCACCCCAAAATCAAGGGATTTGCAGCAACAAGGTAATTGAAGCCCCATCCTTTTCAAATATGCTTCACATGCATTGTATGCAAATACAAAGGGGCTTTGATCTCCCAGATGGGTGAGTTGCCATTTTCAAGCCAATGACTATGGAGGCCTTTGAGGTGAAATATTTTGTTACTATTTGCAAATAACAAGCTATTGAAATCTTAAAGAAGTTGTTTGTAAAATTGCTTCTATTGTAATCTTTGATTAGTTTGAATAAGGTTTTATATCAGGGGTAAATGTTTATCATTTTCCTCTTTTTGATCCATGCCACAGGAATTTGAGATTGGTAAAACTGGGAAGATTAGTTTAGGTTTGAACAATGTATTTGGTTTTTTTTCTGCCTCTGCTCTTAGGGGTCATCTGAAGCCTAATTAAGTTTTAATTGTTTGATCAGTAGCTAAGACCACCCAGAGAGAAGTAAACATAAGTAGTCTCACTTCCTGCAGGAATTAATTTTTTATTGAAAAGGCTGAACATATAAAAAGTAGAATCTTGCATTGAAGAGAAATGGATTTTCTCTTTGTTTCATAAATATATAATGCATCATTATATAAGTGAATCGAGAGAGCCAGTTTGATACATATATTTAAGGCATCAAAGAAACTAGGAGACTATGAGTTCTAGTTTTGTCTTAGGCATAAAACTGGCTGGGTGTCCTTGTAGACCAGTCAATCTCTCTTAACCCTAAGAAGAAGACAATAACAAGCCATTTTTAAAAATCTTGCCCCCACCCCTCAAACTACAAAGATTACTCTAGGCAGGTATTTGCAGTCAAAACTGACTTGAAAATTCATACAAACACACATCAGTCTTTTTCTCAGTTCTCCTTTCATGTTCTAGAACTTGTTGACTTCTACTTCTCCCTTCCAGTTTAATTATTTTCACTTGTTAATTTGATTACAACTTTCCTTTGGTCATTGGCTCCAATTTGAAAATGTATTGATTTGGGGAAACTGTTCTGCAAATCTAAGCAATCCCTTGAGGTGAAATCCTCCTAGCCCAGGGTGAAGCTGTACCTTATTAAAAATGTGAGAGAAAGCATTTTAAAAATGCATTCCTTGCTGCTTTAGCCATGGTTTGTTTTAATCATGATTTGTTGAATAAGCTATATTAGACTCAGCTCACCCATGATAAGCCACATAAGGTGGTTTACAAATCAGTGCGTCTGGGCTCACAGAGCATGCTAAGCCAAAACTAAACAGATTACAGTTTTGTGGAGCTTTACTGGTGTAAATTCTGCCACTGATGCCACAACAAATACAGTACTGTAGCTATGTTTACCTGTAAAAGAAGATTGGGGTAAGATTAAAAAAGCACTTATCTTCACTACATGCTCAGTCTGTGGTAAGGCTTACTTCCATTTTCTGTAGACCAAGGGTGTCAAACTCACGTCATCATGGCGGTGTCACATGATGTATTGGGACTTTCCCCCCCTTTGCTAAACCAGGCATGGGCAGTGCAAGACGCATCTGGCCCACAGGCCGGGAGTTTGACAGCCCTGCTGTAGGCAGTATTGCTAATCATTGACCAAATGCCATCTGCACATAATGATGAAGGAAATAATAAATTAATTTGATTATTTATATGTTCTGGAACTGAATTAAGGAAACGGGAATATTTTGACACTATAGATAAAATCTAAAGGAAGGTTGTCACTTAGAGATATAAATATATTTATGTTAATGCAATCCTAGGCTGCATTAACAGAGGGATAGAATCAAAATCACGAGAAGTGATACTTTATAATACATTGGAAAGACCACACCTGGAATCCTGCACCCAATTTCAGTCACCACAATCAGGGGTGGGATTCAACTGGTGTTACCAGCGGTTTGGTGACTATGTTTTGCACTGCGCGCACATGTAATAAATCTTAAGCTATGCCACTTGGACAGCTGAAAAGCGCTGCGTGCAGGTGTGCAGTGTTTGAAAAGCCGCCTTTTTACTGCTTTTTCAACCTCAGCTGTGCCGTGCAAAGCAGCTGAGGTTGAAAAAGCAGGAAATAAAGGACAGGTAAGAGCCCAAGCCAGGCGGTGGGCCAAACAGCAGCGGACACAGAACCGGTTCAGTGTCTGCTGCTCTTCAGAGCTATAGAGCTGGGCAGAACCGGTAACATCCCACCCCTGACCATAATATATATATATATAAAAAACGTTGAGACTTTGGAAAAACTGCAGAGAAAAGCAATAAAAATGGCTGAAGGCTAAAACATATGAAAAACCATTGCAGGAATTGAGTAGGTCTTGTCTACTGAAAAGAAGAACTGGGGTAACATGATAGCAGTGTTTCAATATTTGAGGGCCTGCCACAAAGAAGAGGGGGGTCAACCACTTTTCCAAACCACCAGAAGGCAAGACAAGAAGCAATAGATGGAACAAACAGAGAAGCAACCTAGAACTAAGGAGAATTTTCCTGACAGTGAGAACAATCAGTGGAATAGCTTACCTTTAGAAGTTGTGGGTGCTCCAACACTAGAGGCTTTTAAGAAGAGACTGGGCAGCCATTTGTCTAAAATAGTATTAGAAGTTTGGATTAGAAGACCTCCAAGGTCCCTTCCAACTCTGTTATTCTGTATATTCTACCTATGAAGAAGATTGCACAACAAGAGAGTGGCCAGATTTACCAACTGGGCAGGAAGTTTATATGTGGGATTTTTGTAGAAATAATACAAGTCCAAATTCCAGTTATCCAGGACTTATGGCTAAGAAAAAAAGTGTTACTGCCATTGGTCAGGGAAAAGACTTCTTCATATGTCATCAAGTGTGAAAGAAATGGGCAAGCTGGAAACCCACAATTCCTAGGCTGAAAGCAACTATTATGTCTATATACATCAGCTGCAGCTGTCTGCAATGGCTTCAAAAGATATATAAAATATCATGGCTGACTCAAATAGAAAAGGTCTAGGATTTAAACTTTGGAATGTAGACACATTTATAAGCTTTAATTGCTATGAACTGCGGTAGGCAGATCTATTAAATATGACTTCACAGTAGGAGGCAGTCAAATAATTCAGCCTGTCAAGTTTGGGCCTGTGGAGCTTCCGGTTTGAGTTCCTTCGGTGACACACAGAAATCCACAATCATGCGTGGTTTCGGTCTGGGCTCGCCGCTGGAACGCCCTGAGCCAGCTGGTTTCGGGGCTAAGCCACCCCATAAAGGTGGTGAAGAGGGGGGAGACTGCCAGCAGGGTTGAGGAGAGCCGCATCTCTCCTCCTCAGCTGGCCATTACTCCCTTTCCTGAAGGTGGTTGCAGCGGTGGTCAGAAATGGCCACCCCAAAGAAGAACTCGACCAGAAAAGAATGTGCAGGAGGAAGATAAGAAGTAAAAGTTTTGACTGATCGGGTTAAATTGTAAAAGCAACAACTAAAGTACCCTGGAATTTAAACTTACAAAAAAATAACATCGCTCCCAAAGAAGAGTTGGAAGCAGCGAAGGAAAGTGAAAAGGGAAAGGTTTGGCTTTTTTCTTCTTCTCTCCCTTTCCCTATACTGACAACTAAGAGACTTAAATAAGAAATCAGAAAAATCTGCTTTGACATCAACAGGCAATTAAGCTGAAAATAAAACAAAATGTCAAAGGGATAATAAAGATTTCTGGACACTATTTTTTTTTTCATAAGCAGGAAGGGAGAGAAAAAGAATAAAAGGGCAGGATCTGGAAAGAGGGAGGAGACTGCCTGGAATTAAAAAGAATCTAAAGTAAAACTTCAACAAGACTTCTAAAAGATACATTTTAACTGAAACTTTGCAACTAAATAGTAACCCCAGGAAGAGAAAGTGAAGAAAAAAAAGAGCAAAAAGAAACAGCTTGCATGTATTTGGATTACTTGGTGATCTTTGGATTCTTGGTTGTTGCATTTGAATGACTAAAATTAATCGGGTGGTTGTTTAAAAATTTATACAATGGCACTACTTCTGGATGAATTGAAAATGTAACTTAAAAAGTACAAAGAAGATGCACAAGAAGGGAGGGGTTCTTTTGGCTTCATTTTTCAATTCTTAAAAATGGAGATTTGGAACTATGAGAAACAACAAGAAACGTCTGCAAAACAAGAAGACTGGGACAAAGAAGAAGCCATCTTTGATGAACAAGTAATTCTATGTGGGGAAGAAAAAGGAAAGGGGGGAAAGAGAATGGAGAATTTAAGACTTAAAAAAACAACCAAAGAAAAGAAAAATAATTCAAAAAATAAGTATAATACTGAAAAGCAACAGAAGTGAGGAATACAGAAGAGAGAAATAGAGGTAGAGAGTCAAGGGGGTAAAAAGGGGAGAGAGAAGAAGAGAAGAAGAGAGGGAAGAAGGAAAGGAAAAGAAGTTACAAAGGACCCGAACAAGAAACAGGACCTATTTAGAGATAATGGGTGAAAATTTAACTGAAAAATGGATTCTGTAAAGGTACATAAGATTGTATTGTTATATTAGTAATAGAAATAACGTTGGAAAATTGGAAATCATGTATGATTAAAATGAGGGATAAAATAGTGTAATTTAGTGAAATGTTTGTGAATAAAGTAAATGAAATAAAATAAACGAGAAAATTGAATTAGGAAGGGATGGGAACATTTTAATTAGTTAATGTTTTATAAAATATAAGTGAAGGGGGGGGAATTAATTATGGAAATCTTATAATTGTTTCCATAGAAGTATGATATTTAATTGAAAAGCAATGTTAAAGAAGTTAAGATTTTAATGAATATTAATATAAATGATAGAATTGAATTGGAATGGAATGTGTTGTTTTAATTATATATATTTATAATTTTTTCTTTTTTAAAGAATATAGTGTATATTGCCTGAGGGCGGAGCTGGCGTCGTGATGATACGGCATGTGATCTTGGAGGTCTGAGATTATTGCCGATATCTTTGCTCCTGGATGGTCCAAGTGGATCTAAACCGTCCTGAAGAGATGGTGAATGTAAAGAGTGCATCCTGTCAATATCAGGTATACTGCAAAATCCCTGGTAGATCCAGGAGAAGCTCTTTTTGTCAGTGGCAAAGAGGCAGCCATTAAAGCTGCTGAAGTTGGGACAGCTCCAAAATGAAAGAGAATGGAAAGTGCCGGTTTGGTGAGAACTTTTTCTTTATTCTAAGATCTGAAAGGACACCTTAAGGAAAAGAAAGAATCTGTAAAAGTTTTGACAGAATTGATTAAGCGGCGATTTTAAACAGGAATGTCAAAGTAATATATATATATTTCATTGCTGGATTTTCTACACATGATCTTATATTTGGAAACTGGACTGGTTTTTTTTTCCTCTTCCTTTTTCCTCTTCTTTTCTCCTTTTTGACTTTATAATATTTTAAGCCAGAGACTCCCTTTTGGTTATTTTTTTTTAAATCTTTTTCTTTTTTTTAATTAATTCTTATTATATTTTACTTGGAAAAGGAGGGGAAAAGTGAAAGCTAAAGAAACTTTGTAACACTGCCAACTAGAGGCTTGGAAATATTCTCTCTCTCCTTTGACCAGACAAAGCTGAGAAAGAACTGAGACTTCTTTTCAAGGACATTGCCTGTTTGATAAGATAGAGGGAAGAGCATGGGAGAGTATTATTGAAGGCGCTCTTCTGGTTTTCTATCAACAGCTGGAGTCTGGCTGAAGCTTATAGGAAAAGAAAAGGTGATAAATCTTTGGAGAAGAGAGTTATAACAAGAGCCTTGGATAATTAAACAAAGTGAAGTGCACTCTTTTTAATTTTTCTAATCTGTGCTACCCCTCCTCATCAGTTTACTTTTTTTTGTAATAGCTATTTGGATTTTCAGCTCTTGGAAACTTGTCTTTGTTCTTTTTCTTGTCTTTGGAAGTTAAATTTCTATGCTTGCTTTTTATTTTAAAGGAAGAGTTTTAGTATTAATGTTTCCCTTTTATTTATTTATTTCCCTTATTAATGTGTTTATGGTCTTTTCCTTCAAAAATTCATTTTTGAATTTTTATTGTTGTCTAACCAACCGATTGGATTAAGGTATACAAGAACCTGAAGAATTTTTTTTCTTTTTTTATTATTATTACTATTTGGCTTCTTTTTTCCTACTATTTTTATTTGGAACTGCAATTGGTTATTTCACAATTGGATTAAGGTCTAGAAGAACCTGAAGATTTTGAATTTCTCAAAATGAGTAGGAAATTAACAGCTCCTGCTCCCTCAACTTCTACTTCTTTCTCTCCACCATTTGGAGGACAACGTTCAATACAGACAATGTTAAGACAAGAAAAAGAACAAGTAAAAGTGACCCTACAGATGATTATGCAAGGAATTCAAAATATTCAAACAAGATCAGAGAATATTGAAAAGAGAATAGAGAACATTGACCTAGAAACAGCATCAAAATTGATAGAAGAGACATATGGAAAAGTGGTTGGTTTGAAAATAAATAAAGATAAGACAAAGATCTTGACAAAGGATATGCTATCAAGACAAAAGGAAGAATTAGCAGACCTATTGAAAATTCAGGTAACAAATAAGATCAAGTACTTGGGTTTTGACTTGACAGCAAGATAGCGCTAGATTTGGCGAAATGGGAAAAATTACAACTGTCATTAATAGGGAGAATATCAACAATCAAGACAAATATATTACCCAGAATTTTATATTTGTTTCAAACAATTCAAATTAGGCTTGGAAAAGACTACTTTGAAGATTTAAATAAAATTGTCTTGAAATATATATGGCAAGGTAAGAAAGCGAGAATAAAGTTAAAACTTTTGCAAGATGCGAGAATTAGAGGAGGATTTGTTTTGCCTAATTGGGAGTTGTATTACCAAGCTACAAATTTGACGTGGGTTAAGTAATGGATAACACTAAGAAATACTAGATTGTTGACATTAGAGGGACATGATTTGTTGTTGGGGTGCTAGGCTTTTTTATGGTATAAAGGAACTAAAACACAGGGGTACTTTAGAAGACATTATATATGGGAGTCTCTGTGGTTAAATTGGGAGAAGATTAAAAGACAATGTTATTTGAAAATTCCAGTCTGGCTATCGACTATTGAAGCATTTTCTTATCCTATAATATACAAAAAGGAACAAACAGTTAGATATGGTGAAATATTGAATGAAAAGGGTGAACTTAAATCTATACAAAAACTAGAGGAACAAGGTATAAAGATGAATTGGTTTTCATATGTGCAAATACATTCAAGGTCCGATAAAGATTCTAAAACAGAAGGTTTCTATGATAAACCAATTGACTTAGATAAGATTTTGACAGGTACTGATGAAAAGGTGATTAAAAAATTGTACGGATATTTATTAGAAATTAAACTAGAAGAAGAACAAGTTAAAGAAACTTTGATTGCTTGGGGGAAGAATTTTAGATATGGGATTGATCTTGAGAAATGGCAAAAATTGTGGTCTCAAAATTATAAAATGACAATGTCAACAGCATATAAAAAAAAATTATATAAGATGTTTTACAGGTGGCACTTTCCCCCGACAAGAATAGCAAAAATGTTCAAGAATAAATCTGGAAAATGTTGGAAATGTTATCAGATACCTGGCTCATATTACCATATGTGGTGGACTTGTGCGGATACTAAAAAATATTGGACTGCACACATGGTTGGAGAAAATGACAAAAAAACATATAGATTTGAAACCAGAAATATTTTTATTGGGAATTTTACCTGAAATATATCGTAAAGACTTGAAATACCTGATTGTAAATGTATTAACAGCGGCTAGGATTGTATTTGCTAAAGACTGGAAAAATGAGAAAATACCATCACAGGAGGAAATCATTAAGAAAATATTGGAATGTGCTGAAAGGAGTAGATTGACATTTGAAATTAGAGAACAAGATGATAAACAATTTTATAAAATTTGGGATTTATTCTATCAATGTTTAGACAATAAAATATAGTAAAGGAATATGTAGACTTTTAGAAAATAATAAATATATAAAGATGTATTCTTTTCTAATTATATCTACAAAATAATTCTAGGATAGATCTGGGACGATGATACGAATTGTTATAAAACAAATTAAGTAAAATATGATCATTTTGGAAAACATGAATGAATAAAAATATAGTCAAATGATTGATTAATAATGATATTAATGTATTTAATATATTGATTGAAAATTTGAGATTATATACAATGTAATTATAATTGAAGACTATGAAATGGAAGCACAAAACAATTTGTAAACCAACCGGCACACTGTATGTACATATATAGAAGATGATTTGATGTTTTTATGTTTTGTTTGTTTATGGTTGTTTTAAAAACCAATTTAAAAAAAAAAGAATATAGTGTGTATTTTAAGAATGTACCAAGCAGAATCCGAATGGAAGTTATGTATTATATTGAATGTTATAACTTTAGGGTATATATTGAAGCCTAAATAAGAGTTAAATGGATAAACTTAAAAGATATAAAGGGGTCATACTCCAATCAGTAACTACAGGAGAAACTTTGTTTAATGAGAAAAGATAATAGATAATTGAAACAGGACAGACAAAAAAATATAAATATAATGAATTGAGATGAGATAATTAAAATAAAATTGAGAAAATTAAAAGAGGGGAGAAGCTATGCAGAAAATGTAAAACAGTAATAAGATATGGAATAGAACATAAAAATGAGCATGAAATTGAATTTGTGTCTGTACGAAGAAATGTAACCCGGGATTACGCTACTTTCAAAAAAGATGTTTTATTTGTATTTTTTTGTGAAACCTCAAATAAAATTTACAAAAAAAAAAAAAAAGTTTGAGGCTGTGAACTTTCTGCAGAAGAAGCCAATTCCTTCATAAAGAGTTTAATCTGGAAAGCCTTCATTTACAGCCAGGATATGAAGTCTGTTTCTGAAATTCAAAGTGCTGATTGTGATCTTCAAAAACTTCTGCTGATTTGGGACCAAAGTACTTTGGTTCTTTGAGCTCAAAAGAGCCTGTCTTAATTTGGTGTGATATAAGATGGGGCCAAGAGAAAATCTGAGCGGTTTTCAAAATTGATGTCAGCTCTTTGAGGGAGACCAGGTCGGGAAACAATTGCCACAAGGATTCAAAATAATGTGCTGTTATTGCAGGTTATAAAAACAGAATTTTGAAAATCTTTAGCAAAGCTGGGTTACCACACGGCTATACCAGTGGTGGGATTCAACAATTTTTACTACCGGTTTTGTGGGCGTGGCTTGGTGGGCGTGGCTTGGTGGGCATGCCAGGGGAAGGATATTGTAAAATCTCCATTCCCTCCCCACCCCACTAACCTGCTTTCCAGCTCTGTTCTCCTGTGCAGGGCAACAAAAGAAGACCCAGCCAGTCAGCTGGGACTCAAGAGGCAGAGACTAGATGGGTGAGGGGCCAGTCAGAGATGATATTTGCTGGTTCTCCGAACTACTCAAAATTTCTGCTTCCGGTTCTCCAGAACTGGTCAGAACCTGCTGAATATACCACCTCTGGTATAGCCATGTGATAACCAAACTTTGCTGAAGATTTTCAAAATTCTGTTTTTGGGCTATACCCACAAGTATTCTGGTTAAGCAAGCCTTGGTAACTTTTCTTGTAATTTCACTTGTCCAGCCTGCTCATAGAAAAATTGTAGGATGTTAACAGATAAAGAAATGAATATATTGAGTTGTCAGTTTCAATAGAACGGGCATGACATTCAAACATGGGAGCCTGAATTCAATAGCTCTGAAGAAGGACAGAGATAATCCTATAAAATGACATGGATTTTTGCAGGGCAGAACAAGAGAGAGCTAATTATGACAATCTATGTAATTTCCATCAGTGGTTTAACACAAATTCCATCATGCACATTCTTTATTCTCAGTTTACAAAATGTTGACAAGTGCCAGAGCTTTAACTGTGAAGGACAATAATTACGTACCTCTATAATGACTCTAAGCTGAGATATAAGCTGACTTATTTCTTCCCTTTTTCTTCATCCAAGTTCTTTTGCAAGTTAAACAGATACAAAGATCTGTCAGAATATTTTCTCACAGAATGCATATCCAATGAGACCATCTTGATCTTGACCCCACCCTACTGTGCCATCATCTTTCAATCCTGCTGTAGCTACTGAGTCATTCCAAGGAACAAATGTTTTATTTAGTGCTTTCTGGCACCATTCTGAACCAACCTGGTTTGGAATAGTGCCAGAAAGCACACAATAACTCTGGAAATAAATCCAAAATCCATTTTTATTACTGGGCATTAAAAAATAGAGAAATTTGGGGAAGTTGCTGAATATATGTGAGCATTCTTTGAGTTTCAGAAAGACATATTTAATTGAAACTATTTTTCATATCCTTTTCAAGCTGTGAAATGTTAACACTTTAACGACCAAAGTCTTTTTCATCATAGCCTTCATTGCAGATTGTTAGAAACCTATATCCAGTGGTGGGATTCAGCTGGTTTGCACTAGTTCAGGCAAACTGGTTGTTAAATTACCCCCCACTATCAAAATGGGTCATGGGTGCTGCGCTGAACTGCAAATGGAGAAACGGGCAATGGAGTGGCCAGCATGAGGGAAGGAGAAGGTCGCCTTCCTTCTTTCTACTTCCTGCTCCTCCTCTTCCCCTTGTGCCAGCTGCTCTATTTCCTGTTTCTTCATTGCAATGCAGTGCCCAGGATCTACTTCGATAGCGGGGAGGATTTCAGGTTGGCCATTGTGAGAGGTTCATCCCATGTGTGGTAGAGCTGGAAGATAACAGCCCATCCCATGTGTGGTAGAGCTCCCACAACAGCCCACCTGACCCTCGGCAAACCAATTGTTCAATTATTTGAATCCCACCACTGCCTATACCCAAATTTCTCCCAATTTATTGCTGTTGTTCAGTCACAAAGTTGTGCCTGACTCTTTGGTCATACCACACCAGGCTCCCCTGTTCTCCCCGTTTCCCAAATTCTGTCCAAACTCATGCTTATTGTATCAATGACAATATCTAATCATCTCTCACTCTATCATTGTCTTCTCATTTTGCCTTCTGTCTTTCCCCACATCAGGATCTTTTCCAATAAGTCCACTACCTGAATTCTGTTTGGAAATTTCAAACAATTTTCAGGGTGTCAAGGATTATGTATTTGCTCCATTGAGACAAAAGAAAGCCATGCTGCTGTAACTGTACTATTATGACAAAGAAACTGCAGTATTGCAGTAACTGTATTGATTCCGAGAAAAACATTCCTTTATTAAGAATCACTGCAAGCTTTGGAAGGTTGAGGACTCTTCGTGTAGGGAATTAGCTGAGGGAAAAGAATGGGATGAGAGACCAACACATTGATTTTATAGCTATTTCTTTACCAATTGAGTCCATAACATTCGTGGGAGCTGGATCTCCAAAATCTTCAAAATGGCCAATGGAACATCGTGATGCAAGCTTTTGCACTGATACCCATAACTTGTATTGATACATATGTAAAAAGGGTGTGACTTGTCTTGTTACACCATCCCACCATCTTGCACAGTTCCATGGGGTTCAGAGGTACAATGGACATTATTCAGAATTGATCATGTAATGAAGACCACTGCAAGCCAGATTGAAGTCTGTTCCAGTGCTTTGCTGGGAAAATAAAGGAAGCAAATGTTTGAAAGTCTGTAGAGATTCTCAGTCATCTAGGTCATGGTTGTCCCAAAGGTATTTTTTTCAGGAGGCAACTGAACTTTCTTGTTTTTTCTTTTGAAGACATTTTGCTTCTCATCCAAGAAGCTTCTTCAGCTCTGACAGGATAGTAGGAAATGGAAGGGTTTATACTCCTTGCAGACAGCTGGTAATGTGCATCTTTTTAGAGGGTCATTGAAGCATTTGGAGGTTTATCTGTGTCCTCAGGGTCACCTGAGTAGTGCTTCTGGTTCCTGTAGTCTGCAATTTTTCTTGAAAATTTTGAAAGAAAAAACAAGAAAGTCCAGTTGCCTCCTAAAAAAACACATTTGGGACAAATGTTTGAAAATTCAGCATTTCTGAAAACATAAATCCTATCTGCTAAAAACAGATGCATAAATTCCCTTTCCAATGAAAACAAGATAAATCTATGTAGTCTTTATGTTGACAAAATGGATAACATTTGATCTGTGACTGATAGTAAAAAATAATAGGTGAACAAAACTTTTTAAATTTAATCCACCCTATGTTGAACAGTGATTGGTTGGCAGAATTACCACTGGATGTTGCTGACTTTTGCCCTAAATATGGATAATTGCAAGAGATGATAGCTTACAAATTCATCCCTTTCATGGACGTTATAAATTTGCTGATAGAAATGTATGCTTCAATTTTCATGGGCAATTTTTTCTAGGCTGATAGACATATTTATATTATACAAATGTTTTATACATACAGAGCCAATTTGGCCTAGTGGTTAAAGCCTAGAAACCAGGGGACTATGAATATTAGTCTTGCCTTAGGTTTGAGTGACTCTTGCTGAGTGACTTTGGGCCAGTTGCCTTCTCTCAGCCCAACCCAACTCACTGTTATTGTGGGGAAAATAGAAGGAAGGATATGTTCTTCCTATGTATGTTCACCACCTTGAGTTATGTATAAAGTAATAGAGGTGGGATTAAAAGTTAAATAAATAAATGCATTTGGACTTTTGAGAGCATATCTTTCTCTCTCTCTTTTTAACTTACATGCCACTCATCAAAACCAATTTTTCCTAGGGTAGCTTACAAAATTGTAACATAAATTTAAAAATATAAAGAAAGAGTATTCTCACAAATTAGTAGCCATATGACATTGTGTGTTCCTGAATAGATATCATGGTAGCTTTAGCCAATTCACTGAACATCAATTTCTCAGAAGGTAAACTGGTGAAGTTTCTCCACAGTACTTTCTGTAGCCTCCTGTAGAAAATTAGCACCCATTCCTC
The DNA here is from genome assembly GCA_033807585.1 of Hydrophis major. Taxonomy (NCBI): domain Eukaryota; kingdom Metazoa; phylum Chordata; class Lepidosauria; order Squamata; family Elapidae; genus Hydrophis; species Hydrophis major. The sequence goes on from CM066330.1 coordinate 249,987,245, forward strand.
TCCTAGAAGAATGAAATATTTTAGGAAATATTAAAAGGCAGAATATTATATTTTCCTAAAGGAGAAATGGAGAAACATGCTCTTGGAAAGCAGCCCCCGTCTTCCTTAATATCCCACAGCAGATGTCAGCACTTAAGAGATAAAGAGATAGCTAGCTCTATTCATAAGCAAATTCCCTGCAACAAGGTCTGAACAAAGGTAGGATTAGCCCTCAGCCACAATAAGAATTGCCCAACAAGCCCCTTCATTGCATCAGTAGACCAAATTTCAACCAAACTTAGCTCAGACAAACTCCTAGGATTTGTACATGGCACCATGGGAGTCTGACAACAACTAATAGGACACATATTCTTGCACAGGAACAGGAAGCTCAAGTTCAAAGCTCAAGAGAAGCTATAAATAGTCCCCACTCTCAACTCCATGTGGTCAGCTGCATCAGAACTCATGTGGTTCTGTCCATCATAAAACCATCTTTCTAATCACCCTCCATGTTTCCAGTGTCTTTCTCCCAGCTTGGAACTCTACCAGATGAATATTTTGTCCAATACTCCCAAAAATGTTGTAGAAAGTTCAGTTTTATCTTTAGGAGTATATGTGGGGAGGTGGGAGAGAGACAGGTGAGGAACTTCACAAATATCATTGGCCTGCAGTCATCTGTTATTTCATTTTAAAATATTGTCCAAATATGTAAATACTGTAAATAAGCTCAGGAAAGAAGGAGATATTGGAAGTGACATTTTGGGTTCCAACGTGCCAGTGCTCTTTTTTAAAAAAAAAGGTCATAAAAAATCAAATTCAAAGAGCAGATGGCAAAGTCAGAATTGGCAAGCGCATTGGTAGTTATGGGACCCACATTGTCTGTTCCTACTTTAATTGCATTGTATTTGGATGACTGCAATGAATTCTCTCTGAGGTTGCTTTTAATAAAAAACTTAGAAACTTCAGTTGATAATTAAGATTTTAACAGGTTCTCTTTACTGGGGACATGTAACCCATTAGGTAAAATACCAATTCTGGCTTCTCATTTGTTTCTGAGCCCAGTAGAATGGACTTGTAGTGAGTTCTCTCTCTTTTATGAATGTATTCACTTACTTTGTTGTCAAGGCTTTCTTGTTTGCTTAAAGCTATCTGGATTATATCAACAGTACAGAGAGGTCTGCTGCATATTACTAGCTGGATTCTGGAATATTGTCCTGGGATTCTGGAATATTGTCCTGGGATTTTCTTCTCTGGTTATTTCAAAGCTATGGTCAGTCAGCATAATAAAAGTTGCATGAAACTTAAGTTGCATGAACGAGAATTGCTTGGGTCATCCAACATATTATGCCATTATGCCATGCTTCAGTAACCATAACAGTTGAATTCATGCATTCTACTAAGCGGTAATGTTGTTTGCTCAGTTTTGGTTTAATGCTTTGTGTGACTCCACTTGTAACTTTTAGATTTAGATTGAACAGGAGCCCTGGTGGCGCAGTGGTTAAAATTGAAGTATTGCAGGCTAACTCTGCCCCCAGCCAGGAGTTCAATTCTGACTGGCTTAAGGTTGACTCAGCTTTCCATCCTTCTTATTATCATTTTCTTTTTTATATATATATATAAAAACCATTTTTATCAGTTTTATAAAAACAATGCACAAAGAATCAAGGTATAGCAGCTTATAAATTCTTTTCTAAGAAAAAATAATAATAATAGACCAATAAGGCATAACATTTCCAGATTATAATATCAATATTTCATATAATATTAACTTCATATCTTGTCCCTACTTCTCTTTTCCATCCAAATTATTTATTAATTAAAATTTTATTGCCTTTTATCAATATACAAAATCCAAAAAAAAAAAAAAAGCATATATATCCTTCCATATCTTATTACCATTTTCAACAACATTCTTTGTCTGTTCTATTTCCAATTATCCATTCATCTTTTTTTTCTTTTACTATACTTCTCCTGTACACCAATTGGAGTAATATCTATAACTCATTACCCTAACTTAGAAATACTACATATAACAATCTTTCTTGGGATTCTGTTTAAAAAAAATTCTAAAATTACTTAATAAATTTTATATTCTAAATATACATATAAAAAAACCACTCTTATATACCCTCCAGAATCCCTCTTTTAATCTAAATTAAATTCACCCATTGTCTCTAAATAAACTTTTTTTCCTTAGGTCTTGCTTCCCCCCATTAAGGCTTCTCCTCCCCCCCTTTCTCTCTTGCTTATTCTTCTCCTTGCCCTTTCTACCCCTTTGCTTTTTCTCTTCGCTTTTCTTACTCCTTTTCCTTTGCTTTCTAACCTTGCCTCCATCTTTTCGCTCATTTTTCTCTCTTTTGGTTGTTTTTATAATTCTTAAAATCCCCTTTTTCTTATCCTTTTTCTCCTCCTCTCCAGAAGGGACCCATTGTTCATCAAAGATGGCTTCTTCTTCCTCTTCTTCCTTGTCCCAGTCCTTCTGCTGCGTAATCAACTTTTCAAAGGAACATAACGCCATTTCTAAAAATTGAAACAAAGCGCCCAAAGTATCTTCTTTTTTATATTTTTGATATTCAATCTCTAGTTCATCCACAGACGATGCCATTATGAAAAGGGAAACTTTTTCCAAAACAACCACAAGAATTTTTAATCAAAGACAATCAAAAGCAATTAAAAAAAAGAAAAAAAAAGTTCCAAAAGTTAATACTTTTCTTCCTTCTTCTCTTTCTCTTTCTGAATTAATTTTTAATCAAAGAGGTCCAATTACCATATATCTTCTTTTGGGATCCACAAAGACGTTCTAATCAATCTCCTCCTTTTTCAGCTTCTGCTCCAATTTTTTTTTTCTCCTTTCCCACTTGCAATGAGAATTTTAATAATCAAAAATCCATACCTCCAGCAGAGATTTTCCAATTTCTCACATTTTTCAATGTCCAAAAATCCCTTTGTCTCTTATCTTAGCTTTCAAAACAATCCACTTTCAATGTCTAATATATCCAAATATTTCTGCTTTTTCCATGGGGTGGGAGAGTAAAAAAAAAAAAAAAAAAATTCCCTTTAACAGCTTCTCTGCCGCTTTTCGCTCTTCTTAGGGATACAATGTATCCTCCAGCAACAAACAGCTCAATTCCAGGCAATTTAAAAGGTGTTACTTGACCCGGCTCAGACAGAACTTTCACTCTTCACACTTCCTCCAGCACAGTTCTTACCCAGTTGCTGGCTTCTTTGTGGCGGCCATTGCTGACCGCCGCTCCACCGCCTTGGGAAAAAGGGGTTTTCCCGGAGAAAGGGGGGGTCTGCGATGCCCCCACCTCCCTTTCCGACTCCCCTCTATCTTCAGCTGTCCCTACAGGGCAGCCATATCCCCCTGACCCATCTGGATCGGGGGTACCTCGACGGCTAGCACAGCAGGAATCGCGAGCTGTCGCGAATTCCTGCTGCCCCGAAGCCACGCAAACCGGAAGTCCCAGCTTTCCATCCTTCTGAAATCGGTGAAATGAGGACCCAGATTGTTGGAGGTAGAATGCTGCCTCAGTAAACCACTTACAGAGGGCTGTAAAGTACTATGAAGCAGTATATAAGTCTAAATGCTATTGCTAGACAGTGAGAACTATCAACCAGGGGAATGGCTTGTCTCCAGAAGTTGTGGATGCTCCATCACTGGAGGCTTTAAAAAGAGACTGGACAGCCACTTGTCTGAAATGGTATAGGGTCTCCATCATCATCATCTGGAAGAAAGCTTGGAGGTTGGACCAGACAACCTTCACGATCCCTTTCAGATGATGATAGATGAGTAGTTGGGAGTCAGGCATCAACATCATCATCAACTCAATAACCCTAATGTTTTATTATCTTGGTTTAATAAGGAAATTGTTATAACTACAAAGGGAGAATCGAATCCTCCATTTGATATATGTTATGGAAATGAATTATTCCAATATTTAGTCTGGAGCCCTTTGATGGAGGCTGCATGAGGGGAGAGATTCAGGAAGAGATAATCCATGAAATGGATTTTCCAACCAATGTCTGGGAAATTCCTAAGCATGTCCTCGTAGGTAATTGCAAAGGCTGAAAACATGAGAATATTTTCAGCTGTTTTTGCAGTGATTTCACCAAATGCACTTCTGGTTTCTGCAGTCTTATTTTGACAATCCTGGATTGATAGGCATTGAATTTGTGAGATGGACAAGGAGAAGAAAAAGGAAGTGATGTTATAAATCAGGATCGAAGGAACTGCAACTTCCTGGCCTTGATTAGTCTTTCTTATATTGGCTGAAGCCTAGAGGCAAAGTGATGTCTAACTAACCAACCTTGCTTTATTCTGAGATCTCCAATGTTTGGACATTGAGATGTTCATTCCTGTTGTTAACAGACATGCAGCAGAAACTACCTAAAAGATGTATGTATGTATGTATGTATGTATGTATGTATGTATGTATGTATGTATCAAATTTCTACACTGCCCATCTCACCCAGAATGACTCTAGGTAGTTTACAACAATATAAGAAAACATAAATATGGTTACTACTTTCTAATAAAGCCATAGAAATATGATTATGGCTAGAACCATATTACCTGGCTATACTATTGGTTGATTAACCATTATGGCTGCTGTTTATGCTTATTTACTTTGTGGGTGTTTTTATTTGTTTTAATTTCTTTAATCTCTTTTAAACTGTTCTAGAAGTTTGGAATTCTGAGCCACCTAGAGTCACTTGGTTGAGTTGGTCAGCTATAGAAATTAAATTAATAAGTACAATAGACTAAATATAACCGTATGAATAAAATCACACATTGAAAATAAAGTTAAGAGGCTAAAGCTTACAAGTTAGACTAAAAATCAAAGTTAAAAATTCAAAAGACTAAAAGATGAATGTGGGAGTGCCCGCAAGCCACCCGCCATCCCCAGGGCTGCATCACCTTCTTAGACTCTCATGCTAATTGTAGAATTATAGAATCATAGTTTGGAAGGAATCTTGGAGGATTTCTAAGGCAGGAGACCATATCATACTGGACAAATGATTATTGAAAACCTCCAGAGATGGAGTAGCCACAACTCTGGGAGGCAAGCTATGAGTAATGGTTCTCACTGTCAGGAAATTTCTCCTTAGTTCCAGGTTGGTTAACCCTGCAATGAGCTTCCACTCATTGCTTCTAATCCTACCCTAGATATAAAAAAAAATTAGCCACAGAATTTGACCAGAAGTTTCACATAAATAAAAATGAGTGAAAATTAAGATGTAACAATATCCTGCCGATAAATAAAATCCCATTTAAGGAATATGTTTCAATCAGAATAGAGTTGGAAAGGATCTTGGAGGTTTTCAATATGAAAAATTTCCGAACAGAAAGAGCTGTTGAACAGTTAGTAGAGACTGCCTTGAGATGGTTGGATATCAGAGATGATATTCAGCAGGTTTTGACCAGTTCTAGAGAACTGGTGGCGGAAATTTTGAGTAGTTCAGAGAACTGGGCCAATACTACCTCTGACTGGAGATTTTATAGTACCCTTCCCCTGGCACGCCCACCAAGCTATGCCCACAGAACCGGTAGTAAAAAAAAAATTGAATCCCACCACTGGTGGATATAGAACATCAGAGTTGGAAGGGACCTTGGAGGTTTTCTAGTCCAGCCCCTTGCTCAAGCAGGAAATCCTATACAATTTCAGACAAGTCTCTTCTTAAAAACCTCCAGTGATAAAGCACCCACAACGTCTGAAGGCAATCCATTAATGGTTAATTGTCCTCACTATTACGAAGTTTCTCCTTAATTCCAGGTTGCTTCTCTCCTTGATAAGTTTCCATCCATTGTTCCTTGTCTTGCCTTCTGGTGCTTTGGAGAATAAGTTGACCCCCTCTTCTTTGTGGCAGCAAAGTGCTTTGTGTATTTTGTTGAGTAGGTTCCTATACAAGGCCTTTGACTTTTGCTTTTAGGTGTCTGCTTCATGGACTTCCAGTCACTAGCTGTTTATCATTTTGCTGAGATTCCAGAACTTAATATACTTCTTCTGGAAAACCAGAAGACTGGGGGTGGGTGGGGGTGTTGGCCTCACCTCTGAGGATAGGATGTTCCAAAGTGCATGGAGTAAATAGTGAGGCCAGCAATGTTTCACAGTACATTCCACCTTCCCTCTGATCTCCTAGTCCTGAGTCCAAGAACCCTTTCAGGCTTTCCACGGTGAGGTGGTGACATGGGCAGGCCAAAAAATTAGCACAGATGGCCTTCACAAACGCTTTCCATCCCTCCCCCCCCCCCCCTTTGACAGCCTCTGCAGTCAAAATGACTTCAAGAATGTGAAGTTTTGTCTGGCTGAATAGGCTTCTTGATTGGAAACACTGCTACCAAAAGAAAAAAAAAGGGAGGGACTTAAAAAGGAAGTTGTGAATGTGTTGTGGCTTGACCCCTGAGGCTTATTTAAAAGCGGAGAGCATAATTAGAGACGATAATGATGGAAACGCAGGCTTGGCACAAGCTTTCTGGCATTCATTCCTTAATTCTCATGTCAGGTTGGTGCTTTTGTTAAGACGATTTTGGATCAATTTGGATCAGTTAGGCTGGAGCCTCCCCCGCTGCCTCCATTACCAAAGAGCATTTCTGAAAGCCTTTGACTGCCCTGATCACAAGAACAATCGTGTGCCAGCTTCAGATTCCAAATCAGCAGGAACCTGGAATGCTTTTGAGAAGTGAAACATGGCCCCTGCATTCAAACTTTTGGAACTTTCATAATAACAACAACCCCCACCCACCCCACCCCCCAAAAAGAGGAAATACAGCATTGAGATGAGTGGGGGGTTTGTTTTTTGTTTTAAAAAGGCCCATTTTTAAGCAAGATGCTGAGTTTTAATGTCCAGAAAAAGAACAGATGAAGGTGTGCAATTTAAAGCCTGACATTTCCCATGAATGATCCATTCAGCTCAGGATGGAAAAACTTGCAGTCAATGCTTTTGATAACTGGGTGACCTTGCTTTTGTAGCCACAGTTTGTATTGTCCCTTCTGACCCCTTCTCTTTGCTTTATCACTTTGGCTGTAATTTTACCAACTAGAGAAAACAAATGACCAAGACTCAAACTGTCTTACTTCAATTACATAAAGCAAAGACCAAGCTCTCTGGAAAAAAAACTTAGTGCCAGTGGAAGGAAGGAAACTTAGGGGACTGGAGACTAAAATATATAAAGAATGGTTACAGGAACTGGGCATGGCTCGTCTAGTGAAGTGAAGGACCAGGGGAGACATGATAGCAATGTTCAAATACTTGAGGGGCTGCCACAGAGAGGAAGGGGTCAGGCTATTTTTAGGCACCTGAAGGCCAGACAAGGAATAATGGATGGAAATTGATCAAGGAGAGATTCAACCTAGAAATAAGGATAAATTTTCTGACAGTGAGAACAATCAACCCATGGAATAGAAGTTGCCCTCGGAAGTTGTGGGAGCTTCATTGCTGGAGGCCTTCAAGAAGAGATTGGATAGCTATTTGTCAGTAATGGTGTAGGGTCTCCTGCTGGGGTGAGGGGTTGGACTAGATAGAAAACCTCCAAGATCCCTTCCAACTCTGTTAATCTGTTTATCTGTTATCTGAAAAGGGGAAGATGACAACCAAGGAGGAAAGATTCAGTCATAATGTTAATAAGTGCACCTTTGGATGAGCTGGAAGACCAGGTTAAGAAAGATCATCATGGAAAAAGTCAAAAGTCCATTTTTCAAAAGGCAACTGGACTTTCTTTGTTTTTCCTTGATATTTAGCTGCTCATCCAAGAAGCTTTTTCAGTTCTGACAAAATGATGGAGAATGGAAGGATTTATATTCCTTGTATACACACACACACACACACACACATACAGAGAGAGAGAGAGAGAGAGAGAGAGAGAGAGAGAGAGAGAGATAATATAAATACTTTGCACTTGATCTTTCAAATCACTGAATAGTGAGAAGCATGTAGTTTTCACAATAACTTAAACATCAGAACCTTTTGTAGTGTAATCAGGAGTGGGCTGCTGGGCAGGGGTGGGATTCAAATTTTTTAACAACCGGTTCTGTGGGCGTGGCTTACTTGGTGGCTTAAATGGTGGTCATGTGACTGGGTGGACATGGCTTGGTGGTCATGTGACTGGCTGGGCGTGGCCAACTCAACATCACTCACATCGAGGTGTGTATCTCCTCGCATGGCCTCTTGTGACTGTGGGGATGCTGCAACAGTCATAAGTGTGAAAAACAGTCATAAGTCACTTTTTTCAGTGCCACTGTAACTTTGAATGGTCACCCCACATAAGCAAAGTACCAGCAAAGGAGGTGAAAAAAAAACTCCAGAGAAGTTCCTGAGACAGGAAGTCTCGTCCTGCCAAGAATGTAATAAGGGTTAATGGAGAGGCAGTTTCTGTATGCAACACCAGAATGTTTCCTTCCTGCCTTCCTTACAGGATTAGGCCAGTAATTTCTTCTAACAACCAGTTCTCTGAACTGCTTAGAATGTTAACAACCGGTTCTAGTGAATAAGTGCAAACTGGTAGAATCCCACCCCTGCTGCTGGGGGTTCGCAGGGGTTCAGGAGAGCCCCTAGTTAAGATACTGTGCATTTTGGAGAATCACCAAATTCCATTCCTGTCTGGTCCTGCCCACCCATCCCTCCCAGGAATTCCCAGGTAGGATATTTTGGATGCAGGTAAGTGCAGGGCACACACAGAGGCTTGGGGAGAGCAAAAAACGGCCCTCCCAAAAGTTCGGGAAGGCTAGAAATGGGCCCGTTTCTGGCTTCCAGAGCCCAGGGAGGTCATTTTCACCCTCCTGGAGACTCAAGAAAAGCCTCTGGGGGGTGGTGGAGCTGGCGTCGCGACGATACGGCATGCGATCTTGGAGGTCTGAGATTGCTGCCAATATCTTGCTCCTGGACGGTCCCATCGGATCTAAACCATTCCAAAGAGATAGTGAAAGTGAAGAGTGCATCCTGTAGATCCCAGGGATACCACAAAGTCCCTGGTAGATCCAGGAGAAACTCTTCTTGCCAGCGGCAAAGAGGCAGCCATTAAAGCTGCTGAAGTTGGGACAACTCTGAAATGGAAGAGAACAGAAAGAGAGAGTGTGCCAGTTTGATGAGAACTTTTTCTTTATTCTAAGATCTGAAAGAACACCCTAAGGAAAAGAAAGAATCTGTAAAAGTTTTGACAGAAGTGATTAAGCGATGATTTTAAACAGGAATGTCAAAGTAATGTTTTTTTTCTCATTGCTGGATTTTCTATACACGATCTTATATTTTGAAACTGGACTGTTTTTTTCTTTTACATCTATTTTTTTTCTCCTTTTTGATTTTGTAATATTTTAGGATAGAGGCTCCCTTTTAGTTATTTCTTTTTTTAAAATATCTTTTTCTTTTCTTTATTAATTCTTATTATATCTTGCTTGGAAAAGGAGGGGGAAAGTGAGATCAAAGAAACTTTGTAACACTGCCAACTAGAGGCTTGAAAATATTCTATTTCCCTGTGACCAGACAAAGCTGAGAAAGAAAGAACTGAGACTTTTTTTCAAGGACATTGCTGTTTGATAAGATAGAGGGAAGAGCATGGGAGAATATTATTGCAGGTGCTCTTTCACAAATTAGAGAAATTAAAATTTGATATAATTTGTCTGCAAGAGTTACATATAAAAAAACAATATAAACAATTGTTGATGCAGCCAAAACTAGGGAAAATATTTACTTCCTTGACACAATGTAAGAAAAGAGGAGTGGTTTTATATATTAAAGAGACTATCCCAGCAAAATTGATTTATACCGATGATGATGGAAGAATAGTAATGGTGGAAATAATAGTCAATAATACGAAAACACTCCTGATTGCAATCTATGCTCTGAATGACAAACAAGAAGAATTCTACAAAAACTGACATATGAAAATAATTGAACTGGACTATGCTAATATAGTTATGATGCGAGATTTTAATGGAACTGTAGACAATAAATTGGACTATACAGCACAGAAAACAATAAAGCAAAATAGAAAGACTCTCCCTAAATCTTTTTTTTTTAAATGGTAGATGAAATAAACTTAAAAGATACATGGAGAGAAAGAAATGCTAAAACTAAACAATACACCTCCTATTCAAATAGACACTTATCATGGTCCAGAATAGATATGATATGGATGTCAACAGAATTAATAACTAATATTCAAGAAATAAATATTGAAACAAGTACTTGGGCAGATCACAATCCAATGGCAATTAAATGGAAAGGACAAATAAGAAGATCTAGATGGATGTTAAATAATACTATTTTAAAGGAAAAAGACTTCACACAGTGGATAGAGAAAGAATTGGCTTTTTTCTTTAGAGAAAACAAAAAAGAAGATACATCAATTCAGAATGTATGGGATACAATGAAGGCATATGTTAGAGGCTTGATAATAGACTATACAAGGAAAAGGAATATTATGAAAAGATTAGCCTCTAAGGCCTTAGAGGATGAGCATAAAAGACTTGAAAAAGAGCTACAGAAAATGCCACAGAAAAAGGACATCGGGCTAAAAATGGATATAGTTAAACATAAAATGGGTCAAATAGAAAAAGAAGAATTAGCACAGAAAATTAGAGGTGCTAAACAGAACTACTTTGAAGATGCAAACAAACCAGGTAGATGGTTAGCATACAAATTGAGAAAGGAGAAAGAATCAAGGAAAATATTGCAATTAATAGATGACCAAGGCCAAGTTTGCCATGGTAGCAAAGAGAAGAAGGAAATCATTCGAGACTTCTATGGGAAATCATATATGCAAGAGAATATTGATGAGGAAAGAGTTAAACAGTACTTAAAAAATGCTAATTTACCTCAGATACCTAAAGAGAATGAAACAATGTTAGAAAGCAATATAACAATGATGGAGTAAACTGAAGCACTCAAGAAGCAAAATAATGGAAAGGCACCAGGCCCAGATGGACTTCCGGCAGAATTTTACAAAACATTACAAGAATTGTTGAATCTTCCATTGCTAGAAGTTATGAATGAAGTTATGTTAAAGAAGAAGATACCTAAATCATGTTCAGAAGCCTATATTACACTTATTCCAAAAGAGGAGTCCGATTCATTACAAATTAAGAAATATAGACCTATTTCTCTACTAAATGCAGATTATAAAATCTTTGCTTTAATATTGGCAGAAAGACTTAAAAAATATCTAAATAATTTTATTCATCCTGATCAAAATGGATTTCTGCCAAAGAGACAAATCAAAGACAATATGAGAGTAATCCTGGATACTTTGGAATACTATGAGGCACATCCTGAAAAACAAATGGCTCTGATATTTCTAGATGCACAGAAAGCATTTGATAATGTGAATTGGTGATTCATGTTATTACTGTTGGAACAGATGGGTTTTGCTAGAAAATTTATTCAAGCCATAGAAGCTATATACTATAAGCAAATGGCAAAGGTAATGATAGAGGGAGAACTGACAGACTATTGATATAAGAAAAAGAACAAGACAAGGGTGCCCACTATCACCTTTGTTCTTTGTGTTAACTTTGGAAGTGCTAAACAGAAATATTAGAGATGAAAAGAATATAAAAGGAATGAAAATCAAAAAGGAAGAATTTAAGCTGCAAGCATTTGCAGATAATCTGGTTTTCATCTTAGAAGACCCTCTAGAAACAGCACCAAAATTGATAGAAAAGATAGAGATATATGGAAAGATGGCTGGTTTGGAAATAAATAAAGATAAGACAAAGATCTTGACAAAGAATATGCTATTAAGACAAAAGGAAGAACTGGCAGACCTATTGAAAATTCAGGTCACGAATAAGATCAAGTACTTGGGGATATACTTGACAGCAAGATGCAGTACACTAAAAGAGAATAATTATATCAAACTTAAACAGCAGATAGCGCTAGATCTGGCGAAATGGGAAAATTTATAACTGTCACTAATAGGGAGAATTTCAACAATCAAGACAAATATATTACCCAGAATTTTATATTTGTTTCAAACAATTCAAATTAGGCTTGGAAAAGACTACTTTGAAGATTTAAATAAAATTGTCTTGAAATATATATGGCAAGGTAAGAAAGCGAGAATAAAGTTAAAACTTTTGCAAGATGCTAGAATTAGACGAGGATTTGGTTTGCCTAATTGGGAGTTGTACTATCAAGTTACAAATCTGATGTAGGTTAATGCGGTATCTGCTATCCCGCATCAGATGGGCGGCTCATGATAGGGAGCGAAGGGGAGAGAAACGACAGGAAGCGAGGTTTCCTCTGGATGAGCGCGCCCCGAATGTCTTGGCACACGCTCTTTTATTGTGCTTTTTTACAAGAAAATGATTTAATGAAAGCTCAAGTCAAACATGGTAATCTCATCAGGATGTGCATGTTTACAAAGCTGCATACCGGACAGATCATTTACAGTGTGGATAAGCTTATTAACAACCGTCTAGCTCCTTGTCCCTTGTACGTGCCTTGCAAAGGTCACTGAAGAGACAGAAGTTAATGATTACACGTGAATGATACAATGTTGCAAACACATGAATGATACATAGTTGCAATGATACATAGTTGCAAACACATGAATGATACATAGTTACAACATCTCCTCTGTTTTTATTATTTATGATGAGTCTTCTTCCTCGTCCGAGAAGACAGGAACCATTTTTATGAAATGTTCACCGTCCCCGTCATCAAGGCAAGAGTGTGACCCGTCAGTGTCAGGGTTGTCCAAGAAGCGGTAACTCAGCAATGACATTTTTTCATCCAGTGTTGAGGATATAACATGAGCTTGCAATAGCACATTAACATCAGCAGTTATGGAGGATAATTGATTTTTTAAAAATTGCAATATTCTATAAAAACAACAAGGTCCTATAATACATATCAATATAATGATTATTAATGATCCTGCCAATGCAGTTAAAAAGGTTGTAAACCATGGCGAAATAGAAAACAAACCCCCCCTCCCTGCTATCAGCATAAAGACAACATTCTTCTTTAAGCATAGCACACAATCCCCCTTGTTTTTTTTAAAAAAAATAACAGATCTAAATCTTTACGATTTTGCAAGAGGAGGTATTCCATGAGTACCTGTAGGGATATAAAATCATCAGAGTTATACACATAAGCCATACTTGAATGCAAAATGATTTGGATTTAACAATTTCATCCCCGTGGACACATGCCATGAAACCGGTGGAACAAGTCCAAACAAAATTATTGCCAGGGATAAAATACATTCCTTTCAGGCTTGATGTTAAAGTTCCTCCTGAAGTGGTGTAGATTGCAGGATATCCCCTGGTTGTGTGGGTGCGTCTGCCAAATCGAATTGAAGTGGTGGGTAGAAGTCTTCTATGCAAGAAAAATTGGTTGTAGAACTTAAACAAATTCCTTGAAAGTCAGTTATAGTCCAAGCAATATTATATCTTCTATGAGGCTTCTGCGGATCGTCATGGACAGTTCTTTTGAAGCGTCGTTTGTTGACAGGATCAGAGTTCGGGTATATAAAAACATCACAAGCAGGAGAGAGGGCTATGGACAAGTTAGTTGTAGAACATTTGCGAAATGAGGAGGGAATTCAATTAGTAGAAAAAGGATAATAATTACAATAATGACAATAAAGATTAATTTGGTAATTCATCAAGGATGTTAGTTGGGGTGGGGGAACCCATAATACAGTAGAAGGACATCTAGGTCCCCCTATATCTAGATTGAATAGAGGAAAAGATTTTAAGGTTCCTTTCCATAGGAAGAGTAAAGAAGGAACAAAAGAGCGAGTGGTAGAGTGTTCTTTAAATAAAACAGAAGTGACAGAGTGAAGACTACGGGTAGCATTTTCATGACGTACCCACATGGAACAAGTATAATAGCCTTCTGTTAATGAAATGGTTTTAACACGAATAGTCTTTTGACAGGAAGCATAGGTTTTGTTGAAGTAAGGTAGAAATTGCAAAGAAGATATAGGCAAGAATATCAAGAAGAGTTTTAAGATACAGATGTAGCAGAGGAATTCCCATGATAGGGTCTAACCGCCCTACCAGGGATCCAGCAAGTGGTTTTGTCTGGCAGTAAGATCGCAGCGTAGCCTCGTCCCCAAGTGAGAAGCTCAGCGGGACCCTGCCAGGCAGGATCTGGCAATCTGCGATAATATACCAGAGGTCTGTTAGGCGGGGGTGAGGGGGAGGAAAAATGATGTGAAGCAGCAGAAGTGGGAGGAATGCCAGTCAGATTAAGAAAGTTTAAAGTGTAAAGACAAATATTAAGAAAATTTTGCAATGCTGGGAGGTTCGGGGTTTTTTCCCGCAACGAATATCGATCAAGAGCACGTTTCAGAGATAAGTTCGCTCGTTCCACAATAGCCTGCCCCTGGCTGTTGTAGGGAATCCCAAACTTGTGGGTTACATCCCATCTGTTACAGAAGTCCTGGAAAGCAGAACTTGTATAGGCAGATCCATTGTCAGTTTTGATTTCTTTTGGATGTCCCAGCGAGGCAAAGGTATGAATTGAATGATTGATGACATGTTTTACAGTTTCTCCCCTTTGAGGAGTAGCCAGAATAAACCCTGAATATGTATCTATGGAAACATGCAAATATTTCCAAGGGGCAAAAAGTGGATACTGAGTTACATCCATTTGCCAAATTTCACAAGCTTTTAATCCTCTAGGATTTACTCCTATGGGAATGGAATGTCCTTGCTTACTACATGTGGGGCATTGTTGAATAATGGCAGCAGCTTCTGCCTGAGTTAGGGAAAATTGAAAAGTTATCATAACTTGGCGGGGGAGATTCAGACACACTCCCTGCTTCTATTTTATAATGGACCTTTAAAGCCTCCATAATTCTCCTCCAAGTGACCAAAATGCCAATAGGTGCACGAGGAGGACTATGGAGATGTTCACCTATTTTTTGCCAAGTGGAAATTTTTAAGGACCCTTCCTCTGAATAATTAGGACAATGTTGCCACACATAAGCCAATAATGTAGCAATAGGTTTCATTTTTACAGGCGAGCCCTTTAAAGTAGCAGAGTATTTAGAAGAAGAAGCGACTAACTCCCTCAATTCCTTCAGATGCTGCGTCTGTTGTTGAGAAAAGTCTCCACCCATACTTACGAAAGTCGAGACCGTGTTTCAGATCCGATGATGTGCAATTCGCTTCAGGCCTGGCGATGCACAGCTCCCATCGAGCTGATAAGATATGGGTGCGTCGCTATGTATCCCCCTTAGGGAATCACGTTGGGGTCACCAGAATGCAGTATCTGCTATCCTGCATCAGATGGGCAGCTCATGATAGGGAGCGAAGGGG
The DNA here is from genome assembly GCA_033807585.1 of Hydrophis major. NCBI lineage: Eukaryota > Metazoa > Chordata > Lepidosauria > Squamata > Elapidae > Hydrophis > Hydrophis major. Next base: position 250,002,496 of record CM066330.1, read on the forward strand.
AGAGAAACGACAGGAAGCGAGGTTTCCTCTGGATGAGCGCGCCCCGAATGTCTTGGCACACGCTCTTTTATTGTGCTTTTTTACAAGAAAATGATTTAATCAAAGCTCAAGTCAAACATGGTAATCTCATCAGGATGTGCATGTTTACAAAGCTGCATACCGGACAGATCATTTACAGTGTGGATAAGCTTATTAACAACCGTCTAGTTCTTTGTCCCTTGTACGTGCCTTGCAAAGGTCACTGAAAAGACAGAAGTTAATGATTACACGTGAATGATACAATGTTGCAAACACATGAATGATACATAGTTGCAATGATACATAGTTGCAAACACATGAATGATACATAGTTACAACAGTTTAAGGAATGGATAACACCAAGAAATACTAGATTGTTGACATTAGAAGGACATGATCTGTTGTTGGGGTGGCATGCTTTTTTATGGTATAAAGGAACTAAAACACAGCGATATTTTAGAAGACATTACATACGGGAGTCTCTGTGGTTAAACTGGGAAAAGATTAAAAGACAATGTTATTTGAAAATTCCAGTCTGGCTATCGACTATTGAAGCATTTTCCTATCCTATAATATATAAAAAGGAACAAACAGTTAGATATGGTGAAATATCTAAAGGGTGAACTTAAATCTATACAAAAACTAGAGGAACAAGGTATAAAGATGAATTGGTTTTCATATGCGCAAATACATTCAAGGTATGATAAAGTTTCTAAAATGGAAGGTTTCTATGATAAATTGACTGATTTAAATAAGATTTTGACAGGTACTGATGAAAAGGTGATTAAAAATTATATGGATATTTATTAGAAATTAAATTAGAAGAAGAACAAGTTAAAGAAACGATGATTGCTTGGGGGAAGAATTTTGGATATGGGATCGATTTGGAGAAATGGCAAAAATTGTGGTCTCAAAATTATAAAATGACAATGTCAACAGCATATAAAGAAAATTTGTATAAGATGTTTTACAGGTGGCACTTTCCCCCGACAAGAATAGCAAGAATGTTCAAGAATAAATCCGAAAAATGTTGGAAATGTCATCAGACACCCAGCTCATATTACCATATGTGGTGGATTTGTGTGGATGCTAAAAAATACTAGACTAAAATCCACATGTGGTTGGAAAAAATGATAAAAAAACATGTAGACTTGAAACCAGAGATATTTTTATTGGGAATTTTACCTGAAATATATAGTAAAGACTTGAAATATCCGATGTAAATGTATTAACAGCGGCTAGGATTGTATTTGCTAAAAACTGGAAAAATGAGAAAATACCCTCACAGGAGGAAATCATTAAGAAAATATTGGAATGTGCTGAAATGAGTAGATTGACATTTGAAATTAGAGAACAAGAGGGTAAACAATTTTATAAAATTTGGGATCTTTTCTATCAATGGTTAGACAATAAAATACAGTAATGAAATATGTAGACTTTTAGAAAATAATAAATATATAAAGATGTACTTCTTTCTTATTATATCTACTGCTGTGTTCAAGGACTAGCAGCAGTCCTCCCTCTGGTCTGCCACCTACGCAGGAGTGCCAATCGCTTCCATTGGCTGATGCCATTTGGCAGCCAGCTATAAAAGGGAACTGTCAAACGGCATCAGCTGCCATCGCCAGCTGGCTGTCAGATAGCCTCGGCAGCTGGGGCAACCCTTTATTCGCGAGAATAAAGCTTTTTAGCCTTCAGCCTGGCTCCGTCTCTTTCTGTGACCGCCATTCTACAACATCTACAAAATGATTTTAGGATAGATTTGGGATGATAATATGAACTGTTATAAAACAAACTAAGTAAATTATGATTATCTTGTAAAACATGAATGAATAAAAGTGTAGTCAAATGATTGATTAATAATGATGCCAAGGGTATTTAATTTTTGATTGAAAATATGAGATTATATGTAATGTAATTGTAATTGAAGACTACGAAATGGAAGCACAAAACAATTTGTAAACCAACTGGCACACTGTATGAACACATATGGAAGATAGCTTCATGTTTTTATGTTTTGTTTGTTCATGTTTGTTTTTAAAAACCAGTAAGAATTTTTAAAAAAAGAAAAAAAGAAAAAAGAAAAGCCTCCGAAGGCCAGGTAGAGCAAAAAGCCCTCTCCCCACCATGGTGCAGGACACTGACTAGGCCATGCCCACCATGCCATGCCTACCCAGCAACCAGGAAGAGAACCTGTTGCTAAAATTTTTGCAGCCCACCTCTGAGTGTAACTATAATTTGAGGAATGGTAACTTACCACTTGATAGCCCCTGGCTAGCTTTGCTTAGCTTTGGAAGCTAAGCCTGTTTGGGCCTGGTTAATGCTTGGCTAGGTTTGAGGCTAGACTGTGAGAGAGAAACATATCTAAGTAGAAGCAATATCGAAACATTGTGTGGTTGCTTACAAAATTGCATGGATGTCCATTGTTATGTTCTGTGCGTGGCGCAAGAAGCGGAGACGAATTGATGAACAGTGAACTTCAACTCTTTATTTAACATGGTGCAACAGCTCTCTGAATGGTCTCAACAGCCCCCTTTATATAGGCAAGCTCTTGGGTATTTAGCCAATGAAAACACAGGAACGTTAGCTCTTTTTAACCAATGAGAAAGGCTCGTTAATAGCCAATCAGATTCTCCTGAACGGACCAAACCGATATTGCTATTCTCGGCCAATCAGAAGTGCAGGGCCAGAACCCTGCACTTTGCTTTAAGGTTTCAACAAACTTTATTCAAGCACTTTTATTAATTCACAACACCCCTTCCCCCCAGGTTCCGTTTAAGGGGTGTGGTAATGTAGTCTTTGAGGTAGGCAGGTTGTTTTGATTGTCTGTTTGATTTACGCTGTCCTCCCGGTATTTGTCTAGAGTCTTGTTGGGGTAGGACATTATCTGGTGAACAGGGTGCCTCTGATTCTGTATCTAAACTTCCACTACCATTAATGTCCTCGATATCTCTTTGAGGCGAGTTAACCCCTGTCCCCGATCCTTCTTCACATGTTGAGTCTGAGCGGTTGTTTGTTCTGCTTGTGCCTTCCGCCATTCCAAACTCAGCCTCCTCAGCGTCTCCTCCCCCCTCAGTTTGGAAATCACCGGAATCGCAGACCCCAGACTGCAGCCTTGAATGCAGCTGATCAATATGGCATTTCCATATTCTATCGTTGTGACATTTCACTCGGTACGATCTGGGTCCGGTTACTTGAATTACAGTTGCCTCGATCCACAATGGGTCACCATAAAAGTTTCTCACGAAAACCAAGTCGCCTACCTTGTCATTTCCCACTGGATCCGTGTGGTTTTTCAGGTTCGTACGATGGGTGTAGTCGGTCCAGGTGGGAGCAGAGTTTCCGTCCCATCAATAACTCAGAGGGAGTTTTGTTGGTGATGCTGTGTGGAGTGATGTGCTGCAAAAGGAGTATCTGGTTAATCTTGTCTTTGATATCGCCATAGTCCATTTTATGTAGAGTTCTTTTGACGAATTGTACCATGCGCTCAGCCCTTCCATTAGCCACAGGATGTGCCGGTGAAGTTAGCGCATGGCGAATACTGCGGTCCACCAGGTACTGTTCAAAAGAAAGCACGGTAAACTGGGACCTGTTGTTGGATACCAGAATGTCCGGTAATCTGTGTGTTGCAAATAATCTGTCCAATTTCCTGATGACCGATTCGGTTGTTGTATTTTTCATCTCATGGATTTTGAGCCAGTTCGAGTAGGCATCCACTGTTAATAAAAATGTGTGTCCATTCGTAGGTCCCGCAAAGTCCAGATGAATACGGGACCATGGTCCCCTGGGTGTTTCCCATTCTGTTGGGGTTTCTTTCGGTGGGGCATTGCTGACTTCCTGGCATTTGGAACAAGTCTTTACCCAGGCTTCGATCTGCTTGTCTATGCCTGGCCACCACGCGTAGCTTCGTGTGAGTGCTTTCATGCGCACGATGCCAGGGTGGCCATTGTGCAAGGTTCTCAGTACTGCTCGCTGTAACCGCTCTGGGACAACGACTCTATCGCCCCAAATGATGCAGACCTTCTGGGAAAACAGTTCCGTCTGTCGATTTTTGAAGGGAGCGTAATTGTCAGGGATTTGGTCCAATGGCCATCCACGTTCTACCCAGCTGAGGACACATGCTAAAACAGAATCGCGTTTAGTTTCAATCGCGATATTGTGAGCTGTCAGCGGCGGTTTTTGGAGTGTCTCAATCTGCAGTGTTGTGACGGTCGGAGCAGGGTTGTCAATGGTTTCTGGAAGCAATGCACGGCTCAATGCGTCAGCGTGGGGAATGGCTTTCCCCGGGCAGTGTTGCAACTTATAATTATAGGCAGCCAAGAATTCTGACCAGCGATTCATTCTGGGAAATAATATATAAGGGGTTGGTTTATCTCCCGCTATTATTCCCAGTAAAGGTTTGTGGTCAGTTATTATGGTGAAAGCTCACCCATAAATATATTCATGAAATCGTTTAACAGCAGATACAATAGCAAGAGCTTCCTTATCAATTTGACTGTAATTGCGTTCTGCTTTTGACAGTGTTTTTGAAAAGTAGGCAACAGGGGCTTCACTTCCGTTTGGTAAAACATGGCTCAAAATGGTGCCCACTCTGAAGGGTGATGCATCACAAGTAACAGTTAAAGGCAAAGTTTCATTATACTGCATCAAAACAGTGTCAGAGGTCAATAAGTTTTTTACTTGTTGAAACACCTGTTCCTCTCGGTGACCCCAAACCCAGGTTGCTTTTTTGTCTAATAAATGATGTAGGGGTTTGGCTACGGTTGCCTTGTGAGGCAGGAAGACATTAGAAAAATTGATAAGGCCTAGGAACGCTTGGAGATCCGCCTTATTTCGGGGTCTTGGGGCGTTTTTGATTGCCCTAAGTTTGCTATCGGTGGGGTGAATGTCCTGTTTATCTATTAAATATCCTAAAAACTCTACTCAATCAGTACATAGTTGACACTTGTTTTTCTTAACTTTGAGACCCGAGTCTTTAAATCTCCGAAGAATCAACCCCAGGCGCTCCCTTAGTCTTTCTTGAGTCGGAGCAGCAATTAAAACGTCATCAAAATAGGGGACAATGCCTTTTATCCCTTGTAATAGTCTTTCCATCAAACTTTGAAAGATTCCCGGGGCCATGCTTACTCCGAATTGGAGTCGGTTACATTTAAACGCACCTCGGTGCGTAACGATCGTTTGAGCCTCTGCCATTTTTCTGTCTACAGGCAGTTGTTGGTATGCCTGGGCTAGATCTAGTTTAGCGAAGACTTTTCAGCCTCCCAGGGAATGGAGAAGGTGTTGCACCACTGGTACCGGGTAAGCGTTTTGCTGCAGGGCGTGATTCAGGGTGGCTCGGTAGTCCCCACAAATTCTTAACAATCCATCCGGCTTGATGGGTGTTATGATTGGGGTTTCCCAGGGAGAATGGTCGGTTGGTTCTAACACCCCCTGGGCTATTAATTTATCAAGTTGCTCGTCAATCTTTGGTTAAAGGGCGAATGGGACTCGACGAGGCTTAGGGTGGATGGGAGCTATTTCAGGTTGGAGGTTAAATGATATCGGGGTCCCCTTGTACTCACCTAGTTTGTCTGCAAAGATGTCCTTGAATTCTTGGATGAGAGCCTCTTCCCAGTCATTGCTGCTGATTCGGTGAATGCCGGCCACTTCAACTCCAAATTGAGCGAACCATTGGAGGCTAACAAGCTAGGCTGATCCCTGTCAACTACAGTCAAGGGTAGAGATGCAGTATGATTTTTAAAGGAGACACAGACTTGGCTGGATCCAATGACTGGAATTCGATTTCCTTGATAATCCTTGAGTATGATTCTTTGGAATCAGAGGTCTTGTCGCCGGATGGTAGGGATGAGTTGCTTGAGGGTCTTCCAGGAAACCATTGAGAGGTACGATCCTGAATCGACTTCCATCATACAAGGCTGGTTTTCGATGGCCACCTTCACCCAGATCTTCTTGGCGTCCAGTGATGAGGTGTGACCAATTGTAATAGTTTGGTGTGCCTCTTCTCGCTTCGTTGAGTGGTTTAGGGGTCTCTTTCTGTAAGAGTGGTTGTTCCATTGGTGGTTCAAGTGTTCTTGCTTTGCAGGATGTCTTCCTGTAGATTGGCGATAGTTAGCCCCCCTCAGGGTTTGGCTGGGTCCTTGCTTGCTTCTACAGACCCATCCGATGTGGCCTCTTTTCCCGCACACATGGCAGAGCGCGTCGAGGAATTTGCAGTCTGATTGGGGGTGGTTTGCCCCACAACCAGCACATTGGTACTGCGATTTCTGGCGTTGGTCTCGTTCAGACCAGAGCCGGTTAACCTCTTCTTCATCACTTTCTGATGACGATTCGAGGACCTCGTGGTGGGCTGTCATTGCTGGTTCTTCTAAGTGAGGTGAAACTTCGCTGACGAGTTGGCGAAGTGGAGCGTGGGTACAGCGCATTCGAGCAGCCGACTTCCTGGTTGCTTCTGCTGCAGTAGTGTCAGCGATGGCATCTGTAAGGCTAATGTCGCCTTTCGCCATCAGCTTACTCTGCACGCCTGGAGCATCTAATCCCAGAACTATTCTGTCTCTCAGGGCTTCTTCAAGGTTGGCAAACCCGCATAGGCCTCCTAGATTCCGGAGATCCGCTATGAAATCTGCAACGCTTTCACCCTTCCGCTGATCTCTCTGGCAAAATTCATGCCTTCTCACGAGCATTGGTACGGTCGGTGCATAGTGAGCCCTTAGCAGGGATTCGAGGACATCCCAGTCCATGGACTTCACTTCTGCCGGTTTCACTAGTGCTTTGGACATCTTGAATATGATTGGCCCGCAATGAGTTAGGAATACTGCCCGTTTCTTTCCGGTAGTGGCATCCTTCAAATTGTTGGTCTCCAGAAACATCTGGAAGCGATCCATATATGAGTCCCAGTCTTCTTGTGCCGGGTCGAATGGAGCGGGTGGTATGATGCTGCCGGACATGGTTCCGCCGTTGGTGCATTTCAGCCACGTGCTCTGTTATCGCTCTGTAGTGTTCAGTCAGCTCTGATGTCTCCACATCCCATCCTCGTCGCCAGTGTTATGTTCTGTGCGTGGCGCAAGAAGCGGAGACGAGTCGATGAACAGTGAACTTCAACTCTTTATTTAACATGGTGCAACAGCTCTCTGAACGGCCTCAACAGCCCCCTTTATATAGGCAAGCTCTTGGGTATTTAGCCAATGAAAACACAGGAACATTAGCTCTTTTTAAACAATGAGAAAGGCTCGTTAATAGCCAATCAGATTCTCCTGAACAGACCAATCCGATATCGCTATTCTCGGCCAATCAGAAGTGCAGGGCCAGAACCCTGCACTTTGCTTTAAGGTTTCAACAAACTTTATTCAAGCACTTTTATTAATTCACAACATCCATGTGACTACAAATCCACAGGAATCTAGTTAAGCTAGAAGATGTCTTTATCTTTTGGGAGAGAAAAAATAATTCTCTCTGTGAGTTCACCCCCTCTGATTTCGAGGTTTACATAATGCTGCAGGACCCAATTAAAATGAAGTTAAGACTAGCTGTCCAAACCATTTTGAAATAATATCATAATTTGATACTGTTGATTCAATATCTAACCTTGCTAAGGGTTGGGCAAGCAGGTGAGCAGAAGGCGGAGTGAGCTGCCAAGTTTTGGATTCTAAAAATAAGGCTTGTTTAGATTTCAGGAAAAAGCAGCCACCTGCCAATTAAACGAAAGAGGCCTTCCATTAGGCTGGGTTGGAGTGGCAGATCGAGGCACTTACTTTGGTAGATAAATGCCTTAATGTCCCCTTCCATTCTGCCACGCGCTGGAGAGGAAGAACGTGATGTAAAATATTCATTAAAATCAGGTTAAACTTTCAGGATGGATGTCAAGAGCCCTAGTCTTCCTTGATCCTTTCTGGGGAGAGCGCTCCCACTTTGCACATTGGTACAGATTATCCATACAATTATGTAAATTGGAACTGTGCAAGTTTTTTGACATCTGTCGTTACCGGCTGAACTGAAACTATCAATTTCCTTTCAAGTTCTATATAATGATTTTTGAGGTTTTTGTGGCAAATACATTCAGATCTTTCAATACTGCTCTTCGAGAACAGAAGTCTTTTTTTAAAAAAAAATCACAGCAAAGTAGGACATATTTAACACGAGGAGAACTGTACTCCAAAAAGGAGGCAAGGCTGGGACAAAAAAAAAAATCTAATTGAAATCCACATTAAATTATCAAAGTACAATCAATACCATTGCTATTAGTGCTGTGATTTAATCACCACAAGTGTCTTCATCTACAGCAAACTGCAATGACCCCCAAATTCTCACCTTGATATCTTCAAAGGTGTTTTTATTTTTTAACAGATAATAGATTAACAGAGTTGGAAGGGATATTGTTGACCCTACACCATTTCTGACAAATGGCAGTCCAATCTCTTCTTGAAAGTCTTAGTGATGAAGTTCCCACAACTTCCGAGGTCAAGGTGTTCCATTGGTTGATTGTTCTCACTGTCAGAAAATTTCTTGTTATTTCCAGGTTAAGTCCCTCCTTGATCACCTTCCATCCGTTATTCCTTGTCTGGCCTTCAGGTGCTTTAGAAAACAGCTTGACCCCTTCCTCCTCTCTGTGGCAGCCCCTCAAATGTTGGAACACGACTATCGTGTCTCCCCTGGTCCTTCTCTTCATTAGACTAGCCATGCCCAGTTCCTGTAACCATTCTTCATATCTTTTAGTCTCCAGTTGCCTATTTAAATAACTTTTTGATATTTCAAAAAATACTCAAGGCCTGACCATGTGGTCAGTCCTGGAGCTAACAGGCAACCAGAGACTGACTCAGATGGTTCAATTGTCCTCCCTCTTCTTTTAATGATATTTATCAATATGGGTTTTTATGTTGTATATTGTATTTTTGTTTTTATCTGTTCGTTGGGTGCAACCCAGGATTGCTTTAGATCAGTGGTTCCCAACCTTTTTTTCACCCCGCACCCCTAAAGAAATTTCACTCAAACCTCGCAGCCCCTGAAATAAATAATAAATAAAAATGCCAGCATATAGCCAATATCCTGTTATTTACCTGGACTTTTCTCACACCCCCTGGAATATCATCTTGCACCCCCAGGGAACCCCTGCTTTAGGTGAACTGGGAAGCTATATAAATTGGATCATACATAAATAAATAAATCATACATTTTGCGTAAGGATCAGAGGAGGCATTCAGCAGGTTCTGACCAGTTCTGGAGAACCAGTAGTGGAAATTTTAAGTAGTTTGGAGAATGCCTCCTCTGATTGGTCCCACACCCATCTATTCTCTTCCTCATGAGTCCCAGCTGATTGGCTGGGTCTTCTTTTGTTGTCCTGCACAGGAGAATGGAGCTGGAAATCAGGTTAGTGGGGTAGAGAGGGAATGGAGATTTTGCAGTAAACTTTCCTCAGGAGTAGGGTGGGAATGGAGATTTTACAGGATCCTTTCTCTGCCACGCCCACCAAGCCACGCCCACCATGCATGCCCACAGGACCAGTAGTAAAATCCCACAGGACCCGTAGTGAATCCCATCACTGGTAAGGATGTCATCACCCACCTCTCACCATTGTCCCCAACCCCTTGTTCTACAGTACAGAAACCTTTGGGTGCTTCTGAGCATGCAGGAGTATGAGTACAGCACAGTGGTGGGATTCAAATTTTTTTTACTACCGATTCTGTGGGCATGGTAGGGAAAAGATACTGTAAAATCTCTAGTCAGAGGTGGTATTTGCCGGTTCTCTGAATTAGTCAAAATTTCTGCTACCAATTCTCCAGAATTAGTCAGAACCAGCTGAATACCACCTCTGGTACAGTACCTCTCTAGGGAGCTGGTTTGGTTTAGTGGTTAAGGCACTAGATTAGAAATCAAAAGGCTGTGAGTTCTAGTCCCATCTTAAGCATGAAAGCCACCTTTGTTAGTTTGGGCCAATCATCAGTAGCCAACTGGAATTCTGGGAGTTGAAGTCCACAGGTCATAAAGGGGCCATAGTTCCCTGCCCCTGCAAAGTTTATTCTAACAAACCTAGAAAGAGACTGGGGTTACCATGGCTGGGACTTAACTTGACCATGGATCTTGCAGCCTTGGTCAAAAAACTTAACTACTATACCATACTATATGAGGTTTATTGTTTGTTTTTTTGAAGTTGAATGGAGACAGTTAGGTAGAAGATAACTACCTAAAATTTAAGTTTTAGCAACTCTGAATAATACTTGTGTGAAGTAACACAGTGTTTTGACAGCTTTTGATTTGGCTGGCAATATAGAGAGGTGTGTATGCGTGCTTTGCATTTTTACCCCTAATGCAACAATTTAAATATCGACAGCATTTAAATATTCTGAAAGGACCCTTTAACCTTTTCTTATGTTTAAAAGTAGAATTCTGCTTATATGGGTGCTAATATACGCATGGGTAATTTTAACTTCTTGTTGGAGAAATGCAGTGAATGTATGCTTCCACAACTTTTAATAATAAAAAAAACATGTTGAAAAAAATCCCCTAAATGTTTAGTATCTATTATATTTTGTTGGTGAGTGACAATTACTGGTTCAACAGGGTTATGTCTGGAGATCTGTTTAAAGTGCAGATGGTCTTTGATTCAGCAGATGCTGAGATCAGTTTTTAGAAATGAAGATTTGGTAATCCATTCAAGACAGGATATTTTGAAACAAAGGCAGAATGGTAGGATTAGAAGCAGCTATCACCCAAGATCCAACACAGGGAAAAGCCATTAAGCCACAATAGGAATTATTGCATCCCCCTCAGAGTAGTCCAAACTTCAACCAAACTTAGCTCAGACAAACACCTAGGATTTGTAGTTTGCCTATAGAACCAGCTATGATCCCTACATAACCCCTACACGACCCCAACAGCCAATAGAATACATGTTCTTGCACAGGAACAGGAAGCTCTAGTGCAAAGCCCAATAGAAGGTATAAATACCCCCACTCTCAACTCCATATGGTCAGCTGCACCAGGACCATGTGCCTGATGGTTCAGCTTCATCATTAAACCATCTTTCCAATCAGCCTCCATGTTACCAGTGTCTTTCTCTCGGCTTGGAACTGAACCAGATGGATATTTCTTTCCACACAACTACAGTTGGAAACCAGAATTTCTGTTCTAGGCAGTTATTCAGTAGACTGTACCCTATTTATGACTTTTTTCTGCCATGATTGTTAAGTGAATCACTGCAGATGTTAAGTGAATCATGTTTGTTAAGTTAATCCAGCTTCCTCATTGATGTTGCTTGTCAGACACCATCTGGGAAGGTCACAAATACCAATCCCATGACTTTGAGATGCTGCAACCATCGCAGATACATATTAGTTGCCAAGCACCTGGATTTTGATCATAGGATGGTTACAACGGTCATAAGTGTGAGAACTGGTGGAAAATAACCTTTTTCAGTGCTGTTGAAATTTCAAATGATCACTAAATGTATGGTTGTAAGTTAGGCACTAACTGTGTAGGGCAGATAGCAATAGCACTTAGACTTATATACCACTTCACAGTGCTTTTACAGCCCTTTCTAAGCAGTTTACAGAGCCATCATATTGCCCCCAACAATCTGGGTTCTCATTTGACCAACCTCGGAAGGATGGAAGGATGAGTCAACCTTGAGCCAGTGAGGATTGAACTCCTGGTAGTGGGCAGAGTCATTCTGCAATACTGCATTCTAACCACCGCGCCACCACGGTTCTTCTACAGGAGCTAGGAAGTTGATATGCTAAGACAACAATCTTTCATAAATGCTCTGATTATGAAATGTCACTAATGAAGAATCTATTTCCTACCTATTTTCTGTATGATAGTTGGAAGAACTAAAATTCAAAGAGGGAGAGGGATGATCTAAAATGCAGCCTGAGCTGGAAGAGAAACAGAGAGAAAATGCGGGCAATAATTTTTCCCCTCTCAATCTTTTGAGTGGCTGACTTCATTTTGACAGGATTGCTGCAATCCTCAAGTTAGCTAAGCATAACTCAGTGCAGTTTGTCAAAATAATAATAATAATAGTATAGAACTGTGGCCTATGACCCAAAGATCTCTAGCAAGCTGAGCCTTAAGATAAGTCTTCCACCATAAAATCTGGACTAGACAACCATTGGAATGGGATGGAATAAAGTAGAGGGTGTACAAGCTTGGCAACTTTAAGACTTGTCGACTTCAACTCCCAGAATTCCCCAGCCAGTAAGTCCACAAGTCTTAAGGTTGCCAAGGTTGGTATAGGGTCTCCTGCTTTTAATCAGGAGGCTGGATGTCATTCCCCTGGTGGGAGGGAGGGGAGGAACAGCCAACAGGGAGTGGAAGGGTGGCTCCAGAGGTTGTGAAGGAAGTTGGGGAAGGGAAGAGGCCAGCTGAGCAGGCAGAGGAGGACCCAGGCCCATCACCTAACCATCCTAGGGCACACAGGGAGGAGAGGATAAGGGAAAGACATGGTCTACTCGGGAGAAGAGGCCCTTGATCCTCTTCATGGGATGCAGATGTGAGAACTGCATGAGAGTTTGGACCTGCCTGCTAGCAAATGCTGGAAACAAAGAGTGTTTTATTCCTGGATGAGGTTTATCTTGTTTGGCATTCTTCCAACAGACTATACCTGGTTATCTTATTGAAGTTTGTAATTAATTTTCCTGGTCTGTTGTGGAACTTTCTTCAGTGTGGTTTTTTTTTTTGGGGGGGGGGGGTATTGCTTCTTTATCTGCTCTTTGAGTTTGGACTGTATTTCTTTCATTTGGAATGTTGTTTTGGAAATCTCCAACTGTGAACAATTGAACAGTGAAGTCAAGTTGAAGGCATTAATGATTAAATAACATTTATTTATGTTTTGGTTTTTCTTACATTTGTGGTACACTCCGGGTCATCACATTGGACTAGAAGACCTCTGAGTCTCTTCCAGTCATTGAATTCATGTTCTATGTTTCAGCAAAAATGATAGGCACTGCAGGAGTAATCAAGATTGAAGATCTGAGGCTACTAAGGAAAATCCCAGGGGACAACCTCCAAAACAGGGGAAAGTGCCAAGCTATAAATGAAATAGGATTTGATTTAATTGAATGCAAATGCAACCTTTTAATGACTACAATGGAGAGAGGTGGGATGTTGGCATTGAGCTAGGCAGCAATATAGGTGTTTTGCTTAATGACCAGAATGTCTTACGACCAAAATTTTAGGTTCATATGTGGACCTGTTCTATATAATCAATAAAATGCAGTTACACACAAAATAAAATGCAGTTACACACAAAAAGGTGTGGGAAGAAATATCGATCTGGTTCAGTTCCAAGCTTGGAGAAGGACATTGGAAACATGGAGGCTGATTGGAAGGAAGGTTTAATGATGAGCAGAACCACCAAGCACATGGTTCTGATGCAGCTGCCAAAATGAAGTTGAGAGTGAGGGGTTTTTATACATTCTTTGGGCTTTGCACATGAGCCTCCTGTTCCTGTGCAAGAACATGTATTCTATTGGCTGTTGTCAGACTCCCATGGGGCTATGTAGGGGTTATGTAAGGGTCATAGCTGGCTCTGTAGGCAAAGTACAAATCCTAGGTGTTTGTCTGAGCTCCCAGGTTTCTTGAAGTTTGGACTGCTCTGAGGGTGATGCAATGAAGGGGCTTGTGTTCTGAAAGGGTGTTGGATAATTCCTATTGTGGCTTAATGACTTTCATTCTGTTTTGGCTGTTGGGTGGGGGTACTTGCTTATGAATAGAGCTTTCTAGATACTTGTCTTCTTCCAATAAGCTCTTTATCTCTCAAGCGTTGACATCTGCTGTGGGCTATTAAGGAAAATGGGGATTGCTTTTTGCCTGTTAAAAAAAACATGTTTCTCCGTTTGTCCCTTTGGAAAATATAATAATCTGCTTTTTAAAAATATTCCTCAAAATATTTCATTCTTTTAGGAGGTGAGGCGGCTTCCCACTGTAACCTACTTTAATGCTGTGCACTTTGTGATCAACAGTTTCTTCTCCAATGAATTGGATCCAGCCATTGACTGGTGGCAATCTGACAGCTCTCAAAGGAAGCTTACACCTAATGTTCATTAAGCAAGTTACCAATGTAATGTATTTAAATAAAGGCTCCTAGGACGATGTTCCTATTGGTTAGCAGAAGCAACGATATGATTGGTTAGTAACATTGGCATCTGATTGGCTGCCTATAGTGGCGGGAAGTTCAAATAAATGTCATTGGTTGCGAGCCGCGGAGCAGCCGCTATAAAAGGGGCTGCTGTGGCTCAACTGCAGTTGAAGTTACTAAATTGCATTAAAGAGCTGAATTCAACTCCGGTCTGTGAGTCTCTTTATTGGCGACAGAAAAACCAAAATCTTATTTGTTCAATGCTCGTTGTGCATTGTACACAGGGGTGGGCTGCTATGGGTTCACTGGGTTCGGGTGAACCGCCAAATCCCACCCCTGGCTGCTCCCACCCCGTCCTTGCCAGCCTACCCTGCCCTTCCCAGGAGTCTCCACGCAACCCATTTTGGATGGGAGGTAAGTACAGGGACTGTGCAGAGGCTTGGGGAGGGGGGAAAACAGGCTTCCTGGAGGCTCCACAAGGCCTCCGGAGCCCGGGGAGGCAGTTTTCACTATCCCAAAGGCCTCTGGAGCCTGGGGAAGGTGAAAACTGTTATGAACTAATAAAGGCGTTTAATAAAGTTTAAACAACCTTAAGTAAAAAGCAGGGTTCTAATCCTGCACTTCTGATTGGCCGATAATAGCGACATCGGATTGGTCCTTTCTGGGAAATCTGATTGACTGTTAACGGGTCAACTCTCATTGGTTCAAGGGTTTAACATTTCCATGTTTTTCATTGGTTAATAGGACAACAGCCAACCCTATAAAAGGGCTGCTGCTGCCCTAGGTGATTGCTCTGTTCAGTATGCTTAATAAAGAGTTGACGTTCACTGTTCACTGCCTCGTCTCTGCTCCTTGAACCCATGCGCAGAACTTAACACTGGCGATGAAGATGGGATGCGGAAACATCAGAGCTGACTGAACACTTACAGAGCACCAAACAGAGCATGTGGCTGAAGGCGCATCGACAACGGAAACCATGTCCAGCGGCACCATACCACCTGCTCCATTTGACCCGGCACAAGAAGACTGGGACTCGTACATGGACCGGTTCCAGATGTTTCTGGAGACCAACAACTTGAAAGATGCAACTACGGTGAAAAAGCGAGCAATGTTCCTGACTCATTGCGGGCCAGCCATCTTTAAGATGGCCAAGGCACTTGCGAAACCGGCTGAAGTGAAATCCATGGACTGGGATGTCCTCGTGCCCCTTCCACAGGCTCACTATGCACCCGCCGTACCAATGCTTGTCTGAAGAAATGAGTTTTATCAGAGGGACTAATGGAAATGAGAGAGCGTCGCAGATTTCATCGTGGACCTCCGGAACCTGGGAGGCCTCTGTGGGTTTGCAGACCTCCAAGAAGCTCTGAGAGACTGAATAGTTCTGGGATTAGATGACCACATGGCGCAGAGCAAGATCATGGCCAAAGGGGACATCGATCTTGCCGATGTCATCAAAGACGCTACTGTAGCAGAAGCAACCAGGAAATCAGCCTCCCGAATGCACCGCACCAATGCACCGCTCCGTCAACTTGCCAATGATACCTCACCTCGCCTAGAGAGGCACACAACAGTGATCCACCATGAGGACCTCGAATCTCCATCAGAAAGTGATGAGGAGGAGGTCAACCGGCTCCAGTCCGAACGCGACCAACGCAACCAGTGGAATCGAAGACTACCGCACCAATGCATGGGTTGTGGGGCAAACCACCCGTGATCAGATTGCAAATTCCTCGACGCGCTCTGCCATTCCTGTGGGAAAAGAGGCCATATCGGGAAGGTCTGTAGAAGCAAGCAAGGATCCAGCCCAATTCAGAGAGAAAACAACTACCACCAAACCACAGGGAATCGTCCTGTGAGTCGGGAACACTTGAACCACCAATGGAACAACTACTCCTACAGAAATAAAACACTTGCCACTTCAACGAGATGGGAAGAGGCACACCAAACCATTACCATCGGTCACGCTTCATCGTTAGATGCAAAGAAGATCCGAGTGAGGGTCACCATTGAGAACCAACCTTGCGTGATGGAAGTTGACTCAGGGTCGTCTCTCTTGATGGTTTCCTGGAAGACTCTCAAACAGTTGATACCTGCCGTCCGGCGTCAAGACCTCAGAGCCCAAAGAATTATACTCAAAGATAACCAGGGGAACCGAATTCCAGTCGTCAGCTCCAGCCAAGTCCAAGTATCATTCAAAAATTGTATTGTGTCGCTACCACTGACCGTCGTTGATCGTGACCAGCCTAGTTTATTAGGCCTTCAATGGTTCGCCCCACTTGGGATCGAGGTAGCCGGCATTCACCAAACCAGAAGCAACAAATGGGAGGAGGCCCTCGTCCAGGAATTCCAGGACGTCTTTGCAGACAAACTAGGTGAGTACAAGGGGACTCCGATATCATTTAACATTAACCCTGAAGTAGACCCCATCCGCCTTAAGCCTCGTCAAGTACCTTTTGCCCTAAAACCAAAGATCGACGAGCAGCTCGATAAATTAATAGCCCAGGATGTTTTAGAACCAACTGACCACACTTGTTGGGAAACCCCAATCGTAACACCATTCAAACCGGATGGATCGTTAAGAATTTGCGGGGACTACCGGGCCACCCTGAATCACGCCCTACAACAGAACGCTTACCCGGTGCTGGTGGTTCAACACTTTCTCCATTCCCTGGGGGGTGAAAAAATCTTCGCTAAATTGGATTTAACGCAAGTGTACCAACAACTACCCGTAGATAAAAAAACCATGGAAGCGCAGACTATCGTTACGCACTGAGGCGCTTTTAAATGCAACTGACTCCAATTCAGAGTGAGCGTAGCCCCAGGGATTTTCCAAAGTCTGATGGAGAGACTCTTGCAAGAGATCAAGGGAGTCGTACCATATTTTGATGATGTTTTAATTGCGGCCCCTAATAGAGAAGTACTAGAGAAGCGTCTTAGAATAGTCCTCCAAAAATTTAAAGACTCCAGCCTAAAGGTTAAAAAAAATAAATGTCAACTGTGTACAGAGAAAGTAGAGTTCCTGGGGTACCTCCTCGATAAGCAAGGAATTCACCCCACTGAGGGAAAACTAAGAGCGATCAAAAACACACCAAGGCCTAAGAATAGAACAGACCTCCAATCTTTCCTGGGGCTCATTAACTTTTACAACATCTTCTTGCCCCAGAAGGCAACCATAGCTGAGCCCCTACATAGACTGCTCGATGAAAAAGCCACCTGGGTCTGGGGACACCGAGAGGAGCACGCATTCCGACAAGTGAAAAACTTACTAACCTCAGACACTGTTTTAATGCAGTATAACGAGACTTTGCCTTTAACCATTACATGTGATGCTTCACCGTTTGGAGTAGGAGCCATTTTAAGCCATGTGTTACCAAACGGTAGTGAGGCCCCTATTGCTTATTTTTCAAGGACCTTATTGAGGGCTGAACACAACTATAGCCAAATTGACAAAGAGGCTCTTGCTGTTGTATCTGCTGTGAAATGGTTTCATGAATATGTGTATGGACAAGCCTTCACGATAATTACCGATCACAAGCCCTTGCTGGGGATTATTGCGGGAGACAAACCAATCCCTTATATATTGTCACCCAGAATGACTCGTTGGTTGGAGTTCTTACCTGCGTACAATTATAAATTGCAACACCACCCGGGGAAAGCCATTTCCCACGCTGATGCATTGAGCTGTGCCCCACTTCCGGAAACCGTCGACAAGCCAGCTCCAACCCTCACGGCACTTCAGATTGAAACCCTACATTCACCATCGCTAACAGCCAGAGACATCGCTATCGAAACGAAACGAGATCCTGTCCTGGCGTGAGTTCTCAGCTGGGTCGAACGAGGATGGCCAGCAGACCAAAACCCTGACGAGTTCGCCCCTTTCAGAAACCGACAAACAGAGCTTTTCTCACAGAAGGTCTGCATCCTATGGGGAGACAGAGTTGTCATCCCAGAGCGGTTACAACGAACAGTTTTGAAAGCATTGCATGACGGTCACCCCAGCATCGTGCATATGAAAGCGCTCGCACGAAGCTACGCGTGGTGGCCGGGCATCGATAAGCAGATCGAAGCCTGGGTGAAGACTTGTCTAAAATGCCAAGAAGTCAGCAGTGCCCCACCTAGAGTGATTCCAACGGAGTGGGAAACTTCCCGGGGAATATGGTCCCGCATCCACATTGACTTTGCGGGACCTACTAAGGGACATACGTTCCTCCTAACAGTGGATGCCTATTCCAACTGGCTTGAAATCCATAAGATGAAGACTACTACAATGGAATCAGTCATCTGCAAATTAAATAAACTATTCGCAACACATGGACTGCCAGACGTTTTAGTCTCTGATAACGGACCCCAGTTCACTGCCCTGGCGTTTGAACAATACTTAGCAGACCGGGGCATCCGCCATGCGCTAACCTCGCTGGCGCACCCTGCGGCCAATGGAAGGGCTGAGCGCATGGTCCAATTTCTTAAAAAAACTCTCCACAAGATGGACCATGGGGACATTGACGACAAACTGAATAGAATACTCCTACTCCAACACATCACCCCGCACAGTGTAACCAACAAAACGCCAGCTGAACTGTTGATGGAACGCAGGCTTCGCTCCCACCTCAACTGTCTCCACTCGGCCTATGCGCCAGACAAACCCTGTGGATCTAGCGGAAAGTGCCATGAATTCAAGGTAGGCGACTTAGTCTTCGCTAAAAATCTTTCCAGCGAACCGTTGTGGGTTGAAGCAACTATAACCCAAGCCACCGGGCCCAGATTGTACCGCGTACAAACAATGGACGGGAAAATATGGAAACACCATATAGATCAGCTTAGCTCTAGGCTGCAACCCAGTTCCCACGACTCCTGTGACTCTCAAACTGAGGGGGGAGGGGATGTCGAGGGAACCGAATTCGAGATGCTGGATGATGAAATCGAAGAAAGTCAGCAGCCAGGCGCATACCATGAAGAAGAATCAGGAAGGGGGTGTGCCTCACCACAGAGAAATACCTCAACGGAGGCGAGCCCGCAGGAAGCGGAGGGCAACGATGACAGAATTAGCAGCGCTGAGTCATCCTGTGGAACCACCTGTACCAGATAAATCAAAAAACATTCCACCGGAACCAGACTACAGACAGGAACTGGTGGGACAGCGCAAATCTACTAGGCAATTGAAACGACCTGCATATCTACGCTATTACGTTACCGCACCCCTCAAATGGAACCTATGGGGGAGGGGTGTTATGAACTAATAAAGGTGTTTAATAAAGTTTTAACAACCTTAAGTAAAAAGCAGGGTTCTAATCCTGCACTTCTGATTGGCCGATAATAGCGACATCGGATTGGTCCTTTCTGGGAAATCTGATTGGCTGTTAACAGGCCAACTCTCATTGGTTCAAGGGTTTAACACTTCCATGTTTTTCATTGGCTAATAGGACAGCAGCCAACCCTATAAAAGGGCTGCTGCTGCCCTAGGTGATTGCTCTGTTCAGTATGCTTAATAAAGAGTTGAAGTTCACTGTTCACTGCCTCGTCTCCACTCCTTGCACCCATGCACAGAACTTAACAAAAACACTTCCTCATCATGGTGCAGAAGGCCAACTAGGCCACAACCATGGGCTCACCCACTTAGCAACCGGGCAGAAAACTCATTGCTGGATTTTTTATAGCCCACCCCTGATTGTAGGCCTGCAGATAAAGTACTTCTATTCAATTCCCAGCTTATAGTGACTGTTCACTGGGGGAAAAAAAATGATGTTAGGTAAGTCACATATGCATAACCCTATTAAGCCAGCTATGTTTGCGTTATTTTAATGCCAAATTCTATGACCTTATTAACCTCTTAAAGGCACTAAGCAGCCCCCAATGATTTTTATTTTATTTCTTTGGTTCTGTGTTGCCAGGTGTTGCAGCATTTCTTATTCTGAATGGTTTGGCTTCATATCAGGCCATTACAGACTGCAGATTTCTTATTACAGAATATGACTTGTCACCATCCCTTACCCTGATGTTTCTTTCTGACAGAGTTACAGTTTGGGAGATTAGACTTCAAGTTGCAGAGGAAGATTAATGGGAGTGATCATGTTTCCTTTCAAGCCAGCCTACACATTTTCACTGATAATTTCGTGAAAACTTCTGATAAACTTCCAAGAGACTTCAGGATTTTTCAAAACATGGTTTGAATGCCACCGAGTTAAGACATTCATATCAAGATTGATTTATCATGTGGTGTTTCTCCATAATAAGGTCTCACTTGAATTTCACATATCCTTGTATTCTTGTAGGCATTCATACAAGCTCTGACCTATCTCTATGTATATTAAAGAATTGGAGATAGAAGATCATTTCAACTTATACCAATGCTGTTATGGTGCCCAGAAGAGAAGATGGGGTCAGTATTCTTACGACCACTATTTAGCCCAAAATTTCTGTTTCTAACTTGTTAAGTGAGTTTTGGCTCATTTTATGACCTTTCTTGTCATAGTTGTTAAGTGAATCATAGCAGTTCAGTTAGCAACACACTTGTTAAGTGCATCTGGCTTCCCCATGGACTTTGCTTCGTCAGAAGGTCCTAAAAGAGGGTCACATGAGTCCCGGACACTGCAAGCATCATAAATATGAGCCAGTTACAAAGCACCTGAATTTAGAATTCTTAGAATTAGAATTCTTTTATTGGCCAAGTGTGACTGGACACACAAGGAATTTGTCTTGGTGCAAATGCTCTCAGTGTATATAAAAGAAAAGATACATTCATCGAGATTTAAGAATCATAAGGTACACCACTTAATGATAGTCATAGGGTACAACAAGCAATCAAATCATACTAGGAAACAGTCAATATAAATCGTAAGGATACAAGCAACAAAGTTACAGTCATACAGTAACAAGTGGGAGGGGATGGGTGATAAGGAGTGATGAGAAGATTAATGGTAATAATAGTGCAGACTTTGTAAATAGCTGGACAGTGTTGAGGGAATTATTTGTTTACCAGAGTGATGGCTTTCAGGAAAAAACTATCCTTGTGTCTAGTTGTTCTGGTGTGCAGTCCTCTATAGCATCATTTTGAGGGAGGGAGTTGAAACAGTTTATGTCTGGGATGTAAAGGGTCTGTAAATATTTCCACAGCCCTCTTTTTGACTTGTGTAGTATACAGGTCCTCGATAGAAGGCAGGTTGGTAGTAATTGTTTTTCTGCAGTCCTAATTCTCCTCTGGAGTCTGTGTCTGTCCTGTTGGGCTGCAGAACCAAACCAGACAGTTATAGAGATGCAAATTACAGACTCAATAATTCCTCTGTAGAACTGTATCAGCAGCTCCTTGCGCAGTTTGAGCTTTCTGAGTTGGCGCATTTGGACCATATGACCACAAGAATGATTCAATAGTCGTAAGTGTGAAAAAGAGTCATAAGTCACTTTTTCAGTGCTGTTGTAACTTTAGAAAGTCACTAAATGAAATGTTGTAAGTCAAGGACTACCTATATTTGATTAGATCACCCCTTTCTCTATCATGTCTGATTTTTGACAAAGATATTAAAGACCCTCATGTTTTATGTCTTGCTTCTTATATTTAACCTGAGTAAATCAAAACCAACCTAGACAAAGTTCTGAGCCACCACTTAAAAAGAGCAGAAAATACAAGAGGCAAATGGATCGTTTCTTTATATTTTTTTACATAAGTTAAAAGAGGCCTATGGATTTCCTAGCATTTCAAACTTTACAGCTTCAGGCCTTGAAAATTGAAATTATAATTATCCAACTTGGAAACTGCATTAAGTTGATGTAACATTCAGTTAAATTAACATGTCTCTTTGACAGCATATCAAATTTCTGAGCTAATGTTTTCCCTCCTTTAATAAGTGTAAGCTGAGATCTCAATTAACTGATTCCCTGGAGAACTTTTCGGATCAGCTGTAAAATGGTATCCTTTAAGCACAAATTCTATATTCATTAAAGGTGCAACCTGAGAATCAAACTAAATGTGATCATGGCTTTTCTTAGTATTTAAACATGGCATTTTCCCAATTACTTTGTGAGAAATGTAAAAAATATCTGATATTTTTTGAAGGAACAAACACCAAATTGATTATATAATTGAAAAATTTACCCTATGTTTACAGTTTGCTCCAGGGGTGGGCTGCTGGGGGTTCGCAGGGGTTTGGGAGAGCCCCTGGCCAAGATTCTGTGCAATTCATAGAACCCCCAAATCCCACTCCTGGCTGGCCCTGTCCACCCTACCCCGCCCCTCCCAGGAGTCCTCCCAGGAGCCATTTTGGATGCAGGGCATGTGTGGAGGCTCAGGGAGGGTGAAAAACGGGCCTCTCTGAAGTTTGGGAAGGCCAGAAATGGGCCTGTTTCTGGTTTCCAGAGAGTCTCTGGAGCCGGTGGAGGCCATTTACACCCTCCTGGAGGCTCGAAGAAATCCTCTGGAGCTCAGGGAGGGCAAAAACACCCTCCACCATAATGCAGGAGGCCAACTAGGCCACACCCACCATGGCCATGCCCACCCAGTAAACGGGCAAAGAACCCTTTGCTAAAATTTTTGAAGGCCACCCCTGGTTTGCTCTCATTGTCCCTCCTCCCTATGCCAACTATCATGATTAAGGCATGAAAAACATTGAATAGGATCTTCTAATGTTCAGAGACTCTTCTGATCAGTACTTTTTTCCCCATTCTGATGGTAAAATGCTAATTTATCCAAAACTAAAAAGAGCTATCAGGAACTCAGATTAAAATCTTAAAAAGGCTGCAAAAAGTGAGATCAAAGCAGGACAAGTGTCAGGAAAATTACAAGTGAAGTGGTGGGGGGAAAAACATGCTAGTGATGGAAGAAAAAGAAAGCAAAGGAAATGGCTGTAAAGCCAAATAATAAAATACTCTGAACATCTCAGCTTGGAAATATATGTTTGTTTACTTTTCAAACCTTTCTTGGTAGCTAGCCAAGAGAAGGCAGAATTGCCAAGCTTCAGAGAAACTTGGCGGTTCATGACCATAGCATAAAAATGGCAGAGAGCCCAGATATAGGACGGAGGCCTTAAAGCAATGGGAAAACAAATCTGTATTTCTTGCCTTTGTATCCTGCTGTTCTCTGAAACTTGGGATAACATCTACAGGGCTTCCAAACAGTCTTTTTCTGCATGGGAAATCTACAATAGCTTTTTCTTGATGTTGGAATGCTTTGACATGTGTGTAGTATATAATATGCTCCTAAAACTGATAACCTGGTACTGCTTCTCAGTGGAAGTTTTTTCAAATGTACAGGATTAGTTTTGAAATTCTGGGTTGTTGTGGTGGAATGTAGTCTGGATACCCAGGAGGGAGGGGTTGCATTCCAGAGGACCAAGAGACAGCAAAGTTCAAATAGTTTGGTCAGATAGACCGAATCAAGACAGCTCTCCTCTAGAAGTTCTCAGAGTGTATGAGAACTATGGTGCAAGTGATTTGCTTCAGTTTGGAAAAAACTTTTGTCTATGTTGTGGGTGAAGAACAATTGAGGAAACTGCTTTGAAGTATCTTTCTTGGTGTTTAGAGCCTGACAGTTGCACTAAATTTCTTCTCTTTAGAAAAAAATGATGGCTAATGGCCTTTGTGTTTTGTGCCGAACTCCACTTTCAAAGTGGATTTCCTCAAGTTATAATTTAGAATTAAAACCAACCAACCTGTCAACAACCCTGAAGCTGACCTGTCTGAGGCCATTTTGATGCTTCAGTGTTACCAGACCGGAGCTTGGGGGTAGCGAGGGGGGAATAGAGATAGTTGGGGTTTGTAGCCAAAACAAAATACTTTCTCCCTGGAACCAAGGACATTCCCACAGGTGGTCAGAGAGGGGAGGAGTGAAGTTACCAGGCAACCAGAGGACACCTTGATTGGACCATGTGACTGATTGCTTGGGGGAGGGAGAAAACTTTTACTTTTTTTTATTAAATAATTTGTATTAATTTTCTTTTTTTTTACATCGTAAAACATCATGGTATCAACAACGTTCTTGGCATCTATACAAGATTTTGATTTAAATGTCATAATACATTATATTGCGTTTATCTACTATTAAATATCTTTAACTATAATTACTATTCTTATATCTTTATATAATTTACAAAATTTTATTTTACTTTCTTAAGGGTTGTTTCAATTAACATTTTTGTCACCCTTCTTGGTTCTGTTTTTTTAGCTATTTATATCAATTGTTCCAAATTGTAAAGAATTCAGAGTCGTCTTTTTCTTTTAATTTCATTGTTAGAATATTCATCTCAGCACTTTCTGTTACTTTGTGTATTATTAGTTCTTCATTAGGGGTATTTGTTTTTCCATACCTGTGCAAAGGCTACTCTGGAGGCTGTAATAATATGTAACGCTAAGTATTTTACTTTTTTCAGTAGTCTTTCTTTAATAATTCCTAATAGGAAGGTTTCCAGTCTGAGCTCAATCTGATAACCAGTAATCTCTTTTAACCAATTTTTAATTTGGATCCAGTATGTGCTGGCCTCAGGGCACATTCACCACATGTGATAAAATGTACCATAAACTTTTTTTCACTTACAACATTTAGGACTCATATTGGAGGAGATTTTTTGCCAATCTTGTTGGGGCTAAAGATTTGGAGGAGATTTTTTGCCAATCTTGTTGAGTCTTTTTTATATTTATTTTGAATTTGCAAATATGGCCACTAATCCATTTTCTTTCAGTTCTTGGTTTGATTTTAATTTCCCTTGGCTATCTAATAGTCCTTCATAGCTTACCATTTTCCGTAGGCCTAATTTATTTGGATGTATTATGGCTTCCATGGTTGACAGCCATCGTGGGATTTCTGTATAGTGTTTAACTTTGATTTTTTTTTCCAAATTGTAATCAATGAATCTCTTATTAGGTGTTGGTTGAAATAGGTATGTATATTGCTTTTATTTTCCCCACAAAAATGCATGCCAACCTATCAAGAGGTCATGTCCTTCTAATGTTAAGATTCTCTTTTCTCTTAATTTAATCCAATCTTTAATCCAACTCAACACCACTGCCTGATAATAAAGCTCCCATTCTGGTAGTCCTAGACTGCCTCTGCTCCTATTATCTTGTAATAGTTTCATTTTAATACATGGCCGCTTGCCCAACCAGACAAACTTGGATGTCATTTTATTTAGTTCTATAAAAAAAGATTTCCCTAATTTAATTGGAATCATTTGGAATAGATATATTAATTTTGGTAAGGTATTCATTTTCAATGTTGCTATTCTTCCTAATATAGACTGTTTCAATTTGGCCCATAATTCCAATTCTTTTCTGATTTGCTTAATCAGTTTGACATAATTGACCTCTTTTAATGATGAACATTTGGGTGATATCCAAATTCCCAGGTATTTCACCTTTTTTACTATTTGCAGCCCTATTGTATTTTCTAATTCTGCTTTCTGCTTTGTTTTACAGTTTTTGACTGTTATCTTAGTTTTATTTTTATTTATCTTAAATCCTGCTACTTCCCCAAATTTTTCTATTTGTTCCAACAATATTGGTCCCGAATTCACTGGATCTTCCACTATAAATACCAAATCATCAGCAAATGCCTGAACTTTATATTCCTCATTTCTAATCTTAATTCCATAAATCTCTTGGTTTTGTCTGGTTGCAGCTAGTAACACTTCTAAAGACAAGATATATAACAGAGACGATAATGGGCACCCTTGTCTCACTCCATTTGCAATTTGAAAATCTTCAGTACGTTCTCCATTTAATAATACACTTGCTTTTTCATTTGAGTATATTTCTTGTAGTGTTTTTTCTATATTAGTGCCAAAATTCAGCTTTTTAGTTTGATATAGCATGAATTTCCAATTAAGATTGTCGAATGCTTTTTGTGCATCTAAAAAAATTAAAGCTGCCTGTTTTTCGGGATGAGCTTCATAGTATTCAATCAAATTTAGTACTGTCCTAATATTGTTTTTTAATTTATCTATTTGGCAGGAAACCATTCTGGTCTAGGTGTATAAGTTCACTCAAAATTGGTTTCATTCTTTCTGCTAATATTGTCATAAATATCTTATAATCTGTAACGAGATTGGCCTATAGTTCACAATTAATTGTTGATCAGTGCCATCTTTTGCAATTAAGGAGGTGAATGCCTCGGACCAGGACCTCGGAAGTCTAGCTTGCGTTAATGCCTCATTATATAGTTCCAGTAATATTGGTTCAAATATTTCAGATAAATTTTTATATAGTTCACCTGGTAGACCATCTGAGCCTGGCGTTTTATTATTTTTTTGTTTCTGTATCACCTTTTGTAACTCTGTTATTAATGTTATTTCTTTATTAAGTACTTCTCTGTTTTCTTCTGAGATTGGACTCAGACCATTTTCCTCCAAGTAATATCTAATGTTTTCTTCCCTAACATCTTCTTGCTTATAAAGCTCGCCAAAATACTTTTGCGCAATTCTCTTTTTCTCCTCCATCTGATAATACACTGTCCCTTCCTCATCTTGAGTTGCTGAATTAGTCTTTTCTCTTTCTCTATTTTTAATTTATGGGACAATCACCTTCCTGGTTTATTTGCTGATTCAAAGAAATTATGTTTAAGAGTTTTTAAGTTACGTGCATTTTCTTCAATATCTATCAAACTTCTGGTTGCAGCACTGCAGCAGGGTGGGGGAGAGAAGAGCACGCTCTGTTCTCTCATCCCCAAACTGCACATTTGGAGGCCTCGGTGAGGGGCACGTAGACCCTGGAGGGGAAGACGAAGGTGTGAGAAAGCCCGAGGAGAAGTTTGACAGCGGCGCTGTTGACAGCTCCGAAGGAGACCTCATTTGCTCTGACGTATGAGTGATCGGCCATCTTGATGGCAGACCAACGTTGCAGTGCTTTAGCCCAATGAGGAAGACACCAAAGTACGAACAGTGTTTTTGACATCAATTGATGGATTGAACTTGGAGTGAAGGAGGCAGAAAGTGAAAGTCAAGGAGAGAAATGGCAGAGAGAGACAGCAGAACTGTGAGTCTTAAATAAGAGGATGGAAGTCCGAAGGGAAATGGCCATCCGGCAGTGAAAGCAAGGAACTCATAAGACAGAGATCAAAGCCAATTTAGTTGACTAAAGATTGACTGGTGTTTTGGACTTGTTCTGAAAAATTTGGAGTTGATTTAGACTGATTATCTAGGAATTTGGAGTTTAACCTGATGGATCTGTGACTTGTAAAAGAAGAACAGTGGAAAAAAAGTAAGAGATAGGACTAAACCCGAGAAGGGAAGTGACATTTTGAGATTATATAGAGAGAAGAGAAGCTGATGTAACAGACTGTGACAAAACAAAACATGAACGGACAAGGAAAGGAAAGTGATTGAATATTACTGGACTTCTTTTCATAGAATATAATTAATCAAATAACATTTTGATTAAGGTTTGATTGAATATATTAAGAATTTAAAAGTTTAAATGATATGAAACTGTGAAAACTAGTGAAATACTATTTTGATGATTATTGATTGATTACTAACAACTAATGAAATAAGTAAGGTCATATATATAAGAAATGGAATATAGAATTGTTTAAAGGAAACCGAACTTTACAGTTAAAGATAAAGAATACAGTTGATATACCATAATATAGTAATATAAAATAGTTGTATAAGAACAATTTACAAGTATATTTTAGGATATTATATTACACTCTTTCTCTCTTCTTTCTCTCATTTTGATATTATCCTTTCTGTCATCCCTTTAGTTCTCTCCCTTCTCTATCTTCTTTAATTTTGGTGATTCAGTTAGTTTCAGATTCTATAAAAGATTGAATCAAATCTGAATAATTTAGAATATCATAAGTGGGAAAAGATATTTATATTCTAAGGGAAACTACTGAATAGAACTAATAACAAAAGAAAAATTAAACAGTGAATGGTAAAGTGGGAAGATATTTACAATAAAGTTAGGAATATGACCAGTAGTACAACAGTGAACCTGAAAGGGGAAAAAAATGATGTCTGGTTCATCAATGTCTATTGCATCTTTAGTGGGCCAAACAACAATAGAAGGAATGTTGAATACGAAAAAGAACAGCAATACGGCCAACATGCAGACGATGCAAGCAACATTAATAGCTATTCAGGAAATGATGCTTAAAATGCAGGAGACAATGGTTAATAACCATACAGATATGAAGATGAAAATAGGAGAAATGAAGAGTAAGATTCAAAATTTAGAGGAGAAGATGGGAACGATCCAACAGACATTGGAGAAGAACAAAGAATAAAAAGTATAGAAACTAAAGCTGAACAAACAGACAAGAGATTGGAAGGGATGGACAGGAAAGTAATAGAGATGAACAGAGACTTAGAAGATTTGGTTATCCATCTCAAAATGGAACATGCAGCATTCTATTTGAGGTTCCAAAATGTAATGGAATCCAAAGAGGAAGACCTGGGACACATAATGTCCCACTTAATAGCAGAGGCATTGCAAAGGGACCAGCAGGAAATAGTAAAAGCTTTAGATGAGGTCTACCGAATCCATACAAACTATGCCAGATGAAACAAGCTGCCTAGAGAGATCCACATCAGGTTCACCAGAAAAAATGTAAGAGACATTGTATATAGAATCACAAAGGATGAGCCGATCGTGTATAAAGAAAAAGAGATCATGACCTTGAAACAAATTCCGAGGTGGGTAAGAGAGTTGAGGAAGGACTACAGATCTCTGGCGATACTACTGAATAAACAAAACATCTGGTTCTGATGGCTGGTCCCTGAAGGAATGTTGGTGACATGGCAAGAAAGAAGAGTAAAAATTGATAGTATTGAAAAGGTGCAAGAACTTTATGATCAGTTGATGGAAACAGAGGAAGAGGGGAGCAATGAAGAAGAGTCAGAAAGCAAGAGTCAGGAGGACCAACAAGAAGATCAGCAACAGGGAATACAGGAAACAGACCAAGAAGAGAGAGGCAAAGAAAAGAGAGAATACCCAAGGAGAAAAGGACTAAGAACAAGACCTCAAAGAGAAGCAAGAACAAACAGAAGATTTAGGTAGACTCAGAATTAACAATGGAAGAAGAGATTAAATTACTCTCAATAAACATCAATGGATTAAACTCCCAGATCAAGAGGAAACAAATATTAATCAAACTAACTAAACAAAACGTTGATATTATATGCCTACAGGAGTTACATATCCAAAAACAGCATTAAAAATATCTAGAATATCCCAAGTTGGGTGTATTATTTACAGCATTGGCAGATCAGAAGAAAACGAGGGTAGCAATTTACGTAAAAAAAAGGGATAAATGCAAAAAAAATTATGCAGATGAACAAGGCAGAATTTTAATGATACAAATTAATTTACATCAAAAACGATTACTATTAGTGGGGATATATGTCCCTCATGATAACCAGAAGTTTTATAAGGGATTGTATGATAAAATAATTAGTGTAGGTGAAGAAAATATTTGCTTGATAGGGGACTTTAATGCCATTATTGATGTTAAAAAAGACTATATTAGTATGGAAGGGACTAAGAAGAAAAAGAAAAAGAAAATTTTACCAAAAATTTTTTTTTTATTTAATACATGAGACCAATTTGGAAGATATATGGAGGAAGAGGAATCCAAATGATAAGAAATATACGTTTTATTCTAGTCCACAAAAATCATGGTCCAGAATCGATATGGTATGGGTTAATGGGGCAATTGAGAAAAACATTAGTGAAGTAGAGATAATGCCTAATATATGGGCTGACCATAGCCCAGTTAAAATTACATGGAAAGGACATAGGAAAAGGAAAAGGAGATGGATATTAAATTCACAAATAACAAAGGAAAAAGAATATATCTCAAGAATGAAAAATGAGTTAGAAACATTCTTTAAGGTTAATCTAAAGCAACATACTAGTTTACAAAATTTATGGGACACTACAAAGGCCTTCGTGAGAGGCATATCAATAGTCTATATAGCTAAGAAAAATAAATAAAAATGGAAGAAACAGAACGAATTACAAGAAAGGATTTAAAAAATTGAATATGAGCTCCAAAGAATATGGAAATTAAGAAAGAAATAGGAATGATTAGACATGAAAACTTTTACTTTTAATTAGATGAAAACCACGGGACCATTCAGTCAATTTTCACCAGCCTGTGCCAATATGATATACCCAAATAAAACTATTCGTTGAGACCTGCCTCTGAGTTATGTTTGCTCGGTGTATTACTATGAACCCTGACACAACCAACAACAAAATGAATCATTCCACACTGTGTTAAATATTTTGAATTGTAACCATTTCCCCAGAAATGACTTAAAGTATCTTCTGGATTGCTCAGGCACTGCAAAGGAAGTAGAAAACCTATCCTCATGACAAGTGGTGGGATTCAAAATTTTGCACTACTGGTTCTGTGGGTGTTGCTTGGTGGGTGTGGTGTGGCTTGGTTGGCGTGGCTTGGTAGGCATGGCAGGGGAAGGATAGTGTAAAATCTCCATTCTCTCCCCACCCCACTAACCTGCTTTCCAGCTCTGTTCTCCTGTGCAGGGCAACAAAAGAAGACCCAGCCGATCAGCTGGGACTCGGGAGGCAGAGAATAGATGGGGGAGGGGTCAGTCAGAGGTGTCAGGCTTCAACAACACTGCTGACGAAATGAAGCCTGACACATAATCATGTCCTCAAGATTGGGGCGAGTTATCCTTCCTGACGATCCTGGGTTGATGACAGCTGATGATGCCAAGTGCAACCTCCTTTCCCCATATTGGGTTTCACCAATGCTGCGAGATGAAACGAAGCCCAACACATCATCAGGGTTGAAGCTACCAGCTGAGAGACTGCTTTGTCAGCTGTTTGGTGCGACAGGCTGAGAGATTGCCTTATCAGCTGTTCACTCTCTAGGCAAAATGCCTCTCCCTCTTCTCAGTGCGACCAGCCGGAAAACATTTCAGAATATAGTATCGGCTGTTCGGTGTTTCATATGGGGGATTGGGGTGGAAAGACACCCGGGGTAAAGGGGAGGTGTTGTCTGGGGGTTTGCACCATAGTTAGAATCTGGGTGGGTAGCGGCACGAATCGGTTCTGAAGATGGAAGTTGGGTAATTGTTAGGGGCAGGTGTTAGCTAATGATCGGGGGTGGAAAGGGATTATAAAAAGCACTGAGGGGCAGACGCTCTCAGCGCTGGCTTTGCTCAGACTTACCGTTTGTTGCTGTTGTTGGAGGAAACAAGCTATAATAAACACGCATTTCCACACCAGGACTGAGAGTGAAGTGTTTTATTGAACAAGTTTCAGCAAACTCCCACAGAAGCTGACAAGAGGTGATATTTGCCGGTTCTCTGAACTACTCATTTCTGCTACCAGTTCTCCAGAACTGGTCAAAACCTGCTGAATACCACTTCTGCTTATGACTGTTATATGGGTTCCATGATTCTTGAAGGTAATGTAGCATATAATACCGCTAGATCTCGGCTAACAAACTCCAGATAGGGTAGCCCCACATAAGTCAATATATAGCCTTAATATACAGATTCGTTCTAATAAGTGAGGATCAGGAAAACTCTGACAATTATACATTTCTTCCAGATGGTTAACAGCAGAGAACCTGGCCTCACAAAACTGACACATGCTATTGTTGGAAGTTATCTTTTTGGCTTCAGTTCCAAGTGGGGAAAAAGACACTGGAAACATGGAGGCTGTTTGGAAGGTTTAATGGTGGACAGGAGGACCGCATGGCCTGGAGCTCCAAAGTGAAAAGGAAGGATGATCACATGCTTCAAGGTGAAGGAAGAGATCAAGAAAGGGCTGAGGTCCTGAGTGTGCCTGGGTTTTATAACCTTTGTTGGGATTTGAATTGGAACTTGTATTCTGATTGGTTGTCAGACTCCCATGAGGCCTTGCAGGGGCAACTCTGTAGGCTGTCCTGAGTTCCAAGCTTGGTTGAGCTTTGCTGGATGATGATGCACTGAAAGGGTTTTTGAACAATTGCTATAGCTTTACCTGGAGATCTTTGTTATGTAAAGTATTCTGGCCGAGGCCTTAATGGCCCACTGATTAACAAAGGTGGGGGTGAGTTTCTGCTTCTGAGGTGGTTTCTGCTTCTGAGTTTCTTCTCTTTTTAGAGGAAATATTCTGCCTTTTTAATATTTCCCAGGATATTTCATTTTTCTAGGAGAGGGGTGGGTGCTAACTTCCTACACTATCTTGTAAGACACTTCAGGAAGAAAAAGAATAACTCTTTCATGTGCATTTATCTATTGTTACTACAAATTCTATTCCAGTTGAAAAGGAACAGAATTATAAATGTCTCTTCTGAACAGGACAAAATATAACTTAAAGAGAAGATGTACACACAAGAGAAACACCTTTGTAGTTTAAAGAATTCTATAAAGAGATTTGCAGGCCTTTGGGATAATGTCTACATAGAAATCCGTTGGTTCGAGTTAAGGGTTAGTTTAGGATCAGATGAAAACAGACATTTCTTAAGAGTTCCTTTTTATTTTCAAAATAGGATTATTTTGGCTGCTGGCTACAATATTACAACAAAGGATGTCTGGGAGGGAAAGGAGCCTTTGGGGACCATTTCCTTTGGCAAAAGGACCAATTGTTGCCTCTTTCAAAACACGGACACATAATACAATCAATAACTGCCAGTCCCTTATATTTAAATCTGTACAGGCCCTTTATATTTAGAAATATTTGTGGCAGCATGCAGGTAGTGTTAAGTTTGAGCATGGGCGAGAAAGAATGGAGACAAGTTTCTGAATGGTGAACTTCAGCTCTTTATTTACATCGTGACTTGCTCAACTAATATTAGTAAAACCCGCCTTATATAGGCAACCCTTGTAACGTTTAACCAATAACAAGATAGGAACGCTAGCTTTTATAACCAATAAGAACTCTCTGTTAAGGGCCAATCGGATTCCCCGGAATGGGCCAATCCGGTCCGGCCACTTAACAGCCAATCAGAAGTGCAGGGCCAGAACCCTGCACTTACTCCAAGCTCACACTTTATTAATTATATTACATACACAACACCCCTTCCCCCTGGTTTCTTAGTTCAGGGCGCAGTTACATAGTCCCTTAAATAGGATGGTTGTCTTTTTAGTCTCTTTGATTTTCGTTATATTGGCTGGATGCAATCTCGCTGAGGTAGATCGTTGTCTAGTAGTGGGGCCGTCTCTGGTTCAGAGGTCACTTCTACGTCGTTGCCAACATTTTCCTCGATTCCCTGAGGTGCAGACTTTTCTCCCTCCGGCTCCACTTCCTGAGTTTCAATTAAATCGTCATTTCCCTCGAACGGGTTTCCTAGGGCTTCATCTTCTTCTGTACCTCCCCCCCCTCAGTTTGGTCATAGGAGAGTGGCGAATTGGCTGGTGCAAGCTGCAGCCGTAATTGGTCGATATGCCGTTTCCAAAGTTTATCATCAAGGCATTGCACGAGGTAGGATCTAGGGCCGGTTACATGTACTACTGTCGCTTCCACCCACAACGGGTCGCCCGATAGGTTTTTTGCATAAACCAGGTCTCCTACCTGGAAGGTGCGACAGCGATTGCTGGATCCTAGTGGTTTATCTGGTTCATACGCAGGGTGCAACCGGTCAAGGTGGGAGCGGAGCTTTCGCCCCATTAGCCGCTCAGCGGGAGTGTTTTTGGTGATGCTATGTGGGGTGATGTGTTGCAAAAAGAGGATTTGGTTGACCTTGTCATCAATGTTGTCGTTGTCTACCTTTTGCAAGGTTTTCTTCACAAAATGAACCATGCGTTCTGCTCGGCCATTGGTCGCAGGGTGCGCAGGCGAGGTGAACACATGGCGGATGCCGCGGTCAGCGAGGTACTGCTCGAACGCTAGTGCAGTAAATTGTGGGCCGTTATTGGATACCAGGACGTCTGGTAATCCGTGGGTTGCAAAGAGTCTGTTTAGAATCTTGATGACCGCCTCGGAGGTCGTAGTCGTCATGCAATGAATTTCGAGCCAATTTGAATAGGCATCGATGGTAAGCAGGAAGGTGTGGCCCTTGGTTGGCCCCGTGAAGTCCAAGTGAATTCGGGACCAGGGTCCACGTGGTGTCTCCCACTCAGTAGGCATGGGTTTTGGTGGCGTTGCTGACTTCTTGGCATTTGGGACAAACTTTAACCCACTGTTCGATTTGCTTGTCAATGCCTGGCCACCATGCGTAGCTTTGTGCAAGTGCTTTCATTTGCACGATGCCGGGGTGGCCATCCTGAAAAGTTCTCAGCAGCGCTTTTCGGAGCCGTTCTGGAATAACGACTCTATCGGCCCAGATGACACAGCCTTTCTGGGAGAAGAGCTCGGTCTGTCGAGACTTGAATGGTGTGAAGTCATCTGATAACTGGTCCAATGGCCATCCGCGTTCTACCCAGCCTAGGACGCGTGCTAGGGTGTGGTCGCATTTGATTTCTCTTGCAATATCTCGGGCGGTCAGTGGCGGCGAGTTGAGCGCTTCAATTTGCAACGTGGTTACCGTTGGTGCCGGATCGTCGAGAGTCTCTGGAAGCGGTGCTCGGCTCAATGCGTCAGCATGGGGAATGGCCTTCCCTGGGCGGTATTGCAGCCGATAGTTATAAGCAGCTAAAAATTCTGAGTCATCCTAGGGGATAATATGTAGGGAGTCGGCTTATCTCCGGCTATTATCCCCAATAATGGCTTGTGGTCAGTCACAAGAGTAAAAACTCTACCATACAGGTATTCGTGAAATCTTTTCACAGCTGAGACAATTGCGAGGGCTTCTTTATCAATTTGTCCATAGTTCCACTCCGTTTTTGACAGAGTCTTTGAAAAATATGCAATAGGGGCTTCGTTCCCATTAGGCAGTACGTGGCTCAAAATGGCGCCCACCCCAAAAGGCGATGCATCACAGGTTATAACTAACGGTAAAGTCTCGTTATACTGCATGAGTACAGAGTCAGAAGTGAGCAGTTTTTTAACATTTCGGAATGCCTGTTCTTCACGGTAACCCCATAACCAAATTGCTTTTTTATCCAACAATCGGTGTAACGGTTCAGCGACAGTTGCTTTGTGCGGTAAAAATACATCATAAAAATTGATGAGGCCTAGGAATGCCTGGAGATCAGCCTTGTTTCTTGGCCTAGGAGCGTTTTTGATCACTTTTAATTTCCTTTCGGTAGGGTGAATGCCCTGGCTATCAATCAGGTACCCTAAAAACTCAACACTTTCAGTACACAATTTACATTTGTTTTTTTTAACCTTAAGACTGGCCTCTTGGAATTTTTTTAGGACTAATTTTAACCGGTCCTGTAAGATTTTTTTTGTAGGGGCTGCAATTAATACATCATCAAAATAGGGGGCCACGCCCTTAATCCCTTGCAATAACCTTTCCATAAGGCTCTGAAAAATCCCCGGGGCTACACTTACTCCAAATTGCAGCCAGGTACATTTAAAGGCACCTCGGTGCATCACAATAGTTTGGGCCTGTGCTGTTTTTTCATCTACTGGTAATTGTTGATATGCTTGAGCTAAATCCAATTTAGCGAAAACTTTCCCACCCCCCAGGGAATGGAGGAGGTGCTGAACCACCAGAACTGGATATGCATTCTGCTGCAGGGCGTGGTTCAAAGTGGCCCGGTAGTCCCCACAAATTCAGATTGACCCGGCTTAATGGGTGTTACAATAGGGGTTTCCCATGGGGAATGATCGATGGGCTCCAACACCCCCTGAGCTATCAGTTTGTCGAGTTGTTCGTCGATTTTCGATTTTAAGGCAAATGGAACTTGACGGGGCTTTAGGCAAATGGGAGCTATTTTTGGATCTAAGCTGAATGAGATCGGGGTCACCTTGTACTCGCCTAAGCTGTCCGCGAAGATGTCCCTGAACTCAGAGATAAGGTCTTCCTCCCAGTCACAGCCACCGACTCGGTTTACGCCGGCCACTTCAATGCCGAGTGGCGCGAACCATTGGAGGCCCAGTAGGCTAGGCCTATCTCTATCGATGACCGTTAAAGGTAAGTATGCTGTGTGCTTCTTGAAGGAGACTCAGACTCGGCAGGACCCGACAATGGGGATTCGATTCCCCTGGTAGTCCTTGAGGATGAGGCGTTGGAAACGGAGATCTTGGCGTTGAATTGTGGGGATGAGTTGCTTGAGTGTCTTCCATGACACCATCGAGAGGGACGATCCTGAGTCGACCTCCATGTGGCAAGGCTGGTTCTCAATGGCTACTGTGACTCGGATTTTCTTAGTGTCCAAGGCTGAGGCGTGACCAATAGTGATAGTATGGTGAGCCTCTTCTCTCTGCAAAGCTCGATTTCTGTAGGAGTGGTTTACTGGCTCTTGCCTTACAGGACGGTTTCCTGTCGATTGGCAATAGTTAGCCCCTTTTGAGGCCTGGCTGGGTCTTGGCAAGCTGCAGCAGACCCGTCTGATGTGGCCTCGTTTCCCGCACTCATGGCAGAGTGCGTCGTGGAATTTGCATTCGGATCTGGCATGGTTGGCTCCACAGCCAGCGCAAGGGCGTAAGGGCTTCCGGTGAGGGTCCCGGTCGGACCGCAGTCGATGGACCCTTCTTCGTCACTGTCTGATGATGAAGAGAGGTCCTCGTGGTGCATTGTGACGACCTGCCCTTCTGAACTAGGTGAGATTTCGCTGGCCGGTGGTGGTACCGGAGTGCGGTTTCAGCATAGTTGTGCAGCCGACTTCTTGGTTGCTTCCACCGCAGTAGCATCGGCAATGGCGTCGGCAAGGCTGATGTCACCTTTCGCCATCAGCTTGCTTTGGACACCTGGTGCATCCAATCCCAGAACTATGCGGTCTCTTAGTGCTTCTTCTAGATCGGTGAATCCGCAGAGGCCTCCCGAATTTCGGAGGTCTGCTATGAAGTCGGCCACGCTTTCTCCTTTTCGCTGGCTTCTTTGATAAAACTCGTGGCGTCTCACGAACGTAGGCACGGTCGGGGCATAGTGGTCTCGCAGGATAGGTTCGAGGTCGTCCCAATCCATAGCCTTCACTTCTCGGGGTTTGGCTAGTGCTTTAGCCATCTTAAATACGGTTGGACCGCAATGCGTTAGGAACACCGCCCATTTCTTTCCTGGTATGGCGTCCTTTAAATTGTTCATCTCTAGGAATATTTGGAAGCGATCCATGTAGGACTCCCAGTCCTCTTGGGTTGGATCGAATGGAGCGGGTGGTACGATGCCGCCGGACATGGTTCCATTGTTGGCGTCGTCTGTCACGTGCTCAGTGTTCTTCGAAGTTTCGTTGGTTCAGATGTCTCCAAATCCCACCTTCGTCGCCAGTGTTAAGTTTGAGCATGGGCGAGAAAGAATGGAGACAAATTTCTGAACGGTGAACTTTATTTACATCGTGACTTGCTCAACTAATATTAGTAAAACCCGTCTTATATAGGCAACCTTTGTAACGTTTAACCAATAACAAGCTAGGAACGCTAGCTTTTATAACCAATAAGAACTTTCTGTTAAGGGCCAATCGGATTCCTCGTGTTAAGCCTGGTTTCCCCAACCAGGGTTAGGGAGACAAGCTAAACAGAATGTGCAGCATTATTCAGATAGGCACACAGATAAATGAGTGAGCTAAGCTTGTATGTTTATTAACATACAGTAAAAATAACAGATACACTTGTGCTATCAAAAATATAGTTTATTCCATTATGAGTTCATAGCATAGTCAAAATAACAGTCCAATAGTCATGTATCATTTAGTCAGTCCATTCAAGGATATTCAGTTAGCAAAGTCCGTGTAGAATATCCTATGTCAGTTTACTTACAAATCAGTCTATTTGTTTCTCTCGTTCGAGCAATGCAGTCTTGATTCCAAGCAGTAATCAGGGATCATCAAAGCCAGAGAGAGCAAGCTGTCATCTTGCTTCTTTTAAAGTGCTTTCACAACCACTCCCTTAATTATATTCCTATATTTAAAGCTGCAGACACTAACTAACAAACTAGGATTACATATTTATTATTTTACCTAAACCAGTTAGGGTAAAACAATGTTATCCCTAACACCCCGGAATGGGCCAATCCGGTCCGGCCACTTAACAGCCAATCAGAAGTGCAGGGCCAGAACCCTGCACTTACTCCAAGCTCACACTTTATTAATTATATTGCATACACAACAGGTAGTCCTCAACTTATGGCCATAATTGAGCCCCAAATTTATGTAGTTAAGTGTTGAGGTTCACTGGCAGCAAGTGCGGATGGCTGAGGCCTCGGAAAGCGAGGCCTCGGATGAGGGGCCTGCATGTGATGCAGGGATGGGGCCAGGACTATCTGAGAGTGGAATGCTGCCTTCGGAGATTGTGGAGGCTGGCAGCAGTGATGAAGAGGTTCCCAAGGAGCCTGTGCCCAGTGCGCGTGCGTGCAGAGCTGCTTGAAGGAAAGAGCAGCTGCAGCATCACAGGCAACTCGGGAGTAAGACTGCAAGGTAATGGCCCCTCCCTTAAGAGATAAAAGCCAGCCTGAGAGACTGGGATTCTTTACAGGAAGCAAAGAAGTTCTTGTACTTCAAGCCTTGTGGACGTTCAGACTATCCTGGTTTGTGTTTGGAGACCTGTTGTTTTGAACATTTCTTGGCAACTTAATCTAGTGTTCTTGGCAGCCTTGTGCAACCTTGGCAAGACTCGTTCTTATCAAAGACAATTCATTTTCCTAGCCTTTTAACTGTGAATGAAAGGAATTCACAGAGAAGCATTAAAAGGTTTTGCTTTTACCTCTGTTTGGTGTTTGTTTCCTTAGAACAAGGCTTGGGTCAGAACATTAAGTGAGAAATTCATGAAGTAAGTTTGTTCCATTTTACAACTTTTCTCAGCTCATTTGTTTAGTGCATCAATGCCATTCTTAAATTAGCGACACAGTCATTTAAGTGAACCAGGCTTCCCTGTTGCCTTTCCTTTCCAGAAGGTCACAAAAGAGGTTCACATGACTTCAGAAAACTGCAACCGTCATAAATGTTAGACAGTTGGCAAGCATCCAAATGTAAATCACAGGGCCGTGGGGATGCTGCAATAGTCATAAGTGTGAAAAATGGTCATAAGTGACTTTTTTGAGTGCCATTGTAACTTTGAATGGTCACTAAATAAACTGTTGCAAGCCGAGGACTACCTGTATTTCCTTCCACAACAACACCAGGTAACAGGGTATCTATTGCATCGAGTAACAGGGAATCTGGAGAATGGTGTAAGTGGCTAAAACAACAACAGCAGATGGTAACCTCAACTGAAGGACCATTTCTATTTTATATGTGTTGCTCTCTTGAGCAGGCACTATTTACCAGAATAGGTCAAAGCTCATTGGGTAGGATAACCCCTCTTATTTTATTTTTTTTGTTTTATTTATCATATTCATAGGCCATCTATTTCCTTCATAGAGTGTACGAATACAGTGGTATCTAAGTACTCATTTTTAATTGGTTCCAGGAGGCATGAAGAGTGCTAAAAATGATGAGTGCCAAACAAGCCAAGTGTCTTACCACGTGACTTTGTTTCATCCAGGAATGACTTCCTGTCTCTCTCTCTTTTCTATATCAGCAACTTTCTCAGCCTGGACGACTTCCTGTCCACTCTCCAGAGTCCCCCTTTTGTTATTGCATCACATCAAGTATTGAACAAAAGATGAGTATACCGGGATAACATTTTTACATCAAAATGTGTCAAGTATGTCAATATATTCATGAACTGGAATAGAGCTTGTTAACAAGGTCAGCCAATGAATAGGCATAGCAACTAAGTCAGCCAATGAGGACTGTTTTGGAAACTAAAACTAGAATTAGCCTAAACTGAAACTAGAATTAGCCTAGGCCTGGCTCTTTATTAATCTCTGCAGCTATGTTGAACTCTGAGTCTGTCTATTGAAATGAAACTGCTTCTCTGCTCTGCTGTGTACAATACTTGCCTGCTGAACTAAAGTGAAACTGATGTCTGTTTCTGAGCTGCAGAGTTGCCGCTGAAGCTCTGAACTTGTAACATGTTTGCTGCTGTCTGAGTTTGCTCCATGTTGGAGAAATCTACAACTGGTTTGTAAAATCTACTTATTATGTTTATAAAGATGTTAAATGAAGCATCAGCCATCTGTGTTTATTTTTCTGGAGCTGAATTAATGCTGCAAAAACTCTGAACAAAGTACCTAATTCAATGAGTTTTGAAGCAGACAAATACCGAGGTATCACTGTAGACATAAAACCATATATAAATATTATGATAAAAACAGTTTAAAACTTTTGAGAGAGAAGCCACCATGGAATCTGAACCCAAATTGTGATATTCTCCTTCTAAAAATTTGCTTCACTCTTTCTCCCTCAATTTTCCATAAACAGTTCTCTGGAGACAAATTACCTCCAGGAAAGTAATATTTTCCATACTACAATGTTCTCTTCTGTCACCATTTCCCTTGGCACATCTCATTGTTTTTTTTACCACTTCTGCCTTTGGTTCTTGTCAGTTCACCACAAAACGTCTCGCCTGATATAATACTTACCATGCTAAGCCAATTTTGATTCAGATCAGGGAAATCAGTAGGCGTAGAATAAACTCTCGAGTCCTCCATTTGCCTTAAACAAATGTTTAATTAATAGGAGCAATGGCTCCTTTCTTTGCATGTGTAATGGCTTTAAACACAAGGGTAACATAAATTGTCAAGTCACATTACTTTGCAGCTTCTGAAAGATGCT
Organism: Hydrophis major; assembly: GCA_033807585.1. Lineage (NCBI taxonomy): Eukaryota > Metazoa > Chordata > Lepidosauria > Squamata > Elapidae > Hydrophis > Hydrophis major. Next base: position 250,043,158 of record CM066330.1, read on the forward strand.
GTGCAACAGGCTGTAGTTTAATAGGCTGTGTCAGAAAATGTGAGAGGAGATGGAGCTTCTCCTTTTTACATTTGGGAAGATACTGGATTTTTGCTGAGGAGGTGATGAATATTCAAAATGGTTTACGTATTACTGATTTAGTAATCATCCATTTCTCTCATGCTATACTGACCTGCATTTCAGCATCCTTATACTGCCAGCCAACAGATACAAGCTCTTTTACTTGGGTCAGTCATAGCTGTGTCTTAGAGATACCACTTAGGGGTAAATGCAAAAGCTCAAATCCAGGCAATAGACAAAGGAAAGGAAGAACATACTTGTGATCAATCTTTCTGGGTGATACGTTTCTTTGGAGTGTTGGCAGTGCTTTTGTTTAGGTCAGGGGTGTCAAACTCGATTTCATTGAGGGCCACATCAGAGTTATGTTTGACCTAGGGGGCCGAGTGGGCATGGCCAACTTGACATCCTGAAGCTCTCTGCCAGGGCTCTGTTTTTCCTGGCAGAGGGCTGCAGGAGACTGTTGCAGCTGAAAACAGAGCCCAGGAGGACCACACGTGGCCCTCATAAGCTCCGTTTTCACTGGCAGAGGCACCACTGTTCGCTATTTCCAGGACACCCCACAGGTCAGATCTAAGCACCCCATGGGCCGGATCTGGGCTGAGGGTCTTGAGTTTTTTTACCCCTGGTTTAGGTAATCCTACATGCAATGTAACCTGAAAAAGTTAACACATAGGTGTATCTTAAACACAACTTAAAAGGATGCAACCATCATTATGTACAAAACATATGAATATGAAGTCCTTAGAGGGCAGTTGTGTGAGGTATGAGTTCCATAGAACATAGAATCATAGAGTTGGAAAGGACTTCATAGGTCTTCTAGTACAACCCCCTGCTCAAGGTAGAAGACTGGTCAAATGGCTGTCCAGTCTATTTTTGGAAACCTCCAGTGAGGTTTCCACTCCAAACCTCAACTCCAGGAAGCAAACTATTCCATTGATTAATTGTGCTCACTGTTAGAAATTTTCTCCTTACTTCTAGGCTGGATCTCACTTTAACAAGTTTGCACCAGTTATGTCTTATCATGCCATCTATGCACTACTCTGTGACAGCCCCTCAAGTACTATAAGATAATTATCATGCCCCTGAATCCTTCTCTTTGATAGGCTAGACTAGGGGTTTTCAAACTTAAGACTTGTGGACTTCAACTCCCAGAATTCCTCCTCCAGTCATGTTAGCACAGGAATTCTGGGAGTTGAAGTTCACAAGTCTTAAACTTGCCAAGTTTGAAGACCTTTGGGCTAGACTTACCTAGTGCTCTCATTCATTATAGGTTTTAGCCTCCAGACCCTTCATCACCTTTGTTGCTCTTCTCTGTACTCTTTCTAGGGTTTCAGCATCTTTTTTGTATTGTGATGACCAGACCTGGATGCAGCATTCCATGTGTGGCCTCACTAGCATAATATAAAGTGGTACTATCACTTTTTGTGATATTGGTGCTCGCTCTTTGTTGATGCAGCCTAGGACTGTGTTGCCTTTTTTGGTAGTTGCAGCACATTGATGGCTCATCCTTAAGTCGTAGTACATTAGAACAGTGGCCCCCAACCTTTTTTGCGCCGCAGCCTGGTACTGGCATCACAAAATGATCTGCGGCCCGGTACTGGCATCAGCATGCATGACAAGGCAAGGCGAGCCAAGCGACCAGCCAGCCAGCAGTCTTCCGCTTCTCCCTGCCACCTTCAACTCCTCCCTTGTACCTTTGTCGATGGGCTTTGCTTCGGGACGGTCGCTCGGCTTGCCTTGCCTTGGGTGCTGAAAGAATCCTCGCACCTTAGTTTCATTCAAAGCCCTTCCTCTTCGATGAAACTAAGGCACAAGGATTCCTTCAGGACCCAAACGCTGCTTTCCAACCGGAAAAGCTCAACCGGAAGCACTTTCTTGTCAAACAAGATGGCGGCGCCCAGCAAACCGGCAGCCCAGTAGGAAATGTTCCACGGACCAGTACCGGACTGCGGCCTGGTGGTTGGGGACCCCTGCATTAGAACACCCAGCTCTCTTTCTCACACATAGTTAGTACTTTGATCCAGGTAGCCCCTATTTTGTATTTATGTATTTGGTCTTTCTTGCCTAAATTCAGGTCCTTACTTTTTTCACTGAACTGCATCTTGTTGGATAGGACACAGTCTCCATCTTTGAAGGCCAAGTCTGTTGAGATTAAGCACATTGCTACCATCTCATCCTATGCCTGTTTCACTCTAATCTTTTGTTGTTGCTCGGAGTTCCTGACTTTTTGATAAACTAGGATTCCAATCACAGAGGATTTTATGCTTGGAAAAGTGAATACAGACAGGATTGTTCTTCCACCTTTCATCTTGGGAAAGTTGGAGTGGTCTTGAAGGATTGGAATATTGGGGATGGAGCAATAGGGTCCTGTAGACCTCTTGTGTCTATACATATTATTTGAACACATCAATTTAAAACTTCTTAAAGTATGTAAACTGCAAATTTCTAGTGTTGGGTCAGGAGTGCTCAATATTGCCTTGAATCTTGTGGGTTGAGAAATAATGGAGGACAGACTTTTTAAGGGGACAGCTCAAATCTGTAACACATCCCAATAGTCACCTTAAGTCATAAAGAATATATGCTATGAAATGTTTTGAGTTTTTTGGGAAAAGGACAGACTAATGACATATTGATATATCACAATGATCACACAACTCCAAAGATCTGGAGTACCATGAAGAACATCAATCAACATCAATCATCTGGCTGCCAAGATTTGGTGGGTATAAAATAGAGAGCCAGAACATTGAAAAGTTGTATAGAAACTTTCTTCTAAATACTCATACACTGTACCAATATATACAACAGTTTGGAATCTATTAATTATACAATATTATTAATATATGATGAGCATACATAATGTATTTTTATAGAACTTAATATTTGAAGAAGGTGCTTAAAACCTGAGTGAGGAAAATGTTTCTGAAATAAAGTCCACCGGTTTAAATAAATGTGAGGGCAAATTGAAAAATAATGTCATGAAATGAGGATGGAATCCAAGCACTTCATAGATGTACTGAATTTTACATGATAAGAGAGTTAATGCTTCAGAGAGATATTTTAATGACAAAAGTTGAGCTTCTTCTCATAAATAAAAGTCAGAAGGCATCATTGTATTTACACTTGAGATTTATCCCTGTATCTCTATAAATAAAACACATTGCTTAAGAGATACTTCATCATATATTAGAGTCTGCTTAGAACAATCTTGCTTATGCTTGTTATCATTTTCATGATTTCAGCACAGGGGTAGACTGCATCCCCTCATGGAAAATACCATAATTTTCAGATTTCAATATATTGTGTACAGCCAACTTTTGAGGACAATGAAAATGTGGAAATTTTATACCATTATCATCCCTCAAATCAGTTAATGAATTTCAGCAATTGATTGAATTTCCCAGTTATAAATTCTGCTAGACTTAAATTCTACAAGTTAGTGGTCTTTAACCAGTGGTGGTATTCATATTTTGCTACCGGTTCTGTGGGCATGGCTTGGTGGACGTGGCGTGGCTTGGTGGGTGTGACTTGGTGGACATGGCAGGGGAAGGATACAGTAAAATCTCCATTCCCTCCCCACCCCACTAATCTGATTTCCAGATCCATTCTCCTGTGCAGGGCAACAAAAGAAGACCCAGATGATCAGCTGGGACTTGGGAGACAGAGAATAGTTGGGAGCAGGGCAAACCAGGGGTGTTATTCACTGGATCTCTGAACTACTCAAAATCTCCACTATTGATTCTCCAGAACCTGTCAGAACTGGCTGAATATCATCTCTGACCTTAACTTTTCAGGTGCCAGGAACTGTTCCATGGAGGGCGATTTTTCTGTGGACCTGGGGAGGAAGGGCATGACTTCACATGCTGGTTGGATCCTGTGCATGCTCAGGTGGGGCTTCACTCCTTGCATATCTCAGTTCCTGGAGGGTCATGGACCGATGTCAGGCAAACAGCCTGGGGATTGGGGACCCCTGTGTTAAGTTCTTACCATATCCAACACATAAAAAAACAAAGGAGAAGGAGATAAGAGGACTATATATAAGGTGTCAGGTTTCCAAGTGATGAAATCTGTTAAGTTCTGCGCATGGGCACAAGGAACGGAGACGAGACGGTGAACACTGAACTTCAACTCTTTATTATACATTCTAAACAGAGCAAAACCCAAGAGCAAAAGCAGCCCTTTTATAGGCAAGCTGCTGCTCTAGTAACCAATAGGAAACGTGGAGTGTTAACCCCCTTAACCAATGAGAGTGGCTCGTTAACAGCCAATCAGATTCTCCTGAACGGACCAATCCAATATCGCTATTATCGGCCAATCAGAATAGCTAGAACCCTGCTATTTTCTAAAGTTTTTGATAAACTTTATTTGAGTATTTAATTAGTTCACAACACCCCTTTCCCCTGGGTTCCGTTTGGGGGGTGCAGTGACATAATCTCTGAGGTAGGAAGGTTGCTTCGACTGTCTATTGGATTTATGCTGTCCCACCGGTTCTTGTCCGTAAGCCTGTTTGGGTGGGGCGTTTTCGGGCAAGTCGGGTGCTGGTGGTTCTTTGTTGGAAGACTCGGTGCTGCTAATGTTCGCGTCGTTGTCCTCTGGCCCTTGCGGGCTTGCCTCTGTTGGGTTGTTCCTCTGTGGCGAGGCCACCCCCATCCTTGATCCTTCTTCACTTGTCATGCCCAATGGCGGACTTCTTTCATTCCTGCTTTCCGCCATCTCAAATTCGGTTTCTTCGACATCCCTTCCCCCCTCAGTTTGAGAGTTACCAGAGTTGTGGAAACTAGGTTGTAGCCTCGAGCGAAGCTGATCTATATGGCGTTTCCATATTTTTCCATCGCAGGTTTTCAACCGGTACGACCTGGGTCCAATGGCTTGAATAACAGTGGCCTCGATCTACAAAGGTTCGCCAGAAAGGTTTCTGGCGAAAACTAAGTCGCCTATCTTGAACTCGCGGCATTTTCCGCTAGATCCACAGGGTTTCTCTGGCTCATAAGATGGGTGAAGCCAGTCGAGGTGGGAGCAGAGTTTGCATCCCATCAATAGTTCCGCTGGAGTCTTGTTGGTGACGCTGTGCGGAGTGATGTGTTGGAGAAGGAGTATTCTATTTATCTTATCTTCAATGTCCCCATAGTCCATTTTTTTAACAAACTGTACCATGCGCTCGGCTCTTCCATTAGCCGCAGGGTGCACTGGTGAAGTTAGCTCATGGTGAATACCGCGGTCCACTAAGTATTGTTCAAAAGGAAGTGCGGTAAACTGGGGTCCGTTGTAGGATACCAGAACGTCTGGCAGTCCATGTGTCGCGAATAATCTGTTTAACTTCCGGATGATGGACTCAGTTGTGGTACTCTTCATTTCGTGGATCTCGAGCCAGTTTGAATAGGCATCCACTGTTAATAGGAACATATGTCCCTTAGTAGGTCCCGCAAAGTCAATATGAATGCGGGACCACGGTCCCCGAGGTGTTTCCCATTCTGTCGGAGTTGCTTTTGGTGGGGCATTGCTAACTTCCTGGCACTTATAACAAGTCTTTACCCAGGCTTCGATTTGTTTGTCAATGCCCGGCCACCACGCGTAGCTTCGTGCGAGCGCTTTCATACGCACGATGCCGGGGTGGCCCTCATGCAGTGTCTTTAATACTGCTCATTGTAACCACTCTGGGATGAAGACTCTATCCCCCCACAGGATGCAGCCCTTTTGCAAAAAAAGTTCTGTTTGCTGGTTCTTGAAGGGAATGAAGTCGTCAGAGGTTTGATCTACTGGCCATCCTCGTTCGACCCAGCTAAGAACCTGCTTTAAGATAGGATTATGTTTTGTTTCGATCGCGATATCTCTAGCTGTTAACGGCGGTGACTGTAGCGTTTCAATCTGGAGCATTGTAAGTGTTGGAGATGGGTCGTCGATGGTTTCCGGAAGTGGTGCATGGCTCAATGCGTCAGCATGGGGAATGGCTTTCCCCGGGCGGTGCTGCAGCTTATAATAGTATGCAGCCAAAAACTCCGACCAGCGAGTCATTCTAGGTGATAATATATAGGGGGTTGGCTTGTCTCCCGCTATAATCCCAAGCAAAGGTTTGTGGTTGGTAACAATAGTAAAAACTCATCCATAAGCATATTCATGAATCCGTTTAACAGCAGATACAACAGCAAGAGCCTCTTTATCGATTTGACTATAGTTACATTCAGTCTTTGATAAAGTTCTTGAAAAATAGGCAATAGCGGCTTCACTACCGTTTGGTAACATATGGCTCAAAATGGCTCCTACTCTAAATGGTGATGCATCACATGTGATTGTTAAAGGCAAAGTCTTGTTATACTGCATTAAAACAGCATCTGAAGTTGATAGGTTTTTCACTTGTTGGAACGCGTGCTCCTCTCGGTTCCCCCAAACCCAGGTTGCTTTTTTATTGAGGAGCTGATGTAGGGGCTCGGCTATGGATGCTTTGTGGGGCAGGAAGATGTTGTAAAAATTAATAAGCCCCAGGAAAGCTTGGAGATCAGTCTTGTTTCTGGGTCTTGGGGCGTTCTTGATTGCTCTTAACTTGCTACTGGTGGGGTGAATGCCTTGTTTATCAATTAGGTACCCCAGGAACTCTACTTTATCTGTACACAGTTGACATTTATTTTTTTTAACTTTAAGGCCAGAGTCTTTAAATTTCTGTAGAACCAGTTTAAGACGCTCCTTTAGTATTTCTCTATTCGGGGCAGCAATTAAAACATCATCAAAGTATGGTACGACCCTTTTATTCCCTGTAATAACCTCTCCATCAAGCTCTGAAAGATCCCTGGGGCCACGCTAACTCCGAATTGGAGTCGGTTGCACTTAAAAGCGCCTCGGTGCGTAACGATCATTTGTGCCTCTGCTGTTTTTTTATCTACAGGCAGTTGTTGGTATGCATGTGCTAAATCTAATTTAGCGAAGACTTTTCTGCCCCCCAGGGAATGGAGGAGGTATTGTACCACCGGCACCGGGTACGCGTTCTGTTGAAGGGCGTGATTCAGGGTGGCACTGTAGTCCCCACAGATCCTTAACTATCCATTTGGCTTGATGGGTGTTACGATTGGGATTTCCCAAGGAGCATGGTCAGTTGGTTCTAAAATGCCCTGGGCTATTAATTTATCAAGCTACTCGTCAATCTTTGGTTTAAGGGCAAAAGGGACTCGACGAGGCTTAAGGCAGATGGGGGCTACTTCAGGGTTAAGGTTAAATGATATCGAGGTCCCCTTGTACTCGCCTAGTTTGTCTGCAAAAACGTCCTGGAATTCCTGGACGAGGGCCTCCTCCCAGTCATCGCTGCTGGTTTGGTGAATGCCGGCTACCTCAATCCCAAGTGGAGCGAACCATTGAAGGCCTAATAAACTAGGCCGATCACAGTCGATGATGGTCAATGGTAAAGATGCAGTACGAATTTTGAATGAGACCTGGACTAGGCTGGATCCAATGACCGGAATTCGGTTTCCTTGATAGTCCTTGAGAATGATTTTTTGGACTCTGAGGTCTTGTCGCTGGACGGCAGGGATTAATTGTTTCAGGGTCTTCCAGGAAACCATTGAGAGGGATGATCCTGAATCGACTTCCATCATGCAGGGCTGGTTTTCGATGGCGACCTTCACTCGGATCTTCTTTGCATCTAATGATGAGGCATGACCAATTGTGATGGTTTGGTGTGCCTCTTCTCATTTCGTTGAATGGGCTAGTGGTTTATTTCTGTAGGAGTGGTTGTTCCATTGGTGGTTCGATTGTTCCCGATTCACAGGACGACTTCCTGTGGATTCGCGGTAGTTGGTCCCCCTCTGAAGTGGGCTGGATCCTAGCTTGCTTCTACAGACTTTTCCGATGTGGCCTCTCTTTCCACAAATATGGCAGAGCGCGTTGAGGAATTTGCAGTTTGATCGTGGGTGGTTTGCCCCACAACCTGCACATTGGTACTGCAGTCTCTGGTTATGCTGGTGGCGTTGGTCTCGTTCAGACCGGAGCCAGTTGACTTCTTCCTCATCACTTTCTGATGACGATTCGAGGTCCTCGTGGTGGGTTGCCATTGCATGTCCCTCAAGGTGAGGTGAGGTTTCGCCGGCGAGTTGGCAGAGCGGGGCGTTGGTGTGATGCATTCGGGCAGCCGACTTCCTGGTTGCTTCTGCTGCAGTAGCGTCAGCAATGGTATCTGCAAGGCTGATGTCGCCTTTCGCCATCAGCTTGCTTTGCACGTGCAGTGCATCTAATCCCAGAACTATTCGGTCTCTTAGAGCTTCTTCGAGGTCAGCGAACCCACAGAGGCCTCCCAGGTTCCAGAGATCTGTGATGAAATCTGAAATGCTTTCTCCTTTCCGCTGGTCTCTCTGGTAAAATTCATGTATTCGGACAAGCATTGGTACGGTAGGTGCATAGTGGGCCCGTAGGAGGGGCTCGAGGACATCCCAGTCCATGGATTTCACCTCAGCTGGTTTTGCCAGTGCTTTAGCCATCTTAAAAACTGCAGGTCCGCAGTGAGTCAGGAATACCGCTCGCTTTTTTCCAGTAGTGGCATCCTTTAAGTTGTTGGTCTCCAGAAACATCTGGAACCGGTCCATGTATGAGTCCCAGTCTTCTTGTGTTGGGTCGAATGGAGCGAGTGGTATGGTGCTGCCGGTCATGGTTTCCGCCATTGATGCACCTTCAGCCATGTGTTTCGTGCTCTGTAGTGTTCAGTCAGCTCTGACGTCTCCGTATCCCACCTTCGTCGCCAGTGTTAAGTTCTGTGCATGGGCGCAAGGAACGGAGACGAGACGGTGAACAGTGAACTTCAACTCTTTATTATACATTCTGAACAAAGCAAAACCCAAGAGCAAAAGCAGACCTTTTATAGGCAAGCTGCTGCTCTAGTAACCAATAGGAAACGTGGAGTGTTAACCCCTTAACCAATGAGAGTGGCTCATTAACAGCCAATCAGATTCTCCTGAACGGACCAATCCGATATCGCTATTATCAGCCAATCAGAAGTGCAGGGCTAGAACCCTGCTATTTTCTAAAGCTTTTGATAAACTTTATTTGAGTATTTTATTAGTTCAAAACAAAATCCATTTAAAAAGAAAAGAATGAGTTGAAGGCGTCACTCCAATTAGTGTAGAGGAGAAGTATAGTAAAATAAAAAAGATGAATGGATAGTTGGAAATAGAACAGACAAAGAATGTTATTGAAAATGGTAATAAGATATGGAAGGATATATAAAGGTTTTGTTATGTTTTTTGGGGGGTTTGTATGTTGATAAAAGGCAATAAAATTTTAATTAACAAATAATTTGGGTGAAAAGGAGAAGTTGGGATAAGATACGAAGTTAAATAGATAAAGTAAATATTGATATTATAATTTAGAATAATTATGTTCTATTGGTTTTCTTCTTTACTATTTTTTTTTAGAAAAGAATTTATAAGCTCTTATGCCTTGATTGTTTGTGCACTGTTTTTGTAAAATTAATAAAATTGGTTTATTAAAAAAAGAGAAAATGATAATAAGATATGGAAGGATATATAAAGTGAATATGATGTTTGAATTTGTGTCTGTGAGAAGAGTTTTAACCCGGGATCAGGCAGCCTTCAGAAAAGATGTTTTAGTGTTTTTTTTTCCTATGTTCTGTGTTTTGTATGTTTATGAAAGGCAATAAAATTTTAATAAGCAAGAAATATAATTTGGATAAAAGGAGAAGTCTGGATAAGATATTACAATTAAATAGATAATGTAAATATTGATATTACAATTTGGAATTATTTTGTATGTTCTATTGGCTCTCTTTAATTATTATTATTATTTTTTAGAAAATATTTTTCAAGCTGTTATGCCTGGATTGTGTATTGTTTTTGTAAAATTAATAAAATTTGTTATAAAAAAAAGAAAAGAAAAGAACAAAGTCCATCTTCTAAAACAAATTATTTTATTTAGGAAAGCATCAAATTGGCAAAGTCCGTGGTGATTCCAGATCTGACACAACCTGGAATTACCCCACAATGTTAAAAGTTAGAAAGAACCCCCAAAAGTCACATTCTCCAATAGAAGTAATTCAACGTTGCTTGATGTCATAAATCTCCACCTCAAGAGGCCCAAGCATGAACAGCTCGTTTCCCATGGGAAGAAAAATCACCTAGCCAAAACAACTCTCTCTATCTCCACTCCACCTCCCTTAGGAATGTGGTGAGCCCGAAACCCTTCTCCCCATGACTGCCACAGAGAAAGTAAGAAAAAAATATATACTATATATACTAAGGCTACACATATGTCAATTTTGGGCTTGACATATGGAGAAGGAGATAAGGGTCTATATAAGGGGACATAATAATAAGGGAACCCTCATATTTCCTACAATACCTTCTACAATAGTTTTCTATATGCCGTATTGTTGTTTAGTAATAGATCTAGGCTTTATTTTGCTTGAATAGAGAGCTTTGTCTTATTCACAGATGACAGTAAGATGCAGCACATGATTCAGGTGGAGAAATAAGGGAAGCAAAGTTCAATTTTGTTTTTCCTTTCCTTTCTTCTTTTCCTTTCCTTTCCTTTCTTCCTCTCCTCTGCTCTCCTCCCCTCACTCTCACTCTCACCCTCACTTCCAAGCTTTTGTTTCTATTCCGGAAGACTTCCCAGCATTCTGCAATATTTTTGGAATGCAGAAGACATTGTAGGAAGAGAGAGAGGGAGAGAGATTAAAAAAATATTTCCCACTTAAAGTTCTAATCAAAAATAGTGCAACCTTTTTATGCCAAAGACTTGGCACTAGGTGGGCTACAGAAGAAAAGGTACAGACATGGAGCTAAATAAACATATGCTTTTAATGCACTAGATTTAAATGTTGCATGTTCTGAAAATAATTAAGACAATACTTCTCTGCCTTCAGTCAAACATCTTTTGAAAGACATTGACAAGAATCTGATAAAAAAGCACAATTGTTTTGAGGAAACAGTGTAATTTATAAAACTCTTGAAGTAACAGAGGTTCTACATGTTTTAAGAATACACAGTTTTAATAACAAATAGACGAAAAGAACAATCAACCAATGGAATAGCTTGCCTTTGGACATTGTGGGAGCTTCATCACTGAAGGCTTTCAAGAAGAAATTGGACTGCCATTTGTCAGGAATGGTATATGGTCTCCTGTTTGGGTGGAGGGTTAGATTAGATGACCTACAAGGTCCCTTCCAACTCTGTTAATGTTTGCATATGTTTACACTTATACAAGAAAGACTTCCTGCCTCTAAAAATACATGTTGCTGCACTTCTCATTTAGGGAAATATAATATTCTGCCTTTTTAAATATTCCTCAATCTATTTCATTCTTCTAGGAGAGAGGTGCTTCCCACAGCACCTGTTCTGACCATGGCTTATTGGGACACTAACAAACACCTGTTAGTCCCAAAACCCTTTTTTCATTATTTCAACGGCTGTGAATTTTAGTCATTCACAGCCGATAATGAGTCTCAAACAGTTTGTAGATAGTCCTATGGAAGTCTGCCAAAGTCCTTCAGGGTAAGTCTGATAAGCACGCACCTTTATCTTCCTTGAAATGTTGCCGACTAAATTGCCAATTAGTTGTACAAGACCAAACAGAACACAAATTCAACACAGAGCTTCAGGTTTCAAACTGACCAGTATGAACAAAGTCACTTCCTGCAAAGGTTCCTGTCCCTTTGCTCCTCCTTTATGTCTTATGGGAGGGCAAATCACCTCCAAGCCTTACTCCCAAGTTGCCCCTTTTGTCTTAACTATTCTTGCCTTCTGGCAGCTCTGCACATGCGTTCACTGGGAACAGGCTCCCCTTATTCCTCTGCCTTGCTGCTGTCAGATTATGCAGGCTCCAGAGTCAGCATATAATTCCCACATGGCCCTGACCCCATCTCTGTATTGGATTCATGATCCTTGTCAGAATCTTCCCCAGACTCTCGGACTGGCCCATGTTCCTCCCTACTGTCCAACTCTGCTGCTGTCTCTGCAGGCTGCCGGCAGACCACAACAGTACCTAAGACCTGCTCCAGACAGACTACAGTAGGAAAACTTTGACCTTGACAATGGCACATAGTTTTCTGTGAGCAGTTCAACCTTCCACATCCATGCATTATAATTTACTAATAAGAACAACCTCACTCTCTCTTTCTCCCTTCCCCCTGTCTCACGTAAACACACACGTACATTCTCTCTTTTATTCTTTCTCTCTTATTCTCTCTCTTTCTCTTTGTCATTCTCTCTCTCTTCTTTTCTCTATCACTCTCGTACTCTCTCATTCTTTCTCTCTCTTACACACACACACACACACACACACACACACACCATGGTTGAAACAGAACAGATCAATTCCCCCCACTATAATTTGCTTTGTTCCTCCCCCCCCAAAGTTGCTTGCATCCAACAATTACCTTCCCAGACATTTCTTGATATGAAACAGCAATTAGCGAGTCACCAGCGACATTATTTTTAAAAAAGATTGTTCAGGTCAAAAAACTCTGATTAACCTTATTCATTTTGAGAGCCTTAATAATATTGGAAGCAAATCTTGAAAGCCATTGCTGAATATTTTTTTCAAGGGAAAATGACCAATGGTTTCTTCATACAGAGTATTAGTAAAATTATAGATTAAACGTGCTAGTTGTTTCTGGTTCTAAGGGGCAGTGCTCATCTCTGTTACAAAGCTGAAGAGCCAGCACCTCCTTGGTCATGTGGCTGGCATGATTAAATGCTGAAAGGTGCATGGAACACTGTTACCTTCCCACCAAATGTGGTCCCTATTTTTCTACTTACATTTTTACATGCTTTCAAACTGCTAGGTTGGCAGAAGCTGGGGCAAGTAACAGGAGCTCATTCCTTTACATGGTGCTAGGGATTCGAACTGCTGAACTGCAGACCTTTCTGATCAACAAGCTCAGCATCTTAATCACTGAGTCACCACATCCCTGAGTAAAATTATAGAGGTATATAAAATAAGGAGGAAGAAGAGAGGATGAAAAACAACAGATTTTGGTTTTGTGGTAAAATGTACTGTGCAGTACAATGTTCATTTGCTTGGTGGATACTATAACATGGTAACAAGTATGAAAGTTCCAATTAAACTGATTTATTACTACTCATGCCTATGCACCGGAATCTATTCAATGAACCGGTTGCCACTATTTTGGCTCTAGATAAGACTCATGGAATTCAAGAGGGGTTGGATTTAATCCATTTTTGGCCAGGTAGAGATTCTAGGCTGATTCCTCTTTTGACTCTACCTCCCCATTCTGCTGCTCCTTCTCCTACACATGAACTCAAAAACACCATTCTCTCATTACTATTAATATTGACTGTCAGAATTTTTATTAATAACACCAAATGTCAATACTGTGAATACTCTAACAATGGAAGTTTTTAAGAAGAGATCGGACAACCATTTGTCTGAAACAGTATAGAGTTTCCTGCTTGAGCAAAGGGCCAGATTAGAAGCCCTCTAAGGTACCTTCCAATACTGTTATTCTGATTAAAATGTTTTTATATATTTTGACAATTTCTACTTTGATTTCCAAAATTAAATAGTTGCAAAATCATAATTTATTCTCTGACATTTCCTAGATTTATCACATTTGTCTATTTTATGATTTATTCTAACTTCCTGTCTGGTTTTTTTTTTTTTTTTTTTACTCTACTGGCATACCACAGCATCTGTGGATTAATTAATATAATGTTAAAATAATTTAAATATTATTTCACAATAATATATTGAGAAGGGGGGGGGGAGGAGAGTTAAGTTTATTGAAACTTCTGAGGAGTCATGTCAAGGACTGAATTCTATCTGTTTAAAAGACCAAGTGGAAAATCCTGATTAATGTTAAAGCTGGTTATTTCACTCTCTGTAATTTCTTCTTCAGAAGTTCTGCAAAAGTTCTTTTTCAAGTATTATTATTTTTACATTCCCCTCGCAAGTAACAGCTAGTACACAGTGGAAACATGAATGCATCCAGATATTTATTGCAGTGTGATGTTTGAAAGGCATTTGCAGAACCATTCTTGTGGGAAATTTGACTCCAACCAAGGAGATACAATGTCATAGATAACTCATCATGTCAGTTTGCATAATGTTGTAATTCATACAGCTTCACTGGAGATCAATGAATTGCACAGATTTGTTTTTTTAAAAAAGCATTGCAATTTCTAATTTAAAATTACAGTCTTCTGTTTTGACTTTGAAGCTGTTGTCTCAGAAGATGGCAGCACCTATCTGGACTTGGAGCCTGTTAGCCTTCCTTTGGGGAATCCTAGGACTATAAATTAATTTGGGAAGTTAAAAAAAAATCCTCAAAGAGAGTAATGAGAAATAGGTTTCATACTGCTTTCAAGAAAACTGCATGGATACCTACAGCCATAAAATTTACCAGTAGTCAGGTTTAATTGCAGGAATGGAGAGAAAATATGGATGAAGATTGTTGGATAATGTTGAGATAATTCCCCGTTTGGAGAATGAGTGCACACAGGGAGACGTATAGAGAGTAGTGTTGGAATAATACACACAGAGCACACAGATACACTGTACAGTAAATGTAGGTTTTTACTTCCAGAAAGGTTTAACCAAAGTCCAAAATAGGCAGTCCAAAGTCATTCACAGGTAAAATCAGTCAGTTTTCATCCAGGGATAATCCAAATATCAAATTCCAGTGTCAAAAACAGTTCAGTATCATAATTACATTAAATCCAGTAATATCAGTCAATTAGAAGAAATGGAGCAACGGCAATATTTTCCAACAGAAGGAAACAGAGATACACTTACACTCTCTTCTGAGACTAAGACTAAGACTAAACAACCCAGGTTTCTGGCTCCATCTTATGGCTGTTTGGATATGACTAGAGAGGGTAAATCTTTACCTTTTTTAATTACAAAATGTCTGTACATCCCAAAGGGCCTTTTTTTTTTTTTCAACAGGCAACTGGACTTTATGGTTTTTCTTTGAAGATTTATTTATTTATTTATTAGAATTTGTCAAGCAAAAATGAGAACAAGAATAAAATAACAAAAATACAATGACAGGGACGATAGGCACGCCAGTGCATTTATGCACGCCGCCTCTACGAACCACCTAAGCATGATGTAAGGTCCACAGAAGTCAATTTGTGACTGAAAGTGTGAAAATGTGTGGCTGAAACAATTGAATCAGGTAGTGCATTCCAGACTTGTTTCACTTCTCATGCAAGAAGCTTCTCCAGCTCATAAACAGAGGTGAAGATGCTTCACTTCTCATCTAGGAAGCTTCTTCAGCTCAGTGCTGAAGAAATTTCTTGGAGGAGAAGCGAAATATCTTTAAAGAAAAACCAGTAAGTTCAGATAGAGAATCCCCCTTTTTTTCTTTGACTCTACAATAATTTCTTCACTGCTCTGTAGCTTCCCTGGCTGTCCATCCCATTCTTCAGATCAGGAAATGTGGCTACTGAGGAAAATTCCAAGTGATTGAATGATTGATTGAAAGAGTGGGAGTAACAATTCTTAGCAATCTCCATCAATAACCCCTCCCAAAACAATCTGGTGCAATCAAAATTTTCAAGCATACTGAGATTATTGGCAAAGTATTTCAAACATACTGAGATTATTGGCAAATGCAGCATCTCTACAACAAGATGAAATTCCTATAGACTGCATGCAGCCTTTCCACCTTCCTGTTCTCTCATCTTAACCTAAGCAGGTGGTGTGGCTATTTCGGGAAGAGATGGACTAATCTCATTTCTCTGATCTAGGTTTTCACTATACCTGAATATCAGCAGTCACATCTAGGAATAAATCCTGCATAACAGAAATTACCAGGGACCAAGCTGAAGAGCAGGACTTTTACATTATTAATTAATTTGACAATAATACCACTACAAGATTCATATGATTCAATCTCATTAGTTTTAGAACAAAGAAATATAAATTACATTTCAACCATTTAATGAAAAGCAATCATACTTGCAGTTTGTATAGCTCATTCTACCTTACAATGCATGAATTATCTAATTAGGAACGACTAAAAGAAAAATGCTTTTAACTCCCTGAAGACAAATGAAAAGAAATTCTATCCTTTATATTGCCAACCATTACATTTGCCCTTATCCTTCACAAATAGATTTTCTGAACTGAAAACATAAGAGTTGTGTTTATTCTCCTCAAACCTTTTTTTAAAAAAAAGATTTCTCTTTTTTCACAGCTTGAGTAGTTGCAGGGAAAAAGAATAAAGAAAGGAGTAGCAGGGAAGAAAACCAACACATTTAATATAAAATGAGTTTTCCCCTTGACATTCAGAGGTCTTGAAAAGCAGTTTATTACTGATCTGGTGGACATTTGGATATTTAATTAAATGCCAAGTACATATTTGCTGTAGGAACAAAGATAAAGATTTCATTCATTCATGATCTGTTTGTTATGCGATTACTCAGATGTAAAATATATCAGCTGCTAGTACATCCTCAAAGGCACTTACATATTTCAGGGGTCAAAAATCTAATTAACCCTAACCACGGTGTTAAGAATATTGAATAATGTCAAATGAGTTCACACTGACAACCTAAGAACTATTTTTGGTGCAGGGATTTATATACAACTTTTTCCACAGCAATTCTATCTCCAATGACTTTTAATGTTATTTTTCAAAAGCAAGAGGAAGGCTAGCAAAGGGCCCATGGGAATTGGTTGTTGAGCTATTACTGTCCATGTCAATTAATGTATCAATATGTTATAACTGTTAAACTGTAACAGTAATGTTCATAATCATTGTATTATATTTTTATTACCTGTAAATTATTTAGAGCCCCTCCAGATTGAAGCAGGGATAAATCACATAACTAAGAATAAAAAATAAATAAACCAAATGACTTTGATTCCAGTGTGGACTCCAAACTGGGTATCTTTGGACCAGAATGGGACAACTTGCCATGGCCAAGTCACCACAGCCAACTCGCCAAGAGTCAACATGTCTCAGGACAATTCAACTTGTACAAAAGTTAAATTAATTTCAACAGAACCATGGCCAATAATAATAAAATAAAGTCAATCTGGAATTACAAGAGTGACAATAATTTTGTTGAAAATATGGTCATCTATAATAAAAATAACTGAATGAAACAACTAATTGTCTTGCTGTGAGTTGGCCATGACGAGTTGTCCTAGATCCCCTTTGGATAGTTCTACTGAGTCAGGCCAAGGCCCATCTTAATCCAGTTTTATTATATTCCTCAAAGTGGCCATCCAGATGCCTCTGGGATGCTCAGAATCAAGAGATGGAAACTTATTCCTTTTCCACTGTTTTTGTGCAACTGATACAAGGAGACATACTGCCTCCAAAATTAAGATTAATATTCCTTTATTGACATATTCTTCAATAATTTATCTACATAGTTTTGAAAGCCATCCAGACTACTGGCCATCGCTACTCTTTAACCAGGTTATCTATGCACTGTGTGAGAATATGCTTTCATGAAGTAGGACAATAGTAAATCAAAACTGAAAGAAAAAAAGAGAGATCTCGAGTGGAAAGGACTTCTTGAGTACTCCTCATGTATTCTAAGAAGCGAAAACGAACTTCAAATTCTTTCCTTTCCTAAAGAAATGTTTGCAAGAAAACAACCAAACTCCAGAGAGCACCAAGGACCCCACTATCTTTCTTTTCTGCTGTGAATCTATAGAACAAAGATGAGCAATGTAGTGCTCTTTAAAAAGTTTGGCGCTACAACTTTATTACAACCAGTTCAGTGGTGGGATTCAAATGTTTTTACTACCAGTTATGTGGGTGTGGCTTGGTGGGCATGGTAGAGGAAGGATACTGTAAAATCTCCAGTCAGAGGTAGTATTTGCTGGTTCTCTGAACTACTCAAAATTTCTACTACAGGTTCTCCAGAACTGGTCTAAACCTGCTGAATACCATATTTGAACCAGTTATCCTATAATTTCCCTAACACTGTTCAATTATTACAAAGTCTGCACTACTATTACTGTTAATCTTCTCATCACTCCTTATCACTATCCCCTCCCACTTGTGATTGTATGATTGTTTTATTTATTTATTTATTTGGTTTGTCAATTGCTTACAAGATAATAGGTATAAGTAAAAACATAGTTATGAATACATGGATATATATAAGAAAAATAAAAAATTAAATTAAAGAAACAATAGGACAGGGATGGTAGGCACGTTGGTACGATTATGCACGCCCCCTACAGACCTCTTAGGAAAGGGTTGAGGTCAATAGTAGACAGTCTAAGGTTAAAGTTTTTGGGGTTTGGGGAAGAAACCACAGAGTCAGGTAGAATATTCCAAATATTGACCACTCTGTTGCTGAAGTCGTATTTCCTGCAATCAAGTTTGGTGTGGTTAACCTTGAGTTTGTATCTATTGTTTGCTCTTGTGTTGTTATGGTTAAAGCTGAAGTATTCATTGACAGGTAGGACATTGCAATGTATGATTTTATATATTATACTTAGATTGGACTGAAGTCGGCGTAGTTTTATGTTTTCTAGGTCTAGAATTTCAAGTCTGGTGTAACTTTGTCACTTGTATCCTTACGATTTATATTGACTATTTCTTAGTATAATTTGACTGTTTACTGTACCCTATGACTATCATTAAGTGTGGACATAATATATTTAGATTTCAGCAAGGCATTCGACAAAGTAGACCACAACCTACTTCTTAGTAAGCTAGAAAAATGTGGAATAGATAGCACCACCCCTAGATGGACACGCAACTGGCTGGCAAATCATACTCTTTAATGGGTCTAAGTCTACATGGAGGGAAGTAAGCAGTGGGGTGCCACAAGGTTCTGTCTTAGGCCCAGTACTCTTCAATATCTTCATTAATGACTTAAATGAGGGAATAGAAGCAGAACTTACCAAATTTGCAGATGATACTAAGCTGACAGGAATAGCTAACACCCAAGAAGATAGGCTCAAGATCCAGATGGATCTTGACAGACTAGAAGACTGGGCCGTATCTAACAAAATGAAATTCAGTGTAGAGAAAAATAAAGTTCTACACTTAGGCTCAATAGCAGTAACTGTGAGAGGGATCTTGGAGTCTTAGTAGACAACCAGCTAAATATGAGCCAGCAGTGTGCAGCAGCAGCCAAAAAAGCTAATCAATCTTAAGTTGCATTAACAGAGGGATACAATCAATATCAAGTCATGTACTCATACCACTCTATAAAGCCTTAGTAAGACAACACCTAGAGTACTGCATCCAGTTTTGTTCACCACATTATAAAAAAGATGTTGAGACTCTAGAAAAAGTACAGAGAAGAGCAACCAGGATGATTAGGGGACTGGAGGCTAAAACATATGAAGAACGGTTGCAGGAACTGGGCATGGCTAGTCTAATAAAGAGAAGGACCAGGGGAATCATGATAGCAGTCTTCCAATATTTGAGGGGCTGCCACAGAGAGGAAGGGGTCAAGCTATTTTCTAAAGCACCTGTAGGTCAGACAAGGAATAATGAATGGAAACTGAACAAGGAGAGATTTAACCTGGAAATAAGAAGAAACTTTCTGACAGTGAGAACAATCAACCAATGGAACAGCTTGCCCTTGGAAGTTGTGGGACCGCCATCATTTGAGTGTCATATACACTCTCGAATCTTGATGAATGTATCTTTTCTTTTAAGTATGCTGAGAGTATTTACACCAAGACAAATTTCTTGTGTGTCCAATAAAGTATTTCACATTTGTCCAATAAAGTATTTTATTCTATCCTATAATCTCACCCTTTTAGGTTGTATGTTGAACCTATCCAAGCTAAGACTCATTGTACTTAGAGATGGTTCTTATCAACCAGTTCATATAGAAAGGCTTCTGTGCAATCCACTATCAAACTTACATTCAGAATTCTTAATCAACTGTTAACCTTCAATTCTGGTGTTGCAATGCACTGAGCTGTGATATATTGAAGTGTCATAATGTACAATTAGTAATGTTATATTTCTTCTCAGCTATAGAAGAAAGTTAAAAACAGCATACAAGAGTTAACTGTCGATGGAAATGATATTCCATTAGCTTCAAGAGCTTTGCAGTTAGGGAATTGTGGCGGGTGTTATCTTATAGCATACTCATGCTAATTGCCGCTGAATTATTTTGACTTTCTGTATGTTATGAATTCACTAGCTCTGTCTTACTATCTGTATGGAAGCCAATAAAAGATAATGACAATTCAACAAGAAGGAGACATGGGTCAAGTCAATCCACCCCTTTCAGGACAACTGATCCACAGAATTTTGATTTTATGTATTGGGTTAATAAACCATGCTGGAGAAATAATGATATATATTCGGCTCTCATTTGCATATAATCCAGATAAAAGGATCTAGAGCAGAGGTGTCAAACTCAAGCCCATGGGTTGGATCAGGCCTGCAGGGTACTTAAATCTGGGCCACGGGGCCAGCCTGGAAATATCAAGAGAGTGGCCTGCAGTGCCTCTGCTGCTAAAATTAAGGTGACCAACCATCCTCCTTTAGGGAGGACAGTCCTCCTTTTGTAAGTTCTGTCCTCCCTCAAAAAGTGTCTTCCTACATGTCCTCCTTTTTGATATTTGAAGATTAATTTGTAAATATCCGTATTTGATCAATGCCAAACCGATCCGTTGTGTGTGATGTGACGTATTTGTATTTGACATGATGATTCGTCAAGGCTCAGTGAGGT
The DNA here is from genome assembly GCA_033807585.1 of Hydrophis major. Classification (NCBI taxonomy): domain Eukaryota; kingdom Metazoa; phylum Chordata; class Lepidosauria; order Squamata; family Elapidae; genus Hydrophis; species Hydrophis major. The sequence goes on from CM066330.1 coordinate 250,063,848, forward strand.
GTGGTGAGATGCGATCATGAGATGCATGTGTTCCACACAGGAGTATTGTTTTGAGAGAGTGAGCATCACATGAGTGTACCACATGCAAGAGTGCACCATGTACAAGAGTGTGCCATGAGCACCTGGCTTTGTTTTTTTCTTCAATTTATTTTGTCCTCCTTTTCATTGTAAAAAGTTGGTCACCTTACTGAAACGGGCCATGTGTACCCCCACGTGCCTCATTTTCACCCTCCATGGCATTCTGCAGCACTTTGCTGACCAAAACCAGGGCGAAAACTGGGCTGAAAACAGGCCAAAACTGGGTCAAAAATGGCCGGAAAATGGGCCTAAAACAGGACCAAAACTGGGCCAAAAACGGCTGGAAAACGGCTCTAAAATGGGCCACGTGATCCGTTTTTGGCTGGCAGGATGCTGCAGGAGGCATCCATCCTGCCCTCCTGCACCCCGCACTGCCCTTCCCCTCCTCACTACCATTCCACAGAGAAGAACTACAATGCTGATCCAGTCCTCAAAGACATCCAATTAGACACCCCTGATCTAGAGGTATGGATTGAGTTGGATTGAAACAGTTGCCTCTTTTTCAAAGACCGTTCAAAGATCTTCCTTTACGTCATTTTCTTCAAAAATATTCCGCTCAGAACTGGATGGAAAAGATCCATTCCAGGTAAAAGAGTGAAAAGATTGCCTATTTGACATTCAAGCAGGAGCCACCAGATTCAATTCACAAAGGAGCCCAAATTTTGGAAACTACAAATCGTATGCTTCCAATAGGATTCTAATGGGAAAATCCAAAAGAATTTCAGAATTTCATTAATAAATGGGCAGCTATTTAAATTTGTCAAATAAATAATTACAAATCACCAAGAATGTCCTGGACCTCACAGCAGAAATTTGATATTAAGACTGCATAATGTTTTTTGGCAACAAAAATGCATGTTTTCAGCAGTGATTTCATATTCCTCCTTCCCCTACTCCTCTTCCTCCTGTTTCTTTAAAATATGCAAAATGCATGCATTTGGGCTATATAAATCTTAAATCTTAAAGTGTTCAACACTTTGGAAAAATTGTATAAGTCACCCACAAAATAATAAAAGTTGGATTATTTTAGTCCACACTTCCAATGGGATTTTTCCATGTATTTTAACCTGGAAAGGTAAAAAAAAGTTGGACTGAAAAAGTAAGCAACTAACCAAACTGACACTCTGTGAATTCATTGGCAATGTCCATATTGCCCAATGAGTCCCAAAAGTAACCCATAGTGGGTTCACACTCCAATTTGATTTCTCCAGGTATTTTACCTGGTCAGGTAGAAAAGATGGAACAAAAAGTTCAGTGCCCGTCTCACCAAAGCAATGTGCTGTGAATTCATTCATGACATCCATTTTTCTCATCAAGTTCAAGAGGAAGTAACTTTAACCCTAAGTGGGTTTACCCTTCAATGGGATTTTCCCATGTATTTTACATGGAAATGTAGAAAAACTGGACTCAAAAAGTCAGCGTCCTCCTGACTTACGTTCGGTCGGTGGGTCCCAAGGAGAGACGAGACTTGAGTAGTGAACAACAGCTCTTTATTAAGCAGACAGATTATGAGACAAAACCCTAGCACGCGGCAGCTCTTTTTATAGATCTGGCCGTGGCTAGGCAGCCAATGACAACTATTTGTGTTTGCCGCTCTTGGTTCAGCCAATCGCAGCAAACCCTGTAAGAGCCAATCAGAAACGTTCAAGTTATCCAATCACGATCCGGCTTCTCTGGATCAATAGGAATGCAGGGTTTAGAGCCTGCTAATATGGAACACTAACCATGCCTATGCACTGCAAATTCAGTGACGACATCTAGTTTGCTATATGCAATTTGATGCAATTTGATGCAAATTCATCGGTGACATTCATTTTATTGTTCAAGTTCGTGGAGACCTAACCCTAAGTGGGATTTTCCTCCTGTTCTGTACCTTTATTTGAATTCTTGAGATCCCCGCGCTTTGATTCGCCAAAGCGCAGGGCGATCGGATTGGCTAGGCGAACCGCAACGATTGGCTCGCTGAGAATCTCCCGCGATTGGTAGATTCGAATCGCGGGAGATTCAAAGCGGTGCCATTGGCCGCAGCCACCGAAGGAATAAAAAGGAATAAAAGTTTTTCTAAGAGCCAGTTCGGTTCCTGACTGCAATAAAGAGCTTGATACAAAGTCACCGACTCCTGACTTCCTTCCACGCGGACTTAACACTGGCGACAAAGGTGGGATTCTTATCCTGAACCGAAGCATGTGTCCGATGGAAGCCAGCCAACTGACGAGATGGCCAGCATCGCGCCACCAACCCCCTTCAACCCCGCCAGGGAGGACTGGGAATCTTACACGGACAGATTCCACATGTTCCTCGAATGCAACGATCTGAAGGATGCCATGGGACCGAAGAAACGAGCCATCTTCCTAACGCACTGCGGGCCCGCAGTGTTTAAGATGGCAAAAGCGCTAGCCAAGCCCGCCGATGTTACCGCGATGGATTGGGTGGACCTCGAGTCATTACTCCGGAAACACTATGCTCCAGCCGTACCCATTCTCATCCAACGACATGAATTTTATAGGCGGGACCAGCGGTCGGGCGAGAGTTTCAATGATTTCATTGCAGAGCTGCGGCGCCTTGGAGGACTATGCGAGTTCTCCAATATGAACGAGGCCCTGCGGGACCGAATCGTGCTCGGCCTTTGGGACCCCGTTCTCCAAAGTCGGTTGATGGCTAAGGGCAACATCGCTCTCGCCGATGCCATCTCCGAAGCCGCAGCAGCCGAAGCAACACGACAATCAGCAGACCGCATGCAGAGACCGAACGCCGGGGACCGCACCGCAAACAACAACCCTGCAAGGTCGACCGAGGCCCAACCTGAAACTACCACCCACCAGGGCGAACTCCACTCCACCTCGGGCACGTCAGACGAGGAGGAAGACATCCACCGTCTCCAGGCAGGCTGCGACCAGCGCAGCTGGCGGAGTCGTAAGTCGAGGACCACATGTGCCGGTCGTGGAGGCGACCACCCCAGATCCGAATGCCAGTTCTTCGACTCCATTTGCCAGCACTGCGACAAAAAAGGCCACATAGCCCGCGTCTGCCGCCTCAAGAAAACCCACAGCCCCAGACGATGGGACCCGAGCGAGCGGAAATGAGAGAGCCCACCCCCCAGGACCAGAGACCGCCCAGCAGACAACCATTGGGAACGGAATGGATGAGCCCAACGAGGGGGCAAGAGCCGGTGGAGAGAAGAGACACATCAAACGGTCACCATCAACCACGCAATCACCACAGATGCCAGAAAGGTCTACGTGGAGGTAGGCATCAAAGGCGAACCCTGTAAAATGGAGGTGGACTCCAAGTCCTACCTCTCAATGGTAGCATGGCAAGAAATTAAATGCTTGGTGCCTACCATCCAGAGGAGGGAACTAGAAAACCAGAGACTAATCCTCAAAGACTACCAGGGAAACCTCATCCCTGTAGTCGGAACAGGAAAATTCACAGTGATATACAAGGGGCACACCAAAAGACTTCCCCTGACCATCGTCGATCGAGACCGACCTAGCCTGCTGGAACTTCAATGGTTCGCACCACTAGGCATCGCAGTCACGGGCATCGACCACATCGCCGAAGCCGACTGGGAGCAGCAACTGGCCCGGGACTTCCAAGAAGTGTTCGACGTCACCCTAGGCAAGTACCAAGGGCCGCCTATATCCTTCAGCCTAGACCCAAACGTTCCCCCGAAACGCCTAAAACCAAGGTGGGTACCTTTCGCACTCAAACTGAAAATCGACGAGCAAATTGACAAGCTCGTCAAGCAAGGGGTCTTACAACCCATAGACCACGCCTGGTGGGAGACCCCCATAGTCACCCCAATCAAGCCTGATGGGTCAGTGAGAATCTGCGGGGACTATAAGGCCACCCTAAATGGCGCCTTGCAGCAAAGCGCTTACCCCGTCCCCGTAGTGCAGCATCTCCTACACTCACTGGGAGGGGGCAAAGTTTTCGTGAAATTCGACCTGGCCCAAGCATACCAGCAACTGCCGGTTGACGAGGAAACTGCAGAGGTGCAAACCATAGTCACCCACTGGGGAGCCTTTAGATGCAACCGCCTCCAATTTGTGGCGCCTGGAATTTTCCAGAGCCTCATGGAAAGACTCTTATAAGGCATCAAGGGGGTGGTACCATACTTCGACGATGTACTAGTATCGGCAACCAACCAGGCTGAACTAGAGAGTCGCCTAAGGGAGGTGTTAATGAGATTCAAAGAAACTGGGCTTAAAGTGAAGAGGGAAAAATGCCAGAGCGCGTCGAATTCCTAGGATACCTCCTAGACCGACACGGCATTCACCCCACCAACAAAAAAATTAAAGCCATCAAGGAAGCCCCCACACCGAGGTCAAAAACAGAACTGCAGGCATTTCTGGGGCTACTTAACTTTTATAACGTCTTCCTGCCCCAAAAGGTGACCGCGGCGGAGCCTTTGCATAGGCTTTTGGACAAGGCGGCTACCTGGAGTTGGGGGAAACGCGAGGAAGCCGCCTTCAAGAAAACCAAGGACCTGCTCACTTCGGATGCCGTCCTCATCCAGTACAATGGGACCCTACCACTAGCCATCACATGCGACGCATCACCCTTCGGCGTTGGCGCTGTCCTCAGCCACACTCTCCCCGATGGAAAGGAAGCACCCATCGCATTCTTTTCAAGGACCCTCACCAAACTGGAGCGGAACTACAGCCAGCTGGACAAAGAGGCTTTGGCTATCGTCGCTGCAGTAAAAAGGTTTCACGAGTACCTCTGCGGCCAGACGTTTACCATCATCACAGACCACAAACTGCTGCTGGGAATACTTGCAGGGAACAGGGCCACCCCGAACATTCTGTCTCCCCGAATGACAAGGTGGTCCAAATTCCTGGCCGCCTACAACTACGGGCTCACACACCAACCCGGTAAGACTATCTCCCATGCGGATGCCTTAAGCCGCTCACCGTTACCTGAACCAGACACTGACCCAGCACCCACGACGACCACCCTCAGCATAGAGACTCTACCCAACCTACCCATAACCGCGTCAGACATTGCCCGAGAAACTAATAAAGACAAACGTCTGGCACGGGTTTTGCATTGGGTAGAGAAAGGGTGGCCGGAAAAGGACAACGACGAGACCTTCAGGACATTCCGGAACTGGCAAACGGAACTCTCGTTACTAAAAGGGTGTATACTATGGGGGGATAGGGTGGTCATCCCGGAAAAACTACAAGGGTTTTGGAACTGTTATACGAGGGGCACCCGGGCATCGTTAGAACAAAAGCCCTGGCCAGATGTTATGCTTGGTGACCAGGGATGGACAAACAGATCGAGGCCTGGGTAGCAAGGTGTCAACGATGCCAGGAAACTAGACCAAGCCCACCCACAGCACCCATCCTAGAGTGGGAAACCCCAGGGGACCTTGGTCAAGAATCCACATAGATTTCGCCAGGCTCTGGCACTGTCAGGCTGCGCTCCTTCTAGATCCCAAGAAAGAAATACTCAGACTCCATGGTGTAGAGCAAAGTTATCCTTTTACTGGGAAATAAAGTGGTAGCTACAAAGCAATTCCGAAACTGAGAAATTGGCGGGTAGAATGCACATACAAAGAAATAGGTTTGCTCCCACCCCCCAAAGTTCAAATGATTCTTCCAATTAAAACTTTTGAAACAGCTCATGTGGTCATCTCCAGATGGTGATGAGGCGTCTTGTCAAATGACCTTGACATATTTTGATAAAAGTTCGCAGTTGCGCAAAATTGGAAAAAGACAGCCAAGAAACGGAAAGTTAAAGATGAGAATCCCCCCTCCCCTTGCTAGCCCAGCAAGGAATGAAAACACCTCCAGCTTTCTTCCCATATAAAATCCCCCCTCCCACCGTTGCCATGACAGCCGAGAGAAATAATGAAACAATAGCAGAAAAGGTAGGAGGGGAAGGTATCTTGAGGCTGACATTCGGACCCCCTAGAAAAAGGACATAAGTCCCTGAAAGAAAAACAAAATAATTACATGTTAACATTATGTACATCTCCATGGTTTATCAGGATATTTGGCATAAAATTTCTTTAACAGTTCAGGAGCCCTAAGGTCCTTTTCATTCACCCACTCAGAATGGGATGGAGGAAAATGTTTCCAAGCTACAAGGTATTGGGTACGACCCCTCCATTTTCTAGAGTCCAGAATTTCTTTAATTTCAAAATGCTGTTCCCCCTCAATTAATATTGAGATCAGATTGGATCAGATTGGATCGGTCTCAAGGCACAGGTACGTTCTGGTTTCAACAAACTAACATGGAAAACAGGATGAATACGACGAAGAGTCTTTGGTAAAGTCAGTTGAACAGTTACAGGATTTATAATCCTCTCAATGGGGAAAGGTCCTACATACTTAGGACCCAACTGCTTTGATTTTTGGGTAGTTTGTAAATACTTGGTCGAAAGGAATACTTTATCGCCCACTTGATATGACATCTGTGGAGCTCGCTTTCTGTCAGCAAATTTCTTATGAGATTGGTGCGCCTCATCCAAAGCTTTGCGGATGACTGGCCAATTAAGTTGAAGCTGAGATATCCAATCACTCAATGACTGGACAGTTGGGTTTTCACCAGGCAGTTCAGGTATGGGTACAAAATCTTGCCCCATTGCTATTTTGAAAGGAGTGAACCCCGTACTACTATGAACAGAGTTATTATACGCCACCTCCGCAAAAGGTAACAGATCCACCCAGTTGTCTTGTTGAAAATGTATGTAGCATCAGAGATATTGCTCTAGTACCCCGTTAGTCCTCTCGCAGGCTCCATTAGTTTGGGGATGGTGGGCGGAGCTTAAGCTTTGGGTGGAGCCTATTAACTTCAGAAATTCCCTCCAGAAATTCGAGGTAAATTGGACTCCTCGATCAGAAACTACACGTTCAGGTACACCATGCAATCTGTAAACATGAAGAATGAAAAGTCTGGCTAAGGATTTTACCGAAGGGATCTTTGAGCAAGGGATGAAATGAGCTTGTTTGGAAAACAAGTCAGTCACCACCCAAATGACCGTGTGTCCTCTGCTTTCAGGTAGATCTACTATAAAATCCATGGAAATTTCCTTCCAAGGGGCAGTTGGTCTGGCCACATTCTGTAACAGTCCTGGTGGCTTACCCGGTGGTCTTTTTGCTGAGGCGCAAATCGGACAACTCGCCACATAAGTCTCAATGTCCTTTTCCAAGGAAGGCCACCAAAATTGTCATTTCACCAAATGTAAGGTCTTCACAAAACCAAAATGACCAGCCACTTTGGAATCATGGGTTTGTTGCAATACATGGCTTCTCAGGGTTTTTGGTACATACAATTTCGCCCCCATCCAGGCTAGGCCATCTCGAATGGTGCAGTTATTCGCATTTGCCAGAAACTACTCATCTGTCTTCAAAGCCTCCTTAAACTGTTCCATCAGATCAGTGGGTAGATCCCTCTCCTGGTTTCTTTTCTGTGCGCGGGTAACTACAGGGGCAGCCAGTTGTGTAGTGGACACGATTGGCCTTATCACTTCTTTTCGGATACTGTTGTATTGAGGCATTCTAGACAAAGCATCTGCCATAAAATTTTTTCCCCCTGGGATATATTTCAAGGAGAAGTTGAATCGCTTGAAGAACTGAGCCCACCTAACTTGTTTAGGGAATAGTTTCTGAGGGGTTTTTAAAGCTTCTAAATTTTTATGGTCAGTCCACACTTCAAATGGGTGTTTCGCTCCTTCCAGAAAATGCCTCCAAGCTAATAAAGCCCAACGGACTGCGAATGCTTCCTTCTCCCAAACGGCCCATCTCCTTTCAGTCTCAGTGAATTTACGAGAAGTGTAAGTGCATGGTTGTAGTGTCCCCTTCTCGTTCAATTGGAGTAAGACCACCCCCACTGCTACATCACTTGCATCAGCTTGGATCACGAAAGGGGCGTCAATGTCGGGGTGTTTCAGTATTGGTTCTGCAGCAAAAAGTCTCTTAAGTTTTTCAAATGCAGCTTGGCACTCCATAGTCCAATTCAATGGTTGACTGGGCTTTGGTTTCAATTCCCCCTTTGTTTTTAGGAGGTTGGTGATAGGCATAGCTATTTTTGCAAAAGACGGGATGAATTGGCGGTAAAAATTGGCAAAACCCAGAAAACTTTGAAGCTGTTTACGAGTTTTCGGTGGGGCCCAGTCCAAAACGGCTCGCACCTTTTCTGGGTCCATTTCAATGCCTTCGGGGGAGATACGATATCCCAAGTAGTCGATTTTTTCTTGATGGAACTCATATTTGGATAGTTTGGCGTACAGTTTGGTGGCCCTCAGCTTGTGCAACACAGAGCGTACCAACTTCACGTGGTCGTTTCTTGTCTCCGTGTAGATAAGAATATCATCAAGGTATACCAGAACCCCTTTGTATAAATGTTCGTGAAGCATTTGATTGATCAGTTGCATGAAAACAGCAGGTGCCCCCTGTAAGCCGAAAGGGAGAACATTGAACTGGAAACAACCCATTGGGCAGTTGAACGCAGTCTTCCACTCGTCTCCCTCCTTTATCCGGATTCGGTAGTATGCCTCCCTCAAGTCCAGCTTTGTGAAAATCTTCCCCTTTGCCAGGTGGGCTAACATGTCCTTCATCAGAGGGAGGGGGTACATGTTCTCTACAGATACTGCGTTCAGGTTTCTATAGTCAACTACCAGACGTTTGGAGCCATCTTTCTTCTCGCGGAACATCACAGGGGCCGCCACTCGAGGTCTGGCAGTCGTGATGAAACCCCATTTCAAGTTCTTGTCGATAAACGCCCTCAATTCCTCCAACTCCCCCGGTGTCATCGGATACATCTTCGGTTTCGGGAGCGTCACCCCCGGCAGGAATTCAATGCTACAATCGGTCAACCGATGTGGGGGGAGCTCGTCGGAAGCCTCTTCACTAAACACCTCTCTTAAGTCCCAATACTCCTTCGGGATTTTCTCCTCTCCTTCCACGTGTTCGGCACCCGTAGCAGCTATCTCGGCGGGTACCTGGGACTTCGGATGGGATTTCTCCTCCCCTTCCGGATAGGGTTGCTCCTCCCCTTCCGGTGGCCGATCGGTGCGGATGCGTATCCACCCCTCCCTCCAGTTTACATGGGGATTCCACTTCCGAAGCCATGGTAGTCCCAATATTACAGGCTGTTCCATTCCAGGGGCCACAATAAAACACAGGGTCTCATGATGGTTTCCCATGGTCATCTCTAGGGGTTCGGTTACAAAACATGCGGGACAACCTCCCGCCACCGACCCATCCAGTTGGCAAAAAGATATGGGCGTTTTTAAAGTTCTCAGTCCAATGCCCATCCCCTTAACCACTTTCATGTTAATTACATACCTCGTGCACCCCGAGTCCAGTAAGGCCATCATCACTCCCTCAGTCCCCGAGGTGGGCCGCCTTAACTTTATTGGGATGGTCATGGGCCCTTGATTAGGACTTACCGGGACGTCATCTTCTGAATCTGTCTCGTTCTCGTCGAGTGGGGTTGGAGGTCCCAGCTCCTCTCCTGCCGAAAGGGCGACCTCTACAACCTCTCCTGTCTTCAGCCTGGTCTCGCGGGGTTTGGTTGAGGGGTTTTTTGGCTTTCTCCCGGGGTCCCGCGCTTTCGGTGGGTTCACCTTTACTCGACAATCCACCATCCGGTGGCCCTCCTTTCCACAACGGAAACATGCCGTGGTCTTGGCTCCTGCCGCCATCCCTCTCGGTTGGGGCCCTGAGGTCTCTCGGAGATGGGGGGGAGCGGTTTTCTCCAGGCGGGACCTCCTCTGCGTCTGTTTCTGGCTAGATCAATGTCCACCTCTTCCGCCAGCAAGTACCATGACTGTAACTCACGTGGATCCCTTCTGGAGATGCACGTGTGGTATACATCTTCATTTAAGCCATCATTGTAGGCTTCCACCAGGGCCCCCATGGGACCAACCTCGGATGTGGTATGCCAGCTGCCTGAATTCTTGGGTATAGTCTGCCACCGATCTCCCCCTTTGGACTAGGGTCTTCATTCTGATTCTGGCCTTTCTCTCTGCCAGAGGGTCCTCAAACCTCCTCAGTGCAGTCATGAAAGCATCGAGGGTTTGCAGTTGGGGGGAGTTATCATTGTACAAAGTCACCACCCAATCTGCTGCCATCCCTTCCAGGGTTCTGGGAGCGCATCTCACTTTGGCTGCTTCAGAGGTGAACTCCCGCTCAAATTCTGCCATATAACTCCCAACTTGTACCAGAAAAAATCCCAAATCTCTGGGATTTCCTCCAAACTTTACATCTGGGGGGGCAGGTGGCGTCTTCCAGGAGCCACTCCTATTGCTGGGGCTCCCCGGGCGGCAGCGGGCGGCTGCGCTGGCAGAATCTGGGCAAGGGGGGTAGAGGTAGCTTGGCTCCCCCGGGCTGATCTCGCTCCCTCTTCCCCCTCATACCTTTGAGTTGTGCCGGGCTCCTCAGGAACATCCATAGAGAATTTCTCGGCTTGATCCAGCTTGCCTTCCATCTCCTCCCCCTCCTGCCATAGCCGTCCCCTCGCACCTTTTCATCTTACAGTGATCCTGGGAGGAGGGGGGTCTTCAGGGTCTCTCCAACCAACCCCCAACGACCATCTGGGCATCTCGGCTGGGGTTTCTTCCAGAGTCAATTCGGCCAGCAGGTCAGCCACCGACCCCTCCGGTAGCAGCATCGGCTGCCCCCCCGCAGCTCCCTGATCCTCTTCATCACCGGTTGGAGACGACATGGGATGAAACCCCCTCGGAAGAAAAGTTGCTGTTTTCTCCGGGTGGGTTGATGTGGCAGTTTCGGAATAATGTCAGGCTGCGCTCCTTCTAGATCCCAAGAAAGAAATACTCAGACTCCATGGTGTAGAGCAAAGTTATCCTTTTACTGGGAAATAAAGTGGTAGCTACAAAGCAATTCCTAAACTGAGAAATTGGCGGGTAGAATGCACATACAAAGAAATAGGTTTGCTCCCACCCCCCAAAGTTCAAATGATTCTTCCAATTAAAACTTTTGAAACAGCTCATGTGGTCATCTCCAGATGGTGATGAGGCGTCTTGTCAAATGACCTTGACATATTTTGATAAAAGTTCGCAGTTGCGCAAAATTGGAAAAAGACAGCCAAGAAACGGAAAGTTAAAGATGAGAATCCCCCCTCCCCTTGCTAGCCCAGCAAGGAATGAAAACACCTCCAGCTTTCTTCCCATATAAAATCCCCCCTCCCACCGTTGCCATGACAGCCGAGAGAAATAATGAAACAATAGCAGAAAAGGTAGGAGGGGAAGGTATCTTGAGGATGACATACACTTTCCTAATAACCGTAGACGCTTACTCCAACTGGCTGGAGGTAAGCAACATGAGAACAACCACCATGGAAGCCATGACCAAAGAACTCTGCAAACTTTTTGCAACACACCGCCTCCTGGACGTCCTCGTGTCTGACAACGGGCCCCAATTCACCTCGCTAGAATTCAAAAAATTCCTCGCGGAAAGGGGCATACGACATGCACTGACAGCCCCGGTGCATCCGGCGGCGAATGGAAGGGCTGAACAGATGGTTCAATTCACAAAAAAAACCATCCAGAAAATAGACCATGGGGAGATCCAGGACAAAATAAATAAATTACTTTTCATAAAGCGCATAACCCCGAACACCACAACAAATAAAAGCCCGGCAGAACTGCTAATGGGGAAGAAAATAAGGTCCCCACTCGATAGACTACACCCCACTTACAACCCAGAGAAACCCCCAGACTCCACCAGCAAACACCAAACCTTCGCACCAGGTGACGCCGTCTACGCGAAGAACCTAAACGGAGACCCATTATGGGTACCAGCAATCATAACACAGCTAACAGGCCCACACTCGTACCGGCTACAAACAACCGACAGACAAGCGTGGAAACGTCACATCGATCAGTTAAGATCGAGGACGGCCACACAAGACACCACCGACACGCAACCAAACAAAACCAACCCCCTCAACACAAACCAAGAGGGGAGGGGATACCCCGGGAACCAAAACCCAGAAAAAAAAAACCAGCCATACTCACCTGCAAGCAGCCAGCACGAAACCTCGCCAGAAAGAGACAGCCAGGCCAGCTCAACCAACCCGGGAAGACCGAGCGGGAGCGGCGGAACCCGCAGCTCAACCAACCCGGGTAGCCCAGGAGGGAGCTGCGGAGAGCGGCCCAGACAGACAGACCAGGCGGTTCCCACGACAGAGTCCAGAGAAACAGAGACCCCGACCGAACCGGCCGGGATCCAATCTACGACTGACCTGTGCAGGTCCAGTAGGCAAAGACGGAGCCCCGCCTACCTATGGGACTACGCTACATAGGACTGAACCAAGAGGGGAGGGGTGTTCTGTACCTTCATTTGAATTCTTGAGATCCCCGCAGTTTGATTGGCCAAAGCGTGGGGCAATCGGATTGGTTAGGTGAGCCGCGCCGATTGGCTCGCTGAGAATCTCCCGTGATTGGTAGATTCTAATCGCGGGAGATTCAAAGCGGTGCCATTGGCCGCGGCCGCCGCGGCTTGGGAATAAAAAGCCGCAAAGTTTTTCTAAGAGCCATTTCTGTTCCTGACTGCAATAAAGAGCTTGATACAAAGTCACCGACTCCTGGCTTCCTTCCACGCGGACTTAACACCTCCAATGGGATTTCCCCATCTATTTTCCCTGGAAAGGTAGAAAAGGGCTACTCAAAAAGTCAGTGTCCTCTTTATCATACTCACACACTGCAAATTCTTTGGCAACATCCATTTTCCTCTTTGAGTTCATGGGGACCTCCATTTTCCCTCCTTTCTCATGTACAGAAGCACTGAACTTCTGGAACATCTTTTGGTCTTGTGCTCTACGATGGAGATGTCTTCAGACACAGCCCTGCCTGCCTGTCCCATCGGAAAGATCACTCCTCCCAAAATGGAGTGGAAAGGGGAGCAAGATGCAAGAACAGTATTCCTATTAGGTGAGGAAAAGCAGGCAGGAAGAGAGAAAAGAAGGAAAAACAGAAAGCTAAAACTGAAAGAAAGATTTATTTGCGCAACCACAAGATGGAAAATTAAGAAAAGGTAGGCTTTGGGCACCTCTTAACTGGAGGAGTTTTCTCAATTTATATGACATGAAAAGTATAGGAAAAACCTGGCATTTACATCCAATAATATAAACTAAAAGTTCATGTTTCAGTTAATTAAAATGCTGCCAGCTAACTTGTCCTAGTGAAAAAGATTTTTTGTGAAAAAAAAGAAAAAAAAAGAAAAAAGGCGTACTTTTTTCTTTATTTTTTTTATTCTTTAGAGATTTTTGTATAAGAAGACTTTAATGTAGTCCTGCTCAGTCATCTTATGTCTTTTTTTATCTATCATAAGGCCATTTTACTTTTATAATGCAGCATTTTAGCTCTGTTTGTTCCCAAAATCATATATTACTAGGAATTATATACACTTGATTTCAGCTATAGATCTATAACTCTTAGATAAGAATATCCAGTTTTAGGTTAGCACAGCTAGTTGTCTACAACTTTGCAAGTCTGTCTCTTGCAAAGATGGCTTTCAAATAATAATTGCTCAATTATATGACCTATTTGATACCTGAGCCAATTCTCTTCTCTTCTCTTCTCTTCTCTTCTCTTCTCTTCTCTTCTCTTCTCTTCTCTTCTCTTCTCTTCTCTTCCCTTCCCTTCCCTTCCCTTCCCTTCCCTTCCCTTCCCTTCCCTTCCCTCTCCTCCTCTCTTCTTCTCTTCTCTCTCTCCCCATTTCCTCTCTTCTCCCCTCCCTTTCTCCCCATTTCCATCCCCATAAGATAGTTTCTGAACAATATAAAAACACAAATGATTGCAAAACTTTTGCTGAATCAAGGATGAAATACAGTATAGGTTTATGAATTTAGCCAAAATGTCATTTCCTCATTAAATTTTGAACTGAGAAAAATAAAATGGTTTCAAGAGGTGTGATTAATCACATTTTTAATATTGATTGAAATGTTTATTTCCCGAAGAATCTGAATTTATTTTCAGATCATTGAAATCCATTGCAGTGTTTGCATTACAAACCAACATGTGAAGTATGAAATTAGATTGTGATCTGCATACTTGTCCAGGAAGTTCAGAAGTTCAGAATTTGCTTAAGGCAATTTACAAAGACTGAAATCCTTTTTAGATAAGAAATCACTGCCTTGGTAAGGCCACATTTGGAATACTGCTTCCAGTTTTGGTAGCCATGATGTAAAAAAGATGTTGAAACTCTAGTGCAGAGAAGAGGAACAAAGCTGATTGGGGGACTCGAGGATTAAACATATAAAGAGCAGTTGCTGGAACTGGATATGTCTAGTCTTATGAAAAGAAGGACTAGGGGTGACATGATAGCAGTCTTCCATTTTCTGCCACAAAGAATAGGAAGTCAAACTATTCTCCAAAGCACCTGAGGGTAAGATAAGAAGCAATGGGGAAACTAATCAAAGAGAGAAGCAACCTAGACCTAAAGAAACATTTACTGATAGTTAGAACAATTAATCAGTAGAACAACTTGCCTCCAGAAGTTATAAATGTTCCAATATGGAGCGATTGGATAACCATTTATCTGGAATTGTATAGGATTTTCTGCCTAAGCAGGGGGTTAGACTAGAAGAGGGATGGACTAGACGACCTCCAAGGTCCCTTCCAGCTCTGTTTTTCTATTCTATTCTATTCTATTCTATTCTATTCTATTCTATTCTATTCTATTCTATTCTATTCCAAGTACCTCAAATGGTGAGAGTACAAAATGAAGCAAACATAAGCCAGTCTCAGCTATTGTTAATGAAATCAGAATTAATAAATTAAGTCAACAATAAATTTTTTGGCTATCGTGCTTGAATAGAATTGCTGCAGTGGTGGGATTCAAATTTTTTTTACCACTGATTCTGGGGGTGTGGCTAATTAGATTATGCTGACTTTTTTTCAAGCTCATTGACCAGTGATGTTTGTCAAGCTGCAATTTCCATGTACACTCAGATTGTTTGGATAAATGTATTTGACAAGTGCGAACAGAGAATAGAGCTATGTAAAAACTGGATGTAGCAAGAATACCACCAAGATGTGATGGGGTTTGAATGAACAAGTGAAGGCATGCAGAAACAAAGCATATCTTCATCAATTAATAAGGAGCTTGTGAGCCATACAGCAGGGCTTTATTTATTTTTTATTTTAGTATTTATTTATATCCCACCTTTATTATTTTTATAAATAACTCAAGGCAGGGATCACATCCAATGCTCCTTCCTCCTCCTATTTTCCTCACAACAACAATTTGGAGATTTTTACATTTGTTGATATTAGTTGCAATGTCATGTCCAACCCATTGCAACCCCATGGACAATGTTCCTCCAGGCCTTCCTGTCCTCTACCATCTTCTGGAGTCCATTTAAGCTCATGCCTATTGCTTCAGTGACTCCATCCAGCCGCCTCATTCTCTGTTGTCCCCTTCTATTATAAAATCGTTTAAAAACTGCTTTTTAATATAATGATGCTGGTACTTAGTAACCACATGAATATCCCTTCCTTAGGATCAACTATCCCAGACCTGTCCTGCAGTCTCCAATGGTGAACCCACTACTGTTGTAGTCAGTCCACTCAGCTTGGTGCTAGTCATTCTTTTTCCTTTCATCTTTCCCAGAATGGGAACAGAGCTCAGTCTTTGCATAATTTGTCCAAAATATGACAATCTGAACCTACTTTTGGAGAACCTCAAATGAGAATGTGGGTTTATTTGTTTGATGATCAATTAATTTGTTTTCTTGACTATTTATGTCATTTTAGGACTTTTTCCCAACTCCAAAGTTCAAAAGAATTCATATTCTTTCTCTCCTGCTTCTTCAAAGCTCAGCTTTCACTTCCAGAGAATGTCACATTTCTTGCACCATTGTTTATCTTCGTAGGTATAGACACAAAATGCATCTGAATAGCTTCTCCAAGGATTTCTTCTTGCACTCTTGCAAAATATTTTAAGAGTCTCATTGCTTCTTTTATTATTTTTAATGGCTTTTGATGTATGATTTTGGATATTTTTCATTTTCTTTTGTGTTTTAAATTTCTGAGTCAGCCAGAGTCACATATGTGAGATGGTGGGAGGAATAGGTTACATAAATTGAACAAGCAAGCAAACAAATATATTTTTTCTGTAACAGCTGAAAAAAAACCAACCTCAAATTTTGAGAGACCCCTTCAGGCATTGAGCTCCTAATGTGTAGCCTTGCTTAACATGCCCAAATTCATCTCTGAGATCATTCTTTCTACTTTAGATTATAATCAATATTTGAATGTTTTGAGACTGTGAACCTGGCAAAACAGTATACTTACCTATTCTTATCAGCTGGGTAGAGATGATAATAAAATTGTTGGAGGGGAATCGTGCAGAATAAGCAAGATGCAGAAAATAGGATTACATGGATCTTAAAGGACAAAAAGGAAAAAGAGAGGAAAGATTGGGCAGACATTGAATTCTCCACAGAAAGAATAAAGAACAAAATGGTGTTGGAGGCTCAGGTATTCAAACTATAGTTTGATCCTTTCCATAAGTTAATTACAGTAGAAATAGATGTTTGTGTATAGTAAGATCAATATATTCATATACATATATACATATGCATATATACATATATGCATACAAACATACAAACATACATACATACATATGCATACACACACACACAAGACAACCATCTGCTACTGAATGCTGGGAAGCAACAATAGGGACTGAAAGCTATTTCCATGCCTTGGAAATGTGAATGCTCCATTGGATAACAGGCATCCCCCTTCTTGATCACATCACAAATTATACCATTCAACAACATTTTGGTGTGGCACCAATTATAGAGAAGATGAGAGAAGGCTGGATCCGCTGGTATGGACATGTCCAGAGAGCAGTACCTTCCACTGTGGCCAAGACTGCCTACTAACTAGAAGTCAATGGCCAGCGATCTTGTAGGTGCTCAAAACAGAGATGGCAAGACACCATCAACAAATATATGCAAGCCGGGCCTGTGCCCTGGAGATGCAGCTGACCGTGCAAAATGGTGCTCAATGATTCAAAAGGCAGACTCTGAACCCATGGAAATATGCTAGGAGGAGGAAGAAGAAGAAGAAGAAGAAGAAGAAGAAGAAGAAGAAGAAGAAGAAGAAGAAGAAGAAGAAGAAGGAGGAGGAGGAGGAGGAGGAGGAGGAGGAGGAGGAGGAGGAGGAGGAGGAGGAGGAGGAGGAGGAGGAGGAGGAGGAGGAGGAGGAGGAGGAGGAGGATGTCCAAAAAATATTTCAGTGTTTCTTGATCTTTTCTTCACCTTTAAATACATTTAAATACCTTTTGTGGCCATATACCATGGCAAAGAACCCCAAGACTTAATTCAAGATTTAAATCATAACATTTATTCAAGCTTTTGTGGGCCCCGTATGACAACATCATGCCCTCACCAGGGGTCCCTGGACCATAATTTGAGAACCACTGGTCTAGCACATTCCAAGTCAAAAATGTGTACCTGTCTATAAATTTGCAGAAGCAAAATATGAAGGCTCCCGCAGATTTAAAACACTTATTTTACTTATGTTTTCACAAATGTCTAAAAACACCTTCAGAATTGGTTTAAATTGTTGGTTCTGATTCCTGTTAGGAAACCAGCTCCTCCCCTTCAGAACAAGAACAGGGAATTAATAACTGTTCTGTCAGAATGCTTTGAGAATTCTCAAAGTAAGAATAACATTATTCTCTTTAACTCACAAGTAACATTTATATATTTATTTATCCATTCAATTTGTATCCTTTCTTTCTACTCACATGGAACAATCCTCAAGGCGACCAACATAAAATGCAGATTTGTTTTTTTCTCTCTCTCTTTTAAGGAAACCAGTGATTAAAATCAATATTAAAGTGATTTACTATGAAAGGCTTGTGGAATAAGATGCATCTTGGTTGTCTTTTCGATAGTGATGGAATAGTAAGCTAAAAGATATTCGACTAAAATACACACATGGTTTGAAAAATGATTAAACAACATATAAATTTGAAACCTGAGATATTTTTATTAGGAATGGGACCTGAAGGTTACAGTAAAGAAAAACATACTTAATCATACATGTATTAACAGCAGCTAGGATTGTATTTGCTCAGAATTGAAAAGAGATAAGTTACCGATAGAGGGAAAAGTAATTGAAAAAATATTTGAATGTGCAGAAATGAATAGATTAATATTAGAAATTAAAGAAAAAGAAGAATCTGAATATTACATAGTATGGGATTTGTTTTACCATTGGTTAAAGAATAAAACAAATTAAAATGGACTAGATGTACCTATGAAGCAATGAGAAGCTCGTGAAATAGATATATTGGATATTACTTATATGGGAATGTGATTATTGTTATATTAATAAGACTATTGTTATTATTAATTGTAAGCACATGAAATATGTACCTAATTGACACATGATTGAAATGGAATGGATTTATTGTATGTTAAAAAAAAACCTATTTGTATAACAAAATAATAATAATGATGGAATAGAGATCAAATGCAATTCATTAGGGGAATCATACTGATAAGCTAAGAAAAATGTCAAAAAAACTTATCCACAGAAAGGAAAGTGTTGTTTATTTATGCTCAGTATTCACAATGTTTTTCAGGAAGAAGACAATAATATTATAATATATAATTGCAATATATACTTTCTTTTTCTTTTGGGTTGTAAGGGTTAGCCAGTGACATCTCTATTGCACTAGGGATACTCAATTGGGAGCACCTGTCACATCCCTGGCAGGAGCTGGAGTGAAGCACAAGAACTCAACCCTGCCCCACAGCAGCTCCTGGGTCTCAAACCCGGACTTGCAATCTCCTGCCCAGTGTTCCAACCATTTGAGTCACTGTGATCCTTCAATTACAATGCTACATTATTGTATAACAGTGATATAATATACATTATACATTAATGCTATTAATACATAGTGTTAAGTTCGGAAGGTCAGGTTCATTAAGATGAGAGACCAATGACACCGCTTCAAGTCTGCTGTGCTTGGTTTAAGCCAATCGTGGCAGACTCTTAGCGAGCCAATCAGAACTGTCCAAGCTGTCCAATCAGGTAGCGGTTTAAATGAATCAATGGGAATGCGGGGTTTCAAGTCTGTGGATATGGAACATATAGTATCACATTATATGATACACACATTGTATTCACGAATATTGAAAAACTCACTATCCTTCATGTCTTGGCTTTGAACGTTTTGTTCTGGTTACACCTTTGTACAATCATTATTTTCACACTCCAGATTCCAGTGAAAGCAGCTTTTCAATTTTTTAAACCTTGATATTTGCCCATTAACTCATTCTGTAGCATCCCTCATTCCAGGAGGGAGAATTCTACTGCTTAATAGCATTCACAGTAAGGAAATTTTGAGTTTGGAACTCATTGTCAAGTTTTCCGTTGGCTTGTCTCTTACCTTTGTGCACTATGGAAAATAAATCAACAGCATTTTCCCTGTGACAGGACTTCATGTATTTGAGAAATTACTACAATGTTAGGATTCCCCTTCATTTCCCCTTTTTTGGCTAAACATATTCAGTTTTTCTAAGGATTATAGCCTCCAAGTCTTTCACCATCTTTAGTGCTTTTTGCACTCTTTTCTGTTCTTCAGCATCTTTTTGGTACTGTATTTTTTTCATTAATAATAAAAAAAATACTTCAGAAAAAAACTGAAATACAACAAAGCATCACTGGAGGCTTTCAAAAAGAGATTGGACAACCATTTGAAACAGTATATGATCTCCAACTCAAGCAGGGAGTTGAACTAAAAGACTTCTGCAGTTCCTTCCAAGTCTATTAGTCTATGTTCTATGTTCAACCAGCTGGGAATCCAGTTGGCAGTTAAATTATTCAAATCACATTGTTCCATTTTATCAAAATGGACATGAGGGTCAACTTAAGCAAGTTGCGCACATTTAGTTTAATTGGCTCTGATTGTAATGGGAAACTATAGCTTCAGTTTTCATTGGGAGGCATTGAACCGAGCTTTAGTGCATGGTTTAATTATGGCTTTTAAATATATATTTTAACAAACTGACCAATTGGATAGACAATGGTCGATCGAGATGAAAGTATGAGAAAGCAACAAATGAATTTGTTATGTATGTAAATAGTTTAAATAAAAGCAAGCTTGGGGTAAAGTGCAGGGTTCTGGCCCTGCACTTCTGATTGGGTGTTAAGCGGCTCGATCGGATTGGTTGGGTTCAGAGAATCCGATTGGCCCTTAACGAAGGACTCTTATTGGTTCTGGAGCTAGCGTCTTACAGCTCCCTATTGGTTATTTTCACATTAAGGTCACCTATATAAGGCAGAGTTGTTGTTCACTCTCTTAAGTCACTATGGAATAAAGAGCGGAAAGTTCACCAACTAAGATTGTCTCCAGTCATTTCACCCATGCCTGAAATTATATCACTGGCGACGAGGATGGGATTTGGAGACATCTGATCTTAAGGAACTGGGAAGAAAAACAGAGCACATGCCAAGACGACGCCACCAACGGAAACCATGTCCAGCGGCATCGTACCACCCGCTCCGTTCGATCCAAACCAAGAGGATTGGGAATCCTACATGGATTGCTTCCAAATGTTCCTTGAAACAAACAACCTGAAGGACGCCACACCAGCCAAGAAGCGGGCGCTGTTCCTGACATACTGCGGCCCGGCTGTCTTTAAAATGGCAAAGGCACTCGCGAAACCTCGAGAAGTTAAAGCAATGAGCTGGGACGACCTCGAACCTCTCCTGAGAGACCATTATGCGCCAACCGTATCTACACTCGTGAGATGTCACGAATTCTATCAAAGAAGCCAGTGAAAAGGAGAGAGTGTGGCTGACTTCGTGGCAGACCTCCGACACTTGGGAGGCCTCTGCGGATTCGCAGACTTAGATGAAGCACTGAGAGACCGCTTAATTCTGGGATTAGATGCGCTGGGCGTGCAAAGCAAGCTGATGGCGAAAGGCGACATCGACCTTGCTGACGCCATCGCCGAAGCCACTGCTGCTGAGGCGACTAAAAAGTCCGCGGCGCAACTACGGCGAAGCCGAAGCCCAACGACCCCACAGACAGGCGACCTTTTATCCAAGTCCGAAGAGCAACTTGTTACGACGCACCATGAGGACCTCTCTTCATCGTCAGACAGCGACGAAGAAGGGGTCCATCGACTGCGGTTCGACCGGGTCCCTCGCTCTAAACCCTCACGCCCTTACGCTGGTTGTGGGGCAAACCACCCCAGGGCAGATTGCAAATTCCATGATGCGATCTGTCATGAGTGTGGAAAACGAAGCCACATCAGTCGAGTCTGTCGCAGTTTACCGGGACCAAGTCAGGCCTCAAGGGGAACCAGCTCTCACCAATCGGCAGGAAACCGTCCTGTAAGGCAAGATCCAGCAAACCACTCCTACAGATATCGAGCGTTGCAGAAAGAAGAGGCCCACCATACTATCACTATAGGTCACGCCTCAGCCATGGACGCTAAGAAGATTCGAGTCACAGTAGCCATAGAGAACCAACCTTGCCACATGGAGGTCGATTCCAGATCGTCCCTCTCGATGGTGTCGTGGAAGACATTAAAGCAACTCATTCCTACCATCCAACGCCAAGACCTTCGAATGCAACGTCTCATCCTTAAAGACTACCAAGGGAATCGGATCCCTGTGGTTGGGTCTTGTCGAGTCCGCGTCTCGTTTAAAAAGCATACGGCATACTTACCTCTAACGATCATCGATAGGGACAGGCCTAGTTTGTTGGGCCTCCAATGGTTCACGCCACTCGGCATCGAAGTAGCCGGCGTGAACCGAGTTGGTGATTGCGAGTGGGAGGAGGACCTTATTACTGAATTCAGCGATGTCTTCGCAGATCATCTGGGCGAGTATAAGGGGACCCCAATTTCATTTAGCCTCGACACTAAGGTCGCCCCGATCCGTTTAAAGCCCCGTCGAGTTCCGTTCGCCCTTAAGGCCAAGATAGATGAACAACTTGACAAACTAATTAAACAAGGGGTACTGCAACCCATTGATCATTCTCCATGGGAAACTCCTATTGTAACCCCCATTAAACCAGATGGGTCAAACCGAATCTGTGGGGACTACCGGGCCACTCTAAACCACGCCCTCCAGCAGAACGCATATCCAGTGCCGGTGGTACAGCACCTCCTTCATTCCCTGGGAGGCGGAAAGGTTTTTGCTAAGTTAGATTTAGCTCAAGCCTATCAACAATTGCCCGTGGACGATAAAACAGCCCAAGCTCAAATGATAGTAATGCACAGAGGTGCTTTTAAATGTACCCGATTGCAATTCGGGGTAAGTGTAGCCCCGGGAATATTCCAAAGTTTAATGGAACGATTATTGCAGGGAATCAAGGGCGTGGTTCCGTATTTTGATGACGTGTTAATTGCAGTTCCTAGTAAAAAAATTCTACAGAATCGTTTAAAATGTGTTCTTAAGAAATTCCAAGAAGTGGGATTGAAAGTAAAAAAGGATAAATGTCATCTGTATACAGACAGTGTTGAATTTCTAGGTTATCGCATTGATAGTCAGGGTATCCACCCTACTGAGAGTAAATTAAGGGCGATAAAAAATGCTCCCAGACCCCATAACAAAACTGATCTCCAGGCATTTTTAGGCCTTATTAATTTCTATAATGTGTTTTTACCGCATAAGGCGACTGTGGCTGAACCGTTACACCGGTTATTAGATAGATAAGAAAGCATTGTGGGTTTGGGGTTACCGGGAGGAAAAAGTGTTTTGAAATGTAAAAGATTTACTTACATCTGATTCTTTACTTATGCAATAAAATGAAACATTGCCATTGGTTATAACTTGTGATGCCTCACCGTTTGGGGTGGGGCTATTTTGAGCCATGTGCTACCTAATGGAAACGAGGCCCCTGTTGCATACTTTTCAAAGACTCTTTCTCAGGCAGAATGCAACTATGGACAAATAGATAAGGAAGCTCTTGCAATTGTGTCAGCCGTAAAAAAATTCCATGAGTATGTATATGGAAGGACATTTACCATTGTAACTGACCACAAACCTTTACTGGGGATAATTGCTGGGGACAAACCAACCCCCTATATATTGTCCCCAAGAATGACTCGATGGTCAGAGTTCCTAGCTGCTTATAATTATCGATTGTTACATCGCCCGGGGAAAGCCATTCCCCATGCCGACGCACTCAGCAGAGCACCGCTACCAGAAACTCTCGACGATCCGGCACCAACAGTATTGGCGTTACAAATCGAAATGCTCAACTCGCCTCCTATGACCGCTCGAGATATCGCGAGAGAGACCAGACGAGATCACACCCTAGTTCGAGTCCTAGGCTGGGTAGAACGTGGATGGCCATTGGACCAGGTCCCAGATGACTTCGCGCCCTTTAAAACAAGACAGACTGAACTTTTTTCGCAAAAAGGCTGTGTCATCTGGGGCGATAGAGTCGTCATTCCAAAACGACTCCAAAACTCGCTGTTACAAATTTTGCACGAAGGACATCCCGGGATCGTGTGGATGAAAGCACTCACACGGAGCTATGCTTGATGGCCAGGCATGGACCAACACATCGAGCAATGGGTCAAGGCCTGCACCAAGTGTCAACAAAACAGCAACGCACCGCCAAAAGCTGCACCGACTGAATGGGAGACGCCACGCGGGCCCTGGTCCAGAATCCACCTGGATTTCGCAGGGCCGATTAAAGGACATACATTACTATTGACTGTCGATACATACTCTAATTGGTTGGAAATTCATCGAATGACCCATACAACCTCCGAAGCTGTCATTAAAGTCCTCAATAGACTCTTTACAACTCATGGATTGCCGGACGTCCTGGTGTCCGACAACAGACCACAGTTTACAGCACTGATGTTTGAACAGTACCTTGCTGATAATGGCATCCGCCATGCGCTCACCTCGCCGGCGCATCCTGCTACCAACGGCCGAGCGGAACGCATGGTCCAATTTGTAAAAAAGACTTTGCAAAAAGTGGACTATGATAATATTGACGAAAAAATAAACCGCATTCTGTTTCTACAACACATCACTCCGCACAGCGTAACCAGCAGAACTCCCACAGAACTTCTCATGGGGCGAAAACTCCGTTTCCGCCTCGACCGATTGCACCCTGCTTTTGAGCCAGAAAAGCCTGCAGGATCCAGCGGACACTACCGTACCTTCAAGGTAGGCGACCCCGTTTATGCAAGAAATTTATCGGGCGACCCGGTTTGGATTGAAGCAACGATAATACACGAGACTGGGCCCAAATCCTATATTGTAAAATGTGTTGATGAAAGACTGTGGAAACGACATATTGACCAATTACGGTCACGACTCCTTTCGGCCAGCCAGCAAGTCCCCTATGACCAAACTGAGGGGGGGGAAGGAATGGAAGAAGACGACATTCCAGGGAACCTGTTCCAAGAGAGCGATGAATCTAGTGAAACTCAGGAAATGGAGCAGGAGGAAGAATCGTACACTCCAAGGGAAATCACACCAGAACGAGAAGCTGAGCCACTACCAAACAACATTTTACCTCAACAGGACTGCACACAGCCAGTCCAAAGAAAATCTAATAGACCCAAAAGACAACCATCCTATTTGAAGGACTATATAACCACATCATAATTGAGGAGCCAGGGGGAAGGGGTGTTATGTATGTAAATAGTTTAAATAAAAGCAACCTTGGGGTAAAGTGCAGGGTTCTGGCCCTGCACTTCTGATTGGGTGTTAAGCGGCTCGATCAGATTGGTTGGGTTCAGAGAATCCAATTGGCCCTTAACGAAGGACTCTTATTGGTTCTGGAGCTAGCGTCTTACAGCTCCCTATTGGTTATTTTCACATTAAGGTCACCTATATAAGGCAGAGTTGTTGTTGTTCACTCTCTTAAGTCACCATGTAATAAAGAGCTGAAAGTTCACCAACTAAGATTGTCTCCAGTCATTTCACCCATGCCTGAAACTATATCAGAATTGATAATATTCTTTAGCTAGTGGAATATTACTTGGTTCAAGATAACCCTTCTGTCTCTGCATCTAAAGAAATGGAGCCAGCTGTGATTCTAGTGGATTTCTTGTTGGCCAAGATGATGAATATTGTCTGAAAGCCTATCCAGCCTATCCCAATGATGTCATGTGAACAAGGGGATTATTATCAGATGCCAAGCATTTAAAGTGAAGAGCTGCAAAACTGGGATCAGAGCCCAAAGTACTTGGAAATAATTAAAAAGAGCAAAACATTCTTAATACCTCCGAGATTACCAAGGCCCTTGGTTATTTTGCTTTTAAATGTTGGAGTCTTAGTGAATCTCATTTAAGCTTCTGCTCTAATGCTGTCATAATTCTAATTATTTCCCCCTTGCACTTATCACTGTTCCATTTTGCTACAATCAGAGATATTTCATTACCCCACACACTAAATCCCCCATTATCCTATCCTATCTATATGTACCACCTTAAACTAATCTGAAGTAAACAAAAGTGGTTGTTCATACCCCAGGGTTGAAGAAAGGCCATTTGAACATGCTGTGACATGTGCTTATTATTATTATTTGATAAAATATTGCATTACATTGGAAAATATTCTGGGGACACAAAAAAAGAAAAAGAAAAGGAAGATTACTTTATGGATTTTTACCTACACTGGATATGAGAACACTGGGTGGTTTAAAGAAAATCTTGTTAAATTTGTCAGCAAGTATTAGCTCAAGATTTGCAACATAAGATAAAAAATAATTCTTTACAAGCTTTGTGCACACTATTTGCTGAAAGGCATAAAGCAAGGACGAACAGTCTTTTTCCAGAAGGGTGGGAGAGCGAGTTTAACATTGTGGCTAAGGTGCTGGTCTAGAAACCAGGAGACTGTGAATTCCAGTCCTGCCTTAGGCGTGAAAATCAACTGGGTGACTTTGGACCAATCATCAGGAGATTGTGAGTTCTAATCCCACCTTAGACATGAAAGTGATCTGGGCGAATTTGGGCCAATCCTGAAGAGGCTGTGAGTTATATTCCCACTTTAGTGTCTATGGAGATTCTCAGTCATCCAGGTCATGGTTGTCCCAAAGCTGCTTTTTTTTTTTTTTTAAATCAAGAAGCAACTGGACTTTCTGTTTTTTTCCTTGAAGATGTTTCACTTCTCATCCAAGAAGCTTCTTCAGCTTCCCACCATCCAGTCAGAGCTGAGGAATCTTCTTGGATGAGAAGCAAAACATCTTTAAAGAAAAAACAGAAAGTCCAGTTGCCTCTTGAAAGAAAAAGCACCTTTGGGATTCCCACCTTAGGCAAGTTGGCAGAGTGACTTTGGGTCAATCTCTCTCTCTCTCTCTCTCTCTCTCCAATCTACCTCACAGGATTATTGTTGTGGGGAAAATAGGGAAATGGGAAAATAAGGAAATGAAAGGAGTATTATGTATGTTCACCACTCAAGTTACTTATAAAGTAATAATAGTGAGATAAAAATTAGAAAGAAAGAAAGAAAAAGAAGGAAGGAAGGAAAGAAGGGAAAGAAGGAAGAACCATGGGCATATCTCTCTGTGTTTTGCAGTATATAAGGACATTGTCTGCTTTCTTCAGAAAATTGAACTGCAACTTTTAATTATTTTTAGAAAGTCAACTAATAAAAAAACAGATACCCTCTGGTTCATGTATTGATTCAGGAAGTATGTACGTTGTCAACAAAGTATAGTGAAAAAATCCCTTCCACATCTCTTTGCACGTTTGCTTTATTTCTTCATAAAACTGAGCTGCAACTTTTGTTTTTATAAAAAGTCAAATAATAAAAAATCAATTCAGTCTGGTTCGTATATTGATTCAGGAACTATGGATATTCTCACCAAAGTTTGAACTTTTGCAAAATTTCCTTCCAACCCTCGCTGCAGCTCCAGGAGATGAAAAAAAAAAAAATGGCTTGTATTTGTGTCTGAGCGTGCAACATGTGATTTGAAATGAAAAATTAAACATCTTTTCTTTTTTCTAAATTCTTCATTTCAGCTCCCAAAGTTTCAAGCAAACATCAGGCTTTGTGTGCTGATCACATTGACAACTTTTTTTTAATAGCTGATCTCGTTCTAGCTTCTGATTGTTTTCAATAGCGACATAGCCAGAGAGAATGTCCCTGCTTCCGTCCCCATATACTTTAATCTCACAAGCAACTTCCCTCCCCAGAAATTACAAATTAACCATATCCACAGCATACAGGGAAAACCTGTAAATGCAAAAATATTTAATTTAAATCCAAATTGTTCGAAGTGCAGGAAAGAAAAAGGCACTTATTTTCATATTTGGTGGACATGCCCGGAAATGAAGAAATACTGGAATACAATCAGACAATGGCTAGAGGAAATTATAAATCAGAAAACTGAATTTAATCCAGAATTTTTAAATTAAGTATAATAACACAAAAATGCAGTAAAAAAGATAGGTACATTATATTACGTATACTAATAGCTGCAAGGATTTCATTTGCGCAACTTTGGAAGGGGAAAAGGTAGCATCAGAGGGCATGGTTGTAAAGAAAATAATAGACTGTATAGAGATGGACAGGCTAACATTGAAATTAACAGATAAAGAAGATTCAATATATTATAGAGTCTGGGATGCCTGGGATGCATGGTTTAGAAATAAAAAGAAAATAAAATGGCAATTAGGAAAAGAATGAGGAAGTATGTAAATGTGTATATATGTTATAGAAAAGATTGAAGTGTAAGATGAAATATATTGATTTGTAACAAGAGTAAGATGTAATGGTAATGGAATAAGTAACCATATATTGAAAAACATAAGGAAATGTAAAATATGTCTTGATGTTGATAACAATGCATATAGCTTTATTTTATGCTTTTAAACATTGGAAAATTCATAAAATATTAAGAAAAAAGAAACATATCTATCAGGCTCTGGAAGCAGCCTTTCCCTAATATCTGAGAGAAAAGTCAAGTTTTTTTCAGTTTTCTAGAAGATCAGCAAGTTTGAAGCCCTCCATGAGGGAGACTAATAGTATTGGCACCATGGCAGGGAAGACATGTAGGCCCCAGTTGGTCTTCTAAGTAAAGTAGCTATCTGATGAAGCACTCCAATTGGGGGTGGGATTCTACCTAGTCAGACTGGTTCTATGGAACCGATTGTTATGATTCTGCATGTTCAGAGAACCAGGAAATTGAGCCACTGGTTGGCCCTGCCCCTCCCCTCCCCACTCACTTACTCCTTTCCTGGAATATGCACACCATCAAACTTGCCTGCATTTGGTAAGTTGCTGTTTTTCCTTTTTTTTCTCCAACC
Organism: Hydrophis major; assembly: GCA_033807585.1. Classification (NCBI taxonomy): domain Eukaryota; kingdom Metazoa; phylum Chordata; class Lepidosauria; order Squamata; family Elapidae; genus Hydrophis; species Hydrophis major. The sequence continues at coordinate 250,092,165 of CM066330.1, forward strand.
TTCAGCTGCTCTGCTGTGTTGGGAGATTTAGATTAGTTAGAAAGCAAAGAATTGTTGGATTCCTAGCTTCTATTTTTAAGTGCAGACTCAGGTGGCAGATGGCAGAGTGGTAGATCTCTGAGTGAATCTGTGATTCTGTGAGCAACTCAATCTGCCTGCCTGCTTTTGGGTAAAGTTGCTCTTTTTTATTAAAAAAAGTCAATATTTACATAAATATTTATAATATTTACACACAAGCCATGCCCAGCCAGAAAGCCATACCCACCCAGTCACATGACCACCTAGCCACATCCACAAATTAAGCCACACTCACAAAACTGGTTGTTAAGAAATTTGAATCCCACCCCTGACTCCAATCTTCCTCTCTGGGCAGGCAGCCAGGAATTATTTGTACAAAATGATGCAAAAAAGAGGATAGGAAACAGTGGCTCAAATGGCAATGCAGACCTGGTCTTTAAATAGAGCGATTTTTGATTCGACGTCAAAAACTTTCTTCACCAGAGAATACCGATTCTTTATGAATAGTTACTTATTCCAACAATTCTCTCCCTGCCATCCTGCCTCCCCTCCCCCACCCCATATCTTTTTTTATCATGGTATTCAATTGGCATTCAGCAGTCATTGCCATGGGTTTTCATGATTTTCATGGAGATGACATATACGCTTCCCTTGATTTTTTCCTGCTGCTGTTTAAGATCAGTTAATGGGTACTTAAAATGGAGTGTTGCCCCTTGGGAGTAAAGTAATTTCAATCTAGGTGAATGAGCTGAAAGTATAAATGATCACATTATACTGAACTTGGTGCTGTCACTTATTGGCTTCCTGAATCATAGGGCTATATTTCAGTTTTGGAAAGTGTTACACATACTTTTAGATTCAGTTGATGGCCAGTCACTTACATATTCAGAGCCTGTTGAGGCATATAGATCCTGTAAGCCCCCCTTTCTATCTACTTGGATTTTCCAAATAGGGGTGGCGAGAGAAAACAAGGCATACAGCCCTGGTCAACAGCCAGGAAATAATTAGGAACAGGCACAAATCATTTTCAACTGAACAGCAAGGTACAACCGGTTCTTTGAAGTAGATGGAAACCTAGTGAATTGAAAGTAACAGCAAAACTTCACTGATTCCAATGTACATATGTACATTTGCTCTCTCTCTCTCTCTGTCCCCTCCAATCTCCCTCCTTCCATCTCTCTCTCACTCTTTTTTTTTTCTGTCTCTGTATCTCTGCCTCTGTCTCTCTCTCTCTCTCTCTCTCACACACACACATTTACCTATCTTTCTCAAGTAGGCTGCCATGTACTAACTAGTGCTAAGGAAGCTGCCCAGGCTGGGTCTAAAAAAGTGAGCAAGTTTCCAAATTCATTTTTATCCTTGCTTTGTTGACAGCTAGAAATGGAGCATTTTTCCTTAGCTCAGGCCCAACTTTCTTTGGCTGCTTCAGTTGATAATTTCCCCCTCTTTCCCTAATAACTTGTTTCTTTTTTAATTACCTCCCTGAGGGGATATTTTAGAAAGATTCCTGGTATTTTTGTCCTTTCTGCTTATTGCCTTCTAGGTCTTTAGTTATGGCATTTGAAGGCACGGAGGACCTGGCTTTTCCCTTAGGCTCTGGGCCATGGCATTTTTATATATTACACATTTAAAAAAAAACAGACAGAGCTTTGTAGACATTATGGTGACTGCCATCTGAACTTTTTTGAACACATCTGCAGACATTCCTAATTAAGGTTGTACATCATTGGAAAATGATGTGGACCAAGTACTTTGGACTGAAGGTATATATCGTAGAAGCCTGAGTTGGACCATGGGACTAGAAGACAGATGACACACTTCCTGGATCATTTTTTTGAGTGCACATAACCCAAACCAACCGCTTTTGCTCAGAGCAAATCAGTTCTCGTATCTCCAGCAGAATTGAACATGAAGATCTATCAGTGGGAATTTGAGGACATCTGTAGAAATAATGTTGAACTGAAGATGTTTCCATTAATAGCAGAGCCCAATAACTACAATGGAATAAAAAGTGAAGTGAAAAGTTGACTTTGTTGTGATTCATCTCTCAACAAGATGAGGATTGAGATTACTGATTAGAGCTCCAGACAACTGCTCTTCACAAGGAGACCACAAAACAGCAGCCTCCAGCAGATTTTGATCATTAGGGAGAGGGCGGAGGGAAAGCCATTGTAGCTCAAACTGTGGTTCAGCATCTTTAATAAAGGTTTACATATTTCCTTTCCTAATCACCTTTGGAAATTTCTTGTTAACTGCTTCTTGAATATTAGGAACCTTCATAACAGCAAGTTTAGCTACATGGGTGATTTCCCTTCATTGAAAAACGTTTATACGAGTTTAAGAAGTTAAAAAAAAATATTTTAAAAAATAAATAGCATGAAGGTACTATTTATGCTAGCACCTTTATACTATTTAAGCACAAAATAGCATAATAGCATAAAATAGCATAATGGTTGAAGTGAAAGGTATTTTTACTAAAAGATGCCGGTTGCAGTAAAGTTAGGCAGAATCTGAGTTTCCCATTCATCAATACAAAACTGTTGCCTTCATTTCCACCCCTTCCCCCCTTGACTAGTTCAAATCCAACCAATGCAATGCCGTGGACATGTTTTAGGAACTCAGAGGTGTTTACACTCGGGGTAAATGAAGATGCCTGGCACAAAATGGTTCCACATTGATCTGCTTTTCTTCAGCTAACATTCCCCATTCTCACGCAATATGCATACAAGTTTATTACCTATTTGTCACTTTCCTTCCATTGCTCCCCCCCCCCATCCTCTGATGGCAGGATGCCAGCAAGGAACCAAGCCATAGATGATGGATCTGACATATCCCAAATTATATCAGAATGTGGAGATTTTTAGTTTCCTTTACAGACTGCTTTAAAATAGCTATATAATCTCTTGTTAAACCTGATGCTCTTTCCAATGCTAGTGGACATGATAGGTGTTATGGATTAAACCATCGCAGCGATACAACCCTAAACAGCTTCGTCTTACAGCAGGCTTGTAATCCTGCAATTCTCATTGGCCCGTGAATAGCGAGTCATGATTGGTCAGGTTTGGCCAGTCTGATTGGCTGTTAACGGAAACCCCTGATTGGACGCTTGTGAAAGCGATAGACTCAGTTCATTGGTTGTTTGACGGCAGCAAGCTCTATAAAAGAGCTACTGCTGCCCAGGTCTTTGCTCCGTTCTTTCTTGTTAAATAAAGTGTTGAAGTCACCATCCGATGTCTCGTCTCCGTTCTTGCACCCATGCCCAGGACTTAACAATAGGAGTAATGTTTCAGTGTTGTATCTCATTAATCAATTAATCAATTGAGACTCAGTTCATTGGTTGTTTGACGGCAGCAAGCTCTATAAAAGAGCTACTGTTGCCCAGGTCTTTGCTCCGTTCTTTCTTGTTAAATAAAGAGTTGAAGTCACCATCCGATGTCTCGTCTCCATTCTTGCACCCATGCCCAGGACTTAACACTGGTGATGAGGATGGGATGCGGAGACGATAGAGCTGACTAGAACATATCGGACAAAGACAGAGCACGTGGCGAAAGAGCGCATGGAACAGATGGCAAGATGACTAGCGGCGCCATACCACCCACTCCATTCGACCCAGCAACCAAAGACTGGGACTCGTATATAGACCGGGTCCAGATGTTCCTGGAGACCAACAATTTAAAAGATGCTACATCTGGCAAGAAACGAACAGTGTTCCTGACTCATTGCGGCCCTGCCATTTTCAAAATGGCTAAAGCATTTGTGAAACCGGTGGAAGTGAAGACCATGGATTGGGACACCCTCGCTCCAATCCGCAGGGCCCATTACGCACCAGCAGTACCTACACTGATACGAAGACACGAATTTTACCAGAGGGACCAACGGAAGGATGAGAGCATTGGTAATTTCGTAGCTGACCTCCGGAATTTAGGAGGCCTTTGTGGTTTTGCAAACTTAGAGGAAGCCCTAAGAGACCGCATAGTTCTGGGATTAAATGCACCACATGTGCAGAGTAAGCTGATGGCGAAAGGCGACATCAGCCTTACAGATGTCATCGCCGATGCTACTGCCGCAGAAGCAACCAGGAAGTCAGCCGCTCGAATGCGCCGAGTGAATGCACCGCTTCACCAACTCACCGACAAGGTCCCACTCGCCACTGAGAAGCACGCTACCACTACCCACCACAAAGACCTCGAGTCATCCTCAAACAGTGATGAAGAGGAGGTCAAACAGCTCCGCCTGGAATGAGAGCAAAGGAACCAGCAACATCTGCGCCAATGTGCGGGTTGCAGGGCAAACCACCCACGATTGGACTGCAAATTCCTCGACGCACTCTGCCGTAACTGCGGAAAAAAAGGCCACATCATGAAGGTCTGCAGAAGCAGACAAGAGTCCAGTCCCAACTGAAAGGAGAACAACTTTCGTCGGGAGATAAGAAAACCTCCTGAGAACCAGGACCGTCTGAACCACCAATGGAACAACCACTACTGCTACAGAAACCAAGCACCTGCTGTTTCAATGAGACGAGAAGAGGCCCACCAAACCATTATCATCGGCCATGCTTCATCGTTCAATGCAAGGAAGATACGCGTGAAGGTTACTATTGAGAATTGACCATGTGTGATGGAAGTCGATTCGGGATCATCCCTGTCGATGGTATCCTGGAAAACCCTCAAACAGCTGATCCCTGCCATTTCCCGCCAGGACCTCAGCACGCAGCGAATCATCCTGAAAGACTATCAGGGAAACAGAATCCCAGTTGTCGGTTCCAGCAACGTCCAAGTATCATTCAAGGACTGCACAGCAACGCTTCCCCTAACTGTTGTTGATTGTGACCGACCCAGTCTGTTAGGGTTACAGTGGTTCACCCCACTCGGAATTGAACTAGCCGGCATACACCATACCAGAAATGACAACTGGGAAGAGACTCTCATCCAGGAATTCCAGGATGTGTTCACAGGAACATCAGGCAAGTACAAGGAGACCCCTATATCGTTTAATCTCAGCCCCGATGTAGCTCCCATTCGGCTTAAGCCCCGTCGAGTACCTTTTGCCTTAAAACCTAAAATCGACGAGCAGCTAGATAAACTGATAGCCCAGGGCGTATTGGAACCGATTGACCACACCCATTGGGAAACCCCGATAGTAACGCCCATGAAGCCAGATAGTTCGTTAAGAATTTGCGGGGACTATCGGGCCACCCTAAATCATGCTCTTCAACAGAGCGCTTATCCAGTACCGGTGGTTCAACACCTTCTTCATTCCCTGGGTGGTGGAAAAATATTTGCGAAATTGGACTTAGCTCAGGCGTACCAGCAACCGCCTGTGGACGCAGCAACTGCAGAAGCCCAGACAATAGTTACACATAGAGGTGTTTTTAAGTGCAATAGACTCCAATTCGGAGTAAGCGTGGCGCCGGGCATTTTCCAAAGTTTAATGGAGAGACTATTACAAGGCATAAAAGGCGTCGTGCCTTATTTCGACGATGTCCTAATAGCTTCCCCCACTAAAGAATTATTAGTACAACGACTCAAAAAAGTTCTTCAGAAATTCAAAGACGCGGGTCTTAAGGTAAAACGAGACAAGTGTCAACTTTGTACAGAGAGAGTGGAGTTCCTGGGATACCTTCTCGACAGACAGGGAATCCACCCCACCGAAAAAAAACTAACCGCAATAAAAAAAGCCCTGAGACCTAGGAATAAGACAGACCTTCAAGCCTTCCTGGGACTCATTAACTTTTATAACATTTTCTTGCCCCAGAAGGCAACCGTAGCCGAACCCCTACATAGACTTCTTGATAAAAAGGCTCCTTGGGTTTGGGGACGGCATGAAGAGAAAGCGTTCAAAGAGATAAAAGACCTTTTAACCTCCGATGCCGTATTAATGCAATACAACGAGACTCTCCCTTTGATGGTTACCTGTGATGCCTCACCATTTGGAGTAGGAACCATCTTAAGCCATGTACTCCCAAATGGAAATGAGGCACCCATTGCTTTCTTTTCGAGAACTTTGTCTAAAACCGAAAGGAACTATAGTCAACTTGATAAAGAGGCCCTCGCTATTGTATCCACAATTAAACACTTCCATGAATATGTATATGGGAGACCCTTTACCATAATTACAGACCACAAGCCGCTACTTGGGATTTTGGCGGGAAATAAACAAACTCCCCATATATTATCAACAAGAATGACACGTTGGTCAGAATTTTTAGCCGCCTACGATTACCGATTGCAACATCGCCCGGGGAAAACCATTCCCCACGATGAAGCTTTGAGCCACTCACCACTACCAGACATTATAGAGGACCCTGCTCCAACTGTAACCGTACTACAAATCAAAACCCTTAAATTGCCACCATTAACCACTTGAGACATAGACTTAGAGACAAAAAAGGACCCTGTTTTGGCATGAGTCCTCAGCTGGGCAGAACGCGGTTGGCTGGTCAGTAAAACCGATGACACGTTCAAGCCATTTAAGAATCGTCAAACAGAACTGTTCTCCCAGAAAGGTTGCATAGTATGGGGAGACAGAGTCATAGTCCTGGAGAAGTTACAATATAGGGTATTGAAAATGCTGCACGAAGGACATCCAGGCATCATGTGGATGAAGGCATTGGCCAGGAGTTACGCATGGTGGCCTGGTTTAGATAGACAAATATAAACTTGGGTAGCAAAATGCACTAAATGCTAGGAGACTCGCCCCGCTCCTCCAAAGACTCCCCCAACTCAGTGGGAAACGCCTCGAGGTCCTTGGTCCCGTATCCACATCGATTTTGCAGGACCCACAAGAGGACACACTTTCCTCTTAACGGTGGATGCCTATTCAAACTGGCTTGAAGTCCAAAAAATGGAAAGCACCACTACAGATGCAGTCACTAAAAAACTGAATAAACTATTCGCTAACCACGGACTTCCTGATGTCGTTGTCTCAGATAATGACCCCCAATTCACTGCCCTGCCATTCGAACAATACCTGGCTGATCGGGGCATCCGCCATGCTTTAACATCGCCAGCTCACCCTGCAGCCAATGGTAAGGCTGAGCAAATGGGCCAATTTGTTAAATAGACCCTGCATAAAATGGACCACGGTGACATTGATGACAAAATAAACCAAATGCTTTTTATCCAACACATAACCCCAAACAGCACCACGAACAAAACCCCAGCAGAACTCCTGATGGGCCGGAAACTTCGCTCGCATCTTGATCGCCTCCACCCAAACTACACACCAGAACAACCCCCGGGATCCAGCAGCAAGTGTCGGGCATTCCAGGAAGGTGACCTTGTGTTTGCAAAAAACTTCTCGGGCGACCCATTGTGGGTCCCCGCTACCATAACACAACTTACGGGACCCCGATCCTATTGCCTACAAACGGCAGATGGTAAGATGTGGAAACGCCACATAGACCAACTCTGTTCCAGATTAGCGCCGGAACCTCCAGCTGGGGGGGCGAGGAACATGGAGGAGGATGAAGAAGAAATCGAAACCCAACAGCCCAGGGCATACTCACCATCCGAGGGAGAACCGAACCAGGGAGCGGCCTCGCCACGTGACAGCACCGCGACGGAGGCGGATGCAGGGAACACGGAAGACAGCGCTGACGAGGGCAACCCAGAACCACAGTCTTCGCTATCCAGCCCAGTGGACAGCCCACCGGAGCCAGAACCAGAACCAGAACAGAACCCGGTGGAACAGCGCAGGTCAAGCAGACAGGTGAAGCGGCCTGCCTATTTGCGAGAATACGTCACCCCACCCCTCAGACAGAACCAAGGGGGGAGGGATTAAACCATCGCAGCGATATGGATTATACCATCGCAGCGATACAACCTAAACAGCTTCGTCTTACAGCAGGCTTGTAATCTTGCAATTCTCATTGGCCCGTGAATAGCGAGTCGTGATTGGTCAGGTTTGGCCAATCTGATTGGCTGTTAACGGAAACCCCTGATTGGACGCTTGTAAAAGTGATAGACTCATTTCATTGGTTATTTGACGGCAGCAAGCTCTATAAAAGAGCTACTGTTGCCCAGATCTTTGCTCCGTTCTTTCTTGTTAAATAAAGTGTTGAAGTCACCATCCGATGTCTCGTCTCCGTTCTTGCACCCATGCCCAGGACTTAACAATAGGAGTAATGTTTCAGTGTTGTATCTCATTAATCAATTGAGGCATTAAGATATGACTGAGTCATAAAGAAAGCAAAATGTTTTCTAGATGAATAAATAAACAGTTTCCCTACTTTCAATTTCCCCACTTTTAATCTCCCCACTTTCAATTTCCAGTAGTACCAATTTCCAGCAGTACTAACTTCCTATTTTCTCTGTGACATTTCTTTCCCCAGGGAGCTTTTAGAATATTTTATTTTGCATTTGCAATGGATCAAAGAGGAAATTCATAGCTGTCCCAAGTGCTTAATGATCTGTTCCAAGGAGTAAATTAAAGCTGGAATTGTTGAAATATTAAATTTAGCAGAGCCCAGCTTATGCAACTGAAATCAGATTTTTGTTAAGGTTTTTACTCAAAAATATCGTTTGTTATTTTACAGTAACACAATAGTAAAAGTAACCCCTTGACAGCATGATCTATTAAAGGAATCAAAACAGAAGAAGCTGGAGCTGCTATATAGCAAGGTTACTTTCTTTTCTATTACTTTTAATGAATTGCTGAGATCACTGAATATATTCAGTGAGATAAAAATTGGTGCATTTCTGATAAAAGGAAAAGGCTGTCCTGGACCGCTAGGAAGCTATTATCAAAAAAACTCACCTTTCTAATAATCTATACAGTGGAGATTAAGAATGGAGATGGTTTGGAGTAGGATTGGAGTAGGATTCTGTTATAGTTGTTTTCTTTAAATTTTCATTTTGAAGACTTTGTATTAGAAGGATGAAATCTTCACACATTCAGTCAGGAGGGTGAAGAAGAGTTTTATTGACATTTCCTTGAACATCTTTGTGTGGTTTAGGATTCTGCTTTCTTAAGGCCTTAAGAGCTATGGAGAGCTGAATGGCAGTTCAAGAGGTTTGCTTAGATGTGACTCCAGGTCTTTGTATTATTTTGGATTCTGCTTTAGCAGGGTTATAGGTCTTATGGAGAGCTGCATGTCTATTCAGATGTATTAATATTAATTAATATGGTTATGGTGGAGACAACTCTTTTATATTTTAGGTAGAATGCAAAGACAATAAAATGATGAGTAGTTGAGAGATATGAATGAATGGCTCAGAAAGTAGAGGATGGGAATGTATCAATAGAAGAGAATGTTCATAACTCAGGGTTGAACTGTGGGTCCTTGGTGCTCCCTGAGCTTGATTGTCCTCTTGTAGACATTTCATTACCCAACTAGGTGACACCTTCAGTGCTAGAAGGAAATGGAGTTTGCCTTCAGTGTTGGCAAGTGGTTTGTCCTTTCAATATTGGTGGGATTGTTGTTGGTAATTTTTTTGATTAGGCTGTTGTTTACTGTTTGATTGTTTGAACTGGTAGTTCCTTGATTGGGGTATTGTTTACTGCTTGATTGTTGGTTTGGTATTAATCAGAGGTGGTATTCAGCAGGTTCTGACCAGTTCTGGAGAACCGGTAGCGGGAATTTTGAGTTGTTCAGAGAACCAGCAAATGCCATCTCTGACTGGAGATTTTATGGTATCCTTCCCCTGCCACGCCCACCAAGCCATGCCCACAGAACCAGTAGTAAAAACATTTGAATCCCACCACTGGTATTACTCCCTGCTTATCTAGGTGTTGATTGCTGGGAAGGTATCTCTGGCCCATTCTGATCTTTCACTCATGTTGCAATTATCATTGATCTGCCCAAATGTTTATACTGACATGCAATAAGCAGAAAAATAATGAAGTGTTGAGTGGCAAAGAGAAAGGAAAATTCAGTGAACAAACTGGAGGAAAATTGCTTGTTGGAAGCACAGTAGATATAGGGAGAGAAGATGGATTTTCACAAGATTTTTAGTTAGGTCAGTAAAAGACCTAGCAACAAAGTTCTGGGAAAGCTTGTTTTCCAACACTTTGTGGGTAGGTGGAGGGCAAGTCCTAGTGGGTTTTGTCAGCCCAGCCAAATTGGTTTCTTTATAATTCAGTGGATTGTGTTAGCTGGAACTTGCGCTAATTTAGGAACAAAGTTCAGCTGTATTGAACTCTGCCAAAGTGACCAGTGGAAGCTGTCAGATTTAAGAGAAGCACTTGTGGTTCATAAAACCTTTGTCCTGTTACTAAATGGACCATGGGAAACAACGAGTGGTGAAGGAGGGAAGCATACAAAGCCATCACTCTCTATGGGGTAAGCAAAATTAGGCATAGTGGAGAGAGGATGAGGAATCAGTAAGTAAAAGTACAAAAGGTATGAGAAGAAAAGGAATTGTAGATAACGCTAATTTAGTCCACACCATTCATTATATTTTTCCATGCCTTTCTAGCCTTGTAAATCATCCTTGCCTCCCCCAGCGTATCCTCTCTGCTATCTTCACTGTTTTTTTTTTTCATTCTCTACATTTCTCATCTCTTTTTCCCCCAGGATTCTAGCCATCCCTCCAACCCCAAACTGAAGACCATTGGCCTGTAGTTATTTCAAAATGGTCATCCACTGAATGTATCCCTGAGCTGGAGAAATGTAGAATGTTTGTCTGAATATCAGGTGACCCTGAGGATGTAGACAAGCCTCCAAGTGGCCTCAACAACTGTCTAAAAGGATGCAATTGACCAGCTGTCTGCAAGGAATATAAATCCTTCTATTCCCTTCTATCCAGTCAGAGCTGAAGAAGTTTCTTGGAGGAGAAGTGAAATGTCTTCAAAGAAAAAACAGAAAGTCCAATTGACTCTTGAAAAAGCATATTTGGGACAATGTTCATCTGAATTGATAGTTCTATTATTGGGGTATTATTTACCGCTTGATTATTGGTCTGGTATTAATCTAGGCCAGGGGTCTCCAAAGTTGGCAATTTTAAAACCTGTGGACTTCAGTTCCTAGTATTTCCCAGCTAGCTGTACTAGCTGGGGAATTTTGGCAGTTAAAGTCCACAGGTCTTAAAGTTGCCAACTTTGGAGACCTCTGATCTAGTCCAATGCTAATGAGGGAAATGTCCATCTGAACTTCTAGTTGTGCATCAAACAAGCAGTCCAAAAGCTTAGTTTATTTTCTGGGAAATAGATCTCAGAACTAGGGATGCAGAGAAAATACCAGCTGCAACATCTCTGAGTCTGAGCATCATGGAAGGTTTGAAGTTTCTTTGTTGTTTACTTTTCTGAGAGGATGTGAAATGATATGTATGAGCATCACATAGAAAGTAGCAAAAACACAAAAGTCAGAACCCAAAATAATGTTGGAAAGAGTGCCTGATGGAGAGAAGACTGAATAACATCTTAAGTGCCGGCATCTGAATGGCAAGGAAGCAATCTTTATGTCTGTTTTGTCAGAAAATTCCTTTACATTCTTTCTGCCATTCTCATTCAGACTGACAGAAAATAAATTGCTAGGGTTTTTTTTTTTTCCTCCCAGAGAACAGTAAAAAGATGGGGAAATTCACCTGAATGGAGAATAGGATTTTAGATTTACCTTCATTTGAAAATTCCTAATGAAGGAGCTTCTGGACTTTGTGCTTGAGGTGGGAAAAAAGTGAACCTTTGTTTGTGGGTTTTACTGATAAGATAGATTTGTTGTTATAGAATCAGCTAAAGGTAAAGGTGCTCCTAGCACATATATGCTAGTCATTCCAGCTCTAGGGGGCGGTGCTCAAATCTGTTACAAAGCTGAAGACGTCTCCATGGTCATGTGACTGGCATGACTAAATGCTGAAGGAGCACGCAACACTGTTACCTTCCCACCAAAGTGATCCCTATTTTTCTACTTGCATTTTGACATGCTTTCGAACTGCTTGGTTGGCAGAAGCTGGGGCAAGGAACAAGAGCTGGTGCTGTTACAGGGATTCAAACCGCTGAACTGCCAACCTTTCTGATCAACAAGCTCAGCGTCTTAGCCATTGAGCCACCACGTCCCCAAATATAGAACCAGCTAGTTTATACTATTATGTAAAAGTAAAAAGCTTTGATGTGACTGTTTTATTCTACAGAACCTGAGGAAGTCGGAGGCCTTTTTTTCCTTTTCGCTCTCTTTTTCCACGCTTCTCCTTTCCCCTTTCTCTCCCTTATTTGCTTTTGTATTTTTGTATTTTTATATTATAAACTAATAAAAACTGTAAACATTAGAAAGTTCCTGAGGAGTTTGATATACAAATTTTGACTTACAACCCCATTTGGGACCAGAATTTCAAGTGCTAAGCAAGTGCTTAGATCAGGGGTGTCCAACCTTGGCAACTTTAAGACTTGTGGGCTTCAACTTCCAGAATTCCTCAGCCAGCAAATCTGGCTGAGGAATTCTGGGAGTTGAAGTCCACAAGTCTTAAAGTTGCCAAGGTTGGACACCCCGGCTTAGATTGTTACGTGAGTGCCATATGATTTTTATGAGCTTTCTTGCCATGGTTTTTAAGTGAATGACTGCAGTTCTTAAGTGAATTATGAGGTCGTTAAGCAAATCGAGCTCCCTCCATTGATTTTAGTTTAGTTTAATGAAAAGAAGGAGTAGAGGTGACATGATAGCAGTGTTTTGATATCTCAGGTTGCCACAAAGAATACAATGTATACGTGAACTTTGATATGGTTTCAGACTGTAAATTACTGATCAAAAGAAACCCTAATTTTAATCTAATCAGGTCTGCCTTGATTGCACTGATTGGAATGTTTTTGAAGATGCCTCTGCAGACCTAGATGAGCTCAAGTTACTGTAACATCATATGTTAGCTTCTGCAAAGACTTATGTGTACCAACAAGGAACCTGCAAATATATAGAAACAATAAACCTTGGTTCACAGCTAAACTTAAGCAGCTACGTCATTCCAAAGAGGAAGCCTACAGAAAAGGTGACAGAATGCTATACAACCAGGCCAGAAACATATTAACAAGAGAGATCAGAACATCAAAAAGAAGCTACTTTGAAAAGTTAAAGAATCAATTCTCAACAAATGAACCAGCAAACATGTGGAAAACTCTTAAAAACATCACTGGCTTCAGCAAACCTCCTTCCCAGGCAGAAGGATATCAACAACTAGCTACTCGCAGATGACCTGAATGTGTTTTACTGCAGGTTTGAAAAGAAACTACAGCCATCTATCTCCACAACCCACATCTCAAACAGACCAACAACAGCCAAACTTCCTACAACTCGCCCCAATCCATTGGGCTCACAACCTCTGATGATCACAGAAAAAGAAGTGCAAGATCTATCACAGACAAAAGCCAGGAAAAGCACCAAGGCCAGACAAGATAACTCCTTCTTGCTTCAAAGTCTGTGCTGACCAATTGGCCCCCATCTTCACCCAAATCTTCAATAGATCACTAGAGATGTGCTATGTTCCTTCCTGCTTCAAACGTTCTACCATCATCCCAGTGCCAAAGAAGCCCTCCATCAAGGAACTGAATGTCTACAGACCAGTTGCTCTAACATCTGTAGTTATGAAAATCTTTGAAAGGCTTGTGCTGTCCCACCTGAAAACCATCATGGATTCGCTGTTAGATCCTATGCAGTTTGCATACTGAGCAAATAGATTGACAGATGATGCTGTTAACATGGCTCTGCATTACATCCTACAACACCTTGAATCTCCAAATATACCTACGCAAGGGTCCTCTTTGCAGACTTCAGTTCAGCATTCAATACCATCATTCCAGACACTCTTCTAAGTAAATAAAACCAACTAGCGGTACCTGAACACACTTGTAAGTGGATCATAAGCTTCCTAACAGACAGGAAGCAGCAGGTGAAGCTAGATGGAATCACATCCGATACCTGTACAATCAGCACAGCCCCCCCCCCAAGGCTGTGTGCTATCTCCACTTCTCTTCTCCCTGTATACCAATGATTGCATCTCAAATGATCCATCTGTTAAAATACTGAAGTTTGCTGATGACACAACAGTGATTGGTCTCATTAAAGACAACAATGAATCTGCATACAGACAGGAGGTTATACAACTTGCCTCATGGTGTAACCAGAACAATCTGGAACAGAACACACTCAAAACCGTAGAAATGGTGGTAGACTTTAGAAGAAACCCTCCCATACTACCACCTCTTACAATACTAGACAACACAGTATCAACAGTAGAGACATTCAAATTTCTAGCTTCTACTATATCACATGACCTAAAATGGACACCTAACATCAAAAACATCATCAAAAAAGCACAACAAAGAATGTTCTTTCTGCGCCAATTCAGAAAGCTCAAGCTGCCCAAGGAGCTGCTGATACAGTTCTACAGAGGAATTATTGAGTCTATCATCTGCACCTCTATAATTGTCTGGTTTGATTCTGCAACCCAACAGGACAGACACAGACTTCAGAGGATAATTAGGATTGCAGAAAAAACAATTACTACTGACCTACCTTTCATTGAGGACTTGTATACTGCACAAGTCAAAAAGAGGGCTGTGAAAATATTTACAGACCCCTCACATTCCGGACATAAACTGTTTCAACTCCTTCCCTCAAAACGACACTATAGAGCACTGCACAACAGAACAACTAGACACAAAAACAGTTTTTTCCCAAAAGCCATCACTCTGCAAAACAAATAATTCCCTTAACACTGTTCAACTATTTACAAAGTGTACACTACTATTACTGTTAATCTTTTCATCATTCCTTATCACCCACCCACTTGTGATTGTAGGACTGTAACTTTGTTACTTGTATCCTTATGATTTATATTTACTGTTTCCTAGTATGATTTGATTGTTGATTGTACCTTATGACTATCATTAAGTGCTGTACGTTATGATTCTTGATTCTTAATGAATGTACCTTTTCTTTATGTATACTGAGAGTATTTACACCAAGACAAATTACTTGTGTGTCCAATCATACTTGGCCAATAAAGAATTCTATTCTATTCTATTCTATTCTATTCTATTCTATTCTATTCTATTCTATTCTATTCTATTCTATTCCATTCTATTCTAATTAATAGGCTGGATGAATTTGCATCGGAAAACTATAGTTAAGCTAAACAAATCTTGATTTAGTAGTACTTGTATTTAAAAAAGCAGATTTCATCTATATTCATGCCTCATCTAATATCCTCGAAAGCTAATTTTGCAAAAAAAATCATATTAATTTATGATTTATCATTTATTTGAAGATGGTACTGCACAATCTCCCCACTTCCTTCTCATTTTTATTTTCTCACGGTGAAACACTAACCATGCTTCTACCTCTTAAAGCTAATGCATTCTTTAGTAATAATTGCCACTTCAAAATCCCCACCATTCTAAGTCTTCTCCTTAATTATTTTGATTGGATGTTCACCACTTTTATCTGGGCTAATTTACTATTCATAGTATAGTGATGGAGTGTTCATTCTGTTACCCGGATTACAGCTGTAAATGGATTTATACATCATCAATGATAGCATTATCCCAGATCATTTAGCATGAAAACACCTTCCAGTTATTTGAAGACAGGAAGTAATAACACTTAAAATAAAATGAATGTTGGTGCCTTGTGGTAGCTCCTAAACTGGATGATCTGTGTGCTATGAAGTTGGATGCTATCATTCAAAAAATATTAAGGGATTGACATTAAACACTTGGAGCATTTTTCTAAAAGCATATTAATCCTTCTCTGTTTCACGTATTCTCTATTTTTCACACACACACATTTATATTAAGATATATATCTTATGTTTTTGCGGGTATTTATATGTATCTCTATACCACAATTCAGGCAAGCACCTGGACACAAACAGACCCCCCCAAAACCCCCAGCCCAAACACGCCCCAGCCAGATATCCAAATAAAACCTAGCTTCCTAATAAATAATTATCGGCCATTCACAAGAAACCAAGCTGCACTAAGAAACCCCAATGCACAAAATACAATGTTGCCAATCAATCAAGAACACAGCAACTCGAACACCAATAAAAACAGACCTAGACTCCCAGCCATTCAGGATGAGGAAAAAAACCATTCAAATAAAGCAGAAAGCCAGCACCAAATTCAAACAAAAAATGGCTGCCAAGCCTGTCACACAAGATTTAAAAAAAAAAACCAATACACAAGCCTGAGGATGGCAGGTGAGATTCTGCCAAAACGTCACTATAATAAAAGCACAAATATTAAGACATGGGAAAATACCCAAAAAAACTTAAATACTATATATAATATATAATACTATATAATTTTCGTAGATTTTCATGGGTTTAGGTATGCAGGTTTTGGTATGTTTGGGTCTTTTCCCATGTAAGATTGAGAGTATTTTGGTGACGTTTCAATGAGACCCCCCTTGCCATCTTCAGAATGGTGCTTTCAGCTTTATGCTTGTGTGAGCAAAGCATGATCGGAGCTGCCGTCTCTCTATAAATACTGGTGGGGGTATGTGGTGTGCTGGCTCTGTTGTAAGCAGGCTGGTTGGCTGGTTTGTCAATGTTGACAGCCAACGACCTAAGAGATTAGAGCACATGACCCAGGATGTCACAACAATAGAACCCAGAAGGTCATCACACAGCCCATTACCCAGGTCGTTACAACACAGGAGGCTGATGGACACACAGCCAGTACCTCAGCCACACAGGTTCTTACGAAAAAGCCAACCAATCTGCAAACATCAACTCCATCAACCAATCAAGAAATAACAACACAGCCAACCAGCCTGCTTTATGTATGAAAAATAGATAATATGTGAAACATATGTATGTATGTATGTATGTATGTATATAATAGAGATAAATAGATGAAACAGACAGAGATATTACAGAGATAGATAGATGCAGGGGTGGGATGCTACCGGTTCGGCCCGGTTCTATAGAACCTGTAGCTGCGAAGAGTAGCTGACACTAAACTGGTTTGGTATTTGGCCCACCCACCTGCCCGGGCTCTAAGCTGTCCTTTATTCCCTGCTTTTCCCTCCTCAACTGCTTTGTGTGACACAGCTGAGGTTAAAAAAGCAAGAAACTAGGATTTTCAAACACTGTGCACTCGTGTTCAACGCTTGTCAGCTGTCCTGGTGGCATAGCTGATTTCTTGCAAACACTGCACACGCACGTAGTTCAGAGAACCAGCAATTTGCTCCAATGGCTGGTCCCTCCCTTCCCCACCCACTCACTCCTTACCTGGCATGTGAACCATCCAACTTGCCTGGTTTGGTAAGTTGCTATTTTTCCTTCTTTTTTTTCCTGACCATCAGCTGTTCTACTTGGCTGGGAGATTTAGATTAACTAGAAAGCAGGAAATCCTTGGATTTATTGCTTTCTAGCTAATCTAAAAGCAGAGCTGAACCTTCCTTAGGATTGCAGCTTCTACTTTTCAGTGCAGAGTCAGACTCAGGTAGCCGATTGGAGATAGATAGATCTCTAACTGAATCTGTGATTCCGTGAGCAACTCAATCTGCTTACCTGCTTTGCCTGCTTTTGAGTAAAAGTTGGTCTTTTTTTATAAAAAAAATCAATATTTACATAAATATTTATAATATTTACATATAAGCCATGCCCACCCAGTCATATGACCACCAACCCATGCCCTGTCAGCAAGCCACACCCACCCAGTCACCTGACTACCAAGCCATACCTACAAATTAGGCCACATCCACAGAACCAGGATCCCACCCCTGGATAGATGATAGACAGATAGAGAAGTCTATAGACATTCTCTATATTGTAGAGATAGATAGATAGATAGATAGATAGATAGATAGATAGATAGATAGATAGATAGATAGATAGATAGATAGATAGACAGAGATATATATAATAGAGATAGATGAGACAGACAGATGTTGAGATAGATAGATGATAGATGGATAGAGTTAGATAGATATTCTACATATATTCTCTCTCTATATTCTCTATATTGTAGAGATAATGGATGACAGATAGATAGACAGACAGATAGATATTGTAGACAGACAGAATTAGAGATGGGTAGGCTAGTATACCCATTAAAAGAAGTATAATAAGCCTTATATACTCGTGATTCTTATTTCTTCTGAAAGCAACGTGAGTAGTCCCCAAAGACCTCTAAAAAGAATCCTTTCAAACTTTAAATTTCTTTTAATTTTCTAACGATTAGAAGGAGAAAATTATTAAATCTCTGACTGCAGGATAATCACACTAATATTCAATTTTAATTAAATGTAATTAAGTCAAAGTTCTTTTCTGTTCTGGCTCCACCCCCTATCTAATTTGCTTAGATCAAATTAGAGTCAAGAGAGCTGAACAAGTGAAAGAGAGCAAGGTTTCGCTAGAACATGGTTTAAAGCAGGATTTTCAGATACAGAAAGATGGGCTGTCTTAGGGAAATGTTCTAATGCTCAAGGGCATTCAGATTGGGACCATAGACATAACAAACTCCCAACTTACGTCTGAGAAGACTTGATTGAATGAATGATTGGTGCTGATTTCTGCTCTGGTAGGCTGAATGATCCTTTGTGTGCCAGGGGTTTTCTTGTACAACTGAGCTGCCCTTTGCCTCCTGGCTCTCTGACCAGTGGTAACATTCACATTTTTTACTACTGGTTCTGTGGGCGTGGCTTGGTGGGTGTGGTATGGCTTGGTGGGTGTGGCAGGGGAAGAATACTGCAAAACATCCATTCCCTCCCCACTCCTGGAGGAAGGTTACTACAAAATCCCATTCCCTCCCCATCCCCACTAACCTGCTTTCCAGCTCAGGGCAATCAAAGAAGACCCAGCCAATCAGCTGGGACTTGGAAGGCAGAGAATAGATGGGGGCAGGGACAGTCAGAGGTGTTATTTGCCGGTTCTCCAAACTACTCAAAATTTCCACTACCGGTTCTCCAAATTCAGCTGACAGTGCTCCCTAGAGTTGGAAGTTAAAATCCACCCCTCTCTTAGAAAAATGAAATATTTTAGGATATATTAAAAAGGCAGAATATTTCCCCTAAAAGTGAAGTAGAAACTCAGAAAGGCAGAAACTCAGCCCCCTCCTTTTTAATGGGCCATTATGGTCTGGGCCAGTCTATTCTACATAACACAGATCTACCTCCTTCAGGCAGAGCCATATTATTGCCCTTCATTGCATCACCCAGCAAGTTTCAACCAAATTTAGCATACAGGCAACCGACAAAGCTAGCTAAGTTCTCTGACAGCAACCAATCAGGAAACTCTTCCTGTGCCCCATGAAGGTCAAAGCCAGAGAGGGTATAAAACCCAGGGGCTCTCAGCATCTCTTCCCTTTTCTGCCCAGGAACCCATTCAGTTCATCAATAAACCATCTTTCCAAGTGGCTTCCATGTTTCCAGTGTCTTTCTTCCCCACTTGGAGCTGAATCCAGAAGGATATTTCTTCCAACACTAGGTTGGGTGATGAATCTCCAATTCTAGGTTGAAATGCCTGGACTTTGAAAATTAGGCCTGATGCCATTTCACCACTGTTGCCAGTGCAGAGTCTTGTTGTATCTGACCAGCTTTCCTTCTGAGAAGGACCCTTAAGCCAGGGTGACAACATAAAAACCCTACCTTATGAAGGTTTACATTGTTGTTTACAAGCTTTTCTTTCCCTTGCCCGGGGGCTCTCCAAATGCTGCTAAAATAAATTAGATGCAAGCATGTATAGAACATTACATGATATTTGGTAGTTAAGCTGTATATCTCTGCTAGCACTTGCTTGGCATTACCAGATGCACAGTAGCTGTTCTAAAATTTAATTTGACTTTCCCTTGTATTTACTTCTCAGCATATGCCTGGTAGCATTAGATGAACTTGTGTTTGAGCAATGATACTACTAGTCTGCATGAAGATTATCTTTTTCTTCCTCTGCTATATCAACAATCATCATGGCTTTTGAATCTTGCCTCCAAGCACTTATACGCCATTCCTTTGCAAGTATCTTTATGTTATACTCTTACATCCTTAAATCAGGAATGGATGAATTCCAGAAAATCCTTTGTAACAAGGTCAAGAACAGTGGTGGTATGCTGCTGGTTCACACTGGTTCTAATGATCTGGTAGCACCTTCAGCAGTTGGCACCACCCATCCATACTGCCCTTTCCTGTCCTTTATTTCCTTTGTTTGTAGCTCAGCTGATAGGTGCGGCAGAGCGGATTGCCACGCCTCAGCTGTTTTACTTACCAGTGCTGACAGTAAGTTTTCATGCTTAAAATTGCCCATTTTAGAATGCTCTGAGTGTGCAAGGAGCGCTCCCTTCCTGACAGAACTGATAGTAACATATTTTTAATTCCACTGGTCAAGAGCAAGAAGGGACAACACAATAACATTCATGTTTCTCATGTCTAACAGATTACCTGGTTCCTAGACCATGTATTCTGGAATCTAGAACACCTGCCCACCAACTGGATAGCCACAGATCACAGTGGGCTGCAATTCCTAGAATTGTAAAGCAGGTTGTAGCCACAATTTGTTTATCAATAGTGGAAACTAAGACGTCCTTGATACTCTCTGAGTGTGGTTATTTTCTCATAGACGTTTCATTACCAATCTATTTAGGTAACATCACCAATTCCTATAAGTCTTCTCTTTTCTCAAAGAAAGCTAAGTAGCTTCCTTATCCAAGTGATTTTCTGTCACTATGGAATGACAGAAAATATCCAGGATGAAGTGCGAAGTCCGTTTCATGGATAAGATTGGAAAAGTACCAGAACCAGACAGGGTAACTCCTTCTTGCTTGAAAGTCTGTGCTGATCAACTGACCCTCATCTTCTCTTCTAATAAATCAGTGGAGATGTGATTTATTCCTAACTGTCCTAGAACTTCCTAGAACTGTCAGCAAGATTGTAAGGATATCTAGGGACTTGGGGAGATAGAGGCAATGAGATGGTCTGTCTGTTTGTTGTCTGTCTATTTATTTATCATCTATCTATCATCTATCTATCTATCTATCTATCTATCTATCTATCTATCTATCTATCTATCTATCTATCTTCTATCTATCATCTATTTATCTATCTAAACGAGAAAAGAAACTTGTGACTGTGGGATTTGAATCCATAATAGGAATAATTCCCAAATTTGAAAAAACACACAGTGGTATAGTCCAAGACGGAATATATTTCGGGAGCGGTTATTTAACCCCCTTGTTCACCCGCGAAGTCCAATAAGGCAATTGTTAGAAAGCGTCAAACCCGTTAATAAACCGTCCTAAGCAGTGATGTCCGTTGCTCCTGTTTAATCCGATTGGCTCATTGAAGTCAATGGTCGGTTGTCACGTAGCTGACTTTCACTCGCCGCTCACCTAAGCGCAATTTGGAAGCCCCTAATAGCCCAATTAAGGCTAATCAGGGGGCAGGGTCAACTGTCCAAATTGCGTTCTAGTGACGAGGGAAAGTCAGCTACGTGACAACCGACCATTGACTTCAATGAGCCAATCGGATTAAACAGGAGCAACGGACATCACTGCTTAGGACGGTTTATTAACGGGTTTGACGCTTTCTAACAATTGCCTTATTGGACTTCGCGGGTGAACAAGGGGGTTAAATAACCGCTCCCGAAATATATTCCGTCTTGGACTATACCACTGTGTGTTTTTTCAAATTTGGGAATTATTCCTATTATGTATTTATCTATCTATCTATCTATCTATCTATCTATCTATCTATCTATCTATCTTCTATCTATCATCTATTTATCTATTATTTTAAATGTTTATGCTGCCTAACTCTCTTAGAAGGTGACTCCAAATTTATTTATTTATTTTATTTTATTTTATTTATTTACCTAAGCTCCAAAAATGTATGGAGAGATGAATTGATATTTTATAGACTAGACTAGAATAACACATTTGGAAGGGTGTTTGGAGGTCTTCTAGTCCAATCCTCTGCTTAGGCAGGAAACCCTATATAATTTCACACAAATGGTTGTCCTATCTCTTCTTAAAAACTTCCATTGTTGGAGCATTTCAAACTTCTGGTGGCAAGTTCATTGGCTGGTTCATTGTTCTCACTGTCAGGAAATTTCTCCTTAGTTCTAGGTTGCTTCTCTCCTTGATTAGTTTCCATCCATTGCTTCTTGCCCTGCATTCTGGTGCTTTGGAGAATAGTTTGACTCCCTCTTCTTTGTGGCAGCCCCTGATATATTGAACATTTGCGATTTCCTGGGTCATTGATTTCAGTGGATCAAAGAGATATATGATCAAAAGAAGTATATCAAGATAGCTTGCAGCAATAAGGAAATATGTCTGAAGTGACTTCCCGGATTTTTAGGGCATTGTAAAGACTCTGAAAAAAAAAAAAAGACTTCTGGTTTGAGCTTCTTCAGTGACAGACCAAAACCTCGTCTTTGCGAGGCTTCAATCCGTGCTCATTGCTGGAGCGGCCCGAGCCAGCTGGTTTCGGGGCTAAGCCACCCCGTAGAGGTGGTGAAGAAGGGGGAGACTGCCTGCAGGGTTGAGGAGAGCCGCATCTCTACTCCCCAGCTGGCAATTACTCCCTTTCCTGAAGGCGGTTGTAGCAGTGGTCAGAAATGGCCACCACAAAGAAGAACTCGACTGAAAAAGAATATGCAGGAGGAAGATAAGAAGAGAAAGTTTTGGTTGACTGGGTCAAACAGCAAAAGCAATAAATAAGGTACCTTGCAATTGAAACTATTAAAAAAAACAACATTGTTCCCTAAGAAGATTTTTAAGCTGCGAAGGAAAGAGAAAAGGGAAAAGATTTGTTTTTTGTTTTTTTCTCATTTTCCTATACTGATAGCTAAGAGACTTAAGCAAGAAATTGGGGAAAAAACCACTTTGACATTAATAGGCATTTAATGCTGAAAATAAAAAGTCAAAGGGATAATAAAGATTTCTGAATAATCAAAAGCTTTTGAAAATAGGAAAGGAGAGAAAAAGAATAAAAGGGCAGGATTTGGAAGGGAGGAATTAAAAAGAACTTACAGCAAAATCTCAACAAGACTTCCAAAAGATACATTTTAACTGAAATATTGCAACAAAAACCCCAGGAAGAGAAAGTGAAAAGAGAAATAAGAAATAACTTGGGACTATTTGGATTACTTGATGATTTCTGGATTTTTGGTTATTGTATTTGAATGACTAAAATCAATTGGGTGATTGTTTAAAACTGTTTAAAATGGCTCCACTTTTAGAAAAACTGAAAATGGAACTTAAAAAATACAAAGAAGATTCACAAGAGAGGAGAGGTTCTTTTGGCTTTGTATTTCAGTTTTTAGAAATGGAGATTTGGAATTATGAGAAACAATAAGAAATGCCTGCAGAACAAGAAGATTGGGACAAAGAAGAAGCCATCTTTAATGAACAAGTAATCTTAGGTGGGGAAAAAAGGAAAGGGGGAAAGAGAATGGAAAGTTTAAGATTGGGAAAAACAACTCCAAAAAAAAAAATAGAGTGAAAAATAAGTATAAAACCAGAAAGCAACAGAAGAGGGAAATGCAGAAGAGAGAAGTAGAAGTAGAGAGACAAGGGGGTAAAAAGGGGAGGGAGAAGATGAGAGGGAAGAAAGAAAGGAAAATAAGTTATAAAGGACCGGAACAAAATATAGAGAAGTAGGGCCTATTTAAAGATAATGGGTGAAAATTTAATGGAAAAAGGGATTCTGCAAAGGTACATAAGATAGTATTGTTATATTAGAAACAGAAATAATTTTAGAAAATATGAAACAATGTATGATTAAAATATTTGATAAAATAGCTATTGTAATTCAGTGGAATGCTTGTCAACAAACAAATGTAACAAAATGAATATTTAATGATTTACAAAACATATGTGAAGAGAAATAAGAGAAAAATTAATAATGGAGATTATATGTGTCTTTAAGGAAGTATTTAATTGAAAAGAAGTGTTAAAGATGTTAAGATTTTAATGATTATTAATGATAGAACTGAATTGGAATGGAATGAGGGTTTATAACATATATTTATAATCTTTTTTTTTTAAGAATATAGTGTGTATTATAAGAATGTACCAAGCAGAATTCGATTGGAAGTTATGTATTATGATTATATTGAAGGTCATAACCTTAAAGTATATATTGAAGCTTAAATAAGAGCTGAATGGATGCAATTAAAAGATATAAAGGTGTCATACTCCAATTAGTAACTGCAGGACAAAATTTGTTTAATGAGAAAAGATAATATGAAATTGAAACAGAACGGACAAAAGTATAAATATAATGATTTGAACTGAGATAATCAAAATAAAATTGAGAAAATTAAAAGAGGGGAAAAACTATCTAGAAAATGTAGAACAATATAAGATATGGAATAGAACACAAAAAGGAACATGAAATTGAGTTTTGTGTCTGTATAAAGAAGTTCAACCCAAGACCATGCTATTTTCAAAAAAGATGTTTTACTTGTATTTTGTATGTGTGAAAACCCAAATAAAACTTTATTTTAAAAAAAAGACACTGAAAAAAAAATCAAATTGCTCCAAAAATATATTCTATTTTTAAGTGATATTAGGATGTACAGTATTTGTTTTGCATACATTTGTATTTGTACTATTCATTAGTATACAACCCAAAAAATATCCCAGAAGTTAAAACAATTCTTCCAAGATAGATGATTAAATATTTGGAGGGTTTTTTCTGTTGTTGTTGGCTTTTTTTGAGGGGGCGGGGGAGGAGAGATATGCCTAATTTTATTTCCAATATGAAGGAAATTGAACTAAAGATACTTTAAAAAACAGGGGACTGTTTTTGAAGTGAAGGCTTATTTAGGACAGTTGTGTTTGTGGTTTTTTGACATCATATAGATGTAAAAGTGGGATACATTTTAATAAATTTCCTACCTCTCCTTTCCCTTCCTTTTTCCTCCCTTTCCCCAAACCATCTGAATATTTTTGAATGTCATCTCTCCAATAAATTACATCTCCCAAAATTAAAGTAACCTCTCATCAGTCAAATTCATATTTTTAGCTTATAGTTAAAAATGGAATGGTGGAAAAACAATGCATTTTTAAACTAATCTATGAATTATTACCACTTAAAGATTGAGCAAAGTGATACAGCACCATCTTTTGCAATCTATGTTAACACTTTAAAAAAACACTGACTTCTTATGTTGGAAGACATTCCTCAGTTCGTTCCCAGTTGGGACGCACCACAGATGCTGAGAAGAAATGGATGAAGAAGCCAGCTGCCAGAAAGTGGAATTATTTTAACGTAGGAAGGCAAGAAGCAAACAGTGACACAGCTCGAGACTTCCTGGTTTGCAAGCTGATTGGGGGAGGCAAACCCATGCCTTCTTATACTTGAGAGGGATCTTGGAGTCTTAGTGGACAACCAGCTAAATATGAGCCAGCAATGTGCAGCAGCAGCCAAAAAAGCTAATGCATTCCTAAGTTGTATTAACAGAGGGATACAATCAAGATCAAGAGGGGTACTAATACCATTCTATAAAGCCTTAGTAAGACCACACCTAGAGTACTGCATCCAGTTTTGTTTACAACATTATAAAAAAGATGTTGAGACTCTAGAAAAAGTACAGAGAAGAGCAACCAGGATGATTAGGGGACTGGAGACTAAAATATATGAAGAACGGTTACAGGAACTGGGCATGGTTAATCTAGTGAAGAGAAGGACCAGGGGAGACATGATAGCAATCTTACAATATTTAAGGAGATGCCACAGGGAGGAAGGGATCAAGCTATTTTCTAAAGCACCTGAAGGCCAGACAAGGAACAATGGATGGAAACTGAACAAGGAGAGATTTAACCTGAAAATAAGGAGAAACTTTCTGATAGTGAGAACAATCAACCAATGGAATAGAAGTTGCCCTCGGAAATTGTGGGAGCATCATCACTTGAGACTTTCAAGAAGAGATTGGACTGCCATTTGTCAGAAATGGTGTAGGGTCTCCCGCTTGGGTGGGGGGTTGGACTAGATGACCTACAAGATCCCTTCCAACTCTGATTATCTGTTATCTGTGATTGATTTTCCTTTGAAGGTCATACAGTTTGATGGGGTTATTTGTGTGCCTCGAGTTAAAGAGATTGTCCTTGATCCTGTCTTCCTGCCTTAATGGCTTAATCCTAGTCTTGGAGCTTTGTCTTTCCTAACCTGGGGTTAATTCTGTCAGGAAAGAGGAAAAGGGAAGTTCCAGGTGAGTTATTTTTAGTTGGTTTTGAGTACTTTCAGTATCTGCCTCATAATCCAATTTTTGTTATTCCTAGTACTAACCTTTGGCAGTAGCTCAGACTTTCAGTTTACTTTGTTATGTCTAGTAACAAGCATTAATGGCTTTGGGCAGCATGCCCAGACTTCTAATCAGTTCTGCTGGGACTTTAGTTTTAGGCTTTCTTAAAGGGGAAGGGCCAGCTTGAGTCTCTTGGCACTGTTTTCTGAGGTTTCTGGCATTGTCTTCTGGAGTGTACTTCCCACACCTACTTGCCCCTTTTCTGGTTACTTCATGGTGTAGAAGAAGAAGAATTAGAATACTTTTATTGGTCAAGGGTGATTGGACACACAAGGAATTTGTCTTGGTGCATAACTACAAATAAGTAAACAGAATAGGATTTGCACATTTGATTGCTTCAAAATCTGCTATTTCACAGGCAGCTGCATATTACAGATAGTCCTCATTTAGCAACTGCACTGGCCACTTGATCAGTAAGAAAAGAGGTTGCTAAGTGAAATCCAGAGTGTGCCAATCATCTTACTTGTGTTTTCCTTCACTTTATAGATCAGTAGAGGTCATGTAAGGTTTAGCATGCAAAATGATTTCACTGCAATGCTCACTAAACAAACCAGTCACTAAACAAGAACTACCTGTAAAGGGGTACTTCATTCAAAAGAAGAATACTGCTAACTTAAATTTCAAATGGGGGAATCCTACAGGTCCAACTTTGAGTGCTACTCTGGAAATAAAACATTTTACCTCTGGAGCATACATTTCTGAGGAGGAGATATATTTATTTCTCTTTCAATAAAACAAATGTTCTGCACTTTGTATTTTCCTAGTTTTAAATGAGGGAAATAACTTCTTTTCTGAAAGTAATGGTCACTATCAAGTGACAGGAGTTAAAGTTCCTTTTTCTTCAGTTAATTGTCCTTCTGAAGCTTTGAGCAAGCTATGTGTCACTGATGTATGTTACTCCTGAAGTTCTCTGGAGGAAAACGTTGATTTCAGGCCTTAAGATTAAATTGGTACTTGCTTGGTGATATAATTGCTGTGTGCAACTGTAGAATTGTACAAAAAAGGGAAGGTTGAAATTCTACATAAGAATGTAGAGACAGGTCAATGGGGGTATTCGACTGGTTCTGCCCAGTTCTGGAGAGCCAGTAGGAGCGATGAGCAGCCGAGACTAAACTGGTTCTCTCCGTTGCTCTGCTGGCTCTGCTGTTGGGCCCACCCACCCACCTGGGCTCCCTTTATCCGCTGAATTTGAAGCGCAGCTGCTTTACGTGGCACAGAATAGTGCCGTGTGGCAGCTGCTGAAGTGACCAGGATCATGCAGGCTTGCAGGAGGTGAGTTAGAATGCCCCTCTACCTGCGCAAAGTGCGTGTTTAGCATGCACTTAGCATGCAAAGTGTGTACATGCACATAAAGTGCGCCCACCCACTGAACCCATGGCAACAATATTTGAATCCCACCACTGATATGGGTGCTTTCTAGCATGTCTTTCTCTCGTCTATTTCTTAAGAAAGAAAAAAATAGCCCTGTATACAAGGATATGCAATCAAACTAATATGCATTTGACTGACATTAAATGAATTCTAACTGAAAGAAAGGGCCAAATTAGTGTTGGGATGTTTATTCGGAATGCTTATAATCTATCTAAAACATATAAAGAACAGTTGCAGGAAATGGGTATGTCTAGTTTAATGAAAAGAAGGACTAGGGGAAATGGTCCCTGAACTTGTCTCAACTTGTCTGCAAGTGGCCCTTCCCCCAAAGGTCCAATAAGGCAAAGTCTGGCATGATGTCAACCAACCAAAATGCCAAATCCAAAGTCTAGGCACAGGTTCAAAGGCACGATGTCTAAATTCAAGGTACAAGTCCAGAGGCCACTCAAGAAAAAGACAGGAATCCACAAAGCTAGAATACAAACACAGGTGGAAACCCAACTATTGTTTTCAGTGTCAGGCTGCTTCACCAATTGGGTTCAGTAGACACGTGCTGGTGTAACTCATTAGGAGGGGCAAGACTGCCTGTTTGTGAGTAGCATCTCTAATCTTTGTTGTGTCTGCCGTTGGTGGAGGAAGCGATTTTTCCTCATTCATGTTGACTGGCTGCAGCTACATTCCTTCTTGGTTCTGCATTTGCAACTGGGTCTCCAAGCACTCCAGCTGCAGCTACATCTCTCCCCTTTCTTCTTCAGTCAGGCACTCATCTGGTTATTCCCTTGATGGCCCTCCCAAGGTTCCTACCTCTCCTCTTCCTCTGGCCCATTCAGTCCCTGATCGGAGACTTCAGTGTTTTCCTGACACTTCCCTGCATCCTCCTCCAAAGCCCCTGGAGTCAGCTCTTCCTCATTGTGTGAGCTGGTGTCAGGGCAAGCCATTACAGACTGATTATTACCTGTGTGTTGGGAACATCCCTTCCCTCGCCATCCTTCTTACCTCAGTTTCCCCATCAAATTCGCTGCAGCAAAGCTTAAATATGTGCCTTGCTCAACATTCTGAACTCAACCTTCACAGGGGAATTTTGAAATCAGATTGAACACCACAGTTGATCCACCTCATGTTAGAAAGTAGATTGTATGAATCCCAGGTTCTACTTTTGAGTGGACTTGCATTTATAACAGGGAAAATAAAGGCTTGTCATTTTTAGTTACTCTAACTAGAGGAGTAGCAGAGCTTAGATGTTTACCTTATGTATAAAAGCATTCTTAAACATCAATTATCAACAGGCAATGACCTTAAAAGAATGAACACTACTTGATTAACCGAACAGATGAGAAAATAAATAGTACCAATACATTGTGACCTTTAAAAAGCAACAGAGGCATTCTGAAAATCTATGGGTTTTTTTTAATATGTAAAATGAAAATATTTCCTCTTATACTTTATAACTTGCTAATGTTGTGTTTTCCAGCCATTACATTTATAATGGATAAGAAAACTTAATGCCAGCTCTCCTTTCTCAATGTTTAAAATGCTTCCTGAAAATCATACATTCAAGGACAGATTGCCACTTTCCCTAAGTGCTATTGCTCTAAGTTTGGCTTCCCGGTTCCCTGATTCCTCAGGGTTCTTTTCAACTCTCTATTATTATTATTATTGTGTTTTGTTACATAATGAGCCAGATGTTCAGACTGAATTTGGCATTTTTATCTATCTATTGGGTCCTCCACAAGGGCCTGGGAAGCCAGATTTTGTTGTTGTTGTTGATGTGATAAAGGTATTGTCATGGGATATAGCAATAGCAATAGCACCTAGACTTATATACTGCTTCATGGTATTTTACAGCTCTCTCTCAGGAGTTTACAGAGTCAGCATATTGCCCCCAACAATCTGGGTCCTCATTTTACCCATTTTGGAAGGATGGAAGCCTGAGTCAACCTTGAACTGGTCATGATCGAACTGCTGGCAGTGAGCTGAGTTAGCCTGCAATACCGCATTCTAACCACTGCACCACCATAGCAACAGAATAGCATAGCATAGCATAGAATAAGTATTTAGCCTTATATACCACTTCACAGTATTTTACAGTCCTCTCTCAATAGTTTACAGAATCAGCATATTACCCCCAGCAATCTGGGTCCTCATTTTCACCCACCTTGGAAGGATGGAAGGCTGAGTCAACCTCAAACCAGTGAGAATCAAACTGCCAAACTCCTGGCAGTTGGCAGTCAGCAGAAGTAGCCTGCAGTACTGCATTCTAACTACTGTGCCACAATGGCTATTCTGAGTAAAGCTGCCTTTTGTAATTGACTGATTGTGATTTTTTTTCAATGCTGATGGTATTTAAGATGTTACGCCAGATGTTTTGGGATTGCACCCATAATATCTATGACCCTTGGTACTATCTTTGCTTTCTTCAGACACAGTTGTTCTATTTCTATTTGTAGGTCTTTGTATTTTGTTGTTGTCATGCACCTGTTGGAATCTGATTCCAAGGGAGAGGTGGAACAGCTGACATGGAGTGGGAGTGTGGCTCTGGTGGCTGTGGAGGAAACTGAGGCAGGGCACAGTCCTGCTGGTCATTCAGAGGAAGACCCAGGCCCACCCACTCTTCATCCTAGGGCATGCAGGGAGGAACGGATAAAGGAGCAACGTGGGTTATGGGGGAGAAAAAGGCCCTGATTCTCTTCATTAGCTGCTGCTGGGAAAAAAGGATAAAGAGGGTGTTTGTGCACAGCTCCTTGTTGGAAGCAAAGCATGAATTATTTTGGTTTGTCAAGTCTAATTTGACTTCTGGCATCCTCCCAACTGTGTGTGTTTCATTATCTTTTGAAGTCTTCAATTCCTTATCCTGTCCTGTCTCATTAATTGCTGCAGTGTGGTTTGTGTTGGTTTTTATTTATAATTTATATGTACTTTGAGTTCAGACAGAATTTCTTCCCTTTAAAAACTGTTCTTCGGAGAGTTTTTTCTCCAGCTGAGAATAGCTGGACTTTGTGGGCCAAGTTGGGGGTATTAAAGTGACTTTACCTATTTTTATGACTTTGTTGCTTTTGTGCCATGCCCCAGGTCATCACAGTTATCTTTTGCAGGTCTTTCTCTTCTTTTCTGCTATTTCCAGGTGCTAACACGTCCACACTGCCCAGACTTTTTTTGTTTTTCTTGTTTTTTTGTTTTGACAATTGTTAAGTCTGGGGTGTTATGTGATAGGTGCCTGTCAGTTCGAATTTTAAAGTTCCAGGGCACTTTATGTTCCTTATTTTCTATTACTATTTTGTGGTCTTACTAGTTCTTACTTGCAAGCAAATGGTATTTCTTGCAGATCTTCCAATACACTATTTTTGTGACATTGTCATGCTGTAGGTTTTTTGTTTTTTTTGTTTTGTAATCTGTGTGATCTTCTCACAGCAGTTAACTTGGTGGTCAACTGTTTCTTCAGCTTCTTTGCAGGGGTGGTGTGGTGTCCCTGACTAAGTGCAGTCTTCATTCTGGTCCGCATTCCTGGAGGGAGCACCGACTGCTCTCATTGGTTGATGCCGTTTGACAGCCGGCTATAAAAGGAGCTGTCAAACGGCATCAGCTGCTGCCGCCAGCTGGCTGCCAGCCCAGCCGGGCAGCCGCGGCAACCTGTTATACTTCAAATAAAGCAATGTTAGCCTTTAGATCCTTGTCTGCCTCGTGTGTCCGCTTTCAACACAACAGGTGGCATTTGCTATTTTCTGCTATCTTCTCCATTCTGGCTTTATATGCATTTCTTCTTAAGGCTTGTGGCAGCTGAATTTCAAAGCTGAATTTCTTGTGGAGCCAGAATTAGCCCCTCTGTCTCTTTCTTCAACATTCCTGTTCTTACCTATTTCCAGGGATTGTTATTATCTGTTTTGCCTGCTAGTTTTTTTTTAGACTGGCCATATAATATTGTGATCATCTTTTAATGACCCCTAATAGCATTAGGAATGGGTAGAGTTATTCACTCTCCTCCCCCCCCCTCATCCTGGACTTGATGAATGACATCTATGGGGATTCTTAATCATCCAGATCATGGTTGTCCCGATGATTCTTTTCTCAGAAGGCAACTGGACTTTATTTTTCCTTGAAGATATTCTGTTTCTCATCCAAGAAGCTTCTTCAGTTCAGCTTCTTGGATGAGAAGCAAAACATCTTCAAGAAAAAAGAAAGACCAGTTGCTTTTTCAGAAAAAAAAAAAAAAAAGCCCTTTGGGCTTGTGAACTGTGATGTAGCAGGAAGGCAGCCAAGAGGAAGATCTGACAATGTCCACTCTTTGTAGATAGGATAAGAAACAGATTTGACCAGAAATACAGAACTTTACTTCATTGATATGGGTTATAATAACAGAATCTTGAAAGCCTGCCTGAGTTTCTCTTTTCTTCCTTCTTATACCCAAGAGAATCAAAGCAGGCCAGTCTTGAATTTCTTCCTCACCCCTCCCTATCTTTCCAAGCTAAGTTAATATTTTTGCAATGGCTGCTGCACATTTTCTTCAAGGCCATCGCTGTTCTCCTCTACAGAAAAGGAGAGCATACAAACTGAATTTGCTGTCTGACAGACATCCAGGAAAACCGATAAGGACTTTGGAGTGCTAATGCTATGCCTTATATTCAAGCTAAGAAAAGAGTCTGCGTTTCTTGAAATATGAATAGAATATTTCAAAAGGCATTTTCTATCAAAAATGTGTGTTGACAACTTCAGCCATCAGACTGATTAGTATGCTAGTTAGGTACAGGCATAACATATTCACTATTAGTGGAGCCACGATGACTCAGAATTCAGACTCAAAGAGTTTTCTCTTCAAAATGGTGTCTGCCATCAAAATAGTTTCTCATCAAACTGGGATGAGGCATCAGGCGGAATGCCACAATGTTCGGTTCTGGGCTTGGACTTCTTCAACCAGTGGTGGTATTATCTGGTTCGTACAGGTTTGGGCGAACCAGTAGCAAGGATTTGGTGTGGGTCATTGAACCGGTAGTAAGTTCTGGCTGGCCATGCCCCCGAACAGGTTGCCTGTGGCTCGCTTGCCCCACCCACCCAATGCTCCCTCACCCTGCCTGCCTGATGCTTGCCCCTTAAGGTTTCCCCCCCCCCCCAACAATCAGCTATACATATAATCAGCTGTGCCGGGACTTCTCTTTCTGAGGCCCAGGAAGGCAAAAAGTAGAGGGAAGGGTGCAGCCCCACTTCATTTTTTTGCCTTTCTGAGCCCCAGGAGAGCATTCTGGGAGCAAAAATCTCCACCAGGAGGCCTTCCTGAGGCCCAGAAGGCCTCAAAAAATGGGTGTGGGGTGGCTGCAAAAAAAAAAAAAAGCCATGCGCACCCAGGCCATATCCACCTAATCACGCCCACCATGCCATGCCCACAGAACCAGTAGTAAATTTTTTTGAATCCTACCACTGTTTTCAACATATATCTTAATGGCTTTCATGAAGAGGTGGGATAGCTTGTATCTTTGAGCAAAATGTGATGCAATAGCCTGAAAGACAGCAATCTTGCTTGTTGATTTGTATTGTTCTTACTGTTTCGAGCCATTGAGAATCTATATACAATTGCACCAGGATAGAAATATCATATGAGATTAAAAAAAAAAAAAAAAAGATGTTGAGACTCCAAAAAGAGTGCAGAGAAGACCAACAAAGATAATTAGGGGGCTGCATGTTCGACGGTACTAGGAACCATTGTGGGAACTATGAATGCCTTGTCTAATGAAGAGAAGGACTAGGAGTAACATGATAGCAGTCTTCCAGTATTTGAGGGGCTGACACAAAGAGGAGAGGGTCAGTCTATTCTCCAAAGCACTTAAAGGCAAGACAGAAGTAATAGATGGAAGTTTATAAAAGAGAAATCCAACCTAGAATTAAGCAGAAATTTCCTGTTAGTGAGATTAATTAATCAATGACAAAGCTTGTCTCCAGATGTTGTGGATGCACCCTCACTGGAGGTTTTTAAGAAAAGAATGAACAGCCTTTTTACATAGATTCTCCTGCTTGAGCAGGTAGTTGGACTAGGAACCTGCAAGGCAAGGTCCTTTCTTACTCTTTTATTCTATGTTGTGTAAATTAGATTCACAGAATCATAAATAAATACATTCACAATGATCTTAATAGAACAGAAAAGTGAAAATAATAGAATAAAACTGAATAAAAAGACCCATAAAGTTCATTATTTTTTTAAAAAAATCAAGATCTACTGCACAGCTTTAAGATACAAAAGTGCTAGCTTGTTAATTGATTGATTGATTATGTGCCATCAAGCCTTAACAACTACGTAGATAAATTTTCTCCATGATGATATATCTCTAACCAGGTTTTTCAGGTCTTCCAATGGTGCACTCATTACCAACATAACTGAGTTCATCCATTTTGCTGCTGGTCATCCTCTTTCTCTCCACCATTCTCAGCATTAGAGCCTTCTCCAGAGAGCTGGCTTTTTGCATAGCATGTCTGAAATACAATAAATTGAGCCTGTCCTTTTGTATCTCAAGTGAGAACTCTGTATTGATTGGTTGAATAATCTATTTGTATTTGTATTAGTTTTAGTTGTTGGCTGTCCATGGTGTTCTCAGGAAACTTCTCCAATACCAAAGTTCAAAAGCATCAATATACTCTTCCTATTCTACTTCTTCAAAGTCCAGATTTGTTAATCAAATCAAACAGATTTGTAGGGGTATAACTTTCTTGGAGTTGTATCTGAAACTAAGTTGTGTTTGAATCAAAGTGTGACATGGAGTCTAAAAAGTCAAAATACAATGTTATATACTGTCTGAAGAGAAGTATTGTTTTCAAATAATGGAAAGTCGTAGTTCTATACTCTATTTGAGACCCTACTTTGGCAAGTATGGCATCCAGTTGTGGGCGACACGTTTAAAAAAATTGAGAAATTGCAACAGATGCAGAAAATAACAGTAAATATAATCAGAGGGCTGGAAATAGAACTTGGAAGAAATTGGAAGTGGGAATGTTACAAGAAAAGGCTAGAGAATTTTTTTGTATACCAAAAGGGGTGTGACACTTATATAGGGCATAAATTATGGGATGGAACATACTTGGGTAGACCAGGTTGCCCTGATAGACCAGTCCCATGCCAGAAAAAAACATTTAATCTTTCCCCTAGGATAGCCAACAAAACAAGAAGAACCATGGCTTCGAGGTGAATACATTTACCTAATGTGCAAGTAGCAGGGGTTTGAATCCCAGAAGGGTAATGGCTAGCTGATGAGAGCTAAATAGCTTGAATACTAGTCTCATTTTCTTTCTTTATCGGTAAGCATACATTCAATGGCATATATTAATGTCCTTAAGGTACAGAAAGGTAATTTCCAGCTGAGTAAAAGTGTAGAAATGTTCAACCTGACAATGTTCAACCTGACAGATTGACAGTAGAACCAATTGCCCAGGGAACTTAGAAATCTCTCCTTCACTGAATCTCTTCAAACAGAGTTTGGATCAGCAGCTTCAACCAAGGATATTGTTTTATTTGGATTCCTGCATTTATGAGGGTGCATTTGCTGGCTTACATGAATTATTTCTAATTACTTGGGAACAATGAGAGAAAAAGAAACACCCCTGGATAAGTGGATAATTAAGAACCAATTCCCATGTCATTCTGAAAAAAAGTGCAGGTTAGTTAAGTTTCCTCTTGACAGTTCACAAAGATCAATGCTCAAACGTTTGGCTCTTCAACAGCATTGCTGTGAGAAGATCCTATCAGAAGAGACTGCGTTAAGCTGATCTTCATAATGGTAGATGATCTTCCCTGTTTTGTACTCCACATACAGTTTTAAAAATTCCCTGGAAGGGAGGGACAGAATCATAACATGCAATTTGCATATTTTTCATGATTGCTTCTAAGCAGGACAAGTAGATTTTTTTTTCTTTCCCTTCTTCAAAACCATTAAGAATAAACTGCTGTTTAACTGTCAATTGACTCGCCTCCCAAGCTAATTACCTCATCTAAAGATTTTAAATCACATTTTCAACATGATAGATACTGTGCATCTGAATTTCCCAGCACCTCCTGAATACTAATCTGAGGCCATTGAAAACCTGACAAATACTGTTAAAACTTTTACAGCAGGGAGAGGGGGAAAACAGCATTTTCATTAATGCTCCTGTATAGGTTGCAAGAAATTTTTGATGATGTTTTTCAGAGAGAGAGAGAGATTCATAGAAAATGTCAGCTGAAATACCTGCAACATAAATATAAAATGTTCATTTATCCTTCCTGCCTGTCTGCCTCTTTTTAGTTAGCTAACCTCTCTCTCTCTTTTAAACTGTCTCTGAAGTATTTCCAAGCAATTTTGCCTTCCCCATTTGAATTTCATGTTTCTGAGCTGATTCTGGAGACAGTTCTTGTCTGCTCACCCTCTTGTCAAAGGTGTACCAAAAGCTTCCCAAATAATTTAAGGGCTTCCAAAAGTGTAGCACTTGTTTCTGTTTCATCCTCATCCTCATCTAGGCTACAGAACCAATTTTATCTGAAACCCTTATCCTAAACCAAAGTATTAGAAATTTACCTGTTTGTGAAATAATCTATTTGCTGAGGGAGATGAAACTCTTGTGCTATCCATGCTTGAAACTTGTAATTCACCTCTCTAGTCTAGGAAGATTGTATTTCTTTTGACATATCGCTGTTCCTGAGCTCAAGTGTGCATTGGTGTTTATACAAAAGACCAGAGAACACTTTATTCCTAAAGCTTTAAAGAATTTTTACATAGCCAGTACAAAGACACTGGTGTGTTTTTTTCTTCTGAGTGTAGAGCAAATGGAATGGGAGTAAGAGAGAAGGGGAGGGAAGGAGGAGAGGAAGAGAGGTGAGAAGAGAGGAGGGGAGGGAGAAGAAGAGAAGAGAAGAGAGAAGAGGGTAGGGGAAGGGAATGAAAAGGAAGGAAAGGGAATGGAAGGGGAACAAGGAAGAAAGAAAAGAAGGAAAGAAATGAGGAAGGGAGGAAAGAAAGAAAGAAAGAAAGAAAGAAAGAAAGAAAGAAAGAAAGAAAGAAAGAAAGAAAGAAAGAAAGAAAGAAAGAAAGAAAGAAAGAAAGAAAGAAAGAAGATTTACTGCTTGCATTCTGTGCCAGACCAATATATTATAAAATTGAGGATGAGGGAGAAATTAGACATTCACTTTGCATAGTCTCTTTCAGATAGGGCACATGGATGCATGTCTTGATCAGTTCAAAATGTGCTTATTTCTTCAGAGGTAAGAGCAACAAGCTGCATGAAAAGTTGACAGGCAATGATACCATTTTTTTTTTGAAGTGCCTCCTGGCTTTGGGAACACAGTGAGCCAAGGAGAGGCAAAAAGGCTCTAACAAATTGCATTGGACAAGAGCCAGTGGCAAGAAGAATACTTGCCAGCCTAGAGGTCATTGGGACAACACAGCTTTTGGTGAGCTCTTGCAATTTCAAGCCTTGCAGTACAAACCTTGAGCTTAAGTCATCATTTGCTGGAATGACTTCTGGGTACTACGGGTTCACCAGGTAAAATCAATCAGGCAGAATTATCTGGTTTTGCTCTTTTTTTCTCCTAGGATTTCTATAGATGGTGGCTATCTAGATAGAAGAAAGGCTTTGTTTTGGGTACCTTTCTGCTGACCAGATATGGAAAACCAGCAAATACCACTTCTGACTGGCCCCGCCCATGTCTATTCTCTGCCTCCTGAGTCCCAGCTGATTGTCTGTGTCTTCTTTTGTTGCCCTGCACAGGAGAATGGATCTGGAAAGCAGGTTAGTGGGGTGGGGAGGGAATGGGGACTTTGCAGTAACCTTCCCCCAGGAGTGGGAAGGAGAATGGGGATTTTACAGTATCCTTCCCCTGACATGCTCACCAAGCCACACACACCCGACAGAACCAGTAGTAAAAATTTTTTGAATCCCACCACTGATGCTATTGCTCTATTTAAGGATTAAGATTGTAAGCATCAGAAATGAATAGTACTTAAAAGACAATTAGCAGGCCATGATCCTGACACAAGTGTTATGCTAACATTAGAAGAGATAAAATATAGGGAATGTAGAAAAAGGGGAGAAAGTCAATGGGATTCAAGGTGGACTTACATCTCTTTGGGGCACAAAGAGACTCTAGACTGATGATGTGCTTGGCCCCTCCCTCAGGCTCAACCTGATCATCTCCTACATTCTATCTGCCCTCCAGTGTTGGTCATGGGGCATTGGCAACAGGGACATCGGTAGGGGGTTTGGTGGGAGCTGGGGTGATGTTGGTGGTGGCACTGATGACCTTCCACAACAGTCCCAGGTTCTTGTGTGACCCCTTGATAAAATTAATTTTTCACCCCTGCCCTACAAGCTTTCCAGAATAGAACTTGTTTGCAGAATAGTAGACGGACTCTCTAAGAATCAGAGCCTCACGCTGCATCACCCAGCTGCCTCTGCAAAAAAATAGAAAGGTAAGTTGGGTGCTTTAGGATCCCTGAGGTGGATGAGGAGTGGGATAAATCCTGCAAGTCCCTTTGATGGGCAGTATGTCAAGGCCTACATTCTGTAGCAGCCTCCCAAGTCTCTAGGTTGCTTTGGGTAGTTGGATGGCCGGGTTGGGACCAGGCCAAAGACCTGCAGTTATTCAGTAAGATTGGGAATGGGAGATTGGTGAGAGTATTCTGCAGCATCCCTAGTAGTGGGTCATAAGAAAGGGGTGCTGTGACTTCAAAATGGGGTCACAGGTAGCTTTTGCTGGTGAACTTCAAAAGGTCATTAAGGGACCAGTCATATCTCGAGGACTACTGGTATGCATGTTACAAATCAGTACAAATAAATTTTAACCCCAAATTTGAAAACAACTAAAAGCAAAGACTTAAAACAAAATTTGTGTCAGGCACCAAAGATCAGGACTACAGATGAAGCTCCATTTCGATTAATTTCTTATTACTCATGCCTATGTTATATACAGGAAGGGATGCCGTGGCTCAGTGGCTAAAAGGCTGAGCTTGTCAATCAGAAAGGTCAGCAGTTCAGTGGTTCAACTCTAGCACCATGTAA
Organism: Hydrophis major; assembly: GCA_033807585.1. NCBI lineage: Eukaryota > Metazoa > Chordata > Lepidosauria > Squamata > Elapidae > Hydrophis > Hydrophis major. The sequence goes on from CM066330.1 coordinate 250,130,729, forward strand.
TGGAGTGAGCTCCTGTTACTTGTCCCAGCTTCTGCCAACCTAGCAGAAAGCATATAAAAATGCAAGTAGAAAAATAGGAACCACTTTGGTGGGAAGGTAACAGCATTCCATGCGCCTTCGAAGGCATTTAGTCATGCTGGTCACATGACCATGCAGACATCTTTGGACAGCACTGGCTCTTTGGTTTTTGTAACAGAGATGAGCACTACCCGCTAGAGCTAGAAATGACTAGTACATATGTGTGAGGGGAACCTTTACTTTTACCTATGTACAGGAATCTACTCAACTAACAATTCTAGAACAACGGCATTCAAGAGAGGTTAGACTTAGTCTATTTGTCATTACAAAGAGATGCTAGGCTGATTCCTCTTTTGACTCCACCCCCAGGTTCTGCCATCTTCTCCGACAGTTTGTGTTTTCATAGCAAGATCCCTAAAACTATTCCTGAATTTTCTCACTCCCTCTCAAAAACCATTGCAGAACAGCAGGATATCTAAGAGCTGAACATAGACATGGGACAGAAAGAGTAGACATTTGTTTAAGTAGCCCTCCTACGTGTATGTTTGATCATAACTGACAATTTGGGGAAAATTCAATTTATTGGAATAATATTATGCAGATAAATAGATGGATGATTAAAAGGGAGGGAGAAAAAGAAAGAGAGGGGTTGCATATCACTTGATAGAAGACTTATCAATGATAACCAGTGTAATCACCTTTTTAGGTTTATCCTGACCTCATATCATTTAATTATACATATGAGCCAACAGAATATCTGAGCAGCAAGAAGAGCTTTATTACCTATAATTCCTATTTTATAACTTTTTGTTTGATCTGTTCCTACATTCAATCCAGACATATTCAGCTGTATAAATTACTATTCTTTGAAACCACTTGAATACGACTTTGAATATCTAATATATCCAACCAACTATATCATGAAAAGCTACTATTCTTTCATGGCATATTCTTTTTACCCCCCAGGTTTAACACTTTCTGTATTAGTTAAGAGATTGTGGCATGTTTCATAGAGGTGTATATATGGAGAGGTTTGTCAAAATGAAGTCAGTTCTGATCAAACAGGTTTTTAAAGATTTATTTTGTCCTCCCTCCTTTCCCTTAACTACTACAACTATAGGAATCATATGCACATAAAAATGGTCAGGAAGATGAATAGAAATATAGACAAAACCAAGCCCTTTTGTGAGAGGAACCTGAGTAGTAATCAGGCAGCATTGATTTGATCTGCATATTTCAGACTCATATGGCTACGGTGACCCAATAAAACATCTGATTATGTTGGGAGGTGACAGCAGTGTCATCAAGAGGTTAAAGGAGACAATAGAATAGTGCAGCGGTCCCCAATCTTTGTGGCTTGGTGGTCTGGCTGGGGGGGAGAGGGGAACCTGGGTTGTCGTGTATACATATAAGTCAAGTTGACTGAACAACAGGCCAGCATGCATACTCATGCACATATGTGGGCAGCTCAACTAATGCCTGCTGCTCAAGTAAGTTGAGCTGTGCACATGAGTGCATGTGTGCTGGCCAGTGGTGGGATTCAATTTTTTTTTTTACTACTGGTTCTGTGAGCGTGGCTTGATGCATGAGGTGTGGCTTGGTGGGTGTGGCAGGGGAAGGTTACTGCAAAATCTCCATTCCCTCCCCACCCCACTAACCTGCTTTCCAGCTCCATTCTCCTGTGCAGGGCAACAAAAGAAGACCCAGCCAATCAGCTGGGACTTGGGAGGCAGAGAAGAGATGGGGGTGGGGCCAGTCAGAGGTGGAATTTGCTGGTTCTTTAAAGTACTTAAAATTTCCGCCACTGGTTCTCCAGAACTGGTCAGAACCTAATGAATACCACCTCTGGTGCTAGCCCACCACTGGTGCTAGCCCACCACTTGCACAGCCCAGTTTCGAACAGGCTATGGCCCAGTAGTGGCCCAGGTCCTGGGGGTAGGGGACCCCCTGATATAGTGGATGCAGTAATACAACTCAAGCCTCACTCGCCTTGTATGTGCATCATATTAAATGAGCCTTGCTTTGAGGTGTCATGTCTTTCATCTTGCCTGTTTTGATGCCACCTCCTGCAAATGTCACTGAGCTTGAAAAAATTAAATGTGCAATCAATATTATTTTAATATGCACATTTTCACTTTCAATTTTCTGAGCTCGGATTATCTGCTAGTCATAGAATGAAATGATCTCAAAGTAATAGAAACAGAATTAAAGTCATCAAGCTTAATTTCCAAACACATAATAATATTCCCAATCTCTCTTGTCATTTGGGCCTGAAAAGGTCCATTTTTTGTGTGTTTTTGTTTCTGTTGCCATGTATTTTGAGAGCCAGGAAAGTCTACAGAGTAATCTAGCTGCCAACAGTTGCTAGTTCATATAATTCATGCTGCCATACTATCCAGAGTACATCTCAAGGAGTGAACTAGATTCAATGGTTATATGGATTAAACATTGGTATTTGAATATAGATCTTTTTTAGTATTTGCATTTTATTGTGTTTTATTAATCTAGATGAAATGTTAATATATAATGCAAGTCCACATGCGATATACTGTCAGATCCATGTATCTGCCATTTTTCAATGGAAGAAGAAGGGAGGGAGTTGGTACAAGTAATCCTTTTTGATGTAACCTGAATATATTAAATCTTATATTGAATTTGTATAACTGCACATGATATACAACTGGAGGACTGGAGTCAGATGGCTAGAAACTTGTCACTTCTTGGAGAGATAGCAAGAGGAGAAGGGACCATAAAAATTCCAGCTGTGGAAGATACTCCCTGGGAAAATCCTCTAAGATACGTTCTCAGGAAAGGGAAGGGAGGAATTAACATGTTGGTTCTATGTTTGACTAAATCCACATCTAAATAAGGGGAGGAGTCCTAACTCCCTTTATCTATTACTGTATGCCTAGATTCTGCTTTCACCAGTACTGGATTCACTTCCTTTCAGTAAAGGATTCTGTTCTGTACGTTCATTTACATTCTTGAAATCCCGCATTTTGATTAGCCAAAGCGCGGGGTGATCCGATTGGTCTAGTGATCCGCGCTGATTGGCCCGCTAAGAATCTCCCACGATTGGTGGAAACGAATTGTGTGAGATTCAAAGCGGTGCCATTGGCCGCAGCCGACGTGGCTTGAAAATAAAAAGCCGCTGTTTTTCCCTTGGAGCCAGATCGGTTCCGGGCACCAATAAAAGAGCTAAAAACCAAGTCACTGACTCCGGGTCTCCTTACTGCGACGGACACGACACTGGTGATGAAGGTGGGATCCCAAGGCTGAACCCATCAAGCACGTGTCCGGAGGAAGCAAGACCAATGAGATGGCCAGCATCACTCCGCCCGCACCCTTTAATCCCGCTAGCGAGGACTGGGAATCATACACGGACAGATTCCTCATGTTCCTCGAATGCAGCAAAATGAAGGAAGCCACTGAGCCAAAGAAACGAGCCGTCTTCCTGACACACTGCGGGCCCGCAGTGTTCAAGATGGTGAAAGCCCTCGCGAAACCCGCTGACGTCAAAGATATGGACTGGGCCGACCTCAAACCATTGCTCCGCAACCACTACGCCCACGCCATGCCCACCCTTATCAGGCAGCACGAATTCTACCAGAGGGACCAGAGACCTGGCGAAAGCATCAGCGATTTTGTGGCGGAGCTGCAGAACCTAGGGGGCATGTGTGAGTTCTCCGACATGGACAAGGCCCTACGGGACCGCGTTGTACTCGGACTTCGGGACCCAGTCCTACAGAGTCGGCTAATGGCCAAAGGCGACATCGCCCTCGCCGACGCCATCGCTGAAGCCACCACAGCCGAGGCAACCCAGAAATTGGCAAACTGCATGCGGAGAACAGATGCCGGAGACCGCACCATGACCACCGACCCAGGACGGGTGACCAAGGCCCAACCGGAAGCAAGTCACCGCGAGACCACCACCCACCATGGCGAATTCCACTCCACCTCTGACACCACGGACAACGAGGAGGAAATCCACTGGCTCCAGGCGGGACGTGACCAGAGGAATCAGCGGGGTCGTAAATCGGGGACCGCATGTGCCGGGTACGGAGGTGACCACCCTCGAGCTGAGTGCCATTTCTTCGATGCAGTCTGCCGGCACTGTGACAAAAAGGGTCACATCGCCCGCGTCTGCCAATTGAGGAAGGCCTACAGCCCCAGACGGCGGGACCACAGCGAGCAGAGACGGGACAGCACACCCCCCAGAGCCAGAGATCGCCAAGCCAACAGCCGATGGGACTGGAGCGGGCGGAACCGACGAGGTGGTGAAAACCGGCGGAAGGAGGAAACCCACCAGATGGTCATCATCAGCCACGCATCAACCACAGACACCCGAAAAGTCTACGTGGAGGTAGGCATCGAAGGCGAGCCATGCAAAATGGAGGTGGACTCCGGATCCTACCTCTCCATGGTCGCCTGGCAGGAGATCAAACAAGAAGGGACTGGAGAACCAGAGACTAATCATCAAAGACTACCAGGGAAACCGCATCCCGGTAGTTGGAATCAGACAATTCAAAGTGACATTCAAGGGCCGCACTGCAAAGCTTCCCCTGACGATCGTGGACTGAGACCGACCCAGCCTTTTGGGATTGCAATGTTTCGCACCGCTCGGCATCGAAGTCACGGGCATCAATCACATCGCCGAGACCGATTGGGAGCAACAACTGGCACGAGACTTCCAGGAAGTGTTCGATGGCACCCTAGGCAAGTACCGAGGGCCCCCCATCTCCTTCAGCCTAGACCCTAACATTCCCCCAAGACACCTAAAACCAAGGGGGGTACCTTTTGCACTCAGACCAAAAATTGACGAGCAAATTGACAAGCTCATCAAGGAAGGGGTCCTACAACCAATTGACCATGCCCAGTGGGAGACCCCAATAGTCACCCCAGTCAAGCCTGATGGGTCGGTGAGAATCTGCAAGGACTATAAGGCCACCCTAAATTGTGCCTTACAACAAAGCGCCTACCCCGTCCCAGTAGTGCAGCATCTTCTACACTCACTGGGGGGAGGCAAGGTTTTTGTGAAACTCGACCTGGCCCAAGAATACCAACAGCTGCCGGTCGACGCAGAAACTGAGGAGGCGCAAACCATAGTCACCCACCGGGGAGCTTTGGAGTCAGCGTGGTGCCTGGAATTTTCCAGAGCCTCATGCAGAGACTCTTGCAAGGCATTAAGGGGTGGAGCCCTACTTCAACGACGTGCTGGTGTTGGCAACCAACCAGCTAGAACTAGAGGGTCATCTAAGGGAGGTGCTAATGAAATTCAAAGAAACCAGGCTAAAAGTGAAGAAAGAAAAATGCCAGCACGGCACGGCACCCACCCAACCACAACCAAAATCAGAGCCATTAAGGAGGCCCTCACACCCAGGAATAAAACGGAACTGCAGGCATTTCTGGGACTGCTTAATTTTTACAATGTTTTCCTGCCCCAAAAGGCAACCGCGGTGGAGCCCTTGCATAGGTTCTTGGACAAGGCGGCCACCTGGACTTGGGGGAAACGTGAGGAAGCCGCCTTCAGGAAAACCAAGGACCTGCTCACCTCCGATGCCATCCTCATCCAATACGAGACCCTACTATTCGCTGTCACATGCGACGCCTCACCCTTCAGCATTGGCGCCGTCCTCAGCCACACACTCCCGGATGGAAGAGAAGCACCCATCACTTTCTTCTCGAAGACACTCACCAAACCAGAGAGGAACTATAGCCAGCTGGACAAGGAGGCCCTAGCCATCGTCGCAGCAGTGAAGAGGTTCCACGAGTACCTCTACGGCTGCACATTCACAATCATCACAGACCACAAGCCATTGCTGGGCATCCTGGCAGGGAACCGGGCCACCCTGAACATCTTATCTCCCAGGATGACAAGGTGGTCCGAATTCCTTGCCACCTACAGCTACAGGCTCATACACTGATCCGGTAAGACTATCACACACGCAGATGCGTTGAGCCGCTCGCCATTACCCGACCTAGACACCGACCCAGCACCCACGACGAGCACCCTCAGCATAGAGACTCTACCTGATCTACCCATAACCGCGTCAGACATTGCCCGAGAAACTAATAAAGACAAACGTCTGGCGTGGGTGTTACATTGGGTAGAAAAAAGGTGGCCGGAAAAGAACAACGACAAAGCATTCAAAACATTCCCGAACCGGCAAACAGAACTCTTGTTACAAAAAGGGTGTGTACTGTGGGGGGATAGGGTTGTTATTCCAGAAAAACTGCAAGGGCAGGTATTGGGTTTGTTACATGAAAGGCACCCGGGCATAGTTAGAACGAAAGCCCTGGCCAGAAGTTATGCTTGGTGGCCAGGGATGGACAAGCAAATCGAGGCCTGGGTGGCAAGGTGTCAACGCTGCCAAGAAACCAGACCGAGCCCTCCCGCGGCACCGATCCTGGAATGGAAAACCCCCAGGGGACCTTGGTCTAGGGTCCACATAGATTTTGCCGGGCCCACCAAGGGACATACATTCCTTGTAACCGTAGATGCTTACTCCAACTGGTTGGAGGTAAGCAACATGAAAACCACCACCACAGAGGCCATGACCAAGGAACTTAGCAAACTATTCGCAACCCATGGCCTCCCAGATGTCATCGTGTCGGACAACGGGCCCCAATTCACCTCGCTAGAATTTGAAAAATTCCTAGCGGAACGGGGCATATGACACGCACTGACAGCTCTGGGGCATCCGGCGGCGAACGGAAGGGCGGAACGGATGGTTCAATTCACGAGAAAAACCATCTAGAAAATCGAACACGGGGAAATCCAAGAAAAAATAAATAAAATGCTTTTTATATAACATATAACCCCAAACACGACAACAAACAAAAGCCCAGCAGAGCTGCTAATGGGGAGAAAATTAAGGTCCCCACTCGACAGACTGCACCCCACATACAACCCGGAAAAAACCCCAAACTCCTCCAGCAAGCACCGGTCCTTTGCGCCAGGCGACGCCATCTATGCAAAGAACCTAACCGGAGACTCACTATGGGTACCAGTGACCATAACCCAACTGACAGGCCCCCGCTCGTACCAGCTGCAAACAACCAACAGACAAGCGTGGAAACGCCACATCGACCAAATAAGATCGAGAATGGCCATAAGAAACACAACCGACACTCAACCAGACACAGATGAACCCCTTAATACAAGCCAAGAGGGGAGGGAATACCCAAAACCCAAGAGAAAGAAACCAGCCATACTCACCGGCAAGCAGCCAGTCTGAAACTTCACCAGGGAGAAGCAGCCAGGCCAGCTCGACCAGCCCGGAAAGACCAGGCAGGAGCGGTGAAAACCGCAGCTCAACCAGCCCCGGTAGACCGGGAGGGAGCTGCGACAAGCGGCCCGGCAGGGCCTTCCAGACGGTTCCAACGACGAGACCAAGAGGAACAGAGAACCTGACCGAACAGCCGGGAGCCAACCAACAACTGACCTGTGCAGGTCCAGAAGGCAAGTTCGGAGCCCCGCCTACTTATGGGATTCCGTCACATAGGACCAAACCAAGAGAGGAGGGGCGTTCTGTACGTTCATTTACATTCTTGAAACCCCATGTTTTGATTGGCCAAAGCGCGGGGTGATCCGATTGGTCTAGCGAGCCGCACTGATTGGCCCGCTAAGAATCTCCCACGATTGGTGGAAATGAATTGCGTGAGATTCAAAGCGGTGCCATTGGCCGCGGCCGTCATGGCTTGAGAATAAAAAGCCGCTGTTTTTCCCTCGGAGCCAGATCGGTTCCGGTGACCAATAAAAGAGCTAAAAACCGGGTCTCCTTACCGCGACGGACACGACAGATTCCTTTTGAGATACCTAGATTTCAGAAGTTCCTTCTTTTCGGTTGGAGGGGAAAAGTCCATTGCTTACATACGCCATACATTAAATAAATCCAAAACTCTGTCTAAACTCTGAGCATATCCAAAGAGGGGATAATGCTCTTCAGTAACTAGAATTGTTAAATTCTTCTAACTCAGGGATGTCAAACTCAATTTCATTGACAGCCACATCAGGGTTGTGTTTGACCTCGAGGGGGGGGGGTAGAGTGGCCAATGCCAGGGTGGGCATGGCCAGCTTGACATCACTCATGTTAGGGGCACCTGTGGTGGCCTGAGCTCTCTACAGGCTCCCAAGCTCTGTTTTCAGCTGTGACAGCCTCCTATAACCCTCTGCCAGCATGCTCTGTTTTCACTGGCAGAGGCACTGTGGGCCAGTCCTTTGATGTTTCCAGGGTGGCCCCATGGCTGAGGTAGTATTCAGCAGGTGCTGACCAGTTCTGGAGAAATGGTAGCAGAAATTTTGAGTAGTTTGGAGAACCGGCAAATACCACCTCTGATTAGCCTCGCCCTCATCTATTCTCTGCCTCCCAAGTCCCAGTTGATTGGCTGGGTCTTCTTTTGTTGCCCTGCACAGGAGAACGGAGCTGGAAAGCAGGTTAGTGGGGTGGGGAGGGAATGGAGATTTTGCAGTAACCTTCCCCTGCCATGTCCACCAAGCCAAGCCCACCAAGCTTTCCCCACAGAACTGGTAGTAAATATTTTTGAATCCCATCACTGCCTCATGGGCCAGATCTAAGCACCCCATGGGCCAGATGTGGCCCCCAGACCTCAAGTTTGACACATCTCTAACTATTAAGATTGCCAAAATTAACAATTCACCAGAGAACAAGCAAATAAATCATCAGAGTTCTCCTTTGAGACAAAAGTCACCAGGCTCAAACAATCCTACCTCAGACACCTTATGGAGATGGCTATAATATAATGTTGTGTTACTGTCCAGGATCCTCTCACAAAAGGACTTGGCTGTATGTACTAAGGCATGCTCCTCACTAACCTTATGTACTTAGGATTGATACAGTCATAATATCTCGAAGGTGCATTTTTCAAAAAGCAGCTGGACTGTTCTTTCTTTGAGAAAGAAGGTGTTTTATTTCTTATCCAAGAAGCTTCATTGGTTCTGGCAGTCCTTCCAGCAGTTTCAAGAAGATTCCTCCCCTTCTGCACTCAGGGAGAATGCTAATGACCAGAAGACTGCAAAGAAATATGATCCTCCCACTATCACCTTCATTCTGTCAGAAATAATCCTTCCATTCTCCCCCACCCCCATTCTGCCCGAACCAATAAAGCTTCTTGTATAAGAAGCAAAATATTTTCTTCTTCTTCCACAAGGAAAAAACAGCTTTGAAAAAAGCACCATGACCTGGATGACTAAGAGGCATGCAGACATACAATTATACTGGGTGCTCAGAGGAAGGAAGGCAGGAAGGAAGGAATATCAGCAAGCTGGATGGACTTGAGTTAAATGGCGATGGGTGAATTATTGGAAAATCCAAAGGACCAGATCATCAGATGGATGATTTATTTATTGTATTCCTCCTCCTCCTCCTCCTCCTCCTCCTCCTCGTTCCCCCCTCATTACTTATGATCACATATGTTATGAATACTGTATAAAGCTCCCTCTTATTTTCTTATTATATCCCAATGGCACACGGAAATAAGGAGAAAAGCCATATTTAAGCAAATCACTGGAATAATATTGTTCATGCGGAAATTAGATCTTTTTTTTTTTTTTTTTTGCATGGATGCAGAAGTGGTATTCAGCAAGTTCTGACCAGTTCTGGAGAACCGGTAGCAGAATTTTTGCGTACTTTGGAGAACCGGCAAATACCACCTCTGACTGGAGATTTTTAAAGTATCCTTCGCCTGTCACGCCCACCAAGCCACACCCACAGAACTGGTAGTAAAAAAAAAATAATTATACTGCCAGGTATAACCATCCAGAGTTTTGTACTTCAGGTCTGGTAGCTGTATTTTATATGGAGAACTGTTCCAGAAAAATACTTGAAAGGAACATTAAATGGAGCAACCTACAAAAAAACACCCCAGACCTTATCAGGTAGATTCTGAGACTCACACAAGGATTGAGAAATGATATCTGTCCCCCGGACTTTCAAAGTAATAGGAATAAAATTTCCCTCCTCTAGTGTGGGAAAAGTGAAGCACCACAGAAATGTTCCTTGGTCCTTCTTTGGATTCCAGTCTTCATGTGCTTTGTAAGAGGTGAAAATGGAAAACTATTGTTAAGATTTTAAATAACTTAATTCATTAAAACATATTTCTATGCACTGGTATATATACAACGTCTACTCTTAAAGGCTGTGTTCTTCATATTTTCTAAATTTATAATTAGCTCAATCAATAAAAGAAAGCCTAACTCTTTTCTAGGATCATTTGATGTCATTGAGAGAAGCAGGTGAACTGAAGAGCACATCAATTGTAGTTGTCGAGGCACCAACTATCGCAAAAAATGTGTTTTGTTAAGCAGTGAAGGGGCTAAGATACAGCTTTCTTTGTGGTTATTCAAATTGATACCTGTCCTAAATCACTGTGTAATGTTTTGATCAAGTGCAATGACTGCATATCAATTCATCATAAATCATATCAGGCTTACTAATTGGTACCTAGTTGGAGAACATCTAACGCACTGCAATTAAATCTCTTTATATGTTGAGGTGCTGCCAATTATTCTTTTGAGTATGCAGACAACTTGGCACACTACGATAAGAAAGGAATATTTTAAAAATATTTTGTGCATGTGTGTATATTAATAAGGCATAAATCATACTGCCTAGTTTTCACACTGGCTTTCTCCTTCTGTTACCTACCACAGAAAGCCGAAGGGGACTCTATTTTCTCTTGTAAAATAATATATGCCAATATATTATTTTGTCAAATTTACCAATTGTCATAAGGTAAAGTTTGTGGTTTTAACAGAAAGCATTTGTTCAGAATTTCCTCGGGTTTTATGTTCTCTATTATTTTGGGGATGTTATGAAAATAGAAGAAAAAAGGAGGAAAGGGGAGGGAAGGTGTTTAAAACCTGTTCTCTAGTGGAAATTTTGGTTAAAAAGAGACCCACTGGATGGATTGCATGAAAAGGATATTAAAGAAATCAGCAGCTAAGACAGAGCAACATAAAAGTGACTATATCATCTTTCTTAATTGAGGCAATTTATTGCAGTATCCCTAACTGACATTTTTTTTTTTTTTTGAGCCACTATGTCTGGTTGGCATTATTTAAAAATATCAAATCAAATCAAACCTTGTGTGAAATATTTCTAAAGCCAGAAAGCACAACAACAAAATGCATAGACCCATAATTATTAATAAAACTTTACAACATGTAATTAAATCACATAAATATATTACCACAGAAACCTGGAGATTGTGCGTTCTAGTCTGCCTTAGCCATGAAAACCAGCTGGATGATCTTGGGCCGGTCACTATCTCTCAGCCCAACTCACCTCACAGGGTTGTTGCTGTAAGGAAAATAGGAGGGGTAAGGTATGTTGGATATGTTCGCCACCTTGAGTTATTTGTAAAAATAATAAAGGCAGGATTTTTTCTTCTTTTAATGACCCTGTAATCCCTTGCATTGGGGTGGAGTTGGGGTAACTGAACAGAGCTTGAGTATTTACTGACTGGATGCCCTTCCTGATGCCTAGACGGAGTTCACAGCAGACAACGACTCATTGTGCCCAGAGAGAGAAATATCTGCTACTACCTAGTATTGAACTCATAGTGCATCCGGAGATATAAATATATGCCACTATCTATTATTGAACTCATAGCCTCCGGATTATGAGGCAAGAGTTCCACTTTTAGGTCATCGTGGCTCTAATAAAGGCAAGAAATAAATAAATTTTAAAAAATAAAATAAATACATTATTTTTGTAATATTTTAGTAACTGTGATACAAATAGCAGTGGCAATCACCAAACGTTGTGCTAAACCTTAAATGTAGGATGGATACAATAAACAATAGCACAAAATCAGGCATTCTGGAAAGATATGTCCTGATCAGATAGAAGCAAAGACAGATGGACATTGTGTTCTTGACCAGTATAGTTCTTAAAATGGAATAGATCTGCAGCGGGGGTGGGATTCAAATTTTTTAACAACCGGTTCTGTGAGCATGGCTTAGTTGGTGGGCATGGCTTGGTGGTGATGTGACCAGGTGGACATGGCTTGCTGGTCATGTGACTGGCTGGGTGTGGCCAACTCAATATCACTCACATCGAGGCATGCATCTCCTCGCCTGGCCTCTCATGACTGTGGGGATGCTTCAACAGTTGTAAGTGTGAAAAATGGTCATAGTTCACTTTTTTCGTTGCCATGGTAACTTTGAATGGTCACTCCACACAAGCAAAATACCAGCAAAGGAGGAAAAAAAAACTCCAGAGAAGTTCCTGAGACAGGAAGTTTAGTCCTGCCAAGAATGTAATAAAGGTTAACGGAGAGGCAGTTTCTGTAAGCAGCACCAGAATGTTTCCTTCCTGCCTTCCTTACAGGATTAGGCCAGTAATTTCTTCTAACAACCAGTTCTCCAAACTGCTTAGAATGTTAACAACCAGTTCGAGCGAATAGGTGCGAACTGGTAGAATCCCACCCCTGGTCTGCAGTATGTTTCTCTTGATTTCTTATAGCGGGAGCAACAAAAGAATAACAGAGTTGGAAGGAACGTTGGAGGTCTTCTAGTCCAACCCACTATTCAGGCAGGAAACCCTACACCATTTCAGATGATCCAATCTGTTCTTAAAAAACCTCCAGTGTTGTATCACCCACAACTTCATTCCACTGATTAATTGTTCCAACTGTCAAGAAATTTCTTCTTAGTTCTAGGTTGGTTCCCTTCTTGATTAGTTTCCATCCATTGCTTCTTGTCCTCCATTCAGGTGCTTTGGAGCATATGGCTTAGAGATATCAAAGGGTCATTTCCACATGCACTGCTGAAAATATGATTTTATACTGGCCCCACAGAATGACAAAGGGTACTATATCCACCCAACAAAGGTGAAAACAGCAAAATTTCAGAATTAGAATTTAAGAGAGCTATGATAGAGGGACCATGCCCACTTTAGAAGAACCCTTCAAGTGGTATCTAATGGAAGCCACAAAAGAGAAGTGATGAAAATTCTAAACTGCTTTAGATGTTAATTTGGTAGAAAGAAGGTGGTGTCACATCATATTTCTGGATTTTCCTTAGTCTTTTTGGTGTCATTATTTTTCTTCCACTATGATGCCATTGTTTTTGTCCATCATTTTTTTTTTGAAAAAGATTTTATTAATTTTCTACAAACAAACAAAACATAAAAACATCAACTCTCATATGTACATCCAGTGTGTCAGTTGTTTCATCATTTTTGTGCATTCATTCTGTAGTCTCAATTACAATTATGTTACATAACAACTCATATTGTCAATCCAAACTTATATATCCTAATATCACTAAAAAAAGAAGTTTTTGACTATATTTTTAATCATTCATGCTTTATGAGCTAACAATACTTTAAACCAGTTTACTCTATAACAAATCATATAATCATATCAAATCAATCCTAAAAAATCCTTTATAAATATAACGTCAAACAACAAAATAATAGCAAAATAGCAAAATAAAGATATTCCTTACTGTCTAGCATTCTAAATATTCTATTATCGTATTTTATCATCCAACCATTGATAAAAAAGATCCCAAATTTCATAAAATTGTTTATCCTCTTGCTCTCTAATTTCAAATGTCAATCTACTCATCTCAGCACATTCCAATATTTTCTTAATAATTTCCTCCTGTAATGGTATTTTCTCATTCTTCCAATTTTTAGCAAATACAATCCTAGCCGCTGTTAATACATTTACAATCAGGTACTTCAAATCTTTACGATATATATCAGGTAAAATTCCCAATAAGAAGATCTCTGGTTTCAAGTCTATGTGTTTCTTTGTCATTTTTTCCAACCACATGCGAATTATAGTCCAATATTTTCTAGCGTCCTCATAAGTCCACCACATATGGTAATACGAGCCGAGTATCTGATGACATTTCCAGCATTTTTCAGATTTGTTCTTAAACATTCTTGCTATTCTTGTCGGGGGAAAGTGCCACCTGTAAAACATCTTATACAAGTTTTCTTTATATGCTGTTGACATTGTCATTTTATAATTTTGAGACCACAATTTTTGCCATTTCTCTAAATCAATCCCATATCCAAAGTTCTATCCCCAAGCAATCATAGTTTCTTTAATTTGTTCTTCTTCTAATTTAGTTTCTAGTAAATATCCATATAGTTTTTTAAACACCTTTTCATCAGTACCTGTCAAAATCTTATCTAGATCAGTCAATTTATCATTGGTAAGAATTTTTGTCCATCATTTTTGAGGTGACATGCCAGCAGAGTCAAGTCGCTATTTTCCAGATTTCTGGCACACCAAGTCAAAAAGGTTTGCCACCATTGAAATAGCACAGAAGTTCTTCTCTGAACTGAACTACTTGCTTAAAAAGACAGAACTTGAAAATCAAGCTATACTTGAGAGGAATTCTGGATAGCCTTCCAACTGAATTAAAATTTCTAGGAACATCTCTGTAACAAACTGTTGTGTATGCAATATGATTAATAAAGTGTGAGCTTGGAGTAAGTGCAGGGTTCTGGCCCTGCACTTCTGATTGGCTGTTAAGTGGCTGGACCAGATTCGCCTGTCCCAGGGAATCCGATTGGCCCTTAACAGAGAGTTCCTATTGGTTATAAAAGCTAGCATTCCTAGCTTGTTGTTGGTTAAACGTTACAAGGTTTGCCTATATAAGACGGGTTTTACTGCTGTTAAAGCAAGCAAGTCACGATGTAAATAAAGAGCTGAAGTTCACCGTTCAGAAACTTGTCTCCATTCTTTCTCGCCCATGCTCAAACTTAACACTGGCGACGAAGGTGGGATGTGGAGACATCTGAACCAATGAAACTTCAAAGAACACTGAGCACGTGACAGACGACGCCAACAATGGAACCATGTCCGGCAGCATCGTACCACCCGCTCCGTTCGATCCAACACAAGAGGACTGGGAGTCCTACATGGATTGCTTCCAAATGTTCCTAGAGACAAATAACTTAAAGGACGCCACAGCCGGGAAGAAATGGGCGGTGTTCCTAACGCATTGTGGTCCAACCATATTTAAGATGGCTAAAGCACTAGCCAAACCCCGAGAAGTGAAGGCCATGGATTGGGACGACCTCAAACCTATCCTGTGAGACCACTACTCCCCGACCATGCCTACGCTCGTGAGACGCCACGAGTTTTATCAAAGAAGCCAGCGAAAGGGAGAAAGTGTGGCTGACTTCATAGCAGACCTCCAAAATTTGGGAGGCCTCTGCGGATTCACCGAGCTAGAAGAAGCACTAAGAGATCGCATAGTTCTGGGACTGGATGCACCCAGCATCCAAAGCAAGCTGATGGCGAAAGGCGACATCAGCCTTACCGACACCATCACCGATGCTACCGCAGCAGAAGCAACCAAGAAGTCGGCTGCACAACTACGCCGAAACCACGTTCCGGTACCTCCACCGACAAGTGACATTTTATCCAAGTCAGAAGGACAGCTTGCGACAACACACCATGAAGACCTCTCTTCATCGTCAGACAGCGACGAAGAGGGGGTCCATCAACTGCAGTCTGACCGGGACCACTACCCGACGCCCGTACGCCCTTGCGCTGGCTGTGGAGCCAACCATGCCAGATCCGAATGCAAATTCCGCGACGCACTCTGCTATGAGTGTGAGAAATGAGGCCACATCGGATGGGTCTGCCGCAGCTTGCCAGGACCCAGCCAGGCCTCAAAAGGGGCTAACTATCGCCAATTGACAGGAAACCGTCCTGTAAGGTGAGAGCCAGTAAACCACTCCTACAGAAATCGAGCTTTGCAGAGAGAAGAGGCTTACCATACTATCACTATCGGTCATGCCTCAGCCGTGGACACTAAGAAAATCCGAGTCACGGTAGCCATCGAGAACCAACCTTGCCACATGGAGGTTGACTCAGGATCGTCCCTCTCGATGGTGTCTTGGAAGACACTAAAGCAACTCATCCCCACAATTCAACGCCAAGATCTCCGTTTCCAACGCCTCATCCTCAAGGACTACCAGGGGAATCGAATTCCTGTCGTCGGGTCCTGTAGAGTCCAAGTCTCCTTCAAGAAGCACACAGCGTACTTTCCTTTAACGGTCATCGATAGAGATAGGCCTAGCCTACTGGGCCTCCAATGGTTCGCGCCACTCGGCATTGAAGTGGCCGGCGTAAACCGAGTCGGTGGCTGTGACTGGGAGGAAGACCTTATCTATGAGTTCAGGGACGTCTTCGCGGACAGCTTAGGCAAGTACAAGGGGACCCCAATCTCATTCAGCTTAGATCCAAAAATAGCTCCCATTCGCCTAAAGCCCCGTCGAGTTCCGTTTGCCTTAAAATCTAAAATCGACGAACAACTCGACAAACTGATAGCTCAGGGGGTGTTGGAGCCCATTGATCACTCCCCGTGGGAAACCCCTATTGTAACACCCATTAAGCCAGATGGGTCAATCCAAATTTGTGGGGACTACCGGGCCACTTTGAACCATGCCCTGCAGCAGAACACATATCCAGTTCTGGTGGTGCAGCACCTCATCCATTCCCTGGGGGGCGGGAAAGTTTTCGCTAAATTGGATTTAGCTCAGGCATATCAGCAATTACCAGTAGATGAAAAAACGGCACAGGCCCAAACTATTGTGATGCACCGAGGTGCCTTTAAATGTACCCGGCTGCAATTCAGAGTAAGTGTAGCCCCGGGGATTTTTCAGAGCTTTATGGAAAGGTTATTGCAACGGATTAAGGGCGTGGTCCCCTATTTTGACGATGTATTAATTGCAGCCCCTACAAAAAAAATCTTACAGGACCGGTTAAAATTAGTCCTAAAAAAATTCCAAGAAGCCGGTCTTAAGGTTAAAAAAAACAAATGTAAATTGTGTACTGACAGTGTTGAGTTTTTAGGGTACCTGATTGATAGCCAGGGCATTCACCCTACCGAAAGGAAATTAAAAGCGATCAAAAATGCTCCCAGGCCACGAAACAAGGCCGATCTCCAGGCATTCCTAGGCCTCATCAGTTTTTATAATGTATTTTTACCGCACAAAGCAATTGTTGCTGAACCGTTACACCGATTGTTAGATAAAAGAGCAAATTGGTTATGGGGTTACCGTGAAGAACAGGCGTTCCAAAATGTTAAAAAACTGCTCACTTCTGACTCTGTACTCATGCAGTATAATTAGACTTTGCGGTTAGTTATAACCTGTGATGCATCACCTTTCGGGGTGGGCGCCATTTTGAGCCACGTACTGCCTAATGGGAACAAAGCCCCTGTTGCATATTTTTCAAAGACTCTTTCAAAAATGGAGCAGAACTATGGACAAATTGATAAAGAAGCCCTCGCAATTGTCTCAGCTGTGAAAAGATTTCACGAATACGTGTATGGTAGGGTTTTTACTATTGTTACTGACCACAAGCCTTTGTTGGGGATAATAGCCAGAGATAAGCCGACTCCCTACATATTATCCCCTTGGATGACCTGATGGTCAGAATTCTTTGCTGCTTATAACTATCGGCTGCAATACCGCCCGGGGAAAGCCATTCCCAACACCGACGCATTGAGCCGAGCACTGCTTCCAGAGACTCTCGATGATCCGGCACCAACGATAACCACGTTGCAAATCAAGGCACTCAACTTGCCACCACTGACCGCTCGAGATATCGCGAGAGAAACCAAACGCGACCACACCCTAGCACGAGTCCTATGCTGGGTAGAATGCGGATGGCCATTGGACCAGTTATCAGATGACTTCACACCATTTAAGTCTCGACAGACCGAACTCTTCTCCCAGAAAGGCTGTGTCATCTGGGGCGATAGAATCGTTATCCCAGAACAGCTCCGAAAAGTGCTGCTGAGAACTTTGCACGATGGCCACCCCGGCATCGTGCAAATGAAAGCCCTTGCACGAAGCTACGCATGGTGGCCGGGCATTGACAAGCAAATTGAACAGTGGGTTAAAGCTTGTCCCAAATGCCAAGAAGTCAGCAACGCCCCACCAAAAGCCATGCCTACTGAATGGGAGACACCACATGGACCCTGATCCCAAATTCACCTGGACTTCGCGGGGCCAAGCAAGGGCCACACCATCCTGCTTACCGTCGATGCCTACTCCAATTGGCTCGAAATTCATCGCATGACGACTACGACCTCCGAGGCGGTCATCAAGATTTTAAATAGACTGTTTGCAACCCACGGATTACCAGACATCCTGGTATCCGATAATGGCCCACAATTTCCTGCACTAGTGTTCGAGCAGTACCTCGCTGACCGCGGCATCCACCATGCGCTCACCTCGCCTGTGCACCCTGCGACCAATGGCCGAGCAGAACGCATGGTCCAATTTGTGAAGAAAATCTTGCAAAAGGTAGACTATGACAACATTGACGACAAGGTCAACCAAATCCTCTTCTTGCAACACATCACCCCGCATAGCGTCACCAACAAAACTCCCGCTGAACTGCTAATGGGACGAAAGCTCCGCTCCCACCTTGACCGGTTGCACCCTGCTTATGAACCGGAAAAGCCAATAGGATCCAGTGGCCGCTGTCACACCTTCCAGGTAGGAGACCTGGTTTATGCAAAAAACCTATTGGGCGACCCGTTGTGGGTGGAAACGACAGTTGTATGTGTAACCGGCCCCAGATCCTACCTTGTGCAATGCCTTGATGATAAACTTTGGAAACGGCATATCGACCAATTACAGTCGCGGCTTGCAGCGGCCAGTCTGCAATTCCCCTATGACCAAACTGAGGGGGGGAGGTACGGAAGAAGATGAAGCCCCAGGAAACCCGTTCGAAGGAAACGACGATTTAATAGAAACTCAGGAAGTGGAGCCGGAGGGAGAAAAGTTTGCACCTCAAGAAATTGCGGAAAATGTGGGAAATGACGTAGAAGTGAACTCTGAACCAGAGGCAGCCCCACTGCCAGACAACAATCTACCTCAGCAGGATTGCAACCAGCCGATACAACGAAAATCAAAGATACTAAAAAGACAACCGTCCTATTTAAAGGACTATGTAACTGCGCCCTGAACTAAGAAGCCAGGGGGAAGGGGTGTTGTGTTTGCAATATGATTAATAAAGTGTGAGCTTGCAGTAAGTGCAGGGTTCTGGCCCTGCACTTCTGATTGGCTGTTAAGCGGCCGGACCGGATTTGCCCGTCCCAGGGAATCCGAATGGCCCTTAACAGAGAGTTCCTATTGGTTATAAAAGCTAGCGTTCCTAGCTTGTTATTGGTTAAACGTTACAAGGTTTGCCTATATAAGGCGGGTTTTACTGCTGTTAAAGCAAGCAAGTCACGATGTAAATAAATAAAGAGCTGAAGTTCACCGTTCAGAAACTTGTCTCCATTCTTTCTCGCCCATGCTCAAACTTAACACAAACAATGTTGGGCAAGGACTTTTTACACACCATTCACATCTACCCTTACTTTTTTTCTTAATTATCTTATAGATATTTCTGGTAAATCAAATCTTCCTTGCATAGAACCTGACTTTGTTCTCTTGGTTTTGCTGTCTGGAAAATGTTAGAATTTGGAATCATTTACCTGACTTCTGGATCAATGTGATGGTTATTGGGGCTATGCAAGCTTTGACACAGAGATTTGATTTGAAGTTGATTCATTTGAAACACAGAAGAGAATTGGAACATTAAATGAAAGTGGATGCTTCCAGATTGATGAGATGATTTAGAAAGGGTGTTTTTTTTCCCCTGAATCAACTTGGAATACTGAATTGGCTTGCTTTGATCCTTTAAACTCAAGACTTGAATCAAATTATCAAATCAAATCAACATCCAAATTGAATCAATTATTCAAATTACATCACAGCTAATTCACGCTCCTTCCACTTAGTCTTCTCTGTTTTGCCCAATAAAGAATCACTTTTTGTACTGGAAGTTGGGCTGTTTAATCACATTTTTATTTCTCCTAGTGTCTGATCCTGCCTTAGGACAAGACAATGAAAACATCCAGATTAATCCTTTATTTGCTCACTACTTTCCTTTATCTTATCTCAGTTTCAGGATCCATTAAGAAGGCGAAAGACTGGGGAAAAAGGGGCTGGTACAAGTTTGTTTCCTTCCTTCCTTCCTTCCTTCCTTCCTTCCTTCCTTCCTTCCTTCCTTCCTTCCTTCCTTCCTTCCTTCCTTCCTTCCTTCCTTTAAGAAAGGAGGGATTAATGGAGAAAAAGTAATGAAAATTAAAGGGTGCAGCTCTTTGTGGTGGGTTGTTTACTTTCAGAAAATTTAATTACTCAACTAATTAGCATAATTAGTGTTTGTGAGTGTGGGGTTTATTCCTTTTGTATGGGGTTTGCTCCTAGCTTGCTTTGCGAGTGTTAAGGGTGGTATGGTTTTCTTCTTAGTAGTTCCTTGACTAGAGTATTACTTTCTACTTTATTTGTTTGGTGTTTGTCTGGTGTTATTCCATGCTTATCTGGGTGTAGGCTGCTGGAAAGGATGTTTTCTGGACTTTTTCTTTCCTTCATAGTTTTTTTATTGTCCCCTTTGAATGATGTCTATGTGTCTGTTGATGGCTGATTTGTCTGAATGCAAAACTTCCAGGAATTCTGACCATTTTGGGGCTTGGCTTGGTCTAGGAGACCCACAGTTTCACAGTTGAAACTATGGTCAACACTGTCAGTGATGGATTTTGACCAATCAGCAGGTTTTCCAGAGGTGTCTTTCTGGATTTGGGCTGCTAAAGAACCTTAACAATGTCCATCCTTAATGTTGGTTCTCATCTTCATCCTCTTAGGTAGACTTCATAGGGTTTTCTCAGTCACATGCTTGAATTCTGTTAAGCAATGAATAAGATGGTTTTCCCTGTTATGCGCTTCACTTAAACTAGAAGTATTCCTAAATTCTTGAAAATATTACATATGCATTGCCCCAGTTTTTATGCACATATAGCTGAGCTGGTACCACTTCATTTAAAATTTTAATAAGAGCAATAGTTGAAGATACAGTTATGACTGAAACTAAGGATTTCATTTGGAACTTCATAATCTTTTTTAAAGATTATTTTCCTTCCTCTTACCAGCCATTTTGTACAAACTAATTTTAATAAACTGTAGGCATAAACCAAATAGTCCTGATCTGCAAAGGATTTTTTTTTTTTGGGGGGGGGGGGAGGCTATGAAGTGGGAGTAAAATTTGATTTGCAAAAATCTTGTTGCTATTACTCTTTCAGATTTATATGCAAAGAGTTGCGTGACATCTATTTATCCTTACAGCAGGGGGGATTAGGGAGTCAATGCTGCCCTTTAAGGAGGAGTTATAGAATTATCTTTCTCCCCCACAATCTTCTATTTCCAGGACATTAAGCTGGTAGGCTTTTCAATAAGGATGTAGAAAGATAATGTCCTTTGTAACAAGCACAGATTTTCATGAAAAGCTGTTGAAGCAGCTCAAGATTAGAACAATGCTGTAGAGTTTGCCCTTGAAGATATAGTATCTATGGGATCCAAGATCAAAAACCAAGAAAGGGAGAGAGATAGAATGAGATAGAAGAGACTTAGAGCCTTCCTTTTCTATAAGATAAGAAAGCCTTTAAGGATAATGATGAGGGGGGGAGGAAAGACTACATTGTATTATGGATTGACCAAGATGAAGAGAAGGCATAAGCAATTTGCTAAGACTAAATGAAATGACACAGCACCATTTTGCCAGAGAAAAGAACCTAACAAGATCTAAAATATAAGGAGATATAAAGGATCATCTTTTTCCAAGAGTCTCTAGGCATCCAATAAGGTCGAGCAGAAGAGGCATGCTTGAAGAATATCAGCTGGTGGAGACCAGAAGACAATCTTTTTCCTCAGTGGCTCTTGCTCTTCCTTCAGAAATCAGAATGGCCATACCCCTGTTAGCCTTTTTGTAAGGCCCCCAAAAATCCTTCCTATGTTCTGATGTGTACAGGGGTGGGCTGCTGGGGGTTTGCAGGGGTTCAGAAGACTCTTTAGCTAAGATTCTGCACAGTTTGGAGAACCCCACAAATCCCACTCCCACCTGGCCCCGCCCACCCCTGCCTACCCCTCCCAGCAGTCCTCAAGTGGCCAGTTTTGGATGCAGGTAAGTGCAAGATGCATGCAGAGGCTCAGGGAGGGTGAAAAATGGGCCTCCCAGAAGTACAGGAAATGGGTCAGTTTTTCGGATTCCAGAGAGCCTCCGGAGCCCAGGGAGGCAATTTTTGCCCTCACGGTGGCTCAAGGAAAGCCTCTGGAGCCTGCGGAGGGCAAACCCCCTTCACCACGATGCAGGAGCTCGACTAGGCCACGCCCACCCAGCAATCAGGCAGAGAACCCGTTGCTAAAATTTTTGAAGCCCACCCCTGGATGCGTAGGTTGCTGAATGTGTCAAGAACCCTTTCTCCTGGCTGTATTGCTAACTGGCAACATAGTTACAGAATGTACAGATAATACAGAAGCAATGGATGAAAACTAATAAAGGATAGAAGCAACTTAGAACTAAGGAGAAATTTCTTGACAGCGAGAACAATTAATCAATGGAATGACTTTTTGCTATGGATGTGTCCCATTGGAGAATATGAATTATGATACACCCAGGGAGTGGGGGGAAACCAGGGACAAGGGTGACAATGAATGATGTGTCTCAGAGTCGGCTACACCCAGGCAGTGCCGGCATGTTAACTCCCAATAAATCCTTTTGAAGCTTTGGAAGTTTGGCTTGAAACTCTTGATTTAAATGGGGGTAACTGCCGGAATCCTGACAGCTAGTTGACAACTAGAAGACCTCTTCCCACATTGTTATTCTGTTATTTGGTTATTCTAGCCAAGTATCCTACTCTTTGTACATTTAATCTGGATGTTTTTAGTATTTTTATTGCATTAAAATGTTTTTTGTATTTCTAATTGTAATACGTTTTTGCTTTTTGAATTGTAAGCTGCCCAGAGTCATTGACTGAGATGGGCAATTATAAAAATTAATTAACTAAGCTTTGGTGGCACAGTGGTTAGAATGCAGTACTGCAGGCTAACTCACAGCTCACTGCAGGAGTTCGATTCTGAGCGGCTCAAGGTTGACTGGGTCTTCCATCCTTCTGAGATTGGTAACATGAGGAGCCAGATTGTTGTGGGCAAGATGCTGACTCTGTAAACCTCTTAGAGCAGCTTTATGAAGGGCTCTATGAAGCAGCATGTAAGTCTATGTGCTATTACTATTAATTAATAATTAATCAGTTAAAATGTGGCAGAAGGCAAGTCCTGAAAAGTGAACTTCTGGGCAATTTTCCACGATATTAACAAACTGTAGGTTGTCAGGATAGTTGTGAATCCAAAATTCACAGCTGCAGTATCTTGCCATTACCCTTTTTTTCTTGTTGAATGCCAACAATGTTTAGTGTTGTTGCATGTATACGGCCAGGCTATCGTATGCATGGCAGGCCTAAAATGTAACACGGGAAGACAATGGAAAGGCAATGGGAAACAGCGTGCTTGAGCTCATGCATCCCTAATGCTCTAGCAATTAAATGAACAATCATGGCAGTTTTTTGCTCCTTTCCAACCATATTACACTAGCAATGAGACAAACCATAGAGAAATAACTCTTAATTGTGATCACAAAGGGTAGGGTATGAGTGAACTGCATTGCTGCTTTAGTCCACCACATTTTGTAACTCTGCATAACACCACCCATTCAACCTTTTCAAAGAATTGTAGAATGCCAACCAAATCAACTTTTCAGTGCTTTACCCATGCAAACAGTGGCCACAGGTATCAATTTATTTCTATGGAAGGAGAACTTTAATGCCTGCCTGCCAAGAATAATACTAACATTGCCTTTCTACAATGCTTTATTATTTGTGGACAATAATATTACAGAGGGAGGGAAATAAAGTAATATATGTTTTTGGTTGTTTATTTACTTTACTATAGCAACATTTATTAATAGATGAACAAATATACATTCGTGAAAGACCTGTTTCTTTTGCCTAAAAGAATTGGCAATGACACCCATAGAAACAAAACAATGACAGAATGTTTAAGGAATATCAGTTCAATTCTGTAAAATAGCTATATGGCATCCAGCTTATGCACAGAGAATGTCTTTAAAAAGTACTGAATAGAACACACAGCCCTCTACTTGCTAAACCAAATGTTAGTGTGTTAATTTATTCCATAATTTGCCCAGATAGAGAAGAATGAATTTATCTCCCTAAATTTAGGAACTTTGATTTTGATGCGAAATGTATTTTTGATAAATAATGCCATCAAATTCCAAGAAGATGTCATAGCAATAGCGATAGCACTTTGACTTGTTTATTGGTTCATAGTGCTTTACAGCCCTCTCTAAATGGTTTACAGAGTCAGCCTGTTGCCCCCAACAGTCTGGATCCTCATTTTATCAACCTCAGAAGGATGGAAGGCTGAGTCAACCTTAAGCCGCTCAGGATTGAACTCCTGGCAGTCAGCAGAATTAGCCTGAAATACTGCATTCTAAAAACTGCACCACCACAGATCTTGATTCGACAACTGATGATATTTGATATTCATCAGTTGGTACTTGATAAAGTATGATAGCTGTCAAATAATAGTGCATACTATTTAACTGCCTTTAATCAATGAAACACAACTGGTATTGTACAGTCAATATTATCTGACTTTCTGTTTTTGACATCTGTCAAAATCAAAACAAGATATTGTAAACAAATCTGAACCACTCTAGATTTAAATAGGCAAGCTGTTCCACTGATTAATTGTTCTGTTAGGAAATTTATCCTTATTTCTAGGTTGGATCTTTCTTTGTTTAGTTTCCATTTATTGCAAACACCAGCAAAATTAAATAGCCTCTTTTTCTCCCAATTTGTCCATTCTAATTGTCCATGTCAAGTTTTCCTCTTCAAATCCGAGGTAATCCTGTTGTAGAAAGTTAGCATCCACCCCTCTACTTGAAGAATGAAATATTTTGAGAAGTATTAAAAAGGCAGAATATTATATTTCCCTGTATGAGAAATAGAGAAACAGGATCAGCAGCCCCCAACTTTCTTAATAGCCCTCAGCAGTTGTCAGCACTTTAGAGATAAAGAGATAGATAGCTCTATTCATAAGCAAATACCCTCACCCAAGATCCAGCAAGGATAGGCTTAGCCCCCAGCCACAATAGGAATTGCCCAATACCCCTTCATTGCATCACCCTCCAAACTTTAATCAAACTTAGCTCAGACAAACTTCTAGGATTTGTACATGGCCCCATGAGAGTCTGAAAGCAGCCAATAGAATATATGTTTAGGAACAGGAACAGGAAGTTCAAGTGCAGAGCCCAAGAGAAGCTATAAATACCCCTGACTCTCAATTCCAGGTGATCAGCTGTGCCAGAATCACATGTGCTTGGTGGTTCTGCTTCATCATTAAAGCATATTTCCAATCAGCTCCATGTTTCCAGTGTCTTTCTCCCTGTTTGGAACTGAACCTGATGGATATTTCTTCCAACACTATTTAAAGGATTCTGTATGTGCCTTCCTTGCAGGAGTAGTTGTTATCCACTCCACCTTTTTAAAAATTCCCAAACATGGCCAAATCCCAGAAGATTTGTAAGAAGAGATGGAGGAAGTCTATAAGCCGTTGCTAATCGTTTTGCTAATCTTCAAAAGAACTGATGCACTAATTCACCAACAGCATAAATTCTTTCCTAATATTAAATAATTATTAGGTGATCAAAATGTGGGACAAAATTTGTTTAGGGTCCTATTAAAAAGAAAAGGAAGGGATCACATTTCCATTTTTTTTCTCCTTTTAAAAGAAGCTGTATGTGGTTGCAAGCACTGCATTCACTCTCTGCCTCCTTTTCTGTTCTCCAAATAAAGCATTGCCATCTAATCAAGAAGAATGTTTGGAAAGGTGGTCACCTTTAACTAAGCAAGAAGAGGGAGGTTTGTTTAAAAAGACAAAAAGAAATGACAAAAAGAAAACACCCTATCTTTCTTTATTCCCCACTTTTGATTGAAATTTGGTCCTCGGTGCATATAAGGTTGCTAAAACTTCAGAGTTTGTTTGTTTGTTTGTTTGTTTCTTTCTTTCTTTCTTTCTTCATTTTTTCTTTCTTCTTTCTCTCTCTCCTTCCTCTTTCCTTTCCTATCCTCCCTCCCTCCCTCCCTTCTTTCTTTCTTTTTCTTTCTGTCTTTCTCCTCCCTCCACCCCTCCCTCCCTCTTTTCTTTCCTTTCCTCCCTCCCTCCCTCCCTCTTTCTTTCTTTCTTTCTTTCTTTCTTTCTTTCTTTCTTTCTTTCTTTCTTTCTTTCTTTCTTTCTTTCTTTCTCAATAAGATATTGGGCAATTTAAGTTCCTGTCTCATAAAGAAAGGTAAATGGGACAGAGAGAAGCAGTTAGGGAGGCATTGAAAACAGACTTTAATCTTGACTTTTCTTTGCATAAAGCAAATGACAACAAATTGCCTTCCAGGAGTTCTCCACA
The DNA here is from genome assembly GCA_033807585.1 of Hydrophis major. Taxonomy (NCBI): domain Eukaryota; kingdom Metazoa; phylum Chordata; class Lepidosauria; order Squamata; family Elapidae; genus Hydrophis; species Hydrophis major. The sequence goes on from CM066330.1 coordinate 250,157,117, forward strand.
GGAGCTATAAATAAAAAAAACTATATTTGGGTATTTGTGCAAGGTATTATTTGAGTGGTATATGCTGGCCCAGCACAGACTCTCATAATGTAACCCAAAGGCTGCTCTGCCCTCATAGAACATGCTCTGCCATCATTTGAGTTCTTTAATAAGATCAGGGCAGCATTTTTGAACCTGATAGCCAAACAGGGGGTTTTCAATTCCAACCCAACCATATTCCAGGACCTGACATTTATACCAGGGCAAACAAACAACACAAAAATGGAAATAAATCCACATTTGACAGCTGAAAGGGCACACATATTTCCTGAAGAGTCTGAATGTCACTTTATATATATATAGGAAGGCAATACAATCATGATCAAGGTATGTGTGCATCAGGTAAGGCTGTCCTTCTACATTATGGGTCAAAATTAAATTTGTTTCGAATGGTTGTGTTTCTTGTTCTACGCAATATCTCCTGATATTTGTAATGTTCATTTTAAACTGCCAGAAAAGAAGGGTTTGAAAAGGTCAGGCTGTGTTTCCTATTGCAGGAAGAGTATGGTAAGTTAATAAGTTTTATTTAATAAAAGGCAACCAATTTTTCAGGTGAATCTGCAATGAGAGTCTCTGTGTATCAAGTTTATTCTCTCTACCTTCCTTCCCTCCATGGGCTCTCCGTAATTCATAATCTAGGAGAAACCATCACTCCAGTATCCAGGTAACAAATGGGGATATTTTCTATCTGTGCATTGCATTGGGGATAAAGGCAAGCATAGCAAGAAATGTGGATGCATTCATCCTCAAATAATAATATCTTCTACTGTTTACAGTGAATACCCAGTTATATCTAATAATCACCTTGGAATTAACATATATGGTGCGGGCCATAAATAAATGCAAACATTTGCATCTTGGTTAACATTTTCTTGCTTTGGGATGTTATTCTCCTCTTTCTCCTTCTCCTTTCTTTTTCCTCCCTGTTAGGGATACACACCCTAGCAGAATCTGCACGGCAGGCAGGCAGGCAGGCAACTATGTGAGATAAACATTTTTGTAGCTTACACTCAGTAAAACAGATATACAGTGCTAGTTAAATAGTTTATTCCACTAAGATTTTTTTTAGCATAGTCAAAACAGTCCGTATGTCATTCACTAGTTCAGTCCATCCGGGGATTATTCAGTTGCAAAGTCCAGTGTCGAAAAAGAGGTCAGTAAACATACAAATATCAGTCCAGTAATATATCTTTTCGTAGTAGAGATATAAAGAAGTCAAACCTCCTTTCTTCCTTCAGCAACAGGGAACACGCAGTTAGTAAATCATCAATCCATCATCCTCAGCAAGCAATCCAGTAAGCCAGCAATCAGTCAAGTTCTCTTGCTCCCTCTTATGGTGGTTTTACAACCGCACCCAAAATTACATGCTTTGCAGTTCAAAGTGACACACACTTAAACTCATTATCATAGTTTATATATATTATTTTACCCAAACTAAGTTAGGTAACCTTGTTATTCCTAACATACTCCCCTTTGGGGTAATATAATAATACATATATCTATTTACAACCTTAACCCATAGTCATCACAACTTTCTTTGTGTTTGACTGAACCTTGGGCTTTCGTAAATTGATCGGCAATATTTTCTTCAGTCATACAATATTCCAGTCTTATCAAACCATTTTTTACAGATTGCCTTACATTCAGATATCTAAGACAATGCACTATGCATTGTATTTGGAGCCAAAAGATGATCTGATTTTAAGTGCATATGCTGATGCTTAGATCTCGTTTTCACAGCAATATTTGTAGCCAACCGTATGGCTGCTTGATTGTCCTCATATACTACAATGGAATCATTAACAGTTATTCCCAAATCCAATAACAACTGTTTATACAGAATTAAATCAGTACATAATAAAGATAGACATGAAAATTCTGCTTCCATTGTGGACATATTTATGTGTTGCTGTCTAATTGACCTCCAACCAATCAGTGCTTTTCCTAACAGTATAGCCGTACCTGAAGTTGATTTCCTAGTGTTTATGTCTGTTGCAAAACTTGCATCAGCATATGCACTTAAAATCAGATCATCTTTTGGCTCCAAATACAATGCATAGTGCATTGTCCTTTTAAGATATCTTAAGATACGCTTTGTCACTTGCCAGTGTCATTCAGTGGGTTCAGTGTTGAATCGTGCCAATTGATTAACACTATAGGCAATATCTGGCCTTGACCGATTACTAATGTATGATAAACTACCAATTAGTGATTGATAGATATTCTTATCAAATTTTGGACTTTGAGCATCAGTGTGGCCAAATTCCTGACTCATTGGAGTTTTTGCTGGTTTACAAAGTTCCATCTTGTATGTTTTTAGTAATTGATAAATCTTATCCTCTTGAGATATCTTATAGCCACCTTTGGTTTTATTTATTGTTAATCCTAGATATTGTTTTATCTCTCCGATTTGCTTTAATTTTATCCTCTTACCTAATAATGATATTATTTCAGTAGCTTCATTATTAGTTTTTGTAATTAAGGCAATATCATCTGTAAACAACAATAATAATGACACTGTTCCATTTGTCTCTTTCTTAAATACACATGGATCAGCTAAACCTGCTTTAAACCCTATATTATTTAACTCCTTAACAATATATTGTTTTAATCCATAGAGACTCTTTTTAAGTTTCCAACAGTCATTATTCATTTTATCATCCTTAATTCCTACAGGTTTCTTTAAGTATATAGTGTGCTACAATGGTGCATGCAGATAGGCAGTTTCTACATCTAAGTGATTTATGATATAGTTCTTTTTAGCTGCCCACACTAAAGCTGCTCTCAAGGTTGTTGCTTTTAGACTTGGTGCAAATACTTCATCATAATCACATGCAGTTTGATTAAATCCTTGAGCTACTAACCTAGCCTTATGGGTAACAGTGCCATTTTTACCTGTTTTTAATTTAAATATCCATTTACAGCCAATGGACTTTTCACCTGGAGGTAATTTTCATAAACTTCCATTTGTTTCAATGAATTTAGTTCCTTCTCCATCGCTCTATGCCAATTTTCTTGATCCTTTGCAGGATACATTCTAAGTTCTTCAACAGTAGTTGGAACTTTACTCACTTGGCAAACTACACTTGCTTGGTACCTGTCAGATGGTCTGGTTTCACGTGTTGAACGTCTAGGTATTACAGGGCTTACAGGTGGACTTTCATGTACTACCTGTTCCTGGTTATCTATTTCTTCCTGTTCACCTATTTCTTCCTGTTCTGGTCCTATGTGCTCTTCCTGTACTTCCTCTTTAATTGTACTCTTCTTATTACTGATATGTTGTTTTGGTCTTTTGTAGGTTTCTATGATTACATCCTTACTTGAATCTTGCTCCAGTTTTTCCCATCCTACATGTTTTCAAGGAATTGTGCACTAGCAATACAGTAAACACTAGATGTACCTTTTTTCCAGAATCTGTATGATTTGTGATTAGATTCATAACCTACCTTTTAGCCCTATGCTGCCCCTTATGTCTCAGTTGTGTAGGAATATGCACCCATGCTGGTGCTCCAAATGTGTGCATGTATCTTAGGTCAGGTTTTCTACCATGCCACCGTGTGAATGGTAATTCACCTGTTGTTGAGTTAACAACATTATTTAATATATGATTACCACACATTATTGCTTCTCCCCACAAAGTTTCAGGTAATCCTGAATCCAACAACATAGTACGAGCCATTGCCTGTATTGTTTGGCCTCGTCTTTCTATAAAGGAATTATGTTGTGGCCTATATGGTGCAGACTTTTTATGTTCAACACCTGCCATCTTCAGTCTATTTTGGAATTTATTATTTATAAATTCCGTACCATTATCAGTTACAAGAGTTACTAATTTCCTTTTAGTTTTTCTTTCTGCAAACTTCAACCAATTAAAGAAATTCTGATATGTTTCCGTTTTATTCTTCATTAAATAACAAAAACCATATCCAGAATAATGATCCATTATACTTAATATATAATGAGCACCTCCCACACTTGGTTTTTTAGGACCTATAATATCAGCAAATATGACCTCTAGAGGCTGTTTAGTTTTAAATCCATTAATTCTATTTGCTGGTATTACCTTGTTTTTTTCTTGACTGCAAGCATTGCAGTGCAAATACTTACTGCAAGGCTTCAGTTTTATACCTTTAGACAGTTCAACTTGATCATTTTAAAATTTACATGCCCTAAACGTCTGTGTAACAAATGTATGCATTCATCATGAGGTTTAACGTTATTATACACTGTGTTAGCTACCTCTGATTGATTATCTTTTAACACATACAATTCACCTTTTAAAGTTGCAGTCACTTTTTTTACCTTCCTTTTCTATTATGCATTTTTCTCCCCTAAAAGTAACTACATAGCCTAGTTTAACCAAAACTCTAACCGAAAGCAAATTAAACTTAAGTTGTGGTACATATAACATTTTTACATTTTCTTTTATGCAAGAACAATGTGCAATACCTTCACCTTTTGCTTTCATTTTCCAGCCATTAGCTAACGATATCTGTTGTGAACTCGTGGACATCTTAGCAAACCTTTTCTTATCTTTCATTATGCAATGCGATGCTCCACTATCTACAACCCATAAATTATTATTCACAGTTTCGTTGCTATACATGGCTAACTCTAAGCATTTTTCATCCTTTTGATGCCTTTTAGCATTCTGGCTGGCATTGTGATGTTTTCCTTTCTTGCAGAATCTAGCCAAATGTCCTTTTGGTTGTTCCCTTCTGAGTTGATCCCTTTCAAGTCTTCTCCTGGCTTCTTCAATTAATCTGCCAGTAATGTCAGTTAATGTGAGGTTATCTTTTGGCAGTACTTCCAGTGAAGTTACATAGTCGTCATAGCTCTCATCTAACGAAGACAAAATTATATAAACTTGATGTAGTTTTGTGAAGATAAGTTCTTTTTCATGCAGTTCCTGAAAAATCTTCTTCATAGTGTTTATATGAGTCAACATGTCTCCATTCTTTTGAAGATGTGTTCTGAACAGCTTCCGTGTAAGATTTATATGTGCTCCTACACTGCCTCGAACATAAATCTTCTTTAAATTCTCCCAACATTTTGCAGCTGTTTCTTCTCCATGAATATGGACAAGCTGCTGGTCACAGAGTGTCAGTCCTATTATACAGAGAGCTTGCTCATTCTTCGGTTTATATTCTTGTATTTTCTGGGCATCATCCTCATCCTCTGGATCCCAAGTATCTACCTCTGGTGGGTTTTGAATTATACTCCACAAACCTTCTCTGCATAGAAGTAGGCTGCATTTCATAGACCATGAAACATAGTTTGTTCCATCCAATTTGGATATTAGAGACAAACTTGGTAAATTGATTTGTGCCATCTTTTTCTGGATATTAAACTATAATTAATAAAGCACAGCTGTCTGTTTACAGTATTGTGTAACTACACTAACTCTCACTTTATATAAGCCTGTTATATCCTGGTTAGTCTGACTGTGCAGCTGGGCCCATAACTAGTGTTAGGGATACACCCTAGCAGAATTTGCATGGAGGTCAGGCAGGCAGGCCAATATGTGAGATAAACATTTTTGTAGCTTACACTCAGTAAAACAGATATACTGTGCTAGTTAAATAGTTTATTCCAGTAAGATTTTTTTTTAGTATAGTCAAAACAGTCCGTATGTCATTCACTAGTTCAGTCCATCTGGGGATTATTCAGTTGCAAAGTCCAGTGTCGAAAAAGAGGTCAGTAAACATACAAATATCAGTCCAGTAATATATCTCTTCGCAGTAGAGATATAAAGAAGTCAAACCTCCTTTCTTCCTTCAGCAACAGGGAACACGCAGTTAGAAAATCATCAATCCATCATCGTCAGCAAGCAATCCAGTAAGCCAGCAATCAATCAAGTTCTCTTGCTCCCTCTTATGGTGGTTTTACAACTGCACCCAAAATTACATGCTTTGCAGTTTAACGCGACACACACTTAAACTCATTATCATAGTTTATATATATTATTTTACCCAAACTAAGTTAGGTAACCTTGTTATTCCTTACACTCCCTCTTATTTCTATTCAATCGTTCGACTTTTCTGAAGCACGTTTAAAGGCAAAACAACCACAACAAGCATTTACATTGCCATTGCACCCCAAAATAATGCCAGCTTCTGTTGAAGCTAATCAGGTTAAAACAAAACAAATGAGTGGTGAAAACAAGTGCGGTGCGGAGGAGAGAAAGAATCTTCTAGAATGTCTGACTTGCTGGCATAGTTAATTAGATGCTTTAACTCTTTTGGGTTGATATTTGAAAAAAAGTTTAGCGGGACCAGGAGACAACTGTCTGAAAAACTGTATTTTCCTCTATAAGCCTATTTGGGGTGACCATTAATTTTTTTATAAGAAGCTCTGTCACTCACATATTTTTTATTTATTTGTTATATCCTGCCTGTATTATTTTTTATAAACAGCTCAAGGCAGAAAACCTATTTTAATACACCCTCCTCCTCTTCCTATTTTTCCCCACTACAATCCTGTGTGATGGGTGGGCTGAGATAGAGTGACTGATCTAAAGTTATCCAATCAGCTTTTATGCCTAAGATACAACTAAAACTCATGGTCTCCTGGTTATTGGGCCAAAGTCACCCAACTGGCTTTCATGCCTTAAGTGGGACTGGAACTCATAGTCTCCTAGTTTCTAGCTAGTCTTAACCTCTAGACCAAATTGGCTTTGCTTTGGGGTGTTATTTTCCTCTTTGTCCTTCTTTTTCATTTTCTGATTGTCACCTAATATTAGAATCTTCTCTGTGGCTTTTTCCAACTTGTGGATAGCTGTCACAATAGAAGACCAGCTCAGTTCCCTTTTTTTCTATTTTCCTTCTACCAGTGAGCAAAAGCCATTTTAATTTGGTAGAATTTGGATGCATAGAAGGATCTTTGGTCAATGAAGTTGTCTATTTTCACTATAGTTACAGTGTGTTTTAATGTGTTTTTAATTGCATTTTAATTATATTGTTGGTGGTGTTGGTTATCTGCTTTGAGTTATACACATTGACAGTCAGGGGTTGCAAATCTCATAAATAAATATTTCACTGAGTTTGATGGAGAAATTCATGCTTTCTAATAAGTTCTGCATACCCTCATGAAAGTATAATTCCTGGGGTTCTTATTGGGGGGCACTATGATAGTTATATGAACATAAGATCAGTGCAAAACTTTAATTTAAATAAAACCTAAGCAAGTCTCTGTTACTGGATAAGCATAATCACAGAGCAGGCATTCTTGAAACATTTTTTTTTTTTTTTTTGTGGAATAACCTTGCAAAATTGAAAGACTATGTTGAAATAGAATTTGTCATCCATGTTTGCCGACACTATAATCTAACCAGCCACATGAAGGTTCTACAATCATGGCTCAAGGCCCAACATTTCATTCATAGACTTTAGGAAACAAAGAACTGGTTGACAAGCAGTTCCAACATGAAAGCAGCACTCCTCATTCAAAAGATGTTGTACAAAGCTAATTATTGCATAGTGATGGTTGTGTGGTAAGGCTTGTGAAAAGGAATAGCATCTACATCTTTGTACCAGCCAATTGTTGGAAGGAGGAACATTCAATATGACAAATGACTGGGCTTTTGTGGCTGCCCTAAAGTTTTTTTAAAAAATGAATTCATTTTGCCAAATTCAATCATTTTTATTTTGTTATGCAACCCTTGTTAAAGAAATTCCTATGAAGTTTATGAAAATACTTCTTTTCCCTTTACTTGACAGACCATTTGGCAATCAGCTGTAGAAAATGTTAAGAGTAGAATTGGCTGTAACGGGCTCTTTGAAATTCACTCTATTGACAGGAAGAGCAATCCAGTGGTTGACTTAATTTGTTTGTTTGCTTAACATTTTTATCCTGTCTATTCGAAACAAACTCTATGGAAAGATAACCTGGGAAACAGGCCCCTCATCATTCAATAGGAGGGCTGATTTACCACCAGCTTATCAAGAACTTAGGAGAGGAGAGCTTGGCAACACAAGGAAACAACAGCCAACAACTTAATAGTAAGCCATCAACACCCTAATCAATAGCTAAAAAGCCACATTACAACCAGTGGTGGGATTCAATTTTTTTTTTACTACCGGTTCTGTGGGCGTGGTTTGGAGGGTGCGGCATGGTTTGGTGGGTGTGGCATGGCTTGGTGGGCATGGCTTGGTGGGCATGGCAGGGGAAGGATATTGCAAAATCTCCATTCCTTCCCCACCCCATTAACCTGCTTTCCAGCTCCGTTCTCCTGTACAGGGCAACAAAAGAAGACCCAGCCGATCAGCTGGAACTCGGGAGGCAAAGAATAGATGGGGGCAGGGCCAGTCAAAGGGGGTACTCTGAACTATTCAAAATTTCCATTACTAGTTCTCTGAGCTACTCAAAATTTCCACTACCAATTCTCCAGAACTGGTCAGAGCCTGCTGAATACCACCTCTGATTACAACCAGGCACTACATAAATATCACACACAGAATAGTCCAAAGCACACACTCTGCTGGAGAGAAGTTTCTTGAGGATGGGCTCCAGCCTGAAAGCTCAGAAGACTAAACCTCTGGTCCCAGTGGCTAACCCAGATTTGATCCTGCAACAATATCCTGCGACACATATATTTGCCTTCATTCTATGGAAAGAATTTGGATTATACAGCTCTCTATGGAAGAGGCATCTAGTCTCCAAGAGCAAGGTTTTTAAAAAGAATGGGGGCAACCAATGAGAAAACTTCTTTCTATAATCCCATTACTCAAGGCATCAATTCTCCACTTCATAGCAACCCTTCCGAGGGCCCACTTTATTTTGGACATCACAGAAGCTAGAGATGAAATTGCCTGCTGGAGTCCAACTAGATATTGTATAATCTGTTTGGGAGCATATCATTTTATTTTATTTTAATATTTTATTTAACTTTATTGAAAATTTAAAACATTAAAATACAACAGATATTTAAAATGAAAATGTTGTAGATATTACAATTTATTTTGACAGTACTTACATTTCAAGTATTATTCCAGTGCATATTTTATACCCCTAATTGTTCTTATATACAGTATACACCTCTATCTTTCTAAACTATACATTCCTTATTTATTTGATTGCTCGTTTCTATTATTTATCCAAAGATACCATTTTTCCCAAACTGTAAAATAATCTGAGTCTTCCTTCTGCAGTAATGAATCAACTTCAACAGTTTCAGTACATGCCAGGCCTCAAGGCCTCACATAGGTTGAAAGTGTGTACCAGGAACAAAGAACATCAATCAGCAAAACAACACCAGGGGCTACTAACTGGACTGCAGGCGTTGATTGGCTACTTTGTACCTTCTAAAACTGACCATATAACACTGTGATTTGATGCTACTATGTTTCCACTAATATTTCTACTCATGTAACATAATGATTGGATAGAGTTCATCGCTTGTGACGTATTACTGTGTGTTTTTAATAAAAGAGCTTCCCGAGCTCGTGATCGGGGCAGCTCACCCGAGATAGAACCAGCCTGGTGTCTTTCTTAATGCATTCAACTACCCAGTGAGAAGCCTTCCAAATGCGGAGCAAAGCCGCATCTGGTGACCCCGATGTGATCCGTTAAAAGAAACGGGTGCATCTGTCTTCGATTGCTTATCTCACCTGGCCGGACGAGCCAGTTGCAACTCAGGGACGGCATCTCATGTCATGGATCCCTCCCCAGGAATCTTCCCTAAAGAAGACATCCTCCCTTCAGGTGAGTATGGGCAGAAAGTTCTCCAAAGCGCAGATAGCACATTTGCAGGAATTAGGAGAATTAACAAAGAGCTCAATTCTTATTCTTAGGAATCAGGGCAAAACGCTCCCGGTTCCAACTAAAAAGGACCTTATCACCCTTTTGACTTACATCTATACACAATGTCCGGCTTATCTGGAGAAAGGGTCCTTGAAAGTCTCCACATGGCAACGTTTGGGTGACTATTTTCATAATGCTCCCAGGGCTCCGCCAAAGATTCTGACCACATGGCATATAGTAATGGAATGTTTAAAAATCCATGGCTCAGCACTGACCAATGCCCCCTCCCCTAAGGAGGGTCCTCCTCCTTATACAGCTGAAACCAAGACAAAGGGCGCTCTCCCGTTAGAAGCTTCCTCCCCCACTGCTCCTGAATCCATAAATCCTCCTGACTCAAATCCAGCGGAGAATCAGACACCCATGGGAGCGATTACACAAGCCATGGCGCAGGGACGCAGGGAGGGCTCTCTTACTCTGGAGGAGCTCCCTCTCTGTCCCGTTGAATATATAGGGGATGGAGCCGGAAATATGGTGCCTAGACTTGAACCTTTACCCATGAAATTAATTAGAGATTTAAAACAAGCCGAGGCCATGTACGGCATCCAGGCACCATATGTCAGAGGCTTCATTAACACCATCAACACCTCTTTTTTCATGTTACCCCAAGATTGGAAAGATCTTTTCCATATGATACTGACGGGACCGCAGTATGTTGTTTGGGAGTCAGAATTTCGCGCCGAAGCTGAAAAATTTGCCTGCGATCATGGTGCAGCTGCAAGAGAGAAATTTTCGGTATGGGCCAATTTATGGACTCAGATGGTGCTCCCACCACGTATTCTTGCCCTTATCAGTATCATAGCAGTCAAAGCCCTTGACAAGGTTGATGATCCTACCTCTGGCATCGTAGGATCTTTTTCAAAAATTACTCAAGGCTCACATCAGCCTTATGCTGAGTTCGTAGAGGAACTTCAGAAAGCCATTCAGAGACAAATCTCGAATGAAGAAGTCTGTAAAGAGCTTCTGTTAAAACTGGCCATTGAAAATGCTAATGAGGATTGCAAGAGGATCCTGCAGCCTCTATCTGCCCGAGGGGGGGCTTCCCTCTTGGACTATCTAAAGGCTTGCAGAATCATGGGAACTGTCTCCTGCAATATGGAGCATCTGGCCATGGCCTTGCAGCAAGCAAATTCTCAAAACAGGCCAGCTGGAAACTGCTTCAATTGTGGGAAGCCAGGCCATTTCAAAGCACAATGCAGAGCCAGAGACAATACACAAAACAACACCAAGCCTAAGATGATATGCCCAAGGTGCAAGAAAGGGTACAACTGGGCAAACCAGTGTCGCAGCAACATTCCTCAGCCACAGGGAAACTAGAGGAGGGGCAATCAGCCAGCCCCGCTCCAAAGGCTGACTCCATATCTTTCCAACTAATTGCCTCAGAAGATATGGAAATTGACATTCCAGGCACTGTTTACTTTCTCCCCACATGCCTGAAAATGATCCCTCCTGCCATGACGCCCCTCATAATTTATCCCATCCGAGACCTCATGGCAAGGGGAATCATTGCTTCTCCATTTCTGAGAGATTCCGACGACTTTTCCTCAGTGGCCATGGTAGTAATTGGAAATACTCCCACAAAATTTAGCAAGGGAGAATTAGTAGCAACCGCTATTCCAGTACTTGTTAAAACGGCTGATGCATGGGCATTTACTGTCCATCAGACAGTGGAACAAGCCAGGCCTGTGTTACAATTCACAATCCGCAACAAAGTCTTTTCAGGTCTCATAGATACTGGAGCTGACGTAAGTGTCATCCGAACAGCTGAGTGGCCGGATGATTGGCCTTTGGAAACTGCCCCAGCCGTTCGGGGAGTTCAGCATGCCCACCGTAGCAAACACTAGCTACCAGTGAGTTCCTCTGATATTTCTCGCACTGCCTACCTCCAACCCTTGGTCCTTCTGCTACATACTAACCTGTGGGGCCGTGATCTTATGTCTCAACTTAACACAAAACTCATTATCGATTTATGGAATCTTTTGCTAGAACTCCACTGCGGCTACAATTAAAAACCACAGAACTTGTTTGGGTAAATCAATGGCCCCTCACTATAGACAAACTAGAGGCCCTTCAATCACTTGTTCAGGACCAAATTGTTAAAGGGCACATTGAACCATCTGTCAGCCCATATAACACCCCCATTTTTGTCACAAAGAAAAAGTCAGGAAAATGGAGGCTATTGCAGGACTTATGAGCGGTGAACACTATAATAAAACCAATGGGGGCATTACAATGTGGTCTTCCAAATCCCAACATCATCCCTGAAAAATTTGATCTAATTTGATTTAAAAGACAGCTTCTTTTCTATCCCTCTGCATGAACAAGATCGTGCCTTATTCGCTTTTACACTACCTCATTTAAACAACTCCTCTCCCTCCTCCCGCTTTCAGTGGAAAATCCTACCTCAAGGTATGCTCAATAGCCCCACCATGTGTCAACACTATGTCAATAATGTCCTGCTACCCTATTGTTCTGCTTTTCCACACTTTCTGGTGTATCATTACATGGATGATATCCTTGTTGCCGCTCCTGGGCCACCGGGTACAGTGTTCACTTCATTTTCCTTCCTGAAAGCCATTCTTGCAAAAGGAGGCTTGCACATAGCACTTGAAAAGGTGCAAGTACTAACTCTATACGCATATCTGGGCTATAAAATGCTTTCTGCTACTGCCTATCCTTCACTTCTCTCTCTGTCTCTGCCTTCTCAACCCACCCTGGTTCAACTTCAGCAATATCTGGGTACCATTAACTGGGCTCGACCTTTCCTGTCTTTAACCACTGATATTCTTTCTCCATTGTTTGAAGACCTTACCTGGGGAAAAAAGCCTGCTGTCATAATATTCTTGCAGCAACCTCAGCTTCAAGCAATAACTCAAATAGAAGAGAATATCCGAAAAATATGGGTAGACAGAGCTGCTGCCAATACTCCTTTAGATATGGTCATTTTAGCCACCCCGAGACTTATGACCATGCAGTAACTCAAAAGGACCAAAAACTCCACATCATAGAGTGGATCCATCTTTCCCATACGCCACGATGCTCCATTACTTCCAAATCAGCTCAATTGGCTCAATTGATCACAAAAGGCAGGAGTCGTGCAAAATTACTTATGGGAATGATGTCTCCACACTTTTCATCCCTTTTTCACTACAAATATGGGAATCTCTATTCCAAAACTCCCAGTAAATTCAGTTTGCCTTAGCTGACTGGCCTGAACTAGTTTCCTGCCACCCGCCCGCTGATCCACGTTTTTAAATCATTCAGACAATACCCATCTCTTTCTCCTCTCCCATCAGCAAAAGGCCTTTGGTCAATGCCTTGATTATATTTGCTGATGGCAGTAGGGAATGAAGGGCATGCGCTTGGCAAAGGAATGGGGTGTGGCACACTAAAACCACCCCTGTGCAAACATCACCACAAAGGGCTGAGCTTGCTGCAACCATATTAGTCCTCCAGAATTTTAACGAACCCCTCAACTTAATCCTAGACAGCCTATATGTTACCCAAATAGTCTCTACTATTCACGATTCTTACCTCTCTCCCGCTATTGATAAAAACCTTCTCTCTCTTTTTGTTACATTGCAACATCTTGTTGCACAGTGTCAGCACCCCCTCTTTGTAGAACACATCCGCAGCCACCAACCCTTCCCAGGAATCCTCCAGGAAGGCAATGATGTGGCTGATCAAGCGGCTGCAGGTATCATGACCTCACACACCTTAACTCCTTGGGAGAGCCATTCATACTTCCATCAAAACACTAAAGCTCTCATGAAACATTTCAACCTCACTATGGCCGAAGCCTCAGCCACTAGACAGCAGTGCCCCACCTGCAGTCAACAAGCTCATTTCATTCCCTTAGGGGTAAATCCCCGCGGGTTGAAAGCCTGTGAAATATGGCAGATGGATGTTACTCAGTTTCCTCCATTTGCCCCCTGGAAGTATCTGCATGTCACAATTGATATTTATTCAGGGTTTATTATGGCAACCCTGCAAAGAGGAGAAGCCTCCAAACATGTCATCAACCATTGCATTCGCACCTTTGCATCGTTGGGACACTCAAATGAAATAAAAACAGACAATGGTCCCACATACAGTAGCACAGCCATGTGAGAATTTTGTGCTAAGTGGCAAATTACCCACAAATTTGGAATTCCTTATAACAATCAAGGACAAGCCCTAGTAGAGAGAACCAACCTAACGCTAAAACAGCATTAGAATGACATTTGATCAAAGGGAAAAAAGCCCTTGGCCTCCCGGTGATGCAAGACACCCTTAATCTCTGTCTTTATACATTTAACTTCCTCAATCTCTCCGGCACCCCTGCTACGACGGCAGTGGAGCAACATTTTTCCTCCCCCCTTCCCCTGATTCTCCCAAACCACAGGTATACTACCGCCAACTGCCAGACCCTACTTGGAAGGGTCCTGCTACTCTCCTCACCTGGGGTCATGGCTACATAGCTATCCAGCTTCCAGATCATGTCCTGTGGGTTCCTGGATGACACGTCAGACCATATCACCCCAAGATAGAAAAATCACCAGCCGCAGACATATCAACATGATTCGTCTCGTTGCCTTGCTGACCCTCTTCCTCCTTCTTGCCGCACATGCCTCCAAGGTCTCCATTCCATCTCGAGTGACCTACTTCACACCAGGTATTCCCCTTCTGCTGACCTGCACCGCATCTGGGGACATTTTCCCCCCTTACCTCAGATGGTCGACACTTCCTTAGCCATGGCTCCATATCCCCAGCAATGCTTCTTTCTGGATCAACACCTTTGAACACCCTCCTCAGACTACACTCCTCATACTTCGCTCTACTGCCACCACCTATTATTGCTCTGGTCGACGCCTCTATGATTCCATATGCAACATTTATGAATCCTGGACAGTCCTCAGACCCCGTTCACCTCATCATCATCACAGACAATTTGCAAATCAACCTGATGTTCAGGCCACCCCTTTCTACATTGGGTTAAGAGATTGCAGAACCCCACCAGCACATCAGATGGCTGCACCCCCTGCCTGACCAAAACCACACAAGCAGACTCCATTCAACTAACTCTCATCTACCATACCCAAGAACCTCTGGCAGATCTGATCCTGAGGGGGAGGGAAAACTTTATTACTTAAACCACACCACTGTGCTCAAGGATGGTACTAACCCAATTGTTTTAATCTTTGATGTTTGTGTTGCTTGTTCTAAACCAGGGGGACATTCATGCAGGTTGGCTGACTGGAAAACAACGTACGCCCACAATCATAAATATTTGTGTCATATGCCCATTAACTGGGCCATAGGGAACCCCAAACAATGGATCCCTTGTGGAGTGCTCAGGTTGGTCTTGTTCTGTGATTATACTGGGGGAGGGTACTCAGGCTGCAATCACCTGTCACATTTCAAACGAATATCAGGGTCTACCACAGACAATAAGGTAGAAATCACCATCTCCAGACAACACCCTGCCTTGAATACTTATGGCATCGGGATTGATGGCACAGGATCAAATCCAAACACTTACATTACCATAAAAACTGAAATAATATATGAAGGTAAGGAAACATCCTTAGGTTGGTCGGTATATAATAATTTAAGGAAATTAGAAAAAGCCCCTGATACCAGTGTTATTGCAAAAAACTTGTTCATGGATATGGCAGAAACAATTGCAAAACAACTTGCAATAACTAATTGTTTTGTCTGTGGGGGAATCACCACAGGAGAACAATGGCCGTGGCAAGCCTTAAAAGCCTTGCCATCACTGTTTAATAACATGTCTTCTATAGAAAATATAACAGCTAGAACAGCTTCCGATCCACTTATCTGGAAAATTACCACCAACTTAATTGGTAGAAACTGCTTTTCCCGAAATGGGTCCACTCCAGTAGGACATCTCCTTTGCTTAGGTACATGGGATAACTCCTACCAGACTTGGACTGCATCTGACAATGCTACCACCACACCTGCCAAATTCAACACCTCCCTCCTTCCTTATCTCAATGACACAACATCTTCCCAAATTTGGACAGCCCCAAATAACATGTATTGGATTTGTGGTAACCTAGCCTATCCATCTCTTCCAGCAGATTGGCAAGGATCATGTGTATTGAGGTGGATAAGACCTTCCTTCTTCCTCCTACCGATCTCCATTAAGCAAGAACTAGGCATCCCTGTGTATGATACATTATCCCACAAGAAAAGAGACACCAACAATGCCTTTGAAGGTTTTCCCGACTGCTACAGACAAATTACGCACAGCTGTCTACCAAAATCGCTTAGCTTTTGATTACATACTAGCCAAAGAAGGAGGGGTATGTGGTTCAATCTCACAAATTGTTGTCTTCAAATTGATAAGGTTGGCAAAGTAGTAGCACAATTAACAACTGAGATGCGACAATTAACCTATAATCCTCATCAAGTATGGCAAGGTATTAATTTTAAAAATATTTTTAGTTTCTGGTTCCAAAAACTATCAGGATTACAAGCCATAGTAGCTCTCATAGGTATGATTGCTGCAGGATGCGTTATTCTTCCATGTGCGTTACCAATTTTTGTACGCACTATCTCCAATAGTCTGTCTTTATTAGCTGAAAAGCGCGCCATTGCACAGGTTAATGCCCTCTGGGAAAAACAACCTCTGTACAAAGTCATACCCTCAGAAGATCCTGATGCGTACGCTCGCACAAGTTTTTGCATGGGCAGTGACGAAGATCCAGAAGAATTTCCTCCATATAAAACTAAAACAGAGGAGATGCAGTAATGAATCAACTTCAAAAGTTTCAGTACATGCCAGGCCTCAAGGCCTCACATAGGTTGAAAGCGTGTACCAGGAACAAAGAACATCAATCAGCAATACAACACCAGGGGCTACTAACTGGACTGCAGGCGTTGATTGGCTACTTTGTACCTACTAAAACTGACCATATAACACTGTGATTTGATGCTACTATGTTTCCACTAATATTTCTACTCATGTAACACAATGATTGGATAGAGTTCACCGCTTGTGATGTATTACTGTGTGTTTTTAATAAAAGAGCTTCCTGAGCTCGTGACCAGCTGGAACCAGCCTGGTGTCTTTCTTGATGCATTCAACCACCCAGTGAGAAGCCTTCCAAATGCAGAGCAAAGCTGCATCCTTCTCTTTTAATTCTAATGTAAGTTTGTCCATTTCCGTGCAATTGAAAATCTTTTGGATTATTAAGCCATCTGTTGGCATAGAATCTCCTTTCCAAAATTGTGCAAGTGCTAATCTTGCCATTGTAATTATATGAAGGATGAGATATTTTATCTCTTTTGTATAATTCCCTTTGATAATTCCCAGAAGAAATATTTCTGCTTTAAATTCTATTTGGACTTTCATAATTTCCTTTAACCATTTTCATATTTTGGTCCAATATTTCTTAATTTTCAGACATAGCCCCATACATGAAGGAAGGTACCCCGTGATTGTTTATATTTCCAACAATTTGGACTTAGGTTAGGATACATTTTAGCCAATCTCGAGGGGGCTAGTTACCACCAGTAGCACATTTTATATTGATTTTCTTTATATGCCACTGATTTTGTTATCGTATAGGTTCTTTTCCAGGTCTTTTCCCAGTCTCCAGCTCTATATTATGTCCCAAATTCCTGGCTGACATTGCAACCCCACATTTCTTCATTTTAGGTGAATGCTGAAGAATGATGTTACTACAAATATTCTACTAAGGGGCCAGTCTCAGCAATTAAGAATTTATTTATTTAGAAAATTTACGGTATATAGCTGCCCACTCAGAGCGACTCTAGGCAGCTTACAAACAATAAAAACACAATGTTTTGTTTTTTTTTAAATCTCACACAACCCTAAATCCCCACATGGATATGTAGCCTCACATGTCTTCATTCCAGGTGAATGCTGGAAGAATAATGTTATTGCAAATATTCTGCTAAGGGGCCAATCTCAGAAGTTAAATTGGTGCAAATGTGAATATTTTTGATTCAAGGGCCATCACAAGCACATTAGATGATGTGTTCCAGCTGCACTCTGAAATGTAGTCCTTTTCTGTACCCAAAAATTCACCAGGAATCCTTTGAAAAACCAACCACATTTCCTCAACTGGCAAACCCAAAAACTTTCCTTAAGTGAAGCTCCATCGCAAATAATCATACTCATATGATTTTCCGAGCAATTCCTCCAACGTATTTTCTGCCCGGAGGGCAAAGTGCATTCCTATTAATGCTGCTCTGTCACCTGTGAATGGATTGATAGAAATTACTTATGATGAATTTAAAAAGCTGTTTCCCCAATAAACAGTATTACATTATCACATTTCACTAGCTAATTCTAACACCACACATTTTCTTTCCAAAATTAACATGGTTTTCATAGAGAAAATAATTATGCGTCATCTATAATCCATTAACTAGATAAAAATAAAATTGAAACTGTTAGACTTTTATTTATTTTTTCTGTGTATGTGGGAGAGGGGAAAGAACCCCTCTGGAATTCGTACACTTCCCTCCTATGGCATATTGGTGTAAAAGCTTTTGATAAGTGTCATAGGAATGGTTAGCTGAATCCCGAGACATTTTCAAGGCAAAGATGGAATGGATGGAGTATACTATGGAAGGATGTTAAATCTAGGATGAGTGGACAGATAGGAAAAGTCCTAACTATGTTTATCATTAGAAGACACATAGAAATAAACTATATTTAAAAGGTTCCCTTCGCATATACGTGCTAGTCATTTCCAGCTCTCATCTCCGGTGCTCATCTCCATTACAAAGCCAAAGAGCCAGTGCTGTCCGAAGATATCTCCAAGGTCATGTGGCCAGCATGACTAAATGCTGAAGGCACACTGAAGGCTGTTACCTTCCCACCAAAGTGGTCCCTATTTTTCTACTTGCATTTTTACATGCTTTCGAGCTGCTCGGCTGGCAGAAGCTAGGACAAGGAATGGGAGCTCACTCTGTTACACGGTGCTTAGGGATTCAGAGTGCTGAACTGCCAGCCTTTCCAAGCTCAGCATCTTAGCCACTGAGCCACCGGGTCCCATCATATGAACCATGTTTACACACCATTAAAACAACAACTAAAAAAGCTAAGAAAGAAACAAACAAAAATTCCAGACACTGCAGAGAACACTCAGATAAGCAAGAATTCCCACCAAACAAAGAATCAAGCAGAAAGGAACAACAACAACAATAATAATAAACCAGTAAGGAGAAAACCTCTGATGGATTGCATCTACCAAGGGGCTTGTGGTGTGAGGAAGGGAGCACATGCATGTGGTGTGAGGAAAGGAGCACATACCAAGGATGAGGGAGGGGACAAGACAAAAGACAACACAGCTATCAGCAGATCAGATTGGAAACAAAGGAAGAAATCTTCTCCAAGTAGAACAGACCTGTCTCAAACACGTGAGCTGAGACAGCTTGCTGAAAGTCACTCCCTGAGGTGTTAAGAATGTGGCAAACTCAAGGCTTTATTGAACAAGATCCTATTGCTCTGGATTATTGTTGCTGTTGTTAGTTGCAAAGTCGTGTCCAACACATCACAACCCACATGGACAACTTTCCTCCAGGCCAGGGGTCAGATTCAACCAGTGTTACTACTGGTTCAGTGAGAATGTGTTTTGCTGCCAGGGGTCAGATTCAACCAGGGTTACTACTGGTTCAGTGAGAGTATGTTTTGCTGCCAGGGGTCAGATTCAACCATTGTTACTACTGGTTCAGTGAGAGTATGTTTTGCTGCCAGGGGTCAGATTCAACCAGTGTTACTACTGGTTCAGTGAGAGTATGTTTTGCTGCCAGGGGTCAGATTCAACCAGTGTTACTACTGGTTCAGTGAGAGTATGTTTTGCTACCAGGGGTCAGATTCAACCAGTGTTACTACTGGTTCAGTGAGAGTATGTTTTGCTGCCAGGGGTCAGATTCAACCAGTGTTACTACTGGTTCAGTGAGAGTGTGTTTTGCTGCCAGGGGTCAGATTCAACCAGTGTTACTACTGGTTCAGTGAGAGTGTGTTTTGCTGCCAGGGGTCAGATTCAACCAGTGTTACTACTGGTTCAGTGAGAATGTGTTTTGCTGCCAGGGGTCAGATTCAACCAGTGTTACTACTGGTTCAGTGAGAATGTGTTTTACTGCCAGGGGTCAGATTCAACCAGTGTTACTACTGGTTCAGTGAGAATGTGTTTTGCTGCCAGGGGTCAGATTCAACCAGTGTTACTACTGGTTCAGTGAGAGTGTGTTTTGCTGCCAGGGGTCAGATTCAACCAGTGTTACTACTGGTTCAGTGAGAATGTTTTTTGCTGCCAGGGGTCAGATTCAACCAGTGTTACTACTGGTTCAGTGAGAATGTGTTTTGCTGCCAGGGGTCAGATTCAACCAATGTTACTACTGGTTCAGTGAGAGTGTGTTTTGCTGTGTGTGTGTGTAGAGCATTTGAAAAAAAAAACATCAGCTGTGCCACCTGGATAGTTGACAAGTGCTGCATGTGGGGGTGCAGCATTTGAAAATCTTCTTCTTTCCTGCTTTTTCAACCTCAGCTGTGCCATGTAAAGCAGCTGAGGTTGAAAAAGCAGGAAATAAAGGACAGCCAAGAGCCCAGGAGGGCGGGTGGGCCGAACAGACGACCAAAAGGTCATTGCAGCGAACTGGTTCGGTGTCTGCTGCTCTTCAAAGCTATCAGTTCTACAGAACCAGGCCGAACCAGTAGCATCCCACCCCTGCTCCAGGCCTTCCTCTCCTCTACCATCTTCTGGTGTCCATTTAAACTCACACCTATTGCTTCAGTGACTCCATCCAGCCACCTCATTGTCTGTCGTCCCCCTTCTTCTATTGCCCTCAATCTTCCCCAGTGTTAAGCTCTTCTCCAGTGAGTCCTTCTTTCTCATGAGGTGGCCAAAGTATTTGAGTTTCATCTTCAGGATCTGGCCTTCTAAACAGCAGCCAGGGTTGATCTCCTCTAGGACTGACCATTTGAATCGCCTTGCAGTCCAAGGGACTTGCAGGAATCTTCTACAGAACTAGAGTTCAAAGGCCTCAATTCAGCCTTCCTTATGGTCCAATTTTCACAGTCATACATTGCAACTGGAATTATTGTGCATACAAGCAAACACATACACCAATTTAGAATGGTTGACAAATTGTTAATATGTACCAGAACTGTTAGACTTTGCCATCAGAGCCTTCTGATTGCATGGTGTGCAATGACTGGGGGGAAACCACTGGACTTTGTGCACCTATAATTATGTTTATTAGTCTATTATTATAGTCTATTATTTTATATATAGTTTAAATAACGTATAGCTCACTATGACATACAGCTTTTATGCAAATTCATTTTGCAAGATCTAAACTGTCCACAATCCTTTCATTAGGAAGTATAACAATAATTATATTATTGTATAAATATTGCATCCTCCCCTCAGTGTGACTGCAGAGTCCTTCATCAAACTGTAGGTCACATTTGACCGACTGTAAGCTGAGAGCATATACCAATCCAGTGTCTTTTTTCCCCCACATAAACAATCCTGCAGTTCAATGGTTAGATGACCTAGACATTGGTATTTGAATACAAGCCTTTTAACATTTATATTTTATTGTGTTTTTAATCTAGGTGAAATGTTAATATGTGTTGCAAGTCCATGCTATATGCTAGATAATTATCTATCTGTCTATCTATCTATCTATCTATCTATCTATCTATCTATCTATCTATCTATCCAATCAATAATAGAATAACAGAGTTGGAAGGGATCTTGGAGGTCTTCTAGTCAACCCCCTACTCAGGCAGGAAGATTTATACCATTTGGGACAAATGGTCGTCCAATTTCTTAAAAACTTCCAGTGTTGGGGCATTCACAACTTCTGGGGGCAAGTTGTTCCACTAATTAATTGTTCTAACTGTCAGGAAATTTCCCCTTAGTTCGAGGTTGCTTCTTTCTTTGATTAGTTTCCATCCATTGCTTCTTGTCCTACCTTCAGGTGCTCTGGAGAATAGCTTGACTCTCTCTTCTTTGTGGCAGCTCCTAAGATATTGGAACACAGCTGTCATGTCATTCCTACTCAGAGAGGTCAATGTCTGGAATACTCTACCTGACTCTGTGGTTTCTTCCCCAAACCCCCAAAACTTTAACCTTAGATTGTCTACTATTGACCTCACCCCCTTCCTAAGAGGCCTGTAGGGGGCGTGCATAAGCGCACCAATCATGTCCCTGTCCTACTGTTTTTTTATTTATCTTATAAGTATCTATCTCATGTATTCAAAACTATATTTATTTATTCTTTTTTTTTTTGAAACAATTTTTTATTAATTTTAAAGATAAAACAACACATCATTAACCATTAAATACATAAACACATAAAACCTCTTAACATTGTAAATCCTTACAAGTCAAACAAAACATTATTTTTATACAGCATAATTCCAATTTATCCCATCTCCATATGGACACACAAACATCTTTCAGCAAATTTCTCATTATTTCTCTTTACTCCTATTCAATTTCATTTCTCTTCCATATTTATCCATTTTATAGTCATCATATTCTTTTCTTTCTGGCTTGTATAAATTATTCTCCTCTAACATTCCTCCAAGGTTTTATTGATTCTTTCCTTTTTTTTTTTTTTTAATAAAAAACAAATTTTGTTAGTTTTACCATAAGCACAATACACAAACATACAAACACAAAACATAAACAAAACTAAAAGATCTTTTCTGAAGGTTGTCTGTTCCCGGGTTAAAACTCTTTACACAGACACAAATTCAAACATCATATTCAACCCATATCTCCTTCCAAATCTTATTATCATTTTCTTTTTATATATATATATATATAAACCATTTTTATCAGTTTTATAAAAACAATGCACAAAAAATCAAGGCATAGCAGCTTATAAATTCTTTTCTAAGAAAAAAATAATAATAATAGACCAATAAGGCATAACATTTCCAGATTATAATATCAATATTTTATATAATATTAACTTCATATCTTGTCCCTACTTCTCTTTTCCATCCAAATTATTTATTAATTAAAATTTTATTGCCTTTTATCAATATACAAAATCCAAAAAAAAAAAAAAAAAGCATATATATCCTTCCATATCTTATTACCATTTTCAACAACATTCTTTGTCTGTTCTATTTCCAATTATCCATTCATCTTTTTTTTCTTTTACTATACTTCTCCTGTACACCAATTGGAGTAACATCTATAACTCATTACCCTAACTTAGAAATACTACATATAGCAATCTTTCTTGGGATTCTGTTTAAAAAAATTCTAAAATTACATAATAAATTTTATATTCTAAATATACATATAAAAACACACTCTTATATACCCTCCAGAATCCCTCTTTTAATCTAAATTAAATTCACCCATTGTCTCTAAATAAACTTTTTTTCCTTAGGTCTTGCTTCCCCCCATTAAGGCTTCTCCTCCCCCCCTTTCTCTCTTGCTTATTCTTCTCCTTGCCCTTTCTACCCCTTTGCTTTTTCTCTTCGCTTTTCTTGCTCCTTTTCCTTTGCTTTCTAACCTTGCCTCCATCTTTTCGCTCATTTTTCTCTCTTTTGGTTGTTTTTATAATTCTTAAAATCCCCTTTTTCTTATCCTTTTTCTCCTCCTCTCCAGAAGGGACCCATTGTTCATCAAAAATGGCTTCTTCTTCCTCTTCTTCCTTGTCCCAGTCCTTCTGCTGCGTAATCAACTTTTCAAAGGAACATAACGCCATTTCTAAGAATTGAAACAAAGCGCCCAAAGTATCTTCTTTTTTATATTTTTGATATTCAATCTCTAGTTCATCCACAGACGATGCCATTATGAAAAGGGAAACTTTTTCCAACACAACCACAAGTATTTTTAATCAAAGACAATCAAAAGCAATTAAAAAAAGAAAAAAAGTTCCAAAAGTTAATACTTTTCTTCCTTCTTCTCTTTCTCTTTCTGAATTAATTTTTAATCAAAGAGGTCCAATTACCATATATCTTCTTTTGAGATCCACAAAGACGTTCTAGTCAATCTCCTCCTTTTTCAGCTTCTGCTCCAATTTTTTTTCTCCCTTCCCACTTGCAATGAGAATTTTAAATAATCAAAAATCCATACCTCCAGCAGAGATTTTCCAATTTCTCACATTTTTCAATGTCCAAAAATCCCTTTGTCTCTTATCTTAGCTTTCAAAGCAATCCACTTTCATTGTCTAATATATCCAAATACTTCTGCTTTTTCCGTGGGGTGGGAGAGTAAAAAAAAAAAAAAAAAAAATCCCTTTAACAGCTTCTCCGCCGCTTTTCGCTCTTCTTAGGGATACAATGTATCCTCCAGCAACAAGCAGCTCAATTCCAAGCAATTTAAAAGGTGTTACTTGACCCGGCTCAGACAGAACTTTCACTCTTCAAACTTCCTCCAGCACAGTTCTTACCCGGTTGCTGGCTTCTTCGTGGCAGCCATTGCTGACCGCCGCTCCACCGCCTTGGGAAAAAGGGGTTTTCCCGGAGAAGGGGGGGGTCTGCGATGCCCCCACCTCCCTATCCGACTCCCCTCTCTCTTCAGCTGTCCCTACAGGGCAGCCATATCCCCCTGACCCATCTGGATCGGGGGTACCTCGACGGCTAGCACAGCAGGAATCGCGAGCTGTCGTGAATTCCTGCTGCCCCGAAGCCACGCAAACCGGAAGTTTCTATATTTATTTATTCTTATACCTGTATCTTGTAAACAATTGACAAATCAAACAAATACTAAAAAAATAAATACTAAAAAATACTAAAATACTACTCCTTCTTTTTATTGAACTAGACATACCCAATTCCAGCAACCGTTCTTTATATGTTTTAGCCTCCAGTCCCCCAATCATCTTTGTTGCTTTTCTCTGCACCGTAATCATATTCACAGCCTTGCCTCCTTTCTCCTCATTATCACAATAGTAATTCAGAGAAGTATCCTCTGATCCTTGAAATATACAGTACTTTGCCCTAACACATGCATATAAAACATTCTGTGCTTTAATTTGGATAGATTGTTGGAACAACTGGAGACTGTGTTTGCTTTAAAATACTTATTGAAGTCACCGTACTTTATTTTGCCGAATGATTAGCCAGCATCTTGTAAGCCATGGAGAAAAATGGAAAGGAGGTTATGAGTCCACAGGAATAATTCTATGAGAATTATTCCAGGCCATGAGCTTTCTCTGTCAGTATCCTCTTCTACTTCTTGCTGATCATAATAGTCAAACCACTTGAAAGCAACATTTTGACAAGGGAACAATTGGCAGTGTGTTAGTTTTTTATATCAACATATGGCCACTCTAATTTTAATTAGAACATTCTCCTTAGGTATGACCTTCCTGTTTCTTAAAACAGCATTCCGATGAATCACCTAATGGATTCCAGATATTGTGGATATCTGTTCTGATAATCCTGATCATTAGCAGTGAAGTCTGTGGCTTATGGGAGTTGTGGTCAGGGGCACCTGAAGCCTGCCTTAGAAATGGTTTTCTCATTCTTTGCTTTAGGTTATCAATCTCCTCCATCATTGAAATAAAAAAGATTTGCCAAACAACAGCTTCCCAACTGGCTACAATTTGTGAATAATTACTGTCAATTGAACTGACTCTGAATATACACTTCTGCATTTGTCAGGTGCCTCATGTCCCCCAGAGTCTCCCAGGCTACAGATTGGTTCATAAATGGTTAGAAATTGACTTCACTCTCTTAAATGATTGTATTCTCCAGTGAGGTCTCTATTTGTCTACAACTGTAAAAGTTAAATGCTTTAATTATGAATCATGGGGCTTGATAACTTATAGTTAGGCATGATCATAATTGGCTGTGATTTTGCATATCACTTTGCATAAATGTTTAGGTTTCCAATATGTAGCTTAGCTAGTGCAATCTACTCCAGGTGGCTGTACTGTAGAATACATGGAGGCTTCCCAAAAGCCTTCCAGGAAGCAAGAAACAGTGAAAAGGGAGACATAAAATGAAAGCAAAAAGCAGTTCAACATGGCAAAGATTTGAATCTGGCCATGGATATAGTAAAAGGAGACTTTGTAAACAATAGACCAGAGGTGGTATTCAGCAAGTTCTGACCAGTTCTGGAGAACTGGTAGTGGAAATTTTGAGTAGTTTGGAGAACCAGCAAATACCACCTCGGACTGGAGATTTTACAGTATCCTTCCCTTGCCACACCCACCAAGCTCACAGAACCAGTAGTAAAAAAAATTGAATCCCGCCACTGCAATAGACCTCTAGAATATTCTAGCTCCAAGCATCAGCAGATAGATTTATGAACGTTCGACTTCTTCATAAGTTGGGAGTGAGATGACAGCAATATTATGGAAACAGCAGAAAAATGATGTTGCCAAGACATGTTTATGCTGTAAGTAGATATCTAAAGAGTGGGTGGTTTGATTGATTGATTAAGCTTCCCATATCACATACCACAGCAACATCAAGACAAGAAACAATGGATGGAAACTAATCAAGGAGAGAAGCAATCTAGAACAGGGGTGTAAAACTCAACTCCTGCGGGCCGAATCTGGCCTGCAGGATGCTTAGATCTGGCCTGTGGGGCTACCCTAGAAACAGCAAAGGGCCAGCCTGCGATGCCTCTGCCAGTGAAAATGGAGCTTGCGAGGGCTATGCATGGCTCCCCCAAGCTCCATTTTCACTGGCAGAGGGTTGGAGGAGGCCATCACAGCCAAAAACAGAGCTTGGGAGCCCATTTTCGCTGGCAGAGTGCTTGGACCACCATAGGTGCTCCCCGACACAAGTGATGTTATGCTGGCCATGCTACCCCTACCCACACACCCCTGTCCCCCCTGAGGTCAAACACAACCCTGATGTGGCCCTCAATGAAATCGAACTTGACACCCCTGATCTAGAACTAAAGAGAAATTTCCTAACAGTGAGAACAATTAACCAGTGAAACAGCTTTCCTTCAGAGATGCTGCATCCCTGGAGGGTTTTAGAAGAAACTGGATAGTCACTTGTTGGGAATAGTATAGGATCTCCTGCTTCAGCAGTGGGTCAGATTAAGCTCCCTTCTAACTTTGTTATTCTGTTATCTTTTCTGAAAAACTAAGAAGAGGCTCTGCTTTAACAAACAAGAGAGAGGTATTAAGCTCATATCAAGTTCAAAACACTTTTAAATGTTCAAAGGAAGCATCATTCAATCATTCTGAAGCCACTTCACAAGGTTGATTTAAAATTCAGCTTTTGATGGACTAAAAGCCTATAGCTTGGTTGTTGTTGTTGTTTTTGAACTTTTCTGCTGCCGAGGCAAACTTTTTCTGCCCCAAACTCCTGCATTGGATTTCTTTCTGGTGTGAGGAACTTTTTATTTATCTCTGTTAAAATTACTTCTACGACATTTAGAAATGGATTGTGTTCAAGCAGAATAGTCGTTCCTCAGCCTTCAAATCTGTCATGGCAGTTATCTTAATTATTTATTTGATGAAAATATTTATATCCATCAAGCAAACACAATGCAGTTCTCTTCATTCTTGCATAATTGATGATATGAACTGCTGATGGCTGTCAGAATCACCATGCCTTTCTTCCACTATCACCATCTTAACAAAAATAATACATTTTTATTCATTAAGAAAATTAATAAGACCATCCAACTCACGGTGACTCCAGGTGGCTTACAAAAATAAAACTCCAATACAAAAGCCAATAAAGACATATCAATACATGTAGATACACATAGATACATGTAGACATGTTGACACATGTAACAGATTTTAACTCTAGAAAGGACAGAGCCACTAATATCAATCTATGACTACTGCTAAACATGAGAGGGGTGAAACATATATTTAAGCCATAATTTGCTGGGATGGGATTAACCCTTGCTTCTCTTCACTTGAAATCTTTTTAAGTCAGTTGCTGGTGACTCTATGGGCAAGTCTACGTAGCTTTTCCTTTTTTAAGTAGAAATATGGAAGAGTTTCCTGTTTCCTTTTACAATTACTATCAACCTGCTTTCCATTGAGGATCTGTATACTGCACGAGTCAAAAAGAGGGCTGTGAAATCCTGGACATCAACAATTTCAACTCCTTCCCACAAAACGACACTATAGAGCACTGCACAGCAAAACAATTAGACACAAGGAGCTTTTTTCTTGAACGCCATCACTCTGCTAAACAAATAATTCCCTCAACACTGTCCAACTATTTACAAAGTCTGCACTACTATTGCTATTAATCTCCTCATCACTCTTTATCACCCATCCCTTCCCACCTGTGACTGTATGACTGTAACTTTGTTGCTTGTATGCTTACAAATTATATTGATTGTTTCCTGGTATGATTTGATTGCTTATTGTACCCTATGAATATTATTAAGTGTTGTACTTTATGACTCTTGAGAAATGGATCTTTTCTTTTTATGTACACTGAGAACATATGCACCAAAGACAAATTCCTTGTGTGTCCAATCACACTTGGTCAATAAAGAATTCTAACTTCTAACTTATTTTATTGAGTTGTTTTATCAAATTCCTAGTTGAGTATACAGACCTGTAAGTCTCCCATCCAATTTAGACACAGTTTAAGTTTTAAGCTTCTTCATTTTAATGACATAGCGATTCTTCTCTAGCTATGCTATGTTGAACATCTGGAAAACTTCAGACCAAAAGACCTGGCACTTAGTTTTTTTTCTCTCCCAGATTGTTGAGGGCCATATGCTGATTCTGTAAACAGCTTAGAAAGTGTTGTAAAGCACGGGTCCTGAACCTCTTGTCTGTAGACTGACTCTGATTTGCAGCATGCCAGAAGCCAGGCCACAGAGACAAGCAAAGGCTCATCAGTGGGATGCAGGCAGCGTGCAAAACAACACCCCTCCAGTCCACAGAAAAACCTCTCTCCACAGAACTGGTCCCTGGTTCCCAAAAGGTTAGAAGCCACTGCTGAAAAGCTAAATGCTCTTCAGTTTTCCTTCCAAATAGAAAATCAGAACAATGTGTTCTGGCCCGGCTCCCAAGCATGACGAATCCTCTGCAATTAAATCAATGATTCCTTTATAAGGAACACCAACTCTCACAGCAGGCTAACAAGCCTGTCCGGCAGGGAGATAAATAGTTGTCTGTCACACCTATTCATTTTCCCCCTGCCTTTTATCCCCAGAGCTAGGGTGGGGCTTCGCTAGCAGCAGTGGCTCTTCCATCCCAAGGATCGGCTCATAGATTTCCACTACTCTCCTCTCCTCTGCCTTCTGTGCATCTATGCATCAGGCTCTAGACCCAGCTGTTCCTCCTCCTCTTCCTCATCAGCCATCTCTAAAGAAAGAATCTGGAACTATTTGTCTGTAGCGACAACCTGTGATGCTTCTTCTTCTTCTTTTTTACAGATGAGTAAAAAGATAAAATGGCAGTGCAGTCAATGGTTGAGGCTGCTGAGTTTGTCCATTGGCAGTCCATGTTTTATACTCTAGCACTGCTTGACAGGGTGAGCTTCCATTACTTGCCCCAGCAGTAATGGAGTAACTTGTCCACCTAGCAGTTCAAAAACAAGCAAGTGTGAGTAGATAAATAGGTACCACTTTGGTGGGAAGGTAACAGTGTTCTGTGTACCTCGATATTTAGTCATACTGGCTACATAACCATCTTCATGGACAGGGGAAATCTTTGCTTTTATCTTTAAAAAGATAAAAAGGGGAAAAGAAATAACTTTTAACTTTTAGCCTACTGGGGTATAGTATAGAACAGTTTCAATCCTTTCAGGGAGATAGTCCAATCTTACAAAAGATAAAGCAAATCTATTGTTCTAGTTCTTGTTGTTCAAACTCTTCTTTAAAATGTCAACAATTCTGAAATGAAAAATGCATATGAAAGGCTTCAAAAAGATAACAAGATGCTGGTGGACCATTAAAAATAGCTCATTCACTACCCTAGGTTCCATGAAAGATGCAGTGAGAATCAAAATGAATTTATAGTGCACAAAAGATTTGAAGAAAAAAATCCTGATACAAAACCTGAAGATATTCCTGAAAAACAAAGGAATTTCTGAACTTGGTAAATAATAAGAGACTAGAAATCTTAATAAGCACCAGGAAATAAAAATCCAGAATCTAGATCAAAATCCTGCTTGGACTTTTATCTATTTCTACATAAAGTAGGACATTCTTTCTTACATTCTTGAGCAATTGCTCGGTTGTTAAAAATGCTGAGCTTGACACCTTACAATGGGACACAGCAAAATGGGGTGAGTACAACACAATGAGGTGAGCACCGCACAATGGGTGAGCTCCCATTACTTGCTCCAGGTCCTACCTACCTAGCAGTTTGAAAGGATGCAAATGCAAGTAGATAGATACCCTGTTTCCCCGAAAATGTGACCTACCCCAAAAGTAAGTCCTAGCTTGGTTTTAACCCATGCATCCAATGTAAGCCCTACCTTCAAAATAAGCCATAATTAAGACCTCATCCATGCCAGAGCGCACAGGTAAAAATTAAGCTAGGGTGGAGATGGGGTGGTGGTGGAGCCCTTTGGACAGTTGTGTGCCATGCACACCCCGACACCTGCCTTGTCAGCCCATTTCTTCTGCAGCCGGTAAGGCTGGCAAGACTTTCCTGAAGGCCTCTGTAGCTGATAACAAAGCTCCAGATCAATCCAAAGCTTTGTTATTGGCTGAAAAGGCCTTCAGGAAAGCCTTGCCACCCACAGAAGAAGAAGTTCCTGAAGGTCTCTGGCAATAAAAAGGAGACCGGGGGTGATGTGCGCAACTGAGATTAGTTAGTAGATTACATCCCCTGAAAATAAGATCTGGTGCCTTTTTGGTGGCAAAAAGAAAAGAAGAGACAGGGTCTTATTTTGGGGGAAACACGGAGGTACCACTTCAGTAGGAAGATAAGAGTGTTCTGTATGCCTTGGCATATAATCATGCTGGCCACATGACCATGGAAGTGCCTTTGAACCATGCTGGCTCCCTCAGCTAAGAAGCATAGATGAGCACAATTCCCAAGAATTGGGCATGACTGGACAGGGATAATCTTTATCTTTACTTTAGGATTAACCTTTCCGTTTATCTTACCATTCTTGAAACAGTTATCCTTTCTGCTTTAATTTGTCTGGATTTCATATTTTCCTGGAAATATCAACAGGTTATTTCTGAGTCAACAGAGAGTTGTTAAATCCAATCCATGTTTGCCTTAGTTTCACAACTTCTGCATTTCCTCCTGGATTTCTGCTTTCATTTCCTCAAGAGAGGAAGGGATAAGGAAGATGATGATTATAAACTGGATAAATATAGAAAATAATAATAATAACAATGAAATTGAATACAAAAAGAGAAATAATGAGAAATTTGTTAAGAGATATCTATATGTTTATATTGAAATGGTGTAAAACAGAATTATGTTGCATAAAATAATATTCTACTTGACTTGTAAAATTAATAATGGAAAGAGGTTTTATGTATTTAATGGTTAATGATGGTTTGTTTGTCTTTAAAATCAATAAAATTTGTTTTTTTAAAAAAGGAGGATATTTCTCTGCTTACCTGCCAAAAATTTGATCTTACCCATGTGAATGTGTATTCATCCTCAGGTACTGGCTGGCTGGCAAGCTGGGTATTTGAACTGCCTGGGAGACTGTCTCAGAAGGTTTGAGCTATGTTGATACCTTTCATTTGAAATTCAGGACTGCTATTTAGCCTGTTTCCTAGACACCACTTTTTAAACTTGGGCTAACCTTATTGATTCTTCCTTAAAAACTTCATTTCACCTGTTCAGTCATGACACTTTCTGGCTTCAGTTCTGAATTGATCATCCAAAGTATGAGTTATTTCTCTCCGTAGATATTGCTAACTCTAGCAGAGACTTACAACTCTGGGTAGGAGAGACATTCATTTTCCAGATATGAAAATGTTAACTAAGTTTGATTTCATTATGCCCACTGGCCACGGGTGAGTGATAGAGAGCTGTTATTAATCAAAATGTAATCATGTTTTATATAGTGGGTGTTTTGGAGGTAGGAAATTGCAAGTCTTTAAAATAATGCAATTTTTACTCTCCTAATTTAACATTATTCTGAGAGGAAGATATTTAAGTATACCTAAACTCTAATACCATAAAATTTAGCCTTATCAGCTCAAGTGTTGTAACTATTCCCTTTCAAACTGGTCTGGTATGGTCTGTCTTAGGAACATTGTCTACCCAGTCTTGTAACATTTCTAGTAGGAAATTAAGGCACCAGTTAGATCTCCTGCCCTCCCAATCAATACTTTACAGGGTATTTTCTCACAAGCTAAGTCATACTGTTTTATTGGTCTTTTATAGAGCAATTACTGTTGCAAAGGGTTTTCATTGTGCAATTAAGACAAATCTTCCGCCACATGTGTTAATTACCAGGACTCAAGAAAGACCAAACAAAACAGCACACTCCATCTTTTTTTTAAAAAAAATTGAAGAGCCACTTAAGCTGGAGCATTTTACAATGAACAGAAAAACCTTCTTACACCAAACAAATGTTTTCAGTATGCCAATTAATCCAGATGATCGCTTAAAGGTCTGCCCCATTGAATTTTGTCTCTTTGAAGGAAGCCCACCAAGCCACGTTGTGAAAACAAATGGACAATGTTATGCATAACCCCAGTGGGAGAGTTGGTTGTTGGCTGGGATGGGGGGGAGAGGCTTCATGTGTGTAATGTTTGTAATAACTAAGATTAGTCCAATTGCTGACTTTCTTTGTAGACAGCATAGATTTGCATGACTATGTACCTTACATAAGGCACATTCCTAAGAGGACATCTGTTTTCTTTTTCTTTATTCTTTATTGGCCAAGTGTGATTGGACACACAAGGAATTTGTCTTTGGTGCATATGCTCTCAGTGTACATGAAGAAAAAAAATAAAATACAGTCATCAAGAATCATGAGATACAACACTTAGTGATAGTCATAGGTTACTAATAAGCAATCAAATCATACTAGGAAACAAATAAAACAATATAAATTGTAAAGATACAAGTAACATGATTATAGTCATAAGTTGGAAGAGATAGGTAGTAGGAAGGATGAAAAAAAGAATAGCAATACAGTCTTAATAAGTAGTTTGACAGTGTTGTGGGAATTAATTGTGTAGCAGAGTGATGGCATGTGGGGAAAAACTGTCCTTGTGTCTAGTTGCTTTGGTGTGCAGTGCCCTGTTGCTTTATTTTGAGGGCAGAAGCTGAAACAATTTATGTCCAGGATGTGACGGGTCTGTAGATATTTTCACAGCCCTCTTTTTGCTGTATACAGGTCCTCAATGGAAGGCAGGTTGGTAACAATTGTTTTTTCTACAGTTCTAATTATCCATTGAAGTCTATGTCTGTCTTGTTTGGCTGCAGAGCCAAACCAGACAGTTATAGAGGGGCAGATGATAGATTTAATAATTCCTCTGTAGAACTGAATCAGCAGAACTCTAAATAATAATAATCTCTAAATGATTATACAATTTTCCCTGTTTGCATAGGAAAATGGTATCTACCTTATTGTTTTTAATATGGCAGGAAGGACAAAGTTAGAAGCAACCAAAGCATAAATAAAAATATTAGATTAATAAAGAAACAGATCCCAAAGCTGAAGCTCAAATACTCTGGCCACCATATGAGACAATAACCCATTGGAAAAGATCCTGATTTTGGAAAAAAAGGAAAGGGGACGGCAGAGGATGAGATGGTTGGATAGTGTCATCAACTCAACGAACATGAATTTAGACAAACCAGGGAGACAGTGGAGGACAGGGGGGCCTTGTGTGCTATGGCCCATGGGTTTGTGAAGGGCTGACACAACATAGAGACTGAATGATAAAAAGAAACAAATCACAGACTGGTCTCAGCCTTCATTGGAGTAGTAGGGATTTCACCTTTGGATTTCCCTGTGCTGCATTGGTCCATAATTTGATGTGCATCCCATATGCTGGCATCTGTATTGGGAAGGGAATGGATGAGATGGTTCCTCTAAAGGCTGATATTAGTTCTACAGTGTCAAGGGAAAGAGATAGAATTATGGATTGTACGAATGATCTAATCTAGCACAACTTTCTTTCTCAGTTCTTGAATCCACTAAACACACACCATAAATTGGATTGGAAAGGTGTATCCTACATTCCCACTTAGTGTCCCAGAAGGAGATTGTTGTGGTTAGCCGGCAGTAGGTGCGGATGGTGGAGGAGAGTGAGGACTCAGATGGGTCAGGACCATTAGGGAATGGACTGTTGCCTTCAGAGATTGTGGGGGCTGGCAGCAGTGATGAGGAGGTTCCCGAGGAGCCTGTGCCAAGTGCGCGTGCGTGCTTGCTGATAGGAGAGAGCAGTTACAGCAGCATGGGTGACTCGGGAGTAAGGCTGCAAGGTAATGGCCCCTCCCTCAAGAGGATAAAAGCCAGCTTTGAAGAAGTATTCTTTGCAGAAGGCAAAGACACTCTGAAACTCAGCCTCGTGGACATTATAGTTAGTATTTGAAAAGTCTTGTAAACTATTTCTTATCTGTAGGTTTTTTGGCAGCCTTGAAAAACAACTTGGCAAGGCTCTTTCTTGTCAGAGCTAATTAGTTGGAAGCAGCCTTTTATCTGTGAAGAAACATAATTTGTAGATGAAACCTTAAAAGGTGGGGGCTGCTGCCTTTGTCTGGTTTTGGCTCTCTTGGAATCAGGTTGGATCAGAACAGAGATGATCTTTTGGAGTTTTTAAGGGCAAAATGGGTACCTTAAGCAATGCAGAGGCAGACAATCCCTTGAAACTCCTAGCCCCAATCTCAAAACTGAAGTTATACTTCTGAAGTTCAGCTCCTAGAAATGTCTAAGCAGGATCTTTTTTTAAATTATAATTTATTCTTTTATTGCTTTTAAAATAGTAACAGAGAAATTTTTAAAAAAATCTACAAAGATAATGCTGCCTAGGAAATTCTGGGTTGAAGTCCACACATCTTAAAGTTATCAACTTTGGAAAACAAGATCAGGGCTGTCAAACTCCTGGCCTGTAGGCTACATGCTTCATGGGTTGGCCATGCCCATGCCCACACCCGGTTTAGCAAAGGGGGGAAAAGTCCCAATATGTCATGTGATATTGCTGTGGTGATGCGAGTTTGACACACCTTGTCTAGATGATCCATGTGATCTTTCTTAGGCCCAGTACTCTTCATAAGCAATATCTTCATATAAAATTTAGATCAGGGGACAGAAGGAGAATGCATCAAATTTTAGTAGCCAGGCTCAAGATTGTAGAGTTATAATTGCAGGAAGGTCATTATCTTGATGGCAAACCTCAGATAAGGACAAAAGCAAATACAACTCAGACAAACAAAATCACTAATGCAAAGAAAGATTAGAGAGAGGAAGTAAATGTGTTAGACTTTAACTAGAGATAATTAAATTGTGTTAATTACTATGCTAGACAGTAACAAAGGCTGATCAACAACCAAAGTTAACCAATGTTAGAGGATTACTAGAAATGTGTATAAATAAAAGACTAGACTCCAATAAAGTCATCATGATTCGTGTGATCATGATCAAACACCTCGACTGCCTCGTCATTGCAACACAAGATACAGAAGGATCTTGTCAGACTTGAACACTGGGCCCTATCTAATAAAATGCAATTCAGAATTGAGAAAAGTAAGGTTTTACACTTAGGCAAGAAAAACTAAATGCACAGCTATAGAATAAGTGATACATGGTTCAACAATAATAACTGTGAGAAGGATCTAGCAGTCCTGGTGGACAACCATTTAAGTATGAGTCAGCAATTGGCTACAGCTGCCAAAAAAGGCCAATTTAGTCCTAGTTGCATCAACAGAGAGCTAGTATAAAGATCTTGTAAAGCATTAGTGTGATCCTACCTTAGTCACTACCAGTTCGGTGGATGATCACGTGTGTATGCGTGTGCACACCCCTAATGCACACACCCCTAACAAGCTAATCAACTGAGAGGATGAAGAAATGAAAAGCTAGGAATGACCCTTCCACCATCCCATGCACTTTTCGGTCTTTTATCCTCTCAGTGGAGGCTTGTTTTCCTCCTCTCAGCTGATTGGAGGCTTTTTTTTACTACTGGTTCAGCTGAACCGGTCCAAACTGGTAGCATACCACCACTGATGTGAAGTGTTCGTACCACTTTATACTGCACTGGTAAGACCGCACTTGGAGTACTGTGTGCAGTTTTGGTCAATTGATACAACAAAGATGTTGAGACTCTAAAGCAGAGCTGTCAAACTCCCAGCCCACAGGCCAGACTTGTCACATGCTGGCCACACCATGCCCAGTTTGGCGAAGGGGAAAAAAGTCCTGATGCATCATGTAATGATGCCGTGATGCCGTGAGTTTGGCACCCTTGCTATAAAGAATACAGAGAAGAGCAGTAAAGATGATAAGAGGATTTGAGGATAAACCATACAATGAATAGTTGCAATAAGTGGGTATGTATAGACTAATGAAAAGAAGGACAAGGGGTAACTTGACAGCAGCCTTCCAATATTTGGAGGGCTGTTATAAATAAGAGGGGGATAACAGTTGGAAATTAATCCAACAGTAATCCAATCTAGAACAAAGGAGAAATTTCCTGACAGTGGAAAATTTAATCAATGGAACAACTTACCTCCAGAAGTTGTGGCTGCTCCATCACTAGAGATTTTGAAGAAGAAATGTGTCAGCCATTTGTCTGGAATGATATAAGTCTCCTCCTTGGGTTGGACAAGAAGACTTCCAAATACCCTTCCAGCTCTGTTACATTATTACCGATGCTTCTGACAGCCTGCCTTCAAATTTAATATTTCCAGTATTAGGTTTCATCTTTTTGCTAAAGAAGCATAGAATAAAAACAAAACAGCAAGAGTATCTTTAAGAACCTGTGGATAAATTATGCATGTAAATGTGTTGGGAAGTTTTAATGCAGAAAATTGACCTCTTTGTGATTCAATTTGCCCATAGGTAAAAAATTGTGATAATTAAGTCTCCCCACCTAACAGAAGTGCTATGCAGATTGATTACTTTGGGTTTACGAAGCCCTGCTAACATGTATCACAAGAATTCCATAGTACTAGGTGGTCATAATTTCAGTGCAGTCAATTTACAGTCCTAATATCTGGCTGCTGAGTGGTTTTTATAAACACAAAATGTTTTAATTACTTGATGATTATGAGTGCTCATTTGCAGCTACCTGGGGATAAGAGCTGGGCAGCAGATTTGGAAGAGTGCAGTGGTTAAGTATCATAATTCCATGTATCTTCCCACGTTCCTATATCTTGCTACCTTCTTAATTTCACTCCCTCATTATGAAAAAGAGACCATAAACCAGTTGACCTTTCCCTTGTTGTGTGTGTGTTTTTTTTAAAGAGGACAATTATAATGATTACATGAGATGGCAGCATCTTAAGTCCATCACCAAGCAATTAGGTCCACAGCATGAAACATCAGTAGCCAAAGTTGCATTATAATAAGCAAATTAGTCCAAAAGTCACAGAATTGTCAATTCTTTTCTGGAGCCTTCCAATCTGCAAAGCTTATTGACTTGATGACAACAAAAGAATTTCAGTCCATTCTATATAATTGAGTACCAGTATATTTCCAAAAACATCATTTTCAGACCTAAAATCGTATGTCAAATGCCATAACATTTATCTACATTCTCAGGCATGATCATGGTAGAATTTTACTTCCAAACTTATAAAATTCTGTTAATAAAACCCTGTTTCTCTGAAAATACAACCTACCCTGAAAGTAAGTCCTAGCTTGATTTTCACTTGTGTGCCCAATATAAGCCCTACCCCCAAAATAAACCCTAATTAAGATTCCACCTACTCCAGAGTGGATGGGTAAAAATTAAGCTAGGATGGGGATGGGTGGTGGTGGAGTTGCCTTACTACTTACCTTTGGACAGTTGTAGCCAGGCTTCACACACTCCGACACCTTCCCTGCCAGCCCATTTCTTCTGCAGCCAGCAAAGCTGGCAAGGCTTTCCTGAAGGCTCTGTAGCTGATAACAAAGCTCTGGATCGATCCAGAGCTCCGTTATCTGCTGCAGAGGCCTTCAGGAAAGCCTTGCCAATCACAGAAAAAGAAATTCCTGAAGGCCTCTGAGAGCAAAAAGGAGGCTGGGGGTGACGCATGCAGGTGAGATTAGTCAGTGGATGACATTCCCTGAAAATAAGACCTGGTGGCATTTTTGGTGGCAAAATATACATCTATAAGACAGGGTCTTATTTTCTGGTCCAGTTTTCAGTCTGATCTACCAGGTAAAGCTGACATAACTTCTCTTTATTGTTTGCCAGAGATAGACTCCCATGTGGATCCAATGGAGGCGACTTGATACCTTTATTTTTTACAAATGGATTTTGTTGCTTCACTAAGCATTTTGGGGTAGAGATGGACAGCTTTTTTCAATTGAATGTTTTAGTTTAGTTGTTTTTTTTATGATGAGGAATTAAATACTCTTTCAAAGATTTGCACAACTCTACAATTTACTATTTAAGAACCAGGTAAGACTTCAGGTCTTCTATCCAGCATGCTGAGACATTGGAGAGCAATTCTGAGAAGTTGAGGCCTTTGCTGAATTCTTTGCTAGTGATGAAGCTAAGAAGGATTGATAAGTTTGGATGGGTTAAATGTAAATCACTTCAAGGTTTCTAATGATGTGTGAGATCTAAGTCCCAGTTTAGAAGGTATACTAAAGGGAACTGTGGATGATGCTGTTTGTGAAACAGGAAAAGAAAAAGAAAATTAGCATTTCATCCAACTGGGTATTTATTCTAAATAAAACTAGTCTAATTTTTCTCTCCAATGAACCACAGTGGGGATGGTAAGAGTTAAATTCTATTTCCATGCCAGCTGCATTCCTTATCCTTATTATATGGTATTAAATGCAAAGAAGTATTTAATGTCACATTTAATTTGTCCCTGAATATGAATGAAAGGAAAATTATTATTAAAGAAGTAAAGTAAAATGGGCCAAGAATACCAGATTTCCTTTTTATCCATGCCATTCTGTTCTTCTCCTTTGGTTTTCTCCAA
Source organism: Hydrophis major (assembly GCA_033807585.1). Lineage (NCBI taxonomy): Eukaryota > Metazoa > Chordata > Lepidosauria > Squamata > Elapidae > Hydrophis > Hydrophis major. The sequence continues at coordinate 250,195,925 of CM066330.1, forward strand.
GTCACTTCTTTTAGACATGGCTGTAATTTCACCAATCATTCTCTCTTAACTTCTAATTTTTCCATTTGACCATCTGCCCCATAAATTCTATTATCACCATGTACCAGAGATTAAATGACCCCATCTTTTCTCACCTTCTCATGATCTTCTGTACTTTTAAAAACAAATTTAATTATGGACCTGACAGGATAGTCAATTGCTCCATGATTCTCACCCTGTGAAAAATAAATCTAATAACCTTATCATTTTTCCTCAGGTATTCAAAAATTTATTTGTTGAGGCAATATGAGTGAATATGTTTCCTTGAACTTCCACCTCTGTATATTCTTGTAAAATCAAAAGATTGGGAAGGGAATTTTAATCATGTGCAGTTAAGGAATTGTTAATCCCATTAACATGCCAAAACTGATCGTCCTTATTCTGTTTTCGACCTTCCGGATTGCTTGTCATGAACTACTGTCAGAAAATAGACCAATTTCAGCCAATTTCAAGATGGTCCTGTTTTGAAAGGTTGGTTTTTACTAGGATCCTCATTAGCTAGGTGCACTCAAGTGAAAGGCATAAAACATATACGATTGTCCTTCAACAATATTCACTGGCCAATAGTGATATAAGCAAGTAGCAAAATCAGCCCTTATGTGAGATCTAAACACCTGGAATCCATTTAAATAAACTTTAGGATCATCTTGAGCCTTGGTCGTGCAGTGGCTAGAATGCAGTACTACAGGCTAATACAGCTCACTGCTAGGAGTTTGATCCTGACCGGCTCATGATTGATTCAGTCTTCTATCCTTCTGAGGTCAGCAAAATGAGGACCCATATTGTTGGGGGCAATATGCTGACTCTGTAAACTACCTAGAATGGGCTGTAAAGCACCGTAAAGCAGTATATAATTCTAAGGGCTATTGCTATCTTATGCGGAGATGAAATTCTCAAGAAATAAAGCACACTCTGCTACATTGCAAAATCCTTATTAGATACAGTTTGCTTAAGTATCATTTTACATATGTGCATGTAACTCATAAATTCACACATTCCCTCTAAGAACTGGAGGAGGCCCCACTCTCTGGTCTGTGGACCAGTATCAGGCCGCAGCATGCCAGAAAGTGGGTCATGCAAGCAAGTGGAGCCCCATCGGTGGGATGCAGGTAGTATGCGAAATGATGTCCCCACCAATCCACAGAAAAACCTATCTCTATAGAACCAGTCCCTGGCGCCCAAAAAGTTGAGGACTGCTGATATATTGAATGGTTGCAGGAACTGGACATGTCTAGTCCAATGAAGAAAAGGACTTGGGGTGATATCACAGCAGTCTTCCAATGTTGGAGAGACTGTCATAGAGAAGAGGAGGTCCACCTATTAGTCAAACCACATGAGGGCAAGTAATAGGTAGAAACGTATGAAGGAGAGATCGTACCTAGAGCTTAGGATAAATTTTGTCAATGAGAACAATTAATCAGTGGAATGGCTTGCTTCCCAAGGTTGTGGGTGCTCTATCAATGGAGGTTTTTAAGAAGAGTTTTTAAGAAGAGTTTGAACAACCATTTGTCTGGAATGATATAGGAGTATGGTGGTGAACCTATGGCACATGTGCCAGAAGTGGCACGCAGAGCCATGATTGCTGGCACGCGAGCACTCACCCAGAAAAGGTATACTGCACATGTGCTCAAGCAGCCCACCCGACAGCTGATTGTTGGGTATCTGGCGCGCATGTGCAGGGGTGTGCTGGCACACAGGAGACACTTGCACATGCGCAGAAGCATGCGGCGTGTGTGTGAGGTCACACATGCATGCACAGAAGTGTGGGTTGCACAAGTCGCATGGGTGTGCTTGTATGTGCAGGAGGCATGGGCCCCCCACACGCATTGCCTTCTGGGTGATGGCACATGAGCACAAGCAGGCAAGCGCATGTGCAAAAGGTTAGTCACTACTGGTATAGGATGTTCTGCTCAAGCAGGGTTGGACTAGAAGACATCTAAGGCAGGGGTGGGATTCAAATTTTTTAACAACCGGTTTTGTGGGCGTGGCTAAGTTGGTGAGCATGACTTGGTGGTCATGTTATTGGCTGGGTGTGGCCAACTCAATATCACTCACATCAAGGCACGCATCTCCTCTCCTGGTCTCTCATGACTGTGGGGATGCTGCAACAGTCGTAAGTGTGAAAAATGGTCATAAGTCACTTTTTTCAGTGCCACTGTAACTTTGTAGATAAAGTTTCTTTTTATTTTTAAACAAACATACACATAAAAAAAACATAAGATCCTCTTCCATTTTATATACATACAGTGTGTCAGTTGGTTACGTATCTTTTGTGCTATACTTTTGTAGTCATTTGCTCACAATTTATATCAATTTTCACATTGTCAAACTAACATATGTTTATATATTTATCAGTTATTAATCATCCATGATTAAATTATTTATTCCATCATTTTATACGAGATGTTCCACATTTTATCTTAAAATTTGTGTTATACTTTCAACTAGTGGTTATATATATCTATATTGTGTTTTATATCAATCTATTAAATTTCTATCACAAAATTATCTAGTCTATTATATTACCATGCCTTTTTTTCCAACCATTGATAAAACAAATCACATATCATATAAAATTGCTTATCTTCTTGTTTTCTAATTACAAATGTCAATTTACTCATTTCAGCACAGTCCATAATATTTTTTGATAACTTCCTCCTGAATAGGTATTTTGTCATTTTTCCAGTTCTTCGCAAATATAATTCAAACTGCTGTTAAGACATTTACAATCAAATATTTCAGTTCTTTATTGTATATGTCTGGTATGACTCCCAATAAAAAGACTCTGGTTTAAAGTCTATATACTGTTTTATCATTTTTTCCAACCATGTGTGGATTTTAGTCCAATATTTCTTTGCGTCTGAACATGTCCACCACATATGGTAATATGAACCATGTATCTGATGACTTTTCCAGCATTTATCTGATTTATTCTTAAACATTCTCGCAAGTCTCATTGGGGGTAGATGCCACCTATAAAACATCTTATACAAATTTTCTTTATATGCAGTTGACATTGTCATTTTATAATTTTGAGACCACAATTTTTGCCATTTTTCCAAATCAATCCCATATCCAAATTTTTTCCCCCAAGCAATCATTGTTTCTTTAACTTGCTCCTCCTCCAATTTAAATTCTAACAGATATTCATAAAGTTTTTAAATTACCTTTTCATCAGTATCCAAGTCAGTAAACTTATCTAAGTCAGTCAACTTATCATAAATACCTTCTGCCTTGGAGTCTTTATCAAACCTAGATTGTATTTGCAAATAAGAAAACCAATTCATTTTTATACCTTGTTCTTGCAATGTTTGCATAGATTTAAGTTCACACTTTTCATTCAATAACTCCCCATATCTAACTGTTTGCTCCTTTTTATATATTATTGGATAAAAAAAAGCTTCGATAGTTGATATCCATGCTGGAATTTTTAAGTAATATTGTCTTTTAATCTTCTCCCAGCTCAAAAACAATGCCTCACAAATATAATGTCTTCTAAAATACCTCTGTGTTTTAGTTCCCTTATATCAGAGAAAGGCATGCCATCCCAGCAGCAAGTCGTGAGTGCCACTGTAACTTTGAATGGTTACTCCACACAAGCAAAGTACAAGCAAAGGAGGGGGAAAAAACTCCAGAGACATTCCTGAGACAGGAATTCTAGTCCCGCCAAGAATGTAATAAAGGTTAATGGAGAGGCAGTTTCTGCAAGCAACACCAGAATGTTTTTTTTTTTTTTTCCTGCCTTCCTTACAGGATTAGGCCAGTAATTTCTTCTACCAGTCCTTCAAACTGCTTAGAATGTTAACAACTGGTTCTAGCGAATAAGTGCAAATGGGTAGAATCCAACCCCTGGTCTAAGGTCTCTTCCATCTCTGTTATTCTGTGAAGTTCACATAGGATTCTGGGGGAAACAAGAGCATCTCCAAACCCCTGATAATATGCAGAGGTAGTGAAGTCTCACGAAATGGGACCACTTATAGATTCCCTCCTTTGCCAGCATGTTCTCAAGCATTCATTGAATATTACATTATCTGCTACATAGTTCTTATCTTTGGCAGATGACACCCTGTATCTTGTCTGATTTTAATATATTCCAGGCAACCTGCTACATGACAATTGTCATCTCCAATAGGTGGTATCCAGGTGGTATCTGGTGGTTTGCCTGTTTTCTCCTCCCCCCCCCACATCTGCATTTTTCCTCAGGTACAAATTTCATCCATCTATTTCTTCTAATATTGAATTTCTTCTAACAAGGGAAATGAAGCAGATACTGAATTTGCTGTGAAAGATATGGGTCTCTCAGGGATGCATTTCAGTTCAATGAAGAGTGGTGATGCATTCAGAGGACTCATCAGTAAGACCTGCCTTGTAATATCCCTCCAGGGCAAGCTTGGATGAAAGAAGAGAGAATGGCACATAGTTTGGCTTGCAAATAATGTGTTCAGGTAGCAGTTTCATTTGTATTCTATGCCAGGAGACATGTATTTGCATGATAACTTTATTGACCATTCAGATTCATCTATGGTATAGCAATAGTTTATAGGGGAAGGGGGTGGGAAGGTCAAAGTTTGCAAGAAATTGGGTAAAGCATAGCAATCCAATCCCCACATAGTAGATGATGACATAATACAAAAGAGTTTGGGATTGATTGCAAATCTGTGCTGACCATCATGCAGATTTGAAGTCCCCCCTCAGCCCCATATGATGCACAGCCTCCTCTTATATCAGTTGCATCTCCTCTTATTTATTCTTAAGATTGAGTTTCTCAATCCTGGCAAATTGAAGGTGAATGGACTTCAATTCCCAGAATTCTCAGCAATGGCTATGTTGCTGTACAATTCTGAGAGTTGAAGTCCATATACTTGGAAATGAACAAGATCGGGAAACTCAGCCTTAGGTGGATATCATGGTTCTACCTACCTACCTACCTATCAACCTACTGACCTACCTACCTACCTATCACTATCATCTATCTATCATCCATCCATCCATCCATCCATCCACCTACCTAAATACCTACCTACCTACCTACCTATCACTATCATCTATCTATCTATCCATCCATCCATCCATTCATCTACCTACCTAAATACCTACCTATCTACCCATCTATATATAGGTATATACCTATCTATATATAGGTATATACCTACCTACCTATCACTATCATCTATCTATCTATCTATCTATCTATCTATCTATCTATCATCCATCCACCCATCCATCCATCTACCGACCTACCCACTCATCTATCTATCTATCTATCTATCTATCTATCTATCTATCTATCTATCTATCTATCTATCTATCTATCTATCTATCATCTATCCATGCATACATATCTACCTAACTATCTACAGTATCTTTCTGTCTACTATAAAAAGCACTGTGCCTCAGTGGCTTAAAGAGTCTGGATATTTTCTTTGTGCCAGTGGTTTGAGTCCTAGCATTATATGGCAGAGTGAATTTCCATCACTTGTATCTGCCCACCTAGCAGTTCAAAAGCATGTTACATGCAAGTAGATAAATAGGTACCAGCTTGGTGGGAAAACAACAGTATTTTGTATTGTATTGTGAATCCAGCCAGTGATGGACCTTCCCCAATGCAATGCTTGTGGCAGCATGGAACTAAGAAAAGAATTTTATTTTGTCTACTCAGAACTACTCAATTGAAATCATCCCCCTCCCAACTTCTCAGGCTATGTGGCAGAGTGGAATATGGCTTCCAAAGCTGACAGCTTGAGCACAAGGTGACATTGGTAGAGAGAGAAGCCCCAGATAATGCTACAGAACACTATTGAACCTTTCCAAGTTTGGAGCTAATCTACCACCTATGGTACATTCTGGATAGCATGTGAGTGTGAACTGAACAGGCTAGCAATTGTTGGCAGCCAAACAACTACTTTGTGCTAATACTGTAGTCTCCTGGCTAAGATAATATCACCATACGCTAAATATACTGTATCTCTTTCTGTCTGCTTATCTGCCAGCCTATTTCTTTCTTTCTTTCTTTCTTTCTTTCTTTCTTTCTTTCTTTCTTTCTTTCTTTCTTTCTTTCTTTCTTTCTTTCTTTCTTTCTTTCTTTCTATCATCTATCATCTATCATCTATCATCTATCATCTATCATCTCTATCTCCATGAATATAAATCTATTAGCTCTGGCAAATTAACATTTATGATAATTGGTTCTTTCCTAATTTTAGGCCCTTGGTGGACTTTCTCTGCTACAGTTCTAAAGTCCAATTCCTCAAAGATTTCCCTGGAGGGAATTGCAAAAATTAATACAAGCACAATGCCTTTTTCAGTGGAGCAAGCTCCATTGGAGAAAAATAAAATAATGCATAGTGAGATGGGAACAAAGTACTTTGGGAATATATACTGTGCCAAAAAACAACCAGTACAAAAACAATAGATAATAATGTTCTGTGGCTAACGTTATTAAGATGGATAAAAATGGAGGGAATTTTCAAGTGCTAAATATTTCTCTTATTTTCCTGCACTGTTCTGAAGCAAAATGCCATCAGGACTTGTTAAATGAGTGTGCTTTTGTTTCTGTGTTTCCTTCACTAAATGCAACAGAGAAATACACTATTTATGTATGAAATGTTCATTTTCTGGAAGAAGACAAGCTTTTGCAATAGAATGAATATTTTCTCCTCATGGTTTTTTTTTTCCAGTTTTCTTTTCCCCTGTTTTCTTAAAGCTATATTCTTCATTGTTTTAAAAATATATTTGTCTTGTCATTCAATAATTGCCCAAGGTGGCTCATGCCATTATTTTCAGCCATTTTGGAACAAAAGCAATGTTCTGTTAGTGGAAATCTGAAAACATTTAAAACATTTAAAAAAACAATGCCAGTAAACATCCCCCACCCACCCTCAAAAAATTCTTCCTTGCTTCCATTCTTTCTTCCAAATGTCTTCAAGGAGCAGTTGAGCTTTGTAAAGGTGCTTAATCATCTAAGAACAGATGTTCAACTTAACTCTTTGGAGAAGATTCTCTAGCTAGAAGATTTGCTAAGAAAGCCCTGCTCCTTATCCTTCTTCCCCCCGCCCAAAGGTGGAAATTTAAAGTTTACCTGAAAAAGAAAACCTTAAAAATTAAATGTGGTCATTTGAGCCACTAAACCAGAGGTCTCCAACCGTGGCAACTTTAAGACTTGTGGACTTCAGCTCCCAGAATTCTCCAGCCAGCATAGCTGGGAGAATTCTGGGAGTTGAAGTCCACAAGTCTTAAAGTTGCCAAGGTTGGAGACCTCTGCACTAGACCATCTGTCTTAGAAACAAGGTCAAATACTAGCTTTATGTATTTCATGAATCTCTTTTAGAGGACAAAATGGATTGATTTAGAAGAATAGAATAGAATAGAATAGAATAGAATAGAATAGAATAGAATAGAATAGAATAGAATGGAATCGAACGGAACGGAACGGAACGGAACAGAACAGAACAGAGCAGAGCAGAATAGAATAGGTTTATTGGCCAAGTGAACACACAAGGAATTTTTCTTCAGTGCATTACCATTCAATACAGAAAAAATTGCTGTGGCGCAGTAAAATATAAAATGGTCAGTACTGAACTAAGATTAGTGAAACTTGGATTCAAAATACCACTTAATCATGCAGTTTGCTAGGTACCCTGTTTCAGGCTTCAAACTCACACACAGAGTTGCTAGATGAGAAAAGCAATTTATTCAAGACTGAGCCTGAACAACACCAAATACGAGAAGGAATGGAAGTCTTTTGGAAACTAAGCTGATTGAAAGCTTTCACTTTCAACAGGAATGTGCAAAAGAGTAGTCAAAAACCAGTCCAAAGATCAGAGAGCCAAGTCCAAGATCAGCTTCACAAGTAGGTCCCAAAGGTGCTTTTTCAAGAGGCAACTGGAAAAACCATGGCCTGCATGACTGAGAATCTCCATAAGACTTTTCACAAGCAGGCTTTCCAGAAATGACACCATGGAGCAGAAAAATCAGATACTGTTTCCATTAGAGAAAGACAGGTTGGGATTGCTTCTTAAATCAGCCTTTAGCCAACTATCTTCAATTAAGATAGTTTCTCCTTTGCTGGGCAAATAGTCTCATTGAATGTCTTTGTTCTGCTTTCCACTATTCTCACTGAGTGCAAGAGCTTGGAGGCCATATGTCATCATCTAACTTCTCCAGCTGTTCTGATGGTCCCTCTGCTTCATCAAGTGATTCCTGCCTTGTGTTTCCTGAGGCTTTCACTCCACAGATTCAGCTGAGGTAGCTTCTTCAAAGTCTGGGTCTCAGTTTGAGTTTTGAGCCATGTTGCTAAGTGGGCCATTTATAATTTCAGTGTGGTGCCCAGTTCTACTGGTTTGGTCCGGTTCAGGAGAACTGGTTGTAAAAAATGCTACCAGTTCAGCCAAACCAGTAGTAAAAAAAAATGCTACCAGTTTAGCCAAACTAGTATTTTCTACAATCAGCTATGCTGCATGATTTAGATTAGCTAGAAATCATGGAATCATCAGATTTCTTGCTTTCTAGCTAATCTAAATCACGCAGCACAGCTGATTCCACCCTGCTCACTGTTGTATTTACCTTGCCAGAAGCTTCCCTGAGGCCTAGTAGGCAAAAAAAAAAAAAAAAAAACAGGGCACAGGGGGATGTGCTGTGCAGGGGGGCCCTTCAAAAGGAAAGAGCACAACCTAGCCATGCCCACCCAGTCACACAATCACCTGGCCATTCCCACCTAGCCACGCCCACCTAGCCACAGAACTGGTAGTAATTTTTTTTTAATCATGATAACAACAATAAAGTATAGTAGCTTCTTGGAGATGAATGGAATAAAAATGTAAACATAACAGACAATTCAGGTAGGTTTTATTCATTCTTGGAACATGCAATTGGTCAATGTAATGAGAGAGAAAGAGAGAATGAAAAGAGAGAGATGTGTTTTATTTCATTCTCCTTGTAGTTTTAATTAAAGAGTTTTGTGTTATAATTCCTTTTTTCCTAAAATTTGCAGTCTTATGACTTTAATCTTGTCCTAGTGGCTACTTTAAGGATAAGCATGAAGATCTGCTGCATCCCCAAATTGTTGACCTTGTTAGTTATTTAAAAAACAAATTGGTCAACTGAAATATCATATGATTGCTGACTTGTGCAAATGTTTGGGCTGCTTATGTGAAATTCTAAAATTGCTAAAATATCTTGCGTGATACCAGTTGCATTTTTTTTAAAAAAAGATTATTTTTCATGTCTGAGCTATTGTCTGAAATCAAGTGGAAATTGATGACCATTTGTATATAAATTTTTGGATATAAACACAAAAATCCTTTACCTAGCTATGAAAGTTTTACCTGCATTTTATTTCGAACCTCAACTGTTAATCCACTACTACTTTTAACTTCTCCTGAGATGGATATCATCTCAAGAACACCATTTCATGCTTCATTGTCTTATATTGATAGGGACTTTAAGGGACTCATTATTCACTCAGCGTATATTGTTGTTTTTGTTATAGCTGAAATGAGAGGGGGGGAAAGATAATGTATAAGGTTATTCTCTATTTTCAACATAATTCTTGTCATTGATGAGATCAAGCTAGCTGTGATGATGATATATCAGATTATTTTGTTCTGTGGAATAGCAGGTTGCCAATTTAGATAGCAAATCATATAATTCTGTCCTGGTACAGCACAAAATATTAAAAAATGCTATTCCCAGTTAGGATGAGTGTGATAAAGGAAAGAGATGATACTATGAATATTCTAAAGATGTGGTTCTTATGTAGTACCCAATTTCTAGCCAGTGTCAAGATAATTGGTTTGTCATAACAGATCATTGGGAACGTGGACATTTTTTATATGGCTATCTTGCAATCTTCAGATCTCAGGTTCTTTGACAAATGTCTGCATAAGTTTCCAACAAATAAATGTGTTTCAATTAATGATTTCCTTAATGATTTAATTTGCTGCATATTTTAATTTCCTGACTTTATATTTGTTTCAGCTCCCTTTTCATCTCAGTTTATTTATTTATTTTAAAGTTTCATACAAAAATATATATGCATCTTTGAGTTTCTTTTCATATTAATGTGCATTTTTTGTACAGGTTTTTTCTTAGATTGGATTGATCTTTTTTTTGCGGGGGGTGTGTGAATTCTCTATTGAAGAAATTTGTATTGGACATACAAATATGATAAAAGTATGTGCATATGTATTTAACATTTGTATTTGTTTGAGATACAAATCACAATATTACAAGTAATGTTTATGCAACCTGCAAATTGCATTAATGCCTGGAAAAATTCAAACCTCTGTTTAGAGTAAGGAATCACTTATTTTGAAGAAGATATCTAGAAACCACAGCCTACCCAGTAGTTTATCATTCTCGACATCAGATAAAGTAGTGCATACTTCCAGATAAAAAAAGGTTCCTAACTCTATAGGAAATAGAGCATGTGATTGGAATGTAGAATTCTCTCTGACATCATCTTCCCTTTCTGCCAGAAATTATTTTTATATAATGGGAATACTCTATTCCCATCTCCTTATCTTAAATGATGTAGTTCAGGAACAATTACAATGCCATGATCTTATTTGTATGCTACTGCATTTACTTTAGCTGCTGTTGATCCCTCCATCACACAGGTGAAGATGGGTGGTGGTAACAGCTGGAGACTATAAGATGAAGTAGTTGTGAAATTATGTATTCTGTGATATGCCATTAGCACATTTTGACAAATGACTCTCATCAATGGAGGTCTTTCAATAAATAACAGAATAACAGGACTGGAAAGGATCTTGGAGGTTATCTAGTCCAGCCCCCTGCTCAAGCTGGAGGCCCTATACCATTCCAGACAAGTGGCTGTCCAGTCTCTTCTTAAAAGCTTCCAGTGATGGAGCCTCCACAACTTCTGAAGGCAAGCCATTCCATCACTTAATTATTCTCACTGTTAGGATTAGTTTCCATCCATTGTTTCTTGTCTTGCCTTCTGTTGGCTTGGAGAATAGGTTGATCCTCTCTGCTTTGTGGCATCCCTTTAGATATTGGAACGCTGCAATCAATTCATCCTTAATCCTTCTTTTCACTAGACTAGACAAATCCAATTCCTGCAATTGTTCTTCATATTACCTTTCAGATTACAGTTTGTATCAGCTTCCCACGTCAAGCTTACATATTTCAGTTTTTTTTTCTACATCTGGATGCTCATGAGATAGACAAGACCTACAACAGAGGTATTGCTGTTGGTCTGCATCATTTCTTCAGCTTTTCATGTACAGCTGACTGAACAACTTATTTCACACTTAAGTGCATCTGCTACATATCTTGGTTTGTTTCTGTTTCAAAAAGACAGCAGTAGGAAAGGTCACATTTTGAAGGGACCAACTTAGTCATATAAAACAAACACAAATTGTTGCCTTTCTATTAAAGGATCGAGCCCACCCCATTCGTCATCCAATTATCTTATTAACCCAGTAACCAATGTCTCTTAGGTTTAGTTTTGGTTTTTTCAGAATTATGTCAACACATTGTAAAACAAGGAAGAAAGACCCAAGGAAAAAAATTCTATCATCTGTCTTCATGTCCATACTGAACATTTAGTTCTCCTTGGGCATACTTATATTACAATAACCGAATAACAGATTTGGAAGGGGGCCTTGGAGGTCTTCTAGCCTAGCCCCCTGCTCAAGCAGGAAACCCTACACCATTTCAGACAAGTGGCTGACAATCTCTTCTTAAAAATCTCCAGTGTTGGAGCACCATAACTTCTGAAGGAAAGTTGCTCCACTGATTAATTGTCCTTACTCTCAGGAAATTTCTCTGTAGTTCTAGGTTGGTTTTCTGCTTGATTAGTTTATATCCATTGCTTCTTGTCCTGCCTTCTGGTGGTTTAGAGAATAGGTTGACCTGCCTCTTCTTTGTGGAAACCTCTTAGATATTGGAACACTACTATTGTCGTGTCCGGAAATAAGCTCAGAGTCGGTGACTTCAATTAAAAGCTCTTTATTTTCAACAAGTGAACCGAACCGGCGAAAGGTAAAAAGCCCACGGCTTTTATACCTTTCGCAAGGCTGCCGCGGCCAATGGCAGCGATTCAAGTCTCCCGCTCTCGGTTTGCACCAATCGCGGGAGACCTAAATCGGGCCAATCAGAAATCCCCGTGCCTTGGCCAATCAAGGCTCGGGGATTTCGAGTATACCATTTTAATACATAACACCCCTCCCCCCTTGGTACGGTCCGTCAGGTGGTGTAGTCACGCAGGTAGGCGGGGCTCCGTCGAGTCCTAGTTGACCTGCGCAACTCACTTTCCTGTTGTAACTCGGCCGGAGCGGTCGTTCCTTTGGCTGCTCCTGCCTCTTCGCGAACCGGCTGGATGATCGGGCCGGTTCTTTCGCCGTGGCTCCCGCCTGGGCCTACCGGGTCGGTTGAGCTGCGGATTTCGCCGCTCCCGCTTGGCTTCTCCGAGTCGGTAGAGCTGGCCAGACGGTTCTTCTCTGGAGGGGACTCGCGATGGCTGTTTTCTGGTGAGTATTTTTGGTTTATTTTATTTTGCGATTGTCTTTCCGGGTATTCCCTCCCCCCTTGGTTCGCTTCTTGGGGGTTGAGGTCAGTAGCCGTTCGGGACCTTAACTGGTCAATATGCCGTTTCCAGGCTCGCCCATCCGTGGTTTGGAGCCGGTACGACTTTGGACCAGTGACTTGTGTTATGACGGCTGGGATCCATAGGGGGTCCCCCGTCATGTTTTTTGCGTAAACCAGGTCACCTGGGTTAAATGTCCGGAACCTGGAGCTGGAGTCTGGGGGCTGTTCCGGGTTGTAGGTCGGGTGCAGTCTGTCAAGTGGAGACCTCAGCTTCCTGCCCATTAACAGCTCTGCCGGACTCTTGTTGGTTGTAGTGTTGGGAGTGATGTGTTGTATGAAGAGTAGGCGATTGATTTTGTCGTTGATCTCCCCGTGGTCCATTTTCCTGAGGGTCTTTTTTGTAAATTGGACCATCCGTTCCGCCCTACCGTTCGCCGCCGGATGCGCCGGTGCTGTCAATGCGTGGCGGATGCCCTTCTCTGCCAGGAACCGTTCGAAGTCGATGGAGGTGAATTGGGGCCCGTTGTCTGAGACGATGACGTCTGGGAGGCCGTGTGTGGAAAACAGTTTACACAGTTCTTTTATGACAGCCTCTGTGGTGGTGGATTTCATGTCAGCCACCTCTAGCCAATTTGAGTATGCGTCGACTGTGATTAAGAATGTATGTCCATTTGTGGGGCCCGCAAAGTCAAGATGGATTCTGGACCAGGGCCCTCGTGGTGTTTCCCAATCCCGGATGGGTGCCGTGGGTGGGCTAGCTCTGGTCTCCTGGCATCGGTGGCATTTGGCGACCCATGCCTCAATTTGCTTGTCCATCCCTGGCCACCAAGCGTAGCTTCTGGCCAGGGCTTTAGTCCTGACGATGCCAGGATGACCCTCATGTAACATCCTCAAGACTTTTTCTTGCAATCTATCTGGAATTACCACCCGGTCACCCCATAGAATGCATCCTTTCAGTAGTGACAGTTCGGTCTGGCGCTGGCGGAATGTTTTAAAAGTCTCGTCACAGTCCTTTTCCGGCCAGCCTTTTTCTAACCAGTGCAAGATTCGTGCCAGACGCCTGTCCTTAATGGTTTCCCTGGCAATGTCGGATGCGGTAATAGGTAAACTTTCTATGCTCAGGGTATTTGTGGTAGGTGCTGGGTCAGGTTCAGAGTCAGGTAAGGGCGAGCGGCTTAAAGCGTCCGCGTGCGAGATTTTCTTACCTGGCTTGTGTAACAGTTCGTAATTGTAGGCTGCCAGGAATTCCGACCATCTTGTCATTCGGGGTGACAAGATGTTGGGCGTGGCTCGGTTCCCCGGGAGGATGCCCAACAGAGGCTTGTGATCCGTCACGATGGTGAACGGGCGGCCGTACAAGTATTCATGAAAACGTTTAACGGCGGCAACTATAGCCAAAGCTTCCTTGTCCAGCGGCTATAGTTGCGCTCTGATTTGGTCAGAGTCCTGGAGAAGAAGGCGATGGGTGCTTCTCTCTGGTCTGGGAGGGTGTGGCTGAGGACAGCGCTGACGCCGAAGGGTGATGCGTCGCAAGTGACAGCTAGTGGTAAAGTCTCACTAAATTGCATCAGGACAGCATCGGAGGTGAGGACGTCCTTGGTTTTTTGAAAAGCGGCTTGTTCTCGCCTCCCCCAAGTCCAGGCTGCCTTCTTGTCTAGGAGTCTATGTAAGGGCTCCGCCGCCGTTGCCTTTTGAGGTAGGAAAACATTATAGAAATTTAGTAATCCTAGGAACGCTTGTAATTCCGTTTTGGATCTTGGGGTGGGGGCTTCCTTGATGGCTTTTATTTTTTTAGTTGTAGGGTGAATGCCCTTTTGGTCTAGGAGGTAGCCCAAAAACTCTACTTGCTTTGTACATAGATTGCATTTCTCTCGCTTAACCTTAAGTCCTGTTTCTTTAAATTTTGTTAAGACTTGTCTGAGTCGCGTCTCTAACTCGGCTTCATTTGGCGCCGCTATTAGTACGTCGTCAAAATAGGGCACCACCCCTTTTATGCCCTGTAACAAACGTTCCATCAGGCTTTGAAAAATGCCTGGTGCCACGCTGACTCCGAATTGGAGCCGGTTACACTTGAAGGCCCCCCGATGGGTTACTATTGTTTGGGCTTCCGCCGTTTTCTCGTCTACCGGCAGCTGCTGATATGCCTGGGCAAGGTCGAGTTTTGCAAAGACTTTGCCCCCTCCTAGCGAGTGTAGTAAATGTTGTACTATAGGGACTGGGTAGGCGCTTTGTTGTAACGCGCCATTTAGGGTGGCCTTATAGTCCCCGCAAATTCTCACTGACCCGTCCGGTTTTACTGGGGTCACTATAGGGGTTTCCCATCTGGCATGGTCTATCGGTTGTAATACCCCCTGTTTGACTAGTTTGTCAAGCTGCTCGTCGATTTTTGGTTTTAATGCAAACGGTACCCTTCTAGGTTTAAGTCTCTTAGGGGGGACCCTTGGATCTAAGTCAAATGAGATAAGGGGCCCCTGGTACTTGCCCAAGCCTCCATCGAACACCTCCTGGAACTCCTGGGTTAGCCGCTGTTCCCAAGCTTCGATGGTGACTTGGTTGACACCTGTCAGCGCGATGTTAAGCGGGGCGAACCATTGTAGACCCAGTAGGCTTGGGCGGTCGCGATCGACGATTGTGAGTGGTAGTTGTTCAGTGTGGCCTTTGTAGGTTATGTTGAAATTCTTGGTGCCTACTACCGGGACACGGTTCCCTTGGTAGTCTTTAATGATGATCTTCTGTGTCTGCACGTTTCTCTTTTGTAGAGTGGGCACCAGTCTTTTGATTTCACGCCATGCAATCATGGAAAGGTAGGACCCAGAGTCCACTTCCATCTTGCATGGCTGGCCCTCTATATATACTTCCACATGTATTTTTCTGGCGCCGTCGGAGGTGGCGTGGCCGATGGTCACCGTCTGATGGGTCTCTTCTTTTCGTCGACCGTCGCCGCTTCTTTGAGATCGTTGAGCGCGGTCCCATCGACCATCTGGCTGTCGTTCTCTGGTTCTGGGCGGGGAGTTTTCTCTCCGTCTGTCGTGCTGTTCCCATTTGGGCGGGCTGCGAGTCTTCTTTTGGCGGCAAACTCGGGCGATGTGACCCCTTCGTTCACAATGCCTACAGATAGAGTCAAAAAATCGGCATTCTGACCTGGGGTGGTCGCCGCCGCACCCGGCGCAGCTGGTCCTCGACTTACGGCCTTTTCGACTTCGTTGATCGCCGCGTCCCGTCTGTACTCGGTGAATGTCCTCCTCGTCTTCAGACGTGCTGGAGTTTGACTGGTATTCACCGTAGTGTGCGGTTGCTTCACTTCTTGCGTCGGCCGACCTTGCCGGGTTGTTGTTCCCGCCCTTCGCGTCAGATCTTCGCATGCTGTCTGCCGACGTGCGTGTTGCTTCAGCGGCTGCGGCGGCTGTAAGGGCATCGGCTAGGCTGATGTCGCCCTTGGCCATAAGTCGGCTCTGCAATGTAGGATCCCATAACCCGAGTACGAAGCGGTCTCTTATGAGACTGTTGAGACCCTCGAACTCACAGAGTCCTCCCAGGCGCCGCAGTTCTGCGATGAAATCGCTCAATTTCTCGTCTGGCTTCTGGTTTCGGCGGTAAAATTCGTTGCGCCGGATTAGGATGGGGACCTCGGGGGCATAATGGCGCCGCAGTATTGGTTCGAGGACGTCCCAGTCCATGGCGGTTGCGTCTGCCGGCTTGGCTAATGCCTTAGCCATCTGGAAGACCTCTGGTCCGCAGTGTGTAAGGAAGACAGCGCGCTTCAGCGGGCCCGGGGCGTCCTTCATGCCGGCGCATTCTAGATACATTCGGAACCGATCCGAATACGATTCCCAATCTTCGGCGGCAGGGTTGAAGGGGGCGGGCGGTGCTATCTTTGCCATCTTAGTGCTGTCGCTGGTTCTTAGGTGGACACGGGGTTCGGTTCAGGGGCGAGATCCCACCTTCGTCGCCAGTGTCGTGTCTGGAAATAAGCTCAGAGTCGGTGACTTCAATTAAAAGCTCTTTATTTTCAACAAGTGAACCGAACCGGCGAAAGGTAAAAAGCCCGCGGCTTTTATACCTTTCGCAAGGCTGCCGCGGCCAATGGCAGCGATTCAAGTCTCCCGCTCTCGGTTTGCACCAATCGCGGGAGACCTAAATCGGGCCAATCAGAAATCCCCGTGCCTTGGCCAATCAAGGCTCGGGGATTTCGAGTATACCATTTTAATACATAACAACTATCATGTCACCCCAGTCCTTCTGTCATGCCCTTGGTGGAATCAGACTCTGAGGGAGAGGAGGAACAGCTGACAGGGAGTGGAGGTGTGGTTCCGGAGGTTGTGGAGGAGGCTGGGGAAGGGCAGAGGCCGGCTGGGCAGTCAGAGGAAGAACCAGACCCATCCCCTCTGCATCCTAGGACACACAGGGAGGAACAGAGAAGGAAACAACTTGGCTTATGAGAGAGGAAGCAGCCATGATCCCACCCATTGGTTGCAGCTGGAGAGAATAATATATAAGAGAGACGGTTACAACATAGCATTGCCAGAAGCAAAGCATGTTTTATTTTGGGCTGAAGTTATTTTGGTTGGCGTCCTTCCAACAGACTGCCTTGTTATCTCCTTGAATTTGGTAATAACTTATCTTGGTCCGTAATGGAAATTTCTTTATTGTAGTTTGTTTGGCTTTTTATTTCACCTCTATCTGCTCATTAAGTTCGGACTGTATTGCTTTCTTTTGAAGACTATTTTTGAGTAAGTTTTAGCTCCAAATAAGAATTGTTGAACAGTGGGGCCAAGTTGGAGGCATTAAAGGACATTTATTTATCTTTTGGATTTTTTTACATTTGTGTTACACTCCGCGTCATCATACCTTCTTTTCATTAAACTATCTTAGGAATATTTGCAATTGGTTAGGAACATTGCTTTTCCCAGTGAAAGCAATGCCTCTATCAAATAAGTGGAGAGATGTGGGTCAGTAATCAGTGTTTATTTACATTTGTACTTCATCCTTATTTGTTAGAAAGAAATATTAGAGCAATGTGCTTAGCATAACTATAGAAAGAAATGCATAGGAAATACTTATTCACAAACTTAAGGATAAATATAAATCAATATTTGCTGCAACATAGTTATCAGAGATCAATGGTAGCCACTTCTCTTTTTGAAAGAAATAAATAATTTTATCTGGATATGTCATATTAGGACACTGACCAGTGGAAATACAATAATTAAACTTCTGTAAATTTTGTGAAGTTTTGAGCTCTGTTAGGTATATCAGCAGGTGACGGTAGCTGGCTACTTTTGGCTAGCCTTAGAAATTAAGCAGGATTGTGCCTGGTAAATTGGAACTCCCAGGGTTGTAAATTAGATCAAGAAGTCAGAAAATATCCTGGGAGATGACAATAGCAGAATATTTTCATATTATTAGTTGATTTGTCCATGCAGTCATTAAGGATTAGAATCAACACAATAGAGACTAGCATATGTATTGGAGGCATGTTCAGGAGAGGCAATTTGATCGACTGGTTAAGGCATCAGCGTAGAAATTGGGAGACTGTAAATTCTAGCTCTACACTAGGCAGATGCCAGTTGGGTGACTTTGCCAGTTGCTTTTTCTCAACCCAAGGAAGGAGGTAATGGCAAACCTCCTCTGAAAAAAACTTGCCAATAAAACTCTGGGACTTCTCCAGGCAAGAAAACTCAGAGACTTCTCTAAGCAGTCTCCAAGAATCAAAGGACAATTGAACAGAAGGAAAAAAAAACCTGAAAGATGAGTAGATATGCCCCTTTGTCACAGCTGCTGGAACAATCCGTTTAAATTGGATTCACTTTAAAACCATCACTCATCTTCACGACTTCTGCAGAGTATTCTAACATGCCAATCAAAACAGAGCTGATTGTCTCCCCTTCCCCAGATGTTAAAAATATCTACACATTTTTATCACATCTTTCTTGGATGGACCCAAATCCAGAAGCTCAAGAAGCTATGCCATACTGACCCACTTGCAAAATGTTCATTTAATCAAAATATAACTTTGCTTTTTTAGTGGTGCAGTGGTCTAGAGGCGGAGCTCTCACCTCACAATCAGGAGGCCGTGAGTTTGATCCTAGGTAGGGGCAGATATTTCTCTCTTTGGGCACGATGAGAATGTATCTGCTGAACAAAACTCCACATTGGTGACAGGAAGGGCATCGGGCCAGTAAACACTCAGCTTTTTTCAGTTGCCCAGACTCCACCCCGCAAGGGATTATGAGGTCGTTAACTTGCTTTTTTAGTCAAATGGAGAAAATACAATTGGGTTACCAGTCTTAGCTGTACCACATCATATGCAGCATGCCCTACTAAAGGTACCTCACTTTTAGGCCAATTCACCACAAATGCAACTGAAGCCTAGTGACACTGCAGCTTGCTCACATAATTCTGTACCAGAGAGAAATTCTAAATATCTTGCAAATCAATATACTGTTGCCTACATTATTCCAACTCAGAGATTCATGCAGTGTACTGACAAAATTAAGGATGACACACATTCAGTGGATGACCACTTTGGAAGAACTATAGGGTGAAAGTTTGGTTATATAGAGAGAATGAACAAGGACCAAATCACAAAATAAATGAGAAGGAAGAGTGAATGTGATGACATGAGGGGAAAGGGCAATAAAATCAGGGTTGGAGAGACTTGTTAGAATAGTGGGAAAATAGCGATGAGAAGTATAGAGAATGACAAAGCAATGAAGGCAGCAGAATGGATACACAGTGGAAGCAAGATGGTTTGTGAAGCTAGAAAGCCATGGAAAAGTATTGTTAGGGATAACATTGTTTACCCTAACTGGTTTAGGTAAAATAATAAATATGTTATCATGGTTTGTTAGTTAAAGTGTCTGTAACTTTAACTGTAAGAATGTAATTAAGGGAGTGGTTGTAAAAGCACCATAAAAGAAGCAAGGCACAGCAGCTTGCTCTCTCTGGCTTTATGATCCCTAATTACTGGATAGACTGAAGACTGTGTTTTTCCCCTACTGGAACGGGAGAGAGAAAGGACTGTTGATTTATCAACTGTGAGAAGACTGATTTATTGTAAGTGAACTGAGATTGGATATTCTGCACGGACTTTGCTAATTGAATATCCTTGAATGGACTGACTAAAATGATACATGACTAATGGACTATTATTTTGACAATGCTATAAAACTCTAAGTGGAATAAACTATATTTTTGATAACACAAGCATATCTGTTATTTTTACTGTATGTTAACTAACATACAAACTTATCTCACACATTTATCTGTATGCCTATCTGACTAACGCTTCACATTCTGTTTAGCTTGTCTCCTTAACCCTGGTTGGGGAACCCAGGCTTAACACTGGTTATGGGCCCAGAGGCTGCAAAGTCAGTTTATCTAGGATAAAACAGATTTATGTAAAAAGTGAGAGTTTGTGTTGTTACACATTACAGTAAACAGACAGCTGTGTTTTATTAATTATAGTTTTATATCCATATAAGAAAACATGGCACAAGTCAATCTACAAAGTTTGTCCTTTATATCCAAGTTGGATGGAACAAACTATGTATCATGGTCTATGAAATGTAGTCTACTTCTATGAAGAGAAGGTCTGTGGAACATAATTGAAAAACCACCAAACGTAGAGGAATGGGATCCAGAGATTGAGGAAGATAGACAAAAGATAGAAGACTTTAAACAGAAAAATGAACAAGCTCTTTGCATAATAGGACTAACACTATCTGACCAGCAACTTGTTTATATCCGCGGAGAGCAAACGGCTGTTGGGTGTTGGCAGAAGCTGAAGAGGATTTATGTCCGAGATAACATTGGTGCTCACATAAATCTGACACGGAAGCTTTTCAGGATGCATCTCCAAATGAATGGTGATATGCTGAGTCATTTGAATACTATAAAAAGCATTTTTCAAGAACTGCACGAGAAAGAACTTATTTTCTCTGAACTACACCAAGTCTACATAATTCTATCTTCACTAGACAAAAGTTATAATAACTACGTCACTTCCCTTGAAATTTTGCCTAAGGAAAGTTTAACTTTAACTGATATAACTGGCAGGTTGATTGAAGAGGCAAGAAGAAGACTTGAAAGAGATCAGTTAAGGAGGGAGCAACCTCAAAAAGAAGATATTGAATCTCCTACTGCATACGCAATTAAAAAGTGTTTTAATTGTGGAGGAAGAAGACATTTGGCAAGATTTTGTAAAAAAGCAAAGCGGCAGAACGCTGGCCAGAATACTAAAAGTAACCAAAATAAAAATAAAAATTTAGAATTAGCCATGTATATTAACGGAGCTGTAAAAAATAATTTATGGGTGGTTGACAGTGGAGCATCTCATTGTATAACAAATGACAACAAAAATTTCATTAAAATGTCCCAGAGTACACAGCAGATATCGTTAGCCAATGGCTGGAAACTGAAAGCTAAAGGTCAAGGTATAGCATATTGTTCTTTCATAAAAAAGAATGTAAAAATGTTATATGTACCACAACTTAAGTTTAATTTAATTTCAGCTAGAATTTTGGTTAAACTAGGATATGTTCTTGATGGGTACTGATGAGAAGGTGATTAAAAAATTATATGGTTATTTACTGGTAATGAAATTAGAGGAAGAGCAAGTCAAAGAAACTATGATTGTTTGGGGGAAGAATTTGTAATATGTAAACTAGGATACCTTTAGGGGAGATAACTGCATAATTGAAAAAGAAGATAAGAAAAATACTGCATCTTTAAGAGGTGTATTATATGTTTTAAATGATAAAGGTTTAGAGGTGGCTAACACGGTTTATGATAATAAGAAACCTCATGATGAATGTATTCACTTGTTACACCGACGGCTAGGGCATTTAAATTTTAAAATGCTTAAGAGAACTGTTCAACTATCTAAAGGAATAAGTTTGAAACCTTGTAATAAGTATTTGCAATGTTTTGCTTGTAATCAAAGCAAAAGCAAGGTCATACTGGCAAATAGAGTTGATGGATTTACTACCAAAGAGCCTTTAGAGGTAGTATTTGCTGATTTAATAGGTCTGAAAAAACCAAGTGTAGCAGGAGCGCGATACATATTAAGTATAATGGACCACTATTCTAGAAATGGGTTTTGCTATTTAATGAAGAGCAAAACTGAAATGTATCTAAATCTCTTTAATTGGATTAAATTTGCAGAAAGAAAAACTAAAAAGAAATTAGTAACTCTTATAACAAATAATGGTGCGGAATTTACAAATAATAAATTCCAGAATAGACTTAGAATGTTAGGTATTCAACATAAAAAGTCTGCACCATATAGGCCACAACATAATGCCTTTATAGAGAGACGAGGCCAAACACTACAATCAATGGCACGTACTATGTTGTCTGATTCAGAATTACCTGACAATTTATGGGGAGAAGCAACAATGTGTGGTAATCATATATTAAATAATGTTGTTAATTCAACAACAGGTGAATTACCATTCACACTGTGGCATGGTACAAAACTTGATTTAAGTTACATGCACACATTTGGAGCACCGGCATGGGTGCATATCCCTTCACAACTCAGACACAAAGGACAGCATAGAGCTAAAAGATTATTTTTTGTAGGATATGAATTTAATCACAGATCTTATAGATTCTGGGAACCAGGAACATCTAGAGTTTACACCAGTGCTAGTGCTAAATTCTTAGAACATGAAGGATGAAATAGATTAGAGCAAGATTTAAATAACGAAGTAATTATTGAACCCTACAAAAGGCAAAAAGATCAGACTAGTTATAAGAAGAGTCCAATAAAAGAAGAAGTCCACGGAGAGCAAATAGGACCAGAACAAGAGGAAGCAGTTGATCAGGAAGAGTTAGATAATCAAGAACAGTTAATAAATGGAAGTCCAACTGTAAGTTCTGTAATACCTAGACATACTACACGTGTAACTAGACCACCTGATAGGTATCAAGCAAGTATAGTTTGCCAAGTAACTAAAGCTCCAATTAGTGTAGATGAATTTAAGATGTATCCTGCTAAGGATCAGGAGAATTGGCAAAAGGCAATGGAAAAAGAACTAAATTCATTAAAGGTAATGAAAGTATATGAAGATGCTAAATTACCTCCAGGAGAAAAATCCATTGGATGCAAATGGATATTTAAAGTAAAAACTGGAAATGATGGGACTGTTTCCCATAAAGCTAGGTTGGTAGCTCAAGGATTTAATCAAACTGCATCTGATTACGATGAAGTTTTCGCACCAAGTCTTAAAGCAACATCTTTGAGAGCAGCTTTAGTGTGGACAGCTAAGAAAAACGATGTCATTAACCATTTAGATGTAGAAACTACTTATTTGCATGCACCATTGCAGCACACTATATATTTGAAAAAGCCAGTTATTATAAAAGACAATAAAGTAAATAGTAATGATTGTTGGAAACTCAAAAAGAGTCTTTACGGGTTGAAACAATCTGGCTTTGAGTGGAACCAATATATTGTGAAAGAATTAAACAATATAGGTTTTAAATCTGGTTTAGCAGATCCATGTGTGTTTAAAAGAGAAAATAATGGAACGGTGTCATTATTGTTATTATTTACAGATGATATTCTTTGATAACTAAGACTAATAATGAAGCTAATGAGATTATATCATTATTAGCAAAAAAGATAAAATTAAACCATTTAGGTGAAATTAAAAAGTATCTAGGATTGACAATTAACAAAACAAAAAATGGATTTAAGATATCTCAAGAAGATAAAATTTGCCAATTAATTAAAACGTATAAAATGGAACTTTGTAAACCGGCAATGACTCCAATGAGTCAGGAAGTTTGCCAAACTGATGATCAAAGTCCCAACTTTGATAAGTCTATATATCAATCTTTGATTGGTAGCTTATCATATATAAGCAATTGGTCAAGGCCAGATATAGCTTATAGTGTTAATCAGCTGGCACGTTTTAATTCAGATCCACATCAATGTCATTGACAATCATTAAAGAGAATTTTAAGATATCTTAAAGGAACAATGAACCATGCATTGTATATAGAACCAAAGGGTGATTTGAGTCTTAGTGCCTATGCAGATGCAAGTTTTGCAACTGACATAAACACTAGAAAATCAACATCTGGGATGGCTATATTATTTGGTAAGACACTAATAGGGTGGAGGTCAATCAGACAACAGCATATCAGCTTGTCCACGATGGAAGCGGAATTTTCATGTCTGTCATTACTATGCACTGACTTAATTGTGTACAAACAGTTGTTATTAGACATGGGTATAACTGTAAAAGATTCCATTATTGTGTACGAGGACAACCAAGCAGCCATAAAGTTAGCTACTAATATTGCTGTAAAAACTAGATCAAAGCATACTGATTTAAGATACTTAAATGTTAGAGAATCTGTAAAAAATGGGCTAATTAAATTGGAATATTGCATGATGGAAGAAAACATTGCAGACCAATTTACAAAAGCTCAAGGAGTAATTAAGTTTAAAGAGAGTTGTAACAAATATGATTTAAAGATGTAAATAGTTATAGTATTATTATTACCTAAAAGGGGAGAATGTTAGGGATAACATTGTTTACCCTAACTGGTTTAGGTAAAATAATAAATATGTTTTCATGGTTTGTTAGTTAAAGTGTCTGTAACTTTAACTGTAAGAATGTAATTAAGGGAGTGATTGTAAAAGCACCATAAAGGAAGCAAGGCACAGCAGCTTGCTCTCTCTGGCTTTATGATCCCTAATTACTGGATAGACTGAAGACTGTGTTTTTCCCCTACTGGAACGGGAGAGAGAAAGGACTGTTGATTTATCAGCTGTGAGAAGACTGATTTATTGTAAGTGAACTGACATTGGATATTCTACACGGACTTTGCTAATTGAATATCCTTGAATGGACTGACTAAAATGATACATGACTAATGGACTGTTATTTTGACTATGCTATAAAACTCTAAGTGGAATAAACTATATTTTTGATAACACAACCGTATCTGTTATTTTTATTGTATGTTAACTAACATACAAACTTATCTCACACATTTATCTGTATGCCTATCTGACTAACGCTGCACATTCTGTTTAGCTTGTCTCCTTAACCCTGGTTGGGGAACACAGGCTTAACAAGTATAATGAATGGCGTGGTCTAAGTTAGCGCTAGCTATAATTCCTTTTCTTCTCATTTCATTCTTTGACTTGTTGTCTCCTTCTCCTTTTCTGCTCTTTGCCTAAATTTGCTTGCCCCACAATGGAAGAGAGTGATGGCTTTGTATGTTACTCTCCTTCACCACTAATTGTTTCCCATGGTCCATTTAATAATAGGGCAAGTTAACTTTTACTTCAACCAGATTGCTTCCATTGGTCACTTGGACTTGGTTCACTACAGCTGGCCTTTGTTCCTAAACTAGTCCAAGTTCCAACTAATAGAACTGACTGAACAATAAAGAAAACAATTTGGCAATGTTCACAGAACCCACTAAGATGGGATCTACCTGCCCACAAAATGTGGGAAAACAAGGTTAGCTTGAACTCAGTTGCTACATCTTTTGTGTCCTATTCTATTGTGTTTCCAACAAGCAATTCTCTTCCAGTCTCTTCACTGAATTTTCCTTTCTCTTTGCCACCCAACACTTCATTATTATTCTGCATATTGTAGGTCAGAATAAATATTTGCACAAATCAGTGAGAATTGCAACATGAGTGAAAGATAAGAATGGGCCAGAGATGCTTTCCCATCAATCAACAGCCAGATAAATAGGGATTAATACCAGACAAACAATAAAGCAGTAAACAATACCCCAATCAAGGAAATACCACTTCAAACAATATGACAGTAGACAACAGCCTAATTAAGGAATCACAAAGAACAGTCTCACTGACACTGACAGGACAAGGTGCTAGTAAACAGAAAGTAAATCTTCGAACATTGAAGATGTTGCCTAGTTGGGTAATGATATATTGCGAGAAAACAACCAAGCTCAGAAAGCACCAATTTTATTACATCTCCTGAGTCACCCTCCCATCCTTGTGCCAAAATTGCAGTTAATGTGGATCAGGTTGAAATCTTCTCCATGGTGCTATAAAAAGTCCATTCTTCACTACTCTCACTAGCAGATAAAAGATACCATGGCAAATAGAAACATGAAAACAGCAGCTTACAGCTGCCACCATAACCATAGAATATGATGATGCCGTTGAATTCTTGGTGCTCTTTGAGCTTCATTTTCTTCTTGAAGATGTTGCTTTAGTGTTGCAGAGATGCTCATGCTCACTGGCACACTGGCACACCTTTTGGAGAGTGAACCCAATGTGCTGCACTGTTATCACAGCCATTTTATTGTTCTTATTATATTTAGGAGCCATGGTGGCACACTGGTTAGAATGTTTACCCACCTTGGAAAGATGGAAGGCTGAGTCAAACTTGAGCCAGTAAGAATCAAACTCCTGGCAGTCGGCAGTATTGCAGGCTAATTCTGCTGACTGCCAGGAGTTCGACCCTTACTGGCTCAAGGTTGACTCAGCCTTCCATCTTTCAAAGGTCAGTAGAATGAGGACTCAGATTGTTGGGGGCAATATGCTGACTTTGTAAACCTTTTAGAGAGGGTTGTAAAATACTATGAAGTAGTATATAAGTCTAAGTGCTATTGCTAGTCCAATGGGAAAGACTTGTTTTGCTGAACAGATTTATTCCAATTCATTTTAATGTTTTGGGGGGAGGTATCACACTGTAGCTAGTAATTTGGAGTAAGCCAAACTAAATACAAAAGAGAAGACATTCAAGCAAGTGTGTTTCTATTTCAACTAACCAACATAACACAACAGTCCCTTTCTTCAAGCTAGTTACCTGTTAGCTTATTATCAACATGCAATTATTTCTTTTGTCTTTCGGCAAACAGTAATAATAAAGATTTCAAAATCCAGGGTATGGTGGATCTATTATTTTCATGGTGAGCATAAGCAATTAAGATGTGTACCGATGGAGGGGGGAAACACTGCACTTGATATGTTGCCTTCATTTTATTCTTGAAAATGTGATTAAAACCACAGAGTTCTCCCTCCTCATTTTCTATTTTTTTTTTTTTTAAAAGGTTTAGCAGATAGGCTAAAAAAATGCTCTGCAGAACCTTTGCGTTTTTTATTGCTGTTAAATAACAAAAAGGAACAGGCACTTTTTTTGAAGCTGCAGGTTCAGTGTTGACTTTTTCTGCAATTTAAAATGTAGCTCACAGAAGTAAAGCGATTCACCCACGTTTGCCCTGTTCCATTTTAATCAGTAAAAGTGCTTGGGATTGTCATGATTGATTTAAAATAAATAAAAATAACATTCCCACTTAGAGAGCTCTATCCCGGTAAACAGAACATTGGACTTGAGTATTTCCTCTTTATTTGCCTTTTAAAAAATATTGTGAGCCAAGGCTAAAACTTACCTAACATAAAAACAGAGTAGGAAGGGACCTTAGAGGTCTTCTAGTCTAACCCACTGCACAAGCGCTGGACAAATGGCTGTCCAGTCTTTTCTTAAAAGCTTCCAGTGATGGAGCATCCACAACTTCTGAAGGCAAGTCATTTACTGGTAATTGTTCTCACTGTCAATAAATTAGTTAGCTTTAAGTTGTTTCTCTCCTTGATTAGATTCCATCCATTGCTTCTTGTCCTTTTAAAATAGTTAACCCCTTCCTCTTTGTGGCAGCTCCTCAAATATTGGAACCCAGCTATCATGTCATCCAGTGGTGGGATTCAATTATTTTTTACTTCTGGTTCTGTGGGCTTGGTGGTCATGGTGTGGCTTGGTGAATGTGGCAGGGGAAGAAAAATCTCAATTCCTCTCCACTCCTAGAGGAAGGTTACTGCAAATTTCCCGTTCCCTGCCCACCCCACTGACCTGCTTTCCAGCTCCGTTCTCCTGTGCAGGACAACAAAAGAAGAGCCAGCCGATCCGCTGGGACTCGGGAGGCAGAGAATAGATGGGGGAAGGGCCTGTCAGAGGTGGTATTTGTTGGTTCTCCGAACTACTCAAAATTTCCACTACCAGTTCTCCAGAACTGGTCAGAACCTGCTGAATACCACCTCTGAACTGAATGTGATATCTGCTGTTTGCATATTATCATTGGAGTAAAAATGGAGTGAGATGTTGATACTAATATTTTCATGATAGATGAAACATGATACAAACAACTCAAGTGCTTGAGGGGATGACATAGAGAAGAGGGGGTCAACCAAAGCACCTGGGGACATACAAGATGTAATAGGTGGAAAATCATTAAAGAGTGATCTAACCGAGAACTAAGGAGAAATTAACAATTACAAAGATAGTCGGGAAAATGATTGAAATTAGGGATATGGGCCCCTTGTCAATCAACAGGAGTCCACCAGCTTATCAGGTACTTAAGAGCCAAGGGCTTGGCAGCGCAACGAAACAACAGCCAATAATAGGCCATCAACAGACCAATCACCCAATAGGAAGGCACCACATAAATATGACTCGTAGAATAGCCCAAAACACGTATTCCAATGGAGAGAAGTTCTGTGAAGATGGGCTCCAGCATGAATCTGGAAACTCAGGAGAGCAAATCTTTGATCTCAGTGACGAACCCAGATTGGATATTGCAACATTATCCTGGGACACATGTAATTTGACTTCCTTCATGGGAATTTCTTGACTGTGAGAACAATTAATCAGAGGAACGGCTTACCTCCAGAAGTTGTGGGTGCTTTATCACTGGAGGAGGTGTTGAAGAAGAGACTCATCAGCCATTTGTCTGGAATGGTATAGGGAGATCTGCTTGAGCAAGGAATTAGACTACAAGACCTCCAAGGTCTCTTTCAACCTTATCATTCTATATTTTATTTCCTGCCACAGTTACCAAGTGGAGATTGAGAAAGGTTCAGGCCTGTTTTTTCCCCTCCCCCCAACTGATGAACACTATGCAATTTCTACTGTGTTTTCCCAAAAATAAGGCCCCATCTTATATTTTTTTTTGCCACCAAAAATGGCACCAGGTCTTATTTTGGGAGGAAGTCATCCACTGACTTACCTCACTTGCGTGTGTCATCCCCAGCCTCCTTTTCACTGTCAGAGGCTTTCAGGAACCTCTTCTGCAGCCGGAAAGCCTTTCCTGACCCAGAGCTTTGTTATCAGCTACAGAGGTCTTCAGGAAAGCCTTGCCAGCCTTGCCAGCCTTGCCAGCCTTGCCAGCCTTGCCAGCTGCAGAAGAAATGGGCCGGCAAGACAGGTGTTGGAGTGTGCGATGCCTGGCTACAACTGTCCAAAGGTAAGTAGTAGGACAGCTCCAACCCCCACCACCACCACCCTAGCTTAATTTTTACCCATGCACTCTGGTGTGGGTGGGGTCTTAATTTTGGTTTATTTGGGGGCGGGTGTAGGGCTTATATTGGGTGCATGTGTAAAAATCAAGCTAGGACTTACTTTTGAGGTAGGTCGTATTTTCGGGGAATCAAGGTAATTATGTTAGTAGTTGCTAGTATACATGCTGAATGCTAGGAATCCTGATTTATCCAAATTACCAGTAAACCTCTGTGTAGAGAAATTACAATTTCCAGCATTCCTTTACAAAAAGTATATGCTTTCACAGGGCTAAATAGCAGCCTTTTAAAGATTTATCAGCCTCAGTAAACAAGAAATCCCTGTTATTTTTTATTTTTATTTTTTTTAAAAAAAGCAGAACTAGCATTTTTTTTCATATTCATCATCAAAATTGCTAGCAACTCTCAGATTCTAGATGCTTCCTTGTTAACAGGGATAGATGAAGGCCCCCTGCAATGGAAAACGTAATCTTCAAATATATATTTGGGTTTGCATAGCTGTCTTTTCTTGACTTGTACATGCCACCAATTCAACACTGAAGTCACTGATGGAGAAGCAATGTGGAATTGCTAAAATGTTATTTTGCCAGTCACTTTTGCTTGTTGTTGTGCTCTCCAGGTGACAGGCTGCAACTTGAACATTCCTAGTGATATAAAAAAAATATTTCCCCATCCATGTTTCATTATGCAACGTCTACATCACTTTAAGGATGCTTAACCTTTGCTTTTACAGAACCATTAGCACTATGTCTATGGAGATTCTCAGTCATCCAGGTCATGGTTGTCCCAAAGGTGTTTTTTCAAGAGGCAACTGAACTTTCTGGTTTTTCTTTGAAGACGTTACACTTCTCATCCAAGAAGCTTCTTCAGCTCTGGCTGGATGGTGGGGAATGGAAAGATCACAGTCCTTTCAACAGTTCCAAGAAGGCTCTATATCCATTTGTACTACTCAAGGGACCCTGAGGACATAGATAAACCTCCAAGTGGCCTCAATGATTCTCTAAAAGAATGCAAATGTCCAGCTGTTTTCAAGGAATATATAAAATCCTTCCATTCCCCCACCATTCATCCAGAACTGAAGAAGCTTCTTGGATGAGAAGCGAAACACCTTCGAAGAAGAACCAGAATTCCCTCTCCCTTGCTCCACCTTTCCTGCTCTGCCCAGCTGACCTTTGCCCTTCCCCAATTTCTTCCACAGCCAACGGAGCCAGATTCCCACTCCCTGTCATCTGTTTGGGCTCCCCCTCCAAATCAGATTCTGACAGGGTCAATGCATAACTCTTCTTTAAAGCCAAATATAAAATGCTATCGGCTAGTTCTTCCGTTGGCTAAAAAAGTATCAATACCAGCATAATATCCACTGTTTTCCTAGCAATTCCTATCTTGCTACAGGCATAATGCCAGCTGGTATTGCTGCCCTTATTTCTGGTGCATGTTAAGGCCAAAGACTGTTTTTTTTAGCAATAGCAATAGCACTTAGACTTACATACTCTTCACAGTGCTTTACAGAACTCTTTAAGCAGTTTACAGAGTCAGAATATCTCTGTCGTGTCTGTCGGCAAGGAGACCAGGAGGCGGTGACTACAGTTTCAGCTCTTTATTTAGTCCCCAGAACCGATCTGGCTCTGAGGGAAAAACAGTGGCATTTTATTCTCAAGCCGCAGCAGCCGCGGCCAAAGGCACCACTTTGAATCTCCCGCGATTCGTTTCCACCAATCGCAAGAGATTCTCAGCGGGCCAATCAGCAAGGCTCGCTAAACCAGTCAGATCGCCCCGTGCTTTGGCCAATCAAAGCGCGGGGTTTCAAGAATGCAAATGAGCATACAGAACACCCTCCCCTCTTGGTTTGGTCCTACGTAACATAGTCCAGTAAATAGGTGGGGCTCCGCACTTGCCTACTGGACCTGTGCAGGTCAGTCGTTGGTTGGCTCCCGGCCGGTTCGGTCGGGTTCTCTGTTCCTCTTGGTCTCGTCGTTGGAACCATCTGGAAGGCCCTGCCGGGCCGCTTGTCGCAGCTTCCTCCTGGTCTACCCAGGCTGGTTGAGCTGAGGTTTTCGCCGCTCCCGCCTGGTCATTCCGGGCTGTTCGAGCTGGCCTGGCTGCTTCTCCCTGGTGAGGTTCTGAGCTGGCTGCTTGCTGGTGAGTATGGCTGGTTCCTTTCTTCTGAGTTTTGGTTCCCGGGGTATTCCTTCCCCTCTTGGCTTGTGTTAAGGGGATTGTTTATGTCTGGTTGCGTGTTGGTTGCATTTCTTGTGGCTGTTCTCGATCTTATTTGATCGATGTGGTGTTTCCACGCTCGTCCGTCGGTTGTTTGCAGCCGGTACGAGCGGGGACCTGTCAGTTGGGTTTTGGTTGCTGGTACCCATAGTGGGTCTCCGGTTAGGTTTTTTGCATAGACGGCGTCACCTGGTGCAAAGGATCGGTGCTTGCTGGAGGAGTTTGGGGTTTTTTCCGGGTTGTATGTGGGGTACAGTCTGTCGAGTGGGGACCTTATTTTCCTCCCCATTGGTAGCTCTGCCGGGCTTTTGTTCATTGTCGTGTTCGGGGTTATATGTTGTATAAAAAGCATTTTATTTATTTTGTCTTGGATTTCCCCGTGTTCGATTTTCTGGATGGTTTTTTTCGTTAATTGAACCATCCGTACTGCCCTTCCGTTCACCGCCGGATGCGCCGGAGCTGTCAGTGCGTGTCGTATGCCCCATTCTGCTAGGAATTTTTCAAATTCCAGCGAGGTGAATTGGGGCCCGTTGTCCGACACAATGACATCCAGGAGGCTGTGTGTTGCGAATAGTTTGCAAAGTTCCTTGGTCACGGCCTCTGTGGTGGTGGATTTCATGTTGCTTACCTCCAACCAGTTGGAGTAAGCATCTACGGTTACTAGGAATGTTGGTGGGCCCGGCAAAGTCTATGTGGACCCTAGACCAAGGTCCCCTGGGGGTTTCCCATTCTAGGATCGGTGCCGTGGGAGGGCTTGGTCTGGTTTCTTGGCAACGTTGACACCTTGCCACCCAGGCCTTGATTTGTTTATCCATCCCTGGCCACCAAGCGTAACTTCTGGCCAGGGCTTTCATTCTAACTATGCCCGGATGCCCTTCGTGTAACAATTCCAATACCTTCCCTTGCAGTTTTTCCGGGATAACCACCCTATCCCCCCACAGTACACACCCTTTTTGCAGCGAGAGTTCCGTTTGCCGGTTCCAGAATGTTTTGAATGCTTCGTCGTTGTCCTTTTCTGGCCAATGTAACACCCTTTCTCTACCCAATGTAACACCCGCGCCAGACATTTGTCTTTATTGATTTCTCGGGCAATGTCTGATGCGGTTATGGATAGATTGGGCAGAGTCTCTATGCTGAGGGTGCTTGTCGTGGGTACTGGGTCAGTGTCTAGATTGGATAGCGGCGAGCGGCTCAAAGCGTCTGCATGTGTGATAGTCTTACCGGGTCGGTGTGTGAGCCGGTAGCTGTAGGCGGCAAGGAATTCATACCACCTTGTCGTCCTGGGAGATAAAATGTTCGGGGTGGCCCGGTTCCCTGCCAGGATGCCCAGCAATGGCTTGTGGTCTGTGATTATTGTGAATATGCGGCCGTAGAGGAACTCGTGGAACCTCTTCACTGCTGCGATGATGGCTAGGACCTCCTTGTCCAGCTGGCTATATTTCCGCTCTGGTTTGGTGAGTGTCCTGGAGAAGAAAGCGATGGGTGCTTCTCTTCCATCCAAGATTGTGTGGCTGAGGATGGCGCCGATGCTGAAGGGTGAAGTGTCACATGTGACGGCGAGTGGTAGGGTCTCATTGTATTAGATGAGGACGGCATCCGAGGTGAGCAGGTCCTTGGTTTTCCTGAAGGCAGCTTCCTTGCGTTTTCCCCAAGTCCAGGTAGCCACCTTGTCCAAGAGCCTATGCAAAGGATCCGCCGCGGTCGCCTTTTGGGGCAGGAAAACATTGTAAAAATTAAGCAGTCCCAGAAACGCCTGCAGTTCCGTTTTAGTCCTGGGTGTGGGGGCCTCCTTAATGGCTCTGATTTTGGTTGCAGTTGGGTGGATGCCATGCCGGTCTAGGAAGTACCCCAGGAACTCGACCCGCTCTGTGTAAAGTTGGCACTTTTCCCTCTTCACCTTTAGCCTGGTTTCCTTGAATTTGGTTAGCACCTCCCTTAGCCGACCTTCTAGTTCTCGCTGGTTGGTTGCCGACACCAGCACATAGTCGAAGTAGGGCACCACCCCCTTGATGCCTTGCAAGAGTCTCTCCATGAGGCTCTGGAAAATTCCAGGCGCCACGCTGACTCCAAACTGGAGTCGGTTACATCGGAAAGCTCCCCTGTGGGTGACTATGGTTTGCGCCTCCACGGTTTCTGCGTCGACCAGCAGCTGTTGGTATGCTTGGGCCAGGTCGAGTTTCGCAAAAACCTTGCCTCCCCCCAGTGAGTGTAGAAGATGCTGCACTACTGGGACGGGGTAGGCGCTTTGTTGCAAGGCGCAATTTAGGATGGCCTTATAGTCCCCGCAGATTCTCACCGACTCATCGGGCTTGACTGGGGTGACTATTGGGGTCTCCCACCGGGCGTGGTCAATTGGTTGTAGGACCCCTTCCTTGACGAGCTTGTCAATTTGCTCGTCAATTTTTGGCCTGAGTGCAAAAGGTACCCGCCTTGGTTTTAGGCATCTCGGGGGAATGTTAGGGTCTAGGCTGAAGGAGATGGGGGGCCCTCGGTACTTGCCTAGGGTGCCATCGAACACTTCCTGGAAGTCTCGTGCCAGTTGTTTCTCCCAATTGGTCTCGGCTATGTGATTGATGCCCGTGACTTCGATGCCGAGCGGTGCGAAACATTGCAGTCCCAAAAGGCTGGGTCGGTCTCAGTCTACGATCGCCAGGGGAAGCTTTGCAGTGCGGCCCTTAAATGTCACTTTGAATTGTCCGGTTCCAACTACCGGGATGCGGTTTCCCTGGTAGTCTTTGATGATTAGTCTCTGGTTCTCCAGTCCCTTCTTGTGGATGGTAGGCACCAAGCGTTTGATCTCTTGCCAGGCGACCATGGAGAGGTAGGACCCAGAGCCCACCTCCATTTTGCATGGCTCGCCTTCGATACCTACCTCCACGTAGACTTTTCGGGGTCGGTGGTTGATGCGTGTTCGATGATGACCGTCTGGTGGGTTTCCTCCTTCCGCCGGGTCTTGCCACCTCGTTGGGTTCGCCCGCTCCAGTCCCATCCGCTGTCGGCTGGGTAATCTCTGGTTCTGGGGGGTGTGCTGTTCCATCTCCGCTCGCTGTGGTCCCGCTGTCTGGGGCTGTAGGCTTTCTTTAATTGGCAGACACAGGCGATGTGACCCTTTTTGTCCCAGTGCCGGCAGACTGCATTGACGAAACGGCACTCAGATCTAGGGTGGTCACTTCCGCAACTGGCACACGTGGTCCCCGACTTATGACCCCGCTGACGGTGCTGGTTGCGTCCTGCCTGGAGCCGGTGGATTTCCTCCTCCTCGTCCGAGGTGCCGGAGGCGGAGTGGAATTCACCATGGTGGGTAGTGGTCTCGCGGTGACTTGCTTCCGGTTGGGCCTCGGTCACCCGTCCAGGGTTGGTGGTCGCGGTGCGGTCCCCTGCGTCCGATCTCCGCATGCAGTTCGCCGACTGCCGGGTGGCCTCGGCTACGGTGGCTTCAGCAATGGCATTGGTGAGGGCGATGTTGCCTTTGGCCATCAGCCGACTCTGTAGGACTGGATCCCAAAGTCCGAGCACGACTTGGTCCCGTAGGGCCTCATCCATGTCAGAGAATCCGCACATGCCTCCTAGGTTCCGCAGCTCTGCAACAAAGTCGCTGATGCTTTCGCCGGTCTTTGGTCCCGCCAGTAGAATTCGTGCCGCCTGATGAGGGTGGGCACGGCGGGGGCATAGTGGTTGTGGAGCAAAGGTTCAAGGTTGGCCCAGTCCATCCCTGTGACGTCAGCGGGTTTCGCTAGGGCTTTCGCCATCTTGAACACTGTGGGCCTGCAGTGTGACAGGAGACGGTTCATTTTTTTGGCCCGGTGGCATCCTTCATGTTGCTGCATTCGAGGAACATGAGGAATCTGACCGTGTAGGATTCCCAGTCCTCGCTAGCGGGATTAAAGGGTGTGGGCGGAGTGATGCTGGCCATCTCGTCGGTCTTGCTTCCTTCGGACACGTGCTCGATGGGGTTCAGACTCGGGATCCCATCCTCATCGCCAGTGTCGTGTCCGTCAGCAAGGAGACCAGGAGGCAGTGACTATGGTTTCAGCTCTTTATTTAGTCCCCGAAACCGATCTGGCTCCAAGGGAAAAACAGCGGCTTTTTATTCTCAAGCCGTGGCGGCCGCGGCCAATGGCACCACTTTGAATCTCCCGCGATTTGTTTCCACCAATCGCGGGAGATTCTCAGCGGGCCAATCAGCGCAGCTCGCTAAACCAATCAGATTGCCCTGCGCTTTGGCCAATCAAAGCGCAGGGTTTCAAGAATGCAAATGAGCGTACAGAATAATTTCACCCAACAATCTGGGTCCTCATTTTACCAACCTCAGAAGGATGGAATGCCAAGTCAGCCTTAAACCAATCAGAACTGAACTTCTGACAATAAGCAGAGTTAGCGTGCAATGCTGCATTCTAATCACTGTGCCACCATGGCTCCTTTTTTTTTTTTTTACTGCTTCTACAACATGTCACAAGGAAAACATCTACCAATCATC
Organism: Hydrophis major; assembly: GCA_033807585.1. Lineage (NCBI taxonomy): Eukaryota > Metazoa > Chordata > Lepidosauria > Squamata > Elapidae > Hydrophis > Hydrophis major. Next base: position 250,231,504 of record CM066330.1, read on the forward strand.
TTCCTTAACATGAGATGGGAATGGGATAAGGGCAGGATATGAATTTTGATGCGTGAGTACACCAGAGGATTTGGCCATATGTCACAACCTGCTCTGGCTTTTTGCCAATGTTTTCCTTGGGTTCTTCAAAGAGAGTCTGCTTATCATCTGACATTAGTTGATTGTTATTTACATTAGGGTTGATCACATAGTCAGCCAGATGAAATTGGCATTGTTATCCACCTGTTGAGTCTTTCTCAAGCACCTGGGATAGACAGATGTGGCTGTGTGATGGTGTTAAAGGTATTGTTGGAAGTGTATGGTTGCTCCAAGTAAAGTGTTTTAAGATTGACTGGTGGTGATTTTGTCAATGCCAATGGTATTCAAGTTTTGGCATTCTTTTTTCAGCTCTAGGAAGAAGAAGTCAAGGACAAGCCACTTGCCAAGAAAAATTCAGGCAGTTTTTCAGAGTCAAAAACTGGCTTGAGGCCACCCCCCACCGCCCAAAAAAGGCTATACTTTCAATACCAGTACTTTTATATCCACTATTGGGGTAGATGTTGACATGGATACAATATATACTTTAGGATCTTTTGTAAGTATATTCCAGTGACAATCCTGTCTTTCTCTTTACCTTACTACTATTTTGCCAATGCTCTCAAAGGTAAAGGAGTACACAAACTGAGTTTCTAATTCAGTAATTAGAAAAATATCCTGTTTTAAGTCACACTTCTTTGCTGAGCAAACTTGGTTCTAGGGCTAGATCCAAACATTGGAGAAGCCACTTCAACTTAACCATCAGCATCCATGCATAATCAGCTCTATGTTGTTGGGATATACTCAGAACTGAAGTTTACCCCTCCTCAAATAGCCTCATTGTTCTGTCCTTAATTAACATACTTGAGATCCCCGCGCTTTGATTGGCCAAAGCGCGGGGCTCTCCGATTGGTCAGGCGAGCCGCGCTGATTGGCTCGCTGAGAATCTCCCGCGATTGGTCCATTCGGATCGCGGGAGATTCAAAGTGGTGTCATTGGCCGCGGCCGCCGCGGCGAAAGGAATAAAAGCCGCGGGCTTTTTTCCTTTCGCCAGTTCGGTTCCAACTTACAAATAAAGAGCTTGCACTAAAGTCACCGACTCCTGGCATCATTTCGTGGACACAACACTGGCGACGAAGGTGGGATCCAGACCCTGAACCGAACCACGTGTCCGACGGAAGCCAGACGAACCACCGCGATGGCGAAAATCGCACTACCCGCACCCTTCAACCCCGCCACCGAGGACTGGAAATCGTTCTCCGACCGATTCCGCATGTACCTCGAGTGCAGCGGCCTGAAGGACGCCACCGGCCCCATGAAGCGCGCCGTCTTCCTGACCCACTGCGGGACCGAGGTCTTCAAGATGGCCAAGGCGCTTGCCAAACCCGCCAATGCGACCGCGATGGACTGGGACGTCCTCGAACCCATACTTTGGCGGCACTACGCCCCAGAGGTACCCATCCTGATCCGGCGCAACGAGTTCTACCGGCGGGACCAGAGGTCGGGTGAGAGTTTCAGTGACTTCATCGGCGAGCTACGGCGTTTAGGGGGGCTCTGCGAATTCGACAACCTGAACGACGCCCGGCGAGACCGAATCATGCTCGGTTTGTGGGACCCCGTCCTCCAGAGCCGGCTGATGGCCAAGGGCAACATCAGCCTAGCAGACACCCTCACTGCAGCCACAGCCGCCGAAGCAACCCGAACTTCCACCAACCGCATGTGCAGACTGAACACTGGGAACCACAGCGCAAACAACAACCCGGCGAGGTCGACCGAGCCCCAACCCGAGACGACCACCCACCAGGGCGATTTCCACTCGGCATCGGACACTTCCGATGACGAGGAGGACATCAATCGCCTCCAGACAGGCCATGACCCATGAAACCGGCGAGGTTGTAAGTCGAGGACCAACTGTGCCGGTTGCGGCGGCGACCACCCCAGGTCGGAATGCCGGTTTTTCGAATCGATCTGCCGGCATTGCGACAAGAAGGGACACATCGCCCGTGTCTGCCGCCTGAAGAAAAATTGCAGCCCGGCACGATGGGACCAGAGCGACCGGAGGAGAGAAAGCACACCACCCCGGACCAGAGATCACCCCTCGGACAACCGATGGGACCGGAACGGATGATCCTCACGAGGCGGTGACAACCGACGAAGAGGAGACCCATCAGACGGTCACCATCGGCCACGCCATCACCAACGACACCCGGAAGGTCCACGTGGAGGTAGGCATTGAGGGCCAGCCATGCAAAATGGAGGTGGACTCTGAGTCCTACCTCTCCATGATTGCATGGCATGAAATAAAGCGCTTGGTGCCTACCCTCCAAAGGAGGAACATAGACAGCCAGAGACTCATTGTAAAGGACTACCAGGGAAACCGCATCCCGGTAGTCGGAACCAAACACTTCAAAATCACATATAAAGGGCACACCGAAAGACTTCCCCTGACAATCATCGACCGCGACTGCCCAAGCCTACTGGGACTGCAATGGTTCGCCCTGCTCGACATCGCACTCACGGGAGTCGACCACGTCACCGACGACAGCCGGGAACAGCAAATGGCCCGGGAATTCCAAGAGTTCTTCGACGGAAACCTAGGCAAGTACCGAGGGCCCCTTATATCTTTCAACCTAGACCTTAACGTCCCCCCAAAACGCCTGAAACCAAGGCAGGTGCCATTCGCACTGAAACCCAAGATAGACAAGCAAATTGACAAGCTCGTCAAACAAGGGGTTCTACAGCCCATAGACCATGCTCGGTGGGAGACCCCCATAGTCGCCCCGATCAAGCCCGATGGGTCGGTGAGGATCTGTGGGAACTATAAGGCCACCCTAAATGGCGTGCTACAACAAAGCGCCTACCCCGTCCCAGTAGTGCAACACCTACTGCACTCACTGCGAGGGGGCAAGGTTTTCGCCAAGCTCGACCTCGCCCAGGCATACCAACAGTTGCCAGTCGATGAGCAAACAACAGAAGTGCAAACCATAGTCACCCACCGGGGAGCATTTAAATGCAACCGACTCCAATTCGGAGTCAGCGTGGCACCGGGAATATTCCAAAGCCTAATGGAGAGACTATTACAAGGCATCAAGGGGGTGGTACCTTATTTCGACGACGTCCTAGTGTCGGCAGCCAACCAAGCCGAACTAGAGGGTCGCCTAAGGGAAGTCCTAACCAAATTTAAAGAGACCGGGTTGAAAGTCAAGAGGGAGAAATGCCAGCTATGCACGGAACGAGTAGAATTCCTAGGATACCTCCTAGACCATCACGGCATTCACCCCACAAACCAAAAAATCAAGGCCATCAAAGAAGCCCCCACACCCAAGTCAAAGACAGAACTACAGGTGTTCTTGGGGCTACTGAACTTTTACAATGTTTTCCTACCCCAAAAGGCGATGGCGGCGGAGCCTTTGCATAGGCTCCTGGACAAGGCGGCGACCTGGACTTGGGGGAAACGCGAGCAAGCCGCCTTCCAAAGAACGAAGGACCTCCTCACTTCGGACGCCGTCCTCATACAATATAATGAGACCCTACCCCTGGCCGTCACATGCGACGCATCACCCTTCGGCGTCAGCGCTGTCCTCAGCCATACCCTCCCCGACGGAAAAGAAGCGCCCATCGCATTCTTTTCAAGGACCCTCACCAAACCAGAGCGGAACTATAGCCAACTGGACAAAGAGGCTCTGGCTATCGTTGCCGCCGTAAAACGATTCCACGAGTATCTCTACGGCCGGACTTTCACCATCATAACGGATCACAAGCCGCTGCTGGGAATCCTTGCAGGAAACCGGCCACCCCGAACATTCTGTCTCCCCGAATGACAAGGTGGTCCGAGTTCCTGGCAGCCTACAACTACGGACTCATACACAGACCGGGTAAGACGATCTCCCATGCAGACGCCTTAAGCCGCTCTCCGCTACCGGAACCCGACACCGACCCAGCACCCATGACGACCACCCTCAGCATAGAGACTCTACCCAACCTGCCCATAACCGCGTCAGACATTGCCCGAGAGACTAATAAAGACAAACATCTGGCGCAGGTGTTGCATTGGGTGGAGAAAGGGTGGCCGGAAAGGGACAACGACGAGTCCGTCAAAACGTTCCGAAACCGCCAAACGGAACTCTCTTTATTAAAAGGGTGCATACTATGGGGGGATAGGGTGGTCATTCCAGAAAAGCTACAAGGGAAGGTTCTGGAACTGCTACACGAGGGGCACCCTGGCATCGTTAGGACTAAAGCCCTGGCCAGAAATTATGCTTGGTGGCCAGGGATGGACAAACAAATAGAGGCCTGGGTAACTAGGTGCCAACGATGCCAGGAAACTAGGCCAAGCCCACCCACAGCACCCGTCCTAGAGTGGGAAACCCCAAGGGGACCTTGGTCTAGGATCCACATAGACTTCACCGGGCCCACAAAAGGACACACCTTCTTGATAACAGTAGACGCTTACTCCAACTGGCTGGAGGTAAGCAACATGAAGACGAGAACCACGGAGGCTGTGATCAAGGAACTCTGCAAACTCTTTGCAACACACGGCCTCCCAGACGTCGTCGTTTCTGACAACGGGCCCCAATTCACCTCGCTGGAATTCGAAAAATTCCTAGCGGAAAGGGGCATCCGTCACACGCTGACAGCACCGGCGCACCCGGCGGCGAACGGTAGGGCGGAACGGATGGTCCAATTCACTAAGAAGACCATCCGGAAAATAGACCACGGGGAGATCCAGGAGAAAATAAACAAACTACTCTTCACCCAACACATAACCCCAAATACCACAACCAATAAAAGCCCAGCCGAACTATTAATGGGCAGGAAACTAAGGTCCCCACTCGACAGGTTACACCCCACGTATAACCCGGAGAGGCCCCCAGACTCAAACAGCAAACACCGAACCTTCGCACCCGGCGACCCCGTATACGCAAAAAACCTGACGGGAGACCCACTATGGATACCAGCCGTCATCACACAAACAACAGGCCCACACTCGTACCGGCTACAAACAGCAGACGGACGAGCGTGGAAATGCCACATCGACCAACTAAGGTCGAGGACTACCAACCAACAAACCACCGACGCACAAACAGGCGAAACCAACCCCCACAACACAAACCAAGGGGGGAGGGAATATCCAGGGGACCAAAACCAAAGAAGAATAAACCAGCCATACTCACCAGAAAGCAGCCATCACGACCCCTCGCCAGGAAGAAACAGCCAGGCCAGCTCGACCGACCCGGAAAGACCGAGCGGGAGCAGCGAAACCCCCAGCTCAACCAACCTGGAAGGCCCAGGAGGGAGCTACGGAGAATGGCCCGGCCCGATCGACCAGCCAGTTCCCACGACGGCAGCAGGAGCAGCAGAGATCCCGACCGAACCGGCCGGGATCCAGCCTACAACTGAACTGCGCAGGTCAAGTAGGCCCAGACGGAGCCCCGCCTACCTACGTGACTACGCGACGTAAGGACTGAACCAAGAGGGGAGGGGTGTTCTGTCCTTAATTAACATACTTGAGATCCCCGCGCTTTGATTGGCCAAAGCGCGGGGCTCTCCGATTGGTCAGGCGAGCCGTGCCGATTGGCTCGCTGAGAATCTCCCGCGATTGATCCATTCGGATCGCGGGAGATTCAAAGCGGTGCCATTGGCCGCGGCCGCCATGGCGAAAGGAATAAAAGCCACTGGCTTTTTTCCTTTCGCCAGTTCGGTTCCAACTTACAAATAAAGGGCTTGTACTAAAGTCACCGACTCCTGGCATCATTTCGCGGACACAACACTCATGACCAGTGCTCATATTAAGTGATGCATGTTGTGACTAGTTGACTTCCAATTGAACAGATACCAGGGGGATATTGCTTTTCTTTAAACAAACAGGATTTCAGCCTCCACCCCCCAAAAAATCAATAAAGATATGCAGAGCTACTTCTAAGCAGTTTCCTTTGTTGCTCCTCGCCTATAGATAGAAATCTTGCCAAATTAAAGCAGCTGCTTGCATCATTGCTTGCAAGATATACTCTGAGGACTTCTAGGGAGGAGGCTTCTTAACTCTCTTCCAACCAAGCTGTCCAAACTTTGCTGTCTCTTGATCCTCTGAAAAGCAGCCCCTCCCTCCTGGGAATTCAGCCTCCATTCCACCACACAACAAAAACCAGCAGATTGGTACGCTTAATTGAAACACATTAAGAAGTTGTCCTGGTACTAAACTTAAAACCTTCACCATAGGAATATTCATCAATCCATGAGATCATTCAGCTGACAGCAGCTTCCTGACTATCAGTGGGAAGAAAACTATGGACAATCCTACCTCTCTCTCAATCATCTCTCATCTTTTCATTCACACATAATTAGAACAACACTGCTGGCTGTGTGCATGTGTGTTATTCAAAGCATTCATCAGATGAATGTTCTAGATTCATAACTCCTGAGTAAATGAGAGATTGTTGTACATTCTTTTTTTTTAAAAAAAAAAAAAAAACATATATACTGTAGTTTTATTAAAGCTTTTTAACAAGAAGATAAAAGCTAACACATGCTACTAGAAAATAAAGCATACAAAAGAAATCAAAGAGAAAGAAAAAGTGTAAGACAACAACAAAATCTGAGGAAAAAGAGAAAAGAAAGGAAAAAAGAGATAAAGAAAGGGCTTCAGTATTTTTCACAGCAGTTATATGTACAATTCTATTGTTACCTATCCCTCTAAAGTCATAATGCTCTCTTTTTTTATAATCTATCCTGTCTAATCATCCAAGTCATAAATCACAGGTTCATTTTTTTCCTTTTTTCACAAAAAGTCTATAAGGATTTTCCAGTCACCAATGATTGTAAATAGTGTCTCTTCTCTAATCAAAGTAGCTAATATTCACCTCAGTAAAATCTGTCAATTTCACCAACCATTCCTTCATACTGAGTAGCATCAAATCTCTTTGCAGTAATAATTTCAACTCAGCAAGCATATATTGAAATAATCTTAGTATGTATGGCGCTAAGATATTGGTATTTACTTAATGAGGGCAATGTTCACTTAACAACCATCATAAAAACCAATTGTAACTTCTAATCTGATCATGTGATTCCTTGATTTAGGACTGCAATAACCATAGGGCTCAATTATGGTCATAAGTCGAGGACCACCTGTATTCTGAGGTTTTTCTGATATGAGGAAGAGAGATTTGGCACCAGTCAACATTGATGTCTGAGCCCTTACACAAGGAGTGAAAGACAGTTTCACTTTAGAGATTTCTTGTAACCCCGAGTAATATCTACAGAATATAAGCTGCACTTGAAATTTACTTTGCTGTCCCCATTGTAAAAGAGGAATATTGGATAGAGACTGTATGCAGACTTTGCTCCAAAGAACACAAACAATAGGCTGAAAGCGTCTGGCAATCTGAAGCATGGTATTCTGAGGTATATTAAAAATCAGATAAATGCCCATCAATTTGGTGAAAGAAGGTAGTTTGCAGAGATTCATTTTTTGGGAGTATCCATGGGGATACTTCTCAAGATCTCAGCATTGACATTTCTTTGAATTAGGGTCCCAATTTGTATAGATTGAAATTAAAAACAATTATTTGAAAACTAGAAAATTTCCATAAGTGCCTTAAAATCTCTCATATCTCAAGACCTAAAATGGATACCTAACTTCAAAAATGTCATCAAAAAAGCACAAGAATGTTCTTTCTGTGCCAACTCAGAAAGCTCAAACTGCTCAAGGAGCTGCCGATCCAGTTCTACAGAGGAATTATTAAGTCTGTCATCTGCACCTCTACGACTGTCTGGTTTGGTTCTGCAACCCAACCCAGACAGACACAGTAACACTCTCTGAAGTACACTCCTGCAGTACAACACTCCAACCACTGCACCACCAAAGCTCTTGTCAATGCTGGTATGTTCATATATATATATATATACAGTTCTGATCATCATATTTGGAAAGGTTATAAGGCATCTGTAAAAATGGCAGAAGAGGGCAATCAAAATTAGGAGCTTCAACGAAAGAAAGACCACTTGAGATTGTAAGGGGACTGAGGGAGGATAAGACTGAAGTGTGTAAAATCTTGTATGGCATGGATAAAGGGAAATGTTTTTCTCTCCTTTTCTGGAAAGATTAGGACTGAGGCCATCCAGTGAAGCTAATTGAAAGGAGATTTAGAACAGACGAAAGAAAGCCCTTCTTCACACAGTGCATAATTAACTTGTCAAATTCATTAGCACAAGATACAGTGATGGCCACTAACTTGAATGGCAATAAAGAAGGACCTGATGAATCCATAGAGGACATGTCTATCCAGCATGATTAATCTTGAAGACTCAGTGTTACCTTCAGGTGAAGGGAAGCATCTTTATAAACATCAGTTGCAAGGGAACAATATCAGGAGTAGGGCAGTTGTCAAATTATTTCAGTACGAGATAGATGACAAACATGTTTAAAAAATTGAAACAAATGAATATTTCCTCCATCTTCTGTTTGTGAGCTGGCTAGGGAATTCAGGAAGTTGAAGTCCACAAGTCTTAAAGTTGCCAAGGTTAAATATCCCAGGTTTAATTAATGTTCTTGGCTGCTATACTTGTCATTTCTGTTGATTCTAACTCTGTTCTTAATTGTTTTTAACTGTTTTAGTTATGAACAATATAGAGTAGTGTATATGAGACAAGCAACCTATAAATTAAAATATAAACTATAACAATATAAATTTATTATATAAATATAAAACTCCTATGCTCAAAATGACACTATAGAGCACTGCAGAACAACTAGACACAAGAATAGTTTTTTCCCAAATGCCATCACTCTGCTAAACAAATAATTTCCTTAACATTGTCAAACTATTTACTAAGTCTGCATTACTATTACTATTCATCTTCTCATCCTTCCTTTCACCCATCTCCTCCCATTTATGACTGCATGAATGTAATTTTGTTGCTTGTATCCTTGTGTTTTTTTAATTGACTGTTTACTAGTATAATTTGATTTGATTGCATATTATTATGTTTCCTAGTATGATTTGATTGCTTATTTGTACCCTTAAGTGTTATACCTATGATTCTTGACAAATGTATTTTTTTCTTTTTATGAACACTGAGAGCATTTACACCAAAATAAATTCCTTGTGTGTCCAATCACACTTGGCCAATAAAGAATTCTATTCTATTCTATTCTATTCTATTCTATTCTATTCTATTCTATTCTATTCTATTCTATTCTATTTTATTTTCAAGTGAAAACCAACAGCTGGAGTTAGAAAGCAACATCTCCAGATCATCTTTTAGAAATCATGTTAAAAAACAACAACACCCTTAAAAGGCCAGATCCAAATGTCTTTATGTTAACAAAATACTTTTAGCTTCTAATAATAAAATTTAAGACTCCCGTACTTGATGTAGTGGTATTCCCATTATGCATGTGGTTGAATGTTAAAATATATAGATCTTCCTGCATAAATGGAACAAATATATTATACAGGACCATGGAGAAGAACTTTTTTTTTTTTTATCTTCTGGGAGTTGATCCATGCCTAATTCATCTTAAAGTTACTGTGGCTGAGGAGCACAACTCTAGAAAGATTATGTGGTGTAGCGATTAAGACTGGGCTAGCACTGGAAAGACTTTCGATGCAAGTCAGAGAGGCTGGATTCCTTCAGCCAAGGAGTTTCTGTCAACCCTGAGGCTGACCTGACCAAAGCCATTTTTGACTACTTCAAGTTTTCTTTTTTCTTTTTTTATTTGTTGATATTTGTCAATTGCTTACAAGATAATAGATATGTAAAAACATAGTTATGGATACATGGATACATATAAGAAAAATAAAAAATAAAAATAAAAGAAACAATAGGACAGGGACAGTAGGCATGTTGGTGCGCTTATGCGCGCCCCCTACAGACCTCTTAGGAAAGGGGTGAGGTCAATAGTAGACAGTCTCAGGTTAAAGGGTTTGGGGTTTGGGGAAGAAACCACAGAGTCAGGTAGAATATTCCAGACATTGACCACTCTGTTGCTGAAGTTGTATTTCCTGCAATCAAGTTTGGTGTGATTAACCTTGAGTCTATATCTATTGTTTGATCTTGTGTTGTTATGGTTGAAACTGAAGTATTCATTGATAGGTAGGACATTTTATATACTATACTTAGATCGGACCGAAGGCAGCATAGTTCTAGTTTTCTAGGTCTAGAATTTCGAGTCTGGTGACATAAGGTATTCTGCAATGAGTAGAGGAGTGGAGAACTCTTCTTGTGAAATATTTCTGGACTTTCTCAGCTGTGTTAATATCTGATACGTAATGTGGGTTCCAGACTGATTAGCTGTATTTGAGTATTGGTCTTGCAAATGTTTTGTATGCTCTAGTTATTAGTGTAATATTACCAGAGAAAAAGCTACATAAGATTAGGTTAACAACTCTTAATGCCTTTTTGGCTATGTTGTTACAGTGGGCTCTAGCACTTAGGTCATTAGAGATGAGTACTTCAAGATCTTTGACAGAGTTGGGATCATCAACAAGATCTTGACTATTCAGCCTGTATTTTATTATCTGATTATTATTTTTTTGCCAATATGTAGGACAGAGCATGTATTTGTTGAGATTTGAAGTTACCATTTGTTTGACCATTCTGATACATAGTCAAGGTCTTTTTTTTTTAAACAAATTTTATTAATTTTACAAAAAACAATACACAATCCAGGCATAACAACTTGAAAAATCTTTACTAAAAATAATAATAATAATAATAATAATTAAAGAAGAAAGCCAATAAAACATATAAAATAACTCCAAATTGTAATCTCAATATTTACATTATCTATTTAACTTCATATCTTATCCAGACTTCTCCTCATATCCAAATTATATTTCTTGCTTGTTAAAATTTTATTGTCTTTCATAAACATACAAGACACAAAACATAAACAAAACTAAAACATCTTTTCTGAAGGTTGCCTGATCCCAGGTTGAAACTCTTCACACAGACACAAATTCAAACATCATATTCACTTTATATATCCTTCCATATCTTATTATCATTTTCTTTTCTTTTTTTTTAAATAAACCAATTTTATCAATTTTACAAAAACAGTGCACAAACAATCAAGGCATAACAGCTTATAAATTCTTTTCTAAAAAAAAAATAATAATAATCAAAGAAGAAAACCAATAGAACATAATGATTCCAAATTATAATATCAATATTTACTTTATCCATTTAACTTCATATCTTATCCCAACTTCTCCTTTTCATCCAAATTATTTCTTGTTAATTAAAATTTTATTGCCTTTTATCAATATACAAAAAAAAACATAACAGAACCTTTATATATCCTTCCATATCTTTTTACCATTTTCAATAACATTCTTTGTCTGTTCTATTTCCAACTATCCATTCATCTTTTTTCTTTTACTATATTTCTCCTGTACACTAATTGGAGTGACACCTTTAACTCCTTACCCTAACTTAAAAATACTTCATATAACACTTAATTTATCTTGGGATACTGTTTAGTACATTCTAAAATTACACAATAAATTTTATAAGAAAGATTCTACTCTAAATACACATATAAAAACACAATCTTATATACCTTCCAGAATTCCCCTTTTATCCTTAATTAAATTCACCCATTGTCTCTGAATAAACTTTTTTTCTTTAGATCTTGCTTCCCACCATTAAGGCTTCTCCTCCCCCCCTTTCTCTCTTGCTTATTCTTCTCCTTGCCCTTTTTACCCCTTTGTTTTTCCTCCTCCCTTTTCTTACTCCTTTTCCTTTGCTTTCTAATCTTGCATCCACCTTTCCTCTCATTTTTCTCTTTTTTGGTTGTTTTTTCAAATCTTACAATCCCTTTTTCTTATCCTCTTTCTCCTCCTCCCCGGAAAAAACCCATTGTTCATCAAAGATGGCTTCTTGTTCCTCTTCTTCTTTGTCCCAGTCATTCTGCTGCATAATCAATTTTTCATAAGTACATAACGCCATTTCTAAAAATTGAAATAAAGTGCCCAAAGTATCTTTTCCATCTTGTTCTTCCTTTTTATATTTTTGATATTCAGTCTTTAGTTCATCCACAAGCGATGCCATCCTGAAAAGAGAAACTTTCCCTAAAACAACCACAAATATTTTTAATCAAAAATAATTCAAAAAAAGTTCCAAAAGTTTATATTTTTCTTCTTTCTTCTATTTCTTTTTCTGGGGTTACTGTTTAATCAAAGAGGTCCAATTACCTTGTATCTTTCTTTGAGATTCTAGGCAATCTCCTCCTTTTTCCACTTCTGCTCCAATTTTTTTTCCTCTCTCTTTCCACTTGCAACATCAATTTTTAAATGATCAGAAATCCATACCTCTAATAAGGGTTTTCCAATTTCTTAAATTTTTAAGTCCAATGTCCAAGAACTCTTTTGTCCCTTAACTTCAACTTTCAGAATAATTCACCTTCAGTGCCCAAACAAATTTCAAATCTTCATCTGCTGTTTCCATGGGGTGGGAGAGTGAAGGAAAAAAAAGTTCCCTTTAACAGCTTCTCCGCCGCTTTCGATCTTCTTAGGGACAACAATGTATCCTCCAGCAATTCAGACAGCTCAATTCCAACGAATTTAAAAGATGTTGATTGACCCGGCTCAGCCAGCACTTTCACTTTTCTTGCTTCCTTCAGCACAATCCTACCCAGTTGCTGGCTTCTTCGTGGTGGTCATTGCTGACTGCCGCTCCACCACCTTGGGAAAAAGGGGTTTTTCTGGACGAGGAGGGGGTCTGCGGCACCCCCAACCCCCTGTCCATCTCCCCTCTCTCTTCGGCTGTCCCTACAGGGCAGCCATATCTCCCTGACCCATTTGGATCGGGGGTACCTCAGCGGCAAGCGCAGCAGGAATTGCGAACGGTCGCGAATTCCTGCTGCCACCGAAACCACACGGAACCAGAAACCCCCATAGTCAAGGTCTTTTTGAAGGGTGGCAGCATTGTCTGTGGTGTTGAATAGCTTTACATCATCAGCGAAGAGAATGCAGTTGCTCTTGATATGATCACAGAGGTTATTTATGTGGAGTATGAAGAGAGTTGTTCCTAGAACACTGCCTTGGGGGACACCACTGTTGACAGGTACAGAATTTGATAGGGCACTCCCAATTTTGACCATTTGTTGTCTGTTTGACAGGAATGCTTCTATCCAGTAATGCAGGTGTCCAGAGATACCATAAGATTTTAGTTTTAAGAGTAGTTTGTCATGTACCACTGAATCAAAGGCTTTACAGAAGTCTATGTAGATTGCGTCTATTGCTTTGCCCTGATCGAGTTGTGTGGTCCATATGTTTTTGCAGTGTAAGAGTTGCAGATTACAGGATAGTTTTGTCCTAAAACCAAATGGTTTATTAGAGAGTAGGTTGTTTCTAAGTGGAGCATGATGGATTGGTTAATAATTGATTCCATGACTTTACAGGTGACACAACATAAAGAGATTGGTCTGTAATTTTCAACTAGGCTGGGGTCTCCCTTTTTGAAGATGGGGATGACCATGGCTTGTGACCATAGGTTAGGCAAGGAGCTGGTCCTGAAAGATTTTTCAAAGATTATGCTTAGAGGTTTGGCTATGGCAGTGGATAGCTTTTTTAAGAAGTAGACACATATTCCACCCTGTCCAATAGATAGAGATGGTTTTAGATTGCGGGGTGCTTTTTCAACATTGTCTTCTGTAAAATCAGTATGTATTAGATCATTGTAGTTGTCTGTGGTTCGACTAGGCACGATCCATTGCTGTTTACAAATACTGAGCCAAAGAATGTGTTAAAGAGTTTGGCTTTAATAGTATTGTCATTGCAGTCTTTCCCATTATGTCCTTTCAGGGGTGGGATGGACCCTGAGTCTTTTATTTTGTTGTTTACAAAATTGTAGAAAGCGCAGGTGGAATTGGTGCGTAGAAGGTTTTCTTCTTGTTTAATGTGATAATTGGTGCATTCAGTCTTTATCTGGTGGCATAAATTTTTGTATCAGCTTTTGAAGTTGGCAATGTGACCAGATTTGTTTTTCTGCCAAAGTGATTTCTTTTTGCATTGAAGCTTCCTTATAACAATTTCCGGCTCTAGGGGGCAGTGTTCATCTCCATTACAAATCCAAAGAGCCAGCGCTGTCCAAATGGGTAATTTGTTTGTTTTGGTTTTGGGAGTTGTTAATGGTACATATAGTTTGATGACTCTTTTGCCACACTGGAGGTGAGGGATAGAGAGGGGGGATTTGAGATAGAGCGGATTCTGTAGCCAAAACAAAATGTTTTCTCTTGGGAACCAAGGACATTGTCATACCTGGTCGGAGAAAGGTGGAATAATGCTACTCGGCCGCCAGTCCACACTGTGATTGGACCATGTGACTGATTGTTTTGAGAAAGTAGAAAAACTTTTACTTTTAATTCGAGGAACACTGTGGGAGACTTCAGAGCTGGCTTTCAACAGAATTGTGCCAATATGATATTTCCAATAAAGCTATCCTTTGAGGAATCCACCTGCCTCGGAGTTTTGCTTGCTATGGGTCTATTACTTGGAACCCTGACAGCTTCATTATGTGACTTTAGACCACTCTCTTCAGCTCAACCTACGCCACAGAGTATCTAATGTAAGGAAAATGGGAGCAATGAATTTTGTAAAGGTCACCTTGTGTTGCTAAATAAAAGGTAGGATATTAACCTAGGTAAAGGTAAAGGTTCCCCTCACACATACATGCTAGTCATTTCCGGCTCTAGGGGGCAGTGCTCATCTCCATTACAAATCCGAAGAGCCAGCGCTGTCCAAAGATGTCTCCATGGTCATGTGGCCGGCATGACTAAACACTGAAGGCACACAGAACGCTGTTACCTTCTCACCGAAGTGGTCCCTACTTTTCTACTCGCATTTTGCATGTTTTTGAACTGCTAGGATTGGCACAAGCTGGAACAATGGGAATTCACTCCATTACACGATGCTAGGGATTTGAACCACAAAACTTCTGAGCTTTCTGATCGACCAGCTCAGCGTCTTAGCCATTGAGCCACCACACCCCTATAGGATATTAACCTAAATAATAATAATAATAATAATAATAATAATAATAATAATAATAATAACAACAACAACAACAACAATAATAATAATAATAATAACAATAATAATAATACCAACAACAGCAACAACAACAACAACAACACCATCAGGCAGTAATATTTGCCTATCCCAGGTCCTTGGGAAAGACTTGATAGGTAGATAAAATTGCCAAATCCAGTCTGAAAATCTGGCTGACTGAGTGAACAATCATAACAATAGTAATAATACTCTTTAATTTGGAACTTGGTGTCCACAAATGTAAAACTGTTTTTGTTCATGATGCCTCTCTCGGTCTGCTCCCCTTCTTCCTTAATATGTGTAAAAAATGGGTTTTTATTAATTCATTGTTTATTTAACTTGGTTTTATTGTAGTAAAGGTAGGCCTCAACTTACAAACGCAATTAAGCCCAAAATTTCTGTTGCTAAGCAAGACAGTGAAGTAAGTTTTGCTCCATCTTGTGGCCTTTCTTGCCACCGTTGTTAAGTGAATCACTGCAGTTGTTCAGCTAGTAATATGATTGCTAAGTGAATCTGGCTTTCCTAGTGTCTTTGCTTGTAAGTAGATCACCAAAGATAATCACATGATCCTGGAACACTGCAATGGTGCAACCATCATAAATACATGTTGCCAAGTGTGCCTATTTTGATCATGTGACAATGGGGATGCTTCAAGGTTATAAGTGTGAGAAACGGTCATAAGTCACTTTTTTCAATGTTGTTGTAACTTCAAAAGGTCATTAAGCAAATAGTTCCATGTGGAGGACTACCTGTATAGATTGTAATTAGCCAGAAGGCCCTTTGGAAAATGGATTGGCCTTTGAATATTTGAAATAAACATCCCACCCCAAAGGATCAGTTAGACTGAGGGTCTGATTACTGGAATCCCTAGAACATTTTCCGTTGTGTTCAAAAGAATCTGAAAATGTAACCACTTTCTGATCCTCAAATAACGAATGATTGCAAATGAGATAATTAATTAAGAGGAACTGATAGCTACCCCAGAGGGAGATATCAGAGTGGCTATGCCTGAGAGGGGTAAGAAACTGCAGCTAAAAATACAATTTAAAATTTATCTCTGGGGTCATGTGAGGTCAAACCTGGCTTAAGTTTTTAGTACTTTTTGTTTTTCTTTCTTTCTCTCTTCTGAGGATACATTAAGAAGGAAAATTGCAAGCAGGAGGCTACTCTTGGGTATTAGCCCCAATTTCAAGCTAATGGAACCAAACAGCCCTTGATAGCTAACATAGACTCAAAGCTTTTAAGCCACAAAAACATCCTACATGGCAGTATCAGAATTCACTTTATGGTTTTTTTCAGAGGACAATTCATTATATATATATATATATATATATATATATATATATATATATATATATATATATATATATATATATATTTTCCCTCTTACATAAATATATATATATATATTTATGTGAAGAGGGAAAATGCACTGAAACAAATACTTGCCTGGGAAGGAAATAGATACAATCTCCTATAATAATAATAATAATAATAATAATAATAATAATAATAATAATAATAATAATAATAACAATGATGATGATGACAATGACGATGATGATGATGATGATGAAGAATTCTGTTAATGAAGACTTTCTAACTCAGCTCCATCCTTTGATTGGTATTGAAAAATGGCAGTGACACTTTGAAAGGAGAGAGAACTATCATTAGGCAGGGAAATCTGGTTTTATTATAATGCCTTTTGATTGCACTATGCATAACAGATAACAGATAATCAGAGTTGGAAGGGATCTTGTAGGTCATCTAGTCCAACCCCCCCATCCAAGCGGGAGACCCTACACCATTTCTGACAAATGGCAGTCCAATCTCTTCTTGAAAGTCTCAAGTGATGGCACTTCCACAACTTCCAAGGGCAAGCTGTTCCAATATATATATATTGTATTCTCTCTCTCTCTGTGTATGTATGTGTGTGTTTTTATATTATTATATATTTATATGTGTGTGTATGTGTGTGTGTGTGTGTGTGCGCCCTCTGCTGGCTTCAGCTGCAGGAAAATAGCCTAGATAAAAAGCAATTGTAGTCTTTGTTCATATTCCTTTTCTTTTCTTTCTTTATAGACTGAATCTTTCTCTCATTAAAGGTTGTATGTATTTGGATTTCAAACCTACAGAAAATTTCTAGTGAAGTAAAAATATTGCCACGGGGAAATGATTATACCACTTGGCTGGAAAGGGAGAATTTCTAAATGCACAGAGGATCTACTGGTGATCAATAGCCATGATCATTAAAAGTAGGCTTAGTGTTCTGAGGATTCTTTTTCTGTTCTTGAATTTTCATGATTGGCCACTGGTGACCATGGGAAGCTGAACTCACAGAGATTCTGTTCTTCTTCTTCTTCTTCTTCTTCTTCTTCTTCTTCTTCTTCTTCTTCTTCTTCTTCTTCTTCTTCTTCTTCTTCTTCTTCTTCTTCTTCTTCTTCTTCTTCTTCTTCTTCTTCTTCTTCTTCTTCTTCTTCTGTATCATTCCTTCCTCAAAAAAATTACTTTTGGGATCCTTTGAGGTGGCCATGCCTCCTGGCAGGAGGTAAAAGTTCTTGCAATTTTTTTAAACAAGATTTTCAGAAGTATTTGCCATACCTTCTTCCCAGGGCTGAAAAAGAGGGACTGGGCCATAATTACCCAGTTGGTTTTACACCTAAGGAAGGTCTATCTAAAACTTGTGATTTATTGGCTTTAATTACTATCCCATATTGGACCCCACATTCTACTAGAGCCAGATGAGTTTAGTGGTTAAGGCACTAGCCTAAAAACTGGGAGACCATAAGTTCTAGTCCTATAAGCCAGCTGGGTGGTTTTGGGCTAGTCACTCTCTCTCAGCTCAAACCACCTCACAGGATTGTTGTTATTATGGGTGTATAGACCCACCCCCTTCCTGGAGGAATAAAATATGTTGAGGAATATTTTTAAAAAAGCAGAATATTGCATTTTCCTAGATGAGAAAAGGAGAAACAGGTTTCTAAAGACAAAAACCAGCTCCTTGAAGCTCCCTGCCCCCAGCAGGTATTTGGTGCCAATTGAGAAAGATTGGGCCAGCCTATCTTCAACCAAACTTGACTTCAAGACAAACATGACTTCACATGCCCCATGGGAGTCTAATAGCAACCAATACATGCTCTTGGCACAGGAATAGGAAGCTCAAGTTCAAAGCCCAAGAGAGGGTATAAATGCCTCTCATACTCCACTCCATGTGGTCAGTTATCCAGAATCACACATGTTTGGTGGTTCCACTTCACTATTAAACCATCTTTTCAATCAGCCTCCATGTTTCGAGTGTCTTTCTCCCCACTTGGAACTGAACCCAGATGGATACTTCTTCCAACAGGTAAAATAGGAGGAAGACAGAGAATTATGTTCACTGTTTTTAGTTATTTATAAAAACAATAAAGACAGGATTTTAAAAAAATCAAAATTCATAAAATAAGTTATGGTTTCCATGAGGCTATTGTTCCATCCAGTGCAATACTACATCCCAAGTTTGAAATATGCTGACTGATAAAAATAATTCTGATTTAATTTGCTGGTATATGTAGGCCGTCAGAGTTCAGGAATATTCTTTTTCAGAGGCTCCTTGTGCCCTCTCTCTTTCATAGCAAATGCAACATGCTCTTGAACTTCTCAAAATGAGCCACTGTGGTGCAGTGGTTAGAATACAGTATTGAAGGCTGACTCTGCCAACTGCCAGGAGTTTGATTCTGACCGGCTCAAGGTTGACTCAGCCTTTCATCTTTCTGAAGTCAGTAAACTGGGGACCCAGATTGTTGGGGGCAATAAGCTGACTCTGTAAACTGCTTAGAGAAATCTATAAAGCACTGTAAAGCGGTATATAAGTCTAATTGCTATTGCTGTTATAAAGGCTTTATCATTCATTGGATTCACACTACCAACTTTCCTCTGCTAATCTTAATAGTCAAATCAGGTAAATATCAAGACTACAGATGGTAGACTGGATGGATGCAATGCCTCATCCACATCCTTAAGCCTCAGAAAATGAAATTTATCTTAAAAATGATCTAAAGCTGATACTTTAAAGATCTCTTCACATGCTGTTGCTATTGTGGTTTACAGTTCTACATAGAAATAAATATGTTTTTCTTCCCTGTCTAACATTATAATGCAGGATTCTGGATTGTCATTATTAAGGCTCTGCTAAAAAGCTTCTTCATCACTTAAAACAACGCCAATAGATGGTAGAAACTAAAAGAAAAAGACTTCCTTTTTTGCCTGCCTCATTGTTACACAATAAGCATAATTTAGAACTCAGAAGACACATTCATCTTTGAACATTCACTACTTTGCACAGTATATGTTCTTGGAGTCCATTTCATGAATCAAAGATTCAGGAAGACCCAAAAGACATCCCAGTTTCCTTAGGCTAAAAGTGGCCTTTTGGGACTATTGAGTCAGACGTCATTTTTGTCTTCTCATTCCATCATGTGATAAGATTTTTTTTTAAAAAAAACAGATAGATTTACCATTCCTGTTGGTTGGGAAATCTTTCAAAGCCATAGAAGTCTTGGGAGGGAGGGAGGGAAGAATCACCTCCTTTATCCCCATAGGATGGGCCTGCCATTTCTAGTCTAAATTTCATGAGGATGTGGATACTAAACAACAAAAAGATCATACAATAGAACTTCTCAAAATTCAACCCCCCTTCTTTTTTCTCAGTCTCTCTCACACAGAGACACAAGCAAACACAAACACACACACATCAACATGTCCAAGGCATGACTTACGAAGTCTCAAGAGATCAGAAAAATTAGGATCATTGTTGTCATGATGGATATGCATTTTGAGTGAAACTCAGCTTGAATATTAGAATAGGAAGAGAATAGGAATAGGAACAAGAATAGAATAGAATAGGAATAGAATAGAATAGAATAACAGAATTGGAAGGGTCCTTGGAGGTTTTCTAGTTCAACCCCCTGCTCAGGCAGGAAACCCTATATAATTTCAGACAAATGATTATCCAATCTCTTCTTAAAAACTTCCAGTGTTGGAGCATTTACAACTTCTGGAGGCAAGTTGTTCCTCTGATTAATTGTTCTAATTGTCAAGAAATCTCTTCTTAGTTCCAGGTTGCTTCTCTCCCTGATTAGTTTCAATCCATTGCTTTTTGTCCTGCCTTCAGGTGCTTTGGAAAATAGCTTGACTCCCTCTTCTCTGTGGTAGCCCCTGAGATATTGGAACACTGCTATCATGTCACCCCTAGTCCTTCTTTTCATCCCAACTAGACATATCCGATTCCAGCAGCTGTTCTTTATATGTTTACAACCATTCTTTATGTTTAGAGCCAGTAATCTTGAGTTTTCAAACACCTTAACTACTACATCAAACTGTCTTTCCAGAATACATTGATTCCAAAAATTGGCATCTGGGTCAAGCGGAAGGATTAGCATCCTTAGTTGACTCTCTCCACATCCTCATTCTGTTACTGTTGCTGAAACAGGAAGTCTACCCATAGTCTAACATCTATTCTGCTTCACCTAATGAAACTTGGTTTACATAGATGAGGGACCTCCAAAGGTTGACATGGATGAGGGACCTCCAAAGGTTAGTTGACTCTTTCCACATCCTCATTCTGTTTCTGTTGCTGGAACAGGAAGTCTACCCATAGCCTAACATCTATTCTGTTTCACCTAATGAAACTTGGTTGACATGGATGAGGGACCTCCAAAGGTTGACATGGATGAGGGACCTCCAAAGGTTAGTTGACTCTTTCCACATCCTCATTCTGTTTCTGTTGCTGGAACAGGAAGTCTACCCATAGTCTAACATCTATTCTGCTTCACCTAATGAAACTTGGTTGACATGGATGAGGGACCTCCAAACTTTTCCAGCCAGCTTTTCTTTTAACAGATTATGACTGACAGGTAAAATATAGCTCTTGTGAAGCCTAAGCTAGGCTAATAATAATTCCCCCAATGCTTTCCTCCATTGGTGGTGAGAAGGTGCAAAATGATACGTGGAAGGAAGGAGTAAAAGTGTTTCATTATCAAACCATAATGTGTTGCTAATAGACCCTATCAATCACTATAAATATAGTTGCTGGCAATTACATATAATCAGTTATTCTCATTCATGACTGGAAGTTGGATGCAAGGCAATTTTAGCTAGCTCTAGCTATTTTTGATGTCAGAGGTCTCAAATATACAAGTATACAAAATATTTTTTTTAAATTCTCACACCTGATTTTTGAGTGGAGAGGTAGCTGAATTTTCACATGAATTTGGTAGGAAGTAGATTTTGGGTTTTAGCTGCAGCAGAAATCATGCCAGAGTTAACGCTACCTCCAAATGAAGTCTGACTAGTGTTTAACCTTCCAATGATCCATGTTCACCTTTATAATTTTCATCAGAATATTTATTTAGTATTTCCTGGAATGACTAGCTGAGGAAGGAATGCTATGTATTATCTGATCCTTTCTTTATCAACTGAAGGATGGGAGAATTGGGGCCAACTTCACATTTTGGGGAGTGAGTTGTTTTGGAGGGCAGGAGCAACAGCAATTCTCAGTGTGTAGGACTAATCTAGCTAGCTCTATCCTGAGAAATCCTATTTTGTTGAAAAGCCTTTATTTTGCTCACTTCTGTTTTTAGATGTTTTCCTTTTGGACCTCTCATCCTTTAGGTTCTCATCCTTGCCGTAAACTTCCTGGAAGGCCATGTGAAAACCTTATCAACGAACATGCTCTGTCTTGGATGGAGAATTAGTTAGAAGAACATGCTTATTTCCCATTTCTTGTTGCAGATAAATTAGCTAGAAAGTTTTGCATATTTAATTACCAGCCTTATCTGTTAGAAGCAGAAGGGTGAGGGCTGTAATGTTTTAATAAGGAACCCACCTTCTGGGAAGACCATCCTCCACCAGGGGTGTGAATACTTTGTTGCTTGTGGCCAATTGCTTATAAATGATCATGTGCCTTTGCTTTTCAACAGTGCAAAATGCTAATTTGTGCTCTTGGATTGTGGCTTAGTTCCGTGAACACACCTTTTTGTGCTGAAAAGAATAAACAGGTCTGCAGTTCTTTTCCTTGTGTGATAATTCATACCAGGGAAGGAGAAATCCCGCCTTTGGCTCATCCAATCAACAGCTTGGCCAACAACTTTACCAAGTGTTTAAAAAGAGTAACATTTAAAACAAAAAAACAATGTACATATAACACAAACTGAAAGACTGTGAGTTCTAGTCCTTCCTTAGGCATGAAAGCCAGCTGGGTGGCCATGGACAAGTCATTCTCTCTCAGGCCAACTCACCTCACAGAGTTGTTCTCGTGGGGAAAAGAAGAGGAAAAAGCAATATTATATACAGTCACTGCCTTGAGTTACTTTAATAAAGATGGGATAAAAATCAAATAAACAAACAAGCACATGCATGCATGCATACATACATACCCACAAAAGAGCCAAAATGCTAAGGATAATTAACCAAAGGAGAACAGAGAAAATGAGGAAAAGGTTGGCAAAGGACTGGGTGAAGAGCTAGATCATTAGTATCCTTCAAAACACAAGTGTGAACCTTTCATTCCAAGGCAGGGGTTGTTGTGTCTTCGGAAATGATGCCAGGAGTCGGTGACTTCGTATCAAGCTCTTTTATTGATGTAGGAACTGAACTGGCGCTATAGGAAAAGTTTGCGGCTTTTATTCCTTTAGCCGCGGCGGCCGTGGCCAATGGCACCGCTTTGAATCTCCCGCGATTCGAACCGACCAATCGCGGGAGATTCCTAGCGAGCCAATCGGCGCGGCTCGACTAACCAATCAGAGTGCCCCGCGCCTTGGCCAATCAAGGCGCGGGGATCTCAAGAATGCTAATGAGGGGACAGAACACCCCTCCCCTCTTGGTTTAGTCCTTACGTCGCGTAGTCCCGTAGGTAGGCGGGGCTCTGTCTTAGCCTACTGGACCTGCGCAGCTCAGTCGTAGGTTGGATCCCGGCCAGTTCGGTCGGGGTCTCTGCTTCTCCGGATGCCGTCGTGGGAACCAGCTGGTCGGTCAGGCCGGGCTGCTCTCCGTAGCTCCCTCCTGGGCTTCCCGGGTTGATTGAGCTGCGGGTTTCGCCGCTCCCGCTCGGTCTCCCCGGGTCGGTCGAGCTGGCCTGGCTGTCTCTTCCTGGCGAGGGGTTGTGCTGGCTGCTTTCAGGTAAGTATTGTTGGTTTATTCTTCTTTGGTTTTGGTCCCCTGGGTATTCCCTCCCCCCTTGGTTTGTGTTGTGGGGGATGGTTTTGCCTGCTTGTGTGTCGGTGGTCTCTTGGGTGGTCGCCCTCGATCTTAATTGGTCGATGTGGCGTTTCCATGCTCATCCATCTGTTGTTTGTAGCCGGTACGAGTGTGGGCCTGTTATTTGTGTGATGATGGCCGGTACCCATAACGGGTCTCCCGTCAGGTTCTTTACGTACACGGGGTCGCCTGGTGCGAAGGTTCGGTGTTTGCTGGTTGAGTCTGGGGGCTTCTCTGGGTTATACATGGGGTGTAATCTGTCGAGTGGGGACCTTAATTTCCTCCCCATTAACAGTTCGGCTGGGCTTTTATTCGTTGTGGTATTTGGGGTTATGTATTGGGTGAAGAGTAATTTATTTATTTTATCCTGGATCTCCCCGTGGTCTATTTTCCGGATGGTTTTCTTAGTGAATTGCACTATCCGTTCCACCCTACCGTTCGCCGCCGGATGCGCCGGTGCTGTCAGCGCGTGTCAGATGCCCCTTTCCGCTAGGAATTTTTCGAATTCTAGCGAGGTGAATTGGGGCCCGTTGTCGGAAACGACGTCTGGGAGGCCGTGCGTTGCAAAAAGTTTGCCGAGTTCCTTGATCACAGCCTCCGTGGTTGTTGTTCTCATGTTGCTTACCTCCAGCCAGTTGGAGTAAGCATCTACTGTTATTAGGAAGGTGTGTCCTTTTCTGGGCCTGGCGAAGTCTATGTGGATCCTAGACCAAGGTCCCCTTGGGGTTTCCCACTCTAGGACGGGTGCTGTGGGTGGGCTTGGCCTAGTTTTCTGGCATCGTTGGCACCTTGCTACCCATGTCTCAATCTGTTTGTCCATCCCTGGCCACCAAGCGTAACTTCTGGCCAGGGCTTTAGTCTTAATGATGCCAGGGTGCCCCTCGTGTAATAGTTCCAGAACCTTCCCTTGTAGTTTTTCTGGAATGACCACACTATCCCCCCATAGTATGCACCCTTTTAATAAAGAGAGTTCCGTTTGCCGGTTCCGGAATGTCTTGACGGACTCGTCGTTGTCCCTTTCCGGCCACCCTTTCTCTACCCAAAGCAACACCCGCGCCAGACGTTTGTCTTTATTAGTCTCTTGGGCAATGTCTGACGCGGTTATGGGTAGGTTGGGTAGAGTCTTTATACTGAGGGTGGTCGTTGTGGGTGCTGGGTCGGTGTCAGGTTCCGGTAGCGGCGAGTGGCTTAAGGCGTCTGCATGGGAGATCGTCTTACCCGGTCTGTGTATGAGTCCGTAGTTGTAGGCCGCCAGGAACTCGGACCACCTTGTCATTCGGGGAGACAGAATGTTCGGGGTGGCCTGGTTCCCTGCAAGGATTCCCAGCAGCGGCCTGTGGTCGGTTATGATGGTGAATGTCCGGCCGTAGAGATACTCGTGGAATCTTTTCACTGCAGCAACGATAGCCAGAGCCTCTTTGTCCAGCTGGCTATAGTTCTGCTCTGGTTTGGTGAGGGTCCTTGAAAAGAACGCGATGGGTGCTGCTTTTCCGTCGGGGAGGGTATGGCTGAGGACAGCGCCGATGCTGAAGGGTGATGCGTCAGATGTGACGGCCAGAGGTAGGGTCTCGTTGTACTGTATAAGGATGGCATCCGAAGTGAGGAGGTCCTTTGTTCTCTGGAAGGCAGCTTGCTCGCGTTTCCCCCAAGTCCAGGTCGCCGCCTTGCCCAGGAGCCTATGCAAAGGCTCCGCCACCGTCGCCTTTTGGGGCAGGAAAACATTGTAAAAGTTAAGTAGCCCCAGGAATGCCTGTAGCTCCGTCTTCAACTTGGGTGTGGGGGCTTCTTTGATGGCCTTGATTTTTTGGTTTGTGGGGTGAATGCCGTGACGGTCTAGGAAATATCCTAGGAATTCAACCCATTCCGTGTATAATTGGCATTTCACCCTCTTTACCTTGAGCCCAGTCTCTTTGAATTTGGTTAGGACCTCCCTTAGGCGACCCTCTAGTTCGGCTTGGTTGGTTGATGACACTAAGACGTCGTCAAAGTAAGGTACCACCCTCTTGATGCCTTGTAATAGTCTTTCCATTAGGCTTTGGAATATTCCCGGTGCCACACTGACTCCGAATTGGAGCCGGTTGCATTTAAATGCTCCCCGGTGGGTGACTATGGTTTGCGCTTCTGCTGTTTCCTCATCGACTGGCAACTGCTGGTATGCCTGGGCGAGGTCGAGTTTGGTGAAAACCTTGCCCCCTCCCAGTGAATGCAGTAGGTGTTGCACTACTGGGACGGGGTAGGCGCTTTGTTGCAACGCGCCATTTAGGGTGGCCTTATAGTCCCCACAGATCCTCACCGACCCATCGGGCTTGATCGGGGTGACTATGGGGGTCTCCCACCGGGCTTGGTCTATTGGTTGTAGGACCCCTTGCTTGACGAGCTTGTCAATTTGCTCGTCTATCTTGGGTTTAAGTGCAAATGGCACCCGCCTTGGTTTCAGGCGTTTTGGGGGGATGTTTGGGTCTAGGCTGAATGATATAAGGGGCCCTCGGTACTTGCCTAGGTTTCCGTCGAAGACCTCTTGGAATTCCCGGGCTAGTTGTTGCTCCCAGCTGTCGTCGGTGACGTGGTCGATTCCCATGACTGTGATGCCGAGCGGGGCGAACCATTGCAGTCCCAGTAGGCTTGGGCAGTCGCGATCGATGATTGTCAGGGGAAGCCTTTCGGTGCGCCCTTTGTATGTTACGTTGAACTGTCCGGTTCCGACTACCGGGATGCGGTTTCCCTGGTAGTCTTTTACGATTAGTCTCTGGCTGTCTAGGCCTTTCCTTTGGATGGTAGGCACCAAGCACTTTATTTCTTGCCATGCTATCATGGAGAGGTAGGACCCGGAGTCCACCTCCATTTTGCATGGCTCACCTTCAATGCCTACCTCCACCTAGACCTTCCGGGCGTCATCGGTTGTGGCGTGGCCGATGGTGACCGTCTGATGGGTCTCCTCTCTTCGCCGGGTCTCGCCGCCTCGTAGGGATCGTCCTTTCTGGTCCCATCTGTTGTCAGAGGGGCGATCTCTGGTCCGGGGTGGTGTGCTCTCTCTCCTCCGTTCGCTCTGGTCCCATCTGGGCAGGCTGCGCTTCTTTTTGAGGCAGCAGACGCAGGCGATGTGTCCCTTCTTGTCACAATGCCGGCAGATCGACTCGAAAAACCGGCATTCGGACCTGGGGTGGTCACCTCCGCAACCGGCACAGTTGGTCCTCGACTTACGACCCCGCCGGTTCCGTGGGTCGCGGCCTGCCTGGAGGCAATGAATTTCCTCCTCCTCGTCGGAAGTGCCCGATGCCGAGTGGAAATCGCCCTGGTGGGTGGTCATCTCGGGTTGGGCCTTGGCCGACCTTGCAGGGTGGTTGTTCCTGCTGCGGTCCCCAGCATTCGGTCGGCACATGCGGTCGGCAGATGTTCGGGTCACTTCGGCGGCTGCGGCTGCGGTGAGGGTATCTGCCCTTGGCCATCAGCTGACTCTGGAGGACGGGGTCCCACAGGCCGAGCACGATTCGGTCTCGCAGGGCGTCGTTCAGGTTGTTGAATTCGCACAGCCTCCCTAGGCGCTGTAGTTCAGCGACGAAGTTGCTGAAACTCTCACCCGACCGTTGGTCCCGACGGTAGAACTCGTTGCGTCGGATTAGGAAGGGCACCTCTGGAGCGTAGTGCCGCCGAAGTATTGGCTCGAGGACATCCCAGTCCATTGCGGTCGCGTCGGCGGGTTTGGCAAGTGCCTTGGCCATCTTAAATACCTCGGTCCCGCAGTGGGTCAGGAAGACGGCTCGCTTCATGGGGCCAGTGGCGTCTTTCAGGTCGCTGCACTCGAGGAACATGCGGAATCTGTCAGAGTACGATTCCCAGTCCTCACTGGCAGGGTTGAAGGGTGTGGGGGTTGCGATTTTCGCCATCGTGGAGATTCGTCTGGCTTTCGTCGGACACGTGGTTCGGTTCAGGATCTGGATCCCACCTTCGTCGCCAGTGTTGTGTCTTTGGAAATGATGCCAGGAGTCAGTGACTTCGTATCAAGCTCTTTTATTGATGTAGGAACCGAACTGGCACTATAGGAAAAGTTCGCGGCTTTTATTCCTTTAGCCACGGTGGCCGCGGCCAATGGCACCGCTTTGAATCTCCCGCGATTCGAACCGACCAATCGCGGGAGATTCCTAGCGAGCCAATTGGCGCGGCGCGCCTAACCAATCAGAGTGCCCCACGCCTTGGCCAATCAAGGCGCGGGGATCTCAAGAATGCTAATGAGGGGACAGAACAGGGGTCTTCAAACTTGACAGCTTTAAGACTTGTGGACTTCAACTCCCATAATTCCTCCCCCAGGCATGTTAGCTCAGGAATTCTGGGAGTTGAAGTCAACAAGTCTTTAACTTGCCAAGTTTGAAGACCCTTGTTCCAGAAGAAATGCATTGTGACAGAGAAAAAGTGAACTTCAGGGGTCCCAAATGTTGATATTTGCTTAATTGAAGGAATCCAGAGCATGCCAACCTTGTCAGATCAGATTGGCTGGGCAGATATTATGGGAGACAAGTGGACCTTTGAACATTCAGGGCCTGTGTCATAGATAGTGACCGGCACCCTGAATTGCACCTAGAAGCTAAGTATCACTTAGCGCTGTTCATGAAGCACAGATTTACACTGATTCAAAATTACATAATTATTCTGGCATATGAGTATTCAACTCTCGGAAAACCTGGCAAGGCAACCAATGAATCCTTCAATATCTGTTGTCTTCTGCACAATGTCATGGTATGATAGTACATTGCTACAGAACATTCCTGCCTAATTTTATAAACAGGTAAATATTAATATGCAAATTACTATGCTCCTGCAGCTTAGCTGTCCTCAGGTTTGTTGCATTTTCAATTTTCTTCATTCTGGCAACAGTTCATGAGAACTGATGTCTAACAGATCTGGAGGATACAAGAGGGGAGGCCAAGCTACTGGGTATTTTTCTGTTTATAAAAGTGATTATATCAATCTGACTGAGTGAATTTGTTTGACAAAAATAATTCTGTAGCAAAGGCTGAAGAAATGAAAAAAAAATATTTGCAATAAGCAAATAGATTGTCTATCGACTACTCTGTCTGTCTGTCTGTGTCTGTCTGTCTATCTATCTATTTACCTCATAGATGATAGACAGACAGATAGATGATATCCTCTCTCTCTCTGTGTATGTGTGTGTGTGTGTGTGTGTCTATATCTATCACCTACCTCCTGTTTTTGGATTGATTTTGTAGCCCTAAAATGATCTTATGGCTACTACCTGGCTATTAAGGGAATGACACTCATACTAATACACTTTATAAGAAGAAAAGGAAATTTGACAAAGAAAGTAAGTCTTATATAGTAATATGAAAATTGATGTTGCCCTGAGACAAACTACCCGAGAAGCTTTCAGACTGTTTTTCATAAGAGTATTTGAAGCAGTGCCAAAGTACCAATTTAACAAAGGTGCTGCATCAAAAGACAGTTAAACTCAATGGGGTTTTTAAGTCTCCACCATCTCAAGAGAGTTGTGATATTTTATTGGACCTTTCCTAAAGGCAGGATGTGATAGTTTTAATCTTTCATTTTCATCCAGAAATGAAAAGTCTGAAGTTCAAGTTAAATTAAAAGGAAATTAAATTAATGTCCAATTGTTCTTGGCCTTACACATGCTTGGTTGATGATTATTAATATGACTATGCTAACCAGAATATTGCGACAATACTTTGAGCAAAGTGGCATCAACTCTCACCTTATGGATAGAGTGCTTGGTTTAGAGTCTGAAATGTTTTAAAACACAGAAGCTGAGATTAAATAAACATCCATTAGGCATGCACTGAAAGAACATGGAAAGAAATATCACAATGAATGATTGATGACAGGCTTTTTTGTTTTTATAAAATACAGGAACACTTCATTAAAACAAATTACCTAGCCAACAATTCATTTGTCCCAACAATTATTTGCTCTGCCCATTGTTGGAGATGCAAGCAGAACTAGCATGATGTGAGGAAGTATGCACGGTAGAAAAATTTGACACTGCAAATTTGTGTAGCTCAATAAATGCCCATGCTATGTGCCATCCCACATAAAAGTTAATGGAGCTTTTTATAAGCCACTGTCCTTTTGTTGTTTTTTTTTCACCCCTCTACATCTCAATCAGTTGATCAAAATGAACAATAGCCTTTAACAGCAGCATTGCGTAGGAACTCTGCATATATGCAGATCACTAGTATGGGTTAATAAACTTGGCTTCTATAGATATGATCCAGATGCATAACCTAAAACGCGAGTAAGCATATTTATCCTAGAGCAGAAATGCCATCTTCTTTTGGCTATGGAAACTCTGCCATCCACAGTGTCATGTGGACATGCAGTTTCAGAATGGTAGGTACAGGTCCAAGCCACACTTTTTGTTTTGTGCAGTGACATTTCAGTTTAATTAAAATCAAAAGACAGGGTTACTCTCTACATGAATGTACCATCCAATCATGACAAATCACAATTTGTAACAACAGTTGAGGGCTCCAGGGACTTCCCTCATAAACTTTCAGGAATTTATTTATTACATTTGTGTTGCCACCCACCTACCAAAAGTAATTCTGGGCAGCAAACAAAATAAAAACATAAGATAATAAGGCAACCATTTAAAGCACTGAGTGATATCGTTTAAAATAAATAACAATATAGATATTGCTCAGAAGGCTCAATTTATTTATTTTTTTTGATCAAGGGTGTCAAACTCGTATTGTCTTGTGTTATCACATGATATATTGTGACTTTTTTTCCCATTTGCTAA
This sequence comes from Hydrophis major, assembly GCA_033807585.1. Classification (NCBI taxonomy): domain Eukaryota; kingdom Metazoa; phylum Chordata; class Lepidosauria; order Squamata; family Elapidae; genus Hydrophis; species Hydrophis major. The sequence continues at coordinate 250,261,576 of CM066330.1, forward strand.
ACCAGGTGAGGGCATGGCCAGTGTGTGATGCATCTGACCAATGGGCCATGAGTTTGACAGCCCTGTTTTAGATCAATTCAAGAATGCAGAATGCCTCCTTCTCCTTCTCCATCTCTTTCTCTTTCTCTTTTTCTTTCTCTGTTCTCTATTTATACCTAAATGTATACAAGTAGTGCTCAACTTAGAACCAGTTGCTTAGCAACAACTTGAAGTTACCATAGACCTCCTCAAGGATACTTTTGATCTAGATTTGAAATTCTGACAGCTGCCTCTCTCTGCAGTCATGTGATCTTATTTTGGCCATTTGGCAACCAGACTGCATTAATGGTTGTTTGCAGTATCCCATGATAACATAACCATGAGTTATAACTGTTGTTTACCAGAAAGTGGCAATTACTTGCGATTTCAGCCAAAAAATCCCCATCGGTAAAATGGATCTATTTAATGGCCACAAAGTTTGTTTCACAGTCCCAATGGTTCACCTATCAACCATAACAAGGTCATTAAATTGGGTGTGGTTATATGGTGACCCACTTAATGGGGTCAATTAAGCTCGTAAGTCAAAGACCAACTATGCTTACTGGAAGCTCTGACAGTAAAATCTTCCTTGGTTGTTCTGTAAAATTTCCATAGTACTTACCTTAAAAAAAAAAAGATAGTCTCATAAGAAAAGAAAGAGTATAACTGTGGGATTGGATGAATAAACCTATTTCAGAAGCTGATCATAGATTCCAAAGCTGTGGGTTTTAAAAACTCTCTTATATTAGTTATTAGAATCTCTCCCATTAGTTATTAGAGAACCTCTCTAGGACTGAAAGGCACCATCACTGGATCTCCTTAAGAGCTTCTCATGGAAAATTGATTGTGAGAAATTGATCATTGGACAAGCTGAACAATGTAATGTCACTTATATTCCTTAAGAGACAAGAATATTAGACACCAATACCACAATCAGAGGTGGTATTCAGCAGGTTCTGACTAGTTCAGGAGAATTGGTAATGGAAATTTTGAGCAGTTCGGAGAACCAGCAAATATCACCTCTGACTGGCCCATCTATTCTCTGCCACCTGAGTCCCAGTTAGTTGGCTGGGTCTTCTTTTGTTGCCCTGCACAAAAGAACAGAGCTGGAAAGCAGTTTAGTGGGGTGGGGAGGGAATGGGTAACCTTCCCCCAGGAATGGGGTGGGAATGGAGATTTTAGAGTATCCTTCCCCTGCCATGCCCACCAAGCCACACCATGCCCACCAAGCCATGCCCCCAGAACCAATAGTAAAAAAAATTGAATTCCACCACTGACCACAATGAAGTTACAACAAATGGCTAACTAGTTGATCTTTGTTGCATAGGATTTGGCCTTATTGTATTCAGGAATGAGAACAAGAGTGGAAAAAAATAAAAAAATAATCTAGAATCCAGAAGATTATGAGTTCCAGTTCTAGTCCTACCTTCAGCATAAAAGCCAGATGGGTAACTTGGAGCCAATGACTAGAACACTGTGAGTTCTAGTCTTGCCTTAGACATGAAAGCCTAAATAAATACAGAGAAGATTAACAAAAATTATTAGGTACAGGAGGCTAAAGCACATAAAGAACAGTTGTTGGACTTGGGTATGTCTTCTCTAGTGAAAAGGATTAGGAGTGATATGTCAGCAGTGTTCCAATATCTGAAGGGCTGCCACAAAGAAAAGGAAGTCAAGCGATTCTCCAAAGCACCTGAAAGCAGGACAAGAAGCAGTGGATGGAAACTAATTGTAAAAAGTTGCTCAATTTGTGCCACAATGAAACACCGAACTGGAAAAACCCCTGGCCTCCTGCAACAAGTTGCTGAACCAACTCAATCTTGGGAAGAGATCGCAATGGACTTTATTGTTGAATTACCTAAGTATGATCATTTGGACTATAATTGACTTATTCTCTAAACAGGCCCATTTTATAGCTTGCAAAGGACTTCCATCTGTGAAAAAACTTGCAAAGCTGTTTGTGAAACATATCTATAGACTACATGGAGTACCTTGTAGAATAATATCAGACAGAGGGGTACAATTTACTGCAAAATTTGGAGGGAATTTCTGAAATCCATTGGTTTCTCTCAAGGGTTATCCTCAGCTTTCCATCCTGCTTGTAACGGAGCAGTGGAGAAGGCTAATGCCATGATTGAACAATACATTAGATGCTATGTTAATTATCAACAAGAAAATTGGGCTGAGTTATTACCTTTTGCAGAGGTTGCTTACAATAATGCAGTAAATAGTAGCACGGGATTGACTCCATTCCAAATCAACACTGGAATGGATTTTGTCCTGATGCCAGAGTTACCGACACAACCTCCCTCATCCATGTCCCTAACAGAATGGATGAACTCATTAAAGAAAGGATGGGAAGAAACAAAAAAAGCTTTGACCAAAGCTGCAAAAAATTATAAAAAACAGGTGGATAAACATAGATCCCTTCAACCACCTTTTAAAGTAGGGGACAAAGTATATTTGTCAACCAAGTATCTTAGGTTGAAACTGCCCAGTAAGAAGCTGGGTTCAAAATTCTTGGGTCCGTTCCCAATTTCAAAGTTAATCAATCCAGTCACTGTCCAATTAAGTCTTCCTCAAATATTGGGGAAAATTCATCCAGTATTCCATTGTAGTTTACTAAAACCAGCTACTACATCAATGATAAGACCACCGCCAATCACTCCCCCTAATGGTACAGGGGGAAACACATTATGAAATTCAAAAAAATTCTCGATTCTAGATTACACCATGGCCGATTGCAATATTTGGTCTTATGGAGAGAAGCAACCTAGAACTAAGGAGAAATTTCCTGACAGTTAAAACAATTAACCAATTAACAATTAACTTGTGTCCAAAAGTTGTAAATTCTCCAACACTGGAAGTTTTTAAGAAGAGATTGGATAATCATTTGTCTGAAATGATATAAGGTTTCCTGCCTGAGCAGGGAGTTGGACTAGAAGACCTCCAAGATCTGTTATTTTGTTAAAGACAGCTGGGTGACTTTGGGCCAATCACTTTCTTCCAGCCCAAGCCATTTCACAGGGTTTTTGTTGTGTGGAGGAGGAGGAGGAGGAGGAGGAAGAGGAAGAGGAAGAGGAAGAGGAAGAGGAAGAGGAAGAGGAAGAGGAAGAGGAAGAGGAAGAGGAAGAAATATTAGGTATATTCACTGCCTTGAGGTACTTAGGATAAAATCTAATAAATAAATAAAACAAACAAACAAACCAAAACCTTTCAGAGAAATTATTTGAAATGAGAAATCATTTCTGTATCATTTCAGTACCAGGAAGACTGAATGGATATGTTTATGAAGTCACCAGGAATCAAACTCTGTTCAATAAAACTGAGTGCTAAAACACGTTAAAAATGCCTTCCTTTCACTATCAAGCATCAATTTCTCTTTTATAAACATAGGCATGCCCAAAAAATGCTTTTGGAACTGGTGCAGCAAAATGATGCAATTAATCATATGCATTATGCCTTGCATCTATAAATGTATAACTTCCCCATGAAAAAGATACAATAGCTATATTTCAGTGATGATAAAGATGCAATTTAAAATTACATTTGGATGAAGGAATGACCAAAGAGCAGCTTTGGATTCCCTAGAGGTACATTTGTAATGTTTAAGCTAATCATCATTCTCTGGCAGATACAACTCCAACTTACATCAAAGGAACCCTAATCTCTTTTTCAAGATGGTTTAATGGGAGCCAGCTACATAATGACAGATGGCCCCAATTACCATCTTAATTTGAAACCAGGGCAGAAATAGCAAAAATCAACAAGGCTAGATATTTAGAGACCTTTGTAACTGTTTCTTTGAATGAATTGGGAGTTGACTTTGAGCTGCTGGCCGTGTGGCCGCAGTTTTGATTATACGAGTTTTTCTCTCTATCTCAACAACTTTAATGTGTATGGACTGAATGAAGAATTCTGAGATTTGAAGTCTGTACAATTTAAAGTGGCTGAGACTGAGAAACACTGGATTGTATAATTTATACCCAATTAAAACATCATTGTGGCTTAAAACATATGTTTGGAGAGGAGACACCAAATTTGTTTGGATTTGGGAGAAATTGTTAGTGCTTGCACAAAATGGCAGCTGAGGCAGAGTGTTTTTTTCCCCCCCAAAGTGTCTTCTTTTGGGTTATAATCAGTTACAAAACTCTCACTTCCTGTTCTATCACCTGCCCCAACTCCCACCTCCAAACCTTTGTCCTTTTTTTTGGAATGGTGATCATGGACTCAGTATTTTTTTAAAAATCTAAGAAAACTGATCATTTCATTAAGGTAGCAAGGGATGATACTGAATTTTTAATAAATGATTAATTAACTGTTTGAATTAAACAGAGGTGTCTGTGAACTCAGGTTAAGGGACTAGGCTAGAAATTGGGAGAGCTCTAGTCCCACTTTAGGCATGAAAGCCAGCTGGGTCATTTTGGGACAATCACCAGTGAGGTTATTAGCCCAGGAGATTGTTATTTCTAGCCCTACTTAGGCATGAAAGCCATCTGATTTAGTTGGCTTGGGCTAGTCACTTTCTTTCAGCCCAAGTCTCCTCACAGGGTTGTTGTTGTTGTAGAGAAAACAGGAAGAGTAGGGAATATTCTGTATATTCAATGCCTTGAATTACTTATAAAAACAATAAAGGCATTAAAAACAAACAAACACAAGTACTATCTATTCGGACTATCTTTAAATGGCTGTTTCTGTATTAACAAGTGTTAAACCTGGATTCCCCAACCAGGGTTAAGGAGACAAGCTAAACAGAATGTGTAGTGTTAGTCAGATAGGCACACAGATAAATGAGTGAGATAAGCTTGTATGTTTATTAACATACAGTAAAAATAACAGATATGCTTGTGCTATCAAAAATATAGTTTATTCCACTTAGAGTTATATAGCATAGTCAAAATAACAGTCCATTAGTCATGTATCATTTAGTCAGTCCATTCAAGGATATTCAGTTGGCAAAGTCCATGTAGAATATCCTATGTCAGTTCACTTACAAATCAGTCCTTTGTCTATCTCTCCCATTTGAATAACGCAGTCTTGAGTCCATGCAGTAATTAGGGATCATCAAAGCCAGAGAGAGCAAGCTTCCGTTGCTTTGCTTCTTTTAAAGTGCTTTCACAACCACTCCCTCAATTACATTCCTATATTTAAAGTTGCAGACACTTTAACTTACAAACTATGATTACATATTTATTATTTTAGCTAGACCAGTTAGGGTAAACAATGTTATCCCTAACAACAAGAAGTAAAATATCTGATCTGGATTTCAGAGATAAGAGCTGCCATGCAGATGGGGGGGGGGAACAATCCCTCAAGATCAAACAAGGACTAGGGGACAGCAACTAGAGATAAGAAAGTTAATAATCAACCTCCCTGAAAGAAGTCACATCCGAGCAAGTCAATGAAAGATCAAGGTGATTGGAAAAGATTGTGCAATGGAAATTGCTGGCAAGTATAAGAAGGACACTTTGGACAAGTGTCTGTCAGAGGACACCACAACTATCATCCAGTTATGATGATAACCAGTTTAATCAAGTGGTTAAGGCATCAGACGAGAAGGTGGGAGACTGTGAGTTCTAGTCCTGCCTCAGCAATGAAAGCCAGCTGTGTGACCTGGTGTCAGTCACTCTCTCTCATCCCAACACAGCTCAGTTTTGCTGTGGAGAAAATAGGAGGAATGTGTAATAAAGGCAGGAAATAAATAAATTCTAAATAAATAAATAAATCTTAAATAAATACATAAATATGAATAAAATAAAATAAATTCATGGAACACTCTGGCTCCATGTAGGAGGTATAGGAGGTGTAGGAAATAAGTCAGTGTGAGTAAATTGCATGGATGTAATGCTAAAGATATTGTAATGAATGTGATTACTCCTTTTCAATTCAGTTTAATTTATTGCAGCCATAAATCAGTATAGACAATCACTAAAATAAAATTTAAGACAGAATTAAAATAAATCTGTAAAACAATGTATTCAAGTGAAATCCAAATTTGGGTGACCAGGATATCTACTAATCAGATGCAGTATGAATCTGGTTTGGATGTCTCCATAAAAGGAGCAATGAAGAATTAAAAAAACATGCCTTCCAGTTTGAGTCTCTTCGGCTACAGACCGAAATCCATGATTGTGCGCAGTTTCGATCTGTGTTCACTGCCAGAGCGCCCCGAGCCAGCTGGTTTCAGGGCTAAGCCACCCCGTAGAGGTGGTGAAGAAGGGGGAGACTGCCAGCAGGGTCGAGGAGAGCTGCATCTCTTTTCCCCAGCTGGCCTTTACTCCCTTTCCCGAAGGTGGTTGCAGCAGTGATCAGAAATGGCCACCTCAGAGACGAACTGAACTGGAAAAGAATGCGTAGAAGGAAAATAAGAAGAGAAAGTTTTTGTCGACCGGGTTAAACCAAAAAAGCAACAACATAAGGTACCCTGGAATTTAAATAAAATAACATTGTTCCCAAAGAAGATTTTGAAGCTGCAAAGGAGAAAGAGAAGGAAAAGGATTAGGGTTTTTTTTTTTTTCTTCCCTTCCTTATACTGACAGCCAAGAGACTTAAGCAAGAAATTGAAAAAAAATCCACTTTGACATTAATAGGCATCTAAGCTGAAAATAAAAGTCAAAGGGATAATAAAGATTTCTGGATATTTAAAAGTTTTTAAAAGCAGGAAAGGAGAAAAAAAAAAGAATAAAAGGGCAGGATCTGGAAAAATAGAGGAGACTGCCTGGAACTAAGGAATGGAACTGTAACTAAAAGGAACTTACAGTTAAATTTTAACAAGATTCCTCAAAGATACATTTTAACTGAAACTTGGCAACAAAATAATAGAACCCCAGGAAGAGAAAGTGGAAAAAAGAAGCAAGAAGGAACAGTTTTGGATTATTTGGATTATTTGTGATTTTTGGTTTTTGCATCTATATGACTAAAATTAACTGGGTGGTTGTTTAAAAGTCTTTAAAATGGTATCACTCTCAGAAGAACTGAAAATGGAACTTAAAAAATGGAAAGAAGATGCACAAGAAGGGAGAGGTTCTTTTGGCTTTCTATTTCAATTCTTAGAAAGGGGGAGGGGGAGGAAAGGGGGAAAGAGAGCGAAAGATTTAAGACCAAAAAAAACAACCAAAAAGAAGAAGAACAATTTGAAAGATGAGTATAATATGAGAAAGCAACAGAAGAGGGGATTACAGATGAGAGAGTTAGAAGTAGAGAGATGAGGGGGTAAAAAGGGGAGGGAGAAGAAGAGGGGAAGAAGGTAAGGAAAAGAAGTTGTAAAAGACAAAAACAAGAAATAGAGAAACAGAGAAAAGATATAAGAATTATTACCATAAGCTTGTTTAGAGATAATGGGTGAAAATTTAATTGTAAAAGGGATTCTGCAAAGGTACAAAAGATAGCATTGTTATATTACAAATAGAAATAAATTTAGAAAATATGACTAAAATGATGGATAAAATATTTACTGTAATGTAGTGGAATGTTTGTTAATAAATAAAAGTAATTAAAGTGAATAAGAGAATTAAATGGGAACATTTTCATTATTATTAATGATTTATAAAAATATAAGTGAGAAATATGGGGGGGGGGAAGAGAAGGAAGTTCCGAAGGAAGTATGATATTTAATTGAAAATAAATGTTAAAAATGTTAAGATTTTAATGAATATTAATGACAGAATTGAATTGGAATGGAATGTGTGTTAAGTTTTCACGGGTACTTACATGTATGGCATTCAGCTTTGTTCGGGTATTTTCCCATGTCATTGTAGTTGTTCTTTTAAAGTTTTAGCAACGTTTCAGCAGAATCTCATCTGCCATCATCAGGCTTCTGTATAGTGTTCATCTGTGAGTTAGACTTTTACAGTGGTTTCAGATTTAAATTTGGCGCAGCCTATTGCTGTGCCAGAATGGTTTTTTCTTCATCCTGATTGGTTGGGAGTCTTGATCTGTGTTTTTTAGTCTTGGAGTTTGCTGTGTTCTGCTTGATTGGTGTTTCTAATATCTTCTGTCTGTTTTTTTGGCTCTTTTTGTATCTTGATTGGCTGGCAGCATTGTGTTACTTTATTGGAGGCCTTTAGTGCAGCTTGGCTTTGGGTAAATGGACGGCTATCATTAGTTAGGAAGCTAGGTTTCATCTGGGTGCCTGGTTGGGGTGTGTTTGAGCTGGAGGTATCAGGGGGGATTTGTTTGTGCCCAGGTATTTGCCTGGCTTGTGGTGTGGAGATTTTTTTTGTTTGTGAGTGCAGGCTTCCAAATGATTGACAGTCTGGTGGAATCATTTCTTCTGTTCATGCTGTCTGGTCTTTTTTCAATCTCTATGGCTTCTCTGATGATTCTGTGGCTGAGGTTTTCTATAGTGGCTAGTGTTTTGGTGCCATTGAAGTTGATGCTATGACCTGTGGCTTCCATGTGTTGGATTAATGAGGAAGTTTGTTCCAGCTTTTTGACTGCATTTTTGTGTTCATCCAGGTGGGTACTTATTCTTCTATTGGTCTGTCCAATGTATGTGGCCGGGCATGATGCACAGGGGACTTCGTATATGCCTTGGTTTTCCAGGTCAATTTTGTCTTTGGGGTTTCTAAGGATGGCTGCTATTTTTCTGTCTGTTTTAAAAAACCAAAACTTGGAAAACATGTTAGTACCTGCAAAAACTTAAGAAAACACACACACACACACACACACACACACGTATAATCTTTTCTTTTTAAGAATATAATGTGTATTTTAAGAATGTACCAAGCAAAATTCAGTTGGAAGTTATGTATTATATTGAATGCTATAATTTTAAAGGTATACATTGAAGCTTAAATAAGAGTTTGAATGGATAAAATTAAAAGATATAAAGATATCATACTCCAATTGGTAACTACAAGGAAAAAAAAATTTAATGAGAAAAGATAATATGAAATTGAAACAGGACAGACAAAAGTATAAATATAATGATTTGAATTGAGATGAGATAATTAAAATAAAGTTGAGAAAATTAAAAGAGGGCTAAAACTGTGTAGAAAATATAAAACAGTAATAAGATACGGAATAGAATATACAAATGAGCACAAGATTGAGTTTTGTGTCTGTATGAAGTGATAACCTGGGACCATGCTATTTTTTAAAAAAAAGATGTTTTATTTGTATTTTGTTTTTGTGAAAACCCAAATAAAATTTTCAAAAAAAAAAGAAAAGAAAAGAAAAGATGTTCTATTGTTTTTGCCTCTCTGGAATCCATCCAGTCCTGCCAAGGGGAGAGCATGGGATCGGGCAAGAGAGAAAGCTTTCTGATGACAGGATGTTTCTACCTGTGCAAGGTAGTAGCGACAATATATCTGTTGTATCCTGGTGACTGGAAGGCTGGAGACTTTCCTAGGTTTGCTTGCCTTTCTGCATCCTTTATCCTTTGCTTCAGGTGTTGTTGTTTTTTCATCTGAACATTTTTTATTTTAAGAACTGAGGAGGGAACTAGGGACTTCCATTTCTGAGAGCAGGACAAGAAGTAATGGATGGAAGCTTGTCAGAGAGAGAGCCAATCTAGAAGTGAGGTGAAATTGTCTGACAGTGAGAACAATAAACTTGCTTCTGAGGGTTGTGGGTACTCCATCACTGGAGGTTTTCAAAAAGAGACTGGACAGCCATTGGACTGGGATGGTATAAACTTCCAGCCTTGAGCAGGGAGTTAGATTAGAAGACCTCTGAGGGCCTTTGTGACTCAACAATTTTATGATTCTGTAAGCTTCCACTAAGAATGGTTGATTGAATAAGAATTGATGCCTTTGAACTGTGGGGCTGTGTAAATTATTGTGGACAGCCATGGACAGCCAGAGTAACCAAGAGAGAAAAACTAAATCGTATAAAACCAGACACATCGCTAGAAGCTAAAATCATAAGACTAAGTCCAATTTACTTTAGTCATGTCTTGTGTTCAAATTCATCGGAGAAGGCAATGATGCTGGGAATGGTTAGTGGAACAAGAAGACAGGGCAAGCAAAGAACACACTGGCTTAATAGCATCAAATCTGATCCAAAGTTGAACATCCACCCACTGAAAGAAGTTGTGCTTCACAGGGTAGCATGGAGAGCACTTGCCTATAAAGTTGTCAAGAATCGGACATGACTAAATGGTTAAAACAACCACAGGATGGCTGTTTGCTCAGCCTTAGTGGTATCTGTATAGGGCAGGGCATGAACAGATGTTATTTGCAACTGACATCTTCTGATTGAGACTCATTGACACCTCAACTTTCCATTGATTACTTTAACTATTGAATATCTATAATACTTCTTGCAGGGGTGTTTAATTTATATTTTACCAACAAAGAAACAAATTTTTTTTTTGTTGATAAAATATAAATTCAATATAAAAAACAGTCATGAAAGCGACTACCTGCAAAGGCTCCTGGATTGGGGCTGAAAGGCAAAAGCGGAAGCAGTATGTTCCGTCCTATATTTGGGTAGACCAGGTTGCCCTGACAGACTGGTTTCACTGGAAAAATACTTTCTTGCAAGGGTGTTCTCTGGTCTTCAGGGAAGGCTTTAACAAGCTACTTCTAAATTGTTGCCCAGCTGGATGTTTCCAAGTGATTTAGCTGGAGTTGACTCAGCTTGGACACAATTTTATTTTACCAGCTAGGTCAACATTTAAATGACTTGGGCTCATCTAGAACAAAGCTAAGTACTGTAGGGCCAGATCTGATAAATACTTGGATGTGAGAAGAAATTGGGAATTTGAAAAACATCCCAGTAAAAGATAAGGACAAACCACATTTTTCTTGTTGCTAAATAGAATAAACCAAGAGCCATGGTGGAGAAATGGTTAGAATGCAGTATTGAAAGTCTGACTCTGCCTACTGTCAAGAGTTTGACTCTGACAGGCTCAAGGTTGACTCAGCTTTCCATCCTTCCGAGGTCAGTAAAGTGAGGAGCCAGATTGTTGGGGGCAAGGTGCTAACTCTGTGCTTTAACGCACTGTGAGAGTGCTTTAACACGCTAGAAAGCTGTATATAAGCCTACTGTTATTTAACGCACTATGAGAGTGCTTTAATGCACTATGAAGCTGTATATAAGTCTACTGCTATTGCTAAAACATAGAAAACTCTACTGCAAGGCTGGCTGAGGAATTCTGCAAATTGAAGTCCACACATCTTGAAGTTGTCAGGGTTGAGGAACAGTGTCCTATAAAGAAGAGGAGCTGATTCCATTTGTAATGCAAGGGCAATTTGTGAAATTGTTGCTATTTCCCCTGAAACCTTCAATGGCCCAGAATCATTAAAACTTGGCTATGTATAGTAATTACTGAACAGCTGCTTTGGCAGATCTATATAGACAATTATCTGTTGATCTCAGTCCTCCAAACCAAGGTCATGGTTGCACCTGAAACTAAATTTACCCAAAATAGGCTCCTACCATTTGAAAGTCTCACATCTAATGATGCATGCTATTTTGCTGTCTCGCTGATGTTACGTGTGACTTTTCAGCCAGTCTTTTTCTGCTGGGATCAGAAATGGATTTTCTGGTCCCTAGACAATTTGCACATTGACGCCCTTAGATTTTCAGTGACTTGTGCTGAATTATGTTGCACGCATACTAGGAGATGGCTGGAACTCAAACCAGGAATCTTTGTTGGGCTGTCTACTTAGTTGCAATCTCACAGTCTTTGATTGAGGTAGCAAAAGTATTGTGTAACTTTATTGCAGTCAGCGACAATAAACAATAATAGAATTCTTTAATGGACCTGCAAGGAATTTGTCTTTGGTGTATATGCTCTCAGTGTACATAAAAAGAAACGGTACATTCATCAAGAATCATAAGGTATAACACTTAATGATAGTCATAGGATACAAATAAACAATCATATCATACTAGGAGACAATCAATATAAATCATAAAGATACAAGCAACAAAATTACAGTCATACTGTCATAAATGAGAGGAGATGGGTGATAGGAACAATGAGAAGATTAATAGTAATAGTGATGCAAATTTAGTAAATAGTTTGATGGTATTGAGGGAATTATTTGTTTAGCAGAGTGATGGCATTTGGGAAAAAAAACTGTTCTTGTGCCTACACACAAGTAAAACACACAGACACACTAAAACAGACACAATTATAAAACATTAACATTAACATCACTCTGATCAACCTTCATAGCTTTATTGAACAATTCCTGTTGAATTATGGCTGCAGGTCTAAAGATCCCCATAACAAACAGGGGATCACCCTGCCAGTAGATCTCCCTGATCAACCTTCAGAGCTATATTCAACACCTCCTGGTGAATAATGGCTGTAGCTCTAAAAATCCCCAGGGAAAACACTGGATCACTCATCCCGATCAACCTTATGGCTGTAGATCTGGATATTCCCATAACCAGCAGTGGAATCACGCTGCCAGTAGATCACCCTGATCAACATTCAGAGCTACTGAAACCCCTCTGCTGAATTGTGGCTGTAGCTCTGAAGAATTCTACAATCAACATAACTTGATGCAAGTTATATAACTGCCATTATTCTGCCTGAATTTGTTTACATCCTTTAGTAATAGTGATTATTCTATGCTTTAAAAATGGATTTGGATTTCATGTTCAGACTCAATACTATAATCACATTGCAAGCAAAGCAGGCACAACATAAAAGTCATTCCTTCTTTGCTTCTTGAAGGTTTGAATTAATCCATATATTACTTGGATATTTACAATTCTATCAAGGTAATAATCACAAAACTCCTGTTTCTGTTTAGAAGGGGTTTTCATGTTTGCTTTGCAGGTTAGGTGCGGTATCTGCCATCCCGCATCTGATGGGCGGCTCATGAAAGGGAGCGAAGGGAAGAGAAACGACAGGAAGCGAAGTTTCCTCTTGATGAGCGCGCCCCGAATGTCTTGGCACACGCTCTTTTATTGTGCTTTTTTACAAGAAAATGATTTAATCAAAGCTCAAGTCAAACATGATAATCTCATCAGGATATGCATGTTTACAAAGCTGCATACCGGACAGATCATTTACAGGGTGGATAAGCTTATTAACAACTGTCTAGCTCCTTGTCCCTTATACGTGCCTTGCAAAGGTCACTGAAGAGACAGAAGTTAATGATTACACATGAATGATACAATGTTGCAAACACATGAATGATACATAGTTGCAATGATACATAGTTACAACAGTTAGGAAGTCACTTAGATGTCCAGAAGTTTATATATTGCACTGGACAGATACATACCTGTCATTTACAAATCTCCATTTGCTCTCTGTCATATTATAACCTCACTTTCCAAGGAGTTTGCTGTTTTTACAGTTATTGATTGCCTCATTCAAAACAAGCTTGCAGTTCTCTCTCTGTGACTTACATATTTTTAGTTGTTGTTGTGAAGCTGATCAAAAATTCCATAACAAGACCATACTTTGTACTTTGTTGCTAAAAGCAGAATTAGAATTTCACTAAAATATACCAAAGTTTTTATATGGAGCTTTCAAGCCAAAATTAATTAAATGTAGAACGAAGTTCATAGTGCAGTTCATACAACTAACAAACTAGCAAACAAAATACTGTGTGAGCAGGGGAGATAACCAAAGGGGCACATTCTTGAAATGGAATTATATTACAGATAAAAAATATTTCACTGCATTATTGTCCTAAGGGATTATAGATGGACAGTCAACAAACCATAAAGACTTATCTGATCTTGCATGCTAAACTGAGACAAAGTTGGTTAATATTTGGATGGGAGACATCAGGAATCTCAGGGCTATATAGTACATTGAAAAATCAAAGCAACATCTTATAAGATGACAACAGTAAACTTCTATAGTCTTGCCCATAAAACATGCCAATATCTCTATAGTCACTGAGTCTAAATTCAACTTAAATGAAGACTGAGGTGGACCTCTCTTTAATGTATGTATCTACCAGGGGTGGGATACGACAGGGTTAACTACCAGTTCAGGATTTACGAGCTTCCCTGCCCACTGTGAGCCAAGCGCCTGTTTTTTTTTTTAAACAAATTTTATTAATTTTTTACAGAAAACACAATACACAAACATACAAAACACAAAACATAAACAAAACTAAAAGATCTTTTCTGAAGTTTGTCTGATCCCGGGTTAAAACTCTTCACACAGACACAAATTCAAACATCATATTCACTTTGTATATCCTTCCATATCTTATTATCATTTTCATTTTTTTATATATATATATAATCCATTTTTATCAATTTTATAAAAACAATGCACAAAAAATCAAGGCATAACAGCTTATAAATTCTTTTCTAAGAAAAAATAATAATAAAAAACCAATAGAACATAACAATTCCAAATTATAGTATCAATACTTTATCTATTTAACTTCATATCTTATCCCTTCTTCTCCTTTTCATCCAAATTATTTCTTGTTAATTAAAATTTTATTGCCTTTTATCAATATACAAAATCCAAAAAAAAAAAAAAACATAACAAAACCTTTATATATCCTTTCATATCTTATTACCATTTTCAATAACATTCTTTGTCTGTTCTATTTCCAACTATCCATTCATCTTTTTTCTTTTACTATACTTCTCCTATACACCAATTGGAGTAACGTCTAAAACTCATTATCCTAACTTAAAAGTACTTCGTATAACAATTTTTCTTGGGATTCTGTTTAAAAGATTCTAAAATTACATAATAAATTTTATACTCTAAATACACATATAAAAACACAATCTTATATACCCTCCAGAATCCCTCTTTTATCCTAAATTAAATTCACCCATTGTCTCTAAATAAACTTTTTTTCTTTAGATCTTGCTTCCCCCCATTGAGGCTTCTCCTCCCCCCCTTTCTCTCTTGCTTATTCTTCTCCTTGCCCTTTTTACCCCTTTGTTTTTCCTCCTCCCTTTTCTTACTCCTTTTCCTTTGCTTTCTAACCTTGCTTCCACCTTTTCGCTCATTTTTCTCTTCTTTGGTTGTTTTTATAATTCTTAAAATCCCCTTTTTCTTATCCTTTTTCTCCTCCTCTCCGGAAAGAACCCATTGTTCATCAAAGATGGCTTCTTCTTCCTCTTCTTCCTTGTCCCAGTCCTTCTGCTGCGTAATCAACTTTTCATAAGTACATAACGCCATTTCTAAAAATTGAAACAAAGCGCCCAAAGTATCTTCCTTTTTATATTTTTGATATTCAGCCTTTAGTTCATCCACAAGCGATGCCATTATGAAAAGAGAAACTTTTCCCAAAACAACCACAAGTATTTTTAATCAAAAACAATTCAAAAAAAAATTCCAAAAGTTAATACTTTTCTTCCTTCTTCTCTTTCTCTTTCTGGGGTTAATGTTTAATCAAAGAGGTCCAATTACCATATATCTTTCTTTGGGATTTTAGGCAATCTCCTCCTTTTTCAGCTTCTGCTCCAATTTTTTCTCCTCTCCCTTCCCACTTGCGATATCAATTTTAAATAATCAGAAATCCATACCTCCAACAAGGGTTTTCCAATTTCTTAAATTTTTCAATGTCCAAAAATCCTTTTGTCCCTTAGCTTCAACTCTCAAAACAATTCACTTTCAATGTCCAATATATCCAAACATTTCTGCTGTTTCCATGGGGTGGGAGAGTGAAGAAAAAAAAAAGTTCCCTTTAACAGCTTCTCCGCCGCTTTCGCTCTTCTTAGGGATACAATGTATCCTCCAGCAATTCAAACAGCTCAGTTCCAGGCAATTTAAAGGATGTTACTTGACCCGGCTCAGACATCACTTTCACTCTTCTCCTCCAACGCAATCTTACCCGGTTGCTGGCTTCTTCGTGGCGGCCATTGCTGACTGCCGCTCCACCGCCTTGGGAAAAAGGAGTTTTTCCGGCGAAGGGGGGGTCTGCGACACCCCCACCCCCCTATCCGACTCCCCTCTCTCTTCAGCTGTCCCTACAGGGCAGCCATATCCCCCTGACCCATCTGGATCGGGGGTACCTCGACGGCTAGCACAGCAGGAATCGCGAGCTGTCGCGAATTCCTGCTGCCCCGAAGCCACGCGAAACCGGAAACCGAGCCAAGCGCCTGTTAATAGTCATCAGCACGCTGCTGTGCTGAGAAGCAGCCTTTGAAACAGCCCTCTTTTCTTGTTTTTTTTTTAACTGCAGCTGTGCCTCATTCGGCAGCTGAAGTTGAAAAATCAGGAAATAAAGATTAGGTAAGAGCCCAGGTGGGTCAAAACATCAGCAGACATAGAACCAGTTCTCTTTCTGCTGCTCTTCAGAACTACCGGTTCTACAGAGGTGGACAGAACCGGTAGAAACCCATCCCTGGTATCTACCCAATCATCCACAGGAGTTATGAACTCTTGAGTCATGTCCTCCTAGATATAATGCAACCAAAACACTCACACAAAATGACAAATGTTGAAATAATAAAAGAGGACTATGATAGCTACAATGACAAACACATTCAATGAGGCAGTAGCAGAAGTTAACCCCAAAGCCCAGCATGAAGATTAGTGTTTAGTTGAGGATGACATTCACCTAAATTTGGTTTCAACTCTAACAATACCAGGGGAATATTTCATAGTCAAGGCAGTGGAATTTTTCAATTATCTTCGTGTTTCTAGTCCTCCCTAATCGCCTTTGATCCTGATCCTTAATTCAGGTCTTGACTCTCCTGGCCAGATTTCATTTCATCCCACAGAAGATCCTGGAACCATGGATAGATGGGTTACACTGTGAGAAGGTCCTGCATCTCAAAACCAGTTGTTATACTACTGTAGGTTCTCACTACTTGGTGAACTTGTAGTTACCGTAATTAGTAATTTCATAAAGAGGTTTTCAACAGATCAGTTGAAGGTATGTCTCTGCAGCATTTGTTTTATGTCACTTTGAAAAGCAACATTTAAAAGGTTGAGTTGTTATGAATAACAGGTAGGATGCATAAATGCTATCTATGGGAATCATTTGCAAATATTGCCAGTCACAGATCACTGATGTTATATTTTAAGTAAATTGATTACATCCTTTCACTCCAAGTAATAATATGAAAAAATAGCAGAATTTTGGGGAGAAGAACTGATGTGTTTTTTTTTTAAATGTTAGTGCTTTTTATAAACTATGAAGCTTTATATATTTTGGGGTGAGTTGGTGATAGCATTCTTTGTTTGAAAATTTGAATGTGAGTTTATGGTGACAATTAGAACTCAAATAATCACCTAAATTTGTAGCTTTAGGGGTCTTTTTTGGAAGTGGATGAAAACCCTTGGTTTGCAAATTCCAGTCCCAAATTGATCAGCTAATTAATTACTAGGATAATTGTTTTAGCTTTAGGAGTGGTGCGGTGACCTAGAGGTAGAGCTCTCACCTCACAATCAGGAGGCTGTGGGTTTGATCCTAGGCAGAGGTAGATATTTCTCTCTGTGTGCACAATGAGAATATATCCGCTGAACAAAACTCCACATTGGTGACAGGAAGAGCATCTGGCCATTAAGCCTCCGTGCTAGCTCCATCCACTTGCCCAGACTCCCACAAGAGATTATGAGGTCATTAAATGAAGATGATAATTGTTTTAGATTGAGATGAAATATGTACATGGTTGGCTGAGTTACCTGGCCATATTATTCTGCTTCAGATATAATTTCTGGATCAAAAAAATCTCAGATTGCAATTATCTAAAGATGAGATTAGCGGTACATTGACCATGATAATTGTGCTATCTCTATCCAATCTAAAGCTATAAACTTCTAATCTACTAGATATATCCTGAAATATCTTAGGGTGTGGCTATCCTGAACTTCTTTCTCTCTCCTCCATCCATTTTGGGGTTGGGTAATCTCTTAATCCAGGCCTCTCTCCAGGAAAGCTCTGTGTTACTAAAAGTTTTCCCCACTGTGCCTCAAAGCGCACATTCCATCACTGCTTCACGCTTCAATCCTCTTACTTCGTAATAAAAATTCTGGGCTCAATTGTGGTCATAAGGACTACCTGTATTTTGTAAGTGATTTTAATCCTCAACTTGCGATCACAATCAGGACCAAGCAAGATGTTACTAAGCAAGATGGTTGAGTCATGTCCAATTTCATGACCTATTTTTGCCATAAGAGTTAAGTGAATCACTGCAATTAAGCTAATCACACATTGGTTATATTCAAATTTGGCTTTCCCCATTGACTTTGTTTGTCAGAAGCCAGCTGGGAAGGCCACAAATGGCTATCACATTACTCTGGATGCTGCAATCCCCATAAATACATGCTCAGTTGCCAACCACCTGAATTTGGATCATGTGACCATGGGGATATTGCAATGGTCATAAGTGGGAGGACTAGTCATAAGTCACATTTTAGTGCCATTGAATAGTCATTAAATGAATGGTTGTAAGTTGAGGACTACCTCTAGTTAGCCACCCGAAATCATGTATTTGAGATGGGTGTCCATATGAATCAAATAAATCAATCCATCCATTCATCATACTGCATCCAGTTTTGGTCACCACATTATAAAAAAGATGATAAGACTCTAAAAAAAGTGCAGAGAAGAGCAACCAGGATGATTAGGGGACTGGAGGCTAATAGATGCAGGAACTGGGCTTGGCTCGTCTAGTGAAGAGAAGGACCAGGGGAGACAGGATGGCAGTGTTCCAATATTTGAGGGGCTGCCACAGAAAGGAAGTGGTGAAGCTATTTTCCAAGGCACCCAAAGGCCAGACAAGGAATAATGGATGGAAACTGATCCAGAAGAAATTCAACTTAGAAATAAAGAGAAATTTTCTGACAGTGAGATACAGCAATCAATTAATGGAACAGCTTGCATTCAGAAATTGTGAGAATTCCATCATTGGAGGCTTTCAAGAAGAGATTGGACTGCCATTTGTCATAAATGGTTTAGGGTCTCCTGCTTGGGTGAGGGGTTGGACTAGATGACCTACAAGGTCCCTTCCAACTCTGTTAATCTGTTAAATCTAGCTGTTCATCCATCCATCCAAAGGTTAACAGCAGTAATTGGTCACTCTTACCCTCATCCTAAGAAGTTAAGCAGGGTTGAGTCTGATTGGATGAGAGTCCTTCTGAAAATTCTAGGGTTTCAGACTTCAGGAAAACACACAATGTATTGTTGCCAACAAAACAACATGGACATGAATTCATCAAGGCTCAGCTATGTTAAAAACCAACAATATATTTTTTTCTTTATCTGCAGTAGGGAGATATCTTGTCAACTCTTTCTTCATGTCTTCTATTACAAGTAACCACTGGAAAGCATCATGTTCTTCTTATGACAAGAAAGACAATCGATAATTAAATGTTACATTGCTATAAAATCAGCATCGGAGGAGCACGGCCCAATATTTAACCCCGTGTCCAGTGCATGCAAGAAACATCTGCTGTCGGATGAAATCATTGATTAGAACTTTTGCTATTTCAGCAAGAACGTAGAACTAAAGAGTCAAGTTATATGACTGAATCCAGAAATAGGACAACTCTCGGTTGACAAGCCTTTCTCCTCCGAATGTTCTAAATCCATCCAGCCTATCGCTGTTCTTAGAAATACAGAATTTACCGCCTTTGCAATCATGACAGGATGCATGGATTAGATAATTGTGAATAGCAGTGGGTAATTAGGCATATTGCCGTGCACAATG
The DNA here is from genome assembly GCA_033807585.1 of Hydrophis major. Classification (NCBI taxonomy): domain Eukaryota; kingdom Metazoa; phylum Chordata; class Lepidosauria; order Squamata; family Elapidae; genus Hydrophis; species Hydrophis major. The sequence goes on from CM066330.1 coordinate 250,281,151, forward strand.
ACAGTAATTGTGCAGTATAATTAAGACTGGATAACATGTTTGAATATCTAGCCCCATGGGACTGAAGACAGGTTGAAGTACACTTTACGCTGAAGAGTGCTGCATTTTTCTAACGAGAGGGGTTTTTATTATGGGATAAGTTTGTCACTAATTAAGACTGAACTATACACTCCATGCATGTTGACAGAGCACCCTGGGAAGTAATATCACTGGCTAAAAAAGTGAATTAATTGCACTAGAGTAAATTTCTCATTAGGGGTTGTACACTCCAAGATTAGTTTTGGATATAGTGTACAATTCCTTTAGACATGCCGGGATTTTATTTTGCATGGCTTATCCTGGAACTTCTGTGGTTTCACCCAGGACTGGACAATAGGGGTGCAGGGGTGTCAAACTCAAGGCCCAGGGGCCAGTACTGGCCCACCAGGTTCTTAGATCTGGCCCGCGAGGCTGCCCTGGAAAAAGCAAAGGACTCTACTTCTGCCAGTGAAAATGGGCTCTCAATTTCCATTTTCGGCTGCCACGGCTTCCTGCAACCTTCTGCCAGTGAAAACAAGCTGGCCACGCCCACCCTGGTCACGCCCACCTCCCCAAGGTCAAACATAACCCTGAATGTTATGGCCCTCAATGAAATCAAGATTGACATCCCTGGCTTACTGGACAAGTATCTGCATTGCATACAAAACAATGTAGACTGACAAATGGTCTCTCATTGTAACTAGAGGTAGCACCACCACAATGTTGAGATTTGAACATGAATTCCAGACACCTTTACTTAAAGACAATCTCTGGTGCTTTTTGGAGCTGGGTTCATCTCCATTTCAAAACAGTAGTTTGCTTTGTGCTCCAACATAGAACTATGAATGCAGGTCCCTGGAAAGTAGTGAAAAAAAAAATCTAATTTGGGGGGGGGGGCATCTATTTCAAGAGTATGTGTATGATTTTATCAATGGTAATGTATCACAGTAGGAAAAATGCATTTGTCTACTCTGAGATTTTTCTATTTAGTTTAAGTACTCCTTTACAAGAAAAAAAGGGCATGGATATATATATTTCAGAGGTTCATAGAATAAAAATCTCCCTACTTGTTCAAATTCTGAGAGACTATCCTCTCCTCTGCTCCCCTCCCCAAATGCTAAATCTCCTTTTCCATCTTAAAGAGATCTTAAATCTAAGAAAAGTCGAATATATAATTCTTTATTTCTCCCAGTTTCTCCTTTTCCTTCCTAAGTATGCACTTTTTGTCTTTGTGATTTTTAAAATGGTTACATTCCTCTGGAATGCTGATTTTGATGAACACTTAGCAGTTCCCCTTTTGTTTTGACTCTTTCCCTTGAAGTCTAATTAGTCTATATGTCCTTTCATATTGTGTTTAATCTACAATTTCTCAATTTCTCATTATCATTTTGTGAAGATATGCTTCTGTTTCCCCTGGTCTCATCCGATCTCTTTTATGTTTCGCTTGTACAAAATTAATTACATTGTATTTTCAAGCATAATTTTAACAGTGTCTCCATTGCACTGTGCTTGCCTTTAATTAATGCTCTTCTGATGTGGGTTTTAAAGCCAAATGCTGCAATAGTCTAGGCATCAAAGAAACAAAAGATGTAACAAAGCTGAATTGAAAAGGCGAGACAAAGGAGTCAACAATGTGTTCTTGTTGAAAAATGTCGCTTTGACTTTATTTTAGATAGTGCAGCCGAATAACCATTTTTCCACCACTCTCAATGAAATTGGGAAGGTTGCATGCTAAACGGGAAGAAAAAACTATTATGTTTTATTAGATGCCAAATGAAGGCGGATATCTTTATTATTGTTGTTCTGCCTAGGTATGCACCTTTTGTGTATATATAATTTCTTCTATTTAGTCGAGTGGGTAACCATGCCCTAAATTCATATGGCAGTAAATGGAAGCACCCAGAAAGTGTGTGTGTGTGTGTATGGAACAGTTTCTGCATTTCTATAGGATAACATCACAGACTAATATTTTGGAGAATAGAATAGGATTCTTTATTGGCCAAGTATGATTGGACCCACAAGGAATTTGTCTCCAGTGCATAAGCTCTCAGTATACATACATACAACAACAACAAAGTGATGTCATAAATCATAAGGTACAATCATAAATCATAAGATACAAACAACAATTGATGAATCAAAATATACCAATACGGGAAGGTAGTAGGAAAGATGAGAGGTGAGAAAGATGAGGAGATCAGAAGATGGGAAAGATGAGAAGATGAGAAGGATTATGGCAATACAGCCCCACTACTTCGGTAAATACCTTTAGGCAAAAGAAAACAGCTGTGGGAGATAGCAGAGTGAGGATGGGATGGGATGGGATGGGTAAGATAGGATAGGATAGGATAGAATAGAACAGAATCTAATACAATGTCCTACCAGTCAATGACTACTTCAGCTTCAACCTCAACAATACAAGAGCACACAACAGATACAAACTCAATATAAACCGCTCCAAACTTGATTGCAGAATGTACAACTTTAGCAACAGAGTGATCAATGCCTGGAATGCACTACCTGACTCTGTTGTTACATCCTCTAACCCTCACTACTTTAACCTCAAACTATCCACTATTGACCTCACCCCATGCCGCCCCTGTCCTATTGTCCCCATTTATTCATACCTATTTCCTCTATTCTTACTCATATTTATACTTATAACTATTATCCTGTAATTGACAAATCAAATAAATCAAATAAATAAAAATAAATTAATAGAATAGAATAGAATAGAATAGAATAGAATAGAATAGAATAGAATAGAATATTGGTCAAATGTGATAGACATACAAGGAATTTGTCTCTGGTGAATAAACTCTCAATATCCACACAAAACAACAAAGTAATAATAATCATAATATTAATGTGATGATGACGATGACTATGACGATGATGACGATGATGATTATGATTATGATGATGATGATAGAAGGTAGTGGAACAGATGAGAAGGATAAAAGTAATACAGTCCTACTACATGGGTAAATATCTTTAGGCATAAGACAAGTGCTGTGAGAGTAAGATGTTTAACAGAGTGATGGCATGGGGGAAGAAACTATATTTGTGTCTAGATTTTTTGGCATGCAATGCTCTATAGCAGCATCCTGAGGTTGAAACAGTTTATGTCCAGGATGTGAGGGGTCTGTAGATGTAGGAGATGGAAATTGGAAAAACAACTGAAAAAAGGAGAGAACGGAAGAGTCCTCTGGAAGGACAAAGCATTGAAGCATGTTGTGATATCACTGGAATGTGCAGTGCCAAATATTTTTGACCTATGGTAAGGGTGAAGTTTAGGGGTTTAAGGAATAAAATTCAGAACCTGAGGTTTGTCCTCAAAACCCTTTTAATAGGAGAAAAATCAGCTGAATTTTTTGAGGTTTGGTATTCCTAAGTGGAAATGAATCCCCTTTCAAAATTGCCTTTTACAAAGTCACTGTCTTGCCATTTTATAACTTCTAAAACAGGAATATCAAACTCAATGCCCATGGGATGGATCTGGCCTGTGATGTGGTTGGATCTGGCCCATAGGGCCATCCTGGTATATCCATCTTACTCTGGCCCAGTTTATTCATGTTGTTTTGTCCCAGTCTACCCAGTGCAGAGAGGAAAGATCAGGCCAATGTAGCTTCAGCCCAGTCTACCCAATTAGGCCAGCATGGCTTCGGCCTGGTCTACCCAATGCAAAGACATGCCAGCAGCTTGGGGAGTGGTGTCAAACTGGCCAGCCCACCTAGTCTGCCACACCCACCCAGTCAGCAACACACCACGGCCCCCTGAGGTCAACCACAGCCCTGATGCAGCCCTCAATGAAATTGAGTTTGACACCCCTGATCTAAAAGGTTCTTCAGATTGCCTAAGTAAGATTCCCTTGAATAACTCCTGACATTCAAGGGAGAGGGAACCTGTACGGTTGACATGATGAACTAAAATCAGGAAGAAGGAGGGACCAGTTTATGCTCAACTATGGAAGTTCCTTAGGTGACTTTGAACCTGTCACTCTCTCACAGGACAATCCATCTCACAGGGTTGTTAATATGGAGGAAAAATGGAGGTGAGCATGCTACAAATCAACAAAGAAACAAATCATGCCACTTTAAAGATTGATAAGGATTTATGACTTGTAAAGTATAGGACATTCATTCATTCATTCATTCATTTTTTCATTGATTGATTGATTGATTGATTGATTGATTCATTCATTCATTCATTCATTCATTCATTCATTTCCTATAACCATCCAACTCGACCAAATGACTCTGGGCAGCTTATAATTCTAAAATTATAAAACAATTTAAAACAATAAAATATCTAGAAAATAAATGCATACAGCAGCCAAGATAATTAACCAGCTAGCAGTAAAGCCAATAAATTCATCCCCTCAGGATGCTGCTACAGAGCATTGTATGCCAAAACAACTAGACACAGAGGTGTTTTTTTTTTCCCTTGTGCCATCATTCTGCTGAACATCCAATTCCCACAGTACTGCCTCAGATCTCAGTATACTTACTCATATAATATGACTGTATTACATTTATCTTTCTCATATGTTTTACTACCTTCTATTATTGGTACCATTATTATGATTATTTTTACTTTAATATTATGATTATTAGGTTGTTGTTTAACATGTACATTGAAAGATTATACATTGGTGACAAATTCCTTGGGTGTCTTTCACACTTGGCCAATATTCTATTCTATTCTATTCTATTCTATTCTATTCTATTCTATTCTATTTTCTGCTCTATTCTATTTTCTGATTTTAACACATTCCCAGCCACAAGGGGCGAGATTCTACTAGTTCGGACAGGTTCGAGTGAACCAGTAGTTCCGGTGAGTATTTGGCCCTGCCACTCCACTCCTGCCTTTTCCCTGTGCTTTATTTCCTTGTTTTTGAGCACAGCTGATTCCCATGGCAGAGCGGTTTGTCACGCATCAGCTGTTTTACTCACCGGGGCTGCAGCAGAAGGTAAGTATTATGGCTAAAAATGTTCTTTTCTAAATGCTGTATGCGGCACGAAGCACGCATTTGGCACATGCACACACAAAGAGCACGCTCACCCAACCAGTTGAATCGCACCACTGCCCAAGTCTGAGTACTAAACAAGTTTGTAGAGCCTTGTGAAAAGTCAACAGGGTTGGAGCCATTCTAATTTCCAAGGGGAGACTATTCCACAAAGCAGGGGCTACAACAGAGAAGACCTCTCATTTTGTTCCCACCCACTAACACTCTTTGGCTGATGGGCTCTGTAGCATGCTCAATCTGCTGGATTGAATTGTATGGGTGGAGACCCTCAGAAAAAGACAGTCCCTCAGGTAACCCAGTCCCAAGCCACATGGAGCTGTAAAGGTGACAACCAGCACCTTGAATTGCCCCTGGAAACATCCCGGCACCCTGTTGATTTCTTTCAACATTTCCCTCTTTGCTTTGTTTCAGTTTGTTTCAACATAGCCTGAATTTGTCCAAAGTTAGTTTTTCATTCCTTTTTCTCAGGGAGATTAAATTGAAAAGGGGCATGCCTAGGAGGCTGTCCTTTTCAAGTGGGGATAGAAATGGCATCACATATAAAGCCTCCAGAAGAAGCTGCCGGAAGAAAGGAATTGTGCTCGGCAGTCACTCAACTGCTTCCCAGGGATATACTCAAGAGGATAAGTTGGCCTAATGAAGATGGTTATTTTATGCAATTAAAAGGGTTATGGCTGCTCTTTAGTCATGGCTGGTTGGAATCTCTTGTCATTCAGGGGGCTAAAATGTATTAATCAGTCTTCTCCTGCAGATACATTTGTAGTCTAATGAAAAGGCTTTCTAGGCTGGTTTCTGAAAGAATTGCAGGAGATCTATTACAGGTTAGAGGACCAACGCTCTTTTCCTTTTCATCAAGCATGTTACATTTTGTATCAAATGGGCTCTCTAAGATAAATCAGATCCTATTTCCTCCAGTTCTTCCATTGGATGGGATGAGAAACCACCCAAGACAAGCCCTGACATATATTGGTCTCTACCAGAGTATCATCTTCAATGGTGTTGAACACGGAGAAGCTCTTCATGACACTTTCTCTATGTATCTCTTTTTAGAAGAGCCTTTAATCTACAATATAATTCTGTTGCATTCATTTTAACAACAATCATATTATCGTTACCATCAGTGTTACTTATTATTACTAGAATAGAATGGAATGGAATGGAATGGAATAGAATAACATTTGGAAGGGATCTTGGTGGTCTTCTAGTCCAACCCTCTGCTTAGGCAGGAAACCCTATACCATTTCAGACAAATGGTTATCCAATCTCTTCTTAAAAATTACTATAGTTGTTTTCTATTACAGTATATTCCTGTCCTTTTATTAATATAAGGCATCAAGACCCATGCAGTATATTACAGATTCAAATCCAAGAATAATAGTATTTCATTTGAATATTATGAAGAGTTGTGGTGGCACAGTGGTTAGATTGCAGTACTGCAGGCTACTTCTGCTGCCTGCCGGCTGCCTGCAATTTGTAATTTGAATCTCACCAGCTCGAGGTTGTCTCAGCCTTCCATCCCTCTGAGGTGAGTAAAATAAGGACCCAGATTGTTTGGGGCAATAGGGCTGACTCTGTAAACCACTTAGAGAGGTAATAGTGTAAAGCACTATGAAACGGTAAGTGCTATTGCTATTGTTAATACATGTATAATACATATAATACATGATAGAAGTATTCTGGTATTTTAGAGTCTGCCACAAAGAGGTGGGGGTCAACTTATTTACCAAAGCACCTGAAGGCAGGAGAAGAAACAATGGATGGAAACTAACCAAAGAGAGAAGCAACCTGGAATTAAGGGGAAACTTCATAAGAGTGAGGACAATTAACCTGTGGAACAGCTTGCCTTCAGAAGTTGCTTCATCACTGAATGTTTTTAAGAAGAGGTTGGACAGCCACCTTTCTGAAATGGTATAGGGTCTCCTGCTTGAGGAGGGAGTTGGACTAGAAGACTTCCAAAGTCCCTTCCAGCTCTATTCTGATTGATTGATTGTAGGATTAGACCAAACTTTCATTGTGGATCAGTATTCTCTGAATTTCCCAGCCAGCACGATAAAGGTTTTAGAAGTTAAGGTTTTCACATCTGAAAGAGGCCAGGACTGTTTTGTTTTTTTTGTCACTGTTAATTAAAGTCCAAATTTTAAAGCCCACACTCACTTACACTGTTAATTGTGCAGTAAAACATCTCTTTTTTTAAGCACAGTTCTCCTTCATAGACTACCCTTCTGAAAAGGTTTATTTTCAGATTTGTTTGCTCTGTTTTAGTTCTAGGAATGACTGGTTGTATCAAGCTTCTTCAAGGACAGAGCAGAGGTATAGATAGGAGAAATTAAGGAAATGCTTAGAACAATACAAATTTCTGAATTTGTAAAAAAAAAAAAAAGTATTGGAAACATGCTTTTAAAAATCCTCATTCTCCATTCATCAGATGGAAAAGCCATTGCCGTTGATGGTTATGCTCCACTCCAAGATAAATAAATAAAAAATCTCAAGTTAAATTTGACTCTGGCTGATGTCACGGACCATGCAGTTTTTTTGGCAATATTATGGAACTGGTTTGCTAATGCTAGTTTCCCAGTTTAGTTTACAGCCTGATATGTATGGTGGTCTCCCATCTGATATTCCAGGGGTCCCCAACTCCCTGTTCCCTGATCCAGTGTCGGGCTGCAACTCATTTATTTCATTTTATTTACCTAGAGAGATTTCTGTTATAGTTATCACCACTGTCTATATTCCACCTGATGCAAAAGTTAGCACAGCGCTCTCTAAGTTACATGATGCCATCAAGAGGCAGCAGCATACTTACCCTGAGGGCACTTTTGTCATATTTTGAGATGTGTTTTGTGTTTCGGGGGAAGGGGGGCTGCACCAAGGGAAGGTCATTCAATTTTATTGTTCACATGTTGTATGTTGACGATAAAGGTTTGATTTGATTTGATTTGAAACTGAGCTGCAGAAATGGTGGGCAAATTCTTCTTCTCCTTCTTGTGCCATAACCATCATCAGACATGGGTGATCATGTTGCCGATCCTATTTTTTATCAACAACCACACAAAAAAATGCTGCTGAGTTTTGTCCAAACCAGTCCCTTAGATTTTGAAACCATGATGTTCTTCTTTTGCCTGGACCTCATTTGCCTTCAGTCTTTCCTTGGGGATTGAAGTATGCCATATTTTTCTGAGTGCCGCATCACATGTCCAAAATATTTTCACTTTTGCTTTGTAATGGTTTGATGATTTCTCTTGGCTTTCCATGCAGCTGATCACCCCCTCATTTCTGATTTTTGTCAACCCAGTTTATACATAACAGCTGTCTCTAAATCCACATTTCAAATGGTCTTCTAGTGTCTTCAAGTAGCTTTCTGTCAGAGACCAACTTTGCACTCTGTAGAGCAGGGCAGGAAAGATGTAGCCTCTGACAAACCTGATTTTGAATCTTAGGCTTATGTGATGATTGCAGAAGGCCTTTTTCATTTTGAAGAATGCTGTTTGAGTTTTCTCTATCCTTGTCTTCACTTCAGTGGTCATGTCCCAGCTTTCATCTAAATTAGAACTGAGGTACATGATAGCACACACGTGCGTGAAACCACTCCCTTCCCCCACACCTCCCTTTGCCCCACCACTTCTGCCAATCCGTTGATCCAGAAAAGTTGGAGGCCTCTGTAGTATGTTGTAGAGGAGTGGAGAGAAAGGAAACACAAAACATCAACCATTTCCCAACTAAGATGCCAAGTATCTCAAAGATGAGATCGAGAAAGAGAAGCTTCTTTTGCAAGGGAAGAAAACTTTTGTTGAGAATTGTAAGATTATTATGACTATTATTTTCCTCAGGACTCATTTCCCACAGTACCAGCAAATGGCAGCACTTGAAGATGTAAGCTCCGGGCACTCTGATACATACTTTTTAAGCTGAAGGAGCAATGGAGTTAATCAAAGTCCTGCCTTTCATATCCTGACAAAATGTCAGTAGAATTACCTTTCAAACTACGTACAGCCTTTTTCAAGAGCTATTCCGATGTGTTCTTTTTTTCATTTTCAAGACAAATGAAACCGAAGCGTTGGGTGGGAAGGAGAGAGCGAGAATGTGACATAAATAATTCTTTGCCTGGATATTTTGGGAGTTGCAGGTCAAATCTAAAAAGTAACTCGCCCTCTTATTAGTTAACGGGAAGGAAGAAGGTGGGCTGCCTGTGGTATCTTTGAAATCTCAAACATTTGAAGCTAGTCAGTGGACTACATTTTGTAAGATCCAAGTACTGAAAAATGTCTTAAAGTTGCTTTCGTATGAACCAGAAGGAAGCTTTGTTTCCAGAGGTGGGCTGCACTTTCATTGGCAAGGGGTTTGGTGGTTGTGAGAACCGACAAATACCACTTCTGACCCGCTCTGGCAAATACCACCGGAGAACCGGCAAATACCACCCCTGACTGGCCCCGCCCCCATCTATTCTCTGCCCCCGAGTCCCAGTTGATTGTCTGGGTCTTCTTTTGTTGCCCTACACAGGAGAATGGAGCTAGAAAGCAGGTTAGTGGGGTGAGGAGGGAATGTGGATTTTGCAGTAACCTTCCCCCTAGAGTGGGGTGGGAATGGAAATTTTACAGTATCCTTCCCCTGCCACAGCCACTAAGCCTTGCCCACCAAGCCACACCCACAGAACTGGTAGTAACATTTTTTGAATCCCACCACTCTTCTATATCTGTCTGCATTGTAAGAAATCTAGCAATGATTGTGATTCTTAAAAAAAAGTAAGATAATTTGGTGGTTTGGCATAAACATGTGCTTAAAAGGCATCACAAACATTCACTCCATACTGGCTAATTTAGATTTAAATTATCCAATCAAAAGCTTCCTTCCCAGTGCATTTTTCCAATGGTCTTTTTTGCTTAAGAAGAAGGAAGGCAGCTGTAATAGGAATGGCTTTAAAGCACCAAAAATCCACAGCACTCTAATGCTAAGGTAATGAGCACATTCGCATAAACGCATTTCATGCTTGGGTAGTTTTTATTGTTTATGGGATGGCTATTAATACATCCAATGGTGCAGCAGAAGAATAATGTTATTTGAGCAATATCGCAATTGAGTTCTCTGAATTTTACATAAGATAGCTTAACTGAGGTTCATTGGGGTGAAGGAAGGAAGGAAGGAAGGAAGGAAGGAAGGAAGGAAGGAAGGAAGGAAGGAAGGAAGGAAGGAAGGAAGGAAGGAAGGAAGGAAGGAAGGAAGGGTAGATGGATATATTGGCAAATGCTTGAGGAGTATAATATCAACACAATAGGGGTGTCAAATTCAAGGCCCAGGGGCTGGATCCAGCCTGCAGGGTGCTTAGATCTGGCCCGGGGGCTGCCCTGGAAACATTGAAGGTCCAGCCTGCAGTGACTCTGCCAGTGAAAACAGACCTTGGGAGGGTCACGGGCAGCCCTCCCGACCTCCATTTTTGCTGGCAGAGGATTGCAGGAGTTGTTGCAGCCAAAAACGGGCCCCAGACTGCTCGAGCCACCACAGGCGCCTCCAATATGAGTGATGTCGAGCTGGCCACACCCACCTGAACCCCCTGAGGTCAAACACAACCCTGATGCAGCCCCCAATAAAATCGAGTTTGACTACCCCGCAGTAGAGATATTATTTCTTTAATAAAGCAAAAATATCTGATTTACAGAAAGAAAGGAAAATATACTTTAAAAGCATAATCCATTCAGTATTTTTAAAATGCAAGCAAGCTGTATAAAAAACCCCAGGGATCACTTTTTTTTGCAACCTGTTGTGTATGCAATATGATTAATAAAGTGTGAGCTTGGAGTAAGTGCAGGGTTCTGGCCCTGCACTTCTGATTGGCTGTTAAGCGGCCGGACCGGATTGGCCCATTCCGGGGAATCCGATTGGCCCTTAACAGAGAGTTCCTATTGGTCATAAAAGCTAGCGTTCCTAGCCTGTTATTGGTTAAAATGTCACAAGGGTTGCCTATATAAGGTGAGGGTTACTGTTGTTTGATTGAGAAGTCACTATGTAAATAAAGAGCTGAAGTTCACCATTCAGAGGCTTGTCTCCATTCCTTCTCACCCATGCTCAAACTTAACACTGGCGACGAGGATGGGATTTGGAGACATCTGAACCAACGAAACTTCGAAGAACACTGAGCACATGACAGACGACGCCAACAACGGAACCATGTCCGGCGGCATCGTACCACCCGCTCCATTCGATCCAACCCAAGAGGACTGGGAGTCCTACATGGATCACTTCCAAATGTTCCCAGAGACGAACAATTTGAAGGACGCCACACCAGGAAAGAAACGGGTGGTGTTCCTAACGCATTGCGGTCCAACTGTATTTAAGATGGCTAAAGCACTAGCCAAACCCCGAGAAGCAAAGGCGATGGATTGGAACGACCTTGAACCTCTCCTGCGGGGTCACTACGCCCCAACTGTGCCTACGCTGGTGAGACGGCACGAGTTTTTCCAGAGGAACCAGTGAAAGGGAGAAAGCATGGCCGACTTCATAGCAGACCTTCGAAATTTGGGAGGCCTCTGCGAATTCGCCGACTTAGAAGAGGCACTACGAGATCGCTTAGTCCTGGGTTTAGATGCACCAGGCGTGCAAAGCAAGTTGATGACAAAAGGAGACATCAGCCTTGCCGACGCCATCGCCGAAGCCACGGCAGCAGAGGCGACCAAGAAGTCGGCTGCACAACTACGGCAGAACCGCACTCCGGTACCACCACCGGCCAGCGAAATCTCACCTAGTTCAGAAGGGCAGCTGGCAACAACACACCACGAGGACCTCTCTTTGTCGTCAGACAGCGACGAAGAAGGGGTCCATCGACTGCGGTCCGATCGGGACCCTCACCCGAAGCCCTTACGCTCTTGTGCTGGTTGTGGAGCCAACCATGCCAGATCCAAATGCAAATTCCGCGGCGCACTCTGCCACGAGTGCAGGAAACGAGGTCACATCGGACGGGTCTGCTGCAGCTTGCCAGGACCTAGCCAGGCCTCAAAAGGGGCTAAATATCGCCAATCGACAGGAAACTGTCCTGCACGGTGAGAGCCAGTAAACCACTCCTACAGAAAGCGAGCTTTGCAGAGAGAAGAGGCTCACCATACTATCACTATCGGTCACGCCTCAGCCTTGGACACTAAGAAAATCTGAGTCACGGTAGCCATCGAGAATCAGCCTTGCCACATGGAGGTTGACTCAGGATCATCCCTATCGATGGTGTCGTGGAAGACACTCAAGCAACTCATCCCCACAATTCAACACCAAGATCTCCGTTTCCAATGCCTCATCCTCAAGGACTACCAGGGGAATCAAATTCCCGTCGTCGGGTCTTGCCGAGTCCGAGTCTCCTTCAAGAAGCACACAGCGTACTTACCTTTAACGGTCATCGATAGAGATAGGCCTAGCCTACTGGGCCTCCAATGGTTCGCGCCACTCGGCATTGAAGTGGCCAGCGTAAAACGAGTCGGTGGCTGTGACTGGGAGGAAGACCTTATATCTGAGTTCGGGGACATCTTCACGGATAGCTTAGATGAGTACAAAGGGACCCCGATCTCATTCAGCTTAGATCCAAAAATAGCTCCCATTCATTTGAAACCCCGTTGAGTTCTGTTCACTTTAAAACCGAAAATCGATGAACAACTCGACAAACTGATAGCTCAGAGGGTGTTGAACCCCATTGATCACTCCCCTTGGGAAACCCCTATTGTAACTCCCATCAAGCCAGACGGGTCAATCCGAATTTGTGGGGACTACCGGGCCACCTTGAACCACGCCCTGCAGCAGAATGCATATCCAGTCCCAGTGGTGCAGCACCTCCTCCATTCCCTGGGGGGCAGGAAAGTTTTTGCTAAATTGGATTTAGCTCAAGCATATCAACAATTACCAGTGGATGAAAAAACGGCACAGGCCCAAATATTGTGATGCACCGAGGTGCCTTTAAATGTACCCGGCTGCAATTCGGAGTTAGTGTAGCCCCAGGGATCTTTCAGAGCCTTATGGAAAGGTTATTGCAATGAATTAAGGGCGTGGTCCCCTATTTTGATGATGTATTAATTGCAGCCTCTACCAAAAAAATCTTACAGGACCGGATAAAATTAGTCCTAAAAAAATTCCAAGAAGCCGGTCTTAGGGTGAAAAAAAACAAATGTAAATTATGTACTGACAGTGTTGAGTTTCTGGGGTACCTAATTGATAGCCAGGGCATTCACCCTACCGAGAGTAAGCTAAAGGTGATCAAAAATGCTCCCAGGCCACGGAACAAGGCCGATCTCCAGGCATTCCTAGGCCTCATCAATTTCTATAATGTATTTTTACCGCACAAAGCAACTGTCGCTGAACCGTTACACCGCTTGTTAGATAAAAAAGCAATGTGGTTATGGGGCCACCGAGAAGAACAGGCGTTCCGAAATGTTAAAAAACTGCTCACATCTGACTCTGTACTCATGCAGTATAACAAGACCTTGCCGTTAGTTATAACCTGTGATGCATCGCCTTTTGGGGTGGGCGCCATTTTGAGCCACGTACTGCCTAATGGGAACGAAGCCCCTGTTGCATATTTTTCAAAGACTCTTTCAAAAACAGAGTGGAACTGTGGACAAATTGATAAAGAAGCCCTCGCAATCGTCTCAGCTGTGAAAAAATTTCACGAATACGTGTATGGGAGGGTTTTTTCCATTGTGACTGACCACAAACCATTGCTAGGGATAATAGCCGGGGATAAGCCGATTCCCTACATATTATCCCCTAGGATGACCCAATGGTCAGAATTCTTAGCTGCTTATAATTATCAGTTGCAATATCGGCCGGGGAAGGCTACTCCCCATGCCGACGCATTGAGCCGAGCACCGCTTCCAGAGACTCTCGACGATCCAGCACCAACGGTAACCACGTTGCAAATTGAGGCACTCAACTCGCCACCATTGACTACTCGAGACATTGCGAGAGAAACCAAGCGTGACCACACCCTAGCACGAGTCCTGAGTTGGGTAGAACGCGGATGGCCATTGGACCAAGTACCAGATGACTTCACACCGTTTAAGTCTAGGCAGACTGAACTCTTCTCCCAGAAGGGCTGCATCATCTGGGATGATAGAGTCGGTATCCCAGAGAGGCTCCTTAAAACATTGCTGAGAACGTTGCACGAGGGCCACCCCGGCATCGTGCGAATGAAAGCACTTGCACGAAGCTACGCATGGTGGCCGGACATTGACAAACAAATCGAACAGTGGGTTAAAGCTTGCCCCCCGGTGCCAAGAAGTCAGCAATGCCCCACCAAAAGCCATGCCTACTGAATGGGAGACACCTCGCAGACCCTGGTCCCGAATTCACCTGGATTTCGTGGGACCAACCAAGGGCCACACCTTTCTGCTTACAGTCGATGCCTCCTCAAACTGGCTCAAAATTCATTGTATGACGACTACGACCTCCGAGGCAGTCATCAAGGTTCTCAACAGACTCTTTGCAACCCATGGACTACCAGACGTCCTGGTGTCCGATAACGGGCCACAGTTTACTGCACTAGTGTTCGAGCAGTATCTCGCTGATGGCGGCATCCACCATGCGCTCACCTCACCTGTGCATCCTGCGACCAATGGCCGAGCAGAACGCATGGTCCAATTTGTGAAGAGAACCTTGCAAAAAGTAGACTACGACAACATTGACGACAAGGTCAATCAAATCCTCTGCTTGCAACACATCACCCCACATAGCGTCACTGGCAGAACTCCCGCCGAACTGCTTATGGGACGAAGGCTCCGCTCCCACCTCGACCGGTTGCACCCTGCTTATGAACCGGAGAAACCACTAGGATCCAGCGGCCGCTGTCGCACCTTCCAGGTAGGAGACCTCATGTATGCAAAGAACTTATCGGGTGACCTGTTGTGGGTGGAAGCAACAATAGTACGTGTAACCAGCCCCAGATTCTACCTTGTGCAATGCCTTGACAATAAATTTTGGAAACGGCATATCGACCAATTACGGTCACGACTTGCAGCAGCCAGTCCGCAACTCCCCTACAACCAAACTGAGGGGGGGGGGAGGTACGGAAGATATGGAAATCCTAGAGAACCCGCTTGAAGGAAACGACGATTTAAATGTAACTCAAGAAGCAGAGCTGGAGGGAGAAACGTTTGCACCTCAGGGAATTGCGGAAAATGTGGGCAATGACTTGGAAGTGAACTCTGAACCAGAGGCAGCCCCACCACCGAGCGACGACCTACCTCAGCTGGATTGCAACCAGCCAATACAAAGGAAATCCAAAAGACTGAAAAAACAACCATCCTATTTAAGGGACTATGACTTGGACTAAGGAACCAGGGGGAAGGGGTGTTGTGTATGTATATAAGTAATAAAATGTGAGCTTGGAGTAAGTGTAGGGTTCTGGCCCTGCACTTCTGATTGGCTGTTAAGCGGCTGTACCGGATTGGCCCATTCCAGGGAATCCGATTGGCCCTTAACAAAGAGTTCCTTTTGGTCATAAAAGCTAGCATTCCTAGCCTGTTATTGGTTAAAATGTCACAAGGGTTGCCTATATAAGGCGAGGGTTACTGTTGTTTGATTAAGAAGTCACTATGTAAATAAAGAGATGAAGTTCACCATTCAGAGGCTTGTCTCCATTCCTCCTCACCCATTCTCAAACTTAACACAACCTTTCCCCAAATTTTTGCTTTTATTTTATTTTATTTTATTTTTTTACTTGGTGCTCCAAATGCATGGGGTCTTTTGTCTCTGTGCAGGTATTCACTGGAAAGTGCATGCTTGCAGCCAAACTCCTGACAGCTTTTGTGTGAAGCCCAGAGATATATGGAGGCCATTTGCAAAGACTTTTGAAATTCTGCTATTCTTTTTAAATGTTTTTGTCATCATGATGGATAGAAACAGCACTATTGCTTTGACCACCATGAAAACAGCATTGGACCACCAAGGAAACACATACAGACTACAAGGTGATAGCAGTATTTGGACCTTTTTCTACTATAAAATAACAGGAGGAGAAAATAAAGCTTAACTCTTTCCCACAATGATGATGTGAGATGCTTAAACTAAGGGGATATTGGCACCATCTGTTTAAGTTGCTCCTATCTTGGGCTAGTCTCTAAATCAGGGGTGTCAAACTCAATCTCATTGAGGGTTGCATCAGTACTGCATCAGGCAAGGAAGCATAGGCAGAGTGGGTGTGGCCCGTTTGATTTTGGATGGCGCCTGTGGCCTGAGTGCTCTGCCAGCAAAACTGAGCTCCCAAGCTCCATTTTTGGCAGCGATGGCCTCCTGCAACTCTTATATATATATTAGGACCTCCCCCCGAAGCTCTGCTTTTACTGACAGAGGCACCATGTGTTATGGACTAAGCCAACGCGTCAGTAACAACCCTAATAGCTTTACTTTAACAGCAGGCTCGTAATCCTGCACTTCTCATTGGCCCGCGAACAGCGAGTCGTGATTGGTCGTTTCTGGCTGATCTGATTGGCTGACAGCGGGTCTCTCTGATTGGACGCTTGTTAAAGCAGTAAACTCAATTCATTGGTTGTTTTGACAGCAGCCAGCTCTATAAAAGAGCTGCTGCTGCCCAAGTATTTTGCTCTGTTCTGAAGTCACTGATAAAGAGTTGAAGTCACAGTTCGATGTCTCGTCTCCGTTCCTTGCGCCCATGCTCAGGACTTAACACCATGGGCTGGTCTTTTGCTGTTTCCAGGATGGCCCATGGATCCAGCCTTGAGTTTGACACCCCTGCTCTAAATCATCTTTTTAAATATCCTTTTGGACTTTACCAAAGAGCTTTAAAAGTATTTTGTCCAGGCACGGGCTATTAAATCCTCCAGTTGGACAATTGGATGACTCTTAACATTTAAGCACTTTGCTTAACAATGGAAATTCTGGTCCCAATTGTTGTAAGTTGAAAACTACCTGTAGCTTGCTTGCTATTTTATTTTACTTTCTTTTATTGTAGCCTTTTATTTTTCATTGCAAGACCATCAGGCTCTAACAAATTGTTGTAAAGAGGAAGTTTGCTTCTGGTCCTCTGGTAGTTCCTGGAATGATCGTGTGACTTGTATGAATGACATGTTTTCCATAGTGGGGTGAACAGAAACAAGATACACAGCACATCAAATCCACTGTGGTAAGTCTGTCAGGTTTTCTAAAGCAACAACTTTCCAAGTGATTCCTTGGATTCCAGTCTCCATCAGTAAAAACCAAGTGAATTTCACTGATCTGATGAATGATTATCTTGAACCACAAAAAAAAAAAAAAAAAAAAAAAGAAACCAATTTAGGCTTCCGGTTTCGCGTGGCTTCGGGGCAGCAGGAATTTGCGACAGCTCGCGATTCCTGCTGTGCTAGCCGCCGAGGTACCCCCGATCCAGATGGGTCAGGGGGATATGGCTGCCCTGTAGGGACAGCTGAAGGGAGAGGGGAGTCGGACAGGGGGCTGGGGGTGTCGCAGACCCCCTCCTCCTCCGGAAAAACCCCTTTTTCCCAAGGCGGTGGAGCGGCGGTCAGCAATGGCCGCCACGAAGAAGCCAGCAACCGGGTAAGATTGCGCTGGAGGAAGTAAGAAAAGTGAAAGTGCTGTCTGAGCCGGGTCAAGTAACATCTTTAAAATTGGTTGGAACTGAGCTGTTTGAATTGCTGGAGGATACATTGTATCCCTAAGAAGATCGAAAGCGGCAGAGAAGCTGTTAAAGGGAACTTTTTTTTTTCTTCACTCTCCCACCCCATGGAAACAGCAGATATGTTTGGACATATTGGACATTGAAAGTGAATTGTTTTGAGAGTTGAAGCTAAGGGACAAAAGGGTTTTTGGACATTGAAAAACTTAAGAAATTGGAAAACCCTTGTTGGAGGTATGGATTTCTGATTATTTAAAATTGATATTGCAAGTGGGAAGGGAGAGGAAAAAAAATTGGAGCAGAAGTTGAAAAAGGAGGAGATTGCCTAGAATCCCAAAGAAAGGTATGTGGTAATTGGACCTCTTTGATTAAACATTAACCCCAGAAAGAGAAAGAGAAGAAGGAAGAAAAGTATTAATTTTTGGAATTTTTTTTTTGAATTATTCTTGATTAAAAATATTTGTGGTTGTTTTGGGAAAAGTTTCTTTTTTCATAATGGCATCGCTTGTGGATGAGCTAAAGACTGAATATCAAAAATATAAAAAAGAAGATACTTTGGGCACTTTGTTTCAATTCTTAGAAATGGCGTTATGTACTTATGAAAAGTTGACTACGCAGCAGAAGGACTGGGACAAAGAAGA
The DNA here is from genome assembly GCA_033807585.1 of Hydrophis major. Taxonomy (NCBI): domain Eukaryota; kingdom Metazoa; phylum Chordata; class Lepidosauria; order Squamata; family Elapidae; genus Hydrophis; species Hydrophis major. The sequence continues at coordinate 250,299,431 of CM066330.1, forward strand.
AGAGGAAGAAGAAGCCATCTTTGATGAACAATGGGTTCTTTCCGGGGAGGAGGAGAAAAAGGATAAGAAAAAGGGGATTTTAAGAATTATAAAAACAACCAAAGAAGAGAAAAATGAGCGGAAAGGTGGAGGCAAGGTTAGAAAGCAAAGGAAAGGGAGTAAGAAAAGGGAGGAGGAAAGACAAAGGGGTAAAAAGGGCAAGGAGAAGAATAAGCAAGAGAGAAAGGAGGGGAGGAGAAGCCTCAATGGGGGGAAGCAAGATCTAAAGAAAAAAAGTTTATTCAGAGACAATGGGTGAATTTAATTTAGGATAAAAGAGGGATTCTGGAGGGTACATAAGATTGTGTTTTTTATATATGTATTTAGAGTATAAAATTCATTGTGTAATTTTAGAATCTTTTAAACAGAATCCCAAGAAAAATTGTTATATGAAGTACTTTTAAGTTAGGGTAATGAGGTATAGACGTTACTCCAATTGGTGTATAGGAGAAGTATAATAAAAGAAAAAAGATGAATGGATAGTTGGAAATAGAACAGACAAAGAATATTATTGAAAATGGTAATAAGATATGAAAGGATATATAAAGGTTTTGTTATGTTTTTTTTTCTTTTTTGGATGTTGTATATTGAAAAAAGGCAAAAAAAAATTTAATTAATAAGAAATAATTTGGATGAAAAGGAGAAGTTGGGATAAGATATGAAGTTAAATAGACAAAGTATTGATACTATAATTTGGGATTGTTATGTTCTATTGGTTTTCTTCTTTTATTATTTTTTCTTAGAAAAGAACTTATAAGCTGTTATGCCTTGTGCATTGTTTATATAAAATTGATAAAAATGGTTTATATATATAATATAAAAAAGAAAATGATAATCAGATATGGAAGGATATATAAAGTGAATATGATGTTTGAATTTGTGTCTGTATGAAGAGTTTCAACCCGGGATCAGACAACCTTCAGAAAAGATCTTTTAGTTTTGTTTATGTTTTGTTCTATGTAAAATTAATAAAATTTGTTTTAAAAAAAAAAAAAGAAACCAATTTAGAAATGGCTGCATCTAAACATTGCACTGTTAAAAGGTAAAATAGAATGCATAAGATTGTTTTTATTTTCTTTTGAGATCTGTGCATCTATTTCCAGCCTGGCTGATCTCAACTGAAAACCATCTAAAATATCTTAGAAAATTATTTACCACAATGGCACAGGGAAAATGCAGAACCTTTTTCAGCATCCTAAGCTTACGATGCAACATTTAATACTTGAGATTTTCTGACTGCACTGACACCCATCTTCCTCCATAATAGCTGCAGCAGAACTAATCATTCTGTATCTATTTGGAGTCCAGAGAACCTGGAAACAAAAGATCCTAGGCCATAATAATCATATCTCCTATTGTGCCTTAACATGACTGGTCCCTGGTGATTCCATCGAGACTTAGGCCTGCTTTTATGTTGGGAAGTAAATTTGAAGGTACAATTGGATCTGAGTAGTACAGCAAGCTTGATAAAGGATAGCCATGAATTGGGAGAATCTGCACATCACCAAACAGTAGGTAGCAGAATATCTTGTAATCTGCAATTTGAATCGTGATTACTTGAGCTAGTATTGAGCTATACATACCAGCCAACCAGAGGAGACTTGGGGAAGTACAATTATGCATGCACATGAAGGAAAAGGAGGATATAGACCTAACAATGAGCAAATGTTTTTTGTGTCTCTTGTGTTTAATAAAATCAAGTCAATAGCAATAACACTTACACTTCTATAACGCTTCACAGTGCTTTACAGCATTCTCTGAGCAGTTTATAATGTCAGTATATTGCTCTAACAATATGGATCCTCATTTTGCCAACTTAATTGAAAAGATGGAAGGCTGAATCAACGTTGAACTGGTCAGAATCAAACTCCAGGCTGTGGGCAGAGTTAGCCATTCTAACCACTGCACCACCAGGGCTCCTAGGTGACAAGTCAATTTCTAGTGATGATGTAAATATTATATCAATCTTATTTAAATTCCAACCACAGAGAAAACTGTCCAGATGCTTCCACCAGCACCTGGCTTAGTTTATAAGCCCAGGGATGCTCAGCCTATTTCTCAGCTTGCTAAATCATTGTGTTTAATAGTTGATGGTGCTTACGGATTGACAGAGCATCAATGGGATGACTTGGTGGAATTTGAATATCAGTGAATATCTGAAGATCAAACATATATTCCATAGGAGAAAAGCATTGGTTGATCTAAAACTATACCAGTCAGTGGGATCATTAATTGTGACTTTATAGCTCCTCGTTTTCTCAAAGGTGAAAGAAAGGCTCAAAAGCAAGCATGAGTTTATAATGAGAGAAGACAGAGTTGAGCAATGCAAGGTTAGCTGAAAAGGGGAAGCATTCTAGATGGATTAATGATAATATTTCCTCAAGGAATTAAACCCTGACTGTTAGGGTCCAATACAAGGTTAGAATAGAAAAGAAGGAATTGAGAACAATTAATGAGGAAGGAGAAAGAAAGTTGGAAGCAGGAAATTGAGAGAGTGTGGAACTAGGGAAGGAACAAACCAACCAGAAATTATTTTATATTATTATAAAATTTTATTAATTTTTTACTATTGCATTTAATTAGTGCTTACTAAACATCGTGTTGTCTGGGTTATATTGTTTGCTTTACAATACAAATTATATTCCTAATCTTTTTTTTACCGCTGCTTTTTTCCAGCCATTGATAAAATAAATCCCATGTTTGGTAGTATTCTGTACCTTCTTTCTGATTAATCTTCAATGAAAGTCTGTCCATTTTTGCACAGTCCAATATCTTCTTAATTATCTCTGCATCTCTTGGTATTCCTTAATTTTTCCAAGGCTGCACAAATACAACCCTCACTGCTCTTAATACATGCAATATTAAACATGCACTTTATTTATCATTTTTTTTCTGGTACTATACATAATTAAAAAAAAAAAATCAGGGTTAAGATCTACATGCTTTCCTGACATCTTTTCTAGCCACATGTATATTTTTGCCCCAATTTTTTTTGCTTTTTTTTATCTTTACCATAGATGATAATATGTGCCAGATTTTTGGTTACATTTCCAACATTTACTAGACATATTTTTTTAACATTTTGGCTAACGATTGCTAAAGAAAAGTTGTCATGAGGGTCTTCAGCGTTCTCTGAACTTGGAGGAGGAGGAGGAGGAAAAGGAGGAGGAGGAGAAGGAGGAGGTGGAGGCGAAGAAGAGGAGGAGGAGGAGGAGGAGGAGGAGGAGGAGGAGGAGGAGGAGGAGGAGGAGGAGGAGGAGGAGAAGAAGAAGAAGAAGAAGAAGAAGAAGAAGAAGAAGAAGAAGAAGAAGAAGAAGAAGAAGAAGAAGAAGAAGAAGAAGAGGAGGAGGAGGAGGAGGAGGAGGAGGAGGAGGAGGAGGAGGAGGAGAAGAAGAAGAAGAAGAAGAGGAGGAGAAGGAGAAGGAGAAGGAGAAGGAGAAGGAGAAGGAGAAGAAGAAGAAGAAGAAGAAGAAGAAGAAGAAGAAGAAGAAGAAGAAGAAGAAGAAGAAGAAGAAGAAGAAGAAGAAGAAGAAGAATTCTATCAGACGCTTAACACTATTATTTTGCTTCTTTTTTTGGAAGCGTCCCTGATATTTAGTAGTTGGCTGCCCTGTTTTTAGAAGTATAAACCTGGGAAGAACCAAGAAACCTCTTGTAGCTTGCACCCCATGGATTGCCAATTCCTGTTTCAGAAAAATCAAAAGCCAAGAAAATTCAGACTCCATAAAAGTTTTTGTGGTGTTTTTGTTTTATGAGGCATTCAGGCAGGAGTCACGTCAAGCATCTAGCAGCGATTCTCAACCAAGAAAACAAGGTTTTCAGAATCTCATTAGTCAGATTTATTGAAAGGGGAAAAAGGGGTTAGGTTGTAGAATTTTGGAAAGTAAGTATGTGTAATTCCATCCCAGTGAGTATGCTAAACCCAGGTTTGTTTGATCTCCTTGATCCTCTTTCTCAGTCCCTCTTAATCCAGGGATGGTGGTGGGGATGTTGCTCTGTGCTGGCTGAATGTGGAAGGAATATGCATCTTTTCTGCCTGTAACATCCTGCAAATAATTGTTAGCATTCCTGTGGTCAGAATAATCCGTTACAAGCCACCACAAAAGGTTTTCAAAGTTGACAAACAGTGCATGCTATTCACACAACATATTAAACTTGGATATTGAAGTAATCCTTGGTCTCAATTTGCAAAATGCACCAAACCATAAATTAACCAAAATAACTGTATCCACATCGGAAGCTTTAAAAGAAAACCTTGTACAAGGTTAGACAAATTAAGTATTGCACTCAGTGTCCATGCAGCTGTTACATTTTTACCTGACCTGGTCAAGTATATTGTTTACACACAGAGACATGAAATGTAGCCTGTGAAAAATGATCCAACTCAAAAACAAGGAAGGTTTTCTTGGAAAAAGGATTTCCATTGCTCGATGGAAAGTTATTCTTACTTGCTTATCATTTAATGTATTTCCCATATTTAGAATTGAATAGTATATCAAAGCTGGAAGGGTGCTCAGAGGTCTTCTATTCCAACCCCCTGCTCAAGTAAGGAGATCCTATACCATTCCAGACAGGTGGCTTTCCAGGCTCTTCTTAAAAGCCTCCAATGATGGATCACTTGCCACTTCTGAAGCCAAGATGTCCCACTGGTTCATTGTTCTCACTGTCAGGAAATTATTCCTTAGTTCTAGGTCTATAGGTGCAGGGAGATGTAGGGTATAGTCAGGGGTGGGATTCAAATTTTTAAACAACCGGTTCTGTGGGTGTGGCTAAGTTGGTGGGTGTGGCTTGGTGGTTATGTTATTGGCTGGGTGTGGCCAACTCAATATCACTCACTTCGAGGCACACATCTCCTCACCTGGCCTCTCATGACTGTGGGGAATGCTGCAACAGTCATAGGTGTGAAAAATGGCCATAATGCACTTTTTTCAGTGCCATTGTAACTTTGAAAGGTCACTCCACACAAGCAAAGTACCAGCAAAGGAGGGAAAAATAACTCCAGAGAAGTTCCTGAGACAGGAAGTCTAGTTCTGCCAAGAATGTAATAAGGGTTAACGGAGAGGCAGTTTCTGTAAGCAACACCAGAATGTTTCCTTTCTGCCTTCCTTACAGGATTAGGCCAGTAATTTCTTCTAACAACCAGTTCTCCAAACTGCTTAGAATGTTAGCAACCTGTTCTAGCAAATAGATGCAAATTGGTAGAATCCCACCCCTGGATATGGTCCTTTCAGCTCATCAAAGGGATAAATGCTGGTTGAAGGAATTTTTCAATGGATACTGTTAACATGGTAGAAACAGGCATGTAATGAAAGGTATATGAATGTGACCTTAGAGCAGGGGTGTCAAACTCAACTTCACTGAGGGCCACATCAGGGTTGTGTTTGACCTTGGGGGACCAGGGTAGGTGTGGTCAGCATGAGGTCACTTGTGCCTGTAGTGTCCCAAGTGCTTTGCCAGTGAAAATGGGCTCCAGATTTCCATTTTCGGCTGCAACAGCTTCCTGCAACTCTCTGGCAGTGAAAATGGAGCTGGGGTGGATGGGAGTGCAGCCTTCGCTAGCTCCATTTTCAGCAGGGATGGCCTCCTGCAACCCTCTGCCAATGAAAATGAAGCTCAGGGGAGGGGCATGTGTGGCCCTTGCAAACTCTGTTTTTGGCTGGGATGGCCTCCTGCAACTCTCTGCCAGCAAAAACAGAGCTTGGGAAGGACATGTGCGGTCCTAATCGGTTCTGTTTTCACTGGCAGAGGCACCAAGGGCTGGTTCTTTATTGTTTCCCCAGAGTGGCCCTGGGTGCTAGTTTAAGCACCACATGCAGGGGTGGGGACTGGTTTGAGGATCGGTTTGAGCGAACCCCTTGTTCTGATAATCAGCTGTCTCAAAACCAGTTCGCTGCAATGAGCAGTTGAGGCCCCTCTCTCCTTCCCCCCTGTTCTTTCCTGTCCTTTACTTCCTTTGTTTAGAGCACAGCTGATTTGTGCGGCAGAGCAGTTTGCCGCACATCAGCTTTTTTCTTCACAGGCACTGTTATAGAAGATAAGTATTAGAGCTGTTTGTAATGCGGAGTGCACATTACAAGGACCAAACCGAACCAGTTGTTATACCAGTGGAATCCCATCCCTGGACCCCCATGGGGCAGATCTGGCCTCCAGGACTTGAGTTTGACACCCTTACCTTAGAGGGAGAGATTACAGAAGAAGAAGAAGAAGAAGAAGAAGAAGAAGAAGAAGAAGAAGAAGAAGAAGAAGAAGAGAAGAAGAAGAAGAAGAAGAAGAAGAAGAAGAAGAAGAAGAAGAAGAAGAAGAAGAAGAAGAAGAAGAAGAGAAGAAGAAGAAGAAGAAGAGCAATAGTTTTCAACTTCTTGTACTTGGTTCCATTTCAAGGAGAAGCTGGCATGCAGCCTCAGCTGCTGGTCTATTCACAGGACACCACTGGCTCACCAGGGTTTTCTTCTCATAACGTGTCTCTCTTACACCATCAGTGCAACAGATGCTGAAAAGACTGCACATTGGAGACTGTTATGGACTAAGCCAACGCAGCGATACAACCTTCAACAACTTTACTTTACAGCAGGCTTGTAATCCTGCACTTCTCTTAGGCCCGTAAATAGCGAGTCATGATTGGTCGTTTTTGGCCAGTCTGATTGGCTGTTAATGGGGCCCCTGATTGGATGCTTGTGAAAGCGGTAAACTCAATTCATTGGTTATTTTGACAGCAGCCAGCTCTATAAAAGAGCTGTTGCTGCCCAAGTATTTTGCTCTGTTCGTTCTTGTTAATAAAGAGTTGAAGTCACTGTTCGATGTCTCGTCCCGTTCCTTGCGCCCCATGCCCAGGACATAACTCTGGCAATAAAGGTGGTATTTAGAGATGATAGAGCTGACTAAGTACGCATCGAACAAGACAGAGCACGTGGTGAAAGAGCACACGCAACAAACAGCAAGATGACCAGCGGCGCCATATCACCCGCTCCATTCGACCCAGCAACCGAATACTGGGACTCCTAAATAGATCGCTTCCAGATGTTCCTGGAGATCAACAATCTAAAAGATGCTACGCTGGCAAGAAATGAACGGTGTTCCTGACTCATTGCGGCCCTGCCGTTTTCAAAATGGTTAAAGCACTAGCAAAACTGGCGGAAGTGAAGACCATGGATTGGGATACCCTCGCCCCAATCCTCTGGGCCCATGACGCACCTGCAGTACCTACACTGATACAAAGACACGAATTTTACCAGAGGGACCAACGGAAGGACGAGAACATTGGAAATTTCGTAGCCGACTTCCGGAACTTAGGAGGCCCTTTGTGGTTTTGCAAACTTAGAGTAAGCCCTAAGAGACCGCATAGTTCTGGGATTAATGCACCGCATGTGCAGAGTAAGCTGATGGCGAAAGGCGACATCAGCCTTACAGATGTCATCGCCGATGCTACTGCTGCAGAAGCAACCAGGAAGTCAGCCGCTCGAATGCGCTGAGTGAACGCACTGCTTCACCAACTCGCCAACGAGATCCCACTCGCCACTGAGAAGCATGCTACCACTACCCACCACAAAGACCTCGAGTCATCCTCAGACAATGATGAGAGGAGGTCAACCGGCTCCGCTCGGACCGAGAGCAAAGGAACCAGAGACGTCTGCGCCAATGTGCTGGTTGCTGGGCAAACCACCCACGATCGGACTGCAAATTCCTCGATGCACTCTGCTGTACCTGCGGAAAAAGAGGCCACATTGCAAAGGTCTGCAGAAGCAGATGAGAGTCCAGTCCCAACCGAAGGAAGAACAACCTCCATTGGAGATAGACAAACCTCCTGAGAACCGAGACCGTCTGAACCACCAATGGAACAAACCACTACTACTACAGAAACAAGGCCCACCAAACCATTATTATCGGTCCATGCTTCATCGTTTGATGCAAGAAAGATCCACATAAGGGTTACTATTGAGAATCGACCGTGCATGATGGAAGTCAATTTGGGATCATCCCTATCGATGGTATCCTGGAAAACCCTCAAACAGCTGATCCCTGACATCTGTCGCCAGGACCTCAGCACTCAAAGAATCATCCTGAAAGACTACCAGGGAAACAGAATTCTAGTTGTCAGTTCCAGCCACATCCAAGTATCCTTTAAGGACCGCACAGCGATGCTTCCCCTGACTGTCGTCGATCGTGACCGACCCAGTTTGTTAGGGTTGCAGTGGTTCACCCTCTCGGATTGAACTAGGCGGCATACACCAAACCAGAAGCGACGACTGGAAAGAGGTTCTCATCCAGGAATTCCAGGACGTGTTCACAGGAACATTAGACTAAGTTCAAGGGGACCCCTATATCATTTTAATCTCAGCCCCGATGTAGCTCCCATTCGGCTTAAGCCTCATCGGGTACCTTTTGCCTTAAACCGAAGATCGATGAGCAGCAAGATAAACTGATAGCCCAGGGCATATCGGAACCGATTGACCACGCCCACTGGGAAACCCTGATAGTAATGCCCATGAAGCCAGATGGTTCATTAAGAATTTGTGGTGATTACCGGGTCACCCTAAATCATGCTCTTCAACAGAGCGCTTACCCAGTACCGGTGGTTCAATACCTTCTTCATTCTCTGGGTGGCGGAAAAATATTTGCAAAATTGGACTTAGCTCAGGCATACCAGCAACTACCTGTAGACGCGACAACTGCAGAAGCCCAGACAATAGTTACACATAGAGGCACTTTCAAGTGCAATAGACTCCAATTTGGAGTAAGCGTGGCGCTGGGCATTTTCCAAACTTAATGGAGAGACAAGGCATAAAAGGCGTCGTGCCTTATTTTGACGATGTCCTAATAGCTGCCCCCACTAAAGAGTTATTAGTACAACGACTCAGAAAAGTTCTTCAGAAATTTAAAGACGCTGGTCTGAAGGTAAAAAGGGACAAGTGTCAACTTTGTACAGAGAGAGTGGAGTTCCTGGGATATCTTCTCGACAGACAGGGAATCCACCCCACCGAAAAAAAACTAACCGCAATCAAAAAAGCCCCGAGACCTAGGAATAAGACAGACCTCCAAGCCTTCCTGGGACTCATTAACTTTTATAACATCTTCTTGCCCTAGAAGACAACCGTAGCCGAGCTCCTACATAGACTTCTCGATAAAAAGGCTTCCTGGATCTGGGGACGGCGTGAAGAGAAAGCATTCCAAGGGGTAAAAGACCTCTTAACCTCCGATGCTGTATTAATGCAATACAACGAGACTCTACCTTTGACGGTTACCTGTGATGCCTCACCATTTGGAGTGGGAGCCATCTTAAGCCAAGTCCTACCAAATGGAAATGAGGCACCTATTGCTTTCTTTTCGAGAACTTCATCTAAAACCGAAAGGAACTATAGTCAACTTGATAAAGAGGCTCTCGCTATTGTATCTGCAATTAAATGTTTCCATGAACATGTATATGGGAGACCCTTTACCATAATTACAGACCACAAGCCGCTACTTGGGATTTTGGCGGGAAACAAACCAACTCCCCATATCTTATCACCAAGAATGACACGTTGGTCAGAATTTTTAGCCGCCTACAATTACCGATTGCAACATCGCCCGGGGAAAACCATTCCCCACGCTGATGCTTTGAGCCGTTCTCCACTACCAGACATCATAGAGGACCCTGCTCCAACCTTAGCCATATTGCAAATCGAAACCCTCAAATCGCCGCCACTGACCGCTCGAGACATCACCTTAGAAACAAAAAAGGACCCTGTTTTGGCATGAGTCCTCAGCTGGGTAGAACGGGGTTGGCCGGTCAGCGCACCCAACGACACTTTCAAGCCATTTCGGAATCGTCAAACAGAGCTATTCTCCCAGAAAGGCTGCATAGTGTGGGGAGACAGAGTCATAGTCCCGGAGAAATTGCAATATAGGGTATTGAAAATGCTGCACAATGATCATCCAGGCATCATGCGGATGAAGGCATTGGCCAGGAGTTATGCATGGTGGCCTGGTTTAGATAAACAAGAGAACTGGGTAGCAAAATGCAACAAATGCCAGGAGACTCGCTCCGCTCCTCCAAAGACTCCCCCAACTCAGTGGGAAACGCCTCGAGGTCCTTGGTCCCGTATCCACATCAATTTTGCGGGACCCACAAGAGGACACACTTTCCTCCTAACAGTGGATGCCTATTCAAACTGGCTTGAAGTCCACAAGATGAAAAGCACCACCACAGACGCAGTCATGAAAAAACTGAATAAACTATTCACTACCCACAGACTTCCAGATGTCCTGGTCTCCAATAATGGCCCCCAATTCACTGCCCTGCCATTCGAAGAGTACCTGGCAGATCGGGGCATCCGCCATGCTTTAACATCGCCAGCTCACCCTGCAGCCAATGGTAGGACTGAGCGAATGGTTCAATTTGTTAAACAGACCTTGCACAAAATGGACCACGGCAACATTGACGACAAAATAAACCAGATGCTTCTTCTCCAGCACCTAACCCCAAACAGTACCACGAACAAAACCCCAGCTGAACTCCTGATGGGCCGGAAACTTCTCTCGCATCTCGATCGTCTCCACACAAACTACACGCCGGAACAACCCCCGGGATCCAGCAGCAAGTGTCGGGCATTCCAGGAAGGTGACTTTGTGTTTGTGAAAAACTTCTCAGGCGACCCATTGTGGGTCCCTGCAACCATAATGCAACTTACGGGACCCCGATCCTATCACCTACAAACTGCAGATGGTAAGATGTGGAAACGCCACATAGACCAACTCCGTTCTAGATTAGCACCGGAACCTCTAGCTGGGGGAGGGGGAAGGAACATTGAGGAGGCTGAAGAAGAAATGATAACCGAAACCCAACAGCCTACACAACCAACCAGGGGATACTCACCATCTGAAGGAGAACTGAGCCAGGGAGTGGCCTCGCCGTGTGACAGCACTGCGATGGAAGTGGATCCAGGAAACCTGGAAGACAGCACTGATATAAGCATGGAAAGCAGCCCAGGGCCACAACCTTCACCATCCAACCCAGCTAGCAGCCCACTGGAACCAGAACCAGGACAGAAACTGGTGGAACAGTGCAGGTCAAGCAGACAGGTGAAGCGACCTGCCTATTTACGAGAATACGTCACCGCACCCCTCAGATGGAACCTAGGGGGGAGGGGTGTTATGGACTAAGCCAACGCAGCGATACAACCTTCAACAACTTTACTTTACAGCAGGCTTGTAATCCTGTACTTCTCATTGGCCCGTAGATAGCGAGTCGTGATTGGTTGTTTTTGGCCAGTCTGATTGGCTGTTAATGGGCCCCCCTGATTGGACGCTTGTGAAAGCGGTAAACTCAATTCATTGGTTGTTTTGACAGCAGCCAGCTCTATAAAAGAGCTGTTGCTGCCCAAGTATTTTGCTCTGTTCGTTCTTGTTAATAAAGACTTGAAGTCACCATTCGATGTCTCGTCTCCGTTCCTTGCGCCCATGCCCAGGACATAACAGAGACTCTACCTGCAGAAATAAAAGATGCCTTGCTGTTCCTGAATATTTGCAGGTATCTGTTAAAAAAAATCAGACAATCAGCACAGTGGTGATCATAAACAGTGAATGGCTTTTAAACGGTGTTCTGATAAAAGCAACTTTCTCAGTACATTCCCTCTCTTGGCTGAGTGTTTGGCTGCTGGCTAAAGAAAAAGCGGACAAGAGCTGTCAGACCTGCTCCTTTAAGATGAGGGTCCATTTTCAAAGGGGTGGGATTCAGAAAATTTTACTACTGGTTCTGTGGGCTTGACTTAGTGGGCATGGCATGGCTTGGTAGGTGTGGCTTGGTGGATGTGGCAGGGGAAGGTTATTGTGAAATCCCCATTCCCTCCCCAGCCCACTAACCTGCTTTCCAGGTCCATTCTCCTGTGCAGGCCAACCAAAGAAGACCCAGCCAATCAGCTGGGACTCAGGAGGCAGAGAATAGATGGGGGCAGGGCCAATCAGAGGTGGTATTGGCTGGTTCTCCGAACTGCTCAAAATTTCCACTACCGGTTCTTCAGAATTAGTTAGAACCTGCTGAATACCACCTCTGATGTATTTCATATCTAGTCACGTTTGTTTAGCTCCCAAAAGTGGATGTCTCTTAGAAATCTAGTTAACTTTTTCTTAATTTTAGCTACTGCATTTTCTTTCGTGCAATCATATCAGTTTAACCAACTCAGTCGAGTCACGAATGAGCTGCCGATAAATGCAAGAACCAGTAAGCTGTTTTGCAACTCCACCATGAGCAACATGGGCAGAAACATACATGAGAGCTAAAAGGGGTGTAAATAGTAGAATTCCTTTCAAGATGGACAAATTGTTTCCATTATCATAAGAATACAGACAGTTCTCGACTTACAACAGTTCACTCAGTGGCCCTTCAAAGTTACAATGGCACTGAAAAAAATTACTTATGACCATTTTTCACACTTAGGACTTTTGCAGTATTCACATAGTCACGTGATCAAAAATGGCATGCTTAGCAACTGACTCATATTTATGACAGTTGCAGTGTCCCAGGGTCATGTGTTTTTGTGACTTTCTGACAAGAAAATCAGAAGGGCTTTGAGCTCCTGATAGATAACAGAATAACATAATATATATATAATATACATAAATATATAAATAAACTCTTTTTTTAATTGAAGGAACTCAGAGGTGGGTTGCCTTCTGGTTTTTCTCCTTAACATTTAATTCCTGTTATATCAGTTTTTTTTTTTTTAAATTTTAATGTAGCTTTATCACAGCATATACAGAGGTAGCCTTGTAACTTGGCTAGAGGCTAAGGAATTGCTTCATCAAACAAATAAATAGATAAATCACAGTGAAAAGAAAGTAACCAAAAAATATGGGTCAGATAGTGCTGATGAATCTGCGTTGCTTTCAAAATTGCTCACGCATAGCTGAGTCTTCATTGATTTTGTAGATGCTCTTTTATTCCATAATGTTCTATAAATAATCTTTCTGTTCTTTATGTCACACAGGGCTCCATGGATATCTTTGATATACTGGTCTGGCATTAAAAATCACAGGGCAGAATTTCCCCAGTGAAATGTGACTCAGTATGATTCTAGTTTCTTACATCTATGTCAGTAATTCATTTAGAAAGTAGCATATATCCTTAAAGCCTTAGGTGCATTTTAAGCCTAATTTATTATGCCTGCTTTTAAAATTCAGAGTAAGCATGTATCAAAGTTACACCATTTGCCCAAGGGGTGTGTGTGCTCAGAAAGATCTCTAGATATTATGGATAAATGCTTCCTATCCTTTCATAAATCACTCTGCTCCATAACATTAAAAGAGTCATTAAGTTTAATCTAAATTAAAAGTATTTAGTAACTTTCTAAATATGAAGTAAACCCTTAATCATTATATTGTTATACATGGGATGATGCCTGGTTGTGTTGGAAGGCCTTATGATCCTCCATGAAGTTGAGGGTTATGTTGGTGATATTGTAGATCTTGTAGATCCTTATAGGATCTCCCAAGCCAGACTGGAATTAACCAGGAGGATTGAATAAAAACAACTCTGTTATCTGTTCTTAACGGTTAAAAACAAATGTCTGGGATTGGACATTGTGCAGGTCAATAATAGGGCTGCAGTTGATGGGGTAAGTGTGTTATAAGGTTCAGTTCTTTCTGTCAGGAAAGCATGAAAAGGAATTGCATAGAATTGAACAATGATTTATACAAAAGCTTTGTGTATATCCATTTCACCCACTTTTTTCTTTTCTTTTTTATTCAGAGATGTGTTTAAATGTTATGTTGAAGCCTTCAGGAAAAATGGAAAGATGGCTACTGCTATCTGGTCTTTTTGGAGAAAGAAATTGGGAGCTTAAATTAGTTTATTTGTTTATGCAATGTATGCAATGGGATTAGTTTAGCTTACTAGAGCCAATGGCAATATCTAGGATCTTTCAAGAGTATTTTGTCCCTGGTTTCCTCTCTTTCACTGTCATGGTTCTTTTTTTTAAATATTATAACCATTTGATTGATCCAGGTCCAGACAGACACAAAAGCACTAGCTTTCAATCAAGTGGCTTCTATATATTTCACTATAAGGAATAAGGAGATTCTTTATTTTCTATAACAAAGAATTTAAGTAAACTTGGAAAATGTTCAAACATATACGAAGGGGATCTATGACAATTTGCCATGGCCAATTCGCCATGACCAACTTGCTGTGGTCAACTCACTGCAGGGCAACTTGCTGCAGGACAAGAGTTATACGAATGTCAAAGAAATAGAATCATTGAAGAAAGGATGCAAAAGGAGGGACCGAATGAAATGTAAATGAAAAAAAAAAATATTTTTATTTATTTTAAATAATTAAATAGAATTTTTAAATTGTCCCGCAGCAAGTTTTCCCACAGTGAGATGACCTTGGCGAGTTGTCTTGCCTGGAGTTGGCCATGGCGAGTTGGCGCTGGACAGTTGGCCATGGCGAGTTGGCCACAGGGAACTGATTGTAACAAATTGTTCCATTCTGATATGAAGGTACCTTTAAATCTTAAGCTTTGGAATAAAACTTGAATTGACCCTAAATTACCAACATTTGCTGAGCACTTTCCAGCAGAAACGAAATCATCATCATCATCTTAATTATCATAATCAAAACTAGAAGTCTCAAATACTTTGATCTTTCCTTCTCAGTGTGGAATTTTGTCAACATAGTCCTAGTTCTGAAGAATATATAAATTAACTTTCAAACTTTTCCTCTTTTTTAAATTCCACTGAATGGAAATATTTTGATTGATATTGTGGCTTGTCAATGATTGAAGAGAGAGACTCAAATTAGAGCTTTGTCAATGTTACACAAAGATCTTTTGTGCTGATGAGAAAAGGAGATGATTGTCATGCCAATGAAGTATAATTAGTAGTATTACTTTTGGTAGTAAGTATTATTTTTCATGTGCCTATAACTAGACGTAGTACAAAATAAGACATTCTGATTTCAAAAATTAATAAATATTTCACTACAATCCCATTTAAAATCACAACTAAAATATAAAGTTCCCATAATCTGAATGAGCCATAACATTTGGTCTAGTGATTAAAGTGTCATGTTAGAAACCAGGAGATGGTGAGTTCTAGTCCTGGCTTAGGCATGGAAGCTAGCTTGATGGCTTTGTCCCAATGACCAGGAGGCCAGGAGTTCTAGTTCTGCCTTAAGCATGAAAGCCAACCAAGTGATTTGGGATTAGTCATTCTCTCTCTCAGCCCAACCCACCTCACCAGGCTTATTTTTGTGAGGAAAACAACACGAAGGAATGTTGTGTGTGTTCACTACCTTAAGTTATTTATAAAAATAATAAAGTCCGGATATAAACAAACTAAAAATTGACAAAATCCTCCAGAAAAGGAAGATTTTAAAAATGCTTTTTAAAATTCTGATAAATCAGCCTGAAAGTGTAATTCTGATTAAAGTTGACTCAAAATGGAGAAAAACTCACAACTGTGATGCCGCTATCTTGGTAGGAGTAGGTACCTTTGAGCCTGTCCAGATAATTTTGTTGAATTTAGGTCTCTGCATGAGCAGATTAACCAAACAATTAGGTGTTCCTGTCTTTATGCCATGATCCAATGAATCAATACCAGTAACTTACATAAGTATATTTAAGGAATATCAAGCCAATGTACAGTAGAACCTCTGTTTATGAACGCTTCTGATAATGACCAAATTGGGCTCTGACCAAAAAATTCACAAAATTTTTGAATCTGGTCATGAACACATACTTGGGTGGCAATCAAACACAACCCTGACTCAGAAATTCCTGAAGACAAAACATTAGAAGATGAAGAAATTGCCAAAGTTATGGAACGAATTATGGTTGTTGTTAGGCCTGTGTTTCCCAACCAGGGTTAAGGAGACAAGCTAAACAGAATGTGCAGCGTTAGTCAGATAGGCACACAGATAAATGAGTGAGATAAGTTTGTATGTTTGTTAACATACAGTAAAAATAACAGATACGCTTGTGCTATCAAAAATATAGTTTATTCCATTTAGAGATTATAGCATAGTCAAAATAACAGTCCATTAGTCATGTATCGTTTTAGTCAGTCCATTCAAGGATATTCAGTTAGCAAAGTCCATGTAGAATATCCAATGTCAGTTCACTTACAATAAATCAGTCCTTTCTCTCTCCCATTCCAGTAGGGGAAAAACGCAGTCTTCATACAGTAATTAGGGATCATCAAGCCAGAGAGAGCAAGCTGACATTCCTTGCTTCTTTTATGGTGCTTTCACAACCACTCCATTAATTACATTCCTTCAGTTAAAGTTGCAGACACTTTAACTAATAAACCATGATAACATATTTATTATTTTACCTAAACCAGTTAGGGTAAACAATGTTATCCCTAACAGTTGTGATCAAAGGTTTTACTGTATAGAATTCAGCCAGCTCTGTATATGGAATGGGAAAGCAGGAACAACTAGTTCACATCTTTAATATGTCAACTTTGTTATCTTTCCCTTTCTACAAGGAAACTATATTAGCATTAACTTTCTTGCCATCATCAGAAGCATCAGCAATAGCAATAGCATTTAGGCTTATATATGCCCCATATTGCTTTAGAACACACTCTGGGCAATTTACAATGTAGGAACATTATTTGCATTGTGCTCCCAACAATCTGGGTCCTCATTTTTCAAACCTTGGAAGGATTAAAAGCTGAATCAAATTTGAGACCCATCAGGATCAGACTCCAGACTGTGGGCAGTTTGCCTGCAATAATGTACTTTAACCACTGCACCACCAGGGCTCTTTTCTGATCTGTTGCTAGATAGATAGATGATGTCTTTGGGAACACCCTGTTATTGGAGAAAAATATGATTATAGTTTGGCTTCTTCAGCTCAATGGATTCTTCCATTAGTACTGTTAAGTGGAATACCATGTGCAATGATCACTAAGGATTCTTATTTTTGTTCATACCTTTTCAGGATGCTTTTATGCAAGCCACCTGGAGTTGTGAAATTGGACAGGATATAAATTATGTAAATAAAAGCAAATAATGAATTCATAAATTAACATATACATTCCCTTCCTTGCATACATTTACAGCTTCTTTCTGTAGGATCAAACTCTTTGAATTATCTATTACATCCTTTCCCATTGCCTTTATTTCTCATAAAGCTTATTTTTCTTTCGTTCCTTTCACTCATTAATTCATGCTCTTTACCATTTGTTGTACTTATATTCCAGGCAAAGATCCTCTATATCCTGTGATCACCAATTGATGGACCCATCAAGATATCAATTTCTGCCATCCATTATTGTGTGGGTCAATCAAAAATTTTATATATAAGGTTTAATAAAATAGTGTTGGGCTC